>CM060932.1:168208038-178208038 GCA_030765085.1 Allium cepa
CCTTCGGCTGCATTGCTACGATGTTCATGGTGCACCGATAAATCCTGTCCGTACCTGACCGAGAACTATTTTTTTAATTTAAGACAATGTGTGATTATACAATTTTGGGTTAGGAGCCACTTAGGATAGATAATTTGTAATTAACCTTGCATTCATTTAGTTGCATCGGTTCATGTATATTTAAATAAAACCAAAAAAAATTCAAAATACAAAAAAATAAAATTGTAAATACTCTTTGATTTTTTTAATCCTTTCTTTTGAATTATTTTAATCAAAAAAATATAAAATATTTTCAAAAACAAAAAAAAATTGAAAAAAAAAATCAATTTTCCATTTTGAAATATAAATTCTATTTGTAAATATTTTTCCTTTATAAAAAAAACCAAAAATATTCTTGAAAACGTCTGAATTTTCATATTCAGAAGAAATTTACAATAGTTGTGAAAATCAATATAATCCATAAAGTTTCACATCAAACTCGTATGGATATGTTAACAGCAACTTTTGTACAAATGATTCGGACTTTGAATCACAAAATTTTCAAAATGATGACCAACCCTCAACCCTTGAAAAAAGCATCAAAAACGATTTCATCTTTACTTCAAATCTCTATATAACAAAATCAAACGATAAATGATTTGTGTAATTCATATTTGTACGATAACTCAATTTAAGGATTTCAAAACAATCAAAATTTGAATTCACTTCAAAAATCAAATGATTTCGAGTATAACCCATGCCAATTCAATTTCGAACTCCAAAATGAATTTCAAAATCAAAATGAAAACGTGATCCACTTTTCAAATAATTTTGGCAATAGGAATAATCTCGACTATGATGCGAGCAAAATTTTTTGTATTCAACATCAAAATGAAAATGTGATCCACTTTTCAAATAATTCTCAAGTTAATAACTATAAATTTGATTTTGTTGAAATGTGGACGAAATTTACGATGACTACACGAATTTGTTGTTTGAAACATATATGAAACAATGTGAAAAACAAAACCAAATCTCAACGTATGATGAATCGAGTAATAATCCATCTTTTACCACAATTGATGATTTTCAAATAACAACTTTTGCAATGGAAAATGACAATCTTAATGAAGCTGTTGAAAACTTGGTTATTGAGTTGGATTTCGATTCTTTTGAGGGTGTTAAGCTTGGTTTAAAATTCGATCTTCCTTGTCTCGATTTTGAAAATTTGAATACAACAATTTTGGATTTTGAAAATGATATATGCAATAAAGTTGTTGATAATCCATCAAAGGAAGACGAACTCAACGGATATGATTTCTTTGGACTTTTCGAAAATGTGGTATTAAATTCTCAAGGGAAGGTGTTAAATCACCATTTTGATTTTGAATTCAATAATTTCAATTTGGTGAAAATAAACTTTAATTTCAATCAATTATTTTATCTACCCCCAAAATCATCGAAAATAAAACAACTCATTCAATTTTTAATAAAATGACATTCATTTTTCCAGATCAATATTCAACTTTGAAATCTTCTATGGTTTGGTTTTTCGTGCTCAAGCCGTGTCTCGTATACTTGACGAGACAAATGAATCGGTCTTTAAAAGACCCT
Organism: Allium cepa; assembly: GCA_030765085.1. NCBI lineage: Eukaryota > Viridiplantae > Streptophyta > Magnoliopsida > Asparagales > Amaryllidaceae > Allium > Allium cepa. The sequence continues at coordinate 168,209,632 of CM060932.1, forward strand.
TTCATGTACTTTTTGACGATATACTTTCTAAACACTTGTAAATAATATTCTTTTCGTTTTCATGTAAATATAGTCATCGTTTTATTTTTGTTTTATTTTTCTCTTTTCACTTGGGTTGACTATGGGGACATGGTCAAAATCAACTGTGGGGGGTGGGGGGTCTCATTATTTCATTTTCAATTTTCATGGTTTTTTGCATCCTCTTTCCAAAACTTAAGAAAAAATTCAAAAAATTAGGAAAAAAATCTCAAATTTTTTTAATCATTTTGATTCATTAATAAAGAAACACTATAGGATAAGTATAAGATTTTGGTCATTAAATTGAAATTTTTGATAATTTATTTGTTTCAACAATAATAAAAATAAAGTTTTTACAAATAACGATGAATTAACTAGTATATAGGTAGGTTCATGGTGATAATTATGAAATATCCTAATTGAAGATCTTTGTTTTTAAAAGTGGTGAATTCAAATAAAAGGATATAACGTTTTTTTGCCTTCTAAGTTAAATGGTGCTAAGATGATTTTGCAAAACTCTCTCTTCAAAAAACAAAAACAAAAATTTGTACATATGTATATAATTTTTATTAATATCTAGAGTCATGCGTTCACACTCGTGTGTTCACTCGTCATGCTCTATACCCTTCTCACGTAAGCCCGAAAGGCAATGCACGATCGGTATATCTGGCCTTAGTTTATCTGAGTTAGGTGTGTGTATATAAAAAATATTCTTTATTAATAACTCCTACAGTCGACAAGTGTTCACTCGCGACGCTATGTATTCCGCTTACATAAGTCCGAAAAGCAGTGCATGGGTAATATATCTTGCCTTATTTTGTCTGAGTTAGGCATATGTAAATATTGTAAATATCGATAAAATTTTCAAAAAAATAGAGAGAGTAAGCAAATGAAATCCAAGCACTATTTTAACTTGTTTGATTTGATTTGTTATTAAAAAGAAATAAAAATACCACTTTGATAAACTTTGATAATCAATTAAGGATCCATTTGATAGTTACATTGTGTTATCAACCGAAACAACAAGCTAAACTATAGTTTATTTGTTATGTAACTTGATTTTTGTTGGATGTTTGACGAGTAAATGACTTAAATTTTCATGATAATGACCAAAACCTATATTTAACTTATTTGTTTCGATTTAAAAGTAAATATTTCATTTGTAAACATTTTGTAAAACTTACATTCATCTCTTTGTAAATAAATCTTGCATTTTGTAAATATTTCACATCGCATTTGGATTTTGTGGGTAGTATCCACTGAAAACCATCAAGAGACGACACTCGTCCTATTGGGGACACCCAAAGGTCTATCGGCTTGTTGCATACGCTTAGTGCAATCGTGTTTCCTACGAAAACAGAATTATCTTAGTTTTTTTCCTTAATTCCAGGACGAATAAAAAGATAAGTGTGGGGGCATTTGATGTGCATGAAAAAGTGCATATTTTTACTTTCATATTTTATCGAATTAAATTAAATAAATGATCATATTGTGTATTTTAACATGTTTAAACCAAAATTCAAATTATTTTTAAATCGCCACATATTAATCTTTATCCAAGGGCAAAATAATCATTTTTGTACATATATTAATTTGAGAAAAATTAACTGGAAATTTCTGTATTATTTTGTAGGAATTTGGGTACAAGTGGTTTCATGAAGATATATGTATGCACAAGAGTGAATACAAAGCAATGAAGATGGAAATAATTCAAAGTCACGGATCATGGACGACCCCGCCTACCCACATATCTTAATTTACAAAATAGAGGCTAGTGAACATGCTAATAGAGTTTAAATCATAATGCACACCTAAATAATGATTATTTGATGCTAATAACTTGGCCTCCACACTTCCTAAGAGGATTTCTGGCATTCCCCAAAAAAGTGGATTAGGATTTCATACATATATAAATAACTCTTATGCTTCATGTAACCTCTCTTCTTTAGTCTTTCTTAGGCTCTCTTTCTTTAGTTTTAGCTTCGATTAAAAATAAATGAGAGCTCTGTTTCTTTTTATGGCTACTTAACCATTTCTTTTATGTAAATTTTTTATGCAATTTTAATTCAAGTTACTTTCATGTTAGTAGTGTAGATCTTCTTTTATTTTATGCAAGTAGAATAGTTTTCTTTTCCATTAGCCTTCATTTTCCTTTTTTTAGTTTCATGTTGCATGCTACTTGTGTTGATATGATAACACAAATGAAAGGTTGAACCCTTCAATTTAGGGGTAATGAAGCTCTCTAATTATGTAACTTCATCATTTTGATAATTGTTGCTCCCTTTTTGTGCTTAATGTAAGAATGAATGTTGATGTGATTTATTATTTTGTATTGAATTTGATAGCCTATGTTGTTTATAACAAATAGGCTACGCTTAAACAATCACAAAAAAATTACCTCTTCATTTACATATGATTATGGTAATGAAGTGATTTTAAAATTAAAATTTGGCGGTCTATATTTCTAATTAATAGTTAATAGACCATTCTTAAAGTAGACTTTATTATCTACTTCATTGTCATTTTTCATGAGAATTAACGAGTGGTTTAAAAATTTTGTTATAGTTTGGTGGCTTACATTGAGCTAATTAACAGCATAAATAGGTCATACTTATGATAAACACATTAATTAAATTCACTTATGACAAGAAAAGAGATATCATAATTTGTTAAACTATGTGATCTAGAGAGTGGAAATTACCTCTAAATTGTCTTTAAACTCTCATATTTTTATCTAGTTTCTTTTGCTAGTTTGCTTGTTTTCTCATTTTCTAGCTTAACACTTTCTTCAACTTTGGTTTAATTTGATTGAATAGGAATTTGAAATCAAACAATTCTCTGTGGAATGACTTGTACTCGCCATGCACTAGATTTGTACGTCGTGCACTTGCGGTTAATTTTATTATAAATTTTCGTCAATTTTCTAACTCAATAGAAAATTCATTGTTAAACATCTTTTCACTTCATGGTTTACTCCACCAGTAGTAGGTTCAATTTTTTCCCCTGTGTCCTCTTTAACTCCTCTAGGCCTTGATCGTCTCATTGCTACCCGGACAATCTTTACAAGTGGTTTCTTTTGCTATGGGGGATAAATCCTACAAATGGTTTCCCTCGATATAACCCAGAGGCCATCATGATTCTTGATGACCCTCTAGGTGCTTAAAATTAAACTTTAACTACAGCAAACGTTAGAAGGATTTTTAATAGCCATAGGATCACTTTCAAAGAGATATTAATCCAAAAATCTTTTCAACGGACGCATGCCCGTCTAGAGGGCTATACAACATGCAACCACTATGTTATCCTGCCTTTTGGCAAGGCCAAGATATCAAAGAATTGACTGAAAACCAAAGATGGCTCATCCCGAATATCGAATATGCATAGGTTCACTATGGATGTCGATAAATTTTTTCCTATTTCGAATCAAGCTACAATTAATATGACATGGCAAGAAAATTTATATAAGCCAATGCTCCAAATCTCAAGTCAATCGTAGTTCGTATGCATGAGATATGATTGATACAAGTCAAGAGAACATGTTATTCGTATCCATCACGTCATCGGTATGTTCGAATCCATCAACAACCACCTTGTTCGTGTCCATAAAGCATCGAGGGAAAATATGATTTCATATCAATCTTATTCGAATCGATCAGAGGCGTGCAATTTTATATCGTTTAGGGAAAATGCACTTTTCGTATCCATCAACCGAAAGGTTTTCTTCGTATCCGTAAAGTATCGACTCTTCATATCCATCCATCGATATCATCTCGCATCTATCTGTCTGTATCCATCACGTTATCAGTTGTTCATATCCATTAAGTTAAAACAACTTCGATCGATACGAACAAGACCACACAATCGATATGAGCCATGCAACTTGGATCGATATGAATAGAGCCACGGCAATCGATACGAACTGAGCCACTTCCATCGATACGAACTGAGCCACTTCCATCGATACGAACGAAGAAACGGTCTTCGATACGAACAAGGCAAAAACCTTGGGGTGACTCGGTCAACTCGACATCGAAAGTGGAGCGATCAAAAAATCAAGCGCCATGTCAAATCGCAGGCAAGTGCTCAACATCGAGTTGAAATAATCGATACAAACAGTATCGATATGAAGGGGACCGTGACCGAAAAACTCTTATTTGCATCTATCATAACTTGCAATCCACAAGTCCAAATGCTATGAAATTTCACAGGAGATTACGTATAACCTAAGGAATGTTCATGCTAAGTTTCGACTCGATTGGATCAAATCTTGATCGATACGAAATTCGTTCGTATCGATCACAGATCGAGTCGAAATCGCATGGGATCGATCGCGTGGGCTTACGCACGTGCCAAAAGAAGTATCCCGAGATCTGAGTAAGATATTTTCAGTCTACGCTTATAAATAGCACCCCCAGAGCCTACAAAAAGAGGATCATTTGGCTCTTTGACGTCCAGACTCTGCCGAAACCATTGTTGCACTTCAAGGCTGCTATTGTACTCGAAATTCATCACTGTAATCCAATGTTATTTGCTTATTCAGCAAGTGAATATCAATAAAATCATTAATTTCATAATAGATGTAGGCCATGCGTCGAACCACTCTAAAACCCTATGTTTCTGCGTGTTTCTCATCTGTTTTTGAAGTGTTTGTTAGATAATTCTCTTTTTACATTTCTATTCTTCATTTTTATCTCTTCAATTACTTCCAAAGAGTGTTGTTCCTAATTTTGGTATAAACACTTTGGTGCTTTCACTGAGAACAACATGGTTTTATCATGTTCTTTGGATCACTATCGACACCGGATTGCACAAATCCAAGAAAAAGATCCAGATCTCAAGTTAGAGTTCTTCCATCCTATTCAGATTTGCATCAGATCTAGGAAAGGACTTCTCCATCAATCGAGGTTAGCACAAGGACCGCATCTACAGCTGTAGATCAAGAAGGACGAGACAGACAGAATCCCATGCAGCTGCCTCCATCCAACTAGAATGTCGTCGGACCGTCAGATACGTCGGGCCCTGTCACCAGACAACAGTTTCAGATGCTACTTCAAGAGTTGACACGGAGTCAACAACAACTTAGTAAACAACTGCGCGCCAACGTAGAATTAACTAATCAGTTAAACCGGCAAAAGGCATAGGAGATCCAGGAGGGATCATGCCTCCTACTCGTCCATAGAGAATTCAGCCTCATCCGACTACCATCATAGATCTACATGCCCACGACTGGATGTAAGCTACACTCAAGCTACCGGATATCGACCCATGCTGAACATTAGGCAACCAGAGTTGGCCTATCAACCAGCTACCAGACTGGACCCACCTCCCGAGGAGGTGTCGTTCCTCATTACACCACAGACAACCGCACTACCACCGCTGCTCTTGAATCAGAAGTTGATCCCCGGAATCAATCAGATCCAAACCATCGTCGGCATGGGCATACTCCTGAATCCTATGTCCCCGAATACTTGGAACCAAGGGGGCGAGAAATGGACAATCGACTGCATCCGGTCCAGCCTCGCATTGTGGAACCTGACTATACCTTGGCTCAACGTGCATAGAATGTCCAGATACTGGATATACCGACAATGATTCATCAGATGATGCGTGAGAGTCTGGGTCTCACTAATGACGATTAGGGAATCTCCCGAAGACATGCCCCTTTCACTGATGACATACTGTATGCTGAACCACCTTGGCGATTCAAGATGCCGACTTTACCAGTTTATGAAGGAAGTTTTGATCCCAATCAACATATCCTGAAGTATGAATGGTCGATGAGTGCTGCGAGAGCTGATGATGCAGTTAAATGCCGTAGTTTTCCTATTTCCTTGGCCACTATGTGGTTTACTCATTTACCACCTTGATCCATCTCTTGTTTTGATCAGTTAGCAACAAAGTTTGTAGAACAATTCTGTATGCATGTTATGAGGCCTAAAGATGTTAATACTCTGTCTAGTGTTACTCAAACTCCTGGAGAGACAATCAGACGCTACTTAGAGAGATTTCATGGTGTGTGTGCAGAGACAAGAAATCCTAACGACAACTTTATCTTGATGGCATTGACTAAGGGGATTGATCCTGATTTCGAGTTTGAAAATTGGTTGGCTGGGAAGCCTCCTGCGTCATTGGACCGTTTCTATTCCAAAGCGGCCCAGTTCTTGAGAAGGGAGGATGCGAAAAAGTCTAGAAAGAAGAATGACGCGGGGCCTAGTGGTGAAGAAATTTAGAGTAACATCGCTGTTAAACAAACCGCGTAGAGTTCCGAAAGGTGCAATTAAACATTCAAAACAAGCAAAATCAGCAGAGGGATAACGGAAATCAAAACAAAAAACGAGATCAAAACCGTGGTCCACGACGTAGAGCTCCTATGTTTGATAATTATACTCCATTGGATACGTCGTTGAAAAATAGGTATTTGCAGACCTGCAATACTGTTCAATTCAAGAAGCCTTCTCCAAAGCCGTCATTGGAGAAACAGATCCAAACAGGGAAGTTTTGCAGATTTCATGAAATTTACGGCCATAATACAAATGAGTGTCGTCTTTTACAAGATCTCATTGAGAAGTTGATTAGAGAGAGGAAGATGGAACAATTTGTGTGGGCGGCGTAGTTTGGAGGTGCAGGCCTATCGAATCAAAATAATGTACCTAATCAGGTAAGACAGGAGGAACCCGCTCGTACTAGCGGGATGTTAGTAATAAATACTGTAACTGGTGGTCCTCATCTAACAGATCGAAGCTAGAGGGAAATGGAGTCGTATGCCAGCTCTATTAGGCATGCGGACTTCAAATGTTGTAGTAGTTGTGATGATGGAGCTCCGGCCAAACAATAGAAGACGATGACGGACGACATCGTGTTTTGAAATAGGGATGCTGATAAGGTCGATGCCCCCACTATCGATCCATTGGTCATATCAGCTCAGGTAGGTCCTGCTTAGATGGAGAGGATCTTGGTCGACAATGGAGTTAATATTTTGTTCCAGCGAGCTTATGGCCAAATGAAGATGGAAGCCAAAGATTTGAAGCCTTGCCAGTCTCGAATCCATGGCTTCAATAGGAGTGCAACTATACCCACTTGAGTGGTGGATCTACCAGTGGAGTTGGGAGTTTGAGAATGCCGGAGAGTTTGGATACTGCATTTTGTTGTGTTGGACATAGACTCCCCTTACAATGCTTTCTTGGGTCGACCGGGCCTTGCTGAATTCAGGGAAGTCATTGCCCCATGGTGTTTGACTCTAAAGTTTCCCACTGATCGTGGAGTTGGAGTCGTTCAAGGAGATCAGGCTGCTGGATGAACCTATTATGTTGTTGAGCTGCATGGGGTGTAGTAAAAGGAGAAAGGAAAGGGCGTAGAGGAATCCCTCTGCGTCCGTTTTGCTGATAATTGACAATTGGTGTCTGGGCCTAGGTCCGGGCACCCCAACCAATTCCATAGGGATCTTGACTTGAGAGATACTGAAAGTGAAGATGAAACTAAAGACAGTCATGCTTCCCCAGCTGAACTGACAATCGATGTCCCATTCGACGATGTTGACGATTTAAAGATGATAAAGATTGGATCTCGGTTAAGCCAACAGACACAGAAGGAATTGGTTGAATTTCTCCGGGCTAACCTCGACGTATTCGCCTGGACGCATTCTGACATGTGTGGCATCTCGCCAAACATCGTGAGCCACACTTTGAATATTGACCCGCGGTATATCCCGGTCAAACCGAAAAGGCATGGTATGGATCCAAAGAGATCTGTCGCCCTTAAAGAAGAGGTCGATAAGTTAAAATCGAATGGGTTTGTTCGAGATGCCTTATACTCGGAGTGGGTATCCAATCTTGTATTGTCCGAAATTCAAATGGAAAATGGAGAACGTGTGTTGACTACTCAGACTTGAACAAATCTTGCCCGTAAGACAGTTTTCCACCTTTCTGAATTGATCAACTTGTAGATTCAACGGCTGGGCATGAGTTATTATCCTTTATGGATGCATACTCCGATTACAACCAGATACCCATGCACTTAACTGACCAAGACCTACCAGCTTCATAACCGATTTAGGACTTTACTGCTACGAAGTCATGCCCTTCGAACTTAAGAACGCCGGGGAAACATACCAAGGACTAGTCAATCGAATGTTCACTAACTAGATCGGAAAGACCAAGGAAGTATATGTAGATGACATGCTGGTGAAGTCACGATTCTCCACTGATCATATTAAAGACTTGGAATCGATGTTTGGTATCCTTCGAGAATACAGGGTGAAGCTCAAACCATTGAAATGTCACTTTAGGGTCGCATCCAAAAAATTTCTTGGGTTTATCGTCAATGCTCGAGGAATCGAAGCAAATACCGAAAAGATCTGGACGATCAGAAATCTTAAGACTCCAAGAACCATAAACCAAGTCTAGAGCCTCAATGGGAAAGTAGCAGCACTGAGCAGGTTCATTTCAAAGTCCACCGAAAAATGCATTCCTTTCTTTGATTTGATTCGAAAAGGGAAACAGAATTTTGAATGGACCATGGAATGTGAGGGTGCATTTCGAGAACTAATTCAGCACCTCTCCACACCGCCTATTTTGTCAAAGCCTATCGATTGCAAGCTATTGTAACTTTACTTGGCGATATCAGAAAACACAATCAGTGTTGCCTTAGTTCAGAAGCAAGATCGAGTACAAAAACTGGTCTACTATATTAGTAAATGACTAACTGAAGCTGAGAGAAATTATCCAAAATAGAGAAGTTGGCTTATTGTCTTGTTATTGCCTCAAGGAAGCTCCGTCAGTATTTCCAGGCTCATCCTATCACAGTTTGCACCGATCAGCCGTTATGATCGTACATGGCCTAAGATGCTTGGAAGGTTTCTCAAATGGAATATTGAACTGAGCCAGTTTGATATTCCTTACACTCCGAGACGAGCTATTCAAGGACAAATCCTAGCGGATTTCATAGCCGAATTTACCATCCCAGAGGACTTTCCCGAAACCAGTGAATCTATCGAGTATATCTGGAAGCTGCATACTGATGGTGCATCAAACGACCGGTGCTCGGGTGCTGAAATTGTACTTGAAACCCCCGTAGTCGATCCATATGTAATGCTCTAGAGTTTGATTTTCGTGCGACCAATAATGAAGCTGAATATGAAGCCTTGCTTGCCGGATTGAAACTCGCCCAAGATTTGACAATCATTGCTGTGGAAGTTTATTGTGATTCACAATTGGTTGTGTGTCAAGTTCGAGGTGAACATCAAGCAATAGATCAAAGACTGGCTGCTTATCTAGCTCAATTCAAAGAGATACTTAATCAGTTTGATTATTATGTCATCTTCTACATACCCCATGAGTGCAATCAAATGGCCGATTCATTGGCAAAGTTAGCAAGTACGGGCAAAGCACAACAAATGGGACTCGTTCCTATGGAAACGTTATCTTCCCCAAGCATTGACCAGATGGAGATAGACTGGATATTTGAAATCACTCCCCATAAGGAGTCGTGGATGACTCCATTCCGAAATTACCTCGAGCGTGGAACACTGTCCGAGAGTAGGAATAAGAAGAGACAAATTCTTTGAAAAGTTGCGCGGCTCACTATTTAGAATGGAGTCATGTATAGAAGAGGATACTCCATTCCTCTACTCCGATGTATCGTCCACGATGAAATTAAGTGAGTATTGCATGACGTACACGAAGGATAATATGGCGATCACACCAGAGGTAAGCTCTCGCTAAGTAAGTACTCCAATACGAATATTATTGGCCAACTGTAAACCACTATGAAGTAGATTACACCAGGAAACGTGACAAACGTCAAAAGCATGCTCGAATTCCTAGAGCCCCACCTACTGAGATAACCCAAATGGTCAGTCCATGGCCGTTTACAGTATGGGGCATCGATATCATTGGCTCTCTACCTTTGGCTAAAGGTGATGCGAACTACGCCATCGTCGCAATTGATTACTTTACCAAATGGGCCGAAGCTAAACCTCTGGCTACAATCATGACAAAGAAGGTGATCAACTTTGTAGTCAGCAACATTATCTGCCGATTTGGTCTTCCACGTACCATCATCACTGATAACGGAACCCAGTTCGACAGCGTTGAATTCAAGGATTTCTGCCAACGATTCCATGTTCAAAAGAAATTTTCTACAGTTGCACACTCTCAAGAAAATGGCCAGGTTGAAGTTAATAAGGCTATCAAGTCTATTCTACATAAATGACTGGAAAAGGTCGGGGGTAAGTGGGTTGACGAATTTCCTATGGCTTTATGGGCTTACCGAACAACCCACAAGTCCACGGCTGGACACACTCCATTCTCTCTTTCCTATGGTTTAGAAGCCGTTATTCTAGTCGAGATGGAAGTACCTTCTAATCGTGTGACTTATTATGATCCAAAGACAAACGCCATACTACTTGTTGAACCCTTGGATTTGTTGGATGAGAAGTGCGAAAAGGCTGATTTGAGGGCAGCCGCATACCGAAGTCGAGTCGTCCGATTATACAATGCCAAGGTCTGACCTCGAACTTTTGAACTCGACGATCTCGTCCTCAAAAGAATCTACCCAGTTCCTTCGCATATGAAACCGACATGGGAAGGACCGTATGTGATTGAACGACAGCTCGAAGATGGCACATTCAAATTATCGACCGTTGACGGTCCTACTTTGCCAAGAGCCTGGAACAACGAGAGTCTCTGTCGCTACTACACATGACAGCTTTATTTATTTTAGCCTATTTTTCATCTGCAATTTGTTTCTGCATTTCGAAATTTGAATTTGTAATAAGGCAACTAACTTTGCCGTATTTTATCATTTCATCAATAAAATGCCATCTCTTCGAGCCAGAGCTATGATTTATTGAATGTGACATACAACCATCACGATGCACGAAGAGCTAAGTTCCATCATGTGGTAGAATTTATTCAAATAGAGAGTGACTATGATACGACCAGACACTCACTAAGTGAAACCCGAGCTCGGGGGCAAGCCATTACACTGAAGCCAAAGAAGGATTGACACACGACGATCCTTTAACTAACTCCAGTCTCCTAGAGTGCGAGCTGGAGTATAAACTTATGAATGTCGTTTCGAAGAGGTTGGATCCGTTCACCTAAATGACTTCGACTGTATCCAAACCAAGTTCGAGGAGGATGGACCCGTCCGTCTAACGACCTTACTTGTTAACTTAGGGTGAATGTGAATCGACCATCCACGATCCGGATAAATCCATCGTTCTCTGAGTGCGAACGAAATCCTAAAAGCCTAAATAGATGTGACTGACCATCTGTTGGCCAACTTCAAATTCCCAGAGTGTGAATTGGAGTATAAACACGAACTTCGAATTCCCAGAGTGTGAGTCAGAGTATAAATGTCGACTCCAAATTCCCAGAGTGTGAGTTGGAGTATAGACATCAACCAACTTCAAGTTCTCGAAGTGCGAACTAGAGTACAAACGTCAACTATCTCCGGATTCCCAAAGTGCGAACCAGATTATCGACCGCAAATAACTCTGAGGCCCTAGAGTGAGGTTAGAGTATAAACATAACTTAGGTGTGAAGTACCACTCATAAACTAACTTAAGTCCCCGAAGCATGGACATATGTTTAAAACTTGAACAGGCGTGATCGACCATCGACACACAAACGCGAATCCCCAGAGCGTGGATGTGATCATTAATAAATGAGCGAGTGTGATTCGACTACTCGACTCTCACTTGTTTAACATCGATTCAAAGATTAAGCTCGACGAAATGAAGTCGAAATGCAATCGCTGGCCGATCTTTACAACTCATCCCCGAAACTAGGGGTAGAACATAAGTGTCAACCATTGACTGAAGCAATGCAACATCAAGGTTCAACTTAATCTCCGGTCATGACTCATGTCCGTGATTTCCAAACTTGACAAATAAAAACAAACACGACGCAAAGGTTGGAACTTCGTAAGTGCACTGAACTGGAATTCAAATACTATAACACTTAAGCAAAATAAACAATAACTGGTTTGAAGCTAAAAAAGAGTCTCATTTCAACTACCCGTAGAAGAAATTCATGTCAAGTTATTTCCAAAATTCCTACTAGCAGGGGACGAACCCGCGTCTATACACGGCCTACAAAAGCTAAAAGAAAATTCCTATCTACTCAAAAATGAGCCGAGGAGGAAGAGCATATATTCTCTTTTCTTCTTTGGTTTCCCCTTCGGTGTGAACACGCTGGAGCCGCCAGTAATTTTCCTCTTTGAGCCTTTGCCTTTCGACGGCTGGTCTCCAGTAGGTGGCGTTATATCTATCTCCTCCTTCGAGCCCAACTGAATAGGAATACTTCCTGCAGGCAGAGTCAAAGGGGTTGGACCTACTAAGGAGGAGAGATCGACGCGCTGATATCGATAACTGTACCACCGGGTGATATCATTTTCAGCGGAGCCGGGCCAGGTGCCGCCATTCCACTCTAAAACCACCGCCACGAGCCGCTGCCTCCATTTCAGCGTCGATTTCGGCCAATATCTCTTCTTCACGAATTTCTTGAGCCTCGCTGGAGGCATCGGTGGTCGGCATTGAAGAGAAAATAGTAGGTGCGCTTCCACCCATAACAAATGGTAAGTCCACAAAAGGGTCAGTGTGATGACCGAAAAGTTCCTCCATCATCTGTTCGTTGAAAGAGAGTGTGCACCTCTACGTTCCATCAATTGGTGCAGTCGTTGCTATGGTGGTCGCCTCAGTAATGACGGCCTCCTGTGCTTGATACGATTCTTGAGTTGCAAGAGGCGTAATCGATGTAACTCCAGTCACTAGATAGAGAAAAAGAAAGACCGTTGCTTCAAATCAAGCTCCTTATTTTGAACACATATGAGAAATGTTCAGAATATCTTCCTCAGTTTGGCTCGTGGACGGCTGAATGACCTCAGAAATGTGCCCTCTAGCCGAAGATAACTACGGTTATGTCGGATTGTAAGCATGGACGGATTGTGGATCAACCACTGGTGTAGATTCAGGTTGGGTTGGCGTAGGAATCTTAAGACTTGCATCATGATGCTCAACACTTGAACCTTCTCTAACCTCCGAGTGTTGGACGCCGCGCTTCTCCTTTTCATGTGAAATCATCGACTCTTGGAGAATATTTCTTCCATCTTCATTCAGCATACGATTCTCAAGCTCAAACTCGTCAATTGATTCACTCGGATGCACAGCCTTCTCCTCGTCAACCAATCGGCCCCAGGAATTGTGAAGATGTGTCGGGTAATTTTCAAGCCAGGCTAGGTCCCCGTGCTTCAGCACATTGGCATTATAAGTGATGAGGAGATCTTCGATATCAGATTCTAGCCTGGACTCTGCCGTTCGGACCCTCTCCTCGACCTTGGTCTCCACCACACAGACCTTATCCATTGCCGCATCCAGTTCAACCTGGAGCACTATGGCCTTCTCACATGCCTCCTGGGCTGTGCAATTTGCATCATCTCTTTCCTTGATAATTTCGGAGAATTTGGCTTTAAGCCCATTAAGTTCTTTGAGAGCCACATCCCGTCCGACAATGACGGTGGTGTTCCAATGGACTATCTCCTTCATAAGGGGATAGTGTGTTTGCCTCATCCTCTCTATGGCTAAGTTCGCCTTGTCGGCCTTTTGAGTAGCCTCTATTTCTGACTTTTGAGAGGATTTAGCTTCGTCATTAAGCACTTGGATGATTCAATCGTTCTGAGCAAGCTCATTTTCTAATTTCTCTATGATGGCCGCCCGTTCAAAGGCCAGCTTCGATGCTTTCTTCGTGGCTTTCGACCACTACTTATACTAAGTATAAATGTCGTGAATATAATCGTGCATCGTATTCTCCGCTTCCACTGGAATTCTCTTTAAGTGCGGAGGGAAGATGTAGCCATCAAAGAAAATGTTCGGGAAATCCTTCTTCGGTTGTGCGATTCTAATAGCCCCTTCTTCGGTGGGCTCAGTAATAGCCTGTATAGTGACAAAGGGAGTTTCGGCCTCGTGTCTTCGACGGTGTGATTCAGATCTAGAGGATTGGGAAGATGATTTATGGCGAGGAGGCCCCATATTTTGTTTTCCATAGCTCGAGGGGTGTCTATGGATTCTAGAAGATGGAGAACGCGATCGAGATCTATGTCTGTAGTCCCTGTCCTTATCCCTGTCATATCTTTCTTGGTTAGAATATCCATGGTCGTAATGCCTCTCTCCTACATGAGTCATAGTATGAAGAAGATCGGCAAGCTAAACGAAGACTCCCCAGCATCGACCCACATCCAGACATTGTACCTGCAAAGTAAGAGAAGCAAAGTTAGTAATCTCTTGAAGTAAATAGCTTGCGATCGGAATTCGGGTAGTGCCATGAAGTGTGTATGTATGTGCAACCCCCCAACCAACCGGAAATGTCGTCCACACTTGTGGGAAGAGACTCACTTAAGTCTAAGGCACTCTGAATCCCCTATAATTCGACATCACGGTGGAATGACACATTCCGAAATTAGGATATCGGCAAGCCCTTCTAAAAGGTTCCCTACTTGCGAGGGAGAAGCCTCTGAAATTCTAATACTAGAGACAGGGAGAGACACGATAACAGATTTTCATCTCCCAGATTTAGAACGCTTATGGGCTGCAGCCTTGCCTTTTCTCCTTCCCTCAGAATCTTGAAAGGCATTGGAAGGCCAAGCAACAGGTTCATCATCGGTGGGTGTATCTTCATCATCACCTTCTTCAGCTATTACAACCCTGGGCGCCTTACGCTTTATCCGTCTCGTTGGACTGCCCTCAACGTTCCTTCGAGCCTTATACTCTGATTTAGCTTGATCAGCTCAACGATCTTCAAGTTTCAGTCTATTAACACTGGCTCTATTTCCCTCATCTCATCCGGCACTTCTTGAAGAATACGAACTATCTCTTTAAATAGTACGCCCTCTGGTCATGGAATTAGAGCTGTGAAGAAAAGGAGATATTAGTTTTGATCTCAGCTATGGTTATCTTGTTAAATACTTGAAGAGATCACAACACTTACGTCTGCCTAACCATCAGCTCGCAAATCCTGGAGGGCATCAGACATAAAACCACTCCGTTTTAAAGTAACTCAGCCTGGTCCAGGATCCCGTTACCACTTAATAATTCCTGACCGATTCCAGGAACGTGAAAGAAGGGCTATCTCCCTGACTCTTGACATTAAACAAGTATCTAATCTCGATCGAGATTGGTGGTCGAAAAAGATGCTCTATAAACATGATGGACAGGCTGTTCAGCAGAGCGTACCCATTGGGGTGTAACTGAGTAGGAGCGATTCCAAAGAAAGACAGCACTTCTCTAATGTATTGGTTAAATGGAGGAAGTGTTCCAGTTGTACATGCATGGCGATTTAAAGCAGTAAACCCCTCCGATGGGGCATGCGGTGTGTCATTCGGCCCCAACAATAGCACATCGTCCAATGACAAGCCATGCCTTAGGCATATCTGTCCCAACATATCTTCATAGACGTTGGATGGTACAGAATCTTACGGATTACCGATAAAAGTAGCGCCTGGTAGCTCATCCGGAGCTAGATCTATAATTTCGGCCGCGATGGCCGGTATCTCGATTGTTAAGGGAAGTAAACTCTGAATTTCCTACAATTATGAGCTTGTAGACTCCATAACTAACTAACTTATGAAAACCATCATTAGACGATAATAAGCCTGTGTATCTCCCAGTGTGAAGTGTGTGAATGTGTAAGTGCAATGCTGCATGTTACTTGAAAAATTCTACAGAGTATGAGAAAATATGTGAACGACAAGACTTCAAAATTCAGCTGGAGTGACCTTCATCGCTGACCGTCACAACCATGCCATCCAGACTTTAGAGACTGATCCAAGTTAAAATCTGTTTAAAGTTTGTTAAGTTACAGTTCCATTGACGAGCTTCTAAGGATAATCAAATGTGTTGTTTAACGGTCAAGGCCAATTATGCCAGATTGAAGCTCGTCGGAGTTAAATGTTCGATCGATCAAAATATTCGTATCCATCAAGGTCAAGACTTGGATCAATCACCAGAAGCTCAATTCGTATCGGTCATGCGTCAAGAGATTTCATATCGATCACCCGTTCCAGTTCGTATCGATCAGCAAGCCTTTAATATTCGTATCAATAAATAAGGTCGCCACTTCGTATCGATCACGCGGCTAGCTTTACGTATCGATCGCTCCAAATCGATACGAACTTTCCCTATCAATACGAAGTCGCTTCCTCAACACCTCTTCTTTTCTAGTCGATACGAACTCGATCATCTTGCGGTCGATGCGAACCACTCCTTTTTAAGTGGAACGAGCGATCCCTTAGTATCCCTCTATCCTTCTTCTCCAAATAGCACGAAAGCCACTCTGACTTTCCATGACCTCATTATGACCATCTATGGTCTTGGCTTCACCAGAATCGATCACGAAATAAGTGGATTGGCACGCAAACATCAAGTCTTATCATTTTTAACACGAATTCGTTAATTAGTTACCTAGTTTCAATGATTGGTTTTAGGGGTTGAGAGCTTGGTGCAGTTCGAAAGTAAAGGTAAGATTCTATTTTTGAGTTTTCCAGTCGATACGAAAGCCAAGGAAAATTGAGCAAGTGAAAATCTTCTAAGTACGAAATGGGATTTATACGGACCCAGAGAAAGAAGAGAAACGATTCGTCTCCCATTCATTTTTATAGACCGATTCCAACCGATTTCACCCCGGATAGATACGAATTGGCTATTCGTATCCAACAGCCCAAACTCTATCATTACAAAATGTGCAATGAAGAATTTCCTGAAACATTGGATTCCATGGATACGAAACACTAGTTCGTATCCACTATTTTCGACTCTATTCAAGACCCATCGATGCGAACTGCGCTGTTCGTATCCATCAACATACAACCCATGAAGACTCGTATCAATCGGTACGAATAGCACCTAGAGAACAGATGCTCTATTCGCATCCCTCATAAGTCCATCGATGGGAAATCACAATTTCGTATCCATTATTCTAGAGTTCACAGAAACTCACATCCATCGATACGAATACGAATTTTCTACTCCTCGAATCGATCCCGGAGAGGATCGATACGGAGAAAAACTCCAAAACAACCATCGAGCATTATTACAACTTGAATTTCACATCAATCAGAAGAGGATCTATACGGAATTCGATATAAGAAAACTGACAATAACTTGTTAGCATGCGAACGTTACAAGAGTCGGGTTAACATTTATGCACATATGTCGGGCTAATTTTCAATTTTAAAAATTCACAGGTCGAATGCCCATCTTATAAACTTTGAAGCCTCCTTCTCCATATCTCCTCCAGAACTCGTCGAAGCTATCCTGAATCCCATGGCTACTCGTAAAAATTTGAGTATCTAGGAGTTTAATAAACAGAAAATAAACTTTGGGTCATACATGGGTCTGGTGTGAGTAAACGGGTTAAAGTTGCTTAACTTTGAAAACCTTTGGAAACAAAAGGTATCTCGTAAGACTTCTCACACATAAACACGAAAAAGTTTATACCTTACGGTAACCAAAACATTTTATAGGAAATCCAGTTATATTATAATAGGGTCTAGGGTTTTCAAGTAAAATAAAGAAATAGCTGGAATACTTACATCTCACATTCCAAAAAAGTTGGGCACAATCAATACGTACGGCACTTATTGGATATTGGATTCCATACAATGGCAGGGCTACTGGGGTATCGCCCATCACAGTACGTGGCCTAGATCACCGTACAGAGGATCCACCTTAAATCCCCTGCAATGCAAGGCTGGAACCATCCCTTACTGGATATTCCTGAACAAGACAACCCCACAGTTGGCCGTCGCCAACTGCCCACTAATCCGAATAAAAGGAACCTCTAGACAGGGGTAAATCTCGTCATATTTGGGTGCTACTCACTTTGCCTTGCTGCACCTCCCCTGTTTTAGCCATGCCCGGTTGATGAGGCTTGAGGCTACGATTACCTTTAAAGAACACATCTATCTTAGAATGCTCATCGTCCTCCCGACGATGTTCTAAAAGCATTCAATCCATACAAGTTCGTTTCGGGTTCCAACGAAACCGAAGGCACTATCTCGCTACACTCATTTTCGAATCACCCTTAGAGTTAACGACAATAGCCCTTGCACTCTGAATATTCATTTCTATCGAAAGCACTATCTCCATTAACTCGTTTTGGAATCACCCTCAGGGTTAAAGATAGTAGCCTTTCCTCTGAATCTTCACTTGATCTTCATTAGAGATTCCACGACCTATCGTTTAATTTGGACCGATGTGGTTTTCGGAATTCCAAATTTGGAAATCCGATCCCGGTCTCACCGAAATCCAAAACACCGTCTTAAAGTCCAAGTTGTTTAAGTTTGAACAATTTAATTTAATTTAAAATATTGAATTCACATAGCATCATTCACAGATAAATATCACACATTTATCACAGCTATAATCAATATCACATCACAGAACATCACAGATTATCAAATATAAGTATCATTCAATCCAAATATTCTACAATCATCCATAAACAGGAATCATTAATCCAAATTAAAATTAATTAATCAACTTAAATTAAATTAACTACTTGAGAATTAATCACCTAATCCTGCTTAAATCAATGATTGGTTAATTAATTACAAACCATTTAATTAAATAATCACTCTTTTAATCACCTTATAAACCAATTAATTAATCTTTATAGATTAATTATCCTTTAACTATTCTCTTAATTAATCATCCTTGATTAATTATTCCTTAATTACATTAAGTAATTAGCCTTTAAATTAATTACACAAATTAATTATTCTTTAATCGTTTATTAATTAACCTTGATTAATTTTAATTAATTAATTAAATATAATTAGTGACATTAATCCTTAATTAACTATATTAATTAATTATACTATAATCACTTCATTGATTAATTATCTTTTAATTAATCACATTCATTAATCAACTAAACCTTCAGTTATTCTTATTAATTACATTAATTAATGATCCTCTAATTACTTTCATTAATTAATTATTCTTTTAATTACATTTAATAATTAATCACATTCACTAATCAACCTTGATTAATCCCACTCAGTAATTAACTATCCTTAATTACTTACATTAATTAATTAACTTCTTATTTAATTAATAAATCCTTTAATCAATTACACTGAGTAATTAACACTTAATTACTTCCACTAAGTAATTATTCTTTAATTACTTCCCATCAAGTAATTTCCCTTAATTAATTACATTCAGTAATTATCCATTAATTACTTTCATTGAGTAATTATACTTCATTAATTACATTAAGTAATTATACTTAACCCATCATAAAGTAATTCTCTTTAATTAATTAAACTTTGTTAATTAGCTTAAATTAACCATATTAACTTAATTACATTGAGTAACTAATTCCTTTCAATTACTTCATTAAGTAATAACCCTTTTTATATTAAGTAATTAGCCCCTAATTACATCTATTAATTAATTATTCCTTAATTAATTAATGTTTGATTACTTAGATTAATCAATCCTAAATTAAGTAATCATCTGCCCTTAATTAATTATACAAATTAATTTATCTTAATTTAATTACCTAAATTACCTATCTCAGTTAATTAAGCAATTTATACTTTAATAACTTTTGTAAATAAAACTTGATTAAATTAAGATAAATCATTTACTACATTAAACTCTTACCTACCATTTAAATTAAATTTAAAAGCTTGAATTTGGTTTATTCAAAATCATCATCCTTTGATTATTAAAGTTAAATAACTTTCACTTAAAGCATATTTAAATTTCAACAATTACATTTTAGTTGAAAACATTTATGAACTAATTACAAAATTAGTCCAATGTAATATTTATTTAAACCAAACTATTTTTAAAACAAGATTTAAACTTTAGAAAAATCCATACTTTAAGAACTTAAATTTGTTTAAAATATCATGCTCTAAACTTAAACATTTTGAACATCTTTAAACTGGTAGCATCTATTTGGAAATTCTCTGGAAAACTTTGTTTTAAAAATTTACTTTTAAATTTTGTAATTTCATTTTATAATTCAAACTGGACAGGATTTAAACCTGGAAACAAAAACGTTCCCGAGCAATCAACAAATTTCCCGAGTCACTCTTGCAATCAACCCGGAATCGACCCGAGCACTCTCACATGCGTCCATTCCTAAGACACTCTCGAATAATCCTTCGAGTAAAACCTGAACAAAACACTTCTTCCACCAAGAACAACAAACCCAGACACTCAAATCACCACCGTGCACGTGCACGTCAAATCCAATTATCGATGGTCATAATCACGACCATCGACAAGACGACCTCGACCCTGCCGACTCCCTCGACCGACCTGATCGACGCATCTTCCACTGAAGTGAAAATGAGCACTCTCGTGCCCACAACATCCAAAACTCGATCAGCAAATCATCGATCGATGACGAACTACGCCACCAGAAGACCTGCCGCCTCGACCACAGTCGCGTCTCGAACCCGTTAAACCATTCCCCAGCATGCGATTCGACCCGATGCGCCACAGTGGCCGTACCACCCTCGTCAAACCCGACCATCAAAACGTACCACAAAACCCTACTTCCTCCTCCCCTGACCACATGGCCCAAGATAAAATCAACCACCATTTTTCCATCAAACCCTAACCTTCGCTCAACCTCCAGCCCAAATCTCGACCCTTCTATCGCCGTCGAACGATGGAAATTGACCATAAACCCAAAAATAATCAATTTACAAATTCATGGCACATACCATTCTTAAAATTACCAAATTCATATCTAAATTCGTGATTTTCTTATATGAATCATATTCTATGATCGAAAGATGAAAACATACACATTGATTTTCAACTTTTATTTTGATTATTACTGTAAACTTCAATTCCAGAATATTTAGTAAATATAAAAACTTAAGATTATTTTTAAAATAAAAAGATTACATTGTTATTATCATTTTTCTTTTTAATGGTCCTAAACTAACAAAGATGTTTTGGGAAGATAGGAATTTTTTTATGATGAAGTTGAGCCTGTTACTAATAACAGAGCACAAATATAAATATACAGAGAAAATATACAGACATGCTATACCTATATACACACATTTATATTCAAAACTCATGCAAGCATTATAGACTATATTTCTACACATGCAATAAGGTTTCATCACAGATTTTTAAACTGTTTTTAAATAAAAGGTTTACCCACCAGACAGGAAGAAGTAGAGAACACTGTTTTATTTCCTAGAACAGTTGAATTGATTTTCATTTTGAATCTGATTGGTTTGTTTAAGTTGAGTTTGTTTGTAGAATATGAACTCCTTGTTAGTTGAATCTTTAGAACCGTTGTTGTGATCAGCTTTGAATTCCTTTGTTTGTTGAATTTGCTGTTGATCCAGAGAACTTGCACTTGTTGATATAGAGTTTGTTTTGGTTTTATATTTTCTTTTTAAATCTGGTTTTCAGTTTTTTAGAAGAGAAGAAAAAAATGTTTGAACTAAAATAATTTTGCCAAGTTCTCTTAATACATTTATTTATAAATATTTCAAAAATAAGGTAAGAATTGCCGCTTGTTAATCTAGATTATAATAAACCTGCAAATGTCCATTACATGATATAATAGCCTTACACATGTTTTATTCAAATATTATAATAATTTTTATTTTTTACAAATGTTTAAAATTCATTTTAATTAAGTTCTTATATTCATATTAACATGTTTTTTTGTTTATTTCAATTAGCTTTTAATGTTTATATATACAAATTATCTTTGTATAATTATAAGCTATACTTAGTTCATGATATATTTTTATAAGAAAGAATATCTTTAAACCTTTTTTTATATATATAAACCATTTAAGATTAACTAATTTTAAAAGAAAGTTTTTTTAAAAGCAAAAGAATTAAATTTCCTTATGTCCTATATGTTTTATATGTTTTGTAAATTATGCTTTAACTTGTATATATATTTACAAATCTTATTTAAATCAAGTAAATTTAAAAAGAAAGTGAAACAATCCCTTTTTATTAATCTTATATAAAATTTAAACTTAAGTTATTATACTTAAATATATATATATATATATACACACACAAACTAGATTTATTTCAAGTATCAATTTTTAAAAGGAAACATATTCAACTTTTATTATAATATATTATTTTTAAGCTATTATATTTTTAAACAAAATAAATATTTACTTTAAGTTTTTTTGAAAATATAGGATAAATTCTTAAATAGCTTTTAAAAAGTATTAGATCATATTCAAACAAAATTCCCAAATTACAATACATATACTTATATATATTATAATTTGAAAAATATTTTTAGTAAATTAAAACCAAACTTCCTATTCACAATGTAAATACACATATGCATTATAAATAGAATATATTTTTATTAGCTTAGAAAGATAAATTTTTATCAATTATATATTATTAACTTTGAAAAGAATAAAATTTGCCAAATTTAATTATTATTTGTTTTAAAAAGATAACATTTGTCACATTAAATTAATTATTAGTTTTGAAAAGATAAATTCAGTTAAATTAGATTATTAAATCAATATTGCACATTTTAAAATAATTATTAATGGAAATTATTAAATAAATATTGCCCAAAATTTTGGGACATCACATAAATGAAGCAACAGTCTTCGATATGAGCAAGGCGAAAACCTTAGGGTGACTCGGTCAACTCGGCATCGAAAGTGGAGCGATCCAAAAATCAAGCGCCACGTTAACTCGCAGGCATGTGCTCAACATCGAGTCAAAATGATTGATACGAACAGTATCGATATGAAGGAGACCGTGACCCAAAAACCCTAATTTGCATCGATCATAACTTGCAATCCATAAGTCCAAATGCTATCAAATTTTCGTAGGAGCTTACATACAACCTAAGGAATGTTCATGCCAAGTTTCAATTTGATTGGATCAAATCTTGATCGATAGAAATTCGTTCGTATCGATTACAGATCGAGTCAAAATCACATAGGATCTATCACGTGGGACCATGCACGTGCCAGAAGAAGTCTCCGGAGATCTGAGCAAGATATTTTCAGTCTACGCCTATAAATAACACCCCATCACCTATAGAAAGGGGATCTTTTGGCTCTTTAACATCCAGACTTTGTCGAAACCATTGCTGCACTTCAAGGCTGCTGTTGTACTCGAAATTCATCACTGTAATCCGCTATAATCAGTTGTAATCAGCAAGTGAATATCAATAAAATCATTAAATTCATAGTGGACATAGGCCATATGCCGAACCACTCTAAAACCCTATGTTTCTGGATGTTTTTCTCATTTGTTTTTGAAGTGCTTGTTAGATAATCCTCCTTTTGCATTTCTATTCTTCATTTTTATCTCTTCAAATACTTTCGAAGAGTGTTGTGCCCAATTTCGGTACAAACACAATAAATGTGTCTATTTGGGGGTGTTCGTTTATTTAGTCACTTTATAGGACCCATTCTTTAATTTATAAAGCTTTACCCTACCCGGCTTCATCCAAATGGGTACAAGGCACTGGACTGTACCAATATGATGTTCCTTAGGCATTTGGGCGAGGTTCCTTCTACCAAAAGAAATTTGGTATTTATACAATTTGAAGAAGTGGAGCGATCATCTGTCCTTTACTTTTTGGGATTCTTCTAAAGGCTATTGCATAATCATTGGCCTTCGGAATAAACTCAGTCACTTCAAGGATGAGTACTTCTTCATTTTTAGTCCAACTGGCTTTGCGTAGAAGTGGGTATTAGGACGTAAATTCTATCGTTGTCTCTTAAATTTACGGAGTTCATTCTAAATTAATGACTCGATCGTTCCATAAATTTACAGATATTCCAAAGACACTTGTTGGCATAACTCTGGCGCATACACTTTGAGACTTGAAAGATACCCTCCAATGAGCGAAGAACGAAATTTCTCTTATCTAACTCACAATGTGACATTAGTCTTGAAATTCTAACTTCTACTCATAGGGGTGCATAGCTCGCACAACGGGCTGAAGTTGAGTCTCCAGTGGCTTAAAATCAAGAAGGTCTACTAATGGTATAAGATCCCCTCATTGATCAGAGGGAGAATGATAATGATGATGATGAAGATGAGAGTCGGGACGGGGGGACAATGATGATGTGGATATTGGATATGAATCTGTAAGATAAACATGTGCTAATGAAAGCGGTTTTCTCCTTTGGCTCGCCGTTCAGTAATATGTATATTATTACCTAATCCAATTTCACAAACATTTAAACCCCAGTTAGGGAGCACCTCGAGCCCCTCCAACTGACGATATCTTTGGTTTGTTTGGTATAATCCCCGACAATATCCCTTTGTATGATCTTGTTTTCTTCAGTTCCCTAGACCTTGGTTCTCTGATCCGCATTGCGATGAATGTGCCTGCAACTGCTATGGGAGAAGTAAATCCACTTAACTTACTACATAAGCATGATCCCTTGGATTAGTAGGGCACAATAACGCTTCATCCGACTACACCTAAAATCATAATGAGTTCACTTTGCATGCGTTGTTTCTTGACTTTCAAGTCCTAATTCAATTGTATCTCTTTTCAGGTATAGAAGGGACATATTCCGACCTTTATGATGATCTGCAGCACAAATTTTCTAAACATTTTGGGTGTAAACTTCATGCCATGGGCATGAGTCATTGCATGAGCATAAATCTGCAAGGCTCTACAAGAATGAAAGAGAAAGGCGGGAGGAGGAAGAGCAATGATATTGTGGGGACCGTGATCAGGAGTCCTACGATCACTCTGGACTAGCCAAGACGTCTCCTACCCCCACATCGTGAATGCTATCCTCTTCAAAATTCTTAGGATAAAAATTCATCAAGGCCAAATTCTTTTCCTGCTTCTAAGGCTCCTATTGCTTCTGCCTTAGTGCCTTCTCTTTCTCAACCTTTAGATTCTTCCAAAAAATCCAAACATACTCCTCAACCAAAATAGCTCTAGACTTCTGAGCCTAATAAAGAACCTATCCCTACACATGTCTCAATGCAACCCTCAGAATTGGTTTTGAGCCTTTACCTCACTGAAATGAAAAATGCTTTCCTCTAGCTTTGTTTTACTAAGGTTAAATTCGATTATCACTTAAAGAACATCCCTTATAAGGTTGCTAATCATACAGAGGCATGTGTTCATGACGCTTATAAGCAGTATCACATCTAAAAATGATTTTTCTCGCTCATTGTTCGAGACTAACATAGCTAACTGGCTAATTATCCAACAAAATGAAATTAAGAAGGACAACGAGGGAATCAGCACCTCCTATTCAAAATATCTGGATCTGGCAGTGAAGCCTCTCTAAGAGGCAAAGTGGTAAATTCTAGAATAAAGTAAGAACTTCGAGGCTAAGTTCAAGTTATAAGATGATAAGGCTCACTCTGCTTATCATAGAAGTGGCGAACTCTCTAAGGAGAAGGGGCTCTTTTAGACTACCATTGATAAATAGACTTTACAAATCTCAAGTCCAAAGGATGAGGTGAAAATAGAGAAGAAGAAAATGGATAATCCCTTGCCCTGTTCAAGGAATATATGACAAAAATGGTTGATGTTGAAGAGGCAAAATGGTTTCTAGAGACTCATGCCGCTGAAGCTGAAAAGAGGGAAAAGAAGCATACAAATCAGATCTAGACCACTTGGTTCGCTTTTACGCAAACATGGTCAAATCTCTCGAACTAAATGCTCAATGACATGTACCCTAAGGCACTAGCTATGGCCTAGGAGGAATTATTCGATAAGAACGAGAGTATGTAGGTAAGGTTGATGAAGAGGAACTAAAGGTCGACCTCCTTGATGATGATGATTTGGAAGCTATGACTATTGGTTAGGCAAAACTAACCTCTGGAGCCTCAACCTCTGCCCAAGTGCCTACAGGGGCCATCCTCGAATCTAGCTCTAATGATTTGGTGAAAAGCATTATTCCTATTTTATAGGGACTTCAAGCAGAGAATGTTAACTTAGCAACGGCTAGCTTTGGTGTTATCACATATTTTGCACCTTGGCCTATTATTTCTGATCATGTCATGCCTTCTTTTGGGATTTCTATTGTGCTGCTACTACAATTATAGTGATATCGGTGGCAACATTGCCATCTCTCTCCTCGACCCATAGTTATATAACCTAGAGGATCCTAGTTATTCACCGCCATAGTTTGCTCCGAAACTCATTGAAATATCTCATGTTCTAGAGGAGAGCCAGACTAAACTTTTCTCAGACTCCATCCATCTCCCCAAGAGGTATATCATTAGTTTATCACATGCTCGAGAAACTTTAGATGGTACCCAGAGATGTTTCTAATCTTAACTTTTCTCTATATCAACTTTCAGGTCCATCTGCTTTCACTTATTTATTGGACATGGCCCTTGCTTTAAGCCCTTAAGCTTCTACAATAGAGTCTTTCATCATCTCTACCTCACTTCTAATTCCACCATCTTCAATCGGATCTACATTGGGTTTAGACAACGAGAAGGTTCAGGCATTGAACGATGAGGTTATGAAAGATCCTGGTTATCATAGGGCGATGAGGACCTAACCATCACCAACGTTAAGGGTCATGGATCTGGGCCATCAATGGTGGAAAGGAAAATTATTGGTCTTTCAAAGCTAAAGAATATTAAGAAGGAGAAAGGTGTTAAAGATGCTTTGACCACCTTTCAGTGTCCTTGCCTACCCAATCATATGTCATTCCAACTTCCACACTACTAGTGGCTAGTGTCTTTACTGAGACTCCCAAATCTTTGGAAATTGATTACAATTAGAATGATGATCTTGAGGATTGCCTATCAATAGGGAAGGATGAGGATCCCTAAAAGAGAAATTTTTTGCCTTCTCTAAAGAAGTGGAAGAAAAGGAGGAAGAGAAAATACGATTAGGGATAGACTTCTTGTTTTGTTTTTGTTTCTATCTATGTACAGAGGCCTCTACTATGTGGGTATGATCCCCACTTTTGTTTCAAAAACACTTAGATGTAAGTAATTTTTCTTTCCAATTTTTTATTATTTACTTCTTTGTTTTTGTATTTATAGACCTACATACTTGGCGCATGTGCAAATGATAGTTTATAATTCGATTGCATTTGTATTATTAATGCCTGAATCTGTGCAATGTCGTTATTTACTGTACCTCTATACACATAAATAATTTTTTGCAATTGCCAAGTATTATTTCATTGTTTTATCTTATTTATCAGTATTAATGTATTTCTTACTTGGCTAAACAAAACTCTTCTTCTTTGGCAAATTATATGGCTAATTTTGTTTATCTTCAGTCAAACATACCACGTCTGAAGGTAAATGAGGTCGTATTATGAAAACTCTTTGGTGTAAATCGTTTTCTTTCTCTAAGGAATGGTGTATCAGATGTCTATTTTTGGGCGTTCGTGTTTTGTCTAGCCTATCTATGGATATTGATCAAAAGTATTCGTTAACCATTTTTGCATATCATTGAATATGAGTTTCTCGCCAAGCCATGAGCATGGTTGTGTGTGCAATAAGATATAATTCTATATTGATTCCTGTCTCCAGGATCCAGTGTCTCAAATGCTTATCTCCAAGCATCATCCTTTGACCTTGCCTATCTTTGGGCATTGATTAAAGAATGGATGTGTAAGGACAAATCATCAGATTAACCTGGTATAATTATACTCTAATGTCCCAATTATGGCTCGAATGAGTTCATCGATACCTATCTTCGGTTAGTTGGACATCTGAACATAGAATGTTCGAATCTATCGCTATTCATGTGGCACAAGGTCATACCTTTAAGAATACAGTTCCATCGATCCCAAAAGCCAATTTCATTTATAACAATAAGAATGGCTGGCACCACCTTATTATATTAGAGCCTATATATTATTTGCAGAAATAAATCTAAGTGAAATAGCACCTCAGGTGCTTGCTATTCCATGTCCACTGAATTAAGATCCCATCAAAGGTCGATAACTTAAAAGTTTCATCTCAAAGTTTCTGTTCAATCACATAGGGGCCTTTCCAATTCGGACAAAGTGCCACTGTACCATGAAAGACCTACTTCAAAACAAGGTCGCATATCTCGAAGGTATAGTTCTTGACCTTGGCGTTAAATTATCATGCTACTCTTTCTAATGAGCATTTAACCTCAAATTATCCTTTTCTCGTTTCTCATCTACTAAATCGGGGAACTTAAGCAAGAGTTCTTTGTTCATCTTAGGATCATAATACATTCTTTGGTGAGAAGGGACTTCTAATTTAATCAAAATCATGGCCTCAGATCCATAGGCCAAAGAGAATGGAGTATGGCCATCGTGGACTTATGGATTGTCCGATAATCCCACAATGCTAGTGTAACTCACTTACCTAGTTAACCTTAGTTTTTGTCAATCTTTTCTTTAGGATGAATCTGATGATATTGTTCGCCACCTCTACCTGTCCATTTTGACTTTGGATGTGCTATACCAAAATGCTCTTCTTTTTTCGATACCAATTACAATAATATTTGAATTCCACATTCTCGAATTTGGTTGCATTGTCTGTAATTATCTTCTATGGAATTCCAAATCTACATATAATATCCTTTATAAAAAATTAATTACTCGTTGTGATCGTGGCTAGTTGTTCTAATCAGCCCATTTCATGAGATAATCCACAAATACGATACACCTTTTGACATCAATAGCATAATAATTATATCAATCTCCCAAACAACAAATGAAAATTTGCTAACCATTGGTATAAGCGTTATGCATGTGATTCTTGGTATCTTTGCAAACCTTTGGCATCTATCGCATCTTCTTATTTAACCAGCTGCATCCCGGTTCGTTGTTGACCAAAAGTATCCATAGTAAAGAACCTTCATTGCGAAATTCTACCCCCCAATGTGATCACCACAGCTTCCTTCATGCACATCGGCAAGGACCTTCTTATCTTTTAATTGGTGACATACCACAGTGGGGGAGCTGAGAATCCTTATTTGTGTATTACTTTGTCTTGCACTATAAATTGTGGTACTTTATATAGGATTTTATGTCATTCGTTCCTTCCATTTGCGAGAGTTCCCTTTAGCTAATAGTTTTTTATTGGGATCATCCAGGACTCCCTTTACTCCTTGGTATCTAAGATTGAATCAACGTCCATCTAGTCGATGCTTGGAGCTGACAAAACTTCTATTAGAATGAGTTTCATAAGCTGCACATCCCTAGAGCCGGCCAGTTTGACTTATGAATTGTTTTTTATATTATCTTCTTTGGGAATGTGTGTTATCATGTAGTATTCAATGTCATTCATCAGTTCAATAACTTTGGTTAGGTAAGCGGCAAGTCCCGCTCCCTTAGCCTGAAATTCCTTCTTAGCTTGAAAGACCACCAACCGAGAGTCGCGATTATATGTAGTGTTAAGACTCCCAATTCCTTTGCTATCCCCAATTCCTTTGCTATCTTGAGTCCTGTAATCAGTGCTTCATACTCAGCTTCATTATTCATCATCGAAAACTATAGCTTTAAAGCATAGCATATACTCCATTCTTCTAGGGTTACCAAGATCATTCCTGCTTTGGAACTACACTCATTAGAGTCCCCATCCATGAATAATTTCCACTGGGCTAATTGAATCGTATCTTCTTCCACTTCTGCATCCTAAATGGTGAACTTAGCAATGAAATCAGCCAATGCCTGTGGTCATGTCACTCTCTCAGGATAATTTTATCATATTGGCTTTGCTCGGTATTCCACTTTAGCAAGATGTCTTGGGTCAATGCAGTACTTGCCTCAATGGTTGGTTAGTATGCACTTTTATCGGGGGAGTTTGGAGTATGGTCACAACTTCCTTGAAGTAAACAACAAGCAGTATGCCAACTCTCAAGATTTAAATAATTATTCTCTACTCTAATGAGCCACTTGTTGATACAATACATAGGCCTTTAGATTCTAGTTTCCTCAAGTAGCAAGGCTACACTAATTACATGAGTAGAAACTTCTAAGTAAATGAATAGATCTTCACCTTTTAAAGGCATAAAAAAGACCAATGGTCCCTTCATGTAATCTAATAAATTATGGAAAGCTTCCTAACATTCCATCATCCAGACAAGCTTTCCTTTTTCTTTCTTGTGAGCATCAAAGAATGATACACATTTATCTATTGTCTTTGAAATAAATTGAACCTGTGTAGCGAAACTTCCGTTTAAGCTTTGCACTTCCCTCCTTATCTTTAGGGTGTTAACCTCTTCCAATACTTTAATCTGCTTTGGATTAGCTTGAATGCCCCTTATTTTTACTAGCAATTCCCAAAACCTCCTTGAAGTGACTCTGTAAGAACATTTCATTGGATTAAGCTTCATCAGGTAGTTTCTAAGCATGTTGAACTTGTCCAAGGGGTCTCTCATGTGATTCATCGATTGTTATGACTTCACAAGCATATTATTCACATAGACCTCCATTGTCTGTCCAGTTTGATCTTTAAACATCATATTTACCGATCACTAGTAAGTAGCTCTAGCATTCTTCAAATTGAGTGGCATCACTTAATAATAATACATCCATAAATTAGTGATGAAACTCGTATGCTTCTGATGTGGAACATGCATTGTTATTTGATTGTAGCCAGAGTATGCATCCAAAAATGGTAGCAGTTCATGTCTGGTGATTTCATCAATAAGATGGTCGATTCTGGGTAGTGGGAAGTTGTCCTTTGGGCATGCTTTTATTCAGATCTGAATAATCAATGCATGTCTACCACTTGCCATTTGGCTTTTTGATCAGCACTGTGTTTGATACCCATGTAGGTTGGCTTGTTAATGATACAGATTTTGGATTGAGTAGGACACGAACCTGCCTTGTTAATTCGAGTATGGGTTTTTCCTTAACTATACAGGCCCGACCCATGCCCGACCTGATTAGTACTAGGGTCATGTACGATTTGATCAAAACCCAACTTGGTTTAGGCCCGATCCATTTATTAGTTTATTGTAATATCAAAACAAAAGTGTGTATGTTATTTGTTTAAAATTTTGTTTGTTTGAATGTAGATGATTTTGCATAATTTGTTGTGAACTTGGATACATCACCACTCAATTTGTATGTTCCGTGTATAATTGTCACAAAAATTAAAAGTTTAAAGTATGATTTTAACATAAATATTAAAGTTAGGGATACAGATAATATCCAACGGGCTTGAAAAGCCCGACGGGCCATGCTCGGGTATTGGTTTTGAGATACTATGCAGGTTTGGGTTTGGACCGGGCTCAAGTTTTAATTATTTCAATCAGTTTTGGGTCTAGGTTTTAGGATACTTGGACCAAACCCAACTCGTTTATAGGCCTACATTCAGGTTACAGTGGTTCATAGATAAATCCATTTGCCTTTAGCTTATGCACCTCTTTGTTCAACGCAACGGATCGCTACGGACCTAGGTCGCGCTTCTTCTGCTTCATAGGAAGGTATCATGGGCCCATATTCAATTTATGGTGCACTATCTCTAGTGAGAATCCACATATATCAGAATGCGTCTAAAGTAACACATCCAAGTTGGCTCGAAGAAATCTTACCGACTCCTTTTTCTTTATGCTAAGCTAAGATCCGACCTTGAGGACTCGAGTAGGGTCATCCTCATTGATAGAGATGTTGATTGTTAGCTCTATAGGTACCGCACTCACATCCTTGAGCTCTTTTTAGTGGTCAATAGGTTTGTAGAACTTACTATGGTACTCGAGCTTGGATTTAGGTGGTTGTTGATATGCATTGGCAATTTTGATGCATAGAGGCTTCTCTACACCCATTCCTTTCTCACGTCGCTTTGCCTCTCTGAGTTGGAGTGACATAACATTCATAGCTAATACTCTGGTTACCTTGAATTGCACCTACCCTTTTCTCGGTGTAGAACTTCATCATTAGACACCGTGGAGGAAGGGAAATCCTCAAAATGGCAAGGGCCAACCAACGCAAGAAAGCATTGTATGCTAAATATGCATCGATCACCATAAATGTTTGCACCCTAGCCACCTTGCGGTCCCCTTCACCTAACTCAATAGATAAGTCAATATAGTTGAAAGGATCCTTGGCCTCTCTAGAAATCCTTGAATGATGGATTTAAAAGGCTTTAAACCATGTCCATTAATTCATATTTAGTAAAAAAATCTTAAAAATAATATTATCCGAGATCCCACAGTTAATGAGAACTTGATGCACTGTTGCTAGCCCAACAACGGTTGTAATCACCATGGGTTCAAGCATTGGCGCCTCTATCCTGTCAGAAACCCCATTTTTAAAAATAATATCATCATTCATTGTTCTTCATTTTTTCGTTGGGGTTCCATCTTCGATGGCGAAACAAATCTCATGAATAAAATACTTCAATGGACTGTTATACCTCTACATTTCATTCCAGCTTTTCTCTGCCGAATGATGTCCTTTAGAAATAGTGTTAATGACAATTATTTTCTCAAGCTTCTTAGGTGCCTTTCCACTAGTCCTAGCCCGATCTTGTTGTGCAATCTACCCTTGAGGTCTATCATACATTAGCCGACACATACTGGTATTTTAACCATGTATTTCATAACACGACGGCTTCTTCTTTCTGATCAAGCCTATAATTACATCTGTCTAATGTTGACAACCATTGGCATTTTTCCATGTATTTCATGGAAGCGAGAATACTTCC
This sequence comes from Allium cepa, assembly GCA_030765085.1. Lineage (NCBI taxonomy): Eukaryota > Viridiplantae > Streptophyta > Magnoliopsida > Asparagales > Amaryllidaceae > Allium > Allium cepa. The sequence continues at coordinate 168,242,282 of CM060932.1, forward strand.
ACTAGCGCCTTTACATTTCAGTTATCTTCATTTGAGGTGGATTCCTATAGTTTTCTATCCCTCACATGGCAAGGTGGATATTTTCAACCATATCATTTAATAGAGTGTATTTTTCAGGTCTCATATACCTCGGATGCTTCTTAGTGTCTTACTTCTTCCTACCAACATCTTAGTTTCTCCTCTTTAGATTATTGTATCTGACATTCAAGGTAACATTTTCGACCATTGGTTTGCTTAATGGCAAAGTTGCTCTTTGCTGCGTCATTCGATATTCTGTCAGGAATTAGTCCTACGGCTAGGTCCGCCTCTTCCAAGCATAGATAATGGGATGCATTATGGTAAAAATCTTCTATAGTAGGTGGAAACTTTCTTTTAAGCCATCTACCAAGTTCTGTATTAGGGTGAACCTACCGGATGAATGCCATCAATGCAATCTCTTCCTTTGGATTACTAACTTCAGTTAATAAATATCAAATAATTTAAGGAAATCTTTTGGAGTCCCTCTAGAACTCTAATGGAGATTTGACAAGAACATCACATCCTTTGATAAATCTGTATGGAGCCTAAATTTCTCACGAACTTCCTTGCTAATTGATCAAAGAAGATATGGACCTTGGCGTGAACTGAGTGAACCACATAGTGGCTATCCCATCTAAGAATATAAGGAAGCACCAACATCTTGTTGCATCAGTAGCTCAGAAACCAACCATGTGCCATTCATATTTCAGAAATGCAATTTGGGATATGTCATTCCATTATAAAATGGTATCGTCGGCATAACAACTTCTTAGGATACTTTTCTTGCAATACATTGTCGATGAACGAGGTCCTACTAGGTGAAAAACCCCATTCATCAATACTCCTCTTCCAGTACTCATTCAATAGCCTTCTTATCGTATCAGCTTTGCACTACTAACTAGTTTGTGCAAATCGACGATGATCGTCGAGACCATCCCTCAATGTTTGACTCTGCAAACATTCTTTGTCAATAGCATGTTGTTTGAGGTCCTCTAAAGAGCCACTCATCCAGACCCTCATTTTCATCGTTCTTTCCAGCTGGTTCAGCAGCATTCATCTGAACATAAAAATCTGACCATTAACAACTTTCTCAGCACGAACATCAACCTCCTTATGGAACTCACCCTTCGAATAGCTAAGAATGACTCTTCCAAACAATTAGTATCAAGTTGTAAGGAGTCAAATTGAGTTGTAGCTTTTAGCAGAAACTTTTTTAAGTGCTACATTATAAAATATTTATTAAAATACTTTTGTTTATACTATGAAATATATATAAGTAAATATATATATATGTATGTATGTATAATTTGTATATTAAAAACATGCAGGCATATGTTTATATGTTTCGAGGATAACTTGTTATTAAACCAAAATCAAATTTATAGTTTATAAATATATAATTAACATAAAAACATTTATAATATGTATATTAAATTATTTAGGCCAAGGGCCTTTTATTTTATTTTTTTAAATTCAAAAAATATAATTCTAATTTTAATAAAACATTTAATTAAGTATACATTAAAAACTGTTAAACAATGTTTTAAAATTTAGCAACCAACGAGGTGTGTGTTTCTGTATTAAATCAAAAAAAAAAAATCAATCCTGGCCAAAAGCACTACAAATTATAATGAAGATACAATACATATAAATCAATTATTAAATGTGTGAATGACATAAAATCAACCAGTTGCAACATATATGAAAAAGGTGACATATATATATACACAACAATTATGATATACAAAGATCATTATATTATTGAATAAGTTAATTAATTATACCGTAGGAGATAGGGCTGCAGAAACACACGTTGACGAAACCGACTACTTAGATCTCTTAGATCTTCACCCTTCTTTGCAAGAGACAAACGTACAAATACCAAATTTAATTTATATTTATAGAATGGAGATATTTGAGGTAAGAAAACTGGATAGAGGACGAGAAGAGACAATGGGCTAGGGATAAAGAGAGAGAGAGAGAGAGAGCGAGAGAGAGGTAAAAGGTCTAACTAAAAATTAGAGGCTAATGTTTGAATATATGGTGTGGTCTAGAGAGAAATATCTAGCATAATTCTCTCTTACCAATTTAAGCATAAAGCCATTCCATCCTCTTCATTTCTCATGGAACAAGGTTCTTAGTGAACCAAAATATCCACTTAACCCATTAACAATTTACTTAATTTAAACTGTTATCGATATTGTATATTGATACACATGTATACAACTTTATATATGCAGCTAATAAATTACTAATAGCACCCCGAATATTTCTAAAGGAAATTCCATTTAACTAAACACATCTCATACAATAAATACAACAATAATTAATATTTCATAAACATTAATTAACTTAATTGGTTTATAAATAAACCAACTAAATCAAGTAGTGTTTTGGAGACTAGATAGATTCGGTTGAGCGTCTTAAGGTTGTGAATTTAGCTAATGATTAGTATTTAAATGATTTAAATACTAATTCTTCCACATCACCTTGACTAATGGTATAACGGTTGGATTAATTCATTGCTTACAAATCTCATCGATAAAATTCAATTTTACAAATTCAAGCGGTACCTATTAGTAACGATTATTTACACCAACTCTATTCCTCAACACCAATCACTTTAGGACTTATGCAATTATGTTTTAGTCAAAATTCTAGTATCATCCACATTCAACTTGATTAGTCAATAAAAAAATTCTTTGGTTCAATGATAACATTCATTAATCGTACTATTCTAATTGGAGTTTTTGACTTTGAGTCGACTACGGTTGACTGTGATAGTAACATCATGCAATCGAGGAGGAGACAAATTGTGTTTCTCTTCCAATGCTTCGACTTAGGTCCAACTATAGTCATTTCACTGATCCACGCCATGATTTAACTATAATCAAAGTGGAATTTCCATGTTGAATTTTAATGCATTTTCAAGTCGAGAGAACTATGTAATATCGTCACTTTGATATTTCTCGTTCGATCTAGTTAATATTAACCGACATGAAATCCTTCGGTGATTCATTCCATAGTTATCCAATAACTATCAATATGTTACCTCTTAGTGCCCCCTAGAAGCCATGAGTAATATAATACCTAACATTTGGATAGCGTTACAAACTTTAGTCTCAATGGATCTATCGATATCATTTCTCCATACATCTTTCCCCGTAATAGTTAAATTAGTATGTTATTAAAATTTATGACAATGTTATCATGATTACAACTTGTTGTAATTATTATCACATGACATAACATTTCAGGACTTTCTGTTAATTATATTTAAATTAATAAATTATCATAATAGAACAAATATACTAATAGAAAACAAACATCTTTTATTTCAAACAAGATTTTATTGCAGGGTTGATAATTTACAATAAATTATAGAATAGCCGTAAGGCATACCCCTAGCTCTATCAATCTCCCACTTAGACTTAAGGCCAATTATGGAATCTCAAGTCCATCCCTTCAATCAGTTTAACAAGTATCAGTCGAGTTAGTCCCTTCGTGAATGGATCTGTTATGTTATCCTTAGCGTCTACACTTTCAATCATAGTATCTTTATTAGTTATAAACTCCCTAATAAGGTGGAACCTTCAAATAATGTGCCTTGATTTCTTATGATATCCAAGCTCCTTTGCGATATGAATCGCTGCATTGTTACCACATAACAATTTTATCAGTTTTGCAATGTTTGGAAACATTCCCAGCTCAACCATAAACTTACGCATCCAGACCGCTTGTTTTTCTTCTTGTTGAGGGTGATATATTCGACCTTTATCATTGAATCGGTTATTATCTCTTGTTTAGAACTTTTTCAACTAATCACTCCACCGTTCGATGTAAATAAATAACTAGACATTGATTTACTGCATCAATATCGCACTAAAAGCTTGAATATATGTATGTATTCATACGGAGATCTGCATTCCTATATATAAGTAATAAGTCTTTGATATTTCTTAAACACATAAGAATACATTTCATTGTCATCTGATGTTTTTCTTTGGGATTAGACTAATATTGATCTACCCATCCTAATGCATAAGCCATAATTGGTCTAGCATATAACATAACGTACATTATGGAACTAATTGTCATTAGATACGGTATCCTATTCACATTATCCTTCTCCTCAATAGTACGAGGAGCATCTTTCTTAGAAAGGACGATTCCAGGATGCATCAAAAAATCCCATGTTTTGAATTATCCATATGGAACCTTTTCAGTATGGTATATATGCATATGGATTGGAACAATCCCACAAACGTAATGGATCTATCTCTATAGATCCTAATACCAAGTATATAGATTGCTTCTCCCAAATCCTTAGTTGGGATGTTCTAGGACAATCGTGCTTTCATCGATTGTAATAACACAATCATTGCAAATCCAAAGCAAATTGTCGACATATAAGATTAAGAACACTATAACACTTCCTTGTTCTTTGCCGTATACTGATGCTTCATTTGCACTATAATAAAAATGAAACTATTTGATTACTTTATCAAAGCACTTATTATAACTGGATGAAGCTTGTTTAAGACTACTAAATGATCTTAATAATTTGCATGTCTTTCCCTCACTCCCACTGACCTTGAAACACTCAAGTTACGACATGTAAACGGTCTCTACTAAATCACCATTTAGAAATTCCATTTCACAACCATCTACCATATTTCATAGTCCTAGAACGCGAAGATAGAGAGCATTATCTGTACGGACTTAAGCATTTTAACAACCTGAAATTTAATCCATAATAATTAATTCATTAATTATTTAGATAATAAAATAACTTTGTGAAATTATCAGAATTAAGCCACAGAAGTTGCACAATTGTGTCTGTGGTAATTTTCTAGTCAATTTCCATATATAGAACGACAAAATCTAAGCTAATATGACCAAGTTATAAAATAAACAAAATAAGCAGAAAACGAAGAAGAAGAAGAAGAAGAAGAAGAAGAAGAAGAGGAAGAAATATAGGCAGGTCGATCGGTCGGTTGACCTGGGCATCAGGCGGTCGACCGCCCAGTCGGCCCGCCTCTGCTATTTACGAACGAATGAAAATTCGTTCATTCGAATGTTCCAAACCCCCAAACTGTTTGCATTCTTCCGACCAATCTGGTCCATCTATTTTTGCATCTGATGGCTCTTATTCGGCCTATGACGTGTTGCATCCTATTCAATCCCCAAAACCCAACGGTCCGAGTTCCACTTCTACCCTATAAATAGACCCCCAGAACTAACACTTTTTCTCATTCTAGGTTTTCTCCAATTGAGTTCACCTTTCTAGGAAGGACCCTAAACGAATAATTTTTTCAAAGGAGAAAATCGTTATAAAATAAATATTTTACAACTCCAAGTGGATCCGAGAAGACCAAAGGAAGAGTTTAGGACCGAAGGCAAGTGATTGTAATTATTTTAAGATTTCTTTAAGTAATTTAAAATAATAGGGTTTCAATAGTTGTGGTTTTACTACGATTTTGGAATAGCATTTTTATCGGTTTTAGATCTATTTTTCAGTCTATTCCCATTTGGCTATTCTTTTTCAGTTAATTATAATTTATTGCTGTTAAGCATAGCTTTTTATTTATTTACATTTTATTTATAGTATTTAAGTTCATTTACTGTTATTTATTTCTTATTTACATCTGTTTCGACGTTTTGGATTTTATGCAAGCGTCTATTCTATTCTTTCTCTTCACGTATGGATTAGAATAAATTAAACGCAAGTATGGATTATATAAGCAAGAGTATTAATGAAGAAAATAAGATGTAAATTATAAAGACTGTAGTAAATAATGGAATAGGAGTGTAATATAAATGGAATTGGATTGAAACTATGCCTAATTATGATTAGAATAGGACTAATTAATTGGCTTATTTATAACATATAATTATATCTAAAAAAATTAAAGAAGCTTATTTTCACGCTTAGACCTTGGGTTAAATAATAAGCATGATTATAGCTTAGGTTATAATAAGAAAAAGAGTAGAATGAGGCTTATTTTAAGACTTGAGATAAATTAATTAGCGTAGAAAGTAAAGATGATAATAAAGGCTTAATGAAATAATTTATCTAAGTTAATAAGGAAAGATAAAGTAGAACATGTACTATATAGCATTCCCCATTAGACAAAACAGTGTCTCACGTTAGCCTGAAGGGAGATGAGGGCACGCTTATGCTAAGAATGGTAGTAATTGGTCAAATAGAAGTCCAAATCATGGAGGATTGGATAAGGGTCGCAACTAGATATTGTTTGGATGACGGACCAGTACCAACAGCATTTCCCCTATAGATTTTATGGACACACAGTGATCCCACGTTAGCATGAAGTGGGATGAGGGGCACGCTTAAGATGGAGTATGACGTAATAAGAAGACCCAATATGTAGAGCAAATGGTAGCATGGGCATGGCGGCAGTTACACGTGCGACTTTCATTCCGGTGCTCAGTAATCGCTATGAGTTCCAAGGGCTTAGTATGGGTGTCTTTCGTAGACACTATTCCCTTATGTAGGGTGCTATATATGTCGTCCGGATCCACAGTGGGTGCTTTGTGCATCTTTCTTATATACCATTGGCTACTGTGTAGGGAGCTATACAGCGTCTGGTCTACAGTAAGGTCTATGGAGTAGTAGGCCGATCAAAAAGGATAGAATTAGGATTACATCTTAATTACAGGATTAGGAATTCAACCTAATCAAAGCAGAAATCAAGGACAAGTGTAAGCAACTGAAATTAACCTACCTTATAGTTAATCATAATTATTTTCAGTTTATCTCTTTCCTATTTCCTTTATTTCCTTTTTATATACTGGAATTGTTGTAGAGTCTATTGCTTTGACTTTCCTTAAAAACTCTAGTAATTACTATCATTCACCAGACTTTTTGTCTGACACACTCCTCTACTTTTCCCCTTTCCTTCATAGGCAATTAAGGGAGAGGGTAGTAGATTGCAGTTTCATGACGGTTTCTTAAAGGAGTTTTCTATTATGTATTTCTTTTATTTCAGCTTTAGTTCTTTATACGTACTGACTTATTATAAGGGATATTATGCACTTTGATTTCTAAGACTATGAGTTTTTGTTTCTGGAGACGTATTGGATTTTTAGAAATGTATGAGGTATTTGGTATTTGACTTATTTATGAAGCAATTATGAAGTTTTGTTTTAATTAAATTATTGTTTTAAGTTTCTGCTATTTTTATCTATTTTTGCCTTGTAAATCTTAGTCTATGTTAGCTTTAGTTATACCTATAACGCACCACACCTTTTAATGTGTCCTTTTGGGTATATTAAGGGGTATGGGGTTTTTCACTTGGTGTCAGAGCCAAAGGTTACAAGATTCCTAAAAATTTATTATTTTTCCAAATAACTTGTTTAAAAAAAGTACTTTTCAGAAAAGAATTCTTAGAAATGTTTTTAAGTATAAAAGTGATTTTATAAAATCCCCTCATAAGTCCAATTCAATCTTCCTTTGACTCTTTCATAAACTATCGTTTTCTTTTCGTAGAATAACTGATGCCACAAACCTTCTTGAGGGCATCCCAATCCCAACCAGATTTTGTAGGTACTTACAAGCCACGACTCAAGAGGTGCATAGGCCTGCGCCCAATCCTGCATCGGCAGGTGGGAATCCCATCAATCCACATGCCGCCATCAATTTCTCTTAGATTTGTAAATATTTTTAATTTTAAGTGGAAAGATTTTTTTAGGCAAGGAGACTTATGTGGAGGTGAGAGCAGGGCTTAGGGACACAGAGAGGATTTTTGGTCTTTTGGAATTAGATGATCAGCAACAGTTTAGCTAGCTGCTTGGCAGCTGAAGGAGGAGGCATCTTATTGGTGGGAAATGATTGAGTTGGAGAAAAGGAATATTACCTGGGATGGATTCTGGGAGCGATTCGATAGGAATTTCTATCTCAGGCGGAAGAGAGTGTTCAGCTAGAGAGGTTTATCAATTTGAAGCAAGGGAGTTTGTCTGTAAAGGAATACATTAATCAATTCAATGAGCTATCATGGTTTGGTATGGATATGGTGAACATGCAACATAAAAAATCTATGAAGTTTGCAAAGGGATTGAATCAACCCCTATTGCTGACTCATGTACCGATGAGAGCTACTTATGAGTCTTTGGTCGAGATGGTACTTATGTCTGATACAGTCAAGGAGGGAGAGTTTAAAGAGGAGGTTAGGTCAGAAGGTTCAAAGAAGAAGTGGTGGGGAAAGAAGAAGAAGAAAGGTGATGGTCCTCAGAAGTAGATTAAGATGGGAGTAAAGTGCCATAGTTGTGGGAATGTTGGACATATGGCCAAGGATTGCAAGAAAGATAAGATGAAAGGTAAGTGCTATATTTGTGGACGGCCTGGTTATATAAGTAGGAGTTGTCCCCAGAGAGCTAGTCAGGGAGCGAGTGCTCCAATTGCACAAATTCATGCATTAGACGTAGGACCTTCCAGTAGCATTCCAAATAGAGGTAGGAAAGTCATTGTTGAAGGTTTGATTTCTATATTTGATTTTCCCATTTGGACTTTATTCGATTCTGGAGCCTCACATTCTTTTATCTCTAGTTCTCTAGTAGGTTGTTTGCATTTGGACATATCATTAGTGGTAGATTCTATTATTGTTTCAAACCCTATAGGAGGATCGACACACTTATCTATGGTTTGTAGGGGTTTTAAAATCTTTATCCTAGGCATAGAATACGACTGCGATGCCTATGTTTTGCGATTCTCGGGGTATGGGATGATCTTAGGGATGGATTTGCTATCCACATATGGAGCTATCTTAGACTGCGAGAGGAGAGTCGTTAGACTTGAGACTTGTAGTGTAGGACTCTATAGGTATCTTGTGACCTACAAGGGTCAGTCATGTTGAGTTTTCTCTATTCCCTCGATTCATCTTCATCAGAGTTGCATTCGGTTCCCGTCATTAGAGATTTTGCATATTTCTTTGAGGAGGTTAGGGAACTGCCCCCTAAGAGAGATTGACTTTAGAATTTATTTGACCAAGAATTCCAAGCCAGTAGCGTTACCTGTAAGGCACACGTCACATAGGGAGAGAAAATAATTGAGCAAGCAAATCTGTGAGCTTTTGGAGAAGGGATTCATAAGGAGCATATCAGAGTGGGGAGCACCAGTCGTCTTCGCCACTAAGCCAAATGGTTCTCTCTGAATTTGAGTGGACTACAAGGAATTAAATAAGCTCACCAAGAAGAACTGATATCCACTCCCTAGAATTGATGATCTTTTTAACCAGTTGGTAGGTTCTGTGGTTTTGTCTTAGATTAATCTAGCCATGGGATTCCATTAGCTTAGAGTCGCTGATGACAGCATAGATAAGACTGCTTTTAGGACACCGAGCGGATTCTTCGAGTGGTTGATTATGCCTTTTGGGCTAACCAATGCTCTAGCCTATTTTGTTGATTTGATGAGCCGCGTCTTTAGAGACATCCTAAATAAGTTGGTGGTGGTATTCATGGATGATATCTTGGTATTTTCCAAGAATATGGAGGAGCATGCTGTTCATTTAGAAGAACTTCTTCGCATACTTTATAGTCATCATTTGAGAGCTAAGTTTTCGAAGTGTCATTATTGAAGAGAGGAAGTTCGTTTCTTAGGGCACGTAGTCTCGAAGGAAGGTTTGGCTATAGATCCGGCCAAGGTTATTGCAGTGCAAGATTGGAAGGCCCCTAAGAACGTTACCAAAGTTAGGAGCTTCCTAGGATTGGCTGGCTACTATAGAAATTTCATTAGGGACTTTGCTAAGAATTGGGCACCACTCATGTTCCTTACTAAGAAGAATAAAGCTTTTATATGGGGCATGGACTATGAAGATTCCTTCATGAAGCTTAAGAGACCCGTTACTAGTGCACCAGTGTTAGTTTTACCCGATGGAGCTAAGCCTTTCACTGTATACACTGAAGCATGTGGAACGGGTCTAGGAGCGGTGTTGATGCATGAAGGGAGCGTAGTGCATTATGGTAGTAGGCAGTTGAGGACGCATGAGAAGAACTACCCGACTCAGGATTTGGAATTGGCTGCCATAGTTTCTGTACTTATGTCTTGGAGGCACTATTTTCTTAGAGAGTGGTTTGATTTTTTTTAAATGACCATAAGTCTTTGAAGTACCTGTTCTCGCAAAAGTACTTGAACATGAGCAATAGAGGTGGATGGAGTTTTTAGCCTCGTATGATTTTGAGATAGCTTATACCTCTGGCAAGGGTAATGTGGTTGAGGATGCATTGAGTAGAAAGAAATCAACCCTTAGTCCTTTGTTCATAGAGTGAAGGAACTTGGAGTTTATTTCTACTTTTGATTTTATGCCCTCTACGGACATTCCTCCCAAATTGTTAGCACATTAGAGGTGAGGCCTACCCTTATGGATCAAATTGGCTTGAGGCAGCAGGTGGATTCGGAACTCATGGACATTATGGATAGGATTAGCTGAATAGAGGCCTCTAGGCATCTCCAACGTTATTCCATAGATAGTAGGGGGTGGCTTAGGAGAGATGGGAGGCTTTGTGTTACACGTGCCAATGACTTTTTGAGAGCAGTTTTGGAAGAGGCACACCATTCCCGTATAACTATTCATCCGGGTGGTGACAAAATGTATCGAGATATGAAGAGGATGTTCTATTGGTGTGACATGAAGAAGGATGTGGCATAATTCGTAGCTTAGTGTCTCATATGCGAAAGGGTAAATGTAAAGCAACAGAAGCCCAGTGGATTACTTCAGCCCTTGGATGTGCCGGAGTGGAAGTGGGACAGTATTTCTATGGATTTCATTGATGGTTTACCTTGTTCTAGGACGGGGAATACTAGCATTTGGGTGACTGTTGATAGATTAACCAAGAGTGCCCACTTCATCCCAGTTAAGAGTAAGTGTACGACTTGATATTTGGCATCCTTGTATATTCGAGAGATAGTCCATCCACACGGAGTTCCTTCTCGCGTTGTTAGTGATAGAGATCACATTTTCACTAGTGAGTTTTGGAGAAGCTTACAGGAGACGCCAGGGATGCAACTTAGATTAAGTACGGCCTATCACCACCAAACAGGTAGCCAAACGGAGAGGATCAATAGGGTGCTTAAGGATTTGCTGCAGATGTGCATTTTGGTCTTTAGAGGAACTTGGGAGGAGCATCTTCCATTGGTTGAGATTGCATACAATAATAGTTACCAAACAAGTATGGGAATGACACTATTTGAGGATTTATATAGGAGACCTTACAAGTCACCATCATGTCGGGTAGAGTCCACAGAGAAGTTATTACTTGGACTCGATATGGTTAGGGAGACCTCTGAGAGGGTGGATTTGATTTAACGAAGGATGAAGACGGCTCAAGACAGAAAGAAGTTGTATGTGGACAAGCGGAGGAGAGACTTAGAGTTTGAGGTTGAAGACTTAGTTTTTATCAAAGTATCCCCGCTTAGGAAGGTAGTAAGGTTCAGATCAAATGGAAAGTTATCCCCTAGATTTGTTGGACCATTTTCTATCACAGAAAGAGTTGGGACGATGGCTAACCGAGTAAGGCTACCTGATAGGCCCACAGGAGTGCATGTCGTTTTCCATGTTTTGCACTTGCGAAAGTGCTTACATGACTCTATGGAGGTTGTAGGGCCTAGTCAGTTGGAGGAGGTGGAGATAGAAAGGAAAGCTTTTGTTCGGTGTATCCCCATAAAGATTGTTGGAAGAGACATCAAGCGACTAAGGACTAAGGAGGTTTCACTAGTGAAGGTGCAATGGGGAGATGATGTTGCAAGCGCCACTTAGGAAGCAGAAGAGAAGATTCGTACTTCCTATCCTTATCTTTTTGATAATAAGTTTTATAATTCCTTTTTCCATATGAATAGGTATTTTCTTTATTATCCTTTGAGTGGGTAGAACTTAGGATTTAACCTATGGATAGTAGGATTTGATGTAAACATGTTAATAGAACATGTTATGAATGATGTATGCTGGTGGTTGCAAGTGCTTGCTAGTGGATGCATACAGGTACACTAGGCACTATTATTCCTTTGTGATCGACCTAATTAGAACAATAGAGTATATGCATATGGATGTGTGCGCATTTTTACTTTATTTCCATGGTTTCCATAAACGGATGTTTATCACATGATTATTGCACTTGGATGATGGTTGTAGCACGCAAATAGAACTATCAGTTATCATTAGGAATTTTTGCATTCATTGGATACATGACACTGACATGATTGCATAAAATGAGGTCAACTAAATCAGTGGACCCCCTAATCTTTTGCATTTGTTACAGTCATTTACACTATACTAATTGCATAAGTATAATAAACTTCATTAGAAAAACTTAAGGGTAATGGATGATTGATGATTGAGTAGTTGGTGGTAGAACTTGGATGAAAACATTTAGTCATTCTTTTATCCTTAGAGATTTCATGGACGAAATCCTTAAGGAGGGGAGAATGTAAAACCCAAAATTTAATCCATAATAATTAATTTGTAAATTAATCATATAATAAAATAACTTTTTTAAATTATCAGAATCAAGCCACGGAAGTTGCACCATTGTGTTCGTGGTAATTTTCAGGTTAATTTCCATGCATAGAATGTCAAAATATGAGCTAATATGACCAAGTTATAAAATAAGAAAATAAGCAGAAAATGAAGAAGAAGAAAATATAGGCAGGTCGATCGGCCAGTCGACCTAGGCATCAGGCAGTCTATCGTCCGGTCGACCCACCTCTACTATTTACGAACGAACGAACGTTCGTTTGTTCAATGTTACAAATGTAGGATCTAGATTAACCCTAGAGGGGGGTGAATAGGGTTATAGCAAATTTTTGCGAATTAAACACAGAAGCAAACTGCAGAAATAAATATGCTGAAAAATAAATCACACACAGAATTTACCCAGCTTCGGCAACCCCTGCCTACTGCTGCATTCCCATATTTCTATTAGAATTAAAAAGTTTCCCGCTTACAAACACTCTAACAGACTTGCAAACCCTGCTACCGCCTATAGAGTTTTGCAAACTTGCAAACCCTGCTAACTGGACTAACTCTAACTAGACAATCTGTCAACACCTAAACCCTAGGTGATAAATTATCATGTTTTGTTTTGAAAAGAACATACAAATAAACCAAATTATAAAAGCAAGCACTAAATTTAAAACTATTTAAATTATCTTGCCTTTATAAAAAAAAAAAAAAAAAACCTTAACCCAATACAAACATAGGATATGCGGTCACTTCCCTTTATCTTATTTTACCCGGTCCATTTTCTTTTGTTTGTGAGAAAAAAAAATGGCCGATCCTTTTCTTTTTCAATTTAGGGCTTCGGTTCTTCTGTGAGATTTGGGGCTTTGTTCTGATGATTGATTCTTTGACTTGTGTTGATCTTTCTCACTCTCGTTCTCTGATGATTTGATGCTTGTTGCTAGCTCGTTCTCTGACAATCGAGTTTACTGTTGCGGTATGTAATCTTTTTGCTTGTTTGTGGTTTTGTGATTTTCGAACTCGATTGTTCTATGTCTATGATGATTTCTTGGGGTGTATTTATAGGGTTGAAACCCTAATTAACACTGTCAGATTTGATTTCTTCATGTCGTTGATTATTTTCCTGAATTTGTTCTGGATTTGGAGTATTCCTTTCTTGATTCAAATTCGAATAATTGCTGACCATATTTGAATTCGAATTAATTGATTCGAAGATATCTTGCTGTATTTGTTGTCTCGGTCCTCATTTGAATTAATACTGTCCATATATGAATTCGAGAAATTTGCTGCAAAGATTTCTTTCCAAATTAGAAATCTTTGACTTAATCAAAGACTTAATCAAAAAAATACGAATTTATTCTTTCGGCTTGATTTCTGCACTGTCTTGTACTTGCCACTGTCTTGTGTTCCTACTGCACATTCACCAGTTTACTATATATGTGCATATATACATTTGTATGTGTGTATGCATATATTTTTGGGTTTGTACTTTCATTGTGACTTGATTTTGCTATGGGATTGAATCAGAACTTCATTTGATCTGCATGTAGTTGTGATCTGATTCTTGATAGCTTGCTGGTGCATGTCATTTGTTTCTAGCTCGAATTCGTCTTTGAGGAACACTGTACTTGTTGTTATGATGTTTTGAACTTGATTCACTTCATGTTGCATTAGTCACTTGCATTGGTGCATTGCCTTGAGTTGAACTTATCTTGGGTTTGACCTTGTTTGTGACTTTTGTGCATTGTGCTATGTTGTTGTATGTGCATTGTGTTACTGATTTTGGTCGAGACTTTGTTTGTTGCAGTTTGTCACTGTAATTGCTGTTACATTTCTACACAGTGTTGCATTTGTTCATGTAGCTCTGTTGTTGCTGTGTTCCATGAGCATGCTTCACTGCATTATGAAAATGTTGCATTGTACTCTGACCATGTTGCACAATTTCTGTTGTTTCCAGTTGCACTTGCTTACTGCTTGATGGTCTTGTGACTCTTGCCATGTCTTTGTGCATTTTAACCTGTAACTTGAACTTGAATCTGCAACCTTCACTGCATTATGAAAATGTTGCATTGTACTCTGTGTTCACTGTTGCACTTGGTGTTTGTAGCTGTTATGCAGTTGCTATGCATCACTATATATATACTATGTTCTGTACTGCATTGATGCAGTTTCCATATTTTGTGTATTTTGATGTTTCATGCTGCTGTGATGCAGTTTCTTTCACTGTTGTATCTTTGAGAGCTTGCACTGCTTCATGTTGAATTTGTGCAGTGTTGTACTTGTTGCCTTGTATCACTGGTTCATTCTGGTTGGTGCATTCTGATGCTGCACTTGGTCTTTTGTTCTTCTCTGTTATGTTGCTTTGAATGAATTTGTGTTTTGTTGTAGTTTGTGCACACGAGTTGGCGTGGCAGTGCACACGTATACGAATGTATACGTGTGTACTGCAGCCACTTATAATTGCCTGTCCCTGATAAAAATTACTGATATGCGTAGATATTGCACAATCAAAGATGATGACAATAACCCATGTATCTGAGACACAAACAAATTTTATTTTTGCAAATTTAAATTTGTTTGTTTTTCAGATTACTGTTGTAGTTGCTAATTATACAGGTACACAGGAGACAGGACGAGAAGTGGAGCTGGACAATGCAGATAGATGCAGATGTGCAGACAGAGTGAAAAACTGAGTGTTGAGTGTTGTAGTGAGAAAAGTAAAATGTATGAACTGATGTATGTATGTATATAGAGAGAGCTGAAAACTTTGTATTATTTAAGTGTTGTAATAAAATATTATATTGAATAAAAGATACTAGTTGAATTATATAGATTCTGTGCAATAGTATAATTATTCAATATGAATATAGTCCAAACTGCAAACACATATATATATTGATATATATATGTTTGTTATCATCAAACAAAAAATCACATCAAACAATCTCCCCCTTTTGATGATGACAAACATATATATTAAAGATTTTGAAATGCTAATACATGTGTTTGAACACGAAATTTTTAGCTCCCCCTATTTGAATGCTCCCCCTACAACCAAGACCACTCCCTGTTTAGAAGATAACAAAAATTTCAAAAGAATAAAAGAACTAAAGAAAAATTAACTAACAACATTTAACCAAATTTGTTGAAATAGGTCAAAAAAAATATTTACTTTCTCATCAAAATCTTGTTCTTCTCCCCCTTTTGTCATTATCAAAAGACTGACAAAAAAAAAATGGAATAGTAGGAACAAAAAATAATATATCATAACGAGATAAAAACTTCCATATTGTAGAGGATGGATCGATGATTAGTTTTAATAAGAAGAGAGATATTTTAACATTAATTTGAAATTTAAGCACAAAAAATAAGCACTTACTAACCACGCATAACCATAAGGACTTTTAAATGGGATTAGCAGTTACTTATAAGTCTAAGCATCCAGACTATTAAGTGAGACCAGAATACTTAGTTACCATACTCCATCCATGCATAACCATAAGGACTTTTAAATGAGAATGGAGTAATGATAAAAATAATTCACTCACATGCTCCATCCATGCATAACCATAAGGACTTTTAAATGAGAATGGATGCATGAGAGTTATTATTATTTATTATTATTATTATTATTATTATTATTATTATTAATTTGAAATAATTCACTCTTCTTATTTTATCAAACCATTATGAACGATAGAAAGATGGTAGAAATAGAAATGATCGTGGAATAAGTTACCAAGTTAATTATATTATGTAATATCCAGTACTGAATACCATATTCGAATCAATCTTTGGAAAATATCCAAAACTTGTTTGAATCCTAGAAATTGAAGTTGAAAGTATATATCCAAGAATATTTCAACCTAAAAATGAAAAAATGGTTAGTCAATTTCTATAATCCCCAAATCCAAACGTAATCTAGAAAATCTGTCTTCGGGGAGGGGTTTTGTGAAAATATCAGCAAGTTGAGCCTCAGTTGAAATATATTCAATGCAAATGTCTTCCTTAGCAATGTGATCTCTAAGAAAGTGGTGTCTCACATCAATGTGTTTTGTGCGTGAATGATGAACAGGATTATTTGATAAGTCTATTGCACTTTTACTGTCACATTTTAATGGAACTTGTTTATAAACTAAGCCAAAATCAGAAAGAGTTTGCATCATCCATAAAATTTGAGCACAACAACTTCCTAAAGCAATATATTCTGCTTCAGTGGTGGATAATGCAACACAATTCTGTTTTCGACTTGACCATGAAACTAATGAATGTCCTAGCATGAAACATGTCCCACTGGTGCTTTTCCTGTCAACCAATGAACCAGCATAATCAGCATCAGAATAACCAACTAAATCAAAGTTTTCACAAGAAGGGTACCATAATCCAAATTTGTGTGTGTGTGAAAGATATCTCAAAATTCGTTTAGTGGCTTTCAAATGAGATTCTTTAGGATTAGATTGAAAACGTGCACACAAACACACAGAAAACATAATATCAGGTCTAGAAGCAGTAAGATAGAGAAGTGAACCAATTATCCCTCGATATTTTTTCTGATCAACAGCACTTCCTTTCTCGTCTTTGTCCAACTTTGTTGATGGGCTCATAGGAGTTCTCAATGGTTTGGAGTTCTCAGCTCCAAATTTCTTCAACGGTTCCAACACATACTTGGATTGCGAAATGAAAATGCCATCACTGCTTTGCTTGATTTGAAATCCAAGAAAATATTTCAATTCTCCAACCAAGCTCATCTCGAATTTAGCCTGCATGACTTGTTCAAATTTCTCGCACAAGAGTTCATTAGTAGCACCATAAATGATATCATCCACATAAATCTGAACAATCAAAAAATCACTTCCTTTATGTAATAGAAACAGTGTCGTGTCAGCACTCCCCTTTTCAAAGCCATTTTCCAGAAGATATGTACAAAGGCAGTCATACCAAGCTCTAGGGGCTTGCTTAAGACCATATAATGCTTTTTCAAGTTTATACACATGATTTGGAAAATCGTGTTTTTCAAAACCGGGGGGTTGTTCAGCAAAAACTTCTTCTTTCAGATCACCATTTAGAAATGCATTTTTTACATCCATTTGTTTTAGTTTGAAACCTTTATAACAAGCAAAGCTGAGCAAAATCCTAATGGCTTCTAACCTAGCAACTGGTGCAAATGTCTCATCAAAATCTATGCCTTCTATTTGGTTATATCCTTTTGCGACCAACCTAGCTTTGTTTCTAATTACATTTCCTGATTCATCAAGTTTGTTTTTGAATACCCATTTAGTTCCTACAATTGGATAGTCATTAGGCCTAGGAACTAATTTCCAAACTTTATTTCTCTCAAATTGATTGAGTTCATCTTGCATTGCTAAAACCCAACTTTCATCATTAAGAGCCATTTCAACAGAATCAGGTTCTATTTCAGAAATAAAACCACTATGACAACAAAACGCACACAAATTTTTATCAAATGCAGAGCGAGTGCGTATACCTTCCGTAGGATCTCCTATAACCAATTCAGGAGGATGATTGGATTTGAACTTCAATCTATCAGCATCAACAGTCCTACTTCCATCTTTCTCAGTAGATGTCCCTTCTTTAATGCCTTCATGATCTACCCCATCATCACCCGTTTTTTCAGTCGTCCTTTCCAGATCAGATTCATCAAATTTCACATTGACTGATTCAACAATTGTCTTTGTTCGTTTGTTGTATATCCTGTAAGCCTTGCTCCTTGTTGAATAGCCCATGAAAATTCCCTCATCGGCCTTTGATTCAAATTTTCCAAGTTGATCACCTGTGTTAAGAATGAAACAAGGACATCCAAAAACACGAAAATAAGAGATGTTAGGTTTCCTTTCATGCCACACTTCATAAGCAGTTTTGCCAAGTATTGGTCTAATCATTACTCTATTCATTACGTAGCACGAAGTATTCACCGCCTCTGCCCAAAAAGTTAGAGGTAGTTTATACTCACTCAACATGGATCTAGCCAATTCTTGTAATGTACGATTTTTCCTTTCAACCACCCCATTTTGTTGAGGTGTTCGTTGGGCAGAAAATTCATGTTTTAAACCATTTTCTTCACAAAAGTTTTCAAATTCTAAATTTTCAAATTCGCCTCCATGATCACTTCTCAAAGTTTTAATTGAAACTCCCTTTTCATTTTGAACAAGTTTAGCAAATTTTGAAAAATAATCAAAAGATTCAGACTTTTTGGCTAAGAAATAAACCCATGTAAATCTAGAATAATCGTCAACCAATACATAACAATAACGTTTTCCATTCAAGCTTGCAATTTCATTTGGTCCAAATAAGTCCATATGAATTAATTCGAGGACCCTTGATGTGCTAACAATGTTTTTAGGGCGAAATGATGATCGACTAAGCTTGCCCAAGGAACATGCTTTACACACTTTGTTATCTTTAAATTTCTGATGTGGTAACCCTCTGACTAATTCTTTCGTTTCAAGATTTCTTAAGAGACTCATGCTAGCATGTCCAAGTCTCCTATGCCATAAAGATGCCTCTTCGTCAGTGGCTACCAAACATCTGGAAAGATTTAGATTGTCAAACGAAAGTGAGTAAACATTTCCTTTTCTTTTGCCCATAAAAACAATGTTATTAGAAGTTTTATCAATGATTTTGCAAGTATCACTATCAAAAACCACATTCATACCTTTGTCACATAGTTGGCTAATAGAAATGAGATTGTGATGCAAATTATCAGCGTATAAAACATTAGTCAAGGAAAAAGTACCATTACTTACTTCACCTTTCCCAATAATCTTACACTTGCTATTATCTCCCATGATCACATTTCCACCTCTAAACTTCTCTAGGCTAAGGAACTTAGATTTATCACCTGTCATATGTCTAGAACATCCTGAATCTAGAAACCATTCTTGTTGCTCCTTAGCCCGCCAACAGACCTACATAAAGAGAGAGGAGGATGACCTAGAGAAACTCTTAGGTCCAATGATATTAGTAACTGAAGCATTGTGAACAAACAATCCCTTTGGAACCCAAACTTGTTTCGTCCTTTTATTTTTGTTCCTATAGACATGAAATTTGTTTGTAGAATTCTTAGGAACCCAAACTTGTATAAATTTTGTGTTCTTGTTCCTATGACTACAATTTTCAACACGATGTCCAATTTCACTTCTAACAAAGACACTCTTACCTTTTGCATGATCATCAACCTGTGTTTTCCCAAAACCTAGTCCTTTTCTGTTGTTAGCAAAGAGTTGATTTCCCAATAACATGTTAAACGATTTTTCTCCTCTTGAAAAGTTATTCAGAGATTTCTCAAGATTTTGGACTTTGGTTTTTAGTGTTGTGTTTTCAGTCACAAGTGTGGTGCATCTATTTATAAAATCCATTTTTCTAGTGTCAATGGTTTCCTTAAGACTCGAGTTTTCTTTTTCAAGATTATCGAAGCTATTCTTAAGTCTTGATATTTCTGAATCTAAAATTTTACATTTTTTACAGTCTAGGTTTTGAATATTTTCAAGTTCAGTTTCTAACCTAGTATTCTCATGAACGAGTTCTCTCCTGTCAGACTTCAATTTTTCAATTTTAGTTTCAAGAGTATCAATTGTATTAGTAAAATCATAACACATCAAAACAAGTTCTTTATAAGAATAGTTACGTACCTCACTGGATTCCTCTGAACTTGTTTCTGAATCTGATTTTGCCATAAGGCACAAGTTAGCCTCTTCTGAGCTATTATCTGAAACTTCTTCTCCTTCTTCATCATCCCAAGTTGCTGCAAAGGCCTTCTTCTTCTTTTTCTTTCCTTTGTTGTTCTTGAGAAGTGGACATTTTTGTTTGAAGTGGCCAGGCTTTTTGCAGTTAAAGCATGTTAATTCATTATCGGAATCATCAGAATCTTTTGACTTATTACCACTTGTTTTCTTCTTGCGTGGCCTGAATTTTGACCATTTTCTAAGATTATTGACAGCCATCGCAAGCTCTTCAATTGGATCTTCTTCTTCTTCACCGCTTTCTTCTTTGCTTTTTAAGGCAATCGTCTTCTTTTTTGATTCGGAGTTGTTACGTTCCTCCTTTGCCTTTAGCTCAAGCTCATATGTCATCAAGTTTCCGATCAACTCCTCCATGCTTAGTTTACTCAGATCTTTTGATTCTTGTATCGCAGTGACTTTTGCCTCAAAGTTCATTGGTAAGACTCGCAGTATCTTCCGTACAAGCTCTACTTCAGTGAAGACCTTCCCAAGCGCTCTAGCATTGTATACCAAAGTTGAAAATCGTCCAAACATATCTTTTATGCTCTCGCCCTTTTCCATCACAAAGTTTTCGTATTCATTGCTAAATAGAGCTAGTCGTGACTCCTTGACTTGAGAAGTTCCTTCGTGTGTCACCTCCAGAGTGTGCCAAATCTCCTGTGCTGTTGTACAATGAGAAATTCTATTAAATTCATTTTTATCAAGAGCATAGATCAAAGCGTTCATTGCTTTGGCATTTGTAGTTTTTAATTTCTTATCGTTAGCGTCCCACCTATCCTTAGGTTTAGGAATCTCAGTATCACCAACAACTACAGCCAGTTTCAATAATATTCCAAACATCATAATCGACAGAACTAAGATAAATACTCATTCTAACTTTCCAATAAGCATAATCATTCCCATTAAACATGGGTGGCCTAGCAATAGATTGCCCCTCAGAAAAAGCATTATTTGGTGGATTCATGACTCTAGAGTTAAAGTAAAATACCTTGCTCTGATACCACTTGTAGGATCTAGATTAACCCTAGAGGGGGGGTTGAATAGGGTTATAGCAAATTTTTGCGAATTAAACACAGAAGCAAACTGCAGAAATAAATATGCTGAAAAATAAATCACACACAGAATTTACCCAGCTTCGGCAACCCCTGTCTACTGCTGCATTCCCAGATTTCTATTAGAATTAAAAAGTTTCCCGCTTACAAACACTCTAACAGACTTGCAAACCCTGCTACCGCCTATAGAGTTTTGCAAACTTGCAAACCCTGCTAACTGGACTAACTCTAACCAGACAATCTGTCAACACCTAAACCCTAGGTGATAAATTATCATGTTTTGTTTTGAAAAGAACATACAAATAAACCAAATTATAAAAGCAAGCACTAAATTTAAAACTATTTAAATTATCTTGCCTTTATAAAAAATAAAAATAAAAAACTTAACCCAATACAAACATAGGATATGCGGTCACTTCCCTTTATCTTATTTTACCCGGTCAATTTTCTTTTGTTTGTGAGAAAAAAAAAATGGCCGATCCTTTTGTTTTTCAATTTAGGGCTTCGGTTCTTCTGTGAGATTTGGGGCTTTGTTCTGATGATTGATTCTTTGACTTGTGTTGATCTTTCTCACTCTCGTTCTCTGATGATTTGATGCTTGTTGCTAGCTCGTTCTCTGACAATCGAGTTTACTGTTGCGGTATGTAATCTTTTTGCTTGTTTGTGGTTTTGTGATTTTCGAACTCGATTGTTCTATGTCTATGATGATTTCTTGGGGTGTATTTATAGGGTTGAAACCCTAATTAACACTGTCAGATTTGATTTCTTCATGCCGTTGATTATTTTCCTGAATTTGTTCTGGATTTGGAGTATTCCTTTCTTGATTCAAATTCGAATAATTGCTGACCATATTTGAATTCGAATTAATTGATTCGAAGATATCTTGCTGTATTTGTTGTCTCGGTCCTCATTTGAATTAATACTGCCCATATATGAATTCGAGAAATTTGCTGCAAAGATTTCTTTCCAAATTAGAAATCTTTGACTTAATCAAAGACTTAATCAAAAAATACGAATTTATTCTTTCGGCTTGATTTCTGCACTGTCTTGTACTTGTCACTGTCTTGTGTTCCTACTGCACATTCACCAGTTTACTATATATGTGCATATATACATTTGTATGTGTGTATGCATATATTTTTGGGTTTGTACTCTCATTGTGACTTGATTTTGCTATGGGATTGAATCAGAACTTCATTTGATCTGCATGTAGTTGTGATCTGATTCTTGATAGCTTGCTGGTGCATGTCATTTGTTTCTAGCTCGAATTCGTCTTTGAGGAACACTGTACTTGTTGTTATGATGTTTTGAACTTGATTCACTTCATGTTGCATTAGTCACTTGCATTGGTGCATTGCCTTGTACATCCATGTTCTTTACTTGGTTGTTGTCACTGGTCTGCTGCCATGTTCACGTGCACTTGAGTTTGTTTCCACTGCTTTGATACAGATGCTACACTTGTTCATGTTGCCTTGAGTTGAACTTATCTTGGGTTTGACCTTGTTTGTGACTTTTGTGCATTGTGCTATGTTGTTGTATGTGCATTGTGTTACTGATTTTGGTCGAGACTTTGTTTGTTGCAGTTTGTCACTGTAATTGCTGTTACATTTCTACACAGTGTTGCATTTGTTCATGTAGCTCTGTTGTTGCTGTGTTCCATAAGCATGCTTCACTGCATTATGAAAATGTTGCATTGTACTCTGACCATGTTGCACAATTTCTGTTGTTTCCAGTTGCACTTGCTTACTGCTTGATGGTCTTGTGACTCTTGCCATGTCTTTGTGCATTTTAACCTGTAACTTGAACTTGAATCTGCAACCTTCACTGCATTATGAAAATGTCGCATTGTACTCTATGTTCACTGTTGCACTTGGTGTTTGTAGCTGTTATGCAGTTGCTATGCATCACTATATATATACTATGTTCTGTACTGCATTGATGCAGTTTCCATATTTTGTGTATTTTGATGTTTCATGCTTCTGTGATGCAGTTTCTTTCACTGTTGTATCTTTGAGAGCTTGCACTGCTTCATGTTGAATTTGTGCAGTGTTGTACTTGTTGCCTTGTATCACTGGTTCATTCTGGTTGGTGCATTCTGATGCTGCACTTGGTCTTTTGTTCTTCTCTGTTATGTTGCTTTGAATGAATTTGTGTTTTGTTGTAGTTTGTGCACACGAGTTGGCGTGGCAGTGCACACGTATACGAATGTATACGTGTGTACTGCAGCCACTTATAATTGCCTGTCCCTGATAAAAATTACTGATATGCATAGATATTGCACAATCAAAGATGATGACAATAACCCATGTATCTGAGACACAAACAAATTTTATTTTTGCAAATTTAAATTTGTTTGTTTTTCAGATTACTGTTGTAGTTGCTAATTATACAGGTACACAGGAGACAGGACGAGAAGTGGAGCTGGACAATGCAGATAGATGCAGATGTGCAGAAGAGTGAAAAACTGAGTGTTGAGTGTTGTAGTGAGAAAAGTAAAATGTATGAACTGATGTATGTATGTATATAGAGAGAGCTGAAAACTTTGTATTGTTTAAGTGTTGTAATAAAATATTATATTCAATAAAAGATACTAGTTGAATTATATAGATTCTGTGCAATAGTATAATTATTCAATATGAATATAGTCCAAACTGCAAACACATATATATATATATATATATTGATATATATATGTTTGTTATCATCAAACAAAAAATCACATCAAACAACAAAGCCTCAAACTAACGTGTTTTGCATTCTTTTGACCAATCCAGTCCATCTATTTTTGCATCACATGGCTCATATTCGGCCTATGACGTGGTTGCATCCTATTCAATCTCCAAATCCAATGATTTGAGATCGACGTCTACTCCTATAAATAGACCCCTAAACCTAACACTTTTTCTCATTCTAGGTTTTCTCCATTTGGGTTCACCTTTCTAGGAAGGACCCTACATGGATTAATTTTTCTAAAGGAGAAAATTGTTATAAATGAAATATTTTACCACTCCAAATGGATCCCTGAAGACCAAAGGAAGAGCTTAGGACCGGAGGTGACTGATTATAATTATTCTAAGCTTTCTATAAGTAATTTAATATAATAGGGTTTCCAATAGTTGTAGTTTTACTACGATTTTGGAATAGCCTTTTTATCAGTTTTAGATCTATTTTTCAGTCTATTCCCTTTTGGTTATTCTTTTTCAATTAATTATAATTTATTGCTGTAAAGCATAGCTTTTTATTTATTTACAGTTTATTTACAGTATTTAAGTTCGCTTGCTGTTATTTATTTCTTATTTGCATCTTTTTCGACGTTTTGGATATTATGCAAGTGTCTATTCTCTTCTTCCTCTTTTTCTTCGCATATGGATTAGAATAAATTAATCGTGAATATGGATTGTATAAGTAAGAGTATTGAATGAAGAAAATAGGATGTAAATTATAAAGACTATAATAAATAATGGAATCGGACTATAATATAAAAGGAATTGTACTAAAATTATGCCTAATTATGATTAGAATATGACTAATTAATTGGCTTGGTTATAACGTAGAATTATAACTAAAAAATTAAAAGAAGCTTATTTTTGCACTTAGACCTTGGGTTAAATAATAAGTGTGATTATATGTAAGTTATAATAAGAAAAGGAGTAGAATGAGGCTTATTTTAAGACTTGGGGGCTAAATTAATAAGTGTAGAAAGTAAAGGTAATAACAAAAGTTTAAGTAAATAATTTATCCAAGTTAATAAGCAAAGGTGAAAGTAGAACATGTACCATATAGCACCTATTAGACAAAACGGAATCTCATGTTAGCCTGAAGGGAGATGAGGACACGCTTATGCTAAGGATGGTGGTAATTGGTCAAATAGAAGTCCAAATCACATGGGATTTGATAAGGAGCGCAACTAGATATTGTTTGGATGACGGGCTAGTACCAATAGCATTTCCCTTATAGATTCTATGGACGCATGGTGATCTCAGCCTGAAGTGGGATGAGGGAAATGCTTATGCTGGAGTTTGAGGTAATAAGAAGACCCAATAGGTGGAGCATAAGGTAGCACTGGCATGGCGGCAGTTACACGTGCGACTTCCATTTTGGTGCTCAGTAATCGCTATGAGTTCCAAGCGCTTAGTATAGGTGTCTTCCTTCTGTGTAGGGAGCTATATATGTCATCCAGATCCATAGTGGGTGCTTTATGCATCTTTCGTAGATACCATTAGCTGCTGTGTAGGGAGTTATATAGCGTCTGGTCCATAGTAAGGTCTATGGAGTAGCAGACCGATCAAAAAGGGTAGAATTAGGATTACATCCTAATTACAAGATTAGGACTTCATCCTAATCAAAGCAGAAATCAAGGACAAGTGCAAGCAATCGAAATTAACATATCTTATAGTTAACCGAATTTATTTCCAGTTTATCTCTTTCCTATTTCCTTTGTTTCCTCTTTGTATACTAGAACTGTTGTAGAGTGTACTACTTTTACTTTGCTTAAAAACTTTAGTAATTACTATCATTCACCGGACTTCCCCTATTTTTCCCCTTTTCCCCCATAGGAAATCAAGGGAGAGGGCAGTAGATTGCAGTTGCTTGGCGATTTCTTGGAGGAGTTCTCTGTTATATATTTCTTTTATTTCAGCTTTAGTTCTTTCTACGTACTGGCTTATTATGAGGGATATTATGTACTCTGAATTTTGAGACTATGAGTTTTTATTTCATGAGACATATTGGATTTAGATATGCATGTGGTATTTGGTATTTGACTTATTTATGAAGCAATTATGTAGTTTTGTTTTAATTGAGTTATTATTTTAAGTTTCTGCTATTTTTTATCTTTTTTGTCTTGTGCATCTTAGTCTTTGTTAGCTTTAGTTATATCTACGATGCACTACACCTTTTAATGTGTCCTTTTGGGTATGTTAAGGGATGCGTGATGTTTCAAGCATGGCTATGAGCGAAAACCTTTCGTTATAATTAACACCATGAATCTGATGAAACCCTTTTGCAACAACCTTGTTATAGGTCTCTACCTCTTCACCAGCATTTAGTTTTTTCTTAACTGTCTATTTACAGACGATGGGTTTTATCTCTTTGGATATGTCAGCCAAATTCCACACTTTGTTGTCATACATGCAATTCATCTCGAATTTCATAGCTTCAAGCCAAATTGCTAGGTCTTCACTATATAATTCTTGTTGGAATAAGAGAGGAGTGTCATCTTATAAGATGCGGGCCTATTTCTCATCATCCATGGGAAAACCTTGGTATCTCTCTTGTCCTGAGATTCCCCATTAGACCTTCCAATAGGTTGCATGTTTTCCTATAATGGTAAACTTGATTCTTTTACTGGTTTAACCTCTCTATTAAATTCTCCAATCTTATCCAAGTCTACAACTTTACTATTAAGTTTTTAATAGAAATTCATTTTATAAATTGATAAAATTTAGAGAAACATTAATCTTTTGTTCCTTGGTGTTAAAGAATAATATATCCCCTAGAATTTTTAGGATATCCTACAAATTTACATAGAGCCGACCTTGCTCAAGTTTATTAGGGCCAACGTTCTTAATGTAGGTTGGACAAGTTCATACCTTGAAATAATTAAGTTGGGAACTTTCGATATCGTATCTCATATGGTATCATTAGCATATATTTAGTAGATATCAAATTCAATATATGCGCTGTAGTTTCTAACGATGCTTATACCCAACATTACTCATCATGGAACGAACCATATCAAATAAGGTTCGATTCCTTCTTTGCGGAGTACCATTATGTTGTGGAGTATAGGACGGAGTACCCTAAGAGATAATCCTATTATATTTTAATTACAGTTGGAGCTCTGGTCCAATATAGTCACATGCTTGATCTAATTGAAGTATTTTTCTTTATGGCTCATTTGATTTACCACCTCATTCATATACTCTTTAAATTTTTCATAGACATCTATTTATTCTTCACAAGATATTCATATCCTAGTCTTGAATAGCCATCGGTAAAGGTTACAAAGTAATGAATTATCCTTTGCCACTATAGGCATTGGGCCATATAGATTAGTATATATAAGGACCAAGAGTTCATTAGCTCTTCGTTGCTCCTACTAAAGAGCTGCTTGGTCATTTTTCTTTGAGAAAAGACTCACTAGTGTCAAATGATTCATAATCAAATAATGGTAGAAAACCTTCGGTTTTCAGTTTTTGCAGTCTTTTGTCACTAGTATGACCTAGCCTATAGTACCATAAGTAACTGTTAATAATGTCAACAGAAGATTTATTAACAACACAAATATGATTGAAATTAAGTTCATTAATTCCATTATCTAAAACACCATCAAATATTATTTCCATTAAACACAATATCATAATACTATCTTTGCAATGAAAATCAAAATCTATCTCAAATAATCTAGAAACAGATATGACACCAAAAATAAAGTTTTTCAATTACTCAAAACTAAATCAAGTCCATTAGGAAAATTGAAGTGATATTATCCAACTACATTTGCATCTACTAGAGATCCATCAGCAACTTAAAGCCTTATGTCATCATTTTCCACATGTCATGTGCCCCAAAGTCCTTATGAAAAATTACATCTATGTGACCAAAGTCCAATATCTAAAACCTAAGATAATTTATTGATTTCATAACAATTTTGAATCACAAACATACCTCTAAGAGCAGAAGAAACTCTTTCCTTATTTTCTTTGAACATCTTCAAATTATTCCGACAATTGTGCTTCGAATGAACCTTTTTGTGTGCAATGACCCACCTTTTCGGACGGTTTAAATTGACAGTAAACTACACATGTCAAACTCAAACCATTCAAAGGGAGGATTGTTATGGGGTAAATAAGAAAACAAAGGAAGGAAAGAAAAAAAGCATAGAAAACTCAAACCACCGGCCGCGACCCCTCACATCACCACGCGACCACCATCCTCGTCCTCTGATCACCATCAACCCAAAGAAGAACATAGACGCCACCACTATATTTCTAACCCTAATTGAATTTGCTGTGATGATCTGACCATTACCTCGCGGAGCGAACCACTCCGATGCACTCCCCTCGTACATCTCCACGCGACTATACCGTTGAAATCGACGATTCATCGCCGTTGATCAACCATCAATGAATGACCAATAATGTTTTGGCCTATTTCGGGCAAACCAAAACTTGATATTAAAAACGAACAACAGATTTGGGTTGCGCTCGTCGAGAGCTTTCCAGCGATATATAATTCGATATAGTTTTGAGGAGTTTGATTTTTGATTTGAAATTGAAATTGGATTTAGGGTTTGAGAGACAAAATATATATTTATATTAACAAGGCCCAATAAGAAAGAATGAACATACCAAATTGGTTCGAAACGAAAATAACGACCCGTAAAGCCCGTTCCGCTTCCGAGACGAAAATGGGTCATATCATATATCAAAATAGATATTTTCGATATTTTTAAACTCAATAAAATAGGTTTCAAGTCTTAATTCCACTGTATATAGAAGTTAGCTTTAAAATCAGCTGATATTAAATTGAATTAATTAAATTGATTTCTACGTGTTTCGAGCCCGTACGATCAAACGACCAGTCCGATCGCTATGAAACTTGAAATCCTATAATAATTCAATGTTACAGATTCAATGAAACTAGTTTCATCAAAATCTAAGACAGTGGCCAAAATGGCTATTTTCACGTTAACTAAATAAATTAATATTAATTGGTCTTATCACTTTTCAAATTCAAATTTTATAACTAACAAATTTTATCATTTTTGATTACCTAGTAATTTATAGTCTTTTAAAATAAATTTCTATGTCAAATCCAATGTTAAATATTATACTAATTATAGTGTTCAATTTCAATAGCAATAAATTCATAAATTATAATTTAAAATCCCAATAAATCAATTTATTTTGATTTCAATCTTTATTATTCAATCAACTATCATTTTATGGATATGATCAACATTGGTTTACTGTTTTTGTTCCTCCATTGATCAAGAATTTCGGTCTTTGGGAAGTATCATGTTCATCCAATAAGAAGGGTTTCAATTTATTCAAATGAATGATTTGAATACCTATTGATTCTAACAACTGATTGCAGGGTTGATCATTCGGACTTTTCAATTCATAGATGTAGATCTTGGACCTATGAATGGGGGTATTCCCGATACTCACAAAGAAAAGGGGAAGTGATTTGGACAAAAAAGGGAAGTGACTTGGACAAAAACAAACATTTATTGCATCAATATTCTACAGTTACCATTTTAATTCTTATTAACTGCAATAATTAATTAGATTAATTGCAATTGATTTCCAATTTAATTTCAATGGACTAAATAAATAGGTGATAAATGACAAATGTTACCTTTCACTTAATTTAATCGCATTTATAAGTTTATTATCAACAACAAATGTTATGACTATTTACACAACACTAATTATATTCAATTTCCATTAATTACATATAATTTTCCTTTTTAATGTAACATTTAATTCATTTCCTTATTTTAATTTATCACCAATTTAACTTACAATTATTTCAATTACTTAAGATTACATTCAAATAGTCATCGATTACCTTAAATTAAAACTATTGAATTTCATTCTAATTGTTTTCATATTAACAAATCATAAACCTTTAATTTCTTTCAATAATAAATCCAAAATCTTATTTAATTAAAAATTTAATTATCGAAAATTATGGGTCAATACACTCTCTCCCACTTAAAACTTTTCGTCCTCGAAAAGGCAAAGAAGGGATTAATATAATTTATTCAAAGTATTAAATTTATAAACAATTAATTTACATATTAAGTATTTTAAATAAAATCTACCAATTAATAACAATTAAATCTTCATATTCAAGTAAATAAAAGTTTGAAAATATCTCACTTTCATAAAAAATTCTATGTCTAAAATTCACGGAAAATTTCGGCAGAGTCTCCTTTGTATGGAGAGGTCCAGAAAATAATAATATCAATAATAACACACACACACACACACACACACATATATATATATCATATTTCAATAATAAAATATCCCAAAGCACGGGAAAAATAATATAATATCGCTATAAAACCGTAATCCAAAAATGTACCTATTTGTGGGGCAAACAGCGCTTTATTTATGAAACCAAAAGCAATAGCTATTGCTTCCATAAACCTATATTTCACTTATAAAATCCAAAGAGTTAGAATTATGTAAAAGAGAAATATTTATGTTGTTTCAATTGATAGAACTGCAATCAACAATATGGAATAATCATATGTAAACAAACAATATAACCACCATATGCAACAAAGGAATCAATCGTACATCCATAATAACCAATACAAATAGTTTGTTTCGTTTCAGAAACTTTTAATTGTACAAGGGTGATAAACAAACTATCAAGTGTACCCTGTGCTCAACAGCCTTAAGTAATAACTTAATAGATTATTTATGCATCTACACTTAGGAGTAATCTTCCCCAAACATCCTATAAGCTAAAGCAACCAAGAATTCAAAATATTATTTTGGTTAATTCTAATTAATTTCCTTTCACATCATTTACTGTTCATTTGTTTTCATTCATACAATGATTATTTTCATAAATTTACATTCATTACTTGCAAAATTCATTTCCTATTCATTCACACAATGCCATTTTTCCATTAGTTTACATTATTTACTTACATAAGTTATTTCCATTCCATTATTTAAAATAATCAATGAATTCATTATTAAGTATTACATACTTTCATTTATTTCCAATATATTCATACAAGATTATTTCTTATTAATTTACATTCGTTATATTGTAGTTTATTTAACATTTGTTATTTATATAATTTGATTAATATTAATATTCATTCATGGATCATTTCACTTAAGTTCCTTAACTTTTTAATTTACATTCATTTCTTCACAGACAGTATCAATTAATATTACATCTACTTATGAATAAATATTAAATCTATTAACGAAATATTTCAACATCATCTTAGATAATATTTTTTTTACTACTAAATCTAATTATTAGCATTTCAAAACATTAACTTATGTTTATAACATTCATTATGCATCTAAATTCTTATTTGTAGAAATAATTCCATTGAACACTTCCATTACTAAAGTTTTACTTGTATAATACTCTATTACATATTTCTATTTAACATTACAACTTTTTAAACATTTCTTTTAAGTTATATATATGTTTTAAGAATGCACTTGAATGTTACATAAGTTTGTCTTATTCATTTTAATTAACAAAATGTTCAAAATTACATCTTCTAAATTTTCATTGCTCTTTAATTTAAAGTGACAACCTTCAATTTCTATACATTTCATTATCATTTAACTCTTATTTTCTTATTTTCTCCCCTTTTAGAAGTTTCCAATTATTAATATAGTCAAGATTTCATTCATTTTAATAATTTAAATTTCTCATTTACAGAAACTTAAGAACTAAATAACGGGTTCTTTTTCAAATCATTTTAAAATAATATATATACTCAAATCTTTTATATATCGATCATATTCAGAAATTAAAATTAAGATTTGTTTATCAAAACAAAGATGCGGTAAAATTACTATAGTGGTCTTCCCACTTTGAAACTCGAAAATGAATGTCGATGATGCATGCACTCATCACCGAAATTATTTTCCAACGACAGAGAGAGGAGTACAGAATTTATTTCCTTTCAAATTCTTTTTAAAACTTTCTTTCAAATCACATTGAAATATTTTATCTGGAAA
Source organism: Allium cepa (assembly GCA_030765085.1). Taxonomy (NCBI): domain Eukaryota; kingdom Viridiplantae; phylum Streptophyta; class Magnoliopsida; order Asparagales; family Amaryllidaceae; genus Allium; species Allium cepa. The sequence continues at coordinate 168,274,300 of CM060932.1, forward strand.
TAATTCCAAATAATACTAATATTATATTCCAAAATCCCTTGAAAACAAATTCAAAATACCAGATTTAAATCCTCAAAGCTCCAATTTTTATTTATTTGTAAATTCTATTCTACAACCAATATTTATAAAATTTCACTTCCTAGAAAACAAACATATCATATACAACTATATCCATTCATAAAAATTATTTTATATACAAAATATAATACTCAGTAAAGCTATTTCGTTTACCTATATTGAAAACAATATTGTGTCGATCTGCCCTATCAAGTATTTAGAAATCCCTATCTCATACCATAGCGTCCTAGTACCGCCAAAATTTATATATACTAAACAGAACAAATTAACACAATACAAAAACATTTTATAACACTAACAAGTACGCTCTCTCATATATATACGCACTCAGACAGACTCATTCTAGGGTATCACTACCTTATCTCTAATAAGTCAAAACCCCACAAAGCTAAGGTTATCGCTAAATCTAGCACTAATACCAAATGTAATGACCCATCTTTTTGGATGGTTTAAATTGACAATAAACCATATATTTCAAACTCAAACTATTTAAAAGGGAGGATTGTTATGAGGTAAATAAGAAAAAAGAGGAAAGAAAGAAAACAAAACACAGAATTTGACAGCAGGATGTCATAATTTAATAATCAAATAACAGTTCATGAAACAGTTTTACAAATTATATTTGATTACACTTTTACAATAATAATCAGAGTACATACAACAAGGATAAATAAATAAATAATGCAGTGGAACAACTTGATGCAGTGGAAAAAAATTAGTACATAATATAGTGCACAAATCTCCATCTTTGTCCTCCATAAAGCGATCTTCGATATACTAAAAAGCTTAGACTGAACCGAGCATAATGAAAAGACAATACACTCGATTCAGAACTAAAAGATCTGATGTAAGTTAAATCAACAATGAATAAATATGAGTGTAATGCCGTCAGAGATTGTTAACCCGCCTTTGGGCAAGGCCGTGGACATGTGGATTTTACTAAATCGACTATTCGTTTGTCGAGACTAGAATATGTTGGGTTTGAGCCAGCTGGATGGAAAGATTTTGATGTTGGTCTTTTGGTCTGGCAGGCGTGGTTCGGTTAGGAACGGGTCATTCGGTCTGGGAGGCATGGTTCGGTTAGGATGGGTCGTTCGGTCTGGGGGGCATGATTCGATCAAGATGGGGTCGATCGGTCTGGGAGGCATAGTTCGATCAGGATGGGGTCGTTCGGTCTGGGAGGCATGGTTCGGTCAGGATGGGGTCGTTTGATTTGGGAGGCATAAGTCGGTCGGCATTGGTGGACTGGTTATATGTGATCGGCTGTGGTGGTTTGGCTTGGATGGGATTGGCTTCGGAGGGATCAGGTCATGTGGTTCGGCTTGTGGTGGTTCGGCAAGTATGGGGTCGATGTTTACATTTCCCTAGGTCAGTTGGGTGGATAGGATCGGCATTGAGGAAAAGGGGATCAGATCGGCATATGGAGTTTTGGTTCGGCATTAGCTTCGCTCTGGGTTCTGGCCTAGTTTGCTCTGAGTCTTGGATAAGTCTGCTTCAAGTCAGTACCCTAGCTACTTTGGGTCAGCTTATTGAGGACTTAGGTTCGATCACGATAAAGGATGTTGGCTCAGCTATGGTCTCGGTGGGCCCGTATCACTCAGGAAGCCCAGTAACTCAGGTTTTGCCTATAAACACAACATGTGGTGCTTCAAGAAAGGGATCTTCATTCGGTTTTCCTTCGTCTTCTACACTAAGGCTGCTATGCCATTGTTGTTCTAAAAACTCTGGATTGTAACTGTAATTGATCCGAACATCAATAAAAAGGAAAATTTTGGAGTGGACGTTGACCGAAGTCAGCCGAACCATTATAAATCCTCTATTATTACTGCTTTCTCTTTAATTTTTACTGTTCTTCATATTTATACTCTCTATGTACATTCTATTTGTGATATATGATATGTGATTGTGATATGGTGCTTTCATCTGGATTTGGGTGTTAGTGACCAATTTTGTGACGCCCCACCTCTATACCCACACTAGACAAGAACATTACTGTGAATGCTGTCAACTAGCACGAGAATAAGGCTGTTGAGGAGCGACCATCCGTGTAATTGCTTTGTGCGAGCATCGATATGTCAGATAGTATAACATGCAAATCTTTTCAAGTGGAAATCCGACATGCCGACACAAACTCAAAGCTACTACACAGTGGCTATGATGTCTTCGGAAACAAATATAGAAATAAACATAACACAAATCAGTCACAGATAATTCATATCACAAAGGCGGAAATAGATATGAATAAAACACATAAAAGTGTATATCAGAGTAGTGGTCAAAAGATCCACGATAATACAAAAGAATAGCAACACATGCTATACAAAAGAATACAACTATGAGTCTATATCTCAAGTGTATACAACAAAATAAACTACTAATCTAAGTAGTTATCCAAAAGTCAGAGTAATGATCCTGGATGAGAAGTCAAGCGGAAGCACCTGTAACATCTCGGTTTGACCCGAGTATTATTTAAGAAGAAAATAATAAACGGATCAGTCTAGCTATAAATATCAGATGAAGTGATATATAATAAGAGATATGACATAAACATATAATAATCACAATGCCAAGCTGTGATAAATAAGTAATTGAAAATCAACAAGAGATTAATCAATATCACAATAATCTACTCAAGATAAAAAGGAATGTCATACTCCTAATTTCATTCACCAAGCCACAATAAATGACATATATATCAATGCCCATCGTAAAAGTTGGTGAAACATAAATTCCAGAAATCAACACACAAAATCCAGAAATCACAAAAAGGTATGTGTGAGCGGAATCACACAAGTGGTGTCTAGGCTAACCGAAAAGGTATGTGTGAATGGAATCACACAAGTGGTGTCTAGCCTAACCGAAAAGCATAAAGGTACGTGTGAATGGAATCACACAAGTGGTGTCTAGGCTAACCGAAAAGGTATGTGTGAATGGAATCACACAAGTGGTGTCAAGCCTAACCAAAAAGCATAAAGGTATGTGTGAATGGAATCACACAAGTAGTGTCTAGGCTAACCGAAAAGGTATGTGTGAATGGAATCACACAAGTGGTGTCTAGCCTAACCAAAAAGCATAAAGGTATGTGTGAATGGAATCACACAAGTGGTGTCTAGGCTAACCGAAAAGGTATGTGTGAATGGAATCACACAAGTGGTGTCTAGCCTAACCAAAAAGCATAAAGGTATGTGTGAAGGGAATCACACAAGTGGTGTCTAGGCTAACCGAAAAGGTATGTGTGAATGGAATCACACAAGTGGTGTCTAGCCTAACCAAAAAGCATAAAGGTATGTGTGAATGGAATCACACAAGTGGTGTCTAGGCTAACCGAAAAGGTATGTGTGAATGGAATCACACAAGTGGTGTCTAGCCTAACCTCGCAAATAAAGAGACATCACACATTGCTAGTCTAAATCACAAAGATGATCGTCATGATCAACGAGAAGTGTCAATTACACTAAGCTAGTAAATATAAAAGTTTAGCTTCATGTCCCATAACCACTTGCTTAACCTAAACATTTACGAACAAACTGTAAATCTCCACTAGAAAAATGTCATAAGAGGTTCAATCAAACAAGTCCAAGAATTAACCGACGAAGTAAACGCAAGCATTTCATACCACTCGTTTTACTAAGCCGTTTAATTAGATTTCTCATACGAGTGAGGTAAGGTTTGTATATACTAATAGATTAGAAATCGGTTTGAGAAAACGAGCTTTGTAATAAAATAGTGCTGAAATCATTTGAAGAAAGAGTTTTGATATTTACTACTAGTATAGAAAACCTTTATATTTTTAAAATGACAAGTCACAAAGAAGATTGTAAGAACAATCAATCAGTAAAATTCACATTCGAAGACGTGAATAAAATTCAAAGAAACCGATACAGAATCCATCGAAATGGATATTCAAAAATCCCTAAAAAGGAGTCATCAAAGTCATAATAAATGGTAACAACAAATAGGATCATCACGAATCGATTTAAATTGGAATTCTCAAGCGAAAAGGCAAGCAGGAAAAACACTGCTGATTCAGACGTCTGAAACAAGTGGTTCAGACATCTGAATCTGGAAATATAAAAAATTCCAGAACACAATTCAGACGTCTGAACCAAGTGTTTCAGACGTCTGAAATAGGCACTTTTTAGCCTATTTCCTTTCCGATTCCAAATGAACCAATTCAGACGTCTGAAACCATATATTCAGACGTTTGAATCTGGGAATAGAAAACTTCCCAGAACAATATTCAGACGTCTGAATATTACGTTTCAGACGTCTGAATCTGGGGTTCAGGGCATTCCCTGAACCTAGGCCAAAAATGGCCAAACGAATATCGGAAACGATCGAACGAGCAAATGGCGATGACTAAGGAATTACGTCGAACGACAACCCAGCCTAAAAGGCTCTTCGATACGCCTCAAATATCAATGTCCAAATATCCATAATAGGATTTTCATAAATTAGACCAAAACACAAAAAATTGGAATATACACAAAATCAATCCAAACCAAAATCAATTGCACAAGAATAAGTGTTAGGAATTCATACCTAACAATCGAAGATAATTATAGACTAAGATGTGAGATAAAAATCTCACCTTTGAACCCAAATCAATGAAGGAGAAGCTATGAAGCAATGGCAAGAACAAGCACTCTTCAATTCCAACTCAACAAGCTTGAATCTAAGCTTAAAGGAGAAACATTTCCTAAATTAGGTTTAGGAAATTTCTGAAATTGATAAGAGAATGAGTTGGAGAAGAAGAAGAGGAAGCTTACCAATGGGTTATCTTGAACTCTAGAGCTAGGAGATGGATTTGCAAAGGAAGCTAGGGCTTAGGAATTTCTAATTCTTTTTTTTCTCTTCCACCATTGTTGAAAGCTTGAAGAGTAAGGAATTAGAAATGAAGTAATGAAGAGTTGGAGTGGGTTGGGACTGAATACATAAGTGGGCTCAGCCCAAACCAAAACCCTAAGTGAAAAGTAGCAAAATCCAACTTTCTCCAAACATATCGAAGCTTATACTCAAAAAGGTCGCAAATGACATTTTGAACTCAATGGGGGTGGTCTCGAGTCCTAATTCGGCTGTTTGCAAAAAGTAGCTTTTCGGACTAAAATCCGACTAACGATAAAATATTTAAATAAAATATTTAAATATAAAATCGATAAATATGCGGGTTGTTACAAATTTCAGCGCTAATATTTTGGTGCTTTCACTGAGAGGGCTAGAACTCAGGGAACCTACAACTTGGACTTTCGATTTAAAGACTTAAAGACTTGGATCTGGAAAGCTATGGCAAGGCAATCGACAAGAAGACAGAGGACTGAAAGGAGTTAGCATGAGGGAAGTTAGGAGGCTTCCTCGAGAGCTAATCAAGTCTCGATTTTCATCACCAGAGACGAGATGGAAACAATGCTGGAAAGACAAGAAGAGATGATGCAGAACCTACTTCGATAAGTTGCACAAGTTGGAGTGCAGAGTCAAGGGAATGCAACTGCAAGAGATGCTGGAAATAGGAATCAGGAGCATGGAGCAACCAAAATTCAGAACAGAGCAAGACCTTCAGGAGCAGCACCAAGACTAGGTGGCACTCCTCCAGAGCATGTTGATCCAATCCCGAGCAAAGTACCATGTGGAGCTGTATAGCATGGTGTCGATAGAGGAATGGATGCTCCTCTAGGAGAGTAGGTCTCAGGATTCCCTTGTGAAATCGGGGGGCAGATTGGAGGCAACGAACAAGGATACAACTCGACAATAGTGACAGGTTGGCGGAGATGGTTAGGCGAGCCATAAGAGGCAGATTGGTAAATAGAGACTTGGAAGATGTGAATAGGAGTTCTTTAACTCCTACGATCAGGCAAGCTAGAAACCCACTAGATTTCAAACTACCAACACTAGAGATGTATGATGGAAGAACGAATCCCACTATTCACTTGACGCGGTACATGAGGCATATGGAAGTGCTGAGGGAATCGGAGGAGCTCATAGCACGATGCTTCCCTTTGTATTTGACAGACATAGCAGGATTATGGTTCAAACAGCTAGAAAGTGGCTCTATCGGCACATGGACAGAGCTGATTGAAAGGTTTATGAGACAATTTCGGGTCCACATAGTCAGACCCAAGAACGCGACGACTTAATGGAAAGGAGATCCGCTCAGCGATTTCTTAACTAGATTCAATGCGGCAGTGTCTTCGGTGGATCGGCCCAATCCATCGATGGTTTTGATAGCGATAGTTTTAGGAACTGCAGATAATTCAGATATCAAGATATCATTGGAACGGGACCCATCGAGGGATCTTGGGGAGTTCTACCATGAGGAGGAAAGGTTTCTGAGGCAGGAAGATGAACGGGCTTAAAGAGAAGGGAGAGAGGCTGAAGCTTATGCAGTAAGGGGTGGAGGTCCACCGAGGGAGGATCCAAATAAAGATGATAAAGGAAAAGGAAAATGAATGACAATGGTAGCACTTCGAAAAGGCCTCGGTAGGAGTCAAGGTTTTCTTATTAAACAGATTTAACTGAGACTCTAGAAAGGATTTACTTGGATATTCGAGGGCGCCTCCAATATCGATGGCCGTCAAGGAGGGAACCTTATGAATACGAGCGGGCATCGGGAAAGCATTGCTTATTCCATGAGCTGGATGGACACAACACAAATGACTGCAGGCATTTGAAAGATGTCATTTAGAAGCGTATAAGGAATGGTCATCTATAGCAATATGTAAGGAATCGAGCTTTGGCAGTGGAACAGAAGCGGCCATCGCCCACCTCGAACGAAGATGGGTTTGAGCCAACTGGATGGAAAGAGTTTGGCATCGGTCGTTCGGTCTGGGAGACATAGTTCGTCAGGATGGGGTCATTCGGTCTGGGAGGTGTGGTTCAGTCAGGATGGGGTCGTTCGGTCTGGGAGGCATGGTTCGGTCAAGATGGGTTGTTCGGTCTGGGAGGCATGATTCGGTCAGGATAGGGTCACTCGGTCTGGTAGGCATTGGTGGTTCATCCTCGATGGGATCGGCCTGGGTGGACTGGTTATATGGGATCGGCTGTGGTGGTTCGGTTTGGATGGGATTAGCTTCGGAGGGATCAAGTCATGTGGTTCAGCCTATGGTGGTTCGACAAGTATGGGGTCGGTGTTTACATTTCGTTGGGTCTATCGGGTGGATAGGATCGACATTGAGGAAAAGGGGATCAGGTCGGCATATGGAGTTTTGGTTCGACATTAGCTTTGCTCTGGGTTCTAGCCTAGTTTTCTCCGAGTCTTGGATAGGTCTGCTTTGAGTCAGTACCTTGACTACTTCGGGTCGGCTTACTAATGACTTGGGTTCGGTCATGCTAAAGGATGTTGGCTCGGCTATGGTCTTAGTGGGCACGTATCATTCATGAAGACCAGTAACTCAGGTTTTGCCTATAAATACAGCATGTGGGGCTTCAGAAAAGGGATCTTCATTTGGTTTCCCTTTGTCTTCTACACTAAGGCTGCTCTGCCATTGTTGTTCTACAAACTCTGGATTGTAGCTATAAATGATTTTAACATCAATAAAAAGGAAAATTTTAAAGTGGACGTAGGCCAAAGTCAGCCGAACCACTATAAATACTCAGTTATTACTGCTTTCTCTTTAATTTTTTCTGTTCTTCATATTTATACTCTCTACATCATTCTATTTATGATATATGATTGTGATTTGGTGCTTTCATCTGGATTTGGGTATTAGTGATCAATTTTGGCACTAACAGAGATGTTTATGGGGTTTGACATCTCCTATCCAGTGTCTAACGCGAGTGCAATAACTCAAAAGATGTTTGGGATTCCATCTCCTAAGGATCCGTTAAACTATCTACATACATTATACAATACACTATTATAATAGTGTTCACGGTAAAGTAAAGTATTAAAATAGCGTTAAGGCATTACCCATATCCCCCTTAACACATTTTGTATATTCCCGTAGTTTATACAGTACTGAAATTCCTCCGTAAACTAGAGGGCTCTCAGAGGGCACTCCATAGGTATGGTACAAATCAAACTCGTAGTGGGCGCGATAAGGCATGTGACAAGGCACGTGAGGCAATACTAGGGTAGGATTCCACCGTTTGCACTCCTGGATTGGTGGTAACGCATAGCACTACTACCGCCCACCTCGGAACACACTTCCATAATCAAATTTAGGGGTGGCCACCAAAACATCACAAAGTCATAATATGGTATCGAAGAAATATGCCCGATCGAAGGAGCGACCTCACTTGGCCCGATATAGCTCTGGTTTTAGCCATATCAAGCTAACTCGAGGGAGTTAAGGTTACATAAATACCTTATATAGAATCGTTCGCCAAACCATCCTACTTCATTCTGGAATCTCCACCATGTACACAGTTGTTAAAGTGGTTTTCAGTATTAGCAGAGAGCATGACTATCTGATCGCGGTCCCTTTAACAACCAAACGTTATTTCACACCAGATGGTTCTATTACATTTCCCAAACCGATTCATAATTGACATCAAAATATCATATTTTTCAAAACCATTTCACTTTCGAAACCATATTCACTTCTGAAATCATATTCACTTTGGAAATCATATCGACAAAATAGGTTAAATCCTCATTTCAAAATCATCAAATTCACTCAAATATGTCGTTTCACTAGAAAACACCATTTCAAATACCAATTTAGGTTATAACATCATTTAACCATATTCATTTTTAAATCAAGGATTTAAATATAAACAATGTAACCTTGCACCATTAGAAAATTTAGAAATATAGTTTTTGATAGTTATAAATAGTTTAAAATAGCTAAATTACTTTAAAATGCTTTAAAATGGTATAAATGGTTTAAAATAGTTTAAATTATATTAAAATAGATTAAATTTAATTAAAATGGTTTAAATTGTTTTAAATAGACTAAAATAGTATAAACTAGATTAAAATGTTTTAAAAAAGATTAAAGTGGTTTAAATATAAAATGGTTTGATTATTGAAATGGTTTATATAGTTAACATTTTGAGAGTTTAAATAAATCAGAATTTTAAATAATATATCATTTAAACAGTTTATATTAAAATAATTAATTTGAAACAAATATCAAATTAAACTATTTCTTTCATTTCAATACATTTTGACCATGTCCAGCTTTCAAATCAACAAACCTAATTTTGTCCTCCAATTCGGATTCTCGTTTAAAACCATTTAATCAATATCGATTTCAAATCCATGTTCGAACTTTAAATTTAAGCTATTTAAAATTTAGTAGATTTCAAATTTAAATATTCAAATATTTTAATAACTCAATTTTGATAAATTTCATTTATACTTCAAATCTAACTTTAAAATTTCAATTTAAATTCTTTAACAATTCCTTTAAACCATTTCCAATTTCCATATTTAAAGCTTGGATTTTCAAAAATAATTTATTTTATATAAATCAAATCTTTATTTTAAAATATCATTTAACTGGATTCAAAATTTTAAGGTTTTAAAATCATTTAATTTAACTAATATGGGGTCCGTATATAATTTTCTACCCTATGGTCAAGCAGTACGGATATTTATCATTTCAACCCACGATAATTTAAATTTACAGGTATATATCATTTCAACCCGCAATCCCAAATTAAAATTCAAAATCCACAAAATCGCTCGAGTATATCATTTCAACCCATAACGATTTTTCCCCAATCTATAGATCGTTCGGGTATGTATCATTTCAACTCATAGTGATTTTCTAACAATAAACCAAGGGAACTTGAAGTGTGATAACTATGTGTGTATATATATATAATAAACATTGCATCCAGTCACCCAAATATCAACAATTAAACATCCATCACAATCACCATTCAAACCAACCAACAAATAACAACAATTAACTGATTATCATTAACAGGTATTTAAGTGGCAATTTAAATTCAATATTAAATTAAATGACAATTAAATTCACCAAATTCAGAATTTAAGTGGAATAACAATTTAAATATATCAAACATCAATCAAACAACTTATAATCACATCTTAAATTTAATTTAACCAACATAAGACAATTTAGTAGTTGTGAGTGGATTGCACTCACCTTTGATTTTCAATCGATTTAAAATCCAATTATAGTTTAAAATTTAAATTGTCTCAGAATTCGTCCAAACCTGTTCCATAATGTTCGAAATTTCGATACGATCGCAGCGGAGAAAACCGTGCATCCGATCTCGTATGTAAAATTTATTAACATCGGAAGTTGTATGATTTAAAATATGAAAATAAAATAATAAAAAAGGAAATACCACGTCACCACTTGATATCCTTCTTCCACGCAACACTTCCCCAGACACGCTTGAGTTCAAACCCTAGTAGCCGCCAATGTCACTTGAAAACTATTGCCGATTGAGATGCCAGCCCTGCCACCATCGGCCACGACCCCCCACATCGCCTCGCGACCACCATCTCGCCCTCTGATCACCATCGTCCCCAAGAAAAACATTGCCGCCACCACCATATTTCTAACCCTAATTGAATTTTCCGTGATGATCTTACCATCACCTCGCCGAGCGAACCACTCTGATGCACTCCCTCATTCATCTCCATGCGACTGTATCCTTAAATCGATGATCCATTGCCGTTGATCAAGCATCAATGAACGGTCAAGAATGTTTTGACCAATTCAGGGCAAACCAAAACTTGATTGCAAAAATGAACAGCAAATTTGGATTACGCTCGTCGAGAGCTTTCCACTGATATATAATTCGATATAGTTTTAAGGAGTTTGATTTTCGATTTAAAATTGAAATTTGATCTAGGGTTTGAGAAACAAAAAAATCTATTTATATAAACATGGCTCGGTAAGAATTAAAGAATGAACATATCGAATTGGTCCGAAACGAAAATAACGACCCGAAAAGCCCGTTCCGCTTTCGAAACGAAAATGGGTCACCTCATATATCAAAATAGACGTTTTCGATATTTATTTTTAAACTCAATGGAATAGGTTTAATGTCCTAATTCCACTCTATGAAGAAGTTATCTTTAAAATCGGATTATTTTAAATTAAATTCATTAAATTGATTTGTACGCGTTTCTAGCCCATACGATCAAACGACAAGTATGATCGCTACTAAACTTGAAATCTTATAATAATTCACTATAACGTATCCGATGAAACTGGTTTCTTCGAAATCTGAAATAGTGCCCAAAATGGAAATTTTCACATTAATTAAATAAATTAATATTAAACTGGTCTTATAACTTTTCAAATTTAAATTTTATAACTAACAAATTCTATCATTTTTAATTATTCAGTAATTTATAGTCTTTTAAAATAAATTTCTATGTCAAATCCAATGTTAAATATTGTACTAATTACAATATTCAATTTCAATAGCAATAAATTCATAAATTGTAATTTAAAATCCCAATAAATTAATTCATTTTGATTTCAATCTTTACTATTCAATCAACTACCATTTTACGGATATGATTAACATTGGTTTACCGTTTATTGCATCAATATTCAACAGTTGTCATTTTAATTCATATTAACTGTAATAATTAATTAGATTAATTGCAATTGGTTTCCAATTTAATTTCAATGGATTAAATAAATAGGTGATAAATGACAAATGTTACCTTTTACTTAATTTAATCACATTTATAAGTTTATTATCAACAACAAATGCTATGACTATTTACACAGCACTGATTGCATTCAATTTCCATTAATTACATATAATTTCCCCTTTTAATATAACATTTAATTCATTTCCGTATTTTAATTTATTACAAAATTAACTTTACAATTATTTCAATTACTTGAGATTACATTCAAATGTCATTGAGTAGCTTAAATTAACACTAATGAATTTCATTCTAATGTTTTCTTAGTAATAAATCATAAATCTTTTATTTCTTCCAATATTAAATACAAAATCTTATTTAATTAAAAAATTATTTATCAAAAATTACAGGTCAATACAATGTGACAATGGTAAAAATTTAACTACTATAGGTATGAGCATCCTTCTTATCTTTCTTAGAGCCTTACTTTCGTATCTCTGAACCTTTCCAAGTCGTGGCTTTTACCCTTCACGTCTAACACTATGTTTTAATCGTTGAATAATCCCTTAGCTGATTGAGTAGCTCGGTGAGGTTTACGCCCAAATGGTTTGTATCGTATTTCAATATAAATGGATTAAAATATACAATTAGCAAGCCTAGAATCAAATCCATTTGTAGTTAATCGCTTATTTTCACATCTAGCTCTAAAAGAATATCAACATAGCCCTTCATTTCTTGTATAAAATCGTCAACATATTTGCCCTTACTTAGCTTTGTAATCAATAGCTTCTTAGTAATCGTGTACCTTTTGAAATAAGATTACTTCCCAAACATCACTTTGAGGCTGATTTTGTGGAGAGATACTTTTCGTGTTACATTTGCAATGGCTTGTCTGATATAGATACTACAAAAACTTGAGCGATTTCATTGCCAGCAACCCAAGTATTATGAGATTTTCCTATCTCGAGGTCAGCGCCCATAGATGGTTTCTATCTTAAAGGTTCAGTTATCAACCGCCATAAACTTTTGTACATGAGTGCTATCTTAATTGCTCTTAGCCAGTCGGTATAGTTTGGTTCAGTGAGCTTACCATTCGAAAATAGTGTTAGGTCGATAATTTTCCGTAAATTTAATTTAAGTAGATTAGGATAATTTATACAAAACAAAAGTTCTTATATTATTAAATAGTTTAAATGTTACATTTCATTTGTCTAATAAGCTCCCATTGGACTTTTATTTTTCTCAAAACCCAAAGGAAGACATAGAATTCTTTCGATTTCTCTATTGGCTGTTAGACTCACTTGCCTTGGGATTTTGACCTTGAGGAAGCTTAACAAATCATATGCCTCTATGAGATGGATTACACCTTATCGGCTATATCATGCAAACCTCATAACATGTAGCCTTTGTCATAATCTCATCTCAACATTGAGAAATTTCAACAAATCAAGAGAGATTGTTCACCCGAGCCTAACATTTCGTGATAACCTAAGTATAATTTACGTACCTTGAGGAAAGCTCAACAAATAATTGTATGTGTCTTGCCTTATCTAATTAGTATATTAATAATACTACACATAATATCTCTATCTTGATGAATATGCAAGTAATATATTAATATATAAATGGCAGAGGACAACTTATGCATTAAAGTTTCAAAATCTTTAATATTTACTTATATTAAGTAACATCACTTTAGGGAGCAATGTATTTCTTATGAAATACCCTCGTGACTCAAGTATTGGATACATCTGAAATTATAATATACGTACAGTACGTGTGTACTCATTCCTTAAACCTTATTTGGGTTTCTTAAAGTTTCACTTATATTTTATATGTTTATATTATTTAAGTTTAATTTATTTATAACTATTAATAATTTGATTAACTTATATAATATTATTATGTATTAATTAATTAATTAATTAATTAATTAAATTATTATTAAAAATTTATTTTATTAATCCTAAACAATTTAAGATGAATGTATTAACTATAACTCTTATAGTTTTATATACATATATAATTATATATATATATATTATCAATTAACAATTAATTAATTTATTCAACAATTATATTTATTTAGTTAAATAACTATATAGAAAATTAATAAATTCAAAAGTATTTTTTACAATTTACTTTAAAAAAATTGAAATAAATATACATATATATATATACACTCAACTATAACATTTATTGATACACCCACATATGTCAATATATATGTTTTTTAGTAAACAATAGTGTGCGCGTGTGTATTCAATCGAAGATATAATTTAATATATATATTTATACACACACACACACATACACACTGTGGTTGGAAGCATTTTGAATATTATAATTTATTAATCACAAGTATAATAAAGAAACAAAACATATAAACCAATTATTAAATGTATGACTGGTATACAATCAACAGATTGTAACATATATGAAAACGTTATATATATATAAGATATAATAAACAATGATTACTATATAATTAAATGAGATAAATGAATTATACCACAGGAGATAGGGCCGAAGAAGCACATGTTGATCCAAACAGACTCCTTATTCTCTTAGATCTGCACCTTTCTTTTCAAGACAGGTGTATAAACACCAAATTTATTTTAGTTGATTGAATGGATGTATTTGATTTTGAGTCATAAAATTGTAGAGAAGGGAAGAGAAGCATGTTGCCTAGGGATGAAGAGAGAGAGTAAAAATGTCTAACTGAAATAGAGGCTAATGTTTGAATATATAATGTGATCTAGAGAGAAATATCTAGCATAATTCTCTCTTATCAATTCAAATGCAAAGCCACACTATTAACTCCTCTTCATAATACATGGAACAAGGTCCTTAATAGACCAAAATACCCACTCAACCCGTTAATAATTTATTCATTTTAAATCCAACTTAAATTTTTATCGATATTGCATATCGTTACACGTGTATTGTTGAATCGACGAATTTCCTATCAAATTATAAAATGGTCGAAAAATTATAATAAAAGTAACCGCAAGCACACGACATGCAATTTCAGTACGTGGCGAGTATGGATGATCCGCAAGGAATTGAAGTGATTTAAAATTCTACCAATCAAATTAACAAAGAGCTTGAAGTTGTCTAAGTTAAAAATATAAAAAAAACCATTAATAAAATAAACTGATCAATTTAGAGGCCATTTAGAGGCAAATCCCTTCTCATGATCGCATAAATCAACATAACGAAATTATGACCTCCCTTTTTTGGTCCTTAGTGAATTTAGTTAATGTATTTAGCATAAGTATGGTCTATTTGTGCTATTAATTAGCCCAACATAAACTATCAAACTTTAACAAACCCTCCAAACCACTTATTAACTCTCATGAAAATGATAATAAAATCAAAAATAAAATATATTCTTAGCATGATCTATTTACTATTGATTAGTAATATAGACCATCAAATTTTGATTTTAAATTCCACTTCATTACCAAAATCATATATGGACAAAGAGATAATTTTCGTTTATGTTTGTTTAAGCATAGATTATTTGGTGTCAACAACACAGGCTATCAAATTCAAAGTCAAACAAAAAAAATTACCACATCAAAATTTCCATGAAGCATAAAGTGATATCAAAAATTAGCAAATATGTTGAATCTACATGATTAAGAGAGCTTCATTACCCCTAAATTGAAGGTGTTTAGCTTCTTATATTTGTTATTATTTCAGCAAATGTAGCTTGGAACAAAGAACAAAAACAAAAGGAAAAAGAGAACTAACTAAATTGCATGTGAATAAATCTAATCTACTTGCATGAAATAAAACTATGCTAATTGCATAAAGTAAGGAACAATAATTAAAAGAGAATGAAATTAAATTGCATAAAAATAAATGACATGAAGAAAAGGCTAAGAAGCCATTAAAAAGAAAAGGAGAGTTTATATTTACAATTTACGCCTAATACTGAACTATCTAAAGAGGATGTAAGAGCCTCATTACATGAAGCATAAGGGGTATTTATACATGCCTAAAACCCTAATGCATATTTAGGGTACTACCCAAATTGCCTTTGCGGAAATGTGTCCATTAAGTTATCATTAGCATACTTCCATTAAATGTGCATGTGCTTTAATCTCCACATTAGCTCCTAATTAAAAATCATGGTAAGTGGTTAGGTAGGGTCCTACATCTTGCATGAATTGATTTATTTCTTCATTCATTTGCCTTCTTCTCTTGTGCATGCATATTTTCATGAAGACTTCTTCCATATTGAATCCAAATTTCTACAAAACAAACTAAAAATTCCAAGTAACTTTTCTCAAATTAAATCCTACACAAAAATGACAATTTTTTCCCTATATGAAGATGAATAAATGAAGATTTGAAAAAAATTTAAATTTTGGTTTAAACATGTTAAAATACCATATGTACTCATTTATTTAAATTAATTAGATTAAATATGGAAGTAAAATATGCACATTTACGTGTACATCAAATACTCCCACACTTATCTTTTTATTCATCCTCGAATAAACTAAAACTAAGATAAATCTGTTTTCATAGAAACATGATTGTATTGAGCGTATGCAACAAGCTGTTAAACCTCTTGGTGTTCCTAGTAGGACGAGTGTTGTCTCGTGAAAGTTTTCAGCAGATACTACCCATAAAATCCAAATGCAACATGAAACTTCCTAAATGCAAGACTTATTTACAAAGATATGGATGCAGGTTTTTTTAAAATATTTACAAATGAAGAATTTACTTTCAAATTGACACAAATAAGTTAAATGTAAGTTCTGGTCATTACCAAGAAATTTAAGTCCTTTTGCATGTCAAAATTTCCAGCAAAGGTTAAGTTATCATCATAATTAGGCTCTAGTTTAACTAGTTGTTTCAGTTGATAACATAGTGTAACTATGAAATATATTCTTATTTGATTATCAAAGTTTTTCAAAGTGCTATTTTCATTTCTTTTAAATAATAAGCCAAACCTACTAAGTGAAAATAGTGCTTGGATTTCAATTGCTTACTCTCTCTTTATTTGAAAATTTATTAATATTAACAATATTTACATATGTCTAACTCAGAAAACTAAGGCCAGATATATCACACATGCATTGCCTTGCGGGCTTACGTGAGGGGAATACAGAGCATGACGAGTGTTCACGAAAGTGTGTACACCTATCAACTGTAGGCATTATCAATGAAAGAATTTTTATATACATATATCTAACTTGGATAAACTGAGGCTAGAAATACCGATCATGCACTGCCTTGCGGATTACGTGAGAAGGGTACAGAGCATGGCGAGTGTACACATTTGCGTGTGAACACATGACTTTAGGAGTTTCTTTTTTACAAAAAACAATTTTTTTATGCTTTTTTTATTTTTTTATTAATGAAGAGAGAGTTTTACAATATCGTCTTAGCATCACTTAACTTAGAAGATCAAAAATGTTATAGCCTTTACTTGTAATCAACTACTCTTTTAAACAAAGATTTCAATTAGGATATACCTCATAATTATCACCCATAAATCTTCCTATGTACTAGTTAAACCATTGTTACTTGTAATCAAACTTTATTTTTATTTTTGTTGAGACAGAAAAATTTTCAAAAATTTCAATTTAACAATCAAAAAGATATATTTATCCCATAGTGTTTCTTCAAAAGTAAATCAATATGATAAAAAGAAGTTTTTAAAAAAAATGTATTTTTTGTTTATTTGATTTTTTGGTTTTAGAAAGACAATGCAAAAAAATAAACCATGAAAAATCAAAAAAAAACATGAGACTCCCCCATACTTGATTTTGATTATGTTCCCATAGCCAACCCAAGAGAAGGCGGAAAAATAAAAAATATGACATATATTTACATGAAAATGAAACGATTATTATTTGCATGAAATCGGAAAATATACCGTTAAGACTAAATGAAACGGTATTTCAAGACCAGTTCATTTGTCTCGTCAAGTATGAGAGACATAGTTTAAGCACAGAAAACTAAACAATAAAAGATTTCAAAGTTGAATGTTGATTTGGAAAAATGAAAGTCATTTTATTAAAAATCGTATGAGTTGTTCTATTTTCGATGATTTTTGGGGTAGATAGAACAATTGGTTGAAGTTCAAGTTTATTTTCACCAAATTTAAATTCAAATTCATCATTGACAAATTCTTCAAAATTGTTGATTTTAAAATCAAAATGGTGATTTAAGCCTATCCCTTCATAATTCAAGAACTCATCTTCAAAAAGTCCAAAAAATTTGTGTTTACTAAATTCATCTTCCTTTGTTGAATTATTCACAACTACATTGCATATATCATGTTCAAAATCTAAACTTGTGTTCAATTTTTCAAAATCGTAAAAGGAAAGATCAAATTTTAAATTTAGTTTCATACTCTCAAAGAATTTGAAATCCAACTCAATTACCGCAATTTCAACAACTTCATTAAGATTGTTGTTTTCAATTTCAAAAGTTGTTATTTGAAAATCATTAATTTTGGTAAAAGGTGGATTATTATTTGACACGTCAAACGTTGGAATTTGATTTTGTTTCTCACGTTGTTTCGGATATGTTTCAAACAACAAATCCATGTGATCTTTGTGAGTTTCATCCATTTTCTCAACAAAGCCAAATTTATAATTATTACTTTGTGAATTTTCAATTTGAAATTGTCGAGAACAAAATTGTCCATCGCACCATGATTGAAACTACTCCCATTGCCAAAAGTATTTAAACAGTTGTTTCCTTTTTTGTTTTGATCTTGAAATTCATTTTGGATTTCGAAATTGAATTGACATAGGTTATATTCAAAATTATTTGAATTTTGAAGTGAATTCATATGTTGACTATTCTGAAATCCTTGACTTGAGTTATTGCACAAATTACTCAAATTATTTATCATTTAATTTTGTTGTTTAAGTAAAGACTAAATCATTTCAATATTATTTTCAAGAGTTGACGGTTGGTCCTCATTTTGAAAACTTTGTTGTGCAAAATTCGAATTGTTTGTACAAAAGTCGTCATTAAAATATCCATAAGAGTTCAGTTGTGAAATTATATGGATTATATTGATTTTACAATTGTTGTAAAATTCTGGTGAGTAAGAAAATTCCTACATTTTCAAGAATGTTTTTTTTAAAGAAGAAATTTTTACAAAATAATTTAAAATAAAACAAAACAAATAATCACTCAGCCTAACAAGCAAAGCCCAAGACCCGCAACATCTACGTGATAAAAGAAAGAAAAAACTTCGATCTTCTCAAATTCGAACTTGTTGTCTCAAATTCGTAAATTCGTTTTCCTAAAATTAGCTCAACAAAAATTCAAAAATTCGTTCATTCTTTCAAATTCATAAATTCGTTCAACAGAGAATTCGTTTTCCAAAATTTGTTCAACGGAGAATACCCAAATCAATAGTTTATCAACACAAAAACAAAATTTTGAAAGAAAAAAAAAGGCTCGAGTTGCTTGTTTTGGGTTGCGATGGTGTGGTGGCTAAGCAGTGATTGCGGTTTGGGAAAACTTGTTGAGTTGGTCACGGATTTTCTGTAACGGTTGGTGGATGGAAGGCAGCTGAAGTCAAGTGATAGCGAGTTCTGGGCGAGTTGGAGATGAAGCAATTTCTTGAAGGTTGGTGCAGAGGAGTTGACAGTGTTTTGTTATGAAGGAGGTTTGATGTTGTGTCAAAGGATGGTAGTGAAGTAGTATGCGACTAATGCAGGGCAGTAGTTGATGATGCAGTGGTCTGTAATGAAATGTAGTGGCGGGTGGGCAGGGAAGGTTGGTGATGTTTGTGTACAGTTATAAAGTGATGATGTTGCTATAGTAGCTGAGGTGCAGGTTGCACTATGAAGGTGGCAGTAGTAAGGAATGAAAGTTGTAAGAAGTTGTAGGAAGTTGTAAGAATGTGGTGGCACTATGAATGTGGTACCAGTTCAGTGATGAAATTGTAAGAAGTGTATGTTGGAGAAGGAATGAAAGTTATGTATGTTGTGGTTGATGATGGTGGTATTGTGGTGAAGAGGGTTGTAGTAGTGAAATGTAAGTGGTTGTTTGATGAAAGATTGTTTAATGAGGAAAATGGGAAGTTTGATGTCAGTGGAAGTGTGTTATTGGTTGAAGTTTTTGATCAGGTGGGCAGGGGTGTGCAAGGAGGAGTATGACGATGTGATGCTGTTGTAATGGCCGTAGAGGGTGGAGTATGAAGTGCAAGGCAACAGGTTCAGATGTATGGCTGTGACTGTGCATAGATGCACTGTTGTATTGCCAAATGTAGATGTGTTGAAGTTGTTGTCATTGGATGTGGTATGTCTGGTTGTTTTGCAGGGAAGTGGTGAGGTGTAGGCAGAGGGGAAGGAACTGGAAATAGTAGATGAGCAGTCATGTGATGGTAGAACTACTGTGGTTCGGCTCAGTGGTAAAGGAAGGTTGATGTTGTTATGGTGGTGTTTTGCTGATAACAGTATGGTAGCAGGCAGCAGTAAGGAGGTGATGTGAAATGCACTAACTGTTTTGAGGTGTTGTGTGCACTGTGTAGTTTTGGTTATAGGCAAAGGGTGGTTTTAAAGTCAGAAGTTGGACGGTTAGGTGCAATTGTTTAGAGAATGGTGGTCTGTGGAGTTGATATGGTGGTTTGCTGAGTTTGGGCAGTTGTTGAATATGTTAATGTATGTTTGATTCGAAGGGTTTTTAGATGTAGATTATTATTTGTGTTGATGTTTGATGAACTGCAGGGGGTGGCAGTATGGTTGTTGAACTGTCAGGCAGGGTTATAGAGTATGGACAGGGAGAAGGGTGTGCAGTATGAACAGGGAAAAGGGTGGCAGTGGTGTGCACAGTGAGGTTGACAGTAAAGGAAGATGGATGGAAGTGGTTAAGAGTATACGGATGGTATGTGCAGGCAGGGGTAGTGACTGGTAGGGGATGTGCAGCAATTTGAGAAGTTGTTTTGGTGATTATCAGATGGTTGGTTGTTGCATTAAGGTTTATGTGGAAGTAAGGAGTATGTAGCAGTGCAGGCAGAGGTTTGAAGTGTGTTCAACGGGGAGGAGGGCAGAAACGGTGGCGGCAGCAAATGAAACTGAAATGTGTACTCTGGGTGATGCACAGAAATGCGTACACTGGGTGGCAGCAAATGAAACAGTGGTAGTTGTATTTGAAGTATTAGAAGATGTAACAGTGGTAGTTGTATTTGAAGTAGCAGCAAATGAAATGGCAAATGAAACTGGGTGGCATGGAAATGATGTATGGCAGAAGTGGGCAGTTGTATGTAACCAGAAATGAAATTCAGTGGTTTGTGGCAGAGGCAGTAGTTGTGAGACAGTGAGGTTAATAGTGATGTTGTAAAATAAAGTTGTTCAATAGAAAATTGTAAATGAAATGGAATTAAAAAGTTTCCTTTTGAAATGAACTTATGTATTTTTTTTTTAAATTTGCTAATGCAAATGCAACTAGAAAAGTAAAATGCACACAAATGAAAACAAAAATCGCACAAGCACGCAGCACAATTTTTTTTTAAAATGAAATTAACGCACAAAATGAACACACAATAAATTCAAATAAAAATAATTTAAAGAATAGAAATAAAATCAAATTAATTACCCAGCAACTGGGCCAAAAACTTGTTGAATCGACGGTTTTTCTATTGGTTAGAAAATCGCCGAAAAATTGTAATAAAAACAACCGCAAGAACACGATGTTTAATTTTGTACATGGCAAGTATGGATTGATCCGTAGGAAATTAAATTGATTTAAAATTCCACTCAATCAAATTAAACCAAGATTGGAAGTTGTTTTAAGCTAAAAATGTAAAAAAAACTAACTAAACAAGGTGAATAAAAATATGAGATTAAAAAACGAATTAGAGGCAGATCCACTCTCATTCTCTCACATAAATCAACACAAAATCAATTTATGATCTCTCATTTTTCTTAAGTGGAATTAGTGATGTATTTATCATAAGTGTGGTCTATTTATATTATTAATTGACATAACTTAAAGCATCAAACTATAATACAATAACTAAATCCACTTATCCATCGTAATGAAAATGAACACGAGATCAAAGAATAAACTATTCTAAGTATGATTTATTTACTATTTTGTTTAGTAACTCATCAAATTTTGTTTATCTTTTAATTCCATGACCAAAATCAACTAGTTAGATGGTGATGTAAATTGTATTTGTGTTGGATTAAGCATGACACATTTGTGATTACAACACAGGCTATCAAATTCCCTAATAAACTTACATCATTATTCAACCTTTCTCATAGCATAAAAAAAGATCATAAATCATAGAATATATTGAATCTACATGAATTAGAGAGCTTCACTACCCCTAAATTAAAGATGTTTAGCTACTCATTTTTGTTATCATTTCAATACATGTACATTGCAACATTAATAAGCAAAGAAAGTAAAAGCAACTTAAAAGAAAAGTGAACTAAATAATTTCATAAAAATAGAGCTAAACTACTTGCATAAATGAAAGCTAATTACTAACATGAAAAGAAAAGAGCATGTAAATAAAAATAAGTAAGAAAATAAAAAAAGAACAAAGAATAAATAAAAGAAAATGAGGCTTAGGAAGCCATTCTATCTCATATAATTTTGAGGCTTACAACTTGCATAATAATATAAGTGATGAAAGATCCATTACATGAACATAAGAGGGCTATTTATACATGCATAAAACCCTAATCCAAATTTTATGGACTCGCCAAAATACCCTTTAGGAAGTGTGGCCACCAAGTTATCATTAGCACGAATTAATCCTCCATTAAATGTGCATGTGCTTTTAATTCCCACTAACTTGTACATTAACTCCTAATTGTAGATTAAGCTAAGTGGGCAGGTGGGGTCCTCTATAATTTCGTGAATTGATTTATTTCTTCATTCCTTTGTTCTACCATCCTTGTGCATGCATATTTTCATGAAAGCTTCTTCCATTTTCCATCCAAATTTCTATAAATAAAAATAAAATGTGCAAGCGAATATTCTCAAAATTAATATATGCATAAAATCACCATTTTACCCCCAAATTGATGTATGAATGATGACTTGAAAGCATTTTTGAAAATTGGTTTTAAAATGTAAAAACACCCAATTATAACATTTACTTCAAATAAAATAGATTAAATATGGAAGTAAAATTATGCACATTTACTTGCACATCCTGTACAGTTTTTTATATGCATCCAATAAATTGCTAATGACACCTTGAACATTTCGAGAGGCAACTACATTTAGCTAAACACACCTCATATAGGAAATACAATAATAAATAATATTTCATAAATATTTATTTATTTAATTTAAATAATTTATAACTATTATAATCCAATTAAATCAAGCAGTGTTTTAGAGACTGAATAGTTTTAGTTGTGCGACTGATAGGTGTGAATTTGGCCAGCTAATAATATTTAAAAAATTTAAATACTAATTTTCACACGTCACCTTAGCTATTGGTGTGACTGTTTGCCCGAATTCACCGCTTAGAAATCTCATCGGTGAAATTTAATTTACACATTTAAGCAGCACATTTTCAGAATGATTATTTGCATCAATACTCTTCGTCAACACTATATCAATTTAGAACTTGTGGAATTTGTTTTTCGTCAAAATTCTTGTATCGTCCACATTCAACTTGATAAGTCCATAAATAAAGACTTCGGTTTCACTAATAACATTTGTTATTAATCGTACTATTTGGACCAAGTGAATATTCTCAAAATTAATATATGCATAAAATCACCATTTTACCCCCATATTGATGTATGAATGATGACTTGAAAACATTTTTGAAAATTGGTTTTAAACATGTAAAAACACCCAATTATAACATTTACTTCAAATAAAATAGATTAAATATGGAAGTAAAATTATGCACATTTACTTGCACATCCTGTACAGTTTTTTATATGCATCCAATAAATTGCTAATGACACCTTGAACATTTCGAGAGGCAACTACATTTAGCTAAACACACCTCATATAGAAAATACAATAATAATTAATATTTCATAAATATTTATTTATTTTAAATAATTTATAACTATTATAATCCAATAAAATCAGTTGGTGTTTGTGCGACTGATAGGTGTGAATTTGGCCAGCTATTAATATTTAAACAATTTAAATACTAATTTTCACACGTCACCTTAGCTAGTGACGTGACTGTTTGCTCGAATTCACCGCTTAGAAATTTCATCGGTGAAATTCAATTTACACATTTAAGCACGTTTTCAGAATGATTATTTGCATCAATACTCTTCGTCAACACTATATCAATTTAGAACTTGTGGAACTTTTTTTTGGTCAAAATTCTTGTATCATCCACACTCAACTTGATAAGTCCATAAACAAAGTCATCGGTTTCACTAATAACATTTTTTATTAATCGTACTATTTGGACCAGAGATTTTGACTTTGAGTTGACTAATTTTGTTCATGATACTAACATCATACAACTAAGGAGACAAATTATCCATTGAATAGAATCTCACTTCCAATACTTTAACTCAGACCCAACAATAGTCATTTGATGGATGTCATGCTATGATTTAACAATAATCAAAGTGGCGTTCCCACATTAAAGTTTAACCGTATTATTAAGCCAAGAGAACTATGTAATATCATCACTTTAAGATTTCTTATTTGACCTAGTTGTTATTAACCTATAGGAAATTCTCAAACGAATCTTTCCATTGTTATCCAAAAAGTATTAGTATATAACCTTATGGTTTCCTAAATAGCCTAGACTAATACACTGCCCAAATTTGAAAAATGTTACATACTCCGGTCTCAAAAGATATATCGACATCCTTTCTCGAAACATTTTGAATAGGAATATTTAAAATAATAAGTTATTTTAATGTGTAAGAATTTTAACATCTTTTTAATTATTATAACATATCGTTTAAAGATTTTCTATTAAATATATCTGAATTAATTAATTAAGTATTATATCACAGCATAACAAATATGTTAAATGAAAACAAATACCTTTTATTTCGAACAAGAATTTATTATGGAGTTTATAATTTGAAATAAATTACAAAATTACCCCTAGGGCATACCGCTAACTCTATCAAGATTATGATTCCATATAAGATATGGATTATAAAGAAACCCTATCTCAAATAGTTTAAGATATGTGGTGGTCATACCTCTATTATTAAATTAAGTTACGTGCACTCAAGGAAAAATCCATTTAATGTAAGCCTAAAGGCAGTTCATAAAATGTTTTGAATGCCTATACCATCACTGAGAAGGATATTGCTTTAAGGCATACCATCTCCTTACCAAAGTAATTTCTTTTAGAGAAATTAATGGTAATGTGATAGACTTGGATGGGGTCTAAGATTCTAACATTGAATTAAATTGCATAGATGATACGGATTTAACCAAATCTAAAAGAGCATGGTTTGTTAGAATGTCTAATAGTAAATCTTACACAATAAGGAGAAACATCAAGTTTTTTTATCGATGTAAACTAACAGATTGTTAGTAATGACAATCTCCTCGATTGTCGATAAGCCATAAAGGGCTTACACTATGCTACATGAAGCGGTGCTTTATTAAAATCACATTGTTGGAATTTGATTTTGGAAACTATACCCAAAAGGAAAAGATCCATCATCTGCAAATGAGTCTTTGAGAAGAAAGATCAATGCAGTTAAACATGTATAAACCAATGGTTGATGGGAAATTATCTTGTGGATTTAAAATGTTGAAATCATTGAAGCAATTTCTCCGGTTAACATTCTTTTGCCCATTTAGATTTGTTGCTCAATTTTCTCGCAATTAAAAGATTTTTGAGCTAAAAATTTAAGCCCTGCTCTGCTCAAGATAATCCAAATGATAATTGCAAGAAAATGTCACAAGTACGCCCAACCCTGCTCAAGCCGATCCGCATGATAACTATAAGAAATATCATAGGCATCGTCGCCCTCTCTACTAAGTTGGTCGGTCTAACTCAACAACATCAGACAACTCGTTCGACTAAACTTGGCTCAAAAGTGATAGTCCCCTAGCCCAGCTTCTTCTCAGCCCTCTTACGACCAATCTCACTTCAATCTGTCTCGTCACAACATAAACAACTCTTATCGCCCTATTTAGACTTATATTTACACAGTAGGCATTAGCTACCAATAGCCGACTGTTACTATGTAAAAGAAGCTTCTCTTCAACCTTATTTTCTAAAAAAATTGTATTACATGACCCGACTCATCTAAAAATATTACGACTGTGCATACCAACTATCTGTCCGCAATTGGACGTCTGACAAAAGCGCACCCACTCCTATTCCATACCGCCTTGCCTGTGCAAAGCACACTTTTAGTAGGAACGACAGTTGGCATGCATCCTAGCCACATAATCACACTGCCTTTCCATCTATCCCCTATCAGGAAAAGTAACTAGATTGATGGTCCAGTGTGATTCCCGCCATTTAGTTATCAATCTTAGCCATACGAAGGCCAATATTAGCTGCTATAAATACCCTTTGCCATGTAAATTCATAATATTTCAAAATTATATTTCTAGCATAGGATAACCCAAGCTCTTGAGTTTACCAATATTGTAATCTTTAGTGCTATTAATTTCTTATTATTCTATTGTATTTTTTGTAATTGTAAAGGATCAACTTAGTAACGAATGTAATAAGCTTAGCCGAACCACTATACATATTTCTCCACTCTACTCTAATTTCTTATTTACTCCTTATTTTAAATTTTAACCATATTATTAGCAAGTCACTATTTTTAATACAAATGCATTAAAATAATTTCGAAGTTGGCTAAATTTTTTGTCAACATTTTGACGTTCGAAGGAGGGTCTTCCCTAACATCTCTCTAAATTTCTTCACTTTTCTGGTAAGAATCTACTCTAGTTATCTCCATGAATCTTAATGGTCATAATTATGGTAAAAATTCTAGTAACCGTGAAACTATCTATAACACTTTTTCTAGCTCTTTCCCTATCACTAGGTTGAGTAATGACATCACTAGGTTGAGTAATGACATGTGACGAAGTATGCTTCAAGTCTTAACCAACATGGGAACTCTAGCCTGTAAAATGAATGAGTTGAGGACAAGATCAGATGCTTATACAACTATAAACATTGGCCTCCAGCCCCTCCAATGGCTGATCTAACTTATGCCCAACCTATAATCCCTACTGCTTATAATCCCGTTAACATTGCCTAGGAGAGGGTGGTGCTTGAAAGTTGAAACCCCAACTAGGTTTATCTCCTATTCCCGATAGAGGAATGCATGTTATACATGAAACAAGGCATTCTTTTGATATTATGGACACAAAAGTGGTAGTTGCAGAAAACGAAGAAATCGATATTCCCCTTTAAGGAAATGGTCATCTTCTTTAAAGTGCCTTCGAGTGGCAGATGAAGTTCAAGACTTGAGGTTTGATTATTTTAGCGATAATTCTCATTTCTAGTAAAGAGTACATAGTCCCCTCAGCAAATTTTCAGTTTTATTGGTGTGTGGCTAGGCTAAAGGAAAGTTGAGCCAAGAAATCATGGTTGACTTCTATGTATAGAGGGAGAAAGTCCGCCTCTTTAATTTCTCGTTACCATTACCACTCTCCATCAGATCACTATCACCGTTCTCCCACTCTACGTAGATGTCGGCTTAGTCCATTGTCAGCTGCAAGACAGTCATGTCCATAACAGGCAGAAGCTAGTCTCCAAAAGGAAATGACCTATCTTCGCCAATAACTCAATAGTATGCATGTCCAGAATGCTAAGGTTGAAGCACTGTCTAACAGTGAGAATGGAGAGTTATTCTTTGAGGAAATCATAAGTACATACATCCACAAGTGGTATGCCTTGCTACCTATCAACAAATATGATGGGAGTGATAACCCATTGGACGAATTATTGCCTTTAATTCCATCACATGGGTTGGCCAGCTTTCCAACCTTGCAAAATGTCTACCCTTTCCCTTCACTCTCACAATTGGCCTCTCGTTAGTTTCTACATCTGCAACAATGCAACATTCAACCTTGGTCTAGCTTTGTGCAAACTTCAAAGCAGGTTCTTTGCTTCAAAGTCCTGTGGTGATGTCTAATGAGCTATAAGTGACATTAGGTTGGGGTAAACAAGAAATTTCGGTCATATGTAAACTAATTTAATAAGGAACCAACCCAGGATAGAGGTCTCGATAAGAACATCCTGGATGCGGCACTTTGCTCTGGAGTGAGATGCAAGTTAAGAATGTGAAAGGAGAAAATAAGTAACCAACCATGTCCTGACCAATTTCTATCAATGAACGAACGACATTACATGAATAAAAGGCACTAGTCTCTTAGATAATGAAGATAAGGCCTAAAGTTCTAACAAAGGAAATCCTTGTGAAAATGCAAATCATATAAACAATGGTCGGTGGAATAAAAACAAAAGGTATACAGAAGATGGCACCGTATAAAAGCCCAAATCTATGAACTATGCCTTTTTAAATCAAGATATGGAATCTATATATCTTACAACCAGGGACTGGGTACCATTTCAAAGACCACTCACCACAAGAAGAGGGAGAAGGAAGGAACTGCATTGCAACGACAAGTATTGCAAGTTCCATCAAATCAGTAACCACTCCACCAAGTGTCTTGTGATGAAGGATGAGATAGAAAGGCTGATCTAGGAAGGAGTGCTTGTAGAGTGTGTTTAGCATTGAGTCAACCAAAGAACGACTTATAACAACCAGCCGGTTAAAACTTAATATCCCAACAACAATGTCATAGTTACAACCGAAATTCTTACAATTTGAGGAAGCAACTAGCTTGAAGCAGCCGGGGAGCATAGTCCCTGTATTAAAGTTAAGTGGGTCGATCGGCCAGGTTTATTCGCTTGAACACCAAGCATCCAAAGCAACCTGATTGGAGGTAGATCGGCTCATCAAATTTAACTCCTAAGGAAAAAAGAGCCATCTCTTTTTCCCATCATAACCTAATTGTTGTCACCATTGCAATGTAAAACTCAAATGTGCATGGGCTTTCGTGGCTGGGGGTTGCTTGGCCAATGTCATTTTCAAACCTGTATTTGAGGCACTCAAGCTTCCAACCACTATCCTTACCCCATTCGCTTTACCCTTTAATGAATTTGGGATTGTGGGTATTACTCTAATGGAGACTACTTCCCTCATAATTACCTTCGACTAAGAAATCATTGCTAAAAAAATAAATGTAAACTTTGTAGTAGTTGATTATCTCTCTACTTATGACCTTCTTAGTTCATTGGATAAGCTAGATGTAACTATTTTATACAATCAGCTCGTCATAAAATTCCCTACCATAAATGGGTCGGTGAAATCCAAGGCGACAATAAAAGGCTAAGGATTTCTACGGGACATCCCTTGGATAAGCAAAGAAGGCCATCCTAATGCTCTAATAAGAGCTTGCAACGCTGCACGATGAGTCGCTCGAGAGAACATTTGAATTGGTTAGCGCTATGGTAGCCGAGACTACTCCTAAGTCTAAAGTAGAGGCATTAATATGAATAAATCCCCCTACCGACACACATGAGCCTCCGAATGCTCTTATCCAAGCCGGGGGCTAGGACAACCTACTATTGAAGTCACAGCTATGAACAACATGTCACCTTGGAGGGTGCTCGAGTTGGTCAGTGCTGCCTCCCATGCCAAAAAAGTTCCTAGCTTTGAAGGAACTAATGCTAATAGTATATCGCTAAGGAGTAAACTCAAGCCTGCCAGTGCTCTGGTTCGATATAGGACCACCCAAGGAAGTGAAGCTACATCAACTAGTGTGTGTCACTTAAGAGAGCCCTCGAGCCAACCGGTGATTTGATTCGTGCCAGGACCGCTACCACTGTGAGAATGGAATGGCATGGATCCCATCTCCTTGGCCAATCCCCAAAGAACTAAGGAGCTCATCATATCATGGAATGAGAAAGTGGCATCCTGTATAAACTTGCAAATTTGATACTGTAAGTATTAAATTAATTAAAAATGGATTTTTATAAAATGTTGATTTGGTTATTGTATTTATAATGGTTAATTATGTCTTTTTGAGCTAATTGGTTTGATATTTATTTTATTGTATTTGGAGTGACAGTTTGCGAAATAAATGCGTTATAGTGTTAAAATAGGGCATGCAACCACTGTTAAGCCAAGCGATTACATGTGATGGAACCCACCTAATTGCCGATATAAATGGTGCTTAGAAACCCTAAAGGTTGGCCATTACATCAGTCTCTCCTCTCTAATTCCGAATCACCTAATTCCTCTCTATTGACAATTAGTAAATTGATTAAAAATGATTAAAAATTCAAAATAACCAAACCCTAGCGAATCATATATGGATTCTAAGCACTCGATGAGGCGAAGAGGCATCTGAAATTTATTTTCTAATATAACACTCTAGTTAATGAAATATTAATGAAATATTCTCGACTGCCTATAAGCCATGTTTGGATTCAGTGATGAAATATTGATCAACTGATGATCGGACGGTGTCATTGTGTCGAGGACAATGAACTGAACACATCCATGGTGATCGATTGTCTCGAATCTCAAAATGATAGCCGAAATAATTTAGAATACATGATAAAACATGGTGGTGGCTCAGGATGGTCGACGGTGGAGGAGGCTAAGTAGTGGGGTCAGGTCGAAATGTGGTGGCATAAGGGTGCTACATCCGGAATCCCATTGATAGTTGGCTAATAGGGTCTATAGGTGGTCAATGGTGAGGTCAAGGGTGGCCTCATGGGTTTCGCTAATGGCAAGAGAAAGATGATGTAGTGAAATATTAAACTTTAAATAACTAGTATTTAAAGTGTACAATTTACAGTATTGCCAGTAAATCTTATAACCTTAATGACTCTTGTACACGAACTCCGATTCACACGCGCTTTCTTATGTTAGACTCATGGATGATTTGGCATTCGATTAACTAAGTTTTAGGGCAATTTGAAAAAATGCATTAGTATGATTTATTTATTTATTTTAATTAATTAAGGGAAACATATTAAATGCATGTCCATTGATGATAAATTATAATAATTAATATGTGTTGTGTTATATTGAAGATTGTTTAGGTATTGTAAATATTATGGATATTTGTGACATGTAGATTGTTGATTGTTAATGGATGTTTGATAGTAATCAATTATGGATTTCAAAATTTGAAACTAATTAATTAAAATAAAATGGATGAAATTGAGTATTAATGTGAAAATTAGATAAATATATTATAAATAATGTTATTTGCAGATTTTGGATGAAACCTATAAATAACAGTGTTAATGAATTAAATTAGAATTAAAGTAAGGAATTTAATAAGTTTGTTATTTATGAATTTCGGGAAAATTCATAAATAATAATGAAAATGTCCATTTTAGACTGAATTTGTGAAGATTATGTTGTTTTGAGTAAGTGATGGTATAACGAATTTTATAGTGTTTATTAGAAAATATTATTATTATAGTAATAAAGTAAAATATATTTTCGAAATAGCAATAATAGTAAAGAAATATTTTGAAAGTGTTTTGGTTTAAATTATTACTATTTTGAGGCAAATAGAAATATGAGAATGTTTTGGAGTTAATATAGAATGTCGATAATTTTTAGATAAATAGTAATAAATTGTTTTAAGGAAATATCAAAGAGATTTATGTATATATCATTCTTTTGATGTAAAATAATAAAATTATTTATTGAACCGTAAATTGATGTAAATTACTATTTTTGCGTAAAATATAATGTTTAGGGGATTTGAGTAATAAGTATATTAAATGATTTTTGAAGTATAATGGTTATTATTTTAAGATAAATAAAGGTGCTTTTATAATAATAAATAATAAAATGATTTTATATATAAGAGAAAAACAATGGTCATAAATATAATGTTCTGGATGGATGTAATATGTGATTAATTATTTTAAATTATCGCATATGTTGTTTTATGATGAAATCGCATTTGGAAGTGTGTACAAGATATTTTGCTATTATTACTACGTTATGGTTTATTGTATTAATGGTTATGTTGCTAATATGGTGGTTTAGTAAACATTTAGTGATTTGGTCTTTGTGCTACCAATATAGAGATTTAGTACACATTTAATGATTTGGTGTTGTGTTACTAATATGGTGGACGAGTATACATTTGGCGATGTTGTGTTTGTGTTATTGTTGTGGTTATTTAGCACACATTTGGAAATTTGATATTTTGTTACTAATATGGCGGATTAGTGCACATTGATTGATTTGATGTTCTTATTACCTATATAGTGGTTAGTACACATTTGATTGATTTATACTCGCATTGATGGTGTATTACAAATAGTTGATAACTAGTATATATGTTGTGAATAGTTTATTGGATGTTTTGGGATTGACATTGAGTGTTGTCAAATGTATGCGATGTTTAATGGTTAAGTGTGCTATTATTGTTATTATCCCATATTTATGGTGATTAATTGTAATGCCTTAGTAGGAGTAATGAATCCTGCTTACATCGATTTCATTGGTTGTATTGGTGATATGGCTGTTTTGAGCTAACAAATTTCTGGATGCAGGCAAAGTGTATGAAATAGAACTACATAATCTCGATCGTGAAAGGGTACGTAGGCAGTTTTTTCATGCAATAGCTAACAGTCCCCTTATGGCCGTGTGTATAAAAACTAGCACGATCCAAATATTGTTGATACATTTTTCTATTTTATTTTGTTTTTATTTTATATATTTGTACAATTATGAAGTTGTAGTAAGGAGCAGAGGAGGGAAGGGAAATGCCAATGTAAGTTATACTATGGGTAGCTGATTTGGTATATTCTTTTATATCTTGATTATATTGTTCATGAGATACTGATATTTCGAAATGTGAGTTGATGTGATGATACTGTAGAACAAATGTATAATCGAGTTAATGTACATTTAAGCTGATGTTTGATTTTGTTGTGAGGTTTCTCTTTTCCTTTCTTAGTTTTGAGACTTTAAATTATAAAAAAACGATCCATTGTTTTTAAAATAGAAAATTAGTTTCGTTAACATTATATGGCAATTGTAATTGATTTCAAACAATAAAATTAGATTAGCTTCACATTCAGTAGCAAACTTGGGTTTTGTGTGCAGCAAAGAGGTTCTCGCGTTGTAACCAGTGGCGAGCTTTGATTCTTACCCTTACAAGTCCTACAAAAAGTTAGTTTGAAAGTCGAGGGGCTGGCCATAAAACCATAGTCTATGGTATGGGTGATGGCTATGAAAGAGTGTAGTTGTGAAAGGCGTCATATTGGTAGCAGAGCTTAGTTTTAGCAATTCCTTGAACCATGGGTTGACTTAACCATTTAGTGTAGGTTAACCTAGGATGGGTAAAAAATATAGAATTATAGGGTGTTGGGTGAATTCTCACCCAGGAGATCTCGAGACCAAGAAGCATCAGTTTCATCTGGGTTTGCCCACTCCATTCGTTCCATTCCATCCGGTACCTAAGCACATCCGGTACACAGGCCACTACCGAACCAGCCACATCCGTTCGCTACCGGACCAACCTCTCTTTCATGCTCACCGAACCAACCTCCACCGCTCCAACCCATACCCATAACTACCGAACCAGATTCTGCCGAACCAACCTCCTCCAAGTTCCTGCCGAACCACCTATCCGCCGAACCAAAGTAACACCGGTCCAAAACCATCTCCCTGCCGAACCAACCTCCACCGGTCCAACTCCATTCCCATGCATTGCCGACCCACTCACCGCCAAACCAACCTCCACCGGTCCAACTCACTCCAACCACTACCGGACCAGGTGGATACCGAACCAACATCGTCAGACCAGACTGCTTCAACCCAGACCCACCAGCAGCTATATACA
Organism: Allium cepa; assembly: GCA_030765085.1. NCBI lineage: Eukaryota > Viridiplantae > Streptophyta > Magnoliopsida > Asparagales > Amaryllidaceae > Allium > Allium cepa. Next base: position 168,307,736 of record CM060932.1, read on the forward strand.
TCCAAGACCCCTGCCCCCAAACTCACTCTATAAATAGAGGGGCAGGGGTACAACAATGGCAGACAAGTTTGAGAGCTTAAGCACGGAAGGAACTTTCAAACAACTTTCATATACTTGTATACAAAGCTTTGTACTTGTAATCTGAAAGAAAAAGGAGAATAACATATAAAGTGGACGTAGGCACGTTCTGGCCGAACCACTATAAATCTGTGTGTCTTTTACAGTTTAGTCCCTGCTTTTCATATATTTGCGTAAATCACCTGAATCACTAGAAACAACATAAAATCAACTAATTCATACGACTTGGAGGTGTTTGCCCATTTTTTGTGCAAACATTTTTGGTGCTTTCACTGAGAACCGAGCTAGAAGCTACAGCTTCTCCTACTCAACCTTCTTCCTCACAGCATCGTTCCTTGCTCTGACAACATGACTTCCAGGCAGAGGAGAGATGTTAACAAAGGAAAGAACGTCGCAACTAGCAGTATCCCAGATCCAGTGGCCCCGAATCAAGAGAATCATCCCGTTTTAACAGCAATACCAGATGAAAATCAGGCAATTCCAACAGCCCCCGCCGCGGAACAACCAATTACTAGGGCAGATCTAGACAGGGTTGTGGCTGAAGTAACTAACCGCTTCGCATCTCAACAAGAAGCCCTGGTGGACCAACTCATGTCACGCCTAAGGGATGCTGAAGAATCCAACCGCAACACCGAATCATGGGGTGAGTCCCAATCTGGAGGATCTGGGAGGCAACAAAGACCTTTCTTCTTCGAAGAAGTTAACAATAGAAATAGCCATGGTAGGAGCCGAGCCCGGACTCAGCCCGAATTCCGACCCGAGGAAACACTTGGAACCGAACCCGACGGGGGAGGTGTCAGGCAGGGGTCGGATGTAGCTGAGCCTGTCATGCTACCTAACCATGAAAACACCAGTAGACGGAGCCGAGCTGGAGTCCAGCCCGAAGTTGGACCCGAGGAAGCATTGAGAACAGAACCCAGCAGGGGAAGATCAAGGTGAGGGCCAACTATGGCTGACCCCAGCATGCCCCCAGAAGAGCAGAGGCAGCCTTTGGAGAATGTTAGGAGTGACAGACGATACCATCCCTACAAGTCATCTGGACGGAATCAATCCCGCAGGGAAGAACCAAACTCATTTTTGTCCGCTCCAAGTTCTGATGAAAGGATGGCGCGATTGTTCAGAGAGTGCGTCCAATGGGAGTAAAGGGATCGGGGGATAGGTGCTCGGGTAACCAGCCCCTTCACCCGCAATATCGAAACTGCCATCACCCCCCGAGAATGGAAAATGCCAACGATGGAACCTTACAAGGGAACCTCTGACCCCATCGTACACTTACAGAGGTACACCCAGCATATGCTTATGAGAGGAGCAACAGAGGGAGTGTTGTGTAAATGCTTCCCACTATTCTTGGCAGTACCTCCTGGTTCTGCCACCTACCCCAAGGGTCCATTAGCTCATGGGAAATGTTGAAAGAAAAGTTCATCAGTCAGTTCCGCATTCATGTGGAGCAACCCAAGGACGCTTATTCTTTATCTAATATCAAACAGAAACCCGGAGAGACATTGCAACAATATCTAACCCGATTCAACGTTGCGGCAACCGCAGTCCAAGATGCCGACGAGAAACTTATCCTAATGGCCCTCTGCAGTGGTGTACATCCAAATACTAAATTTGCTAGAAGACTAACCAAGGAAAAACCAGCTATTTACCTGATTTCTTCCATGAAGCTGGAAAGTATACGAGACTTGAGGACGCTGCCACTGAGAGGCAATCAGGGCAACAGGCTAAGACGACTACAGACAGGGTCCCCGCTGCAGCAAAGGATGTTCTAAGAAATGACTCTAGAGACAATGCTGGGGGCAAAAAGGGAGAAAAGCGCTTATATCGACCAAGACCAAGATTTGACTCTTACACTCCTTTGAATGAAACGATCGAAAACATCTTCCTAGCCACTCAATACGAAGTTAGATACAAGCGCGCCCCGCACAAGAAGGAGTTAGATAGCGCACTCAAATCTGGAAAGTTCTGCCGCTTCCACGAATCCCACGGACATGACACCAATGAATGCCACCATCTCCGGGACTTGATTGAAGAACACATCAGAAGGAGGAGACTGGAGCGCTATGTAAAAGACCAGAACAGGACTTCAACTCCTGCCAATAAGAATCCTGGACTACCCCCCCAGAAGCAGGCGGGGGAAATCGCAACACCAGCGGCTCTAGTCAAGAGAAGATAGTGGTCCACACCATATCAGAAGGACCACACATCGCCGACAGAAGCTGGGTGGAGATGGAAAGATACGGTAAGTCATTGAGGAACGCTGAAGGCCGCGTTAATTCTGTTATGGAAGAACGCCACCCGAAACGGAAAGAGAATGACGACATCACATTCAATAGGCGTGATCTAGAGGGAAGACAGTACCCACACATGGATCCTATGGTCATCTCTGCTGGTTAGGACCAGCCAAAGTTTTCCGAATTTTAATAGACACTGGAAGCTCGGTGAATATCCTATTCAAGCATGCTTTCGACAAAATGAAGCTATCAATGAAGGATGTGTCTCCCTGCAACAAACCACTACATGGTTTCACTAGAGATGCGAAGATGCCCCTCGGGCAACTGGACCTTTTTGTTGAAATAGGAAGTCATCCCCGCTCCGCTGTGCGGAAACAAACATTTGTGCTAATAGAGAACCACTCGGCCTACAACGCCTTTTTGGGAAGACCAGCCTTGTCTGACTTTCAAATTGTCCTAGCCCCGTGGTACCTGAAGATGAAATTTCCAACCGATAACGGAATAGGAGAAATAGAGGGAGATCAAGACGCTGCTCGAGACTGCTATGTAACTGAACTTCGCAATAACCGCAGAAAAGATAAAGGGAAAAATGCAGAGACTACTCTCTGCATGAAAAGCTTGGAAGCATAGCAACTAAAGAAAGCCCCTCCTCTTCGATATACCAGTGATCCTTTCAATGAATTAGACCCCAGGGACAAAGAGGAGGAGGCCACCGCCGAGCCTGCAGAGGCTATGGAATTCGTATCTGTAGACAAACACGACCCAAGTAGACTGTTGAGAGCCGGGTCTCAGTTAAAAAAAGAATTAAAGAATCAACTCATTGATTTTCTTCGCCACAACATGGATGTATTTGCATGGACGCACGCTGACATGACAGGAATCTCCTCAGACGTAGCATGCCACATGCTGAACATCGATCCCACCAAGGTGCCAGTGAAGCAGAAAAAGAGGAGCATGGGGGCAGAACGATCAGCAGCCCTCGAGGAAGAAGTAAAGAACTTACTTGCCAATGACTTCATACGGGAAGCCATCTACCCAGAATGGATCGCCAACCCGGTACTGGTAAAGAAAGCTAATGGGAAGTGGCGAACATGCATCGATTTCTCCAACTTAAATGACGCCTGCCCAAAGGACTGCTTCCCACTCCCCCGAATCGACCAACTCGTGGACAGCACAGCCGGACACGAACTCTTATCCTTTATGGACGCATACTCAGGATATAACCAGATCCCTATGCATGCCCCCGATCAAGACCACACTAGCTTCATCAATGACCGACGATTGTACTGCTACAGGGTAATGCCATTTGGACCTAAAAACGTCGGAGCTACTTATCAGCGCCTCGTCAACAAGATGTTTGCAGAACTGATAGGACGAACTATGGAAGTTTATGTGGATGGCATGCTGGTAAAATCGAGGAAAGCCAACGACCATATAAACCACCTGGACGAGATGTTTCAAGTACTTCGCCAATATGGAATGAAGTTGAACCCTCTAAAGTGCTCCTTCGGAGTATCATCGGGAAAGTTCTTGGGATTCATCGTTCATGCCAGGGGGATTGAAGCAAACCCCGAACAAGTTCGAGCTTTGCAAGATATCAAGATACCATCCACTCGAAGAAAGATGCAAAGCCTAAACGGGAAAGTGGCCGCCCTAAGTAGGTTCATCTCTAAAGCAACCGACAAATGCATCCCTTTCTTCGAAGCTCTAAAGAAAGACAAAGAAAAGTTCGAATGGACTGACGAATGCTCGACAGCCTTCCTTAACTTAATCGGACACCTCCAGAGACCACCGGTACTCTCAACTCCAGATGAAGGCGAGGAACTGTACTTATACCTTGCTTTATCGTCCCACGCTTTGAGCGCCGCTTTGGTGAGAGAAGACAACCGCGCACAGCGGCCCGTATACTTTGTAAGCAAGAGATTTACAGGGGCAGAAGCCAGGTACCCTAAACTTGAGAAGCTAGCATACTGTCTGCTAATCACGTCACGGAAACTGCGACACTATTTCCAGTCTCATTCCATCAGAGTTTTAACCGATCAACCGCTAAGGCAAGTGCTCCATCGCCGCGACACTTTTGGGCGATTACTTAAGTGGTGCATTGAACTAAGTCAATATGATATCACTTACCATCCTCGCACCGCTATCAAGGGGCAAGGTATAGCTGATTTCATTGCCGAATTCACTACTAACGAAGGTAAGGAGCAATCTGAAATAGCAGAAGATATTAAGTGGAATCTCTTCGTAGATGGAGCGTCAAACGAACAAGGCTCGGGGGCAGGTGTTGTGATAATCACCCCCAGGGGAAGGAAGCTGCACTACGCCCTAAGGTTGGAATTCGCTGCCACCAACAATGACGCAGAATACGAAGCGGTGATAGCTGGACTAGAACTGGCCTTGGAGATTGGAGTCGGCTCTTTATGTCTCTATAGTGATTCTCAACTCATTGTAAATCAAATACTGGGAGACTTCCAGACTCGAGGAGGACGACTCACAGCATATCTAAAAAAGACCAAGCTGCTGCTCAATCAATTGGATCACTATCTAATCAAACACATTCCTGGAGAAGAAAACCAAGAGGCCGACGAACTAGCAAAGCAAGCTAGTATGAAGAACATCACTATCTTCGGAGCATTAACCATCTCAAAACAGCCGGCACCAAGTTTCGAGCAAGTGAATCTGATAGCTGTGATCGACGAAGAAACTTGGATGACTCCTATCCGAAAATATTTACAAGATGGCACACTGCCCGACAGGCGTAACGAAATCAAGAAAATCTTGAGGAAAGCTTCCTGCTATACATTACAAGAAGGCATCCTCTATCGGCGCGGCTTCTCTAATCCCTTATTAAGGTGTATCGCTGGAAGGGAAGCCAGGGAAGTCTTATCCAACATCCATCAAGGAAGTTGCCGAGATCACACTGGAGGGCAGACTCTGGCAAAGAAGATACTCCGATATGGATATTACTGGCCCACTTTAAACAAAGATGCCTTGGACTTCGTCAAGAGATGCGACAGATGTCAGAAATTTGCCAAGATTCCTCGACTACCTACAAACGAGATTACTCAAATGACCAGCCCTTGGCCCTTTGCAGTATGGGGAATTGACTTGATTGGCGAACTGCCAACGGGCCGAGGCAGAGCCAAATATGCTATAGTGGCGGTTGACTATTTCACCAAATGGGTGGAGGCGGAACCTCTAAATAAAATATCTTCGACAAAAGTTATCAACTTCTTGATCAAAAATATTCTGTGCAGGTACGGAGTCCCACTCAAGATCATATTGGACAATGGACTTCAATTTGACAGCGAGGAATTCGCCAACTAGTGCCAAGAGCACGGAATTCACAAAAGCTTCTCATCTGTGGCTTACCCCTAGGCAAACGGACAAGTCGAAGCTGTCAACAAAATCCTCAAAACCCTAATCAAGAAGAAACTTGAAAAGTCAAAAGGCGCTTGGGTGGATGAACTTCCTACGGCACTTTGGGCCTACCGCACGTCTTATAGAACATCGACAGGGCATACTTCATTCTCTTTGGCATACGGATCGGAGGCCATGCTCCCAGTTGAAACTATAGTGCCTTCCCACCGTAGGATCCACTACAACCCAGGAGAAAGTGAAGAACTCCTACACATGTCTTTGGATCTAATTGAAGAAAGAAGAAATGATGCAGCACTTAAAGCGGCTGCTCACAAGCAAAAAGTAGCAGCACAATACAACTCTAAAGTCAAGTACCGCAGCTTACAGGAAGGAGATCTTGTCCTCAAGCGGATCTTCTCGTGCCCCGGAGCGCTAGATCCAATCTGGGACGGACCCTATGTAATTCATAAAGATCTCCACAACAGAGCTTATATTTTGTCAACAGTGGACGGAGAGGTGTTCCAGAGGGCATGGAACATCCAACACCTCCGTCGATACTTTTCTTAACTTGTACTGCCCATATGAAGTGAATTAACAAAGAGAATCAGTGGATCTAGGCATTTTCGTGCCGAACCACTTTAAAAATCTTGTCTCTTTTTAACTTGTTCCTTTATATCTTGGCTGCTTGTTAATCTTTATCCTTTTCTGTTGAACAAAATCGTGTATAACGACATTTCCATACTGGAACTTCATGGCGCAACTTCACCTGGACAAGACTCAACAGGTACTATGCGATTCTATGCACTCGCCAATGAGACACTTTTGCTCCAGCATCCCTCTGCTGCGGATTAACTCATTGCTCGCGACTGCCCTCAAAGCCAACTGTAATGAGCCGATTATAAGCCATCACGAAGGCCGACTATAGCCGATGGCAGCTCATTACGGCGTTCGGCTCGCCGGCAACTGTGAACCTACTTTAAGCCCCAACATAAGGTGTGGCCAGCCAGGGGTAGTTCACGGTTGACGATCGGCACCCACGCTAGCCGGCCACAGTAAATCGAATAATACCCACGATTACGGGCCATAATGGCTCGGCTAGTTACTGTGCGCGATCTCAGCTCCGAGATGTCTTAAGTGAGGCTGTGGTAAAAAAGATAAACTCCCCGCGGAGGCGTAAGATGGGTGACAAATGTCTCCAAGACCCACAGCTAGGGAAAGTGACTACAAAACCCGTTTGCCACGAACTTAAGCATATCGACGGCCTTCCATGACTGGAAGTTTTACTTTTCCTATATTTCCATTCCATTTAAATACTTTTCTTGTATCCTGCATAACGGTCCCCAAAGTATAGGACACTAAATAGGAGGCATTCGCTCACGAGAATCTGAGCCCGCAAACTGGGTGACAAGGCACTCAGCCGCATCCATGGTCAATTACACAAGATGTCCAAAGCTACCCCCTGCAACCAGAACATAAAGGGCGGTACTCTTTTTTCTTGTACATAATCATGTAGCTATGACTTATTCGTAACATTGCAAAACATGAGATTATATTTCAAGCAAAAGCTTAACATCGAACACAATTAAATCACAGGCATATGCATAACTATGTTTTTTTTATACAGCACTTCAAAATAATAACAGCATTCAAAATACAACAGAATCAGCTTACGTTATAAGCTTACATAGAGACGTTCAATAGCATAATTACACTTGAGAGTACATTAATGTTTTGAACTAGCATGTACAGGAATGTCAAGCAGGCTAAATGAAATAACCAACTGCACCAGTGCTCCACCCTCGTCCTACCAGCTCTTCGAATCTACTTCACTGCAGGATCGGAGCTCCCAGCATGATGACCAGAGGCCCCACCTGTCCAATTCAGGAAAAGAGTCCATTAAACCGACAACAAACGATCAAGTTATGAAAAGCTAAAAAGGGAAAACTCACCAACACCCGCTCCTTGGTCCTCATCCCCCAACTGCACACCGGCTTCCTCCGCAGCAAGTAGCCGCATCCCCTCCTTTACCGCTACCTTCTCCTCCTTTGAGAATTGGGCGGTAACCACGTCCATGCTGAATGCCACTCCACCTTCCTTATCCGCATCGGCCTTGGCCTCCTCCAAAGCCCGGAGATATATCCTAGCCATGATCCGGGGATAGTCATCCATCCAGGATAGATTACCCTACTTCCAAGTACGGAAGTACATATCCTGCAACATCTCATCCATCATCCCCTCATTCTCCTCAAACTCCCTCACCCGAGCCTCGGAGGACAGCAACTTAGCGATGGCAACATCCCTCTCCGATCGATATCTCAAGCGGTCAGCCTGGAGAGACCTCCTCATTTCCTCCATCTCTTCCTTTAGCCTGGCCTGAGCAAGCTCTACGGCCTCAAGCCTTCCAGATAACTCCTCTACCTGCTCGAGATCCGCCCTCCGAACCTCGTCCACCGTAGCAATGGCTATGTCAATCCGCTCCTTGCAGGCGGCCTCCATCTTTCGCAACTCAGCCTTGCTAGCCTCCTCCATGGTTTTCTTTAGTCGTCGGGAGGCCGCCTCATACTGAGATATCTGAAGAGCCTGATCGGCAAGTTGTTTGGCCTGATCAGAAACCTGTAGCCGCAACCGGATATTAGCACTTCCGATTTCCTCCCCAGCCTTGGCCAGTCGAGCGTGATGCTCCATTAGCCTCTTGGTTTCCTCAGCCACCCGATCGATGCTTGCCTTGGCCTCATTCCCCATGGTCACAATCTGAGTAGTAAGCAAATCGAGGTCTAACGACTTAGCCTCATCAAGCACCCGTACCATGGGATTGCGGGGAAGAAGATGCTCACCCGTGACCTCGTCAAAAGAGATGTCCTAAAAACTCGGGTCCAGATCTGGGTGGCCGGCAAATGGGTTGCGATCCAAACCAGGACGGTCTATCGGGGTGATGGTTGGATTGTCGGACGGATGGGGGGAAGGCATAAACTCAGTATCCTCCTCAGTAATATCATGGATGGGCTGGACTGGAGGCTGAGGGCCAGGTGAAGGTTCAAACGAAGATCGGCCCCTCTTCCTCTTTTGCATATCTTCTTCAATAACTCCGAGAAGAGGGCGATATCTAACTACATCCCCAGGACGGCTAGTTGACGGCTTTGGTTTGGCAGAACCTTTGAGTAGCTTATACTGTTCGAGGCGGTGTCGAATATCTGATGTCTTGGCCGCCTTACCTGCTCCTGGAATAAAAACCAAGTGTTACGAACATACAATGATCCATAATTCAAGAAATATGTTAAGTTAAAAGGAGTGAGAAGGCACATCTATTATACAAACCCTGCGGAGGAGTAGGATACTGCAATAAGTCCTGAATCTCATTCCAGGACGGGAGCGAACCATAAGATATTCCTAAGTCCCTATCGTAAATGGAGTCTGCAGAAGTCAAAAGTTCACCTTGAATCACCGGAGTCGCTTTAGCTGAAAAGCTCTTAGAGGATGGATCGACACCAGACCCAGCCTTGTCAGCCTCCTTTGCCTTCTCAACCAAAGCCGATCCTCCCTCCGACTCCCCGAAAGCTTGACGGAAAGCATCATCCGTCCACTCATGAATCTCTCCCGCTTGCCCGAAGGTTAAGGCACCAACACCACTACCGCTCTGTCCATCGCCTCCTTCACCCTCACCTATATCCTCCTCCACATCTTCCTCCCCCGGAGCAATTGGGCAAGTGCTAGGAGAGGGGCCGTCGGACTTCTTGAGACTCTTCCCTCCGATAGCTGGAGGCTTTGTGAAAGGTTCCCTCTTGCCGCTTTTCACCATGGCCCCTTCCTTGGCTTTGGCGGCCTTCTCCTCAGCCATATCTCTCTGCTTAACCACGGACTGGTGTGGCAGGATCAAGTTGTGCTCCAGGAGAGTAGCGTTCCTGATCAGGTAAGAAGCCGACCGATCCCGTCCCGGAATAGCCCTTATTTCCGCAGCCATCCGAACCAAGGAATCATTATCCACGACTGCAAAGCCACATGTCGCTAGCAAGAAATAAAAGCATATAAGAAGGAGCATTGCAGCCGAGACAAAGAAACTACAAATGGAGTTCAACTTACAGCCAGAAGTGACAAGGCGGAAGGAAACGGAGTCATCCTTGACAAAAAACCATTCTTTCTTAAACATATTGAGCTTCGAATACAAGTCTAGGACCGGTTTAAAGGGAACGGCCGCTTCCAAGCTAATGTACGGAGACCCCTTCTTATAACCTCTTAAGTTATATAAATATCGAACATCCCGGTTGGAAGGGGGGCCCGTACTTTCTCTGGAAAATAACGAATAAGCACACCAGGATAGTGTAGGAATTGGGCTGGAGCTGGAAAGGGGCCACCTTCAGATAAGTGATGAAGCTGACTATCCAGGTATTAATGGGAGGAATGGCCCCGCACATGCAGTGGTACCTACTATACGCAAAATATCCTTCGGAGGGATTGTACGGCATCACTCCATCCCCCGGCAACAGCATATGTGCTCTATCAATCCCGAAAGAGCGAGAAATGACATCGAGCTGCTCCTCCTTGAGAGAGCTAGGAAAACAGTCGGATGAAGAATTCAGGAGCTCCTGGGGGCCATAACCATCTACTAGCGATCTCGGAGCAGGCCCATGGCGTTCGGCCCGGACTGGGGGCACTGTGGAGGGCTCTTCCCCGTCCTTGGACTTCCTCTTCTCTGATCGAGTTTCCACTCTTTGAGACATTTATCTGCATACACAAAAGCGAGAGACATATTGTTAGAACAAGAAGTATATAGACATAAGCAAGTGAGTGTATAAAGCGAGCAAGCATGTATAAGTCGGGGATCTCACTCATGATTCAAGTACAAAACTTCATTTGGCATATCTCATTCGGCATTCCCAATACAAGGGTTCATTCGGCATTCTCAGTATAAGGTTCATTCGGTATTCGGGGTCTCAATAATTCGTCTGGTAGCTCAAAAAAAAAAACTCGTTCGGTGCTTAGAACCCCTCGGTTCCATTCGGTAAAATGAAGTAAAATGAAGAAGCCATTCGGCAGTTACCTAATTCGGCAGCAGGAGTTGGTTCGGCACAGTGGTTGATTCGGTAGGAATTCCTTATCCGGTTATCTCGTTCGGTAGGGAATAACGGAAGCCCTAGGCCCCTACTTATAGGCGAGCACAGATACGACCGGACCAACAGGTTCGACACTCGGGGCCGAATGAAAGTACCTAAGCTGAATAATCTAAAACAAAGCGCGACATATGCGGGCATATGCCCCACTTTGGAGGGCAAATGTTGGATGAATTCTCACTCAGGAGATCTCGAGACCAAGAAGCATCTGTTTCATCTGGGTTTGCCCACTCCATTCGTTCCATTCCATCCGGTACCTAAGCACATCCGGTACACAGGCCACTACCGAACCATGCTCATTTGCTACCGAACCAGCCACATCCCTTCGCTACCGGACCAACCTCTCTTTCATGCTCGTCGAACCAACCTCCACCAGTCCAACCCATACCCATAACTACCGAACCAGATTCTGCCGAACCAACCTCCTCCAAGTTCCTGCCGAACCACCTATCCGCCGAACCAAAGTAACACCGGTCCAAAACCATCTCCCTGCCAAACCAACCTCCACCGGTCCAACTCTATTCCCATGCATTGCCGACCCACTCACCGCCAAACCAACCTCCACCGGTCCAACTCACTCCAACCACTACCGGACCAGGTGGATACCGAACCAACATCGTCAGACCAGACTGCTTCAACCCAGGCCCACCAGCAGCTATATACATCCAAGACCCCTGCCCCCAACCTCACTCTATAAATAGAGGGGTAGGGGTACAACAATGGCAGACAAGTTTGAAAGCTCAAGCACGGAAGGAACTTTCAAACAACTTTCATATACTTGTATACAAAGCTTTGTACTTGTAATCTGAAAGAAAAAGGAGAATAACATATAAAGTGGACGTAGGCACGTTCTGGCCGAACCACTATAAAACTGTGTGTCTTTTACAGTTTAGTCCCTGCTTTTCATATATTTGCGTAAATCACCCAAATCACTAGAAACAACATAAAATCAACTAATTCATACGACTTGGAGGTGTTTGCCCATTTTTTGTGCAAACAAAGGGTTTTCTTATTGATGATTCCATGTTTTAGTGCATAGGTTATATTCGTAACCACCATTATCCTATCTAAAGATGTTAGTTATTTATAATGAACTTTTAGTGAAAAATATATATTGTAGGAATGGAATAGGGTTAAGTGCTCATTATAACCCAAGTGGCACACATATGACATTAAGGCCTAACCTTAATAAGTGGATCTATTTTTATGGGATTTCGACTTGAAAAATTACATAAACACACACATACACACATTTTGGATTTTAAACGGTATTTTACGTAAGAAGGAAAAATTTATGTTTTTGGACTAAAAGTGATTTAGCGAAATTTTAAAAAGGGTGTAAAAAAGATCTTAACCTGAGGAAAATTTGTCTTGAGGGTGTTTTATGGAAAAAGATGTTTTAGTAGAAATATATTCAAATAAATACATACATACACACATACATACATGTATGTGTATAATACTTTTGACAAGTTTATTTTAGTGGAAAAAAATATTTGAAAGTAATGCTTTGATAAATATCTTTTCGACTAAAGAGTGAGAGGAATATTTTATTAGAGGAAATGTATTTTATTCAAAATAACATCCTTAAAATTGGAAAAGCTTTTATCTAAATACTAATTTTAATCGTAAGTATTTTTGTGTAAAGTATACTTTTTGATAAGTGATGTTTAGGAGGAAACATTTTTGGATGATTTTGATTGGAGAAGTGACCAAATTAAAAAAATAATATTTTATTGAAAATATGTGTGAAAATACTTTGGTCGAAAAAGGATGTATTATGAAATATATAGTTTTAAAGAAAAAATACTTTAGGAAAATATTTTACAAAGATGGACATAATTTGTGTTTGAGCGAAAAAAGGGCGAATAGCTCCAATCGATCTGTTCTAGCAAAGTAAATGAAAATAGAAGAAAGATGAAAAAGCAACAAAAAGTAAAGGACGCCAAAATTTATAGTGGTTCAACCATAATGGCCCTACGTCCACTGTTAGTTTTATTTCTTTTGTTTATATTTCCATTATACAAGCAATTACCAAGTCGCACAATGATTTGGAATAAAGTATGATGATCCGGGTACTCTGCATAATCGATCCCAATCTTGTTGCTTGGAGCATTCAAGATCTCACAAAAAGTCTGCAGGATTTATGATGCCAAAGCCCTTGTATTTATAGTGGTAGATTTGAAGTTTTTTTCCTATGGTAATATATGACGTTTCCTTATATATCTTAATCAAAGGGAATATTCCTGGATATGCCATTTGTAGTTACTTCTTTCCTAATATATGCTGATTTCCTTCCTTATTTGTATTACTGGTCCCGGTTGAGGATTTGGTTTAGGGTGTTGACTAAGTTTGGATGGACGTGGATAGGTTGTAGTCTAGGTTCCTTTGCTTTGGTTTGGCTTAGCACCTTCCATCTCTCTCCAATCCACTGTGTACCATCTTTGTGATACCTTGTGTATTGGTTTTGACTTAGTAGGTTTCGACTAGGTTGAAGGCGGAAGCTCTGAGTCGAAAGGTACTTCCAAAGTTGGTGAAACCAACTTTTCTGGGCAAATCTGTTTTAGTATTAATTAAAGCAAACATTTTTCAAACTAAACTACCACGTGTAAACACCAGATTGGTTAGCTTAACTTTTTAAATTCTTTACCAAAATGACTGCCGCTAATTTCAATTCTAAACTATGGTTAAGTTAATCGAATAAGCTCTTCCATTAAGCAAAATCAATATTGCAACGAAGTCCCTATTCTAAAATAATTTAATTTGCATAGAAACTCACTTTGGAAAAATCCCTAAAAATTGCAGAAATTCGCTTTAATCATGTTATCTAGAATATCAAAATTTCAGACCTAAATTCTTAATATATTTTTCGATAAAATTTATAAACCCAAATAACCATATTTTCATTTAAAAATTCATAACAATCTTTGCATAGCTTGGAAAATTATCAAAATTAAAATCCAACTCCAAAATCATGTTTTATACAACATAAAATATTTTCGTGGCATTTAAACATCAAAATAAATCGGTTTTACCCTAAAACAGTGTATAATCCCATTTAAACAATCTTGTTTAAATTAAACAAATCAATGTTCAAGCATATCATCATTCAATTCACCATAAAAATGAATTTACCCTCAAAACTGAAAACATATGATTACAAAACAAAATAGAGATGAAATTATTATTCATCTTGATTAAGATAAGGAGATTGGTTTAAGATTGATTTTTCCTCAGCTTGAATCTCTAGCTTTTGATTTAATTTCTCTTTTCTTTGATTATGACCAGCTCCTCTTAATATTTTTGCTTACGTTTTCAAAATGACATGAATGGGAATAAAATAGTAGGAACGAAAATATATAGGGGTTAAGGGTTATATGCGGCAAATTCCAATATACCATTTTGTAGATTAATTAGCTTATAACCCATTCTTAAGCCCATTTAATCATTTTGTTAAGCGCGGCCTTAATTAGATTTGTTCAAATCTCAACCTCCTTATCACTTTACATTTATATTATTTTATTTTATTTATCTAATTAAATCTCTTGAATAATGTTATCAAAAATTAGGGATGTTACAGGCTCCTCTCCTTAAAGAATTTCGTCCTCGAAATTCAGTAAGGACTATATACTAAACACAGCAATCATCCGTAATAACTCCTAACAACCATACTAGTCTACCTGACTAGGAATTATCTATATAAATTTAATATAGACTTACCCTCAAAGTAGTTCAGGATAAGTATCTCGAATCTTGTCTTCTATCACCTAAGTACAGTCATTCTCGTTGTCGCTCCATTGAACTTTCACCAACTTAACTATCTTGTTCCTTAATCTTTTACCATCTCTTGCAACTACCCAAACCGGTTGCCTAACAAAAGTCAAATTAAGCTCTACTACTAGATCTTCCAACCCCGTCGGAGGTATAATGGCCTCTGGATCATGCACATGCTGGCAAAGATGAGACACATGAAATACATTATAGACACCTGCCATACTGCTCGGAAACTCTACTCTGTATGCGAGCTTTCCAATCGTTTTTATAATCTAGAATGGATCAACATATCTCGGTGTCAGTTTCCCTGACTTTCCAAACCTTACCACATCCTTCATCGGTGATACCTTAATGAAAACCTTATCTTCAAATGAGAACTTTATTCCCCTTATTTGTGTAACTCTTCTATCTGTATTAAGCTTCTTTCATCCTTTCTCGGATCAACACAATCTTCTCTGACGCCACCCTAACCATATCTGGACCTAAGACCAATCTATCTCCAGTCTCCAACTAACATACATGTGATTTGCATGGCCTCCCATACAAAGCTTCAAAAGGCGTCATTCCTATAATAGTCTAATAACTATTATTATAGGAAAACTCAATCAGATGTAGGTGATCATCCTAAGATCCACCAAAATCCAACACACAAGCTCTCAACAAATCTTCGAGTACCTTATTGACTTTCTTTATCTGCCCATCCGTCTGAGGGTGATATGCAGTACTCATCTTTGGCTTAGTGCCTAATACGTCCTATAGACTCTTCCAAAAGTCGCTAGTGAATAAAGCATCTCTGTCACTAACTATGATACTAGGAACTCCATGTAGTCTAACCATGTTCTTCATGAAAAGCTTTGCCAAAATAGGTGCCATCCTGGTCGACTTTGCTGGAATGAAATGGGCACTCTTGGTCGATCTGTCCACTATGACCCATATACTTTCATTTTCTCTGTTTGACCATGGCAACCCGTCATTAAAATACATGGACATCGAATCCTATTTCTAAACTAGAATCTCTAAAGGCTGAAGCAACCCACTTGGCTTCTGATGTTCGGTTTTCGCTTGTTAACAATTTACACACTGCCTAACCCACAAGCCAATATCCCTCTTCATGCCTTCCCAATAGAAGCTTCTCTTCATATCTTGATACATCTTTGTCCTTCCAAGTTGAATTGTAAACTTTTATCGATGACATTCTCCAAGAACTTATTTCCTCAAGTTCTCAACATCTGGAATACATAATCGCTCTTTTTTTCTCAACCATCCTCTCTGGTCAAGACAAAAATCTTTCAAATCATCTATCTCAATTCCAACCTCAAGCCTTCTAATCCTCTCGGTTAATAGTGGATCCTCCTTCTGCTTAGAAGTTATTATCTTGATCAACATTGTTTGAACTTCTAAATAAGACAACATCGCAATACTCTGACTAAAACTAGCAGTCGATCTTAACTGCACACCACAGCTGGCCAAAGCTTCTAGATCCTTCCATTCTGCAAACATAGCCAACACGACATTCGGAGGTCTTCTGCTAAGAGCATCTGCTACTCTATTACCTTTCCTCGGGGTATATTCTATACCAAAATCATAAGCAGCAAAAAACTCTAGCCAGTTCTACTGTCTCATATTCAACTCCTTCTAAGTGAATAAATATCTTAAAGACTTATGATTGGTATACAACTCAAATCTCTCCCCCAAGAGATAATGCCTCCAAATCTTCAAGGAAAAAAAATCAACGTAGCCAACTTCAAGTCATGAGTAGGAATCTTACTTCGTGCAGTCTAAGCTACCTCGATGTGTAGGCAATAACTTTACCCTTCTGCATCAATACTATCCCCAATCCAGTTCCACATGCATCAGTATACACCACCAACCCTTGGTTTCCATCTGGAACTATCAGCACTGGTGCCTTGGTCAACAAATGCTTTAACTTAAGGAATGCTTCCTCACATTTGTTGGACTAAACAAACTTCACCTCCTTCCCGGTAAGCTTAGTCAAAGGCACTGCTATCAGCGAGAAACCCTTAATAAATCTCTGGTAATAGCCAGCAAGTCTAAGAAAACTTCTATTATTGGTCACTGTCTCTGGTCTCTTCCAATTGTTCATAGCTTCAATCTTATCTAGATCGACTGACAACCCTTTCTCTAAAACCATGTGACTAAGAAACTTAACCTCTTTCTTTCAAAAATGACACTTAGAAAACTTCATCTTTAGCTGATTCTGCCTCAGCATGTCAAGCTCAACTCTTAGATGATCTTCATGCTCTCTTTCATCCTTAGAGTATACTAAAATATCATCTATAAACACCAACACGAATCTGTCCAAATACTCTCGGAAGACTCGGTTCATCAAATTCACAAAGAAAGCAGGTGCATTCGTCAACTCGAATGGCATTACTAACCATTTGTACAAACTATATCTGGTTCGAAATGTTGTTAAAGGAATACTATCCTCTGCCACTCTTAACTGATGGAACCCCGTCACCAAATCCAGTTGGGAAAACACTCTAGCTCCACTCAACTGATCAAACGGATCATTAATTCTCGGCAAAGGATACTTATTCTTTATCATCCTTTCATTTAACTTACGATAGTCGATACACATCCTCAACGACCCATCTAGTTTCTTTACGAATACCACGGTCGCTCCCTAAGGCGAACTGCTTGGTCCGGTAAAATTCCTTCCTTCAGGATCCACTGGTTGCACATTTAATTCCTTCATCTCAGTAGGTATCGTCCTGCTATGTGGTCTATTCACAGGTTCAGCTCCTTGCATAAGATCTATCTGAAACTCAATAACTCGTTTCAGTGGTAATCCTGTGACTGGCTCAAACACGTCTACGAAATATTTTTCTATCCGAACCTAACTTAGATCTTCTTCCACTTCCGCTGCACTTAACAAAGCACAACTATTCCGTTCAAAATTCTCCTGAGAATATAATTCAGTTATGACTATCAGGGTGTCTTAAAGATATCTCCCCATCCTAGCAAAATATCCTGGCCTTATACCTTCTCAACTAATCCATACCCAAAATGATTCCAAACTCTACGAAATCGAAAACATACAGACTGCATGCAAACATATAACCTAAAAAATCAAGTTCTAACAGGTCACATCTCATCCCTAGAGTTGCATACCTTCCTATTGGATTCGCGACCCTTAAGGAAATAACAAGGTATGTGGGTTCTAAGCATAACCTATCAACCAAACACTGAGATATAAATAAATATCATGCACTGGTATCAAAAAGTATCCTAACTTGAATATCCTAAATCAATAACGTATCTTCCATCATAGTCTTTCGTTTATTAACTGCAGTAGGCTTAGTTGATGATCCAATAGCAAAGATCTTTCCTTTGTCTTCCCTAGTTGGCTATGGACACTAGTTCTTATAATGTCCAACTTGGTCACAGTTGAAGCACTTCACATTTAGCTTATCTACAACCTTCTTTCCCTTTCCTGATCGGCACTCATTTTCATAAAGACCTTTCTTATCACACATGTAGCAAAATCATCCTTTGCCTTCTTGGTAGCATCCCCTTTCTGCGCTCCCTTCTTAAAGAACTTCCTCTTCTTTCCCTGAGGATCCTGGGATTCTACTGGCTTCTCTCTAGCAGAAAAAGCAAGCATCTCTTCATCACGAATGGCCATCACCACCACCACATTACAAGGATCACAGTTATGGGTCATGGTCATTCTAGCAAGATCGGATCTTAGTCTTCGAATGAACCTCCCACTTCTTCTGATGTCAATATTTATAGTGGCATATCCATATCGGGACAACTCATCAAACTTAGCAGCATACTCGATTACTGACATCTCTCCCTGAACTAGATCCATGAACTTCCTCATCAAAGCCAACTTAGCAATCTCAAATAGAAACCTCTACTCAAACTTCCTTCTAAAATCATCCCATGTCAACTCTTCCTCCGAAACTCTGGTAGTCACACTGTTCCACCAATGAAGTGCCAACCCCTGCAACTGTCTAGAGGCTAACCTTCTCTTCTACTCATCATCCAAGCCTAGATCCGTAAAGATCCTCTCATAGTGCAATAGCCAATTCTCAACCTCAACAACATCCTCCATTCTAATACGTGACTTTCCACCTAGTGTAGTCTCTGCTCAACTTATCATAATTATTCCCAGCTGGAGCCACAGGATTAGCTCCTCCACATTACTAGCAACTCCAGCTTGTAAAAGATTGGCTAACAACTAATACACCATCCCTGTATCTACTGGCGGATTTCCAGCACCAACATTAGCCTCAGCATGTTGGTTAGCATAATCCCATCGACCTTGGTTCCTCCTTATATTAGGTCAAGTGTTTCCATTAGTTGTGGTGTTTCCTCCACCTAGATTTCGTCTTTCGTTTCCTGCCTCCATATCCTCTTTCTCGTAAATCTGCATACGGGCCTTAGTAAGATACAAAAGAACGGTCTAAGAGAGAGGGGAGTACGTACTTATATATATCAAATACAAGTATGTTACTATAGCGTTAATCCAAACCCCGATCATATTTCTAATCCATTGGATTATGTTTGAAAATCTTTTAGGTTTAAATTTCTTTTAAAGTTTCATAAACCTATGCTTTGATACCAACTTGTAACATCCCCCTACTTGAAGGTCCAAAACTAACGGCTAAGGATGTTGTAGTCATCCATAGTTATTAATCCTCGACGACTAAATACGGCGGTGTTAGATACATCGATACACATATACACATGAATATGTAAATAATGCTTTTGGAAAGAAGGGGTTTCGACCTAGTCGGAGCCCTACTATCGTTCTTTATCCTTTCGATGGTATTGAAGTATCAATGCTTTTGAAAGGTATTGTTAGTTTTTAAAGATGTTTTAACTCACTTCCTAAATGCTTTCGAAAAGTTCCAAGGGTTTCAAAGGTAATAGCTTCAAAAGTAGTTTCGACGCTATCCTTTAATGTTTAGTCTAAATGGTTTGAAGCTTTCGAAAGTGAAGGTGCCAATGCCATCATGTTTTCCCCAATAATTTTATATGATAAAGGATGGTTTCGAAAGAGATGTTTTGCCTATATTCACTTTGACACAAATAATTTTTTAAGCATACATAATGGTTTCAAAAGGGGAACTTTCAATGGTTTCGGAAGGGTTATTTCCAATGGTTTCCAAAGGGCTACTTTCAATTAGTTTCGTAGCTACGCTTATACATTTAAATGTTAATACTTTAATACATTTGAAAGGTTTCAAAAGGAAGTTTTAAAGTCTTCAAAAGGGAAGGGCCTAATACTTGGAAAATATAATTTTATGCTTTCTAAGGAGGGTATTTAGTGAGGTCGAAAGAAAGGTTTTGTAATCCAAACTCATTTTTAAAAGAAAAAACACATCGCTAAACTAAAGGAGTTTTGAATGATTTTTAAGAAGGAGCTTTCCTTAATAAAATTATAAGTTAAATGGATTAACCATGTTTTATATGAAAAGTATTTCAAGGACATTAAACCCATAGGAGTGGTATTGTTTTATAACTATGTTTTCTTCTTTAAATAGTAATATATTCATATTATAATGGACCCATAACTTCATTTTGGGGGTTAAAGGTCAGAAGAACCAGCTAGGTTGACCCAGTAGTGAATATAAATTGATTAAACTCCTGAATGAGCAGAATTGCATTCAGAAGGTCAGGAAGACCCAAATATTGGATGCTAAAATATTAACTAAAGATATTGGCAGGGGCCAATAGGTTCTAGGTAAGCCCATGAAAACTATGTATAGGAAAAGATGTTGGCAGGGGCCAATAGGTTCATAGTTAGCCCATGAAAACTATTTATAATGGAAGATGTCAGAAAGACAGGTTCATAGTAAACCCATAAAACTATGATTTGATATTGGCAAGGGCTAGTAGGTTTGTAGTTAGCACATGAAAACTATATCTGGATTAAGATATTGACAGATGTCAATAGGTTCCTAGTCAGCCTATGAAAACTAGGGAAAGAAGAAAGGATGTTGGAGTCACCAATAGGTTCTTAGTAAACCCATGAAAACTAGGATAAGAGTAAAGATATTGGAGTTACCAACAGATTCATACTGATCCCATGAAAACTATGTAATTAGACAGGGAGTCCTTAAAATTTTACCGGTTATTAGTCAGCCCATGAAAGCTATTAGGTAAATAGTAATTCTAGAAAATACAAAATCGAGACAGATTGTAAAAATGAATGGGGATGGTTAATCCAAAATAGATTCATTTGTTTTTCATTTCATCATATTATATTGTTTTGAATTGTTTTAACCATTGTAAACGCAGAAGCACAGTATATGGCTTTAAAAAGGTTTTAGGATACTAGTGAGGGGAAAACCCGTTCTGCTAAGCATCGTGGTCTCACTAGATATCTAGTTGAATTAAGATGGCAGATTATTATACATACCAGGCTTTATGTTTGAGTCAAAGTTTATGTCTTTCCCTTAAACTCTCGAGTACTCAATTGATTTTGAGTAGTTTGGAAGTTAAGGTTTTCGAGTACCTCATTATACGAATAAAGCTTTCGAAGACATTTAGGAGGTATGATAGCTATATAGAGTTCACTTTTATTTGATTTCGTTGTGTTGTTTGCAATGATATTGTTATTATGTTGCCAGTATATACCATGATCATCCAAGAGGCCATCTTTATATATCACTCTTGGCATATGTTGTAATAAAGATATTTTCTCTGAACGTGATTAACGATTGTGGGATTATGTAATGAATGAGAAATGTTTTGATATGGAATGTGATCTTGTTTAAAGTTTTAAAATTTCTCTATATTCATGTGTATCTATGTATCAATATATCTATCACCTCTGTATTTGTTCGTCAAGGATTAATAACTATGGATGATTGCATCATTAAGTAGGGGGATGTTACAGATGGATTCATTTTGCATTGGTTCAATCCGAGCTTCTTGAATTTTCGAATCAAAATAGTATTCAGTATTATGACTAGAGGATTAGATTGCCGTGAAAGATGAGCTGAATGAGTTTTTGAGGAGTAGGAGGAGGTTGAGAACCCGGATACATTTGTTATTGCTGCAGCATGGTCCACTATACCAGTGTGATTGGTGGTAGCCTTTTGGGAAGGTGCGTTAAAGATAAAAAATCTTATACCACTCTCCTTAACAGGGATTTCTTCAAAATTAGAAATATAAGAAGGTACCCTGAGACCATGTAAGAGATGCATAATATATAGTGCATATATAATTATGCATTGGTGGTGAGACCAAAAGCTTTTAATTTCGTCATGAATTAATTTAGCCCGATTTACTTGTATTCTACCAAATATAGCATAGAGGGGTTTGTGATCATTTTCGTATATTTTCTCATGACTTCCTAAGGGGGAATTGTCATATTGATTATCATATGGTTTAATAACCTAGCTTTTAGACGTAAATAAACCGATTTCCACTCTGGCATTCTATCCTACCAAATTTGATGTGTTATTTCATCACATGGCCAATTTTTCTAGTCGGGAATTTTTTCTATATCGAGTCCAATAGAAGAACAATCTAGTATATGACTAACTGTGTTTATGCTAATTTTTAAAACGAGACCGCGAACACTTATCCATAACCAACCATCGTCATTCTCAGACGTCCAAATATCATTAGTATATAAGTTTGCATAAAAAAAGAAAGATGGCCAATTGATCAATTTGTACCTCATTTTCGTCAAAATTAATTTAAATCTCGACAGTCGAAGGACATAGTGAGTTCTTGAATTCCATATACTCCAAACTGGCACAATTAGTAGAATGGACCAAAATGAATCTTTTTTATTTTAGCTCTTCAAATCTCTTATTTGCAATTGTGCTATTTCGAAGCCACTGCTGAATATAGGCATCGTGATAAGGGGGCTTTAAGAGGATAAAGATTGACCTTTCTTCGATCTTTTGCTAACGGAATTTTTTTCCTTAAGATCCATTTTTAAGCAATTAGAGTTTTAGAAATTAGGATTTTAGTTTAGACTTGAAGATAGTTTGGTAAATAGTTGAAAAGGAGGTAAAATATGAATATAGGAGTTATTGTAGGTTGAACTCGAGGCAAATGGCAGACTTGTATGTGGTTATCACAGATGTCTGTGGTTTTAGAAAATATTTTCCCAAACCAGTGACAGATGTCTGTGGGGTTATCACGGATGTCTGTAGTTTCAGGAAATATTTTCACAAAACCAGTGAAAGACGTCTATGACTGTGTTTGCAAAATGTACTCGTTGTTTTTTAAGTATAAAATGTTTAAATTTCATTCAAAATTTTAAATAATTATTACATACAACAATATATAAAAAATTATAATATCAAATAAATAATTTAGATGAAATGCTATCATAATTTTAGTTTTTGTTAGAGGGGTCAGACTTTCTAATTTGTTGTAAGTCCTATGAATTGGACTAAACCTTTATTTCTTCAACTAATGGCCTTAGTGGAGATCAACTTTGGTGAGCTGGAGTATCAATCCAATCTTGGTTTGATGATTCTGGCTTGCATAAATTTCTTGGAGTAATGTTACAAGCTCTTAAGGGAGTTTCTTGTAAACGAGGAGAGTTTTGATGTATGCAGTTTTTGTTGGTGAAAGACCATAAATTGGTAGAATACATTTTTCGGGAATGTTAAGATGAGATCCTTGACATCGTTGCTCATAATACATTTTGCATTGAACTCCCATCATTTCTTGTTGATAGTGATATATTGTATCAACTTTGGTGTTGAGAGATGTCGATTCTAGATCAATTGACCATTTGGCATTCTTTTCCTTAGGAGCAAAGCCAGTGTGGTACGTAGGTGATGTAATAATGTTTAGTGAGGCTGATTAAATTGATGGAGGTGTTGATTTAGCTGGTGATACGTAGGTGCTATTCGATGAAGGTAAGCTAAAGTCGATAGTCGAATAAGTGGAGCCCTGATCAGAAGACATATTGAATTGAATTAGTTTGCAAGCGGAGGTTGGTAAATATATATGTATTTAGTTTACAGAAGGATTTCTTTATATAAAAGTTGTTTGCTATTTCTGGAAGTTTATTTGTTAGGGTAGTGAAATTTTAACCATAGATATTTAACAGAAGTTGGCTAGTTTTTACAGGGGTAAAATTATCTGTAAACAATCAAATTATTTCTTGCATACTATTTGAGTTATATAAATTATATATATTAATTTACTAATTCATTATAAGAACAAATTCCTAGGTCCCATCTTAGTTTTATAAAAGCTAGTTCCCTCATGTTTTGGTAGAAATATTCGCAATTTGATTTTCAGTTTTTACAAATTCAAGTGATATAATTCCTTTTTCAACATTATCTCTTAAGAAATGGCGACGAAAATCAATGTGTTTCATTCGAGAATGATTAATGGGGTTTTTTTGATAAATTTATAACACTAGTATTATCACAATATATAGGAAATAAATTATGATTTTACCGATATCTTGAAGATTTTATTGCATATATATTACTTGTGCACAGGCTAAGGCTTCTGATATGTACTCGACTTCACATTTTGAGAGAGAGACACAATTTTGCTTTTTACTAAACCAAGAAAGTAGAGGTTGACCAATGAAATGACATGTCCTACTTGTACTTTTTTTTATCTATCTTGCAACCAACAAAATCTGCATCACTATATGATACGAGTTCGAAAGAGCTACCTTTAGGATAAAAAAGTCTGTATTCTTTGGTGTTGGTTAAGTATGATAGAATTCTTTTAACCGCTCGATGATGTGACTCCTTAGGCTGTGCTTGAAATCTTGCACATGAACTCATCATAATATCTGGCTTACTAGCCATTAAGTATAGCAGAGATTCTATCATACTTCGATATAATTTTTGATCGAAATCTTTTCCATTTTCATCTTTATCTAAACGTAGAGTAGTACTCATCAAAGTCAGTTTACTTGGGATATTTTCCATTCCAAAGCATTTTAATAAATGTAGACAATATTTTTCTTGATTTATAAACATTTCAGTTTCTAATTGTCTAATTTTCAGACCCAAAAATAGTTTAATTCACCCATATGTGACATTTCAAATTCATTTTTCATAATGTCAGAAAATTCATTACATAATTTTTCATTAGTTGTTCGAAATATAATGTCATCAACATATATTTGTACAACTAATATGTCATTGTTCTCGCGTTTTATAAATAAAGTGGAGTCTATTTTACCAATTTTAAAACTGGAATTTTTAAATGAGTTTTTAATCTTTTATACCAAGCATGAGGTGCTTGTTTTAATCTGTATAGAGCCTTTTTAAGTTTAAATACATGATCGGGATATTTCCCATGAACAAATAGCAGAGATTGTTCAAGATAAACCTTTTCTTTTATAAACCCGTTTAGAAAAACACTTTTTATGTCGATTTGAAAAAATTTAAAATTATGATGACATGCAAAAGCAAGTAATATTTGTGTTGCTTTGATACATGCTATCGGAGCAAATGTCTCCTCATAACCAATTCCATCTTCTTGATTATATCCTTGAGCTACTAATCTTGCTTTATTTCAAATATTGTTTCTATTTTCATCCACTTTTTTTTGAAAACCCATTTTATTCCAATTATAGATTAATCGTTTGATCTCAGTACAAGTTCCTATATATCATTTCTTTCAAATTGATTAAGTTTTTCTTGCATTGCAATAATCCAAAAATCATCTTTTGATGCTTTTTTATAATCTTTAGGTTCAAAATTTGATATAAATGCAACATGGCTCATTTGATTTAATTGTTCTCTAGTTGATACTTTTGTATTTAGATCATCGATTATATCATTAATTAAATGGTCCATTAATATCCTAGGTGGTGAAGTTATGACATTATGATTATTATATTAATATTATTATCATTATTTTCATGTATAGGTATATTAGTTTTATTTATAACTTCTTCATCATAATTTTTATTATTCTTAAATTTTCATCGAACAAAACATGAAGACTTTGTTCTATATTATTTGTTCATTTATTAAAAATTTATATGCTTTACTTCGATCTAAATAGCCAACAAAAATTCCTTCATCGGCTTTAGAATTAAATTTTCCTAGATAGTCTTTTTTGTTTAAAATAGATCTGAATACTCGAATATATGATACTTTAGGTTTCTTTTTGAAAAATATTTCATATCATGTATTTTCAGTCATTGGTCTAAGTGTTACACAATTCAATACATAAT
Organism: Allium cepa; assembly: GCA_030765085.1. Taxonomy (NCBI): domain Eukaryota; kingdom Viridiplantae; phylum Streptophyta; class Magnoliopsida; order Asparagales; family Amaryllidaceae; genus Allium; species Allium cepa. The sequence goes on from CM060932.1 coordinate 168,333,451, forward strand.
ATGCAGTAGCAACAGCTTCAGCTCAAAAACTTTTTGGTAGGTTACTACTATTTAGTCAGGTTCATGCACATTCTTGTAAAGTCGATTTTTTCTTTCTACAACGCCATTTTGTTGTGGTTTATGTGGAAATGAAAATTTATGCCTAATTCCCTTTTTGTTGCAAAAATCTGTGAATAATTCATTTTTAAATTCACCTTCATGATTGCTTTGTTTACTTTTAATTTTTAAGTTCATGAAATTTGTAATTCATTTAGAAATTTTTTTAAACAGTTCGTAAGCGTCACTTTTATGCTTTAACAGTAATGTCCAAGTATATCTGGAAAAATCATCAATAATTACGAAAACATATTTGTTACGATTTATTGAACGTACTTGAGTCGGTCCGAGTAAATCTAGATAAAATAGTTCGAGAAATTGTGTTATGAAGATTTCCTTTTTAGTAAAATAACTTCTTTAGTTTACCAAATTGACAAGCATCATATGGTTTTTTAAGCTTGTAGTCGATTTTTGGTAATCCTCTAACTAATTCATTTTTAGCTAATTTGTTGATATTCTTAAAATTTATGTGACAAAAATGTTTATGCCATAATCGTGAATCATCATGATTTTCGGCTAAGCATAAATTAGTGTTGTTTTTGACATTTACGTTTAAAACATATATGTTTTGATTTCTAAATCCTTCAAAAATTAGATTTTTATTTTGGTCAAAGATATTGCATTTGTTTTTTCTCAAAATCAATTTCAAATCCTTCATCGCATAATTGACTTAGACTTAATAGGTTATGTTTAAATTTTCTACCAATAAAACATTACTAATAATAGAACGATTAGAAATACCAATATTGATGACTTCTCCAGTGCCGATGACAAATCCTTTTAAATTACCTCTGAATGTCATAGTGCCGCCATCGATATACGTTATATTGGATAACGTATGAGCGTTTCCAGTCATATGCTTGGAGCAACCACTATCAAGCATCCATTAATCTTTACTTTTAATTTTAATTTTGGGTACCTACAAAATAAGAAAATTTTAATTGGTACCAACATTCTTTATTTAGGGTCCTACGTGCCAGTGGAAGAAGGTAGCCATATCCACGAGGATTTGGTTCTTTAGAAATGTAATTATTGTTATATACAACTTTCTTTAAATATTCATTAATCTACTCTGTCTAATTAGTTTATTATTTGTTTTAGGAATCCATATTTTGACCATACTGTGTGTGAATTATTAATCTTAGCTTCTAACTTTGGCTTTTGAATTTGGTGTGTATGTGCTATAATTTTTTGACTTTTGTTTGCTTTTAAAACCTAATCCATTTTTATTTCCAGATGGCCTAGATATTTTAATAAATTTTTCTAAATTTTGTTTTTGGTTTTTAGTTTTGTCACGTTATTTGTTATTTTATCTAACTTACTTTTAAGATCACAAATTTCAATGCTTGTAATTCTTTTTTATTGAGAAAAATGTGTGATCCTCTAGATATAGAAAAGATCATACATGCAACTATATATATAACACAAAGTAGGGCATTGCCAACATGCCTGGCAGGTAGCTAGTCTAAGTACAGGTATCAAAGGATTAAAACTCAGGTACCCCTATAATGAGCTCCAGCAAGGCTACTGCCCATTACACCTAAATATCGAGCTCCGGCATGGCCACTGCCCGATATTAATATGTTAGGAGTACCTGAAGAACCAATGAATAACACAAAACCAATGATACGGAAAGCCAACACCATCTAATGAGGAAGCTCCATGCTACTGACTCAGATGGAATGAGGATGTGACTAAACTGAGGTGGAACTGCTAATGAACCTGAAAGGAAAAATTCACTCTGAAGACTCAGCAAAAATGGAAGTAGCGCCTAGCTGAAGAGTGAATCCTCCTAAAAATATGCCGCCATGATGAAGCTGAAAATGTACTGAGAAGTGCCCTTCGTTGCAATCTGGAATCTTGCAATATGCAATCCTGTGAACCTGCAAAGAGAACCTAACACCCTATCTAGCCGATACTTGTATCTGAAGGATGAATAAGAAAATAGTTAGAATGATACACATATATGTATATAAATGAAATTTATATACATATATATATATATATATATATGAATGGGATGGGAGCAAAAATACTAAATTAAGGATAACAGGACAAAATAAAGTATAGAGAGAAGAAAAACTTAAAAACAAATAAAAGAACCAATTAAGAAATGCCAATAGGATCCATAATCTAAAGAACTAAAAGATCTATAAACTAATACAGACAATGACTAATACAATAATTGAAAGAAATCTATAAATATCTTTATGAACCTTTGATCAAAAGTAAATTATAATACACAGTGAAATCATCATTTGAGTTTGAAAAAATATTAATACTATAATTATGAATGGTAAAAATATTATTAGTGTGCTTAAATAGTTTAATATTATTACTAATCTTATTAAGATAATCTTTAAATAGGTTATTTTTAGCTAATTTATATTAGGGATTAGAGATCTAATTAAAACAAAATGAAGAAATTATAAAAATCATTTTATTAAAGTGACTATTATTATTATTAAAAATTCTCTAATTTCTTTCAAACCAAATATACCAACAATTAATAATGAATAAAGTGTTAAGTAAGAATCTATTATTCTTTTTGAACCTAAATCTAAAAGTATTCCAATAGAATTCACAATCTGAAATTTTAATTATTATATTAAAGTTAAAAATTTTAAGGGTATTATTTAGAATGAAACAAGTATCCATGCAATCATAGTATATATGTTTAATATCTTCATAATGCAGATTACAAAATAACATTTATTATCATTTTGAATATTTTTTCTGTTTAAAAATTCTATAATGTTAAGTTTTCCATGCATAATTAACCACATGTGAATTTTAGCTTTCATTATCACTGTCAGATGAAGAAGATGAATTTGAATCGTCTCATGTTACTTGAAAAGCTCTTTTCTTTTTCTTGAATTTGCAAACTTGCTTTTCTTTTTATCATTATTGAGATGTGGATAACCCTTCTTCATGTGACCAAATTTGTCACCCTCATAGCATTCAACTAATGTTTGATTTAAGGAGTTTGGTTTGCCACCATTTTTGAAATCTGGTTATTTTCTTGAACTACTTGCATTTGTTGTAGTTTTGGCAACAAAAACAATCTCATCTTCGTCTAAATCTGAATCTTCGTTACTTGCTTGGAATGCTAGGTTTTTCTTTCATGATTTCGATCCTTTCTAGCCTGCAAGTTAGCTTCATACGGCATCAGATTTCCTACTATCTTTCAGACTTTGAGTTGAGAACGATTATCATCTTCTTTGATGGCTAAAACTTTTCTTTCCCATTCGTTTGTAAAGAGTTTAAAATTCGTGTGACTAAATCAAAATCTATGAATTTGACTTCAAGTGCCATGAGATCATGTTGAATGGTTTGAAATCTAGCAACGTATCAATTATTGATTCATTTGATTTATTTTAAAAGATGAAAATTGGTTTTGTAAAATTGATATTTTAGTTTTCTTGACTTTAGTTGTGCCTTCATGTATGACTTGTAAAGTGCACCAAATATCATATGCAGTGGTGCAAAGCATGACACATGAAAACTCAATTTTGTCAAGTAAGCAAAGCAATACATTCATAGCTTTGGCATTGTTAGATGCCACTGCCTTTTGTGCATCAATTCAAGTGCTAATGTCAGTGTTAGGTGCTTCATATTTGTTTTGAGTTGCTAGCCATATTTCTAGCCTATTTGCTTCAATAAAAATTCTCATATGAGTTGACCGGTAAGCATAGTTAGAACCAATAAATAGTTGAGGATTAGCAGTTGATTGACCTTTTTGAAAAATGCTTGCCATATTAATGATTTTTCAACTAAGTGTTACTGTAGATTGAAATGACCATGCTCTAATACCAAATTAAAATATATAGGATCTTATATAATGTGAGAATGTATACTAATAATTATACTAAGTAGAGTAAATTAATAGAGTATGGTTAAGATAGATAATAAAAGTGAGCACACCAGATATTTTATACTGGTTCAGACCTCCCGTCCTACATTCAGTCCCGAAGCTTCCCTTTGGTATTTCCATTGATCAAATAACCCTTACTTTGCCAGAGGAATAGGCTAATACAAAAGCAATTCTCTGACAATCGAGTGTTCTAAATAACATGGATTTTGACTGATAGTACAATTCTTCATATGATCTCCTTTAAGTATGTGAATACTATGATTTGTAGGAAGTAGTTTAACAAAAATGGTATTTTTATTATGATAGATTGAGACTATGTAAGCAAGAGATGCACAAATTTGTAAAGAGAAAGTTAATAAGAAATCAAGAGATTAGATTGTTTTCAATTCTCAATCTTTGAAGTATTTATAGGTCTAAAGAGATGCAGATGAGGAGTTGCTACTGTTAAACAAACTCTGTTTGTTTTAATGGCTACAACCATGAAGAGGAGATGTTATTATTCAATATGAAATCAAACATCCTTTCATGTTAGAGCAGTTTCTAGATGACAGGCGTCTTTGGTTTTTCCATAGATGTCTGTGGACGGCATTTTTAGATTATAAAAGTTTTCATTGCCAATGTTGAATGTTTTTATGCCAAATTTATATATATTAATTTGTGTGTGCATATATAATCAAGAAGACCTTATAACATTTATCTAAGACTCTTAATACACTAGTATAACCTTACTAATCATAGCATGGTCCATATTCTTTGTTTATCTTCGAGCCCCAATATCTTTGGGCATAATGATCTATTATAGTATATACTTGTAATCTTGATAAGGTATATGATATATGTGACTATGTAGTTGTTGGCACTGAAACCGTAGAATGAAGGTTCTAACAGAAAAATTGGTAAAGGAGGAGCCGCTTTTACTTACTAGGAGGGATAAGAAGATACTCCTAATAATACCCTTGACAATGGAAACATAACATGATTTGTCTTTGCAACAGTGTGGCTTTTTGTAACTTTCAACACATATAAATTCTTTAACAAAACTTCTTTGATAACTTAATTATATTTGAATTTCCATTCGACTTGATGTGATTGTCGCATAATGTTTCAAACTAGAGCGATCGGTATGAAGTCCTTCTTTATTTACCATCCTTTATCTCTACTAATCTAAAGTCAATGTTCCTTAGAGAGTATCCTGCTTAAACTATTCAAAGACTTGGTGAGACTACGCTTATCTTTATGAATCTTATGAGATAAGGTACCTGAGCTCCAAAAGTTGACAGTAACACTTAAGCTTTTGAGGTTAAAAGCAATTTCCTTGAGTCGAAGCTAGATCTAAAAACTAATGGCTAAATTATCTCGAAGAAGAGAAAGCATTGAATCAATATCTGGTCTAAGAAAATGATGCTGCAATTCCTTTTAAATGAAGAGAGGAAAGGAAGTCGAGGATGATATTGCTAACAGGCTCCTTCCGAGATCGTTAACACTAAGATTGTTTTGGAGAATTCTGACTTATCATCTCGGTTTTCCTAGTTGGGAAGGATCCCTTCCTTTTATTTTTATATTCTCATCCATGGATGCCCTTAGTCTTATAATCTGATTTTGTAATATCATTCCTTTATCAAATTAGGCATTCTTATCGGCCTAATCCTTATAACATCTTCTTAAATGAGATATATATAAAGGAATTTTTCTTCTTTCGATTTTACTTCTTGGGTCGTCACTTTTCTCATGTATGTCTTAGAATGTTCTCTTTGAGGGGTATCTCTTGCTTCTGGTGTATCTTTTTCAGAACTATATCTTGGACCCAATTGAATTCTTTCGCTGGATTCTTGTTTGGAGCCATCCTAGTGGCACAATTAGGAGTTTCACCTTGTTTTGATTCTATGATCACCTTTACATCTTTTCGGTTTACCGAGACTCTACTCGATATCTTAACATAGGAATTTTTTTAAGCATTCTATCCATACTAGGAATTTTCCCATTTCTTATCTTATGCATGATACAACCTGCCCATGGCTCACTACCATTAGAAATTTTCCCAAATTCTTTAATCTAACTAGAATCTACTCAACACATGGCACTTCACATCCATAGTTCACTATCATTGGGAATCTACCCAACATTCTAATCTAACTAGGAATCTACTCAACATATGGAAATTATCGTCCATGTTTCACTATTATTGGGAGTCTACCCAACGTTCTAATCTAATAAGGAATATACCCAACACATGGCACTTCTCGTCCATGGCTCACTACCATTGGAAATCTACCTAACATTCTAATCTAATTTGGAACCTACCTAGTGCATGGTACTACTTGATGGCGCAGCGGATAATAACAAAACGATATAGATCGATGAAAGTAGCGAACGGTGGATTGAAGATACTGAAACGCCCAAATTCATTGATCACAAAGATACCGAATTCTAGCTATCTTCGACACGTTGATCGCGCACGATACCGTGAAAGAAGATCTACAATTCTTCAAACGTTGATCAAGCGCACTTGATACCGTGAATTGGCTTCAACAATCGTTGAATCGAGCGCACTCGATTAACCGAAAGTGGAGATAGGAGATCACACTCAACTACCAATTTAGATGAAAGCACACAGCAATCAAACGAAATTTTATTCAATAATCAACCTCCCTAAAATGTACAACACGCTTCCTATTTATAGCATTTCACAACCCTGACCTTAAGCCGTTGCCGACTTAACACTCCCCCGACTCACGACTCACTTAAGTCGTATGCGACTTATACAAAAGCGACTCAACAGATTATATCCCCATATACACACATGACCGACTTAACTACATGTCGACTCACGACTTATCACCACACAAGTTACAACGACTTAAAAAAAATACGACTCACATTTACAACACTTAGGTCGTATACGACTTAACGACTCACGACTCAAAAAGCAAACGACTTAACATTGCCATGACCTAAATTCAGTGACTCAAGAGGGGAACTGCTGCATCACTTCACGCGATTCATCTTAGGTCGTGAGCTCCTTTCTTCAGCACACTCGTTAGGTCGTAGACGACCTAAAAACACTTCCCTTAGGTCGTAGCCGACTTAAGCCTTCAACCATTGGACTTTCTTCCTGCTTCTTGTTAAGTCGTGGACGACTTATAACCATGCCGTTAGCTCGTATCTCCCCCTCACATGACTCCTTAGCTCCTATAGCTATAAGTCGTATACGACTTAGAAAGTACGAACGACTTAAGCCTTTGCTAAGTCGTAACCCCTTCCCATGTGACCTGTTAGGTTGTGGCCGACCTTCTTTAACCCGTGAACGGCCTAAGCCTTCCTCCTTAAGTCGTGTACGACTTATCCCTCCTTCTCTGGCCTGAGCTACATCATCCTCCCCTGGTTGAGAGAAATTCGTCCTCGAATTTGTAAATTTTTCCACATCAGATTGTTCATCTCCATAATATGGTACAAGATGCTTAACATTGAACACGTCAGAAGTGTACACATCCTCCGGCAGCTTCAACTTATAAGCATTTTCATTGATCCGTTTCACAACTTCTACAGGACCAATTTTTCTGGCTTTCAACTTGTTATAAGCGCCTACTGGAAAACGATCCTTCGTTAACACAGCATACACCATATCTCCTTCATTAAACTCAACACTTCTTCGCTTCAGATCTGCGGATCTTTTATACTTCTCATTTGCCTTCTTCAATCGTTCCTAAACGATCTTATGACATTAGGTCAACCCATCAACAAAATCTACAGCTCGTTTAACCGTCCCCTTCGATTGTGGTACTATTGTTAGGTCTAACGGTCCCCTTGGCAAACTTGAATATACAATCTGAAATGGACTGTAACATGTGCTTCTATTAACCGCATGATTATGTGCAAACTCTGCTTGGCATAACTTCATGTCCCAACTTCTCAGATTATCTTTCACCAAACATCGTAACAAATTTCCCAATGATATGTTGACAACTTCTGTCTGTCCATCTGTTTGCGGATGATAAGCGCTGCTAAAGTTTAGCTTCGTTCCCACCATCTTCCACAAACTTAACCAAAAGTGACTCAGAAAACGAGTATCTTTATCCGACACAATAGATTCTGGCAATCCATGAAGTCGATAGATCTCCTTGAAAAATAACTGAGCAACATGAACAGCATCCGCCGTCTTCTTACAAGCAACAAAATGTGCCATTTTCGAAAATCGGTCAACCACCACATAAATGGAATCGTTACCCCTTTGAGTTCTAGGCAACCCCAAAACGAAATCCATACTGACATCAACCCAAGGTTTTGTAGGTACAGGTAAAGGCATATACAAACCTGCATTTGTAGCTGTCTCTTTCGAAACTTGACAAACATGACATCTCTGAACAAACCTTTCAACTTCCTTCCTCATCGATGGCCAATAGTAGGATTGAGAGATTAACTGCAATGTTCGGTCTCTACCCACATGTCCTTCTTCATGAAGCTCCTTTACTATCTTCATTCGCAAGCTACAATCCGGTACACACAATTGATTCCCCTTAAATAAGAAACCATCAATCAACACAAATTCATCAGTATTTCCCTCCTTAACTTTCTCAACAAACTTCTTAAAGTAAGGATCTTCTTCAATCAGTTCTGGCAACAATTCAAACCCTGTCACCTCAACCTTCATTATAGTCAACAAGTGATTCCTTCTGCTTAATGCATCTGCTACACGATTCGTAATTCCCGATTTATGTTTCACAACAAACGTGAATTGCTGCAGATAGGCAATCCATGATGCATGCCTTGCTGAAATCTTGTCCTGCCCCTGCAAATGCTTCAAAGCTTCATGGTCTGTGTAAAGAACAAACTCCTTATGGAACAGATAGTGTCTCCAATGTTTCACTGCTTGCACTACAGCATAAAACTCCACATCATACGTACTATATCTCATCTTTGCCCTTGATAACTTCTCACTAAAGTATGCAATAGGACGTCCCTTCTGACTCAATACCCCTCCGATTCCAACCTTAGGTGCATCAGTGTGTAGCTCAAACAACAACTGGAAGTCTGGTAATACTAGAATTGGCGCTGACGTCAACAGTTTCTTGATTCGCTCAAAAGCAACCCCTGCTTCCTCCGACCAAGAAAATTGTTTCCCTTTCATACAATCAGTAACTGGTGCCATCACGCTACTGAAGTGTGGAATGAATCTTTGGTATAATGACGCTAGCCCATGAAAACTTCTCACTTCTGTAATTGTCCTCGGCTGTGGCCAATTCCTGACTGCTTCAACTTTATTCTGGTCTACCTGGATACCTTATCCTGACACAACATACCCCAGAAATAAAACACTCCTCTTCATAAACACACATTTCTTTGTTGCGGCATAGAACTGTTCTTGTCGAAGGACCATCAATACTTCTCTCAAATGTTGCAAGTGTTCCTCTGAACTCCCACTGTATATCAGAATATCATCGAAATACACCACCACAAATTTCCCAATAAATGGTCTAAAGATCTGATTCATCATCCGCATAAAGGTACTTGGTGCATTCGAAAGACCAAACGGCATTACCAGCCATTCATACAACCCTTCCCTTGTCTTGAATGTTGTCTTCCATTCGTCATCTAGTCTAATTCGAATTTGATGATATCCGCTCTTCAAATCAAACTTCGAAAATATAGTTGCCCCACTCAACTGATCTAGCAAGTCATCCAACCTCGGCATTGGTAATCTATATCTCATAGTAATCTTATTCAATGCTCGACTGTCAGTGCACATCCTCCACGTCCCGTCCTTCTTCGGTACTAACAAAGCTGGCACAGCACACGGACTCAAACTCTTCTGCACTCGCCCCTGTTCAAGCAACTCTTCCACCTGCCTCCTCAGTTCCTCATGCTCCTTAGGACTCATTCTGTAATGTGGCATGTGTGGTAATACTGCCCCTGGCACAAGATCTATCTGATGTTGAATATCCCTCAACGGTGGCAACTCCGTTGGTAACTCTTCAGGAAATACATCGTTGAATTCTTCCAATACTGGCTTTACTTCTTCAGGAACTTCAACAGATTTAGTAGCTTCATGTCCAATCAACAAAAACACCTCTGAACTCTCCTCTACTTCTTCAATAAATTCCTTCAAAGTCAATAAAGTCTTCAACTCCTCAATCTCTTCTGACTTGCTTTCTTCTTGCCGTCTCTTCTTTGGAACCAAAATGATCTTAACACCCTCAAACATAAAACTGTAGCTATTGGTCCGACCGTCATGTTGCACTGCTCGATCATACTGCCATGGTCTTCCCAAAAGCAAGTGACAAACATCCATCTCAACCACATCACACCAAATCTCGTCTTTATATTTCTTCCCAATAGAAAATGGAACTCAAACTCGCCTGTCCACCTTCACTTCTCCTCCTTTTCTCAACCACGCTAATTTGTAGGGATTTGGATGCTTCTCCGTTTTCAGCTTCAACTTTCTCACAGCTTCGGTAGAAATAATATTGTCACAACTTCCCGCATCAATCACAAATTTGCACACCTTCCCCAGAATAGTGCACGTTGACTGAAAGATGTTACTCCTCAACCAACTAGCTTCTTCTTCTTGCTTTGGTATCAAACAAGATCTCCTCATCATCAGATTACATCCTTCATCTCCTGACGCGACATCATGTTCTTCCTCCTCAACTGGACTAGGATAACCTTCACCAACATTCTCACCTTCAACTTCAGCAATCATAGTTCGTTTCTTTGGCTTCGGACATTCATTGCTCTTGTGACCCATTTCCTGGCAATTATAACATTTGAAACTGTTGTTGACCTTTGCTTTCGCAGCCTCATTCACAACTGGTTTACTGACAACTTTAGAAACATTGGAACTCCCACTGGCACCCTTCACTTGATTGTTGGAATTTGTAAACACACCACCTCCTCGTCTTCCCTGCTTCTCCCAAGCCAACGCCTTCTGGTGCGCTTCAGCCACAGATCTCGGGTCAAACGTATTAACCATATCCTGGATCTGCATTCGCAAACCTCCAACAAACCTAACAGTCAACTGTTCTTCTGTCTCCATAATGTCATTTCGAGCAATCAGTTGATAAAACTCGTCAGCATAATCATTAACAGTCTTCGTCCCTTGCCTCAAATTCTGTAACCTCTGATACATGAGTGATTGATAATTGTAAGGTAAAAATGTAGCTCTCATCAACTTCTTCATCTTCTCCCATGATTCAATCTTTGACTTTCTCATTCTCTCCTGTGTAAGTTTAGTTTGCTGCCACCATGCTAAAGCTCTCCCCCTCAACCTAGAAGCAACTAACTTCACTCTTCTATGCTCAGGAACTTCTTTAAAGTCAAAAATCTCTTCAACATTAGACAACCAATCAAGAAATTCTTCAGCTACCATTCCACCCTTGAATTCCGAAATTTCCAACTTCATACCCGACTCCCATCGACGATCTTCTTCTACATCTCGATATGAATTTCGAACTTGGTCTCGATCTCGATAATGAATGCTAGCTCTATCACCCTCTTCATCATAATCAAATGTACGTCTATATCGATCTCGACCATCAACATCCCTTTGATCACACATGTCTCTTCTACTATGTCTCTCTTCATCTCTATATGGCTCATTTTCAAACTCTCGTGGAGTTCTCCTCTCTTCGTGCCCATAGTCATGGTGATCTCTCCTTGATGAAATTGATGTTTCTCTTCTTTCTCTAAAAGATTGTGGTGATACCCTCCTCGCTTCCGTAACCGATGGCGAAACTCTGTTTCCTCCATGGTTCGAGATTGGTGATCTCCTTCTTTGATTTTGATTCAAATCATTCATCAACTTCTCTAGCTTTCCAATACCTTCATCAAATTTCTCATTAATGCGTTGTTCCATTTGCTCGGCTTCTTCCCTTCTATACAATGCTTCCACATTTTGATGATGATTAGCTCTCTTTGGTGGCATGATTGAATCAACACAAACACTTCAAAACTTCACAAATCTTCAACTCAAACTTGAACAACAAGTCATGGCCTCCCACTAGCTCGAACAATATGCAACGACCTAAGGCTTAGGTCGGCTCGGCTCAACAAGCACGGCTTCAAGCACTTTTACATTCAAACTTTGGCGCGCAAAAAATCTCACGGCCAAATTCAAACAACTTCCACACTTTGATCCAAAAGAATATGGATCGAAAACTTCTAACTTGTTGCAACTTCAAAATGAACACGATGAACACCAACTTCAACTTCAAACTCCTTGGCTCCAAGACTTGGCTTAGCTATGATTGGCTAAGTCTAGCTCTGATACCAAACTGGCGCAGCGGATAATAACAAAACGATATAGATCGATGAAAGTAGCGAACGGTGGATTGAAGATACTGAAACGCCCAAATTCGTTGATCACAAAGATACTGAATTCTAGCTATCTTCGACACGTTGATCGCGCACGATACCATGAAAGAAGATCTACAATTCTTCAAACGTTGATCAAGCGCACTTGATACCGTGAATTGGCTTCAACAATCGTTGAATCGAGCGCACTCGATTAACCGAAAGTGGAGATAGGAGATCACACTCAACTACCAATTTAGATGAAAGCACACGGCAATCAAACGAAATTTTATTCAATAATCAACCTCCCTAAAATGTACAACACGCTCCCTATTTATAGCATTTCACAACCCTGACCTTAAGCCGTTGCCGACTTAACACTCCCCCGACTCACGACTCACTTAAGTCATATGCGACTTATACAAAAGCGACTCAACAGATTATATCCCCATACACACACATGACCGACTTAACTACATGTCGACTCACGACTTATCACCACACAAGTTACAACGACTTAAAAAAATACAACTCACATTTACAACACTTAGGTCGTATACGACTTAACGACTCACGACTCAAAAAGCAAACGACTTAACATTGCCATGACCTAAATTCAGCGACTCAAGAGGGGAACTGCTGCATCACTTCACGCGTTTCATCTTAGGTCGTGAGCTCCTTTCTTCAGCACACTCGTTAGGTCGTAGACGACCTAAAAACACTTCCCTTAGGTCGTAACCGACTTAAGCCTTCAACCATTGGACTTTCTTCCTGCTTCTTGTTAAGTCGTGGACGACTTATAACCATGCCGTTAGCTCGTATCTCCCCCTCACATGACTCCTTATCTCCTATAGCTATAACTCGTATACGACTTAGAAAGCACGAACGACTTAAGCCTTTGCTAAGTCGTAACCCCTTCCCATGTGACCTGTTAGGTCGTGCCGACCTTCTTTAACTCGTGAACGGCCTAAGCCTTCCTCCTTAAGTCGTGTACGACTTATCCCTCCTTCTCTGGCCTGAGCTGCATCACTTGACCATGGCTCACTATTATTGGGAATCTAGCCAACACTTTTATCTAATTTGGAATCTACCCAGTGCATGGTACTACTTGACCATGGCTTAATATTATAGGGAATCTACCCAATACTCTAATCTAACCGGGAATCTACCCGGCACATGGTACTACTTGACCATGGCCATACACTTTGTTGCACATCATTTTATGGAGATCTTATGAAGAGGTCGTCCATCTATAACCACTTTTGGCTGATGTCGGTCATTTATAACCACTTTTGGCCGATGTCGGCCATTTACAACCACTTTTGACTGGTGTCCGTCATCTACAACCACTTTCAGCTGGTATCGGCTGTCTAAATTTACTTTTGAGTTAATTGGTAATACCTAATGCTAGTTTTGACTTGGCAAAGGGGAATATATATACATGCACTTTTTTTTGAAAAAAGAGTGCTTTCGTACTATTTGCAAAATATTTTTGGAATCATATAGTCTTAAATCATATTCTTTAACAGAATGTTAACCCAAGTTTAGAAAAGGTAATTACTGTGTATAGATTTAGAAAAAGTGAAATTCGTTATCGATCTCGTCAGATCAATGGAAGAATTTCGGTCCTTAGATTCTAAATGTAAGCATGGTATGCAAAATTTCTTAAAGAGAGAAAACATACCGAAAGAGATACTGTAAATAGTGAGACTTGAATATTCCCCTAGAGTTGGAATCCAGGACAGGGTTATGTCAAAGAAGAATATAACGAGGCCCACTGATTAAACTTCCAAAGATGTGAGACTACAAGGTATCCCTCTTGGAGTTGAAACTTTTGAGATTGTAACCAAGATATGCACTTGATGGAACTGGTGTCCTTTATTTGTCTGTGCGAATTTGACTTTTGAAAAGAATTCTTCTTGCAACTTCATCCTTGTAAAAAGAAACACCTCATGCATTCATTTGACAAGGGTTTCATGGAGTTCACCTGAAGTTATAAAAACAAAACAAAGTGAATAATTCTAAAATTGGATATCTAGTCTAATGTTTAATAAATTTATTTAACTTCACTTTTTGTATGAATTTCTGATCGCATAAGAGTGCTTTCGACAATTGTCTATTCATTCAAGTGGTAATCTTAATACTTCTCACTCTTTGGGTCTTCTTTCTTTAATGGGAAGTAATCCGAGTAAGAGAGGTCATCACGAGTTTCCATGAATATTCGAGACAAGCTTTGGCTGAGCGACCTGATTGCAGAGTTGCACCCTGGATCCATTACACACCTTGTATTATACTGTTGTGTGATATTGCTGTTTACTATTTTTGTGTGTCATTTTCCCATGTCAGATAGGCTAGCAGTTTGTTTCAACTTGGGCCACTTGTGAGATCGTGACCATTGCATAGTGTAGACTTACACTCGATGGATATTGGGTCATGAAGGTCATCGAGGTAATTAAAGACTGTAGGAGTCATACTAGATAGGCGCTGGTGTTGTCTCACGGAGCAAGTAAGTGTTTGTTAGCCTCCCGTTCAGTTATTATGTGCGATGGATAGGCATATGACATTTATACACCTCTTTGATTCAATGTAGTATGATGATATGTAGATGACTATATAGAAGATTGTGTGTCTAGTGTATAGTCAATCCCCATACATGAGTTTATCAAGGAGGATAATCAAGGTTACGTTGAGGTGTTAACCTATTCTATATTGACATGTATTGCCTTTGCATGTTGTGATGTATGGATGCTTGTTTGTTTCACTTATATGAGTATGACGGACCCCGAATATGTGTACTTATGAGTATGATGGGCCCGAGATATTGTACATGATAATTTCTTATGTATTGGTGATAGTTGTATGTGTGGATGTTTCCCCCATTTCTAATATTATACTACTTGGTCGTAGCTTGACTTTACTTATACATGGGTGATCATACTTAGGCATGGTTTTGAGATATGTTGTGAGACCAAAAATGATTTATGTTGCTTTAAGATATTTATATGATTAGCCATACCATGCCTGTTTCTATGTTACGCTGACATCCAAATTCTTTACATAATCTAACCTGTGTATTATTTATATAATACTCGGGTCAGTCCAAGACATTTCAGGTTCAGGGGCGAAGCAATCAGCTTTTAATTATAAGGCATAGTTGGAGGCAAGTTAATGAGTTGACTAGTCTATCATTGTTTATTTACATAGCTCTGTGTATGTTGATGATGTTGAGATGTAAGCATTGGACATATACATTGTATTTATTTGAGAGAAAGTGGGCATTTGACTCAGGACTTGTGTATATCTCCATTATATGTTATGGCTGCATTGATGAATCTGTGTTCTCTGTGGTTTATCTTATATTATATATTGTTCTATCCTAGAACACATATGTTTATTGCTTTATGTTGGGAGTACGTAGAGTTGAGTAACTTATGATTTTTGAAAATAGTTCCGGTGTTAGCCCAAAGGATTATTCATGTGTGATAGTATGATATTGCCTCACCCTTCGTATTATCAGACAATATTACCTAGTAATAATCTTTTGGTAGTATGGGTATACAGGTGGGGTGTTATAAGTGTCCCATAGTGATTCCTGCCTTTCAACTACGCAATCTCATCCATTCAAAGGCCAACTTCAATTGTTATAAATACTCCTTGCCACGCAACTACCCAACGGTTCAGGAATATATTTTTAGCATAGAAATATATTATAGCAGTTAAGTTTAGCAATATTGTAATCGTAAGTGTTCTTAATTTCTTATTGTTTTCTTATAATTCCTTGTAATTGTAAGAGATCAACATAGTAAGAAATCTTCATAGTGGATGAAGGCAAGCTTAGTCAAACCACAACACATCTTATGTCAGTCTACTTTAATAACTTATTTACTCCTTATTTTCAATTTAAGCCTAATTTAGCAAGTAATCTTTGTTAATGCAAATGCATTAACAAAATTTCGAGGTTGGTTAAAATTTCAGTCATCGTTTTTGCACTAGAAGGAGGGCCTTCCCTAAAGCTCTCTTAATTTCATCACTTTCTTTTTTACTAAGAATCTTCTCTAGTTATCTCCATGAATCCTAATGGTGATAATGAAGATATCAAGTCTACACTACAAGAAATTTTATTTTTGGTGGCGCACAATAAACTCTCCCAAAACTTATAGTAGTGTTTTGATAAACGCCGTGATAAAGCCTGCAACTAAAAATCAATGATTTTTAGTTGCATTTATTACAACGCCACTATAAATCCTTTTATTGCAGCGTTTCTCAAACGCCACCATAAATCTTTTTGTAGCCTTTTGAAAATGCCATCAAAAGGTTTTTCGGTGTTACCAGTAGAGTTTCCAACTTTATCCCTACCTTACGATTGCTTTTACTCAACGCCATTGTATGTATTTCTGTAGCGTTTTTGAAATGCTTAAAAGTTTTTGATCATTTTTCACCATTTTTTCATGCTATTGTTTCATGTGATGGTTTATTTTGTTTCTACTATATCAATCAATAATCACTCACATAATCATCGTATTCAAAGAATTAAAAAAACATATTAATCATATAATCAAATAAGATATCCATAACCATTCTAATACAATAGTTTTTTGATAAAACGACCAAACTCACATAGAATAACCATTTGTATACAAATTTACACACCTAGTACTAATAAAATGTTATATGAAATCGGTGCTAATAAAACGCTTGATTACCATAATTCTTTGTTGCATGCACAAGTAAAAGTAGCACCATAAAAGTCCAATCTTGCTCTCTTCAGAAATCCAATGCATGCACAAGAGAAAGCACAACATATAGTCAAACATTTATGTTAATTCGTAGGACTTCAAATCTAATATCAAGCATCCACAACATTGTACAAGTATATCATATCATATTATAAATAATGTCATATAAATAATCAAAGTTATAAACGAAATGAAATAAATAAAGTCCGATCTTATAGTTATATATAAAATGTTGTTAAATTAGTTATATTATTATTTATAAAATCTAGTTAACTTAAACTTAGTTAATTTTATAAAACTTTTTTAATTTTAACAAAGCCTAGTTAATTCTTATTAACTTGGTTAACTTAATTTTTTATTATTATTATTATTATTATTATTATTATTATTATTATTCAAACTTGATTACTTAATTATATTATTATTATTATTAATATTATTGTTATTATTATAAACTTAGTTAAATTTTTATAAACTAAGTTAGTTTATCATCGTCGTCGTTATTTATAAATCTTTGTTAAATTAGTTATATTATTATTTATAAAATTTTGTTAATTTGAACTTAGTTAATTTTTACTAACTTTGTTAACTTAGTGATTTGTTGTTGTTGTTGTTAAAACTCGATTAACTTAAATTTATTATTATTATTATTATAAACTTAGTTATTTTTTATAAACTTAGTTAATTATTCATCATCGTCATCGTTATTATTTATAAAACTTTTTTAAATTAGTTATATTCTTATTATCTATAAAATTAATTAACTTAAACTTAGTTAATTTTATAAAACTTGTATAATTTTAACAAAATTTAGTTAATTTTTATTAACTTGGTTAACTTAGTTAATTTATTATTCTTGTTGTTAAAACTCAGTAAACTTGATTATAATAATAATAATAATAACTTATTTAATTTTTATAAACTTAGTTAATTTATTATTATTATTTATAAAACTTTGTTAACTTAGTTAAATTATAATTATTGTCATAAATTTAGTTAATTTTTATAAACTTAGTTAACTTGGTTAATGTTTTATAATTTATTATTATTATTATTATAAATTTAGTTATTTTTTATAACAGTTAATCTTGTAAGCTTAATTAATCATCATCATCATTATTCTTATAAACCTTTTAATTTTTATAAAACTTAGTTAACTTAGTTAAATTTTTATAAATTTAGTTAACTTAGTTAGTTTGTTATTGTTATTATAAACTTATTTAACTTTTATAAAATTTAGTTAATTTATTATTACTATTTACAAACCTTAGTTAAATTATGACAACTTCCATTGTAAATAGTTTTAGTTTAGCTTAGGAGTAGGTAACATACATCAACTAGTGTAACAAACTGATAAGCTACATTTCGGTTATGAGTCCAAACTTTGGCACAACTTACAATGCATGTAACGATCCTGTTTTTGAATCAAATTTAATTTAATAATTAATATAAAAATTTAGAAGTGTTGATTTTTATATATATATATATATATTGTGGTTTGGAATTTGAATTTGAAATTCAAATTCCAATATTTTAAAAATAATTTAGATTTGAAAAATAAAACATGTGATTATTTATTAATATATATTTTAGTTTCAAACTATTTTCTTTAAAGGTTATATATATATAAATATAAAAGGAAAAGTATAAATACAAAGATATAAAAACATAATACAAGTTAATACATAGATTAATACATAAACAAAAGAAAATAATAATAAAATATATATAAACATTTTCTCATGCTAAAATTTACAAGTGTTAAATATAGTTAACAAGTGTAAGTGTTTTAGTAAGAGATTTAACAAATGTAAGCCATGTAATATATGAAATGAATAAGTGTCGTTTATTTTAATTATTTCAAAAATAATAAATAATAAATAAAATAAAACTATATAATATCTCTAATCTTCTCTTTATCATCTCTTTTATTCATTTTCAAAGAAATAAAAAAACCTGTATAAAATTAAAACCAAAGAAAATCAAACCTGATCTAAAGATAAACAAAATCAAACTTTCTCAAATTTTCAAACCAGGAAGGGATTAAGACAAGTTCAAAACAATTTCAAAAAAAAAGATTAAACTCAGTTCAGGATCAACTCGTAGATAATCAAGCAACTAAAGAAGATTCGGTTTTGTAATCAAGCAAGTTAATCCATCAAAAGCTAAACAAATCAATATTAACAAAAAGCAGATCAATATAAATTCAAAGATCAAAACCATATTCAAGTTTCCAGTCTTCAAGTTTTAAAACCCAGGCCTTTTCTCTGTTTTCAAAGCAAACAGGTGAGTAAACCTTTGTTAAATCTAGATTTTTAATTGTTGTTTGTAATCATGCCTGAAGTGAAGTTGAAAATTATTTGCATATGCACAAGTCCGTGTATATATGTATATGAATGTGACCGTGCATGTCTGAGAATAGACATATGTCTCTGTTCTAAGTATAACAGGTTTCAAAACCTATTTGAAAAATCAAAACCTCACTCTCTGATCATCTATAGACTTTGATGTCTAAATGAAACATGTTAGGATTGGCAAGATCTCCATTCTAAAAATATTTTTAAGTATTAAAAGTAAATGGGTTTACTGGGAAGTGTCAAAACATAGTGGAATCGAATTTTGTTAGAAATTTAATTGATTAAAACTTAAGTTTTGATTACATAATCATGTTCGTCTCCTTAAATCATGAATTTTAAAGAAAGAATCCAGATTTTTAGTTCGTTTACGAGTAAGGAATCGTAAGATGAACGGAATCGACATTTTCACCAAATTCTGGCGATCGGTGACGCATTGGTTCTCGAGGTCGAAGTCGTAGCTTGCTGGTAGGTCGGAGATCATCAGAAAAATATTCGATGAATATATATTACACTGTGGCGATGGTGAGGCAGGGATTTAGATTTAAATCCCTAGTTTGGTCGGGGTCAGATATTTGGTTGTTGTGGCGACGTCGTCGCATCAGAGTCGATCGCACCGGTGGCGATTGAAACAAGGGAGGTAGGCGAAGCTCTGACCGAAGTCTCAACGTTTTTGGTGGCCTGTGGAGTCAGAGCGAGTCAATTCTTTGGCGATCATTTTTGTTCCAGTCTGGGTCGTGTAGCTTAATCATGAGTTCACCGTCGATTTGTGTTGCTGGGTGGTTTAAAGGATTGAGTAGATGGTCGTCGATTTGTCAATGGTCGTAGCCTCGACCAAAGATGATCGGAGCAGTTGTAGACGTGCACATGTGCATTTATGCATCAGGGTATATTATAGAGTTTGGGGAAGAAGGCTTTGCCTCAGGGTTGAACTTGAAGTCGTATAGCATGGGACTCGAAGACGTGTGTATGGGATTTTGCTCGGGTTTGTATACGGGTGTGACTCGGGTGAGACTTGGGTCTGGAGTTTTTGATGAAATGTCAAGTTTTAAAATTTTAAAAACTAATCAAGTTTTAAATTTAAATAATTTTCTTAACTTATTTCTTTTAAATAATTAAGGTTTTGTTTAATTTGGATTAATAAAGGTTTTTATAATTAAACTAATTATGTTTAAAATGTTTTAAGTAATATGTAACCTTTATTTTTAAATTAACTTAATAATATAATAAGAAGTTTTAAGAAATGTTTTCGATTATTAATTAATTTAAATATCTTAAGTTGATATACATATTAATGATTATTAATTACAAGGTTTACTAATTGAAGTTTTTAATGATAATTGAGTACTTAATTAAGATAAACGATTTATCTTTTAATTAATTAAGTAATTAAAGAGTAATTAAAGGTTAATTAATTATTAATTAAAGGTTAATCAATTTATAATTAAGGATTAATTAATTAATATAATTAATTAGGAAATAATTAATTAATAAAAGTGATTAAGATTAATTAATTAGTAATTAAGAACTAATAATTTATAATTAATAATAATTAATCATTAATTGAAGATAATAAATGAAAATAATTATGTGATAAATTAATTATAATCACACGATTAATTCATCTTATTTGTAGATGACTAATTATTATTGAATGCCCTGAATTGGTTGATACCTCTGATATGTGATTATGATATTTTGTGAAGTGAATTGCTATGAATTGAACCGTGATATCTGTGATATGTTTCTGTGTGAATGTGAAGACTGTTGGCCTTTAAACGACATTTGAATTTCAATGCGACAGGGAGTTGGATTCCAAATGGTTATCCGAAACCCACATCGAATCTTAATGGTGAATCTTTGTGACTTGTGTATCCACGTGTTTTTAAAATAAAATGCTCGTTATTCGGATTAGCCGGGAGAGGACTTTGTGTCGTAAAACTCATTTCGAATAATGATACGATGAAATTAGAGTGCATTTGAAGGCAGTGGTGAAGACCGGGTATCTTCGAGAACGAAAGGATTACCTATCGATTGTCTCTGCATCGAGTTGCTCCGGTATGGACATTTCCATATGTAATGGGGAGTCCGATCGGGATTGTGGATTCTCGGATTGCAAGGGCTTCTTCCTTTATTGGACGAAGTGCCTTCGGTTCCGCTCGAACCCAAAATGGACTTGTATGGTTGTATGTCTGACATTACACTTTGAGATATAAAGTTGATTTCTGTCAAATACATTTCTGTTTGGTGGCCGAGAATTTATTCTCTTAGCTTGACACCCTTCTCTGAGACGTACGAGCTCAGAGGTTATGTAGTTGATGGTTATTAGTGATATACTCCAATTTGGTAGTGTGGCATGCTGAGTGCTGATCATTTGTTGATCAAAGCATGGCTTTTGTGTTAAGCGTAGCTTTGTGGGACGAGACTTCGTCGAACCTCACACCCCAGAAATGGTCGAAATAGGAATGGATGCAGCAAGGTTATGAGGGTCGCACCCTTTAGGGTATGTGCATTTCCTACTGGATAATAAGTGGTATTCTGGTATGGAGCCCAGATAATTTGCTTTGTGGTTGTTGGTGTTGAGGGCCCTCGATAAAGGTCGGTTACAAAACGGGGATGGCATACTCGTGACAGTTAGTTACCTAGTTACAGAGGTAATCCGACCTTGTGTAGGCAGAGATCCGGTTAGGTTCTCGGGTCGTCCCTCCAGAGGCGTACCCTTTCGATTAAAGGAATTTCCTTAGCCTTGGCCATTTGTTGAAAATCCAATCACTCAATACGAGCCCTGTACGGTTTTAGTTGTAGAACCTGCCATTTAACATGGTAGCTATAGTAGGCATACTATAATGGTACATATGCTGGCTATGATTAATATTATACGTTCGAAATGTTTTCTACACTATGCATTAATAATAATATCAAAATGAGTTTTCTCGTATCAAGCATGTTTGACTATCATAAGGAGAAATCACCTCCAATTGTGCGATTGCATTGGGTGTGTGGGGAGGCCTTATGGTAGTTTTATTTTCCAAAAGCATAAACGGTTTTTCTTTTATAAATTGTTTTGTACAAACAACTATTTTTGTTTACTCATACCAGTCCCATGACTAACCTGGAGTTTATTGTTCCCTTCCTAAGCGCTGGATGCCCATAATTTTCCACACGGACGGCCTAGAAGCGGATTATCCGTGTTTTGGAGCTAGCTTAGATTTGGAAGTCTTTTGGAAGCTGTCAGATTTTGAAAGCTTTTGGTTTGGAGATCTTTTGAAGCTTTTTGGATCTAAAGGTGCTTAGTTGGTATTCTTGCTTTCTTTCTTTTGAAGACTCTCTTGAAGTCATCGTAGCCTTATTGTTGTTCCGCTGTGGTGTTATCATTTTGTTGTTTTATCATGTTTATAGCACTCTGATGACGATGGTTATTATTGTAATCAAAATGTTATCCATGTTGTATCTGTGTTGTGATAATGAAATTATCTTTTATTTCCGCTGTTGTATATTCATCTAATGTTGTTATAAGCTCCACCGAACCAAAGTTCAACGTTTAAATCTCCAACAGTCAAATACAAGTGAGGTATTTGATGTCGATTTTTGAACGCTGGATTTCAGGTCGTGACAATGCCATTGTATGGAATTTCTTAAAAAGATAGGGAAAAAAGTTTCATGTTAGATAATTGTAATAAAAAATATAACAATGGTTGTATTAGAGAAGTTTATTATAACGTTTGCGTTTTTTCGTTGCCGAAAAACTGAAATGTTATGGTTGAAGAAGAAGAAAGAGGTAGAAGAAGAGAGAAAAAGAGAGAAGAAGAAAGAAAACAATATTAGAACAGAAAGTAACAACAGAACAATATCAGAATCTCACAATCGCAGCGGAACAACATATAATAGACAAATGAATATTCATCAACACAAAAGAACTATACATTTTATACATTACATCACATTACATTCATTATCAGAGTGTACAACAAACAAACAGAGGAAAAGAAATACTATATACAATAGATAAAATGCTACGCCATCCAGCTCGCCTCCAGATATCTGTAGCAACACCTGAACCCAGAATGACCTGTTAACCTAACTCTAGACTGCCCGTGTGAAAATTGGTGGGCACCCAGAGTTTAGGAAGGGAACAATAAACTCCAGGTCAGTCATGTGAATGGTGTGAGAACTTAAAACAGTTTATTCTTAAAAATAACCAAAGAAATATTTTTCTTTAAGTATATTTGAAATGCTTTTGGAAAATGAAACTATCATAAGGCCTCCCGCCACACACACAATGCAAACGCAGACTTGGAGGAGATTTCTCCTTATGATAGTCAAAGATGCTTACTACGCAGAAATCAAATCATTTTTGATATTATTATTAGTGCATAGTGTAGAAAACAATTTCGAAAGTAGAATATAAATCTTAGCCAGCATAGGCATTCCGCACTTATGCCTACTATAGCTACTATATTCAATAGCAGGTTACCGCCACATTCCATAGCAGGTTATACAACTAAAACCGTACAAGGATCGTATTGTTTCTTTGGATTTCCAACAAATGGTCAGGCCAAGGAACTTCCTATTGCCACATGGAAACGCCTCTGGAATGACGTCCCGAGAACCTAACCGGATCTCTGCCAACACAAGGCCGGGTTACCCCTAACTGGGTAACAACTGACACGAATATGTCATTCCCCGATCGTAACCGATCTATATCCGAGGAGCCCCGATTTCCAACAACCACAAAGTAATAAATTTGTAGTAACCACATAGGTTAAGTATCTGGGCTCCATACCATGATACCACCTCTATCCAGAAGGAATGACATACACTAAAGGGGTGCTACCCCTTAATAACCTTGCCGCATCTTTCCTGTTTTGACCATTTCCGGGGTGTGAGGCTCGATGAAGTCTCGTCCACAAAGCCACGCTTTACAAAAGCAGTGCTTTGGGTCAACAAATGATCAAAGCAATGATCATCAAGATAAACGATCAAACAAATGATCCTATCACAAATGATCATTCAACGATCATTTCACAGCAACACTCAGCATGCCACATTACCAATTCGGGAATGTATCACTAGTAACCATCAACTATATAACCTCTGAGCTCGTACGTCTCAGAGAAGCGTGTTAAGCTAAGAGAATAAATTCTCCGCCACCAACAAAAATATATTTGATAGAAACCAGCTTTACATCTCAAATTGTAACGTCAGACATACAATCCATACAAGTCTGTTCCGGGATCGAACAGAACCGAAGGCACTTCCAAAGAAGCCCTTGCAATCCGGATATTCACTAATCACGTCCGGACAACTCGTCACTAAGGGTGATAAAACCTCTATATCGGAGATCGGTCGATGCAGAGTAACTCGACGGTAATCCATCCGTTTTCACAAATATCCGGTCTTCAACACCGGTCTTCAAATGCAATTCATAACGACGTATCACATATTCGGAGTGGGTTATACGACCCCATGGTCCTTTCCCGGTTAACCCGAATAGTGAGCGCTTATTTAAAAATAAGTGTGGCATCCAATTCAAGCAATCACAACAAATACCTATTTAAAGGTAAATATTGATAGTCGGTTATTTAACTATCAATAGAGATGAGCAACATCATCAGATCCCAAATAATTTCTCAAATTATTTATTTTTCCAAAAATATCTTTACAAGATATAAAATTTCCCACACCTCAAAAATAAATCAATATTTATTTTGAAACCAATCTCCCTTTTCATTTCTAAATTCCATAGTGAATTTATATTTCAAAATATCCATTGATCTACAGTTTTCAATAGATTTCAAATATTCAATTCCAATTTATCTTCCAAAAGGATAAATTCTTAAAAACGTTCCATTTCATATTGGAAAAGCAATTCCATACTTATTTAATAAGTAATTCACAAAATCTTATTTATTTTCAACAATTTGAAAATATTCAATATACTTAAACCATAGTTAAGTATATATCTCATTCTTTTAAGGAAAACATTCTTTTATTCACTTTTATTTGGGTCAAAACGAATGTTGCGTAAAGCATCGTTACGACGACCCAAAAACACTAGTATAGGGATTCGAAATTAAATAGATATATAAATCCCAATAATATACAAAAATATTTCCTTTCCAAAACCATTTACTATAACAACAGTGTTATAGTCCATCATTTCCTTATTTTTTCAAAAACGTCTATTTCAACAATGAATGTTGAAATCTATGTTTTCATTTCTCTCTATTTTTCGAAAAACGTCTATTTCAACAATGAATGTTGAAATCTACGACTTCCTTTCCTTCTATTTCTCGAAAACGTCTATTTCAACAATGAATGTTGAAATCTATGTTTTCGATACTTGATGCATTTTAAAACGTCTTTAAATCGTTTTAAATTCTATTTAAAACGTCCTTTCCCCAAAAGATATCCATTTTATTTAACGATATATTCACTGTTCAAAAACGTGAATATAACTCCTTTAATAAATTTCAATATTAAATTTATCAAATTCAATTGATTTTCGAATTTATAAACAATGTTTATAAATTCCATTCCTATTTATAAACTTCGATTTATAAATCTTTTTTATTTATCCCATTTAAATTTATATATCCCAATTATATACCCAAAATCCAGTTTATAAGTAAATTACTTATAAATCCTTTATCTTCAACTTCTATTCATTTTATAATCTTCAGAGTCTAAAATCTATACTTTTCAATGAAATCGATTTTATACTTTATTTTAACACTTAATAAACTTGTTTATAATTCCAATATTTTTAATTCATAAATATCAATTTTAAAAATCTTTTATACTCATCCTTTATAAAAATTCAAAAATCCAAATTTATACCATTTTATAAATTACTTAACTATTTATTTCAAAAATCTCTCTTTGGTTATATTCCACCAAAAATAGTAATTTTTATAACTTTAAAATTTTAACATTTATTTATTTAAAATAAATCAATTCAAAATTTAATAAAACGTATAATTTCAAAAAAAATCACTTTAAAAATCCTTTAAAAATCAAAATCGTTATTTTAATATTTTTAAAACTCCAAAAATGGATCCGATGATGTAACACACCAAATAGTTAATCACGACATCCAAACATCATATATCGATATGATAATCAATCAAATATAACAATATCTGAAATCAAATAAATATTTGTGAGGAATACAGTTGGATCCCTCCAACCTGTTACCCTGCATCCACAGATGTTAGCACAATACCCATTCCACTTCGAGGTGGAATATCGCGGTATATGGGATTGTATAAAATATTATCCGCTTACTAACGGCGCAATAGGGTCTCATCCGCTATACAATGCGGGAAATCAATCAACTGCAATATATACATATGCCAATATATATATATTGCTATATATAGATATATATCCTACTATATCTAATATCACAATCAAACAACAATCCATCAATCAACAAATTTTAAATATAACTATTTAAAATTTTAAATAACCCTTTTGAGTGAGAAGTTCACACCTTAGCTTTTATTAGCAATCCATTTTCCATCTTGACTAGATTTCCTTGTTTTATACCTTGTATAAATATTATACAAATTAATTAACATTCGAACCAATTTAAATAACAAATTTCCGTTTTTGATTGTTTAATTAACCAATGATTTTGTTTTAAACTAATTTTCTTCTTTAAAATTATCTAATCGAAGAATTAAATCTTAAACTAGAATTCCTTTAATAAATTTATTTTAACAGATTCTTTTACAAATTATTTTTAGTTATTAAAATAGATTTTTAAATAAGCTAATACTTCTAATTTTTTAGCAAAATTCGTTTTTAATAAATTATTTTTACTAAAAATTTAAATTTGAAACTAAATTCCCTTTATTAGCAACTATTTAATCTTAGAAATAAATTCCTATTTGATAAATTTAATTAACTAAAATTTTTGATTTTTACTAAACTTATAGGTGCTTTTCAAAATTCCCATCATTATATTCTTCATTTTATAAATTCTTTTAACCGTTCATAACAAAATTTATAAATATTAAATTTCAGTAAATAGCAAAATAACTTCTTCTTGACTGTTCTGTACATTTTCAAATCTAAACTAAATTAAAATTTTCGCTTATACTTTACTGTTAATATATATCCATATACACACAATGCATATATTATAAAATTTAACTAAATAATTTAAATTAAATTATTCAAATTATACCTTCACTGCCGAAACTGGCCACGAACGACCACTTCTCGAGATCGACAAATCCCCCAAATTGTCAAACCTCCCTGACATCGGCCCTCTTCTCCTTCGCCACGACAGTGCCGCCACCATCATACGACCCACCTCGACATCTAACTCGAGTTCTCTTCGCCTCCGATTAAATCAAGTCGTCGCCGCACCTCGCAGTCGCCATCCAAACCCAACGCCGAGCCCTCAAAACCAAACGTATCTTCGCCTCCTGAAACGCCATCGCGACACTTGAAAACCCCCGGCCACGCACTTGCTCGCGAGCTCCAAGCCCTAATCGCCCTAGCCCATTCGCGTTGCCTCACTCGACCGAGCTACTCGAGCTCCTCCTCCTCGCTCGCGCTCGAGCGATTCGATTTTTTTGATTTAGATTGAGGACGAAATCGACTTCGTCTTCGGCCGATGGTGATTTCCCTATGCGGCGGCCATTAATTTCAATTCGATTTACGGAAGAGAGAAAGGGAAAGAGAGGGTCGCGATTCGATTCGATCGAATGGGGGAGTTTGACCATTGTTTCTAGATTTGAACTGAAGAGGATTTGAGTTGCGTGAATATTTTTTTAAAAGAGACAGGGGAACAAGAGTACGTGATTTACAGGGTAGGTCTGCTTTAAAAAAATAATAATAGGGTGGCTGATGTTGATTTGATCTTGACCAATTATATTTTTAAATTTAAATTGAATTCGTTTAAATTTCAATGCGTTTTCTCACCGCGTGTTCACATATCAACTCCGAAAAATACGAAATTTGAAATTCGGTAATAATTCGGTATTACGGACCCAATGGAACTCGTTTCGTTCAATTCTGAGACTGTGCCTCGGACGGCTATTTTTAAACTCAATTTAAACGATATAAATTCAAAACTGAACAATTCACTATTAATTTCAAATCTGAAGCTCCTATTATCTTCAGTATTATCTATATGGATTTTACAATCTTTTGAAATATTTTTAATCAGCTTAAAATTGAGGATTCAAATTTTTATTCAACTTTCAAATAGATTAAATTTTATAATTTAATAGCTAAATTCATTATGAAATTTGAATTCAAGTCAAATCATCATTCAAATATTTAAAATAAATTAAATATTTTCAATTTAGATTGTTCAAAATTCTGGGTCGTTACAACCTTCCCCCCTTAAAAGAATTTCGTCCTCGAAATTGCAAGTTAGAAAGAAATGGTCCTTAACTCGTCTACTATTTTTCACAATCCAAATAGTTTTATCAACTTACTAACCTAAATCTTTTTATTAAAGATCCATTATCATTTCAACTAGCTTTCTAACTTCAATTATAAATTTCAAAGAACATTGTTTACCTCACAATTCAAATTTAAATTCAAATTCAAACTTTAAACTTTCAAAACATTTCTAACACCCGAAATTTTCGAAAAATTTCGCCACCGTCTCCTTTGCGCGGCTCGATCGGTACGACTACAAAATGGCACTACGGCCCCTCAGAATCAAAAAGAAAAGAGAAAGCCAAGTGGCTGGAGAAGGAAATCATCAAATCTCATACTAAAATTGAAATACGTACATTTTCGTCGAGCAATTCAATTTTTATCTTTGAAATCAAAATCCCAATTCCTTTATAACACCTGTATAACCTGCTAGTAGTAGTATCCAATTACAATATTCAAACCATTTTGCACATTTTCTTTACGAAATTTCGATATATACTTCTTATATCATTTTTACTTTACTATTGGAATTGGAATTATACATTCATTTTCATTCAATTTTGCATTTTAATTTCATTTGAATTCAATTCACAATTTCAATTTTTATTTGAATTCAATTTATAATCTCAATTCTATTTGTTTCTAAGCCAAACGAATTCATATTCATTCTAGTTTATACTAATTCAAATTGATACCAATTCAATTTATTCTAATTCTACTTCAGTTCAATTTGCATTTCATATTTTCCATTCAATTTTGTTTACATTCCATATTCATATTCATCTTGAATTTACTTAAGCTATTTCACTTCAAACTCAAGTTCATTTCCTTGTAAACAATCTTCAATTTCATTTCCATTTTCATTTAATTCAATTCATTTACAAATCATATTTACTTTCATTCCTTCAATTAGTTTAGCTTACTAATTTTCATTTCAATACTTCGCTTTGCTTAAATCAAATTCAATTCCAATTCATTTTAATTAATCCAAATTTATTTTCAACTTAATAATATTCCATAAATATTTTTATATAGCATTCCAGAGTCTTTTCAGCTTTTCCAAAACCAAATCCAAATTTTCCAAACAACTTTTATTTAAAACAATTTGGCAGCAATTCCTCTTTTGGAAACCCGAAAATGAACACCAATGATGCCGCGGTCATCATCGAATTATTTTCCAGCGACAGAAAAGAGTTTAGAGCTTTTCATTCCTTTAAAACACTTTTCCAAAAGCCTTTGAAATTCATTTTCAAATCAAAAAGGAATTTAAACTTCTAAAATTTCCAAGTTCTTTCAAAAACATTTCAAAAAAAAAACTTCTCTGGAATTCTATTTCCAATTATAAGTCAAATTTATAATTTACATTCTTAAATTTCATTTGCATATGGATTATTTTTTCTTATCTTTTTATCTAAATTTTCATATAACAATGATTTCAATTATATTTCAATTTCAATGGTAATAGTTTAATATTATTACTACCTAACAACCATGCATCCATATACTACAATAATTTATAAAGATAATTTTCTTTATCTACAAAAATAGTTTTGGGCAAAAATTATTTCATCTACCCGATTTTTTTTAAAAACAATACTGTGTCGAATTGTTCTATTCAAGTGTTTAGAAACCCCTTCGATCCAGTTGTACAGACTGTGCCGACGAAGGTTCATATGTCACTCAATAAACCAATCATCACAATATAAAACAAATTTTATATTCACTAACAAATACGCGCTCATATCTATTATTACACTCAAACTCATTCTAGAGTACTACTGACTCCATCTCTAATGAGTAACACCCAACAGAGCCATGGTTGTCGCTTAACCATATGCTCTGATACCAAATGTAACGTTTGCGATTTTTCGTTGCCGAAAAACCGAAATGTTATGGTTGAAGAAGAAGAAAGAGGTAGAAGAAGAGAGAAAAAGAGAGAAGAAGAAAGAAAACAATATCAGAACAGAAAGTAACAACAGAACAATATCAGAATCTCACAATCGCAGCGGAACAACATATAATAGATAAATGAATATTCATCAAAACAAAAGAACTATACATTTTATACATTACATCACATTACATTCATTATCAGAGTGTACAACAAACAAACAGCGGAAAAGAAATACTATATACAATAGATAAAATGCTAAGCCATCCAGCTCGCCTCCAGATATCTGTAGCAACACCTGAACCCAGAATGACCTGTTAACCTAACTCTAGACTGCCCGTGTGAAAATTGGTGGGCACCCAGAGTTTAGGAAGGGAACAATAAACTCCAGGTCAGTCATGTGACTGGTGTGAGAACTTAAAACAGTTTATTCTTAAAAACAACCAAAGAAATATTTTTCTTTAAGTAAATTCAAAATGCTTTTGGAAAATGAAACTATCATAAGGCCTCCCGCCACACACACAATGCAAACGCAGACTTGGAGGAGATTTCTCCTTATGATAGTCAAAGATGCTTACTACGCAGAAATCAAATCATTTTTGATATTATTATTAGTGCATAGTGTAGAAAACAATTTCGAAAGTAGAATATAAATCTTAGCCAGCATAGGCATTCCGCACTTATGCCTACTATAGCTACTATGTTCAATAGCAGGTTACCGCCACATTCCATAGCAGGTTATACAACTAAACCGTACAAGGATCATATTGTTTCTTTGGATTTCCAACAAATGGTCAGGCCAAGGAACTTCCTATTGCCACATGGAAACGCCTCTGGAATGACGTCCCGAGAACCTAACCGGATCTCTGCCAACACAAGGCCGGGTTACCCCTAACTGGGTAACAACTGACACGAATATGTCATTCCCCGATCGTAACCGATCTATATCCGAGGATCCCCGATTTCCAACAACCACAAAGTAATAAATTTGCAGTAACCACATAGGTTAAGTATCTGGGCTCCATACCATGATACCACCTCTATCCAGAAGGAATGACATACACTAAAGGGGTGCTACCCCCTAATAACCTTGCCGCATCTTTCCTGTTTTGACCATTTCCGAGGTGTGAGGCTCGATGAAGTCTCGTCCACAAAGCCACGCTTTACAAAAGCAGTGCTTTGGGTCAACAAATGATCAAAGCAATGATCATCAAGATAAACGATCAAACAAATGATCCTATCACAAATGATCATTCAACGATCATTTCACAGCAACACTCAGCATGCCACATTACCAATTCGGGAATGTATCACTAGTAACCATCAACTATATAACCTCTGAGCTCGTACGTCTCAGAGAAGGGTGTTAAGCTAAGAGAATAAATTCTCCGCCACCAACAAAAATATATTTGATAGAAACCAGCTTAACATCTCAAATTGTAACGTCAGACATACAATCCATACAAGTCTGTTCCGGGATCGAACAGAACCGAAGGCACTTCCAAAGAAGCCCTTGCAATCCGGATATTCACTAATCACGTCCGGACAACCCGTCACTAAGGGTGATAAAACCTCTATATCGGAGATCGGCCGATGCAGAGTAACTCGACGGTAATCCATCCGTTTTCACAAATATCCGGTCTTCAACACCGGTCTTCAAATGCAATTCATAACGACGTATCACATATTCGGAGTGGGTTATACGACCCCATGGTCCTTTCCCGGTTAACCCGAATAGTGAGCGCTTATTTAAAATAAGTGTGGCATCCAATTCAAGCAATCACAACATTTAAAGGTAAATATTGATAGTCGGTTATTTAACTATCAATAGAGATGAGCAACATCATCACATCCCAAATAATTTCTCAAATTATTTATTTTTCCAAAAATATCTTTACAAGATATAAAATTTCCCACACCTCAAAAATAAATCAATATTTATTTTGAAACCAATCTCCCTTTTCATTTCTAAATTCCATAGTGAATTTATATTTCAAAATATCCATTGATCTACAGTTTTCAATAGATTTCAAATATTCAATTCCAATTTATCTTCCAAAAGGATAAATTCTTAAAAACGTTCCATTTCATATTGGAAAAGCAATTCCATACTTATTTAATAAGTAATTCACAAAATCTTATTTATTTTCAACAATTTGAAAATATTCAATATACTTAAACCATAGTTAAGTATATATCTCATTCTTTTAAGGAAAACATTCTTTTATTCACTTTTATTTGGGTCAAAACGAATGTTGCGTAAAACATCGTTACGACGACCCAAAAACACTAGTATAGGGATTCGAAATTAAATAGATATATAAATCCCAATACTATACAAAAATATTTCCTTTCGGAAACCATTTACTATAACAACAGTGTTATAGTCCATCATTTCCTTATTTTTTCGAAAACGTCTATTTCAACAATGAACGTTGAAATCTATGTTTTCATTTCCCTCTATTTTTCGAAAAACGTCTATTTCAACAATGAATGTTGAAATCTACGACTTCCTTTCCTTCTATTTCTCGAAAACGTCTATTTCAACAATGAATGTTGAAATCTATGTTTTCGATACTTGATGCATTTTAAAACGTCTTTAAATCGTTTTAAATTCTATTTAAAACATCCTTTCCCCAAAAGATATCCATTTTATTTAACGATATATTCACCGTTCAAAAACGTGAATATAACTCCTTTAATAAATTTCAATATTAAATTTATCAAATTCAATTGATTTTCGAATTTATAAACAATGTTTATAAATTCCATTCCTATTTATAAACTTCGATTTATAAATCTCTTTTATTTATCCCATTTAAATTTATATATCCCAATTATATACCCAAAATCCAGTTTATAAGTAAATTACTTATAAATCCTTTATCTTCAACTTTTATTCATTTTATAATCTTCAGAGTCTAAAATCTATACTTTTCAATGAAATCGATTTTATACTTTATTTTAACACTTAATAAACTTGTTTATAATTCCAATATTTTTAATTCATAAATATCAATTTTAAAAATCTTTTATACTCATCCTTTATAAATATTCAAAAATCCAAATTTATACCATTTTATAAATTACTTAACTATTTATTTCAAAAATCTCTCTTTGGTTATATTCCACCAAAAATAGTAATTTTTATAACTTTAAAATTTTAACGTTTATTTATTTAAAATAAATCAATTCAAAATTTAATAAAACGTATAATTTCAAAAAAATCACTTTAAAAATCCTTTAAAAATCAAAATTGTTATTTTAATATTTTTAAAACTCCAAAAATGGATCCGATGATGTAACACACCAAATAGTTAATCACGACATCCAAACATCATATATCGATATGATAATCAATCAAATATAACAATATCTGAAATCAAATAAATATTTGTGAGGAATCCAGTTGGATCCCTCCAACCTGTTTCCCTGCATCCACAGATGTTAGCACAATACACATTCCACTTCGAGGTGGAATATCGCGGTATATGGGATTGTATAAAATATTATCCGCTTACTAACGGCGCAATAGGGTCTCATCCGCTATACAATGCGGGAAATCAATCAACTGCAATATATACATATGTCAATATATATATATTGCTATATATAGATATATATCCTACTATATCTAATATCACAATCAAACAACAATCCATCAATCAACAAATTTTAAATATAACTATTTAAAATTTTAAATAACCCTTTTGAGTGAGAAGTTCTCACCTTAGCTTTTATTAGCAATCCATTTTCCATCTTGACTCGATTTCCTTGTTTTATACCTTGTATAAATATTATGCAAATTAATTAACATTCGAACCAATTTAAATAACAAATTTCCGTTTTTGATTGTTTAATTAACCAATGATTTTGTTTTAAACTAATTTTCTTCTTTAAAATTATCTAATCGAAGAATTAAATCTTAAACTAGAATTCCTTTAATAAATTTATTTTAACAAATTCTTTTACAAATTATTTTTAGTTATTAAAATAGATTTTTAAATAAGCTAATACTTTTAATTTTTTAGCAAAATTCCTTTTTAATAAATTATTTTTACTAAAAATTTAAATTTGAAACTAAATTCCCTTTATTAGCAACTATTTAATCTTAGAAATAAATTCCTATTTGATAAATTTAATTAACTAAAAATTTTGATTTTTACTAAACTTATAGATGCTTTTCAAAATTCCCATCATTATATTCTTCATTTTATAAATTCTTTTAACCGTTCATAACAAAATTTATAAATATTAAATTTCAGTAAATAGCAAAATAACTTCTTCTTGACTATTCTGTACATTTTCAAATCTAAACTAAATTAAAATTTTCGCATATACTTTACTGTTAATATATATCCATATACACACAATGCATATATTATAAAATTTAACTAAATAATTTAAATTAAATTATTCAAATTATACCTTCACTGCCGAAACTGGCCACGAACGACCACTGCTCGAGATCGACATAACCCTCAAATTGTCAAACCTCCCTGACATCGGCCCTCTTCTCCTTCGCCACGACAGTGCCACCACCATCATAAGAACCACCTCGACATCTAACCCGAGTTCTCTTCGCCTCCGATTAAATCAAGTCGTCGCCGCACCTCGCAGTCGCCATCCAAACCCAACGTCGAGCCCTCAAAACCAAACGTATCTTCGCCTCCTGAAACGCCATCGCGACACTTGAAATCCCCCGGCCACGCACTTGCTCGCGAGCTCCAAGCCCTAATCGCCCTAGCCCATTCGCGTTGCCTCACTCGACCGAGCTACTCGAGATCCTCCTCCTCGCTCGCGCTCGAGCGATTCGATTTTTTTGATTTAGATTGAGGACGAAATCGACTTCGTCTTCGGCCGATGGTGATTTCCCTATGCGGCGGCCAATAATTTCAATTCGATTTACTGAAGAGAGAAAGGGGAAGAGAGGGTCGCGATTCGATTCGATCGAATGGGGGAGTTCGGCCATTGTTTCTAGATTTGAACTGAAGAGGATTTGAGTTGCGTGAATATATTTTTAAAAGAGACAGGGGAACAAGAGTACGCGATTTACAGGGTAGGTCTGCTTTAAAAAAAAAAAATAGGGTGGCTGATGTTGATTTGATCTTGACCAATTATATTTTTAAATTTAAATTGAATTCGTTTAAATTTCAATGCGTTTTCTCACCGCGTGTTCACATATCAACTCCGAAAAATACGAAATTTGAAATTCGGTAATAATTCGGTATTACGGACCCAATGGAACTCGTTTCGTTCAATTCTGAGACTGTGCCTCGGACGGCTATTTTTAAACTCAATTTAAACGATATAAATTCAAAACTGAACAATTCACTATTAATTTCAAATCTGAAGCTCCTATTATCTTCAGTATTATCTATATGGATTTTACAATCTTTTGAAATATTTTTAATCAGCTTAAAATTGAGGATTCAAATTTTTATTCAACTTTCAAATAGATTAAATTTTATAATTTAATCGCTAAATTCATTATGAAATTTGAAATTCAAGTCAAATCATCATTCAAATATTTAAAATAAATTAAATATTTTCAATTTAGATTGTTCAAAATTCTGGGTCGTTACAACCTTCCCCCCTTAAAAGAATTTCGTCCTCGAAATTGCAAGTTAGAAAGAAATGGTCCTTAACTCGTCTACTATTTTTCACAATCCAAATAGTTTTATCAACTTACTAACCTAAATCTTTTTATTAAAGATCCATTATCATTTCAACTAGCTTTCTAACTTCAATTATAAATTTCAAAGAACATTGTTTACCTCACAATTCAAATTTAAATTCAAATTCAAACTTTAAACTTTCAAAACATTTCTAACACCCGAAATTTTCGAAAAATTTCGCCACCGTCTCCTTTGCGCGGCTCGATCGGTACGACTACAAAATGGCACTACGGCCCCTCAGAATCAAAAAGAAAAGAGAAAGCCAAGTGGCTGGAGAAGGAAATCATCAAATCTCATACTAAAATTGAAATACGTACATTTTTGTCGAGCAATTCAATTTTTATCTTTGAAATCAAAATCCCAATTCCTTTATAACACCTGTATAACCTGCTAGTAGTAGTATCCAATTACAATATTCAAACCATTTTGCACATTTTCTTTACGAAATTTCGATATATACTTCTTATATCATCTTTACTTTACTATTGGAATTGGAATTGGAATTATACATTCATTTTCATTCAATTTTGCATTTTAATTTCATTTGAATTCAATTCACAATTTCAATTTTTATTTGAATTCAATTTATAATCTCAATTCTATTTGTTTCTAAGCCAAACGAATTCATATTCATTCTAGTTTATACTAATTCAAATTGATACCAATTCAATTTATTCTAATTCTACTTCAGTTCAATTTGCATTTCATATTTTCCATTCAATTTTGTTTACATTCCATATTCATATTCATCTTGAATTTACTTAAGCTATTTCACTTCAAACTCAAGTTCATTTCCTTGTAAACAATCTTCAATTTCATTTCCATTTTCATTTAATTCAATTCATTTACAAATCATATCTACTTTCATTCCTTCAATTAGTTTAGCTTACTAATTTTCATTTCAATACTTCGCTTTGCCTAAATCAAATTCAATTCCAATTCATTTTAATTACTCCAAATTTATTTTCAACTTAATAATATTCCATAAATATTTTTATATAGCATTCCAGAGTCTTTTCAGCTTTTCCAAAACCAAATCCAAATTTTCCAAACAACTTTTATTTAAAACAATTTGGCAGCAATTCCTCTTTTGGAAACCCGAAAATGAACACCAATGATGCCGCGGTCATCATCGGAATTATTTTCCAGCGACAGAAAAGAGTTTAGAGCTTTTCATTCCTTTAAAACACTTTTCCAAAAGCCTTTGAAATTCATTTTCAAATCAAAAAGGAATTTAAACTTTTAAAATTTCCAAATTCTTTCAAAAACATTTCAAAAAAAAAACTTCTCTGGAATTCTATTTCCAATTATAAGTCAAATTTATAATTTACATTCTTAAATTTCATTTGCATATGGATTTTTTTTTCTTATCTTTTTATCTAAATTTTCATATAACAATGATTTCAATTATATTTCAATTTCAATGGTAATAGTTTAATATTATTACTACCTAACAACCATGCATCCATATACTACAATAATTTATAAAGATAATTTTCTTTATCTACAAAAATAGTTTTGGGCAAAAATTATTTCATCTACCCAATTTTTTTTTAAAACAATACTGTGTCGAATTGTTCTATTCAAGTGTTTAGAAACCCCTTCGATCCAGTTGTACAGACTGTGCCGACGAAGGTTCATATGTCACTCAATAAACCAATCATCACAATATAAAACAAATTTTATATTCACTAACAAATACGCGCTCATATCTATTATTACACTCAAACTCATTCTAGAGTACTACTGACTCCATCTCTAATGAGTAACACCCAACAGAGCCATGGTTGTCGCTTAACCATATGCTCTGATACTAAATGTAACGTTTGCGATTTTTCGTTGCCGAAAAACCAAAATGTTATGGTTGAAGAAGAAGAAAGAGGTAGAAGAAGAGAGAAGAAGAAAGAAAACAATATCAGAACAGAAAGTAACAACAGAACAATATCAGAATCTCACAATCGCAGCGGAACAACATATAATAGATAAATGAATATTCATCAAAACAAAAGAACTATACATTTTATACATTACATCACATTACATTCATTATCAGAGTGTACAACAAACAAACAGCGGAAAAGAAATACTATATACAATAGATAAAATGCTACACCATCCAGCTCGCCTCCAGATATCTGTAGCAACACCTGAACCCAGAATGACCTGTTAACCTAACTCTAGACTGCCCGTGTGAAAATTGGTAGGCACCCAGAGTTTAAGAAGGGAACAATAAACTCCAGGTCAGTCATGTGACTGGTGTGAGAACTTAAAACAGTATATTCTTAAAAACAACCAAAGAAATATTTTTCTTTAAGTAAATTCAAAATGCTTTTGGAAAATGAAACTACCATAAGGCCTCCCGCCGCACACACAATGCAAACGCAGACTTGGAGGAGATTTCTCCTTATGATAGTCAAAGATGCTTACTACGCAGAAATCAAATCATTTTTGATATTATTATTAGTGCATAGTGTAGAAAACAATTTCGAAAGTAGAATATAAATCTTAGCCAGCATAGGCATTCCGCACTTATGCCTACTATAGCTACTATGTTCAATAGCAGGTTACCGCCACATTCCATAGCAGGTTATACAACTAAACCGTACAAGGATCGTATTGTTTCTTTGGATTTCCAACAAATGGTCAGGCCAAGGAACTTCCTATTGCCACATGGAAACGCCTCTGGAATGACGTCCCGAGAACCTAACCGAATCTCTGCCAACACAAGGCCGGGTTACCCCTAACTGGGTAACAACAGACACGAATATGTCATTCCCCGATCGTAACCGATCTATATCCAAGGATCCCCGATTTCCAACAACCACAAAGTAATAAATTTGCAGTAACCACATAGGTTAAGTATCTGGGCTCCATACCATGATACCACCTCTATCCAGAAGGAATGACATACACTAAAGGGGTGCTACCCCCTAATAACCTTGCCGCATCTTTCCTGTTTTGACCATTTCCGGGGTGTGAGGCTCGATGAAGTCTCGTCCACAAAGCCACGCTTTACAAAAGCAGTGCTTTGGGTCAACAAATGATCAAAGCAATGATCATCAAGATAAACGATCAAACAAATGATCCTATCACAAATGATCATTCAACGATCATTTCACAGCAACACTCAGCATGCCACATTACCAATTCGGGAATGTATCACTAGTAACCATCAACTATATAACCTCTGAGCTCGTACGTCTCAGAGAAGGGTGTTAAGCTAAGAGAATAAATTCTCCGCCACCAACAAAAATATATTTGATAGAAACCAGCTTAACATCTCAAATTGTAACGTCAGACATACAATCCATACAAGTCTGTTCCGGGATCGAACAGAACCGAAGGCACTTCCAAAGAAGCCCTTGCAATCCGGATATTCACTAATCACGTCCGGACAACCCGTCACTAAGGGTGATAAAACCTCTATATCGGAGATCGGCCGATGCAGAGTAACTCGACGGTAATCCATACGTTTTCACAAATATCTGGTCTTCAACGCCGGTCTTCAAATGCAATTCATAACGACGTATCACATATTCGGAGTGGGTTATACGACCCCATGGTCCTTTCCCGGTTAACCCGAATAGTGAGCGCTTATTTAAAAATAAGTGTGGCATCCAATTCAAGCAATCACAACATTTAAAGGTAAATATTGATAGTCGGTTATTTAACTATCAATAGAGAAGAGCAACATCATCACATCCCAAATAATTTCTCAAATTATTTATTTTTCCAAAAATATCTTTACAAGATATAAAATTTCCCACACCTCAAAAATAAATCAATATTTATTTTGAAACCAATCTCCCTTTTCATTTCTAAATTCCATAGTGAATTTATATTTCAAAATATCCATTGGTCTACAGTTTTCAATAGATTTCAAATATTCAATTCCAATTTATCTTCCAAAAGGATAAATTCTTAAAAACGTTCCATTTCATATTGGAAAAGCAATTCCATACTTATTTAATAAGTAATTCACAAAATCTTATTTATTTTCAACAATTTGAAAATATTCAATATACTTAAACCATAGTTAAGTATATATCTCATTCTTTTAAGGAAAACATTCTTTTATTCACTTTTATTTGGGTCAAAACGAATGTTGCGTAAAACATCGTTACGACGACCCAAAAACACTAGTATAGGGATTCGAAATTAAATAGATATATAAATCCCAATACTATACAAAAATATTTCCTTTCGGAAACCATTTACTATAACAACAGTGTTATAGTCCATCATTTCCTTATTTTTTCGAAAACGTCTATTTCAACAATGAACGTTGAAATCTATGTTTTCATTTCCCTCTATTTTTCGAAAAACGTCTATTTCAACAATGAATGTTGAAATCTACGACTTCCTTTCCTTCTATTTCTCGAAAACGTCTATTTCAACAATGAATGTTGAAATCTATGTTTTCGATACTTGATGCATTTTAAAACGTCTTTAAATCGTTTTAAATTCTATTTAAAACATCCTTTCCCCAAAAGATATCCATTTTATTTAACGGTATATTCACTGTTCAAAAACGTGAATATAACTCCTTTAATAAATTTCAATATTAAATTTATCAAATTCAATTGATTTTCGAATTTATAAACAATGTTTATAAATTCCATTCCTATTTATAAACTTCGATTTATAAATCTCTTTTATTTATCCCATTTAAATTTATATATCCCAATTATATACCCAAAATCCAGTTTATAAGTAAATTACTTATAAATCCTTTATCTTCAACTTCTATTCATTTTATAATCTTCAGAGTCTAAAATCTATACTTTTCAATGAAATCGATTTTATACTTTATTTTAACACTTAATAAACTTGTTTATAATTCCAATATTTTTAATTCATAAATATCAATTTTAAAAATCTTTTATACTCATCCTTTATAAAAATTCAAAAATCCAAATTTATACCATTTTATAAATTACTTAACTATTTATTTCAAAAATCTCTCTTTGGTTATATTCCACTAAAAATAGTAATTTTTATAACTTTAAAATTTTAACGTTTATTTATTTAAAATAAATCAATTCAAAATTTAATAAAACGTATAATTTCAAAAAAAATCACTTTAAAAATCCTTTAAAAATCAAAATCGTTATTTTAATATTTTTAAAACTCCAAAAATTGATCCGATGATGTAACACACCAAATAGTTAATCACGACATCCAAACATCATATATCGATATGATAATCAATCAAATATAACAATATCTGAAATCAAATAAATATTTGTGAGGAATCCAGTTGGATCCCTCCAACCTGTTTCCCTGCATCCACAGATGTTAGCACAATACCCATTCCACTTCGAGGTGGAATATTGCGGTATATGGGATTGTATAAAATATTATCCGCTTACTAACGGCGCAATAGGGTCTCATCCGCTATACAATGCGGGAAGTCAATCAACTGCAATATATACATATGCCAATATATATATATTGCTATATATAGATATATATCCTACTATATCTAATATCACAATCAAACAACAATCCATCAATCAACAAATTTTATATATAACTATTCAAAATTTTAAATAACCCTTTTGAGTGAGAAGTTCTCACCTTAGCTTTTATTAGCAATCCATTTTTCATCTTGACTCGATTTCCTTGTTTTATACCTTGTATAAATATTATGCAAATTAATTAACATTCGAACCAATTTAAATAACAAATTTCCGTTTTTGATTGTTTAATTAAGCAATGTTTTTGTTTTAAACTAATTTTCTTCTTTAAAATTATCTAATCGAAGAATTATATCTTAAACTAGAATTCCTTTAATAAATTTATTTTAACAAATTATTTTACAAATTATTTTTAGTTATTAAAATAGATTTTTAAATAAGCTAATACTTTTAATTTTTTAGCAAAATTCCTTTTTAATAAATTATTTTTACTAAAAATTTAAATTTGAAACCAAATTCCCTTTATATGCAATTATTAATCTTAGAAATAAATTCCTATTTGATAAATTTAATTAACTAAAAATTTTGATTTTTACTAAACTTATAGATGCTTTTCAAAATTCCCATCATTATATTCTTCATTTTATAAATCTTTTAACCGTTCATAACAAAATTTATAAATATTAAATTTCAGTAAATAGCAAAATAACTTCTTCTTGACTGTTCTGTACATTTTCAAATCTAAACTAAATTAAAATTTTCGCATATACTTTACTGTTAATATATATCCATATACACACAATGCATATATTATAAAATTTAACTAAATAATTTAAATTAAATTATTCAAATTATACCTTCACCGCCGAAACTGGCCACGAACGACCACTGCTCGAGATCGACAAAACCCCCAAATTGTCAAACCTCCCTGACATCGGCCCTCTTCTCCTTCGCCACGACAGTGCCACCACCATCATACGACCCACCTCGACATCTAACCCGAGTTCTCTTCGCCTCCGATTAAATCAAGTCGTCGCCGCACCTCGCAGTCGCCATCCAAACCCAACGCCGAGCCCTCAAGACCAAACGTATCTTCGCCTCCTGAAACGCCATCGCGACACTTGAAAACCCCCGGCCACGCACTTGCTCGCGAGCTCCAAGCCCTAATCGCCCTAGCCCATTCGCGTTGCCTCACTCGACCGAGCTACTCGAGCTCCTCCTCCTCGCTCGCGCTCGAGCGATTCGATTTTTTTGATTTAGATTGAGGACGAAATCGACTTCGTCTTCGGCCGATGGTGATTTCCCTATGCGACGGCCATTAATTTCAATTCGATTTACTGAAGAGAGAAAGGGGAAGAGAGGGTCGCGATTCGATTCGATCGAATGGGGGAGTTCGGCCATTGTTTCTAGATTTGAACTGAAGAGGATTTGAGTTGCGTGAATATTTTTTTAAAAGAGACAGGGGAACAAGAGTACGCGATTTAAAGGGTAGGTCTGCTTTAAAAAAATAATAATAGGGTGGCTGATGTTGATTTGATCTTGACCAATTATATTTTTAAATTTAAATTGAATTCGTTTAAATTTCAATGCGTTTTCTCACCGCGTGTTCACATATCAACTCCGAAAAATACGAAATTTGAAATCCGGTAATAATTCGGTATTACGGACCCAATGGAACTCGTTTCGTTCAATTCTGAGACTGTGCCTCGGACGGCTATTTTTAAACTCAATTTAAACGATATAAATTCAAAACTGAACAATTCACTATTAATTTCAAATCTGAAGCTCCTATTATCTTCAGTATTATCTATATGGATTTTACAATCTTTTGAAATATTTTTAATCAGCTTAAAATTGAAGATTCAAATTTTTATTCAACTTTCAAATAGATTAAATTTTATAATTTAATCGCTAAATTCATTATGAAATTTGAAATTCAAGTCAAATCATCATTCAAATATTTAAAATAAATTAAATATTTTCAATTTAGATTGTTCAAAATTCTGGGTCGTTACATTTATAGGTGCTAAATCACGAATATGCTGAAAAATAGTTCACAAAAGAAACAAGCCAAAATAGTTGGCTGCCCCTAAAGGCTTATCGCAAAGCTATTTACAAGGGAAGTACGCACATCAATTTGCCCCTAAAGGTGCTTAAAAATGTCAATTTAGATTATGTGATATTCATTAAAAACAAATAAATTAAACAATCAACGTGTTAGGCTTACTAAAATGACCTGCAATCGTCTTTCCATGACAACCTCCACAACTTGAGGAACAGGAGTTTCTTAACAAATTAACTCATGAAACTTTTATCGATGAAGTTCTAAATTTTCAAGACCAACAAAATATGCTTTGAAAAGTGGGATAAAGCTGTGTTTAAAAAAATGAAAGAAAGAAAGAAAAAGAAACATTTCTAATAATATATACAAGTATGGGAAAAAAAAGAAGACTACCGATGCCAGGAACTGTAGATGGAACCCTCCTATTCAGCAACTAAATGGTATATTCGGTGATTTTCTCAAGAGATGCTTTTTGTTTGTGTTCAGCACCAGGAGTAACCATACTATGTTTCAACATTATACCCACATACACCAGGTAGTTTTCTGCTAAGTAGTAGAAGACCTCAACCTAAATGTTCTTCCAATTGAATATTCCCCATCTAGAAGAATTTCAGGTTCCACAATGGGTATAGGACCATGGTCCTGCAAGTAATGAATGTAAGGACATCAGTCAAGTTTCAAATTTGATCCTAAAGAGAAGTTTCTTGTTATTACGATGGTAAAGGAAAAAAAACTAAAGAAGATTTATTGATACATGTATCAACACTAAATCTTCACTATTTAATCAATAACTAGACACGATCCTCTAAATTCACTTAAACCAATATAAGATTACATAAAACAAGAGAATTTTTCAAGATGTTATTGTATGGGTATTACATTATAATAATGCCAAAATAAATTAAAAGAATTACACATTGTTAGTGACTTATTTTAAAGAAAAATAAGTGCTAACATAATGCAACAAAAAAATACTACCAGACTATAAAATTCTATAAAGTAATGAAAGATTGTAAAATGTTCAATGACCATGAGCAACGTGTATTGAGATTCGGTTGCAACTTATAGGATACAGTTGGATGAATAACGGAATTCAGAAATCAATAATTTTCTACCAAAAACTTG
The DNA here is from genome assembly GCA_030765085.1 of Allium cepa. Lineage (NCBI taxonomy): Eukaryota > Viridiplantae > Streptophyta > Magnoliopsida > Asparagales > Amaryllidaceae > Allium > Allium cepa. The sequence goes on from CM060932.1 coordinate 168,378,378, forward strand.
AATAGTATCTTAGGTCAAATTTTAGAAACTTGTTATAAAGGCTACATTCGTCTAACTTGTAGTATATGAAAATGACTAAACTTATGTGCTTGCATGAATAAAAACACAGTAGAGTGAGTTTCTTACCATGCTAACATCTACAGATATTAAGTGTTAAACAGTCTCCAATGCAAAGCTATAAACTTCTCAACTAGATACAAAAGGTTAGTTACCTATTGAAGGAAAAAAGATTCAAACTCAAGTAATTAAAAATAAACAGTTGCATGATTAGCGGTTATGAAAAAATGACACAAAACTATAAAGAAATAATGAAACAAAGACATCAAGTAACTGACATAGTTCATTCAAAATAGGATATTAATGTACCCAATAATCATACAAAAGTTTTACTCAGAGTTATGTGCAATCTTGACATAAAACTGTTACCCAATAATATGCATAGTCCCCTGGCTGTCTACTCAAGTAATCAACCTTTATGTTGATTCCTGTAGCCTTTTTGCATGCTTCCACAAATTCTATTACCGGACTACCTGTTAAGAAAATGACATAATCACCTAAATAAAAGTGTCTATAAAAAAACACAGTATATGTTACACATTATTAACACAATAGACTGGTCAAAATTTGCCACCCTCTTCCTATGATATATGGCATCACTCTCCCTTCGGATTTTCCAAAAAGCCATTATGAGCATGCTTGGTAACTCCTTATAATAGGAACATACACTACTGCCCGAAAATAAAGAGTACACTATAGTGGATAGCAGTGCACAAACCTATGCATTATTGTACATAGCAGTGCATACACTACTGCCTAATGGCAGCAGTGTAAGAATATACACTGCTACCATTAGGCAACAATGTATTTCACACTGTTGTTATGGAAGCAACGTGTACACAACCACCACCTGGCTGTAGTGTATACCACACTGCTGCGTGTGGGTAGTGTGTACACTGTTGCCTCTAGGCAGCGTGTACACTACTGCCTAGTGGCAGTAGTGTAAAAATCTACACTGCTGCCATGGGCAACAGTGTGACAATATACACTGGCGAGGAGGAACCAAGATGTCTACTAAAGAAAATAAGGTGATTAAAATGAAATGATGAGGCAATTGCATCAATAAAAAAATCAACGGGATACAAAAAGTTTAGCTAACCTCTAGCAAGTGCCAACATAAAATAAGGTCACAATGAAAAGGTATGAAAGTGTTCGTGATATTGAAAATCTTTCAACTTTAATACTTTATAGATAATAGGAAATTCATATGAAGGATTTTCTTAAGCTAGTATGTTCAAAATTTTGCTACTATCACCATCAGACTAAGTTTGTTATTATTTTTCCCTATAGCAATTTTCTTAACTTTCGTATAACAACTTGTAGTTTCAATTTGAATTGGGTCATGTAATATTTTGATTAATTGCTTTCTATTTTCATAAATTAAATAGTGTATTTCTATGATGCGTGTAGCACAAACCATATTTTGGCTTTCACAAATCAAGTAACAAATATCTACATAATTTTGTTTATCATTCTAAAATCACTAAAAAAATTACATACAACAAACTATGAAAGCAAACCTGCATTCTTCAACCTCCAAATGGAATCATTCAGCTCAGGTATCTTTGGTTTGGCCTTTAAAGCTTTCTTCAACCTTACTTCACTAATCATATGCATACAGTACTCGTGATCTATATTGCATAATGAATAGATACTAACACTTAAAAAATGTTTAAAGCACAGTTGCATAGTGGAAATTCTTTTCATTGGCTTGAATGGCAAAATAATCTAAATTATTCTCAACCACAACCATCACAATCATGTAAAATATAAAGATGAAACTTGATAATCATACTCTTCCCCGGTACCACAACAAAATTCCTACCCAGTACTCACATCATACTATTAATGGTTTAGCTTGAGTTTAAACAAAAATTAATAATTAAAAGCATTACCTTTTCAATTTGAATAAAATATGTTGCTTCATCTTTCCAACTAAATAACTTTCAACTGCGTAGATGCGAGAGCGAGATTCGTTGGAGACTTGGTGATAGGCTACGCTAGATCTGAGTGACACTGGCGAGTTGAGCAACGTGATTGCAGGTGAATAGAGATGAATTTTTCAGTTATGGGTCTAGGGTTATAATTGGAATATAGATTTGTAGTTTTGGGAGAAGTATAACGAGAATAAGAAAATTTGAAACATAGAAAAATTGAGAGAAGAGAGAGCTAGAAATTTTTGGCTTGGAGGGACTTAGAAATTTTTGGCAAAAAGTTTTGGCGGGTTAACAAAATATTAATCGTTGCGGTTTCCGCATAAATAAAAACAAACCCAAGTATCTATGGTGGCATTTAGTTAAAAACGTTGCCAGTATATCTAATTAAAAACTAATTTTCTGTAGTGCTAATGATCGTGATATTATTGGTAACATTACTGCGAGCATTGCTTGCCCCAACTTTGGTTAAATAATGGCATGTGGCAGACTGTACTTTAAGGCTTAACCAATGTGGATAATCTAGACCCCAAAGTGAAAGAGTTGAGGACAAGACTAGATGATCAGAAAACCGCAAAGTTTTGTCCATCAGTCCCTCCAATGGTTGAACTAATTTGTCTAGTCTATAGTCCTAGTGCATAAAATCTCGTTAATGCCACCTAGGAGAGGGCAACCTAGTTAGCCCCTGTTTATAATAGGTGAATGAATGCTTTGCGTATACCAAATCATGTTATTGATGTTATGGACACAGAATTGGCCGTGTATAGAGAAAGAAGACATTGTCATTCCCTTATAGTGGAACGACCTTCTTATTTTGAGCATATTTGGACGGTAGATGGAGCTCGAGACTTCAGGTTTGATCGTCTAAGTGATGGTGCTCATGCCATTAGCAGAGAGCACCAGGCACCTTAGGCACACTCACAGTCCCATAGTGGTGTGCTCAGGACAAAGTCAAGGAAAAGGAGAGCCAAGAAATCACAGTCACCATCTGTATATAGAGGGAGGAGGTTCCCATCTCCAAATTTCTCATACCCATCACCTCTTTCTATCACATCACCATCACTATTCTCTCACTGCACAAAGATGTCGAATAATTCCATCATCGGTTATAGGCCAGGTGTAATGACCCACCTTTTTGGATGGTTTAAATCAATGGTAAACCACACATGTTAACTCAAACCATTTAATAGGGAGGATTGTTAATGGGGAAAAAAGAAAATAAGAGAAAAGAAAAGAAAAACAAAACACAAAATCTCACAGCGGAATAACAAAATATTATAATCAAATAAACAGTTCATGAAGTTGTTTTACAGGTAACAGTTGATTACACTTTTACAATACAGATCGGAGTTATACATATAGCAGGTAAAACAAAATAATGCAGCGGAACAACATGATGCGGTGGAATTTATATAAATAGTAATAATATACTAAATCTTCGTCTTTGTCATCCAGAAAGATAATCTTCAATGCTGAAATGCTCAGGTTGACCCGAGCGTAATGAAAAGACCAAACACTCGAGTCAGAACTAAAAGATTTTATGAAAATTAAATCAAAATAAGTAAATTTAGGTGTAACGGCCTCAGAAATGTTTATGGGATTTTACATCTCCTATCCAGTGTCTAATGTGCGTGCAATAACTTAAGAGATATTCGGGATTCCATCTCCTAAGGATCCGTTAAACTATCTACATACAAAGTACAACACGCCATTATAATATTTTTATAGTAACGTATTAAAATAACGTTAAGGCGTTACCCATATCTCTCTTAAAACATTTTATAAATGTTGTAGTCTATACAGTACTATAAAATCTATCTTAAATTGGTAGGCTATCAAAGAGCACACCGTAGGTACGACACAAACAAAACTCGTAGTTGGCTTGAAAGGCATATGACAAGGCATGCAAGGCAATGCCCAAGGTAGGATACTTTCGAACTCATATTCACTTTCGAAATCATTATTCACTTTAAATCATTTTCGTTTTCAAAATCATAACAATAAAATAGGTTAAACCATTATATCAAAATATTCTCATTTAAATCAATTAAATCTAAATCATAACAGTTCCAACTTTAAACAGAATATTCGCATTTAAATTGGTTAAATCTAAATCATAACAGTTCCAACTTTAAACGGTTTGGATATTGAAAGTAGTTTATATATATTGGAATGGTTATACATCAAAATAGTTTATACATTAAAATATATATTAAAAGTTGTATACAAATTTAGAATATTATATATATATATATATTAAAATAGTTTATACATTAAAAATAGATTATAGATTAAAATAGTTTACATATTGAAAATAGGTTATAGATTAAAATAGTTTATATATTAAAATAGGTAACAAATTAAAATAGTTTATATATTAAAAATAGTTCATATATTAAAATAGGTTTAAAATAGTTTATATATTAAAATAGGTTATAGATTAAAATAGTTGATGTATTAAAATTACTAATTTATATTAAAATGGTTTATATGGGAAAAATAGTTTATTTTTAAAGAGTTTGTATATTAAAAGAGTTTACATCGAAAATAGTTTCAAATTAAAATTGTTTCTTCCATGTCACAGATCAATTCAAGTCAACTTTAGTTCCAAAATTTCAATTTAAATAAATCTCAATTCAATGATTTCGATCCAAAAGGCTAAAGATTTGAATTCAAATTCTCATTAAAACCATTCAATTTATATCAATTTCAAATCCATGTTTGAACTACAAATTTTAAAATGCTTCAAATTCAATAGGTTTCAAAGTTTAAATATTCAAACATTTACAATAACTCAATTTTGATAAATTTCATTTATATTTCAAAATCCAAATTTAAGATTACAATTTAAATTCTTTAAACTTTTTATTTAAACCAATTTCAATTTTAACATTTAAAAGCTTGGATTTGAAAATAATACAGTTCATATAAATCTAACTTTACTCTATAATATCATTTAACTGGATTTTAAAATCATTTAACTTAACCAATCCGATGTCCATATATAATTTTCTACCCTATGGTCAAGTGATACGGATATATATATCATTTCAACCCGCAATAGTTTAAATTTACAGGTATATGTCATTTCAACCCACGATCCCAAGTAAAATTCAAAATCCACAAAATCACTCGAGTTTATCATTTCAACCCATAACGATTTTTCTCTAATTTATACGACCCCTCGGGTATGTATCATTTCAACCCATAGTGATTTCCTAATAATAACTAAGGAAACTTGCAGTGTGATAACAACATATAAATTAAACATAACATTAAATCATCTAAAATGCCAACAATTAAGCATCCATCACAATCATCATTCAAATCAACCAATAAATCAAATAAATTAACTAGTTATCATTATCGGTTATTTAATTAACAATTTAAATTCAATATTAAATTAAATGGATATTTACTTCAATATAATTTCAAATTAAATTTAAATGACAATTTAAAATACCAAACAGCAATCAGTAAATTTCTAATCACATCATAAATTTAATTTAACTAACATAGCATGATTTAGTAGCTGTGAGTGGGTTAAATCATGCATCTTTGGTTTGTCGTCGATTTAAAATACAAAAAAATCCCAAAATTTAATAGTCTCAGAATGTAGTCAAGCCAGCTCTATACTGTCCGAAATTCCGATATGATCCAAATGCAAGAAACCGCGTCCAAATCCGAGCTCATATGAAAAAGTTGTGCTAATTAGAAGTGTCAAAATTTAAAATTAAATTAGTTAAAATAGAAGGGCATTGTTGTCATTTTGATTACCTCTACATGAAACCCTACCAGAACAATCGCGGTTAACACGTATGCGAACCCAACTGCTGCCTCGATCAAGGCCCTACCGCTAATGCTCTATACGTCGCCCCCCAGCTAGAATCACATCGTGTGAACGCCAAGACCAAGGCACCCATCCCAGTCAGCATGCGACTCCATTTCTGGCCATCCTTGACCACGCCTCCCCCATATGTTTCGAACCCTAATCGAATTTTAGGCGATGATCTAACCATCGATTTGCCGTCCTAACTTCCCATATGAACTCTGCGCGCCAATCTCTACATGACTGTTCCCTTAATTCGATGAATCGTCGTCATTGATCAACCACCAAAATCGATGGTTGAAAATGTTTTAGTCATTTCTAGACAAACCAAAACTTGAACTGCAGCAATAGATTGCGCTCTTCGAGAGCTTTTCAATGATATATAATATGACATAGTTTGGAGAGTTTAAATTTTTCGATTTGATTTTTTTGAAATTGAATTTGGGAATTAGTGTTTCTTCCATTGGGAAGGAAGGAAGGAGCAGATGGAGATGTACGTGCAGAAATAAGAAATAGACTGCTAGGGTTTCAGAAAATAAATCTATTTATATGGACAAGGCTAGATAAGAATGAATAGACAGATCGAATTGGTTGAAATGATAACGACGACCCGGAAAGCCCATTTTGTTTCCGAAACGAAAACAAGTCATCCAATATCGAAATATAGGTTCTCAATATTTTTAAACTCGATAGAACTGGTTTCAAACCCAAGTTTCATTGTATAAAGAATTTAGCTTTTATAATCAGATTATTTTAATTAATTTTTATGTATTTCGAGCCCGCACGATCAAACGACAAGTCTGATCTCTACGAGACTTGAAATCCTACAATAATTCACTGTTACGGATCCGATGAAAACTGATTTCATCGAAATCCGAGATAATGCTCAAAATGGTAAATTTTCATGTTAATTAAATAAATTTTTATTAAATTAATTTAATTCTTTTAGATTCAAAATTAAAAGTCAACAGTTTTCATCATTTCTGATTACACAGAAAATAATAATCTTTTACAATATAGTTTTCATGTTAAATCCAATATTTAAATATTACATAAATTTTAACGTTAAATTACAATGGGAATAAAACCTATTTTGCTATTATTTAAATTCCAATAAATTCTTTTTACTTTGATTTCCACTCTTATTATTCATTCAGGTATTACCTCATGAATATAATTAATATTAGTTTACATTTCATTACATTCTTATTCTATAATTATCATCTTTTACCATATTAATTATAATATTTCAATTTTATTAATTCCATTAGTTTCCAATTTAATTCTTTAATTACAATTATATCCAAATTAACTTTACAATTGTTTCAATTGTTTGAAATTGCATTAAAATGATTGTCAATAACATTCAAACAATAATATTAAATCAAAATCTAATTATTTTATCATTAATTAATCACAAATTTAATTTCTCATAATATTAAATTTTAAAATATTATTTAATTTAATATTTTTAATTATCAAAAATTATGATTCGTTACACTCTCTCCACTCAAAACTTTTCGTCCTCGAAAAGAAACAAGATGGAATTAAGAAACTAGTAAAAGTTTATTCAAATAATCAATTTATAAACACTTTAAACTTACATAATTAAGTATTTTAAATAAAATATATCAATTTATAAACAATTAGATCTTTCATATTCAAGTCTAATAAAAGTTTGAAAATATATTCACTTTCACAAAAATATTCTAAGTCTTAAATTTACAAAAAAATTCGGCAGAGTCTCCTTTGCGCGGTTAGGTCCGAAAAAATAATAACATCAATAATAATAATATATATATCATATTTCAACAATAAAATAACCCAAATCATGGGGAAAACAATAAAATATTGCAATAAAACCGTAATTCGAAAACGTACCAATTTGTCGGGAAAACAATTTTATTTATGAAACCAAAAGCAGTAGCTATTGCTTCCATAAACCTGTATTTCACTTATATAATCTAAAGAAGTTAATAATTATGTAAAAAGAGTTATATATAAGTTGTTTCAATTAATAACACAAATCAACATAAAACATACACAAACAAATAGCACGACCATCATATACACCAAAGAATCCATCACACATCCATAGCAATCAAACAATGGCTTATCGGTTTAGAAGCTTTTCGTCATTCAATGATGATAAATAAACTAATAAGTGTACCTTACGCTCAGCAGCCTTATATAATTACTTAATAAATATTCATACAACCTTAACCAATTTGAAGTATCATTTCCCAACTTCCCATAAGCCAAAGCAACAAAGAATTTTAAACGTTATTTAAGTTTATTCTATTGGTTCCTTTTCACATTATTAACCTCAGATTTATTTTAAATTTTCATTAATTCATACAATGTCATCTTTTATTAGTTTACATTCATTTATTTAAATAAATTATTTCACATTCAACATCTGAAGTCAACAATAAATCGATTCTTGAAATATTATATAAGTTCCCTTGTAATTTAATTCACATTCATTTACTTATATAACTTGATTTCCATTTAATATGAATATTCATGAATAAAACATTTCATACTTAAGTGTTTCTTCCTTTTAATTCACATTTATCTTTTCTTTTATAGTGTCAATTAGTAACAAAATTATTTATGAATAATTTCAGTCATTTCTTAAGTTTATAAACATTTTCCTAGATAATAATCACTTTTTACTATTCAATCTAATTTATAGCATTTCAAACATTAATTTATGCTTACAACATTTCTTGTACACCAAAATTGTTATTTATAGAAATAATTCCATTTGAATACTTTCATTACTTAAGTTTTGTATAATATTCTATCGCATATTCCTATTTAACATTACAACTTTCTAAACATTTCTGGTAAGTTACATATATGTTTTGAGAATGTAATTGAATGTACACTAGTTTACCTTTTTCATTTTAGTTAACAAAATGTTAAATAATTGCATCTTCTAAATTTTCATATCTTTTGATTTACTAGTTACAAATTTTCAGTTTCTTATATATTTCATTAATCACTTAGCATCTAATTTTATTTTTCATCTTAGAAGTTTCCAACTATTAAAGTAGTTAAGATTTCATCTCATTACAATAATTGAAATCCCTAATTTATAGAACTTAAGAACAAATGTCGGGTTCATTTCAAATCATTTAAAATAATACACACACACACACTCATAGCTTTTATATATCCAATCATATTTGGAAACTTAAAATTAAGATTTTTTTATCAACACAAACGTGTAGTAAAACTACTATAGCGAACTTCCCACTTTGAAACTCGAAAATGAACGTCGATGATGCTGCGCAGTTGTCACCGAAATTATTTTCCAACGATGAAAGAGGAGAGTACAGAACTTATTTCCTTTCAAAAATTCTTTTATAACATTTCTTTAAATCACATTAAAAATATTTGTATCCAAAAATACTTCCAAATAATACTAATATAATATTTCAAAATCTTTGAATATCAATTTCAAAATCCCAGAACTTAAGTTCTCAAATTTCCAATTCATAGTTACTTTATTTGTAAATTTTATTTTGCAACCAATACTTATAAAATTTCACTTCGTAACAAAAAAAATATCATATACAACGGTATCTATTTATAAAAATTATTCTTTTATATAAAAAATATTATACTAGGTAAAACTATTTATTTACCTATATTTCAAAACAATATTGTGTCGGTCTGCCCTATTAAGTGTTTAGAAATCCCTATCGATGTCATAGCATCCTATGTATCGACTAGAGTTTATAAATACTAAACTGAACAAAGTAACACAATTTAAAACATATCTATAACACTAACAAATATGCTTTCTCATATATATACACTCAAACAACTAATTCTAGGGTGTCACTACCCTAACTCTAATGAGTCAGACCCCACAAAGCTAAGGTTATCGGTAAACCAAAGCTCTAATACCAACTATAATGACCCACCTTTTTGGATGGTTTAAATCGATAAGAAAACCACAAATGTCAACTCAAACATTCAAAAGGAAGGATTATTAATGGGAAAAAAAGAAAATAAGAGAAAATAAAAGAAAAATAAAATACAGAATCTCACAGTGAAATGACAAAATATAATAATCAAATAAATAGTTCATGAAGCTTTTTACAAGTAACATTTGATTACACTTTTACAATACAGATCAGAGTTATACATACAGCATGTAAAATAAAATAATGCAGTGGAACAATATGATGCAGTGGAATATATATAAATAGTAATAATATACTAGATCTTCGTCTTCGTCCTCTAGAAAGATAATATTCAATGCTGAAATGCTCAGACCGACCCGAGCGTAATGAAAAGACAAAACACCCGAGTCAAAACTAAAAGATCTTATGTAAGTTAAATCAAAATAAGTAAACATGGGTGTAATGGCCTCAGAGATGTTTACGGGATTTTACATCTCCTATCTAATGTCTCTCCTAAGGATCCGTTAAACTATCTACATACATAGTACAATACGCTATTATAATATATCTACAGTAAAGGGTTAAAATAGCGTTAAGGCATTACCCATATCTCCCTTAACATATTTTATAATGTTGTAGTCTATATAGTACTGTAAAATCCATTGTAGATTGGTGGGCTATCAGGCAGCATTCCATAGGTATGACACAAATCAAACTCGTAGTGGGTTCGATAAGGCATATGACAAGACATGTGGGGCAATGCCTAGGGTAGGATACTACCGTTTTGCTGATTTGGACTGGTGGTACGCATAGTAACTACTTTCGCCCAGCTCGAGACACACTTACATAAACAGATCAAATGGCTTCCACCATTCAATCACAGAGTAACAGATATGGTATCGAAGAAAGTTGCCCATTCGGAGAAGCGACCTCACTTAGCCCGAAGTGGCTCCTATTTTAGTCATATCAAGCTGACCGGAGGGGGACAGGGCTGCGTTCATACCTCATACAGTAGCGTTTGCCAAATCATCCTACTTCATTCTGGATTCTCCACCACATGCACGGTTGTTAAAGTAATTTCGGAATCGGCAGAGAGTATGACAATATCTGACCCTGGTCTCTTTAACAACCAAATGCTTATTTCACACCGGTTGGTTCTTTTACGTTTTAAAAACTGATTCATAATTGATATCAAATATCATATTCAATTCAAAATCATATCACTTTTGAAACCATATTCATTTCAAAATAATCTCACTTTCGAAATCATTATTTAATTTAAATCGTATTCATTTTCAAAATCATAACCACAAAATAGGTTAAACCATCATATCAAAATATTCGCATTCAAATTAATTAAATCTAAATCATAACGGTTCTAACTTTAAACAGTTGGGATATTGAAAGCAGTTTATATATATTGGAATAGTTATACATTAAAATAATTTATACATGAAAATATATATTAAAAGTTGTTTATAAATTTAAATTAATATATATTAAAATAGTTTATATATTAAAAAAGGCTATAGATTAAAATAGTTTATATATTAAAAATAGGTTATAGATTAAAATAGTTTATATACTAAAGTAGATTAGAAATTAAAATACTTTATATATTAAAAATAGTTTATATATTAAAATAGGTCATAAACTAAAATAGTTTATATATTAAAAATAGTTTATATATTAAAAATAGTTTATATATTAAAAATAGTTTATATATTAAATAGGTTATAGATTAGAATAGTTAATGTACTAAAAATTGTTAATATATATTAAAATGGTTTATATGAGAAAAATAGTTTATTTGTATTAAAAGAGTTTATATCATAAATAGTTTCAAATTAGAATTGTTTCTTCCAATTTCACAAATCAATTCAAATCAACTTCAGTTCCAAAATTTCAATTTAAATCAATCTCAGTTCAATGATTTCAATCCAGGCTAAAGGTTTCAATTCAAATTCTCGCTAATACCATTCCAATTTATATCGATTTTAAATCCATGTTTGAACTACAAATTTTAAACAGCTTCAAATTCAATAAGTTTCAAAGTTTAAGTATTCAAACATTTACAATAACTCGGTTTTGATAATTTTCATTTATATTTCAAAATCAAACTTTATGATTACAATTTAAATTCTTTAAAAAAATTATTTAAACAAATTTCAATTTCAATATTTAAAAGCTTGGATTTGAAAATAATACAGTTTATATAAATCTAACTTTATTCCATAATATCATTTAACTGGATTCAAAAATTAAGGATTTTAAAATCATTTAATTTAACCAATCCAGTGTTCGTATATAATTTTCTACCTAATGGTCAAGTGATACAGATATATATCATTTCAACCTGCAACAGTTTAAATTTACGGGTATATATCATTTCAACCCGCAATCCCGAGTTAAATTCAAAATCCATAAAATCACTCGAGTTTATCATTTCAACCCATAATGATTTTTTCCTAATCTATAAGACCATTCGGGTATGTATCATTTCAACCCATAGTGATTTCCTAACAACAACTAAAAGAACATGCAGTGTGATAACAACATATAAATTAAACATAACATTAAATCATCCAAAATGTCAACAATTAAGCATCCATTACAAACATCATTCAAATCAACTAATAAATCACAATAATTAACTAGTTATCATTTTCAGTTATTTAATTAATAATTTGAATTCAATATTAAATTAAACGGCAATTTACTTCAATATAAATTCAAATTAAATTTAAATGACAATTTAAAATACCAAACATCAATCAATAAATTTCTAATCACATCATAAATTTAATTTAACAAACATAGTATGATTTAGTAGTTGTTAGTGGGCTAAATCACTCACCTTTGGTTTGTCGTCGATTTAAAATCCAAACAAAGCCCAAAATTTAACAGTCTCTCAGAATGGAGCCAAACCAGTTTCATACTGTTGGAAATTCTGATACGATCCCAAACCGCGTCCAAATCGAGCTCGTATGAAAAGGTTATGATAATTAGAAGTTTCAACATTTAATATTAAATTAATTAAAATAGAAGGGCATTGTTTTAATTTTAATTACCTCTACATGAAAGCCTACCAGAACAATCGCGATTAACACGTACGCGTACCTAACCGCCGCCTCGTTCAAGACCCTGCCACCGATGATCTATGCGTCGCCCACAGCCACAAGCACATTGCGTGAACGCCAAGGCCAAGGCGCCCAGCCCAGGCAGCGTGCAACACCATCTCCAGCCATCCTTGACCACATTGCCACCGTATGTTTTGAACCCTAATCGAATTTCAGGCGATGATCTAACCATCGATTCGCCGACCCAACTGCCCAGATGAACTCCTCGCGCCAATCTCTACATGACTGTGCCAGTGACCCGATGAATCGTCGTCGTTGATCAACCACCAAAATCGATGGCCAAGAATATTTTGGTCATTTTTGAACAAACCAAAATTCGATTGAAAAAAGAACTGCAGTAGTAGATTACGCTCGTCGAGAGCTTTCCAATGATATATAATATGGCATAGTTAGAGGATTTTAAATTTTTTAATTTGATTTTGATTTGAAATTGATTTTGGAAATTAGGGTTTCCGCCATTAAGAAGGAAGGAAGGTGCAGATGGAATATACGTACAAAAATAAGAAAAAGGATGCTAGGGTTTTAGAAAAGAAATCTATTTATATGGACAAGGCTAGATAAGAATGAATGGACAGGTAGAATTGGTCGAAACGATAACGACGACCCAAAAAGCCCGTTTCGTTTCTGAAACGAAAATGAGTCTTCCAATATCTTGAAATACAGGTTTTCAAAAAATTTAAACTCAATGGAACTAGTTTCAGACCTAAATTCCATTGTATACAAAAGTTAGATTTTAAGATGGATTATGTAATTGAGTTCATTAATTTCTACGCGTTTCGAGCCCGCACGATCGAACGACAAATCTGATCACGAAACTTGAAATTCTACAATAATTCACTGTTACAGATCCGATGAGACTAGTTTCGTCGAAATTCGAGACAGTGGTCATAATGGCAAATTTCACGTTGATTAAATAAATTATTATTAAATTAAATTAATTCCTTTAAATTCAAAATTAAAAGTTAACAATTTTCATCGTTTATGATTACATAGAGATTAATAATTTTTACAATACTGTTTCCATGTTAAATCCAGTATTTAAATATTACATAAATTTAACGTTAAATTACAATAGAAATAAAACCTATTTTGCTATAATTTGAATTCCAATAAAAAAAAAATTTTGATTTCCACTCTTATTATTCAATCAATTATTACCTTATGAATATAATTAACATTAGTTTACATTTCATTACATTCTTATTCTATAGTTATCATCTTTTACCGTATTAATTATAATATTTCAATTTTATTAATTCCATTAATCACCAATTTAATTCTTTAATTGCAATTATAAACAAATTAACTTTACAATTATTTCAATTAATTGAAATTGCATTAAAATAATTGCCGGTAACATTCAAACAATAATATTAAATCATATTCTAATTATTTTAACATTAATTGATCATAAATTTAATTTATCGCAATATTAAATTTCAAAATCATATTTAATTTAATATTTTTAATTATAAAAAATTACGGTTCATTATACCTAACATGTCTAATATAGGTGGAAGCTCAGGCTTCGAAGCACAAAATTCGAAGGGAAAGTTCATAAGTCTTCATTATACATGAATATTGAAGTCTTTAACCTTTCGACCCAGGTGTAACATCCTCCTACTTGGAGGGCCAAAACAAGCGTTGTGGATGCTGCAGTCATCCTTGGTTATTAATCTTCGGTAACCAAATATGGCGGTGCTAGATACATTGATACACGGATCACAGAAATGTGGAAAAAATTTAGCAATTCAAAAACACATTTTCATATTCAAATCAAATCGTTTCATGTTCATTACATAAACCCAAATTACGTTAACTACATTCAGCAAAACATAATTATTACAAATATGCCAAGAGCAATATATGAAGATGACCCCTTGGTTGATCAGAGTATATAGTAAGGCTAACAAATCTACCTTTATAAACAAAACACACAGTGGAAAGAAAACTTAAATATCTATCTGCCTCCTACGCGTCTCCAGAAGCTTTATTCGTCTAAGACGGAAACCTGAAAACTCTAAACCTCAAACTACTCAAAATCAATTGAGTATCCGAGAGTTCAAGGGGAAAACAAAAACTTCGAGTAAGACATAAAGCCTAGTATGAATAATAATAATCAAACATCTCAATCCTTTTTAGATATCTAGTAATACCATGCCACGTAGCGGAATGAGTTTTCCCCTCATTAGTATCCTAAAATCTTTATAAAGCCATATACTGTGTTCATGCATCCAAGACGGTTAAAACTTACATTTTCAAAATATTATGGAAATATGCATACTTGAAAATAATTAGGATTTCCTATTCTCATTTTAATCTAACACCTTGTCATAATTATAGTTTCTAAGGTCACTATTAACATTTTTAGTTTTCATGGGTTTACTAATAACCTTGTTATACCTAATAGACACCCTGTCCTATACAAAGTTTTCATGGGATCACTAAGAACCTATAGACTCCTTCCAGTTAACTTAATCAATTCATGTATCCTCCTGAACCTATTAGTCCATCCAATAACTAATCACCTTATCCTAGTTTTCATGGGTTTACTAGGAACCTATGGATTTATCCAGTAACTCACTTCACATCCTAGTTTTCATGGGTTGACTAAGAACCTACTGATACTTCCATTAGCCACTTTCTTATCCTATTTTTCATGGGTTTACTGGGAACCTACTGACTGATGTCAATTCTTAATCTAGATATAGTTTTCATGGATTCACTACAAACCAATTAGCCCCTACCAACTATCCATAATACATAGTTTTCATGAATTAACTATGAAACTATTGGTTTTCTCCAATAACTACATTATCATAGTTTTCAATGGTTTGCTATGAACCTTTTGGGTTACACCAATAACTACTTTATCGTAGTTTTCAAGGGTTTTATTATGAACCTTTTGGTTACCACCAATAACTACAAAGTTTAGGCATCCTATATTTATGATCACCCCAACTCCTTGGATGCAATTTTACTCATTCAGGAGTTTAAGCAAATTAAATTCACTATTGAGTTAACCTAGCTAGTTCTTCTAACCCCTTTCCCTAAAATACAGTTATGGGTTATCATGTGAATATATTCATATTTGAAGAAGCAAAACACAATTTAGCAATACCGCTCCGATGGGTTTAATGTCCCTGAAACACATTTCATAAAACATTGTCAACATGTTTAACTTATATTTTTATCAAGGCCATACTTCTTCAAAATCACATATTTAAAGTCATTACAAAACTCCTTTATATAAGTCGTGGGTTTTCCTTTTAAAAAACATTTAGGGTATGGGTCTTAAAACCTTTCGATAATGTCGAAGGCTATTCTTTTCAACCCCTTCAAAGGTTTTCAATCGTATATTTTAAAATAATAGGCTCCAGCCCTCTTTATACTTTAAACACTTCTTTATAAACCCTTCGACCCCATTAAAACTCAAACCTTTCGAAAATATTGGAAAACCTTTAGAAACCATTAAAACACAAACCTTTGAAAGCAATGGAAACTAAACCTTTCGAAAACACACTGGGTTCAGTTTGAAACATATGGAGAACCTTCTTTGAAAACCTTTCGACTTCATTAGGTGCTACCTTTCGACTTTGTCGAAAGCTCTGCTTCGAAAGCTTTAAAACATATCATTTAAAACAATAGGCCTCTACCTTTAAAACAACTCCTTCGAAAGCTTTGGGTTATACTTCAATTATGAAACAAGGGTAAATCATCTAAGTCGAAAGTGTTGATACCTTTCGAAAGCATTAGAGAAGCGGTTGATTTTAAAACAAGTAAACTTTCAACTTTGTCAAAAGCAATGACTTCGAAAGGTTGGAAAAAGTGGCAATAACCTTTCGACTGTGTCGGAATGTTCAAAATAAAACAATGATAAAGCGGCAGTAACCTTTCGACTGTGTCGAAAGGTTTAAAACCTTTATTTTAAATAATTGATCTGGTCGAAAGCAACCAAGTCGAAAGCTCCTTTTCGAAAGCAAGCGGGTATAAGCTTTGGGTTTATAAAACAAACATACCACAACCTCTTTGGCAACCAACCTTTCAACTAAGTACCCTTTGACCTTGTTCAATACATCACATACCAAGTAACTTGATACCATATGCATTGAACTTTGACCTTGAAGCTGTAACCTTTTGACTTTGTCGGAAGGTCTGGGTCGGAAGGTTTGATGCCAAAATGGCTCAAACATGCTAAAAGCATGATTTTCTTGTTTTGAACTTAAAAGAGGTAACTTTTCAACTAACCTGCCTTTATTTGTCAAATTCTCATTGGTTAAAAAATACTTTATAGAAAAGTGTTGCCACTAATTTCAGAATTAAATAATAGTTTTATTTTATAAAATGCCCTTCTCCTTAATTATATATAGAACATTTTAGTCCAATACAATAAATAATTTTATATATTCTTCAAATCACTTAGGAAAAATCTGGAAAAATCCCAAAAAATATATTTTAGTATGTTTTCCAACATATAAAAATTTCAAACTCAAATAATAATTATTTTAGTCGTATTTAATTTATAACCCAATAAATCATTTTTTCACTAGAAAATCAATATAAAATCCACATAAATTCAGAAAATTATGAAAATTGAAAAACCTCTCCAAAATCATGTTTTCTATAACATAAAATTTTTCCATGGCATTTAGAAATCATTTCATCTCGGTTTTACCCTAAAACCGTGTATATCTCTTTTTAAACACCTTGTTTAATTCATATAAATCATAAATCAAGCATATCATCATTCAATATATCATAAAAACAGATTTAATGGTAAAAATCCAAAACCCTATGATCATATAACTAAAATAGAGATGTAGAAATTATTATTCACCTTAGACTGGATAAGGAAATTAAAGTTTGGTTGAGATTGTTTCTTTTAACTTGAATCCTAAGCTTTAAGTTGATTTTCTCTTCTCTTATTCCTAATGGTTGGCCTTGCTTCTCACGGTTATAAAATTTTATTTTAAGTAAAATAAACGTGTATGACCTAATCAAAATAGTATAAGGGTGGGAAGTATGGTTGTTTACCCTAATGCCCTTATGTTTAATTTCCTAACCAATTATACAAGTTCATTAGATTTTAAATAAGCATGGTCACCTAATTTATTAATCAACCTCAATTTCCTTATATACATTATTCTATTTAATTTATTCTAATTAAATCTCCTGAATAATGTCAATAAATAAGGGGTGTTACGGGCTCCCCTCCTTAAAGAATTTCGTCCTTGATATTCGATAAGGACTAACTAGCAATCATCTGTAACATCTCCTAGCAACCAATCTATGTGAATCTACTGTAGACATACCATCCAAGCAGATCAGGATAAGCCTCTCGAATCCTATCCTCCGTCTCCCAAGTATAGCCTTTCTCATTGTCGCTCTATTGTACCTTCACCAACTTGACTGCCTTGGTCCTTAATTTCTTCTCCTCTCTCGCTACAACCCGAACTGGTTGTCTAAAAAAATTCAAATATGGCTCTGCTACCAAATTCTCCAACTTGGCTAGCCAGTGGTTCATGCACATTACGAAGATGAGACACATGTAATACATTATGGACACCTGTCAAACTGCTCGGCAACTCTACTCTGTATGCAAGCTTTCTAATCCTTCCTATAATCGGAAAGGGACCAACATACCTCAGAGCTAACTTTCTCGACTTTCCAAATCGTACCACACCCTTCATTGGTGATACTTTAATGAAAGCCCTATCTCCCACTGAGAGCTCTAGTTCTTTACATCTCTTATTTGCTAACTCTTCTCCCAGAATTGAGCTTCCTTCGACCGTCCTCAGATTAACTCAATCATTTCCGACGCCTCTCTAACCAAATCCGAACCTAAGTTCAATCTGTCTCCAGTCTCTAACAAACATGCTGGCGATTTGCATGGCCTTCCATACAAAGCTTCAAAAGGTGTCATTCCTATACTAGTCTGATAACTATTATTATAGGAAAACTCAAACAAATGTAGATGATCTTCCCATAATCCACCAAAGTCCAATACACAAGCTCTCGATAAATCCTCGAGTACTTTATTGACTCTCTCCGTCTGCCCATCCATCTATGGGTGATAGACTATACTCATCTTGAGCTTGGTACCTAATACCTCTTGTAGACTCCTCCAAAATTCGCTAGTGAATAATGCATCTCTGTCGCTGACTATGTTAGTTGGAATCCCATGAAGTCTAATTATGTTCTCCATAAACAACTCGGCCAAAACAGGTGTCGTCTTAGTTGACTATACCGGAATGAAATAGGAACTCTTGGTTAACTTTTCTACAATAACCCATATACTGTCATTTCCTCTATTTGACCTTGGCAACCCATCGATAAAATCCATCGATATCGAATCCCATTTCCAAACTAGAATATCTAGAGGCTGAAGAACCCACTCGGCTTCTGATTTGCTGACAGTTTACACACTGCCTAACCCACAAGCCAACATCCCTCTACATGCCTTCCCAATAAAATATCCTCTTCATTTCTTGATACATCTTGGTTCCTCTAGGATGAAACATAAAGTTTGATCGATGACATTCCTTTAGAACTTCCCTCCTTAAGTTCTCTATATTCGGGATGCAGAGCCGTCCCTTCTTTCTCAACCATCCTCTTTGGTCAAGATTAAAATCCTTTAGGTCATCAATCTTGGATCCGACCTCAAGCCTTCTAATTATTTCAACTAAAACTGGATCTTCTCTTTGCTTAGAAGCTATCTTCTCGATCAGTACTGGTTGAAATTCTAAATAAGACAACATGGCACTACCTCTACTGGAACTAGTAGTTGATCTTAACTGCACACCACAACTGGCTAAAGCTTCTAGATCCTTCCATTCTACCAACATCACTAACACGACATTCAGATGTCATCTACTGAGAGCATATTCTACCTTATTTCCTTTCCTTGGGGTATACTCTATACTGAAATCATAAGCAGCCAAAAACTCCAGCCATCACTGCTGCCTCATATTCAACTCTTTCTGAGAGAATAAATAGTTTAATGATTTATGATCAGTATACAACTCAAATCTCTCTTCCAAAAGATAATGCCTCCAAATCTTCAAGGAAAAGATCACTGCAGCTAACTCCAAGTCATGAGTAGGATATCTAACTTTATGTGGTCTAAGCTATCTAGATGCATAAGTAATAACTTCTCCCCTCCGCATCAATACCACTCCCAATCTAATGACACATGCATCAGTGTATACTACCAACCCTTGGTTACCGTCTAGAACTACTAACACTGGAATATTGGTCAACAAATGCTTTAAGTTAAGGAATGCTTTCTTATATTTGTCGGACCAAACAAACTTTACGTCCTTCCTGGTCAACTTAGTCAAAAGCGCTGTTATCCACGAGAAATACTTGATGAATCTCCGGTGATAGCCAACAAATCCAAGAAAATTTCTAATCTCGGTCACTGTTTATGGTCTCTTCCACTTATTTACAGCTTCAATCTTGTCTGGATCGACTGACAATCCCTTCTCTGAAACCACATGACCAAGAAACTTAACATCTTTCTTTCAAAAATGACACTTGGAAAACTTCGCCTTTAGTTGATTCTGCCTCAGCATCTCCAACACCACTCTAAGATGAATCTTATGCTCCCTTTCATCTTTAGAGTACACTAAAATATCATCTATGAACACCAACACGAACCTATCTAAGTTCTCTTGTAAAACCTGGTTCATCAAATCAACGAATAAAGCAGGTGCAGTTGTCAATCCAAATGGCATTCACCATCCACTCATACAAACCATACCTAGTCTGAAATGCCATCAAAGGAATGTTATCCTCCGCCACTCTCAACTGATGGAACCCCATTGCCAAACCCAATTGGGAAAACACTCTGACTTCACTCAACTGATCAAATAAGTCATTAATTCTTGACAATGGATACTTATTCTTGATCATCCTCTCATTTAACTTATGATAGTCGATGCACATCCTTAACGACCCATCCGATTTCTTAACAAACACCATGGCTGCTCCCTAAGGCAAACTGTTTGGTCTAATAAAATTCATATCCGCAAGATCCATGGTTGCACCTTTAATTCCTTCATCTCTGTCGGTGTCATCCTGCTAGGTGGTCTATTGACAGGTTCAACTCCCGGTACAAGGTCTATCTGAAACTCAATATCTCGTTTCGGGATAATCTAGTAATTGGCTTAAAGACATTTGCAAATTCTCTAGCCACACGAACCTGCCTAAGCTCTTCTCTAATTTTAGGGTACTCAACAAAGCCCAAACACTCTTTCTGGAATTCTCCACTGAGAAGATGATTCGGTTATAACTATCTGGGTACCTCAATGATATTTCCCGATCATGGTAAATTATTCTAGCCTCATACTTACACAACCATTCCATACCTAAGATGACCCTGAAATCTACGAAATCAAAAACATACAAACTGCATGCAAATTTATGACCTAATAAATCAAGTTCTAACTGGTCACATCTCATCCCAAGAGTTGCATACCCTCCTATTTGATTTGCAACCCTTAAGGAAGTAACAATGTATGTGGGTTCTATACCTAACCTATCAACCAAATATTGTGTTATAAATGAATGTGATGCACCGGTATCAAAAAGTACGCTAACCGGTATACTCTGTATCAAAAGCGTACCTTCCATCGTAGTCTTCCCTTTCTCTGCTACAGTAGGTCTAGAAGAAGATGGGGGTCCAATACCAAACACCTTTCCTCTGTCCGCTCTGACTGGCTCAGGACACTGGTTCTTGTAATACCCAACTTGGTCGCAGTTGAAGCATTTCACATTCTTCTTCTCTACAAGCTTCTTTTCTTTACCAGTTTTGCACTTGTGGGCATAGTGGCCCTTCTTATCACACTTATAACACACCGAATCAGCCTTCGCCTTCTTAGCGGCCTCCACTTTCTGGGCTCATTTCTCCTTAAAAAAAATCCTTTTCCTTCCTTGAGAACCCTGGGGCTAAACTGTCTTCTCCCTAGCTGAAACAACAAGCATCTCTTCATGGCGGACGGTCATCTCCACCATCACATGATAAAGTTCTCTAATATGTGTCATAGCCATCTTGCCTTACTCTTGCCTCAAACTTCTAATGAATCTCTCGTTACTTCGGACATCCATGTCAACCAAAGCTGTGACGCCCCACCTCTATACTCACACTATCCAAGGACGCTACTGGGTAATGCCGTCAACTAGCATGAAGAATAAGGCTGTTGAGGAGCGAACATCTGTGTAATTGCTTTGTGCGAGTACCGATATGTCAGATAGTATAACATGCATTTCATTTCTAGGGAAAATCCGACATATCAAATACAAACTCAAAGCTACTACTACAGAGTGGCTGAAACGAATATAAAATAAGCACAATAAAAAATCAGTCATAGATATTTATATCACTAAGGCAAAAACAGATATGAATATAACACATAGAAGTGTACATCAAAGTAGTGGTCAAACAAGATCCACAACATCACAAAATAATAAGTATACATCAAGTAGTCTCTATCTCGAATGTATAAAAGCAAAAACTACAAAGCTAAAGTAGTTAGCCAAAAGTCAAATGCTAGTCCCTGGTAAGAAGTCAAGTGGAAGCACCTGTAACACCTCGGTCTGACCCGAGTATTATTTAAAAGAAAAATATAAACGGATCATTATAGCTATAAATATCATATAAGATGAGATAGGATAATAGATACAAAAAAAAATATGATAACAATAATGTCATACTTCGACAAGCATACATTTCATAACAACAAAAATCATAATATCCAAAAAGAATATCACACTCTTTAGCTTATTCACCAAACCTCAAATATTGACAAAACATATCAATGCCGATCGTAAAAAAATTGGTGAAACACAAATTCCAGAAATCAATAATTAGAAATCCAGAAAACACCAAGGGGAAGGCCTTTCACAAACGGAAGCATGAAAACTCACCAACACATGTATCACAAACTGGTCGCTATCCCATGGTCGCTAACCATAGAGTCGGTGCAACGACGTAGTACAACGGTACGCCCGATGAACCTGAAACTCAAATAATTTGGAACAACGACGTAGTACAACGGTACGTCCGATGAACCAAACTCCATAAAACCCATAGGTCGCTAGCCTATAAAAAATGAGACGAAGCTCAACAGAACGGGTTACAGTCCCCCATGTAGACAAAGAGACATTGCATATCGCTAGTCTAAATCACAAAATGATCATCATTGATCAATAAGAAGTGTGAATTACACTAAGCCAGTAAATAAATGAGTTTAGCTTCATGTCCCATAACCACTAGCTTAACTTAAATATTTACGAACAAATTGTAGATTTCCACTCAAAAAATTGTTGCAAAATTTCGATCGAACGAGTCCAAGAATTAACGGACGAAGTAAATGCAAGCATTTCATACCACTTGTTTTTCTAAGTCATTTAATCAGATTTCTCATACGAATGAGGTAAAGGTTTGTATATACTAATAGATTGGAAAACAGTTTTAAAAATGAGCTTTGTATTAAAAGTAACGTTGAAATCATTTTTTGTGGAAAAGTTTGAGTATTTACTACTAATATAAAAACCTTTGTATTTAAAAGTGAATTTTTTTCGAAATGATTGTAAAAACAATCTTTCACCAAAAATCCACATTCGACAACGTGAATTCAAACCATAAAAGCAATATTAAATCCAATCAAATGTATATTCCCAAAATCCATAAGAGAAATCATCAATGTTGATAATAATTGATAACAACTAACCAGAGCAACAAAAATCGATAAAAATTGGAAATCCACTCAAAAACAGCCAAAATAGGCAAAATTGCCCAGGACCAGACGTCTGGTTGGGTTTAACCAGACATCTGGATTTTGTCTCGGCCATTTTTTTTGCATTTATTATTTTTTTCTTTTTCCAGGGACCTCTACCAGATGTCTGGATTTTTCAACCAGGTGTTTGGATTTTCTACTTGGCAAAAATCATCCTACCTTAAAGAGGGCAAAATCCAAACCTGAAGCGATTAAACGAGCGATGGATGCTAGGGATTTATCCCAATCGATAACCCAGCCTCATCGGCTCTTCGATACACCACCAATAACATGTCAAAACACCTAAGATAGGATCTTTAAATATTTTGACTTCAAAATACCAAAATTGGAAAATTCACCGAACCAATTCAAATCAAAAGCAATTGAACATGAAATAAATGTTAGGAATTCATACCTAGCAACAATGAAAGCTATAGGCATAGATGTGGGTTCAAGAACACACCTTTAAACCCAAATATTGAAATGAGAAGCTCTAAAACAAGCTAAGATTGATTTCTCTTCAACAATACCTCAAGAATCTTCAATCTATTAACAAATGAAATGAATTTCCTAAGTTAGGTTATAGGGAATTTTGAAAATTGTAGAGGGATTTTTAGGGAATCTATCATCACTATCTTTCTCCTTCTCGACCACTTCAAGCTGAAGGGTCGCATCCACAAGTTCCTTGAAAGTGAGCTCAAGACGAAGTATGAGGGACTTTTGTAGATATTTCTTAAGTCCAGAGACAAACTTAAGATTCTTGTTATAAGGAGTAGAGATGTGCTCAAGACCATATTTAGACAAGGCTTCAAAGGATGCAACATACTCAGAAACTTTCGACTTCCCTTGTTTGAAATCAAGGAAACGTCGAGCAAGAATAGCCTTCTCGGATTTTGGAATAAATTTGAGTTCGAACCTCTCACGGAACTGATCCCACTCTAAAGTGGACTCATCAACCTTAGCAACAAGTAGATCATACCAATGTAAAGCTCGTTCTTGCAACATACTAGATGCTACAAGAACTCGATGATGACTAGAAATCTCCATACGACTAAAGATACGCTCACAAGAACTGAGCCATGCCTCTACATCTAAAACAATCTCGGTGCCTTTAAAGATCTTGCCACCAAGATGTGTGAAGTTTCTACACATGCACGCAAATGTGAATTGCGTGGAGGAGAAGAGTGAGCAGGAGTGGGAGGCTGAGTGCTCCGAATAAGCTCAAGGATCTGATCGACAAACATACATATGCCTTCAGGACGAGAACCACTAGACAGTCCACCGCCGAAGCGCATCCTCTACCTCTACTCGACATAGGTGAATGATAGGATAAGATAGGATTATTCACAGAGTAAATAAACATATTAGCAATTCAAGTGCAGAAGTTAAGGAATACTATGGAATATAATTAACATTCCTAGACATATTCCTTTCTATCTACCCCAAAGGAATTAAAAAGGGACCAAAATCAAAACAAGGATAGGGACAAGGCAAGGTCAAGGTGAAACCATTCACGATTAAGGGATGATGTATATAGATGTATTATATTTGATGTATGGTATCTTGTATACTGTTCTGTATATATTACATTATATTCTGAAATAATGCTCTGATACCAAGCTGTGATGCCCCACCCCTAGACCTACACTAGTAAAGATAATTACAAAGTAATCCTGTCCACTAATGTAGAGAATATGGGCGGTTAAGGGCGACCATCGTAGTAATACGTTAGTTAAGGTCTAAGCATGTTGAAGGTGTCTCTATTTTTTTTCATTACCTCATCAGTGGTCGACACATTTAGTCTATAACTAATGCACACTATGGTGGTTTTGGACTGTCTCGGAATAAATGCAATATGCAAGTAAGTAAATGTATCAGTCACAGAACAGTAAATCCAGACCAGAGTATATATATACACACACACATCATCATACATCATAATAATAGTACATCAAACATAAGTAGCATGGACTACCGAGTAACATACACAACCATCCCACAAAAGAATACACGTCATGATAACATATGAGTCAACTACTCAAAAAGTACGATATCTAAGCCAAAATGATAAAGCCCAACAAAAGCCAGCAAAACGATCCAAGGGAAGCAGCAATCTAACCCGAGTGAAAAGCACACACCGGTCAGGCAAAGCTAGAACTTATCGGTAGTAAGGATCTCAGTAATAAGTGGAATGGTGAGAATCACTCCGTTGTTGCCAACGGAACGACATATTATTCATCATATCATTCATAAGTAAGGGGACATCAGTGATTCATCCATCTATTCCAAGGGAATTCAGTAACATGCATATGGTTTCTCTTAAGGACATCTATAAGTAAAGTGGATAAGGGATGAGAAACATATAATATTAACGAAACATCAAATCATCATAATCTATGATAAGAACTCAATAAGAGTTAAAGGCAATCATAATCGAAATCACCATATAGCATAATATTAATGTAGCCTATATCATACTCAAGGCCGTATTCAAAAGACAACATCATAAAAAGGTGAAATCGAACATCGAAAACTTCATAGAAAATTGCACATGCTTTTCATCTTGACTAGTACTACTATTATTTGGTATCATTCATCGCGATGACTTGGGGTCACATAACATCACAACATCGTGATCATCTTAATTGACTATAGTCGGGAATATCGTAATGACACCTAGTCACAAATCCCGAGTAATAACATCATGATGATTAGAGTCTAGTAATAACATCATAAACATCATAGTGACTCCAATTGTGTACTCGGTCTATAGTACTAGTAACATGTTGAATGTGTCTCAACCTCTCGAATAGGAACCCGATAGGCATGAACGTAAATCTCATACCATACGTTTGCACTTATTGATTTACTAATCGTTAGTCGATGCCACATTAGAAAACCAACATAAACATCATCAAATAAACAACTCGCCTCATCTCCTTGTCAAGTATGAAGAACATCGTGATGGTCATTTCTAACCATAATCGCAAACTAAAGTTCTAACATCAAAAATTGCCTCGTTTCATCGGCAATTATAAGAAAAATGCGTCTAGATTGGTTCGTCGTCGAATGCACTCAAAAAGAGTAGTTCTCAAACAAGTAACCTTCACCAAAATTAGGCAACCTCTAAATCATCTCAAATATCACTTCAAATTGGTTTCGACCGTACAAGTCCGATATTGGGCGATAAAGCAAAAACACATGTTCCATACCACGTATTTTTACAAAATCATTCAATTCTCATTCCTATACATTGAAATTCACAAGAATAAGATAAAATATATTTAAAATAATTTTATAGAGAAAGTAGGATTTTTAGACGATTTTGAGAAATTTATATGTATATAAGCTTTATAAGGAAGAACCCTTATTTAAATAGATTATCTATTTATAAAATTCTTTAAAATACTAACTAATTGATTAAAAATCTTTTAAAATGACTTTAAAACATTTACTTTCCAAACCATGCTTTTTAATAAATTTTTCAAAATTTTTTTGAAAGCAAAAACAATTAAAACCATCAAATTCACCAAATATCGATATTTACCGATATTTGAATTTAAATAAAAATTAAATTCCAAATTTCTTCAAAAATAAGCTAATCCATTATCAAATATCATAACTTCAAAATCCATCATCAAACTTTTCAATTTAACCATCAATTAACTCAAAAATAGCAGCGAAAACTAATGAAGAATGCTGCAAAT
This sequence comes from Allium cepa, assembly GCA_030765085.1. Classification (NCBI taxonomy): domain Eukaryota; kingdom Viridiplantae; phylum Streptophyta; class Magnoliopsida; order Asparagales; family Amaryllidaceae; genus Allium; species Allium cepa. Next base: position 168,405,743 of record CM060932.1, read on the forward strand.
TAAAAATCTCGTTTCCGCCAACTTTGATGATGTGTTTTAGATATCAAATTGCCCAGAATTGAAAAAAAAATTGGTAGCACATGGACAACAACATAATAAAATTTGACAGCATTTCACTGCAAGATGAGAAACTTATGTTTTTTCTAAAATGGCACTTTTCAAACGCAAAACTGAACTCAGCTGCAAATCTAGTTTCTAGCCAAATTTGACAATGTGTTTCAGATTTAAAACATGCCCGGAATTGAATAAAATTATTTAAAAATAAAATTTAGCACATGGACAACAACGACAACATTTCGCTGCAAGATGAGAAGGTTATTTTTTTCTAAAATGGCACTTTTCAAACACAAAACTGAACTTAGCTACAAACGATTTTTAGCTGATTTCAACCAACGATTTGTTATACCAAAACAGTCCAAAATTCAATGAAAATTTGCAGAAATAAAATTAGTACATGGAAACAACATATTAAAATTTGGCAATATTTCGCTGCAAGATGAGAAAGTTATGTTTTTTTTTTAAATGGCACTTTTCAAACACAAAACTGAACGCAGCTACAAATTTTTTTTGGCTGATTTCAACCAATGATTTTCCATACCAAAGCAATCCAAAATTCAATGAAAATTTGCATAAATAAACTTTAGTACATGGAAAACAACATTTTAAAATTTGATAGCATTTCGCTGCAAGATGAGAAAGTTGTGTTTTTTTCTAAAATGGCACTTTTCAAACACAAAACTGAACTCGGCTGCAAAAGATTTTTTGGCTGATTTCAACCAACGATTTTCTACACCAAAACAATCCAAAATTCAATGAACAATTGCAGAAATAAACTATTGTACAGAGGCAACAACATATTAAAATTTGATAGCATTTCGCTGCTAGATGAGAAAGTTATGATTTTTTGAATATATCAACTTTTCAGCAATAAAAGTGAAAACCCGTTCAATATACAGAGCATTGCAAGCAACAAATTGATAGCAAAACTTGATATTTTGCTTTAGCTTGTTGTAAGAAAACTGTTACCTTGCTTACAACTTGATTTAGCAATGGTTCAGCAACAAAATGATGGATTTACCAAGGAAATGGCCTTCAAGAGCCTGTAGATTGCAAAATAGGAATATGTAGAAAGAAAATCAATCAAAATAAGATTACAATAAATAAAAATCCAAATTTTGGATGGGTTAGAGAACCTAAAAGGTTGGAGATTACCTGTAGGATGGCTTAGAATCTAATTTAACTCTAGATTCTAACAATTTTAGGCCGATTTTGGATTTTTAAAGGAGGCCATTATTGATTTCCCTATTTTGTTTTAAGAGCTCTGTATATTTTTTTCTTCTAGAATGAGAAAGAAGATAGACTATGCTGGTTACTAGAAGCATCTTATGGATAATGGATAGGCTAATCTTTGGACCCAAATCCAACAAAAAAACTTTGAATAATTTTTGTTGTGTCTGTATATGTTATTAACACTAATTCCTTCATAACTTTTTGATAAAAACTCCAAATCACATGAAACAAATTGCGATGTTCATATTTTGGATAAAATAACATGTTAAAAAAGTTATAAACTTAATTTTCTAACAAAAATATTATTTTCACAATTTAATACCAATTATTTAACAATATTCACATAAATAGTGAAAAATCGCTATTTTCATTATTGTCCCCCAATAAAAATTTATTCCTAAGTTCATTAAGGTGTATAAAAATTCTTTTAACATTTTTATAGCTTTAAAACATTATTTCAAACTTAATTATACCACAAAATTTATTTTCTTCATGTTTATCCTTTTTCTTTTTCTTTTGGGATAAAAGGCTAAAATTGGAATTAAACTCCAATATTATAAATTTTAACCCAATAATTTATTTTCATCATTTATTCTCATTCCATACCACCAATAAAGTGTTTTAAACTTTATTTCCCATTTTTTTACATAAAAAAACCAACTCTTAATCAACAAACTTCGTTTATTTTAAATAAACAATATTATCATCAATTTATTCCATCTATAAATTCATAATTCCCATATTAAATTATAATTTACATTATAATTTAATATTTCGGTAATCTCCTAAATTCCGGATTGTTATAGACTCCCCCTTCAATAAAATTGTGTCCTCGCAATTCCTAGAGGAAAGTCCGTAAGCAACACATCAAACTATCACAAGAAAGAAAGAACAAATGTTTGAGACAAAGGATTCTCACCAACACCATAAGAAGAAAGGAATCCAGGATATGATCTCTCGATAAATTCTTTGGTTTCCCAAGTGCAATAATTGGGATTATCAAACCATTGAATCTTAACGAGCAAAACATTCTTGCTTCGAAGGTGCCTCACCTTCGAGTCAGGAACACGAATAGGCTACTGCACAATAGATAGGTTTGGTGAGATCTCAAGCCCTAACTGCTCGAAAGGATCACTAACGGAATTAAGATCTCTAAGGCACTTCCGAAGATGAGATACATGGAATACATTATGAATGCCCGAAAGATGAGCTGGAAGGGAAACTTGATATGCACTGAACCAATGCGTTCAGTAATAGAAAATGGCCCTATGCTGCGAGGAGTCAATTTCCCAGTCGTACTAAATCGCATAACTCCCTTCGGCGGAGAAACTCGAATGAAAACAAGATCGCCCATACAGAATTCGAGAGGCTTCCTACGATTGTCCACGTAGGATTTATGATGGCTCTACACCTCTTTCATTCTCTGTCTGATAAGAATAATCTTCTTAAAAGAATCTTGAACTGAATCAGGACCCAAAACAAACTTCTCTCCAGATTCTAACTAACAAGAAGGTGATCGACATGGCCTTCCGTATAGGGCTTCGAAAGGAGCCATACTGATACTGGACTGAAAGCTATTATTATACAAGAACTCCACAAGAGGTAAATGATCCTCTCATGAACCACCAAAATCGAGAATGGATGCACGAAGAAGGTCCTCAAGAATACGATTAACCATCTCAGTCTGACCGTCAGACTGTGGGTGGTAAGCGGTATTGAAATTAAGCTTTGTTCCTAAAGCTTGCTGAAGGCTGCTCCAAAAATAACTGGAATAAAGGTCACGATCGCATATAATATAAGAAGGAATACCATGAAGTCGAACGATTTCTTTTATATACAACTTAGCTAAAAGAGGTGCATTCCTATTAGACTTAATAGGAATAAAATGAGCGGACTTAGTGAGTCGATCAACGATAACCCATTTACTAGAACGACCCGACCTCGAACGAGGTAGGACGTCAACAAATCCATCAAAATTTGGTCCCATTTCCACAATGGAACCTCTAAGGGCTGAAGAAGATCGGATGGCCGCTGATGCTCGGCCTTAATAAGTTGACAAGTCATGCAGTTACTTATATAACTTGCAACATCATGCTTCATGCCTTCCCAATAATAAAGGCGACGCATATCGGCATACATCTTACTATTTCCGGGGTGAATGGTATACTTAGAGCGATGGTAACCATTAAGAATGTCATGCCTAAGTGTTGAATCAGAAGGCACAACAAATACGGTTCTTTATACAAAGACAACCGCGAGAATCAACACTGAAATCTCTTATCTCATCACCATGGGATTCAGTCCCACAAAGACGAATAAGGCGCAATGTCTTAAAATCACACCGCTGAGCCTCAGAAATACGATCTAAAAGAGAAGGTCGAGCTTCCATACTGAATAATAAGACTGGAGAATCGAAATTAGAAGCTCGGTCATGAATATCACAATAAGATAGCGTCTGAAGAACATCCCATTCGACTAACATCATAGAAACAACAGCCGAATGCTTGCGACTAAGTGCATCTGCCGCGCGATTATCCTTCTCCAGGGTATACAGAATATCAAAATCATATGAGGCGAGAAACTCTAGCCAACGCTGCTGCCTCATATTAAGCTCCTTCTAAGTGAATAGATATTTCAAAAACTTATGGTAGGTAAAAAAACATAGTGCTGTCCCAAAAGGTAATGATGCCCAATCTTCAAAGCGAAGACAATGGCTATAAGCTCTAAGTCATGAGTAGCATACCGAACCTCATTCGGACGCAACTTCCTAGAAGCATAGGGAACTACATGATCTCTCTACATCATAACAGCACCGAGGCTACTATGACTAACATTGGTATAAACAATAAGATCTTGGTTCCCTTCAGGAACCACAAGGACGGAAGCATTAGTGAGAAGCTCCTTCAATCTCTGAAAAGAAGCCTCACACCTATCACAACAAACAAATCGAACGCCTTTCCTCGTAAGGCTAGTCAAAGGAAGCACGATATGGGAAAAGTCTGTAATGAAATGGCGGTAATAACCAACCAAACCCAGAAAACTACGAATCTCGTGAACATTCTCATGCCTCTTCCAACTCTAAATAGCCTCAATCTTAGAAGGATCAATGGAAATACCTTCTAAAGATACAACATGGCCTAATAACTTCACTTACTTTTCCCATAACTGACACTTAGAGAGTTTTGCTTTGAGTTGATACTGTCGGAGAGTACTCAAAACAATTCTAAGATGTCGAGCATGGCCCTCTTCGGACTTCGAATATACAAGAATGTCATCAATGAAAAAAGCACGAACTTAATGAGATATTCTTGGAATACTCGATTCATAAGATCGACAAAGTAGGCAGGTGCGTTCATCAATACGAACGGCATGACGAGCCACTCATAAGAACCATAGTGAGTGCAGAATGTGGTGAGAGGAATACTATCTTATGCGACTCGGAGCTGATGAAAACCGGTGGTAAGGTATAACTATGAAAAGACTTTAGCACCACTCAACTGATCGAACATGTCGTCGATCCTCGATAAAGGGTAACAATTTTTTATGGTTAACTCATTAAGCTTGCGATAGTCGATACAAAGCCTAAGAGTCCCATCGGACTTTTTCACGAATACTACCGGGCTCCCCCCGGTGAAGTACTAGAACAAATAAAATACTTGGCTTCAAGCTCGAGAAGTTGGTTTTAGAGTTCCTCAATCTCTCATGTAGACATCCTCGTGGGAGGACGACTAACTGGCTGCACGCTGGGAACAAGATCGATATAGAGCTCAATAGCTCTCTTAGGAGGTAAATCAGGAACGGGCTCGAATAAATCTGAAAAGTCACAAAAGATCGGGATACAGATACATCATCGTCTCGAGAATCAAGAGCAAATACAGAAGCCATGGAAACACAATTAGAATCACGAAGTGAAAGAGATAACTGATCGGAAGAATCGTGATGTCGAATATATAAGACTCGCTCCAAACATAGAATCCTGGCATCGTATCGAACTAGCCAGTCCATACCCAATATCATATCAAAACCAAGGAAAGGAATCACATGCAGATTCGCATGAAAAGAAAATCCATAAATCGAAATCTCAACATCATCACAAAATAGTCTAAGGGTTGCTGATCCTCCGATAGGATTCATAATCCGTGAGGAAGTAAGCATGTAAGAAACATATAAGTACAAAGCATCAACGAGTTCCTTCGATACGAAGGAATAAGAAGCACCTATATCAAAGTGCATTCGAATATAACAATCATGGATTTAGTAGAACCCTCTAAAACAGAAGAGGAAGTACCTCTAGACTGAGGAGCATCTCTAGAAGTAGTAGCCACACTAAGATGACCCTGACGAGAACCCTTCTCCCTTCTAGAACAAGCTGAAACCAAATGTCCCTCCTTCTTACAGTAAAGAAAACGCTTAGGCTTGGGACACTCTCTCACTGGATGGTCAGGCGCACCGCAATTGAAGCATGAAAAAGGCTTAGCTGAAGGAGTAGCTGGAGACTGGGAAGAAGATCCCCTCTGTTTCTTCTTCTTACTAGGATAGAACGGCCTAGATGTACGGACAAATTTCTTCTTATTCGGGTTTCCCCGAGAATTACCCTCATCATCACTATCTTTCTCCTTCTCGACTGCTTCAAGCTGAAAGGCCACATCCACAAGTTTCTTGAAAGCGAGCTCAAGACGAAGGATGAGGGATTTTTTCAGATATTTCTTAAGTCCAGAGATGAACTTAAGATTCTTTTTATAAGGAGTAGAGATGTGCTCGAGACCATATTTAGACAAGGCTTCAAAGGATGCAATATACTCAGAAACTGTCGACTTCCCTTGTTTGAAATCAAGGAAACGTCGAGAAAGAATAGCATTCTTGGATTGTGGAATAAATTTGAGTTCGAACCTCTCAAGAAACCGATCCCACTCTAAAGTGGACTCATCAACCTCAGCAACAAGCAGATCATATCAATGTAAGGCTCGTTCTTGCAACATACTAGATGCTATAAGAACTCGATGATGACTAGAGATCTCCATACGACTAAAGATATGCTCACAAGAACCGAGTCATGCCTCAATATCTAAAACAGTCTCGGTGCCTTTAAAGTTCTTACCACCAAGATGTGTGAAGTCACCACACATGCGCGCAAACGCGGATTTGCGTGGAGGAGAAGATTGAGCTGGAGACGGGAGGCGGAGTGCTCCGAATAAGCTCAAGGATCTGATCGGCAGACATATATACGCCTTTAGGACGAGAACCATTGGACGGTCCTGCCGCCGAAGAGCGTCCTCTACCTCTACTCGACATAGTTGAAAGATAAGATAAGATAGGATTATTCATAGGGTAAATAGACATATTAGCAATTCAAGTGCAGAAGTTAAGGAATACTACGAAATATAATTAACATTCCTAGACATATTCATTTCTATCCACCCCAAAGGAATTAAAAAGGTACACGAATCAAAACAAAGATAGGGACAAGGCAAGGTCAAGGTGAAACCGATTGCGATTAAGGGATGATGTATATAGATGTATTATATCTGATGTATGGTATCTTGTATGATGTTCTGCATATATTACATTATATTCTGAAACAATGCTCTGATACTAAGCTGTGACGCCCCACCCCAAGACCTACACTAGTAAAGAGAATTACAAAGTAATCTTGTCTACTAATGCAGAGAATAGGGATGGTTAAGGCCGACCATCGTAGTAATACGTTAGTTAAGGGCGAAGCATATCGAATGTGTCTCTATTTTTTTCATTACCTCATCAGTGGTCGACACACTTAGTCTATAACTAATGCACACTATAGTGGTTTCGAACTGTCTCAGAATAAATGCAATATGCAAGCAAGTAAATGTATCAGTCATAGAGCAGTAAACCCAGATCAGAGTATATATAAATATACATCACAATACATCATAATAATAGTACATCATACATAAGTATCGTGGACTACCGAGTAACATATACAACAATCTCACAAAAGAATACACATCATGATAACATAAGAATCGACTACTCAAAAAGTACGATATCCAAGCCAAAATGATAAAGCCCAACAAAAGCCAGCAAAACAATCCAAGGGAAGCAGTAATCTATACCTAACACGCAACTCGGTCTAACCCGAGTGAAAAGCACACACGGGTCAAGCAAGCTAGAAAATATCAGTAGTAAGGATCTCAGTAATAAGCGAAAGGGTGAGATCACTCCGTTGTTGCCAACGGAATGACATATTATTCATCATATCATTCATAAGAAAGGGGACATCATTGATTCATCTATCTATTTCAAGGGAATTTAGTAAGTAACATGCATATGATTTCACTTGAGGACATCTATAAGTAATATGGATAAGGGATGAGAAACATATAATAACTTCATAACGAAACATCAAATCATCATAATCTATCATATGCAATCAATAAGAGTTAAAGGCAATCATAATCGAAATCACCATATAGCATAATATAAATGTAGCCTATATCATACTCAAGGCCGTATTCAAACAACAACATCACAAAAAGGTGAAATCGAACATAAAAAATTCATAGAAAATTGCATATGCTTTTCATTTTGACTAGTACTACTATTATTTGGTACCATTCGTCGTGATGACTTGGGGCTACATAACATCATAACATCCTGATCATCTTGATCAACTATACTGCAGAATATCGTGATGACACCCAGTCACAAAACCCAAGTAATAACATCATGATGATTAGAGTCTAGTAATAACATCATAAACATCGTAGTGACTCCAATCGTATACTCGGTCTATAGTACGAGTAACATCTTGAATGTATCTCAACCTCTTGAATAGGAACCTAATAGGCATGAACGTACGTCCCATACCATAGGTTTGCACCTATTGGTTTACTAATCGTTAGTTGATGCCACATTATAAAACCAACATAAAACATCATCAAATAAATGACTAGCCTCATCTCCTTGGAAAGTATGAAGAACATCGTGATGGTCATTTCTAACCATAATCGTAAATTAAAGTTCGAACATCAAAAATTGCCTCGTTTCATCGGCAATTATAAGAAAACTGCATCTAGATTGGTTCGTCATCGAATGCACTCAAAAAGAGTAGTTCTTGAACAAGTAAACTTCGCCAAAATTAGGCAATCTCTAAATCATCTCAAATATTACTTCAAATTGGTTTCGATCGTACAAGTCCGATATTGAGCGATAAAGCAGAAACACATGTCACATACCACGTATTTTTACTAAATCACTAAATTCTTATTCTTATACACCGAAATTCACAAGAATAAGCTAAAATATATTTAAAATAATTTTACAGAGAAAGTAGGATTTTTAAACGATTTTGAGAAATTTATATATATAAGCTTTATAAGGAAAAACTCTTATTTAAATAGATTATCTATTTATAAAATTCTTTACATTACTAATTAATTGATTAAAAATCCTTTAAAATGACTTTAAAACATTTATTTTCCTAACAATGATTTTTAATAAGTTTTCCAAAATTTATTTGAAAGCAAAAACAATTAAAACCATCAAATTCTCCAAAATATCGATATTTACCGATAGTTGAATTTAAATAAAATTTAAATTCCAAATTTATTCAGAACTGAGCTAATCCATTATCGGATATCATAGCTTAAAAATCCATCATCAAACTTTTCAATTCAATCATCAATTAACTCAAAACAGCAGCGAAAACTAATGAAGAATGCTGCAAATTGAAAATCTTGTTTCTGACCAACTTTGACGATGTGTTAAAACTGCCCATAACTAAACAAAAATTTGCAAAAATAAGCTTTAGTACATGGACAACAACATAATAAAATTTGACAGCATTTCGCTGCAAGATGAGAAAGTTATGTTTTTTTCTAAAATGGCACTTTTCAAACGCAAAATTGAACTCAGCTGGAAATCTAATTTCTAACCAAATTTAACGATGTGTTTCAGATAACAAAACTGTACGGAATTGAATGAAAATTTGCAAAAATAAACTTTGGTACGTGGACAATAACATACTAAATTTGACAGCATTTCGCTGCAAGTTGATAAAGTTACGTTTTTTCTAAAATGGCACTTTTCAAACACAAAACTGAACTCAGCTGCAAAAGATTTTTAGCTGATTTCAACCAATGATTTGCTGTACCAAAACAATCCAAAATTCAATCAAAATTTGCAAAAATAAACTTTAGTATATGGACAACAACATATTAAAATCTAACAGCATTTCGCTGCAAGATGAGAAAGTTAAGTTTTTTTCTTTCTAAAATGGCACTTTTCAAACACAAAACTGAACTCAGCTGCAAAAGATTTTTGCCTGATTTTAACCAATGATTTGCTATACCAAATAAATCCAAAATTCAATGAAATTCTGTATAAACAAAATTTAGTAGATGGACAACAACGTACTAAAATTTTATAGCATTTCGCTGCAAGATGAGAAAGTTATGTTTTTTCTAAAATGGCACTTTTCTAACACAAAACTAAACTCAACTGCAAAAGATTTTTGGTTGATTTCAACCAACGATTTGCTATACAAGACAACCCAAATTTCAATGAAAATTTGCAGAAATAAACTTTAGTACATGGAAAACAACATGTTGAAATTTGATAGCATTTGGCTGCAAGATGAGAAAGTTATGGTTTTTTGAACATAGCAACTTTTCAGCAACAAAAGTGTAACTCGTTCAATATACAGAGCATTGCAAGCAACAATTGATGGCAAAATTTGATATTTTGCTTTAGCTTGCTGTAAGAAAACTCTTACCTTGCTTACAACGTGATTTAGCAATGTTTCGGCAACAAAATGATGGATTCGGCAAGAAAATGGCCTTTAAGAGCATGTAGATTGCAAAATAGGAACATGCAGAAAGAAAATCAATCAAAATAAGATTATAGTAAATAAAAATCCAAACTTTGGATGGATATGAGAACCTAAAAGGTTGGAGATTTCTTGTATGATATCTTAGAATCCAACTTAACTCTAGATTGTAACAACTTGAGGTGGATTTTGGATTTTTAAAGGAGGTTATTATTGATTTCCCTATTTTGTTTTAAGAGCTCTGTATATTTTTTTCTTCTGGAATGGGAAAGAAGAAAGACTACGCTGGTTACTAGAAGCGTCTTATGGATAATGGGTAGGCTAATCTTTGGACCCAAACCTAATAAGAACACTTAGAATAATTTTTGTTCTGTTTATATATGTTATTAACACTAATTCCTTCATAACTTTTTGATAAAAACTCCAAATCACATAAACAAATTGAGATGTTCATTTTTTGGATAAAAGAACATGTTAAAAATATTATAAACTTAATTTTCCAAATAAAAATATTATTTTCACAATTTAATACCAATTATTTACCAATATTCACATAAACAGTGAAAAATCACTATTTTCACCATTGTCCACCAATAAAAAATTATTCCTAAGTTCATTAAGGTGTATAAAAATTCTTTAAAAAAATTATAGCATGAAAACATTATTTCAAACTTAATTATACCATAAAAATTAATTTTATTTATGTTTATCCTTTTTCTTTTTTAGGATAAAAGGCTAATATTGGAATAAAGCTCCAATATTACAAATTTTAACCCAATAATTTATCTTCATCATTTATTCTCATACCGTACCACCAATAAAGTGTTTTAAACCTTATTTCCCATTTGTTTACATTAAAAAACCAACTCTTAATCAACAAACATTGTTAATTTTAATAAACAATATTATCATCAATTTATTCCATCTATAAATTCATAATTCCCATATTAAATTATAATTTAATATTTCGGTAATCTCCTAAATCCTGGGTTGTAACAAATTCAAAAACACATTTTCATAGTTAAATCAAATCATTTCATGTTCATTACATAATCCCAAATTATGTTAACCGCGTTCAACAAAATATAATTATTACAAATACGCCAAAAGCGACATATGAAGATGCCCCCTTGGTTGATCAGAGTATATAAGAAGGCTAATAAATCTACCTTTACAAGAAAAAAAACAGTGAAAAGAAAACTATGAATATCCATCTGCCTCCTGCATGCCTTCAAAAGCTTTATTCATCTAAGAAGAGAACCTAAAAACCCTAAACCTCAAACTACTCAAAATAGATTGAGTACCCGAGAGTTTAAGGGAAAAACAAAAACTTCGAGTCATATATAAAGCCTGGTATGAATAATACTAATCTAACATCTCGATTCTGTTTAGATATCCGCTGAGACCACGTTGCGTAGCGGAACGGTTTTTCCCTCACTAGTATCCTAAAACCTTTATGAAGTCGTATATTATGCCGCTGCATCCACAACGGTTAAACTTGCATTTTAAAAATATTATGAAGATATGCATACTTGAAAATAATTAGGATTTCCCATTCTCAGTTTAGTACTACACCCTATCATAATTATAGTTTCTAGGGTCACTATTAACCTTTTTAGTTTTCATGGGTTTACTAAAAACCTTATTATACCTAATAAACACCCTGTCATATTCAAGGTTTTCATGGGATCACTAAGAACCTATAGGCTCCTACCAGTTAACTTAATCAATTCATGGGCCCTCTTAAACCTATTAGTCCTTCTAGTAACTAATCAACTTATCCCATTTTTCATGGGTTTACTAGGAAACTATGGATTTATCCAGTAACTCACTTCATATCATTGTTTTCATGGTTTGACTAGGAACCTATTGATACTTCCATTAGCCACTTTCTTGTCTTAGTTTTCATGGGTTTACTAGAAACCTATTGACTGATGTCAATTCTTAATCTGGATATAGTTTTCATGGGTTCACTATAAACCAATTAGCCTTTGCCAACTGTCCTTAATATATAGTTTTCATGGGTTAACTATAAACCTATTGGTTTCTTCCAATAACTACTTAATCATAGTTTTCATGGGTTTACTATGAACCTTTTGGGTTACACCAATAACTACTTTATCATAGTTTTCATGGGTTTACTATGAACCTTTTGGTTACTCCAATAACTACAAAGTTTAGGCATCCTATATTTATAACCATCCTGACTCCTTGGATGAAGTTATACCCATTCAGGAGTTTAAGAAATTTATATTCACTATTGAGTTACCCTAGCTAGTTCTTTTTCCCTTTTTTCTTAAAATACATTTATGGGTTATCATATGAATATATTCATATTTGAAGAAGCAAAACACAATTTAACAATACCACTCCAGTAGGTTTAAGGTCCTTGAAACGTATTCCATAAAACATAATCAACATGTTTAACTTATATTTTTATTATGGCCATACTTCTTCAAAATCACATATTTAAAGTCATTACAAAACTTCTTTACATAAGCCGTGGGTTTTCCTTAAAAAAAATTAGAGTATGGGTCTTAAAACCTTTCAACGATGTTAAAAGCTACTATTTTCAACCCCTTCGAAGGGTTTCAATCATATCTTTTAAAATAATAGGCTCCAGCCCTCTTTATACTTTAAACACTTCTTTGCAAACCCTTTGACCCCATTGAAACTCAAACCTTTCGAAAGTATTGGAAAACCTTTCGAAACAATTAAAACGCAAACCTTTCGAAAGTAATGGAAAATAAACCTTTCGAAAACTCACTGGGTTCGATTTAAAACATAAGGAGAACCTTCTATGAAAACCTTTTGACTTCATTAGAGGAAACCTTTTGACTTTTTCGAAATCTCTACTTCTAAAGCTTTAAAACATAACATTTAAAACAATAGGCCTCTACTTTTTAAAACAACTCCTTCGAATGCTTTGGGTTATACTTCAATTATAAAGCAAGGGTAAATCATCTAAGTTAAAAGCTTTGATACCTTTCAAAAGCGTTGGAGAAGCAGTTGGTTTTAAAACAAGCAAACCTTTCAACTTTGTCGAAAGCAACGACTTTGTAAGTTTGTAAAAAGCGGCAATAACCTTTTGACTGTGTCGGTAGGTTCAAAACAAAATAATGACAAAGCGACAGTAATCTTTCGACTGTGTCGAAAGGTTTAAAACCTTTATCTTAAGTAATTGACCTGGTCGAAAGCAACCAAGTCGAAAGCTCCTTTTCAAAAGCAAGCAGGTATAAGCTTTTAGTTTATAAAACAAACGTACCCCAACCTCTTTGGCAACCAACCTTTCGACTAAGTACCTTTCAACCTTGTTCAATTCATTACATACTAAGTAACTTGATACCATATGCATTGAACTTTGACCTAGTCAAAAGCTATAACCTTTCAACTTTGTCAGAAGGTCTGGGTCGGAAGGTTTGATGCCAAAATGGCTTAAACATGCTAAAAGCATGGTTTTCTTGTTTTGAACTTGATAGAGGTAATTTTACAACTAACCTGCCTTTATTTATCAAATTCTCATTAGTTAAAAAATACTTTTTAGAAAAGTATTGCCACTAATATCAGAATTAAATAATAATTTTATTTTATAAAATGCTCGTTCTCCTTAATTAAATATATAGAACATTTAAGTTCTATACCTTTAATAATTTTATATATTCATTAAATCACTTAGGAAAAATCTAGAAAAATTCCAAAAAATCTATTCTAATATGTTCTCCAACATATAAAAATTTCAAACCCAAATAATAATTATTTTAGCCGTAATTAATTTATAACCTAATAAATCATTTTCTTCACTAGAAAATTAATATAAAATTCACATAAATTCAGAAAATTATGGAAATTGAAGTCCATCTCCAAAATCATGTTTTCTATAACATAAATTTTTTCTATGGCATTTAAAAATCATTTCATCTTGGTTTTACCCTAAAACCGTGTATATCTTTTTTTAAACAACCTTGTTTAATCCATATAAATCATAATCTAGCATGTCATCATTCAATATATCATAAAAACAAATTTACACTAAAATCCAAAACCATATGATCATATAACTAAAATAGAGATGTATAAATTATTATTCACCTTAGATTGGATAAGAAAATTGAAGTTTGGTTGAGATTGATTCCTTTTAACTTGAATCCTAAGCTTTAAGTTGATTTTCTCTTCTCTTCTTCCTAATGGGCGGCCATGCTTCTCATGGTTATAAAATTTTGTTTCAAGTAAAATGAATGTGTATGACCTAATGAGAATAGTATACAGGTGGAAATTATGGTTGTTTACCCTAGTGCCCTTATGTTTAACTTCCTAATCATTTATACAAGTTCATTAGATTTTAAATAATCATGGCCACCTAATTTATTAATAATCCCCAATCTCCTTATTTACATTATTCTATTTAATTTATTCTAATTAAATCTCTTGAATAATGTTAATAAAACTAAGGGTGTTAGACCAGGCTCTGAAGCTCTACTCTATGTTAACTCCGTATAAAATAGTGAATATCAATGTAAACTTTGTATATGACTTCACATTGTTATCTTCAGTATCTAAGCCTAAGGGATAAGCTTCAATACCACAGCATAAACAATCGTATGAAATATTACTTATATCAAAAGCAACGGTCACCCAACCGACCTTAACCCAAAAGCTTAAGCCTCAGAAAGGCACTAACCAAAAGCTTATACTAGAATAAATGCCTCAAAGCAGGAAACACTTCAATACACAACCAAGATTAATAGCTAAGATAGCACTTATATGCATTAATGGCTCAGATGACTTAAGGTTAAATAGCATATAAGGATCAAAGCACCTAAAACCTATATCTAAAATTCCATTTCAGTAACCTGCATCAATTGGCAAGTAAACTAAATAACAACACGTGCAATTCTGAACTCCTCATGTAGAACAAGGTTGCAATCCCAGGGTAAAGCTCTCCACCAATAATCAAGCTACAAGATGCTTATGAATAGATGCAAATCCCAGTGCATTTGAGATTTTTTGCACCTGCATAATTAGATACTAAGAAAATTGTACTTTCCTATATTATAGCTCTTTTTAATCCTCATTAATGGAAGACATCACCAATTCAGCATTATAGCAGCTATCCAGCTTCGATATAGTACTCTAAAGAAGGAAAGAACAAAGTGGACATAGGGATCTCACCCAAAGAACTATAAATCCTGGTATCTTAACCTTCAATGAGCTTACTTTCCACATTTCTTGTCGAGCATATCCTCAACCTATTCTACCTCTATTTTTCTCGATATTACCTAAAAGACTTAATTTGACCTTGAGTAATCATCTAAATATTTGATAATCAGCTACCAAAGTATCAACCAAAGAAATTGATTGAAACTCACTTTTTGAATTTAGGGTGTTAGTGTTTAATGGAAAATTCCACCTTTTGGTGCTAGAAGGAGGGCTTGAATTTGCATTCCTTTGTTTCATTATCTTAGGAACCTACAAATTCATCAACCAATAGCGTTTAGCTCTAGCATTGAATGTAAGAATGAATACTTTAGTTCAAAAACTCCTCTTACTTTTGAATTTAACTCATAAATGAAGAAAATAAAGAACTCTTAGCGACTCTTGTCTCGATAAAGGAGAAAGCTGAAGAATACGACCATGTCTGTTAACTTTAGGCTTCTCGGATAAGACAACTTTAAGACACCTTCAAGAATCACATCAGGAATCCACCCAACTAGAAAAATATTCAAGGCCATGAATGATTAGATAAAGGATATAAGTGTTAAGTTAATGACCTACAAAGAACAAGCTCTGCCATGTATAGGAACTAAAATGACCCTTTTAAAACCCCAATTAGTGAAACTCGAAGTTAAAAGGAAGAGAACCCTTACTCTACTAAACGATACCTTATCTCAGATCCCTTAAAAAACTCATGACAAGTTGTCTTATTCAAACTCTCCTCCATCAAAAATAGAAAGTCCAAAGACCAAGAAGTACAACATTTATCATTTGGCAAATGGACAAAAAGCCGACGAATGGTGAAAGCACTCTTATTCTATAGAAAAGATTATTCCAAAGGGGAAATATAAGAATTTATTTAAAAATTAATTTGAAGAACTTTTGCTTTAATGCTCCCCCAATTTTGTTTTGTTTTCATTTTCAAAAAAAATGTTATATTTAACTCATCTCCTTCATATATATGTATGTCTGTGTGTGTAGGGAAAATCTATTGGGACAAAAAATGTAGACATAATTGGTGACATAATGGATCTTCACCGTTGGATTGTCCCTAGATTTCCCCCTTTCGTATAAAGACAAAAAGTCCAATAGTCTTAGTCTTCCTTTGACTTCATTTTGATTCTCTCAAAGGCCTTCAACATTCTTGGATGTCTTTGGTATTTTTTGATCCCCTTTGGCTATTATCCTTCTTGACATATTTATACCTAGGGGCATTTGTTGGACTTCTTATTTGGTCCTTAATCTTCTTGAATTTCTTGGGTATTCTTGGACTTCCTTCTATATACCCTTCGGTTATTGTCCTTTCTACCATGTCTACACCAAGGGGATTTTTTGTACTTCTTATTTGGTGTGCAGTTGTCGGACTTCTTGGATTTCTTGGGTATTCTTGGACTCTTCGTATATTGGCTTGGGAAATTGATCTTTCTACAAGGTTTATACTTGGGGATCACTTATTAAATTTTCTTCATAAATCCTTCAGGTTTCTTAAAGTTTATATTTCAAAATTGCAAAGAAGCTTTGTCTCATCTCATCCCCCATGCATTTCTCTTTATGGTTAGCTATGAGCTTTGTTTCATACAGATGTTTAGTAAGACTTGTAAAATGAAAGCTTAGGTTTTGATTACAAGTTGAACACCAAAATGACAAAACCTAAAGATTTTTAAACTAAATGAAATATCCTTAATGAAATAGTATTGTTAGTAGTATTGCCTTGTAGAACTTTTTCAAAAGAAAAGGAAACACCGAGATACAACTTCTGTATCTAAGGAGTATTTCTTTAAAACAAAAACCATCCCTATTTTGGTGTAGCATGGTAATGAAAAGTGCATTACCCCACCAGAACCAGTAATGAATAAAAATTATTTCAAAGGGTAAGTCCTAATATAAGTGGATGTGCTTTACTAGTACTAATTTTTTTTATAAATATTTCCATGGCTCTAACCATTTTTATTTGTAGTAAATTCGGTTGGGTGACCTCGGTGAAGAGAGTGTCCACCTTGGAGGGATCCATTCCTCACATAACCCCTACTATGATGCGCCATCAACAATCCTCCAATAAGAGCAGGCTGTATCATCCGGTAGTTCTATAAACGGTCGATAATGCATGCAACAACTGAGCCATGGTCAAATAGTATCATGCACTTAGAAAGTCTTGGCAATAAGTCCCAAGAATTAGTGGGAAGATTCCCCATCAAACCCATGTGCATAGACTTAAGTTCCTAGAGGTTATATTCCTAACCAAACCTTTGGGCACTGACCAAAGTACCTATTGGGTAGATTCCCATTAATCTAGTAACGCCATAAATAGCAATCCTAATACCTCAATAGTATTGGATAGAGTCCCAATTTAGGCCACAAGGTTGGCACCGAATCAACATTCAAGAAAAGGCTCGGAAAGACCTAGGGCTTTTATAAGATATGGAAAAACACCAAAGACCAATTGCCATAAGACCTAGTTTGCTAGATACGAAAATACCTAAAACCTTACAAGTTTGTAAGATCATACATGGCTTGATGCTAGAGCAAAAACACCCCAAAGATAATGTGGTGGTTTCGTGTAGAGCCAAAAGTATCGCCTACAATGCCTTTGAAACAAAATAATCTAAATAAAAGACACGGGACAATGAGTTCTCATCACAATAGCTAGGGGAAAACATTATGGCAAAGTTCCCTTAAGCAGCACCAATCGGAATTATACAAATCATATATCAATCATACAAACTACCGAAATGCTAAGTCAACATAGATATATTTCAAAAACATAAATTACGGAAAAAAAATTCCAAGGCAAATGTTATAAAGTTATAAACTAAACTTATTATGAAATACATGCTTACAATCAAGAACAAAATAGTACAAAACTTATCCTTCTACTAGACTTTTCATGGCCTAAAACATCTTCAGGAATTTCTAGAGGAGGACTCCCCAGAACCTATACCTTGCCTAAATTGCAAAAAACCATAGTCCGACTTACCCTTCCGGGATATGGGATAAATAGATAAGGGGTGTGAAGCATTGCAATGTGCAAGCTTGTATCTCATACTATCCTCGTAATACAATCAAGCTCTCTTTTATATGAAAATAATAATAAATCTAATGGGATCCTATAAGCTACTAAAGATTCTAAAACATACTCATAATAACACTTGATTCCAAGTAAGCGTCCAAGCATTTGGTCAGTTTGACTCTTGGCTTCCGCAATAGCTTCATTAGAAATCTTTTCAAAACTCTCTTATAAACAATCATATGTATTCCTAAACCATATTTTCCTATATTATTTAAAAGGAAAGACTCTCCCGTTTATTAGTTTAACCGTAACTTCAGCAGAACTTACAGTGGGACCAAAAGATGAACTCCCATCTGGTTGCTTTAACCTTCATGCAGAGCCTTGGTCTTATGAAATTACTCTAGTTCTATGTGAACAAGAAAGTTTAAACGAACCCTTATCTTGACCTCTTCCCCTCCCCCATGAAAGGGGAGTAGCTGTAATGAAATCATGATACTTCTCTTCAATCTCAATCTCTTTAGGCTTAATTTTTTAGGGTTCCTCATTCCATTATCCAATTTTTTCCTAAAATCTATTACAACGTCAAATAAATTCGAAACAAGATTTTCCAAAGCTTGATCTAAAAGAGGAATAGCTTTTGGAATTGAATTAAGGTGTTCATTAAGGCTTTTACATGTTGTTTAAGCATTTCATCTTCTTTAATAGACTTTAAAGTAACATCATCTGAAGCTAGCTTAGACTAAAAGAAATTTACTCGATTTACTAACTAAGACTTCAACACTCTACTAACGGTAAGGGTTCAATGCTCTATTTACTAGCCTATGGCATTAGCCTTCAATACTCTACTAACTAAACCTTAAGACACTCTATTTACTAAGCCTACGGTGTTAGCCTTTGGCACTCTAATACCAAACCTTACAAAACTCTACTACTAAACCTTACGACACTCTATCTACTAAGCCTTACGATAGTCAACTCACTAGTCCATACGACACTTAAGTCATACAACATACAATCAACTAAGCCTTATGGCATTCAATTGTATAAGCCTTTGACATTTGATTAACTGAAACTTTAGCATTCGGTTGGTAGAAGCCTCCGACATTTATATTTCCAAATCCTTACTACATAGTAAGGTTAGATTTCCAAATCCTTACTATACGATGAGACTAGGCCTGTAAGTCCTCACCAAACGACGAGGTTAAATCTTCAAAATTCTCATTATATAATGAGATTATATTTTCAAATTCAAATCCTCACTATATAATGAGGTTTGATTTTCAAATTCGAACCCTCATTATACGACGACGTTAGATTTTCAAATTCATATTCAAATCCTTTCTATACGATGAGATTACATATTTAAATTCATATTCAAATCCTTGTCTACGATGAGGTCAGTTTTTAGATTCACATTTAAATCCTCGCTATACACTGAGGTTAAACTTTCAAATATAAATCCTAATTATACAATAAGGTTAGATTTCAAGTTCATATTCAATACCTCCCTATATAACAAGGTTCGATTTCAAATTCATAAACCGCAACATCCCGAAATTTTAGCATTTTGATTTTGAATATTTAACAAGTTTTAAATATTTAAATAATCGGTGTTTAAAAATTAAAATAACTTATATTCAAATGTAGGGATTGTTTAAATATTTGAATTATGAATTAAATGGTGAATTAAATGGATTTAATAGCCTTGTTTAACTCCTTTTAAATAATGGTGAATTCATTTTGTAAATTTATTTATAATGATAAATAGTTCGAATAAATAATATGAAAAATAATTATTAATAAAACGATTTGATTTTAATGATGTATTTTTATTTCAATTTAATTGATTTTTTCATAATTTTTAATTTAGAAAATATTCAATTTGTCTTTTAGCATATTTTATGGCAAACGATGGTATTTTTGTGATTTTATAGAATATGATAACTATAATGACCCCACCACTATGTCCAGTTTAGCAAAGAACATTACAAGAAATGTCATCTGCTAATCCGGAGAATACAGCTAGTTAAGTTCGATCGAATGTGAATATATATTTATACTAACACTGACACGTCTTATTTACCTTTTTGAGGATCTAAACTGAAATTTAGACGTGTACGGTATTAATACAAAGTAATAAATACATCAATTAAAATATTCAGAACAATATATAATATAGATAAATCAAAATCAGAGTCATAGATCATAGCGGAATAATATATATCATTATATACATAATAAGATGTGAGTCTACAAAATATCAATACTAGACCCTCATAACTATACACATCATATTCAAAATCTGGTATCAGGTACAAAGTTACTACTGCATCATATAGATGACGTAAACTCCTAATGTTAATATATACAAGTATGAAGTAAACTAAAACTATCAAAATAGTATACTTCAATGCTAGCCCAAAATCCAAAGGTCAATAGGTCCATGTACCTGTAAAGTCTCGCCTGACCCAAATACTAAAATAATAAACGGATCAGACTATATCTAAATAAAAGGTGAGATAGTAATATCATAACTTTGTAGCTTAAAATAATAAGCCATAATAAAATATGTCGAATAAACAATCATAATAAGGCATATTAATTAAATTTACCACTTTATAAATCAATAAATGACTTGCTTTAAAATAAGTCATTTCCAAAATATGCCTAAAACCTAAAATCCATAAAGGCATATCAAACCAATAATCAAAAATCTTACCATTTTTGACTTAACAATAACCAAATAAGTCGTAAATAAAATATGCCTGAAACAATTACTCAAATAAGGCATATCTAACAAATCACCATTTCATAAATATATATCAAGTCTCAATAGATTTCATCTCAAAATATGGTGATAATCATTTCAAAATTCTTCAAAGCATAAAGGATGCAGAATATCCATATTAAAAATCTCTAAATAAATAATAATCAATAATGAAATAATTATGGCAGTCATCTATCAGTTTAATACAATGACACAAAATTTATCGAAAGAGACCCGCTACATAGAAAGGAAGCCTTTCGAAAGAGACTACAAATTAGGGACACTGCTCAAAGAAAAGAGCAGCCGTGTACCTAATCCGTCCTATGTAAATTTACCTTTCAAAAGAGGTAAACATTGTCTAACTGTATAAAAAAAATAAACTGATAAGTTGTAGTATCTATAGACTACGATGCATGTAAAAATTTGCCTTCCGAAAGTGACAGCTGTATTTACACCATAACAGATCTTTCGAAAGAGATCTGCCAACCCAAATCTAAAAATGTATCGATTCTTGGATCGATGAAAAATGAGTTATCTTCTTTCAAGGATCTACCAGTCTAAAACCCGAATGTCCTAAGATAATACAACTCTAAGTGTTAATTACTATCACTCCAGTAATTAAAAGAATTTAGCTAACTGTCCCATACTAGATAGCAAATTCAAATATTTACTAAAAGCTAGTAATTTCCACTTTAAACTCTATTTAACAAATTATAATAATAACCGAAAGAATTGTACAAAGCGTCTCATACTACCCGATAATTCAATCGTTTATTAAAATTCTTTGTTTCGTAGAAAAGCACGAAATTCAACTAAAATTGAAATCAAAGAAGATTATTTCATTGCAAAGCATGAAACCTCAATAAAATATCAAGTCCATAGTAAAATAAAATAAAAAAGTTTTTAAAATAAATTTTTATATGCACAAGGATATAACTTTTCTCGAACCCATTTTTATATCCTTAAATCTATTTTTAAGGAGAAGTTGTTTATTTACAAAAAAAATTCTGCATGCTTTCAAAATCATTAAAACCTCTTTTATAACTAAAAATCACTTGAAACCAAAATTATTACTTTTATGACATCGTTTATAAAATAATACCATATTTTATCCTTTGACTCTAAAACATTTCTAAAATTTATATACTTGAAATAGTAAGTTTTAAAAGAGTTTATCATTTACTTATTTTTAGAAGCTTTAAATAAATTTTTGGAGTAACAATAAATTAAGATATAATACAATTTAACTATTTTTATAAACAAAGTCACAATAAGGATCAAAAGAGATAAAATATCATTTTGAGAATCTTTTAAACACTAAACAATAAATCCATCCAAAATTGTAACGTCCCACCTTTTTATGCACTTTAAATCGACGATAAACCACACACGTCAGACTCAAACCATGCAGAAGGGCAGATTGTTATGGGGTAAATAAGAAAAGCAGAAAAAGAAAAAAAAGAAAATAGAATCTTGCAGCAGAACGGTAAAATATAATAATCAAATAAACAGTTTATGAAGTTGTTTTACAAAATATTCGATTATACTTATACAATACGTATCAGAGTTACACATACCAGCGAATAATAAATAATAATGCAGCGGAACAATGTGATGCAGTGGAATATAATAAATAATAGTAATACAAATCTTCGTCTTCGTCCTTCGAAGATAAAGTCTTCGAATCCTGAAATGCTCAGACAGACCCGAGCGAATTGAAAAGATAAAACACTCGAGTCAGAACTAAAAGATCTTATGTAAATTACATCAACAGTAAATAATATGAGTGGAACGGCGTCAGAGATGTTTACGGGATTTGACATCTCCTATCCAGTGTCTAACGTGAGTGCAGTAACTTAAGGGATGCTCGGAATTCGCATCTCCTAAGGATCCGTTAAACTATTTACTATGTAGTAATATTTCACTATTATAATAATGTCTATTAGTAAAATAAACTTACTTTAAAATAGCGTTAAGGGGTTACCCATATAGCCCTTAACACGTAATAGTGCCAATAGTCTATACAGTACCCGCATATCTCCTGATCGGGAGACTACGAGAAGATACTCCATAGGTACGACACAAATCAAACTTGTACAAGGTGCGCTAGGGTAGGTGACACGGCACAACTAGGCAATGCCAGGCTAGATATACCAATTACGCTTCCGGGCCGGTGGTAACGCGTAGCAGCTACCACCGTCCACCTCGAGCCATACCCCAAAATCAAAAATCAAAAGTGGCCACCGAATCAATCCAAAGTCAGAGTATAATATCGAAGGGATGTGTCCGATAAAAGATGCTACCTTCTTAGCCCGTCAATCGCTCCTGTTCTAGCCATCTTATGCCAACTCACGGGAGTCGGGTCCACGTATTTACCTTAAAGGAACATCGCCACCATCCTACTTCATTTTGGAATCTCCACCGCGTACACGGTTGTTAAAGTGGTTTTCGGAGTTGGCAGAGAGTATGACAACTTCCGATCCCGGTCTCTTTACCAACCAAACGTTATTATAACACCGTGGTCTTTTCAAAATAGTTTATGCTTTTAGAACCAGAATATAATATCCATTTCAAAACCATATAAATACGATATCATTTCCATTTTAAAACCAAATCAATATGAAATCATTTTTATTTCAAATCAATATAATATCATTTTGTTTCAAATATATCCCTTTTCCAAAATCATAGCACTTCCAAATTATACGCTTCAAAACCAAACATTTGAAATTTTAACACCTTTAAAACATAATACTTTCAAATTCATAACTTCGAAACATTTCAATTTTGATAAAACATTTCAATTTCGATATATTTCAAGGCTTTAAATATTCCAAAATTTCAAAATTAAATTTGATAATTTCGATTCAACACCTAAATTTTCCATTATTTAGTTTTGAAATATTTTACATAATAAACCCCTTATCATTTGAATAAGACTCAAATTACAAATAACTAAATATTGCCTTCAATTCATTTGTACTTGAAATAATTATTTAATTCACCTAGACCCAAAAATCAAGTTATAATAATTATACCTTTAAAATTTTCCAATTTAATAAATTCCACATCAACCCTTTTGAGTTTAATTCTTAAATAAATTCAATTTCATATAATCTCAATTTCAAATCAAATTTATTCGAGAAAATTTCTTAAATAATTTAATTCACATCAATTTCATATTTATCTTCCAACCTTAGTTTTATTTAAGCCATTATAACTATATATACAATATAATTTAAACAGCTACTTAACCATATTATCTTGATAGAATCAAACTTTATTATTTAACTTATTTTATACTTTAAACCCATTTTATACATAGCTTAAAACCAAAAATTTAACTATATATATATAAAATAATATTTATATAACATCAAAAATTAATATTTATTAAACCGCATAATTCTTTTCAAAACCGTAAATATCATTTTCAAAATATATATATATATATATATAGACCGATGGTGTCTGTATATAAATTTGCAATCCTATAGTCAAGTGATACGGATATTTATCATTTCAATTTGTAATTTAAAATAAAAATACGGTTATATATCATTTCAAATCGCAATTCCGAATGAAATAAAATGCATAACAACTTGCAGTTTATAATAATATAAAATACAACATCCATTCATCCAATGTCAATCATCAACCATTTATCACAATCATCATCCAATTAAATCCATAACATCAATATAAACAGATAAAAAATTACAGATATTTACTGACAGTTTATATTCAATAATAAATTTAATAACACTTTAACTGGCAGTTTATATGCAAAAATAAACTAAATAACAAATTAAATTCAATAAATTTAATTTAACTGAAATGATGATAAAAATATGTCAAACAGCCATAAATAAATTCTCAAACACATCAGAAATTAATTTAACAAACATAAAAAAAATTAGAAGTTGTGAGTGGGTTAAAACACTCACCTTTTGAATTTAAATTGAATTTAAACCCAAAATTTAAACAGTCTTCGAATCCGTCCAAATCGGCGTCAAAATGTCCAAAATTCCAATATGAACCTAGCGGAGAAAACCGCGCGTAAAATGGACCTCGTATGTAGAAGTTACGTGCATTAGAATGATAGGAATTGAAATTAAAATAAAATAATACAAAACAAAGCAACTTACTCAGCCACGTCACCAGGTTCTAGAACGCGCACGCATCTCCCTCCAGAACCCTACTCTCTCAAGCGACCACGCACAGGCCGCCGCCTCAATCACTGACATCGCACGCGTATGCCACCGAAGCATCGCCGCCGCTAGGGGCATCGCGGCCACGCCCCCACGCGTCACCAAAGGAAGCCTCTGCTCGGTACGTACACCACTCGACGCTGCAAAGTCCCAGCCGCCGCCAAAAAGCTCCAAACCCTGACGAATTTTGCAGCCCCATCCGACCGTTAACTCGACGAACGAACAATGCCGATGCACTCCCCATCGTCCACTCTACAATACCCAGAAATAATTTGATAATCCGACAACGTTCATCGACGCGCGACGAACGGCCGAAAATTCTCCGAGGATTTCTGATCAAATGATGAATCAAAACGAAAAACGAAATGCATTTCTGAAATGCGCTCGTCAAGAGCTTCTGATCCATATAAAATTTGATATTGTTTGGAGAGTTTGAATTTTTGGCTTTGGATTTGATTTGGAATTGTATTTGGGAATTAGGGTTTGCATCCATTGGAAAGTGGAGCTAATAGAACATACAAAAATGAGGAATAAGAAATGAATTAGGGTTTATAACAAGGTATATATAGGCAGAGTTGAAAAAGAATAGATGGACACGATTGGTTTACGCGTTGAACGATAAAATGGCCCGCAAAGCCCATTCTGACTCCGGAACGAAATTGGGTCAACCCATATATCAAAATAGATGTTTTAAAATATTTTAAACACAATGGAACAGGTTTCATGTCCAAATTACATCGTATGAAGAAGTTATGCTAAAATCAAATTATTTCAAATTGATTTCAATTAATTGATTTCTGGGCGTTTCGAGTCCGTACGATCAAACGATAAGCCCGATTGCTACGAAACTTGAAATCCTACAATAATTCACCGTTACGGATCCGATGAAACTGGTTTCGTCAACATCCGAGTCAGTGGCCAAAATGGCTATTTTTACATTAAATAGATAAATAAATCAACTAATTAAATCAAATTCTCAATTTCAATTCTTTAATTGACAAATTTCATCATTTTTTATTTCTCAATCATTTTCAATGATTTAAACAAATTAAAATGTCAATTTAGAGTTGATTAATTTATCAATTTCAGTATTAACCTTAATTCCATTAAATTCAAAATTATAAATTTAATTTCAAAAAATTCTATTTAATTTACTTTTCATTCTACTATTCAATTTATTATTATCAAACGTATGAGATTAACATTGGATTCAAAATCCATTACATTAATATTCTCACATTTCATCTAAATTCCCATTTATGTAATATTTAAATATTAAATTTCATTTATTCGCCATTAAATCCAATTATTATAGTTCAAATCCCATTAAATTGATAAGTCTTCATTTCCATTCTTTTAAATTCGACAAATAGCCCTATTATGGATAGTATTAACATTATTGAATCAATTATCATTTTATGGGAAGAATTATTATTGGCTTACTCTTATTACATTAATAATTACCATTTTATTCAAATTTCCAATTAATATAGTAATTAATTTCATTCACTTACCAATAAATTCATTTATTATAGATTTCCTTCCAATTAATTAAAATTGATTCCTATAAATTGATTTGATTTAATTGCCATTTTACTAGGTCCATTTTTACTTAATATACCTAATTACATTAGTTTTATCCCATTACACTAATATACGCCTATTTACATCTTAATTTGAATAAATATTACATTTCTAAATGTGTACTTCTATCAATTGTACACATTAATTAAGGGTTAAAACCAATTAATGCATTTACCTTAATTCCATTCTTATACCAATTTATTACTTTATACATACATTATGTTTCTATGAAATTTATACATACACACTTTCCGTTATTACATTAATTGTCATTAAAGAAATGTTCATTATTAGCCACCAATGATTAAACCAACTTTTATCATACTAATCATATTCAATTCCCATTTATTACACAGATTCATATTAATTAATCAACATTTACATTTGTTACTTACATTCAACTTATAACCAAGTTATACCATTTTACATTATTTCATTATTCAATATTTAATACCAAGATTCATTAAATTAACAATTTAAATTATCGAAAATTTTACGGGTCGTTACACTCTCCCCCACTCAAAACTTTTCGTCCCCGAAAAGGAAAAAGGGAGCAAAGAATTGAGTAAACAATATCTTATTCAAAATATTAACTTTATAAACAAATAAATTTACAAAATAAAATAATTTAAAATAAAATATACCAATTTATATCCATTGAATCTTTTATACTCAATTTAATAAAGTTTGGAAAACATTTTCAAAATATTTTCTAAGTCCCAAAATTTATGGAAAATTTCGGCAGAGTCTCCTTTGTACGGAGAGGCTCGGGAGAAAATATAATATCAAATATAACAATATACAGCATATATTTTCCAAAGTAATATATATCCCAACCAGGGAAAAATAATATAATAACACTATAAAGCCGTAATCCGAGAACGTACCTATTTGTCGGGCAATTAACACTTAATTATGAAACCAAAAGCAGTAGCAATTGCTTCTATAACCTGTATTTCACTTATATAATCTAAAAAGAGTTAATAATTATATAAAATGAAATATTTAAAGTGGTTTCAACCATAAACAAACAAATCAATACAAACATCAATCATTTGCAACAAGGCATACAACCATCACATAGAATCAACTCAAATAGTCATTCATTCATATCAAGCACAATAAATAGTTGTTCGGGGTCAAAAACTTTAAATTGTACAGAATGAAAAATAACTACTAAGTGCACCATTTACTCAACAGTCTTAGATGGAACTAATTAGATTATTCATTCACCCAAACAAATTTAAAGTATCTTTGCCCAAACAGCTATAAGTCAAGCAGACAACAATTTTAAACAATAGATCAAGTTCATTCATATAATAATTTATCTTTTTAATTTACATTTTATTTCTTACAGTTTCATTTAATTATATTCATTTCTAACAAAATCTCATTTTTACTTATTCATATCATGAAATTTCCCTTTTATTTTATTGCATTCATTTATTCACTGCTTAATTCATTTTATTTACAGTATTCATCTTCCTGCTTATTTTCAAAAATAAATAACTTCAACATTTACTTAAGTCTATTATCATTTATTTATAATACTTACCTTTCTTTTCTATTACATTAGTAGCATTTCAATTAAACTTAAATCCATAACAACTAGAACATCCAATTCTTATTAATTAAGGAATTTCATTGAATACTTTCATTACTTCAAGTTTTACTTGTATAATATCTATTACATCTTCTTATTAAACATTAGAACTTTTAACATTTGGTAAGTTTTATAAATATATATATATATACATATATGCTTTTAAGAATGCAATTAAAAGTTACACAAGTTTATTTTATTTCTTTTAGTTAATTCGTTGTTCAATAATTTTATCTTTTGTTTTATAGGTTACAATTTCAACTTCCTTGAAATTTCATTTATAACTTAGCATTAAATCTATTATTTTCTTTATAGGTTTTAATTATTAGTTAAATTCTGTTTCTCTAAGGCAATTGAAACTATTAATTATCGGAAACTTAAGGATTAAATACCGGATTTTATTAAAAATCATTTTAAAATAATAGATAAATGTGTATACTGGCAACATATATATCTAATTATATTTAAAAAAAATTAAAATTTATATTTGTTTATCAAAATAAATCTGCAGTAAAACTACTACAGTGGCCTTTCCGCTTAGAAACTCGAAAATGAATGTCGATGATGCGTGCACTCATCACCGAAATTATTTTTCAGCGACAGAGAGGGGAGTACAGGACTTAGTACTTTCCAAAGTTTCTTTAAAACAACTCTTTCAAATCATATTGAAATATTTATATCAGAAAATACTTCTAAATAATATTATTATATTCCAAAATCCTTTGAAAGAGATTTTAAAAATCCCGAACTCAGGTCCTAAATTTCCAATTTTCATTTATTTTATTTTCAAATCCTACTTTACTAATATTTATAGATTACACTACCTAACAACCAATATATTACAACCAAATATAACCTTTAAAAAAATTATTTTATATATAGAAAATATAATAAGAAAAATTATTTCATTCACCTATATTCAAAACAAATATTGTGTTGGTCCGTCCTATTAAGTGTTTAGAAATCCCTGTTGATGTCATAGGGTCCCATGCATCAACCAGAATTTATAAATACAAAACGGAACAAATTAACACAATGTTAAAACCTTTTTATAACACTAACAAATACGCCCTCTCATATATGTACACTCAGCGACTCATCATAGGGTATTACTACCCTTATTAATAAAGAGTCAGACCCCACAAAGCTAAGGTTTATCGCTAAACCAAAGCTCTGATACCAGATGTAACGTACCACCTTTTTCTACGCTTTAAATCGACGATAAACCACACATGTTAGACTCAAACCATACAGAAGGGCGGATTGTTATGGGGTAAATAAGAAAAGCTGAAAAAAAAAGAAAAAAAAATAGAATCTTGCAATGCAACGATAAAATATAATAATCAAATAAACAGTTCATGAAATTGTTTTACAAAATATTCTATTATACTTATACAATACACATCAGAGTTACACATACCAGCGAATAAAAAATAATAATGCAGCAGAACAATGTGATGTAGTGGAATATAACAAATAATATTAATACAAATCTTCGTCTTCGTCCTCTCAAGATAAAGTCTTCGAATCCTGAAATGCTCAGATTGACCCGAGCGAATTGAAAAAACAAAACACTCGAGTCAGAACTAAAAGATCTTATGTAAGTTAAATCAACGGTAAATAATATGAGTGGAACAACATCAGAGATGTTTACGGGATTTGACATCTTCTATCCAGTGTCAAACGTGAGTGCAGTAACTTAAGAGATGCTCGGGATTTGCATCTCCTAAGGATCCGTTAAACTATTTACTATGTAGTAATATTTTGCTATTATAATAATGTCTATTAGTAAAATAAACTTACTTTAAAATAGCGTTAAGGGGTTACCCATATAGCCCTTAACACGTAATAGTGCCAATAGTCTATATAGTACCTGCATATCTCCTGATCGGGAGACTACGAGAAGATACTCCATAGGTACGACACAAATCAAACTTGTACAAGGCGGCTAGGGTAGGTGACACGGCACGACTAGGAAATGCCATGGTAGATATACCAATTACGCTTCTAGACCGGTGGTAACGCGCAGCAGCTACTACCGCCCACCTCGAGCCACACCCCAAAATCAAAAATCAAAAGTGGCCACCGAATCAATCCAAAGCCAGAGTATAATATCGAAGGGATGTGTCCGATAAAAGATGCTACCTTCTTAGCCCATCAATCGCTCCTGTTTTAGCCACCTTATGCCAACTCATGGGAGTCGGGTCCACGTATTTACCTCAAAGGAACGTCGCCACTACCCTACTTCATTCTGGAATCTCCACCGCGTACACGGTTGTTAAAGTGATTTTCGGAGTTGGCAGAGAGTATGACAACTTCCGATCCCGGTATCTTTACCAACCAAACGTTATTATAACACCGCGGCCTTTTCAAAATAGTTTGTGCTTTTAGAACCAGAATATAATATCCATTTCAAAACCATATAAATACGATATCATTTCCATTTTAAAACCAAATCAATATGAAATCCTTTTTATTTCAAATCAATATAATATCATTTTATTTCAAATATATCCCGTTTCCAAAATCATAGCACTTCCAAATTATACTCTTCAAAACCAAACATTTGAAATTTTAACACCTTTAAAACATAATACTTTGAAATTCATAACTTCGAAACATTTCAATTTCGATGGAACATTTCAATTTCGATATATTTCAAGGCTTTAAATATTCCAAAATTTCAAAATTAAATTTGATAATTTCGATTCAACAACTAAATTTTCCATTATTTAGTTTTGAGATATTTTACATAATAAACCCCTTATCATTTAAATAAGACTCAAACTACAAATAACTAAATATTGCCTCCAATTCATTTATGCTTGAATATAATTATTTAATTCACCTAGACCCCAAAATCAAGTTATAATAATTATACCTTTTAAAATTTCCAATTTAATAAATTTCACATCAACCCTTTTGAGTTTAATTCTTAAATAAATTCAATTTCATATAATATCAAAATTTATCTCAATTTCAAATCAAATTTATTCGAGAAAAATTCTTAAATATTTTAATTCACATCAATTTCATATTTTCTTACAACCTCAGTTTTATTTAAGCCATTATAACTATATATACAATATAATTTAAACAGATACTTAACCATATTATCTTAATAAAATCAAACTTTATTATTTAACTTATTTTATACTTTAAACCCATTTTATACATAGCTTAAAACCAAAAATTTAACTATGTATATATAATAATAATATTTATATAACATCAAAAATTAATATTTATTATACTGTAGAATTCTATTCAAAACCATAGAAATCATTTTCAATATATATACATATATATATACCGACGGTGTCTGTATATAAAGTTGCTATCCTATGGTCAAGTGATATGGATATTTATCATTTCAATCCGTAATTTAAAATAAAAATAAGGTTATATATCATTTCAAACCGTAATCCCGAATGAAATAAAATGCATAACAACTTGCAGTTTATAATAATGTAAAATTCAACATCCATTCATCCAATGTCAATCATCAACCATTTATCATAATCATCATCCAATTAAATCCATAACATCAATATAAACAGATAAAAAATTACAGATATTTACCGACAGTTTACATTCAATAATAAATTTAATAACACTTTAACTGGTAGTTTATAAGCAAAAATAGACTAAATAACAAATTTAATTCAATAAATTTAATTTAACTGGAATGATGATAAAAATATATCATACAGCCATAAATAAATTCCCAAACACATCAGAAGTTAATTTAACAAACATAAGAAATTTTATAAGTCGTGAGTAGGTTAAAACACCCACCTTTTGAATTTAAATTGAATTTAAACCCAAAATTTAAACAGTCTTTGAATCCGTCCAAATTTAAACCAACTCCAAAATGTCCGGAATTTCAATATGAACCTAGCGGAGAAAACCGCGCGTAAAAATGGACCTCATATGTAGAAGTTACGTGCATTAGAATGATAGGAATTGAAATTAAAATAAAACAAAACAAAACAAAACAAAGCAACTCACTCAGCCACGTCACCAGGTTCTAGAACGCGCACGCATCTCCCTCCAGAACCCTACTCCCTCACGCGACCACGCACAGGCCGCTGCCTCAATCACTGACATTGCACGCGCATGCCACTGAAGCATCGCCGCCGCTAGGGGCATCGTGGACACCCCCCCCACACGTCATCAGAGGAATCCACTGCTCGGTACGTACACCACTCGACGCTGCAAAGTCCCAACCGCCGCCAAAAAGCTCCAAACCCTAACAAATTTTGCAGCCCCATCCTACCGTTAACTCGACGAACGAACAACGCCGATGCACTCCCCATTCTACAATACCCAGAAATGATTTGACGATCCGACAACATTCATCGACGCACGACGAACAGCCGAGAATTCTCCGAGGATTTCTGATCAAACGATGAATCAAAACGAAAAACGAACTGCAGTTTTGAAATTCGCTCGTCAAGAGCTTCCGATCCATATAAAATTTGATATTGTTTGTAGAGTTTGAATTTTTGGCTTTCGATTTGATTTGGAATTGTATTTGGGAATTAAGGTTTGCAACCATTGGAAAGAGGAGCTAATAGAATGTACAAAAATGAGGAAAAAGAAATGATTAGGGTTTATAACAGGGTATATGTAGGTAGAGTTGAAAAAGAATAGATGGACACGATTGGTTTACGCGTTGAACGATAAAATGGCCCACAAACCCCGTTCTGACTCCGGAACAAAATTGGATCAATCCATATATCAAAATAGATGTTTTAAAATATTTTAAATACAATGGAATAGGTTTCACATCCAAATTCCATCGTACGAAGAAGTTATGCTAAAATCAAATTATTTCAAATTGATTTCAATTGATTTCAATTAATTGATTTCTAGGCGTTTCGAGTCCGTACGATCAAATGACAAGGCCGATCGATACGAAACTTGAAATCCTACAATAATTCACCGTTACGGATCCGATGAAACCAGTTTCATCGACATCCGATTCAGTGGCCAAAATGGCTTTTTTTACATTAATTAATTAAATAAATCAATCAACTAATTAAATCAAATTCTTAATTTCAATTCTTTAACTGACAAATTTCATCATTTTTGATTTCTCCATCATTTTCAATGATTTAAACAAATTAAAATGTCAATTTAGAGTTGATTAATTTATCAATTTCAGTATTAACCTTAATTCCATTTAATTCAAAATTATAAATTTAATTTCCAAAAATTCTATTTAATTTACTTTTCATTCTACTATTCAATTTATTATTATCAAACGGATGAGATTAACATTGGATTCGAAATCCATTACATTAATATTCTCACATTTCATCTAAATTCCCATTTATGTAATATTTAAATATTAAATTTCATTTATTCGCCATTATGTGACGCCCCACCTCTATACCCATGCTAGCCAAGAACACTACGGTGTAGTGTTGTCAACTAGCATGGAGAATAAGGCTGTTGAGGAGCGACCATCCATGTAATTTCTTATCACACGGTGGCTATAAATAAGCTTCGGAAACAAACATAGAAATAAGCATAACACAAATCAGTCACAGACATCCATATCACAAAGGCGGAAGAAGATATGAATATAAAACTAACACATGAAAGTGTACATCAGAGTAGTGGTCAAAAAGATCCACAATAATACAAAAGAATAGCAACACGTGCTATACAAAAGAATACAACAATGAGTCTATATCTCATGTGTTTACAACAAAAACTGCTAATCTAAATAGTTAGCCAAAAGTCAGAGTAGCTAATCCCGGGAAGAAGTCAAGCAGAAGCACCTGTAACACCTCGGTCTGACCCGAGTATTATTTAAGAAAATAATAAACGGATCAGTCTAGCTATAAATATCAGATGACATGATATAAATTAAAGGATATGGCATAAACATAAAATATCCATACTGACATACTACTATAAGTATGCAAATGATGATCAACAGAAGATCAATCAAAAAGAGATAAATCTATATCACAAGAATCTTCTCAAAGATCCAAAGAGGGCATCATACCCTAAACTTGTACTCATAACAAGTCAATGACATAAATTCCAGAAATCAACACAAGAAATCCAGAAATCACAAAAAAAGGGAAAGAGGCCTATCACATGACGGTCCGAAGACCATGGGGAGCTACCCCATATGTGTGAGTCGAAATCACACAGACGAGGTCTAGACTAACCAAAAATAAAAAAGGTATGTGTGAGTGAAATCACACAAGTGGTGTCTAGTCTGACCTCGCAAACAAGAGACATCGCACAATTGCTAGTCTAAATCATAAGAATGATCATCATGATCAACGAGAAGTGTCAATTACACTAAGCTAGTAAATATAAAAGTTTAGCTTCATGTCCCATAACCACTTGCTTAACTTAAATATTTACGAACAAACTGTAAATCTTCACTAGAAAATTGTCACACAAAGGTTCAATCGAGCAAGTCCAAGAGTTAACCGACGAAGCAAACGCAAGCGTTTCATACCACTTGTTTTACTAAGCCGTTTAATTCAATTTATCATACGAGTGAGGTAAAGATTTGTATATATTAGTAGATTGGAAAATGGTTTAAGAAAAGAGCTTTGTTATTGAAAATAGAGTTGAAATCATTTTGTTGAAAGAGTTTTGATATTTACTACTAGTATAGAAAACCTTTATATTTTAAAGTGACAAATCATAGAAGTGATTGTAGGAACAATCAATCATAAAAATTCACATACGAAGACGTGAATAAAATCCAAAGAAACCGATAAAGAATCCATTGAAATAGATATTCAAAAATCCATAAAATCGACCGAGAAGCCAAAGATAGTTTGTCTCGAAGAGTAGTCAATCTCAGCATCTCAACAAAGCAAGTTCTGTTGAATGCTCTTCAGATAAGATCCCCTACGGAGGGAGGGGTCCAAGGGGGGTGGCAACCCCCCTAGGTGGGGGTGCGGGGGCAACGCCACCGCTACGGGGTTCGACCTGCCCGGTCAGGTCGCGGGGGTCCAAAGGGCAGCGCCCAGACCAAAACGGTACGACCTAGTGAAGACCAAAGGAAGGATAGGATCGAGCGACTTAAAGGGTTTCGACCTAAAGAGTCACGACCTAAAGGAGTAAGCGACCCTAAGGAAACTCGCGACCTAACATGGCCGAGCTAAGGTGAGGTGCGACTCAACCAGGTAAGCGACCTAAGGGAGACGAGCGATCTAAGGAACTCGCGACCTAACAATAGCACAGGTCAAGCGACCTAACGTTTTAAGGCCGAGCGACCTAATTAAACTCGCGACTTAATGGTGTGAAAGGCGTGCGACCTAAAGTGTTACGACCTAAGGGTCGAGCGACTTAGTGGAACAAGGTCATACGACCTAACGGAGTAAACGGTCGAGCGACCTAACAGGTTATAGGTCATGCGACCTAGTGGGTTAACGACCTAACGACCTAAGGGTTATAGGCCCAACGACCTAACGGGTTATAGGTCCAACGACCTAACGGGTTAGAAGGTCATGCGACCTAAAAATGGAAGGCAAGGCCGAGCGACTTAAAGAACCAAGGCCACACGAGTTAAGGCCTAACGACCTGACGACCTACGACCTAAAGGCCCACGACTTACGACCTAAGGAGCCAGAGCGAGCGACCTAAGGCTGTATAGGGGATTTAAGGCCAGAAACGACCTAAGTGTTTGCGACCTAACGACCTAAAAGCCCACGACCTACGACCTAAGAGCCATACGACCTACGACCTAATTCCGAGTGCCGAGCGACCTAACGATGTAGGCCATTTTAAGGTCGGAAATGAGCTATTTTGAGGCCGAGACTTTTCCACGCGAACGACCTAGCATAGGCAGAACGACCTAAGTGCAGAATTTCACCAAAAACACTAAAAATTGGAGTTTTTCGCCAATTCGATTCAAACCAAATGCAAATGTGCATGCAAAAGTGATAGGGAATCATTCCCAACAGTCCAATATAGTTATAGACTAGAATTGTGAGATAAAAATCTCACTTTTTCACCAAATTTACGAAGAAAGAGCTTGTAGGCAATGGAGAAGCAACCACAAGCTTGAATCAATGTCTTCTTCTTGAATTTGGAGTTGAATGATGAATTGCAATTGAATTTGAGCTTTGGAGTTTTAATTTTCCATTCCCTCCTCCATTTTTGATAAAGCAAATAGAATGAAGTTATGAAGAGAAGGGGTGAAGGTTGGGTCTAAATAGGCTAAAAGCCCAAACTAAAGTCCAAAGCGAAAAGTAGCGAAATTCCATTAACTCCAAACATATCAAAGCTTATACTCAAAAAGATTGCAAACGTCATTTTGAACTCAATGTTAGTGGTCTCGATTCCTAATTTGAACGTATGCAAAAAGTAGCTTTTCGGACTATAATCCGACTAACGATAAAATATTTAAATATAATATTTAAATATAAAATCGATAAATATGCGGGTTGTTACACATTAAATCCAATTATTATAGTTCAAATCCCATTAAATTGATAAGTCTTCATTTCCATTCTTTTAAATTCAACAAATTGCCCTATTATGGATAGTATTAACATTATTGAATCAATTATCATTTTATGGGAAGAATTAGTATTGGCTTATTCTTATTACATTAATAATTACCATTTTATTCAAATTTCCAATTAATATAGTAATTAATTTCATTCACTTACCAATAAATTCATTTATTATAGATTTCCTTCCAATTAATTAAAATTGATTCCTATAAATTGATTTGATTTAATTGCCATTTTACTAGGTCCATTTTTACTTAATATACCTGATTACATTAGTTTTATCCCATTACACCAATATACGCTTATTTAATCTTAATTTGAATAAATAATACATTTCTAAATGTGTACTTCTATCAATTGTACATATTAATTAAGGGTTAAAAATAATTAATGCATTTACCTTAATTCCATTCTTATACCAATTTATTACTTTATACATACATTACATTCCTATGAAATTTATACATACACACTTTCTGTTATTATATTAATTGTCATTAAAGAAATGTTCATTATTAGTCACCAGTGATTAAACCAACTCATATCACACTAATCTTATTCAGTTCCCATTTATTACACAGATTCATATTAATTAATCAACATTTACATTTGTTACTTACATTCAACTTATAACCAAGTTACACCATTTTACATTATTTCATTATTCAATATTTAATACCAAGATTCATTTAATTAACAATTTAAATTATCGAAAATTTTACGGGTCCTTACAAAAATAGAGCCGAATCGCTTCAAAAATATAATTATGTGATACAGAATTATGTAATAATCTAAATCGCTTCAAAAATATAAAGGGACTAAGTACAGAATTTAACACTTGATACATTTTCTCAAAATAATTAACTTACAAAACATAAACATCTTATTTGCAAAACTATTACTATGCTTCCACTATGCCACTCCGATATCGTTTTCATGGAAAATATAACTTATATATAAAAAACAAGCTATATAAAAAAATAAAACTTTAAAAAAATTCTAACTTTCGGATTTACGAAAAATTTCGGTAGAGTCTCCTTTACGCGGCTCGATCGGAAAATTTTACAATTCAATATATAACCCAAATATATCCAATATTTTTCAGATATACATCTCATCTCAATGATGAGGCATCTGATAGGAAAAATATATGTGAACCTTGTTATTATTAAAATGAGCGAGCTCGCTCATATTAAGCGAGCAAAAGCATATAAAACCCGTGTATACATCCAAACGGTCTTCGTATATGCCTATCTCAACTTAACTTAGAATATTAGTCACTTATGAAGATATGAAAAACCAATATGAGTTTTATAGAGCATACATGAATTTTAAATCTAAACCACAACATAAACATTAATATACGACAAACAACAATCAAATACAATAAAACAGTTATAATAACGATCTACAACAAAAGAAACCACTGAATTATTAGTATTCGTCAAATTAATTCATAACGATATGAATTTACATTATCCAATCTCAATATTTAATTTATACACTTCATTTCTTACTAACATCCAAATTTCATCAACATTTAATTGATTTACTTCCAATTTATTCAATCTATTTCATTTGCATTCAATTTTATTCAATTTCAATTGTTAAATTTCAATTGTTTCATTTTACATTTAGCAACATCTCATATCATTTCATTTAACATCTTGTTTAACTAATATTTATCAAAGTTATAAACTATGAACTTTACATTTTCGCGAAGCATTTGAATTAGAATGTTCATATCTCCATTTTAGTATCGACACCATTAATGAATTATTTCTAATATCCTTACTTGAGTTTATTTACAACTTAATTCACATTTGTTTTCATAATTTTATTCAGTAACAGATTTATTTGTGAAACATTTTATTAATCATCATTTTAGTTTATAATCATTCTATAAAAGTCCAACTTCTTATATATGACTTTATCTAAGTTTATAATTATCTCGAAAGTTACAAATTAAATTTCAAAATTTCTTTGCAAATTTATATTTAATTTTGTAACCAATTTACAAAGATATTATTTGATTCATTTGTCTACTTTCTTAAGTTCCACCTGCTTATTCCATTTAGTCATTAATCATTTCATAATACACTTATTAAGTGTATAACATTTATCATACAACTTAAATTTCATTTACAAACATTTTAATTACTTAAGTATTGGTTTGCTTGTATAATATTTCATTACATACCCAAATCATCATTTTAACTTTTAACATTTGGTTAGCCTTATTATATATTATTAGAATGTAATTTGGTATTATACAAATTTATCTGATTCATTTTACTAAATTATAATGTTCATTATTTTAACTTGTTTATGTTTTCTTTACTTCTAATTTTAGAGTTGCAAACTTTAACTCTAAAGTCTCTTGAAATATTTAGTTTAGATTTGTGAATTCTATTATTTTATAAGTACTGGTTATCCAAATATTTCATTTCATTTAAATAATTTGAAGATTATTAATCAACATAACTTAAAAAATTTAAACACCGAGTTCATTTCCAAACATTTGAAATAAGTATGTATGCTTATATCTTTTGTATGTCAAATCATACTTGTGGAGTTTAAACCAAAATTTGTTTATCAAAACAATTTCATAGTAAAGCTTCTCAGAAGTCTTCCCTACTATGAGACTCGAAAATGAACATCGATGATGCTGCGCAATCATCATTGAAATTATTTTCTAGCGATAGAAGAGGGAAGTACTGAATTCATTCCTTTTAAAATTTATTTGAAAACCATTTGTATTTGTATATACTTTTAAACAATACCAATATTGTTTTCCAAACCTTGAAAACCTTTTTCAAAAACACCTGAATTTAAATTTCTCAAATTCTCAATTTTATCTTCATGTTACTTACAAATTATATTTTAAAGATCACATTTATATAGTTTCATTTTCTTATAATCATATAATAGCTAATAATTTAGCAATATTGACTAATCAAACAATAAACGATAATAATCAATATTAACATTTCTAACAACCAAATCACACTACATATACCATAATAATTTCTGAAAATTATTCCTTTATATACAAAATATAATCAAGGTAAAATTATTTCATTTACCCAAATTTCAAAACAATATTATGTCGAATTGTTATGTTCAAGTGTTTAGAGATCCCTATCAATAACATTAACTATTCGTATTGACCAGAATCCATAAGCCACTCAACAAATCAACTAACATAACATAAAAAAAATTATATTCACTAACAAATACGCGCTCAAATCTATTAATACACTCAAAATCATTTTAGGGTGCTACTGACCCTATCTCTAATGATTACCCCTCAAAGCCAAGATTATCGCTAAACCTGGCTCTGATACCAACTGTGACGACCCACATTTTGGAATGTTTAAATCGACAATAATCCGCATATGTATAACTTAAACAATCCGGAACGTAGATAATCATCGGGGTTAATTAATGAAAATAAGAAAAGAAGAAGAATCTCGCAGTGGAATGACAAAATATAATAATCAAATAAATATTTCATGAAGCTGTTTATATACTTTTGATTATAATTTATACAATATTTATCAGAGTAATATATATACAACAGAACAAATAAAATAATGTAGCGGAACAAACAATGATGGAATAATACTAGTAATAATATACCAAATCTTCGTCTTCGTCCTCCAGAGAATAATCTTCGATAAGATGAAAACTTAGGGCTGACCCGAGCGTAATTAAAAGATAAAGCACTCGAGTCAAGACTAAAATATTCATATGTGAGTCAAATCAAAATCGCATAACATGAGTGTAATAGCGGCAGAGATGTTTACGAGATTTCACATCTCTTATCCGATGTATTACGTGTGTGCAATAACTCAAGAGATGTTATGGGATTTTCCATCTCTTAAGGATCCGTCAAAATATTAACATACAGTAGAATATGCTACATATATAATATTTAATCAATGAAATGAATATTTTTCTTAGTGTTAAGGCTTTACATCGATCCGCTTTGACGCGTTTTTAATTGTTGTTGTACAGTTTTCATATAAAGCACCAGTAAACCATCAGTGGATAGGGATGTGCCGTGTACAACAATACTAAACCAAAATCGTATGGGTCTCATATAGGAAGAAAAGTATAACAAGGCACGCGAGGCAATGCCCAAGGTAGGATACTACTGGTTTACCCTTCCCAAATAGTGGTAACGCATCATAGCCATGATCGCCCATCGCATCCAACACACCCAAAATCTGATTGTGCACACCAAATCAATCACAATGTAAATGATGGTAATACAAAGAAGTTTGTCCGCTCGGGGTAGCTAGCCTATTTGATCGGTACGACTCCAGTTATAGCCATTTCCAATTGGCATAAGTGCCAGGCTAATCCATCATCATTCTCTTTCTTCAAATCCAGGAAACGCAAGTCAAATCCAACCGCTTCGTTCTGGATCATCGCTCCACGTACACAGTTGTTAAAGTGGTTCCGGTATCGACGGAGAGTACACCCATATCCGGCCTCAATCTCTTTAACAACCAAACGTCATTTTACATACCGGATGGTACTTTTAAATTTCGAAAATAGTTCATACTTGATATCAAAATATCATATTCGTTTCAAAATCAAATCCATTTCAAAATCATTGTATTTACTCAAAATATACCGTTCCATTTCAAAATCATTTTCGCTTTAGTATCTGGGTTTCGCTTCCAAAGTCACTTCGAATTTCAATTTAGGTTATAACTTCGTTTTAACCCAATTCACACTTAAATCCAAGATTTAATTTAAAAACATTTCACCCCTTGACCAGTTTGAATTATTTGAAAAACAGATAATTAATATAGTTAAAAATAGTTTGAATGGTTAAAATAGTTTAATACAAAATAGTTTAAGTATTAAAATGGTTTATATAGAAAAATCATTTGGAAAATCCAAAATAATTTGAATATTTAAAAATATAGGTTTAAAATAGTTTATATCAAAATAATTTATTTGAAAATAGTTTCAAAGTCAAACTGATTCAATTTCCAAATCTTCTCAATTCAAATCAAATTAATTTCCATTTCCGTTTAAATTGATTCAATTTCGATTTCAATTCAAATTAACTTCGATTCCAAATTAATTTCAATTCCCATTCTAAATTAATTTCAATTCAATTCCCAATTTTAAACCATTTCGATTTATATCAATTCCAAGTCTTATTTTCAAAATATCAATTCAGAACGCTTAAATCAAATTACCTTTAATACCCAATTTAAAATCCAAACTTTCGAATATAATTCAATTCCAAGCTCAATTTCTAAATATCTTTTTCATATTACTTTTACTTAGTAATATTCGGTATTCGGATAGAAGTCCAATCTTTTAAAACAAATCAATTTCTAAAATTCAAATCATATTTTGATTATAACTTCAAAATATCACTTCGATTATTTAAACAATTCCCATTACCAAATTTAAATTTTAACATTCC
The DNA here is from genome assembly GCA_030765085.1 of Allium cepa. Lineage (NCBI taxonomy): Eukaryota > Viridiplantae > Streptophyta > Magnoliopsida > Asparagales > Amaryllidaceae > Allium > Allium cepa. Next base: position 168,448,181 of record CM060932.1, read on the forward strand.
AAGCTCAAGTTCGAAAATAATTTGATTTCTATAAATTTGATTTTTATTTATTTTAAATCAAAATCATTTATATAAATTTCAAATCAAATTTTTTTAAAATCATTTAATTTGACCAATCCGGTGTCCGTATATAATTTTCTATCCTATGACAAGTGAATCAATTATTTAAATTTAATTCCGGGATGGATATATATCATTTCAATCCGATAAATGTCATAGGTATATATCATTCCAACATATTTCTTAATTTATTCGAAATGATTCAAATGACAACTTATATGATGTCAGGAACTTACAAAGTGATAATAGGGATTGATGTCAAAGTAAATAAACAATCATACGACCAGTCACAATTTCATCCAGTCATATCAATCAATGGCATATATATATGCAATCAACATCCAAATCAATATCATAATAGTTACTAGTTCTCAAATCAGGCTTTTAACTAGCAGTTCAATTTAAATGTCAATTTACCGTCAACTCAGATTTAGTGTCGTATTCTGTTTCGATAAATGCAAACTCAATTTTAATGTCAATTTTGAACTATCAAACATCAATTCATACAATTTAAACTTCATGATATTAATTTAACTTGCATTAAAATATTTTAATATTGCATGAGTGGTTTAAACACTCACCTTCGTTTGAATCTGAAAAATTCAAACTGATCAAACAATGATGAATCTAATTCCATAGCGTAGATGACTTCGGTACGAATCCAAGGAATGAGTGACACTCGATTCCGACCTCGTACGAAGGATATATGAATAAATAACCATTCGGAGATAAATTGACTTAACATACTTTAATTAACCTTAATAATTAATTATAATTACCACTACTTAATTATTGATTAGCCAAGAAACTCCTTCCTCCCAGAGAACCCCGAATGTGATTTAAACATCCCGATGTCCCTCGATTGAACCACCACTGTGGCTACCAGACACGACCAAAGCTCCTTCGATGTAGCCAGAAGATGCGCCTCGTCGAGTTCAACTCCCTAATGTCGTCCGACCCCTTATCGATGTTGAGGTTCACCGGAAATCAACATATAACGGCATTGCTTCTCGAGAAGATTCTGGTCGCCTCAGGCCATATGAATTGATTGCCACCGTTGGATGACTTCAGCTCCGCGAGCTCATGAACTTTCCAGTTATGGCCGAAGGCCAGATCGATCTGTAGTAGTCACGATTTACAGATGAACGAGGGCCGTACGATTCTAAGGATGGAGATAAACATGGAAGCTGAAGCTTAATTTAGGGTATACCGAGAATTTAGGGCTAGAGGTCCTTATATAGGCTCCTCTATTCGACACTATTCACGCCAGGATTATCCTGATTCCAAATGAGATGTTCCGCCCGACATTCCTAAAGTTTTACCCCCATTGCAAACATAATGGAACTAGTCTTGAGGCCTGCCTAATTCGATCATATATGGAAGATAGATTTTCAAACTGAACTATTTTAATTAAATTATAAAAATAAATTCTATGCCTTTCAAACTCGCACGGCCAAACGATAAGTCTGATCGCCGTGGAACTTGAATTTCTACAATAATTCACTATTATGGATCCGATGAAACTGGTTTCGTCGAAATCCAAGACAGTGGCCAAAATGACTACTTTTACTCGTTAATTATAATGTAAAATTTTCAATTTCTAATTATTCACTTTTAAATCCAATTTTAAATGTTAACAATCTTCATTCATATTTAAATAAAATCTAAATCAATTCTCGATATCTTTTTCAATCATATTAATTCAAGATTCAATTATTTAAATAATTGCAATATTAAATTTTAAACAATTTAATTATCCAATAAATCGCCATAACATATAAAATTTTAATATTAAAATGAATTCATATAATAAAACAACTACTTTCATTTTATAGTCATTCAACATTATTATTCAATTCAAACTATTAATTAGAACACACTCAATATAGAATTCCATTTCAATATTTATTATTGCTTAAATCTTCAAAATTGTTTATTTCAAAATTTTATCTAAGTTCATATATAATAAATTACAGGAATACTTCATTAAATTTTTATTTTCTAACCATTTTTATTCAATAAACATGTGAAATTTAATAATTTAAAATAGTTAAAAATACAGATCGCTACATCAGTATGCTCATTTTGTGTGACGTTCCAAATATCTAAATCATTACCTTGTAAATAAATCTTCATCCTACATCTCCAATAACTGTAATTACTGCCACTAAATTATGGAAGTCTAGCAGTAGAATGTCTTGAAAAAAGTGTTAACAAATGCGCTAACAGTGTTGTTAGCCGTTAAAACTTTTCAAAAATCAAATTACGAGTTTTTGAAAAGCTAGTACTTTGTGGCTTGCTGAATTATGGTTCTTAAGGCTGATTAAACACTAGATGTGGGGTGAATGGTGTTTTCTATTTTTTATGTCTTTTTGAAATTCTTTCAAGATTATTACTAACCAATGCATAATCAACAATCAACGATGCAAACATAGATAAATATAAATGTAGTAAAGTAAAAAGTAAAGAATTAGAGAAATCACACCAGGATTTTTATATTGGTTCGGAGTTAATCTACGTCCAGTCCATACAATTGCTTGTACAGATTTCATTTCAAATACCAATCTTTCAATGGGTAGAAGGCAAACCCAATTATAATCTCGACTTCGAGGCTACGAGACACACCCTTCTGATTTTCATGGCTTAGGGTACACCCATATGATTTGGACGAGCTACAAGCATATCTACTTGGATTTTCAAGCTACCGAGAACACCCAATTGATTTGAACGAGCAGCAATCACAACCAAGCAAATACAACTAGAGTTTGATGATTTTTCCAAAGATAATTTCTTGATCTTTGGTTATAATGAATCTTATAGCCTCTTGAACAACACTTTGATCACTGATTGAGAGAGAGATAATTAAAATTAGAGAGTAAATAGTAGAGAATCAATACAATGAAGATTGAATTGATTCTAGTTGAATTTGAGAAGATTTGAATATATTTGTCACCAGAAATTTTGGCAGAGTAAGAGGAGAGAGGATAATAAGAAAGAATTCGTTTGAAAACCTCCTATATATAAAGAATAAATACACATGTCCATTCGCAAAGAGTTAGGATGAATATACACTTTATTTCAAAATTGTGGCATGTATGTCGACATATCATCTGCATGTATGTCGACATAGGCGTAATTTGATAACTTGTTTATTTTTAAAATATTTTGAAAGTCCCATGTTATGTCAGGTAATTCGATACTTTGTAAAATAGTTTAAACATGGTTTATAAACATTTTAACCTTTGAAAAACTATAAAATATTTTGAAAATATATTTTGTTTCAAAGATAAAGGATTAACAAATGAGAAATAAAGATCAACGATTGCTATGAGGGACTGTAACAATATTCTATGACCCTATTAACTTTACTACAGTCCTGAGATCTTCGTATCTTGATCTTTATACTCAAGAGTCTTCATGTTCATTCTTTGAGTCTTTATGCTGTACAATCGTCGATTCAACACCTATATAATATCCTATAAGATATGCTATATAACTTGGCAAAACATTAGTATCCATATTTTATATGAATGTATTATTATTATCAAGGTTGTTATCATCAAAATCAATAACTCAGGTATTGAGAAGATCTAATTTATAGATCCTAATTTAATATTCGACTTTAATTAAGGATATTTAAGTTAAAAATATTACAAACAAGATGTAGTAGCTGATACAACCAAAATACTATATATGTCATCTTGAATAACACTATAATAAAAGTAGGAAAAATATAAATGCACGTATTTATAACGAGCTAGGTGTGATTCCGAATATTGATAATCCCTATGACATAGTTTTGTGAAAACAATGTCAAGGTATAGATCGTGAAAGAACCTAGGGCTCACAAGTTGTCTTGAAATATGCTTCGAAAGTTGCAAATGTTAAAGGAAGTTTATTAATGACAAAAGGATGTTCGCTGATAGAGTAGATAGTAATGTAATATATAAGAACGGCTCACTTAGAGACTTACTCGATCAGTTCTGAACTAATCGAAGAAATGTGATTAAGATTCCTAATTGATCCTTAATGCAAGTGAGATATTAAAAGAGTTAGTAGTAAGCCTTAGGGACAACTATGTAATTTATTATATACATACATACATACATACATATATATATATATATATATATATTACAATGTGCTCATCTTGTTCCTAATAAAAGGAGTTTTAATTTCTATTATGCTCTTTATTATATTATGTTACAATTAATTAAGTCATAATTAAATTATATAATAAGAAAATCCCTAAATAAATGTTTTGTGATTATAATTGCAATCGTAAGTAACTAAACACAACATACAGTAACATTTTATTTTAAATAATCCTAGTCAAGATGTTTTGAGAAAGAACATTGATATATCTATTTATACCAGAGTACGTAATACTCTCCAAATGTCAAACAATGTATTGCTTATGGCTGTTGGGGCACCAGAGGGTTGCATACTTATGATTGTTGGATAAATGTAAAATGACTCATCCGGGAGTTTTCTGTTGATTGATAACAACTAGTTCAAATTGGACATCTCAGTGTGACGATGTTATACAGTTCCTTCGACACTCGACTTAAGAATATCATGGAACTTTAATGTCGATACTCCACTTTAATTATAGTTAAACCATGGCATGGAAATCCATTAAGCGACTATAGTTAGGTCTAAGTTGAAGCATTGGAGGCGAAGTACTATTTATAGAAAATTCACCTCCTTGGTTGTATGATGTTAATATCATGGTCAACTATAGTCGACTCAAAGTCAAATCTCCGGCCAAAGTAGAGCAGCTAATAATAAATGTTAACATTGAACCAAGGACTTTGTTTATGGACTAATAAAGTTGAATGTGGATAGTATCGAGGTTTTGACCAATACCGAATTCCAAACATCTTAACGAGATATGGTTTTAGAAAAGAGAACATGTGTAAATTATTATCATTATTGCTACCGATTAAGGTAATATAAAATATGTTTTACCAAAAAGATCTATAAGCAACGAATCTGGCATAAGTATTATGTCACTAACCTATATGACATGTGAATGCTAATATTTGAATTTTTCAATATTGATTGTCGACTGAAGTCACACTTCATTCGCATTTGTGAATTCTTTAAAAGACCACACGATTTACTTAGTTTATAAAGTGTTAAAAATTAATTATTATTTATTTATTTGATGTTTGGGTGTTGTTAGTGGTCATTTGGATGTGTAGTATAAAAGTTTATATGCACATACCAGTATATGATATTTATATTTATTTAAATAGGTATTAAATATATATAACTACTTAATGGGATTTTGGAAAATAATTAATCCATGCAACGGTAAGTCATGGTCAGCCTACATAGGAGAGAGGAGGAGACTGTCTTAATTGAAAATCAATTTGAAATTAATAAATGAAGTTTTTAAGAGAGAATGAGAAAGTTTTTTGTTATCTCACTAAAACAAAATCATGTCTTTCATTTCTTTAATTTTCACATTTCTCCATATTCCCTCATCCATGAACGCCTCCTCCATCTCGTTCATTGATAAAATTTCCTCTATACAAAATAAAATAAAATCACCGTGGTTCATTTGTTTCTAGCAAGATCGGGTGATGATTCAAAAAATATTAGAAGCAAATCACAAATCAAGGTGTAACAGATGACTAGATCTAGTGTGGTAATCGTTCATTTCTTAATTTTAATACCCACCTATCCTGAAATATACTTGTATTGCCAAATACTCATTTATGAAAATTTTCAATTGTTAAATTTTTACTACACTTTGACATGTTCTAAAATTAAAAATCGCTTCAATCGCAAACGAACAAATTATATACACACATACACACACACCATTGGTATTTGGATTTGGTCATTGTGTAAGATTGGATTCATATATATTTAGATCTAGTTTGGAAGAAAATTTTATATTAGAAAATTATTTAATATACATATAAACATTTAATATAATATGCTATGTTAACTCATGCTATGATTAATATAGTTTCATATATAGAAACATGCACATGTTTAGATCTAAAATATTTCATGTTTAATTCCTTGTTCTATTTATAATTTATTTGTTGTTCGGCACATGCTCGACAAAGGTTGAATTTGTTTACGAATACTGATATGAAATTTCAAATGTTTGAATAATCTTAGCTGTAACATTGTTTAAAAGGTGTTTTGGTTTATAAATCTTTATGTAATATTTCTAGTTTAGGAAGTTTAGTGTTAAATGTTTTTGTTCATGGATATTTGAGGAATTCTATTTTCCTTTCGCTCTAAAAGATTGGATATTATTTAAGTTTGAAGATTAAAAATGAGGAAGGTGGTGGACACTTTCCTTTTTCAATTATATTACTTAATATTTACATAGGTTTTAAGATATCTAATTTGATATATAGATTTATTTTCAAACCGTGTACATAAATAAATAAATGACAATACATAACACACACACACACACACATATATATATACATATATACACCCCCCACACACATATATATTTGTGTATGTGTGTTTATGTATGATTATGCATATGCATATGCATATGTATACATCTAACCTATATATATATAGTATCATAAATATTTTTATACAAACAACACACATATTATAGTACATTTAAACATACACACACAGAGGCATTTATATCCTCGATATTTATATGAAATCATCATATGCATATGTAAGTATAATATATATGTGTATATAAGAGGGAATCAGACATAAGGACAAAATTCGAAAAAAAAATAGGCCGAAGGACACCAAGTTTGGTTTTTGGGCTGAAGGACAAACTTCGTAACGAAGGCCAATGCTAGTTATAGCTAGCATTATATTCAGTTTTTACACTATACAAAATGCTAGTTATAACTAGTGTTATATTCGGTTTTACACTGTACAAAATGCTAGCTACATTTAGCATTGTCCTTAAGTCTAATTTTTTTTTTCAAAGTTTGTCATTTATTCAAAAAATAAAACTTGTTGTCCTTCAGCCTAATATTTTTCAAAGTTTGTCCGTGTGCTTATTTTTCACTATATATAACGAATATAAATCCCAATATGTACAAGTATATACATATAGTTATACACATGTTCATACATCATTACACCATCATGTCATGTTATTAATACGATCAATTGAATAAATACAAATGCTTTAAAATAAAATATTTTATTTTATTTTAGCGAATACATTTAATCTAATATTATTTCATATACCTCATAGACCCATTAAGATCTAAACAAAGAGTTTCTTTTGAAATTTAAATATGCAATGTAAACAGATAAAGGTCCCAACAATCTATTTTGACTTAGCAAAATTTTGTCTAAGTTTTCCTTTGGTCGATTCTACACTGATTCAACCCTGCTCTGACTACTTTGATATGCGTGTGACTAACAATTTGATTCCAGACGCTCTAGACTCGATTCACCAAAGTTCATTCTATTACTATAAGTCTTCCTTCCTTTACGTAGTCGAATCGGAGACCATATCGAATTGCTACTCCATCTGCACGAAGATCCTCACCCATGGAATGATCAAATCCCTAATTCGCTTCGATAAATGTTTTATCAATTCAAGTACGCAAACACAACATTCAAACTGTGACGCCCCACCTCTATGCTCACAATAACAAAGAGTATTAAAAGAAATACTGTCTGTTATTACGAAGAATAAGGCTGGATAGGAGCGGCCATCCATAGTTAGGTCTTACACTAGTATTGGTTACCTCGATAGGAGTGGTAAATATTTTTATTTTTCATCTCTTATTTATTTACTTCCATCGACATACCCAATTCCAGTATAAAACGAACTATGATGGTTCATAATAGTTTAGGACAATATATATAGTAATAACACAGATAACTAAATGCGGAATACAGATAACAAAAGTCTCATATATATATATATATATATATATATAACTGATGTCAGTTACAATACATGTGATACAATACATATGATACAACTACAACTGTCGACTCTGGAAGTTACATATACAAGTACATTATCGTATATAATATACATGAACACATATCTTCCTATACTATGACAACGACTACCCTAAAGGTATGAAAAGACTTCACAGCTCTAGCAGCAACCTAAAGTAAGATATCAACAACCAGTAATAACTCGGTCTTACCCGAGTATTAAATTCAAAAGAAAATAATACACGGGTCAGTCTAATTCAAACTCAGTTATTAATGCGTGGAAGCAATAATAAATAAATAACAATTAGACGACAGTCATAAATTTACCTATCCGCTCCTTAAAAAAGAAATCGGATAACGGTAAATATAACACGTAACAGTGTTAAACAACAAATCAGCAGATTCAAAATATCAACAAAGATAAATGAAAAGATTATCAATAAAGATGATTTAGAAAACAACAGAATTGCCTAAACGGCAATTAACAACAAGATCTAATTATTAAATAAATAATTAGAAACTTATAATCTAATTATCAAAAAGATAATTAGATATCAACAAAATCATTAAATTAAACCAAATCAAAATATGATTCAAAATATTGAATTGGACACACGAAACAATTCAAACAATTGAAATATCAATTAAAACGTCTACTCGGGTAGGGCTGCAGTACATGCACGCGTGTACTGCCTCGCCACTACAGTGATGAATTACGCAAAAGAACAATGGATCGCAAGCAAAAGAAATATCAATAAAATCAAAAGCAAATAGAATATCCATAAAAGCAATACCGTGTGGCTGCAGTACACACTCGCGTGCACCGTCTCGCCACTACAGTATATGATGTCATCCCAACTCCAATTATTAACAACAATCGAAACTGTAGAGGTCAAGTCACTATCATCATGACTCAACATAACTGCAAAGCGACTCAACTCGAATGACCAAGTGCACAAGGCAGTGGTACAACATGAAGACAACAGAAGGAGTATGGTAGAGCAACTAAACCACACAACATCTATGTGTACAGCTCCAATTGGACTGCACAATGATCACTGTGATACAATTACACAGTGTATACATCACCAAACCAACCATGATCAGAGATAAGCAAAAGCAAGTGGACAAGGTGCACATAAATGCACAGTGCAACTACTGCAACAAGTAAGCGGCAACAAATGAAATGTAACTCAACTCAATTGAACCAAATGGAACTGTGACAGCCGGAATAGCGACATGCAGTATGAAACTGTGAAATTGGATAAATGCAAGTATCGGACTCGAGCATAAAGGCACGGACTCGAGTGGAAGTGAATTAATTGACACAAATCAATGCCAATAACATGAACTGGACAGTGCACCAAGGATAAGGCAACAGAGCAAGGCCCGACAATTAACAGATATACATGGCAATGACAACATAATACAAGACAGTGACAAAAAATCAATGCCAACAACATGAACTCGACTGTATGCAACCGTAAAACGAAGTGGGCAATGCAAGCATAGCCGAGTGAAGGTGAGAGCACCAAAAGTATGGCACCACAACACACGACAGTAATGAGTCAAATGGATGCAACATGAACCAACAATGTGAAAAAGGCTCGAACACATGTAAATCAAACAACAATGAACAGGCAAACTGAATGTAAAGATGAAAAAGACCACAAGACTCAACCCAGTGCAATGGAACAGTTTCAACTAAGGGAAACTGGAAAATGCAGACAACAAATAAAGTACCCATAGCATGAGACAGAATCAAACAAGTCCAGATGCATATAAGCATCGTGTAGCAGTGCAATCCCAAGTCGAAACAGCAAGTGGTACAAGTTAATGACTGCATCACTACTGCAACTACAAGTGAAATAAGCATGTGTACCCAAGATAAGGCAACACAGTAACAAGCACGAAGGCTACAAGTTTTAAAAACAAAATCATGTAACCGTAGTCAGATACGTCACAAGAGTGCACGTATGCATATATATAAATGCACATACATATCTATACCAAAGGAAACAACACCAGCATAAACATGTGACATGGTAGTTCAAAGAAAGCTAAGGGAAATTTCAAATGCAAACTCAAGCATCAATGGCCATGAAACAGCACATTACTCAATTACAACTAAACTGTATGTATAAATGCAGTGACACACAGCCTATAGGCATATGCCATAGAGCAACATAGTAGCTAAAACCGAAGTCAAGAAGAAACCAAACCAAGTAGGTAACAGGTTCACAACAAAATCAAGGCTGAAGCATAGTATTTTCAACCAACCGAAAGTCCACAAAAACAAGTGACCGAAGTCAGAAATCAAATTGAAGCCATGAGCTACGGGGCAAAATCATGGAATCGCATACACAAAATCAAGGCCGAAGCCAAATAAAAATGCTCAAAGTCATTTGCAGTTCAAATCACACTGTACCCAAGTTACAGATATCAAATAGCTATTCAAAGCCGTGGATAATAGAAATCAAACCAAGACAATTAAAAATCATCAACATCGAACAATCGAACTGCTGAATAAACAAAATAACAATTTCAATACTTGTATAATGAATTAGATGCGAGTGAAGATGAAAATCACTCACCTTTTCGACGCGAAGACGAACTCAAACCAAGCGGCCGAAGCGTCTAAGAGACGAGCAAATTACACGAAGCCCTAGTTTTTGATCGAACGAAGAAAAAGGATGAGCCGCCATTATTATTTTCGTTCGTGTGCTTAGGTTAGGGTTTTGGAATCAACGAAAAGGGGAGCGGGTCTTGGATATATCACGACATCAAAACAATTGAAGACGTGGGCCAAGATAAATTTTAAAGCCCATAACCCTTTTAACAATTTTTAAATGAATTTCAACCCGGTTAAAAACCCCCACTATCAATTAGCTAGCACATTAATCGTTAAACGACGAAAATTAATTAATGCGAAATCTCGGGTTGTTACACAAACAAACAAACATCATATCTTGGAAATTCAACCATAAACGCAGCCAAGTCATAGCGTAACATTCGTATGAACAATCATATAGCGTAAACACATGTTCAAATTGCTTTAAAACCATTCAAATACATTTTTTACTTCATTTTTCAGAAAAAAAAATTGTACTTTAACTTTAAAAATGGATCAAAAACATGCTAAATCATATATAATACGTAATGGAATGAGAAATCACTCACTAGTCGATGTAAAATCGAAGGATATCATGTAAGTTGAGGTAGATCCAATTGCTACCATCATGATCGAAAATTCCCCTCCCCAAATTACTAATTTTCGAATCTCTACTTTATTCCCTTCCAATCTACCCTTAATCACTTGATTTAGCTATACACAGAATGATTTAATGATAGTTTTTGTTGAAGATATGTTTGATGAAGGATTAGTTATGTTTTAGGAAGAACAATAATGTTTTTGGACAACCTCTACTACTGCAATTAGCACAGATATCGAAATAGCTTTATGGACCTAAAAATGGGCTTAGGCTAATTACTGCTAAATATGCCTAAATACGGTCATATTTAAAACTGCGATATCTCATATACCGCTTGACTAGATTATAGTATAATCAATACACGAAAAGGCAAACCAACATACCTTTCATTTGAAAAAGGTTTCAGACTCCAATTGTTTTTTAATCAAAATTTCTAGCTATTGCAAGATTTCTGGATCGAAAACGTCCACAATTAATTTTAAGGTTACAATTGTCAAAACACGGCACTATCAAAAGTTTTAGTCCAATCAAGGCGTTTAATTATGAATAATAATACTTTTATGATCTACTGATACCTCAAATCATGAGTCATTACATTCATTTAGTCAATCAACTTGATCTTGCAGAATTTTTGATGCCACTACATCTGCGGCGCCTATATTCTCACTTCATTGAGTGTAGGTGAACATGACCACTAAATAAAGTTCTTTTGTATCAGCGCCCTAATAAATATCCCACCAACCATGTCTAGTCATATACATGGTATTGGTAATAATATATTGTAATATAAAGAATCTTTGTTGCATGCCACCAATCTTATATATCCATCATATTCATTTTTTTGATATCTTATGAGTGTGACTAATCTCACTGTAATCCAAACAACCAGACTGACACAATGTGAAAACCACTTAATATATCTCAACATCGGTGAGCATTGGTTCAAGTCATATTGGAGTTATACCAAGTCCTTGTAGTTGTCCAAACTGGTTTACATTGTGCTCTATGGTATCTCCACCTTTACTAACATCATTTCAAACTTATTCGTGGTTACACTTAGGTCCAGATCATACCTCCATACTGTTATACTATCGAGCTTCACTCAAGCCTCTTCTTCCTTTCTTAATTACCTGCTTCGTTCACTCACACGTCACATAATGGTCGCGTAAACCATCAGTTTTGCTATTAGTTTTAATTTTTGGTATCACTACGTAGTCACCTGTGCACATTTTCATTGAATGTAGGTGAACAAATTCATTGAACAAAGGTCTTTCGTGTCGTTGACCTATTAAATATATATAATACTTTGTTGTAACAAAATAAATTCTTATCGTTATGGTGTTACACCCCCAAAATCATAGAATGTACAACTAATTTTAATTCAATACACACATCACGCATCCAATTTTATAAATTGTTGGTCACACCTAAGGTTTGTAATTGATAATGAAAATCGTGTGCAATGAACGTACTTATTTCAAAGTCACTCTCTTAGAAAACTCTATGATCCAGTCCTATTTGCCTTATCCAACTAGTTCCCATTCTGAGGCAGCATCCGTATTAATCTAGTGACATCCTTTCCTCTCTCAGCTCAGCTTAATATGATAGTTATTTACTGTTTCCCTTCTAAGGTCACGGGATGCCACTTTCTTATAGTAGCTACCGCTAATAAATCGAGCAAGCACATCCTCATCGAGCAACGTTCCTCTAACAATTGCCCACTATCCATGGGTCTCCTTGATCGGAGGAGCTATCGAGTTTCCGTCTGGTTCGACAGAAAGTCAGCTAACATGAAATTACCAGAAATAGGATGGTATGGTTCCGTGTTGGACGCATGGACTGATACTCGTAAAAACAAAGGACAAAAGTCGCAAAATACACGTCGGCCTCAATTTTTAAAGAAGCGAAACTGAAACTTACGACTAATAACTCAGATCTAGCCGTTCATTGAAATCGGAATCCGACGATTCACAACTCCAATCTTCATACTTCATCTTGATTGGTCCATATCGAACCACCTCCCCCTATAAAGACACCCATCCCCCAAAATCGCTTTCTCATATCAATCCACTCCAATCTCAAATTTCATCGAAATTTCCCAAATTCGTAAACCTAAAAAAACTTGCAATGGCAGGAAGAGGAAAGGCGATCGGATCCGCTGCAGCAAAGAAAGCTACATCACGAAGTAGCAAGGCTGGCCTGCAATTTCCAGTCGGCAGAATCGCTCGATTTTTAAAGGCTGGAAAATACGCTGAGCGGGTTGGTGCAGGGGCTCCTGTCTATCTCGCCGCTGTTCTTGAGTATCTTGCTGCCGAGGTATGTGTACATGGATTTTCAGTCCGGATGTTGTGGTTTTGAATTAGATCTTGGTTGTATAATTTCTGGACTGTTCATAAATCTACGCGTTTATTAGTATTATTATTTTGGTACGATGTTAAGAAACAGACAATCACTAATTTTGTGTCTACGAAATTAGAACTTTGCATTGAAATTGTCGCTCAATTCCATCTTATCTTATTTTGATTGTATCAGGTTTTAGAACTTGCTGGAAACGCAGCAAGGGACAACAAAAAGACTAGAATTGTCCCAAGGCACATTCAGTTGGCAGTCAGAAACGATGAAGAGCTATCGAAGCTTTTGGGTACAGTTACAATCGCCAATGGAGGAGTCATGCCTAACATTCACAACCTTTTGCTTCCAAAGAAGACTGGTTCTTCCAAAGCTGGTGCTGAAGATGAATAGATACTACGATATTGCTATTATAACTGAATTTTCGTTAGACTGTCTAGTTGCTGCTTGTTTTGCTTTCTTTTTTAACCCGTAGATTTAGTGGGTATGTTCCTTTGTAACGTTCGGTTCATTAGCTGGATATAAAGAAGTTATGATTATTTGTTTCTCCAATAAACGTCAGTTGTTTTTAGAATTTGGAACTGATCTCTGCTGTAGCTTAGTGGAGGAAATAAGGCATATTTACCTATTCTATGGTTGCAATTGTGTATTGTTCGTTTTCAGCATTCGAGTGTATGTATTTGTCTATTTAAAAGGCTTTCATTTCAGTAGATAGGAATATTACCGCAAATAATCTTCTTTCCTCCCCACAACTAGTGATATGCTATCTGATTTGTTTGGTGGATGGAGTTGTAGGAAGAGATCAGATATTGGTAGAGAAGATTCAGCATAGATGCCCAAGTTAAACCTGTTGGTGCTGGGTAGCTGATGTTGTTTGGAGAATCAGGTATATTGTCTACTGAGAATGAGTTGGGTGTGTTGTGAAATGAATTTTCCGTGCAAGATTGTGAGCAAGTGAATATCTGTGATGTGAGTATCGAAATCTGTATGATTCTCGACTATGGTACAAGACAAAAGTCAAGCATGCGTTCAACTTGTTGCCGTTTTCATGAAGAACTGTATGAGTTTTATTTTTGGACGTGGATTTGGATATTTATAGATGGAAAGATGTAGTAATGATTATCGATGACGTGACGAGTTTGTGTTCTTGATAGCATTATGGACTTCAGCAGTGAAGTAGACATGTAAAATGTTGGTTAAGAGGTTGAACAAGTTGCAGATTGCTCGACTGTTTGATGAAATGCCTATTAGAAAATATGTATATGTGAAGTCTATGAGTGAAACAAACTCGGTTTCATGTCATCCAACATGTAATACGTATGTGCCATAACTTTAGCTTGGTGGGTAGATGATTGAAACAACAATATCAAATAATGACCCAAGTGCAGATATTGAATGAGCCCCTAAGGTGAAACTATTATAGTTTTGTTATGGTTCGAGTGCGGTGAACCAATTAATATAAAGCAGTTGAGCATGCTTAACCACGTGGAAGATCAAAGTTGTGACCGAAGTCATCAACGAAAGACGACAAGGTAATCAAGAATTGCAATTCTTGAAACGTAGGTGCATGTAGTTTGTAAACTGAATGCTTTGACACAACGTAGGTGCATGTAGTTTGTAAACTGAATGTGTGCATGTAGTTTGTAAACTGAATGCTTTGACACAGCGTAGGTGCATGTAGTTTGTAAATTGAATACTTTGACACAGCTTAAGAAAGGGTGTTAGAAATTATGAGCTAACCTTTGTTGTCCTTGTTCTTAGCTTAGTGAAGAAAATAAGACATGTTTACATATTCTATAAATGTAAATGTGTTGTGTTTGTTTTCAGCATTAGCATGTATGTCTCTTTCATTTATAAATAGAAATATCGTAACAAATCACTTCTTTCCTCTTCCCAACCGTATTGCATTCATTTCTCGCCAGTTTGATGTGTTATATTTACGTTGCATTTGATTGTAAGCTCCCATTATGCATAGTTTATTGGTTGTCTTTTTTTTAGGAATTAGTAGTAGCAAAAATTTAGAGAGAGGATAATTTAGATTGCAGTTATGTTTATACGGCTTGAGAAAAATCCAATATTCTTATTGTTCTGCTACTGACTAAAATGTGATATTCAGTATTCCCTCGTTTTGTAGTGTTATCCAATTTTTAAATGGGGAAATTAATTTAAAGGACAAAAATTTCTATATTTTTTGCCTCAAGGACACGACCTCAATATTTTTGCCACAAGGACAAACATTCTTCTAAAATTTATTCACAAGGACAAACATTTTCCAAAATTATTCGTAAGGACAACAAAACTGATACCGAGCTAAAAACTGATACCTAAAAACTGCTACCGATAACTACAAACTGATACCTAAAAACTGCTATCAATAACTAAAAACTGATACCTACAGAAAGTTGTCCTTCAGGATAAAATATTGAAGGTCTGTCCTTGAGGCTAAAAAGCTGTGAAATTTTGTCCTTGACAATAATTTCCTGTTTTTAAATCAAGTAGACTTAACACGAATTTGGACGTCGGGACAAAGAAGAAATAATTCAATGATTTGAGGCAAGCTTGGAATGGTAAATGAAGATACTTCAAAGAGTTTGGAGTTAAGGTAAACAAAGAAAAAGAGGTTGGTAACGGCATGCACTGAGTTCTTTTTACAGGCCAAAATGACCTCATACTATGGTCAAGGAAATGATGGGTAAAGTGTTCGTCCAGGATCTACTTCCGAAGAAGTACGTGAACAACTCCCGAAAGCTATGCAGAATAGGACAAGTACCAGATGAATCATGTCATCTCGGTATCAAGCAGAATTGATAGGAAAAAGTGCCCATGGCTTGAGAATCAAAGGAACAAACCGAAGTGAAGGAGAATCACATGGTTTGCACTAAGCAAATCATGTCGATCGAGACATGATCTTACGACAGTGAGGACTTCGTCTTTCCTAGATCTGTCAACGGATGCTTTCGGATGCAGATAATGTCATATCCACATCCACGAATACAGATGAATATCGGATAATTATTCTATCCGCTAACGACCGATAAATCAAAAATTGTAAAAGGAAAATTTTAGTTTAACATAAATATTTTTCAATCTCATTGATCATAAAAGTGTTAAAAATTAATAAATATGATGATAATACATAGTTTCGAGCAGTTAATAAGCGTTAAACGCATATAATATAAACTACTAACTTAATAAAATAATAAACGAATATCTTTCACTGCATTAAAATACACGTAAGTTGAACTATAATTTTGAAAAAAATCAAACGGATAATTTTTGGATGCGGATGTCTTCGTATCCTCATTTGTTTTTTTTGAATATTGAATATTTATCCGCATTTCGGATGCGAATGAGGAAGGATTTCAGGTTTTTGGGGTATAAATTGACAGCCCTAGTATTTCCTCATACTTTCTCGAATCTGAAGTTTTATTCGGTTTTTTCTTGATCCAACAACTTTAGTGGACGATTCTTCTATAAATAACGAGCCTAGTGCGGTAATTAAAGACTTTTGGCCATTCTTTTCTTTATTCTCTATCTCTACTCGAACCTTGTCACTTAAGAGCCTACTTTTTGCTATTTTAGATCTAAAACAAACCGTAAAGCTCTTTTTTAGCAAAGAAACTGTAAAGCACTTGTATTTGTGACAATAAAACTCATAATAAGAATAAAGTAGACGTAGGCCATAGAATTTGCCAAACTACTATAAAAATTATTGTGTCCTTGTTGATTTCTTACCTTTTCCAACTAGATCTACTCTCCACTATTCGAATTGGAGTGTTATGACACTTTTTGATCCAATTTTTTTGTGTTTTCACTTAGAACAGAACTTTTCAGTAGTAGTTCTTTCTTTTATTTTGGTTTGGAACATCTAGAAGTTGGACATACTGATTTCGATATTAGATCGCTGAACTAATGGCCCCAAGGAGATTCGGCAGATCTGGAGTTGTTGATGGTTGAGAAGATTGAAAAGTACAGTGTGGATCATGCTATATGGAATTATATTAAACTAGTGCAGAAATAAACTAAGTTACTATAGCAATGTGAATAAATAAAATAAAACAAGCACACCAGAAATTTTTATACTGGTTCGGAGCACCGTTCTACGTCCAGTCTCAGACTTCTTCTGAAATTTCACTACCACAACCCTCACTTAACCCGGAGGAATATGTTTACACCGCTTGAGCAACCGAACGTGACTTCTTTACAAATAACAATTGTATCTGACTGTTGTGTGTTCTTAAATAACACTGATAAGTCAATTAAGTACAATCTTCCTATAATCTTCTCCTTTATGTTATAGAGTGTGATATGCTTTGTGAATTGTGGAAGATAAAGTGATGAATGATCAAAGTATGTAAGCAATTTGAGTGCAATTTGATAGCTTGAGAATAGATGAAAATTCAAGAATGATAAAAGTAAATTTGGTGAATTGTTTGTTGAATTCTATAATATGTTTATAGTGTATAAAGAGTTGCAACTGTAGATGAAAAGTTATATTGAAAAGAACAAGTGCAACTATTAATTTTGAAAACGTTTCCCTTCAGTGAAGAGAAGCGTCTATTCATGAAAATAGCTGTTAAGAATATTCAGACTTTTGAATAAATTAATTCAGACTTCTGAATTAAGTTGAAACGTAAACAGCAAGGAAATATGCTACTTTTGGCCTTATTCAGCCGTCTGAATATTTTCATTCAGACGTCTGAATGTTGTGGAACCATAATTTTATTTCAGCATTCAGACGTCTGAATGACATTATTCAAACGTCTGGATTTAGCCTATAACAAAAAATTACTATAACTCAAATGGTTAGAGCACCTGCCTTTTGAACTAGTGATCTGGATTCGAGTCCCGCTCTATGCAATTTTTTGAAAACTTGATTTTTCATTTAAAATATGAATGTATATGTGTGCATACCATGTGGAGAAGATTTTAACATTTGTGAACTCTAGACACGATACTCTATGACTAATAATACTTTGTTTGTCACCATCATCTTGTCTCTATCGTGTATATCTCTTCTTGTATCTTCATATACATACTTTCATCCTTTTTTATACCGTGTATCTTCATTTCTTTTTGATGCTCATGTACCTGCAAATTAGCTTAGAGATTCTTTGAAATAATTGTATAGTTTTTGTCATTAAAATCCAACAATTTAGGTTCTAACAAAGATGAAGCTTCTCACTTTAATAAGGAAATTAACTAAACGATACCCGTTTTCCAGGACTATTTATCCCAAGAGATGGTGTCGAAAACCAAGTTCGATAGGATGATGGTGGAGCTGACTAAAAGAACGACGGATGGCCATAAGGATCTTATTAAAAAGATGGAAGCTAGCATTGCCCAATTGACTTAGCAGTTGTAAAGGCCTAGAAGAAGCAGAAGGGATGCATTACCTTCTAGCTCTGAAGAGGAGATTCATTTGCTTCTGATCAAAACAGAAGGAATAGAAAGCAGAAGATGAAGAAGCATACTATTGGAGCATCAAGCAAAACAACTTCAGGAACTGGCCAAAACCTGACCAGTGTAAAACAACTCGGTGCGACCAGAATCATGTCGGTATCAACATAATTTAGGAGCTTCCAAGTAGCTTTGGCTTGACATCGTCAACTTGTCTAATAGCGAGGACGATTTGCAAGACATGAGAAATGATGCTGCGTAGAATGTTGGAGTTCAGGATGTTAATGCTCAAATGACTACCGCTAAGCCAACTAGGCATCAAAGAAGTTCCGAAGAAGTGGCTCTCCCAAAGACAGAAGAGCTTGACATCATCGAACAAACCGAGACTATTTGCGGAGTCAAACACTCAGTGCTGTCGCTGATAGCCATTTTTCGGATCACCGAGTTAGTGAGGAGCATATTGTTGATATGATAAAGAGGTAGATGGAATAAAATTAATGGAGAAAGAATGAATATTAGGGTTCCATGCTTAGCGGAAGTCCATTCACAAAGAATATCTTATGGGAGGAATACCTCAAGAAGTTTACAGTGCCTTCGATGTCGTTGTACAATGGAACAACTGATCCCATGCAACATCTACTCAAGTATGAATGACGTATGGATGGTGCCAGGGTGACAGATGTAGTTCGGTGTAGGCGTTTCCCCATCGTTTTAGATTGAGTTGCATCGATGTGGTTTACTCTTCTTCCGTCGAAGTCCATTTCAACTTTTGGTGGTTTGGTTAAGAAGTTTTTGGAGAAGTTCAAACTCCACATTGCCTAGTCCAAGGATGTGATGTCCTTATTAGCATTTCTCAAGGACCCGAAGAGTCATTGAAAGGCTTTCTGAAACAATTTAATATTACAGTCACGGGGTAAACACAGGGCCGGTCCTAAGAGTTTTGGTACCTAAATCCAATTGCAAAACTAAGACCTATAAAACTAATGCCATTATTGGTAATTAAATCATCAAAGTAATTTATGCTATTTATAAATAATGAGAAGAGGAACAAACAGAAATAACTCATATTAAACAACTTACTCACAACAGGAACAATTAAAACAACGAGAAGAGGAACAAGAAAAATTGGTCTTGGGGGAGTGTGTGCATCCTTAATTTGCAGAATTGTTCTTGAAATTTATAAAGTGAGATCAGTGTCATAAAGAACTAGGAAAACTAAATATACAAAGATGATAAAAATTATGCCCAGATTAGAATTGCATGGCATTATTTTTAAGATCAACGATTATTGGTTATATCGAATACATTAGTGTATAGTTTCCATGCACAATCATTTGGTGGAACCACTTTTAACTTATTGAATGTGGTGATATCACAATCTTTTGTTTGCGACTTAAGAATATTGACTCATCTAAATACTCCAAAAAACATCAATTGCAAGTCTAAAAATTGTACTTGTAACCGAAAAGTCAAAATGGAATATTTTCATAGTTGGATTTCAACAAGAAATCCGTGCAAGGTTCTAGAACCTCATTAATATTATTTTAGTTGTTGCTACCTATTTGATTCCAACTCATGAACGCACATGTTAGTTCTATGATGTTCACTGCACAAGGAAATCAAGATTTGCTATAACATGCAAAACATCCAGGAAACAGAAAAAAGAGGAAAAAAAATAGATCTTCGAGGAAGAAAAGGAACTAAGAACTTCGTTCAAGTGGCTCCTTAATGACACCTCAATGGTCGTTGCTATTCATTAAAGGGATTAATCAAATAAAATCAAACGAGCAATCCAACTGTAAAATTTATTGCAGTACCAAAATGTATGAGTTCATTGCATAGATTCTCACTCATATACTAATGGCAGACTTCTGAAGCAAAAAACTGATAAATAACAAAAAACCTTTTCTGAAATTAAGTAATGGACAAGTGAGTGGTGCCCTAATTTTAATACCACGTCTGGTTGGCTCGTGTAGAGTCGTCGTCGTCAGCACTGCCCATTGGAGTTGCTGCCTCTGATTTTGTCATCGCCATTCCGTTCTATGATTTTGCCAATGTGGAGTTTCGTATTTTTCTTCTTCTGCCATGTTGTGCGTCAACTGGTAAGTGGTGCCCTAGTTTTGATGAGGACTAAAGCATATGCTTTATCTGCTTTACCAAAAGACCGACCTTGGTTAAACTATTCGAAAGAGAATATGGTGTCGATGGCTTTAGCCCGGGGAATACATCTGGATACAGATTTTGGAAAATGGTCGAGGATGAAATAGCTGACTACCATGAAGGAGTTCCATTGAAAGACTAACTAGTTCTTGCATTGGGAAGATGCAAACTTGGCTACTGGATTGACTGGCAACGGACAACCAAGATAAGTTATTCAAGATAATGTGGCTACTAAACAGATCAGTGAGAGCGCTTGATGTAGTTGTGATTGTTGGAAATTCTAATAATAAAAAAAGAGGAATCAGGGCGCTAGGAGCAGGTTGAATGATGCCAAAAATCATTCGAGGAATATAAAACTAGAGGACTACACGTCCCTAAATGATACACTTAAACATATCTACCTTGTCATGTAGGGTACTAAAAGAAATAAGAAGCCATCCAGAAGAGCGGTAACTGAAGCTGAGCGACACTTTCCAGAAAGTATTATTGATTCCATGAGACCTATAGACACAATACAACTGAATGTCATCACTTGAAGGATATCATTAAGGAATTCATCCACAAAAGTAAATCTCAACAATATATTAGAGAGCCACATGACATGTTACATAATGTTAGACCTTAAGGGCCGAATGCCCAAGGGAACCGGCCTGGACCTAGTGGAGAGGGGACTAGGCGACCTTATTAACATGAGAACCGGAGGACTTCGCTGTAACAACCCGCCTCAAAATAGACCTAAATCCCAACCCAAAAAAGGCCATCGAGACTTAGACCTATTCCAAAGCTTGCTATTGGTTGATAAACATAACAACACAGAGTTATTTATCTATATATTCAGAATTCATAGCAGAAGGATAAAATATAATGACATAAACAATACCTATTCTATTTCAAATTCCAAATGTCACAAAACAAAACCATAACATAATGTCAACAATAACCGTTACATCATCTTGTTCAAAAATACATTTTTAACTTCAAATAGAGACATTAGAAATTAGCATAAATAGACAAATAAACTACTGCCACTAGCTCCTCTCATCATCATTTTCATATTGATCATCATCTCCTTCCCTGACCTATGTTGTAATGAGGAGGGAGGCAGAACAACAATGTTTGGTGAATAGAAAATCTCGAGCCTTTCTATATCAGTACTCGGTCAATATAATTTAAATAAGGATATGTCTTTTGCATTTTAAACTATATTCAAAACCATTTAATACATCATATAACGGAACGAGACAGACCCTCAAACAACTACTAAAAACCTTCAATCCCCCGAAGTAGGTTCACTTATATCCAATAAACCATAACCATCGTTATTAATGTCTACCAATGCGAGAGATAAAACCCAAGCCACTTAATACCTTTCAATGGAAAATAGGCAGACTCTGACCATTTGAGACCTCAACTGAGGTAGGCCCCTATCATTAATACCTATTCCCTAGGCGGACTCCACACATGTCTCGATCTAGCTAACATTGCATGGAAATCTCTTTGGACACTTAATACTTCAATTAAAGCGCACCTTTTAAAGATATCCTCAACCGTGCCTAAACTCAAGCCCAACCATTTAATACTTCATATAAGGGAAAGAGGCGATCCCTCCAATAACCACTTAATACCTTCAATTTTCGAAGTAGATCTTTCGTATTATGACCCTTACCCTACGGAAATGTCTCACATTAGTCCGATTATTCATAGGAATTAGTGGCCACATTAGCTGGGCAGATTTACTCTAAAGAATTGGCACCAAACATCATCCGTAGTTACTTATTATAGGTGATGTCTCATATCAGCCCGAAAGTCACATTACTAGTAGCAAGATTAACTGGATAAACTTCTATATGCTTTTGACTGACCTCACATCCCTATAATTTAGTCATATTTCATAACACTCTCTAAGTGTATTATCACACATCTCACCGTATTTCTTAATTAAGCCTTATAAGAAATCCCTCCTATTTTTCCAAATTAATTACTTTTCCAAGGGGGATTTAAATGAAAATTATTAATCTAATTAACTATGCAATTAATACATTACAATTATACACTATTTACGCTAGTTTTTATATATATAAGTACGTATTTATTAATTTCAAGGCGTGCATAAATTATGCCCTAAACTAACATTTAAATGTCAAATCTTCTCATGTTATTCAAGTCCCATTTCCATAATAGAATTTTTTATCATAAATCTAATATTCCGAAATCAAATCAATAGATTTGTACTTAGAATTCAATTCCAACGTATTTTATACTAAAACAACAGAATAAACCAATAATAATGGAAACTTACAATTTAATGAATTTAATGGTCTCTATTCAACTCCTTTTTACGTAAAATCTGACAAGGAGTTTTCTAATTCAATTTGCAGAAATAGACAGTACAAACTACGAATTAGAATTCATATCTTTCATTCCATATCTTAATAAATCTCTTAGTCAAATTCAAAGAAAAAGAATAAAAAGTAGAATAGAAGGTAAAACACATATATTGCATAATCCACAAAAACTTCATTATTTTAATACAAAACAGTTTAGATTACAACCTAAAAATTGACATTTTGCTTTGGGTGATTTTTGAGGATTTTTAATTTAATGTTTTTATAATCCAAAACCCCACAGGATATGTATCAAATCCAAGTTACACTATTCAATTAGTAAAATAGAAAAACTAAGATTTCCACTTATAGATCCTCAGCTTTGTCTTCTTTTGGATTCGACATGCCTTCAATGAACCATTTCAGATCTTTTTTTTAAATATACAATAAGGGATTTGTATATACGTTAGATTCGAAAAATTAAAGGTTTGGAGGAGAAGAGTTTGAGAAAATAAACAAAAATACATACATACATACATATATAATTTCTTATAAATGATAATAGTGTTTTTGAATCTATGAAGAGACGAATTGACAGAGCTTCACTAATGTTCCTAAAATATTATGTGAATAAAAATGAGGGGGCTAGGCTCTTATTTATAGTGATTAGAACGCAGCAGAACCGTTGGATGAAGGTCGGTTAATAATAATAAAATATGGTACGTTAAAATAAACTAAATCCTAGCCACCACTTATAGGAAGCGGTCGACAACCACCATCCACTAATCGACCGCTAGCTGTCGACCGGTTGTGGTCAAGGGGTCGACCGTTCCCTCTATTTTCGGAACGTTAAAATTGTTGCAGTTGTTAATTTACTTTCTTCCTTAATTATTATTTAACGTTAACATTAACTTCAACGTTTACTTAATCCCAAATATAATTACCGTTAACTTTTGAATTTCAAATTTAATAATTAATTATTATTTTGAATTTAAATTCTATTTAAATTATGTTGCAGTTGTTAATTTACTTTCTTCCTTAATTATTATTTAACGTTAACATTAACTTCAACGTTTACTTAATCCCAAATATAATTACCGTTAACTTTTGAATTTCAAATTTAATAATTAATTATTATTTTGAATTTATATTCTATTTAAATTATTTTAAACCCGAAAACTTCAAATGCCCATAACTTCTTCGTTCGAGCTCTGTTTTCAACATATTATATATGGAAATTGATCAGAATTTCACCATGAACGTAAGTGCATAACATTCATGGTCAAATTCGAACTTTTGCAAAATTTTCATTTTTTATCCGTATTTTATTTAAATTAATTTATCCAATTTATTTATTTATGGCTGATTTTACGGGGTGTTACACTTATCCAGCTAAAAAAAGTTGGAATGAGATGGGGCAGTATGCAAACTCTTTAAAGCACACACTGTAGGAGAGATGCTTTGCCATCGAAGATAGAGCTCCTACTAAGCAGCAGAGGATAATGCAGGGCCATATAATTTTCCATAGCAGGGTTCTAACTGGATTAAAGCATATAGGTCCGACTACTGTGCATTGATTTTTAGTGGATTATGGAAGCGCAGTGAATATTTTATTCGAACGAACCTTTGATCAGATGAAAATCAATCCAAGGACATCAAGCTTTGTAGTCTAGAATTCAAGGATTTACCAAAGACGCAAAGGAGCCAATCAAGATTATGATCTTGTTCGTGGAGTTCGAAGAAGGAGACCTCAAGATTATGCTGGTTCAGAAGTTTGTATTTGTTGAAGAATTCTTAGCATATAACGCTTTTTTAGATTGACCAGACTTTTCTAATTTCAGATTACCATTGGCTCCTTGGTGCTTGATGGTGAAGTCCTTCATGGAGAGTGAGGTCGGATTTATTCGAGGCGACCAGAGCGCTGGTCGAGAGTGTTACGTTGTCGAGCTCAGGGAGACAAAGCGATAGGATAAAGGAAAGGGTGCAAAGAGAGCTCTCTACATTATGGATGCAGACACATAGCAACTAATGCCCATGCCCTGTCTTAGAAACCATAACATGTTCTTTAAGCATGTGGATCCTTCGAAGCAGTCATAGGAAGTGTAGGTGAAACCAACTAAGCTGACAATCAATGCCTCGATCGATAAGAATGTTCCAACTCAGGTCCTTATGATTGAATCCTGATTTAGCACCAAATTGAGGAAGGAATTGGTTGGTTTTCTCGAGCAAACGTAGATGTATTTCCTTTGATGCATTCAGATATGTGTGGGATATTGTCGAAGATAGCATGCCATGCACGGAGATAGCATGCCATGTACTGAGTGTAAACTCGAAATATTCTCCTGTAAGACAGAAAAGGTGCAATCTGGTCCAGAGCGCTTCGCTGCATTGAAGAAGAAAGTAGACAAGCTGTAAGCGAATGGATTTATCCATGACACATTGTACCCCAAATGGATATCAAATCCCATGATGGTTAAAAAGGCAAATGCAAAATGGCGGACATGCACTAATTATTCAAACTTGAATAAAGCATAAACGAAGGATAACTTCCCGCTGTCCAGAATCGACCGGGTGGTAGACAGGACTGCCGGATGAGCTGCTTTCTTTTATGGATGCTTACTCCGGCCACAATCAGATAGCAACGCACATTACAGACCAAGAGCACACAAGCTTTATAATGAATCTAGGACTATACAACATAACATGATGCTATTCTGTCCGAAGAATGTTGGAGCTATCTACTAGAGAATGAAGAATTCCATATTCAAGGTCCAGATCGGATGGACAATGGATCTGCATGTAGAGGACATGCTTGTGAAGTCACAGTTATCGACGAACTACTTGGAAGATTTTTTTGGAGATGTTCGACATGCTATAGAGGTACAGAATAATATTAAACCCATTAAAGTGTTTCTTCAGAGTTGCATCGGGCAATAATTTTGGGATTTACTGTGAATTCAAAGGGCATCGAGAGAAATCTAAAGCAGATTAATATCTTGAAACAAGTAACCACCCCGAGGACAAGAAAGGAAATGTAGAGCGTGAATGTGAAGCTTACCACGCTGAGCTGGTTCATCTCCATGGCAACTTATAAGTGCATATCATTTTTGATGCATTATAAGAAAACCTTATTTTAGTTGCACATATTGCTAGAGTTTCAAAGCCAAATGCTAGCATATTTGAATTTTGAGTATATTTTTAAGCTTCAATGCCACCGAACAGTCTATGAATTTCCCATCAATTTTTTATTTTGTCGCTTCACTATAGTTGCACAAAGGTTATGCTCTGAAAACCCTATCCACTTCTAAAACATATTTCATCCCTCTTTCCTACTCTAAATTGTTTCCTCCTTCTTCACGTTTATTAGGTTTTGATGTTAGTTAATGATTCAGATGTATAACTGAATTGCTGAAATATTAAAGAGAAGGAAATTGGTTTTTATTTAGGGCAGAAAATGATGATACAATAGCAACATATATTGATACATCTGATTGTATTTAAAATATAACATATTGGGCTTTTGGGCCTTGATCTCTTCTTCATTTATGTATACTTGAACCGTTGCTACTATGTTATATTTTGAGATATCTGACTTGCTACTCATTTCATTTTATCTCAATAACCCCTTTCAAAACGATTCAGGGTTTTCGATTTCTAGGGTTCTTCAAATTTCTCTAATTCGTTGCTGCCGAGTTTAAATTTCTTCATAACATGCTGAAATTTAGCTTTTCTCTTCTTCAATCTTCAGTTTGATTCATGTTCTTGAGCTTGCAAAATCTAGGGTTTTGTGAATTCCTTGTTTGACTACTGTTGCTTATAGATTCGTTGTGATAAGATGAAATTTGGCCTCTACTTTCTACAATCTTCAACGTAATTGACGATTTGAGTTTTTGGCATCCAGGTATTTTTTTTTTTTTTTGCAAATTTTCAATTCTCTTACCACTGCTTTCAAATTTGTTCATGAGTTGATGGAGTTTGGCATATGCCTTCTTTAATCTTTAGCTCATTCTTCAATCTAATGAAGGTTATGGCTGAAAATGACTTGGTAAGTATATCAGCCTTTTGGTAAGCAGCAGGCATGTGATTGATTTGCATTTTCTTTTTATTAAATTACTCTCATACAATGTATAAGTCAATCTCTATGTGTTTTGTTATTGAATGAAGTACTAGATTAACTGACAGTGACACAACATTTAGATTATCACACCATATAATTGGCTTTATGTTAGTGTCTGATTTTAATTCACCGAGTAGAGATTGAATCCACACCATCTCTGCTGTAGCACTTGCTATGCTCCTATATTTTGCCTCTGTTCTTGATCTAGAAGTAGTAGCTTGTTTCTTTGAATGCCATGAAACTGGATTGTCACCAATGTAATGCAATAACCAATGGTAGATCTTCTATCATCAGTATATGTAGCCCAATCCGCATCTGCATATCGTGTTATGTGGAGATTTTTACATGCTTTTAACTTTAATCCTTGATCTGCAGTTCCTTTTAGATTTTGCAATATTCTTTTAACTGCTTTCCAGTGCTCATTCTTTGGATCCTGCATAAATCGACACACTTTGTTAATACTAAAAGAAATTTCTGGCCTTGTTATAGTTACATATTGTAATGCACCAACAATGCTTCTATATTGTTTATCATTAAGTATTGATTCTCCTCTGTTTTTGGATAGATGTTGATTTGTTATCATTGGTGTAGGCATTGGATTTGCACCATCCATCTTTGCTTTGCCACTATTGCTGTGATGTATTTTTTTTGACTCGAAGATTTCCGAGTTGGACTTTCTTTTGACTTCCATGCCCAAAAAATAATTCAGTGCTCTAAAATCTTTGATGGAAAATTGCTTATCTAAATACTGAATAAGATTGTTGATTTTTGCATCATTGTCACATGTGATAATCAAGTCATCAACATATATTAAAATATACATAGTTGATACATTATCACATTTAATAAATAGAGAATTATCTTATTTGGCAGAATGAAAACTTAAACTTATCAATGTTTTTTTAGTTTGTCAAACCAGACTCTAGGAGCTTGCTTAAGTCCATAAATAACTTTATTCAGTCCGCAAACATATTTTCTATCTTGTATATAGCCTGGTGGTTCCTCCATGTACATGTGTAAACAACGAAAGTTGTGTACCATAGTCAGTAGCTAGATATGGATAGGGGGCATGGAATACATATGGTGAGCTACAACAATAGTTAAAGAACCTAACATAGCTAGATTAAGAGATAACTGAGCATGCCATGACATTGTTAGGATTTCATAAAGGCCTTTATGGCCCTTCCCTGTAAATGGACCTTTATGAGCCTCTAAAATGTCTTTAAGGCCATGACCAATACCCCAGTTGGTCCTATACATATCCCCCGCGATCAAGAAAAGAATTGCAATAGCTAAATGATGATAAGCAATATCGCTCAACCACAGAACTCCTGTTATTGGATCTAATCCTCCACGAAAACTCAAAAAATCCGCATATTTTGACCAATTCAAGGTGAAAAAGGGGGTTGCTCCCTCGGCAAAACTGGGAAAAAGTTGAGACAAAAGATCCCGATTCAAAATAAATTCATGAGGAAGTGGGATCTCTTTAGGATCAACTCCAGCGTCGAGAAATTGGTTAATTGGTAAAGATACATGGATTTGGTGTCCCGCCCAAGAAAGAGACCAAAGTCCTAGTAACCCTGCTAAGTGGTGATTCAACATCGATTCTACATCTTGGAACCAAGCTAATTTTGGGGCGGCTTTGTGATAATGGAACCAACCAGCACAATGCATTAACAATGCAAAGACCAATGCACCAATTGCAGTACAATAGAGTTGTAATTCACTAGTTATTCCAGATGCTCGCCAAATCTGAAAAAACCCGAAGGTTATTTGTATTCCTTGGAAACCACCGCCCACATTGCCATTTAATATTTCTTGACCCACTATTGGCCAAACTACTTGAGCACTGGGTCCAATGTGAGTAGGATCACTTAGCCATGTTTCATAATTGGAAAAAGGGCGCCATGGAAGTACATACCACTCAGCCAAAGAAAGATAATGGAGAGTTGACCGAAATGAGCACTAAATACTTTTCGAGAGATCTCCTCCAAATCGCTGGTATGACTATCGAAATCGTGAGCATCATATGTAGGTTCCAGATCCAAGTGGTAGTATCGGGGCCTTTAGCTATTGTTCTTGAGAAATGACCAGGTCTGGCCCATTCCTCGAAAGACGTTTTTACAGGATCCCTATCTACAACAATTTTCACTTCGGGTTCCGGCGAACGAATAATCATTAATTCCTCCTCTTTTCGGACAACACATACAAAGAGATCTGCCAACAGTCAAGTTTTTAGTGAACCTATGAAAGATAGATATTTTTTTATATTTATAATAATAATTAGTTTCCTTCTTTCCCTATCTCCCATTCAGTTATTTATTTTACTTATTCACTAGAGCAACTATGATATTGAAGTCGATCCGGGGCAAGCGTTCGAATCTATTATGACATAACGATTAGGTGCCTAACGGACTCTTTTGGCGGAAAATCTTTTCTCGGCGTAATGAAAAAACTATTTTTTTGCAACCTAGTCTAATTTATTTCTATCTAAATATAGAAGTGCCCATATAAATCGAATTTCATAGAGCATAATTAAATCACCATTTAAAAATGCATTATTCACATCTAGTTGTCTGATATTCCAGTTTTTATGTAATTCTATAGTAATAATAATTCTGATTGTTGTTGGTTTCACAACTAGAGAGAAGGTTTCATTAAAGTCAAAAGCATGTTGTTGAGTATAGCCTTTAACCACAAGTCTTGCTTTGTATCTTGCAATTTTTCCGTTTGGATTTTTCTTCAATTTATATGTCCATATGCACCCTACAACATTTTTATGTGTTGGTGGATAAACAAAACTCCATGTCTTATTTCTTGTAAGTGCATGATATTCTTTATACATAGCTTTCTTCCATTGTGAATCTTTTACCGCCTGAAGAAATGTTTCTGGCTCTTCCAATGTTATAGTTGCAGTGTAAATTTTTGGTTTAAAAATCCCACCCGTTGATTTTGTAATCATATGACGGCCAGTTTGAACATGTGAATTATCCTCTGTCTGTTCTGTTGTGTTAGTTCTTGATTTCTCTTATTGTATGCTTGAATTTTCCTAATTATTGCTCTGAAAACTACCTAGTATCTGACTAGTGGTATGTGTAGGAGTGTGGCTGAAATGGTCTGGTGGCTCTTTCTGTCCATGACCTGGTTCATTGAGCATTGTGAGCTGTGGATCAGAGCCACCTTGATTCTTCTCAACCCACTTTCTTCCAATCAGTAGAATACAGAGGTATGGATGTTACTGAACCCTTTGGATTATAAATATTTTGTGTTGGCTTCATATTTGTACTAGAGAAAGGAACCACATACTCATTGAATACTACATGTCTACTCAAAAATACCTTTCCATTCATGTCTAAACATTTGAATCCTTTTTGATTTGTTGAATACCCTAAAAATGTACAAGGAGTTGATCTAAAGTTTAATTTATGACTACTGTAAGATCTTAAGCAAGGAAAGCACAAGCATCCAAAAGTTCTTATACTTTGATAATCTGCTTTTATATTAAATAATTTCTTACTTGGACATTGTTTTTCAAGACTTTGGTTAGAAGTCTATTAATTGAATACACTACTGTATTAAATGAGTGTGGCTAAAATTTTAAAGACCACATTCCACTATATGTTTGTGTTTTCTTTCCACTAATCTATTATGCTTAGATGTATATGGACATGTAATTCTATGAATTATCCCTTTCTTTTGAAATAAATTGTCGAGTGGTTTATACTCAGTACCATCATCATTTTGGATGATTTTAACCTAACGGTCAGTTTGTTTTTATGCTTAAGTAATAAATCTACCACCACTTTATATGTATCATACTTTGCTTTAAGAAAATAAATCCACATGTATTAGTATATGCCTCAACAAATGATATATAATATTTGAAACCGTAATCTGAAATGATAGGTGTTGGGCCTCATAAATCAGTAGCAATCATTTCAAGTAGTTTACTATACTTGTTTGTGAGTCAGAGAAAATGAATTTACGACTTTTACCCATTCGACAATATGTACAAATATATGGTAAAGAAATATTTTTAAGTGGAATTTTATTTTCAACTAAAACCTGCTTCACAACATTTACAATAGGATGACCTAATTTGTAGTGCCATAGATCGAACAAATTTCTATTTCTTTCTGCAATTTCAGAAAGATCGCAACTATTTCCTTTTTCGGAATTCCTTGAATTAACAAGATTAAACTGTACAATCCCTTTATAGCTTCACCTTACAAAAGAATTTCTCTAGTTAGAATCTCTCTAACCAAACAATATTCAGGATAGAATACACATTGTTATCACTTGCAAATTGCAACACACTCGTAAGATTTTACTTTATTTGTGTACTCTTAATAAATTATTAAGTTATAATTGTCTTCCACCTTTGATGCAAGCAATTCTAGTGTATGTGATTTTAACTGGCTCACCATTGCCCATGTGTATAGACTGATTACCTTTATATTCTTTGTTGTCGAGATTTAAGTTGTCAAAATTGCTTGTGATGTGATTTGTGGCTCTAGATTCAGGATACCAGCTTTCATCCTGTATGTCTTTTGGCCTTGCTATCAGGTGACAGTTTCTTGACTCATCTGATTGGATATTTGACTCTTGCTGTACTTGCACCATATTTGCACTTAGGTTGTTATTTCTTTGATTGTTTGAGTTTTGGCTTGGTGTGAATGAAGCATTGAATCGAAAGTAGCATTTGGGTGCTATGTGTCCAATCTTTTCATAAATTTGACACTTAGGTCTGCTATTGTTCCTCCTTCCTCCACCTCTTGACCTGTTGGACTGACCACCTCTTTGATAATACTGATCTGATCTGTTGTAGTTTTGATTTCTATTTCCTGATTTAGCTGCATAGTTGATCGATAGATCTATTTCTTATGGGTTCCTTTGGTCTATCCTCCCTTTACGTGCAAGTAGTGTAGAGTGCACATATTCCATTGATGATAGGGTTTCCTTAGATGAACACTGACTCATACTCTTCATTCAGGCCACTCAGAATTGTTAGTATCTGCTTTGTCTCAGAAATCTTATGTCCCACAACCTCTAGTAGATCACATATTGTCTTGATCTTTGATAAGTACTCTCTTATCGATATATTATCCTTTCTGATATTTTATAGTTGCCTTTTGTAGGGTATTATTTTGGCTGCTGATTGAGAATTAAAGATATACTCTATTCTTGACCATATTTCACTGGATGATTTATATCCTACTATTTGTAGTAATAAATTTGTACCAATTGATGATAGCATCCATGAACTTATCAGGCTATCTTGCCTTTGATACTGTGCATACTCATCATTCCTTATTACTTGTTATCTTGACCTATTATAAATCTTGATGGTACAGGTAATGTTCCAAGAACAAAGCCTTCAAGTCCATATCCTCGTATGGCTGTTTCTATCTGAAACTTTCAAAGCAGATAGTTATCTTCATCAAGATGCACTGTCATGAGTTGACTGTCTTGATCAGTTCTTTGGTTGTAGTTGCACCATGATGTAATGAAGTGGATGGATTTTCAGAAGTGGCTGAGTTTTCATTTCCTTCAGCCATGATGAATGAGAATCACCAGAAAAAGTTGAAAATTCAAATACAGAGATTCACAAGTGATGATTTGATGCAGAAAGCCAAGAATTCTTAGCGGGTATGTTGCAACCAATATTTAAATGATGATGGTGTTCTGATGAATTCTTAGCAGGGCACTTCCTTTCTGTTTTGCAATAATTTTCCTGCATTCTTGATTATGTTTTCTAAATTTTCTTCTCAGAATTTACTTAATTGAGACAAGGTGGCTTGTTGCAGCCAAGAATTCTGATAAATTCTTTTGGCAGGGCACTGGTTTTCTTGATTGCCCTTTAATCAAATTCTCCAGAAACTCAAGTGATGAAAATTCTCTCATGAGGTTATCTGATTATCAAATGATGATCGGATGATAATCAGATTAATGATTTCAATCTTGCTGTGAAGCTTTGATTCTTTGATATAATAAATTGATTTGCTGTTAAGCTGATCTTGACTCTGATACTATATTAGAATTTGATGTTAGTTGATGATTCAGAGTATTTGATGCATTACTGAATTGCTAAAACATTGAAGAGAAGGAAACTGATTTTTATTTGGAGCAGAAAATGACAATACAATAACGTATATTGATACATCTGATTGTATTTATAATATAACATACTGGGCTTTTGGGCCTTGCCGCTTCTTCGTTAATGCATACTTGACCCATTGCTGCTATGTT
Source organism: Allium cepa (assembly GCA_030765085.1). Classification (NCBI taxonomy): domain Eukaryota; kingdom Viridiplantae; phylum Streptophyta; class Magnoliopsida; order Asparagales; family Amaryllidaceae; genus Allium; species Allium cepa. Next base: position 168,481,969 of record CM060932.1, read on the forward strand.
ATATTTTGAGATATTTGCCTTGCTGCTCGTTTGATTTTATCTCAATAATGTTTTCTCATTGCTCAACTCCTCTCAATCACTTTACTCGTTTCTGTTAATTTACTCCTATTCATATCGTTGAGCTACTTCTCTCCACTTTTTTCTTTAAAACATAAATTCAAGGCTAATATGAAATCGAAGCTGATCGTTTTTCGAAAAGAAATGCCAGTTTGGTGCAATCTACTAACTTTGATGAGTTCTGATTTAGAAACGCAAAATCGGGCCTAACCCAAAACCTTAATTTAGCCGAGGTAATTAAATTTATGCACTATGATTTCAAACTGTTTTGATACTAGCATTTTTTAAAGAGTTAGGAGAAGAAGTCATGTCTGTGCATATGAGAATCAAGAGTACAATTTTGATTTTGTGCAAAACATGGCAAATTTTCATTTTAGCTAGCAAGTTTTTTGAAGAACTAAATAACCATCAAAGAGAAGTTTTTATTTGATCTATTATTCAATTTTAGATATATTATTCATGTTTTTGAAGCGGGCAAATTCTATTCCAACCCAATTTTTTGCTTAGTGGCCCCTCCTAAAATAATTAAAATTATTATGACTAAATTACCTCTAAGAAACTTTCTTCTTTCTCCACTGTTATTACGTTCTGTAAGTTGGGTTCAGCACTCTGAATGAACAGTGCCAAAAACCCTAATTTACAAATTTCTTGGGAAAAGTTTGATTTTCATATAAATAATTGATGGATTTTGAAGAGAATGATGATACTGTATCACAATCACAGCAGGTTTGTTAAGAAATCATATTTATATCAATTTTTTTTCCAGATTTTCTTTCCCAGAGTCGCTATTGCGAAATAGATGGGATTGCTATTAATTCCCGCCTGAATCTTACTAGGACAAGGTAGTAATTTCGCCAGAAACAGTGAGGATTTTCGAAAAACCACAACGTCAGGGGGGAAGATTCGTTCAAAACCACGCATAAGCTTTGCGGGGTTTGTTATACAACCACGCAGAACTTACACGTGGTTAGTTGTATAACCACGCGCTTGAGGACGTGGTTGTCATAATCAGTTTTGCAAATTGACTTGTTTGTTGTCTAATTTTATTTCCATTCTTACATTTTTGTTGTGTGCTACTTCCTTTTGCAGATCGTACCATTTTCAAGTGATGAAGAAACTTGCGAAGAAATGGTGTTGGATTATTCTAATGAGTTTACGACATATGATGTAAGAGTAATTTGAAACATTTTTTGTATAAATTAATCATCATACTTTTCTTGTACATTACTTACATTTCATTTTACATTTGTATTGCAGATATTTCCTTCAAGGAACAAATTAGTTGATTGGGTTCATGATACGGGAAAACGTCTTGGTTTTGTTATCATCATTCTAAAATCAGATATTGGTGCATCAACCAAAAAACCAAGAATTATGTTTGCTTGTGAACGAAGCGGTGTGTACAAGAAGAGAAAAGACAAAAGCCCGAAGAATCTCCGAATGACCGGGACGAAAAAATGCAATTTCCCTTTTAGACTTAGAGGTGAGAAACTTCCTACTTTAGATGATTGGCGATTGCATGTTGTTAATGGTGTTCATAATCATTCGGAATTAAAAAATACCGAAGGACATTCGTATATTGGTCGACTAGATGAACATGAGACCAAGTTAGTTATTGAGATGCATAGGAACATGGTAAAAGCAGAAGAAATTTTACACACCATCAAAAGAAATGATCCTACAAATTGTACGACAATCAAAACCATATGCAATGTTATCCGAGCTCAAAATGCTATTGAACGAGCAGGGCGATCTCAAGTTCAATATTTGCTTAGTAAATTGAAAGAGTTTGGTTATTTTGAATGGCACCGTAAAACATTTGACGGAACAGATATTATTAAAGACGTTTTTTGGGCTCATCCAACCAGTGTGGATTTTCTACGCACCTTTCCCCGAGTTATCATATTAGACTGCACATATAAAACCAATCGGTACAGAATGCCGTTACTTGAGGTTGTTGGTGTTACTTGCACCGATCTTACATTCTGTATCGCGATTGCGTACTTAGTTGCTGAAACTGAAGAAAATTATTTATGGGCCCTAGAACGATCGAAATCTATTTTGCTTGATTGTGAAGTGGAATTGCCATCGGTATTCATTTCTGATAGGGGAACATCGCTAGTTAATGCTATTGGAGTTGTTTTTCCAAACTCTGCTCATATGTTATGCACGTGGCACATTAAAACAATGTTCTAACGTATAAGCAAAAAAAGTGAAAGGTATGGAAGTTGAGGAGAAGAAGTCATTTTTATTTGATTGGAATGAACTTGTTTGTTCAAAAAATATAGTTGTGTACAATGAAAATTTGCAAGTGTTGCATGAAAAGTACACGAAGCATAGTTCACTTCTGAAGTATATTCACGAGACTTAGTTGGATACATACAAAGACCGATTTGTTCAAGCATGGATGGAAGATTACAAGAATTTTGGAAATTATACTTCTAATCGGTATTTATCTTTCATACTAATATTAATATCTATTTCAAGTAGTCATATTTTTTATATAATAATATTGTTGTGTTATATGCAGGGCCGAATCCGCTCATTCAAAATTGAAGAAACATTTAGCTAGTTGTCAATGTAATTTCGAACAAGCTTGGATGAAGATGCATTCATTATTGGAACTCTCATTTACCGAACTTAAAGCATCATTCAAGCAAAGTTTAACAAAAGTAAATGTAACGACCCATAATTTAATCACTTTGAACATGAATAGTTAATATGTTTTTAAATGATTAAATAATGGATTTTATATCTAGAAGTATTAACCTTGCCTAATAAAACAAGAAAGAATTATTAATGTAGCTTAATAAAACAAAATAGTATAATTACTTGCCTAATAAAACAAGAAAGAATTATTAACGTAGCCTAATAAAACAAAATAGTATAATTGCTTGCCTAATAAAATAAAATAGCATAATGATTATTATATTCCATGCGGATGGTTGCCATTGGACCAAAATCTGGTCGAACCAGGTTATGCCATGAGGATGGTTGCCATTGGATCAAAATCTGGTCAAATAAGGTTAGGCCATAGTTGATAAGGAGGATTTCTATTGGAACAAAATATGGTCGAATCAAATTATGCCATTTGGCTAGCTTCTATTGGACCAAAATCTGGTTGAATCAGGTTAGGCTATAGAAAATTACTAAAGTACCCTTCTCTTCACCTATAAATAGCCAAGTCCATATATCATTTTATTTCATTCAAAAACTAAAGAGAAGAACTAAAATTCATTTTAAAAGGTGAAGTATTCCAAGTCTCCATCAAAGAAAATAGGATGTGAGTATATTTCACGTTTTCATAGTTTAGTGGGTATAACTTATTCTGTGAATACATTCCTTGCTTTCATAGTTTAGTGGGTGTAACTTATTATGTGAGTATATTTCTTGTTTTCATAGTTTAGTGGGTATAACTTATTCTGTGAGTATAATTTAATTATTTTACAGTCACTGTAATCTTAATCTCTTTCCTTTTACTCATCCATATTTTAACAAATGTTGTGTTAACTATTGATTGTAAATTGTTAATAATAATGAGTCTGTTATTATTCTTGTTATTATTCTTGTTTGGTTGTTTGATTTGTGCTCGGCCAGTTTATGAGAAATAACTTTGATGTTTAGTTAAAGGGAACTTACACCACCTTTTAACTTAGGATTGACATTTAGTGACTTTTTGGTTAAAAGGAAACAACATCCCTTTTAGCTATCTCATTTGATTAAGAGGAAGCTTCACCCCCTCTTGGTTGTAATCTCCTTTAAAGATGATGGGTTTAAGTTATGATTTGAATGGAAGTTTTAAATCTTTGTTTAAAGTATTTTAAAGGAGCTTCAAAATTTATATAATAATTTAAATGAGTTATTTATGGAAAGTAAGTAGTCCTATACTTGGCACTAAAAGCCGACGAGTAGATTGATTCTCTATTTGTGAGATCTGGAACCGAAGTGTCTAGGAAAGGCTAGGAGCAACCAGTGCCCTGACTTACCTGGCTTTGTTTCTGGGCAAGGGATAAAGTATGTCGAGAATATCGAAAACGTGATAAGTGTAGGAGATTTGATTTCCATAAATGATCTTTATAATTATAATGGAAAATGTTTGCATTTTTTATAGACAATTGTTTTTGACCCATCTAAGTATGCTTTTGAAATATGAAATCATCTTAATTGTTTTGAGAATATGCTTATACCGATGGGATAAGTATATGGATATTTTCCAAGTATTGAAAGAGTATGAGATTTAATTTCCATATACGATCGTTTTGTTATCCCCGATAGTCGATATATTGACTATCAATTTCGATACCCTTCTTCCTTTTATTTTTGTTTCGTCAATCTAAGACGATTTGTTTCTCAATTAGAGCATTGATATCCTTTATCGGAAATGACTAAATAAAGAGCGAGTGGGGGCCAAGCTCTATGGGGTTGCTCCCATTAGGGTATTTTCACATCTACTCTAGATTGGTTCCGGTTGTATGCGCACAGAGATGTGAAATACTCGGATACTCGGTAAGGATGGCGGGGTCCGGCTTGGAGGTTTCCCAGAGCCATCGTAGTTCTCAAGTATATTTTCTAGAGGTATACTTTCGATAAGGGGGCGCACCCTCCTAGTCATTGTTGGAAAAATTTCTTTTCCTTATTTTTGATTCAAATCTTTGGATTGATTCTCTCTTAATTTCATCGGGAAGCGTCTTGCACTCTTCGCGATGTTTAATTATCTGTATCCATTCTTTTATACTTAGATGTTGTCCTTGTGAGGGAAAAACCCGTTCTGCGTTTTTACGATGTGATCTCACTAGTTATTTTGTGTGTTCTATTTTTGGAGTTTACTCATACCAGACTTATTGTCTGACCCGAATTATTGTTTTCCCTAAACGTTCGGGTACTCATTTATATTTGAGTAGTCCAGAAATGACGGGTTTCTTTGGGCTCTTTTGAAGATGGTGGACGAGCAGGAGGCTCCTTATCTATCTAGCTATTTATTTCCGCTATTATGAGATGTTGGCTCTATGTATGTATATTTAAAGGCAGGTTGTTATAACTGCCTAGACTGATAGTAGTACTTTTGTTGTAACTCTGATAACTCCATGTTGGGGAGTAACCTTATGTACTGTCTTATTTTTATGTTATATTTAACCGTTCCATTGTGAGATTATTATTCCGTTCTTATATTTTACCCCATGGAAACTCGTCTTTCAGATTCTTGGGTAACGACACATGAATACCATGGATGTATTAAGTGTCGTTCTCAAGGGTCAGAAAGGTGGGTCGTCACAGTTGGTATCAGAGCTTCGGTTGAGCGAACGCCTTAGCCTGATTGGGGTACAACTCACCAGAGATAGGGTAAGTGATGCCCTAGAATGAGTTAATCTTGAGGGAGCGTATTTGTAATTTTTATAATAATAATATTTATCGTCTAAAGTCTAGTTTTAGATCCTTTGGTGTTATTTCCTTAAACCATTTTAATCCTATTTTTGTATTCTAAAGATACTTGTTATTTGTTCAGATAATAGAAAATGAATACCGAAAGAGGAGGAAGGAGAGGATCCAGAACTAGCACGGATACTAATGGCAGGGTACCTAGAAATGCTACTATGTCAGCTATAGATCCGGCAGAGGAAATGTTAGTGCAAGTTCATACCCCTATGAACTTTGCAGCTTTGTGTAAGAATTTTACCGCTTTGGATGGGAAACCATTCCATTGGACTGAAGACATTCTTGGGGTGCAGATGTGGCTCCGAACTTGTGAAAGAATATTTGGAGATCTTCGGTTGGAAGATGCGGAGAAACGGCTGTTGGCATCGCGACAACTTCAAAAGTCGGCGATGGATTGGTGGGATTCAGAAACAGCAAGTACTCCAGACGGGGAGTTTTCTTGGGCCCAGTTCAAGGAAGTTTTTGAAGCACAGTTTATTCCAGAAGCCGGAAGAACTCAGTTATTTAGAAGTTTCATTGACTTAAAGCAGGGTGATATGACCGTGTCGCAGTATGAGCATAAGTTCAATGCTTTGTCCCATTTTGGACTTGGATTGATAGACACACCACTCAAGAAAAATGAAATGTTTGTGAATGGAATGCGACCAGAGTTCCATCATGGAATGACCAATCATCTTATGGGTACATTCACCAACATTATTAGCATGGCTTTGAGGTTTGAGGCTCTTGATATTAAGGAAGGAGTCCAGAAGAGCGTAGTACCAGCAATAAGTGCCAAGCCTTTATTGGTTATACCGGTTGAAGGTAAGCCAAACTTCAAGCGTAAGTTTAAGGGAAAGAAGCAGGGTGCAAGGAAGAAACCCGAAGATGGCGCTCCAGCACAGAAGAAGCAGACCAACTTGGCCAACATTCTTTGTTTTAAGTGCAATAAGATGGGCCACTTTGCAAATCATTGCCCAATTTCCACATGTTTTAATTGTTGCCAGCCAGGACATATGAAGAATGAGTGTCATTTTTCTAAAAAGGGATCTCAAGGACAAACTTTTACCATGAAGAGATACCATCCACTTCTTCAGATAAAAAGGGGAAGCAAGTGTTACAAGGTACATTATCCATCTATGATATTCCTGTAAGGGTGCTATTTGATACAGGAGCTTCCCATAGTTTTATTTCGTATGATCTAATGGACAAACTAAACCTTAAATATGTTATCATAAGTGATCCTCTTTGTGTGTCAAACCCAATTGGAGGTCCGACAAATCTTGACACCGTGTGTCTAAATGTACCTATTTCTTGTCGAAATCATCTCCTTCCTTTTGACTTGTTTGTTCTTGGGTTTATGGGTTTTGGAGTGTAGTTGGGAATGGATTGGTTATCTAAGTTTAAAGCTATCTTGGATTGTGCTAGAGGGCTTGTTAGAGTTAGTGATGTAGGAGATGTTGGTGTTGATATTAGTTGTGAAGAGCCCAAGAAGTTAATGAGCAGTTTTCTCTATTCACTCGAAGTGACTAAAGCGGAGCTTGGAGATGTGCTGGTTGTTCGAGATTTCATAGATATTTTTGACGAGGTGCAAGGTTTACCTCCTCACCGTGAAGTCGAGTTCCGTATTGATTTGGTTCCGGAAACTAGACCTATTGTACAACCCTTACGAAGGATGGCTCCAAAAGAGAAGAGGGAGTTAGAAAGGCAGACTTATGACTTGTTGCAGAAGGGCTTGATCCGATGTAGTACCTCGAGTTGGGGATCACCAGTCGTCTTTGTTACAAAGGCAGACGGTTCTCTAAGGTTAAGTGTAGACTATCGGGAGTTGAACAAAAGGACTATCAAGAATAAATATCCTTTGCCAAGAATTGACGATATGTTTGATCAACTCCATGGTGCTCGGATATTTTCTCAATTAGATCTTGCCACTGGTTTCCACCAATTGAGAGTGGCAGAGGAGAATGTTCCTTTAACAGCTTTTCGAACTCTTGAAAATTTCTATGAGTGGTTAGTTATGCCGTTTGGATTGACTAATGCACCCGCTTATTTTGTGGACTTAATAAATCGAGTATTTCGAGACATTCTTAATAAATTTGTTCTCGTCTTTATTGATGACATTCTTATCTATTCAAAAACAGAGGAGGAACACAAATATCATCTCCGTGTCGTATCGATACCTTAAGGAGCCATGAGTTGAAGGCTAAGTTCTCCAAGTGCCATTTTTGGAAATCTGAAGTTAGATTTCTAGGGCAGTTATTTTGGGAGAAGGTATATCGGTGGATCCAGCTAAAGTTGTTGCGGTCCAAGACTGGAAGAAGCCCGAAAGTGCGACGGAAGTTAGAAGTTTCTTAGGATTGGCTGGTTTTTACCGTAGGTTTATCAAGGACTTCTCGAAGATTTCTTCTCATCTGACGAAGTTAACAAAGAAAGATGTTAGGTTCGTTTGGACTTCTAAGTGTGATTAAGCACTCAATGAATTGAAAAACAAGTTGATTGGCGCTCCTGTTTTAACCATTCCAAATGGGAGCGAAGGTTTAACCATGTATACAGATGCTTGTGGAACCGAATCAGGAGCAGTTCTGATGCAGCATGGGAAAGTTATTGCCTATGCGAGTCGACAGCTAAAGCCGCATGAGAAAAATTATGCTACGCATGATTTGAAACTTTTAGCTGTTGTCTTCGCACTAAAGATGTGGAGACATTATCTTTTGGGTGAAAGGTTTGAGTTATACACGGACCACAAATCCTTAAAATACCTTTTTACGTAGAAAAATTTGAATTTGAGGCAGCAGAGATGGCTGGAGTTTCTCGCCTCTTATGATCTAGAGGTTCTTTATACCCCTGGAAAAGCAAATGTCGTTGCTGATGCATTGAGTAGGAATGTAGCACTGGTTGCAAATCTAGAAGTTAAGCCAGTATTGTTAGAGAGAATTACATCCAGTCAAGACGCAGATCCTATTTTAGCTCGACTTAAGAAAGATGTTGAAGAAGGTGTTGTTTCTAGCTTTAAGATTGATCTCCGGGGCATATTGAAAATGAATGGGCGTATTTGTGTTCTAGACTTTGATGGACTTAGGCAAGAAGTGTTAGCCGAATGCCACCATTCAAAGTTATCTTTTCATCTAGGAGTGACCAAGATGTTCAAAGATATGAAGAGGGTATTCTGGTGGAAGGGGATGAAGCGAGATATTTCAATCTTTGTGAGTCGTTGTGCAAACTGCCAGCAGATTAAGAGTGACCAGCTGAAGACAGCTGGATTGCTTCAGCCACTTGAGATCCCAAAGTGGAAGTGGGAGAAGATCTCTATGGACTTTATTGATGGGCTTCCTAGGTCAAGAAGAGGTAATGATGGCATTTGGGTTATAGTTGATCGACTAACAAAGAGTGCCCATTTCATTCCTGTTAAGCTGACTAGGACTGCTACGAGTCTGGCGAGTTTGTATGTGAAGGAGATTGCGAGACTCCATGGGATTCCTCGTAGTATTGTAAGTGACCGAGACCCAATATTCGCTAGTAGGTTCTGGGAGGGACTGCAGACTGCTTTAGGGACTGAGCTAAGTCTAAGCACAACTTACCATCCCCAAACAGATGGGCAAACAGAGAGAGTGAACCGAATCTTGGAAGATTTATTACGAGCATGCATTCTAGACTTCGGGGGTTCTTGGGAAGATTATTTACCCTTAGTTGAATTCACTTATAACAATAGCTATCAAGCAAGCATTGGTATGGCCCCTTTCGAAGCTCTTTATGGTTGTCCATGTCGTTCTCCTTCGTGTTGGCTTGAATCTGGAGATAAACTTGTTCTTGGACCAGACATAATTTTAGAAGCCAATGAGAAGGTATTTGATGTTAGAAGAAAGATGAAGGAAGCGCAAGATCGGCAAAAGTGTTATGCAGATCAAAGGCGTAGGGATCTAGAGTTCTTAGTCGAGGACTTGGTATTTGTAAAAGTCTATCCTCTGAGAAGTGTCGTAAGGTTTGGGAAGACAGGGAAGTTAGCCCCTCGATATATTGGCCCTTGTCCCATACTAGACCGGATTGGTAAACTTGCGTATAAAGTGGAGTTACCAGATCGACTATCAGATGTGCACAACGTATTTCACGTATCTCATTTACGTAAGTATGTACACGACCCTTCGATGATAATAAAACCAGGACAACAAGTTGATTTGGAGGTTCAGCCTAAACTAACCATTCTTAGGCGGCCTATTCGTATTGTTGCTCGAGATATAAAGCGATTAAGGAAGAAGATTGTGAATCTTGTTAAGGTTCAGTGGAGTGGAGATGTTAGACTTGGGAAACTGAGGGCTATATTAGGGATTCTTATCCCGAGTTGATGTAGTTGTTGTTTGTATTTTGTTGTTTCTTTTTAGTGTACTCACCGGTTGTGTTAAGGTCATTTTCCTTATATCTTTGTGTAGTATATATGATATCATTTGGGTTCTTTGATATCTAGAGTTTATCCGATTAATTTCGAGGACGAAATTTCCTTTGAGGAGGGGAGGATGTAACGACCATAATTTAATCACTTTGAACATGAATAGTAAATATGTTTTTAAATGATTAAATAATGGATTTTATATCTAGAAGTATTAACCTTTCCTAATAAAACAAGAAAGAATTATTAACGTAGCATAATAAAACAAAATAGTATAATTACTTGCCTAATAAAACAAAAAAGAATTATTAACGTAGCCTAATAAAACAAAATAGTATAATTACTTGCCTAGTAAAATAAAATAGCATAATGATTATTATATTTCATGCGGATGGTTGCCATTGGACCAAAATCTGGTCGAAACAGGTTATGCCATGCGGATGGTTGCCATTGGACCAAAATCTGGTCAAATCAGGTTAGGCCATAGTTGATAAGGAGGATTTCTATTGGACCAAAATATGGTCGAATCAAATTATGCCATATGGCTAGCTTCTATTGGACCAAAATCTGGTTGAATCAAGTTAGGCTATAGAAAATTACTAAAGTACCCTTCTCTTCACCTATAAATAGCCAAGTCCATATATCATTTTATTTCATTCAAAAACTAAAGAAAAGAACTAAAATTCATTTTAAAAGGTGAAGTATTCCAAGTCTCCAACAAAGCAAATAGGATGTGAGTATATTTCATGTTTTCATAGTTTATTGGGTATAACTTATTCTGTGAATACATTCCTTGCTTTCATAGTTTAGTGGGTGTAACTTATTCTGTGAGTATATTTCTTGTTTTCATAGTTTAGTGGGTATAACTTATTCTGTGAGTATAATTTAATTATTTTACAGTCAGTGTAATCAATCTCTTTCCTTTTACTCATTCATATTTTAACAAATGTTGTGTTAACTATTGATTGTAAATTGTTAATAATAATGAGTATGTTATTATTCTTGTTATTATTCTTGTTTGGTTGTTTGATTTGTGCTCGACCAGTTTATGAGCAATAACTTTGATGTTTAGTTAAAGGGAACTTACACCACCTTTTAAATTAGGATTGACATTTAGTGACTTTTTGGTTAAAAGGAAACAACACCCCTTTTAGCTATCTCATTTGATTAAGAGGAAGCTTCACCCCCTCTTGGTTGTAATCTCCTTTAAAGATGATGGGTTTAAGTTATGATTTGAATGGGTGTTTTAAATCTTTTTTTAAAGTATTTTAAAGGAGCTTCAAAATTTATATAATAATTTAAATGAGTTATTTATGGAAAGTAAGTAGTCCTATACTTGGCACTAAAAGCCGACGAGTAGATTGATTCTCTATCTGTGAGATCTGGAACCGAAGTGTCTAGGAAAAGCTAGGAGCAACCAGTGCCCTGACTTACCTGGCTTTGTTTATGGGCGAGGGATAGAGTAAGTCGAGAATATCGAAAAAGTGACAAGTGTAGGAGATTTGATTTCCATAAATGATCTTTATAATTATAATGGAAAACCTTTGCATTTCTTATAGACAATTTTTTTTGACCCATCTAAGTATGCTTTTGAAATACGAAATCCTCTTAATTGTTTTGAGAATATGCTATACCGATGGGATAAGTATATGGATATTTTCCAAGTATTGAAAGAGTATAAGATTTAATTTCCATATACGATCGTTTTGTTATCCCCGATAGTCGATATCTTGACTATCAATTTCGATACCCTTCTTCCTTTTATTTTTGTTTCATCAATCTAAGACGATTTGTTGCTCAATTAGAGCATTGATATCCTTTATCGGAAATGACTAAATAAAGAGCGAGTGGGGGCCAAGCCATGTAGGGTTGCTCCCATCAGGGTATTTTCACATCTACTCTAGATTGGTTCCGGTTGTATGCGCACAGAGATGTGAAATACTCGGATACTCGGTAAGGATGGCGGGGTCCGGCTTGGAGGTTTCCGAGAGCCATCGTAGTTCTCAAGTATATGTTCTAGAGGTATACTTTCGATGAGGGGGGCGCACCCTCCTAGTCATTGTTGGAAAAATTTCTTTTCCTTATTTTTGATTCAAATCTTTGGATTGATTCTTTCTTAATTTCATCGAGAAGTGTCTTGCACTCTTCACGATGTTTAATTATATGTATCCATTCTTTTATACTTGGATGTTGTCCTTGTGAGGGAAAAACCCGTTCTGCGTTTTTACGATGTGGTGTCACTAGTTACTTTGTGTGTTCTACTTTTGGAGTTTACTCATACCAGACTTATTGTCTGACCCGAATTGTTGTTTTCCCTAAACGTTCGGGTACTCATTTATATTTGAGTAGTCCAGAAATGACAGGTTTCTTTGGGCTCTTTTGAAGATGGTGGACGAGCAGGAGGTTCCTTATCTATCTAGCTATTTATTTCTGCTATTATGAGATGTTGGCTCTATGTATGTATATTTAAAGGCAGGTTGTTATAACTGCCTAGACTGATAGTAGTACTTTTGTTGTAACTCTGATAACTCCATGTTGGGGAGTAACCTTATGTACTGTCTTATTTTTATGTTATATTTAACCGTTCGTTGTGAGATTATTATTCCGTTCTTATATTTTACCCCATGGCAACCCGTCTTTCAGATACTTGGGCAATGGCACATGAATACCATGGATGTATTAAGTGTCGTTCTCAAGGGTCAGAAAGGTGGGTCGTCACAGTAAAGCACATATTTCATATACGGGAATTCAAAAATTTAAGAGGCTTTATTTCTATCAAGGCACTGGATTTGATTCATTCAGAAATACAGAGAATAAAAGATGTTGGCGAGGAAGAATTGCTATGTGGATGTGTCGTTCGTAGAATACATGTATTGCCTTGTGCGTATGAGTTAGCACGTCTTGGGCCTGGTACCGTCATATCCCTTGAATGATTGATGTTCATTGGACAAGACTTCATCTTGTTGAAATTAGTGGAAAAAAAGATGTTGGTGTTGTAGAAAAAATGGAGATACTTTTAAATGATGTTAAAAAGATGGATACCCCATACCAAATGCTAATTTATAAGAAGATGTTGGAAGTTGTTGAATCCCAGACATCGTCCCTCGCATCACCAAAAAGCAAAATAAAAATACGTGGAAGAGAGAAACAAAAGTGCTAAGAATTCAACTAAAAGAATGCCTTCGTCATTTGAGCTTGTACAAAGTGTGTGCTCTCAAAGTTCGTGTACTTCAAAATAAGCTCGTGTCGATAAACTTCCTATTCGAAAACCAAAGAAGGTACGTAAAAGACTTGCATGTTATTTGCATACATATATTAGTACATTATTAACTTTACTTGTCACCTTATTTCCCAGTTAGAAGAACTAACCGTTGGCATGAAAACTTATTTTCCCCAAATACCGTTGGCGATGAAGGCATTTGTTACTGATATTATTGACGTCCGATCAGATGGTAACTGTGGATATAGGTGTGTCGCGGCTTTGCTTGGTATATGTGAATCTAGCTGGGGCCAAATTAGGCGGGATTCGTACGAAGAATTATATGAAAATCAGAGTTTATACGCTCGTGTTTTCGTTGAGCATGACAGAACTACTATACTTCTCAATAGCATTAGACATGAAGGTGAAGGGTTTGCGTCGACAGAAAAGTGGATGTCAATGTTCGATGTTGGTTGTCTCATTACAACTAGATACAACGTTGTAGTATTCAATATTAGTGAAAGACTCATGCTGACAATACTACCGTTGAAAGGTAAAGTGCCCCCGCCGATACAACGCACTGAAATTGGATTAGCTTTTGTAAATCAAGATCATTTTGTGCAGGTACGTAACATACATATTAACTCTATCATTCGTAATTTTAACTTAAACTTGAAATGAAATTGTATATTCTATCTTGTAGGTGAAACTGGAGCCCAAACACCCGGTTCCACCAACTTATTCGAAATGGTTCGCAGCTCGTGATGTGGACGCAAGTAGATGGGAGTACGTGTTCACTGACCGAAGACAAGCGTGGGATGAAAGAAATGAATATGCCGAATGGATGTAGTTGTTTTTTACTTTAATGTTGTTGACATTTGATATGAATATGCTGAATGGTTGTATAATTGCATTGAATGAATGAAATTGAATTATATTTTATGTTCTGGACATATTATGGTTGCATAATTGCATTCGAAATGGTTCAGTGTTCTGGACAGAATATTTTTTTCCCCTGTTTGAACTAACCACGTACTACCCTTACGAGAATATGGTTCCAGTATGGGAAACTTGAATGTGGTTTGTGCTTCAACCTCGTATGATCACTACGTGGTTCATCGTAAATCACGTTGATATTCGACGTTGTTCTTCATAATCCCCGTAGGCTCTTTGCGTGGTTTCTTTGCGTTCCACATACTTACAGTGCATGGTAAACACAGAGAGTGAAAAAAAATACAGTTTGACACCATGCACTTTCAAAATATGCAAACTATACATTTCATATAAAATATGCAAACAACATGTAGGGATGATAAGGCACAGGTAAACAACATACATTTCATGATATGCAACTGTATTTTGAAATATACAAAAAACTATACAACATACATTTCATAATATGCAAACAACATACATTTCAAAATATGCAAACAACACACATTTCATACAACAATTCCTTACACCATTTCATACAACAATTCGTCCACCATTTCATACATCAATTGTTATAATACATAGTCTATTCCAACAAGTCATTTAGCCACACATTCCAAAAAGTGATTTCAGTTAACCATACAACAATTTCAGAAGTAACTAAACTTGACGACGAATGTAGCGTGATGCGATGACTCTGGCACTATCAACTTGAGGGTTAGCTCCATCCAAAAGAACATGCACATCATGTAGGGTCTGCCAAAAAAAATTAAACTGAAAATAAACTAGTGTAAACTAAGTGTCATAAATTTAAATGAGATGAATCATACCGCGTAGAGTTGGTCATAGGTCAGCTGAAAATGTGGAGCTCCAATCTATACATCATCAGGTAATCTTGTTGGATTTTGAACACGCAAAACACTATGCTTCCGATACCACTCCAAATGGTCCTCAGTGCAACTCATGAAAGAATGTTGAAGTGGTATGGATCTACGGGCCTCTGCAATCACATGATTGTACCAATTCTCCCATATACTTTCTAGAAATTGATAACGCACTCGAGTGTATGTGGTTGAAGTTGAACCTCGACGTGCATTTGTTGCTACTGGAGGAATATGAGGCATTGGAATGTTCTAAACTTTGCCAAACTGTCTAATTATTCTATCGGGATGATAAGGCTCCACAACATTGAGGCAGAGTATGCAGCCACTATACCAAGCTATATGATGAAATGGATGATACTATCGTGCGAATATGTAAGGATCAAAAATAACCTGTTCAAAGATATAGTTAACATCATCATCATTATAGTCCTAATACATCGTAAGAAAAAGATATAATTACCTGCTCAATCTGAATAGTATCCAGGAATATGCGATAATCAATGATTGATGCATCACAATCTGTAGATGGATTCCACCGAGCTGCATGGGGTAAAGTCTCATAGTACAGATTAATGGATGGATGAAAGCATGGAAAGTGCTCAAATATCCATGACTCTAGTAAGCAAAGGAATCCTGCAATCTATTTCACACCCATGCGAGTCGCTGACCCAAGCTGCCTGTATAGAAATGCGAGTGTTGCTGATCCCTAATAATAAGTACTGACAACATCCAACTGTTTTAGTGGATCCAACAGTGAATGTGCACATGAGACTTGCTTTTATCTGCAAACAATGTGTTACTGAGAAGGAATAGAAGATAAGCACGAGCAGCACGCCTAACTGCTCGATCTGTCCAATCATCAGTAACATCTTCAAATATATCATATAATTTAGACAAACTTATGCCAAGATACTTCGAAACAATATTGACTGCTTGTTCCATTTCATATCCCATGCTCTGTATGGGCTTACCTTCCACCGGTATATGTAATAAAGAAGCAATATCATCGAGAGTTATAGTCATCTCACCGAATGGTAAATGGAAGGTATTTTTCTCAGGGTACCATCGTTCTACAAAAGCTGATACCAAATTCTTGTCAACACTGTTGTAGCAAGTGCTAACAATAGAAAACAAGCCAGACGCGTCAATGATTGCTTTGAATCTTGTAGCATTATCTGGAATCTTCCACTCGGACACCTTTTGTGCATGGTTAACACAAGTGAGCGGTGATCGTTCCTACACGAATAAACGTTAGAATTAGTAAATGCAGACTATCTATATCGATGTTGTAGAATAATATTAGGTACATACCTGACCAATCCATATCATTGAAGCAACTTGAGTATCAAACTCTCTAATCACATCATTAATTCTCGGTCCATCTTTCTCGTTTACATCTTCCTCGCCTTCACCCTCTTTCTCGGACTCCTCTTTCTCGGACTTGTCTTCTGTCTCGTTGTCATTACTGGTATGTGAATCATCCCCCGTGTCATCTCCATCGTCTTCAGATGAGTCTGAACCACCTTCTCCTTCTTCACCTCCCTCATCTCCTTGATCACTCTGCTCCCGGCCAACAATTTCATAATCGGTTACATCTGTATCTTGCTGCTCCTTTCCCGTATCATCTCCAGCTTCAACTACGGCGGACTTATCAGTGTTCATGTCCGCACTAGTACCTCCGGCCCTTTGCATCATTCTCCGTTTTCGTTCTGAAGCAGTCATTCGTGCTCTACCCATTTGTAATCAAGTTTAGAAAATCCATTTAGCACGACCATATTCGTAAACAATAAATATTAGAACTAGTTAGCAAAAATATTTTTTTTGCTGTATACAGTTTACCACGCAGGGCAAATGCATGGTAAAAATGCGTACCACGCATGACCAATGCGTGTTAGAAATGAATACCCCGCAGTAATTCTGCGTTGTTTTCATTTTTACCACGCATTGGCCCTGCGTGGTATGCATTTTTACCACGCATTTGCCCTGCGTGTAAACTGTATACAGCAAAAATAATAATTCACGTTTCAATTCAACTATCTGTACAATTTCAACTCCACAAACAGTTCAAACTCAATCATCCATTCGCATTCAAACCCAAACTTGAATAAATCATCAAATTAAACCCTAACTCGCATTCAAACCCAAACTTGAATAGAAAATTGAGTAGGAGGAGGAGGAGGAGGAGGAGGAGTAGCGTACCTTAGCTGCTGAGGAGGAGGACTTGCTGAGGAGAAGGAGAATCGCGAGTTGAACAGGAGGAGGAGAATCGCGGCTGAAGAGGGGGAAAATTGCGTACGTGAAAGTGGAAGGGGTAGTATTGGAAAATATGAGAGGCTACTAATTAAACTAAGGGGTATGCAAAAAAAAAATAGAAAATGGAGGGCCACAAAGCAAAATTTTGGGTTGGAATAGAATAGCCCTTTGAAGTGATGGTCAGGTTCAGGTTTTATTTGATATATTGTTCATAGTTTGAAGAATCGTAGTGCCTCAAGTTCCAGATGAGTAGTTTGTGTCATTTAAAAAGTATTCATTGCATTAAATGAAGGAAAAATACATCTAAAATAGACCGAGAGTTGCGGACTTAGCTGCAGTTGGTTTTAATAAGAAGTTCTGAATTCAAATTCTGATTTAAAAATCAGAACTTTCTATTTTGTTTGTTTTTATCATTCTTCTGAATAAAGCTATCTATTTGTTTGTTTTTGTATCAGCCTTCTGAATAATGCTATCTACTCAGATAAAACAATTCAGAACCTTTTTTGTATTTATTTTTTGTTCTGAATGCTAAATGTTGTTTTTGGTTCTGAATGCTCAATGAAAACAAACAAGTAACTTATTATTCGGAATTCAACATTCAGCAATCAACATTCAGATTTCAAAGTTCAACAATCAGATTTCAGAGTTCAACATTTTAAATAAACGGAGCTTTAATTGCTTAAGCCTTGTTGATTACAATGACTGAATGCTTTATATGTTAAAAAAATAAACAAGTGATTAAACAAATGTTTGGATTTCCTCCATTCATTCTTTCATTCTCCTTAAAAAGAAAAAAGAAAACAGCAGATGAGTAATAATGTTTTCCTTACATCCTTCTGAGTGTTTCTTCAGTTTCTATCACACCGTCCTCTTTATTTTCCTCCATTAATCATTTTTTACATGTCCCCAACAATATTAATTCCGATTTTGCAAAGCGAAAATGGTAGTTACGTGCAGGAAAAGGTGAAAGTGGATGAATGAAATCTTAGTCCTCATTCCGAGGAGAGTACTCGTTGTTTATTGATTTTTAAGAAGCCAAAATTCATCAACAAGTCTGATGGGTGACTATACATAAGTAGAAGATTCAAACATAGAATACAAGATCATCACATAAATGATCAATAAAAGTGATATGAGGAAAAAACAAATTGATATGTATATATGATTTAGCTGAAATATATAGGCATTCAAATGTGTTGTGTCAGTATAGCTATCGGCTGCTGCTGTGCGGTTGAGACGAATGAGGCTAGAAGTATAGTATGAATGCCTTACAGATTTAGATTGTACTCCTGTCCTAATGACTCAAAAGTTTTGCCTGAAATTTTAACTTGTGGGCAGATTGACTGAAATATGTAGACAAGTTCTTTAAACTTTTAATAGTATCATTATAGGGATTGCAATGATACTGGTTGAGAAGAGTGGAAGGATTGGATGACTGATTGAGTCTAAGACTAAGATTACAAAGTGTTTTGCTTCATGATTGGTGCTAGCTTGAAAATGTTTGCCTGATGATGCTTTAAACTGGCTGCATGACAAATTGATTGCATGATTGAAGCATGTATGTAGAAAATGAATGTGCTGCAAATTGATGCATGAATTGGGCTTAGGCGTGAAAATTGGAGTAGAAGGCTGGAAATAAAAGCGAGTTACATCGAGTAAACGAAGAGTTTGAACAAGCACGAAGCCTGCGTGGGCAGTGAAACAAATTACAACTAATCTCCCGGCTAGTTCTTCTTATAAATGAAGATATATGAAGCATGACAATGAGCTGAAATAACTAATGTAAGGACATGCTAAAGCTAAGTAGCCGCTCTATTAAAAAAGTGCAGTAGAAGCTTAAACGAAGCTTGATACAGGCATGTGATATGTTGACATACTTATTACTTGCCTTCCAAATGCGTATTTTTGGGGCTACTGTGTGAGAATGAACGAATGAACAACACAGAGTTTGAGCATGCAAATTGTTGCGTGAGACCAGAGCACGAGAGCTTAAATAATGGATAAGTGCTGAAACATGAGAATGGGTGAATTGATGCATGAGACCAAAGTGAAGTGAGACTGCAACATGTGAGTGAGCGAACTACTGCACGAGACCAAAGTGAAGTGAGGCTACGACATAAGTGAATGTAGTACATAATGAGGCAGCATTTGCATGACTGGATTGAGTGAGAATGTACACACTGTAGGTGAATGTGGTTAATGGAGACTCAAGCAAGTAAAGATGAAACTAATGTTTGCAGTAGGGTGTATGGTTCAGTGAACAGTGGCATGAGGCTTGTATGTTGTATCTGCTGTTTGTGAGGAGATGCTTTAGCTGCTGTGCATAACTAAACCGTACAAAAGGCAAGAGGCATGCACGGTATAGGCTATACGGATGCATTTCTAAAGAAGGAGACCAAATGCTTTTGAGGTATGTTTTATCATATACTATTACATATGCAACCACAATGCACAATTTAAACATTCTACTCGTATTCTTTCAACACAGGCACCTTTAATACCACTTTTTCTAGATCTAAACAGTACATTTCATTAAAAAAAAAATCCTCCTTTAGGTTTAACTTTAAAAGGCAACTCTTCTCGAAAAAAGTATCCATACATGCGCTTGGGCTCCGCTTTAACATTTAATTTCTTCTTTCATTTTCATCACTTAACTATATATCATGAAAATTTCTGTATTTGTGTAAAATAGTTCTAGTGTATATTTCCTACACTTCTATGAAGTGGACATTCTAGATGATTACTTTCAATTAGAAGAAATGAATCAACATATGCACACGACACTTAGCTATGTAGTTGAAGGTCTAGTATGGCCAAAAGAATACACCTAGTTGAGCAGTAGAAAGACATAAAATGAGGTTTTACAATAGTGTCGGGCGTAGACAGACGAGCAGGCCGGACTGAGAGCTGAGACATATAATGAGTAAATTCGTGCAGGTTGTAGCATATAATTTAAAAACTGAAACAGGTAGTATGGCAGGCTGTGGCATATAACTGTATGCCTGAAGTGTCCAAACATTATACACATACATACATATACATACATACATACATATTTGCATGAGCAGGCTATAGCATTTGTTCCAACTGAAATGCATGTACTAAAATATTGAAACACTAAGAAGAGTGGGCATGAGATGGTGACACTATGGAGGCAGACATGTAAGCATGAGGTGGTAATAAGCATGGTGAGGTGCTACTTGAGAAGTGGAGTGCTGCATCGAATGAATGCGCTGAGTCATGTAATGGAAATTGCAACCTAAAGTGTAATTTCAAATTCAGCATTGCCAAATGTGCATACTCAGTAAATTCGTATTTATGTACTACTATGTACCATCAGCTTATAATACGTGTTGTTCCTTTTTAGTATACCTCAATCCTTTGATAAAAAATGGTGTTAAAATCGTTCAGCCATCTTAATGTGAATATAGATGTGACTTTATAGGTTTTCCAAACCATATAACCTTAGAGAGATCCATATATAGGGTCAATAATTGGCAATAATTCTCTTTTATACCAATCAAAGTCCCTTCAAGAAGACTATGTGCCCCCAGTCATGATAGCTGAAGCATGGTGAGGAACTTTCTGATTGCAGTAGTAGTTGTGTGATGAAGTTGAGGACAGTGAGCATGAGACAGTGTGGTGATATAGCTTGACAGGTGCAGTGAGCATGTTGAAGCGGCTTCCAAGCATGACATAGAAATTTCTATAGAAGTATAAAGCTTAAAGCATCAGATAATTAATTATATTAGTTGAAGATAACCTTCTCCTAACTTTGGCTATATTCATCTATCTTATTGGCTAAGCATATTTGTAAAGCCTTAATTTTTGACATGGCTATTCAAATTTAAGATATGACTATGACGTGCTGCTATTGTGAAAAAAGTGAATGTCACTTTGTGCCTGTACTTATGGTGGATTAATAATTATTTTAAGTTAACTAATCAATGTGTTATACCTAGAAAAACAAACACAACAATGAGCATTTTTGTTATTATGTTTCAAATGGTGTAAACAAGTGATCTAAATTTTAGTTTTCAAAGAAAAGAACAGTAAGAGCTATGCTAATAAAAATAACATGCTAATTAAATATATAAAAACTATACGTTGCTATACCATAAGATATATCTTTGGGCTATAACAAGTACATATGCCTGTCAAACGATACTTTCAGATGCGGATAGTGCCGTATCCGTATCCGAAAGCATTTTCGAATATCGAATGTCAGTATCCGTGGATACAGACAAATATCGGATAATTATCATATCCACCAACGATTGATAAATCAAGAAACATAAATGAAATTGTTTAGTCCAACATAATTTTTTTTTCCAATCACATTGATTATTAAAGTGTTAAAAAATAAACAAATATGGTTATAATAAATAGTTTTGAGCAGTTAATATGCATTTAATGCGTATAATATAAACTTCTAACTTAGTAAAATAATAAATAAATATCTTTCATTGTACTAAAATGTATATAATTTGAACTATAATCTTGAAAAAAACAAAACGGATAATTTTCAAATGCGGATGTCTTCGTATCCGCATCAGCATCCGTTTTTTCAGATATTGGATATTCATCCGCTTTTCGGATGCGGAGGCGGATAGATTTTGGATTTTTCAGATATCTAGTGACAACCCTACAAGCACAGTACAAACTTGTAATAGAACATGGTAATATATCATTATTACAACGTAAACCCACATCGCTAGTTGTAAATCCGATGTTCTGTGAGCTGAATGATTGAGGATATTCAATAATAAAATTGAATTTCTTAATTTTCTTAAATGGGCTTCATTTGATTTTTCACGTTGTTAATCCAAAATTTTGTAGTTGTTTGAATTATTCCCATAAAATATTTATCATTGGTTTAGAACCATAAAAGAATAAAATTATAACTCCAAATTTTATTCTTTATTTGATATAAAATGATAAAAAATGAACATAAAATAATAAAAATAAATGATTAAAGGATCCATTGTTTTACCAATATTATGTTATTACGCCACACTTAATACACCTATAAAATAAGTCTGAAATGTAACGATAGGTCATTATTATTGGTTCTAGCAGTAAAAAAATTAACCAAGTTTTATAAAAATTAACAAAGTTTGAAAAAAGCAACAAGTTTATACTAATAACAATAATGACAATAGCAATAAACAATAGTTTGAATAAATTAACTAAATTTATAAAAATTAAATACGTTTATAATAATTAAGTATTATAAAAATTAACAAGTTTATAATAATAATAACCATAAAATATAGTTTGATAAAAATTAACTAAATTTGTAATAATAATAAATTAACTAAGTCAACTAAGTTTTATAATTAATAACAACAACAACAATAATAATAACAACTAAGTTAATAAAAAATAACTAAGTTAACTAAGTTTTATAAAAATTAAACAAGTTTATAAAAATTAAATAAGCTTATAATAATAATAATAAAGTAACTAAGTTTATAGTAACAATAATAATTAACCAAGTTTATGAAAATTTTATAAGTTTGAGATGATTTATAAAAATTAACTAAGTTAATAAAGTTTAAGTTTGAGATAATTTATAGGTTTAAGTTAATTAAAATATAAGTTATGACATTTTAAGTTTTAGCAATTGAAATAATTTATAAGTTTGAGTTAATATAAATAAAGTTATGAATAAGTTAACCGAGCTTTATAAAAATTCAGCTAATTTTGACAAAAATTAACCAAGTTTTTAAAAATTAACTAAGTTTTATGTAATTTAAATAAGTTTTACAAAAATTAAATAAATTTATACAAATTAAGTTTTATTAGAATTTAACTAAGTTAACTAAGTTGTATAAATATTAAATTAGTTTATTGTAAAATTAACCAAGTTTTATAAAAATTTAACCAGGTTAACTGAGTTTTATAAAAATTATTTTAATTTAATAAAAGTTTAACTAAGAATGTTTGACGTACCTTAAATATGTAAAGCACTTTCATAATTATTCGTTGATTGTTAAACATGTCTACAGGCAATTAGCTTTTTTGGAGTAAAGATTGGCTACAGCAAAGAATTATGGGTAATCAAGTAATAACATGACTCTAATTGTTATATATATTATGAAATTTTGTTAGTACTAGTTGTATAAACTTGTTTATGAACGATTATAAATTTTATATGAATTTGCACATTTTGTCGAAAAACTGTAATTGAAATAGTTATGGATATCATATTTGATTATGTGATTAACGTATTTTTTCAATTGTTTGAATATGACGATTATGTGATTGATTGATTGGTAGTTTGAATATGATGATTATGTGATTGATTGCTGGTTTTAATATGATTATCATGTGAGTTGATTATTGAAAATGATATTAGCCATAAACAAGAAACGGTAGCATGTTTTTACATGCTGCAAAATAATCAATAACTTTTAGTTGCGTTTTAAAAACACTATGAAAATAAATGCAAACCGCTATAAAAATATACTATAGCAAAGTACAAAGGCTACGAAAAATGTATAGTAGGAGTGGTTCCAACAAGAGAAAGTTCAATCCTAATTGGAAGAATCAAGAAAAGGGAAAGCCTGACGGTAGGGCTCAAAGGAGTCGTTTTAAGGATTTTGTTTGCCACAAGTGCCAGCAGAAGGGCCACATCGCGAAGTTTTGCAAGAATTCTGGAACTCAGCAGCAACAGCAAAGTGGGCCTATCTCTCCGGTGATCCAGAAGACTCTTTTTTTTAATTGCAATCAGCCCGGGCAAATAGTAAAGGACTGCCCACTCATGAAGAAGATGCAACAATATAAGGTGTACGCCATTAAAAATGAACCGTCAACTTCAACGGATGTGAAGGCGAAAGGCGTCCTTGAAGGTACCTTACTGATTAATTGTATTTTTATTCGAGGAAAAACTGCAACAGAAAACTAAAGAAGGATGCAAGCTACTAAAAAATGTTAACTTTGGTAGCAGTTGACAAGTGCTGCAATAATAAACTTTTGTAGCATTTCTAAAACACTTCAATATGTCTAGTTTTGGTAGCCTTTTCTACAACACTACGAAAAGTTTCAAACTTTTAGTAGCATGCCATATTGCAGCGTCTACTGAAACATACTAAATGTTTTGGCAACGCTATGAAAGGCCTTTTCTGGTGCAGTGTATATGCACTTAGAAAGGAGAAAAGAAAGTTTTCTTAGACAAAGAAATGCCAGAATGCTTTATAGGAATAACCAAAGCATATGGAAAGGCCACTGGTCCTATCCAAACCTTTGGACGAAGAAGATCTGTTTATCTATTTGGCTGTGTCGGCTCACGCACTAAGTGTGGCATTGGTACATGAGGAAGCAAGGATCCAAATGCTAGTATACTACATCAGCAAGTAGTTTACTGAAGCAGAAAAGAATTATCCAAAGTTGGAAAAGCTTGTTAATTTTTTCGAGGAAGTTGTGACCATACTTCCAGGCTCACCCGATAAAGGTGTCGATAGATCAACCCTTAAAGCAGGTATTGCACCGATCCGAGACTTCAGATGGCTATTGAAGTGGAATATCGAGCTAAGGCAGTATGATATCACTTACCATCAAATAAGGGCGTTAAGAGGACAAGCACTGGAAAATTTCATCATTGAATTTACCTTCCAGGAATGAAGAAGAGGAAGATGATATGGTCCCACTTTTCCAATGTAAGTTATATGTCGACATAACTTCCAACGAACATAACTCTAGAGCAGGAGTGCTACTTGTAACCCTCGAAGGATGAACAATTTGCTACATATTGAAGTTAGAGTTCCCGCAGTGAACAATAAGGCTGAGTATGAAGCGTTGATAATGAGGCTCAATATTACGAAGGAACTGGAGGTGAGGACATTACATGTATTCAATGACTCATATTTGGTGGTCTGATACATAAAAAAGGAGTTCTAGGCTATGGTCGTGAGACTTGACCCTTCCCCGACGAAGACACTGGACATGTTGAACGATATAAAGCATTACGTGATTATCGAAGGAAAATATGAAGGCTAATTCACTAGCTCAATTGGCCAGCTCTGGGGATGTACAATTGATGGGATTTGTTCCGGTATGTTGAATATGCTAGTATATGATTTTTGTTTGATGATAATAAACATATATATATACACATTAAAATATATTTGTTATTGTACTATTTTATTTTCGCATAATTAAATAAATATTCGCAAATAAATAACACATAATTTAAATTCAAATAGATATTTTGTTCAAACAAATATTTATTACAATTTTGAATATTACAAATTTGAGCTTTCACTATATACGCAATTTCTATTACAATACAATTTCAAATTATAATACAATTTTTCACTATACATTTGCACCTTATTACATATCACTCGTTCACTCGTATTTATCTTCAACTCTATTCCAAATTGAATCTAGCATCTAGTTATCTGCAAAATAAACACTGACGCAGTAAAATTGAAAAAGAAATATATTTTTTTGCAGTGTAAAATAAAACGTGTTTTGAAAATATTATTTGCCTCAGTTATTTGGTTTGTTCGTCATCATTTAATTTTGAATTCATCAAACACGAATAACCTGTGACATGCACAGTGTATCACTGTACATGCCACAAGCCCGTGCACACTGATATACACTTGATAAAACTGCAGGGACAGGTGAGCGCAAGGTTAAACCCAACCAAAAGCTAGGTTCAACTCAAATGCAATATAAATAAAGTCACGACATGAGCACAAGGTCAAATCCGAGCCAAAGCTAGGTTCAACTTAGGTGCAATACAAATACATCACAAAATTGTCGAGTACAAATTCTCGTGCAACAAGAATCCAAAACCAGACCATGCTAACAAGTGCACAAATGTGTACACATAAGAACATACTCGACAGTGGAGTCATAAAACAACCAACATTCAAAATGACAACAAAACAAACTATCACGACAGCTACACTCATGCACACACACACACACACACACACACACACATATATACATGCAGTGTCACCAACAAATCATACAAAAGCTTGCAGTCGAAGTAACAAAGTCTCAACATCAAATAGCAACAAAACTGCAAGTCCGGTTACAACATGGAACACAAGTGACTCAAGGCAGATGAAGCAAATTCCAAAATCACAATGAACCAATACAAAAAGAGGTGGACATCACATAAAGGAGCAACACTGACATATATATGTTATGCATAAAAAGATTTCATATGAAACCAGACCTGGCAAAAATAGAAAGCAATTTGAGCTCATATGCAAAAATAGTGAACAATGGAGTGCAACAGTAGTGACACACACATACATCAGTGTAGAGCATGAAATGATTAGACCATAAGTACAAACTAAGCATAAAGTTCATATGCACTGGTTCGAACAATACAAAACTATGGTGGCTACAGTAAGAAGTACACATGAAGACATCATGAACCAAACTTCAAAAGGAATCCAAGTTTTATCAACCCAAATCAATAAAATGAAAATTCCAGACTGCAATTCCAAAAATCAAGATGAGGTGCAAGTTAATAAACAACCATGAAATAGGTCAGGCAACGTCAAGTGCAATGAATCATATTGCAAAGCTTCAGAATGCATGAACTAGTCCCCAAATGTACATGAACAGTGAGAGGGAGAAAATGCAACCAGGCTCACAAACACATGTCAGTATACATGAATATAGATAGCAGCATAAATGTTCAAATGATACCATTCATCATCAACTAGAATGAATACAACAAGAACTCAATGACATCATACAAGTGGAACAAGCCCAGACTCAACAAACTATACAAAGGAGCACTTGAATCTCACATGTAATGGCAACATCAGTTCAGGTTCATCCAGTAAGTAGCACAGTGGATACAAGTGCAATCAAGTCAAACACGCATATATACATACATATATGTATGTATATATGTATGGAGACCATCAACCAAAGTACATAGATCATCACAGATACAACAAAGCAAGCAGGTCAATTTACTCAACATACATCAGTGTACATGTACATAAGTTCAAAGGCAATGCAACCAAGTGGATAAGGGAACCAGGTACACACACAAATGTACAGGCGGAAGGGATGCAACCTATACCGGACTATAAAGAAACAAAGCTACTTAAACTTCGACCTGATAATATAAACTGAGTGAAGTCGTGTGTGTCAGAGCAGTAGTAACAAACATGTGAAGTTCTACATGAATTGATGAAAATCAAAATAGTAGCAGGTTGAACCAGTACGAGCAGTTCAAACTAAAATAATGTCGCAGGGGATTTCAAAATAACCAAGTCAAGCCAAAATGCCAAAAAATCAAAGCCATGGTGACCAAGGCAGAATCCAATAAGTAAAATATTATTCAAAGTGGCCATAGTCAAATTAGAAAAGAACGGAACCAAATCCAAAGAAACGCAAGTCGTGATAATCAAGAAAAAGAATATACGAACTGAACTAGTCTAATCAAATCATATGTACTCAAGCAAAATCGAACGGCAGAGAAAAATTATCAGACGAATTCATTCGATCGAAATTTAGGGAATTAAACCCTATAAATACCGTCAACACCATCGACATTAAAATCATCAAGTTCAAGCATATCAACGAAAGAAAAAAGGAAATCACATACCAATTCAAATTGAAGTCGACGAATTGAAGCAGCCGTTTGCAAATCAAAGAGACGATCGATCGATAAAGCAATCACCGTTAAATATCTATTCAATCAATCAACTTGAATCGGCAGTGCTCAATATCCAAAAGCCATAATTTCTTGAAGTGGAACAAAGATATATCAAAGAAGAAACGAAGCAGCCATTTTCATGAAGTAAAGAATACGGGCCGAAGAAATAAAAAGAGAAAAGGGAGAATAATTGTTTATCACGTTTTTTTTCTATGGGCTGGCTTATAATTTCCTTTGGGCTTTAAATTTTAAAATTAGGGTTTTTATTGTTTTAAGTTGTTTTTATTTGTAATTTATTTTCAAACTTTTGTAAAATCTAGTCGTGTGACTAGAGGACGAACTACGGTGGTGTAGTTCGAGAATTCGTAACTCAGTGGCTGAGTTGTGACAGAATTTTGAGCGTAGAGTTAGGTTAGTCGATAGCGGGTGTCGCGAGTTTACATGTGTAAGCGTCCAACTACTTAATTTCTAGTGAAAAGCTTAAAGGCAACACGTAGGTATGGTTTTGCCGAAGCTGGGTAAATACGTGTTGTTCTATTTCTGCTTTTAATATTCTACTATTATGTGTGCTGCTATTATTCTACCATTATCAGTGCTGCAATTATTTTATATATTTTCGCATTAATTTTATATAATTATTAGTATCACCATTTTCACCCCCCTCTATGGTGAAATCGATCCTACACGGTGGAGATCTTATCGACTCTAAGCATCGACCAAGTGAATGTTGACTGGATTTTGGAACACAACATCATAAATGGCGATTAATAATGAAAATAGCCGTTACAAAAGAATTTTTTTATGGATACTGTTGTGAGTATAGAAAGCGTTGGGGATGACATTGGAAAATTTACAAGAAGCACTTGTCTATCAACAGTAACAGATTGTAACCAAAATGATCAACTTTACCTAAACATACACTTGATATAAACTTTACCTAAACTTACACTGAATATAAAAAGCTCAGTAGTTGTTCTGATTAAAATGATTAAAAAAAAACACACACTAAACCATGGAAATTTAAAGGATTCAGATGTTGAATCAAAGCAACAAAATTTTAACAAACAAAACTTTGTCTTAAAGAACTTACAACAAATAGCAAAGAGAGACAACGGTGAAAATGCCATGTATTAAACATCCAAATACTGGTTTCAAATATCTAAATGAAAAACAATAATAAGCTTGCGAAAATCATCCAAAATATAGGTAAGCAATGAAGAAACAGTAACATAAGCTCGAAATAGCTAACAGGATAAAGCAGGTTATTATGTAAAGCTTCCAAAGAAGCAGATCAACACAGGATTAGTTCTTAAACATAGAACGTGAAAAAATATAAATGCACTTAAAACATAACATAAAAGAGCTTACCAATTTAGAAATGTAGGTTAGACATCTTCAGCTAAAGGCTAATAAAATGCAAATTGTATGTAAAATGGTGCATTGAAATAGGGTGAGTGAATTGATTGATGATGTGGAATGAAATAACATTCCCTAATCTTAAAATATTGACATATCTGTATGCATATATATGTATGCATGATTCGTGTTGCAATGCAAGGAAAAAGGTTTCAGATTCAATGAGAAAATCACAATTAAAAGATTCCTTACCGAAGATTATTAAATTAACTGTCTATTTTCCTTGTAGAAACTTGATTATTGTCCTTATAAATGTAGGTAATTTGATTTTGATCATATTTATTATCCATTAAATGTTATTTCACATAAGTTCTTACATACATTATGAATGTATAATCAAAAGGATTTCATTCAAAACAATACAATTGAAGATACAAAATATCCAACAATTGCATAGAGAAAAATTAACTCTTTTGCTACATGGGTTTAGACTATCATGAAAAATAAAAGGTAAAAATAATGTCATACACATAAGCAAGATTCATGTTTTTATATGGAAGAATTTTTTTTTCCAAAATCAATGAAAAAGTAATAATTAATGATTCCATAATTAAGTTCAACCAATGAGGTAAGGTAGAGACATCAAATAATTTCAAATGAGTTTAAATGGGTTTCAAATATATTAAAAATGAACCAAATTATCAAATTAGTGGATTAAATTATAAAATTTAATCTTCAATATGGAAATTTTAACTTATGCTAAGAGGATAAGGAAGTCGAAGGAAATATAATTTATTTGTAGTGAATGAAAAGGACCGAGAACAAATAAAAGAATAATGAGAAATAAGAATAAAAGATGAAAATTCGACTAATCAAGGTTTTAATTGTAGGTTAGGAAGTCCTACTAGAATCTAGTCCTAGTTATAAAAGATGGCAAAAGGATAAGAATGGAAGGCAAGGCGGATGGAGCGTGTAATGACCCAGAGTTTTGAACATTTGAAAATGAAATATTTAATTAATTTTTAAATATTTGAATGTTAGTTTAACTTGAATTTAAAATATCGGGATTTATTTGGCAATTAAATTATTGAATTTAATTTATTGAAGTTGGGTAAAAATTTTAATCTTCAGTTTTGAGTTTGTTAAAAATAACTTGAAGTTTTATAAAATTTATATTGACAATACTGAAGATAATGGAAGCTTCAGAATTGAATTTGGAAATGCTTTGAGTAGTTTTGAAATTATATCGTTTAAATCCATATGTAAAAATAGCCTTCCGGGGCACAGTCTCGCATTTCGACGAAACCAGTTCCGTTGGATCCGTAATATTGTATTATTATCGGATTTCAATTTTCGTAGTCTTTGAAGTGATCGTCTGGTCGTACGGATAGCAAATGTGCTGAAATTTATATCGAAATTTAATTTAATAGCTGAATCCAAAAAGCTATCTTCTCCATACGATCGAATTTGGCCTCGGAACCTTTTCCATTGCGTTCAGAATAGGTGTTTAACATCATAAACGCCTGGTGACATGCTTCGATTGGAGATTGAAATTTTGAGTCGCGGAAATCGAAACGATTTGAATTTAAATTTAAATTTAAAATATAATAATTGTTTTACAAGACAAATTTTACACATTCTTATTTCCTCTAACACCTGGCATTCCTTTTCAAAACACTTGGCAAATTTCTTTTGACACGCGTCTCTCCTTAAATAAAAATAATAATAATGGGAGTATACGAAATCTAATCTCATCTTCGTTTGAAAAAAAAACTGAAAGAAAAAAAAACATAAGAATGGCCACGCTCCTCTTTTCTTTCCATAACCAAAGATCGAAATTTCCCACCCTCTTTTCAATTCATTCGCAAATCAAACTAAAGCCGACCTTCCTCTTTCAGATTTTGGGTTGGAATTGAATAAATTTCGTGAGGATTAAAGCCGTGTTCAAATCGCAGAGCAGCTCGAAGTCGTGAAGTACGATCAAGCAAGGATGGTCGGTAGCACGCGTAGGAGAGGGTAGCATCGTAGAAATTGCAGCAGCAAATCACAGCGAGGCGAAGTTGAGACTGTAGGTTGCTCGCGAATTGGTCGTGATCTCATTCTGATGACATGTCGACTCTGGTTGAGGTCGAGGGTTTGGGGTTCGATGGTCGCGGCGGTATGTAGGTTTGTGCTTTGGGCCTCATGATGGCGGCTAGGGCTCTGGTCTTGTTCGACCTCGTTTGCAATTCACAGTAATAGAAGATCGATGGTCGAACTTGGCGTGAGGTATTCTCTTTTTAATTTTTTTTTCAATTTTTTTTGGTTTAATATATTTACACAGAAAAATGTTCAAGAAAAATGTTTAAAAAAAATACATACACATATATATTAATTAGTCTGCTGTACTGATAACTAAAAACTTAATTTAATAATATATTCAGATTGGGATTTATAGTGAGAAGATATATATATATATATATATATATATAGTCTCAAAGGAAGAAATAAATATAAATAATCATATTTCAACTTACAAGATTATTCTAAAATGATTTTAAGGTGATTTATTTATTTAACTTATTTTAGTTATCAAATTATTATAAAAGGAAAATTTGTTTAAAATTTAAGTATTTGTTTAAAATAAATCATTCGATAAAATTTAATTATTAATTAATTAAAATGATCAAAAAAATAAGTTAAAATATAAATGACAATTGAATTATTCGATTGGTTCGAATATTAATAAATTATATAATTGTTTATACAAGGTCTAATACTGTGAAGACAAAATCGGGATTGAAAATGGATTGCAAAATTAAAGCAAAGGTGAGATCTTCTCACTCAATCGAATTTTCCGATTTAATTTTAAATAGTTAAATTTAAAATTGTTAAATGTGTGCTTGGATGATAAATTATTATCAGTTGTATCAGATAAGACCCTATGCGCCGTATAATAGCGGAGGATATTATATAAACCCATATACTGCAATATTCCACCTCGAAGTGGAATTGGTATTATATATGTATTTGGAGTGATTGATTTTCCACATTATATAGCGGATGAGACCCTATGCGCCGCATAATAGCGGATGATATTATATAATCCCATATACCGTGATATTCCACCTCGAAGTGGAATTGATATTTAATTATTGTGTTAACATCTGTGGATGCAGGGAAACAGGTTGGAGGGATCCAACTGGATTCCTCAAATATTTGAATTTTTTTCATATGTTGTGTGTTGATTATTTATAATCTGTGTACGATTATATTTGTGATTGAAATCGTTAAAGGCTATAGTTCAACCGAATATATTTTTGGTATCGTAGGATACCAGAAATAAATAAAAATTAATTTTTTAAATTCGAGTAGAAAATCTTTAGTAAATTAAATTTTGAGAATTGGGTAAATTTAAAAGAAGAAATATAAAAGTATAAAAGTAGATTTTTGTAATCTTATCAAATTAATTCATAAATTAAGGAAAAAGATTTTAATAAATTGATTTTGAGTAATATTGTTTAAAAGTTGAAAAAATATTTAAAATTCAGATTTTAAATAGTTTGAAAGAAATAAAGAAATTTACTTTAAAAGAGATAAATTGGGAAATCGATTTGAAAATTTATTTGGTGTTTGAAAATAAATCTTTTGAAAATCGATTTGAAAATTTATTTGGCGTTTGAAAATGAATCTTTTGAAAATCGATTTGAAATTTGATTTGCTGTTTTGAAAATAAATTGAGAAATCAATTTGAAATTGATTTGATGTTTAAAATAAATCTTTGGGAAGTTGATTTGGAAATCGATTTGGTGTTTGAAATAAATGTTTGGAAATAAATTGGGAATTTATAAAGGAAAAGGGAATTTTGTTTTAAAAATAAACATTGGTTTATTTTTAAAAGTGTGGAAATAATTTACGGATTTGGAACGTAAATTTAAAATAAATCAAAAAGGATTTATTAATTGATTTAAATGGGCCATTTTGAAATGGAAAATGTATTTTCCCTAGAAAGCCGAGTATGTTTTAAAAGTATCTTTCAAATATAAATTAAAAATTCCAAGGTTGATTTTTACAATGATGTTTTGGAGAAATTATTTTCTTAAGTTGTTTTGAAAATCTTTAAAGTAAAGATTTGTTTAATTAATTATAGAAGTGATTATTTGAAGAT
Source organism: Allium cepa (assembly GCA_030765085.1). NCBI lineage: Eukaryota > Viridiplantae > Streptophyta > Magnoliopsida > Asparagales > Amaryllidaceae > Allium > Allium cepa. Next base: position 168,515,236 of record CM060932.1, read on the forward strand.
TTAATTGATATTTGTTTTAGAAAATGGTTATTTAAATAGTTATATCCTATCTACTAATTTTATTTTAAAATTAGTTTGTACTTGAAGTTTTATATTAGATATTGGTATAATGTTTTCATAACTAATATTCAAATAAGTGTTTAGAAATAGTTTTTATTTTAAATATTTCCAAGTATATATGTTTGGATAAGTAATTAAAGTTATTTTAAAGTATTTGAACTCGGTAGATTTTCAGTGGAAATGAATAAATATTTGGAAATATATTCCGCGTAAGAAAAATGATTCGAAATTTGTTTTCAAAGGATTGAAATGTGGAAATTGGTTTGAAATTTGTTTTCAAAAGGTTGAAATGTGAAAATATATCTTGCGAAGATATTTTGAAAATAAATAATTGAGAAAAAATTATTTGAAATCTAGGGATTGTTGTGAATATTGATTAATAATTAAATAGCTGACTATTAATATTGGCCTTTAAATGGCGTTCGAATTTCGATGCGACTGAGGGTTGGATGCCGAATGGTTATTCGAAAACCACATTGAATCTTTGTGATAATGATGGATCTTTTGTTTAAAAGATCAAAGTGGAAATTGTAGTGATTTGTTTGAAATATGAATGTGACACTTATTTTTAATATAAGCGCTCGTTATTCGGATTAGTCGGGAGAGGACTTTGCATCATAAAACCTATTCCGAATAATGATACGACAAAATGGGATTGCATTTGAAGATGGTGTTGAAGACCGGGTATTTTCGAAAGCCAAAGGATTACCTGTCGAATGTCTCTACACTGGGTTGCTTCGGTATAGAGATTTTATTACCCTTTGTGATGGAGATTTCGGACGTGATTGGTGAATATTCGGATTGCAAGAGCTTCTTTGATGTGCCTTCGGTTCCGTTCAATCCCGGAATGGACTTGTATGGATGTGTGTACGACGTTACATATTGAGATGTAAAGCTGGTTTCTATTAAATACATTTCTGTTGGTAGCGGAGAATTTATTCTCTTAGCTTAACATCCTTCTCTGAGACGTACGAGCTCAGAGGTTACGTAGTTGATGGTTACTAGTGATACGTTTCCAATTTGGTAATGTGGCATACGAAGTGCTGCTGATCATTTGTTGATCAAAGCATGGCTTTTTGAAAAGCGTAGCTTTGTAGATGTGACCTCGTCAGACCTCACAACCCGAAAATGGTCGAAACAGGAAGGATGCAGCAAGATTATTTGTGGGTAGCGCCCCTTGAGGGTATGTCATTTCCTTTTAGAAAATGGTTGTATCATGGTATGGAGCCCAGATATTTAACCTATGTGGTTGCTGCAAATTTATTACTTTGTGGTTGTTGCTTTGTGGTTGAGGATCCTCGGATAAAGGTCGCTAATGACCAGGGGATGGCATACTCGTGTAGTAGTTACCTAGTTGCAGAGGTAACCCGGCCTTGTGTTGGAAGAGAACTGGTTAAGTTCTCGGGGAGTCCCTCCAAAGGCGTACCAACGTGGAAATATGAAGTTCCTTAGCCTGACCATTTGTTGGAAATCCAAAGAAACAATACGAGTCCTGTACGGTTTTAGTTGCATAACCTGCCATGGAATGTGGCGGTAACCTTCTATTGAACAAGGTAGCTATAGTAGGCATAAGTGTGAAATGTCTATGCTGGCTAAGATTAATATTATACTTTCGAAATGTTTTCCACACTATGCACTAATGATAATATTAAAAAGATTTTTCGTATCAAGCATGTTTGACTATCATAATAAGAAATCTCTTCCAATTATGTGTTTGCATTGTGTGTGTGGCGGGAGGCCTTATGGTAGTTTCATTTTCCAAAGGCATAGCGGATTTCTTTTCCTTTCTTTGTGAAAATAACTGTTTTTAAGATCTCACACCAGTCCCATGACTGATCTAGAGTTTATTGTTCTCTTTCTAAACTCTGGGTGCCTATAATTTTCCACACGGGAATCCTAGAGCCAGGTTATCATTATTCTGGAGCGAAGTCGGGAAAGTATGCTGTGGAGATCTGGAGGCAAGCTGGATGGCGAGACGTATCACTTTACTATATAGTGTCCGTTGCGTTTGGGTTGGTGTAGGTCAAAATATCTATGTAAGCTAGTTATAATAACTACCAATGTTGTATTGTGTCGTTGTTAACTCTGATGATGTATGTATAATCTGATATAATTTTTTTGTTTTAAAGATTATTTATTTATCTACTATATTTGTTCCGCTGCGAAATGTGTGATTCTATTATTGTTTCTGTTTCTTCTTCTATCTTCTTCTTCTTAAACCCTAATGGTTCGGTTTTTCAGCATTCGATTGTTTGGCGTTTGATACAGTGGTCGTATTAATGTTGACTTTCGAAAGTCGAAAAATTGGGTTGTTACAAAGTGGTATCAGAGCAATTGGTTAAGCGACAACCTTGGCTCTGGTGGGGATTACTCATTAGAGATAGAATCAGTAGTACTCTAGAATGAGTTTGAGTGTAATAATAGATATGAGCGCGTATTTATTAGTGAATATAAAAATTGTTTTATATTGTGTTGACTTATCGGTTGATTGTTTATAGATTCCGGTCGGTGCAGTTTGGCCAATTGTATCGATAGGGCTTCTAAACTCTTAAACAAGATAAACCTATACAGTATTGTTTTAAAATCGGGTAAATGAGATAATTTTACCCAAACTATTTTTGTATAGAAAAGAAATCATTTTCCATAAATTATTATAGTATATGGTTGCTTGGATGTTAGGAAGTGATAATATTTAAAATATTATCGTTGTTATTGAATAAGGAATTGAAATCATAATCAAGATCTAAGAAATAAAATTCATATACAAATGAGATTTATAAATATAAATCGTAAATGTGATTTATAATTTGAAATAGAATTCCAGAGGAATATTTGAAAATTTTGAAAGGATTTGAAAATTTTGGAGATTTGGAAAAGTTTAAACCCCTTTGATTTGGAAATGGTTTTCAAAGGTTTGGATAAATGTTTTGGAGGGATAAAAGCACTAAACTCTTTTCGGTCGCTGGAAAATAACTTCTATGAGTACTGTAGCATCGTCGATGTTCATTTTTGAGTTTTCAGGAGAGGAATTGCTGCCAAATTATTTTAAATGGAAGTTGTTTGCAAACTGGGTTTGGTTTTGGGAATTCAAAAGATATTTTGAATTGATTTCAAAGATGATTTTGAAAGGTTGAAAAGACTCTGGAATCTGATAAAAATAATTATGGAATTAAATTTATTAAGGTGAAAAATAAAATTGTGAATGAATGAATAAAGTTACAATTACAAGTAGACGAAAGTGAAATTGAATGTTGAAATTCGTTTGTAATTTGTAAGTAAATGGAAAATTTGTCAAGTTGGACTAAATGAAACTAAGTGTTGAAATAAAATTAGTAAATGAAACTAATTGAAGGAATGACCAAATAAATATGGTCTGAATTGAATTGAATTCAATAATTATAAATGAAAGGTAAATTGAATTCATGTGGAATTGGAAATCCAGTTTAAATATAAGTAGTTATTAACCATAGTGGTGAAGTGGAATAGTATAAGAAGTATATAGAATACTTATATTGAACTTAAGAAATAAATAGTGAAATTCTTAAACAAAATTCGGAGTTGAGAAAATATTCTAAATTGATAAGTGAATAAAGGATAAACTGGAAATTGGGAAATGATGAATGTGAACAAGTGAATGAAAATCAAAAATCAATGTGAATAAAAGAAAAGGAAATTTGTATAGCTAATAATCAATTAGAAATGAATATGTAGGATGTATGTATATTATTTTATTTGCATAGCGATTTGATACAGAATTTAAGCACAGAATTTCGAGATAATTTTATCGATCCGAGTTGGAATTTTTCACTCGATTTTTTGACGGCATACCCTGGATATGGATTTTGGTTGATTCTAGAATATCAAAGTTTAGAATTATGCAAGGAGAATGACAGTTTCTGATCAAGAAACCAGATCTGAGTCCGCACTAGGAAGTCGGATGGACGATACTAGTTCGGAAGTGAAATTGTGTGATCGAGTGAGCGATCGAATTTTGAATTGCATACGAATGATATAAGTACATCGTACGGATTTGAATGAAATAAATATTCAAACTTTTGTAAAGAAATATGCAAAATGATTTTTGAATGTAGAAATTGGATATGGTTGTTAAATAACATACAGGTATTATAAAGGAAAAGGAATTGGGATTTGATTTTCGAAGATAAATTTAATTGCTCGACAAAAGGTATGTATTTGAATTTTAGTATGAAATTTGACGATTTTATTGTCCAGCCACTTGGCTTTTTCTTTCTTTTGAAACTTGGGGGCCTGTTGTGCCATTTTGTAGTCGTACCGAGCTAGCCGCGCAAAGGAGACGCTATCAAATTTTTTTGAAAATTTAGGGAGTTATAAAATTTTGAGAAAATTTTGAAAGCTTAAAATTTTAATTTTAATTTAAAATTGAATTGTTGAGAAAACAATATTGTTTGGAATTTATGAAAGAGTTTGGAAAATTAGTTGAAGTGATAATGGTTCCTTAATAAAAGATTTGTTTTGGCAAGTTGATAAAAGCCGTGTTCAAATGGCAGAGAAGCTCGAAGTCGTGAAGTTCGATCAAGCAAGGATGGTCGGTGGCACGCATGGAAGAGGGCAGCATCGTAGAAATGGCAGCAGCAAATCGCGGCGAGGCGAAGTTGAGGCCGTAGGTTGCTCGCGAATTGGTCACGATCTTGTTCTGATGACAGGTCGACTCTGGTTGAGGTCGAGGGTCTGTGGTTCGATGGCGGCGGCGGCATGTAGGGTTGGGCTGTGGGCCTCGCGATGGCGGCTAGGGCTCTGGTCTTGTTCGACCTCGTCTGCAATTCACAGTAATAGAAGATCGATGGTCGAACTTGGCGTGAGGTATTCTCGTTTTGATTTTTTTTCAATTTATTTTGGTTTAATATATTTAAACAGAAAAATGTTCAAGAAAAATGTTTTTTTAAAAAATATATACATATATATTAATTAGTCTGCTGTACTGATAACTAAAAATTTAATTTAATAATATATTCAGATTGGGATTTATACTGAGAAGATATATATATATATATATATATATATATATATGTATGTATGTATGTATGTATGTATGTATGTATGTATGTATGTATGTATGTATGTATGTATGTATGTATGTTGTCTCAAAGAAGAAATAAATATAAATAACCATATTTCAACTTACAAGGTTATTCTAAAATGATTTTAAGGTGATTTATTTGTTTTACTTATTTATTTAACTTATTTTAGTTATCAAAATATTATAAAAGGAAAATTTGTTTAAAATTTAAGTATTTGTTTAAATAAATCATTCGATTAAATTTAATTATTAATTAATTAAAATGATAAAAAAAGAAAATTTTTAGTTACAATATAAATGACAATTGAATTATTCAATTGGTTCGAATATTAATAAATTATATAATTGTTTATACAAGTCTAATACTGTGAAGACAAAATCGGGATTGGAAATGGATTGCAAAATAAAAGCAAAGGTGAGATCTTCTCACTCAATCGAATTTTTCGGTTTAATGTTAAATGGTTAAATTTAAAATTGTTGAATGTGTGCTTGGATGATAAATTATTATCGGTTGTATTGGATTAGACGCTATGCGCCGCACAATAGCGGAGGATATTTTATAAACCCATATACCGCGATATTCCACCTCAAAGTGGAAATGGTATTATATAAGTATTTGGAGTGATCGATTTTCGCATTATATAGCGGATGAGACGCTATGCGTCGCATAATAGCAGATGATATTATATAATCCCATATAATGCGATATTCCACATAGAAGTGGAATTGGAATTTAATTGTTGTGCTAACACCTGCGGATGCAGGGAAACAGGTTGGAGGGATCCAATTGGATTCCTCAAATATTTGAATTTGTTTCATATGTTGTATGTTGATTATTTATAATCTATGTACGATTATATTTGTGATTGAAATCGTTGAAGGCTATAGTTCAACCGAATATATTTTTGGTATCGTAGGATACCAGAAATAAATAAAAATTGGATTTTCGAAATTCGAATAGAAAATCTGTAGTAAATTAAATTTTGAGAATTGGATAGATTTAAAAGAAGGAATATAAAAGCATAAAAGTATATTTTTGTAATCTTATCAAATTAATTCCAAAATATGGGAAAAAGATTTTAATAAATTGATTTTGAATAATATTGTTTGAAAGTTGAAGAAATTATTTAAAATTCGGATTTTAAATAGTTTGCAAGAAATAAAGAAATTTATATTAAAATAAAATAAACTGGGAAATCGATTTGAAAATTTATTTGGTGTTTGAAAATAAATCTTTTGAAAATCGATTTGAAAATTTATTTGGTGTTTGAAAATAAATCTTTTGAAAATCGATTTGAAAATTCATTTGGTGTTTGAAAATAAATCTTTTGAAAATCGATTTGAGATTTGATTTGGTGTTTTGAAAATAAATTAGGAAATCGATTTGAAATCGATTTAGTGTTAAAATAATCTTTGGGAAGATGATTTGGAAATCGATTTGGTGTTTGAAATAAATGTTTGGAAATCAATTGGGAATTTATAAAGGAAAAGGGAATTTTGTTTTAAAAATAAACATTGGATTATTTTCAAAAGTGCGGAAAGAAATTTACGGATTTGGAATGTAAATTTAAAATAAATCAAAAAGGATTTATTAATTGATTTAAATGGACCATTTTGAAATGGAAAATTTATTTTCCCTGAAAAGCCGAGTATGTTTTAAAAGTAGCTTTCAAAAATAAATTAACAATTCTAAACTTGATTTTTAAAAGGATGTTTTGAAGAAATTATTTTCTTAAGTTGTTTTGAAAATCTTTAATGTAAAGATTTGTTTAATTAATTATAGAAGTGATTATTTAAAGATTTAATTGATATTTGTTTTAGAAAATGATTATTTAAATAGTTATACCTTATCTACTAATTTTATTTTAAAATTATTTTGGACTTGAAGTTTTATATTAGATATTGGTATAATGTTTTCATAACTAATATTCAAATAAGTGTTTAGAAATATTTTTTATTTTAAATATTTCCAAGTATATATGTTTGGATAAGTAATTTAAACTATTTAAAAGTATTTGAACTCGGCAGATTTTCAGTGGCAATGAATAAATATTTGGAAATATATTCCGCGTAAGGGAAATGATTTGAAATTTGTTTTCAAATGATTGAAATGTGGAAATTGATTTGAAATTTGTTTTCAAAAAGTTGAAATGTGAAAATATATCTTGCCAAGATATTTCGAAAATAAAAAATTGGGAAAAAGTTATTTGAAATTTTGGGGATTGTTGTGAATATTGATTGATAGTTAAATAACCGACTATCAATATTAGCCTTTAAATGACGTTTGAATTTCGATGCGACCGGGGGTTGGATGCCGAATGGTTATTCGAAAACCACATCGAATCTTTGTGATAATGATGGATCTTTTTTTAAAAGATCAAAGTGGAAATTGTGGTGATTCGTTTCAAATCTTAATGTGACACTTATTTTTAAAATAAGCGCTCGTTATTTGGATTAGCCAGGAGAGGACTTTGTGTCATGAAACCTATTTTGAATAATGATACGACGAAATGGGATTGCATTTGAAGATGGTGTTGAAGACCGGGTATTTTCGAAAGGTAAAGGATTACTTATCGAATATCATTGCACTGGATTGCTCCGGTATAGAGATTTTATCACCCTTTGTGATGGGGATTTCGGACGTGATTAGTGAATATCCGGATTGCAAGGGCTTCTTTGAAGTGCCTTCGGTTCCGTTCGATCCCGGAACGGACTTGTATGGATGTGTATCTGACGTTACACTTTGAGATGTAAAGCTGGTTTCTATCAAATACATTTATGTTGGTGGCGGAGAATTTATTCTCTTAGCTTAACACCCTTCTCTGAGACGTACAAGCTCAGAGGTTACGTAGTTGATGGTTACTAGTGATACGTTCCCAATTTGGTAATGTGGCATACGAAGTGCTGCTGATCATTTGTTGATCAAAGCATGGCTTTGTGAAAAGCGTAGCTTTGTGGATGTGACCTCGTCGGACCTCACAACCCGAAAATGGTCGAAACATGAAGGATGCGGCAAGGTTATTTGAGGGTAGCGCCCCTTGAGGGTTTGTCATTTCCTTTTAGAAAATGGCTGTATCATGGTATGGAGCCCAGATATTTAACCTATGTGGTTGTTGCAAATTTATTACTTTGTGGTTGAGGATCCTCGGATAAAGGTCGCTAATGACCGGGGGATGGCATACTCGTGTAGTAGTTACGTAGTTACAGAGGTAACCCGACCTTGTGTTGGCAGAGAACTGGTTAAGTTCTCGGGGTGTCCCTCCAAAGGCGTACCAATGTGGCAATAGGAAGTTCCTTAGCCTGACCATTTTTTGGAAATCCAAAGAAACAATACGAGTCCTGTACGGTTTTAGTTGTATAACCTGCCATGGAATGTGGCGGTAGCCTTCTATTGAACAAGCATGTTTGACAATCATAAGGAGAAATCTCCTCCAATTCTACGTTTGCATTGTGTATGTGACGGGAGGCCTTATGGTAGTTTCATTTTCCAAAGCATAGCGGGTTTCTTTTCCTTTCTTTGTGAAAATAACCATTTTTACGATCTCACACCAGTCCCATAACTGACCTGGAGTTTATTGTTCCCTTTCTAAACTCTGGGTTCCCATAATTTTTCACGCGGGCAGCCTAGAGTCAGGTTATCATTATTCTGGAGCGAAGTCGGGAAAGTATGCTGTGGAGATCTGGAGGCAAGCTGGACGGCGAGACGTACAACTTTACTATGTAGTGTCCGTTGCGTTTGGGTTGATGCAGGTCAAAATTTCTATGTAAGAAAGTTATAATAACTGTCAGTGTTGTATGTGTCGTTGTTAACTCTGATGATGTATGTATAAACTGATATAGTGTTTTTGTTTTAAAGATTATTCATTTGACTACTATATTTGTTCCGCTGCGAAATGTGAGATTATATTATTGTTTCTGTTTCTTCTTCTATCTTCTTCTTCTTAAATCCTAATGGTTCGGTTTTCCAACATTAGATTGTTCGGCATTTGATGTAGTGGTTGTATTAATGTCGACTTTCGAAAGTCGAAAAATTGGGTCGTTACAGAGCGGAGTGCAACTTCACGTAAGGTATGGGAAGAATCAAGATTGGAACATGAGAAACGGATTAGTGAAAGGGCTGGACCAGGTCCTTATGATAATGTCATATGTTATAGATGTCGCAATAAAGGACATTATGCAGCTTAGTGAAGTAAACCAAGAAAGGAAAAGAATGAGGAAGTCAAACGGTTTCGCTCTGAGATTTTATGCCTTAAGTGTCGTGAGAAAGGACATTTTCTAAACCGCTGCCCTAAGGTGAGGAAGATGAAACATAAACCCATGAAACCAGTCAACAGATCAACCATTTGCTACCATTGTAAAATGACAGGACATATCGCTAGGGATTGTCCCAAGAGACGAAATAAAGAGCAAGTTGTGGAACGCCGCGTGGAAGGCGTGAAAGTCATCCATAAAGAAGGAAGTATAGAGTTCTTTTATGGAAAATGCAAGAAGTGGGGACATTCTGTTCGTTGTAATATAAGTAGGGCTCTATTCTTTTTTAAACCCTAGGTAGTTGTTAGGGCGTCAAGATTTATGGCCATTTATAAGACTTTTTATATGGATAAACAGATGTAATGTTTGGATTTACTACTGTTGTAATCTATCGATGTTGTGAAATATTTTATTGAATTATGATCTTATATAAAATCACATTTTATATCGATTTGAACGTAAATTTATAATTACTTAATCACTAATGCGGAAATTGAAACTGATTTGAATTGGAAGATTGGGAATTGAATTAGTTTGACTTTGAAACTATTTTCAAGTAAATTATTTTAATTTAAACTGTTTAAAATCTATCTTCTTAAATATTCAAATTATTTTGATTTTCCAAGCTATTTTACTATGCAAACAATTTTAAAAATAACTCAAAATATCTTATATTAACTATTTTAAAACTATTCAAGCTATTTTCTAAATTCAAACCGGTCAGAGTAGGAACTGTTTATATTTAAATCATGGATTTGAATACAAATTGGGTTAAATTGAAGTTATGACCCAAATGGAAATTCGAAGCAATTTTGAATTGGAACCAAAATCGAGATATTAAGGGCAAAATGGTTTTGAAGCAATTTTGAATTATACTCTGATAATTTGTATGTATATTAACGGTTATAGTTTTTCTTTTGTAAAAAGTCGTCATTGTATATTATATTTTGTTCCGCTGCGTTTGTGAAATTTTTTGTTGTTGTTATTCATGTTTCTTCTTCTATCTCTTTCTTCTTAACCCTAACAACCTGGTATTTCCGACACTTGATTGCTCGACACACTATACAGTTAACGTATTAGTGTTGATTTTTGGGGGTGGAAATCACTCGGTCGTTACACGGAATTTTTGTTATTGTCTAGAGGTGATTCCTTAGAGATTAATAGTCAAGAGTTCTATTGGTTTCCAAGCCTATAAGCTACAGATATGTTGGGATTTACAAATTATTCCTCTTAGTACTAACTAGTCGAGTATATTATTATTTACTTTTAGTAGTCAAGGACTTAATATGTTGTGATGCACTCATTAGGATGGATGGAGTCGAGAGTACCTATTATTACCCTTGTTAGGACTCATCTCATCGAGAGTATATTTTGTTGCATCCTCTAAGGAATAAATAGTCAACTATCATTGTTTACTCTTAGGGCTAGTAGTCGATAATTCGTTATGTTGATGTGCTCTCATCAAGACTCATATAGTTGAGAGCGATAGCTAATGTCATTCTCATCATGACTTCTAGAGTCGAGTGTACTAGTTATCACTCTCATTGGGACTATATAATCAAGAGTATTTGTTAGGAATCGATGTCGAAGGGTTCATGCCACTATGGAGAGTGCGTAAATTAGATCCACCAGATAGGCTAGTAATCCATCATAGCGGTCCTGATTGTGGGGTCATGCCTCGGATCCATGATGTCAATTTATGAGTCTGTAGGCTGAGAGTTATTTCTCTCATTGGAGTCATTGCCCCAACATCACATAAGGACCAACAGTCCTTTACCGATGGGAAGTAGGAATCATGACCAATGCTCGGGGTAGTCCGACAGCATGTTTACGACATGCGATGGATACGAAGTGTCAAAATTATGGGAGTAACTTAGGGACTATAGGAAAAAGGCTGCAGTCATTAGTGTTTCATAGAGCTATGATGCGGTACGTTAGTCTCCCATATGGATAACTAAGATAGATTTATTACATTTGAGATATTTGATATCACTACCTCATTAAAGACCATGATCACTAACAATAGAGACTGGCTGCACGATAGTCTGTCATTTGAGATACCTTAACTTGAGACAGCTGCGTGTTGTCTATTTATGACATTAGAGACATGTTGCGAGCTTGTTTATCATTCTCTCATAAGAGCATATGGCTGAGAGATCTCATTTATGTTGGTTTTTTATTTCTATCTCTAAGGACCATTTAGTCAAGATTTTTTTCCTCTCAAAGGACTGATGGTCGAGATATATGATTTTTTATATTTAGTTTTTGATTAGCTTTGATATTTGAGTTTATATTTCTTGATATCTTCAAGGGCTTAATAGTCAAGGGATGTCATTTCAATTAGGATTGTAGGTCGAGATAATTAATTGGATAATTATTTTGATATTTTTTTATGAATTGTGGCTATTTGGAATTTGTATTTCTTGCTACCTCCTTAGACTCAACAGTCGGAAGTTATTACTTACATTAGGACTGTAAGTCACGGCTTGACATTTTGATTATTTATTTAGGATTATGCCTTTCTTGATTTATATTTCTAAGGCTTGACCGTCGAAAGTCTTCACTTCCATCAGGACCGCAACTCAAGACAGACATTTTGGTCGTAGACCTTCAGATTTGGGATTCATTCCTTTATTGTGGATTATATAGATACGTTATTTGCTTATCCATAGTATTTTGAGATTTTGATGGGTATGATTGCTATCACTTGATTTATAGATATCGTGATTCTTGTTTGTATGTATTCTTGGGTGATATTTAAGAATGCATGGCATGGTATATTATTATAATTCTTGTGATGGATGTTATTTTAAGTCGTGTTCGTACTTTGTTTTTTTAGACCATGCTTATCGTTATGTTCTCACCTTGGATTTAGATAGTCTAACCCGTTTATTATTTATATAACACTCGAGTCAGTCACATACATTACGGGTTTAGGAACAGATAACCATTATGTGGATGTTAAGCATAGATGGAGGATAAGATATAATTATACATCACTGTGTATTATATTGTTGTAATGACCTGGAATTTTACTGCTTTGATTTACGAATATTTAATTAACTTTAAATATTGAATATATAGGTTTTATAATGAAAATAAAACTCTTTTTAATGATTAATAATGATGTTGAAATATTTTTAAAAATGTGTTTACAAAAATATATAGTTTGATGAAAAATAGAAAACGTGACCGGAATTTGTTTTTCGATTTTCCGATTTTTCATCGGCTAAAATTGTCACAAACATTGTAAACTCTAATGAAAATATATTCACACACATTTACACATTTATTAGTTAGAATTACATACATACATAAATATATATGCATTTATATAAGTTTATATAAGTAGTGATGTGACATTTTTCATAAAAATAAAAAAAGGTATTTTAAAGTGAAAGATTCCTTTAGAAAACATAAAGGTTTAAGGTTAAGGTTTAAATGCATTTTGGCTCAAAGTACAAGACGGGTATAAGATGGGAGTGGGAGGAGGCATGGATGATGATGTGGAAGCAAATGAGTGAAGGGCAAAGGACAACGACATTTTGGTAATTTCATCTTTTCATTTTATATATAACACTTTTTTTTCCATTTTTATCATTTCACTTTTCTATTTTCATGGAAAATCCATCTTCACTTTTAAAGCTCTAAACCTTTTAATGGTTCTTATGTTAGTTTTTAAGATTTTAAAAATCAAAAGCTTTAAATTTGTTATAAATATTCAAACTTGTTTTGAAACTCTTTCTTCTCCATTTTCCTCCCATTTCTTTCAGCCATAACTACCTCCATAATTCTCCAAATCAAGTTTTTTTCTTAAACCATATAGAACTCTAGTGGTTACATCTTATTTTTGAACGACTTCTTCAAATTTCAAAAAAAATTGGGTCAAAATTTCATTTCTTTCTGACTAATTTTCGGACCCATATTATCAAGGCTGAAAACAACACTCATTCTTTGGACCATATCTCACTCAAAATAAATCAAAATTAAGTGATTATATTTTAAAAATTATAGAGAATTTTTTTTTCCTAAAAGGTTTTCTTTTTATGACTTGTCCAAATTTTGAGAGTAACATGATCAAAAATCAATGAGAAGATGACCTTTTTTTGAGTGATTTTTGTGTTGTTTTTCAAGCTTTCGGTGAGTAAAAGTTAGTTTTAATTTCAAAGTTTTTAAATTGCTTTATGGTGTGTGTGAAATATGTTTGAGTTGTTATATGTTTGGTTATTTGTGGATACGGATGATTCGAGATGGAAAAAGTGAACTTGAAATGAAGTCTACCTTAGTATTGTTGTAAATTTGCAAACTTCGGTTATGATATAGTTTATAAACTTTAGATTTGATGTTGGTTGTAAGTTTGAATATGATATGAACGTGAACTTGGTTGTAATGTGGTATGTATATAAATTAACATTAAGAAGTTAAAAGGAGATTTGGATTCTTTGGAAAGAAATGGTTTTAAAGTATTTAAAACTTTAAAGTTAAACTTTGTTTTAGTCTCTAACTTTTCCTTATGGTTTAAAATAAAACAAATTTAGAAGTGGAGAATTGGAAATTTAGTGACTTGGAAAACAAACGAGTTACTACATCCATAGCGATAGTCGCCATGGATGCAATTTCGATAAAAAAATCAGACTTTTGAAATTTAGTTTTCATACTTAAAAGTGTTTTGAAAATATTTTATAAACTTAATAATGATATTTTAGAAAATTATTTAAGTTTTAGTAATTAATTATTAAATAATCAAGTTCAGATAATTAATAATTAATTAAGTATTAAACAAGGTTCATTTAACTTAATTAATGAGGTTTAGTTTCTAATTAATTATCTTCTAAAGATAAGATTAATTTTAATAAATTATTAATTAAATATAGGGTTAATTGTTTATTTATTTAATTAATCGAGTGTAAATTTATTTTAATTATTAATTAAGGCTTTAATTTAAGGTAAATTATTTATTCAAGGTTTAGTTTATTAATTAAATTTTAATTAAAGGTTACTTTATTAATTATTTGAGATAAATTAATATTAATTATCAATGAAGGGTTAAGTTATTATTTAATAACAAATAAAGGATCAGTTAGGTTTAAATTATCTATACCATAGTTAATCATTGTTTAATTAATAATTAAAGGTTTAAATATTTCATAATTTATAACTAAATTAAGTTCAGATTTAATTATGATTAATTATGATTTAAATAAGGGTTTAAATTGTAGATAAATTATTTAAAAAAAAGTTTAAGTTTTAAATTCTTTGTCTCCAAGAATCATATTGTTTTAAAGGTACTTCTTTTTTCAGAGATGGTTTTGAAATCAAGAAATTCAAATATTGGTACCATTAAGTAGAAAAATGGTTGTGAATGAGTGAAGATGTGATTTTTTGATTGTGTGGACATTTGATAGCAGAATAAATCCCCATTCTGCTGTAGATTGATTGTTTAATTGCATGGATAATTGATAGCAGAATAAATCGTCGTTCTTCTACAGATTGATTGTTTGATTGTATGGACATTTGATAGCAGATTAAATCCCCATTCGGCTATAGATTGATTTAATTATATGGACATTTGATAGTAGAATAAATCCCCATTTTGCTATAAATTGATCAAATTATTTGGACACCTATTTAGTAGGACAAATCATCATCCTACTATTATATTATTTGGACATGTATATGCTAGTTGAGTTGTATTGACATGTTATTCCTTGATTTGGATATGAAGTGTATCTACATATACGTTGACTTATGTAAATAAATTTTTAAACGACTTAAAAGTGAAACTGAAACTAAATGTTAACTTAAATAAGTACCACTGGGACTGCTAAGCCTCTTTTTGAAATTATAAAGTATGTTTTTAAATTAGCTTTAATTCTTTAATCAATTTTGGGTATTAAAGTATAAAGATTATTTTCAAGTTATATAATATAAATATTTATAAGTAAAAACTTGTTTATAAAAAGGGTTTTACTAGGTAAAAAGGTTCCTTTAAAGTGATTTAAAAATGAGATTTTGTAAATGATATCTTGTAACGTCAAAGATATTTTATAAAGGAAATTTTACATAGTTTTATACATGGAAAGAGATTTAATAAATCATTTTAGAGATTTAAAAAAGAAGTTTAAATCTAGTTTGAAGATTTATAAGGAGGTTTGAAATTTGAAGTGAACTTATAAAAAGAATTTTTATAAGGGATAAGTGAACGGGTTTTATAAACTGAGTGGGTTTTATAGTAAGTGATGTTTTGAAATGGGAATTTTTGGCTATTTAATATGGAATTTGATAAGAGGGAATTTTCCAAATGTTTTGGTAAATACTTATATTTTTGAGATAAGTAAAAATGTTTTCCAAATATAAAAGCAATATAAAGGGTTTTGGAAATAGTGTTTTAAAAAAGATCTTTTGATCAAGTTTTGCAAACTATTTTAATTAGTGAAAGATTAAATAATAAAGGAATGGTACATCCCATAAGGAATTAAATCAATGTTTGAATGTTAGTATATTTGATAGTTAAATCACCGACTATCTAACCTAGACCAAAACGTCACTTTGGAAATTTGTAGGAGAACCACGTGAGTTATATGACACAGTCATCTCCAATGATGTTGTATTGTACGTATAAATCTTATTTCGTTCTTCTAGGACGGATGGTAAGGAAATCCGTCCATAGTTAGGAGGTGAACTCTACTCTTACCTTTATCTATTTATTTCCTAAAGAACCGGGGTTGATTTTACCGGAAACTATCAAAAGTTGTTTCGAAGAGACCGAGATCGTATATGTTATCCTAAAACCATTTCAATCCAACTTAAGAATTTCAAACTGAAGACATTTTGAAGAGTATGGAATAGGAGACAGAGTTTTGAAGTGCATGGGCTATTTGCTACTAACTCTAAGAGTGATTCCAAAATGGGTGTAGTGGAAGTAGTGTATTCAGTTTCGTTCAATCCCAGAACAAACTTGTGTCGATGAATGCTAGCATTACACTGATGCCTCAAGACTCATCAACCGGGAAATGACAAAAATCGGGCATGCGATGGAACCAAGTGGGTCGCTTCCATTAGGGTATGGACATTCCAAATCTAGATCGATTACTATCTACTCATGTATGCTTCGGAGCCCAAAGTGGGAGATTTTATTCGGTACTACTAGTCAAATGGTAGGTCAGTCATGTATGGCAGGGGTACAAAATGTTCTTGTCAGACCTCGATATATTTTATCTAAAGCTGTACCATCGAAAGGTAGTTCCTTACATTGTCATAGCATGGAATCCAATCTCCAATATGTGCCTTTACAGTTTTGATTGTAGAGCCTAGTATGTTGGAATTTAATAATGTAGCAACTTCGGCTAAGATTAATAAGTATTTGTAATCTAGACATTATTATAATATCACTGGATTTTCTGTAGAAAATGTTTTGGTTATCATAAGGTAAAAACGCATCCGAGTTTATGTGCGGCATGGTCTTATGAGATACCTTTGATTTTAAAGGAGTATTTTTAAAACATAATAATTCAGCTGTTTGAGTTTACTAACACCAGACCCATGTTTGACTACTCTTGGGTGCTCAATTTTTTTAGATAGCCAAGTAATTTAGGTTTTTCCACGGATGCATTTTGGAGGAGCCTGGAGTAGGGTGCTTCATCGATAGCTAGTTGTTATCTAGTTTCACTGTATTATATGTATCTTGTATCAGTTAGGTAGGAAGAGGCTGTTATAACCGTCCAAGGGTAGAATTGTATTGGTATGACTCTGATGTATCATTTTTGAAATGATTTTTTAAAGTGTTATGTTGATTAATATATGTTATTCCATTGCTTGTGAGATTTTGTGATCGTTAAGTTTTTTCTTACTCCTTTCTTTCCTCTAACAATCTGTCTTTCCAACCCTAAGTTGTTCGGCATGTGAATACCGTAGATGTATTAGTGTCGACTTCTTGGGTTTGAAAAGGCGGATCGTTACAATTACCTCATGTTTGTATAACATTGTATTATATTGGATATACATTGTATAGTTTGAGAATGTGGGTGATTGACTATTTTATATCCTACTTAGATTTGTATATATTTGTACATATATGTTATCGTGCATTATTGACTTCGTGTTCTCTGTGACTTATTTTATATTGTGTATTATTCTATCCTGGAGGCATATGTTTACATTTTTTGTGCTGATATTGTGTACGTATATGAGAGCGTTTATTTTTTTAAATATGTGCCAGTGTTAGCCCAAGAGAATATTCACGTGTATATCCCGTACAACCTCATTCTCCGTATCATTCGACAGTATTACCTGGTAATACTTTTGGATAGTGTGGGTATAAAGGTTGGGTGTTACATTTGGTATCAGAACAGGTTTAAAAAATACATTATGTAAAAGAGACACGAGTCAAGGACTTAGAGAAACTTAGAGTCCCTGTCCTTTCGGGTGTGTTGGGTAATTAGCATATATTAAAATGATAGTATAAGTATACGATGATTACTAGGGTAATCATCTAGGCCCGTATCTGTTATTTTCCTTATTATATATATGTATTATCTTTATCTCTACCTCTTTTTTGTATTATTCCAAGTGAATGGAATTTTTTGAAGGAGGTAGAAAAGTAAAGGGTTTTTAGCCTGACGAGTAGTGTCAGTATTGGTAATGGTGAATAAACCTCCCCGTGTCTTGAATGTGAATGAATTATTGTACGATTATGGAAGTTGTAAAAGACCCTAATCCGAGTCTTGCATCATAAATATTTCACAATTCCGAATTGTGATGTGATGCGTTGAAAAGAGGATCCAGTAGTGACCAGAGTTGCACTGTGGAATTAGGTATATAGCTTTCCGCTGAAGGCGTTTATTTGTTGTTTGAAATGTGTGTATTGTTATGTTATTGCTTGCTTGATTCTATTCTGGAGGCACATGTGTTTATTGTTTTATGCCAATACCGTGTACGTATATGAGAGTGTTTATGATTTTTTTTAAAATATGTACGAGTGTTAGCCCTAAAGAATATTCATGTGTATACTCATACAGCCTCATTTTCCATATTATCTGAAGTATTACCCAGTAATACTCTTGGATAGTATGGGTATAGAGGTGGGGTATTACAGCCATCCACACTGGTGGCTCCAATCAAAATTCGATCGTTCCTCCCTAATTTCCAAACATGCCAAGTCACGATCATCTCGCCATCACTGACACCTCGATCACTTCCAACCTCCACGGCCACCACTAATGGAACCCCTACTCGATGCCCTACCTCCAGGCCAAGCAACATCAAGCTCGATGCTTCCCCATGACACACTAGTCCAATTTTCAAATGGCCAAAAACATACCGAACGAACCCTGGACCTATCTTGTCTCTGTTAAATATGCTAGTATATGATTTTTGTTTGATGATAATAAACATATATATATATATATATTCATTTCAATGTATTTGTCAATGTACTATTTTATTTTTCACATAATTAAATAAATCTAGCTGAATAAAATAAATAACACGGAATTTAAATTCAAATAGATATTTTATTCAAATAAATATTTTATTGCAATTTTGAATAGTATAAATTTGAGCTCTCACTATATATATACAATTTTTGATTACAACACAATTTCAATTTCATTACAGTTTTTAATTTAAATGTGCACCTCACTATATATCACTCATTCGCTCGTATTTATCTTCAACTCTATTCCAGGTTGAATCCAACATCTGGACGATCTGCAAAATAAACACTAAAGTAGTAAAATTGAAAAGGAAATATTTGTGCAGTGTAAAAAAATGTGTATTTTTGAAAAAAATTATTTGCCTCGGTTCTTTGAGTTGTTCGTCATCATTTATTTTGAATTCATCATACACGAACAGCTTGTGACATGCATAGTGTATCACTATATATGCAACAATGTCGTGCACACCGATATACACTTGATAAAACTGCAGGGACAGGTGAGCACAAGATCAAACCCTATCAAAATCTAGGTTCAACTCAAGTGTAATCCAAATAAAATCATGACATGAGCACAAGATCATACCCGAGCTATAAGCTGGATTCAACACATGTGCGATCCAAATGTACAAGTTCAATAAAACGGTCAAGATAACTAAAACAACTCGACCAGTCCAAAATCAAAAATGAAAAAGTACAAAAGGTGGTGAACCGCACATAAAGGAGGCAAACAAGTATACACATGAACCAAAAACTTCAACCAGAACTAGCACATGTGGTCAGAGAACACAAAGAAGGCAGCAGAGATAAACACCTCAAGTACAAAGCATGTTACATATTGCAATGCAGATAACCAGAACAAAGCAAGTCTGGCAACATGGAAGCAAGTGCAAACTAGCTCGAAGCAACTGTATACATGTGCACAAAAGTATATACATGAAGCTCAACTGGATGCAAGAACACGACTGCATAGACCAAGTTAATGAACACATCAGTTCAAACCAAACTATGCTAACAAGTGCATGTACAAAAAGCTTCAGATGCAACAAGCACATGAAAACAGTAGCAAGCATATGGAAATACAAGTAAATCATCACAAATCAAATACAAATTACTCAGTGTAACCAGACTATAATGCAACTCAGACTGCAATGATAAGTAAGGAGCAACATGCATACATATATATGCTACAACAATGAGCAGTCGAGAAAGACCATGTCAACAAAACTTTGAATGAATACAAAACTTAATCTATCAACAAGCTCCAAGAAGACTACATGATGAACAACTATGCAAGTGAAGATATCAAGTACACCAACAACAGTTCAAGAATGAACCAATGAAGACAACAGAGGTGCATACTACATGAAGTCTAACAAATACCAAAGGCTACAACTTCAAGAAACAACAAAGTGTACAATTGTGACTTTATAATGCTCCACATAAAACTAGACAGTCTCATGTGCACAAAAACAATATATACACACTAGACTTCAAGTCTAACAATGACCAAAGTGTAATAAGACTCAAGTTAAACCGAGTACAACTCAATGCAAAACACAAGCCAGTGAGACAAAAGTGCACAACAACTACACATGAAGCCATGGGTAATTGAACGATGTCAAAGTGATAAGAGGAGATATTGAACAAGTTGACGTAAAATTCTCATCTCAAAAATATCATAACAAAATCAAAGTGTCGAAGTCATAGAGTTAACAATATTCATAAATCCACGATGCCAGAAATTCACGGAACCAAAGCCAAGTTCAGTCAGAGCCATGGTAACCAAGGAAGAGACGAACAATTCAAGATCTAAGCCGTGATATTCAAGCAACGCAAATTACACGAATGAAAATGTCAAAAAACATCATCAACAATTAAGAAAAATCTAAAGGCTAAACTAAAATTATCAGACGATTTCAAAAATATATTCGAATGAAAGTAAAGGGAATCAAACCCTATTTAACCCGTGAACATCATCGGCATCAAAGGCATTCGAGTTCAAGCAACATCGGAGAAGAATAAATCAATAACTCAAATCGAATTGAGTTCAAAGCATATCAACGTGAGGAACAAAGAAATTACATACCAGGATTATCCAAATCGAACTCAAATTAAAGCTGCCCTGAACATATAAATCGATCGAAGAAAGGTTTTGAAGCATCATTTCTTTTAAGCGGCAACTTCAACAATTTATCATGAAGCCCTAATTGAGGAACAAAGTAGCCATAATCGCAAACAAAAGAGATACGGGACGAAGAAATAAATGTTTTGAAAAAGGGGATGCTCTTTTAATTTTAAATTGGGCCGGTATCTCTAAATACTTTGGGTTTTTTATTTCAAATTAGGGTTTCTAGTTTTTTTGTTGTTTTCATTTTTTAAATTACATTAAATCGTTTGTAAATTTCTATTCGAGTAACTAGGGGACGAACTACGGTGGTGTAGTTCGAGAATTCGCTACTCAATGGCTGAGCTATGGCAAGGTTTTGAGCGTAGAGTTAGGTTAGTCGATAGTGGGTGTCATGAGTTTACGTGTGTAAGCGTCTGACTACTTAATTTCTAGTAGAAACCTTCGAGGCAGCATATAGGCAGGGTTTTTCTGAAGCTGGGTAAATCCGTGTTGTTTAATTTTGTTTTTATAACCTGCTATTATCTATGTTGCTTTTTTCTGCTATTATCAGTGCTGCAATTATTTTATATACTTCCGCATTAATTTTTTTTTATAATTAATAGTATCACCCTATTTACCTCCCTCGCTCTAAGGTGAAATTGATCCTACAGTCTCACCTCTACGATGAACCGAAAGTCCTACTACCACCACCCATGGCTCCACCATCACCTAAGATTGCTTCCAGCACCACCACTCCTCTTCTAAACCTTAGATCACCAAAAAAATTTAAATGATAGAAAACAGATCATCTAACCACCATAGCACACCCCCAACCCCTAAAATCATGTGACTAGCCTAAAAATACATGAATTGTAGAGGTGAACACGACGGTACACTCCATTCACCAATTCATGCTTGTCAAAAACTATCATCATTCAACCATTCACTATCATCGACAAATTTCCACCACCTTACTTGTCAAAATGACACATAACTATTTAAAAAAACTAAAGACTAAGACAAACAACTTTATAGCTGATCACATTGGCTAATTTTAAACGGGGTAAGAGATGTTGATTTTCGAATGTGAGATGGAGGATGTTTATTTTTTTTTTAGGAATAAGAAATAGAAGAAGAAGAAATGTTAGTGTCTGTGTTCATATATCTCTGTATATGTTCCATTTACAACAAGCATACCATTCATTTTCAAAGCAAATATCAGCATAACATGATTTGTAACAATTACATTAAACATGAGTATTATATCAAAATCTATAACGACCCGTTTTGCCATACCTTTTGAATCGATAATAAACCCTGCATGTCTAACTAAAATTGCATGAACAAGCAGATCGTTAATGGTAGAAAGAAAGATAATGATAGAATGGAACAGAAAAACAGAATCTCACACGAATGGAACAACATATATTATTTCAACAATAATCTTTACAGTGAAATTTTTTTAAACATATATTAGAGTCTAATCTAGATTCATCTTGGACAGTTATAACACCTTCCTTTACAAATGCTGACAAAACAAACGCAATAGATGCAACGGATAATAGAATATGTCCAAACGATGATAAAAATCTCTAGCTCTCCTTTGGAAACCCTAAGCGTCTTCAGCCAATCTTGAAACTACTCAGTTCTGACCCGAATATTAAAAATACCTGGATCGGGCTTGATAAACTAGCGTGAGATACTCGAAATTTTAAATGTATAGCTCAAGACAATGTTATCAAAACCTTTGGAAAGAAGGGTGTCTCATAAGACCATGCCCACACATAAATACAGACAGGTTTTTACCTTATGAGAACCAAAACACTTCTATTACCAAAATAATTTTCTATTATCTTTAATGACATTCTTTTGGAAACCATCTTTCAAATAAACTTATTCAAATAAGGTATCATGAGCCGAAAAAATTCTAAAGGAATATATTCGGACTAGGTTAAACAGAATATACCGGACGGAATATATGATACCAAAAGGGGTAGCATAAATGTTTGCAAAGCATTACAACTACTTTAGAAATTCAATCAAAATCGAAAAGCTCGTATTAGAATTGGATTTTCCAACACGATCGGGAACCTCGATAACTACGCATGGCAAATGGAACCCGATGGTTTTTCTTGCAAGGACTCACACACCACTATACCATATATTGCCACGCTTCTTAGATATCTGGCGGCTTTTCATGCAAGGACTTACACACCACCATACCATACAATATGGGTCCCGTCTGGACACGTTGGTGACCTAGATCATACGCCGCCAGTCACCTTGAGGGATCATACGCTACTCTCGTCATACTAAGCCTGAAATATGTAACATAGTTCCAGTATCATTTCCAAGATGTGAGGCTTGGGAGTAAGGTTATGCTCAACTTAGGCAAAGCCATGCTTTTCATTAAAAACCCGCTTTGATCATAAGAGGTTCCACTTTGAATGCCATATTGTCATTCCTTAATAACTATTTGACTTCCATGAACATACAACCTCTGAGCTCATATGTCTCAGAGAAGGATGGTAAGCTAAGAGAAGTTGCCTTCTCCGCTACCAAACAGATGTACGTTTGTAAAAGTCAACGCTTGTGACTCCGCAACACAATATCAGACACTCATCCATTGTTAGCGTCAAAATTGGTCACTAACACCCTTGAATAGAGTTGTGTAGAGGGATTAATAAAGAAAATAAATTAAAATAGAGGAAGTGACGCAATAGCATGTAAAGTGAACAACAGAAAATGAAACACTAGATTTATAGTGGTTTGGCGTAATTGCTTACGTCCACTCTAAATATGATCTTTATTCCTTTTCCAATCACTTGAGTACAGATACAATCCGTAAACAAACAGCTTGAATGAAAGTTTGGACAAAAAGGAAATGAGTACAAAAAATGGCAGAGTATCCGTAGAGTTCCCAAAAAAGGTCCCTTCCACTGTACCCCTGTCCCTCTACTTATAAACGAAGATAGGCTGGTTCTCCTGCGTAGGCCTATGACCAAGACACTCCAGCCCACTATTGACAACTCCTGTACACCGAACCGAGCATATTGAGCCTCCAATGCTGAACAGTGGTCGCCGACCCACTTCGGCCGAGCTTAGGTTTTCTTGTGAATGACTCGAAGTAAGTGATGGTTTGAACCGAAGTGAAAGGATGCCTATCGTATCTCCCTGATCTATGGCCGAACCACTTCTTCTTTATTAACCTTGACCGATCCTCCAAGGTCGAACCACTATGGTCGATCCACTACCACTTCGTCTACCTTGACCGATCCGCCAAGGCCGAACCACTATGGCCGATCCACTTCCACATCATCCACCTTGACCGATCCGCCAAGCTCGAACCACTATGCTCGATCCACTTCCACTTCATCCACCTTGACCGATCCGCCAAGGCCGAAACCTTATGGCCGATCTACCTGAAACAATCTCCCTGAGGCTGACCCACAAAATACCGAGCCACTCTTCCTTGAGTATCTTGACCGACCTTCTCAGGCCGACCTATGCAGGTCGAATGTCCACCACCGAACCACATATACAAGCCGATGAATTCACATCGGGCCTCACACTTCCAGCCTTGTCATGACTCGAGATTTCTGATCATAGTCTCTACATCGCCTTGTAGATGGGCCAAAGTGTCGGGTAACATCTGCCCCACAAAGTGCATCTTGTGAATCAACATGATATGCTTTGAATTAGTGAGTAATTTCTGCTTTTAGAAGCTAACTCATTAAAAATAATGATTGATTGTCGCTTTTTCATTGGCCTTCGACGAAGCTTCGCTTCGTATGAATATATTAGTTCAGTCTCAAAGAGATTCCTGAAATCCTGTTTTAACTTTTCAAAAGCTGAATGTATACAACCTTTCAAAGGTTGAATCACACTGGGTTTCTCAATCCCACGCTTCTCCACATATCGGGTGAAATCCAACTTTCCATTGCACTATCATCCTTAATTATCATTATGTGCATATATACACACACATTTTATTTTAAAATCATTTTCATTTATTTACTACTTATTTATTTTTTATTAATAAGGGAGGGATCGGCATAAGAAGGTCGATCCACTTGATCGGTTTACCTGGGCTGGGTCAGCATTCCGACTTGCCGACCCCGTGAAACATGGTGACCGGGTCATTAGAATAGCACCGGTTCACCTCTCCATTCTCTATATAAAAGCTCACACCCCCATCTTCTTTTTCCCACTCTCACTTTATAACTTATCTCCTCCAGGCCTGCTCAAAACCAAAAAATCCTTTCTCCACCGAACTGCCATCACCCTCCTTTCAACTATCTTCCCAAACGTTTTCCACTATCACTCTCGACTTCGAGCATTAGAAATCACACACCCTAACCCTAAACTATTTCATAGGTAAGGATCCATATTTTTCTTTGAACTCTTAGGCCATGCCTCCCCGAACTCGTCCTAGATTTGAGCCATACACGCATTCAACCCTTCTTGGTGAGGATGAGAGGAGAGATATTGGGAGTGAGAGTATGGGTTAGGATAGTGGAGTGTCTGGCATGGGTTGGCACCGATTTGAGAGGAGCTGTCATAGGTGTTTTAGGAAGGGAGGTCGATGATATGTATAAGAAGAGAGTTTATTGTTTTGTGAGAGAGCAGGTCGGTGCTCGAGGAGTAAAGAACCCAGTCGGTGGCCTTTGTAGGCTGACCCTTTAGGGGAGAGTTAGGTCGGCATATTCCAATAGTATCCGATCGGTAGAGGAGGTTATAAGGTTGGGTCGGTTCTTTGATTGGAAGGTAGTAAGTCGGTTGTCTATGGAGGTCTGGGTTGGTAGGATCCTAGCAGTAGAGTGGGTCAGTACTCTGAGAGGGAGTGGATCGGTATATGCCATGGTAAGGCCATTCAGTTACTAGAAAGTGAGTGGGTCGGTACCAAGTGTTGGGGTCGGATTAGCAATCAGGACCATCTTAATTTGATCAACGCATACATCATGACTATACACTTCCATGCCGGAGCATAAAATAATGAACAATGATAAGGACCAAGGCATGCAAGCCTATGGTCTTAATTCAGACTAATAAATCCACAGTTTAAGTAATTTTAAACGTGAATCTAGTCCAACGAATGCAAGTAACAACCTTCATAATCTATGGTGCCAATGCTTGATTCCAAGACTCCCGCCATCAACTATATGACAAATTGCTGGAATGATCAGCGCTGACGATCTCCAGGGCAATAAGTCAAAACCTCATTATGCCATATTTGTTTTTAAAATCATAAATTTTTCTCACTCATGTTTGAATCGTCGCACTAGTTCACACACAACACAATGGAATATATTATTGTTATTATATCTGAAATCGATTGTCTTCCAAGTATAGCTTAAACATGTATCTATCTATACTAAACACTCGTTGAAGATATCCAAAAAATCAAGCTCCGCTACTATTTTTGATAAACCTGAGCTAAGTTGTCGACGAGAGGCAGTGGGAACCTCGAATCCACCGTTAACCTCCACACCTGGCATTCCGGATCCACCTGCCGTAGTTACAGGCCTAGCTCCTGATGTCGTAGATGGAGCCGTTGTTCTGGATAACCCTATTGATTCACAAGCCTTAGAAATTGGTGAATCCGCTCTTCTTTGGTTGTGCTCAATCCATGGAATCCTCTTTAATGATGTTTTGGTTTCGTCAAAACAAGATTGGCCTCACCTGCCCCCAGCAGGATATATCGCGTGCAACAAATTTAAGTACTGGGTCGGAAGTGTACCACCTTTTAATTCATTTCTCTGTGAAGTGTTGTAGTATATCGGGATTGCTCCGGGATAGCTACACCCTAATAGTCATGCATTTATTCATGGTACCAGCGTCCTTTTTATGAGCACCTTATTCAGCCTTCCTACTCCCAAGGATATCCGCTATATTTACCGCTTTAAGAGACGTTCCAACACTCCACCTTTATATTTCTCGAGCCACACTCCAAATGCCAAATCTTGATGGGTGCGTGGAGCAAATTTTCCCAGTATAAACAAGAGTGGTTTTACATACGCTGTCCTCTCGGGTTTTGGAGAAGATGGCTAGAAGGGAGTATGTCTCATTTTTATTTCAATCTTTGTCTTAAGACAAGAAGTGCACCGTTTCTAAACTTCTTTCAACTCTTACAGATATCCGCCCACGACCTGAAGGCGCTGGATATTCTGAGTCCGTTGAGGCCATTCGAGCTATTCCCGTGAGAGACTGGGACATCAAACCTGTTATCTCCAATGAGCTGCTTTCGAAGTTTGGATTACTGGAGGAGGGCCGTCGAACTAGCCTTCTAATCGGCACCGCTACAACTGGACCCGCTGTGGGAAAAGACAAAGAGCAAGCCAGAACTTCGGTGCCTCATGCAGGAGGGGCTGCTGATACAACCGAGGAAGGTGAAATCAAAGAAATTGAGGTACCAGAGGCGATCGATTAAAACATAAGTTTTGGCCAAGTGCCAGGATCTGACGCTACCAGACCACTGCCTCCTTCAAAGAGGAAGAAGAGCCTAGTTTACAAGCTGAAAAAGAAAAAGGTTGGTGGGATTTCAAAGGTTATGATAACTCTGATCGAAAAGAAGTCGTCTTCCCAAAACTTAGAAGGCTCGCTAAAAGGACTATCTAACATGACCATTCCCGACGACATATTTAATTACGGTTTCAGTAACCCTGAGGCTATGGGATTCAATTCGCCCGTGAGAATCGATGAAGGCGTTCAGACTTACCGTCAAGGAGAGAAAACTCCAATAAGTAAAGCAAAAAACACCGGTCTGTCAAGGGGGAACATTAGGACACCCACAAACACTTACACTCCATCACTCATTCGAACTTCACTCATTGCATGATTTCTAATAACTCGTTCTCGTTTGGCTTTCTGTGTAGGTGACATGGGGCGTACTCATGGCATTGACCGCCTTCATGGATCTTCCGTCTTTTATCATTCCAATCAGGACTCTGGTTCAGGGAAACGGTGAGACAAGGATGACAGCGGTGATAGAGATTATCGTTCCAAAGAGTCGTCGTCTTGTAGAAGGAGAACTTATAGCCATTCTTCATATGCAAGCAATCCTCCCCTTCACCCAGAGCATGGTAGGGAGAAGACTGCTCAGAAGGGATCTTATTCCGAAGTTCCTCGCGACCAATATTCTGGCTCTTCGAGTACTAAGCAGTCACGCGAGCCCTATAAGAAATCTGTGACTCCGGTTAGGCAGACTACCCCAGCCTCCGCACACGAACCATCGACATCAAAAAATTAGCCGAGCTCGAGGCTACTTTCCCAAAGACATGTTTCGATGGACTAAAATTTCTCCTTATGATTCATCCTATCCCTGGGCATGTCAAACAAAGCGCCATTGCCTGCAACAACGATGTTTATGTTCAGCATGATGCGTTCGTACACTTGAGGGAGAAAATTTCAGAGGTTTCCATGGAACGCCAACACGAAATTTATCGCTTGAAACTTGAAGCTATTCATGACAAAGATATCATTAAAGCCCAATATGAAGAGCTATCCTTATACAAATCTCAACTTGAGGCCACCCAGAAAAATGTTAAGGAAACGGCCGAGGCAGTTAGTCGCGTGGACGCCACTCACAAGAAAGAAATCGATGAGGCGATCCAATGCAACAATGCTCTAGCTTTAGAGAAAGACTCTATCCAGAAAGAAAAAGATAATCTCACTCGACAAGTCAAAGAGCTGGAGGAGATGCTTTCTAAAGAGAAAGAAGATAAACTTGTTGTGTAGGAAGAGTCACAACAAAATTGCGATGAAATTGTCGCAACATGACTTTTAAAGACGAAGCTTGAAGAGGAGCTTTCAAAGGTTGAAGTGCTAAAGGAGGCAGCTCACGAGGAGGGTAAGAAAATGGCACTCACAGAAGTCGACTCTCATCTTGAGGTAGCTACTGAGGCTGGTAGAGAAGAAATTAAGTGCTTATTTGATCCGCTCATTGCCGAGTACAGTGCACGAGTTATCATGCACCGCGACCTATCTTTTCTAGGTGATGGTTACCTCGAATCATTCGCCGAAGCATGGGACATTTTGATAAAGATAAAAAAGGTCAAATTGGGCATCAAAGAGGTTGATGAAGAAGCTCTTGTGAGGGATGTGCTTCGAGGAGAGGAGCCTTCAGATTTATCCGCGGCAAAAGCCCTCTTAGGAAGAGACTCCTTATTATCAAAGGATAAGGACGATATTGCTGGACCTTTCGGCACTGAACCTCCAGTTCCTCCTCCCATTCAGTCGGCCGATAGCTCATCACTCGGGCCTCCCGGGAAGCATGTTGGTTATGACTTGGAGAAGCCCGGACTTGATGTTTACATTCTATCCCTTATTCTAGAGGGTGATACTCCTAAGACGGCTGAGAGTCAACAAGAAGCCGATATGTAGTTTTTCCTTCTAAAGTTCAGGAAACCATCGCCTTTTGCGAATAAAAAATGTATTCTAAAATTTGCCTTTTATGACTTCATGTAGGCCATTTCGATATTGAACCGACTCCAAGGAGCAATGTCGCCATGGAGCGGGAAGAGAAAGTGGCTGAGGCACTTCACACTGGGGACACCCCTGGTCCCGAAACTTAAGTGATCGAAGCGCTAGATGAGGATAAACTTGAGAATCCCTCGCATGTAGATGAACACGGCAGGTCGAAATCACAGATGCTTCGGAGCATACTTCCAAGTTTAGCATGAAGGAGTAAATCGAGAAAGAGGAGAAAAAGAAGACTGAAGTTAAGATAGAACCCCAGGTGGTGGACCTCGATGACCCCCCAAATAGGACTTTGAAGGCCATTCTACCCAGTGGGACCACGCCTCTGGAAGTTCCATTTCCTCCCTCAGATACCACTTCACTTGGAAGCAAGGAGTCTAGGAGAAGATGTTTAGCTAAGGAGGCTTTGGACAAACCAAAGAAGGAAAAAAAGCCAAAGAAGTAGCTGTCGTCCGCCCATGTCTCATGTAGTTTAAATAAGCCAAAATCGTGTACTTATTTCCTTTCCTTTTATAGTCGTCGTAGATACACTTTGGCTTCGGACTTCAGATAAGTTGAAATAGAACTTAAATTTTGATTATTAAATATAAAAAATCTCTTTGCATTCTCAGACTCTCATCATTTAGCTCATTACCTAACTTGTAATTGAAATTCAGAGTCTTGTGGGTTATGTAAGCTCCAGTCCACTTTCATATGACTTGGAGATTTTTGAATTATTTATACTCTAGTCCGCATTCTAGGAATTCAGAGTACTCTAATCCGCGCTCTGGGGACTTAGCGATTTCATGAATCTCTTATACTCTAGTATGCATTCTGAGGACTCAGAATACGTTAGTCCGCGCTCCGGGAACTTAGAGATTTTTTGAATCGTTTATACTCTAGTCCGCACTCTGGGGACATAGAGTACTCTAGTCCGCGCTCCGGGGACTTAGAGTACTCTAGTCCGCGCTTTGGGGACGTAGAGATTTTTGAATCATTTATACTCTAGTCCGCACTTCGAAGACTCAGAGTACTCTAGTCCGCACTCCGGGGACGTAGAGTACTCTAGTATGTGTCCTGGGACATAGAGTACTCTAGTCATGCTCCGAGGACTTAGAGTACTCTAGTCCGTGCTTTGGGGGCTTAGAGCACTCTAGTCCGCGCTCTGGGGACTTAGAGTACTCTAGTCCGCGCTCTGGGGACTTAGAGTACTCTAGTCTGCGCTCCAGGGATTTAGAGTACTCTAGTCCACGCTCTGGGGACTTAGAGATTTTTGAATCATTTATACTCTTGTCCGCACTTCGGAGACTCAGAGTACTCTAGTCCATGCTCTGGGGACTTAGATATTTTTGAATCGTTTATACTCTAGTCCGCACTCCGGGGACTCGGAGTACTCTAGTCCGCGCTCCGGGGACATAGAGATTTTTGAATTGTTTTAACTCTAGCCCGCACTCCGAGGACTTAGAGTACTCTAGTCCGCGCTCCGGGAACGTAGAGATTTTATGAATCTTTTATACTCTAGTCCGCACTACGGGGACTTAGAGTACTCTAGTCCGCGCTCCGGGGACTTAGAGATTTTTGAATCATTTATACTCTAGTCCGCACTTCGGGGACTTAGAGTACTCTAGTCCACGCTCTGGGGACATAGAGACTTTTGAATCGTTTATACTCTAGTCCACACTACGGAGACTTGGAGTACTCTAGTCTGTGCTCCTGGGACTTAGAGATTTTTGAATCGTTTATACTCTAGTCCGCACTCCAAGGACTCAGAGTACTCTAATCCGTGCTCCGGGGACTTAGAGATTTTTGAATCGTGTATACTCTAGTCCACACTCCGGGGACTCAGAGTACTCTAGTCCACGCTCCGGGGACTTTGAGATTTTTGAATCATTTATACTCTAGTTCGCACTCCGGGGACTTAGAGTACTCTAGTCCATGCTCCGAGAACCTAGAGATTTTTGAATCGTTTATACTTTAGTCTGCACTCCGGGGACTCAAAGTACTCTAGTCCGCTTTTTGAGGACTTATATATTTTTGAATCGTTAGCCGATCGACTTTTATTTTTGTGCCTACATTTATACGCCAGATAGAATGATATAATTTTATGTTGCCACGAAATTACAAAATACAAAACACTAATAGTTCATAGGAAAACAACTTCAAGCCTTTATTGATTGCAGGAAACAATGACAAACTGAATTGTCTTATTACATGTCGAAAACCGAGAATAACAACAAAAGAAACATTTACTGAAACAATTGCCATAAAAATGCAAAAGAAATGGACTAAGTATAATAACGACGCAAATGCTCGCTATTCCATGCTTTGGGGAGTGTCATGTCATCAACAGTCGCTAGCTTGAAGGTTCCTTCTCCAAGCTTCCGTTCGATGAGTAAGGACCTTCCTATGTGGGATTTAAGTACAATGGTGCCGAAAAAACACGCTTCAAAACTAGGTCCCCCACATTGAAGTTTCTCGGTCGAACTTTTTCATTATAATACCGAGCGACTAGGTGCCGATATACAACCGCCCTTAAATCAGCTTCTTCACGTTTCTCGTCGACAAAGTCCAACGATTCTAGTAAAAGATCCCGATTCATCCTAGGATCATAATGAATCATCCGGTGAGAGGGAACTTCAAGTTCCGCCGATATAACAGCTTCAGTGTCGTATGCCAAAGTAAATGGAGTATGGACTATCACGGACTTGTGGGTGGTTCTGTAGGCCCAGAGTGCCTTCACCCACTTGCCTATAGTCTTCTCCAAATGCTTTTTTAATATGGACTTGATTATATTATTTACGGATTCAACTCGTCCATTTGCTTTGGGATGAGCGACTGCTGCAAACCTTTTCTCAATGCAATATTTTTGGCAGAAGTCTTTGAATTCCCTACTTTCAAATTGAGTTCCGTTGTCAGTAATGATAGTTTGTGGGAGGCCAAAGTGATATATAATTTTTCGCATAACAAAATTAATGACCTTTTTGGTGGTGATCGTAGCTAAGGGCTTTGCTTCTGCCCACTTGGTGAAGTAATCGACTGTGACAATTGCATATTTCACACCACCTTTGGAGATTGGCAAGGAGCCGATAATATCGATCCGCCATATTAAAAATAGCCATGGGCTAACCATTTGCATGAGTTCTATCGGTGGTGCTCTTGGGATTTTTGCATACTTTTGACATCTATCACACTTCCTTACATAGTCTGCGGCGTGCTGATTCACGGTCGGCCAATAGTATCCATAACGGAGGATCTTTTTGGCTAATGTCTGCCCCCAGTATGGTCGTTGCATTCTTCTTCGTGTACTTCTTTCAAGACCCGCTTTATTTCAACATGGGTGGTGCACCTAAGTAAGGAAACTGAGAATCCCTTCCAACATTATTCCATCCTACATTATATAGCACAAGGCTTTGTGAACGACTTATCGCCTCTCGTTCTTTCACGGGAAAGGTTCCATATAGCAGGTATTCTTTGAAGGGGTCATCCACGACTCCCTTTCAGTTTTCCTCCCTAACACAAAATCTACTTCCATTTCTTTTATACTCGAGGCATGTAAGGTTTCGAAGGGAACAAAGCCCATTTGTTGTGCATTGCCAGTACTTGCGAATTTCACCAATGAGTCGGCTTCTCCATTTGTTCACATGGGATATGCGAAATATCGTAATTCTCAAGGTACGCCAATAGTTCTTGAACCCGAGCGGGGTATAGGGCAAGCCTTTGCCCCTTTGCCTGATAGTCTCCCCGTACTTGGTACACCACCAACTATGAATCGCAGAAGATTTCAATCGATTTCACTCCAAGTTCTTTGGTAAGTTTCAAGCCTACAATCGATGCTTCATATTCAGCCTCATTGTTCGTAGCGGGGAAACCAAGTTTCAAAGCATAACAAACTGAACAGTTCTCGGGAGTGACGAGAACAACATCAGCACCGGAACAATGGTCGTTGGATGCTCCATCTGTATACAGTTTCCATCGAACCATGGGAATTACATCACTACCACTTGGCTCATCTGATATGGTGAACTTAACAATAAAGTCTGCTAGCGCTTGTACTTGGATTTCCCTCCGTGGCAGGTAAGTAATATCAAACCAACTCGGCTTAATGTTCCATTTGAGTATCCTTTCAGAAATTTTTGGTCGTTGGAGCATCTGCCGCAGAGGTTGATCGGTACAAACACTGACCGAATGTGCCTAAAAATATGGATGGAGCTTGTGTGATGCGATCACCAAGCAGTAGGCTAGCTTATCAATCTTAGGATAATTTCTCTCTGCCCCGTTAAATGCTTACTAACATAGTACACTGGCTTTCGGATTAGGTCCTCCTCACGAATTAAAGCTGCACTGATGATGTGTTGAGATACGGCCAAGTAAACATATAACTCCTCATGGTCTACAGGCTTTGACAGAACCTGGGGCCTCTCCAAGTGTCTCACTAGAGCTTAGAATGCATCTTCACAGTCCAGCGTCCATTAAAAATTTCTCTTCCCTTTCCTTATCACATCGAAGAAAGAGATACACTTTTCGGTAGCTCTGGATATTATTCGACTCAACGTGGCGACTTTTCCATTCAGGATTTGTACTTACTTTATAGTTCTGGGTGCTTGTATGTCTCGAATAGCCTGAATCTTTTCTGGGTTGGCTTCGATTCCCCGCGCATTGACAATGAAACCCAAAAACTTACCCGATGCAACACCAAAAGAATATTTTAGTGGATTGATTTTCATTCCATAATTCCTGAGTATATCAATCATCTTCGCTAAGTCTTGAATGTGGTCGTTTGACTATCGTGACTTCACGAGCATGTCATCCACATCGACTTCCGTCATTCTACCAATCTGGTCTTTAAACATCTGATTCACCAAACGCCGATAAGTTGCTCCTACATTCTTCAACTTGAAAGGCATCACTACATAACAGTATAGTCCAACTTCTATAATGAAACTGGTGTGCTCCTGATCTAGAATATGCATTGGTATCTGATTGTATCCTGAATACGCATCCATGAATGACAATAATTCATGTCCTGCTGTCATGTCGACCAGCTGATCAATTCTGGGCAATGGAGAACTATCTTTAGGGCACGCCTTATTCAATTCTGAGTAACAACACAGATCCTCCACTTCCTATTTGCCTTCCTTGCTAGTATAGGATTAGATATCCATTTAGAGTAGAGAGCATCGTGGACAAACCCATTGGCTTTAAGTTTGTCCACTTCCTCTCTGAGACCATCAGACCTCTACGGGTCCATGCCTCTCCTCTTTTGTTTCACTGGCACATACCTCGGATCAATGTTCAACATATAACTTGCGATGGCGGGAGAAATCCAGCACATATCAGAGTGGGTCCAAGCGAAAACATTCAGATTCGCTCGAAGGAAATTGGTAAGATCCTCAATCATCGAGGAGTTGAGTTGTGATCCAATCTTAAGCACTCGTGATGGACCATCATGGCTGACTGTAATGTCAATCATCAGTTCAGCTAGTGCTGCTTTGGCCTCCTTGGGTTCATCAACATCGTCTCTCGGATTCATGTCTTTATAGAACCGAACCTGTTGCCTGAGCCAAGGCTCGGGCATAACTTATCAATCTTTAGCAACACAGATGCGGACAGAGTTGTCCACACCCTTTCCCTTCTCTCTGCGCTGGGCCTCTCTTAGCTCAACTACATAACATGCATGACCAGTCGCTTAATCGCCGTGCACTACACTAACTCCTCTATCCGTTGGAAATTTCAAGGTTAAACACCATGGGGCCAAAGCTGCACTAAATTCCATCAGGGCCGGTCGGCCCAGAAAAACATTATATGGAGAATCAACATCCAAAAAAATGAATGGTAGGATCTGTACCCTTCTACATTCACCTTCTCCTAACTCAACAGGCAATTCAACAAAACCTATCGCATTAGTGGCTACACTATTAAAGCCGTGAATGCGGACTTTAAATGGTTTCAGATCCTTCGCCTCCATCTTCATTTGGTCATACGCCTTTTTGAAGATAATATTAACAGAACTCCCACAATCAATCAGTATCCTTCTCAAAACACCGGCCCAATCGTGGCTGAGATGACCATCGGGTCAAAGGTAGGTGCCTCCGTTTGATCGGCATCCCTGCTTTCGAATACTATATCATCCATCATCATTCGGTGTTGTTTCGCTGGAGTCCCATCTTCTATATTCAAGCAGCATTCGAAGTTCGCATGCTTTAGGGAACTAACATAGCGTTTCATTTCCTGCCAACTTTTGTCTGTCGAGTGAGGTCCACCGACTATTGTGTTTATGATCAAACTGCCTTCAGTTCGAGCGGGTTCCTTAAGTCGATGTAGCGCCTGCTCACGATTGGGGTCGGTGTCCCCTGTCCACCTTCCTGTGGATTCTTGACAAACTGCTATAACTACTTCTGCCGAATCAGTTTTCCTATAGCATCGTGGAGGTGTCTACATTCCTTGGTGTTGTGCCCGTAGGTCTCATGAAACCGACAGTACTTTCCAGTCTATTTTAGTTCCTCAGTGGATTCCTTTGGGTGTGACTTTTGGTTTTGGAATGTATTACAAGTTGATAAATGTATATTCTCCAGAGATGTGTTCGGAGGAGTGTATTCGCCATAGGTTGGATTCTTAGTTTCCACTTTCCTGCTTCTCTCTTACTTTCGGAATTTCCTCCTCCGGATCCTTTAGACTGCTCTGGCTTATTTTGAACATTAACCTGGACCGCAATGTTGCTTTGCACCGCTTCCTTGCTAGGCCCTAGCGCACTGCTTTGCTTTGTCAACATGGCCTCTTACGTTCTCATGAATTGGTTTTCTTTTGAATAAAAGCTTTCCAGGGTAGTCAGAGGTTTTCCTTCCAGCCAATCACCAAACTCTGAGTCCGGATCTACTCGTTGCATCACGGCCA
This sequence comes from Allium cepa, assembly GCA_030765085.1. Taxonomy (NCBI): domain Eukaryota; kingdom Viridiplantae; phylum Streptophyta; class Magnoliopsida; order Asparagales; family Amaryllidaceae; genus Allium; species Allium cepa. Next base: position 168,551,497 of record CM060932.1, read on the forward strand.
TAAGAATACCATGGTCATTCAGTTTGCTAACTTCAGGAGCAGCAACGTGAAATCTTTGCAAATAATCCTTTAACAACTCCCTCGGAGCCTGGATCACACTGAATAGAGACATCAAGTCCTTTGGGAGAATGGTATAGATCCTAAACTGCTCCACAAATTTCACCGCTAACTCATTAAACTTAGAGATCGATCGTAGGGAAGTCTAGTGAACCACATGGTAGCAATCCGGACAAGGTTATTGGGAAGCTTCTGCATATGGTCGCATCATTGGCTGTGCCGAATCCATAATCCACTCATATCTCATTATATGCTGCCGGGGATCAGTTTTCCCTTCATAAGTTGGAATAGTAGGCATACTGAACCTCCGGGGGTGCTCAGCCTATAGGATAGTATCTATGAATGGAGTGTGGCTCTTAGATGCACCCCAATCATCGTTAGACAAGCTCTAATTCTCCCTCATCATTTGTCGGACCATAGCTGACAAATCCAGAGTCTGGATGGAAGGTGCCAGGCTAAAATCCATCTTGCATGATCGTTCCGACCGGTGCCTCCTTGGTAGGCGATCTCCCAAGTGCACGTCCTGAGGACCTGTTTCGCTACGATCTTGGCAAGATGGTGGGCCAGCTTCCACTTTGCTCCTGATCCTAAGTTTCCCACTCCAGTTTGAGTGAGATTTCCCAGGTGCAGGTGAGGGGCCATGGTCCCAGGTAGGGAACCTGGACCATTTCTATTGGATTGATTTGCAGCACCCGTTTGTGCCGGTTCAATCCTACGACGTCTACGCTTGGGATTTTAATCGGACGAAATGGAGTTGTTAGATGATGAGTAGGAAGCGGTGCATCCTCCAGCATTCTACTGCTGTTGATGAGCGATCCGGTTCATGAGGTTGGAGTTTGCTTGAATCTGCTCGTTAAGCTATCTCCAACTTTCCACAACCTCTCTCATCAGCTCATTAAACTACGCCCTGGTGACAACTTCTGATTAGTTTAGGGCGGTGGCGGTTCTTGCTGCTAGATTAGCTTGCTGATTATTGGGTCTCACTTACTGGACGGTGGCGGTCTCATTGACGTCCGCATTATGGGAGGCTGATCTGGTACGTGGTCTTCTCATTTTAGAGTTGTCCGTCGGAACTATGAATAGAATCTATGAACTCTTGAGAATGAACTTGGATCTGCTTAGAGGGATTCCTTCAATCCAGTAGCGATAAAGTAGATCCAACAGCATGAGAATGCACTCTCCCAATAAAAGCCAAAATTGTTAGCGCCGAAATTGATCACCAACGCTCTTGAATAGAGTTGTGTAGAGGAATTAATGAAGAAAATAAATTAAAACAAAGGAAGTAACACAATAGCGTGTAAAGAGAACAACAGAAAAAGAAACACCAGATTTATAATGGTTCGGCATAATTGCTTACGTCCACTCTGAATATGAGCTTTATTGCTTTTCCAATCACTTGAGTACAGATACAATCCATAAACAAATAGCTAGAATGCAAGTTTGAACAGAAAGGAAATAAGTACAAAAAATGGCAGAGTATCCCAAAAGTTCCCAGAAAAAGGTCCCTTCCTCTGTACCCCTGCCCCTCTATTTATAGACGAAGATAGGTTGGTTCTCCTACGTAGGCCCATGACCAAGACACTCCGACCTACTACTAACAACTCTGGTACACCGAACCGAGCACACCGAGTCTCTAGTGCCGAATGGTGGCCGCCGACCCACTTCGGCTGAGCTCGGAATTTCTTATGAGCGACTCCAAGTAAGTGGTGGTTTGAGCCGAAGTGAAAGGATGCCGGTCGTATCTCCCTATCTAATAACTATGGCTGAACAACTTCTTCTTCATTTGCCTTGATCAATCCGCCAAGGCCGAACCACTATGGCCGATCCACTTCTACTTCATTAACCTTGACCAATCCGCCAAGCCCGAACTACTATGGCCGATCCAATTCACTTCATCCACCTTGATCGATCCGCCAAGGCCGAAGCACTATGGACGATCCACCTAAAACAATCTCCATGAGGCCAACCTAGAAAATGCCGAGCTACTCTTCCTTAAATATCTTGACCGACCTGCTCAGGCCGATCCATGTAGGCTGAACGTCCACCATCGAACCACATATATAAGCCGACGAATTCACATCGGGCCTCACACTTCTAGCCTTGTCATGACTCGAGTTTTTCGATCACAGTCTCTGCAACTATCGCCATGTAGTGGGACCAAAGTGCCAGGTAACATCCATACAAGTTCATTCTGGGATTGAACGAAACTAAAGGCACTTCTCCTACTATCGTTAGTAGCAAGTAGTCCTTGTAATCCGAAGATTTCAAAATACGATAGAACCACTTCTAAAAATGTCTCTATATTGGGAGCTACCCAGAGATGTAACCAAGCAGTCCTTCCGTTATGAAGATCTCCGGTCTTCAATAATCATCATCTTCAACATGCCTTTACTTCTGAATGTATACATTGGTTTGCAGTGGTTTTTGGATAGGGATGACCTAAATCAGACCCCAGTTCCTTCGAACCAATTATCGATAAAAAGTTGTTTAGTTCATATGTGGATATCAATAATCAATCAATTACTTCATCTTTTATTTAAATCTAATATTTATTCTTGGATATATTCTTTTCAATTTAATCCATTTTCTTTTCAAGAGTATATGGAATGGTTAAGCCTCATTTATCAAATCATTTGGTTTATTTAAACCTTTCTTAAATATTGGAATAATTCCAAATTATTTTCTTTTCTACTTAGGAAAACATTTCAACATTATTTCTTTGAATCTTTCATTTAAAACTCCTCTTTAATCTTGGGAAATACCAAGTCATCTTACTTGAAATCAAGTTTAAACCTTTAATAAAGATTTTCTATTTCCAAATCCTAAATGGGTTTAAAATGGTGTTATGTAAAACATCGTTACAACAAATACAAAAACATTTTATTTAACTCCTTATTTAACTCTTGAAAAACTCTTCACTTTTTACTTTGGGAAATCCTTTTTAGAGCATCCGGGCTTTCCTTTCGATTTGTTCCACCCCTCGTTTAAAAGATAAAACAAAGGCCACGTAAGTTCAGGGCACTGGTTGCTCCATTCCTAACCTTAGTTACACATCTTGTTTTACCATTTAGATCTCACAAGCGGGACAAATGTACTAGTCATTTCTGCATACTCAGTTTGTTATTACATTCAAGGAAATGATTTTTGTTATATTGTTTAAGTGTTATAATAACCATTTATTTAACTCATTCTAAAAAAATTATAAAACTTCAATTTATCTTTAAAACATTTAGTTATTCATTTAACAACATTTACAAAGGGTTATAGAAAGAATCAATAAGTTTAAATCGTTATTTCAAAAGTTATAGAAACTACAGCAGAAAAGTGCTGTGAAAAGTGCTTAAAATCGCTTATTTGATTAAAACAACTTTTTAATGTTTGAATTTTTTTATCTTCCAATTAAAATCTATTTCAAACCATTTTTATAGATTTATCAAATTTGTTTCATATTTTTAATCATTTAAAAATATCTTTTATAAAGTAATTCCTTCTTGGATTCCGAACTGCAAAAAACACGATGTTTTCGTAAAATTGTTTTGAATATATTTCAAAATCTACTTAATGAAATCTTGGTTTTCTTTTTTCTTTGGAAAACTATGCATATAACAGTCCGGAAAATTCTTATCTCAAAGGATTCCGAGCTATAATCCACTTTGTACACTTGTTTAATTTTTATGGTGCGAAATCATGAACTACCATTACGCGACGTGCCTAGTTTTGACTTGTTTTTCAATTTCTTTCCAAACTTCATTGAAACACTTTTAAATGTTTATGAAACATTTCTAAATCACTTCAAATTAATTTTAAACAATATTTCCATATTTCAAACTCATTTTCCATTTCATTTCATATTATAATATTATATTATTATAATATCATTTTCGACCTTTTTAAAATCATTTAAAGGAAAATCACTCCATACACATATTATTATGGATTTAATTTCCATTAAATTTAATTTGGTTAATTACTAACCACTTCCCTTATTATTTATCAAACCTAGTTATCAATCATTTCACAACCATATAATCAACCATAATATCAACCAAGTTATTATCCAATATCAACCAGTATTCAACATATTAATTTCTAATTCATGTGTATTATCAACTTAAGTTTTATTAAAATAAAAATAAGATTTGAGTACTCACAATCAGTTCCACTTCACCAATTTTTTCATAGATTCCCGAATCGATTCCGACAGCACTTCCTTCTCTTTTTCTCGCTCCAGAGCTTTCGATCTCCTTCCTTTCTTCCTTGGTGCTATCTTCTTTGCTTATAGGAGAGAGGCTCAACTAAGGATGGTGATGGAGGTGGAGGCTGTGAGTTGTAGGGAGAAAGAGAGATGGGTTGCACTTGATTTTAAAGTGGATTGATATCCTATACTTGCTTAAATAATTTTTCTCTTCTACTCTTAATATTTTGCCATTAATTTTTAATGATAAGAAGCCATTAGAGAAGCTTTAAGAAAGGAAGGAGAAGAGAGATTTTGATGTGAGAAAGTGAAGATCTTAAGGTGGTATTTATACGTGAAGTTCTTAAGTGAATTTACTGTTTTAACCTTAAGCTACTTGCATTTTTAGCCACAAATTTGCATTACCTTTCCAAGGCATGATTTAGACCCTTAAGTACATGTATTTAATGTAGAAAAGATGGATAAGACATGTAGAATTGAACTTTGTACCAAAACGAAATGATTTCATTTTTTCTATCTTATAAAAATGCATTAAAAATAAACTTTCTCCTTTTCCATGCATGATTTGATGTCTAAGTATATTAGCACTTATAAAGAAGAGATGTATGCTTTGATTTGTGTGAGATTTTATTTGATGTTGCGTAAGTAAACTAGTTTTGTCATTTTGTGATTTATTTAACTTTAAATAGATACTTAAGTTAATTAATTCTTGATTAATATAAGAGAGATGTTTATTTATTTGTTAATGTGTTTATAAAATACTATTCAAGTTGCAAAATGTTTGCACAACTTATATCGATCAAAATGTTGATATTCGATAAAATATTTTATGGTCACATTTTGACGTTTTTGCTAAAATATTTATTTATGCAAACCAAACATGAAAATAAGTTTGTTATCGTATTTAATTAAATAAAAAAATGTATTTTACACTTAATGTTTGGATCTTTGATTTTGTATGCCATTCTATTTATCATATTTATTTATCATATTTTACTTATCGTATTTATTTATGGTCACATTTTCATATGCCATTCTATTACTTTGTGATTGATATGGTGCACACCTTTGATTTTTGGGAGCATGGCTCGAGGTGGGCAGTAGCTGCGGTTATGCGTTACCACCGGTCTGGAAGTGTAATTGGTATATCTACCCTGGCATTGCCTAGTTGTGTCGTGTCACCTATCCTATCGTGCTTTACTACGAATTTAATTTGTGTCGTACCCGAGTATTTATGGTAGCCTCCCGATCTGGAGGTATGATGGTACTGTATAGACTATTGGCACTATATATGTGTTAAGGTGGAAAATGTAAAGCCTTAATGCTATTTTTAAGTAAGTTTATTTTACTTTAGACATTATTATAACAGCGTATATAACTACATAGTGGATAGTTTAACGGATCCTTAAAGGATGGGCGATCCCAATCATCCTTTAAGTTATTTGTGTATTTCTATTAAAGTTCACTTGAGTTGATTTACATTGTATAAGTATGTATGTCCTGAATCGAGTGTTTGTGTTTTTCTTTACGCTCGGGTTAGCCTGAGTATTTCAGCTTTGGATTCATCTGAAGCTAGGATTCGCTGGAGATTATCTATCTAATTGTTTATCTATTTCTATTCAGTTATTTCTATTCAGCTTATGTATTAGTGGATATATGTACTAGGATTCCCTATTGTATTTATTTTCAGACTCTGGTATTTTGTACTTGTTTTGAGACTATTTCGTGGTAGCTTCATGAACTACTATGGTTATTTTATTTCCGCTGTGAGTTATTCTGATATTTCTGTGTCTATGATTCTGTGATTGGTTTTATTTGTTCCAAATTATATTACAATCTATTGTTTTGAATTATTCAAGTCCGACATGTGTGGTTTTATTGTCAATTCGAATGGTCCAAAATAGTGGGTTGTTATATAAATAATACATAAGCTTAGGTAAAATTATTTCATTTACCTAAAATTTTCAAAATCGGTGTGTTGGTTCGCCTTGTTTAAATGTTTAGGAACCCTCACCGATGACGATGATCAGGCGCATCGATCAGGATCCATAAATCACTCAACAGATAAATCAATACAAAATATTCTATTAGTTACTAACAAATACATGCTCATATGTAATACTCTCAAACATATTATAGGGTGTTACTAACCCAATCTATAAAGAGTTACTCATCCTAACCCTTTCTCTGACGAGTCTTACCCCAACAAACCCTAGGTGTTCGCTCAACCTAAGCACCGATACCAAATGCAACGACTTGTTTTTCCGTACCCTTTGAATCGACAATAAACCACACATGTCCGACTCAAATTGCATGAACAAGAGGATCATTAAGGGTAGAAAGAAAAATAAAGATAGAATGGAATAGAAAAATAGAATCTCACACGAATGGAATAACATATATTATTTCAACAATAATCTTTACAGTGGAAAATTTAAAACATATATCAGAGTCTAACCTAGATTCAGCTTGGATAGTATACCCACCCTTATAATGCTGACAAAACAAATGCAATAGATGCAGCGGATAATAAAATACGTCCATACGATGATGAAGATCTCCAGCTTTCCTTTGGAAACTCCAAGCATCTTCAGCGAATCCTGAAACTACTTGGATCTGACCTAAGTATTAAAAATACCCGGATCGGGCATGATAAACCAACGCGAGATTCTCGAAATTTTAAATTTATAGCTCACTATGATGTTATCAAAACCTTTGAAAAGAAGGGTGCCTCATAAGACCACGCCAAAACATAAATACAGACATTTTTTTACCCTATTATAACCAAAACACTTTTATTACCAAAATAATTTGATATTATCTTTGATGACATTCTTTTGGAAAACATCTTTCAAATAAGGTATCAATACCCGGACTAAGTCTAAGGGAATTTATTCTGACTAAGTCAAATGGAATATACCGGATGGAATATATGATACCAAAAGGGGTAGCTGAAATGTTTGCAAGAATTACAGCTATTTTGAGAATACAATCAAAACTGTAAAGCTCGTATTGGAATTGGATTTTATAATATGATAGGGAACGTCAATAACCACGCATAGCGAACCAGAACCCGGTTGTTTTTCATGCAAGTACTCATACGCTGCTATTCCTCATATTGCCACACTTCTCGACATCTGGTGGCTTCTCATGCAAGGACTTACACGCCACTATACCATACAATAAGGGTCCCATCTGGACACCTTGGTGACCTAGATTAGACGTCGCCAGTCACCTTAAGGGATCATACGCCACCCTCGTCATATTAAACCTGAATTATGTAACGTAGTTCCCGTATCATTTCCGAGATGTGAGGCTTGGGAGTGAGGTTACACTCAACTTAGACAAAGCCATGCTTTTTATGAAATACCACGCTTTGATCATAACAAGTTCCACTTTGAAAGCCACATTGCCATTCCTTAGTCACTATTTGACTTAACACGAACATACAACCTCTAATCTCATATGTTTTAGAGAAGGGTGTTAAGCTAAGAGAAGTTTCCTTCTCCGCCACCAAATAGATTTACATTCTTAAAAGTCAAGGTTTGTGACTTCGCAATATAATGTCAAACACTCATCCATACAAGTTCATTCTGGGACTGAACGAAATCAAAGGCACTCCTCCTACTACCATTGGTAGCGAGTAGTCCTTGTAATCCAAAGATTTCAAAATACGATAGAACCACTGCTATAAATGTCTCTATATTAGGAGCTTCCTAGAGAATGTCAACAAGCAGTCTTTCCACTATGAAGATCTCCGGTCTTGAATAATCATCATCTTCAACATACCTTTACTTCCGAACGTATACATTGGTTCGAAGTGGTTTTCGAATAGAAATCATCCAAATCCGACCCCGGTTCCTTTGAAGCCAATTATCGATAAAAAGATGGTTAATTCATATGTGGATATTAGCCATCAGTCAATTACTTCATCTTTTATTTAAATCAAATATCTTTCTTAGATATATTCTATTCAATTTAATCCATTTTCTTTTCCAGAGTATATGGAATCATTAAGCCTCATTTATTAATTATTTGGTTTATTTAAACCTTTCTTAAATCTTGGAATAATTCCAAATTATTTTCTCTTCTACAGAGGAAAACATTTTAGCATTATTTCCTTGAATCTTTCATTTCAAACTCCTATTTAATCTTGGGAAATACCAAGTCATCTTACTCAAAATCACATTTTTAACCTTTAATAAAGATTTTCTATTTCCAAATCCTCATTTAAATGGGTTAAAAATGATGTTATGTAAAGCATCGTTACAATAAACCCAAAACCATTTTATTCAAATCCTTGTTTAACTCTTGGAATACTCCACTTTTTACTTTGGGAAAACCTTTTTAGTGCATCTGGGCTTTCCTTTCAATTTGTTCCAGCCCCTCGTCTAAAAGAAAAAACGAAGGCTATGTAAGTACAGGGCACTGATTGCTCTATTCCTAACCTTAGCTATACACTTTGTTTTATCATTTAGATCTCACAAGAGGGACAAATGTACTAGTCATTTCTGCATACTCAGTTTGTTATTATATTCAAGGAAATGATTTCTGTTATATTGTTTAAGTGTTATAATAACCATTTATTTAACTCTTTCTAAAAGAATTATAAAACTTCAAATTTATCTTTAAAACACTTAGTTATTTATTTAAAAACATTTATAAATGATTATAGAAAGATTCATTAAGTTTAAATCTGTATTTCAAAAGTTATAGAAAATGCAGCAGAAAAGTGTTGCGAAAAGTGCTTAAAATCGCTTATTTGATTAAAACAACTTTTTTAATGTCTGAAAATTCTTATTTTCCAATTCAAATATCTTTCAAACCATTTTAGTATATTTATCAAATTTATTTCATATTTTTAGTAAGTTAAAAATATCTTTTATATAGAAATTCCTTCTTGGATTCCGAACTACAACACCTCGATGTTTTTAGAAAATTGTTTTGAACATATTTCAAAATCTACTCAATGAAATCTTGATTTTGTTTCTTCACTGGAAAACTATGGATATAATAGTCTAGAAAATTCTTATCTCAAAGGATTCCGAGCTATATTGCCACTTTGTACACTTATTTAACTTTTATGGTGTGAAATAGCAAACTACCATTACGCGACGCGCCTAGTTTTGACTTGTTTTTCAATTTCTTTCCAAATTTCATTGAAACACTTTTAAATATTTATAAAATAAATTATAAATCAGTTCAAAATAATTTTAAACAATATTCCCATATTTCAAACACATTTTTCATTTCATATTATATTATTATATTATTATAATATCATTTTCGGCCTTTTTAATATCATTTAAAGATTAAATCACTCCATACACGTATTATTATGGATTTAATTTCCGTTAAATTTAATTTGGTTAATTACTAACATTTCTCTTATTATTTATCAAACCATGTTATCAATCATTTCACAACCATAGAATCAACCATAATATCAACCAAGTTATTATCCAATATCAACCAATATTCAACATATTAATTTCTAATTTAACATGTGTATTATCAACTTAAGTTTTAATAAAATAAAACTAAGATTTGAGTACTTACAATCAGTTCCACTTCACCAAGTTTTTTGTAGATTCCCAAATCTATTCCGGCAGCACTTCCTTCTCTTTTTCTTGCTCCAGAGCTTCCGATCTCCTTTCTTTCTTCCTTGGTGTTGTCGTCCTTACTCATAGGAGGAGAGGCTCGGCTAAGGATAGTGATGGAGGTGGTGGCTATGAGTTGTAGAGGGAAAGAGAGATGGTTTGCACTTGATTTTGAAGTGGATTGATATCCTGTACTTGCTTAAATAATTTTTCTCTTCTACTTTTAATATTTTGCCATTAATTTTTAATGATAAGAAGCCATTAGAGAAGCTTTAAGAAAGGAAGAAGAAGAGAGATTTTGATGTGAGAAAGTGAAGATCTTAAGGTGGTATTTATACATGAATTTCTTAAGTGAAATTACCTTTTTAACCTTAAGCTACTTTCATTTTTAGCCACAAATTTGCGTTACCTTTCCACGGCATGATTTAGACCCTTAAGTACATGTAGTTAATGTAGAAAAGATGGATAAGACGTAGATTTGAACTTTGTACCAAAATGAAATGATTTCACTTTTTCTATCTTATAAAAATGAATTAAAAATAAACTTTCTCCTTTTCCATGCATGATTTGATGTCTAACTATATTAGCATTAATAAAGAAGAGATGTATGCTTTGATTTGTGTGAGATTTTATTTGATTTTGCAAAAGTAAACTAACTTTGTCATTTTGTGCTTTATTTAACTTTAAATAGATACTTAAGTTAATTAATCCTTGATTAATATAAGAGATATGTTTATTTATTTGTTAATGTGTTTATAAAATACTATTCAAGTTGCAAAACGTTTGCACAACTTATATCGATCAAAACGTTGATATTCGACAAAATATTTTATGGTCACATTTTGACGTTTTTGTTAAAATATTTATTTATGCAAACCAAACATGAAAATAAGTTTGTTATCATATTTAATTAAATAGAAAATTTATTTTACTTATAAAATAATATAAAACACTCTCGAAATTAACATGCAGATATACGACATTGATTTTGTCAATGCGCGACGAAATTTGTCAATCACTTTAACATAAGTATATATACAGTTTTCAAACTTTTACCAACCAATTACTATCATTATGTAATGATTTTAAAAGCAATTATTTATCATTTAAAATAATTATTGGACTCTATATTCAATTTTATTGAAAATCATCTTTTGTCAATTTGGTCAACATTATGGTAAAAGTCCAAAACCTTTATTCAATTCTAAAAATAAGTTTACCATTCTTATTTATTATATAAAACATGATTATTTAAGTTTGAAAATTCTACATTTGAAAATTTTAATACATTAAATATTTCATTTTCAAAATGGTAAAATTATGGGTTGTTATAAAATCAAACTACTAACAAAATACACAACATTCATTATTTTTAAAAACGTATAACAAAGTTCCGATTTCTTACTTTTCACATGGTTAAAATGCAAATCAAAGCTTCAAGTTTCGATCTTTTTAGTAGAATCATGATTATCAAAGTTATGTGAGTATGTACTTATACTTTTAAGCTTAAAAGATGTGATTTTTCACAAATTATGAAAGGCAGAGGAGGTGGAAAAATAAAGTTAAGAAGTATGAAGATGAAGATGAAATATAAAATGAGAAGTGATGAGTGTTTTAGATCTTATAAATGCATGAAGAAAAAAAACTAAAGACCATATTGCCCATAATCCATTTTTCCTTTTTACCATCTTTTCCTAAGACAACCGGATGGTCACATTAGAAAAGCCCATGCACTTTTGTTAAATTTTACACTTGAGTAATCTTAAAATTTAATATCAAACTTCACGTCCATCTTTTGAAATTTTATTTAAACAATATATATATATATATATATATATATAAATGTTTTCTTAACTTATCAAATGTATGTAAATGTTGTTTAAATGTGTACACAAATATATAACAATTTTCTACAACTTGACGTTCGATAAAAAGTCGAAATTCCAAAAAGTGGATTTCGATCACATTTTCAATTTTCCATCGAACTACCCATTTATATAAAAAAATTCAAAAATTAATTTTCTATCATTAGTTATAAATTAAAAGAGGGTTATTTGATTATTAAAAATCATTATTTGAATATTTAAAATTAATTAAATATTCACAAATTAAAATGATAAAATTATGGTCATTACACAGAGAAAATAATTAGGGAAGTTTGAAATAAGAAATGAGAAGGGTTTTGTTCTTTCAATTAAAACATATCCACTAATTCATTTTCTACAGACAATTGATTCTCCCTCATTCGTTTTTTCTCTTGTATCCTCTTAACCTTCCATGGCAGAAAATAGATAAAAAAAGTTTCTAAAATCTTTTAACTCTAGATCAAGAAAATACATTAAAAAAAACAAACCACAAGTGGTTCATTCATCTCTTACTAGGATTGGGTGTAGATATTGGAGTTCTAAGGAGATTTCTTCATTCAAGGTGCATTCTCTTGGCAAAAAATTAAGGTAACAATTCTAGTTTAATTTATTCATCATTCACCATGTACATATGATTTGGATCCATCACATATTTCATCTCATTTGAATATTTGTTTATTTAGTTTCATAGATTAGATCCCTTTTTGTTGCATCTTAATTAATTATATAAGTTCACCATATTATTTTGATTTGGATCAGTTTAAGATATACTTTGATTGCTTAGATATTCATCTTACCATCATTAGATCTACATCATATATTTTCACATTTGATTGATTGTTTATATACTCTATATAGTCTAGATCTAAAACATTTGCAACATATACATATGTGCTTGATTTGTCCTATCTATTTTTTGTTATTGTTTTAAATTTTGTATTTAAATAAAAAAAACTTTTGATTGAAATCTAAGTTTTGTTTAATAATATAATTTTATTACTGATTCAAATAGAAACATGTATTTATTGATGTTCGTATATATATATATATGTTTTGTGTTTGTAATTTTGAATACAATCTTTTGGCTATTGTGTACTTCTATTTGTAAGTTCAAAATTTTGTTTTGTAAACATAACTGAACTTTTGTGCAAAATATCAGAAACCCTTGGATTTTCTTTTAAATTAAATTTAGAATTCAATTTATTACTTTATTTTAAAGTATATACTAAATTATAAATTTTATCATGCAGATGTTATTTTAAATTTAAAACAGTATTTACAATTATTTGCATGTGTGTGTATTAGTTTAAATTAATATATATGAAATAGACTCTAATGTAAAATCATAATTTTAATCTTAAACCCTTCCAAACTTTAAAACTAGATTCAAAATTATTGTTTTTTATTTCAAAATTATAAAATAGTAAAACTTAATTTTAACACATTTGTATGTGTATATATATATATATATATATAAACTCTATTATATATATGTATGTATGTATTTCAAATAATATTATGGACAATAAAGGTATTTATAAAGGAAACATCATCTATGTTATACATTGGAGTATATTTGGATATATTAACATTTCGTGCCATATTTAAATTGATCATCAATGACATTTTACAAATTATCAATCTAATCAGAGAGGGAGGGAAACAAAATGTTCTCTATCCAATTAATGTTATTTATTCCCTCAATTGACTGCATATATTAAAGAAGGGAACAAAAGGTTTCCTTCTTAAATTAATCTTAATAAGTAACTGCTATATGCAAGGGTGTATTTGATACTTTATTCATTTAAATTTATATCAAGTTCAAGTTCTTTCAAACTAATTAAATAATTTAATGGATTTTATTTAAAACACTTTTTAGATTGGATCTAAATCTCTTTAGACTTTGTAGACCAAATAAATCCAGTGAGCAATTTTTTTGAAATTTACTCTTTAACCCCACTACGAGCTAGCCCGGTTCTAACCTTTGCTAGTATATAGGGTACGACATGCCAATAAATGTTGCATTGTTCAAATTGCACTGCACAAGTTTCCAAGCATGACATCTTGAACAAAATTAGAAATGCCTAACCACTGGGATAGTGATGATGGATAACTATAGATATTATTAGAGTTTTGACCATTGACTAAGCTATACATATTTGTTTGATGTAGTGAAGTCGAAGGGAATGGGTGCATAATGTTATCCTACTTTTGATCAAAGCAATATCTTGGAGAGTCAGAACCATTGAATCGTTGTAAAATAGAAAAAGATGTTCATTACATAGGTCTAACATTAGAATCTAGGTGAAATCCAAAGAATCGGTGCCGAACGTCACTTGCTGCTAGAAAGTACTTAACCATTCTTCAAATAGGTCAGTGGTGAAAAGCAAAAAAGGAAGGTTACAAGTTGAATTCATAACTCGGTACTGAGTCAAGCCTATCAACTCAAATTGAGTCAGAATAACAAGCTCAAGGAATTTAAGACAGGAAAAAACAAAGCACTTAAGATCAGGAAACTTCATAACTTGGCATTGAAATATGAAGTAGAAATAAATGCCTACTCGACATCTAAATGTTGACCTGGTCACGGTCTTCCTCTGGATCATCTCGCATCACATGGAGAATGTGGGTAGCAAATATTAGAGCCTACTTTGTTGATTCATCTATAAATAGGAGGAAGAGTGCCATAGAAATGAACACTTTTTTACTTTCTGAACTAGTAGATTTTATCCTGATACACTGTTCGATTCTTACCCTACCTGTAAGCAGCCGAGTTGTAAAATCACTCTTGTAAAAGAAAGAAGAAATCAATAACAAAGTTGGTAGTGGATGTAGGCTGTAGATTTTGGCCGAACCACTATAATTCTTGTGTATTCTACCTTATTTTAATTTCTTTATTTCCATAACTATTGCTTATTAATTGATTGGGAGTTTTTCCCTTTTTTTTGTAAATATTTTGGTGCTTTCACCGAAAGACTTCAAGATTCCCACTCATAAAGCTACCTTAAAACTTTGGATTTAAGCCATCCACAAGTTAGATCTAAAAAGTTGTTATTGGAAGATTCATGATTATTTAGATTTGAAATAAGTTATAGAAGAGTCATAGCACCTGAAGGACAAGTCAACTACCTCAACTCCCGCCAATGAAGTTAAGAATGAAGACTCCAACATAGATAAGAGACGGATCAACCCAAGTGCACCAGAGATGGTGACTGGGGTGGATTTGGACCGAATGATGATAGAGATGATTAAGAATATGTTAGAGAGTCAAACTACCATCCCAAAGAAGATAGAGAGAATTGTTACTTTGATGGTTCGGTTACACTAAAGGTAAAGGAAGGGTTATAGAGATTCATCATCTTCTAACTTAGAGGAAAATGGTTCTCCTTCACCGAATAAAGATGAAGAGATGAAAATCAAAAGATAAAAATAGAAGCTGAAAAGCCCCGGTTGACAAATCAAAACTCGACACCGAGCCATCAGAATTCGGTATCGAGTTGGGGAGCTGAGTTGCGGTAGATGGGTCAGATGGTGAACTTCAAGAGGAGGTTAATATTAGTGTTGAGCAAGTTACTGGTGGTCAAAGTGGTGATGTTCAAATAAATGCAACTGAATCATCGGAGAGAGAAATTTGACAAGAAAGAGTCGCACGAATAGTTCTGCTAAAGACAGAGGAACCCAGACATCATGAAACTAACCGAGAGCATTTATGGAGACAAACACCAGGGGCGGCCTTGATGAACACCGTCTAGTCAATCCGGCTGATTTAGAGTATATAGCTGACATGGTGAGAAAGCTGTTGAATGAAAACCAACATAGAAGTGATGACGAATGGAGCTCGGCGCCCAATAGAACCCCATTCACTGATGATATCATGTAGGAAAATTGTCCATTAATGTTTATTATGATTACGATGTCATCATATATTGGGACAACGGACCCTAAATAAAATCTATTGAAATATGAATGGCATATGGATGATGTTCGAGTGGTGAATGCATTAAGGTGTAGATGTCTTCCCATATTTCTAGATAGAGCAGTTATGATGTGGTTTACTGGGCTCGTCCCAGAGATCCAAATCTTTGTTCGACCAATTAGCAAGGAAGTTTATGAAGCAGTTTAGGATCCACATTGCTCGATCGAAAGATGTGATGTCTTAACGAGCATCTATTAGGGTCCTATAGAGAGCTCAAAGTGATTTTTGAGTCGACTTAATATTGTTATGACCAAAGTTAACGATCCTAAAGATGTATTATGTTGTAGGCATTGATCTGGGGAATAAACTCGGATATACTTTTTGGTAAATGGCTAAAGATGATATAGCCACACACTATTGAGGAATTTTATTAAATGGCCAACCAGTTTTTGTGCATAGAAGAGGCAAGTCTGGTCATCAAAAAAGTAGTGGTAGACCATTGAGTGAATTGTGCAGAGAAACATTGCTATAAAGCGAACTGATGAGAGCGTCAGGAATGTTGCAGTTAATGTTGGGAATAGTAATACCAATTAACAGGGTGCAGGTGGAAAGAAGCCAGACTTCAAGAAGCGTCTAAGATATTTAAAGCCTGAAGATTGTACCCTATTGAATCAGGCCATTGAAAATATTTACCTCGCCGCGCAAGGAACTAAAAATTATAGGAAGCCGCCTCGAAAGAAGACAATTGAATGAGAATTGCTCTCAAGGAAATATTTTCACTTCCATGAAATACATGGGTACAATACCAACGAATGACGAAATTTAAGGGATATAACCAAAGATTAAATCAGGAAGAAAAGTTGCAACATTATGTGAAAGATTTGCAGGAATGTAGGAAAAGGAACAATAGATTCCTAGTGTGGATAGCCCAACAAGATCATGATGGGTCTAGTGGTGATGGACCCAGGCAGGCTAAAAAAAGAATTACGATAAACACTGTTGTGATTTATAGCAGAAACTGAACCTAAGCCGATGATGGGCTTGGACAATTATCTTGGAGAAAAACTAGTAAGGCACATTACTGAGTCCTTTAAGAAGCTGGTGGAGAAGGCTCTTCGACATGAGAGTATGTATCGTAAATTTAAATCGATTGTTGCTCCTAAGGATGAGCTAAATCCGCAAGTTGGTAAGGGAGGCAAGAGGAAATGGGGAAACAACAAAAAGCAATTTTAGAAGGGTGGCTAGAAAAGGGCAAGCGGAGCCTACTTCCTATAACTATGGAGAGAAAGGCCATCATAGCAATGGTTGTAGAAATGAGAAGAAAGGATGTTTTAACTACAAAAAACTGTGACGTATGAAAAAGGATTGCCCAAAGCTGCCGAGAAACAAGCAGTTTGTTTCTGTTTACACTTTGAACGTTGGTTGAGCTTTGTTGAGTGCTCCATTGGTGAAGGAGAAGGGGATGAACGCTGTTATACATGGTACGCTTTCTATTTATGGTACACATGTATGTGTTTGTTCGATATCATGGCTATATATTCCTTATAGATTTGATGAAGGATACTAGACGAGTTGTTATGCCATTAAGGCATATGACACCGAAAGAGCAGAAGGAACTATAAGTGTAAGTAAATGACCTATTACAATGAGGATTCATTCGATGGAGTATATCTGAATGGGGAGCACCTGTAATGTTCGCCAGTAAGGTGGATGACTTTTTGAGACTGTGTATGGATTACCGTTAGTTGAACAAAGTGACAAAGAAGAATAAGTACCATTACTAAGTATCGATGACTTGTTTAATCAGCCCTATGGTGCTAGTGTGTTTTCTCAATTGCACCTCATGATAGGTTTTCATCAACTGAGAGTGGTGAAGGAGAGTGTTCTAATCACAACGTTTCAAATGCCGTTTGGATTCTATGGATGGCTGGTTATGCCGTTCGAGTTAACTACCACACATGCATATTTTATTGAACTTATAAACTACGTGTTCAAGGATCAACCAAATAAGTTTGTACTTGTGTTTCTGGATGATATCCTAGTTTATTTAGATGGAAGAAGAACACAAGAAGCATCTGAGGATTGTGCTCATGGTGCCGAGGAAACACCAATTAAAGGCAAAGTTTTCAGAAGTATTGCTTCTGAAGGAGGGAAGTGCAATTTTTAGGTTATGTAGTTTCTAAGTAGCTCATTGTTGTTGATCCTACGAAGGTGGTAGCAGTATAGGATTGTGATCGACCCATGACCGCTACAAACACGAGAAGTTTCCTTGGACTGGCCCGATATTATAGATGTTTTATCAAGGACTTCTTTAAGGTAGCAGCATCGTTAACCAACTTAACAAAGAAGAATCAAACTTTTACTTACGACGCGAGGCACATATTTATGAGTCAAAATGAGAGATTGACGAGCCCACTGGTGTTAGTCATTCCGAGGGGGAATGAAGAGGTGATCATATACAAAGACGCCAGTGGTACTAGACTAGGTGCAGTGTTGATGCAGAGGAGAAAGGTTGATGCATATGATATTCGAGCAGAAGACATGCAGTCAACAATGATGGTTAGAGTTTTTGGCTCACTACGACTTTTTCATTTCCTATACACCCTGTAAAGGACATGCAGTCGCTAATGATTTGAGCAGAAGACATGCCAGCTTGGAAGCGATGTTCCTAGAGTGGAAGCAGTTGGAGTTTATTATTGGTTATGATTTTAGACCTCAATGTGAGCTAGAGCCAAAAGTGTTAACTGGCTCGACGATCATACCTACTTTGATAAAGCGGATTGGTACTAGTCAAAGGAAAGATGCTAGACTAGCAGAGACCATGATAAAGATAGAGGAAGGAGTAGAGTCTGTAAAGACGAAGTAGTATGTGCATAACCATGATGGTTGGGTCCATAAGGACGGCAGATTGTTTATGCATGATGCCAATAGGTTGAGGGATGATGTGCTACGAGAGCCATCATTCAAGACTGACTATACATCCCGTAGTAATAAAATGTACCATGATGTGAGGTGAACATTTTATTAGGAAGGACGAAGAAGGATGTTGGGGGCATTTATCTTGAAATGCATGGACTACCAGTCGATAAAGGCATAGCAGAAGAAGCCGAGTGGTTTGCTGCAACCGCTCGAGATTTCCAAGTGGAAATAAGAACAAGTTTTGATAGACTTCATCCACGGATTGCCAAGGAGAAGAGGAGGGTATGATAGTATTTGGGTCATAGTCGAAGATTGATGAAGAACACTAGATTTATACCGGTAAAGTCTAAGAGGAATACAAATTGGCCGAGTAATATGTGAAATGGGTCATGGGATTACATGGTGTGCCAAAGAGCATTGTGAGTGGCCAAGACCCTTTGTTCACTGGCGGGTTTGAGAAGAGTTTATAAGAGGTGTTGGGGACGGAGCTGCATCTCAGTACAGCTTATCATCAACAAACTAATGGGCATACCGAGATGATGAATCGTATCATGAAGGATCGGTTATAAGCTTGCCCTTTCGATTTTAGTGGCTCATAGGACGATCATTTGCACTTATTAGAATTTGTATACAACAACATTTATCAGTCCAATATTAGTATTGCACCATTTAAGGCATTATATGGTCGACCGTGCAATGCTCCTTTATTTTGGTGGGAAGTGAGCAAGAGACTGATACTTGGGCCAGATATGATCAGAGAGACTTCGAAAAGATCGAGATCATTCAAACAGATAGCTACGCTGGTAAGAGAAGACGTGATTTAAAGTTCTATGTCGATGATATGGTGTTTGTCAAGATCTCTCCACTGAAGAACATTATTCAATTTGGAACTAAGGGGAAGTTGGCACCAAGATTTGATGGTCCTTTTCCTATACTCGAGAGGATTAGGAGCCTAGCCTATACGGTTAACTTACCTTAGATGATGGAGGGTGTGCACAATGTGTTCCACGTCTCTCACTTGCGGAAATCTATGCATAGCTCAAGCATAATAGTTGAACTGGATTAGCTTAATGATATAGCAATTGAACAAGAAGCTTCAAGTTCTCATAGGCCTATTTGTATTGTCAAATATCATACGAAGCAGCTTAGGAGGAAGGCGATAGAGCTGGTGAAGGTTCAGTGTAGTGAGAGCGAAGGCGATTGTACTTAGGAGATCGAGGAGAGCATGAGAACCACTTATCTAGAGTTATTTACTTGGTGAGATTTCCTATTTATCGTATTTACTTTAACTTTTAATATCATATAGGATAGTTAAATCTCATGCTAGGGTAGGCGTAGATATCATTTCTTGCTTATGTGTGCATGATTGATGTTAGATATGATTAATGCTCATGGTTATTAAGCATGCGAGATAACTATGTTTGACTTTACCTTGTTATATTGTGGATTTTAGGGCAAAATTCTTAAAGTGGGGAGAGTGCAACGACCCATGTCTTACATATCGAATGATAAAAAAATATCACTTTTAAATTCATATGAGGTTATATGACTGTAACTTTGGGATATGTTTACTAGTAATATTTTCTATCTAGAATTTTAGTGAACGATTTTACCCGCAAAAACTTATAATGCATATAAATTTTGATAAAAACCGAATTATGATCCAAACCCACTTTTATTGGAAAAATATTATGGTTTTCCTTTTCATAGATTGATCATAATAGTGATTTGAACTTTCTGGCCAAGAGATAGGGCTATTTGAAGTTTGTCAGTTTTTGGAGTAGCTTAATGGGTAATTGTAAGATTGAGGATTGGCCCACTAACCTATTTCGGGTTTGAGACTATTAGGGCAGAAATTAGCTTCCCCAAATTATTTTTACCGTTTACCAAATAGATATAAGCCTTCATTAACCCTTTCTTTACCAAAACCTTTGCCCTTCTCCTCAATATCAAGTCTAAATCATAGAGTAAGGGTATATCAAGAGGTTAGTTAGAGATCTTTAAATCTACATTTTTGGAGGAAAAATTTAGGATTGGTTATTCATTCTCGAATTTGCCTTGATTTGTGTGCAAAACATGGATTTTAGAGGGTTCGACGAGTGATTTCTCATCTCACACCTTAATGTATATATGTATCTATAAGTTTTAATATGTTTTGGATCCATTTTTAAAGATGAAATTAAGTTTTAATGTTGTTTTAAAACCCTACCTATAGTAAAACGTGAATAAATGGATTGTCCTAATCATGTTACTTTGGATGTGTAGTTGCCTTGATACACGTTAGGCTATGTTGTGGATTCATTGCATAATGATTGACTTGATTTATTAAGTGATTTGCATGCTTGAATGTTGTTTTATGCATGTATGGTGTTTGCATATATGCTTGAATGTTTGAAATGAATTAGAGGTAGGAACCCAAAAACCAGACTTCAATGAATAGGCTCAGGGGCATTAAAAGTTGTATCGATGCATACATAATGCACAAGGGTTGAAGAACGAAGCATAGCGATGGAATCAAAGAAAATTTGGAATTTGGAGCTAGTACAATATTTCTACCTAGGGTGCTTCAAGTATTGCTTCGGTCTGGCTATGGGTATGCTCGGGTATGTCTTTGGATCAATGATAGGGGGACCAAACATTAAATACTAGCCGGTGGCTTGATGGTTCGACATTGTGGAAGACCGAACATCAAATGTTGTTTGGTAGCACTATCGTTCGGGGCCAAACAAGATATGGGGTTCGATGATATTTGCTTCGAGTCTCACTTTGGGGAACGATGGTTAGCGCTTCGGTTTAGTAGACAGACATGAAATGAGTGTAATTTTTCAGAGCTGCTTTGGGTCGAGGGATGTGTTGCTTTGGATTTCTCTAAGGAGCACTTCGGGTTTGGCGAAACAATTATCTAGACGGGTACTTAAGTTTGTAGTATTTTAGTCGTGAGTAGGCGATGCTTTGGGATTTTTTTCATGACTTGTTCCAAGGGTCGTGTGAGTGATGTGGAGTAAGATAGACAACTCCAAATGACTCGGAATGACTTTGAATCCTGAAGGCAATCAATGAAGTGTGACGACTTCGACAACTTAATGTGGCGAGAGACTATAGCATATGGTAATAAACCGAGAGGACAATTTCTGCATGATATCTTATGGAGAACATAAGGTTGTAATGCTCATTAGTGGGATATTGTAGTCTACACGTACCCAGAGTAGTGTGTGTACCCATGTTTTTGGATGTGTGCGTGTGTCCAATCCCTAGCCATTTGCATGGGAATAAGTTAAGCATATGTAGTTATATTGGCGGTACGTACACTAAGGGATAAATCGGTAACATTGAGGTTGTAATGTTCATTGGTGGGATAGGGTAGTCTGTGTGTACCCTGGGTAGTCTATGCGTACATATATTTTTGGATGTATGCGTTTGTCCAGTCCTTAGCCATCTACTTGGCAATGAGTTGAGCATTCGTAAGTGTTATAGTATATCCAATGCACTTGAGTGGGAGATGCAAGGCTTTGTGATGGATTGTATGTTTGTTCTACGCTTGATATGATGTGTGATACACCTATACCCATATTTTCTGCATATGATGGTAGTTTAGCATATACCTTGTTTATGTGCTAACTCTTTGGATGTAGAGACATGTCAGGTATGACTCTACATCCCTTATGTCCTTATTAGTATATACAATTTTAATAGTATTTTGAGATGGTGTATTACTCACACCAGACTGTTGTCTGATTTGAGGTTTTATGTTTTTCTTCTTATTATCCTAGACACGTTTAAATGTGTAGAGTAGGGATAACGTGTCTGGATAGTGCATGTTGCTGCACGGAGAATGAGCAGGAGGCTATGCTTTCATATGTCTATACTTTGGAGCTTACCATTGCTTATATTCCACCATGTAGAACTGTGGAGCTATGACAATACTTGTATTTTGAGAGACAATTATAGAGTTTACTTTGGAGATTTAGGATGTATATACTCTTTTAATTTAGTTTTTATATAATTTATAAACCTGATGCACTCTGATGTTTTTGTTTATGGTTGATTTAATTATATTATTTTCTCGTCTGTTTTACATTTATTTGATTTTTTTCTATGCACGGTGAAATGTTCTACAGGTTGCATGTTTGGATTTTTTTCATTACTTTTCACCTTTGGCCATCGCCTTACGTCAGTCAGGTAACTCCACAATGCATTATACAGGTATAATGGGCACCAAAGGTGTAGGGTGGTCATTATAAGCACCCTAGGGAGAATTAATTGACCCGATGAAATACTTAGACTCTAATTCTAACAATTGCTTCTTAAGCTCCACATTCTCTTTTGCAAACATTCTTGTTAGAGGTCGACCGATAGGTTGAGTTTTAGGGACAAGATCAATTCAGAACTCAATAGCTCGCTTAGGAGGTATATCAGTAATAGATTCAAAGATATCTTATTAATCTTTGACAACATGGATACAAACAAATCTCATCATCATCTCAAGCTTCTAGAGCATAAAGTGATCCATTCGAACTTCTGCCGATACTCCCAAAAGCTACACTAACGCGTTCCATGGAATATGGATAGCCAAGAGTAACAATCCTTTCAGGGAATAACAAATGTGCCTCAAATCGATCTAGCTAATCCATTCCGAGGATGATGCCAAATCCTATATATTCAAACATATGTAAGTCACAAAAGAAAGAATGGCACCGGTTCAACATTCTTGCATAACATTCCGAGGGTTACGTATCCTCCAATAGGGATCGCAATCCTCAAAGATGTGACTAAACATACAACATTAAGATTAAATCTATCAACCCATTCCTTAGATACGAATGAGATGCACTCATATCAAACGGAATTCTAATAGGAAATTATTTAGATGAGACCGTAAATTCCAGGACTGTTGGAAATTCACTTTAGTCTCGAACGAAACACTGGTAGATTCAAGGGCATTCAACTTGCCAACTTTCTTTGGTCATGAATAACCAAAATGCCCAACCTCCTTGCAAACTTTTCATTTTGGTGAGATGATGAAATACACGACTTAGAGCATTTCCTGGAGAAGTGACCCTTCTCTCCACAATTATAACACACCACATATTCTCTAAAACGAGCCTTAAGTTTAGTTGTGTAATCTATGACTTGCTTCTTGTTTAGGAACTATAGCCTTTCCCTCTTGAATGGGAACTATCGCTTCTGTCCAAAGCTGACCTTTCCCTTTGGCTCCTCATCTCCACTTTCCTTCTCTACTTCCTCTAGTCTAAGTGCTGTATCAACCAGCTTCTCAAAAGTAGCATCTAGTTGTGGAAGTAGAGCTTTTCTCAAAGCTTTGTTCAAACCATAAACAAACTTATGGTCCTTCTTTAGTGGAATATTGATGAGATAAGTTCCATACTTCAACAATCCCTCAAAAGTGACAACTATATTCAACTAAAGACATGTGATAATACTTTAAATCTATGAACTTCCTAGCCATCGCCACCTTCCCAACTTTTGGAAGAAATTTCAAATGGGTCTGATTAATCCCAAGTTAATTCAGCTTCATCTAACTCTGCTACCAATAGCTCATACTAGTCCAATGCTCTTTCCTGTAGCTGGCTCAAAGTAATCTAGACCTTTTATTGTCTATGATTCCCATATGTGTGAAGATACGCTCACGCGTTTTGGGCCAAGCTTGCAGTCCAATCACACCTTTTGTGCCTTTGAAGGTCTTCCCTCCAAAGCTAGCATAGCTGTTGCACAGCCTGCAAAGTCAAATTGAGAAGTGGAAGGATAGGAGCCATGGAAGCACTAGACTGTTGAATGCTCATCATTAGCTTCATTAGTTTCTCTATGGTCATGAATACTCCCCAGATCCATTAGACTGTCTAGAGTCTTAATGAACAGAATGAGGACCATCCATTACTTACTACATCAAAGAAGTGTGATTCAGATTAAGAATAAGTAAGAAACATTAGCATATTTCCGAACAAATAAGTAACAAATACGCACCAGATGACTACTCTTTGTAATCACCATGCATACGTAATAAATATAGATATTTAATCTGCACAACACCTAAGGGATTGATATTTATAAGTCCATCTAGGCCAATGATATATTATTCTAACCCTGCTTTGATACCAAATGAAACTCCCCATCTCTATACTTATACTACCAAAGAGTATTACTAAGTAATATTGTTTGATAATATAGAGAATGAGATGATATTAGCATATCACATGAAAATTCCTTCGGACTAACACCGGTACATATCAAAAATTACATAACACTTGTTATAATTATACTCGGTATTGGCACAAAGCAATAAGCATGTGTGTCTGTAGGAAAAAAGAACGCATAACCGCAAAATATAAATAGTGTACAAAGAGTCAGAATGTAGTGAATAAAATATAATATATCACATAAACAAAGTCTTAATGCGTCTACAAAATGATAATCTCTAGCTCATTATATATATACACATCATAATAAATACATAATGAGGCTAAAAAATACATAAGGTAATAATACATCCTAATGAAACTACTAGCCTCCAAAAGTGTCCTATATAAGCAAAAAACCACTTCAAGCCTGAGTATTATAAATAATACACGGGTCAGACTACGTCTGTAATAGTATGTAAGCAATGATAAT
Source organism: Allium cepa (assembly GCA_030765085.1). Classification (NCBI taxonomy): domain Eukaryota; kingdom Viridiplantae; phylum Streptophyta; class Magnoliopsida; order Asparagales; family Amaryllidaceae; genus Allium; species Allium cepa. Next base: position 168,576,673 of record CM060932.1, read on the forward strand.
AAACATAACACACGAATGAATCTCTTGAAATATGTATAAGGGGATTTTCACTCAAAGGGCTTCTTTGTGTAGGGTAATAAGTTTTAAGGATGACATATCTGAAAAATTAGTTTTAAGGACAATTTGCAGAAAAAAGATAAATGAAGTTATCATTTTCAGTTATAACGAAATGATAATAAATGAATTTATCATTTTCTTGTTTAACTTAAAAAGATAAATGAATTTATCATTTTCCTGTAATTGTTCTTAAAACTAATTTTTTAGAAGTTTTATTGTCTTTAAAATTAATTGCCCTAAAATGAGAAGACCTGCAACCTAATTTTCACTATGTATAATTCATCCAACCATGTAGTCTATAAAATAAAGAAACTCATCATACATCCATTAATCATACAATGACAATAACCATACATCTATGCATCTATATCATAAAATGTAAATATAACTCATAATTGTTAGTCTGTGAGATGATGGTTTTGATGACAACAACCTTAGAATAGATTATAAAACATAAATACCAACAGTGTAAGTTTAGATATATGTATATGCATGATTTAACCATGCAGGTAACAAGAATGAAGACTGTACAGTATAGAGATTCAAGATATCAAGATTGAAGACTCATGAATAACAAGAATATCAAGATTACCAAGAGTTCAAGTAATTTATTTTAGAAATTTTGTTAAAACTCCTACAAAAGCACTTGCATCTTAAAATCCAATTTATTCGTGGAATGGAATCCACTTCGAGCTTGTTAAAGGGATGGAACCCTAAGGAACCTACGAAAAATCTAGTGGAACATTATTTTGTATCCGCTAACTTTTTATTTAAAATGGTTTTTCAAAATTATATCTTGTTTTCAAAATGATTTCAAAACCTTCCTTTTAAAAGCATCAAAAACGTCTATCCTGATTTTAAATACTTTTAGCCTCAAAATAATCTTTAATTTCAAAATCAAATTATCCTTGTTTTTAAACTATCTTTTAAATATAATATATTTAACTTTTAAATATTTATACTTAGATTTTAAATAGAAAATAGTAGTAAAATTTTGTATATATTATTCTATGTATTTAATTATGTATTTTAGTTATAGTCAAGTATTTTTATAAAGTTTAAAATAGTTTTAATATAAGATAAAGGTTATTTTCAAAGAAAATCAAAACACCAAAAATCCCTTTGGGATATCGACATACTCAAGTACCCCATGTCGACATGGTGTCAGTTGAGTTCAAAATTTAAATTTCAAAAGAAGTGTTTATTCATCATAACACTTCACAAATGGACCTGGCTGTTGTTCCTCTATAAATAGGGTTGGTTTCAACGAATTTTAACATATATTTTCTGGTTTTTCACTCCTCTTCTTCTTCCACATTTCTATATACAAATTCTTATCATTACTCTGTCGAATCAACATTGAATCTAACTAGATTATCTCTGGTTTGATTCTCTATCACTATCTCAACAAGATCCTTAGTGCTATTCAGAGTTATAGGCTTTTTGTAATCAACTTAGCGAGATAAGGTGTGATTATAGCCTTTGAAATCAATCAAGCGAGATAAGGTGTGATTGTAGGCTTGGGAAATCAATTGGGTGAACTTGTTGCCCGGGAAATCAAGTATCTCTACCCAGAGGATTGTGATTCTGGAGGGTGTACCTCGTTGCCTTGAAATCGAAGGTGTAATTGTAAAGATTGTTTCTGAAAGGAAATCCGTACTTGTGTGCGGGACTGGATGTAGGGTAACTCCGAACCAGTATAAAATCTGGTGTATTCTTTCCTTTACTGCTTTTACTTTATATTTGCATTTGTGTTTGATTCTGTGATCATATCTGTGTCAGAATATTGCATACATTTGTGTTTAAATTAACAAAAACTCAAAAAGATTTAACAATTCTCTAAAACACTATTCACCCCCCTCTAGTGTTTATCCTAGCCTTAAGATTCTTAATCTGCATTTCTCACATTTGGTATCAGAGCAAGGTTTTCAAAGTTTGATGATCTGATTTAAAATGGCTATGTTTGTTAATACTAGTTTAGTAATATTCAGATCATCATTGTCTTTTGAGTCTGCATATAATCAATGTTCAAATTCAAGTTGTCTACCAAAATTGTTTGATGTGCAGGAATCAATACACCACGTACAAATTGTGCAGATCAGAAAGGACAAATAGATACTCGATAGTGGATGTTCTAGACGCATGGCTGGTAATCCAGATATGTTAAATGATATAATATACAAAGACGGAGGACTGGTTAACTTTGGAGACAATTCAACAGGATATGTGATTGGCATCGGCAAAGTCGGTAACTTTGAAACTCCTATTAGTACTAATGTTTTGCTAGTTAAAAATCTGAAACATAATTTGCTGAGTATAAGTCAACTTTGCGATAAAGGATATAAAATTAAATTTGAAAAAGATAAATGTCACATTGAAGATAATAATTCAACCATAATATTTGAGGGAGTTAGGAAAAAGAGTATTTATATTCTTAGTATGAAAGTTTCAAATGATAACTTATGTCTTTTGGCAAATACAAGTGACCCTTGGATTTGGCATAAGAGATTTGGGCATTTGAATTTCAAACTCTAATCTAGACTATCAAAACATGATCTAGTAAGAGGTCTCCCTAAAATGAATTTTAAAGTAGATAGTCTATGTGATGCATGTCAATTAGGAAAACTTAGAAAAAGTTCTTTTAAATTAAAAGATATGATTTCAACTTCAAAACCTCTTGAGTTACTTCACCTTGATTTATTTGGTCCATCTCAAATTCTGTCAATAAATCATAGAAAATATGTTTTTGTAATTATAGATGATTATTCTAGATTTACATGGATAATATTTTTGAAACATAAAAGTGATACTTTTGAATGTTTTAAGAACTTTACAAAAAGGATTCAAAATCAACTTTCTCTAAAAATTATAACCATTCGTAGTGATCATGGTGCTGAATTTGAAAATGAAAAGTTTGAGGAATTCTGCAATAAAAAGGGAATAACTCACAATTTTTCATTTTCAAGAACTCCATAACAAAACAGAGTATTAGAACGTAAAAATAGGACGATTCAAGAGTGTGTGAGAACTATGCTTTCAGACGGTAAATTACCAAAGAATTTTTGGGCAGAAGCAGTTGCTACCGCCTGTTATATTTTAAATAGAATTTTAATTAGACCTTTAACTAATAAGACTCCTTGTGAACTTCTTCACTCAAAGAAACCTAAAGTATCTTATTTTAAATTTGTTGGAAGTAAATGTTTTATTTTAAATACTAAAGATTACTTAGATAAATTCGATCCTAAATCCGACGAAGGTATTTTTATCGGATATTCTAATAGAAGTAAAGCGTACAGAGTATTTAATTTAAGAACTAACACCATCGAAGAAACAATGCATGTGTCATTCGATGAAAATTTCAAAAATTTTGAAGATACAAATGACGAAGATGATTTAATTACTCAAAATCACGAGTCAACTTAAACTAGTAATGAAATTAATAATCCTAATAAAAGGACTAAACTTTTAACATATCATCCTAATGAAAATGTACTAGGAGATATGCAATCTGTAGTTAAAATTAGAAATCAACAAAGTCAAATGAGTAATGTAGCTTTTATATCAACTATTGAACCCAAAAATCCAAAAGAAGCATCAACCAATGATTCATAGATTTTGGCTATACAAGAAGAATTAAATCAATTTACTAGAAATGAAGTTTGGGAACTTGTTCCTTGTAACGACCGTGATTTTTACCGTGGTGATAAATGATTTTAAAATCAGTAACGACCGTAATTGTTGAATTACTGTCGCAGTGAATATTTTAAATAGAATTTTTTTAATTAAATTTTGGAAGAAAAAAAATCTGTTGCCAAGTCAGTTGAGTTGTGTTATGAGTGCACTGCTTTCACGTGTAACATGCTTTGCCGTCAGAGGAAATTAAATGTGAACACTACAATTCTTACTGTCATTTTTTTTCCAAAAGCTTTGAACACATTTTATACTTAAACTAGGCGGCTATCATCCCTTTAGCCGTGTACTTTCTTAAGCCATTTAATGAAAAAGTGGGCAACACGTTGTGGAGTTAATGCAAAGTGTACAAACATTCCTATCAACCCTCCTTTTTTTGACTTGTCTCAGTAGCCAACTTTTGCAATATTTTATAACTCTCAAAGGCTTGAATTGTTAATGGCTGATATTGTATAAACTTCTTCTCTCTTTGGAATCTGAGTTAATAGCTATTTTGGAGCAAATATTCGGTGAGTTATACTCACACATCTAATTGATATTCATCAAGTCTCTGCCCTTATTTTGAAACATGGCTTTCTTTGATTTTGGGAAATTGACTCTGTTGTGATTTTTTTTTTCATCATCACAACCTGCATTTTCGCATCTGTATATTTTCCACCATGACTTCGATAAAGTAATTGATTGCACACAAGTATATATATATGCGTTATTTTCTGGTTCGCCTCAGTAGGTAGTGGCTCAGCATTATTATGGCTACACACTAGTGGTCACGGCATATTGTGTTGCATGCATTGGTAGTTTTTAGTTCTGCCCTCACTATAGAAAAATGCGTTCTAATGGGTTATATTCCATGAATCAGGTCACTGGAATATGTGTGCGCATGTATCTTGGGATGATGTGCAGGTGCCTTAAGTGGCATGCATACCATATGAAGTGTGGAAAAAAAAAATTGATTCAGAACAATGTTCCTATACCTGCGCACGTACAAGCCCTGATGCATGCATGCGTGCCCATTTCATGACTTGAATATAATTTTTGTTTTCATCATACATTATCTTACCTGATGTATATGGCTCTATAAAATGGTACTAAACATAACTGTAAAGCGTTGTGTTACTGCCTCTGATATATATTCCCAATTGGAATAGTTAACCAAGAATAATATGTGTCACCCTTGTTTTAAAAATTAAATTGTGAATGTGAAAGGTGTAAAGGTGTTGCCTGTAGTTTCAACACATGCATATGTAATCATATGGGATGCATGCGCATACCTGTGCTCCATAGTGGAGCAGGGTCACGTGTGAATACACATATGCATTTCGCATAAACTTGTATGTGTTTTGACATGTGCATTCTTTTTGCCTAATCTAGTTCATTATACAAAGGCATTGCATACGTGAAAGATATTGTTTAGTCATCCCTTTGTTTTAGTAATTTACTTTAGCATGCAAATATGTTCACATCTCTACTTCAGCACGTTAGTGCGTGCCATTGCATGGAAATAATCCATGCGCAACACATAAATTATGCCCAGATTGCAATTCGCATTCACATATATTGCCTGCCCAGATTTGCAATTTGCTTATATTTGCATGGAAGAAATATTAAAGGGCCTGCTCACCTTCTTGCTTTACACGTGTAAGTGTAATATTGTATGTGTAGAGTATTATATGGACTAGGTAGTAAAAGTATATGTTTTTTTGTGATTTCGAACAGCAGGTATAGTTGGCAATTTATTAATATTTTCCAATTTCTTTTATACACGTGAATTCAATTTATTCACTTGAATCCAGTGTTGTTTTTAATGAAAAACTGGTTACCGTTATTTTTATAACGAATTTTACACCGGTAAAACATTTGGATGCTAATTATTTTGATGAAAATTTTGACGTATATATATTGCGGTCATTTTGACATCAGTAACCGTCATTTTTAAAGTGACTTTTCAAGCGGTTATCCCGCAACGCTGATTTGGTATCCATTTTTACGGTGTTCTGCGATATGCAATTTCCTCGTCGAAATTGCTATAGTTGTTGCTATTTTAATCACGTGTTTTAAAAATCGTTTTAAATTGAAATTGTTTCCAAATTTATTTTTTTACAGTTTGCGCGTTCAAAAGAATGAGGAAGCGATTTAAACGATTTAGAAAAATTAAGGACTATGAACCCTTACTTTTACTGATTCGCTTAATTCCGGACTTGTCCGTTTGAGAACGTAAAATGTATTTTTATAAAATACACAATTTTGCACTTTCAAAAAACGATGAAGAGATTTAAACGATTTAGCAAAAGTGCGGAGTATGGAACCACGCTTTTACTATTTCGGTTAATTCCGGACTCGTTAATTGAAAATTTTGTTGTTTGATGATTTTGATGATTTTGTGTGCTTTCTAGCCACTATGATGGATCTTCGGGTCATATGATGGACCTTCGGGTCAAATACCAGTACTAGACCTTCGGGTCATATGTTGGGCGCCAAAATTATGATGACAGTACTTGGTAGGCTTCGGCCATATGAGATGCACGTGCGGCGTAGCTTAGACTCGCCATATGATGGGATTGATCCACTTTTATGTTGATTTTTTTCTAGTTATCTATTTTTGATTTCTAGATTTTGTGAATTGTTGTTTTGAATTCAATTGTGAATTTAAAGTTGATTTTGATGGTGTTTGATGTGATTTCTTCATTTAATTATGTCAATTTCTTATGTTGAATAGTCTCATTCGAGAGTATTATTATTTTGCTTTGATGTTGTTTAAGATGCATTCACTTCTAATAATATATTAGACTGATCCGTTTATTATTTTCTTTTAAATAATACTCGGGTCAGACCGAGTTATTTCAGGGTAATCTCTATCTCTGATTCTGTAGCAGCTTCAGCTTTTGGGATTTCGCATCATCTTTTGTCTAGCCTTCGAGGAGTTCTTTTGGTTATTTGACTTCCGTCTTATGTATGTAGTTATCCATGTATATGTGTATTTGGTTCATGGGAACTATAGATTGTTGTAGCATGTATTCCAAACTTATCTTCCGCTATGTATCTGATATTTCTGTTCTGATGTGATTAAACTATCTGTGTTGTTGATATTATGAGTTGTTCTGGATTTTTCTTTAGCCACCGTAGTTTCGTTTTAGATTTGGATTGAATTTATATCTTTGGGAGTAAGTTATACAACTCCTATCGATGTAATCAATGCTCATCTAAGGCATAACGTACGTATGGTCGCTTCTAACAAGCCTTATTCTTCGCAATAGCATACGTTATTCCTTATAATAACCTTTGTTATTATGAGCATAGAGGTGGGGCGTCACAGCTTGGTATCAGAGCTGAAATTCAGAACAAATTATAATATACACAGAACAGAAACAGAATGGAACATGTGTTACAACTATTCGGGAGTTTATTCGTGCCTTTCTAGTCTATTCTATCCACTTTAACATGTGGAGTACGTCTAGGAATAAATTTAATATTCCGTAGTATTCCATTTGTTTAATCTTCTTATCAATTGTGTATGGTTGTAACTAATCCTTACCTTCTCTTGTCTCTCAGCCTATGGCTGGAAGAGGTAGAGGGAAGCGTTCTTCTGCAGGCCCGTCTAGTGGTTCTCATCCGGACGGTGTTTATATGTCAGCTGATCAGTTTATGGAGCTATTTCGGGGTACTCAGCCTCCTGTTGCTACTCTCACAGCTTCTGCTCAGAAGTCTGCCTTCGCTCGCATGTGTAGTGACTATTCCCACCTTGGAGGTCAGCCTTTCAAGGGATCGGAAAGTGTTATGGAAGTTCAGACTTGGTTGCGCACTTGTGAGCGCATATTTTCTCGCATGGATCTTTCGGATCATCATCGCGTTCTCGTGGCATCTAGTATGTTACAAGAGCGTGCGCTTGATTGGTATGAGCTTTTTATTTCGAAAGTTGATGAGTCCGCTCTCTCTTGGGTTCAGTTTAAGGAACGTTTCGAACTTAAGTTCGCTCCTGAATCGGAAAAGGCTAATCTTTCTCGTAGTTTCCTTGAGTTGAAGCAAGGAAAGTCTTCGGTTTCCGATTATGTTGCATCTTTCGAGGCCTTGTCCAAATACGGAGTTGAGTTCATTAACACTCCACGCAAGAAGAATCTTCGTTTTGTTAAGGGTTTGAAGAAGTATTTGAAGAAAGTTCTTTTGCTTCAGCTCAAGCTCTCTTTTGAAGAGCTTGTTGATTCGGCTCTTTGTCTTGAAGCTGTTGAAAAGGAACGTGATAGTGGTGATGATGTTGAGGTTTCTAAGAACCCCAACAAGAAGAGGTTTCCATTTCATAAGCCCAATTCTAACTAGAAGAAGAAGAAGCAAGCTACCTCTAGTTCTCAGCCTAGTAGTACACCTTCTGTTCAGAGGGCGTGCTATAATTGTGGTTCGTTGGATCATTTTCTCCGCAATTGTCCTAAGCCTCTCACATGTCGTTATTGCAAGAAAGAAGGTCATTGGGTTTCTGATTATCCCATTGCTCCTAAGGGTTTCAAATCTGGGAAGCTTAATGTTGCTAAAGCTTCTGGTGATTCTTCTAAGCCTAAAGGTATTACCCCTCCTGTTTTGGAAGGTTTTATTTTATTTCATGGTCGTTCTATTAAATTTCTTTTCGATACGGGTGCATCACATTCATTCGTGTCGAAGGAGCTAGTTGATACTATTCATTTGGATGCTATTACTCTTTGCGACCCTTTGAGGATCGTAAATCCTATTGGTGGATTCGCTACCCTTGGATTATTATGTGTTGATGTTGAGATTATTCTTTGTGGTTTCTCCTTTCATGCGAATCTGCATGTTATGGATCATCTTGGTTTTGATATGATATTAGGTATGGATTTGCTCGTTCGTTATGAAGTTCAAATTCTATGTCCCGAAAGAACTTTATATCTCAAGCATCCCGATGCTAGCGAACAATTATCTATTATATTTCGAAGCATGGATCATACTTCGAATGCTTTTATATCTTCCCTCGAATCTGAGGATGACATAGATGATATTCCAGTTGTTTGTGATTTTTCTGATGTTTTTGAGCCTATTTCTAGATTGCCGCCGAAAAGGGCAATAGAGTTCCGTATAGATCTTATCCCCGGTGCACATCCTGTCAGCCGTCCTCCCACGAGGATGTCTGCTAAGGAAAATGAGGAACTCAAACAACAATTATCTGAGTTGGAAGCTAAGCGTTTTATCCGTTCTAGCTCGTCTCCTTGGGGCGCCGCCGCTGTCTTCGTTAAGAAGCCAGATGGTACTCTTAGGCTTTGCATTGATTACCGCAAGCTTAACGAGCTAACTATCAAGAATAGGTATCCATTACCTAGGATCGACGACATGTTCGATCAATTAAGTGGCGCTAAAGTCTTCTCCCAACTCGATCTTGCTATCGGTTTTCATCAGTTACGAGTGGCGGAAGATAGCATTCCTCTCACCGCATTCCGTACTCGTTATGGTTCTTACGAATGGCTTGCTATGCCGTTCGGTTTGACGAACGCTCCGGCGTATTTTGTAGATCTTATGAATCGGATATTCCGGGAATATCTCAATAAGTTCGTCTTGGTTTTCATTGATGATATTCTTATTTATTCCAAATCTGAAGCCAATCATATTCAGCAATTGGAGATTGTTTTGAGCACACTCCGTCAGCATCAGCTTTATGCCAAATTCTCCAAGTGTCACTTCTGGGAGAATAAGGTGAAGTTTCTCGGTCACATTATTTCTTCCGATGGTATTTCTGTCGATCCTTCCAAGATCGAATCTATTCAGAATTGGAAGAGGCCCGAGACTGTTACTGAGATCCGTAGTTTCCTTGGATTGGCGGGTTATTATCGTCGGTTTATTAAGGACTTTTCTCGTATTGCTTTACCTCTTACCACTCTCACGAGAAAAGCTGTTCCTTTTATTTGGTCGGATATGTGTGAGAATTCTTTCTTGAAGTTAAAGGATCTCCTCACTCATGCTCCTATCTTAGTGGTTCCCGAAGGGAATCGCGATCTTATTGTGTATACCGATGCCAGTGGTTGTGGGCTCGGTGCAGTTCTCATGCAGAAGGATAGGGTGATTGCTTATGCTTCTAGGCAACTAAAGCCTAACGAGATTCGTTATGCTACCCACGATCTGGAATTAGCCGCCGTTGTCTTTGATTTGAAGATTTGGCGACATTATCTTTTGGGCGAGCATTTTATTCTTTATACCGATTACAAGTCTCTTAAGTAATTGTTTTCTCAGAAAGAGCTTAATATGAGGCAACAAAGTTGGCTCGAGTTTCTTGCCTCATATGATTTTGATATTCAGTATACCCCTGGAAAGGGAAATCGAGTTGCTGACGCGCTTAGTCGTAAGCAACAAGTTGTCGTTTCCATGATGTTAGCGGAATGGAATATATTAGAGAGTTTATCTCTTTATGATATTCGAGACCATTCCCCAGTTCCAGATTCTCCCATGATTTTATTTAGCATGGAGGCTCGTCCCAGTCTTTTGGATCGCATTGCCGTGGCCCAGAGACGAGATCCTAATCTTGTCCATCTTATTCAGAGTTGTGAATCGGATTCCCGAAGCGATGAGCTAAAGGATTTCGATATTGATATTCGTGGTTGTATTCGGAAGAAGGGTAGATTGATCGTGCCTGATATTTCTAATCTTCGAAATGACATTCTTGAGGATTGTCATCGTTCGAAGTATACTATCCATCCGGGTAGTAGTAAAATGTATGCTGATATGAAACGCTTATACTATTGGGAAGGTATGAAGCGTGATGTGGCAAGTTTTGTAAGCCGTTGCACGACTTGTAATCATGTTAAGGCAGAACATCAGTGTCCTGGTGGTCTCTTGCAACCTTTGGAGATTCCGCTGTGGAAGTGGGATCAAATCTCTATGGATTTCGTTGATGGTTTGCCTCGTTCGAGGCAAGGCCATACTAGCATTTGGGTGATTATCGACCGACTGACTAAATCTTCCCATTTCATTCCAATCAAATCCAATCGAACCGCCCCTTTATTCGCCAAGCTTTTTATTAGAGAAGTTGTTCGACTTCATGGCGTTCCGAGTTCGATTGTTAGTGATAGAGATCCGCTCTTCACTAGTGGGTTCTGGAAGAGTCTTCAGAAAGCTTTGGGCACAAAGCTTAATCTTAGCACGGCATATCATCCTCAGTCGGATGGTCAGACTGAGAGAGTGAATCAAATTATGGAGGATCTTCTTCGGGCTTGTATTCTTGATTTCGGTGGTAGTTGGGAAGACCACATTCCTCTTGTTGAATTTGCTTACAACAATAGTTTCCAGTCCAGTATCGGCATGGCTCCTTTCGAGGCCCTTTATGGAAGGCCGGGTCGATCACCTTCTTGTTGGTTAGAGTCTGGGGAAAAGTTAATTCTAGGCCCCGACTTTATTCGGGAATCATCTGAGAAGATTCATCTTATTCGGCAAAAGATGAAAGAGGCTCAAAATCGGCAAAAATCTTATGCCGACAACCGTAGAAAGCCGTTGGAATTTTCTGTGGGCGATCATGTGTTCATTCAGGTTTCTCCAATGAAAGGAGTGGTGTGTTTTAGTAGCTCCGGAAAGTTGGCTCCTCGTTACATTGGACCGTTTCTTATTACCGAAAGCATCGGTCCCGTGGCTTATCGTATTGCTTTGCCTATCCAGTTTGCAGGGATTCACGATGTATTTCATGTTTCTCAGCTTCGCCGTTGCCTCCGTGAACCTGATTCGGTTATTGATCCTCATATATTGCCCGATCTTGAGATCTCACCCAACACGACCATGGTGCAAAATCCTATTCGTGTGCTTGCTACGGAGGTGAAACGCCTTCGGAACAAAGAAGTTCCGCTCGTAAAGATTCAATGGTCCGCAAACCCCAAGGATTGCACTTGGGAAACCAGAGAATTCATAGAGCGTTCTTATCCCGATTTTCTCTCCTCTTCGGGTGGGGGTGAGCATTCTTATCTATCTTTTCTATTTCGAATCTTTGTTGAGATGAATTATCTACGTTATTGTCTGCTTCTAGTATGAAAATTGCGGGGACGCAATTTTTATAAGGTGGGGAGTCTGTAACGACCGTGATTTTTACCGTCGTGATAAATGTTTTTAAAATCGGTAACGACGGTAATTGTTGAATTACTGTCGCAGTGAATATTTTAAATAGATTTTTTTTAAATTAAATTTTGGAAGAAAAAAAAATCTGTTGCCAATTCAGTTGAGTTGTGTTACGAGTGCACTGCTTTCACGTGTAACATGCTTTGCCGTTAGAGGAAATTAAATGTGAACACTACAATTCTTACTGTCATTTTTTTTCCAAAAGCTTTGAACACATTTTATACTTAAACTAGGCGGCTATCATCCCTTTAGCCGTGTACTTTCTTAAGCCATTTAATGAAAAAGTGGGCAACACGTTGTGGAGTTAATGCAAAGTGTACAAGCATTCCTATAACCACTCCTTTTTTTGACTTGTCTTAGTAGCCAACTTTTGCAATATTTTATAACTCTCAAAGGCTTGAATTGTTAATGGCTGATATTGTATAAACTTCTTCTCTCTTTGGAATCTGAGTTAATAGCTATTTTGGAGAAAATATTCGGTGAGTTATACTCACACATCTAATTGATATTCATCAAGTCTCTGCCCTTATTTTGAAACATGGCTTTCTTTGATTTTGGGAAATTGACTCTGTTGTGATTTTTTTTTCAACCATCACAACCTGCATTTTCGCATCTGTATATTTTCCACCATGACTTCAATAAAGTACTTGATTGCACACAAGTATATATATATGCGTTATTTTCTGGTTCGCCTCAGTAGGTAGTGGCTCAGCATTATTATGGCTACACACTAGTGGTCACGACATATTGTGTTGCATGCATTGGTGGTAATTTTTAGTTCTGCCCTCACTATAGAAAAATGCGTTCTAATGGGTTATATTCCATGAATCAGGTCACTGGAATATGTGTGCGCATGTATCTTGGGATGATGTGCAGGTGCCTTAAGTGGCATGCCTACCATATGAAGTGTGGAAAAAAAAAGAAAAAAAAATTGATTCAGAACAATGTTCCTATAACTGCGCACGTACAAGCCCTGATGCATGCATGCGTGCCCATTTCATGACTTGAATATAATTTTTGTTTTCATCATACATTATCTTACCTGATGTATATGGCTCTATAAAATGGTACTAAACATAACTGTAAAGCGTTGTGTTACTGCCTCTGATATATATTCCCAATTGGAATAGTTAACCAAGAATAATACGTGTCACCCTTGGTTTAAAAATTAAATTGTGAATGTGAAAGGTGTAAAGGTGTTGCCTGTAGTTTCAACACATGCATATGTAATCATATGGGATGCATGTGCATACCTGTGCTCCATAGTGGAGCAGGGTCACGTGTGAATACACATATGCATTTCGCATAAACTTGTATGTGTTTTGACATGTGCATTTTTTTGTCTAATCTAGTTCATTATACAAAGGCATTGCATACGTGAAAGATATTGTTTAGTCATCCCTTTGTTTTAGTTATTTACTTTAGCATGCAAATATGTTCACATCTCTGCTTCAGCACGTTAGTGCGTGCCATTGCATGGAAATAATCCATGCGCAACACATAAATTATGCCCAGATTGCAATTCGCATTCACATATATTGCCTGCCCAGATTTGCAATTTGCTTATATTTGCATGGAAGAAATATTAAAGGGCCTGGTCACCTTCTTTCTTTACACGTGTAAGTGTAATATTGTACGTGTAGAGTATTATATGGACCAGGTAGTAAAAGTATATGTTTTTTTGTGATTTCGAACAGCAGGTATAGTTGGCAATTTATTAATATTTTCCAATCTTCTTTTATACACGTGAATTCAATTTATTCACTTGAATCCAGTGTTATTTTTAATGAAAAATTGGTTACCGTTATTTTTATAACGAATTTTACACCGGTAAAATATTTGGATGCTAATTATTTTGATGAAAATTTTGACGTATATATATTGCGGTCATTTTGACATCAGTAACCGTCATTTTTAAAGTGACTTTTCAAGCGGTTATCCCGCAACGCTGATTTGGTATCCGTTTTTACGATGTTCTACGATACGCAATTTCCTCGTCGAAATTGCTATAGTTGTTGCTATTTTAATTACGTGTTTTAAAAATCGTTTTAAATTGAAATTGTTTCCAAATTTTTTTTACAGTTTGCGCTTTCAAAAGAATGAGGAAGCGATTTAAACGGTTCAGAAAAATTAAGGACTATGAACCCTTACTTTTACTGATTCGCTTAATTCCGGACTTGTCCGTTTGAGAACGTAAAATGTATTTTTATAAAATACACAATTTTGCACTTTCAAAAAACGATGAAGAGATTTAAACGATTTAGCAAAAGTGCGGAGTATGGAACCACGCTTTTACTATTCGGTTAATTCCGGACTCGTTAATTGAAAATTTTGTTGTTTGATGATTTTGATGATTTTGTGTGCTTTCTAGCCACTATGATGGACCTTCGGGTCATATGATGGACCATCGGGTCAAATACCAGTACTAGACCTTCGGGTCATATGTTGGGCGCCAAAATTATGATGACAGTACTTGGTAGGCTTCGGCCATATGAGATGCACGTGCGGCGTAGCTTAGACTCGCCATATGATGGGATCGATCCACTTTTATGTTGATTTTTTTCTAGTTATCTATTTTTGATTTCTAGATTTGGTGAATTGTTGTTTTGAATTCAATTGTGAATTTAAAGTTGATTTTGATGGTGTTTGATGTGATTTCTTCATTTAATTATGTCGATTTCTTATGTTGAATAGTCTCATTCGAGAGTATTATTATTTTGCTTTGATGTTGTTTAAGATGCATTCACTTCTAAGAATATATTAGACTGATCCGTTTATTATTTTCTTTTAAATAATACTCGGGCCAGACCGAGTTATTTCAGGGTAATCTCTATCTCTGATTCTGTAGCAGCTTCAGCTTTTGGGATTTCGCATCATCTTTTGTCTAGCCTTCGAGGAGTTCTTTTGGTTATTTGACTTCCATCTTATGTATGTAGTTATCCATGTATATGTGTATTTGGTTCATGGGAACTATAGATTGTTGTAGCATGTATTCCAAACTTATCTTCCGCTATGTATCTTATATTTCTGTTCTGATATGATTATACTATCTGTGTTGTTGATATTATGAGTTGTTCTGGATTTTTCTTTAGCCACCGTAGTTTCGTTTTAGATTTGGATTGAATTTATATCTTTGGGAGTAAGTTATACAACTCCTATCGATGTAACCAATGCTCATCTAAGGCATAACGTACGTATGGTCGCTTCTAACAAGCCTTATTCTTCGCAATAGCAGACGTTATTCCTTATAATAACCTTTGTTATTGTGAGCATAGATGTGGGGCGTCACATTCCTAGACCTGAAAATAAAACTATAATTGGAACTGAATGGGTTTATAAAAATAAAATGAATGAACAAGGAGAGGTAGTTAGAAATAAAGCACGTTTAGTCGCTCAAGGTTTTTGTCAAGAAGAAGGAATGGATTTTGATGAAACCTTTGCTCCCGTAGCAAGATTAGAAGCCATTAGGATTCTACTTGCTTTCGCAAATCATAATAATTTCAAACTATTTCAAATGGATGTTAAAAGTGCATTTTTAAATGGATTTGTAAAAGAGGAAGTATATGTTGAACAACCGCCACTTTTTGAAAATGAAAAATTACCTAATCATGTTTACAAACTTAAGAATGCTTTATATGGCCTAAAACAAGCTCCTAGAACCTGGTGTGATAGACTAAGATCTTATTTATTACAATCAAATTTTGAAATTGGTAAAGTAGGTAATAATATTTTTATTAAAAGAAATAAAAATGATATTCAACTAGTACAAGTCTACGTAGATGATATCATTTTTGGATCAAATAATTTTGAGATGAATAAAGAATTTTCTGAAATAATGACAAAAGAATTTGAGATGAGTCATATGGATGAATTAAATTTCTTTTTAGGATTACAAATAAAACAATTGGATAATGGTATCTTTATTAGTCAAGAAAAATATGCTAAAGACCAAATTAATAAATATTGTTTGACTACTGCGACTGGAAAACCCACTCTCATGGCAACCAACGAGTACCTTAGTAAAGAAGATCTCTCGAAAGATGTAGATCAAAAATTATATAGAGGAATGATTGGATCACTACTCTATATTACTGCTAGTAGACCTGATATCATGCATAGTGTTTGTCTCTATGCAAGATATCAATCTCAACCTAAAGAGACTCACTTAAAAGCCGTAAAACGTATCATAAGATATGTTAAACACACCTCTGATTATGGCTTATTTTACCCTAGAAATATTCTTTTGACTTAATATCTTACTGTGATGCTGATTATGCTGGTTGTAAATCAGACCGAAAAAGTACAAGTGGAACTTGTCACTTTTTGGGGCATTCTCTGATTTCCTAGTTTAGTAAAAAGCATAACACGGTTTCTTTATCAGCAACTGAAGCAGAATATATTTCTGCTGCTTTGGCTTGTTCTCAAGTAATATATATGCAACAAACTTTAAAAGATTATGGTTTAAAATTTTCAAAATCACCAATTTATTGCGATAATACTAATGCGATAAATTTATCCAAAAATACCACTCAACATGCTCGAACTAAACATATTGATATAAGACACCATTTTCTCAGAGATAATATAAATAAGGAAGTAATTACTCTAGATTATATCAATTCTGAGAATCAAATTGCTGATATCTTAAAAAAAACCATTAAATTAATCTATATTTACTAAATTAAGAAGAGAATTAGGTATTTGTTCAATAACTGAAATATAAAATGCAAACAAACAAAGTGTAATTAAAAATTAATTCAGAATAAATCAATTAATAAAAATTTAAATGACTATGTCGACGTACCCCCCAACCCATGTCGGCATATAAAATTTTTTATTTTTAATTTTTTTTCCCACCAAAATTCAAAATAATTGGTTATATATTCTTCACATTTTCAAAATTTTATTCATCCTTTCTGTTATCTCTCTGTTCTTTTCTCTGAAATCAAATAATCAATGGCCTCCTCTTCAAAATCAAACATAAAATCAACCTTTTCGTTCCCCTCTCCTACGTCTGGTCCATTTCAATGTACTATTCTCGCTCGTGTGACTAAAATGGAGGATTCTCTAAAGGATGCACTTCAGTTAATGACTGAAATTCAAGTAATGCAACTTCGAATGGCCAAGGAACAAGAGTGGCAAGGCAAAATCCTTAGGAATTTGTAAAAATTTCTATTGGACAATCATGCTAACCCAATCTTGATTGACGAAGACTCTTCAGGAGATCAAGAACAAGAGGCTAGCGAAGAAGAAGAAGAAGAAGAACCCATGGAAGAAGCGCATACGGAAGATGACGACAAGGTCGTTTGCGTTGGTGAAATGTGTTTTGACAAGAATGGGAATCTTGTCAAACAACGTGGAAATTTCTATTTCCACTATCCAAACTGTTCGATTCATAGATCTCATATGTTCAAAAACACACATTGGTTTCTTCTCTTTCTTTACCATTGTTGCATGTTCCTTCTTACGTTTCCCACAAAAATGTAAATATAACTATATGATTAATAAATTGTATTTTTATATGTGTTCCCTGTTAATAAATATAACTATATGGTTATTATATACTTAGAATAGTTAGTAGTTTAGGATTAGGTTTATTGTTAGATCTAATTGTTGATTATTTATGATAACACTATCATTATAATCACATATCATGGAGTATTAGATTTTGGGGGAGTTCTATAGTTTGATGTTATATAGTTTAGAGTTAGTTTTTTGTTGATGACAGAGGGGAGGAAGTATAAACTAGGGTAGTTAGGTATAGATTAAGGGGGAGTTATTAGGATAGAAGTAATATTTTATAAACAAAGGTTGTCATCATCAAAAAAAGGGAGATCGTTAGTCCGTGAGATGATGGTTTTGATGACAACAACCTTAGAATATATTATAAAATATAAATACAAACAGTGTAAGTTCAGATATATGTATATGCAGGATTTAACCATGTAGGTACCAAGAATGAAGACTGTACAGTATAGAGATTCAAGACATCAAGATTGAAGACTCATGAGTAACAAGAATATCAAGATTATCAAGAGTTCAAGTAATTTATTTTACAAATTTTATTAAAACTCCTAGAAAAGCACTGGCATCTCAAAATCCAATTTATTCGTGGAATGGAATCCACTTCGAGCCTGTTAAAGGGATGGAACCCTAAGTAGGATGGAACCTACGAAAAATCTAGTGGAACATTGTTTTGTATCCGCTAAATTTTTATTCAAAATGATTTTTCAAAATTATATCTTGTTTTCAAAATGATTTCAAAACCTTCCTTTTAAAAGCATCAAAAACATCTATCCCGATTTCAAATACTTCTAGCCTCAAAATAATCTTTAATTTCAAAATCAAATTATCCTTGTTTTTAAACTATCTTTTAAATATAATATATTTAACTTTTAAATATTTATACTTAGATTTTAGATATAAAATTTATAGTAAAATTTCGTATATATTATTCTATATATTTACTTATGTATTTTAGTTATAGTCAAGTATATTTATAAAGTTTAATATAGTTTTAATATAAGATAAAGGTTATTTTCAAAGAAAATGAAAACACCAAAAATCCCTTTGGAATGTCGACGTACTCAAGTACCCCATGTCGACGTGGTGTCAGTTGAGTTCAAAATTTAAATTTCAAAAGAAGTGTCTATTCGTCATAACTCTTCACGAATGGACATGACTGTTGTTCCTCTATAAATAGGGGTTGGTTTCAACGAATTTTAACATATATTTTCTGGTTTTTCACTCCTCTTCTTCTTCCACATTTCTATATACAAATTCTTATCATTACTCTGCCAAAATCAACATTGAATCTAACTAGATTATCTCTGGTTTGATTCTCTATCACTATCTCAACAAGATCCTCAGTGTTATTCAGAGTTATAGGCTTTTTGTAATCAACTTAGCGAGATAAGGTGTGATTGTAGCCTTGGAAATCAATCAAGCGAGATAAGGTGTGATTGTAGCCTTGGGAAATCAATTGGGTGAACTTGTTGCCCGGGAAATCAAGTATCTCTACCCAGAGGATTGTGATTCTAGAGGGTGTACCTCGTTGCCTTGAAATCGAGGGTGTAATTGTAAAGATTGTTTTTGAAAGAAAATCCGTACTTGTGTGCAGGACTGGATGTAGGGTAACTCCGAACCAGTATAAAATCCGGTGTGTTCTTTCCTTTACTGCTTTTACTTTATATTTGCATTAGTGTTTGATTCTGTGATCATATTTGTGTCAGAATACTGTATACATTTGTGTTTAAATTAACAAAAAATCAAAAAAATTTAACAATTATCTAAAACACTATTCACCCCCCTCTAGTGTTTATCCTAGCCTTAAGATTCTTAATCCACATTTCTCACAACAATAAGCAGTAACGAAATTGACTACACGACAGACACAAAATCCCAAGTAGAGTCGTATCTCAGCATCTCTATACTTAGGTGAGGTGTACAAATATTATATGTCTATTTATCATTAAATGTAGAACCAAACGAAAGATTGATGGCCATTTTCCTGCTCCAGAATAATACACATGGGTCACCTAGCCAAATTCTACAGCCTTGGTTACCTTGATGGTCATCGTGACACATATCCATCATTAGCTCATCAACTCGTCTCGGTCATAACGTTGTAAGTGCCTATATAGGTAATAGACCAATAACCTTAGTGACACATGGCTAAAAGGGTACCTACCCTATAATACTCACTAAAGGTGTCACGGATTAGGGGGGACACCCCCGAGATTTGGTCATTAGGATGGACGCTATCCCAATTTGTTCTCTCTAATGCTAATAATAGGAGTACATCATGATAGACAAACACATAATATCTAATATATATAAGCACAAACCTTGCTCACTACTATGAGCATTACTCACATAAATATTATCCCAACAACAAATTTCCCGGTACAAGACTGTCATCTACTTGCAATAAATAGTCGAATAATTATCTCTGCGTGTTACTCATTCATTAATTCAATGCTCATAAACCACACTTAAGCTTCACAATATTTTATGCAACAAATCCATTGAATAACCGAAGAAATATTATCTAAATTATTATACCAGACGATATTATAACTTGGTTTATTCAAATTTCTCGTTACATAGAAAAAACAAGTATACATATGATTTATAAACGCAATTACATTTTTCTAGAAAAATATTACACGTCATTTAAAAGCATTCAAAATATTTTATAAACAAAAAAATATTTATTAAATTCAAATAATATATATAAATATTTAAATTGATATGCAAACAACTTTGAACACTTCGATAAATGCATAATAGTACTACTAAATCATCAAATAAGCATTTCAAAATCTTTTAAGAATTTTTAATAATCACATAGAATTTTTAAATAAGTTATAGAACTCTAAAATCACTATATTTAATTATTCAATTATTGAGTTAATATGACGTTCAAATAATATTCCATCACAAAAGAGTTTAGATTTATGAATCTACGATACATACATATATACATACATACATACATACATACATATATATATATATATATATATATAATTTATTTACACATAATTATTCAATTTTTTAAACAAGAATTTACAAAATCCAGTTTTATTTCAACCATGACTTTATTCTTAAATTAACATCATACGATTATCAAAATATCTTGAATTTTACTTATAAATTAATAGAATGATATAAGAATATTATTTTATATTTTATATAATTTATTTTCTTTATTATTATTTTTAAAATAGTAACAGGGTATAGGAACCATGTACACCAGCGGACTGATGGGTGCACACTGATGTATAGTTTCATAATTTCTAGCCCTACCTCGATCATTTTGATCAAATTCAGCTACTTATCCTCCTTTTTCTTATTATTCTCTCTACTACTTTAATACGTACACCAATGAACATCCTATACTATGATTCGAACATACCCATATACATTAATTCACACATTAGGATTCATGACTAAAAAGAAAGAAGGAAATATAATTTACAATATATGGGTTGTTTTGATTCATAAGCACACAATCAATGTTTTATACATATTAGTATCAAGATAGTGAGTTAGAACACTTACCTTAGGTTGAAGAGCATCAATTCCAACTCAAGCTACTTTTTCCTTCTTTGCTCTTTACTGTAAATTTTCACTTCGATGATGGATGAGAAAACTTGAATTTCCACTAGATTATTGGTGTAGATTGATCTCAAAAGCGCATATTTAAATTTGGGAATTTATATAAATTTATTTGATTTTATTTGAATTTTTTTGATGAAGAGGAGAGAGTTAGAGTAAATTTTGGAAAAGGGCGTTTGAGCTACAAGATGCTCAAATTGTTAAATGTAAACTAATATTTATAAAGTGGAGGGAAAAAATCTAGAAAATGTATAATCTAGATTTCATGAAGTATGAATTTGAGTTATGTGGTTTTGGGCTTGATTTGGTTAATAATCTCATTTTATTTTTTTTCTTTCATGAAACCACTTCTTTCATCCTAGCCTATTATAAATCAAATCAATCTCACTAAATTTTTTTAACAAACAAATAATATTATTTACAATTTTATAAAATTTATTTTCTATAAATTTTCCTATTTAATTTAATTACTTCTTTAAATACCTATTTAACTCATTTATTAAATAAATTTCAAATTCCTTTAATTATTTAAAATAATTTTTTTATAATTAAAATAAATTCTAAACTCATTTATTTCAAATATCACTCTCAATAAAAATTCAGTTAATCATTTTATTTTGAATTATAAATTTATCTTTAGAATTTTAAAATAACTAAATTAATTTCCAAAATTAATATTTATCTCATTTAAAAGTATTTCCAGTTCAAAAAATATTTTCATCAAATTCCCGTATTCTTATAACTTCACACTATTATATAAAACATGTTTTCATTAGTTTATACTTTATTATAAATTCCCAGTGAGATGCTTCTCGATAATGGGTTGTTACAATTAGTATGTACTAACCAATTGGATCTCATGCATTGATAAGGGCAATGATATATAATTCGATCTATGTAATGCATGTCATGTGTCTCACTCTGTGTAGATAGCTCTCTTGCACTAGGAAATGAGCTCCATCGCACTATAGAGTTGTGTGTCAGATTTTCTCGTTATTGTAAAATTTACGATAACGGAATCGTCGTATGAAGTGAAATACAACATATCTTTGCAAGGACACTGTGTGAAGTATTTGATCTAAAGCAGAAGTGAATGGCACCATTGACCTTCGAAGCGCATTCGATATGACCATTATCCGATACAGTCTCATCTGATCCATACTCGACCAAAGATTAAGTGATAGAAAATCTTCCTCCTCGTACTTGATAAGAACTTATTGACAACTTTGAAATTCCATGGCTATGCAAAAAATCAAGTCTAAGCCAGGGAAGACTCAACATTTGACTCCAAGTACCGGTAGAAAGAGGGAAACCCAATGTCATGCTTAGGAAATTAGACAAAAAGCTCAGTTTTGTCATGAGTAGCCCAAGGGTCTTCGAATTCAAGCCTTTGCAAGCCATGGTACAGTATAAGGAAGAAGACGAGTCACATGAACATAAACATGGTTAAGTATGGATAATACCTTCGCAGAGTGTCGGTAACATCAGGCTAACAACCATTACCCACCATAGGCGGAGTCGAATAAGGAAGCTTGAGTTAAAGCTTGATTGAATTAGTGGCAGATTCATATGAATCAAGGACGAGTCACTCAAATTAGCACTAATAGTAATTGTAGATGGAGAATGAGTGAGTTGCAAGTAGGTGACGATGGTAAGCAAGGATTGAATCAAAGTCAATTGAGCTGGAAACTGTATTCATGAATGGTGCTAAAAAATAAAGTAAAAAGTGAAGAGGAGAAGTAATAAATGTTACTTAAGTAAATAGCTTTAGTAAAAATTTGGTACCGAGTCAAAACTAACAACTCCGTACCAAGTTGTTAAAAAAATAACGATGATAAAAAAAGGAAAAGAATAAGAATTGGAAGCAATGAAAATGAAAGTGGAAACAAACGAAGTTGGAAGATGAAATCCTACCTGATTGGATGAAAGAAGAGACCGTTAGAATTTTCAATCTAAACGATAAATCTAAATAAAATACTTTGACAATTATGTCATCTAGAACACAAGAATTTGCAACTGTTCAAAGCGACGTGTCAATCTACAGAAGAAACATTGCTTTGTGAAAATAGTTCATAGGATGAGGACGTTTTTTTAATATTAGAGTTTGGAGTCAATAACTTATCCTTATCTAAAGTATGCCTTGTTAATACAAGGCATCCTTCAGAGGGTAGTGGCACCCTGCTTTTGGATCAAACAATATCTCGATGAGTTAGAACCATTGGATGGTTGTAAAGTAGACAAAGAAGTCCGGAACACAAGTCTAATGTCAGAATTCAAGTGAAGCTGAAAGAACCAGTGCTGAACCTCACTTGCCAGTAGAAGGTACTTAGACATTATTCAGGTGGGTCAACTGGTGAAGAACAAAAAGGAAGATTACAACTTGAAGTCATAACTCAGTATCGAGTCATGCCCCTCAACTCGGTACCGAGTCATGGATGATGAGTCATAATAACATGCTCAAGGAATTGGAGATGAGACAAAACAAAGCACTTAAGATCAGGAAACTTAATAACTTGGCATCGAGTTGACATCTTACTGTTGATCTAGCCATGGTCCTCCTATTGAGCATTATGCCGAACATCGAAAACGTGGGTAGAAAATATTTGAGCCTATTTCATCGATCTTCGTCTATAAATAAGAGAAAGAGTGCACTAGAAATGGATTCTTTTTCTGACTTTCGAACTAATAGATTTTACCCGATACTCGGTTGGATTCTTACCCCAGTTGGAAGTAGCTGATTCATAAATTCATATTTGTAAAAGAAAGAAGAAATCGATAACAAAGTTGACAGTGGATGTAGCTATGATTTCGGCCGAACCACTATAATTCTTGTGTGGTCTACCTCATTTTAATTTATTTATTTCCGTAACTACTGCTTATTAATCAATTGGGTGTTTTTCTCATTTTTAGTGCAAACAAACAACATATCGTTGCTTACGGTATAACTTAAATTATTAGAAATAAGATTTCATATAGATAATATGTAAGCAACTTGTCTTTGTGCACTATTAACTGCAATTATGCAATTAATGTCATGATATAAAGAAGAGCCTATCTCATGTAATAATCTCATAACCATTGATCCTATTATAATGTGTTGGGATGAAAGTTTTGTAAGTTAAAAGTGATGTCTACGAGTTTTGTAATTAAACATGTTTTAATCAGAAAAAAAGGTTGAGATTTGTCGTTTGTTTCTTTACAGGTACATGTTTTATCTCCATAAGGACTATGCTAATTTAAAACTTAATGCTAATGAAGAACGGGAAAAATCAATTTACTTTAAAAGAATGAACGAAGAAGGGAGAGTCTGCTTTATTTTTTTAGAAGAATTTGATATTGATAAGGTGTAGTTTCAACTGAATGATGATGATACTAAAATTTAGTAATTTAAAAATACTCCATAATACTCGTTGTATACATTAAATAACTCATACTATAGGATATAAATATATAATCATCTCAAATAGTGGGGTTTCTAATTACAAACCCCAAGTCAGATCCTAATTTTGGGCTTAACATTTACATATCAATAACTAATGTTGGGTTCATGCTGAACTAACACCTGCTTCATATTAGATTCAAGCATTAGATGTGCTAAAATGTACATACTTCCAACCTCTAGGCGTCTGTACCTGTTAGTCTGCAAGTACTCTCTTGCAGATCTATGAAACAGCTCTCAGAAATCTTTTACTCTTTTGGAAGATACAGGAGTGAAACAATCAATTTATTGATATTGGAAAATCAAAATGATTCTTTCAATGTCTCATTTCTAGGTCTAATAGAATTCATAGGTATAGAAGAAGCTCCACCAAATAGAGATTTTTCTTTCAATCATCTTTCAATTGGTAATAACAGATATAACAGTCACGAATTCAGGCTTTATATTAAGGTTTGCATGATTTGGGTACTTCACAGTGAATATTACCCTTAATATTAAGGATAATATTAAATGGCCAATTTAGTATTCTAAATTGGCCATGGATTCATATTAAATAGACGTCCAGAATAAGGAGTCTATTTAATAGGTACCCAAAACACTGGCGCCTATTAAGTAGGTGCCCTAACCCTAACTGCTATTAACGGTCACCCACCCACCAATGACTATATTCTCCAACCAAACTCCATAAAACATCACTTTCAATCTTCACATTCATACCAAACTATTCACTACTTCCTCTTCTAAATCACATTATAACCAAATCAAAACCGATTTTTGATAGCGTCTCGCCATTCAAAGATTTTACACATCATTCGCACTCTCAAAGCTATGTTTTCGAAGATGACAATGAGCAACAACATGGTAATCCTCCAAGTAAGCATTCATCCATACCATGGTGAAGCGATGAGGAGTTTGACATGTGCTATGTTTACTGTCATTATACCAAAGACTCAATTAGGGATAATGACCTAAGCGGTGAAAAGTATTGGAAGAAAATAATGTATACCTTCAACGTTAAGCATCCTGAAAACACACGTTCTTTATCAGCAACTCAAGGTCGATTTAGGAAAATCAATCGTCATACTCAATTTTATGAATCATAGATTTATAAAATAAAGAAAGCGAACCCTAGCGGAATGGAAGGCAAAGAGCATTTGGTATGTTTCTTGATTTATTAGTTTTTTAGTATATAATTGTATTACAGATTTATGTCTATTTTGGTTATCAGAAAAGAATGGCGAACGAGAAATTTATAAAGCTTTTGTAAGAGAAATGGTACTAAAAAAACCACATTATTATCAATTCCCGAATTGTTATGAGTTGTCGACGAGCACATTGAAGTGGAACTCTGATGATGCGAAGAGCCTCCGGGATGTCCAATCAAAGGGGAAGGGAAAGAACAAAACATTAAAATCAACATATTCATCCAGTCCGGAAGATTCATCTAGTAGGGAAACCCCATCAGAGGGAGAAAACGAGATGAATGTGCTCGCCCAAAGACCTGATGAAGGTTATAAACCAATGGGCGTCAAATCAGCAAAAAGAAAGAATAAAGATGAAGCAGCTTTGAATGCTACGCCACTCATGAAATTCACTAAAGAAGACATCAAGATAGGAGCAAGCAAGTGTAGGAGAAGATCAATATAATGTGTAAGTTTGCGGATATCGAGCAATAAATTTTAGATATTAAACGGGAAAAACAAGAATAAATGATTATGAATAAAGATTTGATGGGTGAATGAAATTTAAATGCAATATTGGATGGAGCGCAAAAAGACAAATACTTATATATAAGTTCCCTCAAATGTAGTTTGTTTTTTATATTTTGTATTATTTTCATTGTACTTTGAGTTTTTATAAATCTGTTGTATTTGGTTAATAATTATTGTTCTACTATTTATGTTTCCGTTCATACAAAGTCTATACCCAAGCTGAATAACATTTTGAAGGAAATGCAGTACAATTGATATGTTAATTTAAAGTACGAATACAACACAAATGCATACACACACGATCAATTATATGTAAAATTGAACTAAAAATATCCATGTAATTTCAACCATGATTCATAAGATCTTTTTGAAGTCGGTTGTGAAGTTGTGTGTCTCGGAATGAAAATTGGTATTCCATGTGAATGTTGAAAGCTTATTCGGTTATAAGAATGTCATCTTTGGATGTTTCTGGCATTCGCTTGCACCATCATATTCATAGTGACAATTTTCTTCATTAATATCCCTTTGTCTTCAATTATCATATTATAAAGATACATGCAAATATGATTATGGACATTTTTCTCGAGACCACAACCGGCAAGGATTACTAATTATTGCAAACATCTTTTCTTCGTCCCTCTTATATTGCAGCAAACTTTTCTTATTTTTTGTTATTAGATTTGGACATGTTTTCATAATAGTGCTCCATTTTAGATAAATCCCATCGTTTAGATAATATCCGTCCTCATAAGTATTTTGCCCAAGAGTAAATGTTACTGGAGTTATTTGGCCAACTACCAGATCATTTGATAAGTGTGATCACTCAGTAACATCTAAGTCTTGCTAGATCCAAGCATTCCAAAGAAAGCATGCTAAATCCATAAATCGTACGAAGCTACCGCTTCCAAAGTAATAGTTAGTCTTCTTTCTTTACTGCTGCAAGCTCCATGGTATGATTTGGGGCAGTTTTCCATTTCCAATGCATACAGTCAAGACTTAAATGTGTTTGTGGTTGTAATGTCGAGCTCAAAATCTAAAAAATGAAAAGTTTGTGTCGTAGGCAACCACTTCTCAACTAGGGTGGATATGAGTGAACGATCAAATGACTGGGGTGTCGAGTCTATAAGAAAAAGGAAAAGGACTGGTCTATAGCCTAACAACAAGACCCCGAGGAAGTCTATCGTAGTACTGTGCTATATACTTTGCCTAACTACTCCGACAACCGATGGTATTGAGACTAAAAAATAAACAATTGTTCGGGGTTATTGTACTAATTAAATACATAACAAGTAATTAATATACTTTGTACGTAACAGATCTACATAATAAACAATATTTCATGGTCAATGTACGATGGATGAAAAATTCGTGTATTAAAAGTTATTCAATATTTAGAATTGTACCTTGACCGTATCCAAAGCTATCCACATGGGATGTGTGTATCCCTCGGATAGATCGTGCAGAATCCGTAAGTCATGAATCACCATCTCAGGGGTAGGAGTAATGTGATGTGGACCAGCAAGCTCCTCTGTCTACTGTCAAATGGTACATTTAGCAATTTTGGTAGCGCGAGACAACATTTTGACGATTTTTAATAAAGAAAAGAAGAAAAATAATAGTGAGGTGGAAGGGGCTGGATGCGAATTTAATATGCATCCAGACCTGAAACTTGGGAGTCTATTTAATAGGCGTCTAGGATTGGATGTCTATTAAATACGCGTCCTGTTACCCGACAGCTTGGCCTGGCTACAAGGCGATAGTTGTAGAGGTTATAGTTTGATCTCGATAAGACTCAAGCCAAGGTAGGTGAGTTGAAATGGTTCGATCGTATACGGTCAGCCTGGCTGGGTCGGCTTAAATGGGTCGATCGAAGGAAAGAGATTTGAACTAGGTTAGTCAGATGTGGGTCACCCACTCTAAGTGGCTTGGTCGTACATGGATCGGTCTAAGAAGAAAGGAAATGCATGGCACGATCGAGATAGGTCATATTGCAAAAGCTTAAGAGGGTCGACATGTATGGCTTGGTCAAAGGAGGGAGGACCATGTCGTTCGGTCATGTTATGAAGGATAAGGTGGGTCGGAATACATGGCTCGTTCAAAGACGAAGGTCACATATGGCTTGGTCTAGGTGGATCGGCAGGTGTCTCTTGGTCAAGGAAGAAAGGTCGTGCATGGGTCGGCAAAGATGGGTCGGTCGATCCTGGTTCGGCGCTTGGGCCATAATAATTTGACGCACACGGGTCGGCGTACCTAGGACAGTGCATCCTAAAGTGAGTCGACGAGTTACTTGGTGTTTCTTTGCTTCGAGTTCCAACACCATTTGCTCAAGTTGTTCAAGGAGATGCTTCCAGTCATTCACAAGTAACCCCCGGTTTGATCAGAGTGGCTCGGTGTACCAGGTTCGGACATCCTGAGGCATCACTTATGGGCCGAGTCGTCTTGGTCATGGGCTTACGCAGGGGATCTAGCCTATCTTCGTCTATAAATAGAGGGGCAGGAGTACAGTTAAATGGACCTTTTTTCAAGAACTCTAGAGATACTCCGCCATTTTCTATACTCACTTCTTTCCTGTTCAAACTTGTATTCAAGTTTTTGGTTACGGATTGTATCAGTACTCAAGTAATTGGAAAAGTAATAAAGATTATATTCAAAGTGGATGTAGGCAATTACGCTTAACCACTATAAATATGGTGTTCTCACTTTTATTGTTCTTTTTGCATTCAATTGTGTTACTTCTCTGTTTTAATTAACTTTCTTTATTAACCACTCTACACAATTTTATTCAAGGGTGTTAGTGATCAATTCTAGTGCTAACATTTTGGTTCTTTCATTGAGAAAGTACATTCTCAAGCTGTTAGGATCTACTTTGTTGTTATTGGATCGAGAAAATCCCTCAAAGGAGATCCCAATTCATTCTCAAGAGTTCATAGATTATACTCAGAGATCCTACGAATAACTCTAAGATGACAAGATCACGTACCAGATCTTCCTCCCACAACGCTGATGCTAATGAGACCCCCAGCGTCCAGCAAGTCAGACCCAACAATTTGCAAGCTAATGCAAGTGCAGAGCCCGCCACCATCCCAAACCAACCAGAAGCTATCACCCGGGCCGAGTTTAATGAGCTGGTAAAGGAGCTCGTGGAAAGCAGGAGACAACTTAATGAGCAGATTCAAGCAAACTCCAATTTGATGACCTAGATTGCTTTGCATCAGCGTCAAAATGTTGAAGGAAGCCCTGCTTCCCACTCGTCGTCCGATAGCTCTGCTTCGTCATATGAACACCTCAGGCACAAATGCCGTAGGATTGAAATGGCACAAAC
Source organism: Allium cepa (assembly GCA_030765085.1). Taxonomy (NCBI): domain Eukaryota; kingdom Viridiplantae; phylum Streptophyta; class Magnoliopsida; order Asparagales; family Amaryllidaceae; genus Allium; species Allium cepa. The sequence goes on from CM060932.1 coordinate 168,606,104, forward strand.
TGGTGTAACAGAGCGATTGGTGACGGGTCGCCAAGAACAAACCAACAGAATTGATCCAAATTCCTTAGCTGGAACCATGGCCTCTCGGCTGCACCTGAGGAACTTAGGATCTGGAGCACGCTTGGAAGCTGGTCAACCACCTTGGTTGGGTCGTAATGAAGCGGGTATTCAGGATGCACACTTAGGTGATCGCCTATCGAGGAGGCATCAGCCGGAGCAATCGCACAGGATGGATACCAATTTGCCATCTCCCATCTAGACTCCAGATTTATCAGCTATGGTCAGGCAATTAATGAGGGAGAATCAGGGCTTGACAAAAGATGATTGGGGCATATTGAGGAGATATACTCCATTTACAGATACCATCCTACAAGTTGAGTATCCTCGAAATTTCAGCATGCCCACTATTCCAGCTTATGAAGGGAAGACTGACCCACGACAGCATATAAGGAGATACGAGTGGACGATGGACTCGGCTAGGGCAAATGACGTGACCAAATGCAGATGCTTCCCAATAACCCAATCCGGAATTGCTACCATGTGGTTTACTAAACTTCCCCCACGATCGATCTCCATATTTAATGAGTTAACAATGAAGTTTGTGGAGCAGTTTAAGATCCATGCCACTCGCTCGAAGGATGTGATGTTGTTGTCCAGTGTGATCCAGGTTTTGGGGGAATCATTAAAGGATTATTTGCAAAGATTTCAAGTTGCTGCTACTAAATTAGCAATCTGAATAACCATGCTATCCTTATAGCCATGATGCGAGGAGTGGATCCGGACTCAGAGTTTGACGACTAGCTGGCAGGCAAACCACCGACTACCCTCGAAAGCTTTTATTCAAAGGCGAACCAATTCATGAGAAAGGAAGAGGCCAGGTGGTCAAGGCGGGGCAGTGTGCCAAGATCCATTAAGGAAGTGGTGCAAAGCAACATTGCGATAAAGCAATCTGGCGAAAACTTTGGTAAGGTCCAAGTCAATGTTCAAAATAAGTCAGAGCGGTCGAAAGGATCCAAAGGAGGAAATTTCGGACGAACAGGAAAGTGGAAACTAAGAATCCAAACCTATAGTGAATATACGCCTCTGAATACATCTTTGGAGAATATTTATCTATCAACTTGTAATATATTCCAACACCGAAAGCCACGCCCAAAGTATTCGACTGGGGAACAAAAGCAGAATGGAAAGTATTGTCAGTTTCATGAGACCTACGGGCACAATAGTGAAGAGTGCAGAGACCTCCATGATGCTATAGAATAACTGATTTGACAGAAGAAGTTACAGTAGTTTGTTAAGAATATACAGGAAGACGGACATAGGACATCCGACCCTAATCACGGGCAAGCTTCACACCGACCTGAGGTGAAACCGGAGGAAGGCTGGTCACAAACACGACAATCGATGGACCTCATCTGGCAGATAATAGTTGGCAAGAAATGGAACGCTATGCTAGTTCCTTGAAGCATGCTGGCTTCGAATGCTGCTCGAACACAAAAGACGGGACTATAGTGAAACGACAACAAATGATGACCGATGATATAGTATTCATGAGTAGGTATGCCGATCAAGTGGCGGCATCTATCATTTACCCGATGGTTATCTCAGCTACGATCGGACCGTCGCTTGTGAGAAGAATACTAATTGATTATGGGAGTTCTGTTAATATTATCTTTAAAAAGGCGTATGACCAAATGAAGATGGAGGCGAAGGATTTGAAACCATTTAAAGCCCACATTCACGACTTAATGGTGCAACTATCGATATAGTTGGTTGAATTGCAAGTTGAACTAGGAGAAGGTGAACGTAGGAGGGTACGGATCCCACCGTTTATTATTTTGGATGTTGATTCTCCGTATAATGTTTTTCTGGGTCAACCGACCCTGGCGGAGTTTAGGGTAGCTTGGCCCCGTGGTGTTTGACCTTGAAATTTCCAATGGACAGTGGAGTTGGTGTAGTGCATGGCAATTAAGCGACTAGTCATGCTTGTTATGTGGCTGAGCTGAGAGAGGCCCAGTGAAGAGAGAAGGGAAAGGGTGTGGACAACCCTGTCCACATCATGTTGCTGAAAATTAACAAATAGTGCCTAAGCCTTGGCTTGGGCAACACAGTCGATGTATAGAGACATAGATCCGAGAGATGACGACGAAGAACCCAAGGAGGCCAAGGAGACACTGGATGAACTGACGATTGAAATTCCAATCAGCTATGATGACACGTCATGGGTGCTTAAGATTGGATCACAGCTTAACCCCTCATTGATATGGGATCTTACTGATTTCCTCCGAGCGAATCTAGATGCCTTCGCTTGGACCCATTCTATTATGTGTGGGATTTCTCCCGCCATCACAAGTCATATGTTGAACATTGACCCGAAGTATGTGCCAGTGAAACAAAAGAGGAGAGGCAAGGACCCAGAGAGATCCACCGCTCTCAAAGAGGAGGTGGACAAACTCAAAGCTAATGGGCTCGTCCGTGACGCCCTCTATTCTGAATGGATATCGAATCCCGTACTGCTGAGGAAGGCAAATGGGAAGTGGAGGATCTATGTTGATTACTCGGACGTGAATAAGACGTGCCTTAAGGATAGTTTTCCATTGCCCAGAATTGATCAGCTAGTCGACTCGACAGCAGGACACGAGTTGTTGTCATTTATGGATGCGTATTCGGGATACAATCAAATCCCGATGCACATTCTAGATCAGGAGCATACCATTTTTGTCACGGACGCTGGACTGTACGGTTATGTAGTGATGCCTTTTGGGTTGAAAAACGCAGGGGCAACTTATCAGCATTTGGTGAATTAGATGTTTAAAGATCAGATTGATAGAATGATGGAAGTCTACGTGGATGATATGCTCGTGAAGTCATGACAGTCAAATGACCACATTCAAGACTTAGCAAAGATGTTTGATATACCCAGATTTTACGGAATGAAAATCAATCCATTGAAATGTTCATTTGGCGTTGCATCAGGGAAGTTTTTGGGTTTCATTGTCAACGTGGGGGAATCGAAGCCAACCCAAAAAAGATTCAAGCTATTCGAGACATACAATCACCTAGAACTATAAAGCAGGTACAAAGCCTGAATAGGAAAGTCGCTACGTTGAGTCGATTTATATCCAGAGCAACTGACAAGTGTATTCCTTTCTTTGATGTAATAAGGAAAGGGAAAAGAAATTTTGAATGGATGCTGGATTGTGAGGAAGCATTCTGAGCTCCTGTGAGACACTTGAAGAGGCCCCATGTTATGTCAAAGCCCGTAGACCATGATGAGTTGTATGTTTACTTGGCCGCATCCAAACATGCCATCAGCATAGTTTTGGTTTGTGAGGAGGACCGAATCCAAAAGCCAGTGTACTATGTTAGTAAGCATTTAACAAGGGCATAGAGAAATTATCCTAAGATTAAGAAGCTATATTACTATTTGGTGATCGCATCACGCAAGCTCCGCCCGTATTTCCAGGCACATCCGGTCAGTATTTATACCGATCAACCTTTGCGGCAGGTGCTCCAACGACCGGAGACTTTTGGAAGGCTACTCAAATGGAACATTGAGCCGAGTCAGTTCGACATCATCTACCTACCACGGAGGGCTATCCAAGGGCAAGCGCTAGCAGATTTCATTGTGGAGTTCACTATATCAGACAAGCCAAGTGGAAGTGATGTGATTTCGACTATTCGATGGAAGCTATATACCGGTGGGGCATCCAACAACCATGCTCTAGGGCTGGTGTTATTCTTGTAACTCCCAAGAACCGATCGATTTGTTATGCTTTGAAAATTAATTTCCTTGCTACGAATAACGAAGCCGAGTTTGAAGCATTGGTCGTTGGACTGAAACTTACAAAAGAACTTGGAGTGAAATCGGTTGAAATCTTCTGTGATTCACAGTTGGTGGTATGCCAAGTATGGGGGAGACTATCAGTAAAAGGGGCAAAGGCTTGCCCCATACCTCACTCGGGTTCAAGAATTGTTGGCGGACCTCGAATACTATGATATTTCGCACATTCCACGTGAAAAAAATGGGAAAGCCGATTCTATGACAAAGTTTGCTAGCACTAGTGATGCACAGTAGACGGGCTTGGTTCCCGTTGAAACTTTACATGTTCCAAGTATAAATGAGATGGAAGTAGATTTTGTGGCAGAGATGGAAATTGAAAGGGAGTCATGAATGGCCCCGTTCAAAGAATACTTGCTACATGGAACCTTGCTCCAGAGAAAGAATGAGAGACGACAAGTTGTTCGCAAGGCCTCATGGTATATAATGCAGGATGGAATGATGTATCAGAAGGGAGTCTTCATTCCCTTGCTTAGGTGCATCGCCCATGATGAGATAAAGCGGTTTTTCAGAGAAGTCCATAAAGAAGAACGTAGCGACCATACCGGAGGGCAGACACTAGACAAAAAGATACTCCGCTATGGATGCTATTGGCCGACCGTAAATCGAGATGCTGCGGACTATGTAAGGAGATGCGACAAATGTCATGTTATCCCATTTTTTGGTCAAAACTAGAATACCAACAAACTGGCAAGGAATGATGGATGTCGGGATTGAAAATCGATTGGAAGCAAGGCAAGAGTTCGTTCGGTATTCGAACTCCACCAGGTTCATTCGGCATTCTCGGATCCGAAGGCTCATTTGGCATTCTCGAATATGAAGGGATCATTTGGCATTCTATAAGCTCCATTCGGTAGTACCCTCACCGAACCACCACCTCTCCACGCCACTGCCGAATCACCCCTGCCTCCATTCCACTGTCGAATCACCCTTGTCTCCACTACCTACCGAACCAACCATACTGAACCAGCTGCCGAACCAACCTCCTCTACCTACCATACTACCGAACCAACCACCGGTCCAGCTCCATCTCCACGCTACCACCGGTCCAACCTACCACCGAACCCCTATCTCCACTACCTGCCGAATCACCCATGTTACCACTCACCGCCGAACCAAGACGCTGCCGAACCAGAATGCTGCAAGGCCAGATTGCATCAGCCCAAGCCCACCAGCAGCTATATACATCCAAGACCTCCGCCCCCAGCCTCACTCTATAAATAGAGGGGCAGGGGTACAACAATGGCAGAGAAGTTTGAGAGCTCAAACCTGGAAGGAACTTTCAAACAACTTTCATACACTTGTACTACAAGCTTTGTACTCGTAATCGGATTGGAAAAGGAGAATAACATATAAAGTGGACGTAGGCACATTTTGGCCGAACCACTATAAATCTGTGTGTCTTTTACAGTTCAGTCCCTGCTTTTTACGTATTTGCATAAACCACCTAAATCATTACGAACAACATAAAATCAACTAAATCATACGACTTGGAGTTGTTTGCCCATCTTTTGTGCAAACGTATTTGGGTTATTTGCTGAGATCTGTGATTTGTGTTTGAATATCGCTGATTTATATTCATACACTGGTGCTTTCACGGTATTGGGTGTTTGTGACCATTTTTTACGCAAACATTTTGGTGCTTTCACTGAGAAGGACCAGCACCCGCTACATCGGATAGAAGTTTGGATTTGGAAGACAATGACTAGGCAAAACAGTAGAAGGCTAAGGGCTGAGAGAAGCCAACAAGGAGGAAGTCAACAAGCATCCTCCGGAGGTGAGGAAGGACCGGCTTCGATCTACATAACCCGGGATGAAATGGAAGCCATAACAAATTCACTACAAGAGAGGTTGTTGAAAAGTCAACAGGAAATGATGCAAACTTTCTTGGAGCAAATGAGAGCTGCAGGGATGCAGAACTTAGGAACAGCTACAATGGCTGTGGATGCAGGACAAGAAGCTAGGGTTACGGAACCCAATGAAGGACAGGATACGGAGCCAGGTGGCAATCAACAAGGGCTTGGGGGCAGGCCCACAGGATTCAACACAGGAGAACCTTTGGAAGGAGTTCAACAGGCTAGAACCAATGTTGCTACTAACGAGCTACACGAAGAGTATGTACCGGAGTTCCCTCGGGGGCAACCCCTGACAGACAACGGTGGATTGGTAGATATAATCAGGAAGACTGTGCGAGGTGGTTTGACCAACGGAGACTTGGAAGGAGTAAACAGGAGTCCGTTCACTCGGGAAATAAGGATGGCTCAGAATCCACCTAAGTTCAAGCTACCTAGCGTGGAGGTATACAATGGCAAGGAAGACCCTACGGATCACTTGATGAGATACACCAGACACATGGAGGTGCTGGGGGAATCAGAGGAGGTGATGGCCCGATGCTTCCCTTTGTACTTGACGGACTTAGCTGCGATGTGGTTCAGGCAGCTGGAAGAAGGATCTATCAGGACTTGGAGGGAATTGGTGGAAAGGTTTTTGGGACAGTTTCGGGTTCATGTCAAGAGACCGAAGAACGTGATGACATTGACATCGGTAAGGCAAAGGATGGATGAATCGCTTAGAGCTTTTCTAACTCGATTCAGTGCCGCAGTTGCTTCGGTGGATCGGTCCGATCCATCGATGGTTTTAATGGCAGCAGTATCAGGAGTCAGGGAGAACTTGGATTTCAAGGTATCTCTGATACGAGATCCCCCACGGAATCTCGACGAATTCTTTCATGAGGCAGAAAGGTTCCTTCGACAAGAAGATGCGAGTACGGATTTAAAATTGAAAAAGGTTAATGCAGTTGAGGTGGGAGGACCATCCAGCAATGGTTCGGATAAAGACAAAGGAAAAAGGAAGTTGGACGGTGATTCTGGAAATGCTAGGAAACAATGGAAGGATCCAAAGTTTTCCACATACACAGGATTGAACGAGACACTGGAGCGGATATACCTGGATACTCGAAATCGCCTTCACTACCGGAGGCCGGCTAGGAGAGAACCAACAGAACGGGAAAGGACATCGGGAAGGCACTATCTCTTCCATGATTTGGATGGACACGACACCAACAGCTGCAGGCACTTAAAGGACATAATTGAGGAGCATGTGAGGAATGGACAGCTGCCACAATATGTTGGACCTCGGAATGCAACAGCGAGGCAGGAGCAACCGCCGCCTGCCTCAAGCTACGATGGTGGGAGGCCCAGGAATGATGGTCGGTTGATCGTCCCTTGACCAGGTTAATATGAAATAAGTAGCAAACTATTGGCAAGCAACCAAGTCATTTACACATGTACGGGGACAGAGATGGCCCCTACGCATGCTCTGAATGATAATAAGCTGCGATGCTATGGTTTGTGAAATTTATCTTTTGCTTTTGGATTGGACACTGCTTTTCTTTTTGGTTTTCGGTTTTGGAGCTTGGATTGAGCTCCTGGTTTTTCTTGCCTTTTGATTTGGATTTTCCTCTGGATGATTATTTTCAACTTTGGATGCTGATTTGGATTTCTAGTTTTCTGGTTTTGGATTTGGATTTTGAATTTGGATTCTGGATTTGGATCTTCGGATTTGGATTCTGGATTTGGATTTTGGATTTGGATTTGGATTTTGGATTGGATTTTGATTGGATTTTTATCTGATTTTTGATAAACGGTCGTCGGGTATGGATTATGCCTGGCAAGGGGTGAGTCGCTTTGCCCGAACATGGTAAATTGACTCATTCAGGTCGTCGAGTATGGACTATGCTCGGCAAGGGTCCGGAGTGACCAGGATTCGGCCTAGGACTTAGGCCCTATATTATCAATTGTTATTTTCAGGTCGTCGAGTATGGACTATGCTCGGCAAGGGTCCGGAGAGACCAGGATTCGGCTTAGGACTTAAGCCATGGCATTGTACAGTGCCCAGGGACACTGGGCCAAGGTCGTCAAGTGTGGATTACGCTTGGCAAGAACTCGGAGAGGTTAGCTCAACGTCCAGGGACACTGGACCAAGATCGTCAAGTGTGAATTGCGCTTGGCAAGAACCCAGAGAGGTTAGCTCAACATCCAGGGACACTGGACCAAGGTCGTCATGTGTGGATTACACTCAACAAGAACACGAGGAGGCTAGCTTAACGTCTAGGGACACTGGATCACGACCGTCAGGTGTGGATTGCGCTTGGCAAGAGCCTGGAGAGGTTATGGATTTGGATATCGACCCAGAGAGGTCCTGGATTCGGTTATTGGCTATTGGATAAGGATGGTTTGGGGCTCGGTTGTCGAGTTCGGATGGACATGGAATTGGCTCAAGCTTTGGTTATTGGATTTGGAATTGGATATCGACTCGGAGCAGTCAAGGATGATCTACTCTGCCGATATGGCTATGGACCTTGGATATTGGATTCGGAACTATTCAAAACACGCCTTGTTATCACAAGGCATGTTTTGGGGGGCAAAGTGTTATCCCATTTTTTGGTCAAAACTGGAATATCAACAAACTGGCAAGGAATGATGGATGTCGGGATTGAAAATCGATTGGAAGCGAGGCAAGAGTTCGTTCGGTATTCGAACTCCACCAGGTTCATTCGGCATTCTCGGATCCGAAGGCTCATTCGGCATTCTCGAATATGAAGGGATCATTCGGCATTCTATAAGCTCCATTCGGTAGTACCCTCACCGAACCACCACCTCTCCACGCCACTGCCGAATCACCCCTGCCTCCATTCCACTGTCGAATCACCCTTGTCTCCACTACCTACCGAACCAACCATACCGAACCAGCTGCCGGACTAACTACTGCCGAACCAACCTCCTCTACCTACCATACTACCGAACCAACCACCGGTCCAGCTCCATCTCCACGCTACCACCGGTCCAACCTACCACCGAACCCCTATCTCCACTACCTGCCGAATCACCCATGTTACCACTCACCGCCGAACCAAGATGCTGCCGAACCAGAATGCTGCAAGGCCAGATTGCATCAGCCCAAGCCCACCAGCAGCTATATACATCCAAGACCTCCGCCTCCAGCCTCACTCTATAAATAGAGGGGCAGGGGTACAACAATGGCAGAGAAGTTTGAGAGCTCAAACCTAGAAGGAACTTTCAAACAACTTTCATACACTTGTACTACAAGCTTTGTACTCGTAATCGGATTGGAAAAGGAGAATAACATATAAAGTGGACATAGGCACATTTTGGCCGAACCACTATAAATCTGTGTGTCTTTTACAGTTCAGTCCCTGCTTTTTACGTATTTGCATAAACCACCTAAATCATTACGAACAACATAAAATCAACTAAATCATACGACTTGGAGTTGTTTGCCCATCTTTTGTGCAAACGTATTTGGGTTATTTGCTGAGATCTGTGATTTGTGTTTGAATATCGCTGATTTATATTCATACACTGGTGCTTTCACGGTATTGGGTGTTTGTGACCATTTTTTACGCAAACATGTCAAAAGTATGCAAAGTTCCCGAGAGCACCACCGACGGAACTCACGCAAATGGTTAGTCCATGGACGTTTTCAATATAGGGGATCGATATAACCGGCTCCTTGCCAATCTCCAAAGGCGGTGCGAAATACGTAATCGTCGCGGTCGATTACTTCACCAAGTGGGTATAAGCAGAGCCATTGGCTACGATCACTACCAAAAAGGTCATTAACTTTATTGTGTGAAATATTATATGCCACTTTGGTCTCCCATGGACTATCATTACTGACAACGGAACTCAACTTGAGAGTAGAGAATTCAAAGAGTTCTACCAAAAATATTGCATTGAGAAAAGGTTTGCAGCAGTCGCTCACCCTAAAGCGAATGGGCAATTTTAAGCCGTAAATAAGATAATTAAGTCCGTCTTGAAAAAATGTTTAGAGAATACTAGAGGCAAGTAGGTAGATGAGCTTCCAACAGTACTCTGGGCCTGCAAAACCACCTACAAGTCCACAACTGGGCACACTCCTTTCGCCTTGGCATACGACACTGAAGCTGTTATACCCGTGGAACTTGAAATTCCTTCTCATCGGGTGACTCATTATGATCCTAGAACGAACCAAAATCTTTCAATGGAGTCATTGGACTTTGTCGAGGAGAAGCGTGAAGAAGCTGATTTTAGGGCGACCGCACAACGGCACCGAGTCGCCCGATATTATAATGAAAAAGTTTGACCAAGAACTTTCGATGCGGGCGACCTTGTTTTGAAGCGAGTTTTTCCGGTACCGTCACATATGAATCCCACATGGGAAGGACCCTATGTCATCGAACGGAAGCTTGGAGAAGAAACCTTCAAGCTAGCGATCGTTGATGGCGTGAAACTCCTCAGAGCATGGAATAGCGAGCATTTTCACCGTTATTATACTTAGTCTATTTTTATTGCATTTTAGTAGCAATTGTTTCTAGTATATGTTTCTTTTGTTGTTCTCTACTTCCGACATGTAATAAGGCAATTCAGCTTGTCCCTGTTTTCTACAATCAATAAAGGCTTGAAGCTGTTTTTCTATGAACTATTAGTGTTCCATGTTTTATTATTTCATGGCAAAATTAATTTTCATTAATCTATCTGGTGTATGAACACACACACAAAATTAAAAGTCGACCAACTACGATCCCAAAATCTCTAAGTCCAAGAGTGTGGACTAAAGTACTCTGAGTCCCCAGAGTGCAGATTAGAGCATAAACGATTCAAAAATATCTAAGTCCCTGGAGTGCAGACTAGAGTACTCTGTGTCCCTAGAGTGCGAACTAGAGTATAAATGATTCAAAAAAAATCTCTAAGTCCCAAGAGTGCGGACTAGAGTATTCCGAGCCTCTAAAGTGTGGACTAGAGTATAAACGATTCAAAAATCTCCAAGTCCCTAGAGTGCAGACTAGAGTACTCTGAGTCTCCAGAGTATGGACTAGAGTATAAATGATTCAAAAATCTCTATGTCCCCAGAGTGCGAACTAGAGTATAAACGATTCAAAAATCTTTAAGTCCCTAAAGTGCAGACTAGAGTGCAAACGATTCAAAAATCTTTAAGTCCCCGGAGTATGGACTAGAGTGCTCTGAGTCCCCAGAGTGTGGACTAGAGTATAAACAATTTGAAATTCTTTAAGTCCCCAGAGTGCGGACTAGAGTACTCCGAGTCCCCAGAGTGCAAACTAGAGTATAAACGATTCAAAAATCTTTAAGTCCCTAGAGTGCGGACTAGAGTGCTCCAAGTCCTCAGAGTGTGGACTACAGTATAAATGATTCAAAATTCTCTAAGTCCCCAGAGTATGGACTAGAGTATAAACGATTCAAAAATCTCTAAGTCCCCAAAGTGTGGACTAAAGTACTTTGAGTCCCCAGAGCACGAACCAGAGTATAAATGATTCAAAAATCTCAAAGTCCTTAGAGTGTGGACTAGAATATAAATGATTCAAAAATCTCCAAGTCCTTTGAAAGCAGACAAGAGTTTAAATGACCTACAAGACTCTGAATTTCAATTACAGATTAAATTATAAGCTAAGCGATGAGAGTCTATGAATGCAAAGAAATAAGATTTTATTTACTTCTCAAAAAACATTTTCCTTATAACTTTTCCGAAAGTGCGAAGATCAAGTCTATCTACAAACGACTATGGCAAAATAACAAAAAGAGGAAAAGGGAAATGACTATATGATTTTGACTTATTCAAGCTAAGCGAGGCATGACCGGTTGACAACTACTTCTTCGTTTTTCTTTCCTTCTTCGGCTTCTCCAAAGTCTCCTTAGCTGAGCATTTTCTCTTGGACCACTTGCTTCCAAACAATGCGGTTTCCGAGGAAGGAGGAGGAACTTCCAGAGGTGCGATCCCACTGGGAAAAATGTCCTTCAGTGGCCTATTTAGGGGATCGTCGAGTTCCACCACCCGGGATTTTTTCTTAACTTTGATTCTCTCTTTCTCCTCCTCCTCGAGTTGCTCCTTCATGCTAAGTTGGGAAATATGCTCGAAAGCGCCTGTGATTTTGACATCTAGCGCCTCGATTACTTGAGCATCGGGACTAGGGGTATCTCTGATGTGAGATGCCTCAGCCTCCTTTTCTTCCCGCTCCGTAGCGTTATCGCTCCTTAGGGTTGGCTCGGGACCAGAGTGATCTACACAAATTCATGGAAAGCAAATGTTAGAATACATCCGTTACTCGCCAAAAGCGATGATTTCCTGAATTCTAGAAGGTGAAGCTACGTACTAGCTGCAATTGACTTTTTAGTGGTCCTCGGAGTATCACCCTTAGGGATTGGGGATAAAATGTGAATGCCAACTCCGGGCTTCTCCAGGTCATAACCGACATGCTGCTTGGGAGGCCCAAGTGACGAAATCTTGGCTGGTTGATGGGAGGAGGAACTTGAGACTCAATGTCGGACGGGCCAACAATATCTACCTTACCCCTCGATGACGAGGAGTCTCTTCCAAAGAGGGGTTTTGCCGCAGTTAAGTCTAAAGGCTCATTTCCTTGGAGCACTTCCCTCATGAGAGCCTCTTCATCAACCTTTTCAACACCTAGCTCCACTTTCTTAATTTTTATCAAAGTATCCCATGCTTCGGCTAGTGATTCGAGATAACCATCGCCTAAGAAAGATAGGTCACGGTGCATGAGGACTTGTGCATTGTAATCGGCGATGAGCGAGTCAAAGGAACACTTAATCTCTTCTCTTCTGGCTTTCGTTGCTTCCTCCATTTGGGAGTATACCTCTAAAAGTGCCGCCTTTCTGCCTTCTTCGCGAGCGTTATCTTTTAACGCTTCAATCTTGAGGAGCTCTTCGTCGAGTTTTTTTTAAAGATTCCTCAACTCGACGATTTCATCGCAGTATTTTTGTAATTCTTCCTACACAGTGTTTTTTTCTTCCTTTTCCTTGGAAAGTAGTTCCTCCAACTCTTTGACTTGATAGGCGAGGGCCTCTTTCTCTTTTTGCAGAGTGTCTTTCTCCAGAGCTAGAGCGCCGCTACGTTGAACTACCTCGTTTAATTCCTTTTTATGACCGTCCTCTATGCATCTAACTGCCTCGGTTGTCTCCTTGGCATTCTTCTAGGCGATCTCGAGTTGAGACTTGTATGAGAGTAGTTCCTCATCCTGGCTCTTTATAATATCTTTATCATGAATGGCTTCGAGCTTAAGGCGGTCAATTTCATGCTAGTGCTTGATGGAGACTTCCGAGACTTTTTCCACTAAGTGTACGAATGCGTCATGCTGGAAATACATGTCATTGTTACAAGCAATAGCGCTCTGTTTGACATGCCCGGGAATAGGATGTATTGCGGGGAGAAACTTCAGCCCGTCGAAACAAATCTTTGAAAACATAGCTCTAAGCTCGGCTAATTTTTCTACCGCGGTCGGATCATGAGCGGGAGCCAGGGTAGTCTGCCTTACCAGAGTCATGGATTTCTTGTGAGGCTCACGGGTTTGCTTGGTGCTCGAGGAGCCAGAATATTGGGCGCGAGGGACTTTAGAATAGGAGCCTTTTTTAGCTGACTTATCCCTACTACGTACCGGAAGATTAGGAGGATCATTTGGATATGAAGAGTGGCTGTGGGACCTCCTTCGGAAAGAGGAGGATGACTCTCTAGAATGATAGTCTCTCTCTCCGCCTTCGTCCCCATCTCTTCGTTTACCCGATCCCGAGTCTCGACCAGAATGATAGAGGACGGAGGATCCTCAGGGATGATCAATGTCATGTGTGCGCCCCATTTCACATGTACGTAAGATTAAACAAGAACGAATTAGTAAAAGTCACATGATGAATATAATTCAGGTGCATGGTGGAGTGTAAGTGTTCGTGTGTGTCCTAGTGCATCCCCCCAATGGACTGGTGTTTTTTGCTTTACTCATTGGAGTTTTCTCTCCTTGATCATGAAGTTGGGCGCTTTCATCACCTCTCATAGGCGAATTAAATCCCATAGCACCGGGGTAATTGAAGACATAATTCAACAGATCATAGGGGATGGCCAAGTCAGATAGTCCCTTAAGTGAGCTTTCCAATTTTTATAAAGACGATCCTTTCTCGATAGGGGTTATCGTGACCTTTGAAGTTCCACCAACCTTTTTTTTAGCTTATACACTAAGCTCTTCTTTTTCGAAGGAGGCGATGGTTGGTCGGCGCTGGATGCATCAGATACTGGCATTTGGATGGAACTTATATTCTCATCAGTCTTCACCGGCGCCTCAGTTTCTTTAATCTCGCCTTCCTCGGTAGTATCGGGGGCCCATTCGGTAGGGGGCACCGAAAGACCACCTTGTCCTTTATTCGCTTCCGCGGTTGTTCTTACAATTATGGTGCCACTTGAAAGGCTAGTCCTAAGGCCCTCTTCTAGTAATCCGAACTTCAAGAGCAGTTCGTTGGTAATTACAGATTTAATGTCCCGATCTCCCACGGAAGTAGCTCGGATGGCTTCGATAGCCTCAGAATACCTGGCACCTTCGGGTCATGGGTGGATACTTGTAAGAGTTGAAAGAAGTTCAGAAAAGGTGCACTCGAAGCCTTAGGACATAGATTGGGGTAAAGATGAGACTTACGTCCTTCTAGTCATCTTCTCGCAAAGCCAGGAGGACAATGTACGTAGAACCACTCTTATTTAAACTAAGAAAACTTGTTCCACGTGCCCATCAGGGCTTGGCATTTAGGATATGGCTTGAGGAATATGTAAGATGGGCTATCGGTACGTCTCTTGAAGTGATAGACGTAACAGATATCCTCGAGAGTTGGGGGTCTGAGTAAGACGCTTATAAAAAATGCATGTACCGTGAATAAATGCATGGCTATTAGGGTGTAGTTGTGTTAGAGCAATCCTTATATACTGTAACACTTCACGGATGAACGAATTGAAAGGAGGCACACTTCCGACCAAGCACATAATTTTTTTACACGTAGTATATTCGGTTGGAGGCAGGTGAGGCCGATCTTGGGCCGACGGAAGCAGAATGTCTTCGAAGGGGATTCCGTGGGTAGAATATAATCGACGGAGAGAATATTCGCCAATTTTCGAGGCTTGAGAGTCGACGTGGTCATCCAGAACGATGGCCTCGTATACGGCGTTGGGGGTCGGGCCTATAACCGCAACAAGTGGGTCTAGGTTGCCAGGTATGGGGGTTGACGGTGGACTCAAAGTCCCCACTGCCTCCTGCCAAGAACTTGACCCAGGCTTGTCAGAAACAATAGCGGAGCTTAATTTTTTAGACATCTTGGAGGAGCGATTAATGTGAATAGATTCTTGTCTAAGCTATACTTGAAAGATAACAGATATCAGATATAACGATAAAAAATTTCCCCCTGTGGTGTGTGAACCAATGCAACGATTCAAATAAAAGTGCAGAAAATTTGAAGTTCTAAAGGCTAGGATAACGTGATGGAGCTTCAAGTTATCATCCTTGGAGACGGTCATCGCTGACCGTCTCTGAAGTTTGTCTTGTGATTGCTGGCAAGGACTTTAGGGTCAGACATTGGCATCATATACTGTGAAGGCTATTACTTGCTCTTGCCGGGTTAAATTTGCATTTAAGATTATTTGAAGTATGGAGTAGTTAGTACAAATTAGGTCCTTGGGCTTATGTGCTTTGTCACTTGTCATTGTCCATTATGTCATGCTTGGTTGTGGAGGTAAGTTGTTTGAATGTGTGCTGTGTTCGAGTTAGAACAGTCTTGATTGCTAATGCCAACCCAGACATACCGACCCACTGCCCTACAGGACCACCGAACCATCGCCCCTCCTCTCTCTCTGATCAGCGAAACACCTTTCTCAATCTATACCGATCCACTCTTCTAGACTCCTGTCGACCCATACCATCATGCAAGACACCGACCCATACTAACTCCCTCAATACCGAATGACACACTCGCTCGGAATACTGACCGACACTCTTACTCAATATACAGACCCGCTCTCCTTCCCTCGATATCGAACTAGTTCCTAACATAAATACCAATCCTAATTCCCATCAAGGGTTTACACAACTTGGCCTACTCCAAACACCTGCGGACTCCACTTCCTAACACTCCACACCGCCGACCTGAAGGTTAGAGCTATGTTACTTCCCTCCATAATCCTTAAATAAGCTCCTAGCCTAAGGCACGTTCCATCTCCAAATCATCCCCCCTTATTTTTGTTGATTCCTACTAGACCTAGTCGAAGAAAGCCCATGAACTCGAATTCACATGAGATTCCTAGCTTAGAGAAATAAATCGAGTGAAAGGTTCATACGTACAAGAATGGATTGAAGCTGATGGGAACTATTGGATTTAGGGTCGAAGTTCGTTTGGGTTCACTAGCAGTACAAATTGTGAGATGGATATCTTTGATTCGGGAGAAGAAAGGAAAGCTGGAGTGCCGGCTAAGGTTCGAGAAGAGATAAATCAGAAGTTTTTGTGAAAAAGTGAAAGGAAGAGGGAGGAATGATTTTTTATATGCATTAAAGGGGAGACGAACAAGCAGTTGCCTTTAGACCGGTCCATGCATTTTAAGTGTGTCGGTGGAGAGAGACACTATTCGGACCGATCGTGTGGATCGATGTTGACATGCCAACCCACCTTTTACCGGTAACCTTTCCAATGGGTCGGCCTTTCATATGCCGATCCATTCATTGTTTTTTAAAGGAAAAAGAAAGAAAGAAATAATAATAATAATAATAAAAGATATATCTATGTATATATTTACATGAATAAGTTCATGTACACTGACGTTTGGACATCATATGTGATAAAGAGATAGATATCACCAGATAAGTGAAGGAGCATGAATTTGTAAAACCTACCGTGATCCAGCCCTCGAAAGGTTGTATACATTCGGTTTTGAGAAGTTGAATCAAGATTTTACGAGTTTCTTCAGGATTCAATTAACGCGTTCAAGCCCCACGAAGCTTCGTCAAAGGCCAACGAAAGGTGACAGTCAGTTGCTACTCGGAATGGACTAGCTTCTGAAAGCAGGAATTACTCGTTGATTCAAAGCTCGTCATGTTGATTCACACAACGCACTTTCGGGGGCAAATGTTACCCGGCATCTTGGCCTGGCTATAAGGCGATAATTGTAGAGGTTATAGTTAGATCTAAATGAGACTCGAGCCAAGGTAGGTGAGCTGAAGTGGTTCGGTCATATAGGGTCGGCTAGCTGGTCGACTTAAATGGGTCGATCGAAGGAGAGTGAGTTGAACTGCTTCGGTCAGATGTGGGTCGCTCGCTCAAAGTGGCTCGGTTGTACGTGGCTCGGTCTAAGAAGAAAGGAAATGCATGGCACGATCGAGATAGGCCATATTGCAAAAGCTTAAGAGGATCGGTATGTATGCCTCGGTCAAAGGAGGGAGGACCATGTCGTTCGGTCATGGTATGAAGGATAAGGTGGTTCGGAATACATGGCTCGATCAAAGACGAAGGTCACATACGGCTCGGTCTAGGTGGATCAGCAGGGCCGCTCGGTCAAGGAAGAAGGGTCGCACATGGGTCAGCCAAGATGAGTCGATTGGGTCTGGTTCGGCGCATGTGGTTCGGCCATAATGATTTGGAGTGTATGGGTCGGCGTACTCGGGACAGCGCATCCTAAAGTGAGTCGACGAGTTACCTGGTGTTTTCTTGCTTCGAGTTCCAACACCATTTGCTTCAAGTTGTTCAAGGAGATGCTTTGAGTCATTCACAAGTAACCCCCTGGTTCGGTCACGCTCGGTGTATCTGGTTTGGACATCCTGAAGCATCACTTGTGGGCCGAGTCGTCTTTGTCATGAGGTTGCGTAGGAGATCCAGCCTGTCTTCGTCTATAAATAGAGGAGCGAGAGTACAGTTAAAGGGACCTTTTTTCGAGAACTCCAAGGATACTCCGCCATTTTCTGCACTAATTTCTTTTCTGTTCAAACTAGTATTCAAGTTGTTTGTTAACGGATTGTATCTGTACTCAAATAATTGAAAAAGTAATAAAGATTATATTCAAAGTGCACGTAGGCAATTAAGCCGAACCACTATAAAGCTGGTGTTCTCATTTTTGTTGTTCATTTTGCATTCAGTTGTGTCATTTCTTTGATCTAATTTACTTTCTTCATTAATCACTCTACACAATTGATTCAAAGATGTTAGTGACCAGTTCTGATGCTAACCCGTTCAGAACTGAACGCTCATTAAATAGAGTGTAGTTGCTGGGCCTTCCCCTCTCTTAATGGCAAGAGGATAATATTGAAGGCTGAATACTACGCCTCTAACCGTCGAGGACACGTCCTTTCGTGGGAAATATTTGAAGTTTCAAATTGTTATGCTACAAATTTGTATTGTTTAGCCCTAACTCAATGTGGGAGGGACGGAATGGAGGATGAAACCCTGATTCTAATTCTCGAGTTTCTTGTTCGTCAGCCAATCCCAAACCATACGCTCTCAGCCCTCATCTCCGCCCTCCCTCAACCCCACACGCTCTCTTCTCGTCTAATCCACTCCATCCTCCTTCGTCACCTCACCTTCCCCTTCTCCGACAAAACCCTAACTTCCCTCGAACTCCTCCATCAATTCCACAACGATTCCAACTCTCTTCAAAACGCCTATACTGCAGTTGCAGTGTACATAACCGTTAAGATTTTACAAAATGAAGACGTCGCGGAGTTTGTCGAGGCAGTGGACCGTTTATGGAGGAAGAGAATTGGGGATTTGAAGAAAGGGGAAGCAAGAGGGTTAGTTTCGGTGGAGTTGAGGAGGGAGAGGAGGACGATGGAGCAGGCAATAGGTAGCGAACTGGTGAGGGAGGAGTTGAAGAGGAGGGATGTTTCTAGAATGGCTGCAGACGCGGTTGAGATTTTCTTGAAGCAGGCAGTAGAGGGGTTGGGATTGACTGGGTTGAGTGTTGCTGCCGAAGTTGTTAGGCAAAGAGAAGCTCGTGCAAAAGGTAAAAGCAATGCAGAAGTACCTGCTGATAATTCAAAATTATCAGATAAAGGTGAATGCTCAGGCAGTGGAATTGGTAATATACTGAACCAAAAAGTCATCCATGAGAAGCAACCGGTGGAACAAGGATGTGGAAATGACTATGCAATGGCTGAAGAACCTTTGCCTGCTTCTGCCAAAGTTCCTGAAAAATCTTTTCCTACTACTTCTAAGTTTCCTTGTCAACCAAGAAGACATGAAGTTATGACTAAAGATCCTCTTCCAGAAGTAGATACATCAAAAACAAGTGGAGAAGAGGGAGAAAATCAAAGAGCAGTTGGTATTGAACGTGCACCAGATCTGAATGGTGGCCTAAATTCTACTAATAATAGCGATCGGAACAATAAAATTCATATTGATATGCCATGGCCTAATGCTGTGGATATGGAAACTAATCAGAGTTCACCCTGCAGAAGTAAAAGGATTTATTCAGAAGACAAGGGCAAGAAACCAAGTATCATGGAAAGAAATTCTACTGCACGAACACAGCATTGGCGAGAGGATTCTTTGGATTCATCAGTTGAGGAATTACCCATTTTAAAAAAGAAGCATTGCAGAAGTCTCCAACAGGAAAGGAAAATTCCAGCAACGTTTTTGCCACCATTGAATATATTAGTTGGTGGACCAGTCAAAAAAGAGTGGACTCTAGACGAAGAGGATTCTTTGAGAAAGGCTGTTACAGAGCTTGGTACAAGTGATTGGAACTTGATACGGAGCACATATCCAGAATTTCAGAGCAGAACATTGGAAGGTTTGAGAAGCAAATGGAGACGCATGAACAAAAAGCATGGTCTGAAAAAATTGTAGAAAAGACTTGTGTAAAATTAGTGGTTAGAAATTACAGTGGGGGTTCCGTGTTTAGTAAAAGTGGTGCTTCGAAGAAAACTGATCAGGTAGTATTTTTTGGGGGCTTAATTAACTGAAAGGCAGATGTTTACATTTTGTTGCTGCAGTGGCATTTGATGCAAAGAATTTCGGTGCAAGTATTTTGAAATACTTTATGTGCACACTTTATATCAGATTGTATTTTGATTATGAAAAATCAGTGCATTAAAGGGGAATATGCTTCCTAAATGTTCATTTTAGTATAAAAAAATATAATCTTCTCTTTCATACCTCTCATAGGATTGTTTTTATGTATCAGTGTGTGTGTACGGAAACTATGCTACAAAGTATTGATTGTATACATATTTTTACCTCAGTTTTGAACTTACCTGCATAGAAAAATATATGCATTGTTATCCTTTCCTAATAAATACATTTGTTTTTATTGTCAAAAGATACATAATGTTATCTTTGTTAAAAGATATATAAGGTTATCTTTGTGTTTGATTATATGATCAATATCGATGAATTTGTTTTTTGTACAGTTTTTTAAAAGAGAAAAACTAGGGATTTAGATTCCAAGTTTTTTCTTTAATATGGGCATTGTCCTTTTTTTTTGTCCTCGAAAGCTTGGTTGTGAATCCTGAAAATAAGTGCATCTTACGCTAAGCATTTGTATCTGAAAACCCCTACTCATTAATGGCTTTCCAGTGACAATCTTATAAGTAGATCTCTGCATATTTCAGCATGTACTTATAAATTCATGTTTTCCTCATCTACTCATGGAGGTTAATTTAATCCTTTTGTTGACCATGAATATTAAATTGAAGAAAGCTTCTTGCCTATACTTCTGTAAGAGCACATTATTTGGGGTGTTGTCTATATTATTTGCTCTGAAGTGTGTGGATGGAAGAACAAATAAGCCTGTAGTATCAACAATACAGGTTGTTATATCACCATTTTGTGCTTTATTATCATTTCATCCTTTTTTAACTTAATTAGACATCATATACAATTGTTTTGTAACTTCTTGCAGAGTGAAGATGGCGATATTATTGATTGTGTTGATATTTACAGTCAGCCTGCTTTTGATCATCCCTTGCTTAAAAATCACACAATCCAGGCTTGTTATTTCCCTAGAATTCTTTGAGTTTTTGTACTTATAATGGTCATGGTCATAGTTTTATTTATTGTGACAGTTGGTACCTAGTATTGTTCCAACAATGATAAAACGCAATGGTACATACAATACTATGGCACTACAAACATGGCAAAAATCTGGAAGCTGCCCAGAAGGAACTATCCCCGTTCAAAGGCTTCATAACTCTTCCAAACCCTATGTTCCAAATGGAGAGTTTTCAAATTGCAAAGTTGAGGTGATTTCTATATGTTTTCTGTTCCTACACCATAAATTTCTTTTAGTACACCATTAAATTTCTGATAAAACTCGAGACAAAAAGTCCTTATTCAACAAAAAAATTATATCTAATAGTAAAGAATAAAAAATTCAATGCATACAAATCTTCTTTATTCACATTGTATACGGTCAAATAATTCGCTTCATAAAGTAAATAAATTATCTATACTTGATAAATTGAATTAATTTTAAATTCCTTTTAATTATCAAATTCTATTCACACAGTTTCAAGTTGTATTCATGAAGAATCAATTTTAACATTCTGAATTCAAAATAAACATAAAATTAAATTTTAAAGTTTAATATTAAAATTAATAGGATTCATATAGCATTCTATTCTTCTATCTATTAACATAAATTAAATCAAGTTTAAATTTAACATAAAATTTTGAATAGTTTAACATTTTAATATTCAAATTTAAATTCAAATTTCTAATATAAACAGTTAAATAAATTTAAGTTCCACGAAAGTTTTTGAAATTGAAGTTTGGAATCTGTAAAAGTGAATTTGGAGAGTCTAGGAATCAGGTTACTGTTAGTTAACTGACAAAAGTGTTTAGTTTTATATTAAGATGAGAGTGATTTTGTAACATCTATGGTGTATATTAAGTAAAATGTGGTGTGTATAATTGTGGTAAAAAAATAATTGGTGTATTTAAAGAAATTTATAGTGTATGAGTAGAATTTTCCTAAATTCTTTTCATTCCATATATTGCTGTATATAATCACTAGCAAACAAGTAACTTAGTGCCTATGAAGTTATATGCTATGATTAGTTATATCCTGTATGTACCTGCTATTCTAATGTAGAGAAGCTTTACTAATTGTAATGTAAATGCACATGCACATTTAGATTGCTCGAGTAGAGCTTCATAGAGAAACATATATTGGAGCTCGAGGTGATTTTAACATTTGGAATCTCAACGTTGAGGAAAATGAGTGGTCTATAAATTCTGTTACTGTGTTTAACAAACACGACTCTTTTATGGAGAATGGATGGGCGGTATGTTTTATTTTTCGCTTACTGTATTTTCACTTTTAAATTCATATACTATGAGTGTTCTCATTTTAAAATAATTTCATGTATTTAGGTTAGTCCAATTTTATTTGGAGATGTAAGACCGCGAATATTCGTCAATTGGCTGGTATGATGTATTTTTTCATAATTACATGGTAGTCTTTGTTCTTATGGGTAATTTTCAGTTGGAACAACATGATTGATTTTGTTGTTGGTGGTACAGGATAATGCTAAAGACTATGGCTGTTTCAACCTTAGATGTGAAGGCTTCGTTCAGACATCGAATGAAGTTTTACTCGGTGGTGCCTTGGCACATGTTTCACGGTACAATGGAGATCAATATTCTTACGATTTCTTTATCTTCAAGGTACCACAGTCAAGACTAAGAATTCTGGATTAAATGAACATAAAAAGTGAGTTTTAGCGATAAACTGAAATATATCTGTGATTGATATTTTTTGAAGGATAGTACGGCTGATGTTTGGTGGGCATACTTTGATGGCAAGCCAATAGGATATTGGCCCATGTTAATATTTAACGATTACGGAGCCTGCAGACGAATAAATTGGGGTGGAAGCATATGCAATGCACATGTAGATGGGTTCCACACAACAACGGAGATGGGCAGTGGCGTTTTTCCAAGAAACGGGTACCGAAGATCAAGCTATATTCGGAACATCCTTGCCGTGAATTCAAAATGGGATGTATTAGTTCCAAAATTCGATGAGTTCTCAGCTTCATGCAATGGATGTTATAGTGTGACAGCTTGTGATGATGGACCTCCAATGGCTAAAGGAGCCTGTGTTTACTACGGAGGTCCAGGCGGCAGAAAATGTAATGGAAGATGCAGGAAGTGATCATGGCTTATATTTTAATTTGATGTTATCATGAGCTAATTGATTATCACTCATTGTTCTCTTAGAATCTTGTCCTTGTTATCCTATTCTTACTCTAGCAAAATAATTAATAAGTTCACAGTTCAATCATTTGAAATCAAAAACAAAAAAAAAAACAAAAAAAAAAATAAAATTTTCAGTTGTTCCTCTAGTTTTGTTCATCCTTCTTTGAATATGAAGATGAGTTTCACTATTAATGTAAGCACTAATTACTGCCACAAATCCGTTTGATGCTAGAAGTTTTGTACTCATGTTGCATACGTGTTTTGTTTTTATTCTGATATATGTAACCTATTGAGGGGGTTCTGGCTGCTTCGTTTTTTCTTTAATTTGTGTTAGATAGTCACAGTTTTGTAACACGAGTGGATCAGTGGGTGTTTACTTTCTTTCTTACCTCTGTTCCATAATTCAAAACTTTATGATATTGCTGTTTGCCTTTTCTATTTCTTATTAAAATGTTAGATAATATGCGACCGTGTAGAAGCGAGCAGTTTCTACCCAATCATTTTTCAATTAATATAAATCGAAAGCTTGCCTCAATTTAATCGACTTCATCGCCAATTGAACGTTGATAGAAAATAAAATACATTTGTATACATGAAAAAAGGTAAAAGTAAAAATAAAAACAAAAAACAAAAATGGAGTGGTTATGGTAGTGCATTTAGCAATGTTCTTTGTTACAATACCTGCGTTTTATCTCTGTTTTTTACCGCATGGTCACTTACCGTATTTTTTGACTTGAGCAAATGTGGAAGGGAAATTTTGATCCACATCCTTATAATAATAGGAAAAAATATATGCCAAAGTTCCTTCCAATAATAAGTTATAAAATACATTCATAATTTTAAACAATTTAACAAAAATTACCGTGATACCCTTTAATCATTTGCTTTTTGCACAAAATATTTTGACATCCACGATCTACTACTACGCGATTTTTATATTTTGAAAACAAAAGGAACCTCAAAAACTCGAATGACTCGCCGTCGAAAAATTGGTCATCGAAGAAACCATAGTCGTCGAATGTTAGCACCAAAATTGGTCGCTAACACCCTTAGAAAGATTGTGTAGAGAGATTAATGAAGAAAGTAAATTAAAACAGAGAGCATAGTATAAATTTAAATGCAGAGAACAAGAAAACCAAATTTATAGTGCTTCAGCGTAATTGCCTACGTTCACTTTGAGGTTAATCTTTATTGCTTTCTCCATTACTTGATTACAGATACAATCCGTGAATTAATCGCTCGAATACAAGTTTGAATGAAGAAGAAGAGAGTATAAAAAATGGCAGAGTCTCCCCAGTGTTCTCGAAAAAAGATCCATTTTCAGTGTGCCGCTGCCTCCTATTTATGGACAAATGTGGATTGGACTTTCCTGGTGGGCCTGGTAGCTGAATACCTCGGCCCAAATGGAATGATCTCTGTGTGCCGAACTGAGCAGGTCGAACGGCCAAATGCCCAACCATCCTCTTCATGCCGAACGATGCGTTTGTTGCGTGGAGAGAGTAGACCGAGCAACAATCGAAGCCGGTCATGCTGGGGAGAATGCCGAACCATCTTTGAATGCCGGATGCCCTTGGTATGCCGAACGATACGTTTGGCCGAACGTTCCTGGATGCCGAGCGATATCTTAACCGAATGAAGCCTTTAGCCGAACGCTCCTGGATGCCGAACGATATCTTGACCGAACGGAGTCTTTAGTTGAACGATGCCTTTGGCCGATCGCTCCTGTATGCCGAGTGATATCTTGACCGAACGGAGTCTTTAGTTGAACGATGCCTTTGGCCGATCGCTCCTGTATGCCGAGTGATATCTTGACCGAACGAAGTCTTTAGCCGAGTACTAAGTTGCCTGGTCAAGTCTCCAGGAAACACTTGCCCCCAAAGAGTATTACGTGACCGAACGTAGTACGCTTTGAATTACGTATCCCCCATGCTCCGCTTCGAACCTTGACACGTCACTCTTGGGAGATTGCTCTCTTGTGAATACCAGTTGTAGAGGTGTGTGCCGAACAGTGTAGCCGAGACCGAACGATGTAACCGAAGCCGAACATCCCTCTTATGCCGAACGAGCTGATGCCGAACAATGTGGCTTTGACCGGTTCTACCGGTTATTGTCGTTTCGCATTTTTCTTCTTCTTCCCTATAAAGGCCAGTGTCTTCCTCCTTCTTCTCTTTCCACTTTCTACCTCCGCTACCTTGTACTTGCCAACCTCACCAGCTAATAGTCTTCACAAGTCTATCAAACCCTTTCCAAGTTTCGACCTACCAACTAGGTACCGATTCTTCTACCTAAATCCTTTCCCATAACTAAAAAGGTTTTTATGCTCAAGTTCGTAGATTGAGTCGAGTCTTGATTGAGGTGGTTTAAGAGTTTTTAGAGTTAGATGATGAGGGGGAAAGGAGGAGTGATTAGAGACGAGCTTATTAGGAAGCTGTTGGGAGACGTGTTGTGGTTTGGCACGGTTACCTTGTGCCGAACGAGATTGGAGGAAGAAAGAATAGAGGAGGAGCAGGAGATAGTTGGGATGCCGAGCGGCATGGTCTGGCATGATTTGCCGAGCGATCGGCCCTCGATGTTCGGCATGGACGGTGGAAGAGAGTAAGTGCCGAGCGTTGGAGTTCGGCGTAATTCTGGTTCGGCGTGACTCATCACATGCCGAATGGTGGGATGGAAAGTTAGGGAGGAAGCATGAGTTGGTTGGGATGCCGAACGTTACTTTGGCCGGGCAGAACTTAGGCTGGACGTTAATTAGGCCGAACGATAGTTTCGCCGAACGATAGCACGGCCGAACGATAGCTTGCCCGGTCGACAGTTAGGCTGAACAATCTCTAGGCCGAACGATCATGAATGCCGATCCATATTTCAGACGAACAATACTAGGCCGAATAAACATAATGTCGAACCATACTTAGGTCGAACAATCATAAGTGCCGAACCATACTTAGGCCGATCAAACATAAGTGCCGAGCTATACTTAGGCTGAACAATCAATTGCGTTGCCTAATCACATAACAAGACAGGGACAGAAACTCCAGCATACTAGTGTATCGAACTGATTTGGAATAAACCTGAACTTAAATTGACACAACCAGATAACTTCTTCTAACATTTTATGAATCCGAAACTGTAAACACCATAAGGCAGGCTTTTGGAGATGGTCAGCGATGACGGTCTTCGAAGACGATGACTCGAAGTTCAATTTTATGTTATTAACTCTGTGACTTTCAATTTTTTAGCACTTATACACGATTGACCGCACTAGTTCACACACCACATGGGGGGAATATTTGTGTTGTTAATTCTAACGTCGAACATTTTTCAAGTATAGTTCACACAGGTGCTTAGCCGAATTCACTATTTATTGAAGATGTCTAAAAAATCCAGCTCCGCCATGATCTCTGACAGACCGGGACCATCCTCTCGACAGGAAGTTGTGGATGTTTCAAATCCATCAACCTCCCCTGCACATAACTTAGCCCCCGATGCCTTGGAGGCATCGATCTTCTTGGACAATCCTGTCGATTCAAAGGCTTCAAAAATCAATGAAGTTGCGCTCCGGCGAATATGCTCCATCCATGGAATACCTTTTGATGATGTGCTGCTTCCATCGGGGAACGACCGGCCACACTTACCCCCAGCGGGATACACAACGTGCAATAAATTCATGTGCTGGGTTGGCAGTGTGCCACCGTTCAATTTGTCTCTTGGGGATGTGCTGCAATACATTGACATCGCCCCGTCGCAGTTGCACCCAAACGGTCACACCTTCATCTATGACACTTACCTACTCTTCATGACCGTCTTCTCTAGGCCTTCCACTCCCGGCGACATCAGATATATTTATATGATCAAGAAGCGGAGAGATAGCCCTTAATTTGTGTTCCTCGAGCCGCACCACAAATGCCAAATTTTAACCGGGGCGTGGAGCAAGTTTTCCATGTACAAACAGGAATGGTTCTATGTGCGTTGCCCCCTGGTTTCGTGAGGAGATGGGTCGAAGGAAGTAAGTCTTCTTCTTGGAACGATACTCATGTTTTGGTCGAAGCTATGCCTATTCTAACTCTTGTTACATCTTCTGAGGTATCAATCCACGTCCCGACGACTGCGGATATTCTGAGGCCGTTGAAGCTATTAGAGCTCTTCCCGCCGAAGAACGAGACATCCGAACTCTTATCTCAAATGAGTCACTATCGAGGTTCGGATTGTTAGCAGAAGGTCGCCGAGTAGGTCTTCCCGAAGGCGTTACTATACCCAGGTCGGTCTGTGGAAAAGGGAAAAAATTAGCTGAGTCGTCAGCATGCCACACCCCTGATGTACAAGAAGAGAGGGAAATCAAGGAGGGTGAAACACCCGAAGCGCAAGGTGGGAATTTGGATCCAGCCCAAGATCCTATAGTTGAAGTGCACGATATCGAAACGTCATATTCTCCTTCACAGAGGAAAAAGGGATTGGCGTACAAGATCAGAAAGGAGAAGGTTGGTGGAAATTCGAAAGTTACGCTTATTCCGACGGAGAAAGAGGCTTCTTCGCAGCATGTAGAAAGTTCTTTAAAGGGCTTATCGAACCTCTCCATTCCGGATGATCTGCTCAATTATGACTTTGACGATCCGGAAGCATTCAAACTTCATTCGCCCATCAGAGACGACGTGGGCGCTCCAACCCAGAGTCAGGGAGAGAAAACTCCCATTAGCAAAGCGACTGGTCCGTTGGGGGGAAACACTAGGACACACATGAATACTTGCACTTCAATTTTTGCTTAGACTTTTGTCGTCACACTATTCTTTGCTAATTCGCTGTTATTTGAATTCTGTACAGTTGGTATGGGGAGTTCACATGGATTCGATCGCCTTCATGGCTCGTCTGTTCTTCACCACTCTGGACGGGATTCGGGTTTCGGAAGACGTCGAGATAGGGATGGTGACGGCGATAAATACTATCATTCCCGGGACTCATCATCTCGGAGGAAAACTTATTATCAGCCAAAATACCACCAGGATACCTCTTCTCACGCGGAGCAAAGTAAAGACAAGCACGACCATAATAGGTCGCAACTTGATGCTCCCTAGGACCAACACTCCGACTCCTCTTCCACTCGACAGTCCTGAGATTCTTACAGGAGGGGCGAACTTTCAAAGCCGTCTCCTCCCGCTCCTGCAACAGACCCAACAGCGTCCCAGAGGCTGGCCGAGCTTAAAGATAAATTTCCGAAAATCTGCTTCGATGTCATGAAATTCCTCCCGGCGATTCACCCTATTCCCGGACATGCCAAACAGAGCGCCCTTGCCTGTACGAATGACGTCTATGTTCAACATGACGCGTTTTTTCATCTAGCTGAAAAACTTTCTGAAGTTTCCGTGGAGCGCCAGCATGAAATCGACCGTCTGAAGTTTGAGGCTATCCACGACAAGGATATCATTAAAGCTCAGGACGAAGATATTGCCACTTACAAGTCCGAGCTCGAGGTCGCCCATCAGAGCGCTAAGGAAACTACTAAGGCCGTTGCTCGTCTGGAGTCAACTCATAAGAAAGAACTTGACGAGGTGGTTCAATTATGTGGGGCCTTGGCTCTAGAGAAGGACTCAGTTCAGAAGGAGAGGGACGCGCTCAGCCTCCGCGTCAAAGAACTTGAGGAGCAGCTCCGCAGGGAGAGGGAAGAGAAAACGACTGCTCAAGAAGAGTCACAACGGTACTGTGACGAAATCGTTACTACTCGACTCTTAAAGGAAAAACTTGAGGCCGAGCTTTCCCAGGTTGAGGCGATAAAGAGCGAAGCCCGAGAAGAGGGTAAGAAGATAGCGTTCGTGGATATCGATTCGCGTCTCGAGGCGGCTAGAGAAGAGGGCAGGGAAGAGGTCAAAAGCATGTTTGACCCGCTAATCGCTGAGTTCAACGCCTGCGTTCTCATGCATCGAGACATGACTTTTTTGGACGAGGGCTATCTTGAATCTTTAGCCGAGGCATGGGAGGCTTTGATAGAAATCAGGAAGGCCGAGCACGACACTGAAGAGATTGATGAGGGGGCATTGATAAAAGAATATCTCAAGGGAAATGAGCCTTCGGACTTGTCGGCGGCCAAAGCTATCTATTGCAATGGCTCTCCCTCACAGAAAGGGAAAAAAGTTATTACTGTCCCATCCGGGGCCGTGCCTCCAGCTCATGTGCCTATTCGATCGGCCGATACTCGATCCATTCGAGCAGCATACTGGTTACAATCCAGAGGACCATGGCATTGGTATCCATATTCTGTCTCCCATTCCGGAGGGTGAGACCCCCTTGACGGTTGAGAGCCTGCCGGAAGATGGTAGATAACTCTTCACTTTGAGATTACAAATGTTGACATCGTGGGTCCATTGTATTCTAATGCTTGTTTTCCATGCTTTCGCGCAGGTCGTTCTGATCCCGGGGCCACTCCAAGGAGCGACGTAGCCAAGGAGGTGGATGAGAAGATAGGTGAGGCTAGTCAGGCAGGAGAAGCTCCCGGGCCAGATGCGCAGGTGATTGGGGCGCTAGATGAAGACAAATCTGAGACTTCTTCTTCCATCGAGGGGAGTTATGAAGTAGAGATCATAGGCGTCTCCGAACACACGTCTGAGCTGAGTATAAAGGAGCGGCTGGAGAAAGAGAAGAGAAAAATGACCAAGATCAAGGTCGAACCTCAAGCCGTGGACCCCGACGATCCTTTGAATAAGCCGCTGAAGATCATTCTCCCTGGCAGGTCTAAACCCGTGGATGTCCCTCATACTTCTCCGACTGTCACTCCTCCATCAATGAAGGGTACCAAGGGTAAACGTGGAGGAGAGGGGTCGTCTGAGAAGACAACGGAAGTGAAGAAGGCGAAGAAGCATAAGAAGTAATCATTACTCTCGTTCAACGAGAGTCAGTTTAGATTAGGCAAGTACTTTTGTTTTCTTAGTTTGTGTAAATATACTTTTGACTCCGAGCTTCAAAGGAGTTGTAATGGAAACTTATCTTTGATGAATAAAACTTAGTTTTTCTGTCTTTCCATGACTCTTGTCATTCAATCTTCTTTGTGATTATGATTCAAATCCAAGCCGTTGTGAATATAATAGACCTCTCGGTTCATCTTCATATAGCTCGGAAATTCTTTGAGAACTATCTGTTTTTTCTTCCACGCCCCGAGTACTTGGAATATTTTCTAATACGCACACTAAAGCCTCGATGTCTTCAAGTCATTTATATCCAGTCTGTCTTCAGCGGACCTGGTTATTTAAATCGTTTATACTTGAGTTCGCGCTCCGCGGGCTTAGAGTACTCCAGTCCGCACTCCGGGGACTTGGAGTACTCCAGTCCGCACTCCGAGGACTTGGAGATTTTAAGTCGTTTATACCCGAGTCTGTGCTCCGGGGACTTAGAGTACCGTAGTCCGCACTTTGGGGACGTAGAGGTTTTAAGTCATTTATATTTGAGTCCGCGCTTCGGGGACTTAGAGTACTCCAGTCCGCGTTCCGGGGACTTGGAGATTTTAAGTCGTTTATACTCGAGTCCACGCTCCGGGGACTTAGAGTACTCCAGTCCGTGCTCTGGGGACTTGGAGATTTTAAGTCGTTTATACTCGAGTCCGCGCTCCGAGGACTTAGAGTACTCCAGTCCGCACTCCGGTGACTTGAAGATTTTGAGTCGTTTATACTCGAGTCCGCGCTCCGGAGACTTAGAGTACTCCAGTCCGCACTCCGGGGAATTGAAGATTTTAAGTCGTTTACATTCGAGTCCGCGCTTCGAAAACTTAGAGTACTCCAGTCCGCGCTCTGAGGACTTGAAGATTTTAAGTCGTTCATACTCGAGTCCGCGCTCCGGGGACTTAGAGTACTCCAGTCCGCGCTCCGGGGACTTGAAGATTTTAAATCGTTCATACTCGAGTCTGTGCTCCGCGGACTTAGAGTACTCCAGTCCGCACTCCGGGGACTTGAAGATTTTAAATCGTTTATACTCGAGTCCGCGCTTCGAGGACTTAGAGTACTCCAGTCCGCACTCCGGAGACTTGAAGATTTTAAGTCGTTTATACTCGAGTCCGCGCTCCGGGTACTTAGAATACTCCAGTCCGAGCTTCGGGGACTTGGAGATTTTAAATCGTTTATACTCGAGTCTGCGCTCCGGGGACTTAGAGTACCGTAGTCCGCACTCTGGGTACGTAGAGGTTTTAAGTGTCCGTGCACGTTCGTACGTTGGACGGAATAACATAATTTTATTTTCCCGTCACTGGATCATCAATTGTAGAGACATTAGCGATTCATAGAAAAGATGGCTTCAAGTCTTTATTAATGAGAGCAAGCTAAATTGCCTTATTACATGCCAAGAATTAGAAATAAAAGCATACTGGAAATAAGTGCAACTAATACATGAAAGAAATAGACTAAATATAATAATGCTGCAAGTGCTCGCTGTTCCGTGCTCGGCGGAGTGTCGCACCATCGACGCTCGCTAGCTTGAAAGTTCCTTCTCCAAGCTTCCGTTCGATGACGTATGGACCTTCCCATGCAGGATTCATATGAGACGGGATCGGGAAAACTCGTTTCAAAACGAGGTCTCCCACACTAAAAATTCTTGGTCGGACCTTCTCGTTATAATATTTAGCGACTCTATGTCAGTATGCGGTCACTCTCAAATTGGCTTCTTCGCGTTTTTCATCAATGAAGTCCAACGATTCCAATAGAAGATTCTGGTTCGACTCGGGGTCGTAATAAGTTACCCGATGTGATGGGACTTCAAGTTCCATGGGTATGATAGTTTCCATGCCATATGCCAACGCGAATGGAGTGTGGCAAATCGCGGTCTTTTGGGTGGTCTTGTAGGCCCAAAGTGCTGTTGGAAGTTCATCCACCCACCTGTCTCTAGCCTTTTCCAGAAGTTTTTTCAATATGGACTTGATTATCTTGTTTACGGCTTCTACTTGTCCGTTGGCCTTCAGATGAGCAACCACTGCAAACTTCTTTTAAATGCCATATTTCTGACAAAATTCTTTAAACTCCTTGCTTTCGAATTGAGTCCCATTGTCTGTAATGATGCTCCGTGGAAGGCCGAAGCGGCATATGATATTTCGCACGACGAAGTTAATAACCATCTTGGTGGTTATCGTGGCCAGAGGCTCTGCTTCTTCCCATTTGGTGAAGTAGTCGACCGCAACTATTGCATATTTCGCTTCGCCTTTGGCTATGGGTAAAGAACCAACTAAGTCAATTCCCCACATTGCAAATGGCTAGGGACTAACCATTTGTGTGAGTTCCGTCGACGGAGCTCTCAGGATTTTTGCATATATCTGGCATTTATCACATCTTCTCACATAGTCTACAGCATCCCGATTCACAGTTGGCCAGTAGTATCCATAATGGAGGATCTTCTTTGCTAATGTCTGCCCCCCAGTATGGTCGCCTCACTCTCCTTCATGGACTTCCTCCAGGACTCGTTTTATCTCATCATGGGCAATGCATCGGAGTAGTGGGGTCGAGAATCCCCTTCGATACATTATTCCATCCTGTATTACATAACGAGAAGCCTTACGAAGGACTTGTCGTCTTTCGCTCCTTTATTTGGGCAAGATCTCGAATAGCAAGTACTGCTTGATTGAGGTCATCCACGATTCATTCTCGATTTCCGTTTCCAACACGAAATCTAGCTCTATCATATCTATACTCGGAGCATGGAGGGTCTCAATAGGAAAAAATCCCATTTGTTGTGCGTCGCATGTGCTTGCGAATTTTGCCAACGAGTCGGCTGCTCTGTTTTGCTCACGCGGGACATGTGAAATATCGTAGTACTCGAGATTCGCTAGCAGCTCCTGAACTCGAACCAAATATGGGGCAAGTCTCTGCCCCCTTGCTTGGTAGTCACCCCGCACTTGGTACACCACCAGCTGCGAGTCGCTGAAGATTTCAACCGATTTTACTCCCAGTTCTTCGATAAGTTTCAAGCCGGCGATCAACGCTTCATATTCGGCTTCGTTATTCGTTGCTGTGAATTCGAGCTTCAAAACGTAGCAGACCAATTGGTTTTCAGGAGTTACGAGAACTATGCCAATCCTCGAACAACGGTCGTTAGATGCCCCATCGGTATACATCTTCTATCGAACGGAAGGTATGACATTATGATCGTTTAATTCGTCTGTCGTAGTGAATTCAGCAATGAAGTCAGCTAGTGCCTGTCCTTGTATGGCCCTTCGCGGCTGGTAGGTGATGTCGAACTGACTTAGCTCAATATTCCATTTTAGCATCCTTCCGGAAGTTTCCGGTCATTGGAGTATCTGTCGCAAAGGCTGATCAGTATAAACACTGATTGAGTATGCTTGAAAATACGGGCGAAGCTTGCATGCTGCAATCACCAAGCAATAGGTTAGTTTTTCAATCTTTGGATAATTTTTTTCTGCCCTCGTCAAGCGTTTACTAACATAGTAAACGGGCTTCTGGACCCGGTCTTCCTCGCGAACCAGGGCTGTGCTGATAGCGTGCTGGGATACAGCCAAGTATATGTACAACATTTCGTGGTCTATTGGTTTCGACAATATCAGGGGACTTTCCAAGTGCCTTACAAGAGCCCGGAATGCTTCCTCACAGCCGGATGTCCACTCGAAATTCCTCTTTCCTCTCTTTATGACATCGAAGAAAGGAATACACTTGTCTGTGGCCCTGGATATGAATCGGCTCAGCGCGGCCACCTTTCCATTCAAGCTTTGTACCTGTTTTATGGTTCTGGGCACTTGTATATCTCGGATAGCCTGAATCTTCTCTGGGTTAGCCTCGATTCCTCGGGCATTCACAGTGAATCCCAGAAACTTTCCTGACGCTACGCCGAACGAACACTTCAACGGGTTGATCTTCATTCTATAATGTCTGAGTATGTCAAACATCTCCGCCAAGTCTCGGATGTGGTCGTTTGACTGCCGTGATTTCATGAACATGTCATCTACATAGACTTCCATTGTTTTACCAATCTGATCTTTGAACATTTGATTCACCAGGCGTTGATAAGTTGCTCCTGCGTTCTTCAATCCAAATGGCATTACTACATAGCAGTACAATCCCATGTTCGTGACGAAACTGGTGTGTTCTTGGTCTGGGAGGTGCATTGGGATTTGATTGTATATAGAGTACGCATCCATAAATGATAATAGCTTATGTCCGGCAGTTGAGTCGGCCAGCTGGTCAATCCTAGGCAATGGGAAACTATCCTTAGGGCATGCTTTGTTTAAATCAGAATAATCAACACAGGTCCTCCATTTTTCCATTTGCCTTCTTTACTAGCACCGGGTTAGATACCCATTCAGGGTAGAGGGCGTCGCGGACGAACCCGTTGGCTTTGAGTTTGTCCACCTCCTCTTTGAGAGCCGCATACCTTTTCAGGTCCATGCCTCTCCTTTTCTGTTTCACAGGTACATGTTTCGAGTCTATATTCAACATATGACTCGCAATCGCAGGAGAAATCCTACACATATCAGAATGTGTCCAGGCGAAAACATCAAGATTCGCTCGGAGGAAATCAGCAAGGCTCTCAGTGGCCAAATGGTCGAGTTGCGACCCAATTTTAAGAACTCGTGATGGGTCGCTCCGCCTAACTGGGATGTCAATGGTTAGTTCAGCTGGGGCTGCATTTGTTTCCCTGGGTTCTCCATCATCGTCTCTCGGATCTATAGTCTCGGATCTATGTCTCTATAGATCCGAGAATGTTGCCCGAGCCAAGGCTCGGGCGCTACTTGTCAATCATCAGCATTTCGGCTGCGGATGGAGCAGTCCGCAACCTTTCCTTTCTCTCTACGCTGAGCCTCTCTCAGCTCAGCCACATAGCAGGCACGTCCGGTCGCCTGATCGCCGTGCACCACTCCAACACCACTGTCCATGGGAAATTTTAATGTTAGACACCAAGGGGCCAATGCTGCCCTAAATTCTGCAAGGGCTGCACGTCCTAGAAATACGTTATATGGAGAGTCAACATCCAACACTATGAATGGTAGGATTTGCACCCTCCTACGCTCTCTTTTCCCCAGTTCAACTGGTAACTTCATGTTAACGTAAAAATCAGACGCTAACACCCCGGTGTAGATTGAAGTTGAGCGAAAGCACCACCCGTGAACACGGGAACTAAAAACAAGTAGAAAAATCACAGAGAAAGCAGAAAAGACAACAGTTTTTATAGTGGTTCGGCTTAAGGCAAGCCTACGTCCACTTTAATTCTCTTTATTGCTAAATCAATTACAACTTTACAACAATCTTCAATTACAATCCTAATGAGACAAACAGCTAGAACTTTAATGGAGAAGAATTCTTCATTTCCATGTAGATTGCATTAGATTTTCCCTCGAATTTAGTTGAGATGCCTTTCGAACTTGAAGTGTCAAGTGGGTCGAGAATTCAGCAGAGTATTGACGCTTGAAGAGATTGGCCAAAAAGTCCCTTTCATGCTTGAGATAGGTTGGTATTTATAGGGGAAATCCCCCCCTTAGGTCGTAAGTCGTGACCGGTCTAAGGTGAGTTGTGGCCGGTCTAAGGTAGGTCGTGGCCGATTCATCTGGCCCCTCCATGGCTTCACAAGGGTTCATTTGTACAAGTCCTAAGTCGCCTCCGAGTCAACACCACCTCTTCTCAGTAATACGGCATCAGACTTATATCCGGTGGCTTTAGGTCGTGGACGAGTTAACTTGGTAAGTCGTAAGTCACGGCCCAACTGGCAAGTCCTGGATCGTGTACGAGTTAAGAGGCCATTGTGCCAAGTAGCTGCATTGAACTTACCTTCCTTTGCTTAGGTCGTGACCGACTTAACATTGGTCATAGGTCGGCGGCGACTTAGGTTGGTGGCAACTGTTCAGCCTTAAGTCGGTATCCCTTCCAGGCCTTAGGTCGGCATCCTTTTAAGGTAGTTAGGTCGGTAACCTTATCAAGGCGGTTAGGTCAGTATGCCTCTCAAGTAACTTGGGTCGGAATCCTTCTTAAGGCTTAGGCAGCTAGGTCGGCATCCATCTTAGATCGGCAACCTTGTCACAACTTAGATCGGTAACTTTGTCAAAGCATTGAGTCGGCACCTCTCTTAAGTCGGTATCCCTTTTTGGGCTTAGGCCAGTACCCACGTTAGGTCGGTAGCCACCTTATTTTAGACAGTTGGGTCGGCAACCTTGCTAAAGCGCTAGGTCGGCAACCTTTTGGGCCTTAGGTCGGCATCGTTTCAAGTTGCTGAGTCAAAACCGAGGCGGAGTTAACAATTGCCCCTCGAAGTATACGCCTACTGGTTAGGTCGTGTGCTTCGATATCCTCTGACTCGTCCACTCTTTAGGTCGGTAGGTCGTGTACGACCTAACAGTTTGGTCACACGCGCCGCTTCAGGTCTCTCTACTATAAGTCGTACATTCTCTCCTTTCTTCTCATTACTTACTCTCTTGCTTCTGCCATTAAAAACTTTCTCAAGCTCCAAAAGGCGATTCCATTCCAAACAATCACCGATAATATTCGTTGTTCTTCACGTAAGTAAAACCTGCTCTTCTCTTGATCCCTTATTGTCATCGATTCACGAATTCCGTTCAAATCGAACCTACCCCTTATGCGCTGCTTTACTACGAACCTCGTTGCACCAGCAGTTTGTGAGCTCGAGTTTGCTTGGTTTTGGCTTTAAATGATCGACGGGATGATGGAGATGGTTTACTGCTTCTGGCTAGTTGATTTTGATTTGTGTTAGGATTGCAAGGTGTTGAACTTGTAGTGGTTTAGTTTTTTGGATGATTCGTCATCAGGTGAAAATTAGGGCTTGTGCTGGTGGAGAGGTTAACGGGTTAGCGGGCTAAGAAGGTGAAGGGTTTCTGATTAGATGGAGGGTTTGTCGATAAAGTGGAATGCCGACTTGGACACGACTCAGTAGTTTTGGGCGACCTATAACCCTTCACGACTTAACTAGATACGGCATAAGCCATGAGTCGCGGCCGAGCTAAGACCTATCTCTTCAATACGCTTTGCGGCCTATAAGACCAACGATCTAAGGGGCCAACCACTTAACCGAGTCAACCACTTAACCTTCAGGAGATCTTTTAAGTCGTGTATGACTTAATTTCTAGGTCGCGGACGACTCATTACTTGAACAATATTTTACTTGCCGAATTGTTTCCTCTAGCCCAAGCCAATTGCATCCCACCCTGCTAGGTCGTGAACGGCTCATGACTTTGAGAGCTTTTGGATTGTGACTCAATGGCCTGAGCAGAAGTTGAAAATTTAGAGATGTTGATAGAACTTGATTGTACTTCCAATTTGAATTTCTAGGATAAACTGCTTGAACTCTGTTGCATTTCCTTACAGATTACACCAGTTTTATTGCCATCGACCTGTTAAACACAACACTTTGTAGAAAAATGGGACAAATATACTTGTCACTGATCGCCCACATCAAATGACAGATTAGTCGACATAAAACATAGTCAACTTAAATATACTGTATGAAATGCTGTGAACCAATCAACTAAAGTGAAGTATTAATGCAAAGCATCGCTAACTTGAACTGATTTGTTTGCATCAACATTACACTTGCATGTTAAAACAATGAACCCTGGACTTTATAACTGACAAATATTTTGCTAGTTTTTATTCCAGTTGCATTTGCTTATTGTTTGATTGATTTTACACAACACTCCACACACTTTAGGAAACGTGCACCTTCATGTTTGAATATCCAGTTGTTTGTGTAGAATGACTTCCCATCAAGAAGAAGAAGGGGTAGCTCAAGCTGAAGAGACCTTTCCGATAGCTGTTCCCATAAAGAACCCTCCAGAGAGAACTTCGACTATCCTAACTCCGAGAGCGTTTATTCAGCTACGTACTCAATTTGGTTTTGCTGAAAATGATGTCATACTTCCCGGACCAAATGATACTGCTGACAGTCCTCCCCACGGTTTCGTCGCAGTCAATCGTCAAATGTGTTTAAGTGGGGCGATTCCTCCCTTTAACGACTTCCTTCAAACCCTTCTCCTTCGGTTGACAATCTCTCCGTTCCAACTTCATCCTAATGGCTATGCCATCTTGATGGGGTTGTGTGTTTTGTTTAGGAGAACTCTTGATCGCTTGCCGAGTTTTGAAGAAATTCGCTACCTATGCTCGTTTGCGAAGAGTAAAGACCATCCTTCCCTTATCATTGTGAGAAGTGCTAGAAACCGCAAACTTATTTCTGATCTTACTGAAAGTGTTCATGGATTTCTGAACCAGTTTTTCTTTGCTCGCCGCCCCCCAGAGTTTTATGCCATCTGGAGAGTAGGAAGTAAGATTACCTGTTTCTATTTTCTCCATTTCCAAACTTTTCCGAGATCCGAATTATCAATTGCTAATCTCATTCTTTGTTCTTTTCAGCACTTCCTCTCCCTTCTAGAGATCCAATCCATAAGCAAGTTTTTGAAAGACCGAGTGCCGTGGCCGCCGAAGAGAGAAGTGCAAAGTTTTTGTTGAGGGATGAATTTTTGCATCAGTACGGGCTTTTACACATCTCTCGCTCTACACATCCTCATGAGATCCTAGACTCCCCGGTTAGAGCATCAGATGCCCCGGTTTCTTCTGACACACCCGTACCAAAAAATCCCGCTTCCGAAGCTTCTCTAGTGAAATGCTCTACTTCTGTCGATGTTGCGGGGTCATCTGGCAAATTCACACTTGCCCCAGTTATTGAGGAAGAAGAGCCTCAGGGATCTCCCCAACGTTCGCAGAAGTCTGGCGAAGAAGCCAGGAAAACAAGCCCTGCTAGGCAGAGCAGGGACGACACTTTCAAAGGGTTGAGTGACCTCTTTACCACCTCACAAGAGATCTTTAAAGATGATCCTGTCACTACTGGGGTTTCTTCTTCAGTAGTGGAAGCGACTTCTTCTTTTCAACAAGCTCCGTCGACGCAAGAGTTGACGTTAACTACTACCCCCACAATTACTCCGCAATCAAAGAGTGGTTCGTAGTTTGATGCGCGTAGCTTGCACATCACACACACCTAGAATCTATCGGCACTTTTATACTCCTAACTCTTTGTACTTTGAAGATTCTAAAGTTATGCTTCTTTTCTCTGAAGACTTTTAAGACTTGTCTCTCTTTTTTATTTCAGATTCTCCGATGGGGTGTAGCGGCTCTTACTATGACGACTTCCAGCGCTACGGGAGGCGTAGTCAATATGATTATAGGCGCTACCTTCCCGTTCATAGAGAAACCGATGAAGAGAGAGCCGCCCGAAAGGATCAGGAGAGGAGGGCTCAAGAAGAGCGTTATGAGAGAAAAGAAAGGGAGGAGCACCATGATTCTTCCCAGAGAGGTGACGATTCCCACAAGAGAAAAACCCATGATGACCGGGGAAAAGTCATACAGTTGAGGACCCAATCAAGCGTGCCAGGCACGGTGAGAAGCATGCAATTACTACTCCTGAAAAGGTCACCGCCCCCATCTCAGTTGACATTCCTTCTAGCTCTCCTGCTCTCGGGAAGACAGACATTCAGACAATAATCAGCAGGCCTAAATTCAAAGTTGGACCAGGCCCGGCTACTCTGCAAAGCCGGTTCCCACACTGGTGCCAAAAGGGAGTGCGGTTCGATCTTGACTTGGTCCCTGTTGATAAACAAGCAATGCTGCAAAATCTGGATGCTGTTAAACTTGATATCGAGCGGATGTCGGGGTGGCAAAAGCTTATTGATGAGCTTTAAAGGGTCAATCGTGCGAACATAGAGGCCATGCTTACTATGGAGAATGATAAGGCCGAATGGCAGAAGGTTCTTGAGCAGCATGATACCGAAATGAGGAGTATCACTATTTACAATGAAGAGCTTGAAGCGAAAGTTGAGGGACTTAAACAAGAGCTTGCTACTTCTTCTACCACATATACTCAAAAAGAAGAAGTACTTCAAAAGTAAGTTCGCGATGCTCACGCCGCTCAGCGACATGCCGATGCACAGCTTGAAGCTGAGCAGAAAACAGCGGGAAGGTACCGCGCTGAGGTTACAGAGTTACGGGAGAAAGCCAACTCTCAGGAGGCGGAAATTCAAATGCTAAAGCTTCAACTCTCCAAGGCTGAAAGAGAGCGCGATGAGGCCGTTGCCGGTAAAATCGCAGCTGAAGAATCTCATGAGGCAACGAAGACCAGCATCAGCTCGACACTGTTTGACTTCTACCTGCATAGCGTCTTGGGGCGCGGTAGTCTCGCCTTTCTAGGTCCCAAGTATGAAATTACTTTGGCTGAAGTGTGGGAGGCTGCACTTGACATGCTTGGCGGTAAAGGTGCTGGCTATGCCGAATCAGCTCTTGAGCAGCATTACTTTGATGAGGATGCTCGCGCTGCTCTTGCCAAGGGAAAAGAACAACTTGCAAAATTAAGAGCTGAAATGGCAGAAGGGGAACGGTTAGGAAAAACTACTTCAACTATTCCAATCCAACCTTCTCCTTCGGCCGAAATCGACATTATCGGCTCCAGTTCTCATTCTCCATCCCCTACTAAAGTTACCGCTGAGATCACAAGCATACAGGGTGGAGATGAAGGCGACGAGAGTGCTGAAGCACAGGCTTACGAGGTTGATATCAGAAAGCCGACTTCTCCAGGTAACTCTACTGTCAATCTTGCCCAAGTAGACTGCTCATTTGTTTCTGAAGAGTTTTATGAGCTTCTTGACTATTTCCTGAACCTCAGCGAGCCTTTATCTCCTCTCTTTACTGACTTTAACTTCTTTTCTTCTGTAGAGAAAGTGTCGAGCATTGTTCAAACTTCCCCTCCTCCAGTTATTCCTCCTCCGTCTCTTCAGGTCACTCCTCCTTCTGCCTCGCAACCCGGGTCGCAAGAGGAGCAAATAGAAGCTCTTCATGGCTTAGATGATCCTATTGCTTCTCAAGAACATGGGGGAGAAGGGCTTGGAGAAGGCAATGAGTCTCCGGAGCGAACCACTTCTGATAACATAAAATTATCTGCTCTTGTTACTCCGGGAAGTGAGTCTTCTTCAAGGAGGAGGAGGAAGCGTGTCACTTCCAAGAAGAGGGGGAAAGACATTCTTGTTTCTGAAAAGGAAGCGAAAGTTGATCCGGCGGTAGCCCTTCCTCCTTCATCCCCGACTCTCCCAAGCCGTCCTGAAAAACTGCCTATTAGGTCAGGCGAAGGCTCTAAGGGTGGTGGGAAGAAGAAGTAAGGGGTCCTGCTTCGATTTATTTTTACTTTTTGCTTTTTGCATGTACTGGCCGGAGATTGTGCGGGTACCGGCCTCCGCTTTTCTCTTTCTTTTTATTTTGAAACCTGTACCTGTACAAAATTTTGACAGTGTTGAATAAAATGATTCTTTTTGTTTGTACAAACTTCTGTCTGTATTTGAGAATGCATCTACTACTCATTTTTGCACAAGTTTCTTTATATGATATTGCAGTGAGCTTGTGGTATGTTGTTCGAGCGTAATTTTTACCAATGTAGCTATACCATGTTGCCCCTATACCATAAGCTCGTTGCAATATTTTATACTTTGAGGGGACTTGTACTCTTATTTTCTGGGGAATAACTATTCCATACTTGGAGGAATACTATTCAGCTCAAAATAGAGTACAACTTCCTCCACATGAGTTTCTACGCTTCATCCTTCGAAGATATCACTTTTTCTTTTGTGCTTTCACACATTTTTACCAAGTGAGTACTCCTATGTGGTAAAGCGGGCCTCTGAAGGGCACTTTAACTTCTTTTTGAGGAAGAGTATTTTCAAGAATAGAAGAACCAGTCTTCCTTTAAAAGCCAAAGTGTGCCTTTGAAGAGGGCTTCTTTTTTTTATATTGCGCCTCGGTCGAGGGCTTTTGATCTTTGCTTTGCATTTCTGGTGAAATGCTTCTTTGAAAAGTTGTACATCTGAGGAGAGCTTTTTCACGTTTCAACACTTGGAAGTTTTATTTCAATCTCGGTGAAACATGTGCATCCGAAGAGGTCTTTCTGTTCGATTGTGCCTCTGGGAAGAGATCTTTTTGTTTCTGCCTCTGGGAAGAGGTCTTTTGGTTTGGTTGTGCCTCTGGGAAGAGGTCTTTTGTTTCTGCCTCTTGGGAGAGGTCTTTTGTTTCTGCCCCTTGGGACAGGCTTCTATTTTTCCCTGTTTGCTGGGAAGCGGGCCTCCGAAGAGGGCTTTTCACATTTCATCTCACGAGAGTGTATCACCGATCACGGTGAAATGTGTGCCTCTGAGTAGGGTTTGTGCCTGGAAGTTTGGAGTTTCTTTCTCTCAGCTGGACGGATTCACGGGAGTGTATCGACCGATCAGTCCGCAACTTTATGTTGAGAAAGACCTCTCTTTTTCTGGTTAGGCCCGCTCGAGGTCTTTTAGCATTTCAACTGTGGTGAAATGGGCCTCCGAAGAGGGCTTTTCACGTTTCAACACTTGGAAGTTTTATTTCAATCTCGGTGAAACGTGTGCCTCTGAGTAGGGCTTTTGCCTGAAAGTTTGGAGTTTCTTTCTCTCGGTTG
Source organism: Allium cepa (assembly GCA_030765085.1). NCBI lineage: Eukaryota > Viridiplantae > Streptophyta > Magnoliopsida > Asparagales > Amaryllidaceae > Allium > Allium cepa. Next base: position 168,648,374 of record CM060932.1, read on the forward strand.
GACGGATTTACGGGAGTGTATCGATCGATCAGTCCGCAACTTTGTATCGAGAAAGACCTCTCTTTTTCTGGTTAAGCCCGCTCGAGGTCTTTGATTTGGACTCTAAAGAGTAGCATTTGGTCTTCGAAGAGAAGCATTTGGACTCTAAAGGGTACGTTGGACTCTAAAGAGTAGCATTTGGTCTTCGAAGAGAAGCATTTGGACTCTAAAGAGTATTTTGGACTCTAAAGGGTACGTTGGACTCTAAAGAGTAGTATTTGGTCTCCGAAGAGAAGCATTTGGACTCTAAAGAGTACTTTGGACTCTAAAGAGTAGCGTTGGGTCTCCGAAGAGAAGCATTTGGACTCTAAAGAGTACTTTGGACTCTAAAGAGTAGCGTTGGCGCTTGTGTCTTTATATCCTGCGCTTCTTAGCAATTCATCGCAATCACTTCAAGTACATGTCCCGTTCTTTCGCTAGAGAAATGTGCTTTATTGCTGAGCGAATTCACGGCGCAGATGCAAGCTGCTTCACCAGACGTTCGTTTACACAAACGGTCGTGGTTGATTAGCAAAGGTTTGGAACCTTCTTATTAGAAAGGTGTCCTCTTTGGTGGAATCCTCAATCGTTTGCAAATTGCACTTCTTTCGAAATATTTGAATTCGGAACATTTGTGACTTGTCATTTGTTTACTCCGTGATTTGTAGGGATCGCTTCGCTTTATGATGTGTTGAATGAGCAAGCTTTACTTTGATAACCTGCAATACTAAATCGACATTTTAGTAATATTTGCATATCGAAATGATACAGGCATTTTTACGGCATTAAGGAACACAAGATTTATAGTTGCTCATTACTGAGTCACATCAATTTTACAGTTGTTAATAGCACAAGAATTATACATCCATAATCATTTTACAGGTTTAAGCAGTGCTATTAAGTAAAATATGGGTGTAAGTGAATGCCATTCCATGATCTTGTGGTTCATATGTCAGTCAATGACCAGCTTTTCGGATTCCTGCTCTGTAGTTCTGTTGCCTGAGCTGGATCGATAAGCAGGACATGGTTGCCCCTGAGTGTATGAGGTTGGGTTAATTCCGTCTTTCTTCACATATTGTTGAAATTTATTCTGTTTCAGCAATACTTCAATCACATTTTTTAACTGGCGACATTGGTTAGTATCGTGGCCGGGTTGATTGTGAAATCGACAGAATTTCCCGTTTTGCACTGCACCTCTCCCCATCTCAGGTGGTTTAGGGTACGTGACAACATCCTTCGTTGCCAAGAAGATTTTTTCCGGTGTATCAGTTAAGGGGGTGAAATCGGAAGGGTTAAAACGTCGAGGTTTCTTCCTATTTCCCTGCCTCTTTTCTTCATCATTCTCCCTTTTCTGGTTTCCAAATCCTCTCTTGTTAGAAATGACATCGTTATTCTTGATTTCGGCCACCACTGCTTTTACTGGCATCGAGAGATTTTCTAGGCGTACGAATTCGTCGGCCTTTTTATAAAATTTCTCGAGTGAGTTTGGTTCCTTCATTTTAAGCCACATCCCAAATTCGCTTGACTTGTCGATGGCCCGCATTAGGTATGTTAGGATCATTCGGGGCTCAGTGTTATCTACCTCGGCCAAAGCTATATTAAAACGGTTCAAAAAAGACTTGATGGGTTCTCCGGGTTATTGTTCTAGGCTGGACAGTGACATTATATCTTTTGCCTTTGACGCATACAACCTGATTTGTTCTTTAAATTTTCGGGTTAAATCGGAGAATTGGTCTATGGATCAAACCGGTAGCTTGGTGAACCAAAGCAAAGCCACCCCTTCTAAATATACTGGAAAATATCGGCACTTAATCTCATCCGATGCTCGTGCCCCATCATATGCCAATCGTATCTGTATAGAAATTGGTTAGGGTCACTTGTTCCTCGATAGGCCGGGATGGTAGGAGGTACAAATTTCCTAGGGAATTCCGCCTTTAAAATCTTTTCGGTGAACGGAGTTTTGCTCGGGGCGAATCCCCAATCATTTTCATCCTCTTGCCTCTGCATGCTTTCCTTCATGATTGAGCGAACCATCCCTGATAGATACTCCTCATCGTTTAAAGGCTTTGCCTGGTAGAAGTTAGCTGCCCTTTCGGAAGCTTGAAAAGTTGGCTGTGGCCTTGACCTTTCAGCTTGGGAAGGTCCCCTTGCAGCGGTGTTGTCTGCTCTTTGAGGAATACCTTTCTCTTGGGGGTCACGGGCATCTTCAGCAAAGATTGTTTCATTATCCTGTCGATGGTGATTTGCCTCAAGCAGGGCGTTTAGCCTATCCATAATCAAGGCATTCTGGGCTTCCAACCGCGAATTCTGGGCATTCAACTGCTGACTTAGCCCCAAAACTACGGCGTCCAATTCTTCTCTTGTAATTTCAACAGTTGGAGCTGCCTGACTTGATGGAGGAGAAATGGCCGTGTTTTCACGAACATCATCGAGGCTAACAGATCTACGCTTTCTTCCAGGAGCCATTACTTCTGACAGAGCTTTGCGGAGCAATGATGGAAGTGTCCTGAGTTGGCTTCTCAGTGAAAGCTCCAAAAAATGTTAACGTAAAAATCAGACGCTAGCACCCCGGTGTAGATTGAAGTTGAGCGAAAGCACCACCCGTGAACACGGGAACTAAAAACCAGTAGAAATATCACAGAGAAAGCAGAAAAGACAATAGTTTTTATAGTGGTTCGGCTTAAGGTAAGCCTACGTCCACTTTAATTCTCTTTATTGATGAATCAATTACAACTTTACAACAATCTTCAATTACAATCCTAATGAGACAAACTAGAACTTTAATGGAGAAGAATTCTTCATTTCCATGTAGATTGCGTTAGATTTTCCCTCGAAGTTAGTTGAGATGCCTTTCGAACTTGAAGTGTCAAGTAGGTCGAGAATTCAGCAAAGTATTGGCGCTTGAAGAGATTGGCCAAAAAGTCCCTTTCATGCTTGAGGTAGGTTGGTATTTATAGGGAAAATCCCCCCCTTAGGTCGTAAGTCGTGACCGGTCTAAGGTGAGTTATGGCCGGTCTAAAGTAGGTCGTGGCCGATTCATCTGGCCCCTCCATGGCTTCACAAGGGTTCATTTGTACAAGTCCTAAGTCGCCTCCGAGTCAACACCACCTCTTCTCAGTAATACGGCATCGGACTTATATCCGGTGGCTTTAGGTCGTGGACGAGTTAACTTGGTAAGTCGTAAGTCACGGCCCAACTGGCAAGTCCTGGATCGTGTACGAGTTAAGAGGCGACTGTGCCAAGTAGCTGCATTGAACTTACCTTCCTTTGCTTAGGTCGTGACCGACTTAACATTGGTCATAGGTCGGCTGCGGCTTAGGTTGGTGGCAGCTGTTCAGCCTTAAGTCGGTATCCCTTCCAGGCCTTAGGTCGGCATCCTTTTAAGGTAGTTAGGTCGGTAACCTTATTAAGGCGGTTAGGTCGGTAACCTTATTAAGGTGTTAGGTCGGTAACCTTATCAAGGCGGTTAGGTCAGTACGCCTCTCAAGTAACTTGGGTCGGAATCCTTCTTAAGGCTTAGGCAGCTAGGTCGGCATCCATCTTAGATCGGCAACCTTGTCACAACTTAGATCGGTAACTTTGTCAAAGCATTGAGTCGGCACCTCTCTTAAGTCGGTATCCCTTTTTGGCCTTAGGCCAGTACCCACGTTAGGTCGGTAGCCACCTTATTTTAGACAGTTGGGTCGGCAATCTTGCTAAAGCGCTAGGTCGGCAACCTTTTGGGCCTTAGGTCGGCATCGTTTCAAGTCGCTGAGTCAAAACCGAGGCGGAGTTAACACTCCACATATCCCACTGCATCTGCTGCTGCGCCGTTAAAGCCGTGGATTCTGGCTTTAGACGGGTTCAAATCCTTGGTCTTCAGCTTCATTTGGTCGTATGCTTTCTTGAAGATGATGTTAACGGAACTTCCGCAATCAATTAGAATTATCTTTACGAACGTTGGCCTGATTGTCGCAGACATGACCATCGGGTCGATGGTAGGAGACTCCACCTTATCCGCATCTCTGCTCCTGAATACAATATCATCATCCATCGTGCGTTGCTGCTTTGAAGGAGTCCCATCCTCCACATTCGAGCAATACTCATACTCCGCATGTCTTAAAGAGTTAGCATATCGCTCCATCTCCTGCCAATTCTCATCCGCAGGATGAGGTCCGCCAGCAATCGTGTTGATAACCAATCTACCCACAGCTCGAGCAGATTGTTCTGATTGGCGTGGAGCTGGCCCGCGTCCGGGGTCCAATGTCACTTGTCTTCCGTCTTGTGGGTTTTTGACAAACTCCCGCAGCTTCTTCTGTCTAATCAACTTTTCTATAGCATCATGGAGGTGTCTACACTCCTATGTGTTGTGCCCATAAGACTCGTGAAAGCGACAATACTTCGCAGTCCGCTTCTGTTCCTCCGTTGATTCTTTTGGGCGTGGTTTTCTATATTGAAAAGTGTTGCAAGTTGACAAATGAATGTTCTCATGAGACGCGTTGAGCGGGGTGTTTTCATTGTAGATCGGGATCCTTGACTTCCATTTTCCCATCTCTCTTTTCTTTCCCGGATTTCCACCTCCGGATCCTTTAGACTGCCCAGGCTTGTTTTGGGCGTTGACTCGAGTCTTTCCCAAATTATCGCCGGTTTGCTTCATGGCGACGTTACTTTTCACAGTCTCCTGAGCAGGCCCTGGTGCTTTGTCTCGCCTTGTCTATCGAGCTTCTTCCCTTCTTATGAACTGATGAGCTTTCGAATAAAAACGCTCCAGCGTGGCTGGGGGCTTTTCCGCCAACCAATCTCCAAATTCATAGTCCGGATCCACTCCACGCATTACCACCATCAAAATTGCATGGTCGTTTGGATTGCTCACTTCGGTAGCAGCAACATGAAATCTCTACAAGTATGCTTTCAATGACTCTCCCGGAGCTTGGATTACGCTCGATAAGGACATCACATCCTTTGGACGAGTGGTGTGTATTCTGAACTACTCTATGAATTTCATTGCCAATTCGTCAAAGCTGGATATAGATCGTGGGGGAAGCCGAGTAAACCACATGGTGGCGATTCTAGACAGAGTGATTGGGAAGCACCTACACTTGGTTGCATCATTGGCTCTTGCAGAATCCATCATCCATCCATACCTCATCACATGCTGCATAAGATCAGTCTTCCCCTTATAGGCTGCGATAGTTGGCATATTAAACTTCTTGGGGTACTCAGCCTGCAGGATACCATCCGTGAAGGGGGTATGGCTTCTGGTCACTTCCCAATCTTCATTGGTCAGCCATGGTTTTCTCTCATCAATAGCCTGACCATAGCTGTTAAGTCCGGAGTTTGTACGAAGGATGGAAGGTTGGGTTCCGTTCCACGGGACCGTCAGGGTTGATGTCCCGCCTGATTTGGGTCTTGGAGATTCGGGTGTCCGCACTCTTCGCGGGCTTGATTCCCGACGCCTGCTTGTGCACCTTTATCCTTACGGCGTCTACGCCTAGGAGGTTCATCAGCTGAGGTTGAGCTATCAGATTCAGAATAAGGGGCAGGGTTACTTCCAGCATTCTGGCGCTGCTGTTGAGCGAGCTGAGTCATGAGGTTAGTGTTGGCTTGAATCTGTTCAGCAAGCTGCCTTTTACTTTCCTTGAGTTCTCTTACCAAATCATTGAACTCCTTTCGGGAAAAAACTTCCGCTTGGATTTGGGTGGAGGGCCCTGCACCTTTGGTTGTTTGCTGATTTCCAGGTCCAACTTGTTGTACGCTAGCAGTTTCATGGACATCTGCATTATGAGAGGCCGATCAGGTTCGTGGTCTCCCCATGGTAGAGTTGTTGGTTGTAACTCTGAGTAGAATCAACAGATGCCTTGTCAATGATTTTGGATTTCTTTCGGAGGATTTATGCAATCCAGTAGCTACAAAGCAGATCCTAACAGCCTGAGAATTCAATTCTCAATGATTTTGGATCTTCTTACACGGACTTGACTGAAATTTTGGAAAAGATCTATTTGGATATTCGGAGGCGCCTCCAGTATCGAAGACCGGCAAAAAGGGAACCCTCCAAATACGAGAGGGCATCAGGAAAGCATTGCCTAGTACATGAGCTGGATGAGCACAACACGAACAACTGTAGGCATTTGTAGGATATCATTGAGAAACATGTGAGAATGATCATTTGCAACAATATATAAGGAATCAAGCTGAGGCAGTAGAAGATGAGTAGCCACCTCCCGTCTCGATTGGAAATGGCACTGGATCAAGGCATCGTCGTTAGCTTATTATTAGCTGATTGGATCTATGGCATGGAATAAGTAATAAACCCCAAAATAATGTGGCTAAGTCACTTACACATGTACGGGATCGAGGATGATCCCTAAGCATGCTCTGAGATGACGATGAACCATGGTGCTCGAGTTTATGAAATCTTGTTTTTTCTTCTGTTTTCTGCAAACTATAGTTTCTTTTTTGGTACAGTGGCTATTTAGTTTTCTTGGTTGTATAGACTTTTATTTTGTATTTCGTCAGTTGAACTCCGGAATGGTTGAATTTAGATTAATGTAATAAATAACACAGGTCACAGTTATGGCCTCGATCGGAGAGACGGGGAAATAACCACGAGTTACAAGTCCCTTCGTCGGAGAGCTGTAGTCGAGGTCGGAGTAGGATAAAATGACCCAGAGAGGTCAAAGAATTTTAATTACCGGACCCGAAGAGGTCCCGTATTTGAATAAAATGACCCGGAGAGGTTTAAGGATTTAGATATGGACCCAGAGAGGTCCCGGCTTTGGATATGACCTGGAGAGGTTCCGGCTTTGGATATGGACCCGACGAGATCCCGGATTTGAATTTGGACCCGGAGTGGCCTTGAACTTGGATAAAACTACCCGGAAAGATCGTGGATTTGGTTAATGGATTCGGAATGTATTCGTAATTGGATATCGACTCAAAATCGCCATGGATTTTACTAACGATCTAGAGAGATCAAGGGATTGGATTGGTAATGGATATGACTCAATGTTGGATGATATGACGATCAATGGATTATAGACTTCGGATTTTGGACCTATGAAAATTCAAAACACGTCTTACAATAGGAAGGCATGTTTTGGGGGGCAGGTGTTAATTCGCCTTTTGGCTAGGCCGTATACAAGAGGATTTAACTCAATGGTCTGCACGGTTATCGAGGCTGGAATATTTTGGATTTGGTTCGAATGGATGGATGGACAATCGATTACAGTCTTACAGATAATAAATATGGATATGAAGTCAGGATTCAATACAGTCGATGGATAAACAAAGCAGGGTACTTGGGATATGGATTTTGGCAAGAGACGAGTTACTTAGGGTCTACTTCGAGTCGTCAAAGGGATTGCTTCGGGTCAGGTGAGAGTTTGCTTCGGGTCATAATAGGATGAACTTCGGTGGGGTCGGCATTGGAGCTTCTTCGGGTCGACATTGCTTTTGCTTCGGGTCGGATCGACATCTACCTCAGCTTGGTGTTGGAAACACTTCGGATCAACATGTCAAATATGTGGTCGGCATACAACTTCGGTTCGGCATCACTTCAGGTCGGCTACAAGTCTACTTCGGGTCGGTGTTGGAGCTTCAGGTCGGCAAGGATATGGGGTCGACATATGGAAGTGCTTCGGGTCGGCTATAGTTTAGTTTTGGATCAGCATATTCAACCTGGCGTCTGCAAAGGAGAAGAAGCTTGGAGTCGGCATTTGTCTACACTTCAGGTCGACTGTAGGGGTTGCCTCGGGTCGGCTATGGATTCATTCCAAGTCGGCATTGAAGAGACTTGCTCAGGTCGGCGTTTTCGCTTAGTGCCGACATTTATTTTACTTCAGGTCATCATCAAGGTTGCTTCGGGTCAGCCCGTTTTCTACTTCAGGCCGGTATTGATGGACTGGGTGAGCTCGACGGTCGCTCTAGTAGGCCTTTGTAGGTGATGAGGCCCTGTAGTCAGAGTTTTGTCTATAAATACAGTAAGTGTGGCTTTAGAAAATGGGATTTCATTCTATTTCTCTTCATCTTCCACCTAGAGGCTATTCTGTCATTTTTTGTTTCAGAAATTCCGGATTGTAACTGTATTTGAATTTCAGTGTAATAACAAGGATTTTTCTGAAGTGGACGTAGGCCGGAGTTAGCCGAACCACTATAAATCTTGTCTTTTTGCTTGCTTTCATTTTAATTTTGGTTATTTTTCATATTATATTCTCTACCTATACTCTATCTGCGATCTGTGACTGGATATTGGTGTTTTCGTTTATAATTGGGTGTTGGTGGTCAATTTTGACGCCAACACAAACCTGCGTAGAAAAATATATGCATTATTATCCTTTCCTAGTTAAAACATTTGTTTTTATTGTCAAAAGATATATAATGTTATCTTTGTTAAAAGATATATAAGGTTATCTTTGTGTTTTTACAATATTGGTCTGAGAAGCAAAACCCGAAATTTATGAATTAGTTTTTTGTACAGTTTTTCAAAAGAGAGAGCCTAGGGATTTAGATTCCAAGTTTTTTCTTTAATATTCCGTCCTCAGAAAGCTTGGTTGTGAACCCTGAAAATAAGTGCATCTTACACTAAGCATTTGTATCTGAAAACCCCTACTCATTAATGGCTTTCCAGTGACAATCTTATATGTAGATCGCTGCATATTTCAGTATGTACTTATAAATTCATGTTTTCCTCATCTACTCATGGAGGTTAATTTAATCCTTTTGTCGACCATGAATATTAAATTGAAGAAAGCTTCTTGCCTATACTTCTGTAAGAGCACATTATTTGGGGTGTTGTCTATATTATTTGCTCTGAAGTGTGTGGATGGAAGAACAAATAAGCCTGTAGTATCAACAATACAGGTTGTTATATCACCATTTTGTGCTTTATTATCATTTCATCCTTTTTTAACTTAATTAGACATCATATACAATTGTTTTGTAACTTCTTGCAGAGTGAAGATGGCGATATTATTGATTGTGTTGATATTTACAGTCAGCCTGCTTTTGATCATCCCTTGCTTAAAAATCACACAATCCAGGCTTGTTATTTCCCTAGAATTCTTTGAGTTTTTGTACTTAAAATGGTCATGGTCATAGTTTTATTTATTGTGACAGTTGGTACCTAGTATTGTTCCAACAATGATAAAACGCAATGGTACATACAATACTATGGCACTACAAACATGGCAAAAATCTGGAAGCTGCCCAGAAGGAACTATCCCCGTTCAAAGGATTCATAACTCTTCCAAACCCTATGTTCCAAATGGAGAGTTTTCAAATTGCAAAGTTGAGGTGATTTCTATATGTTTTCTGTTCCTACACCATAAATTTCTTTTAGTACACCATTAAATTTCTGATAAAACTCGAGACAAAAAGTCCTTATTCAACAAAAAAATTATATCTAATAGTAAAGAATAAAAAATTCAATGCATACAAATCTTCTTTATTCACATTGTATACGGTCAAATAATTCCCTTCATAAAGTAAATAAATTATCTATACTTGATAAATTGAATTAATTTTAAATTCCTTTTAATTATCAAATTCTATTCACACAGTTTCGAGTTGTATTTATGAAGAATCAATTTTAACATTCTGAATTCAAAATAAACATAAAATTAAATTTTAAAGTTTAATATTAAAATTAATAGGATCCATAAAGCATTCTATTCTTTTATCTATTAACATAAATTAAATCAAGTTTAAATATAACATAAAATTTTGAATAGTTTAACATTTTAATATTCAAATTCAAATTCAAATTTCTAATATAAACAGTTAAATAAATTTAAGTTCCATGAAAGTTTTTGAAATTGAAGTTTGGAATCTGTAAAAGTGAATTTGGAGAGTCTAGGAATCAGGTTACTGTTAGTTAACTGACAAAAGTGTTTAGTTTTATATTAAGATGAGAGTAACTTTGTAACATCTATGGTGTATATTAAGTAAAATGTGGTGTGTATAATTCTGGTAAAAAAAATGGTGTATTTAAAGAAATTTATAGTGTATGAGTAGAATTTTCCTAAATTCTTTTCATTCCATATATTGCCGTATATAATCACTAGCAAACAAGTTACTTAGTGCCTATGAAGTCAAGTTATATGCTATGATTAGTTATATCCTGTATGTACCTGCTATTCTAATGTAGAGAAGCTTTACTAATTGTAATGTAAATGCACATGCACATTTAGATTGCTCGAGTAGAGCTTCATAGAGAAACATATATTGGAGCTCGAGGTGATTTTAACATTTGGAATCTCGACGTTGAGGAAAATGAGTGGTCTATAAATTCTGTTACTGTGTTTAACAAACACGACTCTTTTATGGAGAATGGATGGGCGGTATGTTTTATTTTTCGCTTACTGTATTTTCACTTTTAAATTCATATACTATGAGTGTTCTCATTTTAAAATAATTTCATGTATTCAGGTTAGTCCAATTTTATTTGGAGATGTAAGACCGCGAATATTCGTCAATTGGCTGGTATGATGTATTTTTTCATAATTACATGGTAGTCTTTGTTCTTATGAGTAATTTTCAGTTGGAACAACATGATTGATTTTGTTGTTGTTGGTACAGGATAATGCTAAAGACTATGGCTGTTTCAACCTTAGATGTAAAGGCTTCGTTCAGACATCGAACAAAGTTTTACTCGGTGGTGCCTTGGCACATGTTTCACAGTACGATGGAGATCAATATTCTTACGATTTCTTTATCTTCAAGGTACCACAGTCAAGACTAAGAATTCTGGATTAAATGAACATAAAAAGTGAGTTTTAGCGATAAACTGAAATATATCTGTGATTGATATTTTTTGAAGGATAGTACGTCTGATATTTGGTGGGCATACTTTGACGGCAAGCCAATAGGATATTGGCCCATGTTAATATTTAACGATTACGGAGCCTGCAGACGAATAAATTGGGGTGGAAGCATATGCAATGCACATGTAGATGGGTTCCACACAACAACGGAGATGGGCAGTGGCGTTTTTCCAAGAAACGGGTACACAAGATCAAGCTATATTCGGAACATCCTTGCCGTGAATTCAAAATGGGATGTATTAGTTCCAAAATTCAATAAGTTTTCAGCTTCATGCAATGGATGTTATAGTGTGACAGCTTGTGATGGTGAACCTCCAACGGCTAAAGGAGCCTGTGTTTACTACGGAGGTCCAGGCGGCATAAGATGTAATGGAAGATGCAGGAAGTGATCATGGCTTATATTTTAATTTGATGTTATCATGAGCTAATTGATTATCACTCATTGTTCTCTTAGAATCTTATCCTTGTTATCCTCTTCTTACTCTAGCAAAATAATTAATAAGTTCACAGTTCAATCATTTGAAACCAAAAACAAAATAAAAAACAAAAATAAAATAAAATTTTCCGTTGTTCCTCTAGTTTTGTTCATCCTTCTTTGAATATGAAGATGAGTTTCACTATTAATGTAAGCACTAATTACTGCCACAAATCCGTTTGATGCTAGAAGTTTTGTACTCATGTTGCATACGTGCTTTGTTTTTATTCTGATATATGTAATCTATTGAGGGGGTTCTGGCTGCTTCGTTTTTTCTTTAATTTGTGTTAGATGGTCACAGTTTTGTAACACGAGTGGATCGGTGGGTGTTTGCTTTCTTTCTTACCTCTGTTCCATAATTCAAACTTTCTGATATTGCTGTTTGCCTTTTCTATTTCTTATCGAAATGTTAGATGATATTCGACCTTGTAGAGGCGAGCAGCTTCTACCCAATCATTTTCATTAATATAAATCGAAAGCTTGCCTCAATTTAATCGACTTCACCGCCAATTGAACGTTGATAGAAAATAAAATATATTTGTATACATGAAAAAAGGCAAAAATAAAAATAAAAACAAAAAAACAAAAATGGAGCGGTTATGGTAGTGCATTTAACAATGTTCGTTGTTACAATACCGGCGTTTTATCTCTGTTTTTTACCGCATGGTCACTTACCGTATTTTTTGACTTGAGCAAATGTGGAAGGGAAATTTTGATCCACATCCTTATAATAATAGGAAAAAAATAATGGTTCGGCGTAATTGCCTACGTTCACTTGAGGTTAATCTTTATTGCTTTCTCCATTACTTAAGTACAGATACAATCCGTAAATTAATCGCTTGAATACAAGTTTGAATGAAGAAGAAGAGAGTATAAAAAATGACAGAGTCTTCCCAGTGTTTTCGAAAAAAGATCTTTTTTCAGTGTGCCCCTACCTCCCTATTTATAGACAAAGGTGGGTTGGACTTCCCTGGTGGGTCTGGTAGCTGAATACCTCGGCCCAAATGGGGTGGTCTCTGTGTGCCGAACTGAGCAGGCCGAACGGCCAAATGCCGAACCATCCTCTTCATGCCGAACGTGCGTTTGTTGCATGCGGAGAGTAGATCGAGCAATAATCGAAGCCGGTCATGCTGGGGAGAATGCCGAGCCATCTTTGAATGCCGGATGCCCTTGGTATGCCGAACGAGACGTTTGGCCGAACGTTCCTGGTTGCCGAGCGATATCTTGACCGAACGAAGCCTTTAGCCGAACGCTCCTGGATGCCGAACGATATCTTGACCGAACTGAGTCTTTAGCCGAACGATACCTTTGGCCGATCGCTCCTGGATGCCGAGTGATATCTTGACCGAACGAAGTCTTTAGCCGAGTACTAAGTTGTCTGGTCAAGTCTCCAAGAAACACTTGCCCCCCAAAGAGTATTACGTGACTGAACGTAGTACGCTTTGAATTACGTTTCCCCAATGCTCCGCTTCGAACCTTGGCCCATCACTCTTGGGAGATTGCTCTCTTGTGAATACCAGTTGTGGAGGTGTGTGCCAAACAGTGTAGCCGAGGCCGAACGATGTAACCGAAGCCGAACATCCCTCGTATGCCGAACGAGCTGATGCCGAACGATGTGGCTTTGACTGGTTCTACCGGTTATCGTCGTTTCACATTCTTCTTCTTCTTCCCTATAAAGGCCAGTGTCTTCCTCCTTCTTCTCTTTCCACTTTCTACCTCCGCTACCTTGTACTTGCCAACCTCACCAGCTAACAGCCTTCACAGATCTATCAAACCCTTTCCAAGTTTCGACCTACTAACTAGGTACCGATTCTTCTACCTAAATCCTTTCCCATAACTAAAAAGGTTTTTATGCTCAAGTTCGTAGATTGAGTCGAGTCTTGGTTGAGGTGGTTTAAGAGTTTTTAGAGTTAGATGATGAGGGGAAAATGAGGAGTGATTAGAGACGAGCTTATTAGGAAGCTGTTGGGAGACGTGTTGTGGTTTGGCATGGTTACCTTATGTCGAACGAGATTGGAGGAAGAAAAAATAGAGGAGGAGCAGGAGATAGTTGGGATGCCGAGCGGCACGGTCTGGCATGATTTGCCGAGCGGTCTGCCCTCGATGTTCGGCATGGACGGTGGAAGAGAGTAAGTGCCGAGCGTTGGAGTTCGGCGCAATTCTGGTTCGGCGTGACTCATCACATGCCGAACGGTGGGATGGAAAGTTAGGGAGGAAGCATGAGTTGGTTGGGATGCCGAACGTTACTTTGGCCGGGCAGAACTTAGGCCGGATGTTATTAAGGCCGAACGATAGTTTCGCCGAACGATAGCACGGCCGAACGATAGCTTGCCCGGTCGACAGTTAGGCCGAACAATCTCTAGGCCGAACGATCATGAATGCCGATCCATATTTCAGCCGAACAATACTTAGGCCGAATAAACATAATGCGAATCATACTTAGGTCGAACAATCATAAGTGCCGAACCATACTTAGGCCGATCAAACATAAGTGCCGAGCCATACTTAGGCTGAACAATCAATTGCCTTGGCTAATCACATAACAAGACAGGGACAAAAACTCCAGCATACTAGTGTATCGAACTAATTTCGAATAAACCTGAACTTAAATTGACACAACCAGATAACTTCTTCTAACATTTTCTGAATCCGAAACTGTAAACACCAAAAGGCAGGCTTTTGGAGATGGTCAGCGATGACAGTCTTCGAAGATGATGACTCGAAGCTCAATTTTATGTTATTAACTCTGTGACTTTCAATTTTTTAGCACTTATACACGATTGACCGCACTAGTTCACACACCACATGCGGAGAATATTTGTGTTGTTAATTCTAACGCCGAACGTTTTTCAAGTATAGTTCACACAGATGCTTAGCCGAATTCACTATTTATTGAAGATGTCTAAAAAAATCCAGCTCCGCCACGATCTCTGATAGACCGGGACCATCCTCTCGACAGGAAGTTGTGGATGTTTCAAATCCATCAACCTCCCCCGCACATAACTTAGCCCCCGATGCCCTGGAGGCATCGATCTTCTTGGACAACCCTGTCGATTCACAGGCTTCAAAAATCAATGAAATTGCGCTCTGGCGAATATGCTCCATCCATGGAATACCTTTTGACGATGTGCTGGTTCCATCGGGGCACGACCGGCCACACTTGCCCATAGTCGGATACACAACGTGCAATAAATTCATGTGCTGCGTTGGCAGTGTGCCACCGTTCAATTTGTCTCTTCGGGATGTGCTGCAATATATCGACATCGACCCGTCGCAGTTGCACCCAAACGGTCACACCTTCATCTATGACACTTACCTACTCTTCATGACCGTCTTCTCTAGGCCTCCCACTCCTGGCGACATCAGATATATTTATATGATCAAGAAGCGGAGAGATAGCCCATCATTTGTGTTCCTCGAGCCGCACCACAAATGCCAAATTTTAACCGGGGCGTGGAGCAAGTTTTCCCTGTACAAACAGGAATGGTTCTATGTGCGTTGCCCCCTGGTTTCGTGAGGAGATGGGTCGAAGGAAGTAAGTCTTCTTCTTGGAATGATACTCATGTTTTGGTCGAAGCTATGCCTATTCTAACTCTTGTTTCATCTTCTCAGGTATCAATCCACGTCCCGACGGTCGCGGATATTCTGAGGCCGCTGAAGCTATTACCCGCCGAAGAACGAGACATCCGAACTCTTATCTCAAATGAGTCACTATCGAGGTTCAGATTGTTAGCAGAAGGTCGCCGAATAGGTCTTCCCGAAGGCATTACTGTATCCAGGCCGGTCTCTGGCAAAGGGAAAAAATTAGCTGAGTCGTCAGCACGCCACACCCCTGATGTACAAGAAGAGAGGGAAATCAAGGAGGGTGAAACACCCAAAGCGCAATGTGAGAATTTGGGTCCAGCCCAAGATCCTATAGTTGAAGTGCACGATATCGAAACGCCATCTTCTCCTTCACAGAGGAAAAAGGGATTTACGTACAAGATCAGAAAGAAGAAGGTTGGCGGAACTTCGAAAGTTACGCTTATCTCGATGGAGAAAGAGGCTTGTTCGCAGCACGTAGAAAGTTCTTTAAAGGGCTTATCGAACCTCTCCATTTCGGATGATCTGCTCAATTATGACTTTGACGATCCGGAAGCATTCAAACTTCATTCGCCCATCAGAGACGACGCGGGCGCTCCAACCCAGAGTCAAGGAGAGAAAACTTTTATTAGCAAAGCGACTGGTCCGTTGGGGGGAAACACTAGGACACACACGAACACTTGCACTTCAATTTTCGCTTAGACTTTTGTCGTCGCACTACTCTTTGCTAATTCGCTGTTATTTGAATTCTGTACAGGTGGTATGGGGCGTTCACATGGATTCGATCGCCTTCGTGGCTCGTCTGTTCTTCACCACTCTGGACGGGATTTGGGTTCCGGAAGACGTCGAGATAGAGATGGTGACAGCGATAAAGACTATCATTTCCGGGACTCGTCATCTCGAAGGAAAACTTATTATCAGCCAAAATACCACCAGGATACCTCTTCTCACACGGAGCAAAGTAAAGACAAGCACGATCATAAGAGATCGCAACCTGATGCTCCCTAGGACCAACACTCCGACTCCTCTTCCACTCGACAGTCCCGAAATTCTTATAGGAGGGGCGAACTTTCAAAACTGTCTCCTCCCGCTCCTGCAACAGACCCAACAATATCCGAGAGGCTGGCCGAGCTTAAAGATAAATTTCCGAAAATCTGCTTCGATGGCCTGAAATTCCTCCCGACGATTCACCCTATTCCCGGACATGCCAAACAGAGCGCCCTTGCCTGTACGAATGACGTCTATGTTCAACATGACGCGTTTGTTCATCTAGCTGAAAATTTTCTGATGTTTCCGTGGAGCGCCAGCATGAAATCGACCGCTTGAAGCTTGAGGCTATCCACAACAGGGATATCATTAAAGCTCAGGACGAAGATATTGCCACTTACAAGTCTGAGCTCGAGATCGCCCATCAGAGCGCTAAGGACACTGCTGAGGCCGTTGCTCGTCTGGAGTCAAATCATAAGAAAGAACTTGACGAGGCGGTTCAACGATGCTGGGCCTTGGCTCTAGAGAAGGACTCAGTTCAGAAGGAGAGGGACGCGCTCAGCCTCTGCGTCAAAGAACTTGAGGAGCAGCCCCGCAGGGAGAGGGAAGAGAAAACGACTGCTCAAGAAGAGTCACAACGGTACTGTGACGAAATTGTTACTACTCGACTCTTTAAGGAAAAACTTGAGGCCGAGCTTTCCCAGGTTGAGGTGATAAAGAGTGAAGCCCGAGAAGATAGCAAGAAGATAGCGTTCGTGGATATCGATTCGCGTCTCGAGGCGGCTAGAGAAGAGGATAGAGAAGAGGTCAAAAGCATGTTTGACCCGCTAATCGCTGAGTTCAACGCCCGCGTTCTCATGCATCGAAACTTGACTTTTTTGGACGAGGGCTATCTTGAATCTTTAGCCGAGGCATGGGAGGCTTTGATAGAAATCAGGAAGGCCGAGCACGACACCGAAGAGATTGATGAGGGGGCATTAATAAAAGAATATCTCAAGGGAAATGAGCCTTCGGACTTGTCGGCAGCCAAAGCTATCTATTGCAAAGGCTCTCCCTCACAGAAAGGGAAAGAAGTTATTACTGGCCCATCCGGGGCCGTGCCTCCAGCTCATGCGCCTATTCGATCGGCCGATCGGCCGATACTCGATCTATTCGAGCAGCATATTGGTTAGAATCCGGAGGACTCTGGCCTTGGTATCCACATTTTGTCTCCCATTCCGGAGGGTGAGACCCCCTTGACGGCTGAGAGCCTGCCGGAAGCTGGTAGATAACTCTTCACTTTGAGATTCCAAATGTTGACATCCTGGGACCATTGTATTCTAATGCTTGTTTTCCATGCTTTCGCACAGGTCGTTCTGATCCCGAGCCCACTCCAAGGAGCGACGTCTCCAAGGAGGTGGAGGAGAAGATAGGTGTGGCTAGTCAGGCAGGAGAAGCTCCCGGGCCAGATGCTCAGGTGATTGGGGCGCTAGATGAAGACAAATCCGAGACTTCTTCTCCCATCGAGGGGAGTTATGAAGTTGAGATCACAAGCGCCTCCGAACACATGTCTGAGCTGAGTATGAAGGAGCGGTTGGAGAAAGAGAAGAGAGAAACAACCAAGATCAAGGTCGAACCTCAAGCCGTGGACCCCGACGATCCTTTGAATAAGCCTCTGAAGATCATTCTCCCTGGCAGGTCTAAACCCGTGGATGTCCCTCATACTTCTCCGGCTGTCACTCCTCCATCAAAGAAGGGTACCAAGGGTAAACGCGGAGGAGAGGGGTCGTCTGAGAAGACAACGGAGGTAAAGAAGGCGAAGAAGCATAAGAAGTAATCATTACTCTCGTTCAACGAGAGTTAGTTTAGATTAGGCAAGTACTTTTGTTTTCTTAGTTTGTGTAAATATACTTTTGACTCCGAGCTTCAAAGGAGTTGTAATGGAAACTTATCTTTGATGAATAAAACTTAGTTTTTCTGTCTTTCCATGACTCTTGTCGTTAAATCTTCTTTGTGATTGTGATTCAAATCCAAGCTGTTGTGAATATAATAGACCTCTCGGTTCATCTTCATGTAGCTCGGAAATTCTTTGAGAACTATCTGTTTTTTCTTCCGCGCCCCGAGCACTTAGAATATTTTCTAATACGCACACTAAAGGATCGATTTCTTCAAGTCATTTATATCCAGTCCGTCTTCAGCGGACCTGATCATTTAAATCGTTTATACTTGAGTTCGCGCTCCGCGGGCTTAGATTACTCCAGTCCGCACTCCGGGGACTTGGAGATTTTAAGTCGTTTATACTCGAGTCCGCGCTCCAAGGACTTAGAGTACCGTAGTCCGCACTCCGGGGACGTAGAGGTTTTAAGTCGTTTATACTTGAGTCCACGCTCCGAGGACTTAGAGTACTCCAGTCCGCGCTCCGGGGACTTGGAGATTTTAAGTCGTTTATACTCGAGTCCGCGCTCCGGAGACTTAGAGTACTCCAGTCCGCACTCCGGGGACTTGGAGATTTTAAATCGTTTATACTCGAGTCCGCGCTCCGGGGACTTAGAGTACTCCAGTCCGCGCTTCGAGGACTTGGGAGATTTTAAGTCGTTTATACCCGAGTCCGTGCTCCGTGGACTTAGAGTACTCCAGTCCGCACTCCGGGGACTTGAAGATTTTGAGTCGTTTATACTCGAGTCCACGCTCCGGGGACTTAGAGTACTTCAGTCCGCACTCCGGGGACTTGAAGATTTTAAGTCGTTTATACTCGAGTTCACGCTCCGGGGACTTAGAGTACTCCAGTCTGCGCTCTGGGGACTTGGAGATTTTAAATCGTTTATACTCGAGTCCGCGCTCCGGGGACTTAGAGTACTCTAGTCCGCGCTCCGGAGACTTGGAGATTTTAAATCGTATATACTCGAGTCCGCGCTCCGGGGAGTTAGAGTACTCCAGACCGCGCTCCGGGGACTTGAAGATTTTAAGTCGTTTATACTCGAGTCCGCGCTCCAGGGACTTAGAGTACTCCAGTTCACGCTCCGGGGACTTGGATATTTTAAATCGTTTATACTCGAGTCCGCGCTCCGGGGACTTAGAGTACTCCAGTCCGTGCTCCAGAGACTTGAAGATTTTAAGTCGTTCATACTCGAGTCCACGCTCCGGGGACTTAGAGTACTTCAGTCTGCACTCCGGGGACTTGAAGATTTTAAATCGTTTATACTCGAGTCCGCGCTCCGGGTACTTAGAGTACTCTAGTCCGAGCTCCGGGGACTTAGAGATTTTAAATCGTTTATACTCGAGTCCGCGCTCCGGGGACTTAGAGTACCGTAGTCCGCACTCTGGGGACATAGAGGTTTTAAGTGTCCGTGCGCGTTCGTATGTTGGCCGGAATAACATAATTTTATTTGCCCGTCATTGGATCATCAATTGTAGAGACATTAGTGATTCATAGAAAAGATGGCTTCAAGTCTTTGTTAATGAGAGCAAACTAAATTGCCTTATTACATGCTAAGAATTAGAAATAAAAGCATACTGGAAATAAGTGCAACTAATACATGAAAGAAATAAACTAAGTATAATAATGCCGCAAGTGCTTGCTGTTCCATGCTCGGGGGAGTGTTGCACCATCGACGGTCGCTAGCTTGAAAGTTCCTTCTCCAAGCTTCCGTTCGATGACGTATGGACCTTCCCATGCAGGATTCATATGAGACGGGATCGGGAAAACTCGTTTCAAAATGAGGTCTCCCACACTAAAAATTCTTGGTTGGACCTTCTCGTTATAATATTTAGCGACTCTATGTCCGTATGCGGTCGCTCTCAAATTGGCTTCTTCGCGTTTTTCATCAGTGAAGTCCAACGATTCCAATAAAATATTCTGGTTTGACTCGGGGTCGTAATAAGTTACCCGATGTGATGGGACATCAAGTTCCATGGGTATGACAGCTTCCGTGCCATATGCCAACGCGAATGGAGTGTGGCCAGTCGCGATCTTGTGGGTGGTCCTGTAGGCCCAAAGTGCTGTTGGAAGTTCATCCACCCACCTGCCTCTAGCCTTTTCCAGACGTTTTTTCAACATGGACTTGATTATCTTGTTTACGGCTTCCACTTGTCCGTTGGCCTTCGTATGAGCAACCGCTGCAAACTTCTTTTAAATTCCATATTTCTGACCAAATTATTTGAACTTCTTGCTTTCAAATTGAGTCCCGTTGTCTGTAATGATGGTCCATGGAAGGCCGAAGCGGCATATGATATTTCGTAGGACAAAGTTAATAACCATCTTGGTAGTTATCGTGGCCAAAGGCTCTGCTTCTGCCCATTTGGTGAAGTAGTCGACCGCAACTATTGCATATTTCGCTCCACCTTTGGCTATGGGTAAAGAACCAACTAAGTCAATTCCCCACATTGCAAATGGCTAGGGACTAACCATTTGTGTGAGTTCCGTCGACGGAGCTCTCGGAATTTTTGTATATATCTGACATTTATCACATCTTCTAACATAGTCTGCAGCATCCCGATTCACAGTTGGCCAGTAGTATCCATAACGGAGGATCTTCTTTGCTAATGTCTGCCCCCCAGTATGGTCGCCGCACTCTCCTTCATGGACTTCCTCCAGGACTAGTTTTATCTCATCATGGGCAATGCATTGGAGTAGTGGGGTCGAGAATCCCCTTCGATACATTATTCCATCCTGTATTACATAACGAGAAGCCTTACGAAGGACTTGTCGTCTTTCACTCCTTTCTTTGGGCAAGATCTCGAATAGCAAGTACTGCTTGATTGAGGTCATCCACGATTCCTTCTCGATTTCTGTTTCCAACACGAAATCTACCTCCATCATATCTATACTCGGGGCATGGAAGGTCTCAATAGGAAATAATCTCATTTGTTGTGCGTCGCCTGTGCTTGCGAATTTTTCCAATGAGTCGGCTGCTCTGTTTTGCTCAAGCGGGACATGTGAAATATCATAGTACTCGAGATTCGCTAGCAGCTCCTGAACTCGAACCAAATGTGGGGAAAGTCTCTGCCCCCTTGCTTGGTAGTCACCCCGTACTTGGTACACCACCAGCTGCGAGTCGCTGAAGATTTCAACCGATTTTACTCCCAGTTCTTTGATAAGTTTCAAGCCGGCGATCAACGCTTCATATTCGGCTTCGTTATTCGTTGCTGTGAATTCGAGCTTCAAAATTTAGTAGGCCGATTGGTTTTCAGGAGTTACGAGAACTATGCCAACCCTCGAACAACGGCCGTTTGATGCCCCATCAGTGTACATCTTCCATCGAACGGGTGATATGACATTATGATCGTTTAATTCGTCTGTCATAGTGAATTCAGCAATGATGTCAGCTAGTGCCTGTCCTTGTATGGCCCTTCGCGGCAGGTAGGTGATGTCGAACTGACTTAGCTCAATATTCCATTTTAGCATCCTTCCGGAAGTTTCCGGTCGTTGGAGTATCTGTCGCAAAGGCTGATCAGTATAAACACTGATTGAGTGTGCCTGAAAATACGGGCGAAACTTGCATGCTGCAATCACCAAGCAATAGACTAGTTTTTCAATCTTTGGATAATTTCTTTCTGCCCTCATCAAGCGTTTACTAACATAGTAAACGGGCTTCTGGACCCGGTCTTCCTCACGAACCAGGGCTGCGCTAATAGCGTGCTAGGATACAGCCAAGTATACGTACAACATTTCATGGTCTATTGGTTTCGACAATATCGGGGGACTTTCCAAGTGCCTTACAAGAGCCCGGAATGCTTCCTCATAGTCGGGTGTCCACTTGAAATTCCTCTTTCCTCTCTTTATGACATCGAAGAAAGGAATACACTTGTCTATGGCCCTGGATATGAATCGGCTCAGCGCGGCCACCTTTCCATTCAAGCTTTGTACCTGTTTTATGGTTCTGGGCACTTGTATATCTCGGATAGCCTGAATCTTCTCTGGATTAGCCTCGATTCCCTGGGCATTCACAGTGAATCCCAGAAACTTTCCTGACGCTACGCCGAACGAACAATTCAACGGGTTGATCTTCATTCCATAATGCTTGAGTATGTCAAACATCTCCGCCAAGTCTCGGATGTGGTCGTTTGACTGCCGTGACTTCACGAGCATGTCATCCACATAGGCTTCCATTGTTTTACCAATCTGATCTTTGAACATTCGATTCACCAGGCGTTAATAAGTTGCTCCTGCGTTCTTCAATCCAAATGACATTACTACATATCAGTACAATCCCATGTTCGTGACGAAACTGGTGTGTTCTTGGTCTGGGAGGTGCATTGGGATTTGATTGTATACAGAGTACACATCCATAAATGATAATAGCTTATGTCCGGCAGTAGAGTCGACCAGCTGGTCAATCCTAGGCAACGGGAAACTATCCTTAGGGCATGCTTTGTTTAAATCAGAATAATCAACAAAGGTCCTCTATTTTCCATTTGCCTTCTTTACTAGCACCGGGTTAGATACCCATTCAGGGTAGAGGGCGTCGCGGACGAACCCGTTGGCTTTGAATTTGTCCACCTCCTCTTTGAGAGCCGCAGACCTTTCCAGGTCCATGCCTCTCCTTTTTTGTTTCACAGGTACATGTTTCGGGTCTATGTTCAATATATGACTCGCAATCGCAGGAGAAATCCCGCACATATCAGAATGTGTCCAGGAGAAAACATCAAGATTCGCTCGGAGGAAATCAGTAAGGCTCTCAGCGGCCAAAGGGTCGAGTTGCTACCCAATTTTAAGAACTCGTGATGGGTCGCTCCGGCTAACTGGGATGTCAATGGTCAGTTCAGCCGGGGCTGCATTTGTTTCCCTGAGTTCCCCATCATCGTCTCTCGGATCTATGTCTCTATAGATCCGAGAATGTTGCCCGAGCCAGGGCTTGGGCGCTACTTGTCAATCATCAGCATTTCGGCTGCGGATGGAGCGGTCCGTAACCTTTCCTTTCTCTCTATGCTGAGCCTCTCTCAGCTCAGCCACATAGCAGGCACGTCCGGTCGCCTGATTGTTGTGCACCACTCCAACACCACTATCTGTAGGAAATTTTAATGTCAGACACCAAGGGGCCAATGTTGCCCTAAATTCTGCCAGGGCCGGACGTCCAATAAATACGTTATGTGGAGAGTCAACATCTAATACTATGAATGGTAGGATTCGCACCCTCCTAAGCTCGCTTTGCCCCAGTTCAACTGGTAACTCCACATATCCCACTGCATTCATTGCTGCGCCGTTAAAGCCGTGGATTCTGGCTTTAGACGGGTTCAAATCCTTGGTCTTCAGCTTCATTTGGTCGTATGCTTTCTTGAAGATGATGTTAACGGAACTTCCGCAATCAATTAGAATTATCTTTACGAACGTTGGCCTGATTGTCGCAGACATGACCATCGGGTCGATGGTAGGAGACTCCACCTTATCCGCATCTCTGCTCCTGAATACAATATCATCATCCATCGTGCGTTGCTGCTTTGAAGGAGTCCCATCCTCCACATTCGAGCAATACTCATACTCCGCATGTCTTAAAGAGTTAGCATATCGCTCCATCTCCTGCCAATTCTCATCCGCAGGATGAGGTCCGCCAGTAATCGTGTTGATAACCAATCTACCCACAGCTCGAGCAGATTGTTCTGATTGGCGTGGAGCTGGCCCGCGTCCGGGGTCCGATGTCACTTGTCTTCCGTCTTGTGGGTTTTTGACAAACTCCCGCAGCTTCTTCTGTCTAATCAACTTTTCTATAGCATCATGGAGGTGTCTACACTCCTATGTGTTGTGCCCATAAGACTCGTGAAAGCGACAATACTTCGCAGTCCGCTTCTGTTCCTCCGTTGATTCTTTTGGGCGTGGTTTTCTATATTGAAAAGTGTTGCAAGTTGACAAATGAATGTTCTCATGAGACGCGTTGAGCGGGGTGTTTTCATTGTAGATCGGGATCCTTGACTTCCATTTCCCCGTCTCTCTTTTCTTTCCAGGATTTCCACCTCCAGATACTTTAGACTTCCCAAGCTTGTTTTGGGCGTTGACTTGAGTCTTTTCCGAATTATCGCCGGTTTGCTTCATAGCGACGTTACTTTTCACAGTCTCCTGAGCAGGCCCTGGTGCCTTGTCTCGCCTTGTCTATCGAGCTTCTTCCCTTCTTATGAAATGATGAGCTTTCGAATAAAAACGCTCCAGCGTGGCTGGGGGCTTTCCCGCCAACCAATCTCCAAATTCAGAGTCAGGATCCACTCCACGCATTACCGCCATCAAAATTGCGTGGTCGTTTGGATTGCTCACTTCGGTAGCAGCAACATGAAATCTCTGCAAGTATGCTTTCAATGACTCTCCCGGAGCTTGGATTACGCTCGATAAGGACATCGCATCCTTTGGACGAGTGGTGTACATTCTGAACTGCTCTATGAATTTCATTGCCAATTCGTCAAAGCTGGATATAGATCGCGGGGGAAGTCGAGTAAACCACATGGTGGCGATTCCAGACAGAGTGATTGGGAAGTACCTACACTTGGTTGCATCATTGGCTCTTGCAGAATCCATCCATCCATACCTCATCACATGCTGCCTGGGGTCAGTCTTCCCTTCATAGGCTGCGATAGTTGGCATATTGAACTTCTTGGGGGTACTCAGCCTGCCGAATACCATCCATGAAGGGGGTATGGCTTCCGGTCACTCCCCAATCTTCATTGGTCAAGCCTTGGTTTTCTCTCATCAACTGCCTGACCATAGCTGCTAAGTCCGGAGTTTGTATGGAGGATGGAAGGTTGGGTTCCGTTCCACGGGACCGTGAGGGTTGATGTCCCGCCTGATTTGGGTCTTGGAGATTTGGGCATCCGGTCTCTTCGCGGGCTTGATTCCCAACGCCTGCTTGTGCACCTTCATCCTTACGGTGTCTACGCCTAGGAGGTTCGTCAGCTGAGGTTGAGCTATCAGATTCAGAATAAGGGGCAGGGTTACTTCCAACATTCTAAAACTGCTGTTGAGCGAGCTGAGTCATGAGGTTAGTGTTGGCTTGAATCTGTTCAGCAAGTTGCCTTCTACTTTCCTTGAGTTCTCTTATCAAATCATTGAACTCCGTTCGGGAAACGACTTCCGCTTGGATTTGGGTGGAGGGCCCTGCACCTCTGGTTGTTTGCTGATTTCCAGGTCCAACTTGTTGTACGTTAGCAGTTTCACGGACATCTACATTATGAGAGGCCGATCGGGTTCGTGGTCTCCCCATGGTAGAGTTGTTGGTTGTAACTCTGAGTAGAATCAACAGATGCCTTGTCAATGATTTTGGATCTCCTTCGGGGGATTTATGCAATCCAGTAGCTACAAAGCAGATCCTAACAACCTGAGAATTCAATTCTCAATGATTTTGGATCTTCTTACACGGACTTGACTGAAATTTTGGAAAAGATCTATTTGGATACTCGGGGGCACCTCCAGTATCGAAAACCGACAAAAAGGGAACCCTCCAAATACAAGAGGGCATCAGGAAAGCATTACCTATTACATGAGCTGGATGGGCACATCACGAACGACTGTAGGTATTTGTAGGATATCGTTGAGAAACATGTGAGGAATGATCATTTGCAACAATATATAAGGAATCAAGCTGAGGCAGTAGAACATGAGCAGCCACCTCCCGTCTCGATTGGAAATGGCACTGGATCAAGGCATCGTCGTTAGCTTATTATTAGCTGATTAGATTTATGGCGTGGAATAAGTAATAAACCCCAAAATAATGCGGCTAAGTCACTTACACATGTACGGGATCGAGGACGGTCCCTAAGCATGCTCTGAGATGACGATGAACCATGGTGCTCGAGTTTATGAAATCTTGTTTTTTCTTCTGTTTTCTGCAAACTCTAGTTTCTTTTTTGGTACAGTGGCTATTTAGTTTTCTTGGTTGTACAGACTTTTATTTTGTATTTCGTCAATTGAACTTTGGAATGGTTGAATTTAGACTAATGCAATAAATAACACAGGTCACGGTTATGGCCTCGATCGGAGAGATGAGGCAATAACCACGAGTTACAAGTCCCTTCGTCGGAGAGCTGTAGTCGAGGTCGGAGTAGGATAAAATGACCCAGAGAGGTCAAAGAATTTGAATTACAGGACCCGAAGAGGTCCCGTATTTGAATAAAATGACCCGGAGAGGTCTAAGGATTTAGATATGGACCCGGAGAGGTCTCGGCTTTGGATATGGACCTGGAGAGGTTCCGGCTTTGGATATGGACCCGACGAGATCCCGAATTTGAATTACAGGACCCGGAGTGGCCTTGAACTTGGATAAAACTACCCGGAGAGAACGTGGATTTGGTTAATGGATTCGGAATGTATTCGTAATTGGATATCGACTCAAAATCGCCATGGATTTTACTAACGATCTAGAGAGATCAAGGGATTGGATTGGTAATGGATTGGACTCAATGTTGGATGATATGACGATCAATGGATTATGGACTTTGGATTTTGGACCTATGACAATTCAAAACACGTCTTACAATAGGAAGACATGTTTTGGAGGGAAGGTGTTAATCCGCCTTTTGGCTAGGCCGTATACAGGTAGATTTAACTCCATGGTCTGTACGGTTATCGAGGATGGAATATTATGGATTTGGTTCGAATGGATGGATGGACAATCGATTACAGATAATAAATATGGATATGAAGTCAGGATTCAATATAGTCGATGGATAAACAACGCAGGGTACTTGGGATATGGATTTTGGCAAGAGACGAGTTACTTAGGGTCTACTTCGAGTCGTCAAAGGGATTGCTTCGGGTCAGGTGAGAGTTTGCTTCGGGTCATAATAGGATGAACTTCGGTGGGGTCGGCATTGGAGCTTCTTCTGGTCGACATTGCTTTTGCTTCGGGTCGGATCGACATCTACCTCAGGTTGGTGTTGGAAATACTTCGGATCGACATGTCAAATATGTGGTCGGCATACAACTTCGGGTCGGCTACAAGCCTACTTCGGGTCGGTGTTGGAGCTTCAGGTCGGCAAGGATATGGGGTCGACATATGGAAGTGCTTCGGGTCGGCTATAGTTTAGCTTCGGATCGGCATATTCAACCTGGGGTCTGCAAAGGAGAAGGAGCTTGGAGTCGGCATTTGTCTTCACTTCAGGTCGACTGTAGGGGTTGCCTCGGGTCGGCTATGGATTCATTCCAGGTCGGCATTGAAGAGACTTGCTCAGGTCGGCGTTTTCGCTTAGTGTCGGCATTTATTTTACTTCAGGTCATCATCAAGGTTGCTTCGGGTCAGCCCGTTTTCTACTTCAGGCCGGTATTGATGGACGGATTGAGCTCGACGGTCGCTCTAGTAGGCCTTTGTAGGTGATGAGGCCCTGTAGTCAGAGTTTTGTCTATAAATACAGTAAGTGTGGCTTTAGAACATGTGATTTCATTCTATTTCTCTTCATCTTCCACCTAGAGGCTACTCTGTCATTTTTTGTTTCAGAAATTCCGGATTGTAACTGTATTTAAATTTCAGTGTAATAACAAGGATTTTTCTAAAGTGGACGTAGGCCGGAGTTAGCCGAACCATTATAAATCTTGTCTTTTTACTTGCTTTCATTTTAATTTTGGTTATTTTTCATATTATATTCTCTACTTATACTCTATCTGTGATCTGTGACTGAATATTGGTGTTTTCGTTTATAATTGGTTGTTGGTGGTCAATTTTGACGTCAACACAAACCCGCGTAGAAAAAATATATGCATTATTATCCTTTCCTAGTAAAAACATTTGTTTTTATTGTCAAAAGATATATAATGTTATCTTTGTTAAAAGATATATAAGGTTATCTTTGTGTTTTTACAATATTGGTCTGAGAAGCAAAACCCGAAATTTATGAATTAGTTTTTTGTACAGTTTTTCAAAAGAGAGAACCTAGGGATTTAGATTCCAAGATTTTTCTTTAAGATGCGCATCGTCCCGTCTCCCCCCCCCCCCCCCCCCCCCCCCCCCCTTTTTTTTTTTTTTTTTTTGGGTCCTCAGAAAGCTTGGTTGTGAACCCTGAAAATAAGTGCATCTTACACTAAGCATTTGTATCTGAAAACCCCTACTCATTAATGGCTTTCCAGCGACAATCTTATAAGTAGATCTCTGCATATTTCAGTACGTACTTATAAATTCATGTTTTCCTCATCTACTCATGGAGGTTAATTTAATCCTTTTGTCGACCATGAATATTAAATTGAAGAAAGCTTCTTGCCTATACTTCTGTAAGAGCACATTATTTGGGGTGTTGTCTATATTATTTGCTCTGAAGTGTGTGGATGGAAGAACAAATAAGCCTGTAGTATCAACAATACAGGTTGTTATATCACCATTTTGTGCTTTATTATCATTTCATCCTTTTTTAACTTAATTAGACATCATATACAATTGTTTTGTAACTTCTTGCAGAGTGAAGATGGCGACATTATTGATTGTGTTGATATTTACAGTCAGCCTGCTTTTGATCATCCCTTGCTTAAAAATCACACAATCCAGGCTTGTTATTTCCCTAGAATTCTTTGAGTTTTTGTACTTATAATGGTCATGGTCATAGTTTTATTTATTGTGACAGTTGGTACCTAGTATTGTTCCAACAATGATAAAACGCAATGGTACATACAATACTATGGCACTACAAACATGGCAAAAATCTGGAAGCTGCCCAGAAGGAACTATCCCCGTTCAAAGGCTTCATAACTCTTCCAAACCCTATGTTCCAAATGGAGAGTTTTCAAATTGCAAAGTTGAGGTGATTTCTATATGTTTTCTGTTCCTACACCATAAATTTCTTTTAGTACACCATTAAATTTCTGATAAAACTCGAGACAAAAAGTCCTTATTCAACAAAAAATTTGTATCTAATAGTAAAGAATAAAAAATTCAATGTATACAAATCTTCTTTATCCACATTGTATACGGTCAAATAATTCCCTTTATAAAGTAAATAAATTATCTATACTTGATAAATTGAATTAATTTTAAATTCCTTTTAATTATCAAGTTCTATTCACACAGTTTCGAGTTGTATTTATGAAGAATCAATTTTAACATTCTGAATTCAAAATAAACATAAAATTAAATTTTAAAGTTTAATATTAAAATAATAGGATTCATAAAGCGTCTATTCTTTTATCTATTAACATAAATTAAATCAAGTTTAAATATAACATAAAATTTTGAATAGTTTAACATTTCAATATTCAAATTTAAATTAAATTTTCTAATATAAACAGTTAAATAAATTTAAGTTCCACGAAAGTTTTTGAAATTGAAGTTTGGAATCTGTAAAAGTGAATTTGGAGAGTCTAGGAATCAGGTTACTGTTAGTTAACTGACATAAGTGTTTAGTTTTATATTAAGACGAGAGTAATTTTGTAACATCTATGGTGTATATTAAGTAAAATGCGGTGTGTATAATTCTGGTAAAAAAATAATTGGTGTATTTAAAGAAATTTATAGTGTATGAGTAGAATTTTCCTAAATTCTTTTCATTCCATATATTGCCGTATATAATCACTAGCAAACAAGTAACTTAATGCCTATGAAGTCAAGTTATATGCTATGATTAGTTATATCCTGTATGTACCAGCTATTCTAATATAGAGAAGCTTTACTAATTGTAATGTAAATGCACATGCACATTTAGATTGCTCGAGTAGAGCTTCATAGAGAAACATATATTGGAGCTCGAGGTGATTTTAACATTTGGAATCTCGACGTTGAGGAAAATGAGTGGTCTATAAATTCTGTTACTGTGTTTAACAAACACGACTCTTTTATGGAGAATGGATGGGCGGTATGTTTTATTTTTCGCTTACTGTATTTTCACTTTTAAATTCATATACTATGAGTGTTCTCATTTTAAAATAATTTCATGTATTCAGGTTAGTCCAATTTTATTTGGAGATGCAAGACCACGAATATTCGTCAAGTATGATGTATTTTTTCATAATTACATGGTAGTCTTTGTTCTTATGAGTAATTTTCAGTTGGAACAACATGATTGATTTTGTTGTTGTTGGTACAGGATAATGCTAAAGACTATGGCTGTTTCAACCTTAGATGTAAAGGCTTCGTTCAGACATCGAACAAAGTTTTACTCGGTGGTGCCTTGGCACATGTTTCACAGTACGATGGAGATCAATATTCTTACGATTTCTTTATCTTCAAGGTACCACAGTCAAGACTAAGAATTCTGGATTAAATGAACATAAAAAGTGAGTTTTAGCGATAAACTGAAATATATCTGTGATTGATATTTTTTGAAGGATAGTACGTCTGATGTTTGGTGGGCATACTTTGATGGCAAGCCAATAGGATATTGGCCTATGTTAATATTTAACGATTACGGAGCCTGCAGACGAATAAATTGGGGTGGAAGCATATGCAATGCACATGTAGATGGGTTCCACACAACAACGGAGATGGGCAGTGGCGTTTTTCCAAGAAACGGGTACACAAGATCAAGCTATATTCGGAACATCCTTTCGGTGAATTCAAAATGGGATATATTAGTTCCAAAATTTGATAAGTTTTCAGCTTCATGCAATGGATGTTATAGTGTGGCAGCTTGTGATGATGGACCTCCAATGGCTAAAGGAGCCTGTGTTTACTACGGAGGTCCAGGCGGCATAAGATGTAATGGAAAATGCAGGAAGTGATCATGGCTTATATTTTAATTTGATGTTATCATGAGCTAATTGATTATCACTCATTGTTCTCTTAGAATTTTATCCTTGTTATCCTATTCTTACCTAGCAAAATAATTAATAAGTTCACAGTTCAATCATTTGAAACCAAAAACAAAATAAAAAACAAAAACAAAATAAAATTTTCAGTTGTTCCTCTAGTTTTGTTCATCCTTCTTTGAATATGAAGACGAGTTTCACTATTAATGTAAGCACTAATTACTGCAACAAATCCGTTTGATGCTAGAAGTTTTGTACTCATGTTGCATACGTGTTTTGTTTTTATTCTGATATATGTAATCTATTGAGGGGGTTCTGGCTGCTTCGTTTTTTCTTTAATTTGTGTTAGATAGTCACGGTTTTGTAACACGAGTGGATCGGTGGGTGTTTACTTTCTTTCTTACCTCTGTTCCATAATTCAAAACTTTCTGATATTGCTGTTTGCCTTTTCTATTTCTTATTGAAATGTTAGATAATATGCGACCGTGTAGAAGCGAGCAGTTTCTACCCAATTATTTTCCAATTAATATAAATCGAAAGCTTGCCTCAATTTTATCGACTTCATCGCCAATTGAATGCTGATTTAATCGACTTCATCGCCAATTGAATGTTGATAGAAAATAAAATACATTTGTATACATGGGAAAAGGTAAAAATAAAAATAAAAACAGAAAACAAAAATGAGTGGTTACGTTTAGCAATGTTCTTTGTTACAATACCAGCGTTTTATCTCTGTTTTTTACTGCATGGTCACTTACCGTATTTTTTGACTTGAGCAAATGCGGAAGGAAAATTTTGATCCACATCCTTATAATAATAGAATTTTTTTGTCAAAGTTCCTTCCAATAATAAGTTACAAAATACATTCATAATTTTAAACAATTTAACATAAATTACCATGATACCCTTTAATCATTTGCTTTTTGCACAAAATATTTTGACATCCACGATCTACTACTACGCGATTTTTATATTTTGAAAAAAAGGAACCTCAAAAACTCGAACAACTCGCTGTCGAACAATTGGTCATCGAAGAAACCATAGTCGTCGAACAAATCAGCATGCTTTCGGCAACAATCGAAGAAGGAATGCCATCTACTCAACCGAGAAACCAAAAACCTAATTCCCTAATAAAAATGAAAAACATTTGCAGATTCTATAGATGGAGAAGTTCAATGTTCAATCAACCAATGACGCCTAATGTGACAAAGAAGTAACGATCCAACAAGAATAACCTGCAAACAAAAAAGAAAAGGTAAATAAAATAAAATATTATTGTAAATATCGATAATGACAAATATTTGACATCTATAATTTAGGTTGACGATAAACTGAAATAGTACTACTTCCATTTACATAGATAGTTAGGCAAAAAATTGAATGAAAAATACATATAGGACGAATATTTGACATAATAAAGGTTGGACGATGAATGCATGATATAAGAGAAATTTTAATGTAAATATTTGACATGTATAATTTTGAATGACGAAAGGTTGAAATAGTACTGCTTCCATTTACATAAATAGCTGGACAAATACTTACATGACAAATATTTAACATAATAAAAATGGTCACTGGATGCTTGATTTATAAATGATATTTTCCTGTAAATATAGATAATGACAAATATTTGATATGTATAATTTTGGTCCGTGATAGGTTGAAATAGTTATATACAATAGGATGAATAACTAAGAACGACAAATATCTTCTTAGTAAAAATTTGTCATAGGTAAATTTTGCCAATGATTGCTTGAAATATTACAATTTTTTTACTGTTTATACAAATAATGTGAAATATTTGCCATATATGATATTGGTTGACAATAAGTTGAAATTGTAATATATATTTATATGAAATACTGAACATGACAAATATTTGCCATGAGCAATTTTCAACGATAATTGCTTGATATGTTAGAAAACTTTTACTGTAAAGGCTGGAAATGTCAAATATTTGTCATATATTGTTAGAAAACTGCTATTAGAAACTGCAATCGTTTCATTTACTTTTAACGTTATGCAGTTTCTAATCTTAATATGACCCTATTAATTAGGTCATAAATAGAACGTTTCATTTACCTTTAACGTTATGCAGTTTCTAATCTTAATGTGACTCGATTAATTAAGTCATAAATAGACCGTTCTATAATTAGAATATTAGGTCTGTGATTAATCTTAAGCGTTGAATTAGTATATGATGGACGTACCAGATTTAGAGTTAAATGTTATATAAAGGATTGGGTTCTCCCTCTCCTGGGTATAGATGTATTCTTCTCCATCAAGAAACATATAAAAAAATAGGGTTAGATAGAGAAACCGAATTCTGAGAAGAAGAGTAATTATTAAAAGTCAGAAGAAGAAAACGACAGCAATTACATCTTCCGCTGTTAATCAAAGTACGTCATCTTAACAAAAAAATCATATTAAGCTTTGTTTGTGAAATATTCGGTATTAGTGATCCTTGGGCTATTACTTGAATTGTTCATCATTAATCATGAAAGATCGAACAGTAAAGAATTTTTGACATTTGGTATCAGAGCCACCAATCAATAACTGAATATTTCCTATGATTGCAATTGATCTGTTCTATGCTTTACTCATGATGTTTAATCAAGTATGTGTTATAAGTCAATTATGCGCATGAGATTTATGATTTTGTTAATCACCAAAGTGGTCAAAATCAGAATAATCATTTAGCGCGTAACTGACATAATGATTATTGATAGAAATTGCCAATTATAATAATACCAAAAAAAACTGGTGTCACTAATGGTAGAATCTGAGAACTTACCCAAAGGAAAGTCTTGTTCTATAACTAGTTGACATGATGAGGTTTAATAGATATCTTGATTAAATAAATATTGATCATCCAAAGATGTCAGTTTTATTTAATTGAATATATTTATTATTTACTTATGTTTTGGTATTTAATTATGTTAAGTATAAGATAGTATCTACCCAAAGGAGTGTTATATTATACTATTATGTATATATCTAAATCATGTAGCTATGAGCTTATAGTTATTTCAATTTATTTTTTTAATTTGTAGTAGTTCCCATGAATGCATATGCTTCATCTGTTACATTGTTCACTGGTGTTAATTTTTCTAATGGAGAGAACAAGTCAATTTTCATTTAGGTGTTCTGGATCTTGACTTGGCATTCCTTGAGGATAAACCTGTTGCTCTTAAAACAGCTAGTACTGAGACAGAAAAATCACACCATAAAGCATGGGAATGCAGTAACAGATTGAGCCTCATGTTTATTAAGATGGCTGTTGCTAACAAGATCAAGTCAACAATTTCGCAAACAGAAAGTGCTAAGGAATATATGCAGTTTGTGGAAGAGCGTTTTCGTTCAGCTGATAAGTCACTCGCTGGTACTCTTATGGCAGAACTCACGACCATGAGTTTGATGGGTCGCGAACTATGCAAGAGCACATTATAGAGATGACTAATCTTGCAGCAAGGCTAAACTCCCTTGGACTTACAGTAGATGATTCTTTTCTTGTCCAGTTTATCCTGAACTCGCTACCTTCTGAATACGGACCTTTTTAAATTAATTATAACACTATAAAGGATAAGTGGAATGTTAATGAATTGGCCAGTAGACTTGTTCAAGAAGAAGGACGTGAAAAATCAAGTGAATCACTTAGTGAGTTTTGTGAGTAATAAAGCTGGTAAAGAAAAGAATGGAAAATCAAGTCATTTCAAGATGAAAAAGGCATTTGCTAAGAATGGGCAGGATAAGGAAAAGAAAGAAATAAAGGATGTTCGATGTCATTTCTGTAAAAGGAAAGGACATTATCAAAATGACTGTCCGAAAAGGATATCTTGTTTCGAAAAGAAAGGTAATCATATATCTTTCGTATGTTTTGAATCAAATTTAGCTTAAGTTCCTATTAATACATGGAGGCTTGATATTGGTGCTAAACTCATGTCTCAAATAATATGCAGGGATTTCTTATGATCCGAACCATAAATCGAAATGAAGATCATTTTCTCTTTATGGAAAACGGAATGAAATCCACAATAGAAGGCATTGGGACTTATCGTCTAATTCTAGAAAGTGGATATGTATTAGACTTATATAGTACCCTTTATGTACCTTCATTATCTAGAAACCTTATTTCCGTAAGTGAGTCGGATGTTTCTGGTTTTAGATGTACGTTTGGATCTGGTTGTTTTGATTTATATAAGAATACTGATAATGTTGGTTCTGGTATTCTAATTGATGGTTTATATAAATTGAAACTGAATGACACTTATGCGAATTCCTTGCTGAATGTAATAAATAATGTTGGATGCAAATGTAGCATGTTGAATGAAAATTCTGCTTTCTTATGGCATAAAAGACTAGGTCACATATCCAAAGAAAGAATGATGAGATTAGTAAGTAATGAAATTTTGTAAAATTTGAACTTTAGTGATCTAGAATCATGTGTGGATTGTATTAAAGGTAAACAAACCAAACATAATAAGAAAGGAGCCACTAGAATCAGCCAGCTTCTTGAAATAATACACACTGATATTTGCGGACCTATGGACACTCCAGCCTTTAATGGAGAAAAGTATTTCATCACTTTTATTGACAATTTTTCCCGCTATGGTTATGTCTATTTGCTTCATGAAAATTCTCAATCTGTGAATGTCCTCTAGACGTTTGTAAAGGAAGTTGAGAGGCAATTAGATAAAAAGGTGAAAAT
Organism: Allium cepa; assembly: GCA_030765085.1. Classification (NCBI taxonomy): domain Eukaryota; kingdom Viridiplantae; phylum Streptophyta; class Magnoliopsida; order Asparagales; family Amaryllidaceae; genus Allium; species Allium cepa. The sequence goes on from CM060932.1 coordinate 168,683,566, forward strand.
TATAAGGTCTGATAGAGGTGGTGAATATTATGGCAAATATAATGAGTCAGGCCAGTGTCCAGGTCCATTTGCAAAATTCCTCGAAAGTCATGGCATATGTGCGCAATACACAATGCCAGGTACACCGCAGCAAAATGATGTAGCAGAAAGGCGCAATAGAACGTTAATAGATATGATTAGGAGTATGATGTCAGATTCTACACTACCTAAGAATTTGTGGTCGTATGCTCTCAAAACTGCTAATTATTTGTTGAATAGGGTTCCTAGTAAAGTTGTTCAAAAGACTCCTTTTGAATTATGGACTAACAGGAAACCTAGCTTAAGACACCTGCATGTTTGAGGTTGTCCAGCGGAAGCAAGAATTTATAATCCACATGAAAAGAAATTAGATTCTCGAACGATTAGTGGGTATTTTTTAGGTTACCCTGAAAAATCTAAAGGATATGTGTTTTACTGTCCTAATCATAGTCCAAGAATTATGTAAACTGGTAATGCAAGATTCATTGAGATTGGTGAAGTCAGTGGGAGTACTAGAAGAGAAATAGTGGAAATAAAAGAAACAAGGATAAATGTTACATTGCCTAGAATAGTTTCTCCATCTACTATTACTCCAAATGTTGTTCCAGTTGTTGGAGAACAACATGATGATGAACAACATATAAATGAAGAAGTACTTCCTGAAGGAAATGACTTACATAATGCTGATATGTATGAACCACAACAAGTAGCATTAAGAAGATCTCAAAGAGATCGTAGGTCAGCTATTTCTAATGATTATATGGTTTATATGCAAGAATCAGATTATGATATAGGAATCAATAAGGACCCAGTTTCGTTTTCACATGCTGTAGAAAGTAAAGAGTCAAAGGAATGGATTAACGCTATGAAAAAAGAACTAAAATCCATGCAACAGAATGAAGTTTGGGATCTCGTCGAGTTACCACATGGCTGTAAAAGAGTCGGATGCAAATGGGTTTTTAAAACCAAACACGACTCTAGTGGTAATGTTGAACGGTATAAAGCTAGACTTGTTGCTAAGGGTTACACTCAGAAAGATGGCGTTGATTACAAGGAGATATTTTCTCCTGTTTCGAAAAAGGACTCACTAAGAATAATAATGGCATTAGTAGCACATTCTGATTTGGAAATGCATCAAATGGATGTGAAAACAGCTTTTCTGAATGGAGATCTTGATGAGGATGTTTATATGGATCAACATGAGGGTTTTTCTATAAAAGGTAAAGAACAATTGGTTGTGTAAACTTAAGAAGTCAATATATGGGATTAAACAAGCATCTCAGCAATGATATATAAAGTCAATACCATTATTACATCTTTTGGTTTTAAGGAAAATACGGTTGATCACTGTTTATACCAAAAGATCAGTGAGAGCAAGTTTATTTATCTAGTCCTTTATGTTGATGACATCTTGCTTACTTCAAATAATTTAAGCATATTGCATGAGACTAAGGAATTTCTCTCAATGAACTTTGAAATGAAGGATATGGGAGAGGCATCCTATGTGATTGGAATAGAAATATTTCATGATCGATCACAAGTAATATTAGGACTGTCTCAGAAAAGATATATCAAAAGGATTCTAGAGAGATTTGGAATGAGTAAGTGTTCACCTGGAAAAGTTCCTGTACAGAAAGGTAATAAATTCAATCTTATGCAATGTCCTAAGAATGAGTTGAACAAAAGGAAATGGAATCAATTCCTTATGCATCTGTAGTTGGTAGTCTAATGTATGCTCAAACCTGTACTAGACCGGATATCAGTTTTGCTGTCGGTATGTTAGGAAGGTATCAAAGTAATCCAGAAAGGGAACATTGGCAAGATGCAAAGAAAGTGTTAAGGTACTTACAAGGCACGAAAGATTACATGCTCATGAATAGTAGATCCAATGAATTGGAGGTGATTGGATATAGCGATTCAGATTTTGCCGGATGCATCGATGCTAGAAAATCGACTTTTGGTTACCTGTTTATGTTTGCTCAAGGAGCCATATCATGGAAAAGTGCGAAACAAACTATCGTTGCTTCATCTATTATGGAGGCAGAATTTGTGGCATGTTATGAAGCCACAATTCATGCATTATGGTTACGGAACTTTATTTCAGGACTTGCGGTTATCGACACCATTAGCAAGCCGCTGAAAATTTATTGTGATAACTCTACAGCAGTGTTTTTCTCAAAAAAATGACAAGTACTCTAAAGGTGCCAAACATAGGGAACTGAAGTATCTTGTTGTGAAAGATGAGGTTCAAAAACAAAGAGTATCAATCATGCACATCAGGACAGAACTTATGATTGCAGACCCTTTGACGAAAGGGTTATAGCCAAGATAATTTAAGGAATATGTTCAAAGAGTGGGTCTTGGTTGTATTAATAATAACTGATGTGTGACATTCTGAGCTCCTTTGTGTGTTTCTGATATACGATTATGCGTCTCTTGTTTTAATGTGGTAGTACAATCTTTATGTAATTTTAAACAAGAAAGAGTCTTATAAAGATATTATGTTTAATCATTGTGATATAAGACATTATGTGGACCATTATGCTGTTTTATATAAATTATGAGTATAAAGTGATGGATTGCTGGTATTGTAGTATATGGAAGGGAATGCATTGAATTAATAATGCACAACTGCCTTAACTCTCAGCAATTTATCATAGCATGATATTCAACACTTGATATTATGAATAATTGGGTCAAGTGGGAGAATGTTAGAAAACTGCTATTAGAAATTGCAATCGTTTCATTTACTTTTAACGTTATGTAGTTTCTAATCTTAACATGACTCTATTAATTAGGTCATAAATAGACCGTTTCATTTACCCTTAACGTTATACAGTTTCTAATCTTAATGTGACCCGATTAATTAAGTCATAAATAGACCGTTCTATAATTAGAACATTAGGTCTGTGATTAATCTTAAGCGTTGAATTGGTATATGATGGACGTACTAGATTTAGAGTTAAATGTTATATAAAGGATTAGGTCCTCTTTCTCCTGGATATAGATGTATTCTTCTCCATCAAGAAATATATAAATAAATAGGGTTAGATAGAAAAACCGAATTCTGAGAAGAAGAGTAATTATTAAAAGTCAGAAGAAGAAAATGACAGCCATTACATCTTCCGCTATTAATCAAGGTATGTCATCTTAACAAAAAAAAAAAATCATATTAAGCTTTGTTTGTGAAATATTCGGTATTGGTGGTCCTTGGGCTATTACTTGAATTGTTCATCGTTAATCATGAAAGATCGAACAGTAAAGAATTTCTGACAATATAGTTTTGATTGATGGTAAGTCGTAATTACAATATACAATTGGATAAAGAAGCGAGGATGATAAATGTTTTCCATAAGCAATATTTGTTAATAATTGCCAGATATATTACAAATTTTTTACTGCAAAGACCGAGAAGTCAAATATTTTTATCATACATATTTTTGATTGATGGTAGGTTGAAATTGTAGTTTACATTTATATGAAAACAGAAAATATCAAATATTTACCGTAAATATTTGTCAAGCAAATATTTGTCAAGCAATATTTAATAAGAAAATATTTGTCATCCATTTATGTGACACCAAATTGAGAATATTATAATTTTTACAGGCACCCAAAAGAAGATATAAGGTGATGTCATCTAAAAAACGACAACCACACCACTAATACAAGATGTTTACACATAAACCTATCCCTGAAGAAAAAAATAAATCAAAAAAGTTGATGAAGAAAAATCCATAGTTAGAATACATGAAGAAACAAAATCGCCCACATCCGAATCTTCTGAATTTGTAGACTTTGGGGAAGAAAGTGATCAATTCATTATTCTTGCAATCTTGAAGAAAAAACAGCCAGCAAGATAAGGCAGCACTAAAACAACTACTACCAAAAAACAAAAGCAAAAAACGATATGCAAAAAATATTAGATAAAGCTACAAAAGTAGCTTAAAGTCTTTCCATGAATTAATAGAGAATTTAATAAGAGAAACTATTTCTGAAAAAACACATAGCACAATTAAAGCTAATTCCATTCTTCATCTTGATTAATCTATTATTGAAAGGAGTTATAACAAACGAAGACATATGTTAACTGGGGTTTTAACCTAATAGAATTCAAAGAGAACTAGAACATATACAATAAGTCAAAATATCTCAAGGATCGACCAAGAATACCAAAAGAAAAAGTAGAGAAAGATCAAAGAAGAAAAATGCCAAAACAAGCTAAGGTGATGAATCGCTAGTGATCCAACGTCTATGGATAGCTAGCGATCCATAAAGCTTGCTTGTGGATCCTCCAGTCCTCTTGCATCACGATCTAATATGTTCCCTAGAGATGTTTGTCAAGTTTCATAGCATGTCAAACAATCTAGCTCGAGAAGTGAAGACTCATTGGATTCAAGCTGTTTGACCAAAAGCATCTAAATTAAAATGGACCTACAGAACTCATACGAAGTCGGATTGATTTGAAATTTTGGAAGAACATTTAGAAGACATAGAAGAAGGCTCACGAAAAAATAGAGCATTTGGAGTTGATTTGAAGGATCGTTAGCGACCCATCTAGTGTGGTCCCCACCATCTCAAATTTTTATGGTAGGTCCCTAACACCCTCTAGAGTGTTCTTGCAAAGTTTGGTTCAATTTCGTCAAGGTTTGAGTGAGATATGGATGATTCTTCTAGACCAAACGACTCATGAAGACAGATGATCAAACTAACTCCAAACAACTTGATATTTGGGCAAGACATTTAAATAGAAGATAGGAAGACAACCAAACAAAGATCACTCAAATATATGCTAAGTGAATGGATAGCTAGTGATCCATTCCCTATGGATAGCTAGCGATCCATCCTCAATGTATAGCTAGCGATCCATCAAGATAGGTCGAATCACCCTCAAACTTTCCAAGCTCCTTCATAGCACTAAGTAAAGGCTTCTGATAGAAAAATATGCCAAGTTGATGATCCAACCCCTATGGATAGCTAGTGATCCATAGAAATGACTCAGATTGATTTGAGATTTTCGAAGATGAATTGGCATAACAACTGGACTCTTCTACACTTGGACTTCTAGCCCAACACTCACTGAATTCTCCTATTAACACTCACCTTCCTGCAACTAGAGATGGATCTTTCTCGGAGAGAAAGAGCTTCCATTAATCTAATGGAATTCCTTCATTTCTTCAACTTTCTTCTCCCTCATAACAATCATCCAAGGGGTTACTGTGATTCTCCAATCAACCCCTGTACGTGTGACTTATTCTAACTTATTGTAATTTAGATCTTGGAACTAACTAGTTGATATCCAGAGAGATTCAACTAGTATAATCATAATAAAGATTGATTTAAGTGGACGAAGGCCAAAGTTAGCCGAACCACTATAAAAATCCCGTGTCTCTTTTCTTACTTCTTCTGTTTATTTGTTGTTTATCTGAGATTTGTGCTGCTGATTATCTGTACTGGTGCTTTCACACTTGATCTATGGTGTTGATCCATTTTTTGGGTTAACAATGTATCAAAAGAATTAACTTATATAGATTTGATCATATAGTCATTTTCAATAGAAGAAAATTGATTTTATTTTGGAAACATGAAAATAGTTTTGAAAGAAACTGACATAGCAGCAATTTTTGGATTGTCAAATGAAGGCATCACAATTAACAATACCTCGTTATCCATTTGAAGGAAACAAATATGAAGTCCGAAATGAAGAAATTTAAACAAAAATAAACGATCAAAGCAAAAGAAACAGAAACTAGCTTAAAGGAAGCTTTGAAGGACAAACAATTAGGAAGTACAATAGACGTTATGAGATTGATGATAATGTATTTAGTTTCAATATACTTGTTCTTCAATGTAAACTTTGCATTTTCTTTAGTGCTACTATTGTTTATAGATTGAACAAAGAAAACTATTTCATGCTGGCAATAATAGGAAAACATCTAATGAAACAAGTAAAAAAAGGTAAAAAAAATACGTGCCTGTGTAACCTTGCTCTCGGTAAACTGTAATAACTTATTTATCTTTTTTAGTTTCTATTATAAACTAAACTAAAATCTACTATCTACGTGTGTTGTACAGTTCTGTGACATAACAAAAGTAATAGCTCCAAAAAATATTATCAAAAATATGATCCTACTAGTACATACCTAAGAGCATGTATTCCGAGAACATGAGTAAAAGCAACAACTAAGTTTGAGACCATTGATCAACTAGGAAAACAAGCTTAATCGAGAGCAGCAACTAATAAAGACATGTCAACAGGTATAAACAATCAATTGTTTAGATAGCCCTCGGCCGAGATCAACGGTCAAGGTAAATAAAAGGAATCAAAGAAGCTACATATAAATGCGCCACATCAGTAATTTGCATCAAAATGCTTTCAATCAGATGATGACAAGCATACAAATCTGTACCGTACATAGCAAGCTAGGTCATCAACCCAAATAGAAGGCCTTCCACTAATGGCGCCACCACATATTGGCCATAAATAGGCGGCGACCCAAGGCACAAAGGATCTTTTTTTAGAAGCACAAAAAGCACTGAAAAGATTAAATAGTACTTTCCTATATTAGAGCTCTATTCAAAAACTTATTAATAGTGTTAGATTCAATGTAATAAGCCTCTCGACAATAGAAGAGTAACTAAATAAGGAAAGGACAATGTGCATAGAAACTTTCGGCCTGAACCACTATATATGTCTTGGTGCCCTCTACTTTTCACACTTTGCCTTATTTGCAATAGTATTTGTTACTCTACGGTTCCGCATCTCAAATTCAAGACTTAATTATGTCACATCTCGACAACCTCTTTGTCGGGTCTAATATTCCATTCGACTCCCAGAGACATATCTTCGGACCTTGGAGTATTGGTGTTGATGAAATTATGTACTAACATTTTTGACTCCAAAGGAAGGCCCATGAACCTCTGCACTTTGTTCCCTTTTAGAGACCTAACAGAGCATTCTAACTAATTATGTCAAGTCTTGGAAATAAATGAGTCACCTCGGAAATGCCCTTCAACTTTCGCATTCAACTCATTAAAGAATATAATAACGAAAGATTGGTCACCTTCATTTAAAAGAAGGAGAATGACTAAGAGTATGATCATGGTTATGAACTTCAGGCTTCTCAGATTAGGAAGCTTTCGAAATATCTCCAAGAATCACTCCATGAGTCAGCCCAACTTCAAAAGATTATTAAGGCCCTGAATAGCAAGGTTAGGGATCTCTCCATCGAATTGTTGAAATATGAAGATCTGGTTCCTTCCAACAAGAAAGCCCTACCGGTTACCCTAGATGGTAGGTTTCCGAAGAAGTTGGAGCGTGATCAAGATCTTACCCCACTCAATCAAAGCTTGTTTTGGATATTCATGGAAACTCATAATGGCCGTTCTTACTCAAATTACACCCATTAAAAAAAGAATATCCGAAGAGTGAGAAGTATTGAACGGGAATGAAATGGACAAATGTCAAAAGCTCACTTATGCGGTTAAAAATTTCATACAAGGAATGTTAACTAAATTTAATAAACATTGGATTAAATAACTTGTTTTAGAATTATTTACTTCATTTTTCTTTTATGATTTCAGGAGAATTCCATGTAACTCTTGTGAAATGAATGTATAAGACAAATAAATGACCCTAGTTCCATTGAAGTGCTTATCTCGATTATAACCTCGAAAGTTTCAACTCCAATGGCGGGGCACCCCATAGTTTTGATCTCCGAAAATTTAATCAATGGATCTCATTACATCCTTCTTTGACCTAACTATGTCTCGGGTTCCAACTCTGGTGGAATATTCAAGTTTCAGTATTTACGCCATCCCTTTCGGTATGTTTTCTCTCCTCAAGAACTTTTGCATATCATACTTGCATTTAGGATCTATGGGATGAAACTCCTCCTCATTGATATGACGAGGTCAATGAAGAGTTTCATTTTTCTAAAATATATAAATAATAATAATAATAATTCAATCAATAATCTTCTTTCTCAAACTCGAATCAACATTCTATTAAACAGTGTGATTTAAAAACAATGTAATTTCAAAAGTGTCTACAAAATGTTCCGAGAGCATTCTTTTCAAAGGATTCATATTTTATGTAATGATCTGCCTTTCTTAAAACTAAAGATGAAACTTAATGCATTCTCGATATTTATATGTCTATCATTTAAGTGTCTAAAAGATGGGTCATTTGGGTGAAAGAAATAGAAGACAGAATAGAATCTCACATCATGATGGGAAGATCTATAATATATACAAGATCTTTACAAAATGAATCATCTTTATTATACATACATAACACAAATCAGAGTACAATAATCTATTACCAGCCTTGGACAATTATAACAACTTGTCCTTATAATTTGTTGACAAAAATAGACAGAAATAAAGAACGAAAAAACAACGGAAAAATATAAGATACGTGAATACGACTTGGAGAATTCAACTCGTCCTCTGAAAGCTCCAAAGCATCCAGCTAAATCTGAAAAATATGCTCGGGCTGACCCGAGCATTATAGGAAAACAACACCCAGGTTAGTCTAGTAAAACCAGCATGAGAAATACAATCAAATGGATTCATGGTGTTTTTGTAAAACCTTTCAAAATAAAGGTATCTCGTAAGACCACACCACAAATAAACACAAATGGTTTTACCTTACGATAACCAAAACATTTATATCAGAAAATCCAATAATATTATAATAATATCTAAAGTGGAAAATAATAATAACCAAGCAGCAGTGATGCTTGTGAGTGTACATCACAACAATAATAGGTATATAATCAGAAACCACTAAGGCGAGTTTTCTAATTATGTAGGATTCCATGGAGGGGCCATCATTACTTCGAGAGTGGTCTTCCTGCACGAGGATTGGAGTTATCCTTCTGAAGCGACAATACATCCCTAGTCGTGTACAATAGGAAATACATAGCTGGCCATCAAGGCCGAATGCATCGCTCCATGCATACATAACAACTGTAGATAACTCTAGAAAAGGGACGATTGCACCCTCACAGGTTAGCTAAGCCCCTGGCTATGCATCCTATCTCTAGCTTCAGTCATTTCCACTGATGAAACTACGTCTGTCATTCCAGCTCATGCATCACCACCTGAACAAATCACAGAATCCTATATGGATTCCTATACCCCAGCAGATCTCAAAATGATAAATAGATTCCCACATCTCAACGAAGATCTCGGAATCACACATGGATTCCCATATCCCAACGGGTCTCGCGACCACACATGGATCCCGACATCCAAACAGATCACGAAACTCTTTTATAGAACACGTATATGGTTTTCGAAGTAGTTATGGTATGAGTCATCCCTTACAAGTACACTCCCCTACTTATCGGATGCTCCAAAAACCAAACATTGATTTTCTGTAATGCTTAATATGGGTTCTTTGGGAAATAATCAGACAATACATAAGAACAAGGATCATCCTCTAGCCGTTTATATGGACAGATCTCCTCATTATTTGTCCTAGAAAAATAAAAAAAGCTTATACATACAGTATAAAACCATCGACGATAACGGTACCATATGATTCTCGTGTTTCTCCTAGATATTTCTAAAGTTAAAATCCTTCGGTGTTAAGTAGGGAATATTTCCGTACCACCAAAATTAAGAATGACTACATATTTAGACCAAGATTTGATAGTTGGTTATGTAACTATAAAAAAAACCAAAACATTCAAACAGAGATTACATTTCCTACGGAAACCAATAAGCCTCTCAAAATCAATCTACCATTAATCAAATCTATCTCCAAAACTATTTATCAAAATATTCATATACATATCTCACCGGAAAAGTATGTTCACAAACTATTCCTTTCAAGACTTTGAAAACTTCCCAAATACTTATAAAATGCTATGAATATATTCTCCAAACACTTAGAAGGAATTTCTATTTCAAAATCATATCAAAATGACCAAATCCAAATATCGTTAAAACCGAGATATTAATAATCTAATATACTATCCCCTTTTAATAAATCTCTTTTATTTTATGAATATCTACTTTATAAATCTCCACTTCTTTAACAAACTTTCTTTTAAACATCTTCAAGTTTATTTATAAAACTCTATTTATAAATCTTTAAAATCATTTATAAAATTACTTTTATAAATATCAAATACCATTAAACCAAACTCCTATCCGATTTCCAAAATCTCTTCCCAAATTTATAAACTCCTTTAATAAATTCTTTTATTTAAATAAAGACCTTTATATAACTATTTCTTTAAGTATGATCTTCTTTAAATAAACAATTTATTATCTTTAAACACCTTTTATTAACAATTTATTATTTAAAAACACCTTTAAATAAAACAATCCGTTATCTTTAAACAACATTAGTAAAATATTACTTTAAACGGTCATTAAATAAATAATAAACTTTTAAACAAGTTGAAATAATAAAATGATTGAACTTAATAATTAATCACCTTTAAAACATTATTGATATAATGATAAATAAATTTTAAAAGAACATTATTATAATAATAAGCTGACGTTAAAGCCATGTTATTTAAAATAATAATAAATAATGGCTTCAAAATATAGAATCGTCAACTTTAAATAATAATAAACCATTAGATAATAATTAACTTTAAAATCAATTTTTTTGAGAGAAATGTGTGGTCCTCAAAAGTAGAGGAGAGCACGCATGTGTGTGTATGTGTGTGTGTATCACTGAAAGCAAAGGTGCTGCCAACATGCCTGGCAGGTAACTAATAAAAATACAAAAATAATAAAAAAGGACTCAAGTACATCTAGAATGAGCTCCGGCATGGTCGTCGCCCGTTACACCTCAATATCGAGCTCCGGCAAGGCCACCGCCCGGTAATGAGGTGTTTGAAGTACCCAAAAAATCCATAAAGCAACCTGGTGCTAATGAAATCGGTAGACAACTCTAGCTGAAAAAGAACGCCTCACTGTAAAATTGAAAAATCCAGAATGAAATCCTCACTGCAAATGCGGATGATCCAGATTAAAGATCGCCACTCTACAGACGCGGATGAACCGGAAAGAACGCCTCATGAAATTGTAAATGATCTAGAATGAAGAACACAACACTGCAAACTCGAAAGAATGGGAAAGAAGGCCTCACTGTAAATGCGGATGATCTAGAATGAAGAACGCCACATTGCAGACATGGAAGAACAGGAGAGAACTCCTCACCGCGAACACAGAAGGTCCAGAATGAACGTCTTACTATAATCCTATCAATAGCAATCCTGAAAGCCTGCAAATATAAATCTAGCACCATTTCTGGTCTAAACATATATCTATAAATGGAGCTAAAGAAAATTATAAGAATAATACACACATTTGTATATAAATGAAATTTATATACATATATATGTATTAATGAAGTAAAAGTAATAAAACAAAAGCTAAGACTATAAGACAAAAAGTAACTAAAATATGAAACAGGCTAAAGAAAGAATCCAAGATCATTATGCAACATCTTAACTAACTCTAAAGGTGTAAAAAAGAGATATCGAAATCAAAAGGGTAAAAAATTAACAAAAATGAAGTAAAAGTCTATAAACTATAACATCATAAAAATTATCCTTATGCTCCTTCAATTAAAAGAACATAACGATAATTAGTAAAATCATCATCCAAATTTGAAAAAAAGTTAATGCTATAATTATTAATGTTAAAAATATTGTTTTTATGTTTAAGTAGCTTAATACAATTACTAACCTTATTAAGATATTCTTTGAAATGATTATTTTTAGCTAATCCATATTTAGGATTTAAGATCCAATTAAAACAAAATGATGATATTATAAAAATCAATTTATTAAAATGACTATTATTATTATTAAAAAGTCTCTGGTTTCTTTCAAACCAAACATACCAACAAATTATAATGAATAAAGTACCAAGTAAAATTATATTTTCCCTTTTAAACTTAGATCTTAAATTATTCCAATAATAGTCATAATTAGTAATTTTAGTCGTAAGACTAAAGTTAAAGATTTTGAGAGTATTATTCAGAATGTAGTAAGTATCCATGCACTCATAATAAACATGTTTAATATCTTCAAAAAATAATTTACAAAAAGAACATTTATTATCAATTTGCATATTGTTTCAATAGTATTTAGTTTTCCATGCATGATTAACCACATAAGAATTTTAGATTTAGGAGGAGCATTTGTTTTCCAAATAAGTTTAAAAGATTTATTAGTTACACCCGAGAAATTAAGAAATTTACAAAAATGATTTGAAGTAAATTTCTTACTTTTATCCCATTCCTAGTTAATATTATCATTTTTGTTATCAATATTATATAAATTGAATCTAGCATAAAGCAAAGACTGTTGCCTAAGAGTTGTACCTTCTAAATTTTATTAAGCTAAAATTCCAAGGTGATCATTATCTAGAGAGAAAAAATCTAAAATTAAAGCATTCTTAAAGTTACAAATTTCATAAAGCTCTTTAAATTCTATCCTTTGAGGAATGACAGAAATCCAAAAATTATGCCGAAAAGAAGTATTATTCCTGAATGAATTATCGTATTGGTACCAAGGTTAAAATTCTCTTGACATTTTAAGATTGATTTCAAAAAATTTGACAACTTATTAATATTTGTAGGCGTAATTTGGTATAAATTATCACTACCTTTATAATAATGTTTAGAAATAATTTCTTTTCAAATAGAATTATCATTTATATCCTTGAATTTCCATAACCACTTCCCTAATAAAGACAAATTCATGTTTTGTAAATTAATAACTCCCAAACCACCTTCCTTTTTCGATTTGAAAATTGTTTCCCAATTGACTAAACATTTAAGACTATTGTTGGGATTATCACCACTCCATAAGAAGTCCCTTCAGATTTTATCAATTTTGTTAATCACCCAATCTGGAAAAAGATGCATAGACATCCAACAGATCGGAAGAGTAGATAAAACAGATGCCCGCTCTCGATAAAAATATCCCATTCCAATTAAAAATTCTAATTTTAATTTTATCTATTATAATTAACCAGTCATCATGCTTTAGTTTAATTGGTCTAATCGAAAAACCAAGATAATCAGAAGGGAAAGTCATTGTTTTACAATTAAGTGTATTAGCTACTAAACCTTCAATCTTATCAACATCATTTGATACTAAAACGGAACTTTTGTCAAAATTAATTTTAATCCTCGAAAGAAGTTCAAAACTGTATAAAATAAATTTAAGGGTAATTACATGATTAGGCAAATGGGAAGTAAATAGTAAGGTATCATCCGCAAATTGAAGAATATAATGACCATTGCGGGAGATTTCACTACCAACACTCCCTAAAAATCCATTACCGACCACTTTTTTAATTATCATAGAAAAAACATCTACGACCAAGTTAAACAAAAGAGACGGTAAAGGATCACCCTGCCTTAATACTCGTTTAGATTGAATTTTATCCCCTAAAATACCATTAACCAGTATACTAGAATTACCAGTTTTAAGCAAAGTCGTATCGAAAAGTCCAATTTTAGAATCGCACAAGTAATATTATTTTGACAATGGTGATTAATGTATCCTTGTAAGGAAACCACTCCATCAGTGATATTTCTACCCTTAATGAAAGCAGATTGTGAACAATCAATTATATCATTCAATTTTATGTTAAGTGTATTAGCTAAAACTTTTGAAATAACTTTAAAATCAAATTTCTGCAATATAACTTTAAATATCACTAAGGTATAAAATAAGTTAATAATTTAAACAATATTAAGAATATAAATAAGTTGATTTCAAAACATTAATAATAAAATAATTATTATAAAACGCTTTACTAAAATTATAATTATATAAAGCATTTATAATTGTTTGAAATTGAAATTTATTTCTAAATTCAAAAGGAGGCTTAGTGACCACAATGGTACTTAAACAAGCTACCATATTATTCAATTTAACTTTTCAAGTTAACTACTGGCATTTACACAATCAACATCTATGCAAATAAATTCAACAGTTATCCATCACTGGCTACAAATCACTTATTCAAAGTGGCATATCAATTAAGGACATATAATTAGATATCCAAATCTATAAAATAGCATAACGAGAATTTATTCTGCTAGTTAAATGGCCAATTGATTTAATTAGCGAAACGGCGTTTTATTTTCCTAAATAGATGTCTAAATTACTCTATTCAATTTACTTTAACAATACGGTGTTTATTTGACCAAATAGATAACACCCAAAAGGTATAATTAATTAAACTACGTAATTATCCAAATTAACTTAATTATAATCAACCAGTATTAATTTATCATTAAATTATACTGCTCCAAAACTAATAACAAATGATATCTTAGCGTAGTACTCGTCAACACGGGTCCAACAGAAAAATCCGCATGTTAAATGGATTTCTTAAGAGTGAGTTATTTTATTTCAATTTCAACACACTATTAAATATTTAAACAAATAAATATATAAAAGATTCCTACCCAAACTTGAAGGACCTGGCCCAATAAATTCACCCGACCCATGCTCTATTTGAGCTTCTTCCCAAATCCATCTCCTCTAAAACGCATATGTCCTTCAACCTAAAATCGTGCATGGTGTGCACGTGCACCATACATTCAACCACTAAATTGACAATCTAACCCCACCCGCAAGTTTGTTTTCACGAGCCCACTCCTCTGCACCTACCATCTCGACCTCCATGCCACTATAGTCAAACCCAATTGAAAGCACCCCCACGCACAACCAAAAACACGCGACACTTTTCCCTTTCGAACATCATCAAAATCGGACCCGTGATTCCCAACACTGCGAGAAAAATAACCGCAACCTCCGATTCGCATATCGACACTTCTAGCTCCAATGAACTCTAAACCTAGTTTTCGACCATCGTTACTGATCATCACGAAACTCTGTTGAAACCCCTTAAAACATCTCATACGACTCCAACGATGCATAAGGCATATATCAATTATCAATGGATCAAAAGAATTTGATTTTTGAAAATTATTAACATTTATTCCCCTTTACTGAAAAATGGCGATATCTTGCTCGTTTCTCAATGAAAACCCAAGCAATAAATTTAAAAGAAAATTAGATGTAATATCGAACAACTTTTGTGTTAAATGATTTTTCTAAAACTCAACGGTGTGGGAGCAAATGATTTTTGAAGCAAGGGGAACGAAGGAATTTATTTCATTTGTAGGTAACTAAAAGTGAAGAAGAAGCCCTGTGCATGTAAATACACACACATACAGAGCAAAAAGGCATAAGCTAGTGGTAAAGGATCAGGGGTGAACAAAGAAACAACCAAGTGAGGCATGAAGTAGACAAGCAGAGGACATGTAAGACAAGGCCATGTACTATTGTGTACATATGTGTGTTGTTGGTGAAAGGTTTATGTTTTGGTTCAGAGTGTCCGCTACACATTACAGCGTTCGAGTAGAGCTGCGAACGAGAGAAAATTGAATAAGATCAGTATGGAAACGTGACATGATCACAAAACAACAATAAAATACACTAGTTATCAAGTTTATTAAATTTAAAAAATGCCAACATTTGCAGTAAAATACGTGAAATAATTATTTTACAAAATAAAAATTATGGAAAAATCAAATAAATTAAACTAAAAGCACTTAAATAAAAATCGAGTCGTAAAAATAATAAATTTATTTTCTATTATTTATTCGAAACACTTATTATTTACAAAATGAATTCACCATTATTTATTTACAATTTAAAAGGATCTAAATAAGACTATTAAATCCATTAAATAAATATTCAATTCAAAATCCAAATATTTAATTCACTATGCAAATATTAAATCCCCAATTCAAATAATTTCTATATTTTAATTCAAGTTATTGACTTTAATTAATCCCTATGTTTCAAATATTTGAAATTAATTCAATATTGGAAATCAAGCTACGAAATTCTAGATTGTTACATTTCCTACCTTCCAAGTTACGACTAGCTTTTTGTAAGGTCGTTAACCTAAAATAGATTTTATGGTCGACACCAGCCAAAAGTAGTTGTAGATGGCCGTCACCAACCAAAAGTGGTTGTAGATGGCTGGTGTCAGCCATAAGTGTTGTAGATTTGGGACCCAATGATAAGTTGGTAGACCTCGCCATAAGAGCACCTCCATAGTGATGCGCAACAAAGTGTGAGGCTAATATCATTTGGGTTTAACTAGACGTCCAAAAGTAAAAAATGCATGATGATAGTGAGTCATGGTCAAAAGAAATCATGCATTGGGTAGACTCCTAAATAGATTAGAGTATTTGGTATATTCCCAATAATAGTGAGCTGTGGTCAAATAGCACCACTCGCTAAGTAGATTACCAATTAGATTAGAGTATTGGATAGATTATCAATAATAGTGAGCCATTGTCAAGTAGT
This sequence comes from Allium cepa, assembly GCA_030765085.1. NCBI lineage: Eukaryota > Viridiplantae > Streptophyta > Magnoliopsida > Asparagales > Amaryllidaceae > Allium > Allium cepa. The sequence continues at coordinate 168,699,966 of CM060932.1, forward strand.
AGCATGCACTGGGTAGATTTCTAGTTAGATTAAAAAGTGGGTAGATTTCCAATGGTAGTGAGCCATGGATGAGAAATGCCATGCATTGGGTAGATTCCTAATTAGACAGAAAGTAGGTAGATTCTCAATGGTAATGAGCCATGAATGAGAAATTCCATGCATTGGGTAGATTCCTAGTTAGACAGGAAGTGAGTAGATTTTTAATGGTAATGAGCCATGGATGAGAAATTCCATGCATCAAGTAGATTTCTAGTTAGATAGGAGGTGGGTAGATTCCTAATGGCAGTGGATCAAGGATGAATAATATCACGTATAAGAGATGGGTAGATTCCCGATACAAATAAAACGCTGGGGAAAAGTTCATAAGTTAACACATCGAGTACATTCTCGGTAAGCCAAAAAGAGGTAAAGGTGAACATAGAACCAAAATAAGACGAAACTCTTAATTGTGATACTAGGTTGGATCCAGACAAGAATCTAAGTCGATTGGATCTGAAACCTTATTCCAACGTAAGAATGCTCAGGGGCAAAAGGTACCCCACAAAAAGAAGGTCCTAAAAGCCACACTCAAGCAAAGTGATAGCATAAGAAGTAAAGTCGAAAGGAGAGTTTCTTTACATATAGTTTATCCAAGAAAATGTTACAAGGGATAGGCCGAGATGAACACCTAAAGAATTAGGATAAAAAATTGGATTATAAAATCAAGAGCATCAAAGGATAAGGTATAAACACAAAAGAGGAAATCCTTCCAAAATGAGCAACCTGAGATAGTGAGATAGGGCTCTTCGAAACAACCTTAGTTTTATAGTCATGGAAGGAATTCATTAGCAACATCATCCTTAGCCTTTTTTACTCCCTTCATTTAAAAAGAATAACAATGTCATCTTCCAAGGTTAGATATCAATTCGGGGCTCACTCTTTTTCGAAGAGTTTGCTAGTTTTTAGACCCTTTCTTGACTCAAGGGAATCAATTTTAATCTCAAAGGCCTTAAGGGTTACTTTTAGCTTTTGAAGTTCGGTTACCTTGTCCACATAAGAATGGTAAAGAGAAGCATAGTCTCGTTGAGTTTTTTGAGTAATTTGGGCAAGATACTCCTTAAGGAACGTCGACCTAAAATCAAGAAAGGGAAAAGACAGGAAATAAAGAAAAACTACACGACGACTACTCTAGTTCGAGATGTCATATGGAAGTCACCCAGTATGAAGTTAGATGGAAATTCAAGTATTAAAAAGCCATCAAGAAAATTTTGGTTTAATTTTTTGTATAAATTTTAGTTTAATTTTTTGTATAAGTCAAAAGGTATACTGTAAAGACAAGTTAAGAAATATTTTCTTTATTAAGCGTATCATCATAATAATCCTATCGTAACTCTTTGTCGGAAGCAGTCATTTCCTCCTTGTCCTCTACCGGAGTCTCAGCTTCATCCATCATCATGGCCTTGGCTCCTTTTTCCTTCTTATGTTCCTCATACATCTTAGCAAAGTTAGCCTCAACTGTGGCAGCGTTGTGCCCAAGAAAACCTCTCATGTACATATTTTAAGAAAAATTTAAATGTAATTCATATATTTATATATACATTAAAAATCATATTTTGATTTAAAAAACTTTTTAAAATAATATTTAATTTGATTTTTTTGTTCATCATCGTGAGCTATTTACATTCATATATATATATATATATATATATATTCATATTCATCCAATTTTAATAGCATTGCTATATGTGGATTCATGATAATATGCATACAATCTAAAGCAAAAGAATGACATAATGAATAATTCTATGTATATATAAATGTAAATAAAGTTAGTACCTTACTATGGCCTAGAGTTAACACCTTGAATGTTGAATTGTTTGACTCCGCTTGAATCGAAATTCAATTCATTCTAGAGAGAGCTACTAGACTAAACGCACCACACATGGATGTCCTGTTTTATTTAAATTTGTGTTTTAATTTCTTGAAACAATGGAGGAGGAGGAAGTGGGGAGTAGTGGCCAGCCAGAAATGGGAGAGATAATCGCAAGAACTAGAGTTCCAAATGTGGGGGCTAAATGTGTTTAAATAGTGAGGGATAAAGGAGCTAAAAGTGGATCTGGATCCACTATTACCTCTTGCCATTTCCAAACTTTTTGAATCAATTTTCACCACTCTATTTCACCTCAATGGCCACCCATGCTTGCCCCATATTGGGCATCTAAACTGTTTCAAGCCCGATCAGATAAGTATGCATTTCAATCTAATTTGAACGCATATCGATATCGTATATCGTATGCATGTACACAAATTTTATATACGCATTATATTTAACACAATTCAACACAAATCAAATAAAATTTTATAATTAATACTCCATAAATATAATGAATTAAATTAATTATAACAATTAAAATCTATTAATTCAGTAGTAGTTCGAGTATTCAATGTTTCGGTAGTACGACTCTCAAGTGTCAATTTGGTCAGCGAGCAATATCAAACAACTCAAATGTTAACGTTCATGCGTCACTTCACAAGTGGTGTGACATTATGGAAAAATTTATTAGCTTACATAACTTTGGTAAAATCCAGTTTTACTTATTTTAAGCGTTATCCGGCTGTGTCGATTATTAACGCCAATTCTTTTCATCAAAATATATCATATTAGGACTTATAAAATTTAGTAATGGTCAAAATTCCAGTATCGTCCATATTCAACTCTAAAGTCCAAATACAAAGTCCTTAGTTTAATAATAACAATTATTATCAATCGAACTACTACGGGGGGAGACTTTGACTTTGAGTTTACTTCAGTTGACCGTGATACTAAAATTCATGTAACCGAGGAGAATTCTCTATTGAATAGTCTTTCACATCCAATGTTTCCAGTCAGTCCAACTATAGTCATTCGATGGACAGCGTGCCATGATTTAACTATTATAAAAGCAGAGTTTCTACATCAAATCTCAAAAGAATTCTTAAGTCAAGAGAATTATGTAATTTGTCAAACGATAGTTTGTGTTTGACCTTAGTTATATAAACTAAATAAAAATTATCAAATGATTCATTCCATAGTTATCGAATAATTATCAGTATGTAATCTCTTGGTACCCCCAACATCCATGAGTTATTCATTATTAAACATTTAGAGAGTGTTACGTACTCTAGTTTCAACGAATGCATCAATATCCAATCTCATTCGTCTTGACTCGGAACATTTAAAACGATATGTTTATTATATTGTGATAAATTACTCATGATTACAACACAATGTAACTGTTATCACAAAACATATCATTTGTGGTTTTTCTATTAAGTATACTTTTAATTAAATAAATAGTTAATTTAACCATTATCAAGTATAAGAAAGAAAACATCTTTTATTTTGAATAAGATTGATTATCGAGTTAGATATATGTAACAAATTACGTAATTTCTCCTAGGGCATACCTCTAACTCTATCATTCTCCTACTTGCACTTGAAATCAATTATGGAATCTTATTCCAACTTCATCGATCAGTTTTCTCAAAACCGATTGGGTCAGCCTCTTAGTGAATAGGTATGCTATTTTTTTGATTATCTATTGTCAATCGACTCTCTCCGATGTTGATAAACTTCCTTTATCATATGGAACTATTCAGAACGTCTCTTGACTTTTAGTGAGCTCTAGTGTCTTCTATGAACTGTATTACGACATAGTTATCATATGTCAATATCATTAGATTCTTAGTATTTGAAATCACCTTAGCTCAGTGGCGCTTTTCAAGGCGACGTAGTTTGACTTTTTGTTGAATCAACCACAACATTTCATTTGGAATATTTCTAATTTAAAGCTTTTTAACTAAGGTTTGAACATGAATTTGATATTGACATATTATACTCAGTATCACTTATGAAGTCTGAGTACGAACAATCTTTTATAAAGAGTTCATTGTTTCCATAAACAATTCTCTAGTGTTTAAATACCCGAGAACACTCTACAGACTATTCAGTGGACTTAATTTGGATTTTATATTTGTTTCATGCATCAAATGCATAAACAAATTACGATATTGTAGACAATACAAAATGTATGATAATCCCAATTGCCAATGCATAAGGAATCCATCTTACATGTTCCATATTAAACATATTAATAAGGTATCTTACATATCATTTGGGACATTCCCAACATCCTTTTATACTCATTATAAAAGATAACATATACAAATCCAATGTTGGGTATTAAACAACTAAATTAGAACTGATTTTAACATAAGTACTTTGTTAACAATCAGTAGTATGTTGTCTACTTATAGTTTAGACATATCTATGTACCTTTTAATGTTCTTTTTCATGGACATATGCTTCCTTTGCATTTTGATTGAAAATCATACTTTTTGATATTTCCATCAGAACAATTATTTGATGCTTGTCGAATGGTACATTCATATCCGTTCTTGGACATAATCCGAAAACTGACAGCTTAATTTGCTCACACTGACTTCGAGATACTTTGGTTGGTATATGCAAACAGTCTATTCTAAATACTAATTTAAAATTTTCTATTTTAGCACGAATGTACCAATACACAAAGACATACAAGGCGATAATTTTGTAAGTTAAATTCAAATTAATTAAGCACGTTCTATAATGAATTTGTTAGGCTAACTTAAACAATTGAAATTACGTTGTTATTCTTATCAGTTCGGCTCACAATATTGCAAATACATTAGTTTTTCTCTTGGAGACACATTTACCGCTGATGGATTATATCCCTTCAACTACAATTATCATAATCATATTTTGATAAGTACTTGGAATCCTTTTAGATTTGCGCATCATACCATACAACAGAGTCAATACTCTTAATGGCTTTATTGACAGCTGAGTATTATGAGTTCTCGACATTGATAAGAAACTTAAAATTTCTCTCTAATATGTGAGAATACTCATTAGACATTCTAATGTGTTATGTCTGTTTAGGTTTGGTTAATTTCATTTCATCCCTTGAAATCAGTATTTCTTGGACCGTATCCAAATCCATTTTATTACCAATAATTTCTAAAAGAAATTCTTTCGCTATGAAGTTGGTACCTCTAGAAACAATAATTGTTTTTCAATGCAACAGAATGAGTAATAATAAACATTTACTTGTGTTCAAAACATTAATTGGTTATTCAATGATTATGGTTTTCGAATTTTTTGAGGGTGAGTCATACAAAATCCCTTATGTACAATTATTACATGCAGTCTTTCGACTTACATAACCTGCTAACTACTTAGCCTAAGATATGTTGTAGTTTCTTGTAAACCCTTATCTTGTATGATTTTATAAACTATGCTTTAGATGAAATAAATTTTAACATCATATACTACTCTTAAGTACATGATATTATAGAAAGAATTTAACTCAACATCACTCGTCGTTAATCATACTTTGTTTAATAGAGTTCAATTACTCAATTACTCCTTATCAATACATCATTATGTATCATCCAGATGAGTAACTTTGGGATTGAATCTTTATTCATTTTTAGGTACAAAAAAACTCTTTCTAATACACTCAGCTATTCAATCAAATTGAATCAATTTTATTTTCAATTACAAGTTATTTTATTTACTTCCATTTTATATTTTACGAGCTTATCATAGACATGCTACATGTGTATCAAATATACATGTTCATGTCTATGATAACCCATCGATGAATAAATCATCGGTTAATGCAATGAAGTACGTGGAACTGTTTTGTATTAATAGACTTATGATTGCATACATCTATATGTATCAATCCTAGATGTATGCAATTCGAAGAGTTTATCAACTCTTTTGACGCTTCCAGTGAATTAATGCTTTGCCATTGATTGTCTGAGATATAATTAATTGGTACCATGTGATTCATAGTCAAATAATCAAAGAAATATTTCTCAAAACTATCACTTTAGTCTATAATTCAAAAATAATTGCATATAATTTTAGATAATTCTGTATTTTCAAATGCATCACTTTTGTTATGAAAAAACAAATACCACGGTATAGTTTTATTTTATAATGAGTATTCATATTAAGATAAACTATATCTATTTTCCAGCTAATATGGAAAAACAATTATTATTTCATAAATAATGTTTGGTATGTTCTACGAAAATAATTTCCATAAGTTGGTGTAATCAGTAAGTGCTATATGGCATGCTCATACTACTGCCGCTATTACTATAATAACATACAAAATGCGGAGGTCATTCGACCACTTAATATATGATATTTATTCCACTTATTATAACCAGTTTATAATGGAGAGTTTTAAATCAAATATCTTGAACTCAAAGAAATAAATCTCATAGGAAACAATTTTCTATATAAATATACATTTCAAAATAGAAACCATAATTCTCATTTCAGTGTTAAGTATAAATCATTAGTTACAATTCACGTTTTCGATGTTTCTTTATGAAACAAAGGTGGCCATTCAATCTCTTCATCCTTACTGTGCCTTAGGTTACATCTACTTTCATACATTCGCTTCCCTTTCAAAATGGTCAAATCATTCAAAGAAAACACTTATTATAATATCACAATGAACTCTTTACAAAAGTACATTTGGTCATCCTGAACATTTAAGGATATCAAGTAATGTTGTTGTTTACATAAAATGATCAAGCTGACATTTTAGTGATTCGATTCTTAGATTTATCTTATAGCTTCCTGGTGGTCTAATGTTATATTGAACGCAACAAGGTCATAATTGTAAACTATCATATTGAACACACGATCTCATGCTATGGTTTATTTGCTTATTTCAACTGAACAAATTTCGTCTTGATTTCGTACATTACAGACTGTGATCATTCACCATATAACATTTATATGTGATCGAATGCAGATCAAAAATCCATATTTAAGTATCACATTTAGAGTTCGAAACTCGTGAAGGACAATACAGTCTAGGGTAAATAAATATGTAAGTGACTAATTACGAATGTATTTAGTGGCTGTAAAATTAGGCATATGCATGGGTATTGATATAATGATATGCATAAAATATTTATTAGTAAGTATATTTTATATTTCTATTCGTCAATCTTTAATTCAGTTCATTTTTATATGTTAATTGATAAATATTATCAATTATATTAGTTGTACAAATTTGTCGATGTAGACTATTATGACTTTTATAGCAGATGTTTTTACAATATTAGAAAGCTTAAATCTTACCATTTCATTTTTCTAATAATTTTCCTCCTAGAATTTTATGTTTCTCAAAACCTTAAGATGAAACATAGAAGTCTTTTGACTTCTCTAGTGGATGTTAGGACTCGCTTATCTTGAGATTCTAACTTTAAGAAATATCAACAAATCATAGGTCAGCAAGTGATGGATAACACTTTATTGGTTGCATCAAATACAACTCCTGACTTATGGTCTTTGTTCTAATCTCATTGCAACCTTAAGGAATATTAATAAATCAAAAAAACTATTCACTCATACCTACCATTTCACGATGGCCTAAGTATAAATTTACGTACTTTGAGGAATATCAACAAACGCACATATATATCTTACCTTGTTTATTCAATATATTAGTAGTACTACATATAACATCCTTAGCTTGAGGAATATCAATAAGTAATGAGTATGCAAGTAATCTATTAATATATATATATATATGGTAGATGACAACTTTATATTAAATATTAATGCACTTTAATGTATTTAATCGAGTGATACAGACTTGTGCAATAATGTATTTTTGTGAAATACACTTGTGATTCAAGTGTCGACACACCTAAAATCAACGTATACGTACTGGTTTATTCCTTAAGTCTAATTATGTTTCATGCTTTTCACCTTTTATTATACATATAAATTTAATTCTTATTGTTAACCTAAAAAATAGATCAACACCCTAGTTTGAGTTTGAAAGCGCCAGCCTTGTTCTAATAGAGCAATATCATAGATCATAGATATAGAAAAAGAGCAGTAAAAGAAAGAAGACAGAGAATTTTCATAGTGATTCGGCTGTTAATGAAGCCTACGTCCACTTTATAGTTTTATTATAGACTGATTGCTGTTACAAGAAGTGTTTGATTATAAGGCTTTGATTAATCTTAGGTAGATTGAATCCTCAGAGTTGGAATCCACTGGAGAATCACAGCAAATCCCTTTGGAGATTGTTGTGAAGGAGGTAAAGAGTGAAGAAAGTTTCCAACAGAGCTTCAACAACCAGTTCGGAGAAGATCCAGTTTATGTTGCAGATAGGATGGTATCTATAAGGACCGGAGAGCTTCTGGGCCAAGCCCCTTCATCAACTGCTCGCATGTAGGTATAGAACGACCTAGGAGTGATTTAGCTCGCGATCTGAGCCAAAACCATGGACCGCTGGCAGCCCATGGTCTATGGGTCGCTAGCAACCCATAGAGTTGATTCGCTCGTGGGCTAATTACTTAGCTGCTATCATCTCATACTCCAATATGCAAGGTCGCAAGGAATTTGGCTTCATATGGATCGCTAGCAATCCGTACACTTAGAATTTTTTATGCTTCTGTCTCTAAGGCTCCTTATCCCTACTTCTCTCATCGAACCAACATGTTATCATGGATCGCTGGCGATCCATAGATATGGGCTGTTAGCGATCCAAGCACTTTGATTATTTCTGAGGTTCCAAGTTTGGGTTGCTTTTATATGGCCTTGTGTTGATGTCCTTCGTATAGTCTTGTTGCCCGTTGTTCCGTTTTGATGACAATCTACTAGCTGATTTCCCTTAACTGCTGATTAGAGTGAACTAACGCTGGTCCTTTGCTTTAGTTGAATTTGGCCATTTCCTTAGTAGTATGACTCGGATCTCGTGCACTCCTTGCCTTAGCCTTTCTGGTTAAGTAATAAGCTATTTTGATGTCACGGAATTGTTCTGCTTCCTGCTGGATCCTGCTGAGTTAAAAATTCGGATAACATTTGCCCCCCAGAGTACGTCTTCATTATAAACAAGGCGTGCTTTGGAAGTTATCGCTTTCAATATCTGTCTGTCGAATTCTAAGTGATTGCATTAGAGTCTTACGAATAAGTGGCAGGACATGATGTTGATTACCCATCTTTGGTCATGACTGCTATTGCTTGCCCTAACGGATCAAATTTCTTCATATAATTTCCTGATATGATTTGGAACGATAGATAATTATCATAGGACGAGTTTGAGAAAAATATGCCCCCAACTTTATGGGTCGCTAGCGATCCATCGTGTATGGATCGCAAGCGATCCATATAGCTATAAAATTTTGCTTCGTAAGTTGGATCGCTGGCGATCATGATGGATCATAGGCGACACAATGCCTTAGCAAAATTTTTTGCTCCATCTTTTGTCTACCTATTTACATGTTCGAGCCGACCCAATGGCTCATTCGACCTGAGCTATCCACCTTCTTCGTGCGACTCTATCTTTGTGCGATCTAAACTTAGGCGATCCTATCCTTCTCAGTTTCTCGATCCATCCATTGTTCCCTTAGATCCATCTTGCCCATGTTCTCGGCCTTGATTTCCAGTCACACTACTGTCATCCCCAGTTCATCTTAAAACCCTAGCTCACATTTGAATCATCCTGACCCACCATTAACTCACCGTCGACCATGTTAGCTCGTTGCCGACTTGATTGCTTGGTTACTGGTTTTACTTTGGGATTGTTAATCCCAATCTTTGACCAATTTCACATTTAAAGCTTAATTCAAGGTGGTTCTATTAATTTATTTGCTAATTAGGGCGTTCGTGTAATGATTTGATGGCAAATTTGCACTTGCAACGTTGGCGAATTTGCATTTGCAACGTTGATTGCGAGAAGTCGAGTTGATTGCGGTCTAATGGAGGAAGATATTAAATGGAATCTTGAGTTTCTTCCAAAATAACATTGGGCCTTGACCCTGTGCTTGATACGTTTTGCTATCTACATCCATTAGGCCAGAATTGACTTTTATGAGGTCCCATAGTCGATATTGCATGGCACATCGTTTCTTGTCGCCAACCCTTCCGGAGGATTTGGACTTATCTTGCTCACTTGTTACGTGCTCGGTGTCCCTATAACGAGAAGAATCTTTTGTGTCGCTTCAGACAACGGATCCCTTGTCGATTGTTGATCGATAACAGGTACGTGTAGGAGAGCAAAAACAAAAAATAAAGAGATGCGGGAAGTCCTTTTCCACTTCCACTACAAGCGAACTATCTACACGAGATAAAGCATACAATTTCCCCCAGTTCACATTTGAAATCCGATGTGCCAGTCGTGAGATTATGTCTCTTCGAAATTCAAGTGTGGTAAGGGAAACATTTAGTTTAGGATAGATTTACCTGACCGCTTCGGACGCGGGTTCTATAATTTAGAATGAAGCAACGGTCCATGCGTCGTAAGTCAGGTGGGGAAGCTCGGCCCTCTGAGAAGCCGAGTCATCATCCGTTGCTCTTTCTTCTACCACTTTGCAAGCTTGGTATGGCTAGTTGGTCCTAGTTGGGCCAAAGGGTACACCGCTTGCTACCGGTGTATGTGTTTGAATGGAACTGTGCCACCCTTCTAAAGATTTTCTGCATGAGACTCTTCTGAACATGAGTATTGCCCCATTTCAGCTTCATCCTAACAGCTATGCCATCTTGACTTGCTTACATGTTTTGTTCATGCGGACGTTCAACCTTGCTTCAAGCTTTGATGAGTTGCTGTACTTTATGTCGTTCAAGGGAAGAGATGACTGTCCCTTCTTGATCATAATCGAAGCCCAAAGAAACCAAAAAATTATCTTGCGCTTGCAGGGCAACTTGTCGTAATTCAAGACTAGTATTTCTTTGTTAGATGCCTCAAGGGGTTCGATCGTTGGTGGATGATAGGAGGTAAGTTTCGTTTTCCATTTATCGAGCTACGATGCATTTCCATGGAGTTTCTAACCAGCCTTAAGTCTCTTGCAGTTATTCCAAGGCTAAATAGAGATGTGGCACTCAGTGAAGTTTGTCAGATTCTAAAGGCTATCAATTCCGAGGAGAGATGCCTTAAAGTGTTACTGACTGATAAGAACTTACGTCGATATGGATTACTGGCTCCGGGTAGATCTACTGTTTAAGTTGAAATTCCATCTCCTACCCGATTCAGGGTTCGTACAAGATCTACTTCTTCCTTTTACAATTCCGAGGAAGGCGCCTCTCTCTCTCTCTCTCTCTCTCTCGAGAGAGAGAGAGCCCGTCTGGAGGATCAACCAAGGAGGGCTGCGAAGTAGGAGTTGCTAATGCGACTGGATTTGGTAGCTTGGTTAGAATGCCCCTGATCCCGGAGGAAGGGGAAGAAGAGTTCAAGCAAAGGGAAGGAAAAGCCACATTGGACTCAGAAAGGAAGAGAGGGAGTTTGAGAGCAGTAGCAATGAATCTACGACAAGTGATGGTCTCTACGTAGAATCGGATGACGAGGACTCGAAATAGTGTGACGAAACTCCGGGTATGAGCCCCATTCTTTCGAGCTCGCCTCTCCTTGATATAATTAATAAAGACAAATCTCCATAGAAGGAAGGCATCGAGATTCTCCAAATAAAGACGTCGGAGTAGAGTTTGGTGATTTGGGCGACATTTACATTGACCTTGACATGCTTATGAGAGAAGATTTTAAATTCGATGAGGTGCCCCCGCTCGAGCGGAACTGTGCCAGAAGTTAGCCCGACTCTGCCTACGATATCCAAAGTTCACCCGATTCCACCTACGACGGTCGTTCGATTTGGTTTGTGATGACATTTTAGGCCTACCTTAGAAACACATTGCACGTCTTGCTAGGATTATACTCACTTTCTTATACTCTTTCCGTGTCTGTTTTTTGTTTCTAATTTTTTTTATTTTCGCTTTGTGCCGGGTATGACGAGAGGGTGAGGTTTTTATGACGACTTAGAAGAATTTACCGACTCGCAGCGGTATTCCAAGCATACCTCCGGCCATCACCAACCCCGAGAGATGGAGGAAAAATATAGACGGAAAAAAGAACAAGAGGTCGAACTCGCCACCAAGTGAAAAGAGCGAGGCCAGCCATATAAAAATGGGTACGAGAAGAGGAGAACATTCGAGGAAAGGAAGGAATAGTCAAAAAGGTCAAAATTTGAGCATCGTCCCCATTCTTCAGCGCTTGCCACAACACACTCTTCAGCGGGACAAGAATTTCCCTCTATTTCTTCTTTGATTCCACATTCGACGAATATCCCATCGTCTCCTATTGTTAGTGCCCTCGGTGCTTCTTGCCCCACCGGAGACATTCCTATCTTCTTCCCTTAGGCCCCCTAATCTCAAGGTCATGCTCCTCGGATAGTTTCTGAAGGGGGTTAAGTTTGGTCACGATCTACAATCGATCCGTAAAGACTCGTATATGCCCCACCTCCAAGCTATCCAACACGATTTAGAATAGGCTGAAGGATGGGAAAAGTTGTGTAAGTAGTTGGCGACACTAATCGCAATAACTATCAAGAAATCCTTTCTTTCGAATCAGAGAATTATGATTTTGAGAAAGCGCTGTCTGAACGTGACGATGGAATTAAATTGCCAGAGGAAGAGAAAGAAGCGGCGCTGCAAGAGAGTAAGAGAAACACTGACTTACTAAAAGAGGTGAAAGAGGCATATGCCTAAATAGAGATCATCTACAGACACGATAAAAGGCACATGCAGAGGAGGAGAATCTAAAACAAGAAGTGACTGCCTGCAGTGCAACGGTTGAGGCTGAATGAAAAGCTATTGTCGATCATGACCTCATGGTTGAGGGGCACAACAAAACTATTTCTGACCAAGCCGAGACCATTGCCAAGTTACAGGCTCTAGTCACGCAGCTCAGTGTCGATAAGTCTGCTGTTGAAGTTGAGAAAGCTGCCGTGAGAGCGGATTACTTAGAACTCTAAAATGCCTCCAAAAGAAAAATGGAGAAGCAAGATGCGACCATTCTGAACTTTTATGTTAACTGCCTGTTGCACCAATGGAGTCTTAACTACTTGGGCCCGAAGTTCGGACACACTCTTCCTTTGGTATGGGAAGAGGTCTTGTCTCGCTTTTCTGTAGAGGCATTGTCTACACCGAGCAGGAGTTGGAGGACGCTTACCTAAATGAAGAGTTGAAAAAGCGTTGCTTGAGAGCCGATAAATTTTACGAGCTGAGAGAGAGAGGCCACCGATGATGCCTTGATGAATTCCACCGAAGCGCTCATCAAGCCCCTTATTTCTAATGAGGGAGAATCATCAAGGAAGCTCTATGACCTTCCAGTAAGTTCAGAGCTTGAGATTCTTCCTCGGGTGATGGGGCCATCGAAAGAAGGTGAAGGTGGTGAGTTTGGGGTCTCTATTCTCGACCGTTCCTTCGGTGCGGACGATGTCCTTGCTTCCTCCGAATTTTGGAGCTTCCAACTTATGCCACAAGAGCAGGAAGAATTTAACGCTTTCATTTTTGATCTTGTAAGTCCATCTACCATTCCTGTTGATGTGCCAGCTTCTTTAACATCCGGACCTGCTGCCATTTCCACATCTTCCATGGTCGTTTTCGTTCCTGTTCCAGTTTCCACATCTGCGTCTGGATCACAACTGGGGCCAGAGATTGAAAATATAGCCATGCTTCATGGCATGGACGACCCTTCTGTGTCTTTGGAAGGTGACATAACAGCAGAAGAGGCCAAGGAGCAGGAAATTCAGACGGAGCGGCCCCAGAAGACTCCATACGACCTGGCACTATCAAGAAGGAAAAGGTTGAAGCGATCAAAGACTCAAAAAGCTTCCGCAAATCACGGAAACGAAAAGCAAAGGGAGAGACTTCTGAGAAAGCTTTGGTGGAATAGGAGAACATTGCCACCGAGTTATTCTTTGGCGTTACCGGCAGCGACACCACTCCTAAGAAGAAGCAGAAGCTGCCAAGCAAGGGCGGAAAGGAGAGCGGTGGAAGGAAGCGTTGAGGAGCTTATGTGAATACCAACTTGATTTTATTTTGTGAAGACCACCTTGATTATGGTTCGTTTTGAGTCATTTTGTGTATTAGTGTAGAGCCTGCACTTAGCGTTTTCGCTGTGGAGTCTGTATTTTTTTTTGTTGGCCAGTGTTGTGTGGGTACAACCCCCACATTTTGACGCTATGTAAAGAAAATTATAAGCAATATATTAATATTTTGACTGTATTCTCATCTATCTGCTCATATATGTTCTATGCACTCATACTTGTTATTTTATATTTATCTAGTTCCATGATTAATAGAAAATGTTAACCATATCCAACGATTGACAGAATTCACAAATTTCGAACTTAGCAGAATTTACAAATTCTAAACTTAACAAAATTCGAAAATCATTAAATTATGAACTTAATAAATTCGGAACTTGTGACTTAACAAATTCTTTGTTCAAAAATTCTTTGTTTAGAGTGACAGAACTTGTGAACTTATTGTTTTCATGTGTTTTTATTCAAGTACCGATGTATGCCCCCCAGTTCATAGGGCTGTTTACTTCAAATCATTTTTAAATGACTGGTAACTTAGGATTTAGATAATTTTCATATCTAGCTTGAAATATGGCTAAGTAACAACTCGATTTTCCTTTTTTCGGAAGTTTTGAAATTTTAGCGTGTAATTCAAGTTTCTTGTAATATTCCAGCAAGTGTGCAATATATGTATGTTGTAGAGGTGCACATTGCATGGGTTAACCGGGAGCAGTTTTAATCATTAAGCGACCATAGTTGAGACTTTATATTGGTTTTTATCATTCAAATTTTGTTGGAGTTGTGCTTATTATTCCCGATTATAGGGGTAGTTGGCACTGGTTATGATATGCATGGTTTCGGGTATCGATATGGTTCGCTTGTCCAGAAAAATTTTTAGTACTCCTCGATGCCGCCTATCTTCGGGCAGTGCGAGTGGTTTAAGCATTAAGAATTCGTGCATGATTCTCATACTCCTCATTTTGCCCACCTCAGGGCAATGGGAGGAGTTTGCATTTTAGAATTTAGTGCGCGGCTTATGAAGTGCATGAATTTTCGTTTTCGTCAATGTTGCCTATCTTTGGGCGGCATGAGAAATTATCATTTAATGTGCAGCTTATGAGGTGTGTGGCTTTTGTTTTTCCTTGGTGTTGCCTATCTTCGGACAATGTGAGGAGTTATTATTTTTGTGCATGGCTTATGAGGTGCGCGACTTATGTTTTTCCTCGGTGTTGCTTATCTTCTGGCAATGTGAGGAGTTATTATTTTAGTGTGCGGCTTATGAGGCGTATGGCTTTTGGTTTTCCTCGGTGTTGCCTATCTTCGGACAACGTGAGGATTTATTATTTTGGTTCGCGAGTTATGAGGTGATCGGATTTTATTTTTCCTAGGTGTTGCCTATCTTTGGGCAATGTGAGGAGTTATCATTTTAGTGCGGGGCTTATGAGGTGTGCGGCTTTGGTTTTTCCTCGGTGTTGCCTATCTTTGGGCAACGTGAGGAGTTATTATTTTAGTGCGCGGATTATGAGGTGCGCAGCTTTTTTTTCCTCTGTGTTGCCTATTTTCGAGGATCTTGAGAAGTTATTATTTTAGTGTGCGGCTAATGAGGCGTGCGCTTTTGTTTTTCCTCGGTGTTTCCTATCTTCGGACAACGTGAGGAGTTATTATTTTAGTGTGTAGCTTATGAGTTGTGTGGATTTTTTTCGTTGGCGTCGCATATCTTCGGATAACGTGAGGAGTTATTATTTAGTGCACGGCTTAGGAGGTGCACGGATTTTGTTTTTCCTCGGTGTTGCCTATCTTCGGGCAACGTAAGGAATTATTATTTTAATGTGTGGCTTATGAGGTGCGCGGCTTTTGTTTTTCCATGGTGTTGCTTATCTTCAGTCAATGTGAGGAGTTATTATTTTAGTGCATGGTTTTTCTTTTTTCCCTCAGTGTTGCCGATCTTCAGACAACGTGAGGAGTTATTATTTTAGTGTGCGGATTATGAGGTGCGTGGCTTTTGTTTTCCCTCGGTGTTATCTATCTTCGGACAACGTGAGGAGTTATTATTTTAGTGCATGGCTTATGAGGCGTGCACCTTTTATTTTTCCTTAGTGTCTCCTATCTTTGGGTAATGTGAGGAGTTATTATTTTAGTGCAAGGCTTATGAGATGTGCGGCTTTTGTTTTTCCTCTGAGTTGCCTATCTTTGGGCAATGTGAGAAGTTATTATTTTAGTATGTGGCTTTTGTCTCTCCTCGGTGTTTCCTATCTTCGGGCAACCTGAGGAGTTATTATTTTAATGTGTTGCTTATGAAATGCATGGATTTTGTTTTTCCTCAGTGTTGCCTTTCTTTGGGCAACGTGAGAGGTTTTAGTTTTAGCCTTCTTGATGTTGCTAGAGAAACACTAGCTTTTAGAAGGCAAAGTTCGAGTTTCGTCGATCTAATGGTTTGAGTTGAATTACTTTCGTCGACCCGACGGGTAATTATTATAAATATGGTTTTGTTGGTTCAAGAAGCAAACTTTATTTAGGAAAGCAGTGCTGTTTTTGCCTATATACAATGCTCCCGGCATCCCGGGATGGTTTATTTACTGGAAAATAAAAAATACATAAGGTGGCTTCCAGATAAAGTAACGGCGAAGCGATTTGCTATTCTATGCCCCGGGAACTTGAGTTTCGTCGACGGTTGTTAGCTTAAATGTCATGTCTCTTAGCTTTTGATTAATGACATATGGCCCCTTCCAGTTTGGTCCGAAGGCCTCCAGAATGGGATAAACTCGCTTGAGCACAAGATCTCCCACTTCAATGGTTTGATTATGGACTTTGAAGTTGAAGTACCTTGCAACCTTTTTTTGTTGGGCGGCAGTTCTCAGCTCTGCTTCTTCTCATTTTTCATCAACCATATCTAGCGATTCGAGTAGAAGCTGCTTGTTTTGTTTCTGATTAAAATTCTACCTTCGGTACGAGGGAATTCTAATTCAGTAGGAATCATTACTTCTGAACCATATGCTAATGCGAATGGAGTGTGGCCGGTTGCCGATTTGTGGATAGTTCTATAAGCCCATAGTGCGAGCGGAAGTTCATCAAACCAGTTTCCTTTGGCTTTTGCTAGTCGCTTTTTGACAGTGGACTTGATGATCTTGTTTATCGCTTCCACTTGCCTATTTTCTTGCGGATAAGCCACTGCGGAAAAGCTATTTTCAATTCGAAAGCGCTTGCAGAAGTCTTTGAACTTGGAACTTTCTAATTGGGTTTCATTGTCGGTGGTGATTTTTTGTGGCACACCAAACCTGCAAATGATGTTTTTAGTAACAATGTTAATAACTTTCTTCGTGGTTATGGTGCCAGCGATTCCATTCGGTCCATTTTGCAAAATAATCTACCGCAACTATAGCATACTAGGCTCCTCCTTTTGCTATTGGCAGGACACCAACCAAGTCAATCCCCCATATTGCCAACGGCTATGGGATGACCATCTGAATTAGCTCCGTTGAAGGAGTTACCTTTATTTTGCTGAATCTTTGGCAGTGATCGCATCTTCTGGCATGCTCTACGGTGTCACAATTTATTGTTGGCCAGAAGTACCCATATCAAAGGTCTTTCTTTGCAAGGGTCTGCCCCCCAACGTGGTCTCCGCATTCTCCTTTGTGTACTTCCTTTAGGATTCGTCGGGTTTCGTCATCGGTCACACACCTAAGGAGGGAGGTTGAGAATCTCCTTCGATAGAGTATTCCATCCCGTATCATGAACCGTGGCATCTTTCAAAGGAGCTTCTTCCATTGATTCCAGTCAGTTGGAAGGGTTTCTGTAAGTAAATAGTTCTTTATTGGTGTCATCCATGCATCCCGGTGGTTTCGAGAATCCAGTTTACGTCCATTTCGTCTGTGCTTGGTTTGGCCAGAGTTTCGAGTGGGACTAGTCCCAATGACCGAGCTTCTCCAAAACTTTCCAACTTAGCCTAATAATCTGCCTTAGTGTTTCGCTCCCGTAGGATGTGATTTATAGTGTTGTTCTCGACGTGGCTTAGCAGTTCCTGTAATTTGGACATGTATGGGGAAAGATTCTCACCACGCGTCTGATACTCCCCTTTCACTTGACAGAAGACCGGTTGTGAGTCACTATATATGTGAACAGAATTTATCTTAAGTTCTTTTACCATCTTTAGTCCTGCTATGAGCGCCTCATATTCCACTTCATTATTTGTCACAGGGAATTCTAAGCGCAAAACGCAGCATATGGCTCTCCTTTTGGGGGTTTCGAGCACTACCCCTGCCCCTGAACAGAGACTGTTAGATGCACCATCTACATAGAGTTTCCAGTGAGTCTCCACCTCCAGCGTGCTTCTTCTTCGTCGTCCCTTATGGTAAACTCAGCAATGAAGTCTGCTAATGCTTGGGCATTGCTAGCTCTCCTAGGATGGTAAGTAATATCGTATTGAATTTGTGCAATGTTCCATTTAAGGAGTCGCTTGGAAGTTTTGGGTCGGTACAACACTTTTTTCAAGGGATGGACGGTTAATACTTCGATTGGATGTGCCTAAAAGTACGGCCGCAGCTTTCAAAACACGGTCAAAGGCAATACGATAGCTTTTCCAGTTTTGGGCAATTCTTCTCAGCTCCGGTAAACCACTTACTAATGCAATACACGATTCGCTAGATTTTTTCCTTCTTCTTGCACAAGAACGGCGCTGAGTGCATGCGGTGAGGCTGCTTTGTATATGAATTGGTTTTCTCCATCAACCGGCTTTGATAAGATTGGCGGAGCGTCCATGTGTCATAGCAGTTCTTTGAAAGCCATTTGACAAGCTTCATTCCATTCGTAGCTTTTCTTTTACTTCTTCAGTGCATCGAAAAAATTATGCATTTTTTTTGTAGCTTTTGAGATAAAACAGCTTAGTCTACGACTTTTCCATTCAAGCTTTAAAGCTTCTTCTTGTTTCGCGGGGATTGATCTTGTCATAGCACCATTATTTGTTCTGAATTTGCTTCGATGCCTCAGGCACTTATTATGAACTCCAAGAATTTCCCAAAGGCTACATCGATGTGACATTTGAGTTGGTTGAGCTTCATTCCATACTTTTGAAGCATTTGAACATTTCAGCGATATTTTCTAGATGGTTAGTAGCTACTCGAGATTTGACCAGCATGTCGTCCACATAGACATCCATAGTCTTTTCGATCTGACGTTTGAACACATATTTACTAGTCTTTGGTATGTAGCCTCGGCATTTTTTAAACTGCATGGCATTACTCTGTAGCAGCACAGTCCCAAATTGGTGATAAAGCTGGTGTTTTCTTGATCTGGCCCATGCATCAGGATCTGGTTGTAGCCCGGGTATGCATCCATAAATGACAATAATTTGTGCCCTATTGTTCCATCCACAAGCTGATCGATTCTGGAAGTAGGAAGCTATCCTTCGGGCAAGCTTTGTTTAAGTCTGAGAAATCAATGCAAGTTCACCATTCTCCACTAGATTTCTTGACTAAGACTGGGTTAAATACCCATATAGGGTAAGTTTCACCTCAGATGAAGCTGCTATCCATCAGTTTATCTACCTCCTCTCTCAATGCCTTTGACCATTCAAGGCCTAAGCTACGTCTTTTTTGCTTTGCTGTCTAAATTTGGGGTCAATATTGAGTGCATGACAGGCAATTTTGGATGATACCCCACACATATCAGAGTGCGTCCAAGCAAATATGTCCAAATTGGTGTAGAGGTGCGATCCAATTTTCAGGACATGTGTTGGGTCATCCATACGGGCTGGGGCAGACACCGTCAATTCTACCAGTGCTGCTCGATCCTCCTCTAAGCTCTTCTTTCTAGGGTCCAAAGCCTTATCAAATCGGCTATGGTCCTAAGCCAGAGGCGGCTCTATAGTTTCTTTTCGGAGGGTTCACGGATGTGGAGGGTTTTCCCAACATCCTTTCATTTCCCCCTTCTTCTTGACTTACACAATTCTGCGATGCAACACTCCTGGGTGGCGCTTTGGTCTCCTTTTACAATTTCAACTCTGTGCTCGGTAGGTAACTTCATTATAAGGCACCAATGGGCCAATGCTATTCTGAAGTCGGCTAATGCTGGTCGTCCCAAGAAGGTGTTGTATGCTGACATTTCATCCATGATCACAAAAGTCTAAATGAGGGTGACCCTTCCCTCATCCTCTCCAAACTCCACAGGTAGGACAATTATTCCCACAAACCCTTGAATCTTCATTTGGCATGCAGATATGCTTTCCATGCCAATCTTCATCTGATCGAAAATACACTTGAAGAGTATGTTTACGGAGCTGCCATTATCAACCAACACCCGTCGAACTACAATAGGTCTGATTCCTATCGTCACCACCGTTGGATCGAGAGTTGGAGCTTCAATCCCTTTGATGTCCCTATTTCAGAATACTGTATCGTCATTCAAAACTCTTTATATCTTGGACGAAGTCTCATCTTCTAAAGCTAAACATGATTCTTTCAGAGCGTGCTTTAATGAACTTGCATATCGCTCCATTTCCCCCCAACTTCTTTGTGTAGGGTGTAGTCCTCGAAATATTGTTCCAATACTAAGCCTTTGGTCAGTTCATTTCGACCCTTCTTTACTAGTTCCCGCTTGATTCCTTCAATCTCTAAGATGCTAAGGAGTCGCAGATCGATCAAGGTTTTGTGGATGCCTTACGTACTGCTGGATTTTGTTATTTTGGATCAGCTTCTCAATGAGATCTTTAGATGGCAGCATTCATTTGTATTGTAGCCGCGTGTTTCGTGGAAGCGAAATAATTTCCTTGAGCGCTTTTGCTACTTAGTTGCTTCCTTTCTGGGGGGCTTTTTATATTCCTCAGTCCCTGAGTTGCGAGAAAGATATTCTTCGGTGTGTCATTTAGGGAAGTGTAGCCTTTGAGCCTAAACCTTTTGAGCCTTTTATTGTTGCCATTACCATCCTTTTTATTGGAGTTTTGACCTTTTCTCTTTGAATTTTCATCTTTCCCAATGATTCCTCAGCAGTCCAAGAAGTGTGTGCATTTTGATTCAATGCTGCATCGCTTTTCCCGACGTTCATCAGTTGCACACTAGTAGACTTCCTTTTCAATTCCTACACTTCCTCCAACCTTAGGGACCGACATGCTTTACGATTGAAATCTTTCCCGGTGGTAGGTTTCTTCAACTTAATCCTCTTTCTGAATTCATTTTCCATGTGAATGGCACGGACTAATGCCATAAAAACCATGTCTTCGTTGGGGTTGCTTACTTCTGTCACCGCGGTGTTAAACCTACTCATGAAGGATTTTAGTGATTTTTTACGCCCTTGGAACAATCTGGATAAGGACATGATGTCTTTTGGCCGTGCAGTATGAAGTTTGAACTGATCCAGGCACCTTGTCGCCAGTTGGTCAAAGTAGAGATAGATCTTGGTGGAAGCCTAGTGAACCACATTGACGCAACTCCTTCAAGTAAAATAGAAAGCATCTACATCGAAAAGCTTCAGAGGCATTTGCTCTATCCATATGCCAATGGTATTTGTAGAAGTGGGGTTTCGGCTCTTTTGACCCATAATAGGATGGGATAGTTGGCATTATGAATTTTTCTGGGCATTTCTCATTTAAGATTTCACCGGTGAAGGGAGTCCAACTTGGCATAGATCCCCATTCATCATCTCTTATATTTTTACTCTTCTCTATTAATTGTTTAACCATATCTGCTATGTAGGCCTCTTGTCACGACCCGAAATCCAGCGATTGAAAATCGACATCAAATACCTCACTTGTATTCGACTACCGGAGATTCAAATGTTGAACTCCAGTTCGGATGGAGCTTATAACAACATTAGATGAAAATAAATGGCATAAAAATGAATATCACCGATCACAATACAGATACAATATGATACAATCTCCAATACAACATTGATCGATAATATTAGAGTGATACATATATGATACAACAATAAAACGACAACGGAAACTCCAACAAGTTTCCCAACATACTTCACTTCGATAAGGTCTTCAAAACTCCAATACTTCAAGAGATTTCCAAATCCAAAAGCTTTCCAAAAATCCGATAGCTTCCGAAAGACTTCAAAATCCAAGCTAGCTCCAAACCACAGATAACCTGCTTCTAGGCTGCCTGGGTGGAAATTATGGGCACACAGAGTTTAGGAAAGGAGCAATAAACTCTGGGTCAGTCATGGTACTGGTATGAGTAAACAAAACATTCGTTTGAAATCAAAACAGTTTATAAAAGAAAATCCGATATGCTTTTGGAAAATGAAACTACCATAAGACCTCCCACCACACACACAATGCAAAAGCAGACTTGGAGGAGATTTCTTCTGATGATAGTCAAACATGCTTAATACGAGAAAACTCTTTGATATTATTATTAGTGCATAGTGTGAAAAAAATTCGAAAGTATAATATTAATCTTAGCCAGCATACCACATTTCGTCGTATG
The DNA here is from genome assembly GCA_030765085.1 of Allium cepa. Classification (NCBI taxonomy): domain Eukaryota; kingdom Viridiplantae; phylum Streptophyta; class Magnoliopsida; order Asparagales; family Amaryllidaceae; genus Allium; species Allium cepa. Next base: position 168,722,294 of record CM060932.1, read on the forward strand.
CCTACTATAGCTACCATGTTTTGTAGCAGGTTACTGCCACGCTGCATGGCAGGTTTTACAACTAAAAACGTACAGGGCTCATATTGTTTTGTTTGGTTTTCCAACAAATGGTCAGGAAAAGGAACTACCCACACAAAATGGAACGCCTTTGGAGGGACATCCCCGAGAACCTAACATGATCTCTTCTACACAAGGCCGGGTTACCTCTGTAACTAGGTAACTACTGACACGAGTATACCACCTCCCGATCGTTACCAACCTTTATCCGAAGCGCTTCTCAATCAAAAACCACAAAGGAATAAGTTTGCAGCAACCACAAAGTAAGTATCTGGGCTCCATACCATGATACCATTTATAATCCAGAAGGAAATGGACATACCCTTAAGGGGGCGCTACCCCCAAATAACCTTGCTGCCACGATTCCTGTTTCGACTATAACCGGTTTGTGAGGTTTGACGAAGTCTCGTCCACAAAGCTAAGCTTTTTCACAAAGCCATGCTTTGAACAACAAATGATCAGCAACACTGAGCATGCCACACTATCAAATTGGGAGTATATCACTAATAACCTTCAACTACATAACCTCTGAGCTCGTACGTCTCAGAGAAGGGTGTTAAGCTAAGAGAATAAATTCTCCGCCACCAACAAAAATGTATTTGAAAGAAATCAGCTTTATATCTCAAATTGTAATGTCATACATACAACCACACAAGTCTGTTCCGGGTTCGAACAGAACCGAAGGCACTTCCGAAGAAGCCCTTACAATCCGGGCATCCACAATCCCGATCGGACTCCCCATCACAAATAGAGATCTCTATAGCGGAGCAACTCAGTGTAGAGTCATTCAACAGGTTATCTTATTGTTCTCGAAGATGCCCGGTCTTCACCACCTTCTTCAAATGCTATCCATTTCGTCGTATCACTTTTCAGAATGGGTTATATGACATAAAGTCCTCTTCCGGCTAAATCTAATAGTAGGCGTTCAATTTTAAAACACGTGGATATATCATTCACAAAGATTCACAGGTCCGATGTGGGTTTCAGATAACCAACTGGAATCCGAATCCCAGTCGCATCGAAATTCAATTGCCGTTTTACGGGCCAATGGGTTTTCACATTCACACAGAAGTATATTCATCACAGATATCACAGCTCAGCACAAAGCATTTCATTTTACGTAGCATCACATCACATATCAGAAATATCAATCCAACATACAGCATTCAATAACAATCAAACATCTTCAATTAAGATGAATAAATCGTGTGGTTTTAAATCTATTAACCACATAATTACTTTCATTAGTAATCTTTAATCAATGATTAATTATCATTAATTACAATTGATTAAGTCTTAATCACCTTCATTAATTAAACATTTCTTAATTAATTATCTTAATTAATTAACCCTTAATTGTTAATTAATTAACTCTTAATTACTTTTATTAATTAATTATTCCTTAATTAATTATCTTAATTAATTAATCCTTAATCATTAATTAATTACATCTTAATTACTTTTATTAATTAATTGCTCCTAAATTAATTAATAATTAATTACAAATTAATTAACCTTATTTATTCATTTAATCAATCTTTAATATTTAACAATTAATTAAGTAATTACTTCCTAAGAAATTATATTGACAAAATCATTAGTTGTTTTAATAAACCAAAAGAAAATTTAATTACTTTGATTATCCTTTTAAACCTTGTTAAATCATTATCCTTATACATTAGTTGCCTTAAAATATTAAGATTAGTTCAAACAACATTTTATCTTAATTTCCTTTTAAATTACATTATTTATCTAATATAAATAACTTTATAAAATAACGTATTAAAATTTAATTATTTTGAAAATAACTTACTAATATCTTTAATTAATCCAAGCTTAAATCAACCTCGTAAATTTGGAAACATGGTTTAAAATGTTTAAAAGTTTGAAATTTTTTTAAAGTAAAAACTATTTAACATATTAAGCTCGATACCCGCTTCGAGTCACACGCAAGAAAAATTCTCGTTTACTTCGGGTTTTATCAAAATTCAACCCGAGTGCCCAAATTTTCAAACTTAAATTTTTTCTAAGTATTACTACTTGACGCATTAATAATTTTACTCGAGTTAACACTCGAGCTATCACAAGTTTTCCCCGATTCTTGCTTCGAGACATCCACCCTTCACTCTTCTACCTCGTTCCTGATACACCACAGGACCCGTGCACATGCACGGTCGGAATCGCCACCTCCGATCAAAGAACCAGCCTCCATCGAGTCGACGACAACCCCACCTAACATCCACATCACCCAGAAGACCAAAAAGTCAGCAAACTTGCAAAAGAGTCAACTGATTCAAAACTGGGTCGAAGCTCCACCAACAAATCCACCTCGCTCCGACGCCAAAGATCACCAGAGGTAATGCGCCTCCACCACGAGCTTCCCTGTCGACCATGCCCCTCCACCAAACGGTCTCGTCCAGTCCTATGCAGCCTAGACAACGAAATTGGTCAATTTTCAATCAACGCAGATGCATGGGCTAAAACCCTAGTTTGGTCTCGTCGGCCCTCCATGACGAATTATAAAACCATCGAGCATTTTCTTTTAATCCCTGAGTCTTCCTCCACCTTTACGAGCAACCCCGACCATAGCCATTTCATCGATGATCGGCAATGGAAAAAAACCCCAAAGTTGTTCATTTCTGCCTATCTTAGTAATTACTGATTTAAAAATTATGATTTTACTTTCAAAAATCATTATTTTCGATAAGCTTTCAGATGGTATACTTGAAATTAAAATCTACGAGGTTTGAAATTTAACATGATTTGAATTTTGACTGTATTTTTAAATTTTCCAGTGAAGCTTTGATTGAATTTAGTTAAATCTATTTTTAAGATTCGAATCATATTAAAACTAACAATTTTTGTTTAAATCGCATAGCTTAATAAGGATCAAGGAGGGAGCATTTTGATTTTTCTACAGGTTTGAAACCTGTTATCTTTAAAACAGAAACATATGTCTATTTCTTAGACATGCACAGGCAAATTCATATAACATACACACAGATTTGTTCACATGCAAAGGGCTTTCAACATCATTTCAGGCATGCTTACAAACAACAGTTAAAACTGGATTTAACAGAGGTTTACTCACCTGTTTTGTGAGAGCAAGGGAGAAGAAACCTGGAAGTTGATTATTTGAACTAGAATTGCTATTTTAAACTTGATCCTGGATTTCCCTGCAACTAGTTATTTAAATTTGCTTAGCTTCTGCTGGATTTATTTGCTTGATTACTTAACAAATTAAAACTCAAATTTTTAAAATAATTTACCTTCAGTTTATTTTTATAAAACACAGAAGGTCCTAAGTGTTGAAATCTGGAAATTGCTTTTTGTCTGAATTTGATTATAATGCCTTGATTCCTGTTTGTTGGATGATGAAGCTTGATTTGTTAGCTGAAGCCTTGCTAAGTTGAAATTGGGTTTTACAGTGCTTGTTTTCTGAACAGAGATGAAATTCCAGGCTTTGAATCTTTTGAATTGAAGAAGTTGTTCTTTTTCTGGTTTGTGAATTTAATTTGTTTTAACTTGCTTGATGATCTGGTTTGAAAATTTGATGCTTCTTAGTTTTTTTGTTTTGTTTTCTTTTGGTTTTTAAGCTTTTGAAAATGAGATCAAAGTGATGAAAGGAATGAGAGAAATAATTTAAATTTCTTTTATGAATTTTCTAAAAAAATTAAAATTAAGGAAGATGACACTTGTTCACTTCCATTCTTTAATAGATTACACTTGTAAATACATGCATAAGCATTTAAATAAAATAAATTTATAATTACTTTTCTCTTATTTATATAACTACATTTCTCTTTATATTTATACAATCTTTAAAAGAAAATGTTTTTCTAATATTAATTCATACATCAATACACTTATGTTAATATATTTGAATCCAAATAATTTTACTTAAGATATTTTATTTTTAAATTTACATTCAAACACAAATTCAAATTCAAAATAAAATTCAAATTTGAAACCCATTTTATATATATAAACAAACAAACTCAATATTCTCTTTTTTTGAAATTTTAAAATTAATTCAAATTATCTTCAAATTTAATTCCAAAAATTCAAATAAATTTTAAATTTTAAATTGATAAATTTGGGGATGTTACTGGTTCCCCCTTAAGAAAATTTCATCCTCGAAATTTGAAAGAGAGAGAAAGACAAACATGTAGGATCGATTTCACCCTATGGAGGGGTGAATAGGGTGATGCTATTAATTATAAAAATTATTACGGAAGCTTATAAAATTATTTCAACACGGATATATCAAAATAATAGCAGCACAGATAATAGCAGAATAATAAATGCAGAAATAGAATGACACATAATTTACCCAGCTTCGGTAAAACCCTGCTTACATGCTGCCCCCAAGGTTTCTACTAGAAACTAAGCAGTCAGACGCTTACACACGTAAACTCGCGACACCCGCTATCGACTATCCTTAACTCTACGCTCAAAACCCTGCCATAACTTAGCCACTGAGTTGCGAATTCTCAAACTATGCCAACAAGTTTGTCCCCTAGTCACACAACTAGAAATTACAACGGTTTAAAATGGAAAATACAATTTAATCACAATTTAAAACAAAAAACAAAACCCTGATTATAAGCCTTTTATTATAAACCAACACAAAAGTAAAGGTCGGCCCAATTTGTTGTTAAGTGAAATATTATTCCCTTTATTTTATCGGTCCGCTTCCTTGTGAAAAATGGTGGCTTTCTCGTTCGTTCCTCTCCGATTAAAAATTAGGGTTTTGAACAAATTTGAAGACGCCGACTTTAATTAGATCGAATAAGTGGACATTCGCATGTAGCTTTGATCGATCGTATCCTCGTTGCTCACTTCGGCTGCTTCGACGAGTTCAATTCGTATATCTGGTATGTGATCTTCGCTTTTGCTTCTTCTGATTTTGCGTACTCGAACTCGATGACTTTTTGCCGATGATGTTGATTGCTTATATAGGGTTCAAATCCCTATTTTCTTGTTCGTATATTTGTTTGAATTTGTCAATTGATTTATCTTGGCCACTTGATTATACTTGAATGAATGTGATGACTTCTGACTTCTTCATTTCGTATATTTTTGTGTTACTTGATGGTCACGGCTTTGATTTCTCTGACGTTGTTTTCCTTGCTCACCACGGTTTTGAGTTTGATCTGTTCGTTCTCGTTCTTGTTGTCCTCGGCTTTGACTTGATTTTGACGATGTTGATTTCGTTCGACTTTGGCCATTTCTTTGATATTGAAACTACTGATTTCGGTCACTTGACTTTGTTTATGCGATTCCATGACTTGATAATGTCTTCGACATTAACTTGTTCAATTTGAAACTGTTTTGGTTTCTGGCACTTTGTTCATTTTCGGCTTCATAAAATTTTTTTGGCATGTCTACATATATGCATTCATCTTTTCCACTGTGTATTTGCATCCTTGCTACTGATCATACGTTGAAGTCTTTGACGATGATGTTGATTTCGTTTATGTGCTTGACTTTGGCCATTATCTGTTTACTGCCTCTGGTCATTTGCGTCCTGTAGCATACTTGACTTGTTTGAAACATATATCTTGATTTTGTTTTGATTTAGCTGGTGTGTTTGCTATGTATATGCATTCATCCACTCACTCCATCTTCATTTTGTTTCACTTGAGTCTGACTTTCTTTATAAGACTGCACTTGATTTCATTGCGGCCTTGATTCTGCATATACTCTCTGATACATGTATACTTGTTCGGACTAGCTGTGTCACTTGCTTATGCTGGTACTGTTTCATTTGATATGTTGTAGCTGCTGTTCGTTTTAGTTTTGCTGTGTTATCATATTCACTTGGTGGCATTTGGTTTGCATACAGTTTTCACTGTGCAGCCTTGCTCATTGATCATTTGATCCACTGTTGCATTCATGTGTACATTAGTCTCTGATCTGTTGGCACTGGTTTCATCATGTATGCACTTTAATAATCATGTTGCTAGGCTTGTGTATATATGCACAAGTTCTATTTTACTTTGGTATTGAATCAGATCTTTTGGGCCTGGTCTTTGATGATGCTTGACTACTTGTTGTTCATGTAGATATGTACTTTAGTCCGAAGCCTGTGTTCATCTTTGTTGTAGCATTGTGTACATGTGTGCACATTAATGTATATGCATTTGTTGAGTTGTTTCACTGATGCATCACTTGTTGCCATTCACTTGAAATCAGTTGCATTCGTCCGGTTTGGTGCAGTTTCATGTTGCCACCTCTGTTTGCTTTCACCACTTTGCACTGTGGTTTCTCTGACCAGTCTGGGTTGAACATTTTGATTTTCTGGTTTATATGATGCACTTGTTTGCTTCCCAATCATGGCTGGTTTGAGTTTTGTTGTCACTACATGTATGTATACATGTGTATATACATATGTATATATATGTTTGTGCATTGTCTTCATGTAGTTTGTACCACTGCCTTTGTGCTGATATTGTGACATTATTTTTGTTGCACTTGAGTTGAACTTGGCTTTTTATTCGGGTTTGACACTGTGCATGTCACAAGCTATTCGTGCATGATGAATTCAAATTTAAATGATGACGAACAACCCAAATAACCAAGGCAAATATTATTTTCAAAATTCACATTTTATTTTATACTGCAAAAATATTTTATTTTCAATTTTACCGCGTCAATGTATATTTTTTCAGATTACTCAGATGCTGGATTCACATTGGAATGAAGTTAAAGATAAATACGAGTGTGAGTGATATGTAGTGAGGTGCAAATGTAAATGTGAATTGTGATGTAATCAAATTTTTATTGTAATTGAAATTGTATATATATGGCGAGAGCTTGAAATTTGTACTATTCAAAAATTGTAATAAATATTTGTTTGAATAAAATATCCGTATGAATTCAAATTCTATGTTATTTATTTTATTCAGCAAATATATATTAATTTTGTGAAAAATAAAATAGTACATTAACAAATACATTTAAATGAATATATATATATATATGTGTGTGTGTGTGTGTGTGTTTATTATCATCAAACAAAAATCAGATACTCGCATATTCAACAATCTCCCCCTTTTGATGATAACAAACAAATATTTAAGATTTTGAATATGTTAAATGTATTTGATCATTTATATACTCTATTTGCTCCCCCTATTTAAATGCTTCCTCTCTACACAAAGCTCCTCCTTCATATATACATATAATTAGAAATATGCAAATGAGCCTAGATGCAAATAGAAAATATTTGACCTTTGCTTGATTTTATTTGACAAAATCTTAACTTTTCTCTCCCCCTTTTGTTATCGGCAAAAGAGTAATAATGTTAGAAAAATGGAGATAAAGTGATAGATATTAATACAACATTAAAACTCAATCGAATATAAATATTAAATTTCAATAAAGAATCAAACAAAAATGATAAATACTCTGTTAGGCGCATATTCCACATTTAGAATGATGTCATCATATAAAACCATACAGTTGTGTCTATTTGTGGTATATTTATATCAGGAATTTGAATATCTACCAACCATGCATAACCGTTAGGACTTTTAAATGAGATTGGTAGTATTTCAATTTTATTAAAAAAAATGAATTCAAGTATCTTCTAACCATGCATAACCGTGAGGACTTTTAAATGGGATTAGAATCAACTTGTTTATTTAAAAAATCAATTTTGATATGCGTTCCATACATGCATAACCTTGAGGACTTTTAAATGAGCATGGAAGCACATAACAAATTCCAAGTAATTCACTCATGCATAACCGTGATGACTTTTAAATGAGAGTGAATACTTTGGATTTTATTATTATTATTATTATTATTATTATTAAAAAGGTATAAAATGAAAAATGAATGATTCCTGTTTAAAGTACCACATATCGACAAACTATATTGAATTTTGATGAGTGATGGTTGTTAGAAATATGATAGAAATAGAGATGGTCATGGAATTTTTACCAACAAAAAGTTTTATAACTCTTATTTAAATTTCTAAAGAAATTTACTAGTTATACCGTCTCGAGTCATAATATATGATAAATATCAACACTCATCACTTTTTCAATCACTATTTATCTTTTTGATAATTAGTAGGGAGTCAGATTAGTCAATGTTATAATTTAAAAATTAAATTCAAAAATTATTATAAAATCAATTTTTCTAGAAATGACCAATCTGAAAACAAGGTCAAAATGATTTTCTAGAAGGGGTTTTATGAGAAAAAATTTCTGCTATTTGAAAATTATTTGAAATGAAAAATATGCAGATATTTTCTTTGAAAAACGATGCAGTTACTAATGTCTCAATAAAAATCACGTTCCACTGGTAATTTTTCTATCAACTAGATTACCAGTGTAATCTGCATCTAAATTTCTCTTTCACTCAAAATTATCATTAATTGAATTTGATAGACCAGACCATGAAGTGTGCATCAAAATATCTTAAAATCAATTTTAACAGCTTTTTAAATGACATTCTCTTGAATTTGAATTGAAGCCATGTAAATAATAAAAAATCGTGAATATAAAGTCAGCCGTAAAATAACCAAATGTATTATCATCAACCAATAAAACACTATATTAATCCAAACTAATGTATATGAAGTAGTTCGAAGATTTTAGAGATTTTTATAGTGTTCTTCGCATAAGAATATAATTGGCCAACAATTTTGAATAAGTCAGAATCAAAATCATCATTTATTTCATCATCACATTATTGGATGATTTAATTCAAACTACGGTGCAGATTATCACATTTAATATATCGTTCAAAATATACCATTACCTGTTTTAACTTTACGATAATTTTTCGTTGTTATCCATTGTGATTCTGTCACCTTTGTACTAGGCTAAGGAACTTTTCTTTGTCGCCCGTTGTGTTCTGGGAACAGCCAGAATCCAAGTTAACACTGATGTTGTTCCTTAGCCTGCCACCATACCTACACGATAAAAGGTTTTTGTGACCTATTTGTTTTTATAGGTCTATGATTGTTAGTGGCAGAATATTTTGAAAAATAATTTTGTGGAGACCCAAAACTATTTATATATGTTCCTTTTGGCACCCAGATTTGTTTAACTTTGAGAGGTTTTATATTTGTGCCTTTTGGAACCCAAATTGGTATAGTTTTTACGTGTTTGGGTATATACCAGCAATTATTTTGACTGTGTCCAAATTTTCTACAAATTGTGCACATTGAATTGACTTGATTAATTTCATTTCTAACATTTTCAGATTAATTATATCCAAGTCCTTGTCTAACTGTATTAACAGTTTGCTTCCCTAATAGCATATTCAACGATTTTTCACTTTTGGAGAATTTATCTAAAGTCGTTGACAATTGTTGGACTTGTGTTTTGAGAGATTCATTTTCTTTTAATAATTGTGTGCACTTTTTAATAGAATTTTCTCTTCTTGTGTTTTCACTCTCTTTCAAAATCAGAGTTTCATTTTCAACCGATTTAGTTTTGATTTCTGATTTTTTAATCTCTTCTTCAAATGTTGGACACGTATCACACTTAGGGATCCTACTTTGATAGGTTTTAACTAATTGTTCAAGCTGTTCATTTACTTCTATCAAACTATCTCTTTGTGATTCAATTTTAGCATTTTTCTCCCTAAGTCTTTCAAAACAGCCATTTACTTCGTCGAAATATATAAGTAGTTATGAGTGAGTGAGTTTTGATACCTCGCTTGGCTCGTCATCATCGCTATCAGTTATATTACCTCGAAGGCACATATCTGCTTTCTCACTCTCACTGCTAGTACTTTGATTATCTTCATCACTTGTATTCCACGTGGCTGCAAAATTTCTCCTTTTTGATTTCTTTTCAAAGTCGTGTCGGTTTTGAGGGCAATTGGGTTTGATGTGTCCGGGTTGGTTGCACTTACGATAGATGATCTTCCATTCTTCTGGATTGTTTATTCTGCTTTTCAATTTCTGATTTAGAGCTGGATTTCTATATTTGCGGTTCCACCTTTTGAACTTCTTCATTATTAACGCCAGCTCAGCTGCTCCATCATCATCGTCATCAACATCACTTTCAGTTGTTACTTTGAGAGCTATTAATTTCTTTCGAGTATCTCCTCCATCACGCTTTTCCTTGAATTTCATTTCTAGCTCATAAGTGGTGAGATTTTCGATGAGTTCTTCAACTTTGGTTTGTTTTAAATCTTTTGATTCTTGAATGGCAGTCACTTTTGCTTCAAAACTTCGTGGAAGGACTCTGAGGATTTTTCGGACTATCTCCAACTCTGTGTATGATTTTCCGAGAGCTTTTGATTTGTATACGATATTGGAAAGTCATCCATACATCTCTTTGACATTTTCTTCCTTCGCCATTGTAAAGTTCTCGTATTCGCTGCTTAGCATGGCAAGACGAGATTCTTTGACTTGCAACGTTCCTTCGTGAGTCATTCGCGTGTGTGCCATATTTCCTGTGCAGTTAGACAATGTGAGACACGATTAAATTCAAATTGATCCAATAAACAAATAATTGAATTCATAACTTTGGCATTAGTATTCTGTAACTTATTTTGTAGATCTGTCCATTGATCCTTCGGTTTATTTATTTCGTGATTATTTATAATTATAGTTGGTGCTCTATATCCTATCTCAATATTATCCCAAGCGTCAATGGTTTTTAGAAAATTTCCATCCTATTTTTCCAGTAAGCATATTCACCATTGAACATTGGTGGTCTAACTATGGACTGACCCTCTACAAAAGCATTATTAAAAGAAGTATTTTTTTAAAAAAATTGGTTTTTGAAAAATAAAACTTTTTAAAAAAATGGCTTTTGAACCTCGCTCTGATACCACTTGTAGTATCGATTTCACCCTAGAGGGGGGGGGTAAATAGGGCGATGCTATTAATTATAAAAATTATTGCGGAAGCTTGTAAAATTATTTCAACACAGATATATCAAAATAATAGCAGCATAGATAATAGCAGAATAATAAATGCAGAAATAGAACGACACAGAATTTACCCAGCTTCGGCAAAATCTTGCCTACGTGCTGCCTCCAAGATTTCTACTAAAAATTAAGCAGTCAGACGCTTACACACGTAAACTCGTGACACCCGCTATCGACTAGCCTTAACTCTACGCTCAAAACCCTGCCACAACTCAGCCACTGAGTTGCGAATTCTCAAACTACGCCACGCAGTTTGTCCCCTTGTCACACGACTAGAAATTACAACAGTTTAAAATGGAAAATACAATTTAAACACAATTTAAAACAAAAAACAAAACCCTAATTATAAGCCTTTTATTATAAACCAACACAAAAGTAAAGGGCGGCCCAATTTGTTGTTAAGTGAAATATTATTCCCTTTATTTTATCAGTTTACTTCCTTGTGAAAAATGGTGGCTTTCTCGTTTGTTCCTCTCCGATTAAAAATTAGGGTTTTGAACAAATTTGAAGACGCCGACTTTAATTAGATCGAATAAGTGGACATTCGCATGTAGCTTTGATCGATCGTATCCTCGTTACTCACTTCGGCTGCTTCGACGAGTTCAATTCGTATATCTGGTATGTGATCTTCGCTTTTGCTTCTTCTGATTTTGCGTACTCGAACTCGATGACTTTTTGCCGATGATGTTGATTGCTTATATAGGGTTCGAATCCCTATTTTCTCGTTCGTATATATTTGTTTGAATTTGTCAATTGATTTATCTTGGCCACTTGATTATACTTGGATGAATGTGATGACTTCTGACTTCTTCATTTCGTATATTTTTGTGTTACTTGATGGTCACGGCTTTGATTTCTCTGACGTTGTTTTCCTAGCTCACCACGGTTCTGACTTTGATCTATTCGTTCTAGTTCTTGTTGTCCTCGGCTTTGACTTGATTTTGATGACGTTGATTTCGTTTGACTTTGGTCATTTCTTTGATACTGAATTGCTGACTTCGATCACTTGACTTTGTTTATGCGATTCCATGACATGATAATGTCTTTGGCATTAACTTGTTCAACTTGAAACTGTTTTGGTTTCTGGCACTTTGTTTATTTTCGGCTTCATAATTTTTTTGGCATGTCTGCATATATGCATTCATATTTTCCACCGTGTATTTGCATGCTTGCCACTGATCATATGTTGAAGTCTTTGATGATGATGCTGATTTCGTTTATGTGCTTGACTTTGGCCATTATCTGTTTACTGCCTTTGGTCTTTTGCGTCCTGTAGCATACTTGACTTGTTTGAAACATATATCTTGATTTTGCTTTGATTTAGCTGGTGTGTTTGCAATGTACATGCATTCATCCACTCACTCCATCTTCATTTTGTTTCACTTGAGTCTGACTTGCTTTATAAGACTGCACTTGATTTCATTGCGTCCTTGATTCTGCATATACTCTCTGATACATGTATACTTGTTTGGACTAGCTGTGTCACTTGCTTATGCTGGTACTGTTTCATTTGATGTGTTGTAGCTGCTATCCATTTTGGTTTTTCTGTGTTATCATATTCACTTGGTGGCATTTGGTTTGCATACAGTTTTCACTGTGTAGCCATGCTCATTGATCATTTGATCCACTGTTGCATTCATGTGTACATTAGTCTATGATCTGTTGGCACTGGTTTCATCATGTTTGCACTTTGATAATCATGTTGCCAGACTTGTGTATATATGCACATGTTCTATCTTACTTTGGTATTGAATCAGATCTTTTGGGTCTGGTCTTTGATGATGCTTGACTACTTGTTGTTCATGTAGATATGTACTTTAGTCCGAAGCTTGTGTTCATCTTTGTTGTAGCATTGTGTACATGTGTGCACATTGATGCATATGCATTTTTTGAGTAGTTTCACCGATGCATCACTTGTTGCCATTCACTTCAAATCAGTTGCATTTGTCTGGTTTGGTGCAGTTTCATGTTGCCACCTCTGTTTGCTTTCACCACTTTGCATTGTGGTTTCTCCGACCAGTCTGGGTTGAACATTTTGATTTTCTGGTTTATATGATGCACTTGTTTGCTTCCCTGTCATGGCTGGTTTGAGTTTTACTGTCACTACATGGATGTATACATGTGTATGTACATATGTGTGTGTATATATATATATATATATATATATATATATATATATATATATATATATATGTTTGTGCATTGTTTTCATGTAGTTTGTACCACTGCCTTTGTGCACTGTTTGGTTCATATTGCATTTGTACCTTTGGATTTTGGTCGAGGCTTGTTTTAGTTGTCTTGACCATTTTCATGAACTTGCACCTGTGTTGAATCCAGCTTGGAGCTCGAGTTTGACCTTGTGCTGATATTATGACATTATTTTTGTTGCACTTGGGTTGAACCCGGCTTTTTATTTGGGTTTGGCCTTGTGCACACCTGTCCCTGTATTTTATCAAGTATATATTGGTGTGCACGGCCTTGTGGCATGTACAGTGATACACTGTGCATGTCACAAGCTGTTCGTGTATGATGAATTCAAATTTAAATGATGACGAACAACCCAAATAACTAAGGCAAATATTATTTTCAAAATTCACATTTTATTTTTGTAACGACCCAAAATTTTCGAACCCTAAAATTCCAGATGGTTAGGAAAAAGAAGAAAGAGATGGAAGAAGAAGAAGAAGAATATTTGAAACATCAACATCTCACATTCGCAGCGGATAAAATATAATAATAAATAATAACAGTTTATAAAAGAATTATGTATCTGTCAAAGTACATTTATAATACATCAAAGTTACACATATATACAGACATTAGATATGCATAATCATCATGTCCCAGATATACAACAATATAAATACAACGGAAATACTCTATACGTTCTTGTCATCCAGCTCGCCTCCTGAGCTCTAGAACGTCCCTACCTGAAAATTTGTAATACTCGGTCTGACCCGAGCATTACACCAAAGTAACACCCGGGTCAGGCTTGAAACAAGCGTGAGTAACTCATCCAACATGGAATACAAAGCATACCACTTATATAGAACCCGGGGTAACTCGAATCAATTCACAAGTTCACAATATGTTATAGACATCACTTATATCACACATAAGTTTTCTAAGTACCAAAGATTTAGATTTAAAATAGTCCAATTCCTTTAAATCACTTCACTCCAGCATATAGATTTCACATATCAATCTGTAAAAATTCGAAGGGGTTTCGGGTATTTCCTAATACCCGAACCCGGTCTCTTCGAGTCTCATGTCATCTTAACCCAAGTTATCCAAATGAAATACACAACATTTCATATCAGAGATATCAACTTATTCAAAGCATTCAATACCATTCAATCATCCATAAGAAAAACTTGATCGCTACCAAAATTAATTTAATTAATTCTAATTGAATTTCTAACCTCAATCACTTAGATTTCTTCACCTGTCATTAGTTAATTTCAAATCAATTAATCAATCATCCCTTCATTTTTCATCTTAATCAATTACTCTGGATTAATTATCCTTCAATTGCACTCAAGTAATTATCTTTAATTAACTTCACAATATTAATTATTCTTAACCAAAATCAATAAGTAATCTTAATTACTTCATGAATTAACTAACTATTTTTATTACATTAATCCTTAATTACTTATATTAATTAATTTCTCATAAGTCACTTATTATTGATTAATTCGTCTTAATTAATCAATCTTTAATTACATCATGAATTACATAAATTAATGATTTCCAATTTTATCTTAATTTATCCTAATATAAATTAATTGCATTAATTAAACCGCAATATTAATCATTCCCGATTAATCTCAAACTGTAATTAACTATCTTTTTTTATTTACTTCATTAAATAAATTAATTACTCGTTTTAAAATAGTAGTTTAAAGGAATTTAAAACCAAATTCATTTGTAAATTCAAATCAATTTAAAAATGCACTTTAACATTCAAGTTGTTAAAATAATTAAATTAAAAAAAACTTATTTGTTTGAAAACCCAGATTCACTCTTGAATTCCGGGTTTAACTCTGATTTAAAACTTGTTTAAATCTCTACTTTACAATTTTAACTTCAGTTTTTAAATATCATTTTCAATTCTTTCCAGTTTATTCTTATTTTTATTCTATAATTATTTCACTTTCAAAATTCACCCTTATATTCCTTTCAAAAATCCAATTTTATATATTTCGATAACTCAGGGTACCAAAATATTAAAGCAAACCACAGTATTCAATATTCCAATTACCAATAATATCCATCATAGAATATCAACTACTCTAATATATGTACTATATATTGCTATATAATATAGCACATCAATCCAATTCACCAATTCAATCAATCATTTAAACTTAACCATTTAAATTTAACCATTTAAATTTAAATAGAAATCCAGAAGCGTGAGGTTTACTCACCTTTGTTTCAAAATTAGCAATCCACTCCAGACCAGCTTGTTTCCTTTCAGATTTCAAACCTTGAATAAACGTTATATGTTTTATTAATATTCGATTCAATTGAACAATTAAATTTCCATTTGATAAATGTAATTAACTGCACATTTTATTACCATTAACAAAATTTAATTTACTAATAATTCCCTTTTATAAATCTTTTAGTAACTAAATAAATTAAATAGGTCAATTGTAAAATTTTATCACCAATCCCTTATATAATTTCCTAGTATATATATAAATTTAAACTTTGAAATTTTAAAACAAAACAGTAAACACTTTTTTTTCTTTTACTGAAAAACAATATACTGAATATATACATATAAATGCTGATAATTAATAAATGTACAAACTGAATTCAAATAGTTTACACTTACTTAACTAAAATAAAAATTTAATTACCTTACTGTATATATACATACGCATGTAAAAATTAAAACAAAAGGAATACCCACTCCTCGCAGAACCTCTTCGCCTCAAACTCGAGATGCCACCGCGACCACCTCAGGCCTCCTCGCGACCTCCACGGTCCACGTTTACGCACGCTCGAGCCCCTAGCACGACTCTGCCTCTCTACTGCACGTTACCCCCTTGCGTTAGTTACTGCGTACACGCCATCACCATCGTCGATCCAAACCCTAATCGTGACGAACACGCAACCCATGCCACGCCCTGCCAACCTCCATGACTTCAACCATCCCACGCGCGTGTACGAGCGTGCGATTCGATTTCGTTTTAAAAAGAATAGGCTTCGGTTTTTGGATTGAAAATGAGGGAGAGGAAGGAAACGAATTTCGATCGGCCATTATTTCCCTTTTTTTCCTTCGATTTCGGTTTGATTTTATCTAAAAAACGAAGAAATATTTGCTAAAGGTGGCTTCGGGTATAAGCTAGACCGTAATCACGTGACTAGGGTGATTCAATTTAGACTTTGAATTGATTTTATATAATTGAATATTGAAAATATCTCGTGTTGCATACCGTGAAATTTCGAACTCCTAATGAGGCATGCAACCTAGCGTTCATAATGTTATACCGCTATTTCGGACGCAATGGAAAAGGTTTCGAGCTCTAATTCGATCGTATGGAAAAGATAGCCTTTTAAATCGATTTAAAATATTAAATTATTGGTTTTAATTTCAACGCGTTTCTCACCCGTACGAGCAAACGATAAATCTAAACGCTATGAAATTTAAAATCCGATAATAACTAACTATTACGGATCCAATGGAACTGGATTCGTCGTATTTCGAGACTGTGCCTCGGAAGGCTATTTTTAAATATCGATTTAAACGATTTATTTTCAAAGCTGAACAAATCACTTTTAATTTAAATTTCAACCATTCTATTATCTTTAGTATCATCATTATAAATTTTATAAGCCTTCAAATTAATTTTTAACAGGCTTAAAACTCCAGATTCAATAATTCACCCAATTTCAGTTTATTAAATCCAATAACTTAATTGCTAAATAATCATAATATTTGAATTCAAGTTTTAAATTAACTTTTAAATATTTAAAATCAATTAATTATTCCAATTTAATTTGTTAAAAATTTCGGGTCGTCACATTCCCCCCTTAAAAGAATTTCGTTTTCGAAATTACTAGTTAGGAAGAATGGTCCAATACCCGTTTACTTTTCCCCTAAAACCAACAATTTTATCAACATGCCATAATATATCTTTTTATAAAAGACCCATTATCATTCTTACTAACTTCCCAAGCTCTCCCACAGTTCCAAACAATACCCTTTCGCGCAATCATTCAAATTTCAATTTGAAACCAAATTTTGAATTATCAAAATTTTCTAACTCTTTAAATTATCAATTTTTTTTGCCTGCGTCTCCTTTGCGCGGCTAGCTCGGTACAACTACAAAATGCCTCTATGGGCTCCCAAATTTCAAAGGAAAACAAAAAGCCAAGTGGCTAGATCAAAATCCAATCCAATTTCGTACAGAAATTTAAATACATACCTTTTAGTCGGGCAATTCAAATTATCTCCTGAAATCAAAACCAATTTTCCTTTTTCTTTAAAATACCTGCATATCTTACTTAGCAATAATATCCAATCGTAACTTTTCAAATCATTTTATCCTTTCCTTATATAGGTTTCATATCTACTTCTATTCAAATTAGTTTTTCCCATTTCCATATGAATTCAATTTACCTTCAATTCTGAATATTGAATTTTATCTTCCATTTACAACTGATTCATATCAATATTTTAAATTAGTTTCATTCACAAATTTATTTCAATTTCCAATTTGAAATCGTTTTGTCGCTAATAAAAATTTTCTAACTCCCAAAATTTTCGAAATTTTTTGGCAGAGTCTCCTTTGTATGGAGGAGCTTTTGCAATTTGACAAGAGATATAAATATATATACATCGACCCACCCGGTCGGAAAAGCAAAAACAGTTCATATTTCCTATTTTTACTGCGCAGGCGTACCTTTATTTAGCATTTTTGAGCAAGCGGCTTATTATTTAAGCAATTAGCGCAACCAAATCCAGCCAAACGGCCTTCAGGTACCTGTACTTACTCAATTTAAATATGTAAGTGCCATATATAGAAAATTTATTAGCATTTCACTTACTTTCAATAGCTAAACACATGCATTTCATAAGTAACAAGGACCAAACGCTTTCCATAAGCAATTTATATGATTTAAAGCTAATTCAATTGCTTCCAACCAATTCATATGCAATTTCATTCAGTTTTAATGGTTTACAACTCAGTTGCTTACATTCAATTTATTTTTAAGCAAAACAAACTCATATTCACTTCATTCGATCTTAAAACCAGTTTACTTAATCTATTTATTTATAGAATTTCTTTACCTTCGTTTACGTCAAACAACAACTATTTTTATGCAAATTCGGCGATACTCGCTTAATAGAGTATCCATTTTAGTTCATAACTACTTTAAATTAATTTCAACTCATTCTGTATTTAATTCCATTTCATTTCTAATTTATTCACCAATCATACATTGCATTTTATTTCATCTCCGCATTGGTTTCATTTTAAAATTATTTCATTGAGCTTTACAACATTCAATGCTTATATTAATATCCATTTTCCAAATAAATTTAACCCAAACTTTTATTTAATGGTCTTCTATTCTCACTCGAAACCAAGCTTTTATTTAAGTAATTTTACTTCAAATTAATTCGCCTCGTAACTTAAGTCTATTCTGATAACCCAATTCCAATTAGAACTTTGATTTAATTTTTATTCAATCAGACTTCATCCATTTATTATTTAATTCAATTAACCCATCTATTCGCCCCATTTTAAATTTTTATTTCACCTACTTAATTCATTTTCGAATTTTTATTAATACAAAGCCATTCTCAATTTATTTCTACTCACCTGGGCTTTGTTTGCAACTCAAACCATTTCTATTATAATTCACTTTCATTTCATTCGACAATACTTCTCTTATATCTATTTTACTTGCAAATTTCGTTAAATATTATTCAAATCTCACATGAATTTTATTTGTAATTCAAACCATCACTATTTCAATCCAGCTCTATTTTATTTTTAATTTTACAACATCTCTTCTTATTTAACTCATTATCAAATCCAAGTCGAATTCTATTTACGGTTCGATTCATTTCCAAACTCCATTATTAACTTACAATCCATTTTATTTAACCGAGTTAAATTTTATTAACATACTCTATCAAATAATTATTTATCTAATTAGCTTACTTCCAACTTCTAATTCAATATTCGATTTTATTACAAAAATCACTTCATTAAATTTTCCCGAGTTAATTTTTTTTCATTTTTTCATAATTCCAGTTTGGATCTTCTTTCATTTTTCCAAAATTCCAACACTTTTATTTTAAAATTTTAGAAATACCTTTAAATTTACATAATACTATTAAAATATTTTTTTATAAAAATACTTCTTATAACTCGATGTCTCAACCAGTCCATCCTCGTTCTTACAGAAATTCAGCCATACGTTGATCAGGCGTAGGACCGAAAGTCTATAAGTACTTGGTAAACCCATTTGAACACCCAGTGAAAATATTTGGGAAAATAATTTTATTGAAACTATAGAAAATAGTTTTTGAAATAGAGGAAATATCTTTGGTGAGAATGCTCTAGAAATCATCACCCCTATACATGGTCGCAGTTATATTCCAGGGTTACGTTGCCATCGCAGCAAAAGCCATGTAACTATAGGCATCAGCGCCCCTCGATTACGCCATGGAACCCACAACAGATCACAGTTACATTCCAGGGTTACGTTGCCATCGCAGCAAAATTCCATGTAACTGTAGGCATCAGCGCCCTCGATTTTCAGTGTCAAAAATGAAACTTCTCCACTCTCACATAGTTCGCAGTCTACCGATATAAAATCAAACGTAGACTGTTGGCTCTCAGCGGCACACACGACTTCCGCTATGGTCTGCAGTAGATCGCAGTGACATCTAGTTACACTGTCGTCACAGCATAACCCAAATGCCTCCGTAGACATCAGCACCGCTCGACTTTCGCTATACACTACTCATAATCCTCAGGAACTAGTTTTGTCCGGACTCCTCACAGGATCAACTTTAGAACCCCCTTAGGGTTCAAGGCAGCATCACCCGGTGGCACTCCTGAGATGTTCATTTCAAGGGAGCGCCTTTTTCTCCAGAGCCATTATCAAAACACTTTATACTAGACATATATAGTATATTTCAAATCATACACCTAGTATGATCTAATACAAAGCTCCTTTACACAAAATCGATTATCCCAAAATCGATAATTCTCAAACCAGGCTTTCTAAATTCCAATATTGATTTTACCCAAAAATCAAAAGCCTTTTCATATCCAAAGGTTCCCAAAACCTTTTTCCAAAATCCTCATAAGATCCTTTATATATATAGATATATATATAAATAAAAAAATCCTTGATTAAAATCTTTGGATCATTTTAAACTTGTATAAAACCTTTTCATACTTCAATTATATCCAAAAATCCATTTTCTTGTGGCTATAGATTCAGTAAGGGGAGTTTCATCTTATATAACAAAGACATATAACTTTTGTTTATTCAAAATCAAATATTCAAATTTGATTACTCTTTCCAATATCAATTTCATTCAAATACGTACGATGTACACTTATCATCCGTACGCTATACCAATTTGATCGCTCACTCGATCACACAATTTCACTTCCGAACTAGTATCGTCCACCCGACTTCCTAGTGCGGACACAGATCTGGTTTCTTGATTAGAAACCATCATGCTCCTTGCATAGCATAACTATGATAGAGAATATGCAGAACCAATCAACAATCCATATCCAGGTCCGCCGTCGAAAATCGAGTGAAAAATCCCAACTCGAATCGATAAACTATCTCGAAATTCTATGCTCGAATCTGGATTAAATCACTATGCGAATAGTATAATATATGTACATCCTACGTATTTATTTTCATTGATTATTAGCCAAATCAATTTCCTTTTATTCATCCTCACTTTGAATTTTATTCACTTATTCACATTTGCCTTAATTCCCATTTGGATTATAGCTTCCATTCTTATCTCAGTTAGGTATTTAATCAATAACCATTTGAACTTCGACTAGTTTATATTTAGAAAATAGCCTGAAAATAAAAGAAAACAGTTGAAAAATCAGTATTAGTTTGCAAAACAGCTGTAAAATAGTTAACTAATTGTAAAATAGTTGGAAAATAGTTAAATAGTTATAAAATAGTTAGATAATCACAAAATAGTTTAAAATAGTAATTAGTTATAAAACAGTAGAAAAACAGTAATTAGTTTATAAAACAGTTACAGAATAGTTAAATAACTCCAAAAGTAGTTGTAAAATAAGTATAAGATAGTTTTGGGTTTAATAAGAAAGGTTGTATATATAATAAATAACTTGGAAAAATTGATTTGTACTAAGACAATTTATTTTAAAAATAGTCTAGAGTCAAACTGTTTAATTTCCAATCTCCATTCTCATTAATTCAATTTAAATTTCCACTTCCATTTAAATTGACCCAATTCCAATTTAAATAACTCCAATTTCCATTGGACTTGATTTATTCCCAATTCAAGTTGAATTTATTCTCAATTTCTTTCCAACTTAGAATCAAACTCCATTTGATTTTAAACCTGTCGAACTTTAATTATAATTTCAAATTATTCCAATCAATTTGGACTACAATTTCAGTCATTTCAATTCAGTCCAATTCAAATTTTCCATTTAAATTTTTAAACTTACTTCACTTTGGGTTTCACATCACATTCCAAGGAAAATTCAGAATTCAACCTTAGAGGATATCTCATATCTATTTCCTTTACACACCGGGTTACTTTTAAATTTTAACCACTTTTGGTTTTAAATATAAACAAATTCCTTTTAAAAATTTCAAACGATTTTTGTTGAATCAAGCTCTATCATTCAAATCATATTACATAACATTATTTATTATTTCTTCATTACTTTGAAACAAAATCTTCAAATTTAAACCATTCCGAATTATGTAAATTCGAGTTAAATTTTTAAATGTAGCTTCAATCCATTAAATCTAATCAATTATCTCTTTAAACCATTTAATTCTGAATCCATTTCAAACTTATCTTCATTTAATTTTAATTTGGTTGTATTTCTATTACCACCTAATTTAATTCCAATTCAAGATTTCATTTTGGTTATATTATATTACTTCTTAATTTAATTCCAATAATTTAACAACCAATCACCTTAATATTTATTAGAAGGATATATTGCTTCATATATATCAAAATATATTTATATAAAATCATTTAAAACATTTATATAAGAAAATAACAAGTACGCTCTCATACACACACACACACTCATCCTAGAGTACTTCGGACTCTATTTAATGAGTAATCCCCACCAGAGCCAAGGTTCTCGCTTAACCATTCAGCTCTGATACAACGGTAACGACCCAAAATTTTCGAACCCAAAAATTCCAGATAGTTAGGAAAAAGAAGAAAGAGATAGAAGAAGAAGAAGAATATCAGAAACATCAACAACTCACATTCGCAAGGGATAAAATATAATAATAAATAATAATAGTTTACAAAAGAATTCTGTATCTGTCAAAGTACATTTATAATACATCAGAGTTACACATATATACAGACACTGGATAAACAGAATCATCATGTCTCAGATATACAACAATATAAATATAGCGGAAACACTCTATACGTTCTTACCATCCAGCTCGCCACTCGAGCTCCAGAACGTCCCTACCTGAAAATCTGTAATACTCGGGATGACCCGAGCATTACACCAAAGTAACACCCGGGTCAGGCTGGAAACCAGCGTGAGTAACTCATCCAACATGGAATACAGAGCATACCACTTATATAGAACCTGGGATAACTCGAATCAATTCACAAGTTCACAATATATTATAGACATCACTTATTTCACACATAAGTTTTCTAAGTACCAAAGATTTAGATTTAAAATAGTCCAATTCCTTTAAATCACTTCACTCCAGCCTATAGATTTCACATATCAATCTGTAAAAATTCGAAGGGGTTTCGAGTATTTCCTAATACCCAAACCGATCTCTTCGAGTCTTATGTCATCTTAACCCAAGTTATCCAAATGAAATACACAACATTTCATATCAGAGATATCAACTTATTCAAAGAATTCAATACCACTCAATCATCCATAAGCAAAACTTGATCGCTACCAAAATTAATTTAATTAATTCTAATTGAATTTCTAACCTCAAAACACTTAGATTTCTTCACTTGTCATTAATTAATTTCAAATCAATTAATCAATCATCCCTTCATTTTTCATCTTAATCAATTACCCTGGATTAATTATCCTTCACTTGCATTCAAGTAATTATCTTTAATTAACTTCACAATATTAATTATTCTCAACCAAAATCAATAAGTAATCTTAATTACTTCATGAATTAACTAACTATTTTAATTACATTAATCCTTTATTACTTATATTAATAAATTTCTCATAAGTAACTTATTATTGATTAATTCATCTTAATTAATCAATCTTTAATTACATCATTAATTACATAAATTAATGATTTCCAATTTTATCTTAATTTGTCCTAATCTAAATTAATTGCATTAATTAAACCACAATATTAATCATTCTCGATTAATCTCAAACTGTAATTAACTATCTTTTTTATTTACTTCATTAAATAAATTAATTACTCGTTTTAAAATAGTAGTTTAAAGGAATTTAAAACCAAATTCATTTGTAAATTCAAATCAATTTAAAAATGCACTTTAACATTCAAGTTGTTAAAATAACTAAATTTTAAAAAAAAATTATTTGTTTAAAAACCCAGATTCACTCTTGAATTATAGGTTTAACTCTGATTTAAAACTTGTTTAAATCTCTACTTTACAATTTTAACTTCAGTTTCTAAATATCATTTTCAATTCTTTCCAGTTCATTCTTATTTTTATTCTATAATTATTTCACTTTCAAAATTCACCCTTATATTCCTTTCAAAAATCCAATTTTATATATTTCGATAACTCAGGGTACCGAAATATTCAAGCAAAGCACAGCATTCAATATTCCAATTACCATTAATATCCATCACAGAATATCAATCACTTCAATATATATACTATATATTACTATATAATATAGCACATCAATCCAATTCACCCATTCAATCAATCATTTAAACTTAACCATTTAAATTTAAATAGAAACCCAGAAGCGTGAGGTTTACTCACCTTTGTTTTAAAATTGGCAATCTACTCCAGACCAGCTTGTTTCCTTTCAGATTTCAAACTTTGAATAAACATTATATGTTTTATTAATATTCGAGTCAATTGAACAATTAAATTTCCATTTGATAAATTTAATTGACCACGCATTTTACTACCATTAACAAAATTTAATTTACTATTAATTCCCCTTTATAAATCTTTTAGTAACCAAATAAATTAAATAGGTCAATTGTAAAATTTTATCACCAATCCATTATATTATTTCCTAGTATATATATATAAATTTAAACTCTGAAATTTTAAAACTAAATAGTAAACACTTGTTTTTTACTGAAATACAATATACTGAATTATATACATATAAATTTCGATAATTAATAAATGGACAAACTGAATTCAAAGAGTTTACACTTACTTAACTAAAATAAAAATTTAATTACCTTACTGTATATATACATACGCATATAAAAATTAAAACAAAAGGAATACCTACTCCTCGTAGAACCTCTTCGCCTCAAACTCGAGATGCCACCGCGACTACCTCAGGCCTCCTCGCGACCTCCACTGTCCACGTTTGCGCAAGCTCGAGCCCCTAGCACGACTCTACCTCTCCACTTCGCGATACCCCCTTGCGTTAGTTACTGCGTACACGCCATCACCATCGCCGATCCAAACCCCAATCGTGACGAACGCGTAACCTATGCCACGCCCTGCCAACCTCCACGACTTACCTCAGCATTCAACCATCCCACGCGCGTGTAAGAGCATGCGATTCGATTTCGTTTTAAAAAGAATAGGCTTCGATTTTTGGATTGAAAATGAGGGAGAGGAAGGAAACGAATTTTGATCGGCCATTATTTCCCTTTTTTTCCTTCGATTTCGGTTTGATTTTATCTAGAAAACAAAGAGATATTTCCTAAAGGTGGCTTCGGATATAAGCTAGACCGTAATCACGTGACTAGGGTGATTCAATTTAGACTTTGAATTGATTTTATATAATTGAATATTGAAAATATCTCGTGTTGCATACCGTGAAATTTCGAACTCCTAATGAGCCGTGCGACCTGGCGTTCATAATGTTATACCGCTATTTCGGACGCAATGGAAAAGGTTTCGAGCTCTAATTCGATCGTATGGAAAAGATAGCTTTTTAAATCGATTTAAAATATTAAATTATCGGTTTTAATTTCAACGTGTTTCTCACCCGTACGAGCAAACGGTAAATCCAAATCTATGAAATTTTAAATCCGGTAATAACTAACTATTACGTATCCAATGGAACTGGTTTCGTCGAATTCCGAGACTATGCATCGGAAGACTATTTTTAAATATCGATTTAAACGATATATTTTCAAAGCTGAACACATCACTTTTAAATTGAATTTAAACCATTCTACTATCTTCAGTATCATCATTATAAATTTTATAAGCCTTCAAATTATTTTTAACAGGCTTAAAACTCCAGATGCAATGATTCACCTAATTTCAGTTTATTAAATCCAATAACTTAATTGCTAAATAATCATAATATTTGCATTCAAGTTTAAAATTAACTTTTAAATATTTAAAATCAATTAATTATTCCAATTTAAATTGTTAAAAATTCCGAGTAGTCACAATTTTATGAGCAAAATTATTTTATTTTCAATTTTACTGCATCAATGTATATTTTTGCAGATTGCTCAGATGCTGGATTCACATTGGAATGAAGTTGAAGATAAATACGAGTGTGAGTGATATGTAGTGAGGTGCAAATGTAAATGTGAATTGTGATGTAATCAAATTTGTATTGTAATTGAAATTGAATATATATAGTGAGAGCTTGAAATTTGTACTATTCAAAAATTGTAATAAATATTCGTTTGAATAAAATATCCGTTTGAATTCAAATTCTATGTTATTTATTTTATTCAGCAAATATATATTAATTATGTGAAAAATAAAATAGTACATGTGACGACCCGTCTTTCTAACCCCCGAAAGACGTATCATCAATAAGAAAATAAAGGGATAGAAATAGAAAAGATAGAAAGAAAGATAACAATATCAGAATCTCACAGCGGATTGGAACAAAATATAGTACATCACATAACTATTACATAGTTATACATGCATCAGAGTTATACAATATCATACACATGACAGTCATATACATATCTGTCAATACATACATCCAAAATACAACGTACATCAACTAACACAGTGGAACTATATAGATAGATACATACGTCTGGTCTTCTTCTCCAAGCTCTTCCAGAAACTCTATACTCCGAAAATCCATCACTTGGCTACTCATAAAAATTTGAGTACCCAAGAGTTTATGAAAAAAATATAAATTCCATGTCAGACATGGGTCTGGTATGAGTAAACAGGTTAAAGTTGTTTAAATTTAAAAACCATTTGAAAATAAAGGTATCACGTAAGACTCCCCGCACATAAACACGTGTAAGTTTTTACCTTACGCTAACCAAAACATTTTATAGGAAATCCAGTGATATTATAATAATGTCTAGGGTTTTCAAGTAAATAGAAAATAGCCGAAATTGTTACATCTATTAAATTCCAGCTACTAGCCACAAAAGTGGGTAATACAAATCAAAACCGTAGGGTCTCGTAGGGAAAATGGGTTTTCATCAATGGCAGGGCTACTGGGGTACCGCCCGTCACAGTATGGGGCCTAGATCACCGTACCGAGGATCACTACCGACCCCTTACAACACAAGGACGGAACCATTCCTTACTAAAAGTCCCGAACAAGATAACCCCGTAGTCGTGGCCAACAACTGCCCACACAGCCGAAATAAAGGGACATCTAGACAGGGGTATACCTCGTCCTGCTTGGGCATGACCCACCTAACCTTGCTGCATCTCCCCTATTTTAGCCATTCCCGGTTGATGAGGCTTGAGGCTGCGATTACCATTAGAGAACATATCTCTTAGAATGCTCATCGTCCGCCTGACGATGTGCTGAAAGCATTCAATCCATACAAGTTTGTTCCGGGTTCGAACGAAACCGAAGGCATTGTCTCGTTACACTCATTTTGGAATCACCCTCAGACTTAATGACGATAACCTTGCACTCTGAAACACCATCTCGACCTTCACTTGAGATGTCACGACCTATCGTTTAATTTGGATCGATGTGGTTTTCGGAATATCGAATTGATACCCGATCCCGCTCTTATCGAAATCCAAACGCCATTTTAAAGGCCAAGTTGTTTAATAGTTTAAACAGTTTAAATTCAATGCTTTGAATTCACATAACAGTTATCATAGATAGATCATACACAGTCACCACTGATATAACTAGAATATATCACAAATATCACAGAATATCACCCAGTAGATATCATAATCAATCAAACAATGATCATCAATTCATATCAAAATAGTTTGATCTACTTATTTTAATTCATCACTTTATCCAGCTTGATTAATTACCAATTAATCAAGTTATTAAATTTATTAATTACTGCTTAATTACTCACTTAATTAATCAAATCTTAATTATTAATTAATACCCTAATTATTAATTTATAAAAGTTAATTACCCATTTAATTATCATTAATTATTTAATTAATCGTTAATTACCAATTAATTAATCATTTAATCCTTAATTAATCACTTAATTAGTTAACTATTATTCATTTATTAATTAACTTTAAGTAATTAATTTAAAATTCTTAAGTTCAAAATTGATTTAAACACAAAGTTATAAATATCAATCTTTAATTACACATTTATAAAATTTTAAATTACTTATTTAATTACAAGTATAAATTAATTACATTTTTAATTACTTACACTTTAAATTAAATTTACCATCTTACATTTGCAAGCTCTCTTAATGATTTTAAATCAAATCTTAGCTTTAAATTTGTCAACATGATTTACTTAATTAATACTAAATTTAGTATAACAAAATACTTAAAAGTATTTAGGCAAATTTCTAAGAAAAGGAAACCCGAGACAAACACTATGGTTACTCGAGTAAAACTCGCGTCATCCCCTATTCTTTCCCGTGTCTCCTCTCTTCTCACCTTCTTCTTCTTCTACCTGTTCTTTTTTTTATTAGCTTAAGTTAATAACTGAAGTATTTTACACATACTCGTGTACGCACCAGGTTCAAACTCGAAGCAAACCCCAAATATACTCGTACAACAACTCACGACAACCACGACACCAAATTGGACACCCAAACGCCACCGTGCATGTGCACGGTGGTTCGCCACCCCTCCGGCAACCCACGATGCCTCCAACAAACCACGAATCGACCTCACATTCGAAAACAAGCATCAATTCAACGTGAAGAATTTGAAATCAAAATATGCCCATCTGCTCGAACCAGAAGTTCGAACACCCTGCGGAAAAACGCCTCGACCCTCGAACGCCGACCACTGGTGGCGACGTCGCTTCGGCCACACCACGACCATACTCTCCTCGACCATCTCCCAGAATTGCGAATGGCTCGATCAATCCACGGTGACGCCATCAAGAAACTTACAGACCATAGATAAATTCGAACCCAAACCCTACATTAGATTCGACCAAACAACTTACACAATAGATAATTTTTTTTAGCATTTTTCTTGAATTCGAAAATCACTAAGCTAGTTTCACAATAAATTTCAACATCTAATACTGGTTGAATCAACAGAAATTAACGAAAATGTACTTTTGATTCATTTTCGAACTGCACCTTGAATACTTACTTAAAAATCACCATTCTTGTTTTAAAAATCTTAACTTTGTGTGTTTATTCCAGATATATAATCAAAATAACAATTTAAAATATTTAAATTTGAACAATTGATTTCTTTTTGCTGTAAAATGAACATACAGTATCCATTTTGCACTGTCAACCTTCAAACCATTTCCATGCTATGATTCTAAGTTAAACAAACTTATTTAGTTAAATTTCTAAGTTTAAAATGGTTTATATGAAGAAGTATTAGTTTTCTTTACACTTCTTTACTCAGAAACTTTAAAAATACTGAAGAACATCACATATTTAAACTTCCAAAGAACATCTCAGAACTACATACTTACGATATATAGCAAACACAAGATTTACATGAAATAATTACCAAAACTTAAACTTTAAAATAGTATGTTTACTCACCAAAATAATTGTTGAGACGGAGAGAAAGTGTTGTTGAAAATTTACAGTGTTGAATTCCTGAAAATCTTTCCCTGCCTTGATTGAATTTGCTAGAGTTTGTAAATACAGATGTTTATTTTCTTTTTCTTTTTTTTATCTCAAGTTAGCTTCTCAAGTTTACTATGTTTGAAATGAACCAGTTAAAATAGGATGATGTTTATATATATAGGAAATAGGTTTGAACAAAGAGGTGGGTTTTAACCGGTACAAGTCTCAACTTGTATTGACCAGGTTTGTGTTTAATTACAATAAATTTAAAAAATCTTATATATTTCGGATGAAAGGATTTCTTTGTAAATCTGAAATGACAAAATGTTGTGCTAATTTAATGCATGTCTTCAAATGTGCTTACACAGAATTATGGTTTACTGATATTTGTTTATTTTTGTACAAAGATATTTTTGAATAT
The DNA here is from genome assembly GCA_030765085.1 of Allium cepa. Classification (NCBI taxonomy): domain Eukaryota; kingdom Viridiplantae; phylum Streptophyta; class Magnoliopsida; order Asparagales; family Amaryllidaceae; genus Allium; species Allium cepa. The sequence continues at coordinate 168,752,034 of CM060932.1, forward strand.
TAAGTGAATAATTTGTCTCTTATGCATTGTATATATGTAAATACAGGTTATGAAAATAGCTTGTCTTCTTTTCTAAACTTATCCTATATGTATATGTAGAATTATTATAGTTATTGTTAGCATAGTTTCTTAATTTATTCTATTTGTAATTTAATTTTCAAATATTTGATTTATAACATTGTATTTATATTTATATATTTTGTATTTCTATTTATATCTTATATTTACATTATAGTTTTCTTATGTTTATATATTTATGTTTATAACCATATATTGTTTTATACTTATGTTTAATATTCATGTTTAATATTGATAAGGTTGCTTATTTTTAAACATTATTATTAAAGACTTGATTTATATTCATATACTAGATCAAATATTAATAATATAGAACCTTTGATTTTTTTTGAATAAGACAGATTTTATTATAAACATTTCAAAGATTCTATTTAAATAGTATTGAAAGATTCTACTTCAAATTTTTAAATCAAAATTTTCTTTACAAAACATATATATACATATAAAATTGATAAATGACCAAGATCTTATCAGTTTATAAAATGAAAAGCTTGTATTTTAATTAATTAGATTAAATTCTTATTAAAATATATTGTCAACATCCTGGGTCGTTACAGTACATTAACAAATACATTTAAATGAATATATATATATATATATGTTTATTATCATCAAACAAAAATCATATACTCGCATATTCAACAAAACAAAGAAGATATGAAGATATAAAAGATAAAGAAATGGCTTACCAGATTAAGCCGAGATATCCACTCTGCAGTTGGGATAGGACTTCTGCATACTATCCTCTGTTTCCCAAGTACAGTCCTTTGGATCGCCACTCCATTGTACTTTAACCAGTTTCACAATTTTGTTTCTCAGCTGCTTTTCCTTACGATCAATAATCTTTATTAGTTCTCTCTTTACTGTGAGATTTGCTGTGATTTTCGAATCCTGCTGAGCAGCTTCTTCAATGACACTATCTGGGTCGTGCACATATTTTCGAAGGTTAGAAATGTGGAACACATCATGCACGCCAGACAACCAGCTGGGTAGCTGCACTCGATATGCTAGAGGACCGATCCTCTCCAAAATAGGAAAAAGACCAATATACCGTGGTGCTAGCTTACCAGTTTTCCCAAACCTTAACACTCCATGCATTGGAGACACTTTTAGAAATATCGAATCTCCAACCTGGAATTCCAATTCTCATCTTCTACGGTCATAATAGCTCTTTTGACGACTTTGAGCATTTATTACTTCTTTCGAATAAAATCTACTTTCTCCATGGCTTCTTTAATCATATCTGGTCCAAGGACGAGTCTATCACCTGACTCAATCCAACATGCAGGTGCTCGACACGAACGACCATATAAAGCCTCATAAGGAGCCATTTCAATGCTGGCCCGATAGCTATTATTATATGAGAATTCTACCATATGTAAATGGTCCTTCCAAGAACCACCAAAGTCGAGAATACAAACTCACAAAAGGTCTTCTAAAAGTCGATTAATCCTTTCAGTCTGTCCATCAGGCTGTGCGTGATAAGCAGTACAGAAGTTTAGTTTTGTCCCAATGCGGCTTGGAATGCCTTCCAAAATCTACTAGTGAAGATCGGGTCACGATCACTCACTATACTGCTAGGAATACCGTGGAGACGGACAATCCCTTTAACATATAGCTCTGCTAAGCTTGCCGCTGTCCGGGTGGATTTCATTGGGATGAAGTGAGCAGTTTTGGTTAAACGGTCCACCATTACCCAAATTGCTACATTTCCTTTCTTAGTTCGTGGCAATCAGTCGATGAAATCCACCGATACTTGATCCCATTTCCACTTCGGTACTTCCAAAGGATGAAGTAAACATGCCACTTTCTTTTGATCGGTTTTAATTTGTTGACAGGTAGCACAACGACTCACGTATATAGATATGTCCATTTTCATCGTTTTCCACCAAAATGTTCCTTTGATATCACGATACATTTTATTGACTCCTGGATGGATGCAAAGTTTGGACTTGTGGCATTCGTCCAAAACTTCACGTTTTAGCTCCGGAATGTCAGGGACACAGATCCGGCCTTTAACCTTATAATTTCATTATCATCGATTCCAAAACTGGAATCCTCACCTTGACGTATTCTTTTACAAATTCCACAAAGAAATTGGTCTTCTTTTTGTTTGCTAGCAATCTTTTCAAGGAGAGGAGGAGTGACAACCAGATATGCGAGAACATCATGTCTCCTACTTAGAGCATCGGCAACTACATTGGCTTTTCTGGATGTATATTGAATATCTAGGTCATAGGATGCCAAAAATTCCAACCAACGTTGTTGTCGCAGATTCAAATCTTTCTAGGTGAAGAGATACATCAAAGATTTGTGGTCGGTGAATAATTCGAATTTTTCACCTAAACAAGAAGAATTTATTAAGTATAGATTAAGTTAAGTTGAACTTTAAAAAATTTCTTTTAGAAAAGCTGAAGGAGATTCTTACCTAGAAGATAATGTCGCTAGATTTTTAGGGCGAAAATAATAGCCAAAAGCTCCAAATCATGTGTTGGAAAGTTTCTCTCATGCGGACGTAATTGTCTACTCGCGTAGGCAATTACCTTCCCATTCTGCATTAATACTGCACCTACCCCATCACCACAAGCGTCAGTATAGACAGATAAGCCTTGGTTCCCATTAATGATAGCGAAAACAGGAGCAGTAGTCAATCTCTTTTTCAATTCTTGAAAAGCTTCATCACATTTTGGAGTCCATCTGAACTTGGCATTCTTCATTGTTAGCTTAGTCATCGGGCTAGCTATCTTAGAAAAGTCCTGACAAACTTCCGACAATATCCTGCTAAACCCAGAAAACTTCGAACTTCTTTCGGACTTGTGGGTCGCTTCCAGTGAAGAATAGCGGAAATTTTGCTGGGATTAACGGAAATCCCTTCTTCATTAACAATATGGAAAAGAAATCTTACTTCTTTGACCCAAAAGTGGCATTTAGAAAATTTAGCGAATAGCATATTCCTTCTCAATATCTCTAAAACAATTCTGAGATGTTCAACATGCTCCTCTTTGGTTTTGGAGTAGATTAGGATATCATCCATAAATACAAGAACAAATTTATTCAACACCTCCTGAAACACACGCATCATTAAATCTATGAAGTATGCGAGAGCGTTGTTAGTCCGAAAGGCATGACTAACCATTCGTAGAATACGTCCGGATCCCTTAAAGCAGTTAGGTGAACATAGTCTTCAACAATTCGCAGCTGATGGAATCCCTGGGCTAGATCCATCTTAGAAAAGAATCGTGCGCCATGAAGTTGATCGAATAAGTCGTCAATCCTGGGTAAGGGAAACTTGTTCTTGAGAGTTTGCTTATTGAGTACGCGATAGTCGACACAAAATCTCAAATACCCGTCAGATTTAGCCACAAACACCACTGCTGAACCCTATTCGGAAACATTAGGACGAATCAATCCCTTCTTTAGCAAATGACCAGTTTGCTTGACTAGTTCAATTCTTTCCCGGGGTGCCATCCTGCGACTAGCATGAACGACAGGACGAGCATTCGAAACTAAGTTAATTCTGAATTCAATCTCTCTGTGTGGGGGTAAGGATTTGCCTTCCCAAAGTATACATCAGTTTATCCCTTTTTGGACTAAGGTCTTCACAAGAAATTTCTATGAAATATCCAAGTTTTGTTTTGACTAGAATCGTTCGGTTGTTGCAATCTAATTTGGCTTCATATTTCGTTAATAATTCATTCCGAGTAGGATTTCAAATTCACTGAAGTAGAGAACATAAAGGTTAATAGGAAATCGATGGCTAGAATACGAGATAGGCACCCTCCTACAATATAGACAAAGATTTGCGGGACCACCCACCGGATTCTTCACACAAATAGGTTCATCGACAAACTTAGGTTTAAGTTTTAATTCATTCATGATTTGTTGGGAGGTAACGCTGTGTGAAGCTCCCGTGCCGAATAAAACTCTAACAACATTATCACTAACAATAAGGTTACCCTCTAAAACTCCCTTTCCTTCATCCGCCTTTAAAGTTGAGGGGGCATCTTCTATCGCGTATATTTTTTCTACTTGTGCTTGTTTCTTTTTCGGGCAATTTTTAACTCCGTGACCTGGCTAGTGATAGCAATAACATTCTTTGGTTCTTTGACTTGCCTTCACGAGTTGATCTTTCTTAATTTGTTTCTTTGGTTTCTCACAATCGTTTGCTAAATGGCCTTTCTCCTGACAGTTATAGCAAGTAACATTTCTAGCTGGGTTCTCTTGATTACTCTTCTTCTTTTTACCTTGATCCGACTTCTTTCCTTTAAATTTTCTTTTCTTCCAATTCGAACTGCTTGAACTTTCCTTCTCTTTCGGAAATTTCTGCATATCTAGAGTAGCATATCGATAACCCATACCGATCAAGCCCGAAAAGGATTCTTTTATGTGGGTTGTCATCCTCTTGTGATACTCCTTATTCATTCCCCGAATGAATTTTTCATTCTTCTACAAAGGTGTTTTCACCAACTCGGGACTAAATCGAGACAATTTTTTGAATTTATTCAAGTATTCCTCAAATGATAGACTTCCTTGTTTTAAATCTATGAACTCCTGGTACATCCGAAAGATACCAGCAGATGGAATGTATCACTACTCAAACACTTCTTTAAATCGTCTCCAAGTAAACTCATCTTCCGGTTCATCTACAGTAACTGTCTCCCACCAGGCTAATGCTTCTTCTGGGAGTTGACAAGAAGCTATTAGTCGCTTTTGATCGTCTTCCAACTTCAATCCCTGAAAATTATTTCACAGGATCGGATCCAAGCATGGGCTTCAACAACAGATTCCTTGCCAGTGAACGACTTACCACCAAGTCTCAAGAAGATTTTATATAGATCAGCCAGATTCGACTGAGGTTGAGTAGACATAGTTGCTGTTGCAAGGACTTGACCAGTTGTAGTGTTATTTCCCTGTCCTCTACCTTGTCCTCTTCTTCCGCTCATTCTCACTATCTCTAAATAGTAAGAAAACTTGACTTAGGCATACAGACAAGATATCTTAGGGAATATCAACAATTTAAAAGGAATAGACCAAGAAATTTAGGGTTTCGGTCACTCGGTTTATACTCATTCTAGGTTATACTTCACCCTATCTCTAATGAGCCATCTAATGTGTTATACTCCGTAGCTAAAGTTCTTACTCAACCTTTAGCTCTAATACCACTTGTCACGGTTCGAAATCCAGCGATTGAAAATCGACATCAAATACCTCACTTGTATTTGACTGTCGGAGATTCAAACGTTGAACTCCAGTTCAGATGGAGCTTATAACAACATTAGAAGAAAACAAACAGCAAAAAAATGAATATCACTGATCACAATGCAGATACAATATGATACAATCTCCAATACAACATTGATCAACAATATCAGAGTGATACGTATATGGTACAACAATAAAACGACAACGAAAACTCCAACAAGTTTCCCAACGTACTTCACTTCGTTAAGGTCTTCAAAACTCCAATACTTCAAGAGATTTCCAAATCCAAAAGCTTTCCAAAAATCCGATAGCTTTCGAAAGACTTCAAAATCCAAGCTAGCTCCAAACAACGGATAACCTGCTTCTAGGATGCTCGTGTGGAAATTATGGGCACCCCGAGTTTAGGAAAGGAACAATAAACTCCGATTTAGTCATGGGACTGGTATGAGTAAACAAAACAGTTGTTTGAAATCAAAACCGTTTATAAAAGAAAATCCGACATGCTTTTAGAAAATGAAACTACCATAAGACCTCCCACCACACACACAATGCAAACGCAGACTTGGAGGAGATTTCTTCTTATGATCGTCAAACATGCTTAATATGAGAAAAATCTTTGATATTGTTATTAGTGCATATAGTGTGAAAACATTTCGAAAGTATAATATTAATCTTAGCCAGCATACCACATTTCGTCTTATGCCTACTATAGTTACCATGTTTTGTAGCAGGTTACCGCCACGCTGCATGGCAGGTTATACAACTAAAATCGTACAGGGCTCGTATTGTTTTGTTTGAATTTCCAACAAATGGTCGGGCAAAGGAACTTCCCATACAAAATGGAACGCCTCTAGAGGGACATCCCCAAGAACCTAACCGGATCTCTGCCCACAAGGCCGAGTTACCTCTGTAACTAGGTAACTACTGACACGAGTATGCTACCTCTCGGTCGTTACCAACCTTTATCCGAAGCGCTTCTCAACCAAAAACCATAAAGCAATAAGTTTGCATCAACCACAAAGTAAGTATTTGAGATCCATACCATGATACCACTTATAATCCAAAAGGAAATGGACATACCCTCAGGAGGGCTACCCCCAAATAACCTTGCTGCCACGATTTCTGTTTCAACCATAACCGGGTTGTGAGGTCCGACGAAGTCTCGTCCACAAAGCTACGCTTTTTCACAAAGCTATGCTTCGACCAACAAATGATCAGCAGCACTCAGCATGCTACACTACCAAATTGGAAATATATCACTAATAACCTTCAACTACATAAGCTCTGAGCTCGTACGTCTCAGAGAAGGGTGTTAAGCTAAGAGAATAAATTCTCCGCCACCTGCAGAAATTTATTGGAAAGAAATCAGCTTTATTCTCAAATTGTAATGCCATACATACAACCATACAAGTCTGTTCCGGGTTCGAACAGAATCGAAGGCACTTCCGAAGAAGCCCTTGCAATCCGGGCATCCACAATCCCGATCGGACTCCCCATCACATATGGAGATCCCTATACCGGAGCAACTCAGTGCAGAGTCATTCGATAGGCTATCCTATCGTTCTCGAAGACGCCTGGTCTTAACCATCGTCTTCAAATGCTATCCATTTCGTCATAGCACTATTTGGAATGGGTCATATGACACAAAGTCCTCTCCCGGCTAAATCGAATAGTGAGTGCTCAATTTTAAAACACGTGGATATATCATTCACAAAGATTCACAGGTTCGATGTGGATTTCAGATAACCAACTGGAATCCGACTCCCTGTCGCATCGAAATTCAATTGTCGTTTTACGGGCCAATGGGTTTTCACATTCACACAGAAGTATATTCATCACAAATATCATAGCTCAGCACAAAGCATTTCATATTACATAGCATCACATCACACATCAGAAATATCAATCCAACACAGAGCATTCAATAATAATCAAACATCTTCAATTAAGATGAATAAATCGTGTGGTTTTAAATTTATTAACCACATAATTACTTTCATTAGTTATCTTTAATCAATGATTAATTATCATTAATTACAATTGATTAAGTCTTAATCACCTTCGTTAATTAATCATTCCTTAATTAATTATCTTAATCAATTAACCCTTAATTGTTAATTAATTAACTCTTAATTACTTTTATTAATTAATTATTCCTTAATTAATTAATCCTTAACTATTAATTAATTAAATCTTAATTACTTTTATTAATTAATTACTCCTAAATTAATTAATAATTAATTATAAATTAATTAACCTTATTTGTTCATTTAATCGATCTTTAATATTTAACAATTAATTAAGTAATTACTTCTTAAGAAATTATATTAAAAAATTCATTAATTGTTTTAATAAACCAAAAGATAATTTAATTACTTTGACTATCCTTTTAAACCTTGTTAAATCATTATCCTTATACGTTAGTTGCCTTAGAATATTAAGATTAGTTCAAACAACATTTTGTTATAATTTCCTTTTAAATTACATTATTTGTCTAATATAAATAACTTTATAAAATAACGTATTAAAATTTAATTACTTCGAAAATATCTTACTTATACCTTTAATTAATCCAAGATTAAATCAAAATCATAAATTTGAAAACATGGTTTAAAAGGTTTAAAAGTTTGAAATTTTTTTAAAGTAAAATCCGTTTAACATATTAAGCTCGATACCCGCTTCGAGTCGCACCCGAGAAAAATTCTCGTTTACTTCGGGTTTTATCAAAATTCAACCCGAGTGCCCAAATTTTCAAACTTAAATTTTTTCTAAGTATTACTACCCGGCGCATCAATAATTTTACTCGAGTTAACACTCGAGCTATCACAAGTTTTACCCAATACTTGCTTCGAGACATCCACCCTTCACTCTTCTGCCTCATTCCTGATACACAACAGGACCCATGCACATGCACGGTTGGAATCGCCAGCTCCGATCGAAGCTCCAGCCTCCATCGAGTCGATGACAATCCCACCTAACATCCACACCACCCAGAAGACCAAAATGTCAGCGAACTTGCAAAAGAGTCAACTGATTCAAATTGGGTCGAGCTCGACCCACAAATCCACCTCGCTCTGACGCCAAAGATCACCAGAGGCAATGCGCCTCCGTCACGAGCTTCCCATGTCAACCACGCCCCTCTACCAAACAGTCTCGTCCAGTCCGATGCAGCCTAGACAACGAAATTGGTCAATTTTCGATCAATGCAGAAGCATGGGCTAAAACCCTAGTTTGGTCTCGTCAGCCCTTTACGACGAATTATAAAATCGTTGAGCATTTTTTTGTTAATCCCCGAGTCTTCCTTTACCTTCACGAGCAAACCCGATCATAGCCATTTCATCGATGATCGACAATGGCCAAAAACCCCAAAATTGTTCATTTCTGCCTATCTCAGTAATTACTGATTTAAAACTTATGATTTTACTTTCAAAAATCATTATTTTTGATAAGATTCCATATGGTATACTTGAAATTAAAATCTACGAGGTTTGAAATTTAACATGATTTGAATTTTGACTGTATTTTTAAATCTTCCAGTGAAGCTTTGATTGAATTTACTTAAATCTATTTTTAAGATTCGAATCATATTAAAACTATAATTTTTTGTTTAAATCGCATAGCTTAATAAGGATCAGGGAGGGAGCATTTGGATTTTTCTACAGGTTTGAAATCTGTTATCTTTAAAACAAAAACATATGTCTATTTCTTAGACATGCACAGGAAAATTCATATACATATACACACAGATTTATGCACATGCAAAGGGCTTTCAACATCATTTCAGACATGCTTACAAACAACAGTTAAAATTGGATTTAACATAGGTTTACTCACCTATTTTGTGAGAGCAGGGGAGAAGAAACCTGGAAGTTGATTATTTGAACTAGAATTGCTATTTTAATCTTGATCCTGGATTTCCCTGCAACTAGTTATTTAAATTTGCTTAGCTTCTGCTGGGTTTATTTGCTTGATTACTTAACAAATTAAAACTCAAAATTTTAAAATAATTTACCTTTAGTTTATTTTTATAAAAACACAGAAGTGCCTGAGTGTTGAAATCTGGAAACTTCTTTTTGTCTGAATTTGATTATAATGCCTTGATTCCTATTTGTTAGATGATGAAGCTTGATTTGTTAGCTGAAGCCTTGCTAAGTTGAAATTGGGTTTTACAGTGCTTGTTTTTTGAACAGAGATGAAATTCCAGGCTTGGAATCTTTTGAATTGAAGAAGTTGTTCTTTTTCTGGTTTGTGAATTTAATTTGTTTTAACTTACTTGATGATCTGATTTAATAATTTGATGCTTCTCAGTTTTTTCTTTTGTTTTCTTTTGGTTTTTAAGCTTTTGAAAATGAGATCAAAGTGATGAAAGGAATGAGAGAAATAATTTAAATTTCTTTTATAAATTTTCTAAAAAATTAAAATTAAGGAAGTTGACACTTATTCATTTCCATTCTTTAATAGATTACATTTGTTAAGTTCATATGTTAAATAGGACACTTGTAAATACATGCACAAGGATTTAAGTAAAAAAAATTATAATTACATTTCTATTATTTATATAACTACATTTCTCTTTATTTATACAATTTTTAAAAGAAATTGTTTTTCTAATATTAATTCATATATTAATACACATATGTTAATATATTTGAATCCAAATAATTTTACTTAAGATATTTTATTTTTAAATTTACATTCAAACACAAATTCAAATTCAATTTAAATTAAAATTCAAATTCAAATTTGAAACACATTTTATATATATAAACAAAAAACTCAATATTCACTTGTTTTGAAATTTTAAAATTAATTCAAATTATCTTCAAATTGAATTCCAAAAATTCAAATAAATTACAAATTTTAAATTGATAAATTTGGCGATGTTACACCTCCGATGTCTGATAGTCATGAGGATGGCAACTAGTCACTGTACCAAGTGTTTGACTTTGCAAACGGTCTTGGTGAGTGGGCTGAGACCTAGGCTCTCCTATCTTTGGAAGAGCCATTCTTGTAGGATCCCGTTGGCTTGCGATTGGTTTAATTGGAGCAGTTTGGATATTCAAATGCATTGGCATTTTCTTCCAATTTATCATCTTGCTCTCCATCCTCCGAGTCGAAGAGATACATAGATATGTCTTCCAACGGGGTCTTTGCCCCTCGATTCAAATTCGTAATAGGTTGCCTTATGGAAAATGGAGTACTTGCATTTCCATCTATGTTAAGTCCAATTATCCCCTTTTTTTGTGGTTGTTTTCCATTCTTCTATGTAGACCAGATTCGAAGGAATTCTCTTGTTCTATAGCAGTCGCGGGTTCATGCATAGTCCTTGGAGCAGGGTTTGGCTGTAAGGTTAGGAGAGCGTTAAGCTTATCCATTAGAGCCTCTAGTTGATCTCATCAACTATTTTATTCAACTCATCCCTGGTGACAACTTCATGCTGAATGGAGGATGCTAGCGCCGGATTTCCTAAGTTAGCACCATTTACTTCAGTTTGTTGGGGATTAACATCTTCTCCAGCTATTTTTTTCCCTATGGATCTTCCAAAGGCAGTTCTTCTCCTTTCAAGGGCCATTAATTCCGAACAGTAGATTCTTCAAGCAAAGATTGAGAATCTAACTTCTGGACCTATGGAATCTAATGTGATAGCTAGATCTAGATCCTGAGTTAGATTTCTTGGTGAAAGCACCAAAATGTTGACCAAAAAAATGGATCAACGCCCTGGTTTGAGTTTAAAAGCACCTGTCCTATTCTGACAAAGCAATATCACAGATTACAGATATAGAAAAAGAACAATAAAAGAAAGAAGGCAGAGAATTTTTATAGTGGTTCGGCTATTAATGAAGCCTACATCCACTTAATAATTTTATTATAGGCTAATTGTTGTTAAAAAAAGTGTTTGATTATAAGGCTTTGATTATCCTTAGGCAGATTGAATCCCCAAAGTTGGAATCCACTAGAGAATCACAGTGAATTCCTTCGGAGATTGTTGTGAGGGAGTTAGAGAGTGAATTTTTTTCCAACAGAGCTTCAGCAACCAGTCCGGAAAAGATCCATTTTATGTTGTAGATAGGATGGTATTTATAGGGACATGAGAGCTTCGGGGACAAGCCCTTTCATCAACTGCTTGAAGGTAGGTATGAAACGACCTAAGAGGGGTTGAGCTCGTGATCCGAGCCAAAACCATGGATCACTTAAGACACATGGTCTATGGGTCGCTAGCAACCCGTAGAGTTGGGTCCCTCGCGAGCTAATTACTTAGCTGTTATCATCTCATACTCCAATATGCAAGATGGCAAGGAATTTGACTTCATATGGATCGCTAGCGATCCATACACTTAGAATTTTTATGCTTATGTCTCCAAGGCTCGTTATCCCAACTTCTCTCATCGAACCAACATGTTAGCATGGATCGCTATCGATCTAAGTACTTTGATTGTTTCTGAGGTTCCAAGTTTGGGTTACTATTATATGGCCTTGCGTTGATGTCATCCGTGTAGTCTTGTTACCCGTTGTTCTGTTTTGATGATAATCTACTGGTTGATTGACCTCAGCTGCTGATTGGGATGAACTGATGCTGGTCCCTTGGTTTAATTGAATTTGGTCGTTGTCTTAGTAGTATGACTCGGCTCTCGTTCACTCCTTGCCTTAGCCTTTCTAGTTAAGTGTTCTAAGTCATTTTGATGTCACAGAATTGTTCTATTTCCTACTGGATCATATTGGGTGAAAAACCCAGATAACACTTGTATAACATTTTATAATTTAGTTAACTTAAAAAATAATCTCATTTATAATCTTCTATTAATTTTATTAATTAAATATTTTTTAATTATAAATTAACATCTCTACTACTAATAAAGAGAATTCATTCTACTAATTTACTCGGTGTCTTTTTAAAATTCCACTAATGCCCTTTCCATATATAAAGCAGTAGTAGCAGTTGTTTCTAATCGAAGTTGAGGGAGGCAAGCAATCTGCAGTCAAAAAATGCAGCAATCACACTACCCAATTTTCATGTGCTATCCAAGTTTGGAACTTGCTAATTTTCTAAACAACTTTTTAATATCAAATTCATCCCTTAAATTATATACAATAACAAATGACATATCCTGGACGATGTGGGACTACTTATACTCCAAATCAATGACTACTTATGCTCCTTTATCATTACAACCATCTACCCCACTAAACGGAAAACACGTGTATGAAATCCAAGACCCATCCATCAGTGAACCCTAATTTTTTTGTCGCTATAACCCTTCTACAAATTATGCTCCATCGATTCCATTTTTCTTGCTCATGGTGACTTATGCTTTGCTGGGTTTTAGATCTAATTTAATCGTTGCAGTTAAGCAGGTTAGATCTTCTTCGATTTTTTTTGTACTTGACTTGCAATTTTGATATTGGTTTGTTCTTATGATTTCGTCTTCTCTAGCAGTTTTATTTCAACAAATTAATATGATTTGTGGCTTTTATTTAATTTGTCTTCTATAGCAATGATGAAACGACCCTCATTTCATTTCAGGTATATCAAATTCTCCTCCATCTTTAAATTAATTTTTGATTTCGATAAAACTCATTTTTTGCAGCTTACAAATTAGTCGTTAGGTGCTTTCTGCACCCACATTTTGATAGCTTACAAACTCTATTAGGAACATAATTTGTTAGGTATAATCTTGCTGTTTGTTATTTTTTAAGTGAATCCATTTGAATTTTTGGTGAATTTGTTGGTTTAAAAGAGCAATCGAGTGATTAACTTAAGCCATGGACCTTAATAGAAAGTTGTCCAGGTAAATATATTTAGGAAGCCATATTTTTTACTAATTACCGACTAAGAAAGGAAAATGAAAGAAAAGTTTTACTTGTCTTTCTACTCTGCTGTTTAGAAGTACCAAAGCATCAAGGTCATGTTAATTCTAACTTATTGCTTTATTTATATTTATTATCTGTAACAGCCCGCGAATCCGTACCACTTGAGTCAACCCTATTCTACAATAATCAACTCAAGTTGCACAGAAATACGAACCATTTGGGTTTAAGAAGAAGAGGTAGAAGAAGAGAAAACAAAATCAACATCAGAATCTAACCATCGCCGCGGATAAAATATAATAGATAATAATGATCTTTACTCAAAATCAAATATATCAGTTTATATATATTACATCATCAGAGTACATCAATCACCACTCAACATCAATAACATACAAATGGATACACAACAACTCAACACAGCGGAAATATATATATATATACAAGTACGTGAGTACGTATTGTCATCCAGCTCGTCTCCTAAGCTCCACAGCATCAAAACCTGTAGTCTATAATACTCGGTCTGACCCGAGCATTATAGTTAAATAACACCCGAGTCAGTCTGGAATACCAGCGTGAGAAAATCACACCCAATTGATTATTAAAGTTTCAAAATCCTTTGAAAACAAAAGCATCTCGTAAGACCACGCCACAAATAAACATGTCGGGTTTTTACCTTACGATAGCTAAAACGATTTTATAGAAATTCTCTGATATTATAGTAGTGTCTATAGAAAGTAAATAGAATCTAGCTGAAATGCTTGCATCTCACGTTTCAGCAATAGTTGGGCACAATCAAAACCGTACGGGCGCGTAGGGAAAATGGATTCCAACTAATGGCTAGGCACTGGGGTACCACCTGTCACAGTACCTGGTCTAGATCAGCGTACCGAGGAGCCACCCTAACTCCCCTGCAACACAAGACCGGTACCATCCCTTACTGGACAGTCCCGAGCAAGATCACCCCGCGGTTGGGATCAGCAACCGCCCACACAGCCGAAAAAAGGGACATCTAGACAGGGATGACCTCACCCTCCAGTGGGGGCTACCCACGAAGCCTTGCTGCATATCCCTTGATTTTCAGCCATTCCCATTTGATGAGGCTTGAGGCTAAGCGTTACCTTTTTAGAATATATCCCTTAGAATGCCCATCGTCCGCCTGACGATGTTTTCGCAAGCATTCATCCATACAAGTCCGTCCCGGGTTCGAACGGAACCGAAGGCACTATTCCTACTACATCCATTTTGAAAATATCCTCAGGATTAGTAGCGACTAGCCCTTGCACTTCACTGCTCCATCTTCGAATCCAAATTCGTTTACACGAAAACGTACAAACCGGATCGAAGTGGTTTTCGAGAAATAAATCTCGATCCCGGTTTCTTCGAAACGATCAACGCATTGTCCAATATTGATAGTCGGTTATTTAACTATCAATTTCTATTCACAACCATCCATCAAACAATAATTTTCCAAATTATTTATTAATCCCAAAAATATCTTCACAAGATATATTTCTATTTTCAATCCTTTGAAAACAGTTTCAAAACCATCCTTCTTTTCAGAATAAACTTTCCCAATATTTTCTATCCCCACTGAAATTGCCAAGCACAAAACTAGATTTTAAAAATAATTTAAAACACTTTACTTTTAAGTATATACCTTCAAAACATTTAAATTAAAACTATTTCAGTAATTTGTTAAAAACACATATTAAATGAATAATTGAAAATAAGGTTACTTAATAAATATAAAACTAGATTTATACTTTTTAAAACATAATATTAAGACATTTTTTTTTAATAATTACTACTATAATAAATAAAAAGAAAATACTTACTTAAGAACTTAAATATTAGAAATAAGAAATTTTCCAACACTTGCTTTTAAACAACTTTTAATCTTTTAACTTATTTTTAAAAATTTACTTTGAAAACGTACTTGGTTATCCAGGGAGAATTCCAACTTCAATCACTTAAATCAATTTCCCAAATTGATTTCCAATTTATTTCCTTTTAATTCGGAATCTATTAATTTCAGATTTCATTTCTTGATTATAATTTAAAAATACTTTAACTAAAAATTCCAAATTTTAGATTTCTCAATTACTTCTTTATTCTTTTAAATAAATTTATACTTTGAATTTTTAAAATAATTCTTTATTTCTTTAATTGATATAACTTAAGTTTACAATTCATCAATTTCATTTTATTAAAAATTACATTTCTCTTCATACTCGAAGTTATTTATTATTATTTTCATATTACTTCTATTTCTTTTCAATTCATTCTTAATTTATTCAAACTTTCTATAATTATTTCGCTTAAAAATTTACTTCCTTTTAATTTCCTTCAACAATCCAATTCATATATTTTGGTAATTCATGATACCCGAATATCCAATCAAACCATACATTCAATATTCCAATATAACTCATCATAGGATATCAAATAATCAAAACAAAGAATATTGAATAATTTAAATAAATGTGAGGGGTCTAGTTGGATCCCTCCAACCTGTTTTCCCTACATCCACAAATGTTAGCACAATATAATATGCCAATTCCAAAATATACCAGACTAAAGCACATCAATCAATTCAACCATTCAAGCAATCATTTAAATTTAATCATTTAAATTTAAATTATACTGAGTGAGATTAACTCACCTTTGATTCCTGTTTCGCAACCCACTCCTATCCCGACTTGTTTCTATCAGATTTTGACCTTAAATAACATGGAATGATTTTTATTAATTCCGAATCAATCGAACAATTAATCACAATCATTTAATAATTTAACTTAACTAATGATTTAAATTTAAACAAACAATTTAACTTAAACTAATAAGTTTATTTGGACTAATTACCTTTTTTTTTATATATAACTAAGGTGGTGGAACAAGTTGATTGAACAAGTAAATCATTATAATCCCTATTTTAAAAATTAAGTGGTAGGTTTGTTATCTATATTTAAAAATGAAAGATCTAATTTTCCCTTTTTATATAAACTTTAAACATTTTAAAATTCCTATTTCCAAAAATCTTATCTTTACACAATTTCTTGCTTTACTGTATTCATCCATAGATTAATATATATTTTGCTGTTAATTAACAAGAACAACATTTACTTTACTGTAAAAACTTCTTTATATTTTATATTTGTAAAAAAAATAAAACTCTGGGTTTTCAGTATGATATTAAATTTTCTAATATATATATACTTAAAATAAAACAAAAAAAACTACTGTACCTCAGACGAAAACCACTTCCATACCCGGCCTCACCCTCGTTCCCAAATCGAACATGCATGATCGAGAACCCAGCATCACGCAAATCGCGAAGTCTTCCCCGTTCGTCCCTATTTTGCACGCCATCATGAGCCAACGAACACTTCGCCTTCCTCTAATTCGCAAGCAACGCCGACCTTCCAGATCGCCAACGGCCATCAACCCAGACTCGCAACCCATCATCACCTTACCCACGTCCTGCCTCAAGCTCGCTGTCGCCCTTGCTAAACCCAGTGCGCTCGTATGATCGAGATCGAGCTCGAACTGCCTGATGTAGTCATGCCGCGACCCCAAAGTGTCTTCGCGATTTCCAAAGCATCCTTCTTCACTAATCGAACCGGAGGAAAACACGATCTAGATCTGCTTCAAACCCTAATTCAGATGTTAACAGATTCGAACTAATCTCGTTATATTTTATTTTGTGAAGTTTTCGAATTTGAAGACATGAGAAGAGAAGCTCGGTTATTCTCTGGTTCGAATGAATTTATAAGATGAATGGGAAATTTTCAAGCAGAGGAAAGATAGATCTGTTGTTTCAAATTATAAGGAGCAAGTGATAATTCCGTTTTAAAAGAAGAAAGCATCTTCGGTCCTTATTGACCCCTTTTTTTTTTAAATGCTGCTGAAAACTTCCTCTTGAAGCCTCTTTTTTTTTTCTTCGACTACTAATATTAAAAAGAGGAAACGTTTTGAGACGCTTTGCTACTGTGTTTTGAGTAGAAAGCAAAAACAAATTCTGACGTTTAACTTATTGACCAAACAAGGTATATACTATTTTTATTTTAAATTGTCTCGAATTTTCGATATAGATTTAAGCGCGTTTATATGTCGTACGCTCACACAACAACTCCGATCAATACGAAATTTGAAACCCGATAATAACTCAATATCACGGACCCAATGGAACTAGTTTCATCGAATTCCGAGACTGTGCCTCGGAAGGCTATTTTTAAATTCAGTTTAAACGATTTAAAGTTCAAAACTGAACAAACAACTTCCAAATTCAATTTTAACACTTTTATTGTCTTCACTATTATCAATATAAATTTTATAAGCCTTCAAATTATTTTTAATCGGCTTAAAATTCCAGATTCAACATTTTATTCAGATTCAAGTTATTTAATTCAATAATTTAATTATCAATTAAATTGTGATATTCGAAATTCAAGTTAAAATTATTCTATTGAATATTCAAAATCAATTAAATATTCCGATTTTACAAACTCAAAATTCTGGGTCGTCACATTCCTCCCCCCTTAAAAGAATTTCGTCCCCGAAATTACTAGTTAGGAAGAATGATCCATGACCCATTAACTATCTTCTCAACTCCAAATAGTTTTTATCAATTTACTAACAAATCTTTTTATTAATGATACACTAATTCCTTTCTTAACTTTTCAACTTATCCACAAGTCCCAAACCATATTACTTACTTAACAATTCAAATTCAATTTTAAAATCGAATTTGAATTTGTCGAAATTTCTCAAAATTTTTCTAACACCTTAAATTTACGAAAAATTTCGCCAGCGTCTCCTTTGCGCGGCTAGCTCGGTACAACTACAAAATGGCTCTACGGCCTCCCAAATCCAAAAAGAAAACAAAAAGCCAAGTGGCTCAATCCAAATCCAAATCCAAATCCCAATCAAATTCCATACCAAATTTAAATACATACCTTTTGTCGAGCATTTCAAATTTTATCTTTTCATATCAAACCCAAATTTCTTTTTCCCTTTATAATACCTGCATACCTGCTTAGCACCAATATCCAAACACAATATTCCACAACATTTTATCGACTTTCTCACAAAATGTCAACATCTATTCATTCCAATATTGACTTAAATTACATTGTTCGTATAAATTTCCATTTAAGACTTCACCATTCCTTCTTAAATTTAGTATAAGCATTTTATACGTTTCTTAAATTTATTTCCACTTTACCACTCTAATTTATATCTATTTATATTCAAATTAATTCTTTCATTTCCATATGAATTCAATTTACCTTTAACTCTGCATATACAAATTTTATTTTTCATTTATAACCAATTCATGTCATTATTTAAGTTAGTTTCATTTATTAATTATATTTCAATTTCCAGTTTGAAACCGTTTTGTCGTTAACTAAATTTTCCAAAAATTTTATAACTCCCAAAATTTCCGAAAATTTTTGGCAGAGTCCCCTTTGTACGGAGGAGCTTTTGCAATTTGACAAAAGAGATAAATATATATACATCGACCCACACGGTCGGAAAACCAAAAACAGTTCATATTTCCTATTTTTTTTCTTTATTGCGTAGGCGTACCTTATTTAGCATATTAAGCAAGCGGCTTATTATTTTTAGCGAATAGCACAACCAAATCCAGCCACACGGCTTCCAAGTACCTGTACTTACTCAGTTTAAGCATGTAAGTATCAAATATATGCAGTTTAACTATATTTCACTTATTTATAATAGTTAAAACATATGAATTCTTAAAAGAAACTCATACCAAACATTTTTCTGTAAGCAATTTATATAGTTTCCATGCTAATTCAACTGTTTCAATTTATTTATAACCATTTTCATTCAATTCGAATGATTTTCAATCCATTCGTATACATCTTCATCAAATTTGAATGGTTTAAAACACAATAGCTTATCTTTAATTTATTCTTAAGCAAACTGAACTCACATTTAATTCAATTGCTTTCAAAATCAATTTATTTTACCCTTATCAACACATAGAATTTTAATTACTTCCATTTACATCCAAACGACAATTTATTCCATCATTTATTTATTCAACATAATTAGTTTATCCACATTTACTTAAACCATTTCTAATAAACTCGAAACATTTTATTTCCTTATCGTCTCAAATTATTTCAATTCCTTAATAATTCAAATATTTTACAATTATTTATTCTAGAATTTCATTCCATTAATATTATTTATAACTCACCGAATTTTATTTCGGTTTAAAAAAAAATTATTTTCACTTAATTTAAAGTCAATCCAATATTAGTAAACTTTGTTTAAGTTGAAATAAATTCAACTCTCTTCCATCTATTCAGCTTAAGTCAACTTACTTTAATTTATTCAAATTTTACACTTAAGCTCATTCTGATTTTGCAAACAAAGTTCTCTTTCAATTTATCTTGATTCTATTTTAATTCAATCTCATTTCCAACTACAAATTATTTGATCAATTATTATACATTTTAGCTTCTAGATTCAGCTCATTCAATTTATTACCTGGCTATTTCCAAATTATCTTCACTCATGGATTTTATTTCCACACTCAAATCATTGCTATTTTAATCCATTTACATTTTTATCCTATATACTTCAATTATCTTTAATTTATTAACACTTCAAGCTAAATTTTCAATTTATAACTCAAGTTCTAAATCTATTATCCATTTACCATCCAATTTAATTAACTCACAATTCAACTTCATCCTCAATTACTTTCACTTCATCCACAATTTAAGTCAAATTTAATTTATAACTTGAGTTCATTTCCAAACTTCATCATAAACTCACCATTCAATTTCATTAACTAATTTATTATCTAATTAGTTCTTCCCTTATTTATAATCCAACACTTGAATTTTTATTCCAAATATCACTTCATTTTATTTTCTTAAGTTCAATATACTTTACAATTCAAGTTTGGGTTCTCTTTTCATTTTTCAATTCATCAAAATATTGATTTTGGGCATTGTATTCCATTTTCAATTTAATAAGTCACAACCTATTGTTTTATACAATTCCATTCATCATAAGCTTGAATATATTCATCTTTTATTTTTAACTCAAACCTTCTATTTATTTATAACCCATGCATATTTTTATTTCATGGATTACTAATTCTTTTACAAGTCATTCTGATTTATTTAACTTAATCTAATTCTTATCCAACTTATTTCCCAGTTATCTAGGTAAAAATTTAATTCCATTTAATAACTTAATTGAATTCTTATTCCAATTCAATTTTATTTTAACTCAGATTTATTTAACTCAATTCGATTTCAACTTAATTCGAATACAACTGGATATTATTTCAGCTTATTCAATTTATTTTAATCCAGTTAAATTTTATTCTCCAATCCAAGTTAATTTCATTTTAACTTTTCTCTTTAAATTTAAATTTCAACATTCAAAGCTTATTTATCCTTCCTGATTTAAAAGAACATCCTAACTTATAAGCTTATAACCCATCTTATCAGGATTTTTTTTAAAATACCGGCTTTTGGTTTCAAAACATTTTGAAATTTCCAACATCTCAAATCACACTTCTCAAAATTTAAATCAATCCTGGTTTTATTCCCAGCAAATTTCCTTAGAAATTTTCAAAAACAACTAGCTTTCTGAACAAGTCAATTTGGTAGCAATCCATCACTTAGGAATTCGAAAATGAATACTGATGATGCGGCCGTCATCATCAGAATTATTTTCCAATAATCCAAGTGATTTCAATCCTATATCACTTTCAAAATCCATTTAAAACAGATTTCTTTTCAGAAACATCACCAAAACAATTGTGCTATTATTTATCTTCAAAACACTTCCAAAATCTCCGGGTTTCAAATTTCCAAATCCTGCTTAAATCAATTTTACTATAATTCATTTGCATATCTTATGCTCAAACAAATTCTTATTTGATTATATTTCAATTTATAAATTTCATTTATGACTCATACTTACGAATTTCATTTTATAATGAATTTATTCCCTTCAACTTTGGTTATACTTTCAATTTCTAGTTAAATTCACTTAACAATGATAATACTTTAATATTATCATTTCTAACATCCAAGCAACCATATAATAGCTATATAGTTTTCCAAAAACTTTCTTTATATCAAAAATATATTTTTGGGTAAAATTATTTCATTTACCCATATTTAAAACAATACCGTGTCGATTGTTCTATTCAAGTGTTTAGAAACCCCTTCGATACAGTTGTCCAGACTGTGCCGACGAAGGTTCATATGCCACTCAATAAACCAATCAACACAATATTAAAACAATTTATATTGACTAACAAATACACGCTCATATTTATTTATACGCTCAAACTCATTATAGAGTACTACGGACTCTATTTTAAATGAGTAATTCCCACCAGAGCCAAGGTTATCGCCAACCTCGCTCTGATACCAAGTGTAACAGCCCGCGAATCCGTACCCCTTGAGTCAACCCTATTAAACAATAATCAACTCAAGTTGCACAGAAATACGAACCATTTGGGTTTAAGAAGAAGAGGTAGAAGAAGAGAAAACAAAATCAACATCAGAATCTAACCATCGCCGCGGATAAAATATAATAGATAATAATGATCTTTACTCAAAATCAAATATATCAGTTTATATATATTACATCATCAGAGTACATCAATCACCACTAAACATCAATAACATACAAATGGATACACAACAACTCAACACAGCGGAAATATATATATATATACAAGTACGTGAGTACGTATTGTCATCCAGCTCATCTCCTAAGCTCCACAGCATCAAAACCTGTAGTCTATAATACTCGGTCTGACCCGAGAATTATAGTTAAATAACACCCGAGTCAGTCTGGAATACCAGCGTGAGAAAATCACACTCAATTGATTATTAAAGTTTCAAAATCCTTTGAAAACAAAAGCATCTCGTAAGACCACGCCACAAATAAACATGTCGGGTTTTTACCTTACGATAGCTAAAACGATTTTATAGAAATTCTCTGATATTATAGTAGTGTCTATAGAAAGTAAATAGAATCTAGCTGAAATGCTTGCATCTCACGTTTCAGCAATAGTTGGGCACAATCAAAACCGTACGGGCGCGTAGGGAAAATGGATTCCAACTAATGGCTAGGCACTGGGGTACCACCTGTCACAGTACCTGGTCTAGATCAGCGTACCGAGGAGCCACCCTAACTCCCCTGCAACACAAGACCGGAACCATCCCTTACTGGACAGTCCCGAGCAAGATCACCCCGCGGTTGGGATCAGCAACCGCCCACACAGCCGAAAAAAGGGACATCTAGACAGGGATGACCTCACCCTCCAGTGGGGGCTACCCACGAAGCCTTGCTGCATATCCCCTGATTTTCAACCATTCCCATTTGATGAGGCTTGAGGCTAAGCGTTACCTTTTTAGAATATATCCCTTAGAATGCCCATCGTCCGCCTGACGATGTTTTCGCAAGCATTCATCCATACAAGTCCGTCCCGGGTTCGAACGGAACCGAAGGCACTATTCCTACTACATCCATTTTGAAAATATCCTCAGGATTAGTAGCGACTAGCCCTTGCACTTCACTGCTCCATCTTCGAATCCAAATTCGTTTACACGAAAACGTACAAACCGGATCGAAGTGGTTTTCGAGAAATAAATCTCGATCCCGGTTTCTTCGAAACGATCAACGCATTGTCCAATATTGATAGTCGGTTATTTAACTATCAATTTCTATTCACAACCATCCATCAAACAATAATTTTCCAAATTATTTATTAATCCCAAAAATATCTTCACAAGATATATTCCTATTTTCAATCCTTTGAAAACAGTTTCAAAACCATCCTTCTTTTCAGAATAAACTTTCCCAATATTTTCTATCCCCACTGAAATTGCCAAGCACAAAACTAGATTTTAAAAATAATTTAAAACACTTTACTTTTAAGTATATACCTTCAAAACATTTAAATTAAAACTATTTCAGTAATTTGTTAAAAACACATATTAAATGAATAATTGAAAATAAGGTTACTTAATAAATATAAAACTAGATTTATATTTTTTAAAACATAATATTAAGACATTTTTTTTTAATAATTACTACTATAATAAATAAAAAGAAAATACTTACTTAAGAACTTAAATATTAGAAATAAGAAATTTTCCAACACTTGCTTTTAAACAACTTTTAATCTTTTAACTTATTTTTAAAAATTTACTTTGAAAACGTACTTGGTTATCCAGGGAGAATTCCAACTTCAATCACTTAAATCAATTTCCCAAATTGATTTCCAATTTATTTCCTTTTAATTCGGAATCTATTAATTTCAGATTTCATTTCTTGATTATAATTTAAAAATACTTTAACTAAAAATTCCAAATTTTAGATTTCTCAATTACTTCTTTATTCTTTTAAATAAATTTATACTTTGAATTTTTAAAATAATTCTTTATTTCTTTAATTGATATAACTTAAGTTTACAATTCATCAATTTCATTTTATTAAAAATTACATTTCTCTTCATACTCGAAGTTATTTATTATTATTTTCATATTACTTCTATTTCTTTTCAATTCATTCTTAATTTATTCAAACTTTCTATAATTATTTCGCTTACAAATTTACTTCCTTTTAATTTCCTTCAACAATCCAATTCATATATTTTGGTAATTCATGATACCCGAATATCCAATCAAACCATACATTCAATATTCCAATATAACTCATCATAGGATATCAAATAATCAAAACAAAGAATATTGAATAATTTAAATAAATGTGAGGGGTCTAGTTAGATCCCTCCAACCTGTTTTCCCTACATCCACAAATGTTAGCACAATATAATATGCCAATTCCAAAATATACCAGACTAAAGCACATCAATCAATTCAACCATTCAAGCAATCATTTAAATTTAATCATTTAAATTTAAATTATACTGAGTGAGATTAACTCACCTTTGATTCCTGTTTCGCAACCCACTCCTATCCCGACTTGTTTCTATCAGATTTTGACCTTAAATAACATGGAATGATTTTTATTAATTCTGAATCAATCGAACAATTAATCACAATCATTTAATAATTTAACTTAACTAATGATTTAAATTTAAACTAACAATTTAACTTAAACTAATAAGTTTATTTGGACTAATTACCTTTTTTTTTTATATAACTAAGGTGGTGGAACAAGTTGATTGAACAAGTAAATCATTATAATCCCTATTTTAAAAATTAAGTGGTAGGTTTATTATCTATATTTAAAAATGAAAGATCTAATTTTCCCTTTTTATATAAACTTTAAACATTTTAAAATTCCTATTTCCAAAATCTTATCTTTACACAATTTCTTGCTTTACTGTATTCATCCATAGATTAATATATATTTTGCTGTTAATTAACAAGAACAACATTTACTTTACTGTAAAAACTTCTTTATATTTTATATTTGTAAAAAAAATAAAACTCTGGGTTTTCAGTATGATATTAAATTTTCTAATATATATATACTTAAAATAAAACAAAAAAAACTACTGTACCTCAGACGAAAACCACTTCCATACCCGGCCTCACCCTCGTTCCCAAATCGAACATGCATGATCGAGAACCCAGCATCACGCAAATCGCGAAGTCTTCCCCGTTCGTCCCTATTTTGCACGCCATCATGAGCCAACGAACACTTCGCCTTCCTCTAATTCGCAAGCAACGCCGACCTTCCAGATCGCCAACGGCCATCAACCCAGACTCGCAACCCATCATCACCTTACCCACGTCCTGCCTCAAGCTCGATGTCGCCCTTGCTAAACCCAGTGCGCTCGTATGATCGAGATCGAGCTCGAACTGCCTGATGTAGTCATGCCGCGACCCCAAAGTGTCTTCGCGATTTCCAAAGCATCCTTCTTCACTAATCGAACCGGAGGAAAACACGATCTAGATCTGCTTCAAACCCTAATTCAGATGTTAACAGATTCGAACTAATCTCGTTATATTTTATTTTGTGAAGTTTTCGAATTTGAAGACATGAGAAGAGAAGCTCGGTTATTCTCTGGTTCGAATGAATTTATAAGATGAATGGGAAATTTTCAAGCAGAGGAAAGATAGATCTGTTGTTTCGAATTATAAGGAGCAAGTGATAATTCCGTTTTAAAAGAAGAAAGCATCTTCGGTCCTTATTGACCCCCTTTTTTTTTTAAATGCTGCTGAAAACTTCCTCTTGAAGCTTCTTTTTTTTTTCTTCGACTACTAATATTAAAAAGAGGAAACGTTTTGAGACGCTTTGCTACTGTGTTTTGAGTAGAAAGCAAAAACAAATTCTGACGTTTAACTTATTGACCAAACAAGGTATATACTATTTTTATTTTAAATTGTCTCGAATTTTCGATATAGATTTAAGCGCGTTTATATGTCGTACGCTCACACAACAACTCCGATCAATACGAAATTTGGAACCCGATAATAACTCAATATCACGGACCCAATGGAACTGGTTTCATCGAATTCCGAGACTGTGCCTCGGAAGGCTATTTTTAAATTCAGTTTAAACGATTTAAAGTTCAAAACCGAACAAACAACTTCCAAATTCAATTTTAACACTTTTATTGTCTTCACTATTATCAATATAAATTTTATAAGCCTTCAAATTATTTTTAATCGGCTTAAAATTCCAGATTCAACATTTTATTCAGATTCAAGTTATTTAATTCAATAATTTAATTATCAATTAAATTGTGATATTCGAAATTCAAGTTAAAATTATTCTATTGAATATTCAAAATCAATTAAATATTCCGATTTTACAAACTCAAAATTCTGGGTCGTCACATTATCTTTACAGAACCAAGTGATCCAAAAGAAGTATGTAGCCAATGTTACCCAAAAGAAGTATTAGTTATGTTGTTTCAACAATTTTTCTTATTATATCCGTTACTTACATACTATAGGATTGAAGCTGAAAAGTACTGTTTTTTCTTTGTTAAGTATTTATACTGCACCGTTGTCACCAAGTATTTTAACTTTAATATTTTTTCAGTTAGTCGAAGTAGCCATATAATTTTCACTAAAACACAATTTCTAAAGTCTTTGAAAGGTCCACACTTCAAAAATATTGAACTGTTAACTGAAATATTAATTCATATTGTTTTGTACACACAATTTCCATTTACTCTTCATTAATTTATCCCTATAGATTTCTGGACTTCATGCTATTTTGTTGATGGATCATTTAGAGAAGAGTCAAATTTTGGATGGTTACTTATTATAACAAAGTTGTAATTGCATTAATGTGCTATTATACGATATCAACTACTATCCTTGCGATATCCAATTCTAAATATTTGAAGTAACTGAAATTATGGGAGTAGGAGTCAAAAGAGATAAATACATAAATAAAGATTATTTATTTCTTTAAAAAAATAGTATACACTAAATGGTAAGTATATTAGTATGGTAACTGAATTATATATTTCTTTAAGTTTTACATTTGACATGTAAACCATTGGTTGCAATAATGGTTATTTAAATAATCAAACAGAACATTTGGTAAAGCATTAGGTATTATAAGAGAGATACATGTCAGTTAAACCTTTTTTTTGAATTTTAGCTCTAAAAGACCTCATATAGGTTTGAGATTCATTGAAATAGATCATCACTTACTGTTTTAACCATGACATAGTTCCTTGCAAACCATGCCTTGCTTTAACCAAATGGCCACTTGCACATATTTCAGAATATGCCGAGTTGGGTGTTTTTAAACCAAATTCACCACTTTTGTCAACCCTTTCGCACTTGAAATGTAACTTTGTATTTGCTATAATCTATCTCATATATTTCTTTTTTCCCTTCGTGCTTGAGGCATAATCTGTCTCACATATTTCTTTTTTCCTTTCATTCTTGGTTATACATCTTTTAACTTTTAGTAGACAAATACTAAGAAGATTTTTAAATATGTCAACTACAATAACTTCCATGCCATATAAAGGAAGTCCCATGATTCAGTTGAAATAGTACTATGGTAACCATTGCAATACTTTTTGATCAACAATAGTTTACCTTCAACTACAGGACTATATTTTCCATGTACATTTACAAATTAACCTTTCTCATATTTTGTTGCTATGAATTTGAATTATACGACTACTTACTAATACAGTGTTGTTTCTACAAGAAGAAGCTTTATATTGGAGTTGTGCACTTAATGTGGAATAGAATCAGAGATTGCTCCAAGTTGTTAAGAAATGGTTTATTACTATGTTTTCTCCAAAATATTATCTCTGTAGTTTATACGTTTTCTCCAAAATATTGATTGGTATAAAAGATGATATTGCATTCAAAAAATTTCAAAAATTTATTGGCTAGCGTGATGATCCCTTAGTCCTAATATTTCTATCTTACTTTTGCTATGCACGTTGGATCAGGTTAATATGTACCTAAACAAAAGGAAGCATACACATGGAAGGTTCTTTTTTTAAAATTGCTATGATGTTCATAAGATGTTCACATGAAAGATACCATTTTTATACCCAACATGTTTAATTTTTTATATCAGATTGAGAGGATTATGCATATGAAGAACAAGTTTCCAGTTTTGATGTGCTTAATGGTAATGTGGCTACAATTGCATATACAAGAATTCAATTATGGCTAGAGTTGATGGGTTGAGATTGGCATAGGTTCTAGGTCAATATGTACTTGACATAAGGTTTGTGCCGTTCAGAGAGGTCGGATATATTTTATTGTTTCTATTTATAAAGTTCATTACTTTGGTCTACCAAACGCAATATTTGGATTTGTGGCAAAATATTATAACTATTATAGTATATTTTTGCTATTGAAGTCAAATACCCATTATGGGTTAAATTGTTTTAATGGCACACGCTATTTTAATGATAGACTGAAGAATAAGAAATTATGATTAACAATTAATTACTTATTTAAGATTATACATTAAATTGAAACATATTTTGAGTTTTTCCACTTATCTACAGCATTATAGCGAGTAAACAAAAGAAAATGAAAAAAGCGAACCAAAGACTATATTATTTGTTGATATAGTATATAATATGCAACTACTTATACTGCCAACCCGGCCAATGTAAATTTATAAATGAAGTTCGTCATCAATGTAATTTGGGTTAGATAAAGCTTGGTTTCATCTGTAAAGGTTAGCATCCTTTAGTTAGATTTTTAATTATTTTTTAGCTCCATATATTTTACTTGATCTACACAAACAAGCTTAAATATTGTATTTCATATTTTGCAGAACCCAAAATAACAGTGTATTTAGTAGATACAAGTTTTAATGCTGAGTATCACTTAGACTTATTCTCAATATCATAATTGTATCTAACATGGAGTTTGCTTGCTATTCTCATTGTAGACGTTATAGAATGTCTTAAGCATTACTTAACGCATATGTTATATACAAAGATTGATGCTCGGTATTTGTAAGTAGTAATAGTAGATTAAATACTGTTCTGATCTATGTTGTATGAGTATATTTATGAGTGTTCTATCTATATGGAATATGTAAATACAAACAATGTTTGAGAAGATTACTGATAATTCTTACTCTGTGTATATATCTATGACTCCAGTGTAGGGTCATGGTTTTTTTGGAAAAAGAACAAATGAAATATATTTGAGATATCAATCAATCTATGAATAGAACATGTAAACTTTTTTGACTAGAAATAATACATAATTTTATATTTGTTTCCATGTTATAGGTTCAAGCCATATCAGCTTTTCACTCATTCCAGCATAGCAAATTAGGATGCGCCGGCATACAATTATGCAAATTAAGTATAATTGTTGACTAATGTAGTAATTTACATACATTCATGTAGCCATATGTCAGCTTACATAAATGTAAGCTGTAGTTTTGCATTTGAAGCGTAGAAGTGTAGAATTATAATAAGTTTAAATTATTTTTGTAATTAATTGTGTCCATGCATATAGCTGCATATGAATTGTAGTTAGATATTTTTATACATGTATATAATTGTGTACTTTGTAGTATTTGGTGTTTTAATATACGTTTTACAATAGGATAGTTGTAAAATTAGATTATGGAAGATTGAATTAAATTAGATGTGATGGTTGAGTATTAGCATGGAAATGAAGTGTCATTAACATACCAACTTACAGTTAATATTCTTCTCTTCAAGTAGTGTACTGAAAGATAGTTAACCTTTGATGCTTGAAATAAGTGTCCTTATTGAATAACACGAAGATAATTCCTTGATTGATGAATGATTTATTTGGTTAGGTAGGAAAGAAAATTAACATTGTAGTGAAGGAGATATTGGAAAGGAATAACCGAGATGAAGAGAAAATTTTGCAACTGCAAGTAAGACGTGGGGTAGAAAAACACATTGCATATACTATTAAGCTCAATATTTTCTGTACATGTTTGACTTCTTTTTTCAAAAGAACAGTGCTGCAGCCACATAAAATAATAATAATCTGTAGTTCATTTATCTTAATAAATTTATCGTACATTGCATTGTAAATATTACTTTTAACTTCAAGTACCTACATCTAAAGTTTGTGTAATTATTTGTATAATTTGTTTCACTTTTATCCTAATATTTTACATTTCATTCCATATATCTCAACTGACTAAATGATCTTAAATTTGAACTAATTATATAAATCCAATTAACTAATATTCATTAATTATTTTACTAATTTATGAAAATATGAGAATTTCAATATGTACATCATATTCATATTAACATAATTGATTAAAAAAATCATTAATGTATACATAGGTGACCACATAAAGTATATACATAAACAATAACAACAAACTCAATTTACATTTTATCTCAATAAATATTAATGCAGAAGATGGATCAACACCAAGAAAATCATATAAAAGCACCAGTTTTTTTTAAAATTGATGTAAGAGCAGTAGAAATCTCAGATTAAACAAGTAAAAAATAGCAGAAAGGTAAAAAACAGACACAAGAGTTTGTATAGTGGTTCAACAATCTCTGGCCTATGTCTATTTTATAGTTTGTTATTCATCGTCACTTTTTCGGATTACAATGAATTATAGAAGATCTATTTTACAGTATTGCATTGAGGTCTTGAGGTGTGCTTATTATCTGATGATTTTGCCTTTGGTTGCTATTTTAAGCTTTGATAATCAATGCTTCTAAAAATGGGATCTAAAATTAAACTTCCTTTACAAATTCAAAATACTTCTACAAATATTCAAATTTTAATATCACTGGAAAATAAAGAATCATTTTTTTACTAATTTAAACATATGCAACTAATAAGGAAAACAATTCAGGCGCAAAACGCATGCCGTAACACTTTGGCTTTAGTGGGATGAAGCTCAATAATGTCTTTGTATTCTATGTTAAAATCCAATGGTTTCCATGTTTAAATGGTTTGGGATGTTTTATTAGTTGATTTAGCGATAAATAAATTGATGGGGTTGTGATCATTAGTTTCAAAGAGGGGATATATTGCTTAAACTAGAAAGAATTTTTTAACCACGACATATGTTGTAAAAACTATTTTAATTTTAGTAGCTATGTTTTAGACTAGGCCTAACCTTCATGAATGTTTAAAACCACGTATATTGAATTCAACGGGACCCGTGTTAAAATTAATTTTATTTGGTTCTTAAACATTTGAAGGATGCAGAGTATTACCCTTTAGTTTTTCGTTACTTTTCTAATACTGTTTAAATCCCCTGATAAGCACTAAGGGATATTAAAGGTGTTAACGTTGTAAATGCAGGTCCACCTGGACATGCATATATACTCGTTTTAATTAAGGTTACTTTATTCATTTTAAAATTTTAAATTGAGTACGTGTTGTATAAGGTTTACTGTTATACGCATATGTCTTATATATGTATTATATTATTTATTAACTAACATTTAATTAAAATATTTAGTTAAAATAATTTTAATTTCAAAATTTATATAGAAATATGTGTCTAAATGCGTGCATGTGCGTGTGCGTGTTTACCCAGATATTACCTTAACATTTTAAGGTAATGTAACATATGTCAACATATATACTTTTTTAATTAATTAATTAAATTTTAGTTAATCAATTAATTAAATTAATTATTTTTATTTTCAAAACAATTTTGCAAACTAGTTTATAACATATTTAAAACCATTTCTTATTTTAAATTTAACCGTTTCACTTTAAAGTATTATTTTTATTTATTTTAAATTTAACCTTTTAATTTTATGATTTTATTTTAATTTCAATATAGATTTTTAAAATTAGCCGAAGGCCCAAATAAATTTGGGCCTTTATAAGGGGATAACCTTTAGGCTTACCCCATATTATAAGCAAGGCTAGTACCTAGGTAGGGCGGAGTATTTGAATGCTCAAACTCAACCTCAGACACTACTTTTCTAGACACCCTGCTATATAGGTAGACTTTAATAAGTTAGTCCTAAACCACTAATTTAGAACGCATATGCTATTAGCCTTTGACACTGTTGTTGGTTCTCGACCAGCATATAGCATGTAAAATAAGTAAATTTTAAAAAATTATTCCATTTTGGATCTTATTAGGCCTATGAAGTCTAAATTTATTTAGATATGTTCTAAATTAATTCGAAATATAATCAATATTTTATTTAAGTTGTAAATAAAGTTTGATTTTAATATTATATTTGTATTATATAATATAACATGTGTATCATGTACACATATGCATGTACTTGCACGTGTGATATATATAGTGCACATGGTTTAACATGTCCATATACCAGTGTCACAATCTGCGCCGCAACTGACGTATTAGCCCCTCCATATACATATGTATTATCTAGTGTATATATACGTTTATAGTTTAATATGGCATAAAATTATATTTATAGAATATAAAATTTATATCAACATATACGTATGTATTTTTTGATATCTGTAAACTCAAATATAAATAATTTCAAATTCAATTTTGAATTTAAAATTCAAATTTCAAAGATCTAGATCTAAACTTTAAAATATTATATAATTTCAAATACATCTTGACTAGAAACATTTAAAATGATTGTTTATTATATTATGATAAATTACTCATGACTACAAACATATTGTAACTACTATCGTAATACATACCATTTATGGATTTTCTATTAATTTTTTAATTAAATAATTAATTAATATAACACATTATATCAAGTATAAGTAGAAAGCAAACACCTTTTATTTTGAATATGATTGACTATCGAGTTATATATATAACAAATTACATAATTGTCCATAAGGCACAACCTAATCGAGTACGTATGGATGTTAAAACTAACTGGATGTACAACCTAATCGGCTACGTATAGAAACCAATATGTAAGCAAGTTAGAATAATGATTAATCGAGCTTACCACCAGATGTAAAAGCTAACTAGATGCACAATCTAATCAAGAATGTATGGATGTAAATCTAACTAGAAGCACAACTTCATCGGGTACGATATATGCAAAAGCTAACCAAATGCATAACCTAATCAAGTACATATGGAAACCTATCTATAACCGGTTAGGATAATCATTAACTGGGCGTGTTTCCGAAAGCAATAGCTAAATAATAAAATGGATTATCATGACAATATATATATATATATATATATATATATGTATGTATGTATACTTATGCATAACAGATATATAACAAGCAAACTCAACTTACAACATATTTGTTGGGCAAATATTTGCTAACCAATCAAAGCTACATTATTAATACAATAAGAACAAATAAATAAGATCATAAGAACAAAAATAAACCATTTAATTTAATCGAGTAGAACATGAAATTACATTAACAATCATCAAAATATAAAGCGTATAAGGTACAAAAAATATATTGATTTCTTAACAAATATGATCTTTTGTTATGACCTAATTTCTTACATAATCTTGCCTTCTTTAATTCATGTTCAGTCTGTAATTAGGCCATGCCATCCACCCCCTAACATGGTCAACCGTACAGTTTTGTAAATGAAGCAAAATTTCCAAAACCCCTTTTAAGTAATTATCTTTAATGAAACCCCTTTTAAATAATATCGATATCTTATATCGATACGCATATATATAACTTTTATATATGTTTATATGTTCCCAAATAATTATAAACAATACCCAAACATCAAAAAAAATTAATATTTAATATATATTAAATAAATTAGTTTAATTTATTCATAACATTTTATAAAATAATTAAATCATATGATTTTTTAGAGAATTCACAAATGCGGTTGTTAGACTTGAAGATATGAATTCAATCAACGATTAACGTTTACACATCATCTTAGCTAGTGGTTCGAAGTTTGGGTAAATTCATCACTTATAAATCTTTTTGGTAAAATCCATTTTCACATTTTCTAAGCATTGCATTTTAATAATGATAGTTTTCACGAGTTCTATTCGTCGAAACCTTATCTCTTTAGGATATATGAAATTTAGTATTTGTCAAAATTCCAATATTATCTACATTCAACTCAATTAGTCCATAAATAATGTCATTAGTTCAATAATAACCTTTATTATTAACTGTACTACTCTAGTCAATGATTTTTGACTTTTAATTGACAACAGTTGTAACAGCCGCCCTACACCTACGATGCAGAACGATTGTTAAAGGAAAGAAAGGAAGTAAAGAAGAGGAAATAGAAGAGAATGGAAAAGAGGAAGAGGAAATATCAAGTAATAACATAACTTATCGAATATCTCACCTTGCATTAAATGAAATATAATAGTCAACACAGATTAAAACAATCGAGACAGTAATAACAATGTAAACTAATCATCAGAGTATAAGATCCACAGAGTTATAAAACATGGCAATTGAATTTATAAAACTGATACATAAACTTAACTTAATAAACTAATAATAGTATGTCAAACACTATCAAAGCTCCATAGTTTCACAACGGAATGTACAATAACAAACTCAATATAAGTATGAGCAAATGTCACCTCCTGCTAATCCATCTGCAGAACTCCATATGCCATCCAAACCTTCTCTCTAGCCTACTCATTTAAGAGTACCCAAAATAATAATAAGCAAAGCGTAACACCTCGGGTCATACAACAGTCTGGTGTGAGTGATAAACAATATCAAAATACTATAAAAGTTGATTTAGTATACGAAATAGAGGGTATACGAATCATCCTGACATGTTCCTGCAACCAAAGAGTTAACACATAACATTGATAACATGCTACTCTAGAACGTCATAAAGGGTACTTCATACTCAGTAAACTGTCGGGGTGCCTAGGTATCCATATCCAAAATACCCACTCCATACCAAGTAAATTGTCTGGATGTATAGATATTCCTATCTACAATACCTACCTCATGTGACATCGTTAGAGTGATATGTGGCTAGTGAAGCAACTATAACAAACATAGCATCCATCAAATAATACTAACTATCACTTAGCATGCTCTAGATATACGATAACTTGTATGGCCTCCATACTGCCAGGGACTAATGAAAAAATCCCAATTTTTGTTGTACTCTCATATCACGCATCCCAAGCTCGATACATGTCTTGTATCCTAAAGCTACGCAATAGATCCAAAGCCATAGGTCCATGTATATGGATCCTTGCTAGCAATCCATAAGCGTCCCAACTATAAAATACCCTGCTTCGAGTACAATAGAAAACATTTCGAGTCATCAACAATCCCTTAGCACATACTGATCGATTTGAGCCCTACTTTCTCAATCAAATTTTTACTATCTCGAAACCCACCATGTTCCTTCACTCCAAGGCGCCTGACACGAGCCTCTTTGGTATGCATTTTATACGTGAATCATAAAGCGAAGATGGAGAGTCTTTAATTTCAGTACCCACCCCCACCATGAGTCTCAAATTGAAGATACAAGGCTTTTATCATGCTGTTACATCGCCATCCATCCCTAATGTGGACGATCCAACAACTTCAGCATGAAATATAGATTCATGAAACTATCAACCTCGAAACCTACTCCATACACCGTTGAGTCATAATCCGAAGTACCAAACTCTCATGTCGAAGCGTCGCATCATCGCCACACCATCAAAATCGCTCGCCGTATGGCAATAACATTAAGACTCTAAGTCGGTCGCATGAACAAACCATCACATCGTGTACCATGAAATCTTCTCAACGTCCATGCCAAATATTGGTCGAATCGCCAATCAACAATGGTGATGGACATTGACCACTTTATAATGGTCAATACCAACCACTTTGTTTATGTACTTAAACAAAATGGATAAGTACAAACTAAACGGAAATGTTCACCATCCATCCTGAAGTCCAAAGCCTTGTCTTCCACCTTCAAATCAGTTGGTACATATCCTAACCCTCCTTTACATCTTATCCCATTTGTTGGATTTTCGCGTGTATAAAACCATAACGAATAAGGTATAACCTAACGCTTGATCGCTGTTAAATCAGCGTTTTCAACCAAAAACAACCAAACAAGAAAACATGCAACCAACAAGCTTACATACGTCTAATATAGCATATGTATAGCTGTATAATGCATCCATATCGTCCAATGGGGAAATCATATCAAAATAGTCTAAATCAAATAGTTCCATAAAAATGACACGTCGACACGAAAAATGTGATATCTGATATAAAATCATTTTAAAACATTCTAATGTTTTCTTTTATAAAAATTTGGTATAATTACACCACATTTTAAAATTAAAAATCACTCCAGTACGTTGATCTAATACTATACTAACAACCATAGTATGATGATAGACAATATCACTTACCTCAACAAAAGCTATCCAAACCACTACTAAGACGTACATATCTCCATCATGAGCACAACGTAAGAAACATCATCCAAAACGTACCTCGTATGCAAAAGATATGGATCATATAAGAAATGTGATTAACTAAATAATTAATTACCATAATTAACTATAATTCTTCTTCTCCCTTATATCTGTGTACACATCTATAGTAACCATGTGACGACCGCCCATGACTCCCGCACCAAAACAAGGAAATAATGCGCTGAAAGGCGTGCCAGGCAGCCATGGACGATGGTCAAGGCAAGATAAAACAGCAAAAACTCTATCGTAACTCACAGCGCATGGATAAAATACAATAGAGAAATATATATAGTAAAGCTCCATAACAGAAAATCATCATATAAGCATCATAGTAGTTTTATACAAACATATGAATCATCCATACATCAACGCCTCACTACAAAACACTCAATCAAATACAGCAGCGGAACATCCAGTACATATAATATGAAATAATATGTAAAAGCCTCCTGCTCGTCTTCGTCATCATTAGCGTAGATCTCCAAGAACAGCACCTATCACCTACTACCTAGTCTGCCCATCCCAAGCATGGGTGGACAGCCCAAGGTAATAAGAGGAGACAAAACCTTGAGTCAGACAAAGTCTTAGTGAGCAGTAAATCAACTATCAAACATACCAAAAGAGCATAAGGGATAAAAGGAATAGGAACCAAACCATCCCACTCCACCTCTTTCTACAGTGATAGCCCCCCCCCCCCCAGACACACACTAAGGAGAAGCAAGCATAACATAGCAGACAATTAAGGTAAAGCAATAATCACTCGAGTCAAGGTCGATGTTTTCAAAATACAAAACCCCCAAGGCCTAAACCAAGATCAAATAAGCACCCAGAAAACACCGCTCTTGAGACCGAATGATGATACAACCAAACGTCCATACATCCATGACTCTGGCTATCACTGTTATCATTGCCTTGATTTCACCGTTAGTTGAATGACCACCTGTCAAGGGCTAATGGTAATCCCGGTTCTAGTCATAACTCCGCACGCTACCTGTGCCTAGGACTTATTTACTCTGCCCAGAGTACTCGACTACCTGCCTGTAGTCTTTTGGGTGTCCCGACTACCTACCTGTAGTCGTTTTGGGCGCCCCATGTACCCTTGCTTTTGAGCATGCTAGAACCTTCAACAACGATGAGATCCAAGCCTCCTAGTCATCCTCCTCGACGACTATTCTCATACTATCCCAAGCTACCTCTCGAGCAGTCCATTATCAACCAACTCGAACCATCCCTCGAGTTATCAACATGCTTGGAATGATCCCTGTCTGGATTACGCCAAGACTCACATCATACTTCGTTTCATCGCATCTTGGCAAAGTTCCATCTCAACATCATCCAATCCATACATATGAGCTTCAACATCCGCTACATATGTCTTAAGCAGCTTTCACCATTCAAGAGCCTCTTCCGTAGCTTTTGAATCATCTTTGACGATACTTGTCCAAATCTATCAACTAGATAACTCATTCACAACAATCAAACAAGGCAAACATTAATCCAAACAAGTAAGTAGTCAATCAGGATCTAAATAGACATTTATAACTAAAATGGCAATTTCATAAATAAATGAGAATAGATCTAACATACATGGATCATGGGTTTTTAACATAGATCTAACAAATATAAATCATGGGTTTTGTCTCTACAACTTGATGAATGAACTTGCAAAAGTAAACATCTTTATAAGTAATGGATCTACACTTGAATCTAAGGAAAAATGCATAAAACCACTATCTACAACACTCCAACAAACCACCAAACCAATATACTCCTTTGGGTCCGCGTGAGAGATAACCACCACTCACCAAATCACCCAAACACTTCAAAAACTATCAACTTCAGATCTGGACAGCGAAGATTCAAGCTTGATTCGTCGAAATCCCGCTTGAAACGATGAAATCCAGCTTCGTTGGATGAAGATCTTCAACTTTAGCTCTTGGATCTTCAATCTCGATCTTCGATCTTGGATGGATGTTAGAACTAAATTGGAGTTGAGAAAAGAAGATGAAGAAATGTTGTAGTCGAGCTCTCAAAATGGCAGCACTTCGTCGCTTCAAAAACCGGTGCCAAAAAGTGAAGAAATGGTCGCGTATTTATAGCCCTTAAGTCGCTCTGGCCCTAACCCGTTCGGCTCCTTAAGTCGTTCGCGAGTTAGCGACTTAACCCACACGGCCTAACCCAAACACACACGACCTAACACGCACGCAAGATACGGCCTAACTCAACCCCGAGTCAACGATTTACGACTCATGCATGCGCGCGACTCAACACAGAACACATGCCGACTCAACCTAAGCCGGTCACGACTTAACGACCTAACAAAACACAACGCTAACCCCTAACACGTTAACCTGTTAACTCGTCCAAGCTTACTAGGTCGCCAACTCGTTCACTACTAACTCGTTAACCCAGTATCTCCACTAACCCGCTAACTCGTTAGCTCGGTAACACGCTATCCCCACTAACTCGGTAGCTCCACTAACTTGCTAACACGCTAACTCGTGCCAGCCCCTAAGCCTTAACTCACTAACTCTTAGGTCGGTCACACCTACCTTAACTCGGCCAACACTTTCCTTAAGTCGTCTAAGCCTTAAGTCGGCTGAGCCCAACAAACCGCTTAACCCTTAAGTCGTCACCCTATGAGTCGGTCACTGTCTCAACTAGATCTAACACTAAGTCGGCAACATCACTAACTCGCCTACCACCTTAAGTCGGCCCAACTCCTTTAGTCGCTCACACGAGCTATCCTCCATACGACTTAAGCTATGGTCGACTCAAACTCCAAATAACTTAACAACGACTTAAAGCAACTATTTTATGATTTTATCGACACGTAAAATACGGGTCGTTACATTCTCTCCCCCTTAGGAATTTCGCCCCCGAAATTCCAAGCAAACAACAGCAATCAAAGCTATTCTGCATGCCTACCATCCATAGCAATCAACAAATCATGCATTCAATTCTAGCCTAGCATGCAGAATTCTAAGACTTAGAACAAGTTACAAAATCATGAGATGTTACGACACTTTAGGGCCATACCTCGAAGAGTTCAGGATGAGCTGCCTTCATCCTCTCTTCCTCCTCCCACGTACAGTCGTCAACATCATCACCCCATTGTACCTTGAGCAACGTAATCGTCTTCCTCCTAAGCTGTTTCATGTCAGTTCCAATAACACGAAGTGGCTTACGAGGTCTTCTAACCACTGGATCAACCTCTAAATCTTCACAGCTATCAGCAGAAACCACTGTAGTTGGGTCATGCACATACTTCCGTAGATAAGATACATGGAAAACATTGTGCACACCCGCCATCTTTTCCGGTAACTCCAATCTATAAGCGAGCTTTCCAATTTGCTCGATAATCGGGAATGGTCCAACAAATCTCGGAGTTAACTTTCCTTTCTTCCCGAATCGAATAACATTCTTCAGAGGAGAAATCTTCACAAAACCATATCACCTACGTCGAATTCCAAATCCTTACGACGATTATTGGCATAACTTTTCTGACGATCTTGGGCTGCCTTCATTCGTTGCCGAATGATCCCTATACAATCCGAAGTCTGTCGAATCATCTCTGGCCCAAGTATCAGTTTTTCTCCAGTTTCCAACCAACATGTCGGAGAGTTACACGGTCTTCCATACAGTGCTTCATATGGTGCCATACCAATACTTGACTGATAACTGTTATTATATGCAAATTCCACCAAATGAAGGTGATCTTCCCATGATCCTCCGAAATCCAAAACACAGGCTCTGAGAAGATCTTCCAAAACTCGGTTGACTCTCTCAGTCTGACCATCTGTTTGAGGGTGGTAAGCTGTACTCAAACACAACTTAGTTCCCAAAACTTCCTGGAAGCTCTTCCAAAATCCACTAGTGAACAATGGGTCTCGATCGCTCACTATACTCTTCGGAACACCATGGAATCGAACAATCCACTTCACATACAACTCAGCCAATTTCGATGAAGTCCTAGTTGATCGAACAGGAATGAATCTTGCACTCTTGGTCAATCGATCTACTATGACCCAAATCCCTTCATTCCCCGCTCTGGTTCTAGGTAGGCCATCGATAAAATCCATCGACACTTGCTCCCACTTCCATGTAGGAACCTCTAATGGTTGAAGTAATCCACTGGGCTTCTTCTGCTCAGCTTTCACCAACTGGAAGTTCATACACTTGGAAATAAAATTTCCAACATCCTTCTTCATACCTTCCCAATAATAGGTTCTCTTCATATCCCGATACATCTTATTTCGACCTGGATGAATTGTCAACTTCGAGTGATGACTTTCCCTAAGAACTTCATCTCTCAATCCATCTACATCGGGAACAACTAGTCGTCCTTGCTTTCGAAGCCAACCCTCTCGATCGACTTCAAATCCTTTATCCTTTTCTGGATTCAATCCAGATTCCAAATCTCGGATAATCTTGACAAGCTTATCGTCTCGCTTTTGGCTCTCGCCAATTCTCTCCACAAGAGTAGGCCTTATCGATAAGTTTGCCAACATCTCAGGCTCCAATTCACATCTAGGCCTGAAGTCAAATTCAGCCAAATACTCTAGACTCTTCCATTCCGAAAACATGGCTCCCAATCCTACATGTCTTCGACTTAACGCATCTGCCACTGCGTTGCCTTTTCTCGGAGTATAGGCTATACCAAAATCATACGATGCTAAAAACTCTAGCCATCGTTGCTGCCGAAGATTCAAATCCTTTTGGGAGAAAAGATACTTCAACGACTTATGATCTGTAAACAATTCGAATCGAACTCCCAAAAGATAATGTCTCCACATCTTCAAAGCAAATACAATCGCCGCTAACTCCAAATCATGAGTCGGATAATTCCTTTCATGCGGCTTCAGTTGTCGACTAGCATACGCAACAACTTTAGCCTTCTGCATCAGCACTGCTCCAAGTCCAGTACCACATGCATCGGTGTAAACCACCATCTCATCATTCCCACTTGGAATAGTCAAAACAGGAGCACTAGTTAGTCGCTCTTTCAGGATTACGAAAGCTTGCTCACACTTATCATCCCAGCTGAACACTTGGTTCTTTTTCATCAATCCTGTTAATGGTGCAGCTATCTTGGAAAAGTCTTTGATAAACCGACGATAATATCCTGCTAATCCAAGAAAACTTCTCACATCAGATGCATTCTTAGGTCTAACCCAATCCTGGATTGCTGCCACCTTAGCGGGATCAACCGCGATTCCATTTCCAGAGATAACATGGCCTAAGAACCTCACTTCACCCTTCCAGAAGTGACACTTCGAAAACTTAGCCTTTAGCTGATGTTTTCGTAAGATTTCCAAAACAATTCTCAAGTGTGTCTTGTGTTCCTCCTCAGTTTTGGAATAAATCAGAATATCATCCACGAACACAAGCACGAACTTATTCAACTGATCTCTAAACACTCTATTCATAAGGTCCACAAAATATGTTGGTGCGTTAGTCAATCCAAACGGCATTACCAGCCACTCATAAAAACCGGATGGTGTCCTAAAAGCAGTCTTCGGCACACTATCCTTCGCCACTCTCAACTGGTGAAATCCCATTGCCAAATCCATCTGAGAAAACACCTTAGCTTCGTGAAGCTAATCAAACAAGTCATCTATTTTCGGCAATGGATACTTGTTCTTCTTAGTCACTTTATTCAGCTCGCGATAATCCACACACAACCTCAACGATCCATCCGCTTTGGTTGCGAACACAACTGGTGCACCTCATTCGGACACACTACGCCGAATGAATCCTTTCTGCAAAAGGTCATCAACTTGCACCTTCAACTCTAGCTGCTCCCTAGGCGCCATCCGCCTAAGAGGCATCACCACAGGTCTGGCTCCTTCAACTAGATCGATACGAAACTCGATCTCCCTATGCGGCGGTAGTCCTTTGACTTCGTCAAAGACATCCTCAAATTCATTCACAATAGGCACCGATGACAGTACATCCCGTGGAACAACCAGCGAATACATGAAGCTCATGAAGACGCCTTCTTCATGCTTACATCGTATCACAACCTTTCGCCCTTCCACATTCCCGACTGTCACCTCAAGCCTCTCACAATCAATCCTTGCCGTATACTTCCTAAGCCAGTCCATACCCAAAATAATTCCGAACCCCGCAAAGTTCAGAACAAAGCAATCACAAACAAACGAGCAATCATAACTCGATACGACTAGACCACGGCATACCATACACAAACAAGACGAACCCCCAACTGGATTTGTCACAACCAATGGTCTATCAACAATATCCGGTTCCAAACCTAACCGGCCTACCAAATCATCACAAACAAAAGAATGCGACGCTCCAGTATCAAACAACACTTTAACTGGAACACCACAAATCGAAAGAGTACCTTGAACCACCACATTCTTCCCCTTCTCTTCAGCAGTAGGAGCTTTTGAAGACGACGGCACAGCTCCCAAAGCATAAGCTTGCACAATCTGCCTGTCCATCCTCGGCTCTGGACAATTCTTCTTGATATGTCCCAGCTTATCACAGTTGTAACACTTTCCTGGCACCTTGGGATTCTTACAATTTTTGAAGAGATGGCCCTTCTGCTGGCA
Organism: Allium cepa; assembly: GCA_030765085.1. Classification (NCBI taxonomy): domain Eukaryota; kingdom Viridiplantae; phylum Streptophyta; class Magnoliopsida; order Asparagales; family Amaryllidaceae; genus Allium; species Allium cepa. Next base: position 168,794,532 of record CM060932.1, read on the forward strand.
GTTGTAGCAGGTCACTTCGTCCTTCGGCTTCTTCTGGCCATCCTTACCCCTCTGTTGCTGCTGCTTCCTCTTCTTGTTTCCACTCTGCTGTGGCCTAGATCCTTCCTTGGTTACAGCAACAACAGAACTTTCCCTAGGAAACAAACACTCATGCCTGAGGGCTTTTTCCACAATCTTCTCAAACGGATCATCCAGATGATCCACCAACTGCCTCCCAAGATAAGCGTCCAAGCCCGTCACAAACTTCTCGTTCTTTTGGTAGGGAGAATCAATATACGATCTGGCATACTTGAACAAAGCCTCAAACTCAGAAACATACTCAAGAACCGATCTTCCACCTTGCTTGAGCTCTACAAACCTCTTAAACAAAACAGATTTCTGAGCCGTAGAGACGAACTTAGCTTCAAATCTGACTTGGAATTGCTCCCAAGTAATCTCTTCCTTTGGAGTATCAATGGTGATAGAATTCCACCAATAAGCAGCTCTTCCCTGAAGCTGTCTCGATGCAAGCTTCCTCTTAGTTGCATCCTCAATCCCCAAGTCACCAAAAATCCTTCGACAAGCATCAATCCATCTCTGCACCTCAATGGTCGATTCCGTTCCCAAGAAAACTTTTCCTCCAAGAGAAGTATAGTCCTTGCAAAGCTTAGCAAAATCCACCGGTCTTGGAGCTTGAACTTGAACTCCCACATCCACTGATGATCCTGAAGCTGGTATCCTCCTCATGATCGAAGTCATCATGGCCTCAAACATAGGAGCATAATCAACAGCTTCCCTAGCAGCACGGCTTTCCCTCACAGCTTGTCTCTCGCTTCGACTCATCCTTAATATCTGTAAAAAGAATGATTAGAACACCTTAAGAAACAACTGCATAAGGAGTTCAAATCCATCTAAACTACTATATTATATATAGTAATCATCCATCAAAATACAATTACGTCTCTCATACGTAATTACGTCAGCGAGCGTTGGCTAATATCGATTAACCAAAGCTCTGATACCAAATGTGACGACCGCCCATGACTCCCGCACCAAAACAAGGAAATAATGCGCTGAAAGGCGTGCCAGGCAGCCATGGACGATGGCCAAGGCAAGATAAAACAGCAAAAACTCTATCGTAACTCACAGCGCATGGATAAAATACAATAGAGAAATATATATAGTAAAGCTCCATAACAGAAAATCATCATATAAGCATCATAGTAGTTTTATACAAACATATGAATCATCCATACATCAACGCCTCACTACAAAACACTCAATCAAATACAGCAGCGGAACATCCAGTACATATAATATGAAATAATATGTAAAAGCCTCCTGCTCGTCTTCGTCATCATTAGCGTAGATCTCCAAGAACAGCACATGTCACCTGCTACCTAGTCTGCCCATCCCAAGCATAGGTGGACAGCCCAAGGTAATAAGAGGAGACATAAAACCTTGAGTCAGACAAAGTCTTAGTGAGCAGTAAATCAACTATCAAACATACCAAAAGAGCATAAGGGATAAAAGGAATAGGAACCAAACCATCCCACTCCACCTCTTTCTACAGTGATAGCCCCCCCCCCCCAGACACACACTAAGGAGAAGCAAGCATAACATAGCAGACAATTAAGGTAAAGCAATAATCCCTCGAGTCAAGGTCGATGTTTTCCAAATACAAACCCCCAAGGCCTAAACCAAGATCAGATAAGCACCCAAAAAACACCGCTCTTGAGACTGAATGATGATACAACCAAACATCCATACATCCATGACTCTGGCTATCACTGTTATCATTGCCTTGATTTCACCGTTAGTTGAATGACCACCTGTCAAGGGCTAATGGTAACCCCGGTTCTAGTCATAACTCCGCACGCTACCTGTGCCTAGGACTTATTTACTCTGCCCAGAGTACTCAACTACCTACATGTAGTCTTTTGGGTGTCCCGACTACCTACCTGTAGTCGTTTTGGGCGCCCCATGTACTCTTGCTTTTGAGCATGCTAGAACCTTCAACAACGATGAGATCCAAGCCTCCTAGTCATCCTCCTCGACGACTATTCTCATACTAGCCCAAGCTACCTCTCGAGCAGTCCATTATCAACCAACTCGAACCATCCCTCGAGTTATCAACATGCTTGGAATGATCCCTGTCTGGATTACGCCAAGACTCACATCATACTTCGCTTCATCGCATCTTAGCAAAGTTCCATCTCAACATCATCCAATCCATACATATGAGCTTCAACATCCGCTACATATGTCTTAAGCAGCTTTCACCATTCAAGAGCCTCTTCCGTAGCTTTTGAATTGTCTTTGACCATACTTGTCCAAATCTATCAACTAGATAACTCATTCACAACAATCAAACAAGGAAAACATTAATCCAAACAAGTAAGTAGTCAATCAGGATCTAAATAGACATTTATAACTAAAATGGCAATTTCGTAAATAAATGAGAATAGATCTAACATACATGGATCATGGGTTTTTAACATAGATCTAACAAATATAAATCATGGGTTTTGTCTCTACAACTTGATGAATGAACTTGCAAAAGTAAACATCTTTATAGGTAATGGATCTACACTTGAATTTAACGAAAAATGCATAAAACCACTATCTACAACACTCCAACAAACCACCAAACCAATATACTCCTTTGGGTCCGCGTGAGAGATAACCACCACTCACCAAATCACCCAAACACTTCAAAAACTATCAACTTCAGATCTGGACAGCGAAGATTCAAGCTTGATTCGTCGAAATCCCGCTTGAAACGATGAAATCCAGCTTCGTTGGATGAAGATCTTCAACTTTAGCTCTTGGATCTTCAATCTCGATCTTCGATCTTGGATGGATGTTAGAACTAAATTGGAGTTGAGAAAAGAAGATGAAGAAATGTTGTAGTCGAGCTCTCAAAATGGCAGCACTTCGTCGCTTCAAAAACCGGTGCCAAAAAGTGAAGAAATGGTCGCGTATTTATAGCCCTTAAGTCGCTCTGGCCCTAACCCGTTCGGCTCCTTAAGTCGTTCGCGAGTTAGCGACTTAACCCACACGGCCTAACCCAAACACACACGACCTAACACGCACGCAAGATACGGCCTAACTCAACCCCGAGTCAACGATTTACGACTCATGCATGCGCGCGACTCAACACAGAACACATGCCGACTCAACCTAAGCCGGTCACGACTTAACGACCTAACAAAACACAATGCTAACCCCTAACACGTTAACCTGTTAACTCGTCCAAGCTTACTAGGTCGCCAACTCGTTCACTACTAACTCGTTAACCCAGTATCTCTACTAACCCGCTAACTCGTTAGCTCGGTAACACGCTATCCCCACTAACTCGGTAGCTCCACTAACTTGCTAACACGCTAACTCGTGCCAGCCCCTAAGCCTTAACTCACTAACTCTTAGGTCGGTCACACCTACCTTAACTCGGCCAACACTTTCCTTAAGTCGTCTAAGCCTTAAGTCGGCCGAGCCCAACAAACCGCTTAACCCTTAAGTCGTCACCCTATGAGTCGGTCACTGTCTCAACTAGATCTAACACTAAGTCGGCAACATCACTAACTCGCCTACCACCTTAAGTCGGCCCAACTCCTTAAGTCGCTCACACGAGCTATCCTCCATACGACTTAAGCTATGGTCGACTCAAACTCCAAATAACTTAACAACGACTTAAAGCAACTATTTTACGATTTTATCGACACGTAAAATACGGGTCGTTACAAACCATGCACGCACTCATACTTCAATCCTCAATTTCTCTTTCGTTTGCCACGAAACGAAGATCCATCTTCGATAAAAAATCACACCACACGATCTCTACCCTAGATCTGAAAAGGAAGAACTCGATCCATGTATATGAATCACAACCAGAAAGCTGTCTAGTTTGGATGTGTTTTGATGGAGTTGATTGGATCTGATGAGTTTTGGTGGAGAGATGCTATTCACCAAGAGAAGTCCAAAGACGATCACTGTTTCGCCTATCATCACCTGTAGCTCCAGACATATCAAACTGTAGTTGCAGCCATAAGAGGGTCGACCTCGCCAAATACAATCGTACGCTGCATCAAGCCCAAAGGCGCGTAGCTCTCCTTGCCACGATCTCAATGAATCTGATCTCGTAATTTATCATTTAGTGGATTACTCAGTTTTGATTTTTGAAATAATATGAGAAGGAGTGGCAATGATTTCTCTAGTGGAACAGTAATTGGCAAATGAGTTACAGAAGGAAAGATCCAGTTCAATTTATGTAAATATTTTATTCCATTTATTTATTTTCTCAAATAGATGGTCATATATTTCGAGTCCGTACGATCATATGACGCATCCGACCGCAAAGAAACTCATTTGCATGTACCATCTCATTTTTCAAGATCCAACGGTATAAATCTCATCACTATCTAAGACTGCATCCTGGGATGATAATTTCGCTCATTTCGAGATCATTTCGGCCATCAGCTCGCCTTATCTCCAAACATAGCAAAGGTTATACTCATTTTAATTTGTAACATCAATCTAAACTCAGTGGAAGTGGTCTTGATTAGATCATATGCGAAAATCATATTTTGGGGCCTTCAATTAATTAACGATTAAATATTTAAATCAATTATTTAAATATCCTATCGTTAAAATATGGTTCATTACTCTCCCCTCCTTAAAGGGATTTCGTCCCTGAAATTACAAAGTAAGGAGAACGTCGTCTCGCTCTTAGGCTATCAAAACTCCCTTAGCTTCCAGAAAAATTCGATGGTGCCTCCTTTGCGCGGCTATATCTGGAAAAAATTCCAATACAAAAAAGATATATATACATACATACATCTCATATCTAAGGCATCTTGCATTTGAGGACAACCAAACATATATTACCCAACCTGCACTAAAGATGTTTACATACCTCTTTTATAGTAAGAGCACACAATTTAGATTCAAATATAAGCGGATAAGCATCCAAATAGCCTACACTTGCTTTCATATACCTAAATATGCACTCAACAAAGAGGATTAAACACAAATGTAACATCATCGTGTTTTTAATATGCTAGATCATATATAGCAATCATCTCAAATAAATATGTTATATCGAACCATAACTATCCTGCATGCCTAACAACCATGTAAGGATATCATATCAAATGCTAACAATCCAACATCAAACACGCATAAGCTCAAACATCAAAAAGTAACATCCATGTCTATCCTAGCATGTAGGATATTAAACTATCTAATGTAAAACATTAAATATGATATCCAATATGAAAGCTGACGATAAAAATGAAATCTCACTAAGCGAAGAGCTTCGGTTAAGCGGTCCTCGTGCTCTTCTCGGTCTCCCTTATCCTATCGCTTTCCCTTTCACTTCATTGAACCTTTACTACTCCATTGCCTTCCTCCTATCCTATTTTGTAGCACATCTATTGGTATGAATAGGCCTATGAGGTCTCAAAGTTCTTGGTTCAATTTCGATATCATCTAGTCCATTCGATGCTAAATTACCAAATGCCTCTTGTAAGTTCTCCCAAAACCCACTATTAAACAACGAGTTTCGGTCACTTACAATGCTCTTGGCACACAACGGAATCATATTATCCATCCTAATATAACTCGACAAAATTTGGATGCCATTCTACTGGACTTAAGAAATACAAATCTAGCGTTCTTCATCAATCAATTGACTATGACTCAATTGCTATCCTACTATCGTCAGTCCTCAGCAATCTGCCGATGCAGTCTATAGATATCTGTTCCTACCACTCAAGAATAACCAATCTCTCATCCCTACGGAAAAAAAATCTCGGTCAGGTCCACACTGCATCACCTTTACAAAAACTACTCATTATTCTAATGTAGCCACAGTCTCCACTAGTCTAGCTTCACATTTCTGACTGGTACCGATCCGATAAATCAAAGAAGGTCTGATGGTCAAACTAGTCATCACATTTGGCTATAGCTCATGGAGTTCTAAAGTCATAACCAGTGATAAACTTGAGAAATTTTCGCTCTAGGATTATTGCTTCTAAACTGGTATGTCTTTCACTCAAAGCATCAACAACTACATTTCCCTTACAGGCGTGTAGAAAATATCAAATCCATAGGAGGCTAAGAACTCTAACCATCACTACTGGCAAAGGTTAAGATCCTTCTTGGAGAAGAGTTGCTTCAATGATGTGGAATCATTGAATACTTCGACAAGCCTCCCACTCTTCGAAGCAAACTCTATCGCCATCAACTCTAAATCAAAAGTTGGATACTTCCTCTTGTATGGTTTTAGTTGTTGAATAACATGTGACAACCTTACCTTTTGGTACCAATACCGCACCCAGTTAAGTACCATTGGCATGTGAGCACTATCGACTCATCATTCCCACTCAGAGTGAGTAACATCAATGCACTCGTCAACCTCTCGGTCAGGCTCATTAACACGTATCTGCATCTCGCGTTTCAAATAAAAGTTTGATCCACTCTCATCAAATATGTTAACAGTGCTACTTCCTTGGGTTTATTCAAATTCAAGACTACCATAACCTCTGTAGGATCTATAGTGATGTCCTACTCTAAAACAACGCGACCCAAGTATCTCTCTTTCCTCCTCCAGAATTGATACTTCAAAAAATGTCATCACTAGTCGGTGTCTTCTCAACACCTACAATACCATCATCAATTGTGCCTTGTGCTTTTCTTTGGTCCATGAGCAAACGAAAGTATCATCCATAAATGCAAGCATAGATTTACTTAAGTGACCCTTTAAAACACGGTCCATGAGATCAACAAGGCATGTCGGCACATTGGTTAGCCCGAGTGGCACAACCAACTAATCAAAAAGTAGAGTAGCGTACAAAATGCTATAACTAGACACTCTCCCTAGCTATTCTCAGTTGTGAAACCTCGTCGCAAGGTCCAACTAAGATAACATCCTCACACTATAGAGCTGATCAAAAAATCTATCAATAAGCAGTGGACACTTGTTCACCATCTCATTCAGCTATCCACAACAACCAAATAACCCCAAATAGCCGTCTGCCTTGGTGGTGAACACTATAAGTGCATCCTCCCAAAATGTGCTCCTATGAAAGAACCAACACCTTAATAGGTCATTTGCTTGCATCTTTAAGTTCCTCCGATCTTCGGGCATCATATGCCTTAAAGACATAATTGCTGGTCTAGCACCTCTTACCAGATCGATACAGAACTCAACCCCTATATAGTGGTAATACAGTTACCTCATCGAATATGTCCGGACACTCTCTAGCTACAAGCATATATAACAACTCTTTAGGTGGAATATCAAGCGAATATAGAAAGCTAACCATAACTCCGTCATCTATAGGCATCTAATCACCATTGTTTGCTCCTTCATGACTCCAATCATCACTAATGGCCTCTCACAATCCACAAATATTCCGTAACCCATTCAGCCAATCCATTCCCAAACTATAATACCGAACCCATAAAACCCAAAAACCAATCAATAATAAACAAATAAACATCCATGACTCAATAAGAAAATGTCTCAACAAACCATGTATAGGCTGGCTGGCCCCTAACTAGGTCTGTCATGATTAAAAGTCGGTCAACTATATCGAGATAATCCCAATCTATCTATCAAATCACTAGATATGAAGGAATATGAAACCTCGATATCAAATAAAACACCTGTGGAAATGCCATATGTGGAAAGCATATCTCAAATGGTAATGCCATTTCCCTTCTCATTCGTTGATGGATCACTCGACGAAATTGGAATGGCAATCAATGCGTATACTTCCATGGTTTATCCCTACTCAGCCAGTTCGGGACAACCCTTCTACACTTGGTACTGGCTCTCACATCGTAAAGCCTTCTCGATCATCTTTTTGAAGCTCTCGTCAATATGACCAATCAATTGCTTCCCAAGAAGATCACTTAACCCAATGTTAAATTCTTCACTCTTTAAAGCAAACTGAACTAGTCCCAAGTAAATCAATCCATAGGATTCGATATTATAGAATCACTCCACCAGTTCATTGTTCATCCTTAGAGTTATCTAGAGGTCAACTTCTATCTTATTGCATCATCTAACTCCAATTCATCGAACATTCTCTTGCAAGTAACCATCCAATCTTACCTTTCAATAGCTGACTCCGTTTCAAGGAACGGTCTGCGTCCTAGACTCATGTAGTTTTTATTGAGAGTCTATTCTAACTATATTGCACTTGAGCATCATAATCATTTAAAGCAACTTGGGCATTCCAAAAAATGATTCGCACCATCTCTGCGAACATATCCTATCAATCGGGGTTAGTAACCCCGATCCTGCCCACTCCTCAACTCTGAAGGTGAAGTCAATAGAAGTATTACTTGTATGCCAGATCATTCCTGTTCTATAATGTAACGACCCGCCGTTCTAACCGCCCCCAGTCGGTAAATAAACCAACTTGAGACGTTCAAAATGACGGATTGTTATTCAGTTTATAGAGTTTAAACAGAAACAGCCAAAGAATCACAGAATAATCATAATATTTTACATAAATGAATTTTTATACATATATCAGAGTTTGTACAATGCATTATATTTATACAGCGGAATATTTCTTTTAAGTACAAAAATTCTTCGAAAAGCTAAAGTGAAGCAATTTCCCCAACTCTCTCTCTAACTTCGCGGCCTGAAAATCTTCAAGCTGTAAAATTACTCGGTCTGACCCGAGTATTACATTTAAAAGAAAATAATACACAGGTCAGTCTAATTCAAACTCAGTTATGAGTGCATGGAGGCAATAATAATCAACAATTAGATGACAGTCAAATATAAATTTACCTATCCGATCCTTTAACAAGAAATCGGATAACGGTAAATACAACACTTAACAGTGTTAAACAATAACTCAGTAGATTCAAATTATCAATGAGGATAGATGAAGGGATTATTGATGAAGATAATTTAAAAAACAATCAAAAACTGCCTAAACGGCAATTAACAACAAAATCAATTCAATTCAAATAATTGAAAAGTTACTTAAAAACATCCAAACCCATTGGCTGCAGTACACGCACGCGTATACGGCCTCGCCACATTTTAAAATGTTAACTTCGTGTGGCTGCAGTTCACGCTTGCGTGCACTGCCTCGCCACTATAGTGATGATGTACCCAAAAGATCAATGAACCGAAATTTATGAAATCAAATGTCGATGCAACGCAAACCGACATAGGCAAAACTGCATCTAAAAACGAAACTGCAGTCACAAATGAATACAAGGGCGAATCTGCAATCAAAAATTTGCAGCCACCACAAGATCACAAAGCGCGAAGGCTCGAATGACCCAATGCGCAAAGGCAGGGGTTTAAACTACATGAAAACAGCAGAATGAGGTGAGAGCATCGAAATATGGCACCACAACACCCAACATTATAAGACACAAAGCATCAATACCCAACAAAGGCAACTGGCAATCATGTATACGGATACATGTTATCAGCTATTACAAAATGCAAAGGTCAAGTCACAACTATCATGACTCAACACAACTGTAGAGCACAAAGGATACAAGGGTAAATGAAGGAAATAAACACAACTGAATTCAAGTGAAATGCAAGTATACATCTGAAGTCAAAATGATCAAGGCAACAAACCCAGATCCAAGTATACACACAAATGTGCACAGGGAAACCAGACCATCAAAGTGCAGACAAGATGAAGTCAGTGCCAACAGTACTGACAGCAACTCCATCAAGTCGTGATTCAAACCCCAAAATAAAATCAGAGATGTCAACAAGTATGTAAACTACAAGTCAACAAATGAATTTCAAAGTGATCAAGGACATCTGCAACATTGAATATATAATATCAAGTCAATGCAGCAGATGGAACACAAGTATAGATCCAACTATGCATGCATACACACATACAGGGGTATATATGCCTACATTTTTAATCCACACGTGTATATATATGCTGCACTTATACGTACAGGCATCTACAAAATTTGATACAACAAATCAAACTGCAATTATCATAAAGGCACAAAGGCACAAAGGCCATACTCAAACCAAGATCAAGTTATAAGAACGAAACCCAAAAATGCATATACTTATGTTAACATAAGTATATACACACTGCAATTATAAGTACAGATGGCTCCACTAACTAGAATATATAATGAAACCAAAGTGCACTTAAATGCATGAGGATAATTATACAAGAGCCACTACAGCCCAACGTGAAGTTTGAACACTTACAACTGAACCAAACTCAACTACAAATGCACAGCAACAATAATTCAAGCTTGGTACAATTCCAACCATATATGTACACAAACATACATATGTATGCATGTACATATATGCAGATTTGAATAATAGGTGACAAAGCAAGGTCACAACTCATCAAGAATCGAAACAAGTAACTGAGAGAAATAAATTCAAGTCGAAGTGCTACAGAGATGTACTCAGGGAAGGATATGAAAAGTACACAGCAACAATGGCTTTTGAATACAGACAGTGCAACAGGCTCAATAAAAATCACTTATCACTAGATTCAACTAACATGTTAAATCTGTACTAGAGATGAGTTTTACTCACTTGCAAAACTTGATGAACAGAGATGCATACATACTTATTCACAGACATGTAGGTACAACAGATTTTTATACTTTTCAAATTATAATAAAATAGTGTTACTCATTATTCAAACCAATGAAATGCAACTTAAATTAAAAGCTATACAGTGATCAAACAGACTGCAAGATGTATGCAAACCTAAGGCATGAAAACACAGTGCAACAGATCAGCAAGTCAGATGCAAGACTAGATTAATGAATATGAGAACAAGCATATATGAAGACTACAAGAATGCACAGTTAACTTAAACGAAGACATGAGTGCTAAACTGGAATGCACGCGATGTCAAAATAAAGGCCAAAGTGAACAAGATCAGTGGGAAGGCCGAAGTCAATATTTATTCATGAAATCAAAATTTCCAGAAAAATTAAAATCAAAACAAGGCAATCTGCAGAATCAAAGTGACCGAAGTCACAGTTGAAAATAGATACGTGGTAGCCACGAAATCCAGCAACAATAAAAATTAAGTTGAAACCGAGACAATGAAACACAAATAAGCAGACGAGGATGAACAATTTACAGTTAAATGCAGCCCAGGCCGGAGCCAAAGTCGACATTTTTAAACATTAAAGATTTCAAAATAATCGAGCAGTGGGTTTCAAACAATTAGCCGAGACCAAATAAATCAGAAAGCCAGAGAATCCAAAGCAATAAGTTCCAAAAATCTAAATCAAAACCCATGGAAATCGAGAACAAAAGATCAACTAACTTTGAATTAGATGTGAGTAGTAAAATTTACTCACCTTGTTTCGAAGCGGCGACGAATTGGAATCGATGCCGAAGCCCTAATTTCTCAGACAAATCAAGAGAAGCAGCCGAGCGCGACTCCAAAAATTTGAAAACCCTAATTTAAGATCGAAGGACGATGAGGAACGAAGAAGAACTCGTGGCCGCCATTAATTTTTTCTTTCGTTTCGTTTGAAAGGGTAGGGTTTCGAATGAATGGGGGGGGAAGCTTCGTGTTTTAAGGAGAAGGAGATCGTGAGTTTTGCGTGGGTTACGGCATAGATTAAGGCACGAATTTGGCTGATGAGAGTAAGGCAGTGTATTCTTTTTTATTATTATTATTATTATATTATTTTATATATTATTATATTTTTATTTTTATTTTGAATTCAATTTTGTTTTGTATAAATTTTCTTTAGTAAATATAGAAACGTTTTGAAGTTCAACTATCAACATCAATTTATAAATTTACATAAAAATAATTCGTAAATCCAAACTATTTTTTCTATGTCATTAGTTTGAATTTCAATTACAAATTAAATATTCAATTTCAGCTTCAAAGTTAAATTCAAATTTTATTCAACTTAAATAGATTAAATTCTAAAATTTAATCGCCAAATTCATAGTTATATTGGGAATTCAATTTAAACCATCGTTCAAATATTTAAAATTGATTAAATATCTTCATTTTTTAAATTGTTCAAAATTCAGGGTTGTTACAATCTTCCCTCCTTAAAAGAATTTCGTCCCGAAATTATAAGTTAGGAAAAACGATTGCTAAAATCTCACCCATATTTATACCCTACACAATTTTTCCAAGTTTCAAACTCATAAATAAATATAGGATTCATTCCATTTATTTTATTTCACTAGCTTTATTCATCGATTTCTATAATCAAGACACAAAAGTCTTTTACCAAAAATTTTGACTTACAAAACTCAGATTTTTAAACTTGAAATCTTTAATGCTAAATATTTGCATATTATATCTTTTCCAAAGCTGTGTGCTTTCAAGATATTTTAAAGATCTTCTTCCTTAATTCATTAGGTTAGAATTATGTAATTCTAATTTCAGACTATTGATTTTCTATTCAAAGTTTGAAAATACTTGCTAACTCGAAGTTTAACAAGTCCGTCGTCGTTCTTACAGACATTAGGCATACGCTGGCCAGGCGCAAGACTAAAAATCTCCAAGTACTAAATATACTTGCTTCAACTTCCAGTGAAAATACTTTTTAAAAATTCTTTTAAAAATGGATATGGAAAGCACGTTCCCCCATGGATCACAGTTTACCCGGCGGTTACGCTACTATCCCAGTAGAATCGCTTGTAACTGTAGATTTCTCATCTCTCTTGAATTTCGCCATGGTTGTTGCCATAGATCGCGGTCCACACGGCGGTTACGCTACTATCCCAGTAGAATCGCTCGTGACCGTAGGCATCACGCCCCTCAAATTACGCTTCGGCCTCTAGATCGCAGTTTACACGGCGGTTGCGCCACTATCCCAGTGGAATCGCTTGTAACTGTAGGCATCACGCCCCACGAATTACGCCAGCATCAATTCACATAATCCCAACACGATGATCCATCGTGGGGGATTCCAGTCAGTCCCAATGGACATTCCACTAATGGAAATTCTACGTAGCTACGATTTCCAATGGACACTCCACCGAGTTCCAATCACCTTCACAAATAATAAATGGAAGGTACATTTCCATATCCTCAGTTTTTAGAAAACATATGTCATATACATATAGTACTTCATTTCACATTTCGTACATATCATACCTATGTAAACCTACACAGGACTTTTCATAATAATGATTTTCCCAACTGATGGTTTTCGAATTATTACATTCACATATGTAAGTTACGAAAACTCAATTCACATCATAACAAATAGAGGATTCCAAAATTTTCCATCTCGTTTAAATTTTTCCTCTAAATCAATTTGAAAATTTAAGGTTATCTCAAACCTAATTCACATTCATAATCTAATTCATTATCGACTTCACATTCGATTTGGATTTCACGTTACATCGTTAATTCTCAACACATAATTGGTGTCTATCGATATATAACCTCTAAGTTCGTACGTCTCAGAGAAGGGTGTTAAGCTAAAAGAATAAATTCTCCGCCACCACAGATATATATTTAATAGAGATCAATTGCTATGTCATCAATTCACAATGTTAGACATACAATCCCAATCGACTATCCAAAATTCAAAGCTCAACTTATATTGTTTTTGATGTCAAAGTTAAACTCAATTTAACTCAAGATTCAATCTTTTTTGGAAAATATTCAAGTTGAACTGATCGTTCAAATTTCCTAAAAATATCTTTACAAGATATATAATTTTCCAACTTAACCATTTGAAACCAATTTCAAATATTCATTTTTTCAATTTATCTTTAAAAGATAAATTTCAAACCTTTCATTTCATATTGGAAAACATTTCCATACTTATTTAATAATAAGTAATTCACAAGTTTATTTATTTTCAACTGTCGGAAAATATTCAATATACTTGAATCAAAATTAAGTATATATTCCATTCTTTAAGGAAATCATTCTTTTAAACACATTTATTTGAGTCAAAACGAATGTTGCGTAAAACATCGTTACGACAACTCAAAATCACTAGTATAGGGATTCGAAATTTAAGATAGATATATAAATCCCAATACTATAAACAACATTTCCTTCCGGAAACCATTTACTATAACAACAGTGTTATAGTCTACCATTTCCTTATTTCTCGAAAACGCCTATTTCAACAATGAATGTTGAAATCTATGTATTCGATACTTAATGCATTTTAAAACATCTTTAAAACCATTAACTTTTCAATTTCAACTTCAACTTAATTCATAGTTTGAATTCCTCATACTTTTCATAATATTAGTTTTAAACCAATTTCAAACTTTTCAATATTAAGTTTTTCACTTAATTTAATTTTCCGCACGTTTAAATTCAAATTCATCACTGAATTTATTAAACCTATAATGGATTATCATGTTGACAACTTCAAATTTGAAATTTAAATTTTATTTAAACTTTGCATTTGCTTTCTATTTCAAAAATAATCAACTAGTTCTTTAGTAAGCCATTCATCAACTTGGTTCCATTAAATTTATATTTCCACATTAACCTCATTTCATAATATCACTTCCCTAAAACATATCCGTTTTAGTCAATAATATATTCACTGTCCAAAATCGTGAATATACTTATCTATTCAATTCAGTGTTTCTACACTTTTTATTTAAAGGATTATCCACTGTCCAAAATCGTGGATAAAATTCCCAACCAACATTTACTATCACCATATCTAACTTAAAGGATAATTCGCTGTCCAAAATCACGAATATACCTCCTTTAATAACTTCTATTTTTCATTTATCAAATTCAATTGGTTTCGAATTTATAAACAATCTTTACAAATTCCATTTCTATTTATAAACTTCGATTTATAAATCTTCTTTATTAATTCAACTCAATTTATATAACTCAATTGTATACCAAAAGTTCATTTATAAGTTAAATACTTATAATCCATTTATTTACTAAATCATTCTTCAAAACATTTGAAATCAATTTTTCAAAAGAATTCAGAATCAAATTCCCAAGTTATAGTTTAATTATCCTCTTGGTTATACTAAATTGAAATATCATTTTATTTCACAATTATTATTTTGTAGATATTCAAAATATTGGATTTAAACCAATTCATTAATTCACTTCACTTATATTTTATTTACCATAAGTCTCAATAATTCGATAATGGATTTTCGAATGAGAAACTATCGCAATCCTAAATTTAGAGAGGGGAATTTCCAAAAAAATTTGAATTTTCAAAATACCTTTTATTTTTCAAAGAAAATAATTTCATACTTCTTTAGATTTGAAAAACACTTTTCTTTAAAGTGATCCTAGTAACTATTCATATTAAACATCATAAACTGAGCTTTGTGTAAACCAAAGCTCTGATACCACTTTTGTAACGACCCGCCGTTCTGACCGCCCCCAGTCGGTAATTAAACCAACTTGAGACGTTCAAAATGACGGATTGTTATTCAGTTTATAGAGTTTAAACAGAAACAGCCACAGAATCACAGAATAATCATAATATTTTACATAAATGAATTTTTATACATATATCAGAGTTTGTACAATGCATTATATTTATACAGCGGAATATTTCTTTTAAGTACAAAAATTCTTCGAAAAGCTAAAGTGAAGCAATTTCCCCAACTCTCTCTCTAACTTCGCGGCCTGAAAATCTTCAAGCTGTAAAATTACTCGGTCTGACCCGAGTATTACATTTAAAAGAAAATAATACACAGGTCAGTCTAATTCAAACTCAGTTATGAGTGCATGGAGGCAATAATAATCAACAATTAGATGACAGTCAAATATAAATTTACCTATCCGATCCTTTAACAAGAAATCGGATAACGGTAAATACAACACTTAACAGTGTTAAACAATAACTCAGTAGATTCAAATTATCAATGAGGATAGATGAAGGGATTATTGATGAAGATAATTTAAAAAACAATCAAAAACTGCCTAAACGGTAATTAACAACAAAATCAATTCAATTCAAATAATTGAAAAGTTACTTAAAAACATCCAAACCCATTGGCTGCAGTACACGCACGCGTATACGGCCTCGCCACATTTTAAAATGTTAACTTCGTGTGGCTGCAGTTCACGCTTGCGTGCACTGCCTCGCCACTATAGTGATGATGTACCCAAAAGATCAATGAACCGAAATTTATGAAATCAAATGTCGATGCAACGCAAACCGACATAGGCAAAACTGCATCTAAAAACGAAACTGCAGTCACAAATGAATACAAGGGCGAATCTGCAATCAAAAATTTGCAGCCACCACAAGATCACAAAGCGCGAAGGCTCGAATGACCCAATGCGCAAAGGCAGGGGTTTAAACTACATGAAAACAGCAGAATGAGGTGAGAGCATCGAAATATGGCACCACAACACCCAACATTATAAGACACAAAGCATCAATACCCAACAAAGGCAACTGGCAATCATGTATACGGATACATGTTATCAGCTATTACAAAATGCAAAGGTCAAGTCACAACTATCATGACTCAACACAACTGTAGAGCACAAAGGATACAAGGGTAAATGAAGGAAATAAACACAACTGAATTCAAGTGAAATGCAAGTATACATCTGAAGTCAAAATGATCAAGGCAACAAACCCAGATCCAAGTATACACACAAATGTGCACAGGGCAACCAGACCATCAAAGTGCAGACAAGATGAAGTCAGTGCCAACAGTACTGACAGCAACTCCATCAAGTCGTGATTCAAACCCCAAAATAAAATCAGAGATATCAACAAGTATGTAAACTACAAGTCAAAAAATGAATTTCAAAGTGATCAAGGACATCTGCAACATTGAATATATAATATCAAGTCAATGCAGCAGATGGAACACAAGTATAGATCCAACTATGCATGCATACACACATACAGGGGTATATATGCCTACATTTTTAATCCACACGTGTATATATATGCTGCACTTATATGTACAGGCATCTACAAAATTTGATACAACAAATCAAACTGCAATTATCATAAAGGCGCAAAGGCACAAAGGCCATACTCAAACCAAGATCAAGTTATAAGAACGAAACCCAAAAATGCATATACTTATGTTAACATAAGTATATACACACTGCAATTATAAGTACAGATGGCTCCACTAACTAGAATATATAATGAAACCAAAGTGCACTTAAATGCATGAGGATAATTATACAAGAGCCACTACAGCCCAACGTGAAGTTTGAACACTTACAACTGAACCAAACTCAACAACAAATGCACAGCAACGATAATTCAAGCTTGGTACAATTCCAACCATATATGTACACAAACATACATATGTATGCATGTACATATATGCAGATTTGAATAATAGGTGACAAAGCAAGGTCACAACTCATCAAGAATCGAAACAAGTAACTGAGAGAAATAAATTCAAGTCGAAGTGCTACAGAGATGTACTCAGGGAAGGATATGAAAAGTACACAGCAACAATGGCTTTTGAATACAGACAGTGCAACAGGCTCAATAAAAATCACTTATCACTAGATTCAACTAACATGTTAAATCTGTACTAGAGATGAGTTTTACTCACTTGCAAAACTTGATGAACAGAGATGCATACATACTTATTCACAGACATGTAGGTACAACAGATTTTTATACTTTTCAAATTATAATAAAATAGTGTTACTCATTATTCAAACCAATGAAATGCAACTTAAATTAAAAGCTATACAGTGATCAAACAGACTGCAAGATGTATGCAAACCTAAGGCATGAAAACACAGTGCAACAGATCAGCAAGTCAGATGCAAGACTAGATTAATGAATATGAGAACAAGCATATATGAAGACTACAAGAATGCACAGTTAACTTAAACGAAGACATGAGTGCTAAACTGGAATGCACGCGATGTCAAAATAAAGGCCAAAGTGAACAAGATCAGTGGGAAGGCCGAAGTCAATATTTATTCATGAAATCAAAATTTCCAGAAAAATTAAAATCAAAACAAGGCAATCTGCAGAATCAAAGTGACCGAAGTCACAGTTGAAAATAGATACGTGGTAGCCACGAAATCCAGCAACAATAAAAATTAAGTTGAAACCGAGACAATGAAACACAAATAAGCAGACGAGGATGAACAATTTACAGTTAAATGCAGCCCAGGCCGGAGCCAAAGTCGACATTTTTAAACATTAAAGATTTCAAAATAATCGAGCAGTGGGTTTCAAACAATTAGCCGAGACCAAATAAATCAGAAAGCCAGAGAATCCAAAGCAATAAGTTCCAAAAATCTAAATCAAAACCCATGGAAATCGAGAACAAAAGATCAACTAACTTTGAATTAGATGTGAGTAGTAAAATTTACTCACCTTGTTTCGAAGCGGCGACGAATTGGAATCGATGCCGAAGCCCTAATTTCTCAGACAAATCAAGAGAAGCAGCCGAGCGCGACTCCAAAAATTTGAAAACCCTAATTTAAGATCGAAGGACGATGAGGAACGAAGAAGAACTCGTGGCCGCCATTAATTTTTTCTTTCGTTTCGTTTGAAAGGGTAGGGTTTCGAATGAATGGGGGGGAAGCTTCGTGTTTTAAGGAGAAGGAGATCGTGAGTTTTGCGTGGGTTACGGCATAGATTAAGGCACGAATTTGGCTGATGAGAGTAAGGCAGTGTATTCTTTTTTATTATTATTATTATTATATTATTTTATATATTATTATATTTTTATTTTTATTTTGAATTCAATTTTGTTTTGTATAAATTTTCTTTAGTAAATATAGAAACGTTTTGAAGTTCAACTATCAACATCAATTTATAAATTTACATAAAAATAATTCGTAAATCCAAACTATTTTTTCTATGTCATTAGTTTGAATTTCAATTACAAATTAAATATTCAATTTCAGCTTCAAAGTTAAATTCAAATTTTATTCAACTTAAATAGATTAAATTCTAAAATTTAATCGCCAAATTCATAGTTATATTGGGAATTCAATTTAAACCATCGTTCAAATATTTAAAATTGATTAAATATCTTCATTTTTTAAATTGTTCAAAATTCAGGGTTGTTACATATAATAAGGATGATTAATCTCTCATAACAAAAAAACATGAATAGTGCTCATGTGTGCAGTACAAGTTATATACTAGATACATTACTGTATAGTTTTGAAACCAAAATATATAACAAATACGAACTCTCTCGTATACACACACACACACACTCTAGATCCAGCCTAAGATGATAAATCCTACCATATCTCTACTGGATCACGGTATCAACTCAAGTTAATAATGTAACCTAAGTTTTGATACCAAATGTAACGACCGTCCTACATCGATGTAATACAGTTGTCAATGGAAAACAAAGATGTAAGGAAGACGAAATAAAAGAGAAAATAATGGAAAAGAGGAAAAGGAAACATCAAATAATCACATAACCTGTCGTGTATCTCACATTGCATCAGATCAAATATGATAGTCAACACAAATATAAAAAATCGAGACAATAATAACAATGTGAACTAATCATCAGGGTATAAGATCCACAAAGTTATACAACACAGCAATATAGTTTATACAACTGATACATGAATTCAACTGGTAAATTGTCTCTAATAATAGTAAGTGAAACATTGTCAAGACTACACAGCATCACACAATAGAATATACAATAACAAACTCAAATATAAGTATGAGTAAACGTCACCTCCTATTAAACCATCTACAGAACTCCATATGTCATCCACATCTGATCTCTAGCCTACTCATTTTAAGAGTGCCTTAGATAGTAAGAAGCAAAACATAAAACCTCGGGTCAGAGAATAGTCTGGTTGAGAAATAAACAATCTCAAAATACTATACAATTCGATAGTATACGAAACAGTGGGTACACGAATCATAACTGACATATCCCTGCAACCAAAGAGTCACGATAACATCGATAACATGCTACTCTACAAAATCATAAAAGGGTACTCCATACGCGGTAGATTGTCGGGGTGTCTAAGTATCCTAATCCATAATCATACTCCATACTAAGTAAACTGTTAGGGTGTTTAGGTATTCCTATCTACAATACCTACCTCGTGTGACATCCCTAGATGAGAGGCGGCTAATGAAGCAATCATAACAAAAATACATCCATTAAACAATACTAGTTGTCACTTAGTGTGCTATACATATATGATAACTCGTATGGCCTCTATACTACCAAGGACTAATGGAAAAATCTTGATTTTTGTTGTACTCTTGTATCACGAAGCCCAAGGCTCGATACATGTCCTGTAGCTCAAAGCTAGACACTAGACCCAAAATCACAAGATCTAGGGTATAAGATCCTCACTACCAATCTAGGGCGTCCCCACTATAAAATGCCCTTACCACAAGCACAACAGAAAACACTCTGAGTCATCAACGATCCTTTAGCACATACACATCATTCCGAGCCCTATTAACTCAATCAAATTTCCACTATCCCGGAACCCATCATGTTCCTCCACTCCATGGCTCCCAACACGAGCCTCTTCGGTACGTACTCTCTACATGAGTCATAAACCGAAGATACGAAGTCTCTAATCTTTGGTACCTACCCTACCACGAGTCTCAAACTGAAGATACAAGGCTTTTATCATGCTATTACATTACCGCCCATCCCTAATGTGAACGATCCTACACCCCCGACATAATCTACAGAGTCATGAAACTACCAACCTCGGAACCTACTACATACACCGTCGAGTCATAATCCGAAGTACCAAACTCTCATGTCGAAGCATCACATCATTGCCTCACGATCGAAATCGCTCGTCGTAGAGCAATAAATTAAGACTCTAACTCGGTCCCATGAAAAAATCATTATATCATGCACCACGAAATCTCCTCAACGTCCATGCCAATGATTGGCGAAATTGTTAATCAACAATAGCGATGGACATTGACCACTCTACAGTGGTCAATACCAACTACTTTGGTTGTAAAACAGATAAGTACAAACCAAATGGAAACGTTCGGCATTCATCCTGAAGTCCGAAGCCTCGTCCTCCACCTTTAGGCCAATCAGTACGTATCTAACCCTCCTCTACAACTCATCCCATTTGTTGGATTTTCACCTGTATGAAAACACCAACGCATAAGGTATTCCTTAACACTCGATTATCGCTAAATCGACATTTTCAACCAAAAACAACCAAACAAGTAAACATATAACCAACAAGTATACATATATCTAATATAGTATACATACAACATGTATAATGCATCCATATCAACCAATGGGGAAATTATATCAAAAATAGCTTAAATATGATAATTCCTTTAAAATGGCATGTCGATAGGAAAAATATGATACCCATTTTAAAATCATTTTAAAACATTTTCTATTTTCTTTTATAAAATCAAGTCTAATAAAACCGCATTTTAAAATTAAAAACCATTCTAAAACGTCGATCCAATACTATACTAACAATCGTAGTTTGGTGAGAGACAGTATCACACACCTCAACAAAAGCTGTCCAATCTACTGCCAAAACGTAGATCTCTCCATCGCGAGTGCAATGCAAGAAATTGCATCCAAAATGGTACTCGTGTGCAAAAGATATGGACCGTATAAGAAATGTGATTATCTAAATAATTAATTAACTAAATCGAAAAATTAATTACCTTAATTAACTCTAATTTTTCTTCTCTCTCTATCTGTACATGCATTATAGTAACTGTGCACACACTTATCCTTCAATCCTCAATTTCTCACTCGTTTGTCAATGAAACGAAGATCCGTCTTGGCTAATAAATCACACTACACAATCTCTACACCCTAGACCCGAAAAGGAAGAATTCGAGCCATGCATATGAATCGCAACCTAGAAGCCATGCTCTCGACCTGATTTGGATGCGCTTTGATAGAGTTGATTGGATACGATGAGTTTTGGTGGAGAGATACTATTCGCCAAGAGAAATTGAATGGCGATCTTCGTTTCGCATATCGTTGCCTATATCTAAGGCCATATCAAACCTTAACCATGACCATAAGAGGGTCGATCTCGCTAAGTACAATCGCACGTCACATCGAGCCCATAGACGTGTAGCTCTCCTCGCCATGATCTCAACGAATCCGGTCTCGCAATTTATCGTTGAGTGAATTGCTCGATTTTGATTTTTGAGATAATAAGAGATGGAGCGACATGATTTCTCTAATGGAACAATAATTGAAAAATGAATTAGAGAGGGAAAGATCTGGTTCAATTTATATTAATAATTTTATTTCATTTATTTATTTTCCCAGATAAATGGTCGTACGTTTCGAGTCTGTACGATCACACGACGCATCCAATCATAACGAAACTCATCTGCGTACATCACTTTGTTTTTCGAATTCAATGGTATAAATCTCATCGCTATCTGAGACTGCATCCTGGTATGATAGTTTCATGCATTTCAAGATCGTTGTGACCATCAGATTGTCTGATTTCAAATATAGCGAGACTTATACTTATTTTAATTCGCAACGTCAATCCGAACTTAACGGAAGTGATCACAAGTTCTAATTCAATCGTATGCAAAAAAAAAATCATATTTTGAGGACTTCAGTTAATTAACGATTAAATGTTTAAATCAATTATTTAAATATCCTACCATTAAAATATGGGTCGTTACAAGAGTTGACCATGTAACTAATCTCATACAACCGAGAAGACAAATTCTCTGTTAAACAGTGTTTTACTTTCAATGCTTCAACTTAGACTCAACTAAAATTGCTTGATGGATCGCCATGTCATGATTTAATTATAATCAAAGTGGATAATTCACATTGGTGTACCACAATATTATCAAATCGGGTGCATCGTCGTCCTGATATTTTCTATTAACCTAGTTGTTATTAACTAATAGGAAACACTAGGATGAGCATTTCCTAGTTATCCAATAACTACAAGTACATAACCCCTTCATACTTCAAACATCATAAGTAATACACTAATATTTGAAGAGAATTATACACTCTAGTCTCAACGAATGGATTGATGTTTTTTCTCGAAACATATTAACTATAATATTTAAAACAAAATGTCATTATATTTTGTGATTAGTTACTCAAGACTGCAACTATTTTTAACTAAAATCGCAATACATTTTATTTGAGGATTTTCTTATTGTATAGTTTAGTTAATTACTTAATTAATCATATTAAAATATACAAAGCATATAAAAAAACCTTGTTATGAACAAGGTAGATTAAAGAACTAAATATGCATAATAAATTACATAATTACCTTCATAGCATACCACTAACTCTTTCAATAGGTAACCTCTTGACACCCTTAATGATCATGAGTAAATCACCGTCCATCATATGAAGAGAGTTACATAAACTAGTCTCAATAGTAGTATCAATATTCTTTTTCTCGACACTTCCCAATTAGGAACATTTAAGGAGTTGTGCTTTTTATTAATCAATTCATTACTCATGGTTATGATTGTTTCATAACTATAATAAAACACTAGTTCTAAGAATTTTCTGCTTAGATATGTTTAATATTTATTTATTTACTAATTATACCACAAATGTAGCAAATACATATAATAGAAAACAAAACCAAAAACATATTCTATTCAAACAAGATCATTTACAAAATTAGGATTATATAACAAAATTACATAATTGCCCTTAAGGCATACCCTGATTTCTAGCTTCATCTTGATTAAAGGTTCGATTATTTCGGTTTTTACTTTGTACGTCTGAGCAAAAACAAAACGTTATTTTATGGCATACTAAGTAATATAGATGTAATTATAGTTTTCAGATAATCTTTCCGATTTTTTGTAAATCGTGCCTAAGATTCTTTAAACTCTACTTCTGATGGAGTTCATATAACATACATCATATCTTCTTCTTTTTTGCAACCTCGTCATTTTTGAACCAATTGGTCCAATTCTAAACCACATTCTTTTCCATGTGATATCACACATTAACAAACTTGTAGCACGAAATATCGTTCCAATGCAACTAGTAATGCAGCCTCTTTATCCATCATAACTACATCAAGGTATTTTTTAGGATTAAACAGATGTTTTGAATATGTCAAAGCCTACTCGCAATTGTCCGTCCTTTTATGAGACAAAAAATAATGTTGCATCGAAAAAGTTTTACCATTTGATATCATCCTCACCATTTCAAACCTTTTAGTTTTATAAGTACAATCGAGAAGTAAAACAGAGTGAACACATTTGCATAATGCACGAGAATCTAGATGTGATCTCATAGCAGTCAAAACTTTATTCGTTGTCTCATCTCTTGTTTTCCAAGCAACATAATACTTGTTTTCAAGCAATTTCTGAAGATGTTGCATGGTCGATCTACCATCCATTTTCATGATTTTCATTTGATTCTTCACATTATTCTCAAGTTTTAATGTAGATTTGTCTTCACGAAACTCTTTTTAATTTCAATAAACGCATCTCTCGTTAGAACGCTCGACTATGTCATATTTTCTAATATTTCTCTCTCCTCCATGGTCATTCTAGTAGCAAACGGATTACCAATCAAACAATTTGGCAATGAATGATTATGTCGACCATAACAAACGTTTACACCCCAACAGTCTTGACCTTTGCAATCTGATTAAAACATATATCCACATTTCCTTTTATCAGTCAGAACACATCTTTTCACATTTTCTTTCGTAGATTTATATGGTTTAAGCTTTCCATCTTTTTCACAAGCGAGGAAAACTCTAGGCTTCCTTCTAGATTCAACCTTGTTTGGTTCGGCTATAACCACAATTGTATTCGTATTATTTTGCCTTCGTTCGACATCAATGAATAAAATTATCATTAGAAGGAAAAATCTATAATGAATTATATCTATAAAAAAAAAATATGCATTAAGAAAATCAGTATATTTTAAGAGCCGTAAAATGATGATTGAGGCTATTCTAATATTTTCATGTTTAGTAAATTGGCATTTTTGTTCATTCAGTCCGCCTTGAAATCTATCCAATTGAAAATCATCTTCTTTTACATTCAAGTGATTTTCTTCGACCACAACATTGTCAAATGTTATATCGTACAATACATTGTTAAACAATTGCATCTGCACTCAAATCAATATTTACATCCCGTGAAACCTAAAAAAAGAGTTTATAAAAGAAAAGAAAAAACTGTACAGTCATATGGCATATGTCATTCCAACACAAAGAACAACAGTAATATGTGTGTACATGTAACATCGAACGACAATTAATTGTCAATCGATATTGTGCAATCTGTATTAAATTTCTGCAAATATCTTTGTCAAACTATGAACAATTCTATCATTATTACACTTATTTGATTATATCTATGAATCGTATTGCTTTAAAATATTGAAAAAACATGTAGTAAAATGGTTTTATCGAAGGAAAATTCGCCCCCTCTTCTTCTTGCTCATCACTTACCATTTATTTTAAAACAAAATCAAAATTTTCTATCTGATTAATGATTTATTAGGATATTTGTGTTTTAAGATTTTGAAGAGAACATAAGAAGATTTCTATTAAAGATGTTAAACAATAGTTAAGTAAGTGGGTAAACCATTTGTTTTGGGTTTGGCTCAACAACAAAAACCTAAAATCTCTTGAACTGCACAAATCTCATGACAACTCTGTATTTGTGGTGTACATTAATATTCAAATACTACTAGTACAAGCGATGGGCACAGGAATATTCATGTTGATGTCCTACATAATACTAAGCACACTCTTCTTTAAAGAAAGTATGCTTGTATATACCCATGAAGTGGCAGACAACTAATAACAACATGTAGCTAATAATTGATGACTCCACGAGCTTCACCGATAATATGGTAAGTACAGACACACTCTCTTTAAAGGAGATGGTCCTTAGCATTCCTCGTTTATAAATTAGAAAGCACAAGGGTGTTTTGGTTTTAGTGCAAGTGTCGCTTTTCCCAAAAAATTCCATTAGATGGAATGTTTAAAGCAATTTTTTGTAAGGACTTAGTTGAAAACATGAAGTTGGCAGCGGTTGATGCAGATAATCTGGAGCTAAATCTATTAGTGTCTTATTTTCCTTTCCTACCCCTGCTGCAACTAAAAAGGTAAAAATATCTGGTTTGCCCCGTACATTTCAAACAATATGCAATTATTTCTTTCTTCATTATTCAAGGGCTTATTAGAAAAATTGTATAAATTTCCATGTTTATATCCAATTTCGTTTATTGAACACAACGTGAAGAATATTTTAATTCAACTCCACAAACTTCGAAAATTATTTAATCATCTGAAAACCTAACATACCCATAAACGCCAATAAAAAGAAGAGGAACAAATACTATCTTTTAATAATTTAATTTATAATTTTTCGAGGACGATAAAAATAGGATAAGTCTTCATTCTATTTTTCATGAATTGAAGTAGGTATGAATTTAAAATTGTGAGAAGATAGAAGGAGAAATTAAATGCAAAAAAAAATGGAGGAAAGATGGGATGATCATGCAGTGTAATTTTTTTTTTAAACTAAATATCGGGATATGAAAGGATGGTTAAGAGATGTTAATAGATGCAGTCATATACTGAAATCGTTGTTGCATAACGTGAAATTGAATTTTCAAAGGTGAGTTGCTTTATTTAATATCTTGTTCTATTAAAATTTGTGCAAGACATACGAACAACCCCGCCACCAAAACCAGATGTATGAAATAAAAACATGTTGTTTTATTTGAAAATAACAATTCAAAAAATGTCTCAATTTTGTTAAATATTTTTTGTTCAAAATCAGCTTGGTCTGCGCACACGTTACGAAGGTTCCCTCTTTAATGCAAAGAGAAAACATCGGATGCTTAAAGGGCTCGTTATAACTCCTGCGAATTCTATATTCAAATAGGATTTTTCGCTGTATCCCAAGACTTGACATTATCTCAAAATAAAGGGCATCAAGACATCCTTTAATCTTTTTATAATTCGTTCTTTTAACAAAATTTTCAACAGAATACACGGTTAAACTTTTTGTAAGTGGTGTTTGTTTGTGTTTTGATTATGAAAAGATCTGTGTACAAAAGAAGAACACCTAATGGCAGATTTCATTTTAAAAGCTATAACAGGATCACTTATAAGTTATATGGATGTACGTGTGTGTGCCTATGTATAAATTACATTACAAACAACTGATTATGCGTATATTTTTTAACTACAAATTTGAATTTGCATGTATGCATTTTAATATTACTAACCTGCTTTGGAAAATATATGCACTATTATCCTTTTCTAAGAATACATTTATTTTTGAAAGATATATATGTATATCTTTTTATTTTATTTTTAAAATATGGTTTTGAGAGGCAAAGAATCAATGTTTGTGATTATATGATCAATTTTGAAGAACCAGGTTTTGTACGATTTTTTAGGAGAAAACTGGGGATTTGAAATCTAAGCATTTTCAGATTGGACATTATCTTCTTTGTTTTTTTCCCCCAACAGAAGAATGGCCTCAAAATCTTGGTTGCAACCCTGAAAATATAAGTGTATTCTGCATTAAACCTTAGCGTCTAAAACGCCTACTCATTAATGGTTTTCCAGTGACAATCTTATAAGCATATCTCTGTATTTTTCAGTTTATAAATTTATAAATTCGTGATCCTTTTTCTTCTACATTTCAGAAGTATTTAATTTTGATCCTTTTGCCTGTGATGAATATTAAATTGAAGAAGACTTCTTGCCCAAACTTTGGTAACAAATTTTTTGTGTTGTTCTGTATATTAGTTGTTGTGAATTGTGCGAATGGAACAAGTAAGCCTGCAGTCAAAACAATAAAGGTTGTATCTTACATAAGTATTTTGTGCTTATATAATTATTTCATTCTCTTTTAACCTAATTAAAATAGTTTTGTAACCTCTTGCAGAGTGAAGATGGTGACATCGTTGATTGTGTTGATATTTACAGTCAGCCTGCTTTTGATCATCCCTTGCTTAAAAATCACACCATTCAGGTTTGTTATTTCTTTCAAATACTGTGATCCTTTGCATTCAAACTGGTTATATATAGTCATTCTTTCTCTGTTGCACCAGATGCAACCTAGTTTTATCCCAACAATACTGAAACACAATGGTACATTAAAAACTAGGGCACTACAAACCTGGCAAAAATCTGGAAGCTGCCCAGAAAGAACTATCCCCATTCAAAGGCTTCATAACTCTTCCAAATCCTATGTTCCAAACGGAGAATTTTCAAATTGCAAAGTTGAGGTGAATTTATTTTCAAAAAATTTATTTTCAAGTAGTTACATTGGCTCCTTCTCATTCTATGTATTACACTATAAATTCTCTTGTATTAACCAGCTGTTACCGTAATTCAGAACAACTTTAGTAGATTTTAAATGTAAATGCACATGTTCATGTAGGTTGCACGAGTGGAGTTACATAGAGAAACCTATGTTGGAGCTCGTGGTGACTTTAACGTTTGGAACCTTGACGTTGAGGAAAACGAGTGGTCTATAAACTCCGTGACGGCGTTCAACAAACACGACTCTTTCATGGAAAGTGGATGGGCGGTATGATATATTTTTATCATACTATACAGTCAGTTTGAATGTAGTACATCAATTATAGAGCATGTTTTATTATTTCGTATATGTAGGTTAGTCCAATTTTATTCGGAGACAAAAGGCCGCGAATATTTGTCAATTGGCTGGTACGGTATATTATTCAATATATTACCTTGGAACAACGTTAAGCAAAACCATACAGCTGCTTTTGTAACCAATATTTTCGCACAGGATACTGCGAAGGACCATGGTTGTTTCAACCTTAGATGTGTAGGTTTCGTTCAGACATCTAATGAAATTTTACTAGGTGGAGCCTTCACAGATGTTTCAAAGTACAACGGAGGTCAATACTCATATGGTTTCTATTCCTTCAAGGTACCACACTCAACACTGAACATTCTGGATCAAATAACGTTGAAAAAACGAGGTTTGACTCTAATATTTCTGCGGCTGGAAATTTCTGAAGGACCGTACGTATAAAATATGGTGGACTTACTTTGATGGTAGGCCAATAGGATATTGGCCCAATATAATATTTGAGAATTATGGAGACTGCAGTCGTATCAATTGGGGTGGAAGCATATGCAATTCACATGTTGATGGATATCACACAACGACTGAAATGGGCAGTGGTGTCTTTCCAAGAAACGGGTTCAGACGATCAAGCTATATTCGGAATATCCTTGCTGTGAATGCAAGATGGAATGAAATGGTTCCATATTTCAACAAGTTCTCGGTTTCATGCGACAGGTGTTACACTGTTCAATTTTGTGACGGTGGGCCACCAAAGGCTAAAGGAGCCTGCATTTACTATGGAGGTCCAGGTGGCAGAAAATGCAGCAGAAGATGTTAGAAATTATTATGGTTTATGCTTTGGTTTGATGTTATGAGTTGGTCATCACTCTTTACAATTTCTCAAGGAATTTTGTCTTCGTTCTGCAACGTTCAGAAACAAATATATGTTTTATTTGCAGATTGGAACAAAAATCAAAATTCTGCAATTCCTCTTGTTTTAACTCATGCTTTTTTTTTTTTTTAACTGTGCATATGTGTTTTGCTACTAAGATATCATATATTAGTAATGACTGCGTCAAATCGGTATAATGCTGGAAGTTTTGTTCTCAGGTTTCATTTATATTTTGTGTTCAAGTATGTATTCGCCATAGTCCGACATTGTTGTCAAAAATATCAAAATCTTGCAATTTAAATGTCGCAGATTGGAACTCTTTCTTTACTATTCGATTTATATTTCAATTCAAACTTAATCAATGCGCAATTTAAAAAATCATTAAACTTGCACTAACATTTTAATATACTTATTTGAATTTACAATTTCGATAATAATATTTTCAAAGCAAAATGAAAATGTAAAAGAAGAGAAATTTAACTCTAAGTACAGTCATAGAAGTTGAAATATCCAAATAAATTTCAAAGTAAGAACATATCTTAAAATATGGGTCTTTTAATTTGATTCCACGAGTGAAAATTTGAATCTCGTTTCAATTTAAAGTTTAAACTTTACGATTTGCGATTTAAATCTCATCTTGAAAACCTTATAGTCCATACACAACTGAATGCCACAACTTAGATGTTTACACTTTCTAACCTAAGTTTCATGATTAAAAAACTTGTGACATGTGTACTTGTATTTTCTATTGCTCATTAAGATGACAGATAATATGTAAGCATTTTACCTAATCTTTTTCTAACTAATATGAATTGAGACCAGTGCTTCATTTTAACCGTTTGGATATAAGCATTGAATGCTCGTACGCAATGAAATGGTCTTCGCAGAGGTGATTAAAACAAACTAGATATTGCTGTTTATTCATCAATGCTTTTGTAAAAATGCTAGCATGGTCCTATAATTCTTTTTCTCGTTGCACACCTTACTTGAACCTTATATCTTGACTTAAATGCATAGGGATATGTTGGTTTCAAGGTCATATATTCAAGTTAATGGCTAAATATTATAGTTAGTACTATTTTTTTTACTCGTAGTTTCAAAGTACCTTTTTCTTTAAATGTTTTGACATTCTTTCTAGATATTGAGGTTAGCCGTATGGTCTAGAGGCAATTCTATAATTTATTATAAATTATTAACTCTATAATAAAATATAGTTCGAAATAAAAGGTATTTATTTTCTGTTATATATATTTGTTATATTGTAATATTAATTAGTTAACTTAAATATAATATATTTATTATTTAATGATATATTATGTGATAATAATAATAAGAAGTTTTATGACTAGCACCATTGTCCCAGTGGTTAAGTGATTTGACTTTAATGCGAGTGGTCACAAGTTCAAAAACTTGCGTAGCATGATTCGAACATTTATTAACACATGATTTGTAGTTTGTTGTCTCATACTACTGAACTTCAATATGGACACTCCACTTTGATTATAATTAAATTGTAGCATGACATTCATCTCAAATTTAAAATCTTTGGTTAAAGTAATATGGTTAATAATCAATGTTGTTACTAAACTAAAGACTCTGTTTCTGGATTATCCAAGTTGAATGTGGAAGATATTGTGATATAGTGTTAACGAAGAGAATTGGTGTAAATAATTATTACTAAAAGATACTGTTTTAATTTGTAAAATTGGATTTTATAGATAAAATTTCTAAGCAAAGAATTAAGTCAATCTGTCATACTACTAGCTGAGATGATGTATGAGCATTAGTATCTGGATTGTCCGAATATTAATCGCTGACTAAATTTGCACCTATGAGTTGCACAACAGAATTTAGTCAATCCTTGAAATACCATTGGTTTAATTTATTTATAACGGTTACAAATTAATTAATATTATCGAAATACTAATTTTTATTGTATTTATTGTATGGGATAGTTTAATAAAATTGAGTAGCCTCTAGAATTGTTCAGGATGCTATTACTAATATATTTGATGCACATATAAAAGTTTTTTTTAAATGGCACTTCGATACAACATGTCACTGAGACAACATAACACAAATCACATGTCAATATATGTTCGAATCACGCTACGCAAGTTTCAAACTTGTGACATTCGCACCAAAGTCGAATCCTTAACCACAAGGACAATGGTGCTTGTCCTGCATATAAAAGTTATATATGCACACATGATGTACGATATCGAAATTATATTTAATTGTATAAATTACTAAGGGGTTAAATGGTAATTTTTCCCATATTAAACTGGGTTTATAGCCGGCCTCGTAAAAGGAGGGAAGGAGGGATTTGATGTTTGAATTGGCATGAGATAAGTATGGAGATATTTGTTTCAAACCCTGCTACAAATTCAAACTTGTTGTCTCCACTTTTTCTTTACACTCTTACTTTTCTTTTCTTCTATCTTGGTCGCAAATACAACCCTCCATCAATCGTGACCAAACTCCAATCACATCTAAATAATTAAATGCTAATAGATCAGTGTTGGCACGCTTCATTTTTGTAGTAGAAGGTGTAGATCTAGCAGATCAGGGAGATATAATAGGTCAAAGTGTGTTTCCACGGTCTTATCTCTCAAGATACAATTCCATTTATATCATATAGTGATATCTCTATATTGAATATGCTATATCACCTTATTCATATGTGTTCTTGCCTGTTGTTTTATATCAGTTTAATTTATATAATATTTAATTCTTGTGAATCATTCAATTACTATAATATGATGTGTGTGTGTGTGTGTATTGTGTATAAAATGATTCGGCTGGAACATAGTTTACTAATTAAAATGGTTATTAGTATGTTAAATTTGATTAAAATATCGTGTGATTATTTTTATTAAAGTACTTTCAAAGAAAACTGATGGTCAAATTAGTTACATATAAAATATTATATATGTGTATATATGTATTATGTAAAATAAATACATTTGCCTAAGTATGTATTTTATAAATAATAAAATTTTATAAAATATTATGTAAATATTTTTACTAAAAATGCTATCAAAATTTATAAAAAGATTTCGAGTAAATTAATTACATTTATAATTATTATATATTAGAAATCTTATAAATAGCAATAATCTTCACTTATTGGCTATTCTTGAAAACAAGCTAAATTTAAATAACATTCAGGCTGTTTGCTCCATTATTATGCCTTGTTGGAATTTTGTTCTCAATCTCATGCATGTTGAATTTGGCAGAATATTGATCTTATATAACCCTACCATCTTCTCACTTTCATATATTTTTTCCACTTTTCAAATTTGTCACTTCAAATCAACAACTTTCCAGATAATTTGAGTTCCATTTCTCCTTTATTTATGTAAGCAACTCTACTTCACCTAGAAAATCATTTCTTCAGTCTCTGTTTGCTCTCAAATCACCAACTCCCTGCTGCTTCCTTCTTTACATCCTCTTTGTCTGGACACTCAATCTTTCAATGACTGGAATACTTACAAATATAGCACTTGCCTTTTCTTTCCTTCGACTTTCCTCTCCAATCCGGGTTCCTTGATTTAGAACTCCCCCGGTTCTCCTTCTTTAGATATCTCTCCTTCTCCACAAATAAACCATGGCTACTACTAGCACCACTACTTCCATAGTCTAACTCCTTCATTTGATCCCGCAACTTCTTGCTAAGAAAATCGTTTTGACATCATCAAGAGTCAATATATCCCGACCATAGATCAAACTATTTGAGAAACCCATATAACGGTCCGACCACGAACACAACAATATCATCGCCTTTTGTTCTTCTTCAATCTTCAAACTAACCATCTTCATCTTCATTAGCAAATCATCAAAAGTATTCAAGTGCGCCTTAAGCGAAGTACCTTCCTTCTTCTTATAGATGAAGAACATTCGCAACAATATCAAACAATTAGTTAGTGACTTCTTCATATACAACTCTTTCAATTTGTCTCAAATACTCTTAGCGGTAGTCTCACCACTAATTTCGGAGATAACATTCTCCCTCATAGCAAGTTGAAGTGTAGTGAATGACCACTCTTTAATTTCCTCTCTCTCAACATCCAAGATATCCATTGGCAACAAATGTGTCAAACACTACCAGATGCATCTGACTCCTCCTTAGAACCGCTTTCATCTTCCATTGTCATTTTTCAAAATCATTATCTCCATTCCACTTGTTGATAACCAATTGTGATCTCGAAGCCGCATACCAACCACGTACATAAGGCGCTACTCCACTTGGATTACCCATTGAGGAATTGCTTGAGGTATTATCCGATTCTAGCATTTCTACAGCCACCTACCAACACCAATGCTCTGATATCAAATGTTGTGACGAAATTCTAACTCGAGACCATTCAAATCAAAATCCTAAAACACAGCAGAAGACGAGATCGTGGTAAGAAGTGCAAAAACAACCAATCAATATCTCAATCTCAATCTCAATTCAATCCAAGACCAATCACAATCACCAAATAAGCAATATATTACAGAAGCAATAATGACAAATAAATCACACACTGATTTATAGTGGTTCCACTAACGTTGTATTAGTGTACATCCACTTTAAGAGAAAGATTTTATTAATATCGATGAGAAGAGTACAAGAGATTGATTACAATGATCAAAATTATAATAGAAATTGATTTGTGGAGAAGGGAATTGAAGAAAAGTATGGTTTGATAAACC
Organism: Allium cepa; assembly: GCA_030765085.1. Lineage (NCBI taxonomy): Eukaryota > Viridiplantae > Streptophyta > Magnoliopsida > Asparagales > Amaryllidaceae > Allium > Allium cepa. The sequence continues at coordinate 168,828,592 of CM060932.1, forward strand.
CTAATTAGTGCAGGCTAAAACCCTTGTAGTCGCTATTTAATCACATACAAATATGGATCCAGAAAATAGATTATATAGGAGAATAGAAAACCTAGGCAAGATTTCGAAATTGCCCTTTCAAAAATCACAATTCTTCATACCAAGCCCAAGCCAGAAAACAGAAAGAAGTCGCAACTTACGCCTGTTACAAAGTGACATACGTTTGTCCAAAGTCTTTGGAATAAAACTTCAAAAGACTCGAATGTCTGACCAAGACCTCAGATGTCTGTCCCGAGTCTCTGGAATAAGTCTGCCGAAGCTTCAGACGTCTGTCTAAGTTGGCAGACGTCTGATTAGCTCTCTGGAAGAAAACTGCTGAAATCTCAGACGTCTTTCCATAATGAAAGACGTATATTCCTGACACCCCAGCACTACTCCACCTCCTTCGCCATAACTTCCTCCTTCGAACTTCGATTTGCGAACCATTTTCTCCGTTACCAAGCTACTTCCAACCCCTTCAATTCTCTCCATATAGTTTCGCAAAAATTCAACAAAGCTAATTCTTTTAACTTCACTAATGTTTTTCCTTTTCTTTCTTTGTAGCCTGCATCATAAAATTGTTTGAAATATTGGAATTCCAAACTATGGAGCAATTCTATTTACCCTTCTACCTATGGAATACAGTTTAATTTCCTCCAATGTTCGTTAATCATTTTAAATGGTAAAAGAGTACCTTAGTTGTAAAACTCAAGCATTTCATGCATGTAGGGAAGGTCATGTATTAATTAATTTAAATGACTGCAGGCCGATGAATTTATTGAAATTACCTTTATGTTTGTGATGGACACTGTAATGTTCATATTGATTTACTACGACCTAATTCCTCGAAAAGGGAAACTTACCAAAGTTATCTTGTAGAGACAAAAGGCTTAGGGTGTGTTCTTTTTTAAATGAAAGGGGCAAATGAAAGGAGTAAATGAAAGGGGCTGGGAAAGGGATAAGTTCGTGAAAGGGAAATGCGTTCTTTTTACGAAAGGAGAAACGCGAAAGGGAAAAAATTGTTATTTATATTATTATTTTATTTGTGTTAATTATTTTTAAATAAAATAGATATATACCAAATATAGAATACATAATACATAATACCAAATACATAGTTCAGAATTCAAAATGTAGAATACAAAATATGAAATACAAAGCAGAATCTACAAATACAAACTACAGAATGAAGAATGCGTAATAAAAAATACAGACAATTCTTAATGTAACCACCAGCAACTAGTTTATTTCGTATGGTATCTTGAACTAATGCCATAACAGTTGTTGTTGTAGTTCTTTGAACTTGTTTACGATCATTATTTCCACAGTTTTGAATGCTATAATACTCTTCCATATATTCTTCGGGCACCAGATCAAGATTATTGTCATATGCCATAAAATTAGGATCTCTGGCGTTGTACCTTCGTATGAAATTGTGAATAGCTATTGTAGTAGTGACAATTTGTACTTGAACATTATATGGGTACGTTGGCAAGTTACGTAAGATTGCAAATTTTTTCTTCCAAATTCCAAAAGTTCTTTCGACCGCCATACACAAACTAGCATGGTAGTAGTTGAAAATTTCATTTTCTGACTTTGGTTCATTCTATGTATCATTGAAATCTGGAATATGGTATCTTAAACAGCGATAAGGAGGTAAATATCATTCCATTAGTGGATACCCTGAATCCTCTAAATAATATTGTCCTCTTGGAGGATGCGGAAAATTCAAACTTGGAGTATTTACAACTTCATGAAAGATTATAGCATTATGGGGAGTTCCTTCCCACCCCGCCCTTTCACTAACTGTAAGGTGCACCGCCGGCTGCAACCCATAACATTTCAACCGCTCCACAGCGACGTAAAACAAAGCCTCTTCATTCGAAAATTTCATTGACACCGTTCTACATGGCCTGTAAGCATTTCATTAACCCAATTAATACATTTAACTTCAGACTCGTGTATCAGCTCATTTGAGGTCGATGAGTGGCATAATATAGTCTAAGAAACTGGATATCTTGCAAATCTTCAATAGTAGAATCATCGTTTTTTAATTCAGATCTGCCATTAGAGATGAAAAATGCAGGAAAAAATAAAGTAGAATGAGATGATGAAGAAAAGGAATAAAGCAGGGAATATATAGGAGAGGTGGTTTTGATAAACCGTTGGGGGAAGCCGATCGGTCCACATAGCGTCTGACGCAAACGATTTCCCAACAACGGTTCACCCGAACTAGGCAAAATTGAGGGCCACTTTTCACTACACCAACACGTCGGATGCAAATGCCAACGTAACCTGTCCGTTTCAGCAAAATAGCAGTACCTAAATTTACATGGTATGAACAAAAAACCAAGAACCATAAAATGAAATCATACCTCATGGACACATCAATGGCACGAGGAATTTTCAAAGTCATCTATTGAGGAGGAATCATAGCAAGTCATGTTTTTTAGAAGTTAATAATTACAAGGGGGATTTTGGTATAAGTGCAAACTATTGAAATAATTAAACTTGATTTATGCATATATATTCATGTGTCTGTTCGATGTAATAGTCATGTTCTGTTGAATGGTCAGGAAGTGAATTTGAAATGTCAGGAGTCATAAAGTTGAAGATTCTAAAAGCATTTATTATCAGTTATATATTTGTTTAGTTGTTGAGGCTATATATAAGTCTCATTCAAGTTATTTGTAAGCCAAGAAAGTCAATATATTTATATTCAGTTTCTTCTCCATTATTAGCTTGTCCTTCTTCCTTTGTCATATTTTGTTTGCCAATAGAGGGGTATCGGAGCCAAGTGAAAAGATAATTGATTTCCCTTTGTTGTTCCCAAACTTACAAAGGAGAATTATGGGTATTGGTGTCTTCGCATAAAAGCATTGCTGGGATCATAGGATGCATAGGAGGTTGTAAAAAAAGGCTATAAAATGCATGAAAATGTAGAAGCTTTGAATCAAAATAAAAAAATGCCTTAGGGAAAGCTCGCAAGCAAGATCAACGTGCTCTCTCTATTATACACATGGGTTGGACGAATTCATGTTTGAGAAAGTCGCTACTGCAACAAACGCGAAGGAAGCATGGGAAATTATTTAGAATAATTTCAGGGGAATTGAAAAAGTAAATAAGGTTCATCGTCAAAATTTGCATAGTGAATTTGAATTACATATGAATGAAAGTGAATCAGTCTCAGATTATTTCACTTGAGTTTCTTCCATTGTCAATCAAATGAAGCAATATGGAGAGAAGATTGACGAGGTTCGTATCAATGAGAAAATACTAAGATCATTAAACACAAAATTACATATTGTTGGAATTTCTATGAAAGAGTCAAACAATTTGGAAACCATGACTGTTGATGAGCTCATGGGATCATTGCAAGCATATGTGGAAAGATTAATAAAGAAAGAAGTAATAGATTCCTATGCTCTTCGAACTAATGTCTCTTCGGAAGGAAATAAGAAAAGACATGAGCGATTTCAAGGAAGAGGACAAAATCGTGAAAGATGAAGAGGCCGTGGAAGAGGCAGAAGTTTTGGTCGTGGTCGTGGCCGATCCGGTGAAAGCCAGAACTTCAACAATGAAAGGACATCCAACAATTCAAGAGGGCGTGGGAATCATGGAGCTATAAGAGGTGGAGGTAGAAAGTATGACGAATCAAATACTCAATGTTATGCTTGCCAAAAATATGGTCATTATGCAAATGAATGTAGGAGTTCCTGCAACAAAACTGATAAGCAAGCCAATTATATGGAAGTAAAGAAGGATAAAGAATTGTTACTGCTAATAGCAGCTAAGGATGACAAAAAAAGAAAATTATGGTATCTTGATACAGGTGCTGCAAAGCACATGAGTGGAAATAAAGAATTGTTCTCAGCATTTAATGAAGACATGTCAGGAAATATTGTCTTTGGAGATGACACCAAAGTCCCAACCAAAAGAAAAGGTGATGTGCTTATTCATTCTAAAACCAGAAATCATATTTTGATTTTTCAAGTTTATTATGTGCCTAACTTGAAGACAAATATATTGAGTCTGGAATAACTTCTTGAGATGGGTTATGACATCCACATGAGAAATATTGATAGATAATTCAAATATTGATTGTAAAAGTTCCCATGGTGAAAAATAGAATGTTTCTACTTAATTTTGAAGTTGATCATCCAAAATGCTTGAAAACTTATGTTGAAGACACTTCTTGGCTTTGTCATTTGAGACTAGGCCATCTTAATTTTGGAAGTCTGAAGTTGTTGTCACATGAAGATATGGTATATGGATTGCCAGAGATCAACCATCCTAACCAATTATGCGAAGGATTTTTTTTAGGGCAAACAAGCTAGAAAAAGTTTCCCACAAAAGACGAGTTTTAGAGCAACAAAGCCACTGGAACATGTTTATGCTGATGTGTGCGGACCAATCAGACCATCCTCACATGGAAAAGATAAATATTTCTTGCTTTTTATTAATGATTTTTCCCGCAAAACTTGATTTTATTTCCTAAAGGAGAAGGATGAAGTTTTTGGAGCTTTCAAAAATTTTAAAGCTCTAGTTGAAAAGGAGAGTGCTGCTATATTAAAACTTTAATAACCGATCGAGGTGGAGAACTCACTTCGAATGAATTCAATCAGTTTTGCAAAGAAAATGGGATTCGTCGCTTTTTTACTGTTCCAAGAACCCCTCGGCAGAATGGAGTTGTGGAACGAAAAAACAGAACCATTCTAAGCATGGTTGCAGCATACTTACAGGATCAATTTCACCCTAGATGGGGGGGGGTTAATAGGGCGATATTATCAATTATAAAAATTTATTGCGAAAGTTTATATAAATAAATTTCAGTACAGATATATTAGAATAATATCAGCACATATAAAGTAGAATAATACATAGAACACACAGATTTACCCAACTTTGGCAAAACCCTACCTACGTGCCGCCTCCAAGGTTTCTACTAAAAACTAAGCAGTCAGACGCTTATACACGTAAACTCGCGACACCCGCTATCGACTAACCTTAACTCTACGCTCAAAACCCTGTCACAACTCGGCCACCGAGTTGCGAATTCTCGAATTACACCACCGTAGTTCGTCCCCTAGTCACAGGACTAGAAATCACAGGAGTTTGAAAAGAAAAATACAATTTAAAACAATTTAAAACAATTTAAACAGAACAAAACCCTAATTGTAAAAAACACAGTCCAATGAATAAGACTGGCCTAAATTAAATATTAAAAGATAGTTCCCTTTTTCTTTGTTTAGATTTTCGGCCTTCTTTGAGATGGTAACAATGGCTACCTTTTTCCTCTTCGTCCAAAATTAAGGCTTTAATAATCTTGCAAAAGCCGATTGATTATTGATCGATTACAATTGTCGTTCTCCTGATTTGCTTCGGCAATCGATCGTCTCCTTGATTCGAATAGAGCTCCTTCGATTTTGATTGAGTTTGACTATGAATTCGGTATCTGATTTGTTACTTTGCTTTACTGTTTTGCTTGCTTGAACTCAATTGTTGATTTGAGTTGAATGACTATTATTTGTTGCTTGAACTCGATCTTGATTCGAGTTGAATGATTATTCCTTTTTGCTTGGAATCGAATGCTCTTTTTTCCGATGATATTTATCATTTATATAGGGTTCGAATCCCTTTATTTTCGTTCATCTAATAATTTGCTTGACCGTTTGATTTTGTATGGATGAACGTGATGATTTCTGACCTTTTCAAATTCGTATATATTTTGATTTCTTGCTTCTCACAGCTTTTTGATTTCGTGGCCATCATGGCTTGATTTGCAGTTGACTTCATATTCTCCAATTTTCTGAATATCACGGCTTTGGGTTTCTGCGTTTGAACTTGACATTGTTTATTCATGTTAACATAACTTGACTTGTTCAATTCTTTGCCTTTGACTTAGCCATGACTTTGTTTTTGATTCGAACTTCTGCATCGCTGTATATGTGTTGTGCTGATTGAGCTATAGCTTGATTTCTAATAATTTGAAAACTCCTACGACACTGTTTTGGTTCGAACTACTACTGTTTGTCTTCATGTAGCTTGATTGCACGTATATGTTCATGTTATACTGCTCTAAATATATGTACATGTGTTTGCATTGAGCTCTTGTGCAGTTTGGTTTGATATTGTCACTTGTAGTTGCCGTAGTGTTGCAACCTTTAACTTGTACCATTCGAGGCAATTTGCATACAGTTGCATTGTTGGTCTTGTAGAATTGAAACTGTACATGACTTGAAACTGATGTATATTGAACTATTGTCGATTTGTGCCTGTTAGTCTTCACTATGCATTATCTTGTACTCGTGATGCATTGCATTTGTTGAGCCACTGGTTTGAGTTTTATTCATGTGTACAGTTCATTTTATTATTATTTTTCTCGTTCGTTTGAATTTGTCATTTAATTATCTCGGCCACTGATCTTCGTTTGGATATCTGTAGTGTTCATTGTACATTGATGTTGTATGAATGTTGTTCATTAGCTTGCATTTGTAAGTTTGGCTATTTGAACCATTCCTTTATAGCATGTATTCTGTACTGTGCACTGCATGCATACATGTTGTACATGTTATTGCTTGAGGTAGATCATATTTTCAAGTCGACTGGCCTTCGTCTATTGGTGCATTCTGGTGAGTTGCTCTGACCAGTTGACTGTGACTTGCTTATGCTCTATACTTCAGTTTGGTTGCCATGTATGTGATGCATGTTTTGTTGACTTTGTTTGCTTCCTAGTCGACATATATATATGCATACTTTGATCATAGCATTCATGTGTACATTTGAGTTGCACCTGTGTTGAATTCAACTAATAGCTTGGGTTTGACCTTGTGCTCGTATCATGACATTATTTGTATTGCACTTGAGTTGAACCCGGCTTTTAATTGGGTTTGACCTTGTGCTCACTTGTCCCTATAATTTTATCAAGTGTATATATCGGTGTGCACGGCCTTGTGACGTGTACAGTAATACACTATGCATGTCACAAGTTGTTCATGTATGATGAATTCAAAATTAAATGATGATGAACAACCCAAATAACCGAGGCAAATAATATATTCAAAATTACATTTTATTTTACACTACAAAAATATTTTATTTCAATTTTAATGCGTCAGTGTATATTTTGCAGATTGCTCAGATGCTGGATTCAATTTAGAATGGAGTTGAAGATAAAAGTGAATGAGCAATATGTAGTGAGGACATTTTTAAATGAAAAATTATGATGTGATCAAAATTGTATTGTAACTGAAATTGTGTATGTATAGCGAGAGCTCAAATTTGTACGATTCAAAACTGTAATAAATATTTGTTTTAATAAAATATCTGTTTGAATTTAAATATAGTGTTATTTATTTATTCAGCAAATATTTATTTAATTATGTGAAAAATAAAATAGTACATTAACAAATACATTTAAATGAATATATATGTTTATTATCATCAAACAAAAATCGTATACTTGTATATTCAACAATCTCCCCCTTTTGATGATAACAAACATATATTTAAGATTTCGAATATATTAAATGTATTTGATCATTCAATTTGCTCCCCCTATTTGAATGCTCCCTCTCTACACAAAGCTCCCCTTTCATATATGCATGTAAATAAAAATATACAAATGAGCCTCGATGCAAATAGAAAATATTTGACCTTTATTTGTCAAAATGTGATGACCCGCCATTTTGTACCATTCAAATCGACAATAGTCCACACATGTCAGACTTGAAAGATGCAAAATAATAGATTGTAAATTAATTTGGAGCAAATGAAATCAAATACACAGAATCACAGACACAAAACAATCAAAATAACTCGCAGCGGAATATAAAATAACATAGTAGTTCATGAAGCTACTATAACAAAGTCTCAAACAAATACATAATATCAGTCTGAAAACAACATAATAGAAATCCCAAATACAAAGAAGTTCGCTAATACACGAGATAAACTAGAACAGATGAAACACAAATAGATATAAATATATATAGGCAGAATCTCCAGCAAAGACCAGCTCCAGAAAGAGAATCCAAAGCTGTGAATACCCCGGCTGACCCGAGCGTAAAGCAAAACACAAAATACTCGAGTCAGGACATATATATATTTAGATAATGTAAACCAACTCAAGTGAACTGTAAATAAGATACAAGTAACTTAAAGGATGCATGAGACAGCCCATCCTCTAAGGATCATTTAAACTATTTACTATATAGTAATATTGCGCTATTATAATAATGCCTATAATAAAATAAACTTACTTTAAAATAGCGTTAAGGAGTGACCCAATATTCTCCTTAACACGTAATAGTTCCAGTAGTCCATCCAGTATCAGCGTATCTCCAGATCGGGAGACTACCCTAAATACTCCAAGGGCTACGGGAGAAAAACAAACTCGTTGTAGAGGCTCGGTATGGTAGGTGACACGGCACACAAGAAAATGCTAGGGTAGATATACCAATTACGCATACGGGCTAGCGGTAACGTAGCAGCCACTACGCCCACTACGAACAACACTCCAAAATCAAGGGGTGCACCCAATCAATCACAACAGTAATAGAATGGTGTCGAAGAAGTGTGTCCGACCAGAGGAGCTACCCCTTTTGGCCTGAGATCGCTTCTGTTTTAGCCACCTTAAGCCAACTCATGGGAGTCAGGTCCACGTAATGTACCTCAGGAACGTCGCCACCATCCTACTTCATTCTGGAATCTCCAAAGCGTACACAGTTGTTAAAGTGATTTTCGATATCGACAGAGAGTATGTCTATATCCGATCCCGGTCTCTTTAACAACCAATCGTTATTATAACCCGCGGTTATAATTTAAAAATGGTATTTACACTTCAAAATCAAATATCGTTTCAAAATTCATTTCAAAATAATCAAAAGATCCTATCTTTTCAAAACCACATTCCTTTTATTCAACTTTAAAATACCATTTCAAATCACATTTCAATATAGTTTATATTTCAAAACAAATTACTTCATTTTAAATCATAAAAATGAAGCTATTATATTTAGTAATTAAATATTAAATATACAAAATTTTGAACTTTTAAAAATTCATTTATTCACTTAAATTTATCAAAACAGTGAAACTTCACCTTTCGCAGTATTTGGAAAATGCTACAGAAAGTTACTTTTAAAAACAATTCAATTTAACAAAAGACAGCATTTAAAATGCTGTAATAGGATTATTTTAGTTCAAATAAAACCTTAGTTAAATTCAACGATTATAACACTTACAAAGTGCTATAATAGTCCTTAATTAAATTTATCCATTTAGTTCATTTCTGTCAACCACAGCATTTACAAATGCTGTAATATCCTACACATTAGAACTAATAGCATTTCAAAATGCTATTAATTAAACTTCAAATATTCAATATAATTTCACAAACAATTAAATTTTTATTTAAACCATTTTAAACTTATAAAATCATATAATTTCACTTTAAAACAATCACTTAAATGCCCTTATATTAATGATTTTATAAAGTTAAATTTCCATTTAAAAATCAAAATTTAATAATAATTCACATATTAAATTCAAACACTCGATTTCACTTCTTTAATTAAAATTTTAACTTAACACATAAGTTTAAATTTTAAAATATAACTTAATTTCATTTTATTTACTTAACTTAAAATTCACTTTTAAACATTCAAAAATTTCCAATTTAAGTTATATTTCAAAATTCAACTTAAACATTTATTTATTTAACCTTTTATTTTATTCAAAAATCATTAATACTTTATAAAAATCATTTAAATTCATTTTAATTTTAATTTAAATCTATTTATCATATTTTCCTACTTAATTTAAGTTCCATTTATAACCTAATCAAAATTTTCAAAATAACTTATATTTCAAATTTCTAACTTTACCATTTATTTATTTCACTTATAAATTTTTAGAAAATCAATAATACATTAAAAAAATCATTTTTAATTAAGTTAAATCAAAATATTATAATATTTACAATCCAAACATATTTTAGAAATTTTAGAAAAATATATTTTAACCACGGGTCTGCATATTATTTTCTAGCCTAGGTAAAGTGATACAGGTAATATATCATTTCAACCCGTAATTTACAAAGAAAACCCGAGTTTTATCATTTCAAACCTGCAGTCTCAAGTAAATGAAATAATTGAAAATCATTCAGGCCTATCATTTTATCCCATAACGATGTTTCCTTATTTTAAAGTCCGTTCGGGTATGTATCATTTCAACCCATAGTGATTCTAATCTAAAAGGAACTTGTAGTGTGATAAACTGATATAAATAGCAGAATAACATTAAATAACAGTAACATATGATATAACAGGTGTTTTAGCATGGGCGAACATCATATGATCATAGCATAGCAGATATAACATAGTGATATGGGTTACAAATTCAAATGTGATCAGTTTACTAGTCATATAAGTATAAAACTGTCTGGTGAGAATAACTCACTAGTATAAGCTAAAGACAACAACCAAATTACACAAATTGAGATCCACAAAGGCATGATCACACGACAATGATTCGAGAGTGGGAGAGCTAAAGCTAATTGCCTTGTTACATAACAAACAAAACAAAGAACAATACATAAATTACAAACCAAACTATTATAAACAAAGCTAGAAATTAATATAAGCACAATACATAGCTAAACTTTTTGCACTTCCATTCAACCACTTATGTTTCAGCTATGGACTAGAAAAGCACTGTAATAGGATGGTTTTGGATCAGGTTGAGGTCATATAGGTTGGCCATAACAATATATGAAGGAGATGAAGGCATATGTGTGCATCAACACACAACTACAAGCAACAACATGGATTTCAAGGCCTAAATGGCTTCGGCCAAGCATGGATTGGGCATGGCCTGATCTAGTGAGTGCATGTACAGGTGTGGTAGGGTACTATTCTCAGGTTTGTGGCTGGCTGGTGGTGGTGGTGTTTGGGTCGGCCAAAGCATGATGGTGGAGTGGTGAATCAAGGGAAGCTCGGCTATGAAGTTTTAAAGAGGAGTTTGTCACTTTTTAAGTGGATCTACACCATAGATGACTTCGGCCATAGGATGGCAGTGGAGAGGAGGGTATGGTGGCTGGAATAGGTGGTGGTGAAGGTAGCCAAGGGGCTGGAGGTGGCAGGCCGATCACAAAGAAGATGGAGGCAAGTGCAAAAATAAATATAAACAAATATAAAATGTGATAAAAAGAAGAAATTTTTACCAAAATTCTTATACAGGAGATAGCCAAATTTTTTTAGGGTTGAGAAGGATATAATTTCACGTGAGAAATAAAGTGGAGTCGGCTGAAGAAAGTAGTATAAGGCAATAAATTGAATTAGTGCATTGATTGGTGAAAATATAGGTTGAATATGAAAAGACAATGCACATAAAGAGTCACAAACTTTTCAAATTTCTCTAATTCTTTTTAAATTTTTAAATACATGTAAAATACTTATAAATGCAGATAAAAACACAAAAATATGATGAATGCACAAAAATAATAAAGATTAATTAAATATAATTAAATTAGGAAAAATAGCAAAAATTGGAACTAGGCTAAAAAAAATTTAAAAATAAATAAAATAAATTTGGAAAATTTTATATACCTGAAAAATATTTATAAATAATAATAAAAACACAAAAATAAAAATGCATACATAAAAATAAATAAATAAATTTTAATTAAATATAATTAAATGAACAAAATAGCAGAAAAATGGGAACTAGGCTTTTAAAAATAGAAAATAAATGAAATAAATTTTGGAAAATTTTTATTATCACTTTAAAAATATTTAAAAATGAAATATTGCAATAAAACAAATTTTTTAAAAAAATTCAAAATGAAATAAAGTTAAATTTAAAATTATATTCAAAATTTAGGGTTGTTACACTCTCCCCCACTCAAATCTTTTCGTCCTCGAAAAGAATGGGTAAGGAAATAAAGAGAAACAAGATAGAAAAACAAAATAGTACTTGAAACGAACAATTTCGGATTCGAAGCACGAATGCTCTCTCCGTTTCTCAGGTACAATCTCGATCGTCAGTACTCCACTGTACTTTGACCAGATTAATAGATTTCCTTCCGAGCTGCTTCGTACCTCTGTCAACAATACGAAGTGGCTTCCTCTCGACAGTCAGATTAGGAACAATATCCAAACTATCAAGAACAGAAGGCTGGACAATAATAGATGGACCATGAAGATGCCGGCGAAGATGCGAGACATGAAATACATCATGCACTCCAGAAAGCTTCTCGGGCAAATCCAGACGATAAGCCAAAGAACCAACTCTTTCCACAATGCGAAAAGGACCAATGAACCTAGGAGAAAGCTTCCCTCTATGACCAAAACGAATGACATTCCTCAAGGGAGAAACCTTAAGGAACATCTGATCACCAACAGAAAATTCCAAATTCTGCCTACGCCTATCAGCATACTTCTTTTTCCTATTCTGAGCAGCTCTCAACCTCTTCTTAATCTCCTCAACTCTTTCATAAGCTTCCAAAATCACATCAGGACCAAGAACCAAACGATTACCGGATTCAATCCAGTAAGATGGGGAACTATAAGGTCATCCATATAGAGCAGCAAACAGAGACGTTTTGACACTGGCCTGAATGTAAATATGGAATGAGATAGATAAAAAGATTAAGAATAGACTGAAAAACAAAAGATAAGATGATACCTGATAGCTATTATTGTAGGTGAATTCGGAAAGATGGAGATGATTTTCCCAAGATCCTTTATAATCAAGCACACAAGCGCGAAGAAGATCCTTGAGAACTTGATTCACTCTTTTCGTTTGACCGTCGGTCTGTAGATGGTAAGTAGTGGTCAGATTCAGACGAGTACTCATAGATTCCTGAAAAGCTTTCCAGAACTGACTGGTGAAGATAGGGTCACGATCACAAACAATACTGAGAGGAACACCATGGAGACGAACTATCTCTCTCATGTAGATCTCAGACAAGCTAGAAGCAGAACGAGTAGACTTGACCAGAATAAAATGAGCATACTTGGTCAGTCTATCCAAAATAACCCAGATACTCTCATTACCCCTCCGCGTCCTCGGTAAATCATCGATGAAATCCATGGAAACCTGTTCCCACTTCCAATTGAGAATCTCAAGAGGATGCAACAAACCAAGGGTCTTTTGCCGATCGAATTTGACTTCCTGACAAGTCGCACACCGACTAACATAGATAAAAATATCCCTCTTCATCCCCTTCCACCAATAAAACCTCTTCATATATACATCTTCGACACACCAGGATAAATAGAAAGCCTGGATCGGTGATTCTTCCGAAGCAACCCCTGCCTCAAACCATCAACATTCGGGACAAAAATCCTGCCACTAATCCTCAAAATCCCTTTATCATCAATCTGAGCTCCACTACCACTACTACCACCACTAACCCTACTACGAACAATCTCCTTCATCAATCTAAGCATCCCATCCTCATCCTGCTTAGCCATAATACGATCCAGAAGTGGAGAAGAAGAAACAACAAGCTGACATAACAAAGCCTTCTTCCGACTCAGAGCATCGGCCACAACATTAGCCTTACCGGGAGTATAGCTAATATCGAGGTTGTAAGAAACCATAAACTCATGCCAACGAACTTGCCTCTGATTCAAATCCTTCTGGGTGAAGATATATCTCAGAGACCGATGGTCGGTGAAAAGCTCAAACTTGGTTCCAAGAAGATGATGACTTCAAAGCTTCAAAGCAAAGACAACAGCAAGCAACTCTAAATCATGAGCAGCACAATTAGCTTCGTGGGTTTTCAACTGACGGTTGGCATAGGCGATGACCTTACCATCCTGCATGAGAACAGCACCCAAACCCTCACAACTAGCATCAGTGTATACCGTCAATCTCTCGCTTTCGTTCGGAACGGTAAGAACTGGTGCGGAAGTCAGCTTGCTCTTTAACTCATTGAATGCAGCCTTACACTGATCACTTCAGACAAATTTGGCATTCTTATGAGTCAAAGCAGCGAGAGGTGCAGCAATCCGAGCAAAATTCTCAATGAATCTCCGGTAGTAACCGGCAAGGCCTAGAAAACTATGAATATCAGATGGAGTCTTTGGAGTTTCCCAATCCTGAAACAGAATAGGGATAAAATAAGGACAACTGAAAAGATAGAATTATTAAATGATAAAGAAAAGAGAAGAAAGAAAGACTTACATTGATCACAGTGGTCTTGACTGGATCAACAGAAACTCCATTACTAGAAACAATATGCCCGAGATATCGGACTTCATCCTTCCAAAAATGGCATTTAGAAAATTTAGCCTTCAACTGATGATTTCTGATAGCCTCCAAAACAGATTTCAAATGCAACTCATGCTCTTCCTTGGTCTTAGAGAAGATAAGGATATCATCAACAAAGACTAGAACAAATTTATTAAGCTCATCACGAAAAACACGATTCATCAAATCAACAAAGAAAGCAGGAGCATTAGTCAAACTGAAAAGCATGACTAACCATTCATAAAACCTATTCTCAATGCGGAAAGCAGTCTTGGGAATGCTATCCTCAACAACCCTGAGCTGATGAAAACCTATGGCAAGATCAAGCTGAGAGAAAACAGTGGCACCATAAAGCTGATCAAACATATCATTGATACGAGGCATTGGATATCTGTTTTTCATAGTGAGCTTGTTCAGCTCCCTATAATCAACACACATCCGAAGAGAACCATCAGACATGGTGACAAAAACCACTGCGGCTCCCCATTCAGAAAAACTAGTCCTAGTCAGATCTTTGGAAGACAAGTCCTCAATTTGCTTTCCCATCTCAACCTTCTTGCGAGGTGCCATTCTTCTAGAGGGAAGAACAACAGGTCGAGCACCAGGAATAAGATCAATCCGAAAATCAATTTCCCACTTCGGAGGTAAAGAAGTGACTTCACCAAATACATCGGGATATAATCTAACCACAGGAATTAAATCATGATCATTGGGAGAATAATCCAAAGAATAAATAAAGTTTCCAGCAAAATCCTAAGGCATGCGGCACTGAATAATAAAGGAATTCCCTTGGTCATCAACAAGGTGAATAGTCCAAGCTTTACAAGAGATATGAGCATCATGATGCCCTAACCAGTCCTGACCAAGCAACAAATCAAATGCGTCGAAGCCCGGAACATAAAAATCACCACAAAAGCGATGATCAGAATGGAGAAGTTTCACTTGCTTACAAATCCGATTAAGGTTAGCAAGACCCCCAATAGGATTTGAAACACGTAATGGAACAGAAGCATACTTAGAAGAAAGAAGATGCTCGAACTTATCACACAAATCAACAAAAATAAAACTATGGGAAGCTCCAGTATCAAACAACACACGAACATGATGATGGAATAAAGTAAATGAACCCTGGAGAGTACCTTTGGTCATCATTAGGAGCAGGAGCAGGTGGAGGAACAGGAGATGATGCAGAAGTGACAACAAATATACCAGAAGGCGTACCCCTCTGCTGGTTAGGGCAGTCCTTCTTAAAATGACCAAGATTGAGACAGATATGGCAGAGATCACGCCTAGCCAACTGAGCAGGTGGGGGAACAGCAGCACCGGCTAATGTAGGAAAGCTATTGGCATAGTGTCCCTTCTGATCACACCTAAAGCAAGTGATAGAGGAGAGATCAACTGGTTGCCTCTGAGCAGGAGCAGACGGTGAAGATCCCAAACGAGAACGCTTTTGCCAATTCTTCTTCTACCGATGGAAATTAGGCTTACGCTTCTTGGAATTAGCAGAGGAAGACTGAGCACCGGAAACAACAGGACCCTTAGATGTGGGGTTCTCATAGCGAATAGCCATATCCATAAGCTGGGTGAAAGTGCCATGAACATGAGAAATGAGGCGACTATAATACTCTGGACGAGCACCAGCAATGAATTTCTCATTATTCTTGAGAGGATTGTCAATCAGGGTAGGACCGAACTAGGAAAGTTCATTGAACTTCCTCTCATACTCAGCAAAAGACATGCTACCCTGCTTAAGATCCATAAAATCACGATAAAGCTAAAGCTGAGATTTCCCAGCTTCTGGCATCCATTTTGCCACAAAAGCCTCCCTGGAAATGAGATATAGAACAAGCTTAAGATAGATTCAAAGGAAAAGGAAAAATAGGAACAAAATTCACGATAACACAAAAGAATACCTAAACTGCTCCCAAGTAATATCTGCCTCGACGATGTTAGCCGTAACGGACTCCCACCAATCTAAAGCAGAATCACGCAACTACCAAACTGCTAACTGACGCTTCTAGGCATCAGTAATATCAAGGCTAGTAAATATCCTCTCAAGACTCCACAACCACTGCTGAGCCTCAATGATGCTCTCTGAACCGCTGAATGGGGTCCCAACAAGTTGAGAGAATTCCTTACGGAGAACAGTGAATCTGATAGGAGCAACGGGTTGAGGAGCTGGGGCAATACCACGACCCTTACCTCTGGCATTTCCTCGATTCATCTTGAAAATATCAAGAATGAATTTAGGACAAGGATAAAGAAAAGCCAACGATAAATTAAAATAAGACAAGAGAATTCACTTGGATGAATATCCTAAAGAATGAAAATTTAACAAGGTAGATACGAAAGAAAGGAAGTTAGAAAACATTGAAAATCCTTTAAAACAAGATTTTTTTTATATATCAAAATAATCTTTGAAAAACCTTTTGAAAACATTTTGAAAAATAATTTTATACTTTGAAAATACGTTCTCTCACAAAGATATGATTCTGAGATTGATTTCACTCATTCTAGGGTAGAAATACCCTATCTCTAATAAGTTTTTGCTCCTCAGGCAATGGTTTGCCGAAAACCAAAGCTCTGATACCAAATGTGATGACCCGCCATATTCAAATCGACAATAATCCACACATACTAGACTTGAATGATGCAAAATAACAGATTGTAAATAAATTTGGAGCAAATGAAATCAAATACACAGAATCACAGACACAGAACAATCAGAATAACTCACAGCGGAATACAAAATAGCACAGTAGTTCATGAAGCTACTATAACAAAGTCTCAAAAAAATACATAATATCAGTCTGAAAACAACACAATAAAAATCCCAAATACAAAGAAGTTCACTAATACATGAGATAAACTAAAACAGCTGAAACAGAAATAGATATAAATATAGATAGGCAGAATCTCCAGTAAAGACCAGCTCCAGAAAGAGAATCCAAAGCTGTGAATACTCAGGCTGACCCGAGCATAAAGCAAAACACAAAAAAATCGAGTCAGGACATATATATACTTATATAATGTAAACCAATTCAAGTGAACGGTAAATAAGATTGTGACGACCCGGAATTTTTGAGCATTTAAAATTGGAATATTTAATTGATTTTAAATATTTAAAAGTTAATTTTTAAATTGAATTTCAAATATCACTATTTATTCGATAATTAAATTATTGAATTAAATAATTTGAAGTTGAGTAAAATGCTGAATCTAGAGTTTTAAGCCTGTTAAAAATATAATTTGAAGGCTTACAAAATTTATATTGATAATACTGAAGATAATAGAAGTATTGGAATCAAATTTAAAAATGGTTTGTTAATTTTTGAAATTTATATCTTTTAAATTGAAATTAAAAACAGCCTTCCAAGGCACAGTCTCGGAATTCGACGAAACTAATTCCATTGGATCCGTTATTGTAACGACCCAGAATTTATATTAATTAAAAATTGAATATTTAATTAATTTTACTTATTAATAAGTGGAATTTATAAGTCGAATAATTTATTTTCGAATATTGGATTTAATTGGACAATTAAATCGATAATTTAATAATTGAAATTACAGAAATAATTGATAATTGGGTTAAATATGATTGAAAATGATTTGTAAAATTTTATTTTATCATATTGGAGTTAGAACGATATTTTAGAACTTTTAAAATCGAATTCAAAGTTAATTTGTGAAAATTGAATATTTTAATATTTAATCGACTAGTGAAAATAGCCATTTTTCAAACAGTCTCAGAATTGGACGAAACTAGTTCCATTGGATCCGTAATAGTTTGTTATTATCGGATTTCAATTTTCGTAGCAATTGGAGTTTTCGTTTGACCGTGGCAGCTCGAAACACATCGAAATTGTTTTTAACATTTATTTGGCGAGTTAAAATAGTCATTTTTCAAACAGTCTCGGATTTCGACGAAACCAGTTTCATCGGAACCGTAATGTGATATTATTGTAAGGTGTCAAATTTCAAGTCAATCGGATTTATCGTTTGTCCGGTGCGAGCTAAAACGCCTAGAAATTAGTTAAATCGGTTTAATTTTAAATCGATCGTTTATTGCCGTATCCCGCACGGATGATCGAATTAGCTTCCGAAACCTATTCCATTGTGTCCGGAATGCGGGATAAACCCTAGAAACGCTGGTTACCGTGCTTAAATCGGAGTTCGAAAATTCCGGAATGAATAGTGTTTTCGTTTGATTTTCTATAAAAGGAGTTGCTATCTTCACAATTGCAAAAACTTAAAACCCTAACCCTATCATCAGCCGGCCGCCATCTTCAAATTTAAAGGCCAGAAATCGTCGAATTTCATTCTTTAATCTCTTGCAATCCGTCCACTTATAGCAAAATTCTCCAACTAGTAAATCGAAGAGTTCGAAGAGAGCTTTCAATCCATACGGGGTTGATGGGGTATGGTGCGATGTAGAGGAGGGATTTTGGCCGCATTCGTTCATCATTGGCGCGCGTTTTTCGAGACAATGGGGGTGCCGAGCGTGAAGCTCTTCTGGGCGATGGAGGAATGAGGCGGTGGCTTTGATTTGGTGGTACCCGATCGTCAAATGGTAGCGTGGTTGAGGAGTATAATTCAACGTTTGGGCGGCGGCATGGGTTTAAGGGGCTAGGGTTTCACGTAGATGGGGAAGAAAGAGAGCTGCGGCTTAGATCCGAAAGGAGGAAATGGACGGCTGATATGGATCCTAGGTTAAAAAATTAAAATATTATTTGAAAATTTATATTGTATATAAATTCGTGAATGTTTAAAAATTCATATCTTTTTCATACGAGGTCGAAAACGTGTGAAACCAGTTGCGTTGGAATCGTATGGATGAGCACTACGCTATGGAATTGGATTGGAGTCGTTTGGAGTTAGTGAAAATTTCGGATAAAATTAAACGTCCGTTTAATTTTATTCGAAATAAAAGCTGAAACAAAATTGAAATCAAGGTGAGAACTTCTCACTCAATCGAATCGGTTTCAATTTTTAATTTTAAATAGTTATATTTAAAATTCTTGAATGCATGTTTGAATGATGATTGTTATCTATTTATTGTTAAAATAGACATTATGCGCCGTTAGTAAGCGGATGTTATTTATTAAAAACATATACCGTGAATATTTCACAGTACAGTGAAATTGGTATTATTTATGTACTTGGAGTTAATTTCTCGCATTATATAGCGGATGAGACCCTATTGCGCCGTCTATTAAGCGGATAATATTTTATAAATCTCATATACCGTGATAATTCCGTACTGGAACGAAATTGGTATTGTGCTAATGTTTGTGGATGTAGGGAAACAGGTTGGAGGGATCCAACTGGATTCCTTAACTGTATTGATTTATTTACAGATATTGTGATATTTGTTGATTATCATATCGATATATGATATTTGGATGTCACGATTGACTATTTGATGCTGTTGCATCATCGGATCCATTTTTGAAGTTTTAAAATAATGATTTTGGTTTTTAAAAGAATTTTTAAAGTGATTTTTGAAAGTATACGTTTTATTTAATTTTGAATTGTTAAAATAAATAAACATTTTAATTTTATGGTTATAAAAGTTATATTTTTGGGAAAATAATACTTAAGTGTAATTTTGGAGTTATATAAGTTTTAAATAACGTTTTGTAAATTAATAAAGAGATTGGTTTATTTAAATTTAGATTTTTGAATTATTATAAACGGTTTATATAAAAGATTTATAAAATTTATATTTTATAAGTTAAAGATATTGGAACTATAAAACGAGCTTTTATAAGTGTTAAAATAAAGTTGTACTTAGTTTTATAAGTAAATAAGAATTTTAGATTTATAAACAAACGATGATATAAAAGAATGGATTTGTGAATAAATGGATTATAAGTAATTTACTTATAAGTTAGATTCGACATATAAACGAAATATAAATGGAATTGATTATTAAAGGAGATTTATAAATCGAAGCTTATAAATAGAAATGGAATTTATAGACATTGTTTATAAATTCGAAATCAATGGAATTTGATAAATTGAAAGATGAAATTGGTTAAGGGAGTATATTCACGATTTTGGATAGTGAATATATTATCAAATAAAATGGATATGCTTGGGAAAATGAATATTATAAAATGAACTTTATCGTTTTAACGATGTTTTAAAATGTATTATGAATCGAATACATATATTTCAACATTCATTGTTGAAATAGACGTTTTCGAGAAATAAGGAAATGGTGGACTATAACACTGTTGTTATAGTAAATGGTTTCCGAAAGGAAATATTTTGTATAGTATTGGGATTTATATATCTATTTTAATTTTGAATCCCTATACTAGTGACTTTGGGTCGTCGTAACGGTGTTTTACGCAACATTCGTTTTGGCCCAAATAAATATGTTTAAGAGAATGATTTCCTTAAAGAATGAAATATATACTTAATTTCGGTTTAAGTATATTGAATATTTTCCAAGTGTTGAAAATAAATGGATTTGTGAATTACTTATTAATAAATAAGTACGGAAATGTTTTTCCAATGTGAAATGAAACGTTTTGAGAATTTATCTTTTTGAAGACAAATTGAAAATGAATATTAGAAATCGATTTGGGAATCATATATTCATAAATATTTTGGAATGTAAATTCACTATGGAATTTATAAATGAAAAGGGGAATTTGTTTAAAAATAAACGTTGATTTATTTTTTTGAAGTGTGGGAATAAATTTACGGATTTAGAACGTAAATATAAAGTAAATCGGTAAGGATTTATTTAATTGGTTTAAATGAACCATGTTGAAATGAAAGTATTTCGCATAAGGAAACTGGTTGAAATTTGTTTTCAAAAGTGGTAAAGGTGAAAAGTGATTTGAAAATTAGTTTTCAAATGTTGAAGTGTGGGAAATATATATATCTTGTAAAGATATTTTGGAAAATAAATAATTTGAAAAATTATTTGGAATCTGGTGATGTTGAGCATGCCTTTTGATAGTTAAATAATCCGACTATCAATATTTACCTTTAAATAGGTATTTGTTGTGATTGTTTGAATTTGAATGCCACGCTTATTTTTGAATAAGCGCTCACTATTCGGGTTAGCCGGGAAAGGACCTTGGGGTCGTATAACCCATTCCGAATATGTGATACGTCGTAATGGATTGCATTTGATGACCGGTGTTGAAGACCAGATATTTTTGAAAACGGAAGGATTACCGTTGAGTTACTCTGCATCGGCTGATCTCCGATATAGAGGTTTTATCACCCTTAGTGACGGGAAGTCCGGACGTGATTAGAAATTATCCGGAATGCAAGGACTTCTTTGTAAGTGCCTTCGGTTCTGTTCAAGCCCGGAACAGACTTGTATGGATTGTATGTCTGACATTACAAGTTGAGATATAAAGCTGATTTCTTTCAAATATATTTCTGTTGGTGGCAGAGAATTTATTCTCCTAGCTTAACACCCTTCTCTGAGACGTACGAGCTCAGAGGTTATGTAGTTGAAGGTTATTAGTGATATACTCCCAATTTGATAGTGTGGCATGCTGAGTGTTGCTGTGAGATGATCATTGTTTGATCATTTGTGATATGATCATTTATTTGATCATTTATCTTGGTGATCATTACTTTGATCATTTGTTGACCCAAAGCACAGCTTTTGTATAAAGCGTGGCTTTGTGGACGAGACTTCGTCGGACCTCACACCCCGAAAATGGTCAAAACAGGAAGGATGTAGCAAGGTTATTAGGGGGTAGCGCCCTTTTAGTGTATGTCGTTCCTTATGGATAGAGGTGGTATCATGGTATGGAGCCCAGATATTTAACCTATGTTGTTGCTGCAAATTATTTGCTTTGTGGTTGTTGGAAATCGAAGATCCTCGGATAGATCGGTTAAGATCGGGGGATGACATATTCGTGTCAGTAGTTACCCAGTTAGGGGTAACTCGGCCTTGTGTTGGCAGAGATCCGGTTTGGTTCTCGGGTCGTCTTTCCAGAGGCGTACCCATGTCGCAATGGAAAGTTTCTTGGCCTGACCATTTGTTGGAAATCCAAAGAAACAATACGATCTTGTACGGTTTTAGTTGTAGAACCTATCATTCACTTATGGTGGCGCCCCACTGTTTGGATGGTAGCTATAGTAGGCATAAGTGCAAAATGCCTATGCTAGCTAAGATTTATATCTTTACTTTCGAAATGATTTTTTCTACACTATGCACTAGTAATAATATCAAATGCTTCTTTTTAATGCGTATCAAGCATCTTTGACTATCATAAGGAGAAATCTCCTCTGATTCTGCGTTTTGCATTGTGTGTGTGTGCGGGAGGCCTTATGGTAGTCTCATTTTTAAAAGCATTGCGATTTGACTTTAAAAATATTTCTCTATTTTGTTTTTAAAGATAAGATAAACTGTTTTGAGTTCTCACACCAGTCACATGACTGATTCGGAGTTTATTGTTTTCTTTCCTAAACTCTTGGTGCCCTCCAATTTCTACATAGGCAGTCAGGAGTAAGGTTTATCAGGATATTCTGGAATTCAGGAGTTGCTGGAGGCAAGCTGGATGGCATGGCATATTACTAGTATATAGTATTTCTTTTCCGCTGTTTGTTGTTGTTTGTTGTTGTACACTCTGATGATGAAATGTAATGTAATATGATATAATGTAATAACTGATATAGTTCTTTGTTTAAAGATTATTTATTTCTATTATATGTTGTTCCGCTGCGATTGTGAGATTGAGATATTGTTCTGTTCTATTTTTCTTCTTCTTCCATCTTTTCTTCTTCTTTAACCCTAAAGACTCGTAAATTTGTTCCTCTTTGGCTGGGTTGTTGTGGAATGTTGCCAGCTCAAAGGAGTACGGATTTACGGTTCTTTACATTTGGTTCAGAGCTTATGGTTAAGCGACAACCATGGCTCTGTTGGGTATTACTCATTAGAGATAGAGTCAGTAGTACTCTAGAATGAGTTTGAGTGTAATAATAGATACGAGCGTGTATTTGTTAGTGAATATAAATTGTTTTATATTGTGATGATTGGTTTGTTGAGTGGTATATGGATTTTGGTTAACACGAGTAATTAACGTTGTTGATAGGGATCTCTAAACACTTGAATAGAAAGGGTAAATGAAATAATTTTACCTTGATTATATTTTATATATAAAGGAAATAATTTTTCAGAATTATTAAAGTGTATATGAATTGATTGTTTGGTTGTTGAATAAAAACAACAATTTTTAAAGAATGAATTGTATAAACAAATGAATTATAAGTACGGAACTATAATTAATGTGATTTACAATTGTGAAATAATCTTATATACAAGAAGTGAAATTATATAAGTAAAAGACTTATAAATGTGATTTATAATATGAAAACAAAATTCCAGAGAAGTGTTTTAAAAGGATTTGATATTTTGGAAAATTATTTTGGAGAAATTAAAGCTCTAAACTCTTTTTGGTCGCTGGAAAATAATTCCGATGATGATCATGACATCATCGGTGTTCATTTTCGGGTTTCCAAAAGAGGGATTGCTGCCAAATTGTTTAAAAGAAAGTATTTTGAAGAATTTGGATTTGATTTGGATTTGATAAGATGTTTGAAATGGAATATAACTTAAGTGATGTTGAATGAAGTTGATTTTTGGTGTCAAAGTAAATTAATAAGTGAATTAATGAAGTGAAGTCATTAAGAATTTGAACTTGAGTTATATGAATGAAATTCAACTTTATATTGTTAAAGGAATTAACAATTGAATTGATGAAGGGATGAAATATTAATCAATTGAATGTAAATAATTAGTATGAAACAATGAATATAAGTGTTAATTCATTAAAAGCTAATGTTATTGGAAATTGAATAAATTGAATGAAAGTCAATAGAAGATCAAACCAATTGGAATTAAAAGTGTTGGACCAAATTGAATGTAAATTAAATAATTTGGTTATGTTGAATATACATTGGTTGTCATGTGAATGTTAGTTGATTGTATATAATTCATTAAGTGTTAATGAAATTGAATTAGCGAAATTAAAAGCTATGTGATTGAATCCAAATTGGAAGTAAATAAATTTGAATAGAATTGGATTTGATTTCGATTGAAGGCGAATTAATGTGAATAAATTACTGAATGTAAACTAACTGAAATCGAATGAATGAACGTTAGTAAAATTCCAATATTAATGAATCAATTGGCAAACCAATTCAATGAATATTAATGAGAAGTAAAATTATATTGATTTGGTGGTTGCATTTGTTGTTTTGTTGCATTTGCTATATTATGTAGTTGTTATGTTGCTATATATTGTATATCGATACTATTGTCTATATACATGTTTCTCACTGTTTGTTGAGTGTTTAGTAGGTGCAGATTGCGCTTGCTTCGCATTTGGAGCTCGCTTTCGCGCTATATTAGCCGTATATGCTCGCTAATAAAATATAAGGTACATATCTCGGATTAAATATCGTACTTTTACACTTTTTTCCCTGCGGGATGCCTCATCACTTCATAAGATGTATATTTGTGATATATATACTGTCATTTTTTTTCAGATCGAGTCGCGCAAAGGAGACTCTGGCGAATTTTTCTGAAAATTTAGGGTGTTAGAATATTTTTGAGAAAATTGGGAATTTTTTTTAAAAAAAAAACTAAGTTTGGATTTGGAAACTTAGTAAAGATTTTGTAAGAGGTTTAACTATGAATTTTGGGAAAGTTAAACACTTAAGGGATTTGTAAAAATCTAATTTGAATGGTTTGTTTTGGAAAGTTAATGGATTCTATAATTTTTCTTACTTGGTAATTTCGAGAACGAAATTCTTTTAAGGGGGGAAGTCTGTAACGACCCAGAATTTATATTAGTTAAAAATTGAATATTTAATTAATTTTAATTATTAATAAGTGGAATTTATAAGTCGAATAATTTATTTTCGAATATTGGATTTAATTGGACAATTAAATCGATAATTTAATAATTGAAATTACAGAAATAATTGAAAATTGGGTTAAATATGATTGAAAATGATT
The DNA here is from genome assembly GCA_030765085.1 of Allium cepa. NCBI lineage: Eukaryota > Viridiplantae > Streptophyta > Magnoliopsida > Asparagales > Amaryllidaceae > Allium > Allium cepa. The sequence goes on from CM060932.1 coordinate 168,853,874, forward strand.
TGTAAAATTTTATTTTATCATATTGGAGTTAGAACAATATTTTAGAACTTTTAAAATCGAATTTAAAGTTAATTTGTGAAAATTGAATATTTTAATATTTAATCAACTAGCGAAAATAACCATTTTTCAAACAGTCTCAGAATTGGACGAAACTAGTTCCATTGGATCCGTAATAGTTTTTTGTTATTGGATTTCAATTTTTGTAGCAATTGGAGTTTTCGTTTGACCGTGGCAGTTCGAAATGCATCGAAATTGTTTTTAATATTTATTTGGCGAGTTAAAATAGTCATTTTTCAAACAGTCTCGGATTTCGACGAAACTAGTTACATCGGATCCGTAATGTGATATTATTGTAAGGTTTCAAATTGCAAGTCAATCGGATTTACCGTTTGTCCGGTGCGAGCTAAAACGCCTAAAAATTAGTTAAATCGGTTTAATTTTTAATCGATCATTTATTGCCGTATCTCGCACAGATGATCGAATTAGCTTCCCAAACTTGTTCCATTATGTCCGGAACGCAGGATAAACCCTAGAAACGCCGGTTACCGCACGTAAATCGGAGTTCGGAAATTCCGGAATGAATAGTGTTTTCGTTTGATTTTCTATAAAAGGAGTTGCTATCTTCACAATTGCAAAAACTTAAAACCCTAACCCTATCATCAGCCGACCGCCATCTTCAAATTTAAAGGCCAGAAATCGTCGAATTTCATTCTTTAATCTCTTGCAATCCATCCACTTATAGCAAAAATCTCCAACTAGTAAATCGAAGAGCTCGAAGAGAGCTTTCAATCCATACGGGGTTGATGGGGTATGGTGCGATGTAGGGGAGGGATTTTGGCCGCGTTCGTTCATCATTGGCGCACGTTTTTCGAGACAACGGGGGTGCCGAGCGTGAAGCTCTTCTGGGCGATGGAGGAATGAGGCGGTGGCTTTGATTTGGTGGTACCCGATCGTCAGATGGTAGCGTGGTTGAGGAGTATAATTCAACGTTTGGGCGGCGGCATGGGTTTAAGGGGCTAGGGTTTCACGTAGATGGGGAAGAAAGAGAGCTGCAGCTCAGATCTGAAAGGAGGAAATGGACGGCTGATATGGATCCTAGGTTAAAAAATTTAAATATTATTTGTAAATTTATATTGTATATAAATTCGTGAATGTTTAAAAATTCATATCTTTTTCATACGAGGTCGAAAACGCGCGAAACCAGTTGCATTGGAATCGTATGGACGAGCACTATGCTATGGAATTGGATTGGAGTCGTTTGGAGTTAGTGAAAATTTCGGGTAAAATTAAACGTCCGTTTAATTTTATTCGAAATAAAAGCTGAAACAAAATTGAAATCAATGTGAGAACTTCTCACTCAATCGAATCGGTTTCGATTTTTAATTTTAAATAGTTATATTTAAAATTATTGATTGAATGTTTGAATGATGATTATTATCTATTGATTGCTAAAATAGACATTATGCGCCGTTAGTAAGCGGATGTTATTTATTAAAAGCATATACCGCGAATATTTCACAGTACAGTGAAATTGGTATTATTTATGTACTTGGAGTTGATTTCCCGCATTATATAGCGGATGAGACCCTATTGCGCCGTCTATTAAGGGGATAATATTTTATAAATCCCATATACCGCGATAATTCCGTACTGGAACGGAATTGGTATTGTGCTAATGTTTGTGGATGCAGGGAAACAGGTTGGAGGGATCCAACTGGATTCCTTAACTGTATTGATTTATTTACAGATATTGTGATATTTATTGATTATCATATCGATATATGATATTTGGATGTCGTGATTGACTATTTGGTGTTGTTGCATCATCGGATCCATTTTTGAAGTTTTAAAATAATGATTTTGGTTTTTAAAAGAATTTTTAAAGTGATTTTTGAAAGTATACGTTTTATTTAATTTTGAATTGTTAAAATAAATAAACATTTTATTTTTATGGTTATAAAAGTTATATTTTTGGGAAAATAATACTTAAGTGTAATTTTGGAGTTATATAAGTTTTAAATAACGTTTTGTAAATTAAAAAAAGAGATTGGTTTATTTAAATTGAGATTTTTGAATTATTATAAACGGTTTATATAAAAGATTTATAAAATTTATATTTTATAAGTTAAAGATATTGGAACTATAAAACGAGCTTTTATAAGTGTTAAAATAAAGTTGTACTTGGTTTTATAAGTAAATAAGAATTTTAGATTTATAAACAAACGATGATATAAAAGAATGGATTTGTGAATAAATGGATTATAAGTAATTTACTTATAAGTTAGATTTGACATACAAACGAAATATAAATGGAATTGATTATTAAAGGAGATTTATAAATCGAAGCTTATAAATAGAAATGGAATTATAGACATTGTTTATAAATTCGAAATCAATGGAATTTGATAAATTGAAAGTTGAAATTGGTTAAGGAAGTATATTCACGATTTTGGACAGTGAATATATTATTAAATAAAATGGATATGCTTGGGAAAATGAATATTATAAAATGAAGTTAATCGTTTTAATGATGTTTTAAAATGTATTATGAATCGAATACATATATTTCAACATTCATTGTTGAAATAGACGTTTTCGAGAAATAAGGAAATGGTGGACTATAACACTGTTGTTATAGTAAATGGTTCCCGAAAGGAAATATTTTGTATAGTATTGGGATTTATATATCTATTTTAATTTTGAATCCCTATACTAGTGATTTTGGGTCGTCGTAATGGTGTTTTACGCAACATTCGTTTTGGCCCATATAAATATGTTTAAGAGAATGATTTTCTTAAAGAATGAAATATATACTTAATTTCGGTTTAAGTATATTGAATATTTTCCAAGTGTTGAAAATAAATGGATTTGTGAATTACTTATTAATAAATAAGTACGAAAATGTTTTTCCAGTGTGAAATGAAATGTTTTGAGAATTTATCTTTTTGAAGACAAATTGAAAATGAATATTAGAAATCGATTTGGGAATCATATATTCATAAATATTTTGGAATGTAAATTCACTATGGAATTTATAAATGAAAAGGGGAATTTGTTTAAAAATAAACGTTGATTTATTTTTTTGAAGTGTGGGAATAAATTTACGGATTTGGAACATAAATATAAAGTAAATCGGTAAGGATTTATTTAATTGGTTTAAATGAACCATGTTGAAATGAAAGTATTTCGCATAAGGAAATTGATTGAAATTTGTTTTCAAAAGTGGTAAAGGTGAAAAGTGATTTGAAAATTAGTTTCAAATATTGAAGTGTGGGAAATATATATATCTTGTAAAGATATTTTGGAAAATAAATAATTTGAAAAATTATTTGAAATCTGGTGATGTTGAGCATGCCTTTTGATAGTTAAATAATCCGACTATCAATATTTACCTTTAAATAGGTATTTGTTGTGATTGTTTGAATTTGAATGCCACACTTATTTTTGAATAAGCGCTCACTATTCGGGTTAGCCGGGAAAGGACCTTGGGGTCGTATAACCCATTCCGAATATGTGATACGTCGTAATGGTTTGCATTTGATGACCGGTGTTGAAGACCGGATATTTTTGAAAACGGAAGGATTACCGTTGAGTTACTCTACATCGGCTGATCTCCGATATAGAGGTTTTATCACCCTTAGTGACGGGAAGTCCGGACGTGATTAGAAATTATCCGAAATGCAAGGACTTCTTTGTAAGTGCCTTCGGTTATGTTCAAGCCTGGAACAGACTTGTATGGATTGTATGTCTGACATTACAAGTTGAGATATAAAGCTGATTTCTTTCAAATATATTTCTATTGGTGGTGGAGAATTTATTCTCTTAGCTTAACACCCTCCTCTGAGACGTACGAGCTCGGAGGTTATGTAGTTGAAGGTTATTAGTGATATACTCCCAATTTGGTAGTGTGGCATGCTAAGTGTTGCTGTGAGATGATCATTGTTTGATCATTTGTGATATGATCATTTGTTTGATCATTTATCTTGGTGATCATTACTTTGATCATTTGTTGACCCAAAGCACAGCTTTTGTATAAAGCGTGGCTTTGTGGATGAGACTTCGTCGGACCTCACACCCCGAAAATGATCAAAACAGGAAGGATGCAGCAAGGTTATTAGGGGTAGCGCCCCTTTAGTGTATGTCATTCCTTTTGGATAGAGGTGGTATCATGGTATGGAGCCCAGATATTTAACCCATGTTGTTGCTGCAAATTTATTGCTTTGTGGTTGTTGGAAATCGAGGATCCTCGGATAGATCGGTTACGATCGGGGGATGACATATTCGTGTCAGTAGTTACCCAGTTAGGGGTAACCCGGCCTTGTGTTGGCAGAGATCCGGTTTGGTTCTCGGGTCGTCTTTCCAGAGGCGTACCCATGTGGCAATGGGAAGTTCCTTGGCCTGACCATTTGCTGGAAATCCAAAGAAACAATACGATCTTGTACGGTTTTAGTTGTAGAACCTACAATTCACTTATGGTGGCGCCCCACTGTTTGGATGGTAGCTATAGTAGGCATAAGTGCGAAATGCCTATACTGGCTAAGATTTATATCTTTACTTTCGAAATGATTTTTTCTACACTATGCACTAGTAATAATATCAAATGCTTCTTTTTAATGCGTATCAGGCATCTTTGACTATCATAAGGAGAAATCTCCTCCGATTCTGCGTTTGCATTGTGTGTGTGTGCGGGAGGCCTTATGGTAGTCTCATTTTTAAAAGCATTGCGATTTGACTTTAAAAATATTTCTCTATTTTGTTTTTAAAGATAAGATAAACTGTTTTGAGTTCTCACACCAGTCACATGACTGACTCGGAGTTTATTGTTTTCCTTCCTAAACTCTTGGTGCCCACCAATTTCCACACGGGCAGTCAGGAGTAAGGTTTATCAGGATATTCTGGAATTCAGGAGTTGCTGGAGGCAACCTGGATGGCATGGCGTATTACTAGTATATAGTATTTCTTTTCCGCTGTTTATTGTTGTTTGTTGTTGTACACTCTGATGATGAAATGTAATGTAATATGATGTAATGTAATAACTGATATAGTTCTTTGTTTAAAGATTATTCATTTCTATTATATGTTGTTCCGCTGCGATTGTGAGATTGAGATATTGTTCTGTTCTATTTTTCTTCTTCTTCTATCTTTTCTTCTTCTTTAACCCTAAAGACTCGTAAATTTGTTCCTCTTTGGCTGGGTTGTTGTGGAATGTTGCCAGCTCAAAGGAGTACGGATTTACGGTTCTTTATAGTTATATTTTATTATTATCGGATTTCAAATTCCATTTTGATCGGAGTTGTTGCGTGGGCGTACGATAAGTAAACACGTTGAAATTTTTATCGAAAATTCAATATAATAACTGGTCCAAAAGCTAACTTCTCCATACAATCGAATTAGGACTCGAAACCTTTTCTATTGCATTCGGAATAGGGATATAACATTATAAACGCCTAGCGGCACGCCTCGATAGGAGTTTTGAAACTTTGGGTTGCTTTTGAATTTGAATTTAAATTTAATATAAAATATATAAGGTGTTTAGACCAAGCAACCTTCAGTTAAAAATATGTCACACCAGTGCTTTTCCTTTCACCTCAGAAGCACTATAGCATGTTGGTCTGAACACGCTACACATTTTCACGTGCATCAACCTAAATACGTTCCATCCCTATTCCTTCTCCTATACGCATTACTTCTCATACTTTTAAGCTGAGCTTTTTTTCTATCATCTGTCAAATATACGTAAGGGCCGAACTAAATTCACAAAACATATTCTCGATTCTGAAAAAAAACAATTCGATCTAAAAAAAAGAAAAAAGAGTAATGGCCGCCCTCGATTAAATCAAGCCGGCCGAATCATTTTCTTTCAAATTCGTTTAGATTCCTTCGTTCGTGCCGCAACCCTAGAAGTTGGAATAGCTCGTCTTGGTTGGGGGTTTCGTGAGTCATCGCGCGAAGGCTGGAGGGAGGAAGTCGCGACGTTCGTGACCTGTTGTTGCGACGAGCGATGGTGGAATCAGCGGCAACGAGGAGGAACCAATGGAGGCGGCACTTCGATTTGCGCGAAGGCGCCGCGAGTTTGAAAGGACCTGAGCACCTCGTGTGTGACTTCATTAGCGGCGACGTGGAGATGATGGCGCGAGAGGCAAGGGTTTCGCAGTGGGATGAGCTCGGTCAAGCACATTTTGAATTTCGAGCAGAAGCTCGATGATAGTGAATTCCTGTTCGTGTTTGAGGTATCAATTTGTTTTAATTTAATTAAGTAATTAATGTTTACACTTACAGAAAGAAAGATGGAAGTGAATTGTAGTTTGATTTTAAAAGGATGATCAGACGAAGTATGTATATATATATATATATTTTGGAAATATATAATTCTAAATATTTTAGAGTTTATATAAGAATTTGATTTTTTTTAGATTTACATAGATTATTTTAGTATATGTATTTCAAAAGAATTATAAATATGCACATATACATTTTAAATTTATTAGTTTCGATTAAAATATAATTTTATTAAGGTGACTAATGTGGTTAATAAACTTATTTAAATTATTTTGTCACTAAAAGGTATTTTAAAGGGAAATTGGTTTAAACTAAATTATTAATTGATAAAAATATTTTTATTCACAAGGAAATTAGTTCAGAATTTAATTACTAGTTTATAAATCCTTAATTAATTAAATTAAAATACGGTAATAAATTGTTCGATCAATTCGAATATTAATAAACCTTATATGTTTGTTACAAGGTCTAAATCATGGAGAAACAAAATGGAATGAAAATGGACTGTAATAAAAACCAAAGGTGAGTTAATCTCACTCAGCTTAAATTTAAATTTAAATGATTAAATTTAAATTTAAATGATTAAATTTAAATAACTGTTTGAATGGTTGAATTGATTGATGTGCTATAGTATAATATATTTTGAAATTGCTACATTATATTGTGCTAACGTCTGTGGATGCAGGGAAAACAGGTTGGAGGGATCCAACTGGATCCCTCAACATTTATTTAAATTATTTAATGCCCTCTGTTGTGAGTATTTGATATTCTATGATGAATTATATTGGAATATTGTATGCTATTGTTTGACTGGATATAATTGGGTATGATGAATTACCAAAAATATATAAATTGGATTTTGGAAAGAAAATAAAAGAAGTGAAATTGTAAGTAAAATAATCATAGGAAATTTGAATAAATTTAAGAATGAATTGGAAAAGAAATAAAGTGACTTTAAAATTCTAATAAATAAATCTTGAGTATAGAAAGGAAATTTGAATAAATAGAAAGTTAATGAATTTTAATCTTTAGTGATATTATTTAAAAGAACAAAATGTTTATTTAAAATTTAAGATTTAAATTATTGAAAAGAATAAAGAAGAAATTGAGAAAAGCTGAAAATTTTATATTTCAGTTAAAAGATTTAAAATCAAACGGAAAACAATAACAGTGATAATAAAGTCCATAATCAATGAATTTTGAAATGAACTGAGAAAGTAAAGAAATTTATTTCAAAGGAAATAAATTGGGAATCAATTTGGAAAATTGATTTAAGTGATTGAGATTTGAAATTCTCCCTGAATAACCAAGCACGTTTTCAAAGTAATTTTTTTAAAATATAAATTAAAAGGTTTTAAAGTTGATTTAACAAGCAAGTTTTTGAAAATTTATTATTTCTAAATATTTAAATTTTAAAGTAAGTATTTTCTTTTAATCTATTATAGCAGTGATTATTTAAAGGTGACTTAGTATTTTGTTTTAAAAGGTGAAAACCTAGTTTTATATTTTATTAAGTAACCGTATTTTCATATATTCATATAGTAAGTATTTTTAATAAATTATTGAAGTAGTTTTTAAAATAAATGTTTTAAAGTATATTTCAAAGTAAAGTGTTTTAAAATATTTCAAAAATCTAGTTGGTGCTTGGTGATTTCAGTGGAGATAGAAATATTTGGGAAATTTATTCTGAAAAGAATGATGGTTTGAAACTGTTTTCAAAGGGTTGAAAATAGAAATATATCTTGTAAAGATATTTTTGAGGTTAGTAAATAATTTGGGAAATTATTTATTGTTTGATGGATGTTGTGAATATTAATTGATAGTTAAATTACCGACTATCAATATTGGACAAATGCGTTGATCGTTTCGAAGAGACCGGGATCGAGATTTATTTCTCGAAAACCACTTCGATCCGGTTTGTACGTTTCGTGGGAAATGATTTTGGATTCGAAGATGGAGCAGTGAAGTGCAAGGGCTAGTCGCTACTAATCCTGAGGATATTTCCAAAATGGATGTAGTAGGAATAATGCCTTCGGTTCTGTTCGAACCCGGGACGGACTTGTATGGATGAATGCTTTCGGGACATCGTCAGGTAGACGATGGGCATTCTAAGGGATATGTTCTATAAAGGTAACGCTTAGCCTCAAGCCTCATCAAATGGGAATGACTAAAAATCAGGGGTTATGCAGCAAGGCTAGGTGGGTAGCACCCAAGCAGGGTGAGGTCATCCCTGCCTAGATGTCCCTTTTATTTCGGCTTAGTGGGTGGTTGCTGATCCCAACCATGGGACGATCTCACTCGAGATTATCCAGTAAGGGGTAGTCCCGGTCTTGTGTTGCAGGGGAGCGGGCGTACTCCTCGGTACTGTGATCTAGGCCACGTACTGTGACAGGTGGTACCCCAGTGCCTAGTCATTAGTTGGAAATCCATTTTCCCTACGAGCCTTGTACGAGTTTTGTTTGTATTACCCACTCTGTGGCTAGTAGCTGGAATTTAATAATGTAACAATTTCGGCTATTTTATAAGTATTTGTATATAGACCCTATTTTAATATCAGAGGATTTCTATAAAAATTGTTTTAGCTATCGTAAGGTAAAAACCCTACATGTTTATTTGTGGCGTGGTCTTACGAGATGCTTTTTTTTTCAAAGGATTTTTGAAACTTTAATAATCAACTGAGTGTGATTTTCTCACGCTGTTATTCCAAACTGACTCGGGTGTTATTTAACTGTAATGTTCGGGTCAGACCGAGTATTATAGGATATAGGACATGATGATGTGGAGCTTAGGAGACGAGCTGGATGACGATACGTACTTTTCGTACTTGTTTTATATGTATTTTCCGCTGTGTTGATTAGCTGTATATCCAGTTGTATGTTATTGATGTTGACATGTGATTGATGTACTCTGATGATGTAATATATAAATAGAGATATTTGATTTTTGAGTAAAGATTATTTATTATCTATTATATTTTATTCTGCTGCAAATGGTTAGATTCTGTTGTTGATTTCTATTTTCTTCTTCTACCTCTTCTTCTTTAACCCAAATGGTTTGTATTTCTGTACAACTTGAGTTGATTCGGGTAGAATAGTGTTGATTCAAGGGGTACGGATTTGCAGGTTGTTACAAAGATAGAAATAACTTAAAGGATGCCTGGGACCGCCCATCCTCTAAGGATCCGTTAAACTATTTACTATATAGTAATATTGCGCTATTATAATAATGTCTACAGTAAAATATTTAAAATGGCGTCAAGGAGTGACCCAATATTCCCCTTAACACGTAATAGTCCCAATAGTCCATCCAGTATCAGCGTATCTTCAGATCGGGAGACTACCCTAAATACTCCATGGGCTACGGGAGAAAAACAAACTCGTAGTAAAGGCTCAGTATGGTAGGTGGCACGACACACAAAGCAATGTCAGGGTAGATATACCAATTACGCACACGGGATGGCGGTAACGTAGCAGGCACTACGCCCACCCCGAACAACACTCCAAAATTAAGGGGTGCACCCAATCAATCAAAACAGTAACAGAATGGTATCGAAGAAGTGTGTCCGACCAGAGGAGCTACCCCTTTTGGCCTGAGATTGCTTCCGTTTTAGCCACCTTAAGCTAACTCACGGGAGTCAGGTCCACGTAATGTACCTCAAAAATGTTGCCACCATCCTACTTCATTCTGCAATCTCCACCGCGTACACAGTTGTTAAAGTGGTTTTGGGTACCGATGGAGAGTATGTCCATATCCGATCCAGGTCTCTTTAACAACCAATGTTATTATAACCCGTAGTTATAATTTAAAAATGGTATTTATACTTCAAAATCAAATATAATTTTGAAATTCATTTCAAAATAATCAAAAGATCCTATCGTTTCAAAACCACATTCCTTTTATTCAACTTTAAAATACCATTTCAACTCACATTTCAACATAGTTTATATTTTAAAACAAATTACTTCATTTTAAATCATAAAAATGAAGTTATTATATTTAATAATTAAATATTAAATATTCAAAATTTTAAACTTTTCAAAGTTCATTTATTCACTTAAATTTATCAAAACAGTGAAAATTCACCTTTCGCAGCATTTGGAAAATGCTACAAAAAGTTTCTTTCAAAAACAATTCAGTTTAACAAAAGACAGCATTTAAAATGCTGTAATATGGTTACTTTAGTTCAAATAAAACCTTAGTTAAATTCAACAATTATACCACTTACAAAGTGCTATAATAGTCCTTAATTAAATTTAGCCATTTAATTCATTTCTTTCAACCACAACATTTTCAAATGCTGTAATATCCTATACATTAGAAATAATAGCATTTCAAAATGCTGTTAATTGAATTCCAAATATTCAATATAATTTCACAAACAATTAAATTTTTATTTAAACCATTTTAAACTTATAAAATCATATAATTTCACTTTAAAACAATCACTTAAATACCCTTATATTAATGATTTTATAAAGTTAAATTTCCATTCGAAAATCAAAATTTAATAATAATTCACATATTAAATTCAAACATTCGATTTCAAATCTTTAATTAAAATTTTAACTTAACACTTAAGTTTAAATTTTCAAATTTAACTTAATTTCATTTTATTTACTTAACTTAAAATTCACTTTTAAACAAAATTTAAAAATTTCCAATTTAAGTTATATTTCAAAATTCAACTTAAACATTCATTTATTTAACCTTTTAATTTATCCAAAAATCATTAATACTTTATAAAAATCATTTAAATTCATTTTAATTCTAATTTAAATCTATTTACCATATTTTTTTACTTAATTTATGTTCCATTTATAACCAAATCAAAATTTCCAAAATAACTTATATTCCAATTTTCTAACTTTACCATTTATTTATTTCACTTATAAATTTTTAGAAAATCAATAATACATTACAAAATCATTTTTAGTTAAATTTTAAATCAAAATATTATAATATTTACATTTCAAACATATTTAAAATTTTTAGAAAAATATATTTTAACCACGGGTCTGTATATCATTTTCTAGCCTACGTAAAGTGATACGGGTAATATATCATTTCAACCCGTAATTTACAAAGAAAAACCGGGTTTTATCACTTCAAACCTGCAGTCCCAAGTAAATGAAATAATTGAAAATCGCCCAGGCCTATCATTTCAGCCCATAACGATTTTTTCTTATTCTAAAGTCCGTTCGGGTATGTATCATTCCAACCCATAATGATTCTAATCTAAAGGGAACTTGCAGTGTGATAAACTGATATAAACAACAAAATAGCATTAAATAACAGTAACATATGATATGATGGGTGTTTAAGCATGTGTGAACATCATATGATCATAGCATAGCAGATATAACATGGTGATATGGGTTTGCAAATTCAAATGTGATCAGTTTACTAGTCATATAAGTATAAAACTGTCTCGTGAGAATAGCTCACTAGTATAAGCTGAAGACAACAACCAAAGTACACAAACTGAGATTCACAAAGGCACAATAGCACGACAATGATTCGAGAGTGGGAGAGCCAAAGCTAATTGCCTTGTTACATAACAAATAAAACAAAGTACAATACATAAATTACAAACCAAACTATTATACACAAAGCTAGAAATATAAGCACAATACATAGCTAAACTTTTTGCACTTGCATTCAACTACTTATGCTTCAGCTATGGACTGGAAAAGCACTGTAATAGGATGGTTTTGGATCAGGTTAAGATCAGGTTGAGGTCATATAGGTTGGCCATAACAATATATGAAGGAGATGAAGGCATATGTGTGCATCAACACACAACTACAAGCAACAACATGGATTTCAAGGCCTAAATGGCTTCGCCAAGCATGGATCGGGCATGGCCTGATCTGGTGAGTGCATGTACAGGTGTGGCAGGGTCCTATGCTCAGGTTTATGGCTGGTGGTGGTGGTGTTTGGGTCAGCCAATGCATGATGGTGGAATGGTGAATCAAGGGAAGGTCGGCTATGAAGTTTTAAAGAGGAGTTTGTCATTTTTTAAGTGGATCTATACCATGGATGACTTCGGCCATGAGATGACAGTGGAGAGGAGGGTATGGTGGCTGGAATAGGTGGTAGTGGAGGTGGCCAAGGTGCTGGAGGTGGCAGGCCGATACAAGGAAGATGGAGGCAAGTGCAAAAATCAATATAAACAAGTATAAAATGTGAAAAAAAAAAAGAAATTTTTACCAAAATTCTTGTACAGGAGATAGCCGAATTTTTTTAGGGTTGAGAAGGATATAACTTCACGTGGAAAATAAAATGGAGTTGGCTGAAGAAAGTAGTATAAGGCAGCAAATTGAATTAGTGTATTGATTGGTGAAAAGGTAGGTTGAATATGAAAACACAATGTACATAAAGAGTCACAAACTTTTCAAATTCTCTCTAATTCTTTTAAAATTTTTAAATACATGTAAAATACTTATAAATATAGATAAGAACACAAAAATATGATGAATTCACAAAAATAAATAAATAAATATTAATTAAATATTGTTAAATTAGGAAAAATAGCAAAAATTGAAACTAGACTAAGTTTTTTTAAAATAAATGCAATAAATTTTGAAAAAATTTTATGTGCCTTAAAAATACTTATAAATAAAAATAAAAACACCAAAATAAAAATGGATACATAAAAATAAATAACTAAATTTTAGTTAAATATAATTAAATGAAGAAAATAGTAGAAAAATGGAAACTAGGCTTTAAAAATAGAAAATAAATGCAATAAATTTTGATTTTTTTTTTATTATCACTTTAAAAATATTTAAAAATGAAACCTTGCAACAAAAAAAAAATTTTAAAAAATTTCAAAATGAAATAAAGTCAAATTTAAAATTATATTCAAAATCTAGGGTTGTAACACAAAATCTTAACTTTTCTCTCCCGCTTTTGTTATCAGCAAAAGAGTAATAATGTTAGAAAAATAGAGGTAAAATGATAGATATTAATACAACATTAAAACTCAATCGAATATAAATATTAAACTTCAATAAAAAATCAAATAAAAATCACAAATACTCTGTTTGACGCATATTCCACTTTGCAATGATAGGGATGATGTCATCATATAAAACCATATAGTTGTGTCTATTTGTGGTATATTTGTATCAGAAATGTGAATATCTACTAACCATGCATAATCATTAAGACTTTTAAATGAGATTTGTAATATTACAATTTTTTATATAAAAAATGAATTCAAGTATCTTCTAACCACACGCATAACCATGAGGACTTTTAAATGGGATTATAATCAACTTGTGTATATAATAAATCAATTTTGATATGCGTTCCATCCATGCATAACCGTGAGGACTTTTAAATGAGCATGGAAGCACATAATCAAAAATAACTCACCCATGCATAACTGTGATGACTTTTAAATAAGAGTGAATACTTTGGATTTATTTATTACTAAAAAATATAATAAATTGAAAAAGGGATGATTTTCCGTTTAAAAATACTACATATTGACATATTGTATTGGATTTTGATGAGTGTTGGTCGATAGAAATATGATAGAATTAGAGATGGTCATGGAATTTTATACCAAAAAAGGTTTTATAACTTTAGTTTAAATTTCTAAGGAAATTTACTAAATATACTATCCCAAGTTATAATATATGATTAATATCAACACTTATCGCATTTTCAATCACTATTTATCTTTTCGATAATTAGTAGGGAGTCAGATTAGTTAATGTAGTCATTTAAAATCAAATCCAAAAAAATTATCAAATTAAATTTTCTAAAATGACTAATCTGAAACAAGGTCGAAAAAATGATTTTCTTAAAGGGGTTTTAGAAAAATATCCGCAGTTTGGAAATTGTTTGAAATGAAAAATATGCAGATATTTTCTTTGAAAAAACGATGCAGCTAATGAATGTCAACATAAATCATGTTTCATTAGTAATTTGTCTACCAACTAGATTACTAATGTAATCTGCATCTGAATTTTCCTTTCACTTGAAATTATCATTAGTTGGAACTGATAGACCAGACCGTAAAGTGTGCACCAAAATATTTTAAAATCATGTTTAACAATTTTTTAAATGAATTTCTTTTGAATTTGAATTTCAAGCCCTGTATACAAGCAAATACAAAATATATTGTCAAGTAAAATATATCCACATGTATCAATAAAACACCATCATAAGACCAAACAAATTTATTAGTTCAAAGATGAAAAGTGATTGTTCAACATCTTTTCTCAAATCAGAAACAAAAGTAAGAACAAATCAAATAGTCAGAATCAAAATATTCATTTATTTTATCATCTCCTAATTGGTTGATTTCAGATTATGGTGCAGATTATCACATTTATCATTGAAGATGAATATACAATTATCTTTTTTACCTTTACGATAATATTTCGTTGTTGTCCATAGTGATTCTGTCACTTTTGTGCTAGGTTAAGAAACTTTGATTTATCGTCCGTTGTGTCCCCGGAACAGCCAGAATCCAAGTAACATTATTGTAGTTCCTTAGCCCGCCACTACACCTACACGAGAAAAGATTTTTGTGACTTATTTGTTTTTATAGGTCCATTGTTGTTAGTGGCAAATACTGTAACGACCCAGAATTTTAATTAATTAAAATTTGAATATTTAATTAATTTTAAATATTAATAAGTGAAATTTATAAGTCGAATAAATTTTATTTTGAATAATTGGATTTAATTGGATAATTAAATCGATAATTTAATATGTGAAAATACAGAAATAATTGAAAATTGGGTAAAATATGATTGAAAATGATTTGTAAAATTTTATTATATCATATTGAAGTTAGAACGATATTTTAGAACTTTTAAAATCGAATTAGAAGTTAATTTGTGAAAATTGAATATTTTAATATTTAATCGACTAGTGAAAATAGCCAATTTTCGAACAGTCTCAGAATTGGACGAAACTAGTTCCATTGGATCCGTAATAGTTTGTTATTATTGGATTTCAATTTTCGTAGCAATCGGAGTTATCGTTTGATCGTGACAGCCCGAAACGCATCGAAATTGTTTTAATATTAATTTGGCGAGTTAAAATAGCCATTTTTCAAACAGCCTCGGTTTTCGACGAAACCAGTTTCATCGGATCCATAATGTGATATTATTGTATGGTTTCAAATTTCGTGTCAATCGGATTTACCGTTTGTCCGGTGCAAGCTAAAACGCCTAGAAAATCGTTTAATCGGTTTAATTTTAAATCGAACGTTTATTGCCATAACTTGCACAGATGACCGAATTAGCTCCCAAAACACGTTCCATTGTGTTCGAAATGCGGGGTAAACCTTAGAAACGCCAACCGACACGCTTCGTTTGGAGTTCGGAAAATCCGGGATGAATAGTGTCGCGCGAATTTTCTATAAAAGCCCTTGCTCTCTTCACTTTTGCAGAAAATTAAAAACCCTAGGGTTTCTTCAGGAGCCGCCGCTCCATAGTTATTAACGGCCAGAATCTTGTAACCTTCCTCCCTCAAAATCTTTCAATCTATCCACTTTTACGAGAATCTCTCAACTACAAAATGGAAGAGCGTGATGAGATCTACGATGTGAACGGTCAAGATCGTGAACGAAGTGATGGATCAATGGGGAATTGCTTGCATTCGTGGTGGGTTTGGGTGCGTTTTTCTCGGCATTAGGAGAGCCGAGCTCTGAGCTATTCACGGCGTTGATGTTGGCGGCCAAGGGCTGCGACCTGGTGGTGCTTGATCGACATAGAAGTCGTCGTAGCTGGCTCGAAATCTAACCCTAATCGGAGCAACTGGTTAAGCGACAACCATGACCCTGTTGGGTATTACTCATTAGAGATAGAGTCAGTAGTACTCTAGAATGAATTTGAGTGTAATAATAGTTATGAGAGCATATTTGTTAGTGAATATAAAATTGTTTTATATTGTGATGATTGGTTTGTTGAGTAGTATATGGATTCTGGTTAATACGAGTAATTAACATTGTTGATAGGGATCTCTAAACACTTGTACAGAACAATTCGACACGATATTGTTTTAAATTGGGTAAATGAAATAATTTTACCTTGAGTATATTTTATATATAAATAAATAATTTTTCAGAATTATTAAAGTATATAAGTTGATTGTTTAGATGTTTGAATAATCTAAATTGAAGAAGAATTGTATAAGCAAAAGAATTATAAGTATGAAATTATAATTAATGTGATTTACAATTGTGAAATAAACTTATATATATATAAAGTGAAACTATATGAATATATTTATCAATTTGAGTTGTAAATAAATAAATAAAGAGTTTGGATAAGTAATGAAATTTGACTTTGGTAAAGGTTGAATAAAAATATACTTTAGAATGGGAATCTGAATTGGATTTATAAGTGGGAATTTAAGTTAAGTAAAAACAAGTGATGCTTATAAAATGAAGTATAACTTAAGTGATGTTGGATGAAGTTGATATTGGTATCAAAGTAAATTAAGTTGATATGGAATAATGAATGTAAGTGTTAATTCATTAAAATCTTATGTTATTGGAAGTTAAAAGATTGAATGAAAATCAATTTAATTAAACCAATTAAAAGTGATGGTGTTAAACCAAATTGAATGAATATAAGCAAAGAAATTTGGTTGTAATTAATATACATTGGTTGATATATGATTGTTAGTTGATTGTATATAATTCATTAAGTATTAATGAAATTGAAAGCTAAAGTAATTGAAATTCAATTGCAAGTTAAGTGAATCTTAAATAGAATTGAATTTGATTTGGAAGTGAACCAACTTGAATATGAATTAGTGAATATAAACTAATTGGTTATGAATGTTAGTAAAAAAACATCCACTGTTAATGAATCAAATGTAATTAAATTGAAAACCTATTTCATTGAATATTAATGAGAATATGAATGAATATTTATTGGTTATGAATGCTAGTTGGATGATAGTTGGTTGATGGTTGAATATATTGCTTTTACTACATTTGCTATGTTGGCATATATAGTTATTATGTTGCTATATGATGTATATTGATATTATTTTTATGTATACATGTTCTCATGTTGTTTGTAGAGTGTTTACTAGGTGCGGATCGCGTTTGCTTCGCATTTGGAGCTCGCTTTCGCGATGTATTAGCCGTATATGCTCGCTAATATAAATAAGGTACATATCTCGGATTACATTCCGTACTTTTACACATTTTTCCCTACGGGATGCCTCATCACTTGATGAGATGTATATTTGTGATATATATACTGTCATTTTTTTTTGGATCGAGCCGTGCAAAGGAGACTATGGCGAATTTTTCCGAAAATTTAAGGCGTTAGAATATTTTTGAGAAAAATTGAATTTTTTTTGAAAACTATATGTTGATTTGGAATTGAAAGTTAAACAATAGTAGTTGTTTTTGAAAAGATAACTAAGTATGATTTGGAAACTTAGTAAGAAGTTTAACTATGGATTTTGGGAAAGTTAATAGATTCTGTAACTTTTCTTACTTGGTAATTTCGAGGACGAAATTCTTTTAAGGGAGGAAGTATGTAACGACCCAGAATTTTTATTAATTAAAATTTGAATATTTAATTAATTTTAAATATTAATAAGTGAAATTTATAAGTCAAATAAATTTTATTTTGAATAATTGAATTTAATTGGATAATTAAATCGATAATTTAATATGTGAAAATACAGAAATAATTGAAAATTGGGTAAAATAGGATTGAAAATGATTTGTAAAATTTTATTATATCATATTGAAGTTAGAACGATATTTTAGAACTTTTAAAATCAAATTAGAAGTTAATTTGTGAAAATTGAATATTTTAATATTTAATCGACTAGTGGAAATAGCCAATTTTCGAACAGTCTCAGAATTGGACGAAACTAGTTCCATTGGATCCGTAATAGTTTGTTACTATCGGATTTCAATTTTTGTAGCAATCGGAGTTATCGTTTGATCGTGGCAGCCCGAAACGCATCGAAATTGTTTTAATATTAATTTGGCGAGTTAAAATAGCCATTTTTCAAACAGTCTCGGTTTTCGACGAAACTAGTTTCATCGGATCCGTAATGTGATATTATTGTATGGTTTCAAATTTCGTGTCAATCGGATTTACCGTTGTCCGGTGCAAGCTAAAACGCCTAGAAAATCGTTTAATCGGTTTAATTTTAAATCAAACGTTTATTGCCATAACTCGCACAGACGACCGAATTAGCTCCCAAAACACGTTCCATTGTATTCGGAAAGTGGGGTAAACCTTAGAAACGCCAACCGGCACGCTTCGTTTGGAGTTCGAAAAATCCGGGATGAATAGTGTCGCGCGAATTTTCTATAAAAGCCTTTGCTCTCTTCACTTTTGCAGAAAATTAAAAACCCTAGGGTTTCTTCAGGAGCCTCCGCCTCCATAGTTATTAACGGCCAGAATCTTGTAACCTTCCTCCCTCAAAATCTATCAATCTATCCACTTTTACGAGAATCTCTCAACTACAAAATGGAAGAGCGTGATGAGATCTACGATGTGAACGGTCAAGATCGAGAACGAAGTGATGGATCAACGGGGAATTGCTTGCATTCGTGGTGGGTTTGGGTGCGTTTTTCTCGGCATTAGGAGAGCCGAGCTCTGAGCTATTCATGGCGTTGATGTTGGCGGCCAAGGGCTGCGACCTGGTGGTGCTTGATCGACATAGAAGTCGTCGTAGATGGCTCGAAATCTAACCCTAATTAGAGCTTAATTGGTTCAAGTTGCGTTCGTTTACTGGGGAAGATGAATGCGTGCGTGAGTAAAGGCAATGCACGGCCTTGATCTGGAAACAAGGATTTGGACGGCCATGATTGTAGGTTTAGAAAATAAAGTGTAAATTATGTATATATAAAAGTCGTGAATGTTTAAAAATTCATATCTTTTTCATACGAGATCGAAAATGCACGAAACTAGTTGCGTTGGAATCGTATGGACGAGCACTACGCTATGGAATTGGATTGGAGTCGTTTGGAGTTAGCGAAAATTTTAGGTAAAATTAAACGTCCGTTTAATTTTATTCGAAATAAATCGCTAAAACGAAATTGAAATCAAGGTGAGAACTTCTCACTCAATCGAATCGGTTTCGATTTTAATTTTAAATAGTTATATTTAAAATTCTTGAATGCATGTTTGAATGATGATTGTTATCTATTGATTGTTAAAATAGACATTATGCGCCGTTAGTAAGCGGATGTTATTTATTAAAAACATATACCGCGAATATTTCATAAACAGTGAAATTGGTATTATTTATGTACTTGGAATTGATTTCCCGCAGTATATAGCGGATGAGACCCTATTGCGCCGTCTATTAAGCGGATAATATTTTAAATCCCATATACCGCGATAATTTCGTACTGGAACGGAATTGGTATTGTGCTAACATCTTTGGATGCAGGAAAACAGGTTGGAGGGATCCAACTGGATTCCTCAACAGTATTTATTTGATTATGGATATTTTGATATTCGTTGATTATCATATATGATATATGATGTCGTTGTTGTCGTGATTGACTATTTGGTATGTAGCATCATTAGGCCAAATTTTGGGATTCTAAAAGGATTTTTAAATTGATTTTTGAAGAATATACGTTTATAAAATATTTTTGGAATTGATTCATTTTAAATAAATAAACGTTATAATTTTAAGGTTATAAAAATTATGATTTTTGAGAAAAATAGTTAAAAGTTGATTTTTGAAAATATGAGGTTAATGATTTTATAAAATGGTTTAAATCGGGATTTTTGAATTTATTATAAAAAGTTTAATATATAGGATTTATGAAATTTAATTATTTTATAAATAAAAAAAAACGGTGAAATTATAAAGGAGTTTAAAGACGTTTTAAAATAATAATATGAATCGATTTATATAAAAGATTTATAAATTGATATTTATAAATTAAAAATATTGGAATTATAAAACGAGTTTTTATAAGTGTTAGAATGAATTGTGAATGAATTTCATAAATGAATGAAATTTATAGAATTATAAACGGTGAAGTTATAAATGAAATTTTATAAGCAGTAGGTTTATAAAATTTGTAAGGTTATTAAAAGAATAGATTTTGGATAAATAAATGAATCTTATAAGTTATAAGATTTATAATTTGGGAAGTTAAAGGAACGATTTTTCAAACAAATAAATTATAAGCATTTAACTTATAATATGGACTTTCGGTATATAATTGAGTTATAAATCGAATAGGTTAATAAAGGAGATTTGTAAAGGAGGTAGTTATAAAATAAATAGAAATGGAATTTATAAACATTGTTTTATAAATCCGCAAACGACTTATTTTGATAAGTAAATTGTATAACTTATTAATGGAGTTATATTCACGTTTTATACAGTGAATAATCCTTTAAAACAAAATGAATAGAAACGATGAAATTGGTTAACAAGGTATATTCACGTTTTTGAATAGTGAATAATATGTTAAAGAAAATGTTTTGGATGTGATATTTTAAATAGAATTAAAACGATCTAACGATGTTTTAAATGTGTTAAGATTCGAAACCATAGATTTCAACATTTATTGTTGAAATAGACGTTTTCGAGAAATAGAAGGAAATGGTGGACTATAACACTGTTGTTATAGTAAATGATTTCCCAAAGGAAATGTTTTGTATAGTATTGGGATTTATATATCGATTTTAATTTCGAATCCCTATACTAGTGATTTTGGGACGTCGTAACGATGTTTTACGCAACATTCGTTTTGGCCCAAATAAATATGTTTAAGAGAATGATTTCCTTAAAGAATGAAATATATACTTAATCTCGATTTAAGTATATTGAATATTTTCCAGGTGTAGAAAATAAAAATATTTGTGAATTACTTATTAATAAATAAGTATGGAAATGTTTTCCAATGTGAAATGAAACGTTTTGAGAATTTATTTTTTTGAAGATAAATTGAAAATGAATAATTGAAATCGTATATTCATAAATATTTTGGAATATAAATTCACTATGGAATTTATAAAAGAAAGGGGAATTTGTTTAAAAATAAATATTGATTTATTTTTGAAGTGTGAAAATTATATATCTTGTAAAGATATCTTTGGGAAATAAATAATTTGAAAAATTATTTGAAATCTGGTGATGTTGTGCATATCCATTGATAGTTCAATAACCGACTATCAATATTTACCTTTGAATGGGTATTTATTGTGATTTGTTTGAATTTGAATGCCACACTTATTTTTGAATAAGCGCTCACTATTCGGGTTAGCCGGGAAAGGACCTTGGGGTCGTATAACCCATTCCGAGTATGTGATACGTCGTTATGGATTGCATTTGAAGACCGGTGTTGAAGACCGGGTATTTGCGAGAGCGATAGGATGACCTGTCGATTGACTCTGCACCGAGTTGCTCCGGTACAGAGTTCTCCATATGTGATGGGAAATCCGATCAGGATTGTGGATATCCGGATTGCAAGGACTTCTTTGTAAGTGCCTTCGGTTCTGTTCGAGCCCGGAACAGACTTGTATGGATTGTATGTCTGACGTTACAAATTGAGATATAAAGCAGATTTCTTTCAAATATATTTCTGTTGGTGGCGGAGAATTTATTTTCTTAGCTTAACACCCTTCTCTGAGACGTACGAGCTCAGAGGTTATGTAGTTGATGGTTATCAGCGATATATTCCCAATTTGGTAATGTGACATGCTGAGTGTTGCTGTGAAATGATCATTGTTTGATCACTTATCTTTGTGATCATTTCTATGATCATTTGTTGACCCAAAGCATGGCTTTTGTATTAAGCGTGGCTTTGTGGACGAAACTTCGTCGAGCCTCACATCCCGGAATGGTCAAAACAGGAAAGATACGGCAAGGTTATGAGGGGTAGCTCCCTTTAGGATATGTGCATTTCCTTCTGGAAAAGGGTGGTATCATGGTATGGAGCCCAGATACTTACTCATGTTGAAACACTTATTATTTGGTGTGATGTTGATTACGAGCGCTCGGATAAAAGTACCAAAGGACCGGAGGATGGCATACTCGTGTCAGTAGTTACCCAGTTAGGGGTAACCCGGCCTTGTGTTGGCAGAGATCCCGTTTGGTTCTCGGGGACGTCCTTTCAGAGGCTTTCTCATGTGGCAATGGGAAGTTCCTTGGCCTGACCATTTGTTGGAAATCCAAAGAAACAATACGAGATTTGTACGGTTTTAGTTGTATAACCTGCCATGGAATGTGGCGGTAACCTGCTATTGAACATGGTAGCTATAGTAGGCATACGATAATGGTAGTATGTTGGCTAAGATTTATATCTTTATTGTCGAAATGAATTTTTCCTACATTATGCACTAGTAATAATATCAAATGTTCTTTTTAATGCGTATCAAGCATCTTTGACTATCATAAGGAGAAATCTCCTCCGATTCTGCGTTTGCATTGTGTGTGTGTGCGGGAGGCCTTATGGTAGTCTCACTTTTAAAAGCATTGTGAATTGACTTTAAAAATATTTCTTTATTTTGATTTTAAAGATAAATAAACTGTTTTGAGTTCTCACACCAGTCACATGACTGACTCGAAGTTTATTATTTTCCTTCCTAAACTCTGGGTGCCCACCAATTTCCACACGGGCAGTCAAGAGTTAAGGTTTATCAGGATATTCTGGAATTCAGGAGTTGCTGGAGGCAAGATGGATGGCTTGGCGTATTACTAGTATATAGTATTTCTTTTCCGCTGTTGATGTTGTTTGTTGTTGTACACTCTGATGATGATGTAATGTAATGTAATGTATAAAATGTAAAAATTGATATAGTTCTTTGTTTAAAGATTATTCATTTATTTATTATATGTTGTTCCGCTGCGATTGTGAGATTCTGATGTTATTGTTCTGTTGTCTTCTTCTGTTCCGTTCTATTTTCTATCTTTTCTCTCTTCTTCTACTTTTTTTTCTTTTTCTTAAACAATGAGAATTCGTATTTCTGTTCATCTTGAGTTAATCTATGAAGATTAGTGTATATTCAAGGAGTACGGATTTGCGGGTCCTCACAAATACTTTTTGAAGAATATGTTTGAGCAGACCCAAAACTATTTATATATGTTCCTTTTGGCACCCAGATTTATTCGACTTTAATGGATTTTATATTTGTGCCTTTAGGAACCCAATTGGTATGGTTTTCACTTGTTTGGATCTATACAAACAAATATTGTGATTGTGTCCAAATTTTCCACAAATTGTGCACTTGAATTTGACTTGATTAGATTCACCTATTCCAGCCACCAATTGGTATGGTTTTCACTTGTTTGGATCTATACAAAGAAATATTGTGATTGTGTCCAAATTTTCCACAAATTGTGCACTTGAATTTGACTTGATTAGATTCACTCCTAACATGTTTAGTTTGATTATATCCAAGTCCTTGCCTAACTGTATTAACAGTTTGTTTCCATAATAATATATTCAACGATCTTTCACTTTTGGAAAAAATTTCTTAAGTCCTCGACAGTTGTTGGACTTGTGTTTTTAATGATTCATTTTCATTCAGTAATTGTGTGCACTTCTTAATGGAATTTTCGCATCTTGTATTTTTACTTTCTTTCAAAATTAGAATTTCATTTTCAAGCGATTTAATTTTGATTTCTGATTTTTAATCTCCTTTTCGAATGATGGAACTTATCACACTTAGGGATCCTACTTTGATAGTTTTTAACTAATTGATCAAGTTATTTATTTAAATCTATCAAAGTATCTTTTTGTGATTCAAGTTTGGCGTACTTCTCCGTAAGTTGTTCAAAAAGCCATTTACTTCGTGGAAATATATAAGTAATTTTGAGCGAGTGAGTTTTGATATCTCGCTTGGCTCGTCATCGTCGCTATTAATTATATCACCTCGAAGATACATATCTGCTTTATCACTCACGCTGCTAGTACTTTTATTATCTTCATCACATGTAATCCACGTGGCTGCGAAATTTCTCCTTTTTGATTTCTTTTCTAGGCCATGTCGATTCTGAGGACAATTGTGCTTAATGTGTCTGGTTTTTTTGCACTTGTGACAGATGATCTCCCGTTCTTCTGGGTTTTCTAGTATTTTGGCTATTTTGCTTTTCAATTTTTGATTTAAAACTGGATTTCTTTCTGTATCTGCGGTTCCACCTTTTGAATCTCTTCATTAGTAGCGCCAGCTCAGCTGCTCCATCATCATCATCCTCATCACTGCTGCTTTTTACCAATCCTATTAAGCTCATTTCTTTAACTGAGTCGATTGAGGAGGATTTCTCATTGCTGTTGACTTTTGCACCATATATTGCATCAAAAGTATTCCAAATTTTTTGTGCATTTTCACAACGAGAAATAAAGTTAAAATTATCTTGATTAATATGAGAATATAGTATGTGCATAGCAAGAACATTAATAGAAGTAATTTTCTGGTTTACTATATCACATCCGTTTTCAATAATATCCCAACATTTAAAACTAACAGATTTTAAATAAAATTCCATTTTTAGTTTCCAATTCAAAAAATCTGTTCCATCAAAAATAGGGGGGATAATACTTGACCGACCCTCAGCAAAAATAGCCATTTTAAAAATTCAAATTTGTAAAAAAAAAATAGTCTTTGAAAAATCAAACTTTTTAAAACAAAAATGGCTTTTGTACATAGCTTTGATACCACTTGTAGGATCAATTCACCCTAAAGGGGGGTGAATAGGGTGATACTATAAATTATAAAAATTTAATGCTGAAGTTTATATAAAAAAATTTCAACACAGATATATTAGAATAATAGCAGCACATATAATAGCAGAATAATAAATAAAACACCCAGATTTACCCAGCTTCGGCAAAACTTTGCCTACGTGCTGCCCCCAAGGTTTCTACTAGAAATTAAGCAGTCTTACGCTTACACACGTAAACTTGCGACACCCGCTATCGTCTAACCTTAACTCTACGCGAAAACCATGCCACAACTTAGCCACTGAGTTGCGAATTCTTGAACTACACCACCGTAGTTCATCCCCTAGTCACACGACTAAAAATCACAAGAGTTTAAAAAAAATACAATTTAAAACAATTTTAACAGAACAAAACCCTAATTTTAAAAAACACAGCCTAATGAATAAGACCGGCCCAAATTAAATATTAAAAGATGGTTCCCTTTTTCTTTGTTTAGATTTTCGGCCTTCTTTGAGATGGTAACAACGGCTGCCTTATTCCTCTTCGTCCAAAATTAGCGCTTTGATAATCTCGAAAAAGCCGATTGATTATTGATCGACTACAATTGTTGTTCTTCTGATTTGCTTCGGCAATCGATCGTCTCCTTGATTCGAACAGAGCTCCTTCGATTTTGATTGAGTTCGACTATGAATTCAGTATGTGATTTGTTACTTTGCTTTACTGTTTTGCTTGCTTGAACTCAATCGATGATTCGAGTTGAATGATTATTATTTGTTGCTTGAACTTGATCTTGATTCGAGTTGAATGATTATTCCTTTTTACTTGGACTTGAATGCTCTTTTTGCCGACGATGTTTATCATTTATATAGGGTTCGAATCCCTTTATTTTTGTTCATCTAATAATTTGCTCGACCGTTTGATTTTGTATGCATGAACGTGATGATTTCTGACCTTTTCAAATTCGTATATATTTTGATTTCTTGCTTCTCACACCTTGTTTGATTTCGTGGCCACCAGGGCTTGATTTTCAGTTGACTTCGTATTCTTTGATTTTCTGAATATCACGGCTTTGGGTTTTCTGCATTTGAACTTGACATTGTTTATTCATGTTAACATAACTTGACTTGTTCGATTCTTTGCCTTTGACTTGACCACGACTTTGTTTTTGGTTCGAACTTCTGCATCACTGTATATGTGCTGTGTTGATTGAACTGCAGCTTGATTTCTAATAATTTGAAAACTCCTACGACGTTGTTTTCCTTCGAATTACTACTGTTAGTCTTCATGTAGCTTGACTGCACGTATATGTTTATGTTATACTGCTCTATATATATGTACATGTGTTTGCATTGAGCTCTTGTGTAGTTTGGTTTGATATTGATTTGATATTGTCACTTGTAGTTGCAATAGTGTTGCAGCCTTTAACTTGTACCATTCGAGACAGTTTGCATACAGTTGCATTGTTGGTCTTGTAAAATTGAAACTATTCTTGACTTGAAACTGATGTACATTGAACTGTTGTCGATTTGTGCCTGTTAGTCTTCACTGTGCATTATCTTGTACTCATTATGCATTGCATTTTTTGAGCCACTGGTTTGAGTTTTATTCATGTGTACAGTTCATTTTTTTGCTCGTTCGTTTGAATTTTTCATTTCATTTATCTCGGCCACTGATCTTCGTTTGGATAGCTGCAGCGTCCATTGTGCATTGATGTTGTGTGCATGTTGTTCATTAGCTTGCATTTGTAAGTTTGGCCATTTGAACCATTCCTTTGTAGCATGTATTCTGTATTGTGCACTGCATGCGTACATGTTATACCTGTTATTGCTTGAGGCAGATCATATTTTCAAGTTGACTGGTCTTGGTCTCTTGATGCATTCTGGTGAGTTGCTCTGACCAGTTGACCGTAGCTTGCTTATGCTCTATACTTAAATTTGGTTGCCATGTATGTGATGCATGTTTTGTTGACTTTGTTTGCTGCCTGGTCGATATGTATATATGCATACTTTGATCATAGCATTCATGTGTACATTTGAGTTGCACCTGTGTTGAATCCAGCTAATAGCTCGGGTTTGACCTTGTGTTCTTATCATGACATTATTTGTATTGCACTTGAGTTGAACCCGGCTTTTAGTTGGGTTTGACCTTGTGCTCACCTGTCCCTGTAATTTTATCAAGTGTATATATCAGTGTGCACGGTCTTGTGGCATGTACAGTGATACACTGTACACGTCACAAATTATTCGTGTATGATGAATTCAAAATTAAATGATGACGAACAACCCAAATGAATGAGGCAAATAATATTTTCAAAATTACATTTTATTTTACACTGCAAAAATATTTTATTTTCAATTTTACTGTGTATATTTTGCAGATTGCTTAGATGCTGGATTCAATTTGGAATGGAGTTGAAGATAAATATGAGTGAATGAGCAATATATAGTGAGGACATTTGTAAATGAAAAATTGTGATGTAATCAAAATTGTACTGTAATTGAAATTGTGTATGTATAGTAAGAGCTCAAATTTGTACTATTCAAAATTTTAATAAATATTTGTTTGGATAAAATATCCGTTTGAATTTGAATACTATGTTATTTATTTTATTCAGCAAATATTTATTTAATTATGTGAAAAATAAAATAGTAAACTAACAAATACATTTAAATGAATATATATATATATATATATATATATATATGTTTATTATCATCAAACAAAAATCATATGTTTGCATATTCAACAATGCTTAAAAGCAGAAACATGCCAAAGGAATTCTGGGTTGAGGCAGTGGCATGCGCAGTATATTTATCAAATCTCTCTGCGTCAAGAAGTGTTCAGGGTATTACGCCACAAGAAGTATGGAGTGGTAAAAAGCCGACTGTTTCGCATTTGCGGGTGTTTGGGAGTATCGCATACAAACATGTTACTGATGAAAAAAGATTAAAGCTTGAAGCTAAAAATGAGAAGTTGTTTTCATCGGCTATGATTATTGTTCAAAGGGTTACAAGTTCTATAATCATACTAATGGTAAAATCATTATCAGTAGAGATGCTGAATTTGATGCAAGAAGTTCTTGGAATTGGAATGTACCTCAAAATGAAGAATATACCATTTTTCCTCAGCATGAAAAAGAAGCAGTTGAAAGAGAAGTTGCAAATACACCACCTCTTTCACCTGCAAGTTCTCAGTCATCCAATAATTAATCCTCTATAGGACCATTTCGTACAAAAAGAATTTCAGATCTTTACGATGAAACAAATATGGTTAATAATCCAAATTTCTATGTCGATAACAATTCAAGTTGTTTTTGTTTATTTGTTGAGACTGAACCATTGAACTTTGAAAGTGCAATAGTCGATAAAGAATGGAAGCATGCAATGGACGAGGATATTGAAGCAATAAAAAGAAATGATACATGAGAGCCTGCAACACTTCCCAAAGGGCACAAAGCGATTGACGTGAAGTGGGTGTATAAAGTGAAGAGAAACGCACAAGGAAAGGTGGAGAAATATAAAGCGAGGCTTGTCGTGAAAGGGTATAGTCGAAGCATGGTATCGACTATGATGAGGTATTTGCCCTTGTTGCCCGATTGGAAACTATTCGATTAATTATTTCTTTGGTAGCCCAAAACAGGTGGAATATTTTTCAAATGGATGTCAAGTCCGCTTTCTTAAGTGGCCATTTGGAAGAAGAAATTTATATACAACAGCCTCTAGGATATGTTGAGCATAAAGATAAAGTTTTGATGTTGAAGAAGGCATTGTATGGCTTGAAACAAGCGCCTAGAGCGTGGTATAGCAGAACTGATAAATATTTTCAAGATCACGGCTTCACCAAATATCCGCATGAACATGCTTTATATGTTAAAAAAGATGAAGATGGAGTTTTTATGCTTGTGTGCTTATATGTGGATGATTTAATCTTCACTGGAAATAATGCACAACTGTTTGAAGAATTCAAGAAAGCAATGCATGGAGAGTTTGAGATGGCTGATCTTGGTCTCATGTCCTACTATTTAGGAATAGAAGTGAAACAAAATGAAAAAATGATTTTTGTTTCTTAAAAAGGTTATGCAGAGAAGATTCTTGAAAATTTCAAGATGGAAAGCTGCAAGCCTACAAGCACTCCAATTGCTTGTGGAACAAAACTGTTAAAATTTGATGAAGATACCAAAATTAATCCATCACTTTATAGAAGTCTTATTGGAAGTTTGAGATATCTAACATGCTCAAGACCTAGTATTCTCTATGGTGTTGGTCTTCTTAGTAGGTATATGGAAGCACCTACTTCAACACTCATGAAAATGGCGAAAAGGATTTTTCGTTACATCAAAGGTACTCTTGACTATGGTCTCACTTATTTTCCATCTAAAAGTTTTAAACTTTATGGTCATAGTGATAGCGATTGGGAAGGAGATATTGACGACCGAAAAAGCACCAGTGGATTCATATTTTCATGGAAGACACTGCGTTTACTTGGTGTTCAAAAAAACAGCCAATTGTAACTCTCTCAACTTGTAAAGTTGAGTACGTTTCCGCTGCATCATCTGTTTGTCATGCAACATGGCTAAGGAGACTATTGAAGACAATTCATTTTCCCCAGAAAGAAGCAACAACTATATATATTGACAACAAGTCTGCTATTGATTTGGCTAAAAATCCAGTGTTTCATGATCGCAGTAAACATACAGATACCAGATATCACTACGTATGAGAGTCCGTTGAAAAGAAAGAAGTTGAACTGGTCCACGTCAAGACAAAAGATCAGATTGCTAACATTTTTACCAAGGCATTGAAGTTTGAGGATTTTGCAAGATTGATTGCTTGGATTGGAGTCAAGAAAGAAGATCAAGTTTAAGATGGAGTGTTGAAATAATTAAACTTGATTTATGTGTATATATTCATGTGTTTGTTCAATGTAATAGTCATGTTCTGTTGAATGGTCAGGAAGTGTATTTGAAATGTCAGGAGTCAATAAAGTTGAAGAGTCTAAAAGCATTTATTATCAGTTATGTATTTGTTCAGTTGTTGAGGCTATATATAGGTCTCATTCAAGTTACTTGTAAGCCAAGAAAAGTCAATATATTTATATTCATTTTCTTCTCCATTATTAGCCTGTTTCATATTTTGTTTGCCAACAAACAGTGCATTTCAGAAGAAATCCCATTGGATGGAATATTCAGAGCAATTTTTGAGGACTCGGCTAAACCGCGCGCAGAGATGTTTGTATTCTGGAATTGTTGTTGCTGAATTTGAGATTGAGTTTTTTGAAATGAGTAGCATGCTAGATTGCTTTCTTTAAGATACTCCGCAGCTCTGTCCGAATTTGTGCAAGGCGCGTGATCAGCCGCATTACCAAAATCGGATTCATCAAATAAAAACATGTCATTTTATTTGGAAATAACAGTTCAAAAACCGTCTCGATTTCGTTAATATTTCTTGTCAAAAAGCATCCGCGTGATTAATGTTTGTATTTTGGTGATGAAAGATCTGAGCAGAAAAAATAAACTCCTAATGGTGCATTTCATTTTAAAGGCTATATAATAGGATCACTTATATGTATGTATGTGTGTGCGCTTGTATATAAATTATATTACAAAGAACTGAATATACATATAATTTTACTTCAAATTTGAACTTGCATTTATATATTTGAATATTACTAACCTGCTTTGGAAAACATATGTACAATTATCCTTTCCTAAGAGTACATTTATTTTGAAAAGAGATGTGTATATATATTTATATCTTTATCTTTTTATTTTGCACAATATGGTTTTGAGAGGAAAAGACTCATATTTGTGATCAATTTTGAAGAACTGGTTTTTTGTACAAAACCTTGGTTGCAACCATCCAAATAAGTGTATCGTACATTGAGCCTTAGTGTCTTAAA
Organism: Allium cepa; assembly: GCA_030765085.1. Taxonomy (NCBI): domain Eukaryota; kingdom Viridiplantae; phylum Streptophyta; class Magnoliopsida; order Asparagales; family Amaryllidaceae; genus Allium; species Allium cepa. The sequence continues at coordinate 168,884,694 of CM060932.1, forward strand.
CCTCTACTCATTAATGGCTTTCCAGTGACAATCTAGTAAGCATATCTCTGTATTTTCAGTGTTAACTTATAAATTTGTGTTCTTTTTTTCCTTTTACTTTTATTTCAAGAGTATTTTATTTTAATCCTTTAGCCTGTGATGAATATTAAATTGAAGAAGACTTCTTGCCTGAACTTTGGTAATAAGTTGCTTGTGTTGTTCTCTGCATTATTTGTTCTGAAGTGTGTGAATGGAACGAGGAGTAAGCCTGCAGTCTTAACAATAAAGGTTGTATCTTACATAAGTACTTTGTGCTTATATTATTATTTCATCCTCTTTTAACCTAATTAAAATTATTTTCTAAACTCTTGCAGAGTGAAGATGGTGACATTGTTGATTGTGTTGATATTTACAGCCAACCTGCTTTTGATCATCCCTTGCTTAAAAATCACACCATTCAGGTTTGTTATTTTCCTCTAATACTGCGATCTTTCACATTCAAACTGTTTATAGTCATACCTTCTCTATTGTACCAGATGCAACCTAGTTTTTTACCAACAATTGTGAAACACAATGGTACATTTAAAACTGGGGCACTACAAACCTGGCGAAACTCTGGAAGCTGCCCAGAAGGAACTATACCCATTCAAAGGCCTCATAACTCTTCCAAATCCTATGTTTTAAATGGAGAATTTTCAAATTGCAAAGTTGAGGTGACTTTATACGTTCAAAAATTTATTTTCAAGTAGTTGTATTAGCTCCATTCATTCTATGTGTTACTCTATAACATTGCTATCAAATAAGAAGCTTGCTTCCTTGCTTAATTTTACTCTTGTATTGACCTGTTATTCTCATTTAGAACAACTTTACTCGATTTAATGTAATTCGCATGTACATCTAGGTTGCTCGAGTGGAGTTTTATAGAGAAACCTATGTTGGAGCACGAGGTGACTTTAACGTGTGGAATCTCAACGTCGAGGAAAACGAGTGGTCTATAAGTTCTGTTACCGTGTATAATAAACATGACTCTTTTATGGAAAGTGGATGGGCGGTATGCTAAATTTATCTCATACTACACTGTCAGTTTGAATTTCGTATAACAACGAGCATCTCTTATTATTTTGTATATTTAGGTTAGTCCAATTTTATTCGGGGATGGAAGACCGCGAATATTTGTCAATTGGCTGGTAGATATACTTTTCAATATATTATTTTTGAACATTTTACTATAATCTTACAGCCCTCTCTGTAACGAATATTGTTTTATTGTGTATTTTCCGGTAAAAAGAGCATTATTGGTTTTGTTATTTTGGTACAGGATACTGCTAAGGACCATGGTTGTTTCAACCTTAGATGTGTAGGTTTCATTCAGACATCTAATGAAATTTTACTAGGTGGAGCCTTAACAGATGTTTCAAAGTACAATGGAGATCAATATTCTTATGGTTTCTATTCCTTCAGGGTATCACACTCAACACAGAACATTCTGAATCAAATAACATTAAAAAAAAAAAGAGGTTTAACTCTAAAATATTTCTGCAATTGGTATTTTTTGAAGGATCCTACATATAAACTTTGGTGGACTTACTTTGATGGTAGACCAATAGGATATTGGCCCATGTTAATATTTGAGAATTATGGAGACTGCAGTCGTATCAATGTGGGTGGAAGCATTTGCAATTTACATGTAGATGGGTCTCACACAACAACTGAAATGGGTAGTGGTGTCTTTCCAAAAAACGGTTTCAGAAAATCAAGCTATATTCGGAATATCCTTGCTGTGAATACAAGATGGGATGAAATGGTTCCATACTTCAATAAGTTCTCGGCTTCATGCAACGGGTGTTACAGCGTGCAATTTTGTGACCGTAGGAGTAGACCACCAATTAAGGCCAAAGGAGCCTGCATTTACTATGGAGGTCCAGGTGGCAGAAAATGCAATAAAAGATGTTAAAAGTGATCATGGTTTATGTTTTTATTTGATGTTTTGAGCTGACCATCACTCATTATAATTTCTAAATGAATTTTGTCTTGTCTTGCAAAATTCAAAAACAAATACAGCTTCAGTTATTTACAGATTGAAATAAAAGATTAAAATTCAGCTGTTTCTCTTGCTTTATTCAAGCTTCGTTCAGAGTGCATGTGTGTTTCTCTACAAAGATATCATATATGTTATTAGTGATTACTGCATCAAATCAGTTTAATGCTAGAAGTTTTGTTCTCGGGTTGCATTTATATCTTATTTCTCCTATGTATTCACCCCAGTCCATACTCAACTGGGAATGATGACGTGTTAGATACCCACAACTTAGATGTTTACATTTTCTCACCTATGTTCCATGATTAATACATTGTGATATTGTTGTTGTCTTTTCTCTCATTAAGATGTTAGATAACATGCAAGCATTTTACCTGATCTTTTTCTAACTAATATGAATTGAGAACGGAGATTCATTTTAAACCATTTTGATAGGCAAACTCAGGGCCGGCCCGTTCATTTTGATTGCCCAAGGCAAAGATGAGTTGAAAGTGTAGTGAAAACAGAGTAGGAAAAAATAATTCTACCAAGGCAAAGATGAGTTGAAAGTGTAGTGAAAACAGAGTAGGGAAAAATAATTCTACCAATAGGACTCAAACTTGGCACTTTGAAGAAGAAAGAAGCCAAACATATCACTAGAGTGCCATATTAACTGATGCAAGTACCTCTTCTATATTAAATTAAAGAAGTTATTCAAAAGAAATTTAAAAATTTGTTGCCCCCCTTCGGTCTGTTGCCCTAGACGGCCACCTTGGTCGCCTTGCCCTGAGGCCGGGCCTGGGCAAACTGAATGCTGACATGCAATGAAATGGTTTTTGTAGAGATGGTTTAAATGAAGTAGATATGCAATTTATTTGGCAATGCTATTTGTAAAATTACCATCTGCGGTTTATGATTTTTCTCTCTCATTGCAATTCTAACTTAAACCTTATTTTTTGACTCTGAGCTATTCAATTGTCGACGGTTCCTTGATTCTTTCTTAATAATTGGATTGATATATAAACTTGTTTCAGTTTTGAATTTCGGTACACTTGTGTCATTTTTCGAATTGTTTGCGTTGTAGGCTTTTCCAACATATTATTTACTTGGTAGCAATAACCTCTCCATTAATCAGTTTGTTATACGTCTAGTATATCAAAACATAAACTAACTAATAATAAACCTGTCTCACAAGTTTACAAATCAGATTTCCACTACTTTGAAATTCTGTATTAGCTATTTTTAACAATAAGTATGTTACAACAACAAACTAACAACTATAAGAATTGTAACTATAGTGATAAATCTAACGTTATATTATTTAAGGAAATAGTACAACGTAGAAATGAAAACAATATATATATATATATATATATATATATATATATATATATATATATATATAAACCAGAAATCTAATCGGTTGAAGAATGAAATTTCGCCTGAGGCTTGTCGTAACAATTTCCTTAAGACTTTATTCAAAGTTTCCCAAGATACAACAGATGTGGACTGCTCGGGATCGTGATGTGTATGGTCCTCTGTGTGATAGGACTGATTATGATTTTAAGAAAATGAAGATAAAAAAGTGATAATTCGGTTAAAAAATTGAGTGAAGAAAGTGATCAGGTTTCCTTCTTATTTATAGCCGAATTCCAATGGCTACCTCCGTTGAGAAAAGTAACACTCCTTCATTTGCAACGTCAAAAAGTGTTACTGTTCGCAACAACCGCGTCCGTTCGTTTGCAACACTACAAAGTGTTACTGTTCGCAATAGTCGCATCCGTTCATTTTCAACGTCAAAAAGTGTTACTGTTCGCAATGGTCGCGTCCCTTCATTTGCAATCGCTAAGAACTGTTGTGGTTTGCAACAGTCGCGTCTCTTCATTCGCAACGGCCAAGAACTGTTGCGGTTTGCAACAGTCGCGTCTCTTCATTCGCAACGGTCACAATCATTGGAAAATCCATATCTTTTAAACACGCTTTTGTTTTAAAATCAGTCCATTTTTTAAGTAGCAAAAATATATGACATATCCCAAACTCATTGGACCCACACCCGCACCCGTCCCGGTCGGTTGGACGGGGAGGCGGCGCGCGCGTGTGTTAGTCCATAGCCATATAGGTCATGTCCCTCGCGCAAAATTATCTGACCCTAAGAGCCAATATAGAGATTGAAAGTACACGATATAAACAAGAAAATGGATTTTTTTTGCGATGTAGGATATATCTCATTCACTATTTTTGAGAATTCTAACAATCTCCCACATGAATGACGATATATGTCTCCCCCACAAAGTGTAATATCACATAGTTCATATGAAAATAATGTTATATCGAGGATAATTATATATTTCATTTTGAACTTACCCTAATTAAAACTTATCGGATATACTTAGCTAATCGGTGAATTATTTCATCTTGAACCATCAACTGTTATTGTATAACCAGACAATAAGCTTTACAAAGCATTATTTTCCTTCACATCCAATCTCTTGGTTGTGTTCATTTTGGTCCTGAACAATTTTTGGTTCTGCAAGTGTTTTTAGAGAATAAAAGCCTTTAATATTCTCATAGAACCGATCCAGCTCACACTAACATAGGTGATCACAGCCATTAAGAGTATCCTACATATACCTCACTTGTTATTTTTAAGATATGGTCATCATTAAAAACCATAGTTTTATCCTTTTAATACTTCTGTAGTCATACATTGATATTGTGCACCATAGGAATGGAGTAGGACAAAGTCCAAACAAATGCATTACGTCTTGAGTTATTTAAAACTGATTTGCTTATTGATCCTAGTCCGTGAGATCTCCAGTCGCTGTGATAGGTTTCCGTATAAGATAACTCTTGTTGGTTTAGGCTTTTAAACCCATTCCTCTCGATGCGGAGTTAATTTTCTCTCTTGATAAACCTTTAACAAATGGATCTACTAGGTTATCATTTGTTCGTACATAATCTATGGAAATAGTTCCACTTGAGAGTAACTGCCTAACTGTGTTATGGCGTCGACGAATGTGTCATGACTTTCTATTATACACAAAGTTTTGCGCTCTACTTAATGCTGCTTGGTTATCACAGTGTATGCATATGGCCGGTACAGGTATAGGCCAAAACAGAATATTTTCTAAAAAGTGACGAAGTCATTCTGCTTCTTCGCCTGCTTTATCTAAAGCGATGAACTCTGATTCCATAGTGGATCAAGCTATGCATGTTTGTTTAGTAGATTTCCATGACACTGCTGCTCCTGTTAAGGTAAATACATAACTACACGTTGATTTTGATTCCTTCGAATCAGTAGTTTGCATCACTATATCCTTCTAAGATGACAGCATATTTTCCATAATGTAAGGAACAATTTGCGGTATTTTTTAAATATCCAAGCACTCTCATTAGTGCTTTCCAGTGTTCCTTCCCTGCGTTGCTTGTATACCTGCTTAATCGACTTACTACATAAGCTATATCTGGTCTAGTGCAATTCATGAGATACATGAGACATCCTATTACACGAGAGTATTCCAGTTGCATTATACTCTCATTAGTGTTTTATGCAGTACTTCTGATGGATTATACGGCTTTCGTACTTCTTTTATTCCAAAATTTTGAAAATTTTCAATCATTTTTCTACATAATGTGACTGAGATAATTCAATTCCATTAGGTGTTCTTATTATTTTGATTTCCAAAATAACATCTACAACTCCTAAGTCTTTTATATCGAAATTGTTGATTAACACCTGCTTAGTGGTCTCTACTACTTTAGTATTTGGACCGAAGATTAGCATATCGTCTACGTGTAGACAAATCATGTATGATTGTCCAATTTGTTTGTAATAAACACATTTATCACATTCATTTATACGAAAACAACTTTTTCTAACGACCCGTAAATGTCGATAATTAAATTGGCTAATTTACTAAGATTTTTGTAATTAAATTTAGAAAGAAATAAAAACTTTATAATTTATAATGAAGTGAATACTAAAAAATGAAATGTAGCAATGGTAATTAAAACTAATTATTGATAATTGAAGTGAAATCCCAATAATGAAATAGTGTAAATTATTACAACTTGGTTATGAATTCAATATAAGATAAGCGAATGTAAATATTGAAGTGTAATGAAAGAGTATCATCAATAGTGTGACGCCCCACCTCTATACCCACGCTATTTAAGAACACTACGGAGTAATGCTGTCGACTAGCACGGAGAATAAGGCTGTTGAGGAGCGACCATCTGTATAATTGCTTTGTGGGAGTACCGATATGCCAGATAAAAATATAATTTTTCATCTCAAGAGAAATCTGACATACCGACACAAACTCAAAGCTACTACACAGTGGCTATAAAGGTCTTCGGAAACAAATATAGAAATAAACATAACACAAATCAGTCACAGATAATTCATATCACAAAGGCGGAAATAGATATGAATATAACACATGAAAGTGTACATCAGAGTAGTGGTCAAACAAGATCCAAAATATCAAAAAGAATAGATACAAGTGCTAGACTAAAGGATAAGTATACATCATAGAGTCTGTATCTCAAATGTATACAACAAAAACTACTAATCTAAGTAGTTAGCCAAAAGTCAGATGATGGTCCGATAAGGAGTCAAGCAGAAGCACCTGTAAAATCTCAGTCTGATCCGAGTATTATTTAAGAAGAAAATAATAAACGGATTAGTCTAGCTATAATTATCAGTTAAATGAGATATAACAAGAGATATAATAAAAAGACGTATGATAACCAAAAATGTCATACTACGATAAGTATACATTCTAAACTCCACAAAGTCATACAATATCTCACGAATCTCATAACATCAAAAAGAATGTCATATTCTTTATTTAATTCACCAAGCCACAATAAATGACATACATATCAATGCCAACTGAAAAAGGTGGTGAAACATAAATTCCATAAATCATCAATTAGAAATCCAGAAATCACAATAAAAGGTTGGCCAAGACATTGATGTAGTGCAAACAGTACATCCAATGAATCCAAAAAGCCAAGACATTGATGTAGTACAAACGGTACATCCAATGAATCCAAAAGCAAAGACATTGATGTAGTACAAACGGTACATCCAATGAATCAAATAGCAAAGACATTGATGTAGTACAAACGGTACATCCAATGAATCCAAAAGCAAAGACATTGATGTAGTACAAACGGTACATCCAATGAATCAAATAGCAAAGACATTGATGTAGTACAAACGGTACATTCAATGAATCCAAAAGCAAAGACATTGATGTAGTACAAACGGTACATCTAATGAATCAAAAAGCAAAGACATTGATGTAGTACAAACGGTACATCCAATGAATCCAATAGAAAAGACATTGATGTAGTACAAACGGTACATCCAATGAATCAAATAGCAAAGACATTGATGTAGTACAAACGGTACATCCAATGAATCAAAAAGACATCGCACATTGCTAGTCTAAATCACAGGAATGGTCTTAATTGAACATCAAGAAGTGTCGATTACAATAAGCTAGTAAATATATGAGTTTAGCATCATGTCCCATAACCACTAGCTTAATTTAAATATTTGCGAACAAATTGTAGATCTTCACTAGAAAATTGTCACGAGAGGTTCAATCGAATAAGTCCAAGAATTAACCAACGAAGCAAACGCAAGCGTTTCATACCACTTGTTTTACTAAGCCGTTTAATTCAATTTCTCATACGAGTGAGGTAAATGTTTGTATATACTAATAGATTGGAAATCGGTTTGAGAAAACGAGCTTTGTAATAAAATAGTGTTGAAATCATTTGAAGAAAGAGTTTTGATATTTACTACTAGTATAGAAAACCTTTATATTTTAAAGTGACAAATCATAGAAGTGATTGTAGAAACAATCGATCATAAAAATTCACATTCGAAGACGTGAATAAAAATCCAAAGAAATCGATATCAAATCCATCAAAGTGGATATATCCAAAATCCCAAAGAAAAGAAGTCATCAAAGTCGATAATAAGTGATAACAACTAACCGGATCAACAAAAATCAATAAACCTTGGAAATTTACTCAAAAATAGCCAAAATAGGCAAATTAAACAGTTCCAGACGTCTGGTAGGTGTTCCCAGACGTCTGGCCCTAGGTTCTGGAAGTATATGTGTTTTCGCCCTTCTATTTTTAATTCCTGGGCCATTTCAGACGTCTGAAATTTTCAACTAGACGTCTGAATTTGATTTCAGACGTCTGGATTTTGTTTCAGACGTCTGGATTTAGTCTCTGCCTTTTCCAGACCCCTTTTCAGACGTCTGGATTATTCAACTAGACGTCTGGATTTGGTTTCAGACGTCTGAAATTAATTTCAGACGTCTGAAATCTTCTGCTAGGCAAAAAAAACAGCCTAGACCAAAAATGGCAAATCCAAGCCGAAATGCAATCGAACGAGCGATGGATGCTAAGGATTTATGCCAATCGACAACCCAGCACTATAGGCTCTTCGATGCATCACCAAAAACATGTTCAAACATCAAAGATTGGATTTTTAAAGATTTGACTACAAAACACCAAAAATTGGAATATTCACCAATTCAATCCATATCAAAAGCAAATGAACATAAATAAGTGTTAGGAATTCATACCCAACAATCAAAGATAGTTATAGACATAGATGTGAGATAAAAATCTCACATTTGAATCCAAATCAATGAAGGAGAGGCTTTAAAAACAAGCTAAGATCAATTCCTCTTCAATAACAACTCAACAAGCTTCAATCTAAGCTTAAAAGAGAAACATTTCCTAAATTAGGTTTAGGAATTTTCTGAAATCAAAGAGAGAATGAGTTGGAGAAGAAGAAGAGAAGGCTTACCAATGGGTTCACTTGAGTTTGGAGCTAGAAGATGGATTTGCTAATGAAGACTAGGGCTTGGAGTTTCTAATTTCCCATCTCTCCCACCATTAATCTCTTTAGAACTGAAAAGTAGAGGAAGAGGGAGTGAATGAAGAGGGGTTTCAGTTTGGGGTATTAAGTTAGAACATTGGGCTGAACCCAACCCAAACCCAAAGCCCTAAGTGAAAAGTAGCAAAATTCTACTATCTCCAAACATATCGAAGTTTATACTCAAAAAGGTCGCAAACGACATTTTGAACGCAATGGAAGTGGTCTCGAGTCCTAATTCGGCTGTTTGCAAAAAGTAGCTTTTCGGACTAAAATCTGACGAACGATGAAATATTTAATAAAATATTTAAATATTCAATCGATAAATATGCGGGTTGTTACAGGCTCCCCTCCTTAAAGAAATTGCGTCCTCGCAATACTTAAGAAGAAAATAAATAGTAACAACCATAAAAGCATATTAACACAAAAGAATTTTGAAATAAGAAGTTCACCATAAAGAGCACGAAAGAGTAAACCCGAATGAGTTCGCTCGATGAATTCTCTAGATTTCCCAAGAGAAATCCTTGGGATTTGAGAACCATAGAATTTTCACAAAAAGAACATCTTTATTTCGAAGGTGCCCAACCTCCGAAGCAATGATGCGAATAGAAAGTTACTCAAAAGTCAACTTGAGTGAAACTTCAATTTCCTCAATAACACCGGGCTCAAGAATAAAAATCGGAATCCCTAAGGCATTTCCGTAGTAGAAAGACGTGAGAAAACATCATGAATATCAGAAAATTAAGCTGGTGCAATGACGTAGTATAATAACAGTACGCCCGATAAACTAGAAACTCAAATAATTAGGGACAACAGCGTAGTACAAAAATGGTACGCCCAATGAACCAAAACTCAAATAATTTCGGAACACCGACGTAGTACAAAAACGGTACGTCCAATGAACCGAACACCATAAAAGAACATCAGACGCTAGTCCATAAAAGAAATGAGATGAAACTCAATAAAACGAAGTACATCAAAACGTCCGATGAACTTAATAAAAAGATAATTCCATTCAGACATCACCAAAGAATCAACCACTTGTTGCTTACGACTAAACGCATTGGCAACACGATTTCCCTTTCGGGAATAAAAGAATATCAAGATCATAAGATGCTAGGAACTCGAGTCAACATGAAGTTCCTTATGAGAAAATAAATATTCCAAGGATTTATGATCGAGATGGAGAACAAATTCCTCCCTTAAAAATGATGATGCAAAACTCTATAAGTAGAAACAATAACCGCGAGCACTAGATCATGAGTGGTATATCTAGTCTCGATAGGCTATAATGATTTAGAAGCATAAGAGATAGCACGTTCTCTTTTGCAAGAGAACGACATCCAAACCAATACGATTAGCATTGGTACAAAAGATAAAGTCTTGGTTCCCATCGGGAATCACAAGAATAGGAGTATCGGAGAAGAGTTCTTCTAAATAATCGTCTTTCCCGAAAAGCTAAAAGTTTCAAAATTACACTTATCTTTATGTAATTATCTTTCTAGAAAATTTTTCTTATTTCAAATCAATTTATTGTGTCAAATTGTCTCATCAAAGCGTTTAGGAGATTCCTATCGATAACGTTGATCAAGCGCATCGACTAGAATTCTTAAAGCACTCAATGGGCAATACAATCACAAAACCATCTTTTATATGATAAACATGTTTCTAAAAACTTTTAAGAATATTCTTTGTTCATTTTAAGAACAAAAAATCAAATTGTACTTATAAATAAATCTTATGAAAAAGATTTTCAAAATTTTAAATTTCTATTTTCATCCAAAGTCAATAAATGCAAAAAATGGAATCATCGAGATATTCGATAGAATTCTCGATACCAAAAATGGATGAAATAAGCTGGACAAACTGAATGACATAATAATTCATTCATAGGAATCATAACAAGTGCGGAATGCGGTAAGTGGAATGCTAACTTCTGCAACTCGTAGCAAATGAAAACCGGTAGTAAGGTCAAACTGAAAAGACCTTAGCACCACACAAAAGATTACTTAGGTGATAATCCTAAGACAAGCTCAAAAATACCGAAAAATTTCTCAAACTACATGAATGAGAGAAATAACACTTTCCTTATAAGTGGGCTTAAGGAATAAAATGATGCCATCAAGTTGGAACCAAAATCATAAAGGAAAAATAGAAATCTGCTTAACAGATTGAAAATGTCAAAGATGAATAGTCCACACGGGACAAAGGATATGGCCTCATAATAATTAAGCCAATCCTTACAAAAGTAATATCCGAAGCCTAAGTAAAAATCGGCTCGGACAGAAAAATCACATAAAATAATTTCGACATCAATAAAGACAAATTGAGTGTTGCGGATCTACCATCCGGATTCACAATCCTCAAAGAAGTCATCAAGCCCAGAAATGTTTAAAGAAGAAGAATCACAAGTTCTTTTGATATAAAAATAATGAGATGTAACCCGTATCAACAAGAACTCAAATAAAAAGATCACGAAATAAAACATTGCCATCAAGGATTGAGTGAAAAATACCTTGACCAAGAGAAGAGTTGTTAGGGGCTTGCAGCTTTCCCTCTCTCTTGTTAGGAAGCCTAGGACACGAAGATAAAAGATGACCCGAACCTTTGCAATAACGACAAAAGAGGGGTTTCAGACACTCCCTTGCATAATGGTCCGTGGAACCACAATTGTAGCATTGACCACGACTAGAGGTAGGAGTCTTTGCTACCGGAATTTGTTGCTTCCCTTTCTTATTAGAATTGGGGCCTTTGAATTTGATAGGCCTCTTCAAGTTATTGTCGAAGTTCTGTTGGGCATGCACAACTTCAACATCACCTTCATTATCGACCTCTTCAAGACGAAGAGCGATATCAATAAGCTGATCAAATGATACCTCAAGTTTCAGAAGTAATGGCTTCTTAAGATTCTTATTCAAGCCATAGACAAATCTCTGATTTTTCTTCAATGGGGTATTAATGTATTCAACCCCGTATTTGGAAAGAGATTCGAAAGATGCGATATAGTCTGTCATAGAAGATTCACCTTGAACAAGGTTAATAAAACGCCGGGCCAAAGTTACTTTTTCGGCCTCTGGCACAAATTTCAATTCGAACCTTTCCCGGAATTGCTTCCAAGTGAGATCCGCTTCAATGATTTCAGAAATTAAAAGCTCATACCAAATTAATGCTCTTTCTTGGAGCATGCTAGAAGCCACTTGGACTCGATGTAGATCAATAAGGTTCATGCGAGAAAAGATGCGATCACATGATTTGAGCCAAGCTTGAATTTCTATAACACTCTCGGATCCCCTGAATGACCTTCCACCCAAATCGGTATAGTCTCTGCACAAGCGTGCAAAACCGGATCTAGGATGAGTAGGCTCTGGAATGGGACCGACAGCTTGAGCATTCTTTACTAGATCAAGAAGCTGCTGGGCAGACATAAATACTCCATCCTGGGGAGTAGCACTAGATTGACCGGCGCTGGGACGGTCTGGTCTAACCATTTCTCTTCTTTAAGAAAGAAAGAAAGAAGAGGAAAAAGTTGTTCTCAAAATAAATATCAAGCAATCTTGATAGATAAAACAAGGAATCATAAAAGAAAGTAGGATAGAACGGTACGAAGACTCGAATAAATCCTAAGGCACAACTCCTAAGAAAGACTTAGGACATGATCCTTGCTAAATTATTCTACATTGTTCCGAAGTTTGGCTCTGATACCAAGCTGTGACTCCCCACCTCTATACCCACGCTATCCAAGAACACTACGGAGTAATGCTGTCGACTAGCACGGAGAATAAGGCTGTTGAGGAGCGACCATCTGTATAATTGCTTTGTGGGAGTACCGATATGCCAGATAAAAATATAACTTTTCATCTCAAGAGGAAATCCGACATACCGACACAAACTCAAAGCTACTACACAGTGGCTATAAAAGTCTTCAAAAACAAATATAGAAATAAACATAACACAAATCAGTCACAGATAATTCATATCACAAAGACGGAAATAGATATGAATATAACACATAAAAGTGTACATCAGAGTAGTGGTCAAACAAGATCCACAATATCAAAAAGAATAGATACAAGTGCTAGACAAAAGGATAAGTATACATCATAGAGTCTGTATCTCAAATGTATACAACAAAAACTACTAATTTAAGTAGTTAGTCAAAAGTCAGATGATGGTCCGATAAGGAGTCAAGCAGAAGCACCTGTAAAATCTCAGTCTGACCCGAGTATTATTTAAGAAGAAAATAATAAACGGATCAGTCTAGCTATAATTATCAGTTAAAATGAGATATAAGAAGAGATATAATAAAAAGACGTATGATAACCAAAAATGTCATACTACGATAAGTATACATTCTCAAATCCACAAAAGTCATACAATATCTCACGAATCTCATAGCATCAAAAAGAATGTCATATTCTTTATTTAATTCACCAAGCCACAATAAATGACATACATATCAATGCCAACTGAAAAAGGTGGTGAAACATAAATTCCAGAAATCATCAATTAGAAATCCAGAAATCACAATAAAAGGTTGGCCAAGACATTGATGTAGTGCAAACGGTACATCCAATGAATCCAAATAGCCAAGACATTGATGTAGTCCAAACGGTACATCCAATGAATCCAAAAGCAAAGACATTGATGTAGTACAAACGGTACATCCAATGAATCGAAAAGCAAAGACATTGATGTAGTACAAACGGTACATCCAATGAATCCAAAAGCAAAGACATTGATGTAGTACAAACGGTACATCCAATGAATCAAATAGCAAAGACATTGATGTAGTACAAACGGTACATCCAATGAATCCAAAAGCAAAGACATTGATGTAGTACAAACGGTACATCCAATGAATCAAATAGCAAAGACATTGATGTAGTACAAATGGTACATCCAATGAATCCAAAAGCAAAGACACTACGGTACATCCAATGAATCAAAAAGCAAAGACATTGATGTAGTACAAACGGTACATCCAATGAATCCAATAGCAAAGACATTGATGTAGTACAAACGGTACATCCAATGAATAAAATAGCAAAGACATTGATGTAGTACAAACGGTACATCCAATGAATCCAAAAGCAAAGACATTGATGTAGTACAAACGGTACATCCAATGAATCAAATGGCAAAGACATTGATGTAGTACAAACGGTACATCCAATGAATCCAAAAGCAAAGACACTACGGTACATCCAATGAATCAAAAAGCAAAGACATTGATGTAGTACAAACGGTACATCCAATGAATCCAATAGCAAAGACATTGATGTAGTACAATCGGTACATCCAATGAATCCAAAAGCAAAGACATTGATGTAGTACAAACGGTACATCCAATGAATCAAAAAGCAAAGACATTGATGTAGTACAAACGGTACATCCAATGAATCAAAAAGGCATCGCACATTGCTAGTCTAAATCACAGGAATGATCTTCATTGAACATCAAGAAGTGTCAATTACAATAAGCTAGTAAATATATGAGTTTAGCATCATGTCCCATAACCACTAGCTTAACTTAAATATTTGCGAACAAATTGTAGATCTTCACTAGAAAATTGTCAATCGAACAAGTCCAAGAATTAACCAACGAAGCAAACGCAAGCGTTTCATACCACTTGTTTTACTAAGCCGTTTAATTCAATTTCTCATACAAGTGAGGTAAAGGTTTGTATATACTAATAGATTGGAAATCGGTTTGAGAAAACGAGCTTTGTAATAAAATAGTGTTGAAATCATTTGAAGAAAGAGTTTTGATATTTACTACTAGTATAGAAAACCTTTGTATTTTAAAGTGACAAATCATAGAAGTGATTGTAGAAACAATCGATCATAAAAATTCACATTCGTAGACGTGAATAAAAATCCAAAAAAATCGATATCAAATCCATCAAAGTGGATATATCCAAAATCCCAAAGAAAAGAAGTCATCAAAGTCGATAATAAGTGATAACAACTAACCCGATCAACAAAAGTCGATAAACCTTGGAAATTTACTCAAAAATAGCCAAAATAGGCAAATTAAACAGTTCCAGACGTCTGATAGGTGTTCCCAGACGTCTGGCCCTAGGTTCTGAAAGTATATGTGTTTTCTCCCTTCTATTTTTAATTCCTGGGCCATTTCAAAACACCAATTCAATCCAAATCAAAATCAAATGAACCTAAATAAGTGTTAGGAATTCATACCCAACAATCAAAGATAGTTATAAACATAGATGTGAGATAAAAATCTCACCTTTGAACTCAAATCAATGAAGGAGAAGCTTTAAAAACAAGCTAAGATCAATTCCTCTTCCAAGCTTCAATCTAAGCTTAAAAGAGAAACATTTCCTAAATTAGGTTTAGGAATTTTCTGAAATCAAAGAGAGAATGAGTCGGAGAAGAAGAAGAGAAGGCTTACCAATAGGTTCACTTGAGTTTGGAGCTAGAAGATGGATTTCCTAATGAAGACTAGGGCTTGGAGTTTCTAATTTCCTATCTCTCCCACCATTAATCTCTTTAGAACTGAAAAGTAGAGGAAGAGGGAGTGAATGAAACGGGGTTTCAGTTTGGGGTACTAAGTTAGAACATTGGGCTGAACTGTGACGCCCCACCTCTATACCCACGCTAGCCATGGACACTACAAGGTAATGCCGTCAACTAACACGGAGAATAAGGCTGGTTGGGAGCGACCATCTATAGCCTTGCTCTAACTATCTATCGAATACATCGACAATAACATACCAAGCAGGTCGACATACCCAATGAATACTCAAAACAAAACCATAGGTGGTTGAAGGTTCTATAAGAACAGAATATAACAACTCAAATGTAATATACATCACAGAACAGTAAATCATCATATACACATATACAAATACATAACAGAGTTTACAAAATAATACATGTCAAGTGGTATAGCAAACCACAATATACAGACGAGTCAAAAGAATACATATATCAGAGTTACAAATAAAAGGACTACACAAAAAGCTTTAACAAAAAGGAACAAGCTAAATAGTCCATGCGGAAGCAAAATAGGCTAAGTCCAAAAGCATCTAACCTGAAACATCTCGGTCTGACCCGAGTATAAAATACACGGGTCAGTCTAGCTAAACAAATCAGTTAGATAAACTGAACAACAATAAACCTGCAAGGTTACAAGGCATAACAAATATCTCTAAAGGAGATAACACAATCATTTAACAAAAGATGAATCATGTGATAACAAGCCTCATATCATCGGCAACATATAGAAACAAAGGATAAGAATATCCCCAAAAAGCCAAAAAGGCAATAACAAATGCCAATAAGGTATACAAGTTCCACAAGGTAAACGCTACACATCATGCGGCTCATAATGACCAACATCGAAGGGCGATACCAAGGGAATATACATATGAATGAAACATCAGAAAATTGCTCGAGCTCAGTACTGTATAAGCAAGGGTCCATGAGCCCGAAGACTCCAAACCCAATATCACCCATGCGGCTCATAACGACCAACATAGAAAGCGATAATAAAGGGCAACCCAATATCACCCATGCGGCTCATAACGACCAACATCGGAAGCGATACTATAGGGCAACAAACCCGAAGGCACAAACCCGAAGGCACATACCCGAAGGCAACAAACCGTAGTGGTGAAGGTCCGGAGGCCCAGTACTGGACACCACTAACTGGCGGAATGTGTCATAACTCTAAAAAAGGAATCCGAAAAGTGGTACCGTGAGTCCCATAACCACTCGTTCGCACTAAACGGTTTACTATCCGTTAGTTAATTTCACACTCAAAGCAATACAAAGTTCACCTCATATCATCGGTAAACCAACCCGAAGGTTAAAACGATCAATTGAATAGGTCGGGAATTAATCGAAAGGATAAACGCACAGATTCATGGTCCGTGTTTTTCCCAACCATTTAATCACCCTTCCACTTCACTCGAAGTGCGAAATTGTGCGTGTTTTAAATAGAATTTATAATTTGGAGAAACGAGCTTTTAAATGTGATTCGAGAGATTTTTTTATAAAAACCCGTGGATGAACTCAAGAATAAGTTATCAAAGTCAAAGATGCAATAACAACTACTAAAAAGCAACTTGAATTAATAAAATTTGGAAAAAAAATCAAAATATGCAAAAATAGGCAAAACAGGCAAAACATGAGCAGGTCGGTCGACCGATTGCAGGGCTCGGTCGGCTGGCCAGATGCAGAAAGCATAACATGGCTCGGGGGAGCAGGTCGGTCGACCGGCTACAGCGCTCGGTCGGCCGAACCTGATGATTTGCACTTCCTGCCCCATTTTCCCTAAATGCAAACTCTTCCAAAACGCGATCGTTCGAGCAATGGACCTAAGGAGCTTTAGCCAATAGATACCCCAGCTCCATTAGCTCTCCGATTCGCTACCAAAAACATGTTTAAACATCAAAGTTAGGATCTTTAAAGAATTGAACCCAAACACTAAAAATTTGGATATTCACCAATTCAATCCAAACCAAAAAAGCAAGTGCATATGAACAAGTGTTAGGAATTCATACCCAACATCAATGAAATCAAGAGAAGTAGATGTGAGTTCAAAACTCACCTTTTTCCAAAAACAAAGAAGAAAGAGCTCAATAACAAGGAGAAGACCAACCAAACACTACTTCAACCCAACAAGCTTCAGTCTAAGAATAAAACACATATTTCCCAATTTAGGTTTAGGAAATTTTCTGCAATTGAAGAAGAAAGAGTTGGAGAAGATGAAGAGGAGGCTTACATATGGCTTCTCTTTGAATTTGGAGCAAGAAATCAAGTTTACAAGAAGAAATTAGGGCTTGCAATTTCTATTTCTCTTTCCCTTCCACCATTTTTAGTTTTGGCTTAAGAAATGAAAATGAAATGAAGATGAATGAAGAGAAGGGGTTGAGTTAGAGTATTAGTTAAGCTAGTGGGCTGAACCCAAACCCAAAACCCAATAGAAAAAAGGTCAAAAATTCACAAACTCTAAACATATCAAAGATTATACTCAAAAAGATCGCAAACGCCATTTTGGAACCAATGGAGGTAGTTTTGAGCTCCAATTCGGCCGTTTGCAGAAAGTAACATTTCGAACCGAAAAATCCGACTAACGACGCTATATTTAAATAAAATATTTAAATATAAAATCGTTAAATATGCGGGTTGTTATAGATCTCCCCTCCTTACAAAATTGCGTCCCTGCAATTCCTAGAGACGATATTTGTAACAACTACATACATACAACATTCAAAAGAAAAAGGAAATAAGCTTGAGATGAAAAGACATACTCGCCGTTCACAAGCTAAGATAGAAAACCCGGATAAGATCGCTCAATAAACTCTCTGGTTTCCCAAGTACAGTCATTGGGATTAGCGGACCATTGAACTTTAACGAGCAGCACGTCCTTGTTCCAAAGGTGTCGTACCTCCGTGTCAAGTACGCGAATAGATTGCTGTACAATAGATAAGTCCGGTGAGATCTCAAGCTCTTGCAAATCAGGAGAAGTAATAACAGAATCCGACTCCCGAAGGCATTTTCGAAGTTGCCAGACATGAAATACGTCATGAATGCCAAATAAATGAGCTGGAAGTGAAACTCTATAAGCCACAGGGCCAATACGTTCAGTAATAGAAAATGGTCCTATAAAACGAGGAGCCAATTTCCCAGTCGTACTGAAACGCATAACCCCCTTCAAAGGAGAAACACGAATAAAAACAAGATCACCAATCGAGAACTCGAGAGGCTTCCTATGGTTGTCAGCGTAGGATTTCTGGCGAATCTGTGCCTCTTTCATTCTCAACCGGATAAGATCCATCTTCTCGAAAGAATTACGAACAAAATCTGGACCAAGAATAAGCTTATCTCCAGATTCTAACCAACAAGAAGGTGATCGACATGGCCTTCCGTATAAGGCTTCGAAAGGAGCCATACCGATACTAGATTGAAAACTATTATTGTAGGAGAACTCTACAAGAGGTAGATGATCCTCCCAACTTCCACCAAAATCAAAAATACAAATACAGAGAAGATCTTCCAAGATACGATTCACCCGTTCAGTCTGTCCGTCAGACTGCGGATGATAAGCTGTAGAAAAATTAAGCTTTGTTCCCAAAGCTTGCTGAAGACCCTTCCAAAAATGACTCGTGAATAAAGGATCACGATCACTCACAATAGAACTAGGAACACCGTGAAGTCTCACGATTTCCTTGACATATAACTTGGCCAAATGCGAAGCAGTTCTATTAGACTTAATAGGAACAAAATGAGCAGACTTAGTGAGGCGATCAACAATAACCCAAATAGTAGAATGGCCTGATCTCGAACGAGGTAAGCCGTCAATGAAATCCATAGAAATATGATCCCATTTCCACAATGGAATCTCAAGAGGCTGAAGAAGACCAGAAGGACGCTGATGTTCAGCCTTAAAACGCTGACAAGTTATGCAATTGCTCACATAACTCGCCACATCGCGCTTCATGCCTTCCCAATAATAAAGACGACGCATATCGACATACATCTTACTACTACCAGGATGAATAATATACTTAGAACGGTGACAGTCATCAAGAATGTCATGCCTAAGTGCAAAATCAGAAGGCACAAAAAGACGGTTCTTCTTACGAAGACACTCATGAGAATCAATGCTGAAATCCCGCAACGCCTCATCACAGGATCCAGAATCACAAAGCTGAATAAGATGCAACAAATCAGGATCATGCCGTTGGGCATCGGCAATACGATCCAATAAAATAGGTCGAGCTCCCAAACTAAATAATAGAATAGGAGAATCGGAAGATGAACCTCGATCATGAATTTCACAAAAATATAGAGTCTCAAGAATATTCCATTCGGCAAGCATCATAGAAATAACAGCCGAATGTTTGCGACTAAGCGCATCAGCAACACGATTACCCTTACCAGGGGTATACTGGATATCAAAGTCATAGGAGGCAAGAAACTCGAACCAACGCTGTTGTCTCATATTGAGTTCCTTCTAAGTGAACAAATACTTCAAAGATTTATGATCGGTATAGAGAATGAAGCGCTCGCCCAATAAATAGTGTCGCCAAATCTTCAAGGCAAAGACAATGACGGCAAGCTCAAGATCATGAGCGGCTAGCGTACTTCATTCAGACGCAGTTGCCTAGAAGCATAAGCAACTACCCGATCCTTCTGCATAAGAACAGCACCGAGACCACTACCACAAGCATCGGTGTAGACAACAAGATCATGATTCCCCTCGGGAACCACAAGAATAGGAGCATTAGTGAGAAGTTCCTTAAATGTCAGAAAGGAAGCTTCACACTTGTCGGACCAATCAAAATGAATGCCTTTCCGAGTAAGGAATATGAGAGGAAGCACAACACGGGAAAAATCCTTAATGAACCGACGGTAATAACCCGCCAATCCAAAAAAACTACGAATCTCATGAACATTCTCGGGCCTCTTCCAATTCTGGATGGCTTCGATCTTTGAGGGATCGACAGAAATGCCATCGGAAGATACAACATGGCCTAAGAACTTAACCTTATTCTCCCAAAAGTGGCACTTGGAGAATTTGGCTTTAAGCTAATGACGACGAAGAGTACTCAAGACAATTCTCAAGTGATTAGCATGCTCGGCTTCAGACTTAGAATAAATAAGGATATCATCAATGAACACAAGCACGAACTAATCGAGATATTCCCGGAATACCCGATTCATTAGATCTACAAAGAAAGCAGGAGCGTTCGTCAAACCGAACGACATAACAAGCCACTCAAAAGAACCATATCGAGTGCGGAAAGCGGTAAGAGGAATGTTATCTTCCGCGATTCGTAACTGATGAAAACCTGTGGCAAGGTCAAGCTGAGAAAAGACCTTAGCACCACTCAATAGATCGAACATATCATCGATCCTAGGCAATGGATACCTATTCCTGATAGTCAACTCGTTAAGCTTGCGATAGTCAATGCAAAGCCTAAGAGTTCCATCGGACTTCTTCACGAAGACGACCGCGGATCCCCACGGAGAAAAACTGGACCGAATCAACTGCTTGGACTCAAGCTCTAAAAGCTGCTTCTTGAGTTCCTCATTTTCCTTTGTAGACATCCTCGTGGAAGGACGACTAACTGGCTGCGTGCCTGGAATGAGATCAATGCGGCACTCAATTTCCCTCTTGGGTGGCAAACTCGATACAGGCTCAAAAACATCAGAAAAGTCACAAGCAATAGGAATACGAGATATATCATCACCATCTCGCAAATCAAGAGAATATAAAGCCATTCCGGAATTATCCACATCCCGAAGAATAAGAGATAGCTGAGTAGGCGAATCCAGATGTCGAAGATATATAATTCTCTCCGAACAAATAATCCTGGCATCATATCTCACTAGCCAGTCCATACCCAAAATCATATCAAATCCCAGACAAGATATAACGTGCAGATTCGCACGAAAAGAAAAGCCACATAAAACAATTTCAAGATCATCACAAAGCAAGCTAAGGGTCGCGGATCCCCCAATAGGATTCGCAATCCTTAAAGAAGTAACCAAACAAGAAACATCCAAAGATAAATCATCAACGAGCTTCTTCGATACAAAGGAATGTGAAGCACCCATATCGAAAAGAACTCGTATACTAAGATCATGAAATAAAATAGAACCTTCCAAAATAGATGGAGATATACCTTTGGGCTTAGAGGGACCTTTAGAAGCCTTAGCAGCATAAAGCCTGCTAGACTTGGCACCAGCCGGAACAGTAGGGCAAGCTGAAACATGGTGTCCTTCCTTCTTGCAATAACGGCAGAAGAGAGGCTTAGGATAAACTCGAATAATATGATCCGGAGAACCACAATTGAAACACTTTCGAACGAAAGGTGTTCCGGAAGACTGAGGCTGAGAGCTAGGACCACCAGTCTTCTTCTTCTTAGAAGGAAAAGACCTGGACTTCTGAATTGGAAACAGCCTCTTGTTGGGGTTCTTGGAAACCTCAACATCAACATTACTATCACACTCCTTCTCGACGGTCTCGAGATGAAGCGCGGAATCAACCAACTCCTCAAAAGAAATTTTAAGCTGGAGCAACAAAGATTTCTTAAGATATTTCTTAAGACCAGAGACAAACTTCAAATTCTTCTTATAAGAAGTGCTGATGAATTCAAGACCATACTTAGATAAAGCCTCGAATGATGCAACATACTCAGAAACAGAAGATTTCCCTTGCTTCAACTCAAGGAAGTGACGGGTCAATAAAACCTTTTCATATTCAGGAACGAACTTGAGTTCAAATTGCTCCCAAAACTGAGTCCAAGAAAGAGTAGACTCATCAATCTCGGCTATAAGAAGCTCATACCAATCAAGGGCACGCTCTTGTAATAAGCTAGAAGTTACAAGAAATCTATCATGGTCAGAAAGATCCATATGAGAAAAGATACGCTCGCACGTGCAAAACCATGCTTGGACTTCAAGAACAGACTCGGAGCCTTTAAACAGCTTTCCTCCAAGATGAGCAAAATCACTGCACTGGCGTGCAAAGGCAGACTTGTGAGGTGGAGAAACACGAGGAGGAACTGGAGGCTGAGTGCTCCTAAACAACTCCATAAACTGATCAGCAGACATATAAACGTCATCCGGATGTGAGCCACTGGATTGCCCAGCATCCGAACGTCGTCCTCTGCCTCTTCCAACCATACGCTGAAAGTAAGATAAGAACAAGATTATTCACAAGGTAAATAATCAAGATGGAATACTACGGAACAAAAATGCATTCCTAGACGTATTCCCAAACTCTATCTAACCATGATGGAATAGAGAGACACGATGATTCAAAGATTTGTATCACTTGTACACTTTGATGTACCGTAATTTGTGCATCTATTCTGTGTTTATCATATATTTTTTCTGAACTAAGCTCTGATACCACGCTGTGACGCCCCACCTCTATACCCACGCTAGCCAAGGACACTACAAGGTAATGCCGTCAACTAACATGGAGAATAAGGCTGGTTGGGAGCGACCATCTATAGCCTTGCTCTAACTATCTATCGAATACATCGACAATAACATACCAAGCAGGTCGACATACCCAATGAATACTCAAAACAAAACCATAGGTGGTTGAAGGTTCTATAAGAACAAAATATAACAACTCAAATGTAATATACATCACAGAACAGTAGATCATCATATACACATATACAGATACATAACAGAGTTTACAAAATAATACATGTCAAGTGGTATAGCCAACCACAATATACAGATGAGTCAAAAGAATATATATATATCAGAGTTACAAATAAAAGGACTACACAAAAATCTTTAACAAAAAGGAACAAGCTGAATAGTCCATGCAGAAGCAAAATAGGCTAAGTCCAAAAGCACCTAACCTGAAACATCTCGGTTTGACCCGAGTATAAAATACACGGGTCAGTCTAGCTAAACAAATCAGTTAGATAAACTGAACAACAATAAACCTGCAAGTTTACAAGGCATAACAAATATCTCTAAAGGAGATAACAAAATCATCTAACAAAAGATGAATCATATGATAACAAGCCTCATATCATCGGCAACATATAGAAACAAAGGATAAGAATATCCCCAATAAGCCAAAAAGGCAATAACAAATGCCAATAAGGTATACAAGTTCCACAAGGTAAACGCTACGCATCATGCGGCTCATAATGACCAACATCGAAGGGCGATACCAAGGGAATATACATATGAATGAAACATCAGAAAATTGCTCGAGCTCAGTACTGTATAAACAAGGATCCATGAGCCCGAAGATTCCAAACCCAATATCACCCATGCGGCTCATAACGACCAACATAGAAAGCGATAATAAAGGGCAACCCAATATCACCCATGCGGCTCATAACGACCAACATCGGAAGCGATACTATAGGGCAACAAACCCGAAGGCACATACCCGAAGGCAACAAACCATAGTGGTGAAGGTCCAGAGTCCCAGTACTGGACACCACTAACTGGCGGAATGTGTCATAACTCTCAAAAAGGAATCCGAAAAGTGGTAACATGAGTCCCATAACCACTCGTTCGCACTAAATGGTTTACTATCTGTTAGTTAATTCACACTCAAAGCAATACAAAGTTCACCTTATATCATCGGTAAACCAACCCGATGGTTAAAACGATCAATTGAATAGGTCGGGAATTATTCGGAAGGATAAACGCACAGATTCATGGTCCGTGTTTTGCCCAACCATTTAATCACCCTTCCACTTCGCTCGAAGTGCGAAATTGTGCGTGTTTTAAATAGAATTTATAATTTGGAGAAACGAGCTTTTAAATGTGATTCGAGAGATTTTTTTATAAAAACCCATGGATGAAGTCAAGAATAAGTTATCAAAGTCAAAGATGCAATAACAACTACTAAAAAGCAACTTGAATCGATAAAATTTGGAAAACAAATCAAAATACGCAAAAATAGGCAAAACAGGCAAAACATGAGCAGGTCGGTCAACCGATTGCAGGGCTCGGTCGGCTGGCCAGATGCAGAAAGCATAACATGGCTCAGAGGAGCAGGTCGGTCGACCGGCTACAGGGCTCGGTCGGCCGAACCTGATGATTTGCACTTCCTGCCCCATTTTCCCTAAATGCAAACTCTTCCAAAACGCGATCGTTCGAGCAATGGACCTAAGGAGCTTTAGCCAATAGATACCCCAGCTCCATTAGCTCTCCGATTCGCTACCAAAAACATGTTTAAACATCAAAGTGAGGATCTTTAAAGAATTGAACCCAAACACTAAAAATTTGGATATTCACCAATTCAATCCAAACCAAAAGCAAGTGCATATAAACAAGTGTTAGGAATTCATACCCAACATCAATGAAATCAAGAGAAGTAGATGTGAGTTCAAAACTCACCTTTTTCCAAAAACAAAGAAGAAAGAGCTCAATAACAAGGAGAAGACCAACCAAACACTACTTCAACCCAACAAGCTTCAATCTAAGAATAAAACACATATTTCCCAATTTAGGTTTAGGAAATTTTCTGAAATTGAAGAAGAAAGAGTTGGAGAAGATGAAGAGGAGGCTTACCTATGGCTTCTCTTTGAATTTGGAGCAAGAAATCAAGTTTACAAGAAGAAATTAGGGCTTGCAATTTCTATTTCTCTTTCCCTTCCACCATTTTCAGTTTTGGCTTAAGAAATGAAAATGAAATGAAGATGAATGAAGAGAAGGGGTTGAGTTAGAGTATTAGTTAAGCTAGTGGGCTGAACCCAAACCCAAAACCCAATAGAAAAAGGGTGAAACTCCAAACATATCAAAGATTATACTCAAAAAGATCGCAAACGCCATTTTGGAACCAATGGAGGTAGTTTCGAGCTCCAATTCGGCCATTTGCGGAAAGTAACATTTCGGACCCAAAAATTCGACTAACGACGCTATATTTAAATAAAATATTTAAATATAAAATCGTTAAATATGCGGGTTGTTACAGGGGCTGAACCCAACCCAAACCCAAAGCCCTAAGTGAAAAGTAGCAAAATTCTGCTATCTCCAAATATATCGAAGTTTATACTCAAAAAGGTCGCAAACGGCATTTTGAACTCAATGGAAGTGGTCTCAAGTCCTAATTCGGCTGTTTGCAAAAAGTAGCTTTTCGGACTAAAATCCGATGAACGATGAAATATTTAAATATTCAATTGATAAATATGCGGGTTGTTACAAATGGTAATTGAATAAAATCAATATTCTATAAGTAATTATAATATTGTTTGGAAATGATAACTTATAAAAGCATGATTAAGAGTTAGTGGCAACAATTATTATAATTTACCGATATTTTAATCCATTAAATTGAATTGGAATAAATTGCAATAAATCTAAATTGAATATTGTGTTAATGTAAATCTAGATAATAAATGAGAATAATGTCAACTTTATTCATAGTATGACAGTGGGTTGAATTAAAAGAATGGAAATAAAGATTTATCATTTTATTGGGATTTGAACTATAGTAATTGGATTAATTGCAATTAAATGAAATTAAATATCTAAATATTACGTTAATTGAAATTAAGATGGAATTTGAGAATATTAATGTAATAGATCATGAATCCAATGTCAATTTCATCCATTTGACAACAATGAATTGAATTATAGAATGAAAAGTAAATTAAATGGAATTATTGGAAATTAAATTTATAATTTATGAATTCAATGAAATTGAGGTTAACACCGGAATTGATAAATTAATCAACTCTAAATTGACATCTAAATTTGTTTAAATTAGTGTAAATGATTAAGAAATTTAAAATGATAAAAATTGTCAATTATAGAATTGAAATTGAAAATTTGATTTAATTTGTTGGTTTTTAATTTATTTAATTAATGTAAAAATAGCCATTTTGGCCACTGACTCGGATTTCGACGAAACTAGTTTCATCGGATCCTAACGATGAATTATTGTAGGATTTAAAGTTTTGTAATAATCAGACTTGTCGTTTGATCGTAGGACTTGAAACATCAAGACATAAACTAAATTGAAATCAATTGAAACCAATTTGAAATATGTTGATTTTAACGTAACTTCTTCATACGATGGAATTTGGACTTGAAACCTGTTCCATTGATTTAAAAATATTCATAAACATCTATTTTATATGGGTTGATCCAATTTCATTCCGGAGTCAGAACGGGCTTCCTGGGCCATTTATCGTTGAACGTGTAAACCAATCGTGTCTGTTCCTCTAATTTCAACTCTACATGTATATATACAGTTATAAACCCTAGCAGCCTTTCTATTTTCATATCTGTACGTATAGAAATTTCTAATGGTCCTTTTTCTCAATGGCAGACAAACCTTAAATTTCACAATCCAAATTCAATTCAAAAATCAAATCTCTACAAACTATATCGAATTATATATCGATTTGAAGCTCTCGACGAGCGCATCTCAGATTTATAATTCGTTTTCCAAATTGAACCTCTATCTGTCTAGAAATTGAAGAACAATTTTTGGCCGTTCTTTTTCGTCGCGATTAACTGCAACTGATCGACGAATCAATGATAACGTATTAAAGAGACTGACGAGGGGTTTGCATCTAGGTGGTTCGTATGGCAAATCGATGGTTGGATTGGCCGTGAAAATTCAATTAGGGTTGTCATATGGTGTGGCGCCTACAAAGGAAACTGGCATCTGGAACGAACGCGACAGTGTCGCGTGGTCGTCGCGGCGTCGTGGTCACTCGCATGGGCGTGGCAGGCATCGGAGAGGGGGCGACACACGTTGAACGAAGTGGTGGCTTTGCATGGAGAGGAACGGCGCGTGCTTACGTCGATTTGCAGTTTTGGGTTCGAGCGCGTACTAGCGTGGGGGATTGAGAGCAGGATGACGAGGTAGGTGATGTGCTTTAATTATTCTATTTTATTTATTTTATAATTCGATTCATTAATGTTCTAATCCATATAACTTTCACATACGAATTCAGATACGCACACAGTTTTCTCTGATGAGATCGTACTGAAATTCCGGACATTTTGACGCTAGTTTGGACAAATTCTGAGACCGTTTGAATTTTGGGTTTAAATTGGATTTAAATTCAATTTAAATTCGAAAGGTGAGTGTTTTAACCCACTCACAATTTCTAAAATTTCTTATGTTTGTTAAATTGATTTATGATGTGATTAGAAATTATTTATGACTGTTTGGCATATTTTGAATCATCATCTCAGTTTATTTGAATTTATTTGGATAAATAGTCATTTAATTTATTACTGAATATAAACTGCCAGTAAATACTTGTTATTTATTATTTGGTCCATTGTGATGTTATTGATTGAATTGGATGATGATTATGATAAACGTTTGATGATTGATATTGGATGAATGGATGTTTGGCATATTTTGAATCATCATCTCAGTTTATTTGAATTTATTTGGATAAATAGTCATTTAATTTATTACTGAATATAAACTGCCAGTAAATACTTGTTATTTATTATTTGGTCCATTGTGATGTTATTGATTGAATTGGATGATGATTATGATAAACGTTTGTTGATTGATATTGGATGAATGGATGTTGTATTCTATATTGTTATACTCTGCAAGTTGTTATGGATTTTTTATTTCATTCGGGATTGCGGTTTGAAATGATATATAACCGTATTTATATATTAAATTGCGGATTGAAATGATAAATATCCGTATCACTTGACCATAGGATAGAAAATTTTATACAGACAATGATCTACATATAAAAATATTTTGAAATGATTCCAATGGTTTTGTAAATAAATATATGGTTTTATAGAAATATTGATTTCATATGTTATATAAACGTTACTTTATATATATAGTTAAATTCTTGATTTTTGGCTATGTATAAATTTGTTTGGTATAAAAGAAGTTTAAAAATAAAGATTGATTTTATTAAAAAGGCAATATGGTTAAGTATTTATATAAATTATATTTTTATATAGAGTTTGTAATGATTTTTTAATAAAATTAAGGCTGAGAAGATAGATTTGAAGTCGATTCAAAATTGTATTTAATGTAGAAATTTATTAAATGAAACCGATTTGGAACTTATGGAATTTGAGATTTGTAAAGGATATGATTTGTAACGATCCGCCCTTCATTGCAGAAAGACGCATCATTAAGAAGAAAGAAAGGGATAGAAAAGAGAAAAGAGAAAAGAAGAACCAAACAACATCAGAATCTCACAATGGAACGAATAAATTATATTATATCACATAAGATATTACGTAGTATCATATACATTAGAGTTGTGACGACCCGCAAATCCATACTCTTTGAATCAACAATAAACCACACATGTACGACCATGGTTTTAATCCCCTATATCTTGCCCGAGATCTCGCCCGAGATCTCATTTTCACACTTAAACGAGATGAAACATCAAATCTCCTCCATATCCCCCTCGACACTCATCTCGTCCGAGATATTCAAATCTCACCCGATATACGGATCAAAATCTCAATCCGAGATCTCATCCGAAGTTATACATTTTTCTTATTTTCCATAATAATTTTTATATTCATACTCATTCAAAAGAAACTACTCAATCCAATTATAATTTACCAACTTTTTGAACATATTCTTTACTTTTTATCTTAATGAGTCATAGCGAAAGGTTTCACTTCTTTATTACGTTCAAATAAAAGAATATTATTCAATCACTACCAAATCAATTAAGCTAATCAAGCTAATAATCTTCTAAAAATATTTATTTTTCCATGTAAATCAAGTATGCTACCATTTTTATTTTTACTAAGAAAGTTATAATCGTTAAATAAATTTTTGACACATCAATTTTAAACACATAAGTACATCCGAGATATTCTCGAGATGCATTATAAGACCCAAGATGTCAATCCGAGATGTACACCCGATACGTACTCATCTCGTTCGAGATCTCTCCCGATACGAGATAACTTGTGTAAAAATTCCGAGACGAAACGTGACTGAAATCCGATATTTAAAACCTTGTGTACGACCCAAAAAGCACCGACTGACGGAAAGTCAAGAGAAAGAAAAGAAGAGAGAAGAAGAGAAGAGAAGAAAGAGAGAAGATAGAACAAAACAGAACAATACAGAATCTCACATCGCAGCGGAAAATATATAATATCATATCATATCAATGATCTTTACAAAACAGAAACTGTGTATATATACACATCAATCAGAGTTATCAGCTTGAACAGTTATAATAACCTGTCCTCACAATTTCTGATAATATATAGCAACAAACGAAGCATAGCGGATAATCAATAATTAAAACAGATATGCATATGTAAATGAAGATCTCCAGCTCTCCTGCTGTAGCTCCAAAGCACCAAATCTGAACCTGTAAATATACTCGGTCTGACCCGAGCATTGAAAGGGAAGAGCACCCGGATCAGTCTGATAAACCACCTTGAGAAACACACTCAATTGAATTTATTAAATTACCAAACTTTTCTTTAGTTTTCAAAACAAAAGTATCTCGTAATACAAGTCCACACATAAACACGAACAGGTTTTTACCTTACGATAACTAAAACATATCATATCAAATCCTCTTATATTATAGTAATGTCTACTATATACAAATAATATTAATCATAGTCGAAATTGTTACATTGATTAAATTCCATCATATAGCCCAATTGAGTAATACAATCAAAATGGAAGGGACGTGGTGGAGTTTGGATTTCCATACAAATGACCAGGTGAAGGGACTACCTTCCGGCAGTACATCTCTAGAAGAATGTACCGAGGACCATCACTAAGGATCCTCTACCAACACAAGACCGGTCCACCTTTATAACAAGATGGTACCGAATATATCATCCTTCGGTCGTTATCGACCTTTACCAAGGGCCCTCATAGCATACAAACCACAATAATCAGATACACAACGTCATAGTGTGTAAAGATATATCTAGAAGAGAATGATCATATCCTAATGGGAGCGACCCATTTAGCCTTGCCGCATCTAACCCTGTTTTGGTCATTTCCGGTTGATGAGGCTAGAGGTAACGATTACCTTTCACAAAGCACAATCACATCACTTAGAATGCAAAAGCACAATCACATCACTTAGAATGCCACACGGCAATTTCCGTTGACTACTAATTGCCTTCCACAAAAGTACAACCCTTAAGCTCGTATGTCTCAAGGAGGGTGTTAAGCTAAGAGAAGTTGCCTTCTCTGCCACCACTAATCTACGTTTGTAAAAACCAATGTACGTAATCTTTAGAAATGTAATGTCAGACAAACATCCATACAAGTTGTCCAAGAATAGGACAAACCGAAGGTACCTTCCTACCACATCCTGTCAGGAAATCCCTAAGATTAGTAGAAAATAGTCCTCGCATTGGATATTTCATAATAAAGAGACCACTGCTACGGATGTATATTGGGATTTTAACCCCAAACGATCAACCAGCGGTCCCCCAATATGAAAATATGAAATATCAATATCATCACAAGCAACCTGCACAATCGTCGCATATACGCTGGTCCGAAATGGTTTTCAGATAAATTTGATCCTGGTCTCTTTGCACCAACAATGCAAAAGCGTTTTTCAACCTCATACGGCAACTAAGTCTCATAGACTTATCACGTCTCCAACTTTCAACTTGCTATCCTTCGGGCAAGAAGGAAGCTCGATAGATTGGAGTAATACTCCGCACTATACGAATCAACATCCTCCAAACGAACGATAATCAAGCCTACACAGAAGGCTACGTACTAAATGTATGACTAAATAGTTCCCACATCAAGTCGAGGAATTAAATTTTTGGCCAAGTTTGATAGTCGGTTATTTAACTATCAAAACAAACAAACAAATATTCAGCACCATAACAATCACTAGGCCCTTTTAATTAATCTTTTATTAATTAAATCACTTGCCAAATATTCACTTTAAATTATCTTTAAAAAAATATAATCCCAAAACATTTCCCTTCATATTGGAAAACATTTCCATACTTATTTAATAATAAGTAATTAAAAAATCTATTTATTTTCAACACTTAGAAAATATTCCATATACTTACATCAGAATTAAGTATATATTTTATTCTTTAAGGAAAACTTTATCTTTAAACACATTTATTTGGGTCAAAATGAATGTTGCGTAAAACATCGTTGCGACAACCCAAAATCACTAGTATAGGGATTCGAAAATTAGATAGATATATAAATCCCAATGCTATACAAAACATTTCCTTTCGAAAATCATTTACTATAACATCAATATTATAGTCCATCATTTCCTTATTTCTCGAAAACGTCTATTTCAACAATGGATGTTGAAATCTATGTATTCGATACTCAACACATTTTAAAACATCTTTAAACCATTTAATTTCAATTAAAATATAACTTTCCAAAACATTTCTTTAATATATTATTCACTGCCCAAAATCGTGAGTATACTTCTCTTATCCAAATTCAATACTTCTACACATTTTATTTTAAAATATAATCCACTATCCAAGATCGTGGATATAAATCTCTAACCAAACTCAACACTTCTACATTTTTAATTAAAAGATTATCCACTGTCCAAAATCATGGATATATCTCCTTTAATTATTTCTATATTTACTTATCAAAATATAGTTTATTTCGAATTTATAAAATAATGTACATGAATTCAACATTTATATTTTTATAAAAACTTCCATTTATAAAATCAAATTCCATTTATTAACAAATCTCATTTACATTTCATTTATATGCCAAAATCCAAATTATAAGTTAATTACTTATGAATCTCTATTTACAAATTCATTCATTTTATAACTTCACAAGTCGTAAATTCTATTATTTTATAAAATCCATTTATAACATCATTTTAACGATTATAAAAACTCCTTTATAATTCAATTATTATGATTTATAAAAATTCAATTTTATAAATCTTATATATAAAACCATTTATAATAAATCAAAAATCTAAATTTATACTATTTCACAAAATAATTAACTTCACATTTCAAAAATCACATTCTGGTTTTATTTCACAAAAATCATAATTTCAATTATATTTCCCAAAACATCATAATTTTTATAACATAAAAATTATCACATTTATTTATTCAAAATAAATCTATTCTTAACGATTCAAAAATTCAATAAAACACTTATTTCCAAAATCACTTTTAAAATTCTTTTAAATTTGAAATCGTTACTTTAACATTTTTAAAATTATCAAAATAGACCCAATGCTGCAACAACACCAAATACATCAATCTTAGCATCCAAAACATCATATACAATATGATAACAGAATATATAATAAATATCTGTAAATAAATCAATACTAGTGAGGAATCCAGTTGGATCCCTTCAACCTTTCATTTGCAACAAATATACATATTAGAATATGCGTACAATGTCCGCTTCAAGGTAGACGCGCGTACAAAGGGTCATCCGTTTATACAGGGGAACATATAGGGTCATCTGCTCCACTAGGCAGGTATATATCAAAATACCAATCAATATATCACATATCATCCAGACAATCATCAATCATCATATAATAAATTATTTCTCACTTATATAAAATATCAGTGAGTCAGAAAGAGTGAGTTGTACTCACATTGTTTCCAATAACAGTTGTAGTGTTTTATTCCGAATAAAATTAAACAAAATCAAGTGATTCTTTTTTTTAAATTCAAGAGAAAAGAATTTTCAACAACTTTTCTATTAATAAGTTGAGTCAAAAACAAGAGAGAATATGACCTATTTTTCGAGTCTAATTTTGAGAATTCAAGTTCAAAGCTCCACTACTTCTTTATACTTTCGGCCAACTTCCTTCTCAAGCCTTGGCTAAGCACTAGGAAGGAGGAATTCAAGTTTATATTCATTTGGTTCTGAAGCATGGTAGGAAGTATGCGTTAGATCTTAAGTTCATTGCCTTAAAGTTTGACGGAGTGGAATCCAAAGTAAGTTATTTCTTATTTTATGTTCATTAAAACCATTGCTATGTTGAAAGAACTTTAAGTGTTAAGTTGTTTGAAAACCCTTGTTAAATGCTCGTTTCCTTTGTTTCCTAGAACAATGGTTTGATTTCCTTACTTGATATTATGTTTGGATGATTAATTAAGTAATTTAAAATTTAGAAGTTAAATATTGAATGAGGTATGCGGAAACGACTAGTACATGTGTTTCGTCTGTGAGATCCAAGGAGACTTGAGCGAGGGACGAAACATGTCGAAGGGAAAGCCCGGATGCTCCAAAATAAATATCAAACCGTTAAAGTGTTATAAATATTTGATAGAATGAAGCATTGTTTATCATTTATTATTGCGTTTATTTCATTGATTGATTGTTTGAATTAGGCTCGACCAGTTTATGAACATTGATTATTATTTATTGATTATTGACTTTGCTCGACCAGTCTATGAGCACTGATTATTATTATTGGTTGTTGACTTTGCTCGACCAGTTTATGAGCAATTTATTATCCATATGCATGGGCTGGGTAGAAAATAATTGTAGGCTAACACCTTGTGATTTATTTCACAATTTGTCTATGAGGTGTTTAGCGGTAATATTTGGTTCACTTCAATTTAGTGAATTGTTTTGAAAATTGTTTTTCAAATGGAATTGTTATAAAAAGTTTTCCCTTTCAAAGAAATAGAAATATTTGGTAGTGAATATTTTGAAGTTATATTATATAAAAGTGATTTATATAATGAATGGTTTTATAAAACAGAAAGAATTTCGAGGATTAAACCCGATGGTTTTAAGATGATTTTTGATTAGATTTGGGAAATGAAAATTATTATAGATTTGAAAGTACTTGTGAGTATTAGTGTGAAATGATTTATCGCTTCAGGATATAAAATGATTTGTTATGTTACCAATGATTCGGGCAACCCGTAACTAAAAAGATGGGCATGTGTTTTTGGTATAGTCCGCTCTTAAAATAGAGGGATATACTTATTTATCGATTGTATTAAGGCTGGGACCCAGTTGCCTTGTTATTGGGAGAAACCTCCTGATCTGGTTGCATATGGTTTGATATGTTTTTATTACAGTATTTGGGATTTCCAAATAAACTTTTAAGTGATTTCATTTAAGATCCCGAAGTAAAGTATAATTTGAATATAAAGGATATATACATATACATACATACATACACACATATATATTTCAAAAGTTTTGAAATAAAAATTCGAGAATAAAGTCCAAAGAGATAATTTCCGTAAAAGTAATTAGATTTGAAAATTTAATTTTAATGATTAAGCCTAAGTGGGTAGTTTTGGGAATTGCATATTTGTTTGTTGCATCATAGGCTCCATGAGTCCTATTTGCGGTAGGAGAACTACATTGGCTTGATCCTATATCTAAATGGGTACCCAATTAGATAGGGGTACGTAGGCAGTCACAAGTGGTAGTGATGCATCCCCTAAAATGATATAACCCTTTCATGTTTATTTGTTAATGGTTGTTGTTTATCTCGTGTTATTATATTTTTCCTGCTTACTATTTTATTCCGCATTTGACATGTTTATTGAGTTAGCAGGAATGGCTATTGCTGTCTCTCTTATTAGAGTTGCGCAGCGTTAGATTTATTTGTATTTGGTTTGTATATAAGCTTACCTAGTAGATTAATTTGATCACTTTGATAACTTGTAAAATTGAAATTTTATCCTATACATTTAGTAATGTTGAATAATTATCAAATATGGTGTATTTAGTTAGTAGTTTTCATTAGTAGTCTTAGAACGGACGGATTTTTTGGTAGTTTTAACTGGTTCGAAAATCCGAGTCGTCACAAGAGTTATACAGCTAATATAACACAAACTAGACAGTTATATACACCTGTCTAGTTATTACAACTTAAGTACATCACAGAGAAACAGATACACCACTAGTATAGCGGAACCACTATATAGCTACAAACGTTGAATCTCCTGCTCCATATATCCTTCAGAACTCGTCAAAGCTAACCTGAATCCCTTGGCTACTCGTAAAAATTTGAGTACCCAAGAGTTTAATAAAACAGACAATAAACTCCGGGTCAGACATGGGTCTGGTGTGAGTAAACGGGTTAAAGTTGCTTAACTTTGAAAATCCTTTGGAAACATAAGGTATCACGTAAGACTCCCCATAAATAAACATGGGTAAGTTTTTACCTTACGTTAACCAAAACATTTGATAGGAAATCCAGTGATATTATAATAGGGTCAAGGGTTTTCAAGTAAATAGAAAATACCGAAATTGTTACATTTATTAAATTCCAGCATACATAGGTATACAATCAAAACCGTAAAGGGCACGTAGAAAGAATGAGTTTCCATCAATGGCAGGGCTACTGCGGTACTGCCCGTCATAGTACGGGGATTAGACACCGTACCGAGGATCACTCTCCATCCTCTGCAACACAAAGCCGAAACCATCCCTTACTGGATAGTCTCGAACAAGACAACCTCGCAGATGGCCGTCGCCAACTACCCACTGAGCCGAATAAAAAGGAACCTCTACACAGGAGTAAATCTCATCCTATTTGGGTACTACCCACTTAGCCTTGCTGCACCTCCCCTGTTTTAGCCATTCAGTTGATGAGGCTTGAGGCTACGATTACCTTTATAGAACAGATCTATCTTAGAATGCTCATCGTCCACCTGACGATGTTCTGAAAGCATTCGATCCATACAAATTCGTTTCGGGTTCGAATGAAACCGAAGGCACTATCTCTCTACACTCGTTTTGGAATCACCCTCAGAGTTACCGACAATAGCCCTTGCACTCTGAATCTTCATTTCGAACCTGAAAGTACAACCCCGTCAAACTCGTATTGGAATCACCCTTAGAGCTTTAACGACGAATAGTCCTTACACCTCGAGTCTTCACTTTTCACTTGAGATTCACGACCTAGCGTTTAATTTGGATCGATGTGGTTTTTGGAATTCCAAATTTGGAAATCCGATCCCGGTCTCACCGAAATCCAAAACGCCTTCTTAATGTCCAAGTGATTTTAATTTGAACAATTTAATTCAATTTTGAACATTGAATTCACACAACATCAATCACAGATAAATATCACACATTTATCACAACTATAATCAATATCATATCATAGCACATCACGAATTATTCAAACTATAAATATCAACCAAATCTAGACATTCTATTCAAACAATCATCCACAAACAGGAATCATTAACCCTTATTATAATTAATTTAGTCAACTTAAATTAAATTAATTACTTGAGAATTAATCATCTAATCCTGCTTAAATCAATCATTAATTAATTAATTACAAACCATTTAATTAATTAATCAACCTTTAATCACCTTATAAACCAATTAATTAATCTTTAATTATATATTAATTATCTTTTAATTATTCTCTTAATTAATCAACCTTGATTAATTATTCCTTAATTACATTAAGTAATTAGCCTTTAAATTAATTACACAAATTAATTATGCTTTAATCATTCTCGTTAATTAACTTTAATTACTTCAGTTAATTAATTAATTATAATTAATTACATTAATCCTTAATTAATTACATTAATCAATCATATCATAATCACTTCATTGATTGATTATCTTATAATTAATCACATTTACCAATCAATTAAACCTTTGATTATTTATCGTTGATTACATTAATTAATGATCCTCTAATTACTTTCATTAATTAATTATTCTTCTAATTACTTTTAATAATTAACTTTTAACTTAATTACATTCATTAATCAACCCTGATTGATCACAATCAGTAACTAACTTTCCTTAATTACTTACAATAATTAAGTAACTTCTTAATTAATTAATTAATTAATCGTTTAATTAATTACACAGAGTAATTAATACTTAATTACTTCCATTAAGTAATTATTCTTTAATTACTTTCCATCAAGTAATTTTCTTTTAATTAATTACATCCACTAGTTATCCATTAATTACTTCACTAAGTAATTACACTTCATTAATTACATTAAGTAATTATACTTAATCCCATCATTAAGCAATATTCTTTAATTAATTAACTAAAATTAACCACGTTAACTTAATTAATTACACTGATTAATTAATTACTTTAATTACTTCATTAAGTAATTACCCATTAATAATCTTCTTAACATTAAGTAATTAACCTCTTAATTACTTATAACTTAATTATTTCTTAATTAATTAACCTAGATTAATCAATCTTTAATTAAGTGATCATCTTCACTTAATTAATTACACAAATTAATTTATCTTAATTTAATTACCCAAATTAGTCATTTTAGTTAATTAAGTAATTATACTTTAATTACTTTTGTTAACAAAACATGATTAAATTAAGATAAATCATATATTACATTAAACTCTTAAATTCCATTTTAAAATAAATAAATTTAAAAGCTTGAATATGATTTATTAAAATCATCATTCTTTGATTTCTAAAGTTAAATACTTTTACTTTAGTTCACATCTAAATTTCAACAAATTACCCTTTTTATTTGAAAACATATAGGGACTAATTTGCCAAATTATTCTAATATATTATTTATATAAACCAAAACTATTTAAAAAAAAATTTTACCCTTTAAAATTTATACTTTAAAAACTTAAATTTTGTTTAAACATTAATTTCTATCTCAAACATTTTATATGTTTTAAAAACTGGTTAAAAACCTTATTTAAAATTTAGCTTTGCTTTCAAAATTTGAAAATTCATTTTAGTTTAAAATCTAA
This sequence comes from Allium cepa, assembly GCA_030765085.1. Taxonomy (NCBI): domain Eukaryota; kingdom Viridiplantae; phylum Streptophyta; class Magnoliopsida; order Asparagales; family Amaryllidaceae; genus Allium; species Allium cepa. The sequence goes on from CM060932.1 coordinate 168,922,769, forward strand.
GCAAGTTAAAAACTGGAAACAAAAATTATTTTCGAGCAATCCACAAATTTCTCGAGACAGCACTCGAGTAAACTCGATGCACCCAAAACAAGCTTCACCACTATCGCATCTTCGAGTTGAACACGAAGAAAAACACGAAATACTTCAAGCCAACATCTTCTCTTCCAAACTCATAAACTCTAATGCACGCGATGGCTACCGTTCACGTGCACGGAAATCCCAACCCCCTCCGATCATCACTCAAGCCTTCAGTAAGTCGATGTCGAACTCGACATCATTCTCAACCACCTAGAAATGAAGATCGAATCGAAAAACAAAAACGAGCTACCATGCCGAAGTCTAGAATTCCACCATCATCGAAATTTCCAATTGCCGTCGATGAACTACGCCATCAGGGAACCAACCCTTCCTCCCAAAGCTTCTCCATGACAAGATGTGGCGATCCCCCCATGAGCGATCCTGACCGGTGCGCCATTATCGTCATTCCAACCTCGGCAAATCCGACCACCAAATTCACCATAAAACCAAACTTTGACAAATTCCGATCATCACGGCCAATAGAAAAAATCCATCAATATTTTTCCAGCGACCTTCGCCTCCCCGACCACCTTCAGGCCAAACCCTGAGCATCCAAGCGTCGTCGATTAGCGGCAAATGTCCAAAATCCCAAATTCGAGAAACACACAAATTCTCGGCCAATACATCATTAATATTACAAAATTTATTTCTAAATGCATGATTTGGATTCACGATCCAGATTATATAATCAAATATTTAAATTATCATATTTGATTTTTACCCCTTTCCTAGTTTTTACTGTAATTTTTAAACTTACAGTATTTTACCAAATAAAGTCACTTAAATTTATTTTTAAAAACAAGAACTCATTGTTATTAACATTTCTTTTCTATGATCAGAGATTAGGAATGATTACTTGGGAACATAGAAATTTGCTAAAGTTGTTCTTGCACGTGACATTCACAGAGAACATAAAAACAAACATATGCAGGCATGCATACAAATTTGCATAATACAAACTAGATTCTAAATGAAATATCTAAGCAACAGACATATTTATAGCATCATAACACAGATCAGTTAACACCAAAAGATTTTTTTAAATGTTTACTCACCTTTATTTTGAAAAGCAGAGAGCATTGTTTATTCCTGGAACAGTTGAAATTTGATTTGCATTTTGTTTTCCTGGAATTGTTTTGCTCTGGTACATTGATTCTGTTGTTTGCATGCTGATTTGATTACTGCTGTTGAATTTACTTGCTTACTGTTGTTTAAGTTCAATCTTGAAGTTGAATTTGCTATTGAATTTGCTGTAGATTCAGAGACCCTTGCAGTAATGTTTTGGTTTTGATTTCTTGCTGATCTTCATTTTGTTATGCAAGATGACGGATTTGAAAACTTTTGAACTGATGGTATTTGGTTTTGAATTTCCTTTTAAAATCTGGTTTCAGTTTTTTTAGAAGAAAATGTTTGAACTCAAATAGATTTGCCAAGTTTTCTCTTAATACATTTATTAATAAACGTTTCAAAATAAATTAAGACAATGCCACTTGTTACTTTAGATTGTTAAAATGATTCCAAGTGTATTTGCAAGGTTTAATTGCCTTACACATGTTATATGAAGAATCTCATGTTATACAAATTTTAAAATTTCATTTTTAAATAAATTTCTTATTTTTTTACAAATGTTTAAAAATCATTTTGAATTGATTTCTTATTTATATTAACATGTTCTTATGTTTATTTTCAATTAGCCTTAAATTTTACATATATAAATTATCTTTACACATTTACATACCTTTATGTTTTATTTATAAATTTTTAAAATATATTTTTCAAACCTAAATTTTAAAAGAAAAGAAAATATGAAAAGAAAAGGATATTTGAATTAACCCTTATCTTAAAGTTTCAAACTAAATTATTGTGCATAAATATATATGAACTAAATTTATTTCAAAAACCAATTTTTTTAAAGGAAAACAAATTAATCTTTATTATAATATACTATTTAAGATATTATATTTTTAAATAACATACATATTTACTTTAAGTACTTTTTAAAATATAAGATAGATTTTTAAATAAGCTTTTGAAAAGTGTCTACATTAAATTCAATCAAAATCTTTCTATTCACAATATATATTCATATATATATATATATAAAATATAAATTTGAAAATATTTTTATTAAATTTAAATTAGAACTAAACTTCCTATTTACAATGTATGCACTCATACATACATTATAAATAGAATATATATTAATTAGCCTAAAAGATAAATTTTATCAATTAAATATATTATTTATTTTGAAAAGAAGAAAATTTGCTAAATTAAATTATTATTATTATAAATTTTGAAAGGATAGCAATTGTCAAATTAAATCATCATTAGTTTTAAAAAGATATATCCTGTTAAATTAGATTATTAAATCAATAATAACCATTTTAAAATAATTGTTAATGGAAATTATTAAATAAATATTGCCCAAATTTCCGAGACATCACATTCCTCCCCCTTAAAAGACTTTCGTCCCCGAAATTTAAAAGCAAAGATAATTTAATAATCCTATAAGATTTTAATTTAAAATAGCGAGCATATGCTATCATCCATACACAAGCAACCATAGCAACCAATTCAAACAAACAATACTAACTATACAGACAAAATTCTGGATATAACTTCCTAGAGTTTCCCAGGTACAAACACCGGAATACTCACTCTACGAATCTAAACTAGCCACACCACTCTGAACTAGAGCTCCTATAATTCTAGATCTGCAATCTGAACAGGATACCAGACCACAGACAAGTCCCATTCAACTTCCAAATCTCCCTAGAACTACTGGTTCTAAAACCAGTGATGGATCATACATGTACTCCCTCAGAGATACATGAAATACACTACGAATCCCAGCCATCCAAACTGGCAATTCAACCTTGTAGACCAAATACTTAACCTTAAGAGAATACAGAAAAGTCCAATACACTTCTGAGCTAGCTTCTCGATCTTACCCAATCTTATTGCTCTTACGATCGGAGAAAACTTATCTAAAATTAAATCTCCGATTTTGAATTCTGAATTCCTTTGTCTCTTATCCGCAAAACTTTCCTGTCGATCCTGGGCTGCCTTCAACCTTCTTGACCAATCCAATCCTCGCAGATGCCTCTCGGATCAAATCTTGATAAAGAATGAGATGATCTTCGGATCCTACTCTCAAGATGGTTCTCCCAAGATCCATCAAAATCCAGTACACTCAATTAGCTTCACAAACATCAGTAGACTTCAAACATGCTTCTCCTATCCGGAAAACAGAACAGGTGCACTAGACAACCAAGCCTTCAAATCCTGAATGAATTTCCTATAGAAATCCTCTGATCCAAGTCAAACACAAACTTCCGAGGAGTCTGAGGTTGCTTCTATTCTGGAATAGCTACTCCTTGCTTCCTCTACACAACTCTGATCTAAAGAAGATAAGAATGTTGTTGATGAACACAAGTACAGACTTGATTAACCTATCCTGGAAACATATCCATTAAATTCCATCAAATCTTAGTGACTTATCCGATTTGGTCACAATACCACAGCAAAAATCCAGCCAGAAAACTAGATCTGATCAACCCTGATAGCTTAACCAGACCTCTCTTTAGGAGACCTCCTACCTACTAGGCCGATCCACCAGAAAAGCCCCGAGAACCAAATCGATACAGAACTCAATCTTCTAATGCGGATGCAAACCTAACCTCTTCGAAGACAACCGAAAAATCTCAAACCACTTCGATAGCTCCTACATCCTCTAGAGATGCCTCAATCCCAAACAAAGATTACTAAGAGAGCTTCCGAACCATCGCAAGTCACTTTTGCAATTCTACCCAGTTCAGATTCCTAAGAAAACTGTCCTCTCTTCACAAATCAGAACAGCTTAAGCCTTCCTAACCAAAAGAAGAAACTGATGGTCCACCCTCAACCACAAGCATCATACCCTACTGAGCTTCTAGAAGAAGTGGGCAAACCTTCACCATTTGCCCGACTTGCTGACAGAAGAATCGCAAAGATTCCTGAACCATCGAAGAAACAGGCTACTCTACTGCTTTCGGACTCCACCTCAAGGACGCTGCTAAACCAAGAGACCTTCCTGACAGCACACTCAACACCATCGAGCTACTACTGATGCCAAAGACTTCCTTATCCAAAAACTCCTCGAATCACAAAGCTATATCAGCTAACTCCATAAAAGAGCCTTCAAGATGGCCGATATCTCTCAAGAAACTCGGGCTTCAAACCAAGCACAAACATCTTGCTGAACTGAGTCCCAAACCCAAATATAGACAACACTCCTTCCTAAGGTTGCTAAGATACCCTCTCTTGCTTCAGCACCTCGACTGATCCAAATTCTAGAAAATTCGCTCGCACGAACGCAACCAGACTTACACTCCAAGATGGACTCCGAACCTTAAAAAGGTTTCCTTCATAGATTGGTGAAATCCCTTCGCCACGCTGTAAAGCTTACCCAAGATCCCCAATATCGCCTAGCAGATACTCTTCCAATCTCAACACTCAGACTTCTTCCACTAGTGGTAGTCGTGCTATAGACACCACTACCTCTCCTACCCTAGATCTTATATTGAAAAACCCGAATAGACAAAATAGGTATATATATATATACATACATATATACAAGTACGCTCTCTCAAGAAAGAAATCACTCCAAAGCCTAGGTATTCACTCAACCTACCACTTTGATACCATAATGTAACGACCCGCCTTTCATCCCATAGAAAGACGCATCAATAAGAAGAAAGAAAGGGATAGAAAAGAGAAAAGACAGAAAAGAAGAAACAAACAACATCAGAATTTCACAGCGGAACGAATAAATTATATTATATCATATAAGATATTACATAGTATCATATACATCAGAGTTATACAGCTAATATAACACAAACTAGACAGTTATGAACACCTGTCTAGTTATTACAACTTATGTACATCACAGAGAAACAGATACAACACTAGCACAACGGAACCACTATATAGCTACAAACGTTGAAGCCTCCTTTTTCATATCTCCTCCAGAACTCGTCAAAGCTAACCTGAATCCCTTGGCTACTCGTAAAAATTTGAGTACCCAAGAGTTTGATAAAATAGAAAATAAACTTCGGGTCAGACATAGGTCTGGTGTGAGTAAACGGGTTAAAGTTGCTTAACTTTGAAAATCCTTTGGAAACAAAAGGTATCACGTAAGACTCCCCACAAATAAACATGGGTATGTTTTTACCTTGCACTAACCAAAACATTTGATAGGAAATCCAATGATATTATAATAGGGCCTAGGGCTTTCAAGTAAATAGAAAATAGCCGAAATTGTTACATTTATTAAATTCCAGCATACATAGGTATACAATCAAAATCGTAAAGGGCACGTAGGAAGAATGAGTTTCCATCAATAGCAGGGCTACTGGGGTACCACCCATCATAGTACATGGCCTAGATCACCATACCGAGGATCACTCCTGATCCCCTGTAACACAAAGCTGGAACCATCCCTTATTGGATAGTCCCGAACAAGACAACCTCACAGATGGCCGTCGCCAACTGCCCACTAAGCCGAATAAAAGGAACCTATAAACAGGGGTAAATCTCATCCTACTTGGATGCTACCCACTTAGCCTTGCTGCACCTCCCCTGTTTTAGCCATTCTCGGTTAATGAGGCTTGAGGCTACGATTACCTTTATAGAACAGATCTATCTTAGAATGCTCATCGTCCACCCGATGATGTTCTGAAAGCAATCGATCCATACAAGTTCGTTCCAGGTTTGAACGAAACCAAAGGCACTAGCCCGCTTCACTCGTTTTGGAATCACCCTCAGAGTTAACGACAATAGCCCTTGCACTTTGAATCTTCATCTCGAACCTGAAAGTACTACCCCGTTAAACTCGTATTGGAATCACCCTCAGAGTTTTAACGACGAATAGTCCTTACGCCTCGAGTCTTCACTTTTCACTTGAGATTCACGACCTAACGTTTAATTTTGATCGATGTGGTTTTCGGAATTTCAAATTTGGAAATCTGATCTCGGTCTCACTGAAATCCAAAACGCCATCTTAATGTCCAAGTGATTTTAGTTTGAACAATTTAATTCAATTCAAAACATTGAATTCACACAACATCAATCACAGATAAATATCACACATTTATCACAGCTATAGTCAATATCATATCATAGCACATCACAGATTATTCAAACTATAAATATCAACCAAATCTAGATATTCTATTCAAACAATCATCCACAAATAGGAATCATTAACCTTATTATAATTAATTTAATCAACTTAAATTAAATTAATTACTTGAGAATTAATCATCTAATCCTACTTAAATCAATCATTAATTAATTAATTACAATAATTAATTAATCAACCTTTAATCACCTTATAAACCAATTAATTAATCTTTATTTATAGATTAATTATCTTTTAATTATTCTCTTAATTAATCAACCTTGATTAATTATTCCTTAATCACATTAAGTAATTAGCCTTTAAATTAATTACAAAAATTAATTATGCTTTAATCATTCTCATTAATTAACTTTAATTACTTCAATTAATTAATTAATTATAATTAATGCATTAATCCTTAATTAATCACATTAATTAATTATATCATAATCACTTCATTAATTAATTATCTTATAATTAATCACATTTATCAATCAATTAAACCTTTGATGATTATCATTAATTACATTAATTAATGATCCTCCAATTACTTTCATTAATTAATTATTCTTCTAATTACTTTTAATAGTTAACCTTTAATTTAATTACATTCATTAATCAACTCTGATTAATCACAATCAGTAGTTAACTTTCCTTAATTACTTACAATAATTAATTAACTTCTTAATTAATTAATTAATTAATTAATCCTTTAATTAATTACATAGAGTAATTAATACTTAATTACTTCCACTAAGTAATTATTCTTTAATTGCTTCCCATCAAGTAATTTTCTTTTAATTAATTACATCCAGTGATTATCTATTAATTACTTCACTAAGTAATTACACTTCATTAACTACATTAAGTCATTGTACTTAATCCCATCATTAAGTAATTCTCTTTAATTAATTAAACTTAATTAATTAACTAAAATTAACCATATTAACTTAATTAATTACACTGAGTAATTAATTACTTTAATTACTTCATTAAGTAATTACCCGTTGTAACGACCCGATTTTTCGATGCCCGAAAAATCGAACCATTAGGGTAAAGAAGAAGAGGTAGAAGAAGAAAATAGAAAACAACATCAGAATCTTACCATTGCAACGGAATAAAATATAATAGATAATAACAGATCTTTACACAAAGAAAACTATATCTGTTTTATAAATACATCATCAGAAATATATCATCAGAGATCAACAACATCAATAATATACAATTGGACAGTCATATAAACTTGTCCTCAAATCTGAATACACAGTGCAAGTACGAAAATACGTATCGCCATCCGGTACGTCTTCCGAGCTCCACAGCATCATATTCTGTATTCTATAATACTCGGTCTGACCCGAGCATTATAATTAAATAACACCCGAGTCAGTCTGGAATACCAGTGTGAGAAAACCACACTCAAATTGATTATTAAAGTTTCAAAATTCTTTTGAAAACAAAAGCATCTCATAAGACCACGCCACAAATAAACATGTCGGTTTTTTACCTTACGATAGCTAAAACACTTTTTATCAAAATCCTCTGATATTATAATAGTGTCTATAGAAAAAAAATAGAATCTAGCTGAAATGCTTGCATCTCACGTTTCAACAATAGTTGGGCAAAATCAAAACCGTACAGGCGTGTAGGAAGAATGGATTTCCAACTAATGACTAGGCACTGGGGTACCACCAGTCATAGTACGTGGCCTAGATCACAATACCGAGGATTACTCCCAATCCCTTGCAACACAAGACCGGGACTACCCCTTACTGGATAATCCCGAGTAAGATCACCCCACGGTTGGGATCAACAACCGCACCACTAAGCCGAATAAAAGGGACATCTAGACAGGGATGACCTCACCCTAATGGGCGCTACCCACATAGCCTTGCTGCATAACCCACGATTTTCAGTCATTCCCAGTTGATGAGGTTCGAGGCTAAGCGTTACCTTTTAGAACATTTCACTTAGAATGCTCAACGCCCACCTGACGATGTTCCAAAAGCATTTATCCATACAAGTCCATCCCAGGTTCGAACGGAACCGAAGGCACTACTCCTACTGCATCCATTTTAGAATTATCCTCAGGATCAGTAGTGACTACCCCTTGCACTTCACTGCTCCATCTCGGAATTCAAACTCTTATTTTCCATGCGAAAACGTACAAACCTGGTCGAAATGGTTTTCAGGAAATAAATCACGATCCCGGTCTCTTCGAAGCGATCAACGCATTGGCCAATATTGATAGTCGGTTATTTAACTATCAATTAAATTCACAACATCCATCAAACATAAATATTTTTTCCCAAATTATTTATTAACCTCCAAATATCTCCACAAGATATATTTCCACTTTTCAACCCTTTTGAAAACAATTTTCAAACCATACTCTTCTCATGGGATAAATTTGCAAATAGTTATTTCCATTGAAAACACCAATCACCAAAAACTTTAGATTTTTAAAATAATTTAAAAACACTTTATTATAAAATATGCTTTAAAACATTTAATTTAAAAATTACTTTAATACTTATTCAAAATATATACTTTAAGAATATTTAAAATAAAAATACTTTGTACAATATAAAGCTGAATTTCTAACTTTTAAAACATAATACCAAGCCATCTCTGAATAATTACTGCTATAAATAGATTAAAAGAAAATACTTCTTTAGAATTTAAACAGTTAAAAATAATAAAATTTCTAGACATACTTTTTAAACAACTTAAAACTTTTGACAAAATTGGCTTCGAAAACGTACTTGGCTATCTAGGGAAATACGCTTCTCTTTCACACCTTTTAAAAATAAATCACAATTTGTTTTTAAACAAATTTACCCATTCCTTTAATAAATTCCCACCATGAATTTATCCTTTTAAATAAATTTAAACCATGAATTTTAAAATAAATTCTTTATCCCTTTAAATATTATCACTTAAGTTTTATAATTCATTATTTTTCTGTTTATTCAAAATCTCTTTTTTTCATAATCGGAATTAATTATTAAAATTTTAAAATTGCTTTTATTCTTATCCAGTTCATTCTTAAATTTATTCAAATTCTCTATGATTATTTTACTTAAAAATTCAGTCTTTTATTTTCTTTTCAAAAATCCAATTCTATATATTTTGATAACTCAATGTACCGAAATATATTCAAGCAAACCATAGCATTCAATATTCCAATTATCAATATAATTCATCATAGAATATCAAATATTCATAACACAAAATAGTAAACAATCTAAATAATTTTGAGGAATCCAGTTGGATCCCTCCAACCTGTTTCCCTGCGTCCACAAATGTTAGCACAATATAAAATACCAATTCCACTTCGAGGTGGAATATCGCGGTATATGGGTTTTAAATATAATAGCATCCGCTATTATGCGACGCATAGGGTCTCATCTGCTATATAATGCAGGAAATCAATCACTCCAATATATACTATATATATACTACTATATATAATATAGCACATCAAATCAGTTCAAACATTAAACCAATTATTTAAATTTAACAATTTAAATTTAAATCCAGATGAGTGAGATTAACTTACCTTTGATTTTTACAATCCACTACAAACCAGCTTGTTTCCATCAGGATTTGGACGTTGTATAAATATTATATAAATTTATTAACACCTGAATTTTAAATCAAACAATTTATTACCATTCACTTATTTAATTGACTTATAATTTGACTTAAATTCTTAAACTAAGAATTACCTTAAACCAATTATTTTTAATCCAAAAATTAAATAAGTTAATTGAAATAGTTTAACCACCACATCCATCATTTTTTCATTTAAATCCTTATATTTTCAAAATCTATAGTAAATTCTGTTACTTAAATATGTATATGCATTAGATAAATTCATATTAACTCTATAGCATTTAAAATCCTATGTTTTTCTTTCTTAGTCACATCTATATTTCAATTTAAACCTTATAAAAAACAAAACTATTTTTAAATCACCAATTTAAACTCACTGTTTTCAAAATCTACCTTACTGTCAACATTTTTTTTTCTGTTTTAACTGTGCATAAAATATCTTTGTTTTCTACATGCATATATATATATATAAAACTAAAAACTGTTTATATAATTTTCACCGTAAAATATTTCTGTTGGTCTGTGTATATGTATAAAAGTTTAAAATCTAAGAATAAATTTACAAATATACCTCACGGTCGATCGAAATTCTAGCCACCATTCTCGACTTCACCATCACTCTAACACACGACCCCGAGCAACTGCCTCAAACCCTACTTCTTCCCTTTGCGAGTGCCTACCCTACTGCCCAAGTCGCCATCTCGAACCCAGCCTCACCATCTCGACCTCCTCCCTCTTGTGCACGCGAAGGTGTAACTCCCCTCCTTCCTTGCTGAACTCGAGCACGAGCCCTACTCAATCGCGCTCGCGAAACCCTATTGCCACTTGTACGCTCGAAGGCCAAAGGGTTCGTGATTGGAAAACGAAAGAGGAGAGGGGATTTAATTTCTAATTGAGTTCGGCCATGATCGAATTCGACATTTTCGAATCCCAGAAGAAAACAGAGGCTTGCCATTGAATTGAATTAGAGAGGAGTTCTGTTTTCTTTGAATTGAGTAAGAGAGGGGTTTCCATTTTTTTGTGTGAAATGTTCGGCGGTTTGAAATGAAAGGAACATGATGTTTTGAAAAGAGGGAAGCGTGTCTGAATGGGAAATGAACAGTGATATGAATTGAGGGAAGAACGGCTGATGTGACTTTGTTTTTGATCGGGGACAAATATAATTATATTATTTAAATTTTAAATTTCAAATCGTCTCGATATCGCAACTTGAAATCTTGACCTCCTATCGAGGCGTTCCACCAGACGTCCATAATGTTATATCCCTATTCTGAACGAAATGGAGAAGGTTTCGAGTTCTAATTCAATCGTATGGAGAAGATAGCTTTTTTGAACCCAGTTATTATATTAAATTTTCGATATAAATTTTAGCGCGTTTTAAATATCGTACGATCACTCAACAACTCCAAACACTACAAAATTTGAAATCCAATAATAATACAATATTACGGACCCAATGGAACTGGTTTCGTCGAATTCTAAGACTGTGCCTCGGAGGCTATTTTTAAATATCAATTTAAACGATATATTTTCACAACTTAACAAAACACTTCCAAGTTCAATTTTAACACTTTTACTATCTTCAGTATTATAAACATAAATTTTCCAAGCCCTTGAAACATATTTATCATCTTAAAACTCAAGACCGAATATTTTACCCAATCTCTAGTTATTACATTTAATAAATTTAATCGCCAAATTCAAACTGATATTTGAAATCCAAGTTAAACTAACTTAAAAATATTTAAAATTAATTAAATATTCCAATTTCAAATGCCTAAAAATTCCGGGTCGTCACATTCCTCCCCTCTTAAAAGAATTTCATCCTCGAAATTACTAGTTAAGAAGAATGGTCCACAACCCGTTAACTATTTTCTCTAAAACCATTCAGTTTCAAACACTTCCCAAAACAATCGTTTTATTAAAGACACATTATCACTCTTACTAACTTCCCAAACTCTCCCATAGTTTTCAAACAATACTATTTGCTCAATCATTCAAATTTCAATTTAAACCAGATTTTGAATTACCAAAATTTTCTCAAAAATTTTCTAACTCTCTAAATTTCTGAAAATTTTCGCCAGCGTCTTTTTTGCGCAGCTAGCTCGGTACAACTACAAAATGCCTCTACGGGCTCCCAAATTCCCAAAAGAAAAGAAAAGGCCAAGTGGCTAGATCAAAGACCCAATCAAATTTCATACTGAAATCTAAACACATCCCTTTTTGTCGAGCAATTCAAATTTATCTTCTGAAATCAAAATCAATTTTCCTTTATAATACCTGTGTATCCTACATAGCAATAATATTCAATGACAACATTCAAAAACATTTTATTGACTTCCTTACAAAAATTTAATATCTATTCATTCAAGCCCGTACGATGTACATATATCATCCGTATCGCAATATCAAATTTAATCACTCGCTCGAACACACAATTTAACTTCCGAACTAGTATCGTCCACCCGACTTCCTAGTGCGGACTTAGATCTGGTTTCTTGATCAGAAACCATCATTCTCCTTACATAGTCATAACTATGATAGAGAATTTTCAGAATCAATCAAAAACCCATATCCAGGTTCGTCGTCGAAAATCGAGTGAAAAATCCTAACTTGGATCGATATAACTATCTCGAAATTCTGTGCACGAATCTGGATCAAATTGCTATGCGAATAAAATAATATACATACATCCTACGTATGCATCTCAATTGATTATCAGCTATATCAATTCTTTTTTTATTCACATTTATTTGATTTCTATTCACAATTATCACTTTTATTAAATCTTCATTCAAATATTAACTTAGAATATTATTTCTAATACCATATTTTACTTAAGAATTCACCATGCCTTTCTTAGGTTTAATATAAGTATTTTATACGCTTCTTATATTTATTTTCACTTCACCACTTTAGTTTATATCTACTTCTATTCAAATTGGTTCTCCCATTTCCATATGAATTCAATTTATCTTCACTCTGAATATTGAATTTTATCTTCCATTTATAACCGATTCATATCATTATTTTAAATTAATTTCATCCACTAATTTATTTCAATTTCCAATTTGAAATCGTTTTGTCGCTAACAAAAATTTTCGCAAATTTTTTTCTAACTCCCAAAATTTTCGAAATTTTTTAGCAGAGTCTCCTTTGTACGGAGGAGCATTTTCAATTTAAAAAGAGATATAAATATATATACATCGATCCACACGATTGAAAAAAAAAAAACAGTTCATATTTCCTATTTTTATTGCATAGGCGTACCTTTATTTAGCATTTTAAGCAAGCGGCTTATTATTTTAGCAATTAGCGGGTTCAAATCCAGCCAAACGGCTTCCCGGTACCTGTACTTACTCAATTTAAATATGTAAGTGCCATATATAGGAAATTTATTTACATTTCACTCATTTTCAATAGCTAACACATGGATTTCATAAGCCATACCTACCAAACAACACTTAAAAATAATTAATAAGGTTTCAATCACCAATTCAATTGCTTTCACTCACTTTTCTTACCCTTGCATTCACTTTAAGTGATGTACAACTCACTTGCTTCCCTTCAATTCATTTATAATTCCAAACAAACTCATATTCTTATCAATTGATTCAAAAATTCAATTATATCTGCTTCCACTAATTCATAGAATTTTATTAAATCTCGTTTATGTCAACAATCATCTCTACGCAATTTCGATGATATTCACTTAATGGCATATCCATTTTAGTTTTTAACTACTTCCAATCGATTCCAACTCAATTTTCATTTAATTCATTTCCATTTTAACCTACATTGTATTTTGTTTCATATTTGCATGGGTTCCATTCGAACCCATTTTACCTAGCTCGACACATTCCATGCTTGTATATTACTAACCATTTCCAAATTAATTCAACCCAAACTTCATTTAACAGACTTTCACTATTACTCGAAGCCAAACTTCTATTAACTTTAAACTTAAGTTAATTTACTTTCTTCAGATTATCTCAACTTCATAACTTAAGCTCACTTCTATTTAATTTGATTCTCATCAAATTCAATTACCCCACTCTTTATCCATTTTAATTTTAATCCCATTCTTTGTTTGTTAAAATAATATTCAAGTTTATATTTAATTCATTTATACTCGAATTGGATTTTATTTGCAACTCAAATCATTTCTATTATAATCCAATTCCATTTCATTTGACAATTTCGATTCATAATTAATCCACTTACAATATGTGATGAATATTATTTATACTCAAGATCTATTTCTATCATTTAATTCACAAACCAATTTTATTAACTCATAATTCAACTTTTATTTAATCAATTTAAAATTCCATTAACATACTCAGTTAACCAATTTATTCAAATTAGTTCATTTCCCACTTTTTAATTCAATATTTGATTTTTACCTTCCAAAAATCACTTCACTTAATTTCTTGAGTTCAACCTATTTTATAATTCAAGTTTCTGGATTTTCTTTTTTATTCATTTCTCAAAATCCTTTGCATTTCTAAAATCAACCCAACTTTTGCAAACAATTTGGTTGCAATTTCTCTCTTGGAAACTCGAAAATGAACATCGATGATGCTGCAGTCATCACCGAAGTTATTTTCTAGCGACCGAAAAGAGTTTAATGCTTTTATCCTTCCAAAACATTTCAAATATCTTTAAATTCCAAATATCACCAGATTTCATTCCCAATTCAAATATATTTTCCAAATAATATCATCATTATTTCTCCAAAATCTTTGAAAAATATTTCCAAACCCAAAGGAATTTAAACTCTTCCCAAAATTCCAAATTCAAAATCCATCCAATCCATATTCAAACATTCCTCTGGAATTTTCATCTCAATTTATTCCAAATATTTCTCTGGAATTTTTATTTCAAATTATAAGTCACGTTTACAAATCCCATTTGCGTATGAATTTATTTCTTAATCTTTGGTTATAATTTTAATTCTTCATTCAATTTTCACTTAACAATGATAATAATTTAATATTATCATTTTATAACAACCAAGCATCCATATATAACTATAATAATTTATGAAAAATTATTTGCTTTATATACAAAAATAATTTGGGTAAAATTATTTCATTTACCCTATTTAAAACAATACTGTGTCGGTTTATCTTGTTTAAGAGTTTAGAAATCTCTATCGATAACATGGCGTCCCACATATCGACCAGAATCCATAAACACCCCATCGATAAATCAACACAATATAAAAATAATTTTTATATTCACTAACAAATACGCACTCATATCTACTTATACACTCATACTCATTGTAGAGTACTACAGACTCTATCTCTAATGAGTAATTTCCACCAGAGCCAAGGTTCTCGCTTAACCTTTAGCTCTGGTACCAAATGTAATGGTCTAGGCTTTTCAACCATCGACAGCGGCCACAACTGGTAGGCTTTTCAACCATCCCATCCCTACCGTGGCTTACATTGGTACCTAGGGTTTGCTTTTACGGCCAGCCTCTCGACTCGCAACCAACCCCAAAAGGCCTTATACTACCCCCAGGGACATGTAAGAGTCTTCCGTTCGCCACCAAACGCGAAGCGAGAACCCCCTATCATGCTGTAATATAGCAAACCCGATCCCGATCTCTCCGAAACGATCAACGCGTTGGCAAATATTGATAGTCGGTTATTTAACTATCAATTAAATTCACAGCATCCATCAACATAAATAATTTTTCCCAAATTATTTATTAACCTCAAAATATCTCCACAAGATATATTTCCACTTTTCAACCCTTTTGAAAACAGTTTTCAAACCATACTCTTCTCACGGGATAAATTTCCAAATAGTTATTTCCACTGAAAACACGAAGCACCAAAAACTTTAGATTTTTAAAAAAATTTACAAACACTTTATTATAATATATGCTTTAAAACATTTAAATTAAAAATTACTTTAAAACTTATTCAAAATATATACTTTAAGAATATTTAAAATAAAACTACTTTGTACAATATAAAACTGAATCTCTAACTTTTAAAACATAATACCAAGCCATATCTAAATAATTACTACTATAAATAGATTAAAAGAAAATACTTCTTTAGAATTTAAACAGTTAGAAATAATAAAGTTTCTAAACATACCTTTTAAACAACTTAAAACTTTTAACAAAAATTTGCTTCGAAAACATACTTGGCTATCCAGAGAAATACGCTTCTCTTTCACATCTTTTAAAAATAAATCACTATTTATTTTTAAACAAATTTACCCATTCCTTTAATAAATTCCCACCGTGAATTTATCCTTTTAACTAAATTTAAACCTTGAATTTTAAAATAAATTCTTTATCCCTTTAAATAATATCACTTAAGTTTTATAATTCATTATTTTTCTGTTTATTCAAAATCTTTTTTTTTCATACTCGGAATCATTTATTAAAATTTTTAAATCGCTTTTATTTTTATCCAGTTAATTCTTAAATTTATTCAAATTATCTATGATTATTTTACTTAAAAATTCACTCATTTATTTTCTTTTCAAAAATCCAATTCTATATATTTTGATAACTCAGTGTACCGAAATATATTCAAGCAAACCATAGCATTCAATATTTCAATTATCAATATAATTCATCACAGAATATCAAATATTCATAACACATAATATTAAATAATCTAAATAATTTTGAGGAATCCAGTTGGATCCCTCCAACCTGTTTCCCTGCATCCATAGATGTTAGCACAACATAAAATACGAATTCCACTTCGAGGTGGACTACCGCGGTATATGGGTTTTAAATATAATATCATCCGCTATTATACGGCGCATAGGGTCGCATCCGCTATATAATGCGGGAAATCAATCACTCCAGTATATACTATACATATACACACACTACTATATATAATATAGCACATCAAATTAGTTCAAACATTCAACCAATTATTTAAATTTAACCATTTAAATTTAAATTTAAATTTAAATCCAGATGAGTGAGATTAACTCACCTTTGATTTTTGCAATCCACTACAAACCAGCTTGTTTCCATCAGGATTTGGACCTCGTATAAATATTATATAAATTTACTAACACTTGAATTTTAAATCAAACAATTTATTATCATTCACTTATTTAATTTAACTTATAATTTGACTTAAATTCTTAAACTAAAAATTACTTAAACCAATTATTTTTAGTCCAAAAATTAAATAAGTTAATTGAAATAGTTTAACCACCACATCCATCATTTTTTCATTTAAATCCTTGTATTTTCAAAATCTATAGTAAATTCTGTTACTTAAATATGTATATACATTATATAAATTCATATAAACTCTATGGCATTTAAAATCCTATGTTTTTCTTTCTTATTCACATCTATATTTCTGTTTAAACCTTATAAAAACAAAACTGTTTTGAAATCACAAATTTAAACTCACTGTTTTCAAAATCTACCTTACTGTCAACATTTTTTTCTTCTGTTTTAATTATATATAAAATAGCTCTGTTTTCTGCATGCATATATATATATATATATAAAACTAAATACTGTGTACGTAATTTTCACTGTAAAATATTTCTTTCGGTGTGTGTATATGTATAAAAGTTTAAAATCTAAGAATGAATTTATGAATATACCTCACGGTCGATCGAAATTCTAACCACCATTCTCGACTTCACCATCACTTTGACACACGACCCCGAGTAACTGCCTCGAACCCTACTTATTCCTTTCCGAGTGCCTGCCTTGCTGTCGAAGTTGCCATCTTGAACCCAGCCTCACCATCTCGATCTCCTCCCTCTTGTGCATGCGAAGGCGTAACTCCTCTCCTTCCTTACTGAACTCGAGCACGATCCCCACTCAATCGCACTCGCGAAACCGTACTGCCACTCGTACGCTCGAAGGCCCAAGGGTTCGTGATTGGAAAACGAAAGAGGAGAGGGGATTTAATTTCTAATTGAGTTCAACCATGATGGAATTCGATATTTTCGAATCCCAGAAGAAAACGGAGGCATGCCATTAAATTGAATTAGAGAGGAGTTCTGTTTTCTTTGAATTGAGTTAGAGAGGGGTTTCCATTTTTTTGTGTGAAACATTCGGCTGTTTGAAATGAGTGGAACGTGATGTTTTGAAAAGTGGGAAGCGTGTCTGAATGGGAAATGAACAGTAATATGAATTGAGGGAAGAACGGCTGATGTGACTTTGTTTTTGACTGGGGACAAATATAATTATATTATTTAAATTTTAAATTTCAAATCGTCTTGATATCGCAACTAGAAATCTTGACCTCCTATCGAGGCGTGCCGCCAGGTGTTTATAATGTTATACCCCTATTTCGAACGAAATGGAGAAGGTTTCGAGTCCTAATTCAGTCATATGGAGAAGATAACTATTTTATTAATATTTTCTTTTCAATCATTTTTATTAACATTTTATTTTCTATAATCAAAGATTAGAAATGATTACTTGGGAAGATAGAAATTTTCGAAAGTTGTTCTTGCACCTAACATTCACAGAGAACATAAAAACAAACGTATACAGGCATGCATACAAATTTGCATAATACAAACCAGATTCTAGATGAAATATTTAAGCAAACAGACATATTTATAGCATTATCACAGAGATCAATCAACACCAAAAGATTTGTTTTTAAAAATTTTACTCACCTTTATTCTAAAAAGCAGAGAGCGCTGTTTATTCCTAGAACAGTTGAAATTTGATTTGCATTTTGTTTTCCTAGAACTGTTTTGCTCTGGTACATTGAATCTGTTGTTTGCATGCTGATTTGATTACTATTGTTGAATTTACTTGCTTGTTGTTTTTTAAGTTCAATCTTGAAGTTGAATTTGCTATTGAATTTGCTGTAGATTCAGAGACCCTTGCAGTAATGTTTTGGTTTTTACTTGTTGCTGATCTTCACTTTGTTATGCAAGATGACAGATTTGAAAACTTTTGAACTGATGGTATTTGGTTTTGAATTTCCTTTTAAAATCTGGTTTTAGTTTTTTTAGAAGAAAATGTTTGAACTCAAATAGATTTGCCAAGTTTTCTCTTAATACATTTATTAATAAATGTTTCAAAATAAATTAAGACAATGCCATTTGTTACTTTAGATTGTTAAAATGATTCCAAGTGTATTTGCAAGGTTTAATTGCCTTACACATGTTATATTAAGAATCTCATGTTATATAAGTGTTAAAATTTCATTTTTAAATAAATTTCTTATTTTTTACAAATGTTTAAAAATCATTTTGAATTGATTTCTTATTTATATTAACATGTTCTTATGTTTATTTTCAATTGGCCTTAAATGTTTAGATATATAAATTATCCTTATACAATTACATACCTTTATGTTTTATTTATATATTTTTATAATATATTTTTCAAAGCTAAATTTAAAAAGAAAGAAAATTTAAAAAGAAAACGATTTTTGAATCAAACCTTATCTTAAAGTTTCAAACTAAATTATTGCACTTAAATATATATGAACTAAATTTATTTCAAAAACCAATTTTTTTAAAGGAAAACAAATTAAACCTTTATTATAATATACTATTTAAGCTATTATATTTTTAAATAACATAAATATTTACTTTAAGTACTTTTGAAAATATAAGACGGATTTTTAAATAAGCTTTTGAAAAGTGTCTAAATTAAATTCGATCAAAATCTTTCAATTCACAATATATATTCATATATGTATAAAATATAAATTTGAAATTTTTTTATTAAATTTAAATTAGAACCAAACTTCTTATTTACAATGTATACACTCATTTATACATTATAAATAGAATATATATTAATTAGCTTAGAAAGATAAATTTTATCAATTAAATATATTATTAATTTTGAAAAGAAGAAAATTTGCTAAACTAAATTATTATGATTATAAATCTTGAAAGGATAGCAATTGTCAATTTAAATCATCATTAGTTTTAAAAAGATAAATCCTGTTAAATTAGATTATTAAATCAATAATACCCATTTTAAAATAATTATTAATGGAAATTATTAAATAAATATTCCCCAAATTTTCGGGACATCACATGATTTATAACTTGATCTTATTTAAGGTGAATTAAATAAATATTTCAAGTATAAATAAATTGAAGGAAACATTTAGTTATTTGTAATTTGGGTTTTATTTAAATGATAATGGATTTATCGAGTAAATATTTTGAAACTAAACAATAGAAAATTGAATTTGGTATATATACGAAATTATCAAATTTTGTATTGGAAGTGTTGAATACTTAAAATTTGAAATATATTGAATTTGGGATGGTTTATCCTGTGGACCAAATCTGTTTTGAAATCGACTTAATTTGGAATTGTTTACTTGGAAACTGAATTGAATTGAAGTTTATGATTTGGGATATGGTTAAATATAAAATGTAGAAATTCGAGTTGTTTTGGAATTGATTTGGGAAATTGAAGAAGCTATTTTATTATATAAAGTATTTTAATATTTAAACCATTTAAGTGGTGAAAGTTATGTTTCAAAGTTATGAGTTTCAAAGTATTATGATTTGAAAGTGTTATATTTCAAGTGGTTTGATTTCAAAGTGTTGTAACTTTGAAAGTGCTATGATTTTGGAAAAAGATATATTTGAAGTGAAATTGATATCGTATTGATTTGGTTTTGAAAAGGCAATGATCTTTTGGTTTTAAAGTATAAACTATTTTGAAAATGACCGCGGCGTTATAATAACGATTGGTTGTTGAAGAGACCGTGATCGGATATGGGCATACTCTCTGTCGATACCAAAACCACTTTAACAAATGTGTAAGCGGTAGAGATTACAAAATGAAGTAGGATGGTGGCGACGTTCTATTAAGGTATATACGTGGACCCAACTCCCGTGAGTTGGTATAAGGTGGCTAAAACAGGAGCGATCTCGGGCCAAGGAGGTAGCCCCTCTTATCAGACACACACCTTCGACATTATATTCTGACTTTGGATTGATTTGGTGGTCATTTTGGATTTTGGATTTGGGGGTGTGGCTCGAGGTGGGCGATATTAGCTGCTATGCGTTACCACCAACATGTGTGCGTAATTGGAATATCTACCCTGGCATTGCCTTGTGTGCCGTGTCACCTACCCTAGCGCGCCTTGTACGAGTTTGATTTGTCTCGTACCTATGGAGTATCCTCTGGTAGCGTCCCGATCAGGAGATATTACGGTAGTGTATAGACTATTGGCACTATTTAAAAGTAAGTTTATTTTACTATTAGACACTATTATAATAGAGAAATATTACTACATAGTAAATAGTTTAACGGATCCTTAGGAGATGTGAATCCCGAGCATCTCTTAAGTTACTGCACTCACTTTTGACACTGCATAGGAGATGTCAAATCCCGTAAACGTCTCTGACGCCGTCACGCTCATATTATTTACCGTTGATTTAAGTTACATAAGATCTTTTAGTTCTGACTTGAGTGTTTTGTCTTTTCAATTTGCTCGGGTTAGTCTAAGCATTTCAGGATTCGAAGGCTTTATTTTTGAAAGATGAAGACGAAGATTGTATTATTACTATTATTTACCATTGTTCCGCTGCATTGTCATTTATTATTTTTGGTATGTGTAACTCTGATTCTGTGTTGTAAAGTATAATCAAATGTTTTGTAAAGCAGCTTTATGAACTGTTATTTGATTATTATATTTTGTCATTCCGCTGCAAGATTCTGTTTGTTTTTTCTTTCTTCCTTTCTCTTATTCACCCTAATAATAATTCGCCCTTTTGTATGGTTTGAGTCCGACGTGTGTGGTTTATCGTCGATTTAAAACGTACAAAAAGGCGGGATGTTACACTTGGTATTAGAGCTTTGGTTTAGCGAAAACCTTGGCTTTGTGGGGTCTTACTCGTTATCAATATGGTAGTAATACCCTGTGATGAGTTGCCGAGTATGTGTGTGTGTATACACACACACACACACACACGAGAGAGTGTATTTGTTAGTGTTATAAAAGGTTATGATATTGTTTTAATTTGTTCCATTTTGTATTTATAAATTCTGGTTGGTGCATAGGACGCTATGATATCAATAGGGATTTCTAAACACTTAATAGGACAGACCGACACAATATTTGTTTTGAATATATGTGAATGAAATAATTTTTCCTATTATATTTTCTATATATAAAATAATAATTTTTTATAAAGGTTATATTTGGTTGTAATATATTAGTTGTTAGGTAGTGAAATTTATAAATATTGATTGGAAAAAAATTAGAAGAAAATAAAATAAATGAAAATTGAAAATTTAGAATCTAAGTCCTGTTGTTTTTGAAAATTTCTTTTGAATGATTTTGGAATATAATAATAATATTATTTAGAAGTATTTTTTGACATAAATATTTCAATATAATTTGAAAGAATTATTCTAAAGAAACTTTGGAAGGAAATAAATTCTGTACTTCCCTCTATGTCGTTGGAAAATAATTTCGATGATGAGTGCTTGCATCATCGACGTTCATTTTCGAGTTTTGAAGTGGGAAGGCCACTGTAGTAGTTTTGTTGCAGATTTATTTTGATAAACAAATATAAATTTTGTATTGTTTTAAATATAATTGAATATATAAAGTGTAAGTATATACATTTATCTATTATTTTAAAATCATATGAAATTAAATCAGGTATTTACTTCTTAAGTTTATGTTAATTAATAGTTTTAATTAGTGTAGTGAAATGGAATTTAACTAATAATTGAAACCTCTAAATGAAATTACAAGCTTTGCACATTAAATTAATTTAAAGAAATGAGATAAATTTGTATAAATTTCAATTGCATTAAAAAAAAGCATACATATAACTTGCCAAAGATTTCAATCGCCTCATTCTTTGAAATGTCTAATAAGAAAATGTAACGGAAATTATACGAGTAAAAATATGAGATAATGAAAGTATTCAATGAAATTCTTTAATAAATAAGAATTTGATGTTGTTGTTATAAACTTAAGTATAATTGAAATGCTACTAATTAAATAAATAGAAAGGTAAGTATTATAAATAAATGATTATAAACTTAAGTGGATGAATTGAAATGCTAAGAAATTGGATGGAACATGAACACCATGGCCAAATGAACGAAAATAAATGAAATTAAAAAGAATGAACTTGATTTGTTGCTTGAAATTGTTGTTTGTTTTGGTTTATGGTTGTTTGGGCAAGGTTGCTTTAAATTTGTTTGGATGGATGAATAATCTATTTAGTTTCATCTAAGACTGTTGAGTAAATGCTGCACTTAGTAGTTTATTTTCCATTCTTTACAATTTAAAGTTTTAAACCCGAACAACTATTTGTTTTATTTGATATGAAGGGATAATTGATTTGTGTTGATTTTATACGATGATTGTATATTGGTTGCTAGTGATTGTTGTTTATATTGATTTGGTTGTTAGTGGTTGAAACAGCCTTAAATATTTCATTTTATATAATTATGAACTCTTCTAGATTACATAAGTGAAATACAGGTTTATGGAAGCAATTGCTACGTCTTTTGGTTTCATAATTTAACGTTGTTTGCCCGACGAATAGGTACATTCTCAGATTATGCTTTTATAGCGTTATTATATTGTTTTTCCCATTGTTCGAATATATTATTTGAGATATTGTGTTATATATTGATATATTTGATATTATATTTTCTCCCGAGCCTCTCCGTACAAAGGAGACTGTCAAAAGTTTTCGTAAATTTTGGACTTAGAAATTTTTTTGGAAAATGTTTTCCAAACTTTATTAATTTTGAGTATAAAAAAGATTTAATGGTTATAAATTGGTATATTTTATTCAAATTAATTAATTTTGTAAATTTACTTGTTTATAAAGTTATTATTTTTGAATAAGATGCATCGTTTACTCAATTCTTTCTTTTTCCTCTTTTTTCTTTTTGGGGACGAAAAGTTTTGAGTGGGGGAGAGTGTAACGACCCGTAAATGTCAATAATTAAATTGGTTAATTTAATAAGATATTTGTAATTAAATTTGGAAAGAAATATGAACTTTATAATTTATAATGAAGTGAATGTTCAAAAATGAAATGTAGCAGTGGTAATTAAAACTAATTATTGACAATTGGAGAGAAATCCCAATAATGAAATAGTGTAAATTGCTACAACTTGTTTATGAATTCAATATAAGGTAAGCGAATGAAAATATTGAAGTGTAATGAAAGAGTATCATCAATAGTAATTGACTAAAATAATGTTCTGTAAGTAATTATAATATTGTTTGGAAATGATAACTTATAAAAGCATAATTAAGAGTTAGTGGCAACAATTATTATAAGTTTTTTTGGCAAGGCCAGCCGGTTTTATAGTGGACCGTCCACTTTTTATTACGAACGTAGTAAAAATTTGAAGTACAGGAGAAAGGTAAAAGCACCTTAACTACTAAGAAAAAGAAAGAAGACAGCACATGAGTGTGATAGACCTATCACAACTACTATATGTATATCGAAAACAACTACTCCTCCGAAGAGGTAGCAACACCATCATCCACTAAATCCTGGAAGGACTCCAAAGGGACATTGCCCAACAGACCAGCAAAGGGGGCGGAAATGTGAAGCAAGACAAGGATCATAAGCCACAGAATCAGAAGAGTACACAAAGGAACGATCCCAGGATGTATCAGCAAGCAAGACAGAATTCGATCTCGCAAAATAACTGTCCAAAACAAGATCTAGTGAGTCACCAGACGGTCTATAATAAAGGCATCTAAGGTCTAGATGATCATTGGAAACAAATCTAAAGAAAGAATCATCCAAGGGGTTAAATCTCATGTCAGAAATGTGATCAACCCAATACCTCTCAGCATCATCCCAAACAATAGAGGGACAAGCCAGACCAGGAACAGAGGCAGCAACAGGAATAGCAGAAACATCACCAGCGACCAATGGCAAACGTGGCGGAACAAGAACCTGAACAAGAACCGCTGAAACATCAGAAAGCGCCACTGAAGATGGAGGGAAGCAGGCTGAGAAATACAGGGAGCCGGATCCGGGACAGATAAAGGAGCCGCAAGAGGAGGAGCAACCGGAGTAGAAACCTTAGGAACCCGTTTCCTGAGCGGAGGCCGGCGAAGAGGGATCTTAGGAGCAGCCGCGGTAACAACAGAATGCGAGCAGGCGATAGCCAGGTGGCCAAAGGAGTGACAGGAGGAACAAATATTTGAAACCCAACCATAGCGAACACGGACTTCCACCGCGTGCCCAACAGCTAGCTGAACAGGTATAGAGGAAGGGAGGGGATTAGAAGGGGAAATCTCAATCAGAGCCTTAGCGAACATCAATTTTGCTCGCGCAACCGTATTAGAGTCAAAACATTTCAATTTTCCTACATTACAAGCAAGCCAATTCAACCCAATTAAAGGTTGAAGAGCAGAGGGGATATGGGAGAAATAAACGCAAACAGGAATGGAGAGGACTTGCTCACGAGCACAAGAAACTGTTGGAGTCCAAGGAGTAATAATAAAAGGTTGCCCGCCAAAAAATGAAGGCTCGGCCTCAAGAACACGACAGCGATCGTCTGGGGAGGAGAACAAAAGAAAATACATAGAGTCAACCAGCCTAATATGAAAGTCACCACGTAGGCTCCAAGCTCTACGACAAACCGAAGCCGCATCACGCTGGCGATGGGAAGGGTCAAGAAAGAATCCAACCAAGTAATCAGACCAATAATCCAAACTGGCTTACATAACATTTGGAGGAGGGATCATCATTCCATTTTTCCTCAACTATATCAAATTCAACTGGTTCATAAACACCCGCGTTACGGGGCAGAGTTGTAAACAGAGAAGACCAAGATTTGGACCAGTTAGGGATGGAGCAGCAGGACGAGGGTTAAGAATTGATGGACCAGGAAGCTCCTCTACATTGGGAATACCAACTGAGGCCGCAAGTATTGAATCACCAGAACTTAAGACACTGTAATTGGGAACATCGTTCTCAACAGCATTTCGACAAATACCAGTGGAGCATCGAGCTAAACTTGTATTATCAGCAGCGGCAGAACCTAACTCACATCCAGACAAACCAAAACCCACACTATTAGCACCAGAGTCAACGGAATCAGTCACAAGCGAAGGCGCAGGACTGAAAAAAGAACGACAATCATCTCCAACCATAGAATTCAACAATACAGGATGCGTGCGAGAGCACTCGACAGCTGCAAGTACAGAATTATTAACCGTAGGCAGTAGAGGAAACTCGAAGACAGAAAGAATGGGAGGCATTGGACACGAGTTCATAGCTTGCAGCACCTAAGAATCCTACCAGATCTACTTGGAGAAGGCGAAGGGGTTGGAGCAACGGGGAGTAGATGAAGAGGAGAGCTAGGCATAGGAAGTGGTCGGAGCGGAAGGAGAAAGTGGAGGGGAGGGAAAGACGAAGCGCGAAAGGATGCTAACCAGATCTGTACGATGGATGCGAAAACAAACGAGAGTTCGCCATTATTAAAGATTAAAAAATAACTTCTATTCTATGACTCAATGAATTGAAAGACAATTATTATAAGTTGCCCATATTTTAATCCATTAAATTGAATTGGAATCAATTGCAATAAATCAAAATTGAATATTATGTTAATGTAAATCTAGATAATAAATGGGAATAATGTCAACTTTGTTCATAGTATGACAGTCGGTTGAATTGAAAGAATGGAAATAAAGATTTATCAATTTATTGGGATTTGAACTATAATAATTGGATTAATTGCAATTAAATGAAATTAAATATCTAAATATTACGTTAATTGAAATTAAGATGGAATTTGAGAATATTAATGTAATAGATCATGAATCGAATTTCAATTTCATCCATTTGACAACAATGAATTGAATAATAGAATGAAAAGTAAATTAAATGGAATTATTGGAAATTAAATTTACAATTTTTGAATTCAATGAAATTGAGGTAAACACTGGAATTGATAAATTAATCAACTCTAAATCGACATCTAAATTTGTTTAAATTATTGTAAATGATTAAGAAAATTAAAATGATAAAAATTGTCAATTATAAAATTGAAATTGAAAATTTGATTTAATTAGTTAATTTTTAATTTATTTAGTTAATGTAAAAATAGCCATTTTGGCCACTGACTCAGATTTTGACGAAACTATTTCATCGGATCCGTAAAGGTGAATTATTGTAGGATTTCAAGTTTCGTAACAATCAGACTTATCGTTTGATCGTACGGGCTTGAAACGCCTAGAAATAAACTAAATTGAAATCAATTTGAAATATATTGATTTTAGCGTAACTTCTTCATACGATGGAATTTGGACTTGAAACCTGTTCCATTGATTTTAAAATATTCAAAAACATCTATTTTGATATATGGGTTGATCCAATTTCGTTCCGGAATCAGAACTGGCTTTCTGCGCCATTTATCATTCAACGTGTAAACCAATCGTATCCGTTCCTCTAATTTCAGCTCTACCTATATATGTCCAGTTATAAACCCTAGAAGCCTTTCTATTTCTCGATTCTGTACGCACATAAATTTCTGATGCTTCTCTTTCTCAATGGCAGACAAACCCTGAATTTCACAATCCAAATTCAATTCAAAGTTCAACTTCAAAAATCAAATCTCCACAAACTATATCGAATTATATATCGATTTGAAGCTCTCTATGAGTGCATATCAGATTTATAATCCATTTTCCAAATTGAATCTCTATCTGTCCAGAAATTGAAGAACAATTTTCGGTCGTTCTTTTTCGTTGCGATCAACTGCAACTGATCGACGAATCAATGATAACGTATTAAAGAGACTGACGAGGGGTTTGCATCTAGGTGGTTCGTATGGCCAATCGATGGTTGGATTGTTCGTGAAAATTCAATTAGGATTGTCATATGGTGTGGCGGCTGCAAAGGAAATTGGCACATGGAGCGAACGCGACAGTGACGCATGGTCGTCACGGTGTCGTGGTCACTCGCGTAGGCGCGACAGGCATACTCTCTGTCGATATCGAAAACCACTTTAACAACCGTGTACACGGTGGAGATTCCAGAATGAAGTAGAATGATGATGACGTTCTATTATGGTATATACGTGGACCTGACTTTCGTGAGTTGGCATAAGGTGGCTAAAACAGGAGCGATCTGGGCCATGGAGGTAGCCCCTCTTATCGGACACACTCCTTCGATATTATATTCTGATTTTGGATTGATTTGGTGTCCACTTTTGATTTTGGATTTGGGGGTGTGGCTCGAGGTGGGCGACAGTAGCTGCATGCTTTACGACCATCCCGCGTGCGTATTTGGTATATCTACCCTGACATTGCCTTGTATGCCGTGTCACCTACCCTAGCGCGCATTGTACGAGTTTGATTTGTGTCGTACCTATGGAGTATCCTCTGGTAGCCTCCCGATCAGGAGGTATTACGGTACTGTGTAGACTATTGGCACTATTATGTGTTAAGGGCTATATGGGTAACCCCTTAACGCTATTTAAAAGTAAGTTTATTTTACTATTAGACACTATTATAATAGCGAAATATTACTACATAGTAAATAGTTTAACGGATCCTTAGGAGATGTGAATCCCGAGCATCTCTTAAGTTACCGCACTCACGTTTGACACTGGATAAGAGATGTCAAATCCCGTAAACATCTTTGATGCCGTTCCACTCACATTATTTCCCGTTGATTTAACTTGCATAAGATCTTTTAGTTCTGACTCGAGTGTTTTGTCTTTTCAATTCGCTCGGGTCAGTCTGAGCATTTCAGGATTCGAAGACTTTATTTCTGTAAGACGAAGATTGTATTATTACTATTATTTACCATTGTCCCGCTGCATTGTCATTTATTATTTTTGGTATGTGTAACTCTGATTCTATGTTGTAAAGTATAATCAAATGTTTTGTAAAACAGCTTTATGAACTGTTATTTGATTATTATATTTTATCATTCCATTGCGAGATTCTTTTTTTTCTTTCTTTCTTCCTTTTTCTTATTCACCCCAATAACAATTTGCCCTTTTGTATGGTTTCAGTCCGACATGTGTGGTTTATCGTCGATTTAAAACGTACAAAAGGCGGGATGTTACACTTTTCATCATGACACAATCAAATTTTGCGTGCCATTGTTTTTTAGCTTGTTTTAGTCCGTATAATGATTTGACTAATCTACATACTTTGTTTTCATTCCCTTTGGATATAAAACCCTCAGGTTGTTCCATACAAATATCCTCATCGAGATTTCCATTTTAGAATGCCATCTTTACGTCCATTTGATGAATCTGTAGATTATAGATGGATGCACTTTCTATTAACATTCTTATAGAGGTTATTCGTGTTACTGGTGAATAAGTATCGAAGATGTCTACACCTTCTTTTTGACGATATCCTTTGGCTACCAATCTTGCTTTGTATTTGTCGATGGAGCCATCTGGTTTCATCTTCTTTTCGAAGATCCATTTACAACCAATTGGTTTTATTCCATGAGGAAGATCAACTATTTCTCAAGATTTATTACTCAAAATTAAATCAATTTCACATTGGATTGCTTCTTTCCAACATGAGGATTCAGAAGATAATATTGCTTCCTTGTACGTCTGAGGTTCGTGTTCTAACATATATGTTAAAAATTCCTAACCAAATGTCTTGTAAGTTCTTGCACCTACGCTTCTACTTGGTTCAACTTTCTCGGTTTCACGATGAGTTTCATCTTCATGTGATTTACTCAATTCTTCTCTTGTCCTTTTGGAGACATTGTTTCCTTCATTTCTTTTGTGTGGAAACAAGTCTTCAAAGAATGAGGCGTCTCTTGATTCAATGATTGTATTTACATGAATATCAGTTATACCAGACTTGAATATCAAAAAACTTGTAGGCGTTACTATTTTGGGATGGCCTTTAATAGTAACAATCTAATGTTTTTGGTCTAAGTTCGACTTCCTTGGGTGCGGAACTGGAACTTTTGCCAAGCACCACCACATTTTGAGGTATTTAAAACTTGGTTTGTGTCCTTTCCATAGCTCATATGGAATTATTCTTGTTTTATTGTCAGGAACCTTGTTTAATATATGATTAGACATATTTAAGGTTTCCCCCCACAAGTTCATCGATAGGCCAGAAGTTAGGAGCATCACATTAATCATATCTTTTAATGTTCTATTCTTTCCCTCGGCTATACCATTTTGTTGTGGTAAATATGGTGCTGTTATTTGATGAATTATACCATTTTCGGCACAGAATTGTTCAAATGGTGATTCATATTCTCCACCTCGATCTGATCTCAATATCTTGATCTTATTATTTAACTGATTTTCTACCTCATCTTTGTACTTCATAAACGACGTAATTGCTTCATCCTTGATATTTAAAAGATATACATAACAATATCATGTATAATCGTCAATAAATGTAATAAAGTACATTTTCCCACCTCTTGTAGGTAATGATTTGAAATCACATAAATCAGTATGAACCAAACCTAGTGGTTCGGTGCATCTATCAATTGTATGAAATGGTTTTTTTAACCATTTTTGCTTCTACACATGTCTCACAGTTTTTATCTACTTGGAATTTCAGAATTAATCCCAAGTTTGATAGTTTTTCATTTTTTGAAAATTTATGTGTCCTAATCTATCATGCCATAGTAAAATTTTGTACTCAAGCAAATAAGAAACTTCAATTTTATTAATAGCATAATCAAAATACTAGTTTTATTGCCGACAACGGCTACGTTTGCCTTAAATGGGCCATCACATAAATATTCCCTTCCTATATACATTCCAGCTTTGGACAGAACCATCTTGTCTGACTTGAAGACCATTTTGAATCCTTTCTTTGATAGCACTAGACCAGAGATGAGATTCTTGTGTATGTCTGGAATGTGGAGCATGTCATTCAACTTGACATCTTTTCCAGAAGTAAACTTAAGGATTACTGTGCCATTGCCTTCGATCATGAAAACTGCAGAATTACCTATATAGAGTTTTTCTTCCTGATCGAATTTCTGGTATGTAGAAAACATAGATTTGTCAGAGCAAACATGATGAGTAGCGCCTGTGTCCACACACCATTGGTTAGAGTTCTGAACCAAATTGCATTCAGATATAACTGCTAAAAAATTTAAACTCATCTACTTCCATATTATCCACCATCTTTGCCTCTGAGTTGCATTCCTTCATGTGTCTGCAATCTCTAGCAACATGTCCTGCTTTTCCACAAACCCAACACTCGCCATTAAACTTCTTGGTTTGTTTGTTGTCTTTGGGTTTGTTTTCAGGCGTTTTTCTCTCCTACGGGATTTTCTTCTTGTTTTTCTTGAAATGCCCTTTGTTCTTTGATTCTTCTGCTACAAATGCCTCTTCGTTTTGTTTTGTCACTCCACGGTTATCAGCCTCAATTTTTAGTCTGACAATAAGATCTTCTAAGGAAATCTCATTTTTCTTATGTTTCATATGATTGTGGCAGTCATTTCAGGATGGTGGTGATTTCCCTGTTACCGCTTCAACAAGGAATGATTCTCCAACTTTATGTCCTTCTGCTTCAAGTTCATGAATTATGAGTTCGAGTTCTTGCACTTGACTAGTTACGGGTTCGGAGTCAACCATTTTGTATTCCATAAACTTATCTACGATGAACTTCTTCAAACTGACATTCTGCATTTTGTATTTATGTGCAAGTGCAGTCCATAAGAATTTTGTTGTCTGGTGTGGCTGATATACTTTATATAGTACTTTATCCAGACAATTCAGAATGTAGTTTCGGCACAAAAAGTCTGGATGCTTCTATGAGTCAATTCCGAGAAAAACAGCTGCATCTTTTTCTCTAGTTTGTCCGTCTTTAGGCTTTGGTTCATCCTCCTCGATGCACTTCTACAGCCGTAGCATTGTGAGATAAAACAACATTTGATTTTTTCATGTTATGAAGTCATCACCATCTCGTTTGAACGGATCAGGCCTGTTGTGAGTAGTAACCTTTGTTGATAGTTCAACTGTTGTCATCTCTGTTTTAGCGAAAATAGTAAAGTCTTAAGATGTTATACGTCTAGTATACCAAAGCAGAGACTAATCAATAATAAACTCGCCTCACAAGTTTACAAATCAGATTTCCACTACTTTGAAATTCTGTATTAGCTATTTTTAACAATAAGTATGTTACAACAACAAAATAACAACTATAGTAATTGTAACTATAGTGATAAATCAAACGTTATACTATTTAACGAAATAGTACAACGTAGAAACGAAAACAACACACACACACACACACACACACATATATATATATATCAACCAGAAATCTAACCGGTCGAAGAAGAAAATTTCGTCTGAGGCTTGTCGTAACAATTTCCTTAAGACTTTATTCAAAGTCTCTCAAGATGCAATAGACGTTGGCTGCGTGATGTGTATGATCCTTTGTGTCATAAGACTGATTATGATTTTAAGAAAATAAAGATAAAGAAGAGATAATTCGGTTAAAAAATTGAGTGAAGAAAGTGATCAGGTTTTATCCATATTTATTGCCGAATTCCCAATGGCTACATCCGTTGAGAAAGTAACATCCCTTCATTTGCAACGTCAAAAATGTTACTGTTCACAACAGTCGCGTCCGTTCGTTTGCAACGCCACAAAGCGTTACCGTTCGAAACAGTCGCGTTCGTTCGTTTGCAACGCCAAAAAGTGTTACTGTTCGCAACGGTCGCGTCCCTTCATTTGCAACGGTTAAGAACTGTTGCGGTTTTCAACAGTCGCGTCTCTTCCTTTACAACGGCCAAGAACTGTTGCGGTTTGCAACAGTCGCGTCTCTTCATTGGCAGTGGCAAAAAACTCTTATGGTTTGCAACAATCGCGTCTCTTTATTCGCAGCGGTCACAACCATTGATAAAAAGATTGGGCTATATCATATATATTTTTGCTACCTAAAATATGGATTTATTTTTAACGATGTGGGATATATCTCATTCATTATTTTTGAGAATTCTAACACAGTCTGCATAATTTGTTGTACAATATACAAGCGTTGGCTTATGCTGGAATTTATTATAGATCTTGGAAAAAGACAAAGAAAAGTAATTTTGACGCTAGAGAGGTAAATATTGCTGCTGCTTAATGCTCTAATAATTTCCTTTTTCTTCAGAAGTTTTTTTGTCTACGAAACTATTTCATATTAGCAAAACACAACTCTGAACTTTGATATCATATATTAGGCTTCAGTATGTTCAAACAAATGACAAAAAATTCTTGACCAATGTGAATGAATATCAGTTGTCTTTATCAGTTTGGCATACCATTTTCACTCTTTTGCTTATCTTGTTTTGATATTAAAAGAAGTTGATCTTAGTTAGATATTTTATCAAATTTTTACTTAATAATTATATATATATCTATCTTTAATCTTTGTGATCATTTTTCACAAGTAGACCACATGTATTAGATCAGAAATATTACAATTTTTTTAAACATGGGTAAGCAATATCAATATGATCTTAAAACTTTTAAATAGATAATCTAGAGATCCCAAAGGGACATCCATTTTAATTTACTGAGAATTTTTTGAAACATGTCCTGACAACAATACACACACATGAGATGTGCATCAAATAAGGGTGCAAATCACCCGATTCTAAAATTCTCTATTCCACTGCATTCATTCAATAATTGCCTCATACATAATTAAGTGTTTTACCTAATAGATCCATGACATAAAGAGAGAATTATAGTATGTTAGGATTCAGAATTTGAGTTTTGTATTTTGCATTTTGAATATGTACTTTTAAAGGGTGGAAGAGAAGGAGATGATGAAAAATCATAACCATATTTAACGCTAAACAGGTCCTTAATTTTTTCTTTTGCTTTAATTTTTTTACTTTTAAAATGGTCTTATTTGATGACTACACCGGAACAGGGATTTTAGGATTAGCTGATCTGCTCCCATCAAATGAAGGGGAAAGGACATGGTACCTAATTCTCTTTAGTTAGGTCATTGTTGATTGCAATATCAATTGATTATATTATCATTTAGTATGTAGGTTTACGTGAATCTGTTTCCAAAATATTGATTACCTGTTGTACCTACCTGTTATCTCCTATCCGATTTGAATTTAATAGTGTAATTTTGCTTACCATATTCTCATATTGCATTGTATTTTTTTTAAAGAATATTTTCGTTGTATTTTAATTTCAGTGCACGCATTTGTTATCACATTTTGGCACTCATCGCAGTGTTTAAATTAGTATTTCAATTACCTGACAACCGAAAACAATTAGTCCAAGCTCATATCTTCATTGTTTAATTCGTTGCTACAGGAACGGTGCAATTCATGTTTCCCGGGTAAAAAGAAACTCAAAATAAGGTGTCTCAAGTTTCAACAATTTCCCTAAAATTACTATACACACAATGCACAAATAGAAGAAAACATCAATTGATAACCTTGAAGATTTTTGGCAACATGGACAGAAAACTTCGAGATATCACAGATGTAAGGCTAAATAATCAGATATGATAATGAAGGCTGATATTTGAAATGCTCCAGTTAATTATTTGCATTTGAAAGCAGAAGAACTGCTGCTGCTGCTGCTGCTTAATTAATTACTCATGAGCTTGTTCAGAATAAAAAGGCTGTTGGGGCAAAGGCTGGTACAGCAAAGTGCCTGCAAATTATTCAATAGCACAAATTGATTAACAAGCCATATCTATTTTATTTGAATACACTTAATATTGACCTCAGATCATCTCTGTCAGATCGATGCACCTTGATATTTCTACCAATGCCTGAAGATTTAATTCTGGTAGCAGGTGTTCTCCTTTCATGTTTCGATCTTCTTCTACCTTCCACAACTTTGTTTTTTATCAGGACTGCTGCATCTTCAGAGATGGATCCAAGAGAGGGTCTCCATGTTGCACCCTCCAAGTTCCTCCCTTCCGCTCTTTCTTCTACTGTTATTACATGTCCCCTTGGCTGATCATCCTCCTCCTTTATCGTTCTCAAGGAGTAGCGCCCGCAAGGTACATATTCAATGAACCTCATTTTATTTTATTGTGTATGTCTTATTGTTATTTTTATGTCTGATCTTGATGATCTTGGTGATATTGGAGCCTTAACTGAATAAATACATGACTCCTCTATCTCTTTGCTTTTCTTCAGCACTTCTATATAATTATAAAGGACAAGTTTAGTTGACTTGGTATGTCTGATGACAAAAATGCCATCAGTATGAATGGAATCTGCAGGGTGTATTTTGTAAATTTTGAGTGGAGTCGAGTTTTATTAATTGATTTTTGGGGGGTTGTATTTAGATTCCCCTCCTTATTGGGAACTATATTTATCAGCAGTTTTCCTTTACACTTCTTTTCATTTTTAACGCAACGCAGATTTTGCTACAACCACTATAAATGTATTTTCCCCCCCTTTCTGAAGAATGTATGAATAATACAGACCAATAGAAAAAAAGAAGAAAATGCATTACTAGACTTTTGAAATATAGTAAATTAATACGCTGTTCTTTTCATCGTTCGCTTCCACAACTCATGTACTATCAGGATGTCAAGATCAATATACAATAATACATGTATATATGATAAAACTTGGATATTTTGTGAAGTTATATATACATACACACATATACATAAATTTTTTACATACATACCTACCTACATACATACATATATATAAAATATCTCCGTTCAAAATCGATCAATTTGTGGTTGACATCAAAAGCAGTTGTTATTTTACATGTTCATTTTTTACCTTTTAAACACGAGAAAAATACGTCAAGATCAATATACATACATACATACATACATACATACATACATATGTATGATAAAACTTGGATATTTTGGATATTTTGTGAAGTTATATATACATATACATACATATACATACATATATATGTGTGTGTGTAAATAATAAAATATCTCCATTCAAAATCAATC
This sequence comes from Allium cepa, assembly GCA_030765085.1. NCBI lineage: Eukaryota > Viridiplantae > Streptophyta > Magnoliopsida > Asparagales > Amaryllidaceae > Allium > Allium cepa. The sequence continues at coordinate 168,958,511 of CM060932.1, forward strand.
AATTTGCGGTTGACATCAAAAACAGTTATTATTTTACATTTACATTTTTTACCTTTTAAAGATGAGAAAAATAAATATGCTACAAGCTGCTGTCATGAGCTCTAATTAGGTATAAAGTTGCAACTGTACAAGTATTTGTAGGAGAAAAATACACTAGTCAATATAGGTCACATTAATTTGACATGCAACAATGGAGGAAAAAGAACTTTAGCCAAGTTTCCCAAACTAATTTTACTAAGCCGCTCCCTTATCTACCTGTGATAACCTTTACCATGACATTGAACTAGGGCACAATCTAGCAGCGGAGCAGCTATAACCAGACCCATAAGATGCATTCCCCATTCTACTTCGTGCTCAGCTTAGAGACTAACTGGACTGCTGCAAAGTAATATTGGTCCACTGGTTTGATATTTGGACATGCACAAGATATGAACCTGCACGATACATTGTTACATAGGATCCTATCCCTTTTAGAAGTTATGTAAACTAGCTGTTGCATTTGCAGTAAACCGCTTTTCAGACATTGCCTCTTTGTTTTATTAGCGGCAACAATGTTAGAAGCATGTAATCTCCATACATGAAATATTATTGAAGTAATAAAAGCTAGGCAAGTTATTAGAATTCTCTTCTTTTCCAGCAAACTTTCATCTTCTATTACAGACTTACATTCTTCTTCTCTGTCTCACCGTTTTATTCTCCTCGATCTCACCGTTTTCTTCATGTATCTTCACCGCCTCCATCTATTTCCTCCGAAGATTCCATTGCTTGTGCACAATAACACTAATACTCAACATTTGCTAATTTCACTGCCATTTGAACTCCATGACCAACATCAAGCAATCAATCCGAAGCTTACCGCAACTATTCAACATCGTCTTCCAACAAACTGGCGTTCTCGCCCATCAAGTCAACATGCTCAAATTTCACCCTTCATCGGTTTCATTTGCATTTTACTAATCAAGCCCTCCACCAAAATCTCTTCCATCTTACCACATATGTCAAACCCCTCCATAACACAACAACCTCTAATCCACCACTTCTTTCTACTAACATTTCCATCACCATGTCCTCACCCCCACCTTCAAATTCAATGGAAAACCCTACCACAAAATCAACCCACTAAGTTCTCTATAACATTGATTATGGTCGTTGCTGCTGCCACTCTTCCTCGCTGTCAGATCTCAACTTCCACCTCCCTTCTCATTCACCTCTGACCAAACCCTAAAAATTGAAAGCTCTGTTACTTTCTTTCAGGGTTCTTATTCATTTTGGTCATGCTTAGTTAGTTTGAAAGTAAACGTGGTTTATTTTGTAATGATATAAAATAAACTTGCGATGATATGTCTTTATAATATTTGTATTCTAGACTATACGGTGTGTTCGATAAAGTATTATATTAGCGTCAAGTATGATTAATTTTGGAACTTTAAACTATACTATAAAATCATTGAGATATGTGTTTCACCAAGTATGAAGAGTGTCGCAACGAACCGGAATTTTGAACACTTCATATTTAAACATTTGAATCTTGGATTAAATATGATAAAAGTGATTTAATAACTTAGTCAATCCCCTTTTAAATAATAACTACTTATGGTAAACTTGTTTTACAAAAGTGTTTGCTAAAATATATAGTTCGTTGAAATACCGATAAAATAATCCAAAATTATTTTATTAGTAAACAGTTTTTTCTTTAAGAAAGATGTTCGAAGTTTTTGTGTTTGTCTAATTAATCAATATTGAGGTAATCGACAATTAAAAATATTTTATGAAAAAATTAATCGAAACTTATAGAAGTTAACTAGTTGGATGTGAAAGGAAGAAGATATTTTCAAGTGGATTAAAAAGTGTAAAGCGGGTGCAAGTGCAAAGAAGATTTGGGAGGGGGGGGGGGGGTGTCCATGTGGCTAGCCAAAGGAGGGTAAAGGAGGGACTAAAGGTCCTTAAACACTTTGTAAATTCTAAAGCTTCAAAAGAATAAAAAATGGTGAAAGTGGATTAACGCTAATACGCTTTTTGTTCTTCACTAATCTTTCTCTAATTAATTCAAATATATTCCAAACTTCACCAAACTTTCATAAACCACTTATAATACCTTAGGATATATGGATCTAAAGTCAAAGACGGAAGCAAGTGAGCCAAAACCCCTTATCCATTTATGGTCGTGCGCATGGAAGATAGGAAGGTGGTGTTGGTTTGGATTGAATGTGCTAAATGTTAATACCTCAATTATTGAATTTGATAACAATGGCCATATATAACTATTTACAATCATATAAAATAAATATACTAATGTTTTGCCAAATTATATAGTATACGGTGAAGAAAATTACACAGGTGTTAAATTGAAGACTATATAGTATAAAGACTTAAAAGTTGGACATGAAGACTTATGAGTACAAAGACCAAGATATAAAAATCTCAGTATTATAATTTAATATATGAAATCATAGCTTATATTGTTAAAATCCTTGGTAGTAATCTTTGATCCCTATCTCCTATTTTCAATATTTTATATTTTTAAATAAAATAAAATTTCAAAATATATTCCAAAATATATTATAAATTTTTTTCAAAGTTCAAAATGTTTATAACTATATTCAAACTATTTTACAAAGCATTAAATTATTTTACAAAATATAAGATTTCAAAACATTTTAAAAGAAACAAATTTTCAAAATATACATGCATATGTCGGTATATATATGCATGGAGTATGTCGACATACATGCAGCCAAGAGGTTTTTGTCTATTCGTCGCAACCCTTCACAAACGGACACATCTGTTGATTTACTATATAAAGGGGAGTAAGTGCAAACGAATTTTTTGATAACTAATTACTTATTTGTTTCCTCCGCTTACTCTTTTGGAAATTCCATTGAGGAAATATATTCAAATATCTTCAAAATCATATAGAATCAACAGAAAAATGGGCTGGAGGAAGTTCTTACTTCTCTTTTTGTGCCTACGGGTGTAGATTATTTTTTTTCGTTTGAAGGACGCGGGCTTTATTTTTTCGTTCTAAGGACAAATTATGTAAATTTTAATTTTTCGTCTTAATTTCTTTTGCACCTTCATTCTGATATTACTAATCTTAGTTCATCGACCTTCTCGATTCAAGGACTCGTTTTGTATTTGATCTTCTCGATTGTCATCGATCTTCATCGTGTTTCTTTATCGTCGATCTTGATCGTGCTCTGGATCTTTATCAAACAATTTCCTTAGATTCAGGTATATTGCTTTTATTTGTTTCAATATTCTTCTTATCTTCCTCTGATATAATATCGCTCTATTATTAAGTATATTTTTGTCTTTCTATGTTGCACAGTTTGCCTTCTTCCAGATTTCAGTTCCTACTTTGGATTTGTTTCAATGGAAACGTAAGATTTTATTGTGTATCATTCTGTTTCTTGATACGTTCTGTTTCTTCAGCATAGTTTAAGGTTTTTTCAACTTTTTAAGTGTTGATCTATCATTCTAGTGAATTTCATATGTAGTTTGTTGCGTTATGCTATATTTATATAGCATTCTTTGCTATTGTATTCATATTTTTTTTTAATTTGATTGTGCTATGTTCATTTATCGTTTGCTTTTTAATTAATTTATATTTCTTTCATTTATCTCTTAATTTGATTACGATTTGTTATGTTATGTTAATTTAACATTTTTCTGTTGTTGCTGTATTCATAACATTAAGTAAGTTTGTTCATTGGTTTTTTAATTTCTTTTGCAGTACTGATATCTACAATGATGAAGCAAATAGTTTGCTAGTTATTTTTGAACATAATGAGAATTGTTATTCTACTCGACTCACTACGGGCTCTTCTTTGTTTGGTGTTAAGACTAAAATCTATGAAGTTTGGCCATATCTTAGTCCATTTTCTATTGAGATATCTTATGTTCTTGAGAATAAGAATATAATTGTTGATACTGATTCAGATTTGATTAGTATTCTGTGTTTTCTAATTTTCAAGAAGAGTCAATATTTTAAGTTTACTATTAAGAAAAATGTTTTTTCTATGGAAGCTGATATTGGTGGCTATGGTTTAGGTAATGCAAGTGTTCAAAACACTTCAATTGGTAGTAATTCTGGTTCAAATAGTGATTCACAAGCTGATTCTTCTTATTATTTGAAAGATATGTTGAAGAAAGGTTCTCAAAAAACTATTGTGGATTTTGTTGGTTTTTGTTTTAGTGGAGCCGAGGATTTTCGAGAGTTTTTAATGACATATCAAATAAAAAAGGGTTATGATTTGATTTTTGTAAGAAATTCTCCAGATAGAATTTCAGTTAATTGCTCTTGGTTGAAGGATGGTTGTAAGTTTTATGTTAATGCTTCTTCAGATCCTGGTCTACTCTCTCGGTTTTCTATTAGAACTTACAATTTTGATCATTCGTGTGGAGCCGGTCTTAGAGATGTTAATAAAGTTAATATTTCAAGTAGATTTGTTAAATCTTTGATTGTTGATAAAATTCGAGATGCTTCTATGAAGATGACAAAAGATATTATGAAGGAATTTAGAAGAGAGTACAATTTTAGTCTTTCATATTATTATGCTTATAGCGGAAAATAGTTGGCTTTGAAAGAAATATATGGGGATGATGCTATGTCATATAATGATTTACATTGGTATTTAGAGGCACTGCAAAAGTATAATCCTGGTAGTTATGTGGCCATGGAAATTAATGCTTCAACCAATCAGTTTGAGAGAGTTTGTATTGGTTTTGGTGCTTGTCTACTTGGATTTAAACACTGTCGGCCATTAATATTTTTAGATGCAGCTGCTTTGAAGGGAAGACCGGGTGTTTTGTTAGCTGTTACATCTAAAAATGGCAACCAAGGTATGATTTTCATTTTGTTTTTGTTTTATTTACTTATTTGTTTTTCTAGTAATGATATATTAAACTATCATTGTTCAAAGTTATACATAATTACAATGCAGCAATGTAACGACCCGTATTTTTACGGATCGAAGGATCGTAGAATTGTTGTTATTAGGTCGTTAGTGTTGTTAAGTCATTCTAAGTCTAAGTCGTATGTTAGTTTAGGTCGGCCGAGCAACCCAAGTCATGTGAACGACTTAGAGAAATTAGTGGTAGTGGTTGCCGACTTAAGGGATAACGGTTTAAGGGGTAGCGACTTAAGGAAGTTAGGACGTGTTGAGGCTTAAGTCGTGTGATAGTTTAAGTCGGTGGAGCGACCTAAGGAGGATGAGCGACTTAAGGATTGGGACGGCTTAAGGATAGTAGCGGCATAGGTGAGCGACTTAGGAGTTAACGACCTAAGGAGGGTAAGTCGTTCGAGCGACTTAAGGGTGATAGCTTAGGTCGGGTAGTAGATAGGTCGGTTGAACGACTTAAGGATTGGGACGACTTAAGAGAATCGACGACTTAAGAGAGTTAGCGGCTGGGTTTAGTTTAGGTCGTAAGTCGTTGAGTCGTTCAGTCGTTGAGTCGTCCAAACGACTTAGGACTTAGGTAGAAATGCGGCAGTGTGTTAGGTCGCTAAGCCGTATCCTGTTGAGTCTTAGGTCGTGCCTAAGTGTTAGATCGTGTGTGTTAAGTCGCGCATGTGTTAAGTCGTAGGTTGCGTGAAGGCCTAAGGAGTTGGGTCGTGCATGTTTTAGGTCGCGCATAAGCTTGAGTCGTTAGGTCGTGTCTAAGTTAGGTCGTGTAGAGGCTTGAGCCGGTAGGCCGTCGGGTTGATGAGTCGTAAGTCGTGGGGCCTTGTTAAGTCATGACCGACTTAAGGGGGGGCAAACGACTTAAGGGTTTGGCCTATAAATACACGGCCTTATCTCTCTTTTTGGGATCCGGATTTTGAAGCGACGAAGTGCTGCCATTTTGAGAGCTCAAGTACTATACTTCTTCACTTCTTTTCTCTTCTTTAATCTAGTGCTTCCTTCCATCCAAGATTGAAGATCAAATCAAAGATGCAAGAGCCAAGATTGAAGATCTACATTCTTTAAAGAGAGACTTCATCGTTTGAAGCGGAATTTTGACGGATCAAGCTAGATCCTTCGCTATCCGGATCTGGAGTTTGTTGCTTTTGAGGTGTTTAGGTGATTCGGTGAGTGGTGGTTATCTCTCACACGGACCCAAAAGAGTATATTGGATCGGTGGCTTGTTTGTGTGTTAAAGATAGTGATTTCATGCACTTTCCTTAAGTCTGCATGTAGATCCATCGTTCATAAATTTTTGATATCCACTTTACTACATGTTAACCTATGTTAGTTCATTCATCAAGATATTACTTAGAATTCATGCTTGTTAGATTTGGACTCTTTATTAACGAAATTGCCATTATTGTTATAACTGTTTATTTAGACCTTATTTAAATGATTGATTACTTGGATTAATGATTGATCTGATTGATTGTTATAAATTAGTTGATTGATGATTTGATTTGGACAAGTTGGTCGAAGATGATTCAAAAGCTAAGTGGAAAGGCTCTTGAATAAGGAAAGCTGCTTGTGGCATATGAAGCGGATGATAAAGCTCACATGGATAGATTTGATGATGATGTTGAGATGGGACTTTGCTATGATGCGATGAGGCAAAGCATGATGTTGAGATGGGACTTTACAATGATGCGATGAAGCAAAGCATGATGTGAGATTGCCTTGATTTAATCCAGACGGGATCATTCCAAGCATGTTGATAACTCGATGATATGGTTCGAGTTCGTTGATAACTCGGCAGTCATGGATGTTTGGATGCTTTGGTTGTATCGTCACTCAGTCTCAAGAGCGATGTTTTGTGGGTGCTTATCTGATCTTGGTTTAGGCCTTGGGGTTTTGTGCTTGGAAAACATCGACCTTGACTCGAGTGATAATTGTTTTACTTTAAATGTCTGCTTTGCTATGTTTATTTCTGCTTAGTGGGTCTGGGGGCTATCACTGTAGAAAGAGGTGGAGTGGGAGGGTTGGATTCCTATTCCTTTTTCCTTTATGCTCTTTTGGTATGTTTGATAGTTGATTTATTGCTCACTAGGACTTTTGTCTGACTCAAGGTTTTATGTTCAACTCTTATTACCTTGGGCTGTTCATCCATTTTGGGATGGGCAGACAAGGTAGCAGGTGACAGGTGCTGTTCTTAGTGACCAACGCTGTTGATGACGAAGACGAACTGGAGGCTTTTGCATATTGTTTTCTTACTATATGTACTGGATGTTCCGCTGTTTGTATCTACTCTGAGTGATATGTAGTGAGGCTTGCTGTATTGACTTTTCAGATTGTTGTACCAAACTATTATGAGTTTATATGATGAGATTCTGTTCTATGGAGCTTCACTATATATATATATATTCTTTTCTATTGTATTTTATCCATGCGCTGTGAGTAATACGATAGACTATTCTGTGTTTACCTTACCTTGATGATCGTCCATGGCTGCCGGGCACGCCTTTCAGCGCACTATCTCCTTGTTTAAAGTGCAGGAGCCATGGACGGTCGTCACATTTGGTATCAGAGCTTTGGTTAATCGATTTTAGCCAACGCTCGCTGACGTAACTACGTATGAGAGACGTAATTGTATTTTGATGGGTGATTTCTATATATAATATGGTAGCTTAGAAGGATTTGAACTCCTTATGCAGTTGTCTCTCAAGGTGAATTAATCATTTTCTTATAAATATTAAGAATGAGCCGAAGGGGGAGACCAACTGCTAAGGCCGTGCTGTTGAGGGGGCTGCTGATTATGCTGCTATGTCCGAGGCCATGATGACTTCGATCATGAGAAGGATGCCAGCTCCGGGGCCAACGGTAGATGTTGGAGTTCAGGTTCAAGCCCGAAAACCAGTGGATTTTGCTAAGTTGTGCAAAGACTATACTGCTCTTGGAGGAAAGGTTTTCTTGGGGACAGAGTCAACCATTGAAGTTCAGAGGTGGATTGATGCTTGTAGAAGGATCTTTGGTGACTTGGGAATTGATGATGCAACTAAGAGGAAGCTTGCATCAAGACAGCTTCAAGGAAGAGCTTCTGATTGGTGGAATTCTATCACCATTGATACTCCGGAGGAAGAGATCACTTGGGTGCGATTCCAAGCTAGATTTGAGGCTAAGTTCATTTCTACAGCTCAGAAATCTGTTCTGTTTAAGAAATTTGTGGAACTCAAGCAAGGTGGAAGACCAGTTCTTGAGTATGTTTCGGAGTTTGAAGCCTTGTCCAAGTATGCTCGGTCATATATTGAATCTCCTTATCAGAAGAATGAGAAGTTTGTGACAGGCTTGGACACTTATCTTGGGAGGCAGTTGGTGGATCATTTGGACGATCCGTTTGAGAAGCTTGTGGAGAAGGCTCTCAAGCATGAGAATCTGTTTCCTAAGGAAGGATCTGTTGTTGCTGTGACCAAGGAAGATTCTAAACCACAACAAGGTGGGAACAAGAAGAGGAAGCAGCAGCAACAGAAGGGTAAGGATGGCCAGAAGAAGCCGAAGGGCGAAGTGACCTGCTACAATTGCCAGCAGGAGGGCCATTTCTCCAGAGATTGTAAGAATCCAAAGGTACCGTTGAAGTGTTACAAATGTGACAAGCTGGGGCATATTAAGAGGAATTGTCCAGAACCGCGGAAGGACAAACAGATTATGCAAGCTTATGCTTTGGAGGCTGTGCCATCATCTTCAAAAGCTCCTATGGAGGAAGAGAAAGGAAAGAGTGTGGTGGTTCAAGGTACTCTTTCCATTTTTGGTGTTCCAGTTAGAGTGTTGTTCGATACTAGGGCGTCGCATTCTTTTGTTTGTAATGAACTTGTAGGCTGGTTGGGTTTGGAACTGGATATAGTTGATAGACCATTGGTTGTGACTAATCCAGTTAGGGGTTCGTCCTGTTTGTGTATGATATGTCGTGGTCTGGTTGTATCGAGTCATGATTGCTCTTTTGTTTGTGATTGTTTTGTTCTGAACTTTAAGGGGTTTGGAATTATTTTGGGTATGGACTGGCTTAGGAAGTATGCGGCAAAGGTTGATTGTGAAAGGCTAGAGGTGACAGTCGAGAATGTGGAAGGGCGAAAGGTTGTGATACGATGTAAGCATGAGGAAGGCGTCTTCATGAGCTTCATGTATTCGCTGGTTGTTCCACGGGATGGACTGTCATCGGTGCCAATTGTGAATGGATTTGAGGATGTTTTTGATGAGGTCAAAGGGTTACCGCCGCATAGAGAGATCGAGTTTCGCATCGATCTAGTTGAGGGAGCCAGACCTATTGTGATGCCTCTTAGGCGGATGGCGCCTAGGGAACAGCAAGAGTTGAAGGTGCAAGTTGATGATCTTTTACAGAAAGGATTCATTTGGCGTAGTGTGTCTGAATGGGGTGCACCAGTTGTGTTTGCAACCAAAACGGATGGATCGTTGAGGTTGTGTGTGGATTATCGTGAGCTGAATAAAGTGACTAAGAAGAACAAGTATCCATTGTCGAGAATAGATGACTTGTTTGATCAGCTTCACGAAGCTAAGGTGTTTTCTCAGATGGATTTGGCAACGGGATTTCACCAATTAAGAGTAGCAAAGGATAGTGTGCCGAAGACTGCTTTTAGGACACCATCAGGTTTCTGTGAGTGGTTAGTAATGTCGTTTGGACTGACCAATGCACCAGCATATTTTGTGGATCTTATGAATAGAGTGTTCAGGGATCAGTTGAACAAGTTTGTACTCGTGTTTGTGGATGATATTTTGATTTATTCCAGAACTGAAGAAGAGCACAAGACGCACTTGCGGATTGTTTTGGAAATCTTGCGGAAACAACAGCTAAGGGCTAAGTTTTGGAAATGTCACTTCTGGAAGAGCGAAGTGAGGTTCTTAGGCCATGTTATCTCTGGAAGTGGAATAGCGGTTGATCCGCCAAGGTGGCACCGATCCAGGATTGGGTTAGACCTAAGAATGCATTTGATGTGAGAAGTTTTCTTGGACTAGTAGGATATTATCGTCGGTTTATCAAAGACTTTTCCAATATAGCTGCACCATTAACAGGATTGACGAAAAAGAACCAAGTGTTCGGATGGGATGCTAAGTGTGAGCAAGCTTTCGGAATCCTGAAAGAGCGACTAACAAATGCTCCTGTTTTGACTATTCCAAGTGGAAATGATGAGATGGTGGTTTACACCGATGCATGTGGTACTGGACTTGGAGCAGTGCTAATGCAGAAGGATAAAGTTGTTGCGTATGCAAGTCGACAGCTGAAGCCGCATGAAAAGAATTATCCGACTCATTACTTGGAGTTAGCGGCGGTTGTATTTGCTTTGAAGATGTGGAGACATTACCTACTGGGAGTTCGATTCGAGTTGTTTACAGATCATAAGTCATTGAAGTATCTCTTCTCCTAAAAGGATTTGAATCTCCGACAGCAACGATGGCTAGAGTTTTTAGCATCATATGATTTTGGTATAGCCTATACTCCGGGAAAAGGTAACGCAGTGGCAGATGCGTTAAGTCGAAGACATGCAGGATTGGGAGCCATGTTTTCAGAATGGAAGAGTCTTGAGTATTTGGCTGGATTTGACTTCAGGCCTAGATGTGAATTGGAACCTGAGATGTTGGCAAACTTATCGATAAGACCTACTCTTGTGGAAAGGATTGGCGAGGGCCAAAAGCGAGACGATAAGCTTGTCAAGATTATCCGTGATTTGGAATCGGGGTTGGACCCAGAGAAGGATAAAGGATTCGAGGTCGATCGAGAGGGTTGGCTTCGAAAATAAGGACGACTAGTTGTTCCCGATATAGATGAATTGAGGGATGAAGTTCTGAAGGAAAGTCATCACTCGAAGCTGACAATTCATCCAGGTGGAAATAAGATGTATCGGGATATGAAGAGAACCTATTACTGGGAAGGTATAAAGAAGGATGTTGGAAATTTTATTTCCAAATGTATGAACTGCCAGTTGGTAAAAGCCGAACAAAAGAAGCCAAGTGGATTACTTCAGTCATTAGAATTCCTACATGGAAGTGGGAGCAAATATCGATGGATTTTATCGATGGGTTACCTAGAACCAGAGCAGGAAATGAAGGGATTTGGGTCATCGTAGATCGTTTGACTAAGAGTGCAAGATTCATTCCTGTTCGATCAACCAGGACTGCACGAAATTGGCTGATTTATATGTTAAGTGGATAGTTCGATTCCATGGTATTCCGAAAAGCATAGTGAGCGATCGAGACCCATTGTTCACTAGTGGATTTCGGAAGAGCTTCCAGGAAGTTTTGGGAACCGAGTTGTGTTTGAGTACAGCTTATCACCCTCAAACAGATGGTCAGACCGAGAGAGTCAACCGAGTTTTGGAAGATCTCCTCAGAGCATGTGTTTTGGACTTCGGAGGATCATGGGAAGATTATCCTCATTTGGTGGAATTCTCGTATAATAACAGTTACCAGTCAAGCATTAGTAAGGCACCGTATGAAGCATTGTATGGAAGACCATGTAACTCTACGACATGTTGGCTGGAAACGGGAGAAAAGTTGATACTTGGGCCAGAAATGATTCGATAGACTTCAGATTTCATAGAGATCATTCGGCAACGAATGAAGGCAGCCCAGGACCGTCAGAAAAGTTATGCCGGTAAGCGTCGTAAGGATTTGGAATTCGACGTAGGTGATATGGTTTTTGTGAAGATTTCTCCACTGAAGAATGTTATTCGATTCGGGAAGAAAGGGAAATTGACTCCGAGATTTGTTGGACCATTCCCGATCATCGAGCGAATTGGAAAGCTCGCCTATAAATTGGAGTTACCGGAAAAGATGGCGAGTGTGCACAATGTTTTTCATGTATCGTATCTACGGAAGTATGTGCACAACTCGAATACGGTGGTTTCTGCTGATAGCTGTGAGGACTTTGAGATTGATCCAATCGTTGAGAGACCTCGTAAACCGCTTCGTGTTGTGGAAACTGACACGAAACAGCTTAGGAGGAAGGTAGTCAGGTTGCTCAAGGTACAATGGAGTGATGATGTTAACGACTGTACATGGAAGGAGGAAGAGAGGATGAAGGCAGCTCATCCTGAACTCTTCGAGGTATGGCCCTAAGGTGTCGTGACATCTCATGAATTTGTAACTTGTTCTAGTTTTAGAATTATGCATGCTAGGTTAGTAATTGGATGCTTAGTTTGTTGATTGCTATGGATGGTAGGCATGCATAATAGTTTTGGTTGCTATTGTTTGTTTGGAATTTCGGGGGCGAAATTCCTAAGGGGGAGAGAATGTAACGACCCGTATTTTTACGGATCGAAGGATCGTAGAATTGTTGTTATTAGGTCGTTAGTGTTGTTAAGTCGTTCTGAGTCTAAGTTGTATGTTAGTTTTGGTCGGCCGAGCAACCCAAGTCATGTGAACGACTTAGAGAAGTTAGTGGTAGTGGTTGCCGACTTAAGGAATAACGGTTTAAGGGGTAGCGACTTAAGGAAGTTAGGACGTGTTGAGGCTTAAGTCGTGTGATAGTTTAAGTCGGTGGAGCGACCTAAGGAGGATGAGCGACTTAAGGATTGGGACGGCTTAAGGATAGTAGCGGCATAGGTGAGCGACTTAGGAGTTAACGACCTAAGGAGGGTAAGTCGTTCGAGCGACTTAAGGGTGATAGCTTAGGTCGGGTAGTAGATAGGTCGGTTGAACGACTTAAGGATTGGGACGACTTAAGAGAATCAGCGACTTAAGAGAGTAAGCAGCTGGGTTTAGTTTAGGTCGTAAGTCGTTGAGTCGTTGAGTCATTGAGTCGTTGAGTCGTTGAGTCGTCCAAACAACTTAGGATTTAAGTAGAAATGCTGCAGTGTGTCAGGTTGCTAAGCCGTATCCTGTTGAGTCTTTGGTCGTGCTTAAGTGTTAGATCGTGTGTGTTAAGTCGCGCATGTGTTAAGTCGTAGGTTGCGTGAAGGCCTAAGGAGTTGGGTCGTGCATGTTTTAGGTCGCGCATAGGCTTGAGTCGTTAGGTCGTGTCTAAGTTAGGTCGTGTAGAGGCTTGAGTCGGTAGGCCGTGGGGTTGATGAGTCGTAAGTCGTGGGGCCTTGTTAAGTCGTGACCGACTTAAGGGGGGGTAAACGACTTAAGGGTTTGGCCTATAAATACACGGCCTTATCTCTCTTTTTGGGATCCGGATTTTGAAGCGATGAAGTGCTGCCATTTTGAGAGCTCGAGTACTATACTTCTTCACTTCTTTTCTCTTCTTTAATCTAGTGCTTCCTTCCATCCAAGATTGAAGATCAAATCAAAGATCCAAGAGCCAAGATTGAAGATCTACATTCTTCAAAGAGAGACTTCATCGTTTGAAGCGGAATTTCGACGGATCAAGCTAGATCCTTCGCTATCCGGATCTGGAGTTTGTTGCTTTTGAGGTGTTTAGGTGATTCGGTGAGTGGTGGTTATCTCTCACACGGACCCAAAGGAGTATATTGGATCGGTGGCTTGTTTGTGTGTTAAAGATAGTGATTTCATGCATTTTCCTTAAGTCTGCATGTAGATCCATCGTTCATAAAGTTTTGATATCCACTTTACTACATGTTAACCTATGTTAGTTCATTCATCAAGATATTACTTAGAATTCATGCTTGTTAGATTTGGACTCTTTATTTACGAAATTGCCATTATTGTTATAACTGTTTATTTAGACCTTATTTGAATGATTGATTACTTGGATTAATGATTGATCTGATTGATTATTATAAATTAGTTGATTGATGATTTGATTTGGACAAGTTGGTCGAAGATGATTCAAAAGCTAAGTGGAAAGGCTCTTGAATAAGGAAAGCTGCTTGTGGCATATGAAGCGGATGATAAAGCTCATATGGATAGATTTGATGATGATGTTGAGATGGGACTTTGCTATGATGCGATGAGGCAAAGCATGATGTTGAGTTGGGACTTTGCAATGATGCGATGAAGCAAAGCATGATGTGAGATAGCCTTGGTTTAATCCAGACGGGATCATTCCAAGCATGTTGATAACTCGGTGATATGGTTCGAGTTCGTTGATAATGGTTGGCTCAAGAGGCGCTTGAGCTAGTATGAGAATAGTCGTCAAGGAGGATGACTAGGAGGCTGAGATTTCATTGTTGTTGAAGGTCTAGCATGCTCAAAGCAAGAGTACACTGGGCAGATTCGATAGTCCCAAGACCAATAGTTGATGGTCTAGTACTCTGGGCAGATTCGATAGTCCTAGGCACGGGTCACGATGACGTGCGGAGTTATGTCTTGAACCGGGGTTACCATTAGCCCTTAACGGACGGATGAAAGAATGAGCCGGACATTCAATTAACGGTGATATCGAGGCAATGATAACAGTGATAGCCAGAGTCATGGATGTTTGGATGCTTTGGTTGTATCGTCACTCGGTCTCAAGAGCGATGTTTTGTGGGTGCTTATCTGATCTTGGTTTAGGCCTTGGGGTTTTGTGCTTGGAAAACATCGACCTTGACTCGAGTGATAATTGTTTTACTTTAAATGTCTGCTTTGCTATGTTTATTTCTGCTTAGTGGGTCTGGGGGCTATCACTGTTGAAACAGGTGGAGTGGGGGGGTTGGATTCCTATTCCTTTTTCATTTATGCTCTTTTGGTATGTTTGATAGTTGATTTACTGCTCACTAGGACTTTTGTCTGACTCAAGGTTTTATGTTCAACTCTTATTACCTTGGGTTGTTCATCCATTTTGGGATGGCAGACCAGGTAGCAGGTAACAGGTGCTGTTCTTAGTGACCAACGCTGTTGATGACGAAGACGAGCTGGAGGCTTTTGCATATTGTTTTCTTACTATATGTACTGAATGTTCCGCTGTTTGTATCTACTCTGAGTGATATGTAGTGAGGCTTGCTGTATTGACTTTTCAATTTGTTGTACCAAACTATTATGAGTTTATATGATGAGATTCTGTTCTATGGAGCTTCACTATATATATATTTTTCTATTGTATTTTATCCATACGCTGTGAGTAATACGGTAGACTATTCTGTGTTTACCTTACCTTGATGATCGTCCATGGCTGCCGAGCACGCCTTTCAGTGCACTATCTCCTTGTTTAAAGTGCAGGAGCCATGGGCGGTCGTCACAAGCAATGTTTACACAAGAATTGTTGGCTTTATTTTATTCAATGATTGACCTGGTTACACTAGAAATGTTTATGGTAGAAATGTTTATAAAAACAAGAAATAAAATTTTATGCAGCAGTAACTAAAAGACTTTAAAATAACATATTTCTACATTCATATATCATTTTGAATCTACTTTAATTGTGCATAATAGAAATTATTAACATTTAATACAGGTTTTGATGTTTAATATAATTCATGTTTCTTAGTACTGAGCTATCATTAATTATTTATTTTGTAGGTTTCTTTCCTCTTGCTATGGGTATTGTTTCACATGAAAATGAATCTAATTGGTCTTGGTTTTTATCCCATCTGAAAGGAATGCTTAATGAAGATCGGTCTTTAGTTTTTATGTCTGATCGTCAATGGGGTCTCATTTTAGGTGTTCCCAAAATATTTCCTTCTTCATATCATAGCTATTGTTTACTTCACATGGAACAAAATATTGGTATTGTTGTCAAGGCGACTAAAGGTGATTCATCTATTGTGGAGTTGTTCAAACTTTGTGTTAGAGCTTCTAATGTGTATGATTTTGAGCGTTATCTTTCTAAATTTAAAGAAATTGGGGTTACATCTGTAGAAATTTTTTTAAGAGATAAAATTTTTGACCATTGGGAAGATTTGTTTTTTCAAGGAAAGCGTTATGGTGAACATTCTTCAAATGTTGCAGAAAGTTTCAACTCATGGATTTTGGAAGATAGAGTTATGCTTATACCAATACCGAAAACCACTTTAACAACTTTGCGTTTGGTTGTTAAAGAGATTGAGATCAGATATTGTCATACTCTCTGCCAATACCGAAAACCACTTTAACAACTATGCACGTGGAGGAGATTCCAGAAATGAAGTAGGATGGTGGCGAACAATTTCTGTATGAGGTATTGACGTAACCCTGACTCATGTGAGTCAGCTTAGATGTGAATAAAATAGGAGCTATACCTGGACCAAGTGAGGTCAATCCTCCGATCGGACATGTTTCTTCGATACCATATTATGACTTTGTGATGATTGATGGCCACCCCTTGATTTTGATTATGGGAGTGTGTTCCGAGGTGGGCGGTAGTAGCTGCTATGCGTTACCACCAACTTGGTTCTGTAATTGGTAAATCTACCCTAGCATTGCTTCGAGTGTCGTGTTTATATGCCCTAGAGAGCATTCTATGAGTTTTTTTTGTACCGTACCTATGGGGTGTCCTCTGCGTAAACCAATAGTTTGGTGGAGCTTACAGCATTGTATAGACAAGGGGAATATATAAAATGTGTTATGGGGGATATGGGTAACGCCTTAACGCTATTTTAATACTTTACTTTATTATAGAAACTATTATAATAGCTTATTGTACTACATAGTAGACAGTTTAACAGATCCTTAGGAGATGAAAATCTCGAACATCTCTTAAGTTATTACACCCACGTTAGACACTGGATAGGAGATGTCAAACCCCATAAACATCTCTGACGCCATTACACTCATATTTATTTACTATTGATTTAACTTGCATAAGAACTTTTAATTCTGACTCGAGTGTTTTGTCTTTTCAGCTCACTCGGGTCAATCTAAGCTTTTTAGTTTATCGAAGACCTTCTGAAGGATGAAGACGAAGATTTTGAACTATTATTACTTATTATATGTATTTCACTACATCGTTTTGTTCCGCTGTATTTATTTATTATTTATTATTGTTGCATGCAACTCTGATCTGTATTATAAAGGTTTAATCAATGTTATTTGTAAACAGCTTCATGAGTTGTTAATTTGATTATTATATTTTTTCATTCCGCTGCGAGATTCTGTATTTCTTTCTTTCTTTCTTTTCTTTTTCTTATTTACCCCATAACAATCGCCCTTTTGAATGGTTTGAGTTTGACGTGTGTGCCTGCTTAAAACGTCCTACAAGGCAGGTCATTACAGGGAAAAGGCAATATGGTTGCAGATGCACTTAGCAGAAGACATCAGAATGCAGTGGTAGAGATGATAGCTAAGTGGAAAGAATTGGAAGCATTGACAACATGTAGAGTACGGTGGAGATCTAAAGCTAGATCTAGTAAGGAAACTGTTAAGTTATCATGTTTAGAAGTTTGACCAGTCATAATTGAAAGGGTTGCTTCTATGCAAGAGAGGATCCAGTATTAGCTGAGCAGATGAGGAAGTTAAGGGATGGAACAGAGAGCGATGACTTGAAAGATTTTAGTCTTGACCCGAATGGGTGGTTACAGAAGAAAGGAAGGTTATATGTTCCGAATGTAGAAAGCATTAGGAAGAATGTTCTTTGAGGAATGCCATCGTCTGAAGTTCACCATTCATTTGGAAGGAACTAAGATGTATTAGGATATAAATAGGAGTTCTTTATGGGAAGGTATGAAGAGGGATGTTGGCTTATGGGTGAAGCAGTGTTTGAACTGTCAACAGGTAAAAGTTGAACATCAGAAACCAAGTGGGTTACTTCAGCCTTTAGATATTCCAGTATGGAAATGGGATTTTATCTCAATAGATTTTATAAACGGGTTGCCAAGGTTAAATAGAGGAAATTAAAGTATATGGGTCGTAGTAGACAGGTCAACCAAGAGTTCCCATTTCATTCCAGTTAAATCAGCTAGGACGACACCTGTTTTGGCTAAGTTATTTATGAAGAATTTAGTAAAACTCTATTGGATTCCTAGTAGTATAGTAGGTGATAGAGATTCATTACTCACTAGCGAGTTTTGGAAGAGTCTAAGTAGACTTTAGGTACTTAGCTCAAGATGAGTACCCCTTACCATCCGCAGACAGATGGGCGAACGGAAAGAGTTAACAAAGTCTTAAAAGACTCTTGTTATGAGCTTATGTGCTATATTTTGGAGGATCATGGGAAGACCATCTACACTTAGTCGAGTTTTCGTATAACAACAGTTATCAGGCTAGTATAGGGATGACATCGTTTGAAGCTTTGTACAGAAGGACATGCAAATATCCCATTTGTTGGTTGGAGACCGGAGATAGGTTGGTTCTTGGTCCGGATTTAGTTAGAGAACCTGTAGAAAAGATTGAGTTGATTTGAGCTAGAATGAAGGAAGCTTTTTCGAGGAAAAAGAGTTATGCTGATAGAAGATGGAAAGATTTATTAGAGTTCTCTGTTGGAGATCATGTTTCATTAAGGTATCATCGATGAAAGGTGTAATTCGATTCGGGAAATCAGGAAAGTTGGCGCTGAGGTTCATTGGACCATTTTCCATCATAGAGAGGATCGTGAAACTCGCATATAGGGTAGAGTTATCGAATGGTTTAGCAGAAGTCGACAATGTTTTTCATGTTCCTCATCTAAAGAAGTGTGTTCTGGCAGAGACTATCATAGCACCGACTTTGTTAGATGATTTAGTAGTGGAACAGAATTTGACCATAGTTAGAAAGCCAGTTCGTATAGTTACAAGAGATGAGGAGAGGCTAAGGAACAAGACAGTCAGATTAGTTTAAGTCCAGTGGAGTGACGATGAGAGGGATGTACTTAGGAAACTGAGGGCAGGATTCGAGATACTTATCCTGACTTGTTTCATGGTATGTTTTATCTTTATGATAGATTTTGATAAATGCCTTATCATAAATTCAATGACGAAATTGTTTAAGGAGGGGAGTCTATAACGACCTTAATTTCGTTTAACATTATTTAGGACATTTAATTAGATAAATTAAATGAAATAATGCATCCTAGCTGAAGTAATGAAATAAATGGAATTTAAAATGAAATAGAAAAGGAAAATTAGATAAGGGCAATATAGGAATAAACTATATTCTTATACCCTAAACCCTCATACCATATCATTTTTACACTCACAAGCAAACTAAAGCTAAATCGGTCGACCACCATTAAAGAGAAGTAAGAGGATAAGCAAGAATCAAGAGGAAAACTTAATCGAATTAAATCCAAGGTCAAATCTCAACTCCTTAACAACAAAGCTAAAGGTAAATAATTGTTACATATCATATTTTTGATGTTTCGGTTTCTGGAATCAAATCTGAATGTTTTTGCAAGTAAATTTCCATGTTTTGAATGATGAATTATGCTTATTTATATTGATTTTATGACATGTTTTGAATTGAAAATCCTATAAAAAGACATCCAACTGCCTTTCAATTTTAATATATGGTCAAAAATGATATTTTAGAGATTTAAGTTTTATAATTCTCTGAATTAATGTGGAATTAGTAATAATTTTGTAATGAATAAAATGGTTATTTGGGTTTAAAATTAATTACAGAAATTATATATATATATATATATATATATATTGGCTCAGAAATTTAAATTTGTTAGAAAACATAATAAAAGTGATTTATGTGAATTTTTGTAGAATTTTCCTAACTGTTTTAATAAATATATAAAATTATTTAAGGTATGGACTTAAAATTTTATATGTTTATAAAAAGAGAAGGGGCTATTTGCTAATGCTTTGAAATGTTAATTTTTGAAATTCGGCAGCACCTTTCAGAGACGATTTTGAAAAGGTGCGGGCAACCGATTATACGATGACAAATAAGCAGGTTAGTTGAAAAGAAATTACTTTTTAAAGTTAAAAAAAATCATATTTTTAAGGTTCCGCTATCTCACCATCTTCGGCAGCCACCTTTCGACTTAGTACATCCACCTCTAACTAGACCGAAACCAAAGCACATGGTATCAAAGACTTGGTACGTAGTGAATTAAACATAGGCGAAAGGTATATGGTCGAAACAAGGGGTTCTGAAGGGGTCGAAGCCTTTTTTATTTTCTAAAGGAAAATCACCTACTTCGCTTTCGAATAAGATGGCCTTCGACCTGGTCAGCTTTTGATTGGGTCAAATTTGTTTTAAAGAAACGAGCATTCGAAATAGGTTGCACCTTTTTGTTTTAAGAAAATGCTTTTAAAAGGGGTGGAAACATCTTGCTGCTGCTTTCCACCTTTCAAAGCAAATGGTTTGAGAAGGGTTAGTTTTTTTAAAAACTTAGCCACTTCTCCAATGCTTTCGAAAGGGTTGCTTTTGACTTAATTGTTTAAGACCCTTTTTGATATTTCGAAAGTTAAACACAAAGGTTTCGAAAGAAATGGTTTCGAAAGGTTGTTCCACATGTTTCGACTTGAACCTGATGCTTTCAAAAGTTTTATTTTAAGTGGTATACTTTGATGCTTTCCGAAGGTAACAAGAAAAGGTTTCAAAGGGGTGGTCCTCCAGTTTTTTCGAAAGGGGTGTGTGTGTGTGTGTGTGTGTGTGTGTGTATAAAGTCTCAAGGGGGTGATTCTCTAGTGTTTTCGAAAGGTTTACCGAATTGTTTAAATGGAAGGATTCTGATGGTTTTGAAAGGAATATTAAAGTGTTTAGAAAAGGATGTCTAAGGTTTATAAAGCTTTCGAAGAAGATGTTTTGCAATGTTTTTGAAAGGTTTATTGAGAATGGTTTCGAAAGTTATGTTTTGGCCTTGCGGCCAAGGTTATAAAATAAAATATTTTACTTGTATCGAAAGAGGTACTTTCAATGGCTTCGAAAGGGGTACTTTCAAAGGTTTCAAAAGATATTTTTTAAAGATTTAAACAAAGGTTTCAAATGTTTTCATCAACAATATTTTGGTAAAGCGTATAACATGGAAAAGAGATCTGAATAAAGCAAATAGTATATATTGCTTGTATAAGTATGATTTAAAGGGTTATATCACTTTGAAAAGGTTTTCAAGGAAAATTTAAAGGGTAGTTAACCCTATGTAAAAGACTCATATACTTGTATACTAGATGAGACTGGTATACGGTCGCATCCTATACATTAGTTATTAGCCCCTAGCTAATTTAGTCCAAAATTTCAGTGTGTAGGGTTAGTCATAGGTAAGACTTAAATTATGGTTACACAAAGAAAGGAATATATATGTACAGAGGAGAAGGATAAGTTATTAGTAAGTCTGAAAAACAATTAGGATCAGGTGGCCCTTGGAGAACTAAGTTAAGGACAGACCATCCAGAATTATATCTAACAGTTGTTAAATAATTTGTTTAGTTTGTTTGGTAGGCCGAAGTCAGCTAAAAGTTAGTAGTTAGCCTAATAAAACCACATTGTTTCAGACAGATGGTCCATCTATTACCTGTTTTTGAGCATATATGGTATTTTCTATTATTGATATAATCGGTTTGATTAACCAGTTTGGTTGCAGGGCTTTGATTTGCAAAAAGATATGTTTTAAAGGGATTTTAGTGAGGGGAAACCCAATCCTCTAAGTGGCATGATCTCACTTAAAATCAATAAACCAAGATGTAATAGTATTATTCACACCAGGCTTTAAGTTTGACTCGAAGTTTAAGTTTTTCCCCTTAAACTCTTGGGTGCTCAAATTAATTTGGGCAGATTGAGAGTTTGGGTTTATAGGTTTAATAGGTTGACGAATAAAGCTTCCGGAGACAAGCAGGATGCTGATACTAGCTATATTTAGAAGTTGTTTCATTTATTTTCGATGTCTTGTATTAAGTCTAATATGACTATTTAGTACTCCAATCAACCAAGGGGGCATCTTCATATGTCGATATTTGCGTATTTATGTAATAATCAAATTTGATCTAAAACTGGGAAACGATTGGGATTCTGTAATGGAGTATGAAACATGTTTGTGAAATGTAATCAGAAAAGGTTTTTTTTGAAATCTGTGTTTTTGTTTCATATTCATATGCTTCTGATATTATGGATACCATTAACATTACCGTATTTTGTTGTCAGAAGTTAATACCATAGATGACTGCAGCATCTGTAGTGCTTAGCTTTAGGCCTCAAGATAAGGGATGTTACATGATGAATGCAGCATCATCGGCGTTTATTTTTGAGTTTCAAAGTGGGGGTGCTATTATAGTAGTTTTACTTCTTGATTGTTTTGGGTAAAACAGATTTTGATCTAAATTTTGAAAGTATGGTTTGATATACAAAGGTTATACGTATATATTATTTTGAAATAATTTGATATGAAACCCGAAATTCGGTTCTTAAGTTTTGGTTAAGTTATATTATGGATGCATTATGGTAGTTTGGTTGTGCATCTTGCTAGATCTGTTGATTAGAAGTTTTAGTTATAGGAGTAAAACGGAATTTTCGACGATTTTGGACATGCGGAATCTTCCAAATTAGTTGAGAATTAAAGTTTGTTTTGGTGAGAAAATAAAAGGTGGAGTATTGTAACTCTAGAATGGAAAGATAGTAGAAACTAAATATTTTTTATTTGTGAAATATCTTTATTAAGTAGAACATTCAATATTATTGGGCCAACTAATACATGTCTTTACCTTAGGGTTGTGTACGAAAAGTAGACTCTAGTCATGATTTTTGTTAACTGGGTTTTTGCCCAAGCAGGAATGCAGATGAGTTAGAACATCTAGACCAAGCCAAAATAACTCAAGACTCAACCAAAAGACTAAGAATAGGCCAAGAAGGATTCAAGAAGAATTACCCAAAAATCCACTAAGGCGATGAATTGCTAGCGGTCCATAAGGAAACTCCACGAATTGTTCTAGACTCTTACATCATAAACCAATATCTTTTTTAGGGATGTTTGTCAAGTTTCATAGTATCCCAAGCAACCTAGTTCGAGAAGCAAAGACCTATCTGATTCTAGTCATAGATCAACCTAACTCATGTATGAATCATCGTCAAAACAAGGCAACTAGCTACGAAATCACATGGAGAGCACCTACATAAGATAAGGAGTGCTATCCAAAGGGAGAAGTCCAAAAATCCCCTAAGTCCCTATGGATCGCTAGCGATTCACAGGATTATGTTGGATTGCTATGAAATTTCTGGAGAGGATGAAGTGAAAGTACTCCAAGTAATTGGATCATTAGCGATCTAGAACCTATGGATCTCTAGAATTCCATCATCTATGGATCACTAGCGATCAAACAGGTTAGCTCGGGTCATCATGAAACTCTCTGAACTCCTTCCTAGCATCATGTGCAGGCTTTTGGCAAAGAGGCGAAGCCCAATAGCTCTCCTGCCCCTATAAATACAATCCTACTTGCAACATTAAATGGATCTTCTGTACTAGCTACAGGAAGTCTACATAGATTATTCTTCACTCTAATCCTCCCATACAACAGTCTTCTGGGAGTTCGTTGTGATTCCCCAGCGATCTCTTGTACTTGTGACTTGAACTAACTTTGAAGATTCAATCACATTGTAATCCAATTCAACTTGTAACGGCAGGTAGTTAATTAAAAGTAATAAAGTGGATGTAGGATTTATTGACATCCGAACCACTATAAAATCTTCTTGTCTTTTTACCATTTATGCTCTTTTGACATTTATTTTTATATTATTTCTCTATATGAACAGGGCTGGTGCTTTCACACTCAATCCAGGGTGTTGATCCATTCTTTAGGTTAACAAGTTGGATAGCAGAGTTCGACTCTTCCTAGCTACTTGCCTAACTCGACGGATGATAATATTTAGAAAGTTGACTCAGTAATAAGATCCAAATTTATCTTGGACCTTCGTTGGAATCTTAGTAGGTTAAAATAGGTTTTATTTGCTGAATATCTATGTTAAGTAAATGGATAACGTTGTTTTGAATACACTCTAAGGATGTAATAGAGTAC
The DNA here is from genome assembly GCA_030765085.1 of Allium cepa. Classification (NCBI taxonomy): domain Eukaryota; kingdom Viridiplantae; phylum Streptophyta; class Magnoliopsida; order Asparagales; family Amaryllidaceae; genus Allium; species Allium cepa. Next base: position 168,982,134 of record CM060932.1, read on the forward strand.
TATACAGATATGAATTTAGGTCTTGAATTTTTTTTCATTTAAATTGTGTTTCAAAGGAATGTTTATTAATAAAGTTAAATTGTTGTAAAAATGTTTACAAACTTAGTTAACATTTTATGAAATGTGTCATAAATAATTAGTGTAGTAAAAGGGAATCCTTTTTTGATAAACATATATAGACTTAAGATAATGAATGTTACATAAACAAAATTGTGGCCTTTTGAAGTAAATTATAAAATTGAGTAATATTTTTATTAGAAAGATAAATCTTTACGGAATGTTTATAAACTCAAGTGATTGTTTTACGGAATGTTTCGTAAATAAATTTAATATTAAATGAACAATATTATATGTGAAAATAAATGTGATTTGAAAGGTAGACAAACATAAGTAATGTTTTAAGAAATGATTCATTAATGATTTTAATATTAAAATGGAAAATAATTTATGTAAATAAATATTAATTAATAAGAGATAATATGTGTAAGTAAATGGGATTTAATAATGAATGTGAAACAAAAAGTAATTGGTGTAATAAAGAAACTAACTAGAATAAATACGTAAGTTATACGTAGATCATTATTCGCATACTATTTTGATCCAGATTCGAGTACACGATTTCAAGGTGAATTAAACTAGTCGAGTTAGGATTTTCACTTGATTCTTGACGGTGAACACTTGATATGGATTTTTGATTTGATTTGGAATTTTCTATCATAGTACATGGCTATGCAAGAAGAACGTATATTTCGAATCAAGGAACCCGATCAATAGGGAAGTCGAGTGAGCGATACTAGTCCGGAAGTGCAATTTGTATGACCGAGCGAGCGATCAAATGAGATATTACAAGTGGATGACATACATGCATCGTATGTACTTTAATATAATGATATGCTTTTAACATTAGAAAATGAAAGCTGTTTAGGTCGGATGTCATTTGTAACTGAGATACAGGTTCATGGATGCAACGGCTAATTTGATGCTTTTGGTTTCATGGGCAGAGTTTAATGTTCGACCAGTAGGTACACGTCTATGTTATTGTTGATAGTATTATGCCCCGGTTATGGGAGGCCGCTTTTGGACTTTTGTTTTCTTTTTTTGGTTTGGGCCGTTACGACAAATTGTGGTTTTTCCCGATCGAGGTGCACAAAGGAGTTGCTGTTGAAATTTTCCGTAACTTTTGAGATTTTAAAAGTTTATTGAATCATTTTAGTGAATTGGTTTTAAAAGCCTTATATTAGGGAGTCATTTCCTACCTTTGGAAGTTTGGGATGAGATTCTTTTAAGAGGGAAGAATGTAACTGCCCGAATTTTTGAACGATATATAATTAAATATTGGAATTATTCAAGTAATTGAATCATGGATTTACTCTAAATAAAAAATAATTTCTAAAGCTTGTTAAATTCCGTTTAAATAATAATGATAATAGTAAACTTTTAATTTAGAATTAAAAGCGATTAATTTGGTTTTTAAAATAATTCTTTTTATTTAACATGTGAAATTATCATTTCGGGGCACTGCCTTGGACTTTGACGAAAATAGTACATTGGATTTGGCATAATTGATTGTTGTATGCCGATGAATTTGTGGCAATTAGATGTACTGTGCGGATGTGCGAGTTCGAAACGCATAGAGCTGATTTTAGAAAGTAAAATATAATATACTTTGATTATAAAAGCTAACTTCTGTATATAATGGAATCAGGTCCTGATATTAGTTCCATTGAGTTTGAAATAGAGGTATTTAGCAAGGAACGGAAGTGAGAATGCCTTGTTTAGAGTTCATGATTTTGATAGATGAATAGTATAGGAGATAAATTTTCTATATAAGGACCCTCGCTTTTCTCATTTTCAAAACCTTAACCCTAGCCATCCAAAATCCAACGGCCACCGCCGTCCATAGTGGTCGGGGCTAATTTAGGCAAGGTGACTAATGACAAAGTTGTGCGGCTTGGGGAAAAGAGCAAGATGATCAGATGGATTGGGTTATGGTGGCCCACTGCAATGGCAAAGTCGAGTTGAACATAGCTGGCACTTAGCGTTCGATCTTAATGACGAAGGTGCTATTAGAGGCATTTTAGGTGGTGATTGGCTCGGCTTGGGCAGGAGAGGTGGCGGTAGGAATATTTTTAATGAATTCGACATAGGTCATTTGGGAATACCAATATATGTTACTTTGAGATGTTATAAGTTTGATGGGAAAATAACTTAATTGGGGACACCAATAGACATAGGTTGAACATGCAGGTGACATGAATTAATTTGTTAACTGATGGGTTCATAGTTATCTTAGAAAAACTATGGGATATGAGATGAATAGTCCTCATCATGTTGGGGATGGATAGTCTCTATGAGGTTAATGAAGGGTTCATAGTTATCACAGGAAAACTATGGGATGTGTGATGGATAGTCCACATTATTTTAAACGAACGGAATATGTGTGATGGATAGTCCATATAATTTAAATAACTAAACCATAAGTGATGGGTAGTCCATAAGGTAAGGGATGGGCAATCCAAGCGATAATAACATGTAAGATGGATAGTCCACATACTTTTGTTATTAAAACATGGGTGATGGGTAGTCAACATGGAAGGTGATGGGTAATCCAAAGAATGATATACATGAGATGGGTTGTCCACATAATCATATGACAGACAACCAATGAAAATTAGAAAGGCAGCCTAAAAACTTAGGATGGGTAATCCAGTGTTTATTACATGTTTGCATATTGGTATATTATTATGTTATAACCATTGTGGATGGGTAGGAGGCAATCTAGCTATTAGGAGCTTTATTTATTTCTGCTATGTAGTTTGGTTTTGCCTATTTGGATGTAATGGAAAAGTTGTATAATTGCTAATCATTTGACTCTGATCAACCAAAGGGAATCTTTTTATGTCGCTCTTGGAATATGTTTTCTCTTAACATAGAATCGCAAATGGGATTATGTAATGAATATAAAATCATATTCTGAAATGGAATGTAAAAGTTATTTTTGAATTGTGCTCGTAATTATTGATATGATTAATATAACCGCATCTTGTCGTCGGGAATTAATAACTATGGATGATTGCAGCATCTATAGCGGTTAGTTTTGGGCCTTAGAATGAAGGATGTTACAATAAAATTTATTTTTCTCAAAATTCTAAAGTTTTTAAGATTTAAGCATTATTTATTTTTAGTTGCTAATTTAATTAATTTCTTAATTTATTTTGTAAACTTTCATCCTTGTTTTATATTCATCGCCAGCTAAGTATCCTTATGAGATTTCCTTATCTATACTGTTTTTCAATATATAAAGCAATCAAAGCTCATCTAAAAAATGAACACGGTAATAAAATAGGAACATATCGTATTGTATGCATTTCAATAGCCGAAAAGCGACAATTAATGATTACACCCTCAAATAATCTAAAAGAAATGATTGTTGGAAGCTGCCATTTAATATCAACTGGTATTAATGATGTTGTGACCCTATCACTTCTTACTCAAATGAAATAGGCATTTTTAGTATGTTATACTACTATAACCCACATATCTTAACTTACCTTTTTGTTTTCTAATAAATAAGGTTCATACAGTACATAAATTATTACAGCCAATTATAGGACAAACTATGCATTTCCGCACTGTAGTAGGTAAAAAGTATAAACTATGCACATTTAGAATATATCATCAGAAAATTGGCATGGTGGATTAACTTTCCCACCACCTATCTTGTCTTCTTTAATCCTAAGTTAACCAATACCCTATATTTGTATTTGCCGTCTCATTATCCTTATAATTATATTACTATCTTCTTTTAGTCAAAATTTCCTAATAGTATTCTCAAATTTCGATATTTATTTTCTTTATCTTTGATCTTTCATGCGAGTATGCTCTAGAACTCGCAAAAGTGTACTTCGATACAATTCCTCATTCCTTTGCAGGTTCTTCTTATGGCTTTCACAAATATCTATTAAAACATTCCTAGATTCATACCAATATTCTATATTTGACAGGATTCATTGTTGCTACTCTATGGTCGTTCGTAGCTATTTTATTGATTACTTTAACTTTTACCCCGTGTTACCTAGGAAGCCAACCTTATATACTCTATATCAAAGTAGATATGGTTTTACCATCCTTTATAAAATTATTAAACTTCATAGTCATAAAATAATTAACCTAAATTTTTATATTTGAAAATATGAACTTAGAATTTTTTATTAAATTCAATAATTGCTTAATTTTCAAAAGGAGCCATGGAAAACTCCTCATTTTAACCAACTTTAATGGTAGGTGTCGTTACTTTTAAAACTATAATTTAGGATTTATGAAATAAGTTTGTTTATTAAGTTCAAAAGTTAATGTTAGCAATTTAATTTAAAAATATCATTTCTTTTAAATAATACATTACTTCCTTCTTTTCAAATAGTAAGAGTTAAGTTTTTATTACATGAATAGTCATCAAATCAATTCTGCTTTTATAACCTTTTTACAACAGAGATTTTACTTCTTAAAATGTAGGATTTTTAACTCAAACCGTTTATTAAGTTTTGCATTCAAAAACTCAATTGTTATACCAAATCATTTTTAAAAGTGCACTATTATAGTGTTTCTATGACATCTTTTATAACTTTAAATAATATAAACTGGAGTAGATAAGGACAACTTTCATTCTATTATTTTCCTATTACTCATGTTATTTCCACTTTCAACCTTAGCAGAAACTCTAATAGCATATGAAGGGGGGCCTTTAAAAGATTTGTGCAATTACTATACATATTTATAGAAACTATCCCTTTTTCTTTGTTTAGCCTTTGATTTTGTATATCGTTTCTAATCAGATTGCTATAATATACATTTCTAACATTGTTTCCATTTAAATTTCCTAACGTTGCTACTATTTAAATTCCTTCTACCTAAATTTTTCTTATTTAAATTGCTCCTCGTTATATTGCTTTTTTTATTTTCGTATGATCGTTTTCTTCATTGAATCTTTGTAATGCATCTGCCTACTGTTTTAGCCTTTGTGCTTTTCTCAATTAACATGAAATTAATTATTTTTTATGTATAAATCAATTTCGATTGTTTTCCCTGTATTTGTAGAATATGCTAGTGTATGATTTTTGTTTGATGATAATAAACATATATATATATATATATATATACACACACACACATATACATATTCATTTAAATGTATTTGTTGTTGTACTATTTTATTTTTCACATAATTAAATAAATATTTTTTGAATAAAATATATAACTCAAAATTCATATTCAAACAAATATTTTGTTCAAACAAATATTTTGTTCAAACAAACATTATATTACAAATTCAAATAGTATAAATTTGTGCTCTCACTACATTTACATATTTCAATTGCAATATAGTTTTAATTACAAAATAATTTTAAATTTACAATTTTCACCTCACTACATATTCACTCTCACTCGTATTTGATCTTCAACTTTGTTCTATTCGGTATCCAGCATCTGAACTATCTGCAAAATAAACATTGACGCAGTAAAATTGAAAAAGAAAATATTTTGCAGTGCTCAATAAAATGTGTGTTTTGAAAATATTATTTCCTTAGTTATTTGAGTTGTTCATCATTATTTTCTTTTAATTCATCTTACACGAACAACTTATGACATGCACAGTGTATCACTGTACATGCCACATGGTCGTGCACATCAATATATACTTGCTTGTTAAAATTGCAAGGACATGTGAGCACAAGGTTAAACCAAGCAAAAACTGGATTCAACTCAAGTTCACTACGCAAAACCCTAGTTCAAACATCACATGAAACCGCACAAGGGCCAAGAAAAGAGAGAGCATCAACATGACTTGCTCACAAATTCAACTGGACAAAGTGCACCATACACATATACATACTTCAATGGAACCAAACCATTCTAACCCAAGTCAAAGACAAGACTCCAGTAAAATTGGCATTAGTGGTTCAGAGGCATACAAACTCGGTGCACATACACAAAACCAGCAACTCAATGGATGCAGCAGCATAAGCAACATAATGGTCGATATACAATGACATCAAGCTACACTGAAGTTCAAAATAAAATGACTCGAAGCAATGCAAGAACAATTCACTAGACACATGCAACAATTCAACCGAGATCAATGAACACAAGCCAGTGGAACAACACCCCATAGACCAGCTATGGAACAAAGCTACATGGAGACACACTAGAGAATACAAGTGTAAAACTCGAGCGAGGCAACGAGACAAAAGTTCAAAGGCACACAAAAGAATTCAAATGCAAAACACATACACCAAACCTTAAATGACACAAGCAAGCATTCAGTTTCAACATGCACTGACAACACATGTAGGTGAAACAAGACTCAAGAGGAATAGAACCAAACCAGAGTTTGGTCAGACTAGACACCAGCCAGAGCATGCAAATGAAGACTCAACCAACATACACCAATGCATTCAGACATGTAACTATGCAAATGCATAGGGGCAAGTTTATCCCAAACCAAGAATAGACCATAGAATGTAAAAGTTCAATGCAATGGCTAGCCTCACGACAACAATAACAACAACCAGATCACATGATAATAGATTAAACCAAGTTTATTAACACAGCAATTGGAAGTGCATAAATAAGCAGAAGGTAAATTTAACTCGAAGCAAACTGACCAGTGTGGATGTGTACGAGCAAAACAACAATACAATCAGAATTGAAGCCAAGCCATCACACACACATATACATATATATCTATATGTATATACATTGAGATGACACACAAATATATACAGTTTATATATTTCAAAAATAGTGAAGTAGTTTACATAACAGTGAAGCAGTTTATATGTAAAAATAGTTGCAATTCGCAGTTCTAAGTCAAGGAGCATTCAAAAAGAAGTGACCAAACACCTTTATTCAAAAATTCGAAAATTGAATGCAGAAGAATGGAATCAGTGAACAAGTCCAGATTATCTCAAAAATTCAAATGCCAAAGTGAAAGGAGCACAGAACGGAACCGACTCCAAACAAAATTCAAATCAATTCAATTGATGATATGATGAACAAGTCAAAAAAATAACATAATCATTTGATTAGAAATCAACGCAAGCACCAAACTCACTAACAAATTCAAACCAAATTATACAAACGAGATAATAGGGTTTCATCCCTATAAATAAACCCATATCATCATCGGCAATAGGCAAGGAGTTCGAGTTCAAGCAATCAATAGAGAAATTAAAGTAAAAACCAATACCAATTAATATACCACTCGAACTCGCAATTGAAGCTACCATATGCAATCAAAATCACGAGTCGATTGATGAAGCAAATCACTTCAGTATCTTTTCTTCAATCGATTGGTTTTCAAGCGGCGTCTTCAATTGGAACAAAGCCCTAATTCAGATCGTAGAATGAAACGGCACGAATGAAGCAGGCGACGATAAATAAAAAGGAAGGAATGCATTCATCTCTTTTGGGCCGAAGAGAATATACAAACAAAATAAAAGGGAGACGGTCTTACTTATTTAATTGGGCCATAAATATTTGATTAGGGCTTTTGTTTATTTTAGTTGTTTTTGTTTATTTTTAATTCTTACTTAAATCAGACTATAGTTTAACTAGGTTTACGGTGTAGTTCGAGAATTTGCAACTCATTGGCTGAGTTTTGGCAGGGTTTTTGAGCTTAGAGTTAGGTTAGTCAAGTTAGCGGGTGTCGCAAGTTTACGTGTGTTTGTAAGCGTCTGACTACTTAATTTCTAGTAAAAACCTTGGTGCAACACGTAGGTAGGTTTTTGCTGAAGCTGGGTAAATCTGCATGTGATTTTTACTGCATTACTTTCTGTTGTTATTTTTAATTCCACATTAATTTTAGTATCACCCTATTCACCCCCCTCTAGGGTGAAAACGATCCTACAATATTTTCTAAGTACGGGAAATTTTTTTAATCTTCATTATCGGGCATTTTTACAATTCCATTCCCTTTACCCTATTTAAATCAAGTATCATTTCCATTTATCCACCCCTTAAAAAGAATTATAAAACTTCTAAATATATAGAAATAGAAAAATCATCGAGCTAGAAATATGCCTTATTTTCCATTTATTTTAAAAGTAAAGGTTCTTAGCTTTCCCTTAATTGTCTAGTTTTTCAAGAATCTATTCCAAAGGGGTAATTTATATTGCAAAATTTAGTATTTACTTACTTCTCAAAAATAGCAACCTTTTAGTGATAGGTTTCTCCTATTTTTAAACAAATTCTTTTAAAGCCATTTCAAATAGTTTGAGAAACTTCAAATATTCTTTTATTAAATTCTTTCACGTGGGGTTAGACTTGGAAACTGTAACAACCGGATTTTCGATCCTCGAAAATCATACTAATACGTCCACTGTATTTCGTGCCGAGTACTCAAGTGCCAGAAAATTGATCATTAGGGTTGAAAGAAAGAAACGATAGAAGAGAAGAAACTAGACAACATGGAATCTCACAACGCAATGGAACAATTATATATTACTCGACATAATATATTACAAAGTCATTTCAAAAATGCTACATCAGAGTTATACCAATACAAATTCTACCCTAGGATTGTTATAACAGTCTGTCCCTACATAATTTAATACAATACATACATACATACATATATATATAATACAGCAGAAAACAAGAAAAATAACTAGCTATCGATGAAGCACCTGCTCCAAGCTCCTCCTAGTAAATCTGTGGAAAAACATGAACTTATTGGCGGCCCATTCAAATTTGAGCACCTAGAAGTTTAGGAAAATAAAACAAACTTTGCGTCAGACATGAGTCTAATATGAGTAAACTCAAGCAACTTAATTATTACTGTAAACTCTTTTGAAATCAAAGTTATCTCGTAAGACCATGCCGCATATAAACACGGAGTGGTTTTTCCCTTACGATAACCAAAACATTTGTAAATAAAGTCCAGTGATATTATAATAGTGTCTAAAGTACAAATACATATCCAAAATAGCTTAAATTATTACCATATTAAATTCTAGCATACTAGGATCTAAAATCAAAATTGTAAAGGGATGTATTGGAGATGGATTCCATACTATAACAAGGTAAGGGACTACCTTTCGATGGTACACACCTAGAAAATGAACCAAAGTCTTACAAGAACTTCTTGAACCCCTGCTACATAGAGCCAGCTGTCCTTTTAACATAGCAAACCAGATTACCTCATCCATTTTTGGCACCAAGTCCTTATACTACCATGGTGTTCGCATGCAAAACAATTTGAATATGGGCAATCTAGAATGGGATGGCAACTCCTAATGGTAGCTGACCACGTAGCTCTGTTGCATGCCCTGTTATTTCCATTTCCCGGTTTATGAGGCTCATGAGGTCACATCTTTACCTTCTTCCTCTTAGCAGACCATCTTGGAATGCTAACACTTCCCTCCAAGCAGAGATACAATCCCAGCATTCATCCATGCAAGTTGTTCTTGGATTGAACAAAAATTCCATAATATTATCTTCCATTTTGGAATCATCCTCAGGAAGATTAGTATAATTTTACAGTATACTTCAATATAATTTAACATCGCTCATTATTAGTTTTGGAATAGTTCGGATAAATTTGAAAACCGGTGTCTCCAAAACTATGCGATAATTTTTGGTTAACTGAATTCTGATTCTTCTGGAAGTATGCATTAAGTAATCGAATCCCCATCGAGGAAATCGGATATACCCAACATACCACCTAAGTCAAACAGGTCTAGATTTGATATTTGGTTATTTAATCGTCAAATAAGACGACAACAACCAATTCCTTTTGAGAGTTATTTATCCATAGCAACCACTAAGCCTTAAAACACATCTTTATTTAATGAACCCCTTTCAAAAACATTCATATACCTATTTGTTGACATAAATGTATTCAAAAAACATTTGCGAATAACTTCTTACTTCCAAAACTTGTTAAAAACGATTAAACAAATGTTGTTTAAATTGGAGGTGAGGACAATCCTGAACATTATTCCTTCGGTGTTAAGTATGGAACAGATGTTCCATACCACCATTTTTATAAGGTCAGTTTAGAGAAACCTAGATGTCAAATTCTTTGTAAACAAATCTATTTCATTCATGAAATCTCATTTTATTTTGAAATCAGAACCGTTTCAAAATATTTTCTAAACTTCCAAATCCATTATAAAACCTTTTAATAAATATTCAGAACCATTTGTATAACTTCCTTTTATAGATATCCAAACTTTTGTACAAATTTCTTATAAATATCCAAACCTTTTATAAACACACTTTATAAATATCCAAATCATTTTTTAAAACTTCTTTTATAGATAACAAAAAATCATTTATAAAACTCTTTATAAACCCTTCCTGTTTAAAACAGCTTCTTAAATAACCTTAATCAAATTAGCTTCCTTAATAAGCAATGCATTTTATGAATCGCCCTTATTTATGAAATCTTCTTTGCTTAAAAACTCAAACCCACTTACCCAAGCACCTTATAAATTTCCAAATTCTTTTATAAAACTCTTTATAAAAATTTCTTTTTATAACATGGGAAAACACCCAAGTAAAAACACCTTTAGTAAAACCATTTATCAAATCATTCTTTAATCTCTTGTCCAAATGCAATAACTTTGAAACCAATTCCAAAAAGAAAATGAAATATTTATCCTTCCAAAATTAACGGAGGCTTAATGACCACAATGGTACTTTTAATTTGGTTTTACTTATCTAGTTAACATGGCATTACAAAACAACAGTTATATAAGAAGTCAACACTAACAATCAATCAACCTTCGTGAATGTCTAGGTTATTACAGCAGGAAAATGGTGTTTTGTTCTGCTAGTAGATGTCATTTTTTTTCCTATTCATAAGAGTTACTTAATTTTTAGACAAGAGATCCTTTGGTTTGAAAATAGTTCACTAATTAAGAAAGGGTTTAAACAGATATCAGATAGATTTTTAACGAACTTTTAAAATGAATAAACCTCCATTAAATCACAAGTTAAAACTTAATTAAACCTTAATAAATCTCTGTTCGATCATAATTAAAACCTATAATAGCTTATTTAACTCTTAATTTATTTAACTAAATATTTAAATCTTGATTAAGTTTGGTTAAGTCCTAATTAATTAATAACTAAACCTTAATAAATTAATTAATAATTAATAATTAAACATCTATTTAAAATTAAACCCTAATTAAGTAAATTATTAACGTTTAATTAAATAATAATTAAATAATTAATTAATTCTTATTTAAATAATTAATTCAGGTAATAAACTTGATAATATCTCTACTACTAATAAAGAAAATTCATTGAACTAATTTACTCGGTGTCCTTTTGAAATTCCTAAAGTCCCATCCTTTCCAGCGTTTCCCGATCCACACTCATACACTGGCTTCCCATCGCATCCATTCTTCCCATTCTCCTTCTCTGGTCCTGCAACCTAGCTCTCTTCCTCCCGAGTTCATCCACAAAAATTCCCGCTTCCATTCATCCCCAAATTCAGTCGTCTCCGACGTTGCTTCCAAGGCTACCACCCTTAGCGTCAATCTCCTTCCACCAAATTCAACCCCGGTTCTTCAGTGCGCTCTCTAATCGTCCCTGATTCCACTCATTCCCAAACTCAACCTTACCAGCGACGTGCCATCCAGGTTTTACTACTCATCGATCTGACAGCTTAGGAGGCATGAGGTCCTTCTTTCTCGCCTTCTGTTTCCTCCATAAGGTATGCTTTCGTACACTGTATATTTTGACAGGAATTGTTACACGCTTCGACTACTGCTGGCTTTTCTATAGACTCACTGTTTCCTGTTCTCGCTTATTTGATTTTTCCAATCTGATTTATAACCTGCAAAATGAACTTCTTCCATTTTTACCTCAGATTCTATTTTGTCTGATTTATTGATCAACGGAATATTTCCCCCTTTTACTATCACCGTGGAAATCCATTGATGGATATATAATACTCTCGACTTAATTATAAATTCAAATCTGATAATGGATTATCCAACTGAAACACGCATGCACATAAGTGATGAACAAAGTATGGTTATCATTTATACTGTTTTATATTACACATCTGACTACAAATATTTCGTATAAAAAGATTATGTTTTCGATTGGAAAAGCGCTATTTGTATATGTAATAATAAATGAATCAGTGGGCACTGTCCTTATGAATATTACACAAAGTGATGTGATGTTGTTACTTCAACTGCTAACCCTTGGCGCAAAATCGGTTTATTAATTTGGTAATGTGCAACCATGCCATTAAGTTCTGGTCAAGTAGTTGATGCTTCCATCAAAATTTAATTTGTAAATGCACACATTTGTAAATGCATACATTTGTAAAGCCTTATAGTCAAATTCTGACTCATTTTTCAGCCTCAGCCGTTGGAATGAACTTTGAACTTGGTTTTATTTTTCTTTCTCATTTTAATGATTTTTTGGTACATTCAGTTCAGTTGTTGAATGTTTCTTTCTTTATTGCAGATTTTAACTTCTGTCTTGTCACGTTTGTATTAGCTTTACAACTATAGTTGGCGCACTGTATGCAATGTAATGTTTTTCCACTACTCAAAGAATCTTCATGCATATAAAGATTTTAAGAGTGTGTGTTATGTATTGATTGAATATGGTACTAGCTATAAAGTTGAAAAAATGTGTTACTTAAAGTTCAACGTATACAGAAATACATATTTAAATTTGTTAAAAATGGAATATGTTATGTACCCTTTTGAAATAGCCACTAAGATTAGAATGTCGTATATAATTGCAAGAAACTAATTTGAGTTGTAAAGTGACTGGAAAAGCTTTGTAAATGACTGAGAGAAACACATACCTGAATGATTTCCGTGAGGCTAGCTGTGATGTAATCAGTTGAGAAAATGCAATGTTGTAGTGTTAAATATTATTGAATCAACAGTAAAGCATGATCTAATGAGAGACGGGGCTACAGTCTCAACAGGCTGAAAAAAGCGGATCTGAACAGGCTTTGTTGAAGCATGATTTGATGTAGTCTGATCTGACCAAGCTGAAAAAGGTGATAAATTGATAATATACAGTCTGAGCAGGATGAAGCATGATGTAGAGAGCCAAGGATCATTTCCAAGCTCTGTTGAAGAAGTTGCTGAAAACTTATTGGATCGGGTTTTAAAACCATGAAACTGTAGGTCAACTTACTGAAATTAGATAGATTCGATGGCCATATAGCTACAGAATTGACCTTTTTGAGCATAGGAATACAAATATTTGTTGATGGTGAGTTGCAAGTTGTGCTAATAAGGAGGGCAACAACATAACACAATACTGAGGTGAGTGTGTAGCCGTGTGACTACAAAGTTATGCAGGCCTAAAAGGAAATGCTGAAGCATGATAGAGAAATTTCTTAGCAACTATCCTAAAGGAGAATGCAATAGAGTCATGATGAATATGAAATTTTTACTCTAGAAGATGTATATCCTTTTGTTTTGCTCGAAGTATGATACTTACGTGTATGAATGAAAATAAATGTTATAGTCATTGTAACACTTATCTCAAAATTCTTAGTCATCTATCATTAAATTCAAATGAATAGCTTATAATCTATTTTTGATTGCATTTACCAATGAATATTAAATTACATTTTTGATCCACAATGGGAAGAATAGAACTAAGAACGTAATTGAAAACAAGTTAGAATACTAAAACAGTGTATTAAGAAGAAGAAACTAACATTTGGACCAGCAACCATAAATACATTAATTATTAACAGTTGTAATAAAGAAAAGATGGTGCTCATTGAAAACAATACTATAGACATACCAAAGCGAGTAGATTTATGCTCGCAAAGGCGAGCATATATAATTGCCCTGGATTTAATTGAAGTAATTTTTGTGCATAAGTGAGGAAGATAAGGCAAACTAATTTTCTTTTCTTTTCTATTTAAAGCAAAAATAAAAAAAGTTGATATCTCTTGCAATTGCAGCAGTGCCTTTTAGACGATGCCTTTTTGAACCTGACTTCCTGTCTTTTCCGCACCTTAATAAATGCCTTCTAGATTGGCTTCACTTTGTTGTTAAAACATCAGGCATCACATCAAATGTTGATTTTTTTCCATTCATATATTCTTTAGATGGGTCTAAGTCTAAATTAGTTCTTGGCTTACTTTGGGACGCTTTATCTGAAAGGAGTTTTTGCTCAAGTACATCTCTATGGTATCTCTGCTCAAGAGCATTTTTAACCTTTTGTTTATAACGATAAATTTTTTGGATGTATAGATTAACAATTTATCACATAGATAAAGCTTACAAGTTGCTAAGATGCTAACAGTACAAGAGGAAACAGATAGAATGTAGAACAAGATAAGATAAATGTACCTGAACAACAAAATTTTGCCTTTCACGGTTCAAAAACAAGCTTAATGTCCAACTTATTCTGGACTTGATTTTATCTCTTACCATGTTGAAACTGAGTTGATCTCTGGAAGTAAATCTATCCACTTCATTAAACTCTGATAATAGCATAGTCTTCAGGAAAATCAGGTTGTTTATATATAAGGTCAGTAGATAAGTTTAGATTTATAGTATATATCACTAGCTGATTGATGGAATGTTTAAAATAATAAAATAACACTAACAATTTGCAAAACAAATTCCACTAAAACAGCAAGTTAGGAAACAAATGTTTCTCCTTTTTCAGATGGGTTAAATTCCTCTTCTTAAAGAAGTCGCAACTGTTGACGTTATTGAGGTTTGCAGTGGAGTCAATGTCGTCGTTATGGTCATTGGATTTTCAAGAAAATAAGGGATGGCGATGAAAGATGTCATATTAAAGAATGTCTCCATCTACAAATTTCAAACCTTTTTTCTTGAAAAATATGATGCAAACTGCAAGGAGTGACACATAATTATAATAAATGCATTAATTTAAAATAATTATCTACAAAAAGCTTCTAAGTAGCAATGAAATTTCAAGAAAAACCAAGACCGCATAATAAACTCCACGAAAGCATGCTTAGAACTTACATACGTTAGAAAACCAAAAGTCAGAATATATGAATTTATGGATAAGGAAACAAACACATGAAAACACAACTCCTATACAGATATAAATACTGTAATGAAATTTGTAAGTGCTTCGTTTTCGGTAGTATATAGTATTCTTATGAATTGTTTAAAAGTATCTAAGTCTACATTGTGAGCTGACTTGATGACCTGGTTCATTGATTATATAGAAGAAGAAAAAATCTAAATATACAAATAAAAATAAAAATAAAAACCACCAAGTTTCCAAATAAAGAATAAAAAAGTAAACGATGAAGTGACCATAACACTACTACAAAACAGGCCATTTGCATCGGTTGTTTACCCCCGTTTTGCATCAGTTCAACAACCGATGCATATGCAACCGATGCAACAGGCTTAACACTTTTGCATCAGTTCTGAAACCGATGCAAAAAGGTCTTTTTTGCATCGGTTGTTATTAACAATTGATGCAAAATATCATGGTTGGTTGCTTGAACACGGCCCTTATGTTGCATCGGTTGTAATGAAAACCGATGCAACAAAGGAACTTGTTGCATCGGTTGTTGTTGAAAACCGATGCAAACTAATCCCTCTATTGCATCGGTTTTTTATAACAACAGATGCAAACTAATCCCTCAGAAACCATTATTACAGTACTCAAATAGACTATATATATATATTATTGATAATCTTTATATATATATATATATATATATATAAAGAAAAAAACATACACAAAAAATTAAAAAATTAATAGATTATTTCATTATCATTTACAAATTCTGCTTTGGTTTACAAATTTTCACCTTCATTTACAACATTGATTTTTGTCATCTCCACTATGCACACTTCATCAGTAACAGCATCGACCTCAAACATTTTTGCTGCTCCTCCACCTCCTCCATAAAACAAAACACATACACTTCGCTTTTTATTCTTAACGTAGCTCATGTTCACCTATACATTTCTTTTTATTCTTATCTTCAATTTTGAAACCGAACTTGTTTCTTTAACTACTGGTATGTTGTGTCCAGTATTCTCTTCTAATTTTCTGGATGACTCAGCTACATCGTTTTCTGCATATTTCTTAATCTTTGCCATCTCTTTCTCTACTTTCTTCTTCTGACGCTTGCGCTCCAAATACTCGGTATCATTAGAGCGGCCTTTTTCACCAGATTTCCCCTCCCGTTTTCTTTTCTTTTCCTTGTCGTTTTTCTTTTCCCAGTTACCTCTTCTTCACTTCCCAGTATAGAAACTGGAGTTTGTTCTTATTTAATAATCTGAACTTCTTCATTCCTTTTTGAATCAGCAGTGCATTGCATTTCCTTAACAGCATCATCGTCTTTATTCAACTTAACTATACTACCCATGCTAGCAGTCATTCTTGACTCATTTTCATCAATATTTTGGTTGGTAACAGAAGCATTAGGAAGCTCATTTTCATCCATATGGTTCGGGGCATCAACAGAAACTGAACTAGCAGGGTCCAGATCAATCCAATTGTGCACATTCTGCCTATTGTTATCTGTCGGAAATTCTTCATTCCCTGTTAAAAACAGTCAAATTGGCACTAATAAAAATAAATATTTGCACGAATATCATAATAAGCATAGAAAGTTGAGCAAAGTAGACTTACCACTCCTTGAACATCGATAATGGTGGTACTTGAATCAATGTGCTTTTTTGCAGCAACTGAGCAAGCTGGGAATTTGATCAAGAAGCATTTTTCAAACTCTTTCACATGATATCTTATATATCGTTCAATCATTGTCACTTTCATAAGCTCATCTGGATTAACCTTTCCAATTCTTTCAATGTAGACAGGTCTCCCTTCTTTGTCCACACCATGGTAACCATGAGGATAATATTGCAGAACTTGCTCCAGTTCTTCATATTCAAAATCCTGACGCATGATGATGTGTTAAATGCAACGCTACAGAGAAACTTGTTAGAAAAAAGTACCATTGCAGTAAAAGATTTGAATACTGAACAAGTGAACAATCTACAAACTTATTACAAATGGAGAATACCATAACAATGCTTGTCTAAAAGTCAGTTGTAATATACAGCATTAAGGATGCAGTGCCTTTCGAAAACTTAGTAGTACAAAAGCACATTCTTAATGCTAATGTTAATTAGCCCATTAATTTTAACATCTTCGAATTTTTCTTTACCAAATGGAAAACAAATAGAACATTCAGCTACAGGTTGCTAAAAGTGGTTAACCTATACCCTATACATACATATATTTGGAGTATACATGTTTTCAATTTACCGTTTTAAGCAAGAATTATCATACAATGGTACTTTAAAATGTAGGACTACAATCTATAACAGATTTGGTCTAGGTGGAAAATAGTTTTTTTTTTTATTTGGCCTTGATTTTAATTTGTGAAAGAACCAGTAACCCTTGTGCACGGTTATTTTACTTTCACTGCTACGCGGTCTACAGTTCTGATGGCCAGACAGCCTGCCCATCTGGTATTAAAAACATTGTTGTAGGCCGGATAGTTTGCTTAATGAAGGAGCATTTTTTGATGAAGTAAGAAAATTGAACCGAACTGGGACTTGATTTCAGTAGACTTGTTGTAGAGAGATCAGTGTTTAACACACGCTTGTATAGCTTGATTTCAGTAGACTTGTTGCATTTTCTTCTATTTTGGGACTTGAGTGGTCAATCTTCTACCATATTTCGCAACATGGTGCATATTCAAATCCTTAAAAGGTTTCCACTCTGAAGAAAAATGGTGAATAAGTATGCTTAAATGTCCTTGTACGGATCATTTCATCGATATCAAACTTATTTATTCATGGATGTGGTCAGTATAAAAGACACAAATTAAACTCTAAAGTAGTAGGACAGTTTACTTTTAGATTTCCTACAAATAAAGAAGTCTATGATTCTCACCTTAAATATGTCAACTCGATGTTGGTTGAAGAATGAGAAGAAAAACAGCAAGCTGGATGCTATATTACTATTTTATGTCTAGCTACAGCCTACATTAATTGGTGTATGGAGTCATTTGTTGCACAAAAATACTTTGCAGCGCATTGATTGCAGACAATTCTTGATTAACATCTTGTTTTCATTCTGAAGGATGAATGTGCCTTGGAGAGCTCGTGTTGACACAATTAGTACGGAGCTTGATGTGCTATGTGGCATCTGTAGGACACATCAAAAAAGAGTAATATTGTCTATGATTTAAAGTTGTAACAATTTACAATGTACGGGGAATGCAGTTTGTCCTTTTTTTTCCTACTGCAATAGGTGTAAAGCTTAAAACCTGCTTTTTTCTGGCAAGCAAGCCTTTTCTATTTGAACGAAAATGGATTGACATGGATGTGAAAAAACATATCATGAACTTGATTACTTTTATGCAGGAATTGCAGCAATGAATATAAATAAAGAGTGTCTGTGAGGTTGAAGGCTAGATCAAGAGTGGACAATAACTCTAGTTTAAGCAGGAGCTGTGGGCAAGTACATGCCCACAAGCTGAAATCAGTTTTTAAGTAAAGATTGCTCAAGATGGAGATGTCATGCATCTATCACACTCCAATTAGTGCCCTTCAACCAACCAAACACTTTATAGCCCCCATTTGGATCACAAGCTAGCATTACCTAACTCGGCATTATGCCACTGTAAATGGTACTATTTAAACCGGTTTATATTTTTTTTTCTTTCAGGAATCAGCCAGATAGTTTTTATTAACAATTAGTTATAAGATATGCTGGGATACTCTAAAGTCTTTCTACACCCTATTTCTGAAGAAATTTTTGATATTCCAATTCACAAACCAAAATTACTTACGAAAACTAGGGTGGTATCTTTTCTGGTACCACAGGTGGTTCCATTTTACAACAACAAAACGGTCGCTATAATAGAAACAAAAAATTACCTCCTCATGAATAGGATCCAGACAAGAATATGAAAGTGAAACATGCATGTTTACATTTATGGAAGTGTTATCATCAGCTTCAGAACCAGACTCACCTGTAGATGTATCGCTACCCTTGGCCTGCCCAGCAACAAAATGATTATACTTTCTCTAGAGACATAGAAACAATGAAAAATAACGAAATGACAGAAAATATAATTTTCTTACTAGGAATTTTGATTTAGAGTAAGCAATTATCTTTTTATCACCATTAGAGATGGCAACTATTGCCTGCCATACTGTGCTTCACCATTAAGAACCATCTGAATACCAAAGGAACTGTAAGTGTCGAATGTAAGTGTTTAAAAGTAGTTTATAACAAATAACAATAAATTAAAACCTTTAATATTCTAGGATCATTCCATGGTCCCTTTTCTGATTTGAGACAGCCACCCAGATCTGCACATGTACATGTACCACCAAGAAACTCGGGCAACTCGCTGAGAGAACAAATTTAAAGCAACTTTGGGTATAATCAAAGCTTTTTTGCAAAAAAAATGCAACAAAGAAAGATGCAGTAGAGTAAAAAAAAAAGAGATACCTTGAATCAATTATCTCCAATAGCTTATTACAGTATTTATTTCCAATAACCTGGAGAAAGTTAACAAACAATATTGTTAAATAATTCTACAGAATTCCCAAAAAATGTCAGGTTGAATTGGTGAAAGCATCACTTGTATTTTAGAGCTGGTTTTAGGATCAATAAACGACTTGATGGAATTCCACATCAATTTAAAACCTGTTCCAGCATTGATATTGAACATCCTGTGTAAAGTCTGCAAAAAAGTGGTTTAAAACTTTATTAAACCACCATATCAAACTTATAATTTAATCATAGACATTGCCAGCTACTTTCATACCTCAGGGTAATTATCCCCGTCTATTTTCTGCAACTTCATAATCAACTCTCTAGCTGTCTGTCGGAAATTCTTCATTCCTTGTTAAAAACAGTCAGATTGGCACTAATAAAAATAAATATTTGCACGAATATCATAATAAGCATAGAAAGTTGAGCAAAATAGACTTACCACTCCTTGAACATTGATGATGATGGTACTTGAATCAATGTGCTTTTTGCAGCAATTGAGCAAGCTGGGAATTTGATCAAGAAGCATTTTTCAAACTCTTTCACATGATATCTTATACATCATTCAATGGTTGTCACTTTCATAAGCTCATCTGGATAAACCTTTCCAATTCTTTCAATGTAGACAGGTCTCCCTTCTTTGTCTACACCATGGTAACCATGCAGATAATATTGCAGAACCTGCTCCAGTTCTTCATACTCAAAATCCCGACGCATGATGATGTGTTAAATGCAACGCTAGAGAGAAACTTGGTAGAAAAAATTACCATTGCAGTAAAAGCTTTGAATACTGAACATGTGAACAGTCTACAAACTTATTACAAATGGAGAATACTATAACAATGCTTGTCTAAAAGTCAGTTGTAATATATGGCATTAAGGATGCAGTGCCTTTCGAAAACTTAGTAGTACAAAAGCACATTCTTAATGCTAATGTTAATTAGCCCATTAATTTTAACATCTTCTAATTTTTCTTTACCAAATGGAAAACGAATAGAACATTCAGCTACAGGTTGCTAAAAGTGGTTGCCTATACCCTATACATACAAATATTTGGAGTATACATGTTTTCAATTTACCGTTTTAAGCAAGAATTATCATACAATGGTACTTTAAAATGTAGGACTACAATCTATAACAACTGTAAAATCTCATAGCCCCTGATCATGGTCTCAAGAATGGGTATTGCTTGACATGTTAGTGCACATGTGATTTTACTTGACACCTGAATAACAACTTGGGCCTTTATTTTTGGTGCTGTCAAATTAACCTGGAACCTACCTCGCTATGGACCCGAAATCCACATCAAAATAATCAACCAGCAAGCCCACCACTCATTGGCCCACTGAGCAACCTAGCCATAACAATAGTCAATTGAATGGAGAAGTTGGTATATTAATAGAAGATCCAAATCTCTCCATTGCCCGATTAGAATGTGAAGTGGGATTCAAAAATGTTTCATATTTGGTTAATTCATTGTGCCCAATTGCCGGCTTAAGTCTAAAGCCTTTATAAATACCAATATGTTTGTTAATGTTTCAAGGGAAGTCAAGTTGGTGGCCAGCAGCTGGTTGAATACGGGTGAGACCCCAACCATACCCATTTTGGACACGACATTAACCGGATCAGTTCAGGTTTGTTTTCACAAAACTCTTCAGACCAAATAAGTCCGACCCAAACAAGACCCAAGATCCACCAGTTTGGGTCAGGTCGGGTAATGGTGATAGGCCTGATTATTTCGTTAAAAAACCGAAAAGAAACTGTTTGTTTATACAATTTTTTTGCAGTAACAATTAACGAACTAAAACCATGAAAAATGAATATTAACATGAAAATAATATATAAATAAAATAAAACAAATATATAAATAAAAACTTATATGTTATAAAACTTGATCAAACCATCACAAAGACCAAAATATCACAAATTCACGTTCATCTGATTTTTCTTACTGTTTATCATCGTTGTGTTTGATTATGACCTCAACATAATCTACAACCAGATATGCAGAGTAGAACCCAACACCAAATTGTCCAATGAGGTTCAGGTCACCTCCTGTCTGCATCTTCTCGACAAAAGCTGTAAACAACAAATTTTATAGAATTTCTTTAAATAAAATAATAATTAAGCATAAAATAGGTAAAATGGTGATTAGGTGGTCGATAGTACCTAAAGTTCCTGACTTAGCTATTGTTCCTAAGTTCTTGATCAAATCTTCTTTAGTCATACCAATACCTCTGTCTCTGATAGAGAGAACCTTATTCTCCTTGTCTAGCTTAATCTGAACATTTAACATAAAAAATAAAGATTTAACCAGGCGAGGCTGCAAAATAAACCTATATTCCATGTAGTAACTTTAATGTGCCAACCTGAATCTCAAGCTTAGTGTTGTCACCTTCCCCTAACCAGTCGCCACTGCTAACCAGTAATTCACCACTGCTTTCAAACTGCAACCGCCTCCATCGTCATCAATCACCTCCAGTAATTCGCCTTCACCGAAACAGCCACGACCCAAAACCCTTAAATTCCAAAACATGAATCACCCTCGGCACACAATCGAGCACCGAATCGCCTAAATTCGAATGACAAACTCGAACAAAGAACACCAGAACATCAAGCTTGTTTGCGAATTTTGTTTTTTTTGTGAATGATGTTGTGAATAGTTTTGTTTTATTGTGTATACTTTGGTAGTTTTGAAACCAAAGTTTTGGGAAATTATTTACGGGGACGGAGCTTGGATGTAGCTCAGGTTTAGCCATTTTGGGAAAGATAAAAATGGGAGATGGATTTAGGGTTTTCGAGTGGACGAAAAGAAGAGGTACGCGGTGAAAATGAGAGGGAGATGAAATAATTTGCCGCGATTTTAAACGTGGGAATAATAATTTTGCATCGGCTGTAGATAAAACTGATGCAACTAACACTATTTTCATCGGTATATTTTCTTCGATTGTTGATGATAACCGATGCAAATTGTATTTTTTTTACTATTTACGGCTTTCCACATACCAAATGCATCGGTTGTTAAAGCATAATCGATGCAAATACTTCTATTTGCATCAGTTGTTGTAACAACTGATGCAAATGAGGCGAAGCGACATGCGTATTTTGTAGTAGTGAGTGCAGGTCCAACCGGACGTGCATTTATACTCGTAAAAATTAATTTTATTTTACCTTAATTAATCATTATTAAAACTTCCTTAACTTGGTTAATAATTTCTTAAACTCTAATTACTTAACCGAATTACTTAATTAATTGATTAACCAAGTAATAGTTACCCTAATTAATAAACCAAATAAATATATTATCAAATAGTTAAAAACTTAAACCTTTGACTTACTTAATTAGTTTTAAATGAGTTTTCAAAACCAATCCAAAAGAAAATACTTTAAAACTTGAAATCGTGAAATTTTGCCGAACTGCATCCATAGCGACTATCGCTATAAACGCAGTTGGCTAGAATTGATTTCTATGCGAGACTTCACCTTAACTCTACCTGCTACATATTTGAAAATACAAATGGAAAAGTTTTGAAAACTTAAACAAAGGTGAAAACTTGGAAAACATTTTGCTAAATCAAACTAGAAAATGAGCTTTTTTTTCAAATCGGATTCAAGTCCTTTGCGATATTTAAAGGTGCTAACTTCACAACAATTTCATCACATACACTTGGTTGGTTTCATAAACACACTACCATCATATCATAACCAACCATTCACATATCCATATATAAACATAACATTTAACATCAAAATCCCAAATCCAAGCTCAAACACAAACTTATAATCATATGTCATCAAAACAAGATGACATTTCAACACAACAAGTATTATATTTTCACAACATATTGTTCAATATAATCAAGTCAATATCTTTTTCAAAAATGAGAGTTTACTCACCGAAGCTTACTAATTTAACCCAAACTTTTTCTAAAACTTTGAAGTGACCTAGGAACTTGCAAAATCGAAGATTTTGGATGCCTATACACTCAAAATGGGCTCGGCCTTGGACACTTTGGGCTCGGACATGCACTATTTGGGTCGGCCATGGGTATTTGTAGAGAGTGTAGACTTGTACTATTGAAGAAAGATGTTGTAGTGTTTGTAAAAGTGTTCTAGTGAGCTAAAGAAGTGATTTTTCACAAGCTATAAATTATGATGAGAAGCCATGGATATTTCTCTCAAGATTTTAGGAATTTTAAAGTGAAGAAGAGGATTGTAAAATGAGAAATATGAGAGTTAAGGGGTATATATAGGCTTAGGAAAATAATTAAAAATATATTAGTGCTTGAATTAACTATGTATACATTACATGCATATCCATACCCCTCCTTCATTTCAATCCTCGCCATGCCCCCCCTCTCATGCATTATTCATGCCATGTACCTATGCACGTTGAGTTGAAAAAGGTATTTTTTTATATGTTAATATATATATATATATGTATGTATGTATGTATTATATTTTTAATAAATAAATCTTCTTTTATCTTATCTGTATATACACTTAAGTAAGAAAACGTGTATGTGCATATATAAATGTGCACACCATGTTAATATAGTTTGTAATCTGTACAAATATGTTTACCATAGTGTTATGACATCTTAAATAATTTTAATTAATGAAAAATCAATATTTCGAAAAATAATTTCCAGACACATTTTCTATTTTTTTGAACTGTATATATTGGTAAATAAATTTTGAAAACGATTTTATCATCATTTGTTATTATTTAAAATAAGTTTATTTGTTAATAAAAACTCGCATATTTATTATTTGAAAATTTAATTAAATATTTATTTAAATAGCGATTAAATTCTGGGTCGTTACACTCTCCCACATAAAATAATTTCATCCCGAAATTTATCGCAATCCTAACCCAAAAGTATTATTTAATAAAACCAATTTTGTCTAAATCTCCTTTTTTGTATAATTCGGATTTAACTTCATTTATTAATCTTTCCTCTAGCCAAAATACCTTATGATAGGTTAATCCTTACCAACTGAGTTGTCACAACATACAGTCATGGATCTTATAGCTCTAGTCCTAGTCTATTTGCAAGGGTAGAAGAGATAAAACTATGATAGGAACCAATATCCATCATGAACAAAAGAAGAAACAATACATAGATACATAATATCATCCAAATAACACACCATTCTAGATACACGCTAAGTGGCTCCATCATATATGGGAAGTGCACTTTAAAAGATACATACAATAAAAGATACTAACAAGGCATAACTTAGGATACTATTCGTAATACTAGTCTCTATCTCGCTAGTGCTAAACTTATCCTTCCACAACACTTTTTCCCTTTGTTTCTACTAAAGAAGATGGTTCTATGATGATAACAAAGGGTTTAGGCTGCCTTCTTTCCTTGAGCTCAGGACAATTTCTAACGAAATGACCCTCCTCATGGCAGTAGTAACAATTCATTGGTGCATTCTGCTTCTCAAGCTTTTATCTCTTAGTCTTTGCTTTTCCCATTCTCTTTTTCTTACCCGAAATACTTTTTTGAACCAAGTGATCTTTCTCTCCATAACTGACCGAAGCAACCATAATTAGGCATTTTTTCCTTGAATTTGTATTTTTGTCTTCAGTTGGTGCAATAGTAGGCTACAACGAAGCAAAATCTTCATACCGTAGAGTATTACTTATCATTTTCTCGAATGATCCTCGGATACTCTTCATCATGTCATTACGTAGCTTGTCGCACCAGCCCAACCAATTCTTAACTTCCATGATTGATTTTGAACCCAAGAAATTCCTTTGACTTAAAATCTCAAAATCACGGCATAACGAAGCAAAGTCCATTTAGGTTTGATCTTGCATCCCTTCCTCAACAACATACCCCTTAGTTCCAAAAACATTAGGATTCATAATTCTTGGTTATCTGGATTCATATTAAAACATTTAATTTTGAACTTACTAGACATTTCCTAAGTTTAAAGAATGATTTTTAAAGAAAACAACAATAACTGCATAACACTCAAAACATCTCCGAGGATACATATTATACCTAACTTTCCAAAACACCCTTATCATGAGTTCACACCCAAGATACTTATCCTCATCTACTGTTTTCCTCCTCTTTCGATATACACATGCCCTCAATTATCTCTCTCGAGGTGGCTGGTTTCTTCTTAATAATTCCTCCATCCTGTAGTGCTCTTTGAATCATAGGAATTTTTTTCTCGATGTGTCCAAGTTGTTGGCAAAAGAGGCAATGTTTTTCCCAAACTTTAGGAACTACTGGTCCCTTCTTTCCCTCTATATAATAAACCATAGTATGCCCTGTCTTATGACATAAGTAGCAACTAATTTCCTTACCCTTTTTGAACAATTTCCTTTGTGGGCTATTCTTTTCTGATTTGTCTTCCCAAGACCTCTTCCAACACGGTAGATATTTCCTTCTTTTGCGTTTATTGATGCTTCCATTCTTTTTCGAAATTGTCGGCTTCTTCTGAATTTCAACCACTTCTTCCTTAGAAACCACAACTGCTTTGGCGGCCTATCTATTAGTCTTTCCATCCTTTGTAGTTAACTTCCTCGATCTCTTTCCCTGTCCATTCCTTCCATGCGTACCCATTCTTATTACCTAATTATTGTTAGATACCCTTAAAATTACACATCTAAATCATGTTCATATTGGGAAAGGTATCATTTCCAAATAATGATAGATAGATATTGGCAGTCCTTATCACCCATTACACCAACAATTCTATCAACTTTGAAAAGCCTTTTCTTTACATATAAAATATAATCCTAGGTAAAATTATTTCATTTACCATATCAAAATAATATTATGTCGGTTTGCCTTGTTCAAGTGTTTAGGAAACCCATATCGGTACCCTAGAGTCGTACGTCTCAACTAGAGTTCTTAAGCCACTCAATTGATAAATCAACACAATACAAAATATTTTTATATCACTAACAAATATGCACACGTATATATAATGAACTCAAACTCATAATAAGGCATTCCATTACCTTCTCTCTTAGTGATTTTCCCTCACAAAAGCCTAGATGTTCTCTTAACCTAGGCTCTAATACCAAATTATAACAACCAAAATTTTGATCCTCGAAAATCGACAGTAATATGTCCACTGTATTTTTTACCGAGTGTCACAACGCAACGCAAGTGTCACAACGCAACGCAACCCTAGGACAGTTAAAACGCAACACAACGCAACGTAATAATAAAATATTACTCAACATACTATATTACAAAGTCATTTCAAAAATGTTACATCACAGTCATACTAATAAAACTCTACCCTAGGACAGTTACAACAATCTATCCCTACTTACTAAATACAGTATACATATAATTAAAAGTGCAGTGTGGATCGTGTAATATGGATAAATGGTAATGCATAGTACACTAATGATAATAATACTGTAAATAGTGCGGAATAAAAAAGAAGTATAGTAAAATGACACCAGAGATTTTTATACTGGTTCGGAGCATCGTCCTACGTCCAGTTCCAGACTCCTTTTGGAATTTCACTAAAATAACAACCCTCACTTAACCCAGAGGAACAGGTTTATACACCCCTGAGCAGCCGAACGAGGACCTAAGCAGCAAAATAGGATTTTGCCTCAACAGTTGAAGAGGACTTCACTCGCCTAAGCAGCAGAACATGACTTCAACTAATACATAAAATAGTTTGACTAATGTGTGTTCTCATAACATGGATTTGTCACTTGTAGTACACCCTTCCTATAATCTTCTCCTCTAGTATAATTGTTTATATTTGAAGTATATGAACAATAGAAAGGTATAGTATTTCTTTAATGCATAATAATTGAAAATATGATAGCAAATAGATTTCAGAAAGTTAGATCAGAGAATAAGAGAAATCGATTGTAATTCTGTGATTTGAAATGAAGTTGGAGTTCGTATTTATAAGAGTTAGAAAGCTACGACTGTTAGTGAAGAGTTTCGACGAAGTATTGCATTCGAATCTTTTCGTTAAAGGTTCGCAACTCTTCACAAAAATCGCGTCCTTTCAAAAATATGGCTGTTATAGAAATTCAGTCGACTGGGCTTTAGGGTCAGCCGACTGAACATTCAAACTAATTTAAATATTTAAATTCATATATTCGTGCATTGTGCAAGTTGCACATTTTCTCCAGTGTCAGTCGACTGAAAACTTGGGTCAGTCGACTGACCTGGTATATTTTGTGCAATATGCACAGTTTGCATATATATATATATATATATATATATATAACTTTCAAACTTTTGTAAATTAATTATATGCTTAAATATGTGTATAAAAAATTTGTAAATAGAGTGACAAAAATATATAAGATGATATATACGTAACCGAGGAGAGGTTTTAACAATGTTGACCTAAGACTCAAAAATCGAATAATAATAAAATTGATGCACCGGTTTTGAAGTCTTGTCCCCTTGTAGTATATATTCTCTTTTTGTTGTAGCAGTCATCAAATCTGTATGTTGTAGATGACAGCTTTGTGTCATGAATCAAAACCAAGTCTCAACATTCTCCCCCTTTTTGATTGGTGACAAGCTGTAAATAGATATAGATTTCGACTGTATATAAAACAACATAAATACTTACTCCCCTTGAATCTCTGATGCTCTATATCCTGCATTTTTATTAGTAGCAACAATATTTCTCCTCATTTGTCATTGACAAAAAGGAATAAGTAATATGATAGTATAATGAGAAAGATAATATGAAATAAAACCAAGAACAATCATCCACACATTTAATATCCATAGACAGCAGTGTTTAAAACAAATAAACTAGAATGGCCATTTAAGTACAAGCATATTAATTAAAACAAATGTCTTGAATCAAAAGAAAAATAAATAGCTTACTCCATTGGACTCTTACCCCTACCACCACCTTCTTCATTACCATCATCATCACTACTAGCTTGATCATCTCCAGAAGAAGAAAACCATGTAAATACGGGTTGCTCACCCAGATCGCCTATAATAGAAGTAGATGTACTGGAAGAGCATGATATGGCTTGCCACAATTTTGTGAAAAATCCTTTGACTTTATCGAGCTTCTTATCAACTTTGAGGATGTTCGATTAAAGGATTTGTTGATTACGACACATGATATTGATGTCCTCACGTGGTTGAAGACCTTCGTTCGGAATCGTAATTTATTCTTGTAGATATCGAGTTGATGTTTGACGAGATGGTCGGTGAGAAGGTTCGCCTTGTTGTGGTTGGACTTGAGTTGTTTGCCTTTGTGTCCATTCTTCAAAAGATATTATAGGTGGGGGTCGGGCAATAGGTAATTTCATTAAAGCTAAGGTCCAAGCATTTAAGCATCCAACTGTAAAAACTGGTGAATCCGGTTCCGGAACTTTACAAGATGTGAGAGGATGAAAAATATATTCGCCGTGGTAAACTATAACCGTCTTTCCTTTGTTAAAGCTTAAAAAATCATCAAGTATTAAACGAAGCTAATTTACTTTGATGTTTCCAAAAATTGCATACAAGGCTCGAAAATTATGTTCATAAACGAGTTCATAACTCCCGGTTCTAGGAGTTATGGTTTTCATTAAGGCACGATGAATTATTCGTGCCTTTGGTCGTAAAGACATTGATTTTAAGTAACTCATATCGTCTTCAAGAAATAAATGGCTTATGCGATCTCAAACAACCAAATCAACATCAATAGTAGCCAACTCAACTCCTTCATTTTCTGTTTTTAGAATATTAGCCATGCGGTCTAGAGAAAAGAAGATGGGCTTACCACATACGAGACTCCATATGCAATCTTCCTTATTTGGAACATCTTGATGACCCAAGTTGAGATTAGCGTAGAACAACTTAACCATAATTTGGTTGATTTTGTGTTTATTGTCGTCGATATTAATTAACGACTCTAAATTGCTACTGGCGGGATAATTCTTGAATATGATAAGGTAAAAAGTCAAGGAATTTGACGAAGAAACCTTCGAATATTCTTGAATCTTGCATCCGTCTCCATCTCTTCAATACGGTGTCATCAAATAGCCACCGTTGATTTTTTCATTAGAAGGAGGTTGAGTCGAGGAAGAGGCTTGACCTTTACGTTTTGGCGCTATTTAATTTTGATTTTGAGGAGAAAATTTTGATTTTTGGAGTGCTTGGGGTTTTGAAGATTTTGAAAAACTGAATTGTAAAAGAGGAGAGAAGGTAAAGTGATTGATAAAGAGGTAAAGGGGGTAGGTGAAAAGGTAAAAAGCCCTTCAGATCTACGGCTCAGTCGACTGAAGCTGAAGGTTGTGAATTTTCGACCTTCTTGTCCAGTCAACTGAGGCCCTGCAACAGTCGACTGGGCCTGTTATATAATTGTCAATATTACAGCGTCAGACGAATGGCGATGGGCGTCAGTCGAATGAAGCTGAAAGTTGATTATTTTCAACTTTCTGGTCCAGTCGACTGAGGCCCTACAACAGTTGACTGGCCATGTTTGTTTATTTTAAAATTTTGCAGTGTCAGTCGACTGATTTGCATATCCAATCGACTGACCTGTAGCTTTTTGCACAGTTAATTTATATGATATGAAATGCTTATATTTTATTTATTCTGTAAATATAAATGATTTTATTTAACTGAATGATATAGAATTAACTTTATTTTGCAGCCAAATGTGAATAATTTTTATATCTAAATTGTTGTTTATTGCACCGAGAATAATTTTATTTCAAATATATAAACATACCCATAGATAGAAAATTTATTAAACATACAACGAAAAATCATTAAATATAATGATTATTTCTTAGGACTCGGTGTCTTGAATTCTTTCAGTTGTTTACGATGAACGTTCAAGCTTCGTTGCGATCCCATGAATTTGGTGAGTATGGTGGTCGTGGAGGAGACGAAGTTGAAGGGCGTCGGATAGGCGAAACGGCATTTTCGTCTATCGGGTGTGACGAAGGCCCACAGAATTTCATTGCTATATACTCGATTATACCTATACGTCTGGAGTTAATTTTCTGTTCATAATACATCTCCCGTTGAAGCATTAGAGACTCCTGTTGATAATAATGGAGATCGTCGATCTTTTGTTTTGTGTTTGGTGAAATATCAACGGTCTTTTTTCCTTTTTTCTTGTCTGACGTGTATCCGGTGTGGTAAACCAATGATGGTGAACCTTTGTGGTCTGGTGTTTTTGGGGAGTTGGGCGTGGCAAGGATTTCGATAGAGTCGGTAGTATATGAAGTTGACATTGTTTTAAAAGCTACTGTTAATTGATTTTTTTATTTCAGAGAATCGAATGATGTATTTTTTAGTGCATAGGAATAGGAATATGTACCTATTTATAGTTTTATTTTTTAGAGAAAATAGGATATAATTAGTGGATTATATTAATTTTAGCCTAAAAGAATGTAGAGACATGGGTATTCTGATGGCTGAGCTAATCTGATCAGTTATAATATTTATAAAATTAATAATGTAAATTATAAAAATAATTGTGACATATAAAGTAGTATAAAATACATGTAACTATATAATAAAACGACCACAAGAGACTAGAACAGGAAACATTAATTGCTCAGGTGGTTAAGACATCTGGGCTATTTACAACAGGTCACGAGTTTGAGTCTCAGCATGGTCCGAATTTTCAATTTTTCGAAAAAAATTATTTTTGACTTTTTAGTTTAGAAAATTTTATATTTTTATTTAAATATCCTTAGTTGAGATTATCCCGAGCTCGCTTCGCAATTTTATAAACGTATTCTCTAATAGTGGTTTAGTGAAAATATCGGCTAACTGATTTTCTGATGGTACGTAGTCTAGATTTATTATATCTTTTTCTATATTATCACGTAAAAAGTGATGTCTAATATCTATATGTTTAGTTCTTGAGTGATTTGCTAGATTTTTAGATAAATTTATTACACTAGAATTATCGCATTAAATTGTTGATTTTGATAGGTTGATTCCAAAATCTTTAAGTGTCAGTTGCATATAAATTACTTGTGTGCAAGCTAGTGCTGCAGAAATATATTCTGCTTCATAAGTTGAAAAAGAGACACAGTTTTGTTTCTTACTAAACCAAGATATTAACGATTTACCAATGAAGTGACACGTACCACTTGTACTTTTTCTATCTGTTCGTGATCCTCCGAAATCAGCATCACTGTATGATACCAATTCGAATGAACACTCTTTTGGATAGAAAAGTTCGAAATTTATAGCTTTACTATGATAACGTAGTATTCGTTTTGCAGCATGTAGATGTGATTCTTTTGGGTCTGCTTGAAATCGTGCGCATAAGCATACACTCGTCATAATACCCGGTCTACTTGCTGTTAAATAGAGTAGTGATCCTATCATATTACGATATAATTTCTGGTCTACACTTTTGCCTTTTTCATCTTTATTAAGATGTGTTATTGTACTCAGATGTGTTATTGTACTCATAGGAGTTGGTTTGGCAGAAGTGTTTTCCATTCCAAAACGTTTAATAAGATTATTACAATATTTTTCTTGATTAATAAATATTCCATTTGAAACTTGTTTAATTTGTAGTCCTAGAAAATATGATAACTCTCCCATATGGGACATTTCAAATTCTCTAGTCATTATTTCAGAAAATTCTTTACATAATTCATTATTAGTTGAGCCAAATATAATGTCATCGACATATATTTGAACTATTAATATATCATTTTTAGATCGTTTTATAAATAATGTTTGATCTACTTTTCCTATTTCAAATCCAGAATTAATTAAATAACTTTTAAGACGTTCATACCAAGCACGTGGTGCTTGCTTTAATCCATATAAAGTTTTCTTAAGTTTATATACATGATCTGGAAATTTTTCATGAATAAATAAGGGAGGTTGTTCAACATAAACATTTTCTTTAAGATTCGTATTGCTTCTAGTCTAGCAATTGGAGCAATGTTTCTTCGTAGTCTATTCCTTCTTCATGGTTATATCCATGTGCTACTAGTCTTGCTTTATTTCTTGTTATATTTCCTAATTCGTCTGCTTTATTTTTATAAACCCATTTAGTTCCTATAACCGTCCGATCAGTCGGTCTGGGTACTAATTCCCAAACTTCATTTCGTTCACACTGATTTAATTCTTCTTGCATAGCAATAATCCAATTTTCATCGGATGATGCTTCTTTAGTATTTTTAGGCTCTATAGTAAAGATAAAAGCTACATTACTTATTAAATTTAATTGACTTCTAGTTCGAACATTTGAATTTATTTCTCCAATTATATTTTTTGTAGGATGATTTCGTAAAACTCTTCGAGGAGATCTTATTGTATTAGTAGTATTTCTATTTTCTAGATTATAAACAATGTTTTCATCTTCTCAAGATAAAATGATATTGTCATCGTCTATCGAATTGTTTATAATTATTTTTGTTTTATTAAATATGTCATTGTCATTAAATATAGTAGAAATAGTTTTAGCGTACTCATCAAAAGATACATGGAGTGATTCTTCGATAGTATTTATTCTTTTATTAAAAATTTGATAAGCTTTACTTCGATTCGAATATCCAAGAATATCCCTTCGTCGCATTTTGAATCGAATTTGCCAAGCTAATCTTTAGTATTTAGAATAAAACATTTTGATCCAAATATTTTAAAATAAGATATGTTTGGTTTTTTACCGTTAAAAAGTTCATAAGGAGTATTTTTGGTGAGAGGTCTAATAGAAACACGATTCAAAACATAACAAGCAGTTGCAACAGTTTCTGCCCAAAATTGTTTTGGTAACGTGCTTTCATTTTGTAAAGTTCTTGCACATTCTTGTAGAGTTCGATTCTTTCGTTCTACAACTCCATTTTGTTGTGGAGTTCTAGGAAATGAAAAATTATGAAAAATATTTTTCTTTTTACAATAGTTATCAAATTGTATATTTTCAAATTCACCTCCATGATCACTTCTAATATTTTTAATTTTAATACCTTTTAAATTTTGAATTTGTTTAACAAAAGTTTTGAAATTTTCAAAGGTATCACTTTTATTTTTCATAAAATTAGTTCATGTATATCAAGAAAAAACATCAACTATTACAAATAAGTATTTATTATGATTTATAGATTGAATTTGGGTAGGGCCAAATAAATCCATATGAAGTAATTCGAGTGGTTGTGATGTCGAGATAACTTTCTTATATTTAAACGAGGATTTAGTTAGTTTTCCTAGTGTGGATCATGTAATATGGATAAATGATAATGCAGAGTATGCTAATGATAATAATACTGTAAATAGTGCGGAACAAAAAAGCAGTATAGTAAAATGACACCAGAGATTTTTATACTGGTTCGGAGCACCGTTCTATGTCCAGTCCCAGACTCCTTCTGGAATTTTACTAAAACAACAACCCTCACTTAACCCGAAAGAACAGGTTTATACACCCCTGAGCAGCCGAACGGGGACCTAAGCAGCATAACAGGATTTCGCCTCACAGCCGAAGAGGACTTCACTCGCCTGAGCAGCAGAACAGGACTTCAACTAATACAGAAAATAGTTTGACTAATGTGTGTTCTCATAACATGGATTTGTCACTTGTAGTACACCCTTCCTATAATCTTCTCCTCGAGTATAATTGTTTATATTTGAAGTATTTGAAGAATAGAAAGGTATAGTATTGCTTTAATGCAGAATAATTGAAAGTATGATAGCAAATAGATTTCAGAAAGTTAGATCAGAGAATAAGAGAAATCGATTGTAATTCAGTGATTTGAAATGAAGTTGGGGTTCGTATTTATAAGAGTTAGAAAGCTGCGACTATTGATGAAGAGTTTCGACGAAGTGTTGCATCCGAATCTTTTCATTAAAGGTTCGCAACTCTTCACAAAAGTCATATCCTTTCAAAAATACGGCTGTTGTAGAAATTCAGTCGACTGGGCTTTAAGGTCAGTCGACTAAACATTCAAGCTAATTTAAATATTTAAATTTATATATTTGTGCACTGTGCATGTTGCACATTTTCTCCAATGTCAGCCGATTGAAAACTTGGGTCAGTCGACTGACCTGGTGTATTTTGTGCAATATGCGCAGTTTGCATATATATATATATATATATATATAACATTCAAACTTTTGTAAATTAATTATATGCTTAAATATGTGTATAATTTTTTTTAAAATAGAGTGATAAAAATATATAAGCTAATATATACGTAACTGAGGAGAGATTTTAACAATGTTGACCTAAGACTCAATTCAAATAATAATAAAATTGATGCACCGGTTTATATTCTTGTCTCCTTGTAGTATATATTCTCTTTTTGTCGTAACAGTCGTCAAATCTGTATGTTGTAGATGACATCTTTGTGTCATGAATCAAAACCAAGTCTCAACAATAATATGGCGAAAAATAAGAAAATTAATTAGCTATCGATGAAGCCACTTGCTCCAAGCTCCTCAAAGTAAATCTATAGAAAAACCCGAACTACTTGGCTGCCTATTCAAATTTGATCACCTAAGAGTTTAGGAAAATAAAATAAACTCTAGGTCAGACATGGGTCTGGTGTGAGTAAACTCAAGCAGCTTAATTATTACTTTAAAATTTTGAAATCAAAGGTATCTTGTAAGACCACATCGCACATAAACACAGATGGGTTTTTATGTTATTGTAACTAAAACATTTGTATACAAAATCCAATGATATTATAATAATGTCTAGAGTAAAAATACATATCCAAAATTGCTGACATTGTTACCATATTAAATTCCAGCATACTAAGCTCTAAAATCAAAACTGTAAAGACACATATTGGAGATGGAATCCATACCATGGCAAGGTAAGGGCTACCTTTCGATGGTACACCTCTAGAAAATGCACCGAAGTTTGATAAGAACTTCTTGTATCCCTACAACACAGAGTCGGCTGCCTCTTTAACATGGCGAACCAAATTAACTCATCCCTTTTTGACAACGACACCTTACACTACCATGGTGTTTGCGCGTAAAATAACTCTAATAGGGACAATCTAAAATAGGATGGCAGCTCCTAATGGTAGCTGACCACATAGCTCTGCTGCATATCCATTTTTTGCCATTTCCCGGTTTGTGACACTTGTGAGGTCAAGTCTTTACCTTATTCCTCTTAGCAGGCCATCTTGGAATGCTAACACTACCCTTCAGGTAGAGATGCAATGCCAGCATTGCAAGTTTCTCTGGGATCAAACAACATTCCACATTACTATCTTCGATTTTGGAATCATCCCCAGAAAGAATAGTATTACTCCATAGTATACTTCAATATGATTTAACATCGTTTATTATTGTTTAGAGTGGTTTGGATAAATCCGAGAACTAATGTCTCCAAAACTAAGCGATAATTTTCAGCTAACTCAATTTTGGTTCTTTTGGAAGTATGCACCAAGCAATCGAATCCTCATCGGGGAACTCGGATTAACCCACACACCTCCTAAGCCAAACAGATCCAGATATAATAGTCGGTTATTTAATTATCAAATAAATAGACAACAACTAATTTCATTTGAGATTATTTATCCATAGCAACCACTAAGCTTCAAATTACATCTTTGTTTATAAACCCCTTCCAAAAATGTTTGTTCAAAACATTCATATACCTATCTTTTTAACCTAAGTATATTCATAAAACATTTGCAAATAACTTCTTACTTCCAAATCTCATTAAAAAGAATTAAACAAATGTAGTTTAAATTGGAGGTGAGGACAACCCTAAACACTATTCCATCGGTGTTAAGTGCGGAATGGATGTTCCATGCCACCATTTTTAAAAGGTCAGTTTAGAGAAACCCAGATCTCCAATTCTTTTTATATTTCGTTCAGTAAATCCTTAAAAAATCTATTTCATTCATGAAATTTCCTTTTATTTTGAAATCAAAACCATTTCCAAATACTTTCTAAACTTCCAAATCCAATTATAAAACCCTTTTATAAATATTCAAAAACATTTATATAAATTCCTTTTATGGATATCCAAACTTTTATATAAATTTCTTATAAATATCCAAACCTTTTATAAACTCCCTTTATGAAAATCCAAATCATTTTTTAAAACTTCTTTTATAGATAACCCACATCATTTATAAAACTCTTTATAAACCTTTCCTGTTTAAAACAACTTCTTAAATAACCTAATCAAATTAGATTCCTTAATAAGCAATCCATTTTACAGATCTCCTTTATTTATGAAATCTTCTTTGCTTAAAAACTCAAACCCACTTACCCAAGAACCTTATAAATTTTCAAATTCTTTTATAAAACTCTTTATAAAAACTTTTTTATAATAAGGGAAACCATTTCCATTAGTTAAAAACATCTTTAGTAAAACCATTTGTCAAATCATTCTTTAAATATCATGTCCAAATGCAACAACTTTGATACCATTTCCAAAAAGAAAATGAAATATTTATCTTTTCAAAATTATCGGAGGATTAATGACCACAATGATGCTTTTAATTTGGTTTTACTTATCCAATTAACATGGCATCACATAAGAACAAGATAACAAGTCAACACATAACAATCAACTAACATTCATGAATATCCAGGTTATTACAATAGCAGAATGGTGTTTTACTCTGCTAATAAATGTCATTTGGTTTCCTAGTCATAATGGTTACTTAATGCTTAGACAAGAGATCCTTTGGTGTGGAAATAGTTCACTTATATAAGAATAGGTTTAAATAAATATGTGATAGATTTTTAATGATTAAATGAATAAACCTCAATTAAATCACAAGTTAAAACTTAATTTACCTTAATAAATATTAATTAAATTATAATTATACCCTAAATTAGCTTATTTATCTCACTAAAAATTTAAATCTCGATTAAGTTTGGTTAGGTCTTAATTAATTAATGATTGAAACTTAATAAATTAATAGTTAAACTTTAATTAATTAAAGGTCCATATAAAATTAACCTTAATTAAGAGATAATTATGTAAATAATTAACCTTTAATTAAATAATAACTAATTAATTAATTTTAACTTAAATAATTAATTAGGGTAATACACTTGATAAAATAAAAGTCTTTTGTCTTAATTAATCATTATTTAAAACTTCCTAACCTTGGTTAATAATTTCTTAAACTCTAATTACCTAACCTAATTACTTAATTAATTAAGTAATATTTACCTTAATTAAATAAATAAATTATCAAATCAATAAAAACTTAGAATTTTGGCTTACTTAATTAGTTTGAAATGATTTTTCAAAATCTACCCAAAAGAAAACACTTTAAAACTTGAAATCTTGAAATTTTCCGAATTGCATCCATAGTGACTATCGCTATGAACGCAATTTGCTAGAATTGATTTCTAGGTGAAAACTTCACCTTATTTCTAGATACTACATACATGAAAACACAAATGGAAAATTTTTGAAAACTTAAAACAAACGTGAAAACTTGGAAAACATTTTTCTAAATCAAAACTAGAAAACGAGTTTTTGTTTTCAAATCAGATCTCAAGTCCTTTGTGACATTTAAATGTGTTAAATTCACAACAACTTCATCATACACACTTGGTTTTGTTCCATAAACATAATACCATCATATCATAACCAACCATTCACATATTCATACCCAAATATATCATTTAACATCCAAATCACAAACCCAAGCTCAAATACAAACTTATAATCATATGCCATCAAAACAACATGATATTTCAACACAACAACCACTATATTTTCACAACATAAAGTTCAATATAATCAAGTTAGTATCTTTTCCAAAAATGAGATTTTTTACTCACTGAAGCTTGTTAATTCAACCCAAACTTTTCCTAAAACTTTGGAACAACCTAGGATCTTGCATAACCGAAGACTTTGGATGCCTACACACTCAAAATTGGCTTGGCCTTGGACACTTTGGGCTTGGCCATGCACTATTTGGGCTCGGCCATGGGTGTTTGTGGAGGGTGTGGACTTGTAATATGGAAGAAAGGTGTTGTAGTGTTTGTAGAAGTATTCCAGTAAGCTAAAGAAGTGATTTAAGTAGGAAAGAAGTGATTTTTCACAAGCTATAAATTATGAAGAGAAGTCATGGATATTTCTCTCAACCTTGCAAAAATGAAGAAGAGGATTGTAAAATGAGAAATATGAGAGTTAAGGGGTATATATAGGCTTAGGAAAATAATTAAAAATATATTAGTGCTTGAATTAAATATGTATGCATGTACATGCATCTCCATACCCCTCCCCTCTTTTCGTCCTCACCATGTCCCCCTCTCTTTCATGCACTATTCATGCCGTGGACCGTTCTACTTTAAGTTGAAAAAGGTATTTTTATATGTTAATACACACACACACACATATGTGTGTATATATATTTAATAAATAAAACCTTCTTTTATCTTATATGTATACGTATTTAAGTGAGAAAATCTATACGTGCATATATACATTTACACACCATGTTAATGTAGTTTGTAATGTGTATATGTGTGTTTAACACAGTGTTACGACATTTTAAATAACTTTTAACCAATGAAAGTCAGTACTTCGAAAAATAATTTCTACTCACATTTTGTATTTTTCTAAACTACATATATTGGTAAACAAAATCTGAAAACGATTTTATCATCATTAGTTATTATTTAAAATAAGTTTATTAGTTAATAAAAATTCATTTAGTTATTATTTAAAAATATAATTTAAATATTTATTTAAATAGAGATTAAATTCTGGGTTGTTACAGAAATGGTCTATTAATCTGCTATTTTGGTTTTGCCTTCTTTCTCATTCTTAATTTATTCACATTAAGAATTTATTAAAATTCAATTATCATCTTATGATGGTTAATGCACACCTTCTTATGGGAACTTGCTCATTCCATTTTATATCTTACTTTCGGATATTCACAACATATTGTTTTTGCTTCTCATCTATCTGGAAGAAATATACGTCATCAATCAGCAATCCAGTAAAATCCATAGTCGTACGACACTCCAGGCCTCACAAAAATGTACCATCCAGCTTCAGGACCCTTCTATATTCCATGCTCATGCTCTTTTTAAGTCAACGCTTTATGGTACAGTCTACATCTCGTGGGGTAATCGAGGTAGGTATATAAATTTAACTCAATTTATTATTCCAATTAATAGTTGCCATATCCATCTTTCCATAATATGGTCTTAACTATTTCTATAGTTGGAATTTGTAGAGTTTGCCATGTGATATATATATAATTCTAGGTAAAAAAATACAAATATGTTCACTCAACGTATCCTAATTCTTATGATCAAACCTAGGCTCTAATATGAAATGAAACAATCTGCATCTTATTTGGCTGGATTTTCGACTAAGTTGAAAACTCAAGTCCATTAGGGTACGGATCGTTGGTGTTGGCATTCTATAATAAACACAAGTATATTAGAGAGCTATTTATATGAACTTACTGTGGAATTGTAAAATATACTAGAACATATATACTAATTAAAGCTAATACCTAAGAAACAGTATCATTCCTCGGATATCTTGTTTCCCTTATCAATGTAGAGCATAAAAGAAAGAACCTATAACACCCCCACCTTTATACCCGTACTACTCTAGAGTATTACAAGGTAATACTGTCGGATAATACAAAGAGTGAGGTAATATATGATACACATGTGTATATTTACTCCGGCTAACATGGGTATGTATTCAAATATCGTATATAAATAACTCACATATACGTACTCAGTATCTGACATGTGTGCCTCTAGGACAGAACACATAATGTATAGTAAGTAACAGTGAACACAGAGTCAAAATCACAGTGATAATATATAATACTAAATATACAAAGTATGTCCGATATACATCACATGAATATAGATACAAGAGACAATACAATATAAGATGACGACTGTTATACCGATTACTATCCTCTTTTATGCCCAAAACACAAGTTGATCTCACTGTCCTTAAGCCTAAAATGTCTCAAACAGACCTGAGCATTACATAAGTAACACACAAGTCAAACTATGTCTAAATCAAAGGTTAATATACATATGCTACTCAGTATATGCAGGGTGTCAAAATTTGATAATACCATCAGAATAATTAGTGGAAACAACTATAGTATTAATATATATGTGGTAATGTATGCATGATATAGAACTAAAATATCAAAGGCAATCCAAGAGTATCACATAACATCAAATACCACCAAACCATGCATGAAGATGTCATTACCCATACATAAACACTCAAATTAGAATCATGGAATCAATATCAAACGGGTAAACCATCCATATTCGAAAACCATCGATAAATGAGATATCACCAAGTATAACCAGGATAGCACACGACATTACCTAAATATATCTCTCAATATCCATAGTAAAATATCGGCAGTAATATAAAATATAGAAATATTAACCGCCTAGCAAAGAATCATATATATTAAAGGATATGAGAATCTGCTATACTCTAAACGCTTATCACATCATAGGTATAATCTCATCTCCTCATATAGAAATAAATAGTGATGG
This sequence comes from Allium cepa, assembly GCA_030765085.1. NCBI lineage: Eukaryota > Viridiplantae > Streptophyta > Magnoliopsida > Asparagales > Amaryllidaceae > Allium > Allium cepa. Next base: position 169,023,104 of record CM060932.1, read on the forward strand.
GAATTGACTGTACGATAGACATAAGGTCCTAAGTAAAGTCATATCATAATAAATGGGTTACACCACCCATATATACTTAAGTGAGGGAATTGGTAGATATGTACATATCTACCAATTGGTATTGAACCAAACAGGAGACTAACAGCTGCACCGCCAACTCTAAAAGCCTAGGGCCACACCACCCGAATCTAATCCTACGGTCTTTAGTTATTTCCCTACTATCATGACTATATCCACCAATGTATATGCCGATGCGATGACTCTTAGTTGCCAACTGGATCACGCCGCTATGGTAACAAACTACTGGCCTAGGTGAAAAAAAGAGGCTAGAGCTACATCACCCTTTACTAAAATCCCATGATGCGCATCTAATATATAATAAAGGTGTCACAGATCTAGGACGCAACCCCACGATCAAGTCACCAGGGTAGGTACTGAATTAATCTGGTTCCCCCTAAATCTTAATCATATCCCAGAGCACTTCATGATAGACAAGTAAATGATATCTATACATACATATAGGTACACCCCCTATAACTCAACATCTATAAACTTGCTCTACACTGAGCATCACCTTATATAAGTATAAATTATGTCCATATTGTCGTCACCTGAGTGACATCTACTTAAGTGAATAACCGAATAAGTATCATACTTGACGTCCCATACCATCGCGTGATGCTGAATCGTTTATTCACTACTCATAAATTACACTATATCTCCATGATATTCTATAAAATGAGTCCAAAAAGGAATGGAAGAAATATTACCAAATTCCCCATCCCAAATGGGTATTCTAACTCCATTTATTAAAATTCTTACTACACAGAATTAAAATCAGTAATTAAAAATATCACAAAATAGCAATATCATGAATCAATATGGAAGGATGTCATCACCATATCGTATCAAAATACTAACCAAATCAATATCAACGACGAACTATTCATAATATCCAATTCAATGTAGAAGAAATGAGAAATCAAAAAAGTAAAATAAAATAGATTAATCAAACATATATATATATATATATGACATTATCAAATCAATATCTAATAACAGATCATTCACATCACACAATATTTATATAACAGAGATGAGAATATCAGAGTCGTACAATAATCGTTCTGGGATTAAATTAAATATTTAAATAAATGTTAATTTAATAAGTATATATTTTCTTTAATAAAACATAAATGTAACATACTATACTTCTATTTAAACTTATTAATCATGAAATTCTCTTTAAAATACATAAAATATTAATTAAAAATATTTTTCATTTTTAAAAATTTATACAAATCTATAAATAATTATTTTAAACCCAAATTAATAATTTTATATATATCTAAATACTAAATTTTAATAAAAAATTCTCATATAATTGTATATTTATTTTACGTAATTTCTTAAATTTATTTCTATACTAATATAATTTAGTTACTATTAAAATATACACTTAAAGAAATAGGATAGCATAAGCCTTTACCACCAAGTTACACTTGCTTTTGTGCAAGTAGTAGCATTACTAGTCGACTTGTAGCGATCAACCGATTGAATCTATGGTATCGATCGCTCCATCCACCCTTGTGCATTCCAGTGATTGATCGATCGATTTCCGGCCTCTTACTCCTCCTCCTTCTACTGTTTCTCCTCTAATTTGACACATACACGTTGTGTTCAATCAATCATCAATCAAAACACAATATAAATAAAGAATAGATTGATCCAAACATAGAAACGTGAGTGCGTACACTCACCTAATGCCTATATCTTCATCTACTCCCTGCTTCATCTCCATTACTCAAAATTTGATGGAAACTGTCATTTCCTTATGTGCGAAAGTGTAGATCAATATCATGATGAATATTCTCAGATTAGGGAATTATACCAATTCATATGAATTATTTTGATTATTGAGCGAGGTGGATTTATGATTCTTGCTTCAGGAAAATGGTGTTAGAGTCAGGAAGCAGAATATGTAAAATAATATTTGCCAGGCGAGAATGGAAAACTTTGGATATTATAAAGATAAGGATATTAGATAAGGGGTTTGGGTATTGAGTTCTTAGGCTTGGGCTTATTTACTAAAACAAATGTTTATTATATTTTTTCCATTTCCTTTCTTTTATAAAGCTAGTTCCCATTTAATTCAAATTACAATAAAATTCTAATCGAAAATTATATTTATATTTCTCAAGTAGTTATACAACACTATAAATTGTTATTTTCCATATTTTAAAATATTTAATATTTAAAAATCACATAATTAATATGCAATAACCCTGTTTTCGAACCCATAGTATTATATAAATTCAATTATAATAGAAGTGTTTGAATTTGATTTTCTTGATAATTACCATTTTTGGAAATTATTATTTAATTGAAGTCTATTTAATGAAGGGTTTTGTTATATAAAATTAGTTAAAATTTCCTTTTTAGATAATATATTAAAATTCAAACAAATGTTTTGTAAAATATTTTAAATTTCAACTAATTTTAGACACTTGAAATGGTAAAAAGAAGATTTCTTTGATATTAAGTAAAATCAATAAATTGACGAAGCTCATTCAAATTAATAAGTAAGTCCAGCCATAGCAAAAGAAATCGCACCTCTTAATCCACAAAACACTTTCCTTGGCCTATTTTCTTTATCTCCAAATCATTTTCTTCTTCAATATGCCCTAACCCAAATCCCCTAATTCAAAAATCGTTTTAAAACTAATGGAAATGATAACGGTAAAGGAATTAAAGGGACGGCGAAAGGAAGGGCAGCGACACTAGCTCGTAGGCGAGGCCAATTTGAAGGAACAACGATGTTAGCTCGTGAATGAGGCCAACTTGAAGGAACAGTGACACTAGCTTATAGGCGAGGCCAACTTAAAGGCTGAGGTGGTACGATGGCTGGTGATGGTTGGAACTGTGCATTGATTTCAAGCCGAAGGCGAAGGAGCTTGGGTCGGCATGGTGATCGACGACGGTTGGTGATTGTCAAAGATCACGTGAGCTTCGAGGTGAAAAGAGATGAGTCTAAGTTTGTGGATGAGTGGCTTCAGGAATGCTTGTAGAGTGTAGAAATGCTTCAAGTATGACTGAAAACTCATTGGTGATGGTGAAGGCTCAGTTAGCAACTTGGGTACTAGGAACAAATGGTTAAGGTGAGTTGTTAAAACTCACGAATTCTATATCTAATTGCGAATAATATTTGGTTGTTGAAAGTTGGATTGGGGGAGTTAATATATTTAACTCACACATCTATATTTAAAGTAAATAATTCCATTGACATGGCGGTTTGGATCTAGATTGAGATAATAATTGGTAGATAATGATTGAATTGCTTGCCATGGTTTAAATTTGTTTGATAGTAGAATTGTGCGTTGAATTATTATATTCGATTTGATAATCGATTATGAAATGGCATGTATGTCGAGAACCATTAAAACTTATTGATTATAAGCTAGATTATGTAATAATTGTGCATTATTTATGTGTTCAAAATTCACCAAAAAGGGGACTCGAATCTGTAAAACGGTTCTCTACTTGATGAATGATTTAAAAAGATGGTTTTAAATATTTTAAAACCTCAATTGTGATTTCTTCATTTTATGGGTTTTTGGTCAAAATTTTCTTTCGAAAAGTTTATTAAACCATGTTTCTTAACTCATTTATTTATTCAAATTCTATTTCAAGTTTTAAATAAGTTTTACTTATTTCCAAAAGCCTTAGAAATCATTACTTAAATTATATTTGAAATTTAGAAATGTTTTGAAAGGAATAACATGTACTGCTCTTTTATAAAATATATATTATAAAAGAAATTATCTTATTTCAAAAGATTATGATTACGGAAGTTGTTTAAAATATTTGAAAGTTTCAAGCTTTTTAAAGTAAGTAATTGATTCTTGAAATGATTATAAGGTATTAAAGTCGATAAATATTTCATGGAAATATATATGTAAATATATTTATATAGAATTTAAAATGAAGTAAGTTATTAATTATGAAAAAAATTCATTTAATTCTAAATTTTTGCAATGAAACTATGTTTTTAAGTAAAATTATTTTAACTATTTCTCTTTAAATATAAGTGAATAAGATTTGATTTTATTTCCACTTGATTTTGTGCTTTTCTACGAAACGAAGAAATTTAATAAGCCGCTGAATTGTCAGATTGGTGTGGGACATTTCGTACAATTGTTTTACTTATTACTATAATTTGTTAAATAGAGTTTGAGAGGAATTTAGTAGCTTTTAGTAAATACTTGAATTTACTATCTAGTATAAGATAGTTAGTTAAATTCTTGTGATTACTTAAGTGACAGTAATTAACGCTTAAAGTTGCATTATCTCAGGGTGTTCGTGTTTGTTTTTAGGCCAATAGATCCCTGAGAAAAATGACTCATTTTTCATCGACCCAAAAGTTGATACATTTGGGATTTGGGTAGGTAGACCTATTTTGGAGGATTAGGTTTATTATGGTATGGCACAGTTGCCCTTTTGACCCTTGGACAGGTGTTATATATAGACCAATCAGTTTATTTTGGATATAGTAGACAGTATTTCCTATTTTGTAGGGTTAGGTAATTCACATAGTAGTCTATTCAATAGGATTAGACTTGGTGGAGTCTTTTTATTATTAGACTGCATCAGTCTATTTAGGTTATTAAACTTCGTATCATTGTTTTAAGCTGATAGTTGACTACCATTATTATTCTTTCAGAGATTTTAGTATGGATTTTGTATCTTTTTGGCTCTGAAGTATTTGGAATTTGTATCACCGTATTTAGATGATATCCATTTGAGATTTGATATGGTAATTTGGTTTAGTATGCCTTATTTTGATTAATTTGTTTTATTCATATTTTGAGATGAATTAATTTTATTATTGAATCATAATAAGAATTTGGAATTTGTGAGTCTACTTGATTTTCCTTATTATGATTATTTGGTTTTAGGCAGATTTCTATTATGGCTTATTTTATGGTTAAGCCATATATTTATAATAATGGATTTGTTAAATGGTGGTTTTGATGGATATGCCTTATTATGGTTTTTGGTTTCAGACATATTTTTTATGGCTTATTTCTATCGTTAAGTCATATATTATTATGATATTATTCTTACACCGTTTTATTAGATATTGTCTGACCCGTATTAAGGTTAGACCAAGACTCTACATGTATAAGGACTCGTTGACCTTTGGATTTTGGGTAGCATTGAAGTAGATTATTTTGACTAATTTAGTTTACTTCATACTTGTATTTATTGACATTTTAGAAGTTTATATCATGTATATTATCTATTAGTCATTGTGTACCTGATACAATATTTGGGTGTCATGTATATAGTATGTGGGTCTGATACTGATATTTTATAGACTCACGTTTTGTTACATATATGATGTATATTATTCCGCTATGATCTGTGACTTTGATACTAATCTATTTATATTACATATTATTCTGAATATTTTAATCGATGTGTAATTGTGTATATTGCTTTGTGTTAATACTGTGCATGTCAAAAAAATTCAGTTCAAATCCTCAAAAGGTAATAACGACGTGTCAGTGTTAGTACAAAGATATATTCATATTCGATCGCCCTTAACCAGCCGTATTCTTCATGATATTAGGCGACATTACTTGTAATGTTCTTTAATAATATGGGTATAGCGGTGGATATGTTACAACATGGTATCAGAACCATGTTCTGAACATTATAGAATATAATTGACATAGAGTCCAGATCTAAACCTAGTGAGACTTAGAGTCTCATCCCATGGGTGTGCAAGGTAAGACTTGGAATTTATTCCTATTTAGGATATAAATATAAATGATTATTAGGAATAATCAATAGGATGTATTTGTAATTACTATAAAAATTATTTTTGAGAACTTTGCTAAAGTCAGAATTCACTTCTAAAGAGTGGGACTTAATGGATATTATAAATGAGACCATAGATGGCTTATGATTGAATTGTTGTGTCCTGGACTATTAGTGATGAAAGTTGCATAGAGAAAGCTAGATAATAGCTTTTCGCTGAAGGCTATTGTTTGTTTGATTGAAATGTATAATGTTTGCTTGAGGTATATATTGATGAATGTGTATGCTATGGATTTGTTATCAATAGATTATTATTTTTATGATAACAGCAGCAATGATTGAAAGAAATTTAATAAAAGAAAGCATCCATTGAATTAAAAAATTTCGATATTAGATATACATATATATGGAACTTGATTATGTTTATTATAAACAAGTAAATATTTTGAATAGGTATAAGGTATTAAAAGATATTTGTATATCATATAGAAAATAATTTTGTGTTAAATTGCCAGTTGAGTACTTTAAGGATTCTGTTCGACGCGCTTAATCGACGTTATCGATAGGGGTTTCTAAATAATTGAACGAGGTGAGTTGACGTAGAAATGTTTAGAAATATATGCAAATAATATTTTTATGGAAAAATGGAGTATATCATTTTAAAAGGCAAATGTATGTATGGAAGTGATCCCTTATACTATATAGTGATTTTATAATGGTGATTTCTATTTTGATTGAGAAGTTAAAAAGATTTAGTATATATATGGAACTTTGAATGAGAATTAATTGTTTTGTTCCATATCTTAGAAAGAAAAAATATTACATTATTGGTTGAGTTTGATATGGGTAAAGATGGATGTTAATTCTGTGTGCTTGGTTATTTACTCGTATATTTTATATTGCATATTATAGAGTTATGTAATGATAATAATGAAAGGCTGGTGCATGCGATAATGGATTGATAAAATTTGATGTATGCATTGAAAGAAAATAAAATCATGTTATTGTAATTGTTTGTTTTTCCAAATGATTCCTTATGCTTTACTTTCCCCGTCCAAACTAGCTACCATGCCGACTCTCCATTCCCATTATGCTTGCACCTAGTAACCTGTATATTGAATTTGTTTGGAGTGAATAAAAAAACGACATTTAGCTTATACTATTTTTAACTTTGCATACCGATAGCATTTATAATAATTTGATCTATACCCCTTGGTACATTTTTTAAATTGGTTTCAGACACATCATCATGAGAACTAGCAAGTCAATAAAAGAATAGCTTGCATAATTCATGAAGAATCATCTTAGTTTATAATGGTAAAAGAGCAAGTAGAAACCCAAATGCTTAACTAATTTGAATATCTTTAAATTGTAACGACCCGTATTTTTTGATAATTAAAATATTAATTAAATAAGATTTTAGAATTTAATATTGTGTGAAATTAAAATTTTATGATTTTTAATGAGAAAACAATTAGAATGCAATCTAACAATGTGGATTTAAAGTTAATTTGGTGATAATTGAAAATAAGAAATAGATTAAATGTTGTATTAAATGGTGAGATTGTATGTAATTAATTGAAATTGAATATGAAATCAGATATGTGTAAGTAGTTATACATTTGGTTGTAAATATGATTAGAGTATATAAAAGTAACAATTGTTTATTTATCATCCCATTTTAATATGTTGAAATAATTTGGAAATCAATAAAAATTTAACGTAAATCAAATATTATAGTTAATATAATATAAGATATTAACTGTACAATATTGATGTAATAAAATGTAAACCAATGTTAATTATATCCACAAGGTGATACTTGATATAATAATAAGAGTGGAAATCAAAATGAATTTACTCGAATTAAATTATAATTAACTAGAATTTATTGCAGTTGTAATTAGACGCTCACATTAATGTAATGTTAATTCTTGAATTTGACATGGAAATTTTATTTTAATCGATTATAAATTTATATGTAATCAAGAATGATATAATTTTTAACTTTTAAATTTGAATTGAAAAGTGATTAAACCAATTTAATAATAATTTATTTAATTAACGTGGAAATTTACCATTTTGACAAATGTCTCGGTTTTTGACGAAACCAGTCTCATCGAATTCGTAACAGTGAATGATTGTAGGAATTGAAGTTTCGTAGCGATCAGACTTTTCGTTTGATCATGAGAGCTCGAAACGCGTAGAAATCGATTAGTCGAAATTAAATGAGTAGAGTTCGATTTTAAAAGCTAACTTCTGTATACAATGAAATAAAGGTTTGAAACTAGTTCCATTGTGTTTAAATATCGAAAACCTATATTTCGATATATTGGATGACTCATTTTCGTTTCAAAAATGAAACGGGCTTTTCGGGTCGTCGTTATCTTTTGACCCAATTCGATTTGTCCGTTTATTCTTACCTATTTTTGTCTATATATCGACCTTATGAACCTTAGCAGCCTTTTCATTTTATATTGTCTATACTATACTTCCTTCTCATCTTCTCTTTCTTCCCAATGGCTGAAAACCCTAATCTCAATTTCAAAAAAAAATCGGATCTAGGGCGACTTTGGGTTCAAGAGACGAAAATCCTACAATGACTTCGGATCATGAACCAAATGACTCGAGTCTCGGGTCATTTTGGCAAAAAATTAGAGCGAGCACTGGGTAATTGAGGCAGCGGACCGAAGTAAGACTCGAAGTCAAAAAATTTCAATCTTCTATTGTTAATAACTTTTGCATACGAGCTCGGATTCACGCGCGGTTTTCTCCGTTGCGATCGCAAATTTCGAACATTAAGTAATTGGTTTGACTGCATTCTAAGACTATTAAATTTTTGGGTTAATTTTGGATTTCAAATCAACGACAAATTAAAGATGAGTGTTTTAACCCACTCACAAATAATAAATCATCCAATGTTAGTTAAATTAAATTTATAACATGATTAGAAGTTGATTGATTGTTGTTTGGTATATTTAAATTGTCATTCGAGTTCAATTTGAATTTATATTGAATCTAAGTGCCAGTTAAATACCTGATAATGATAACCAGTTTATTTGTTGTGATTTATTGGTTGAATTAAACGAAGATTGCAATGGATGTTTAATTGTTGATATTGGATGGCTGGATGTTATTTTTATTTTATATATTGTTGCCACACTGCAAGTTCCCTTAGTTATTGTTAGGAAAATCACTATGGGTTGAAATAATACGTACCCGAATGGCCTTATAGATTAGGGAAAATCGTTATGGGTTGAAACGTAGACTCTAGCGATTTTATGGATTTTCAATTTTAACTTGGGATAGCGGATTGAAATGATATATACCTGTAAATCTAGATTTATTGCTCATAGAAATTATATATATATATATATATATATATATATATATATATAAATCACTGACCATAGGGTAGACTATTATATATGAACACCAGATTGGTTAAATTAAATGATTTTAATCGTTAATTTGAATCCAGTTAAATGATATGATGAAATAAAATTAGATATATATATGAACTGAATCATTTTCAAAATCCAAGTTTCAAAATGTTGAAATTGGAATTGGTTTAAATGAATTGTTTAAAGAATCTAAATTGAAATCTTAAAAGTTGAGTTTTAAAATATAAATGAAATTTATCAAAATTAAGTTATTGTAACGTTTGAATATTTAAACTTTGAAACCTATTGAATTTGAAGTGGTTTAAATTGTAGTTCAAACATGGATTTGGAATCCATATTAATTGAAATGGTTTTAATGAGGATTTGAATTGAAAATTTAAAATTGAATTTTGTTGATTTAGAATCTGGATATGGTCCAGATTTGTTGAAATGAAAGAAATAGTTTGATTTGATACTATTTTCAAAATAAATTATTTAATATAAACTGTTTAAAAATCTATTATTTTAAAATTTGGATTATTTAGAATTTCAAAACTATTTACTATATAAATAATTTCCAATAATCAAACCATTTTATATTAAACTATTTTAACTGTTTTAAAATCCTTAAACTATTTAAACTATTAAAAGTAACTTAAACTATTTTCAACTATTTAAAACTTTTTTAAAATATTTTAAACTATATTAAACTATTTTAAAACTAATTTAACTATTAAAACTATTTTAAACTATTTTAAAAATATCTAAACTATTTAAGACTATCTAAACTATTTTCTGAAATTCGAAGGGTGCAAGGTTGAATTATTTATATTCAAACCCTTGATTTAAAAGCGAATATGGTTAAATGATGTTATAACCTACGCTGGAATTTGAAATGATATTTTCTAGTGAAATGGCATATTTTGAGTAAATATGATGATTTTGAAATGATGTTTTAACCTATCTTATGGATATGATTTCGAAAGTGATATGATTTCGAAGGTGAATATAATTTCGGAAGGGATGTGATTTTGAAGTAAATATGATATTTTGATGTCAATTATGAATCGGTTTGGAAACGTAAAGAACCATCCGGTGTGAAATAAGCATTTGGTTGTTAAAGTGATCGGGATCGGATATTGTCATACCCTCTGCCAATACCGTAAACCACTTTGACAACTGTGCATGTGGTGGAGAATCCAAAACGAAGTAGGATGGTTTGGCTAACGTTACTGTATGAGATACGAACGTAGCCCTGACCACCTCGGGTCAGTTTGATATGACTAAAACAGGAGCTATACCGGCCCAAGTGAGGTCGCTCCTCCAATCGAGCACATTTCTTCGATACCATATTTATTACTTTGTGATTGATTTGGTGGCCACCCCTCGATTTGATTATGAGAGTGTGTTTCGAGGTGAAGCTGCCATGTGTTACCACTAATCCGGGAATGCAAACTGTAGAATCCTACATTGGCATTGCCTCGCGTGCCTTGCCATATGACTTATTGCACCTACCACGAGTTTGGTTTGTGTCGTACCTATGGAGTGCTCCCTGATAGCCCACCAGTTTATGGTGGAGTTTACAGTGCTGTATAGACTACGACATTTATATCAAATGTGCTAAGGTGGATATGGGTAATGCTATTTTAATACTTTACTGTAAACATATTATAATAGTGTACTGTACAATGTATATAGATAGTTTAACAGATCCTTAGAAGATTGAATCCCGAACGTCTCTTAAGTTATTGCATGCACGTTGGACACTGGATAGGAGATGTAAAATCTTGTAAACATCTTTGAAGCTGTTTAGTTCTGACTCGAGTGTTTTGTCTTTTCATTACGCTCGGGTCAGTCTAAGTTTTTCAGTGTATTGAAGACCCTTTTATTCGGAGAATGAAGATGAAGATTAGTCTACTATTTATTATATTTATTTCACTGCATCATGTTGTTCCACTGCATTATTTATTTATTCCTGCTGTATGTATAACTCTGATCTGTATTATAAATGTAATCAAATATTATTTGTAAAACAGCTTCATGAACTGTTTATTTAATTATTATGTTTTGTCATTCCGCTGTGAGATTATGTGTTTTGTTTTTCTTTCTTTTCTGTTATTTTCTTATTCACTTCATTAATAATCCTCGCTTTTGAATGGTTTGATTTGATATGTGTGGTTTATTGTCGATTTAAATCGTCCAAAAAGATGGATCATTACTAGTGGTATCAGAGCCAGGTTTAGCAATAACCTTAGCTTTATGTGGTTTGACACATTAGAGATAGGGTGGTAATACCCTAGAATGAGTTGTTTTGGGCGTATATATATGAAAGGGCGACTTGTTAGTCTTATAAAATGTTTTTTTATATTGTGTTAATTTGTTCTGTTTATTATTTATAAGTTTTGGTTGGTACATAGGATGCTACGGTATCGATAGTAAGTTCTTGTCGGTACATAGGACGCTATGGTATCGATAGTGACTTCTAAACACTTAATAAGGCAGACAGACATAATATTGATTTTGAAATATAGGTAAATGAAATAATTTTACGTAGTATTGTATTTTATATAAAAAATGAATAATTTTTATTAATGTGTGTAGTTGAATGTGATATGTTTGTTTGTTTGGAAGTGAAATTCTATAAATATTAGTTGCAAAATAGGATTTACAAATAAAGTGAATATAAATTGAAAATTTGAGAAATTAAGTTCTGGGGTTTTGAAATTGGTTTTCAAAAGACTTTGGAATATAATATTAGTATTACTTGAAAGTATTTTCAGATATAAATATTTTCAATGTGATTTGAAAGAAATGTTCTAAAAGGAATTTTAAAGGAAATATGTTCCATACCACCCTCTTTTGTCGCTAGAAAATAATTTCGGTGATGATGGGCGCATCATCGACTTTCATTTTCGATTCAAAGTGGGAAGGACACTGTAGTTGTAACGACCCGATATTTTGAACCATTCAAATCCACAATGTCAGACTTGAATTGCTCCAAATAACATATTGTTAATACATTTATTTGGCATAACTTAGCATATACGGTAACTAAATCAATCGTAGAAACAGAGTTTACAACTAACAGCAAAATAAAGCTAATAGTAGTTCATGAAGCTACTATAGAAATAACATAGTCCAAAACAGAATACATCAGAAATCCCAATACATAGAAGTCATTAACACAAAAGTAACTAACAAGTCTGAACATACAACTGAAAGAACGGAAATAACTAAAAGCTCAAAAGATAAGTTGGTCTTCTAGGCGAACTCCAAGCTCCAAAAGATGAATCACAAACTGTGACATTCAGGCTGACCCGAGCATAAAGCAAAACTAATACTCGAGTCAGGATTAACATTCTTATGCCAGTAAATCAAACTCAACTGAAATGTCAAGTAAATGTGAGATAACTTAAAGGATGTTGGGATTCCATCCTTTAAGGATCCGTTAAACTATCTACATGCATAGTACAATACGCTACAAATATAATGTTTATAGTAAAGTAAAGTATCAAAATAGCGTTAAGCGTTACCTATATCCCCCTTAACACATTTTATATATTCTCATATTCTATACAGAACCGTAGGCTCCGCCAAAACTGTAGCTTACCCAGAGGGCACTCCATAGGTATGGCACAAAACAAACTAGTAGAAGGTGCTCTAGGGAATGTGAACACGACACTCGAGGCAATGCCAGGGTAGATATACCAATTGCAGAACCGGTCTGGTGGTAAGGCATAGAAGCTACTACCGCCCACCTCGAACAACATTCCAAAAATCAAAGGTGCACACTAATCAAATCACAAAGTTATAGAATGGTTTCGAAGAAATGTGTCCGATCGGAGGTATAACCTCACTTGGCCAAAGTATAACTCCTGTTTTAGTCACATCTGAGCTGACTCACGGGAGTTAGGGTTACGTCAATACCTTATACAGAAATCGTTGGTCAAACCATCCTACATCATTTTTGAAATCTCCACCGAGTACCCAGTTGTTAAAAGTGGTTTTCGGTATTGGCAGATAGTGTGACAATATCTGATCCCGATCTCTTTAACAACCAAACGCTTTTTTCACACCGTGGTCATTTTACTTCAAATAGTTCATACTTCATATCAAAATATCGTATCCATTTCAAAATCTTGTCAAATTCGATATAATTATTCACTTTAAATAATATTCATTCCCAAAATTGTAACACTCCCAAAATTTTAACCCTTTTGAAATCCTAACACTTTTGAAATCATAACTATTCGAACTTAAACAATTTAGATATTGAAAATAGCATATATATAATGAATAGTTATAAATTAAAATATTTTATATATTAGAATAGTTTATATAATAAAATATAGTTTCCTCTAATTTCGCAAATCGATCCAAATCATCTTAAATTCCAAATGTCACGTCCCGATTTTTCGACGCCTGAAAATCGACATCAATACGTCCACTGTATCAAGTGCCGAACAATCGAATGCTGGAAAACCAGACCGTAAGGGAAAGAAGAAGGTGGTAGAAGAAGAGAAAAAAAACAACATCAAAATCTCACAAACACAGCATAACAATATATAACAGATAAATGACTGATCTTTATACAAAAGAACTATATCTGTTTTATACATTACATCATCAGAGTACAACACAATCAATAGAAAAATACTAGACAGTTATATTAACTTGTCCCCACACAACTGAATACATGGCTTATACTGCACAGTGGAATATACATCAAGTACCTGTGATACGCCCCGCCATCCAGCTCGTCACCTAAGCACGACAGCATCCTATCATGTATCCTATAATACTCGACCTGACCCGAGCATTATAGTAAAATAACACTCGAGTCATTTTGGAAAACCAGCATGAGAAAGCACACTCAATTGAATTATTAAAGTTTCCAAATCCTTTGAAATCAAAGGTATCTCGTAAGACCATGCCACAAATAAACATGTCGGGTTTTTACCTTACGATAACCAAAACAGTTCTTATAAAATCCTCTGATATTATAATAGTGTCTAAGTACAAATACTTGTTCAAATAGCCGAAATTGTTACATTCATTAAATTCTGGCAAGACTAGGCTCTACAATCAAAACCGTAAAGGGCACGTAGGGAGAATAGATTTTCAACTAATGGCTAGGCACTGGGGTACCACCTGTCACGGTACCTGGTCTAGATCAGCATACCGAGGACCCCTCCCGATCCTTTTCCACACAAGGCCGGAGCTACCCTTTACTGGATAGTCCAAATAAGATCATCCCACGGTTGGGATTCGCAACCGTCCACACAGCTGAATAAAAAGGGACATCTAGACAGGGATGACCTTACCCTAATTAGTTGCTAGCCACTTAGCCTTGCTGCATGTCCCCTGATTTTTAGTGATTCCCCGTTGATGAGGCTCGAGGCTAAGCATTACATTTTTAGAACACATCTCACTTAGAATGCTTATCATCCTCTTGACGATGTTCTGATAGCATTCATCCACACAAGTCCGTTCTTGCTCCGAATGGAACCAAAGGCACTAGTCCTACTACATTCATTTTGGAATCACCCTCAGGATTAGTAGCGATTAGCCCTTACACTTCACTGCTCCATCTTCGCCTTCAAGCTCTTTTCTTCATCACGAAAACATCCTCGTTGGATCGAAGTGGTTTTCGGATCACAAATCCGATCCCGGTCTCTTCCAAACCACGTTCACTATTTCCTAGTAAACTCAACCACGGTTCTTTAGGAAATATACAGACGAAAATAAGATCGAAGTTCGCTCCCTAACCGTTAGTGGACGAATATCGTTATAAATGTCCTAGAAGAACGAACGAGTTTATACATACAGTATAACACCTCAAACAGTAACTGTACCATATAATTATCATATATCTCCTAAATATTTCCAAAGTTATATTTTGGGTTCAAATTTGATAGTCGGTTATTTAACTATCAATTAAACAATCAATTAAACCAATTATTTTATTTCCACTGAAAAAACAACCAGTCTTATTAAGATTTTTAATAATTTAAATCACTTTACCCACAATAATATACACTTAATACATTTGAAATAAAACTACTTAAAACCCTTATTGAAAATAATAGTTATGGAAATTTAAAATAATTTTCCAAGTAAAACTTAGCCAAAACCACTTTAAAATAAAATTATTATATAAAGTATAATATTAAACAATTATCTTTTTGAATCATAATACTAGTTAAACCTTTAAAATAATCACTTCTATAATTAACTCAATAAATATTCACTTAAAAATATTAAAATGATTGAATAGTAATTTCTCTAAAATATTCTTTTAAAATAACTTTAAAACTTCCAAATTATACATAAAAATCTCCTTTGAAAATATACATGGCTTTCAGGAAAATCCACTTCCCATTTCAATATAGCCCTTCTAATCCTTTATAAATCCTGCTCGATTTATCCCAATTTAATTTACGTCTCAATCCCATAAATTTCTTTCAACACTTTAAAAATAAAACTATTTTTATTTTTAAAACACATTTCCCATCTCCTTATAAATTCGCACTGTGAATTTATACTTTCAAATTTATCCATTGATAAATATTTCACTTCATTTATAAACCCAGTTTATAAATTTCCATTCCTCACTATCCTTTAAATCACAGTTTCCAAAACACTTAATCGATTTCAAACCGATTTCTTGCGTTAAATTCCCTTTAAAATTTATCTCTTGATTTACCCAAAATCAGTTCAAATCCATTAATACCAAATTCACCCTTTATTATGATTTAAAATCCTTATGTAAATATGAAACATCAATTTCATTCTTTATTCCAAAAAATCTCTTTTCATTTCCTTTAAGAACCCAATTCATTATATTTCTATATTTAAAGTACCAAAATAGATTCATGCAAACCATAGCACCGAATAACTTAGATTTCCAATATAATCTATTACCGGATATCAATTAAACATATCACAGATTATGAAAATAATTTCAATATTTTGAGGAAGCCAGTTGGATCCCTCGAACCTGTTTCCCTGCATCCACAGATGTTAGCACAATATAATAATACCAATCCCACTTCGAGGGGGACATCACGGTATAAAGGTTCATCCGCTATTATACGGGGCACAAAGGGTCTCATCCGCTATATGATGCGGGAATATCAATCACGCCAATATATATATATATATATATATATATATATATATATATATATATCATATCCAAACTGATAATAAATTATCAATTCAAGAAATCAACCAATAATTTAAATTTAACTATTTAAATTTAAACGGTAATCCAAATGAGTGAGATTAACTCAGCTTTGATTTTTAATTTGCAATCCCAATCCAATCTCGACTTGTTTCCTTCACGATTTTGACCTTGTATAACATTATATAATTTATTAATATTTGAAATAAATTAGAAAATTAATTACCATTTTAAAATTTAATTAACTAATGATTTGGTTTAAAATTGATTTTCCTAAAATAATTATTTTTAGTAACTAAAATAAATTAAATAAGTTAATTAAAAAAATTAGTTTCCATCATACATCATTTTAAAAACACTAGCAAGTTTAAAATAACATCTATAAATATTTCCCTGCTTATATTTAAATGAACTACGTAGGTGTATACTTTCTTTTGTAAATAACAAAAAGTGACTTCTTTACTATATATTATTCATATGTGTGTGTGTATATATATATATATATTATTAAAATTTTAAAATAAATGAACTGTATATATATACAGCTTCCTGTAATTACTCTTTCTTTCCTTTTCTTTTCTTAATCTATATAGATATATATAGATTAAGCTAAAAATAAGTTTTATACCTTACTGTTACCACTCTACGACTTCGCCGCAGCCGAAACCCACGCCGCGCGTCGCAGCTGCACTCTCCTCTGCTCATAATTCGCCACAATCGTGCTCGAACCTCTCCGGGAACTCGCAGCCCCTTCCTAATCCGACATCCCCAAAATCGATCAAGGAACCTATCCCACTGCTGGCCTCATGAATCACCACATCGTCGCTCCCCTTCCAGCTTTCACAATGCACGTCGCGCCGCTCGAGTTGAGTGGCCGAGCGAAAATGTCCCCGTTGAGTTACATTCGATTCTAGATCGAACGAGGAACTTGCATCAGTTTTGATTTTGAATCGAATTCGACCCTCATTTTTCCTTTACTTGATTTGAATGGAAAGGGAAGAGTGAATTAACAGGCGCGATCGTTATATTTTTTCTGCCATTTTTTATAATTCGCGAATAAATTTTGAAAGAGGAAGGGCTGAAGTTGTTTAATTTAGAAAAAGAAGGGAGGGGTTTGATTATCTCTCCTTTTTTTTAACGCTTGTCTTAAGAGAGAACACGTTTCCTAAATTGCCTTGCGTGTCTGCATAGGCTGCTACGGTATTTCAATGCAATTATATTATTTATATTTATATTTAAATTCAAACTTAGATCGTTTTGAATTCGTAGCTTAAAATCTTGACATCCTATCGAGGCGTCCCGCCAGGTGTTTACAAGGTTATACCTGTAATGACCCAATTTTTTGACGCCCCAAAGTTGACATCGATACATCCACTGTATCCAATGTCGAACAATCGAATGCCGGAAAACCGAATCATTAGGGTTAAAGAAGAAAAAGATAAAAGAAGAAACAGAAACAATAACATAATCTCACATTCGCAGTGGAACAATATATAATAGATAAATGAATAATGTTTAAACAACTATATCTGTTTATACATTACATTTTACACAACAAAAAGCAGAAAAGAATATCATATACTAATGATACGCCTCGCCATCCAGCTTGCCTCCTGATCTCCACAGCATATCTTTTCCGAATTCGCTCCAAAACTATGATAACCTAACTCTAGGTTGCCCGTGTGGAAAATTTTGGGCACCCAGAGTTTAGAAAGGGAACAATAAACTCCAGGTCAGTCATGGGACTGGTGTGAGATCTTAAAAATAGTTATTTTCACAAATAAAAGAAAGGAAATCCGCTATGCTTTTGGAAAATGAAACTACCATAAGGCCTCCCGCCACACACATAATGCAAACGCACAATTGAAGGAGATTTCTCCTTATGATAGTCAAACATGCTAGATACGTAAAACCTTTTTAATATTATCATTAGTGCATAGTGTGCAAAACATTTCGAAAGTATAATATAAATCTTAGCCAGCATACACATTTCGTAGTAGCATACTATAACTACCATGTTCAATAGCAGGTTACCGCCACATTCCATGGCAGGTTATATAACTAAAACCGTACAGGGCGCGTATTGTTTCATTGGATTTCCAACAAATGGTCAGGCTAAGGAACTTCCTCACCAAAAGGGATGCCTCTAGAGGGACGCCCCCGAGAACCTAACCGGTTCTCTGCCAACACAAGGTCGGGTTACCTCTGTAACTAGGTAACTACTGACACGAGTATGCCATCCCCCGGACTAGACCAACCTTTATCCGAGGCACCTCCTCAACCAACAACCACACAGAAATAATCCGGGCTCCATACCAGAATATCACCTTTAATAATCCACACAAGTTAAATATCTGGGCTCCATACCAGATGCCACTTTTTATCCAAAAGGAAATGAACATACCCTAAGGGACGCGACCACCATAACCTTAGTCATCCTTCCTGTTTCGACCATTTCCGGGGTGTGAGGTCCCATGAAGTCTCGTCCATAAAGCTACGCTTTTCACAAAAGCCATGCTTCGATCAACAAATGATCAGAAACACTTAACATGCCACATTACCAAATTGGGAATATATCACTAGTAACAGTCAACTACATAACCTCTGAGCTCGTACGTCTCAGAGAAGGGTGTTAAGCTAAAAAAATAAATTATCCGCCGTCAATGGAAATGTATTTGATAGAAACCAGCTTTATATCTCAAAGTGTAATGTCAGACACAAATCCATACAAGTCTGTTCCAGGATCGAACGGAACCGAAGGCACTTCAAAGAAGTCCTTACAATCCGGATATTCACTAATCACGTCTGGACTCCCCATCACAAAGGGTGATAAAATCTCTATATCGAAGCAACTCAGTGTAGAGACATTCGACAGGTAATCCTTTCGCTTTCGAAAATACCCGGTCTTCAACACTGTCTTTAAATGCAATCCCATTTCGTCGTATCATTATTCGAAATGGGTTTTATGACACAAAGTCCTCTCCCTGTTAATCCAAATAATGAGTGCTTATTTTAAAAATAAGTGTTACATTCAGATTTCAAGTAAATCACAACAAATTTACAGTTTAATCTTTTTAAACAAAAGATCCATCACAAAGATTCGATGTGTTTTTGGGATAACCGTTTGGAATCCGACCTCCGATCGCATCGAAATTCAAATGCCATTTAAAGGCCAATACTGAAATTGGTTATTTAACTATCAATCAATATTCGCAACAATCACCACATTTAAATAATTTCCCAAATTATTTATTTTCAAAATATCTTCGCAAGATATATTTTTGACACTTCAACACTTTGAAACAAATTTCAAATCACTTTCCTCATGTGAAATAAATTTTCAAATATTTATTTATTTCCATTGAAAATTTGCCGAGTTTGAATACCTTAAAATAATTTAAATCGCTTATCCAAAAATTTATACTTGGAAACATTTAAAATAAAAACTATTTTTAATCACTTACTTAAACATTAATTATGAAAATATTATACTAATATCTCATATAAACTTTAAGCCCAAGCTAATTTTAAAAATGAAATTAAAATTTATTTAAAGAGAATAACTATTTAAGTAACCATTTTCTAAATCAAATATCAATTAAATCTTTTAAATAATCACTTGTATAATTAACTTAATAAATATTTACTCTAAAGATTTAAAAACAGCTTAAGAAAATAATTTCTCCAAATCATCCTCTCTAAAACCATCCTTAAAAAATTTCACTTATATTTATAAGCTACTTTGAAAACATACTCGGCTTTCCAGAGAAAATACACTTTCCATTCTAAAATGGTTCATTTAAATCAATTTACAAATCCTTCTCGATTTATTTTAATTTACATTCCAAATCCACAAATTTATTTCCACACTTTTAAAAATAAACCAACACTTACTTTTAAAACAAATTTCCCTTTCCTTTATAAACTCCCATTGTGAATTTAAATTTTCAAATATCCATGATATACGATTTTCAAATCTATTTCCAAATATTCACTTTCAAACACCAAATCAAATTCCAAATTGATTTCCCAAAGATTTATTTTCAAATACCAGATCGAATTCCAAATTGATTTCCAAATTTATTTCAAACACCAATTAAATTCGAAATTGATTTCCAAATTTATTTCTCTTAAAACAAATTCCTTTATTTCTTCCAAACTATTTAAAAATCCAAATTTTAAATAAATTCTTCAACTTTTAACAATATTACTCAAAATTCATTTACTAAAATCATTTTCCCATATTTCGGAATTTAGTCGATAGGATTACAAAAATCAAATTTTATACTTTTAAATTCCTTCCTTTAAATTTATTTAATTCCCTAAAATTATTTGACTTTAAATTTTCTACTTTAATTTCCAAGAATCAAATTTAATATTTCTGGTATCCTTCGATACCAAAAATATGTTCGGCTAAACCATAGTCTTCAAATAAATTCCAATTATCAATATAATCATTCACACCAATATAATCATTCATAGATTATCACTTCACAACATATATAAATAAATTCAACAATATGAGGAATCTAGTTGGATCCCCCAACCTATTTTTGTGCATTCACAGATGTTGGCACAACAATTAAATACCAATTCCACTTCGAGGTGGAATATCTTGGTATATGGAATTTATATCATATCATTTGCTGTTATGCGGCGCATAGGGTCTCATTTGCTATATAATGCAGGAAATCAATCACTCCAATATATATACATATACTACTATATATACTATCACCCAGCAGATAAATCATCAAATTTATCCACGCACAACCAACAGTATAAATTTAACTAATTAATTTGAACAAAACAGTTTATTTGAGTGAGAAGATCTCACCTTTACTTGTATTTTGTAATCCATTTCCAATCTCGACTTGGTTCCACGTTTTTTTGACCTTGTATAAACAATTCACGATTCATTACTATTTGAATTAACCAAATAATTAATCACTATTTTAACAAATTTAATTAGAACTAATGATTTAATTTAAAACTGAATTTCCCTTAATGAATTATTTTTAGTAACTAGATAATTTGAATAAGTTTATTAACCACATCAGTCATTAATATACTTTATTAAATAAACTGGTTGATTTTCATTTCTAAATTGTATATAAAAATAAATTTATATACGCTTAAAAATCTAACTTTATGTAAATTAAATAGTTTAGAAGAAATAGAGGAATTTGTTTTAAAGAAATAAATTTGGCAATTAATTTAGAGTGATTGGTGTTTGAAATAAATTTGGAAATCAATTTGGAATTTGATTTGGTATTTGAAAATAAATCTTCAGGAAATCAATTTGGAATTTGATTTGGTGTTTGAAAGTGAATGTTTGGAAATCGATTTCAAAATCGTATATCAGTGGATATTTGAAAATTTAAATTCATAATGGGAGTTTATAAAGGAAAGGGAAATTTGTTTAAAAAATAAATATTGGTTTATTTTTAAAAGTGTGGAAAGAAATTTATGGATTTGGAATGTAAATTAAAAGAAATCGAGAAGGATTTATAAATTGATTTAAATGAACCATTTTAGAATGGAAAGCGTATTTTCTCTGGAAAACCGAGTATGTTTTCAAAGTAGCTTATAAATGTAAATTGAAAATTTTTAAGGCTGCTTTTAGAAAGGATGATTTGGAGAAATTATTTTCTTAAGCTGTTTTTAAATCTTTGAAATAAATATTTATTAAGTTGATTGTACAAGTGATTATTTTAAAGATTTAAGTGATATTTGATTTAGAAAATGGTTATTTAAATAGTTATTCTCTATCAAATAAATTTTATTTTTAATTTTGAAATGAGTTTGGGCTTAAAGTTTATATTAGATATTAGTATAATATTTTCATAATTGATATTTAAGTAAGTGAATAAATATAGTTTTTATTCTAAATGTTTCCAAGTATATATTTTTGGATAAGTGGTTTAAATTATTTTCAAGTATTCGAACTCGGTAAATTTTCAGTGGAAATAAATAAATATTTGGAAATTTATTCGATAGAATTACAAAAATCAACTTTTATACTTTTAAATTCCTTCTTTTAAATTTATTAAATTCCCTAAAATTAATTTACTTTAATTTTTCTACTTTAATTTCCAAAATCTAATTTTATATTTATGGTATCCTACGATACCAAAAATATGTTCGGTTAAACCATAGCCTTCAAATGAATTCCAATTATCAATATAATCATTCACACCAATATAATCATTCATGGATTATCACTTCACAACATATACAAATAAATTCAATAATGTGAGGAATCCAGCTGGATCCCTCCAACCAATTTCCTTGCATCCACAGATGTTAGCACAATAATTAAATACCAATTCCACTTCGAGGTGGAATATTGCGGTATATGGGATATATATATATCATATCATCGGCTATTATGCGGCGCATAGGGTCTCATCCGCTATATAATACGGGAAATCAATCACTCCAATATATATATATACACACACACACACTAATATATATAGTATCACCCAACAAATAAATCATCAAATTTATCCAAGCACAACGAACAATTTAAATTTAACTATTTGATTTAAACAAAACAATTTGTTTGAGTGAGAAGATCTCACCTTTGCTTTTATTTTGCGTTCCATTTCCAATCTAGACTTGGTTCCATGATTTTTTTGACCTTGTATAAACAATTCATGATTCATTGCTATTTAAATTAACCAAACAATTAATCACTATTTTAATAAATTTAATTAGAATTAATGATTCAATTTAAAACTAAATTTTCTTTAATAAATTATTTTTATTAACTAGATAATTTGAATAAGTTTATTAACCACATTAGTCACAAATATACTTTGTTAAAATAAACTGGTTGATTTTTATTTCTAAATTGCGTGTAAAAATAAATTTATATAGGCTTAAAAATCTAACTTTATATGAACTCCTTTATTTTCTAAAATCTTATGCATGTATATTTTTTGTTTTATATATACATACATACATACATATATATATATATCTGAATGATTTTAAACAAAATTGTGTTATATCCTACTGCTAATTTATGGTAAATGATAATAATCAATAATTATTCACAATCTGTACTTGAGAAAACATTTTAAATTAAAATGTTTGTAAAATTTAAAATTACCTAAATACAAATAAAAACAACGGCGAGCTTCCTCGGCCGACTATACTGCCAATCATCGAACCTCTATCTTTGTACAGACCCTACCCAATGACTTGCGACCACCAACGACGACCAAGCGCCACCACGACCTCGAGCCCGACTTTGATTTCGATCGGCCTCCACTGTCGTCGCTTCTAGTCACTCGCGAGAATTCCTCCAGCCACCATCCCAAATTGAGATTTCGAAATCGCCCATCGCTAACATGCCGCGATGTCGACGCCTTTGCCCCCATGCTCGCTCAACGCGCTAACCACGCGAATCGCGTATGTGTGCCTCATTGCTTCGCCCTCGACTCTTAATATTCTCAAGATCAAATTAGAATTTGAAATGCGGAGTCGAAATTTAATTGAAGAGGGGCACCTTATTTTTTTCATCTGCCATACTCTTACCGAATCGATTTTGATTCAAATTGGAGAAAGAAAAGATGAAGGCTCGTATGAGCTTGTTTATTTATTTTTATTTTTCTCTCGTGATTGCTTTTGATTTATGCGGCTGTTAGTAATAAAAATAAAAATAAAAGAAGGGGACATTTGTACGAGATTGGAAGAGAAAGGAAACACATGTTGTTTAGGGTTGGACAGGTGGTGGATGTGTTAAGTGAATTTAAGGAAAAACTATATGTATGTTTTAAATTTAAATTTAAATTGTCTCCAATTCGAAGCTCAAAATTTTTGAATTCCCATCAAGGCATGCCGCTAGGCATTTATAATGTTAAACCCCTATTCTGGATGCAGTGGAAAAGGTTCTGAGGCCGAATTCGATCGTATGGAGAAAATAGCTTTTGAACCCAGTTATTATATTTAATTTTCAATATAAATTCAATGTGTTTACAATCTGTACGGCCACATGACAACTCTGAATGCTACGAAAATTGAAATCCGATAATAAAACACTATTACGGATCCAATGGAACTACTTTCGTTAAATTCCTAGACTGAGCCTCGGAAGGCTATTTTTAAATATCAATTTAAAGGATAAAATATCAAAACTGAATAAAACATTTTCAAATTCAATTCTGAAGCTTCGATTATCTTCAGTATTATAAATATAGATTTTTTAGCCTTTAAAATATTTTTAACCAGCATAAAAATCAACATTCAATATTTTACCCAATTTCAATAAATTAAATTCAATAATTTAATCGTCAAATTCATAGTTATATTTGACCAGTTTGAAATAACTTCCAAATATTTAAAATCAATTAAATATTTCAATATCAAACGTTTAAAATTCTAGGACGTTATAATACCTCTATTCTGAATGCAATGGAAAAGGTATCGAGTCCTAATTCGATCGTATGAAGAAGAGGACACCTATTATATTAAATTTTTTCAACGTGTTTACCTATCATATGACCACATGAAAACTCCAAAAGCTACAAAAATTGAAATCCAATATAAAACACTATTATGGATCCAGTGGAACTGGTTTCGTCCAATTCCGAGACTGTGCCTCGGAAGGCTATTTTTAATCATCAATTTAAACGATATATTTTTAAAACTAAAAAATCACTGTTTAATTCAATTTTAAAACTTGTATTACCTTTATTGCTGTCAATATAAATTTTACAAGCCTTTAAATTGCCTTTAACTAGCTTAGATCTCTGAATTCCACAATTTCATCAATATTAAATTTTTGGATTGAATAATTATATGATCCAAAAAATTGCTATATAAATTCTGAATTTATTTTATTAAATAAAAACCAAACTTTCATATTCAAAATCAATTCATAATTCAAATTAAATATTCAAAACCATTAAATATTCCATATTCAATGTTGAAAAATCTAGGTCATCATATTCCTCCCCCCCTTAAAAGAATTTCGTCCCTGAAATTGCTAGTCAAGAAGAATGGTCCAATACCTGTTTCTATTTTCCCAAAACCAAATAGTTTTTTTGAAAAACTTCCCCAAACAATCTCTTTTTTAAAAACACCCTATCACTCTTACTAACTTTCCAAATACATCCATAGGTTCCAAACAACATTACTTACTCAATCGTTCAAATTTAAATTTAAAACCAAATTTTAAATAATCAAAATTTTCTAACTCCCTAAATTTTCGAAAAATTTAGCCAGCGTCTCCTTTATGCAGCTAGCTCGGAAACAACTGCAAAATTACCTCTACGGGCCCTCAAATTCCAAAAAAACAAAACGCCAAGTGGCTAGATCAGAAATTCATCAAATTTCGTATGCCAATATAAATACATACCTTTTGTCGGGCAATTCAAATTTATCTTCTGAAATTAAAAGCATCAATTTATCATTTGCCTTTAATTACCTGTATCTTGCTTAGCAATAATATCCAATCACAGAATTCAAAATCATTTTATTCATTTCCTCTCAAAATTTTCAGTGTCCATTTCATTCAAGCACATACGATGTACATATATCATCCGTACAAAATATCGAATCTAATTGCTCACTTGATCAAACAATTTCACTTCCAAACTAGTATCGTCCACCCGACTTCCTAGTGCGGACTCAGATCTGGTTCCTTGATCGGAAACCGTCATTCTCCTTGCATAGCCATAACTATGATAGAGAATTTCCAAAATTAATCAAAAATCCATATCTAGGGTTCACCGTCGAAAATCGAGAGAAAAATCCCAACTCGGATCGATATAACTATCTCGAAATTCTGTGCTTGAATCCGGATCAAATCGTTATGCGAATAAAATAATATACATACATCCTACGCATTTTATCTCAATTGATTATTAGTTATATCAATTTTCTTTTTATTCACAATTATTTTGATTTCCATCCATTTATCCACACTTACCCTTTTCCCAGCTTTACTTAACCTTC
Organism: Allium cepa; assembly: GCA_030765085.1. NCBI lineage: Eukaryota > Viridiplantae > Streptophyta > Magnoliopsida > Asparagales > Amaryllidaceae > Allium > Allium cepa. The sequence continues at coordinate 169,049,465 of CM060932.1, forward strand.
ATTTAAATACTAACTTAAAATATATTTCTTAATTCCAAATTTACTTAAGAATTCCACCATCCATTTCTTAAGTTAAATATAAATATTTTATACACTTCTTATATTTATTTTCACTTTTTCACTTAAGCTATTATATTTATTTTCATCCAAATTAAATTTCAATTCTATTTGAATCCAATCTATATTTAAATTCTGAAAATTGAATTTTTATCAACTATCTTCCATTCATATCTGATCCATATCATTATTTTAAATTAGTTTCATTTACTAATTTATTTATATCTCAAACCAATTTTATTTCCAAACCTTTATTATCTTTAGCCCACTTTAAATTAATTTTTCGATTTCACTTTCTTATAAAATTTAAATTAAATACCATCCCTATATTTAATTACAATTCATTTCCTTAACCACTTAAATCAATTTTCTCATTCACAATTTATCTCTAATTCAATAAATTTTATTTCAATAACCATTCCATTTAGCTTACTTAGATTCATTTCCTCAAAATTCACTTTTATTTAACTAGATTCAATTACATTCCACTTCCATTCAAAATTTTAAAATCCCATAAGTTTTCCAACTTATCAACATTCCATTTACTAATCTCTTCCAATTTACTTCATTCAATTGGTTTACCTACCACTTTGCTTTATTGACACACTTACCACTGTTTAACCTATGGTTAATTCCATTCCGAGCAAATTTCCAAAATTTATAAGTCCAAACTTATCTGTATCAAATAAACATTTTAAATTAGATCCCAGAGTTTAAACAATTGCTTAAACATTCCTAAACATTTTTGAAATTAACTATATCCTAAAAATCCTTTGTTATATCCAATATTCCTTTGTAAAAAAATCAAACAGTTTTACCAAACCAAAACTTCAACATAACCCATTTATATTTTCATAAACATCTTTGATTAACTCCCAGAGTTTAAAAAAATTTCCTCAAACATTCAAAAACATTTTTGGAATCATATATACCCATCCCAAATCATTTCTTTGAATTCAAAATGGTGACGACCCAGAATTTTACATATTTGAAATTAGAATATTTAATTGATTTTAAACATTTAGGTGTTGATTTTTAAATTGAATTTCAAATATCACTATTTATTGGATAATTTAAATATTGAATTTAATAATTGGAAGTTAGGTATAATATTGAATCTTCAATTTCAAGCTTGTTAAAAATTATTCGAAGGCTTGTAAAATTTATATAGATAGTACTGAACATAGTAAAAGTGTTAAACTTGAATTTAAAAGTGTTTTGTTAAATTTTGAATTTATATCATTTAAATTGACATTTAAAAATAGCCTTCCGAGGTACAATCTTGGAATTCAACGAAACCAACTCCACTGGATCCGTAATAGTTATTATTATCGAATTTCAGATTTTGTAGCTTTTGGAGTTGTTGTGTGATCGTACGATAAATAAACACGTTGAAATCTATATCGAAAATTCAATTTAATAACTGGGTCCAAAAAGTTATCTTCTCCATACGATCGAATAAGGACTCGAAGCCTTTTCCATTGCATTCAGCATAGGGATATAACTTATGAACGCCTAGCGGCACGCCTCGATGGGAGGTCGGGATTTTTAGCTCGATTTCAGGACGTTTGAATTCAATTTAAATTAAAATTGTATATTATGACCAGTCAAACATATCAACACGTGTCTCTTGGTATAACATGTATTCTCTCTGGTTTAACACGCGTTTTTTTAAAAAAAAAGATGCATCTTCATTCTCAAACTATAAAAACCAAAAGAAACAGCCGAGCTCTTCATTTCGATTTCAAAAGAAAAACAAAAAGGGGGTCAAAAGAAATCTTCCTCCTCTCAAATTCATTTAAAAATCTCAAAGGCCAAAGGAAAATAAAATATATTTACAAATCAAATTCGAAGTGCCGCCCCTCTTCTCAAATTTTTGAGCAAAGGAGGAAGGCGAGTTCATTGCGAAGCTGGGTCATTTTATATTGATTGATTGTTGAATTACGGAGCGCATGAGGCTGGGATGTCGAGCGGCGATGTTGAGCGGCAATGTCGCGGAGTCAAGTGATGAGCAGCTTGTGATTTAGGGATCGTTCTTGGGCATTTGGCATCAGCCTGGAAACGTCGGCATGGCACACGCGCTCGTGCTGACTAGGCATTGGGAGTGACGCGACGTGGTTTCGCAACATGAAGGTGGAGGCTTTGCGACGATCGTGGAAGGTAGATCTCGTGTGTATGATGTCAGTAAGGTATAAACCTATTATAGTTTTAATTCTATATGTGTGTGTGTGTGTGTGTGTCTTAGGAAAAGATATTTTTACAGTAAGATATATAATACAATTCTGTTTGAATTTAATTTATATTGTGAGTTATATATTTTTCTAACCTGTATGTATATGCACTAATTTAAAACATAATTATTTTATTAAAAAAAGAGAAAATAAAAATAAAAGCAGAAGGTTATTTTGAATATATATAGAATATATATTTGAATATTTAGAGTTAGATTTTGAAAAAAAACTATATAGTTTATTTTGAAAATAAAATAAATATACACACATTTTTATCTTACTAGTTTATATTTAGATAATGGATTTAGTGATAAATTTGCTAAATTAACTTAGTTAATTTATTTTAGTTACTAAAAGTCTTTAAAAAGAAATTTTGCTTAAACTAAATCATTAGTTAATTAAATCTATTAAATAGAAATTAATTGTTTGATTAGTTCAAAATGTTAATAAACCTTATAATGTTATACAAGGTCTAGAATCATAGAAACTAGCCGGTTTGGAATGGATTGCAAACAGCAAAATCAAAGGTGAGTTAATCTCACTCATTTAGATTACCTTTTAAATTTAAATAGTTAAATTTAAATTATTGGTTAAATGATTGAAGTGACTCGATGTGATATTATATATAATAGTATATATATTGGAGTGATTGATTTCTCGCATTATATAGCGGATGAGACCCTATGCGCCTCGCATAATAGCGGATGACCCTTTATACTTCGATATCCCCCTCGAAGTGTGATTGGTATTTTTATGTTGTGATAAAATCTGTGGATGCAGGGAAACCGATTGGAGGGATCCAACTGGATTCCTTAAATTATTGAAATTTGTTTTCATAATCTGTGATATGACTTATTGATTATCTGTGATTGATTTTATCGAGATTTGAAATATTGAGTGCTATGGGTTGACGGAATATATTTTGGGTATATTGAATATCAAAATATAAGAAATGGATTTTTGAAGGAATTAAAAAGAGAATTTTTAAGTAAAATAATTTAGCTAATTGGATAAATTTAAGAAAGAAATTGGGAAGGAATAAAAGTTGATTTTAAATTCTAATAAATAATTTCGAGTATGGGAAAAGTGATTTTTGAATAAATGGAAATAAATGAATCTTAAGGACTTAAGTGGCAATGTTTAAAAATTAAAGAATTTATTTTTAAATTCAGGATTCAAATGGTTTGGGAAGAAATAAAAGGAGAAATTTGAAATAAGGTATGAAATGGATATTTTCAATTTAAACAAGATTTTAAATCATAATTAAAAAGTAAATCTAACATTAATGGATTTTGAATAAACTTGAAATAAATCGAGAACTAATTCTATTGGGAATTATATTTAGAGAATTGATTTTAAAATCAATTAAGTGATTTGAAACAGTATTTCAAAAGGGAATGAGATTATGGAATTTATAAACAAAATTTATAAATAAAGTGAATATTTATCAGTGGATAAATTTGAAAGTATAAATTCACGGTGGAATTTATAAAGAGATGGTATTTTTTTAAAATAAAAGGTTGTTTAATTTTCAAAAGTATGGAAAAGAAATTTACGGCTTTGATATGTAAATTAAATTGGATAAATCGAGAAGGATTTATTAACTGATTAAATGGACTATTTTGGAATGGAAAGTGTATTTTCCTAAAAAGCCAAGTATATTTTCAAAGTAAGATTTTCAGGTGTAAGTTAGAGGTTTGAAAGTGGTTTTAAAAGAATGTTTAAAAAAAAAAGAAACTATTAGTAGTTTTAAAATTTTCAAAAGTAAATATTTATTAACTTAATTATATAAGTAATTATTTTAAAGGTCTAACTAGTATTGTGATTGTAACGACCCACCTTTTTGGACAGCTAAACCGACAATCAAATACACATGCCGATTCCAAACCATTCAAAAGGGCAGATGGTTATTGGGGTAAATAAGAAAAGAAAGGAAAGGGAAATAAAGGAAAAGAAACAACACAGAATCTTGCAGCGGAACGATAAAATATAATAGTCAAATAAACAGTTCATGAAGCTGTTTACAATACTTTGATCATTATGTATACAACATTTATCAGAGTTATACATATACAACAGAACAAATAAAATAATGCAGCAGACAACATGATGCAAAGATAATAAGAGTAACAGTATACCAAATCTTCGTCTTCGTCCTTCAGAATAGATCTTCAACAAGCTGAAAAACTCAGGTCTGGCCCGAGCGTAATGAAAAGACAAAACACTTGAGTCAGGACTAAAATATCCTCATGTAAGTTAAATCGATCATAAATAAATATGAGTGTAACGGCGTCAGAGATGTTTACGGGGTTTGACATCTCATATCCAGTGTCAACGTGTGTGCAGTAACTCAAGAGATGTTACGGGATTTTCCATCTCTCAAGGATCCGTTAAACTATCTACTATGTAGTACAATACTCTATTATAATATGTCTACAGTAAAGTAAAAGTATTAAAATAGCGTTAAGGCGTTACCATAATTCCCCTTAACACATTTTATAATGCCATAGTCTATACAGCACCGTAAACCCTACCGTAAACTAGTGGTTATCAGAGGGTACCCCATAGGTATAACACAAAACAAAACGTAGTGGTCTCGAATAGGATAATCAGTATGTTAAGGTACATGAGGCGATACCAACTAGGATACTAGTAGTTGCGTGATCCGGACTGATGTTGAGTATAGCCAGCAGCTGCCTCAAAACCGTGAAACAACACTCCCAAATCAAGGGGTGCACCCAAATCGAATCATAAAAGGTAATAGATATGGTATCGAAGAAGTATGTCCGCTAGAGATGGCGAACCTCAATGGCCCGGCGCGGCTCCTGTTTTAGTCATGTCAGGGGTCATCCAATATCGTTCTCTTTCTTCAGTTAATGCGTTCACCAAACCATCCACTTCATTCTGGATCAACACTCCGCGTATAATAGTTATTAAAGTGGTTTTCGGTATCGACGGAGAGTATGTCCATATCCGATCCCGGTCTCTTCAATAACACGTATTATTACACCGATGGCTCTTTTACATTTCAAATCGATTCATAATTGATATCAAAATATCATATTCGCTTTAAAAAATCAAATCCATTTCAAATATCATCGTATCTGTTCAAAATGTAAGATTCCGTTTCAAAATCATTTTTTGCCTCAATATCTCATTTCGATTTCAAAATTATTTCGAATTTTAATTTAGATTGCAACTTCATTTAACCCAATTCGTATTTACATTCAAGATTTAAACATAAACATTTCACATTATTGATCAACTTGAAATTTAGAAAATAGTTTTAAGTAGTTTTAAAAGTAGTTTTAAATAATTAAAATAGTTAAAGATACTTAAATCTTTAAATGGATTTCAAATAGATAAATTAATTTAATATAGTTAATATAGGTTAAAATAGTTTAAGTATTTAAAGATGGTTTATATAACAGAGTAATTTGGAAAACAAAATGAAACAGCTTCAAAACCAAACCATTTTAATTATAACTTCTCAATTCAAATCAATTTCAATTTCCATTCTACTGATTCAATTTCGATTTCAAATCAAATCAATGTCAACTTTGACTTCAAATCAATTCAATTCTACATTCACCTTCAATTAATTCAATTTCAATTTATATCGATTTGGAGCTTAATTTTTTAAAATATCAATTTATCACACTTAACAAAATTATCCTTTAATATTCAACTTTCAAATCCAAATTTCAAATATGATTCAATTCCAAGCCCAATTTCAAAATATCATTTTTATATCACCTTTACTTAGTAATACTCAAAGCTCGAAATAATGTTCAATCTTTAAAACAAATAGATTTTCGAAATTCAATCATATCCTAATTTTTAATCTCAAAGTCTCAACTTAAATTATTTAATAATTTCCTTTAACCAAAATTTATTTCAACATTCCAAGTCAAATTTTCAATAAATTCGATTTCTATAAATTGATTTTATTTATAACATTTAAATCAAAACATTTAAATGAATTTCAAATCAACGATTTTAAAATTTATCAATTTACCAATCCGATGTCCGTATATAATTTTCTATCCTATGGCCAAGTGATTTGCTATTTAAATTAAATGTCAAGGATGAATATATATCACTTAAATCAAATCACAGTTTCATTTGTATACATAACAGGATATATATAAGCAAATAAACATCCAAACATTTAAACATCAATCAGTAGCATCCATCGAAATACATCATCCAATAGACAATACAATTCATGGCAATTTCATAGTTATCAATATCAGGTAATTTAATCACAATTCAATTTAAATTTAAATTTTTGACTGTCAATTTAATTTTCAACGGTGAATTCAAATAACAATCTATGTGACAATTAAAGTTTATCAAACAATGACAAATAAAATTCATATCACTTCATAATATCAAATTTAACTACCATAAAGATATTCAGTAAGTTGTGAGCGTTATAAACACTCACCTTGATTTCAATGTAGTTCCAGCGTTTTATTTCGAATAAAATTAAACGAGCGTTTAATTTCACCCGAAAGTTTCTCTAGCTTCAAACGATTCCAATACAGCTCATCGCGTAGTATTCGACAAAACGATTGCAACGCAATTCGTTTCGTCAAATTCCGACCTCGTACGAACAAGTTATGACATTTATAAGTTAATACAAATTTTTATATAAATTAATTACAAATTTAAACCTAACTACCATCATCTGCCATCCATTCTACTTCGAAAAATCGTGGCCGCCCATCTACTTCTTCTCCCTCCCTGCAGCACACGTTCGAATGCGAACCCAAGCCGTCATTTTAGCTCTAATTCGTGCACCCTATCCTTATAGCTCGAAGACGATCAGAGACCCTCACCTTGTAGCCCTCCACGCGAGCTACCTACTCCTGCAACCACTCGAAGCTCGGCCGCCTTGTAGCTTCGAAATTCGAGCTCGAACGCAACCCGTTCATAGCCACTTTGCCGCCAATCTACACCCTTATATCTCATCATAACTGTTGAAATCGTAGAACTCGATGCTCTCTACAAGTTTACAGTTGAAAACTTTCCGAAATAATCGATGGATTTGGAGAAATTTGAGGGAGAAGAGAGTTGAATTTCGGCCAATGGAAATATCACTGGCGGCTGAAGCAGATAGCTAGGGTTAGGGTTTAGTTTTGATGCAAATGAAAATAGTTAGGTCCATTTATAGAAAAAAGCGACGTACACTATTCATCCCGAAATTTCCGAACTTCAAATCTCGCACGGTGACTGGCGTTCCTAGAGTTTACCCCGCGTTTTGGACACAATGGAATAGGTTTCGAAAGCCAATTCGATCATCTGCGCGAGTTATGGTAATAAACGATCGATTTTAAATTAAATCGGTTAACTAAATTTCTAGGCGTTTTGGCTTGCCCCGGACAAACGGTAAATTCGATTGACACAAAATTTGAAACTATACAATTATTTAACATTACGGGCCCGATGAAACTGGTTTCGTCGAATTTCGAGACTGTTTTAAAAATGGCTATTTTTACTCGTCAATCAAATATTAAAATATTCAATTTTCACAAATTTACTTTTAATTCGATTTTAAAAGTTCTACAACATCATTCTAACTTTAATATGATAAAATAAAATTTTACAAATCATTTTTAATCATATTAAACCCGTTATTCAATTATTCAATAAATTCCAAATATTAAATTTAAACAATTTTGATTATCCAATAATTCATTATCCTTTGAAATATTTGAAATTGAACTTATAAGATTCAACTTTTAAAACCAATTCACATATTAGAACACTATTTCCATTTTACAGTTATTCAATTATTCAATAAGTTTTAAATATTTACTTTAATCAATTTACCTGCTCAATATTCAATTATTTGATTTTAAATAGATTTTACTTATCAATCAATTACTCTATTATACCCAATGAATTCAACATTTATTATCCTATCCAACTATTGATTGCAAAGGCATTCACTAAGTAGCATTTATTTTTCAATACTTATCACTATCCAAATCTTCGAAACCAATTTACTAAAATTTGTATTTTTACCTAAATAATTCACAATTCTTATTCACTTATTTACATTTTTTTTCCATATATTCCCTTATAACCAAGTTATAACATTTGAGTCAATTCAATTAGATTGGAACTCCATTCAATCTATAAATAATTACTTGGATAATTATTGTTGCAATTCATTCCAGTTATTATTATTCCAAACGAATTACAAAAAAAAATTCTAACATTAAATCACAAAATCTTATTAAATTAGCTATTTTAATTATCGAAAATTTACGGGTCGTTACAGTGATTTAAAGATAATTATTTAATGTTTGTATCTTATGGATTAACTTTTATTTTAAATTTAGTTTTGGCTTAAGTTTTACACGATAAATTATTTTAAAATTTCATAACAAGTATTTTAAATAAAGTGTTTTATTTTATATTAAGTGATAAAGTGATTTAAATTATTTAAAAATCTAAAGTATTAAGACTTGGTGATTTTTTGTAGAAAGAAAACAATTGGGTGGAAATTTATTCCGCGAGAGAAAAATGATTTGAAAATTATTCTTCAAAGGGTTGAAGTGTAGAAAAATTCTTGCGAAGATGGAGCAGTGAAGTGCAAGGGCTAATCGGTACTAATCCTAAGGGTGATTCCAAAATGGCTGTAGTAGGAGTAATGCCTTCAATTCCTTTCGAACCCGAAATGGACTGTATGGATGAATGCTATACGAGCACTGTCAGGAGGACGATGAGTATTCTAAGTGAATGTGTTCTAAAAGGTAACGCATTGCCTCAAGCCTCATCAAATGGGAATGGCTAAAACAGGGGAGGTGCAGCAAGGCTAAATGGCTAGAAACCAATTAAGGTAAGGTCATCCCTTTCTAGATGTCCCTTTTATTCAGCTGTGTGGGCGGTTGCTGATCCCAACCGTGGGGTGATCTTATTCGGACTATCCAGTAAAGGTAGCTCCGGTCTTGTGTTGCAGGGGATCAGGGTGGATCTTCGGTATGCTGATGTAGACTAGGTACTGTGACGGGCGGTACCCCATTAGCCCTGACATCGTATGGAATCCAATCTCTAATAAGCGCCTGTACGGTTTTGATTGTGCCTAACTATGCTGAAACGTGAGATGCAAGCATTTCAGCTAGATTCTATTTTACTTTTTATAGACACTTATAATATCAGACGGACTTGATAAAAATGTTCTGGGTATCTTAAGGTAAAAACCTGGCATGTTTATTTGTGGCTTGGTCTTACGAGTTACCTTTGATTTCAAAGGATTTTGAAAACTTTAATAATCCAATTGAGTGTGTTTTCTCGCTCTGGTTTTCCAGACTGACTCAGGTGTTATTTAAATATAATGCTCGGGTCAGACCGAGTATTGTAGATATACGTAAGGATGCTGTGGAGCTCCTAAGACAAGCTGGATGGCGAGACGTATCACATGTATTTGATGTATTATCTGTTGTGTATGGTTTGCTGCATAATCATTTTCTGTGTGGATAAGTTATCATAACTGTCCAGTGTTGTGTTTTTCTTTGATTTTGTACTCTGATGATGTAGTATATAATACAATTACCATTTCTTTGTATAAAAACATGTTGATATCTATTATATGTTATTCCGCTGCGATTATGACGTTCTGAAGTTGTTTGCTATTTCTTCTTCTACCTTTTTCTTCTTGAACCCTTACGGTCTAGTTTTCCAGCACTCGATTGTTCGAATTTGATACAATGGTTGTATTGATGTCGATTTTCGGGCGTCGAAAAATCGAGTCATTACAGTTGGTATCAGAGCTGAAGGTTAGGCGAGAACCTTGGCTCTGGTGGGGATTACTCATTAGAAATAGAGTCTGTATTACTTTAGAATAAGTTTGAGTGTAATAATAGAGATGAGCGCATATTTGTTAGTGAATATACAAACTATTTTTATATTGTGTTGACTTATCGGTTAAGTGTTTATGGATTTTGGTCGATATGTGGGACACCATGTCATCGATAGGAGTTTCTAAACTCTTAAACAAGATAAACCGACACGGTATTGTTTTAAAATGGGGTAAATGAAATAATTTTACCCGAACTATTTTTATATAGAAAAGAAATAATTTTTCGCAAATTATTATAGTTATATATGGTTGCTTGGTTGTTAGGAAGTGATAATATTAAATTATTATCATTGTTGTGTGAAAATTGAGCTAGGAATTAAAATTATAACCAAAGGTTAAGGAATAAATTTATATAACAAATTGGGATTTGTAAATGTGAATCATAAATGTGATTTATAATAGAAAATGAAATAAAAATTCCAAAGTAATATTTGAATATGAATTGAAAGGATTGGAATTTAAAAATATTTGAAGGGGTTTTAAAGAGATAAAAGCATTGAACTCTTTTCGGTTGCTGGAAAATAACTTCGGCGATGACTGCAGCATCATCGATGTTCATTTTTGAGTTTCCAAGGGAGGAATTGCTGCCAAAATATTTTGAATTTGGTGTTTGTTTGCAAAAATTGGATTATTGGAATGCAAGGAATAATTTGGTTTGGGTATATATGATTTCAAAAATGTTTTGAATGTTTAAGCAATTTTTTAAAACTTTGGAAGTTTAATTAAAAATGTTTATAGAATATAAACAGGTTTGATAACCTATAAAATTTGAAATCTGTTGGAATAAAATTTAACTTAAATGAGAGTTGAATTAAACTAGTGTGAAAATGAGATAGTTAGAAATATGCGATACTTAAATGTAGTAAATTAAAGGGATTAGTGAAGGGAATGTAAATAAGTTGGAAACTTATAGAAGTTTAAAATTTGAGTGGAAAACTAGTCAAGATTAGACCAAACAAAATAATGGATTGAAAATAAAATTAGTAAATAGACTAATTTATTTAATTGGGTAAGTGAATGAATTGAAAATTTAATAGAGGAATAAAGTTGAATTATGTTAAGTAAAGTGGAATTGAGAAATATTGTTTAAGTGGAATAAAAGAACAAAGTTCTAAGAATTAAAATTTATTGGAAATTGAAATAATTAGTAAATGGAACTAATTCAAAGTAATAATATGGATCAGATATGAATGGAGGATAGTCGATAGAATTCAATATTTAAAAATGGAAGGTAAATTGAATTCAAATGGAAATTGAATAAAATGGGTATAAAGCTTAAGTGGTGAAATGAAAACAAATATAGGAAATGTATAAAATATTTATATTGAACTTAAGAAACGGACGGTTAAATTCTTAAGTAAATTTGGAATTGAGAAATATTCTAAGTTAATGAATGAAGATTTAACAAGGGTGTGTGAAGTGATAATTGTGAATAAGTAAATAGAAATCAAATAAATATGAATAAAAGAGAATTGCTATAGCTAATAATCAATTGGGGAAAATACATGAGATGTACGTATATTATTTTATTCGCATAGCGATTCGATCCAGAATTCGAGCACATAATTTCGAGACAGTAGTATCGATCCGAGTTGGGATTTTTTACTCGATTTTCGACGACGAACCCACGATGTGGATTTTTGATTGATTCTGAAAATTCTCTATCATAGTTGTGGCTATGCAAGGAGAATGACGGTTTTTGACCAAGAAACCAGATCCGAGTCCGCACTAGGCAGTCGGGTGGACGATACTAGTTAGGAAGTGAAATTTTGTGATCGAGTGAGCAATCGAATTTGGTATTGCATACGGATGATATACATTCATCGTACGGACTTGAGTAAAATAGAAATTGAAACTTTTATAAAAAATGTATAAAATGATTTTGAATGTTGCAATTGGACATTATTGCTTAGTAGGATACAGGTGTTTTAAAAGCAAAAGGAAATTGGGATTTTTGATTTCAGAAGATAAAATTTAATGGCCCGACAAAAAGGTATGTATTTAAATTTTATGTATGAAATTTGATGATTTTCTGATCTAGCCACTTGGTTTTGGTTTTCTTTTTGAAATTTAGGGGCCCGTAGAAGCATTTTGTAGTTGTATCGATCTAGCAGCGTAAAAGAGATGCTGGCGAAATTTTTCAAAAATTTAGGGAGTTAGAAAAATTTTGAGAAAATTTTGATAATTTAAATTTTGGTTTTAAATTTAAAATTGAGTTATTGAGTAAATAATATTATTTTGAACTTATGGTTGAGTTTGGAAAGTTAATAAGAGTGTTAATGTGTCTTTAATAAAAAGATTAGGAAGATGTATAAAAAAATTGTTTGGTTTTGGGAAAATAGTTAACGGGTTCTGGACCATTCTTCTTAATTAGCAATTTTGGGGACAAAATCCGTTTAAGGGGGGAGGAATGTGACGGCCAGGAATTTAGATATTTGAAATTAGAATATTTAATCGATTTTAAACATTCAAGCGTTGATTTTTAAATTGAATTTCAAATATCGCTATTTATTGGATAATTTAATATTGAATTTAATAATTGGAAGTTGGGTATAATATTGAATCTTTAGTTTTAAGCTTGTTAAAAATAATTCGAAGGCTTGTAAAATTTATATTGATAGAACTGAAGATAGTAAAAGTGTTAAACTTGAATTTAAAAGTGTTTTGTTCAATTTTGAATTTATATCGTTTAAATTGACATTTAAAAATAGTCTTCCGAGGTACGGTCTTGGAATTCAACGAAACCAATTCTACTGGATCCATAACAGGTTATTATTATGGGATTTTAGATTTCGTAGCTTTTGGAGTTGTCGTGTGATCGTACGACAGATAAACGCGTTGAAATCTATATCGAAAATTGAATTTAATAACTGGGTCCAAAAAGCTATCTTCTCCATACTATTGGATTAGAACTCGAAACATTTTCCATTGCATTCAGAATAGGGATATAACCTTATGAATGCCTAGTGGCATGCCACGATAGGAGGTCGGGATTTTTAGCTCGATTTCAAGGCATTTGAATTCAATTTAAATTAAAATTGTATATTGTGCCAGTCAAACATATCAACACGTGTCTCCTGGTATAACACGTGTTCTCTCTGGTTTAACACGCACTTTTTTTATAAAAAAGAGACGCATCTTCATTCTCAAAATATTAAACCAAAACAAACAGCCGAGTTCTTCATTTCGATTTCAAAAAAAAGGGTCAAAGGAAACCCTCCTCCTCTCAAATTCATTTACAAATCTCGAAGGCTAGGGGAAAATAAAATATATTTACAAATCAAATTCGAAGTGCCGCTCCTCTTCTCAAATTTTCAAGCAAAGGAGGAAGGCAACTTCATCGCAAAGTTGGATCGTTTTAGATGGATCGATTGTTTAATTATGGAGCGCATGAGGCTGGGATGTTGAGCGACAATGTCGAGCGGCGATGTCGTGGAGTCGAGTGATGAGCAGTTCGCGATTTAGGGTTCCGTTCTTGGGCATTTGGCATCAGCCTGGAAACGTTGGCATGGCGCATGCATTCGTGCGATGGCTAGACATTGGGAGTGACGCGACGTGGTTTCGCAGCATGAAGGAGGAGGCTTTGCGACGATCGTGGAAGGCAGATCTCGCGTGTACGATGTCAGTAAGGTATAAACCTGTTATAGTTTTAATTCTATATATATATATATATATATGTTAGGAAAATATATTTTTACAGTAAGATATATAATACAGTTCTGTTGGAATTTAATGTATATTGTTAAGTTATATATATTTCTAACCTGTATGTATATGCACTAAATTAAAACAATTTTTTTTATAAAAAATAAAAATAAAAATAAAAGCAAAAGGTTATTTTGAATATATACAGTATATATATTTGCATATGTTCAGTTAGATTTTAAAAAAAACTATATAGTTTATTTTGAAAATAAAATAATATACACACATTTTTATCTTACTAATTTATATTTAGATAATGGATTTAGTGATAAATTTGTTTAATTAACTTAGTTAATGTATTTTAGTTACTAAAAGTCTTTAAAAAGAAATTTTATTTAAACTAAATCATTGGTTAATTAAATCTATTAAATAGAAATTGATTGTTTGATTAGTTTAAAATGTTAATAAACCTTATAATGTTATACAAGGTCTAGAATCATGGAAACAAGCCGGTTTGGAATGGATTGCAAATAGCAAAATCAAAGGTGAGTTAATCTCACTCATTTGGATTATGTTTTAATTTAAATAGTTAAATTTAAATTATTTGCTAAATGATTGAAGTGACTGGATGTGATATTATATATAATAGTGTGTGTATATATATATTGGAGTGATTGCTTTCCTGCATTATATAGTGGATGAGACCCTATGCGCTCCGCATAATAGCAGACGACCCTTTATACCGCGATATCCCCCTCGAAGTGGGATTGGTATTTTTATATTGTGCTAACATCTGTGGATGTAGGGAAACAGGTTGGAGGGATCCAACTGAATTCCTCAAATTATTGAAATTTGTTTTCATAATCTGTGATATGATTGATTGATTATCAGTGATTGATCTTATCGGGAATTGAAATATTGAGTGTTATGGGTTGATGGGATAAATTTTGGGTATATTGGATATTAAAATATAAAGAATGGATTTTTAAAGGAATTAAAAAGAGAATTTTTAAGTAAAATAATTTAGCTAATTTGGATAAATTTAAGAATGAAATTGGGAAGAAATAAAAGTTGATTTTTAAATTCTAATAAGTAATTCCAAGTATGGGAAAAGGGATATTTGAATAAATTGAAATAAATGAATCTTAAGGACTTAAGTGGCATTATTTAAAAATTAAATAATTGATTTTTAAATTCAGGATTCAAATGGTTTGGGAAGAAATAAAAGGAGAATTTTGAAATAAGGTATGAAATTGATATTTTCGGTTTAAATAAGGTTTTAAATCATAATTCAAAAGCACTGAAATTAATGGATTTTGAATAAACTTGAAATAAATCAAGAAATAATTCTCTGGGGAATTAAATTTAGAGAATCCATTTTAAAATCAATTAAGTGATTTGAAACAGTATTTCAAAAGAGAATAAGATTATGGAATTTATAAACAAGGTTTATAAATAAAGTGAATATTAATCAGCGGAAAAATTTGGAAGTATAAATTCACAGTGGGAATTTATAAAGAGATGGTAATTTGTTTTAAAAATAAAAGGTGGTTTTACTTTTAAAAGTGTGGAAAAGAAATTTACGAGTTTGAGACGTAAATTAAATTGGATAAATCGAGAAGGATTTATTAACTGATTAACTGAACTATTTTGGAATGGAAAGTGTATTTTCCTGAAAAGCCAAGTACATTTTCAAAGTAAGAATTTTAAGTATAAGTTAGAGGTTTTAAAGTGGTTTTAAAAGAGTGATTTAAAAAAAAGAAATTATTATTTCGTGGTTTTAAATTTTTTCAAAGTAAATATTTATTAAGTTAATTATATAAGTAAATTATTTCAAAGGTTTAACTAGTATTATGATTTAAAGATAATTATTTAATATCTTTATCTTATATAATAACATTTATTTTAAATTTAGTTTTGGCTTAAGTTTTACATGATAAATTATTATTAAATTTCATAACAAGTATTCTAAATAAAGTGCTTTAAATAGCTTTTATATTAAGTGTTTTAAAGTAATTTTTTTGATAAAGTGATTTAAATTATTTAATCTAAAGTATTAAGACTTGGGATTTTCAGTAGAAAGAAAAAAATTGGGTGGAAATTTATTCTGCGAGAGAAAAATGATTTGAAAACTATTTTTCAAAGGGTTTGTAATGACCCGTAAATTTTGATTAATAAATTGTTAGTTTAATTTAAATTTTGAAATTAAATTTACGAAGAAATAAAAATCTTAGCAGTTATAATGAAGCAAATGTTAGAAATTTGAATATAGCAATTGAAATTAAGATTTACGAATTCAAAATTTAGTGCAATCAATTGAAATCATGAAATTTGTCATACTTGGTTATAAGTTTAAATAAAAGAAACAAACGGGAATATTGAATTAGCTAATGAAATGTTATAATCGGGAGTATAATTGAAATGCTACTAATTTAATATAATAAGAAGGTAAGTAATAAATAAAAGATCGTAAACTTTAGTGAATGAATTAATGTGCAAAGCTATTAAAGTAAACATGAATATCATGAATAGCATGAATATTAAAGAATGAAATTTGTGCAATAAATTGTTAAATGATGGCATTAATGAATGAAATAAGATTTGTAAGTAATAAAAGAATAATTAAAATAAACATTTAACCAATGAATAAAAGAAACGGTCGTAAGAGGAAAAATGCATTTCAAATGTGATTGAAACGACTGTTTAGGTTATAATGGAGTGTAAATAGAAATAGTGTAAAACATTATAATTTGTTAATTAAATATGATTGTGTAATTAATACTGAAAGAAATAAAAGTGGAAATACTATTAATAAAATAATAACTAAAATAAATTGCAACTGTATGAATGGAAGTAAATTGTAATAAATGGATGTAAATATTAATTAATTACTGGAAATAAAATCTAAAATGCAGGCTTGGATAGAACATAAGTGGATGCAATTAGGGAGTATGTTATTTGGTAATGAATTTAACAGTAGGATAGCAACTATTATAAGTTACCTAATTAATTGGTCAATGAATTTATTTGAAATAACGTTCATTTAAATGTTGAGAAATTATAATGTCATTATTGATTATGAGCGTTACTTTAATAATTATGATTAATTAAGAAATTATTACGAGAAGTATGTAAAGTAATAACTAAAAAGTAATACGTTATAAATTGATTATAACCTAAACTTAAGTGTAAGTTAAAAGTTGAAATTGAATCTAACCGTTTAATTGGAAACTTATTAAAATAAATTGGATTCAATTTATAATAAAGGGGTTATTTTAAGAAATTGAAATAAATACTATAATTGGTGAATTAAGTTACTTTAAATTGAGATGGGAATTGGTTTAAAGAATTATAAATTCATAAGTAAATGAAGATGATAAAATTTATGAATTATAGAAATTGAATTTCTAATACTGAGTTAATTTATTTAAATTATAATAGTTGGATTTATTGCAAATGAATGAAATCAAATATTTAATTATTACATTAATTTAAAATTTTAGTTGAAATCGGGAAATATTTATGTAATAATTTTAAATCCAATGGCAAACCCTTCTATTTGAAATTTATGAATGGAATAATCATGGGTTAATTCAATTTAATGGAAATTTTGGGAATTTATCTATAATTTTGATTTTATGAAATTGAAGATTTATATTGATTAATCTTTAATAAATTGACATTTAAAAATTGTTAAATCATTGAAAATGTTTGAGAAATATAAAGGTGATAAAATTTTCAATTTTAGAATTTAAATTTTTCTAGTTGGATTTAATTAATTAATAATAAATTTATTTAATTAGTGTAAAAATAGCCATTTTGGCCACTGACTCGGATTTTGACGAAACAAGTTTCATTGGATCCGTAACGGTGAATTATTATAAGATTTCAAGTTTCGTATCGATCGGGCTTGTCGTTTGATCGTACGACTCGAAACGCCTTGAAATCGAAATTGAAATCAATTTGAAAATATTGATTTGAGGATAACTTCTTCATACGATGCAATTTGAACCTGAAACCTTTTCCATTGCGTTTAAAATATTTTAAAACACCTATTTTGATATATGGGTTTACCCAATTTTGTTCCGGAGTCAGAACGGGCTTTTTGGGCCAATTATTGTTTAGCGCATTTTAATTCGGATCCATATGTCTATTCCAACTTTATCTATAAATACCATGCTAAACCCTAGCCTCCGCCTATTCTCATTTGTCTGCATGTAAAATTTCATCAGTTCCTCCTCTTCTTCCAATGGCTGCAAATCCTAGATCCAATTTCAAATTTCAAAAATCAAATCCAAAGCTAAAAATTCAGTCCTCAGAAAAATCTAAAAAAAATATATATGTTAAAGCTCTCGACGAGCGTAATTCAATGGTGTAATTCTTTTTGCAATTCGTTGTATCGTTTGGCTCTGAAATTCATGTTAAACATCGGCCGTTCGTTTTGATTTTGGTGATTTCGACGGTGGATCTTCCACGATTCGACGATCGGCTAGTGGCGTTGCGATGAGGGAGTCGAGCTAGTGGTGGATCTGGAGTAGTTCGTGCTATCGATGATCGGAGGTGCCTCAAATCAGTGGGGAAGGATGCGAAAATCGTTCATCTCTGGCGAACCTGGGAGGAGCCGATTTCACCATGGTGGCAGCCGGAGGTGCAACAAGAGGCTTGGGTCACGGCGACGGTCTCTGATCGAGGTGGAAGGGCATGTAAAGGCGTCGTTATTGAAGAACTAAGTGGCGACTCTAGGGTTGGAGTTCGCTCTGCGTCAATGGTTCTGGGCGCGCAAAGATTCTCGGGTGACGTGGCATTGCGTTAGGTAGGGTTATGTTTTATTTCATTTAATTTAATTTAATTTTGTTTTCGAGCAATTTAACTCATGTAGCTTTCTCATGCGAGATCTATTGCATGCGCCGTTCGTTCCTATGGGTTCGTATTGAAATTCCAAAGATTTTGGCGCTAGTTTGGAAGGAATTGGAGACTGTCCAATTTTTGGGTTTAAATTGGATTTAAATTCAATTTAAATCCAAAAGGTGAGTGTTTTAACCCACTCACAGCTTCTAAGATTTCTTATGTTTGTTAAATTGATTTATGATGTGTTTAGAAATTTATTTATAGCTGTTTGGCATATATTTCATCATTATCTCAGTTAATTTGCATTCATAAAATTTACTTGTTATTTAATTCATTTTGCATATAAACTGCCAGTTAAAATTTTAATTAAATTTATTATTGCATATAAACTGCTAGTTAAATTTATTTATTATTGCATATAAACTACAGTTAAACAGTTATTTAATTCATTATTGAAAAATTAACTGTCAGTAATTAATTATTGTTTATTGATATGATTGTTTGAATTGGATGATAAATTGATGAACGTTTGATGATTGATATGATGGATAAATGGATGTTGTATTTATATTGTATAAACTGCAAGTTATTATGCATTTTCATTTCATTCAGGATTGCGGTTTGAAATGATATATAACCGCATTTTTCTAAATTGCGGATTGAAATGATAAATATCTGTATCACTTGACCATAGGATAGAAAATTTTATACAGACATCGCCGTATATTTATGTTTATATATAATTTTTGAAATGATTTTCTATGGTTTTGGAAAGAAGACGGTTTAATAAATATTAAATTTTGATATATATATATATAGTAAAATTCTTGAATTTAGCTATTTATAAATTTGTTTCGAATTTTAAAACAAGCTAAATAATGAAGTTGATTTCATTTATATAATATGGTTAAGTATATATTTGAAATTATATTGTATATAGAGTTTATAATAACTCAAGTAAAAGTAAGGTTGAAGATAAATGTGAATATGATTTGAATTAAAGTATTTAAGAATTTTCCTCGAAAAATTTGTTTTGAAATGTAAATAAATAAAGATTTAAAAGGTATGATCTTATAACTTGATTTTTGATTTGAGGATTTAAACGGATATCAAATTTATTTAAAGAATATTATCAAGTTAATTTAATTAAAAGAATATCCTGTTATTGAAGTTTAAGGGTATTACCTGAATAATATTTGTTTATTAAGTAAATATTTCAAATTTAAATAATAGGAATTGGATTTGATATATATTAAATTATCAAAGAATCCATTTTGAAATAGTGGAATATTTAAGGTTGATATATATGAACTATAAAGTTTTGAAATATAGAATATTTAAGCTTTGAAATATATGGGAATTTTAAAATGGTTCATTTGGAGGTTCAAATTAGTATTGGGAATTTATTGTGAAATTTAAAGAAGCTATTTTATTATATAAAGTAATATAGTATTTAAACCATTAAGTATTAAGAGTTATGTTTCAAAGCTATGGTTTCAAGGTATATAGATTTGAAAATGCTATGATTTCTTAGAAAGGATATATTTGAAATAAAATGATATCATATTTATTTAGGGTTTTAAAATAATATAAATGATATCGTATTTATATGTTTTGAAAGAGATATTATATTCTGCTTTTAAAGTATAAATTATTTTGAAATAACCGCGGTGTTATAATGACGTTTGGTTGTTAAAGAGACCGGGATCGGAAGTTGTCATACTCTCTGCCAACTCCGAAAACCACTTTAACAACCGTGTACGCGGTGGAGATTCCAGTATGAAGTAGGTTGGTCGCGGCGTTTCCTATAAGGTAAATACGTGGACCCAACTCCCATGAGTTGGCATAAGTGGCTAAAAAAGGAGCGATCGACGAGTTAATTGAGGTAGCACCTTTGATCGGACACATCCCTTCGATATTCTACTCTGACTTTGGTTTATTCGGTGGCCACTTTGATTTCTTTGATTTGGGGGTGTTGTTCGAGGTGGCAGGTAGTAGCAGCTATGCATTACCACTGACACGGAAGCGTAATTGGTATATCTACCCTGGCATTGCCTAGTTGTGCTGTGTCACCTACCCTAGCGCGTCTTATACGATTTTGTTTTGTACCATACCTATGGAGTGCCCTCTGACGACGCCCAATACGGGGGAGATTACGGTGCTGTATAGACTATGGGAATATATTTTGTGTTAAGGTCTATATAGGTAACCCCTTAACGCTATTTAAAAGTTTATTTTACAATTAGACACTATTATAATAGCGAAATATACTACATAGTAAATTGTTTAACGGATCCTTAAGAGATGTGAATCCCGAGCATCTTTTGAGTTGCTGCACTCATATTTGTTTCTGTTGATTTTACTTACATAAGATCTTTTAGTTCTGACTCGAGTGTTTTGTCTTTTCAATTCGCTCGGGTCAGTCCGAGCGTTTCAGGATTTGAAGCCTTTATTTCTGGGGGAAGAAGACGAAGATTTCAATATTATTATTATATATTATATGGTTCCACTACACTGTATTCTGCTGCGTTGATATTTACTGGTATGTGAACTCTGATATTTATTGTATAAAGAAGAATCAAATGTTTTGTAAATAGTTTTATGAACTGTATATTGATTTGTAATGCCCCAGAAATTCATAGAATCTTATTTGGTTGAATTTTGAAAATATATGAATTCATTTGTATAAGAATACATGAAAAAAAAATATAAAGTGTTCAAGAGTGTGCACACTGATATGGCACAAGAAAGAACTCCAAATCCACTGAAATCAAAACAAGAATTAAAAAGTATTACAAACATAATTTTGTGATATGGATATTTGATCTCTGGAATTATATAAATCATCCAAGAAAATAAGGAAAAGTAAGTTTTGTTTTGAATCAGTAAACATATTTTATTTAAACCCAGAAAAGAAAATATTACAGGGATTTAAAAGTCTGTATGCACATATAGGTGCATATCTTTCTGAAATTAAGGAGGAGTTAAATAAGCCTAGATAGGATATGTATGCAAATGTACATTTCTGTAAGAATAGAAAATGTTAAAAAGAAATAAGCAAGTAAAAGAAAACTGTAATACTAAAATGGCAAAAGACAAATTGCAAGCAGAATAATTGCTTTAGGCAGAAATAGAAAGGAGGATTTCTAGAAAATAAACAAGTGACAATGTCACACAATTTTCATGACTTGGTAAGAATAGGATATATTTTGAAAAGGTAAAGAAAAAAAAATATAAGGGAAAGTAAGCACCACATATGGCCGGGGTATCAAAAGTGAAAATGAACAAATCTGAAATGCAAAATGCATGAGTCTTGGCCAGGGTAGGAATGGGATTTTACAATGATAAACCCTAGAAAACTTCTCTTATAAATTCAAGTATAAACCAGAAAAGAATCATTTTGCTACCCAAAACATTTAAGAAAACAAAGAGGAAAATATTTGCAAGCAGAAAAGCAAGTTTTAAAAGGTTTTCTTTCTGATTTAAGCAGGAGAAGCATTTTTCTGTGAGTAATCTCACTAATCCATGGCATTAAGTCCTGTTATGAGGCAGCCTAGCTTATGCTAATTTTTCTGCATATTTTGGATTTTATTACTATGATTTTAATGGATGCTTTAATGGGTGTTTCTAAATGCTTTTAGTTTTGATAGTGAGTATTATGCTCTGATTGTTTATACCCAGAAATGTTATAGTATGAAAATGTAATAGTAAATAGAGAATGCTTGTAGCTGGTTTAGTTATGGCATGACAAACATATGTATATGAGTTGCATTACACTTGTGTAAGTGCTGAGGCTCAAATGAAAGATTCAAGGTTGCAATGGAAATTCCTAATGTGCTGAACCTTTGATCAAATAGAAAACCATGGGCCAGAAATCTTGTTTAAGCTAGATCTTGAATTTAGTTCAAACATGGTTGCTTGTGAAACAATAATAACCCACATGCCTAGTCTTTATTCCCAGTTACAAATATTCTTGTATTTTCTTTTAAACCAGAATACTTGTAGATATGAATTCCCTGGATATGAAAGTTAGCTTGTTCTGGAATTATGCTTGAGAGCTCTATATAATGTTTCATGTACACTGTGATTCAGTCACCTAGCTATCTCATGATAGGATCAAACATGAACACTTAGTAAATAAACAAAGGATTGTGAGCCAAGAGAACTGCTGGAATGCTTGTTGTATTTAAAGTATGCAAGTTGACACATGGTTTGTTTAAGCCCTGAGATCTTTGTGCAATATTGTGAATTATTTTATTGCAATGTGTCCCCATGATTCCTTATGGCAGATGAGGCTAGGAAGAAATTTGGTAAATGCAATCTATACAAAATGTTTTAGGTCTCACTTAATTACTTAATATCATGGAATTTTTGATGATGCTCATACCAGATCTTGTATCTGACCCTTGTTTGTTTATGGCAACTGGGGTGTCTCATTTAAAATGGGGCAGCCCTTAATGCTTTTTCAGGGAATGCTGGCTCTAAATAGGAAGCTGCTAAGGCTAATGAGAATGATTGGATAAGCATGCTAAACTAGAGTTAAATAAGAACTTAGAATGAGATATTTGCATGTAATCTGGAAAATTTGATAGTTCTGTTTAGGCTGTTATGCAAAACCTTGAAAGTTTGGAATTATTCAGTTATTTTAAATGAATCTAGTGATGTATTAAGTGGGAAGAACTTGCAAGGGATATGTGTTATGTTATTTCTGTTTTCTGGTTTGGTATGTATTAAGAATATTGAAGTTAAGCTGAATTGATTATCTATTTGCTAAAGTTGTTTTGATTAAAGGAAAAACTGGATTTTATAAGTATGATCACTTTATGATGGTTTTAGTTAATCCTAAATCTTTTCAAAAGATAGATATATAGGAAATTATATTGGGAAAATCCAGAAAGAATTATAACTGTTACACTTTCATGTCTTGATACTGAAACTTGTCCAAATGCAAGTAAAAGAATGGTTTCTTTAACCAAACAGTTAGACCATAGGTCAGGCCACATACACACTTTAAAAAAAATGGAGCTAGGAACCATTTGAACCCAGTTTTTCTGGAAGATGAACAAAAACATAGACATGTACCTGTATATCTGTGTACATGTTGATATTTAGGCAACAAAATAAATACAAATTCCTAGAAAAGTAGTAGGAATGGGTTTTGAAAATAATAAAGCAAGAAATATTGTTTTGTATGTTAGATTATAGGCAAAACTTAAGTGTATATGTATAGAGATAGGTAGGTATCAGATTTTAAAACCCTGCAGGAAAAAAAAAAGAAAGCAAAAATTGAGTTTGAACTGACCAGCATAGTACTTGAACTCGTGACCTCTCATGTGTAAGTTAGGCGCGTTTCCATTACGCCTAGATGTTGCTTGTGTTCACTTAGGATCCACTTTCTTTTAGCTTGAGTTTGAAACTATGCAGATTTTAACACAAACATCCATATTAAAAAGCTTTCTTCCACTAGATTATTACTTAATCATTCCTTAATTAGAATAACAGACCAAAGTACATGTTTACAGTGGATTCTATGGTCAATAATCAGAATGTGAAAATAAATCTTTTATTAGGGAATTATCACATTTTAATAGATTTAAAAAGATTTCTACTTCCCTATTATTATTATGCTCTGATTCTAGTAGGATATAACATAGATATCTCCATATATGTATGTTAGGAAAGATTTAGATTTAAAACAATATTTTTATATTGAGAAAGATCCTGGATAATATGAGAATAGGTAAGGATGACCCTAGGTAGTCTTAGTTAAGTATGTAAGCAAAAAAAAAAAAAATTTTTGCTTAAGAATTAGGGTCATTGCATTTGGTATCAGAGCTATGTTAGATTTATACATAGCTAAGAATGATTGTATTGATTGATTGAAGTACTATAATCATATGTATGTACTGTTTGAGTAAAATAATAATATAGATAGAAAGTTAAAATATATAGATATATATATACTCTCATGATAAACTAACCTTATCTACCCATACTGTAGTTGTCCAATTATGGTAGGAAGAGGATCTCAACACAATGCAGGGTCATGTACACCACAAATGCTTGATATGCAAGACTTTATGAGGGCTTTAAGGGATGGAGTAGGGCAGAGACTTGAGAATCCACATGAGGAACTTTCCAAACTATTAAAGACTTATACCAATTTAGGAGGCAAGAGCTTTGAAGGGACTGAAAATGTGATGGAAATTCAAACATGGTTGAGAACACTGGATAGAATTTTCAATGACATGCAGTTGGATGATCAAAGGAAGAGGCAAGTGGCCTCAAGACAACTGAAAGGTGTGGCTTTGAGTTGGTGGGAGGTAGTCATAGCTGGGAGGATTGAGAATGAAATCACTTGGAATCAATTCAAGGAGATGTTGGAAGCTAGATTTGTTCCAGCATCAGCCAAAACTCTACTGCTTGAAGAATTCATCAGATTTAGGCAGGGAACTTTTAATGTGACTGAATATACTCATAGGTTTGAAGGCTTGTCTAAGTATGGAGCTATGCTTGTGGCTGATGAGGCATCAAAGAATGATAGGTATATTAAGGGTTTAAATCCAGGGCTTAGTAGGGCCATGTTGCCATATGTAGATAAAACTTTTGATCAAGTCATTGATCTGGCCTTAAAATTTGAGCAACATGACAAGGAAAGGGAGAAGTATAGGAGTTTTAAGAATAACAACAATAAGAAGAATAAGGGAAGATATCACCCCTATGACAAGAGGAAGGAGGAGATAGAAAGTAAGAAAACTAATGATACTAAGACCACTGATACAAAAAGGAAAATAACATGTAATCATTGTGGAAAAGAAGGACATATCAAACCAAGGTGCCCAGAATTGAAGGGAGGAGCTTTCAAGTGCTATCTATGTGGAAAGGAGGGACATATCAAGAGAAACTGCCCTGAGTATAAACAGCAAGGGAAGCTAGCAAGTTTGGAGAGCAAGGGCAAATCCACAGTAGAGACTATTGCAGAAAATCATGGTCAAGTAGAAGGTACCTTATTTATTTGTACCTTACCTATATCAGTAGTGTATGATACAGGGGCAACACATTCTATGATTTCCCATGAATTAGTTGCATTGCTTAAATTAAATTGCATATTGGTTGAAACTCCTTTGTTAGTGCAAAGCCCATTGGGAAGTTCTAGTGTTTTAAACATGATTTGTGTGGATGTGGGATTAAACATAGGAGGAAATGTTTTTATTTCCAAGTTATATGTTTTAAATTACCCAAATATAGGTGTTATATTGGGTGTAGACTGGTTAAGGCAATACAAAGCCATAATTAATTTAGACTCATCCACCATATCATTACAAAATTCTAGAGGTCAAAGAATCACAATTTTGTGTGAAACAGCCAAAGAAAGAAAATTATATCACTTGATCGACTTAAATAAGGATTCCAGTGAGCCTTCTATTGAAGAAATCCCCATAATTAACGAATACATAGATGTGTTTGGAGAAGTTGAGGGGGTTCCACACCACAGACCAGTGGAATTTCAGATTAGTCTGATACCAGGAGCAAGTCCAATTATTAAGAAACCCACTAGGATGGGGCCAAATGAGTTGAAGGAATTAAAGAAACAGTTAGAAGAGTTAGAAAGCAAAGGATTTATAAGACCAAGTAACTCTTGCTGGGGTGCTCCAGTAGTATTTGTAAAGAAACATGATGGTACTTTAAGAATGTGCATAGATTACAGGGAGTTAAACAAAGTCACTATCAAGAACAAGTACCCCTTACCTAGAATTGATGATCTTTTTGATCAACTTAGTGGAGCAAAAATATTTTCTAGGTTAGACTTGGCATCTGGATTCCATCAGATGAAGGTTGAAGACTCAAGTGTTAAGTATACAGCCTTTAACACTAGGTATGGTTTATATGAGTTTCTTGTCATGCCATTTGGGTTGACAAATGCCCCATCATATTTTGTAGACTTAATGAATAGGATATTCAGGGATTATTTAGACAAGTTTGTATTGATTTTTATTGATGATATTTTGATTTATTCTAGAACAGTAGAGGAACATGAAAATCACTTACACCTTGTTTTGTCAAGATTAAGAGAAAAAGATTTAAAAGCCAAATTTTCTAAGTGTGCATTTTGGAAAGAAGAGGTGCATTTCCTTGGGCATGTTGTATCTGCCAAAGGCATTTCAGTGAACCCCAATAAAGTTGTGGCTATCCAAGCATGGAAAAGGCCAAGCACAGTGGGAGAAGTTAGGTCATTTATGGGAATGGCAGGGTATTATAGAAGATTTATAAAAGATTTTTCTAAGATGTCATCACCTCTTACCAACCTAACTAGAAAGAACCAACCCTTTAGATGGACTGAGAAATGTGAACAAGCCTTTAGTAAAATCAAAGAGGCTTTAGTCAATGCACCAGTGTTGAGAGTACCAGAAGGAAATGAGGATTTGATTGTTTATACTGATGCAAGTGGCTCTGGGCTAGGAGCTGTATTGATGCAGCAAGACCAAGTTATAGCCTATGCATCAAGGCAACTGAAGCCGCATGAATCAAAGTATGCAACCCATGATCTTGAATTGGCAGCAGTGGTATATGCACTAAAGCTCTGGAGACATTATCTTCTAGGTGCAAAGTTCATTTTATACACTGACCATAAGGCATTGAAATATCTTTTTTCACAAAAAGATCTGAATATGAGGCAACATAGATGGGTTGAATTTTTAGCAGCATATGATTTAGACATACTTTATACTCCAGGAAAAGCTAATAAGGTTGCAGATGCTTTGAGCAGGCAGCACGCAAAAGTAGCCATGTTAATGATAGAAGAGTTTAAAAATTTATCCCTACTTACTGATTTGGAAATTGAGGAAGACAATGAGGTAAACATGGAGATGATTGAAGAAGGGAAAAAGGGAAAATTAAGTTTGATAACTTTGCAATCAGATTTAATTTTGAAAGTGGGAAAAATGCAAGAGGAAGATCCAGATTTGTTAGAAAAGAAATCTCTAATAGAAAAAGGAGAAGAAGTACCAAACTACCACATTGATAAGAATGGTTACTTAAGGAATAAGAGTAAGATATGTGTTCCAAAGAATATAGGATTGAAGGAAGAGATACTTAATAAATATCATAGAAGCAAGTATTCTATACACCCAGGTAGCACCAAGATGTACCAAAACTTGAAGAGGGATTATTGGTGGACAGGGATGAAAGCTGATGTGGCCAAATATGTTGCAAAGTGTATGACTTGCCAACAAGTCAAAGCAGAAACCCAAAGACCCTCAGGCCTATTACAACCTCTAAGTATACCACAGTGGAAGTGGGAAGATATATCTATGGATTTCATAGATGGTCTGCCTAGATCAAAGAGAGGAAATACAAGCATTTGGGTAGTAGTTGATAGATTGACCAAAGTGGCACATTTTATACCAGTAAAGGCAGAAAGAAATGCCCCTAAACTAGCTCAGATATTCATGAAAGAAGTAGTAAGGTTGCATGGAATCCCTAAAACTATAGTGAGTGATAGGGACACAATCTTTACCTCCAGATTTTGGAAGAGCTTTCAAAAAGCCATAGGGAGTGAATTATGCTTGAGTACAGCATACCACCCCCAATCAGATGGTCAAACTGAAGTGATAAATAAGGTTTTGGAGGATTTATTGAGGGCATGTATATTAGACTTTGGAGGTAATTGGGAAGATCACCTCCATTTGGCTGAATTTACATATAACAATAGTTATCAAAGCACCATAGGCATGGCACCATTTGAAGCCTTGTATGGAAAACCATGTTTGTCACCAATATGTTGGGTTGAAGCAGGAGAAAAGGCTGTCTTAGGGCCTGAGTATGTAAAAGAGACCACAGAGAAAATTGAACTGGTGAGGAGAAGAATGGCAGCAGCTCAAGATAGGCAAAAGAAGTTTGCAGATAAAAAGAGAAAGCAGGTAGAATATGAAGTTGGTGATTATGTTTTCATCAAAGTTTCACCTATGAAGAAGGTGTTAAGATTTGGCAAGCAAGGAAAACTTACCCCAAGATATGTTGGACCTTACAAGATTTTGGAAAGAATAGGTTCATTAGCATATAGGCTAGAGCTGCCTGAAGAGATGAGTGCAATGCACAATGTATTCCATGTATCACAACTTAGAAGATGGGTACATGATAAAGAAGAGATTCTAGAGAAACCCACTCAGGTTCAAATAAATTCTGATTTGGTCTATGAGAAAGAACCCATGGGGATTTTAGCTAAAGAGGAAAAGAAGTTGAGGAACAAAACTTTAAAATTGGTAAAGGTTCAATGGAGCCTAGACCCTAAGGACTGTACATGGGAATTGGAGGATAAAATAAAGATGGATTACCCTAAACTTTTTGTAGTGGAAGGTAAAAAAAAAAAAAAACTAAATTCCTAAAAGTTTAATATGTATGGTTGTTTTGACTGAATTGTTTACTTATGCAATGTCTGATAGATTTTAGGAGAATCTAGAAATATATAAAAAAAAAAAAAAATGAATGAGAAAATTGTGAGGACACAATTCCTAAAAAGGTGGGGTGATTGTAATGCCCCAGAAATTCATAGAATCTTATTTGGTTGAATTTTGAAAATATATGAATTCATTTGTATAAGAATACATGAAAAAAAAATATAAAGTGTTCAAGAGTGTGCACACTGATATGGCACAAGAAAGAACTCCAAATCCACTGAAATCAAAACAAGAATTAAAAAGTATTACAAACATAATTTTGTGATATGGATATTTGATCTCTGGAATTATATAAATCATCCAAGAAAATAAGGAAAAGTAAGTTTTGTTTTGAATCAGTAAACATATTTTATTTAAACCCAGAAAAGAAAATATTACAGGGATTTAAAAGTCTGTATGCACATATAGGTGCATATCTTTCTGAAATTAAGGAGGAGTTAAATAAGCCTAGATAGGATATGTATGCAAATGTACATTTCTGTAAGAATAGAAAATGTTAAAAAGAAATAAGCAAGTAAAAGAAAACTGTAATACTAAAATGGCAAAAGACAAATTGCAAGCAGAATAATTGCTTTAGGCAGAAATAGAAAGGAGGATTTCTAGAAAATAAACAAGTGACAATGTCACACAATTTTCATGACTTGGTAAGAATAGGATATATTTTGAAAAGGTAAAGAAAAAAAAATATAAGGGAAAGTAAGCACCACATATGGCCGGGGTATCAAAAGTGAAAATGAACAAATCTGAAATGCAAAATGCATGAGTCTTGGCCAGGGTAGGAATGGGATTTTACAATGATAAACCCTAGAAAACTTCTCTTATAAATTCAAGTATAAACCAGAAAAGAATCATTTTGCTACCCAAAACATTTAAGAAAACAAAGAGGAAAATATTTGCAAGCAGAAAAGCAAGTTTTAAAAGGTTTTCTTTCTGATTTAAGCAGGAGAAGCATTTTTCTGTGAGTAATCTCACTAATCCATGGCATTAAGTCCTGTTATGAGGCAGCCTAGCTTATGCTAATTTTTCTGCATATTTTGGATTTTATTACTATGATTTTAATGGATGCTTTAATGGGTGTTTCTAAATGCTTTTAGTTTTGATAGTGAGTATTATGCTCTGATTGTTTATACCCAGAAATGTTATAGTATGAAAATGTAATAGTAAATAGAGAATGCTTGTAGCTGGTTTAGTTATGGCATGACAAACATATGTATATGAGTTGCATTACACTTGTGTAAGTGCTGAGGCTCAAATGAAAGATTCAAGGTTGCAATGGAAATTCCTAATGTGCTGAACCTTTGATCAAATAGAAAACCATGGGCCAGAAATCTTGTTTAAGCTAGATCTTGAATTTAGTTCAAACATGGTTGCTTGTGAAACAATAATAACCCACATGCCTAGTCTTTATTCCCAGTTACAAATATTCTTGTATTTTCTTTTAAACCAGAATACTTGTAGATATGAATTCCCTGGATATGAAAGTTAGCTTGTTCTGGAATTATGCTTGAGAGCTCTATATAATGTTTCATGTACACTGTGATTCAGTCACCTAGCTATCTCATGATAGGATCAAACATGAACACTTAGTAAATAAACAAAGGATTGTGAGCCAAGAGAACTGCTGGAATGCTTGTTGTATTTAAAGTATGCAAGTTGACACATGGTTTGTTTAAGCCCTGAGATCTTTGTGCAATATTGTGAATTATTTTATTGCAATGTGTCCCCATGATTCCTTATGGCAGATGAGGCTAGGAAGAAATTTGGTAAATGCAATCTATACAAAATGTTTTAGGTCTCACTTAATTACTTAATATCATGGAATTTTTGATGATGCTCATACCAGATCTTGTATCTGACCCTTGTTTGTTTATGGCAACTGGGGTGTCTCATTTAAAATGGGGCAGCCCTTAATGCTTTTTCAGGGAATGCTGGCTCTAAATAGGAAGCTGCTAAGGCTAATGAGAATGATTGGATAAGCATGCTAAACTAGAGTTAAATAAGAACTTAGAATGAGATATTTGCATGTAATCTGGAAAATTTGATAGTTCTGTTTAGGCTGTTATGCAAAACCTTGAAAGTTTGGAATTATTCAGTTATTTTAAATGAATCTAGTGATGTATTAAGTGGGAAGAACTTGCAAGGGATATGTGTTATGTTATTTCTGTTTTCTGGTTTGGTATGTATTAAGAATATTGAAGTTAAGCTGAATTGATTATCTATTTGCTAAAGTTGTTTTGATTAAAGGAAAAACTGGATTTTATAAGTATGATCACTTTATGATGGTTTTAGTTAATCCTAAATCTTTTCAAAAGATAGATATATAGGAAATTATATTGGGAAAATCCAGAAAGAATTATAACTGTTACACTTTCATGTCTTGATACTGAAACTTGTCCAAATGCAAGTAAAAGAATGGTTTCTTTAACCAAACAGTTAGACCATAGGTCAGGCCACATACACACTTTAAAAAAAATGGAGCTAGGAACCATTTGAACCCAGTTTTTCTGGAAGATGAACAAAAACATAGACATGTACCTGTATATCTGTGTACATGTTGATATTTAGGCAACAAAATAAATACAAATTCCTAGAAAAGTAGTAGGAATGGGTTTTGAAAATAATAAAGCAAGAAATATTGTTTTGTATGTTAGATTATAGGCAAAACTTAAGTGTATATGTATAGAGATAGGTAGGTATCAGATTTTAAAACCCTGCAGGAAAAAAAAAAGAAAGCAAAAATTGAGTTTGAACTGACCAGCATAGTACTTGAACTCGTGACCTCTCATGTGTAAGTTAGGCGCGTTTCCATTACGCCTAGATGTTGCTTGTGTTCACTTAGGATCCACTTTCTTTTAGCTTGAGTTTGAAACTATGCAGATTTTAACACAAACATCCATATTAAAAAGCTTTCTTCCACTAGATTATTACTTAATCATTCCTTAATTAGAATAACAGACCAAAGTACATGTTTACAGTGGATTCTATGGTCAATAATCAGAATGTGAAAATAAATCTTTTATTAGGGAATTATCACATTTTAATAGATTTAAAAAGATTTCTACTTCCCTATTATTATTATGCTCTGATTCTAGTAGGATATAACATAGATATCTCCATATATGTATGTTAGGAAAGATTTAGATTTAAAACAATATTTTTATATTGAGAAAGATCCTGGATAATATGAGAATAGGTAAGGATGACCCTAGGTAGTCTTAGTTAAGTATGTAAGCAAAAAAAAAAAAAATTTTTGCTTAAGAATTAGGGTCATTGCAAATAGTTTTATGAACTGTATATTGATTATTATATTTTATCCTTCCGTTGTGAGATTCTGTTTTGTAAATAGTTTTATGAACTGTATATTGATTATTATATTTTATCCTTCCGTTGTGAGATTCTGTTTTGTTTTTTCTTCTCTGTTTTTCTTATTTACCCTATAACAATCCGCCCTTCCGTATGGTTTGAATTGGCACGTGTGACGATTTAAAGCGTGCGAAAGGCCGGACGTTACATGTGGTATCAGAGCTTTGGTTTAGCGATAAACCTTAGCTTTGTGGGTTTTGACTCTTTATTAATAGGGTAGTAATACCCTATGGGAGTCGCTGAGTGTATATATATGAGAGAGCGTACTTGTTAGTGTTATTAAAAGGTTTTAATATTGTGTTAATCTGTTCCGTTTTGTATTTATAAATTCTGGTTGGTGCAACGTTGTGTCGTCAATAGGGATTTCTAAACACTTAATAGGACAGACCGACATAATATTTGTTTTTAATATTGGTGAATGAAATAATTTTGCCAATTATATTTTCTATATATAAAATAAATTTTTATAAATAAGAGATATATTTGGTTGTTATATATTGGTTGTTAGGTAATGAAATTATAAATAGTAGTTGAAATAAAATTGAAAATAAAAAAAATAAAAAAATTTGGAAATTTTGAACTTAAGTTCCGGGGTTTGAAAATTCTTTTGAATAGTTTTGAAATACAATAATAATTATTGGAAGTATTTTCTGATATAGATATTTCAATAAATAAAAAAATTTAAAGGAGATTTTGGAAGAAATAAGTTATGTACTCCCCTCTCTGTCGTTGGAAATAATTTCGGTGATGAGTGCACGCATCATCGACATTCATTTTCGAGTTTCGAAGTGGGAAGACCACTATAGTAGTTTACTGCAGATCCATTTTTGATAAATAAATATAAATTTTAAATTGTTTTAAATATAATTGGATATATTAAGTGAAAGCATATGTTTATCTGTTATTTTAAAATGATTTTTAAATAAAACCCGGTATTTAATTCTTAAGTTTCCGTTAATAAATAATTTCAATTATTATGGTGAAATTGAATGTAACTAATTTATAATTAAAACCTTTAATTGAAATAAGTAATTTAATGCTAGGTTATGAATGGAATTAAAGGTAATTTGAAAACTATAACCTATGAAACAAAGATATAATTATTGAACCATTAATTAATTAAAAGAATGGAGGAAACTTGTATAACTTTCAATTACATTCTTAAAAAGCATATTTATAACTTACCAAATATTAAAAGTTGAAATGTTAATAAGAAAATGTAATAGATGTTATACAAGAAATAAACTTGAGATAATGAAAGTAAGTAATGAAATTCCTTAATAAATAAGAGTTTGATGTTGTAATTGTTATAAACTTAAGTTATTATGGAAATCCTACTATAATAAAATAATATAGAAGGTAGGTATTATAAATAAATTATAATAGACTTAAGTAAATGTTGAATCTATTTATTTTTGAAAATAAGCAGAAAGATGAATACTGTAAACAAAAGGAATTAAGCAGTGAATAAATGAAAATGAGACTTTGTTAGAAATGAATAAAAATAAATGAAAACTTGCAAGAAATAAATGAAAATAAAAAATTAAATCATTATATGAAAGAAAAGAAATAAAACAACTAATGTATGTAATGAAATTGATAGAAATGAATGTAATCTATTGGTTGAAATTGTTGTTTGCTTGATTTATGGTTGTTTGGGCAAAGATACTCTAAATTTGTCTGGATGAATAGATAATCTATTTAGTTACATCTAAGACTGTTGAGTAAATGGTGCACTAAGTAGTTTATTTTGCATTCTGTACAATTTAAAATTTTAAACCCAAACAACTGTTTGTTTGAATGAATGTTTGAATTGTGTTGATTCTGTATGAAGATTTTATGCTGTTTGTTGCAATTGGTTGTTGAATTGATGTTTGTTTGCGGTTGAACAACTTAAATATTTCATTCTATATAAATGCTAACTCTTATCAGATTATATAAGTGAAATACAGGTTATGGAAGCAATTGCCACTGCTTTTGGTTTCATAATTTAAGCGTTATTGCCCGACAAACATGTATGTCTTCGGATTACGGTATAGCGCTATTATATTATTTTCTTCGTTGTTGGGATTTTATATTATTTTGGAAAATATACGTTATATATTATTATAATCAATATTATATTTTCTCCCGAGCCTCCCCATACAAAGGAGACTCTGCCGAATTTTTTCGTAAAATTTTGGACTTAGAAAATTTTGGAAATATTTTCCAAACTTTATTGATATAAGTATAAAAAAGATATAATGATTGTAAATTTGTATATTTTGTTTAAAGTAACAAATTTTGTAAATTTAACTGTTTATAAAATTTATGTTTTGAATAAGATATATTGATTTCTTAGCTCTTCTTTTCCCTTCTTTTTCCTTTTCGGGGACGAAAATTTGGAGTGGGGGAGAGTGTAACGACCCGTAAATTTTGATTAATAAATTGTTGGTTTAATTTAAATTTTGGAATTAAATTTAGGAAGAAATAAAAATCTGAGCAGTTATAATGAAGCAAATGTTAGAAATTTGAATATAGCAATTGAAAGTAAGATTTACGAATTCAAAATGTAGTGCAATCAATTGAAATCATGAAATTGTCATACTTGGTTATAAGTTTAAATAAAAGAAACAAACGGGAATATTTAATTAGCTAATGAAATGTTATAATCAGGAGTATAATTGAAATGCTACTAATTTAATATAATAAGAAGGTAAGTAATAAATAAATGATCGTAAACTTTAGTGAATGAATTAATGTGCAAAGGTATTGAATTAAACATGAATATCATGAATAGCATGAATATTAATGAATGAAATTTATGCAATAAATTGTTAAATGATGGCATTAATGAATGAAATAAGATTTGTAAGTAATAAAAGAATAATTAAAATAAACATTTAACCAATGAATAAAAGAAAAGGTCGTAAGAGGAAAAATGCATTTCAAATGTGATTGAAACGACTGTTTAGGTTATAATGGAGTGTAAATAGAAATAGTGTAAAACATTATAATTTGTTAATTAAATATGATTGTGTAATTAATACTAAAAGAAATAAAAGTGGAAATAGTATTAATAAAATAATAACTAAAATAAATTGCAATTGTATGAATGGAAGTAAATTATAATAAATGGATGTAAATATTAATTAATTACTGGAAATGAAATCTAAATGTAGGTTTGGATAGAAAATAAGTGGATGCAATTAGGAAGTATGTTATTTGGTAATAAATTTAAGAGTAGGATAGCAACTATTATAAATTACCTAATTAATTAGTCAATGAATTTATTTGAAATAACGTTCATTTAAATGTTGAGAAATTATTATGTCGTTATTGATTATAAGCGTTACTTTAATAATTATGATTAATTGAGAAATTAATACGAGAAGTTTGTAAAGTAATACCTAAGAAAGTAATACATTATAAATTGATTATAACCAAAACTTAAGTGTAAGTTAAAAGTTGAAATTGAATCTAACCGTTTAATTGGAAACTTATTAAAATAAATTGGATTCAATTTATAATAAAGGGGTTATTTTAAGAAATTGAAATAAATAATATAATTGGTGAATTAAGTTACTTTAAACTAAGATGGGAATTGGTTTAAAGAATTATAAATTAATAAGTAAATCAAGATGATAAAATTAATGAATCATAGAAATTGAATTTTTAATAGTGAGTTAATTTATTTCAATTATAATAGTTGGATTTATTACAAATGAATGAAATCAAATATTTAATTATTACGTTGATTTAAAATAAATTGAAATAAATTTATAATAAAGGGGTTATTTTAAGAAATTGAAATAAATACTATAATTGGTGAATTAAGCTACTTTAAATTAATATGGGAATTGGTTTAAAGAATTATAAATTAATAAGTAAATCAAGATGATAAAATTTATGAATTATACAAATTGAATTTTTAATAGTGGGTTAATTTATTTAAGTTATAATAGTTGGATTTATTGCAAATGAATAAAATCAAATATTTAATTATTACGTTAATTTAAAAATTAAGTTGAAATTGGGAAATATTTATGTAATAATTTTAAATCCAATGGCAAACCCTTCTATTTGAAATTTATAAATGGAATAATCATGGGTTAATTCAATTTAAAGGAAATTTTGGGAATTTATCTATAATTTTAATTTTATGAAATTAAAGATTTATATTGATTAATCTTTAATAAATTGACATTTAAAAATTGTTAAATCATTGAAAATGTTTGAGAAATATAAAGGGATAAAATTTTCAAATTTAGAATTTAATTTTTTTTAGTTGGATTTAATTAATTAATAATAGATTCATTTAATTAGTGTAAAAATAGCCATTTTGGCCACTGACTCGGATTTCGACGAAACAAGTTTCATCGGATCCGTAACGGTGAATTTTTATAAGATTTCAAGTTTCGTATCGATCGGGCTTGTCGTTTAATCGTACGGACTCGAAACGCCTTGAAATCGAAATTGAAATCAATTTGAAAATATTGATTTGAGCATAACTTCTTCATACGATGCAATTTGAACCTGAAACTTTTTCCATTGTGTTTAAAATATTTTAAAACACCTATTTTGATATATGGGTTTACCCAATTTCATTCCGGAGTCAGAACGGGCTTTTTGCGCCAATTATCGTTTAGCACGTTTTAATTCGGATCCATATGTCTATTCCAACTTTATCTATAAATACCCTGCTAAACCTTAGCCAGCGCCTATTCTCATTTGTCTGCGCGTAAAATTTCATCAGTTCCTTCTCTTCTTCCAATGGCTGCAAACCCTAGATCCAATTTCAAATTTCAAAAATCAAATCCAAAGCTAAAAATTCAAAGTCCTCAAAAAAATCTAAAAAATATATATGTTGAAGCTCTTGACGATCGTAATTCAATGGTGTAATTCATTTTTCAATTCGTTGCATCGTTTGGCTCTGAAATTCATGTTAATCCTCGGCCGTTCGTTTTGATTTTGGTGATTTCGACGGTGGATCTTCCACGATTCGATGATCGACTAGTGGCGTTGCGATGAGGGAGTCGAGCTAGTGGTGGATCTGAGGCAGTTCGTGCTATCGATAATCGGAGGCTCCTCAAATCAGTGGGGAAGGGTGTGAAAATCGTTCGTCTCTTGCGAACCTGGAAGGAGCCGAGTTCACCATGGTGGCAGCCGAACGTGCGGCAGGAGGCGTGGGTCACGGTGGCGGTCTCTGGTCGAGGTGGAAGGGCGTGTAGAAGCATCGTTATTGATCAACTAAGTGGCGGCTCTAGGGTTGGAGTTCGCTCTGCGTCAATGGTTCTAGGCGCGCAAAGATTCTCGGGTGACGTGGCATTGCGTTAGGTTGGGTTATGTTTTATTTAATTTAATTTAATTTAATTTTGTTTTCGAGCAATTTAACTCATGTAACTTTCTCATACGAGATCCACTGCATGCACGGCTCGTTCCTATAGGTTCGTATTGAAATTCCAGAGATTTTGGCGCTGGTTTGGAAGGATTTGGAGACTGTCCAATTTTTGGGTTTAAATTGGATTTAAATTCAATTAAATTCAAAAGGTGAGTGTTTTAACCCACTCACAATTTCTAAGATTTCTTATGTTTGTTAAATTGATTTATGATGTGTTTAGAAATTTATTTATAGCTATTTGGCATATATTTCATCATTATCTCAGTTAATTTGCATTCATAAAATTTACTTGTTATTTAATTCATTTTGCATTTAAACTGCCAGTTAAAATTTTAGTTAAATTTGTTATTGCATATAAAATGCTAGTTAAATTTTTTTTATTATTGCATATAAACTACAGTTAAATAGTTATTTAATTCATTATTGAAAAATTATCTGTCAGTAATTAATTATTATTTATTGATGTGATTGTTTGAATTGGATGATAAATTGATGAATGTTTGATGATTGAAATGATGGATGAATGGATGCTGTATTTATATTGTATAAACTGCAAGTTATTATGCATTTTCATTTCATTTGGGATTGCGATTTGAAATTATATACAACCGCATTTTTATTTTTAAATTGCGGATTGAAATGATAAATATCCGTATCACTTGACCATAGGATAGAAAATTTTATACAGACACCACGGTATATATATATATAATTATTTTTGAAATGATTTTCTATGGTTTTGGAAAGAAGACGGTTTAATAAATATTAAATTTTGATATATATATATATATATATATATAGTAAAATTCTTGAATTTAGCTATGTATAAATTTGTTTCGAATTCTAAAATAAGCTAAATAATGATGTTGATTTCGTTTATATAATATGGTTAAGTATATATTTGAAATTCTATTGTATATAGAGTTTATAATAACTCAAATAAAAGTAAGGTTGAAGATAAATGTGAATATGATTTGAATTAAAGTATTTAAGAATTTTCCTCAAAAAATTTGTTTTGAAATATAAATAAATTAATATTTAAAAGGTATGATCTTATAACTTGATTTTTGATTTTAGGATTTAAACGAATATCAAATTTATCTAAAGAATATTATCGAGTTAATTTAATTAAAAGAATATCCTGTTATTGAAGTTTAAGGGTTTTAATTGAATAATATTTGTTTAGTATAAATATTTCAAATTTAAATAATAGGAATTGGATTTGATATATATTAAATTGTCAGAGAATACATTTTTAATTAGTGGAATATTTAAAGATTGAAATATATGAACTATAAAGTTTTGAAATATAGAATATTTATGCTTTGAAATATATGGGAATTTAAAAGTGGTTCATTTGGAGGTTCAAATTAGCATTGGGAATTTATTGTGAAATTTAAAGAAGCTATTTTATTATATAAAGTAATATAGTATTTAAACCATTAAGTATAAGATTTATGTTTCAAAGCTATGGTTTCAAGGTATATAGATTTGAACATGCCATGATTTCTTAGAAAGGATATATTTGAAATAAAATGATATCATATTGATTTGGGGTTTTAAAAAAACATAAATGATATCGTATTTATATGGTTTGAAAGAGATATTATATTCTGGTTTTAAAGTATGAATTATTTTGAAGTAACTGCGGTGTTATAATGACGTTTGGCTGTTAAAGAGACCGGGATCGGAAGTTGTCATACTCTTTGCCAACCCCGAAAACCACTTTATCAACCGTGTACGCGGTGGAGATTCCAGAATGAAGTAGGTTGGTGGCGGCGTTTCCTATAAGGTAAATACGTGGATCCAACTCCCGTGAGTTGGCATAAGGTGGCCAAAATAGGAGTGATCGACGGGTTAATTGAGGTAGCACCTTTGATCAGACACATCCCTTCGATATTCTACTCTGACTTTGGTTTATTCGGTGACCACTTTGATTTCTTTGATTTGGGTGTGTTTTTTGAGGTGGGCGGTAGTAGCAGCTACGCGTTACCACCGAACCGGAAGCGTAATTGGAATATCTACCCTGGCATTGCCTAGTTGTGCCATGTCACCTACCCTAGCGCGCCTTATACGATTTTGTTTTGTACCATACATATGGAGTGCCCTCTGACGACGCCCAGTACGGGGGTGATTACGGTACTGTATAGACTATGAGAATATATTTTGTGTTAAGGGCTATATGGGTAACCCCTTAACGCTATTTAAAAGTAAGTTTATTTTACAATTAGACACTATTATAATAGCAAAATATACTACATAGTAAATAGTTTAACGGATCCTTAAGAGATATGAATCCCGAGCATCTTTTGAGGTACTGCACTCATATTTATTTCTGTTGATTTAACTTACATAAGATCTTTTAGTTCTGACTCGAGTGTTTTGTCTTTTCAATTCGCTCGGGTCAGTCCGAGCATTTCAGGATTTGAAGCCTTTATTTCTGGAGGAAGAAGACGAAGATTTCAATATTATTATTATATATTATATGGTTCCACTACACTGTATTCCGCTGCATTGATATTTATTGTATAAAAAAGAATCAAATGTTTTATAAACAGTTTTATGAACTGTATATTGATTATTATATTTTATCCTTCCGCTGTGAGATTCTGTTTTCTTTTTTTCTTCTCTGTTTTTCTTATTTACCCCATAACAATCTACCCTTCCATATGGTTTGAATTGGCGTGTGTCGATTTAAAACGTGCGAAAGGCCGGATGTTACAGGGTTGAAGTGTAGAAAAATATCTTGTGAAGATATTTTGTGTAACGACCCGTGAAATTCGATAATTTAATTTGGTTTAATTTATAAAATTTTGTAATTAAATTTAGAAAAAAATAAAAAATTTATAAATTAATATTGAAATAAACGATATAGCTATGGCAATTAAAATCTAATTATTTGTAATTTGAATAAATTTCTAATAACTGAAGTAGTGAAAGGTTTATATCTGGATATAAATTGAATATGAGAAATTAGAGGTAAGTATTGAATTTAATATGTAAAATAATTCAAATGTTCATTGCAAGTAATAAAATGTTC
Source organism: Allium cepa (assembly GCA_030765085.1). NCBI lineage: Eukaryota > Viridiplantae > Streptophyta > Magnoliopsida > Asparagales > Amaryllidaceae > Allium > Allium cepa. The sequence goes on from CM060932.1 coordinate 169,090,359, forward strand.
ATTGTTTCAAACTCAACTTGAATGAACATTTCAATTTAATATAATAATTCAAATGTTATGACTTAGTTTTAAATGAAATATAGAATTAACATATGCAATGATGTATTAATATGTGAAATAATATATTGATTTATTTGTTACTGAATGTAAATTTATGAAATTATGTTAAGGTAAGTTAATAAACAATTAATTTAGCGCAATCCAAATTAATTGAAATAACTGTAAGGTCATAATTTGTTATATCTAGTAAATTTGAAAAATAAATCTCAATAAATGTAATAAAGTATTGAAATGCATGTTGTTTCCATAGGATAATATAAAGAAATGAAAACTTGCGACCTATGCTTGGAATAACGACCAAAATAAGCGAAATAGTGTTAATGTAAGTATTTGATTAATTAATGAAATAATACAGTGTTAATGACAATTAATTAAAATATGTGTATATTTGGAATTTTAACCTGTGATTGTTAAGTAATAAACTTATAAATGCAAGTAAAGGAAAATAGGTAACAATCTATATATGTTATTTATTTTATTTAGTATGTTAAATAAAATTTGGAAATCAAATTGCAATTAAGGGAAATTTAGTAGTACGTTTATTGGAAATTAATTTTAATAAATGTCACATTAATGTGAGGAGTAATACAATGTTTGGAAGTTGTTAATTTAGAGGATATTAAGAATTAGGAATTGAATTTTGAATCAATTGCAATAAAAATAAAGAAAATGTTACGTTAATGTTAACTAAGGAAATTATTAATAAATTGAATGAAATTCAAATCATAGGAAATAATGTAGATGTATACTTAGTGACAAATTGAATATATAAAAACAAAATGTAAACATTGAATTAAATTAAGGAATTTAAATTATAATAAATGGTCATTGAATAAAAATCAATGTTCTGTAAGTAATTACAATGTTTGTTGTTGATAATAAACGTTACTTTAATGGTAATGAATAAAACAACGGAAGTGTGAATGGATAAATTTCATAAAAACTAACGTATGTATAAGTAATAAATTGGTATAAGAATGGAATATAGGTAAATTCATTAATTAGCTTTAACCCTTAATTAATGTGTACAATTGATAGAAGTACACATTTAGAAATGTAATATTTACTCTAATTAAGATGTAAATAGGCGAATATTAGTGCAATAAGAAATAAATTTCATTTAAAGGTAATTTAATATTATCTTAATGTAAATTGAGATAATATTTGAAATTAACGTTAATTCCATTCATAATATAACAATTATAAAAAAATTATCTAATTAATTGGTAAATGAATTTATTATAAATGAAATTTAATTTATTACGCTAATTGAAATGAAGATGAAATTTGAATATATTAAGGGAATGAAATGTGTGACAAGTGTTAACTGTGTTATAGAGTAATGATAGACTCAATTAAAGGGTTGGAATTGAATCTAATCAGCTTAATTTGAAATTTATTAAAATAAATTGGATTCAATTTATAATAAAGGGATTATTTTAAGTAATTGAAATGAATACTATAATTGGTGAATTAATTTACTTCAAATTGATATGGGAATTGCTTTTAAAGAATTATAAATCACTAAAGTAATACAAGATGATAAAATTTATGAATTATAGAATTTGAATTGAAATATTAATTTAATTTATTCAATATTACTTTATTTAATTAGTGTAGAAATAGCGATTTTGGCCACTGACTCGGATTTCGACAAAACCAGTTTCATCGGATCCGAAACGGTGAATTATTGTAGGATTTCAAGTTTCGTAGCGATCGGACTTGTCGTTTGATCATACAGACTCGAAACGCCTTGAAATTAATGAAATTGAAATCAATTTGAAAAATATTGATTTGAGCATAACTTCTTCATATGATCGAATTTGGACTTGAAACTTGTTCCATCACGTTTAAAATATTTAAAACATCTATTTGGATGTATGGGTTGACCCGATTTCGTTCCGGAGGCAGAACGGGCTTTTCGGGCCATATATCGTTCAGCGCGTTTATAAATCGGGTCTATCTATTCTTTTTCAACATTGTCTATAAATACCCGGTTGTAAACCCTAGCCTCCCTATTTCTCATTTGTCTGTACGTACAAATTCAACTATCTCTCCTCCTCAATGGCAGACAAACAAATTTTAGATCCAAATACAAATCAAATAAAAATTTCATACTCCTCAAAAAAATCCAGAAAAATTATATGTCAAAGCTCTCGATGTACGCATCACAAATCCGTAATTCGTTTTTCAGTTCGATGCATCATTAATCCAGAAATTTAAGTTGAACCTCAGCCGTCCATAAGCTACAGTTTTGATCAACAGTGGATCGTCCACCGTTTGACGATCGGGTTGTAGCGTTAGGAAGTTGGTGTCGAGCAGGTCCTAAGGTGGTCGTCGCTCAGTGTAAGTCGCTCAGAATTTGCCAAAATTTGGGTTTTTTAAGTTGCGGCGGCAGAGGAGGTTCCAGCCATCGGAGGGGGCGCGCGTGGCCAAGGTTGGGGCGGCTTCGGTCGTGGAGCCCATCGGCGGTCGTGGATGTGGGTGGCGTCGTTCGAGGAGGCAGCGTGTTTCGAATAGATGGCGGCGCAAAATTTCTAGAGTCGTGATCCTATGGTTCGAGCGATGTTGAGTGCACTGTTCGCTTTGGTGACGTGGCAGTAGGGTAAAGCCATTATTATTTGTTTTATATATTTTATAAACTTGATCGTTCATTGTTCTAACGTTTATATCTCTCACCTACATGGTCCGTTTCACGCGCAATTTTCTCCGCTAGGTTTGTATTGGAATTCCGGACACTTTGACGCTGGTTTGGACGAATTTGGAGACTGTTCAAATTTGAATTTAAATTGGATTTGAATTCAATTTAAATTCAAAAGGTGAGTGTTTTAACCCACTCACAACTTTTAAAATTTCTTATGTTTGTTAAATTAATTTATGTAGTGATTATAAATTTATTTATGACTATTTGTATATTTTTAATCATCATACCAGTTAATTTGCATTTATTTAAATTAAATCGTTATTTAATTTATTACGGAATATAACTGCCAGTTAAATTACCTGTTATATATTATCAGTTATATATTGATATTGATTGATTGTTTTGTATGATTATTGGGATGGATGTATGATTTTATGATGGATGAATGGATGTTTATTTATATCATCATAATCTGCAAATTGTTATGCATTTATTTTTGACTCGAGATTGCGGATTGAAATGATATACAAGCGCATTTTTATTTTTAAATTGCGGATTGAAATGATAATATCCGTATCACTTGACTATATGATAGAAAATTTTATACAGACACCGCAGTATGTGTATATATATATATATTTATTTATTTATTTATTTTGAAATGATTTTTATGGTTTTGTAAAGAAATAAACGGATTATATAAATATTGATTTTAGATGTTATATAAACGTCAAATTTATTATTGATTTTAGTTATATATAAATAGGCTTGAAATATAAAATAAGCCTAATAATAAAGTTTGATTATTTTATATAATAGGGCTTAATGAATATTGATTTTGATATTATATAAATAGTATTAAAATGCTTGAATTTAAGCTATGTATAAGTATGTTAAATAAAAATTTAGTTTAATAATTGAGTTTGATTTTATTGAAATAAATGTGAGTAAGTATTTAAATTTTATTTTAATATAGAGAGTACAATGATTTAAATAAATTAAGGTCGGGAGATAAATTGGAGATTTATTTGGAACTGAATTTATTTAAGAATTAAACTCTGAAAGGTTGATGTGAAATTTATTAAATTGAAAATTTTAAAAGGTACAATTATTATAACTGGACTTTTTGAGTCTAGGTGAATAAAATGATTATTTCAAGTATAAATGAATTGAAGAAATTATTTAGTATTTGAAATTTGAGTTTTGTTTAAAATGAAAATGGATTTATTATGTAAAATATTTCAAAACTAAGTAATAGAAGATTTGATTTTTAAATCGAGATTATCAAATTTAGTTTTTAGAATTTTGGAATATTAAAGCCTTGAAATATATCGAAATTGAAATGTTTTATCGAAATCGAAATGTTTCTAAGTTATGAATTTCAAAGTATGATGTTTTAAAAGGGTATAATTTCGAAGATTGGTTCCAAGGTATATAAATTTGAAAGTGCTATGATTTCTTGAAAAAATTATGTTTGAAATCAAATTGATATCATATAAATTTGGGTTTTAAAATAGAAATGATATCATATTTATATGGTTTTGAAATGGATATTATATTCTAGTTTTAAAGTATAAACTATTTTGAAAAGACCGCGGTGTTATAATAACTATTGGTTGTTGAAGAGACCGGGATCGGAAGTTTTCATACTCTCTGCCAACTCCGAAAACAACTTTAACAACCATGTACGCGGTGGAGATTCCAGAATGAAGTAGGATGGTGGCGGCGTTTCCTTTGAGGTAAATACGTGGACCCAACTCCCGTGAGTTGGCATAAGGTGGCTAAAACAGGAGCGATCGACGGGTTAATGAGGTAGCATCTTTGATCGGACACATCCCTTCGATATTATACTTTGACTTTTGGATTGATTCGGTGGCTAATTTTGATTTTTTATTTTGGGGGTGTGGCTCGAGGTGGGCGGTAGCTGCGGCTATGCGTTACCACCGACCCGGAAGTGTAATTGGTATATCTACCCTGGCATTGCCTAGTTGTGTTGTGTCACATACCCTAGCGCGCCCTATACAATTTTGTTTTGTACCATACCTATGGAGTGCCCTCTGACGACGTCCAGTACGGGGGAGATTACAGTACTGTATAGACCATGGGAACATAAAAGTGTGTTAAGGTGGAAAATGTAAAGCTTTAACGCTATTTTCGGTATATTATACTTTAATTTAGACACTATTATAATAGCATATATTACTACATAGTAGATAGTTTAACGGATCCTTAGAAGATGTGAATCCCGAGCATCTCTTGAGTTACTGCACTCATGTTAGACACTGGATAGGAGATGTCAAATCCCGTAAACATCTCCGACGCCGTTCCACTCATATTATTTACTGTTGATTTAACTTACATAAGATCTTTTAGTTCTGACTCGAGTGTTTTGTCTTTTCAATTCGCTCGGTTCAGTCCGAGCATTTCGGGATTTGAAGATTTATTTCTAGAGGACGAAGACGAAGATTTCACTATTATTATTATATATATTATATTGTTCCACTACACACTGTATTCCGCTGCATTGATTATTATTCACTGGTATGTGCAACTCTGATATGTATTGTATAAATATAATCAAATGTTTTTAAAACAGCTTCATGAACTATATATTTTATATTATATTTTATCGTTCCGCTGTAAGATTCTGTTTTGTTTTTCTTTCTCTACTTCTTCTTATTCACCGCATAACAATCCGCCCTTTTGTATTGTTTAAGTCTGATGTGTATGGTTTATCGTCGATTTAAAGCGTGCGAAAAGGCGGCCAGTTACATTTTGAAATAAATAATTCGGGAAATTTTTTAAGGCCTGATGGTTATTTTTGGATGTTATTTGATAGTTAAATAACCGACTATCAATATTGGCCAATGCGCTGATCGTTTCGAAGAGACTGGTATCAGGATTAATTTTCCGAAAACCACTTCGATCCAGTTTGAACGTTTTCGTGAGGAAGACAAGAGCTTAGAGCCGAAGATGGAGCCGTGAAGTGCAAGGGCTAATCTCTACTAATCCTGAGGGTGATTCCAAAATGGATGTAGTAGGAGTAGTGCCTTCGGCCTTGTTCGAACGCGGAACAGACTTGTATGGATGTATGCTATCAGAACATCGTCAGGAGGACGGTGAGTATTCTAAGTGAATGTGTGCTAAAAGGTAACGCATAGCCTCAAGCCTCATTAACCAGGAATGACTAAAACAGGGAAGGTGCGGCAGGGCTAAGTGGCTAGAAACCAATTATGGTAAGGTCATCCCTGTCTAGATGTTCCGTTTATTCGGCTGTGTGGGCGGTTGCTGATCCCAACCGTGGGGCGATCTTATTCGGACTATCCAGTAAGGGGTAGATCCCGTCATATGTTGCAAGGGATCAGGTGGATCATCGGTACGCTGATCTAGACCAGGTACTGTGACGGGCAGTACCCCAGTAGCCCTGCCATTATATGAATCCAATCTCCATTAAGCGCATGTACAGTTTTGATTATGCCCAACTATGCTGAAACGTGAGATGCAAGCATTTTAGCTAGATTCTATTTTACTTTCTATAGACACTATTATAATATCAGACGGATTTGATAAAAATGTTTTGGTTATCGTAAGGTAAAAACCCGGCATGTTTATTTGTGACATGGTCTTACGAGATACCTATGATTTCAAAGGATTTTGAAAACTTTAATAATCCAATTGAGTGTATTTTCTCACTCTGGTTTTCCAAACTGACTCGGGTGTTATTTAATTATAATGCTTCGGTTAGAACGATTATTATAGATGCAGGAAAGGATGCTGTGGAGCTTAGGAGATGAGCTCGATGGCGAGATGTATCACACGTATTTGATGTATTATCCGCTGTGTATGGTTTGCTGCATAATCAGTTTCTGTGTGGATAAGTTATCATAACTGTCCATTGTTGTGCTTTTATTTGATGCTGTACACTTATGATGTAATATATAATATAATTACTATTTCTTTGTATAAAAACACATTGATATCTATTATATGTTATTCTGCTGCGATTGTGAGGTTCTTATGTTTTTTTCTATTTTCTCCTACCTCTTTCTTCTTTAACCCTTACGGTCTGGTTTTCCGGCACTCGATTGTTCGGCATTTGATATAGTGGACGTATTGATGTCAATTTTCGGACGTCGAAAAATTGGGTCGTTACAAAAACCAAACCCAATTTTGCAAACAACTCGAATTTAAAATATTCAAGCAGCAATTCCTCTCTTGGAAACTTGAAAATGAACATCGATGATGCTGTAGTCATCACCGAAGTTATTTTCCAACGACCGAAAAGAGTTCAATGCTTTTACTCTTTTAAAAACGTTTTCAAATATTTTAAATTCCAAATCCCACCACTTTCATATCCGATACAAAAATATTTTCGAAATAATATCAATATTATTTCTCCAAAACATTTGAAAATCATTTTCAAATCAAAGGAATTTAATTTCTAATATTTCGAGTTCCAAATCCTTTTAATCCCTATTCAAAATTTACTCTGGCGTCTCATTTCAATTTATAAATCACATTTATAATTCACATTTCAAATTCCACTCTATTAATGAATTTATTTCCTTATACTTTGGTTATTATCTTAATTTCTTATTCAATTTCCATACATTAATGATAATAATCTAATATTATCACTTCCTAACAACCAAGCAACCATACATTTACTTATAATAATTCCCGAAAATTATTCCTTTTATATATGAAAATAATTTGGGCAAAATTATTTCATTACCCTTTTTTCAAAAATACTATGTCGAGTTGTTTTATTCACGTATTTAGGGATCCCTATCAATAACGTTAATTACTCGTATTGACTAGAATCCGTAAGCCACTCAACAAACCAATCAACACGGTATAAAACAATTTTATATTCACTAACAAATACGCGTTCATATCTATTAATACACTCAAACTCATTCTAGAGTACTACGGACTCTATTTCTAATGAATAATTCCCACCAGAGCCAAGGTTCTCGCTTAACCTTCAGCTCTGATACCAACTTTCACGTCTCGATTTTTTGAGGCCCAAAAATCGACATCAATACGTCCACTATATCAAATGCCGAATAATCGAATGCCGGAAAACCAGACCGTAAGGGAAAGAAGGATGTAGAAGAAGAGAAAAACAATACAACATCAGAATCTCACAAACGCAACGGAACAATATATAATAGATAAATGACTGATCTTTATACAAAAGAACTATATCTATTTTATATATTACATCATCAGAGTACAACACTATCAGTAGCAAAATACTGGACAATTATATTAACTTGTCCCCACACAACTTATACTACATAGTGGAATATACATCAAGTACGTGTGATACGTCTCGCCATCCAGCTCGTCTCCTAAGCACCACAGCATTCTATTCTGTATTCTACAATACTCGGATTGACCCGAGCATTATAGTAAAATAACACTCGATTCAGTCTGGAAAAGCAGCGTGAGAAAACACACCCAATTGAATTATTAAAGTTTCAAAATCCTTTGAAATCAAAGGTATCTCATAAGACCATGCCATAAATAAACATGTCAGGTTTTTACCTTACGATAACCAAAATAGTTCTTATAAAGTATTCTGATATTATAATAGTGTCTAAGGACAAAAACTTATTCAAATAGCTAAAATTGTTGCATTCATTAAATTCCAGCAATACTAGGCTTTACAATCAGAACAGTAAAGGGCACATAGGGAGAATGGATTTCCAACTAATGACTAGGCACTGGGGTACCACCTGTCATGGTACCTAGTCTAGAACAGCATACCGAGGACCCCTCATGATCCTCTGCAACAAAAGGCCAGAGCTACCACTTACTGGATAGTCCGAATAATATCACTCCATGATTGGGTCTGCCCATACAGCCGAATAAAAAGGGACATCTAGATAGGGATGACCTTACCCTAATTGGTTGCTAGCCACTTAGCCTTGCTGCATATCCCCTGATTTTAAGTCGTTCCCGGTTGATGAGGCCTGAGACTAAGCTTTACCTTTTTAGAACATAACTCGCTTAGAATGTTCATCGTCCTCCTGATGTTGTTTTGATAGCATTCATCCATACAAGTTCGTTCCCGGTCCGAACGGAACCGAATGCGCTACTCCTACTACATCCATTTTGGAATCACCTTCAGGATTAGTAGCGATTAGCCCTTGCACTTCACTGCTCCATCTTCGCCTCCAAACTCTTGTCTTCTCGCGAAAACGTACTCGTTGGATCGTAGTGGTTTTTGGATCACAAATCCGATCCCAGTCTCTTCGAACAACGTTCGCTAATCCCCGGTAAACTCAACCTCAGTTTTTTAAGAAATACAAAGACGAGAATAAGATTGGAGTTCACCCCCTAACTGTTAGTGGACGGATTTCCTTATGAATGTCCTAAAAGAATGAACGAGTTTACACATACAGTATAGCATCTCAAACGGTAACTGTACCATATAATTTTCATACCTCTCCTAGATATTTCCAACGTTATATTTTGGGTCAAGATTAGATTGTCGGTTATTTAACTATCAATCAAACAATCAATTAAACCAATTATTTTATTCCCACTGAAAAACAACCAGTCTTATTAAATTTAGATTTTTAATAATTTAAATCACTTTACCCAAAAATATACACTTAAAACATTTGAAATAAAACTACTTAAAACCCTTTATTTAAATTATTAGTTACGAAAATCTATAATAATTTTCCAAGTAAAACTTAGCCAAAACCACTTTAAAATAAAATTATTATATAAAGTATAATATTAAATAACTATCTTTCTAAATCATAATACTAGTTAAACCTTTAAAATAATCACTTTTATAATTAACTTAATAAATATTTACTTAAAAATATTAAAATGATTAAATAGTAATTTGTCTAAAACATTCTTTTAAAACAACTTTAAATGTAACAACCCCCAATTTCGTGCCATTCAAATCGACAATAATCCACGCATGTCGGACTTGAATAATGCGAAATAACAGATTGTAAATAAATTTGGAGCAAATAAAATCAAATATACAGCATCACAGACGTAGAACAAACAGAATAACTCGCAGCAGAATACAAAATAACATAGTAGTTCATGAAGCTACTATAACAGAGTCTCAAACCAAATACATAATATAGTCTGAAAACAACAGAATCGAAATCCCAAATACATAGAAGTTCACTAATACATGAGATAAACTAATACAGCTGAAACAGTAATAGAAATATATGTAGATAAGCAGAAACTCCAGTGAAAGACCAGCTCCAGGAAGAGAATCCAAAGCTGTGAATACTCAGGCTGACCCAAGCGTAAAGAAAAACACAAAACACTCGAGTCAGGACAATATATACTTATATAATGTAAACCAACTCAAGTGAAATGTAATCAAGATACAAGTAACTTAAAGGATGCCTAGGACCGCCCATCCTCTAAAGATCCGTTAAACTATTTACTATATAGTAATATTTCGCTATTATAATAATGATTACAGTAAAATAAACATACTTTTAAATAGCGTTCCAGGCTACCCATATCACCATTCACACATAATAGTCCCAGTACTCCATCCAATATCATGTCATCTCCACTCCGGGTGACTGTCAGAGGATACCACACGGGCTACGGGAGAAAAACAAACTCGTAGTAAAGGCTCGATATGGTAGGTGACACGGCACACAAGGCAATGCCAGGTAGATATACCAATTACGCACACGGCCTGGTGGTAACGTAGCAGCCACTACGCCCACCTCGAACAACACTCCAAAATCAAGGGGTGCACCCAAATCAATCACAGCAGTAATAGAATGGTATCGAAGAAGTGTGTCCCGTCTAGAGGTGCTACCTTGTTTGACCCGAGATCGCTCCTGTTTTAGCCACCTTAAGCTAACTCATGGGAGTTAGGTCCACGTAAAGTACCTTAGGAACGTCGTCACCATCCTACTTCATTCTGGAATCTCCACCGCTTACACAGTTGTTAAAGTGATTTTCGGTATCGACAGAGAGTATGTCCATATCTGATCCTGGTCTCTTTAACAACCCATCGTTATTATAACCCATAGTTATAATTTAAAAATGGTATTTATTTCTCAAAATACAATATCATTTCAAATCCATTTCAAAATATCAAACTTATCATTTCATTTGAAAAACATATTCATTTTATTCAATTTAAAAATATAATTTCAATTCACATTTCAAAATAGTTCAATTCCAAACAAATTACTTCATTTAAATCATAAAAATATGAATTTATTACATTTAATAATTAAATTATTAAATTTCCAAAGTTTTCAACTTTCAAAGTTCATCCATTCACTTAATTTTATCAAACAGTGAAAATTCAAATTTCGCAGCATTTGGAAAATGCTACAGAAAGTTATATTCAAAACAGTTCAATTTAACAAAAGACGGCGTTTAAAATGCTGTAATATAGTTTCATTACTTTCAAAGAAAACTTAGTTTAATCCAACAATTATAGCATAAAAAAAATGCTATAATAGCCTTTAATTCAATTTAACTATTTAGTTCACTTATCAATTACAGCATTTACACATGTTGTATTATCATTTATATTAGATATAATAGCATTTCAAAAATGTAGTTAATTAACTTCAAAATTTCAATATAATTTCACAACAATTATATTTTCTATAAATCACTTTTAACTTATAAAATCACATATTTTTTTACTTTTATAACCATCATTTAATTTCTTTAATTTCATGATTTCACAAAGTTAAATTTCCATTTAAAAATTCATATTTAACACTAATTCACTTATTAAACTGCAATGTTCAATTTTAAATTCATTACATTAAATTTCAACCTAACACTTAAGTTCAAATTCTCAAATATAATTTAGTTTTATTTTTATTTACTTAACTAAAAATTCACTTTTAAGTCAATTTCAAAAATTTCCAATTTTAGTTATATTTCAAAATTTCAACTTAAATATTTATTCATTTCACATTTCAACTATTTTAAAAATCATTAGTATGATATAAAATCACTTTAAATTCATTTAAATTCAAATTATCATAAATTTATCATGATTTCATATTCAATTTAATTTCCAATTATAATTAAATCAAATTTTCCAAAATAACTAACATTCAAAATTTTCTAACTTTTTCATTAATTTACTTCACTTATAATTATTCAGAAAATCAATAATATTTTACAAAATCATTTTTAATTAGATTTAAATCAAAATATTTTAATATTTACATTTCTAAAATAATTTAATTTTTTTTAGAAAACATACATTAACTACGGGTCTGTATATAATTTTCTACACTAGGAAAAGTGATACGGGTAATATATCATTTCAACCAGTAATTTACAAAGAAAATTCGGGTTTTATCATTTCAAACCCGCAGTCCCAAGTAAATGAAATAAATTGAAAATCATTCAGGCCTATCATTTCAGCCCATAACGATTTTCCCTTATTCTAAAGTCCGTTCGGGTATGTATCATTTCAACCCATGGTGATTCTAATCTAAAGGGAACTTGCAGTGTGATGAACTGATAAAAATAACAAAATAGCATAATATAATAGTAACAAATGTTATAACAGGTGTTTAAGCATGGGTGAACATCATATAATCATAATATAGCAGAAATAACATGATAATGCATTTTACAGATTCACAAAGGGTCAAATCACTAGTTATATATGTATATATTGTCTGGTGAGGATAACTCACTGGTTTGAGCTGATGACCCATGACGAATTGCACAAACGGGAACTACACAAGGACAAAAGCACGACATAGATTCGAATGGAGGAGCCAAATGTCAAATTCCTTGGATACAAATCAAACAAAAACAATATAACATCGATAAGTTACAAACCAACGACGATCAAAACTACACTAGAATAAACTGCACAGAATCAAATAGAAATGCTTGCACCCGCTTTTAACCTTTACTAGGCTCAGCCATAAGGGAAAATACATGACAATGGAAAGTGTTTGGGTCTGGTTTGGGTATGGGTTCGGCCTACATGTTGGAATGATGGTGTAAAGGTGGGTGAAGGCAAGAACACAAAAGCATGCATACACATGGGTTTTAGGCCATGAATTGGGCTCGACCAAGGCCCGAGGTGCCATGGACAAAGATGTGGGGTCCACTGTGATGGTGTGGCCGAGGGTGCTGGAGGTGCTGGTGGTGATGTAGGGGGCGGCTAAAGGGACGGTGAGGTGGTGGATGTGAGGTAGTGCTCGGCTAGGCTAGTATTGGGGTGGTTTTGAAAAGTTTGTGGATATGCATCACCAAGGGGGGTCACGGCTTGGGTGGCTGGTGAGGAGGAGGTGTTGGTGGTGTGCCATCAGGTGGTAGAGGCGGCTAGGCAGCAAGGTAGCATGGCCAAACCTAAAGGGAAGAAGCAAGTGCAAACAAAAATCAAAAGGAATAAGCAATAGAATTGAAAAAAAGAGATAAAAGAAGATATAATTTTTACCAATTTCTCAAGCAAGTGATGGCCGAAATTTTTTTCTCAGGAGGGAGGAAAAGAAGATAAGTGAAATGAAAATGAAATGATCGGCTGAAATGTGGGGAGTTATGCCAAAAGAAATGAAGAGTTGTGAGGAAAACGAAGAGGTGGAATTCAAAAAGGCAAAAGGCAATTCAAAAGTCAGAAACCCTTCATATTTCCTTATTTTATTTATATAACTTTATAGTTATGGAAATAATAATAATCCTAGATTAGATTTCGAAAATTTATCAAAATATAAAAATTTATATAAAAATTTATCAATTATATAAAGTTAAATTAAGGAAAATAGCTAAAAATAGTGAACTAGACCAGAAAATTTGAAATTAAATAGAATAAATTTTAGAAAAATTATATGGGCTTGGAAAAATAATTATAACAAAGATAATAACATAAAAATAAAAATTCGTGCACAAAATAAATAAATAAAATTTAATTAAATATAATTTATATGAAGAAAATAGCAGAAAATGGAAAACAGCCTTTGAAAATAGGAAATAAATACATTAAATTTTGAAAAAATTCCATTATCATTTTAAAAATACTTAGAGATGAAATTTCACAAATAAAACAAATTTAAAATAATTTTAAAATGAAATAAAGTCAAATTCAAATTTATAGTCAAAATCTTGGGTTGTTACACTCTCCCCCCTCAAATCTTTTCGTCCTCGAAAAGAACGGAAAGGAAAATAAAGCGAAACAATATAGAAAAGCAAAATAGTACCTGAAACAAATAATTCCGGATTCGAAGCACGAATGCTCTCCTCCGTTTCCCAAGTACAATCTCGATGGTCAGTACTCCACTGTACTTTGACCAGATTCACAGATTTCCTTCTGAGCTGCTTCGTATCTCTACCAACTATACGAAGTGGCTTCCTCTCAACAGTCAGGTTAGGCTCAATGTCCAATCTATCAAGAGCAGAAGGCTGGACAATAAGAGATGGATCATGAAGATGACGGTGAAGATGCGAGACATGAAATACATCATGCACTCCAAAAAGCTTCTCGGACAAATCCAGACGATAAGCCAAAGAACCAACACTTTCCATAATGTGGAAAGGACCAATGAACCTAGAAGAAAGCTTCCCTCTACGACCAAAACGAATGACATTCCTCAAGGGAGAAACCTTAAGGAACACTTGATCACCAACAGCAAATTCCAAATTCCGCCTAAGCCTATCGGCATACTTCTTCTGTCTATCCTGAGTGGCTCTCAACCTCTCCTTAATCTCCTCAACTTTCTTAGAAGCTTCCAAAATCACTTCAGGACCAAGAACCAAACGATTACCGGATTCAATCCAGCAAGATGGAGATCTACAAGGTCGTCCGCATAAAGCAGCAAACGGAGACATTTTGAGATTGGCCTGAATGCAAAGATGGAACGAGATTGATAAAAAAATCAAGAATAGACTGAAAGCAGAAGATAAGATTATACCTGATAGCTATTATTGTAGGTAAATTCGGTAAGATGGAGATAATCTTCCCAAGGTCCTCCATAATCAAGCACACAAACACGAAGAAGATCCTCGAGAATCTGATTTACTCTTTCCGTTTGACCTCGGTCTGAGGATGGTAAGCAGTGCTCAAATTCAAACGAGTACCCAAAGATTCCTGAAAAGCCTTCCAGAACTGACTAGTAAAAATAGGGTCACGATCACAAACAATACTGAGAGGAACACCACGGAGACGAACGATCTCTCTCATGTAAATCTCAGATAAACTAGAAGCAGAACGAGTAGATTTGACAGGAATAAAATGGGCGGACTTGGTCAGTCTGTCAACAATAACCCAGATACTCTCATTGCCCTTCCGAGTCCTCGGTAAACCATCGATGAATTCCATGGAAACCTGTTCCCACTTCCAATTAGGAATCTCAAGGGGCTGCAACAAACCAGGGGTCTTCTGGTGATCGGCTTTGACTTGCTGACAAGTCGCACACCGACTAACAAAGATAGAAATATCCCTCTTCATCCCCTTCCACCAATAAAGCCTCTTCATATCCTGATACATCTTCGACACACCAGGATGAATAGAAAGTCTGGATCGATGATTCTCCTGAAGCAATTCCTGCCTCAACCCATCAACATTTGGGACACAAATCCTGCCATTAATCCTCAATATCCCTCTATCATCAATCTGAGCTCCACTACTACCACCAACTCTGCTACGAATGCCCTCCTTCATCAATCTAAGCATCTCATCCTCATCCTGCTTAGCCATAATCCGATCCAGAAGAGGAGAAGAAGAAACAACAAGCTGGCACAACAAAGCCTTCTTCCGACTCAGAGCATCGGCCACAACATTAGCTTTACCGGGAGTATAGTTAATGTCGAGGTCGTAAGAAGCCAGAAACTCAAGCCAACGAACTTTCCTCTGATTCAGATCCTTCTCCGAGAAGATATATCTCAGAGACTGATAATCTGTGAAAAGTTCAAACTTGGTTCCAAGAAGATGATGCCTCCAAAGTTTCAAAGCAAAGACAACAGCAAGTAACTCTAAATCATGAGCAGCATAATTTGCTTCGTGGGTTTTCAACTGACGGCTGGCATAGGCAATAACCCTACCATCCTGCACGAGAACAGCACCCAAACCCTCAGGATTAGCATCAGTATAAACTGTAAATCCCTCACTTCCATTCGGAACAGTAAGAACTGGTGCGGAAGTTAGCTTGCTCTTCAACTCACTGAATGCAGCCTTACACTGATCACTCCAGACAAATCTGGCATTCTTCCGAGTCAAAGATGTGAGAGGTGCAGCAATCCGAGCGAAATTCTCAATGAATCTCCGGTAGTAACCAGCAAGGCCCAGAAAACTACGAATATCATATGGAGTCTTTGGAGTTTCCCAATCCTGGAACAGAATCGGGAGAAAATAAGGACAACAGGAAAAAAATAGAATTATTAAAAATGATAGAGAAAGAAAAGAAAGAAAGACTTACATTGATCGCAGCAATCTTAACTGGATCAACAGAAACTCCATTACTAGAAACAATATGCCCGAGATAACGGACTTCATCCTTCCAGAAATGACATTTAGAAAATTTAGCCTTTAACCGATGATTCCTGAGAGTCTCAAGAACATATTTCAAATGCGACTTATGCTCATCCTTAGTCTTAGAGAAGACAAGGACATAATCAACAAAGACTAGCACAAATTTATTAAGCACATCACGAAAAACACGATTCATCAAATCAACAAAGAAAGCAGGAGCATTAGTCAAACCAAAAGGCATGACTAACCATTCATAAAATCCATTCTCAGTGCGAAAAACAGTCTTGGGAATACTATCCTCAGCAACCCTGAGCTGATGAAAACTTATGGCAAGATCAAGCTGAGAGAAAATAGTGGCACCATAAAGCTGATCAAACATATCGTTGATACGAGGCATAGGATATCTGTTTTTCATAGTGAGCTTGTTCATCTCCCTATAATCAACACACATTCAAAGAGAACCGTCATATTTGGTGACAAAAACCACCGCAGCTCTCCATTCAGAAAAACTAGGCCTAATCAGACCTTTGAAAGATAAGTCTTCAATTTGCTTTCCCATCTCAACCTTCTCACGGGGTGCCATTCTTCTAGGAGGAAGAACAATAGGTCGAGCACCAGGAATAAGATCAATCTGAAAATCGATTTCCCGCTTAGGAGGTAAAGAAGTGACTTCACCAAATACATCGGGATATAGTCTAACCACAGGAGTAGAATCGAGATTACTGGGAGAAGAATCCAAAGAATAAATAAAGTTGCCAGCAAAATCCTCAGGCATGCGGCACTGATTAATCAAGGCATTCCCATGATCATCAAAGAGACGAACAGACCGGGCTTTACAAGAGATATGAGCATCATGATTCACTAACCAATCCTGACCAAGCAATAAATCAAAAGCATCGAAGCCCAGAATATAAAAATCACCACTAAATTGATGATCAGAATGGAGAAGTTTCACTTCTCGACAAATCCGATTAAGGTTAGCAAGACCCCCAATAGGATTTGAAACACATAACGGAACAAAAGTATACTCAGGAGAAAGGAGATGCTCAAACTTATCACACAAATCAACAGAAATAAAACTGTGTGAAGCACCAGTATAAAACAACACACGAACAGGATGATGAAATAAAATAAATGAACCCTGAAGTGTACCTTGGTCAAAACTAGGAGCAGGTGGAGGAAATGGAGACGAGGCAGAAGTGACAGCAAATATACCAGAAGGAGTACCCGTCTGCTGGGTAGGGCAATCCTTCTTAAAATGACCGGGCTGGAGACAGATATGGCAGAGATCACGTCTAGCCGACTGAGCGGGTGGAGGAACAGCAGCACCAAATAATGTGGGACAACTATTAACATAGTGCCCTCTCTGATCACACCTAAAGCAAGTGATGGAGGAGAGATCAACCGATTGCCTCTAAGCAGGAGCAGATGATGAAGATCCCAAAATAGGACGCTTTAACAAATTCTTCTCCTACTGGAGGAAATTTGGCTTGCGCTTCTTGGAAACTGCAGAGGAAGATCTGAGCACCAGAAACAGCAGGACCTTTGGATGTGGGATTCTCATAGCGAATAGCCATATCCATGAGCTGGGTGAAAGAACCATGAACATGAGAAATGAGGCGACTATAATACTCTGGACGAGCACCAGCAATAAATTTCTCATTCTTCTTAAGAGGAGTATCAATAAGGCTAGGACCGAATTTGGAAAGTTCATTGAACTTCCTCTCATACTCAGCAAAAGACATGGTACCCTGCTTCAAATCCATAAACTCACAATAAAGCTGAGATTTTCCGGCTTCTGGTATCCATTTTGCCACAAAAGCCTCCCTGGAAAAGAGATACAGAAAACAAGATTAAGATAGATTCAAAGAAAGGAAGAAAAAATAGGAACAAAATTAAGATAACACAAAGGATACCTAACTGCTCCCAAGTGAGATCAGCCTCGACGGTGTTAGCCGTAACGGACTCCCACCAATCTAAAGCAGAATCACGCAACTGCCAAGCTGCTAGCTGACACTGCTGGGCATCAGTAATATCAAGACCAGTAAATATCCTCTCAAGACTCCGCAACCACTGCTGAGCCTCAATGATAGTCTCTGAACCGGTGAATGGGGTTCCACCTAGTTGAGAGAATTCCTTACAAAGAACAGTGAACCTGACTGGAGCAATAGGTTGGGGAGCTGGGGCAATACCGCGACCCCTAACTCTAGCATTTCCTCGATTCATCTTGAAAAATATCAAGAATGAAT
Source organism: Allium cepa (assembly GCA_030765085.1). Taxonomy (NCBI): domain Eukaryota; kingdom Viridiplantae; phylum Streptophyta; class Magnoliopsida; order Asparagales; family Amaryllidaceae; genus Allium; species Allium cepa. Next base: position 169,108,783 of record CM060932.1, read on the forward strand.
TTAGGACAAGAATAAAGACAAGCCAAAGATAAATTAAGATAAGACAAGATAATACACTTGGATGGATATCTTAAAGAAAGAAAAGATCCTAAAAAGGTAGATACGAAAGAAAGGAAGTTAGAAAACCCTTAAAAATCCTTAAATAGCAAGAAAATTTTATATATCAAAATAATCTTTGAAAATCCTTTGAAAACATTTTGAAAAAATCATTTTATACTTTGAAAATACGTCTCTCACAAAGATATGATTCTGAGATTGATTTCACTCATTCTAGGGTAGAAATACCCTATCTCTAATGAGTTTTTGCTCCACAGAGGCAAAGGTTTGCCAAAAACCGATCCTCTGATACCAACTGTAACAACCCCCAATTTCGTGCCATTCAAATCGACAATAATCCACACATGTCGGACTTGAATGATGCGAAATAACAGATTGTAAATAAATTTAGAGTAAATAAAATCAAATATACAGAATCACAGACGCAGAACAAACAGAATAACTCGCAGCGGAATATAAAATAACATAGTAGTTCATGAAGCTACTATAACAGATTCTTAAACCAAAAGTACATAATATAGTCTGAAAACAATAGAATCGAAATCCCAAATACATAGAAGTTCACTAATACATGAGATAAACTAATACAGCTGAAACAGTAATAGAAATATATGTAGATAAGCAGAAACTCCAGTGAAAGACCAGCTCCAGGAAGAGAATCCAAAGCTGTGAATACTCAGGCTGACCCGAGCGTAAAGCAAAACACAAAACACTCGAGTCAGGACAATATATACTTATATAATGTAAACCAACTCATGTGAACTATAATCAAGATACAAGTAACTTAAAGGATGCCTGGGACCGCCCATCCTCTAAGGATCCGTTAAACTATCTACTATATAGTAATATTTCGCTATTATAATAATGACTACAGTAAAATAAACATACTTTTAAATAGTGTTCTGGGCTAACCATATCACCCTTCACACATAATAGTCCCAGCAGTCCATCCAATATCATGCCATCTCCACTTCGGGTGACTGTCAAAGGGTACCACACGGGCTACGGGAGAAAAACAAACTCGTAGTAAATGCTCGGTATGGTAGGTGACACGGCACACAAGGCAATGCCAGGGTAGATATACCAATTTTGCACACAGGCTGGTGGTAACGTAGCAGCCACTACGCCCACCCCGAACAACACTCCAAAATCAAGGGGTGCACCTAAATCAATCACAAAAGTAATAGAATGGTATCGAAGAAGTGAGTCCCGTCTAGAGGTGCTACCTCCTTTGACCCGAGATCGCTCCTGTTTTAGCCACCTTAAGCTAACTAACGGGAGTTAGGTCCACGTAAAGTACCTTAGGAACGTCGTCTCCATCCTACTTCATTCTGGAATCTCCACTGCGTACACAGTTGTTAAAGTGGTTTTTGGTATCGACAGAGAGTATGTCCATATCCGATCCCGGTCTCTTTAACAACCCATCGTTATTATAACCCATAGTTATAATTTAAAATTGGTATTTATTTCTCAAAATCCAATATCATTTCAAATCCATTTCTAAATATCAAACTTATCATTTCATTTGAAAAACATATTCATTTTATTCAATTTAAAAATACCATTTCAATTCACATTTCAAAATAGTTATTTCCAAACAAATTACTTCATTTAAATCATAAAAATATGAAGTTATTACATTTAATAATTAAATTATTAAATTTTCAAAATTTTCAACTTTCAAAGTTCATCCATTCACTTAATTTTATCAAAACAGTGAAAATTCAACTTTCGCGACATTTGGAAAATGCTACAAAAAGTTGTATTCAAAACAGTTCAATTTAACAAAAGACAGCGTTTAAAATGCTGTGATAGAGTTTCATTAGTTTCAAAGAAAACTTAGTTTAATCCAACAATTATAGCATAAAAAAAATGCTATAATAGCCTTTCATTCAATTTAACTATTTAGTTCACTTATCAACTACAGCATTTACACATGTTGTATTATCATTTATACTAGATATAATAGCATTTCAAAAATGTAGTTAATTAACTTCAAATTTTCAATATAATTTCACAACAATCATATTTTCTATAAATCACTTTTAACTCGTAAATCACATTTTTTTTACTTTAATAACCATCATTTAATTTTCTTTAATTTCATGATTTCATAAAGTTAAATTTCCATTTAAAAATTCATATTTAACACAAATTCACTTATTAAATTGCAATGTTCAATTTTAAATTCATTACACTAAATTTTAACCTAACACTTAAGTTCAAATTCTCAAATATAACTTAGTTTTATTTTTATTTACTTAACTAAAAATTCACTTTTAAGTCAATTCCAAAAATTTCCAATTTTAGTTATATTTCAAAATTTCAACTTAAATATTTATTCATTTCACATTTCAACTTTATTAAAAATCATTAATATGATATAAAATCACTTTAAATTCAAATTATCATAAATTTATCATGATTTCATATTCAATTTAATTTCCAATTATAATTAAATCAAATTTTCCAAAATAACTGACATTCAAAATTTTCTAACTTTTTCTTTAATTTATTTCACTTATAATTATTCAAAAAATCAATAATATTTTACAAAATCATTTTTAATTAGATTTAAATCAAAATATTTTAATATTTACATTTCTAAAAAAATTAAAATTTTTAGAAAACATACATTACCTACGGGTCTGTATATAATTTTCTACACTAGGAAAAGTGATACGGGTAATATATCACTTCAACCCGTAATTTACAAAGAAAATCCGGGTTTTATCATTTCAAACCTACAGTCCCAAGTAAATGAAATAAATTGAAAATCATTCAGGCCTATCATTTCAGCCCATAACGATTTTCCCTTATTCTAAAGTCCGTTCGGTTATGTATCATTTCAACCCATAGTGATTCTAATCTAAAGGGAACTTGCAGTGTGATGAACTGATAAAATTAACAGAATAGCATAATATAATAGTAACAAATGTTATAACAGGTGTTTAAGCATGGATGAACATCATATAATCATAATATAGCAGATATAACATGATAATGCATATTACAGATTCACAAAGGGTCAAATCACTAGTTATACATGTATATATTGTCTGGTGAGAATAACTCACTAGTTTGAGCTGATGACCCACGACGAATTGCACAAATGGGATCTACACAAGGATAAAAGTACGACACAGATTCGAATGGAGGAGCCAAATGTCAAATTCCTTGGATAAAAATCAAATAAAAACAATATAACATCGATAAGTTTCAAACCAACGACGATCAAAACTACACTAGAATAAACTGCACAGAATCAATAGAAATGCTTGCACTTGCTTTTAACCTTTACTAGGCTCAGCCATAAGGGAAAATACATGACAATGGAAAGTGTTTGGGTTTGGTTTGGGTGAGTATGGGTTCGGCCTACATGTTGGAATGATGGTGTAAAGGTGGGTGAAGGCAAGAACACAAAAGCATGCATACACATGGGTTTTAGGCCATGAATTGGGCTCGGCCAAGGCCCTAGGTGCCACGGCCAGAGGTGTGGGGTCCACCGTGATGGTGTGGCCGAGGCTTCTAGAGGTGCTGGAGGTGGTGGTGGTGATGTAGGGGGCGGCTAAAGGGGTGGTGAGGTGGTGGATGTGAGGTAGTGCTCGGCTAGGCTAGTATTGGGGTGGTTTTGAAAAGTTTGTGGATATGCATCACCAAGGGAGGTCATGGCTTGGGTGGCTAGTGAGGAGGAGGTGGTGGTGGTGTGCCATCAGGTGGTGGAGGCGGCTAGGCAGCAAGGTAGCATGGCCGAATCTAAAGGGAAGAAGCAAGTGCAAACAAAAATCAAAAGGAATAAGCAATATAAGTGAAAAAATGAGATAAAAGAAGATATAATTTTTACCAATTTCTCAAGCAAGTGATGGCCGAAATTTTTTTCTCAGGAGGGAGGAAAAGAAGATACATGAAATGAAAATGAAATGATCGGCTGAAATGTGGGGAGTTATGCCAAAAGAAATGAAGAGTTGTGAGGAAAACGAAGAGGTGGAATTCAAAAAGGCAAAAGGCAATTCAAAAGTCAAAAACCCTTCATATTTCCTCATTTTATTTATATAACTTTATATTTATGGAAATAATAATAATCCCAGATAAGATTTCGAAAATTTATCAAAATATAAAAATTTATATAAAAATTTATCAATTATATAAAGTTAAATTAAGCAAAATAGCTAAAAATGGTAAACTAGACCAGAAAATTTAAAATTAAATAGAATAAATTTTAGAAAAATTATATGGGCTTGGAAAAATAATTATAACAAAGATTATAACATAAAAATAAAAATTCATTCACAAAATAAATAAATATAATTTAATTAAATATAATTTATATGAAGAAAATAGTAGAAAATTTGAAAACAACCTTTAAAAATAGGAAATAAATACAGTAAATTTCGGAAAAATTCTATTATCATTTTAAAAATATTTAGAGATCAAATTTCAAAAATAAAACAAATTTAAAATAATTTTGAAGTGAAATAAAGTCAAATTCAAATTTGTAGTCAAAATCTAGGGTTGTTACATTAAAACTTCCAAATTATACATAAAATCTCCTTTGAAAATATACTTGGCTTTCAAGAAAATACACTTCCCATTTCAATATAGCCTATCTAATCCTTTATAAATCCTGCTCGATTTATCCCAATTTAATTTACGTCCCAAACCCATAAATTTTTTTCAACACTTTAGAAATAAAACCAATTTTTATTTTTAAAACACATTTCCCATCTCCTTATAAATTCCTACCGTAAATTTATACTTTCAAATTTATCCTCTAATAAATGTTTCACTTTATTTATAAACACAGTTTATAAATTTCCATTCCTTATTATCCTTTAAATCATAGTTTCCAAAACACTTAATCGATTTCAAACGGATTTCCTGAGTTAAATTCCCTTTAAAATTTATCTCTTGATTTATCCAAAATCAGTTCCAAATCTATTAACACCAAATCCAAAAATTGTCTTTTAATTTCCTTTAAGAACTCAATTCATTATATTTCTATATTTGAAATACCAAAATAGATTCATGCAGACCATAGCATTGAATAACTTAGATTTCCAATATAATCTGTCACAGGATATCAATTAAACATATCACAGATTATGAACATAATTTCAATATTTTGAGTAATCCAGTTGGATCCCTCCAACCTGTTTCCCTACATCCACAGATGTTAGCACAACATAATAATACCAATCCCTTTTCGAGGGGGACATCGCGGTATAAAGGGTGGTCCGCTATTATGCGGGGGGCATAGGGTCTCATCCGCTATATAATGCGGGAATATAAATCACTCTAATATATATATACACACTCTACTATATATAATATCACATCCAGACTGATAATAAATCATCAGTTCAAGAAATCAACCAATAATTTAAATTTAACTATTTAAATTTAAATGGTAATCGAGATTAACTCACTTATGATTTTTAATTTGCAATCCGAATCCAATCTCGACTTGTTTCCTTCACGATTTTGACCTTGTATGACATTATAAAATTTATTAGTATTTGAAATAAATCAGACAATTAATTACAATTTTAAAATTTAATTAACAAATGATTAGTTTAAATTTGATTTTCCTAAAATAAATATTTTTAGTAACCAAAATAAATTAAATAAGTTAATTAAACAAATTAGTTTCCATAATACATCATTTTAAAAATACTAGCAAGTTTAAAATAACATCTATAAATATTTCGCAGCTTATATTTTAAATTAACTATGTAGGTGTATATTTTCTTCTGTAAACAACAAAACAGTGACTTCTTTAATATATATTATTCATATATGTGTATATATATATATGTTATTAAATTTTTAAATAAATGAACTGTATATATATACACACCTTCATGTAATTACTCTTTCTTTCTTTTTCTCTTCTTAATCTATATAGATATATATATGTATATATTAAGCTAAAAATAAGTTTTATACCTTACTGCTACCACTCCACGACTTCGCCGCAGCCAAAACCCACACCATGTGTCGCAGCTGCACTCTCCTCTGCTCATGATTCGCCACAATCATGCTCGAACCTCATCCGGAACTCGCAGCCCCTTCCTGATCCATAATCCCCAAAATCAATCATGAAACCCATCCCACTACTGGCCTCACGAATCACCACATCGTCGCCCCCTTCCAGCTTTCACAATGCACGTCGCACCGCTCGAGTTGAATGGCCAAGCGAAAATGTCACTGTTGAATTACATTCGATTCTAGATCAAACGAGGAGCTTGCATCAGTTTCAGTTTTGAATCGAAGTCGACCCACATTTTTCCTTTACTTGATTTTAAATGGAAAGGGAAGAGTCAATTAACAGGCGCGATCATTATATTTTTTTCTGCCATTTTTTATAATTTGCGAATAAATTTTGAAAGAGGAAGGGCTAAAGTTGTTTGATTTAGAAAAAGGAGGAGAGGGGTTTGATTATCTCTCCTTTTTTTAACGCGTGTCTTCAGGGAGAGCACGTGTCCTAAATTGTAGCTTAAAATCTTGACATCCTATCGAGACGTCCCGTCAGGCGTTTATAAGGTTATACCCATATCCTGAATGCAATTGAAAAGGTTGCGAGTCTTAATTTGATCGTATGGAGAAGATAGCTTTTTGGACCAGCTATTATATTAAATATTCGATATAAATTTTCAACGTGTTTACATATCGTACGACCACACGACAACTCCAAAAGCTACAAAATTGAAATCCGACAATAAAACACTATTACGGACCTAATGGAGCTGGTTTCGTCAATTTAAACGATATATTTTTAAAACAGAACAAACCACTATTTAATTCAATTTTAAAACTTATATTACCTATATTGCTATCAATATAAATTTTACAAACCTTTAAAATATCTTTAACCGGTTAGATCATCGGATTCCACAATTTAATCAATATTAAATTTTTGGATTAAACAATTACACTATCCAACAAATTACTATATAAATTCTGAATCTGTTTTATTAAATATAAACCAAACTTTCATATTCAAAATCAATTCATAATCCAAATTAAATATTTAAAACCATTAAATATTCCATATTCAGTGTTGAAAAATTCGGGTCATCACACCAAAATTCAATTTGAATCGATTTCAGTTTAACCATTTCAATTTAAAGTTCAAATATTCAAACATTTATAATATAAAGATTTCATTTATATTTCAACATTTAATCTTAATTTTTATTCAAATTAGAAAATATTCACTTAACTCTTTTAATAAAAATTTATTTAAATCACAATTTATATATCTAAATCCCTATTAAATATTCAATCTAAGTTTATTCAAAGTTGAGAATATTCATTTAATCGCCTTTTTATTGAATCAAGTTATAAATCATATTTTCAACATCTAAAATCAATAAGCTCAAATAAATTCTTATTTAAATTCAATTATTAACCAAATTAAATTCCAAATCAACATTAGTTTGTCCTCCCAGCCTTTATGGTTAAAATTCTGAAATCCATTTTAAAATATTAATATAAATTAAAATAAATACTTAAACATATTATATACTAATTAAATTAATTTTTTATTAAATTTAATTTTATTATTAAATGTATTTTGTATTAAATCTACTTTTTTTTAAATAATAAAATTATAAGAAAAATCTTAAAAATTATATTTTCAAAACTAACTTATAATATAAAATTTCCAAAATATATATTTTAAAATCTTGATTTTATACATATATAAAAATAGCCTGTATATATTATATTTTAAAATCCATATTTATTAAAACAATATATTTCCTTCCAAACTTTGGAAATCATTTTCAAAATATAGACTAATGATGTCCGTATAAAATTTTCTATCCTATGATCAAGTGATTCGGATATTTATCATTTCAATCCGCCATTTGAATACTTACCGGTATATATCATTTCAACCCGCAATCCCAAAAATTCAAAATCAATGAAAATCGATTAGGTTTATCATTTCAACCCAAAACGATTTTCCCCTATCCTGCAAAATCGTTCCGGTAAATATCATTTCAACCCATAGGGAATTCTAAATTAACAGGGAACTTGCAGAGAGAGAATAAATATGATAAAGTATCACATATCAATAACAGACACATATCATCAATGATAAATTAAATAAAATATATATAATAGGATATGGTGTCATATATCATAGGTGAATAATTGCAGATAATGGCATATCATAGTTAACAATTAAATAACTAACAATTCAAATTTTAACAGCATATTTCAATTGTCGTTTCAAGTGAAATAAAATTTACTAACTATAAGTGTGACGACCCGGAATTTTCGGACATTTGAAATCGGAATATTTAATCGATTTTAGATATTTAAAGTTAATTTTTAACTTGAATTCAAATATTATTATTATTTAGCAATTAAGTTATTGGATTTAATAAATTGAAATTGGGTCAATTGTTAAATCTTCTGTTTTAAGCCTATTAAAAATGATTGGAAGGCTTGTAAAATTTATATTGATAATACTGAAGATAGTAAAAGTGTTAAAATTGAATTTAAAGGTGATTTGTTCAGTTTTGAAATTTTATCGTTCAAAGTGGTATTTAAAAATAGCCTTCCGAGGCACAGTCTCGAAACTCGACGAAACTAGTTTCATTGGATCCGTAATATTGTATTATTATCGGATTTTAATTTTTGTAATGTTTGGAGTTGTTGTGTGAGCGTACGATTTATAAACGCGCTGAAACTTTATATCGAAAATTTAATATAATAATTGGGTCCAAAAAGCTATCTTCTCCATACGATCGAATTAGGACTCGGAACCTTTTTCATTGCGTTTGAAATAGAGGTATAACCTTACGATCGCCTAGCGGCATGCCTCAATAGGTTATTGAGTTTTTAAGTTGCTTGTATCGGAACAATTTGAATTTGAATTTAAATTGAATATTTATACTAATCAACTACAGTTGAAATTATCTCACATCAACTTTTCCCTCATGTCAACATACTAAACATCACCACGTGATAGTTTAAACCTGGACCACGCTACACATAATCACATGCATCAACACTTCCCAAAATTAGAAAAAAAATTACACAGAACCGCAAAAAAAGGACTACTTCGTTTTATAATTAATCGCTTGTACCTTTCTTCTTTAAAAATCAAATAATGGCCGAAACCGAAACCTAACTTTTCTTTCAAATTGCATCGTCCCAGCTCTACCTCTTCCCCTTCAAATTTAATTCCACCCATTCGAAATCAAAATAAACAAAAATGAAATCAAAACTTAAAACCCAAAATCGTGCAAGGGAGGAGAGAGATTCATCTCGAGTTGCTCGTCCTGTGCGACGCTCGCGTGGCGTTGAGTCATGTTGGCGAGGCGCGCTCGGTTTTGGGGGCATCTTCGTGAACAGGGGGCGAGTCATTGGGAAAGGGTTGGTAAGCTCACGCGTGAAAATGGTGTTTGGGTGGAGGAGGAACCATGGTGGTGGCGTATCGGTGTAGTGCTCGCGATTTCGAGGGTTTGGGGCCGGAGCAGTATGCGATGCCGATAGGAGGTGCTGAGCTAGGGTTTTGCGATGTCGAGCCTAAGTTTGATCGATAACAATAAGGTATCTTCTGTGTTTTAATTCAAATTATTTAAATATTTTTAGCAGAGATCGATGACAGAAATTTGTTAACAGTATGGTTTATGCAAAAAAAATTCAATTTAATTTAAATTTGAAAATGAATTTTAAAAATGCACAGAACAATCAAGGAAAATTTATTTTGCTATTTACTGAAATTTTATATTTATATATTTAGTTATAAACGGTTAAAAGAATTTGTAAAATGAAGAATATAATAATAAGAATTTTGAAAAAGACATTTAGTGGTTTAGATAAAATCGGATTTTTAGGAAATCTATATAGGTTATGTTTATAATTATATATGTAGTTCGTAAAGAAATAAATATACATTTACATATTTTAATTTTGCTAATTTATCTTTAAATTAAGGGTTTGGTGATTAATTTATTCTATTAAAACTATTAAAATTATTTTTTTTATTAAGAGAATTGTTTAGAAGAAAATTTGTTTAAAATTTAACCATCAATTTAAAACTGAATTATTAGCCGAATTAAAAATTTTAAAATGGTGGATTGAATTGTTCGAATTTATTTCGAATATTAATAAAATTATATAATTGTTTAGCAAGGTCTAGAATCACGAAAAAAACTAGTCCGGAATGGAAATGGATTGCAAACATTAACAAACAAGAAGATGAGTTAATCTCACTCATCTAGTTTTAAGCTAAATTTAATAGTTAAATTTAAATAACTGGTTGAATGGTTGAATTGATTTGATGTGCTATATTATAGTACATAATATATCTTGGAATGATTGATTTCCCACATTATATAGCGGATGCGACCCTATGCGCTGCATAATAGCGGGTGATATCATATTTAAATCCCATATACCGCGATATTTCACCTCGAAGTGGAATTGGTATTTTATGTTGTGCTAACATCTGTGGATGCTGGAAAACAGGTTGGAGGGATCCAACTGGATTCCTCAAAATTTAATAGATTGTTTTAATAATTCTGTATCATGATTATTTGATATTCTGTGGTGAATTTCATTGTTAATTGGAATATTGGATGCTATGGTTGAAATTAATTTATATTGGTACACTGAGTTATCAAAATCTATGGAATTGGATTTTTGGAAAGGAAAAAAATAAAAGAGAAGATCTTTAGGTAAAATAATTATAGAAGCTTGAATAAATTGAAGGATAAATTGGAAAGAATAAAAGTGAATTATTATTTTTCAATAAATAAATTCCGAATATGGAAAAGGAGATTTTGAATAAACAGAGGAGTAACGAATTTAGAACTTAAGTGATATTATCTTAAGGAATAAAGAATTTATTTTAAAATCCAAGATTTAAATTTATTTTATGGGATAAAGAAGGAATTAGGGAAATCTGAAATTGGTTTTTTCTGTTAAAAAGGGTTTTTTAAATCATAATAAAGAAATGAAATTTAAAGTTAATAGATTTGAAAGAAATGGAATAAGTAAAGAAAGTTATTTAAAGGCGAAGTAAATTGGAAATAAATTTGGAAAATTGATTTAAGTGATTGAAATTGGAAATTTTCCCTGGATAGCCAAGTACGTTTTCAAAGTAAAATTTTTAAATATAAGTTAAAAGTTTTAATGTTGTTTTAAAAAGTATGTTTTAGAAAATTTATTATTTCTAAATATTTAAATTATGAAGTAAGTATTTATCAAATCTATTATAGTAGTAATTATTTGAAGGTGACTTGATATTTTGTTTAAAGTGGAAAATCTAGTTTTATATTTTATAAAGTAGCCCCATTTTTTAATATTCCTATAATATATTTTTAATAAAGTATTAAAGTAATTTTTAATTTAAATGTTTTAAAGAATATTTTATAATAAAGAGTTTTAAATTATTTTTAAAATCTAAAGTTTGTGCTTGGTTGTTTTCAGTGGAAATAAATATTTAGAGATTTAATTCATTGAGAAAGGTGTGTTGAAAACTATTTTCAAAAGGATTGAAAATGGAAATATATCTTGCAAAGATATTTTGAGATTAGTAAATAATTTGGTAAAACTATTTATGATTGATGGTTGTTGTGAATGTTAATTGATAGTCAAATAACTGACTATCAATATTGGCCAAATGCGTTGATCGTTTCGAAGAAATCGGGATCGGGATTTATTTCTCGAAAACCACTTCGATCCGGTTTGTACGTTTCCGTGGAAAAACGAGTTTGGATTCGAAGTTGGAGCGGTGATGTGCAAGGGCTAGTCGCTACTAATCCTGAGGATGTTTCCAAAATGTATGTAGTAGGAGTAGTGCCTTCGGTTCCGTTCGAACCCGGATGGACTTGTATGGATGAATGCTTTGAGAACATCGTCAGGTGGGCGATGAACATTCTAAGGGATACGTTCTAAAAGGTAGCGCTTAGCCTCAAGCCTCATCCACCGGGAATGACTGAAAATCAGGGGTTATGCAGCAAGGCTAGGTGGGTAGCACCCACTTGAGGGTAAGGTCATCCCTATCTAGATGTCCATTTTATTTCGACTTAGTGGTGCGGTTGCTGATCCCAACCGTGGGGTGATCTTACTCGAGATTATCCATTAAGGGGTGGTCCCAGTCTTGTGTTGTAGGGGGTCGGGAGTGATCCTCGGTACAGTGATCTAGGCCATGTACCATGATAGGAGGTACCCCAGTGTCTAGTCATTAGTTGGAAATCCATTCTCCCTACGTGCCTTTTACGAGTTTTGTTTGTATTACCCACTCTGTAGCTAGTAGCTAGAATTTAATAATGTAACAATTTCGGCTATTTTAATAAGTATTTGTATATAGACCCTTTGATAATATCAGAGGATTTTAATAAAAATGTTTTAGCTATCGTAAGGTAAAAACCCGACATGTTTATTTGTGGCGTGGTCTTACGAGATGCTTTTGTTTTCAAGACAGTTTTGAAACTATAATAATCCAATTGAGTGTGGTTTTCTCACGCTGGTATTCCAGACTGACTCAGGTGTTATTTAACTGTAAAGCTCGGGTCAGACCGAGTATTATATAATACAGGAAAGGATGCTGTGGAGCTTAGGAGACGGGCTGGATGGCGATACGTATTACCATACTTGATTATTATTCCGATGTGTATTCAGATTGTGAGGACAGGTTATGATTACTGTCCAGTTGCATGTTATTGATGATGTATTCTAATGATATATATATAAATAGATATAGTTTTCTTTTGTGTAAAGATCTGTTATTATCTATTATATTTTATTCCGCTACGATGGTTAGATTCGAATGTTGTTTTCTACTTTCTTCTTCTACCTCTTCTTCTTTAACCCTAATGGTTCGTATTTCTGTAAATCTTGAGTTGATTGATGTAGAATAGTGTTGACTCAAGAGGTATGGATTTGCGGGTCGTTACAGTTGGTATCAGAGCTTAGGTTGGTGATAACCTTGGCTCTGGTAGGAATTACTCAAATAGAGTCGGTAGTACTCTAGAATGAGTTTGAGCGTATTAATAGATTCGAACGCGTATTTGTTAGTGAATATAAATTGTTTTATATTGTGTTAATTGGTTTATTGAGTAATTTATGGATTCTGGTTAATACGAGTAATTAACGTTATTGATAGGGATCTCTAAACACTTGAATAGAATAATTTGACACGGTATTGTTTTAAAATAGGGTAAATGAAATAATTTTACCCAGATTATTAATTTTATAAAGAAAATAATTTTTGTAAATTATTATAGTTATATATGGTTGCTTGGTTGTTAGAGAATGATAATATTAAATTATTATCATTATTGTGTAGAAATTGAATAAGAAATTAGAAGCCATAACTAAAGGTTAAGAAATAAATTCATAAACAAGTGAGATTTGTTGATGTAAATTGTAAATGTGGTAGATAATTTGAAATAGGGTTCCAGAGAAAAATTTGAAATAAATTTAAATAAAATTTCAGGGTAATGTTTGAATATGAATTGGAAGAGTTTGGAATTTGAAAATGTTTTTCAAAAGTTTGGGATAGTATTTGAGAAATATTTTGAATTGGATTTGAAATCGGAGAGACTTGAAATTAAGAATATTTGAAATGTTTTTAAAAAGATAAAAGCATCGAATTCTTTAGGTCGCTGGGAAATAACTTCGGTGATGACTGCAGCGTCATCGATGTTCATTTTCGAGTGTCCAAGAGAGAAATTGCTACCAGATTGTTTTAAATTGGAATTGTTTGTAAAAGCTAAATTTGATTTTAGAAATGCGAGGAATTTTGGATATAGGTGGTTTCAAAGGGAATTTTGAAATGTCAAAAGATTGTTTAAACTCTGGAATCTTAACTAAGAATGTTTATGGCATATAATAAGTTTGATAACTTGTAAATTTGGAGTTTGTTGTAATAAAATTCAACTTGAAAGAGTTAAATTAAAGGAAGTAGGAAACAAGTAAGTTAGTAAACCAATACAATGTAGTAAATTAAAAAAGAATTGTGAATGGAATATAGATAAGTTGGAAACTTAAAGAAGTTTAAAAATTTGAATGGAAATAGAATGTGATTGAATCTAGTAAATAAAAGTAAAAATTTACTGGAAGTAATTTGTGGAAGGACAAATATATTTAAATTTGTAAGTAAGTAAAATGAAAACTGATAATGGAATTTAAAATGAAATTAACTTGGATTGAGGAAGAAAATTGAATCGAACTGAATTAAATAAATCTGAGTTAAAATAGAATAGAATTGGAATAAAATTCAGTTGAGTTATAGGTGGTATTGAATGGAATTAGATTCTTACTTTAAGAAATGGAAGTAAGTTGGATAAGAATTGGATTGGAATAAATGAATTAGAATAACTTATAAAAGAATTAAAAATCCATGGAATAAAAACATGCTTGGGTAATAAATAAGCGAAAATCTTGAGCTAAAAATAAAGATGAATATATTCAAGCATAGAATGAATGGAAATGTGTAAAATAATAAGTTTTGGCTTATAAAACTGGAAAGTGGAATAGAAAACCCAAAATAAATATTGTTTGATGATTTGGAAAATGGAACAAAAATCCAAACTTGAATTATAAAATAAATTGAACTTAAGAAAATTAAATGAAATGATTTTTAAGATTAAAAATCAAGTATTGAATTATAAATAAGGGGAGAACTAATTAGATAATAAATTAGTTAATAAAATATGTAAACGGAACCTAATGTAGTTAAATAGAAGCTGAATTTGTGAGTTAATATTGAAATTTGGAAATGGAAATCGTGTTATAAATCAAATTTGACTTGAATCGTTAGTAACGATAAAATAATTGAAAATGTTGCCAAATAAAATGAAATTGGATTAAAGTAGAGATGGTTTTCGTTGTAAATAAAACCCAGATGAATTAGGGAATAAATTGAAAATGGCCTTGTAATTAATTAAATGAATTGAGAATAAATTGAATCTGAAAATTTAAAATTTACAATAACAAATCAAATAAATTTGTAGATTTAAAATGAGATTTGATTGAAATAGAATTAAGTTGAATTGAAAAGAAAAATTTATTTGTAAAATGAAAATGAGCTTAAGTATGAAATTTGAATAATTTTAAAGTAAATTAATTTAAGTTTAAAGTTAGTGGAAGCTTGGCTTCGAGTAAGGGCAAAAGTACATTAAATAAAGCTTGGGTAAATTTAAATTGGAAATGGTTATTAATATATAAGCATGAATGGTTCAAGCTTAATAAAATGGTCTCAAATGAAATAAAGGCAAATATGGAATGAAACGTAAATGAATGGATAGTGAATAAAATGGTTATGAATGAATTAAGATAGAAGGAATTTAATAATAAATTGAGTTGGAATCAATTTAAAATGATTATAAGCTTAAGTAATTGTTAATTGAATGAATAACATCAAATTTGCATAGAAAAGTAGTCATTTTATCTTAAACAAAAGTAGATGTATTATCAGAGGTGAACACAATTGATTTTTAAATCAATTGGAATAATACGGGTTTGTTTAGAATTAAAATGAATTGAATGTAAGCAAGTGGATTATAAACCATTCAAACTGAATCAAAATAGCATATGAATTAATTGAAAACAGTTGATTTAGTATCTAAAACTGTATAAATTGCTTACGGAAAGTGTTTAGTGTGCATTGCCATTGGAATTCACGTGTTTAACTATTGCAAATAAGTGAAATGTTGTTAAACTTCATATATATGGCATTTACATATTTAAACTGAGTAAGTACAAGTACCTGGAAGCCGTGTGGCTGGATTTGTTTGCGCTAAATGCTAAAATAATAAGCCGCTTGCTTAAAAGGCTAAATAAAGGTACGCCTACGCAATAAAAATAGGAAATATGAAATGTTTTTGTTTTTCTGACCGGGTGGGTCGATGTATATATATTTATATCTTTTGTCAAATTGCAAAAGCTCCTCTGTACAAAGGAGAATTTGTCAAAAAAATTTGAAAATTTTAGGAGTTAGAAAATTTTAGGAGTTTTTTGTTAGCGACAAAACAATTTCAAATTGGAAATTGAAATAAATTAGTGGATGAAACTAATTTAAAATAATGACATGAATCGGTATAAATGGAAGATAAAATTCAATATTCAGAGTTGAAAATAAATTGAATTCAGATAGAAATGGGAGAACCAATTTGAATAGAAGTAGATATAAACTAATGTGGTGAAGTGAAAATAAATAAAGAAGCACATAAAATGCTTATACTAAACTTAAGAAAGGAATGGTGAATTCTTAATTGGAAATTGATATTAAAAATATATTCTAAGTTAATATTTGAATGGATAAATATTGACATTTTGTAAGGAAGTCGATAAAATGTTTTTGCAATGTTGTGATTGGATATTATTGCTATGTAGGATATACATGTATTATAAAGAAAAAGGAAAATTTGTTTTGATTTCAGAAGATAAATTTGAATTGCTCGAACAAAAAGGTATGTGTTTAAATTTCAGCATGAAATTTGATTAGGTTTTTGATCTAGCCACTTGGCCTTTTGTTTTCTTTTGGAATTTGGAAGCCCGTAGAGGCCTTTTGTAGTTGTACCGAGCTAGCCGTGCAAAGGAGACGCTGGCGAAATTTTTCGAAAATTTAGAGAGTTAGAAAAAAAAATTAGAAATTTTTTGAGAAAGTTTTGATAATTTAAATTTGAATTTAAATTTAAAATTTTAATAAATGAACTATATAATGTTGTTGGAAACTATGGAAGATTTTGGGAAGTTGGTTGAAGTAAAAGTGGGTCTTTAATAAAAAATTATGTTATGGCAAGTTAATAAAACTGTTTGGTTTTGGAAAATAGTAATGGGTATTGGATCATTCTTCCTAAATAGTAATTTCGGGGACGAAATTCTTTTAAGGGGGGAGGAATGTGATGACCTGGAATTTTTGGACATCTGAAATCGGAATATTTAATTGATTTTAGATATCTAACGTTAATTTTTAACTTGAATTCAAATATTATTACTATTTAGCAATTAAGTTATTGGATTTAATAAGTTGAAATTGGGTCAATTGTTAAATCTTCTGTTTTAAACCTATTAAAAATGATTGGAAGGCTTGTAAAATTTATATTGATAATACTGAAGATAGTAAAAGTGTTAAAATTGAATTTAAAGGTGATTTGTTCAATTTTGAAATTTTATCGTTTAAAGTGATATTTAAAAATAGCCTTCCGAGGCACAGTCTCGGAACTCGACAAAACCAGTTTTATTGGATCTGTAATATTGTATTATTATCGAATTTCAATTTTCGTAATGTTTGTAGTTTTTGTGTGAGCGTATGATTTATAAACGCGCTGAAACTTTATATCGTAAATTTAATATAATAATTGGGTCCAAAAAGCTATCTTTTCCAAACGATCGAATTAGGACTCAGAACCTTTTCATTGCGTTCGAAATAGAGGTATAACCCTATGATCGCCTAGCGGCACACCTCAATAGGAGATTGAGTATTTAAGTTGCTTGTATCGGAACAATTTGAATTTGAATTGAATATTTATACTAATCAACTACAGTTGAAATTATCTCACATCAACTTTTCCCTCATGTCAGCATACTAAACATCACCACGTGGTAGTTTAAACCTGGAACACGCTACACATAATCACGTGCATCAACACTTCCCCAAATTCAAAAAAAAATTACACAGAACCAAAAAAAAGGGCTACTTCGATTTATAATTAATCGCTTATCCCTTTCTTCTTTAAAAATCAAATAATGGTTGAAACCGAAACCCAGCATTTCTTTCAAATCGCATCATCCTTGCACTACCTCTTCCCCTTCAAATTTAATTCCACCCATTCGAAATCAAAATAAACAAAAATGAAATCAAAACTTAAAACCCAAAATCGTGCAAGGGATGAGAGAGATTCAACTCGAGTTGCTCGTCCTGTGCGACGCTCGCATAGCGTCGAGTCATGATGGCGAGACACGCTCGGTTTTGGTGTTTTGGGCGACATCTTCGTGAACAGAGGGCGAGTCGTTGGGAAAGGGTTGGTAAGCTCGCACGCGAAAATGGTGTTTAGGTGGAGGAGGAACGATGGTGGTGGCGTATCGGTGTAGTGCTCGCGATTTTGAGGGTTTGGGGCCGGAGCAGTGTGCGATGGCGATAGGGGGTGCTGAGCTAGGGTTTTACGATGTCGAGCCTGGGTTTGATTAATAACAATAAGGTATCTTCTGTGTTTTAATTCAAATTATTTAAATATTTTCAACAGACATCGATGACAGAAATTTGATAACAGTAAGGTATATGCAATTTTTTTTCAATTTAATTTAAATTTGAAAATGAATTTTAAAAATGTACAGAACAATCAAGGAAAAGTTATTTTGCTGTTTACTGAAATTTATATTTGTATATTTAGTTATAAACGGTTAAAAGAATTTGTAAAATGAAGAATATAATAATAAGAATTTTGAAAAAGGCATTTAGAGGTTTAGATAAAATCAGATTTTTAGGAAATCTCTATGGGTTATGTTTATAATTATATATGTAGTTCGTAAAGAAATAAATATACGTTTACATATTTTAATCTTGCTAATTTATCTTTAAATTAAGGATTTGGTGATTAATTTATTCTATTAAAACTATTAAAATTATTTTTGTTACTAAGAGAGTTGTTTAGAAGAAAATTTGTTTAAAATTTAATCATCAATTTAAAACTAAATTATTAGCTGAATGTAAAATTTTAAAATGGTGGATTGAATTGTTCGAATTTATTTTGAATATTAATAAAATTATATAACTGTTTGGCAAGGTCTAGAATCACGAAGAAAACTAGTCTGGAATGGAAGTGGATTGCAAACATCAACAAACAAGAAGGTGTGTTAATCTCACTCATCTAGTTTTAAGTTAAATTTTATAGTTAAATTTAAATAATTGATTGAATGGTTGAATTGATTTGATGTGCTATATTATAGTACATAATATATCTTGGAATCATTGATTTCCCGCATTATAGCGGATGAGACCCTATGCGCCGCATAATAACGGGTGATATCATATTTAAATCACATGTACCGCGATATTCCACCTCGAAGTGGAATTGGTATTTTATATTGTGCTAACATCTGTGGATGCAGGGAAACAGGTTAGAGGGATCCAACAGGACTCCTTAAATTTTTATAGATTGTTCTAATAATTCTGTATCATGATATTTGATATTCTGTGGTGAATTTCATTGTTAATTGGAATATTGGATGCTATGGTTGAAATTAATATATATTGGTATACTGAGTTATCAAAATCTATGGAATTGAATTTTTGGAAAGGGAAAAAATAAAAGAGAAGATCTTTAAGTAAAATAATTATAGAAGCTTGAATAAATTGAAGGATAAATTGGAAAGAATAAAAGTGAATTATTTTTTTACAATAAATAAATTCCGAATATAGGAAGGGGGATTTTGAATAAACAGAGGAGTAATGAATTTAAAACTTAAGTGAGATTATCTTAAGGAATAAAGAATTTATTTTAAAATCCAAGATTTAAATTTATTTTATAGGATAAAGAAGGAATTGGGGAAATCTGAAATTGGTATTTTCTGTTAAAAAGGGATTTTTAAATCATAATAAAGAAATGAAATTCAAAGTTAATGGATTTGAAAGAAATGGAATAAGTAAAGAAAGTTATTTAAAGGCGAAGTAAATTGGAAATCAATTTGGAAAACTGATTTAAGTGATTGAAATTGGAAATTTTCCCTGGATAGCCAAGTATGTTTTCAAAGTAAATTTTTTAAATATAAGTTAAAAGCTTTAATGTTGTTTTAAAAAGTATGTTTTAGGAAATTTATTATATCTAAATATTTAGAAGTAAGTAATTTTCAAATCTATTATAGTAGTAATTATTTGAAGGTGACTTGATATTTTGTTTAAAGGAGAAAATCTAGTTTTATATTTTATACAGTAGCCTCATTTTTTAATATTCCTATAATATATTTTTAATAAAGTATTAAAGTAATTTTTAATTTAAACGTTTTAAAGAATATGTTATAATAAAGAGTTTTAAATTATTTTTAAAATCTAAAGTTTGTGCTTGGTTGTTTTCAGTGGAAATAAATATTTGGAGATTAATTCATTGAGAAAGGTGTGTTGAAAACTGTTTTCAAAAGGATTGAAAATGGAAATATATCTCGCAAAGATATTTTGAGATTAATAAATAATTTGGTAAAATTATTTATGATTGATGGTTGTTGTGAATGTTAATTGATATTCAAATAAACTACTATCAATATTGGCCAAATGCGTTGATCGTTTCGAAGAGACTGAGATCGAGATTTATTTCTCGAAAACCACTTCGATCTGGTTTGTACGTTTCCGTGGAAAAACGAGTTTGGATCCGAAGTTGGAGCAGTGAAGTGCAAGGGTTAGTCACTACTAATCCTAAGGATGCTTACAAAATGGATGTAGTAGGAGTAGTGCCTTCGGTTCCGTTCGAACCCGGGGCGGACTTGTATGGATGAATGCTTTCAGAACATCGTCAGGTGGGCGATGAGCATTCTAAGGGATACGTTCTAAAAGGTAACGCTTAGCCTCAAGCCTCATCAACCGGGAATGACTGAAAATCACGGGTTATGCAGCAAGGCTAGGTGGGTAGCACCCACTTCAGGGTAAGGTCATCACTGTCTAGATGTCCCTTTTATTTCGGCTTAGTGGTGCGGTTGCTGATCCCAACCGTGGGGTGTCTTACTCGGGATTATCCAGTAAGGGGTAGTCCCGGTCTTGTGTTTCAGGGGGTCGGGAGTGATCCTCGGTATAGTGATCTAGGCCACGTACCGTGACAGGTGGTACCCTAGTGCCTAGTCATTAGTTGGAAATCCATTCTCCCTACGCGCCTTTTACGAGTTTTGTTTGTATTACCCACTCTGTAGCTAGTATCTGGAATTTAATAATGTAACAATTTCGGCTATTTTAATCAGTATTTGTATATAGTCCCTGTTATAATATCAGAGGATTTTAATAAAAATGTTTTAGCTATCATAAGGTAAAAACCCGACATGTTTATTTGTGACGTGGTCTTAAGAGATGCTTTTGTTTTCAAGATAGTTTTGAAACTATAATAATCCAATTGAGTGTGGTTTTCTCACGCTGGTATTCCAGACTGACTCGAGTGTTATTTAACTGTAATGCTCGGGTCAGACCGAGTATTATAGAATACAGAAAAGGATGTTGTGGAGGACGGGTTGGATGGCGATACATATTACCGTATTTGATTATTACTGTGTATTTAGATTGTGAGGACATGTTATGATTACTGTCCAATTGTATGTTATTGATGATGTATTCTGATGATATATATATGTATGTATGTATGTATGTATGTATGTGTGTGTGTATATATATAAACAGATATAGTTTTCTTTTGTGTGAAGATCTATTATTATCTATTATATTTTATTCCTCTACGGTGGTTAGATTCGGTACTTTAAATAACTGCGACAAGCAAAGCAGATTTAGCATGATGATTAGATTGAAACAAATATATACACATAAGCAATATATACTCATTTTCCGAACGAACAAAAATATATAACAGGAACAAGTATAGGCTTCAAAAGTATACTTTCCTATAAATAAATGTATGCGCAGCATATCAGTATACATCCAATTTCTAGTGTATACTATATTAATAAGCTATCATTAATCTACTTTTTATAACAGTAGAATTACAACAAGGCACAATGCGAGGATGCCATACGTATACTTTTGCGTATATATATTTCAAATATGTACCCACATAAATAGCTTGAATTTAGAAACCCTCTAGGCTTACTTTCTGTCAAATAAGTACACATACAACAGCTATGCTTATAGGAGCTGTCTTATATCTCTAGTTGTGGCAGAAAACAATACGGCAAAGTGAAGTGTAAATATAAAACAAAAGGTGAGAAACACTACTTCGGTCAATAGGAAACACGCACGGGTTCGTCTTTGGGTTGCAAGGCGGATGACTTTGGGTTTCAAGGCAGATGGCTTTAGGTTTCAGGGTCAAGCATGTGTTGGGGTTTCGGGTTTTCTAGGTCAAGCATGGGGTTGGGTTCTCTAGCGATGGTTAAGTCGACGAGAGTTGCTGGGTGACTTCGATAGGCACGTAGGCCGAGGTGGTGATGGGTGAAGCCTCGGGTGGTGGGTGAAGTCTCGGGTGGTGGGTTCTTCGGGTTGAAGAGGGCGGCACTTCGGGTCGACGAGGGTGGCACTTCGGTATTCGGTGGATCTGCATGGATTGAACAAGGCAATGCTATCATGGGAAGGGAAAAGGCATGATGCTTCGTGGAAAAAGGAAGAGGCTCGAGCATCACTTCGGGTATTTCCTCTTGGCTCGGATTGGCAGTGTATTGGAATAGTCGAGCAATATCAAAGAAAAAAGGAGAAAAAATATTACCTGTTTTGTCTATAGAAAATGGTACTAAATGAAAATGAAAGGACGAGAGCTATATATTTTGAAACCGAAGAATAGAAATAGTCAAAAGAAGGTTTCGGAAATTTATTGAAGCAACGACTATTTAGATTTCACAGCTGGAAATATAAAAAGACAAAGGAACACAAAAGGGCACAAATACAGTACCGATACGACAAACAATTTGTTGTTTCCATCGTGTACCGGACATCGAATGACAGAAATGACTATACAGCGGAGATCAACATGACGAGGCAAACAGAATGGTACACATATATCAACGATACAATCAAGCTATAAAAACTCAATTTTTCGCTGCCAAAAATGCTGCTAGAATGCGGAGAATAAGGTAATCGAAACTATAGAAGTCCAAATTTGACGAAACAAAACACGACGTCTTACTTAGAAATTGATTTACATTTTTATTTATATAAAATATTCAGTTTTCGAAAATATTCAATTTCAACAAATGAACTGATAAAATCAATAATTGAAATTTCACAAAATTTAACTTTAGTATTTTCAATAAACTTTACCATTGACTATACTTAAGTAGACGCATTTCAAATGTCAACCTATTATTTCAAAATTTTATTGTTAAAATTTCAAGTAAAATCTATTAATTTTGTTATAAAATTTGCAAAAATTTCAAGTCATTACACTCTCCTCCACTCAAAGCTTTTCGTCCTTGAAAAGAAATGAGATAAAAGAATAGAAATAACCATAAAGATAAATTTGACGAATAGTACGTGAGTCAAATAATTCGGGGTTTGAGGCACGTGTGGATTCCTTCGTTTCCCAAGTGTAATCCCGATCATCCGTACTCCACTGTACCTTGACTAGGTTGATAAATTTCCTTCGAAGCTGCTTCGTACCTCTATTGACAATATGAAGTGGCTTCCTCTCAACAGTGAGATTTGGCTCGACGTCCAAATTCTCCAACAAAACAGGCTGAACAATCAAGGATGGATCATGGAGATACTTGCGAAGGTGAGATACGTGAAACACGTTGTGCATACCTGACAGCTTCTTCGGTAGATCAACTCTATACGCCAAAGGACCAAATCTTTTGAGGATGCAGAAAGGACCTGTTGAATATGCGCTTATATGATTTTTATTTGATGATAATAAACATATATACATTCATTTAAATGTATTTGTTAATATACTATTTTAATTTCATAGATTAAATAAATATTTGCTGAATAAAATTAAATAACACAGAATTTGAATTCAAACAGAAATTTTATTCAAAACAAATATTTATTACAATTTTGAATAGTACAAATTCAAGCTCTCACTATACACTATACAACTTTGATACAAATTCAATCACAATACAATTTCTGATTACATCACAATTCAATTTACATAAATTCCTCACTACATGTCACTCACACTCGTAGTTTATCTTCAACTTCATTTCAGTTAGAATCCAGCATCTGAGCAATCTGCAAAAATATTCACTAACGCAGTAAAATTGAAAAAGAAATATTTTTGCAGTATAAAATAAAATATGGTTTTTGAAAATATTATTTGCCTCATTTATTTGGGTTGTTCGTCATGATTTATATTTGAATTCATCACACACGAACAATGTGACATGCACAGTGTATCACTGTACATGCCACAAGGCCGTGCACACCGATATACACTTGATAATGTTACAGGGACAGGTGAGCACAATGTCAAACCCAAATAAAAAGACGGGTTCAACTCAGGTGCAACATAAATAAAATATCGACTTCAGCACAAGGTCAAACCCGAGTTGTGAAACTGGATTCGACACAGGTGCAAATGGCCAAAACTCAAGAATCAAGTGTCGACTAGTCCAATATAAACAAGACCAGTATAATCACAAATGAACAAAACTATTTGCAAACTAAATAGGACTAAAATACCAGACCAAACTGCATCAAGAAACTAAAACCAGAAATGTACACAAACATAACCTGAGAGTAGTTCAAGTGCATGAACACAGTGAAATGCACAAAGGCATAGCAACTGCGCCAAACCAAAACCACTGACTCAAGTACACCAGTGACACCAATGGATTCAAGATAGAGCAATGCTAACACAAAGTAGTGGAACTGCAACAACTGGAAAGAGCACAACATCCATCAAAGAGTATGCAACAAACAACAACACAACAATGCATGAAAGCTTGAACAAGTGACTCAGGCAAATGATACCAAATGAAACCAAACTGCCGAGGTCTCAAATTCAAGGCATCAAGTCAAAAAAATGAAGCATAAACAAGTGTGCAAGTCAGACCAAATAATACAAGCAACTGAAGGCAACATGACCAAAGGAATAGCGACAATGCACAAAGACTACAGATAAGCATAGTGCATCGAAGGAACGACCGTAACAAAATGCAACAAAAGCAAGCCGAGGCTCAGTGGTGAACCAATAAAACTACAGTGCAGACCAAAGAGCAAAAGTAATTTGGATCAATGAATTGGATGAACAAGACTCAGACCATCAATACACAAAGATGGTGATCAATATGCAGATGTCAATGAAGCATGCAAACAGCAAAAATGAAAACCAAAACCAGTAACCAAAAAGACTCAAAGACACAAATACAATGCAAATGGACACATGTGAAACAAGTGAATCAAGATACCAGACTCAAACAAGTGAACAAGATCTCAAAGCTCAGACTCAATAAAACAACCATTGCAGACTAGTTCAGGTAGCACAAAGATATGACATCACAGCGAACATGACAGTATACGAAATGCACCAATTTTTGTAAGTGACAATGCTCAATGCACAGCAGTTCATATATATATATATATATATATATATATATATATATATATATATATATATATACGTATACAATGCAGAAGAACCCAGACTCATACATCCAGAATCAAGCAACAATATGCACAGGAGCATCAGGATATACTACAGATATGAACACATGAGAATGGAATGCACAGGTCAGGGAAGCAACAAATATACAGAGACAATAACCACTTCACCAAAGTCAAAACAAAATCAAGGTGAAGCCGTGCAAATGGTAACAACATGTACAGACAATGAAGAACCAAGTCAAAGCCGTGTTTCTTAATCAAAGATGACCACGATATCAATTCGAAACCGTGTCAACCAAGCAACGAAAGTATACGCATATGAAAAGGTCAGAATCAATCTCAAACGATCAAGCATAATCAAACGGCAGAGAAAAGAAATTGACAAATTCAAATATATTCGTACGAACGCAAATCTAGGGTTACAAACCCTATATAAACAATCATCATCGGTTCAAAATATGTGTCCGACGCACAAAGAAAATATTTTGTTGCGAATGAACAAAAAATCATGGAGTTCAATCAAGCATAACAGAATAGCATAAAATAAAATCACATACCGAATTGAAGTTGAACTCCATCAACTCGAAGCAGCCGAAGTGAGCAACAAGGAGAACAATCGATCAAGGCTAAACGTGAAAAATCATTGATTCGATCAATTTAAAGTCGGCACTTCGTAGAACCCTAGTTTGGATCGAAGAGAACGAAGCCCTAATTTCACAAAGAGGAACAAACGAGAGAAAGCCACCACTAACCAAAAATAAAGAAGACGGGTCGAATAATAAACAAAAGGAGCCGGCTTATTTCTCTTATATAAGGGCTTTTTATTTTTAAATTAGGGATACTTTATCTTTAAATTGTTTTTAATTTGTATTTTCCTTTTTAAACCGTTTAATTTTCTAGTCGTATGACTAGGGGACAAACTACGTGGCGTAGTTTGAGAATTCGCAACTCAATGGCTGAGTTGTGGCAGGGTTTTGAGCGTAGAGTTAGGTTTAGTCAATAGCGGGTGTCGCAAGTTTACGTGTGTAAGCGTCTGACTATCTAATTTCTAGTAGAAACCTTGGGGGCAGCACGTAGGCAGGGTTTTGCCGAAGCTGGGTAAATTCTGTGTCGTTCTATTTCTGCATTTTATTATTCTGCTATTTTTCTGTGCTGCTATTATTCTGTTATCTGTGTTGAAATTATTTATAAGCTTCCGTAATTAATTTTTATAATTTATACCATCACCCTATTCACCCCCCCCCCCCTCTAGGGTGAAATCGATCCTACAAGTGGTATCAAAGCCAGGTTCAAAAGCCGTTTTTTTTTTGTTTTAAAAATTTGAATTTACAAAAACCAATTTTTATTTTAAAAGGTTGAATTTTTAAAATGGCTTCTTTTAATACTGCTTTTGCTGAGGGTCAATCCATAGTTAGACCACCAATGTTCAATGGTGAATATGCTTATTGGAAAAATAGGATGGAAATCTTTCTGAAAACCATTGACGCTTGGAATATTGTTGAGACAGGTTATAGAACACCGACTATAACCGTAGATAATCAGGAAGTAGATAAACCAAAGGAACAATGGATAGAACTAGAAAATAAATTATAAAATACTAATGCTAAAGCTAAGAATTCTATTATCTGTTCATTGGATCAATTTTAATTTAATCGTGTCTCACATTGTCTAACTGCGCAGGAAATATGGCACACACTAGAAGTGACTCATGAAGGAACATCTCAAGTCAAAGAATCTCGCCTTGCCATGCTAAGCAGCGAATACGAGAACTTTTCAATGGCGAAGGAAGAAAATGTTAAAAGAGATGCATGAATGACTTTCCAATATCGTATATAAATCAAAAGCTCTTGGAAAATCATACACGGAGTTGGAGATAGTCCGAAAAATCCTCAGAGTCCTTCCACGAAAATTTGAAGCAAAGGTGACTGCCATTCAAGAATCGAAAGACTTAAAAAAATGAAAGTTGAAGAACTCATCGGAAATCTCACCACTTATGAGCTAGAAATGAAATTCAAGGAAGAGCGTGAAGGAGGAGATACTCGAAAGAAATCAATAGCGCTCAAAGGAACAACCGAAAGTGATGATGATAACGATGATGATGATGGAGCAGCAGAGCTGGCGCTACTAATAAAGAAATTCAAAAGGTGGAATCGCAAATACGGAAATCCAGCTCGAAATCAGGAATTGAAAAACAGAATAGGCAAAGCACTTGACTACTCAGAAGAACAGGAGATCATCTATCATAAGTGCAACCAACCCGGACACATCAAGCCCAATTTTCCTCGAAATCGACGTGACTTTGGAAAGAAACAGAAAAAGAAAAGTTTTGCAGCCACTTGGGATGAAATGGATGAGAATGATAAAAGTACTAGCAGTGAGAGTGAGAAAGAAGATATGTGCCTTCAAGGAAATATAACTGATAGCGACAATGACGAGCCAAGCGAGGTATCAAAACTTACTCACTCTGAATTACTTATTTATTTCCACGAAGTAAATGGCTGTTTTGAACGACTTAGGGAGAAATATGCTAAACTTGAATCACAAAAAGTTACTTTGATAAAATTAAATGAATAACTTGACCAATTAGTTAAAACCTATCAAAGTAGGATCCCTAAGTGTGATAAGTGTCCAACATTCGAAAATGAAATTAAAAAATCAAAAATCAATATAAAATCACTAGAAAATGAAATTCTGATTTTAAAAGAAAGTGAAAATACTAGGAGAGAGAATTCTATCAAAAAGTGCACTAAATTGTTGAACGAAAATGAATCTCTCAAAACACAAGTCCAACATTTGTCAACGACTTTAGATAAATTTTACAAAAGTAAAAAATCATTGAACATGCTATTAGGAAAGCAAACAGTTAATATGGTTAGACAAGGACTTGGATATAGTAGTTCGAAAATTGTTGAAAGCAATATTAATCAAGTTAATTCTATGTGCACAATTTATAGAAAATATGGACACAATCACAATAATTGTTGGTATAGACCCAAACATGTGAGGACTATACCGATCTGGGTTCCAAAAGGCACAAATATAAAAACTCTCAAAGTTAAACAAATTTGGGTGCCAAAGGGAACAATTATAAATAGTTTTGGGTCTTCACAAAATTGGTTTTCAAAATTTTCTGCCAATAACAATCATGGACCTATAAAAACAAATAAGTCACAAAAATCTTTCATCGTGTAGGTGTGGTGGCAGGCTAAGGAACAACAACAGTGTTCTCTGGATTTTGGCTGTTCCAGAAACACAACGGGTGACAAAACAAAGTTCCTTAGCCTAGTATAAAGGTGACAGAATCACAATGGATAACAACGAAAAATATCGTAAAGGTAAAACACGTAAAGGAATATTTATTTGAACGATATATTAAATGTGATAATCTGCACCATATTCTGAATTAAATCAGCCAATAATGAAGATGATGAAAAAGATGATGATTTTGATTCTGGCTTATTCAAAGTTGTTGACCAATTATATTCTTATGCCAAAAAACACTATAATAATCTCTAGATTCTTTGAATTACTTCAATATATCATTTTGGATTAAAAATAGTGTTTTGTTGATAATAGTACATTTGGTTATAATTCGGCTAACCCTATATTCACAGTTTTTGATTATTTACACGGCTTCAATTCAAATTCAAAAGAATGTCATTTAAATTGCTGTAAAATTGAGTTTGAATTTTTTTGGTGCACACTTCATGGTTTGGTCAATCGAATTCAATTAATGATAATTTTGAGTGAAAAAGAAATTCAGATGCAGATTACACTGGTAATCTAGTTGATAGAAAAATTACTAGTGGAATGTGATTTTTTGAGGCATTTAGTAACTGCATCGTTCTTCAAAAAAAATATCTGCATATTTTTCATTTCAAATAATTTTCAAATAGCAGAAAATTTTCTTATATAACCCCCTCGAGAAAATCATTTTTGACCATATTTTTAGATTAGTCATTTAGAAAAATTGATTTATAATTATTTCTGAATTTGATTTTAAATGATTACATTGACTAATCTAACTCCCTAATGATAATCGAAAAGATGAATAGTGATTGAAAAAGTAATGAGTGTTGATATTTATTATATATTATGACTCGAGATGGTATAACTAGTAAATTTCTTTAGAAACTTAAACAAGAGTTATAAAACTTTTTGTTGATAAAAATTCCATGACCATCTCTATTTCTATCATATTTCTAACGACCATCACTCATCAAAATTCTATATAGTTTGTCGATATGTGGTACTTTAAACTGGAATCATTCGTTTTTTTTCATTTTACAAATTTTAAAAATAATAGAAAATTTTATATAAATAATAATAATAATAATAAATAAATAAATACCAAAGTATTCACTCTCATTTAAAAGTCCTCACGGTTATGCATGGGTGAATTACTTGGAATTTGTTATGTGCTTCCATGCTCATTTAAAAGTCCTCACAGTTATGCATGTATGGAACGCATATAAAAAGTTGATTTTTAAAATAAACAAGTTGATTCTAATCCCATTTAAAAGTCCTCACGGTTATGCGTGGTTAGAAGATACTTGAATTCATTTTAAAAAAAATAAAATTGGAATACTACTAATCTCGTTTAAAAGTCCTAACGGTTATGCATAGTTAGTAGATATTCAAATTCCTGATATAAATATACCACAAATAGACACAACTGTATGGTTTTATATGATGACATCATTCCCATCATTCTAAAAGTGGAATATGCGCCTAACAAAATATTTATGATTTTTGTTTGATTTTCTATTGAAATTTAATATTTATAATCAATTGAGTTTTAATGTTGAATTAATATCGATCACCTTATCTCTATTTTCTCTAACACTATTATTCTTTTGCTGATAACAAAAGGGGGAGAGAAAAGTTAAGATTTTGTCAAATAAAATCAAGCAAAGGTCAAATAATTTTCTATTTGCATCTAAGCTCATTTGCATATTTTTATTTGTATGCATATATGTAGGGGAGCTTTGTGTAGAGAGGAAGCATTTAAATAGGGGGAGCAATTAGGATATATCAATGATCAAATACATTTAACATATTCAAAATCTTAAATATATGTTTGCTATCATCAAAAGGGGGAGATTGTTGAATATGCGCTTATATGATTTTTATTTGATGATAATAAACATATATACATTCGTTTAAATGTATTTGTTAATGTACTATTTTAATTTTCATAGAGTAAATAAATATTTGCTGAATAAAATTAAATAACACAGAATTTGAATTCAAACAGAAATTTTATTCAAAACAAATATTTATACAATTTTGAATAGTACAAATTCAAGCTCTCACTATACACTATACAACTTTGATACAAATTCAATCACAATACAATTTCTGATTACATCACAATTCAATTTACATAAATTCCTCACTACATATCACTCACACTCGTAGTTTATCTTCAACTTCATTCCAATTAGAATCCAACATCTGAGCAATCTGCAAAAATATTCACTAATGCACTAAAATTGAAAAAGAAATATTTTTGCAATATAAAATAAAATATGGTTTTTGAAAATATTATTTGCCTCGGTTACTTGGGTTGTTCGTCATGATTTAGATTTGAATTCATCACACATGAAGAATGTGACATGCACAGTGTATCACTGTACATGCCACAAGGCCGTGCACACCGATATACACTTGATAATGTTCAGGGACAGGTGAGCACAAGGTCAAACCCAAATAAAAAGACGGGTTCAACTCAGGTGCAACATAAATAAAATATCGACTTCAGCGCAAGGTCAAACCCGAGTTGTGAAACTGGATTCAACACAGGTGCAAATGGCCGAAACTCAAGAATCAAGTGTCGACTAGTCCAATATAAACAAGACCAGTATAATCACAAATGAACAAAACTATTTGCAAACTGAATCGGACTAAATACCAGAACAAACTGCATCAAGAAACTAAAACACGAAAAGTACACAAACATAACCCGAGAGTAGTTCAAGTGCATGAACACGGTGAAATGCACAAAGGCATTGCAACTGCGCTAAACCAAAACCACTGACTCAAGTACACCAGTGACACCAATGGAGTCAAGACAGAGCAATGCTAACACAAAGTAGTGGAACTGCAACAACTGGAAAGAGCACAACATCCATCAAAGAGTATGCAACAAACAACAACACAACAATGCATGAAAGCTTGAACAAGTGACTCAGGCAAATGATATCAAATGAAACCAAACTGCCGAGGTCTCAAATTCAAGGCATCAAGTCAAAAAAATGAAGCATAAATAAGTGTGCAGGTCAGACCAGATAGTACAAGCAACTGAAGGCAACATGACCAAAGGAATAGCGACAATGCACAAAGACTACAGATAAGCATAGTGCACCGAAGGAACGGCCGCAACAAAATGCAACAAAGCAAGCCGAGGCTCAGTGGTGAACCAATAAAACTACAGTGCAGACCAAAGAGCAAAAGTAATTTGGATCAATGAATTGGATGAACAAGACTCAGACCATCAATACACAAAGATGGTGATCAATATGTAGATGTCAATGAAGCATGCAAACAGCAAAAATGAAAACCAAAACCAGTAACCAAAAAGACTCAAAGACACAAATACAATGCAAATGGACACATGTGAAACAAGTGAATCAAGATACCAGACTCAAACAAGTGAACAAGATCTCAAAGCTCAGACTCAATAAAACAACCATTGCAGACTAGTTCAGGTAGCACAAAGATATGACATCACAGCGAACATGACAGTATACGAAATGCACCAATTTTTGTAAGTGACAATGCTCAATGCACAGCAGTTCATATATATATATATATACGTATACAATGCAGAAGAACCCAGACTCATACATCCAGAATCAAGCAACAATATGCACAGGAGCATCAGGATATACTACAGATATGAACACATGAGAATGGAATGCACAGGTCAGGGAAGCAACAAATATACAGAGACAATAACCACTTCACCAAAGTCAAAACAAAATCAAGGTGAAGCCGTGCAAATGGTAATAACATGTACAGACAATGAAGAACCAAGTCAAAGCCGTGTTTCTTAATCAAAGATGACCATGATATCAATTCGAAACCGTGTCAACCAAGCAACGAAAGTATACGCATATGAAAAGGTCAGAATCAATCTCAAACGATCAAGCATAATCAAGCGGCAGAGAAAAGAAATTGACAAATTCAAATATATTCGTACGAACGCAAATCTAGGGTTACAAACCCTATATATACAATCATCATCGGCAATTTTCAAAATCATGGAGTTCAATAAAGCATAACAGAATAGCATAAACGAAAATCACATACCGAATTGAAGTCGAACTCCATCAACTCGAAGCAGCCGAAGTGAGCAACATGGAGAACAATCGATCAAGGCTAAACGTGAACAATCATTGATTCGATCAATTTAAAGTCGGCACTTCGCAAAACCCTAGTTTGGATCGAAGAGAATGAAGCCCTAATTTCACAAAGAGGAACGAACGAGAGAAAGCCGCCACTAACCAAAAATAAAGAAGACGGGTCGAATAATAAACAAAAGGGGCCGGCTTATTTCTCTTATATAAGGGCTTTTTATTTTTAAATTAGGGATACTTTATCTTTAAATTGTTTTTAATTTGTATTTTCCTTTTTAAACCGTTTAATTTTCTAGTCGTGTAACTAGGGGACAAACGACGTGGCGTAGTTTGAGAATTCGCAACTCAGTGGCTGAGTTGTGGCAGGGTTTTGAGCGTAGAGTTAGGTTTAGTCGATAGCGGGTGTCGCGAGTTTACGTGTGTGAGCGTCTGGCTATCTAATTTCTAGTAGAAACCTTGGAGGCAGCACGTAGGCAGGGTTTTACCGAAGCTGGGTAAATTCTATGTCGTTCTATTTTTGCATTTTATTATTCTGCTATTTTTTTGTGCTGCTATTATTCTGTGATCTGTGTTGAAATTATTTATAAGCTTCTGCAATTAATTTTTATAATTTATACCATCACCCTATTCACCCCCCTCTAGGGTGAAATCGATACTACAGGACCAATAAATCTAGGAGCAAACTTCCCTCTCTGACCAAAACGAACTACATTTTTCAGCGGTGAGATCTTGAGAAAGACCTAATCCCCCATTGAAAATTCCAAATCTCTTCTACGCCTATCAGCATACTTCTTCTGCCTATCCTGAGCAATCCTCATCTTCCTTCTAAGCCCCTCGACCTTCTCAGATGCTTCAAGAATCATATCTGGCTCAAGAACTAGGCGATCACTGGACATTAACCAGATAGATGGAGATTCGCAAGATCATCCATAAAGAGCGGAAATGGGGACATCTCGATACTTGCCTGAATTCAAAAGATTGGGATAAATCGATGGATTAGGCTTAAGACAATTGAAAATTCAACGATAGGGTTATACCTGATAATTGTTATTATAGGTGAATTTGACGAGTTGAAGACGATCTTCCCAAGATCCTCTATAATTAAGAACAAAGGCAGAAAGAAGATCTTCCAAAGTCTAATTCACCCTTTCCGTTTGACCATCGGTCTAAGGATAATAAGTTGTACTAAGGTTCAAACGGGTACCCAAAGCTTCTTGAAAAGCCTTCCAAAATTTGCTAGTAAAGATAGGATCATAATCACAAACAATGCTAGATGGAACACCATGGAGACGGGCGGTCTCCCTCAAATAGATCTCAGCTAAGCTCAAAGCAGTTAGATTCGACTTGACTGGAATAAAATGGGTGGATTTGGTCATTCGACCGACAACTACCCAAATACTCTTATTACCCCTTCTAGTTCTTGGTAAACCATCAATAAAATCCATAGAAATCTGATCCCACTTCCAAATGAGAATCTCAAGAGGTTGCAGCAATCTAGTGGTCTTCTGGTGATAAGCTTTAACCTGTTGACAAGTTGTACATCTACTGACAAAGATAAATATGTCCTGCTTCATACCATTCCACCAATACAGCCTCTTCATATCCTAAAATATCTTCATAACACCTGGATGGATGGAGAGTCTGGACTGATGATTCTCCCTAAGAACTTCTTGCCACATACCATCAACATTCGGAATACAAATGCAGCCATTAATCCTCAAAACTCCATTCCATCAATTTGGGCTCTAGACCCATTCTGATAAATACTCTCCCTATCCCGAATATTCTCCTTTATAAGATTAAGC
The DNA here is from genome assembly GCA_030765085.1 of Allium cepa. Taxonomy (NCBI): domain Eukaryota; kingdom Viridiplantae; phylum Streptophyta; class Magnoliopsida; order Asparagales; family Amaryllidaceae; genus Allium; species Allium cepa. The sequence continues at coordinate 169,143,222 of CM060932.1, forward strand.
ATAGCGTCCTCATCCTGCTTAGCTACGATACGATCCATAAGAGATGGAGAAACAACAATCTAATACAATAAGGCTTTCTTTCGACTCAAAGCATCAGCCACAACATTGGCTTTCCCAGGAATGTAGTTGATGCCAAGATCATAAGATGCCAAGAACTCAAGCCATCAAACTTGCCTCTGGTTCAAATCCTTCCGATTGAAGATATGCTTAAGAGGCTGGTGATCGGTGAAAAGCTCGAACTTAGTTCCCAAAAGGTGATGTCTCCACAACTTCAGAGCAAACACAGCAGCCAGCAACTCGAAATCATGGGTGGCATAATTAACTTTGTGGAGCTTCAACTAGTGACTAGCATAAGCTATGACCTTCCCACTTTGCATCAACACATCCCCTAATTCCTCTTTACTGGCATCAATATAGACCAAAAATCCCTCATCCCCATTCGGAATGGTGAGTACAGGATCAGAAGTAAGCTTTTGCTTCGACTCATTAAATGCAGCTTCACACTTCTCATCCCAATTAAACTTGGCATTCTTACGAGTCAAAGTGGTGAGAGGTGCAGCTATACAGGCAAAGTTCTCTATAAATATCCGATAATAACCGGCAAGGCCTAGAAAGCTATGGATATCAGTTGTAGTCTTAGGAGTCTCCTAATACTGGAAATAGATGAGGGCATAAATTCAAAGATAGATAAGATGAATTGAATTCAAAAGGAAAAGGTGGATAGACTTACATTAAAACTGAGACTCCATTTTTTGAAACAATGTGTCTAAGGAATCGAATTTTATCTCTCTAGAAATAGCTTTTAGAAAATTTAGCTTTCAATTGATGACTCCTAAGAGTTTTGAAAGCATGATCCAAATGTTCCTTATGCTCCTTTTATGACTTAGAGAGGACGAGGATATCATCAACAAAAACTAGAACAAACTTATTTAGAACATCGCGAAATACGTGATTCATAAGATCGACGAAGAAGGCATGGGCATTGGTTAATTCAAAGGGCATGACTAGCCGTTCATAGAATCCATTCTCCATTCGAAAAGCAGTCTTTGGAATACTGTCCTCGGCTATGCGAAGCTGGTGGAAACTGGTAGCTAGATCAAGTTGGGAGAATACCTTAGCCCCATATAGTTGATCAAACATATCATTGATATGGGGCATCAGATATCGATTCTTGAGTGTAAGCTTGTATAGCTCTCGGTAATCAATGCACATTCTCAAAGAACCATCAGATTTGGTGACAAAGACCACAGCAGCACCCTATTCAGAAAACCTCTGCCTAATCAAACCCTTAGAGAACAAGTCCTCAATCTGCTGCTTCAACTCAACCTTCTCTTTAGGTGCCATCCGTCTGGGATGGAGAACGATGGGTCGAGCACCAGGGATAAGATCAATGCAGAATTCAATTTCTCGCTTGGGAGGGAGAGAAGTGACTTCTCTAAAGACATCCGGGAAGAGTTGGACAACAGGGGTGGAGTCAAGATCACTAGGACGGGCATCGAGAGAAAAGATAAAGCTACCTTCATAATCCTTAGGCATTTGACGAGTAATCACAAGAGAATTTCCCAGATCATCCACTAGAGAAACGGTTCGAGATTTACCAGAAATGATAGCATCATAACGCTTCAACCAATCACTTTCCAGTAAAATATCAAATGCATCGAAACCCAAAATATATAAATCTTCGATGAATCGACGCCAATCGTAAAGGAGATTCACCCCTTTACAAATCATGTTGAGGTTGGCAGGACCACCAATGGGATCAGTCACACATAATAATGAAGTAGCGAGTTGAGGTTGCAAGATATGCTCAAATTTATCATAAAGATCAGCAGATATAAAACTATGCGATGCTCCGGTATCAAAAAGAACACAAACTAGAAATTTATGGAAAGTAAAAGAGCTCTGAAGAGTACCTTGATTATCACCGGTAGGAGGAGGAGGAGGAGTGGAAGAAGTCATGGCAAAGAATCCAGATGTCTTGCCTTTTTTACGCACAGGACAATCGATCTTGAAATGAGCAGGCCGCAAACAAAAGTGGCAAAGGTTGTTTCGGGTTGCCTGAGGTGGAGGAATAGCAGCTCCAGTGGAAGGTAGGCAGCTATTGGTGTAGTGACCCTACTAGTTGCACTTGAAACAAGTGATGGAGGATAAGTCAAGTGGTTGCCTTTGAGGAGCATATCCAACACCATGAGTATCTTGCCGGTTCTTCTTCTATTAATGGAAGTTGGGCTTCCTCTTCTTAGAACTGCTGGAACTACCCTACGATGTAGAAACTGCCTGCTTACCCTTGGAACTAGGGTTCTCAAATCTGGTGGTCATGTCCATAAGAGAAGTGAAGGTGCCGTGAACATGACTAATCAAGCGGTCATAATATTCTGTACATGCACCATGAATGAACTTCTCATTCTTCTTAAGCTGTGTGTCAATCAAACTGGAGCCAAACTTGGAAAGCTCATTGAACTTTCTCTCATACTCAGCAAAAGTCATACCACCCTGCTCAAGATCCGTGAATGTCCTATATAACTAAGATTTCCCGGCTTCAGGCATCCACTTGCTATAAAAGCATCCCTAGAAGGATGGATTCAAGATAAGGCACAGACAAAGGAGATAAATTTCAAAGGAGTAAATTTAACAGAGATAAGCTAGAAAAATAACAAAGGATCTCACCTGAACTGTTTCCATGTGATATTAGCCTTAACAATTTGAGCGGTAATAGATTCCCACCAATCCTGGGCGGACTCCTATAATTACCAAGTAGCTAAATGATGCGTCTGAGCACCAGTAATCTCAAGATCAACGAATATCCTCTCAAGATTCTTCAGCCATTGTTGAGCCTTGATAATGCTATCGGCTTTAGTGAACTTAGTGCCTCCAAGCTGAGAGTACTCCTTACAAAGCTGAGTGAACCTAACAGGCTGAATAGGTGCGACAACAGGAGCAACAACAGGTGAGACGGGAGCATTTCCACGATCCCTACCACAGACATTCCTATGGTTACTCATCTGGAAAACAAGAATATGAATTTCAGAACAAGGGTACATTTTCAAATTTCAAAAGAAACACTAACTAAAGAGAACTCTAACATAGAATTTCAAGCATGAATGAATATGACTCTTGTAATTAATTCAACTTATTCTTGGGTATTACTACCCTATCTCTGACGAGTTTCACTCTGAATGCTATATTTTCCAAACCAGAGCTCTAATACCAACTATAACGACCTAATATTTTGAACTATTCAAATCGACAATGTTAGACCTGAATTGCTCCAAATAAAAGTTTTTTAATACATTTATTTGGCATAACTTAGCATATACAGTAAATGAATCAATCACAGAATCACAGATACAGAGATGACAACAAACAGCGGAATAAAGCTAATAGTAGTTCATGAAGCTACTAGGGAAATAACATAGTCCAAAACAGAATACATTAGAAATCCCAATACATAGAAGTCATTAAAACAAAAGTAACTGACAAGTCTAAACATACAACTGAAAGAATAGAAAAAACTGGAAGATAAAAAGATAAGATAGGTCTTCTAAGCAAACTCCATGCACCAAAAGATGAATCTCAAACTCTAACACTCGGGTTGACCCGAGCATAAAGCAAAACAAACACTCGAGTCGGGATTAACATTCTTATACCAGTAAATCAAACTCAAGTGAAATGTCAAGTAAATGCGAGATAACTTAAAGGATGTTGGGATTCCATCCTTTAAGGATCCATTAAACTATCTGCATACATAGTACAATACGCTATATATATAATGTCTACAGTAAAGTAAAGTATCAAAATAGCATTAAGGAGTTACACATATCCCTTTTAACACATTCTATATATTCCCATAGTCTATACAGTACCGTAGGCTCTGCCAAACCGATGGTTTACCCAGAGGGAACTCCATCGGTATGGTATAAAACAAACCCGTAAAAGGTGCTCTAGGGCATGTGAACACGGCACTCGAGGCAATGTCGGGGTAGATAAACCAATTGCAGAACCGAGCAAGTGGTAATGCATAGTAGCTATTACCACCCACATCAAACAACATTCCCAAAATCAAAGGTGCGCACCAATCAAATCCCAAAGTAATGGTTTCGTAGAAATTGTAGGATCGATTTCACCCTAGAGAGGGGGTGAATAGGGTGATGCTATTAATTATAAAAGTTAATTGCGGAAGCTTATAAAATTATTTCAATACAGATAAATCAGAAATATAGCAGCACAGATAATAGCAGAATAATAAATACAGAAATAGAACGACACAGAATTTACCCAGCTTCGGCAAAACCCTGCCTACGTGCTGCCCCCAAGGTTTCTACTAGAAATTATCACACGCTTACACACTTAAACTCGCAACACCCGCTACTGACTAACCTAACTCTATGCTCAAAACCCTGTCACAACTCAGCCGCTGAGTTGCGAATTCTCAAACTACGCCACGTAGTTTGTCCCCTAGTCACACGACTAGAATTTACAACGGTTTAAAAAGAAATTACAAATTAAAAAACAATTAAAATTTAAAACTAAACCCTAATTATATTTAAGAGCCTTATTATAATTTTAAAACCCCAAAGCTAAACTAAAGGCCGGCCCAAATTATCTTTTCTCTTAATCTTCTATCGGCCCATTCCTTAGTGATAATGGTGGCTCTGTTGTTCGTTCCTCTTCCTTCAAAAATTAGGGTTTTCGTGTAATTCTAAGAAGCGTCTTTGAATGCTCGATTGAATAATTGATTCGGCGTTCCTTTTCTGTCAATCGATGGTTTCCCTTTGTGCTTCGACTGCTTCGAATTTGATCGAGTTCGAGATGGCCTTGGTATGTAATTTTTTGCTCTTTTTACTTTCTGATTGAATGCTTGAACTCGATAGCTATTGCCGATGATGATTGTGAGTTTTTATATGAGTTCGATCTCCTTTATTTGCGTTCGTATATATTTGTTTGAATTTGTCAATAGATTAGCTCAGTCGTTCGATGTTGCTTGGATGTTGATGATTTCTCTGACTTAATCAAATTCGTATAATTTGATACTTGCTTCTCATGGTATTGATTTTTGACTTGTTCGATTTCTTGTTTTCCACGGCTTGATGATTATGCTGCGATGATTTTGGCTTTAACTTGTACTTGAACTTGCCAAGGCGTTGATTTAGTGATGACCCATGGCTTTGACTATGTTTATGCGATTCCATGACTGCTTGGTTATCACGGCACTGCTTGGTTTTCGTGAATTTCTGATGGCTTCGGCCTTGACTTGAAACTTCATTGACCTGTATGCTTGATCGATGTCTGTTCATCCCGACTTGGCTTGACTCTGACTTGTTCATTGATTTACTTCTTGTGTTCAACTTGAACATGTTTGCAGTTGAGTTTCTGATTCGACCCAGATCATTTTGTTCATACATTTGTAGCTGAAGTGGCAGCCTTCATTTTCTTGAGTCTAATCTGGTTAATTTTCTTCATGCTTGAGTTTGAATTGTTTTTATGTGTACTCGAGTGTATACTGTCTAGACTGTTTGAATGCATTTGAATTGTATACTTGATGTAGTCTTGTTCATTGTTTCATTTGGTATGCTGTTGCTCTGAGCATTGCTTTGAGTCAGTGTACTCGAGTGTGATCTGTGCATTTCTGCCATGCTGTAGCTTGGTTGCTCCAGTTCATGTGTCATTGTATATCCCTGTATGTTAATTTCATACCTGTGTGATTGTGCATTCATGTTATCCAGACCTGTAGTATGCATTGTCACTCTGGTTATTGTAGTTTGTTTATTCAAGTCATATATATGTGTTCATGAATGATTGCATCGACTTGTTTTACTTGGTGGTCTTGTGGCACTGCTTACTGTCATGTTGAACTGAGTTTGATCATGGTTGTTGTGCCTTGCTGTATTTGTCTGGTTGGAGTTTGTTTTGGTTGCTGCATTGACTTGATATTGTCATTTCAATGTTGCTGATATTTGGTTGATATGCATTTGAATTTGTTTTTCAAATTACACTTGATTTGAATCCAGCTTGCAGCTCGGGTTTGACCTTGTGCTGAAAGTTGTGACATTATACTATTCCACTTGAGTTGAATCCGATATTTTGGGTTTTACCTGTGCTCACCTGTCCCTGTAAATTTATCAAGTGTATATGTCGACGTGCACGGCTTTGTGGCATATACAGTGATACACTGTGTATGTCACAAGCTGTTCGTGTATGATGAATTGAAAATTAAATGATGACGAACAACCCAAATAACTGAGGCAAATATTATTTACAAAATTCACATTTTGTTTTATACTGCAAAAATATTTCCTTTTCAATTTTACTGCGTCAATATTTATTTTTGCAGATTGCTCAGATGCTGAATTCAATTTGGAGTGAAGTTGAAGGTAAAATACGAGTTGAGTGAATGAGTGATGTGTAGTGAGGTCAAATGTAAACGTGAATCGTGATGTAATCAAAGTTGTATTATATATATAGTGAGAGCTTGAACCTTGTACTATTCAAAGATTGTAATAAATATTTGTTTGAATAAAAATTCCGCTTGAATTCAAATTCTGTGTTATTTATTTTTATTCAACAAATATTTATTTAATCTATGAAAAAAATAGTACATTAACAAATACATTTACATGAATATATATATGTTTATTATCATCAAACAAAAATCATATAATCGCATATTCAACAATCTCCCCCTCTTGATGATAACAAATATATGTTTAAGATTTTGAATATGTTAAATGTATTTGATCATTGATACACTCTAATTGCTTCCCCTATTTCAATGCTTCCTCTCTACACAAAGCTTCCCCTACATATATGCATACAATTAAAAATATGCAAATGAGCCTAGATGTAAATGGAAAATATTTAACCTTTGCATTTTATTTGACAAAATCTTAGCTTTTCTCTCCCCTTTTGTTATCAGCAAAAGAGTAATAGTGTTAGAGAAAATAGAGATAAAGTGATCGATATTAATCCAAGATTAAAACTCAATTGAATATAAATATTAAATTTCAAACAAAAATCAAACAAAAATCATAAATACTTTGTTAGGTGCATATTCCACTTTTAGAGTGATGGGGAATGATCTGATCATATAAAACCATACAGTTGTGTCTATTTGTGGTATATTTATATCAGGAATTTGAATATCTACTAACCATGCATAACCGTTAGGACTTTTAAATGAGATTAGTAGTATTCCAATTTTATTTAAAAAAAATGAATTCAAGTATCTTCTAACCACACATAACCATAAGGACTTTTAAATGGAATTAGGATTAACTTGTTTATTCTAAAAGTCAATTTTGATATGCGTTCCATACATGCATAACCGTGAGGACTTTTAAATGAGCATGGAAGCACATAACAAATTTCAAGTAATTCACCCATGCATAACCGTGAGAGCTTTTAAATGAGAGTGGATACTTTGGTATTTATTTATTTATTTTTATTTTATTATTATTTTTATTTTAAAAAAAATATAAAATGAAAAACGAATGATTCATGTTTAAAGTACCACATATCGACAAACTATATAGAATTTTGATGAGTGATGGTCGTTAGAAATATGATAGAAATAGAGATGGTCATGGAATTTTTACCAACAAAAAGTTTTATAACCCTTGTTTAAATTTCTAAAGAAATTTACTAATTATACCGTCTTGAGTTATAATGTATGATTAATATTAACACTCATCACTTTTTCAATCACTATTCATCTTTTCAATAATCATTAGGGAGTCAGATTAGTCAATGTAATCATTTAAAATCAAATTCAAAAATACTTATAAAATTAATTTTTCTAAAAATGACCAATCTGAAAACAAGGTCAAAAATAATTTTCTTAAAGGGGTTATATGAGAAAATTTTCTACTATTTGAAATGAAAAATATGCAGATATTTTCTTTGAAAAACGACGCAGTTACTAGATGTCTCAACAAAAATCACGTTCAACTAGTAATTTTTCTATCAACTAGATTACCAGTGTAATCTGCATCTGAATTTCTCTTTCACTCAAAATTATAATTAATTGAATTTGATAGACCAGAACATGAAGTGTGCAACAAACTATCTCAAAATCAATTTTAACAGCTTTTTAAATGACGTTCTCTAGAATTTGAATTGAAGCCGTGTAAATAATCAAAACCCATGAACATAGAGTCACCCGTGAAATAATCAAATGTATTATCATCTAATTGAACACTATTATTAATCCAAAATGATATATATGAAGTGATTCAAAGACTCTACAGATTTTTATAGTGTTCTTAACATAAGAATATAATTGGCCAACAATTTTGAATAAGTCAAAATCAAAATCATCATTATTTCATCATCTCATTATTGGCTGATTTAACTCAGATTACAGTGCAGATATCTCATTTAATATATCGTTCAAATAAACATACCATTACCTGTTTTACCTTTACGATATCTTTCGTTGTTGTCTATTGTGATTCTGTCACCTTTGTACTAGGCTAAGGAGCTTTGCTTTGTCGCTCGTTGTGTCCTTGGAACAGCCAGAATCCAGGTAACACTATTGTTGTTCCTTAGCCTGCCACCACACCTACACGATGAAAGATTTTTGTGACCTATTTGTTTTTATAGGTCCATGATTGTTAGTGGCAAAATATTTTGAAAAATAATTTTGTGAAGACCCATAACTATTTATATATGTTACTTTTGGCACCCAGATTTGTTTAACTTTGAGAGATTTTGTATTTGTGCCTTTTGAAACCCAAATTGGAATGGTTTTTACGTCTTTGGGTCTATACCAATAGCTATTTTGATTGGGAACAAATTTTCTACAAATTGTGCACATTGAATTTACTTGATTAATCTCATTTATAACATTTTTAGATTGATTATACCCAAGTCCTTGTCTAAATGTATTAACAGTTTGTTTCCCTAAGAGCATATTCAACGATTTTTCACTTTTGGAAAATTTATCTAAAGTCGTTGACAATTGTTGGACTTGTGTTTTGAGAGATTCATTTTCGTTTAATAATTATGTGCACTTTCTAATAGAATTTTCTCTCCTAATAATTTCACTTTATTTGAAAATCAGAATTTCATTTTCAAGTTATTTTATATTAATTTCTGATTTTTTAATTTCTTCTTCAAATGTTGGGCACTTATCACACTTAGGGATCCTACTTTGATAGGTTTTAACTAATTGGTCAAGTTGTTCATTTAATTCTATCAAAGTGTCTTTTTGTGATTCAAGTTTGGCATACTTCTCCCTAAGTCGTTCAAAACAGCCATTTACTTCGTGGAAATATATAAGTAATTCTGAGTGAGTGTGTTTTGATACATCACTTGGCCCGTCATCGTCGCTATCAGTTATATTTCCTTGAAGGCACATATCTGCTTTCTCACTTTCACTGCTAGTGCTTTGCTTATCTTCATCGCTTGTATTCCACGTGGATGCAAAACTTCTCCCTTTTGATTTCTTTTCAAAGTCGCGTCGATTTTGAGGACAATTGGGCTTGATGTGTCCGGGTTGATTGCACTTATGACAGATGATCTTCTATTCTTCTGAGTAGTCTAGTGCTTTGCCTATTCTGCTTTTCAATTTTTGAATTCGAGCTGGATTTCCGTATTTGTAATTCCACCTTTTGAATTTCTTTATTAATAGCTCCAATTCTGCTGCTCAGCATGGCAAGGCGAGATTCTTTGACTTGAGATGTCCCTTCGTGAGTCACTTTTAGTGTGTGCCATATTTCCTACGCAGTTAGACAATGTGAGACATGATTAAATTCAAATTGATCTAATGAACAGATAATAGAATTCATAGCTTTAGCATTAGAATTTTGTAATTTATCTTCTAGTTATGTCCATTGATCCTTTGGTTTCTCTATTTCCTGATTATCTACAGTTATAGTTGGTGTTCTATAACCTGTCTCAACAATATTCCAAGCGTCAATGGTTTTCAGAAAAATTTCCATCCTATTTTTCCAGTAAGCATATTCACCATTGAACATTGGTGGTCTAACTATGGATTGACCCTCAGCAAAAGCAGTATTAAAAGAAGCCATTTTGAAAATTCAAATTTTTAAAACAAAAATTGGTTTTTCGAAAACAAATTTTTAAAAAAAAAACAAAAGTTGACTTCAATTCCTAGCTCTGTTACCACTTGTAGGATCGATTTCACCCTAGAGGGGGGTGAATAGGGTGATGCTATTAATTATAAAAGTTAATTGCGGAAGCTTATAAAATTATTTCAACACGGATAAATCAGAAATATAGCAGCATAGATAATAGCAGAATAATAAATGCAGCAATAGAACGACACGGAATTTACCCAGCTTCGGCAGAACCCTACCTATGTGCTTCCCCCAAGGTTTCCACTAGAAATTAAGTAGTCACACGCTTACACACATAAACTCGCAACAACGGCTGCTGACTAACCTAACTCTAGGCTCAAAACTTTACCACAACTCAGACACTGAGTTCCAAATTCTCAAACTACGCCACGTAGTTTGTCCCCTAGTCACACGACTAGAATTTACAACGGTTTAAAAAGAAATTACAAATTAGAAAACAATTAAAATTTGAAACTAAACCCTAATTATATTTAAGAGCCTTATTATAATTTTAAAACCCTAAAGCTAAACTAAAGGCCGCCCCAAATTATCTTTTCTCTTTATCTTCTATTGGCCCATTCCTTTGTGATAATGGTGGCTCTGTTGTTCGTTCCTCTTCCTTCAAAAAATAGGGTTTTTGTGTAATTCGAAGAAGCGTCTTTGAATGCTCGATTGAATAATTGATTCAGCGTTCCTTTTCTGTCAATCGATGGTTTCCCTTTATGCTTCGACTGCTTCGAATTTGATCGAGTTCGAGATGGCTTCGGTATGTAATTTTTTGTTCTTTTTACTTTCTGATTAAATGCTTGAACTCGATAGCTATTGCCTATGATGATTGTGGGTTTTTATATGAGTTTGATCTCTTTTATTTATGTTCGTATATGTTTGTTTGAATTTGTCAATTGATTTGCTCGGCCGTTCGATGTTGCTTGGATGTTGATGATTTCTCCGACTTAATCAAATCGTATAATTTGATACTTGCTTCTCACGGTATTGATTTTTGACTTGTTCGATTTCTTGTTTTCCACGGCTTGATGATTATGCTGTGATGATTTTGGCTTTAACTTGTACTCGACCTTGCCAAGGCGTTGATTTGGTGATGACCCACGACTTTGACTATGTTTATGCGATTCCATAACTGTTTGGTTATCACGGCACCGATTGGTTTTCGTGAATTTCTGATGGCTTCGGCCTTGACTTGAAACTTCATTGACCTGTATACTTAATCGATGTCTGTTCATCCCGACTTGGCTTGACTCTGATTTGTTTATTGATTTACTTCTTGTGTTCCACATACACTTGTATACAGTTGAGTTTCTTATTCGACCCAGATCATTTTGTTCATACATTTGTAGCTGAAGTGGCAGCCTTCGTTTTCTTGAGTCTGATCTGGTTAATTTTATTCATGCTTGAGTTTGAGTTTTTTTTTGTGTACTCGAGTGTATACTGTCTAGCCTGTTTGAATGCATTTGAATTGTATACTTGATGTAGTCTTCTTCATTGTTTCATTTGGTATGCTGTTGCTCTGAGCATTGCTTTGAGTCAGTGTACTCGAGTGTGATCTGTGCATTTTTTTCCATGTTGTAGCTTGATTGCTCTGGTTCATGTGTCACTATATATCCCTGCATGTTAATTTCATGCATGTGTGATTGTGCATTCATGTTATCCAGACCTGTAGTATGCATTGTCACTCTGGTTATTGTAGTTTGTTTATTCAAGTCATATATGTGTGTTCATGAATGATTGCATCGACTTGTTTTGCTTGGTGGTCTTGTGGCACTGCTTACCGTCATGTTGAACTGAGTTTGATCAGTGTAGATGTGCCTTACTGTATTTGTCTGGTTGGAGTTTGTTTTGGTTGCTGCATTGACTTGATATTGTCATTTCAATGTTGTTGATATTTGGTTGATATGCATTTGAATTTGTTTTTCGAATTACACTTGAGTTGAATCCAGCTTGTAGCTCGGATTTGACCTTGTGCTGAAAGTTGTGACATTATATTATTGCACTTGAGTTGAATCCTGTATTTTGGGTTTGACCTGTTCTCACCTGTCCTTGTAAATTTATCAAGTGTATATATCGATGTGCACGGCCTTGTGGCATATACAGTGATACACTGTGTATGTCACAAGCTGTTCGTGTATGATGAATTGAAAATTAAATGACGACGAACAACCCAAATAACTGAGGCAAATATTATTTACAAAATTCGCATTTTGTTTTATACTGCAAAAATATTTCCTTTCAATTTTACTGCGTCAATATTTATTTTTGCAGATTGCTCAGATGCTGAATTCTATTTGGAGTGAAGTTGAAGGTAAAATACGAGTTGAGTGAATGAGTGATGTGTAGTGAGGTCATATGTAAATGTGAATCATGATGTAATCAAAGTTGTTATATATATATAGTGAGAGCTTGAACCTTGTACTATTCAAAGATTGTAATAAATATTTGTTTGAATAAAAATTCCGTTTGAATTCAAATTCTGTATTATTTATTTTTATTCAGCAAATATTTATTTAATCTATGAAAAATAAAATAGTACATTAAAAAATACATTTACACAAATATATATATGTTTATTATCATCAAACAAAAATCATATAATCGCATATTCAACAATCTCCCCCTTTTGATGATAACAAACATATATTTAAGATTTTGAATATGCTAAATGTATTTGATCATTGATATACTCTAATTGCTCCCTCTATTTCAATACTTCCTCCCTACACAAAGCTCCCCCTACATATATGCATACAATTAAAAATATGCAAATGATCCTAGATGCAAATAGAAAATATTGAACCTTTGCTTAATTTTATTTGACAAAATCTTAACTTTTCTCTCCCCCTTTTGTTATCAGCAAAAGAGTAATAGTGTTAGAGAAAATAGAGATAAAGTGATCGATACTAATCCAGCATTAAAACTCAATTGAATATAAATATTAAATTTCAAAAAAAATCAAACAAAAATCATAAATACTTTGTTAGGCGCATATTCCACTTTTAGAGTGTTGGGGAATGATGTCATCATATAAAACCATACAGTTGTGTTTATTTGTGGTATATTTATATCAGGAATTTGAATATCTACTAACCATGCATAACCGTTAGGACTTTTAAATGAGATTAGTAGTATTCCAATTTTATTTAAAAAAAATGAATTCAAGTATCTTCTAACCACGCATAACCGTAAGGACTTTTAAATGGGATTAGGATCAACTTGTTTATTTTAAAAATCAATTTTGATATGCGTTCCATACATGCATAACCGTGAGGACTTTTAAATGAGCATAGAAGCACATAACAAATTACAAGTAATTCACCCATGCATAACCGTGAGGACTTTTAAATGAGAGTGAATACTTTGGTATTTATTTATTTATTTTTATTTTTATTTTATTTTTATTTTTATTTTTTAAAAAGAATATAAAATGAAAAATGAATGATTCGTGTTTAAAGTACCACATATCGACAAACTATATAGAATTTTGATGAGTGATGGTCGTTAGAAATATGATAGAAATAGAGATGGTCATGGAATTTTTACCAACAAAAAGTTTTATAACTCTTGTTTAAATTTTTAAAGAAATTTACTAATTATACCGTCTCGAGTTATAATGTATGATTAATATTAACACTCATCACTTTTTCAATCACTATTCATCTTTTCAATAATCATTAGGGAGTCAGATTAGTCAATGTAATCATTTAAAATCAAATTCAAAAATAATTATAAAATCAATTTTTCTGAAAACGACTAATCTGAAAACAAGGTCAAAAATAATTTTCTTAAAGGGGTTATACGAGAAAAATTTCTGCTATTTGAAATGAAAAATATGCAGATATTTCTTTGAAAAACGATGCAGTTACTAAATGTCTCAACAAAAATCTCGTTCAACTAGTAATTTTTCTATCAACTAGATTACCAACGTAATCTGCATCTGAATTTCTCTTTCACTCAAAATTATAATTAATTGAATTTGATAGACCAGAACATGAAGTGTGCAAACAAAATATCTCAAAATCAATTTTAACAGCTTTTTAAATGACATTCTCTTGAATTTGAATTGAAGCCGCGTAAATAATCAAAACCCCTGAATATAGAGTCACCCGTGAAATAATCAAATGTATTATCATCCAATAGAACACTATTATTAATCCAAAATGATATATATGAAGTAATTCAAAGACTCTACAGATTTTTATAGTGTTCTTGGCATAAGAATATAATTAGCCAACAATTTTGAATAAGTCAGAATCAAAATCATCATTATTTCATCATCTCATTATTGGCTGATTTAACTCAGGTTACGGTGCAGATTATCTCATTTAATATATCGTTCAAATAAACATACCATTACCTGTTTTACCTTTACGATATCTTTCGTTGTTGTCCATTGTGATTCTGTCACCTTGGTACTAGGCTAAGGAACTTTGCTTTGTTGCTTGTTGTGTCCTTGGAACAGCCAGAATCCAGGTAACACTATTATTGTTCCTTAGCCTGCCACCACACCTACACGATGAAAGATTTTTGTGACCTATTTGTTTTTATAGGTCCATGATTGTTAGTGGCACAATATTTTGAAAAATAATTTTGTGAAGACCCATAACTACTTATATATGTTCCTTTTGGCACCCAGATTTGTTTAACTTTGAGAGATTTTGTATTTGTGCCTTTTGGAACCCAAATCGGAAAGGTTTTTACGTGTTTGGGTCTATACCAACAACTATTTTGATTGTGTCCAAATTTTCTACAAATTGTGCACATTGAATTTACTTGATTAATCTCATTTATAACATTTTTAGATTGATTATACCCAAGTCCTTGTCTAACTGTATTAACAGTTTGTTTCCCTAAGAGCATATTCAACGATTTTTCACTTTTGGAAAATTTATCTAAAGTCGTTGACAATTGTTGGACTTGTGTTTTAAGAGATTCATTTTCATTTAATAATTGTGTGAACTTTCTAACAGAATTTTCTCTCCTAGTAATTTCACTTTATTTTAAAATCAGAATTTCATTTTTAAGTGATTTTATATTAATTTCTGATTTTTTAATTTCTTCTTCAAATGTTGGACACTTATCACACTTAGGGGTCCTACTTTGATAGGTTTTAACTAATTGGTCAAGTTGTTCATTTAATTCTATCAAAGTGTCTTTTTGTGATTCAAGTTTGGCATACTTCTCCCTAAGTCGTTCAAAACAGCCATTTACTTCGTGGAAATATATAAGTAATTCCGAGTGAATGAGTTTTGATACCTCGCTTGGCTCGTCATCGTCGCTATCAGTTATATTTCCTTGAAGGCACATATCTGCTTTCTCACTTTCACTGCTAGTGCTTTGCTTATCTTCATCGCTTGTAATCAACGTGGCTGCAAAACTTCTCCCTTTTGATTTCTTTTCAAAGTCGCATCGATTTTGAAGACAATTGGGCTTGATGTGTCCGGGTTGATTGCACTTATGACAGATGATCTTCTGTTCTTCTGCGTAGTCTAGTGCTTTGCCTATTCTGCTTTTCAATTTTTGAATTTGAGCTGGATTTCGGTATTTGTAATTCCACCTTTTGAATTTCTTTATTAACAGCTCCAATTTTGCTGCTCAGCACGGCAAGGCGAGATTCTTTGACTTGGGATGTCCCTTCTTGAGTCACTTCTAGTGTGTGCCATATTTCCTACACAGTTAGACAATGTGAGACATGATTAAATTCAAATTGATCTAATGAACAAATAATAGAATTCATAGCTTTAGCATTAAAATTTTGTAATTTATCTTCTAGTTCTTTCCATTGATCCTTTGGTTTCTCTATTTCCTGATTATCTACAGTTATAGTTGGTGTTCTATAACCTGTCTCAACAATATTCCAAGCGTCAATGGTTTTAAGAAAAATTTCCATCCTATTTTTCCAGTAAGCATATTCACCATTGAACATTGGTGGTCTAACTAAGGATTGACCCTCAGAAAAAGCAGTATTAGAAGAAGCCATTTTAAAATTTCAAATTTTTAAAACAAAAATTGCCTTTTGGAAACGAATTTTTAAAAAAAAAACAAAAGTTGACTTCTATTCCTAGCTCTGATACCACTTTTAGGATCAATTTCACCATAGAGGGGGGTGAATAAGGTGGTGCTATTAATTATAAAAGTTAATTGCGGAAGCTTATAAAATAATTGCAACACGGATGAATCAGAAATATAGCAGCACGGATAATAGCAGAATAATAAATGCAGTAATAGAACGACACAGAATTTACCCAGCTTAGGCAAAACCCTGCCTACGTGCTGCCCCCAAGGTTTCTACTAGAAATTAAGTAGTCACACGCTTACACACGTAAACTCGCAACACCCGCTACTGACTAACCTAACTCTATGCTCAAAACCCTGCCACAACTCAGCCACTGAGTTATGAATTCCCAAACTACGCCACGTAGTTTGTGCCCTAGTCACACGACTAGAATTTACAATGGTTTAAAAAGAAATTACAAATTAAAAAACAATTAAAATTTAAAACTAAACCCTAATTATATTTGAGAGCCTTATCATAATTTTAAAACCCCAAAGCTAAACTAAAGGCCAGCCCAAATTATCTTTTCTCTTTAACTTCTATCGGCCCGTTCCTTTATGATAATGGTGGCTCTGTTGTTCGTTCCTCTTCCTTCAAAAAATAGGGTTTTCATGTAATTCGAAGAAGCATCTTTGAATGCTCGATTGAATAATTGATTCGGCGTTCCTTTTCTTTCAATCGATGGTTTCCCTTTTTGCTTCGACTGCTTCGAATTTGATCGAGTTCGAGATGGTTTCGGTATGTAATTTTTTGCTCTTTTTACTTTCTGATTGAATGCTTGAACTCGATAGCTATTGCCGATGATGATTGTGAGTTTTTATATGAGTTCGATCTCCTTTATTTGCGTTCGTATATGTTTGTTTGAATTTGTCAATTGATTTGCTCGGCCGTTCGATGTTGCTTGGATGTTGATGACTTCTCCGACTTAGTCAAATTCGTATAATTTGATACTTGCTTCTCACGGTATTGATTTTTGACTTGTTCGATTTCTTGTTTTCCACGGCTTGATGATTATGTTGTGACGATTTTGGCTTTAACTTGTACTTGACCTTGCCAAGGCGTTGATTTCGTGATGACCCACGGCTTTGAATATGTTTATGCGATTCCATGACTGCTTGGTTATCACGGCACTTCTTGGTTTTCGTGAATTTCTGATGGCTTCGACCTTGACATGAAACTTCATTGAGCTGTATGCTTGATCGATTTCTGTTCATCCCGACTTGGCTTGACTCTGACTTGTTTATTGATTTACTTCTTGTGTTCCACATGCACTTGTATACAGTTGAGTTTCTGATTCGACCCAGTTCATTTTGTTCATACATTTGTAGCTGAAGTGGCAGCCTTCGTTTTCTTGAGTTTGATCTGGTTAATTTTCTTCATGCTTGAGTTTGAGTTATTTTTATGTATACTGGAGTGTATACTGTCTAGACTGTTTGAATGCATTTGAATTGTATACTTGATGTAGTCTTGTTCATTGTTTCATTTGGTATGTTGTTGCTCTGAGCATTGCTTTGAGTCAGTGTACTAGAGTGTGATCTGTGCATTTTTTTTCCATGTTGTAGATTGATTGCTCTGGTTCATGTTTAATTGTATATCCCTGCATGTTAATTTCATACATATGTGATTGTGCATTCATGTTATCCAGACCTGTATTATGCATTGTCACTTTGGTTATTGTAGTTTGTTTATTCAAGTCATATATGTGTGTTCATGAATGATTGCATCGACTTGTTTTGCTTGGTGGTCTTGTGGCACTGCTTACTGTCATGTTGAATTGAGTTTGATCATTGTTGATGTGCCTTGCTGTATTTGTCTGGTTGGAGTTTGTTTTGGTTGCTGCATTGACTTGATATTGTCATTTCAATGTTGCTGATATTTGGTTGATATGCATTTGAATTTGTTTTTCGAATTACAATTGAGTTGAATCCAGCTTGTAGCTCGGATTTGACCTTGTGCTGAAAGTTGTGACATTATATTATAGCACTTGAGTTGAATCCTGTATTTTGGGTTTCATCCTGTGCTCACCTGTCCTTGTAAATTTATCAAGTGTATATATCGATGTGCATGACCTTGTGGCATATACAGTGATACGCTGTGTATGTCACAAGCTGTTCGTGTATGATGAATTGAAAATTAAATGATGACGAACAACCCAAATAACTGAGGCAAATATTATTTACAAAATTCACATTTTGTTTTATACTGCAAAAATATTTCCTTTTCAATTTTACTGCGTCAATATTTATTTTTACAGATTGCTCAGATGTTGAATTTAATTTGGAGTGAAGTTGAAGGTAAAATACGAGTTGAGTGAATGAGTGATGTGTAGTGAGGTCAAATGTAAATGTGAATCGTGATGTAATCAAAGTTGTTATATATATATATATATATACATACATATACATATATATATAGTGAGAGCTTGAACCTTGTACTGTTCAAAGATTGTAATAAATATTTGTTTGAATAAAAATTCCGTTTGAATTCAAATTCTGTGTTATTTATTTTTATTCAGCAAATATTTATTTAATCTATGAAAAATAAAATAGTACATTAACAAATACATTTACGCGAATATACATATATATATATATATGTTTATTATCACCAAACAAAAATCATATAATCGCATATTCAACAATCTCCCCCTTTTGATGATAATAAACATATAATATGTTAAATGTATTTGATCATTGATATACTCTAATTGCTCCCCCTATTTCAATGCTTTCTCTCTACACAAAGCTCCCCCTACATATATGCATACAATTAAAAATATGCAAATGAGCCTAGATGCAAATGGAAAATATTTAACCTTTGCTTAATTTTATTTGACAAAATCTTAACTTTTCTCTCCCCCTTTTGTTATCAGCAAAAGAGTAATAGTGTCAGAGAAAATAGAGGTAAAGTGATCGATATTAATCCAACATTAAAACTCAATTGAATATAAATATTAAATTTCAAAAAAAAATCAAACAAAAATAATAAATACTTTTTTAGGCGCATATTCCACTTTTAGAGTGATGGGGAATGATGTCATCATATAAAACCATACAGTTGTGTCTATTTGTGTTATATTTATATCAGGAATTTGAATATCTACTAACCATGCATAACCCTTAGAACTTTTAAATGAGATTAGTAGTATTCCAATTTTATTTTGAAAAATGAATTCAAGTATCTTCTAACCACGCATAACCGTAAGGACTTTTAAATGGGATCAGGATCAACTTGTTTATTTTAAAAATCAATTTTGATATGCGTTCCATACATGCATAACCGTGAGGACTTTTAAATGAGCATGGAAGCACATAATAAATTCCAAGTAATTCATCCATGCATAACCGTGAGGACTTTTAAATGAGAGTGAATACTATGGTATTTATTTATTTTTATTTTTATTTTATTATTATTATTTTTTTAAAGAATATAAAATGAAAAACGAACGATTCCTGTTTAAAGTACCACATATCGACAAACCATATAGAATTTTGATGAGTGATGGTCGTTAGAAATATGACAGAAATAGAGATGGTCATGGATTTTTACTAACAAAAGTTTTATAACTCTTGTTTAAATTTCTAAAGAAATTTACTAATTATACCGTCGAGTTATAATGTATGATTAATATTAACACTCATCACTTTTTCAATCACTATTCATCTTTTCAATAATCATTAGGGAGTCAGATTAGTCAATGTAATAATTTAAAATCAAATTCAAAAATAATTATAAAATCAATTTTTCTGAAAATGACCAATCTGAAAACAAGGTCAAAAATAATTTCCTTGAAGGGGTTATATGAGAAAATTTTCTGCTATTTGAAATGAAAAATATGCAGATATTTTTTCTGAAAAATGATGCAGTTACTAATTGTCTCAACAAAAATCACGTTCAACTAGTAATTTTTCTATCAACTAGATTACCAGTGTAATCTGCATCTGAATTTCTCTTTCACTCAAAATTATCCTTAATTGAATTTGATACAGTAGAACATGAAGTGTGCAACAAAATATCTCAAAATCAATTTTAACAACTTTATAAATGACATTCTCTTGAATTTGAATTGAAGCCGTGTAAATAATCAACACCCGTGAATACAGAGTCAGCCGTGAAATAGTCAAATGTATTATCATCCAATAGAACACTATTATTAATCCAAACTAATATATATGAAGTAATTCAAAGACTCTACAGATTTTTATAGTGTTCTTGGCATAAGAATATAATTGGCCAACAATTTTGAATAAGTCAGAATCAAAATCATCATTATTTCATCATCTCATTATTGGCTGATTTAACTCAGATTACGGTGCAGATTATCTCATTTAATATATCTTTCAAATAAATATACCATTACCTGTTTTACCTTTACGATATCTTTCGCTGTTGTCTATTGTGATTCTGTCACCTTTGTACTAGGCTAAGGAACTTTGCTTTGTCGCTCGTTGTGTCCTTGGAACAGCCAGAATCCACGTAACACTATTGTTGTTCCTTAGCCTGCCACCACACCTACACGATGAAAGATTTTTGCGACCTATTTGTTTTTATCGGTCCATGATTGTTAGTGGTAGAATATTTTCAAAAATAATTTTGTGAAGACCCATAACTATTTATATATGTTCCTTTTGGCACCCAGATTTGTTTAACTTTGAGAGATTTTGTATTTGTGCCTTTTGGAACCCAAATCGGAAAGGTTTTTACGTGTTTGGGTCTATACCAACAACTATTTTGATTGTGTCCAAATTTTCTACAAATTGTGCACATTGAATTTACTTGATTAATCTCATTACTAACATTTTTAGATTGATTATACCCAAGTCCTTGTCTAACTGTATTAACAGTTTGTTTCCCTAAGAGCATATTCAACGATTTTTCACTTTTGGAAAATTTATCTAAAGTCGTTGACAATTGTTGGACTTGTGTTTTGAGAGATTCATTTTCGTTTAATAATTATGTGCACTTTCTAATAGAATTTTCTCTCCTAATAATTTCACTTTATTTTAAAATCAGAATTTCATTTTCAAGTGATTTTATATTAATTTCTGATTTTTTTTAGTTTCTTCTTCAAATGTTGGACACTTATCACACTTAGGGATCCTATTTTGATAGGTTTTAACTAATTGGTCAAGTTGATCATTTAATTCTATCAAAGTGTCTTTTTGTGATTCAAGTTTGGCATACTTCTCCCTAAGTCGTTCAAAACAGCCATTTACTTCGTGGAAATATATAAGTAATTCCGAGTGAGTGAGTTTTGATACCTCGCTGGGCTCGTCATCGTCGCTATCAGTTATATTTCCTTGAAGGCACATATCTGCTTTCTCACTTTCACTGCTAGTGCTTTGCTTATCTTCATCACTTGTATTCCATGTGGCTGCAAAACTTCTCCATTTTGATTTCTTTTCAAAGTCGCGTATATTTTGAGGACAATTGGGCTTGATGTGTCCGGGTTGGTTGCACTTATGACAGATGATCTTCTGTTCTTCTGAGTAGTCTAGTGCTTTGCCTATTCCTCTTTTCAATTTTTGAATTCGAGCTGGATTTCCGTATTTGTAATTCCACCTTTTGAATTTCTTTATTAACAGCTCCAATTCTGCTGCTCAGCATGGCAAGGCGAGATTCTTTGACTTGAGATGTCCCTTCGTGAGTCACTTCTAATGTGTGCCATATTTCCTGCGCAGTTAGACAATGTGAGACATGATTAAATTCAAATTGATCTAATGAACAGATAATAGAATTCATAGCTTTAGCATTAGAATTTTGTAATTTATCTTCTAGTTCTGTCCATTGATCCTTTGGTTTCTCTATTTCCTGATTATCTACAGTTATAGTTGGTGTTCTATAACCTGTCTCAACAATATTCCAAGCGTCAATGGTTTTTAGAAAAATTTCCATCCTATTTTTCCAGTAAGCATTTCACCATTGAACATTGGTGGTCTAACTATGGATTGACTCTTAGCAAAAGCAGTATTAAAAGAAGCCATTTTAAAAATTCAAATTTTTAAAACAAAAATTAGTCTTTGAAAAATGATTTTTTTTAAAACAAAAGTTGACTTCTATTCCTAGCTCTGATACCACTTGTAGGATCGATTTCACCCTAGAGGGGGGGTGAATAGGGTGATGCTATTAATTATGAAAGTTAATTGCGAAAGCTTATAAAATTATTTCAACACAGATAAATCAGAAATATAGCAGCACAGATAATAGCAGAATAATAAATGCAGAAATAGAACGACACAGAATTTACCCAGCTTCGGAAAAATCCTGCCTACATGCTGCCCCCAAGGTTTCTACTAGAAATTAAGTAGTCACACGCTTACACACGTAAACTCGCAACACGCGCTACTGACTAACCTAACTCTACGCTTAAAACCCTATCACTACTCAGCCACTGAGTTGCGAATTCTCAAACTACGCCACGTAGTTTGTCCCCTAGTCACACGACTAGAATTTACAACGGTTTAAAAAGAAATTACAAATTAAAAAACAATTAAAATTTAAAACTAAACCCTAATTATATTTAAGAGCCTTATTATAATTTTAAAACCCCAAAGCTAAACTAAAGGCCGGCCCAAATTATCTATTCTATTTATCTTCTATCGGCCCGTTCCTTTGTGATAATGGTGGTTCTGTTGTTCGTTCCTCTTCCTTCAAAAAATAGGGTTTTCATGTAATTCGAAGAAGCGTCTTTGAATGCTCGATTGAATAATTGATTCGGCATTCCTTTTCTGTCAATCGATGGTTTCCCTTTTTGCTTCGACTGCTTCGAATTTGATCGAGTTCGAGATGGCTTCGGTATGTAATTTTTTGCTCTTTTTACTTTCTGATTGAATGCTTGAACTCGATAGCTATTGCCGATGATGATTGTGGGTTTTTATATGAGTTTGGTCTCCTTTATTTGCGTTCGTATATGTTTGTTTGAATTTGTCAATTGATTTGCTCGGTCGTTCGATGTTGCTTGGATGTTGATGATTTCTCTGACTTAATCAAATTCATATAATTTGATACTTGCTTCTTACGGTATTGATTTTTGACTTGTTCGATTTCTTGTTTTCCACGGCTTGATGATTATGCTGTGACGATTTTGGCTTTAACTTTTATTTGACCTTGCTAAGGCGTTGATTTCGTGATGATCCACGGCTTTGACTATGTTTATGCGATTCCATGACTGCTTGGTTATAACGGCACTGCTTGGTTTTCTTGAATTTCTGATGGCTTCGGCCTTAACTTGAAACTTCATTGACCTGTATGCTTGATCGATGTTTGTTCATCCCGACTTGGCTTGACTCTGACTTGTTCATTGATTTACTTCTTGTGTTCCACTTGCACTTGTATACAGTTGAGTTTCTGATTCGACCCAGATCATTTTGTTCATACATTTGTAGCTGAAGTGGCAGCCTTCGTTTTCTTGAGTCTGATCTGGTTAATTTTTTTCATGCTTGAGTTTGAGTTGTTTTTATGTGTACTCGAGTGTATACTGTCTAGACTGTTTGAATGCATTTGAATTGTATACTTGATGTAGTCTTGTTCATTGTTTCATTTGGTATGCTGTTGCTCTGAGCATTCCTTTGAGTCGGTGTACTCGAGTGTGATCTGTGCATTTTTGCCATGTTGTAGCTTGAATGCTCTGGTTCATGTGTCACTGTATATCCGTGCATGTTAATTTCATACATGTGTGATTGTGCATTCATGTTATCCATACCTGTAGTATGCATTGTCACTCTGGTTATTGTATTTTTTTTATTCAAGCCATATATGTGTGTTCATGAATGATTGTATCGACTTGTTTTGCTTGGTGGTCTTGTGGCACTGCTTACTGTCATGTTGAACTGAGTTTGATCATTGTTGCTGTGCCTTGCTGTATTTGTCTGGTTGGAGTTTGTTTTGGTTGCTGCATTGACTTGATATTGTCATTTCAATGTTGCTGATATTTGGCTGATATGCATTTGAATTTGTTTTTCGAATTACACTTGAGTTGAATCCTGCTTGTAGCTCGGATTTGACCTTGTGCTGAAAGTTGTGACATTATATTATTGCACTTGAGTTGAATCCGGTATTTTGGGTTTGACCGGTGCTCACCTGTCCCTGTAAATTTATCAAATGTATATATCGATGTGCACGGCCTTGTGGCATATACAGTGATACCCTGTGTATGTCACAAGCTGTTCGTGTATGATGAATTGAAAATTAAATGATGACAAACAACCCAAATAACTGAGGAAAATGTTATTTACAATACTCACATTTTGTTTTATACTGCAAAAATATTTCCTTTTCAATTTTACTGCATCAATATTTATTTTTGCAGATTGCTCAGATGTTGAATTCAATTTGGAGTGAAGTTGAAGGTAAAATACGAGTTGAGTGAATGAGTGATGTGTAGTGAGGTCAAATGTAAATGTGAATCGTGATGTAATCAAAGTTGTATTATATATATATAGTGAGGGCTTGAACCTTGTACTATTCAAAGATTGTAATAAATATTTGTTTGAATAAAAATTCCGTTTGAATTCCAATTCTGTGTTATTTATTTTTATTCGACAAATATTTATTTAATCTATGAAAAATAAAATAGTATATTAACAAATACATTTACATGAATATATATATATATATATATATTATCCTTAAACAAAAATCATATAATCGCATATTCAATAGAAATGTGTCTGATTGGAGGAATGACCTCACTTGGCCCAAGTATAGCTCTTGTTTTAGTCGCATCTAAGCTGATTCACGAGAGTCAGGGTCATATCAATACCTTATACAGAAATCGTTCGCCAAACCATACTACTTCATTTATGAAATCTCCACCACGTACCTAGTTGTTAAATGTGGTTTTCGTATTGGCAGAGAGTATGACGATATCTGATCCGGTCTCTTTAACAACCAAATGCTTATTTCACACTGTGGTCATTTTACTTCTAATAGTTCATACTTTATATCAAAATATCATATCCATTTCAAAACCTTGTCAAATTCGATATAATTATTCACTTTAAATAATATTCTTTCCCATAATTGTAACACTCCCAAAATTTTAACCCTTTTGAAATCATAACACTTTTGAAATCATAACACTTTAGACTTGAACGGTTTAGATATTGAAAATAGTATATATATATATAATGAATAGTTATAAATTAAAATATTTTATATATTAGAATACTTTATATAATAAAATATAGTTTCCTCCAATTTCGCAAACAAAATTCAATTTGAATCGATTCCAGTTTAACCATTTCAATTTAAAGTTCAAAGATTCAAGTTTAAATATTCAAACATTTACAATATGTAGATTCATTTATATTTCAACATTTAACCTTAATTTTTATTCAAATTGGAAAATATACACTTAACCTTTTTAATAACAATTTATTTAAATCACAATTTATATATCTAAATCACTATTAAATATTCAATCTCAATTTATTCAAAGTTGAGAATATTCATTTAATCACCTTTTTATTGAATCAAGCTATAAATCATATTTTCAACGTCTAAAATCGATAAGCTCAAATAAATTCTTATTAAAATTCAATTATTAACCAATTTAAATTCCAAGTCAACATTAATTTGTCTTCCCAACCTTTATGGTTAAAGTTCTAAAATCCATTTTAAAATATTAACATAAATTCAAATAAATACTTAAACATTTGTATACTAATTAACTTAAATTTTATTAAATTAAATTTTATTATTAAATGTATTTTGTATTAAATATATTTTTCTATATATTTTTTAAAATAACAAAATTATAATAAAAATCTTAAAAATTATATTTTCAAAACTAACTTATAATATAAAATTTCCAAAATATAAATTTTAAAATCATGATTTTATACATATACAAAAATAGATTATATATATTATATTTTAAAATCCATGTTTATTAAAACAATATATTTCCTTCCAAACTTTGGAAATCATTTTCAAAATATAGACCAACGGTGTCCGTATAAAATTTTCTATTCTATGGTCGAGTGATACGAATATTTATCATTTTAATCCGCCATTTAAATATCTACGGGTATATATCAGTTTAACCCGCAATCCCAAAAATTCAAAATCATCGTAAATCGCTTGGGTTTATCATTTCAACCCATAACGATTTACCCCTGTTCTACAAAATCGTTCGGGTAGATATCATTTCAACCCATAGGGAATTCTAAATTAACAGGGAACTTGCAGAGTGAGAACAAATATGATAAAGTATCACATATCAATAACAGACACATATCATCGATGATAAATTAAATAAAATATATACAACGAGATATGGTGTCATATATCATAGGTGAACAACTGCAGATAATGGCATATTGACAATTAAATAACTAGCAATTCAAATTTTAACGGGATATTTCACTTGTCGTTTCAGTGAAATCAAATTTACTAACTATAAGAATGTTAGTCGTGATTGATTTCTCACCTTTCGTGGCTAAAGAACGATGGAATTGAAGATGGATACGGACACAGGACTTCAAATAACTGCGACAAGCAAAACAGATTTAGCACGATGATTAGATGGAAACAAATATATAAACATAAGCAATATATATTCATTTTCCGAAAGAACAAAAATATAAAATAGGAACAAGTATAGGCTTTAAAGGTATACTTTCCTGCAAATAACGTATGCACAGCATATTAGTATACATCATATTTCTAGTGTATACTACATTGATAAGTTGTCATTCATCTACTTTTTATAGCAGTAAAATTACAGCAAGGCACAGAGCAAAGGATGCCATACGTATACTTTTGTATATATAAATTTCAAATAAGTACACACATACACAGCTTGAATTTAGAAACTCTAGACTTACTTTCTGTCAAGTAAGTAAACATACAACAGTTATGCCTATAGGAGCTATCATATATCTCTGGTTATGGCAGAAAACAATACGGCAAAGTGAAGTGTAAAAATAAAACAAAAGGAGAGAAACATTGCTTCGGGTCACAAGAAACACGCGCAGGTTTGGCTTCGAGTTACAAGGCGAATGACTTCGGGTTTCAGGGCAGATGGCTCCAGGTCTCAGGGTCAAGCGTGTGTCTGGGTTTTGGGTTTTCTGGGTCAAGCATGGGGTTGGGTTCTCTAGCGATGGTTAGGTCAAGGAGGGGTGCCAGTTGACTTGGGTAGGCACGCATGTCGTGGTGGTGGTGGGTGAAGCCTCGGGTGGTGGGTGGAGTCTTAGGTGGTGGGTTCTTCGGGTTGAAAAGGGAGACACTTCGGGTCGAAGAGGGCGGCACTTCGGGTATTCAGTGGATTTGCAGGGATTGAACGAGGCGATGCTAACATGGGAAGGGAAAAGGCACGATGCTTCGGGGAAAAAGGAAGAGGCTTGAGCATCACTTCGGGTATTTCCTCTTGGCATGGATTGGTAGCAGAGCCGGCCCCAAGGCAAGGCAAGCAAGACTAATGCCTAGGGCAACACATATAACAAGGACAAAAATAAAGTGATGTAGCATAATGAAAACCTATATTTATGTTATTTTAAAAGAGTTTTTAGTTTAGCATAGTACAGATATGGATATTTAAACCGTACTGCAATGTCTAGGCTCTAGATCTTGCATCTTATAATATTACTATTAGTTATTTATTCAAAATATGAGTATTATTGATGTTTTTTTGACATACTAGTAAGCGATTGAACAGAAATTTGCTTAGGACAACAAAAAGTTGCGGGCCGACACTGATTGGTAGTTTGTATTGGGAATAGCCGAGCAATATCAAAGAAAAATGGAGAAGAAATATTACTTGTTTTGTCGAAAGAGAATGGTACTAAATGAAAATGAAAGGATGAGAGCTATATATTTTAAAACCAAAGAATAGAAGGAGTCGAAAGAAGGTTTTAGAAATTTATTGAAGTAATGACTGCTTAGATTTCACGGTTGGAAATATAAAAAGACACAGTAACACAAAAGGATACAAATACGGTGCCGATACGACAAACAATTTGTCGTTTCCATCGCGTACCGGACACCAAATGATAGAAATGACTATACTGCGGAGATCAGCAGCACAAGCCGAATAGAATGGTACACAGATACCAATGATAAGGTCAAGTTATAAAATCTCGATTTTTCGCTGCCAAAAATGCTGCTAAAAGGCGGAGAATAAGGTAAACGAAAATATAGAAGTTCAAATTTGACGAAACAAAATACGACGTCTTAATCAGAAATTGATTTACATTTTTATTTGTATAAAATATTTAGTTTTTGAAAATATTAACAAATGAACTGATAAAATCTATAATTGAAATTTCACAAAATTTAAGTTCGGTGTTTTTCAATAAAATTTACCATTGACTATACTTAAGTAGATGCATTTCAAATGTCGACTTTTTATTTCAAAATTTATTGTTAAAATTTCAAGTAAAATCTGTTAATTTCGTTATAAAAATTTGCAAAAATTTCAAGTCGTTACAATAGTACTTTTACTATACATTTGTTTTGATAAAAAAATCTTAATATTAAAATTATAAAATATGATTTGATATATAAAAGCTATGAGTATATTTTTTTTTTCAAATGATTTGAAAGGGAACCCGGTATTCAGTTCTTAGGTTTCTGTAAATTAGAAATTTTAATTATTATAATGAGTGAAATCTTAATTATTTTAATAATTGGTAACTTCTAAAATGAAAAATAAGAAATTAGAAGCTAAGTCATTAACGACACTGTAAAGAAATTAGAAATTTGTAACTTGTAAATCAAAAGATATGAAAATTAAGAAGATATAATTATTGAACATTTTGTTAACTAAAATGAATAAGATAGACATGTGTAACATTCAGTTACATTCTTAAAACATATATATAACTTACCAGAAATGTTTAAAAAGTTGTAATGTTAAATAGGAATATATAATAGGAATATGTAATAGGAATATGTAATAGAATATTATACAAGTAAGACTAAAGTAATGATAGTGTTCAAATGGAATTATTTCTTTAAATAAGAATTTAAATGTATAATGAATGTTATAAACATAATTTAATGTTTTGAAATGCTAATATTTAGATTAAATAGTAAAAAGTGAATATTATCTAAGAAAATGTTTATAAACTTAAGAAATGACTGAAATTATTCATAAATAAGTTTATTTTTAATTGACCCTATAAAGGAATGGGTTTAATATTCAATGACATTATATAAGAAGCGATGAATATAGTTTAAAAAGTTAAACTTAATTATGAATTGATTCGTTGATGAATATTAATATTAAATTGAAATCAAGCTACATAAACATCGCATGTTAATTAAAAGGTAGAAAACTTAAGTATGAATTTATTCACTAATGAATAATATTAAATGGGAATCAAGTTATATAAGTAAATAATAAATGCAAATAACTAAATGCAAATTAAGAGATAACCTTGTATGAATAAATTGAAATAAATGAAACGTATGTAATACTTTAACAATGTATTCAATAATGATTTCAAGCATTGAATGGAATTATATTATGTAAATAACATACGCAAGTCAATGAATGAAGAAGAAAAAAGAATTGTATAAATAAATGAGAATAAAATGAAAAATAAATGATGAAAAAAAACCACTAGCATGAACTTAAATGATAGTGTGTTAAATTCTTTGTTGTTTGGCTTATGAAAAGTTTGGGAAATGATACTTCTAATTGTTTAAGGTTGTATGAATAATCTATTAAGAAATTATCAAAGGCTGTTGAGGATAGGATATACTTAATAGTTTATTCGTCATCCTTGTACGATGAAAAGTTTCTGAACCTGAACAAACTATTTGTTTTGGTTGTTATAGAAGTGTGATGGATTCTTTGATTTCATAAAATGGGTGATGTTGTGTTGCTTGTACTATTAATTGAAACAACTTATATATTACTCTTTTTACATAATTATTAACTTCTTTGGATTATATAAGAGAAATACAGGTTCATGGAAGCAATAGTTATTGCTTTTGGTTTCATAAATAAAGTTGTTTGGCCGACAAACAGGTACGTTTTCAGATTACGGTTTTGGAACAATATTATATATTGTTACCCTATGGTTTGGGAAGTTTTATTTCTAAAATATGATGTATATATAAGATATTATTGATAGTATTATTTTTTCCTGACCTAACTGTACAAAGGAGACTCTATCGAAATTTTCCGTGAATTTAAGACTTAAGAAAAATTTTGTGGAAGTGAAAGTATTTTCAAACTTTTATTAAACTCGAATATGAAGATTTAATTATTTATTAAATTGATATATTTTACTTAAAATACTTAATTATGTAAGTTTAAAGTGTTTATAAATTGATAATTTTGAATAAAAATATATTAGTTTCTTAATTCCTTCTTGTTCCTTTTCGAGGACGAAAAGTTTTGAGTAAGGGAGAGTGTAACACCCATATTTTACGATAATTAAAAATATTAATTAAATAAGATTTTAGAATTTAATACTGTGTGAAATTAAAATTTATGATTTATTAATGAGAAAACAATTAGAATGTATTTTAATAATGTTGATTTAATGTAATTGATAACTATAATATTTCAATCAAGTAAAATAATTGTAAAGTTAATTTGGTGATAATTGTAAATAAGGAAATAAATTAAATGTTGTATTAAATGGTGAGATTGTATGTAATTAATTGAAACTGAATATGAAATCAGTGTTGTGTAAGTAGTTATACATTTGGTTGTAAATATGATTAAAGTACTTAAAAGTAACAATTGTTTATTTATCATCCCATTTTAATATGTTGAAATAATTTGGAAATCGATAAAAATTTAATGTAAATCAAATATTGTAGTTAATATGAATTAAGATGATAAATGTACAATATTGATGTAATAAAATGTAAACCAATGTTAATTATATGCATAAGGTGATGGTTGACATAATAATAAAAGTGGAAATCAAAATATAAGAATTTATTTGAATTAAATTATAATTAACTGGAATACATTACAGTTGTAATTAGATGCTGACATTAATGTAATGTTAACTCTTGAATTTAACATGGAAAATTTATTTCAATGGATTATTAATGTATATGTAATCAAGAATGATAAATTTGTTAACTTTTAAATTTGAATTGAAAAGTGATTAAACCAATTTAAAAATAATTTATTCAATTAACATGAAAATTTTTCATTTTAACCACAGTCTCGAATTTCAACAAAACTAGTTTCATCGGATCCGTAATAGTGAATTATTGTAGGATTTCAAGTTTCGTAGCGATCAGACTTATCATTTGATCGTGTGAGCTCAAACGCGTAGAAATCGATTAATCGAAATTAAATAAATATAATTCGATTTTAAAAGACAAATTCTGTATATAATGGAATTAGGGTTTGAAATTAGTTCCATTGAGTTTAAAAATATCGAAAACCTATATTTCGATATATTAGATGACTCATGTATGTTTCGAAAACGAAACGGGCTTTTCGGGTCATCGTTATCGTTTTGACCCAATTCGATCTGTCCATTTGTTCTTACCTACCTTTGCCTATATATAGGCTGTTATAAACCCTAGCATCCTTTTCATTTTATATTATTTATACGTACATTTCCTTCTCATTTCCTCTTTCTTCCCAATGGCTGAAAACTCTAATCTAATTTTTTTTTTAAATGGATCTAAGACTACTTCGGGTCGTGCTCCGGGTTCAAGAGACGAAAACCCTGCAACGAGTTCGGGTCAGGAACCAAATGACTTGGGTCACGGGTCGTTTTGGATAAAACTCAGAGCAAGCACTAGGTAATTGAGGTGGCGAACTGAAGTAAGACTCGAAATCGAAATTTTCCAATCTTCTAATGTTAATGACTTTTGCATACGAGGTAGGATTCACATGTGGTTTTCTCGGTTGAGATCATATCGAAGTTTCGGACATTACGGAACTCGTTTAGCTACATTCTGAGACCATTAAGTTTTTAGGCTAATTTTGGATTTTCAATCAACGACAAATCAAAGGTGAGTGTTTTAACCCGCTCACAAATATTATATCATCCTATGTTAGTTAAATTAAATTTATGATATGATTAGAAGTTGATTGACTGTTGTTTGACATATTTAAATTGTCATTCGAGTTCAATTTGAAAATATATTGAATCTAATTGCCATTTAAATGAATATTTTAATTTGATTGCCATTTAAATGCATGATAATAATAACCAGTTTATTACTTGTGATTTATTTGTTGAATTGAATAACGATTGTGATGGATGTTCAATTTTTGATATTGGATGACTAGATGTTATGTTTATTTTATATATTGTTATCACACTGCAAGTTTCTTTAGTTATTATTAGGAAAATCATTATGGGTTGAAATGATGCATACCCGGATGGTCTTATAGATTAGGGAAAAATCGTTATGGGTTGAAATAATAGACTCGAGCGATTTAATGGATATTGAATTTTAACTTAGGGTTGCGGGTTGAGATGATATATACCCGAAAATTTAAATTTATTGCGGATTGAAATGATATATATCCGTATAACTTGACCATAGGTAGAAAATATATAGGGACATCAGATTGGTTAAATTAAATGATTTTAATCCTTAATTTTGAATCCAGTTATGATGAAATAAAAATAGATTTATATGAACTGAATCATTTTCAAAATCCAAGTTTCAAAATGTTGAAATTGAAATTGGTTTAAATGAATTGTTTAAAGAATCTAAATTGAAATCTTAAAAGTTGAGTTTTGAAATACAAATGAAATTTATCAAAATTGAGTTATTATAATGTTTAAATGTTTAAACTTTGAAACCTATTGAATTTGAAGTGGTCTAAATTGTAGTTCAAACATGGATTTGAAATCGATATAAATTGAAATGGTTTTAATGAGGATTTGAATTGAAAGATTAAAATTGAGTTTTGTTGATTTGAAATCTGCATATGGTCCAGATTTGTTGAAATGAAAGAAATAATTTGATTTGATTCTATTTTCAAAATAAATTATTTAATATAAACTATTTAAAAATCTATTATTTTGGATTATTTAGAATTTCAAAATTGTTTACTATATAAACCATTTCTAATAATCAAACCATTTTATATCAAACTATTTTAAAATCCTTAAACTATTAAAACTAACTTAAACTATTTTAAAACTATTTTAAACAATTTTAACTATTAAAACTATTTTAAACTATTTTAAAACTATTTAAACTATTTATGACTATCTAAACTATTTTCTAAAATTCAAACGGTGCAAGGTTGAATTGTTTATACTTAAATCCTTGATTTAAAAGTGCATATGGTTAAATGATGTTATGACCTGCGCTAGAATTTGAAATGATATTTTCTAGTGAAATGACATATTTTGAGAAATATGATGATTTTGAAATGAGGGTTTAACCTATTTTATGGATATGATTTCGAAAGTGATATAATTTTGAAAGTGAGTGTGATTTCGGAATTGATATGATTTTGAAGTAATATGGTATTTTGATATCAATTATGAATCAGTTTGGAAATGTCAAAGAACCATCTGGTGTGGAATATGCGTTTGGTTGTTAAAGAGACCGGGATCGGATATTGTCATACTCCCTGCCAATACCGAAAACCACTTTAACAACTGTGCACATGGTGGATAATCCAGAACGAAGTAAGATGGTTTGGCAAACGTTACTGTATGCGGTATGAACGCAACCCTGGCCCCCTCGGGTCAGCTTGATATGACTAAAACAGGAGCTATACAGGACCAAGTGAGGTCGCTTCTCTAATCGGGCACATTTCTTCGATGCCATATTTATTACTTTGTGATTGATTTGGTGGCCACCCCTCAATTTGATTGTAGGTGTGTGTTTCAAGGTGGGCGGTTCTTGCTGCTATGAGTTACCACTAGTCCAGGAGTGCAAATGGTAGAATCCTACCTTAGCATTACCTCGCATGCCTTTTCATATTCCTTATCGCGCCCACTACGAGTTTGGTTTGTGTTGTACCGTTGGAGTGCTCCCTGATAGCCCACCGATTTACGGTGGAGTTTACAGTACTGTATAGACTACGACATTTATATAAAATTTGTTAAGGGGGATATAAGTAACGCCTTAACGCTATTTTAATACTTTACTTTACTGTAGACATATTATAATAGCGTATTGAACTATGTATGTAGATAGTTTAATGGATCCTTGGGAGATTGAGTCCCAAACATCTCTTAAGTCATTGCATGCATGTAAGACACTGGATAGGAGATGTAAAATCTCGTAAACATCTCTGAAGCCATTACACTCATATTTACTTATTTTGTTTTAACTTACATAAGATATCTTAGTTCTGACTCGAGTGTTTTGTCTTTTCATTACGCTCGGGTCAGTCTGAGCTTTTTAGTGTATTGAAAACCATTTTATTCGGAGGATGAAGACAAAGATTAGTCTACTATTTATTATATTTATTCCACTGCATCATGTTGTTCCACTGCATTATTTGTTTATTCCTGTTGTATGTATAACTTTGTTTAGTATTGTAAAAGTGTAATCAAATATTATTTATAAAACAGCTTCATGGACTGTTTATTTGATTATTATGTTTTGTCATTCAACTATGAGATTTTGTATTTTGTTTTTCTTTCTTTCTGTTATTTTCTTATTCACCCGATTAACCATCCTCCCTTTTGAATGGTTTAAGTTGACACGTGTGGTTTATTGTTGATTTAAACTGGGTCGTTACATAAATAATATGGATAAGGCTTCAAATGAACTTTACTTGAGCCTTATTTTTATAAAGATTCAATTTCAAATTGGTATTTGGGATGCGTGAGCTTAAATGTTGAAGGGTGCCTATCTTAGAACTTGTTTTAATTCATCAAATAGTTTTGTTGAATTATGCTTTAAGAATATATGATTGCTTTGGTTTATTTGGTGGTTTATTTGGTGGTTTATTTAAACAATATGCTAAAAGCTACGCCATTAGATCAATCTTTATTTGAAATGCAATATAAAAATTTGAAAATAAGTGTGGTTTGAAAAGGATTAAAATGGATTTGTGTCACTGTCCCAAAATGAAAAATAGTCAAAACACGAGCTGAACTCATTGGCTGATAACTTGTAACGTCCCACCTTTTTGCACGCTTTAAATCGACACACGTGCCAATTCAAACCATACGGAAGGGCGGACTGTTATGGGGTAAATAAGAAAACCAAGAAAGAAATAAAACAAAACAGAATCTCACAGCGAAAGGAAAAATATAGTAATCAAATATACAGTTCATGAAGCTGTTTTTCAAAATATTTAATTATACTTACAATATATATCAGAGTTATACATACCATAGAATATCAATAATGCAGCGGAATACAATAGTTTAGTGGAATAATATAGTAGATAATAGTACTACTAATTGTTGTCTTCTTCCTCCAGAATAAAATCTTCAAATCCTGAAACTCTCGGATTGACCCGAGCGAATTGAAAAGACAAAACACTCGAGTCAGAACTAAAAGATCTTATGTAAGTTAAATTTACTGAAATAAATATGAGTGTAACGGCATCAGAGATGTTTACGGGGTTTGACATCTCCTATCTAGTGTCTAACGTGAGTGCAGTAACTCAAGAGATGCTCGGGATTCACATCTCCTAAGGATCTGTTAAACTATTTACTATGTAGTAATATTTCGCTATTATAGTAATGTCTACAGTAAAATAAACTTACTTTTAAATAGCATTAAGGAGTTACCCAGTCTCCCCCTTAACACGTAATAGTCCCAGTAGTCCATCCAATATCATAGTCCCTCCTGATCGGGAAGCCACCAGAGGATACCACACGGGCTACGGAAGAAAACCAAACTCGTACAAGGCACGATAGGGTAGGTGACATGGCACAACTAGGCAATGCCAGGGTAGATATACCAATTACGCATCCGGGATGGTGGTAATGCGTAGCAGCTACTACCGCCAACCTCGAACAACACCCCCAAAATCAAAAATAGCCACTGAATCAATCCAAAAGTCAGAGTATAATATCGAAGGAGTGCGTCCGATCAGAGGAATGACCTCATTGGCCCGAGAATCGCTCCTGTTTTAGCCTCCTTATGCCAACACACGGGAGTTGGGTCCATGTATATATCTCAGAGGAAACGTTGCCGCCATCCTACTTCATTTTGGAATCTCCACTGCATACACGGTTGTTAAAGTGGTTTTTGGAGTTGGCAGAGAGTATGACAACTTCCGATCCCGGTCTCTTCAACAACCAAACGTTATTATAACACCGCGGTCTTTTTCAAAATAGTTTATACTTTAAAACCAGAATATAATATCTCTTTTCAAAACCATATAAATACGATATCATTTTCCCCTTTTAAGACCAAATCAATATGATAACATTTCAAATATATCTTTTTCTAAAACCGTACCACTTTAAAATTTATAATATCTTGAAACCATGTATTTGAATTATAACTCTTCAAAAGATAATACTTCAAAATCCATAGCTTTAAACCATAACTTTCAAAACTTAAATGTATTCAGCAGTATATAAAATAAAATGGTGTGAATTTAAAATTACTTTATAAAGTAAATAATTTCCACGACTTTAGATTTTATTCTCTTTAAATTAAGTCTAAATCCATAAATTTTAAATTCACTTTCAGTTTCAATAAACCGCTTCAGTTTCAATATATTTCAAACTTTGAGTATTAAACAATTAGAAACTAAGGTCGGAAATTTCTATTCAACAATTAAATGTCCTATTATTTAGTTTGAAATGTTTGCATAATAAATCCATAATCATTTAAATAAAACTCAAATTACCTATAACTAAATATTTCCTTCAATTTATTTATACTAGAAATATTCATTTAATTCATCTAGAATAAAAATTCAGTTATAAATACCATACCTTATAAAATTTCAAGTTAATAAGTTCTACATCAACTTATGGAGTTTAGTTCTTAAATACGCTCAATTCCAAATAAATTTCCATGTTACCTTCCAATCTTTATTGATATAAATCATTAAAACTCTATATATATTCAATATCTTAACATGTACTCAACCATATAATATAAAATAAACAACTCCATTATTCAACTTATTTATTTTATTTAACAAATTTATACATAGCTTAAATTCAATAATTTAACTATATATGTATATATAAAATAATATTTATCTAATAAAAAAATTAATATTTATTTAACCGTATCCTATCTAAACCATAGAATTCATTTTCAAAATATATATATATATATAGACCGACGGTGTCTGTATAAAATTTTCTATCCTATGGTCAAGTGATACATATATTTATCATTTCAATCTGCAATTTAAAAATTAAATTTTATGGTTATATATCATTTCAAACCGCAACCCCGAACGCAATAAAATGCAAAATAACTTGCAGTTTATGATGATATAAATAACATCCATTCATCCATCATAAAACCATACATCCATTCATCAAAATCATCATGCAATTCAGACAATACATCAATATATAACGAATAACAAACAGCAGGTATCAACTGGTAGTTTATATTCAACAATAATTTAATTATCTGTTTAATTGGCAGTTTATATGCAATAAATAAATTTGATACCAAAATTAATTCAAATAAATACAATTTAACGGAGATAATGATTAAATCTATGCCAAACAACTATAAATAAATTTCAAATCACATCATAAATAAATTTAACAAACATAAGAAATTTTAAAAGTTGTGAGTGGGTTAAAACACTCACCTTTTGAAATTAAATTAAATTTAAATTCAATTTAAACCCAAAAATTTGAACGTCTCAGAATTTGTCCAAACTAGTGTCATCAAGTCCGGAATTTCAATACGATCCTACAAAAGAAACCACGCGTAAATCTGATATCGTATGCAAAAATTATGACAATAAATGCAAGTGAATTTTAATAAAAAAAATTAAAAAAAAGAACACTATCTCACCCTAAACACATTTGCCACGTCACCATACTATTCACGTGTTTCTCTTCATTCCCAGATGGTTCGAACTGATCCTCTGCTATTCGAACATGCGCCATCACCGACCGTCCTCGTCCACGCCGACCGCCGCTATGCCGCTCACCTCCACCAGTGACTCGCTCCGCCCATACTGCGTCACTCCTCCGGCCAACTTAGCCACCGCTCGTGCCCTCTTCCTTCCAGCTACCGCATAGGTTGTTAAACCCTAATGAATTAAATTGACCAATCCGGCCGTTGAATCACCGAACAAACTGCACAGATCAACTTCCCTCGGTCCCCTCTACAATACCCAGAAAGGGTTCGACGATCCGATAACTTTGACCGACGCATGATGGACGGCCGACACTTCTTTGATTTTTACTAGTCAAACGACAATCCAAAATGAAAAACGAATTTCACCAAAAGATTACGCACTTTGAGAGCTTCAACATGTATATTTTTCTGAATTTTTCCAAGGAGTTTGAATTTTCATTAATTTTTGAATTTGCAATTGGATCTAGGGTTTGCAGCCATTGAGGAAGAGGAGCACAGAAGTTTCTGTACATATAGAGATGAGGAATAGAGGCTGCTAGGGTTTATAACGGGGTTCATATAGGTAAGTCGGAAATTAGAATGGATGGATAAGGTTGGATATACGCGCTAACTCCAAAGTGGCCCAAAAAGCCCGTTTCGACTCCAGAACGAAATTGGGTCAACCCATATATCAAAATAGATATTTTAAAATATTTTAAACGCGATGGAACAAGTTTCAAGTCCAAATTCCATCGTATGAAGAAGTTATGCTAGAAACAATATTTTCAAATTGATTTCAATTTATCGATTTCAATGCTTTTCGAGTCTGTACGATCAAACGACCAGTCCGATCGATACGAAACTTGAAATCCTACAATAATTCACTGTTACGGATCCGATGAAACTTGTTTCGTCGAAATCTGAGTCAGTGGCCAAAATTACTATTTTTATATTAATTAAATAAATTTAAAATAAATTAATTAAATCAAATTTCCCATTTAAATTCTGAATTTGATAATCTTTATCATATAATTCTTAATCATTTATACAAAATTTTAAACAAGTTTAGATGTCAATTTAAAGTTGATAAATCTATCAATTGTAGTGTCAAATCTTCAATTTCATTATATTCAAAATTATAAATTAAATTCCCAAAAATTTTATTAAATTAAATAAATCTATGATTATTCCATCCATAAATTTTAAATAGATGGATTTAATATTGGATTCAAAATCTATTATTTTAATATTCTTAGATTTCATTTAAATCTCTATTAACGTAATATTTAGATGTTTAATTTCATTTATTTTCAATTTAATAAATCCAATTATTTATTGACTATCATATTTCCCTTTACTATATTTTGGTCAATTTCTCACGTTATTCGAAATTAAAGTCTCAATTAAACTTATCTATATTTGATTTCATTCCTACATTACATCACTTGTTGTTTTACAAATAAACTACATTGCAATTCATCCTATTTCCTTCATATCTGGTGACTATTGCCTTAAATTCTCATTAATATACATTAAGGTTCATTAAATTCTAATTGACTCCCATTTTAATTATTACAATAATTACTATCCTTACTTCCAATTTTAATAATTCAGAAATTACCAATTTTGTTTTCAATAATCCCATTTAATATACTTTCCATTCTATTATTCAATCAAATTTGCCCTATTATGGATAGTATTACATTATTGAATCAATTATCAATTTATGGGAAGAATTATTGTTGGCTTACTCTTATTACATTAACAATTACCATCTTATTCCAATTTCCAGTTAATATAGAAATAAATTTCATTCACTTACAAATAAATTCATTTATTATAGATTTCCTTCCAATTAATTTAAAATTGATTTCTATAAATTGATTTGATTCAATTGCCAAATATTTATACATTAATTACTATTAAGTGTCCTCAATAATTTATTTACTTTGTTTTCAACTTTTATTTCATCAATTACTGCCTTATAAATAAACTTACGCTTCTCTTCAATTTACATTCACCTTTCCGTTATAAATTTGGTAACCAAGTTATAACATTTACATTGTTTCACTTATTAGATTTACATCCAAGTTATTAACAGTTAACTTACATTTTTTGCTGTTGCAATTTATTCTAGTTATTATTTCCAAACAATTACATATAGAACCTTGATTTTACTTAATCACTATTTATTATTATGAATTCATTAATTAATTCGCTAATTTCCTTTGTTTCTTATATTCAATTTATTACCAAATATTTCTATTTACACTCCATTATAACCTAAACAGTTGTTTCAATCAATTTGAATTGCATTAAATTGGTTATTCATCAACTGTCATTTACATTACTACCTTAATTCACATACAGTTACAATTTATCAATATATTATTACATAGGTAAATTAAATTCTTGTCTTTAATTACTTATTTTAAATTTTATATCCAAGGGCAACAATTAACACTATTTTTTTATTGGGATTCCACTTAAATTTTCAACAATTAGGTTTAATAACCATTTCTACAATTCATTATTAACATTTATTCCAATATACATTATAAAAATTTTATTCCTTCCTAATTTGATTTCGAAAATATAATTAAATTAACCAATTTTATTTATCAAAATTTACGGGTCGTTACATAACTTCTAAATGATTTATCCAATTTTGATGATTTTGACCATGATGAAAACCTAAAAATGTAAGATACAACTTTTGTTTTAAGTGTTTTACAAGATTTTATCGTTTTCTAGGCTAAAATAGTTGATTTGCTAAGTGGGCTTGTGTTTATATGTTAAAATTCCGCTGCATATATACTTAGAAAATCCATCATAACTTGAATTGTATTTCACATTTTTATGATCCAAAAAGTGTTGTGGAAAGATAATAAATAATTCTATAACTTCACTATTGAAGACATTTGCTAATTTTGTGCTTTTAACATCCTAAAGTTAGTCGTAACATTGCTTATACAAGCTAACAGAATTACTATGTTTTTATTTATATGTTTAATTAGCTAAATAAATGCCATGTAATTACCTTTTATGTATATGAGACTTATGAGTTTGATTTGAGTTATATGGGTATACAAAGGCTATATGGACTGGTACAGCGCAAACTCACTCTTGCTTGCAAAAGAATTTAATAAATTTCTTTAAAACGCTAAAATAAAGGTAAGCTTTCAGATTGAATACAGAAGTGTTAAATATATTAATATATATTGTATTTCCGACCGTGCTTTCGATGTATATCATATATATCATTTTGTGAAATTCCAAACGGAACTCCGTACAAAGGAAATTTTGTCAAAAAATTTCAAAAATTCTAATACTTATAAAATTGTTTTGATAAATTTCGTATGCGAAGAAATAAAGGGTAGTAAATGTGTCTATTTAATTTTATAACTTACGGTAAGTTTGGTTTCAGTATCAACCAATTAGAGAATTTAACAAGTTTCAACTTAACTTTTTAATACGAAACGAGTTAATATTAGATTTTAGTGTGACATCTCTAAATAAGAAATTGCGAGGATGCAATTTTCATAAGGGGGAGATCTATAACAACCCCGATTTTCGAACCCATCGTATTATATAAATTTAATTAAAATAGAAGTGTTTGAATTTTTTTTATAATTACCATTTTTGGAAATAGAATTATTATTCAATTGAAGTCTATTTAATGAAGGGTTTTGTTATAAAAAAATTTAATTAGTTGAAAATTCCCTATTAGATAATATATTAAAATTCAAACAAAAAGTTTTAATAAATATAAAATATTTTAAAGTGCAAATAGTTTTATGTACTTAAAATGGTTAAAGAGAAGATTTTTTTGATAATAAATAAAATCAATAAATCAACGATGCCCATTCAAATTAATAACTAAGTCCAACCATAACAAAAGAAATCGCACCCTTTAATCCTTAAAACACGTTCTTTCCTTGGCTTATTTTTTATCTCCAAATCACATTCTTCTTCAATATACCCTAACTCAAATCCCCTAATTCAAAAATCATTTTAAAAAAAAGGAAATGATAACATTAAACAAGTTGAAGGGGCGACGAAAGGGAGGCTAGCGATGCTAGCTTGTGGGCAAGGCCGACTTGAAGGAACGGTGATGTTAGCTCGTGGGCCAGGCCAACTTGAAGGAACAGTAAATCTAGTTCGGGGGCGGTTCCAACTTGAAGGCAGAGGTGGTGTGATGGATGGTGATGATTGGAAGCGCGCATGGTTTTTAGGCCGAAGGCGGAGGTGCTTGGGTCGGCATGATGGTCGACTAGTGATTGTCAAAGGTCACACGAGCTTCGAGGGAAAAGAGACGGGTCTGAGTTTGTAAATGAGCGGCTTCAGGAATGCTTTTAGAGTGTAGAAATGCTTCAGGAATGACTAAAAATGCATTGCTGATGGTGAAGGCTCAAACAGCGACTTGGGTACTTGGAACAAAGGGTTAAGGTGAGTTGTTAAAACTCATGAATTATATATCTAATTGCGGATAATATTTGGTTGTTAAAAGCTGGATTGGGTGAATTAATATATTTAATTCACACATCTATATTTAAAGTAAATAATTCCCTTGACATGCTTGTTTGAATTTGGATTGAGATAATATTTGGTAGAGAATGATTGAATTGCTTGGATTGCTTGCCATGGTTCCAATTTGTCTGATGGTTGAATTGTGTGTTGAATTATTAAATTCGATTTGATAATCGATTATGAAATAGCATGTATGTCGAAACTATTAAAACTTATTGATTATATGCTAGATTATATAATAATTGTGCATTATTTGTGTGTTCAGAATTCACCAAAAAGGTAACTCGGATCTATAAAATGGTTCTCTACTTGATGAATGATGTTAAAAGATGGTTTTAAACATTTTAAGAGCAAAATTGTGGTTTCTTCTATTTATGGGTTTTTGGTTAAAATTTTCTTTTGGAAAGTTTATTAAACCATTTTGTTAACTATTTATTTACATTCTATTTCAAGTTTTAAACGAGTTTTTTTTGTTTCCAAAGCCTCAGAAATCATTATTTTAATTATATTGGAAATTTAGAAATGTTCTGAAAGGAATAAAATGTACTGCCCTTTTATAAAATATATATATTATAAAAGAAACTATCTTATTTCAAAATATTTTTATTATAGAAATTATTTAAAATATGTGAAAGAGTTTTCAAGCTTTTTAAAGTAAGTAATTGTTTTTTGAAATGATTATAAGGTTTTAAAGTTGATAAATATTTCATGAAAATAAATATATATTTATATATTCATATATATATTATATAGAATTTAAAATGAAGCAAGTTATTAATTATGAAAAATGTTCATTTGATTCTAAATTTTTGTAATGAAACTCTATTTTTAAATATAAAAAATTTAAGTATTTCTGTTTAATTATAAGTGAATAAGATTTGATTTGATTTTATTTCCACTTGATTTCATGCTTTTCTATGAAACAAAGAATTTTAATAAGCGATTGAATTGTCAGATTGGTGTGGGACATTTCGCACAATTCATTTGCTTATTACTATAATTTGTTAAATAGAGTTTGAGTGGAATTTAGTAGCTTTTAGTAAATACTTGAATTTACTATTTGGTATGGGGCAATTGGTTAAACTCTTGTGATTACTGTAACGACCCAGAATTTTTAATAATTTAAATTTGAAT
Source organism: Allium cepa (assembly GCA_030765085.1). Classification (NCBI taxonomy): domain Eukaryota; kingdom Viridiplantae; phylum Streptophyta; class Magnoliopsida; order Asparagales; family Amaryllidaceae; genus Allium; species Allium cepa. The sequence goes on from CM060932.1 coordinate 169,186,941, forward strand.
ATTTAATTTATTTTAAATATTTATAAGTGAATTTTTAAGTCAAATAAATTTTTATTTGAATTATTGGATTTAATTGGATAATTAAATCGATAAATTTAATATGTTAAATTATGGAAATAATTGAAAATTGAGTTAAATATGATTGAAAATGATTTGTAAAATTTTATTTAATCATATTGAAGTTAGAACGATATTTTAGAACTTTTAAAATCGAATTAAAAGTTAATTTGTGAAAATTGAATATTTTAATATTTAAATCGACTAGTAAAATAGTCAATTTTTGAACAGTCTCAGAATTGAACGAAACCAGTTCCATTGGATCCGTAATAGTTAGTTATTACCGGATTTCAATTTTCGTGTCAATCGGAGCTATCGTTTGATCGTGGCAGTTCGAAACGCATCGATTTATTTTTAATTTAAATTTGGCGAGTCAAAATAGCCATTTTTCAAAAAGTCTCGGAATTCGACGAAACTAGTTTCATCGGATCCGTAATGTGATATTATTGTAAGGTTTCAAATTTCAAGTCAATTGGATTTACCGTTTGTCCGGTACAAATTAAAACGCCTAGAAATCGATTTAAATCGGTTTAATTTAAATTGAGCGTTTATAGCCATAACTCGCACATACTTCCGAATTAGCTTCCGAAACCTATTCCATTGTGTCCGGAACGCGGGGTAAACCTTAGAAACGCTGGTTACGGCGTCTAAATCGGAGTTCGGAATTCCCGGGATGAATAGTGTTTACGCTTGCTTTTTCTATAAATAGAAGTTAAAATCACAAATTTTATAAAATTAAAAACCTAAACCCTAATTGTTGCCAGCCGCCAGTTTATGGTTAATGGCCGAAAAGCAACGATCTTCTTCCTCATTTATCTTCTAATCCGTGCAACGATTCGCGAAACCTTCAACTAGTAAATTGTAGAGCACTCTGAGATCTCGGAATCCAACGGTTATGATCGTTTAACTCGAAGCGGATTGGCGGCAAATCGAGCTGGAAGCACGAAAGTTGTGCACGCAATTCCATGCAGATAAGGCAGCCGAGTATCAAGCCATCTCAGGCGAAGGTGGAGGAGGGTAGGGGGCTTCGTTTGGCACCTGCTGATCGATGTGAAGTTGAGTATCTTGCTCGCGTGAATTAGGGTTTAAAGTTGATGTTGGGTTCGGCCTTTAGCCTGTGCGTGCGTGAAGGATGAGAGGGAGAGGAGTTGCGTTCTATGGTGATGAGGGTAGGAGGCATGATCGAACGGTCTGATTTGCTATGGGTTTAAAATTTTTAAATTATGTTGTAATTTAGTTAATTTAAATTCGTGCAAAATTGTAAAATGCATAACTTTTTCATACGAGGTCGAAACTGCGCGAAATCAGTTGCATTGGAATCGTATGGACGAGCACTACGCGATGGAGTTGGTTTGGAGTCGTTTGGAGTTAGTGAGAATTTCGGGTAAAATTAAACGCGCGTTTAATTTTATTCGAAATAAATCGCTAAAACGGAAATTAAAACCAAGGTGAGAACTTCTCACTCAATCGAATAGATTTCGATTTTATTTTAAATAGTTAGATTTAAAATATTTGAATGCATGTTTGAATGATGAATGTAAATTATTGATTGTTAAAATAGACATTATGCGCCGTTAGTAAGCGGATGTTATTTAATATAAACATATACCGCGAATATTTCATAAACAGTGAAATTGGTATTATATATAATATCAATATATATATATTGGCATATGTATATATTGCAGTTGTTGATTTCCCGCATTTTTTTTTAGCGGATGAGACCCTATTACGCCGTTATTAAGCGGATAATATTTATTAAGAACATATACCGCGATAATTTCGTACTGGAGCGAAATTGGTATTGTGCTAATGTTTTTGGATGCAGGAAACAGGTTGGAGGGATCCAACTGGATTCCTCAACAGTTTTTATTGATTTCAGATATTTTGATATTTGATGGATTATCATATCGATATATGATATCGTTGTAGTCGTGATTGACTATTTGATGTGTAGCATCATTGGACCCAGATTTTGGGATTTTAAAATGATTTTAAAAGTGATTTTGAAAATATACTATATTTTTGGAATTGATCCATTATAAATAAATAAACGTTATAATTTTTAAAGTTATAAAAAATTATGGTTTTTGTGAAATATAGTTAAAAAGCTGATTTTTAGAAATACGATTAAAAGTCGATTTTTGAGAAATATGAACTAATGATTTTATAAAATAATTTAGATTGGATTTTTGAATATATGATAAAAGTTTAAATATAGGATTTATAAAATTTGATTATTTTATAAATCGAAATGATGAAATTATAAAGGAATTTAAAGACGTTTTAGAATAATAATATAAACTGATTTATATTAAGAGATTTATAAATGGATATTTATAAATTGAATTATGGACATTATAAAACGAGTTTTTATAAGTGTTTGAATATAGTGAAAATGAATTTCCTAAATAAATGAAATTTATGAAATTATAAACTGTGAAGTTATAAATGAAATTTTATAAGCAATAGGTTTATAAAATTTATAAAGTTATCGAAAGAATGAATTTTGGATAAATAAACAATCTTATAAGTTAAGATTAATAATTTGGGAAGTTAAATGAACGATTTTGTAAAATAATCGTTTTATAAGTAATTAACTTATAATATGAACTTGTAGTTTATAATTGAGTTATAAACTGGAATAGGTTAATAAAGGAATTTATAAAAAGGAAGTTTTTATAAATAAATAGAAACGGAATTTATAAACGTTGTTTTATAAATCCGCAAATGACTTATTTTGATAAGTTAATTGTTATAACTTAGAGATAGAGTTATATTCACATTTTGAACAGTGAATAATCCTTTAAGTTAAAGTGAATAGAAATGATGAAATTTGTTAAGGTAGTATATTCACGTTTTTGAATAGTGAATAATACGTTAAAGAAATTGTTTTAGATATGATGTTTTAAATAGAATTAAAACGATCTAACGATGTTTTAAAATGTGTTGAGATTCGAAACCATAGATTTCAACATTTATTGTTGAAATAGACGTTTTCGAGAAATAAAAGGAAATGGTGGACTATAACACTGTTGTTATAGTAAATGATTTCCGAAAGGAAATGTTTTGAATAGTATTGGGATTTATATATCTATTTTAATTTCAAATCCCTATACTAGTGATTTTGGGTTGTCGTAACGATGTTTTACGCAACATTCGTTTTGGCCCAAATAAATATGTTTAAGAGAATGATTTCCTTAAAGAATGAATTATATACTTAATTCGATTTAAGTATATTGAATATTTTCTAAGTGTTGAAAATAAAAGGAACTTGTGAATTACTTATGAATAAATAAGTATGGAAATGTTTTCCTATATGAAGTGAATAATTAGAATTTATCTTTTTCTGAAGATAAATTGAAATGAATTATTGAAATCGCATATGCATGGATATTTTGGAAATATAAATTCATTATGGAATTTATATGTGAAAAGTGGAATTTGTATAAAAATAAATATTGATTTATTTTTGAAGTGTTGAAATTAAATATCTTGTAAAGATATTTTGGAAAGTAAATAATTTGGAAAATTATTTGGAATCTGGATGATGTATGCATATCCAATTTATAGTTCAATAACCGACTATCAATATTTCCCTTTGAATGGGTATTTGATGTGAATTGATTGAATTTGAATGCACACTTATTTTTGAATAAGCGCTCACTATTCGGGTTAACCGGGAAAGGACCATGGGGTCGTATAACCCACTCCGAATATGTGATACGTCGTTGTGAATTGCATTTGAAGATCGGTGTTGAAGACCGGTATTTGCAAGAGTGATAGGATGAACTATCGATTGACTCTGCACCGAGTAGCTACGGTATTGAGTTCTCCATATGTGATGGTGAATCCGATCAGGATTGTGAATATCCGGATTGCAAGGACTTCTTTGTAAGTGCCTTCGGTTCTGTTCGATCCCGGAACAGACTTGTATGGATTGTATGTCTGACATTACAATTTGAGATATAAAGCCGATTTCTTTCAAATACATTTCTGTTGGTGGCGGAGAATTTATTCTTTGCTTAACACCCTTCTTTGAGACGTACGAGCTCAAAGGTTATATAGTTGAAGTTATCAGCGATATATTCCCAATTTGGTAATGTGACATGCTGAGTGATGCTGAAATGATCATTGTGTTGATTATTGTGATAGGATCATTTATTTGATCGTCTATCCTTGTGATCATTGTGTTGATCATTTGTTGACCCAAAGCATGGCTTTTGTATAAAGTATGTTTTTGTGGACGTGAATTCGTCGAGCCTCACACCCCGTGAATGGTCAAAACAGGAAAGATGCGGCAAGGTTATGAGGGGTAGCACCCTTTAGGATGTGTCCATTTCCTTCTGGAAAAGGGTGGTATCATGGTATGGAGCCCAGATACTTACTCATGTTGAAAACACTTTATGATTGTGTGAATTGATTACGAGCGCTCGGTGATAAAGGTCCCAAAGGACCGGGGGATGGCATATTCGGTCAGTTGTTACTCAGTTAGGAGTAACCCGGCCTTGTGTTGGTAGAGATCCGGTTTGGTTCTCGGGGATGTCCATCCAGAGGCATTCTCATGTGGCAATGGGAAGTTCCTTGGCCTGACCATTTGTTGGAAATCCAATTCCCAATACGAAACTTTTACGGTATTAGTTGTAGAACCTGCTATTCACTTATGGTGGTCACCACTGTTTGGATGGTAGCTATAGTAGGCATAGTTCGAAATGTCTATGTTGGCTAAGATTTATATTCTACTTTCGAAATGAATTTTTTCTACACTATACACTAATAATAATATCAAATGTTCTTTTAAATGCGTATCAAGCATCCTTGACTATCATAAGGAGAAATCTCCTCCGATTCTGCGTTTGCATGTGTGTGTGTGCGGGAGGCCTTATGGTAGTCTCATTTTTTAAAAAGCATTGCGAATTGATTAAAAAAATATTCCTCTATTTTGATTTTAAAGATAAATAAACTGTTTTGAGTTCTCACACCAGTCACATGACTGACTTGGAGTTTATTGTTTTCCTTCCTAAACCCTGGGTGCCCACCAATTTCCACACGGGCAGTTAAGAGTTAGGTTTATCAGGATATTCTGGATATTCTGGAGTTGCTGGAGGCAAGCTGGATGGCATGGCGTATTACTAGTTTATATAGTATTTCTTTTTCCGCTGCACTGTTGTTGATGTATGTTGTTGTACACTCTGATGATAGGATGTAATGTGATGTAATGTAATAACTGATATAGTTCTTTGTTTAAAGATTATTCATTCATTATTATATGTTGTTCCGCTGCGAATTGTGAGATTCTGATGTTGTTCTGTTGTTTTCTTCTGTCCCGTTCTATTTTTAAAATGCTTCTATCTTCTATTTTCAAATTCTCTATTTTCTATTCTCTTTTTCTATTTTTAAAAATTCTTCTATTTTCTATCTTCTTTTCTCTTCTTCTCTCTCTTTCTTTTCTTAAATTCTTTTTTTAAAAAACCCCATAACTTCTCGGTTTTCGGCCTTCGATTTCTCGGCAGTCGATAAAGGGAGTGTCGATGTTGAATTTCCGAAGAACGAAAATCCGTGATCGTTACAGTTGGTATCAGAGCTTATGGTTAAGCGACAACCATGGTTCTGTTGGGTATTATTCATTAGAGATAGAGTCAGCAGTACTCTAGAATGAATTTGAGTGTAATAATAGCTATGAGAGCGTATTTGTTAGTGAATATAAAAATTGTTTTATATTGTGATGATTGGTTTATTGAGTGGCATATGAACTTTCGTCAGCACAGCCTCGAAACTGAGCCGAAGGGGTTTCTAAACACTTGAATAGAACAATTCGACACAGTATTGTTTTCAAATTGGATAAATGAAATAATTTTACCTTGAGTATATTTTATATATAAAGAAATAATTTTCAAAATTATCAAAGTGTATAAGTTGATTGTTAGGTTGTTTGAATAATCTAAGCAAAAGAATTATAAGAATAGAATTATAATTAAAGTGATGTACAATTGTGAAATAAACTTATATATATATAAGAAGTGAAACTAGATGAATATATTTATGAACATGAGTTGTAAATAAGAATGAATTTAAAGTTAAATGAGGATATGAACTTGAGTTATATAAATGGAATTCAACTTTAATAATTGGATTGAATGATAATCAATTGAATGTAAATAGAATTGATATGAAATAATGAATGTAAGTGTTAATTCATTAAATTCTAATGTTATTGGAAGTTGAATACTTGAATGAAAGTCAATTTAATAAAACCAATTGGAAAGTAAAGATGTTAAACCAAAATGAATGTAAGTGAAGCGAAGAAATTTGGTTGTAATCAATATACTTTGGTTGTTATATGATTTTTGATTGATTGTATGTAATTCATTAAGTGTTAATGAAATTGAAAGCTATGAAATTGAATTCAAATTAGAAGTAAATAAATTTGAATAGAATTGAAAGTGAATTGGATTTAATTAGTGAATGCAAACTAATTAAAATTGAGAACGTATGTTGATAAAATCCAATGTAAATAAATCAAATGTGATTTGAATTGAAAACCCTTTCATTGAATATTAATGAGAATATGAAGGAATATTGATTGATTATGGATGTTGGTTGGGTAATGTTTGCATTTGTTGTTTAGTTGCATTTGCTATGTTGACATATATAGTTATTATGTTGCTATATGTTGTATATTGAGATTATTTGCATATGTGCATGTTCTCATGTTGTTTGTTGAGTTTAGTAGGTGCGGATCGCTTTTGCTTCGCATTTGGAGTTCGCTTTAACGCTATATTAGCTGTATATGCTTGCTAATAAAATATAAGGTACATATCTCGGATTAAATATCGTACTTTTACACTTTTTTCCCTGCGGGATGCCTCATTACTTGATGAGATGTATATTTGTGATATATATACTGTCATTTTTTTTTTTCGGATCGAGCCGCGCAAAGGAGACTATGGCGAATTTTTCCGGAAATTTAAGGCGTTAGAAAAATTTTGAGAAAAATTGGAAAATTTTGAAAACTTTAACTTTGATTTTGGAATTGAAAGTTAAACAATAATAGTTGTTTTTGAAAAGATAACTAAGTATGATTTGGAAAACTTAGTAAAGTATTGTAAGGAATTTAATTATGAATTTTGGAAAGTTAATAAATTCTGTAACCTTTCTTACTTATAATTTCGAGGACGAAATTCTTTTAAGGGGGAAAGATTGTAACGACCCAGAATTTTTAATAATTTAAATTTGAATATTTAATTTATTTTAAATATTTATAAGTGAATTTTTAAGTCAAATAAATTTTTATTTGAATTATTGGATTTAATTGGATAATTAAATCGATAAATTTAATATGTTAAATTATGGAAATAATTGAAAATTGAGTTAAATATGATTGAAAATGATTTGTAAAATTTTATTTAATCATATTGAAGTTAGAACGATATTTTAGAACTTTTAAAATCGAATTAAAAGTTAATTTGTGAAAATTGAATATTTTAATATTTAAATCGACTAGTAAAATAGTCAATTTTTGAACAGTCTCAGAATTGAACGAAACCAGTTCCATTGGATCCATAATAGTTAGTTATTACCGGATTTCAATTTTCGTGTCAATCGGAGCTATCGTTTGATCGTGGCAGTTCGAAACGCATCGATTTATTTTTAATTTAAATTTGGCGAGTCAAAATAGCCATTTTTCAAAAAGTCTCGGAATTCGACGAAACCAGTTTCATCGGATCCGTAATGTGATATTATTGTAAGGTTTCAAATTTCAAGTCAATTGGATTTACCGTTTGTCCGGTACAAATTAAAACGCCTAGAAATCGATTTAAATCGGTTTAATTTAAATTGAGCGTTTATAGCCATAACTCGCACATACTTCCGAATTAGCTTCCGAAACCTGTTCCATTGTGTCCGGAACGCGGGGTAAACCTTAGAAACGCTAGTTACGGCGTCTAAATCGGAGTTCGGAATTCCCGGGATGAATAGTGTTTACGCTTGCTTTTTCTATAAATAGAAGTTAAAATCACAAATTTTATAAAATTAAAAACCTAAACCCTAATTGTTGCCAGCCGCCAGTTTATGGTTAATGGCCGAAAAGCAACGATCTTCTTCCTCATTTATCTTCTAATCCGTGCAACGATTCGCGAAACCTTCAACTAGTAAATTGTAGAGCACTTTGAGATCTCGGAATCCAACGGTTATGATCGTTTAACTCGAAGCGGATTGGCGGCAAATCGAGCTGGAAGCACGAAAGTTGCGCACGCAATTCCATGCAGATAAGGCAGCCGAGTATCAAGCCATCTCAGGCGAAGGTGGAGGAGGGTAGGGGGCTTCGTTTGGCACCTGCTGATCGATGTGAAGTTGAGTATCTTGCTCGCGTGAATTAGGGTTTAAAGTTGATGTTGGGTTCGGCCTTTAGCCTGTGCGTGCGTGAAGGATGAGAGGGAGAGGAGTTGCGTTCTATGGTGATGAGGGTAGGAGGCATGATCGAACGGTCTGATTTGCTATGGGTTTAAAATTTTTAAATTATGTTGTAATTTAGTTAATTTAAATTCGTGCAAAATTGTAAAATGCATAACTTTTTCATACGAGGTCGAAACTGCGCGAAATCAGTTGCGTTGGAATCGTATGGACGAGCACTACGCGATGGAGTTAGTTTGGAGTCGTTTGGAGTTAGTGAGAATTTCGGGTAAAATTAAACGCGCGTTTAATTTTATTCGAAATAAATCGCTAAAACGGAAATTAAAACCAAGGTGAGAACTTCTCACTCAATCGAATAGATTTCGATTTTATTTTAAATAGTTAGATTTAAAATATTTGAATGCATGTTTGAATGATGACTGTAAATTATTGATTGTTAAAATAGACATTATGCGCCGTTAGTAAGCGGATGTTATTTAATATAAACATATACCGCGAATATTTCATAAACAGTGAAATTGGTATTATATATAATATCAATATATATATATTGGCATATGTATATATTGCAGTTGTTGATTTCCCGCATTTTTTTTTAGCGGATGAGACCCTATTACGCCGTTATTAAGCGGATAATATTTATTAAGAACATATACCGCGATAATTTCGTACTGGAGCGAAATTGGTATTGTGCTAATGTTTTTGGATGCAGGAAACAGGTTGGAGGGATCCAACTGGATTCCTCAACAGTTTTTATTGATTTTAGATATTTTGATATTTGATGGATTATCATATCGATATATGATATCGTTGTAGTCGTGATTGACTATTTGATGTGTAGCATCATTGGACCCAGATTTTGGGATTTTAAAATGATTTTAAAAGTGATTTTGAAAATATACTATATTTTTGGAATTGATCCATTATAAATAAATAAACGTTATAATTTTTAAAGTTATAAAAAATTATGGTTTTTGTGAAATATAGTTAAAAAGCTGATTTTTAGAAATACGATTAAAAGTCGATTTTTGAGAAATATGAACTAATGATTTTATAAAATAATTTAGATTGGATTTTTGAATATATGATAAAAGTTTAAATATAGGATTTATAAAATTTGATTATTTTATAAATCGAAATGATGAAATTATAAAGGAATTTAAAGACGTTTTAGAATAATAATATAAACTGATTTATATTAAGAGATTTATAAATGGATATTTATAAATTGAATTATGGACATTATAAAACGAGTTTTTATAAGTGTTTGAATATAGTGAAAATGAATTTCCTAAATGAATGAAATTTATGAAATTATAAACTGTGAAGTTATAAATGAAATTTTATAAGCAATAGGTTTATAAAATTTATAAAGTTATCGAAAGAATGAATTTTGGATAAATAAACAATCTTATAAGTTAAGATTAATAATTTGGGAAGTTAAATGAACGATTTTGTAAAATAATCGTTTTATAAGTAATTAACTTATAATATGAACTTGTAGTTTATAATTGAGTTATAAACTGGAATAGGTTAATAAAGGAATTTATAAAAAGGAAGTTTTTATAAATAAATAGAAACGGAATTTATAAACGTTGTTTTATAAATCCGCAAATGACTTATTTTGATAAGTTAATTGTTATAACTTAGAGATAGAGTTATATTCACATTTTGAACAGTGAATAATCCTTTAAGTTAAAGTGAATAGAAATGATGAAATTTGTTAAGGTAGTATATTCACGTTTTTGAATAGTGAATAATACGTTAAAGAAATTGTTTTAGATATGATGTTTTAAATAGAATTAAAACGATCTAACGATGTTTTAAAATGTGTTGAGATTCGAAACCATAGATTTCAACATTTATTGTTGAAATAGACGTTTTCGAGAAATAAAAGGAAATGGTGGACTATAACACTGTTGTTATAGTAAATGATTTCCGAAAGGAAATGTTTTGAATAGTATTGGGATTTATATATCTATTTTAATTTCGAATCCCTATACTAGTGATTTTGGGTTGTCGTAACGATGTTTTACGCAACATTCGTTTTGGCCCAAATAAATATGTTTAAGAGAATGATTTCCTTAAAGAATGAATTATATACTTAATTCGATTTAAGTATATTGAATATTTTCTAAGTGTTGAAAATAAAAGGAACTTGTGAATTACTTATGAATAAATAAGTATGGAAATGTTTTCCTATATGAAGTGAATAATTAGAATTTATCTTTTTCTGAAGATAAATTGAAATGAATTATTGAAATCGCATATGCATGGATATTTTGGAAATATAAATTCATTATGGAATTTATATGTGAAAAGTGGAATTTGTATAAAAATAAATATTGATTTATTTTTGAAGTGTTGAAATTAAATATCTTGTAAAGATATTTTGGAAAGTAAATAATTTGGAAAATTATTTGGAATCTGGATGATGTATGCATATCCAATTTATAGTTCAATAACCGACTATCAATATTTCCCTTTGAATGGGTATTTGATGTGAATTGATTGAATTTGAATGCACACTTATTTTTGAATAAGCGCTCACTATTCGGGTTAACCGGGAAAGGACCATGGGGTCGTATAACCCACTCCGAATATGTGATACGTCGTTGTGAATTGCATTTGAAGATCGGTGTTGAAGACCGGTATTTGCAAGAGTGATAGGATGAACTATCGATTGACTCTGCACCGAGTAGCTACGGTATTGAGTTCTCCATATGTGATGGTGAATCCGATCAGGATTGTGAATATCCGGATTGCAAGGACTTCTTTGTAAGTGCCTTCGGTTCTGTTCGATCCCGGAACAGACTTGTATGGATTGTATGTCTGACATTACAATTTGAGATATAAAGCCGATTTCTTTCAAATACATTTCTGTTGGTGGCGGAGAATTTATTCTTTGCTTAACACCCTTCTTTGAGACGTACGAGCTCAAAGGTTATATAGTTGAAGTTATCAGCGATATATTCCCAATTTGGTAATGTGACATGCTGAGTGATGCTGAAATGATCATTGTGTTGATTATTGTGATAGGATCATTTATTTGATCGTCTATCCTTGTGATCATTGTGTTGATCATTTGTTGACCCAAAGCATGGCTTTTGTATAAAGTATGTTTTTGTGGACGTGAATTCGTCGAGCCTCACACCCCGTGAATGGTCAAAACAGGAAAGATGCGGCAAGGTTATGAGGGGTAGCACCCTTTAGGATGTGTCCATTTCCTTCTGGAAAAGGGTGGTATCATGGTATGGAGCCCAGATACTTACTCATGTTGAAAACACTTTATGATTGTGTGAATTGATTACGAGCGCTCGGTGATAAAGGTCCCAAAGGACCAGGGGATGGCATATTCGGTCAGTTGTTACTCAGTTAGGAGTAACCCGGCCTTGTGTTGGTAGAGATCCGGTTTGGTTCTCGGGGATGTCCATCCAGAGGCATTCTCATGTGGCAATGGGAAGTTCCTTGGCCTGACCATTTGTTGGAAATCCAATTCCCAATACGAAACTTTTACGGTATTAGTTGTAGAACCTGCTATTCACTTATGGTGGTCACCACTGTTTGGATGGTAGCTATAGTAGGCATAGTTCGAAATGTCTATGTTGGCTAAGATTTATATTCTACTTTCGAAATGAATTTTTTCTACACTATACACTAATAATAATATCAAATGTTCTTTTAAATGCGTATCAAGCATCCTTGACTATCATAAGGAGAAATCTCCTCCGATTCTGCGTTTGCATGTGTGTGTGTGCGGGAGGCCTTATGGTAGTCTCATTTTTTAAAAAGCATTGCGAATTGATTAAAAAAATATTCCTCTATTTTGATTTTAAAGATAAATAAATTGTTTTGAGTTCTCACACCAGTCACATGACTGACTTGGAGTTTATTGTTTTCCTTCCTAAACCCTGGGTGCCCACCAATTTCCACACGGGCAGTTAAGAGTTAGGTTTATCAGGATATTCTGGATATTCTGGAGTTGCTGGAGGCAAGCTGGATGGCATGGCGTATTACTAGTTTATATAGTATTTCTTTTTCCGCTGCACTGTTGTTGATGTATGTTGTTGTACACTATGATGATAGGATGTAATGTGATGTAATGTAATAACTGATATAGTTCTTTGTTTAAAGATTATTCATTCATTATTATATGTTGTTCCGCTGCGAATTGTGAGATTCTGATGTTGTTCTGTTGTTTTCTTCTGTCCCGTTCTATTTTTAAAATGCTTCTATCTTCTATTTTCAAATTCTCTATTTTCTATTCTCTTTTTCTATTTTTAAAAATTCTTCTATTTTCTATCTTCTTTTCTCTTCTCTCTCTTTCTTTTCTTAAATTCTTTTTTTAAAAAACCCCATAACTTCTCGGTTTTCGGCCTTCGATTTCTCGGCAGTCGATAAAGGGAGTGTCGATGTTGAATTTCCGAAGAACGAAAATCCGTGATCGTTACAATTACTTAAGTGACAGTAATCAACACTTAAAGTTACATTATCTTAGGGTGTTCATATTTGTTTGTAGGCCAATAGATCCCTAAGAAAAGATGACTCATTTTTCATCGACCTAAGAGTCGATACATTTGGGATTTAGGTAGGCAGACCTATTTTGGAGGATTAGGTTTGTTATGGTATGACACAGCTGCCTTTTTGAACCTTGGATAGGTGTTATATACTGACCTATCTGTTTATTTTGGTTACGGTAGACAATATTGCCTATTTTGTAGGATTAGGTAATTCATATAGTATTCTATTTGGTAGGATTAGACTATTTATGTAGTGGAGTCTTTTTCTTATTAAACCGTTGAGATGAATTAATTTTATAATTGAATCATAATAAGAATTTGAAATTTGTGATTCTACTTGATATGCCTTATTATGATTATTTGGTTTTAGGCATATTTCTATTATGGCTTATTTTATGGTTAAGCCATATATTTATAATAATGGATTTGTGAAATGGTGATTTAGATTGATATGTCTTATTATGGTTTTGGTCTTAGAAATATTTTATTATGGCTTATTTCTATCGTTAAGTTATATACTATTGTGATATTATTCTCACATCATTTTATTAGATATATTCCGACCCATTTGTATTAAAATTCTCATGTTAGACCGAGACCATATAGGTACAAGGACTCGTTGACCTTTGGATTTTGGGCTAGCATTAAAGTAGATTATTTTAAATAATTTAGTTTACTTCATACTTGTATATATTGGCATTTAGGATTTTATGTCATGTATATTATCTGTTAGTCATTATGTACCTGATATAGTATTTGGATGTCATGTTTATAGTATGTAGGTCTACTACTGATATTTCATAGACTCGCATTATGTTGTGTATATGATGTATACTATTCCATTGAGATCTATGACTATGATTCTAATCTATTTACATTATATACTGTTCAGAATATGTTAATGATGTGTTTATTACTTTGTATTAATACTGTATACGTCAAAAAAATTTAGTTTAAATCCTTAAAAGGTAATAAAGACGTGTCGGTGTTAATAAAGATATATTCACATTCGATCACCCTTCACCAGCCATATTCTCTGTGTTATTAGACGACATTACTTGTAATGTTCGTTATAATATGGGTATAACGGTGGGATCTTACATAATATTTAAGTATCATATATTTATATTCTAAGCCTATTTATTAAATAATCACTAAAATAGTTTTTTTTCCATTATCTTTCTGACAGATAATTATTTCCAAAAACAATTTATCTCATCATTAGTTATTTTATCATTAAATTTTGATTTACCCAAATAAAATTCAATATTATTCTTATTTAACATTTAAAAATTCGTTTTAATCAATTAAATTATTATTATTAACTTTTGTTAATTACCCCTTAATATCAGGTTGTTACATACTTCCCTGGGAAGAATCTATAACAAAACCAATAACTTCATTATCAATTTATATTTAAATGCAAACCAAATAATCATTTAAACAAGTCCTACAATACTCCGTCTTCACTTTCTCGAGTCATTACTTATAATAATATGTATTGAGTCATTAAGCATCCAATAGAGTAAAATTAATGATAGACCTCTCATAAGTGACTTATCACAAAACTGAAACATCTCAATTATCTACTAAATATCAAAATGCCAATTTATAAATTTTTATTCTTTAAATCATTGTCTTACCCTAAAAACATACTTTTAATTCAAAAGTATCAAGTATCAAATATATTCCAAAATATCCCAAATAAAAGTTTTACCTTCTTTTTAGAGAAAAAATTCATTATAAGATCATATGAATATATTCACTCATACTTGGGTCATAGAAATTTTCATTCAGACTAATTTCATTTCAAACTAAATTTCAATATATTATATTAATTCAAAAAAAATTATCTTAAACAAAATACTTTTCTTTAATTAACAGTAAGTTGCATAAATACTTCAAATGTATTAATAAAACAAATATTTTTTATATTATTATATGATATATAACGTTCCAAATAAAATTTCCATTTTGAAATTAAAATCTCACAAACTCCATTTTCTAGTAATTAATAATATTCATACAAATAGATTCCTTTATGGTCAAAATGTACTATTTAATAATCATTAATTTATATATGCATATTCAAAAATTTCCTTCCATGTTAACTTTATAAACTTACTTAAGTTCATAATATTTAATAAAATTCTTATTTATCACAAGTCAATATGATTTTAATAAATACTTGTTTCATAAAATTTTCATAAATTCATAATTCAAATTCATATAATTATGCTTTTCTAAAATGTTCCTTACCCATTTAAATCAAAATATCCAAACCATATCAAATAAATTATAGTCAAATAAATTATACTATCCAAAATATCTACAAATTAATTCCAAATATTAATAAGTTATAATTTATTATACCATAGCTTTAAAATTCATAAATAACTTTTCAGTCATTTTTACAGTCATAATGTAATGTCCATAAAACAAAATTCTATTCATATATAATTTCTCAAAAACTTAATATGATTTATTTCAACACATATCATATATCAAAATCGCAAATACTAAAAGATATAATGATGTTGCCTCGCCATTTATTTTAGTGATTTACTAATATCAATTGGCTGTAGTATTGACTATGTAATCAATATTTCCTCGCCAATGAATTCAGCTATTCACCAGTGACTGCATACATTGCTTAGAATATATCCAAACTTTTAAAATGTCTTTTAGAACATATTTTCCCAGAATAAATATGAAGTCATATTGTTATTATTCCAAAACCATTTCAAACAATGACTTCAAATATAACTTTACCAAAATTACCAGCATTCCTTAAAAGTATTATTTAAAATATTCAATTCAATTTAAAAAAAATTCAAAATACTTTAGATTTTCTCAAATTATTTCTCTTTTCAAAACATTGTGTTCAAATGTCTCATTTTAGTGTTTAGGAATCCATATCGAATACGTGTGTACCTACGTCGACTAAAATTCTTAAAGCACTCAACGGATAAATTAACACACATTCATTCAAAAAAATTCATAGCGTAATTTTTATAAATCCTTTAACATACTTGTCTTTATAAAATAAATATTAGCTTGTTCTAAACTTAATCAAATACGATACTTTATCATAATATTCCCAATTAAAACATTTTCTAACAAGCTATATGCGTATAAATAAAAAATAATTTCTATAACAAATACTCATAAACCTTAAAGCATTTTATACATTCTCTAAATATACTTCAAATAATAAATCCTTTTTTAATACTTTAAACATCATATCTCAATAAGCAATCATCATACTTATAGTACATACTCTCGTGAAATTTCTAATCAAAACATTTTTTACCTTTCAATAACATTTTATAATAAACTATATATACACACATATACATATATAAAAAGTCTTTATTTCTAGCAAATACGTAGTGATATCATAGCATTTCAAACATCCTTTGAATGTATATTAAAAAATAAAAAATTTCAATAAATATTATATAATGTCGAAAACACCATACGCGTTTACTAATAGCAGGTAAAGATAAAAAATTAAATCCATTTCACAATCTTGATATAAAGACACAAAAATATTCAACCAATGGTAATAAAAAATTAAATTCAATACAAACAATTATCAATAAACAAAAAATATAAGAAACAATGACCAACGCACTTAGCAGAAACTCTAATTATTAGTTTCCACTGTGCACTTTGATAAAAATCAAGTCATGACATAACAATTCAATATTAAGCCACCCAAGGTCAACATTTTATATTTTAACACATATAATAACCAAAATCCAAATATCCTATACATATAAAAATAAAAATATATATGTCCCTAGATGATTCCCCTAGTAATCGTCATATACTCCTATTATCCCTTCTTATACGGTAACTACCAAAACACCCAAAGGGATAGGGATGTTAAGTCTTATATAATGTCTTGACTCATGTCTCATATATAATGTATTGTTCTGAACCTGGCTCTGATACCAATTTCTAACACTCCCACCTCTATACCCATACTTCCTAAGAGTATTATAAGGTAATACCGTCGAATAATACAGAGAGCGAGTCGATATGGGATATACATGTGTATATTTCATTAAGATAATACTGGTATGTATTTAAACATCTTATATAAATAACTCTCTTATATGTACTTGGTATCAACATAAAATAATAAACATGTGTGTCTCTAAGATAAAACAATACATAATGTACAGTAAATAGTAGAAAACACAGAGTCAGAATTGTAGGATAATATATATACAAAGTATGTTTGATATACATCACATGAATATACATACAAGAGACAAAACAATACTAGATGGTAACTACTATACCAAATACTAGCCTTCCTATACCCAAAACACAAGCTAGTCTCATTGTCCTTGAACCTGAAATGTCTCGGACCGACCCACGCATTACATAAATAACACATGGGTCAGACTAGTGTAAATCAAGGGTTAATATACATATGTAACCCAATATATGCAAGGTGTCAAAATGTGATATCGCCATTAGAATAATTCATGGAAACAACTATAATATTAATATATATGTAGTAATGTATGCATGATATATAATTAAAATATCATAGTAAATCCCAGGGTACACATCACATCAAATACAAACAAAAAATGTACAAAGATGTCATCATCCATATAGAAATGCATCAAATCAGAAGTCATGGAATCAACAATAAATGGGCGAATTATTCATATTAAAAAATCATCGATAAATGAGATATCACCAAGTATAATTGGGCTAGCATAAGGCATTGCCCAACTGTATGTAACACCCCTAATTTTTAATGACATTATGCAGGAGATTTAATTAGATAAATTAAATAGAATACGTAAATATTAGAGTGATAAGAGGATTGAGATTTGAAAATTTAACAAGAGGCCGAGCTTAATTAAATAAATGGGTTATGAAAGGTTTCATATATTAATTAATAAGAAAACAATTAGCGCAAGGGTATTATGAGAATTGCTACCATCATGATCCTATTACCCTTTAAATTCTCATTTCATTTTCATTTCACATTCATTTTTGCAAAAAATCTTAAATGCAAGCAAAAGAAATCAATCCCGCTATTACCTAGGGAAGAAAAGGGGAAAAAATTAAATTAAAGCTAAGGAATCAAGGTAGGGGAATTAATCAAGGATTAAATCTCAAATTTCTTATCCCAATCATGGTGAATAATAATCAAAACCAACTCTATTTTTGTTTTTAAGATCATTTGATTTCAGGTTTTATGTTTAAACTATGTGTGATGATTTTAATGATGATATGCATAGATTTTTTGATATGTTAGGTTCAAACAAGATTGTTTGATAAAGGTTCAATTCGATTTTAGGTAAAAAATAGTGTTTTATGGATCATGAATTGTATTTATATGTTATGTAAAACATTATTTTAGAGTTGGGTTTTAATTTTTATAATTAAGTTATGGAAAATTTATTATGAATTTCCAAATGAAAATATGAACAATAGGGTTTAGAAATTAATTTAGGCTATATTATGAAGAATTTAGGTCTGAAATTTATATATGTTAGATAACATACTAAAAGTGAAATTCTATGATTTTTAGGATTTATTCTAAGTAGTTTACTATGGAAATTAAATTATCTTATATAAAGGACTTAAATGTTTTATTGTAGCTTAAAGAAGGCCTTATTTGATAAATTATTTTAATTAGATCTGAAATAATTGCGGAAATTTTATTTTGGAAAGAATTTGAAAAGTTTATGGCAACCAATTAATGTTTACAAATTGACAGGTTAGTTAAAAAGCAATTACTTAAAAAGGCATTAAAATAGTCTTTACCAAGAAGTTATGTTTCCCCTCTTTCAAACGTTGCCTTTAAACCTTATACTTCCACCTCAAAACCAATCAAGCCGAAACTAATACATAGGGTATCAATAAGTTGGTACGTAGTGGATTGGAGAAAGGCAGAAGGTATGTAGTCGAAACCGAGCTTTCGAAGGGGTCGAAGCCTTTGTTTTACTCTCTAAAGATATGCACTTGCCTTGTTTTCAAAAGGATGCTTTCGAAGGGGTCGAAACACATTTAAATAGCTTTCGAAAATGTTGTTGCCTTTTTTGTTTCGAAAAGAATGCTTTCGAATGAGTTACCCAGTTTTTATTCCAAGTTTTTGAAAGGGGTAGTTTCAACCTAGTCGAAACCCTGTTGCCGTCATTATGCCTTTCGAATGGATTGAAGTCATCAACTAGATCAAAAGGTAGCTTTTTTTATAAATGAAGTAAGCCACTTCCTAAAGCTTTTGAAAGATTTAATGGTTTTATAGGCAATGGCAGGGGTTTTGAAGCTATCCTTCCACATGTTTTAATTTATATGATTAATGCTTTTGAAAGGATGGTTCCGAGGCCATAAGTTTTCCCCAAACTCTTTTATATAAAGGTTAGTGGTTTCGAAAGGGGTACTTTTGTTTATATTCACTTTGACCCAAAAGATATTTTTAAGGATAAAACCAATTGTTTCGAAAGAGGTGATTTAAAGTGTTTTAGAAGGCATATGCTTGGTGTTTTGAAAGAAAATTTTGAACACTTTCAAAGGAGGATATACAATGGTTTCGAAAGTAAAAGTTTAAGATTTCGAAAGCCTTAGTTTTCGAAACAAAGAACCCAATCTTATTTTTAAAGGAAAAACCATGATAGAAATAAAGGAGTTTTAAATTGGCTTATAATTATGAAGTTTTTGAAAAAGCTTACCTTGATAAAATAATAGGTTAAAGGGATTAACCATGTTTCATATGAAAATGATTTCAAGGAAATTAAACCACAGGTGTTGGTGTTATTATGCTATTATGTTTGCTTCTTATAATATATATACATATACATATATATATATATATTCACATTATAATGGACCCATAAATGTATTTTGGTGAGAAAAAAGCCAGAATAACCAGTTAAGTTAACCCAATAGTGAATATAAATTGAGTTAACTCCTGAATGAGCAGAATTGCATTCAGAAGGTCAGATAGACCAAAATACAGGCTGCCTAAATATTGATTGAAGAAGTTGTCAGATAGACTGGTTCATAGTAAACCCATGAAAACTAAGATTAGAAAGAGTTATTGGTAGGGGCCAATAGATTTGTAATGAACCCATGAAAACTATATCTGGATTAAGTTATTGAAAAAGTCAATAGGTTCCTAGTCAACCCATGAAAACTAGGATACGAGAGAAGTTATTGGAGATACCTAGGTTCAACTAGAACCCATGAAATAATAAAGTTATTGGCAGGGACCAATAGGGTCTTAGTGATCCCATGAAAACTATGAAACCGTTAAGGGAGTTCATAAGCTTTATACAGGTTATTATTCAGGCCAAGGAAACTAATAGGTTAATAGTGACCATAGAAATTATAAATGAGACAGATAGCCAAATTTAATGGGGATGAGAAATCCAAAATTAATTTACTTGTTTGCATATCATCAAATAATTTAAATTGATATGTTTTAATCATTGTGGGTCCAGTATATGGTTTTTATAAAGTTTTGGATAAGATTCTAGTGAGGGGAAAACCTATTCCGCTAAGCGGTGTGGTCTCACTAGATATCTAAATGGTTTGAGATGGTAGGTTATTATTCATACCAGGCTTTATATCTGACTCGAAGTTTATGTTTTCCCCTTAACCTCTTGGGTGCTCAATTAACTTTGAGTAGTTTGAGATTTGAGGTTTTTAGGTACCTCATTAGACGAATAAGCTTCTGGAGGCATGCATAAGGCAAGCTAGGTATCAAGAGTTTCTTTCTATTTTGATTCTGTTGTGCTTTTTATTAAAGGCAAAGTTGTTTATTTGCCTAGTTATATACTCTGATCATCCAAGGGGGCATCTTCATATGTCGCTCTTGGCGTATGTTGTAATAATTATATTTTCTCTAAACATGGTTCTCGAATATGGGATTATGTAAATAATGTTGAAAAGAAATGTGAAAGTTGTTTAACGATTTTAATTTTTTTCCATATCCATGTGTTTCTGTTATATCAATGTATCTAACATTACCGTATTTGGTCGTCGAGGATTCATAACTATGGATGACTGCAGCATCCGTAGCCGTTAGTTTTAGGCCTTCAAGTGGGGGCGTTACAATATATCTCTCAATCTATTACAACCCCACCGCTATGCACAGTTTAGCAAAGATCATTACAAATAACGTCGTCTGCTAATCCGGAGAATATGGCTGGTTAAGGGTGATCGAATACGAATATATCCTCATACTAACATTGACATGTCTTATTTACCTTTTTGTGGATCTGAACTGAAATTTAAACATGTTAAGTATTAATACAAAGTAATAAACACACCGATTAAAAATATTTAAAATAGTATATAATATAGATAAATTAGAGTCATGGATCACACAACATTATATACATAATAGAATGCGAGTCTACAAAATATGGGTACTAGACCTACATAATTATATATATCATATTCAAAATCTTGTATCAGGTATAAAGTCACTACTATATAATATAGATGACATAAACTCCTAACAATATATACAAGTATAAAGTAAACTAAAACTATCAAAATAGTCTACTTCAATGCTAGCCCAAAATCCAAAGTCAATGGGTCCATGTACCTGTAAAGTTTTGGCCTGACCCGAGTATTAAAATAATAAATGGGTCAGACTATATCTAATAATATGTGAGATAATAATATCATAACTATATGACTTAAAATAATAAGCCATAAAAAATATGTAGAACAAACAATTGTAATAATGCATATTAATTAAAGTCACCATATAAATCTATAAACGACTTAAGTATAAATAAGTCATCTCGAAGTATGCCTGAAACCTAAAAATTCAAAAAGGCATGTCAAACCAATAATTGCCTATCTCAAAATTTTGACTTAACAATAACCAAATAAGTCGTAAATAAAATATGCCCAAAATGAATACTCAAATGAGGCATACTAATAAATAACCATTTCATAAATACATATCAAGTCTCAATAGACTATCATTTCAAAATATGGTAATAAACAACTCAAAATTCCATAGTGCCACAAAGGATACAGATTATCCATACTAAAAATCTTTGAAGAATTTTAGTCGTCTATCAGTTTAATAATGAAATAATAATAGAAATAATAATGTTAGTTGTCTATCAGTTTAATACAGTGATACAAAATCTACCGAAGTAGACACGCTACATAGAAAGGAAGCCTTTCGAAAGAGACTACAGATTAGGAACACCACTCAAAGAAAAGAGCAGAAATGTACCTAATCTATCCTATGCAAATTTACCTTCCAAAAGAGGTAAACATAGTCTAACTGTATAAAACAAAATAAACTGATAGGTTGTGGTATCTATAGACTACGATGCATGTAAAAATCTGCCTTTCGAAAGAGACAACCGTACTGACACCATAATCCGAAAGAGATCTGCCAACCTAAATCTAAAAATGTATCGATTCTTAGATCGATGAAAAGTGAGTTATCTTCTCTCAGGGATATATCGGTCTAAAATCCCAACACCCTAAGATAATACAACTCTAAGTGCTAATTACCGTCACTCCAATAATTACAAGAATTTAGCAAAGTGTCCCATAACGGATAGTAAATTCAAGTATTTACTAAAAGCTAGTAATTTCCACTTTAAACTCTATTTAACAAATTATAATAATAACCGAAAGAATTGTGCAAAGTGTCATATACCACTCGACGATTCGATCGTTTATTAAAAAAATTATTTCATAGAAAAACACGAAATTCATCAGAATCCAATTCAAACTTGCGTAAAATAGTCAAAAGCTAAATACAATAAAAATCAGTTATAGTTTATAGGTTGAAAGTAATTAATATAATTTTATCATATAGAAAATGATATTTAAATTGCTTTATCTATAGTTTACTTTCAAATTTATCACTTTTAAAATCCTATAACTCATACATATAAAACGAAAAGAGTTAAAATACTATAAGTCTTAAAATAAAGTTCCTTTATTAGATCTTTTAATCAAAATAATATTTTCATAATCAATAATTTACTTTATTTCAAATCCATATAAATATGTTTATAATATTACTTCATAAACACTTAAAAACCATATATTATTTGTAAAATTAAAAATCATAGTTAAATTCATTTTAAAACAAGGCTTTATATCTATAAATAGATATATTTCTTTAAAATAACATTTGAAAGAATTTCAACTCAAAATAGTCGATTACTACTGAAAATCAAAAATAGTATAATTTAACTATATTTTATAAATTAATTTCCAATAAAGATGAAGATAGATAAAATCTCATATTAAAAATCTTTTAAAAACATTCGCACCTTTCAAACAAGAAATCCAATAGAATGCAACTTTTAGAGCCAATGACTCTCTACAAAATATCATTTCACGATATGAATTTATTTATCAATCCAAGTTGCTTTTCGACAAACTCCGATCATACAACAATGTATGCAATTTCAATCATCGACTCAACTTGCAGTAATAATATAGTTTTAACATGCAACTTCATTCCAGTCATTTGATTCATTTTTCAATTATCGCTTTAATCCAAAATTTTAAACTCATATTTCAACCAATTTATCCGTCAAACAAATTGAACTCATAGCATATAATTTATTTTAATAATTTCATCCAATCGCTATTAAAATTTAGTGCAATTCATAAGCAATTCAATCATTCACTATCAGTTTATTAATGAAATTCCAAACGAAGCATATATATAAATATATATAGAATAAACATGCACAGATATAGGTGTGTGAGTTATAAAATAACTCACTGAATCCATTGCTTGCTTGAATTTCCCGTTAGCTTCAGCATGATCCTACCCAAATTTCCATCGAATATTCCAACACTTATGTTAATTCTGAGCTTCGAGACAACAAAGCCTCTTCATCTGACCTTGCTTTGTAACGGTCAGAAGAGGTTAGCCATACTCATCTAATGGTAAGACCATCGGCAAAGCCAGGCTTTTCTTGCACCACTACGTCATCCACCATCGAGACACCCAGCATCAACGTCGCCTCGGCCATGCTCATGTTCGGCCCTCTAAAGCTTCGCTTCCATGTGCGCGGCTCTTCCCATTCTGGCATCGATGATGAGCCAAGTGAGGATGATATAGCGCTTGGATTTGCCCTTCTAACTCTTTTTTTTACATCCATTTCCTCAAATTAGGAAATTAGGGTTGGCCTATTCTAAGTGTGAAAGGTTTTGGTAAAGGTATAGAACCAATTTGCAAAAGGAGGTATTAACATTGTATGGCTAGCTTTGGGCTTTGGGCTCTATTATTATTGTTTTCTTTTCTTTTCTATTTTACTTTTTTTTGAGTAAGTTGCTTTATAAATTTTAATCAATTCTACTTTAATTTAATTTGATTTACACTTCATTTGATAAGATAACTTTTCAAATTACAACATTTTATTCAATTCAATATTAATTCACTCTAATTAATTATGCACTGAACTAATATATTTAAATTTATTCATCTTCATTGATTTATTTATTTTATTGAATATTAATGAAATCTTTTTTCATCCATCTCAATTGTACAAAACTATTTATACTTTAAAATATTTCATATTTAATAACACATTTTATTTGGATTTTAGTATATTATCAGAAATGAAATTTATTAACTAAATCAAATTTTACTATAACCAAAAAAAAAATCTTTATTGAATAGAATTTAATTGAATAATAATTTAATTCCAAAATAATAATTGTCCAAACTAAATTCGAATAGTGCCATTTTAATTAAATTTTTAGAATAGTATGGCTTCGAAAACAGGGTTGTAACACAATCTCTGTAGTAAAATATCTGCATTAGTATAAAATATAGAAATATAGCCACCTATCAAAGAATTATATATGATAAACGATATAAGAATCATTATACTCTGGACACTTATCACATCAAAGGTATAATCTCATCCACTCATATAGAAACAAATAGTAACGGGAATTGACTGTACGACGGACACAAGGTCCTAAGTAGAATCGTATCACAATAAATGGGTTACACCACCCATATCTATACTTAAGTGAAGGTATATACAATATGTACATATCTAACAATCGATTAGAACCAAATAGGAGATTAACAGCTAAATTTCCTGCTCCACAAGCCCAGGGCTACACTGCTCAAATCTGCTTCTACAGTCTTCGGCTACGTCCTTGGTATCTTGACTATATCCATCTAATGTGCTCGTCGATGCGAGGACTCTTAGTCACGACCTGGATCATGTCCCTATGGTAACAGACTACTAGCCTAATTGAAAAAATGGCGAGGCTACACTGCCCTTCACTAAAATCGTGTGATGTGCATCTAATATATAATAAAGGTGTCATAGATCTGGAGCACGACCCCACGATCAAGCCGTCAAGGTGGATAATGGTCTAATCTAGTTTCTGCTAACTTGTATTAATGTTAACCATAAAATACAAATGGAGATAAAGAAGGCACTTCAGAAACCATCTGTAGAGGTAAAGAGTAACAGAAGAAGTTACCTTTCGGTGACACCGAAAGGTTTGCATAACACCCAATGAAAAGAAGCGCATGATAACTCAAGAGGAGGGGCCGTTGCAGGTATAAAAAGAAAAATACTTATAATGCCGCTTGATGTAATGAACAGATGAAAGGAAAGAAGAGAGCTACAAGCCTTTTAAATAAAAAGGAAGGGATGCAAGAAACAAGTTTATTGCAAATCTAAACCATTAGAAGCAGAAGAAGGGATTCGTCACTCGTCATTCAAAAACAAATGTCTTCCAAGAAAGGTAGAAAGAATAGGACCATAATAGATAACACGGTTGACAACCATTTCAGAAGCATAATGAGCCTTTCTGATCGGATAAAGTACGTGTCCAGTATCTCTCAACAGTATCGAAAGGTTTGCATAAAGGTAACATTCATAATTCAACAAAAAGGCCACCTGCCGACAGCATTGGGGAAAGGCGTGGCTTTCGGCAGTAGTTAAACAAGGAAGCAAATTTTCGACAAGATTGGAAGGTTCATAGTGTCTCCTAATGAACCAACCTTGCAGGAAGATGAATAGACTATAGATACATTAAGAAACACAAAGCCTCCAATGACGCTCAGTGGCCCATGATAGTGTGTGAATAATAAACCTTCCGTTAAAACTGAAAGGTTCGCAACTACATAGAAGAAGGAACCTTCCATCCAGATGAAAGCATAGGTTCGAAAGGAGGGCTGCCTACATCTACAAATAAGACCCTAGGGGTCCGGTCTTAGGATCCGATCTTCTTCCCATTTCATCTACTCAACAACTTCTATTGCTTCCGTTCAACACATGGTAACCCTAATTTTGAAATCAGATTGGGGGCTATCTTCTAAAATTTAATATCAAATTCCATTATGGAGAAATAAAGAAAATTGTGGCTTACGATCAACTCGGGATTTGGGAATAATCATGATCAGGCTTTAATTTTACATTAATGGCAGATCTTAGATGATTTATTTCTTATATTCTTTGTTTATTTCAAGAATATGCCGTGAAATTTTCATCAGACAACCTCATAAGTTTCCTTCTCCTATGCTTAATATTAATTACAAGAAGGGGGAATGAAACTTGTGAGATAATTCCAATATAAGTTTCATGGCATATTGACTCAACTCTTGTTATTTTCTTAACGTGTTTGAATCATGCATTCTTCTCGAAAGGTTTTCATAAGTGGAATGTCGACCTAAGAAGCTGAAAGTATTAAAGGAATGGAAGATAAAGCAATCTCATCAGTTGATAAACCCAATGGATTTTCTTAACCTTCCGGAGGGTTTAAATGGTTTCCTAAGCCTTCTAATCCATCGAAAGGTTTAATATAACCATCAAGAGATATGGATTACTTTCGACTTCTAAGTGAGATATAATGAAATGATATGGATGAAGGTTATTCGATCCAAATAAGCTAACCAAAGGGTTTGAATGGTTTCCTAAACCTTCCGGTCCATCGGAAGATTAAATAAAACCATCAATTTGGTCAAATTGCAAAGTTTAAGATGTACTTGAACCCTTAGATGGGGGCTAAGTAGCTGCTTGTAGTTTCTAAAAACCTTCCAGATTATCGAAATGTGTACCCATACTATGGATCCCTTCCAGCCCAAATGCTTAAACCATACTTAAACCTTTAAGTAATGCCGAAAGTAAGATGATTCCTCCCCCAAATCCTCATAAAAAATAAGCACTCACCTATAACCTTCTGGTATCAATCCCCTCTTGTTAAGATAAGAATTAAGATCTCGAAACCTTCTAACCTAGTCGTTTCATTCAATAATGAAAAATCTACTCAGCCAAAAGTTTAAGTTCATATGATATAGTCCTATGAAATGCATCAGGGATGTTAACAAAAAATCTTATTAACATTTTTGGTGCTAGAAGGAGGGCTCAAACCTCCAACCTTGTGGTTAACATAACTAATTATGAAATCTAAATTGTTGTAGGAAAATGAAATCAAAATGACATCTTGCCGTTAGCAAAAGGAATGATCATGCTACTTCTCTAGAGGAAAACATATCACCAACTTTTAATCTTGGAAATAGAGAGCAAGGGCAACCTTCCACCCTACCTCAATCGACTCCACCTCCAGTTTGGGTTCAGGTGTCCCAACAACTGGATCCAACTCAAGATCTTCAACCAGAATAACATCTGGCTAAAATCACGTATCTAGAACGCCAGATGGCTGAAATGAAAGATCTTTTGAATGAAGTGTTACCTCACCGATCGTCAATAAAAGTTACCACTGTAGGGGAAGATGTTGAGTCTGCAGAAAGGGATCTGAAAAATAATGTAGGTGCTATTAAAGGTAAAGCTCACATTTCTCTATCAAGATAAAATGAGGGCCGTCCATCGAAGGAAATTATCATGGAAGAGTTCATGTGGAAGATAAAGACTATTCCGCGAGTTCAACTTCAGACGACTACCAACCTAATCAAAGAGACTACATGAACAATGAAGCCTATCTTATGGATGTGGCGGAAAAGGCTGTAAAAGATCTGCTAAACGCTAAGTGCAAAAGAACTAAAGACGAAAGAGTGAACAATAATGAAAGGGCTGCACCCTTCATCGATGAAATTATGTCAACTCCAATACCATCTCATATGAAGGTCCCTACCATGAAATATCATGGGACAACCGACCTGGATGATCATCTGATGGCGTTTGATAGCTAGATGGAATTATACAACAATTTTGGCACTATGAGGTGTCAACTTTTTTCGATCACATTACAAGGGGCCATAGCTAAATGGTACCAAGAATATCATAAGAATATGATATATTCTTGGAAGCGGTTCTCGTATGCTCAATTCTGCGTATGTAAAGATCCTTCTATTGATTATATCGTGCTTGCTAACATCAGGAAAAATCAAGGAGTGTCCTTAGGGGATTATCTAAAGAGATTCAATACTGAAGCCTTGAAGGCCAAAGGCATGAATAACAGACATAAGTTCATAGTTGTCTACTCACGACTCATAGTTAATTCCCCTTTTTGGAAGGAGCTATTTATTCATGGATATTGGGATCTTCAAGATTTCCAAGCCAAAAAGTTTATTCGAATGGACGAATTGTATTACTCAAAGAAGAAATTTGGTCACAAGAAGGACATCGGTAGATTTGACCCGGAGAGAATTCCCAAGAGTACTAGGTGGGAAGATACAAATGCTAACGTCGTGGTGTTAAATCAACCAATCTCCTACATCTATGTAATGCCCCAGGATAAGTTCAACTTCTCCACTTCATTTAAGGCTCGAAATTATCCTGAGCAGAAAAAAGGAGACAAATACTGTGCCTACCACAAAGCTACTAGCCAAAATACTAATGAGTGTAAGGTTCTGACTGGGATAATTCAGAAGTTGATTCGAGAGGGGCAGTTGAAAGAATTCGTGAAGAACCCACAGCAAACTCTCTCGACAAAAACTAACGCAAGGAAGCCTATAGGAAATGCCATAAATGTAATTGAGGAAGATGACCTGCTAAGCTTAAGTCCATCCCAGAACAGGATTAATGTCATATATGGAGGACCGCATCTAGTTGGAAGAAGTCAAAGTGCTTGAAGCAAGTACATTCGAGAAGTTATAAAGGGTGTATTCTCTATATGGGAAGAGCCACCGTTCAAAGGTCCGAAACACAACATCTATATGCATACACCGGTGATTAACCCATGGGAGCTAAGGAGGGGGATTCATCATCCCCACAATGATCCTTTAATGATCACAGCCTAAATAGGATCTTAGATGGTCATGAAAAACTTAATCGCCATGGGAAGCGCTGTGAATGTGATATTCTGCCATGCATTTGATCAAATGGGGATTTCCAAAGATAGACTTGAACCTAGTCCTGAGCCAATCTTTGGGTTCAATAATAAGGGAACAACTCCGCTTGGGCAGGTGAAGATTTTTGTCCAACCGGGACTTCCCCCATGCTCTCGAGACATTAAAATGACCTTCGAAATCACAAATCAACCATCAGTCTATAACGCCTTCTTTGGACGGCCAGCGCTGGATGAGGTGGATGCATTCGTCTCACCGAAATATCTAATGCTTAAATTCCTCACTATAGGAAGCTGGGGAACTATCCAGGGCGAACAATTTGCAACCCTAGAACAATACAATAGGGAATTTACTTGTTACTTTGACTTTTCTATTACTTTGCAGCCTTTGAAAGATGATTTTCCACATCCATCATTCGAAGCAAAGAATAAATATGATAATACTATTAAATGTATTGTTGCAAGGTGTTTTGCAATTTATGGAAAAAGAAAGAAGGCAGATTCCAACTCAATCGAAGAAAGTGAAATCGTTATAGAATTGAATTGTCAAGGAGAGGTGGACAGAGTTAAGCCAGTCGAAGAAACTGAAGTGGTTCTACTAGATTCTGCCAATTCCACCAAAATAATCAGAGTGGGAAAGGGTCTTGAGGAACCTCTTAAGTCAAGATTGACAGGATTTTTAAAAAACAATAAGGATGTTTTTGCTTGGACCCACTCTGACATGGTTGGAATTAGTCCTATAGTCATGAACCATGCCTTGAATATCAATCCAGACATTCCCCCGGTTCGGCAAAAGAAAGGTAGTTTGATAAGGTTAGAACCGATGCCTTGAAGGAATAAGTCAAGAAGTTGCAACAAAGTGGGTTTATCCAGGAAGTCTAATATCCCAAATGGTTGGCAAATCCAGTTCTGGTAAAGAAATCCAACGAAAAGTGGTGGACTTGTATAGACTGCATAGATTTGAATAAAGCTTGTCCAAAAGATTCTTACTCATTGCCAAGGTAGACCTATTGGTCGGCTCTACCAGTGGACATAAGCTGCTTTCCCTAATGGATGCATATCTTGGGTATAATCAAATTCCTATGTTCAAACCAGACGAGGAACACCCTAGCTTCATTATAGACGAAGAACCTATTATTATAAGGTAATATCATTCAGACTGAAGAATGCAGAAGCGGCTTATCAACGGTTAGTTATCCGAATGTTCAAAGAACAAATTGGAAGAAATATGAAAATTTATGTTGACGACATGTTGATGAAATCTCAAGAGGCGGAAGATCACCTTGAAGACCTGAATGAAATGTTTAAAATGCTCCGCAAGTATCAAATGAAGCTCAAACCCCAAAAATGCAACTTTGGTTGCCATTCTAGAAAATTTCTTGGATATATCGTGAGCACACAAGGGATTGAGGCTAGCCCAGAACAGATACAGGCCATTAAGAATATGGCAGAACCGAGGACAAATACGGATGTTATGAGTTTAAATGGAAAAGTGGTATCATTAAGCCGTTTTATATCAAAAGCCAGTGATAAGTGCATATTGTTCTTTAAAGTGATCAAGAAAAAGAATTTTTTTGAATGGAACAAAGACTGTAAAAAGTCATTTCAAGAACTGAAGTTTCACTTGGATAAACCAGCATTCTTATCTAGCCCTGAAGAGTGGGGAAGATCTACACTTATACATGGCAATTTCTAAACATGCGGTGAGCTTGGTATTGATTAGAAATAGTGAGGGATTGCAACTACCAGTTTACTACGTAAGCAGTAGAATAAAGGATGCTGAGATCCGATACTCGGTCATTGAAAAGCTGGCGTACTGTTTAATTCTGACAGCTTGAAAACTAAGGCCCTATTTTCAAGCACAACCAGTAAAAGTGTTGACCAATGTCCCATTGAAGCAAGTCATTGGCAAGCCCGAAACTTCTGGAAGGTTAATTAAGTGGGGAATTGAACTAAGTCAGTATGATATAGCATATCAGTCTAGAACGGCTATAAAAGGTCAAGCATTGGCCGATTTCATCAATGAATGCACATGGTTCATTTTAGAGCAATCCGAAAAGGATACAAAACCCAAGTGGCAACTATTTGTGGACGGTGCATCAAATGAGCAAGAAGCGGGGGCAAGATATGTGATAATTACCCCAGATGAGCACAACTTACACTATGCTATATAGTTGGGATTCTCAACGACTAACAATGTAGCAGAGTATGAATCAATGTTTGCTGGATTAATCCTTGCTTTGCAACTTAAAATCCTAAGAATCTAAATATTCAGCGATTCTCAATTAATGGTTAACTAGATCAAGTAGGTACATCAAACCAAGGATCCTAAACTAGACCAGTATGTGAAGAAATTTTTGAAGATGCTCGCACTTTTTGAAGATTTCTCCATACATCAAATACCAAGAGGAGAAAACTCTCGGGCAGATTCACTGGCTAAGTTAGCAAGTTCAAGAGGAGCTCTTGAAACTTGAATTGTACCGGTAGGATTTCAGGCCAATCCCGGCATTGAGGAAAACAGACAGAAGAAAGCTGCGGAATACTAGTATTAACCCGATCATAGGCGCTGTCATCAAAATCAAAAGAGATGGACCAAGAAGTACCGAATCAAGAATTTGTATTTTCGATAGCAGAAGAAAGTTATAAAAACACTTGGATGGCACAAATCGTAGATTATAAAATCAATGGAAAATTTCCCGCAGATAAAGTAGAAGAGCGGAAGCTAAAACGACAAACTTAGAGCTTTACCATTATGGATGGAATTCTTTACAAGAATGGGTATGCCCTTCCCTATTTACGGTGTGTGAAACCTGAAAACGGATTGAAGATAAAAAGGGAAGCACACAAAGGATTTTGTAGGGATCACTCTAATAGAATAAAACTAACCAAGAAGATAATGAGGCAAGGGTTTTACTGGCCACATCTAACTAACCAAGTTAGGGAGTATGTTAAAAGGTGTGAGAAATGTCGGCGTTATTCTAAGATACCACGTCTTCCGATAAGTCAACTAACCTCTATTACTACCCCATGGCCACTTGACGCTTGGGGAATAGACTTAATTGGACCACTCCCAATCTCCAAAGGAGGAGTAAAATATGCTGTGGTGGCAATAGATTATTTCACGAAATGGGTTGAAGTAGAACCACTCCTGAAGATTACCTTAGGGAAAGTACTGAGATTTTTCATCAAAAACAATGTCAAAAGATTTGGGATACCTTACAAGATAATATCCGATAATGGAACTAAATTTGAGAGTGAAGAGTTTTCATGGTTTTGCCACAAGAATGGGATAATAAAAGGGTTCTCCTCGGCCGCACATGTTGAATATGCTAGTATATGATTTTTGTTTGATGATAATAAACATATATATATATATATATATATATATTCATTTAAATGTATTTGTTATGGTACTATTTTAGTTTTCACATAATTAAATAAATATTTGATGAATAAAATAAATACCACAGAATTCATATTCAAACAAATATTTTATTCAAACAAATATCTTATTACAAATTCGAATAGTACAAATTTAAGCTCTCACTATACATTTACACATTGTCATTTTACAATACATTTTCGATTACGTTACAAATTTCAGTTTACAATTTATTATCTCACTATATATCACTCATTCACTAGTATTTGTTCTTTAACTATATTTCAGTTTGTATCCAGCATCTGAATTATCTGCAAAATAAACACTGACGTGGTAAAATTGAAAAAGAAAATATTTTGCAGTGAAAATTAAAGTGTGTATTTTTTGAAAAATGTTATTTGCTTCAGTTATTTGAGTTGTTCGTCATCATTTTCGTTTGAATCCATTTATACACGAACAACTTATGACATGCATAGTGTATCACTGTACATGCCACAAGGCCTATAAACCGATATGAACTTGATAAAATTGCAGGGACATGTGAGCACAAGGTCAAACCCAAGCCATAAGCTGGGTTCAACTCAGGTGCACGCAAAACAATATACAACACCTCAGATATAGTCTAGACTGCATATGTATAAAGAGCAACAAGCATGAACATGAAGCAGTGCACATATACACACAAGAGTGCAAATAAGTATGGCTCGAACAATACAAAACTAAGGTGAACACAGACCAAACTTCAACAACACATGGAACCAACCAGACCAGAGGCTTTGAGTAAAATGAGATTGTGATTAACTCAACATGTCAACAGACTCGAGTGAACATGTTCAATGGCATGGTCTGGCGCAAAGAAACAAATCAAAACAACAATTCAGATTTGGTCAGAGCAATACAATAGGACAGTACATAGACACATGCATACATACATGCATATACACACACACACACATCCATATATATTGACGAAGTAGATGAAATCGCCTAGTCGAACAAACTATGCATACAAGCAAACATTGGAAGCAACAAGTAAATAGCAAGAAGCAAGTGCTAGCATACATGGACAAGGCAAGATAACATGAATATGTGCAGTATGAATGACAACTGCCTCAATCACATGGTAGTTACAATATAAACAAAAGGAAACCAGACTGAAAATGTGCAACAGAAGTTCACATGCATACAACATGTATACCAGTCCTATACATATGCATACAAGATGACTACGGTTCAAAGTTTCAGTTTCATTCGGTTTTTAGCATGAAAGTCTACAGCTCAGACTTACAAGGCAACCAGACCAAGATAGCCCAGTCCAAATAAACAAGTACAATGAAATGGTCCATACACATGAAGACTCAAATGCAACAACCAAAGTTCATATGCAAGTATTCGAAGAGGACAGAGGATATGCATGCATTTAGACATATATATACAGTGAAATGCAGACTCGAGAACACAACAAGGCTCAACACATCAATAAACCCAAACCAATAGTGAAACAAAAAGCTTCAGACTCTAGTGTACAACTTCAATTACCTGAAGCAAGAACCACACATCACACACACACACACACACACATATATATATACACATATATGCGTCTCATATATGTATGCATTTATATACATGAATATGTGCACTACACCTTCAATGAGCAAATGCAGGTTCAAAACAATGAAATGTCAAGATCACCAGTCCAGACCCAAATTACAATACAACCAGATTCAATATCAAACTACTCTCTCTATATATATATTTATATGCTCACGAACACAAATCAGGTTCACACAACAACTAGACTACCAACAAGCAACCAGACTCAATCAAGACATGTTCAAAGAGATTCGAGTACACATGAACCATCGACCAGATCATATGAGACTAAACACATATCAGTACAACATGGTAGGTTGAACCCATATCAGAAGCAAAAGTGAATATCGGACCCCAAGTACAAAGCAGTGCAAGTCAATGCAAGTGGACAGTGCAACCAAGTGCAGGCATTCAGATATGCAACTAGACTAATGCAACAACAAGCATGAAGATATACAACAGAGAAGACTGCAACATAATGATATATACATGAAGTCCCAAATTAACATAAGTACAAACCAACATAGCAACAAGGAGTTCGAACAAGTCAGAGGTGTTTTAAATATCATCGAACTTAAATGTCGAAGTCTATTTTTATTTCGCAGTAGATAATATGATGAACACGAATTAACCAAGTCAATTATCTCAAGAATTCAAAGTGTCAAAGTCATAGAAGACATGAACGAGAAACAAATTCAAATGCCAGAAAAGAACAGAACCAAATCCAATCGAGTATGACATGAGCAAGTCAAAATAATCACAAGTATTTAAGCGAATGGCCAAACAAATTAGTTGAAGAATTCAAATCGAATATACAAACCAAACTTAAGGGGTTCTTTCTTTATAAAACCAAATTCATCATCTGCATATTAGGTATTCAAGTTCAAGAAAAATACCAAATCATTAATATCCAAAACTTGAATCAAACAAGTCGAGCAATAATCAATATCGAAAAAGGGATAAATTTCTTACCAATTTTATCATTCGTGCTCGATAAAAATTGGAGCAGCTGCAATCCAAACAAAGCCAGGATCAATTGATGAAGTAAAGCCAAAGTGAATTCATCACTCAATCGATCAATTTTTGAATCGGTGCATCAAATTTCACAAAGCCCTAATTATTGAAGAAAAACAACGAAAGAACAGCTGCGAGCAAATAAAAAGGGGAAGAATTTTTTATTTTTTATTAGTGGGACGGTTGCTTATTATAATTATTTTGGGTTAAATTAAAAAATAGGGTTTTGCTTTAGTTTTATTTTCAGTTGTAATTTTCTTTTCTTTTAAACCATGTAACTTTCTAGTCGTGTGACTAGGTTACGAGCTGCGGTGGTGTAGTTCGAGAATTTGCAGCTTAGTGGCTGAGTTATGGCAGGGTTTTGAGCGTAGAGTTAAGTTAGTCGTTAGCGGATGTCACAAGTTTACGTGTGTAAGCATCTGAATACTTAATTTCTAGTAGAAACCTTAGGGGCAGCACGTAGGCCGGGTTTTTCCAAAGCTGGGTAAATCAGTTTTGTTCTATTTCTGCTTTTGTCATTTTGCTATTATCCGTGCTGCAATTATTGTATATATATGTCCGAATTAATATTTATTATTATTATTATCACCCTATCCACCCCCCTCTAGGGTGAAACCAATCCTACAAGTGGTATTAGAGCTAGGAACAAAAACTGTTTTTTGTTTTAAAATTTTGATTTTTCAACAACCAATTCTTGTTTTTAAAATTTTTATTTTTTAAATAGCTTCTTTTAATAATGCTTTTACTGAGGGTCGGTCCATAGTTAGACCACCCATGTTTGATGGTGAATATGCTTATTGGAAAAATATATTGAATTTTTTTTGAAAACCATTGATGCTTGGAATATTGTTGAAACATGATATAGGACACCAACAATTATGGTAGATAATCAAGAAGTTGAAAAACCTATGGATCAATGGATAGATCTAGAAAATAAATTACAAAATGTCAATGTTAAAGCTATGAATTCTATTATTTGTTCATTAGATCAAATTGAATTTAATCGTGTCTCACATTTTCTAACTGCATAGGAAATTTGGCACACACTTGAAGTGACTCATGAAGGAACCTCTCAAGTCAAAGAATCTCGCATTGCCATGCTTAGTAGCGAATATGACAACTTCACAATGGCCAAGGATGAGAATATCAAAGAGATGTATGGACGACTTTCTAATCTCATATATAAATCAAAAGCTCTTGAAAACCATATACAGAATTGGAAATAGTCCGAAAAATCTTTAGAGTTCTTCCATGAAATTTTGAAGCAAAAGTTACTGCCATTCAATAATCAAAGGATTTGAAACAAATTAAAGTTGAAGAACTCATTGGAAATCTCACCACTTATGAGCTAGAAATGAAATTCAAGGAAGAACGTGAATGAGGTAATGCTCGAAAGAAATTAATAACTCTCAAAGGAACAACTGAAAGTGAAGATGATGATGATGATGATGATGATGATGGTGTAGCAGAACTGGCACTGATAATAAAGAAATTCAAAAGGTGGAATCACAAGTATGGAAATCCAGCTCTAAATCAACAACTAAAAAGCAGAACAGTCAAAGTTCTAGACAACTCAGAAGAGCAGGAGATCATATATCATAACTGCAATAAACCTGGTCACGTCAAGCCTAATTATCCTCAGAATCGACTCAGCCAAGAAAGGAAATCGAAAAGGAGAAGTTTTGTAGCTTCTTGGGATAAAACTGATGAAGCTGATAAAAGAACTAGCAGTGACAGTGAAAAAGAAAATTAGTGTCTTCAAGGAGAAACAACTGATAATGATGATGACGAGCCAAACAAGGTATCAAAACTTGCTCATTCAGAATTACTTATATATTTTCATGAGGTAAATGGCTTTTTGAACGGCTTAGGGAGAAGTACACTAAAATTGAATCACAAAGAGATAATTTGATATAATCAAATAAACAGCTTGATCAATTGGTTAAAAACTATCTGAACAAGAGTGCTAAGTGTGATAGTGTCCATCACCTAAAGAAAAATCTAAAAAATCAGAAATTAATTTTAAATCATTTGAAAATGAAATTCTGATTTTAAAAGAAAGTGAAAACACAAGGAGAGAAAATTCTATTAAACAGTGCACTACGTTATTGAATGAAAATGAATCTCTCAAAACACAAGTCCAACAATTATCTACAACTTTAGGAAATTTTTCCAAATGAGAAATATCGCTAAATATGCTATTAGGGAAACAAACTGTCGATACTGTTAGACAAAGACTTCGGTGTACTCAAGCTAAATTTGTTACAAGCGAAATTAATAAAGTCAGTTCCAAGTGCACGATTTGTGAAAAAACTGGACACAATCACAATAATTGTTGGTATAGACCCAAACATGTGAAAACCATACCAATTTAGGTTCCAAAAGGCACGGATATAAAATCCCTTAAAGTCAAACAAATCTGGGTGCCAAAAGAACAAATATAAATTGTCATGGGTATACACAAACTTATTTTTCAAAATCGTTTGTCATAAAAATCATGGACTTACAAAAAAAATAGGTTGCAATAATATTTACTCGTGTAGGTGTGGTGGAAGGCTAAGAAACGAAAAAGGTGTTACCTGGATTTTAGCTATTCCAGGCACACGACGGACGACAAATCAAGTTCATTAGCCTGGTACAAAGGTGGCAGAATCACAATGGGCAACAACGGAAAATTATCGGCAAAGGTAAAATAGGTAACGGTACATTTATCTTGAACGATATATTAAATGTGAAAATCTGCACCATAATCTAATTTAGTTCAACCAGTTATGTGATAAGGAAATAAATGTTGATTTTGATTCTAATTTGTGCAAAAATGTTGATCAATCATATTTTCATTCTTGAACTATTTCATATAGATTTGCTTGGACTAACTATATTGCAAATTTAGATGATAAGAGATGTTATCTTGATTGATGATTACTCAAGATACACGTGAATATGTTTATTTATTTTACTGATTCTAGACCTGCCATTGTGTTCGCTATTTGTTTATTTGCACGGTTTCAATCAAATCCTTAAGGAATCACATTTTAAAAGCTATAAAATGATTATAATATATTTATTGCACACTTCACGGTTTGGTCTATGATATCTATCTAACGATAACTTTCAGTCAAAGGGGAATACAGATGCAGATTACACTGGTAGCCTAGTTGACAGAAAAAGTACTAGTGGAACGTGTTTTATGTCAAGACATTCATTATTTGCATCATTTTCAAAGAAAATATCTACATATTTCTCATTTAAACTAATTTTCAATTAGCAGACCTTTTTTATAAAACCCCTCTAGAAAATAGTTTTTGCTGATTTCGTTTCAGATTAGGCATTTTAGAAATTTTGATTTTATAATTATTTTTGGATTTGATCTTAAATGACTACATTAACTAATCTGACTTCCTACCGATTATCGAAAAGATAAATAGTGATTGAAAAAGTGACGTGTGTTGATATTAATCATATATTATGACTTGAGAGGTATATGTAGTAAATTTCTTTAAAAATTTAAACAAGATTTATAATAACTTTTGTTGGTAAAAATTCCATAATCATCTCATTTCTATCATATTTGTAAAGACCATCACTCATCAAAATCCAATATCGTATGTCAAAAGTTGATATTTTAAACGAGAACTTATTCGTTTTTCTAAATTTAATAGCAATAAAATCATCCAAGGTATTCATTCTCATTTAAATGTCCTCGCGATTATGCATGGATTAATTACTTAGAATATTTGATTATGTGCTTCATGCTTATTTAAAAGTCCTCACGGTTATGCATGTATGGAACACATATCGAATTTGATTATTAAATAGACAGGTTGATTCTAATTCCATTAAAAAGTCTTCACGGTTATGCGTGGTTAGAAGATGCTTGAAATTCGTTTTTTATATAAAAATTGGGAATACTACTAATCTCATTTAAAAGTCCTAACGGTTATGCATGGTTAGTAGATATTCAAATTTCTGATATAAATATATCACATATAGACAAAACTATATGGTTTTATATGCCGACATCACACTTATCACTCTAAAGTGGAATATACGCCTAACAAAGTATTTATGATTTTTGTTTGATTTTCTATTGAAATTTAATATTTATACTCGATTGGGTATTAATGTTGTATTAATGTCTATCACTTTGTCTCTATTTTTCTAACACTATTATTCTTTTACTGATAACAAAAGGGGGAAAGAAAAGTTAAGATTTTGGAAAAAAAAGTTCAAATATTTTATTTTTTATTTGCATATTCCCATCTAGGTTCATCTGCATATTTTTATTGATTTTCATGCATATATGAAGGGGAGTTTTGTTGTAGAGATGGAGCATTCAAATAGGGGGAACAAATAGAGTTCATCAACGACCAAATACATTTAATAAATTCAAAATCTTAATATATGTTTGTTATCATCGAAAGGGAGAGATTGTTGAATATGCCAGTATATGATTTTTGTTTGATGATAAACATATATATTCATTTAAATGTATTTGTTATTGTACTATTTTATTTTTCACATAATTAAATAAATATTTAATGAATAAAATAAATAACACGGAATTCATATTCAAACAAATATTTTATTTAAACAAATATTTTATTACAAATTCGAGTAGTACAAATTTAAGCTCTCATTATACATTTACGCATTGTCATTTTACAATACAATTTCGATTACATTACAAATTTCATTTACAATTTATCATCTCACTACATATAATTCGTTCACTCGTATTTGTTCTTCAACTTTCCAGTTTGTATCCACCATCTAAATTATCTGCAAAATAAATACTTACGCAGTAAAATTGAAAAAGAAAATATTTTGTAGTGAAAATTAAAGTGTGTGTTTTTTGAAAAATGTTATTTGCCTCAATTATTTGGGTTGTTCGCCATCATTTTCGTTTGAATCCATTCATACAAGAACAATTTGCGACATGCACGGTGTATCACTGTACATGCTACAAAGTCGTGCACATCGATATACACTTGATAAAATTGCAGGGACAGGTGAGCACAAGGTCAAACCAAAGCCATAAGTTGGATTCAACTCAGATGCATGCAAAACAACATACAACACCTCAAATATACACATGGTAAGTCCAGATTGCATATGTATAAAGCGCAACAAGCATGAACATGAACCGATTGCATACACATACACAAGAGAGCAAACAAGTATGGCTCGAACAATACAAAACTGAGGTGAACACAGACCAAACTGCAACAACGCATGAAACTAACCAGACCAGAGGCTTTGAGTAAAATGAAATTGTGATTAACTCAACATGTTAACAGACTTGAGTGATCATGTTCAATGTCATGGTCTAGTGCAAAGAAACAAATCGAAACAACAATTCAGATTTGGTCGAAGCAATACAATATGACAGTACATAAACACATGTATACATACATACATACACACACACATGCATATATATTGATGAAGCAAACGAAATCACCTAGTGGAACAAACTGTGCGTACAAGCAAACAAATGAAGCAACAAGTAAATAGCAAGAAGCATGTGCTAGCACGCATGGACAATGCAAGATAACATGAATGTGTGCAGTATAAATGACAACTGCCTCAATCACATAACAGTTACAACATAAACAAAAAGGAAACCAGACTGGATATGTGCAACAACAAGTTCACATGCATACAACATGTATACCAATTCTGTACATATGCATACAAGATGACTACAGTTCAAAGTTTCAATTGCATTCAGTTTTTAACATGAAAGTCTACAAACTGGACTTACGAGGCAACCAGACCAAGGCAGCCCAGTCCAAATAAACAAGTTCAATGAAACAGTCCATACACATGAAGACTCAAATGCAACAGCCAAAGTTCATATGCAAGTATTCAAAAAGGACGGAGGATATGCATGCATTTAGACACACACATATATAAATATATGAAATATATATATATATATATATATAGTGACAATGCAAACTTAAGAACACAACAAGGCTCAACACATCAATGAACCCAAACCACCAGTGAAACAAAAAGCTTCAGACACTAATATACAACTTCAATTACCTAAAGCAAGAACCATATATCATACATATATATGCATGCATTTCACATAGGTATGCATGTATATACATGCATATGTGCACCAGACCTTCAATGAGAAAATGCAGGTTCAAAACAATGAAATGTCAAGATCACCAGTCCAGACCAGATTACAATACAACTAGATTCAATATCAAACTACTATATACATATATATATGCTCATGAACACAAATCTGGTTCACACAACAACTAGACTACTAACAAGCAACCAGACTCAATCAAGACATGTTCAAAGAGATTCGAGTACACATGAACCATAAACCAGCTCATACGAGACCAGACACATATCAGTACAACATGGTAAAGTGAACCCATATCAGAAGCAACAGTGAAGACCGGACCCCAAGTACAAAGCAGTGCAAGTCAAT
This sequence comes from Allium cepa, assembly GCA_030765085.1. Lineage (NCBI taxonomy): Eukaryota > Viridiplantae > Streptophyta > Magnoliopsida > Asparagales > Amaryllidaceae > Allium > Allium cepa. The sequence goes on from CM060932.1 coordinate 169,228,639, forward strand.
GCAAGTGGATAGTGCAACCAAGTGTAGGAATTCAGATATGCAGCCAGACTAATGCAACAACAAGCATGAAGATATACAATAGAGAAGACTGCAACATAATGATGTATGCATGAAGTCCCAAATTAACATAAGTACAAACTAACATAGCAAATAGGAGTTCGAACAAGTCAAAGATGTTTTAGATATCATCGAACTTAAATGCCAAAGTCAGTTTTTATTTCGCAGTAGATAATATGATGAATACGAATTAACTAAGTCAATTATCTCAAGAATTCAAAGTGCCGAAGTCATAGAAGACATGAACGAGAAACAAATTCAAATGCTAGAAAAGAACGGAACCAAATCCAGCTGAGTATGACATGAACAAGTCAAAATAATCACAAGTATTCAAGAAAAATCGAACAGCCAAACAAAATTAGTTGAAGAATTCAAAGTGAATATACGAACGAAAATTAAGGGATTCGTTCTCTATAAAAGCCAATTCATCATCAACATATTAGGTATTCAAGCTCAAGAAAAAAACTAGAGCAATAAATATCCAAAACTCGATTCAAACAAGTCGAGCAATAATCAATATCGAAAAAGGGATAAATTGCATACCAATTTTATCATTCGTGCTCGATAAAAATTGGAGTAGCTGCACAAACGAAGCTAGGACCAATTGATGAAGCAAAACCAAAGTGAATTCATCACTCAATCGATCAATTTTTGAATCGGCATATCAAATTTCATAAAGCCTTAATTATTGAAGAGAAACAAAGAAAGAACGGCCACGAGCAAACGTAGAAAAGGGGAAAAAGTTTTTATTTTTCATTAGTAGGTCGGTTTTGGGTTAAATTAGAAAATAGGGTTTTGCTTTAGTTTTATTTTCAGTTATAATATTATTTTCTTGTAAACCGTGTAACTTTCTAGTCGTATGACTAGATTACGAACTGTGGTGGTGTAGTTCGAGAATTCGCAACTCAGTGACTGAGTTTTGGCAGGGTTTTGAGCGTAGAGTTAAGTTAGTCGTTAGCCGATGTTGCAAGTTTACGTGCGTAAGCGTCTGACTACTTAATTTCTAGTAGAAACCTTGGGGGCAACACGTAGGCAGGGTTTTGCCGAAGCTGGGGAAATTTGTGTTGTTCTATTTCTGCTTTTATTATTCTGCTATTATCTGTGCTGCAATTATTAAATATATTTCCATGTTAATTATTATTATGTTATTGTTATCACCCTATTCACCCCCCCCCCCCCACCCCACCCCCCATCCCCCTCTGGGGTGAAATCGATCCTACAGCTCATCCGAAGGCCAATGGAGCCGTCGAAGCAGCTAACAAAATAATCAAAATCATCTTGAAAAAGAGGCTAAATAAGGCAAAAGAAAATTGGATAGAAAAGTTGCCCTTAGTTCTATGGGCTTATAGAACCTTAAATAGGACAGCAACGGATCATACCCCATACTCCCTAACATATGGATGTGAAGCAATGCTACCTGTAGAGATTAAGGTACCTTCTCATAGAAGAATTGCCTACGGCTTTAATCCAAACCACGAATTGAGAAAGGAATCACTCGACCTGACTCATGGATTAAGAGATGAAGCTGCCTTGAGAATGGCTGAATGTCACAGGAGGATATCAAGATATTGCAGCTCAAAGGTAAAAGCCAGGTCATTCAGACAAGGGGATTTAGTACTTCGAAGGGTAATGGCCAATACTAAAGACCCATCGGATGGACCACTGGGACCTAATTGGGAAGGTCCATTGGTAGTCTTCAAAGAAATTCCTTCAGAAGCCTACAGGCTATGCTACCCTAATGGGAATATGGTGCCAAGAACCTGTAACGCGGAACATTTGAGACTATATTTTCTAACTATGAATAAATAAAGTGTTTCCAAGAACACCTCTACCACAATCTAGTAAAGAAAATCTATATGGTCGGGAGTAAAACTCTCCTTAAAAACTTGGACTACCTAAGATGGTAGACTACCAATAATGATAGAAAGCCCTTGGCCACGCCAAGAAGGCCAGGTCAAGGCACCTCCTGGAGGGAGAGCGTAAACCTTTATCCACATCACGCTATGGCCAGGATAAGGCACCTCTTAGAGGGAGGACAGGCAATCCCTTGGTCCCGCCACGCTATGGCCAGGCTAAGGTTCCAAACAAGTCCTTAACCGCGTCACACTATGACCAGGCTACGGCACCTCCTGGAGGAAGGTCATGTAAGTCCTCGGGCCCTGTTTAGAAAAGCTAGCCGAGCGCACCGAAAACCTGGATGAAATATCCGAGGGACTAAGAAAAGTCCACGCTTGAAATAGGCATTGCCAGAAATCGGCATAGCTCGAAATAGCAACCACCAAAAAAGGTCGGTACTGTCAAATATGACAAACAGCCTGAAATAGGCGCTGCTTAAATAAGCACAAGATCGGACAAAAGAGTTCCTGCCTAAAATAGGCCAGAACAAATGATAAATAGACAAGAAACTTGGGCCCGAGAAAGTAATAGCATGCAAAGCACAAACACAGCCGAAGGATGGCATATTCAACAGGAAAATCAGAGGGAAGTCGTTGACTTCTTGCAAACATTTGGTAGAAGGGAGTTCTAGGCTCCTATTGCAAGAGATAATATCCCAATCTTCTATTACTTGATACTGGAAAGGGTATTCTGTTCTTCAATTATTAATTACCAGCAATGATATTCTGGACTTCGGTCAATTGTTACCAACAAAGGTATTATGATCTTCAATTATTAGTTACCGGTGATGGTATTCTGGTCTTCTATTATTAATTACCAAAATTGGAATTTTGATCATCTATTATTAACTCCCGAAATTGGTATTATGGACTTCTATCCTTAACTATTGGAAGAGATATTCTGGCCTTCCCTTATTAGTTATCGGAAATGACATTCTAGAATTCCTATCAGAAGTTGTCAGAAAATGGTGTCCCAAAAGTGGCATCCTGGACTTCAAGGGATCATGTTTATCAACGTTAAATCGGGTCTTCTGGTCTTTGGTTATTCATTATCAACCAGAAGAATACAGGGAGAGTCCTATGACCTCATAATCTTTGTCCTAAAGAACAAAAACCTTCTTTATACAAAGGGGGGCTAAATGTTAACCATAAAATACAACGGAGATAAAGAAGGCACTTTAGAAACCTTCCGCGGAGGCAAAGAGTAATAGAAGAAGTTACCTTTCGGTAACAATGAAAGTTTGGAATAACACCCGAGGAAAAGAAGCGCTCGATAACTCTAGAGGAGGGGCTGTCGTAGGTATAAAAAGGAAAATAGTTATAAGGCCGCTTGAGGTAATGAACAGATGAAAGGAAAGAAGAGTTCCCCAAGCCTTTTAAATAAAAAGGAAAAGAAGCAAGAAACAATTTTGCCGCAAATCTAAACCCTTCGAAGCAGACGAACGGATTCATCACTCGTCATTCAAAATAAATGTCTTCCAAGAAAGATAGAAAGAATAGGACCAGAATATAACACGGTTGACAACCATTTCGAAAGCATAATGAGCCTTCCTGATCGGATGAAGTATGTATCTGGTATCTCTCAACAGTATCGAAAGGCTTACATAAAGATAACATTCATAATTCAATAAAAAGGCCACCTGCCGACAGCATTCGGGAAAGGCGTGGCTCTCGGCAATAGTTACACAAGGAAGCAACCTTTCGAAAAGATTGGAAGGTTCATAGTGCCTCATAAGGAACCAACATTGTAGGTGATGAAGAGTATATGATACATTAAGAAACAAAAGGCCTTCTATGACACTCAGCGGCCCATGATAGTGTGTGAAGAATAAACCTTCCGTTAAAACCAAAAGGTTCGCAACTGCATAAAAGAAGGAACCTTCCGTCCATATGAAAGCATAGGACCGAAAGGGGGGTCGCCTACATCTATAAATAAGACCCTAGGGGTCCGGTCTCGGGATCCGGTCTTTTTCCCATTTCATCTACTCAACAACTTCTATTGCTTCCGTTCAACGCATTGTAACCCTAACTTTGAAATCAGATTAGGGGCTATCTTCTTAAATTTTATATCAAATTCCATTATGGAGAAATAAAGAAAATTGTGGCTTGCGATCAACTCGGAATTTGGGAATAATCATGATCAGGCATTAATTTTACATTAATGGCCGATCTTGGATGATTTATTTCTTATATTCTTTGTTTATTTCGAGAATATGCCATGAAATTGTCTTCGGACAACCTCATAAGTTTCTTTCTTCTCTACTTAATATTAATTACAAGAAGGGGGTATGAACTTGTTAGACGGTTCCAATATAACTTTCATGGCATATTGACTCAACTCTTGTTATTTTCTTAAGATGTTTGAATCATGCATTATTTTCGAAAGGCTTTCATAAGTGGAATGCCAACCTAAGAGGCTGAAAGTATTAAAGGAATGGCGGATATAGCAATCTGATCATTTGATACCCTTGAAGGGTTTTCTTAACCTTCCGAAAGGTTTAAATGGTTCCTTAAGCCTTCCATTCCATCGGAAGGTTTAATATAACCATCAAGAGATGTGGATTACTTTCAGCTTCTAAGGGAGATAAAATGAAATGATATGGACGAAGGTCATTCGATCCAAATAAGCTTACCGAAGGGTTTGAAGGATTTCGTAAAACTTCCAGTCCATCGGAAGGTTTAATAAAACCATCAGTCTGGTCAAATCGCAAGTTTTAAGATGTATTTGAACCCTTAGATGGGGGCTAAATGATTGCTTGTAATTTCTAAAAACCTTTCGGATTACCGAAAGGTGTAGCCATACTATGGATCCCTTCCAACCAAAATGCTTAAACCATACTTAAACCTTTCAGTTGGGCCGAAAGTAAGATGATTCCTTCCCCAAATCTTTATAAAAATAAGCACTCACTTATAACCTTCCGGTATCAATCCCCTCTTGTTAAGATTAGAATTGAGATCTTGAAACCTTCTGACTTAGTCATTTCATTTGATAATGAAAAACCTACTAAACCGAAAGGTTGAGTTCAAATGATATAGTCCTATGAAATGCATTGGGAATGTTTACAAAAAATCTTGTTAACAAATCATATCCTGGAGCATTTCATGGTAAACAAGTCGATAATATCTATAAATAAATACATACATATAGGTACCCCTCCATAACTCAACATCTATAAACTTGCTCTACACCAAGCATATAAACTTGCTCTACACCAACATCACCTAACATAATTATAAACTATATCCATATTCCCATCAAATGAGTGACATCTACTTACAATGAATAACCAAATAAGTATAACATCAGCGTCCCATACCATAGCGTGATGCTCAATCCTTTATTCATTGGTCATAAATTATACTCTATCTCGATAACATTCTATATAACGAGTCCAAAGAATAACCGAAGAAATATTACCGAATGCCCTATCACGAACGGTATTATAGCTTCATTTATTCAAATTGATCTCTATATAGAATTCAAATCATCATAAATAAAAATATTACAAAAATAACAATATGATGAATCCATATGAAAGGATGTCATCACTGTATTGTACAAAAATACTAACCAAATCAATATCAATGGTGAACCATTAATAATATTCAATTCAATATAGAAGAAATGAGAAATAAAAAAGTAAAATAAAACAGATTAATCCAATATATATACATATATATATATATATGCATATAAAATAATCAAGCCGATATTTAATAAATCATTCACAACATACAGTCTTAATATAACAAGGATGAGAATATCAAAATCGTATAATAATCGTTCTAGGACTAAGTTGAATATTTAAATAAACTTTAAATTAATAAATATATATTTTCTTTAATTAAATACAAATAAAAACATAACATACTTCTATTTAAACTTACTAATCATGAAATTCTCTTTAAAATACTTAAAATATTAATTACAAAATATTTCTCATTTCTCAAAATTAATACAAATCTTTAAGAAATTATTTTAAACCCAAATTACTAATTTTAAATATATCTACACACAGAATTTTAAATAAAACTTTTCTCATATAATTATATATTTATTTAATTCAATTTCTCAAATTTATTTTCGAAATTAATATAATATATTTATTATTAAAATATACACTTAAAAAAAATTAGATAATGCGAAATTCAAACCCTTGTGGGTTGGTTGAAAGGCACAAGTCTTTACCATTAAGCCAAACTTGCTTTTGTGCAAGTGGTAGCACCGCCGATCGACATGCAGCGCTCGACCGATTGAGGTTATGGGGTCGACCGCTTGACTCACCCTTATGCATATTATAGCGATCGTTTGGTCGATTTCTGGCCTCTTCTTCCTCCTTCCACTGTTTCTTCTCTAATTTAATGCATACACATCGTATTCAACCAAACATCAATCCAAACGCAGCATATACCAAGAATGGATTGATATAAACATAGAAACGTGAGTGTGTACACTCACCTTAAGTCTACGTCTTCATCTTCTCCTTTCTCTATCCTCCAGCACTCCAAAAGTTGATCGAAACTTTCGGTTTTTTGTGCATATAGGTGTAGATCGATACTGAGATAAATATTCTTAGATTTAGAGATTTATATTAATTTATATGATTTATTTTAATTACTGAATGTGGAAGGTTTATGATTCTTGCTTTGGGAAAATGGTGTTAGAGGATTAGTTAGGAAGTAGAATACGCAAAACAATATTTCCCCAGCGAGAATAGAAAACTCTAGATATTAGAATGATCAAGATATTAGACAATGGGTTTAGGTATTAGGTTCTTGAGCTTGGGCTTATTTACAAGAAACAAATATTTATTATATATATATGTATATATTCCCATTTCCTTTCTTATATTAAGCTAATTCCCATTTAATCAAAATTTCAATAAAATTCCAATTAAAATTATATTTATATTTCTCAAGTAATTATACAACATTATAAAATTAATTTCCCATATTTTAACCTATTTAATATTTAAATATCAAATATTTATATTTTAAGCCCATTTATTAAATAATTACTAAAATAGTTTATTCCATAACCTTTTAGAAACATAATTATTTCCAAAAAAATTAATTTCATCACTAATTATTTTATCATTAAATTTCGATATTCCCAAATAAAATTCAAAATTATTATTATTTAATATTTAATAATCCATTTTAATCAATTAAATAATTATCATTACCTTTTATTAATTATCTTTCAATACTGGGTTGTTGCAGAGCCTATCCACCTATCGTTACCGTCTTGTACTAGTATCATGTCCCTCTAAATTTATCCTATGTTTTGTAATGAGGAGGGGGTCATCATAACATTCTACTGACTGGTAAATTATATACTTAATCCATGACACTAACTTTTGCTGATTGATTTCCATTTAAGTGTCATGTGTTGAATATGCTAGTATATGATATTTGTTTGATGATAATAAACATGCATATTCATTTAAATGTATTTGTTAATGTACTATTTTATTTTTTGCATAATTAAATAGATATTTGCTTAATAAAATAAATAACACAGAATTTAAATTTGAATAGATATTTTATTCAAACAAATATTTATTACAATTTAAATAGTACAAATTTGAGCTCTCACAATATATACACAAATTCAATTACAATACAATTTTGATTACACCACAATTTTCATTTACAATGTTCTCCTCGCTACATTTCACTCATACACTCATCTTTGTTCTTCAACTCCATTCCAGATTAAATCCAGCATCTGAGTTATCTACAAACTACACACTGACGTAGTAAAATTGAAAAGAAAAATTTTGCAGTGCAAAATAAAATGTGTGTTTTGAAAATATTATTTGCCTTAGTTATTTGGGTTGTTCGTCATCATTTAATTTTGAATTCATCATACACGAACAGCTTGTGACATGCATAGTGTGTCACTGTACATGCCACAAGGCCGTGCACACCGATATACGCTTGATAAATTTACAGGGACAGGTGAGAACAAGGTCAAACCCAAATCAAAAGCCGGGTTCAACTCAAGTGAAATAAATATTAAGTCATGATATCAGCGCACATGAGCTCTAACGAGTTGCAACCAAACAGTCGAGACAGACCAATAGTGAGACAAGTGAACAAATGAAGACATATCAATGAAATAATCAACAACGGTTCAATATGACTCAAGTGCATATGAACCCAGACAACACATGCAATGGACAAAACTTTCTTAAGTGAACCAGACAAAATTGAAACAGTACCAAAACGTTTTTGAACACAAATGATTCAAGGCACATGATAAAACAACTCAGACCAACAGAAACCAAGTACACACACAAATGTACACATGCTGACATGCAACAAAGACCACAATTATGAACTGATTAGGTGCAACAAAGATGTGTACTACAATAGGCCTCAACATCAAATAACAACCAAACTCAAACATGAAGTGACAAGAAGGTTCGACTCAATCAATGAAATTTCATAAAGACCAGACTTCGAGTCAAGCAGTGGACAGGGAAACTAAGTGTATGCAACAAGTTTACGCGACTCGAAGCAAGAAGACTTAAAGCCATATGCATTAGACAGGGATATCCAGACAAATCAGTACAAATTCAATTAGACTTCAAGCAACAGACTACAAAATTGTCAAGTATAAGTGAATATGCAACATGCACATAAGAAGTGGTGCACTGCAAATACTAGCACAATGCACTTTGCATATTGAAACCAAGTGCAGAGAAGCTACATGAAAGACTACATGAAGTATACAGGCAAATGAAAAATCAGATGTCTAGAGACCGGACAAACAAGTATAGATTCAAGTATACAAACGAAGACATATTCAAGTGCATTGAAACCACACAACAAGTACAACCTGACTACACAATGAATAACACATCTAACAAGGAAACTCAACAAAGATCAAGTGAACAGTAAGTGGTGCAAGACCGAAGTTAGATAACATGAGGAACATGAATTAACAAAGTCAAATTTTCATAAATCAAGTCACTGACCAAATTCAACATACAGAGGAATAATTCAAAGCAATGTCTAAGTCATAAAAGAAAACAACTTCAAAAGCAAATCAAGCCGTGGAAGCCAAGGAATCAAACACAAGTCAGAATCGAGCCGTGTTAACCAAGCAATCAATAATATACGAATTGAACAAGTCTAAAGAAATCACAGTCATTCAAACATAATCAAGTGGCCGAAGAAAATTATCAAACGAATTCAAGCAAATTAATTCGAACGAAACTTAAGAGATTCGAACCCCATTTAAACACATAACATCATCGACCTAAGTCATCGAGTTCAAGCAAGCTAATATGTAAAGGAAAGAGCATAAAATCACATACCAAATCATGCCGAACTCGATCGGGAAGGATCAGCCGTGTGCAAAGTGAAGAAACATTCGATCGACAAAGCTAAGAATAATAAATCATAAATTCAATCGAGTAACCGAGTCGGCGCCTTTGAATTCCAGAAGCCCTAATTTACTTGAAGAGGAACAAACGAAGATTGAAGCAGCCATTATCATACCCGAAAAGGAAAGCGGGCCGACATAATATAATAGAAAAGAAAACGGTTTTTATTTTTATGTTAGACCGATCACTTCAATTGCCTTTGGGCTTGCTTTATTCAAAATCTAGGGTTTTTGCTTTTAAATTTCTTTATCTCTCTCTTTTCCTCCTCCCCCCCCCTCCCCCCCCCCCCATCCCCCCCCCCCCAACTATGGTGGCATAGTTCGAGAATTCGCAACTCAGTGGCTGAGTTGTGGCAGGGTTTTGAGCATAGAGTTAGGTTAGTCGATAGCGGGTGTTGCAAGTTTACGTGTGTAAGCGTCTGACTACTTAATTTCTAGTAGAAACCTTTGGAGTAGCACGTAGGCAGGGTTTGCCGAAGCTGGGTAAATTTGCGTGTTCTATTTTGTGCTTTTTATATTCTATCATTATTTGTGCTGCTATTATTCTGCTGTGATCTGTGCTGCAATTATTTTATATATTCCGCATTAAATTTTTATAATTAATAGTATTACCCTATTCACCCCCCTCCCTCTAGGGTAAAATCGATCCTACAAGTAGTATTAGAGCTAGGAACAAAAGCCATTTTTGTTTTAAAATTTTGATTTTTCAAAAACCAATTTTTTTTTTTTACAAATTTGAATTTTTAAATGGCTTCTTCTAATAATTGTAACGACCCGTGAATTTTTAATAATTAAATTTGGTTGTTTTAATAAAAATTTTGTAATTAAATTTAGAAAAGAAATAAAAAAATTATAATGTATATTGAAGTAAATGTTAAGAATAAATTATAGCAATGGTTATTAAAACTAATTGTTGACAATTGAGGTGAAATCCCCATAAAGGAATAGCGTTAATTGTTGCACTTGGGTATAAAATTTAAAATAAGTAATTAAAGGTAAGCATTAATTAACCAACACAATAATATATTGATTAATAGTAACTAATGTAAATTAAGGCAATAATGTTAATGCAAGGTAAACAATACTAATTAAGGTTAATAATAAATGAATGGAAGGAAATTCCAATCAATGAAAATAAATTTAAATGTTATAATAAAAATATAAAACGTAACGATGTCAATTAAAGTGATCGTTAACGATTTCAATGGAATTCCAATTTACTAAATATAATTCAGGTGTCATACTTGACTATGAATTGAATATAAGAAAACAAGAGTAGATATTGAACAAATTTATGAATTATTAGTATAAAATTTATGATAGTTGGATAAGAATAGTGTTATGTAATCAATTTTGTTATTTAATATTGGAAGAAATAAGAATTTGTAATCCGTTAATGAATTTATAACGGGAATGTATTGTAAGAATGTTAATGTAAGCTAATAAATAATTAATTCAATGCAATCCCAATTGATTGAAATAACTATTTGGGTTAGAACTGATTGTAAACAGGAATATTTGGTAATAAATAATATAAGAAAAATAAATGTAAATATTGAATTAATCAAATAAATAGTGATTGAATAAAATCAATGTTCTGTATGTAATTGTTTGGAAATGATAACTTATATAAATATGATTAAGGGTTAGTGGCAACAAATTATTGCAAAGTAATCATTTATTTAGTCCATTTAATCAAAACGTGTAATCAATTGCAATGAATCTCAATTCAATGTTATATTTCTATAAATTAAGGAAATAATTGGAAATAATGTTAGTTCTATTTTAATAAGACAACTGGTTCATTTAAAGAATGGAAATCAAGATTTTATTTATTTAATTGAAATGTAAAATTCAATAATTGGATTAACTGAAATTAAATGAAATTAAAATATCTAACATTATGTTATTTGAAATGAAGATGAAATATGAGAAAATTAATGTAATAGTTTTGAATCTAATGTTAAATCCATCTATTTGATAATAATAAATTGAATAATAGAATGAAAAGTAGATTAAATAGAATTTTCGGAAATTAAATTTATAAATTTTGAATTCAATGAAATTGAGGTAAACACTGAAATTGTTAAATTAATTGACATCTAAATTTGGTTTAATTAGTGTGAATGATTAAGAAATATAAAAGTGATAAAAATTGTCGATTATAGAATTGAAAATTTAAAAATTGGATTTAATTAATTTATTTTTAATTTATTTATTTAATTGTAAAAATAGCCATTTCGGCCACTGACTCGGATTTCGACGAAGCCAGTTTCATCGGATCCGTAACGATGAATTATTAAAGGATTTCAAGTTTCGTAGTGATAGGATTTGTCGTTTGATCGTACGGACTCGAAACGCATTGAAACCAATGAAATGAAATCGATTGAAATCGATTTGTAATTTGATTTTGGCATAACTTCTTCATACGATGGAATTTGGACGTGAAACCTTTCCATTGCGTTTAAATTATTTAAAAACGTCTATTTTGATATGTGGGTTGACCCAATTTCGTTCCGGAGTCAGAACAGGCTTTTCGGGCCATTTTATCGTTCAACGTGTATATCAAATCGTTCCGGTCCATTCCAATTTCAGCCTTGCCTATATATATCCTGTTATAACCCCTAATCCATTTCGTATGTCATTATTCTGTACGTACAATTCCATCAGCTCTTCCTCTTTCCAATGGCTGCAAACCCTAATTTCAATTGCAATTCAAAAAATAAATTGAAATTCCAAACTCCTCAAAAAAAATTAGAAAAATTATATATCGAAGTTCTCGACAATACGGATCTGCGTCAAGTGTTCGTTTTCAGAATTGATGATTGATTCAACGGCAAACTGCGGTCAAATGTCGAAAATTTCGAAACCCCAGGCTAAATTGGGGCTTTCTGATTTTGGCTTCAATCGACGAAATCAAAATCTGGGTATTGCAGAACTCGTCAGGGGGAGTCGTTTGGTGGTGGTCGCAGCCTTAATTGGTGGCTGAGGCATTGGAATTTGACCGATTAGGGCTTCGAAACCCTATACAGCGGTGGCGACGGCGGCGAATTGGAGGGCGTGGTGATGGGCCGGCAGGCGCTGCTCGACGTGGGCAAGCTGATGGTGTCGACGGCGTGATAAACGGTAGCCAGTTAAGTGTGGTTTCGAATGTCAAAGTTTCGGCTGAAGGGAGGTTCTCGCGTGCGCGCGTGCGTGAATGGCGCGTTCACGTGGAGAGAAGATGAGGTAGCGCATTTTCACTTGTCCATAATTATTTATTTAATTTTTGATTTCAAACGATCTAACTCGAATAACTTCTACATACGAGGTTCGTTTCACGCGCGGTTTTCTCCGCTATGTTCGTATTGGAATTCCGAACATTTTGGCGCCTGTTTGGACAGATTCTGAGACAGTTTAATTTTTTGGGTTTAAATTGGATTTAAATTCAATTTAAATTCAAAAAGTGAGTGTTTTAACCCACTCACAACTAATAAAATTTCTTATGTGTGTTAAATTGATATATGATGTGATTTGAAATTTATTTATGATTGTTTGGCATATTTTTAATCATCATCTCAGTTAAATTTAATCTACTAAATTAAATTGTTATTTAATTTATTATTGCATATAATTATTGAATATAAACTGTCAGTTATTACCTGTTAATTATTTTATGCTCTATATTGATGTTATTATTTAAATTAGATGATGACTGTAATAAATGGTTGATGATTGATATTGGATGAATGGATGTTGTATTTTATATTGTTTTAAACTGCAAATTGTTATGCACTTTATTTCACTCGGGATTGCAGTTTGAAATGATATATAACCGTATTTTTATTTTTAATTGTGGATTAAAATGATAAATATCCATATCACTTGACCATAGGATAGAAAATTTTATATAACACCGTGGTCTATATATATACAAATATTTTAAATGATTTCTATGGTTTTGTAAAGAAATATATGGGTTATATAAATATCGATTTTATATGTTATGTAAATGTTATTTTATAATTGTTTTTAGCTATGTATAAGTTGCTTTGAAATATAAAATAAGTTGAATAATAAATTTTAACGGGTATGATTTTATAACTTGATTTTGGTTTAGAGTGATTTAAATGAATATCAAGTTGATTCAAATGAATATATCAAGTTAAATAAGTTGAATGAATATCCAGTTAATTGAAGTTTTAAAAGTTATTCTTAAATTATATTGGATTTATTTAGTTAACATTTCAAATCCAAATAATAGTAATTAAATTTGATATATATATATATATATATATATATATATGGAATTATCAAAGAATTAGTTTTGAAATGGTGGAATACTTAAAGTTTTGAAATTGAAATGGTTTATTGGGGTTTCAAATCTGTATTTGGAATTGATTTGTGAAATTTAAGAAGCTATTTTATTTTATACAAAGTAATTTAATACTTGAACCATTAAAGTATTGGAAGTTATGTTTCAAAGTTATAAATTTCAAAGTATTACGTTTTGAAAGTGTTATAGTTTTAAGTCTTTGGTTTCGAAATTTTATAACTTTGAATACTATGATTTTAGAAAGGATATCATATTGATTTGGTTTTAAAACGAAAATGATATCGTATTTGTATAGTTTTGAAATAAATATTATATCTTGGTTTTGAAGTATAAATTATTTTGAAATGACCGCGGTGTTATAGTAACGTTTGGTTGTTAAAGAGACCGGGATCGGAAGTTGTCATACTCTCTGCCAACTCCGAAAACCACTTTAACAACCGTGTACGCGGTGGAGATTCCAGAATAAAGTAGGATGGCGGTGGCCTTTCCTTTGAGGTATATACGTGGACCCAACTCCCGTGAGTTGGCATAAGGTGGCTAAAACAGGAGCGATTCTCGGGCCAATGAGGTCATTCCTCTGATCAGACACACTACATCGATATTATATTCTGAATTTGAGATTTATTTGGTGGCCACTTTTGATTTTTTATTTTGGGGGTATGGCTCGAGGTGGGCGGTAGTAGCTGCTACGTGTTACCACCAGCCCTGATAGCAATTGGTATATCTACCCTGGCATTGCCTAATTGTGCCGTGTCACCTACCCTAGTGCGCCTTGTACGAGTTTGGTTTTCTCCGTAGCCCGTGTGGTATCCTCTGGTGGCTTCCCAATCAGGAGGGACTATGATATTGGATGGACTACTGGGACTATTACGTGTTAAGGGGAAATTGGGTCACTCCTTAACACTATTTAAAAGTAAGTTTATTTTACTATAGACATTATTATAATAGCGAAATATTACTACATAGTAAATAGTTTAACGGATCCTTAGGAGATGTGAATCCCAAGCATCTCTTAAGTTGTTGCATTCGCGTTAGACACTGGATAGGAGATGTCAAATCCCGTAAACATCTCTGACGTCGTTCCACTCATAATATTGACTGTTGATTTAACTTACATAAGATCCTTTAATTCTGGCTCGAGTGCTTTTTCTTTTCAATTCGCTCGGGTCAGTCTGAGCATTTTAGGATTCAGAGACTTTATTTCTGGAGGACGAAGAAGAAGAGTGTATTACTATTATCTATTATATTACTCCACTACACCATTGTATTCCGCTACATTATTAATATTCTCTGGTAAGTGTAACTCTGATATGTACTGTATAAGAATAGTCGAATATTTTGTAAAACAGCTTCATGAAATGTATATTTGATTATTATATTTTATCGTTCCGCTGCAAGATTCTGTTTTGTTTTTATTTCTTTCTCTGCTTTTCCTTATTTACCCAATAACAATCCGCCCTTCTGTATGGTTTAAGTCTGACGTGTGTGATTTATCATCGATTTAAAGCGTACGAAAAGGCGGGACGTTACAATAATGCTTTTGGTGAGGTCAGTCCATAGTTAGACCACCAATGTTCAATGGTGAATATGCTTATTGGAAAAATAGAATGAAATTTTTTCTGAAAACCATTGATTCTTGGAATATAGTTGAGATAGGTTATAGAGCACCAACTATAGTAGAATAATCAGGAAATTGAAAAACCAAATGATCAATGGACGGATCTAGAAAATAAGTTATAGAATGCTAATGCTAAAGCTATGAATTCTATTATTTGTTCATTAGATCATATTGAATTTAATCGTGTCTCACATTGTCTAACTGCATAAAAAATATGGCACGCACTAGAAGTGACTCACGAAAGAACATCTCAAGTCAAAGAATCTCACCTTGCCATGCTTAGTAGCGAATACAAAAACTTCACAATGGCCAAGGATGAAAATGTCAAAGAGATGTACGGATGACTTTCCAATTTCATATACAAATCAAAAGCTCTCGGAAAATCATTTGCATAGTTGGAAATAGTCCGAAAATTCCTTAGAGTCCTTCCACAAAATTTTGAAGAGAAAGTTACTACCATTCAAGAATCAAAAGATTTGAAACAATTCAAAGTTGAAGAACTCATCGGAAATTTCACCACTTATGAGCTAGAAATGAAATTCAAGGAAAAGCGTGAAGGAGGTAATACTCGAAAGAAATCAATAGCTCTCAAAGGAACAACCGAAAGTGAAGATGATGATGATGATGGTGCCGCAGAACTGGCCCTGCTAACGAAAAAATTCAAAAAGTGGAATCGCAGATATGGAAATCCAGCTCTAAATCAACAATTGAAAAGAAAATAGCCAAAGCACTAGACAACTCAGACGAGCAAGAGATCACTTGTCACAAGTGCAATAAACTTGGCTGCATCAAGCCCGATTTTCCTCAAAATTGACACGGCTAAGAAATGAAATCCATGGACCTATAAAAACAAATAGGCCACAAAAATATTCTCTCGTGTAGGTATGGTGGCAGGCTAAGGAACAACAAGAGTGATACCTGGTTTCTGGTTGTTTCTTGCACACGATGGGCTACAAATCAAAGTTCCTTAGCCTAATACAAAGGTAGCAGAATCACAATGGGAAACAATGAAAAATTATCGTAAAGGTAAGAGAGGTAATTGTATATTCATCTTGAACGATATATTAAATGTGATAATTTTCACCATAATCTGATTTGAATCAGCCAGTTATGTGATAATAAAATAAATGATAATTTTGATTCTGACTTATTCTTATTTTTGTTTCTGATTTGAGAAAAAATGTTGGCCAATCACTTTTCATCTTTGAACTATTAAATTTGTATGGTGTTTTATTGATACATGTTGATATATTTGACTTGATGTTATATTTTGTGTTTGCTTGTATACACGGCTTAAAATTCAAATTCAAGAGAAATTCGTTTAAAAACTGTTAAAAATGATTTTAAGATATTTTGGTGCATACTTCACGGGCTGGTCTATCAAATCTAACTAATAATAATTTCGAGAAGGAAATTTCAGATGCAGATTACACTGGTAATCAAGTTGAAAGAAAAATTACTAGTGGAACGTGATTTATGTTGAGACATTCAGTAGGTGCATCGTTTTTCAAAGAAAATATCTGCATATTTTTCATTTCATATAATTTTCAAATAGTAGAAAATTTTCTTATAAAACCCCTTCTAGAAAATCTTTTTTGACCTTGTTTCAGATTCGTCATTGCTAGAAAATTTGACAATTATTTTTTGGTTTTGATCTTAAATGACTACATTAACTAATCTGACTCCCTACTGATCATTGAAAAGATAAATAGTGATTGAACAAGTGATGAGTGTTGATATTGATCATGTATTATAACTTAAGACAATATACTTAGTAAATTTCTTTAGAAATTTAAACAAGAGTTATAAAAACTTTTTGTTGGTAATAATTCCATGACCATTTCTATTTCTATCATATTTTTGTCGACCATCACTCATCAAATCCAATATAGTATGTCAATATGTGGTATTTTAAATGGGAAATCATCCGTTTTTCATTTTATTATATTTTTAGCAATAAAAAAACATCTGAAGTATTCACTCTCATTTAAAAGTCCTCACGGTTATGCAGGGTGAATTACTTAGAATTTTTGATTATGTGCTTTCATGCCCATTTAAAAGTCCTCATGGTTATGTATGTATAGAACACATATCAAAATTGATTGACTAAATAGACAAGTTGATTCTAATCCCATTTAAAAGTCCTCAAGGTTATGTGTGGTTAGAAGATACTTGAATTCATTTTTTAATAAAAATTTGAAATACTACTAATCTCATTTAAAAGTCTTAGCGGTTATGCATGGTTGGTAGATATTCAAATTCCTAAAATAAATATACCACAAATAGACACAACTGTATGGTTTTATATGATGACATTATCCCTATCATTCTAAAGTAGAATATGCATCAAATAGAGTATTTATGATTTTTGTTTGATTTCTTATTGAAATTTTATAATTTATAGTATTAATGTTGTATTAATATCTATTACTTTATCTCTATTTTTCTAACACTATTACTCTTTTGCTGATAACAAAAGGGGGAGAGAAAAGTTAAGATTTTGATCAATAAAGGTCAAATATTTTATTTTGTATTTTGTATTTTCTATTTGCATCTAGGAACATTTGCATATTTTTATCTATTCTCATGCATATATGAAGGGGAGCCTTGTGTAGAGAGGGAGCATTCAAATAGGGGGAGTGAATTGAATGATGAAATACATTTAATAAATTCAAAATCTTAAATATATGTTTGTTATCATCAAAAGGGAGAGATCATTGAATATGCTAGTATATGATTTTTGTTTGATGATAATAAACATGTATATATAAATGTATTTGTTAATGTATTATTTTATTTTTCACATAATTAAATAGATATTTTCTGAATAAAATAAATAATACGAAATTCAATTTCCAATAGATATTTTATTTAAACAAATATTTATTATAATTTTAAATAGTACAAATTTGAGCTCTCACTATATATACACAAATTCAACTACAATACAATTTTGATTACGCCACAACTTTTATTTACAATGTTCTTCTCACTACATTTCACTCATACACTCGTATTTGTTCTTCAACTCTATTCCAGATTGAATTCAGCATCTGAGTTATCTGCAAAATACACATTGACGCAGTAAAAATGAAAAAAATATTTTGCAGTGTAAAATAAAATGTGTATTTTGAAAATATTATTTGCCTTAGTTATTTGGGTTGTTCGTCATCATTTAATTTTGAATTCATCATACACGAACAGCTTGTGACATGCACAGTGTATCACTGTACATGCCACAAGGCTGTGCACACCGATATACGCTTGATAAATTTACAGGGACAGGTGAGAACAAGGTCAAACCCAAATCAAAAGCCAGGTTCAACTCAAGTGAAATAAATATTAAGTCATGATATCAGCGCACATGAGCTCTAACGAGATGCAACCAAACAGTCGAGACAGACCAATAGTGAGACAAGTGAACAAATGAAGGCATATCAATGAAATAATCAACAACGGTTCAATATGACTCAAGTGCATATGAACCCAGACAACACACGCAATGGACAAAACTTTCCGAAGTGAACCGACAAAATTAAAACAGTACCAAAACGTTTTTGAACACAAGTGATTCAAAAAACATGATAAAATAACTCAGCAAACAGAAACCAAGTACACACACAAATATACACACGGTGACATGCAACAAAGACCACAATTATGAACTGATCAGGTGCAACAAAGATGTGTACTACAACAGGCCTCAACATTAAATAACAAACTAACTCAAACTTGAAGTGATAAGAAGGTTCGACTCAATCAATCAAGTTTCATAAAGACCAGAATTCGAGTCAAGCAGTGGACAGGGAAACCAATTGTATACAACAAGTTTACATGACTCGAAGCAAGAAGACTCAATGCCATATGCAGTAGACAGGGAACAGTACAAATTCTTTCAGACTTCAAGCAACAGACAACAAAATTATCAAGTATAAGTGAATATGCAACATGGACATAAGAAGTGGTGCACTGCAAATACTATCACAATATAGTTTGCATATTGAAACCAAGTGCAGACAAGCTACATGAAAGACTACATGAAGTATACAAGCAAATGAAAAATCAGATGTCCAGTGACCAGACAAACAAGTACAGATTCAAGTATACAAATGAAGACATATTCAAGTGCATTGAAACCACACAGCAAGTACAACGTGACTACACAATGATTAACACATCTAACAAGGGAACTCAACAAAGATCAAGTGAACGACAAGTGGTACAAGACCGAAGTCAGATAACACGAGGAACATGAATTAACAAAGTCAAATTTTCATAAATCAAGTCATTGGCCGAATTCAACGTACAGAGGAATAATTCAAAGCAATACCGACGTCACAAACGAAAACAAGTTCAAAAGCAAATCAAGCAATGGAGGCCAAGGAATCTAACACAAGTTAGAATCGAGCCGTGTTAACCAAGAAATCAATAATACACAAATTGAACAAGTCTAAAGAAATCACAGTCATTCAAACATAATCAAGTGGTCGAAGAAAATTATCAGATGAATTCAAGCAAATTAATTCGAACGCTACGTAAGGGATTCGAACCCTATCCATAACATCATCGGCCTAAGTCATCGAGTTCAAACAAGCTAATCTGTAAAGCAAAGAGCATAAAATCACATACCAAATCATACCGAACTCGATCGGGAAGGAGCAGCCGTGCGCAAAGTGAAGAAACACTTGATCGACAAAGCTAAGAACAATAAATCATATATTCAATCGAGTAACTGAGTTGGTGCATTCGAATTCCAGAAGCCCTAAATTACTTGAAGAGGAACAAACGAAGATTGAAGCAGCCATTATCACAACTGAAAAGGAAAGCTGGCCGACATAATATAATAGAAAAGAAAAAGGGGGTTTTATTTTTATGTTGGAGCCTTTGCTTTAATTGTCTTTGGGCTTGCTTTATTCAAAATCTAGGGTTTTTGCTTTTAAATTGCTTTTTTTTATTTTAACTTTTAAAAGTTTGTAATTTCTAGTCCTGTGACTAAGGGACGAACTACGGTGGTGTAGTTCGAGAATTCACAACTCAGTGGCTGAGTTGTGGTAGGGTTTTGAGCGTAGAGTCGATAGCGGGTGTCGTAAGTTTATGTATGTAAGCGTCTGACTACTTAATTTCTAGTAGAAACCTTGGGGACAACACGTAGGCAGAGTTTTGCCGAAGCTGGGTAAAATTGTGTGTTTTATTTTCTGCTTTTTATATTCCGCCATTATCTGCGCTGCTATTATTCTGCTGTGATCGGTGCTATAATTATTTTATATATTCCACATTAAATTTTTATAATTATTAGTATCACCTTATTCACCCCCCCCCCTCTATGGTGAAATCGATCCTACATTATGTCTACTGTTTATGGATTAATCACTTGATTCCATATATGTATTCAATATGTCCAACCTATTCTAAGGCATAAGTATATGCATGTGTGTGTATATAAGCATCGTTGTTCTTCCCAAAAGAAAACCCTGCCATTAAATACTTCTTAAATAGTGAAGAGGCAGACCCAATGGCCATTTAATACCCCAATCTCGAAGCGGATCCCTTCGCAACGTAATCGATGGTCAACCAGCCCTAACTATGAAGGCCGATGACTCCTAGATACGATTGTATAACCTAATTAGCTATATTACTAAACATCTCAAAGACTTATCTGAGGGTTAACTAGCTAACCTCCAAGTAAACAAATAAGTACCAAAATTTGAGGTCAGCACATATCTCATACGAACTTTACACTAGTAGGATATGTAGCCCATCCAAGTTTAATTCATGTCTTTGCTAACGGCCGCTCAAGACCGATGGTGGCCTTGACCTATGTCCAGCCCTACTCCGTAGATAATGGTTTACCAACAATGCTGACATATTGTCGACCTCTAAACCGAAAACCCGTTTAGATTTACCTAATACAAATCAAGGAAAATGCCCACTCTCGGTATTTAGTTTCCCTAGTTTGGAGTTGAAGCAGACCCCATTTTCCTAATTAGGCGCTGTTGTAGGTTATTCAAGACTTTTTAAATAGGGAAGAGGCAGGCCCAATGACCATTTAATACCTCAACCCCGAAGCAAACCCCTTGCCCCTCTAATGTACTTGGTCATTTAATACTTCAAATTAGGCAAACCCCTTGGCATATATTTCCTAAACCTATACGCAAACGTATATCTCCATAGGTTTTATAGTTAAAGATATCCCACATCGATTATATGTATACACAACTTTTGGTAGCCTCTTATGGAAGGCAGACTCCTGCTATGTAACTCTACCGACCTCGCATTCCAACCTATGCTAAGTCAAGTCATTTACAATTAATCTATATATCGGGCTAGGCCCAAAAATTCACATCCGTTGCAAACGTATTAACGAGGCCATAAAATTTCAACTGTGGAAATTATTACACCTCCTAAGTTCATTTATTAGTATTCATTATTTACTTGCCATGAACTTTTTCTTATTTTATACATTTACTGCTTTTATCTCTTATTTCCATTAACGTTATTAAATGTCCTTTACTGTTTCTTTTACCTCCAGTTAATGCCCTTTATAAATGGCATTTTATATTCAAATTGGGCAAGTATGAATGACATTTGTTTGTATGTTTTAGAACTAATTTATCATGTCTATTTAGTTTTCTTCATTAATGTCACAGTAGGTCTTTTTAACTAAATTCATTAAATAGGTTTATACCCATATTGACTTGATTACCGTAACTTGAAGTTAACTATGTAATTATTGCCAATCAACATTGTAACTTCCATAACTCCATAATTTATTACATTATTCATATTTTAGCATTTTAGTTGCAATTAACATCATAATGCACAATTAATTGCACGTTACCATATATATGTATGTTTATTGTAACCGATGTATATCTATTTATTTCTTTATAAATTTATATTTTACCTTATATATATATAATTGGTAAATGGAATTATTTATATTTCTATATGTTACTTTTTAGTTTATGCATTTAAGGGTATCTGGATACACATAGATCCACAAAATATGTTTATTTCTACATTTTAATGTATCAGAATCATATCTTTTCCAAGAAGGAAACATTACAATTACAAACTTTCCATAAACTACCAAAAAATGGAACTGTGCTGCATTCGCAATTTCAAGGAATTATCTCTTTTTATTTTTATTGAAGTAGATAGCGCAAACTATGGAAAAGGCACCCCTACTTTTACATCTCTTTCATTTGGACATACCCCTTGTTATTTCAAATGATGCATTTTTCATATATACTTGTGAGATTAGGCAATTTTTGGAAATTCACACGACAATCAATACAACTAAATTGTACGTTCTACAAATCCAATGAACTAAATATAGAAAATTTATATCCCAAATCAAATTAGAGCATTCCAAATGAATGATGAATAGTTTATAACCCAAATGACAAAATATATGGAAATAAGCTACACAATTCTATCAATATCATGTTTTATATATTTTATGTACTATTCTCCCTAAATTCTAGATCGAAGATGTATATGTCATTTCATTTAAGCGTATAATTCAATGGGTTTCATATATGCATAATAACAAAATAAAATTTCAATGATAAATTTAGTATTATGTAAATCATATAATATACCACTCACCTATTAGCTTTAAATCCCCAGATCCAAATCCATTCTCTTTTCTTGACTCCTTTACTTTTCAACCAAAAATAAAATATGTATACATACTCATTAAATTTGTAGATATGATTATGGATTTATGTTTAGGTTGCAATCTAAATTTATAATTCTTAAATTAACTTTTTTCGCAGAATTGATTCGCTCCTTCTTTACTTTTCTTTCTTGTCCTTCTTGATACACATACACGTTTACGTATACAAATAATATTTTTATTAGTCTAGAAGTAGTGAAGAAGAAAAAATGACAGAGCTAGTTTATTTTAGAAAATATAAAAAGAAAAGTGGAGGACTGGATCTATATTTATAGGTGTTGGAATCAATTATGTCTACTAGATTATTGTTTATTAAATTCGAGCCATTTAGGCCGAGGTTCAAACTGTACCGGCCCTAATTAACGGGTTGACCGCCCCTATATAACAGTTGACCGGCTATTCCAAGCGGCCGATTCGTGGGTCCTGGAGCTTAGTTACGCCATTAACATCATAACAACGTTAATTTATATTATTGTTTAAGTTGATTTGAATTCTTTTTAATTATTTTCGATTTGAAAACTTTAATAGTTGGCAACTTTTTCGTTTGAACTCCGATCGTGCAGCTTTATATATGAAAGTTGATCAGAAGAGCGCCACGAATGCAATGGTGCAAGTTTCGTAGTCAAATTCTGACGGTCTCTCAAATTTCATTCTTGAGCGTTATGAATTATTAATTAATTCTTTTTAATTAATATTTATTTACAGGGTGTTACACATTACATAAATTTTATAAGTTTTCTGTATATTTCATTATAGTTTCCAAATAAATGTTAGTCGACATATCTACCAGTCATTTTAGTTACATATAAACATCTTTTGTTGCCAAATCCATCGGGAAAAGATTCACACATTCAATTTGTCGATCAATGTATGGTTCGCTCCATAATTTTGCTTCTTTAATTACCAATCTAGACCAAAAGCTAACCACCGGTGGGATAGGTGCATTTTTCTAACCGTTAATTTGACAAAACGATAGTCTAGAATATTTGCAAAAATAATGAATTGTTACTCATCTCCTAAATTTGGACCTCTTTCATGTGGAAAAATATCAACTCTAGCGGTTGGATATATAAAGCACGACTTGATGAACATATTTGCAACTAAGTATCACATTTCATGCATTATCATCTGATTATCTTTAAAACATGGACCAATGTCGTAATTGGTAGGTGATTTTAAAACTTCACAGCTTGTTATACCTAAATGTCTAACATATAAATATCAATTTTACATCGATTTTGCAAATATTGACTTCTTTGTTTCTCTTCAATTGAAATTTATTTTCTCCACTTGTTTAGCTATACAATGAGATCCATAATTGCCATCTCTCAAAATATCTTCAATGCTGATAGTATATTAGTGTAGAAAAGCCGGTAGGTAAGCTAGATATTTAAAATCTGATTTTATTGTATTTACATCAACCATTCAAACTCCGCATCTGGTTTCTTCATTTTTGATGTAGTTTCTTGTTTGCACTAGACTGGGAAAGAATTTCACTAATAATTTTTGCATTTTCAAAAGTAGACAGATCTCGCTTTGTATATTTCTGACGTTTGACTTGTTTGCTAGTTGATTTGTTCTTACTATCGATTAGCCTACTTTTGTGTTTCTTTATTTTCGATTCCAATATAAATGCTGTGGCTGGTAAACCATTCATTTAAACCTCAATAACAAGAACTTTCTTCTCCTTAGAGTGGTCGAATCAATTAAACTTATAATGTAAGCAAACTCGGGTGTATGAATAAACTTGAGTAATTCTTCAACTTGTGGAATGTAATTTAATAATCTCTAGTGTTCATCTACAAGTTCAATTGGTGGTGCAAGACCTTCATTGTGATATTTGTATATTTCATGTGCACATGAAAGACCATACATTTGTCAGTTCATGTGATCACAACTAGAAGCATCCAAAGCAACACAGCTAAATTTTGCCATTTCTTTCACAACCAAATCCATTGCAAAAAAATGTCTTACCTTGTAATTGTTCAAACAATTGAACTTGATATGCAATTTGTACCGCTCATAAACTTATTTCAAAGCTAACGTTAATTTTCATATATTGTAGGTACGACATATTATCCTTTTTCGACCATTCTACATTGAATTTTGCCTTAGATGTACCTAGATACTTTTTCAATTAAGCATGCAAAGACTCTTACGAGTTGTCGTCATATTATCACAGTGTTTAATTTTATTTGTCCGCACAAAAGCTAAATACTCTTTGTATGCCAAACAATGATCACAAATATACTTCAGCCTTTGAGGATCATCTATCTAATCTTTTTTGAAATTGTTGCAATGTTTCCAAAATTCATTTCCAGACGATGCGTGAACCATCTTCTTCCAACTTTGCAAAAACATATCAAAAACATATAAAAACTTCATTTATTTTAAACTTTGATTTGCAATTTGTAATAATTTTACTTCCCATGTTCCATAAACACATCATCAACTTTGCTTTAGAATTTTTTTTCAAATTCCATTTATCAAAGCTCATTCTCTATCGGTAATTATATCCTCAGGTAGTTTATCAAGTAAATAAAAATGTTTTAGCATAAGTAACACCCATTCATAATTATCATCCCTCTCATGAGCTAGAAATGCATGAGCAATAATGAATATTAGGCCCAAGGAAATGATACCAACTATTTCTAACAAAGACATATTATATCGTTTTGTTTTGTATGTATAATCAACTGTAGAATTGATGGGAAACACTTACACAATGCGGACGATTCCGGTTGAGACCCCATTATATCTGTCAAATGATCGTTTTCGATCAGCCCTTTGAAAATATGCACAATGCTTCTCTACAAACTATTTCATTAAATGTTGCATCTCAGATCTATACTTCATTGCTGATAGTTGCATTTTATATTTAACGTTGTAAATAGCGTTCAAAGTTGAGGTATTTTCTGAAGACGACTTTTTAATGGTAACTAATACTTCTCTTGGAGGCACGCCACAGTCATGTGTTCTAAAAAAGATTTCTCCTTGTCAAAAAACCTTGTCCCATACGGATGCCTTTCTAAAGAATAAGGAAGTTCGTGATTACATACGTCGTTGATTACATATGTTTTCAATTTATCTCCTTCTAGATACACGTTCTTTGATAGAAATGGACATTTGCATTTTCTAGTGGCACTAAGTCTACATCATTTTACGATGTTTTCTTTTTCATCAATTTTGACCGGCGGTACACTCCCCCCCTTTCACATTCCAATTGCAACCATGGTTTTTATTCATGTCCTAGTTTATCATACTTCACAATTATGATAACGGTATTTTCAACTTTTTTTCCTATTGCTTTACACCACCGGGTCAAAGCATTTTGTGGAGCAAAGCATTTTGTGGACCAAATACCCGAAATCAAATAACACAACAAAAAATAGAAAATGAACTAATAAAGTTCAATTTTCCAACCGTGTTAGTGATCGTAAAATTTTAAATAAATACTTACTTGATCATTTAGAAAATGGTTTGTCAAATCAACTTTTATGTCCTTTGAAGCATTTGATCGATCATCTTATACCATATTTTCACTATCAACAAATTTATCATCCGAAACAATAAATGCATTCTTAATTTTATTGTCGTTGGTATCATCCATCTAAGAATCGAAAAATAAAATAAAAGGGAAATAAAAACATATAAGTTGGATGATTAAAATATACAATTCCATAACTTACATTGACATTTACTATTACAACATCATCAAATTTTATGTTCTTCATATTTGTACTAGCCATGAGATCGTTAAGCATATCTTAAAAAAATGGAATTAGGGAAAAAGACAAATTTTGAAAACAATTTAGGCTGAAAGACATCAAGATTTATTTTTAGACCGAAGGACAAATGCTAGTTATATTTAGCATTATATTCAACTTTTATATTATACAAAATGCTGGTTATAAATATCAATAAATTCAGTTTTATACTATACAAAATGCTAGTTGTAACTTGCATTGTTTTTCAATCAAAAAATAAACTGGTGTCCTTCGGTCTAATTTTTTTTTTTAAAAAAATTGTCCTTGTGCCTATTTTCTCGTCTTAAGGAACAACTAAAAAACCCTAAACAACATATCCATGACTGTAGAAGAATATCGGACTTTTAACACATGAAAAGAAAATCAACCTCTTTGTCATCATCACAATTGGAATTATTCATCAGACCTTCAATTTCCATCATCTATCAAGTAAAAAGTAAAAAGTGAGTTTTTTAAGGTTTGGGGTTGATGAAAAGCACTTAAGGTTTGCTGACAAAGATGAAAGGTTACGGTTGCTTAAGGTTGAGTGAACGAAGGCTAGATACACGAAAAATACTGATATCTAATATAATTACAATTGTGGCCGAAAAGTTGGCCTTTAGAAAAAAGTAATTCTAAATTCTAATTTTATCCATGCTATTTGAAAAAGTCTGAAACCATACATCTGGAAGAGGCCCAATACGCATTGAACGGATCGTGTCATTGCTTATACGCCAACCCGCCCCGTTAACGTAGACACATATCTCCGTCTTTGCCATCGCCTCCCATAGCAATATCGAATCTCAAGCTTGACGGCTAAGGTATGTCAAAGTTTCTTTTTTTTTTCAAGGTTGATCCTTCGATATCTATGGTTAGAGTATTAGATCTACTGTATTGATTGCTTTAAATTAGATAGTTATGTGTATTTTCCCTATCATGCAGGATCAATTGAGAAGCAGCTGTAGCAGTATACTTCAGTTTTTCTGAGCGATGTGAGTGACTCCTTTTTTAATCTAAATTTTGTAAGAGTATTTTACTAATTTATATTTTTTATTATAAACTTAAATTTTAATAAAGTTGTTTTATCCGAATCTTGAACTAGGTTAGGTCCTGTGGTATGCTTTGCAGAAAAACATTCATAATCCAAACGAAATATGCTGTAAAAGAATCTGTTCAATTTTTTTTAAGGTTCACTATTACTATTATTTCCAAAGTAGATCTCTTTCCTTGTTGAATCCGTAGCACTTATTGGTATCACCATCAGTTTTAAGTGTCGGACTAGTTAAATAATTCTGATGTCAACTACAAACGCTCTAACGCTCAACCATTTGTTATTTAGACCATAGGTTAGCAGTAAATAAATTTATGTCACAAAGAAAATAAGTTTTGTGTCTACATACAAACCACTCTCTTCCATACATCTATCGATGGACAAAGCGAAACGTTCCTTTTATCAACGTATGAAACTGCGGGTAAATCTTGGGATCATTTATATACCCATGGACGGCTTTGAGGCTTAGAAAGTTGCTGGAATAGGCTTAAATTTCGTCACTGTATTCACTTAATCATACTACTTATTTGATGAACATATGTATCGACGTTAGAAAAAACACCCATTTTCGTACATCTAATCCCCTTGCAGATTAAGAAACATATCATGTCCATCTGATTTTATGATATGCTACTACAGAATGGTATTTCTTGAAATCGCTTCATTGGTCACAATCATTTCATTGGTATTAGGTTAATTCAAGGCAATCAGTAAATGTTAGGTAAATTTCATGCATTACAATGTGTTAATATCAAATCCTTGATCAAGAACGTTTTCTTAATCAATCTTTACTCAAAAATTCACAAACTATTGTTACCTAGATGATGATAATTCTTACAGACTATAAAATTATTATAACCATAGTTGTCAAGGCATGCGCTTAAGCGTATATAGGTCAGAAAGGCTCATACACAATTTTTTTGCACTTTTCTACCTTTAAAGCTCAAGTTTCGATAGAGATGCATAAAAGCATGTTTTTCTTTTCTTTCTCTTTTTGTGAGAGAAAATGACAAGTTGCCGGACGTGTTTTTTTTGTGCGCCCGGTGAATAATGTGATCATATCAACATTCTTTTATTCTTTTTCGTTCTATTATACATTTTGTAAGCCGGTTTGTCATTATTGTTACAATAATGCTAATTCACTTCTTGTCATTGAACTATTAACATTTAGTTGAAAAGCTTCGATCTGAAGTTGAAATTGATTAATGGAATTATTTATTCGATTTTATGTCTAGCTCGCTAATTTAAGTTTTTAATTTAATTTTTGTATGATTTTAAATTTTCTTTTGATAATGTTATTATTCTACTATAATTAAATTGCAGACTTTATCATTATTCATAATGTCAGTAATTACTGGTTTTGAATGTATTTAATTTATTATAATGTAACCTTAGATTTAAAATCTTGAATTACTTGGAGAAATAATTATACAAAATCAGAATAAAAAACATTTAATTATGGTTAGTCATAATAAATTTAACAAATATGCATAACAAATTAACATTTCAATTTTATGCCAAAAAAAGTCTCTCCTCTAGGAACAAGGTGCATAAAAGCTCAAGGTACGGGTCTTTTGTTTTGTTGCATTTTTGTGGTGACTACCTTGATTATAACACATAATCACAAATCATGTAACCCGCTGTTTGAACAAAAATTGGTATTTGGAAACCCAGTACATGATGTATACCTCTACGCAAAATTTGTAAATAGTAAATAGGATTACAGATTTGTAAGTAGGTATAGGAAATAAGTGTAAAAAACTGAAATATCATATGCATGTTAGTAGAAACTGAACGTATTTTACATTCCATCATGGTGATTAGTTGAAATTTTAAACAAAAGCCGAATGTAACAAATTGCCAATCGTTAATTTGAAACTTAAAAGACTGTTAGCTGAGTGTATGCAATCCTCTTCATTTTTTTTATCAATTTTTATTTACTTTATTCAATTCGCGTGTTTTCCACCATCCATATCATCGCTAATCAAATTACATACGAACTGCATTAATATGAATTAAGCTAACCACCACTGTTTTGCAGTCCATTAATATGAATTAGGGTCCATTCTTTACGAAGCGAATGAGGTATTTTAGCGGATTATTTGAGCAGGGTAAATGAGTGGGGAAGTTGGTTGAAAGAAGAATGTGTTTGGCAATGCGAAATAGGTATTTTAGCGGTGTATTTGAACGGAGTATTTGAATTAATTGTTTAATTTGTAGTTAATTATTTGTTTTTATTGTGTAATATGCGTTAAATAATTGCAATTAAATTAAATAAATTGTGAAATTTCATTAAAAATATTACAATATTTGAAAGGCAAATACAATAATTTAAAGATACAGATAAATTTCTGCACATCTTCGTAGTCAGAATATGTGTCAGAATCAACCATTGATAGTTGAAGAGTAATTATGGTGAGAAGAGAAGAGACGATGAAAGGAAGAACGGGAGAGAACATAAATCAACAGGGATGTTCTGGTGTTCATATATTGGCGTCGAACGCGTCGGACGTCAGCTTCCAGCTTTCGCCACAACGGTCCATTTGGAGAGAATGGACCGTTGAGGCTTGCGATGCGTTGAAGGCGTGCTAAACGTAAATGTGTCATAATTTGGCGACGAACGGCACCTTAATCCTCCCTCCTCTTTGAAATCCATTAGTAGGCTGTTTTGCAAATTCTCTGCCAATTGGTTAAAAATAAACTCGTGGCTTGTTAATATTTTGTTTTTCCCTTCTATGGTCGGGTTAGATGGTCAATCCCTGGCTTACTATTTGTGATTATTGTTATCAGAGGCAATTGAACTATCATATCTTTGGTTGGTAGCTGCTAGTTATTTAGTAATTAGAATACATAGGGTTCTAGGTTTCTAGGATGAGTATAAGTTACATTGTATCACATGTTTGTGTGATGTTATATTTTGTTGATGGTTTTGTTGATTTTTTATATATGCTGGTGATAGCTGCTGTTTATTTGTTTTTCTGTTTGTGAGAGTTGTTTTGATTTGTTCATATACAAGGTTGTCTAATCCAATTATTGGCTTTTGAGAGCTTGCGTTGGTTCAAGAAAGCTATTATCGATTCGGCTATCAGTCTAGGGAAGCGGTGAAGAATTATTTTTTTATCCTTTTGCATGTTTGATGGGAAACCTTATTTGAATTATTTTTGTTAGCACGTACAATCAATATTTTGCAATTTGCAAAATGTTGGTCTATATTTGTTTATTTTTTAAGCTACTTAAATGTTTCAGATAATGTGTCTAAGGTTATTAGAGACTATGGATTCCGTATTTGTTTTAATTTGCTATGTTAAGAACCGTTCTCAAAAAAAATAACAGAAAATTATCGTCAAGGACAAAATTTCACAGCCTTTTAGCCTTAAGGACAGACCTTCAATATTTTATGCTGAAGGACAACTTTCTGTAGGTATCAGTTTTTAGTTATTGATAGCAGTTTTTAGGTATCAGTTTGTAGTTATCGGTAGCAGTTTTTAGGTATTGGTTTTAGCTCGGTAGCGGTTTTGTTGTCCTTATGAATAATTTTGAAAAATGTTTGTCCTTATGAATAATTTTTAGAAGAATGTTTGTCCTTGTGGTAAAAATATTGAGGTCGTGTCTTTGAGTCAAAAAATATACAAATCTTTATCCTTTAAATTAATTCCCCCAAAAAATAAAGTGACGTTATTAAAAGTCGGAGCTCTTTGCGGCTATTACATAGCCATTTATATTGTTTCTTATATTATTTGGTGTAAATTATCATGTTTGTTATGGTAATGGTAATCCATTACCATGACATTATCGATCAATCAGTTATCATTTTTTAGTTAAGTCGGTATACCGGTACAATCGATACGGTAAATTTATCATTTTTTATTGGCACCACTATCCTAGTGGTTAGACGTCCTGGTTTCGGTACATGATGGTACAAGTTCGAATCCCGTGACGAAGGACGTGATTTGAACCACCAGACATATGTTGACATGTAGTGTAATGTTATATGCTATCTAAGACTTGCAGTGCAACTATATACTACCATCCTACGTACAATTTTTTTAAAATCAAATCAGTAATTCTGATTTACCGATTTATTTATATCTTTTATGTTTTTTTGGGTATATTTTATCAAAGTGAAGCAACCAAATGATTAGATTTAGTCTTGAATTTCATTCAGATGATGCTGATTGCGTTTTTTCTTTTTCATTAATGTTTTTTTACCAAGTGACAAGATGAAATTATATTAAAGCAATGTTACATTGTAACAAATATCAAACATTTTAATATTTTAAACAAAACGTCAATTTACTGTTGCCTGTGTAACGGTTCGGTATACCTATAATAATTTGGTAACGGTAATGATGTGCAATTTTGGATTAGTAGTAAAAACTGTACGCTCACGGTTATTGGAAAATGTTAATGGTAATAATGATTACTATAACAGCCTTATAAATCATGACTCCCTGATATTCCCTTGCTAATTTTGTTATGAATATCCCATGTTTCCGGGTACAAATCATCACTTTTTGCCCATGATACAAATAACAATAACCCAAATACAAAAGATGCTTGTGGATTAATAGTTTTTCCTTTTCAGTTTAGTTAATTTGACCTAGGCATTAAATGTCTGTGTGGCAAAAAGGGGAATAAATAAATTTCATGATGTCAACTGATGTTTCTTTATATAGGGCGGACGAGGAACCTGTTGATCAGAAGAAATATTTTGAGGACACCTGCAAGCCTCGATGTGTTAGGCCTTTACGTGCATATCAGGTTACAAGTTAGAGCTGATAGTATTTTTTTTTTTCCTTTCCATTGTTGGTTTTTTTGGTAGAGGTGGCACAGTGATTCCTACAATGAGTACGGAAATAAAAGAGAGTTAAAATTTCACTTAACAGCACATACCTCATTTGGCAATGTATTGATGAGTGAATTAAGGATTGTTCCAAAAGAGAAACGATCAACACAGTACAACGTCGAGTGATTTGAGAATTATTTGGCAACACATTGTTGAACCTTTTGTGGATGCCAGATATTTATTTAGTACATACGGCCTTTTGATATTAAAAAATTGGAGTATGATCTGAGAATACAAGGGATAAGCGAATAGGTTATTTATTTTCGTTGTACAGTAATTTTTTGGTTCCTGTATCCACTATTATTGCTTACATGAGAATAATCATTGCTTAGTTAATGTTCTGAATTTGCAGTCATGCGTTGAGCGGATTAAAGGAGATGAATCTGGGCAGAAACATTGCACTGGACAGTATTTCGACTACTGGTCTTGTGTCGACACATGCGTAAGCAATATACTGCTGCTGCTCTTTATGAAACAGTTTTAAAAAATTAATAAAACAAAAAACGTTCTCATCATTGGCAGGTTGCACCAAGGCTTTTTGAGAAACTGAAATGAGAGATGCATATTGTTCCATTTGTTTCAGAAATAATGGGAAGGGAAATGACCTTTAAAGATTAGCAATTCATAATTAATGCATAGTATTTTGCCAGTGATTTTGTAATAATCTAATACCCCATGGTATCATTTGTTGTAATTTGAAACCAGTTTTATAGCTGGAATGTCATTTGTATGCTTGCTTCTTTATCCTTGTTAAAGCATATTCCTTATATTTGGAGTTGTTGAAATTGGATGATGCATATTTTCCCATTTTACATTCTTGCTAGAAACTGGAAGCTGATGATGATAGTTGCAGGAACAAATGCCACAAATAAGAACACCGAACTGAGTCTGAATGAACAACAATGATGGTTTGGACCGTTCTCTCATTCATCAAGACTCGAACATCCTTGAGTACTACTACTAATAGTGCTAGACCAGAGACTGGGAAAAGGCACCTCATTTGGTGTATTTATTTGCAAAAGTAAGGAGCCAGAGTTTGCAATAACTCCGAGTTGCATGAAACTCAAGCGTTGGAGGACCTTGTGATTAGCCTGGTCCAATGGAGGACAGGAGTGT
The DNA here is from genome assembly GCA_030765085.1 of Allium cepa. Lineage (NCBI taxonomy): Eukaryota > Viridiplantae > Streptophyta > Magnoliopsida > Asparagales > Amaryllidaceae > Allium > Allium cepa. Next base: position 169,262,360 of record CM060932.1, read on the forward strand.
ATTTAGTCAGGATGAGAATGCGAGTTCTCATCTGCCACTATGATCAATATTGCATAAGTGAGGTCAAGCCGGTTAATCTTTGCGATCATGATTTCTACATGATACGAATGTGTCATTTGACGTTCAAAAAGGTGGTTATGCTTTGAACGGGAGACAAACCATCATGAAGGGTGATTTTGACTTTTATACATTTGTTACATGGGCTCATTCAAGGGGTTGCTTTATTTTGTATACGAATTAAAGCCTCATCAAAAGCATTTTACTTCAGCACCCTTAATTTTATTCCCGCTTAAATTCCTCCTATGACTCGTTCAAATGTCAGTTTAGGCTATTTTCCTTTCTTCTTTTCCTACTAGCTCTTTTTCCTTGGTAATTTTCTACATTTTTTCAGAAAAATTATAATTGTATTTATAATTATGGTGTTAACCAGACTTGAATCAAGCGGAGTTCAACCAGAAGTACAAAGTTCAACCAAAAGTACAAGATCCAAACGAAGACAAAGCGGCTCGAAAACTTGAAAGCGCACTTAAAAGAGCCAAAGAAACAAATGAAAAAAATATATTCAATGGAAATGAGACTAACGAAGTAACTCGGTACCTATTCATTTAGATCGGTGACGAGTTTCCTCTCTTCATTTTGTCTCTCAAAACTCCATCTCTCTTATATAACTCCAACTACTCGATCAAATGCTTTTTCCAGATTTTGGATGAGCAATTAAGTAGGCAAAGAAAGCATAGAATCAAGTGTTAAAGGGGAGATCACTAGAATCAACCAAAAGTCATGAAAAAGAGCTTGAAACATATTGAGTAGAAGATGAAAGAGCAAAACAGTGAAATAGTTCAACTTAAGCAAAGGAAAATGGATCGGTACCGAGTCATTTCCTCGGGTCATGGGCCTTCGTGCTCACTTGTACAATATCGAGCTATCTTCCGAACTTCAGTGCAAGCAGGCTCTTGACCATGTACCTCTATTTCTCTATAAATACAAACCTTACTGCAACTAGAAAGGGATTGATTCTCCACTGGCATAGACTCCATCATTTCTTCATCTCCTACATTCCTCATAATAGTCACCTAGACAGATACTTTTGGCAGCTCTAGGCTATAAAACCTGTCAAGATCTTGTACTAGTGACTTGTACTCTCTAATTCACTGTAAAAAACAATCAATAAAACTATAAAGCGAACATATGTCAGAGAATGTCAAACCACTATAAAAAATCAAGTTTCTCTCCATTATATTTCTTTTATTTTCAACACCATTTGCTAAATCCAGATCCTATAGGTTCCTTACAACTCAAATTTTGACATTGATCCATTTTTGGCATCAACATTTTGGTGCTTTCACTAAGAGACCGAATCCAAACTTAGATCTAGCTTTTTACTTTCGACTGGAAAGATCCAGAAGTTAGATCTAGAAAACTTGCTTGAGTAAGCTTGAGGCTTTACTATTGGAAACTTGTGACACCTAGAAAAGGAAAGCCTGTATCTGAAAGATCAGCAGGAATAGTAGTTGGTGGTAATGAAGCAAATACTGACCAAACAAAAGTTAATAATGGAAACGCAATAATAGAATCCTTTGCTTAAGTAGTGACCAGAGGGGAGCTTGATAAGATGATCCATGAACTTAATCAGAAGATGATGAATAGTTATCATGAACAAGATGGACGCTTTGCTCAGTCTGCAACCCCGAACTACCAGGAGAACTAGAAGGGAAACTTCACCTGTTATATAACAAGAGAATTCCTCTATTTTTGGCCTAAATAGAAGAGACAGGAAGCAAAAACAGAAGGAAGTAGTTGGTGGAGTTGCATAAGGACTTGCAGGAAGAAGCATGAGTGCTTCCTCCCAAGAAGACCAACCGATACCGAGAGAATTTCTCTCGGTACTAAGAGAAATGCTCATGCAAATGCTGCTCGGAAAGGTGATGTCGTGGTTATCTTTGATGCGGATATGGACTTGCAATTGGATGATGATGATTTGGAGTTGGATGTTGATGAAGGTGGTGTTCAGACAATCGCAACTCAACCAACCATATGACCGCTGAATACCGAAGGAGTAGTATCCTAGAGATAGGAGCACCTAGACGTCAACTGGCAAACTAAGACTATTTGCGGAGTCAAACACTCGTTGTAGCCCCTGATAGTCGACCTTCGGGTTACCACGCCAACGAGGAGTACATAGCTGACATGGTCAAATGATTGGTGGAAGAAAGCATAGGTAGAAAGAACGAAGATTGGGGTATTCCACCGAACCGAACTCCATTCACTGAAAATATATTGGGAGAAAAATACCTCAAAAAGTTCGTCGTGCCAATGATACCATCCTACAACGGAACTACTGATCTTGGACAACACGTACTGAAATACGAACGGTATATTGATGGGGCTAGATGTGACGACCCACATTTCAAAAGGTTTAAATCGACAACAATTCACACATATCCAACTTGAACAATCCGAAACGTAGATAATCAATGGAGTTAAATAAGAAAAATAAGAAAAGAAGAAGAAAACAAATAAAGAATCTCACAGCAGAAACGATAAAATATAATAGTCAAATAACAGTTCATGAATCTGTTTATATCATACAATTGATTATAATCTATACAACATTTATCAGAGTTATATATAATCAGGAATAAGTAAACAATATAGAAGAATAGCATGATGTAGAGAATAATAATAGTAATGAAAAACTCAGGAGTACATACCGACTTCGTCTTCGTCCTTCAGAAACTGATCTTTAATAACTGGAAAAACTCAGGTATGACCTGACTGTAATGAAAAACAAAACACTCGAGTCAGGACTAAAATACTCTTATGTAAGTCAAATCAATATCATGGAATATAAGTGCAATAACTTAGTAGATGTTACAGGATTTTCATCTCCTAAGCATCCGTTAACTATTTATATATAATAGTATACGCTATAATAGATAATGCCTATTAGTAAAATAAATATCAAAATAGCATTAAGGCTTTACATTGATCCACCTTAACACATTTGTACAGTTCTGAACCAAAGTCATAATGGACTCGTATAGGGATAAATATGACAAGACATGTGGGGCAAGGCACAATGTAGGATTCTACCAGTTTACCCTTTCTGGTTGGTCATAATCCATCCGTGGCCGACTGTGACAATCAATCCAAATAAAAAAGGTGCATCCACCGAATACGAAATCACAATAGTAATACGACGCATCAACGTCGCTAGAGGTAGCTAATCTCAACGACCAGACATAGGCTCCTGTTTTAGTCATTTTAATTATGACACGAGTGTCAAGGCTATCCATCATCGTTACCTTCATTCCAATAAATGTTGCCAATTCAACCATTACATTCTGGATATCATCCATCGCATACACAGTTGTTAAAGTGGTTTTAATATTGACAGAGAATAAGCCAATAAGAAGCCTGGTCTCTTTAACAACCAAACGTCATTTTACACACAGCTTAGTACTGTTATATTTCGAAAACGATTCATATTTGATATCAAAAATATCATATTCGCTTCAAAATCAAATCCATTGCGAAATTACCATATTCGCTTCAAAAGTCATATTTTACTTCAAAATGTCAATTCAGTTCGATATATTGATTTTACCTCGAAATTTGATTCGAATTACAATTTTGGTTATAACTTCACTTTAACCCAATTCGTATTTAAATCCAAAATTTAAATATAAACATCCCATCGATTTAGCCAGTTTGATTTTTAGAAAATAGTTTAAATGGTTTAAACTAATTAAATAGTTAAAATAGTTTAATAGAAAATAGTTTGAGTAATAAAAATGGTTTATATAGTAAAATAGTTTGGAAAATCAAAATAATTTGAATATTTAAAGAATATAGATTTTAAACCGTTTATACCAAAATAATTCATTTGAAAATAGTTTCATAGTCAAACCGACTCAATTCCAAATTTCCCTATTCAAATCAATCCCAAATAAATTTCAATTCCAATTCTAAATTTATTCAACTTCAATCCCAAATTAATTTTAACTCAATTCTTAAATTTAAACCATTTCGATTTATATAAATTTCGAGTTCGATTTTCAAAATATTGATTCAAATGACTTAAAACAAATTAACCTTCGATATTCCATTAAAATCCAAATCTTCAAATATAATTCAATTTCAAGCTAAATTTGAAATATCGTTTATATTACTTTACTTAGCAATATTCAAACTTCGAATAAAAGTCCAAACTTTTAAAACAAGTCAAATTTCTGAAATTCAAGTCATCTTTCGATTATAACTTCAAAATCTCAACTTCGATTATTCAAACAATTTCGTTTACCAAATTTAAATTTCAACATTTCAAGCTCCAGTTCGAAAATAATTCAATTTCCATAAATTCGATTTTATTCCTTAAAAATCAAAAATCAATTTAAACAATTTTAAATCAAAATCTTAAAAATCATTTAATTAAACCAATCCGGTGTCCATATATAATTTTTTATCTTATGGCCAAGCGAATCAATTATTTCAATTAAATTCTAGGAATGGATATATATCATTTCAATCCAAATAAATGTCATAGGTATATATCATTTCAACATATTTTTTAATTTATTCGAAATAATCCAATTTACAGTTTTATATACTATAAATAATATATAGGATGATAACATGATATATCGAAATAATTAAACATCCAATTATTCAAATATCAACCAATTTTCATCTATCACAATGAAACATCCAAACAATCAGTAATCACAACAAATAACCAATTATTGATAATCAGAGATTTTACTAGTAGTTAAATTCAAATTTAATTTAACTCTCAATTAAAATCATATTAATTAGTTCAAATGTCAATTAAATATCAATTGAATTTATCAAACAACCATTAATAAATTTAAATTGTTTTTCGATATAAAATTTTACTAACATAAAAATATATTAGTTAAACGTGAGCGTATAAAACATTTGCCTTATTATCTGAAATTGAAATCTCTCAGCCTCAAATAAAGGCCAATCCAATGCCAAGCTGTAGACGACATCGATACGATCGCGGCACAATTTGTTTCGCTCGAAACGTACCTCCTATGGAAATAATACGCGATAATTAGCATAACAATAAAGTTTAAAAAACTGAAATTAACAAACAAAATTTATATAAAATAAAACAAAACAGATGCTACTTCTTCCTCACACAAATAGGCTCAGGACTGCATCTATAACGCACGCTACCTTCTTCGTATATTTTTTATATAAATGATCGAAACCTGCCTCTGCCACGACGTTGCCGACCACCGTTCATCCATCAGCTCGCACACTCTCACTCCTCCACTCGCGCCAGTGTCCGGCCGTTCAAACAAAACTCAAAAAGAAAACCCTAAATCGCGACTCCAATCAACTGCGCCTCCGCGAGCTTCGACCACCCAACAGACAAGGACAAAGGCCGCCGCTCGTTCTCCCTAGCTACTCGTCTTCGGCTGCTATATTTTTTGATTTCTTTTTTTTTATTCAAGGTCAATCTACATTTTTTTCTTTTTTTTGCTCGATATAAATCCGAGATGGGAGAAAGACGAGGAGTACGTGGAGATAATACAGCGCGATGTACAGGTATGAATTTAGTTATGTTATAAAATGAAGAAATAAGAAGCCATTGGAGAGAGAGGCAGAAGATATATTATTCATTCATAAGAATAGATGTCTATTTACATTACACAGCCTTCTTTATATAAAGGCTTTGGAGCTAAGGATTTAACGTATTCCACGATGTGGGACTAAATAAAACAACATAAAAGCATATTCACTCTATAATTTACATATATTGTAACACTCCCCATTGAATATGCGTCTTCAAAATCTTGAATGCTCAAATGACTTGAAATTTTTTTCCGTTTCAAAACATGTATGATTGCTCCCCCTCATTATTATCTTGCTTGCATTTATCGATTCAGTCGATATAGATATTGTCTATTGCCTCATTAAAAACCTCTATTAGGAAAAACCCAATGGGAAAAACCTTGAAAGAGGAAAGGAGTGCAACTTGTGAAATCATAGATATCATACTAAAAATGATATTCCTTCTAAGAGTTTGATACTTCGGGATCAAAACAATGCCTCATTAAAACCTTACTAAGAAAAACCCAATGAGAAAAATCTTAGTGAGGGAAAGAGAGTACAATGACATATTTTATTTTCTTATTTCTTTAAATGAAGCTTGATACTTATGGATCAAACTAATGCCTCATTAAAACCTTACTAAGTAAAACCCTATGGGAAAAATCTTAGTGAAGGAAAAAGAATACAATATAATATGTCATATTTCAATAATTTACTGCATCGGATAGAGTTTGATACTTCTGGATCAATTTAATACTTCAGTAAAAACCTTACAAAGGAAAACCCGATGGGAAAAACCTTAGTCAAGAATAAAAATATAATTTAACTTAAATAACATATTTGAGATGTTATTTCTTTAAAAGACGTTTGATTCATCGTAAGTTCTGAAAAGTAAAAGGTTACATATCACTATTTGTCTAATGGAGCTACGGGTCCATGACAATAGACGATTGAACTTTAGATAATTTATTATCACTTTTGACAATATTTTATAGGCAATTCTTTTATAGTGTTATACGATGATATAATATCACTTCTGGGGATATTTCATAAACACCGCTTCTAGAGTGGTACATATCACTTCTAATGATACTTTATATGCATTGTTTTTGGATGTCATCAATAATCTATATCTTTTTCTACATAATTGACATAATTCTACAACATCTCTTCTAGGATGTTTGGAATTTGAAATATAAAAATCATAAAACATCTCTTCAAGAGTATGTCATATGGATTATCTCTTCAGGAGAATATTAATATGTACTTCTTCAAATATATAGTTTGGCAAATACACCCAAAGATTATCAAAATTTGGGTTTTACCAACTTCAAACTGATTTATTAAACTGAAATAAAATAAAATCCACATAGCAGACTTCAGGCTGCTATTATTGGTCAATTCGACCATATCATTTATTACCGCACTTAGATTTTCATCATTAATGAAGTTTCCTTCATCTTCGAAGAAATGATCTAACTTCAGGTTAGTATTACTAGACAATCCTTTCACATAATTTTAAAATAAAATTCCTATAACATCTCTTGTGGGATGTTAGATCTTGCAATATAAATATAAATAAATCTCTAAATCATCTTTTCAAGAGATTAATATACACACATACGCATCCAATGATGTTTGAAATATCATGTAGCATAATATCTTCAGGATATTTGGTTAATATAGTGTAAATGTTAAGATATAAGGTAAGGTATAACTCATTTGGAGATATTTGTAATCTCTTGAATGCATCATCATTTTCTCATATGATTATTTATTAATTTACTTTAACTTCTTTAGGAAGTACAACCTTATCATTTTACATAATTTCAAAAGAGCTTCGGGCTTCTAATTCATGAACTTCAAGTTCATTAATTTGTTATGAACTTCAGGTTCTTAAATTTTGTGTAAACTTCTCCCCTTTTTTTGTACCATATTGTTACAAAATAAAAGTCTATTCTTATTTCAAGACTTGTACATTTTGACAAAAAAAAATACTGAAAAGAATTCGAGCTTGTAAAGTTTATCAGAAAATCATTTCATAATTCAAGACTTCTGGTCTTGGACTTTGAGTTATACAACTTCTGGTTGAAAAAAAATCTTTGCACAACTTCAGGTTGTTGTTCAAACTTATTTCTTTCATTATATCAAGCATTGTTTGCCAAAATGAATACACCATATAATGAACCATATGTCTATTCTTATTCCAAACATAAAAATACAACATTATTTAATTTACTGTAGCCAGTGCATTTATGATATGGTAATTTAATTTATTACCATGACGACAACATTTAATGCATTTATGATTAAAAAAATGAACGCAATTTACCATTATTGTGGCATAAAATATAAAATATTATCACAACAAATTGATTTCTTTACAAACAAATAAATCAATCTAACTAACTTTAGTTAGCAAAATTTAATCTCAAAGCTATGTTTGACATACTCAATAATAAAATTAAATGAATACCATAAGAGAAACTTTATTTCTTAATAGTCGAAATTTCTAAAATAACTAAAATAACTCTTATATATATGTGTGTGTATATACGTAGATATATATCCTTTTTTTATAATTCAAGTTTCTGCTCTTTTATTGAAACTTCTGGTTCTTTATTATAAGAAAACTTGAAGTTTAATAATTTATGGACTTAAGCTTTCAGCATTATAGGAACTGCAGGTTCTCAACTTTTATTTTAAATGCTAGAAATTAAGTTTACAGTATATGTTTCTCTAAGAAATAATAAAATATTTCTTCTAGAAATATAAACTATATATATCAAAATAATTTCCAAAATCAAAATCCAAATCAAAGAGTTTTCAAAATGAAAACTTCATTTATTAAACATGTATAGGTTACTTAGATCTATATCACAAACCAAAACGTAATCAAGGTCAATAAATTTATTTGAATCAATAACAGAAATTGTCAAATTCAAAACTTGCTTTCCAAAATAATGGACTCAAAAAAAAATGCAATAATAAGCAAGTTTGAAATCAATTCAAATCCAAATTCAAAAAATCACAACATTTTATTTTTAAACAATGTACAAATCTCAAAGGTATATTATTTGGGTGTGATTTTGAGATCTACAATATAACGAGATCAAAAAAATAAGAATAAAAAAATGGATCAATTGTAGGATGAGATCTGAAATATAATGACAAAAATACATGTACAGTGGAATAAGATCTATAAATTTAGATCTATGACAAAATAAGATCTTGAAAAGATAAGATATACTAAAACTTAAATCCAAATCTGAAAAATTAGAAAATAGATATAGAATCGTGAAACATGAATATCTAGATCTAAATTAATCGCAAAATAAATCTAGAAAAACATATTTAGAAAAATTCAAACCTGATTTCAATGGTTGAATAAGAGGAAGAGATAGGTCTGATTTCAGTAACTGAACAAGAGAAAGAGATGTACCATGAAAAAAAAAGGATCTAATCTTCTGGATTAGAATATCCAATACATTCGAGAAAAAGATCGTGCTGATAACGTGTTATAAAATGAAGATATAAGAAGCCATTGGAGAGAGAGGCAGAAGATATATTATTCATTCATAAGAATAGATGTCTATTTACATTATATATCCTTCTTTATATAAAGGCTTTGGAGCTAAGGATTTAACATATTCCACGATGTGGGACTAAACAAAAAAATATAAAAGCATATTCACTCTATAATTTACATATATTGTAACAAGTTATATATATTATTATTATATTAGAAAATATCTCGCCTATAAACACCTGAAATTCTCGAACTCCAAACGAAGCGTGCCGCTTGGCGATTCGAATGTTTTACCTCCATTCTGAACGCAGTGGAACTAGTCTTGAGGCCTAGTTCGACCGTATGCATAAGATTTTTTTCAAATCGAATTATTTTAATTAATTCTGAAATAAATTTCTATGTGTTTCAAGCTCGCACGGCCAAACGAAAAGTCCGATTGCTATGAAACTTGAAATACTATAATAATTCACTATTACGGATCCGATGAAACTGGTCTCCTCAAAATCCAAGGCAGTGCCAAAATGGCTATTTTTACTCTTCGGTTAATATATAAAATTTCCAAATTCTAATTATTCACTTTTAAATCCAATTTTGAAAGTAAATGATCTTCATTCATATTTATATAAAATTTGAATCAATTTTCGATGCCATTTTTTTCACTCACATTAAATCCAGAATTCCATTATTTAAATAATTACAATATAAATTGAAACAATTTAATTTCCCGATACAACAATACTAATAATTCGTTAAACTTTATTTTTAACCATTTTTATTCAATAATTGTATCAAATTCTATAACTTAAAACATTTAAAAATATAGGTCATTACATTCTCCCCCACTCAAAACTTTTCGACCTCGAAAAGTCGTTAAGTAAAGAATTTAACATACAATAATTTATTCAAACTTATCAACTTATAAAACATTAAAAACTTATTTGAAAACTATTTCTATGCTCCTATTATGCCACTCCAATCGGCTTACGGAATATACAAGTTAGTTAACAAAACAAGTTATAATTTTTTTTAAAACTTCAAATTTTTTCCAACACCCGGATTTACGAAAAATTTCGACAGAGTCTCCTTTGCGCGGCTCGATCGGAATTTTTTTACAATATAACTATATAACACAAATATAACCAATGGATATCGAATATGCATCTTCTCTCAACGAGAGGCACCTCGAAGGGCAAAAATATAAAATAGCGGTATGTAATCCAAGATACGTACCTTGTTATTAATAATACGAGCGAGTTCGCTCGTACTAAGCATTCAAAAGCGTATGAATCCTCTTATACGCCCCAAACAATCTTCGTATGTATCTATCTCAACTCAATTTAAGACATTATTTGCATATAACGATATAGAAACATCTATAAGTCTAATATAACCATAACCATATAGCATGGATTTTGAATCCAAACAAAAAATACAAACACAAATACGCAACATGCAACAATCATATGCAATCAAAACAGTAATAACAATGGTTTGCAACAAAAGAAACCATCCAACCATCAATATCCATCCAATTAATCAAATTTAATTCATAACCATGTGAATTTACATTATCTAATATCAATTTTTAATTTATACCATTCGTTTCTTATCAACATTCATTTCATTAACATTTTAATTGATTCATTTCAATTTATTTGCAATCAACCAACTTTATTCAATTAGATTCGCGTTCAATTGATTTTTCACTCAATTTATTTACTTCCAATTGATTTGCATGCACTTATCAAATTTAATGAATTCACATTCTATTAATTTCCACTCGTTTATAGTTACACTCATTTTTTTTTCACTTTCATTATTTCATTTTCGTAATTCATATAATTAGTAAAACTTAAGTAATTTAATTCCGTACCACATTCCATATATTTTAAATTGATTCACATTCATTTATTAATATTCATTTCGATAATCATACAATGAACTTGTATTCAATTCATTTGATTTTAGTTGATTTACATTCTACTATTTTGGTTTCAATCTATTTTTATTCAATCAACCAATATTTATTGCATTCACATTTGATTGATTATAATTTAATGTATTTACATTCAATTAATTTGTTTCAATTATTTACATTTGTTTCATCCACATTTAATTGGTTTATATTCCATTGATATCTTTCAATTTATTAACATTCGTTATAAATTCATTATATTCAATTTAATTTGTGAAATTCCAATTTGTTTTACTTTTCGTATAACCTACTTCATATAATAAATTCATTGGTGAATCATTTATAAAATTATTCCACTTAACTTTGCTTAAGTTAAATTTGTTTTATTTCCACTTAGTATATCCTCCTTTTTATTGTACTAACATTATTTATAAATTATCTAAGTTTATTATAAATATTTTATACAACACAACTAACTTTTATTATTATTACTTCATATCTTAAGTTATTATTAATTAATCGATTCACTTCATTTATTCAAATTCGTATTACTAATTTACTAAAGTAAATTAATTTTATATCTCAATTCATATTAATAATTTTTCTCTTTTATCACAATCACTTCGTTCAACTTCTCTTAATTTAACTTTATCTTATAAAAAATTATTAAATTTTAAACTAAATCCAAATACTCACACTAATTTTACTTACACAGATTTGTTTTATTTAATTTCTTTTGCACTTAAATTACATTTATGTTTGTACCAAAATTGAATACAACACTCTTCAGACGTATTTGAATAGATTAAAATGAAGAATATAAATAAAAAATGAGGTTAATCTAACAAACACGCCAAAAATAGATAGACAGAAGTATAAGCACACAGAGATTTAAAGTGGTTCTGCGTTGTAGCCTACGCCATTATGGAAAGTTTGATGTTTTATTGACGATTCTCGTAGGTTATAACTGATTACAATAGTACATGCAATGACCTGATATTTTCAACCATTCGCATCCAAACATGCCGGAATTGAATTGCTCAAAATATCAGATTGTAAGTTTATATTTGGCAAAACACAGCATATACAGTAAATATATAATCACAAAATCACAGATACAGAGTAATATAACAATAGTGCAGCAGAAACAAAATAATAGTAGTTCATGAAGCTACTATATATATAACAGAGTAAAATAAGTTACAACAGAAGTCTTGAATACAATAGTCAAATACAAGAATCAGAATACATCATTAGAATCAACTGAATATCTAAAATCTGGATAGACAGCTGGATCTCCAGGCGAAGCTCTAACTCCAAAGGTGAGTCTCAAAAGCTGAACCACTCAGTCTGACCCAAGCGTAAAGCAAAACACAAAACACTCGAGTTAGGATTAACATTCTTATATCAATAAATCCAACTCAAGTGAAATAACATCTGAAAATACAAGTAACTCAAAAGATGTTGGGATAACCATCCTTTAAGGATCCGTTAAACTATCTATATGTAGTAATATACGCTAGTATAATAATGTCTAAAGTAAAGTAAACTATTAAAGTAGCGTTAAGACGTTACCGTTATCCCCCTTAGCACATTTTATATAAGCGTCATAGTCTATACAGCACTGTAAACTCCACCGTAAACTAGTGGGCTATCTGGGAGCACTCCATAGGTATAACACAAAACAAATCGTAGTGGCCGCGCATAGGGATACAAGTACGACAAGGCACATGAGGCAATACCAAAGGTAGTGAAACTACCGTTTTCCTGATCCGTACTGGTGAGAACGCATCGCCGCAACGATCGCAACACTGCGAAACAACACTCCCAATTCAAGGGTGCGCACCAATCAAAAACAAGTAATGAGTAGTTTACGAAGAAGTGTGTCCGCTAGAGGCAGCTAACCTCATAGGCCCAGCACGGCTCCTGTTTAAGTCATTTCAAATTTGACACAAGTGTCAAGGCTATCCATTATCCTTCTCTTTCTTCAAATCCAGCAATGTCATCATTCCAACCACTTCATTCTGGATCACACTCCGCGTATAATAGTTATTAAAGTGGTTTTCCGTTTAGACAGAGAGTATGTCCCTAACCGATCTCGGACTCTTCAATAACTACGTAATTATTACGCCGACTGGTCATTTAGTAAACTTTCAAAATAGTTTATATTTCAAAACCAAAATATCATTGCCATTTCAAAACCATATCAATACGATATCACTTCCATTTTCAAACCAAATACGATGTCATTTTCATTTTAAATATATCCATCTCAATGTATCCATTTACAAAATCTTAGTACTTCAAGGTTGTAACACTTTCTAAATCAGACACTTTGAAAATCATAATAATTTGGAAATCAAAATTTAGAAATCATAATGCTTTGGAATCATAACACTTCCCACTTAGCTGTTTAAATATAAATAATAGTATGTACAATAACGTAGTTTATAATTTAAAATAGTTTATATAAAAATAGTTATAACTTAAAATAGTTTATATAAAAATAGTTATAATTTAAAATAGTTTATATTAAAAGTAGTTTATATTAAAATAGTTTATATGAAATAAATTTCTAAAGTAACATATATAAATAGCATAATTTGAAAATACTTTATATAATAAAATAGCTTCCTCAAATTTCGCAAATCAAATCCAAATCAACACCAATCCCAAAATTTCAAATTTAGTTAAATCTCAAATCATCAATTTCAATTCAATTCAGTTCTCAATAAACCATTATATCAATTTCAAATATAGATTTGAACCACAAATAAACCATTTAAATTTCGATATATTCCAAAGCTTTAAATATGTCAAAATCTCAAAACTAAATTCGATAATTTCATATATATATACACACACACATATATATATATATATATATATATATATATATATATATATATCTTAATTTAACTTTATTATTATTTAGTTTTGAAATATTCACTTAATAAATCCAATATCATTTAAATAAAATCCCAAATTACAAATAAACTAAATGTTTCCTTCAACTTATTTAAACTTGAAATATTCATTTAAATCACGTTAACCAAAATCAAGTTATAAAATATATCCTTTAAAAATCTCAAATTCAATAAGTTCCAAATCGATTTTTAATTAAGTATATTTCTTGATTAAATACAATTTCAAATCAATTTCAAATCTATCTTCTCAACCTTAATTTATTAAATCATTGTAAACTCTATATTAAAATATATTTAAATAAATACTTAACCATATTATATTTTAATAAAATCAAACTTTATTACTAAGCTTATTTTATATTAAAACAAATTTATGCATAGCTTAAAATCAAGAATTTAACTATATATAAAATAACATTTATATAATATCTAAAATCAAAATTTATATAAAACCATATATTTTCTTCCAAAACCATAGTAATCATTTCAAATTATTTATATACAGACCAACGGTGTTTGTATATAATTTTCTATCCTATGGTCAAGTGATACGGATATTTATCATTTAAATCCGCAATTTAAATATATACGGGTATATATATCATTTCAACCCATAATCCCAAATTCAATGTCAATGAAAATCGCTTGGGTTTATCATTTCAACCCATAACGATTTTCTCCTATTCTAAAGTTCGTTCGGGTATGTACCATTTCAACCCACAGGGAATTCTATACTAATAGGGAATTTGCAAAGTGATAACATATATAATAATAATATAACATGCATGTATCATCAATATAAATAATAGATAATGGTGTCAGATGTCACGGGTGAACAGATACAGGTAATAGCATATATATAACAGTGTAAATAACTAACAACAGCATATTTCAATTGTCATTTCAATTGAAATCAAATTTAATTTATATATAAGAACGTAAATCGTGAGTGATTGCTCACCTTTCGTGGTTAGAGAGACAGATAATGAAGTGAGTTATGGACCCAAACCCGAATTCCAAAGTAAAGTAGGATCGGCACGAATTTGACAAATGCAGCTGATAAGAAGGAATTGATGAAATCAAATTGAATCAGTTTGATATGGACAGAAACCATATATTATTATTTCCATGAAATCAATTTTTAATTTAAAACAATATAAAAATTTAAAAATCATTGTTTTTATTTAAACACATATATTAGAATCAACCTATACACATTGTATATATGAAATAAATACTTATATATATACCTATTTAAAGCCAACATACTTAAAACATATATACATATAGACCACAAATTCAAATACTTATACTATATATATACCCACCTTGTTTACACGGCTTAATACAGCAATATACAGAAAATAGAACAAAGACGATAGCAGGTAAAACGCGAACTTTAATACTTCATACTTACAAATAATATAAATATAGCTTTTTTTCGAAGGAGACAAGACTAGACACTATATGAAAATATAAAAGGCAGATAACATGCAAACCTCAATATTTAAATAAAACCAATATAACTCACGCAACAACATTAACATATATAAGGTATATACATGGATTGTAAATAGCTAGTAACCTGTACATTTTTTTATATAGGCAACAAAACTTCAAAGCTTTCATATCATAATATATAATACACTACTTAACCAAAACCCAACAGGCAGTATATCAAACTAATATATAAATCTGTATAAATATGTTCGTATAAAAAATAAAATAAAACATACACGAGATTTAATATAAGATGGGAATACCTATACCTTTATATAACTATACACAATATACTTTATATATTATACACGCAAAATATAAGAATATGCTGAAAATATACATATTATATTATCGACTCTAGTTTATTATAAACACAAATTTTACATCTAATATACCTCAGTACCAATATAACGAAAAAAAATAGTATAAATAAATAACATATATCACCTTCTTAAATATAAAAGAGAGGAGATGAGGATGAGGCAGGTCGAGATTGGGTTGCAGCATGGTTCGACAGGGAGGGGTGGCTCACGTTGACGAGATGGTGGCAGTTCACGTGGGTGCGTTGGCGCTTGTTGGAAGGCGTGGGATTTATGGTGCTGGCCGACGTGAGGCAGCGACGGGCTGTTGCTATGGAGGATGAGGGGGTTGCAGCTAGGCCTGCTCGGGCGGAGGTAGGGGAGTTTCGGCTTGGGGCCGTTGTTGCCGTGAGTTGATGACGAAGAATGGAGTCAAGGTTGTGCTTGGTCTGGCATAGGAGCTGCGTCGTGATCTGGGTTGCGGCACACTAGATGTGGACGTGCGAGATTTGAGGAGGTCGTTGAGGGTGGCTCGAGCATGCACTGATGAGAAGGCGGAGGGATGATGGTGGTCAGATGATGAGGCAAGGGGAAGCTTCGGTCGGCTGGGTCGTGCATGCGAAAGGAGGATGGGGAAGAGTAGCTTGGAAACAAAAAGAAGATGATGCGGGGTGAAAAGATAAGCAACAGCTAAATGTTTTTTTTCCGAAAGGAAATGAATGAAACGAACAGAAAATGAAAATATAATTTTTTTGAAACCTTGAGAATATAAAAGTCAGTATGCTTGTATTCAATGCACTAATAAAAGCTGATGACTTTTAATTGTTTGAACGGTGGATTGAAGAACAATATTTTTTCCATTAAAGCAAGTGAGAAATATACTTATTTGAACTTTGTCTCAAAAAATAATAATAATAGCATGTCATAGAACACAAAAATGAAGAGGCGTGCAAAAGATATAGAGAGGTGAAAAAATGATTAGAGAGCTAATGCACAGGAAACAGTGAACGCCAGGAACTAAATTCTAGAATAATTAAAAGCAACGGCTATTTGGGTTTAAGAAATCAAAAGGCACATACCGCTTACCGATACGGTTACCATTTACACACGTTCTGTTTCATACCGAATCTCAGAACACAGAATTGAATATACCGTAGAGACCAGCACGACGAGATGATCAAAATGGTATATAAATATCGGTGGTACGATTATTCGATTAATAGTCGATAATCGGTACCGAAAATGCTGCTATTTCGTCGAAAATAACAGCGATGGAGCAATAACAGTCAAAATTTGGAGAAACGAAATATGACGTCTTGCTCAGAAGATGATTTACAATTTTCCTATATGAAAATATTCAGGTTTCGAAAATATTTTATTATCATCAAATATTAACTGATATAAATTGAAATAGAATTACACAATAAAATAAACTTTCATATTTTCAAATGAAAATTTACAGTTTGCTATGTTCAAATTGACGTATTCCAAATATTAAATTTTTATTTCAAAAATTTATTTTTAAAATTTCACGAAAATTCAACTAATCACATTATTAAAACAGTTAAAATCTATGGGTCGTTACAGTACATTCAAGATATAATGGAGATTTCGACAGAGTATTGGCATAGAAGGGTCAAAAGTCCATTTTCTGAAGGCCTAGGACTGTTATTTATAGGTGTAGGCTAAAAATATCTGGCTCAAATCTCGGAAGACTCCTTCTCTCATGTGGGAGGGCCCACCAAAACGATCCGAGGTGGATTGGGATCGATCCCCGATCGATACGTATGAATTTTGTATTGATCCAAAACAGCTCCATTTGGGTCGAGATCGATCATGGACAATCTTGGGGTGGTAAGCAAGCTCCTGTGAAAATTTTGATGGCATTTGGACTTGTAGATTTTGAGTTATGATTGATCCAAATTTGGCATTTCAATGGACTGGCATCTTCGTATCGCTCTGATCCATATCGGTATGTTCGTATCCATGCTTGCACATGTCGATTGAGATGACATGGCGCTATATTCTAGGATCGATCCGCTTTTCATGCCGAATGACCAAGTCTTCCACTTGAACGTGTTTCCTTCGTATTGATCCAGTGCTACTTCATTCGTACCACTCTTTTGCACCTCACTTCGTATCGGTCTCTGAAGCCATTTCGTATCGATAGCTTAGTGACTGTTTAGTATCGATACGAACTCATGTGTTTCATATCGATGACTTGGATGTTGTTTCATATCGACCACCCGACACATCCTTCGTATCGATTATTTTAGTGGCATGCTTCGTATTGATCGTTAGCCGATCGATACAAACTAAGTTGGTGTGGAGACTAATACGAAATATGTATGGATGAGACTGATACGAAGCGTTGCTTGTTATGGATACAAAATGAAACGAACATGATGATACAATGTAGAGTTGTCACGATGGATACGAACTATAGTTGTTATGATGGATTCTAACCAATGCTTGCTCTCTTGATTTTGATCGATCAATATATTATGCATACGAACTCCGATTAACTTGAAATTCGGAACGTTGGCTTCCGTTGCTTTGACTGTCATGTCATATCAATTGTAGCTCGATCCGGACTCGGGCAAAATTTACCAGTATCCATAGTAGACCTGTGTATAACCGATCTTTGGGACGAACGGTCATTGATTTCCAGTTAATTTCTTGGTGTCATGGCCTTGCCAAAAGGTGAGATAACATTTGCCTCCTAAAGTACGTCTTGTGTGAACATGACGTGCTTTGAAAAGATGCAATCTTCAGTTCGAAAAGTTTTGTCTGATTCGATGAGTAGTTAAAGATGTAACCTTTGATTGATTCCCATTAATATAACTACTGCATTGTTGAATGCCAATGATTGTAAAGTGCACTGTTGTAATTGTCACCAGGTGAGCATTCAATTCTTGTGAATTTTGATAATTGAATGTTAGTTCATCATGCATGAACATGTGTTAACATAACTCCTATTAATGTTTACACGTTTATAGGTCATTGCTAATTTTTTTTATCGAGTTCTGTATTGATCCTCTCCTGGATCGATGTAAAATCTGAGTTGTAATGATGCTTGACGATCGTTATTGAATATCTCTCTGTATTGATCCTCTCCTGGATTGATTTGAGAAGTTGAAAAACTATCTTCATATCGATTGGTGCTCGATACGAATTTTTGGCCTTTAAAAATATTTCGTATCGACGGCTATGAATCCCAATGGTCTTCAAAATAATGGATATGAAGTTTAAATTTCGTATCAATGGACTTATGATGGATACGAACAGTCCAATCGATCCTCTGAGTATTATTCATATCGACGGAAATTAGATATGAAAAGGCCTTCTTTGTATTGATTGGAGGAGAAACTGCTTTGATCGATCACTTGCACCGGGAGACGAATCGACACTAGCTTAGGGTCAGGTCATATAAAAGCCTTTTGTACTTAGCCTTTTTCTCACTTGCTCTTATTTTTCTGCCTATCATTCGTATCGATTGCAAAACCAGGAATGAAAAATTGCTTTCATCTCCAAACCATTTAGCCCCTTAATCCTTCGAATTAACTGCCCAAAATAGGTAAATCGTTGAAAAATTGATCGTAAGATGATGAGGCTTGAATTCTCAAGTCCTTCCACTTGTATCCGTGGTCGATTCTGGTGAAGAGAGGCCATAGATGGTCGGAGTGAGGTCGAGGAAGGTCAGAGTGGTCTCTATGTTGCTTAGGGAAGATGAAGCATAGAGGGATAAGATGTACTCATGGAAGGGACGCTCTGCTTTGACCTCGCATCGATCTGAGAAGGAAGGAAAAATACTCACGTATCGATCTGGGACGAGGAATTCATATCGATCTGGAACTGATGGGTGGAAGGAGGAAGTTCATGTCGATCTTGGATACAATATGACCTCATATCGATGGGAAAGACTTGCTTCTTATCGATGGCTGGTGGACCTTTGGATCGATTGACAGATATGAAATCTTGGGCATGATGATCGATACGAAGGCACTGCTGATGATCGACACGAAGTAAGGGATTTTGTATCGATACAAAATGGCCTTAGAAGATCGATACAAAATGATGCTCTATGATCGATACGAAGTGATGGTTCCTGGACCGATACGAGGTGTATTTATGGTGATCGATCCAAGTCTAAACTTTGATGGATACGAAACATAGCATAATCGAACATCTGACCCCAATGAGCTTCTGCTCTGCATAATTGGACTTAACCGTTTTACTGCATATCTGACCGCCTTTCGAAGATCGTCAACAGAACTGTAACTTGACAAAATTTGACGAACTTTAACTTGGATCGATCTCTGAAGTCTGGATAGCACTGTTGTGATGGTCACTCTACTTGAATTTCAAAGTCTTGTCGTTCAAACATCTTTTAAATTCCATATAATCTCTTAAGTAGTTTGTAGCACTGCACTGCACAACACATTCACACACTTCACACTGGGGGAAACAAGGGTTTATTGTCATCTAATGACGATTTTTGCTGAGTTGAATAACTATGGAACCTGGATGTTTACAATTGCAGGAAGTCCCGAGTCCACCTCTTCCTGTAATCGATATGCCGACTATCGCAGTCGAAGTTGTCAGTCCTGCTTCGAATGAGCTACCAGGAGCGGTTTTCATCATGCATCCACAAGATTCTATTCGCTTCAATATATCTGAAGATATATCGGGTAGGATTTGTTCAATGCATGGATTGTCGAGGAATAATGTCTTATTGCCAGTGGCAGAAGATAAAGCCCATAGTCCCCCGGAAGGGTACACGACCTGCAATAGATTCTCATGTGTAGATGGGGCACTCCCTTCATATAATCAGTACATCCGAGAAGTGATTCTATTTAAAGATCGCCCCGTCACTACTGCACCTGAACGGGTATGCTTTGCTGAATAGCTTATTAATCATCTTCATGGAGCATCTCTTCTGACCCCCAACTCCAAAAGAAGTCAGATACCTGTTCAATATAAAAAGCCGAGGAGATAATCCATCCTTCACTTTCTTAGAAGAAGTTAGGAACTTTCAAGTCATGATCGGGGCCTGGACCAAGGTCAACAATTCTAAGACCGAATGGTTCTTCGTTTGGTGCTTACCGGGGTTCACCCGGCGGTGGCTAGCCAGACATAGGTGCTTCAACTTCTATGCTAATTAACTATATAATAATACTCGATTTCAGAGTTTAACACTTGTTTTCTTTCATAGCCATGATTCCGCAGCCCAAAGGGGCTCAGTTTAAGGAGATTGTAAGGGTCCTTCAAGAGGTGCCTACCAAGTGCTGAATTATCGATGAGGCTCTCACTGATGAAAATCTGAGGGCCGTTAGGCTAAGTGATAGAGATCATGGGCTTGAAGGATTTCTCAAGACGGCTCCAGCGAGGCAAGTTAGAAGGAGAGTTCCTGAAATCCTGACCACCGAGAAAGGTGACGATGAGAATATGCCTGTTGGAGGCAAGCCCGCACCCGGGCCTTCACAAAGTCATTGACATTCAAAGAGGATAAGGAAAGGCAAGGCCACTGCCCACAAAGCTCCGAGATGCAAGTCTGTTGTAATGTCTTCGCCAGCAGCGGCTATTGTAATTTCAAAGGCTCCGTCTTCACAAATAGAGAGTTCTTTCGAGGGACTTGCAGATATTCCCATTTTGTATGATGTGTCTCTTCACCAAGATACCAGATTAGAGGGGCTTCAAAGTGCTTTAGATTTAGGAGAGCCAAACCCCTCCGAGTACGGCTGCTACAACCAGTTGGTTTGGGGGTTTACACATGTATGCACATACGCCATGGCACCATACAACTAATATTCATGAGTTGTTCAATCTTCGAAGACAACTAATTTAGTTTCTTTTTTCAATTACAGATACAATGTCCAAAAAAGGATCCATGATTAGTATCCTTCATGCCGCACGTCAATCTTCCAGTTCATACTAAGAGTCCGCAGGCATGAGTCTGATTACAATCGCAGCTACTCTGGTCAAGCTAAGGATCGCTGTGACAGGGAGGGAGATAGGAGGAGAGAGAGAGAGGCGAGATAGGCGCCGCTCCCAATCGCGCTCTCCTCCACCTAGAGTTCCCTTGCCACCCTCCAGTTCTAGAACACATACTGCTGAAACTTTACGCCAGCCAATATCTCCACAAACTTCAAGTCCCGGCGAGCAGCACCACAGAACTGGGGCGGATGCTATTATTTTTTACTACGTCTTCGGCTATGGAGCCTACGGGGGAGGGATCCCCCCGAATAGCTAAGCTAAAGGAAGATTTTCTAATATTTGTTTTGACGGCTTTCACTTCCCCCCAAACTTGAGGTTGATTCTAAAACAGGCAGAGAAAACGATGCATGACTATGTATATGATGCTTATAGCCAGCACCGTAAATGGAAGAAAACTGTAGAAAAGGCCTCGGCGGTGGCATTTGATCTAGCGAAAACAATTGGACAGCTGCAAAAAGACCTTGCTCATAAGCATCACATATTTCAAGTGATCACCAATGAGAATGACACCTTGAGGAATTCAGAAACGGAGACCTTGAAGAAATTCGATGAGGCTAATAAGATGATGGAGCAGATGAGGCAAGAGCACCTAAAACTAGTTGATGATACAGGCCACAGGAATACAACCGTCACCGCCGAGAGAGGTAATGTGCTCAAAGAGCATAACGAGCTTAAAGCGAAGTACATCAAGGTCATCAAAGAAAGGGATGACGCTAATAAGGCTGCTTAGGAGGCATGTGATAAGATTGTGGAGCTTAAGGGTGAGCGGGACGCGGTAGTTCTGATGGTCCAAGAAGCCGAGGCTAGAATTGAAGCCGAAGTTGGAGCAACGGAGGCCAAGTTAGAAGGCGATATGGAAGGCCTTCTGATTACTTACAACGTCAATGTCTTGAAATATCGTAGCTTGAGCTGGCTTATTGACTATTTGACTCATTTGCATGATACCTAGCGTGGCTTGGTGGATGTTGAGAAAGCTGAACACCATACTACATTCTTCGATGAGTTTGACTTGGAGAATCAGGTGCTAACTGAAGATGACATGAGAGTTCTCCATGAGGCATCGTTACATTTGAGAAAGAGAAAATTGCCGCTCAACATTTGGAGGTTGGAGAGGGGTCTGGAGTTGAACACCATGAAGCAAGTTCTAAAATTCCCATGTCAATCCGACTCGAAACCTACTTCTACAGTTGATCCTCCAGCTATCCCAACTTATGATCCTGATTAACCACACTTGACTTTAATTCATGAGCACGCTTCTAAAGCCACTCCGGCTCCACCCACGAGCCAATCTGAGGAAGGTATTATGAGCACTTCTCGAATTCATTCAAAGTCTTGAGCATTATCAGGAGATGTCACTAATAGTTTTTCTTATCTTCATTCAGTTATTTTTTCTTATCTTCATTCAGTTTTAGGAGCTACACCGGCCATGCCCCTTGAAACCCAAGAGCAGAAGGCCATCACGACAGAGGCTACGACCACTATAGCTGCCACTTTGACTGTGGAAGTTCATAAGAGTGCTTTTATCTTCAATGAATAAATGGTGGATGGACTCCTCGGTCCTCAGAGCGATCCACTTTCTGACTTGCCTTTTGTCATGGACGAAAGTGTGTTCACAGCCAGCTTTTCGGCCCTAACTGGCAGCATCCCAGCGGACACTCAAGCAACTCATGATGAGGCGATAATGGCGGAGATTAGTGTCGAGATGGTAAATGCCGTGCTGAGTAGCAGTATCGGAGGTGGTATGGCAGGTCCTTGTCCGACCCCTTTACGTATGATCTCTCCAGGTGGTACAATCATCGTCACAGGTGTACCTCATGTGTCTTCTCATATAGAAAGTTCCCCATTCCTCCGACCATGCATTCTGAAAGTATTCCAATTCCCATGAGTTTGGAGGAGGATACTACCATACTTCCCTTGGCCTGGGACCAACCGGGTAAAGGAAAGAGTTCGAAAAGGCACCACAACGGTAGCTAATGGATCGACGCCGAAAGGAAGACGAAGACGAAGAAACACAAGGAGTAGGCATGTCTCTTTGTGTCCCTTTTTGGTAGATAGGTAGGAATTCCTCTTTTGCTTTCTGTAGGCCGTGTATAGATGCGGGTTCGGCTCCTGCTAATGGGAACTTTTGGAACAAGCTCTTATTTGTACTTATTCTGTTTCCAAGGAATATATGAAATAAAATCTACTTTTATTTTAGCATAACTCTGAGTTTATTTGCTTAAGTGTTTAACCACTTGAATTTTTATTCAATACAATTGTGAAGCTTTAATCTTTGGATAGGACTTGTGTTCGGTTGTTAAGTTCCGAAGTCATGGCTCCGAGCCATAACCAAACGTTAAGTCATGTCCTAATGTTGTACTATCTCAACCAATAGATAGAGCTCGAGTTACGCCCCCAGTCCTAGGGATGAGCTGAAATGGTCAGATGATTGTTGCTTTTTTGACTTTTTCACTTTTAATTTTACTCAATCGGAACTAAGTTGTTGTGAGATGAGTTCGAGTGGTCGGATCACAGTCGCTACATTGCTGAATTACGTGAAGCTAAAAGTTGCAAAAAGAGAAAGAATGTGGGGGAAGACTCTCCACATTCAGGAACCATAAGCATAACAATTACTGAACAGCCTTTGGTTTGGGGACCATAATCGCTTCGATAAAGCAATGGACCCCAAGAAGAAGTCAAGGGAGAAACGGGCAGCACCGGTGAAGATTACGGTAGCTGCTCATGTTGACATGGACTACCCAAATCGGGTCTTGAAGATTGATTCTCTGCCAGGAATCAAATTGCGAAAGGAATTGATTAACTTTCTTTGACAAAATCTGGGCATGTTCGCTTTGATGCATTCTGATATGTGCGGGATATCGCTGGAGATAGTGTGTTACGCACTTAATATTGATACCAAGTTTATGCTGGTGAGACAGAAAATACGCCACCTGAGTTTGGAGCGATCTGCTGCATTAAAGGAAGAGATGGATAAGCTGTTAGCCAACGACTTTTATCCATGAGACTACATATCCTGAGTGGGTGTCAAACCTAATGTTGGTCTAAAAATCGAACAGGAAGTGGAAAAGTTGCATTGACTACTCAAATTTGAACAATGCCTGGCCGAAGGATAGCTTTCGTTACCCATGATCAACTAGCTTGTTGATGGAACTGTAGAGCATGAACTGCTCTCATTTATGGATGCCTACTCAGGGCACAATCAGATTATGATGCATGAACCAAATTAGGAAAACACCAGCCTCATCATAGACTTTGGACTATATTGCCATCACATAATGTCGTTCAGTCTGAAGAATGCCGAAGCTACATGCAAAGACTGGTAAATACAATGTTCAAGGATCGAATTAGATGAACGATGGAAGTGTATGTGGACAACATGTTGGTAAAGTTGCGAGTGTCTAGAAACCATCTGGATGATATCTTGGAGATGTTTGAGATCCTTCAGAAGTACGGAACGTGAACTTGCTCAAATGTTCGTTTGGAGTTACTTCTGGGAAATTTCTTTGTTTTAGCGTAAATGAAAGGGTATTGAGGCCAATCTGGAGCAGATTAATGCCTTATGGAACGTCAGAGCCATAACGATGAAGAAGGAATTGCAAAGCTTAAACAGAAAGATCGTAGCATTGAGCCGGTTTATGGAGACTACAGAGGAGGTAGAGTCATGGATGACGTCAATAAGCAACCCTGCTTTCCATGCTATAATAAAATGTAAACTTAATTAAAGTAAATGTATTTGAATCTGATATTTAATAATTAGTATTTTGAAAATGAATTTGGTTAACTAAATTCTATCTAATAAAAGATTTCGGTATTTTGAAAATAAATTCTTATTTATTCGAAATTATTTAATAAGAGACTTGTTTTAATAAATTAAATTAAATTAAATTAATAAATTGAATTAAATTAATCGGTTCTTTTCAAATAATATATTGAAATTGAATAAATTGTTTTAATTGAATATAAAATATTTTTATAAGTATAAATTAATTTAAATAAAATTAAGATTTATTTTCAAATAAATTAAAAGATGTTGTGAAATGAAATGAAAAAATAACTAGATTGGATTGAGTTAAATCAGGGTCCAACCCAAACCAAGCCCATTCTTTCTCTCATTGTTTCTAGGGAGTTCACCCTACTTCTCCACACAGCCAAGAGAACTCATTTTGTTGCCATGACCTAGTTCCACCTAACCCTAAGCAAAAATTATGACCGTATGGAAAATAACAATAATTGAAATCACGTGAGCAGCTTACGCTCGATAGCGATCATCGTATGCGAGTAGGGAGGAGGCGGACTCAAGCCTAATATGAAAACGTGATGGTGTAGGTGATGGTGGCGACTGCGATTTGATTGGTTGTGTGCACGAGGTTGTGGCGGCTGCGGTTGATGTGTGCTAGTGATTTGCGGCAGGAGCTATGATGTTAAGTGCAGTGCTCACTAGCAATGATAGTGTTGGTGGATTGTGTGACGACCCGGAATTTTTGAGCATTTGAAATTGGAATATTTGATTGATTTTAAATATTTGAAAGGTTAATTTTAACTTGAATTCCAAATATCACTATTTATTTGATAATTAAATTATTGAATTTAATAGTTTGAAGTTGGGTAAAATGTTGAATCTGGAGTTTTAAGCCTGTTAAAAATAATTTGAAGGCTTATAAAATTTATACCGATGATATTGAAGATAATAGAATGGTTAAAATTTAATTTGATGGTGATTTTTTCAGTTTTAATAATATATCGTTTAAATCGATATTTAAAAATAGTCTTTGTGATATCCCGGAATTTTTGGACAATATAAATTTAATAATCTATATTTAAAATTAAATTGATTTGATAATTTATGTAAATAAATTTGATTTGATTTAATAATCTCCTTTTATTAAATAATTAATTAGGGAATTTATCTTTTAATAAGTTAATAAATTGTTTTCTATTTATAATGTGTATATATATTTATATATATTTTACATAGACGAGTTTGGTTTTAAATTTAATTAATATAGCATATTATCTAATTATAATATTTTGGTACTTCGGAAATTATGATTTTATTTAATATAAGCTTTTCAAAGCTATTTTATAAATAACTATATAATTTTAAATATATAAGATAAATGTTTTATTTGTTTCAATATATTTTAACTTAAGCTTGAATATTAATTTAGATGAAAATAAAGTTATAAAATGTTTGTTTTATTTCTTTTTAAAATATTGATTAATAAATATGATATGTAAATGAGATGTGAAGTTTAAAATACAAATTAATAAATGAAACATTTATTCATTTAAATAACAAGTACTTTATAACCTCTTTTATAAATTTATTTAAAATGATTAAAAATATTATTTTCAATAAATTGATATGTGTATTATTTTATTTATAATTATACTTGGTTTATTCTTTAATTATCATCTATATATATAAATGTATTTGTAAATAAATTAAGTTTAAAACTTTTATTAACACTTTAATTATAAATACAAATTATTTAAAGGACATGTGTAAGTATATAAAAGCATAATATAACATGTGTTAGATGTTTAAGTAAGAAAATTAACAAGTGTTAACACTTAAGATAAGTGTCAAATTTGCATTTTTATTTTCTTTGATTTTTAATTTATCATGAAAATAAGAAATATAAACTTGCATTTTTCCATTCCTTTCCTTTTTCTCATCTTCATTCCTAAACTAAGAAATCTTTCAGCTAAAAAAAAACATTCTATTTTGAAACAATCCTCAAAACCCAAATCTGAACAATCAAAACCCATAGTTCATTTTCAAATAAAAATGTAAAACCTGCAAAAATCATTCCCTGTTCTCAAAGCAAATCCCTCTTCATAATCAAACTCCTGTAACTCATTTTCAACATGCAAATCATCTTCAAAACCTTTATATTTCCAAAACTAAAAACTTCATTTCCTTCTTTCAAAAATCAGGAAGTCAAGCTACCTGCATGCATTTTCTTCAATATCTGGAAGCTCATGCAACCTGTAGTCAAGTTTGAATCATCTATATCAAACAAGCACTTCAGATTTAAGTCATGCAAGGCAAAGCTTTTCAAAAATACCCTGTTCTTCATCTTAAGAAAAACAGTGAGTAACTTTTAATTTAAAATCTTAAGTATAATAATCTTGTTGCATGTTCATATTTGTAAATCTGTATGGTTGTGTGTAATGTTTTAAGTGCATTTCTGTGAATATATGAATGTGTGGATTTGTATAGATATATGATGTTGGCTTCTGACTGTACATAGTTTTTGTAGTATGGATTTTGTTGAAAATCCATTTCCCTCTTATAACAATCTCTGTTAATATTGATACTTCAAACCAAACTTGATTGTTAGGTCATAAAGTAAAGTTTTACAAATTTATACAAGTTAGATATTTTTTTTATTGCTTGGAAACATAAATAACAGAGCAAAAATTTGTAAAAGTGAAAAATTCAAACATTACAATTCAATGTTTCAGGATTATAAATCAAAACATCATACAAAATCATGAATTTTAAACCAAGAATTATAATTTTTAATACTATATTCAGAGAGCAGTTTTCATTTGACCGTGGTATGAGTTTTAGGGCATCTCAGTTGCCACAAGTGGTTTGAGGTGCCGAGATTGTTTCTGGAGGAGGAGGAGTTATCAGGGATGTTGAGAAAATTATTAGATCGAGTTGCATTGCATTTTGGTGGTGATGATTTTGATTTGAATTTTAGAACCCTAGTTTTTATTGGGATACAGTTTTTACTTGGGTTCGATCTCCTCTGTTGATCGAGTTGCTTGGGCTTTTAGGGAATGGAGGTTGGAGGGTTGACGTAGTCTTCGCCGGAGTTGCAGAGACAACGGTGGTCGGAGGCGTTAGGGTGAGGTGTTGACAGGTTTTGGTGGAAGTGGGTAGTGTTTGTTCCAGGTTTGGGAATGTGGTCACAATTTTGAATTCGTGCAAGTGTTGATCGGATTGTTGTTTAGATGGTTTGAGGAGTTGAATGTCGACTGTGGGGAGGTCGCGTAGTTGGTCAGCGGTGGCCGGAGGCACTGTACATGTGCACAGAGCATTGTGGTGATGCAGGTGAATTGTTGGGTTAGGTTTTGGTGGCCTCGAGTTGGTCTCGAGGAATTCGGGTTTTTGACTCAAAGTAGGTTATGTTTTTACTCGAAATAATATTAAGATGCTGAAGTAAAACTGTTGTTTCAGGTTTTAAAAACAAACAGAAACCTGTTTCTGTTTTAAAAATTAAAAGTAGAGTTTAAATGTAAACTGAAATTTTAAAATAAGTTTAAACTGAATTTGAATCTGAATTCGAAGTTGTTGAATTTGATTTTTGAGTTAATTTAAATTTTGAAATTTAAATTTGGTTTTAAAACTTTTTAGTATAAAAGTATATGTGGGTTTGAATTTAAACTGTAAGTTTTAAATTGGTAAATAAGAAATTTAAAATAAGCTTAAATCTGAGTTTTTGAAATCTGGAATTGGGTTTAAACTTCAGTTTTTAAAATAAAATAATTTTAAATTTAAATTGTTTAATTACTTTAAAATGGTTAAATGATTTGAATTTAAAATGAAGTTTAAAACGTAACTAAGCTTTCAAAGATTTAAGTTTAAATCTGAAATGAAGATTAAAGTTGTATTTCAGTTTTGAAATTAAAGGAATTTTTAAATTGAATTTGTTTTTAAATAACTTGGAATGTTTAAAGTTTATTTTAAACTAATTTGAATTTAAAGATGAATTTATTTTAAATTATTTTAAAAACTTCTTTCTAAAATGAATGTTTTCTTTAACATATGGGATAAAAAGGTTTTAAATTGTTTTTAAACCTTGTTTAAATAAAATTGTATTCATTTTAAAATCTTAAAATTTTAAAATGAAATTTAAAGTGAAATTTAAAGTAAATTTGAAACAAAGTGTTTTTAAATACTTTAAATAAGTAAGAAATGTTTTCTTAAATTAAGTTAGAATTTAAGAATTTGGATTCATTTAAATTATTAAGTTAATTTAAATAGGTAATAAATTATTTAATTAATTAATGATATGGTTAATTAATTAAGTAATTACGAGTTTTTAACTTGATTAATTAAGATTTGCGATTAATTAATTAAGGTTAATTAATATGTAATTAAGGATTATTAATTTGAATTTAATTAGTGATTAAAAGATTAATTAATCAAGTAATTAAGAATTAATTAAGTTACAGTTAACACTTAATTAATTTTATAATTAGGGATTAATTAATTGATAATTAAATATTAATTAATTTGTAATTATGATAGTTAATCTAAGTAAATTTCTTAATAAAGTAATTAAGAATAGTTAATGAAGGTCATTAACTAAGATTATTTAATAAGTAATTAATGTGATAAATTTTAATAATTAATTAGATTAATTAATTAATAATAATCATTTTTGAAATTGTTTAAGTTTAATTACTTAATGGAAGTAATTAAGAAATTAATTACTTAATGTAATTAATTGGGTTAATGTGATTTGTTTAAATTAATTAATTTAGTTTAATTAATTTAAACACTTGATGATTGATGAATAATTACTTTATGTAATTAATGGGATTGTAATTACTTAGGAAAGTAATTAATTGATAATTACTGAATGTAATTTAAGGATGTTTTATTTATGGAAGTAATTTATATTAAATTACTTTGAAATTAATCAAGGGATTAATTGAGATAATAAATTAAGGAACAATTTATTAATGAATTAATTAAGGGTAGTTAATTACTGGATTGTTATTAATCAAGGGTGATTAATATATGTGTGGTTTAAATTGAAGATTAATTACTTAATGTAATTAATTTTAATAAAGAGATTAATTAAATTGTAATTAGAAATCATTAATTAATAAAATTAATGATGTAAATTTAGAAGTGATTAATTAAGGAATAATTAATAAATGAAGTAATTAACAAAGGATTAATGTAAATAACTTTAGTTAATTAATTGATTAAGTAATTAAAAGTTAATTATTGCAAAGTGTCAAGTATAATTAACTTGTGTAATTAATTTAAATGCTAATTACTTATTGTAATTAGGGAATTGTTAATCAGTAATGATTAATTGAAATGACTAATGAGATGGTGATTATTTAATTGATTTGTAATCAATTGATGATTAAGATAAGCAGGATTATTATGGATGAAGTAATTAATTTAATTCATTTTAAATTAATTATAGATGGTGTGATCATTGCTTATGTATGAATAGTTGATATTGGTTGCCTTGAATGGTTTGCAATCTTAGCTATGAGATAAGGAATGTTATGTGATATGGATGCATTGGTTGCATTGTGATGATAATATGGATTATCTGTTTATAATGATGATATGGATTATCTGTTGGTGATAATAATATTGATTATCTATTGTGATGTGAATTATCTATCTGTGTGTATATGGATAATGAATTGAAATTGTTTTCAACTCTAAAACAACTTGGCCTTAAAAGATACGTTTTGGATTCGGTGAGACCGGGATCGGGTTTCCATATTTGGATATCCGAAAACCACATCAATCCAAATTAACGATAGGTCGTGTATTTGAAGTGAAGATGAAGATTCAGAGTGCAAGGGTTATCGTCGTTAACTCTGAGGGTGACTCCAAAATGAGTGTAACGAGATAATGCCTTCGGTTTCGTTCGAACCCGGAACGAACTTGTATGGATTGAAAGCTTTCAGAACATCGTCAGGTGGACGATGAGCATTCTAAGTGATATGTCCTATAAAGGTAATCGTAGCCTCAAGGCTCATCAACCGGGAATGGCTAAAACATGGGAGGTGCAGCAAGGCTAAGTGGGTCATGCCCAAGTGGGATGAGATTTACCCCTGTCTAGATGTCCCTTTATTTCGGCTGTGTGGTGCGGTTACTGATCACAGCTGCGGGGTGGTCTTGTTTGGAATTGTTCAGTAAGGAATGGTTTAGGCTTTGTGTTGCAGGGAATTGGGAGTGATCCTCGGTACGGTGATTTAGGCCACGTACTGTGACGGGCGGTACCCTGGTAGCCCTGCCATTGTACGGAATCCAAAATCCAATAAGTGCCATACGTATTAGTTATGCCCAACTACGTTGGAACGTGAGATGTAAGCATTCCAGCTATGTCTGTATTTCACTTGAAAATCCTAGACACTATTATAATATCATCGGATTTCCTATCAAATGTTTTGGTTAGCGTAAGGTAAAAACTTTTCCATGTTTATGTGTGGGAAGTCTTACGTGATACCTTTCTTTTCAAAGGTTTTTCAAAGTCAAGCAACTTTAACCTGTTACTCACACCAGACCCATGTCTGACCAGAAGTTTATTTCTGTTTTTCTTAAACTCTTGGGTACTCAAATTTTTATGATAGCCAAGGGATTCAGGTTAGCTTTGATGAATTGTGGAGGAGGAATGGAGCAGGAGGCTTCCGTGTATAGATATATAGTTTTCCGCTGTGTTGGTATCTTGAGTTGTAATAACAAGACATGTGTTTATAACTGTCTAGTATGTGATGTATTGTCTGTGTAACTATGATAATTGTTTTATACTATGTAATACTTATGTTATTAATATAATTTATTCGTTCCGCTGTTGAGATTCTAATGTTGTTTCTTCTTTCTCTTCTTTCTCTTCTCTTTTCTATCCCTTTCTTTCTTCAAGATGATGCGTCATTCTGTGGAGATGAATGGCGTGTCGTCACAGTCTTTCGAGGCACAGTCTCGGAATTCGACAAAACCAGTTCCATTGGATCTGTAATAGTTGGTTATTATTGGATTTCAATTTTCGTAGCAATCGGGGTTGTCGTTTGACCCTGGAAGCTCAAAACGCATAGAAACTATTTTAATCGATTTGAATTTAAATTTAAAAATAAATGTTGGCCAGTCAAAAACAATTTCACGTCAAAACTTTTAGCCATCGTTTCAATTGTCACTGTAGCTAGAAAATGTTAGAACGCAACGATTCAAACACGTTCCCATTTTCCTTAAATCATGCCGCTTTCTCGTTCGAGAATAAAATAATAAAAGAAAAAAAATCACCTCGTCCTTACCTTCTAAAGGAAGCCTCTAGCCTTCGTTATTTTAATCGAAACCTGCCTCCTTCTTTTACAAAGCGTTCTGAAATTTCTTCTCAAAAACAAAGGGGGAATTTCGAAATCAAAACAAAAGGCGGAATAAAAAATGAAAACGAATTTGCTGTCGAGCGAATCAACAAAGCCAGCTCTATTCGAGGAAGGGGAGCTCTCGCGTTCGATGTGGCTGCCAAATTCGAATCGCTTGAGGGAAGGGGCTCGACCTTGAAGTGACGAGCATGCGGTGGCGTTGGGAAATTAGAGCGAGGCCGATATCGTGGTGGAGGCAGTCGCATCGACCGGAAGCGTTGAAGTTTGCGATGGTGATTTCCGATCGAGGCGCGAGCTAGGGTTTGGATTCGTGCACGAGGATGGTTTGGAGTCGCCGCGAGCTCGCGTGAATGGCAGCGACTTCGTGCGGAGCAATGCGTGAGGCAGTGAGGTATTGGATTTCTTTTCTTTAATAATAATTTTTTTTGTAGTATATGTATATATATTAGGAAATAATTTACAGCGAGGCAAAGTTTTTATATATTTTTTTTTAAAAAAGAAAGGAATTTTAAACCCAGATTTTCTTATTCGAACAAATATATATGTGTATTAAGATCTTTACAGTAAAGGAATCGTACCTGTTAGGCAATTTTTTTTAAAATTTTAAGTTACTTCTAGTTTAATATAGTAAGGTAAAGTAGTAAATGTATGTATATATACACATAAGGCTTTGGGAAATAAAAGAATTTATATAACTTGGATTTTTATGAAATCTATATAGAATATTTACATAGTTATATATGTGGCTTCAAAGGAAATAAATATATATTTTAAATTTACTAGTTTATTTTAGAACAATGTAATATGATTACCTTATTAACTTATCTAATTTATTATTAAAAGATTTTTTTTAGGGAAATTAGTTTGAATAAAATTTTTATTTAGTTAATTTATTAAAAAAAGAAGGAAAATTAACGGCTCGATTATTAGTTAATCAAATTATTAAATAGCAATTGATAATTCGATTTACTCCGAATTTTAATAAACGGTATAAATGTTTATAAAAGGTCAAAAATCGGGAACCAAGCAAGAATGGAAATGGATTGCAAACAAAGTAAAGGTGAGTTAATCTCACTCAACTGGGTTTTTATTTAAATTTAAATGGTTAAATTTAAATGATTGGTTGAATGGTTGAATTGAATTGATGTACTATATTATATATAGTAGTATATAGTATATATTGGGTGATTGATTTCCCGCATTATATAGCGGATGAGACCCTATGCGCTGCATAATAGTGGATGA
This sequence comes from Allium cepa, assembly GCA_030765085.1. Taxonomy (NCBI): domain Eukaryota; kingdom Viridiplantae; phylum Streptophyta; class Magnoliopsida; order Asparagales; family Amaryllidaceae; genus Allium; species Allium cepa. The sequence goes on from CM060932.1 coordinate 169,296,455, forward strand.
TATTATATTAATCCTATATACCGCGATATTCCACCTTGAAGTGGAATTGGTATTGTGCTAACACCTGTGAATGCAGGGAAACAGTTTGGAGGGATCTAACTGGATTGCTCACAATATAGAATTATTTTCATAATTGATGATGCATTTTATTTATATACCGTGAAAGATAAATTTGGGAATTAAACTGTGCTGTGTTATGAATGGTAAGTATAATTTGGGATTCTAAAATATAAATAGAATAAATTGGGTGGTTTGATAGGTAATTACTTAATGTAATTAATAAAATATAATTACGTAGGGAAGTAATTAATAAATAATTACTGGATGTAATTAGTTGAATGATGATTTGTTAATAGAAGCCAGTTGGTTATAATTACTTTGTGTAATTAATCAAAAGATTAATTAAAATAATAAATTAAGGAGTAATTTATTTAATAGAGTAAATAAAAAGGTAGATAATTACAGGTTGAGATAAATCAAGAGTGATTAATATTTATGGTTTAATTAATAATTAATTATTTAATGTAATTAAATTAGATTAGGATAAATTGAAATGTAAATGGGAATCCATTAATTTATATAATCAACGGCGTAATTAAAGACTGATTAATTAAGATCAATCAATCGATACTATGTGATTTATGAGAAATTGATTAATAAGTGATTAAGGATTAATGTAATTAATATAGTTAATTAATTTGTGAAGTAATTAAAGATTAATTATTGATTTTAGTTAAGAATAACTAATTTGTGTAATTAATTAAAGAAAATTACTTGAATGTAGTTAAGGATAATTAATCCAAGGCGATTAATTAAGATGGATAATTAAGGGATGATTAATTAATTGATTTGAAATTAAATAATGTTAAGTGAAGGAATCTAAGTGATTGAGGTTAGAAATTCAATTAGAATCAATTGAATTAATTTGGAAGTAATCAAGTTTGCTTATGGATGATTGAATGGTATTGGATGTCTTGAATGAGACTCGAAGAGACTGGGTCGGGTATTGGAAAATATCCGAGACCACTTCGAATTTTTATAGATTGTTATATGAAGTCAATAGGCTGGAATGAAATGATTTAAGTGAATTGGACCATTTAATCTAATTTTGGTACTTAGAAAATTGATGTGTGAAATAAGTGATGTCTATAACAAATTGTGAATTTGTAAATTAATACAAGTTACCCCGGGTTTTATTTAAGTTGTATGCTTTGTATTCCATGTTAGATAGGTTTACTCACGCTGGGTTCCAACCTGACCGGGGTGTTACTTTGATGTAATGCTCGAATCAGATCGAGTATTACAGATTTTTAGGTAAGGACGTTCTGGAGCTCAGGAGGCGAGCTGGATGGCAAGAACGTATTCAGTGTTTCTGCTATAATATATTGTTGTATATCTGAGACATGGTGATTGTGTATGTTTAGTGTCTGTATATATGTGTAACTCTGATGTACTAAAGTGGAATTTGACAGATACATAATTCTTTTGTAAACTATTATTATTTGTTACTATATTTTATCCGCTGCGAATGTGAGATGTTGGTGTTTCTGTTCTTCTTATTCTATCTCTTTCTTCCTTTCCATAAATATTTGGAATTTTCGGGATCGAAAATTTCAGGTCGTTACAGTTGGTGTCAGAGCTAAAAGATTAAGTGAGAACCTTGGCTCTGGTAGGGATTACTCATTAAGGATAGGGTCAATGGTACCGTAGAATGTGTTGAGTGTGTGTATATATATATACATATGAGAGCGTACTTGTTATTTATTTATATAAAGATTTTAAATGATTTTATATAAGCTTATATTTTAATATATAAAGCAATATTTCCTTCTAATAAATATTTAGGTGATTGGTTGTTAAATCATTGGGATTAAATTAAGAAGTAATATAATACAACCAAATTGAAATCTTGAATTGGGATTAAATTAAGTGGTAACAGAAATACAACCAAACTAAAATTAAAATGATTGAAAATGAAATTCTAGAATTTGAGCTCAGAAATTAAATTGTTTAAAAACTTTAAATAAAGGTTAATTTGGTTTAAAAAGTTAAACCAACCTTTGAGAATTTAACTCGAATTTATATAATTCGAGATGGTTTAAAACTGAGATTGAATTTGAATTAGTTCAAAATTGAATTTGATTTGAATTAATTGGATTTGTGATTGAAGACGTATAAGTTTAAAAATTTAAATGGACAATTTGAATTAGATTGAATTGAAATGATTTGAAATTGAAGTGAGTTAAATTGATACTTGTCTAAATTGATTGGAATAATTTGGAATTGTAATTAAAGTTGCATAGGTTTAAAATCAAATGGAATTTGATTTTAATTGGGGAAGAAATCAAGATTGATTCAACTTGAATTGGGGTTAAATCAATTTCAATAGAAATTGAAGTTATTCAAATTGAAATTGAGTCAATTTAAATGGAAGTGGAAATTTAAATTGAATTGATGAGGAAGCGAACAGTTTTGAATCTGGTCTATTTTCAATATAATTTTTTTTAATATAAACTTATTACTATTTTGAAGCTACTTAATATATACAACCTTGCTTATTAAATCCAAAACTATTTTATACTCATTTTACAACTACTTTTGGAATTATTTAACTATTTTGTAACTGTCTTATAAACTAATTACTGTTTTTCAATTGTTTTATAACTAATTACTATTTTAAACTATTTTGTAATTATCTAACTATTTTACAAATTAATTACTATTTTACAACTATTTTGCAGCTATCTAAAATTTTTGAAACTATTTAACTATTTTACAATTAGTTAACTATTTTACAGCTATTTTGCAACTAATAATTATTTTTGAACTACTTATCTATTTTTAAAATTTTCAAGCTATTTTCTAACTGGTCGGAGTTCAAACTATTATTGATCAAATACCCAACAGAGATAAGAATTGAAGTGATAATCCAATGGAATTGAATCAATTGTGAATATATGGATAGAAAATTAAAGGAAATGTGAATAAAAAGAGAAATTGATTTAGTTGATAATCAATGAAGATAATTACGTAGGATGTACGTATATTGTTCTATTCACATAATTATTTGATCCAGATTCGAGCATAGAATTTCGAGATAGTTTATCGATCCGAGTTGAGATTTTTCACTTGATTTTCGACGGCGAACCTGGATATGGATTGTTGATTGGTTCTGGATATTCTCTATCATAGTTATGGCTATGCAAGGAAAATGATGGTTTCTGATCAAGAAACCATATCTATGTCCGCACTAGGAAGTCAGGTGGACGATACTAGTTCGAAAATGAAATTGTATGATCGAGTGAGCGATCAGATTGGTATGGCGTACGGATGATATATGTACATCGTACAGGCTTAAATGAAATTGATATTGACAGTTTGTGAATAGAAATGTGAAATGATTTCTTTTGAAATAAAAGTATATGTTGTGAAATATACAATGGATAAAGGTGAAAATTGGATATTTTTATGATGATAAGCAAGATGGAAACAACTTTATAAAAAAGAGTAATCAAATATGAATATTTGATTTTGAATAAGCAAAGTTATATATCTTTTTTATATAAGATAAATCTCCCCTTGTTGATGCCGGAAGGAAATGATTTTGAAGGTGTTTGAAGTATAAAAGGAATTTTATACAAGTTTGAAATGATCCAAAGTTTTTAAAAATTATATATATTTATATATATTAAGGATCTTATGAGGATTTGGAAAAAGGTTTTGGGAACCTTTGGATTTGGAAAGGCTTTTGATTTTTGGGTAAAATCAATATTGTAATTTGGAAAGCCTAGTTTAAGAATTATCGATTTTGGGATAATCGATTTTGTGTAAAGGAGCTTCATATGAGATTCATACTAGGTGTATGATTTGGAAGATACTATATGTGTACAGTATAAAGTGCTTTGATAATGGCTCTGGGGAAAAAAGGCGCTCCCTTGAAATGAACTTCTTAGGAGTGCCATTGGGTGGTACTGCCTTGAACCCCAAGGGGGTTCCAAAGTTGATCCTGTAAGGAGTCCGGACAAAACTAGTTCCTGAGGATTATGAGTAGTGTGTAGCGAAAGTCGAGGGGTAATGATGCCTACAGAGGCATTTAGGTTATGCTATGATGACAATGTAACTCGATGTCACTGCGATCTACTGCAGACCACAGCGAAAGTCGTGTGTGCTTCTGAGAGCCAACAGTCTGCGTTTGATTTTATATCGGTAGACTGCGACCTATGGTAACATAGCGAAAGTCGTGTGTGCCTCTGAGAGCCAACGGTCTACATTTGATTTTACATTGGTAGACTGCGACCTATGTAGGAGTGGAGGAGTTTCACTTTGACAGTGAAAATCAAGGGCGCTGATGCCTACAGTTACATAGACTTTTGCTGCGATGGCAACGTAAGCTTGGAATGTAACTGCGATCTGTTGTGGGTTCCTTGGCGTAATCGAGGGGCGCAGAGTGCCTACAGTTACATGGACTTTTGCTGCGATGGCAACGTAACCCAGGATGTAACTACGACCATGGATGGGGGTGATGATTTCCAGAGCATTCTCACCAAGATATTTCCCCTATTTTCAAAAACTGTTTTCTATATTTTCAATAAAATTATTTTCCCAAGTATTTTCATTGGGTGTTGAAAATGGGTCTGCTAAGTACTTATAGATTTTCAGTCCTACGTCTGATCAACGTATGACTGAATTTCTGTGAGAACAAGGATGGACTGGTTGAGACATCGAGTTATAAGAAGTATTTTTTATAAAGAGCCATGTTAATAGTATGATGTGATTTAAAGGCACTTCTAAAATTTAAAATAAAAGTGTTGGAATTTTGAAAAAAATGAAAGAAATTCCAAACCGGAATTATGAAAAAAAAATTGAACCCAGGAAAATTTAATAAAGTGATTTTTTGTAATAAAATCAAATATTGATTTAAAAGTTGGAAGTTAGCTAATTAGCTAAATAATTATTTTATAGAGTACGTTCATAAAATTTAACTCGATTAAATAAAATGGATTGTAAGTTAATAATGAAGTTTGGAAATAAATTCAAATTATAAATAGAATTCGATTTGGATTGATGATGAATTAAAAATGAGTGGAGATGTTGTAAAAAAATAAAATGAAAGTGAATTATAATAGAAATGGTTTGAGTTGCAATCAAAACCCGGGCGAGTAAAAATAAATTGAGAATGGCTTTATATTAATAAAATAAATTCGAAAATGAATTAAGTAAGTGAATTAAAAATCTAAAATGGGATGAATAAATGGGTTAATTGAATTAAATAATAAATGGATGAAGTTTGATTGAATAAAAATTAAATCAAAGTTTTAGTTGGAATTGGGTTATCAAAATGAAATTAAGTTGTGAGGCATATTAATTTGAAGTAAAATTACTTAAGTCAATAAAAGCTTGGTTTCGAGTAAGAATGGAAGACCACTAAATAAAAGTTTGGGTTAAATTTATTTGGAAAAAATGGATATTAATATAAGCATCGAATGTTGTTAAGCTCAATGAAATAGTTTTAGAATGAAACCAATGCGGAGGTGAAATGAAATGCAAATGTATGGTTGGCGAATAAATTAAAAATGAAATGGAATTAAATACAGAATGAGTTGAAATTAATTTGAAGTAGTTATAAACTAAAATGGATACTCTATTAAGCAAATATCGTCGAATTTACATAAAAATAGTTGTCGTTTGACGTAAACAAAAGTAATTAAAATTCCATGAGTTGATAAAGATTAAATAAATTGGTTTTAAGATCAATTGAAGTAAATATGAGTTTGTTTTGCTTAAAAATGAATTGAATGTAAGAAATTGAGTTGTGAACATTTTAATTGAATGAAGTTGTATACGAATTGGTTGTAAACAACTAAATTAATGGTGGAACCCTATAAGTTGGTTATAAATATTGTTTAACCTGCATTGCTTATAGAAACTCATATGTTTACTAGTTAAATATGTAAAATGTTGTTAAGTTACATGATTTTGGCACTTACATATTTTAATTGAGTAAGTACAGGTACCGGGAAGCTGTTTGGCTGGATTCGGACGTGCCAATTGCTAAAATAATAAGCCGCTTGCTTAAAAATGCTAAATAAAGGTGCGCCTACGCAATAAAAACAGAAAATATGAACTGTTTTTGTTTTTTCGACCGTGTGGGTCGATGTATATATATTTATATCTCTTGTCAAATTGTAAAAGCTCCTCCGTACAAAGGAGATTCTGCCAAAAATTTTCGAAAATTTTGGGAGTTAGAAAATTTTTGAGAAAATTTTCTGTTAGCGACAAAACGATTTCAAACTAGAAACTGAAATAAATTAGTAAATGAAACTAGTTTAAAATAATGATATGAATCAGTTATAAATGGAAGATAAAATTAAATATTCAGAGTTGAAGATAAATTGAATTCATATGGAAATGGGATAACCGACTTGAATAGAAATAGATATAAACTAAAGTAGTAAAGTGAAAATAAATATTAAAATTTGTAATAGAAGTGTATAAAAGGGGTATTGGGATCTGTAGTTGGATATGGTTAAATTGGATATACAGGTAGTATAAAGCAGGAGAAAAATTGGGGTTTTTGATTTCAGATGATAAATTTGAATTGCTCGACAAAAAGGTATGTTTTAAATTTCTGTATGAAATTTGATTGGGTTTTGATCCAGCCACTTGGCATTTTGTTTTCTTTTGGAATTTGGAGGCCCGTAGAGGCATTTTGTAGTTGTACCGAGCTAGCCGCGCAAAGGAGACATCGGCGAATTTTTTTGAAAAATTAGAGAGTTAGAAAATTTTTGAGAAAACTTTGAAAATTTAAATTTGGATTTAAATTTAAATTTGAATAAGTGGAATAGATAATGTAGCTAGAAACTATGGAAGGTTTTGGAAAGTTGGTTGAAGTAATAATGGGTCTTTAATAAAGGATATGTTGTGACAAGTTGATAAAATTGTGTGGTTTTGGAAAATAGTAATGGATAATGGATCATTCTTTTTAACTAGCAATTTCAGGGACGAAATTCTTTTAAGGGGGGAGGAATGTGACAACCTAGAATTTTTGAGCATTTGAAATTAGAATATTTGATTGATTTTAAATATTTGAAAGGTTAGTTTTAACTTGAATTCCAAATATCACTATTTATTTGATAATTAAATTATCGAATTTAATAGTTTGAAGTTGGGTAAAATGTTGAATCTGGAGTTTTAAGCCTGTTAAAAATAATTTGAAGGCTTATAAAACTTATATTGATGACACTGAAGATAATAGAATGGTTAAAATTTAATTTGATGGTGATTTGTTCAGTTTTAATAATATATCGTATAAATCGATATTTAAAAATAGCTTTCCGAGGCACAGTCTCGGAATTCGATAAAACCAGTTCCATTGGATCCGTAATAGTTGGTTATTATCGGATTTCAATTTTCGTAGCAATCGGAGTTGTCGTTTGACCCTGGCAGCTCAAAACACATAGAAATTATTTTAATCGATTTGAATTTAAATTTAAAAATAAACGTTGGCCAGTCAAAAACAATTTCACGTCAAAATTTTAGCCATCGTTTCAATTGTCACTGTAGCTAGGAAATGTCAGAACGCAACGATTCAAAACGTTCCCATTTTCCTTAAATCATGCTACTTTCTCATTCGAGAATAAAATAATAAAAGAAAAAAAAATCACCTCGTCCTTACCTTCTGAAGGAAGCCTCTAGCCTTCGTTATTTTAGTCGAAACCTGCCTCCTTCTTTTACAAAGCGTTCTGAAATTACGTCTCAAAAACAAAGGGGGGATTTAGAAATCAAAACAAAAGGCGGAATAAAAAACGAAAACGAATTTGCTGCCGAGCGAATCAACAAAGGCAGCTCGATTCGAGGAAGGGGAGCTCTCGCGTTCGATGTGGCTGCCAAATTCTAATCGTTTGAGGGAAGGGGCTCGACCTGGAAGTGATGAGTAGGCGATGGCGTTGGGAAATTGGAGTGAGGCCGATGTCGTGGTGGAGGCAGTCGCATCGACTGGAAACGTTGAAGTTTGCGATGGTGATTTCCGATCGAGGCGCGAGCTAGGGTTTGGATTCGTGCACGAGGATGGTTTAGAGTCGCCGCGAGCTCGTGTGAATAGCAATGGCTTCGTGCGAAGCAATGCGTGAGGTATTGGATTTCTTTCTTTAATAATAATAATTTTTTTTTGCAGTATATTTATATATATTAGGAAATAATTTACAGTTAGGTAAAGTTTTTACATATATTTCTTTTGAAAAAAAGAAAGACATTTTAAACCCAGATTTTCTTATTCGAACAAATATATATGTGTATTAAGATCTTTATAGTAAAGGAATCGTACCTGTTAGGCAATTTTTTTTTAAAATTTTAAGTTAGTTCTAATTTAATATGGATAGGCAAAGTAGTAAATGTATGTATATATATACATAAGGCTTTGGGAAATATAAGAATTTATATAACTTGGATTTTTATGAAATCTATATAGAATATTTACATAGGTATATATGTAGCTTCAAAGGAAATAAATATACATTTTAAATTTACTAGTTTATTTCAGAACAATGTAATATGATTACCTTATTAACTTATTTAATTTATTATTGAATTTTTTTTAGGGAAATTAGTTTAAATAAAATTGTTTTTTAATTAATTTATTAAAAAAAAGGAAAATTAACGGCTCGATTATTAGTTAATCAAATTATTAAATAGCAATTGATAATTCAATTTACTTCGAATTTTAATAAACCGTATAAATGTTTATACAAGGTCAATAATCGGGAACCAAGCAAGAATGGAAATGGACTGCAAACAAAGCAAAGGTGAGTTAATCTCACTCAACTTGGTTTTTATTTAAATGGTTAAATTTAAATGATTGGTTGAATGGTTGAATTGAATTGATGTACTATATTATATATAGTAGTATATAGTATATATTAGGTGATTGATTTCCCGCATTATATAGCGGATGAGACCCTATGTGCCGCATAATAGCGGATGATATTATATTAATCCCATATATGGCGATATTCCACCTCGAAGTGGAATTAGTATTGTGCTAACACCTGTGAATGCAGGGAAACAGGTTGGAGGGATCCAACTGGATTCCTCACAATATAGAATTATTTTCATAATTGATGATGCATTTTATTTATATACCGTGAAAGATAAATTTGGGAATTAAACTATATTGTGTTATGAATGGATAAGTATAATTTGGGATTCTAAAATATAAATAGAATAAATTTGGTGGTTTCATAGGTAATTACTTAATGTAATTATTAAAATATAATTACGTAGGGAAGTAATTAATAAATAATCACTGGATGTAATTAGTTGAATGATGATTTGTTAATAGAAGTCAATTGGGTATAATTACTTTGTGTAATTAATCAAGTGATTAATTAAGATAATAAACTAAGGAGTAATTTATTTAATGGAGTAAATAAAAAGGTAGATAATTACAGGTTAAGATAAATCAAGAGTGATTAATATTTATGGTTTAATTAATGATTAATTATTTAATGTAATTAAATTTGGTTAGGATAAATTGAAATGTAAATGGGAAATCATTAATTTATATAATCAACGATGTAAATAAAGACTGATTAATTAAGATTAATTAATCAATACTGAGTGATTTATGATAAATTGATTAATAAGTAATTAAGGATTAATGTAATTAATATAGTTAATTAATTTGTGAAGAAATTAAAGATTAATTATTGATTTTAGTTAAGAATAACTAATTTGTGTAATTAACAAAAATAATTACTTGAATGTAGTTGAAGGATAATTAATCCAGGGTGATTAATTAAGATGGATAATTAAGGGATGATTAATTAATTGATTTGAAATTAATTAATGTTATGTGAAGGAATCTAAGTGATTGAGGTTTGAAATTCAATTAGAATCAATTGAATTAATTTGGAAGGGATCAAGTTTGCTTATGGATGATTGAATGGTATTAGATGCCATGAATGAGACTCGAAGAGACTGGGTCGGGTATTGGAAAATATCCGAGACCACTTCGAATTTTTATAGATTGATATATGAAGTCAATAGGCCGGAATGAAATGATTTAAGTGAATTGGACCATTTAATCTAAATTTGGTACTTACAAAATTGATGTGTGAAATAAGTGATGTCTATAACAAATTGTGAATTGTAAATTAATATGAGTTACCTCGGGTTTTATTTAAGTTATATGCTTTGTATTCCATGTTAGATGGGTTTACTCACGCTGGTTTCCAGCCTGACCGGGTGTTACTTTGATGTAATGCTCAGGTCAGACCGAGTATTACAGATTTTCAGGTAAGGACGTTCTGGAGCTCAGGAGGCGAGCTGGATGGCAAGAACGTATAGAGTGTTTCCGCTATAATATATTGTTGTATATCTGAGACATGATGATTGTGTATATCCAGTGTCTGTATATATATGTAACTCTGATGTATTAAAGTGGAATTTGACAGATACAGAATTCTTTTGTAAACTGTTATTATTTGTTATTATATTTTATCCGCTGCGAATGTGAGATGTTGGTATTTCTGTTCTTCTTATTCTTCTATCTCTTTCTTCTTTTTCATAACTATCTGGAATTTTCGGGATCGAAAATTTCGGGTCGTTACAGATTCTGTTTGACGTGAGATGGATTGAAGGAAGCGAAGGCTTCGCTAGGATTTTGGTGAGTAAAATTCTTTTACTCACAACTATCGTCTATTACCTTGTGCCTTGTTTGATTGATTTACTCGAGTTGTGCTATGCTATAAAGTACATAATTAAGTTTATTGGCATTGTTTGAGCGAGTAATAGTTTGATAACTCATGTGACGCCCCACCTCTATACCCACGCTAGCCAAGAACACTCCGGAGTAGTGCTGTCAACTAGCACGGAGAATAAGGCTGTTGAGGAGCGACCATCCATGTAATTGCTTATCACACGGTGGCTATAAATAATCTTCGGAAACAAACATAGAAATAATCATATCACAAATCAGTCACAGATATCCATATCACAAAGGCGGAAGAAGATATGAATATATAACTAACACATGAAAGTGTACATCAGAGTAGTGGTCAGTAAGATCCACGATAATACAAAAGAATAGCAACACGTGCTATACAAAAGAATACAACTATGAGTCTATATCTCAAGTGTATACAACAAAAACTGCTAATCTAAACAGTTAGCCAAAAGTCAGAGTGATGAATCCCTGGGAAGAAGTCAAGCAGAAGCACCTGTAACATCTCGGTCTGACCCGAGTATTATTTAAGAAAATAATAAACGGATCAGTCTAGCTATAAATATCAGATGACATGATATAACATAAAAGATATGGCTTAAACATAAATATCCATAACGACATACCACTATAAGTATGTAAATAATGATCAACAGAAGATCAATCAATAAGAGATAATCAATATCACAAGAATCTTCTCAAAGATTCGAAGAGGGCATCATACCCTAAACTTGTACTCATAACAAGTCAATGACATAAATTCCAGAAATCAACACGAGAAATCCAGAAATCATAAAAAGGGAAAGAGGCCTATCACATGACGGTCCGAAGACCATGGGGAGCTACCCCACATGTGTGAGTGGAATCACACAGATTGAGGTCAAGACTAACCAAAAAGCAGAAAGGTATGTGTGAATGGAATCACACAAGTGGTGTCTAGTCTAACCTTGCAATGAAAGAGACATCGCGCAATTGCTAGTCTAATTCATAAAGCGATCATCAAGATCAACGAGAAGTGTCAATTACACTAAGCTAGTAAATATAGAAGTTTAGCTTCATGTCCCATAACCACTTGCTTAACTTAAATATTTACGAACAAACTGTAAATCTTCACTAATAAAATTGTCACAAGAGGTTCAATCGAACAAGTCCAAGAATTAACCGACGAAGTGAACGCAAGCGTTTCATACCACTTGTTTTACTAAGTCGTTTAATTATATTTCTCATCCGAGTGAGGTAAAGGCTTGTATATACTAATAGATTGGAAAACGGTTTAAGAAAAGAGCTTTGTTATTAAAAATAGAGTTGAAATTGTTTGTTAAAAGAGTTTTGATATTTACTACTAGTATTGAAACCTTTGTATTATAAAGTGACAAAACACATAAGCAAGTGTAGAAACAATCAGTCACAAAGATCGCATACGGAGATGCGAATAAAATCCAAGGAAATCAGCTCAATGTTTTTCAGATAAGATCCCCTACGGAGGGGGGGTCCAGGGGGGGTGGCAACCCCCCAAGGTGGGGGTGCGGGGGCAACGCCACCGCTTACGGGGTTCGACCTGCCCGGTCAGGTCGCGGGGGTCCAGGGGGCAGCGCCCCCGGCGGGGTGTGGGGCAGCGCCCCGACCAAAACGGTACGACCTAGTGAAGACAAAATGAGGTCTAACGACCTAACGACTCAAGGGTCATACGACCTAACGGCTGCGACCTAGGGGTCTAAGGGGTCAAGCGACTTAGTGGTTGCGACCTAGAGGTGTTCGCGACCTAACGATGACTCACGACCCAACATGGCCGACTTAACAGAGTCGAGCGACCTAAGGTAAATGGTCCAACGACCTAACTCGAACGACTTATCTGGAGCTTAGGTCGGAGACGACCTACGAGATAAACCAGGCCGACTTAGTGGACGAGCGACCTAAGGTAAATGGTCCAACGACCTAACTCGAACGACTTATCTGGAGCTTAGGTCGGAGACGACCTACGAGATAAACCAGGCCGACTTAGTGGACGAGCGACCTAAGGTAAATGGTCCAACGACCTAACTCGAACGACTTATCTGGAGCTTAGGTCGGAGACGACCTACGAGATAAACCAGGGCGAGCGACTTAACGTTTGCCTAGAGATTATAGGTCGGAAACGACCTAAGACTTAAAGCTTAACTCGCGAGCGACCTACGGCTTAAGGCCAAACTCGTGAGCGACCTACGACTTAAGGCTTAACTCGCGAGCGACCTAACTCCGAAGTGCCAATACTTCCAGAATGACCTAAAGCCCTGCGACCTATGGTACTAACTCGCGAGCGACCTAACGACTTAACTCGTGAGCGACCTAATTCCGAAGTGCCAATTCTTCCAGAACGACCTAAAGTTAACTCGTGAACGACTCACGACCCATGGACGAACGACTTAACTCCGAACGACCTAAAAATGGCCAGAACGACCTAAGTGCAGAAAATTCACCAAAATGCTAAAAAATGGAGTTTTTCGCCAATCCAATCCAAACCAAGTGCAAATGTGCATGCAAAAGTGATAGGGAATCATTCCCAACAGTCCAATATAGTTATAGACTAGATTTGTGAGACAAAAATCTCACCTTTGCACTAAAGTTTATGAAGATGAAGCTTGAAAGCAAGGAGAAGCAATCCAAAGCTTGAATCCAATATCTTCTACTTGAATTTGGAGTTGAATGTTGGATTTGCAATTGAATTTGTGCTTGGAGTTTTAATTTCCCATTCCCTCCACCATTAATGCCAAAGCTTGATTAGTTAGGAAATTTATGAAGAGTGAGGAGAAGAGGGTTGGAACTTGGGCTTAATAGGCTAAACTAACCCAAAGTCTAAAGCGGGAAAAGTTAGTGAAATTTCACTAACTCCAAACCTATCGATGTTTATACTTAAAAAGTTGTAAACGACATTTCAAACTCAATGGAAGTGGTCTCGAGTCCTAATTTGACCGTTTGCAAAAAGTAGCTTTTCGGACCAAAATCCGATTAACGAGTTAATATTTAAATAAAATATTTAAATACAAACTCGATAAATATGCGGGTTGTTACAACTCACCACCATAATTGAGACCCTATTTTTATATGTGTTTTTTGATTGTTTAGTGATGCATGTTGGTTGATATGGATTAAATTGGATGAAATTGAACTGCATATTTTCGATCAATCGTTGTTATGATGAGCTTACACGTTTTGACCGATTGTTGTTGTAATGAGATCACATCATTAATTGACCAGAAGGAAATTAATTGATTAAAATAAAAAACTTTGAGAAATGAAATATTTTAGGAATAAATATTGGATTTTGGAATGATTTTATTGTAATTAGAAACATTATTTGTGATAGTAAGTTATTTAAGTAAATTCGTTTTTGAGTATTCTATGAATAGAAATTATTTAAAAAATGAAGAATCTTTGGCCTTGATAAAATAAGTTAAATTTTAGAATATTTAAATTTATATTCACTTATTGTTGATTATAAAAATATTGAAATGGGTGGTTATGGAACGATATTTGAATTGATATTTTTAGAAAGGATAAACTAATTATATTTTGGATTTAATAAATTGGAAGCTTATAAAATAATATTTTGATTTGTTAGAGTAAAAGGAAAGCAAATTATTTATTAAATAAATATTTTCACTTATGAAACTTTATTTCATGACATTGGAGATTATTTTAATTAAAAATCCTTGTATGAAAGTTGAATTATTAAACTCATTGTTTAAAAGAAATTATGAATTGCAAAAATTATTAAATATTATTATTTTTAGATATTAGAGAAGAACTCTAAAAATGTATGAATTATTTTTAGAAAGAGATTTAAGTGATTTAGAATTGAATTGTAATTTATAGATTTTTTTGTAATTAAATAATAGATTTGTGACTGTTTATTTTGAAATAGAAAATGGATTTTGGGAAAGAGTGTAAATTTTATAAACTGATTTTTCTACCAACTGAAATTTATGAAATTGTTTTGAAAGTTTTATGAAAATGTATTTTAAAACCCCTATCGAATCAATAAATAATAGAATTGTATGTTTTGACTACGAATATTTCTGTGTAACGAGAAATTAGAATAAATGAAGTTATAGTACCATTTTGTATGGGACTTTAGGTAATATATCTCCAGTTATTTTTTGCACTTGTTATATAGAATAGTAGGCGAGTGTAATTTATGAACATTAAATGTTCGAATAACACCGGGTGGTTTAGGATGCCCGACCTGATACTTGTTCGATTACTCTCTGTAATTAGATGTCACTCGATAAGGTCATGTCTATAGGGATTTATTTATGGTGATGCAAGCTGAGAGTGAGCGGATTGAGAACCATAAGTGTGTCTATCTTGTGTATGCTCCCATTATATGATGGGGAGTAAACTAGATTGGCTAGTATACATCCTAGAGGCCTGATTGCGGGGTCTCTCCCCTAATTCATGACACATTTTTTTTATATATAAGGTTGAGAGTCATTGCCCCCCATGTCACTTAGAGCCAGCAGTCAGTTACCATTGGGGCATTTGCAGGGTCGTGACTATTACATAGTGTTATCTTACACTATATGGATATTGGGTCACTATGTCCATCGAGGTAACTAATAACTGAAGGAGTAGCGCTGAGAGCGTGTAAGGAAGGCTCCTGGAGTAAGCTAAGAGTAATTAGTCTCACATCTGGTTATTGTTGATATAGACACTACTTATCCATCTTTATGAGATTATTATAGATATGGCCGAGAGCCATCTAGATCATTTATCGAGACTAATGCCATTATATTTATATATGGTGCTAAGAGCTCGTTTGGAATGAGTGTCCAAGGTGATTATCTATGATACTAAGAGTTAAGTAGATCATTAGAGGTCTGAGATACCACGTGATTATTTCTTTAGCTGAGAGCCAAGATGATAACTTTGAGACTAATGTCTAGATTATTGATATGTGATCATTGTTCTCCTTGATTATTCTTTAGACTGAAACTCTTTGAAGTTGAGTAACCTCGTACATATTGTTTATATTGCTATCGAGGATAGCTAGAGATACTAAGAGCATCGAGTTAGTCCCTTTCATATCTTTTATGGTTATCTGAGATATGACCTTAGCTACCGAGGGTATGCCATATTTGTATTTCTTGCATGTATATTTTATATGTGATGATTGTGACGGATCCCAGGTATGTCTACTTTACAATTATCAGGGGGGATTGCTGAGAGCATGTCCTATGTTGTTGTGATTATTGATACTAATGATATTTAGATGCATGGATTATTTCACCCATTTGACATAATTCACTAGTACACGCTTTGACTTGACTTTCTATATGGGTGATACTAATTATACATGTTTTATGATGTGTTTCTATATTAAGTACCCTTACATCACTTCATTTTACCTCTAATATGTCTTACTATTATGGAGATACATTGACACTTGCATTCTAGCACTAGTACAAAAAGTGCATATTGCTTCGCCTCATTTGCATCATTTGAAGTAAAAACTGATGCAAATATAACTATTTGCATCAGTTCTATCTTAATAACCGATGCAATTGGTACGTGAAAAGCAATAGGTAACAAAAAAAAAATCAAATTTGCATCAGTTGTCACCAACAACCGATGCAATTAGTACGTGCAAATAGTTTTAGTCGCATCGGTTTTAAATTCAACCGATGCAACAACATTAGTTTGCATTCATTTTCCATTGAATTGCTACTCCAACTTTCATTTTCCCTTCCTTTAATTTTTCATTTCCCGCTTACCTTATATTTATCCCTCCACTTCCCCCGTAACCCATTAAGAAGAAAACACAAGCAACTTTATATTTTATATTCGTTCAATTGAACGACTTCAAATCAAATTCGACTGTGAGCTTTAACTTCAAACCAAATTCGCAGTTCCTCCCAAATCGAAATACTCAAAAAAAACTTTAACTTCAAATCAAATTCGACTGTTTCTTTTAGGTTGTTGTGGAGTTTGGTTGAAGGCAATTGTTCGATTGAGGGTTGCTTTGAAGGTCAACGAGGTGGAGTTGTAGGGATGTAGCGATTTTGATGGTCGATTGGGGAAGTTCGAGTTTGAAGTTGGGGGAGGCGGTGATTGTTCTGGTGGCCAATTTTATGTCTGGCAATCTGAGCTAAAGTACACTTTTGTCTTCATTTGATTGATGTATAATCAAGCTGCTCTCTACTTGATCAGCGATGTGTGTAATGGTCCGTGACTCTTTACATCTGCCATTTGTAAAATAATTTTAATACAAAAATTTTTGATGCCTTTTTTGTTGAAATTTCGTATGAGCTCATGTGCTAATAATATATTTTTTGCTATAAATCTCTTTGGGATGAAAGAACATTGAGATGGTGAGATCAAACAAGGCAAGTGACCTTTTATTCTGTTGCATATAATCTTAGTAATAATTTTATATAAAACAATGCAACAGACTATTGGTCTGTATTCTGATATTTCTGAAGGTCTATCATTTATTGGTGTTAAAGTAATAAAACTATGGTTTAGACCTTCAGGAATATCAGCTGAATGATAAGCATAGTTAATAGCAGAAGTTAGCTCATCTTTGAGAAGTTCCTAATGTAATTTGTAGAATCTAGAAGAAAAGCCATCAGGTCCCGGTGACTTTTCATCTTTAATTGAGAAAACTGCTTTTTTAACCTCTTTTGAAGTGACAGCTTGCAGTAAATAATCCCTTCCTTGTGCATTAATACATTTCCTGTAGTTCATCACCTTAGATTGCTGATTGTTATTGTCCCCATTGTATAAATCCGAATAATACTGAATTGCCCGACCTTGAATTTGTGTTGTGTCATAAGTAGGCTCTCCTTTCTCATTGCATAATGACTTTATGTTTTTTCCACACTTCCTCATCAACAGCTTGGCATAAGAAAACCTAAAGTTGGTGTCATCTTCTATGAGCTAGCTAACTCACCACACAAATAATTACAATAATTATCAACTCCAAGATCATACACTAGCCTTGGCCTTACCGCCTTCGTAGGATTTATAAAACCAGCACTAGATGCGTAGTAAGCTGCATTTGCATGCTGCTCATCCAATATTCTACCACTGTCTTCATAATAAGATGAAGTCATAATAGCAGACTTTATCATGGCCGGAGACCAATCAGGATGCATGCTTTTCAAAATTGCAACCTTGCTTTTTTTGGTGTTCAAAAATCAACACCTACAACACCTTAGAATGGTACTATATTATTTTTTTCATGTATATGTCTAGTCATTACATTTAAATCATGTTAGTTAATAGTTTGTTCATGAGTTTTTGCTAAATTTGATTCCTTTATGATGGATGTCATATCATGATTTCAATAATGTAAGTTCTAGATTGTAATATTCTCTTATATATGCATGCAATTTTTGATTTAGGTTTTATTTTATGTGGTGCATGAAGTTTATTTCTGATAATGAATATATATGATTCCCCCTAAATCTTGGTTAAATAAATCATCATTTTACAAACAGTAATATGATGGTCAATTCTATTACTTACTATTAAGATCAACTGATTGCTTAAGTACATGCCAAAAATACTGTGTATAGGAATTTATGATGCTGTAAAAATCAACAAGCAATTTATTTGACCCTTCAATTCAATTTAATTCCAGAATAGCAACTGTCACATATATAATTTGGTTGTATGAAAGTAATGATAGCATTCATAGTATATATATATCCATAAAAAAATGTCGCTTTTGCAGGAAGCAATGGGGGCATGGATAGGGCAATGAAGTCATTTGCAGCTGGTAGTGGAACTCCAACAGTTTTTCCACAGCCAGCTATCGCTGCAGGCCTCCCTCATTATACTGCTGCTGTCCAACCCCACATTTCTTCTTACCATCTTTATGGGTACTTTTTTTTCCTTCTAGTTCTACCCCTTTTATTTATTATTAATTACTTTTTTTTCCATTCATTTAGGAAAGCAACAATCTTTTAATCAGTTTAATATTACATGCAAACAAGGTTCCTGAATATATATGCATGCATTAATTACATAGTATTTCCATCTTGCCTTCTCTCTCCTACATATTGATATGGATCATTATATATGGAGTGCTTTTGCTTGTAAATATTTATCAGGCTAGATCAATTTTAATTAACGTAATGCTTTGATAATTGTGTCTGTAGGTTATAGACCATATATGACGGAGTTCATAAAAATATATATAGTCAAGTTGCGTGTTTGTTTATGATTTGGTTTTTTACTTTTAGATTTTACCATTATTTTTTTAGAAATTCCTCTGTGTATGCACATGCATTCATCATACTTTGGTGTGCTTCATCGCTTTCTCTCTCTCTCTCTCTCAAATAATGGTCATATATGCTCATGCATGTGCATGACTCTATTTTAGCTAGCTATATGCATTATAATTTATTAACTCTCACCTTTCCTCCTGATCATCACTTGCACTAATTTTTTTCGAGCTTATTTCGTATGTGTGATCATAACATTGTCTCTATTGATGAATTAATAAACCAAGACTACAGAGGACTACAAGTTTACAACCATATAAATTAATTATTAATCACCACTATAATTTGTGTTATTTTAACAAACAAGATAATAGTGTGACAATAATCATATTATGAGAGGTAGAAGAATTAGAAGTCATAAGTCAAGCATGCAAATGATAGAAACTCATTACAAGACTCCTTGTTTTGTATAATGTATACTACAATGAGAAATAACTCTACCAACGCATCACCTGATCTACAGACACTACCAAATTAAAGGGTATTAGGGGCTCTCCGCTAAGGGCAAAAAAAACAAAGAGCCTCTAATAGCAGTGAATTAGAGGCAGATGTAAGAAATGTCTCTTTTGACTCTAAATAATAGAGTATAGGAATGATTTGAGTGATCTTGTAAACAAATATGATTGGTATTGTAATTGATAATTTAACTTTTTTATGCAATGTTGATAGTAGATGAAAATATAATAATTTAACTCATAATTTAGGTAGCCTGTATTTTTTTCCAACGTATATGAAATATGATAAATGTTAAATTTTTTTCACCGTTGGTACTGATCATTATAATCTAACTTGATATAGTTTTTATAGATAGGATTTCTCAACCAACAAATCTTGGATGTAGGAATGATTTTGGCTTCATGCTAACAAACTGGCATGTGACTAGCTTGTTTGCATAACTGCTCTTTAGGTGCATAATTTGGAAAAACTTTGCATGTTCTATTTTCTATATTGGTTCTTGGTATAACCATTATTACAATTAGGATGTGGAAGTGATAAAACAGAAAAAGTAATATGTAAGATATTGGTAGACAATATTGTTAAATAGTATAATTGAAACTTAGCTTATAAAATCTCAAGTTGAGCCAAATCAATTCATGTTTGCTGCTGTGAATGTACATTGACTATATAATATTATATCGGATTCAATTGTTTTCGTGGATTTTGGTTGTAGAGGATGATGAGGAAATTATGACTCCGTTACCATGCTTTCTTAAAATGTGAAAGGTCGGTAATCTCTCACATTACCTATCCTAGTTATATTAGCATTATAGTATGGTAATATTGTACAGTATAGCGATAGAGTAATCAATGTATAACACATAACTGACCTAAATTAAAACAAGGCACGTAAAACTGACTAAATCATACTAAACTATAATGGATTAAAGTGTATACCTAATTAAATTCTTTTGACGATTTCGCTCTAACGTCATGCATCAGATTACCTTGAATTTTGGCGCATGTACCAATTATTGTCCTAGACTTAAAAGAATTAACTACATATTTGGTACTCTCATTTTCTTTTCCTTCATTAGTTACATCTTTTTTTTACAAAAATTAATTTTTTTTTGTAATGAACAATAATCACTATACGAATCATAAGATACATTGATTTCACTGATGGTCAATAATCGCCTAACATGAGCATTTCAAAAAAATTCTATATTTTTTATCATTATTCTAAAAGATTTTATAACCAAATTGAGCAACTCACTTCAAAAAAAGAAATGTATCTTATGTAGTTTTTGCAGTACCAAAAGACATACAAACCTTATTGATACTCTTTACTAACTAAAAAATAGTAAATCATTACATGTATTAAGGATTTCCTAATTTTTAGTTAGAGTACTATTTTTGTAGTTTTTGCAGTTGAAAGTAATTGTGCATAGAACCAGTAGAAAGTGATTTAATAAGCAGTGACCACTCGTTAGGCTTATATAAATATAGATTCCACCCTCCTACAACTAGTGACTATATATTATTATCATGAAATGACATGTTATCTTTTTTAGGAAACTGGCAGACTGGTGGAAGTAGTTGCCAATGTTTTCAACTACGGCGCTAGTTATGTCTTACAAGTAAAGTAAAGCTTTGTTTCGCTGATAAGGATGACAGTTCATCAAATACAAACATACAATTTGGTTCTGGTCAGACGGTGTGGTTTCCATTTGTTAAAGAGCTCGTTCCAGAAGTTTATGTGAAAAGAAAAAAAAAAGAAATGTACAACACACCTACAAAGGGACTACTGGAACTCGACCTATGAAATTAAGTGAGATCTAAGAAAGAATGACGTCAAATGGTTAGTTTTACTCCTTTTAGTTTATTTTTTGTAATTGTCTCTTTCTTTTAGAATTTGTTTTTGTGTGTATATAATACGATGTGTGTTAATGAATGCGGAGTACATGTTTATTGATTGCTCTTTTACACTTTATATTGCTTCTAAAAATGACATCTACTTCCTCCCTTTAGCCTCAGAGGTTTCCATAAACTCCGCTCCTTGAAGTATTTCTTAAACGTTTTAGTTACAAAAGGTATCAAAGTTAGTTTTATTTTTTAACATGGATGCAATGTGTGTAAAATATATAGTATTTTTAGTTGACAAACTGCTATATAGATATTACATTAGTGAATTATATTTATGTAGTCTATTCATTTTACAGTATTAAGCAATTACTATAACATTCTACGGAATATACAAAGCTAAGGTTTGGATAAATTTTAGATGTATTTTGAATGTGAAATTAATGAGTATTAGACATTTCCAAATACTCGTTAGCTAAAAAGCAATTATACAGTGGAAAGCTAAGGCTAAACACAATTAAACAAAATAAGGAAATTAAGGCTATCTCTATAGTCAACTTAGCATATAAAAAAAATCAAAGAAAAGGCTAAGCACAAAAATCAATGATTATGGAAAGAAGCAGAAAAGAGAAAATGAAGAGCACTAGATATTTGGTTACTTTTCTGTACTTTGAAGAATTTGATTCACTAATTGTCAAACCAAAGAGACTCAAACACATTAGCATAATGCTACGTACAAATCAAATCTTGATTGGTCTGTTTCAAGAATCAAGATGATAATGAAGTTAAGGTAAATTTTGGTTTTCTTGTTTTGGTCACTTCTCTATATTTTGAAGAATTTGGCTTAATGATCGTCAAACCAAAGAGACTAAAATTACAATAATAAATATATAAAGCTACATAACAATTCAAACCTTTGTTTAATTTTAAGGTAAATAACTATGTGGGAATTTGACTTTCAATTAATTGGACTATTATATTTGATAGAATTAAAAGTTTAAATTCTCATTTTATTGTAGTACTATGCAGAAATGTTTCCAAGACCAATTTATCTAATTTGTGCATAGTTCGTTATTTTCTACCCTTACACCTCATGTTTAAAACCTTAAATACCGGCGTTCTAAAATTTAATTTCTATGAGGAGCTCAAATATAAAATAGCCTCACTGCCACAAAATCATGTGACCATCAAAACTGTGTTTTAATAGTATCAGTTTTTCAGAAATTATTTCATATTATAATATACTTTTCTTATGTTGAAAATTCGGTATTGTTATTGTTTGCTTATAGATTGTATTTTGACAGTCTAAATATGAAACGTTAAGTTAATAGAGACATCTCTTTTGGTAACACTTTGTGTACTCTTCTTTTCCTGAACATCATTGTAGATAGAAGAAAAAGCCTTCACATTATGAGAATTATATGTTCCAGGTCTGTTCCAAATTTGTCTCTCATTCTTTTAGAGGCAGAATAGCTAAATTTATTGCCTCTAGTTTAACTAATAAAGGCAAACATATTTGTCATTAATACTTTAAAATTTAGTAGTGAGACGAGAATTATTCCAAAATTCATGCAGCACTCGTTCTTTTTCCTTCCTTTTTTTTTGTAGTATGAAGAAAATAATACATTATTGTCATTCTACTATTGCTGTTCTGTTATAATTCTGAACCTTTTTTCCCAATTAATAGATTTGAAGGAACTGCCAGTCATTCATAGCTATGATAGCATTCAAGCATTGAACCGAGAACTGTACAAACATGAGAGGGCTCATGACCTAGTGATTTCTGTAAGCTCTATGAACCAGGTTTTTGCATCATAGCTAGGATTGTGTTTTACGTGCTACAATCATTCCATATGTAATATTTGAACAATAGTTAACAGATAGGATCCAAATGTAAAGACATGTCTGGGATCTAGACTTGTACAAACAGCTCTGAAACTCCCTGTTTTATACGAGCGTCTGTTGAGAAATATGGCTCTCAAAATGTACCTGGTTTTCCCAACAGCTCCCTATCAGGCATTCGGGTTTTAACTGCAAAATGCCTATGCTTTTACTTGGCTACATAGATTATTCCGTTGTTAGAGTAACTAAGTATGTGTTCCTTCTTATAAAGCACAGAGTGTAAAGAGTTTCTGTGTATAAGTTCTTTGTATGCCTTTGCCTTAACTTTTAGTCTATCTAGAAGTGTTGTGGTCGTCACTATTTAATTCAGATGACTATATGATTCGCTCCTCTATAAAAATAGGCATATCATACTTGTTCTTTGTTTTGAAAAGTGTAATTGTTTTCTAAAATGCTCATCTACCCTTCAACATTGTTCTCTATGTCTAAGTATTTATACAGTGTCACGGACATAGTGATAAGTGATTATTGTTCTGTTTTGTATGTATTTTGGTTTATCTTTTAGTAGTATTATGATTGCTAGATGTTCCTTACAAATGCATTTTATTTTTGTATAAGTAGTGTGTATATATCGTCTGCCTATGTAATGTAGTAAATTTTTTTCTGTTATCTATGAAGTCATATGCACTTGGGGAGATAGCTTCTTTGAGTGATCGTATAACCATTGTTTGGCAGCTTTGGGACCTGACAGGAGATGTCCTGGTATGATTAATATTATTACAAAAAAAAATTACGAGTGATTTTTACCACAGCATGTGAGTTTTGGCACTTACACTAACAACAAAAGAATGATATTGCTGAAGTGAGAATTTTTTTTTAAAAAAATACTGTACAATTTGATATGGAACAAGTAGCACGGATGTAGGAGGTCAAATCCCAAATTAAGAACATAACTGGTGTTGAGAATCCTGAGATTAACATGTTCAACTCTGTGTATGTTACCCAAACTTCATATTGAACTGTTAGTTTTATAATGACGTTTTGGATGCTATTTCAACACTTTATATGCTAAGATGTTTTGGATGCTATTTCAACACTTTATATGCTAATCTCATTCAAATGTAAACTGATATTTACGTCATTGAATAGCTTTAATTGATTAACATCTGGTGATGCACCGAACCTTTTCTTCTTTGTCTATCTAATTCTAAATAACTGAAAATGTTGGGACAGATTTTACTAGAGCCTGGAAGTCCACAAGGATCAAAAATAATTCAGCAAATGCGTTCCTATATCCTATGGATGGCAAAGAGGGTACATTGTCTCCTATAAATTCTCTAGCTCTTACCACATGTTTATATGTCCTTACATATATATGTAAGTTCCTCTATTTACAAAAATGCCACAAAACCAAGAACAAGCCAGAAGAAGTATTTTCAGAGGAGACAAGCATTGCAGTTGGTACAACAAAATTTAAAAATGGTGCATTTGTTGCAGCTCCTGTGAGTTTCTTTAGTAATTAAGAACATTTTGTGTATATTTGTCAGTTCTTGTTCATTAAACACTTCATTTATGTTCCAGTGTCCTCATGATGTTTTCAGGGGGTTGTTATCAGGGAATGGTCATAGGGCATATGTGAAATGTACAGAGCATGGAAGTGGGTATTGTTGCAACAGTTAGGTGAATTGATGATATTATAGGGTTGTAGGGAAGTAAGTGCACTGTCTATCTGTTGACAGTGGGTGGTGGAGAAACAGTGAAATGGTATGGTGGATAGTGTCAGGGAGCACTATGATGGCAGTTTTGTTGAAAGGTCTGAATTAGGCTGCTAAAATGAATGTATGAACCATTATTTTGTATAGATCATTAACATTATAATTGATATATGTTTATTTTGGTATTATATTATTCAGTTTGTATTTGCCATCAAATTTAATTTTGAATGATTGTAATATTGCATGCAATTATTGTTTGTTATAATCAATAATATATATAGAGTCAATTTGAGTGCTATAATAATGGTTTCTGAGAATGGCTTTTTTGCATCAGGTATAAATAGCTGATGCAATAGAGAGATTAGTTTGCATCGGTTGTTATAAAAAACTGATGCAATAGAGGAATTAGTTTGCATCGGTTTTCAACAACAACCGATGCAACAAGTTCCTTTGTTGCATCGGTTTTCATTACAACCGATGCAATATGGGGGCTGTGTTCAAGCAACCAACCATGATATTTTGCATCAGTTGTTAGTAACAACCGATGCAAAAAGGACCTTTTTGCATCGGTTTCAGAACCGATGCAAAAGTGTTAAGCCTGTTGCATCGGTTGCATATGCATCGGTTGTTGAACTGATGCAAAAGGGGGGTAAACAACTGATGCAAATGGTCTGTTTTGTAGTAGTGTAGACATAGTCCGCCCCTTGTTTTATTTATATAATACTTAAGGTCAGTCTAAGACATTTTAGGTTCAGGGATGAGTTGCGGATGTTAGGCATAGATGGTGGATATATTATTTGTATATCATTTTGTATATTGTAGTACATGTGTTGGTGTGTTGATGAGATGTATATATTTTGGACATGTTATGTATATATTTGATTATAGTAGGCCTGTTGACTATTTTGTAGAACAACTTGAACTCATGTATATTTTATATTAGATGTTATTGTTTCATTGGTGACTCTATGTTCTCTGTGATCTATTCTATATTTTATATTGTGCATTGTTCTATCTTGGAGGCCCACGTGTTTATTGCTTTATGCTGATATTGTGTACATATATTTGAGTTGTTTATGATTTTTTGAGATACGTACCTATGTTAATCCAAGGGAATATTCACATGTATACCCCATACAGCCTTGATAGTATTACCGAGTAATACTCTTGGATAGTACGAGTATAGAGGCGGAGTGTTACAAAAGGACCACTAGCTCAGGAGAATACTCCCTTAAGACAGGAACGAATGGAAGAAGCTTCTTCTAAAAATGCCATGATTCATAATGTAGGATGGAGTGCTATACAGAAGAGGATTCTCTTCCCCCTTATTTAGGCATATAACCAAAGATAACACTAGGAAGATTCTCATGGAAATTCTCGAAGGCAACTACATGGATCATACCGAAGGGTAGACGTTAGCAAAGAAAGTGCTCCGTTATACTTCTAGCTGACGCTGAATAGAGATACAACTGATTACATGAAGTGATGTGACAGGTGATAGAGATTCTCGAAGATTCCGAGAACCCCATCGACAGAAATTACATAGATGGTCAGTCCTTGGCCATTCGTGATCTGGAGAATTAACATTATCGACATGCTACCATTGGCGAAAGGAGGAACCAAGTACATTATCATTGCAGGTTTAGAGTACCTTGAAAGATTATCAAGGATAATGGAACTCAATTCAAGAGTATAGAGTTCGAAAATTTCTATAGGTGGTATCGAATCGAGAAGAGCTTCTCCATGGTGGCACATCGGCAAGAAAATAGGGAAGTGGAAGCAGTAAACAAAATCATCAAATTCACTATAAAGAAACGACTGACTAAAACTAAAGGCAATTGGGTAGATGAGATTCCACTCGCACTATGGGCTTATAGAACGACGCCCAAATCTACGACTAGGCACTTGCATTTCGCCTTGGCATATAGCTCAGAAGCTATGATTATAGTGGAACTAGAAGTCCCCTCTCACCAAAGAAAGCACTTCAATCAGAGAGAAGACGGAAGGGACTGCTTGAATCTCTCGACCAAATCGATGAGAGGCGAGAAGAAGCTCAACTTAGGGTTGCCACTCACAAAAAGAGAGTGGTGCAACACTTCAACGCAAAATTTGCAACCGCACCTTCAAAATAGGGGACCTCATTTTGAATTGAGTCATCCCGCGCACGGGAGCACTTGGCCCAAACTTGGGAGGACCTTATGTGATCAATCAGAAGCTTATAGATGGAACACTCAAGTTGGAAACCATCGATGGAATTCCAATTCCACATGCTTGGAACAACGACTTGCTGCAAAACTATTATACTTGATCTCTTAATTTCTTATTTTCACAAATAAGCCACCCAAGGACACTAGGGGCATCGTAAATAGGGCAAGACTTTCCATTTCTTCTATCTATCAATAAATTAGCTTCCTAAACCAATAGAACCGTGTTCTCATAAGAAGAATCACCAAGTCGACGGTTATGTCGACCCCTTCCTTTTGAGAACCGGCATTGCTCCGGCAACGTCAGGAAGGCCCAAAAACACAGGATCAATGAGGCGAATCCATCCCTACCTTTTGAGAATTGATATTGCTCCTATAATGTTTGGAAGGCTTAAAACCGCCGGATCAATGGAGAAAATCGATCCCTGTCTTTTGAGAACTGGCATTGCTCCAGCAACGTCGGAAAGGCCCAAAACTACTGGATTGAAGGGGAAAATCGATCCCTGCCTTCTGAGAACTAGCATTACTCCAGTAACGTGGGGAAGACCCCAACCGCCGGATCAATAAGAAAAATCAGTCCCTGTCTTCTGAGAATCGGCGTTGCTCTAACAACTTTAGAAAGGCTTAAAACTGCTGGATCGACGAGGAAAATGAATCCTTGCCTTCTAAGAACCGATGTTGCTCCAGCAACGCCATAAAGTGCCAAAAACCGCTGGGTCGATGGTAAAAATCGAACCCTATTTCCTAAGAACCAGCATTGCACCGACAACGTCAGGAAGGTCCAAACCATCAAGTCGCCTGGGAAATTGACTCAACCCTCCCAAATATTGACATTGCTTAGTGATAGTGATGGCAAAAGGAATTAGCTGAATCCCAAGGATAGATAATAAGGACAAATCCTTAAAATTAAGTTACTCATGTATAAGTTTCTTGTGATGGAAACTGGTACATGATTGGGAATTGAACTTGGAAGAATTTTTTATAATGAAAGATTTTGACAATGCATCTTTACGATACATACATCTAGAATGAAAATGGTTGATGATGTCAACTTTGAAGAATTTGATTATGGCCAAGGAATTGGCAGCATTGAAAACAAAGTGTTTGGAATCAAGTGGTAGAGTGAGTAGTTCTTGGAGATTGGAACTATCATGTGAATCCGATTAGGGCAATCAAATGTGTTGCTCAGGATACCAAATCTTTCGTAGACACCCAAATCTTAAAATTCCACTCCTTGGACAGAGGAACATACACTAACACTTGGTCAAAAAGAACTTGACGAAGCCCGAACAGGAATAGCCACGGAGTTGGCTAAGCAACAGTTTTGTTTTGGCGAACAAAGTATTTTGGTAGATATAAACAGTGCTAAGCAATAGAATGCACTAAAGTAATTACAGTAATATTATTTACATGCACAGAGTTGCGTTAAATAACCATATCAAATAGGAACAGAAGTATGTAACATGGAAATTGTAGTACAAGCAATCATTTTTTATACATTGGTTGTCATGCATAAACATACACAGTACATAAAATGCAGAAATGTACATAGAAAAGAGATTAAAAATAAAATCCAATCTTTCATTACTAATAATCTTTTATGTACAAATCAAATAGAAAGGACCGTACTCGCACACTCATGACTCATTGAAAACAAGAATGACAAAATACCAACTCAATGACCACAACAACACAAAAATCAAAAGCTCAGCTAGCACATACACTATTAATTCTTCCCCTTCCTTCCACCTCAGCCACCGTTACATTATTACCCCGACGAGTCTGGAGCTTCCTCCTCCTTCTACTTTCCTTTCCAGGAGGAGTCTCGCCTTTTAAGTGAGTAGATTCCTCGTCGGTCGTAGTATGTGGCTCCATGGATTTGGCTTTCTAAAGACGCAGTAAACTTTGTTTTAGATGACCGGATCTTTATTATGGGAACCTTTTACTGGATGTTTGTCGATTTTGAAGAGGTGGACTAGTCAACTCCGAGTTCTTTCTTCACGTTGATCCTTCTGCAACCTTTCAACCATGATTTCATAAACATTTGGGTCAGAAGCACCCATAATGAATACATCCTCCTTATGGGATACAAAAATGTCCTCCAAGCACTCCAAAGTGGCAATCTTCTTAGAGTTAGGATCTGGGCTAGAAATGGAGACATGATTTGTGACAGTCAGTCCTACGGAGATAGAGGTGGATGAAGTAAGGATAGCTACAAGTCCTGAACCATACACAGCTGGAGCTAGAGGCGAAAGAGACGATTTCCCTACAAGTTGACATATAGATTATTAAAGTTTAATGACATATTCTTATAAGAACCGAAGCTTCTCAAAGATTGGAGAAATGAGAGAGACACCTATAGCAAAATCTGTGTGAGATATGATGAATTGACTTTCTTCGGTACCAAGCTCCCTAGGCTGGACCACAATGGGAGGAATGTAAAGCTCATGATGTGTGGTCGCTATTGAAGTTAGAATTTCACGTTCAGGTTCGAAGCTAACCACCATGGATGAAGGAATGATCACCATCGGCTCTTTAGCTTCTAAAGTGGCTACTTTGTGCTGATCCGATGAGCTTCGGATAGCAAGATCTTTGGCAGCATTAGCAATGGTAGTAGCGGCGGTGGCCATTTTAGCTAGAATAGCTTTACCAATAAAGATAGATTAGATGTCCTCGACATCGAGGTATACAACCATTAACTCCTCCTCAAAGTGATAGTCTCTAGCTTGCACAAACCTGCGCAACACTTCCTCCCTAGCGCCAACGAGCATTTTAGGCCAGTCATTTCTTACCCGTCTAAGTTCTTGTGCGTCACCATGTTGGTACAGAAGAACAACATGTTGGCTTTAAGCTCCTCACTTGTCTTTACCTTCTCTTTCTAATGCTTTTTGCGCTCTTGCGTAGAAATTGCAAGCTCAAGATCGTTGGAATCTTTTCAGTGGATATCTTCTTCAACTCATCGATGATTTTCTTTTTCTCCTCGTTAAGTTTTTTATTCTCCTCCCAGAGCCTAGCAAGCTCGGTGGCTCTTTTGAAAATAGTCAGATAATCGGCATGAATAATCTCATCTTTCTGAGTAAGCGCATGGGCCCTCTCGTTAACTTGTTTTTTGAACTTGGTGCTCTTGTATAGAGCCGTTTTCAAAATATTCCTCATCACGACTCGGTGGTTGCTTGAGCCCACTTTAACTCTTCCATCAAGCTATCACTGCTTGCCAAAAGCAAGGTCTCTCTTTGGTGAACTTAACCAAATCGTCCTCCCATTCATTAATCATTCCCACGAGGTCGACTTTTTCAGACTTAAAGGATTGGATGTTGGTGTAGTTAATTTGATTCACATCGGAGAGGGCCTTGCATAAATGTTTCCATTCATACCCAGCCTCTACATCTTCTTGAACAGCCTGGATGTTTTTCACGGCAACCTCCTTGGGAACGTGCTTAATGACTTTATCAAACTTACATAGTGTAGGAAAAGATTAGGAAATGCAGCTGATGAACATGAAGGACCAATAGAGAGAGTGAACGAAGGAGCGGAGACTCCACTGGAAGCAGGCGGGACGACCATCATCGTAGCTTAGGAGACTAGAACTTGCTGGACTAAGGTAATTTGAACTTGGATATGTGATGGAACATTGGCAGAAGGAGGCCTCCATGCTTAGAGGAATCTCTATGATGTTTGGGTGCGTCTTAAGGCAGCTTGCTCCCGCCTCCCTTTTCCTTCTCTCATTCTCTTTTCCCCCATCCTTCTCCCCATCAGCCTTGCAGGCTTTTCTGACCTCATGGTCATTCTATCTCTGCCTTTCGTCCTCGATTTCGTAGACGGGGTAGGGTCTGGAATCTTAGCTCGATAGGATCTAGCATGGAGGGAGAGCTTCTCGTAGCATCCACGTCCCATGGAACCTGAAACAAGAAATAAAATGGAATTATTATTAGAATTGCGGAGCAAGATTCAATAGAAGAATGAGTGTCTGTGATCCTAGTGAGGTGTACGCTACTGATGAACCCCCAAATACTCTAAGGACCATGTTTGCATGGGTATAAAGACGGATTTTCTCCACCTTTACCTACAAACCTCCTGGAAAGATGGATAACCCCGAGTCGGTTTCGTCCAAAATGTCATGAATGGTGAAGTCGATCTCGTCGATGAAACTTAAACCAACGAAGATGTCGCCAAAGGGCTGGGATCGAGGTGAAATCTCTATCGAGGCTAGTTAGATTTATATCCGGACATTTTAGAAGTTTTTGTAGTATTGTATCCTTAACCGGGAGAGCTGGGCAGATCAGGACTCATCCCAGACGATTCATCGAACGATTCGTCCCCTTCTTCATTACTGTAATAGTAACTATCGCCATCACTGCCATCCTCTTCTTCCTTTTCGATTATCGGCTCTTTTCCCTCTCCCCTTTTGATTTCTTCACTCCCATCTCTCAGGACATCACCTCTTATGGGCTCTTTGTTTTCTCCCTTAGGGGTCACCTTTGTGTGCACCTTGCTAGATGGGTCCGTAACTTCTCCTTGAAGATTCTTGTCGAACCTGCGAGTTGGGCTAGAAGAACGAGTATGAGCTCTAAATCCTCTCCTCGATAGAGACTCAGTGACAACGAACCTATTAAGGTAGTGCAGATCGCACTGTCATAGATTTTCATTCGTAAGCAAGAATGCAAAGGTGCTCTGATGTGATCCAACTGCTTTCATGGCATTAAGCGTTATTTTGTGCTCATCTCTCTCGTCTTGAGTCGAGATGCCTATGAGTAAACACATATCAAGTTTGGGAATTCCTTCATGTGAGAAGCAAAGGAAAAGAGATATACTAAGGGAAAAGAGGCACACATTCAGATAGCCAAGAGAACCCCACCTTCTATTGATTTGAAGTAGATGTGTAAGGTCATTGAACCTTGAGGGTCGGTTGAATCGATTCATAAAAAGGACATAAAGCGAACTCAGAAGAGAATACCCATTTGGATGGACTTGGAATGGAGCCAGTCTGAGTTCTTATAATATCATCATAATGAAAGGATTGAATGGTGAGATGATACCACCTAGGCATATGTACTGATTGCACACGGTATAGCCTTTCAGGGAGTTGTGTGCAAACTCACCCCTCCTAAGGAGAGAAACTTCCTCTTTGAGAATCCCGTGCTCGAGACATATTGGAAAGAATCCTTGCAACAACCCAGAAATTTTAATAGTTTTTATAACTTAATTAACTGAAATTTTGCTTAAACTTTTATAATTGAATTGGAAATGAAATTTGGAATACGTCTAATTAAACATAACAAATAGTAAATTTTCAATTGATAATATGAAAGTTTATTTTCTTGTGTAATTTTATTAAATTTAAACCAATTAATATTTGATGATGACAAAATATTTTCCAAACCTGAATATTTTTACATAATAAATTTGTAAATCATCTTTTGAGTAAGACGTCATATTTCATTTCTCCAAATTTTGATCGCTATTGCTTCGTCTATCTTATTTTCGGCGTATTAGCAGCATTTCGATACCGATTATTGACTTTTGACAGGATGATCATACCACTGACATCTGTATACCTTTTTGATCATCTCGTCATGTTGATCTCTGCAGTATATTCAGTTCTGTGTTTTGAAGTTCGATACGCAGCGGAATCCGTGAAAACGGTAACTGTATCTGTTCCGCAACTTGCCTTTTGCTTTGCCTATGACCATTCGTTATCCATCGATTTAATCGTAGAGCTATTTACAATTCTTTTTCCTTGAATTCAAGCTTAGACCTTTTCTATTCCCTATTCATTAATTTGTATTTTCTTGGAAATCATGTTTCAAAGTTTGCTTGTCCGTTCACTTTCATTCATTTCTTCCGTTCGAAGTGTGTGTGTGTGTGTGTGTGTTTGTGTGTATAGAAATGTGCATTTGCCTATTTATTTGCTTATTTCTTTTGAAGGCTTGCGTATCTACCTTTTCCCTTGCTGCAAAACCATTCTCTTTCCTCCTCACTCTCATCCGTTGTGCTACCTCATGTTCTCCACCCGCCATGGTTCCAAGAACCACTCACCACCGAGCACCATTCCACTCTCCATACATGCAGCCTACCACGAGCAACTCCTCCTACCCCAGCCGTTCATTGGCCGACCTCGCCAGAGCCGCCACACGTAGCAAGCGCCACCACCCTCTGCTATTTTCAAGCCTAGCTGCCCTTTTCTTCCACCCATCTCCTCCACCCACCACCTTGGCCTGCCTCACTCTTTTTTGTGTAAGTTTTGTATAAAATATTGATTATATATATGATTATGTATTAGCCTATTTGGGTATATAATATACCTAAGTTTAAATGATCTGTTTGCTTTATATATACTAGTGTAAATTGCATGTACATGCATTTATAGAAATATTTCATCAGAACGGAGATGGTGGTTGAGGTGGTGAACAATTGATGAGATTCCGTTGATGAATAAAGGATATTTTTGGAGTTTTAAAAAGGCACTATGTATATTTATTTAACCCTCTTTATAAATAGTAGAGAAGTATAAAACGAACATTCGTGCATCTAATAATTGGATATATTTTATTTTTATTTAACATGAAAACTAATGGATGAATGTGTGTTATAAGTGAAAAATTTTTGTTTGTCATAACATTTTTATGTTTGGCAATTTTTTTGATGGTGTTGATAGCAAACTGATAGCAAAATTCCATTGATGAATTGCCAAAAATGGGATGGTGATGAAGATTGTAAACCGATGGTGTGATTCCTTTGATGGATGAGGTATATCTAGAACATTAAGAAGACGGTGTGGAGCTCTATTCATTGAATTATGTTTTTTAATAGCTAAGATATGGACTGTTGATAAAAGATGCATATAGT
This sequence comes from Allium cepa, assembly GCA_030765085.1. NCBI lineage: Eukaryota > Viridiplantae > Streptophyta > Magnoliopsida > Asparagales > Amaryllidaceae > Allium > Allium cepa. The sequence goes on from CM060932.1 coordinate 169,330,350, forward strand.
TGTGTAACATTTAGAACCAAAACGATAAATGTCATGCATTGGCCAAATTATTAACACACTTTTTAAACAACTTCGATGAAAACGTAGAAATAATGTGCAAGGGAACATCACCAACCTAAGTAGGCCTTAGAAATGTATTATTATGTATATTATTTTAAACATAAAGGTTTTTTTAGTAAATTCCATGGAGTAAGCATGCTTCACAGAGAAAGTATGTTTTTGCTAACTCTTTTTTATTTGTTGTGGCATTTTTCTATTTGCCCCTTATATATGCATTTCGTTAACATAATACCCAATATAAGTGCATTCAATGTGAGTTGGGTTCTTATTTTTCTCTTATGGCATTAAACTTTCCATTTACATGTACATGATTGATGCATTCAATCATGTACTACATTTGTTTAAAGTTATGCATCATAGCTTGTACTGATGTGATACGCATGATTAACATAGAATAATTCCATAAACAATGTTATAATTTGTTGACAGCAAATTTTATTACATTTTTTTGTAATAGCTATACTGTAAAAATATGGTTCAATAATGAAATACAGGTCCACCTGCACGTGTATATGATATAAAATATCAAGGTCCATATGTTATTATGAAAAAGCCTCATAGCTCCACCAAAATTGTTAGGTCATATAATAACCAATAAAGTGAGAAACTTCGCTTCTTAATTAGCTACACATTCATTAAAACTCACCAGCCATACATTAAGGCCTTGATCTCAATTCATTTAAGAATTATGAAAATAACAGCCCACATGACCTCATCAATATATTGCAGCCCATAACCAACGTGCATCACTATGGTCCAACAAATATTTTTGAGCTATCTAACTCTCAAAGAAGCCCAAATATCAACCGAAGCATTAAACATTTCAATAACTTAATAAAACATATAATTGTGCTAGTAATAAGAGAAACAATATTACTACAATTAGTATAGTAACGTTGTGCATCCAACATTGAGCTATTACAAACTTGCTTATATGTACAATTTGATCCTCGGGGTATTTTGGGCAATTCAAAAAGACACGGTTGAAATTAGTTCTTGGAATTCTCATTATTAGTAGTAAAGATATATAAAAAGGCTATACAGGACCTAGAATCTGCTTGTTTTATATTTTCACTTAACAGTAAGAGGTATGCATGAGTTGTATATATGTATTATGGATGGCTTCGGTATAGATTGCTTGTTGTATTTATAATATTTTATATGATTTTATTTCATATTATACTAGGAGGTGATATTATGTATATGAAAGTTGTATACATATGATACGTAAGCTATGTGATATTTTACATATTATCTGTTTGAATTTAATATACAAATTACATATAGTTTATTTATTTAAATAGCCTGCAAGTTGTTTGTATATACTAGTATTTTATAACTGCCCCAGTATGATTTTACATATATTATATATATCATTTATAAATAGTTGATATTGGGGTATACCGTATATGATTTCAAATTTTACATCTGGGCAACTAATGTTTGTTTTATGCTATTCTATGTATGTTATAACATACACGCTACATATATAAGATGTTCATATACAATATACATACGTTTGTATGCATATTGATTTATATATATATATATATATATATATATATAGAAGCATTAGGATATATGATGTTTTGTATATAAAGTTTGTGTAGGCTAGTTTATACCTATTTGTATTATGTAGTATATATATAAAGTTAAGAAATATATATATTTGTAGTATATATGTTTACCTTGGTATAGATATACATATGTTAGTTTAGTGAAGATATGTATATATTTTGGTTGATATTTTTTTTAATAAGTTTGTACAATTTTAATAGCTATATAAAAATATATGTTTATACAGTCATAAGCTTTCTTATATTAATTTTTTAGTGTATAAGTTGTATAAGGTTTTATATAAAATTGTTATCACACATATATACAAAGTATATAATGTTAGAATTTTTTTTAAAGTATAGAGTTCATACAGTTATAAATGGTATATTATATATGGTATTATAGTATATCATATTATGGCATATCAGGTTTTAGTTTTACTAGTTTCTACATGTTGAGTTCTTAATATAAAAATTTATAAAAGTTATTTTAATATATAAGCTGTTGTATATACATTAGCAGTTGTTTTGTTATATATACGTTACATATGATATATATATATATATATATATATGTCATTCTAAATAAGTAATTTAAATTGAATATTGGTTTTTAAGAAAAATATTAGTTATAATAATAACAGTTTATATATATATATTCCATTTGCATCAAGCTAATCTTGTTTATTCCCATCGATTCTTTTTATCAGCCTTGTTTGTCGAAATCGTGTCTATCTTGCTTTGCTTCGTAATTCGTGCTTGGATTCGTAACCCATTTCATTTATCAAATCTTGTCTAACCTTGAAAGGTGAGCAATCACTCACTCACGATTAACATTCTCATATTTATTAAATTTTATTTCAATTGAAACGACAAGTGAAATATGCTGATGTTAGTTATTTAATTGCTATATGTATGCTGTTATCTGTATCTATTCACCTGTGACATCTGACACCATTATCTGCTATTTATATTAATGATATATGTCTGTTATATTATTATCATATCTGTTATCACTTTGCAAGTTCCCTGTTTGTATAGAATTCCCTATGGGTTGAAATTATACATACCCGAACGATATGTAGAATAGGAGAAAATCGTTATGGGTTGAAATGGTAAACCCAAGCGATTTTCATTTGAATTGAATTTGGGATTGCAGGTTGAAATGATATATACCTATATATATTTAAATTACGGATTGAAATGATAAATATCCATATCACTTGACCATAAGACAGTAAATTTTATATAGACACCGTTGGTCTATATATAAATATTTTGAAAATGATTTCTATGGTTTTGGAAAAGAAATTTATGGTTAATAAATATTGATTTTAAGATATTATATATAAATGTCTTTTTATAAAGTTTTAAAATTTAGATTTTTAAATTTATATGTTTTGAAAATTGTATAGTTATAAGTTAATGTTGAAATTATAAATTTTAAGAATTTATTTATAGTAAAATTTATTTATAATTTTACTATTCTTAGAATACATAAATAGATTTAGTATATAAATAAATTTAATAAGATGTTTAAGTATTTATTTAAGATTATATTTTAAAATAGATTTTAAAATTATTTTATAAGTTAAGATTGGATTGATTAATTTGAATTTATTTGAAAGTGTATTTAATTAAGAATTATATTTAATTAAAATCAATTTGAAACTTATTGAATTTGAGATTTTTGGAAAGATATGATTTTATATCTTGATTTTGGTTTAAGGTGATTAAATGAATATTTCAAGGAATATTCAGTTATTTGAAATTTAAGGTTTTATTTTAATGATATTGGATTTTTTATATAAACATTTCAAACTAAATGATAATGAAGTTAAATTTTGATATATATGAAATTACTAAATTTAGTTTTGAAAATGTTTGAATATTTAAGCTTTGAAATATATTGAAATTGAAATGGTTTATTTTTTGGTTCAAATCTGTATTTGAAATCGATATAATTTTAAATGATTTATTGATAAACTGAATTGAATTGAAGTTGAAGAATCGAGATTGAATTAAATTGGAATTTTGGAATTTGAGTTGATTTGAATCGATTTGTGAAATTTGAGAACACTATTTTATTATGTAAAGTATTTTTTAAATCATATTTTACTTTATAAATTATTTTGATATAACTGTTTTAATTAAATCATTTTTAATATAAAATATTTTTAATATAAACTATTTAACTTATAACTATTTTTATAAAAACTATTTTACTTTATAAACCATTTTATCATATATACTATTATCAATATCTAAACTGCTTAAGTGGTGGAAGTTATGATTTCAAAGTTATGGTTTTTCAAAGTATTATGATTTCAAAGTGTATGATTTTCAAACTGTTATAATTTCAAGTTTTTTGGTTTCAGAAGTGTTATAACTTTGAAAGTACTATGATTTTGGAAATGGATATATTCAAAGTGAAAATGATATCGTTTTAATGTGGTTTTGAATAATACGATATTTTGGTTTTGAAGTATAAATATTTTGAAATGACCATGGTGTGATAATAGCGTTTATTAAAGACACCGGGATCGGATATTATCATACTCTCTGCCAATACCGAAAACCACTTTAACAACTATGTACGTGGTGGAGATTCCAGAATGAAATAGGATTCCTGTTTCGTCCTGAGACTTCGGGTCGTCTTCTGAAGTGGAATATTGAACTCAGCCAATACGACATCACTTATCATCCCCGGAGAACAATTAATGGACAAGTTTTGGCAGATTTCATCACAGAATGTACAGATAAAGGTGATAGTGAGGAAGAAGTGACTGATAATCCCCCAATTCGATGGAAATTATATGTTGATGGTGCAAGAAACGATTGCTGTTCCGGAGTTGGGGTTGTGCTTGAAACCCCTGAAGGGCGGTCGTTGTGCTATGCATTGAGATTGGAATTCCCTTCGACAAACAATGAAGCAGAATATGAAGCTCTTATCGCCGGCTTGAGAATTGCCAAAGAATTGAATGTCAAAGTGTTGCAGATCTTCATTGATTCACAGCTTATTGTATGTCAAGTTAAAAAAGAGTTTCAAACTAAAGGAGGAAATCTGCCTGCCAACTTGTCAAGAGCCTGGGAACTTCTCGATGATCTTGACCATTATACGATAAATCATATACCCCTAGAAGAGAACATGAAGGCAGATTCTCTCGCAAAGTACGCAAGCACAGGTGAAGCTCAATTATTGGGATTAGTTCCTGTGGAAGTCCTGTCATCTCCAAGCATTGATGAGATGGATATTGACTGGATCATGACTATATCTCAAGAGCAAGAATCATGGATGACTCCGATAATGGAATATCTAATCAATGGTTCTCTTCCAGAAAGTTCAAAAGAACGACAGAAGTTGCTAAGAAAAGCCTCCAGATACATAATTCAAGATGGCCGATTGTACAGGCAGGGATTCTCAATGCCATTACTCCGATGTGTGACCAAGGAAGAAGCTAAGAAAATTCTAGCTGAAGTACACGGAGGAGAGTGTGGGTGAGCACTAGCGGTCCAAATTTAGAGAGAAAAATATGACGTCTCACTCAGAAGATGATTTACAAATTTATTATGTAAAAATATTGAGGTTTGGAAAACTTTTTGTCATCATCAAATATTAACTGGTTACATTTAATAAAATTACACAAGAAAATAAACTTTTGTATTATCAATTGAAAATTTACTATTTGTTATGTTTAATTAGACATATTCCAAATATCAAATTTTCATTTCCGATTCAATTATAAAAGTTTAAGCAAAATTTCAGTTAATTACGTTATAAAAACTATTAAAATTTCTGGGTTGTTACACTCTCCCCCACTCAAAACTTTTCGTTCCCGAAAGGGAAGGAGGTAGGATAATAGAGACAACCAGAAAGAAATTAGAGTGAAATACCAAAATAAACAATTAATTCATAACCATATAAACTACATATATTTTAAAATTGGTTTATTTTAATTTAGTTGATTCCAATTCATTTCATTTAGTCAGTCAAATTTATTGTTCCCATTTGATTGATTTCAACACCATATATTTTCATTAAATTTATTTGTTTCCCATTTATTTACATTTATTACAAAATTTTCATAACAAAGTTTGTTTTATTTTACTCATCTATTAAATCTTTTTGATCAACCATTTTTAATTCCACTTCAACATTCAACTCCAACAATTCAAAACCATATAGATTTCAATTTTAGCTAAATTAATATTCAATAATTTGGTTCAATCCCTTTTATTCAATTAATAAATAGTCATCTAATTTGAATTTTGATTTTTTTTCCATTTTATCATCATTTCTTTCAAACAAATTCATTTTTAAATTAACTCATTTATTTTATCCGTTTATCTTCAGCTAAGTTGATTTCACAAAAATTTCAAGTCACTATTATTAAGTTCTTAGTCTTCTTTTTATTCGTTTAATTTATTCCACTTAATATATTTTGCAAAGCATTTTAAGTGCATACATTCGATAGCCATATATTATTCGACAAATAAAATTTCCTTTTTATTATCTAATTTATTATCCAATTACATTATAATTACATTTAAACTTTCTAGGTAAGTTATGTAAATGTTTATGAGTGCAATTAGATATTATACAAATTTTCCTTCTATCCACAACATTTATACTAAGCCAGATTCTAGTTTGAACAATTTATTACTTAAATTTTCTTCTTGCGTAACCCTTTATTATATCCTAACATTTAACCTTTGAATATTTTAGGCAAGTTATATATATTAGTGCAATTTAGTGTTATACAAATAAGTTTGTTCAAATTCATTATTTCAGGTTGGTTTAATTCCATTTATCATTTCAGATATTCTAATTATTCAAACATTTCACTTTATTTCAATAATTGAAATCATTTCTTAATATAAAACTTAAGGTTCTTCCCATGTGATTGTGGATGTTGGTGCTTCCTCCTCTCCGGAGGAGTCGTAGTCTTGGCCTTTTTTGTAGCTGTGGCATGTTTGTCACACTCCAGTGCTTTATTTTTCTTTCAGAGCAGTTAAGGTGTTTTTACCTTACTCCTGTATCTAAAGTTCTTATTACATTCGTAATAAAAGTGGATGGTCCACTATAAAACCGGCTGGCCTTGCCAAAAAAACTTAAGGTTCAAATTTCTAGTTTCGTTTCAAACTATTTTGAAATTATTATATACATATATATTATATAAATCAAATCAAATTCAAGAATTCCAAATCCAATCCATTTTCCAAAACAGAAGTGTAGCGAAGCTATTAACTCATTTCTCCATTTTGAAACTTGAAAATGAATGTCGATGATGCTGCAGTCATCATTGAAATTATTTCCAGCAAAAAAGAGGAGAGTATAGATTAATTCCTTTAAAAAAATTATTCTTTTGAAACAATTACTATTCGAAAACATTTTTAAATAATAACACTTTTCAAAACTTTAAAATCAAACTTTGTAATATACCGGGAATTAAATCCTCAAATCCTTATTTTATATTCATTTCAATTCAAAAATTTTAAACCATGTTTAATAATTTCATTTATCTATATCATGTTGCAATAGTCAATGGTTTACAAAACAATAAATGAAATCAAATACTATCATATCTAACAACCAATTTCATTCAACTATTTAATTTTATAAAATTATACTCTTAGATATATAATATAATCATACAACAATTATTTCATTTACCAAATTTGAAATCAATATTGTGTCAGTTTTGCTATGTTCAAGTGTTTTGGAATCCCTATCGATATCGTTGGCCAGACGAATCGATCGGATCCCAAAATTCAAACTTAACAACTCAAACAACACAATATATAAAATACTTTTAATATTAATACAAATACACTCCCTTACTCGATGACACACGAATGGATTCTAGAACAAGGATAGAGATCCGAATTAGAGGGACCCAAATCAAAGAGAATTCTAACTAGAAGATAGGCTCGATACGAAGATAAGATGGCTAAATAACAAAAAAGAAAGATGGATAGACTTATATAAAACGTAGATGACCTCAACCGAGTCAACCTTTTTGACTTCAAGAACAAGATTGATGAAGAATTCTGAAAAAAATCGATATTCGATCACAAGAAATGGAATTCGGGCTAAGCAAAAGATGGCAACATCTAAACCGAGGATACAGAAATCTCCGATAAATCAATGCCCGTTGTAAAGGAGTTTCACCCCGTTACAAATCATGTAACGGAGCTATGGGATGCTCTTGAATCAATAAAATATGAATAGGGAGAGGGACAAGAATGAGTTTTAAAACGAAGGGGAAAGTTCCAAAAATTCAAAGGAAACCGAGTCAAAGTGGAGGAATTCAAACTCAAACGAAAGTGATTCCATAATTAAATTTACTACATATACAAAGTTTGCCTAAAACCAGAGCTCTGATACCAGCTGTAACGACCCAGTATTTTCAACCATTCGCATCTGCACATGTCGGACTTAAATGCTCAAAATATTAGATTGTTAATTTATCTTTGGCAAAACTCAGCATATACAGTAAATAAATAGTCACAGAATCATAGACACAGAGTAAGTTCATGAAGCTACTATATATATAACAGAGTTAAAACAAGATACAACAGAAGTCTCGAATGCAATTGAAATCTCAATATTATAGTCAAATACAACATCGGAATACATCACTGGACTCAACTGAATAACTGCAAGTTGAATCAATAGTTGGATCTTCAAGTGAAGCTCCGACTCCAAAGGTGAGCCTCAAAAGCTGTAACATTCAGTCTGACCCGAGCATAAAGCAAAACACAAAACACTCGAGTCAGGATTAACATTCTTATATCAATAAATCCAACTCAAGTGAAATAACAACTGAAATACAAGTAACTCAAAGGATGTTTGTGTAACGACCCAGAATTTTTATTAATTTAAATTTGAATATTTAATTAATTTTAAATATAAATGAGTGAATTTATAAGTCAAATAAATTTTTATTTGAATTATTGGATTTAATTGAATAATTAAATCGATAATTTAATATGTTAAATTATGGAAATAATTGAAAATTGAGTTAAATATGATTGAAAATGATTTGTAAAATTTTATTTTATCATGTTAGAGTTAGAATGATATTTTAGAACTTTTAAAATCGAATTTAAAGTTAATTTGTGAAAACTGAATATTTTAATATTAAAATCGACTAGTGAAAATAGTCAATTTTTGAACAGTCTCAGAATTGAACGAAACCAGTTCCATTAGATCCGTAATAGTTAGTTATTACCGGATTTCAAATTTCGTGTCAATCGGAGTTATCGTTTGATCGTGGCAGCTCGAAACGCATCGATTTATTTTTAATTTTAACTTGGCGAGTTAAAATAGCCATTTTTCAAAAAGTATCGGATTTCGACGAAACTAGTTTCGTCGGATCCGTAATGTGATATTATTGTAAGGTTTCAAATTTCGTGTCAATTGGATTTACCGTTTGTCCGGTACAAATTAAAACGCCTAGAAAATCGTTTAAATCGGTTTAATTTAAATTGAGCGTTTACAACCATAACTCGCACAGATGTCCGAATTAGCTTTCGGAACCTATTCCATTGTGTCCAGAACGCGGGGTAAACCCTAGAAACGCTAGTTACGGCGCGTAAATCGGAGTTCGGAATTTCCGGATGAATAGTGTTCGATTTTTCTTTATAAATAGACCAACACCTTCATAATTTAGAAAAAAAAATTAAAACCTAATATCAAACCCTAGCCGCCACTTTTAGGTTCAATGGCCAGAATTTTTCGATTTTCTTTCCTTAATCTCTTCCAATCCGTGAAGTTTTAGCCAAAGTTGTTAACTACAACATTATAGAGCACGATGAGATCTTGAAATCTATACGGTGATGATGGATTTTGGTGCAACGGAGGGGGAGATAAATGAGGCCATTCGTGGCCAGTTGCGTGCGCGTTTCCCAAGGAGGGGGGGGGGGGCCGAGTTGGCCTGTGTTCTGGCCGTGGGTAGCTTGTGTCAAGAGCTTCGTGATGGTGGTAGTTTGATGAAGTATAGTCGAGTGATGGAGGAGCAAATGCTAACCCTAGTTCGTGATGTTATGGGTTCTTTTGTGCGGCCATCTTCCTGTAGGAAGAAACGTGAGGGAGAGGGAGAGTGGGGGCACGGTCCAGATGAGCTGATGCAAGATCCAACGGCTTGTGTTAGCTGTAGGTTTAAATATTTTAGTTTATGTTGTAATTAAGTTATAAAATCGTGTACAATCTTTAAAAATACATAACTTTTTCATACGAGGTCGAAAAAATGCAAACTCAGTTGCGTTGGAATCGTATGGACGAGCACTACGCGATGGAGTTGGTTTGGAGTAGTTTGGAGTTAGTGAGAATTTTGGATAAAATTAAACGTCCGTTTAATTTTATTCGAAATAAATCGCTAAAACGGAATTTAAAATCAAGGTGAGAACTTCTCACTCAATCGAATCAGTTTCGATTTTATTTTAAATAGTTGGATTTAAAATATTTGAATGCATGTTTGAATGATGATTGATATCTATTGATTGTTAAAATAGACATTATACGCCGTTAGTAAGCGGATGTTATTTATTAAAAACATATACCGCGAATATTTCATAAACAGTGAAATTGGTATTATATATAATATCAATATATATATATTGGCATATGTATATATTGGAGTTATTGATTCCCCGCATTTTTTGTTTAGCGGATGAGACCCTATTGCGCCGTCTATTAAGCGGATAATATTTTAAATCCCATATACCGCGATAATTTCGTACTGGAGCGAAATTGGTATTGTGCTAATGTTTGTGGATGCAGGAAATAGGTTGGAGGGATCCAACTGGATTCCTCAACAGTATTTATTTGATTTCAGATATTTAGATATTTGATGGATTATCATATCGATATATGATATCGTTGTTGTCGTAATTGACTATTTGGTGTGTAGCATCATTGGACCAAATTTTGAAACTTTAAAATGATTTTTAAAGTGATTTTTTTGAAAAGTATACGTTTTATAAAATAATTTTGGAATTGATCCATTTTAAATAAATAAACGTTATAATTTTTAAAGTTATAAAAATTATGATTTTTGAGAAAAATAGTTAAAAACTGATTTTTGAGAATATGATGCTAACGATTTTATAAAATAGTTTAATCAGGATTTTAGAATTATTGTGAAAAGTTTAAATATAGGATTTATAAAATTTAATTATTTTATGAATCAAAATGGTGAAATAATAAAGGAGATAAAAGAAGTTTTAAAGAATAATATAAATTGATTTATATTAAGAGATTTATAAATGGATATTTATAAATTGAAATATAGACATTATAAAACGAGTTTTTATAAGTGTTTGAATGAAGTGTAAATGAATTTCATAAATGAATGAAATTTATAGAATTATAAATGGAGAAGTTATAAACGAGATTTATAAATAGTAAGATTTATAAATTGTGAAGTTATTAAAAGAATAGTTTTGACTAAATCAATGAATCTTATAAGTTATAAGATTTATAATTATGAAGTTTAAAAGAACGATTTTGTAAAATAATCGTTTTATAAGCATTTAACTTATAATATGGACTTTTAGTTCATAATTGGGATATAAATCGAATAGGTTAATAAAGGAGATTTATAAAGGAAGTTGTTATAAAATAAATAGAAATGGAATTTATAAACGTTGTTTTATAAATTCGCAAACAACTTATTTTGATAAGTTAATTGTTGAAACCTATTAATGGAGTTATATTCACGTTTTGACTGTGAATAATCCTTTAAAATAAAATGTATAAAAGGATGAAAATTTGTTAACATAGTATATTCACGTTTTTGAATAGTGAATAATATGTTGAAGAAATTGTTTGAATGTGATGTTTTAAACAGAATTAAAACGATCTAACGATGTTTTAAAATGTGTTGAGATTCGAAACCATAGATTTCAACATTTATTGTTGAAATAGACGTTTTTGAGAAATAAAAGGGAATAGTGGACTATAACACTGTGGTTATAGTAAATGATTTCCGAAAGGAAATGTTTTGTATAGTATTGGGATTTATATATCTGTCTTAAAAATTCGAATCCCTATACTAGTGATTTTGGGTTGTCGTAACGATGTTTTACGCAACATTCGTTTTGGCCCAAATAAATATGTTTAAGAGAATGATTTCCTTAAAGAATGAAATATGTACTTAATTTCGATTTAAGTATATTGAATATTTTCCAAGTGTTGAAAATAAATAAAATTTGTGAATTACTTATGAATAAATAAGTATGGAAATGTTTTCCAATATAAAGCGAATATTTTGAGAATTTATCTTTTTGAAGATAAATTGAAAAGGAAATTGAAATGAATAATCGAAATCGAATATTCATAGATATTTTGGATTATAAATTCACTATGGAATTTATGAATGAAAAAGAGAATTGGGTTTAAAAATAAATGTTGATTTATTTTTGAAGTGTTGAAAATAATATATCTTGTAAAGATATTTTGGAAAATAAATAATTTGGAAAATTATTTGGAAACTGGTGATGTTGTGCATATCCATTGATAGTTCAATAACCGACTATCAATATTTCCCTTGAATGGGTAATTGATGTGAATTGTTTGAATTTGAATGCCACACTTATTTTTGAATAAGCGCTCACTATTCGGGTTAACGGGGAAAGGACCATGGGGTCGTATAACCCATTCCGAATATGTGATACGTCGTTGTGAATTGCATTGAAGACCGGTGTTGAAGACCGAGTATTTGCAAAAGCGATAGGATGACCTATCGATTGTCTCTGCACTGGGTAGCTCCTGGTATAGAGATCTCCTAAGTGATGGGAAATTCGATCGGGATTGTGAATACCCGGAATTGCAAGGGCTTCGTAAGAAGTGCCTTCGGTTTTGTTCGAGCCCAGAACAGACTTGTATGGATTGTATGTCTGACATTACAAGTTGAGATATAAAGCCGATTTCTTTCAAATATATTTCTGTTGGTGGCGGAGAATTTATTCTTTTAGCTTAACACCCTTCTCTGAGACGTACGAGCTCAGAGGTTATGTAGTTGAATGTTATCAGCGATATATTCCCAGTTTGGTAATGTGACATGCTGAGTGTAGCTGTAAATGATCATTGTGTTGATTATTTGTGATAGGATCGTTTATTTGATAGTCTATCCTGGTGATCATTTCTATGATCATTTGTTGACCCAAAACATGGCTTTTGTATAAAGTATGTTTTTGTGGACGTGACTTCGTCGAGCCTCACACCCCGTGAATGGTCAAAACAAGAAAGATGCGGCAAGGTTATGAGGGGTAACGCCCTTTAGGATGTGTGCATTTCCTTCTGGAAAAGGGTGGTATCATGGTATGGAGCCCAGATACTTACTCATGTTGAAAACACTTTATGATTGTGTGAATTGATTGCGAGCGCTCGGTGAAAAGGTCCCAAAGGACCGGGGGATGGCATATTCGGCCAGTTTTTACTCAGTTAGGGGTAACCCGGCCTTGTGTTGGTAGAGATCCGGTTTGGTTCTCGGGGATGTCCATCCAGAGGCATTCTCATGTGGCAATGGGAAGTTCCTTGGCCTGATCATTCGTTGGAAATCCAAAGAAACAGTACGTGACTTGTACGGTATTAGTTGTATAACCTGCTATGGAATGTGGCGATAACCTGCTATTGAACATAGTTAGCTATAGTAGGCATAGTTCGGAATGTCTATGCTGGCTAAGATTTATATTCTACTTTCGAAATGAATTTTTCCTACACTATGCACTAATAATAATATAAAATGTTCTTTTAAATGCGTATCAAGCATCTTTGACTATCATAAGGAGAAATCTCCTCCGATTTTGCGTTTGCATTGTGTGTGTGTGCGGGAGGCCTTATGGTAGTCTCATTTTTAAAAAGCATTGCGAATTGACTTTAAAATTTTTCCTCTATTTTGATTTTAAAGATAAATAAACTGTTTTGAGTTCTCACACCAGTCACATGACTGACTTGGAGTTTATTGTTTTCCTTCCTAAACTCGGGGTGCCCACCAATTTCCACACGGGCAGTCAAGAGTTAAGGTTTATCAGGATATTCTGGATATTTTGGAGTTGCTGGAGGCAAGATGGATGGCATGGCGTATTACTAGTTTATATAGTATTTCTTTTTCCGCTGCACTGTTTGATGTTGTATACTCTGATGATATGATGTAATGAAATGAAATGTATAAAATGTAATAACTGATATAGTTCTCTGTTTAAAGATTATTCATTTATCTATTATATGTTGTTCCGCTGCGAATTGTGAGATTCTGTTGTTGTTCTGTTGTTTTCTTTTCCCTTTCTGTTCTCTATTCTCTTTTTCTTCTATTAAAAAATTTTCTATCTTTTCTTTTTCCTTCTCTCTTCTTCTTTCTTCTTCTCTTTTCTTAAATTCTTTTTCTTAAACCATAACATTTCGGGTTTTTGGCCTTCGATTTCTCGGCAGTCGATAAAGTGAGTATCGATGTTGAATTTTCGAAAGCCGAAAATTTTCGGGGCGTTACATTTGGTATCATAGCTTATGGTTAAGCGACAACCATGGTTCTGTTGGGTATTACTCATTAGAGATAGAGTCAGCAGTACTCTAGAATGAGTTGAGTGTAATAATAGCTATGAGAGCGTATTTGTTAGTGAATATAAAATTGTTTTATATTGTGATGATTGGTTTATTGAGTGGCATATGAACTTTCGTCAGCGTGGTCCGCAAGACTATGCCGAAGGGGTTTCTAAACACTTGAATAGAACAATTCGGCACAATATTGTTTTAAAATTGGGTAAATGAAATAATTTTACCTTGAGTATATTTTGTATATAGAGAAATAATTTTTCAAAATTATTAAAGTGTATATAAGTTGATTGTTTAGTTGTTTGAATAATCTAAATAAAAGAATAATTGTATAAGTAAAAAGAATTATAAGAATTGAATTATAATTAAAGTGATGTTTATTTAAATGGAAGCATAACTTAAGAAATGTTGAATGAAGTTGATTTTAGTATCAAAGTAAATTAATAAAGTGAAGTGATAAATATAAACTCAAGTTATATATATGAATTCAACTTTGAAATTGAATTGAATTAATGAATTGAATGTAAATCAATTGAATGCGAATTAAGTTGATATGAAATAATGGATATAAGTGTTAATTCATTAAAATCTAATGTTATTGGAAAGTCGAATGATTGAATGAAAATCAATTTAATTAAACCAATTGTAAGCAAAGGAATTTGGTTGTAATTAATATAATTTGGTTGTTATATGATTGTTAGTTGATTGTATATAATTCATTAAGAGTTAATGAAATTGAATGCTAAAGTAATTGGAATTCAATTGGAAGTTAAGTAAATCTTAAATAGAATTGAATTTGATTTGGAAGTGAACCAACTTGAATATGAATTAGTAAATATAAGCAAATTGAAAATGAATGTTAGTAAACCCAATGTAAATGAATCAAATGTGATTAAATTGAAAACCAATTCATTGAATATTAATGAGAATAAGAATGAATATTTATTGGTTATGAATGTTAGTTGGTTGATGGTTAAATATACATTGCTATTGAATGCATTTGCTATGTTGGCATATATAGTAATTATGTTGCTATATGTTGTATATTGATACTATTGTCATATATGCATGTTCTCATGTTGTTTGTTGAGTGATTAGTAGGTGCGGATCGCGTTTGCTTCGCATTTGGAGCTCGCTTTCGTGCTATATTAGCCGTATATGCTTGCTAATAAAATATAAGGTACATATCTCGGATTACATACCGTACTTTTACATTTTTTCCCTGCGGGATGCCTCATTACTCGATGAGATGTATATTTGCGATATATATACTGTCATTTTTTTTTTCTTTTCGGATCGAGCCGCGCAAAGGAGACTATGGCGAATTTTTCCGGAAATTTAAGGCGTTAGAAAATTTTTGAGAAAATTGGAAAATTTTGAAAACTTTAACTTTGATTTTGAATTGAAAGTTAAATAATAGTAGTTGTTTTTGAAAAGATAACTAAGTATGATTTGAAAACTTAGTAATGTTATTGTAAGAAGTTTAACTATGAATTTTTGGAAAGTTAATAGATTCTGTAACTCTTTCTTACTTGTTAATTTCGAGGACGAAATTCTTTTAAGGGGGGAAGATTGTAACGACCCAGAATTTTTATTAATTTAAATTTGAATATTTAATTAATTTTAAATATAAATGAGTGAATTTATAAGTCAAATAAATTTTTATTTGAATTATTGGATTTAATTGAATAATTAAATCGATAATTTAATATGTTAAATTATGGAAATAATTGAAAATTGAGTTAAATATGATTGAAAATGATTTGTAAAATTTTATTTTATCATGTTAGAGTTAGAATGATATTTTAGAACTTTTAAAATCGAATTTAAAGTTAATTTGTGAAAATTGAATATTTTAATATTAAAATCGACTAGTGAAAATAGTCAATTTTTGAACAGTCTCAGAATTGAACGAAACCAGTTCCATTAGATCCGTAATAGTTAGTTATTACCGGATTTCAAATTTCGTGTCAATCGGAGTTATCGTTTGATCGTGGCAGCTCGAAACGCATCGATTTATTTTTAATTTTAACTTGGCGAGTTAAAATAGCCATTTTTCAAAAGGTCTCGGTTTTCGACGAAACTAGTTTCATCGGTTCCGTAATGTGATATTATTGTAAGGTTTCAAATTTCGTGTCAATTGGATTTACCGTTTGTCCGGTACAAATTAAAACGCCTAGAAAATCGTTTAAATCGGTTTAATTTAAATTGAGCGTTTACAGCCATAACTCGCACAGATGTCTGAATTAGCTTTCGAAACCTGTTCCATTGGTTCCGGAACGCGGGGTAAACCCTAGAAACGCTGGTTACGGCGCGTAAATCGGAGTTCGGAATTTCCGGATGAATAGTGTTCGATTTTTCTTTATAAATAGACCAACACATTCATAATTTAGAAAAAAATATTAAAACCTAATATCAAACCCTAGCCACCACTTTTAGGTTCAATGGCCAGAATTTTTCGATTTTCTTTCCTTAATCTCTTCCAATCCGTGAAGTTTTAGCCAAAGTTGTTAACTACAACATTATAGAGCACGATGAGATCTTGAAATCTATACGGTGATGATGGATTTTGGTGCAACGGAGGGGGAGATAAATGAGGCCGTTCATGGCCAGTTGCGTGCGCGTTTCCCAAGGAGGGAGGGGGCCGAGTTGGCCTGTGTTCTGGCCGTGGGTAGCTTGTGTCAAGAGCTTCGTGATGGTGGTAGTTTGATGAAGTATAGTCGAGTGATGGAGGAGCAAATGCTAACCCTAGTTCGTGATGTTATGGGTTCTTTTGTGCGGCCATCTTCCTGTAGGAAGAAACGTGAGGGAGAGGGAGAGTGGGGGCACGGTCCAGATGATCTGATGCAAGATCCAACGGCTTGTGTTAGCTGTAGGTTTAAATATTTTAGTTTATGTTGTAATTAAGTTATAAAATCGTGTACAATCTTTAAAAACATATAACTTTTTCATACGAGGTCGTAAAAATGCAAACTCGGTTGCGTTGGAATCGTATGGACGAGCACTACGCGATGGAGTTGGTTTGGAGTAGTTTGGAGTTAGTGAGAATTTTGGGTAAAATTAAACGTCCGTTTAATTTTATTCGAAATAAATCGCTAAAACGGAATTTAAAATCAAGATGAGAACTTCTCACTCAATCGAATCAGTTTCGATTTTATTTTAAATAGTTGGATTTAAAATATTTGAATGCATGTTTGAATGATGATTGATATCTATTGATTGTTAAAATAGACATTATACGTCATTAGTAAGCGGATGTTATTTATTAAAAACATATACCGCGAATATTTCATAAACAGTGAAATTGGTATTATATATAATATCAATATATATATATTGGCATATGTATATATTGGAGTTATTGATTCCCCGCATTTTTTGTTTAGCGGATGAGACCCTATTGCGCCGTCTATTAAGCGGATAATATTTTAAATCCCATATACCGCGATAATTTCGTACTGGAGCGAAATTGGTATTGTGCTAATGTTTTTGGATGCAGGAAGCAGGTTGGAAGGATCCAACTGGATTCCTCAACAGTATTTATTTGATTTCAGATATTTAGATATTTGATGGATTATCATATCGATATATGATATCGTTGTTGTCGTGATTGACTATTTGGTGTGTAGCATCATTGGACCAAATTTTGAAACTTTAAAATGATTTTTAAAGTGATTTTTTTGAAAAGTATACGTTTTATAAAATAATTTTGGAATTGATCCATTTTAAATAAATAAACGTTATAATTTTTAAAGTTATAAAAATTATGATTTTTGAGAAAAATAGTTAAAAACTGATTTTTGAGAATATGATGCTAACGATTTTATAAAATAGTTTAATCAGGATTTTAGAATTATTGTGAAAAGTTTAAATATAGGATTTATAAAATTTAATTATTTTATGAATCAAAATGGTGAAATAATAAAGGAGATTAAAGAAGTTTTAAAGAATAATATAAATTGATTTATATTAAGAGATTTATAAATGGATATTTATAAATTGAAATATAGACATTATAAAACGAGTTTTTATAAGTGTTTGAATGAAGTGTAAATGAATTTCATAAATGAATGAAATTTATAGAATTATAAATGGAGAAGTTATAAACGAGATTTATAAATAGTAAGATTTATAAATTGTGAAGTTATTAAAAGAATAGTTTTGACTAAATCAATGAATCTTATAAGTTATAAGATTTATAATTATGAAGTTTAAAAGAACGATTTTGTAAAATAATCGTTTTATAAGCATTTAACTTATAATATGGACTTTTAGTTCATAATTGGGATATAAATCGAATAGGTTAATAAAGGAGATTTATAAAGGAAGTTGTTATAAAATAAATAGAAATGGAATTTATAAACGTTGTTTTATAAATTCGCAAACAACTTATTTTGATAAGTTAATTGTTGAAACCTATTAATGGAGTTATATTCACGTTTTGACTGTGAATAATCCTTTAAAATAAAATGTATAAAAGGATGAAAATTTGTTAACATAGTATATTCACGTTTTTGAATAGTGAATAATATGTTGAAGAAATTGTTTGAATGTGATGTTTTAAACAGAATTAAAACGATCTAACGATGTTTTAAAATGTGTTGAGATTCGAAACCATAGATTTCAACATTTATTGTTGAAATAGATGTTTTTGAGAAATAAGAGGAAATAGTGGACTATAACACTGTGGTTATAGTAAATGATTTCCGAAAGGAAATGTTTTGTATAGTATTGGGATTTATATATCTGTCTTAAAAATTCGAATCCCTATACTAGTGATTTTGGGTTGTCGTAACGATGTTTTACGCAACATTCGTTTTGGCCCAAATAAATATGTTTAAGAGAATGATTTCCTTAAAGAATGAAATATGTACTTAATTTCGATTTAAGTATATTGAATATTTTCCAAGTGTTGAAAATAAATAAAATTTGTGAATTACTTATGAATAAATAAGTATGGAAATGTTTTCCAATATAAAGCGAATATTTTGAGAATTTATCTTTTTGAAGATAAATTGAAAAGGAAATTGAAATGAATAATCGAAATCGAATATTCATAGATATTTTGGATTATAAATTCACTATGGAATTTATGAATGAAAAAGAGAATTGGGTTTAAAAATAAATGTTGATTTATTTTTGAAGTGTTGAAAATAATATATCTTTTAAAGATATTTTGGAAAATAAATAATTTGGAAAATTATTTGGAAACTGGTGATGTTGTGCATATCCATTGATAGTTCAATAACCGACTATCAATATTTCCCTTGAATGGGTAATTGATGTGAATTGTTTGAATTTGAATGCCACACTTATTTTTGAATAAGCGCCCACTATTCGGGTTAACAGGGAAAGGACCATGGGGTCGTATAACCCATTCCGAATATGTGATACGTCGTTGTGAATTGCATTGAAGACCGGTGTTGAAGACCGAGTATTTGCAAAAGCGATAGGATGACCTATCGATTGTCTCTGCACTGGGTAGCTCCTGGTATAGAGATCTCCTAAGTGATGGGAAATTCGATCGGGATTGTGAATACCCGGAATTGCAAGGGCTTCGTAAGAAGTGCCTTCGGTTTTGTTCGAGCCCGGAACAGACTTGTATGGATTGTATGTCTGACATTACAAGTTGAGATATAAAGCCGATTTCTTTCAAATATATTTCTGTTGGTGGCGGAGAATTTATTCTTTTAGCTTAACACCCTTCTCTGAGACGTACGAGCTCAGAGGTTATGTAGTTGAATGTTATCAGCGATATATTCCCAGTTTGGTAATGTGACATGCTGAGGTAGCTGTAAATGATCATTGTGTTGATTATTTGTGATAGGATCGTTTATTTGATCGTCTATCCTGGTGATCATTTCTATGATCATTTGTTGACCCAAAGCATGGCTTTTGTATAAAGTATGTTTTTGTGGACGTGACTTCGTCGAGCCTCACACCCCGTGAATGGTCAAAACAGGAAAGATGCGGCAAGGTTATGAGGGGTAGCGCCCTTTAGGATGTGTGCATTTCCTTCTGGAAAAGGGTGGTATCATGGTATGGAGCCCAGATACTTACTCATGTTGAAAACACTTTATGATTGTGTGAATTGAATGCGAGCGCTCGGTGAAAAGGTCCCAAAGGACCGGGGGATGGCATATTCGGCCAGTTGTTACTCAGTTAGGGGTAACCCGGCCTTGTGTTGGTTGAGATCCGATTTGGTTCTCGGGGATGTCCATCCAGAGGCATTCTCATGTGGCAATGGGAAGTTCCTTGGCCTGATCATTCGTTGGAAATCCAAAGAAACAGTACGTGACTTGTACGGTATTAGTTGTATAACCTGCTATGGAATGTGGCGGTAACCTGCTATTGAACATAGTTAGCTATAGTAGGCATAGTTCGGAATGTCTATGCTGGCTAAGATTTATATTCTACTTTCGAAATGAATTTTTCCTACACTATGCACTAATAATAATATAAAATGTTCTTTTAAATGCGTATCAAGCATCTTTGACTATCATAAGGAGAAATCTCCTCCGATTTTGCGTTTGCATTGTGTGTGTGTGCGGGAGGCCTTATGGTAGTCTCATTTTTAAAAAGCATTGCGAATTGACTTTAAAAATATTCCTCTATTTTGATTTTAAAGATAAATAAACTGTTTGGAGTTCTCACACCAGTCACATGACTGACTTGGAGTTTATTGTTTTCCTTCCTAAACTCTGGGTGCCCACCAATTTCCACACGGGCAGTCAAGAGTTAAGGTTTATCAGGATATTCTGGATATTTTGGAGTTGCTGGAGGCAAGATGGATGGCATGGCGTATTACTAGTTTATATAGTATTTCCTTTTCCGCTGCACTGTTTGATGTTGTATACTCTGATGATATGATGTAATGAAATGAAATGTATAAAATGTAATAACTGATATAGTTCTCTGTTTAAAGATTATTCATTTATCTATTATATGTTGTTCCGCTGCGAATTGTGAGATTCTGTTGTTGTTCTGTTGTTTTCTTTTCCCTTTCTGTTCTCTATTCTCTTTTTCTTCTATTAAATTTTTTTCTATATTTTCTTTTTCCTTCTCTCTTCTTCTTTCTTCTTCTCTTTTCTTAAATTCTTTTTCTTAAACCATAACATTTCGGGTTTTTGGCCTTCGATTTCTCGGCAGTCGATAAAGTGAGTATCAATGTTGAATTTTCGAAAGTCGAAAATTTTCGGGGCGTTACATTTGGTATCAGAGCTTATGGTTAAGCGACAACCATGGTTCTGTTGGGTATTACTCATTAGAGATAGAGTCAGCACTACTCTAGAATGAGTTGAGTGTAATAATAGCTATGAGAGCGTATTTGTTAGTGAATATAAAATTGTTTTATATTGTGATGATTGGTTTATTGAGTGGCATATGAACTTTCGTCAGCGTGGTCCGCAAGACTATGCCGAAGGGGTTTCTAAACACTTGAATAGAACAATTCGGCACAATATTGTTTTAAAAATGGGTAAATGAAATAATTTTACCTTGAGTATATTTTGTATATAAAGAAATAATTTTTCAAAATTATTAAAGTGTATATAAGTTGATTGTTTAGTTGTTTGAATAATCTAAATAAAAGAATAATTGTATAAGTAAAAAGAATTATAAGAATTGAATTATAATTAAAGTGATGTTTATTTAAATGGAAGCATAACTTAAGAAATGTTGAATGAAGTTGATTTTAGTATCAAAGTAAATTAATAAAGTGAAGTGATAAATATAAACTCAAGTTATATATATGAATTCAACTTTGAAATTGAATTGAATTAATGAATTGAATGTAAATCAATTGAATGCGAATTAAGTTGATATGAAATAATGGATATAAGTGTTAATTCATTAAAATCTAATGTTATTGGAAAGTTGAATGATTGAATGAAAATCAATTTAATTAAACCAATTGTAAGCAAAGGAATTTGGTTGTAATTAATATAATTTGGTTGTTATATGATTGTTAGTTGATTGTATATAATTCATTAAGAGTTAATGAAATTGAAAGCTAAAGTAATTGGAATTCAATTGGAAGTTAAGTAAATCTTAAATAGAATTGAATTTGATTTGGAAGTGAACCAACTTGAATATGAATTAGTAAATATAAGCAAATTGAAAATGAATGTTAGTAAACCCAATGTAAATGAATCAAATGTGATTAAATTGAAAACCAATTCATTGAATATTAATGAGAATAAGAACGAATATTTATTGGTTATGAATGTTAGTTGGTTGATGGTTAAATATATATTGCTATTGAATGCATTTGCTATGTTGGCATATATAGGAATTATGTTGCTATATGTTGTATATTGATACTATTGTCATATATGCATGTTCTCATGTTGTTTGTTGAGTGATTAGTAGGTGCGGATCGCGTTTGCTTCTAATTTGGAGCTCGCTTTCGCGCTATATTAGCCGTATATGCTTGCTAATAAAATATAAGGTACATATCTCGGATTACATACCGTACTTTTACATTTTTTCCCTGCGGGATGCCCCATTACTTGATGAGATGTATATTTGTGATATATATACTGTCATTTTTTTTTCTTTTCAGATCGAGCCGCGCAAAGGAGACTATGGCGAATTTTTCCGGAAATTTAAGGCGTTAGAAAATTTTTGAGAAAATTGGAAAATTTTGAAAACTTTAACTTTGATTTTGAATTGAAAGTTAAACAATAGTAGTTGTTTTTGAAAAGATAACTAAGTATGATTTGAAAACTTAGTAATGTTATTGTAAGAAGTTTAACTATGAATTTTTGGAAAGTTAATAGACTCTGTAACTCTTTCTTACTTGTTAATTTCGAGGACGAAATTCTTTTAAGGGGGAAGATTGTAACGACCCAGAATTTTTATTAATTTAAATTTGAATATTTAATTAATTTTAAATATAAATGAGTGAATTTATAAGTCAAATAAATTTTTATTTGAATTATTGGATTTAATTGAATAATTAAATCGATAATTTAATATGTTAAATTATGGAAATAATTGAAAATAGAGTTAAATATGATTGAAAATGATTTGTAAAATTTTATTTTATCATGTTAGAGTAAGAATGATATTTTAGAACTTTTAAAATCGAATTTAAAGTTAATTTGTGAAAATTGAATATTTTAATATTAAAATCGACTAGTGAAAATAGTCAATTTTTGAACAGTCTCAGAATTGAACGAAACCAGTTCCATTAGATCCGTAATAGTTAGTTATTACCGAATTTCAAATTTCGTGTCAATCGGAGTTATCGTTTGATCGTGGCAGCTCGAAACGCATCGATTTATTTTTAATTTTAATTTGGCGAGTTAAAATAGCCATTTTTCAAAAAGTCTCGGATTTCGACGAAACCAGTTTCATCGGATCCGTAATGTGATATTATTGTAAGGTTTCAAATTTCGTGTCAATTGGATTTACCGTTTGTCCGGTACAAATTAAAACGCCTAGAAAATCGTTTAAATCGATTTAATTTAAATTGAGCGTTTACAGCCATAACTCGCACAGATGTCCGAATTAGCTTTCGAAACCTGTTCCATTGGTTCCGGAACGCGGGGTAAACCCTAGAAACGCTGGTTACGGTGCGTAAATCGGGGTTCGGAATTTCCGGATGAATAATGTTCGATTTTTCTTTATAAATAGACCAACACCTTCATAATTTAGAAAAAAAAATTAAAACCTAATATCAAACCCTAGCCGCCACTTTTAGGTTCAATGGCCAGAATTTTTCGATTTTCTTTCCTTAATCTCTTCCAATCCGTGAAGTTTTAGCCAAAGTTGTTAACTACAACATTATAGAGCACGATGAGATCTTGAAATCTATACGGTGATGATGGATTTTGGTGCAATGGAGGGGGAGATAAATGAGGCCGTTCGTGGCCAGTTGCGTGCGCGTTTCCCAAGGAGGGAGGGGGCCGAGTTGGCCTGTGTTCTGGCCGTGGGTAGCTTGTGTCAAGAGCTTCGTGATGGTGGTAGTTTGATGAAGTATAGTCGAGTGATGGAGGAGCAAATGCTAACCCTAGTTCGTGATGTTATGGGTTCTTTTGTGCGGCCATCTTCCTGTAGGAAGAAACGTGAGGGAGAGGGAGAGTGGGGGCACGGTCCAGATGAGCTGATGCAAGATCCAACGGCTTGTGTTAGCTGTAGGTTTAAATATTTTAGTTTATGTTGTAATTAAGTTATAAAATCGTGTACAATCTTTAAAAATACATAACTTTTTCATACGAGGTCGAAAAAATGCAAACTCGGTTGCGTTGGAATCGTATGGACGAGCACTACGCGATGGAGTTGGTTTGGAGTAGTTTGGAGTTAGTGAGAATTTTGGGTAAAATTAAACGTCCGTTTAATTTTATTCGAAATAAATCGCTAAAACGGAATTTAAAATCAAGGTGAGAACTTCTCACTCAATCGAATCAGTTTCGATTTTATTTTAAATAGTTGGATTTAAAATATTTGAATGCATGTTTGAATGATGATTGATATCTATTGATTGTTAAAATAGACATTATACGCCGTTAGTAAGCGGATGTTATTTATTAAAACATATACCGCGAATATTTCATAAACAGTGAAATTGGTATTATATATAATATGAATATATATATATTGGCATATGTATATATTGGAGTTATTGATTCCCCGCATTTTTTGTTTAGCGGATGAGACCCTATTGCGCCGTCTATTAAGCGGATAATATTTTAAATCCCATATACCGCGATAATTTCGTACTGGAGCGAAATTGGTATTGTGCTAATGTTTGTGGATGCAGGAAACAGGTTGGAGGGATCCAACTGGATTCCTCAACAGTATTTATTTGATTTCAGATATTTAGATATTTGATGGATTATCATATCGATATATGATATCGTTGTTGTCGTGATTGACTATTTGGTGTGTAGCATCATTGGACCAAATTTTGAAACTTTAAAATGATTTTTAAAGTGATTTTTTTTGAAAAGTATACGTTTTATAAAATAATTTTGGAATTGATCCATTTTAAATAAATAAACGTTATAATTTTTAAAGTTATAAAAATTATGATTTTTGAGAAAAATAGTTAAAAACTGATTTTTGAGAATATGATGCTAACGATTTTATAAAATTGTTTAATCAGGATTTTAGAATTATTGTGAAAAGTTTAAATATAGGATTTATAAAATTTAATTATTTTATGAATCAAAATGGTGAAATAATAAAGGAGATTAAAGAAGTTTTAAAGAATAATATAAATTGATTTATATTAAGAGATTTATAAATGGATATTTATAAATTGAAATATAGACATTATAAAACGAGTTTTTACAAGTGTTTGAATGAAGTGTAAATGAATTTCATAAATGAATGAAATTTATAGAATTATAAATGGAGAAGTTATAAACGAGATTTATAAATAGTAAGATTTATAAATTGTGAAGTTATTAAAAGAATAGTTTTGACTAAATCAATGAATCTTATAAGTTATAAGATTTATAATTATGAAGTTTAAAAGAACGAATTTTTAAAATAATCGTTTTATAAGCATTTAACTTATAATATGGACTTTTAGTTCATAATTGGGATATAAATCGAATAGGTTAATAAAGGAGATTTATAAAGGAAGTTGTTATAAAATAAATAGAAATGGAATTTATAAACGTTGTTTTATAAATTCGCAAACAACTTATTTTGATAAGTTAATTGTTGAAACCTATTAATGGAGTTATATTCACGTTTTGACTGTGAATAATCCTTTAAAATAAAATGTATAAAAGGATGAAAATTTGTTAACATAGTATATTCACGTTTTTGAATAGTGAATAATATGTTGAAGAAATTGTTTGAATGTGATGTTTTAAACAGAATTAAAATGATCTAACGATGTTTTAAAATGTGTTGAGA
Organism: Allium cepa; assembly: GCA_030765085.1. Lineage (NCBI taxonomy): Eukaryota > Viridiplantae > Streptophyta > Magnoliopsida > Asparagales > Amaryllidaceae > Allium > Allium cepa. The sequence goes on from CM060932.1 coordinate 169,356,396, forward strand.
TTCGAAACCATAGATTTCAACATTTATTGTTGAAATAGACGTTTTTGAGAAATAAAAGGAAATAGTGGACTATAACACTGTGGTTATAGTAAATGATTTCCGAAAGGAAATGTTTTGTATAGTATTGGGATTTATATATCTGTCTTAAAAATTCGAATCCCTATACTAGTGATTTTGGGTTGTCGTAACGATGTTTTACGCAACATTCGTTTTGGCCCAAATAAATATGTTTAAGAGAATGATTTCCTTAAAGAATGAAATATGTACTTAATTTCGATTTAAGTATATTGAATACTTTCCAAGTGTTGAAAATAAATAAAATTTGTGAATTACTTATGAATAAATATGGAAATGTTTTCCAATATAAAGCGAATATTTTGAGAATTTATCTTTTTGAAGATAAATTGAAAAGGAAATTGAAATGAATAATCGAAATCGAATATTCATAGATATTTTGGATTATAAATTCACTATGGAATTTATGAATGAAAAAGAGAATTGGGTTTAAAAATAAATGTTGATTTATTTTTGAAGTGTTGAAAATAATATATCTTGTAAAGATATTTTGGAAAATAAATAATTTGGAAAATTATTTGGAAACTGGTGATGTTGTGCATATCCATTGATAGTTCAATAACCGACTATCAATATTTCCCTTGAATGGGTAATTGATGTGAATTGTTTGAATTTGAATGCCACACTTATTTTTGAATAAGAGCCCACTATTCGGGTTAACGGGGAAAGGACCATGGGGTCGTATAACCCATTCCGAATATGTGATACGTCGTTGTGAATTGCATTGAAGACCGGTGTTGAAGACCGAGTATTTGCAAAAGCGATAGGATGACCTATCGATTGTCTCTGCACTGGGTAGCTCCTGGTATAGAGATCTCCTAAGTGATGGGAAATTCGATCAGGATTGTGAATACCCGGAATTGCAAGGGCTTCGTAAGAAGTGCCTTCGGTTTTGTTCGAGCCCGGAACAGACTTGTATGGATTGTATGTCTGACATTACAAGTTGAGATATAAAGCCGATTTCTTTCAAATATATTTCTGTTGGTGGCGGAGAATTTATTCTTTTAGCTTAACACCCTTCTCTGAGACGTACGAGCTCAGAGGTTATGTAGTTGAATGTTATCAGCGATATATTCCCAGTTTGGTAATGTGACATGCTGAGGTAGCTGTAAATGATCATTGTGTTGATTATTTGTGATAGGATCGTTTATTTGATCGTCTATCCTGGTGATCATTTCTATGATCATTTGTTAACCCAAAGCATGGCTTTTGTATAAAGTATGTTTTTGTGGACGTGACTTCGTCGAGCCTCACACCCCGTGAATGGTCAAAACAGGAAAGATGCGACAAGGTTATGAGGGGTAGCGCCCTTTAGGATGTGTGCATTTCCTTCTGGAAAAGGGTGGTATCATGGTATGGAGCCCAGATACTTACTCATGTTGAAAACACTTTATGATTGTGTGAATTGATTGCGAGCGCTCGGTGAAAAGGTCCCAAAGGACCGGGGGATGGCATATTCGGTCAGTTGTTACTCAGTTAGGGGTAACCCGGCCTTGTGTTGGTAGAGATCCGGTTTGGTTCTCGGGGATGTCCATCCAGAGGCATTCTCATGTGGCAATGGGAAGTTCCTTGGCCTGATCATTCGTTGGAAATCCAAAGAAACAGTACGTGACTTGTACGGTATTAGTTGTATAACCTGCTATGGAATGTGGCGGTAACCTGCTATTGAACATAGTTAGCTATAGTAGGCATAGTTCGGAATGTCTATGCTGGCTAAGATTTATATTCTACTTTCGAAATGAATTTTTCCTACACTATGCACTAATAATAATATAAAATGTTCTTTTAAATGCGTATCAAGCATCTTTGACTATCATAAGGAGAAATCTCCTCCGATTCTGCGTTTGCATTGTGTGTGTGTGCGGGAGGCCTTATGGTAGTCTCATTTTTAAAAAGCATTGCGAATTGACTTTAAAAATATTCCTCTATTTTGATTTTAAAGATAAATAAACTGTTTTGAGTTCTCACACCAGTCACATGACTGACTTGGAGTTTATTGTTTTCCTTCCTAAACTTTGGGTGCCCACCAATTTCCACACGGGCAGTCAAGAGTTAAGGTTTATCAGGATATTCTGGATATTTTGGAGTTGCTGGAGGCAAGATGGATGGCATGGCGTATTACTAGTTTATATAGTATTTCTTTTTCCGCTGCACTGTTTGATGTTGTATACTCTGATGATATGATGTAATGAAATGAAATGTATAAAATGTAATAACTGATATAGTTCTCTATTTAAAGATTATTCATTTATCTATTATATGTTGTTCCGCTGCGAATTGTGAGATTCTGTTGTTGTTCTGTTGTTTTCTTTTCCCTTTCTGTTCTCTATTCTCTTTTTCTTCTATTAAAAAATTTTCTATCTTTTCTTTTTCCTTCTCTCTTCTTCTTTCTTCTTCTCTTTTCTTAAATTCTTTTTCTTAAACCATAACATTTCGGGTTTTTGGCCTTCGATTTCTCGGCAGTCGATAAAGTGAGTATCGATGTTGAATTTTCGAAAGTCGAAAATTTTCGGGGCGTTACAGTTTGGGATAACCATCCTCTAAGGATCCAAGGAACTATCTACTATGTAGCAATATACACTATTATAATAATGTCTATAGTAAAGTAACTATTAAAATAGCATTAAGGCGTTACCCATATCCCCCTTAACACATTTAATATAATGTTGTAGTCTATACAGATATTATAAACTCCACTCGCAAGTGGGCTATCAGGGAGCACTCCATAGGTATGACACAAAACAAATTCGTAAAAGGCGCGATAGGGCATGCGACAAGGCACTCGAGGCAATGCTAGGGTAGATATATTGTTTGCGAATCCAGACTGGTGGTAACGCGTAGCATCAACTACCACCCACCTCGTGACACACTCCCAAATCAAAAGAGTGCACCCAATCAAATCACAAAAGCAATAGAATGGTATCGAAGAAATGTGTCCGATCGGAGGAATGACCTCACATAGCCCGGCGTGGCTCCTGTTTTAGCCGCATCAAGCTGGCTCACGGGTGTCAGAGTCACGTAAATACCATATAGAACCATCATCAAACCATCCTATTTCATTCTGGAATCTCCACCACGCACATAGTTGTTAAAGTGGTTTTCGGTATTGGCAGAGAGTATGATAATATCCGATCCCGGTGTCTTTAATAAACGCTATTATCACACCATGGCCATTTCAAAATATTTATACTTCAAAACCAAAATATCGTATTATTCAAAACCACATTAAAACGATATCATTTTCACTTTAAATATATCCATTTCCAAAATCATAGTACTTTCAAAGTTATAACACTTCCGAAACCAAAACACTTGAAATTATAACGGTTTGGAAATCATACACTTTGAAAAACCATAACTTTGAAATCATAACTTCCACCACGTAAACAGTTTAGATATTGATAATAGTATATATGATAAAATAGTTTATAAAGGAAAATAGTTTTTATAAAAATAGTTATAAGTTAAAATAGTTTATATTAAAAATATTTTATATTAAAAATGATTTAATTAAAACAATTATATCAAAATAATTTATAAAGTAAAATATGATTTAAAAAATACTTTATATAATAAAATAGTGTTCTCAAATTTCACAAATCGATTAAAATCAGCTCAAATTCCGAAATTCCAATTTAATCCAGTCTCGGTTCTTCAACTTCAATTCAATTCAGTTTCTCAATAAATCATTTAAAATTATATCGATTTCAAATACAGATTTGAACCAAAAAATAAACCATTTCAATTTCAATATATTTCAAAGCTTAAATATTCAAACATTTTCAAAACCAAATTTAGTAATTTCATATATATCAAAATTTAACTTCATTATCATTTAGTTTGAAATGTTTACATAAAAAATCCAATATCATTAAAATAAAACCTTAAATTTCAAATAACTGAATATTCCTTGAAATATTCATTTAATCACCTTAAACCAAAATCAAGATATAAAATCATATCTTTCCAAAAATCTCAAATTCAATAAGTTTCAAATTGATTTTAATTAAATATAATTCTTAATTAAATACACTTTCAAATAAATTCAAATTTATCAATCCAATCTTAACTTATAAAATAATTTTAAAATCTATTTTAAAATATAATCTTAAATAAATACTTAAACATCTTATTAAATTTATTTATATACTAAATCTATTTATGTATTCTAAAAATAGTAAAATTATAAATAAATTCTTAAAATTTATAATTTCAACATTAACTTATAACTATACAATTTTCAAAACATATAAATTTAAAAATCTAAATTTTAAAACTTTATAAAAAGACATTTATATATAATATCTTAAAATCAATATTTATTAACCATAAATTTCTTTTCCAAAACCATAGAAATCATTTTCAAAATATTTATCTATAGACCAACGGTGTCTATATAAAATTTTCTGTCTTATGGTCAAGTGACGTGACTCTGACACCCGTGAGCCAGCTTGATGCGGCCAAAACAGGAGCCATGCCGGGCTATGTGAGGTCATTCCTCCGATCGGACACATTTCTTCGATACCATTCTATTGCTTTTGTGATTTGATTGGGTGCACTCTTTTGATTTGGGAGTGTGTCACGAGGTGGCCGGTAGTAGCTGCTATGCGTTACCACCAGTCTGGATTCGCAAACAATATATCTACCCTGGCATTGCCTCGAGTGCCTTGTCGCATCTCTTATCGCGCCTTTTACGAGTTTGTTTTGTGTCATACCTATGGAGTGCTCCCTGATAGCCCACTTGCGAGTGGAGTTTATAATATCTGTATAGACTACAACATTATATTAAATGTGTTAAGGGGGATATGGGTAATGCCTTAATGCTATTTTAATAGTTACTTTACTATAGACATTATTATAATAGTGTATATTGCTACATAGTAGATAGTTCCTTGGATCCTTAGAGGATGGTTATCCCAAACATCCTTTGAGTTACTTGTATTTCAGTTGTTATTTCACTTGAGTTGGATTTATTGATATAAGAATTTTAATCCTGACTCGAGTGTTTTGTGTTTTGCTTTATACTCGGGTCAGACTGAGTGTTACAGCTTTTGAGGCTCACCTTTGGAGTTTGAGCTTCACTTGAAGATCCAACTATCGATTCAACTTGCAGTTATTCAGTTGAGTCCAGTGATGTATTCCGATGTTGTATTTGACTATAATATTGAGATTTCAATTGCATTCGAGACTTCTGTTGTATCTTGTTTTAACTCTGTTATATATATAGTAGCTTCATGGACTTACTCTGTGTCTATGTTTCTGTGACTATTTATTTACTGTATATGCTGAGTTTTGCCAAAGATAAATTAACAATCTGATATTTTGAGCATTTAAGTCCGACATGTGCAGATGCGAATGGTTGAAAATACTGGGTCGTTACAGCTGGTATCAGAGCTCTGGTTTTAGGCAAAACTTTGTATATGTAGTAAATTTAATTATGGAATCACTTTCGTTTGAGTTTGAATTCCTCCACTTTGACTCGGTTTCCTTTGAATTTTTGGAACTTTCCCCTTCGTTTTAAAACTCATTCTTGTCCCTCTCCCTATTCATATTTTCTTGATTCAAGAGCATCCCATAGCTCCGTTATATGATTTGTAACGGGGTGAAACTCCTTTACAATGGGCATTGATTTATCGGAGATTTTTGTATCCTCGGTTTAGATGCTGCTATCTTTTGCTTAGCCCGAATTCCATTTCTTGTGATCGAATATCGATTTTTTTCAGAATTCTTCATCAATCTTGTTCTTGAAGTCAAAAGGGTTGACTCGGTTGAGGTCATCTACGTTTTATATAAGTCTATCCATCTTTCTTTTTTTTTATTTAGCCATCTTATCTTCGAATCGATCCTATCTTCTAGTTAGAATTCTCTTTGATTTGGGTCCCTGTAATTCGGATCTCTATCCTTGTTCTAGAATCCATTCGTGTGTCATCGAGCAAGGGAGTGTATTTGTATTAATATTAAAAGTGTTTTATATATTGTGTTGTTTGAGTTGTTAAGTTTGAATTTTGGGATCCAATTGATTCGTCTGGCCAACGATATCGATAGGGATTCCAAAACACTTGAACATAGCAAAACTGACACACTATTGATTTCAAATTTGGTAAATGAAATAATTGTTGTATGATTATATTATATATGCAAGAGTATAATTTTCTAAAATTAAATAGTTGAATGAAATTGGTTGTTAGATATGATAGTATTTGATTTCATTTATTGTTTTGTAAGCCATTGACTATTGCAACATGATATAGATAAATGAAATTATTAAACATGGTTTAAATTTTTTGAATTGAAATGAATATAAAATAAGGATTTGAGGATTTAATTCCTGGTATATTACAAAGTTTGATTTTAAATTTTTGAAAAGTGTTATTATTTAAAAGTGTTTTCGAATAGTAATTGTTTCAAAAGAATAATTTTTTTAAAGGAATTAATCTATACTCTCCTCTTTTTCGCTGGAAATAATTTCAGTGATGACTGCAGCATCATCGACATTCATTTTCAAGTTTCAAAATGGAGAAATGAGTTAATAGCTTCGCTACACTTCTGTTTTGGAAAATGGATTGGATTTGGAATTCTTGAATTTGATTTGATTTATATAATATATATGTATATAATAATTTCAAAATAGTTTGAAATGAAACTAGAAATTTGAACCTTAAGTTTTTTTGGCAAGGCCAGCCGATTTTATAGTGGACCATCCACTTTTATTACGAATGTAATAAGAACTTTAGATACAGGAGTAAGGTAAAAACACCTTAACTGCTCTGAAAGAAAAATAAAGCACTGGAGTGTGACAAACATGCCACAGCTACAAAAAAGGCCAAGACTACGACTCCTCCGGAGAGGAGGAAGCACCAACATCCACAATCACATGGGAAGAACCTTAAGTTTTATATTAAGAAATGATTTCAATTATTGAAATAAAGTGAAATGTTTGAATAATTAGAATATCTGAAATGATAAATGGAATTAAACCAACCTGAAATAATGAATTTGAACAAACTTATTTGTATAACACTAAATTGCACTAATATATATAACTTGCCTAAAATATTCAAAGGTTAAATGTTAGGATATAATAAAGGGTTACGCAAGAAGAAAATTTAAGTAATAAATTGTTCAAACTAGAATCTGGCTTAGTATAAATGTTGTGGATAGAAGGAAAATTTGTATAGTATCTAATTGCACTCATAAACATTTACATAACTTACCTAGAAAGTTTAAATGTAATTATAATGTAATTGGATAATAAATTAGATAATAAAAAGGAAATTTTATTTGTCGAATAATATATGGCTATCGAATGTATGCACTTAAAATGCTTTGCAAAATATATTAAGTGGAATAAATTAAACGAATAAAAAGAAGACTAAGAACTTAATAATAGTGAACTTGAAATTTTTGTGAAATCAACTTAGCTGAAGATAAACGGATAAAATAAATGAGTTAATTTAAAAATGAATTTGTTTGAAAGAAATGATGATAAAATGGAAAAAAAGTCAAAATTCAAATTAGATGACTATTTATTAATTGAATAAAAGGGATTGAACCAAATTATTGAATATTAATTTAGCTAAAATTGAAATCTATATGGTTTTGAATTGTTGGAGTTGAATGTTGAAGTGGAATTAAAAATGGTTGATCAAATAGATTTAATAGATGAGTAAAATAAAACAAACTTTGTTGTGAAAATTTTGTAATAAATGTAAATAAATGGGAAACAAATAAATTTAATGAAAATATATGGTGTTGAAATCAATCAAATGGGAACAATAAATTTGACTGACTAAATGAAATGAATTGGAATCAACTAAATTAATATAAACCAATTTTAAAATATACGTAGTTTATATGGTTATGAATTAATTGTTTATTTTGGTATTTCACTCTAATTTCTTTCTGATTGTCTCTATTCTCCTACCTCCTTCCCTTTCGGGGACGAAAAGTTTTGAGTAGGGGAGAGTGTAACAACCCAGAAATTTTAATAGTTTTTATAACGTAATTAACTGAAATTTTGCTTAAACTTTTATAATTGAATCAGAAATGAAAATTTGATATTTGGAATATGTCTAATTAAACATAACAAATAGTAAATTTTCAATTGATAATACAGAAGTTTATTTTCTTGTGTAATTTTATTAAATGTAACCAGGTAATATTTGATGATGACAAAATGTTTTCCAAACCTCAATATTTTTACATAATAAATTTGTAAATCATCTTCTGAGTGAGACGTCATATTTTTCTCTCTAAATTTGGACCGCTAGTGCTCCATTTATCTTATTTTCGGCGTATTAGCAGCATTTCGGTACCGATTATTGATTTTGACAGGATGATCGTACCACTGACATCTATACACCATTTTGATCATCTCATCATGCTGATCTTTGTGGTATATTCAATTCTATGTTTTGAAGTCCTGCACGCAGCGGAATCCATGAAAACGGTAATCGTATCGATTTTGCAACTTGCCTTTTGTTTTGTCTGTGACCAATCGTTATCCATTAGTTTAACAGTAGACCATTTCGCAATTCTTTTTTCTTGAATTCAAGCCTAGAACTTTTCTATTCCCTATTTGTTACTTCATATTTTCTTGGAAATCACATTTCAAACTCTGCTTGTCCATTCACTTTCATTCATTTCTTCCATTCGAAGTATATTTATATATACATAGAATTCATGCATTTGCCTCTTCATTTACTTATTTCTTTTGAAGGCTTGTGAATATACCTTTTTCCTTGTTGCATAACCATTCGAGTTCCCCCTCACTCTCATCCGCAGTTCTAACTCACGTTCTCCACCCGCCATGGTTCCAGCAACCACTCATCGAAGAGCACCCATCCACTCTCCACACACGCAGCTTACCGCACGTAGCTCCTCTTCCACCAGCCGTTCAGTGGCCGACCTCGCTAGAGCCGCCACACGCAGCAAGCACCACCACCCTCTGCTATTTCTTAGCCTAATTGCCCCTTTCTTCCACCCATCCCCTCCACTCGCCACCTTGGCCTGCATCCCTCTCTTTTGTATAAGTTTCGTATAAAATATTGATTATATATATGATTATGTATTAGCCTATTTGGGTATATAATATACCTAAGTTTAAATGATCTGTTTGCTATATATATATATATATATATATATATATATATATATATAAAGGCTATAATAGGACAGAGAATCTGCTTGTTTTATATTTTCTCTTAACAGTAAGAGGTATGAATGAGTTGTATATATATTATGGATGCTTCGGTGTAGATTGCTTGTTGTATTTATAATATTTTATAAGGGTATGATTTTATTTTTATTTTATATTATACTAGGAGGTAATATTATATATATATACAGTTGTACACATATGATACGTAAGCTATGTTGGTATTTTATATATTATCTGTTTGAATTTTATATACAAATTACATATAGTTTATTCATTTATATAGCCTGCAAGTTGTCTGTATATACTAGTATTTTATAACCGCCCAAGTATGATTTTTCATATATTACATATATCGGTTATAAATAGTTGATATTGGGGTATACCAAATATGATTTTGAAATTTTACATCTAGGCAACCAATGTTTGTTTTGTGTTGTTCTTGGTATGTTATAACATATGTATGATACATATATAAAATGCTTAATACAATATACATAGGTTTGTATGCATATTGATTTTGTGTGTGTATATATATATGTAAGTATAAGGATATATGTTGTTTTGTATATAAAGTTTGCGTAGGCTAGTCTATACCTATTTGTATCATGTAGTATATGTATAAGGTTTAAAAATATATATTTGTAGTACATATGTTTACCTCGGTATAGATATACATATGTTAGTTGTAACGACCCATAAATTTTTAATAATTAAAATTGTTAAATTGATAAAATTTTGGTAATTTAATATGAAGAAAAATAAACTTTGTAATAAAATAAGGAAGGAATGTTAAAGTGGAAATGCATATTTTATTCATAAGGTAATATAAAAGAATGAAACTTATCTGAATGAATTTATTTGATGATTCAATCATAATAAATGTACACATTTAACAAATTCAATATAATTAAGAACAACTGTTAATACAAAGGAAAGAAATTAATTAAATCCATCAGGTCATTGCTTGATTTCTTGCCATTTTATACATGGCCTCTTTATTTCTTGCTTTAGCCATACAAACTCTTTTCCTAGCCGTGTATTTCTCATTTGCAAATCATGTACAAGAAGATTTATTTCTCATTTCAAAACTCCTCATTTTCATTTGCATTTAAGAATAAAACATATATACATTTCTTTCTCCTTAACTTATGTCTTTTCGTTTCTTAGTATTTACTCTCACTTTGCTTGCCATCCAAACCATCTATGTATCAACCCAAAAATTTTAATAAATGTTTTATTTATTTAATTTAGATAATTTTGTTATTTAAAATTTAAATTTTGGTGTGGATTAGAATTCCACACATGAATTAATAGAATATTTTCCGAGAATGTGAATTTTGTCAATATGGTCAAACTTTGACTTTTAAATTTATAAATTTAAAAGTTTAAAATTTTGAATTTATCTTTTTTTAAAAGTAAATAAAATTTTAAGAATACTGCTTTTCATTTCGTTGGAATCTGATTTATAATGTGAAAGTTATACCTTTTTAACAATTGTGTGTAATTAACAAAATTGTTTACTTTAAATTATATAAATAATATTTTATTTCGTCATGTAATGTTCTAATTTATGTTTTCAGGGGTAAAATAACTTGTTTTGTATATATTTTGGTTTTAAAACATTTTTAAAAGTGTAATTGACATTTTCCAGTGTCAGTTGTATTTTGTTTACAATTTCTAATTTCCAACTTCAATTAATTTAAGAAATTCTTTATTCATTTTTATATTTTTCTTATGAACTTATTTTATTCTCATTCTCACTTTATTTTGTTTCTCAAATATTTATTTTAAACCATTTTTAAGAAGAGTTGTAATTTCCCAAAGTTAAGTGGATTATGTTTGCAATTTTCTTAAACTAGTTTCAATAAATTAAGCTATTTTCTTTATTTAACTTTCTATTTTCCTAAAATATAATTATTTATTTTCTTTTTCACTTTATTTCGGTTTATTTTATTTTATTCACTGATTTTTATTTGTTTTAAAGTGCGGTAGAATTTTTTTCCAAAGCTAGTGGTATTGTGTGTAAATTTTTAAGCCTTATTTCAATTTAATAAACTATTTCCTTAATTCTTTTCCTTTTTTTTTCTTGAAATCCTTTTTTTCCTACCTTAACTTATTCCTCAAAATCTATAGCCATTTCTTACACGTAGCCTATTAATTCACGTGAATTTTTATTTTTATTAAATAGGAATCAAATTCCTTCATTTTCTCTTGCCGTTTTAAACATTGATTGCTTGACCGTTTCTTCCACTTGATTGCCGCGAGTTTTCTCACTTTATTTCTCACGCAAAAACATCTCCTCTCATTTTTATTTCTCACGGCTAGGAATATTGTAATGGCCTCCTCTTCTTTTTTTTTTTTTTTTACTTTTTTCTTCTTCGAAATCTTTTAATTTAACTGAATATGTTGGTACAACAATTTATTCCACTTTTGTTTCTTTTAAAAATTGTTTATAAACCTTTTAAATTAAGTAATTAATATTGTGTAAAAGAAATAAATTTTACGTTTCCTTTACACGTATATTCATTAGTTCTTAGTTAATTGATAAATGATTCAAATGGATGTAAACCAATCATATTTTTATTAAGAAATAAATAGTGTAAATAAGCTATGTAATTACACATTTTAAACGGTATGTTATGAAATATTCTTTAAACGTATATTTTTACAGTATAAGAAGCGAATAAATCTAATATGTTACTTTGTTAATTATTTGAGCATACGTTTCAATTAAAATTTTGCACCTATTTCACGCTCATTAATTTCATACCTCAGTTAATAAAATCATTCAACAACCGCGCCTTTTCTAAAGGAAAGAAATTTAAAATGTTGCCCCAAAATTCGCGTGTCTTGATTCATCTTCGATCCACTTTCCGTTGCCTCCTTATACTTAATAGGAATGAATGCATTTATTTCTCTCTAGCCATTCAAAATCCGTTTAAAGATTGCTTGAAATTTCACGTGTAAACTTCTACACGTTCCTTTTGCTTCAATTGTTTTAATTGGTATATAATATTTGATTTCTCTTAGCCGTTACAAAAGCAATTACTTCTTGCCATTTTCTTTCACCTAAATATACGCACTCATTTATCTCTTATCTCAGCAATTAAACAAAACAAATCAGCCGTGTATTTGTTAGAAGAAGAATTAAAATCTTGCTTAATTCACGTACAAACTTTTTTAGACTTTCCTTTTGCCTCTTCTGTTTGATAGAAGCGAAATCCTTTATTTCCTTAATGTTCAAATATCTTTATTTCTTGCGTTTCTTTAATTAATTTATCAAGCGCAATTACCTCTTATAAACTCAAACATCACACACAAAAATTTCCTAACCGTTTCAAAATCCCTTCTTGCCTTTTACGTGAATTTTTTTTCTACTTTCCTTTCCTTCATTTGCTTTAATAGGAATAAAATTATTTGATTTCTACCTGACCATTTAAAAAATTTATTGCTTGCCCTGAATTTACTTGTAAACATTATACACTTTCCTTTTTCTTCAATTGTTTTAAATTGGTATAAAATCCTTGAATTCGCATAGCCCTCCAAAATCAATTATAGCATGTCGTTTTCTCCACTCAATCAACGCAAGTTTCTTATAAATAGTAAACACGTTCATATAATTCCATCACCACCTCAATTGTCTTCTATTTCTTCGTGTGTGGAAGTTTGCTCATCAGGTAATGGCTGCCAAATATTTTCTTGCTTTTTTTTGCTTCTTGCTTTGTTTTCTTGTTTCCACTATTTTATCTTCTCCAAGTGGTGAAGGGCAGAATCACTTGTGTTCACGTCATTCTTTTTCAAATCGTAGTTCCAGTTTGCTTTATGTAAATTTGATGATCGTATTTAAGATTCGCGTAATTAGTTTATTCGTTTGTGTTTCAAGAATTTGAATCTGATCGTCGCCTCTGCTAAAATTTGATCATGCCTTCTGTACGCTTTTTCGGTGTGGATATCGTTGTTTTGAATAGAATCTTCAGCGGCGTATAGGTGAGTATTCACACCCGACAAACATACTTATAGATCTGTAACTTAATAACAAGTGGAATTGTAGAATGGTTATATTTTATGTTACTTGCCTCCGATATAAATTTATGATGCTAAAACCCTGGTTATAAAATTTTCACATCATCCGTTGTTATATTTTATGCTGTTATATTATTTATTTATTTACTATTTACCACTGCAAGTTCCTGTAGAATAGAATCGTTACGGGCTGAAATGATAGGCCTGGACGATATTAATTTAAATATTATATTTATTTAATTACTTGGGGTTGCGGGTTTGAAATGATAGAACACGGATTTTCTTTGTAAATTACGGATTGAAATGATATATTATCCGTATCACTTGACCTAGATTAGCAAATATCATACAGACCCATGGTTATTATTATATATTTTCCAAAAATATTAAATATTTTAAATTAGTATATTATAATATTTTGTTTTAAATAGGATTAAAAATGATTTTTATAAGTATGGTGATTTTATACAAGTTCAATGTGTGAATAAATGAATGGTTAAATTAGAATTTGAAGCATAAAATTTATTTTGTAAACTTCGATTTTGTAAAATAAAATGGAATTCAAGTTAAGAAATAAATATGATAAATTGGTATAAATTTGATTATAAAGTGAATAAATAAAGGGCTAAGGTTCCTATGAATTAAATGGTAAGATAAGTGAATACTAAAAAAAAATGGAAGTTGAAGTATAACTTAATTTAGAAATGTGAAGTTGGGATTAGAATAAAGGCAAGTTAATAAATAAATTGGAAATTAAGTTTATATTTGAAGGGATAATTAAACTTAATTGTTAAGTAAAATTTTATAGAAAAATTATGCACTTGATTTTAATAAGTAAAGCATAGAGAAGTTTGATATTTATTTGCGAAACTTAATTTATAAAAATCATAAATTGTTGAGTAATTTAAATAACTATTTCAAAGTGGAAAATATAATTTTATAAGTTAAATTGGTTTAAATTAAGGTTTAATTATTGCTGAAAGTACATTGAAGTCAGAAATTTAATTTATTTAAATCTGTTGTAAAGGATATTACCGCACTTTGCAAGTGCTGTAGTTGATGCAAATGAACAAGGCTAAACCTTTGGGATTTATATTGGATTTTGTAAGAATATTGGATTGAAATATAAACATTTTGGAATTATTACCATAGGTAATAATAACGTTGGTTGTAAAGAGACCAGGATCGGATATGGGCATACTCTCTGTCGATACCGAAAACCACTTTGACAACTGTGTATGCGGTGGAGATTCCAGAATGAAGTAGGATGGTGGCGACGTTCTGTTGAGGTATGTACGTGGACCCGACTCCCGTGAGTTGTCATAAGGTGGCTAAAACAGGAGCGATTCTCGGACTAATGAGGTAGCACCTTTGATCGAACGCACTTCTTCGTATGCCATTCTATTACTTTGTGATTGTTTGGTGCGCACCTTTGATTTTGGAAGTGTTGTTCGAGGTGGGAGGTAGTAGCAGCTACGCGTTACCACCGGTCCGGATGCGTAATTGGTATATCTACCCTGGCATTGCCTAGTTGTGTCATATCACCTACCATAGCGAGCCATTATACGAGTTTGGTTTTCTCCCGTAGCCCGTGGAGTATTTATGGTAGTCTCCCGATCTGGAGATGCGCTGATACTGGATGGACTACTGGGACTATTATTGTGTTAAGGGGGAGATTGGGTAACTCCTTAATGCTATTTAAAAGTAAGTTTATTTTAATATTGACACTGTTATAATAGCGAAATTATTACTACATAGTAAATAGTTTAACGGATCCTTAAAGGATGGGCGGTCCCAAGCATCCTTTAAGTTACTTGCTTTATATTACCGTTCACTTGAATTAGCTTACATTGTATAAGTATGTATGTCCTGACTCGAGTGTTTATGTTTTATTTTACGCTCGGGTCAGCCTGAGTATCAGTTCGGATTTCATTTCCTGGAGCTAGGACTGTTGAAGATCATCTCTTTCGAGCTGCTGTCTACTTTCTATTTAGTCTTTTATCTTAGCTTATGTAATTGAGACAAATAAATTTAGGATTTTCTGTGGTTGATTCAAACCATATTGGGGTTTAAGACTATGTAATTTATACTTATTTGGAGACTAAGTGATAGTGGCTTCATGAACCACTACTATTTTCTCTACTTCCGCTGCATTTCTTACTCTGTGTCTGTGACCTGTGATTATTTATTTACTGTATATTATGAGATTTTCCAAATTTTATTTACAACGCGGTATTTTGAAAAATTCAAGTCCGACATGTGCGGATGCGAATGGTTGAAAATACCGGATCGTTACATTTGGTATCAGAGCTTTGGCTCTAGGAAAAACTTAGAATGTATGGTAAATTTGATTTACAGAATCACTTTCATTTGAGCTTGAATCTCTTCCTATTGATTCGATTTCCTTTGAATTTTGAAACGTTCCCTACGGTTCCAAAGTTCATTCATGTCCCTCACTATTCATCTTCTTTCGATTCTGGAGTATTCCATAACTCCACTTTAGATGATCTTTATAGTGAATTGGCGGTCTTGCCAATATTCTAATCAAGGGGTGAAACTCCTTTACAATTAGCATTGATTCACTAGAGATTTATATTTATCCTCGGTTTAGATGCTAGTATCTTTGGTTATTCTGAATTCTATCTCTTCGAATCGATTGTAGATTTACCCCAGAAAATCCACATCAATCTTATTCTTTAAGTCACGGTTGACCCGGTTATGGTTGCCCGCGATTTATATAAACTTATCCAATTCCTTATTCTGTTATTTAATTATTGGATCTTCTGATTCCAACTTATCTTTAAATTAAAATTCTCTTTGATTTGTGTCTATCATATTTGAATCTCTATCCATGTTTTGAAAAAAATTATTCCTATATTTGAAAAAAATCTAATATTATATATATATATATATATGTATAATTTTCTGAATTTTTATAATTAATTTAACTAGTGGTCAAGAGATTTTATTTATGGTTTTTTGAACCATGGGTTTTGTCTCGTATAAATAATTGAACTATAAACAATGGTTATAAATTAATTTGGAAACAGAAATGAATTTAAAACAAGAACTTGAGAATTCAATTTCCGATGGTTTCAAACCTTGTGTTTAAAGTTTTAAAAGGATATATTATTTAAATTATTTTTGAATAGAAATTTGTTCCCAAAGAATTTTAAAGGTTTAAAAAATCAGTGCTCTTCTCTTTGTCGCTGGGAAATAATTTCGGTGATGACTGTAGCATCATCGACATTCATTTTCGAGTTTTGAAGTGAAGAGACCATTCTGTAGTCTGGCTACGGTGTTACCTTGAGAATTTAATCGATTTGAATCTCTAAAATATGACTTGATTTATAATATATAGATATATGATTTAAATTTGATTTGACATATTATGTACACATATTTATATATCTCTAAATGGTTTGAAGGGAATTAGAAATTTAATTCTTAAATTTTATCTTGAAGAATAATTTCAATTATAAAAAGAAAATCAAAATTTTGAATAAATGATTCAAACTTGAGATAATTGAATTTGAAAGTTTTATTTGTATAATACTCAATTGCATTTCAATATAATTTACCTTGATTTTCATAAATTAACAATGTAATTGGATAATATACAATATAAAAAAAATTTATAAAAAAAATTTGAAAGGTTATAATAAATGTTATACATTTAAATTCTAGTTATAAAAAGATTAACATAGGTAAACAGAATAAAAGGGTAATGGAATAATTTACAATATAAAATGATGTTAAAGGAACTAAGAATAAATTTAAGCAGTTGTAATAAGTGTAAACATATTTAACATAGATGATAAAAATATATTGAGAGAAACAAATTTAGTTATAATTAGGAATAAAGAAGAAATTAATTTATTGAACACATTTTTGAGTATAACAAATGATTTTCAAACTTATGATTTTAGAAATTTTTATTTTAAGATAATTGGAAGATGAAGTAATGAAATTTGAAATGGTTAAATTTAACTTAAATGAAATTAAATATATGAAATCAATTATTAATTTAAAATTGAATTTGTATGGTTTAGATTAATGATTCTATTTTGACTTTCAATTTAGTTTTCTTTCATGTTGTTTCTATTCCCCTACCTTCTTCCTTTTCGAGGACGAAAAGTTTTGAGTGGGGGAGTGTGTAATGACCCATAAAATTTTAATAATTAATATTGTTAAATTGATAAAATTTTGGTAACTTAATATGAAGAAATATAAACTTTGTAATAAAATAAGGAAGGAATGTTAAAGTAGAAATGCATATTTTATTCATAAGGTAATATAAAAGAATGAAACTTATCTGAATGAATGTATTTGATGATTCAATCATAATAAATATACACGTTTAACAAATTCAATATAATTAAGAAAAACTGTTAATACAAAGGAAAGAAATTAATTAAATCCATCAGGTCATTGCTTGATTTCTTGCCTTTTTCTACATGGCCTCTTTATTTCTTGCTTTAGCCATACAAACTCCTTTCCTAGCCGTGTATTTCTCATTTGCAAATCATGTACAAGAAGATTTATTTCTCATTTCAAAACTCCTCATTTTCATTTGCATTTAAGAATAAAACATATATACGTTTCTTTCTCCTTAACTTATGCCTTTTCTGTTTCTTAGCATTTACTCTCACTTTGTTTGCCATCCAAACCATCGATGTATCAACCCAAAATTTTTAATAAATGTTTTATTTATTTAATTTAGATAATTTTGTTATTTAAAATTTAAATTTTGGTGTGGATTAGAATTCCACACATGAATTAATAGAATATTTTTCAGGAATGTGAATTTTGTCAATATGGTCAAACTTTGACTTTTAAATTTAAATTTTTAAAAATTTGAATTTTATCTTTTATTTTAAAAGTAAATAAAATTTTAAGAATACTGCTTTTCGTTTCGTTGAAACCTGATTTATAATGTGAAAGTTATGCCTTTTTAACTATTGTGTGTAATTTGCTGTATTTAACAAAATTGTTTACTTTAAATTATATAAATAATATTTTATTTGGTCACGTAATGTTCTAGTTTATGTTTTCAGGGGTAAAATAACTTGTTTTGTATGTATTTTGGTTTTAAAACATTTTTAAAAGTGTAATTGACATTTTCCAGTGTTAGTTGTATTTTGTTTTCAATTTCTAAGTTCCAATTTCAATTAATTTAAGAATTTTTTTATTTATTTTTATATTTTTCTTAAGAACTTATTTTATTCTCATTCTCACTTTATTTTTTTTCTCAAAGATTTATTTTAAACCATTTTTAAGAAGAGTTGTAATTTCCCAAAGTTAAGTGGATTATGTTTGTTCTTAAACTAGTTTCAATAAATTAAGCTATTTTCTTTATTTATCTTTCTATTTTACTAAAATATAATTATTTATTTTATTTTTCACTTTATTTTAGTTTGTTTTATTTTATTCACTGATTTTTATTTGTTTTGAAGTGTGGTAGAAATTTTTTCCAAAGCTAGTGGTATTGTGCGTATATTTTTAAGCCTTATTTCAATTTAATAAACTATTTCCTTAATTCTTTTCCATTTTTTTCCTTGAAATCATTTATTTTTTTTCCTACCTTAACTTATTCCTCAAAATCCATAGCCGTTTCTTATATGTAGCTATCAATTCACGTGAATTATTCTATTTATTAAATAGGAATCAAATCCCTTCATTTTCTCTTGCCGTTTTAAACATTGATTGCTTGACCGTTTCTTCCACATGATTGCTGTGAGTTTTCTCGCTTTATTTCTCACGCAAAAACATCTCCTCTCATTTTTATTTCTCATGGCTAGGAATATTGTAATGGCCTCCTCTTCTTTTTTATACTTTTTTCTTCTTCCAAATCTTTTAATTTAACTAAATATATTGGTACAACATTTTATTCCACTTTTGTTTCTTTTCAAAATTGTTTATATACCTTTTAAATTAAGTAATTAATATTGTGTAAAAGAAATAAATTTTACGTTTCCTTTACACGTATATTCATTAGTTCTTAGTTAATTGATAAATGATTCAAATGGATGTAAACCAATCATATTTTTATTAAGAAATAAATAGTGTAAATAAGCTATGTAATTACACATTTTAAACGGTATGTTATGAAATATTCTTTAAACGTATATTTTTACAATATAAGAAGCGAATAAATCTAATATGTTACTTTGTTAATTATTTGAGCGTACGTTTCAATTAAAATTTTGCACCTATTTCACGCTCATTAATTTCATACCTCAGTTAATAAAATCATTCAACAACCGCGCCTTTTCTAAAGGAAAGAAATTTAAAATGTTGCCCCAAAATTCGCGTGTCTTGATTCATCTTCGATCCACTTTCCGTTGCCTCCTTATACTTAATAGGAATGAATGCATTTATTTCTCTCTAGCCATTCAAAATCCATTTAAAGATTGCTTGAAATTTCACGTGTAAACTTCTACACGTTCCTTTTGCTTCAATTGTTTTAATTGGTATATAATATTTGATTTCTCTTAGCCGTTACAAAAGCAATTACTTCTTGCCATTTTCTTTCACCTAAATATACGCACTCATTTATCTCTTATCTCAGCAATTAAACAAAAAAATCAGCCGTGTATTTGTTAGAAGAAGAATTAAAACCTTGCTTAATTCACGTACAAACTTTTTTAGACTTTCCTTTTGCCTCTTCTGTTTGATAGAAGCGAAATCCTTTATTTCCTTAATGTTCAAATATCTTTATTTCTTGCGTTTCTTTAATTAATTTATCAAGCGCAATTACCTCTTATAAACTCAAACATCACACACAAAAATTTCCTAACCGTTTCAAAATCCCTTCTTGCCTTTTACGTGAAATTTTTTTCTACTTTCCTTTCCTTCATTTGCTTTAATAGGAATAAAATTATTTGATTTCTACCTGACCATTTAAAAAATTTATTGCTTGCCCTGAATTTACTTGTAAACGTTGTACACTTTCCTTTTTCTTCAATTGTTTTAAATTGGTATAAAATCCTTGAATTCGCATAGCCCTCCAAAATCAATTATAGCATGTCGTTTTCTCCACTCAATCAACGCAAGTTTCTTATAAATAGTAAACACGTTCATATAATTCCATCACCACCTCAATTGTCTTCTATTTCTTCGTGTGTGGAAGTTTGCTCATCAGGTAATGGCTGCCAAATATTTTCTTGCTTTTTTTTGCTTCTTGCTTTGTTTTCTTGTTTCCACTATTTTATCTTCTCCAAGTGGTGAAGGGCAGAGTCACTTGTGTTCACGTCATTCTTTTTCAAATCGTAGTTCCAGTTTGCTTTATGTAAATTTGATGATCGTATTTAAGATTCGCGTAATTAGTTTATTCGTTTGTGTTTCAAGAATTTGAATCTGATCGTCGCCTCTGCTAAAATTTGATCATGCCTTCTGTATGCTTTTTCGGTGTGGATATCGTTGTTTTGAATAGAATCTTCAGCGGCGTATAGGTGAGTATTCACACCCGACAAACATACTTATAGATCTGTAACTTAATAACAAGTGGAATTGTAGAATGGTTATATTTTATGTTACTTGCCTCCGATATAAATTTATGATGCTAAAACCCTAGTTATAAAATTTTCACATCATCCGTTGTTATATTTTATGCTGTTATATTATTTATTTATTTACTATTTACCACTGCAAGTTCCTGTAGAATAGAATCGTTACGGGCTGAAATGATAGGCCTGGACGATATTAATTTAAATATTATATTTATTTAATTACTTGGGGTTGCGGGTTTGAAATGATAGAACTCGGATTTTCTTTGTAAATTACGGATTGAAATGATATATTATCCGTATCACTTGACCTAGATTAGCAAATATCATACAGACCCATTGTTAGTGAACATATAAAATTGTTTTATATTGTGATGATTGGTTTATTGAGTGGCATATGAACTTTCGTCTGCGTGGTCCGCAAGACTATGCCGAAGGGGTTTCTAAACACTTGAATAGAACAATTCGGCACAATATTGATTTTAAATTGGGTAAATGGAATAATTTTACCTTGAGTATATTTTGTATATGAAGAAATAATTTTTCAGAATTATTAAAGTGTATATAAGTTGATTGTTTAGTTGTTTGAATAATCTAAATTTAAGAATAATTGTATAAGCAAATGAATTATAAGAATTGAATTATAATTAATGTGATTTACAATTGTGAAATAAACTTATATATATAAGAAGTGAAACTATAAGAATATATTTATGAATATGAGTTGAAATAAAAAAAATGAATTTAAAGTTAAATGGAATATAACTTAAGAGATGTTGAATGAAGTTGATATTAGTATCAAAGTAAAATAATAAAGTGAAGTGATAAATGTGAACTTGAGTTGTATAAATGAAATTCAACTTTTGTAATTGAATTGAATTAATGGATTGAATGTTAATCAATTGAATGTGAATAAAGTTGATATGGAATAATGAATATAAGTGTTAATTCATTAAAATCTAATGTTATTGGAAGTTAAATAGTTGAATGAAAATCAATTTAATTAAACCAATTGATAAACATTGGTTGTTATATGATTGTTAGTTGATTGTATATAATTCATTAAGTATTAATGAAATTGGAAGTTAAAGTAATTGAAATCCAATTTGAAGTTAAGTGAATCTTGAATAGAATTGAATTTGATTTGGAAGTGAACCAACTTGAATATGGATTAGTGAATATAAACTAATTGAAAATGAATGTTAGTAAAAACATCTACTGTTAATAAATCAAATGTGATTAAACTGAAAACCAATTCATTGAATATTAATGAGAATATGAATGAATATTTATTGGTTATGAATGCTAGTTGGTTGATGGTTGAATATATTGCTTTTGTTTCAATTGCTTTGTTAACATATGTAGTTATTATGTTGCTATATGTTGTATATTGAGATTATTTTCATATATGCATGATTCTCATGTTGATTGTTGAGTGTTTAGTAGGTGCGGATCGCGTTTGCTTCGCATTTGGAGCTCGCTTTCGCGCTATATTAGCCATATATGCTTGCTAATAAAATATAAGGTACATATCTCGGATTACATACCGTACTTTTACACTTTTTCCCTTCGGGATGCCTCATTACTTGATGAGATGTATATTTGTGATATATATACTGTCATTTTTTTTCGGATCGAGCCGCGCAAAGGAGACTATGGCGAATTTTTCCGAAAATTTAAGGCGTTAGAAAAATTTGAGAAAAATTTGGAAATTTTTTGAAAACTTAACTTTGATTTTGGAATTGAAAGTCAAACAAGATAGTTGTTTTTGAAAAGGATAACTAAGTATGATTGGAAAACTTAGTAAAATATTGTAAGAAGTTTAACTATGGATTTTTAGAAAATTAATAGGTTCTGTAACTTTTCTTACTTAATAATTTCGAGGACGAAATTCTTTTAAGGGGGAAGATTGTAACGACCCAGAATTTTTATTATTTAAAATTTGAATATTTAATCTATTTTAAATATTAATAAGTGAATTTATAAGTCGAATAAATTTTATTTTGAATTATTGGATTTAATTGGATAATTAAATCGATAATTTAATATGTGAAATTATGAAAATAATTGAAAATTGGGTTAAATATGATTGAAAATGATTTGGGAAATTTTATTTTATCATATTGGAGTTAGAATGATATTTTAGAACTTTTAAAATCGAATTAAGAGTTTATTTGTGAAAATTGAATATTTTAATATTTAAATCGACTAGTGAAAATAGTCAATTTTTGAACAGTCTCAGAATTGAACGAAACCAGTTCCATTGGATCCGTAATAGTTAGTTATTACCGGATTTTAATTTTCGTACCAATCAGAGTTATCGTTTGATCGTAGCAGCTCGAAACGCATCGAATTATTTTTAATTTTAAATTTGGCGAGTTAAAATAGCCATTTTTCAAAAAGTCTCGGATTTCGACGAAACCAGTTTCATCGGATCCGTAATGTGATATTATTGTAAGGTTTCAAATTTCGTGTCAATTGGATTTACCGTTTGTCCGGTACAAATTAAAACGCCTAGAAAATCGTTTAAATCGGTTTAATTTAAATCGATCGTTTGTTGCCATATCTCACACATATGATCGAATTAGCTTCCGAAACCTGTTCCATTGTGTCCGGAACGCGGGGTAAACCCTAGGAACGTCAGTTTCGACGCGTAAATCGGAGTTTGGAAAATCGGAATGAATAGTGTTCGTTTTTTCCTCTATAAATAGCTCATAATTCTCAAAAAAACAAAAAAAAACCTAAACCCTAATTCTAAATGGCCGGCTGCCAGTATGACAAACCGAAGGCCAGAAATTCACGAACTTCTCCTCCTCTTATCTCTTCATCCACTCAATGATTCAAGAATTCTTCAACTACAAACTTGTAGAGCGTAATGAGATCTACAAGATCAACGGTCACGATCGAGATTGGAGCTGTATTTTGGGAGATAATAGGCCGCGTTCCCCTTGCGTTCGTGCACGCATTTCTATGCATGGGGGGGGACTGAGTTGAGCAAGGTTGCAGCCGAGTGGAGTGTTGGATGAGGGCTTCGACATGGAGCTACCTGATCGACACGTAGTTGTGTATTTTGGTTGCTAAATTTAAACCCTAATTGAGATATTGGGTTCGGCTATGTCTGTAGTTGCACGCGTGCATTTGGGAAGATGGTGGGGGCCCGTTGGATTTGAAATGGATGGTGATGTTGGGTTAGGTATAAAAATATAAAATAAAAGTTGTAATTTGTATGCTTTATAAAATCGTGTAACTTCAAAAATTGATAACTTTTTCATACGAGGTCGAAAACGCGCGAAACAAGAAGCGTTGGAATCGTATGGACGAGCACTACGCGATTCAATTGGATTGGAGTCGTTTGGAGTTAGTGAAAATTTCGGGTAAAATTAAACGTCTGTTTAATTTTATTCGAAATAAATCGCTAAAACGAAAATAAAATCAAGGTGAGAACTTCTCACTCAATCGAATCGGTTTCGATTTTATTTTAAATAGTTAGATTTAAAATATTTGAATGCATGTTTGAATGATAATTGTATCTATTGATTGTTAAAATAGACATTATACGCCGTTAGTAAGCGGATGTTATTTATTAAAAACATATACCGCGAATATTTCATAAACAGTGAAATTGGTATTATATATAATAGCAATATATATATATTGGCATATGTATATATTGGAGTTGTTGATTTCCCGCATTTGTTTAGCGGATGAGACCCTATTGCGCCGTCTATTAAGCGGATAATATTTTAAATCCCATATACCGCGATAATTTCGTACTGGAACGAAATTGGTATTGTGCTAATGTTTTTGGATGCAGGAAAACAGGTTGGAGGGATCCAACTGGATTCCTCAACAGTTTTTATTTGAATTCGGATATTTTTATATTTGATGGATTATCATATCGATATATGATATCGTTGTTGTCGTGATTGACTATTGGGTATGTAGCATCATTGGACCAAGTTTTGGAATTTTAAAATGATTTATAAAGTGATTTTTGAAAATAAACTATATTTTTGGAAATTGATTCATTTTAAATAAATAAACGTATAATTTTTAATGCTATAAAAAATTATGATTTTTGAGAAATATAGTTAAAGGCTGATTTTTGAAAATATGAGGTTAATGGTTTTATAAAATAGTCTAAATCAGATTTTTGAATTTATTATAAAAAGTTTAAAAATAGGATTTATGAAATTAGATTATTTTATAAATCAGAATGATGAAATTATAAAGGAGATTAAAGACGTTTTAAAATAATAGTATAAATTGATTTTTATAAAGGATTTATAAATTGATATTTATAAATTAAAACATTTGAATTATAAAATGAGTTTTTATAAGTGTTAGAATGAATTGTGAATGAATTTTATAAATGAATGAAATTTATAGAATTATAAACGGTGAAGTTATAAATGGAATTTTATAAGCAGTAGGTTTATAAAATTTGAAATGTTAATTGAAGAATGGATTTTTGGATAAATAATTGAATCTTATAAGTTATAAGATTTATAATTATGAAGTTTAAAAGAACGATTTTGTAAAATAATCGTTTTATAAGCATTTAACTTATAATATGGACTTTTAGTTCATAATTGAGATATAAATCGAATAGGTTAATAAAGGAGATTTATAAAGGAAGTTGTTATAAAATAAATAGAAATGGAGTTTATAAACGTTGTTTTATAAATCCACAAACGACTTATTTTGATAACTAAATTGTTATAACTTACTTATGGATTTATATTCACGTTTTAGACAGTGAATAATCCTTTAAAATAAAGTGTATAGAAAGGATGAAATTGTTAACGTAGTATATTCACGTTTTTGAATAGTGAATAATATGTTAAAGAAAATGTTTAGATTTGATGTTTTAAATTGAATTAAAATGATCTAACTATGTTTTTAATTGTGTTGAGATTCGAAACCATAGATTTCAACATTTATTGTTGAAATAGACGTTTTCGAGAAATAGAAGGAAATGGTGGACTATAACACTGTTGTTATAGTAAATGATTTCCGAAAGGAAATGTTTTGTATAGTATTGGGATTTATATATCTATTTTAATTTCGAATCCCTATACTAGTGATTTTGGGTTGTCGTAACGATGTTTTACGCAACATTCGTTTTGGCCCAAATAAATATGTTTAAGAACATGATTTCCTTAAAGAATGAAATATATACTTAATCTCGATTTAAGTATATTGAATATTTTCCAAGTGTTGAAAATAAATAAAATTTGTGAATTACTTATTAAATAAGTATGGAAATGTTTTCCAATATAAAGTGAATATTTTGAATTTATCTTTTTGAAGATAAATTGAAAATGAATATTAGAAATCGAATTGAAGTCGTATATTCATTAATATTTTGGAATGTAAATTCACTATTGAATTTATAAAAGAAAGTGGAATTTTTTTAAAAATAAATATTGATTTATTTTTGAAGTGTGAAATTATATATCTTGTAAAGATATTTTGGAAAATAAATAATTTGGAAAATTATTTGGAAACTGGTGATGTGTGCATATCCATTGATAGTTCAATAACCGACTATCAATATTTTCCTTTGAATGGGTAATTGATGTGATTTGTTTGAATTTGAATGCCACACTTATTTTTGAATAAGCGCTCACTATTCGGGTTAACCGGGAAAGGACCACGGGGTCGTATAATCCATTCCGAATATGTGATACGTCGTTATGAATTGCATTTGATGACCGGTGTTGAAGACCGAGTATTTGCGAAAGCGATAGGATGACCTATCGATTGTCTCTGCACTGGGTAGCTCCTGGTATAGAGATTTCCTAAGTGATGGGAAATTCGATCGGGATTGTGAATACCCGGATTGCAAGGGCTTCGTGAGAAGCGCCTTCGGTTTTGTTCGATCCCGGAACAGACTTGTATGGATTGTATGTCTGACATTACAAATTGAGGTATAAAGCAGATTTCTTTCAAATATATTTTTGTTGGTGGCGGAGAATTTATTCTTTTAGCTTAACACCCTTCTCTGAGATGTACGAGCTCAGAGGTTATGTAGTTGAAGGTTATCAGCGATATATTCCCAATTTGGTAATGTGACATGCTGAGTGTTGCTGTAAATGATCATTGTGTTGATTATTTATGATAGGATCGTTTATTTGATCGTCTATCCGGGTGATCATTTCTATGATCATTTGTTGACCCAAAGAATGGCTTTTGTATAAAGTATGTTTTTGTGGATGTGACTTCGTCGAGCCTCACACCCCGTGAATGGTCAAAACAGGAAAGAAGCAGCAAGGTTATGAGGGGTAGCTCCCTTTAGGATGTGTGCATTTCCTTCTGGAAAAGGGTGGTATCATGGTATGGAGCCCAGATACTTACTCATGTTGAAAACACTTTATGATTGTGTGAATTGATTGCGAGCGCTCGGTGAAAGGTCCCAAAGGACCGGGTGATGGCATATTCGGTCAGTTGTTACTCAGTTAGGGGTAACCCGGCCTTGTGTTGGTAGAGATCCGGTTTGGTTCTCGGGGATGTCCATCCAGAGGCATTCTCATGTGGCAATGGGAAGTTCCTTGGCCTGATCATTCGTTGGAAATCCAATTCCCAATACGAACCTTGTACGGTATTAGTTGTAGAACCTACCATTCACTTATGGTGGTCACCACTGTTTGGATGGTAGCTATAGTAGGCATAGTTCGAAATGTCTATGCTGGCTAAGATTTATATTCTACTTTCGAAATGAATTTTTCCTACGCTATGCACTAGTAATAATATCAAATGTTCTTTTTAATGCATATCAAGCATCTTTAACTATCATAAGGAGAAATCTCCTCCGATTCTGCGTTTGCATTGTGTGTGTGTGCGGAAGGCCTTATGGTAGTCTCATTTTTAAAAGCATTGCGAATTGACTTTAAAAATATTCCTCTATTTTTATTTTAAAGTAAATAAACTGTTTTGAGTTCTCACACCAGTCACATGACTGACTCGGAGTTTATTGTTTTCCTTCCTAAACTCTGGGTGCCCACCAATTTCCACACGGGCAGTCAAGAGTTAAGGTTTGTCAGGATATTCTGGATATTCTGGAGTTGCTGGAGGCAAGCTGGATGGCATGGCGTATTATTAGTATATAGTATTTCTTTTTCCGCTGCACTATTTGATGCTGTTTGTTGTTGTACACTCTGATGATGATGTAATGTAATGTATAAAATGTAATAACTGATATAGTTCTTTGTTTAAAGATTATTCATTTATTATTATATGTTGTTCCGCTGCGAATTGTGAGATTCTGTTATTGTTGTGTTGTTTTCTGTTCCGTTCAATTCTCTCCTCTCTCTATTTTCTTTCTGTTCTTTCTATTTTCTTTTCTCTCTATCTTCTATCTTTTCTGTCTTTTTATATTTCTTTCCTTCTTTCTTAAAACCCTCAGTGTTCGGTTTTCCGTCGTTCGATTACTCGGCAGTCGATAAAGTGAGTATCGATGTTGAATTTTCGAAAGACAAAGAATCGGGTCCTGACAATGTGGTATCAGAGCATATGGTTAAGCGACAACCATGGTTCTGTTGGGTATTACTCATTAGAGATAGAGTCAGTAGTACTCTAGAATGAGTTTGAGTGTAATAATAGCTATGAGAGCGTATTTGTTAGTGAACATATAAAATTGTTTTATATTGTGATGATTGGTTTATTGAGTGGCATATGAACTTTCGTCAGCGTGGTCCGCAAGACTCTGCCGAAGGGGTTTGTAAACACTTGAATAGAACAATTCGGCACAATATTGATTTTAAATTGGGTAAATGGAATAATTTTACCTTGAGTATATTTTGTATATGAAGAAATAATTTTTCAGAATTATTAAAGTGTATATAAGTTGATTGTTTAGTTGTTTGAATAATCTAAATTTAAGAATAATTGTATAAGCAAATGAATTATAAGAATTGAATTATAATTAATGTGATTTACAATTGTGAAATAAACTTATATATATAAGAAGTGAAACTATAAGAATATATTTATGAATATGAATTGAAATAAAAAAAATGAATTTAAAGTTAAATGGAATATAACTTAAGAGATGTTGAATGAAGTTGATATTAGTATCAAAGTAAAATAATAAAGTGAAGTGATAAATGTGAACTTGAGTTGTATAAATGAAATTCAACTTTTGTAATTGAATTGAATTAATGGATTGAATGTTAATCAATTGAATGTGAATAAAGTTGATATGGAATAATGAATATAAGTGTTAATTCATTAAAATCTAATGTTATTGGAAGTTAAATAGTTGAATGAAAATCAATTTAATTAAACCAATTGATAAACATTGGTTGTTATATGATTGTTAGTTGATTGTATATAATTCATTAAGTATTAATGAAATTGGAAGTTAAAGTAATTGAAATCCAATTTGAAGTTAAGTGAATCTTGAATAGAATTGAATTTGATTTGGAAGTGAGCCAACTTGAATATGGATTAGTGAATATAAACTAATTGAAAATGAATGTTAGTAAAAAAATCTACTGTTAATAAATCAAATGTGATTAAACTGAAAACCAATTCATTGAATATTAATGAGAATATGAATGAATATTTATTGGTTATGAATGCTAGTTGGTTGATGGTTGAATATATTGCTTTTGTTTCAATTGCTATGTTAACATATGTAATTATTATGCTGCTATATGTTGTATATTGATATTATTTTCATATATGCATGATTCTCATGTTGATTGTTGAGTGTTTAGTAGGTGCGGATCGCGTTTGCTTCGCATTTGGAGCTCGCTTTCGCGCTATATTAGCCGTATATGCTTGCTAATAAAATATAAGGTACATATCTCGGATTACATACAGTACTTTCACACGTTTTCCCTTCGGGATGCCTCATTACTTGATGAGATGTATATTTGTGATATATATACTGTCATTTTTTTTCGGATCGAGCCGCGCAAAGGAGACTATGGCGAATTTTTCCGAAAATTTAAGGCGTTAGAAAAATTTGAGAAAATTTTTGAAAACTTAACTTTGATTTTGGAATTGAAAGTCAAACAAGATAGTTGTTTTTGAAAAGGATAACTAAGTATGATTGGAAAACTTAGTAAAATATTGTAAGAAGTTTAACTATGGATTTTTAGAAAATTAATAGGTTCTGTAACTTTTCTTACTTAGTAATTTCGAGGACGAAATTCTTTTAAGGGGGGAGGATTGTAACGACCCAGAATTTTTATTATTTAAAATTTGAATATTTAATTTATTTTAAATATTAATAAGTGAATTTATAAGTCGAATAAATTTTATTTTGAATTATTGGATTTAATTGGATAATTAAATCGATAATTTAATATGTGAAATTATGGAAATAATTGAAAATTGGGTTAAATATGATTGAAAATGATTTGGAAAATTTTATTTTATTATATTGGAGTTAGAATGATATTTTAGAACTTTTAAAATCGAATTAAGAGTTTATTTGTGAAAACTGAATATTTTAATATTTAAATCGACTAGTGAAAATAGTCAATTTTTGAACAGTCTCAGAATTGAACGAAACCAGTTCCATTGGATCCGTAATAGTTAGTTATTACCGGATTTCAATTTTCGTACCAATCGGAGTTATCGTTTGATCGTAGCAGCTCGAAACGCATCAAATTATTTTTAATTTTAAATTTGGCGAGTTAAAATAGCCATTTTTCAAAAAGTCTCGGATTTCGACGAAACAAGTTTCATCGGATCCGTAATGTGATATTATTATAAGGTTTCAAATTTCGTGTCAATTGGATTTACCGTTTGTCCGGTACAAATAAAAACGCCTAGAAAATCGTTTAAATCGGTTTAATTTAAATCGATTGTTTGTTGCCATATCTCGCACATATGATCGAATTAGCTTCCGAAACCTATTCCATTGTGTCCGGAACGCGGGGTAAACCCTAGGAACGTCAGTTTCGGCGCGTAAATCGGAGTTTGGAAAATCGGAATGAATAGTGTTCGTTTTTTTCTCTATAAGTAGCTCATAATTCTCAAAAAAACAAAAAAAAACCTAAACCCTAATTCTAAATGGCCGGCCACCAGTATCACAAACCGAAGGCTAGAAATTCACGAACTTCTCCTCCTCTTATCTCTTCATCCACTCAATGATTCAAGAATTCTTCAACTACAAACTTGTAGAGCGTAATGAGATCTACAAGATCAACGGTTACGATCGAGATTGGAGCTGTATTTTGGGAGATAATAGGCCGCGTTCCCCTTGCGTTCGTGCACGCATTTCTATGCATGGGGGGGGGGACCGAGTTGAGCAAGGTTGCAGCCGAGTGGAGTGTTGGGTGAGGGCTTCGACATGGAGCTACCTGATCGACATGTAGTTGTGTATTTTGGTTGCTAAATTTAAACCCTAATTGAGATATTGGGTTCGGCTATGTCTGTAGTTGCACGCGTGCATTGGGGAAGATGGTGGGGGGCCGTTGGATTTGAAATGGATGGTGATGTTGGGTTAGGTATAAAAATATAAAATAAAAGTTGTAATTTATATGCTTTATAAAATCGTGTAACTTCAAAAATTGATAACTTTTTCATACGAGGTCGAAAACGCGCAAAACAAGAAGCGTTGGAATCGTATGGACGAGCACTACGCGATTCAATTGGATTGGAGTCGTTTGGAGTTAGTGAAAATTTCGGGTAAAATTAAACGTCCGTTTAATTTTATTCGAAATAAATCGCTAAAACGAAAATAAAATCAAGGTGACAACTTCTCACTCAATCGAATCGGTTTCGATTTTATTTTAAATAGTTAGATTTAAAATATTTGAATGCATGTTTGAATGATAATTGTATCTATTGATTGTTAAAATAGACATTATACGCCGTTAGTAAGCGGATGTTATTTATTAAAAACATATACCGCGAATATTTCATAAACAGTGAAATTGGTATTATATATAATAGCAATATATATATATATTGGCATATGTATATATTGGAGTTGTTGATTTCCCGCATTTGTTTAGCGGATGAGACCCTATTGCGCCGTCTATTAAGCGGATAATATTTTAAATCCCATATAGCGCGATAATTTCGTACTGGAACGAAATTGGTATTGTGCTAATGTTTTTGGATGCAGGAAAACAGGTTGGAGGGATCCAACTGGATTCCTCAACAGTTTTTATTTGAATTCGGATATTTTGATATTTGATGGATTATCATATCGATATATGATATCGTTGTTGTCGTGATTGACTATTGGGTATGTAGCATCATTGGACCAAGTTTAGGAATTTTAAAATGATTTATAAAGTGATTTTTGAAAATATACTATTGTTTGGAAATTGATTCATTTTAAATAAATAAACGTATAATTTTTAATGCTATAAAAAATTATGATTTTTGAGAAATATAGTTAAAGGCTGATTTTTGAAAATATGAGGTTAATGGTTTTATAAAATAGTCTAAATCGGATTTTTGAATTTATTATAAAAAGCTTAAAAATAGGATTTATGAAATTAGATTATTTTATAAATCAGAATGATGAAATTATAAAGGAGATTAAAGACGTTTTAAAATAATAGTATAAATTGATTTTTATAAAGGATTTATAAATTGATATTTATAAATTAAAACATTTGAATTATAAAACGAGTTTTTATAAGTGTTAGAATGAATTGTGAATGAATTTTATAAATGAATGAAATTTATAGAATTATAAATGGTGAAGTTATAAATGGAATTTTATAAGCAATAGGTTTATAAAATTTGAAAAGTTAATTGAAGAATGGATTTTTGGATAAATAATTGAATCTTATAAGTTATAAGATTTATAATTATGAAGTTTAAAAGAACGATTTTGTAAAATAATCGTTTTATAAGCATTTAACTTATAATATGGACTTTTAGTTCATAATTGAGATATAAATCGAATAGGTTAATAAAGGAGATTTATAAAGGAAGTTGTTATAAAATAAATAGAAATGGAGTTTATAAACGTTGTTTTATAAATCCACAAACGACTTATTTTGATAACTAAATTGTTATAACTTACTTATGGAGTTATATTCACGTTTTAGACAGTGAATAATCCTTTAAAATAAAGTGTATAGAAAGGATGAAATTGTTAACGTAGTATATTCACGTTTTTGAATAGTGAATAATATGTTAAAGAAAATGTTTAGATTTGATGTTTTAAATTGAATTAAAACGATCTAACGATGTTTTTAATTGTGTTGAGATTCGAAACCATAGATTTCAACATTTATTGTTGAAATAGACGTTTTCGAGAAATAGAAGGAAATGGTGGACTATAACACTGTTGTTATAGTAAATGATTTCCGAAAGGAAATGTTTTGTATAGTATTGGGATTTATATATCTATTTTAATTTCGAATCCCTATACTAGTGATTTTGGGTTGTCGTAAGGATGTTTTACGCAACATTCGTTTTGGCCCAAATAAATATGTTTAAG
Organism: Allium cepa; assembly: GCA_030765085.1. Lineage (NCBI taxonomy): Eukaryota > Viridiplantae > Streptophyta > Magnoliopsida > Asparagales > Amaryllidaceae > Allium > Allium cepa. The sequence continues at coordinate 169,389,586 of CM060932.1, forward strand.
AACATGATTTCCTTAAAGAATGAAATATATACTTAATCTCGATTTAAGTATATTGAATATTTTCCAAGTGTTGAAAATAAATAAAATTTGTGAATTACTTATTAAATAAGTATGGAAATGTTTTCCAATATAAAGTGAATATTTTGAATTTATCTTTTTGAAGATAAATTGAAAATGAATATTAGAAATCGAATTGAAGTCGTATATTCATTAATATTTTGGAATGTAAATTCACTATTGAATTTATAAAAGAAAGTGGAATTTGTTTAAAAATAAATATTGATTTATTTTTGAAGTGTGAAATTATATATCTTGTAAAGATATTTTGGAAAATAAATAATTTGGAAAATTATTTGGAAACTGGTGATGTGTGCATATCCATTGATAGTTCAATAACCGAATATCAATATTTCCCTTTGAATGGGTAATTGATGTGATTTGTTTGAATTTGAATGCCACACTTATTTTTGAATAAGCGCTCACTATTCGGGTTAACCGGGAAAGGACCATGGGGTCGTATAACCCATTCCGAATATGTGATACGTCGTTATGAATTGCATTTGATGACCGGTGTTGAAGACCGAGTATTTGCGAAAGCGATAGGATGACCTATCGATTGTCTCTGCACTGGGTAGCTCCTGGTATAGAGATTTCCTAAGTGATGGGAAATTCGATCGGGATTGTGAATACCCGGATTGCAAGGGCTTCGTGAGAAGTGCCTTCGGTTTTGTTCGACCCCGGAACAGACTTGTATGGATTGTATGTCTGACGTTACAAATTGAGGTATAAAGCAGATTTCTTTCAAATATATTTTTGTTGGTGGCGGAGAATTTATTCTTTTAGCTTAACACCCTTCTCTGAGACGTACGAGCTCAGAGGTTATGTAGTTGAAGGTTATCAGCGATATATTCCCAATTTGGTAATGTGACATGCTGAGTGTTGCTGTAAATGATCATTGTGTTGATTATTTGTGATAGGATCGTTTATTTGATCGTCTATCCTGGTGATCATTTCTATGATCATTTGTTGACCCAAAGCATGGCTTTTGTATAAAGTATGTTTTTGTGGACGTGACTTCATCGAGCCTCACACCCCGTGAATGGTCAAAACAGGAAAGAAGCAGCAAGGTTATGAGGGGTAGCGCCCTTTAGGATGTGTGCATTTCCTTCTGGAAAAGGGTGGTATCATGGTATGGAGCCCAGATACTTACTCATGTTGAAAACACTTTATGATTGTGTGAATTGATTGCGAGCGCTCGGTGAAAGGTCCCAAAGGACCGGGGGATGGCATATTCGGTCAGTTGTTACTCAGTTAGGGGTAACCCGGCCTTGTGTTGGTAGAGATCCGGTTTGGTTCTTGGGGATGTCCATCCAGAGGCATTCTCATGTGGCAATGGGAAGTTCCTTGGCCTGATCATTCGTTGGAAATCCAATTCCCAATACGAACCTTGTACGGTATTAGTTGTAGAACCTGCCATTCACTTATGGTGGTCACCACTGTTTGGATGGTAGCTATAGTAGGCATAGTTCGAAATGTCTATGCTGGCTAAGATTTATATTCTACTTTCGAAATGAATTTTTCCTACACTATGCACTAGTAATAATATCAAATGTTCTTTTTAATGCGTATCAAGCATCTTTGACTATCATAAGGAGAAATCTCCTCCGATTCTGCGTTTGCATTGTGTGTGTGTGTGCGGGAGGCCTTATGGTAGTCTCATTTTTAAAAGCATTGCGAATTGACTTTAAAAATATTCCTCTATTTTGATTTTAAAGTAAATAAACTGTTTTGAGTTCTCACACCAGTCACATGACTGACTCGGAGTTTATTGTTTTCCTTCCTAAACTCTGGGTGCCCACCAATTTCCACACGGGCAGTCAAGAGTTAAGGTTTGTCAGGATATTCTGGATATTCTGGAGTTGCTGGAGGCAAGCTGGATGGCATGGCGTATTATTAGTATATAGTATTTCTTTTTCCGCTGCACTATTTGATGCTGTTTTTTGTTGTACACTCTGATGATGATGTAATGTAATGTATAAAATGTAATAACTGATATAGTTCTTTGTTTAAAGATTATTCATTTATTATTATATGTTGTTCCGCTGCGAATTGTGAGATTCTGTTATTGTTGTGTTGTTTTCTGTTCCGTTCTATTCTCTCCTCTCTCTATTTTCTTTCTGTTCTTTCTATTTTCTTTTCTCTCTATCTTCTATCTTTTCTGTCTTTTTATATTTCTTTCCTTCTTTCTTAAAACCCTTAGTGTTCGGTTTTCCGTCGTTCGATTACTCGTCAGTCGATAAAGTGAGTATCGATGTTGAATTTTCGAAAGACGAAGAATCGGGTCCTGACAAAATCCCTTCTTTCCTTTTACGTGAAATTTTTTTCTACTTTCATTTCTTTCATTTGCTTTAATAGGAATAAAATTATTTGATTTCTACCTGACCATTTAAAAAATTTATTGCTTGCCCTGAATTTACGTGTAAACGTTATACACTTTCCTTTTTCTTCAATTGTTTTGAATTGGTATGAAATCCTTGAATTCGCATAGCCCTCCAAAATCAATTATTGCATGCCGTTTTCACCACTCACTCAACGCAAGTTTCTTTTAAATACTAAACACTTTCACATAATTCCATCACCACCTCGGTTGTCTTCTATTTCTTCGCGTGTGGAAGTTTGCTCATCAGGTAATGGCTGCCAAATATTTTCTTGCTTTCTTTTATTTATTTTTTGCTTTTTGCTTTGTTTTCTTGTTTCCACTATTTTGTCTTCTCCAAGTGGTGAAGGGCGGAGTCACTTGTGTTCACGTCATTCTTTTTCAAATCGTAGTTCCAGTTTGCTTTATGTAAATTTGATGATCGTATTTAAGATTCGCGTAATTAGTTTATTCGTTTGTGTTTCAAGAATTTGAATCTGATCGCCGCCTCTGCTAAAATTTGATCATGCCTTCTGTATGCTTTTTCGGTGTGGATAACGTTATTTTGAATAGAATCTTCAGCGGCGTAAAGGTGAGTATTCACACCCGACAAACATACTTATAGATCTGTAAATTAATAACAAGTGGAATTGTAGAATGGTTATATTTTATTTTACTTGCCTTCGATATAAATTTATGATGTTAAAACCCTGATTATAAAATTTTCATAATATCTGTTGTTATATTTTATGCTGTTATATTATTTATTTATTTACTGTTTACCACCGAAAGTTCTCTGTAAAATAGAATCGTTACGGGCTGAAATGATAGACCTGAACGATATTAATTTAATTATTATATTTATTTAATTACTTGGGATTGCGGGTTTGAAATGATAGAATCCAGATTTTCTTTGTAAATTACGGATTAAAATGATATATTATCCGTATCACTTGACCTAGGTTAGAAAATATCGTACAGACCCATTATTATTACTATATATTTTCTGGAAATATTAAATATTTTAAATTAGTATATTATAATATTTTGTTTAAAATTGGATTAAAAATGACTTTTATAAGTATGGTGATTTTATACAAGTTAAATGTGTAAATAAATGAATGGTTAAATTAGAATTTGAAGCATAAAATTTATTTTGTAAACTTTGATTTTGTAAAATAAAATGGAATTCAAGTTAAGAAATAAATATGATAAATTGGTATAAATTTGAGTAGTGAATAAATAAAGGGTTAAGGTTCGTATGAATTAAATGGTAAGATAAGTGAATACTAAAAAAAATGAAAGTTGAAGTATAACTTAATTTAGAAATGTGAAGTTGGGATTAGAAAAGGTAAGTTAATAAATAAATTGGAAATTAAGTTTATATTTTAAGTGATAATTAAACTTAATTGTTAAGTAAAATTTTATAGAAAAATTATGCACTTGATTTTAATAAGTAAAGCATAGAGAAGTTTGATATTTATTTGCGATACTTAATTTATAAAAATCATATTTTGTTGAGTAATTTAAATAACTATTTCAAAGTGGAAAATATGATTTTATAAGTTAAATTGGTTTAAATTAAGGTTTAATTATTGCTGAAAGTATATTGAAGTCTGAAATTTAATTTATTTAAATCTTTTGTAAAGGATATTACCGCACTTTGTAAGTGTTGTAGTTGATGCAAATGAACCAAGGCTAAACCTTTGGGATTTATATTGGATTTTGTAAGAATAATAACTTCACTTTTAAATAGTTTAAATTGAAGTATTTTGACTGAAATATAAACATTTTGGAATTCATAACCACGGGTAATAATAACGTTGGTTGTTAAAGAGACCGGGACCGGATATGGGCATACCCTCTGTCGATACCAAAAACCACTTTGACAACTGTGTACGCGGTGGAGATTCCAGAATGAAGTAGGATGGTGGCGACGTTCTGTTGAGGAATGTACATGGATCCGACTCCCGTGAGTTGGCATAAGGTGGCTAAAACAGGAGCAATTCTCGGACTAATGAGATAGCACATTTGATCGAACGCACTTCTTCGTATGTCATTCTATTACTTTGTGATTGTTTGGTGCGCACCTTTGATTTTGGGAGTGTTGTTCGAGGTGGATGGTAGTAGCAGCTACGCGTTACCACCGGTCCGGATGCGTAATTGGTATATCTACCTTGGCATTGCCTAGTTGTGCCGTGTCACCTACCCTAGCGAGCCATTATACGAGTTTGGTTTTCTTCTGTATCCCGTGGAGTAAGGGTAATCTCCCGATCTGGAGATGCGCTAATACTGGATGGACTTCTGGGACTATTATTGTGTTAAGGGGGAGATTGGGTAACTCCTTGACGCTATTTAAAAGTAAGTTTATTTTAATATAGACACTATTATAATAGCAAAATTATTACCACATAGTAAATAGTTTAACGGATCCTTAGAGGATGGGTGGTCCCAAGCATCCTTTATGTTACTTGCTTTATATTACAGTTCACTTAAATTAGCTTACACTGTATAAGTATGTGTGTCCTGGCTCGAGTGTTTATGTTTTATTTTACGTTCGGGTCAGCCTGAGTATCAGTTGGGACTTCATTTCCCAGAGTTAGGACTGTTGAAGATCATCTTTTTCAAGCTGCTGTCTACTTTCTATTCAGTCTTTTATCTTAGCTTATGTAATTGAGACAAATAAATTTGGGATTTTCTGTGGTTGATTTAAACTATATTGGGGTTTAAGACTATGTAATTTATACTTATTTGGAGACTAAGTGATAGTGGCTTCATGAACCACTACTATTTTCTCTACTTCCGCTGCATTTCTTACTCTGTGTCAGTGACCTGTGATTATTTATTTACTGTATATTCTGAGATTTGCCAAATTTTATTTACATCGCGGTATTTTGAACAATTCAAGTCCGACATGTGCGGATGCGAATGGTTGAAAATACCAGGTCATTGCATTAGTTTAGTGAAGATATGTATATGTTTTAGTTTTTATATATATTTTTTAACAAGTTTGTATAAGTTTAATAGCTATATAAAAATATATGTTTATACAATTATAAGCTTTCGTATATATTAACTGTTTCAGTGTATAAGTTGTATAAGATTTTATATGATGTTGCTATCACACATATATATAAAGTATATAATGTTATAAAATTTTTAAAGTATAGAGTTCATACAGTTATAAATGGTATGTTATATATGGTATTATAGTATATCATATAATGGTATATTAGGTTTTAATTTTACTAGTTTCTGCATGTTGAGTTCTTAATATAAAAATTTATAAAAGTTATTTTATATATATAAGCTGCTGTATATACATTAGTAGTTGTTTTGGTTATATATATGTTAAATGTGATATATATATATATGTATGTCATTCTAAACATGTAATTTAAATTGAATATTGGTTTTTAAGAAAAATATTAATTACAATATGAACAGTTTATATATATATATATTCCATTTGCGTCGAGCTAATTTGGTTTATTCCCATCGATTCTTTTTATTAGCCTTGTTTGTCGAAATCATGCCTATCGTGCTTTGCTTCGCAATTCATGCTTGGATTCATAACCCATTTCATTTGTCGAATCTTCTTTAACCTCGAAAGGTGAGCAATCACTCACGATTAACGTTCTTATATATATTAAATTTGATTTCAATTGAAACGACAAGTGAAATATGCTGCTGTTAGTTATTCAATTGCTAAATATATGATGTTATCTGTATCTATTCACCTGTGACATCTGACACCACTATCTGTTATTTATATTGATGATATATGGCTGTTATATTATTATCATATCTATTATCACTCTGCAAGTTACCTGTTAGCATAGAATTCCCTATTGGTTGAAATGATACATGCCCAAACGATCTTTAGAATAGGAGAAAATCGTTATGGGTTGAAATGATAAACCCAAGCAATTTTCATTTGAATCGAATTTGGGATTGCGGGTTGGAAAGATGTATACCCGTGTATATTTAAATTACGGAGTGAAATGATAATTATCGGTATCACTTGACCATAGGGGATAAAATTTTATACAGACACCATTGGTCTATATATAAAGATTTTGAAAATGATTTCTAAGGTTTTAGAAAAGAAATTTATGGTTAATAAATATTGATTTTAAGATATTATATATAAATGTATTTTAATAAATATTGATTTTAAGATATTATATATAAATGTATTTTCCTAAAGTTTTAAAATTTAGATTTTTAAATTTATATGTTGTGAAATTGTACGGTTATAAGTTAATTTTGAGATTATAAATTTTAATAATTTATTTATAATTTTACTAATATATAAATAGATTTAATATATAAATAAATTTAATAAGATGTTTAAATATTTATTTAAGATTATATTTTAAAATAGATTTTGAAGTTGTTTTTTAAGTTAAGATTGGATTGATAAATTTGAATTTATTTGAAAGTGTATCTAATTAAGAATTATATTTAATTAAAATCAATTTGAATCTGATTGAATTTGGGATTTTTGAAAAGATATGATTTTATAACTTGATTTTGGTTTAAGGTGATTAAATGAATATTTCAAGGTATATTCAGTTATTTGAATTTTGAGGTTTTATTTAAATGATATTGGATTTATTAAGTAAACATTTCAAACTAAATAATAATGAAGTTAAATTTTGATATATATGAAATTACTGAATTTAGTTTTGAAAATGTTTGAATATTTAAGCTTTAAAATATGTCGAAATTGAAATGGTTTATTTTGTGGTTCAAATCTGTATTTGAAATCGATGTAATTTGAAATGATTTATTGAAAAACTGAATTTAATTGAAGTTGAAGAACTGAGATTGAATTAAATTGGAATTTTGGAATTCGAGTTGATTTGAATCGATTTATGAAATTTTAGGAAACTATTTTATTATATAAAGTATTTTTTAAATCATATTTTACTTTATAAGTTATTTCGATGTAAACTATTTTAATATAAAGTATTTTTAATATAAACTATTTTAACTTATAACTTTTTTGTACAAAGTATTTTATTTTATAAACTATTTTATTATGCATATTATTATCAATATCTAAACTACTTAAGTGGTGGAAGTTAAGATTTCAAAGTTATGGTTTTTCAAAGTATTATGATTTCATAGTGTATGATTTCCAAAGTGTTATAATTTCAAGTGTTTTGGTTTCAGAAGTGTTATAACTTTGAAAGTACTATGATTTTGGAAATGGATATATTTAAAGTGAAAATGATATCGTATTGATGTGGTTTTGAATAAAATGATATTTTGGTTTTGAAGTATAAAGTATTTTGAAATGGCCACAGTGCTATAATAACGTTTGGTTGTTAAAGAGATCGGGATTTGATATTATCATACTCTCTGGCAATACCGTAAACCACTTTAATAACCGCGTACGTGGTGGAGATTCCAAAATGAAATATGATGGTTTGATAATGGTTCTATAGGGTATTTACATGACTCTGACTCCCGTGAGTCACTTGATGCGGCTAAAACAGGAGCCACGCCGGGCCAAGTGAGGTCATTCCTCCGATCGAACACATTTCTACGATACCATTCTATTGCTTTTTTGATTTGATTGGGTGCACCCTTTGATTTGGGAGCGGGTCACGAGGTGGGCGGTTGTAGTTGCTATGCGTTACCACCAGTCCGTATCCGCAAACGGTATATCTACCCTGACATTGCCTCGAGTGCCTTGTTGCATGCCCTATCGCGCCTTCTACGAGTTTGTTTTGTGACGTACCTATGGAGTGATCCCTGATAGCCCACTTGCGAGTGGAGTTTACAATATCTATATAGATCACGACATTATATAAAATGTGTTAAGGGGGAGATGGGTAACGCCTTAATGCTATTTTAATAATTTACTTTACTATAGACATTATTATAATAGCGTATATTACTACATAATAGATAGTTCAACGGATCCTTAGAGGATGGTTATCCCAAACATCCTTTGAGTTATTTGTATTTTAGTTGACATTTCACTTGAGTTGGATTTATTGATATAAGCATATTAATTTTGACTCGAGTGTTTTGTGTTTTGCTTTACGCTCGGGTAAGACTGAGTGTTATAACTTTTAAGACTCACCTTTGGAGTTGGAGCTTCACTTGGAGATCCAACTATCGATTCAGCTTGCAGTTATTCAGTTGATTCTAGTGATGTATTTTGATCTTGTATTTGACTATTGGATTGAGATTTCTATTGTATTCGAGACTTCTGTTGTATATTGTTTTAATTGTGTTATATATATAGTAGCTTCATGAACTACTATTCTTTTATTTCCGTTGCTTATTGTTATATACTTTGTGTCTGTGATTCTGTGATTATTTATTTACTGTATATGCTGAGTTTTGCCAAATATAAATTAACAATCTGATATTTTGAGCATTCAAGTCCGACATATGTGGATGCGAATGGTTAAAAATACCGGGTCATTACAATGCTAGCTGTTAAAATGGTCGACACTTACTCTATTGGATCATTCAATATTCATAGACCTACAAACACATTCAATGGAGGTGGCTGTAACACCACTAGAACAACAGGCACTAACAAACCTTGTGATTCAGATGTAGTGGGTTGGCCAAGTTTAATGGGGATCATAGGTGAAGCCATAGTTGTAGAATACCCAGCTTTAGGAGGAGCAGTGGTGCCCTCACCGAACTTGAATCGAGCGATCAACGTGTCATTTGAAACAACAAAACTTGGCACTCAACACGGTCATGTACGTCTTATTTTGAATAACAAACCCATGAGACCAACGCCCAGAATTTAAAGGATGTCGACTTGTATTGGCCAATCAGATCCGACCTAGACAAGTAAAGTGTGTTTATCTATGCAGTGTTAGTCTAGTGTCCAACACACCATGAACGGGCCATCCTGTGTAGATACCTTGCTCATGCAAGAAAAATAAGCCACATCATACTTTGAGATTATATTTTGGGACTTGCCTGTTATCGATGAGTAATCAATAACATAACTGCTATCAGAAGCGATGCAGAAAGCCTATTTTTTCAGCAACCCGGAGGTGTAGAAATAGGGAAAAAGCGATGCGATGAAATTATCTAGTACAAACGATCTTGGAATAAGTTATTCTAGAACTCAAGCAATAATATACGCTTGGCTAAATTTTGGCAAGAGATAGCTGAATCCATAGAATTAGACATGTATTTGGAGCAATGTAACGACTTGTTAATTTTGACGATTTTTAATAACGTTATTAGCGGTAATATTTTGAAATTTTAAAAAATAAAATTTTGAAATAAAATTTTAATATTGGAGTACGTATAATTAAATATAGAAAATGGTGAATTTACATCTGATAATATGAAATTTTATTTTATCCTGTAATTTTATATAATTTAAATTAGTTAATACTTGATGATAATAAAAAAATTCTCAAATCAGAATATTTTTATATACCAAATTTGTAAATCATCTTTTGAGTGAGACGTCATATTTCGTTTCGCCAAATTTGAACAACTATTACTCCGTTTATCTTATTTTTAGCGTTTAGCAACATTCTTCGGTACTGATTATCGACTTTTGATAGGATGGGTGTATCGTTGTTATCTATGTACCATTTTGATCATGTTGTCGTGCTGATCACTATAGTATATCCAACTGTCAATTTCAGAGCCCGATGTGCGGTGCAATCTGCGAAAAGCCTAATGTACCAGTTCTGTACTTTGAGCGTCTGGTTTTCTTTTATCCTTCCATCTACCCACAGGTGAAACCAACAGCCATTAGCTACTGAATAATTTCAAAATTCAGTGTTGGACTTTTAGTATTCCTTGGTTTTAATTTATAGGCGTGCGTCCTTTCATTTTCATTCTCCTACAAATTCACTCTTGCCTCAAAGAAAATGTAATATATCATATTTGAAGCTTGCATTCCTATCGTTCTTCCCTGGAGCTTGCCTATTTTTCCATTGCCTGATGTATGTTAGCCGCAACCCAGCCTTCTTTCTCCTCCATTCACCCACGCACACCATTCACTTCATCACTAACCCCCTTCTGCCCATCGCCCCATCCAGTTTTTCGCCCTTCACCTCACCGCCTCCCCACTAGTGCCGAGAGCTCCACCCAAGAAACCATATAGTTCAAAGCCTCAACAACCTATACTGCCTCTCCATTGGCCACCACGCAAGCCCAACCCCACCTAAAACCCTGACCTTGCTTCAACCCTTCCCACTCTCCACCGCAAGCCAGTTGTCCCGCGACCCAAAGCTCAACTTCCCTCCTTCCTCTTCCCTCCACGCATAGTGGCCTTTATCTCCCCTCTGACCCTTGCCTCCCTACCGAGCCTACCTGCTGTTCATCTTTAGCCAATGCTTATTTATATAACGGTATATATATGTATATTATATATCAGGTTAGTTTATAGATTAATATATGTATGTTAATTTATATAAGTTTTTTTCTATTAGTTGGTGATATGTCAGTCTCCATATGTGGTTTATATAAATTTTATATAGGTTAGCTTATATAAGATCTGTTATATGAAAAGTCATCTAAGTATATATATACCATCTTTTATATTTGTTGATATATTATTGATTTCAAAGTATATATAATGGTTTGTTATAGTTTAAGTATATGTATATATAACCGTTTCGTTTATATTTAGTATATTTAGTTATAATATGTAAATGTTTATATTGTAGTTATATATATATATATATTATATGTCTATATATATTAGCTTATATGCTACAGTATGTATATATGAGTTATAAAGGTTACGATATATAGTTAAAGGCGAATATAAGTTTATATTAGCTTATAAATGATTTGTTATATATATATATATATATATATATATATATATATAGTTATAAAAGTTGTTTATAATATGTAAATTTTATACAAAACTTATATAGTCAGTGTGCATATCTTTATTATATATATATATATATATATATATATATATATATTAGATTATATATGATATATTGGATATAAAAGTTTATATAAAATTTTTATAATCTGTTTATAGTATATATAAGTCTATATAAGCATACATATACAATCTGTTGGAATTTAAAAGTACATTATAATAAACTAAGTTTATATCGATTTTCATAATAAATATTGATTTGAAGTATATGTTTGAATTTGTATAAAACTATGTTTAATTTATAGTTTGGTATGTTTATCTTTATATTATATGTTAGGTTTACATTTATATTAATATTTTGGGAAAGTGTGTGTATATATATATATATTTTAAATATATGTTTGTTTTTAATATGTGTTTTAATTTAAAACTATGATTTTTGAAATATATATATATATATATATATATATATATATATATATAATTTTATTTATGTTTGAATTTGATATCAATTTGAAAATATATGTTTTAAATGGATTTTAGGATATTTATATATATGTAACATATATCTCGTTTCATTGATCTCGTGTCATCTTGACTTACATTTCAATCCCGAATTTGTCGCAGCAATTCCTTGCTTGTCGCTGTCCCGTGTGCGTATATGTGTCTGTGTCATCTTCTTGTCTCTCTGACCTCGAAAGGTGAACAATCACTCATGATTAACGTTCTTATATTTAATAAATTTGATTTCATTTGAAACGACAACTGAAATATGCTTTTGCTAGCTATTTAATTACTATATATACGATACACCATTATCTGTAACTATTCACCCATGACATCTGACACCATGATATGTTATTTTATTTTATCCGTTATTGATGATACATGCCTGTTGTTGATATGTTATATTATTATCATCATTGTTCTCACTTTGCAAGTTCCCTGTTAGTAAAGAATTCTCTTTGGGTTGAAATGATACATACCCCACCGATCTTGTAGAATAAGAGAAAATCGTTATGGGTTAAAATGATAAATCCAAGTGATTTTTATCAAATTGAATTTGGGATTGCGGGTTGAAAAGATATATACCTGTAGATAATTAAATTGCGGATTGAGATGACAATTATCCATATCACTTGACCATAGGACAAAAAATTATATATCTACACCATTGGTCTATTTATATATTTTGAAATGATTTCCAAGGTTTAAAAAGGAACATACATGGTTTTATATAAGTATTGATTTTTTTAAATATTATATATATAAATATTATTTTATATATATTTAAATTCTTGATTTTTAAAATTATATGCTTGGAAATTTTAAAATTATAAGTTAGTTTTGAAATTATAAATTTTTAGGATTTACTTATAATTTTACTATTTTAAAATGTAATTTATTTTTAATATAAAATAAATTTAATAATAAGCTTTAATTTAATAAAGTCTAATTTAATTAGTATAAAATTTGTTTAAGTATTTATTTAAATTTATATTTTTAAATAGATTCTATAATAATTTTTAATAAATTAAGCTTGGGGGAGATAAATTTAAATTGATTTGAAATCCTATTCCTTTAAGTATTATATTTAATTTAAATCGATCTGAAACTTATTGAATTTGAGATTTTAAAGGTATGATTTTATAATTCAATTTTGATTTAAAGGTAATTAAATGAATATTTTAAGTATAAATAAATTAAAGGAATATTTAGTTTATTTGTAATTTGAGATTTTATTTAAATCACTATGTATTTGTATTTGTATTTAGTTTATTTGTAGTTTGAGATTTTATTTAAATTAAAATAGTTTATATCTGTATTTTGAAATCAATATAAAATGGTTTATTGAGATTGGAATTGAATTGAATGGAAGAACTGAGATTTGATTTAAATGGGATTTTGGAATTCGAGTTAATTTGAATTGATTTGTGAAATTTAACGAAAACTATTTTTAATATATATATATAAATTGGTTTAAATACATAAACTATTTTACTTATAACTATTTTAATATACCAATTATTTTAAATATATAAACTATTTTATACCTATAACTATTTTTATATAAATTATTTTAATATATGCTGTTTTAAATTTACAACTATTTTAAATATACTAATTATTTTAATATATAAACTACTTTAATTTATAACTATTTTACTATATATATTATTTTCTATATCCAAAGCCTTATGATTTCAAAGTGTTTTGATTTCAAAGTGTTGTAATTTTCAAAGTGTTATGATTTCAAAGTGTTATGATTTCCAAGTGTTATGATTTCCAATGTGTTATGGTTTCAAAGGTTTATAATTTCGAAAGAGTTATAATTTTTGGAAAGTGTTATGATTTTTGAAATGTATATTATTTTAAAGTGAATGATGATCTCGAATTGATATGGTTGTGAATGGATATGATATTTTGGTTTTGAAATACAAACTATTTGAAATAAAATGACTGCGGTGTTATAATAACGTTTGGTTGTTCAAGAGACCGGGATCGGTTATTGTCTTACTCTTTGCCAATACTGAAACCACTTTAACAACTGTGTACGTGGTGGAGATTCCAGAATGAAGTAGGATGGTGATGACGATTCTATATGAGGTATACACGTTGACCTAACGCACGTGAGTTAGCTTAACGTGGCTAAAACAGGAGCAATTGATGGGCCAAGTCAAGTAGCTCCACCGATCAGACACACTTCTTCAATACCATTCTATTACTTTTTGATTGATTGGGTGCACCCTTGGATTTTTAGTAGTGTGGATCAGTTGGGAAATTGTTGCGGCTTTGCGCTACCAACAGCTCGGAAGTGTAATTGGTATATATACCATGGCATTGCCTAGTTGTGCCGTGTCATCTACTATATCGAGACCACTACGAAGTTTTTTGTGTCGTACCTATGGAGTGTCCTCTGGTAGCTTCCGGTTTACGAAGGTATTACGGTACTGTATAGACTATGACACTATAAAATGTGTTAAGAGTGATATAGGTAACGCCTTAACGCTATTTTAATAGTTTACTTTACTATAGACATATTATAATTGCGTATTGTACTACATAGTAGATAGTTCCACGGATCCTTAGAGGATGGTGTTGAGACTTTGTTTTAATTCATGACACAAAGCTATCACTACAACATACAGATTTGGTGACTGTTATGACAAAAAGAGAATATATACTATATGGAGACAAGATGTCAAAATCGGTGCATCAATTTTTATATTATCTTGTTTTGAGTCTTAAGTCAATTTTGTTACGATCTCTCCTCATTTAACGTATATATTATCATATATATAATCTTCCTATTTTCAAATGATTTATATATATAAGCATAAAAAATATATAGATATATTATCAAATTTTTTCTTCATATACACACACACGCACACACCCATATGAAAACTGTGCAAATTGCACAGAAATTACTAGGTCAGTCGACTGACCTGACAATTTCTATGCAACATGCACAGGTGCATAAATAAACAAATATATATTAAAAAAATTCATTTGAATATCCAGTCGACTGACCCAGAGATTCAGTTGACTGAATTTCTACAACAGCTATATTTTTTGAAAAGACACAACTATTTGTGAAGAGTTACGAACCTCTACAAAAAGATTTAGACGGAACACTTCAACCATACCTCTTTGTCAATAGTCGCTGCTTTTTAACATCTATATATACATAATCTAACTTGATCCCAATCTAGCGAATTTTCTTATCTTTCTTATTTAACTCTCTTGAATATACTTGCTACTATACTATCAATTATTCTGCGCTAGCATATTCTAAGAAATATTATACCTTTTTATTCTTCATAATCTTCAAATATATATATTTATACTCGAGGAGGAGATCATAGGAAGGGTGTACTATAAACAGACTTATCCATTTTATCAGAACACAAAAAGTCAAACAATCTTTTGTATTTATTAAATTCCTGTTCTGCTGCTCAGGCGTATGAAGTCCTCTTCGGTTACTGAGGTGAAATCCTGTTCCGCTGCTCAGGTCCCCATTCGGCTGCTCAAGGGTTGTATAGACCTGTTCCTTCGGGTTAAGTGAGGGTTGTTGTTTTAGTGAAATTCTAGAAGGATTTTGGGACTAGACGTAGGACAAAGCTCCGAATCAGTATAAAAATCTCCGGTGTCATTTTTTATACTACTTCTATATTCCGCACTATTTACTATATAGCTATCATCACTACACTCTTTATTATCATATATCCATATTACACGATCCATGGCACACTTTTAATTGGTATAAGAGCAAGGTCATCATACAACCATAACAAAGCTATCTGATAAACTAATAACGTGGAAACTAATATTAGCACTAGCATTAACACTAGCTTCATTGAAGGACAATCCACTGCACATCCACCACTATTTAATGGCATAAATTATAACTATTGGGCCACATGAATGAGAATATATATGCAAGCAAATGGTTTTTATTCCTGGAATGTAACTCAGATAGAATATATCATTCCTACTGAAGAGTATTCTAATTGGACAAATACGCAGAAACTAGATGCCATAGCAAATGCAAAAGCCTTGATGTTGTTTTGTGCCTTAGATAAAAATGAGTTTAACCGTGCTAGCATGTGCAATATTGCATATGAAATATGGCGCACACTCAAAATTACACACGAAGGAACTAACAAGGTCAAGCAAAGCAAAATATCCATGCTCAAAAGTCAGTTTCAAAACTTTAGGATGAAAGAAAATGAATTTATAAATGATATGTATTCAACATTTCAGGATATCTACCATCTGTTAGTAGGACTAGGAGAAAAATATTCAGATTTTAATATTGTATCCAAAGTCCTTAACTCTTTAATAGAAGAATGGGAAAGGAAAGTTCTCCCTATTGAAGAAGCGAACGATATTTCCAAAATAACTCCGATAGAGTTAATAGGAAATCTAATGTCCTATGAAGTGAATTTGCAGGCTAAACGAGTTCAAGCTCAAGATTAAAAGAATATAGCATTCCATACAGAATAAAAAGAATCAAATTCGGACAAAGACGACCTAGCCTTTATTGCCAAAACCTTCAAGAAAATCTTGAAGTATAGAAAAGGAAACAGAAATAATGGCAAGAGAAGCTCAAATAGCAATAAACCACCATCTTCATCAGTTCTGGAGTGCTTTAACTGTCACCAAAAGGGGTATATATAGAAGGACTGTTCGAATCAAAAGAAAGAATATCGTAATAAAAGGAAAGATAAATTCAAAAGGAAAGCTCACTCAGTTACATGGGATGATTCAGACTCTTCTTCTTCTAAAAGTGAGAGTGACAGCGATAATGAACAAGCCAACGTATGCTTTATGGCCAAAGATAATGAGGTTAGTGATTAAACTTTGATGATATGAAAGAGATAAACTCAGAATTGTTAGATACTTTAAAAAGTCTCAAAAGAAAATATAAAGAGGCTATTGAAAATTAGAACAAGGTAGAATTCGAAAGAGATATGCTTAAAGACGAGAATAAAATATTGGAAGAAGAACTTGAGAAAACTCAAGAATCGCTTTCAAATGTTAATTCTCAACTGATATTATTGAGTCAAGAAATTGAGACTCGAAAAGAAAAGAATGATGTTCTTGTTTCTAAAAATCATGATTTAAAAATTAATATTAAAATGGTAGAACTAGAAAATTCAAGTTTAAAGACCAAACTAGAAGAAATCACTAAAAACACTTCAAATTTTAATAAAGGCAGAGAAAATTTATATAGAATTATTGAAAATTCACAACCTATTAACAATAAAAATGGTTTAGGTTATAAGAAGAAAGTCAAGAATTTCCAATCTAGTAATTTAAGCAATGTTAAGTCTAATAAACACCCATATCTTCAAAAAGATTAGTTTCTAAAACTGTCAATATATAGGTTCTTAAAACTAATAACAAGTTAATAAGGAATAAGTATATTAGATCATTCATAGAAAATGTTCATGATAATAAAAATTATATCTATAAAAGGATACTAAACCCACTTGGGTTTGGTTTCCTAAGATCTAACTCTTAGGACCCTATTAAAAAGGTGGGCACCAACGTTATCTTATATTTTTTGTAGGTCCAACTCAAGAAGAGAGGAAAATGGTTACTCGATAGTGGTTGCTCAAAACACATGACAAGAGGCAAAGATATGCTAACAAACATTACAAACTCAGATGGAGGTTCTATCACTTTTGGAGATAATTCCAAGGTTTATATCATCGGCAAAGGCGATGTGAGCAATTACGGTACATCTAATTTACCTCTTATTACAAACGTTTTATTAGTTAATCTAAAACATAATCTATTAAGTATAAGTCAATTATGTGATAAAGGTTTCAAAATATCAATCTTTGAAATTAAATGCAGTATCTTCGATCAAAATTAGAATCTAATTTTCGAAGGAAAAAGAGATAAAAACATTTACATTTTGAATATGAAAGTTAATCATAACTCAGACATGTGTTTAGTAGCCAGAGAAAATGATCCCTGGATATGGCACAAACGATTCTGTCATATCAATTTCAAAACTATAAATAAAATTTCTATAAAGAATCTCGTAAAAGGATTACCAAAGATGTTTTTAAAGTTAATAGTATATGAGACGCCTGTCAATTAAGTAAATTAACTAAATCTTCATTTAAATCTAAGAAAGTCATTTCGACATTACAACCACTTAAATTACTTCATATGGATTTATTTGGACCTACCCAAGTTCAATCCATAAATCACAATAAATATGTATTTGTAATAGTTGATGATTTTTCTAGATATACATGGACTATCTTTACGAAAAATAAAGGTGATACTTTTGAAAATTTAAAAATATTTGTTAAATGAATTCAAAATTTGAAAGGTACTAAAATTAAAAATATCAGAAGTGATCACGGGGTGAATTTGAAAATGAACTGTTTGATAACTATTGTAAAAAGAAAGGAATATTTCATTAAATTTCATTTCTTAGAACTCCATAACAAAATGGAGTTGTAGAACAAAAGAATCAGACACTAATGTGCAAGAACCTTACTAAACGAAAGCACATTACCAAAACATTTGGGCAGAAGCCATTGCAACTGCTTGTTATGTGCTGAATCGTGTTTCCATTAGACCCCTCACTAGGAATACACCTTACGAACTTTTTAATGGTAGAAAACCAAACATATCTTATTTTAAAATATTTGGACCAAAATGTTATGTATTAAATACAAAAGATCAGCTTGGCAAGTTCGGTTCAAAATGCGATGAAGGTATATTTCTTAGATATTCGAATCGAAGCAAAGCTTATCGAATTTTCAATAAATGAACTAATACTATTGAAGAAACACTGCATATATCTTTTGATGAAAACTCTGAACTTATTTCAAAAAAAATGATGACGATGATTTACTTGATAATAACACGAATATAGAAATAAATAATTTAAGAGAAGATGAAAATATTGTTTATAATTCCGGAGAAGATGAAAACATTACTAATAATTCAGAAAATAGAAATAGTTTCAATATAATGAGATCTCCTCGAAGAATCTTACGAAATCATCATACAAAAAATATAATTGGAGAAATAAATTCAAATGTTTGAACTAGAAATCAACTAAATTTAATGGGTCATGTAGCTTTTCTTTCTACTATAGAACCTAAGAATACTACGGAAGCATCATTCGATGAAAATTGGATTATTGCTATGAAAGAAGAACTAAATCAATTTGAACGAAATGAAGTTTGGAAACTAGTACCCAGACCGACCGATCAGACTATTATAAGAACTAAATGAATTTATAAAAATAAAGTAGACGAATTAGGAAATATAACTAGAAACAAAATGAGATTAGTACCACAAACAAGAAGAAGCAATAGACTACGAAGAAATGTTTGCTCCAGTCGCTAGACTAGAAGCAATACGAATCTTATTGGCATACGCATGTTTTAATAACTATAAACTCTATCAAATAGATGTTATAAGTGTATTTTTAAATGGTTATATTAAAGAAAATGTTTCTGATGAACAACCCCCTTTATTTGTTCACGAAAAAAATCCAGATCATGTCTATAAACTTAAGAAAGCTTTATATGGTTTAAAACAAGCACCACGTGCTTGGTATGACGCCTTAAAAGCTATTTAATTGAATCAGAATTCGAAATAGGAAAAGTAGATCAGAATTTATTTATAAAACACTCTAAAAATGATATTTTAATATTTCAAATAATGTAGATGACATTATATTTGGTTCAACTAATAATAAATTATGTAAAGAATTTTCTAAAATAATGACTAGAGAATTCGAAATGTCTCATATGGGAGAATTATCATATTTTCTAGGTCTTCAAATAAAAAAGTTTCAAATGGAATATTTATAAATGAAGAAAAATACTATAATAATCTTATTAAGTGATTAAAAATGGAAAAAAACTTCTGCCAAACCAACACCTATGAGCACAACAACACATCTTTATAAAGATGAAAACGGTAAGAGTGTAGACCAAAACCTATATCGTAGTATGATAGGATCATTACTATACCTAACAACGATTCGACCAGATATAATAATGAGTGTATGTTTATGTGCAAGATTTCAAGCCGACCGAAAGAATCACACTTACGAGCCGTAAAAGGAATACTACGTTATCTTAGTAATTCTAAAGATTTCGGACTTCTCAATCCAGAAGATTGCTCGTTCGAGTTAGTGCCATATAGCAATGCAAATTTCGGACGATCACGAATAGATAGAAAAAGTACAAGCGATACATGTCACTTTATTTGTAAATCATTAATACCATGGTTTAGCAAGAAACAAAATTGTGTCTCACTATCAACTTGTGAAGCAGAATATATTTCTACAGCATTAGCTTGTGCACAAGTAATCTATATGCAATAGACACTTAAAGATTTTAGAGTTAGTTTATCAAAATCAATAGCTTATTGTGATAATTCCAGTGCAATAAATCTATCCAAAAATCCAGTAAGTCACTCTAGAACTAAACACATAGTTATTAGACATCACTTCCTACGCGACAATATAGAAAAAGATGTGATAAACTTAGATTACGTTCCATTTGAAAATCAATTAGCTGATATTTTTACTAAACCATTGTTTGAGAACACTTTTATAAAACTACGTCGGGAACTCAGTATAATGTCAGTTAAAGATATACAAATAATAAAATACAAAATTTTGACTAAAAACTTGAAAATAATTTTGTTAACAAGAATTCATTTTTCTGACCATGCTGAGACTCAAACCTATGACCTTTTGTGAATAGCCCAGATGTTTTAACCACCCGAGCTATTGATTATTTTCATTACAGTCCAGGTCAGGGTTTTATTATATGGTGACAACTATACTCTAAATTATGTATAACGCTTACCTTTTTAAATAATGTTTTCTGCATATTACATTTACATAGATAAATCATAATAACAGAAAACCAACAAAATAGCAACTAACATTCCAACTAACAACCTTTTTGTAGCTAAAATCAATACAATCCATTCATTTCATCCTTTTTATTCTCAACATTAGTCTATAAATAGGTACACTTATTCTCTATTATTCATACAAACTAACAAAAATATAAACTAGCTATCATTATGTCAACTTCTTCACAATCAACTCACTCCATTGAAAATGTAACCTCTTCCAAATCACCAAAAACATCCATCCATCATGCTACACTACCTTCTACCTCTCACGATCATACCAGATACACTCCGGAGAAAAAAAAGGAAAGAAGATGATGTTTGATGTCTCTCCAACTACTAAACAAAAAATAAGTGATTTGCATCACTATCAGCAAGAGTCATTGATGCTTCAGCGCGAAATATATTACGAGCAGAAAATCAACTTGAGACGTCTAGGTATTGTAGAAAACATTGCTATGATATTTCGCGGTGCTTCATCCCATCCAATAGATGAACAAGCCGTTTCGCCTATTCGTCGACCTTCTACTTCATCCCCGCCACAACCACCTATCTCACCAAATTCATGCTATCGAAACAAAGCATCCAATGTTCAAAGCAAACAGCTATAGGACTACAAAACTCCTAGCCCTTCAAAATAAGAGTAGTTGTTACTATATGTTATTTTTCGAATTATTTGACTAAAATATGTACAATTTTTTTAATGGAGCAAATCATGTCTTTTCCTTCATATTTTTTTACCAACACATATGCTGGTTCTAATATTCAAATAAATAAATTTACAACTTCGTAAGTATGAATATATAAAACACTACACAAAACCAGGATGATTGGAAAATTTAAACAGATCAGTCGATTGAACCGGTGTATCAGTCGTCTAATACTGGGATAATTTTTTTTAAAACTAGATTCAGTCGACTGTCACAATAGATCAATCGAATGAACCAAAAGATGATATTTAAATGACCAAGATTCAGTCAACTGAATCAGTCCTTCAGTTGATTGAAGCAGAAGTTCAAAAAAATTTGAATTTCAGGTTCAGTTGACTGAACAACTGATTCAGTCGACTGAACAACTGATTCAGTCGACTGAACAACTGATTCAGTCGACTGAACAACTGATTCAGTCGACTGAACAACTGATTCAGTTGACTGATTCGTAGATCTAAGCTTATTTACTGCTCCTACCCACCCATTCTCACCTTTTAACCTTCACTTTTCCCTTTACTCTTCACTCTCATTTCAGATTTTTCAACTCTTCTAAAAACCCTAGATCTTCAAAAATCTAATTTTTACCTCCAAACGCTCAAAATCAATGGCTCCAAAAAGAAAAGGACAAGCATCTTCATCTTTCCAACCTCCTTCCAATGAGCAAATCCAACAATGGCTTTTTAATGATACCACTGTTAGAAGATGGAGGAGAATGCAAGATTCTCGTATTTTGGAAGGTTTGTTTGTAAAATTTGCTGATTTTTCTCCTTATCATATACAAGAATTGGCTCGTCGAAGTAATTTGGAGTCTTTGTTCAATATTGATGAAAACAAGCATAAACTAAACAAAATTATGGTCAAACTGTTCTATGCTAATCTTAATTTAGGTCACCAAAATATTCAAAATAATATGATTGTGTATTGATTTTGGTTTATGGAAAACCGATAATTTTCTCGTTAGATCGAATGGCTCACATTTTAAAATCTAAAAATGATGGTATTGAATTAAGTAATGTTGATTGTGATATGGTCATTCGTGACCGTATAAGTCATTTATTTTTGGAAGATATGTGCCAACTCAAGTCTTTGTCCTTATGGCCTAAAGCTAGAATTATACATCGTGCATTGATGAAAACCGTAATTCTGAGAACCAGAAGTTACGAACTTGTTTATGAACATAACTTCAAAGCCTATATTCCATCTTCGGAAATATCAAAGTCAATTGTCTTTGGTTAATTCTTGATGAGTTCTTAAGCTACAACAATGGTCAAATGAATTCCATATACAATGGTGAGTATATTATGCGCTTACTAAAAGAATGTGATATTCCGAAACCTAACTCTCCGGTTTCTACCGTTGGCTACTTGAACTATCGTACTCTAGCATTAATGAAGTTATCGGTTGCTCGACCATCTCCTATCATTACATTTGAAGAATGGACTCAATGCCAATTACTTCAAGATTAACCACCATCACAATGAGGCGAAGCATCACACCATCCAAGATCAACTATTAGTCAACAAGACGAAATTTTGATTCCTAACCGAGCCTTCCTCCACATGAGTCTATTTCTATGATATGCCATAACCAATAAATTCTTCAATCCCATATCAATAAAGTTGACAAAAAGCTTGACAAAGTTAAAGGATTTTTTGACAAATCTATGGCAAATTATCTCGTGTTCATCCGGCACTTCCACGGCTACACTAAGTGATCCAGGTAAGCAACCTATCTTCACTTGGTCTTCCTCTTCCAATGATGAAGCAAGTAGTAGCGACAATGGTGGAAATGGAGACGATAGTGGTAATCAAAGATCGCATAGTGATAGGGGCAAGCATATTATGGAGTAAGTTGTTACTTTTTTTCATATTATAAAAAATATTAGTCTTTTTATTTCACAACATTGTAACTTGTACAAAATATCCAATCTTTTCGTATTATTTCAAAAGTCGTGTTTATTGTAATGTATGAATGATCGGTTCTCTCTTAATATCTATCAATACATCATCTTAATATTTATGTTCTTTATTCCTTTTGTCGATGACAAAGGGGGAGAAATATTATCCCTAACATTAAGAATGCAGGATATAGATCGTCAAAGATTCAGGGGGTATTTATATGATATATACAGTCAAAATCTATATCTATTTACAGGTTGTCATTAATCAAAAAGGGGGAGAATGCTGAGACTTGGTTTTGATTCATGACATAAAGCTATCATTACAACATACAGATTTGATAACTGTTACAACAAAAAGAGAATATATACTGCATGGAGACAAGACATCAAAATTGGTGCATCAATTTTTATATTATCTTGTTTTGAGTCTTAAGTCAATTTTGTTAAGATCTCTCCTCGTTTAACGTATATATTAGCTTATATATAATCTTTCTATTTTCAAATGATTTATACAAATAAGCATATAATATATATATATATATATATATATATATATTATCGAAGTTTTTCTTTAAAATCATATATATATATAAACCTATGAAAACTGTGCAAATTGCACAAAAATTACCAGGTCAGTTGACTGATCTGGTAGGTCAGTCGAGTCGACTGACCTGACAATTTCTGTGCAACATGCGCCGGTGCAAGAATAAACAAATATATATTAAAAAATTTCGTTTGAATATCCAGTCGACTGACCCAGAGGTTCAGTTGAATGAATTTCTACAACAACTATATTTTCTTAAAAGACATGACTATTTATGAAGAGTTACAAACCTCTGCAAAAACATTTGGACGCAACACTTCAACCGAAACTCTTCGTCAATAGTCGTTGCTTTTTAACATCTATAAATACATACTCTAACTTGATCTCAATCTACCGAATTTTCTTACCTTTCTTATCTAACTCTCTTGAATCTACTTGTAATTATACTATCAACTATTTTGCATTAACATATTCTAAGCAATATTATACCTTTCTATTCTTCATAATCTTCAAATATATATATTTATACTCGAGGAGAAGATCATAGGAAGGGTGTACTATAAACAGACTTATCCAAGTTATCAGAACGCAAAAAGTCGAACAATCTTTTGTATTTGTTGAAGTCCCGTTCTTCTGCTCAGGCGTGTGAAGTCCTCTTCGGCTGCAGAGGCAAAATCTATTCCACTGCCCATGTCCTTATTCAGCTGCTCAAAGGTTGTATAGAACCGTTCCTCCGGGTTAAGCGAGGGTTGTTGTTTTAGTGAAATTCCAAAAGGAGTCTGGGACTGGACATAGGATGAAGCTCCGAACCAGTATAAAAATCTCTGGTGTCATTTTTTATACTGCTTCTATATTCCACACTATTTATTGTATAGCTATCATCACTACACTCTGTATTATAATATATCCATGTTACATGATCCATAGCACCCTTTCAGATGGGTATCCCAAACATCCTTTGAGTTACTTGTATTTCATTTGATATTTCACTTGAGTTGGATTTATTGATATAAGAATGTTAATCATGACTCGAGTGTTTTGTGTTTTGCTTTATGCTCGGGTCAGACTGAGTGTTATAGTATTCGAGACCCACCTTTGGATTTGGAGCTTCGCTTGGAGATCCATCTACATCTATTCAGCTTTCAGTTATTCAGTTGACTCGAGTGATATATTCAGATTTTGTTACTTGACTATTGTATTGAGACGTCTATGTATTCGAGACTTCTGTTGTATCTTGTTTTAACTCTGTTATATACATAGTGGCTTCATGAACTACTATACATTTATTCCACTGCTTATGGTTATATTACCCTATGTATGCAATTCTGTTATTTATTTATTTATTGAATATGCAGAGCTTTGCCAAATATAAATTAACAATCTGATATGTTGAGTAATTCAAGTCCGACATGTGTGTCTGTATATGCACTTGGCGGATGCAGCATGATAGAAGGTTCTCGCTTCTTGGTTTGGTAGCGAATGGTTGACTCTTACTCCTACATGTCCCTGTCTGGTTGGTGCAGTTGAGAGGCTGACTATAAAAATAGAACACATGTACCAATGTATACGGTTGGCGTTACCGTACTTCCATGCGGGATGTTACATGTGGTATCAGAGCTCTGGTTTTAGGCAAAACTTAACATATAAAGTAAATTTAATTATGGAATCGCCTTCTTTCGAGCTTGAATCTCTTCCTCTTTGACTCAGTTTCCTTCGAATTTTGGAACTTCCACATTCGTTCTGAAATCCATCCTTGTCTCTCCCCATCTGAATTCTTCTTAATTTTGGAGTATCCCATAGCTCCACTCTAGTTGATCTTTATAATAAATCAGTGGTCCCACCACTCTTGGAATGATTGGTAAAGAGGTGAAACTCCTTTACAACAGGCATCGACTCACCAAAGATTTCTGTATCATCAGTTTAGATGCTTCTATCTCTTGAATTCTATCTCTGACGATCTAATGTCGATTTGCCTCAGAATTTAGTATCAATCTTATTCTTCAAGTCACGGTTGACCCGATTAAGGTCACTCGTGATTTATATTAGTCTATTCACCCTTTCTCTTTTGTTATTCACTCATCTTATCTCCCTTTCAAGTGTATCTTTTTGGTTAGAATTTTATTTGATTAGGGTCCCCTTCAATTTGGATCTCTATCCTTGCTTTGAAATCCATTCTTGTATCATCGAGCGAGGGAGTGTATTTGTTAGTAGTAATATTTTTTTTATATATTGGGTTGTTTGAGTTGTTAATGTTGATTGGGGTTTCGATCGATTCGTCTGATCAATGTTATCGATATAATTCCAAAACACTTGAACAAAGCAAATTGACACAATATTGTTTTCAAATTTGGTAAATGAAATGAATTTTGTATAATTATATTATATATAAATATAAATTTTATGAAATTAAATGGTTAAATGAATTGGTTGTTAGAAATGATAATATTTGATTTTCATTTATTGTTTTGTAAACCATTAAATATTGCAACATAATATAAATAAATGAAATCAAAAACTGATTAGGAATTGAAATGAATCTAAATTAAGAAGTTGAGAATTAAATTTCCAGTATATTTTTTGAAAATTTGTTTTAAATTTTTTAGGGTATATTATTCAAAGTATTTTTGAATAGAAATCATTTTCAAAATTTTTTTTAAAAAAAAAGTTTAAATTAGTACTATTCTCTTTTGTCGCTGAAAAATAATTTTGGTGATGACTGTAGCTTCATCGACATTCATTTTCGAGTTTCAGAATGGAGAGACCTCTTGGTTGCTTCGCTACACTTTTGTATTAGAAAATGAATTTGATTTGATTTTTTATTTAAGTATGACTTGATGTATAATATATATAAGTTTATGATTTTAGATTTGATTTGATATATAATATGTATACATTTATCTCTAGATGACTTGAAGTGAAATCAAAAATTTAATTCTTAAATTTTTGTTAAGGGGCGATTTCAATTATAAAATAAAGCCAAAATTTTTAGAATAAATATATAAAAGGGGGAATTAGTTTAAAGGACAAAAATTTCTATATTTTTTGCCTCAAGGACACGACCTCAATATTTTTACCATAAGGACAAACATTCTTCTAAAATTTATTCACAAGGACAAACATTTTTCAAAATTATTCATAAGGACAACAAAACTGATACCGAGCTAAAAACTGATACCTAAAAACTGCTACCGATAACTACAAACTGATACCTAAAAACTGCTATCAATAACTAAAAACTGATACCTACAGAAAGTTGTCCTTCAGGATAAAATATTGAAGGTCTGTCCTTGAGGCTAAAAAACTATAAAATTTTGTCCTTGACAATAATTTCCTGTATATAAAACTTGAAATAATTGAATTAGGAAAATTTTCACTTGTATAATACTTAATTTCATTTTAACATATCTAACTTACCTAAATTATTCAGAAGTTGAATATGTAATTGAGTAGTATACATTATAAAATGATATTAAAGGAATTTATATATAAAATTTGAGTGATTATAATAAGTGTCAATATACTTAATTTATGATTTATAGAAAATATAAATTGGGATAAATTGAACAATAAGATAATGAATAAATAAATATAAATTTAGGAATAGTCAAAATTGAATAATAAGTGAATTTAACTTAAGTGAAGTCAAATGGATTAAACCAAAATTGTTGAATATTAAATAGTTTAAATTGAAATTTATATGGTTTCTAAATTAATTGTTTTATTTTATATTTCAAATCTATTTTTCTGCTAGTTGTTCTATTCTCCTACCTCCTTTTTTTTCGGGGATGAAAAGTTTTAAGTGGGGGAGAGTGTAACGACCTGTAAATTTTAACGATTTTTAATAACGTTATTAACTGAAATTTTGTGAAATTTTAAATAATAAAATTTGGAAATTAAAATTTAATATTTGGAATACGTCTAATTAAACATAGCTAATGGTGAATTTTCATCTGATCATATAAAAGTTTATTTTATTGTGTAATTATGATATAATTTAAATCAGTTAATATTTGATAATAATAAAATATTTCTCAAATCTAGATATTTTTATATAATAAATTTGTAAATCATCTTCTGAGCGAGACGTCATATTTCGTTTCACCAAATTTGAATTGCTATTGTTCCGTTTATCTTATTTTCGGCGTTTTAGCAGCATTTTTCAGTGCCGATTATCGACTTTTGATAGGATGGTCGTATAGTTGATATCTGTGTACCGTTTTGATCGTCTCATCATGCTGATCACTACGGTATATTCAACTGTCAATTTCGGAGTCCGGCGCCTAGTGTACCAGTTCCGTACTTTGAGCATCTGGTTTTCATTTATCCTTCCACCTACCCACAGATGAAACGAACAACATTAGCTGTTCAATAATTTTAGAATTCAGTGTTGGACCTTTAGTATTCCTTGATTTTAATTTATAGGCTTGCGTCCTTTTCATTTTCATTCCCCAACCAATTCACTCTTGCCTCCAAAAAAAAGAAAACAAAAAAATGTAATATATCATATTTGAAACTTGCATTAATTTCATTCTTCCCTAGAACTTGCCTATTTTTCCATTTCCTGATGTATTTTAGCCGCAACCCAACCTTCTTTCTCCTCCATTCACCCACGCACACCATTCCCCTCATCCCCAACCCCCTTCTTCCCATCGCCCTATCTAGTTTTTCTCCCTCCACCTCACCTTCTACCCACTAGTGCCGAGAGCTCCACCCCGCATAGTTCCTAGCCTCAATAACCCGTGCATCCTCTCCATTGGCCACCATGCAATCCCAGCCTCACCTAAAACCCTGGCCGTGCTTCATCCCTTCCCACTCTCCACCACAAGCCAGTTGTCCCGCGAGCCAAAGCTCAGCCAACTCGAGCTTCCCTCCTCCCTCTTCCCTCCGTGCACAGTGGCCTCTATCTCCCCTCTGACCCTTGCCTCCCTAACAAGCCTACCTGCTGTTCATCTCTTGTTGATGCTTATTTATATAAAGGCGTATATATATATATATATGTATATAATATATCAGGTTAGTTTATATATATTAATTTATATAAAAAATTTCTGTTAGTTGGTGATATGTCAGTCTGGATATGTGGTATGTATAAATTTTATATAGGTTAGCTTATATAAGATCTGTTATATGAAAAGTTATCTAAGTTTATATATACCATCTTTTATATTTGTTGATCTATTGTTGATTTCAAAGTATATATAACAGTTTGTTATAGTTTAAGTGTATATATATATATAACTGTTTAGTTTATATTTTTAGTATATTTAGTTATAATATGTAAACGTTTATACTGCTGTTTTATATACATTATATGTCTATATATATTAGCTTATATGCCACAGTATGTATATATGAGTTATAAAGGTTAAAGTATATAGTTAAAGGTTAATAAAAATTTATATTAGCATATGTATGATTTGTTATACATATATATAGTTTTAAAAGTTGTTTATAATGTATAAATTTTATACAAAACTTATACAGTCTGTGTGCATGTCTTTATTGTGTATATATATACATATATATTAGATTATGTATGATATATTGGATATACAAGTTTATATAAATTTTTTATAACCTGATTGTAGTATATATAAGTCTATATAAGCATACATATACAATCAGTTGGAATTTAAAAGTATATTATAATAAACTAAGTTTATGTTGATTTTCATAATAAATATTGATTTGAAGTATATGTTTGAATTTATATAAAAATATGTTTTTTATAGTTTGGTATGTGTATATTTATATTATGTGTTAGGTTTACATTTATATTACTATTTTGGGAAAGTGTATATATATTAAATATATATTTGATTTTAATATATGTGTTTTAATTTAAAACAATGATTTTTTAAATATGTATATATATATATATATGTTTAATTTTATTTATGTTTAAATTTGATTTCAACTTGAAAATAAATGTTTTAAATGGATTTTAGGAGATATATGTAACTTATATCTCGTTTCATTGATCTCGTGCCATCTTGACTTACATTTCAATCTCAAATTAGTCGTAGCAATTCCTTGCTTGTTACTGTCCCGTGTGCGTATCTGCGTCTGTGTCATCTTCTTGACTCTCTAACCTCGAAAGGCGAGCAATTAATCACGATTTACGTTCTTATATTTATTAAATTTGGTTTGTTTTGAAAAGACAATTGAAATATGCTATTGCTTGCTATTAAACTACAATATATATGATATGCCATTATTTGTAATTGTTCACCTGTGAGATCTGACATCATGATATGTTATTTTATTTTATCTGTTGTTGATGATATATGCATGTTGTTGATATGTTATATTATTATCATCTTTGTTCTCACCCTGCAAGTTCCCTATTAGTATAAAATTCCCTATGGGTTGAAATGATATATACCCAAACGATCTTGTAGAATAGGAGAAAATCGTTATGGGTTGAAATGATTAACCCAAGCTATTTTCATTGAATTGAATTTGAGACTGCGGGTAGAAAAGATATATACCCGTAGATAATTAAATTACGGATTGAAATGATAAATATCCGTATCACTTGACCATAGGATATACTTGACCATAGGATATACTTGACCATATGATATAAAATTATAGACAGACACCGTTGGTCTATATATATAGTTTGAAATGATGTCCAAGGTTTAAAAATAAATATATATGGTTTTATATAAATATTGATTTTTTTAAATATTATATATATAAATGTTATTTTATATATGTTTAAATTCTTCATTTTCACAATTATATGTTTGGAAATTTTAAAATAATAAGTTAGTTTTAAATTATAAATTTTAAGAATTAACTTATAATTTTACTATTTAGAATATGTGTAAATTAGTTTTAATATAAAATAGATTTAATAATAATCTTTAATTTAATAAAGTCTAATTTAATTAGTATAAATTTTTTTAAGTATTTATTTAAATTTATATTTTTAAATAGATTCTATTATAATTTTTAATAATTAATGTTGGGGGAGATAAATTTAAATTGATTTAAAATCATATTCCATTAAGAATTATATTTAATTTAAATCGATCTGAAAATTATTGAAGAGAAACTTATTAAATGCATATTTGAGTATAAATAAATTGAAGAGAATATTTAGTTTACATGTAATTTGAGATTTTATTTAAATGATTATGTGATTGATTAAGAGAATATTTCAAAACTAAATAGCAGTAAAGTTGAATTTGAGATATAAAGAAATTTATCAAATATAGTTGAAATCTATTAAAATTGAAATGGTTTAAATTGTAGTTTGTATCTGTATTTGAAATCGATATAAAATAATTTATTGAGATTTGAATTGAATGGAAAAACAGAGATTTGATTTAAATGGGATTTTGGAATTCGAGTTAATTTGAATTGGTTTGTGAAATTTAAGGAAAACTATTTTTAATATATATATATAATTGGTTTAATAACATAACCTATTTTACTTATAACTATTTTAATATACCAACTTTTTTAAATATATAAACTATTTTATACCTATAACTATTTTTATATAAATTATTGTAATATAAGTTATTTTAAATTTATAACTATTTTAGATATACTAATTATTTTATTATATATACTAATTATTTTATTATATATACTAATTTAACTTGTAACTATTTTATTTTATAACTATTTGAAATAAAATGACTGTGGTGTTATAATAACATTTGGTTGTTAAAGAGATCGAGATCGGTTATTGTCATACTCTCTACCAATACCGAAAACAACTTTAACAACCGTATACAAGGTGGAGATTCCAGAATGAAGTAAGATGGTAACGACGATTCTATATAAGGTATATATATGGACCTAACTCCCATGAGTAAGCTTAAGGTGGCTAAAACATGTGCAATTGACAGGCCAAGTGAGGTGGCTCCTCCGATCGGACACACTTCTTCGATACCAATCTATTACTTTGTGATTGATTAAGTGCACCCTTGGATTTTTGGGAGTGTGGATCGAGTTAGGGGATTGTTGCGGCTTTGCGTTACCAATAGCCCAAAAGTGTAATTGGTATATCTACCCTGGCATTGCCTAGTTGTGTCGTGTCACCTACCATATCGAGACCACTATGAGTTTGTTTTTTGTCGTACCTATGGAGGACCCTCTGGCAGCTTCAAGTTTACGAAAGTATTACAGTACTGTATAGACTATGGCACTATAAAATGTGTTAAAGGAGATATGGGTAACACCTTAACGCAATTTTAATAGTTTACTTTACTATAGACATATTATAATAGCGTATTGTACTACATAGTAGATAGTTCAACGGATCCTTAGAGGATGGGTATCCTAAACATCCTTTGAGTTACTTGTATTTCACTTGATATTTCACTTGAGTTGGATTTATTGATATAAGAATGTTAATCATGACTCGAGCGTTTTGCTTTATGCTCGGGTCAGACTGAGTGTCACAGCATTCGAGACTCACCTTTGGAGTTGGAGTTTCGCTTGGAGATCCATCTACATCTATTCAGCTTTCAGTTGACTCTGGTGATATATTCAGATATTGTCATTTAACTATTGTATTGGGACTTCTATGTATTCGAGACTTATGTTGTATCTTGTTTTAACTCTGTTATATATATAGTATCTTCATAAACTACTATTCATTTATTCCGCTGCTTATGGTTACATTACTCGGTGTTTGTGATTCTGTGATTTATTTATTTACTGTATATGCCAAGCTTTGCCAAATATAAATTAACAATATGATATTTTGAGCAATTAAAGTTCGATATGTGTGGATGCGAATGACATGAAATACCGAGATGTTATAAGCGACAAGCACGTGACTAGGCAAAATTAGTTTTCACCTCCACTCAAGCGCAACTCAAATGTCAACCATCTCCTCTCAAATGAAATCGGTCATCCCCCCTTCACCATCGCCACGACGTTCATGATTACCAACCTTAAATTGTCAAAGTTGAGATTGGTACTAGATTTCTAGATCTCAGGGCTTAGTTCTCCAAGTGGTGATTCGAGTGGCGAAGACTTGTCCAAGGTGGCATCAAAAGGCAGCGACGGCTGTGGCAAGTCAACAGCGACAGGCAACGATGCTGGAAGACTCGGAAGCAGAAGGAATTTGGGTCAGCTATCGGTACACTCGGGTGAAAACCAAAAGGACTTGGGTGGAAATAAAAGCAAGGAATAAAGAAGTAAAAGTCCTAAATATATAGGACTTGGTGAAGAGCAAAATAATCGGTTCGAGTTAAATAACTCGATATCAGGTGATTTTTACTCCTCTGAAACCTCCAAAAAGAGAAGCATTATGCTCATCTAGGATGCAAAGTGATCTCCATAATGCAGACTACTTCCTTAGCACAGAGGAATGAAATTCCAATTATAACTAACCAGAACAGTTAAAGAAAAATCTATCATGTGAAAGGAAAATTTTGAGATAATATTTGAACGATTAACCAAAATTCGAAGGATAGCATTCCAGGATTTGTCTTGATCCAGAGCACACTTTGTTTCCGACGAAAGTGTACTCAGGGGTGCAAGTGTTCAATGGATTTTTAACCAAGCAGAATTCAACCAGAAGTATAAGTTCAAGACGAAGAAAAAATGACTCGAAAATTTAAAAGTACACTTAGAAGAGCTAGAGAACAAATAGGAAATTTTCAATGGAAATGGGAAATGGGACTAAGGAAATAACTCGATACCGATCTATTTAGGTCCATGATGAGTTTTTTCCCTCTTCATTTTATCTCCCAAACTCCATATATCTCTTATACAACTCCAATCACTCGTGATCAAGTGGCTTTCCCAGAGTTTAGATGATCAATTCCAAGGATTGATGAAAAGAAGGCAGAGAAAGCAAGAGAATTCAAGGGTTAATGGGAAGATCACTAGAATCAACCAATAGTCATGGAAAAGAGCTTGGAATGCATCGAGTAGAAGATGAAAGAGAAAAAAAGTGAAATAGTTCAACTTACATAAAGGAAAATGGATCTGTATTGAGTCATTTAGGTCGGTACCTAGCCATTTCCTTAGGTTTTGGCCTCTATGCTCACTTGTACAATATCGGGCTATCTTATGGACTAAAGTACAAGCAGGCTCTTAATCTTGTATCTCTGTTGCTCTATAAATATAAATCCTACTACAACCAGAAAGGGATTCGATTCTCTGCTGACATAGACTCTACCACTTCTACATCTCCTACATCCTTCACAATAGTCGCCTAGGTAGTTATCATTTGCAGCTCTACGCTATAGAACTCTACATGCCCTTGTACTAGTGACTTGTACACTCTAATTCTCTATAAAAATAGTTAATAAAATTATAAAGTGGACGTAGGCCAAAGATTACTGAACCATTATAAAAATCTTGTGTCTCCCTATTCCATTTCTTTTATTTTCAACGTTATCAATTCCATCTTGGATGTTGATCCATTTTTGGCACCAATATACGACAATAAAGATAAATATAGAGGAGTATTTGATGTCCGGTTTAGTCGAGCCTGTAAATTGTTCGGTCTTTGTTCATTTATTTCTCATCTAGGACATAAATTAGGACGAGAAAAGGCATGAAAATACGTCCATTTGAATCTTTTTGGTGTTTTTCTATTGTTTGAACACTTTGATAGAGTTAAGGTGCATCCTATGAGTAATTATATAAATTTTTATGTAACTTAACTCTAGTAAAAGAATCTGGTTCGAAATAAAGTATGTTTTTGTTTTTTATGTGTTGTTATATACTGATTTAAGTAATGATATTAATATATTAAATACGTATAAGCAGAAAATCTTTAGAATAAGTATTTTATCGATTTCAGTTGTGAGTGTACTCATAACCATGAATTTTGAATTGATATTCAAATACTGATTTCTTAAATTTTCAGAGTCAAGATGTATATAGAAAATGTTCTCAATACATTTGTTAAGACTAGTACACGTATTACTCTTCATATAATGGATTATGAATTACTCACGACCGTTAGTGACGTTAAGGGATTACATACTTGTGTGTGTTTGGAACAATCACAGATTGACTCAATATAAGTCTTCTATAAGTTAATACAACAGTTCAAAATAGAAAATCTCATGTAACGTCATGCAGTGGTCTTTAGACTTGTGAGAACTATGAATTTTAAGTAATCAGACCGTACTTTGATTATGGTCAATCACATCATGATCTTATTACAACCATAGTTGGGTATACATTGAATTACTTGAAATGAAGCACTACTTAAGTGAGGAATCTTCTCCTTCGTTGTAGAAGTTTAGTACCACCATAATTAGTAGTCAACTTAAAGACAAAATCTCTAGCCAGAGTAAAATAGTTAATTAATAAATGTTATCAAATTGAATCAAGAACTTTAAAGTTGTTTATGCAATTAATTAAGGAAAATATTAGAATTTTTGACCTTAGACCATACTCTAGATATTTTAGTGATATGGTGATGGAAAAAATAAACCATATACAAAATATCATTACAAAGTGTACCTTAATAAATATTAGAAATTGGATTTCATCAAAATGATCTGTAATCGACTGAAACTTTTACTCGATACAATACCTCAGCAAATCCCATACATAATTTAGTAGCATTTAAATTATTTAAAAAGTGACCAAAGACATGGTTCACACTAGGGAATCAACATAACCGTGTTGTTAGGTAGTTTCTGAGTTCAACTAATTAAAAATTAATTTATAGTTATTATAAATTACTAATAAAATTAATACAATGTTGAATTTTTATTGTAGTTTATTTTTTATTCGAAGACTTAAAATAAAATAAAATAATTGTAACAACACGTAATTCTCGATAATTAAAAATAGTTAATTTAAAAAGAAGTTGTGATTTAATGTTGGAAGAAATAAAAATTTGTGATTTAATAATAAGAATGTAATTGGGACAAAATGTAATATTACTGAATTAAGGAAATGGGTAACTGCTTTAAATATAAATTCAAATTAACTAAAATAATTAAAGAGTTATAATTGATATATATAAATAAATTATAGTAATGTATGTATTAATGGACAATTGGATTAAAGGAGCAATTGATAATTTAAATGTTGCCTTAATTAAATAGTATGTAATAAATTGTGAATTAGAAAAATGAATGTTGTGTAAATTACTATAACACTTGTGTGTGGATAAAAAACATAGAAATGTGATTAAATATAGAAATGGTGACAAATTGTTATTTGTTATCAATTCATTTAATCAATTGCAATTGAATGTCATCAAATGTTGCATTTACGGGAGTTAAGGCAATACCGGTAAATTGTTAATGTAGTAAAAGGAATAGAAATATATATTTTATTCATAATGAAATAGTTGATTTAATAAAAGAGTGAAATCAAGATGAATAAATTAATTAAGATTTTAGATTTTATATTTATATGTGAAATTGACAAAATTCAATAAAATTGAAATATTATAGTTAATACAAATAAAAAGATGGAAATTGCAGCATATTAGTGAAAGAAGATATCAGCGAATGTTAATTATATTATTAGAGTAATAATTGATTGAATAAAAAGAATTGAAATCAAATTTAATCAATTTATTGGAATTAAATTTTAATTAATTAGATTAATTATAGTTGAAACTGAATACAGTATTTTGGAAAGTAATTAATACTAAAATTTTAGGTAAACGTGTTTTAAGTTATTGTAAATGCCTACGAAATCAAAATGATAAAAATGGCCAGTTAATTAATTTGAATAAAAAAAGTGATTTAATTAATTTGATATTAATTTATTTAATTAACGTGAAAATAGCTATTTTGGCCTCTGTCTCGGATTTCGATGAAGCAAGTTTCATTAGATCCGTAATGGGGAAATATTGCAGGATTTCAAGTTTCGTACCAATCGGACCTGTCATTTGAACACACGAACTCGAAATGCCTAAAAATTAATTTAATTAAATTCAATTGAAATCAATTTGAAATAAGCTGATTATAAAGGTAATTTCTTCATACGATGTAATTAGGACTTGAAACTTGTTCCATTGAGTTTAAATTTATCAAAAACGTCTATTTTGATATATGGAAGATCTGTTCCGTTTCGGAAACAGGTCGGGCTTTTCGGGTCGTATTTGTAGTTTCAAATCTATTCAGATGTTTATTCATTTCTTGTTGGGCTTTGTTAGTGTATATATAGTTTTGTCCAAACCCTACCATCCTTGTTACTTTTTATTTCTGCATGTTCAATTCCTTCTCATCTCCTCTTTCAAATGGCAGAACATATTAAAATTCTCAAACCCTAAATCCAGTTTCAAAATCAATTTCAAAAATTAAAACTCCTCAAACTGTACAATATTATATATCAATTCGAAGCACTCGATGAGCGTGATCCACTACAGCAATTCTTTTTTGGATTTGAATCATCGTTTGACCAGAAATTGAGGTTGAACCTCGGCCGTTCGTTTTAGGGTTTGACGACCCAATAGTGGATCATCGTCCGATCGACGCTTGGGAGGCGGCATTGGGAAGGGCTCGTGGAGTAGGTCCCGTGGATGGTGCTTAGCCTTGAACGGCGAATTAAGGTAGCGGCGTCGACGAGCGTTTGGGGGAGGCGAGCAAGGCTGCTTGGCCATGGGGTGAGCGGCGCGAGGTGAGGAGGCCAGTGGCGATCTCGGATGGACATGGTAGGGCCTGTGGGTTGTGGCAAAACTGAGTGAACTTAGTCGTTGGTGGCGGCCGTTCATCATTCTTCATGTTCGAGCTTTGCGTGAGAAGATACGGCCTGGTGACGTGGAAAAATACTTAGGTTATATTATTATTATTATTTTATTTTATTTAAATTTCATTTTTCAAATCTTCTAACTATAATAACTTTTACATATAAGGTCCAATTCGTACGCGGTTTGTTTCGTTGGGATCGTATCGAAATTTCGAACAATTTGACGCTGGTTTAAATGAATTTTGGGCCCTAAATTGGAATTTAAATCGATTTAAATTCAAAGGCAAGTGTTTTAACCCACTCACAACTTCTAAAATTTCTTACGTTAGTTAAATTAAATTTATGATGCGATTAGAAATTTATTGATTGTGTTTGGTTTGTTAAACTGTCATTTCTGGTTAAATTTGACTTTTATAGCATTTAGTTACCGTTTAATTTAATATTGTATTTTTAATTGTCAATTTAATACATGTATGGATTATCAGTTATCTATTGATGTTCATCGATTGATTTGGATGATGAATGTGATGTATGTTTGATTTGTTGATACTGGATGACCAGATGTCATATTTTATATTGTTATAATACTAGATGTTCCCTATGGGTTGAAACGATACATACCCAAACGATCTATAGATTAGGGAAAAATCGTTATGGGTTGAAATGATAGAGTCGAGCAATTTTATGGACTTTATTTAATTCGGGATTGCGGTTTGAAATGATATACAAATGTAAAATTTTAAATTGCGGATTGTAATGATAAATATTTGTATCACTTTACCCTAGGGTAGAAAATTATATACGGACACCGGATTGGTTAAATTTAATGATTTTTGAATATGTAAAATTTTGAATTCAGTTACTAGTATTTTGAAATAGAAATTTGATTTATGTAAATTGAATTTTTTCGGAAGTCCAAGAATAAAATTTGAAATTGGAATTGATTTAATGAATTGTTCAAGGGATTTAAATTGGAATTTCAAAGTTAAAGTGTTAAATATAAATGAATTTTTCGAAAATGGATTTATTGGAAATGTTTGGATATAACTTTGAAATCTATTTAAAATTAATCTAAACTATTTAATTTAAAACTATTTTTGATTTATTTACTCTATTATAACCTATTTAATCCAATTTAATCCATTTCACTAATTTTAAACTAATTAAATTTATTTATTCTATTTTAAATCTATTTAATAATAATCTACATACATTTAATCTATTTTATAAAAATCTACTCAATATAATTTAAATCAATTTAACCTATAGTTAATCTGTTTATACATTTTTAAAAATAAAAAAATCCATTTAATCTATTTTAAGTCTATATAAATCATTTTAAATCTAATTAAAACTAATTTCAAAATCTATATTAAACCATTTTACTATTTAAACAACTTCAATCTATTTTAAACTATTTTAAAACTATTTTAGCTATCTAAACTATTTCTAAATTTCAGACGTGTAAAATTGAAGTATTTATATTCAAATCCTTGAGTTTAAAGCGAATATGGTTAAATAATGTAATAATCTAAGTTGAGAATAAAATGACATATTTGAGTGGATAAGATGATTTTGAGATGAGGAATTAATTAACATATCTTATCGATCAATGCAAAGTGAATATGATTTTTCAAAGTGAATATAGTTTGTAGGTGAATATGATTTTGAAAGTGATATGTTTTGAAATCGAATATGATATTTCGATATTAAGTATGAATTGACTCTTGAAATGTAAAAGAAACATCTGGTGTGAAATAAGCATTTGGTTGTTAAAGACACCAGAATCAGATATTATCATACTCTTCGTCAATACCGAAAATCACTTTAAAAACTGTATACTTGGTGGAGATTCCAGAAATGAAGTAGGATGGCTTGGTGAACGAGTTCTGTATGAGGAACAACGTGAGCCTGACTCCTATGAGTCAGCTTAGATGTGACTAAAACAGGAGTCACGCCGGACCAAGTGAGGTCGCACCTTCGATTGGACACATTTCATTGATACCATATTATGACTTTGTGACGATTTGGTGGCCAACCCTTGATTTTGATTTGGGAGTGTATTCCAAGGTGGGCGGTAGTAGCATCTATGCGTTACCAACAGTCCGGATCCGCAATTAGTATATCTACCCTGGCATTTCCTTGAGTGTCATGTTCACATGCCCTATCGCTCCTTCAACGAGTTTTTTTATGTCGTACCTATGGAGTGCTCCCTGATAGCCCACCTACGGGTGGATTTTACAGTATCTATATAGACTACGACATTATATAAAATGTGTTAAGGGTGATATGGGTAATGCTTTAATGCTATTTTAATACTTTAATTTATTGTAGACATATTATAATGGCATATTGTACTATGTAGTAAATAGTTTAACGGATCCTTAGGAGATGGGAATCCCGAACATCTCTTAAGTTACTGCACTCACGTTAAACACTGGATAAGAGATGTCAAACCCCATAAACATCTCTAACGCCGTTCCACTCATATTTAATTATCGTTGATTTAACTTACATAAGATATTTTAGTTCCGACTCGAGCGTATTGTCTTTTCAATTCGCTCAGGTCAGCCTTAGTCTTTCAGGGTTGAAGACCTTATTTATGGAGGACGAAGACGAAGATTTGTACTATTAGTATTTATTACATTTATTCCACTGCATCTTGTTGTTCCGCTGCATTTATCTATTTATTCCTATTTTATGTAACTCTAATTTTTGTATTGTAAAAGAAT
Source organism: Allium cepa (assembly GCA_030765085.1). Taxonomy (NCBI): domain Eukaryota; kingdom Viridiplantae; phylum Streptophyta; class Magnoliopsida; order Asparagales; family Amaryllidaceae; genus Allium; species Allium cepa. The sequence continues at coordinate 169,429,803 of CM060932.1, forward strand.
AATCAAATGTATTTATAAAATAGCTTCATGAAATGTTATTTGATTATTATATTTTGTCACTCTGCTGCGAGATTCTGTATTTGTTTTATTTCTTTTTCTTATTTACCCCAATAACAATTTACACTTTTGTATGGTTTGAGTCTGACATGCGTGGTTTATCGTCGATTTAAACCGTCCAAAAAGGCAGGTCGTTACAATAATAAATAATTGTTATATATTGATTTGATTAAATAATTGTTATATATTGATTAAGTAAATATATGGAATTTCAAAGTTGAAGTGTTAAATATAAATGAATTTATCAAAAATGGATTTATTAGAAATGTTTGGATATAACTTTGAAATCTATTTTAAATTAATCTAAACTATTTTAATCAATTTAAAACTATTTTTAATTTACTTAATCTATTATAACCTATTTAATCTGATTTAATCTGTGCAGTTAAAGCGCTCGGCAGATTCATAGCGGTGGAGGTGCAAAAAGTCATAGCGGGGATATAACGAGGATATAGTAGGATATAGTGGATAGCTCTAAAATAGCATATAAAACTTATACTTAATGTTTTTTTATATATATAAATGGTAATTAAATGAAAAATTATCATTCAAATTAAATTATAATTAGTATATACATAATTTTAAATAAAAACATGTGCGAATATACTTTAAATAAACGTAAAACTGTTATATAATATAATTAAATTTAGTAGAATATTAGAGTATGTTTATTTCTGAAAATATTGAAAATTAAATCAAATAAATTAGTTTCATAATTTTTATATTGTATAAATGCAATTCTTCATTTCATTTATTTAAAGAAGATATAACGAAAATAGTGGAATATAGCTAGAATAACGGAATATAGCGGAAATAGCGGGGCTTAAAGCGGAAAGGCTATATTTTGGGGCTATATGGAAAAATCATAGCGGCAGAAATCTGCTATGAGATATAGCAGGGTTATAGCAGGGTAATAGCGAGGCATTAACTACACAGGATTTAATCCATTTGACCTATTTTAAACTAATTAAATTTATTTATTCTATTTTAAATCTACTTAATATAATTTACACACATTTAGTCTATTTTAAATTTATTTAATCTATTTAAAAATCTACTTAACATAATTTAGATCAATTTAATCTATAATTAATCTATTTAAACATTTTAAAACTAAAAATATCCATTTAATCTATTTTGAATATATGTGAATAATTTTAAATCTAATTAAACCTAATTTAAAATCTATATTAAACTATTTTACTATTTAAAATATTTCAATCTATTTTAACCGTCTAAACTATTTCTAAATTTCAGACATGCAAAGTTGAAGTATTTATATTCAAATCCTTGACTTTAAAGCGAATATGGTTAAATAATGTAATAACCAAAGTTGAGAATAAAATGACATATTTGAGTGGATAAGGTGATTTTGAAATAAGGAATTAATTAACATATCTTATTGACCAATGCAAAGTGAACGTGATTTTTCAAGGTGAATATAGTTTGAAGGTGAATATTATTTCGAAAGTGATATGGTTTGAAATCAAATATGATATTTTGATATTAAGTATCCATTGACTCTTGAAATGTAAAAAAACCATCCGGTGTGAAATAAGCATTTGCTTGTTAAAGAAACTGGGATCGGATATTGTCGTACTCTCTACCAATACCGAAAACCACTTTAACAATTTTGCACGTGGTGGAGAATCCAAAAATGAAGTAGGATGGTTTGGCGAACGAGGTCTGTATAAGATATGATGTGACCTTGACTCCCGTGATTCAGCTTAGATGTGAGTAAAACAGAAGCCACGTCGGGCAAGGTGAGGTCGTACCTCCAATCGGACATATTTCTTCGATACCATATTACGACTTTGTGATGATTTGATGGCCACCTCTTGATTTTGATTTGGGAGTGTGTTCCGAGGTGGGCGGTAGCAGCTGCTATGCGTTACCACCAGTTCGGATCCGCAATTGGTATATCTACCCTAGCATTGCCTCGAATGCCGTGTTCACATGCCCTATCGCGCCTTCTACGACTTTTTTGTGTGTCGTACCTATGGAGTGCTCCTTGATAGCCCACCTACGGGTGGAGTTTACAGTATCTATGTAGACTACGACATTATATAAAATGTGTTAAAGGGTGTATGGGTAACGACTTAACGTTATTTTAATACTTTACTTTACTGTAGACATATTATTATAGCGTATTTTACTATAGTAGATAGTTTAATGGATCCTTAGGAGATGAGAATCCTAAACATCTCTTAAGTTATTGCACTCACGTTAAACACTGAATAGGAGATGTCAAACCACGTAAACATCTCTAACGCTTCCACTCATATTTAATTACCGTTGATTTAACTTACATAAGATCTTTGAGTTCTGACTCGAGTGTTTTGTCTTTTCAATTCGCTCGGGTCAGCCTGAGCATTTCAGGGTTGAAGACCTTATTTTTGGAGGACAAAGAAAAAGATTTGTACTACTAGTATTTACTATATTTATTCCACTACATCTTGTTGTTCCACTGCATTTATCTATTTATACCTATTTTATGCAACTCATTTTTTTGTGTTATAAAACAATAATCAAATGTATTTATAAAACAACTTCATGAACTGTTATTTGATTAACATATTTTGTCATTCCACTACGAGATTCTGTATTTGTTTTATTTCTATCTCTTTTTCTTTTTTACCCCAATAACAATCTACCCTTTTGTATGGTTTGAGTCAGACGTGTGTTGTTTATCGTCGATTTAAACCATCCAAAATAGTAGGTTGTTACAGTTGGTATTTGAGCTTTCGTTTAGCCATAACTTAGCTTTGTGGGGTCTGACTCATATAAATAGGGTTGTGATACCTTAGAATGAGTCGCTGAGTGAATATACATGAGAGAATGTATTTGTTAGTGTTATAAAATGTTTTTATATTGTGTTAATTTGTTCCATTTTGTATTTATAAATTTTGGTTGGTGCATAGGATGTTATGACATTGATAGGGATTTCTAAACACTTAATAGGACAGAGTGACACAATATTGTTTTGAATATAGTGAATGAAATAATTTTGCCTATTATATATTGTTGTATATAAAATAATAATTTTACAAATGATATATTTGGTTGTAATATAATTGTTTGTTAGGTAGTGAAATTTCTAAATATTGGTTGAAAATGAGATTTGTAAATAAAATAAATATAAATTGGAAGATTAGGACCGGAGTTCCGAGATTTTGAAAATTTCTTTCGAAGGATTTTTGAAATATAATATTAATATTATTTGGAAGTATTTTCAGATATTCTCAAAATTCCTTTAAAAGAATTTTGGAAGGAAATAAGTTCTGTACTCCCCTGTAACGACCCATCTTTCATTCCATAGAAAGATGCATCATTAATAAGAAAGAAAGGGATAGAAAAGAGAAAAGATAGAAAAGAAAGAACTAAATAACATTAGAATCTCACAGCGGAACGAATAAATTATATTATATCACATAAGATATTACATAGTATCATATGCATCAGAGTTATACAACTCATACATCTCAATTTAGACAGTTATAAACACCTTTCTAGTCATTACAACTCAAGTACATCACAGAAACATAACACAACACTAGCACAGCGGAACCACTATATATCTACACGCGGAAGCCTCCTACTCCAAATCTCCTCCAGAATTCGTCAAGGCTAACCTGAATTCCTTGGCTACTCGTAAAAATTTGAGTACCTAACAATTTAATAAAACAGAAAATAAACTCCGGGTCAGACATGGGTCTGGTGTGAGTAAACGGGTTAAACTTAGTTAACTTTGAAAAAACCTTTAAAAACAAAAGGTATCTCGTAAGACTTCCTGCACGTAAACACGAAAAAGTTTTTACCCTATGACAACCAAAACATTTGATAGGAAATCCAGAATATTATAAGAGGGTCTATGGTTTTCGACTAAAATACAAAATAGCTTGAATGCTTACATCTCACGTTCCAACATAGTTGGGCACAATCAAAACGTACGACACTTATTGGAGATTGGATTCCATACAATGGTAGGGCTACTAGGGTACCGCCCGTCATAGTACGTGGCCTAGATCACCGTACTGAGGATCCACCCTAAATCCCCTGCAACACAAGGCCGGAACCATCCCTTACTGGATAGTACCGAACAAGACAACCCTGCAGTTGTTCATGACCAACTGCCCACTAAGCCGAATAAAAAGGGACCTCTAGACAGGAGTAAATCTCGTCCTACTTGGGTGCTACCCACTTAGCCTTGCTGCATCAATCCATACAAGTTCATTCCGGGTTCGAACGAAACCGAAGGCACTATCTCGCTACACTTATTTTGGAATAACCCTCAAAGTTAATGACAATAGCCCTTTCATGCTGAATCTTCACTTGATCTTCACTTGAGATTTCACGATGTAACGTTTAATTTGGATCGATGTGGTTTTTGGAATTCTAAATTTGGAAATCCGATCCCGGTCTCACCGAAATCCAAAACACCATCTTAATGTCCAAGTGGTTTAAATTTGAACAATTTAATTCAATTTAATATATTGAATTCACATAGCATCATTCACAGATAAATATCACGCATTTATCACAGCTATTACCAATACCACATCACAGATTATCAAATTATTAATATCAATCAATCCAGACATTCTACTCAAACAATCATCCATAAATAGGAATTATTAATTAATTAATTTAATCAACTTAAATTAAATTAATTACTTGAGAATTAATCACCTAACCCTACTTAATCAATCATTAATTAATTACAACCATTTAATTAATTAATCATTCTTTAATCACCTTATAAACCAATTAATTCATCATTAGTTACAGATTAATTATCCTTTAATTATACTCTTAATTAATCATCCTTGATTTATTATTATTTAATTACATTAAGTAATTAGCCTTTAAATTAATTACACAAATTAATTATTCTTTAATCATTCACATTAATTAACTTTAATTTCTCTCATTAATTAATTAACTATAATTAATTACATTGATCCTTAATTAATTACGTTAATTAATTATACTATAATCACTTTATTGATTAATTATCTTTCAATTAATCTTATTCATTAATCAACTAACCTTAAATTATTATTATTAATTGGATTAATTAATGATCCTCTAATTACTTTCATTAATTAATTATTCTTTTAGTTAATTCCATTTATCAAGAAATCTTTTAACTTAATTACATTCATTAATTACCCTTAATTAATTACTTTTAGTAATTATCTATTCTTTAATTACTTACATTAATTAAATTAACTTCTTGATTAATCACACCAATTAATCCTTTAATTAATTACACTGAGTAATTAACCGTTGATTACTTCCACTAAGTAATTATTCTTTAATTACTTCCCATTAAGTGATTTCCCTTTAATTAGTTACGTTCAGTAATTATCCATTAATCACTTTCACTACGTAATTTACCCTTCATTAATTACATTAAGTAATTATACTTAACCAATCACCAAGTGATTATCTTTAATTAATTAACTAATAAATTAACTTAAATTAACCACATTAACTTAATTAATTACATTAAGGAACTAATTTCTTTAATTACTTCATTAAGTAATAACCCTTTTTATATTTAGTAATTAACCTCTAATTACATCCATTACTTACTTATTTCTTAATTAAATTAACCTTTGATTACTTAGATTAATCAATCCTATATTAAGTAATCAACTACCCTTAATTAATTACACAAATTAATTTATCTTAATTTAATTACCTAAGTTAAGCATCTTGGTTAATTAAGTAATATACTTTAATTACTTTTGTAAATAAGACTTGATTAAATTAAGACAACCCATTTACTATATTAAACTCTTACCTACTATTTAAATTAAATTTAAAAACTTGAATTTGGTTTATACAAAATCATCATCCTTTGATTTATTAAATTTAAATACCTTTTACTTTAATCACATTTAAATTTCAACAATTACATTTTATTTGAAAACATTTATGGGCTAATTACATGATTTATCCAATGTAATATTTATATAAACTAGACTATTTTAAAACAAAATAATCTTTGAAAATCTATACTTTTAAAACTAAAAATTTTAAAATATCATGCTTCAAAACAAACATTTCATTCATCTTTAAAACTGGTTAAAACGTTGTTTAAAATTAGCTTTGCTTTTTATAAACTATCCACGTTTACTTTAGTTCATAAGTCTGGTTACAAAATTTTTTAAAACAAGACTTGCTTATCTAACAAACTTGAGATAAATCAAATGAAAACCCGAGACAACACTCGCATAATCCTTCCCTCGCGTCATCACGAACCATACTTCGAGTCGAACACGTGAACCTCTCGAGGAAAACCCGAACAAAATTCTTCTTTCCCAAAATCACAAACTTCTATATGCACGAAAGATCACCGTGCATGTGCATGATGATTCTGATCATCGATGATCATCACCACGACCATCGACATGAAGACCCCGATCCTGCCGACCTCTCGACCACCCTGATCGGTGAATTCTCCTATTGCAATGAAATCGAGCCTCACAGCACTCATCGGGATTTAAACCTGAACGACCAAAATCCCCTATCGACGATGATCACGTCGACTGGAAACCCCAGCCTTCCTCCCAGAGCAGCACCATATTACAACTTCGCGATTCCCCACCTCGCGTTCGATGTCGATGCGCCATGGTCGTCGAGATCATCTCAACACCGTCTTAGACAAAACAGAACAACAAAACCTTAGATCGCCTCTGACAACCTTCCACGTTCATTAGAAAAATATTCCTATATTTTTTCCAAGATCCTCCATACCCTAGCCTCCTCTAGTAGTGAAATCGAACTTCCTCATGCCGTCGATCGACGACAATCGACCAAAAGCCAAAATTCGAACAACTCGCGAATTCTAGACCAATACTCATTTAAAAATCACCAAATTTATACTAAAATTCATGATTCGTTTATACGAATCAGATTCTATAATCCAGAGATGAATTCGTAGATATTGATTTTCAACTTAATTTACCTTTTTATTGTAAATCTTAATATTCCAGAATATTTAGTGAATATAATTTCTTAAAATCATTTTTAAAAACAAGATCATGTTTTTACAATCATTTTCTTTTTAGAAATCAAAGTTTAATAATGAATATTTGGGAAGATAGGAATTTTTATGTGGTTGATCTTGAGCCAGAAGTTCAACAGATGCATGCATGCTATCATACACAGGCATTTTTCGATACATTGCAGCATTCAAAACCATATTCAAGTTGAAGATATTCATGCACACACATATTTAGCATCATCATACAGATATATTAGAACCAAAATATTTTTACTTTAAGTGTTTACTCACCAGACATTGAAGAAGCAAAGGACAAATCTGTTATTTTTTTCCTGGAACATTGTTTTGATCTGGCATTTGAATCTTGTTGAATTTTTGAAATTGCAGTTTGATCCAAAGAAACTTTGCAGTTGTGTTGGTTTAAATTGAGTTGAAATTTGAAATCTTTGTTTGTTGAATCCTTTCCAGAAGAGCTTGCGATAGTGTTTAAATTTAAATCTTGTTTTGGTTTTGTTTATATTTTTAAGAAGAAGAAAGAAAGAGAGTACAGAGGAAAATTTTGAACTGGAAATTATAGAACAGGTATTTTTCCCCTTTAAAACATTGTTATATACTCAATTTTCTTTAAAACAAGGTGTGGCCACTTGTTAACTTAAGTTGTAGAATGTTTACAAATGTCCCTAAACAATCTTAGGTAAATGGCAAATGTTATAATACTTTTTTTAATTTATTTCTTATGTTACAAGTGTTTAAAATTTATTATTTTAATTTATTTCTTATATTCATATTAACATGTTTATGTTATTTCAATTTATGTTTTATTTGTATATTTTTAAAGTACATTTTCCAAATCTAAAATTAAAAGAAAGAAAATTAAAAGAAAAGGACATTAAATTAAATCTTATTTTAAAGTTTAAACTAAAAATATTGTACTCAAATATATATATATATATATATATAAACTACATTTATTTCAAGAACCAATTTTTTTTAAAAGAAAACATATTAAACTTTTATTATAATATACTATTTTAAGCTATCATATTTTTAAACAAAATAAATATTTACTTTAAGTGTTTTTGAAAATATAAGATAAAATTTTAAATAGCTTTTGAAAAGTTTTTATATTAAATTCAATCATAATCTTCCAAATCACAATATATTCATATATATTTATATATTATAAATTTGAAAACATTTTTATTAAATTTTAAATTGAAACCCAACTTCCTTTTCATAATGTATATACAAATATACATATTATAAATAGAATACTTTTTTATTAGCGTAGAAAGATAAATTTTTATCAATTAAATACTATTAACTTTTGAAAAGATTAAATTTGCCTAATTAAATTATTATTATTATTAGTTTTGAAAAGTTAAATTCTGTTAAATTAGATTATTAAATCAATATTGCAGATTTAAAATAATTATTAATGGAAATTGTCAAATAAATATTGCCCAAATTCCAGGACATCACATCCGCTCTCTTTCGTTGGAAAATAATTTCACTGATGAGTGCACGCATCATCCATGTTCATTTTTGAGTTTCAAAGTGGGAAGACCGTTGTAGTAAATTTACTGCACTATTTTTTTGATAACTTAATTTTGATTTTGAATTCCAAATATGATTTCTATATATATATATGAAAGACATTATTATATATCATTTTAAACAGTTGAAATGAAACCAGGTTGTTTAGTTCTTAAATTTCGTAAATTAGAAATTGAAATTTATTGTAATGGATGAAACCTTGACTATATTAATAGTTAGAAACTTCGAAAATGAAAATAAGATATTTGATGTTAAAATGATAAATGAAATAAATAATAAATTGAAAATTTGTAAACTGTAAATAAAATGGAAATGAAAATAAGAAAATGTAACTATTGAACATTTTGATTTAAAATAAATAGGAAAACTTGTGTAACCTTTTATTGCATTCTAAAAGACACACACACACATATATATATATAACTTACCAAAATATTAAAAGTTGTAATGTTAAATAGGATATATGATAGTATATTATACAAGTAAAACTTTAGAAAATGAAGGTGTTCAATAGACTTACTCTTATAAATAGGCATTTTGATGTTATAAATTGTTATAAGCTAAAGTTAATAGTTTGAAATGCTACTAATGAAATGTAATAAAGTAAATAATGTCAAAATATGATTATAAACTTAGGTTAACATTGTATGCTATTTATAATCAGATTTAATGGTAAAGGTGAAAGCTGTAAGTAAATAATTATAAACTTGAATTAATATTGAAGCCATTTATATTTAAAGTGAGTACCGTAAGTAAATGATTATAAACTTAAGTAAATGTTTGAGGTTGTTTATAATTAAAATAAGTTGAAAATATGAATATGGTAAGTAGAGGATTATAAACTCAAGTTAACGACAGAAGCAATTTATAATTTAAATGAACATAAAAATGAATATTATATTAAATTAAGTGGTTATAACTTCAGAAAAGTTGAAATGGTCCAGAAAATAGATTTAATATTATGTGACACTATATGAGAATGAATGTAAATTAGAAAGTAGGAAACTTAAGTATGAACTTATGCACAAATGAATATAATATCTAATGGAAATCCAGTACATAAATCAATAAGCGTAAACTAAATTGCAATAAAATGTATGTAAAAATTAAATAATGAATTCGTTGATTTTTATAATCAATTGAATGGAAATAACTTATGTAAGAAATGAATATAAAGTAAAGGAATGAAATGACATTGTATGAATAAAAGGAAAAATGAATTTTGTAAGTAATGAATGGAAATTGAAATTTTGTAGGAATTAAATGTAAATTAAAGAAAATAGTCTTGGATAAATGAAAATAAACAAATAATAAATGATATGAAAGAAATATGTAAAGTAAACTTAAATATTGTTTGGATTTTTGTTGTTTGTTTGGCTATGGGTTGTTTGGGAAAGGATACTTCTAATTGTTTGGATGTATGAATAACCTGTTGAGTTTTATCTATGACTATTGGGTTGATGGTATACTTAGTAGTTTATTTGTCATTCTATGTGATTAAAAGTGTCTAGACCTGAACAAATCATTTGTTTTTCTTGATATGGATGAATGGTTAATTACTTTGATTCTTGTATGCTTGTTTGCAAAGTGATTGTTGTTATGTTGCATTGATCTGTTTTGTTATTAGCTGAAACAACTCAAGATATTTCTCTTTTATATTATTATTAACCTCTTTGGATTACATAAGTGAAATACAGGTTTATGGAAGCAATAGCTACTGCTCTTGGTATCATAAATTAAGCGTTGTTTGCCCGAAAAATAGATACGTTCTTAGATTACAGTTTTCTAGCGATATTATATTGTTTTTCCCATTGTTTGGGATATATTATTTTGAAAAATATTATATATATTGTCATTATTGATATTACTGTTTCTCCCAGACCTCTTCGTACAAAGGAGACTCTGCCGAAATTTTCTATGAATTTTGAACTTAGAAAATTTTATGTAATATTTTCCAAACTTTTATTAACTTGAATATAAAAGGATTCAACGGTTTATAAATTTATATATTTTATTTTAATTATATAATTATGCAAATAAATTGTTTATAAATTTAATATCTTGGATAAGATATATAAATTCCTTCTTTTTCCTTTTCCGGGGCAAAAAGTTTTGAGTTGGGGAGAGTGCAACGACCCGTAATTTTCGATAATAAAAAATAGTTAATTTAAAAATGGTTGTAATTTAATGTTGTAAGAAATAAAAATTTGTGATTTAATAATAAGAATGTAACTGGGATAGAATGTAATATTAATGAATTAAGGAAACTGATAGCCGCTTTAAATGTAAATTCTAATCAATTAAAAGAATTAAAGAGTTATAATTGATATAGATTGTAAATAAATTATAGTAATGTATGTATTAATGGATAATTGGATTAAAGAAGCAATTGATAATTTAAATGTTGTATTAATTAAATAGTATGTAATAAATTGTAAATTGGAAAAATGAATGTTGTGTAAATAACTATAACACTTGTGTATGGATAACAACCATACAAATATGATTAAATATAGAATGGTGACAAATTGTTATTTGTTATCAGTTCATTTAGTTAATTGCAATTGAATGCATTAAATGTTACATTTATGCGAGTTAAGACAATAACTGTAAATTGTGAATGTAATAAAAGGAATAGAAGTATAAATTTTATTCATAATGTAATAATTGATTTAATAAAAGAGTGAAATCAAGATAAATAAATTAATTGAGATTTTAAAAATTAAATTTATGTGTGAAATTGATAAAATTCAATAAAATTGAAATATAATAATTAATAGAAATAAAAAGGTGAAAATTGCAGCATATTATTGAAATAAGATATCAACGAATGTTAACTATATTATTAGAGTAATAATTGATTGAATAAAAAGAATTGAAATCAAATTTAATCAATTTATTGGAATTAAATTTTAATTAACTGGATTAATTACTGTTGAAACTGAAAACGTTATTTTGGAAAGTAATTAACATTGAAATTTAGGTAAACTTGTTTTAAGTTATTGTACATGCCTATGAAATCAAAATGATAAAAATGGTGAGTTAATTAATTTAAATAAAAAAGTGATTTAATCAATTTAACATTAATTTATATAATTAACGCGAAAATAGCTATTTTGACCTCTGTCTTCGATTTCTAAGAAACCAGTTTCATCAGATCCGTAACGGGGAATTATTATAGGATTTCAAGTTTCGTAGCGATCGTGCCTGTCGTTTGATCGTACAGACTCGAAACGCCTAGAAATAAATTTAATTAAATTCAATTGAAATCAATTTGAAATAAGCTGATTTTAAAGCTAACTTCTTCATACGATGGAATTAGAACTTGAAACATATTCCATTGAGTTTAAAATTATCGTAAACATCTATTTTGATATATGGGATGACCTGTTTCCTTTCCAGAAACAGAACGGGCTTTTCCTGTCGTATTTGTTGTTTCAAATCTATTCAGATGTTTATTCATTTCTTGTTGGGCTTTGTTAGTATTTATAGTTTTATCCGAACCTAACAGCCTTGTTACTTCTTATTTCTGTACGTACAATTCCTTCTAACCTTCTATTTCCAATGGCAGAACATATTTCAATTTCAAAAATTAAAACTCCTTAAACTAAACAACATTATATATCAATTCGAAGCACTCAATGAGCGTAATCTGCTGCAGCAGTTCATTTTTGGATTTGAATCATCGTTTGACCAGAGATTGAGGTTGAACCTCGGCCATTCGTTTAGGGTTTGACGATCCAACAGTGGATTGTCGTTCGATCGACGATCAGGAGGCGGCGTTGAAAAGGGATCGTTGAGCAAGTCCCATGGATGGTGCTTGCTGGTCGTATAGTGGCCGGAGTTAGCCTTGAACGGAGAATTAAGGTGGCGACGTCGGTGAGCGTTTGGGGGAGGCGGGCAAGGCCGCTTGGCCATGGGGTGAGCGGTGCGACGTGAGAAGGCCAGTGGCGGTGTAAGGTGGACGTTGTAGGGCCTGCGGGTGGTGGTGAAATTGAGGGAAGTTAGTCATTGGCAGCAGCTGTTCTTCGTTCTTTGTGTTCGAGCTTTGCGTGAGAAGATACGGCCTAGTGGTGTGGCAAAATACTTAGCTTATATTATTATTATTATTATATTTAAATTTCATTTTCAAATCTTCTAACTACAATAACTTTTACATACGAGGTTCAATTCACGTGCGGTTTGTTTCATTAGGAGCGTCTCGAAATTCTGAGCATTTTGATGCTGGTTGAGACGAAATCTGAAACTGTTGAATTTTAGGTACTAAATTGGATTTTAAATTGATTTAAATTCAAATGTGAGTGTTTTAACCCACTCACAACTTCTAAAATTTCTTATGTTTGTTAAATTAAATTTATGATGTGATTAGAAATTTATTGATTACGTTTGGCTTGTTAAATTATCATTTCTGGTTAAATTTGACTTTTATAGCATTTAACTACCGTTTAATTTAATATTGAATTTTTAATTGTCAATTTACTGCATGTATTGATTATCACTTATCTATTGATGTTCATCGATTGATTTGGATGATGATTGTGATGTATGTTTGATTTGTTGATAATGGATAACCAGATGTTGTATTTTATATTGTTATAATATTGCAAGTTCCCGATGGGTTAAAATGATACATACCCGAACGATCTATAGATTAGGGAAAAAACGTTATGGGTTGAAATGAGAGACTCGAGCAATTTTATGGATTTTATATAATTTGGGATTGCAGTTTGAAATGATATACAAACGTAAAATTTTAAATTGAGGATTGAAATGATAAATATCCGTATCACTTGATCCTAGGGTAGAAAATTATATACTGACACCGGATTGGTTAAATTAAATGATTTTTGAATCTTTAAAATTTTGGATTCAGTTAACTAGTATTTTGAAATAGAAATTTGATTTATGTAAACTGAATTCTTTCCGAAAGTTTAAGCGTAAATTTTGAAATTGGAATTGATTTAATGAATCATTCAAGGGATTTAACTTGGAATTTCAAAGTTGAAGTGTTAAGCATAAATGAATTTATTGAAAAAGGAGTTATTGGAAATGTTTGGATATAACTTTGAAATCTATTTAAAATTAATCTAAACTATTTTAATCAATTTAAAACTATTTTTAACTTATTTACTCTATTATAACCTATTTAATCCAATTTAATCCATTTTACCTATTTTAAACTAATTAAATTCATTTATTCTATTTTGAATATATTTAATATAATTTACATACATTTAATCTATTGAAAAATCTACTTAATATAATTTAAATCAATTTAATCTATAATTAATCTATTTAAACATTTTTAAAACTAAATAAAATACATTTAATCTATTTTAATTATTTATAAATCTTTTTAAATCTACTCAAACCTAAATTAAAAATCTATATTAAACTATTTTACTATTTAAAATATTTCAGTCTATTTTAAACTATTTTAAAACTATTTTAACTATCTAAACTATTTCTAAATTTCTGATGTGTAAAGTTGAAGTATTTATATTCAAATCCTTGACTTTAAAGCGAATATTGTGACTTCCCACCTCTATACTCACGCTAGCCAAGAACGTTACGGAGTAATGCCGTCAACTAGCATGAAGAACAAGGCTGTTGAGGAGCGACCATCCATGTAATTACTTTGTGCGAGCACCCAATATGTCAGATAGTATAACATGCATTTCATTTCAAGAGGAAATCCGACATACTGATACAAACTCAAAGTTACTACACAGTGGCTATATGATCTTTAGAAACAAATACAAAAATAAGCATAACACAAATCAGTCATAAATATCCATATCACAAAGGCGAAGACAGATATGAATATAACACATAGAAGTGTACAACAGAGTAGTGGTCAAACAGGATCCACAATATCACTAAAGAATATATACGAGTGCTACCTAAAAGAATATGCATACATCAAGGAGTCTCTTTCTCGTATGTATAACAACAAAAACTACTAAAGTAGAGTAGTTAGTCAAAAGTCAGATAATGTTCCCAGAAGATGAGTCAAACAGAAGCACCTGTAACATCTCGGTCTGACCCGAGTATTATTTAATAAGAAAATAATAAACGGATCAGTCTATCTATAAATATCAGATAAAATGAGATAGAAGAAGAGATATGACAAAAACGTATGATAACAATAATGCCATACTATGAAAAGTATACATTAGACAACACAAAAATCGTACAATATCTCAAGAATTTCAAAGCACTAAAAAGAATGGTATATTCTTTATTTTATTCACCAAACCACAAATATTGAAAAATATATCAATGCCAATCACAAAATTGGTGAATTACAAATTCTTGAAATCATCAACTAGATATCTAGAAATTACAAAAGGGGGAGGCCTATCACAAAACGGGAGCATGAAAACTCACCAACACGTGTATCACAAATGGGATGCTATCCCATGGTCGCTAACCATAGAGCCGGTGCAACGACGTAGTATAATATCGGTACGCCCGAGGAACCTGAAACTCAAATAATTCAGAACAACGACGTAGTACAACGGTACGCTCGATGAACCTGATAAGCCGGGCAACGACGTAGTGCAACGGTACGCCTGATGAACCGAACTCCATAAAAGAACATGGGTCGCTAGCCTACAACAATTAGTCGAAACTCCAAAGAACTAATAGGTCGTTAGCCTATAAAAGAAATGAGATGAAACTCAATAAAACGAGATACAGTCCCCTACGTGGACAAAGAGACATAGCATATCGCTAGTCTAAATAACAAAAATGATCATCATCGATCATTAAGAAGTGTCGATTACACTAAGCTAGTAAATAAATAAGTTTAGCTTCATGTCCCATAACCACTGGCTTAGCTTAAATATCAACGAACAAATTGTAGGTCTCCACTCGAAAATTCTCACGAAAATGATTGTAGAAACAATCAATCACCACAAATTCACATACGAAGACGTGAATCAAATCCAAAGAAATCGATACTAAATCCATCAAAATGGATATTCCCCAAAAAATCCCGAAGTAGAAGTCATCAAGTCGATAATTGTAACATCCCAAAATTTATTAATTTAAACTTGGTAACTTATTTGAACTTTTGGAATTTATTTTGAAGTGTTTCAAATCAAATAAAATATGTGTTAATTTATATGAATAAAATTTCAATTTCTTTTGATTGAAGTAATAAATGTTTTAAAAATCATTTGAATTTAAACTTACATATATGTGAATATATATGTATATGTGCATATATGAGTAGATTTGAATTTATATATATATATATATATATATATATATATATTGAATTTGAATTTAAATGTTTAAAAATAATTTGAACTTATAAAAATATATTTATGTAATTTATTTGATATGTATTTAATTTCAAATCATTCTCTTTTAAATGATATGTGTTAATATTAAGTAAAACTAGACCAATTGTATGTATGTGAGTGCAAGGCAAATATAATATCTATGTACATAAGGAAAACAAATTGTCTACCTGCAAAGTGTTATGTACAAATAAAAATAATAATATATGAAATGCACATAGATTTGTATATAAATTAGGAGAGAAAGAAGATAACAAAACAAAAATATCTACATACAAAATAATTCAAATAACATAAGTATGTAGACTTAGAAGGAAGCAATGACATTAAATGCAATCATTTCAGCTGAAACAAAATGTAGTTTAGTCAAAGAAGGAGGCAGGAATAGAAAAATATGATCAAATAAAAAAACAAAGAAGAGGAACCAACTACACCAGAAATGCCTCCCCTATACAAACTGTTTCTCTATATATGCATCTATTCTTATGCTTGCTCGTTCATAAAGAAAAGTTAAAAACCAGAAAAAAAAGGAAAACAAATGCAAGCTTCAAAAGTCTGTAAATCATCTCAAGATCAAACCTGGGAAGCAATTTAAAATCTTCAAGGCGTGGAAAGAGATTTAACTCAGTCTTTTGGAAACCAAAAATCTGAAGCAAGCCTCAGATCATAAAACAAACTTCAAGTCAGGAAAGTTACAATCAATTTATAAAGCCTGGAAATATAAACAGCAAGGTATGCAAGCAAAACAGGAGTTCAAGAACAAAAAAAAATCAATGCATTAAAACAACAACTGCTCTTCTGTGTTAAAAGTTTCAGGTGAGCAACTCTCTTTAAAAACCCAATCTTTTATCTTAATTGTGCTTAGTGATGATGAATGAGATGAATAATGTTGTAATTTGTTTGTGTGTATATGCATGTAAACATGACTGTACATGCCTGAGAATAGGCAATTTGCCTCTGTTCCTGGTTTCAAGCTTCAAAACCTATTTCAAAATTCAGAAGTTTTCCCCTGATCCTTTTTAGGCTTAAAAATATAAACAAAATATGTTTATGAAATCAATATCTAAGTTCAAAAAAATATTTTTAAGTTAAATTTGAAGATAATTTGGCCTGGGAAGAAGATTAGCAGTAAAACTTAAAAACATATTAAAATTCAAGTACCATGTTTTGTTGATTTACCTACATCAACTTGTTCGTGTTCATAAATTATGAATTTTAGAAAAAGAATCGAAATTTTTAGTGTCGTATTTATTGAGTAATTTAGAGTTGAACAGAATCGATAAAACCATCAATTTCTGATGATCAAAGAACAATTGAGCCTCAGGCTTGATGTCAGAGAAGGATGATGTGTCGTAGATCATTAGAAAAACAGTACGAATTTTTTTAGAAGATCTGATAAGTTTGGGTTTGATGAAATAGTGTTTAAGGGCATAGTTGTATCAACGTCATTCTCGAATTGATTTTGAGGGCATTCGTAGATCAGGGTAGACCGTACTGGGGGAAATGACGCATCGGGGTGTGGCGAAGTTTGGGTCGAAGTTGTGTGACCTCTGGTGGTCGGTGGCGAGGGCTATGGTGGGTTTTCCGATTGGTTTGGTCCCAGCCTTTGGTTCGAGATATTCGATTTTCACTTCGGATGAATTTGATCGAACTGGATAATTGTTTGGGCAGTGGCGATCATCGTTGACATGTCAGAGGCTACGACAATGGTCAGAGTGATGAAATTCATCTATGCACGTGCACGCTCGTTCTCATGTGTATCTGGGTTAAGCGAAGCTCGAGGAAGAAAAGGGAAACTCGAAGCGTGTCTCGGGAAATCTACGTGTTAGCTCGAATTTTAACTCGAAGTAGGATGTTGGTGCGAGAGTAAAACACTTAGAAATTTTTAAGGTTGAAAATTTGGGGCGCTCGGGTTAATTTTTAGAAAGACTCGGAGTAGGGCTCGAGTACGTCAGGGTTTAGCTCGGGTTTCACTCAGGTTGCCTGGGGTTTATGTTTCCAGCGTTAAAACTTTAATGAATTAGTTAAATGAATTTCTGAAATTATTCCTTTTTATAAATGATGATTTTATTATTAAGATAGAAGCTATAAATTTAAGATTGTGAAATAAAGGATTTTTAAAACAATTAAGTTTTAAACTTATATTTTTAACAAGTTATTTTAAATGAAACTTAACAAGTGATTTAGGAATAAAAAATCAACTGTTTCAATTTTTTAACTTAAAAGTAAGTTAATTTATATCGTTAATGATAATCAAGTAATTAAAAATCTGTAATTAAGATTAATTCATTAATAATTAAGAAAAATCAATTAAAGGATAATTAGTTATAATTAAGATTTAATTCATTAATAATTAAGGATTTATTAATTAAAGTGATTAATTAATAATTCAAGTTAATTAATCATGTAATTAATGAACGATCAAATAAAAATAGTGATTGCTTAGTGAAAGTAATTAAAGATTAAAGATTGATTAATCAAATATTAAGGGTTAATTACCTTAAAGAATAGTTAATTAATGTGGTTAATTAATTAAGGTAATTAAATTAAGAATAATTAATTAAGGATTAATTATTAATTAAGGGGTAATTAATTGATGAATTTAAGAATAATTAATTGAATGTTTGTAATTAATTAATTATTAATTAACCTTGACTAGGAATTATCCATAGGCAATTGATTCTGGTTTAGATTAATCAGACATTTTAATTGGCTTTATTTATGGATGATTATATTCTATTAAATGTTGTGTGATGGATTGATATATTTGATATGTGATGTGATGCTACGTAATGCTTTGGGCTGAGCGGTTATAATTTACTGTTGTATGAATATGAAAACCCCTTGACCTGTAAAACGACAATTGAATTTCGATGCGTCAGGGAGTCGGATTCCAGTTGGTTATCCGAGACCCACATTGAATCGTAATGATAAATCTTTGTGATTGATAAATTTACATTATCTATGAATCTGTGAAGGAAGATAAGCGTTATGGGCTATACCGCTTATCGATTGAATCAGTGATGATTGATGTTGTGCACTACCGTGTAAACCCTCTGGACTACACTATACACACACAAATATGGATTGCATGTAGAAATTGGTTAAGTCACAGATTTTTAAATAGTTTTAAAATTGAAATTTAAATCCGAAAGGTTTTGGAAATAGATCGAATTTAAAGTGGAAAGCTTTTGAAAAGAAATTTCAAAGATAAAAGTTATCTTTGAATAACTTAACCTAATTTTGAAATTTGATTTAAAATTGAAATTGAATTCTATGTGGATAATTTATGATTTTAAAAAGGTTATACAAGTTTATATGGTTTTAAAACATTTTGGAAGTGTTGTTTTGGGAATTTAAATTAACCCAAAGATTTTAACTTGTATAAATGAAATCGGATTTTTTCGAAATAAAAACTGTTTGTTTTCAAATGATTAAAACTTTCATATAAGAAATGAATTTCCAATTAAAGGGATTTCAAGTTTGAATTGGAAAAGGTTTTCCAAGTTATGAATGAATCTTTGAAAACGGTTTTGAAAGCTATGAGTTAAATCTTGATTTAAAGATTTAATGAGTTAATCCAAATAAAATGGAAATTGTTTTGAAATCCATGAATGGATCTTTGTGAAATTGGGTGAACTTTGTGAAATGGATGTTTTTGTTTAAAAGATTTGAAATGGTAATTGGTTTAAACCATTTGAAAGAAAGTTTTGAATTTTAAGGTTGTGACTTAACTGAAATCCCATATCCATATGTTTTCAAATATTACGTTCATTATTCAGTTTAGCCGGAAGAGGACCTTGTGTCATATAACCCATTCCAAATAGTGATACGACGTTATGCATTGCATTTGAAGACCGGTGGTGAAGACCAGGTATTTGCGAGAACGATAGGATAACCTATTGATTGTCTCTGCACTGAGTAGCTACGGTATAGAGATTTCGTAAGTGATGGGAAGTCCGATCGGGATTGTGAATACCCGGATTGCAAGGGCTTCTTCGGAAGTGCCTTCAGTTCTTTTCGAACCCGGAACAGACATGTATGGTTGTATGTCTGACATTACACTTTGAGATATAAAGCAGATTTCTTTCAAATACATATCTGTTGGTGGCGAAGAATTCATTCTCTTAGCTTAAGACCCTTCTCTGAGACGTACGAGCTCAGAGGTTATGTAGTTGAAGGTTATCAGTGGTATACTCCCAATTTGGTAGTGAGGCATGCTTAGTGCTGCTGTGTGTTGATGATCATTTGCGATCAAAGCATGGCTTTGTGAAAAGTGTATCTTTATGGACGAGACATCATCGAGCCTCACAAACCGGTAATGGTCGAAACAGGAAAGAAGCGGCAAGGTTTCAAGGGTAGCTCCCCTAGGGTATGTCCATTCCTTTTGGAAAAGGGTAGTATCATGGTATAAAGCCCAGATACTTACTCCTGTGGGCACTGTAATTTATTTATTACTGTGTGATGTTGTTGGTGTAGAGGATCCTCGTATAAAGGCGCAAACGACCGGGGGTGCCATATCTTAGGTTTTACTTCCCGGGAAGTGGGTAACCGGCCTTGTGTTGGCAGAGAGCCGGGTAGGTTCTTGGGGCGTCCCTCCAGAGGCGTTCCCATGTGGAAATAGGAAGTTCCTTAGCCTTACCATTTGTTGGAAAATCCAATCATCCAATACGAGGCTTGTATGGTTTTAGTTGTAGAACCTGCCATTTAAAATGGTAGCTATAGTAGGCATAGTATAATGGTACCTATGCTGGCTAAGATTAATATTATACTTTCAAAATGTTTTTCACTATGCACTAATAATAACATCAAAAAGGATTTTGCGGGTATGCATATTTGACTATCATAAGGAGAAATCTCCCCCAAGTCTGCGTTTGCATGGTGTATGTGGCGGGAGGCCTTATGGTAGTTTCATTTTTCAAAAAGCATTGCGGGTTTAAAATTTAAATTCTTTTGTTTGTTTTAAAGACCAATTGTTTTGTTGCTTATACCAGTCCCATGACTGATTCGGAGTTTATTGTTCCATTCCTAAACTCTGGGTGCCCACAATTTTCCACACGGACAGTCTAGAGTTTGGTTTTTCAAATAGTCAGATAGTAGATATCGTTTGGTAGCTTCAGCTTTCTGTTTGATACATTTTGGAGTCTTTGGAGTCCACGACTGCACTCTCTTAGCTTAGTGCAACCTTGATAGTGGGTCGAGCTTGAAGTTTTTGGAGCTCTAGCTTAGGAGTTTTGGATTAGAGTTGCAGTATTAGGCTCTGTGAAGACTCACCTCATAGTGTGTCGTGTTCCGCTGTATTTTGTGTTGTGCATTCTCTGATGTTGATGATTATCACTGTATCAAACTGATGTATTGGATATTTTATTCATGTTGTATCAGTGATATCATCTTTTATTCCGTTGTGTTATTTATCATCTAATGTTGTTGCAAGCTCCGACGATACGAATTGGATGTTGTTTGTCGGACATCGAGTTCGGGTCGTCACATTTGGTATCAGAACTAAAGGTTGAGTAAGAACTTTAGCTGAGTGTAACACATTAGATGGCTTATTAGAGATAGGGTGAAGTATACCCTAGAATGAGTACAACCAGTGAAATCAACCCAAATTTCTCAGTCTTTTTTATTTATCTGTTGTTATTCTCTAAGATATTTTGTCCGAATGCCTAAAGCGGTCTTCTTACTATTCACAGATAGTAAGAATGAGTGGAAGAAGAGGACGAGATTGGGGACAGGGAAGTACCACTTCAGCTGGTCAAAGCCCTGCAGCGACCGATATTCCCATTCAATCTCAACCAAATCTGGCTGATTTATATCGAAGCTTTTCTAGACTTGGTGGAAAGCCATTCACTGGCAAAGAGTCTGTTATCGAAGCACAAGCCTGGATCCGATCGTGTGAAAAGATTTTCAAAGGACTAAAATTAGAAGATGATCAGATGCGATTGATAGCTTCTTGGCAACTTCAGGAAGAGGCTTTTGTATGGTGGGAAACAGTTACAATGGATGAGCCGGCGGATGAATTTACTTGGAGTCGTTTCAAGGAAGTGTTCGAGCAGCGATATATGCCGTCTGCTGGTATCTCTAGAATGTACCAAGAGTTCGTGGATTTGAAGCAAGGAAGTTTATCATTTAGGGAGTACTTAAATAAATTTAATGAACTATCTCGATTTGGTCCTGAATTGGTAAATACACTGTTAAAGAAGAAGGAAAAATTTATTCGGGGAATGAACAAGGAGTTTCAGGAAAGGATGACTACTCATGTAAAGGAATCGTTTTCTGAATTAATTGATATGGGCTATAGATACGATACTCCAGATAAGCAAGAAGATCCGAAGGAAAATGGAAATATGAGTATCTGAATTGGAGGAAAAGCAAGTTTGGTGGAAAGAAACCGAGGAAAGAGAAAGGAGAAGAATATACAGAAGAAAAAGGTTAAGGATGTTACTTGTCTCAATTTCTTGGAGAAAGGCCACTACTCGGATAAATGCAAGAATTCTTGGAAGCCAGGAATGA
The DNA here is from genome assembly GCA_030765085.1 of Allium cepa. NCBI lineage: Eukaryota > Viridiplantae > Streptophyta > Magnoliopsida > Asparagales > Amaryllidaceae > Allium > Allium cepa. The sequence continues at coordinate 169,452,255 of CM060932.1, forward strand.
GAGAGCCATTTATGAGGCCAGATCAGGAATCTAATGGATGTTATTGCCGCAAGCCGGGACATAGGATCAAGGACTGTCCAGCAAAGAAGCAAGCTCTAGTAGCAAAGGTATATGCAATCAGAGACGATTCTTCAACCTCAAAAAAATTGATTAAGGAAAAGAAATTTTATAAAGCAACCTTCTCGTTTATGATTAAATTGTTCGAATTTTATTCGACACAGGAAGTACACATAGTTTTATTCCTCAGCAAATCGTAAATGAGTTAAATCTTTAATCTGAGATCGTAATCGAATCTATTTTTGTCTATTTCATTGGGTTTCGATAAAATCTACGAATGGTTAGTTATCCCTTCAAACTTACCAATACCCTTGTATACTTCGTAGATCAAATTGTTTCATAGTTAATTGAGTTTGTTCTCATATCTATTGTTGATATTCTGATTTGGTAAGCCAAATGCAGAATAAACATTTGGTTTGATCTGAAAAGATATTTCTCTATCTTTTATCCATTCTTAGTTATCTCCTAGGAAAATTTCGGGGACGAAATTTCTTAAAGGGGGGATATCTGTAACATCCCAAAATTTATTAATTTAAACTTGGTAACTTATTTGAACTTATGGAATTTAATTTGAAGAGTTTCAAATCAAATAAAATATGTGTTAATTTATATGAATAAAATTTCAATTTCTTTTGATTGAAGTAATAAATGTTTTTAAAATCATTTGAATTTAAACTTATATGTATGTGAATATATATGTATATGTGCATATATGAGTAGATTTGAATTTATGTATATACATATATATATATATATATATATATTGAATTTGAATTTAAATGTTTAAAAATAATTTGAACTTATAAAAATATATTTATGTAATTTATTTGATATGTAATTAATTTCAAATCATTCTCTTCTAAATCATATGTGTTAATATTAAGTAAAACTAGACAAAATGTATGTACCATTCTCGTTCGGCTCTTGGAATCACATCCAGCAGTTGAGTGCAAGGCAAATATAATATCTATGTACATAAGGAAAACAAATTGTCTACCTGCAAAGTGTTACGTACAAATAAAAATAATATATATGAAATGCATATAGATTTGTATATGAATTAGGCAAGCAAGAAGATAACAAAACAAAAATATCTACATACAAAATAATTCAAATAACATAAGTATGTAGACTTAGAAGGAAGCAATGACATTAAATGCAATCATTTCAGCTGAAACAAAATGTAGTTTAGTCAAAGAAGGAGGCAGGAATAGAAAAATATGATCAAATAAAAAAACAAAGAAAAGGAACCAACTACACCAGAAATGCCTCCCCTATACAAACTGTTTCTCTATATATGCATCTATTCTTATGCTTGCTCGTTCATAAAGAAAAGTTAAAAACCAGAAAAAAAAGGAAAACAAATGCAAGCTTCAAAAGTCTGTAAATCATCTCAAGATCAAACCTGGGAAGCAATTTAAAATCTTCAAGGCGTGGAAAGAGATTTAACTCAGTCTTTTGGAAACCAAAAATCTGAAGCAAGCCTCAGATCATAAAACAAACTTCAAGTCAGGAAAGTTACAATCAATTTATAAAGCCTGGAAATATAAACAGCAAGGTATGCAAGCAAAACAGGAGTTCAAGAACAACAAAAAAAACAAGCAAAGCATTAAAACAACAACTGATCTTCTCTGTTAAAAGTTTTAGGTGAGCAACTCTCTTTAAAAACCCAATCTTTTATCTTAATTGTGCTCAGTGATAATGAATGAGATGAATAATGTTGTAATTTTTTTGTGTGTATATGCATGTAAACATGACTGTACATACCTGAGAATAGGCAATTTGCCTCTGTTCCTGGTTTCAAGCTTCAAAACCTGTTTCAAAATTCAGAAGTTTTTCCCTGATCCTTTTTAGGCTTAAAAATATAAACAAAATATGTTTATGAAATCAATATCTAAGTTCAAAAAATATTTTTAAGTTAAATTTGAAGATAATTTGGCCTGGGAAGAAGATTAGCAGTAAAACTTAAAAACATATTAAAATTCAAGTACCATGTTTTGTTGATTTACCTCAATCAACTTGTTCGTGTTCATAAATTATGAATTTTAGAAAAAGAATCAAAAATTTTGGTGTCGTATTTATTGAGTAATTTAGAGTTGAACAGAATCGATAAAACCATCAATTTCTGATGATCAAAGAACAATCAAGCCTCGGGCTTGATGTCAGAGAAGGATGATGTGTCGTAGATCATTAGAAAAATAGTACGAAATTTTTTCGATGATCTGATAAGTTTGGGTTTGATGAAATAGGGTTTAAGGGCATAGTTGTAACAATCTCATTCTCGAATTGATTTTGAGGGCATTCGTGGATCGGGGTAGACCGGACTGGGGAGAAACGATGCATCGGGGTGTGACGAAGTTTGAGTCGAAGTTGCGTGACCTCCGGTGGTCAGTGGCGAGGGCTATGGTGGGTTTTCCAATTGGTTTGGTTCCAGCCTTTGGTTCGAGATACTCGATTTTCACTCCGGATGAATTCGATCAAACTGGATGATTGTTTGGGAAGTGGTGATCATCGTTGACATGTCAGAGGCTACGGAAATGGTCAGAGTGATGAAATTCATCTATGCACGTGCACGTTCATTCTCATGCGTATCTGGGTTAAGCGAAGCTCGGGGAAGAAAAGGGAAACTCGAAGCATGTCTCGGGAAATCTACGTGTTAGCTCGAATTTTAAATCGAAGTAGGATGTTGGTGCGAGACTAAAACACTTAGAAATTTTTAAGGTTGAAAATTTAGGCGCTCGGGTTAATTTTTGGAAAGACTCGAAGTAGGGCTCGAGTACGTCAAGGTTTAGCTCGGGTTTCACTCGGGTTGCCTGGGGTTTATGTTTCCAGTTTTAAAACTTTAATGAATTAGTTAAAAGAATTTTTGAAATTATTCCTTTTTATAAATGATGATTTTATTATTAAGATAGAAGGTATAAATTTAAGATTTTGAAATAAAGGATTTTTAAAACAATTAAGTTTTAAATTTATATTTTTAACAAGTTATTTTAAATGAAGCTTAATAAGTGATTTAGGAATAAAAAATCACATGTTTTAATTTTTTAACTTAAAAGTAAGTTAATTTATATCGTTAATGATAATCAAGTAATTAACAATCTGTAATTAAGATTAATTCATTAATAATTAAGAAAAATCAATTAAAGGATAATTAGTTATAATTAAGATTTAATTAATTAATAATTAAGGATTTATAAATTAAAGTGATTAATTTATAATTCAAGTTAATTAATCAAGTAATTAATGAATGATAAAATAAAAATAGTGATTTCTTAGTGAAAGTAATCAAAGATTAAAGATTGATTAATCAAATATAAGGGTTAATTACTTTAAAGAATAATTAATTAATGTGGTTAATTAATTAAGGTAGTTAAATTAAGAATAATTTATTAAGGATTAATTATTAATTAATGGGTAATTAATTGATGAATTTAAGAATAATTAATTGAATGTTTGTAATTAATTAATTATTAATTAACCTTGGCTAGGAATTATCCATAGGCAATTGATTCTGGTTTAGATTAATCAGACATTTTAATTGGCTTTATTTATGGATGATTATATTCTATTAAGTGCTGTGTGATGGATTGATATATTTGATATGTGATGTGATGCTATGTAATGCTTTGTGCTGAGCGGTTATATCTATGATAAATATACTGTTGTATGAATATGAAAACCCCTTGACCCGTAAAACGACATTTGAATTTCGATGCGACAGGGAGTCGGATTCCAATTGGTTATCCGGGACCCACATCGAATCGTAATGATAAATCTTTGTGATTGATAAATTCACATTATCTATGAATCTGTGAAGGGAGATAAGCGTTTTGGGCTATACCGCTTATCGATTGAATCAGTGATAATTGATGTTGTGCACTACTGTGTAAACCCCCTGGACTACACTATACACACAAACATGGATTGCACGTGGAAATCGGTTAAGTCACAGATTTTTAAATAGTTTTAAAATTGAAATTTAAATCTAAATGGTTTTGGAAATAGATCGGATTTAAAGTGGAAAGCTTTTGAAAGGAAATTTCAAAGATAAAGTTATTTTTGAATAACTTAACCTAATTTTGAAATTTGATTTAAATTTGAAATTAAATTCTATGTTGAGAATTTATGATTTTAAAAAGGTTATACAAGTTTATATGGTTTTAAAACATTTTGGAAGTGAATGTTTTGGGAATTTGAATTAACCCAAAGATTTTAACTTGTATAAATGAAATCAGATTATTCCGAAATAAAAACTGTTTGTTTTCAAATGAGTAAAACTTTCATATAAGAAATTAATTTCCAATTAAAGGGATTTCAAGTTTGAATTGGAAATGGTTTTCCAAGTTATGAATGAATCTTTGAAAATGGTTTTGAAAGCTATAAGTTAAATCTTGATTTAAAGATTTAATGAATTAATCCAATTAAAATGGAAATTGTTTTGAAATCCGTGAATGGATCTTTGTGAAACTGGGTGAACTTTGTGAAATGAATATTTTTGTTTAAACGATTTGAAATGGTAATTGGTTTAAACCATTTGAAAGAAAGTTTTGAATTTTAAAGTTGTGACTTAACTGAAATCCCATATCCATATGTTTTCAAACATTACGTTCATTATTCGGTTTAGCCGGGAGAGGACCTTGTGTCATATAACCCATTCCGAATAGTGATACGACGTTCTGCATTGCATTTGAAGACCTGTGGTGAAGACTGGGTATTTGCGAGAAGGATAGGATAACCTATCGATTGTCTCTGCACTGAGTAGCTACGGTATAGAGATTTCCTAAGTGATGGGAAGTCCTATCGGGATTGTAAATACCCGGATTGCAAGGGCTTCTTTGGAAGTTCTTTCGGTTCTGTTCGAACCCGAAAAAGACTTGTATGGTTGTATGTCTGACATTACACTTTGAGATATAAAGAAGATGTCTTCCAAATACATATCTGTTGGTGGCGGAGAATTTATTCTCTCATCTTAACACCCTTCCCTGAGACGTACAAGCTCGGAGGTTATGTAGTTGAAGGTTGTCAACGATATACTCCCAATTTGGTAGTGTGGCATGCTAAGTGCTGCTGTGTGTTGATGATCATTTGTTGATCATTTATGATCAAAGCATGGCTTTATGAAAAGTGTAGCTTTGTGGACGAGACTTCATCGAGTCTCACAAATCGGTAATTGTCGAAACAGGAAAGATGCGGCAAGGTTTCAGGGGTAGCTCCCCTAGGGTATGTCCATTCCTTCTGGAAAAAGGTAGTATCATGGTATGGAGCCCAGATACTTACTCATGTGGGCACTGTAGTATATTTATTATTGTGTAATTTTGTTGGTGTAGAGGATCCTTGTATAAAGGTCGCAAACGACCGAGGGGGACATATCTTAGGTTTTACTTCCAGGGAGGGGGTAACCGGCCTTGTGGTGGTAGAGAGCCGGGTAGGTTCTCGAGGCGTCCCTCCAGAGGCGTTCCCATATGGAAATAGAAAGTTCCTTAGCCTGACCATTTGTTGGAAAATCCAATCATCCAATACGAGCCTTGTACGGTTTTAGTTGTAGAACCTGCCATTTAAAATGGTAGCTATAGTAGGCATAGTATAGTGGTACCTATGCTGGCTAAGATTAATATTATACTTACGAAATGTTTTCCACTATGCACTAATAATAATATCAAAAAGGATTTCGCGTAGTAAGCATATTTGACTATCATAAGGAGAAATCTCCCCTAAGTCTGCGTTTGCATGGTGTATGTGGTGGGAGGCCTTATGGTTGTTTCATTTTCCAAAAAGCATTGGGGGTTTAAAATTTAAATTCTTTTGTTTGTTTTAAAGACCAATTGTTTTGTTGCTCATACCAGTCCCATGGCTGACTCGGAGTTTATTGTTCCATTCCTAAACTCTGGGTGCCCACAATTTTCCACACGGGCAGTCTAGAGTTTGGTTTTTCAGATAGTCAGATAGTAGATATCGTTTGGTAGCTTCAGCTTTCTGTTTGATACATTTTGGAGTCTTTGGAGTCCATGACTGCACTTGCTTAGCTTAGTGCAACCTTGATGGTGGGTCGAGCTTGAAGTTTTTGGAGCTCTAGCTTTGGAGTTTTGGATTGGAGTTGAAGTATTGGGTTCTGTGATGACTCATCTCATATTGTGTCGTGTTCCGCGGTATTTTTTGTTGTATATTCTCTGACGTTGATGATTATCATTGTATCAAACTAATGTATTGGATATTGTATTCATGTTGTATCAGTGATATCATCTTTTATTCCGCTGTGTTATTTATCATCTAATGTTGTTGCAAGCTCCGGCGATACGAATTGGATGTTGTTTGTCGGACATCGAGTTCGGGTCGTCACAATAATAAATGATAACAACAAACTGGATAATCACGAATCGATAAAAATTGGAATCTCAAGCAAAATACGTGAATTGGACTGAAGCAAGCAGGTTAGTCGACTGGACTAGTCAGTCGACTGACGCAGAACCTGGAAACTTTCGAGTTTCCAGGTCAGTCGACTGGATCATCAGGTCAGTCGACTGATACGGGGACAGAGAATTTTCTACCCCCGGTTCAGTTGACTGACCCCTTGGTTTAGTCGACTGAATCTGCTTCATCAGCAATTTCAACCTAGCCCCTTGTGGGGCAAAACCTTAACACGGAACGGTAGCGAACGAGCGAGCAACTATGACTGGGGATTTACTACTAGTGAACACCCAGCCTTGTATGGATCTTCGAAACACCTCACTAATGTGTTTAAACATCAAAGGATGGATTTTTTAAGATTTGACCTCAAAACACCAAAAATTGGAATATTCACCAATTCTATCCAAATCCAAAGCAAATGAACATAAATAAGTGTTAGGAATTCATACCTAACATCAATGATAGCTATTGAAGTAGATGTGAATTCAAAAACTCACCTTTTACACAAAAATAAGGAAGGAGAAGCTTGAAAACAAAGGAAGATCAACCACTCTTCAATTTCAGTTCTAAAAGCTCCAATCTAAGCTTCTTGTTAATTTTGGAGCTAAAACTTGGATTTGCAAATGAAGCTAGGGTTTCGGAATTTATAATCTCTTTTCTCTCCCCTTATTTTTGCTTAAAGCTTGAAGTGTTTGGAAATGAGAATGAATGAAGAGGAGAGGGGGCGGAGCTAAGGTCTTATGTTAAGTCATTGGGCTGAAACCCAAACCCAAAGCCCTAAGTGAAAATGTCAAAATTCAAGCTAACTCCAAGCATAACGAAGTTTATGCTCAAAAAGATCGCAGACGCCATTTTGAACTCAATGGAAGTGGTCCCGAGTCCTAATTCGGCTGTTTGCAAAAAGTAGCTTTTTGGACTTAAATCCGACTAACTATGTTATATTTAAATAAAATATTTAAATATACAATCGTAAAATATGCGGGTTGTTACAGACTCTCTCCTTAAGGAAATTACGTCCACATAATATTTAAGAAGAAAATGAAAAGTAACAACCATAAAAACATATCAACACAAAAGAAATTTGAAATAAGGAGTTCACCTCATAGAGCACGAGAGAGTAAGTCCGGATATGTTCGCTCGATGAATTCTCTAGATTCCCAAGAACAATCCTTAGAATTTGAGGACCATTGAAATTTCACAAGAGGGACATCTTTATTTCGAAGGCGTTTTACCTCCAAAGCAATAATACGAATAGGTTGTTGCTCATAAGTCAAATTAGGCGAAACTTCAATTTCTTCCACGGGCTCAAGAATAAAATCGAAATCTCGAAGGCATTTCTGTAACTGAGAGACGTGGAATACGTCATGAATAGCAGAAAACTGATCCAGTAATAAAAGGCGATAAGCCACGGAACCAACACGTTCGGTGATGGGAAATGGGCCAATATATCGAGGCGCTAATTTTCCCGATCGACTGAAACGTACAACACCCTTCATAGGTGAAACACGAATAAACACCAAATCTCCCATGGAAAATTCTAATTTCCTTCTTCGGTTATCAGCATAGGCTTTTTATCTACTTTGAGCTTCTTTCATCCTTTGGCGAATAAGGTTAATCTTTTCTGTGGAATCACGAATTAAGTCTGGACCTAAAACCAGCTTCTCGCCGGCCTCAAGCCAACAAGAAGGAGACCGGCATGGCCTTCTATAGAGTGCTTCAAAAGGTGTCATACCAATACTAGATTGGAAACTATTATTATAGGAAAACTCAACAAGAGAAATATGATCTTCCCAACTTCCACCAAAATCAAGAACACATACACGAAGAAGATCTTCAAGAGTTTGATTCACCCGCTAAGTTTTTCCATCGAACTGAGGATGATAAGCGGTGCTAAAATTAAGATTCATTCCTAAAGCTTTTTGAAGACTCTTCCAAAATCCACTAGTAAACAATGGATCACGATCGCTAACAATAGAAGTAGGAACTCCATGCAATTTAATAATTTATTTAATAAAGAGTTCGGCCAAAAGAGGTACGGTCCAATTGGACCGAACGAGAATAAAATGGGCGGATTTTGTAAGTCTATCAACTATCACCCATAGGCTATCATGAACCGAATGAGAACGCGGAAGACCGTCAATAAAATCCATGGAAATTTAGTCCTATATCCAAATTGGAATGTCCAAAGGTTGCAATAACCAACCGGGCCTTTGATGCTCGGCCTTAACAAGTTGGCAAGTCATGCAACGCTTAATAAAGTTAGCAATATCAGATTTCATTCCATCCCAATAATAAAGTCGCTTCATATCCGCATACATTTTACTACTACCGGGATGAATGGTAAATTTAGAACGATGAGAATATTCTAAAATGTCTTTACGAAGATCACTAATATTTGGCACGATGAGTCTACCAAATTTTCGAATGCCACCACGAGCATCAATATCAAAGTCTTTCAAACATTCAATATTAATTTTATCCCTACAACTTTGGCAAAGAAGATCCAATTCACGATCTAGCCTTTGAGCTTCAAGAATGCGGTCTAAAAGAGAAGGATAAGCCTCAAGGCTACATAGAACAAAAGATGAACATAAATTGGATTGACGATCTTAAATCTCGCAAGTGGAAAAAATCCCCAGATCGTTCCATTCAGATATCATCATAGAAACAACCGCTTGTTGCTTACGACTAAAGGCATCGGCAACACGATTCCCCTTTCCGGGAGTATAAAGAATATCAAAATCATAAGATGCAAGGAACTCGAGCCATCATTATTGATGCAAATTAAGTTCTTTTTGAGAAAATAAATACTTCAAAGATTTATGATCGGTGTAGAGAACAAATTTCTCTCCCAAAAGATAATGATGCCAAATTTTAAGGGTGAAAACAACAGTCGCGAGCTCTAAATCATGAGTGGCATATCTAGTCTCAGCGGATTTTAATTGCCTAGAAGCATAAGCAATAACACGTTGCCTTTGCATGAGAACGTCTCCCAAACCAACACAACTAGCATCGGTATAAGCGATAAAGTCTCGTTCCCTTCAGGAATCACAAGAATAGGAGCATCAGAAAGGAGTTCTTTTAATTTCTGAAAAGAAGCTTCACATTTGTCTGACCAAATGTATTTAACTCCCTTCTTTGTCAAACTAGTAAGAGGCACAGAATTTTTTTAAAAGTCTTTTATAAAACGATGGTAATAACCCGCCAATTCAAGAAAACTATGGATTTTCGTCACACTCTCCGGTCTCTTCCAATTTTGAATCACTTCAATCTTTGAAGGATCTACGGAAATTTTGGATTCAGAAATAATATGACCGAGAAACTTCACACGAGATTTTAAAAAGTGGCACTTAGAAAATTTTGCTTTTAATTGGTTGCTCCTAAGAGTTTCCAACACAATCCAAAGATGCTTTTTATTCTCTTCCTCGATTTTAGAATAAACAAGAATATCATCTATAAAAATGAGAACAAATCGATCAAGGAAGTCTTTTGAAAACTCGATTCATATGGTCAACGAAATAAGCTGGAGCATTCGTCAAACCAAATGGCATAACAAGCCATTCATAAGATCCATAACGAGTACAGAATGATGTCAAAGGAATGCTATCCTCTGCAATATGAAGCTGATGAAAACTGGTCGCTAAGTCTAACTGTGAAAGACTCTAACATCGCAAAGTTGGTTAAATAAATCATCAATGCGAGGTAAAGGATATTTATTCTTAATGGTAAGATCATTAAGCTTGTGGTAGTCAACACAAAGCCTAAGTGCACCCTCGGATTTCTTCACAAAAATAGCCGAAGCTCCCCAAGAAGGGGAACTAAAACGAATAAACTGTTTCGCTTCCAATTCGGATAATTGTTTACGCATCTACTCATTTTTCTTATTAGACATACGATAAGGAGGACGAGTGATTGGCAGAGCTCTAGGGGTTATATTAATTTGGAACTCAATTGCTCACTTAGGTGGTAATCCTAAAACGGGCTCAAATTTATCGGAAAATTCACGAACAACGTGAATGAGAGATATGACATCTTCCTCATCATCATTATCGTCACCTAGAGGGTTTAAATAATACAAGGATGCTGCCAATTTAGAATCCAAATCTTTAAGAACAATAGAAATCTGCTTAACAGATTGAGGATGTCGAAGATGAATGGTCTGCTCAGGACATAGAATATGGGCTTCATAGCGGTTAAGCCAATCCATTCCCAAAATCATTCATAAGCCTAAGTAACGCATAACATGCAAATCGGCTTGGAAAGCATAATCACATAAAATAATCTTTACAAAGTAAACTAAGTGTTGCGCATCCACCAACTAGATTTGCAATTCTCAAAGAAGTCATCAAAGCCATAACACTCAAAGAAAAAGTATCAACAAGTTCTTTTGATATAAAAGAATGGGATGCACCTGTATCAAAAAGAACTCGAATAGGATGATCACGAAACATAAGAATGCCATCAAGAATAGAATGAGAAATACCTTGACCATGAGAAGTGTTACTAAGGACTTGCACAACATTTAGCTTTCTCTCGCTCTTGCTTTGAAGTTTGGGACAAGAAGACAAAAGATGACCCAAACTTTTGCAATAACGACAAAAGAGCGGACATCTATTAGCAAAATGGTCCATAGAACCACAATTATAACATTGCCCATAACTAGGCGTAGAAGTCTTTGCTATCGGAGTTTCTTGCTTCCCATTCCTATTGGGATAAGTGCCTTTGAACTTAATAGGCCTCTTCTTGTTGTTGTTGATGTTCGGTTTGGCGCTTCCAACTTCAACATCATCTTCTTTATCGGCCTCTTCAAGTCGAAGAGCGATATCAACAAGATGATCAAAAGAAACTTCTAATTTTAGAAGTAATGGCTTTTTAAGGTTCTTATTCAAGCCATAGACAAACCTCTGATTTTTCTTCAATGGGGTATTAATGTACTCGACCCTATATTTAGAGAGGGATTCAAAAGATGCGACATAATCCATCACAGAGGATTCACCTTGAACAAGGTGAATAAAGCACCGTGCTAAAGTTACTTTCTCAACCTCCAACACAAACTTTAATTCAAATCATTCCCGGAATTGCTCCCAAGTAAGATCCGCTTCAATAATTTCAAAAATCAAAAGCTCATACCAATCCAATGCTCTTTCTTAGAGCACGCTAGAAGCCACTTGGACTCGATACAGATCAATGAGATTCATGCGAGAAAAGATGCGACCGCATATTCTAAGGCAAGCTTGGACTTTGATGACGCCCTCGGAACCCTTGAATGGCTTTCCACCCAAATTAGTATAATCACTGCACAGGCGTGCAAATCTGGATTTTGGGTGAGTAGACTCTGGAATGGGTCCGATAGCTTGAGCATTCTTTACAAGATCTAGAAAATATTGGGCAGACATAAATACTCCATCCTGAGGAGTGGCACTAGATTGACTGGCGCTGGGACGGCCTGGTCTAACCATTACTCTTCTTTTAGAAAGAAAGAAAGAAGAAGAAAAAGGTTATTCACAAAATGAATGTCAAACAATCATGATTGATAAAACAAGACATCATAAAAGAAAATAAGATACGGGTCCTATGAATCGGATAAATCCTTAAGCATGATTCCTAAGAAGGACTTAGGACAATGATCCTTGCTAGATTATTCTACATTGTTCCGAAGTTTCACTCTGACACCAAGCTGTGATGCCCCACCTCTATACTAACGTTAGGCAAGAACACTACGGAGTAATGCCGTCAACTAGCACGAAGAATAAGGCTGTTGAGGAGCGACCATCCGTGTAATTACTTTATGCGAGCACCGATATATCAGATAGTATAACATGCATTTCATTTCAAGAGGAAATCCAACATATTGATACAAACTCAAAGCTACTACAAGTGACTATATGATCCTCAGAAACAAATAAAATAAGCATAACACAAATCAGTCACAGGTATCCATATCACAAAGGCGGAAAACAGATATGAATATAACATATAGAAGTGTACATTAGAGTAGTGGTCAAACAAGATCCACAACATCACAAAAGAATAGATACAAGTGCTACTCAAAAGAATATGTATACATTAAGGAGTCTCCTTCTCGTATGTATAACAACAAAAACTACTAAACTAGCGTAGTTAGTCAAAAGTAAGATAATCTTCCCAGAAGATGAGTCAAACAGAAGCATCTATAACATCTTGGTCTGACCCGAGTATTATTTAATAAGAAAATAATAAACGAATCAATCTAGCTATAAATATCAGATAAAATGAGATAGAAGAAGAGATAGGACAAAAACGTATGATAACAATAATGCCATACTATGAAAAGTATACATTAGACAACACAAAAATCATACAATATCTCAAGAATCTCAAAGCACTAAAAAGAATGTCTTATTCTTTATTTTATTCACCAAACCAAAAATATTGACAAATATATCAATGCCAATCACAAAATTGGTGAATCACAAATTCTAGAAATCATCAACTAGAAATTCCGAAATCACAAAAGGGGGAGGCCTATCACAAAACGGAAGCATGAAAACTCACCAACACGTGTATCACAAATAGGACGCTATACCATGGTCCCTAACCATAGAGCCGGTGCAACGATGTAATACAATACCGGTACGCTTGAGGAACCTGAAACTCAAATAATTCAAAACAACGACGTAGTACAACGGTACGCCCAATGAACCTGAAAAGCTGGATAATGACGTAGTATAACGGTACACCTGATGAACCGAACTCCATAAAAGAACATGGGTCGCTAGCCCATAAAAATGAGTCGAAACTCCAAAGAACCAATATGTCATTAGCCTATAAAAGAAATGAGACGAAACTCAATAAAATGAGGTACAGTCCCCTACGTGGACAAAGAGACATAGCATATCGCTAGTCTAAATCACAAAAATGATCATCATCGATCATCATCAATTACACTAAGCTAGTAAATAAATGAGTTAAGTTTCATGTCCCATAACTACTGGCTTAGCTTAAATATTTATGAACAGATTGTAGGTATCCACTCGAAAATTGTCACAAAAATGATTGTAGAAACAACCAATCACCACAAATTCACATACGAAGACATGAATCAAATCCAAAGAAATCGATACGAAATCCATCAAAATGGATATTCCCCAAAAATCCCCAAGTAGAAGTCATCAACTCGATAATAAATGATAACAACAAACCGGATGATCACGATTCGATGAAAATTGGAATCTCAAGCAAAATAGGAAAATTGGATTGAAGCAAGCAGGTCAATCGACTGGACCAGATGGTCAGTCGACTGGCACGGAACCTGGAAACTTTCGGGTTTCCAGGTCAGTTGACTGGACCATCAGGTCAGTCGACTGATACGGGGACAGAGAATTTTCTGCCCCCCGGTTCAGTCGACTGACCCCCCGGTTCAGTCGACTGACCCCCCGGAGCCCAGCCCTCTTGTGGGGCAAAATCCATAACACGGAACGGAAGCGAACGAGCGAGCAACTACAACTAGGGATTTACGCCTAGCGAAAACTGATGTGCACGTAAATGTGCATATTTTTACCACCATATTTATTATATTTAAATCAAATAAATGATCATATTTGGTATTCTGACCGGTTTTAACCAAAATCCACATTAATTCCAAATTGTCACATATTCATCTTCATCCAAGGGCAAAATAGTCATTTTTGTGCATAAATTAACTTGAGAAAATTTAATAAGAAATTTCCATAATATTTTGTAGGAATTTGATTTCAATTACAATATATTTCATGAAGAAGATATGCATGCACAAAAAGAATACAAACGAATGAAGATGGAAATAATTCTAAGTGAAGATCATGGAGGACCCCACCTAGCCACCACCTTAACGTACAAATTAGAGGCTAATGCACATGCTTATGGAATTAATGGATTCATGTACACTTAAATGATGATTAGTAGAAGCTAATGATTACTTGGCCTCCACACTTTCTCAAGGGTATTTTTGGCATTCACAAAAAAATATGAATTAGGGTTTAACGCATGTATATATACCCCTTATGTTTCATGTAATTCTCTCTCTTCCTCTTCATTAGTTTAGGCTCAAAATAAAAGAAAGCTCTCTTTATCTTTTCATGACTACTTAGCCCTTTTTATTTTATGTAATTTTCTTTTCATTTTATGTAATGTTAATTATTGGTTCTTTTTAATTACATGTTCATTTCCTTTTATGCAAGTAGTGTAGATCTCTCTTATTTCATGCAAGTAGATTAGTTTTGTTTCTTTGCTTTGCTCTCTTTTTCCTATTCTTTTCCTTTAATGTTGCAAGCTATATTTGTTGTTTTGGTAACAAATATGAGAGGCTAATCCCTTCAATTTAGGGGTAATGAAGCCTCTAATCATGTAGCTTCAACATTTTGATAATTATAGCTCTCTTTTTATGCTTAATGACAATGCTTGAAGTGGTTTTATTTGTTGTTTTTTCTTTGAATTTGATAGCCTATATTGTTGACACCAAATAGGCTATGCTTAAACAATCACTAACACAAATGCCTCTGCATCAAAATATGATTATGGCATAAGAAAGTGATTTGAAATTAAAATTTGATGGTCTATATTTCTAATTAATAGTTAATAGGCCATACTTAAAATAGATTTCATTTTCAACTTTGTTGTCATTTTTATGAGAGTTAGTAAGTGATTTAAAGGTTGTGTTATAGTTTGATGGCTTATGTTGAGCAAATTAATAGCACAAATGAGTCATACTTATGATAAACACATCATTTAAATTCATTTATGACCAAAAAAAGGGAGATCATAATTTCATAATTTTTTGAACTATATGATCTACAGAGTGGAATTATCTCTAAATTATCATTTAATTCTCATATTTTTATCATTTTCTTTTGCTAGTTTTTGTTAGTTTCTTACATTTCTAGCTATTCACTCTCGTCTTGGGTATAATTTGATTGAATAGAATTTTAAAATCATCAATTCCTTGCGGATCAACTAGTATTCGCCACGTGCTACATTCGTACACCGTGCGCTTGCGGTTATTTTAATTTGAAAATTTTCGACGGTTTTCTAACTCAATAGAAATTCCGCCGATTAACAAGTTTTTGGCGACGTTGCCCGGGAGTTGTTTTGATTTTAATTTTCTACTCTACGAATTATTTTTCATTTGATTTTATTTTGTGTGTGTAAAAAAACAATTGTGTGGTTGTTTGTGCGATTTTTGTGTACATTTGGTTGTTTGTTTGTTTTTCTGGTTTTCTTTTCCATTTCCATATTAAAAAAAAATTACACAACATCAATTGAAAAAGAAAAAAATTTACATTGCCATTGCTTTTCACATTTTTACATTTACAATTTTCTTTTCTTTCTTTTATTTACATTTACAAAAAAAGGATTTCTGTGCATATAACAGTGCACTGTGCACCTTACTGCAGATCAACACTCTCTGTTCACTGTTTCTGCCATCTCCAAACAAAACTGTGCACCCTACCATCACTGCCCAAACCATTCCATCCATAGCCAAAAACACTTCAACACAGCCTTTATTCACATTCATTCACATCTCCCTCTACTTTGTACTTCTACTATGTTGCTGCTCATTCACCACAGCCTCGACAGCAAACTTTCTCCTCCCGAACATTCCACCACCAGAACCACAACTCTGTGCCACCACAGTGCAACCATTCCATATCACACCACTTCCTTGTTTTTGGCTACTGCAACAATTCACCAGTCTTCAACTCCCCTGCCTACTGCCACATTCCCCCCCCCCCCCAGTATAACTTCAGATCCACTACACAGTCGACAGCTGCTTGCCATACTTCACCGATCATCCGCATCTACAACTCATACTTCACAGTCCACAAAACATCCGAGTCAACCTCCTCTGCATCATTCCATGTCACTGTCTTATGCCTCTCCAATAACCATCTATTTCAACAGCTACTGCCCTTCTCTACAATATGCCTTCGCCCTCAATCCGCAATTGATAGCCTTCACCTGCAGCAGTGCCAATCACAACCCACACCTAAACTCGAGAATACATCACCGCGACCCAAACTGCAGCATTTAACCAATCGCAATTCGCCTAATTCCCATGGCAATTCGAGCGCCTCCACCCCATCAATCGCAACTCCAATCCCCAGCACTTGAACGACCTTGCGAACCCATCTCGAACTTCACCCCAAAGTCACAGACGAATCGAACTACTTCGCCTCGCTTGAGCATCCATCGAACCAACTCCGCAGCCATCTCCTTCTTGCAAACAACTGCGAAATTGATTTCCTTCGCAACTTAACCACCTCGAACTCCACTAATCACCGAAGCCATCATCGCGCTTCACAAGAATTCCCAAATCCTACAACGCTCTACCCAGTTCAGAACTCCGCACGCAACCGCCGAGTAATTCTGCTCGAACCTGAAAGCGAGATGATTTCATCAATTTTGGCTATGGAGTTTTAAAATTTCGAATTGAATTGAACTGATAAGTAGTGGATTTTCGATTTTATTTTTCTTCTGATTTGAGGTCTCGTTCATCTTGAAAGAGAAGTATTGGTTAAGGGACAATAGTGGTCCTCGTTCATTTCAAAATTTGAATTCATTTGGGCCGGGTTTGTGTTGTTGGGTGAAGTGGCCTTCTTTTTTCTTTTTTCTTTTCTATTTTTTGTTTAACAAAATTGTGAATTTTTTTGGTTTTATTTTGTTTTTTTAAATCCTTTTGAGTTTGTGTGTTATCATTTTTTATTTTGATTTGTTTTGTTTTGATTTTAGTTTTGGGTTTTGAGTTTGTGTGTGGTGAGTTGAGCTTGTGAGTTCGTGTGATTTAAAATCACTTTTTGGTTTTTTTTAATTTGTTTCCAAAAAACAAAAAAAAACAAAACAAAAACAACTGTATATATCTTATTTTTATTTTTCAGGTTGCCAAAGCAGAGTTGCAGAAGAAGTAGAAGTGCTTGCTAAAATAAATTGCTTGATTTGCTAATCTTGCCAAAAAAATAACTGCTTGCTTATAATTTTCTTTTTATTTGTTTTGCATTGTATATATCTGTTGTTTTTTTGTCTTGTATTGTTGGTTATTTGCATTTGCATTTAAAAAAAATTCAAAAATTCAAAAAAAACAAAAATTCATTCATAGTTGCACTGTTAATACATGTTTAATTTCTGTTTTGCATTTCATCTTAGAATTTGATTAATAATAAGGGTTAGAAATCAATAACACTTAATTGTATATTGACAATTTGTCTTCTTTGAACAATTTAATTTCTTGGTATCTAGACTACGGCAGAGTAATAACCATTTATAAATATTACGGTGATTCGTAAATATTATAGTGGTTATTCCTCTGAAGGTACTTAAACCTTCGGCTGCATTGCTACGGTGATTCGTGGTGCACCGATAACCCCTGTCCGTTACCTGGCTGAAAATTATCTTGTTTATCTAAGACAATGTGTGATTATACAATTTTAGGCGAACTTAGGGTAAATCAATTGTAATTAACCACTGCATTCATTTAGTAGCATTAGTTCATGCATATTTAAAAAACAAAAAAAATTCAAAAATCCAAAACTAAAAAAATTGTAAATATTCCTTTTATTTTTCTTTGAAATTTTCAAATCCTTTTCCTTTGAAATTTCAAAAATCCAAAAAAATTAGAAAAACAAAAATCAAAAAATATATATAAAACTTTTTCTTAAAAAAAAGCCAAAAAAAATTGTGAAAATCCAAAAACAACGCAAAAATCAATTTTCCATTTTGAAAATAAATTCTACTTGAAAATCTTTTTCTTTATAAAAAAACTAATAAAAAATCTTGAAAATGTCCGAGTTTCATTTTTCTTACTCACTTGAAATTAGTTGTGAAATCAATATAATACATATGAGTTCACTCCAAATTCATATCGATATTTTAATGACAACTTTTGTTTAGACAATTCGAATTTTGAACCACCATATTTCCAAAATAATGGTCAACCATCAACTCTTGAAAATAACATTTCGTCGTTACTTGAACTCTGTATGCAACAAAATCAAGAGATAAATAAGTTGTACAATTCATATTTGTGCTATAACACGAATCATGGTTGTCAAAATAATCAAAATTTGAATTCACTTCAAAATTCAAATGATTTCGAGTGCAACCCATGCCAATTCAATTTCGAGCTCCAAAATGAATTTCAAAATCAAGATGAAAATGTGAACCAATTTTCAAATAATTTTGGCAATGGGATTAGTTTCAATAACGATACGACTGAAAACTTTCGTTATCAATAAATTCAAAATGAAAAATTTCAAATTAATAATCATGAATTTGATTTTGTTGACCAGATGGAAAAAGATAACGGGAATTTATTACTTGAAAAATACAAAAAATTTCATGAAAATCATAATCAAATCTCAACTTGCAAAGAATCAAATAATAATCTACCGTTTATCGAAATTAACAATTCTTGTTCTCACAAGTCTAAATCGAAAATTTTCAAGTTAATAATTACAAATTTGATTTTGTTGACCAAATGAATGAAATTTACGATGATCACACGGATTTGTTGTTTGAGACATATATGAAACAACGTGAAAAACAAAATCAAATTTCAACATGTGACGAGTCAAGTGATATTCGTCTTTTACCTAAATCGATGATTTTCAAACAACTTTTGAAACTGAAAATGATGATCTTAATGATGTTGTTGAAAAGACGGTAATTGTGTTGGATTTCAATTCTTTTGAGGGTGAGAAACTCGATTTAAATTTTGATCTTTCTTTTTCTGAAAATTTGAATACAACAACTTTGGATTTTGAAATGGATATATGCGATGAAGTTGTTGATAATCCAATGAAGGAAGATGAATTTAACAAACACGAGTTCTATGGACTTTTCGAAAATGAGTCATTAAATTCTGATGGGGAAGATTTCGATCACCATTTTGACTTTGAAATTGATAATTAGGAAGAAGTTTTCAATGACAAACTTGAATTTCAATTTGGTGAAAATAAATGTGAATTTCAACCAATTGTTTTGTCTACCCCCAAAATCATAGAAAATAAAACAACTCGTACGATTTTCAATAAAACGTTCCAAATCAACACTCAACTTTGAAATCTTTGACGATTTGGTTTTTTGAACTTAAACTGTGACTTGCATACTTGACGAGACGAATGAACCGGTCTTTGGAAGATCGTTTCATTTACTTTTTGACGATATACTTTCTCAACTCTTGTAAATAATAATCCTTATGTTTTCATGTAAATATAGGTTTTTGTTTTTTGCTTTATTTTTATTTTTTCTCCTTTCACTTGGGTTGACTGTGGGGACACTGTCAAAATCAAGTGTGGGGGGAGACTCGTCTTCTTTTTGATTTTTCAAGATTAATTTATCATTTTGCTTCCAAAAACAAAAAATATATAAAAAAATTCAAGAACAAGAAGAACTTTTTTAAGCATTTTGATTTATAAAGAAACACTATAGGATAAATATATGGTTTTGGCTTATTAAATTGAAATTTTTGGAAGTTTATTTGTCTTAAAAAAATAAAAATGAAGTTTGATTACATATAATAATGGTTTAACTAGTATATAGGAAGATTCATACGTGTTAATTATGAAGTACATCCTAATTGAAAATCTTTATTTTAAAAAGTGGTTGATTTAAAGTAAAGGATATAACATTTTTTTTGTCTTCTAAGTTAAATGGTGTTAGGATGATTTTGCAAAACTTTCTCTCTCTTAAAAAAATATAAAAATAAAAAATAATAATATCCAAGTATTCACTCTCGTTTAGAAGTCCTCACGGTTATGCATAGGTGAATTACTTGAAATCTTTGATTATGTGCTTTCATACTCATTTAAAAGTCCTCACGATTATGCATGTATGGAACACAAGTAAAAAAAACAAACATAATAAAAACCACCTACGGTCGATAGGTGTATGCACGAAAGTGTGCACTTGCCATGATCTGTACTCCCCTCACATAAGCCCGAAAGACAGTGCATGGGTGGTATATCTGGCCTCAGTTTACCTGAGCGAGGTGTGTAATTTTCTTGCAAATAATGAGAGAGAAAGCAATTGAAATCCTAGCATTACTTTTACTTAGTTGATTTGATTTGTTATTGAAAAGAAATGAAAATACATCTTTGATAAACTTTGATAATCAACTAAGGATCCATTTCATAGTTACAATGTGTTATTAACCAAAACAACGAGTTCAACTATAGTCTATTTGTTATGATAACTTTGTTTTTATTGGAAATATTGACGAGTAAATAACTTAAATTTCAAGATAATGACCAAAACCTATATTTAACTTATTGGTCTCAATTTAAAAATAAATCCTTCATTTGTAAATATTTTCAAAAACCTGCATTCATCTCTTTGTAAATAATTCTAGAATTTTGTAAATATTTTCATCCTACATTTGGATTTTGGGGTAGTATCCGCTGAAAACCCTCATGAGACAACACTCGTCCTACTGGAGACACCCAGAGGTTTAACGGCTTGTTTCATATGCTCAATGCAATTGTGCTACCTATGAAAATGGATTTATCTTATTTTTTCTTTATTTGAGGACGGATAAAAAGATAAGTGTGGGGGTATTTGATGTGCACGTAAATGTGCATACTTTTACCACCATATTTATTCTATTTATATCAAATAAATGATCATATTGGGTATTTTGACATGTTTTGTAACGACCCAGAATTTCCGTCATTTGAAATTCAGATATTTAATTGATTCTAAATATCAACAAGTAAAATTTATAAGTCGAATAATTTATTTTTCGAATATTTAGATTTAATTGGATAATTAAATCGGTAATTTAATATTTGGAATTGCGTAAATAATTGGAAATTCGGTTTAATGTAGATAAAGATGATTTATAAAGTTATATTAAATCATATTGGATTTAGAACAATGTTTGTGAACTTTTAAAATTGAATTAAAAGTTAATTTGTGAAAATCGAATATTTTAATATTTAATCGACTAGTGAAAATAGCCATTTTTCAAACAGTCTCGAATTTCAACGAAACAAGTTTCATCGTATCCGTAATGTTAAATTATTGTATGGTTTCGAATTTCGTGTCAATCGGACTTACCGTTTGTCCGGGGCAAGCCAAAACGCATAGAAATTGGTTTAACCGATTTAATTTAAATTTGATTGTTTATCTCTGTAACTCGCACATATGATTGAATTAGCCTCCGAAACATATTCCATTGTGTCCGGAATGCGGGGTAAACCTTAGAAACGTCAGCCGGCACGCTTCGTTTGAAGTTCGGAAAATTCCGGATGAATGGTGTTTGGAGGAATTTTCTATATAAGGACATTATTATCTTCATTTGCAAAACAAAAACTAGGGTTTCATTCTTATGCCCTAGCCGTCGGCTATAAAATCAATGGTCGAAATACATTCTTCTTCCTCATTCATTTTCTTCCAATCCATCGACAATTAGAGAAAACGTTCAACTGCAATATTGAAGAGGGTGTTGAGATCTAGCTGATCAACGGCTACGATCGAATTTGGAGCAACCAATCAACAGCAAATCGAGTTCAAAGGACGAAGGTTTACACACATTTTTTGAAGCAATGGCACAATCGCGTGGGGCTGGACTTGGCGCGGAAGTTGAGGCGGGGTGGGGCTTCGTTGCGGCGGAGCTTGATCGTCCTCTCGACGAGTGGTGGAGGCGCGTGAATTAGGGTTTCTAGGTGGCTTCATGGGTTTGAACGAAGTTTTTCGGTCGCGTGAATGAACTGGGGAAGAAGCATCAGGGCACGGCCTGATTTGATGATGCTTGAAATCCAACGGTGCAGAGATGAATAGGTTTAAAAAAAATATAAATTGTACATTGATTATATTAAAGATTGTATAATGTTTGAAATAACATAACTTGTTCATACGAGGTCAAAAAATTACGAAATGAATTGCGTTGGCTTCGTTTTGTCGAGCACTACGCAATGGAGCTGGTTTGGAGTCGTTTGGAGCTAGTGAAAATTTCGGGTAAAATTAAACGCACGTTTAATTTTATTCGAAATAAAACGCTACAATTGTTATCGAAAATTCAAGGTGAGAACTTCTCACTTAATCGAATTGTTTCGATTTAAATTTTAAATAGTTAGATTTAAAATTGCTTGATTGTGTGATTGGATGATAATTATTATCTTTTGTATTGAAATGGACCCTATACACCATATATTAAGCGGATGTTATTTATTAAAAACATATACCGCGATAATTCCAATTTGCATGGAATTGGTATTATATATGTATTTAGAGTTGATTTTCCCGCATTATATAGCGGATGAGACCCTATTGCGCTGCATAATAGCGGATAATATTTTATAAATCTCATATATCGCGATATTCCATCTTGAAACGGAATTAGTATTGTGCTAACATCTTTGGATGCAGGGAAACGGGTTGGAGGGATCCAACTGGATTCCTCAAATGATTGAATTGGTTTCAGTGTTGTGTGTTGATCTATTTATAATCTGCGTGATGATCTTTGTGATTGAAATCGTTAAAGGCTAAATTTTAGCCCAATATATATTTGGTATCGTTAGATGCCGAAAATAAATAAAATTTGATTTTTGAAAATTTAAGTTGAGAATCCACAATAAAATTTAACTTTTAAAATTGATTCATTTTTAATGAATAAACGTTGTAATTTTTATGTTATAAAAATTATGATTTTTTGAAATATAACCGAAATGTGATTTTTTTGAAATAAGTAGTTAATTAATTTATAAAATGGTTTAAATTGGGATTTTTGAATTATTATAAATGATTTATATAAAAGATTTATAAAATTGATATTTATAAATTAAAATGTTGGAATTATAAAACGAGTTTTTATAAGTGTTAAAATGAAGTATAAATGGATTTCATAAGTGGATGAAATCTATAGATTTATAAATTGTGAAGTTATAAAATGAATGAATTTTTGGTAAAATAAAAGATTTATAAGTCATTAACTTATAAATTGGATTTTTGCGTGTAAATGGGATATGGATAGAATCTGTTAATAAAGTGATTTATAAGTGAAGTTGTTATAAAGTATAAGTGGAATTTATAAACATTGTTTTATAAATCTGAAATCGACTTATTTTAATAAGTTTAATTATTATAGCTTATTAAAGGAGATATATCCACGATTTTGGGACAGTGGATAATCCTTTAAATAAAATATGTAGAAATTGAATTTGGATAATGAAGTACATTCACAATTTTGGACGGTGAATAATATATTAAAGAAATATTTTGGGAAAGCGATATTTTAGATAGAGTTTAAAACGATTTGAAAATGTATTAAGTATCGAAACCATAGATTTCAACATTCATTGTTGAAATAGACGTTTTCAAGAAATAGAAGGAAATGGTGGACTATAACACTGTTGTTATAGTAAATGATTTCCGAAAGGAAAAGTTCTGTATAGTATTGGGGTTTATATATCTATCTTAATTTCAAATCCCTATACTAGTGATTTTGGGTTGTCGTAACGATGTTTCATTCGTTTTGACCTAAATAAATGTGTTTAAGAGAATGTTTTCCTTATAGAATCAAATATATACTTAATTTGGATTTAAGTATATTGAATATTTTCCAAATGTTGGAAATAAATGTATTTGTGAATTACTTATTCTTGAATAAGTATGGAAATGTTTTTCCAATATGAAGTGAATGTTTTGAGATTTTATCTTTTAAAGATAAATTGAAAATGAATATTAGAAATCGATTTGGAAATCGTATATTCATAAATACTTTGGAAAGGTAAATTCACTATGGAATTTATAAAAGAAAGGGAAGTTTGTTTAGAAATAAACATTGATTTATTTTTAAAAGTGTGGAATAAATTTACAAATTTGGAACGTAAATTTAATAAATCGGTAAGGATTTATTTGATTGGTTTGAATGAACCATTTTGAAATGAAAGTTGTAAAGGTGAAAAGTGATTTGAAATCTGTTTTTCAAATGGTTGAAGTGTGGAAATTATATCTTGTAAAGATATTTTTGAAATAAATAATTTGGGAAATTATTTGAAATTGGGTTATGTTGTGAATATTGATTGACACTTAAATAACCGACTGTCGATATTGACCCTTAAGTGGCTATTTGTTGTGAATTGGTCGAAATTGAATGCTACACTTATTTTTTTAAATTATTGCACTCGTTATTTGGATTACCTATTCCGAATAGTGTTATGACGTAATGGATAGCATTGAAGACCGGTGGTGAAGACCAGGTATTTGTGAAAATGATAGGATGACCTATCGATTGTCTCTGCAACGTTAGCTACGGTATGGAGATTTCCTTTGTGATGGGAAATTCGATCGGGATTGCGAATACCCGGATTGCAAGGGCTTCTTTGAAGTGCCTTTGGTTCTGTTCAAGCCTGGAACAGACTTGTATGGTTACGTGTATGACATTACATTTTGAGATATAAAGCAGATTTCTTTCAAATACATCTCTGTTGGTGGCGGAGAATTTATTCTCTTAGCTTAACACCCTTCTCTGAGACGTACGAGCTTAGAGGTTTTGTAGTTGAAGGTTATCAGCGATATATTCCCAATTTGGTAATGTGGCATGCTGAGTGTTACTGTGTGATGATTATTTATTGATCAAAGCGTGGCTTTGTGAAAAAGCGTAGCTTTGTGGACGAGACTTCGTCGGACCTCACACCCCGGAAATGGTCAAAACAGGAATATGCGGCAAGGTTATGTGGGTCGCGCACTTTAGGGTATGTCATTCCCTTCTGGAAAAGGGTGGTGTCAGGTATGGAGCTCTGAAGCTTAACCTATGTGGTTACTCCAATCTCATTTTTCTGTATGGTTGTTGCTTGGTGATCGAGGACCCTCGGATAAAGGTCCCAAGGACCGAGGGGTGGCATATTCGTATAGTAGTTACTTAGTTACAGAGGTAACCAGCCTTATGTTGGCAGAGAGCTGGTTAAGTTCTCGGGACGTCCCGCCAGAGGCGATCCCATGTGGCAGTAGGAAGTTCCTTAGCCTGTCCATTTGTTGGAAATCCAATTCCCAATACGAACCCAGTACGGTTTTAGTTGTATAACCTGCCATTTACTTATGGTGGTCACCATTGTTTAGATGGTAGCTATAGTAGGCATAGTTCGAAATGTCTATGCTGGCTAAGGTTTATATTCTATTTTCAAAATGCTTTCATCACTATGTACTAATAATAATATCAAAAAATGATTTATTTTGCGTGGTAAGCATCTTTGACTATCATAAGGAGAAATCTCCTTCAATTCTGCGTTTGCATTGTGTGTGTGAGGGGAGGCCTTATGGTAGTTTCATTTTCCAAATGCATTGCGGATATTTTTCTCACTTCCCTTGTTGTTGTTGCTTTAAAAAGATAAATAACTGTTTTGAGTTCTCACACCAGTCTTGCTTATCTTAGTGAAATGTGATTGGGGGTTCTCGCTTCGCGGTTAGGTGGCGAACGGGAGACTCTTACCCCTACATGTCCTCTCTTGGTGAATAGGGGTTGGTTAGGCGTAAGCTGTGACAGTCGAAAGGCTAGCCGTAAAAGCAAGTTTGGGATACCAGTGTAAGCCACGGCGGGGCTGGGATGGTTGAAAAGCCTACCAGTCGAGATTGGCCGCTAACGATGGTTGAAAAGCCTAGTTCGTTACATGTGGTATCAGAGCATATGGTTAAGTGACAACCTTGGCTCTATTGGGAATTACTCATTAGAGATAGAGTCAGCAGTACTCTAGAATGAGTTTGAGTGTAATAATAGATATGAGCGCGTATTTGTTAGTGAATATGAAATTGTTTTGTATTGTGTTGACTTATCAGTTGATTGTTTATAGATTCTGGTCGTTGCAGTCTAGCTAACTGTCGTC
The DNA here is from genome assembly GCA_030765085.1 of Allium cepa. NCBI lineage: Eukaryota > Viridiplantae > Streptophyta > Magnoliopsida > Asparagales > Amaryllidaceae > Allium > Allium cepa. The sequence continues at coordinate 169,478,546 of CM060932.1, forward strand.
GATAGGGGTTTTTAAACTCTTAAACGAGATAAATCGACATAGTATCATTTTAAATTGGGTAAATGAAATAATTTTACCTCGATTATATTTTACATATAAAGGAATAATTTTTCAGAATTATCAAAGTGTATATATAAAATTGAATTGTTGAAAATATATGAAAATATGTAAGTGAATCAAAGTTGTTCGAATAATTTGAATAAAAACAACAAAGAATAAATTATATAAAACAACAATTGTATAAGTATAGAATTATAATTGAAATGATTTACAATTGCGAAATAATCTTGTATAAGCAAAGGGAAATGGTGAAATTATATAAGAAAGATTTATAAATGTGATTTATAAATAAAGGAAAATTTTGAAAGAATTTAAAGCATTGGATTCACTACTGTTGCTGGGGAATAATAAGGGTGATGACTGTAGCATCATCATTATCATTTTCGAGTTTCTGTGTGATGGGTTTGCTACCATAGTAAATTGAAATTGAATTTGTTGTAATAAATAAATTTGAATTTAAAATCCATGTTGAAATTGATGAATATAAGTTATCAAGTTTTGAACTTATAATACGAGATAATAAAGATTTTAACTTTGGTAAAGTTGAAATAAATTTGAATTAGTATGATAAAACGTATGATGTGAAATTTAAGTAAAAGAAAGCTAAATAAATTAAATCAGATTTGGAAGTTGAATAATAAGTTGTATAACTTATTAAATGTGAAGATGTAAGTACAACCAATTATTAAAATGGTTAAATAACTTTGTTAAGAAAAACGAGGTATGAATCTGAATAAGTGATGAAAATTGACTTTGGTAAAAGTTAAATAGAGTTATTTTGGAGTTGGAATCTGAATTGGATTTATAAATGGAAATTTAAGTTAAGTTAAACAAATGATGTTTAAAAGGAATATGACTTAAGTGATGCTGAACGAAGTTGATTTTGGTATCGAAGTAAAAAAAATGAAGTGAATTAAATGGATGTGAATTTGAGTTATATAAAGGAGATTCAACTTTATTTGTAAAGTAAATTAGTAATTGAACTAATGAATTGAATGTAAATCAATCGAATGTAATGAATTGATATGGAATAATGGATATAAGTGTTAATTCACTAAAGCTAATTGAAAGTGTTAAACCAAATTGAAGGTAAACAAAGTAAATATAAATGTTGAATGTAAAGTGAATAAATTTGGTTGTGTTGGATATACATTGGTTGTTAGATTATTGTTAATTGATTGAATAGTGATTCATATGCAATTGAATGAATAAAATTGAAAGCTAAAGCAATTGAATTCAAATTGGAAGTTAAGTAAATTTAAAATGAATGGAAATGGATTTGAATTGAAAGTGAACCAACGTGAATGTAAATTAGTGAATGTAAACTAATTGAAAATGGATAATTGAATATCATTGTATATGAATTGGTTGTAAACAATTACAAGTAATGTCGAAATCATATAAGTTATTTATAAACCTTGTTTAGTATGATTTCTTTTAATATGCATGTGTTGTGGTTGTTTAAAAGAGTAAAATGTTAATAACTTCTTATATATGTCACTTACGTGTTTATATTGAGTAAGTACAGGTACCGGGGCTACCGTTTGTGGGATTGGGTTGCATAAAATGCTAAATAAATAACTGCTTTGCTTAAAAATGCTAAAAAGGTACCCTACGCAATAAAAATAGGAAATATGAACTGTTTTTCTGTTTTTCCGACCGTGTTGGTCGATGTATATATATTTATATCTATTGTGATATTGTAGAAGCTCCTCCGTACAAAGGAGGTTATGGCGAAATTTTTTGAAAATTTAAGGCGTTAGAAAATTTTCGGGAAATTTTGGAAAAAAATTGTGATTTGAAGTTAAAGATTAAACGATATAGTTGGTTTTGAAAAGATAACTATATATGGATCTGAAAACTTGGTGAATATTTTATAAGTGGTTTAATTATTGAATTTTTGAAAAAGTTAAACACTTGAGAGATTTGTAAATCAAATTTGAACGGTTTGTTTGAAAAGTCAATGGATTTCAAAACTTTTTCTTACTTCGCAATTTCGAGGACGAAATTCTCTTAAGGGGGAAGTTTGTAACGACCCAGAATTTCCGTCATTTGAAATTCAGATATTTAATTGATTTTAAATATCAACAAGTAAAATTTATAAGTCGAATAATTTATTTTTCGAATATTTAGATTTAATTGGATAACTAAATCGGTAATCTAATATTTGGAATTGCGTAAATAATTGGAAATTCGGTTTAATGTGGATAAAAATGATTTCTAAAGTTATATTAAATCATATTGGAGTTAGAACAATGTTTGTGAACTTTTAAAATTTAATTAAAAGTTAATTTGTGAAAATCAAATATTTTAATACTTAATCGACTAGTGAAAATAGCCTTTTTTCAAACAGTCTCGGATTTCGACAAAACCAGTTTCATCGGATCTGTAATGTTAAATTATTGTATGGTTTCGAATTTCGTGTCAATCGGATTTACCGTTTGTCCGGGGCAAGCCAAAATGCATAGAAATTGGTTTAACCGATTTAATTTAAATTTGATCGTTTATCTCCGTAACTCACACATATGATCGAATTAGCCTCCGAAACATGTTGCATTGTGTCCGGAACGTGGGGTAAACCATAGAAACGTCAGCCGGCACGCTTCGTTTGGAGTTCGGAAAATTCCGGATGAATAGTGTTTGGAGGAATTTTCTATATAAGGACATTATTATCTTCATTTGCAAAACAAAAACTAGGGTTTCATTCTTATGCCCTAGCCGCCGGCTATAAAATCAATGGCTGAAATACACTCTTCTTCCTCACTCATTTTCTTCCAATCCATCGACAATTAGAGAAAACGTTCAACTGCAATATTGAAGAGGGTGTTGAGATCTAGCTGATCAACGGCTACGATCGAATTTGGAGCGGCCGGTCAACGGCAAATCGAGTTCAAAGGACGAACGTTTACAAACGTTTTTGAAGCAATGGCACAACCGCATGGGTTCGGACTTGGCGTGCAAGTCGAGGTGGGGTAGGGCTTCGTTGGGGCGGAGCTTGATCGTCCTCTCGACGAGTGGTGGAGGCGCGTGAATTAGGGTTTCTAGGCGGCTTCATGGGTTTGAATGAAGTTTTCGGTCGCGTGAATGAGCTGGGGAAGAAGCATCAGGGAACGGCCTGATTTGATGAAGCTTGAAATCCAACGGTCCAGAGATGAATAGGTTTTAAAAAATAAAATATAAATTGTAAATTGATTATATTAAAGATTGTATAATGTTTGAAATAGCATAACTTGTTTATATGAGGTCGAAAAATTACGAAACGAATTCCGTTGGCTTCGTTTTGTCGAGCACTACGCAATGGAGCTGGTTTGGAGTCGTTTGGAGCTAGTGAAAATTTCGGGTAAAATTAAACGCACGTTTAATTTTATTCGAAACAAAACGCTGCAACTGTTATCGGTAACTCAAGGTGAGAACTTCTCACTCAATCGAATTGTTTCGATTTAAATTTTAAATAGTTAGATTTAAAATTGCTTGGTTGTGTGATTGGATGATAATTATTATCTGTTGTATTGAAATAGACCCTATACGCCGTATATTAAGCAGATGTTATTTCTTAAAAACATATACCGCGACAATTCCAACTTGTATGGAATTGGTATTATATATGTATTTGGAGTTGATTTTCCCGCATTATATAGCGGATGAGACCCTATTCCGCCGCATAATAGCGGATAATATTTTATAAAACCCACATACCGCGATATTCCGTCTTGAAGCGGAATTGGTATTGTGCTAACATCTTTGGATGCAGGGAAACAGGTTGGAGGGATCCAACTGGATTCCTCAAATGATTGAATTAGTTTCAATGTTGTGTATTGATCTATTTATTGATCTATTTATAATCTGCGTGATTATCTTTGTGATTGAAATCGTTAAAGGCTAAATTTTAGCCGAATATATTTTTGGTATCGTTAGATGGTGAAAATAAATAAAATTTGATTTTTGAAAATTTAAGTTCAGAATTCATAATAAAATTTAATTTTTAAAATTGATTCATTTTAAATGAATAAACGTTGTAATTTTTATGTTATAAAAATTATGATTTTGTGAAATATAACCAAAATGTGATTTTTTTGAAATTGGTAGTTAATTAATTTATAAAATGGTTTAAATTGGGATTTTTGAATTATTATAAATGATTTATATAAAATATTTATAAAATTGATATTTATAAATTAAAATGTTGAAATTATAAAACGAGTTTTTATAAGTGTTAAAATGAAGTATAAATTGATTTCATAAGTGGATGAAATCTATAGATTTATAAATTGTGAAGTTATAAAATGAATGAATTTTTGGTAAAATAAAAGATTTATAAGTAATTAACTCATAAATTGGATTTTTGCGTGTAAATGGGATATGGATAGAATCTGTTAATAAAGTGATTTATAAGTGAAGTTGTTATAAAGTATAAGTGGAATTTATAAACGTTGTTTTATAAATCCAAAATCGACTTATTTTAATAAGTTTAATTATTATAGCTTATTAAAGGAGATATATCCATGATTTTGGGACAGTGGATAATCCTTTAAATAAAATATGTAGAAATTGAATTTGGATAATGAAGTATATTCACGATTTTGGACGGTGAATAATATATTAAAGAAATATTTTAGGAAAGTGGTATTTTAAATAGAGTTTAAAACGATTTGAAAATGTATTAAGTATCGAAACCATAGATTTCAACATTCATTGTTGAAATAGACGTTTTCGAGAAATAGAAGGAAATGGTGGACTATAACAATGTTGTTATAGTAAATGATTTCCAAAAGGAAAAGTTTTGTATAGTATTGGGGTTTATATATCTATCTTAATTTCGAATCCCTATACTAGTGATTTTGGGTTGTCGTAACGATGTTTTACGCAACATTCGTTTTGACCCAAATAAATGTGTTTAAGAGAATGTTTTCCTTATAGAATCAAATATATACTTAATTTGGATTTAAGTATATTGAATATTTTCCAAATGTTGGAAATAAATGGATTTGTGAATTACTTATTCTTGAATAAGTATGGAAATGTTTTTCCAATATGAAGTGAATGTTTTAAGATTTTATCTTTTAAAGATAAATTAAACATGAATATTAGAAATCAATTTGGAAATCGTATATTCATAGATATTTTGGAAAGGTAAATTCACTATGGAATTTATAAAAGAAAGGGAAGTTTGTTTAGAAATAAACATTGATCTATTTTTAAAAGTGTGGAATAAATTTACGAATTTGGAACGTAAATTTAATAAATCGGTAAGGATTTATTTGATTGGTTTAAATGAACCATTTTGAAATGAAAGTTGTAAAGGTGAAAAGTGATTTGAAATCTGTTTTTCAAATGGTTGAAGTGTGGAAATTATATCTTGTAAAGATATTTTTGAAAATAAATGTGAAGACCCGTAAATCCGTACTCCTTGAATATACACTAATCTCCATAGATTAATTCAAGATGAACAGAAATACGAATTATCAATGCTTAAGAAAAAGAAAAGGACAGATGAAGAGGGAAAAAAGTAGAAAATAGAGAGGAAAGAACATAGAAAATAGAACGGAACAGAACACAACACAACAATATCATAATCTCATAATTCGCAGCGGAACAACATATAATAATAAATGAATAATCTTTAAACAAAGAACTATATCAGTTATTACATTTTATACATTACATTACATCATCATCAGAGTGTACAACAACAAACAACATCAAATAGTGCAGCGGAAAAAGAAATACTATATACTAATAATACGCCATGCCATCCAGCTTGCCTCCAGCAACTCCAGAATATCCATAATATCCTGATAAACCTAACTCTTGACTGCCCGTGTGGAAATTGGTAGGCACCCAGAGTTTAGGAAGGAAAACAATAAACTCCGAGTCAGTCATGTGACTAGTGTGAGAACTCAAAACAGTTTATTTATCTTTAAAATCAAAAATAGAGGAATATTTTTAAAGTCAATTCGCAATGCTTTTAAAAATGAGACTACCATAAGGCCTCCCACACACACACACAATGCAAACGCAGAATCGGAGGAGATTTCTCCTTATGATAGTCAAAGATGCTTGATACGCATTAAAAAGAACATTTGATATTATTATTAGTGCATAGTGTAGGAAAAATTCATTTCGAAAGTAGAATATAAATCTTAGCCAACATAGACATTTCGAACTATGCCTACTATAGCTACCATCCAAACAGTGGTGACCACCATAAGTGAATGGCAGGTTCTACAACTAATACCGTACAAGTTTCGTATTGGGAATTGGATTTCCAACGAATGATCAGGCCAAGGAACTTCCCATTGCCACATGAGAATGCCTCTGGATGGACATCCCCGAGAACCAAACCGGATCTCTGCCAACACAAGGCCGGGTTACCCCTAACTGAGTAACAACTGACCGAATATGCCATCCCCCGGTCCTTTGGGACCCTTTCACCGAGCGCTCGCAATCAATTCACACAATCATAACAAAGTGTTTTCAACATGAGTAAGTACACCCTTTTCCAGAAGGAAATGCACATATCCTAAAGGGCGCTACCCCTCATAACCTTGCCGCATCTTTCCTGTTTTGACCATTCACGGGGTGTGAGGCTCGACGAAGTCACGTCCACAAAAACATACTTTATACGAAAGCCATGCTTTGGGTCAACAAATGATCATAGAAATGATCACCAGGATAGACGATCAAATAAACGATCCTATCACAAATAATCAACACAATGATCATTTCACAGCAACACTCAGCATGTCACATTACCAAATTGGGAATATATCGCTGATAACATTCAACTACATAACCTCTGAGCTCGTACGTCTCAGAGAAGGGTGTTAAGCTAAAAGAATAAATTCTCCGCCACCAACAGAAATATATTTGAAAGAAATCTGCTTTATATCTCAATCTGTAATGTCATACATACAATCCATACAAGTCTGTTCCGGGCTCGAACAAAACCGAAGGCACTTACAAAGAAGTCCTTGCAATCCGGATATCCACAATCCTGATCGGATTTCCCATCACATATGGAGAACTCAATACCGTAGCTACTCGGTGCAGAGTCAATCGACAGGTCATCCTATCGCTCTCGCAAATACCGGGTCTTCAACACCGATTTTCAATGCTATCCATTACGTCGTATCACTATTCGGAATGGGTAATGCAAATAACGAGCGCAATAATTTAAAATAAGTGTGCATTCAAATTCAAGCAAATCACAACACATACCTTTCAAAGGTAAATATTGATAGTCGGTTATTGAACTATCAATGGATATGCACACATCACCAGATTCCAAATAATTTTTCTAATTATTTATTTTCCAAAATATCTTTACAAGATATAAAATTTCAATACCTCAAAAATAAATCAATATTTATCTTTAAACAACTTCCCTTTTTATTCATAAATTCCATAGTGAATTTTTCATTCCAAAATATCCATGCATATACGATTTTAATTATTCATTTCAATTTATCTTCAAAAAGATAAATTCTCAAAATATTCACTTTATATTGGAAAACATTTCCATACTTATTTATTCATAAGTAATTCACAAATTTTATTTATTTTCAACCTTTGGAAAATATTCAATATACTTAAATCGAAATTTAGTATATATTTCATTCTGTAAGGAAATCATGCTCTTAAACATATTTATTTGGGCCAAAACGAATGTTGCGTAGAATATCGTTACAACGTCCCAAAATCACTAGTATAGGGATTCGAAATTAAAATAGATATATAAATCCCAATACTATACAAAACATTTCCTTTCGGAAATCATTTACTATAACAACAGTGTTATAATCCACCATTTCCTTTTATTTCTCGAAAACGTCTATTTCAACAATGAATGTTGAAATCTATGGTTTCGAATCTTAACACATTTTAAAACATCGTTAGATCATTTTAATTCTATTTAAAACATCACATTCAAAACAATTTCTTTAACATATTATTCACTATTCAAAAACGTGAATATACCACGTTAACAATTTCATCCTTTTATTCATTTTATTTCAAAGGATTATTCACAGTCAAAAACGTGAATATAACTCCATTAATAGGTTTCAACAATTTTCTTATCAAAATAAGTCGTTTGCGGATTTATAAAACAATGTTTATAAACTCCATTTCTATTTATTTTATAACAACTTCCTTTTATAAATCTCCTTTATTAACCTATTCGATTTATAACTCAATGATATCCTAGAAATTCATATTATAAGTCAAATGCTTATAAAACGATTATTTTACAAAATCGTTCCTTTAAACTTCATAATTATAAATCTTATAACTTATAAAATTCAATTATTTATCCAAAACCATTCTTTTAATAACTTTATAAATTTTATAAACCTACTGCTTATAAAATTCCATTTATAACTTCACCGCTTATAATTCTATAAATTTCATTCATTTATGAAATTCATTCACAATTCATTCTAACACTTATAAAAACTCGTTTTATAATTCCAATATTTTAATTTACAAATATCCATTTTATAAATCTTTTATATAAATCAATTTATACTATTATTTTAAAACATCTTTGATCTCCTTTATAATTTCACCATTTTGATTTAAAAAAAATCAAATTTTATAAATCCTATATTTAAACTTTTTACAATAAATCCAAAAATCCCGATTTAAACTCTTTTTATAAAATTATTAACCCATATTTTCAAAAATCAACTTTTAACTATATTTCTCAAAAATCATAATTTTTATAACATTAAAATTATAACGTTTATTTATTTAAAATGGATCGATTCCAAACATATAGTATATTTTCAAAAATCACTTTAAAAATCATTTTAGAGTTTCAAATTTGGTCCAATGATGCTACATACCAAATAGTCAATCACGACAACAACGATATCATATATCGATATGATAATCCATCAAATATCAAAATATCTGAAATCAAATAAATACTGTTGAGGAATCCAGTTGGATCCCTCCAACCTGTTTTCCTGCATCCACAAATATTAGCACAATACCAATTCCGCTCCAGTACGGAATTATCGCGGTATATGGGATTTAAAATATTATCCGCTTAATAGACGGCGCAATAGGGTCTCATCCGCTATACAAATGCGGGAAATCAATAACTCCAATATATACATATGCCAATATATATATATTGCTATCATATATAATACCAATTTCACTGTTTATGAAATATTCGCGGTATATGTTTTTAATAAATAGCATCCGCTTACTAACGGCGCATAATGTCTATTTTAACAATCAATAGATAACAATCATCATTCAAACATGCATTCAAGTATTTTAAATCTAACTATTTAAAATAAAATCGAAACTGATTCGATTGAGTGAGAAGTTCTCACCTTGATTTCAATTTCGTTTTAGCGATTTATTTCGAATAAAATTAAACGGACGTTTAATTTTACCCAAAATTCTCACTAACTCCAAACGACTCCAATCCAATTCCATAGCGTAGTGCTCGTCCATACGATTCCAACGCTACTGGTTTCGCGCGTTTTCGACCTCGTATGAAAAAGATATACAGTTTTAAAGATTACACGAATTTTATTTATAAATTTACAACTAAATACAACAATCTTTATTTTAATTTTAACCCTAGCTAATATTGGCCGTGAGATCTCACCCCTTTGCAATCATAGCCATCCCCATATTTCTTCCCACGCGCAACATCTCCAGGCACGTATACGTGCGCACGAACCCATCGCCGCCCCCCTAGCCCTAATTATCGCGACATATACAAGCACTTCTGAAACGATCAATTAGCACCACGACGAAGCTCGCAACACGAGCCACCAACGACCAGAAATTGATAAAGCTCGGTCGCCCCTTCCCCCTTGAATTTGCATGCGAACGACGCCCCTTTGAGGCCAAATTGCCGATGATCTACAGCTCCATCTTCGATCACAACCGTTGAATATGTCGATCACTCGATGCTCTACAATATTTTAGTTATAAGATTCTTGTAAATGTTGATGGATGAAGAGAAAAGAGGAGGAGAAGAAGAGAAGTTTTCGGCCGTGGGTTTTGACTGAGGCGGCTAGGGTTAGGTTTAGTTTATTTATTTTTTTTATTTTTTTTTTAGAGAGAGAGGGGGCTATTTATAGAGAATCGAACGACACTATTCATTCCGGAAATTCCGAACTCCGATTCACGCGCCGTAACTAGCGTTTCTAGGGTTTACTCCGCGTTCCAGACACAATGGAACAGGTTTCGGAAGCTAATTCGGACATCTGTGCAAGTTATGGCAATAAACGTTCAATTTGAATTAAACCGATTTAAACGATTTTCTAGGCGTTTTAATTTGTACCGGACAAACGGTAAATCCAATTGACACGAAATTTGAAACCTTACAATAATATTACATTACGGATCCGATGAAACTGGTTTGGTCGAAATCCGAGACTTTTTGAAAAATGACTATTTTAACTCGCCAAATTAATATTAAAAAAAAATTAGATGCGTTTCGAGCTGCCACGATCAAACGACAACTCCGTTTGTACGAAATTTGAAATCCGATAATAACTAACTATTACGGATCCAATGGAACTGGTCTCGTTCAATTCTGAGACTGTTCAAAAATTGACTATTTTCACTAGTCGATTAAATATTAAAATATTCAATTTTCACAAATAACTCTTAATTCGATTTTAAAAGTTCTAAAATATCGTTCTAACTTCAATATGATAAAATAAAATTTTACAAATCATTTTCAATCATATTTAACTCGATTTTCAATTATTTCCATAATTTAACATATTAAATTATCGATTTAATTATTCAATTAAATCCAATTATTCGAAATAAAATTTATTCGACTTATAAATTTCACTTATTAATATTTAAAATTAATTAAATATTCAAATTTTAATTACTAAAAATTCTGGGTCGTTACAATCTTCTCTCCTTAAAAGAATTTCGTCCTCGAAATTATTAAGTAAGAAAAGTTATAGAATATATTAATTTTCCCAAAACAAATTTAAACTTCTTATAATACTTTACTAAGTTTTCCATATCATACTTAGTTATCTTTTCAAAACAATTACTATTGTTTAACTTTCAATTCCAAATCAAAGTTAAAGTTTTCAAAAAATTTCCAATTTTCTCAAATTTTTTCTAACGTCTTAAATTTTCGGAAAAATTCGCCATAGTCTCCTTTGCGCGGCTCGATCCGGAAAAAAAATGACAGTATATATATCACAAATATACATCTCATCAAGTAATGAGGCATCCCGCAGGGAAAAAGTATAAAAGTACGGTATGTAATCCGAGATATGTACCTTATATTTTATTAGCGAGCATATACAGCTAATATAGCGCGAAAGCGAGTTCCAAATGCGAAGCAAACGCGATCCGCACCTACTAAACACTCGACAAACAACATGAGAACATGCATGTAGACAATAGTATCGAATATACAACCTATAGCAACATAATCACTATATATGTCAACATATCAAATGCAATAAAAGCAATATATATTCAACCATCAACCAACTATCATCCATAACCGATCAATATTCATTTATATTCTCATTAATATTAAATGAAATAGGTTTTCAATTTAATCACGTTTGATTCATTAACAGTGGATGTTTACTAACATTCATTTTCAATTAGTTTATATTCACTAATTCATATTCAAGTTGGTTCACTTCCAAATCAAATTCAATTCTATTTAAGATTCACTTAACTTTCAATTGAATTTCCAATTACTTTAGCTTTCAATTTCATTAATTCTTAATGAATTATATACAATCAACTAACAATTATATAACAACCAATGTATATCAATTGCAACCAAATTCCTTTGCTTCTATTCATTCAATTTGGCTAAACATCTTTACTTTCAATTGGTTCAATTTAATTGATTTTCATTCAACTAGTCAACTTCCAATAACATTAGATTTTAATGAATTAACACTTATATTCATTATTTCATATCAATTATTTACATTCAATTGATTAACATTTAATCCATTCATTCAATTCAATTACAAAAGTTGAATTTCATTTCATAACTCAAGTTCACATTTATCACTTAACTTTATTATTTTACTTTGATACTAATATCAACTTCATTCAGCATCACTTAAGTTATACTTCATTTTATAAACATCACTTGGTTTTACTTAACTTAAATTCCTACTTATAAATCAATTCAGATTCTAATTCTAAAGTAAATTTCCATTTAACTTTAAATTCATTTTTATTTACAACTCATATTCATAAATATATTCACATAGTTTCACTTCTTATATATATAAGTTTATTTCACAATTGTAAATCACATTAATTATAATTCAATTCTTATAATTCATTTTACTTATACAATTATTCTTTTATTTAGATTATTCAAACAACTAAACAATCAATTTATCTACACTTTAATAATTCTGAAAAATTATCCCTTTATATATAAAATATAATTAAGGTAAAATTATTTCATTTACCCAATTTTAAAACAATATTATGTCGAATTGTTCTATTCAAGTGTTTATAAAACCCCTTCGGCATAGTTGTACAGACCGTGCTGACGAAAGTTCATATGCCACTCAATCAACCAATCATCACCATATAAAACAATTTTATATATTCACTAACAAATACGCTCTCATAGCTATTATTACACTCAAACTCATTCTAGAGTACTACTGACTCTATCTCTAATGAGTAATACCTAATAGAACCATGGTTGTCGCTTAACCATATGCACTGATACCACCTGTGAAGACCCGTAAATCCGTACTCCTTGAATATACACTAATCTCCATAGATTAATTCAAGATGAACAGAAATACGAATTATCAATGCTTAAGAAAAAGAAAAAGACAGACGAAGAGGGAAAAAAATAGAAAATAGAGAGGAAAGAACATAGCAAATAGAACGGAACAGAACACAACACAACAATATCAGAATCTCACAATTCGCAGCGGAACAACATATAATAATAAATGAATAATCTTTAAACAAAGAACTATATCAGTTATTACATTTTATACATTACATTACATACCATCAGAGTGTACAACAACAAACAACATCAAATAGTGCAGCGGAAAAAGAAATACTATATACTAATAATACGCCATGCCATCCAGCTTGCCTCCAGCAACTCCAGAATATCCATAATATCCTGATAAACCTAACTCTTGACTGCCCGTGTGGAAATTGGTGGGCACCCAGAGTTTAGGAAGGAAAACAATAAACTCCGAGTCAGTCATGTGACTGGTGTGAGAACTCAAAACAGTTTATTTATCTTTAAAATCAAAAATAGAGGAATATTTTTAAAGTCAATTCGCAATGCTTTTAAAAATGAGACTACCATAAGGCCTCCCGCACACACACACAATGCAAACGCAGAATCGGAGGAGATTTCTCCTTATGATAGTCAAAGATGCTTGATACGCATTAAAAAGAACATTTGATATTATTATTAGTGCATAGTGTAGGAAAAATTCATTTCGAAAGTAGAATATAAATCTTAGCCAACATAGACATTTCGAACTATGCCTACTATAGCTACCATCCAAACAGTGGTGACCACCATAAGTGAATGGCAGGTTCTACAACTAATACCGTACAAGTTTCGTATTGGGAATTGGATTTCCAACGAATGATCAGGCCAAGGAACTTCCCATTGCCACATGAGAATGACTCTGGATGGACATCCCCGAGAACCAAACCGGATCTCTGCCAACACAAGGCCGGGTTACCCCTAACTGAGTAACAACTGACCGAATATGCCATCCCCCGGTCCTTTGGGACCTTTTCACCGAGCGCTCGCAATCAATTCACACAATCATAACAAAGTGTTTTCAACATGAGTAAGTATCTGGGCTCCATACCATGATACCACCCTTTTCCAGAAGGAAATGCACATATCCTAAAGGGCGCTACCCCTCATAACCTTGCCGCATCTTTCCTGTTTTGACCATTCACGGGGTGTGAGGCTCGACGAAGTCACGTCCACAAAAACATACTTTATACGAAAGTCATGCTTTGGGTCAACAAATGATCATAGAAATGATCACCAGGATAGACGATCAAATAAACGATCCTATCACAAATAATCAACACAATGATCATTTCACAGCAACACTCAGCATGTCACATTACCAAATTGGGAATATATCGCTGATAACATTCAACTACATAACCTCTGAGCTCGTACGTCTCATAGAAGGGTGTTAAGCTAAAAGAATAAATTCTCCACCACCAACAGAAATATATTTGAAAGAAATCTGCTTTATATCTCAATCTGTAATGTCAGACATACAATCCATACAAGTCTGTTCCGGGCTCGAACAAAACCGAAGGCACTTACAAAGAAGTCCTTGCAATCCGGATATCCACAATCCTGATCGGATTTCCCATCACATATGGAGAACTCAATACCGTAGCTACTCGGTGCAGAGTCAATCGACAGGTCATCCTATCGCTCTCGCAAATACCGGGTCTTCAACACCGATCTTCAATGCTATCCATTACGTCGTATCACTATTCGGAATGGGTAATCCGAATAACGAGCGCAATAATTCAAAATAAATGTGCATTCAAATTCAAGCAAATCACAACAAATACCTTTCAAAGGTAAATATTGATAGTCGGTTATTGAACTATCAATGGATATGCACACATCACCAGATTCCAAATAATTTTCCAAATTATTTATTTTCCAAAATATCTTTACAAGATATAAAATTTCAATACCTCAAAAATAAATCAATATTTATCTTTAAACAACTTCCCTTTTTATTCATAAATTCCATAGTGAATTTTTCATTCCAAAATATCCATGCATATACGATTTTAATTATTCATTTCAATTTATCTTCAAAAAGATAAATTCTCAAAATATTCACTTTATATTGGAACACATTTCCATACTTATTTATTCATAAGTAATTCACAAATTTTATTTATTTTCAACCTTTGGAAAATATTCAATATACTTAAATCGAAATTAAGTATATATTTCATTCTTTAAGGAAATCATGCTCTTAAACATATTTATTTGGGCCAAAACGAATGTTGCGTAGAACATCGTTACGACGTCCCAAAATCACTAGTATAGGGATTCGAAATTAAAATAGATATATAAATCCCAATACTATACAAAACATTTCCTTTCGGAAATCATTTACTATAACAACAGTGTTATAGTCCACCATTTCCTTTTATTTCTCGAAAACGTCTATTTCAACAATGAATGTTGAAATCTATGGTTTCGAATCTTAACACATTTTAAAACATCGTTAGATCGTTTTAATTCTATTTAAAACATCTCATTCAAAACAATTTCTTTAACATATTATTCACTATTCAAAAACGTGAATATACCACGTTAACAATTTCATCCTTTTATTCATTTTATTTCAAAGGATTATTCACAGTCAAAAACGTGAATATAACTCCATTAATAGGTTTCAACAATTTTCTTATCAAAATAAGTCGTTTGCGGATTTATAAAACAATGTTTATAAACTCCATTTCTATTTATTTTATAACAACTTCCTTTTATAAATCTCCTTTATTAACCTATTCGATTTATAACTCAATGATATCCTAGAAATTCATATTATAAGTCAAATGCTTATAAAACGATTATTTTACAAAATCGTTCCTTTAAACTTCATAATTATAAATCTTATAACTTATAAAATTCAATTATTTATCCAAAACCATTCTTTTAATAACTTTATAAATTTTATAAACCTACTGCTTATAAAATTCCATTTATAACTTCACCGCTTATAATTCTATAAATTTCATTCATTTATTAAATTCACTCACAATTCATTCTAACACTTATAAAAACTCGTTTTATAATTCCAATATTTTAATTTACAAATATCCATTTTATAAATCTTTTATATAAATCAATTTATACTATTATTTTAAAACATCTTTGATCTCCTTTATAATTTCACCATTTTGATTTAAAAAAAATCAAATTTTATAAATCCTATATTTAAACTTTTTACAATAAATCCAAAAATCTCGATTTAAACTCTTTTTATAAAATTATTAACCCATATTTTCAAAAATCAACTTTTAACTATATTTCTCAAAAATCATAATTTTTATAACATTAAAATTATAACGTTTATTTATTTAAAATGGATCAATTTCAAACATATAGTATATTTTCAAAAATCACTTTAAAAATCATTTTAGAGTTTCAAATTTGGTCCAATGATGCTACATACCAAATAGTCAATCACGACAACAACGATATCATATATCGATATGATAATCCATCAAATATCAAAATATCTGAAATCAAATAAATACTGTTGAGGAATCCAGTTGGATCCCTCCAACCTGTTTTCCTACATCCACAAATATTAGCACAATACCAATTCCGCTCCAGTACGAATTATCGCGGTATATGGGATTTAAAATATTATCCGCTTAATAGACGGCGCAATAGGGTCTCATCCGCTATACAAATGCGGGAAATCAATAACTCCAATATATACATATGCCAATATATACATATAGCTATCATATATAATACCAATTTCACTGTTTATGAAATATTCGCGGTATATGTTTTTAATAAATAGCATCCGCTTACTAACGGCGCATAATGTCTATTTTAACAATCAATAGATAACAATCATCATTCAAACATGCATTCAAGTATTTTAAATCTAACTATTTAAAATAAAATCGAAACTGATTCGATTGAGTGAGAAGTTCTCACCTTGATTTCAATTTCGTTTTAGCGATTTATTTCGAATAAAATTAAACGGACGTTTAATTTTACCCAAAATTCTCACTAACTCCAAACGACACCAATCCAATTCCATAGCGTAGTGCTCGTCCATACGATTCCAACGCAACTGGATTCGCGCGTTTTCGACCTCGTATGAAAAAGATATACAGTTTTAAAGATTACACGAATTTTATTTATAAATTTACAACTAAATACAACAATCTTTATTTTAATTTTAACCCTAGCTAATATTGGCCGTGAGATCTCACCCCTTTGCAATCATAGCCGTCCCCATATTTCTTCCCACGCGCAACATCTCCAGGCACGTATACGTGCGCACGAACCCATCGCCGCCCCCCTAGCCCTAATTATCGCGACATATACAAGCACTTCTGAAACGATCAATTAGCACCACGACGAAGCTCGCAACACGAGCCACCAACGGCCAGAAATTGATGAAGATCGGTCGCCCCTTCCCCCCTGAATTTGCGTGCGAACGACGCCCCTTTGAGGCCAAATTGCCGATGATCTACAGCTCCATCTTCGATCACAACCGTTGAATATGTCGATCACTCGATGCTCTACAATATTCTAGTTATAAGATTCTTGTAAATGTTGATGGATGAAGAGAAAAGAGGAGGAGAAGAAGAGAAGTTTTCGGCCATGGGTTTTGACTGAGGCGGCTAGGGTTAGGTTTAGTTTATTTATTTATTTATTTTAGAGAGAGAGGGGGCTATTTATAGAGAATCGAACGACACTATTCATTCCGGAAATTCCGAACTCCGATTCACGCGCCGTTACCAGCGTTTCTAGGGTTTACCCCACGTTCCGGACACAATGGAACAGGTTTCGAAAGCTAGTTCGGACATCTGTGCAATTTATGGCAATAAACGTTCAATTTGAATTAAACCGATTTAAACAATTTTCTAGGCGTTTTAATTTGTACCGGACAAACGGTAAATCCAATTGACACGAAATTTGATACCTTACAATAATATCACATTTCGAATCCGATGAAACTGGTTTCGTCAAAATCCGAGACTTTTTGAAAAATGACTATTTTAACTCGCCAAATTAATATTAAAAAAAAATTCGATGCGTTTCGAGATGCCACGATCAAACGACAACTCCGTTTGCTACGAAATTTGAAATCCGATAATAACTAATTATTACGGATCCAATGGAACTGGTCTCGTTCAATTCTGAGACCGTTCAAAAATTGACTATTTTCACTAGTCGATTAAATATTAAAATATTCAATTTTCACAAATAACTCTTAATTCGATTTTAAAAGTTCTAAAATATCGTTCTAACTTCAATATGATAAAATAAAATTTTACAAATCATTTTCAATCATATTTAACTCGATTTTCAATTATTTCCATAATTTAACATATTAAATTATCGATTTGATTATTCAATTAAATCCAATTATTCGAAATAAAATTTATTCGACTTATAAATTTCACTTATTAATATTTAAAATTAATTAAATATTCAAATTTTAATTACTAAAAATTCTGGGTCGTTACAATAAATAATTTGGAAA
Source organism: Allium cepa (assembly GCA_030765085.1). Taxonomy (NCBI): domain Eukaryota; kingdom Viridiplantae; phylum Streptophyta; class Magnoliopsida; order Asparagales; family Amaryllidaceae; genus Allium; species Allium cepa. The sequence goes on from CM060932.1 coordinate 169,496,881, forward strand.
ACTATTTGAAATCGGGTTATGTTGTGAATATTGATTGACAGTTAAATAACCGACTATCGATATTGACCCTTAAGTGGCTATTTGTTGTGAATTGGTCGAAATTGAATGCTACACTTATTTTTTTAAATTATTGCACTCGTTATTCGGATTACCTATTCCGAATAGTGATATGACGTAATGGATAGCATTGAAGACCGGTGGTGAAGACCAGGTATTTGTGAAAACGATAGGATGACCTATCGATTGTCTCTGCACCGTTAGCTACGGTATGGAGATTTCCTTTGTGATGGGAAATTCGATCGCGATTGTGAATACCCAGATTGCAAGGGCTTCTTTTGAAGTGCCTTCGGTTCTGTTCGAGCCCGGAACAGACTTGTATGGTTACGTGTCTGACATTACATTTTGAGATATAAAGCAGATTTCTTTCAAATACATCTCTGTTGGTGGCGGAGAATTTATTCTCTTAGCTTAACACCCTTCTCTGAGACGTACGAGCTCAAAGGTTTTGTAGTTGAAGGTTATCAACGATATATTCCCAATTTGGTAATGTGGCATGATGAGTGTTGCCGTGTGATGATTATTTATTGATCATTTGTTGATCAAAGCGTGGCTTTCTGAAAAAGCTTAGCTTTGTGGATGAGACTTCATTAGACCTCACACCCCGGAAATGGTCAAAACAGGAATATGCGGCAAGGTTATGAGGGCCGCGCACTTTAGGGTATGTCATTCCCTTCTGGAAAAGGGTGGTGTCAGGTATAGAGCCCTGATGCTTAACCTATGTGGTTGCTCCAATCTCATTTCTGTGTGGTTGTTGCTTGGTGATCGAGGGCCCTCGGATAAAGGTCCCAAAGGACCGGGGGTGGCATATTGTGTAGTAGTTACCTAGTTACAGAGGTAACCCGGCCTTGTGTTGGCAGAGAGCTGGTTAAGTTCTCGGGACGTCCCGCCAGAGGCGATCCCATGTGGCAGTAGGAAGTTCCTTAGCCTGACCATTTGTTGGAAATCCAATTCCCAATACGAACCCAGTACGGTTTTAGTTGTGTAACCTGCCATTTACTTATGGTGGTCACCACTGTTTAGATGGTAGCTATAGTAGGCATAGTTTGAAATGTCTATGCTAGCTAAGATTTATATTCTATTTTTGAAATGCTTTCATCACTATGCGCTAATAATAATATCAAAAAATGATTTATTTTGCGTAGTAAGCATCTTTGACTATCACAAGGAGAAATCTCCTCCAATTCTGCGTTTGCATTGTGTGTGTGGGGGGAGGCCTTATGGTAGTTTCATTTTCCAAAAGCATTGCGGATATTTTTCTCACTTCACTTATTGTTGTTGTTTTAAAAAGATAAATAATTGTTTTGAGTTCTCACACCAATCCCATGACTGACCTGGAGTTTATTGTTCTCTTCCTAAACTCTGGGTGCCCATAATTTTCCACACGGGCAGTCTAGAGTCGGGTTATCAGGTCATTCTAGATTTTGGAGTGCTTTGGAGCTCAAGTGGCGAGCTGGATGGCGAGACATATTACTTGTATATGATATTATCTTTCCGCTGGGTATTTCACTTGTAAAGACATGTTTGTATAGCTGTCCATTCTTGTATTGTGTTGTATATTGTTGTTGTACACTCTGATGATAATGTAATGTAATAACTGAGATAGTTCTTTGTTTTTAAAGATATTCATTTATCTATTATATGTTGTCCCGCTGCGATATGCGAGATTCTGATATTGTTTCTGTTCTATCTTTTTTTTATTTCTTCTATCTTTTTCTGCTACCTCTTCTTTTTAACCCTAACAATTCGGTTTTCCGGCATTCGATTATGCGGCATTTGATACAGTGGACGTAAGAATGCGGAACTTCGGATCCCGACAAAACCGCGTCGTTACATGTTTTAACCAAAATCCATATTAATTCCAAATTGTCACATATTCATCTTCATCCAAGGGCAAAATAGTCACTTTTGTGCATAAATTAATTTGAGAAAATTTAATTAGAAATTTCCATACTATTTTGTAGGAATTTGATTTAAATTTCAAGATGTTTCATGAAGAAGATATGCATGCACAAAAAGAATACAAAGGAATGAAGATGGAATAATTCCAAGTGAAGATCATGGAGGACCCCACCTACCCACCACCTTAATGTACAAATTAGAGGCTAATGCACATGCTTATGGAATTAATGGCTTCATGTACACTTAAATGATGATTAGTAGAAGCTAATGATTACTTGGTATCCACACTTTCTCAAGGGTATTTTGGGCATTCCCTAAAAAATATGAATTAGAGTTTAACACATGTATATATATCCCTTATGTTTCATGTAATTCTCCCTCTTCCTCTTCATTAGTTTAGGCTCAAAATAAAAGAAAGCTCTCTTTCTCTTTTCATGGCTACTTAGCCTTTTTATTTTATGTAATTTTCTTTCCATTTTATGCAATGTTAATTATTGTTTCTTTTTAATTACATGTTCATTTCCTTTTATGCAAGTAGTGTAGATCTCTCTTATTTCATGCAAGTAGATTAGTTTTGTTTCTTTGCTTTGCTCTCTTTTTCTTGTTCTTTTTCTTTAATGTTGCAATCTATATTTGTTGTTTTGATAACAAATATGAGAGGCTAATCCCTTCAATTTAGGGGTAGTGAAGCCTCTAATCATGTAGCTTCAACATTTTGATAATTTTAGCTCTCCTTTTGTGCTTAATGACAATGCTTGAAGTGGTTTTATTTGTTGTTTTTGCTTTGAATTTGATAGCCAAAAAAATCACTAACACGAATGCCTCTTCATAAAAATATGATTATGGCATAAGAAAGTGATTTGAAATTAAACTTTGATGGTCTATAATTCTAATTAATAGTTAATAGGCCATACTTAAAATAGATTTCATTTTCAACTTTGTTGTCATTTTTATGAGAGTTAGTAAGTGATTTAAAGGTTGTGTTATAGTTTGATGGCTTATGTTGAGCTAATTAATAGGACAAATGAGTCATACTTATGATAAACACATCATTTAAATTCATTTATGACCAAAAAAAGAGAGACCGTAATTTCATAATTTGTTGAACTATATGATCTACAGAGTGGAATTATCTCTAAATTTTCATTTAAATCTCATATTTTTATCATTTTCTTTTGCTAGTTTTTGTTAGTTACTTACATTTATAGCTATTCACTCTAGACTTCGGTATAATTTGATTGAATAGAATTATAAAATCATCAATTCCCTGCGGATCAACCCGTATTCGCCATGTGCTACATTCGCACACCGTGCGCTTGCGGTTATTTTAATTTGAAAATTTTCAACGGTTTTCTAACTCAATAGAAATTCTGCCGATTAACAACAACCCAGCCTTGTATGGCTCTTCGAAACACCTCATTAGCGTGTTCAAACATCAAAGATTGGGTTTTTAAAGATTTGACCTGAAAACACCAAAAATTGGAATATTCACCAATTGAATCCAAATCCAAAGCAAATGAACATAAAATAAGTGTTAGGAATTCATATCTAACATCAATGATAGCTATAGAAGTAGACGTGAGTTCAAAGACTCACCTTTTACAAAAAAACAAGAAAGGAGAAGCTTGAAAACAAAGGAAGATCAACCACTCTTCAATCTCAACTCTAAAAGCTCCAATCTAAGATTCTCTTTAATTTTGGAGCTAAAACATGGATTTGCAAATGAAGCTAGGGCTTAGGAATTTCTAATCTCTTTTCTCTTCCCCCATTTTTGCTTAAAGCTTGAAGTGTTAGGAAATGAGAATGAATGAAGAGGAGAGGGGTGGAGCTAAGGTCTTATGTTAAGTTATTGGGCTGAAACCCGAACCCAAAGCCCTAAGTGAAAATGTCAAAATTCAAGCTAACTCCAAGCATATCGATGTTTATACTCAAAAAGGTCACAAACGCCATTCTGAACTCAATGGATGTGGTTTCGAGTTCTAATTCGGTTGTTTGCAAAAAGTAGCTTTTCGGACTTAAATCCGACTAATTATGCTATATTTAAATAAAATATTTAAATATACATCGCAAAATATGCGGGTTGTTACAAATATGGTTAAATAATGTAATAACCTAAGTTGAGAATAAAATGACATATTTGAGTGGATAAGATGATTTTGAAATGAGGAATTAATTAACATATCTTATCGATCAATGCAAAGTGAATGATTATTTAAAGTGAATATAGTTTAAAGGTGAATATGATTTCGAAAGTGATATGATTTGAAATTGAATATGATATTTTGATATTAAGTATGAGTTGACTCTTGAAATGTAAAAGATCCATCCGGTGCGAGACCGAAATCGAATATTATCATACTCTTTGCCAATACCGAAAACCACTTTAATAATTGTGTATGTGGTGGAGATTCCAGAAATGAAGTAGGATGGTTTGGTGAACGAGTTCTGTACGAGATATGACGTGAGCCTGACTCCCATGAGTCAACTTAGATGTGACTAAAACAGGAGCCACGTCAGAACAAGTGGGATCGCACCTCCAATCGGACACATTTCTTTGATACCATATTATGATTTTGTGATGATTTAGTGGCCACCCCTTGATTTGGATTTAGGAGTGTGTTCCAAGGTGGGCGGTAGTAGGAGCTTTGCATTACCACCAGTCCGGATCCTCAATTGGTATATCTACCCTAGCATTGCCTCGAGTGTCATGTTCATATCCCTTATCGCTCCTTCTACGAGTTTGTTTTGTGTCGTACCTATGGAGTGCTCCCTGATAGCCCACTTTCGGTTGGAGTTTACAGTATCTGTATAAACTACGGCAGTATATAAAATGTGTTAAGGGGAATATGGGTAACGCCTTAATGCTATTTTAATACTTTACCTTACTGTAGACATATTGTGATAGCGTATTGTACTACGTAGTATATAGTTTACGGATCCTTAGGAGATGGGAAACCCGAACATCTCTTAAGTTACTACACTCACATTAAACACTAGATAGGAGATGTTAAACATCGTAAACATCTCCGACGCCGTTGCACTCATATTTAATTACCTTTGATTTAACTTACATAAGATCTTTTAGTTCTGACTCGAATGTTTTGCCTTTTCAATCTGCTCGGGTCAGCCTGAGCATTTCAGGGTTGAAGACCTTATTTCCAGAGGATAAAGACGAAGATTTGTACTGTTAGTATTTATTATATTTATTCCAGTGCATCTTGTTGTTCCGCTGCATTTATCTATTTATTCCTGTTTTATGTAACTCTGATTTTTGTGTTGTAAAAGAATAATCAAACGTATTTATATAACAGCTTCATGAACTATTATTTTATTATTATATTTTGTCATTCCGCTACGAGATTCTGTATTTGTTTTATTTCTTTCTCTTTTTCTTATTTACCCCAATAACAATCTACCCTTTTGTATGGTTTGAGTCTGACATGTGTGCTTTATCGTCGAATTAAACCATCCAAAAAGGCAGGTCATTACAATAATAAATAATTGTTATATATCGATTTGATTAAATATATGGGATTAAGTAATTAATCCATATGATATATTAATTACGTACGAAGTCCAAAATCCAACCAGGGGTATGTTGGCCATGCATGGAGGTAAGTGGGCGAACGATTTAGTCTTTGGCTTTAGAGAGAAAGGTAGACAATAATTGATCTTGTTGCGACCATAAATAGCCTCATCGTCTCTCATTCAAAAGACATAAAAAATCAAAACCCTAGCCTCCATTAAAGAACCGGTGAAAGCCTAGAAGTCGAGACTTGCACATCGTGTTCAAGGACAAGGAATAAGAGATCCAAAGAGGAAAGGGTAAGTAACCAACATGTTGATAACTGGTGGACCATAAAGGTACAAATTGTGTGTGTGTGTGTGTGTGTATATATATATATATAGTCATTTTATTTGCTATAATTATTAAAGGCCAAGACATATTAAAAAATTCCTTTGTTAATAATTAATAACTTAAAAACTGATATATAATTTCATTTCGTTGTTTTACTCATGGCTTACACGCACACATGCATGTGCGCACACACATGTACACACGCGCGCGCACACACACACACACACACACACACATATATATATATATTAAATTTTGAGTTTTTATTAAATTTATAAATATCTATGTATTTATATTATATACACAAGGTTAAAATTGTTTTCTTTCTTAACTTTACAAAAAAGAATTTATATTTCAAATTTAATATATAAATATACATTCATAAATTTGTGGATTTAAAATTTAAATAAAATATTATACATATATTTCAGTTTTATACTTATTAAAATAACATTTATTATGTTTCGATAAATGTTTGAAAGGTTAAAATGATTTAAATTTTAGATTTATAACAAAACAATTATATATATATATATATATATCAAATACACACACACGCACATATTTTGGCATATATATGTGTGTGTGTGTATAATATAAAATATAAAGAAAAAAATAATTTTTTATATGTATTACAACCGAACACTCACATATATATTATCTAATAATATTCAAATATAAATAACATTCAAATATATTTATACAATTTTCAATAGTCAAAAAAGTATATTTAATATGTTCAAATATATATAGGTATGTGTGTATGTGATATCAATTATGTTAAAATCACTATTCTTTAACATTTTTCTATTAATCATAATCATAATTCCAATAGTTATTTACATACATTTTACTTTTATATATTTATATGTTCTAAGTCATATTTATTTATCATATCTACAATGTTAAATAGTTAATAAATTAAAATAAAAATTAAGATTAAAATTGAACCAAAATAATGTATACTCAATATGCATATACATTCAAATCATAATATACATATCGATACAAATCATAAAATACAACTATATACACATAAAATTTTAAGACAATATGTAACGATTCAGAATTTTATCGCTTTGATTTGAGAATATTTAATTAGTTTTAAATATTCAAAAAAATTACTGGTTAAATAATTATCTTTTAATTAATAACTAATGTTAGGAAATTTATTTTTGAATTTTTTTTACGAAAATAAACAGTTCGATGAAAAATCAAAAGATATAACCAAAATGTTTTTTCGGGTTTAAATTTTTTATCGAACGAAAATTGTCGCAACGTCATTGCACACATATGCACACAAATTTATACATATATAACATGTCAAATATATGAAAGTAAATTAGTAAAAGTAAGTATGGTTTAAGAATGTAAAAATTAAATCAATTAAGTTAATAAAGTAGTGATCAGACATTTCCCTCTTATATTTAAGTGTAAAGGACTTGAGAAAAAGAAGATGCGATGGCTATGTGACAATAAGGGGTAAGTTGTCTAATTCGAATGGGGAGTATTAGCTTGGGATAGTTCAGTAATTCACCAAGTTTCAGTTTAAAAAAAAGAACCTACTTTCTTTCCTTTTCATTTTCTTACTCTTCTTCCTTCTTCCTTTTCATTCAACTATAAATTTTTTAATAAAGCAACACCAAATTCAATAATTATTTTTTTGGAAAATAATATAATTGAATAAGAAAGAACTTTCTTGTTTATTAATTTTCCAAATTTGATAGTGACCATGCCAAAATCTCATTCTTTTACCAAAGTTATTCTTTTGCTCAAATTTGTAACTCCGAAAATACCTCCTCTTCGCAAAGCCATATCTTTTACAAATCTATACCAAATCCAATGGTTCTTTTTTATAACCATGGATAATCGAATAAGGAAGAATTTTCATGTTATCATTTTGCTAAATTTAGAGAGTAAAAATATCAAAATCTTATTTTTACTAGAGTCATTTTCAGTTCCCATTTTTATAATTTAAAAAAGAATCCTCTTCATTTAGCCATAACTTCTAGAAAAACATACCAAACTTAGATATTATTTTTGTGAAACCTAAGAGAATTCGATAAGAAACAACTTTCATGTTGGTCACTTTTTCAAATTCGAAGAGGAGTCTTCTCAAAAACCAGTGAGAAAACTTACCTTTAAGTTAACTATATTTTTGTGTGTAAATGTTGAAACAATTTATATATTGTCGCTTTTATGTTGTGATCATGGATCTTGGAGGGTTTTGGCCGAGCACTAGTGGGTTGTTAGAGGAGGTGAATCAAGGCCAAACCATGTGGGAAGGTGGCGGCTTTGTGTTTGGTTTAATTCAAAGTGAGATTTCTAATTTTAAAGTTAGTTTAAAAATCAATAAAATGTGGTAATAATTTAGTACTTTCTTATATGGTTGTATATATGTATTTATGTTATGTTTGGTATTGTTTGATTTCCACTTGAAAGCGGCGACATTAATATTCCATTGTTTTGCAGGGACAAAAGCAAAAGGAAGTCGAAGCATTGTCATAGCAAATAGGTAGCTAAGACACACTCGAAGTACGTAAGTAATATTTTGAAAGTGAAAATTTTTCCTTTCTTATGAATGTTATTTGCGTTATATATATACGTGCTTATGTATATAAATGACTGAACGTTTCTTTGTAAACTTAACACGGTTGAATTGGTTTATATTTCAACATCGAAATCCCGTGTTCCTTTAAACTAGTTTACTACTTTGTTTTCTGTGAATGTTTTTAAAAAGATTTTTTGAAATTAACTTTTATTTTCAAAACTTTTTATAAAGGTATTAAAATGGTTTAAATTATAAAAAGAAAGAGTTTAAACTTACTTGATTTACCAAAAACAAGTTTTAAAAATTATGGTCCATATAGCGATAGTCGCGATGGATGTAGTTTTGAAATTTTTTGATTTTTGTTATATAAAAAGAGTTATCTATTTCAGATATTTTGAAAAATATTTTCAACTATGTTTATAAGTATTTAAAAAGGAATGGAAATTTTAAATATATCTTTAAATATTTATTTAGTTATCTAAACAAGAGGTTTAAATATTATGCCTTCGTTTTCAAAAAAGACAGGTCTGTTCAAAAGTGTATCTTTAAAGGGATGTTTTAAATATAAGTTTCAAACTTATTATAAAAGAGTTTTAGAAGTATTTGAAATGAGAAAGGAATCATGGGTTACAACACTATTGTTTTAATACATATTTCTGAGAAAATGAAAAAGGATTATGGACTATAACAATTTTTGTTATAGTAAATGATTTTGGTAGATTAGAAATGGAATTTAGATAATAACACTTTGTCATTATTAGGCAAAAGTTTACTATTTTGGAAGCAAGTTGATTAAAAGTGGTTTATTATTTACCGAATAAAAAGAGATTTACATTTATAAAGAAAGGATGTTGCCTTTTAAATCAAACATTATTTTAAATGAGTAATTTTGTAAGTTTTCGGAATTGGTTTTCAGATATTTTTTTAAAAAGACCTTTTTTAAGTAAGGGATTTTTGTTTTAAATAAGGGATTTCTTCATCAACGCCATTAAGTAACAAAACAAATATGATAAAGTAGTGCTAAAATGTTGACATGTTTGTGGAAAGTAAGCCACCTTGTATTTAGCACTAAAAACCGATGAGTTGGACTTTCCTCTATTTGTGAGATCTAGAACCAGAGTTTCTAGGCGAGCGATAGAGAAGTCAAAATGGTTGAAACGTGATAAGTATGGGAGAGTTAATTTTGATAAACAGGTCATGATTATATGGAAAGTACCTCATCTTATACTAAATACTAAATTTTGGGGTATGAAAACTCGTCTTTATCCTAAGAAGTATGAATGTACATCGAGGCAATGATAGTTTTTTAACTTGTTCAACTTTGTTGTTAATCAAGGAATAATACCGTTTGAAATCGAAAAGTGGTGATAAGCATAAAATGTCCCATTTTTCATATATAAACTATTCTTACACCTAGATAGTGGATTTATCCACTATTGATAACTTGACCAATTTTTAACTCTAAAATATTTAGAAGAAACATGAGAGTTATATAATACAACTGTCTTTGGTGATGCGATACTGTATGTGTAAACTTGTTGTGTTCTTCTAGGATGAGTAATAACAAAATCCATCCACTTATACGGTTAGGAGGCGTTCTCCGCTCTTATGTATTATTTATATGTTTCCAAAAGAACTGAAGTTGAATTTACCGTAAACTATCGAATGTTGGTCCAAAGAGACCGGGAACGGACAAGCATGAATTGTCTAAAAACCACTTCGAACTGAATTAAGCGTTCGAATTGGAAGACATCTTGAAGATGAGAGAATCGAAGACCGAGTTCTTTGAAGTGCAAGGACTACTTACTACTAATCTTAAGGGTGATTCCAAAAAGGATGTAGTAGAAGTAGTGCCTTCAGTTTTTTTATATCTTGAACAACTTGTATGGATGAATACTGATATTTCATTATTGCCTGGAAGGCAGTGTTAGCATTCCAAGTGGAATTTGCAAGAAAGGTAATTAGCCCCAAGCCTCACACCCGGAAATGACTAAAACAGGGGATATGAGGTAGGGGTTTGTGGGTTGCACCCATTAGGATATGTCATCACTCTACTAGATCATTATTTATGGATTTATGATTTGGTATGTGCATGAGAGCCCTCCAGGAAAAGGTTGCAAAACAACCAGGGTGATGACATATTCAATACTATCTAGGATGGGGTAGACTGGTTCTGTATTGGTGGAGGGTACATATAAGACCCTTGGTACATCTTCTAGAGGTGTGCTATGACAGGAGATACCCCAATGCCTTGTCATTGTATGGAATCCATTCTCCAATACGTGCCTTTACGGACTTTGTTGTACACCTAATATGCTAGAATGTAATTAATGTAACCATTTCGGCTATGATTCAATATTTATTTTAAAACCCTAGATATTATTATAATACACTAGTCTATTGGAAATGGTTTGGTTATCATAAAAATCCATCCGTGTTTATGTGCGGTGTGGTCATACGAGATACTTTTATTTTTGAAAGTGTTTTACTCGAGTATTTTTCCAAAGTCAGCTTTGGACGTTTTTGTCAGGAGATGAGTTGGACGCCTCCCATACTTATTCCCGTACTTTTATTTTTCTATTGTATAACTTTTTTGTATTTATCAGCATTTGTAAGGTAGGTTGTTATAACTATCCAGGTTGATGGTAGGTTTGGCTTTGATTTGTTGTTTCAATATATTAAAGTTTTCTTTTGCAAAGATCATTTGGATATTATATATTATTCGTCATGATGTAAGATTTTGTTCAGTCTTTTTTTCTTTTCTTTCACCCCAACAATCTATCTTTCAGAACTTTGACACTCAACACATTAATACCGTGATTATGTTAGAGTCAACTTTCGAAGGTCAAAAAGACGGGTCGTTATAGTTGGTATTAGAGTCGAAGATTAAGCGAGAATCTTGGCCTTGGTGAGGTAATTTCACTAAAGATAAGGTAATTGACACCCTAGAATGAGTTGAGTGTGTACATATATAGTAGCGTGTATTTGTTAGTGCAATAAAAAGGTTTTATATTGTGTTGTTTGATCTGTTAAGTGCTTTATTAATTCTAGTTGATGCGTCTGGCCAACGTTATCGATAGGGATTCCTAAACACTTGAACAAGGCCATGCGACACAGTATTGTTTGTAAAATTGGCATATGAAATAATTTTACCTAGGATTATATTTTTTATATAGAAGAATAATTTTCAAAAATTGATATAATTATTTATGATGTGCTTGTTTGCTCGAAAATGATAATATTCAATTATTATCATTTATGTTTGATTAGTCATGCTCGTCCAATTGAGGGCATTGACTATTATTTATTGGTTTATTATTTATGCTCGACTAATTTATAAGTATTTGTTATTTTGGGTTAGATTAAACACGAACACCATATGGGTACAGTTTCATAATTTAACTATAAAGTGTTCATTAATAATATAGGCTTAACAAGTTTACTTTGTTAAAAGGGTTACTATAATAAAATAGTTATTTTATAAAAGTAAATTTAATGAATTTGGTTTATAAAATGTGATTTATAAAATAAAGAGGATTTTTGAGAATTTAAATCCCAGTGTCTTTGAATAAGATTTCAAATTATTTTTGAAAAAAGTAATAATAGTATTACTTGAAAGTAATTACAAGTACAAATATTTCAAAGAGAATTTTAAAGAAGATATATTCTCTTTGGATAATTTGGAAAAAGCGTTGATTAGTTTTTTAGTAATTTGAATAATCTTCTAAGTGACAATCGGATGTTTGCTTATGCGAACATTATAATGCACTTAGTAAATTGTTCCTTTATTATCGTGCGATCGAAAGGAGTTCAATTCCGAAGGAACCTAAAGAAATTTCTAGTAAATGAAGTGACAAAGCTATTATATATATATATATGAGAAATATATATAACATTGTTTCAAAATGAGATTTGAAAAAGAAAAAGTATTTTTATGTTAAGCAGTTCGAGCGGCTCAAAAATGCTAAAAATGGGAAAGAGTTGTGTTCGGGTCGTAAGCACTTCTCTTAAATGTTACCTAATAGTGGAGAATGAAGGAGGAACATCTAAGAAGAAGCTAGCAACATGGTCCTTCCAGAAAGAAAAGACGACCCTATATTTCTTTAGGAGGAGGAACATGTTTATCAACCAAATTAACCACAAATTGCTTAAGGGAATAAGAGCTAGCATTGTTTGGCAACTTATTAAACAAAGATGACCGATTATTTTTGGGGTCATGATAAATAGTCTTAAAACGTATTGGTACCAAATTGGATTTTAAAAAACTACCATCCTTAACAATTTCAGAGGATAATTGAAGCCACCTGAATAATAGGAGCCATTGGGTTTTCCAACGAGCCTACATTAGGTCCTGCACCTGAGGAACAAGTGAACCACCATCTCTTTCGCTCCCAGGTCAAAGTCGTGATGCTACTTGCTTAAAGGGGGGAACATGACTAGATCATTAAGGGATAGGGTTGAGTGGAGGTCCCCTCCATAACCATGAGAATAGGAAATTTAAGCGTGAGAAACCGTGCATGAAGAAGGAAGCTTGAAGTCGATCAGCACCATTAGGAAGATGCAATCTAAAAGGGAGAAGAGGAGAATTTAAAATTTTAGGAGGATGCGCAAAAAACTGGAGGAAAGGGATGGCTCACGAATCCCTAGAACTAGAATCGCCATTTTCTGATTTCAAAAACGGCCGCTATTATGTTGGAGGTCGGATTGTATTCTTAAAATTAGAATTTTAATTATATTTGAATTTGAAATTAAAGTGCATTTGACTTATATAAATATATTTTTGAACGAAAGCCGAAAGCATTTTTTAAACTAGAATTATAAAATTAAATATATATAAATATATTTGATATGATTAAATTAATCCTATATACACACTTTTAAATCTGAAAAAAAAATCTTTGACTAAGAAAAAAATCTATTTGTTTTGATAAACCGAAAAGATAAATTTGTATATTATAATCTTAAAAACTGAAAACAATTTACACACATACATATATATCTAGCCATGAGAAATAGTTTTATGTACGAAAAGAATTTAAACTATATATATGTGTGTGTGTATGAAAATTAAATATTTTTAATAAATATCAATTATCACTTTTGGAAAATAAAAATAATCTTCTTTAATGGTCTAGTGCACAACTGGGTGAAGAGAGATACATTATACACTATAAAGATGTTTAAAACATTTAACTTCTACAGCTAAAGGAATTATCTACATTAGATGCTACCATTCCTCTTGTGACTGTGACTCCTCCTGCCATCCCTACAACTGAAGCAATTGTTTCCCCGGTGATTTTTCCTTCTAATGTTGTTGTTGATCTTGTGACTTATAACAGAACCCAAGGTTATGTAATTAAGTGGAATTATTTTAGGAATGCATGGATTCATGAGCCGTCTGAGATGAGATATGCCCAAGTTCAAGATGAATTCTTTATTTTTATTAGTGATGTCAAAGGTGTATCTAGGCGTCTTTATTATTCTAAGATGGGGAATGAATTGTTCTTATGGTAGGTGGTGATCTTAGTGCTAGGAATAGGGTTGTTCTTGAAGACGATAGTTGGGATTGGTAATATATATTGCAAGGATTACTTTGTTTTTATTCCAAATATTGTGTCACATTTCATGAGTTTTTTTGCATGTGATGGTTCTGTCTTTTCGAATGTTGGCTCTTTTTGCCTGTCTCTTATTCTGTATTATCTTTATTAGTAGTTGAGTCATGCAACCTTTCTACTTTATTAACTATTGATTTGTTCATAATAAAGTGGATGGTACACTATAAAAACTAGCTAGCCTTGCCAAAAAAAACATTTAACTTCTTCATGATCCAGCTGGTCGACAACGTCTTGGTTGTTCGTAATTTCCTCTTTAAACTCTTAGTTCTCTATCCTCAACTATTGGTTTTAAGTCCATCCATAAGGCTTCACCACTTTATTTTAATGAAGGCAAGCGTTTTTTTATCTATAAAGAACAAAGAGATAAGGGGGTTATTTACAGCCAACTGGATATCAAAATATCTAATACTTTTCTGTAAAGATTTGATGACAAAGTCATCTTGTCCCTTACATGCCTTATAGCATGGTCGGCTACCCAATAGAGGGTTTATGGGCTTTAGGCCTAATTAATTTAACATTTAAATTAATAATTTAATAAATTCATTAGACCCGCGCTTTAATTAAATCAATACATAACTATTATACATCATTTTAATCAATTTTAAGGCTTCAAACTAATAATTAAAATCCTGTAAAATTTAATACAACATTTGTATTAATTTTATAATCACATTTATAAATTAATTTTAAATTAGTTGAACTTGGAAATTAGTTAATAACATGATTGTATTGACTCCCTGGTGTGAACTCGATCATCGGTCAGTATTAAGACAATATAAATATTGAAGCCTATACAGACTTTGCTGAAGTACAGTATCGGGTACAGGTTCGGCCACTTATAGATTATTTAGGTGAAATCTGATTTTTAATCTTTGTTAATCTATAACTTATAACAATATTTTATGCATGTTTTCTTTTTGTCTTCACTACATCACTATGATATATAGAGTTTGGTCAATGAGCAAAAACCCTAACAATATCTATAGTTAATTACGTTGACTACTTTAAAATCCTTGGTTCAGTTTGATAACTTTTACCGATTAACCGGTTTAATCTAGCCAGCTATTTTGATTTTAAGCGACCAACAACTATGATGATACTAACCTTTTATAATGCAGAATATGAGTCCTCTTTTGATTAGTGTTTCACTTTAAGAAGTTTAACGTACATCCAGTTATGGCTGTAACATGATCGCGATGTCATGTGATTGCCGTAATCAAAGTATAGCTTAGTGACTTAAGATCCATAGTACCCGCAAGTCTAAAGGCTACCACACATCGTTACAATCTTTTATTTTGACTTAGTTGTATTAACCTTATAAGACTTTCATTGAGTCATAATGATTGTTCCAAACAACCACAAGTATATAACCCTTTGGTGTCCCTAATGGTCATAAGTAATTCAACATCCATCGTATGGAGAGCATTATGTACAGTCCAATGGAAGTATCAATATCCTTTTCTCGATACATATAGAATAGGAATATTTAAGGAATAAATAATTAAGTATTGATTCAACACTCATGGTTACGAATGCATTCGCAGCTGTAATCGATAAAATACATTTTCTAAGGATTTTCTACTTATATTTGTTTAATATAATAATATCATTACCTATATATCTATGTAGTTATATAAACTAGAAGCATACTTTATATCAAAAATGATAGTTTACAGTAGTTAAGTTATATAACTATTTGTATGATTTCTCATAGGGCACAGCCTTAACTCTGTTAGAGAATAATATTGATCTTAGTAGCTAGACTATACTTAAATTATGGTCTATTACATGATATCACAATCATGTTACAATCATATTTGGGTATAGGTTGAACTAATATAAGTGAAACGCTGCTTAAAAGAGGTTTTGACTCCTTTATTATAGAAGGTGTAGGAACTAGGCTAGCCTGCATCGGAAGTTCTGGGTGAATTTAAAAAAAAAATACTTTATTGGATCTTTATTGGGCCTATGAAGTCTAATTTATTTAGAACATTTCTAAATTTTATTAATAAAGTCTCTTATTTTATTCAAATTTATAAATTATATAGTTTTATTTAATTTATATATTAATACAAATAAATATATACATACGTATTGTATACATATATCTATGTGTGCATGTGTAACATGATAACCCGTGCAAGGAATGACATGTCTATATATAGATGTTGGTATTTACATCGCAACAGGCGTTAGCTCATCTGATATGTATTGTATGATGTCCAAATATATATATAAATATATAACTTTGTTATTTATATAAATATTATACATATATACACACACATAAATATGTATGTGTGTGTAAATGTATAAGTGAATTTTATTTAAATATTTTTATGAGGATGAAAATATTAAAACACTTATATTTACATAGATATATATATATATATATGTTAAATATTAGTAATTTATATATATACAAAATTATGTATTATTTAATAAATATTAAAATAATATTTATATATACATAATATATATAAAAAATTAATATATATAGATATATATTTATACGTATTTATAAACATATTTATAACATCTACAGTTATATATATATGTATTAATTAATAAAAGTAAAAAAAATTTACTTCTAGATCGTATACATAACACAACAAAATTTTATTATATTAAAACATATATATGTTGATTATTAATTCAAAATACAATAAAATATTAATAAGATTATTTTTGTAATATACTTTGTTAAAACTTATATTTTAAGATAATGCAGCATGTAATTTTGAGGTTTAAATTTTTTTTCCACAATTTCTCTCTATCGAAATTAATTTTTTAAGAATTGATTAATGTCGGTCGTATATTGTAATGATTTTTTCAAAATAGATTGTTAAATTCTCAACTTTTGGCCGAGAGCTTATTCCATGATTAAATAATTTTTAAAAATTTAAAAATTAATTTTTGAATTGTATTTTATTTTATACAAATTATTCAAATAATATGTTGATTTATATAATATTAAATAATAGTAAACTATTATTAATTATACTTTACTATTACCTAAAATTATAGTTATGGTAAGTATACATGTATAAAATATATGTTCAATTATTAACATGATCTGATGATATAAATAGATACATATCATATGATTACAATCAATTGACATATTAACATATATATATATATATATATATTAATAAAATAAAAATTTATGTATAAAATATTTGATTGTGCATATCTGATTTATATGTAAAAAAATTGGTTTTTTATAATATACATATAACCAATCTAGTATGTGATAGCATCAATACATATAAGAATCATCACCTAACTAACACAATATATATGTGTGTGCGTATGTATGTGTGTATGTATATGTGTATGTATATGTATAATAAAATAATATTCTTAGATTATAAGCAATACAATATAGCAGCGACATACCTGAAACTACTGCCTTAAAGCACACCAAGTAATGACGAACTCTCTCTCATTTGAATGCTTTTCAAGTCGGTAGACTGTTTATCCTTGAACCATAGAACTTTGACTATCATATAGTACTTGTTTTGAATTAATTTAAGTTGGATTTGCTTAAGCTCGTCAGAGATGTGATCGGCCAGTACTACAAGAGATAGTGGCAGTAAAAAAACAATTAGGTTTAGAAGTCTTTTTATAGTAGATGAAAGAGAGAAAGATATGGAGCATATCTCATACCAATGTTAGGGAATCAAATCTATAGTTTCGATGACTACGACTATACAATAAAAATCGAATATGCATATATATTTCTATATACACGTAATTACTATAGCAACATCACCAGAAAGACAAGAACAAGGCTCAAAGAATGTTATAAGAGACTACGAGTCGATAGGATCAAAGAAGCAACAAGAAAGATGCACAAAACATACATGCACAGATTTCAGACGTCTGGAAAAGTCCACTGGAACAACAAAACATACGAATCCAGACGTTTGGTAGATGCACTCAGACGTCTGAAATCTACTATATACAAAAAATATAGAGCATCAGACGTCTGATACAAATACCAGACGTCTAATTTCGAACTCGGAATTTAAATTCAAATTTCAACTGCCACATTTGAATAGACATCTTCGCTTCTCTTCGCTGCAACTCTTCATCATCATCAAAAGAAACTATAGAGCACCTGTCAATGGATGCAACTACTCAAGGAACTCTACAACTATATATATCATCAATAATCAAAGAGAACCTTCACCTTACTTACTTATGCTCTCTACTTACATATTCTGATATATATTCTTGATCTCTAGCAATCTATATTTGTATTTCACTCTTCCATATATTCAGTTCTTCATAGACAATACTCTCTAAATATATAGTGGAAGCATTTGTACTTATTAGTCAATATTTGTGTCGTAGAACACATATTTGACAAGAACAATTTGTCGTAGCCAAGCCTATTCCTCTGAACAAAGTGAGGGTGATTGATAGTCTAATTCCGAAGGGAAGCTTGGGGACTGGACATAGGACGGAAGGTCCAAACCAGTATAAAATCCTGGTGTGCTTATTAATAGTTACCTAGATTATTACTGCTTTAGTTGCATCATATATTTTATCACATATACTTGCATATACACTACATGATCCACCCTGTAGACTTTCAATTGGTATCAGAGCAAGGTTAGGTCAAAATACAGTAACACGTTTTTTGAATCACTACAATATGGCAAGTATTTTTCAAGAAGGTCAATCCACAGCACAACCCTCACATTTTAATGGTTCTAACTATGCATATTGGTCAACACGTATGAGAATTTTTATGGAAGTGAATGGATTAGAAATGCAGTCAGCCACTCAAAATAAATACGAAGCACCTGACACTGCTATGAACACATGGACTGATGCACAAAAAACCACAGCTTCTAATAATGCCAAAGCTATGAATGTTCTATTTTGTTCACTAGATAAGAATAAATTTTCACGTGTCATGTTATGTAACACTGCATTTGATATTTGGCGCACCTTACAAGTTACATGTGAAGGCACAAACAAAGTTAAACAAACTAAGATTTCAATTTTACAAAATCAATTTTCATCATTTAAAATGAAACAAAATGAATTTATAGTAGACATGTACTCTAGATTTCAAACCATTCAACACGACTTAATGGCTCTTGGAGTCAAATTTAAAAATTTTGATTTAGTATCTAGAATACTCAATTCTTTAACTCCAGAGTGGGAAAGAAAAATATTAGCTATCGAAGAAGCTAATGATCTCTCAGCACTCTTAGTTGATGAATTGATAGGAAATTTAATGTTCTATGAAGCTAATTTGCAGGCATGAAAAGAACAGAATTCGAAAAAGAAGAACATAACATTCCCAGCAACAAATGAAGACTCCGACTTAGATGAAGAAGAAATTGTATTTATTGCCAAAAACTACAACAAATTCAAGAAGTTTAGAAAATTACTAAATTTCAAAAAGGAGGAAAATCAAGCTCAACAAACCAAACATCAATCAAATTCTATGAATGTACCAATTTGGACATATGAAGAAAGACTGTCCCAAGATCAATAACGATAAAAAGAAGAACAAATTTGAAAAATTAAAAAAAGCTTTCAAAGTAACATGGGATGACTTGGATTCTTCATCATCAGACAGTGATAGTGATAGTGACGAGAACAAGCTAATGTGTGCTTTATGGCACAAACTGATGAGGTATGTCCCAAACTTAGTTATGATGAATTATTAGAACTTAGCATGGAATTAGATGATAAATTTAGACAAATTAAAAAATCGAATAAAGAACATATAGCCAAAATAAATAGATTAGAACTTGAAGTAGGAATGTTAAAAGATGAAAAAATTATTTTAGAAGAGGAACTAGAATTATATCAATAAAAAATTAAAAATAGTTTGGTTGAAAATGAGACTATTACTATTGATTTTGATAAAACTAAATTAGAAAAGGTTGACTTGTTAAAAGAAAATGCAAACTTGAAGAGTAATATTGAAATATTGAAAATTGAAAATTTAGAATTAAAAGAAAAAATAGATAAAATTACAAATAATGTTTCAAAATTTAATAAAGGAAAATAGGATTTGGAAAATCTTATCAAACTTCAAAACCATTAGGCAATAGAAATGGAATAGGATTTAAAAATATTCCTAAACAAAGAGGGAACAATATTAAGAAATATAGTTTTATTTATAAAAAGATTAAAAGTTCACCTAAGTCTAATATGAATACTAGAAATATAAAAATTTGGATTCCTGAGACAAATAATAATTTGATTAGACAAATGGATATTAATAATTTTTTAGAAAATGTAGTCTGTAATAAAAATTATATTCATAAAGGTACCAAATCTTCTTGCGTATGGCTACCTACTTCTCCTAACATCGAGGACCCTAGCAAAGTATATGGGTACTAATTATGTCATCTTTTATTTTCTAGGTAGCCAAAATAAAAAATAAGAAGGAATGGATAATTGATAGAGGATGCTCCAAGCATATGACCGCAAAAATGTTACCAAATATAACATGCATCGATGGTGGAATGGTAATTATTGGAGATAACTCGAAAGGATACTTCGTGGGCATTGGAGAAGTCATCAACTCTAGTATTTCTAACACTCCTATTATTACAAACGTTTTATTAGTAGAAAATCTAAAACACAATCTACTTAGTATTAGTCAATTATGCGATAAAGGCTTTCAAATCAATTTTGAAAAAGATAGATATTTTCGACAATAACAAACAACTTATATTCGAAGGTTTTAGAAACAAAAATATTTATGTTTTAGACATGAATATTAATTGAAATTCAAATTTGAGTTTAACCACCAAACATGATGATTCATGGTTGTGGCATAAACGATTTTTTTTCTTATTAATTTTAAATATATTAATAAATTAGCAAAATATGAGCAGTTAGAGGTTTACCTAAAATAAACTACAAAGTAGAAAATTTATGTGGCAGTTGCCAAATTGAAAAACTAAAGAAAGCTCGTTTAGATCTAAAAATAATATTTCTGCAAAACAATCATTAGAATTATTACATTTAGATTTATTTGGTCCAACTCAAGTACGATCTATAAATTACAACAAATATGTTTCCGTAATAGTTGATGATTTTTCAAGATATACATGGACTTTATTTTTAAAACATAAAAGTGACACCTTTGGTATGTTTAAAATTTTTGCTAAAAGAATTAGAACACAAATGGATTTGAAAATTAGGAATATTCGAAGTGATCACGGTGGAGAATTCGAAAATAATCTTTTTACTAATTTTGGTAATAAAAAAGGTATAAGTCATAATTTTTCTTTTCCCCGCACACCTCAACAAAATGGTGTAGTAGAAAGAAAAATTCATACGTTACAAGAATGTGCACGAACACTATTAAATAGTAGTGGTCTACCAAAACATTTTTGGGCTGAAGCTATTGCCACAGCTTGTTATGTTTTGAATCGAGTAACCATACGACCTATGACTAAACAAACTTGTTTTGAAATATTTTTTGGAAGAAAACCTAAAGTATCATACTTTAAAACTTTCGGATCAAAATGTTTTATATTAAATACAAAAGATAATTTAGGAAATTTTGACCCAAAGGCCGATGAAGGAACCTTTGTTAGATATTCAGGTCGTAGCAAAGCATGTAGAATTTTTAATAAAGGAAATAACACTATCGAAGAAAGTTTACATCTTTAGTTTGATGAAAATATTTTTAACCATCATACTAATGACGATGAAGAAATAATTCCAATAACAAATACAAAAAATTCTTTTAATAATGAGACAAATGCGCAAAATAATACTTTAGCATCACCTCCTAGAATTCTTAAGGATCATCCAAAAGATAATATCATTGGAGATCTCAATTCTAGAGTAACTAGAAATCAACTTAACCAAATAAGCCATATAGCATTTGTGTCAAATTTTGAACCAAAAAATTAAAAAGAAGCTTCAAACGATAACTTTTGGATAATAGCTATGCAAGAAGAATTAAATAATTTGAACGTAATAATGTTTGGGAATTAGTACCAAGACCAGAAAATCAATCGGTTAAAGGAACAAAATGGGTATTTAAAAACAAAGCAGATGAAAATGGAAATATAGTTAGAAACAAAGCATATTTGGTTACTCAAGGTTATATTCAAGAAGAAGGTATCGACTACGACGAAACTTTTGCTCCAGTAGCGAGACTCGAGGCCATACATACATTACTTGCTTTTGCAAATCATCATAATTTTAATTATTTAAAATGGATGTCAAAAGTGCTTTTTTAAATGGTTTTATTAAAGAAAACGTATATGTTGAACAACCGCCATTATTTGATCACGAAAAATATCCCGACCATGTTTTCAAATTACAAAAAGCCTTATATGTTTTAAAACAACCCCCCCCCCCCGGTGCCTGCTACGGACGTCTTAAAAATCATTTAATTACATCTGCTTTTCAAATAGGTAAAATCGATACAACTTTGTTTATTAAACGAGAAAATAAAAATATTTTAGTTGTACGAATTTACATAGACGATATTATTTTTGGTTCAACCAACGAAAATCTTTGTAATCAATTCTCAAATATTATGAAAAATGAATTTGAACTGTCTCACATAGGAGAATTAAATTTCTTCTTACATTACAAATAAAACAACTTGAAAATGGTATTTTTATTCATCAAGAAAATATTGTAACGATCTATTATGTCGTTTTGAAATGGATAAAACTTCAAGCAAACCAACACCAATGAGTACTAGTGTTCACTTAGAAAAAGATGATAACGGAAAATGTAACGACCCGAGATTTTGGATATTTAAAATTGGAATATTTAATTGATTTTGAATATCTAAAAGTAATTTTCAACTTGAATTTCTAATCTTCAATATTTATTGAATAATTACATTATTGGATTTAATTATTGAAAATTGGGTAGAATAGGGAATCTGGAGTTTCAAGCTTGTTAAAAATATTTTAAAGGCTTATAAAAGTTATATTGATAATATTGATGATAATAGAAGTTTTAAGTTTGAAAGGGTTTTGTTCAGTTTTAAAAATATATCGCTTAAATTGATATTCAAAAATAGCCTTCCGAGGCACAGTCATGGATTTCGACGAAACCAGTTCCATTGGATGCATAATATTGTATTATTATTGGATTTCAATTTTCACAGCATTTGGAGTTGTGTGATCATACGGTAGATAAACGTGTTGAAATTAATATTGAAAATTCAATATAATAACTGGGTCCAAAAAACTATCTTCTCCACACAATCGAATTAGGACTCGAAACCTTTTCCATTTCATTCGTAATAGTGGTATAACATTATGAATGCCTGCCGGCACGCCTCGATAGGAGATCGAGATTTTGAGCTACGATTTCAAGACAATCTGAATTTAAATTTTGATATAAATAATATAATTGCATTGAAACGCTATAGCAAGTCTGCAGACACGCAAGGAAAAATTTAAACACTTGCCCTCCCTATTAACACGTGTCTTCTTTATAAAATAATAATAATATATATCGGCAAAGCAATAGAAGAAAAGAAAAAGTGGACAATCTAAACATAAAGTAAAGAACAACAAAATCCATTGAAGACCTCTTTCTTCCCCTTCTTTTGTTCCCATTCAAATCGGACTTCCCTCTTCTATTAAATTCATAAATCAAGTTCGTTCCCCTTCCACTTCCTTTTCACTTCAATTGACCCAGAATAGAAACAAAAACCGAACCGATTAATCAACGATCTCGTGTTCATTTCCTAGGGATTCTTCGAGTTCACGAAAGCGAGTTGAATTCACAACCTTGTCACGATTTTTCTGGAGCTCGATGCGTGCGTGCGCGGAAGGATTTGGATCATTGGTTTGTAGTGGTGGTCGAGGCGAGGAGGGTGGCTATGGTTTGTGGTTCATCGTTGACAGCCGTAGTTTGGGTTGTAGCCGAGGGCGAGTTCGACTGTCGTGGTCGATTTCAGCAGCAGTGGAGAAGTTTGTGTGTTGACGGCCACGAACTGGAGATCGTTGTGAAGCCTTTCGCTGGTGGAAGATGCTCATGGGTTTGGGTCGCAGTGACGACAACAGGTTGGTCGAGATCGATGGGCTATCAGAAGTGAAATATTCGATTTTATCCTATTCTTGATTTTTTTTTTAAATAAATAAAATATATGAATAATACACATGCATGTTTAATGTAATGAGATAAACAAGATATATATATATATATATATATATATATATATATATATATTTATAAAAGATTTGGGTAAATATAGGAATTTTAAAAATGTTATATAGAGTTTATAAAAAGAAGATTTTTAAAGTGTTTATAGGTTATTTCAAAAATAATAATAATAATAATAATAATGAAATAAAATGAATGTACATATATACCTATTTTTATTTACCATTTTAATTTTAAAACAATGGAGGTTAATTTGTTCGGTAAACTTACTTAATTATTTTAGTTACCAAAGATTTCAAGGGAAAATTAGTTTAAATAAAATTGTTATTTAATTAATTTATTAAAAAGGGACAATTAATTGCTTGATTTTTTTCAAATATTAATAAACTGTAAATTGTTTATACAAGGTCAAAATCATGAAGGAAACAAGTCGAGATGGAAATGGTTTGCAAACAAAACAAAGGTGAGTTAATCTCACTCATTTGGATTACCATTAAATTTAAATAGTTAAAATTTAAGTTATTGGATCGATTTATTGAATTGATGATTTATTATCAGTCTGGATATGGTATATTATATATAGTGTGTGCATATATACTAGAGTGATTGATTTCCCACATTATATAGCGTATGAGACCCTATGTGTCCCGCGTAATAGCGGATGACCCTTTATACCCCGATATCCCCCTCGAAGTAGGATTGATATTTTATATTGTGCTAATATCTGTGGATGCAAGGAAACAGGTTAGGGGATCCAACGGGATTCCTGAAAACGTTGAATTTATTTTATATTCAGCAATGCGACTTATTTGATGACCTGTGATAGATTATATTGATTATATTAGGGATTGAAATTATTGAATGCTATGCTTGTTGAATATATATGGGTATTTTAAGAAATGGAAAAATTTATATATAAAGTTTTGATTTTTAAAGGAAATGAAAAGAAAATTCTTAAGTAAATAATTATTGGGAATTGGATCAATCGAGCAATAAATTTTAAAGGGAATTTAAAACCAGGAAATCGGTTTGAAATCGACTTAGTGATTTGGAAATTATGATTTAAAGAAAATGAGAAATGGAAATTTGTAAACCGGTTTATAAATGAAGTGGAATATTTAGTAGCGTATAAATTTGAAAGTATAGATTCCGGTGGAATTTATAAGGAAAAGTTTCAATCCATTTTAAAATTAAAAGGTGATTTTATTTTTAAAAGTTGGAAAGAATATTTTAAGTATATTTTTAAAGAAAGATTTTGAAGTATAAACTAGAAATTTAAAAAGGTTTCTTTTAGAATATTTTAGAAAATTTATTATTTTAATTATTTTTAAGACAAAATATTTATTTAAGTTAATTACGGTAGTTAATTATTTTCTTAAGGTAAATTAGTATTATATTTTTTTAAAAGGAATTTTAACATAAATATTTGATGTAAAAACTTTATTTTAAAAGGAAATTATGGTTTAAATTTTACTCAGAGACTCTTATAAAATTTCTTAAGTATTATTTTATTTAAGTAATTTTAGTAGCCTTAATGTAAATAATTTAAGTATATATTTTTGAAAGTGATTATAAGGAGATGGAAATGTGTTTTAAAAATAAAAAGTGGTATTATTTTCAAAGTGTTGAAAGAAATTTACGGGATTGGGACGTAAATTAAATTGGATAAATCGAGCAGGATTTATAAAGGATTTTATGGGTTATACTGAAATGGAAGTGTATTTCCCTATAAAAGCAAGTATATTTTCAAAGGAGATTTTTATATATATAAGTTGGAAGTTTAAAGTTATTTAAAAGAATGTTTTAGGAAAAAAAATTATTTAATCATTTTAACATTTTAAGTAAATATTTATTAAGTTAATTATAGAATTATTTTAAAGGTTTAACTAATATTTGACTTAAAGGATGCTTATTAAATATTTATACTCTATCTAATAGTTTATTTTAAAATTAGTTTTGGCTTAAGTTTTACATGAGAAATTATTATAAAATTTCATAACTAGTATTTTAAATAAAGTGTTTAAGTAGTTTTTATTTTAAATGTTTTAAAGTATATATTTTTGGACAAAGTGATTTAAAAAAAACCTAAGTATTAAGACTTGGTGATTTTCAGTGGAAATAAAACAACTGGGTGGGAATTTATTACGCAAGAGAAAAAGTTATTTGAAAACTATTTTCAAAGGGTTGAAGTGTAGAAAAATATCTTGCGAAGATATTTTGAAATAAATAATTGGGAAATTATCAAGGCCTGATGGTTGTTTGTGGATGTTATATGATAGTTAAATAACCGACTATCAATATTGGCTAATGCTCTGATCGTTTCGAAGATACCGGGATCGGGATTAATTTTCCGAAAACCACTTCGATCCAGTTTGAACGTTTTCATGAGGAAGAAAAGAGCTTGGAGTCGACGATGGAGCAGTGAAGTGCAAGGCTAATCGCTACTAATCCTGAGGGAGATCCCAAAATGGATGTAGTAGGCGTAGTGCCTTCGGTTCCGTTCGGACCGAGAATGGACTTGTATGGACGAATGCTATCGGAATATCGTCAAGAGGACGACGAGCATTCTAAGTTAATGTTTGCTAAAAAGGTAACGCATAGCCTCGAGCCTCATCGACCGGGAATGGCTAAAACAGGGGAGGTGCAGCAAGGCTAAGTGGCAAGCAACCAATTAGGGTAAGGTTATCTCTATCTAGATGTCCCTTTTTATTCGGTTGCATGGGCGGTTGTTGATCCCAATTGTGGGATAATATTATTTGGATTATCTAGTAAGGGGCAGCTTCGGTCTTGTGTTGCAGGGGATCAGGGTGGATCCTCGGTACTCTGATCTAGACCAAGTATTGTGACGGGTGGTACCCCAGTAGCCCTGCCATTGATGGAAACCCAATCTCCAATAAGTGGCTTCGGACTCGTTTGTATACCTATTATGCTGGAATTTAATGAATGTAACAATTTCGGCTATTTGAATAAGTATTTGTATATAGGCACTAATATAATATTAGAGGATTTCATAATAAATGTTTTGGTTATCGTAAGGTAAAAACCCGGCACGTATATTTGTTGCGTGGTCTTACGAGACACCTTTGATTTCAAAAGGATTTTTGGAAACTTTAATAATCCAATTGAGTGTGTTTCTCACGCTGTTTTTCAGACCGACTTGGGTGTTATTTCACTATAATGCTGAGGTCAAACCGAGTATTATAAGATACAGGAAAGGATGCTGTGGAGCTCAAGAGAACGAGCTAGATGGCGAGACATATCACACGTAATTGATGTATATTCTACTGTATATGGTTACTGCTTACTCATCTTTTGTGAGGACAGGTTAGGATAACTGTCCAGTGTTGTGCTTTTGTTGATATTGTACTCTGATGATGTATATATAAAACAATTACAGTTTCTTTTGTATAAGGATCAATCATTTATCTATTATATATTGTTCCGCTGTGATTGTGAGATTCTGATGTTGTTTTGTTTTCTCTTCTTCTACCTCCTTCTTCTTCCCCTTACAGTCTGGATTTCCGGCATTTGATTGTTCAGCATTTAATACAATGGGCGTATTGATGTCAATTTTTGGGCCTAAAAAAATCGGGTCATGACATTTTGGTATCAGAGCAGAAGGTTAAGCGAGAACCTTGGCTTTGGTGGGGATTACTCATTAGAAATAGAGTCAGTAGTACTCTAGACTGAGTTTGAGTGTAATAATAGAAATGTGTTAGTGAATATAAAATTGTTTTATATTATGTTGACTTATCGGTTGAGTGTTTATAAATTTTGGTCAGCATAGTCTGTACAACTATATCGATAGGGATTTCTAAACTCTTAAACTAGGAAAACCGACACAGTATTGTTTTTAAAAGCGGGTAAAAGAAATAGTTTTTCCCAAATTATTTTTGTATATAAAAGAAATAATTTTTGTAAAATAATATAGTATATGGTTGCTTGGTTGTTAGGAAGTGATAATATTAAAATATTATCATTGTTGTGTGGAAATTGAAAATAAGAAAATAACGTTATAACCAAATTTAAGGAATAATTTATATAACAGAATGAGATTTGTAAATGTGAATTATAAATATGATTTGTAATTGAAATGAGATGAAATTCCAGAGAAATGTTTGAATATAGATTGGGAGAATTTAAAATATGAAATTCTGGGAAATGTTTAAATTCCTTTGAATTTGGAAATGGTTTCCAAAAGTTTTGGAGAAATAATAGTTGTATTATTTCAGAAATATTTTGGAATTGGATTTGAAATCTAGTGAGATTTAAATTTTAAAAATATTTGAAAGGGTTTTTAAAGAGATAAAGCACTAAACTCTTTTCGGTCGCTGGAAAATAGTTCCAATGATGATCGCGATATCATCGCTGTTCATTTTCGAGTTTCCAAATGAGGAATTGCTGCCTGGAGATTTTGAAATGGAGTTATTTGCAAAACTGGGTTTGGTTTTAAAATTCAAGATATAATTTGATACCCAAGGATTTTGGATATAATTGATTTCAAAAATGATTTTTAAAATGTTGAGTAATTGTTTAAAAGACTCTGGAATCTTATTTAAAATGTTTATGGAAATATAAATGGATTTGACAACTAGTAAAATTTGAATATGTTAGAATAAAATTTAACTTGAAGAAGAGTTAAATTGAAATAAGTTGAAAAAAAATAAGTTAGATGTAAGCTAATTAATTGAAGTGAATTAAAAGAAGTTAGCAAATGGAATTTAAATAAGTGGAAAATTTATGGAAGTTTAAAAAATTTAAACGATAGTGGAATGATATTTAATTTAAATTTGGTTAAGTAAAGTAAGGTTGAAGAATTGTTCGAAGGAACTAAAAGAAGTAAAGGTTTGGAAATAAAACTTTTATTTGAGATTTAAAAATAAATTAATTAGTAAGTGAAACTAATTAAAGAAATGATTGATCAAATATGGTTGAGATAAGGTGAATTGAATTCAATATTTAATTTGACTTGGGAATAAATTAGGAATTCAACATAAATTGAATTCAGAATGGAATTAAACTTTTAAGTTAAATAAAAATAGATGTGAAAGCTAAAGTGGTGAAGTGAAAAATAAATATTTAAGTGTGTATAATATTTATATTGAACTTAAGTAGAAATAGTGAAATTCTTAAGTAAAATTTGGTATTGGGAAAATATTCTAAGTTAATACTGAATAAAGGTTAAGTAAAGTTGTGAAATGAGATAATTGTGAATAAGTGAATGGATAACCAAAATAGAAGTGAATAAAAGAGAATTGATATAGCTAATAATCAATTGGGACAAATGAGTAGGATGTACGTATATTATTTTATTCGCGTAACGATTTGATCCAGATTCGAGCACAGAATATCGAGGTAGTTATACCGATCCGAGTTGGAATTTTCACTCGATTTTCGACGGCAAACCCTGGATATGGATTTTTGATTGATTATGGAAATTCTCTATCATATTTGTGGCTATGCAAGGAGAATAATGGTTTTTGATCAAGAAATCAGATTTGAGTCTACACTAGGAAGTCGGGTGGATGATACTAGTTCGAAAGTGAAATTGTGTGATCGAGTGAGCGATCGGATTGGATATTGCATGCGGATGATATATGTACATTGTACGGCCTTAAGTAAAGCAAATATTGAAAAGTTTGAAAGGGAAGTGAATAAAATGATTTTGGATTCTGTGGTTGGATATTATTGCCAAATAGAATACATGTAATTTAAAGCAAAGGATAAATTGGAGTTTTCAAATTCAGAAGATAAATTTGATTGTCCGACAAAGAGGTATGTATTTAAATTTTGTGTATGAAATTTGACGGTTTTCTAATCTAGCCACTTGGCTTTTTGTTTGCTTTTGAAATTTTGGGCCCGTAGAGACATTTTGTAGTTGTACTTATCTAGCTGCGCAAAGGAGACGCTGGCGAAATTTTTAAGAAATTTAGGGAGCTAGAAAATTTTTGAGAAAATTTTTGATAATTATAATTTGATTTTAATTTATAATTTGAATGGTTGAGTAAGTAATGTTGTCGGGAGCTATGGTTGAGTTTAGGAAGTTAGTAAGAGTAATATTATGTCTTTAATGAAAAGATTATTTTGGAAAGTTGTTTGAAGCTTCTAGGTTTTGGGAAAAAGTTACGGGTTGTGGAACATACTTCTTAACTAGTAATTTTGGGGACGAAATTCTTTTAAAGGGGAGGAAGGTAACGAACCGGGATTTTGGATATTTAAAATTGGAATATTTAATTGATTTTAAATATTTAAAAGTAATTTTCAACTTGAATTTCAAATATTCAATATTTATTGAATAATTAAATTATTGGATTTAATCATTGGAAATTGGGTAAACTAGGGAATCTTGAGTTTCAAGCTTGTTAAAAATATTTTAAATAATACTGACGATAATAGAAGTTTTAAATTTGAGTTTGAAAGGGTTTTGTTTAGTTTTAAAAATATATCGTTTAAATTGATATTTAAAAATAGCCTTCCGAGGCACAGTCTTGGATTTCGACAAAACCATCGGATCCGTAACAGTGTATCATTATTGGATTTCAATTTTTGTAGCATTTGGAGTTCTTGTGTGATCGTAATGTAGATAAACGCGCTAAAATTAATATCGAAAATTCAATATAATAACTAGGTCCAAGAAGCTATCTTCTCCATACGATCAAATTAGGACTCGAAACCTTTTCCATTTCATTCGTAATAGGGGTATAATATTATAA
Organism: Allium cepa; assembly: GCA_030765085.1. Taxonomy (NCBI): domain Eukaryota; kingdom Viridiplantae; phylum Streptophyta; class Magnoliopsida; order Asparagales; family Amaryllidaceae; genus Allium; species Allium cepa. Next base: position 169,527,712 of record CM060932.1, read on the forward strand.
ACGCCTAGCGGCACACCTTGAAAGGAAATCGAGATTTTAAGCTACGATTTCGAGACAATTTGTATTTAAATATAAATATAAATAAAATCATTGCATTGAAACACTGTAGCAAGCCTACAGACATGGAAGAAAAAATTTATACACTTGTCCTCCCTACTGACACGCGTCTTCTTTATATATATATGTATATATATATATATATATATGTGTGTGTGTATATATATATATATATATATATATATATATATATATATATCGGCAGGGCAATAAAAGAAAAGAGAAATTGGCCGATCTAAACATAAAGTAAAGAAGAAAAAAAATCCATTGAAGACCTGGTTCCTCCCCTTCTTTCGTTCCTGTTCAAATCGAACTTCCCTCTTCTATTAAATTCAGAAATCAAATTCGTTCCCCTTCTATTTCTTTTTCACTTCAATTGATCCTAAATAGAAAAAAATAGAACCGATCGATCAACGATCTCGTGTTCATTTCCTAAGGCTTCTTCGAGCTCACGAAAGCGAATTGAAATCGACAACTTGTCGTGATTTTTCTAGAGCTCTATGCGTGCGCACACGAAAGGATTTGGATCGCGAGTTTGCAGTGGTGGCCGAGGCGAGGAGGGCGGTTATGGTTTATGGTTCATTGTTGGCGGCCGTAGTTTGGGTTGTAGCCGAGGGCGAGTTCGACTGTCGTGGTCGATTTCGGCAGCAGTGGGGAAGTTTGCATGTTGATGGCCACGAATTAGAGATCGTTGTGAAGCCATTCGCTGGTGGAAGATGCTCATGGGTTTGGGTCGCAGTGGCGATGAGAGGTTGGTGGAGATCGATGGGCTATCGCAGTGAGGTATTCGATTTTATCCTATTCTTGATTTAAAACTTGTTTTAAAAAAATAATGAAATAAATAAAATAAATATATGTATAATACACATGCATGTTTAATATAATGAGATAAAGATGATATATATATATATATATATAAGATTTGGGTAAATATAGGAATTTTAAAAATGTCATATAGAGTTTATAAAATGTAGATTTTTAGAGTGTATATAGGTTGTTTCAATAATAATAATAATAATAATAATAATAATAATAATAATGAAATAAAATAAATATACATATATACCTATTTTTATTTACTAGTTTAATTTTAAAATAATGGAGGTTAATTTGTTTAATAAACTTACTTAATTATTTTAGTTACCAAAGATTTCAAGGGAAAATTAGTTTAAATAAAATTGTTATTTAATTAATTTATTAAAAAGGGAAAACTAATTACTCGATTTTTTTCAAAAATTAATAAACTGTAAATTGTTTATAGAAGGTCAAAATCATGAAGGAAACAAGTCGAGATGGAAATGGATTGCAAACAAAACAAAGGTGAGTTAATCTCAGTCATTTGGATTACCATTAAATTTAAATAGTTAAAAATTAAATTATTGGATTGATTGCTTGAATTGATGATTTATTATCAGTCTGGATATAGTATATTATATATAGTCTATATATATATATATATATATATATATATATATATTGGAGGGATTGATTTCTCGCATTATATAGTGGATGAGACCCTATGCGCCCTCCATAACAGCGGATGACCCTTTATACCACAATATCCCCGTCGAATTGGGATTGGTATTTTATATTACGATAACGTCTGTGGATGCAGGGAAATAGGTTGGAGGGACCCAACTGGATTCCTTAAAACGTTGAATTTATTTTATATTCAGCGATGCGATTTATTTGATGATCTGTGATAGATTGTTTAGATTATATTAGGGATTGAAGTTATTAAATGCTATGCTTGGCTGAATATATAGGGTATTTTGAGAACTGGAAAATTTTATATATAAAGTTTGGATTTTTAAAGGGAATGAAAAGAAAATTCTTGAGTAAATAATTATTGGGAATAGGATCAATCGAGCAATAAATTTTAAAGGGAATTTAAAACCAGGAAATCGGTTTGAAATCGATTTAGTGTTTTGGAAACTGTGATTTAAAGGAAAATGAGAAATGGAAATTTGTAAACTGGTTTATAAATGAAGTGGAATATTTATGAGTGGATAAATTTGAAAGTATAGATTCCGATGGAATTTATAAGGAATAGATGCAATTCATTTTAAAAATAAAAGGTGATTTTAGTTTTAAAAGTTGGAAAGAATATTTTTCCTTAGAAAACTAAGTATATTTTCAAAGAAAGATTTCGAAGTATAAACTAGAAGTTTAAAAATGTTTCTTTTAGAATGTTTTAGAAAAATTATTATTTTAATTATTTTTAAGTGAACGTAAATATTTATTTAAGTTAATTATGGTAGTTAATTATTATTAAGGTAAATTAGTATTGTGATCTTTAAAAAGGAATTTTAACATAAATATTTGATATTATAACTTTATTTTAAAAGGAAATTTTGGTTTAAGTTTTACTCAGAAACTCTTATAAAATTTCTTGAGTATTATTTTTTTAAGTAATTTTAGTAGCGTTAATGTAAATAATTTAAGTATATATTTTGAAAGTGATTATAAGGAGATGGAAATGTATTTTAAAAATATAAGTGGTTTTATTTTTAAAGTGTTGAAAGAAATTTACGAGATTGGGATGTAAATTAAATTGGGATAAATCGAGCAGGGTTTATAAAGGATTTTATGGGTTATACTGAAATGGAAGTGCACTTCCCTGTAAAACCGAGTATATTTTCAAAGGAGATTTTTATATATATAAGTTGGAAGTTTAAAGTTATTTAAAAGAATGTTTAAGGAAAAAAATTTATTTAATCATTTTAACATTTTAAGTAAATATTTATTAAGTTAATTATAGAAGTATTTTTAAAGTTTAACTAATATTTGATTTAAAGGATGGTTATTAAATATTTATACTCTATCTAATAGTTTATTTTAAAATTAGCTTTGGCTTAAGTTTTACATGATAAATTATTATAAAATTTCATAACTAGTATTTTAAATAAAGAGTTTAGTTTTATTTTAAGTGTTTTAAAGTATATATTTTTGGACATAGTGATTTAGATTATTTAAAAAAAACCTAAGGTATTAAGACTTGGTGATTTTCAGTGGAAATAAAACAATTTGGTGGGAATTTATTCCGCAAGAGAAAAAGTGATTGAAAACTATTTTCAAAGAGTTGAAGTGTAGAAAAATATCTTGCGAAGATATTTTGAAATAAATAATTTGGGAAATTATTAAGGCCTGATGGTTGTTTGCAGATGTTACATGATAGTTAAATAACCGACTATCAATATTGGCCAATGCGTAGATCGTTTCAAAGAGACCGGGATTGGGACTAATTTCTCGAAAACCACTTCGATCCGATTTGAATGTTTTCGTGAGGAAGACAAGAGCTTGGAGTCGAAGATGGAGCAGTGAAGTGCAAAGGCTAATCTCTACTAATCTTAAGGGTGATTCCAAAATGGATGTAGTAGGATTAATGCCTTCGGTTTCGTTTGGACCGGGAATGGACTTGTATGGACGAATGCTATCAGAACATTGTCAAGGGGACGATGAGTATTCTTAGTGAATGTGTGCTAAAAAGGTAACGCATAGCCTCGAGCCTCATCAACCGGGAATGACTAAAACAGGGGAGATGCAGCAAGGCTAAGTGGCTAGCAACCAATTAGGGTAAGGTCATCCCTGTCTAGATGTCCCTTTTTATTCAGCCGTGTGGTTGGTTGCTGATCCCAACCGCGGGGTGATCTTATTCGGACTATCCAGTAAGGGGTAGCTCGGTCTTGTGTTGTAGGGGATCAGAGTGGATCCTCGGTACGTTGATCTAGACCAAGTACTGTGACGGGCGGTACCCTAGTAGCTCTACCATTCATGGAAACCCAATCACTAATAAGTGCCTTCACACTTGTTTGTATACCTATTATACTAGAATTTAATGAATGTAACAATTTCGGCTATTTGAATAAGTATTTGTATATACACACTCTATAAGTATTTGTATATAGACACTACTATAAGTATTTGTATATAGACATTGCTATAATACCAGAGGATTTGATAAGAAATGTTTTGGTTATCGTAAGGTAAAAACCCGATAGGTTTATTTGTGGCGTGGTCTTACGAGATACCTTTGATTTCAAAAGGATTTTTGGAAACTTTAATAATCCAGTTGAGTGTGTTTCTCACGCTGGTTTTCCAGACTGACTCCGGTGTTATTTCACGATAATGCTCAGGTCAGACCAAGTATTATATGATATAGGAAAGGATGTTGTTGAGCTCAGGAGAACGAGCTGGATGGCGAGACGTATCACACATAATTGATATATGTTCCACTGTGTATGGTTAAATGCTTAGTCAGCTTTTGTTGGGACAGGTTATGACAATTGTCCATTGTTGTGCTTTTGTAGATATTGTACTCTGATGATGTATATATAAAACAATTACAGTTTCTTTTGTATGAAGATCTGTCATTTATCAATTATGTATTGTTCCGCTGCGATTATGAGATTATGACATTGTTTTTTTTTCTCTTCTTCTACCTCCTTCTTCTTTCCCTTACGGTCTGGTTTTTCGGCATTTGATTATTCGGCATTTAATACAGTGGGCGTATTGATGTCGATTTTAGAGCGTCGAAAAATCGGGTCGTGACAGAAAAGATTTCGATCAAATTTTTTATCGTGGTATGATCGGCTCCTTACTCTATTTGATAGCTAGTCGACCCGACATTATGGTGAGTGTATGTCTTTGTGCCTGATTTCAAACAAAACCAAAAGAATCTCACCAAAGAGCTGTTAAACGTATCTTACGATATCTATCTAGTACTAGAGACTACGGTTTGTTTTACCCTAAGGGATCATCATTAGAACTAGTTTCATATAGTGATGTATTTTGATGGATGTAAAAGAAGATCGTAAGAGTACTAGTGGAACATGTCACTTTATCGGAAAATCATTAGTTTCATGGTTTAGCAAAAAGCAAAATTGTGTCTCCTTATCTACTTGCGAAGCTGAATATATTTCAGCAACCCTAGCATGTGCACAAGTGATATACCTACAACAAACACTTACGGATTTTGGAAAAGTTATCAATAAATCATCAATATATTACAATAATATAAGTGCAATAAATCTATCAAAAAACCCTGTAAATCACTCGCGTACTAAAGATATAGATATACGAAATCATTTTTTATGTGACAATGTAGAAAAGGGAATCATTACATTAGAATACGTAAATATCGAGAATCAAATAGCAGATATTTTCACAAAACCATTAAACGAACAAACATTCGTTAAATGGCAACGCGATTTAGGAATATGCTCCCCTAATGATCTTCTAAACTAATAACCACATCTTCATTTATTCTATGTTTAGCTAAAAGTTTTTTTATCCGCAAACTAAAATTGATAATTCCTTCACCTAAACTTTTTTGGTGGTTAGTATCTGAAAATTACTTATAAATAATTTTTGAAATTATATATAAATCTTTACACAATAAGAAGTAAAAATATATAGATTTCATATTTTTTACAATAGAATATATAGTCATGTCTTCTGAAAATTCTCATCTATCCTTCTCGACACTTACAACAGATAGCTCAGTGAATACACCTCAACGCCTTCTTACCCTACATCAAATCAGGAACAACGTATAGGTGGTCCTCCTATCACACAAGATTCACTCCCGATAACAAGAAGAACAAACGAGCTCTATTTGTTTCTCCTAACACCAAGAAGAAAATTGATGAGATACATACTATAAAAAGCAACAAATAGATCTACAACGAGAATTATAATTTGAGCAAAAAATCACGTCGCGACGACTAAGTTTTCTGGAGCAAGTAGCGATAAAAAAAATTGATTCACGGAAGAAGGATGTACATGAACCACTTCCGATTCCTTGCAGTTCTTTGGATCCTTCATCCTCGTATCATATGCCTTTGGATCCTTCACCAAGGCAATTCTCTGGTTCTCCGAGAACCCACGAAGGTAGAAATATATGGTCTCCACTCAAACCATTGGGGGATGAAAAGTTTGAAGATCGCAATGCTCCATCGCCATCAAAATAAATTAAATTATTCTCATTGTATTTGTATCTACGTATATTTGTAATTATGTTTCTCAAAACTAATATTATATTTTTATTAAACATATAAAATCGAAAAATAAGCAAAACCCTTTAAAATTAGGCTATTTGTAGAAAATTTTGTCATTCCAAACGTCTGAACAATGCCCTCGGATGTCTGACACACTAATATCACAAAAAATTTACAACATCGTGCATATATCAGACGTCTGATATATTTTTCCAGTCGTCTGAAAATTGCCTCTATATACAAAAAAATTGATACCAGTCGATTTCAGATGTCTGAACTATGAACCAGATGTCTGAGTATAGTCTCTGCCACCATATTATAAAAGTTTGACCTTTTTCAGACGTCTAACCTTTAAACCATACATTCGAGAAAACTATCTGTAATTTAGAATTAAAAATTCAATCTATTCCACTGATAATACAAACAGACATTTGAAAAATCTCTCTGTCTATTAAATTTTACAACTCGACCAAATCCAGCCGTCTACCATAAAAAACTAGACACTAATTCTATTTATTGTTTTAAAACTAGGTTAAATTAAACATCTGATTTACATTCCATAATGTCTGAAATTCACTCGACACATTTATACGCCCAGATAACGTCAATTTTTTTTACCTTTTTACTTCATTTCATTTTATTTCTACTGCAATTTCTATTTTTTGCTTCTCTAAAATCCTTCTCTTCCAAACTTGATCAAATATGATGTCTCCTAAAACAAAGAATCCTAAAATCTCTAATTGAAAACAAGATCAAGCAACTTCCTCAAATCCTCAAGTTTGCTCAGATGATCAAATTGAACGATGGATGAATCGAACACCTCATTCACTCAAGAGATTTGAGGATATTCAAGAGAAGAAACTCCACACAGTCCATTTTATAACTTACTCAAGTTCCAAATGTACGATTTAGATGAAATGTGTGAAAATTCCGGCTTAGAAACTTTGATATCTTTCAATTCCAACAACATCCAAATTGATCAGTTGGCTATATTTCTCTTCTATGCTAATTTCGATAGTACAGCGGTTTGGAACACTGAAAATGAGGATAATTGGTTATAGTCTAGTGTGTATGGCAACACAATTAGGCTCACTCCAGGAATCATCGGCAGAACTCTCGGATGTTCCACTCCGGAGAAGATTTATATAGTATTTTCGATATGCGTCTCAAACCAAGAGATAATATAACACATGAAATGTGGGAAGACGAAATGCCAAATATGCATCTAAATATCTACGACCTAAGGCGAGACTTCTAACTCAAATGATTATCAGCACTATCATTCCTCGTCTTGGTAGTCATGAACAGATAACGGAATTAGAGCACAAGGCCTTGTATGCTATATTCAGCGGAACAAGGGTAAATTGGGATAAATTTATATTTGACGAGCTCAAACATTTTTGGACTCGATCACGTCCATTGATTATCTACCCCACATACATCATGAGGCTTCTACGTGCTCACAACATCCCCTCCTATTTATCCACTTTTGAAGAAATTTCTCCAAAATATGCTTCCATGAAATTTTTCTCCTTGATGCACCTACTATAGAATCCTCCTTGAGTTTATATCTTTTGAGGATGGACGCAATATCGTCAAGCCAGACAAGCTGGACCTCCACCACAACCACACCAGAACAATCACAAGAGGTGGAACAACATCGCGAAGCTACTGCTCCTCCTCCTGCGCCATTTGATTATACATGCCATGATGAGATTTTGGAGACTTGAATAGAGACGAATCCAAATGAAATATTCTCACTCTTCAAAATAAGCATATCTTATCTCGAGATCAAAAAGTTTTAGCTAAGCGCATTGACAGCTTTGAAACATCTTTTGCTATACGCTTAGCCACAGTTGAAACATCACTTTTAACTGTATTATCAGCTCTCAAAGAGGTTATTCAACGGGTTTGTGGTCCTACACCACCATCCGAAGATTGGCCAACCCCAGTACCTTCTCCTCCTTCGAAACATTCCAAACTTTTTGAGGAGAACGAACCTCTAGAACAAGCTCCAACATCTCCTACGAAGCAACCTACCTCTTCCAAAAATAAAGATAAAGGAGACGATCAACAAAAATTTCCCCAAAAGACTCATAGATTTTTAGGACTCCATCTTATGTAAAATTGTTAAAAAACAATGAATGTACTCGATTTCTCTTTTGGTATGTTACTTTTGTATACATCTCTGTCTTATAACGATTGGTCTATATTTAACAATTTCTATATTTAAAAACTTATATACCCTTTTTTGATAATGCCAAAGGGGGAGAAATAATATTTAGGGGGAGATCACAAATAAATTATGGAAAGCACATATTCATGGGGAGATTTATACAATAATATATAAGTACATTGTATAGTTGCCATCATCAAAAAGGGGGAGATTGTTAGGAAATCAAATCTATAGTTTCGATGACTACAACTATACAATGGAAGTCGAATATGCATATATATTTCTACATACAGGTAATTACTAAAGCAACATCATTAGAAAGACAAGAATAAGGCTCAAAGAATGTTACAAGAGACATTGAGTCGATAGGATCAAAGAAGCAACAAGAAAGATGCACAAAACAGACATGCACGCACATCCGGGTGCACAAGCCAGACGTTTGGAAAAGTCCTTTGGAACAACAAAACATACAATACCAGACGTCTGTTAGATGCACTCAGACGTTTCTAAATCTACTATATACAAAAAATATATAGTACCAGACGTCTAATACAAATACCAGATGCCTGATTTCGAACTCGGAATTTAACTGCCACATTTGAATAGAGATCTTCGCTTCTCTTCGCTGCAACTCTTCATCATCATCAGAAGCAACTGTAGAGTACTTGTTAATGGATGCAACTGCTTAAGGAACCTCTCTACCACTATATATATCATCAAGAATCAAAGAGAACCTTCACCTTACTTACTTACGCTCTCTACTTACATACTCTGATATATATTCTTGATCTCTAGCAATCTATATTTGTATTTCACTCTTCCATTTATTCAGTTCTTCACAGACAATACTCTCTAGATATATGGTGAAAGCATTTGTACTTATTAGTTAATATCCGTGGTATAGAACACATATTTGGCAAGAACAATTTATTGTGACTAAGCCTATTCCTCCGGGCGAAGCGAGGGTGAATGATAGTTGAATTCCGAATGGGAGCTTTGGGACTGGACGTAGGACGGGTGGTCCGAACCAATATAAAGTCCTGGTTTTCTTATTCTATAGTTACCTAAATTATTACTTCTTTAGTTGTATCATATATTTTGTCACATATATTTGCATACATACTACACAATCCACCCTGTAGACTTTCAACCAATACTAAATAAATCTAAGCCATCCATTTACAACCCCTCTAGCCTACTTTTAGCAGCCTCCTATAGCCTTTATAACAACCGAATTATTTCTATATCATTATGGGCCAACACACCATTTAAGCGTAAATAAATGTTATTAATTAAATCTAATTTAATTGATTATTGATATCACATGTCGATCAATATATTTATAACTATTATAAATATATTAATAATATTTATTCCTCAAACCATATTCAAATTTTTATAATTAATATTTCATAGGTATTAATTAATTAATTTAATCTATAACAATTATAAACTAATTATATCATTTGGTCTAAAGAGAATTCCTCATTCCGGTTGTGTGGCTTGTCAGGTGTAAATTTGGTCAATGATTAACATCGAACTGTTTCAATGTTAATATTCACACGTCACTTGGCAGGTGGTGTAACATTTAGGCCAAATTTATTGCTTACTTAGTTTCGGTGAAATCCAATTTTACTTTATCAAGCGGTACCAAGTTATGACATTTATTTACTCCAATTCTCTTCGTCAAAATTAAATTACTTTGGACTTGTGGAATTTGTTAATGGTCAAAATTTGAGTATCATTCGTATTCAGCTCTATAGTCCAAATACAGAGTCTTTGGTACAATAATAGCGATTATTATAAACAAGAATTCTTTGGCTAAAGACTTTGACTTTGAGTTGACTTGAGTTGACCGTGATACTAACCCCATATAACTAAGAAGACGGATCCTCTCTTGAATAGTGCTTCACTTCCAATACTTCCACTCGACCTAACTTTAGTTATTTAATGTATGACATGCTATGATTTGACCAAAATCAAAGCGGAGCTTCCATATTGAAGATCCACGGTATTCCCAAGTCGAGAGAACTGTGTAAATCAATCGCATCAATATTTTCTATTTGACTTTATTTATATTAAGCCAAAAAAAACTATTGAGTGAGTCCGTACATAGTTATCCAATAAATATCGGTGCGTAACCCCTACATGCCTGAAGTAGTCATGAGTAATACGCTGCTAACATTTGGAGAGCTTTACATACTCTAGTCTCAATGGATACATCGATATCCAATCTTGATGCATCTTGACTAATAACATTTAAAATGGTATATTAGTTTTCATTGTCATAAATTACTCACAGTTACAACACTTTGTAACTACTATAACAAAACAGACCATTTATGGATCTTCTATTAAATATACTTTTAATTAAATTAATTAATTAATATAATACATTATATCAAGTATATAATAGTAAGGAAACACCTTTATTACGAACAAAAGTGGTCAACAAGTTATATATATATATATATATATATATAATGAATTGCATAAATGCCCCTAGGTCATAACCCTAACTCTGTCAGAAGGTTGGTATCACTGTATTTGACAGTCAACTTAAAAGTAAAAACCTCTGAACAAAGTAAAACAGTAATCAAAATATATGTTATTGGATTGAAGTAAAGACTTTAAATTAATCTATGCAATTAACTATGGATATTATAGTTTTTTTTATCGGTGGCAAAAATCTAGATATCTTAGTGATATAATGACAATGAAAAGAAAACATGCACAAAATATTATTATAAGGTATAGCTTGATAAAGATCAGAAATTTGATTTCGTCTAAGTGATCTATAAGTAACTGAACTGCTGGAACTAGGCCAGTCCATAGAGGAAGATATGGATGAATTTAAAAAAAAATCCTTATTGGATCTATATTGGGCCTATGAAGTCTAATTTATTTAGAACATTTAGAAATTTAATTTATGTAAAATCTCTTAATTCATTTAAATTTATAACTTATAGTTAGAATTTCATTTAATTTATATTAAATTTAATATAATTATACACTTATGTGTCATATACATATATGTATGTGTGTGCATGTGTAACATAATAATCCATACAAGGTATAACATGCCTGTATATAAATGTTGAGATTTACATTGTAATAGACATGTTAGCTCACCCTATATGTAATAAATGTTGTCCAAATATATGTATGTATGTAAACTTATTATTTATATAAACATTAAAGCTATGTAAAATTATATATATATATATATCTTATATGTAAAAATATTAATGATTTATACACACACACACACTATTGCATTAAATATTATATATATATATATTAATGTATATACATAATATATAAAGTTTTTTAAAATCATTTTACACATATACATACATATATATACATATGTATTAATTATAGTAACAAAATTATAATTATATATATAAGTATATTTATAATATCTAAATATGTATATGTATGTATATATGTATGTGTGTATATGTGTACATGTGTGTGTATATGTGTGTATGTACGTATATTAATTATGTATTTGATTTTTTTAAACCTTTCCAGATAGAATGCACATGACAAACAAAATTTATTTACATTTTATTACATTAATATATATACATTAATTATTAAAAATACAATAAAATAGTAATAAAAAAATATTTTTATGTTATATTATTTGAATTGTAAATTTTTAGAAAATTAAACATGATAGTTTAAAGTTATGAAAAGTTTTGGAGAATTTTCTAAGTCAAAATAATATTTTTAATTGATTGATTGACTTTCAATCATTTATTAAATCGATTTTTTAAATTATAAAAGTTGACTTTTGAATTTTGAAATTTTGGCCGAGAGTTTATAATATGACAAAAAAATTAAAATTTAATCTTTGAAACATATTTTATTTTATATGATTTATTTAATTAGTATATTGATTAAAAAATATTGTACAATATTAAATAAATATTAGAATTAATTTTCAACCACCAAAAAATGTAATCTATGTAGATATATATTTATAAAATAGAGGTTTAACTATTAACATGAGAAGATGATATAATTAAATACAAGTCATATAATGAAAGTTAGGTAGTATATTAATACATACATACATACATATATATAAAATAATGATTAAATTAAAATTTATTTGGCTATGCACATCGGATTTATATGTATAAAATGTGCTCTTTTAAATCAATTAGAACAGACGTATATCCAATCTAATATGTGACAACATTGATGATACATTTAAGAATCGCACCTAACTAGCAATATAATAATGATATGTTATTCAGAAATTATAAATCATATGGTATAGTAAATACATACCTAATACTAATTCCTTAGAGAACACCTTGTAATGATGAGTTCTCCCTCCATTGAAATCTTGTTGATTCGGGAAACTGCTAATCCATGAACCGTAGACCTTTAATTATCCAATAGTTGTCGCCTTTTGAATTTATTTGAGACGAATTTGTTGGAGCTCCTTGTTGATGAGGTCAGCCAACAATGATGGGGAAATGATAGCCAAAAAGTTCTAAAACAATTTGGGTAAAGTATCTTTTTATAGTGAATGAAATAAAGAGAAATATGGATAACATCTTATACTAATTCTCACTAGATCTAAGCCATCCATCTCAAAACTCCCCTAATATTTTTAGCTGCCCCATATAAGCCATATTGCTTGAGAAATTAACTCCTAACTATATGGGCTAATATCCCATTTAAGCCCAAATAAAAATTATTAAATAAATATAATTTAATTTCTTATCGATATCGCATATCGATTGATATATTTATGGCTATTATAAATATATAAAATAATATTTATTCCTCAAATCATATTTGAAATTCTGTAATTAATATTTCATAAATATTAATTAATTTAATTGATTCACAATAATTATAAACTAAATATGTGAGGACCATTCTCATCGACTCGTAAAAATCGACACTAATACATCCACGATATTCATGTGCTGTAAATACAAGTGCCGGAGAAGCGGATTCTCAAGGGTAAGAAAAGAAAAATAAAGACAGAATAGAATCTCACACATGCTAGTTCAGCAAAACTTTATAGCAGAAATTAAAATACATTTATCAGAGTTAAATATGGATATTATAAATTCATGTCTATACAAATTTACGAAATACTATAGCACAAGAGTGTGGTGGAAATAGATAACAATCTTTAGAAGAATCTTCCAACTCCCTACTTCAAGCTCCATCCAGATTTCTTGTAAACTAAACCTAACTACTAGGCTGCCCTAGGAAAGCTAGGGCACCCAAAGTTAAAGGAAAGGGAAAAATAAACTCCGGATCAGTCATAGGACTGGTCAAAGAATTCAAAATACACATTTTGAAAACAAAAAGTTATCTCATGAGACCACGCCGCACATAAACATAAAACGGGCTTTTACCTCATAATAACCAAAACATTCTACATCAAAATACTTTATATTACTTTTAATGACATATCTTTGAAAACATTTGCAAGTAAACTTATTAATCTTAGCCGAAATTGTTACATTATTAAATTCCAACATACCAACCACAAACGCGGGTTCTACAAACAAAATGGCAGCCACTTATTGGAGAATAGGTTTCCATACAAATGACCAGGTGAAGGGACTACCTTCAGGTAGTACATCTATAGAAAAATTTACCATGGCCCAATAGATGGCCCCATACCAACACAAGACCGGCCTACCTCTTCTTAGATAGTGCCGAATATGTCATCACCCAGGTCGTTACCGGCCTATCCAAGCACGCTCTAGCACACACCATATTAATTTAAACCTGAACGTCATATCGGCTAGATATATATCAAGAAGGGGATGATCATATCCTAATGGTTATGAACCACATAGCCTTGCCACATCTACCATGATTCACTTATTTCCGTGTGTGAGGCCTGTAGTCACGATTACCTTTCACATGGCACACCATCTTCCTTTGAATGCCACACTACCATTCTATCGATGTCTATTGACTTGCATAAACATACAACCTTCGAGCTCCTATGTCTCAAAGAATGGTGTTATGCTAAGAGAAGTTGCCTTCTCCACCACGAAACAAATGTATGTTTATAAAAGTCAACACTAAAATCTCAAGAATGCAATCTCAGACATCCATTCATACAAGTTCGTTCTAGGAATGAATGAAACCGAAGGCACTCTCCTACCACATCTTATCGGGAATTAACCCTAGGATTCATAGCGAGAAGTCCTTGCAATGAAAAGAATTTCAGAAATGAAGAGACCACTGCTACTTTAGTATTTTGGAGTTAACCAGAATTATCAACAAGCGGTCCTTTCATCCCAAAAATCTCTAGTCTTCGTTCTTCGTTATTCTATCAGGACTTTATTTTGAACGCATACATTGGTTCGAAGTGGTTTTCGGATAGGAATTACCCCAAATCCGTCCACGGTTCCTTCAAATCAATCGTTGATAAAAGATATTTTGTGAATAGGGAATCATTCTTTATTTGATTAAGTTATTTTTATCCATATACTCCATCACTTCATGTATGCATATGTTGACTTATTTAAGCTTAAGGAGGAAGCTTGCTTAAAATATCTTATATATTTTATATTATGTATGTATTTTTAAGTGCATAAGAATATATGTATATATACATATGTTCGTGTGCATGTTAGTAGATGCATTTGTATGTTATATATGTATACAATACATATAAACAACGTTGCATTGATTTCGAACAACTTTTGTTTAATAAACCGTTGCTAATCGAAGAACCGATTCCCGGTCACAATTTCCCTTATACTTTAACGTATGTATATTTGTAAACAAAATTTGAAAAACATTTTCTTATCATTTTAGATGAATTAAAATTATCATAATTGAGTTATAAAACCATATAAATTAATATTAACAATTATTTACAAAAAAAGCTATTATACTGATAAACCGATATCGATTTTTCCTTATGTTTTCAAATCAAATACATATCTTTATAAAACTATTACAAATGATTTATTATCACTTTATAACTATTCAAAATGAATTATCATCATTTAAAATAATTATTTGAATAACTAAAATAATCATTAGATCATTAAATCTCAATTTAAATTAATTAAATCAATTATCATAATTAAGGGTATTATTAACAATGTCAAAAACACATTTTATTTTTAAAAATAAATCAATTGATTTTATTTCATATTCTTATTTAATTATAAAAATTAGTGTATGTATCCAGCTCCATTGGTGATGTTTTATGATTATAGAGCCGTTTGCTAATAAAACAGTTTTCCGCCATTTTATTGATTTAGATTTCGAGGAAAATATTTTTGTAAATATTTATTCAAAATAAAATTACTATTAATTATTATCACTCAAAACAATATTATTTGAATTATTAATCTTTTAGTTGCATAAATTTCCAAATAAATATAACTTATCAAAGTGATAAATTTTTGGATCGTTACAAACTACATCGTTTGGTCTAAAGAGAGTTCATCATTTCGGTTGTGTGACTCGTCAGGTGTAAATTTGGTCAGCACTTAACATTGAACTATTTGAATATTAATGTTCACATGTCACTTAGTAGGAGGCGTGATATTTTGACCAAATTTATTATTTACTTAGTTTTGGTAATATCCAATTTTACATTATTAAGCGTTACCCGGTTGTGATATTTATTTACACCAATTCCCTTCATCAAAACTATATCACTTGAACTTAAGGAATTTGATATTGGCCAAACTTCCAGTATCATCCATATTCAACTCTATAGTCCAAACACAAAATTCTTGGTTCAACAGTAATTATTATTATTAATCAAATGGCCCTTTCCAGAGACTTGGATTTTGAGTTGACCGAAGTTGAACGTGATACTAGGGAACTAAATAAATCAATCACATCGATATTTTATATTCGACCTTAGTTATATTAACCAAAAAAACTATTGAGTGAGTCATTTCATAGTTATCCAATAACTATCAGTGCGTAACCCGTAGTTCCTCCAATAATCATAAGTAATACACTGCCTAGTATGTGGAGAGCATTACATACTCTAGTCTCAATGGATACATCGATATCCAATCTTGATGCATCTTGATTAGGAACATTTAAAACGCTATATTTGTTTTTATTGTGATAAATTACTCATGGTTACATCACTCTGTAAGTACTATCACAAAACATAACATTTATCCATTTTCTATTAAATATACATTTAATTCATTAATTAATATAACACATTATATCAAGTATATATAGATAGAAAACACATTTATTTCGAACAAGATTACTCAATGAATTAGATATATGTAACAAGCTATATAATTACCTCTAAGGTATGCCCCTAACTCCATCAATCTTACATTTGCACTTGGAATCAATTATGGAATCTTATTGTAACTTCTCCAATTGGTTTCTTGAAAAGTAATTGGGTCAGTCCCTTCATAAATGGGTATGCTATTATGTTTAAATTATTTACTCTGTTAATCAACTCTCTCCGACGTTGATAAACTACCTTTATCATGTGGAACAATTTAGAGTATGTCTCTCAACTTCTAATGACCTCTAAGTTATGTTATGAATTATATCATGATATTGTTATCATATAACAATTTTATGGGGTTCTCTACATTTGAAATCACCCTCGGATCAGTTATAAATTTATGTATTTATTATACATACATTGCTTTTATTATGATGTTATTCAAGTCAATGTACTCAGCATTTTCGTTGAATTAGCCACAGTCTCTTCTATTTTGAACATTTCCAACTTAAATATTCTTAAGCTGAATTTTATTATTGATATATTATACTCAATATCATTTATGAAGTTTGAGGTCGAACAATCCTTCATAAGGAGTTTGTTGTTTCTGTAAACAATTCCTTAGTATTTTGTAAAAAACACGAGATCAATCAAAACTTTCGTTCAGTGATATTATTTGGACTAGATATTAGCATTACATATGAAATACATTAATAAATCATGATGTTATAGACAACATAACATGCATGACAATTTCTATTACCAATGTATAAGGAATCCATTTTACATATTCTGTACCAAACATTTTGATAAGGTGTCCATACATATCATTTTGGGACATTCCCAATATCTTTCATGCTACTATAAAAGGCATCATTTACAAATCTAACTTGAGTACTAAAACATCAAAAACTAATTTTAACACAAGTACATCGTTAAAAATCAAAGATGTGTTGTTTATTTATGATTTAGAAATATCTATGTACCTTTTAACTTTCTTTCTTGTGAGCATACGCTTCCTCTGCATTTTGGTTGGCAATCAAATTATTTGATATTTCTATCAAAACACTTGTTCAATTTTGATGCTTGTAGAAGACACTTTAGTATCTGTTCTTGAATCATATCCAAATATTGACAACCTCAAATATCACTCCCACTGACTTCGAGACACTTTGGTTGTTATGTGCAAACAGTTTTCCCTAAATTTTTGTTTTGAATTTCCTATTTTAGCACATACATACCAAACACAATGTCATATTAAGCAATAATATTGTAAGTAATATCTAAACCTACTTGAGCAAATCGAATGGTGAATCTATTTTGTTAAGTTCAGTAATTGAAATTTATGATATTATTCTTATCAATGTGGCTCACTATATTCCAACTGCATTTTTCTTTCTCTTAAAGACACATCTGCGGCCAAAAGGACCATATCCATTAGGATATAACTACCAGAATCGTATTTTGATAATGTACTTGGAATCTATGTTGGAATTGCGCATCGTACCATATCATAGAGTCAATAGTTTTAATGGTTTAATTAAATATCCTAGGATTTTATATTTTCAATATTAATAAGAAATTCATGGTTTCTCTTCCATATGCGAGAATACTCTCTATTGCGATGTATTTATTTAGGTTAATAAATTCATTTCACCTCATGTAATCTATTTTATCTTTAGATCGTATCTGATTCCATTTTACTATCAATAATTTCTCAAAGAAATTCCTTTAGTATGGAGTTGGTATTTCTTAAGACAACAATTGTTTCTTAGCGTAATGCAATATGTATTCATAAATATTTTATCAATTTCGTTACGTATAAAATTGATTTGGTTTTAGTTTACAAAATTTATGTTCAAAACATAAATATGTCATCCAATAAAAGCCATTCCTAAACTCCTTTTGGGGAGATTCATATAAGACCCTCATTAACAATTATTACGTATAGACTTTCAACTTACACAACCTGCCAAATCTTTGGTCAAGGACATGTTGGGGTCTCTTATTAACCCTTATATTGTATGATTTTATAAACTATTATTTCGATTAAATAAAATTAACCTTGTGTACCACTCTTAAGTACATGACCTTGTAGTAATAAATTAACTCAACTTCACTCACAATTAATCGTACTTTATCCAACAAAGTTTGATTGCCCGCTATCAATACATCACTATGTATCACAAGGAGGAATGACTTTTGTTGTTGAATCTTTATTCATTTTTTGCATTCAAAACTCTTTCCAATATACTCACCCATTTGATCAAATCAAATCATTTATATAACATGTTACATTATTTGCTTCTGTTGTATATTCTATGGGCTAACCATAGACCTATACGTGCGTATCAAATATACAAGTCCATATTTATGATAACTCATCGGTGAATATGATGAAGTTCATGAAACTATTTTGGTGTTAATAGACTTAGGACTACATATGTCTATATGTATCAATTCTAGGAGTTCATCAACTCTTATGATGCTCCTAATATATGGGTGCATGGCCTTTAATTGTTTGAGACATAATTTGTAACGTCTTCGATTTTTCGACTTCCGAAAATTGACATTAATAGTCCACTGTATCAACTGGCGAGCAATCGAAGGCCCGAAAACCAAATTGTTAGGGTTAAAGAAGAAGAGGTAGAAAAAGAAAGAAAGAAGAAGCAACAGAAACAATATCAGAATCTCACAATCGCAGCGGAACAACATATAATAGATAAATGAATAATCTTTAAATCAAAAGAACTGTACATTTTATACATTACGTCATCAGAGTCAACTTACAACACAACACAACTAGACAATTATATGAACCTGTCCTTACAAGTGGACACACAGCGGAAAAGTTAATATCATATACAAGTGATACGTGTCGTCATCCAGCTCGCCTCTTGAGCTCCACAGCACCTCCTGAATTCCAGAACATCCTGATAACCTGACTCTAGGTTACCCGTGTGGAAAATGATGGGCACCCAGAGTTTAGAAAGGGAATAATAAACTCCAGGTCAGTCATGAGACTGGTGTGAGAACTTAAAATAGTTTATCTTTCAAAAAAAACAAACAAATGAATATTTTAAAATAGATCCGCAATGATTTTAGAAAATGAAACTACCATAAGGCCTCCCGCCACACACACAATGCAAACGCAGAATTGAAGAAGATTTCTCCTTATGATAGTCAAACATGCTTGATACGAGAATTTTTTTTTGATATTATTATTATAAGTGCGCAGTGGAAAACCTTTCGAAAGTATAATATAAATCTTAGCCAGCATATGTACCATTATAGTATGCCTACTATAGCTACCATACTAAATGGCAGGTTCTACAACTAAAACCGTACAGGACTCGTATTGTTTCTTTGGATTTTCCAACAAATGGTCAGGCTAAGGAACTTCCTATTGCCACATGGGAACGCCTCTGGCGGGACGCCCCGAGAACCTTACCGGATCTCTGCCAACACAAGGCCGGGTTACTTCTGCAAAAATAGGTAACACAGCATCACCAGATTCCAAATAATTTCCCAAATTATTTATTTTCCAAAAAAATATCTTTACAAGATATATTTTTTCACACTTCACCCATTTGAAAACAAATTTCAAATCACTTTTCACATTTACAACTTTTGAAAACAAATTTCAAATCATTTTCCTTATGTGGAAACACTTCCAAATATTTATTCATTTTCGCTGGAGATCTGTCGAGTTCAAATACTTTAAAATAATCTATAGCACTTATCCAAAATATATCGGAAAAACACTTTGAAATAAAACTATTTTTCTTTAAACACTTTACTTAAAATATTAGTTATAAAAATATTATACTAATATTACATATAACTTAAGTCCAAACTAATTTTCAAAATAAAATTAGTAGATAGAGTATAACTATTTAAATAACTATTTTCTAAAACAATTATTGATTAAATCTTAGAAATAATCATTTCTATATCAACTTAATAAATCTTTACTTAAAGGATTTAAAACAATTTAAGAAGTTAATTTCTCCAAAGTATCCTTTTCAAAGCCAATTCTAGAATTTTATATATATATGTATGTATATATCTTTCAAATCTATTCAGAAATTTTATTCGGCTTTCCAGGGAGAATACACTTTCATTTCAAAATGGTTCATTTAAACCAATTAAATAAATCCTTACCGATTTACTTTAAATTTACGTTCCAAATCCGTAAATTTATTTCCACACTTCAAAAATAAATCAATGTTTATTTTTAAACAAATTTCCCTTTCCTTTATAAATTCCATGGTGAATTTAAATTTCCAAATATCCACTGACGTACGATTTTCAAATCGATTTCAAATATTCACTTTCAACAACAATTAAATTTTTCAATCGATTTCAAAAACAACCAAATCAAATTCCATATTGGTTTTTTTTTCCAAGAAATTAAACACCAAGTGAATTTCATTCAAATCTCAAATTGAAATCAATTTCTACTAAACCCCAAATCAATTTTCAAATTGATTCTAAATTCTTTTCGAAACACCTAACAAAGTTCAAAATGAATTTCCAAAAGATTTAAATTCAATCACGAAAAATCAATTCTCAAATGGATTTCAAATTTTATTTCCTTTCTAAAAAATAAATTCCTTTTAAAGAAAACAAATTCTTTTTTTTTCAAACTCATTAAAATTCGTATTTTGAATAAATTCTTCAACCTTTGAATAATATTACCCGAAATTCATCTATTAAAGTTTTTCCTATATTTTGAATTTTTATTCAATAAGATTAAAAATAAAACTTTATTATTTTAGAATTCCTTCTTTTAAATTTATCCAATTCTCAAAATAAATTTTAATATAAACTTTCAACCTAAATTTTCAAAAATCAAATTTTTATTTATTTCCGGTATCCAACGATACCAAAATTATATTCGGGTAAATTTTAGCGTTCAACGATTTCAATCACAAAGATAATCACGCAGAGATTACAAATAATCAACACACAACATTGAAACAAATTCAATTATTTGAGGAATCCAGTTGGAACCCTCCAACCTGTTTTCCTGCATCCACAGATGTTAGCACAATACAAATCCCGTTTCAAGATGGGATATCGCGGTACACGGTTTTATATAAAATATTATCCGCTATTATGCGGCGCAATAGGGTCTCATCCGCTATATAATGCGGGAAATCAACTCTAAGTACATATATAATACCAATTCCACTTCAAGGTGGAATATCGTGGTATATGTGTTTAAAAAATAAGCTCTACTTAATATGCAACGTATAGGGTCTATTTCAATACAAAAAATAGAAACAATCATTTAGTCACACAATCAAGCAATTTTAAATTTAACTATATAAAATTTAAATCGAAACAAATTCGATTGAGTGAGAAGTTCTCACCTTGCTTCCAATACAGTTGTAGTGTTTTATTTCAAATAAAACTAAACGCGCGTTTAATTTTACCCAAAATTCATACTAGCTCCAATCAATCCCAATCTAGCTCCATCGCGTAGTATTCGTCCATACGATTCCAACGCAAGTCGTTTCGTCAAGTTCCGACCTCGTATGACAAAGTTATAGCGTTAAGAAGTTTATACGAATTTATATATAATAATTTTCAACTTTTATTTTAATTTTTTTTAACCTTCTTTTGTCAACTCGATCTGCTTGAATCAATCAGGGCCGCCTTTTTTCTTCCCTACCTAGGCAAAGATGCGCGTAAAGAACCCATGAACGTCGTTCGCTTCCCCACCTTGCCGCGCTGTCATCGTCGACATCAATTACGATCAGAAGCCACCGAATGATGCACCATCACTAGCTCCTCCTTTGCTCTTGACAGCAAAGAACTCGCCCCCCTCCCCCCCCCCCCCCCGATGTCTCGGAATTCATCCTTGGATGCACGCGTTCAAACCCCAATAGCCACCGATCCACCACGCGAAACTCCATCGCAGCCGTTGATTTTAAAGAGCATGACGAGCTCTTCAATTTGTTAGTTGGAAGATTTTGGTAAAAGTGAGCGGATTAGAAGAGATAGAGGGAAGAAATTTGGCAATTTTCGGCCATTGAATGAAGAAGTGGCGGCCTGTGAAACTCTAGGGTTTTGTATGCAAATGAAAGAAATGAACGTCCTTTTATAGAAAATATTCACGCACTATTCACCCTAAATTTTTCTGAACTCCAAATGAAGCGCGTCGCCTGGTGTTTATAATGTTTTACCCCTATTCCGAACGCAATGGAATATATATTGGGAGCCAATGCGATCATATTTAAAAGATAGGTTTTCAAATCGACTAATTTAAATTTAAAATTCACTTAAACCGTTTTCTACGCGTTTTAGCTTGCCCCGGACAAACCGTAAATCCGATTGACACGAAATTTGAACTCTTACAATAATTTAACATTACGGATCCAGTGAAACTAGTTTCGTCGAAATCCGAGACTGTTTGAAAAATGACTATTTTTACTCGTCAATTAAATATTAAAATATTCAATTTCCACAAATTAACTTTTAATTAAATTTTAAAAGTTCTATAACATCATTCTAACTCCAATATGATCTAATACAACTTTACAAATCAAATTTAATCACATTAAACCCAATTTCCAATTATTTCTGTAATTTCAAATATTAATTTATTGATTTAATTATCCAATTAAATTTAGAATTCGAAATATAATTTATTCAACTTACAAATTTTACTTGTTAATATTTAAAGTCAATTAAATATACGAATTTCAAATGTCAGGAATTCTGGGTCGTTACAAACTCCCGCTTAAAAGAATTTCGTCCTCGAAATTGCCAAGTCAAAAAAAGTCTTGAAATCCATTAACTTTTTTTTCAAAAACAAACCGTTCCAACTCGATTTCAGATTCATTTTAATTTCTTAACTTTTCCAAAATCCGATGGTTACACTTTTCTAGTTCAATTCCTACATTTTCATTTCAATTTAGAAATTGACTTTTCATTAACAAAAAATTTCCAAAAATTTTCAAAATTTTTCTAACTCCCAAAATTTACAAAAAAATTTCGCAGAGTCTCCCCTGTACGGAGGAGCTTTTGCAATATCACAATAGATATAAATATATATACATCGACCCACACGATCGGAAAAGAAAAAAACAGTTCATATTTCCTATTTTTATTGCGTAGGCGTACCTTTTTAGCATTTTAAGCAAAGCAGTTATTTATTAGCATTTTAGCATGACCAAATCCAGCCAACTACAGCCTCGGTACCTGTACTTACTCAATTTAAACATGTAAGTGACATATATAGGAAATTCATTTACATTTCACTAATTTTCAATAGAAAACACATAGTTTTCATAAGCAATGCAATCAAAATAATTCCCATAAGCAATTTATAAGGTTTCGATACAAATTTTAATTGCTTACAATTAATTCACATTAGTTCACTTTCAATTCAAATTCAATTACATAGCTTTCCGTTTATCAATTCAATTTCATTACACTTAATGAATTATATACAATCAACTAACAATCATATTGTTTGTGTCAAAATTGGGAACAACACTCGTCGGAAGTTTTTGAAGAGATAATAAATGAAGAAAGTAAATTAAAATGTGGATTATCTAACAAAAACTCCAAATAACAGGAAGTAAATTGCAGAAGAGACAACGATTTAGAGTGGTTCGGCGTATTTCCTATGTCCACTATGAAGTTTTGTTACTTTATTGCATGATATTCGGAGAATACAACTTTTTTATGTCAAAGTACAGCAAGTAGTAAGCCAAAATTCGAAATCAAAGGCAGCAGTGGTGCTCTGAAGCAATTCTGGCAGCGTCCGGGTGTTCTCTTCCTCTCAAAATTCTCCGATCCCCTTTCTGAATGACCAGGGGCTCTATTTATAGTTGCAGGAGGCTGATATTTCGCCTAAAATCAAAGGAGTGCGCTTCTGGCACGTGAGAGGGCCCACATGGCTGAATTCTAGAGATCCGGGCCCACTTTGGGATCGATTCGACCCTTGGTTCGAATAGCTCAAAAAAGTGTCCAATCATGATGAAACTTGGCGTGGACATTCTTCTATGTATATGCAAGCTCCTGTGAAAATTTCATAGCATTTGGATTTGTAGATCTCGAGTTATGATCGATTCAAGATGGTGCGTTTCGCCCTATGGATTCGTTCGAATCGATATGGTTCGAATCCATAGGGTCGAATCTATGCTTCTGCACGTGAAGGCGATGACGTGGTGCACATGCTTCGGGTCAATCCTCCTTTTCCTCCAATTTTTCTGGGTCATACCCTTGGTTTTAGCTGCTATGACTCGATGTATTCGTAGCAATGGATTCGAAGGTATGCCCCTTCGAATTGATTGAACACAAGTTCCCTTTGCATCGGTCAAGATATTCATAGCCAATCGATACGAAGACTCCACTGATGAATGGATTCGAAGGATTCTCTCTTGATGGACTCGAAGTAGGGAGAGGTTTTCAATGGATTCGACCTTGAGATCGCCTTGATGGATTCGAAGTAAGGCATACGGGGATGGGTTCGAACCATAGCTATTCCGATGGATTCGAAGCTAGGTGGTCTGGATGGATCCGAACTAAGTCTTGCTCGATGGAGTCGAAGCAAGGTTTAGTTCTGATGGATTCGAACCATGGATGGCTACCGATGGATTCGAACCAAGGCCGACTACTGATGGATTCGAGTTAAGGCCTTGTGGACGGTTTCGAACCAGTGTGCGGTTGATGGAGTCGAAGCATGGCCACATGGATGGATTCGAGCCAACGTGTGGTCGATGGATTCGGAGCAAGGCTTACTTCGGATCGATTCGAACCTATGCCATTCCTGAGGGATTCGCGCCTATAGCATTTCATCCATCTCCCATTGGCGATAACTTGAGCATACTAACTTGGATTGTCTAGAATTTCGGAATGTTAGTTCCCGCGGCTTTGCTTGACGTGTCTTATCAATCGTAGCCCGATCCGGACTCGGGCAAAATTCATCGATATTTGTAGTCGCCCAACAATTATTCAAAGCTATGGACGTGTGATCCTGCCTCTTTCTAGTTAGTTCCTTGGTATCTCGGCCTTGCCAAAAGGCGGAATAACATTTGCCCTCCAAAGTACATCTTGTGTAAACATGACGTGCTTTGAAAAGCTGCAGTCTATCGTTGAACAATTAGAACTGGCTTTGCTGAGAGTTGTATTCTTTATTGCTGTAGCCAATCGTCGTATGATCGCGATCGGCTGTTCGTCGTCTACATCATGACGGAATGGACATTTGATCCCTGTGAATAACACAGATCAAGTATTAGTTAGACATATGTGCATATATGTACCACTTTGGTTTTGGTTAACGTTGCACGATTGCCAGTCAGTTCCGTTTGTTATCGAATTCTGCATCGGTCCTCTCCTGAACCGATCTTGAGATTCGAGTTGAGACACTGTTTTATGATTGTCTATAATTGTCCTCTTGTATCGATCCTCTCCTGAATCGATATAAAGGGTAGACAAGTAATTTTTCAAATTGAAGTGATTCGTCCGTTCTCATCGGCGGATTTTGATGGATTCGAAGGCATGTATGTTCGAAGAGATAGCTTTCGAACCAATGGTACAGTGGTCTTCGTGCTTCGAATCGATTGAATTTTCAATCCAACCTTTGCTCGATGGCTCCTTCGAATCGATAATGCCTCACATCGATCCTGTGGGGATGGATTCGAACGTGCAATGGATAGGAGGGCAATGGATTCGAAGCAAAGTATGAACTCAGCCGTGTGATGGATTCGAAGTACGGCTTGACGCTAGGATGGATTCGGACGTAGTGGGTTTTTGAGCGGTCGTTCGAATCGATGGAGCATGGCGAGTGACCGGTGGTAAAAGGTCAATATGACCGGGAGATGAAGAGCCACAACTCATTTCTTGAACCCATATAAATACACAAGGCCATCTTCACTTTCACCTTTTACTTTTTTATCATTCACTGTAGCTATTTCTTCGACTCGATCCTTCAAAGTAGGAAACTACCGTGTCTCTGCACGAATTGATAAAATTCCACCATGTCTTTATTTGCAATCGAATCCATTCAGGTAATTAAGGGATTGATTCGAGTGTAGAACGATGAAACTGGACTTTTCATCTTCGATTTCAATCATTTCTTCTGAAAAACATAAAGGGTTGTGAGATCTGGAATGGGTCGACTCGATGGACCTGAGGAACGAAACCATTCAATTCGTATCGATCGTAGAATGTTGTCTTGGAGGAGCGTAGATATTGATGGATGCTATCTTCCTTCATTGCTTCGCATCAATCCAGGAATGAACAGTTCGAATCGATCTTGAGTGCAAGGCTTCGAATCGATGGTTGTGAAAGAAGAAGGGTCCTGTGCCGCTCGATTCGAAGTAACGATATTCTGATGGATTCGAAGGTGTTCAATATTGATCGATTCGAAGTTATGCAGAGCTCATGGATTCGAATTTCTCCTCTGTCCCAAGGCCTCATCGAGTCGAACTACACGGAGTCGGGGCGTATCGATTCGAAGTTCGTCAATTCGACTCGTATCGATTCGAAGTTCATCGATTCGACTCGCATTGATTCGAGTCGATCGATTCGAACATCCTTGCTTCTGGGACTCCCACTTTTCTGATTTTCTCCAACATCTGAACTATGACCAATTTCAAGTTGAACTTTAACGAACTCACTGAACTTTAGCATACTTGACTCCGGCGAGCTTCGGCCTTGCATAATCGAATTTGACTTGACCTTTCTTTTAGAGCTCGTCGATGGCACCATGACTTAACCAAAATATAACGAATTTATACTTAAATTGGTCAGTAGCATCTAGATGGCGTGGAAGTGACGGTCAGCGATGACGGTCATTTTCATTCTCAAATTCCAAAGTTTCGTCGTTCGGACATCTCGTTTCAACTTGTGAAATCAACTTAAGTTATGCATAGCACTTGCACTGCACGACATATTCATACACTTTACACTGGGGGAATGCATGGGCTTTTTATGTATTTAACGCCGCTTTCTGGTGAGTTAGTTAATTATGGAATATTCGAGTTCTCAACAATAAGAAGTACAAAGCTCGCCTCCTCTAGTGCTTGAGATTCCGGAAATCCCTCCTGAAGTTATAGATCCAGCTTCAGATGAGTTGCCGGAGGCCATATTTATTGAAGATCCCGTCAATTCTGTTCAGTCCAATATCTCGGAGTCTTTGTTGGGCCGGATATGTTCGAAGCATAACATATCCCTGGACGATGTTCTATTACCTAGTGCCAGTGACAGACCACATAACCCGCCTAAAGGATATACTGCCTTTTACCGCCATGCCTGCGCGGCTGGATCTCTCCCTCCTTTTAACCAATACATCAGAGAGATGTTGTCGTACTTGGGAATCGCTCCTTCACAACTCCATCCCAACGGGCATGCACTGCTGAATAGCGTCTTTGTCATATTTATGGACTGCCTTTTTCGCCCGCCAAGGCCAAACGAGATCAGGCACATATTCAATTTCAAGAGTAGGGGTGATAGCCCATCTTTCACTTTTCTGGAAGCGGTTAGAAAATGTCAGGTTGTGACTGGGGCCTGGACCAGGCTTAGCTATTTCAAGAATGAGTGGTTTTTTGTTCGATGCCCCCCAGGGTTTGCCAGGAGATGGTTGTCCAGACGTAAGTATCATAGGTCATCCTTGAATGGCCACTCTTAATACTTGCACTAATACTCATTACTCTTACAGCCATCATTTCGATACCTACCGGTGGGCATTATAGAGGCATCGTTCAAAGTTTGCAAATGGTCCCGAGCGACTCAAGGCACATCGACTTGCTGTTGACCGACGATAACTTAAGAACGCTAGGTTTGATTGAGATGAGCCAGAGTATTGTAATTGAAGGGTTGGCAAAATCGGCCTCGAGGAAGAAAAATAAAGTGGTAAAAAGAAAACCTGGCATCGTGATAAGAGAAGCAAGCGATGGTGAAAGAGCGCCCACGGACACTGAGATAGCAGCCGACCTTTCCTGAATAGAAGAGGGTCAGAAAGGCAAGGCTGATGTTCCTAAGTTTAAGAGATGGAAGTCTGTAGTCGTAACCCGTTCCAAACCTGGGGTTACTGTCTTCGGCGCCGCTCCCCGCCAGTCCGGAGACTTTTTCACAGGGCTGGACGATATTCCCATTCCGGACTATGTATCTCTCCACCACGGGTCCGGGTTGGAAGAGCTCCGGGCAGCGCTTGATATAAGCGAATCTTTACCCATTAGTGTAATCGACGCTTCTGGTTGGTCGGGGGGTTTGCGCATTCATACACTTTCACAATACTTCACGACTTCCACATGCATTGCAGTGCTTTTCCTTGGTACTTAATTGAATTGTTTCTTCTTTACAGGTGCCATGTTGGATCGTCCTTCTACACTTGATAGACTTCGGCGAGTGCATCATTCTTCATCTTATTACAAATCTCGCCGTAGGGATTCTGACCGTGATCGTGAACGGAGGCATTATGACCAAGAGCATCGTGAGAGGGACCATTCCCGACATTATTCTAGCCAGGAGTGTTCTGATAGGGACCGAAGGTACCGTTCACCCTCTCGTTCTCCTCCGCCACCCAGAAGCTAGGCACCTGCAGTTGAACCTTTGCGACAACAGCCATCTCTACAGATCTCAAAACCTGGTCCACATCGTTCTAGGACTGATACGGCTACGACCGTAACTGTGGAGGAGGCCCCTCTCGAACCATCTGGTGAAGGGGCTATAAGAATTGCTCAACTGAAGAAAGATTTTCCAGAAATATGCTTCGATGCTTACATCTTTCCTCCCAATCTCAAAAGAATTCCCGAAGAGGCTGTGAACACCGCCCTCAGCTATACCCGTGATTTCTATGCTTAGTACAAAGAATGGTACAGGGCGGCTGTTAAAGCTTCGAAAGTAGCCTTCGATCGAGCCAAAGTTATTGAGAAACTGAAAGCAGACTTGGCTCAGAAGAACCGTATTGTTGACATACTTCAATCTGAAGCGGAATCCTCTCGTAAGGCCGAAGTTGAGTCGCTAAAAAAGGCCGATGAGACATTAGTTGAGATGGCAAAGATGCAACAGGCACATTGCACTTTAGTTGAGGACTTGGGCCATCGGTACAAAAATGTTGAGGCCGAGCGGGATGCGGCGGTCAAAGAACTTGAGGAATTAAAGGCTAAGTTTGCCGATTTGAATAAGGAAAAAGATGATGCTAACATGGTCGCACAAGAAGCGTGCGAGCAAGCCGTGTCTCTCCGAGCTGAGCGAGACGCGGTGGTTGCTAAAGTTGAAGCGATGGAGGTAGAAGTGGAAGGGAGAATTCAGGCAGAGCTATTCAGGGTAGAAGCCGAGTTTGATGAGCTTCTTGACACTTACAATGCTAATGTGCTTGAGCACAGGAATCTCTCGTGGCTCGGAGATTATTCTACGCTTCTACTCAATGCTTGGAGAAAATTGGTGGCGAACAAGAAAGCATCTCTCCCCGAAGGTGCCGTGGATGAATTTGAACTCGAGTCTCGCTTGTTGAGCGAGGAGGAAAGGAAACTTCTCCATGAAGCGATGATTTCTGCTGAGAGAGAGAGACTTGGTTTTCACCATGTGGAGACTGGCGAGGGTTCTGGAGCTGCATATTGTAGTGAGGATGTTTCAGTTGCTGCCCCGACCTCGTCTGGAGTTACTGCTACAGTTGGTCTACATGTTGTTCCTGCTTATAACCCAGATCGACCGGAACTGTCTCTTGGTACAACTACTGTTTCCGAACTCGTCTCATCACCGAGCCGAGGCAAAGAAGGTATTTCAAATATTCCTTGAGTGTTTTTGCATAACGAACTTGGAATAGATCGTTTGACTAATTATTCTCATTTCTTTTCGACCAGTGACTGAAAGTGATGCGCCAGCACTTCCAGTACCACAATTTCGCAGTCAATCAAGGGGCTGTCGTTACTGAGGCTATTACGACTACCGCCGTAACCGGCGAGATTGGAGAGGGGAGTTCAATGTCGTTTGATGTTCAGATGATTGAGGAACTTCTCAAGCAGCCCTGTGAACCTTTTACCGATCCTTCTTTTGCAATGGGTGGAATCGCTCCAACTTTTAGCTCGTTTATGCCGACTATCAGTGTGTCTGGCGCTGATCGATCTTCCCGAGAAGAAGAAATCCTTGCCGAAATAAGCGCTGAAATGGGTGCGGCGACGACGGTTGGTGGTTCCGGAAGCGATGTTGCTCCACCAAGCTTAACTCCTTTAATGGTTACCTCTCCTATCAGTACAGCTATGACTTATAGTGCCGAGGCTCCACCACCTATTACTGCTCCTCTGCCTCCGGTTCGTCCTCACAAAAGGATCTCTATTCCTTCCAGCTCTGAGGAAGACGTTGATATTATGCCAGATTCTGAGGATGTTCCAAAGAAGGACAAAAAGTCTCGCAGGAAGCCGGGTAGTGGGTCTAGCGGCTCAACTCCGAAGAAGAGACCCCGGAAGAAGAAGGAGTGAACTTCTCGTTTTATCATGTGGTTGTGAAATGGCAATTCTTTTTACTTCTTTTTTTGAGCCGTGTATAAGTGTGGATTCGGCACCCTTTCTATGGACTATTTTTTGTTTTGTCATGTAATCAAACTCCTTTTTTGTTTGTTGATAAAATGGAAAACAACTCTTTTCTCTTTTGCTTAAGTATTACGTTGATTAGCTCGTGTTCACATATGTCATAAGCCTTAAATACATGTCCACACTCCGGGGACTTAACACAATTTGCAATTAACAGTTCGGCCCATACTCTAGGAACTTATTAATTATCAATGTTTATGACTTAGTTCGCTCTCCGGGAACCTGTAATTGATGTTTATACTCCAATTCGCACTTCGGGAATTTGGAGTTAGTGATTTATACTCCGGTTCGCGCTCTGGAAACCAAGAGTTGGTGTTTATGCTCCAATTCACACTCTGGGAGTTTGGAGATAGAGTTTTATATTCTGGCTCGCACTCCAGGAACCAAAAGTTGAAGTTTATACTCCAATTCGCACTCCGGGAATTTGGAGTTAGCTCACACTCTGGGAGCGATGGATTTATACTCCGGTTCGCGCTCCGGGAACCGAGAGTTGAAGTTTATACTCCAATTCGCACTCTGGGAATTTGGAGTTGGCTCGCACTCTGGGAGCGATGGATTTATACTCCGGTTCGCGCTCCGGGAACCGAGAGTTGAAGTTTATACTCCAATTCGCACTCCGGGAATTTGGAGTTAGCTCACACTCTAGGAGCGATGGATTTATACTCTAGTTCACGCTCCGGGAACCGAGAGTTGAAGTTTATACTCCAATTCGCACTCTGGGAATTTGGAGTTGGCTCGCACTCTGGAAGCGATGGATTTATACTCCGGTTCGCGCTCCGGGAACCAAGAGTTGAAGTTTATACTCCAATTCTCACCCTGGGAATTTGGAGTTGGAGGAGGGATTGTCGTGTATCAATCCCTGTGAATGTTGATGTAGTGTTCTGCCCCCGAGCTTGGGTTTCACTTAGCGAGTGACCGGTCGTATCACAGTCACACCCTATTTGAATAAATCCCACCGCGTGATGGAACTTAGCTCTCCGTGCATCGTGATATTGTACGTCATATTCAGTAAATCACAGCTCTGGCTCGAAGAGATGGCATTTTATTGCTGAAACGAGAAAATATGGCAAAGTCAGTTGCCTTATTACAAATTTAAATCTCGAAATGCTAGAATAAAATGCAAAGGAATAAGTTGACAGAAAATAAATAAGTAAAGTATTTTATATGTAGTAGCGACGAAGACTTTCGTTATTCCAAGCTCTCGGCAAAGTAAGACCGTCAACGGTCGATAATTTGAACGTGCCATCTCCGAGCTTTTGTGAAATCACATACGGCCCTTCCCAATTTGGCTTCATGTGCGAAGGGACCAGTTAGATCCTTTTGAGTACGAGATCGCCGAGTTCGAAGGTTCGCGGACGGACCTTGGCATTGTACAGTCGGGCGACTTGACTTCGGTACGCGGCTGCCCTCAAGTCAGCCTCTTCGCGCTTCTCATCGAGTAAATCCAAAGATTCAGCAAGTAGTATGGCATTTGTTTTCGGATCATAATATGTTACACGATGAGAGTGCACTTCCATTTCGACTGGAATAACGGCTTCAGAGCCATAGGATAGAGAAAACGGGGTATGACCGGTTGCAGTTTTATGAGTTGTTCGATAGGCCCATAATGCCATAGGAAGTTCGTCGACCCATTTGCCCCCAGCTTTTTCCAGTCGCTTCTTTAGAATGGATTTGATAACTTTATTAACAGCTTCAACTTGACCATTTGCTTGAGGGTGCGCTACTGCAGAGAATTTCTTATGGATGTGGAATCATTGACAGAAATTCTTGAATTCAGCACTGTCGAATTGGGCTCCGTTATCGGTGATGATAGTATGTGGGAGACCAAACCGGCAGATAATGTTACGTACTACAAAGTCGATTACTTTCTTTGCCGTAATTGTTGCAAGAGGTTCAGCTTCAGCCCATGTGGGGAAATAATAACCTGCGACGATGGCGTACTTCGCACCATCTTTGGCTAGAGGCAACGTGCCGACGATATCTATTCCCCATACCGCAAATGGCCAAGGACTGACCATTTGGGTTATCTCGGTAGGCAGGGCTCAAGGAATTCGAGCGTGTTTCTGGCATTTGTCACATTTTCTAGCATAGTCTGCAGCATCGCGATTAACAGTAGGCCAATAATACCCATATCGGAGTGTTTTCTTTGCAAGTGCTTGCCCCCCAGTGTGATCGTCGCATTCTCCTTCGTGTACATCGTGTAACACTCGTTTGACTTCATCGTGCGCGATACACCGGAGGAGAGGAACAGAGTATCCTCTCTGGTACATGACTCCATTTTGAATAACAAATCGCGAGGCCTTTCATAGAACTTGTCTTTTCTCGCTTCGACGCTCGGGCAATATACCATGTTCGATATAATCTCGATAAGGAGTCATCCATGACTCCTTGTTGGAGGTAGCTTCAAATGTGAAATCGGTCTCCCTTCGATCAATTCTCGGGGAGGATAGGGTTTCAACTGGAACGACCCCCAACTGTTGAGCTTCACCCGTACTTGCTAACTTTGACAACGAATCAGCTTTCTGATTGTGTTCTCGGGGTGTGTAGAAAATGGCATAGTAATAGAACTGATCAAGCATCACCAGAACTCGAGTTAGATAAGCGGCCAATTTTCGGTCTTTGGCCTGATATTCTCCTCAAACTTAACATACTATCAACTGGGAATCACAGTAGATCTCTACAGCAATGATTTTCAGGTCACGGGTAAGCTTTAGTCCGGTAAGTAGAGCTTCGTACTCAGCTTCATTGTTAGTTGCACGGAACTCGAACTTTAAAGCATAACATATGGATCGTCTTTCGGGGGTTTCAAGCACTACCCCAGCTCCTGAGCACCGATCGTTTGACGCGCCATCGGTGTACAGCTTCCAGATGTATTCGGGAGATTTGCTGGTCTCGGGCAAGTCTTCAGGAATAGTGAATTCGGCTATAAAATCTCCTAGGACTTGGCCGTGAATGGATCTTCTTGGAGTATAAGTGTTGTCGAATTGACTCAGTTCGATGTTCCATTTTAGTAACCTACCAGACGTCTCAGGCCGCGTGAGGACCTGTCGTAACGGCTGGTCGGTGTACACAGTAATAGGATGAGCCTGGAAATATGGACGGAGCTTCCTCGAGGCAATGATTAGACAATATGCCAACTTTTCAAGCTTTGGATAATTTCTCTCGGCTCCGGTCAATCGTTTACTCACGTAGTAGACCGGTTTTTGCACTCGGTCTTCCTCCCGAATTAATGCAGCACTGATTGCATTTTCAGATACCGCCAGGTAGAGATATAACTGTTCATGATCTACAGGCTTTGAAAGGATTAGTGGTACGGAAAGATGTTGGATTAGCGATTGAAATGCGCCCTCACATTCTGCAGTCCATTCGAAGTTTCGTTTCCCTTTTCGAATCAAATCGAAGAAGGGAATGCATTTTTCGGTCGACTTTGAGATAAACCTGCTCAGTGCTGCAACTTTCCCATTAAGACTCTGAACTTGCTTTATGGTTCTCGGAGTTTGAAGATTTCTGATAGCCCAGATCTTCTCGGGGTTGGCCTCTATTCCTCGGGCATTGACAATGAACCCAAGGAATTTTCCGGATGCGACTCCGAAATGACACTTTAGTGGATTCAGCTTCATCCCGTATTTTCGGAGGATATTGAACATTGACTCCAAGTCTTTGACATGATCATCGGAGTATCATGATTTCACCAACATGTCATCTACATAAACCTCCATAGTCTTCCCAATCTGATCGGCAAACATCCGGTTGACTAAGCGTTGATAAGTTGCGCCAGCATTCTTTAATCCAAAAGGCATGACCTTGTAGCAGTATAATCCCAAGTCGGTTACGAAGCTTGTGTGCTCTTGGTCGGGTACATGCATGGGTATCTGATTGTAACCTGAGTAAGCATCCATGAAGGATAATAATTCATGTCCGACGGTTGAATCTACCAGTTGATCGATTCGGGGAAGTGGAAAGCTGTCTTTCGGGCAGGCTTTATTCAGGTCAGAGTAATCGATACACGTTCTCCATTTCCCGTTTGGTTTTCGGACAAGTACGGGATTGGACACCCATTCTGGGTATAAAGCGTCTCTAATGAACCCATTCGTCTTTAATTTGTCGACCTCTTCCTTAAGGGCGGAAGATCTCTCTGGATCCATACCACGTCTTTTCTGTTTGACCGGGATATACCGCGGGTCAATATTTAAAGTGTGGCTCGCGATGTCCGGCGAGATTCCACACATATCAGAGTGCGTCCAAGCGAATACGTCGAGATTCGCCCGGAGAAAATCAACCAATTCCTGTTGTGTCTCTCGGTTCAGCTGAGACCCAATCTTCAACATTCTCGAGTCATTGTTATCATCGTCAATCGGGACATCGATGGTTAGCTCAGCCGGAGAAGCTTGATTTTCGGTAGATT
This sequence comes from Allium cepa, assembly GCA_030765085.1. Classification (NCBI taxonomy): domain Eukaryota; kingdom Viridiplantae; phylum Streptophyta; class Magnoliopsida; order Asparagales; family Amaryllidaceae; genus Allium; species Allium cepa. Next base: position 169,563,128 of record CM060932.1, read on the forward strand.
CTTCTTTATTATCATTGTCCCTTGGGTCAAGATCTTTTTGGAATTGGTTGTGGTGCCCAGGCCGAGGCCCAGGCACTAATTGTCAATCGTCAGTGAAACGGACGCAGAGAGATTCCTCTACGCCCTTTCCTTTCTCTTTTCGCTGCGCCTCCCGCAGCTCAGCAACATAACAGGCTCTTCCAACAGCATGATCTCCTTGTACAACTCCTATCCCGTGGTCAGTAGGGAACTTCAAAGTTAAACACCATGGGGCAATAGCAGCCCTAAATTCAGCGAGGGCCGGTCGGCCCAAAAAGGCATTGTACGGAGAAGGAATATCCAAGACAACAAATTGCAACATCCAAACTCTTCGGCTTTCTCCCACTCCCAACTCCACCTGGAATTCAACCATTCCGGTTGGTATTGTCGCACTTCCGTTGAAGCCGTAGACTCATGATTGACAAGGTTTTAAGTCTTTAGCTTCCATCTTCATTAAATCGTATGCTCTTTTAAACAGTATGTTCACGGAACTCCCACTGTCTACCAAGATCCTCTTCATCCAAGCAGGACCAATTTGAGCGGATATGACCAACGGGTCAATTGTGGGGGCTTCGACTTTATCGGCATCTCAATTTCTAAATACGATTTCGTCAGCCATCGTCTTTTGTTGTTTAACCGGTGCTCCATCTTCAGAGTTGCTATAGCATTCAAAGTCCACATGCCTGATCGAGCTAGCATATGACTCCATTTCTCTCCAGCTTCTGTCTGCTGGACGGGGACCACCACTTATTGTATTGATAACCAACCTCCCGCCCGTACAAGCGGGTTCACCTTGTCTTTCTTGATTCTGCATTCGATTTTGATGGGATGGGCCCGCCTCACCGGACTGCGGTGCCCGAACAAACTGATCCAACTTTCTTTCTCTGATCAATTTTTCAATGAGGTCTTGCAAATGCCTACACTCATTGGTGTTATGTCCATAACTTCCATGAAATCTACAAAATTTTCCTGTTTGAATCTGCTTCTCCGACGATGGCTTTGGAGCAGGCTTTTTGTATCGCATAGTATTACAAGTCTGTAGGTATACATTTTCCAGTGACGTGTTAAGTGGTGTATAACTATCAAACATTGCGAATCTACGCCTCGGACCACAATTCTGGTCTTGCTTCTTGCTCCGGTTATCACCGTTCCTCGGTTGTTGAGTCTGCTTATTTTGAATATTCAACTGGACCTTTCCTGAACTTTCGCCAGATTGTTTAACCGCAACATTACTCTGAATGCCTTCACTGCTGGGCCTTGCATCGTCCTGCTTCCTAGACTGTTTCGCATCCTCTCGCCTCAAGAATTGAGCGGCTTTGGAATAGAAACGGTCCAACGATGCGGGAGGCTTTTTAGCTAACCAATTTCCAAACTCGGGATCAGGGTCGATTCCTTTAGTCAAAGCCATTAAAATAGAATTATCATTGGGGTTGGTGATCTCTGCGCATGCAGCATTGAATCTTTCCAAATATCGTCTAAGAGTTTCTCCGGGAGCTTGAGTGACACTTGATAAGGTATTACATCTTTAGGTCGGGCAATATGCATGCGAAACTGCTCAACAAATTTGGTAGCTAACTGATCAAACGAAGAGATAGATCATGGCGGTAACCGTGTAAACCACATTGTCGCAATTCCCCCTAAGGAAATGGGAAAACTACGGCATTTTACTGCGTTGTAAGCTCTCGCAGCTGTCATCGACCATTCGTATTTCAAAATATGTTGATTTGGGTCGGAATTCCCTTCATACATGGGCAGGGTTGGCATTTTGAATCACCGAGGAGGTTCAGCATACAATATGTCATCAGTGAACGGGGTATGACTTCGGGAGATTCCCCAATCGTCATTTGTTAGGCCTTGACTCTCGCGAATCATTTGTCGTACCATGGCTGAGAGGTCTGGCATCGGAGCATTCTGTATGTGGTGAGCCAAAGTGTGGTCGGGTTCCACAGTGCGAGGTGGGATCGGGCGCTGTCGACGATCTGTATCTCGCCTCCTTGGCTCGACGTCTTCTGGGACATATGGCTCTGGAGCATGTCCCTGCTGATGATAATTTTGATTGGAGTGATCTCGGGTATCAACTCCTATGTCGACTGCAGCGGCCGTGGCAGCACGATCATCTGCAGTGTATTGTGGAATAGTGCCTCCTCGGGAGGAGGTCCAGTATGGAAGCTGGTAGATGGACCAACTCTTACTTGCCCAACGGTTAACGCTTGTTGATAGTCAGCAGCTTGCGCATGGTTTCCGTCTAGCCTGGGACGGGTAGATCTGTTATTGTAGTCAGATGAAGCAGAGCTTACGGTGGAAGAATGAGGAGCTTGATCCCTTCTGGATCTTTTTCGTTTTTGGCGATTTAGTTGATTGGTCAACTCTGTGTTAGCGCGCAACTGCTCAGTTAGCTGTTGTCGGCTTTGGGTTAGTTCTTGGAGTAGCGCCTGGAACTCTTGTCTTGTGACCGGACCTGACTGATCCGTATGCCCAGCAGCATCTTGATTGGTAGACTGTAGTTGTGTGGGATTTTGGCTATCCCGACCTTCTTGATCACCAACGTTAGAAGTGGTTCTTGTACTCACCATCTTAAAGCGTTGAATTCTTTCCTAGGCTTTGAACAAATCTGAATAGAACGGAAGGAATTTGAATATGAGGTCTGGATCTCTCTCTTAGATTTATGCAATCCGGTATCGAAGATAGATCCAAGGAGCAGGAGAAAAACTGGGTTTTTCTCAGTGAAAGCACCAAAGTGTTTGTGTCAAAATTGGGCACAACACTCGTCGGAAGTTTTTGAAGAGATAATAAATGAAGAAAGTAAATTAAAATGTGGATTATCTAACAAAAACTCCAAATAACAGGAAGTAAATTACACAAGAGACAACGATTTAGAGTGGTTCGGCGTATTGCCTACGTCCACTATGAGGTTTTGTTACTTTATTTCTTGATATTCGGAGAATACAACTTTTTTACGTCAAAGTACAGCAAGTAGTAAGCCAAAATTCGAAATCAAAGGCAGCAGTGGTGCTCTGAAGCAATTCTGGCAGCGTCCGGGCGTTCTCTTACTCTCAAAATTCTCCGATCCCCTTTCTGAATGACCAGGGGCTCTATTTATAGTTGCAGGAGGCTGATATTTCGCCTAAAATCAGGGGAGAACGCTTCTGGCACGTGAGGGGGCCCACATGGCCGAATTCTAGAGATCCGGGCCCACTTTGGGATCGATTCGACCCTTGGTTCGAATCGATCAAAAAAGTGTCCAATCATGATGAAACTTGGCGTGGACATTCTTCTATGTATATGCAAGCTCCTGTGAAAATTTCATAGCATTTGGATTTGTAGATCTCGAGTTATGATCGATTCAAGATGGTGCGTTTCGCCCTATGGATTCGTTTGAATCGATATGGTTCGAATCCATAGGGTCGAATCCATGCTTCTGCACGTGAAGGCGATGACGTGGTGCACATGCTTCGGGTCAATCCTCCTTTTGCTCCGAGTTTTCTAGGTCATACCCTTGGTTTTAGCTGCTATGACTCGATGGATTCGTAGCAATGGATTCGAAGGTATGCCCCTTCGAATTGATTGAACACAAGTTCCCTTTGCATCAGTCAAGATATTCATACCCAATCGATACGAAGACTCCACTGATGAATGGATTCGAAGGATTCTCTCTTGATGGACTCGAAGTAGGGAGAGGTTTTCAATGGATTCGACCTTGAGATCGCCTTGATGGATTCGAAGTAAGGCATACGGGGATGGGTTCGAACCATAGCTATTCCGATGGATTCGAAGCTAGGTGGTCTGGATGGATCCGAACTAAGGCTTTCTCGATAGAGTCGAAGCAAGGTTTAGTTCTGATGGATTCGAACCATGGCTGACTACCGATGGATTCGAACCAAGGCCGACTACTGATGGATTCGAGTTAAGGCCTTGTGGATGGGTTCGAACCAGTGTGCGGTTGATGGAGTCGAAGCATGGCCACATGGATGGATTCGAGCCAATGTGTGGTTGATGGATTCGGAGCAAGGCTTACTTCTGATCGATTCAAGCCTATGCCATTCCTGAGGGATTCGCGCTTATAGCATTTCATCCATCTCCCATTGGCGATAACTTGAGCATACTAACTCGGATTGTCTTGAAATTCGGAACGTTGGTTCCCGCGGCTTCGCTTGACGTGTCTTATCAATCGTAGCCCGATCCGGACTCGTTCAAAATTCATCGATATTTGTAGTCGCCCAACAATTATTTATTCAAAGCTATGGACGTGTGATCCTGCCTCTTTCTAGTTAGTTCCTTGGTATCTCGGCCTTGCCAAAAGGCGGGATAACACATATAACAATCAAATCATAACCCACATAACCAAATTATTAAATTTACATTCAATTTGGTTTAACACTTTTAATTTCCAATTGGTTTAATATCTAATTGACCTTTCTTTCAATTATTCAATTTTTTTTTCAACTTCATTAGCTTCTAATGAATTAACACTTACATTCATTATTCTATATCAATTCTTTTATATTCGATTGATTAATATTCAATTCATTAGTTCAATTCAATTGCTAATTTAATTAACAAATAAGTTTGAATTTCATTTATATAACTCAAGTCCACATCCATTTAATTCACTTTATTATTGTACTTCGATACCAAAACCAACTTCATTCAACATCACTTAAGTTATATTCCATTTCAAACATCATTTGTTTAACTTAACTTAAATTTCCCCTTATAAATCCAATTCAGATTCCAATTCTATTTAACTTTTACCAAAGTCAAATTTCATCACTTATTCAAATTCATATCTCGTTTTGCTTAACAAAATTGTTTAACCATTTTATCATTTCGTTTCACTTACATTTTCTCACTTTACAAGTTATACAACTTATTTAAACTTCAAAGTTATTTTATATAATCACTTCAGTTTAATTTCCATTTCGATAGCTTATCTGATCCAAATCAATTTATTTAACCTTCGTTTAGTTAAATTTCAAATCATATGTTTTATTATGCCAACTCAAATTTATTTCAACTTTACCAAAGTAAAATCTTTATTATTTCGTATTACAAGTCCAAAACTTGATTACTTATATTCAACAATTACAACTTGGATTTTAAATTTTCAAATTTGTTTATCACAACAAAACTTTAATTTCCAATTTACTATGGTAGCAAATCCATCACACAGAAACTCGAAAATGATATTGATGATGCTGCAGTCATCACCCTTGTTATTTTTCAGCAACAGTAGCGAATCGAGTGCTTTAAATTCTTTCAAAAAAATTTCCTTTTACTTATAACTCACATTTATAAGTATTTTTCTTATAGAATTTCACTATTCCACTTCACTTACATAAGATGATTCCAAATTGATTTATCTTACTTAATAACATCTTTAACTTTGAAAAACAACTTTCAAAATAGACGGGATTCAAAACTTTCAAATTCATAGTCCAAATTCATTTTTATTTACAACTCATATTTATAAATATATTCATATAGTTTCACTTCTTATATATATATAAGATTATTTCACAATTGTAAATCGCATTAATTATAATTCCATACTAAATAATTCATTTGCTTATACAATTATTCTTTTACAATTGTTGTTTTTATTTAGATTATTCAAACATCTTTTAATTAACTTATATATACTCTTACATTTTCAACAACTAAACAATCAATTTATATACACTTTAATAATTTCTGGAAAATTATTTCCTTTATATGTAAAATATAATCGAGGTAAAATTATTTCATTTACCCAATTTAAAATGATACTATGTCGACTTGTCTCGTTTAAGTGTTTAGAAATCCCTATCCATAATATGGCGTCCCACATACCGACCAGAATTCACAAACAACTCAACGGATAAGCAAACCCAATATAAAACATTTTTATATTCACTAACAAATACGCGCTCGTATCTATTATTACACTCAAACTCATTCTAGAGTACTGCGGACTCTATCTCTAATGAGTAACACCCATCAGAGCCAAGGTTGTTGCTTAACCAAATGCTCTGATACCAACTGTAACGTCTTCGATTTTTCGACTTCCGAAAACCGACATTAATACGTCCACTGTATCAACTGCCGAGCAATCGAAGGTAGGAAAACCGAATTGTTAGGGTTAAAGAAGAAGAGGTAGAAGTAGAAAGAAAGAAGAAGCAACAGAAACAATATTAGAATCTCACAATCGCAGCGGAACAACATATAATAGATAAATGAATAATCTTTAAATCAAAAGAACTGTACATTTTATACATTACATCATCAAAGTCAACTTACAACACAACACAACTGGACAATTATATGAACTTATCCTTACAATTGGATACACAGCGGAAAGGATAATATCATATACAAGTGATACGTCTCACCATCCAGCTCGCCTCTTGAGCTCCACAGCACCTCCTGAATTCCAGAACATCCTGATAACCTGATTCTAGGCTGCCCATGTGGAAAATGATGGGCACCCAGAGTTTAGAAAGGGAACAATAAACTCCAGGTCAGTCATGGGACTGGTGTGTGAACTTAAAACAGTTTATCTTTTAAAAAAACAAACAAAAATATATTTTAAAATAGATCCGCAATGCTTTTAGAAAATGAAACTAACATAAGGCCTCTCGCCACACACACAATGCAAACGTAGAATTGGAGGAGATTTCTCCTTATGATAGTCAAACATGCTTGATACGAGAAATTTTCTTTGATATTATTATTATAAGTGCACAGTGGAAAACCTTTCGAAAGTATAATATAAATCTTAGCCAGCATACGTTACATTATATTATGCCTACTATAGCTATCATATTAAATGGCAGGTTCTACAACTAAAACCGTACAGGGCTCGTATTGTTTCTTTGGATTTTCCAACAAATGGTCAGGCTAAGGAACTTCCTTTTTCCATATGGGAACGCCTCTGGCGGGATGCACCGAGAACCTAACCGGATCTCTGCCAACACAAGGTCGGGTTACCTCTTCAAAAATAGGTAACTACTGACATGAGTATGTCATCCCCCGGTTGTAAACAACCTTTATCCGAGGATCCTCAATACCAACAACCACAAAGTAATAAATTTGCAGCAACAACATATGTTAAGTATCTGGGCTCCATACCATGATACCACCTCTATCCAGAAGGAAATGAACATACCCTAAGGGGCGCTACCCCCTAAAACCTTGCTGCATTCTTCCTGTTTCGACCATTCCAGGGTGTGAGGTCCGACAAAGTCTCGTCCACAAAGCTATGCTTTTCACAAAAGCCATGCTTCGATCAACAAATGATCAGAAGCACTTCGTATGCCACATTACCAAATTGGGAATATATCACTGATAACCATCAACTACATAACCTCTGAGCTCGTACGTCTCAAAGAAGGGTGTTAAGCTAAGAGAATAAATTCTCCTCCACCAACAGAAATGTATTTGATAGAAACCAGCTTTACATCTCAAATTGTAACGTCAGACACACATCCATACAAGTCCGTTCTGGGATCGAACGGAACCGAAGGCACTTCCAAAGAAGCCCTCGCAATCCGGATATTCACTGATCGCGTCCGAAATTCCCATCACAAAGGGTGATAAAATATCTATATCGGAGATCAGTCGATGCAGAGACATTCGACGGTAATCCTTCCATTTTCAAAAATATCCGGTCTTTAACACCGGTCTTCAAATGCTATCCATTATGACGTATCACTATTCGGAATGGGATTTATGACCCAAAGGTCCTCTCCGGGCTAAATCGAATAACGAGTGCTTATTTTAAAATAAGTGTAGCATTCAAATTCAAGAAAATCACAACAAATGCCCATTTAAAGGTAAATATTGATAGTCGTTATTTAACTATCAATAGATATGCACAGCATCACCAGATTCCAAATAATTTCCCAAATTATTTATTTTCCAAAAAAATATCTTTATAAGATATATTTTTCCACACTTCACCATTTGAAAACAAATTTCAAATCACTTTTCACCTTTACAACTTTTGAAAACAAATTTCAAATCATTTTCCTTATGTGGAAATACTTCCAAATATTTATTCATTTTTGCTGGAAATCTACCAAGTTCAAATACTTTGAAATAATCTATAGCACTTATCCAAAATATATCGGGAAAAAACTTTGAAATAAAACTATTTTTCTTTAAATACTTTACTTAAAATATTAGTTATAGAAATATTATACCAATATTACATATAACTTAAGTCCAAACTAATTTTCAAAATAAAATTAGTAGATAGAGTATAACTGTAACGACCCGTGAATTTTAATAATTAAGTTGGTTATTTTAAATTAAAATTTAGTAATCAAATTTAGATGAAAAAAAGAAAAAAAAACTTTATAAGTTAATATTAAAATGAATGCTGAAATAAAATATATGGAATAGTAGTTGAATGAAAATGTATGTGAAAAGGTTTATGCAAGTTGATAAGTAACGATATTTCTGCAATACCTATTAATTGGGAAAATTTTGTAAAGTTATATTTGAGTGAAATTGTAAATTTGAAGTAAGTAATAATGGACATAGTGAAGATGGCAATCAAATCAAATTTTATCTAATTTAGAAGGTAATCAATAATTTATGAATTAAATGGTAAGTAATTAGAATTAAATTCTGTATTAATTGAAACTGAATGTAGATTTAATGTAATAACGTTAAGGCTAACTAAATTAGCGAATTCCAAATTATGAAACCCAATTACAATAAATGTTAGAAAAATAATTTAAATGGTCATTGTTGAAATTATACGTTACCTCAATGATTATTAAAAGGGCAACGGAGGTGAATGAAAATTTAATAGAAACAATGCAAATTTAAGGTTAATGATTTATGAACTTGCATAAAATTCCAATTATAGAAAATAATCTAGATGTATGTTTGGCTATAAATTGTACACAAGAAAATAAATGGATTAAGAATATAAATAGTAATTAGTGTACATACTTGGCAAATAACTAAATAGTATGGAATGAAGCATGCATTAATGAAATAACTACGAACCAATGAATGTATTTAAGTTGTAAAAGTCATAATTGATTGCATTAAATAAATTGGGAATTAAATTCAAAGGTTATGTTAATTGAGAAATAGTACGCAAAAAATTGCAATGTGATTAAATCAAGGCTAGGTAAGTAATTTTAATAAGTTGTAGTTGATATTTAAGTACGAATGTGAGTAAATTTGGCATTTAGCGATAATTGTTAAAATTTACCCATTCATCTAATTTGCTTAATTAGAGCTAAGTCAATGACAACTTTGTGTTAATAATAGCTTGTAAGTGGAAGTAAATGTTAAATGGTAACAATTATTTAGGTTAACCATTTATTTAGTGTATTAAAGTATAACTAGTAACCGGTTGCAATAAATATAAATAAATTATGACGTTAATGTTAATATAAAGTAATATTTGAAAATAATGTCAATTTCATTTATAATATGACAATTGGCTAATTTAAGGAATTAAAAGCTAGATTTATTTATTTAATTGAAAAGGAAAAAACTTTCAATAATTGAATTTATTGCGAATAAATGAAATATAACAGTTAAATTTTACGTTAAAGGAAATGTAGAGGAAATCTAAGATAAAATGGGGATATTAATGCAATATGATATAAACCTTGATAATTGTACCATAAATTAAAATTTGATTGAATAGCTAAATTTGTGCATACCCAATTTATTGAAACAGATGGTAAAGTTTAATTGATTGAAACCAGCAAATTGGAAAATAAATTCAATTGATGAAATAATACGCAGTAAAATGTAATTTGACATAATCAATGTTAGGTAAGAAATTTTATTTTTGTCAATTGATAATAGGGTATGAATGGGAGTAGATTTGGCTTATTGTGATAACTATTAATTGTTTACCTATGTATATAATTTAGTGAATTAGATCTAAATCCATTGAAATAAACGTAATTAATCACTACGTTGATTTAAATTTAGTTAATTACTGGAAAGTAATAGGGAATTGGATTTACAGTAATGTAAAATGTACCCATAAGATAATGATTGACTGAATTTAAAAGAATGAAAAGTAAGACTTTTAATTTAATTGAAGTGTAGAAAAATTCAATAATTGGATTTATGGCAAATAAATGAAATTTAACACTTAATTATTACGTTAATAGAAAGTTAGATGGAATGTAAGAATATTACGATAGTTTGCAAATTCAATGAAAAAAATTATCCGTTTAAGAACAGTGAATTGAATAATAGATATGAAACAAAATAATTATACCATAAGAAGAATGCATTGAAAATAAATGAAAAGCTAATTTCATTGAAAATTTTGGAAGATTTAATGTATAATCTATAAACAATTGAAATAGAAGTTAAAGCTTTGAAAGTGTAGAATTTGCAACATCTAATCCATATGAGGAATCTTTAAATTAAAAGGAAAGAGAAGTTAATTGAAATTTATGGCATTTAATATAAGAAACGTACATTTTTGGGTTAAATAGAAAGAGCATTTTTAATGAAAATAAAAGAACAGTTTGAGAAAAATAAAATGAACGTTTCATTTTAAAGATAAGTAAAATTTTATAAAAAAGGAAAATTTTGAATTTTGAAACAACATTTTACATTCATTTTATAACAATCAGAGGCAGTATAGAAGTGATTTTAATGCTAACCTTATATTTTAAAGTAAATTAAATATTTTGAATCGTGGTTGCGCGTTGAGAAAAACGCCGTTTTTAAATTTGAACTTCCAGTCTCGGTTCATCTTTTATTGTGTGCAGCGGCGGTCCCCAATGGCATTAATTGGCGTGTTACATTTTGTTTAATGTGTGTTAATAAAATTTAATTGGGTGTTAATAAGGTGTATATTTAGGGTTAATAGAAACTAATTTAGCAGAGTAGACGTTATGAAATTGGATCTCAAAGTTTTGGTACAACTGGTCCATTTGTTACTTTACATTTATTCGTTACCACCGCTTTGTTTGAAATGTATAAATTTTCATTTTTGCTACCTGAAGCATTCATTTCATTTGTTCCATCCTCCATTAGCCTCATTTCAATTTTCCAATCTCGCTGAACTTCATTATGCAAACATGACCCTATTTCATTTTCTCCCTCACCTGCTTGCAACACGTTTTCCTAATTCTTCTTGAAGCATTGAGTTGCGTGAAAGCCTCTCCACCTCACCCAAGCCTTGTCACCACCTTGTTAGTAGGTACCCTAGTCTCCTCATCCCAAAACTTGAAATTTAGTATTTATTTTGTTTATTTTAATATCACTATATATACACTTTAATATGGCAATAGTCATCTTATAACTTGAATAACTTTCGCATACAATGTCCGATTTACGCGCGATTTTTTTTGTTAGGATCGTATTGAGACTTATAACATTTATCGTTGGTTTCGGTAGATTCTGAGGCTGTTGAATTTTTGGGTTTAAATTGGATTTTAATTCAATTTAAATCCAAAAGGTGAGTGTTTTAACCCACTCACAATTTCTAAAATTTCTTATGTTTGTTAAATTGATTTATGATGTGTTTAAAATTTTATTTATAGTTGTTTGGCATATATTTCATCATTTTCTCAGTTAAATTGCATTCATTTAATTTACGCGTTATTTAATTCATTTTGCATATAAACTGCCGGTTAAAAATTTAGTTAAATTTATTATTGCATATAAACTGCTAGTTAAATTATTTATTATTATTTCATATAAACTACAGTTGAACAGTATTAAATTCATTATTGAAAAATTAACTGTCGGTAATTAATTATTATTTATTGATGTGATTGTTTGAATTGGATGATAAATTGATGAATGTTTGATGATTGATATGATGGATGAATGAATGCTGTACTTATATTGTATAAACTGCAAGTTATTATGCATTTTCATTTCATTCGGGATTGCGGTTTGAAATGATATACAACCGCATTTTATTTTTAAATTGCGGATTGAAATGATAAATATCTGTATCACTTGACCATAGGATAGAAAATTTTATACAGGCACCACGGTATATATATATATATATATATAATTATTTTTGAAATGATTTTCTATGGTTTTGGAAAGAATACGGTTTAATAAATATTAAATTTTGATATATATATATAGTAAAATTCTTGAATTTAGCTATGTATAAATCTGTTTCGAATTTCAAAGTAAGCTAAATAATGAAGTTGATTTCGTTTATAGAATATGGTTAAGAATATATTTGAAATTCTATTGCGTATAGCATTTATAATAACTCAAATAAAAGTAAGGTTGAAGATAAATGTGAATGTGATTTGAATTAAAGTATTTAAGAATTTTCCTCGAAAAATTTGTTTGAAATGTAAATAAATTAAGATTTAAAGGGTATGATCTTATAACTTGATTTTTGATTAAAGGATTTAAACGAATATCAAATTTATTATCCAGTTAATTTAATTAAAAGAATATCCTGTTATTGAAGTTTAAGGGTTTACCTGAATAATATTTGTTTAGTAAGTAAATATTTCAAATTTAAATAATAAGAATTGGATTTGATATATATTAAATTAGCAAAGAATCCATTTTGAAATAGTGGAATATTTAAAGATGGAAATATATGAACTATAATGTTTTGAAATATAGAATATTTAAGCTTTGAAATATATGGGAATTAAAATGGTTTATTTAGAGGTTCAAATTGATATTGGGAATTTATTGTGAAATTTGAAGAAGCTGTTTATTTTGTAAAGTAATATAGCATTTGAACCATTAAGTATTAAAAGTTATGTTTCAAAGCTATGGTTTCAAGGTATATATATTTGAAATTATTTTGATTTTGGGAAAGGGATATTTATAAAATAAAAATGATATCATATTGATTTGGGGTTTTTTAAAAAATATAAATAATATCGTATTCATATGGTTTGAAAGAGATATTATATTCTGTTTTAAAGTATAAATTATTTTTAAACAATCATGGTGTTATAATAACGTTTGATTGTTGAAGAGACCGGGATCGGAAGTTACTCTCTGCCAACTCCGAAAACCACTTAACAACTGTGTACGCGGTGGAGATTCCAGAATGAAGTAGGATGGGGTGGCGTTTCCTTTAAGGTAAATACGTGGACCCAACTCCCGTGAGTTGGCATAAGGTGGCTAAAACAGGAGCGATCGACGGGTTAATTGAGGTAGCACCTTTGATCGGATACTTCCCTTCGATACTATACTCTGACTTTGGATTGTTTCGGTGGTTACCTTCACTTTTGATTTCTTTGATTCGAGGGAGTTTGTCTAAGGTGGGCGGTAGCTGCGGCTACGCGTTACCACCGACCCGGAAGTGTAATTGGTATATCTACCCTGGCATTGCCTAGTTGTGCCGTGTTACCTACCATACCGAGCCTTTACTACGAGTTTCTACTTGTGTCGTACCTATGGAGTGTCTTCTCGTAGTCTCCCGATCAGAAGATATGCAGGCACTGTATAGACTATTGGCACTATTACGTGTTAAGGTGGAAAATGTAAAGCCTTAATGCTATTTTAAAGTAAGTTTATTTTACAATTAGACACTATTATAGTAGCGAAATATACTATATAGTAAATAGTTTAACGGATCCTTAGGAGATGTAAATCCCGAGCATCTCTTGAGTTATTGCACTCATATTTATTTCTGTTGATTTAACTTACATAAGATCTATTAGTTCTGACTCGAGAGTTTTGTCTTTTCAATTCGCTCGGGTCAGTCCGAGCGTTTCAGGATCGAAGACTTTAGCTCTGGAGGACGAAGACAAAGACTTTAGCTCTATAGGACGAAGACGAAGATTTCTATTATTATTATTTATTATATTTCACTACACTCATATTATTTCACTGCACTGTTATATGGTATGTGTAACTCTGATATATGTATAAGTATAATCGAATATTTTTAAAAACAGCTTTATAAACTGTATATTTGATTATTATATTTTATCCTTCCGCTATGAGATTCTGTTTTATTTTATTTCTTTCTCGTTTTCTTATTTACCCCATAACAATCCGCCCTTCCGAACGGTTTGAACTGGCACGTGTGTCGATTTAAAGTGTACGAAAAGGCAGGATGTTACTATTGTAACTTAAGTCCAAACTAATTTTCAAAATAAAATTAGTAGATAGAGTATAACTATTTAAATAACTATTTTATAAAACAATTATTGATTAAATCTTAGAAATAATCATTTCTATATCAACTTAATAAATCTTTACTTAAAGGATTTAAAACAATTTAAGAAGTTAATTTCTCCAAAGTATCCTTTTCAAAGCCAATTCTAGAATTTTATATATATGTATGCATATATCTTTCAAAGCTATTCAGAAATTTTATTCGGCTTTCCAGGGAGAACACGCTTTCATTTCAAAATGGTTCATCTAAACCAATTAAATAAATCCTTACCGATTTACTTTAAATATACGTTCCAAATCCTTAAATTTATTTCCACACTTCAAAAATAAATCAATGTTTATTTTTGAACAAATTTCCATTTCCTTTATAAATTCCATGGTGAATTTAAATTTCCAAATACCCTTTGATATACGATTTCAAATCGATTTCAAATATTCACTTTCCACAACAATTATAATTTTCAATCGACTTCAAAAACAACCAAATCAAATTCCATATTGGTTTTTTTTCCAAGAAATTAAACACCAAGTGAATTTCATTCAAATCTCAAATTGAAATCAATTTCTACTAAACCCCAAATCAATTTTCAAATTGATTCTAAATTCTTTTCAAAACACCTAATAAATTTCAAAATGGTTTTCAAAAGATTTAAATTCAATCACCAAAAATCAATTCCCAAATGGATTTCAAATTTTATTTCCTTTTTAAAAAATAAATTCCTTTTAAAGAAAACAAAGTCTTTTATTTTTCAAACTCATTAAAATCTGTATTTTGAATAAATTCTTCAACCTTTGAGTAATATTACCCGAAATCCATTTATTAAAGTTTTTCTCATATTTTGAAATTTTATCCAATAAGATTAAAAATAAAACTTTATTAATTTAGAATTCCTTCTTTTAAATTTATTCAATTCTCAAAAATAAATTTTAATATAAACTTTAAACCTGAATTTTCAGAAATCAAATTTTTATTTAGTTCCGGTATCCAACGATACCAAAATTATATTCGGCTAAATTTTAGCCTTCAACGATTTCAATCACAAAGATAATCACACAGAGATTATAAATAATCAACACACAACATTGAAACAAATTCAATTATTTGAGGAATCCAGTTGGATCCCTCCAACCTGTTTCCCTGCATCCATAGATGTTAGCACAATGCCAATCCCGTTTCAAGACGGATATCGCGGTACATGGGTTTATATAAAATATTATCCGCTATTATGTGGCGCAATAAGGTCTCATCTGCTATACAATGCGGGAAATTAACTCCAAGTACATATATAATACCAATTCCACTTCAAGGTGGAATATCGCGGTATATGTGTGTAATAAAATAACCTCCGCTTAATATGCGGCGAATAGGGTCATTTAAATACAACAAATAGCAACCATCATTTAATCACACAATCAAACAATTTAAAATTTTACTATTTAAAATTTAAATCGAAACAAATTTGATTGAGTGAGAAGTTCTCACCTTGATTCCAATACAGTTGCAGTGTTTTATTTCGAATAAAAGTAAACGCGCATTTAATTTTACCCAAAATTCACACTAGCTCCAATCAGTCCCAATCTAGCTCCATCGTGTAGTATTCGTCTATACGATTCCAACGCAAGTCGTTTCGTCAAATTCCGACCTCATATGACAAAGTTATAGCGTTAAGAAGTTTATACGAATTTATATATAATAATTTTCAACTTTTATTTTAATTTTTTTTAACTTCTTTCGTCAAAGTCTTTCGATCTGCTTGAATCAATCACGGCCGTGCCCTTTTTCTTCCCTACCCAGGCAAAGATGCGCACAAAGAACCCATTAACGTCGTTCGCTTCCCCACCTTACCGCGCCGTCATCGTCGACATCAATGATGATCTGAAGCCACCGAACGATGCACCATCACTAGCTCCTCCTTCGCCCTTGACAGCAAAGAACTTGGCCCCCCGATGTCTTGGAATTCGTGCTTGAACGCATGCTTCAAACCCCAATAGCCACCGATCCACCACGCGAAACTCCATCGCAGCCATTGATTTTAAAGAGCATGACGAGCTCTTCAGTTTGTTAGTTGGAAGATTTTGGTAAAAGTGAGCGGATTAGAAGAGATCGAGGGAAGAAATTTGGCAATTTTCGGCCATTGAATGAAGAAGTGGCGGCCTGTGAAACCCTAGGGTTTTGTATCCAAATGAAAGAAATGAACGTCCTTTTATAGAAAATATTCGCGCACTATTCACCCGAAATTTTTTCGAACTCCAAATGAAGCGTGCCGCCTGGCGTTTATAATGTTTTACCCCTATTTGGAACGCAATGGAATATATATCGAGAGCCAATTCGATCATATTTGAAAGATAGGTTTTCAAATCGACTAATTTAAATTTAAATTCACTTAAACCGATTTCTACGTGTTTTAGCTTTCCCCGGACAAACCGTAAATCCGATTGACACGAAATTCGAAATCTTACAATAATTTAACATTACGGATCCAGTGAAACTAATTTCATCGAAATCCTAGACTGTTTGAAAAATGAATATTTTTACTCGTAAATTAAATATTAAAATATTCAATTTCCACAAATAACTTTTAATTAAATTTTAAAAGTTCTATAACATCATTTTAACTCCAATATGATTTAATACAACTTTACAAATCAAATTTAATCACATTAAACCCAATTTCCAATTATTTCTGTAATTTCAAATATTAATTTATCGATTTACTATCCAATTAAATTTAGATACTCGAAATATAATTTATTCGACTTACAAATTTTACTTGTTAATATTTAAAATCAATTAAATATACGAATTTCAAATGACAGGAATTCTGGGTCGTTACATAATTAAATAGTATCATATAATCCATGATCATATAATAAAAATTATTTCTTGAAACTACGGCTTAGTTTATAATTCCAAAATAATTGTAAATAATTTTAGATACTTAGTGTTTTCAATTGTATCACTTTTGTCGTGAAAAAAAAAACCACATTTTAATATTCATAATATTTACACTGAAATATAACTACGCTTGTTTTTTAGTCGACGCTAAAAAATAGTCATTATTTCATAAATAATGTTCGGTATGTTTTACGAAAATTATTCTCATAACTTGATGAAATCAATAAGTGTTATATGGCATAATCCTACTATTTCCGCTATTACTATAATAGCATAGTGAATTTGGAGGTATATTATTCACATAATATAGATTACTTATTTCATATACAACAACTAGTTTATAACGAAGAGTCCTTTGATCAAATATTTTGAACTCAAATAAATAAATCTCATTGGGAACATTTTTCTATATTAAAATTCATTTTGGAATAGAAATCATATTTTCTATTCAAATGTTAAGTATAACTCATTATTATTACAATTCTCAATTTTGATGTTTCTTTATAAAGTAGAAGTGACCGTTTACTCTCTTCTTCCCAACTATACCTTAAATCACATTTACTCTTATACATTCATTTTCCTTTCTAAATGGTCAAACCATTCAAAAGAAAATTCCTAACTACAATATCATAATGAACACTTTACAAAAACGCATTCGATTATCCTTAACGTTTAAAGACATCAAATAAATTGCACTTTATGAAAACCGATCAAACTAACATTTCAGTAATCGAGTTTTTAGATTTATATTATAATAATTGCCATTTCGGTCATCAAATTTCAACAATAAATACATCTACAGTATCCGTGTGCCAGTTACCCAAGTAGTCGAAAAGAAAAAATGTTAGGGTAAAATAAAAGAAAATGAAAATGAACAAGAAGTAAGAACACAATATCAGAATCTCACATGTGGAACGATAATATATAATATACCAAAAGTGTTGTACAAAGAGTTACTCCAACATACATGAATCTCGGAGTTACAAAATGATTAAGTACAACAATCAGCTTGGACAGTTATAATTGTCCATCTCATAATGTTGAATAAATACATAATATTGAAAGGAAATGAAAATATATGGATAGATAGATAAGTGGGAGCATCTAGTTTGTCTCTATAAGCTTGAAACATCCAAATCTAGGACCTGCTTTACTTAATCTACTCGAAAGAGTACATAAGGAGCTTTGGAAAAAGAAACACCATGTGTCTGACATAAGTCCGGTAGGAGAAACTCGAAAATGCATGTAAACACATAATAGTACTTCCATGACCAACTGAATCACCGAACTGGTATACCCTCAAAAGAATCCAACTTGGTTGATATTTATGTTAGGAGATATTATAGATAATGTCTAAGGTGCATAGTATAAATACGAAAATAGCTGCGATGCTTACATCAGTCACACCACAACATATTAGAGCACATTAAAAATCGCTAAGGCTCATCCGTATAAATGGATTTTCCACTTAGACCTCTTCAGAAACCGAGGTCGATCTAGACATTCTCGTAAACAATATGAACCAACTGTCAACAACTCCCACTAGCAAGATCTATAAGCATACTCTAGATATGGTGTAATGACCCGCCAATTCGCATAATTCAAGCTGACAATAAATCATACATGTCCAATCCAAATTGAACGAAAGACTTATAGTTATGGGAAAGAAAGAGGAAAGAAGAAGAGAATAAGAAGAGAAGAAGAAGTGAAAAGAAATTAAAAACAACACAGAATCTCACAATCGCAACAGAACAATATATAATATAATATCAATGACCTTTACAACAGAGAAACTGTTATATTTTTCACAACCATAAGAGTACAATATAAATCAGTATCATCATCTTGGACAGTTATAACAACTTGTCCTCACAAGTGTTGATGGTTTTAACGAAAAAACAGCATAAAATAAGCATATACGTGAATACGACATAAAGACCTCCAACTCGTCTCCTGAGCTCCAATGCATCCGAAGCAATCTGTAAATATGCGTTGTCTGACCCGAGCATTATAATAAAATAACATCCGAGTCAATCTGGAAAACCAGCACGATAAAACATACCCAACAGGATTTTTAAGTTATAGAAAACCTTTGAAAATCAAAAGTATCTCCTAAGACCATGTCAGACACAAACACGGATGGGATTTTATCTCATGATAACCAAACATTTTTATAGAAAATCCTATGATATTATAATATTGTCTAGAACAAAAATAATTACTAACCATGGCCGAAATTATTACATTATTAAATTCCTGCATACTAGGTTCTATATCTAAAACCATAAAGGTTTGTATTGGAGAATGGATTCCATACTTTGACAAGGTAAGGAACTACCTTCCAAAGGTACATCTCTAGATAAAATCCACCGGGGTCTGACATCTTGTACCCCTGCCATACAGGACTGGCCTACCACTTGACTAGTAGTACTGAATATGATCACCCCTCGGTTAATAGGCCCCAAAGCATACAAAAGAGAGATAATAACCGATCTAGATTTGGAATGATCATACCCTACTTGGGAGCGACCCACTTGTCCCTGCTCCATGCCTGATTTTTGTCTTTTCTTGATTGATGAGGCTCGAGGCTATGTTTTACCTTTATATAGCACTTCCCACTTGGAACACTAACACTGCCCTCCCGGCACAATGCAATATCAGCATTCATCCATAAAAGTTCGTTTTATGACTGAACGAAACACTTGAGAGCTCTATCTCTAAATCGTATCATTTTTAAGATGTCTTCACTTCGAAATGCATTTGTTGGAGAGAAGTGGTTTTCGGATCATATATTCGATTCCTATCTTTTTGAAATAACCTTCGATAATTCTCATTAAACTCAACTCCGGTTCTATAAGAAATAAACATGCAAAGATAAGATCAGAGATCACCTCCTAACCATTAGTGGACGGATTTCCTTATCATTGTCCTAGGGGAACGAAACGAGATTTATACGCATAACACAACATCATCAGAGATGACTATTCCATACAACTCACGTGTTTCTCCTAGATAATTCCATAGTTACAATTTGGGTCCAATTTCGATAGTCGTTTATTTAACTATCGAGTAACAAACATTCAATCAGGGATTTAATTCCATAGGGAAAACTAACACTAGTTAAGCACATAAGCAACCACTAGTCTCCTTTAACAAATCTTTTCACTAACAAAAATCACTTTGTAAATATTTGTACCAAAATACTTTTATAAAGATTTATCCAAAAACTCTTACATTTTCAATACTTGGAAAATATCCATATATTTATATCAATGGTATAAGTATATTCACCAACACTGAGGTAGATTCTCCTTTTATACAATTCTAAATAATTTATAAACTCCGATGTAAATTTCTAAAACCATCTATAGACTATTTTACAAATCTCAGGAACCATTTATAAAACTCTTTTATACATTCCAAAAATCATTTATAACCCTCGTTTAACTCCAAAAAACTTTTTATAAACTCCTTTTATATGTCCATAAACCCATTTTTAAAATTCTTTTATAAATATCTAACCATTTATAAAACTCTTTTGTCTTCTAAAACCTTCTTTAGAGCCCTTAAACCATTTTATGAAACTTCCCTTATAAAACCCAAATCCGTTATAAACTCTACTTATAAATCCCAAACATGTACAAAATAAATTTTAAGCATTTGTTTTGAAACACTATTATATAATGAAAAGTATAAATAAATAGTAACTGAGACATGTTAAAGATAATAATTAATAATTTCAAAACATTCTTAATGAAACAACAATAAATTGTCTTAAACATTATTATAAATAATAATAATTAATTTCCAAAACCTTATTGATAAATAATTATAATTACTTTCAAACTATATTAAATATATTTCCTTGATAAAAATCCATACTTGAATCTCAACATAATCATTTCCATATTTATAAACTGTATATATAAATCTCTTTCTATTTTATAACTTATTATTTAACGTCTTCAAATCTATCCTCACTTTTAATTTCCAAAATAGGATCAACTATTTTTCTAAAAAAATTCCCACATATTATCATAAATCCACAATTATGATTTATTTTCCAATTTACCCAATGACAAAAGTTTCTCTTTACTTATAAACATTGTATATAAATCTATCAATTTTTAATAAAATATGACTTTGCAAATCTTTTCTTTATTTATAAATTTCCATATTTATATGTTATCCCATTTATAAATTACCACCTTTATAAATTAACCTTAATATATGTATACATATACGCATCACTTTATATAAACGGTTAATATGTATTTACACCAAATTATTTCTATCTTTTTTTAAAACCATGTCCCTTTGTATAAAAAGCGGACTATTTTTTTAAGATTTTATAAATCTTTAATCACAGTTCAAATCTCTATTTAAAATATAGCATAAAACTATTACTTTATAATATCTAAAAATCATATATTTTATTTTAAATAATTTCTTCTTTAATTAGTTCCAAAAAAATTATTTAAAAATATATAATTTCCAAATCACTTTGAAATCCATTTTTAAATCAAATCATTATGTATTTTAGTTAAAAATAAGGCCCAGTGCTACTAAAGCACTAAATAAGCAAAATCATATCAATATCATCAAATATGGCATCCAACATATGTCTAATTATATGAAAAATAAAATCAATAGTGTGAGGAATCTTAGTGGATCCCTCCAAGTTGTCGCCCTGCATCACATACAGTGTATAGTCAAATAATATAAAAATCTACCGCTTCGAGGCGAGATTCGTATACAAAGGGTTATCCCCTCTTACACGGGAACATAATAGTGTTTCATCCGCTCCAAGGGCGGGAACATATTCAAACCAACTAATAAAATATAGTAAATCATCTAAAAAATTATTCAATAACTTTTTCATTAACTATGTGTCATACTAGTTAACTAAAAAGGTGAGCTTAACTCACCTTTATTCCAGTTGCCTCCGAGGCGTACTGGTTTGGAACTAAAATCTAACGACGTCTGATTTTATTTCAAATTTCAACTGTCTCCAAATCTATCCAAACCAGTTCCATGGCGAAGCTTTTGTTATTACGAGCATCGCAAAATCCATGTCTCGATTGGACCTTGTATGGATAAGTTATTAAATTTATAAGTCAATGGGATTTTAAAATAAATTTATTCCACTAATTACTTTAATTATAAAAATAATTACATCATTCAGCCTTCTTCCCCAAATTGAATTTGCCGCCTTCCAAAACTCACTTCACCATTGACGCATGATTCCTCTACCGCCCCTCCCTCTCCAGTTGCCTTCACCGCCAACCGACACCACCAGCGGCTTCGCCTTCTTGAACTACACCTCGCCATCGCCACCATCTTCTACTCGATTCCTCCACACAAACTGCATCTTCGCCTGTTGCCCTTGTCCCAACAGGATCTCGACCCCCAACGTATCGTTACACCCCCCCAAACTCCAGCGATAGCTGCTCCTAGCCTCGACGAAGATGTTCCCACACTCCATTCCTCAAATCGACAACCCAATCGATCCATAATCTGAACCCTAATTCATAGCTTACTAAAACTCCTTACCGTAAAAATTCCCACCACCCAAAAATTTAACAGCATCCTTCAAAAACTCAGCTAAAAGGTATATCCATGCTTTAAAAATCCAAAGATATTTTATATTTTTTCAATAATTTTTTAGAATTTGAATTTTAAGGGTTTTTTTCTTCTTGGTTTGAAATCCTTTGAGCAGTGCGGGAAAAAGAGCATTCAAAAAGAGAAGGGATAAGGTAGGTATGGCATGAACAGTGAATGTTATGGGATAGGTATAGGAATTTAAAGAATATATATATAGTTAAATTTTATATTAAAAAATATTCACTCGACGCACTCAAAAATCTCAAACTCCACATGTGGCGTGCCACCTGGTGTTGTATATGTTATACCTTTATTCTGAATACAATGGAGCTAGTCTCGGGGCCTAATTCGATAATATGCAGAAGATTGCTTTTCAAACCCAGTTATATTATATAAATTTCTAAAATTAATTTATAAGCATTTCAAACTCGTACGGCTAAATGATACGTACGATCGCCTCGAAAATCATCGGCATATAATAACTCACTATTACGGATCCAATGATGCTGGTTTTATCGAAATTCGAGATATGCCTTGGAAAGCTATTTTTATACGTTAATTAAAATGAATTATTATAAAAACCAAATTAATCACCAATAAATATAATTTAAAAGATTACTTTCTTCATTCTTATTTAAATAGAATTTAAATCAACTTTCGAAATCATTTTTGTTCACATTAAATTAAGGAATTCATTATTCAAACAATTCCAAATATTAAATTCAACCATTAAATTATCATATAAATCTCTATATTTGAAATCCAATTTATTTAGCTCATAAGATTAACTTTTCAATATTTAAAATCCATTAAATATTCCAAATTCAAATGGCTAAAATTCTGGGTCGTGACATTCTCCCTCCCTTAAAAGCCTTTCATCCTCGAAATTAGCAAGGTAAGAAAAATGCCCCAAACCCATTAAATTTTCAAAACCAATTAGTTAAAACTTGTGAACACAATTTTCTAAGTATTCAATTTCATTCATAGGTTCCAAATAACTTACATCCATTCAATCATTCCAGGTTATAACTCAAAACAAACTTTAGTTATCTAAAATATTTTCAAAATTCATAGAATTTTCTAACGCTAAAATTTGCAGAAAATTTCGCCAGCGTCTTCTTTGCGTGGCTCAATCAGAAAATTTTATAATATATATAAGCACAAATATACATCTCATCTTCCAAGATGAGGCATCCCGTAGGCAAAAATATAAAAATACGATATGTAGTTCGAGATATGTATCTTATTTTAGTATTAGCAAGCATATACAATCAACAAAATGTGCAAGCGAGCTACAAATGCCAAGGATATGCCATACGCACCAATTGATCACTCAACAACTAATTTGAACATGTAAATAGAAAGTAATATTAATACATAACATATAGAACATACACTAACTATATAGAAATATAGCAAGAGAAACCATCAAACTAATAATATTCATTCAATTTATTTATCATCATATCAATTTGCATTTCAAATATCAATGTTACATTTTTACACTTTCTTTCTACTTAACATTAAATTTATTACCACTCAATTGATTTACATTCAATTACCAACATTCACTTAGTTTACATTCATTGGTTCACATTCAATTTTTAACATTCTATTATTACTTAGTATATTTCCCAATACTAATATTATTTGTGAACCATGCTATGCAACAATTTCTTAAGTTCCTTACAAACATTTTAAAACACAACATTAATGTTTATTATCACTTCAATACCTAGACTCGTATTCAATTCTTTTTACAACTTAAATTGTATTTCATTTTATAACTCCAATTCATATTCATTTCATTAATTCACTTTGTTAATTCATCTAATAATTTCAAATCCAATTCAATTTAATTTAAGATTTCTTATATCAAACTTCATTTCATTCAATTCATTTCACTAACTCAATTTATTTAACTTTACTTAAGTTAAATCTTTAATTTCATATCTCAATTTTAAATTCTCTTTCTTATCTATACCATTTCAAATTATAACTTTAAAAACTTACATTCATATAATTTCACAAAATATTTAGCTAAAATTTTCAGAATTTAAACCCTGACTCTTATTTCACATTCTTTTGAAATCATAATATACACATTTCATTTATATTTCAAATCCTACTTTTTGAAATCCAAAACAATCTTGTTTGCCCCCAAATGACATTTATGGCAGCAATTCGTTACTTAGAAACTCGAAAAATGAACACTGATGAGCGACCGTCATCACCCGAATTATTTTCCAACGACTAAAGTGAGTTCAATGCTTTCTATTTCTTTTACATCCCATTTTAAAATGTTCTAGTCAAACATTTCCAAAATAACACTATTATTATTTTTCCAAACCTTTGAAAAACCATTTTTAAACCACTGGGATTTATTCTTATATTTCTTGTTTTAAATCCATTTTCATTAATAAATCATATTTATAAATATATTTAGGCAATTTATTTCCTTTTCATTTACAAATCATATTTATATAATCTCACTTGTTATGTAATATCATTTCACAAATGTTGATTATTTTAATTATAATTAATGCCTTATAATTCATAGTTATAAATTCATTTTCTTATGCAACTTCTTTTTCAATTGTTTGTCTTTGTTTAGGTTATAATAATCACACTTTTAATAGAACAATAATAACAAATGATAATAACCAAATATATCATTCACTAACAACCAAACATACCATATATAACTATAATAATTTATGAAAAATTATTCTTTTATATATAAAACATAATTTAGATAAAATTATTTCATTTACCAATTTTTAAAACAATACTATATAAGTTTGCCTTGTTTAAGCGTTTAGAAACCCCTATTGATATCACGACATCCTATGTGTTGACCAGAATTCATAAGCCACTCAACTGATAAATTAACACAATATAATTTTTTTTATAATCACTAACAAATATGTACTCATATGCATAATACACCCAAAACTCATAATAAGGCATTCCATTACCTTATCTCTTAATGAGTGGTCCTACAAAAGCCAAGGTTCTCGCTTAACCCTACGCTCTGATACCAAGTGTAATGACCCGCTAATTCGCACAATTCAAGCTGATAATAAACCACACATGTCCAACCCAAATTGAACGAAAGATGGATAGTTATGGGAAAGAAAGAAGAAAGAAGAAGAGAAGAATAAGAGAGAATAAATTAAAAACAATACAGAATCTCACAATCGCAGTGGAACAATATATAATATAATATCAATGATCTTTACAATAGAGAAACCATTATATATTTACATCCATCATAGTACCACAGATCGCGATCATTAGCCTAGACAGTTATAACAACATATCCTCACAATTGCTGATGATTTCAACAACAAAACAGCGGAAAATAAACATATATGTGAATACGACTTGAAGACCTCCAACTCATCTCCTGAGTTCCAATACATCCAAAGCAATCTGTAAATATGCTCGGTATGCAATGTAAGAAATGTAACATCCCCTTATTTGGAGGCCCAAAACAAATGGCTACGGATGCTGCAGTCATCCATATTTACTAATCTTCGTCGATCAAATACAGCGGTGTTAGATTCATTGATATACAGAAACGCATGTATATGGAAAAAAATTAATACGTCAAACAAGATCACATTCCATTTTAAAATATTTCCAATTCATTATATAAACCCACAATCATTAACCACGTTTCAAAAAATATATTTTTTACAACATACACCAAGAGCGACATATGAAGGTGCCCGTTGGATGATCAGAGTACATACTGGCAATATAATCAGCTTTTCCATTACAAACAACACAGCAGAATCAAATAAAAGAGAACTCTATATAGCAATCATGCCTCCTGCACGCCTTCGGAAGCTTTATTCGTCTAGTGGGGTACCTGAAAATCTCAATTCTCAAACTACTCAAAATCAATTAAGTACCCGAGAGTTTAAAGGAAAACATAAACTTCGAATCAGACAGAAAGCCTGGTATGAATAATAATCTACCATCTCAAATCATTGAAATATCTAGTGGTCTTTTAGCGGGACGGGGTTCCCCTCACTAGTATCCTAAAACCTTTATAAAACAATATATTGTGCTCCTACATCCACAATGGTTAAAACAATTCAAAAAAACATAATATAATATGATTATATGCAAAACAAATGAATCAATTCTTGATTACCCATCCCATTTGTTTTTGACTAACTATCGCAATTATAGTTTCTAGGATTACTATTAACCTAATAGTTTTCATGAGATGACTAGTAATTGGTAAAGTGATTATGGACTTCCTGTCCAATTACATAGTTTTCATGGGATTATTAAGTACCTATTGGTAACTCTAATATCTTTACTCTTATACTAGTTTTCATGGGTTGATTAGGAACCTATTCATAACTCCAATATCTTCCCTTCTTATCCTAGTTTTTATGGGCTGACTAGGAACCTATTGACATATGTCAATATCTCAATTCCAGATATAGTTTTCATGGGTTCACTATAAACCTATTGGCCCCTGATAATATCAAATCATAGTTTTCATGGGCTAACTATGAACCTATCTTTCTGACATCTTCAATTATACATAGTTTTCATGGCCTTACTATGAATCTATTGGCCCTTGCCAATATCTTTTCCTATACACAGTTTTCATAGGCTGACTGAGAACGTATTGGCCCCTGCCAATACCTTCCTTTAATGTTTTAGCATCCTTTATTCTAGCCTTCCTGACCTCCTGGATGCAATTCTACTCATCCAGGAGTTAACTTAATTTATATTCACTACTGGATCAACCTAGCTGGTTATTCTGCCCTTCTTCAAAATTTAGTTATGGGTCCATTACAATATGAATATATACATATATTAAGAAGCATACACAATAAGTGGTTAATCCCTTTAACCTTTTAATCAAAGAAAACTTCTTTAAAAAATCCTTTTCAAATAACTTTATATATTTATGCCGTTGTTTTTTTCAAAAATGTGATTGGGTTATTTGCTTTGGAAACGAAGACCGTCGAACCCTTTAAAACCTTGCTTTCGACTTCACTGGATAACCTCCTTCAAAAACATATAAATTTCTTTTCAAAACATTAGGCCACTTCCTTTCAAAAAACACTAAACGTCTCCTTTGAAACCTTTCGAACGTAATAAAACATTGCTTATTAACACTTAGAAGCTTCGAAACCATTGAAAGTACCTCTTTCGAAAACATTGGAAGTAACCCTTCTGAAACCATTGGAAGCCCCCTTTAGAAACCATTGGATTTTTACTTCAAATATTATTTGGGTCAAAGTGAATATAAATGAAATTATCTCTTTCAAAACCATCCTTTATCATATAAAAATACTAGAGAAAACGTGATGGCATCGGCACCATCCCTTTCGAAAGCTTCAAACCATTTAAACAAAATATTGAAGGATAGCGTCGAAACCCCTTTCGAAGCCCTTACCTTCAAAACCTTTGGACCATTTTGAAAACATTTAGGAAGTGGCTTAAAACATATTTAAAACAAAACTACCCTTCTAAAGCATTGACGAATTCAATACATAAGGTTAAAGAATGGCAGCAAGGCTAAGACTAGGTCGGAACCCCTTCTTTTAAAAGCATTATTTTATAAGTAAAGGAACCAATTCAAAAGCAAAGATAAGTTGATGGAAACCCCTTCGAAAGCATTTGGAAAACCTCTTTCGAAAAACATAAGCTTCGACTCCTTCAAAGACTTAAATAAAACAAAGGCATGAGCTTCTTTTTTTAAAATGAACAAAGGTATCGATAGTATCGGAAGTAATGCTCTCGATACCTAGCCTTCCGTCTTTCTCCAATCCACTACGTACCATCTAAATGATACCTTGTGTATTGATTTCGGCTTAGTGGGTTTCGACTTGATTGAAGGCGGAAGGTTTGAGTCAAAAGGTACTTCTAAAGAAGGTAGAATCAACTTTTCGGGGTAAACCTAATTTAATACTAATTAAGCACACATTTCTAACTAACCTATCACGTGTAACCACAAGATTGATTACCTTAACTTTTCAAATTCTTTGCTAAAATAACTGCCGTTAATTTCATATCCAAACCATGGTTAAATTAACAAATAAGCCCTTCCATTAAGCAAAATCAATAATGCAAAGAAGTCCCTCTTTTAAAATAATTTAATTTGCATAGCAATTCACTTAGGAAAAATCCCTAAAAATCCCAAAAATTCACTTTAATCATGTTATCCAACATATCAAAATTTCAAACCCAAATTCTCAACATATTTTTCAAAATAAATTTATAAACCCAAATAACCATGTTTTCCTTTGAAAATTCATAACAATCTTTCCGAAGCTCGAAAAATTATCAAAATTAAAACCCAACTCCAAAATCATGTTTTACATAACGTAGAATTTTTCCATGGCATATAAACATCAACATAAATCAGTTTTGCCCTAAAATCATGTTTAATTAGACATTCTTGTTTAAATCAAAAAAAAGTAATCCAAGCATATCATCATCCAAATAATCATAAAAATGAATTTACCCTCAAATCTGAAAACATATGATTATAAAATAAAGTAGAGATGGAATTATTATTCATCTTGATTAAGATAAGGAGATTGGATTAAGATTAATTTCCCCTAAGCTTGAATCCCTAGCTTTACTTTGATTTCTCTTCTCTTAATGGCCGGCTCCTCTTCAGTTTTTTGTTCTGCATTTTTGAAATGACATGAATGGGAAATAAAATGGTAGGAATGAAACTATATAGGGGTAAGGGTTATGTGCGGAAAATTCCTAATATACCCTTATGTGAATTAATTATCTTATAACCCATTCTTAAGCCCGTTAAATTTTTTAAGTGAGCACAGCCTTATTTATTTTTATTCGAATTTCAACCCTCTTATCACTTAACATTTACATTATTCTATTTAATTTATCTAGTTAAATCTCATGAATAATGTTATAAAAAAATAGGGGTGTTACATATTTACATCCATCAAAGTAAAAAAACAAATCACGATCATCGGCCTGATAGTTATAACACCATATCCTCACAATTGCTGATCATTTCAACAAAAAAATAGTGGAAAATAAACATATACGTGAATACAACTTGAAGACCTCCAACTCTTCTCCTAAGCTCCAATGCATTCAAAGCAATCTGTAAATATGCTCAGTTTGACCCGAGTATTATAAAAAAATAACACCCGAGTCAGTCTAGAAATCTAGCGTGAGAAAAACGCATCCAACTGGATTTTTAAGTTATAGAAAATCTTTGAAAATCAAAAGTATCTTGTAAGACCACGCCGCACATAAACACGGACGGGTTTTTATCTCACGATAACCAAACCATTTTTATAGAAAATCCTTTGATATTATAATAATGTCTAAAATACAAATACTTATTAATCATAGCCGAAATTGTTACATTATTAAACTCCTACATACTAGGTTCTACATCTAAAACCGTAAAGGTTCGCATTAGAGAATGGATTCCATATATGACAAGTTAAGGAACAACCTTTCGAAGGTACATCTCTAGATATAATGCATAGGGATTTGACGAGAACATCTTGTACCCATGCCACACAGGTCCGACTTACCACTTTACAAGTAGTACTGAATATGATCACCTCTCCATTAGTGTGCCCCGAAGCATACAAATGAGAGATAATAACCGATCAAGATTTCTTCATGATTTGAAATGGGAAAAAGAGCATTTGAAAAGCGAAGGGATAAGGTGGGTATAGCATGAACAGTGGAGGGTATGGGATAGGTATGGAAATGTAAAGAATATATGTATATATTATGTTAAATTATTATTTCAAAAATATCCACTCGACGCACTCAAAAATCTCAAACTCTAAACGAGATGTGCCGCCTGGCGTTACATATGTAATACCGATATTCCAAACACAATGGAACTAGTCTCGAGGCCTAATTCGATCATATGCAAAAGATAGCTTTATCAAACACGGTTATAGTATATAAATTTCTAGAATTAATTTATAAGCTTTTCAAAGTTGCACGATCAAACAATGCATATGATAGCCTCGAAAATCATCGACATACAATAACTCGCTATCATGGATCCAATGACACTAGTTTCATCGAAATCTAGGACAGTGCCTTGAAAAGCTATTTTTATGTTAATTAAAACGAATTAGTATAAAAACCAAATTAATCACCTTTAAATCTAATTTAAAAGTTTGTTGTCTTCATTCTTATTTAAATATAATTAAATCAACTTTCAAAATCATTTTTATTCACGTTGAATTCATGATTCGATTATTCAAACAATTCCAAATATTAAATCCAATAATTAAATTATCAAACAAATCACCATATTTGAAATCCAAGTTATTTAACTTATAAGATTAACCTTTCGATATTTAAAATTCATTAAATATTCCAAATTAAAATGACTGAAATTATAGGTCGTTACATATGGAGTTATAGTCCCTCCATGGATCAGCTAAACCTCAGGATCGTGCATCATACTCTGTCTTTAGTCATTTTTTCGATATCGAGGCTATATTTAGCACCTTTCACACGATTTTTCCTACTCTGACAAATTTCACTTCAACGGCCTCTTCTAACACTGAACCGTATAATAGTTTTGAAGTGGTATTCGATAAGTAAGGCACTTACCGATCCTGGACTCTTCAAAACTACTCGATGATTTCGGGTCAACTTAGTTCTATTTGTTTTAGAAGTAATTGAAAGCTAGAGGTGGTTCATACCAATGCTCCTTCCTAGGGGTTCTCGTTGGTATAAACCCAGGAAGCCTTTCATATACTTCCTAAGTTAAGTTTGGTCAAGATCAATAGTCGACTAATCGACTATCGAGTCTTAAGCGCTTGTTTTTAGAAATCAAGGTTTGTATGCTTAACACATTTCTGATCTTCCAACTTAACTATTACTCGACCAAGAGAAAAGCTGGTAGGTTAGAGCTCTATTTCTCCATTCCTACTTGAACATTAATCTTGACTATCACAAATGGAGAAGCTTACCTCGTTCGGCTTTTAGTGTTAAGCATAGTAATACTAACATTCCATAAATAATCTAACTAAGGTCATTGCATAAGTGTTACTTTTCATCCCTTCTTATAAAATAATAGTCTTTTGAAATTACTTGTATAAATAAGTTAGAAACTCTTTTAAAACTATATAGCTATGTATAATAGTTTTATTTAATAAGGAACTGGAATTTAGAATAAGTTTAAGAAGGAAAGTGTATAAAAGTTTTTATTTTAATAAAAGAGTTAAAAATAGTTTTATAGACTTATATATAAATAAAATACCTTTAAGTTACTTATAAAAAAGATATAAATAGTACAGGAAATATCACTTTAAAAATAGCTACTTAATATCGATTTTGAAAACCTTCATTATTTTAAAAATATAAACATTTATGTACATAAAATAGGAATAATCTTTACTTTAAATCTTCAAAATAATTACTAAGAATTATATTTAAATTTCAAACATCTTTTAAAGTACTTATATATATATATATATATATATATATATATATATATATATCATACGAAACTCTCTCAAAGAGATTTCATAAAATATCCAAATTAATAATACTTTAAACTTTGCTAAAACTTATTTTGCCAAAGTGCATTCATGGCGACTATCGCTATATGGACCATAACTTCACCAACTTTTTTTTATAAAAACATAGCTTTAAAAATTTACTTCTGACTATCTTTTATACTTCTGTAAGTATGTAAAACGTTTTATTTGAAAATAAACAAAATATGGAGCTTAAAGTGAGATAAAAGAAGGGATTTTATAGTACGATTATAGTGACTATCACTATACGAACAATTTCGTATTCAGTTCAATATTTAATATCATTCACTTATATAAGCATATATGACTCCTAAATTCAAATCATATCACAAGGAAGCATGTAATAACCTATGTACTAAATAATACTTATAAATTCAATGTTCAAATATCCAATTACATGTGCTTATTTTAACAACACAATTCAAAGATTTTTAAGGCATAATACTTAAATAAATCACATGCTTTATAGAGCACATAATCAAGGATTATAACCTTGAGTAGTTAGGATATATTATCATAGTTTATAATAAGCAAATCATCAAGTTTTGTTTAAACAAAGTGTTTAGTTCATTATTTTATTTAATGAGTGAGACAACTCACTTTTAGTCCAAGGATGAACCTACTACTACCAAGCTATAACACACTATTACAAAGTAGGAATACAAGAGCATAAGCACTAAGCCAGAGAAAGTACGAAAAAGAGAAGAGGGGGACAAGAAGTGCATGACCAAGCTCCTACCACCCTAAAGTGGGTATGGCCTTGGAGTATTTGGAGAGGATGGGTCTATATTCTTCAGATTTGAGGTGATGGAATGATGTTATAAGCTGTACTAGAATGATAGCTTGAGTTTGGAGGAGTTTGAACTAGTTTAGAGTTGCATTGATTCAAGAAGTTGTGTAGAGAAAGAGAATGGAAATGTGGAGATTTTACATATTGTAAGAATGAAGAGAGCCCTCCCCATCTATTTATAAGCTTAGAAATTAGTGGCAAAAGACCATCAATAACCTCCTAGGTCAACTATGAAGTTACATGCGTCATGCCTCTTGCACACCATGTCTCCATAAATCACTCAACCTTTTCCTCCTTAAATCAAGGGTCCTTTAGTACTTCTTTCTATAAGCTTTTAGATTAATTAATTTCCATCGGCAATAAGAATGTTTAAGCACTTGTTAATGTTTTCATGTTTTTGTTACTTAAGCCAAAGATATTAGACAACTTTTGTTGAACAAAATAATTGATTTCTAACAAAATGATTTTCGGTCACATTTTCAACATTTATTCAAAAAAATATTTTTGTAAACACATTTCAAAAAGAAGTTTTCTATCATTCGTTATTAATTAAAAAGTTTTAACAAGTTTATAAAATAATATTTTTAATTCTCAAATGTTGAGATTTTCGAAGATGAAGCATTCGAATATCCAGGTCTTTACATTCTCCCCTACTTAGGATATTTCATCCTCGAAATCCAAACAAGAGTAACACAAGGAGAAAATAACAATGATGTATATGTAGAATACTTATCAAACTACATATAAGCCAAGATGCAATATAAGTGACTCCACCATAAGCGTCGAGTGCCCAACAAAATATAAGATACAACGTAATCTACTAACTAAGAAACAACTCTGGATAAGAGCTTCAACACTCTCCTCTATCTCCCAAGTGCAATCTCGAACATCCTCACTCCACTACACCTTAACAAATTCAACAACCTTAGTCTTTAATCAATTTGTACCATAATAAACAAGACGAATAGGCCTTCTTATAATGGTTAAGTCGGGCTCAAACACTAAATCCTCTTCCTGTGATGGCTCGATAATCAAAGTAGGATCATGTACATACTTCTGTAGATGAGATACGTGAAAAACATCATGTACACCTGATAACCTAGTCGTTAACTCAACCCGATAAGCTAGAGTGCTATTCTTTCAAGTATCAGAAAAGGTCCAATAGAACATGGTATTTACTTTCCTCCCTTACCAAAATGAATCACACCTCTCATCGAAGAAACTTTGATAAACACAAAGTCCCCAACTGAGAACTCCAAGTCTCGATGCATTACATCAGCATAGCTCTTCTGCCTACTCTGAGCTATCTTCAAGTGCTCCCTAATCTCTATTACCTTATCCATAGCCTCACGAATCATATTTGGTTCAAGCATGAAGCGATCTCTCGGTTCTACTTAATACGATGGATACTTACATGACCATCCACACAATGCCTCCAAAGGTGTCATCCCAATACTCGCCTAAAAACTGTTGTTATAAGAAAACTAAACAAGCAGCAAGTAATCCTCCCAAGAACCTCCAAGGTCAAGAATACAAGCTCCAAGTAAATCCTCCAAAACCCGATTCATCCTCTTAGTCTATCCATCAGCCTGAGGTTGTACTCAGACTAAGCTCTATTCCAAGTGTATCATGCAAACCCTTCCAAAACTGGCATGTGAAGATTAGATCTCGATCACTCACAATACTACATGGAACGCTATGAAGCCTAACAACCTATCTAACATACAGCTGAGCCAAACTAAATGTTGTCCTTGTTGCCTTAACTGGTAACAAGTATGCACTCTTGGTTAACCTATCAACAATACCCTAGATGCCCCTATTACTTCCCTCGATCTTGGAAAACCATCAATAAGATCCATAGAAATCTGCTCCCACTTCCATTTCGGAACCTCCAGCAGATGTAGCAAACCAATCGTCTTCTTATAACTACCCTTCATTTGTTGGCAATTAGCACACTTTCCCACAAAGATAGCAACATCTCTCTTCATACCTTCCCACCAAAAAGTACGTCAATGAGTTAGATATATGTTAAAAATTACATAATTTCCTCTAGATAATACCCCTAACTCTATCATGAACTTATGCCTGATACTGTAGTTCAGTTAAGTCCATATATGCTTTAGTATTTGAATTGTTTAAATATTAACCAAGGACAATGTTTACACCAGAGAGTCAACATAACCGAGTTGTTAGCAGATTTTTGAGTTCAACTAAATTAAATAATTTATAAATTTTATAAATCACTAATAAAATTAATACAAATGTTGGATTGAATTTTATATGGAATTAAATTATTTATTCAAGGCCATAAACATAAGTAAAAAAATAGTCGTTATATATTAGTTTAGTTAAATATATGTGCTTAATTAATTAATTAATATATAGCATATTAATTAGGTTCCACATTATGGAAGCCCATATCGAAGCATGGTCGGTTGTATAATGAGGGAAGATGGGAGTTTCAACTTGGTATATGGCTCTAGATTAGATATGAATTAAAAAAGGAGGGAACAGTTTAAGATATTATATTTTATGGTGGTTATATATAGCTTCACCTTCTCCCATTCAAAACGTACATAAATTTCATAACCCTTACCTTCATTAAAGTCAGTTGAAACCATGAAGCTAGGTATTGAACACCATGTTCAAGGAGAAGTACAATGATTTAAAGAGGAGTAGTAAGCAATCAACGTGTGAAATACCAACAGATCTAAGGTACATAACTCTTTTAAAATATTATGTCTATACACACACACACATTGCCATGTTTTATTTTTCGCATAAACTATAAAAAATTAAAAATAATAAATAATAATTGAAAATACACACATACCTGTATGTATGCGTATATGTATAATCATAAACTTATATGTAGATGTTTAATCATACATATAGTTATATTCGTATATATATACGCACATACATATATCTATTTCTTTTACTTATATGATAACTGTTAGCAGCAAAAAATAGGCACAAACACCTTGTTATAAGTGAAAGCACCAATATACAATATTTGATCTAAATAGAGAAGTATAGATTCATATATTATAGAATAGATTGTAGAAAAGTAAATGAACATGCAAGTTTTGTAGTAGTTTGGCAAACTTCGGCTTCCGCCCACTCCAATAATCTTTTATTTATACCATAAGATTACAAGTATAGTTGTTTTTGTCTTAGAAATTAATGGAGGAAGACATAAGAAGTGATAAAGAAGAGAGGAAAGAATATCCAATTTGAAGAAGAAGAAGATCCCTTGTAATGAGACAAGTTCGCTGTATTTATAGGTGAAGACGTGCATGGATCGGGCCGAAATTTTGCCAGAAGAACATCCAGAGCCGTATGACCCATCCACCAATTTTCAGATCAATTGCACACCAATGGAGCGATCGATGCTGACCATTTATATTAACTCCAATGGGGTTGCAATTGTTTTTTTGGGTCCTCCATGATGTTAGCTACTTGCTCTCTAAATTTCATGCAATTCCATCTTACCGTCTGTGAGATATCGCATTTTCCGTAGAGTCGAGTTGAAAAATGAAAATATGGAAGATCATTCCATATTTGCTCCTATTGGGGTGTGATGATTCTAGAGGGTCCACCATGATATTAACTACTTGCTCACCAAATTTTATGCCATTCTGACTTTGCATTTGTGAGATATTGATCGATCATCGCTGATTTGAATTGTTTTATGGATCAATCCATATGGATGATGATCGATCGATCCAACTTCATTGTAAGGCCCAACAATCAATGATGTGGGTCCCTTATGGTAATGTAGATGTCCTCCAAATTTTATGTTGATTTCCTTTGTAGATTTTGAGTTATAAATAGATCATCGTCGAAAATCGCCAAAACGATCGTCGAAAAACCCACTTCAGGGTTGACCCAAAGTAATCACCTTTATGACAAATAAGGTACTAAAAATTCTGGCCCAGGGTTAGACTTGGGTAAAATCCAAATTTCTCCAAGCAAATGTGATTTTGACTCCAAGCACGAAAAACGATTGGTGCCGACCGTTTTTCTCCAAGCAAACGTGACTCTGACTCCAAGCACGAAAAAACAATCAATGCTGATCATTTTTCATCAAGCTATGTATAAGTGAACCATGCGTCGACTCCAAGCAAGTAGCAAATTTTCCCAGATCCGACTCTAAGCAAATTATCACTGATCCAGTTGATACCGATCCATCTTCTTTTGTCCATAACTCGAGCATATGACTCCAGTCGACTTGAAATTTGGAATGTAGCCTTATGTAGTCTTCCTTGTCTCTCTATACTAATCACACAATGATTTAGTTAGAAATCGAGGATCCAAGCCGATCTGTTGCCTCAGTGAAGCGCCAGTTTCTTACTTAACCATTTTTTGAGTATTGTCCATCCAAATCCGTCCAACTATCATCCATAGTTTGAACTGTAATCGATCTCCAATCTATCCATTTTAGTCAAATCTATGGTATCCCAACCCGACCAAAAGGCGAGATAACATTTTCCCCCAAAATATGCCCTGCGATAGAAAGACGTGTTTTGAATTACTATAAATCCAAAATCCGAAATCCATAATCCATTTACAGCCATATTTTCCAATCTAGGTCCTAATCCATCGCCAAGCCAAGTTTCTATAACCCATCCCAAGTCCGCCTGGAGTTAGTATTTACATGTCGAATCCTCAATCTCTCGGGATTGTTAGTGAACTCTACGACTGTTTCGAATTGATAGCCAATTCCTAATCCATTCTGAATCATTAGCCGAATCCACTTCTGTAACAACCTAATATTTTGACATTTATTTTATTCGAATATATTTCACTTTGAAAATGTTTTAGAAGTTAATTTACTTAATATTTTGTTTTAAAATATTTTTTAAGTGAAGTAGGAATTTTTGTAGAGTCAATGGTAATTTATTTGGAATTTTCATGTCCTGTCTGCTATTTTTAAACAATTTCTTCAATTCTTTTGTTATTTTCTCTGAATTTAATTATTTATTTCACTTTCAAAATGTTTAAAAAATAATTTTGTTTCAAATTTTGTTTTAGAATATTGTTAAAATGGAGTAAACAATTTTCCAAAGTCAATGGTGATTTATTTGTAATTTTTGGACACTGTTTTGGATTTTTAAGCAATTTCTTTTATTCTTTTTATATTTTCTTTAAAATCAATTATTTATTTTCATAAATTTTACTTGGTTTCGGTTTACAAAAGTAAAATTTTGATTTTAATTTGGTTTTATTTGAATTAGAGAAATGAAATATGAAAGGTTTTTAAAAGCTTTGAAACTTAAGCCTTTTTAATTTCCAAACTCTTCATTTTCTTTAACTCCTCATTTATTTTCTTTAGATGTGTAATATTCTTTGGTAAAGCCGTGTATTCCACTTACTTTTCACGAGAGAAACATTCTCATCTCATTTCATTCACGGCCTGGGAGGATTTGGTAATGGCTTCACATCCTTTTTCTACTTTTTTTTCTTACTTTTCTATGAATTTTGCCTTGTTTTCTCATGCTATTTGATAGGCCTCTCCTCCATAGCCGTAGCCACAAACTCCTACATCTCTTCCCTGCCATCACCACCATCTGTACTCCAGGCCATTACCATAGTCGAGCCATCCATGGTGACCAAACCCCTCAAAAATGCAACCAAAGGCCTAAAAACATGTTATTTGACCGCTACTTGCTCATCCACTTCAACCACCGCCCTAACCACCACCATAGGCCGCCACCACTCCTCTGACCTGACCACCACACACCCATTTCCGCCACTGACCAGTCATGGTGCACCCAGGCCGAGTCATAACCCTAAGGTCGAGCCTTTGTTTTGACCAATAATTACACTATTTGCCTTTAAACTCTTCACCTTCATGCTTTGTAACATCCACTACATTTTGACCTTAGGCTGTGCATTCCTAGGCTTGTACCCTAGCCAAAACTTGTTCAAACCAGAGCCAAACACATCCCTAGGCTGTGCCAAATAGTAGAGAAGGCAAAGCAAAAGACGGTGTATTCATATCTCCTTTTATTTCAAAGTTGTTTAAATTGAATGTTGTATTGAATTTTAAATTTATTTGGTTTGTTTTGGGTTGTAACACAAGATCTATAGCTTGGATCTCGCTCTCCACTCAAGTCCGTAGTCTTATCAGTTTGCTTTTGATTCTTGTGTTATTGGTTTTGCAATCTCCAGTATTTAGAGGTGAGTAAAGCTCACCGACATTTATACTTATGCAGTTGTGAAACAACAACAACTGAATATGTAGAAAAATATGTGGTGCTATAACTGCCTATGAATATTTATATATATGTTGTTAAACCTATTAAATTACATATCATCTCACCTGTTACATGTCATATCACCTGTTACAGTTGTATATTGTAAACTGTTCATTTATATCTGTTTATCAAACTGCAAGTTCCCTATAGATTAGGTTCACTATGGGTTGAAATGATACATACTCGAACGGACTTTAGAATAAGGAAAAATCATTATGGGGTGAAATGATAGGCCTAAACGGTTTTTAGATATTTATTTTTGAGTTGGGACTGCGGGTTTGAAATGATAGAACACGGATTTTTATTTGTAAACTGCGGGTTGGAATGATATATATCTGTATCACTAGACATATGTTAGAAAAACTATATACAGGCCCGTGGTTATTTTTATAAATTTTCTGGAATTTTTAAGTAAATTTAAAAGTGTGTATATATGAAAATTTGATTTAAATTGGATTTTCTTAATATTAAATATAGAAATTTAGAATTTTCTATAAGTTAAAATGTTGGGAAAATGAATAGTTACATTGAATTTTGAAATATAACTTAAGTGGAAAAAATTGGAATTTTAGTTAAATAAATTAAGTTATATAAATGAAAATGGAAATTTAATTTTATTTAAAAATGGGAAAAATTTAAGTGTTAAGTTGTTTATTTAAAAATGTGAAGAATTGGAAATTTTACACTTGAATTTATTAAAGGAATTTTTTGAAATTTGATTTAATTATAAGGAATTTATTTTGATAAACACAATATGTTTAATGATATGTTAATGAATATTTTTAATGTTAAATTATGATTTTTAAAATGTTTAAAAGGTTTAAAATGAAGTTTATTATTTGCTGGAAACACACTAAAATCTGAAAATTACTTTTAATAGCATTCAGAAATGCTATGGTATGAATTGAACAAAAATTGAGTAAAAAGAGCTATTACAGCAGTTCTGAAATGCTGTAGTTGAACTTATAAACTAAAATTGAACTCAGGTCCACTACAGAATTTCTGTAAAATGTTGTAGTGGTCTGCAGTCTTTGCTGAAATCAAATAAAACCTTTGATTTGAAATCTGAGCTACCGCAGCATTTCTGGAAATGCTGTCTTTGCTGTTTTAAACTAAAATTTAACTAAAACTAAGTTTTAACAGCAGTTTTTAAGTGCTATCTTTGCTGAATCAAAATGTTTTCAAGTATAACTTATAACAGTTTTTTTCTAAATGCCGTGTAAGGCTGAAATTTTAATAATTATGGGTTTTGACTTAGTAAACGAACCCCGAATGACTTGAAACTTTGAAATTTGAATACTTGACTTGAAATTATAATAACTTCACTTTTAAATGATTTAAATGAATAAAATAAATTGGAAAATAAATCATTTTAAAAGATGATTTGAATTGAAATAAATGAATGCTATCTTTGAACTTTAAAAGGTATTAAGTTTGATATTTGAATTTGAATTTAAATAATGATTTAAAAGAGAAGTTTTGAAAGGATATGATATTTTGAAATATTTAAATGATTTGAAAATGATTTAATCTTTATTCGATAAAGAATTGGGTTTTGAAATGATATTTTATTTTGAAGAATAAAGTATTATTTTTAAAAGTTATAACCATGGGTTATAATAACGATGGGTTGTCAAAGAGACCGGGATCGAATATGGACATACTCTCTGTCGATACCGAAAACCACTTTGACAACCGTGTACGCGGTGGAGATTCCAGAATGAAGTAGGATGGTGGGGACGTTCTTGAGGTATATTACGTGGACCCGACTCCCGTGAGTTGGCATAAGGTGGCAGAAACAGGAGCGGTCTCGGGCCAAAAGGGGTAGCTCCTCTAGTCGGACGCATTTCTTCGATACCATTATATTACTTGTGATTGTTTGGTGGCCACCCTCCAATTTGGGAATGTGTTTCGAGGTGGGCGTATGTGGTTGCTGCTTTTCCACCAGCCCGAGTGTCGTAATTGGTATATCTACCCTGGCATTGCCTTGTGTGCCGTGTCACCTACCATATCGAGCCTTTACTACGAGTTTCTATTTGTGTCATACCTACGCAGTATCTTCTCGTAGTCTCCCGATTAGGAGATATGCATGTACTGTATAGACTACTGGCATTATTTGTGTTAAGGTGGAAAATGTAAAGCCTTAACGCTATTTAAAAGTATGTTTATTTTACTGTTACGCATTATTATAATAGCGCAATATACTATAGTAAATAGTTTAATGGATCCTTAGAGGATGGGCGGTCACAGGCATCTTCTAAGTTATTTGTACTTTTACTACAGTTCACTTGAGTTGGTTTACATTGGATAAGTATATATGTCCTGACTCGAGTGTTTGTGTTTTATTTACGCTCAGGTCAGCCTGAGTTTATTCACAGATTTGGATTTCCACTCTCTGGAGGTCTGGAATCGCTGGAGATTTATCAGCCTATCTAGTTATTTATATTTCAGTTCTGTTGTTCTGTTGTCAGCTTTGTATTAGTGGACTTATTCGTATTTTGGATTTGATGTCGTATTTACTTTCAGATAGTTATTATGTATTTTGTATATGGTTTTGAGACTTTGTGATAGTAGCTTCATGAACTACTGTGGTATTTATTTTCCGCTGCGAGATATTCTGATGTTCTGTGCTTGTGATTCTGTGATTTGATTTTCATTTGCTCTGAATTTTTATTACAATCTGTTATTTTGTACTATTCAAGTCCGACATGTGTGGATTATTATCGATTTGAATAGTGGAAAATAATGGGTCGTTACAACTTATATCCCAAGCCAATAGCGAAATTCACGATCTCACCCGATCATTGTCCAAGTTCTCGATCTCATCGGATTGTTATCCAAATCTGGGACCACTCCGGGTCTATATCCCAATCCATAGCTGTTCGAAGCTAATATCCAAATCCATGACCTCTCCCGGTTGTTATCCTAATCTAAATCCTTGATCTCACCATATCCTTATCGAGCACTATCCATACTTAACGACTTGAGTAGGCCGATACATCGCGTTCGAGCGAAGCGACCTACCCTTGCCAGGCATAATCCATAACTAACAACCTTGATCTCTCTGGATCCTCGCCGAGCACAATCCATACTCGACGACCTGAGTAGGTTGATCCTGTCGCTCTCCAACCAAGCGACCTACTCCTTGCCAAGCATAATCCATACCTGACGACCTGTTGGATTTTATTCTCTAGCCTTAACTCTTTTGTCGAGGACTTAATCCATGGGGTATCCTTCTCCGACCTCGATCCCTAGTCGAGGACTTAATTTGTGGGGTATCCCTCTCTAACCTTGATCCCTAACCGAGGACTTAATTTAGGGGTATTGTAACGACCCAGGATTTTTATTAATTAAAATTTGAATATTTAATTAATTTTAAATATTAAGAAGTGAATTTATAAGTCGAATAAATTTTATTTTGAATAATTGGATTTAATTGAATAATTAGATCGATAATTTAATATGTTAAATTATGGAAATAATTGAAAATTGAGTTAAATATGATTGAAAATGATTTTTAAAATTTTATTTTATCATATTGAAGTTAGAATGATATTTTAGAACTTTTAAAATCGAATTAAAAGTTAATTTGTGAAAATTGAATATTTTAATATTTAATCGACTAGTGAAAATAGTCAATTTTTGAACAGTCACAGAATTGGACGAAATCAGTTCCATTGGATCCGTAATAGTTAGTTATTACCGGATTTCAAATTTCGTAGCAAACGGAGTTATTGTTTGATCGTGGCAGCTCGAAACGCATCGAATTATTTTTAATTTTAATTTGGCGAGTTAAAATAGCCATTTTTCAAACAGTCTCGGATTTTGACGAAACTAGTTTCATCGAATCCTTAATGTGATATTATTGTAAGGTTTCAAATTTCGTGTCAATTGGATTTACCGTTTGTCCGGTACAAATTAAAACGCCTAGAAAATCGTTTAAATCGGTTTAATTTAAATTGAACGTTTATAGCCATAACTCGCACAGATGTCCGAATTAGCTTTCGAAACCTATTCCATTGTGTCCGGAACGCGGGGTAAACCCTAGAAACACTGGTTACGGCGCGTGAATCGGAGTTCGGAATTCCCGGATGAATAGTGTTCGTTTTTTCTCTATAAATAGCCCATAAATTCTCACAAAAAAAAAAAAGAAACCCTAATACCTGCACAGCCGCCACCAACAAATGTATGGCCGAAAATTGTTTGTTTTCTCCCTTCAATCTCTCCCAATCTACAAACAATTAGCGAATGTTGTCAACTACAAAGATGAAGAGCATCCCGAGAGCTTCAGATCCGTACGGTGATGATGGAGTTTGGCGTCGCGTGGAGAGAGGGAGATGGCCGCGTTTGTCATGGAGTGCGCATGGTTTTCCATGCTAAAGGGGGGGCCGAGCTTCATGTAGTTGAGGCCGAGCAAGGTGTTGGTGAAGGGCTTCGACATGGAACTACCTGATCGTGTTCAAATCGCTTGAAATGGGTGCGAATTTAAACCCTAGTTGCTAAGTGATGGGTTTCATATGTTTCGGCTCTTACCTGTAGAAGGAACGCAAGAGGAAGATGAAGATGTTGGACGGCCTGATGATGAGCAATGCAGATCCAAGGGCTACGATGGCTTGGGTATAAAATTATAAAGAATTGTTGTAATTTAGTTATATAAAAATCGAGTAAACTTGTAAAATGCATATCTTTTTCATACGAGGTCGAAAACGCGCGAAACCAGTTGCATTGGAATCGTATGGACGAGCACTACGCGATGAAATTGGATTGGAGTCGTTTGGAGTTAGTGAGAATTTTGGGTAAAATTAAACGTCCGTTTAATTTTATCCGAAATAAATCGCTAAAACGAAATTGAAATCAAGGTGAGAACTTCTCACTCAATCGAATCAGTTTCGATTTTTATTTTAAATAGTTAGATTTAAAATATTTGAATGCATGTTTGAATGATGATTGTTATCTATTGATTGTTAAAATAGACATTATACGCCGTTAGTAAGCGGATGTTATTTATTAAAAACATATACCGCGAATATTTCATAAACAGTGAAATTGGTATTATATATAATAGCAATATATATATATTGGCATATGTATATATTAGAGTTATTGATTTCCCGCATTTGTTTAGCGGATGAGACCCTATTGCGCCGTTATTAAGCGGATAATATTTTAAATCCCATATACCGCGATAATTCCGTACTGGAACGGAATTGGTATTGTGCTAATGTTTGTGGATGCAGGAAAACAGGTTGGAGGGATCCAACTGGATTCCTCAACAGTATTTATTTGATTATGGATATTTTGATATTTGATGGATGACATCTCTTATGTCAATCACACCAAAGAAATATTAAATGAATGGAATTGGGATATAGACGGAATATAATGAAATAGAGCCACTTTGAGGTTCCCTATGAAATGAGGTATGGAACGGAGCCACTACGAATAAGTTCGGGGAGTTACGAAGGAAGCTTCGGAATCATGGGTTGAGAACGGGGATTATCATATCGATATATGATATCGTTGTTGTCGTGATTGACTATTTGGTATGTAGCATCATTG
This sequence comes from Allium cepa, assembly GCA_030765085.1. NCBI lineage: Eukaryota > Viridiplantae > Streptophyta > Magnoliopsida > Asparagales > Amaryllidaceae > Allium > Allium cepa. Next base: position 169,607,897 of record CM060932.1, read on the forward strand.
GACCAAATTTGGAATTTTAAAATGATTTTTAAAGTGATTTTTGAAAGAAAACGTTTATAAAATATTTTTGGAATTGATCCATTTTAAATAAATAAACGTATAATTTTAATGTTATATAAAAATTATGATTTTTGAGAAATATAGTTAAAAACTAATTTTTGAGAATATGATGCTAATGATTTTATAAAATAGTTAAATCGGAATTTTAGAATTTATTGTGAAAAGTTTAAAAATAGAATTTATGAAATTTAATTATTTTATAAATCAGAATGATGGAATTATAAAGGGGATTAAAGATGTTTTAAAAAAATAGTATAAATTGATTTATATAAGATTTATAAATTGATAATTTATAAATTAAAAATATTTGAGTTATAAAACGAGTTTTATAAGTGTTAGAATAAATTGTGAATGAATTTCATAAATGAATGAAATTTATAGAATTATAAACGGTGAAGTTATAAATCGAATTTTATAAGCAGTAGGTTTATAAAATTTGTAAAGTTATTAAAAGACTAGATTTGGGTAAATAAATGAATCTTGTAAATTATAAGATTTATAAATTGGGATGTTTAAAAGAACGATTCTTGTAAATGAATAAATTATAAGTGTTTCACTTATAATATGAATTTCTAGTATATCATGAGATATGAATTGAGATATGTTAATAAAGGAGATTTATAAAAGGAAGTAGTTATAAAATAAATAGAAATAGAATTTATAAACGTTGTTTTATAAAATTCGCAAACGACTTATGTTGATAAGTAAATTGTTATAACTTATTTATGGAGTTATATTAACGTTTTAGACAGTGAATAATCCTTTAAAATGAAATGTATAGAAATGATGAAATTGGTTAACATAGTATATTCACGTTTTTGAATAGTGAATAATATGTTAAAGAAAATGTTTTGGATGTGATATTTTAAACAGAATTAAAACGACCTAACGATGTTTTAAATATGTTGAGATTCGAAACCATAGATGTCAACATTTATTGTTGAAATAGATGTTTCGAGAAATAAAAGGAAATGGTGGACTATAACACTGTTGTTATAGTAAATGATTTCCGAAAGGAAATGTTTTGTATAGTATTGGGATTTATATATCTATTTTAATTTCGAATCCCTATACTAGTGATTTTGGGTTGTCGTAACGATGTTTTGCGTAACATTCGTTTTGGCCCAAATAAATATGTTAAAGAGAATGATTTCCTTAAAGAATGAAAAATATACTTAATTTCGATTTAAGTATATTGAATATTTTCCAAGTGTTGAAAATAAATAGGTTCGTGAATTACTTATTAATAAATAAGTATGGAAATGTTTTCCAATATGAAGTGAATATTTAGAATTTATCTTTTTGAAGATAAATTGAAATGAATAATTGAAAACGTATATTCATAGATATTTTGGGAATTATAAATTCACTATGGAATTTATAAAGAAAGTGGAATTTGTTTAAAAATAAATATTGATTTATTTTTGAAGTATGAAAATTTTATATCTTGTGAAGATATTTTGGAAAATAAATAATTTGGAAAATTATTTGGAAACTGGTGATGTGTGCATATCCATTGATAGTTCAATAACCGACTATCAATATTTCCCTTTGAATGGGTATTTATTGTGATTTGCTTGAATTTGAATGCCACACTTATTTTTGAATAAGCGCTCACTATTCGGGTTAACCGGGAAAGGACCATGGGGTCGTATAACCCATTCCGAATATGTGATACGTCGTTATGAATAGCATTGAAGATCGGTGTTGAAGACCCGGTATTTGCGAGAGCGATAGGATGACCTGTCGATTGACTCTGCACCGAGTTGCTCCGGTATTGAGTTCTCCATATGTGATGGTGAATCCGATCAGGATTGTGAATATCCGGATTGCAAGGACTTCTTTGTAAGTGCCTTCGGTTCTGTTCGAGCCTGAAACAGACTTGTATGGATTGTATGTCTGACATTACAAATTGAGATATAAAGCCGATTTCATTCAAATATATTTCTGTTGGTGGCGAAGAATTTATTCTTTTAGCTTAACACCCTTCTCTGAGACGTACGAGCTCAGAGGTTATGTAGTTGAAGGTTATCAGCGATATATTCCCAATTTGGTAATGTGACATGCTGAGTGTTGCTGTGAAATGATCATTGTGTTGATTATTTGTGATAGGATCATTTATTTGATCGTCTATCCTGGTGATCATTTCTATGATCATTTGTTGACCCAAAGCATGGCTTTTGTATAAAGTATGTTTTTGTGGACGTGACTTCGTTGAGCCTCACACCTCGGGAATGGTCAAAACAGGAAAGATGCAGCAAGGTTATGAGGGGTAGCGCCCTTTAGGATATGTGCATTTCCTTCTGGAAAAGGGTGGTATCATGGTATGGAGCCCAGATACTTACTCATGTTGAAAACACTTTATGATTGTGTGAATTGATTGCGAGCGCTCGGTGAAAGGTCCCAAAGGACCGGGGGATGGCATATTCGGTCAGTTGTTACTCAGTTAGGGGTAACCCGGCCTTGTGTTGGTAGAGATCCGGTTTGGTTCTCGGGGATGTCCATCCAGAGGCATTCTCATGTGGCAATGGGAAGTTCCTTGGCCTGATCATTCGTTGGAAATCCAAAGAAACAATACGAGACTTGTACGGTTTTAGTTGTATAACCTGCTATTGAACATAGTTAGCTATAGTAGGCATACGATAATGGTCGTATGTTGGCTAAGATTTATATTCTACTTTCGAAATGAATTTTTTCTACACTATGCACTAGTAATAATATCAAATGTTCTTTTAAATGCGTATCAAGCATCTTTGACTATCATAAGGAGAAATCTCCTCCGATTCTGCGTTTGCATTGTGTGTGTGTGCGGGAGGCCTTATGGTAGTCTCATTTTTAAAAGCATTGCGAATTGACTTTAAAAAAATATTCCTCTATTTTGATTTTAAAGATAAATAAACTGTTTTGAGTTCTCACACCAGTCACATGACTGACTCGGAGTTTATTGTTTTCCTTCCTAAACACTGGGTGCCCACCAATTTTCACATGGGCAGTCAAGAGTAAAGGTTTATCAGGATATTCTGGATATTCAGGAGTTGCTGGAAGCAAGCTGGATGTCATGGCGTATTACTAGTATATAGTATTTCTTTTTCCGCTGCACTGTTTGTTGTTGTCGTTGTTGTACACTCTGATGATATGATGTAATGTAATAACTGATATAGTTCTTTGTTTAAAGATTATTCATTTATTATTATATGTTGTTCCGCTGCGAATTGTGAGATTCTGTTGTTATTCTGTTGTTTTCTGTTCTGTGTTCTATTTTCTTTTTGTTCTTTCTATTTTCTTTTCTCTCTATTTTCTGTCTTTTTCCCTCCTCTTCTTTCTCTTTCTTCTTTTTAAAACCCTAACTATTCGGTTTTTCGGCAACGAAAAATCGCAATCGTTACATTTGGTATCAGAGCATATGGTTAAGCGACAACCATGGTTCTGTTGGGTAGTACTCATTAGAGATAGAGTCAGTAGTACTCTAGAATGAGTTGGAGTGTAATAATAGCTATGAGAGCGTATTTGTTAGTGTATATAAAATTGTTTTATATTGTGATGATTGATTTGTTGAGTGGCATATGAACCTTCGTCAGCCTGGTCTCGACAACTATGCCGAAGGGGTTTCTAAACACTTGAATAGAACAATTTGACACAATATTGTTTTTAAATTGGGTAAATGAAATAATTTTACCTTGAGTATATTTTTATATATAAGGTAATAATTTTCAGAATTATTAAAGTGTATACAAGTTGTTTGTTTGGTTGTTTGAATAATCTAAATAAAGGAATAATTGTATAAGTAAAAAGAATTATAAGAATTGAATTATAATTACAGTGATTTATAATTGTGAGATAAACTTATATATATAAGAAGTGAAACTATATGAATATATTTATGAATATGAGTTGTAAATAAAAATGAATTTAAAGTTAAATGAAAATTTACGTAGAATTGGAAGCTGAATTGATTTATAAGTGAGAATTTAAGTTAAGTAAAACCAAGTGATGTTTGTAAAATGGAATATAACTTAAGTGATGTTGAATGAAGTTGATTTTGGTATCGAAGTAAATGAATTGTAACTGAATTGAATGAATGGATTGACTAATGATCAATTAAATGTGAATAGTTGATATGAAATAATGAATGTAAGTGTTAATTCATTAAAATCTAATGTTATTGAAAGTTGAATAGTTGAATAAGAATCAATTTAATTAAACCAATTATAAGCAAAGGAATTTGGTTGTAATTAATATCCATTGATTGTTATATGATTGTTAATTGATTGTATATAATTCATTAAGTGTTAATGGAATTGAGTTAATGAAATTGAAAGCTAAAGTAATTGGAATTCAATTGGAAGTTAAGTGAATCTTAAATAGAATTGAATTTGATTTGGAAGTGAACCAACTTGAATATGGATTAGTGAATATAAACTAGTTGAAAATGAATGTTAGTAAAATCCAATGTTAATGAATCAAAGGTGATTAAATTTGAAAACCATTTCATTGAATATTAATGAGAATATAAATGAATATTTATTGGTTATGAACGTTAGTTGGTTGATGGTTGAGTATATTGCTTTTATTGCATTTGTTATGTTGACATATATAGTTATTTTGTTGCTATATGTTGTATATTGATACTATTGTCATATATACATGGTTCTCATGTTGTTTGTTGAGTGATTAGTAGGTGCGGATCGCGTTTGCTTCGCATTTGGAGCTCGCTTTGGCGCTATATTAGCCGTATATGCTCGCTAATAAAATATAAGGTACATATCTCGGATTAAATATCGTACTTTTATACTTTTTCCCTTCGGGATGCCTCATTACTTGATGAGATGTATATTTGTGATATATATACTGTCATTTTTTTTTCGGATCGAGCCGCGCAAAGGAGACTATGGCAAATTTTTCCAAAAATTTAAGGCGTTAGAAAAAATTTGAGAAAATTGAAAAATTTTGAAAACTTTAACTTTGATTTAGAGTTGAAAGTTAAACAATAGTAGTTGTTTTTGAAAAGATAACTAAGTATGATTTGGAAACTTAGTAAAGTTATTGTAAGAAGTTTAATTATGAATTTTGGGAAAATTAATAGATTCTGTAGCTTTTCTTACTTAGTAATTTCGAGGACGAAATTCTTTTAAGGGGGGAAGATTGTAACGACCCAGGATTTTTATTAATTAAAATTTGAATATTTAGTTAATTTTAAGTATTAAAAAGTGAATTTATAAGTCGAATAAATTTTATTTTGAATAATTGGATTTAATTGAATAATTAGATCGATAATTTAATATGTTAAATTATGGAAATAATTGAAAATTGAGTTAAATATGATTGAAAATGATTTGTAAAATTTTATTTTATCATATTGAAGTTATAATGATAATTTAGAACTTTTAAAATCGAATTAAAAGTTAATTTGTGAAAATTGAATATTTTAATATTTAATCGACTAGTGAAAATAGTCAATTTTTGACCAGTCTCAGAATTAGACGAAACCAGTTCCATTGGATCCATAATAGTTAGTTATTACCGGATTTCAAATTTCGTAGCAAACGGAGTTATTGTTTGATCGTGGCAGCTCGAAACGCATCGAATTATTTTTAATTTTAATTTGGCGAGTTAAAATAGCCATTTTTCAAACAGTCTCGGATTTCGACGAAACCAGTTTCATCGGATCCATAATGTGATATTATTGTAAGGTTTCAAATTTCGTGTCAATTGGATTTACCGTTTGTCCGGTACAAATTAAAACGCCTAGAAAATCGTTTAAATCGGTTTAATTTAAATTGAACGTTTATAGCCATAACTCGCACAGATGTCCGAATTAGCTTTCGAAACCTATTCCATTGTGTCTGGAACGCGGGGTAAACCCTAGAAACGCTGGTTACGGCGCGTGAATCGGAGTTCGGAATTTCTGGATGAATAGTGTTCGTTTTTTCTCTATAAATAGCCCATAAATTCTCACAAAAAAAAACCCTAATAACTGCACAGCCGCCACCAACAAATGTATGGCCGAAAATTGTTTGTTTTCTCCCTTCAATCTCTCCCAATCTACAAACAATTAGCGAATGTTGTCAACTACAAAGATGAAGAGCATCCCGAGAGCTTCAGATCCGTACGGTGATGATGGAGTTTGGCGTCGCGTGGAGAGAGGGAGATGGCCGCGTTTGTCATGGAGTGCGCACGGTTTTCCATGCTAAAGGGGGGGCCGAGCTTCATGTGGTTGAGGCCGAGCAAGGTGTTGGTGAAGGGCTTCGACATGGAACTACCTGATCGTGTTCAAATCGCTTGAAATGGGTGCGAATTTAAACCCTAGTTGCTAAGTGATGGGTTTCATATGTTTCGGCTCTTACCTGTAGAAGGAACGCAAGAGGAAGATGAAGATGTTGGACGGCCTGATGATGAGCAATGCAAATCCAAGGGCTATGATGGCTTGGGTATAAAATTATAAAGAATTGTTGTAATTTAGTTATATAAAAATCGAGTAAACTTGTAAAATGCATATCTTTTTCATACGAGGTCGAAAACGCGCGAAACCAGTTGCGTTGGAATCGTATGGACGAGCACTATGCGATGAAATTGGATTGGTGTCATTTGGAGTTAGTGAGAATTTCGGGTAAAATTAAACGTCCGTTTAATTTTATCCGAAATAAATCGCTAAAACGAAATTGAAATCAAGGTGAGAACTTCTCACTCAATCGAATCAGTTTCGATTTTTATTTTAAATAGTTAGATTTAAAATATTTGAATGCATGTTTGAATGATGATTGTTATCTATTGATTGTTAAAATAGACATTATACACCGTTAGTAAGCGGATGTTATTTATTAAAAACATATACCGCGAATATTTCATAAACAGTGAAATTGGTATTATATATAATAGCAATATATATATATTGGCATATGTATATATTGGAGTTATTGATTTCCCGAATTTGTTTAGCGGATGAGACCCTATTGCGCCGTTATTAAGCGGATAATATTTTAAATCCCATATACCGCGATAATTCCGTACTGGAACGGAATTGGTATTGTGCTAATGTTTGTGGATGTAGGAAAACAAGTTGGAGGGATCCAACTGGATTCCTCAACAGTATTTATTTGATTATGGATATTTTGATATTTGATGGATTATCATATCGATATATGATATCGTTGTTGTCGTGATTGACTATTTGGTATGTAGCATCATTGGACCAAATTTGGAATTTTAAAATGATTTTTAAAGTGATTTTTGAAAGAAAACGTTTATAAAATATTTTTGAAATTGATCCATTTTAAATAAATAAACGTATAATTTTAATGTTATATAAAAATTATGATTTTTGAGAAATATAGTTAAAAACTGATTTTTGAGAATATGATGCTAATGATTTTATAAAATAGTTAAATCGGAATTTTAGAATTTATTGTGAAAAGTTTAAAAATAGAATTTATGAAATTTAATTATTTTATAAATCAGAATGATGGAATTATAAAGGGGATTAAAGATGTTTTAAAATAATAGTATAAATTGATTTATATAAGATTTATAAACTGATAATTTATAAATTAAAAATATTTGAGTTATAAAACGAGTTTTATAAGTGTTAGAATAAATCGTGAATGAATTTCATAAATGAATGAAATTTATAGAATTATAAACGGTGAAGTTATAAATCGAATTTTATAAGCAGTAGGTTTATAAAATTTGTAAAGTTATTAAAAGACTAGATTTCGGTAAATAAATGAATCTTGTAAATTATAAGACTTATAAATTGGGATGTTTAAAAGAACGATTCTTGCAAACGAATAAATTATAAGTGTTTCACTTATAATATGAATTTCTAGTATATCATGAGATATGAATTGAGATATGTTAATAAAGGAGATTTATAAAAGGAAGTAGTTATAAAATAAATAGAAATAGAATTTATAAACGTTGTTTTATAAAATTCGCAAACGACTTATGTTGATAAGTAAATTGTTATAACTTATTTATGGAGTTATATTAACGTTTTAGACAGTGAATAATCCTTTAAAATGAAATGTATAGAAATGATGAAATTGGTTAACATAGTATATTCACGTTTTTGAATAGTGAATAATATGTTAAAGAAAATGTTTTGGATGTGATATTTTAAACAGAATTAAAACGACCTAACGTTGTTTTAAATATGTTGAGATTCGAAACCATAGATGTCAACATTTATTGTTGAAATAGATGTTTCGAGAAATAAAAGGAAATGGTGGACTATAACACTGTTGTTATAGTAAATGATTTCCGAAAGGAAATGTTTTGTATAGTATTGGGATTTATATATCTATTATAATTTCGAATCCCTATACTAGTGATTTTGGGTTGTCGTAACGATGTTTTACGTAACATTCGTTTTGGCCCAAATAAATATGTTAAAGAGAATGATTTCCTTAAAGAATGAAAAATATACTTAATTTCGATTTAAGTATATTGAATATTTTCCAAGTGTTGAAAATAAATAGGTTCGTGAATTACTTATTAATAAATAAGTATGGAAATGTTTTCCAATATGAAGTGAATATTTAGAATTTATCTTTTTGAAGATAAATTGAAATGAATAATTGAAAACGTATATTCATAGATATTTTGGGAATTATAAATTCACTATGGAATTTATAAAGAAAGTGGAATTTGTTTAAAAATAAATATTGATTTATTTTTGAAGTATGAAAATTTTATATCTTGTGAAGATATTTTGGAAAATAAATAATTTGGAAAATTATTTGGAAACTGGTGATGTGTGCATATCCATTGATAGTTCAATAACCGACTATCAATATTTCCCTTTGAATGGGTATTTATTGTGATTTGCTTGAATTTGAATGCCACACTTATTTTTGAATAAGCGCTCACTATTCGGGTTAACCGGGAAAGGACCATGGGGTCGTATAACCCATTCCGAATATGTGATACGTCGTTATGAATAGCATTGAAGATCGGTGTTGAAGACCCGGTATTTGCGAGAGCGATAGGATGACCTGTCGATTGACTCTGCACCGAGTTGCTCCGGTATTGAGTTCTCTATATGTGATGGTGAATCCGATCAGGATTGTGAATATCCGGATTGCAAGGACTTCTTTGTAAGTGCCTTCGGTTCTGTTCGAGCCTGAAACAGACTTGTATGGATTGTATGTCTGACATTACAAATTGAGATATAAAGCCGATTTCATTCAAATATATTTCTGTTGGTGGCGAAGAATTTATTCTTTTAGCTTAACACCCTTCTCTGAGACGTACGAGCTCAGAGGTTATGTAGTTGAAGGTTATCAGCGATATATTCCCAATTTGGTAATGTGACATGCTGAGTGTTGCTGTGAAATGATCATTGTGTTGATTATTTGTGATAGGATCATTTATTTGATCGTCTATCCTGGTGATCATTTCTATGATCATTTGTTGACCCAAAGCATGGCTTTTGTATAAAGTATGTTTTTGTGGACGTGACTTCGTCGAGCCTCACACCTCGGGAATGGTCAAAACAGGAAAGATGCAGCAAGGTTATGAGGGGTAGCGCCCTTTAGGATATGTGCATTTCCTTCTGGAAAAGGGTGGTATCATGGTACGGAGCCCAGATACTTACTCATGTTGAAAACACTTTATGATTGTGTGAATTGATTGCGAGCGCTCGGTGAAAGGTCCCAAAGGACCGGGGGATGGCATATTCGGTTAGTTGTTACTCAGTTAGGGGTAACCCGGCCTTGTGTTGGTAGAGATCCGGTTTGGTTCTCGGGGATGTCCATCCAGAGGCATTCTCATGTGGCAATGGGAAGTTCCTTGGCCTGATCATTCGTTGGAAATCCAAAGAAACAATACGAGACTTGTACGGTTTTAGTTGTATAACCTGCTATGAAATGTGGCGGTAACCTGCTATTGAACATAGTTAGCTATAGTAGGCATACGATAATGGTCGTATGTTGGCTAAGATTTATATTCTACTTTCGAAATGAATTTTTTCTACACTATGCACTAGTGATAATATCAAATGTTCTTTTAAATGCGTATCAAGCATCTTTGACTATCATAAGGAGAAATCTCCTCCGATTCTGCGTTTGCATTGTGTGTGTGTGTACGGGAGGCCTTATGGTAGTCTCATTTTTAAAAGCATTGCGAATTGACTTTAAAAAAATATTCCTCTATTTTGATTTTAAAGATAAATAAACTGTTTTGAGTTCTCACACCAGTCACATGACTGACTCGGAGTTTATTGTTTTCCTTCCTAAACTCTGGGTGCCCACCTATTTTCACACGGGCAGTCAAGAGTAAAGGTTTATCAGGATATTCTGTATATTCAGGAGTTGCTGGAAGCAAGCTGGATGTCATGGCGTATTACTAGTATATAGTATTTCTTTTTCCGCTGCACTGTTTGTTGTTGTTGTTGTTGTACACTCTGATGATATGATGTAATGTAATAACTGATATAGTTCTTTGTTTAAAGATTATTCATTTATTATTATATGTTGTTCCGCTGCGAATTGTGAGATTCTGTTGTTGTTCTGTTGTTTTCTGTTCTATGTTCTATTTTCTTTTTGTTCTTTCTATTTTCTTTTCTCTCTATTTTCTGTCTTTTTCCCTCCTCTTCTTTCTCTTTCTTCTTTTTAAAACCCTAACTATTCGGTTTTTCGGCAACGAAAAATCGCAATCGTTACAGGTATCCTTCTCCAGCCTCGATCCCTAATTGAGGACTTAATCCATGTACAAATCCATTATGTCACTCTTCGGCAAAGGAACTCACACCTTGTGGGTATTGCTCGTCTCTTCGATTAGGGTCACAACTGCGACCTATGTTATTTATCGCAGTAGTGTGGATCCAAGTGTTTTAAGATTCATTAGTTATAATGATTTATCATCATTTCAGAGCATGCCTAGGGACCTTCCTCGATCTAGTACATGTGTAAGTGACTTAATCGTTTTTATGTAGAGTTTATTAGTTATTTAGTTCATGCCATTCCAATCAAGAGATAACGACCTATACCCATAAGCCGGGCTCGCTTCGATTTGTGACGGATGATGGCTGCTCCTGTTCCATCCTGTGTAGTTAATGCCCCGCTATTACCCCGCCACAACCCCGCTATATCTCATAGCGGATTTCTACCGCTACGACTTTTCCATATAGCCCCAGAATATAGCCTTTCTGCTTTAATCCCCGCTATTTCCGCTATATCCTGTTATTTCTGAAATATTCCACTATTCCCGCTATATCTTTTTTAATAAAATGAATTGAAAAATTGCATTTATATATTATAAAATTATGAAACTAGTTTATTTGATTTAATTTTTAATATATTTTCAGAAATGAAAATACTCTAATATTCTACCAAATTCAATTATGTTATATAACAGTTTTTCATTTATTTAAAGTATATTCGCACATGTTTTTATTTAAAATTATTTATGTATTATTTATAATTCAATTGAATGATAATTTTTCATTTAATTACCATTTACATATTTGTAAAAACATTAAGTACGAGTTTTATATGCTATTTTAGAGCCATCCGCTATATTCCGCTATATCCTCGCTGTTTCCCCGCTATGACTTTTTGCACCTCCACCGCTTTGAATCTACCGAGCGCATTAACTGAACAGGTTCCATCACCATTATCTGATTCCTTCCAGAGTCAATTAGATCTATTCCCCCAGTTTCATGGGGAGCGCTGCTGATCCATTCTCTTTGGACGAGGTTTTCCCCTAGTCGCTCCAATCCATATCCAAGTCTGTTTGTTTTCGCTCTAAGTTTTGGATTCAAATTTCCAACTAATCCAGCATCCATATGTGGTCTTCGATCATCATTTCCATCCCACCCTTCGAGTCTATGAGGGAATCTTGGATTATCCTCTTCCAAACGCATCCAAGTTCCGATTGACACCAAACTACTTAGCATTGTCCAACACCCCATCGAGATCGATCCAGCATAACTCGGGGGCATGCCCTCAAGTCTAGATCGGTCGATGCCAATCGTTCTAGAACAATTGGTACCAATCATTATGTGTCGGTCGAGGTCTGCCTATGGCTGTATTACTCTATCTTGTTGTCTGTTAGCTTCGTTTTCTTAGTTCTAATTCTAGTTCTCTCAGCTTCTACTGCTCCAACTCCATGATCTATATTTCCATCGTTTCCTGCTACTCCGTTTCCTTGGTTTTATGCTCTAGCTTGTCCTATCTGCCTGAGATGACACTGGATCAACTCCACTTGTCCCTTTAGCATCCTTTCGTGCATAACATCGATCATCATTTTCATTTCGTCTCTAGTGAGGTGGACCGAGGTTTGATTAGCTCCTAAGGAAGCCTCCTGAATTCCTTCATGATGGCTCCTATCCTTCTCCTTGTTGATGGTTTCCCCTTGCTCTAATTCCAAGTTCTCTAGTTGACTCCAAACCTGAACTCCAAATTCATGGGGGCTATCTCTCTCAGTGAAAGCATCAAAATGTTAGCATCAAACATAGGCACAAACACTCTGTTATAAGTGAAAGCACCAATATCCAATATTTAGATCTAAACAGAGAAGTATAAATTCATAGATTACAGAATTGAGTATAGAAAAGTAAATGAATACGCAAGTTTTATAATGGCTCGGCAAACTCTGGTCTACGTTCACTCCAATACTCTTTTATTTATACCATAAGATTGCAAGTATAGTTGTTTTTGCCTTAGAAAATTAAGGAGGAAGAGATAAGAAGCGATGAAGGAGAGCCAAAAAAAGATCCAACAGAAACAAGAAGATCCATCGTAATGAGCCAAGTCCGTTTTATTTATTCGTGAAGACGTGCATGGATCGGGATGAAATTTTGCCAAAAGAACCTTCAGAGCCGTACGACCCGATCCACCAATTTTCTGATCGATCACACACCATTGGAATGATTGGTGCCGATCATTCATAGTAGCTCCAATGGATGTGCGATCGTTTTTTGGGACCTCCATGACGTTAGCTACCTTCTTTCCAAATATCGTACAATTCTGATTTACCGTTTGTGAGACATCACTTTTCCATGGAGTCGAGTTGAAAAATGGAAATGCAGAAGATCGTTCCATATTTTCTCCATTTAGGGTGCGATCATTTTATGGGTCCACCATGATGTTAGCTACTTACTCTCTAAATTTCGTGTCATTCCAACTTTGTGTTTGTGAGATATTGATCGATCATCATTGATTTGAATTGTTTTATGGATCGATCCATATGGATCATGACCGATTGATTCAACTTCATCGTGGGACCCAATGATCGATGGTGTGGGTCCCTCATGGTGTAATGTGGCCGTCTTTCAAATTTTGTATCGATTATCTTTGTAGATTTTGAGTTATAGATCGATCGTCATCGAAAATTGCCAAAACGATCGTGAAAAACCCACTTCAGGATTGACCCAAAGCGAGACCCGAAGAAATAACCTTTTTGACTTGAAGAAGGTACTAAAAAAATTTGGCCCAACGTTAGACTCGGGTAAAATCCAAATTTTCTCCAAGCAAACGTGATTCTGACTCCAAGCACGAAAATGATCGTTGTCGATCGTTTTTCCAAGCAAACGTGATTTTGACTCCAAACACAAAAAAGATCGGTGCTGATCATTTTTCTCCAAGCAATCTCCAAGCGAACCATGCGCCAACTCTAAGCAAGTAGCAAATTTTCTGGGTCCGACTCCAAACAAATTACCACCGATCTGATCGATACCGATCCATCTTCTTTAGTCTATAACTTGAGCATACGAACTCCAATCGACTTGGAACTTGAAATGTAGCCTTTTGTGGCCTTCCTTGTCACTCCATACTAACTGCACCTTGATTAGGTCAGAAATTAGGGATCCGATCCATTGCCTAGGTGAAGTACCAATTCCATACTTAGCCATTTTTTTAGCGTTGTCCGTCCAAATCCGTTCAACTATCGTTCATAGTTTCAATTGTAATCGGTCTCTAATCTACCCATTTTAGTCGAACTAGTGGTATCTTAGCCTAACCAAAAGGCGGGATAACACTAGCGACCTATATTTTATTTTATATATATATATAAAGGAAATTTTTTTTGGAATTTAAAACTAAAACTAAAATTGGATTTTTTTTTCTTGGATTTTTTTTAAAAAGATATCTTCTTCTTGGATTTAATAAAAAATGTGTTTTTTTAAATATACAATATTATTTACCTACTAAAATTTTGTTCTTATGTTAATATATATTTGAATTAGTCAAACTAAATTTAAATTTAAAATTTTGAATATGAAATCATTTATTAAACTTGATATGTGTGTGCGTTTGGAAATTATATAATATATGTAACTTAATTTTAAAACAATATTTTTTTATTATGGACTAGAAAATTACAGATATATATTTATTTTATTAATGCTTGTAAATAACATTCAGGCACACGTGCACACGTATGCATACACATATGAGACCACGAAATCATTCAACTATGCTTAAAACAATTCTTGATATTGTTTCTCCTTATATAGTCGTAAAACACAACGATTATTCAAAAAAAAAATTCCATATAATTGATGTTCATATTAATGCCCTAAGAGTTTATAACATCTACAATGTTCAAACTCTAAATGTGAATTCCTAACAAAGTAAAATATAATAAACTAGAATTAAATTGAACTATAATTAGAATACATATATACATACATGCATGTACATACGTACGTGCATACTTATACATACATTGAAATATCAAATAAGACAACCAAATTAAAAATAATTTTAATAGTGTCCACTAAAAATGTTTTAGTATATATCAATTATTCATGTCAAGATAAAATACGATCTAGTGCAAATTATTTTTTAAAATTTCATCTTTTTTTCCTAATTGTCAATGCTCCTAATTCAACATTTCTTTATGCATTGTGATCCAATCTTCGTGCGATATGATGATGAATGGTTATGAGATCGATATATCTTGTTGATGTTGAATGGTTATAGGATCGTTATATCTTGTTTTTATCCTATTTTAGATCAATAATTCATTGCAAATCTGATTGAATTTGCATGGATCTTCGCCATCCAAGAATAGAATTTTTGGTTTTTTCATAAGAATGCTTGGCACATAGGTTGAAATTCATGTCCAACGAGTTGGATTTCTACATAACAGAACTTTAAGTTGTTGTGCCATATTTTGGACCAATAACATAAACTGTAGAAGTGGCTCCCGTTGAATATTTCACAATGACAGATAAGATATTGGAAGAGGCAGCTTGGGTTCTGTACAGCTGTATTTGTATCAATACAAGAAACGATAAAAGTTGTTGGTGCATTTCCATTACATAGCATTCATGTTTGTATTGAAACTTGAAACAGGCAGAATCATCATATAGTACAAGTGGTCATTAAATAATAGAGCAATGCTAGCTGCCTAGCATCACACTCCCTTGGGGAGATTGTTACTATACTGGTCACCTTATTGGTGGAAATCAAAGCATTTTACATAGTAATCATTAGCAATTAATAATTGCAATGTGAAATATGGTAATTTTCATTAAAAGGGTAGGTAGTAATGGAGTGGAGATTTGATGGAGAATCATTTCCCTAGCTTTTCTTTTAAAATTCCTTAGCTTCCTTCTTCTACTCTTCTTGTTTAATGATCCGCCTCTTGTCCTTTTACTTTGATGGGAAATGACCAAAGTGTAGAGGTGTTTTGGGGGAAAGTCATGATTGCATACAATAAAAAGTATGTTGAAAAGTTGAGGTCAATGTCTGCAATCAACGGTTATAGTCGTAAAACACAACGATTATTCAAAAATATATATTCCATATAATTAATGTTCATATTAATGCCCTAAGAGTTTATAACATCTATAATGTTCAAACTCTGAATGCGAATTCCTAACAAAATAAAATATAATAAACTAGAATTAAATTGAACTATAATTAGAATACATATATACATATACGTACGTACGTGCATACTTATACATACATTAAATATTAAATAAAAGACAATCAAATTAAAAATAATTTTGATAGTGTCTACTAAAAATACTTTAGTATAAATAAATTATTCATGTCAACACAAAATACGATCTAGTGCAAATTATTTTTTGAAATTTCCTCTTTTTGCCTAAATGTCAATGCTCCTAATCCAACATTTTTTATGCATTGTGATTCAATCTTCGTGGATATGATGATGAATGGTTATGGGATCGATATATCTTGTTGATGTTGAATGGTTATAAGATCAATAGATCTTGTTTTTATCCTATTTTAGATCGATAATTCATTGCAAATCTGATTGAATTTGCAAGGATCTTCACTATCCGAGAATAGAATTTTCGGTTTGTTCATAAGAACGCTTGGCAGATAGGTTGAAATTCATGTCCAACGAGTTGGATTTCTACAAAACAGAACTTTAAGTTGTTGAGCCATATTTTGGACCAATAACACAAACTGTAGAAGTGGCTCCCGTTGAATATTTCACAATGACAAATAAGATATTGGAAGAGGCAGCTTGGTTCTGTACGGCTATACCTATATCAATACAAGAAACGGTAAAAGTTGTTGGTGCATTTCCATTACATAGCATTCATGTTTGTATTGAAACTTGAAACAGGCAGAATCATCATATAGCATAGGTGGTCATTAAATAATAGAGCAATGCTAGCCGCCTAGCATCACACTCCCTTGGGGACATTGTTACTATACTAGTCACCTTATTGGTGGAAATCAAAGCATTTTACATAGTAATCATTAGAAATTAATAATTGCAATGTGAAACATGGTAATTTTCACTAAAAGGGTAGCTAGTAATGGAGTGGAGATTTGATGGATAATCATTTCCCTAGCTTTTCTTTTAAAATTCCCTAGCTTTCTTCTTCTACTCTTCTTGTTTAATGGTCCGGCTCTTGTTCTTTTACTTTGATGGGAAATGACCAAAGTGGATAGGCGTTTTGGGGGAAAGTCATGACTGCGTACAATAAAAAACACGTTGAAAAGTCGAGGTCAATGTCTGCGATCACCGGTCATTTTGGGAAGATTAATTGACAAACAAAATTCTACGAGTCTCAGATTCGCAAATAAATCCAAGTGGAATGGGTGGCGAAGCTGAATTGGTAACGTTTTGAAAAATATCATTTTGAATTTTTATTTTTATTTTTTCAATTTGTTAATATATCATTTTGTGTTTCTGATTTTTAGAAGAGAATGGCGAACGATCAACTCTTGAAATTATTTCCAAGAGAAAATGGTACAAAGAAACCACATTACTATCAGTTTGCAAACTGCTATGACTTGCTTGTTAGTAAAAAAATGGAGCTCAAACAACGCAAAAATCTTAAGATATGTCCAGACGAAGTCAAAGGGCAAGAAAAAAGCAAGCCGGACTAATTATGATTCTAGCCCAGGCGATTCTTCTCATCTAGACTCTAATATATGCTCAGATAACGAAGACGAAGAAGTAGAACCCGCATTTGATGAAGATGCTAAACCGATGGGGCAACGAGCAACGAAGAAGAAAATTGCCGTTCAATCCTAAATCGGTTCTCGTTAGCCCTAATACATTAAAAACATGCGAGAGAAAATGCAGAACGTCAAAGAAGGAGTGTAGAAAAGCTTGCCGTGCTAAAAGAACCGACCGAGATTGAGAAGGGTCAGTTTGAGTTAGAGCGGCAACACCAAGAGACCTTATTAATGGAAAAGGATGTCATCGGAATGGAACTAATTATAATGCAATATAGGATGGAGTATAAACAACACATTATTGAGAGTAGATCAGGAACGAAACATATTTAGTTGAAATATTCATGTAATATTTTTAATTATTGTAGTTTAAGTATTTATGTACCTTCAGTTTATGTTTTTAATCATGTACTGTTTTAAAATATTCAATGGTATATCGCTTTTCCGATGCATTCTGTAGATATCATTATAGATTTACTTCACCAAACATAAATGCTATTACAAACACCATGATCATAGCATTCCATACTTCATTACACAAATAAAAAGGCAAACAGATGTAATTAAACAAAGATCCACCGTCGCGAACTACTGATTTCCATAAAAATTCCAAATATGCTCCATTAAATCCCTTTGGAGCCTATATGAATAGTTGCATTACGATATACTTCATGGTGATCGATGTGAATTGCGTACTGTCCTTCAGTTCATAACGTGGCTGTGTGGAACAATTCAACGGGTTGTCTTGCCCCATCATACTCGAAATCGGGATAGTCCATCTCGTGTTCATCTTCAATGATCATGTTATGCAAAATTATACAAAAGAACATAATTTTAGTCATTTTTGATCTCTTCTATAATCTACATGGATTGCTGACCATTGGAAACCTTGCCTGAAGGACCCCAAAAGCCCTTTCTATGTCCTTCCTTTGTCCTTTTTACATTGCAGCAAATGGTTCCTATTTTGTCATCATTGGGTTTGCAAATGTCTTTACAATCGTGCTTCATTTCGGATAAATTCCATTTCCTAGATAGTATCCATACTCACATGTGTTATGACCAAGAGTAAATGATACAGGAGTTGACTTACCTTACGCCAAATTATTAAATAAATGATAACGTTTAAGTCGTTAAGAGAACCAAGCATTCCAAAGAAAGCATGCCAAATCGACACATAATGAGAGGTAACTGCTTCTAAGATGATAATTAGTTTTTTTTTCTTTGCCATTATTGTTGGATGTGAATTTTTGTTTGATGATAACAAACATACATATATCAATATGTGTTTGCAGATTGTACTATATAAATATATACATAAATATTCATATTGAATAATAATACTGTTGCACAGAAATTATATAATTCAATCATTATACTATTGCACAGAATTTATATAATTCAATCAGTATTTTTATTCAATATAATATTTTACAAAGATTTCAGCTCACTCTATATACATATACATGTTTATACAATTCATATTCATATTTTTCTCACTACAACACACAACACTGTACAAAATCACAAATCTGCATCTATCTGCATTGTCCACCTGCAGTTCTAGTCCTGTCTCTTGTGTACCTGTATAATTAGCAACTACAGCAGCAATCTGAAGATAAACAAAATTGAGTGTGCAAAAATATAAATTTGTTTTTATTGGTGCCTCAGGTATTTGGGTTGTGTGTCATTATTTACATTTGAATTCACCACACACAAATCGTGCACATAGATATATACACTTGTATTCCTATCAGGGACAAATAAACATAAGTGGCTGCAATACACACGTGTACATTCATACACGTGTGCACTGCCTCGCCAACTCGTGTACGCAACCAACAAAAGTACCGGAGACTACAAGTAGAACACGTGCAATATATTTAAAATCACAACACGAGCACAACGTCCAACCCGAGTTTTTAAAACTGGGTTCAACACAAGGCAACATGAAGAATGATACAAAGCAGACCAAATGAAGACCACAAGATCAACTAATCAACAGTGCACAAGAAAACCAGTTCAACAAGTATGCACAGCAATGCAAGAACAAGCCAGCGGATACATGAAAAATGCACATCAACCAAACAACTAGAATGGATATAAAGATCAATGACACCAGTATATATCAAGTGAAGCATTTGTGTCAAAGGCATAGCAACTGCAAGAACATGAAAACAGATACAAAGCAATGAACAGAGAACATGCATGAAGAACCAGAAGTACAAGTGCAGTGCAAGATGGTCAGACCAAACAGCAATGCAAGGGCAGATGACACAGACTCAAGCAAGTGCACAACTAAACCACCGAGCTAAATGCAATTCAAGTAAAGATATCAACTACAGCATGCAAGATCCAACAGCTACATGAAGCAAACAGAATGAATGAACTCGAACAGACACACATGTATATGAAGTGACAAGTCGAGCAACAGTTCGTGTATGCATCAGTAACCAGACACAGAACAATAAAAGCAAACAGTGACACAGTAGTGAACAACAACGCAATGTTCAAGTGGAGACCAAAGAAGATGGTCAGAGACGAAGACTACAAGATGAACAAAGTTCACAAGTGCAGCCAAATATATACAAGTGCAGACACAAAACAAAATCAAAGAGTGATACAATGTCAATGCCAATGCCAGACACGAAGCTCGCAAGGATGAAAACAGTGATGATCGACTTAGTGCAGAGTCGTGGAGTGGATATGATTCACGAAATCAAAACAGTACTGTGATGATCAAGACGCAAAATCAAAGTCAGAAATCAAGTGTTCGTATCTTTGAAAAAGTCACAAAGTAAAAGGGAAAGTTGTTGTCGTATCAATCAAGTAAATATCGAACGCATCAAAATCAAAGTCGTGAGCATCAAGTCCAAAAGTATATCAGGAAAGCCGTGTGCATCAGGAAAACAAAATTTAGGAAAGTACCAAATTGATACGAGCAAAATCAAGTGTTTTGAATTCATATAAATACCAAACCCAAATCATCATCATCGGCATCGAGTCAAGAAAACAATCAAACCAGCAACGAAAAGATTACATACCGCAACAGTGAACTCGATCTTCTCGAAGCAACCAAGTCCAAATTTCATAAAACAATCAAAGGAGCAGCTGGGAATAAGCAACGCAAACCATCGTACGAGCGCGAGCAAGAGCAACGCAAGTCAGAATCGATCATCAGAGAGCCGCAAAACCCTAATTTCAGAAAGAGGATCGGCCGACATTATTTTCACAAGCCAAAAGAAGTGGATCGGGTTAAAGAATAAAAGGGCCGACTTTATTATTATAAAAGGGTTTTTTATTTAGGGTTTATTTTTTAAAAGGGGTTTTTGTTTATCAAGTTTGAAGTTGTTTTTTTTCATTTTGCTGTTTTTTTCTTTTCGAATCAAGTCTTGGTAAATCACCACATAGGTTGTATGTAGTGTCAGATTGTCTAGTTAGAATTAGTTCAGTGAGCAAGGTGTGCGAGTTTGCAAAACTCTATAGGCTGGAGCAGAGTTTGCAAGTTTGCAAAACTCTATAGGCGGAGCAGGGGGTGCGAGTCTAGTAGAGTGTTTGTGAGCGGGAGCAAGGGTTTGCGAGTCTGTTAGAGTGTTTGTAAGCAGGATACTGTTTAATTCTAATTGAAATCTGAGAATGCAGCAGTAGGCAGGGGTTGCCGAAGCTGGATAAATTTTGTGTGTGATTTATTTTTCAGTATATTTTTTTCTGCAGTTTGTTTCTGTGTTTAAATCGAGAAAATTTTCTATAACCCTATTCACCCCCCCTCTAAGGTTAATCTTGATTCTACAAGTGGTATCAGAGCACGGTATTTTTCTTTAACTCTAGAGTCATGAATTCACCAAATAATGCTTTTTCTGAGGGGAAATCTATTGCTAGGCCACCCATGTTTAATGGGAATGATTATGCTTATTGGAAAGTTAGGATGAGTATTTATCTTAGTTCTGTTGATTATGATGTTTAGGACATTATTGAAACAGGCTATAAATCTCCCACTATAACCGTTGGTGATATTGAGATTCCTAAACCTAAGGATAGGTGGGATGCTAACGATAAGAAATTAAAAACTATAAATGCTAAAGCCATGAATGCTTTGGTCTGTGCTCTTGATAAGAATGAATTTAATAGAATTTCTCATTGTAAAACTGCACAGGAAATTTGGCATACCTTGGAGGTGACACATGTAGGAACTTCTCAAGTCAAGGAGTCTCGTCTAGCCCTATTTAGCAATGAATACGAGAACTTTGTGATGGACAAAGGCGAGAGCATAAAGGACATGTTTGGACGCTTTTCAACTTTGGTGTACAACGCTAGAGCGCTTGGGATGGTATTCACCGAGGTAGAGCTTGTGAGGAAGGTGCTACGAATCTTACCGATAAACTTTGAGGCAAAAGTCACGGCAATCCAAGAATCGAAAGATTTGAGTAAACTAAGCATGGAGGAGTTGATTGGTAACTTGATGACATATGAGCTTGAGCTAAAAGCAAAGGAGGAACGCAACAACTCTGAACCAAAGAAGAAGACGATTGCCTTAAAGAGCAAAGAAGAGAGCGATGAAGAAGATCCGATTGAAGAGCTTGCAATGGCTGTCAATAAACTTCGAAAATGGTCAAGATTCAAGCCACGCAAGAAGAAAACAAATGGTAATAGGTCAAAAGATTCTGACAATTTCGATAATGAATCGACGTGCTTTAACTACAACAAGCCTGGCCACTTCAAACAACAATGCCCACTTCTCAAAAACAACAAAGGAAAGAAAAAGAAGAAGAAGGCATTTGCAGCGACTTGGGATGATGAAGAAGGAGAGGAAGTTTCGAATAATAGCTCAGAGGAGGCTAACTTGTGTCTTGTGGCAAAATCAGATTCAGAAGCAAGCTCAGAGGAATCTAGTGAGGTAGGTGACTATTCTTATAAAGATCTTGTTTTTATGTGTCTTGATCTTACTAAAGTAGTTGATACTCTTGAATCTATAATTGAAAAACTGAAATCTGATAGGAGAGAACTTGCTCGTGAAAATTTTAGGTTAGAAACTGAACTTGAAAACATTCAAAATCTAGACTGTGAAAAATGTAGAATTTTAGATTTAGAATTATCAAGAATTAAGAATAGCTCTGAGAATCTTGAAAAAGAAAACTTGAGTCTTAAGGAAACCATTGACACTAGGAAAAAGGATTTTATAAATAGATGCACCTCACTTGTCACTGAAACACAACACTAAAAACCAAAGTCCAAAATCTTGAGAAATCTCTGAATAACTTTTCAAGAGGAGAAAAATCATTCAACATGTTATTGGGAAATCAAATTTTTGCTAACAACAGAAAAGGACTAGGTTTTGAAAAAACACAAGCTGATGATGATGAAATAGGTAAGAGTGTCTCTGCTAGATGTGAAATAATTGGACATCATGTTGAAAACTGTAGTCATAGGAACAAGAACACAAAATTTATACAAGTTTGGGTTCCTAAGAATTCTACAAACAAATTTCATGTCTATTGGAACAAGAATAAAAGGACAAAACAAGTTTGGGTTCCAAAGGGACTGTTTATTCACAATGCTTCAGTCACTAATATCATTGGACCTAAGAGTTTCTCTAGTTCATTCTCCTCTCTCTCTATGTAGGTCTGTTGGCGGGCTAAGGAACAACAAGAATGGTTTCTATATTCAGGTTGTTCTAGACATATGATAGGTGACAAATCGAAGTTCCTTAGCCTAGAGAATTTTAAAGGTGGAAATGTAATCATAGGGGACAATAGCAAGTGTAAGATTATTGGTAAAGGTGAAGTAGGTAATGGTATTTTTTCCTTGACTAATGTTTTATACGTTGATAATTTGCGCCACAATCTCATTTCTATTAGCCAGCTATGTGACAAAGGTATGAATGTGGTTTTTGATAGTGATACTTGCAAAATCATTGATAAAATCTCTAATAACATTGTTTTTATGGGCAAAAGAAAAGGAAATGTTTACTCACTTTCGTTTGATAATCTAAATCTTTTTAGATGTTTGGTAGCCACTGACGAAGAGGCATTTTTATGGCATTGAAGACTTGGACATGCTAGCATGAGCCTCTTAGAAAAACTTGAAACGAAAGAATTAGTCAGAGGGTTACCACATCAGAAATTTAAAAATAATAAAGTGTGTAAAGCATGTTCCTTGAGCAAGCTTAGTCGATCATCATTTCGCCCTAAAAACATTGTTAGCACATCAAGGGTCCTTGAATTAATTCACATGGACTTATTTGGACCAAATGAAATTGCAAGCTTGAATGGAAAACGTTATTGTTATGTATTGGTTGATGATTATTCTAGATTTACATGGGTTTATTTCTTATCCAAAAAGTCTGAATCTTTTGAGTGTTTTTCAAAATTTGCAAAATTTGTTCAAAATGAAAAAGGAGTTTCTATTAAAATCTTGAGAAGTGATCATGGAGGCGAATTTGAAAACTTGGAATTTGAAAGCTTTTGTGAAGAAAATGGTTTAAAACATGAATTTTCTGCTCCACGAACACCTCAACAAAATGTGGTGGTTGAAAGGAAAAATCGTACATTACAGGAGTTGGCTAGATCCAAGTTGAGTGAGTATAAACTGCCGCTAACCTTTTGGGCAGAGGCAGTGAATACTTCGTGCTATGTAATAAATAGAGTAATGATCAGGCCAATACTTGGCAAAACGTCTTATGAATTGTGGCATGAAGGGAAACCTAACGTTTCTTATTTTCGTGTATTTGGATGTCCTTGTTTCATTCTTACATAGGTGATCAACTTGGAAAATTTGAATCAAAAGCCGATGAGGGAATTCTCATGGGCTATTCAACAAAGAGCAAGGCTTACAGAATATACAACAAACGAACAAAGACAATTGTTGAATCAATCAATGTGAAATTCGATGAATTTGACCTGGAAAGGACGACTGAAAAGACGATTGATGATGGGGTAGATCATGAAGGCATTGAAGAAGGGACATCTAGTAAGAGAGCTGAAAATAGGGCTGTTGATGCTGATAGATTGAAGTTCAAATCCAATCACCCTGCTGAATTGGTTATAGGTGATCCTACGGAAGGTATACGCACTCGCTCTTCGTTTGACAAAAAATTGTGTGCATTTTGTTGTCACAGTGGTTTTATTTCTGAAATTGAACCTAATTCTGTTGAAGTGGCTCTTAGTGATGAAAGTTGGATTTTAGCAATGCAGGATGAACTTAATCAATTTGGAAGAAATAAAGTTTGGAAATTAGTTCCTAGGCCTAATGACTATCCAATTGTTGGAACTAAATGGGTTTTCAAAAACAAACTTGATGAATCAGGAAATGTAATCAGAAACAAAGCTAGGTTGGTCGCTAAAGGATATAACCAAATAGAAGGCATAGATTTTGATGAAACATTTGCTCCAGTAGCTAGGTTAGAAGCCATTAGGATTTTGCTAAGTTTTGCATGCTATAAAGGTTTCAAACTTAAACAAATGGATGTAAAAAGTGCCTTTCTAAATGGTGATTTGAAAGAAGAAGTTTTTGTGGAACAACCCCCCGGTTTTGAAATTCATGATTTTCCAAATCATGTGTATAAACTAGAAAAAGCATTATATGGTCTTAAGCAAGCTCCTAGAGCTTGGTATGACTGCCTTTGTACATATCTTTTGAAAAATGGTTTTAAAAAGGGGAGTGCTGACACAACACTGTTTCTATTACATAATGGAAGTGAATTTTTGATTGTTCAGATTTATGTGGATGATATTATTTATGGTGCTACTAATGAACTCTTGTGCAAGAAATTTGAACAAGTCATGCAGGCTAAATTCGAGATGAGCTTGGTTGGAGAATTGAAATATTTTCTTGGATTCCAAATCAAGCAAAGCAGTGATGGTATTTTTATTTCACAATCCAAGTATGTATTGGAACTGTTGAAGAAATTTGGAGTTGAGAACTCCAAACCATTGAGAACTCCTATGAGTCCATCAACGAAGTTGGACAAAGACGAGAAAGGAATTACTGTTGATCAGAAAAAATATCGAGGGATAATTGGTTCACTTCTCTATCTTACTGCTTCTAGACCTGATATTATGTTTTCTGTATGTTTGTGTGCACGTTTTCAATCTAATCCTAAAGAATCTCATTTGAAAGCCACTAAATGAATTTTGAGATATCTTTCACACACACACAAAGTTGGATTATGGTACCCTTCTTGTGAAAATTTTGATTTAGTTGGTTATTCTGATGCTGATTATGCCGGTTCATTGGCTAACAGGAAAAGCACTAGTGGGACATGTTTCATGCTAGGACATTCATTAGTTTCATGGTCAAGTCGAAAACAGCATTGTGTTGCATTATCCACCACTGAAGTAGAATATATTGCTTTAGGAAGTTGTTGAGCTCAAATTTTATGGATGATGCAAACTCTTTCTGATTTTGGCTTAGTTTATAAACAAGTTCCATTAAAATGTGATAGTAAAAGTGCAATAGACTTGTCAAATAATCCTGTTCATCATTCACGCACAAAACACATTGATGTGAGACACCACTTTCTTAGAGATCACATTGCTAAGGAAGACATTTGCATTGAATATATTTCAACTGTGGCTCAACTTGCTGATATTTTCACAAAACCCCTCCCCGAAGACAGATTTTCCAGATTACGTTTGGATTTGGGGATTATAGAAATTGACTGATCATTTTCCATTTTTAGTTGAAATATTCTTGGATATATACTTTCAACTTCAATTTCTAGGATTCAAACCAGTTTTGGATATTATCCAAAGATTGATTCGAATATGGTATTCAGTATTGGATATTATATAATATAACCATCTTTCTATCGTTCATAATGGTTTTGTAAAATGAGAAGAGGGGATTATTTTTGTTAATTTTTTTTAATGATAATAACTCTTATGCATCCATTCTCATTTAAAAGTCCTTATGGTTATGCATGGATGGAGCATGTAAGTGAATTATTTTTATCATTACTCCATTCTCATTTAAAAGTCCTTATGGTTATGCATGGATGGAGCATGTAAGTGAATTATTTTTATCATTACTCCATTCTCATTTAAAAGTCCTTATGGTTATGCATGGATGGAGTATGGTAACTAAGTATTCTGATCTCACTTAAAAGTACGGATGCTTAGACTAATAAGTAACTGCTAATCCCATTTAAAAGTCCTTATGGTTATGCATGGTAAGTGCTTATTTTTGTGCTTAAATATCAAATTAATTTTAAAATATCTCTCTTCTTATTATACAAAAACCGAATCATCGATCCATTCTCTACAATGTGGAAATTGTTATCTCGTTTTGATATATTATGTTTTTTCCTTCTGTTCCATTATTTTTTGTCAGTCTTTCGATAATGACAAAAGAGGGAGAAGAACAAGATTTTGATAGGGAAGTAAATATTTTTTTGGAGTATTTCAACAAATTTGTTAAATGTTGCTAGTTAATTTTCTTTAGTTCTTTTATTCTTCTGTAATTTTTTAAATCTTCCAAATAGGGAGTGGTCTCAGTTGTAGGGGGAGCATTCATATAGGGGGAGCTAAATATTTCATGCTCAAACACATCTATTAGAATTTCAAAATCTTTAATATATATGTTTGTCATCATCAAAAGGGGGAGATTGTTTGATGTGAATTTTTGTTTGATGATAACAAAAATACATATATCAATATGTGTTTGCAGATTGTACTATATAAATATATACATAAATATTCATATTGAATAATAATATTGTTGCACAGAAATTATATAATTCAATCAGTATACTATTGCACAGAATTTATATAATTCAATCAGTATTTTTATTCAATATAATATTTTACAAAGATTTCAGCTCACTCTATATACATATACATGTTTATACAATTCATATTCATATTTTTTTCTCACTACAACACACAACACTATACAAAATCATAAATCTGCATCTATCTGCATTGTCCAGCTGCAATTCTAGTCATGTCTCCCGTGTACCTGTATAATTAGCAACTACAGCAGTAATCTGAAGATAAACAAAATTGAGTGTGCAAAAATATAAATTTGTTTTTATTGGTGCCTCAGGTATTTGGGTTGTGTGTCATCATTTACATTTGAATTCACCACACACAAAGTCGTGCACATAGATATATACACTTGTATTCCTATCAGGGACAGATAAACATAAGTGGCTGCAATACACACGTGTACATTCATTCACGTGTGCACTGCCTCGCCAACTCGTGTACGCAACCAACAAAAGTACCAGAGACTACAAGTAGAACACGTGCAATATATTTAAAATCACAACATGAGCACAAGGTCCAACCCGAGTTTTTAAAACTGGGTTCAACACAAGGCAACATGAATAATGATACAAAGCAGACCAAATGAAGACCACAAGATCAACTAATCAACAGTGCACAAGAAAACCAGTTCAACAAGTATGCACAGCAATGCAAGAACAAGCCAGCAGATACATGAAAAATGCACATCAACCAAACAACTAGAATGGATGTAAAGATCAATGACACCAGTATATATCAAGTGAAGCATTTGTGTCAAAGGCAGAGCAACTGCAAGAACATGAAAACAGATACAAAGAAATAAACAGAGAGCATGCATGAAGAACCAGAAGTACAAGTGCAGTGCAAGATGGTCAGACCAAACAGCAATGCAAGGGCAGATGACACAGACTCAAGCAAGTGCACAACTAAACCACCGAGCTAAATTCAAGTCAAGTAAAGATATCAACTACAGCATCCAAGATCCAACAGCTACATGAAGCAAACAGAATGAATGAACTCGAACAGACACACATGTATATGAAGTGACAATTCGAGCAACAGTTCGTGTATGCATCAGTAACCAAACACAGAACAATAAAAGCAAACAGTGACACAGTAGTGAACAACAACGCAATGTTCAAGTGGAGACCATAGAAGATGGTCAGAGACGACGACTACAAGATGAACAAAGTTCACAAGTGCATCTAAATATATACAAGTGAAGACACAAAACAAAATCAAACAGTGATACAATGTCAATGCCAATGCCAGAGACGAAGCTCGCAAGGATGAAAACAGTGATGATCGACTTAATGCAGAGTCGTGGAGTGGATATGATTCACGAAATCAAAACAGTACTGTGATGATCAAGACGCAAAATCAAAGTCAGAAATCAAGTGTTCGTATCTTTGAAAAAGCCACAAAGTAAAAGGGAAAGTCGTTGCCGTATCAATCAAGTAAATATCGAACGCATCAAAATCAAAGTCGTGAGCATCAAGTCCAAAAATATATCAGGAAAGCCGTGCGCATCAGGAAAACAAAATTTAGGAAAGTACCAAATTGATACGAGCAAAATCAAGTGTTTCG
This sequence comes from Allium cepa, assembly GCA_030765085.1. Classification (NCBI taxonomy): domain Eukaryota; kingdom Viridiplantae; phylum Streptophyta; class Magnoliopsida; order Asparagales; family Amaryllidaceae; genus Allium; species Allium cepa. Next base: position 169,636,674 of record CM060932.1, read on the forward strand.
AATTCATATAAATACCAAACCCAAATCATCATCATCGAGTCAAGAAAACAATCAAACCAGCAACGAAAAGATTACATACCGCAACAGTGAACTCGATCGTCTCGAAGCAACCAAGTCCAAATTTCATAAAACAATCAAAGGAGCAGCTGCGAACAAGCAACGCAAACCATTGAACGAGCGTGAGCAAGAGCAACGCAAGTCAGAATCAATCATCAGAGAGCCGCAAAACCCTAATTTCAGAAAGAGGATCGGCCGACATTATTTTCACAAGCCAAAAGAAGTGGATCGGGTTAAAGAATAAAAGGGCCGGCTTTATTATTATAAAAGGGTTTTTTATTTAGGGTTTATTTTTTAAAAGGGGTTTTTGTTTATCAAGTTTGAAGTTGTTTTTTTTCATTTTGTTGTTTTTTTCTTTTCGAATCAAGTCTTGGTAAATCACCACCTAGGTTGTAGGTAGTGTCAGATTGTCTAGTTAGAATTAGTTCAGTGAATAGGGTGTGCGAGTTTGCAAAACTCTATAGGCGGGAGCAGAGTTTGCGAGTTTGCAAAACTCTATAGGCGGAGCAGGGGGTGCGAGTCTAGTAGAGTGTTTGTGAGCGGGAGCAAGGGTTTGCGAGTCTGTTAGAGTGTTTGTAAGCAGGATACTGTTTAATTCTAATAGAAATCTGGGAATGCAGCAGTAGGCAGGGGTTGCCGAAGCTGGGTAAATTTTGTGTGTGATTTATTTTTTTAGTATATTTATTTCTGCAGTTTGTTTATGTGTTTAAATTGAGAAAATTTGCTATAACCCTATTCACCCCCCCTCTAGGGTTAATCTTGATCCTACAATTATATGCTCCAACAAAATCTTTTGGACAGTTCTTCCACTCCCAATGCATACAGTCTAGACTTCCAAGCATGCTAGGCCAGCCTCTGTTTTCATGCATTCGCATTACATCTACCTTGTTAAAAGAACAAAGATATTTAGTTCCATCAATGTCCTCAACTGATTGACAGAAGTGATCTAGGTTTTCCAATGTCGTACTCTCTGCAATACGATATGCGTCATCAAGGGCATCGGTGGGTGTACCGTATTCGAACATCCTCAAAGCCGCGGTCATCTTTTGATGCTTACTCAAACCTTGTTTTTTGCAGCGTCCTGCTTGTAATCAAAGTAATTATTATTCTGCCGAATACTTTTGAGAATTCTTAAAAACAATGGACGACTCATTCTTAATCGTCGTCTAAACATCTCTGAACCATAAGTTGGATCACGAGTGTAACGACCCGTAATTTTAACACCTTTAAAATGAGATATTTAATTATTTTACATACTCAAATGTAGAATTTTCAAACTTAAACAATCATGTTATATATGATAAATAAGAATGGTAAACTTATTTTTGATATTGAATAAAGATTTTGGTTTCCCGTTGTAAAATCGACAAAAGCCGGATTTAGATAAAGTAGGATAAATATTCGAGAAATTTTTTTAAAGGATAAATAATTCCTTTTAAAAATATATATAATCAATATCAAACTCATTTGATAGTAATAGTAATTTAATTTATAATGGTTTGATAAATATATAAAACTTGTTTTATAAAATTGACAACTTTCGTCGCATATCGATAAATCGATGTCGTATTTTTATAAGAAGATTTGGATTTTTTTATATTATTTTGTAAGTCAAATATGCTTGTTTTAATTATTTAAAGATAATAATAAATTTATTTTGAAGTTTGGTTTACATGAATAAATAGTTTAACAAAAACATCAAAATGTGACTGGAAAACGTTTTGTCGAAAATCAATGTTTTATTCAAAATAAGTTGTTGCAACGTTATTACACCTTTGTTAACATGTTTTTAACATATGTATTACATATTCTAATAACTAAACATGTTTACTTTTACTAAATATAATTAGAAAACTTCTAGAACATCATTAAGAAAAGTAAGTAAGTTTAAGAAAAGTCAAAAGTAAAAATCATATCCAAATCACATCAAAATCCAATAAAATAATTACTTTTTACTTAATCTTTAAGTGACTAAGACACAATGTAAGGATGTGAAAGATGATGTTAAGTATTGAAAAAGTGGAGATTGCCTTAGGTTTAAGTAAGGTAAGTTTGGTAATTTGGTAAGAGGTTATTTTGGTAAATTTACAATTTCTTTCTTTTTCTATAAATACCCACCTCCTTCTTCACTTTCATTCACATTTCTTCTTCTTCTTTGATCAAGCTTCTTCATCTTCTTACTCTTCTCTTTAATGGCTTCCAAGCCATAGAAAAATTATAAAGAAATAATGTCAAAATATTTAAAAATATTCAAAAGAAATCAATGTTTATTCTCTTCAAATCAAACTCCTCTTTTCTCCATATTTTACATCTTATTCTCTCGGTCATAACTTCTTCAAAACAGAACCAAAATATTAAAAAAAAATTGAAATGTTGTTACAGCTTTCATGTTGACCACTTTGTCCAATTCTTAGCATAAATGTGTTAAAAATCCACTTCTTTCCAGTGCATTCTCTGGCCCGGTTTTTAACCCAGAGAATAGGGCATTTTGTTTTGATCATAACTTGATCAAATAGTTCCAAATTAAGAAATTCATTTTTATAAAACCATATGAAATTCCAGTTGCTATAACTTTTATGTTGATCACCTTTTTCATTTTTGAGGTCTGATATACCTGAAACTCAATTCTTTGAAGTGCGTTTTTGGATTTCATTTTTGTCAATCCGACAATGCCTCTTCTTGTTTCTATCATATCTCCCTCAAAATAACTTGGAATCAAGTGATTCTTTTTTAAAATTCAAGATAAAAGAATTTTCAACAACTTTTCAGTTAACAAGTTTTTCAAATTTTGATAGGCAGAGTGTAAAAAACAAGAGAGAAGATGACCTATTTTTCGGGTCTAATTTTGAGAATTCAAGTTCAAAGCTCTACCACTTCTTCTCTATACTTTCGGCCAATCTCCATTTCAAGCCTTGGCCAAGCATTAGAAAGGAGGAATTCAGGTTTATTTTCATTTGGTTTCCAAAGTATGGTAGGAAGTATGCATTAGATCTCAAGTTCCTTGCCTTAAAGTTTAACGGAGTGGAATCCAAAGTGAGTACAACTCACTCTTTCCGACTCACTAATATTTTTATATAAGTGAGAATAATTTTATTTATGATGATTGATGATTGTTTGGATGATATATGATATATTATCTATATATTGATTGGTATTTGATATATTCTTGCCTTTAGAGCAGATAAGACATTATATGTTCCCGTGTATGAGCGGATGACCTTTTGTACACGCGTCTGCCTCGAAGTGGACGTTGTATACATATTCTAATATGTATATTTGTTGCAAGGACAGGTTAGAGGGATCCAACTAGATTCCTCATCAGTACTGGTTTATTTACAGACATTGTTATATATGCTGTTATGATGTGATATATGATGTTTTGGATGCATGATTATTGTATTTAGTGTCGTTGCAGCATTGAGCCTATTTTTGAAAATTTAAAAATATTAAAGTGATGATTTCAATTTAAAAAGGATTTTCAAGTGATTTTGAAGATAAATGTTTTATTAATTTTAAAGTGCTAAAGAATGAATATATTTTAAATAAATAAATGTTATATTATTACGTTATAAAAATTATGCTTTTTGTGAAATATAATTGAAATGTGAATAAGGAGTTAATGGTTTTGTAAATAGGTTAAATTGGGATTTTTTTAGTTACTATAAACGGTTTATATATAAGATTTAGAAAGTTGATATTTTTATAAATCAAAAGAGATGAAATTGGAAAGGAGTTTTATAAGTATTAAAAAGAAGTTATAAACGGATTTTATAAGTAAATAAGATTTCTGAATATGTGAAGTTATAAAATAAATGAATTTGTAAATAGATGATTTATAAGTAATTAACTTATAATTTATATTTTGGTATATAAATGAGATTTGTTAGTAAAGGGGATTTATGAATTAAATTTTTTATAAATATAAATGTGAATTTATAAACATTGTTTTATAAATCCAAAATCAATTGAATTTAATAAGTTAATTATTATAGTTTATTAAAGGAATGTCGTCCACGATTTCGGATAGTGGATTATTTTTAATAAATGTGTAGATGTAATGAATGTGGTAAATGAATTATACCCATGATTTTGGACAGTGGATTTTCTTTAATAAATGTGTAGAAGTAATGAATGTGGTAAATGAATTATATCCACGATTTTGGACAGTGGATAACCTTTAATAAATGTGTAGAAGTAATGAATGTGGTAAATGAAGTATATTCATGATTTTGGACAGTGAATAATCTTTTGAAATAAATAAATGTTTTGGGAAGTGATATTTTAAATGGAGTAAAATGGTTTGAAGATGTTTTAAAGTGTGTTAAGAGTCGAAACCATAGGTTTCAACATTCATTATTGAAATAGACATTTTCGAGAAAAAAGGAAATGATAGAATATGACACTGTTGTTATAGTAAATGATTTGGAAAGAAAATGTTTTGTTTAGTATATGAAATCTATATATCTATCTAATTTTCGAATCCCTATACTAGTGATTTTGGGTTGTCGTAACTGTGTTTTACTCAACATTCGTTTTGACCCACATGAATATGTAAAGTGAATGTTTTCCTTAAAGAATGAAATATAAACTTAATCTTGTTTAAGTATATGTAATATTTTCTAAGTGTTGAAAATAAATTAATTTGTGAATTACTTATTGTTAAATAAGTATATGGAAATGTTTTCCAATATTGAAATGGTTTGAGAATATATGTTTTTAAAGATAATTTTGAAGTGAATATTTGAAAAATGATTTAATTAATAAAAGATTAATTAAAAGGGCCTAGTGATTGTTATAGTGTTGAATATTTGTTTGTTTGTTTTGATAGTTAAATAACCGACTACCAAATTTGGCCATTTTAGTACCTCGACTTAATGTGGGAATTATTTAGTCGTATACTTAGTATGTAGCCTTCTGTGTAGGCTTGATTATCATTTGAGTTGAGGATGTTGATTTGTATAGTGCGGAGTATTACTCCAATCTATCAAGCTTCCTTCTTGGCCCGAAGGATAGCAAGTTGAAAGTTGGAGACGTGATAAGTCTATGAGACTTGGTTTCTGTGTGAGGTTGAAAAACGCTTTTGCATTGTTGGTGCGAAGAGACAGGATCAAATTTATCTAAAAACCACTTCAGACCAACGTATATGCATTCGATTTGTGTAGATTGTGATGATATTGATATTCAGGATTTTCATAGTGAAAGACCGCTTGTTGATCGTTTAGGGTCAAAATCCCAATATACATATAGTAGCGCTGGTCTCCTCATTATGAAATATCCAATGAAAGGACTATTGGCTACTAATCTTAGGGATTTTCCGATAGGATGTGGTAGGAAAGTACCTTCGATTTGTCATGTTCCTGGACAACTTGTATTGATGTTTGTCTGACATTGCAGTTCTAAAGATTACGTACATTGGATTTTACAAATGTACATCAGTGGTGGCGGAGAAGGCAACTTCTCTTAGCTTAACACCCTCCTTGAGACGTATGAGATTAAGGGTTGTATTTTTATGGAAGGCGATTAGTAGTCAACGAAAATGGTTGTGTGGCAATCAAAGTGATATGATATGTGATTGTGAAAGGTAATCGTTACCTTAGGCCTCATCAATCGATAATGACCAGAGTAGGGTTAGATCCAACAAGGCTAAGTGGGTCGCTTCCAAGTAGGATATGATCATCCTCTTCTGGATATATATTTACACACTATGACGTCGTGTATTTGATTATTGTGGTTTGTATGCCATGAGAGCCCTCGGTAAAGATTGGTAATGACAGAAGGATGATATATTCGGTATCATCTAGTTATAGATGGGCCAGTCTTGTGTTGGTAGAGGATCCTTTGTGATGGTCCTCGGTACATTCCTCTAGAGATGTACTGTTGGAAGACAGTCCCTTCACCTGGCATTTGTATGGAAATTCAAACTCCACTATGCAAATGCCATTTTATTTGTAGAGCTTAATATGTTGGAATTTAATAATGGTAACAATTTTGGCTATTTGAAATATTATTTGTATACTAGACAGTAGTATAATATAAGAGGATTTGATATCAAATGATTTAGTTATTGTAAGGTAAAAACATGTCCATGTTTATGTATGGACTTGTCTTATGAGATACTTTTGTTTTGATAAAGGAAAAGTTTGGTAATTTAATAAATTCAGTTGAGTGTGTTTCTCACGCCGGTTTACCAGACTGATTTAGGCATTCTTCCTTTTCAATGCTCGGGTCAGACCGAGTATATTTGCAGGTCCAGTTTTGGTGATTTCGAAGCTTCAGCAGGAGAGTTGGAGATCTTCATTTACGTATAGACGTATCAATTTTGTTTATCCGCTGCTTAGTTGTTGTATAGTATCGGCGGTTGTAAGGACATATAATTATAACTGTTCATGTTGATTACCGGTGATTAATTGTTGTACTCTGATTACTGTATGTACATATAGTTTCTATTTTGTAAAGATCATTGATATGATATTATATGTTTTCCGTTGCGATGTGAGATTCTGTATTGTTCTGTTTGGTTCTATCTTCTCTCTTTCTTCTCTTCTCTTCTTCTCTCTTCTTTTCTTTCTCTTGACTTTCCATCAATCTGTGCTTTTTGGGTCGGACATATGTGGTTTATTGTCGATTCAGAGGGTATCGGATTTGCCGGTTGTCACAACGGGCCAAGTAATCTTGCATAACTATTTTGTGAAATGCTTGCTTGTTATGGCTGATGTATTTCCGACCCACAACCGAGCCACCGTGTTTTCCAGAAGTTGAACTGTATGCTTCATGCTTTATCTCCATTAGTTCCTCCTTTCTTGTTGATGTGCTAATGCATACGCTTCTTCTTCAGAGTCGCTATCGCATAGCAATATAGCTTTTAGTAAATTTCCATACAATATTATTGAGAATAGCTGTTAGATTTGTGAATGTTTTGTTAGATTGAATTGTGGTGAACAAGTATGAGATCCATTTGATTATATATATAGGACTAATTCTTGAGTGGAAATAAGGTGGCTAAGTGTACGGTCAAATCATACATTGTAGCCACTTTCCACAATCATCCACAGCTAATATCTTCAATGAGTGGAGACAAGGTAACTCATTATGCAGTCAAATCATATATTGTAGCCACGTCCATTTTTCAGTCAAGATTCCCTACTTTCTTGAGTGGGGACAAGGTGGCTCAGTGTGCAGTCGTATCATACACTAGAGCCACGTTCCATTGTCGGCCACAGCTAATATCTTTAATGAGTGGAGACAAAGTGTCTCGGTGTGCGGTCATATCATACACTATAGCTGCATTCCACTATCGGGCACAGCTAATATCTTTATTGAGTGGAGACAATATGGCTTATTATGCAGCCAAATCACATACTGTAGCCATGTTCATTTGCTAGCCAAGATCCCCTGTTTTTGTAAGTGGATACAAGGCGACTCAGTGTGCCGTCAAATCATGCACTGTAGCCATATTCCACTGCCGACCACAGTTAATATCTTTAATGAGTGGAGACAAGGAACATCCATTATATAAATCCACAAATCGTTACATGTTTAAATCATTTAAAAACTTAACATTATTCAAACTACAATGTCCAACATGACATTTACGTCTCATGAATTGAAGCTACTTATGTAGTACTACATACAAACTGATGGGATATGCGACAATCAGAAGGTAATGGTAATTCATTTTTGGGACACTCTGGCTGAACTTTACTATAACGACGTGGGCTGTCGAGTTAGACGAACGGATCAAGCGGCCAGGACTGCATACAAAAGCTTTAATAGGGCATGCACGCGTTACACAAAGGTATTAATGAGGTTATATAAAAAAAATGTTCGAGACTACACGTTCGACTTATGACAATCGATATAATTTAAAATACCACACTCCGTTCATTGGCCATGATGCATAATTCATATGCCAAAATTGGCTAGAAAGATTTGGATGACCTTAAGATAACAGTATTAGTAGTTGGTTATGTAACGGTCGTTAATGTATTGTTTACTTGGAAATGTTTTAATATGTAGTTGGTTAAGTAATATTGTGTTGTATGAAGAATCTTTTAATGTGTAAAGAGCTTTCAAAATTGTCTTTTCAAATAATAATGTCTATTGTTGTTGTCAGATTAAAAAGTAGTGGTATCACATCACTTAAATAGACCTATTTGTTTATATATGCGTTTTCTGAATTACTTCTTCATCATTCATAATCATCTTCTTCCTCACTCACAGCAACAACTTCTTCTTCATCGCAATGCATTTTTGGCCTTCTTCTATCGATTCAGATGCAGGCTACATGCCGATGGAAAGTCCACATACTGATGAGGATTGGCTTATCAATTATCAAGAACAACACTATGAAGATGTCTGCGGTTAGTTTTCAGATCTTGACCGATTGAGACTTCAGGAGGTGGTTGAACCACCATACGAACAACAGGTTGTTCATAAGGCATATGAACAACCTGATAACCAGGTTCAAGTTGTTCAACCTCACACTAAGCAAGAAGTTGAATCGTACCCATTTTGTTGTCTTTGAGGGCATGAAGTTGAAGTTGTAGTACGTGCAGATGGAGAAAATATTGGTCGCCGAATCCAACTATATCAATTCTGGCCGAATGGTTGCAATTACACGGAATGGTTGGATGATCCTTTATGTACAAAGGGCATAACATATGCAAATGAGTTAGAACAGGAGATAAGACGTCTTAGACTTTCTTTGCAGGACTTGCAGTGTAATCGTCACGTCTGGTTTCTTCATGTTTATGTTCTATTATTACTGTGTTGTTTTCTATCAGTGTTCTATGTTTATATATCTGCAATTCTAACGTCACTAGTAGTTTCTTTCTGTTTGTACGTCACTAATTGGTGCTTATTAGTAGGTTAATATATCAGTGTACCATGTTTGTATGTTTTGAATTGTAATCAGTTAAGCAAATTAATTTATAACAGTGTACTCAAACATATAGAATTCATAGTATATTCAAACATATAGAATTTACAGTATACTCAAACATTATCGTTCTAAATCAAGAAAAGTGAAATTAGATAAACATAAAGAATATACAGTATACTCAAACAACGATATAAGTACATAAGCTATAGGTACTGCAACATATAATAAAACGTCCATTGTGCATAAACTAAAAGGTATACAACTAAAGGGATGCAACGTTGTCGTCATCAGTATCATCATCATCATCCCCATCACCGTCACCATCATCATCATCCCCATCACCATCCTCCTCATCGTCCTCATCATCCCCCATCACCGTCCTCATCCCCATCATCCTCATCCCTATCATCCTCATCTAAACCACCAGTGTCATACCCACTGGTACCAGCATCACCTCCGCTTGGTGGTATGAAAGGCTCATATGCAGCAAGTCTAGTTGATAGCTGATCAGTCTGCACCTCTAGCATCTGTGTATTCTGCATGTACATATCATGCATGGTGTGTATGTGTGTAAGAATCATATCGTGAAACACACCAAGTGAAATTCTAGCCTGGTCTAATCTAGCAGCATACTGCATAAAGATGATATTTGACACAGATAAGAAATTAAGCATAATATAAAGAAAAAATGGTAATAAACAACAAACGTAACTCATATGGAGGATATAACCCGACTGAAGGCACACCAGGATAGACAGGGTCACTACAAGGGGAAAGCCATTTTTCGATGGCTGGATAGCGTCGGCGGCCGTCGGTAGCCATTGGTAGTTGACGGAAAAAGCCATCGGAAATTACAGCATCGGGGAGTAGTGTTTCCGACGGCTTCCGACGAAACTCGCCGTTCGTATTTCCGACGGCTTCCAATAGCTTTCGACGGGTTCCAACTACTGTCGGAAGCCATTGGAAAAATGACCCGAAAGCCGTTGGACGCCGTCGGGAGCCGTCGGAAATATAAGACCTACAAGCCGTCGGAAGCCGTCGGAAGCCGTCGGAAATCTGCTGAATTTTTTTTGTATTTCTGCTGCAATACAGCCGACCATCCACATTTCCTATATAAACATTATTCCACCAATACTGCAAAATCTAATATATAATATTCTAATCAAATATCAAAAAACTAAACTATACATAAATCGCCAAACAAAAAAATACATAAAATTAAGTCAATACACATCATCATCATCACCCAAACTAATGTACAATACATAATAATATCCACAATACCAAATGTTCTATCAATACATACGTCCACAATATCCCCAACATCCACATAATTTTAAGTGTATCATAACATAGTACAAAAAACCAACAAGTGCCTCTACCATCTACCAAATCGTACAAAACAGAAAAAAACTTACCAACCAAAGCAATCAATCAATCTCCTCCAGAACTTGAGCCAACAGAGGAAGGGAAGCGGCCACCATATTGCTGCATGTACTCGATGATATGCTGGTCTAGCAACTGTGTAGTCTCTATGGCCTGCCGACGGTTCTTCTCCTCCAGCTGCGCCACTCTAGCCCACAAATCTTTGATCTCTGCTTGATCAATCTGAGCTCTAGTCTGCCTACCCCGTCTCTGACTGCTGGCCTGTAATAAATATTTAATTTAGTTGTGTGATCTCTGTAAGTGTATGTGTAGGTAATGTTATTTAATATCGTTTATGATGTTTATGTAAGTGTATGTGCATGTTGATAACATTTTAGATTGTGGTAACACCAAATAACTATAGTGACAAGATTGTTGATTTATATTTTGAATTACTATAACTTTGGAACATTTTAGCATAAGTAAAGTAACTATAGGGAAGGATGAGAACAATAAATTTGAAATTACTCTTTGATTTCCAATATATTATTTACTTACCACTTGATTGCTAAATACGTATCGTCTGCCATGCTCCGATGGATCCATAACGGTAACGACCCGTTAAATTTTAGTAATTAAATTTGTTAATTTATTATGATTTTGGTAAATAAATTAAGAAGAAATAAAAACTTTGAAATTTAGTAATGAAATGAATGCTAAATTGAAATGCAACCATGAAAATTAAAACTAATTACTAATAATTGAAATTGAAATTAAATACTGTAAACGAAATAAGTACTATATTAATTGGAACTAGGATGAAATGGGAAATATTAATGTAACAAAAAAATGAACCAATGATAGTTTTACCCATAAAATGAAAATTGATTCAATAACAAGATTTAGAAATCACATATATGGATTTATTGTGAATTTAAATTTATAATTACTGAATTAATTGAGAATTTAAATTAAATGATGAAAACTGTGAAATGTCCGACAATAAGTTAATAAGAAAATTAGGTATAAAGGATTATAAATTTCTAAAGTAATCCAAGATGATAAAAATTGAAAATTATAGAATTTGAAATAAAAATATGATTTATTTATTTAATACTAATTTGTTAATTAATAGGAAAATAGCCATTTTGGTCACTGATTCGGATTTCGACGAAACTAGTTTCATCGGATTTGTAACGGTGAATTATTATAGGATTTCAAGTTTCGTAACAATCGGGCTTGTCGTTTTATCGTACGGGATTGAAACGCCTAGAAATTAATTAAACTGAAATTAATTGAAATCAATTTGAAATAACTTGATTTTTAGCATAACTTCTTCATACGATGGAATTTGGACTTGAAACCTATTCCGTCGATTTCAAAATGTTCAAAAACATCTATTTTGATATATAGGTTGACCCATTTCCGTTCTAGAATCGAAACGGGCTTTTCGGGTCAATTATCGTTCAAAACCCAAATCCAATCTAGCTCATTCTTTCTATTCTGTTTTGCCTATATATATGTCGTTATAAACCCTAGGGCATTTCTTAATCTTCATTTCTGTACATACAATTCCAATTACTCCTCCTCTTTTAAATGGCTGACTAAAACTCCTCAATCCAATTTCAATTCAAAAACCAACTTCAAATTTTAAACTCAACAAGCCCTATCGAATTATATATGGATTTGGAGCTCTCGAGGAGTGCAGGTCAAATATGTGATTCGTTTTTAGATTTGGGTTCAAGTTTTGCCAGAAATCATTGTTTTCATCTCGGTCGTTCATGTATGGGTGTTGATTCGACGGTGGATCGTCAGCAATGACTCGATCGGAAGGCACTACAACGGAGAGGGCATCGAGGGGTGTAGATCTGTATGGTTCATTTGGGCCCTAGATGGTCGAAGTTTCCTTGAACGGCGTGCTAAAGTCAACAGCAACGTACCGGTTCTCGGCCACCTGGGCCTTGCGCGCGGCCAAGCATAGTGCGGCGTGGTGAGGGCTTCTCGATGGAAGTCGCTGATCATGTGTCAGATCAACGTGGCGGCGGTGAAGTCCTGATAGAGGCGGCGGCTACAATCGGGTTTCAAACGAAAGCTATGCATGTTTTCTAGGGTTTGTGCGATTGTTTGCTGAGACGATGATGTGGCAGAAGTTGGGTTTGTTTATTTAATTTTATCTTATTTTGAAATCGTATGTTCTAATTCACGTAACTTTCTCATACGAGGTCGAATTCATGCGTGGTTTTCTCCACTAGGGTCATATTGAAATTCTAGACATTTTGACGCTGGTTTGGGTGAATTATGAGACTATTCAAATTTTGGGTTTAAATTGGATTTAAATTCAAAGGTGAGTGTTTTAACCCACTCACAACTTCTAAAATTTCTTATGCTTGTTAAATTGACTTATGATGTGATTAGAAATTTATTTATGGCTGTTTGGCATATTTTGAATCATTATCTCAGTTTTATTTGAATTTATTTGGATAAAACAGTTATTTAATTTATTATTGACTATAAACTGCCAGTAAATACCTGTTATTTATTATCTGTTCTATATTGATGTTATTGATTGAACTGGATGATGATTGTGATAAATCTTTGATGATTGATATTGGATGAATGGATGTTGTATTTTATATTGTTATAAATTGCAAGTTGTTATGGATTTCATTGCATTCGGGATTACGGTTTAAAATGGTATGTAATCGTATTTTTATTTTAAATTACGGATTGAAATGATAAATATCTGTATCACTTGATCATAGGGTAGGAAATTATATATAGACACTGTGGTCTATATATAAAAATAATTTGAAATGATTTCTATGGTTTTGTAAAGAAATATATGGGTTATATAACTATTGATTTTTGAAGTTATATAAATGTTATTTTATTATTGACTTTGGCTATGTATAAATTTGTTTTGAAATATAAAATAAGTTTAAATAATAAAGTTTGATTGTTTTATATAATATGATTAAGTATATGTATAAAATTATATTATATATAGGGTTTATATTGACTTAGATAAATTTAAGGTTGGAAGATAAATACGAAATTGATTTGAATTAAGTTATTTAAGAATTATACTCGAATGAATTTGATTTGAAATTTAGATTAAAATTGAGATTTTGAAGGATATGATTTTTATAACTTGATTTTGGTTTAGAGTGATTTAAATGAATATTTCAAGTATAATTAAATTTAAGGAAATATTAAGTTATATGAAATTTGGGATATATTTAAATTTTAATGGATACATTATGTAAATTATTTCAAAACGAAGTCATAGAAATTGAATTGTCAAATTGAAATTTCCAAACTTAGTTTTGAAATGGTTGAATACTTAAAGTTTGAAATATATTGAATTTGAAATGGTTTTGAAAACGACATAATTTGGAAAAGTTTATTTGGAAACTGAGTTGAATTGAAATTTGTGATTTGGGATTTAATTAAATTAAAATCTAGAAATTCGAGTTGTTCAGAATTGATTTGTGAAATTTAAGAAGCTATTTTATTACGTATAGTATTCTGACATTTTAAACCGTTTAAGTGGTGGAAGTGATGTTTCAAAGTTATGAGTTTCAAGGCATTATAATTTGAAAGTGTTATATTCCAGTGTTTTGATTTCGAAATGGTATAACTTTGAAGTGTTAAAATTTTAGAAAGGATATATATTGAAATGAAAATTATATCGTATTGATTTGGTTTTGAAAAGGGTAAGGATATTTGGTTTTAAAGGTATAAATTATTTTAAAATGACCGCGGTGTTATAATAACGTTTAGTTGTTAAAGACACCGGGATCAGAAGTTGTCATACTCTCAGCCAACTCCGAAAACCGCTTTAACTCCGAAAACTCTTAAAAGCACATATATATAACTTACCAAATATTAAAAGTTCTTATGTTTAATAAGAAAATGTAATGGATATTACACAAGTAAAAAAAATAGAAATAATGGAAGTATTCAATGAAATTCTTTAATTAATAAGAATTTGAAGCTCTAGTTGTGGTAAACTTAAGTATAATTGGAAATGTCACTAATTAAATATAATAGAAAGGTAAGTATTATAATAGGGTGATTATATACTTAAGTAAATGAACTGAAATGCTAAGAAATTTAATGGAACGTGAATACTATGGATAAATGAATGAAAACAAATGAAATTGAGAAATGAATGTAATGCAATAAAAAGAAAATTATATGATATGAATAAATAAAAATGAATTTATATAATTATAAGTGAAAGTAAATGAAATAAACACTGAATGAGTGAATGGAAATAAGAGTTTGTAAGAAATAATGTAAATTAAAGGATGAATCATTATATGAATGAAAAGGAGTTTAAACAATAAATGCTATGAAATGGAATTAATAAGAATGAACTTGATCTATTGTTGAAATTGTTGTTTGTTTGGTTTATGGTTGTTTGGGCAAGGATACTTTAAAATTGCTTAGCTGTATGAATAATCTTTTGAATTTATCTAAGACTGTTGAGTAAATGGAATACTTCATAGTTATTTGTCATTCTATGTGATTTAAAGTGTCTTAACCCGAACCAACCAATTGTTTTGTTTTGCTTGAATGGTTGACTTGTATATGATGTGTATGCTGTTAGTTGCAATGATTGTTGTTTTATATTGAATTGTTTGAAACAACTTTAAATATTTCATTCTATATAATTATTAACTCTTTTTAGATTATATAAGTGAAATGCAGGTTATGGAAGCAATCGATACTGCTTTTGGTTTCATAATTAAGCATTTGTTGCCCGATAAATAGGTACGTTCTCGGATTACGGTTTTATAGTGTTATCATATTGTTTTTCCCGTGTTGGGATATATATTATTTTAGAAAATATATGTTGTAAATTGTTATATTTGATATTATATTTTCTCCCGAACCTCTCCGTACGAAGGAGACTCTGCTGAAAATTTCCATAAATTTTGGACTTAGAAATTTTATGAAAATATTTCCAAACTTTACTAATTTGAGTATAAATAGATTTAATAGTTAAAAATTGGTATATTTTATTTAATTTAATTAATTTTTAAAATTTAATTGTTCATAAAGTTAATATTTTTGAATAAGATGTATTGATTAATTAATTAATTCTTTCCTTCCCTTTTTCCTTTTTGGGATGAAAAGTTTTGAGTAGGGGAGAGTGTAACGACCCGTAAAATTTTAATAATTAAATTTGTTAATTTATTATGATTTTGGTAAATAAATTAAGAAGAAATAAAAAATTTGAAATTTAGTAATGAAATGAATGCTAAATTGAAATGCAACCATGGAAATTAAAACTAATTATTAATAATTGAAAGTGAAATTAAATACTGTAAACGAAATAAATACTATATAATTGAAACTTGGATGAAATGGGAAATATTAATGTAATAAAAAAAAGAACCAATGATAGTTTTACCAATAAAATGAAAATTGATTCAATAACAAGATTTAGAAATCACATATATGGATTTATTGAGAATTTAAATTTATATTTACTGAATTAATTGAAAAATTAAATTAAATGATGAAAACGGTGAAATGTCCGATAATAAGTTAATAAGAAAATTTGGTATAAAGGATTATAAATTTATAAAGTAATCCAAGATGATAAAATTGTAAATTATAGAATTTGAAATAAAAATATGATTTTATTTATTTAATATTAATTTGTTAATTAATAGGAAAATAGCCATTTTGGCCACTGACTCAGATTTCGACGAAACTAGTTTCATCGGATCCATAACGGTGAATTATTGAAGGATTTCAAGTTTTGTAACAATCGGCCTTGTCGTTTGATCGTACGGGCTTGAAACGCCTAGAAATCAACTAAATTGAAATTAATTGAAATCAATTGAAATAACTTGATTTTTAGGATAACTTATTCATACGATGGAATTTGGACTTGAAACCTATTCCATTGATTTTAACATGTTCAAAAACATCTATTTTGATATATAGGTTGATCCATTTCCATTCCGGAATCGAAACGGGCTTTTCGGGTCAATTATCGTTCAAAACCCAAATCCAATCTAGCCCATTCTTTCTATTTTGTTTTGCCTATATATATGTCGTTATAAACCCTAGGGCATTTCTTAATCCTCATTTCTATACGTACAATTCCAATTACTCCTCCTCTTTTCAATGGTCGAAAAACCTAAAACTCCTCAATCTAATTTTAATTCAAAAATCCAACTTCAAATTTTAAACTCAACAAACCCTATCGAATTATATATGGATTTGGAGCTTTCGACGAGCGCAAGTCAAATATGTGATTTGTTTTTAGATTTGGGTTACAGTTTGGCCAGAAATCACTGTTTTCGTCTCGGCCGTTCGTGTATAGGTGTTGATTCGACGGTGGATCGTCAGCAATGACTCGATTGGATGGATCTACATCGGAGAGGGCATCGAGGGGTGTAGATCTGTATGGTTCATTTGGGTCCTAGATGGTCGAAGTCGCTGATCATATGTCAGATCAACGTGGTGGCGGCAAAGTCGTGATGGAGGTGGCGGCTACAATCGGATTTCGAATGAAAGCTGCACGTTTTCTAGGGTTTGCGCGATTGTTTGCAGAGACGATGACGTGGCAGAGGTTGGGTTTGTTTATTTTATTCTTATCTTATTTTGAAATCGTATGTTCTAATTCACATAACTTTCTCATACGAGGTCGAATTCACACGCGGTTTTCTCCACTAAGGTCGTATTGAAATTTCGGACGTTTTGACGCTAGTTTGGACGAATTCTGAGACTGTTCAAATTTTGGGTCTAAATTGGATTTAAATTCAATTTAAATTTAAAAGGTGAGTGTTTTAACCCACTCACAACTTCTAAAATTTCTTATGCTTGTTAAATTGACTTTTGATGTGATTAGAAACTTATTTATGGCTGTTTGGCATATTTTGAATCATCGTCTCAGTTTTATTTGAATTTATTTGGATAAAACAGTTATTTAGTTAATTATTGAATATAAACTGCAGTAAATACCTATTATTTATTATCTGTTCTATATTGATATTATTGATTAAATTGGATGATGATTGTGATAAATGGTTAATGATTGATAATGGATGTTGTATTTTATATTGTTATAAACTGCAAGTTGTTATGGATTTCATTGCATTCGGGATTGCGGTTTGAAATGATATATAACCGTATTTTTATTTTAAATTACGGATTGAAATGATAAATATCTGTATCACCTGACCATAGGGTAGAAAATTATATACAGACACCGTAGTCTATATATAAAAATAATTTGAAATTATTTCTATGGTTTTATAAAGAAATATATGGGTTATATAACTATTGATTTTTGAAGTTATATAAATGTTATTTTATTATTGACTTTGGCTATGTATAAATTTGTGTTGAAATATAAAATAAGTTAAATAATAAAGTTTGATTGTTTTATATAATATGATTAGGTATATGTTTAAAATTATGTTGTATATATGGTTTATATTGACTTAAATAAATTTGAGGTTGGAAGATAAATACAAAATTGATTTGAATTAAGTTATTTAAGAATTATACTCGAATGAATTTGATTTGAAATTTAGATTAAAATTGAGATTTTAAAGGGTATATTTTTATAACTTGATTTTGGTTTAGAGTGATTTAAATGAATATTTCAAGTATAATTAAATTTAAGGAAATATTCAGTTATCTGAAATTTGGGTTATATTTAAATTTTAATGGATTCATTATGTAAATTATTTCAAAACCAAATAATAGAAATTGAATTGTCAAACTGAAATTTCCAAACTTAGTTTTGAAATGGTTGAATACTTAAAGTTTGAAATATATTGAATTTGAAATGGTATGGAAAACGACACAATTTGGGAAAGTTTATTTGGAAACTGAGTTGAATTGAAATTTATGATTTGGGATTTGGTTAAATTAAAATCTAGAAATTCGAGTTGTTCGGAATTGATTTGTGAAATTTAAGAAGCTATTTTACTACATATAGTATTCTGATATTTTAAACCATTTAAGTGGTGGAAGTGATGTTTAAAAGTTATGAGTTTCAAGGCATTATAATTTGAAAGTGTTATATTCCAGTGTTTTGATTTCGAAATGGTATAACTTTGAAGTGTTAAAATTTTAGAAAGGATATATATTGAAATGAAAATTATATCGTATTGATTTGGTTTTGAAAAGGGAAAGGATATTTGGTTTTAAAGGTATACATTATTTTGAAATGACCGCGGTGTTATAATAACATTTGGTTGTTAAAGAGACCGGGATCAGAAGTTGTCACACTCTCTGCCAACTTCGAAAACCACTTTAACAATCATGTACGCGGTGGAGATTTCAGAATGAAGTAGGATGGTGGTAGTGTTTCCTTTGAGGTAAATACGTGGACCCGACTCCCGTAAGTTGGCATAAGGTGGCTAAAACATGAGCAATTCTTGGGTGAATGAGGTAGCCCCTCTTATCGGGCACACTCCTTCGATACCATTCTATTACTATCTGATTGATTTGGCCCTTTGATTTTTGCGGGTGTGGCTCGAGGTGGGCGGTAGCTGCACGCTATGCGTCACCACCGGCCCGGATAGCAATTGGTATATCTTCCCTGGCATTGCCTTGTGTGTCATGTCGCCTACCTTAGCGTGTTTTACTACGAGTTTGATTTGTGTCGTACCTATGGAGTATCTTCTCGTAGTCTCCCGATCAGGAGATATGCATGTACTGTATAGACTATTGGCACTATTACGTGTTAAGGGCTATATGGGTAACCCCTTAACGCTATTTTAAAGTAAGTTTATTTTACTAATAGACATTATTATAATAGGGTATATTACTACATAGTAAATAGTTTAACGGATCCTTAGGAGATGTGAATCCCGAGCATCTCATAAGTTACTGCACTCATGTTAGACACTGGATAGGAGATGTTAAATCCCGTAAACATCTCCGACGCCGTTCCACTCATATTATTCACCGTTTATTGAACTTACATAAGAACTTTTAGTTCTGATTCGAGCGTTTTGTCTTTTCAATTCGCTCGGATCAATCTGAGCATTTTATAATTTGAAGACTTTATTTCTGGAGGACGAAGGCGAAGATTTGTATTACTATTATTTATTATATTATTCCACTGCATTCACACTGTTCCGCTGCATTAATTTTTATTCTCTGGTATGTGTAACTCTGATATGTATTGTATAAGTATAATCAAATACTTTGTACACAGCTTCATGAACTATTTATTTGATTATTATATTTTATCGTTCCGCTGTGAGATTCTGTTTTGTTTTATTTCTTTCACTACTTTTCTTATGTACCCCAATAACAATCCACCCTTCTGTATGCTTTGAGTCTGACGTGTGTAGTTTATCGTCGATTTAAAGCATACAAAAAGGCGGGATGTTACAATAACTGACTCAAAAATAGCATCCTCCTCATCCGTCATCAGCTTATCTCGACCCGTATCAGCAAGGAGTTTCTGGCGCTGCCCCATAAACTTTTCCTGCATTAATATATTAATATCATCATATCTTATTTCATTATATTTTAACAAGTAGAACAATTACTAATACTGCATAAAATGGAATATGCTTACATGACTCTTGTTGGACTTATCGTCGTGCCATGTATACGAAACTGTCCCGTCCGGATTTACATGCTCGACAGCATGCGTATGAGTAAACACGTCCATATAGCCCACGGGACCATGCGCCTTAGCTTTCTGAAATTGATTTTTACATACAATTATTGTACATTTAAAATTACATAGCACAAACTATTTAGAATTTGCATTCAGTAAATTTACCAACTATTGCCGATACTGCTGAAATGACTTCGACCCTCCGCGATGAGTGACAGGATTTTTATTTCTGTTTGCAGAGTTTCTTTTCGACTCTGCCTGTACATTCAAAAGTTGATACATTATTTATCGATCGTGTATTTTTTGATATTTACTACCAATCAAATAATTTAAAAAAAAATTAGTATACTTGCCTTCGCTGTGTCAGTTTTCCAGTATCCCAATCATGCTTGCCATACGCTCTCCCCCATCCAATGTGGTTTCTTACCTGATTTCTTGATTTCGGATATTGAGTCCCTATATTTTTTTACGCATCTACTTCATCCAATATTCTCGTGCCAACTGCATACCGTCCGTCTGAATGTATATCTCAGCCTGTGTTTCACGATAAAAAGCAAAAAGAATATTAAACTGTAAATGATAAACAGTAAAAAAATCACAAAAATGAATTAAAAATGAAAAACAGAAAAATATACTTACTAGGACATCCTTCCTAATACACTGTACTATGTGGGGAGGGATGTTATCCCACTTCGCCCAACAAGCACTCATTCTACTCCGGTAAGAAGATCAAGAAACATCCAACACAACCTTCGAGGGAAGTAGGTCGAACCCCCTGTTTTTAATATGATACAGATAAGTACATACGTAGATCAAAAAAAATAAGATGCTAAATAAAATTTAATTCTTACCCCTCTGCTCTAGGTACTAAAGAAACGATAGGACGCTATGATATTTGCGATGGACCACTGCCTCGCCTCCCGATCGAGAAGAGCTCCTACCTCTAAACGACATTACGATAAACCTGTGATATATATACACATCATTTCAAAAGAGAATAATAACATGATAATAAAATATATTTCATACGTAAATGAATACTTCAACGGTATAAACAGCTGAATTAATGACTGAAATGGAAATAGAAATGGAAGTGTGTTATACCT
Organism: Allium cepa; assembly: GCA_030765085.1. NCBI lineage: Eukaryota > Viridiplantae > Streptophyta > Magnoliopsida > Asparagales > Amaryllidaceae > Allium > Allium cepa. The sequence continues at coordinate 169,657,696 of CM060932.1, forward strand.
GATTCATAACGAGTCTCATGTTCCGACAATAAGCAGATTACATTGCATTTTTAATCATAATTGCTAAATAAATGATAAATGGAAATGACATAAAACATGTAAACAATGGTAAACGTATAGATTTGGTTTCATAGTTACATCAATTTCATAATACATCAAGAATTCAACATAGTTACATCAACTGCAAAAAAATCAGATTCGGATTTTTATCAATCATCATCGTCTTCTGCTTCAGATTCGGTCTCGTTTTCTACGATATTTTCCTCTGCACCGTCAAACGCTTCTACCAAAACATTTGATTCATTGATCAAAGGACCAAAATCTGTATGATCGTCTGTAATTATTATTTCGTTATTTTCCTCAAGATCTGCCTGATAAGCTTGTTCATATGGAATATTCTTCCCATCGAATGTAAATCTAGCCTTTATTTTAAAAACTGCAGACCAATCTGCTTTATCTCTTTTTAGAGACGGATAAGGAGCATAATACACTTGCAATGCTTGTTTGGCTAGTACAAAAGGATCGTACTTGTGATAGTGCGATGTATGCTTTATTTCGATAAGATTATAATCCTTGTGCACATTAACTCCAGAACCTGGAACATTGTTAAACCAATTGCATCTAAATAGAAACACCTTCTCCACGGGTCGTGAGAAAATGTCAGTTGCAAAATTTGTATTACAGCGATATAAAAATCATTTATGTGATTTTCTGGATCGTCACTACCTTTAACAAATACACCAGTATTATTCGCTAATTTTTCTGTGCCATATTCTTTGGTGTTAAATTTATATCCATTGACGAAATATATTGGATATGACCTGACCACTCTTTTTGGTCCCATCGTAAGATGTTTCAACCCTTCGTCAACAACACAATTTCTCGGCTCATAAACGTAATTTGAAAACTAACCGGAAAATTCTTTACTGATATCTCCGTTCGGATGTTCACGTACATATACACTGTATATATAAACAAATCATTACATTAGGTTATACACGTACATGCATTATAGAAAAGAATAAAAAACAAATTATTATTTCGGATTACCTAACAAATGGTGCAACCTCGACATAATTTAGAAGAATATAAGTGTGTGCTACATGAAGATCTCTATCATCTAGCCATATTTCTGCACATTTTCCTAAAGGCCGACCATGTTATCTAAATATAGATAACATTGTTTGAGAGGACTCTTGTTCGTCGCCTTCGTCATTACGAGGAACTCTTTCAAATGATATATTACATGGTCGCTAAAATAGTGAGAGAAAAAGAACGAAGCTTCTTCTTCGATGTAAGATTTACATATCGAACCTTCAACTCGATGTAAGATTTACATACTGGGTAATAAATTTTCCATCATTATGTGACAGTCGTGGCTTTTCATTCCGCTCAATCTACCATTTTTAAAGTCAACACATCTACGAAGATTTGATGATATCCCATCAGGAAACTCTTTCATTCATTTTAACACAACTTTAACTTGATTATTATCTAATTAGTAACATGCTTTGGGTTTTTTACTATCATTTGGTTTCATATGAAGCTCGGGACGTCTGCATAATTCTTCTATATCGCGTCTTGATTTCAAATCATCCTTTGTCTTCCCATTCACATTCAAAATTGTTTTAAAGACATTATCAAATACATTTTTCTCATTGTGCATTACGTCTACATTATGATGAAGTAGAAGATGTTTCCAATGTGGCAACTCCCAAAAAATAGTTTGTTTGCACCAGTTATGAACAATCGATCTGCCTTCAATTTCTGTTTGCACTCCAGTTTCATATATCTTGAAATAGCCCCTAACAAATTCATATATGTTTTCGCTTGACGTTGGTGGTTGTCTGGTTTCTACTCTATTAGCTAAAATGTTTTTCTTGTCTCCTCTGAAGGGATGATTTACATGGAGAAAATATCGATGACAGTCAAACCATGAAATTTTCTTATCATGAGGTGAAGAAAACGCTCGTGTTTCGTCCATGCAATATGGACATGCTAGAGGACCGGCGGTACTCCATCCTGAAAGCGTTGCATAGGCAGGATGATAACTTATAGTCCACAACAAAGAAGCAAATACGAAAAATTTTCTTCTTGCACACATTGTATGTTTCTACTCCTTCGTTCCACAGTATTTTTAACTCCTCAATCAACGGTTGTAAATATACATCGATTCCTTGTGTCGGATCGTCGGGGATAGGAATGACAACAGTAAGAAACATATATTGCATTTTCATACACATCCATGGAGGTAAATTATACGGTGTGACGATAATGGGCCAGGATGAATATTTAGAACCAAATTGAGAAAATGGCAAAAAAACCATCCGTACATAATCCTAATCTAACATTTCGACTCTCCGTTGAAAAATTTGGATACGTTTTATCGAAATGCTTCCATGCTTCTCCATCAGCCGGATATGTCAACGTATCCTCTTCCTCCGTTCTCACACTATGTCATCTCATATTAGATGCAGTTACAGAAGATGCATATAATATTTGAAGCCTTGGAGTGATCGGTAAGTAATGCATACGCTTGTACGGAACTTCCTTCATCTTCTTTTTTCTAGGTTTGTATCTCTCCTGATTACAAATTTTACAATTTTTAAGGTTTGCGTCTTCTTTTCAAAACAACATGCAGTCTTTTAAACATGTATCTATATTCTGATGAGGTAAACCAAAAGCCGACATAATTTTTTTAACTTCATAGTGATTTTCACACATTAGATTATCGGGCGGCATATGTCTTTTTGCAGCTTGTACAACAGCCATAAACCCAGCTTCAGTGATGTTGTATTTTGACTTCATCGCAATGTATTCTGCGATTACTAATAGATGAGTGTCGCTTTTACAATCATTCCAAATAGGTTTCTTAGCAGCATCTAGTAAATCATAAAAAAAATTGCTGCAATATTTGGTTTTCAACATTTCCATCATTGTTGTCAACTTCAACCATATGAAACATTGATCGTGCTGCATCTTTGACCATATTTTCTATATGGGTCGTCATAACTACTTCGTTAACGACACTTTCAGACTCTACAAAAGTATTTGCTACAACTTCTCCATACCGATCCCAAACATAATACTCGGTGTTATCCCATTTTTGGTCAAAACTGGAATATCAATGTTGTGTGCATTTCCACCACGACCGAACCAAGAAGAAGCAGCCAGCAAGCGTATATAAGTCTGGGATTTCACTCATGATTCAAGTATAAAAGTCCATTCGGTATCAAAGGTTTAAAGTTTCATTCGGCAATGTAGAGCGAAATCTCATTCGGCATTCAAGATGCCTTGGTTCATCCGGCATTCCCAATACAAGAGCTCATTCGGCACTCCACCTACTACACACCATCTATCCAGGAGGAAGGTAAGGCACTACCGGTCCAAAAGCTTCTCCATCTTCCACCGAACCAGACATTAGCCACTGCCGAACCAAAGTACACGAGCCCTTGCCGAACCACCATACTCCTACCACCGGACCAAAGCCCTACCGGTCCAACACCACTCCCTGCATAGCCGAACCAAGCTCCATCCACTCACCATCGGATACACCTTCACCGAACCAACGTCCCAACGGACCAACTCCACTTCCATGAACTACCGAACCAAGCCCTTGCCGAACCAAAGTTGCCAGTCCAGATTGCTTCAGGCCAGGCCCACCAGCAGCTATAAACATCCAGGACCCCTGCCCCCAGCCTCACTCTATAAATAGAGGGGCAGGGGTACAACAATGGCAGACAAGTTTGAGAGCTCAAGCACGGAAGGAACTTTCAAACAACTTTCAATTACTTGTAATCAAAGCTTTGTACTTGTAATCTGAAGAGAGAAGGAGAATAAGATATAAAGTGGACGTAGGCACGTTCTGGCCGAACCACTATAAATCTGTGTGTCTTTTACAGTTTAGTCCCTACTTTTTATATATTTGCATAAATCACCCAAATCACTAAAAACAACATAAAATCAACTAACTCATACGACTTGGAGGTGTTTGCCCATTTTTTGCGCAAACATTTTTGGTGCTTTCACTAAGAATTGAACTCAAGGACCTACCGCTTGGAAGTTGAATTTGAGAGTTTAGAGATTCAGATTGGAAGAGTCATGGCGAGACAATCAAGCAGAAGGCCAAGGCCAGAGCAGAGTCAACGAGAAGGGAGTCAAGAGGCTTCCTCAGGAGCAAACCAAGCTTTAGCCTTCATCACCAGGGATGAGATGGAGGCTATGATGAGAAGATAAGAAGAGATGATCCAGAACTTGCTTCAGCAAATTGGGCAACTTGGAGCACAAAACCAAGGGGCAACTGGAGTTCAGAACGGAGCAGGACCATCTGGCGTAGCACCAGAGCTAGGGCGCACACACGCAGAGCATGTTAATCCGATCCCGGGAAGAGAGACGGGGGCATCCGAACAACCTGGTGGCAATAGAGGAGTGAACGCTCAGTCAAGGAGGCAGATCCCAGAGTTCCCTCGTGAACTCGGGGGGAGGGGGGCAGGTTGAAAGTGATGAACGAAGATTGCATCTCGGAGACGATGACAGATTGGCAGAGATGGTTAGAAGAGCTATGAGAGGCGGTTTAGTAAACAGAGACTTGGAAGATGTAAACAGGAGTCATTTTTCTTCTACGATTAGGATGGCTAGGAACCCACCAGAATTCAAGCTACCATCAGTAGAGATGTACGATGGGAGGACAGACCCTGCGGTCCATCTTACTAAGTATATGAGGCACATGGAAGTGCTGGGGGCGTCACAGGAGATCATGGCCCGGTGCTTTCCACTATATTTGACGGACATTACAGCGTTATGGTTTAGGCAACTGGAGAGCGGCTCCATAGGAACGTGGGCAGATTTAACTAAAAGATTCATGAGGCAATTCAGGGTTCATATTGCGAGACCCAATAATGTGATGACTTTGGCAACCTTGAAGCAGAAAACTGGAGAGACTTTGAGGAGCTTTCTAACGCGATTTAATGCGGCGGCAGCATCAGTGGATCGACCAGATCCATCTACGGTCATGATGGCGGCTGTATCTGTAATAGCTGATAGTACAGAGTTCAAGAATTCATTAACCAAGGACCCGCCTATGAATATGGGAGAGTTCTATCATGAGGCTGAAAAGTTTCTGCGTTTGGAAGATGCTAGTGCAGAAAGAGAGGAAGAAGATGACGTTTACGCAATCAAGAGCGGAAACCCACCTGGAAAGGGTGCGGAGACTAGCAAAGGAAAGAGAAAGGCTGAGGATAATGATGACAGGTCAAAGCGGCAAAGGAGGGAGCCGCGATTCATCACTCACACTGAGCTGAATGAGAGTCTGGAACGAATTTATCAGGATACCAAGGGGCAAGTTCCGTATCGTAGACCAATGCGAAGGGATCCAACCTCTGACGAAAGAAAATCAAATAAGTTTTGTGTATTCCATGAATTAAACGGTCATAACACTAATGATTGTAGGCATTTAAAGGACGAGGTGGAAGGGCATATCAGGAACGGTATGCTCCTTCAGTACGTGAGGAGGCGAACTCCAGCTGTGGAGCCAGAGCGACCACCGTCTACAACGGCTAGAGGTGACCCTGGATCAGGGCACCGTTTGATTATCCATTGATTGCTTGATTAAAATAACGATGAACAAGCTGTAAACCTCTCGCTAACACGGTTAAATCATTTACACATGTGAGCGATCGCGCACGATCCATAGGCATGCTCTGAATGACTACCAGCCGCGTTATAGTAAGAGTTTACGCTTTGACATCTTCATTCTGTTTTTTGCTTTGATTTTGATTTGAACATTTAAATTCTTCCTGTCTGGACATTTCTTCCGTAAGGTTCATATGATTATTGCTTTAACATTTACAATTCTATGGAAAAATTACTTGTATGCCCGTGGATCGCGAACGGTCCACGAGCACCTCTTGCATGGCAGCGAACTGCCGAAGTCTTTGATTCGGAAACTCCCCCAAACAATAACTCCGGCACTGATATTATTAAGTCCCCCCCGGGCACACTCATTCGCCTCGAACGGCACCCGACCTCAAACGGTCACAACTCGCCTCGAACGGCACCCGACCTCAAACGGTCACAACTCGCCTCGAACGGCACCCGACTTCGAACAGTTACAATTCGCCTCGAACGGCACCCAACTTCGAACAGTCACAATTCGCCTCGAACGGCACCCGATCGCGAACGGCCATAATTCGCCTCGAACGGCACCCGACTTCGAACAGTCACAAACTCGCCTCGAACGGCACAACTCATCTCGCCACAAATGGCTCGATCGCGAAAGGTCGCCATTTGAGGTCCACCCTCTGACCGCCAACAGTCGCACCTTACCATGAATGGCTCGATCTCGAACGATCGTCATCCGAAGTAAGGCGCTTGACCGTGAACGGTCCCATTTCATCTTTTGCCGCGAACGGCACCGGCCGTGAACGGTCACATTTCACCCCAAGTGGCTTGATCGGGAACGGTTGCCATTTGAGGTCCGCCCTCTGGCCGGGCTCGGTCGCACTTTACCTCGAATGACTCGATCGTCGCAAGGATTTAGACGCTTGACCGCGAACGGTCGCACTTCACCTCAAATGACTCGATCGCGAACGGTCGTCATTTGAAGTTAGGCGCTTGACCATGAAAGGCCGCGCTTCATCCCAAATAGCTTGATCCCGAACGGACGTCATTTGGGGCCATATAAAATATCAAGCTCTTTACAGGTTGTCAACAGGATATGAACATCCAGCTCATGGCATTACAAAACACGCCTTCCTACCGCAAGGACATCAACAGGATATGAACATCCAGCTCATGGCATTACAAAACACGCCTTCCTATCGCAAGGCATGTTTTGGGGGGCAAAGTGTTATCCCATTTTTGGTCAAAACAAGAATATCAATGTTGTGTGCATTTCCACCACGACCGAACCAAGAAGAAGCATCCAGCAAGCGTATATAAGTCTGGGATTTCACTCATGATTCAAGTATAAAAGTCCATTCGGTATCAAAGGTTTAAAGTTTCATTCGGCAATGTAGAGAGAAATCTCATTCGGCATTCAAGATGCCTTGGTTCATCCGGCATTCCCAATACAAGAGCTCATTCGGCACTCCACCTACTACACACCACCGATCCAGGAGGAAGGCAAGGCACTACCGGTCCAAAAGCTTCTCCATCTTCCACCGAACCAGACATTAGCCACTGCCGAACCAAAGTACACGAGCCCTTACCGAACCACCATACTCCTACCACCGGACCAAAGCCCTACCGGTCCAACACCACTCCCTGCATAGCCGAACCAAGCTCCATCCACTCACCACCGGATACACCTTCACCGAACCAACGTCCCACCGGACCAACTCCACTTCCATGAACTACCGAACCAAGCCCTTGCCGAACCAAAGTTGCCAGTCCAGATTGTTTCATCCCAGGCCCACCAACAGGTATAAACATCCAGGACCCCTGCCCCCAGCCTCACTCTATAAATAGAGGGGCAGGGGTACAACAATGGCAGACAAGTTTGAGAGCTCAAGCACGGAAGGAACTTTCAAACAACTTTCAATTACTTGTAATCAAAGCTTTGTACTTGTAATCTGAAGAGAAAAGGAGAATAAGATATAAAGTGGACGCAGGCACGTTCTGGCCGAACCACTATAAATCTGTGTGTCTTTTACAGTTTAGTCCCTACTTTTTATATATTTGCATAAATCACCCAAATCACTAAAAACAACATAAAATCAACTAACTCATACGACTTGGAGGTGTTTGCCCATTTTTTGCGCAAACACTCGGGTTTGAAACTGTTTTGGCACAAATAAACTTTCACAATATCTGGTAACAAATACTTTAAATGTCTACAGCTACTACACGGATAATGAATTTCTGGATCGTTTCTGTTAATACTTAAAGCGAATTCAACAAATACGTTTATACCATTATAAAAATCTTCTTTTGTTGAGCCTCTCAGTCTTTTTCTTTGGTACATCCATCTTCTCCGATCAACAAAATAATCAATCGTTTTTTCTATTTGGGAAAATGAGTCACAAGTTCAAAATTTAATATTTATTTTCAAGAATACAAATTCGAAAAAGATTATTTTCATGGTCGTATAATGTTTGAATTTAAAGAACTATTTCACAAAATAAAAAATATTTTCAAATATGACACATTTATTTTTTAACATATCGATACAAAATTTTGTACAAAAAGATATATTTTCCAATGGTCAGACATCCTACTTCTCATTACAAACACAGTAAGCATTTACATTTCGTATATTACTTCATCTCAAACGATTCAACAAAATTTCGGCAGCATTTCCCTTTTGTTCCCTGCATTGTACACAAATGCGTGTACGCGGGAAACAAAAATAAGTTAGGCTGAAATTTTATGAACCGTTTGAAACGAAGTAGTATACAAAATGTAAATGCTTACTGTGTTCATAACTTGTCCAATACAGCAACAAATCAAATAAACATTGTACCATATGAATATAAATGGTCGTTTTTAAAAAAATGACTATTTATATAATGATCGTGTACGACACTCGTCAGACGAGGCCAAAAACTCTCTAAGGGACATTAAACGTGCGCATTTTATGAAAAAATACAGTTTCACTAATTGTTCACATTTAAAAAAAATATTTTACTTTAACACATTTATTCGACGTATTACATCAACTTAAGGCTGGTAATATTTTTGTCATTTTTAAATGCACACAATTGTAATTTAGACTCGTGCATTTTTTTGTTGCATTAGTCAATACGTGCACAATATAATACTCCTAACTCGTTCATTCATTTTATCTTATTCCAACTAACACAATACAATGATAGCAGCGGTACACACACATACAATCGTGGAATCAAGGCATACACAACGATTTACATATATACGAACAACCACAAATTATACATGTTTTTCACAATTTCACGATAAAAGATGAAATAGATATACCATGAAATGCTAGAAACTATTATCACACTATTGGAAACAATTTCAATCACCATTTAGCCCTAATTTGTCAGCTTATGCAAATCTAGAAATATGGTAAAAATTGATTTTTTCGCAAAAATAAGAGATTATACCTGAGCTAGAAAGCAAGAGAGGTTGAATTCGTAGCCAGGGAGGATGCAAAAACACGGAATTAGTGATTGGAGGCTTGGGAGTGAATTTGGGATTTTAGAAATGTAAATTAGGTTTTGCTGAAATGAGGAAGAAAGGCTCGGCTGGAGCCTGTAATTCGCGATTTTCCGACGGCTTCCGACAGCCGCCGACGGCCCGTGGGAAGCCATCGGAAAATAGCCGTCGTCCTCCGCTGTGCTTTTTAAGCATTTTCTAGCAGTGGGTGATCTGGAAAGACTAAAGGCTGCTCAATCAGAGTACTTATCACATCGTACGCTTTAAAAGTTGTATCAGACTCTAGCTGCATCGTAGCTTGGGAGAACTGTGACGAAATCAGGTCAAATGAAACCTACAATAGCTGAACTCTACCGGCTGCAATGTGAGGTCCTATATGATCAGAGTTGACCCCACGAACATAATCTGATACAATGAATCTATGGGGTGCTACTATATCCCAATAAGCATCGTAATCTCTATCAATGAAGAAAGTACTAGTATCCACCCACCCAGCTTGTCCTAGAGCATCTAGGTACTGATCGCCAATCACCTTATATCTACCAAACATGTCCTTACAAGATAAAAGATCATATGGTATAGGACGATCACTCATAATCTGATAAACACACCTCTCTCCCAAATACCATATAAGCATAAATGCAGGTATATGCAAAGTAACCCTACGTATAGATAGTGAATATGAAACCATCAAGAGATAGTCGTCCGCCATAAGACCTGCATCTGCTAGATGAGTCCAATGTGAGGCCCAATTAGTCCGAAAGATGTTACCCTGACTACGCATATGAAGTTGTGACCTAACCTCCATCAAGTTATACTGTACACCTAAGGGAACATGATGTACGTACTGCATAGTCTCTTACCGTCTCATCCTAGAGAAGTACTGCTCAGCAGTCTAACTAGTCATGTTCTGGATGCGGGGATGCATGTTTGCCGTGTACTTAGTAGTACTAAAACGACAAAATATACCAAAAAACATGCATCTGCTTGACATCGCCAAGCGCAAATGAATCATGAGCGATATAAAGGGTGCCTAATATCGCCGTGCCCCAATAAATAGTATGCAGTTGGTCTAATTTGACAAGAAATGCTAAATAGCCTAATCTAACCGTACCTTTTTGGTTCGAAAAAGGTCGAACCAAACAAGTACATCATAAATGCTCTAGCGCATCTATCATATCAGCTCTAGCTCTATATGTGGTGATGTACTGCTGCAGGTAAGTCAACTTAACAGAACCACTAGTGATACATGTAACATTTATCAGTGGAAAAGTAGCAAACATATTGGGAGACTCGTATAAATTATTAAATGGAAAATGTCAAAGGCCATGTCGTCCAATCTCAATGCTAGTGAACATGTAGAAATTAACTGGGGTAATACCAAACTCAAAATTTAAAAAGTGAAATGTATGTATGGTGGGCCACCACCTCTCAGCTAATGCTTGAATGAGAGGTCGATTAAAAGACTGGACATGCCTAATCGACCAAAAAAACAAATGGATTAGCCTGTAGCCTCTCCATAATAGAACCAGGAAGAGAGTCATAAAACTGGGTAATGCACTTAGCCAACTACCCAGACAATGAATGTAATGATCGCATAGATAATTTATAAATTAATAATTTTGGATAGAACAATTATTTAATATGATTATGTGATGTACGTATAAAAATAACCAGATATATTAATGTGCAATTTATACATGTACGTTAGTTAAAACGGTTTCGACTTTGTGCTGATAACCATCTGGAAGCTCGTGTAACGTGTAATGATCCAGTTTGCTCCGCTGGATGTCTGTGAACCATTCTTTGGACGATTTCGGTTGGACGCGATGGTATTTCGTTTAATTTTTCTAATTAAAAAAAAAATTAAAAGTGGAAAATTAGGTGGAAAGTAGAGAAAAAAAGAGGGGAACGGGGATATATGAAGGGAAGCTGGCCTCTGGGGACCGATTGGAGATGTCTTAACACTCTCCTTAAGAAAGAGGGGTGGTAGCATTGCTGGAAATATTATTCATTGGATTATTGCTGCATTAAGTAGTAGTCGGAAAGAATTTGAAGTCCATATTGTTGTATTTGACATTAATAATAAATCTAGGTTGAGGGGAAGGGCCATAACTTTTCTAAAACTTACATGATAAAAAAATTGACTGAGAAGGAGAATTATAATTTGTGCGAAAATATCCTGCAGTATCGGTGTGTCACTTTCTGTAACTTATAACTACTCTTTTATCTGGGATGTTGTTCATATAATTGTTTAAAATGCAATCACTTGGTCTGTTAATCCTTTACAAATTAAACCTTCTTATATACATGAGTTGGTGAAATTGTACTATTGCATTCTTGCTTTTTGAAATTCTTGCACATTGTCAGAACCTTAGAAAGTAGAAGCTAACGTGCTAACATATACAACAAACATGTACAGATCTGGGCGTAAATGGACAACAATGCAAGGAAAATCCTTTTGAGAAGTAGGAAGTTTAAACATCATTTCCCTCAATATAGATTTGAATCGAAATATCAGTAAAGTTGGAAATCGAGCTTATGAAAAGCTGAATATTAATTACAAATGTAATGTAACGATTAAGTAATCCATGTAAATAGGAATACAAAGCAACTATACACATTTATGAGCTTTGCTTTCCCTAGTTACAATTATATATAGAATGTGTATGCAGAAATCCCTGTAATCGTTCTACTGCCATGGATTGCAACAAAGAAGAGGCAACGAAGCTGGCTGAACTCTCAGAGAAGAAATTCAAAGCCAAAGACATTGAAGGTGCAATAAAACTAGCACAAAAAGCACAGAAACTCTTCCCAAGCCTTCAAAACATTCAACAAACAATCACAGCCTATGAAGTACATCTGGCAGCATCAAAATCAGGGCCCACGGATTGGCATGCTGTTCTGCGTGTGGAACCCTCAGCCGACTACTCCACCATGAGAAAACAGTTCAAAAACATGTGCCTAATGACTCATCCAGACAAGAACAGGAGATCCAGTGCAGCTGATGGTGCCTTCAAAATCGTAATGAAGGCTTGGTCTATACTCTCTTCTACCAAACCTTCAACGTCTTCAAGCACCAGTAGCAATACTACAAAGACGAAGAAGAAAGAAGAGAAGAAGAAAGAGGAGAGGAAGGCAGCTAACTGGGAGTACTTGTTTGCGAAAATAAGATGTCAGAGCTGCCAACTCCTCCTTTTTTGGGATTTTAGTAGAACAGATAACAAGTCGCTGCATCATTACTGCAAGAACTGCAGCACTTGGTGTGTGATTAGGAGCAAACCTGCAAAAGTAGATGTACCCCTAAGTTGTGAAGGATGTGAATGTGACCTTGATTGGGGTTTGTATCGCCCTTTTGGTTATGAATGTAGCAACTGTGATTGTTATTATGTTGTTGGTGTGGATCCAAACTGGATACCCAAATCTCAAGATAAGGGAAGTGATGCTTCTTTTAGACCTGGAACCGTTTCATGTCCATTCTGTGGAGCTTGGAGTAATTATGCCATTGATGAAAGTAACAGGTGTTATGTTAGGTGTAAGCAATGTGGTTTAAGGTCAGTTATCGAACTAGACAAGGCAGAGTAATCAAATTATTTTAGCTTGTAGCATCATCATTTTTCTTCTTCTCTTTTTTCCCTTTTATTTTTATTAAAAAAAGAGAAAAAAAATATGTTTCACATATTAAATCGTATTTACAGCATAAAGGCAATACTGTAAGTGAACACAACGTGCATGTTTTCATATGTTACCACCTAATCGTGAGCAAAGTATGCTTTATTAAACAGCCACTATTCCAGCGACATTGACAAATTAATAAAGTGCATTTCTGTAAATTTTGCGTTTCGTTTGGTAAAATATCAGATCATTTAAGAGCATTCTGCAGAGAGTAAAATTAAGGATTTTTTTCTTTTCTTTTTTTGGTTTGGACTGGTTTTGAAATGACACTTATTAATCAAGTTTAAAAACTATTTATGAATATAGACTACTTTTGATCAGTTCAACGTCAATCTAGTCAAAGTGTACAGACCGTATTTGAAATATCGCATGTTATTTTATTTTATTTACATGGCGTCAATTATGTTTTAAATGAAAAACATATCGGTGATTTTTAATAATTCGTCTCGAAATGGCTTCTATTTAATTTGGCCGGTTTAGCACTGAGCTAATCAAAAATATCTATATTCGTAAACAGTTTTCAAACGGCTTAAAAGTGTAATGAGTTTTTAAAACCGGTCCAAATCGAGAAAAAAAAATTCTAAAATTAAAACACCTTGGAGCTATTTCATCCATAGCATGACGGGACGCACAAGCATTCCACGAAAATAAATTGCTCTTATTAATTTAACTTATATGTTCTCATTGTTGTAGATAAACTTTAGTGAATCCTCTAATATATACCTATCCATCAGCCAACATTTAATGCTAACTTAACATCTTAAGAAAAAAAAGGTGCCAACAAAAATAAACTTCACTCCACATAGACCATTTCGTGTACAAGAATACAACTAATACCACCACAGAATAATAGAAATCATAAGAAAGTATGATTCTCAAAAGTTTATGGGAAAATAAGTTTATTTCAGATTATATTCTTCATTTTTTTTAATATCAGTGACAATCTATCTATACTATAATCTTAAAACTGAATAGGGAATAGCGTGCTCTAAAACCCCCCTATTTCTTCCAAAAAACCAATAAGGATACGACACATGTATTCTGGCAATAAACAGTCAGAAACATACATCCTCCGTTTTGCTTCCGTCTCATTCTTTTAAATGCAAACCCTAAATTAGCTCGGGGCTTTGCCGTTATATTTCTATGATCTCCCTTCTACTCTCCGTCTAATGCATGCCCCTGAATCGAAAGCCAATTGATTTATCCCCAAGGCACGATCACCGATTGATTTTCGATCGTTCTTTCCCATCCTATCGTTGGTGACAACCGCTCTGTTTTGAACGTCCCTAAAGATAAATAAAGGCGAGAGAGGAGAACCTACGTAGTTCACAGTTACAGACACACCCAAAACAGGTGAGCAAGAGTGCTCGATTTGCTATAGGGAAAATTCCAGTGCACTGAAAGGGGTTCGCTGTTATCAATGGAGACGAAGTACCTATCGACCTGGCTTGGGGTACAAACGAGCGGTTGCTGAGGCTTCAAGTAGGGGGAAAACTAGATCAGAAACAACATAATCTAGCACTGACGTGAAGAGATCGGTAGAAGATTGACGCAGCGGATAAACAAACTTTGACGTGCTAATAATGTTCGATGCAAATTGATGCAAATTTCTTCCTCACGAAATGATTCGTGTCAAGTAAAACAAGATAAATGCCCAAATCCATTGATCTCTCAAGATACCGGATTCTAGCTATTTTCAACACGTTGATCGCGCATGATGCCGCGTTAGAAGATTTACGATTCTTCGACGTTGACCTCGCGCACGAGATTCCGTGAATCAGCTTCAAATTCATTGATTCGAGCGCACTTGAATAACCGAAGATGGAGAAAGGAGCTCACACTCAACTTTCAACTTTTAAAGAGGCACAAAGCACTCAACATTCAAAATCCATCTCCCTTTACAATGACAACGCACCCGTATTTATAGAAGATTACAACCCACATACACATACGACACAACACAACCATACACGAGTTACAACAATGCAAGTTACAGCAGTAACGACTTACGATCTACGACCTAAGAACACCACGCGACCTAACATCTTTACAAGTTACAACATATATGCGACATAACAACAAACACGACCTACGACTTAAGAAAATAAGATACAAGCGACTTATCAAACCATGCGACTTAACGCCAGCGACATAAGGAACTTCTTGCAACCTATGCCTTCGCGACTTAAGGAAATGGCTTCTGAAAATCTTCAAGGTCTTGCGACATACGCGACATAACTGGAACGACCTAAAATATACAAGCGACCTAACTCTTTAGGTCGTAGCTCGCAAGTGAGCGACCTATGGTTATCCTGGTGCACTGCTTCTTCCTTCCCTCGTATCTCGCTAGGCAGTAGTCCGCTAGGACGCTGGCGACTTAAGGTACGCGTACTAAGGAAAAACGACCTAAGTAGTTGAGTCGCTGGCAACTTCATATAACTCGCGAACGACCTACGAATGAAAGCATGGTGCGTTGCATTATCCTTCCCTGGTTGCAAAGAATTCGTCCCCGAATTCACACTTTCCTCTTCCTCGACAAGCTTGTGCTCATGATACGGAATCAAATGTTTGACGTTGAAAACGTCAGCAGTATGAATATGATCCGGCAATTGCAACTAATACGCATTCTCATTAATCTTCTTCACAATCTCCAAAAGACCAATTTTTCTAGCTGCTAGCTTGTTGTAGGTTCCAACAGGAAATCGATCTTTGGTCAACACTGCATATACAAAATCACCCTCTTTGAAGTCCACACTCCGTCGCTTCTTATCTGTCATTTGCTTATACTTCTCATTTGACTTAAGCAAACGTTCATGAACAATCCTGTGACATTCCTGCAACTCATTCACGAAATCACAAGCTCGTTTAACAACCCCTTTCTGACATGAAATTGTCGATAAATCCAACGGTCCTTTCGGAATAGCTGAATATACTACTTGAAATCGACTGAATCCAGTACTTCGATTAACGGCATGATTATGTGTGAATTCTGCCTGACACAAGCTCACATCCCAGCTTTTCAAATTATCCTTCACAAGACATCTCAACAAGTTTCCCAAAGATCTGTTCACCACTTCCGTTTGCTCATCCGTTTGTGGATGATAGGCGCTACTAAAATTCAGCTTAGTCCCAACCATCTTCCACAGACTCAACCAAAAATGACTTAGAAATCGAGTATCCCGGTCAGAAACAATGGTCTCAGGTAGCCCATGTAATCGATAAACCTCTTTAAAGAACAATTGAGCGACACGGACTACATCGGCGGTCTTTTTACAAGCTATGAAATGTGCCATCTTCGAAAATCTATCCACCAAAATATATATAGAATCATTCTCTCGTTGAGTTCTTGGCAAACCCAAAACAAAATCCATGCTAACATCAACCCATGGTCTAGTAGGCACGGACAATGACATATACATTCCTGCATTCGTAGCTGTCCCTTTGGAAACTTGACATATGTGACATCTCTACACAAACCTTTCAACTTCTTTCCTTATGGAAGGCCAAAAATATGATTGAGAAATCAACTGCAAGGTACGATCTCTTCCCACATGACCTTCTTCATGCAATTCCTTCACAATTTTCATTCGCAAACTGCACTCTGGTATGCACAACCGATTTCCTTTGAAGAGAAAACCATCTACCAACACATATTCATTCGTCTTCCTTTTCTCGACTTCATCTATAATCTCAGCAAAGTAAGGATTTTCAACAAATAATTCTGGAAATACTTCAAAACCCGTCACTTCAACCCTCATCGTAGTCAACAAATGATTTCTTCTACTCAATGCATCTGCCACCCGATTTGTAACTCCCGACTTATGCTTTACAACAAATGTAAACTATTGCAAGTATGTGATCCATGAAGCATGCCTGACTGCAATCTTATCATGTCCCTGCAAATGCTTCAACGCTTCGTGGTCCGTATATAACACAAACTCTTTATGAAACAAATAGTGTCTCCAATGCTTTATGGCTTGGACAATAGCATAGAACTCCAAGTCATAGGTACTGTAGCTCGTCTTGGCTCCAGAAAGTTTCTCGCTAAAATAAGCAATTGGACGACCCTTCTGACTTAATACTCCACCAATTCCAACCTTAGACGCATTAGTATCTAGCTCAAAGAGCAAATGAAAATCCAGGTATCTAAGAATCGGTGTTGTAGTCAAGAGTGTCTTGATCTGTTGGAAAGCAGAATCAGCCTCTTCAATCTACACAAACTGCTTTCCTTTCATACAATCTGTCACTGGTGCCATCACGCTACTGAAATGTGAAATAAACCTTCGGTAGAATGATGCTAACCCATGAAAACTTCTCACTTCAGTTACAGTTCTGGGTTATGGCCAATCCTCGATTGCTTCAACTTTACCTTGATCCACATGGATTCCTTCCTTGGACAACACATGCCCCAAAAAAAAACACTGTGTGTCATGAACATGCACTTCTTTGTTGCCGCGTAAAATTGCTCCTGACGAAGTATCGTCAACACTTCCCGCAAGTGTTGTAGATGTTCTTATGTGCTTCCACTGTATATCAATATATCATCAAAGTATACCACAACGAACTTTCCAATAAACGGTCGAAAGATCTGATTCATCACTCGCATAAAAGTACTGGATGCATTCGAAAGACCAAATGGCATGACCAACCATTCATACAACCCTTCCCGCGTCTTGAATGCGGTCTTCCATTCATCCCCTGGTCGAATTCGAATCTAATGATACTCACTCTTCAGATCAATCTTTGAAAAGATAGCAGCTCCGCTCAACTGATCCAACAAATCGTCCAATCTTGGCATAGGAAATCTGTACCTCACTGTAATCTTGTTTAGTGCTCGACTATCTGTACACATTCTCCAAGTCCCATCCTTCTTTGGCACTAACAAGGCTGGTACTGCACAAAAACTTAAACTTTCTTGTACGCGTCCTTGTTCAAGTAACTCCTCTACCTGCCTTCTCAACTCTTCGTGCTCCTTTGGACTCATTCTATAATGTGGTCTATGTGGTAACACAGCTCCCGGAATAAGATCAATCTGATGTTGTATGTCTCTCAACGGTGGTAATTCTTTTAGTAATTCTTCAGGAAATACATCTTTAAATTCCTTCAACATTGGCTTAACTTCCTCAGGAATTTCAACCATTTCACTACTTTCACGTCCAATCAACAAAAATACTTCAGGCCCATCCTCTACTTCTTTGACAAACTCCTTCAAAGATAACAGAGTCTTCAGTTCCTTGATTTCCTCCAACTTGCTTTCACTTTGTTGTCGCTTTTTAGGAACTAAAGTAATTCTAGTGCCATTGAACATGAAACTATAGCAGTTAGTCCTACCATCGTGTTGCACGGCTCTATCAAATTGCCACGGTCTTTCCAACAACAAATGACATACATCCATATCTACCACGTCACACCAAATTTTATCCTTATACTTCTTTCCAATGGAAAAAGTTACACAAGCTCTTCGACTAACCTTCACTTCCCCACCTTTCCTCAACCAAGTTAATTTGCAGGGTTCGGGATGCTTCTCTGTCTTTAACGCTAACTTCTTTACAGCTTCTGTAGATATGATGTTATCACAACTTCTTGCATCAATAACAAACATACAAACCCTTCTCAAAATATTGCACGTCGACCGATAAATATTACTCCTCAACCAGCTAGTCTACTCTTCCTGCTTTGGCGTCAAGCAAGATCTCCTCATCATTAAAGAATATCCCTCGTCTCCCGCCACTAATTCTTCTTCCTCATCAACTTGTGGTGAATTGGAACATTCTATTTCTGCATCCTCATCCTCAACCTCAGCAAGCATCGCTTGCTTCTTAGGCTTCAGGCATTCATTGTTCTTATGACCAAACTCCTGACAGTTATAACACTTGAAATTATTGTTGACCTTGGTCTTAGCAACTTCATTGACAACCGGTTTACTAACAGCCTTGGAAACATTAGTATTGCTACTAGCACCTTTCACCTGATTGATCGAACTTGTAAGCGCACCACCTCCTCTTCTGCCTTGCTTCTCCTAAGCTAGAGCCTTCTGGTGTGCTTCAGCAACGGATCTTGGATCAAACATATTCACCATATCCTGAATTTGCATTCTCAATCCTCCAACAAATCTAGCTGTCAACTATTCCTCCGTCTCCATGATATCGTTTCTAGCAATCATTTGATAGAACTCATCTGCATAATCATTTACCGACTTTGTCCCTTGTCTCAAATTCTGTAAGCGCTGATACATAAGAGACTGATAATTATAAGGCAAGAAAGTAGCCTTCATCAACTTCTTCATCTTTTCCCATGAAACAATCTTCGACTTTCCCATTCTTTCCCGTGTAAGTTTAGTTTGTTGCCACCATGCCCTAGCTCTTCCCCTCAATCGTGTAGCAACCAATTTGACTCTACGATGCTCGTGTACTTACTTGAAGTCAAAATTTTCTTCAACATTTGATAACCAATCCAGAAACTCTTCTGCTATCATTCCCCCTTTGAATTCTGGAATCTCTGTTTTCATTCCCGACTTCCATCGTCGATCATCCTCGAAATCTCTATTTCGACTTCGTCCTTGGTCATGCTTTTGACAAAAGCTACTATCACTGGATTCCTCCAAATCTGACGGATGTCGATGTCGATTCTGACCATCAACATTTCTGCTACCACGCACGTCTCTTTCTCCCGAAACTGAAGGTGAAACTCGGTTTCCACTATGGTGCGAAACTAGTGAAGTTCTCCTTTGACTTTGATTCATGTCTCTCATTAACTTCTCTAACTTTCCAATACCTTCATCGAACTTTTCATTGATACGTTGTTCCATCTGCTCAGCTTCTTGGCTTCTATATACATCTTCAACATTTTGAAATCAATTAGCACGTCTCGGAGGCATGATCTTCAAACAATCTCTTTTCCGATCTAACTTTGATGTAGTTCGACTTAACTCGGCTTGCACTAGGACTTAGCTCGGCTCGGCCTAACTTGGTTTCGACCTAGCTTAGCTCGGCTTCGACTTAACTGATTCGGCCTTGGATCTTACTTAGCTTCAACTTAGCTCTGCAAGCTTTTCAAGCTCCGATACCAAACTAACGCAGCGGATTAACAAACTTTGACGTGCTAATAATGTTCGATGCAAATTGATGCAAATTTCTTCCTCACGAAATGATTCGTGTCAAGTAAAACAAAATAAATGCCCAAATCCGTTGATCTCTCGAGATACCGTATTCTAGCTATCTTCAACACGTTGATCGCGCACGATACCGCGTTAGAAGATCTACGATTCTTCGATGTTGACATCGCGCACGAGATTCCGTGAATCGGCTTCAAATTCGTTGATTCGGGCGCACTCGAATAACCGAAGATGGAGAAAGGAGCTCACACTCAACTTTCAATTTTTAAAGAGGCACAAAGCACTCAACAAAATTTTATTCAAAATCCATCTCCCTTTACAATGACAACGCACCCGTATTTATAGAAGATTACAACCCACATACACATACGACACAACACAACCATACACGAGTTACAACAATGCAAGTTACAGCAGTAACGACTTACGACCTAAGAACACCACGCGACCTAACATCACAGGCAACTTAACAAGTTACAACATATATGCGACATAACAACAAACACGACTTAAGAAAATAAGATACAAGCGATTTATCAAACCATGCGACTTAACGGCAGCGGTATAAGGAACTTCTTGCGACCTAGGCCTTCGCGACTTAAGGAAATGACTTCTGGAAATCTTCAAGGTCTTGCGTCATACGCGACATAACTGGAACGACCTAAAATATACAAGCGACCTAACTCTTTAGGTCGTAGCTCGCAAGTGAGCGACCTAAGGAAAGCTCGCTTAACTCATTATCCTGGTGCACTGCTTCTTCCTTCCCTCGTATCTCGCTAGGCAGTAATCCGCTAGGTCGCTGGCGACTTAAGGTACGCGACCTAAGGAAAAACGGCCTAAGTAGTTGAGTCGCTGACAACTTCATATAACTCGCGAACGACCTACGACTGAAAGCATGGTGCGCTGCATCAAAGATGAGATGACGTTTAAAGAACGACTCGATCTGGTGTGTTCCCTTTATAATGAATGTGGTAAACAGCTAAACTCTTTAGTATTTGAGATGTTCACGGAATTTATTGTTGTTTGACTCTTTCTTAATCATTGAATATTTCTCAAACATTGTTTATGCACCTATATTATAAGAATTTGCTTCATCAAAAGGATAAAAACTAGTGGGATAAGACGTTTGAACCCTTGCAACATTTACGCATAACTGTATAGCATTGATTATAACTTACCAGTTGCAACAATTAGTTTGCCGTATCACTTTAGTCGAACAAAACAAAGAAGAAAAAAAAATCCTTGAAACATATATGAAAGTATTGATGAAGTTAAATAGCAGAAACACATGCACTAAAAAGTGTTCATACCATTATAACTGAGTTATATGATTAAAAACAAGAAAAAATTTCTGGGGTCATTAGTCCTTATCTTTTAGGTTGATAGCTCTCCGTGTTATGATTGGAAAATTTGCAATAATGCTAAATTCTAAACTACCTATTGTTTGCTTGAAATTTATAGTATGAAATTCTCAGTTCATTTAATAGCATGGGGATTATTTATTCATTTAAAATTGCCTAACACCCCTAATATGTTAGCGTAATAATTTGAGGTCAATTAGTGGGGGCTTTCATGCAACCTGCAATTAATTTTTTCATTATTGGTGGGTTGTCTAAATATACAGTAAAATAATTTTGCTTTCGTAACTTATCGAGTAGTTCAGAACATGTAAAAGTCCGATGCTTGCAATAATTAATTAAATTGTTGTTGTTCGATAAATATATCAAACAACAATTCAGTTCTCGATATAATTTTGAATATCTAATCTGTATCTCAATTCGCTTTTATCATACCATATCATGTTTCCCATTCGCTTTAATGAATACAATTTACTTTTAAATAAAGATTGTGTCATCTTCTGTGGTTAAAAGGAAGGTTATTTTTTGGTCATGTTTATAAGTACTTGGGGATGTACTTAGCATTTAAAAATGTTTGTATGAAATTGATGTTTTTTGTCTCGTCATAAAACTCCTAAAATGCACTGCACAGAAAGGTGATCTGCGAATTCGAATCGCAGTACTGAAAAGTGAAAACACTTCCTTCATTTTAGTTGAAAATCTGACATGTTAGGTTCATAGATTCAACGCTCGCTTTTGATAAAAAGGTTAATGCTCCTTTTCATCTATTTTTTCAGTTTACTAATGCTAATTATGTTCTTAATATCAAAATAAACTTTTTCTTAAAATATTCGGTTTTCACAGGTTTGTTTTATATCCACTCATTCTGTATTCTATTTGTTTTACTTTCTATTTTCGCATGGTACAATTCTCATATTAAAAACTATTCAAAATAGAATTTAATAAATTAAATCATCGTATTTTTTTCCACTGATATTTTTATTTAAACTAAAAAAGGAATGAAATGTAAAAATGGTTTAACAAAACAATAGTGAAGAAATGGGCATATTTATAAATGTACAACGGGCATAAGAATTGATGTTGGTTAAGGTAACTGTTGTGCAAAGTAATAATGAAACAACGTAATGTTATATAAATAAACAAAAATGTCGTGTGTTCAATAACTTAAATTTGAACAGATTCTTTTCATTATAGGAGCTTTGAAACAGGGTTTTCATGTGAAATAAAGTATATGAATACCCATGGACCCAAACTGCTATTATGTTAAGCATGAACTAAAGAGAAGTCCTTAGATGTGAAGCTTAAGCTATAATGTTGAACAAGACTTACTCCTATCTAAACAACAAATGCAAAGCATGCATCTCATTTTGCTGTGCACACATGTTGTTTGGATTCTATGAACAGTTTTCTTTATGGTGAAGCTTGAATCAAACTTTTATTGGTTCTATGGTCATTGAATTAACTATTCTTACTACGTGTGTTATTTTGCTAAAATTTGCGAAGCTCTATGATGTTTGCTTACCGGATTCTATGAACATAAAACAATTTATGTTCCAGATGAACTAACTTTCCAGATTAAATCAAGGTCGTGTTTATTTTACTATGCATGAAATATTTGAGAGAAATACATATGTTATCTTAAAGTTCAAAAATCATGCATGCTTTTTAGTTGATGTTTTACTTATTTGAAATCTTTTTTGCAGTCACGTGTTTTTGCTGCTGTATTAATTTTTATCGTGTATGCCATCTATGCTGCAATCAATATGAATATAAATCTTATTTGTAGATATACATTAAATGTATTTAACTGATCATGGAATATTCTAGAACTATACATATATTCTCTTAAAGTTAGAAAATTAGACATGCATTTTATCAGATGCTTTGCTTATATTAATTACTTTTTCACTGTGCTTGAACGTTTTGAATATTTCCGGTCTTTATTGCTGCTTAATCCGGTCTGCATTTCTGCTTAATCCGCTATCAGTCCAGGTTGACGAGGAGTTGTGAACATTTTCATATATAGGGTGGAGAGCTGCATGCAGTGATCGGACTCTATATGTTATCATTCCCTATATTGAATAGCAATTGTGAAAATTTTCATATATTTATCATTCCCTATATTTCCTATATTCCCTGTAGATCCAGACATGATTAGTCAAAAATATGTTATTCCCTGTATTGAATAGTAGTTGTGAACATTTTCGTATATATAGGGTGGAGAATCAGACCCGCTTCGGAAAGGAGCGGTCCATGATAACAGGCTACTACATTCTCATAGATGAACTCTGTCTAGTGCAGGAGCTGTTAATTTTTTTTATTCAGACTGCAAAAACTTCTTCATATTGACTCGAAATTAGGCAAGACTTCTACGATTAACTCCCATCTAAATTACGGACAGTATGTAACACTCGGATAATTCATTATGTGAACGCACACTGTAGTTCACCAAGAGGACTGACAGTTTACTTAGAAAATAGCATGCTACTACATCACCATACATGAACTCCGCCTAGTGCAGAAGCCGCTATTTTTTTATTCGGACCGCAATAACTTCTTTAGATTGACTTGGAATCAGGCGAGACTTTGACCGATTAAGTCCCACCTAAATTACAGACAGTATGTAACACTCGGATACTTCGTTGTGTGAACACACACTGTAGTTCTACGAGGGGACTGACGGTTGTACTTAGAAAATGACATGCTACTACATCCTCATATATGAACTCTGCATAGGGTAGAAGCCGCATTTTTTTTCTTCAAACTGCAATAACTTATTCATACTGACTCGGAATCAGACGAGACTTCGGCCGATTAACTTCCACCTAAATTACGAACAGTATGTAACACTCGGATACTTCATAGTGTGAACGCACGTTGTAGTTCTTCAAGGGGACTGACAGTTGTATTTAGAAAATAACAGGCGGTCACATCCTCCTATATGAACTCTGCCTAGTGCAGAAGCTGCTATTTTTTTGTTCAAACTGCAATAACTTCTTTATACTGACTCGGAATCAGGCGAGACTTCGACCGATTAACTCACATCTAAATTACAAACAGTATGTAACACTCCAATACTTCATCTTGTGAACGCACACTGTAGTTCTTCAAGGGAACCGACAGTTGTACTTAGAAAATAACAAACCAGCACATCTTCATATTTGAATTTTGGTAACATGTAGAATTAAAATTTAAAACATAAAAAATAGAATTAGAATTATTTTATATTTATTTGTTTTTTGTTAGTCAAATCTAATTTAAATCTTTAAATGGGTAACCCGCTTATTAAATGAGTTGGATCATAAATGGATTGGGTCATAAGTGGGTAAAATAGAATGGATCATAAATGGGTTGGGTCAAACTCGACCCAGCCCAACCCATTTGACAGGCCCATATGATATTAGCGATTTCACTATAGCGGTCACATCTGGCAGTTACCTTCCAATCCATAAAGTCATCAACATTCAATTCCATGCTCTGACAACATTTACGGAAGTCGATAATCTAGCTGAACACATACCCATGCATAAGTTTTCATTTGTCGATCATCCAACTATGATAAAAAGAACCGACACAACTAAGTTCTTACAGGTTTGCAACCACTGCGCTGATCCCTGCTGCTATTCCTCTACTAACCTGTACATTTTCTTCGCAAACATTACCTTACTGTAAATTAAAATATAATTCCAGATGTGATTGATGTCCTACATCGTGTTGGTGAGGTCGTTAGTCAGTCCACCAAGAATGGATCAGTCGTGCCCAAACGAGAGCTTATATTTTACCTTCACTGGTATATGTTAATTTTCGTCTTTTCTATATGTTCACAATCATTAAACAAATGTGCAAGCTGATAATTTTTGAATATCACTCTTTGCTTAATGCAGTGGTAACAGAGTTGCTGCAACATTGTGGGGGTAACAAAGCCTCCTTGCTCGATCAGTCTGTGTTGGAAGACAACACTAAAACTATCATTCTGACATCTATGAATGTCAAGAGTTACCAGGGTATATACCAAAACAAAACTATCCCCTCAAAATATGTCACCCTGTGGTCATTTATCGTTGCTCACTTCACGTCCTGAATTCAGGGAAACCCAGCTTAAACTCAACTAACGCAATCTGCATATACATGGATTTGGACATTAATGAGGTCCGTGAGTTACTCAAGAGGTAATCAGCCTATGCTCCATGAATAATCCTCATATAGAACAGTTGCTCGCATTCCCTAACATGCTTTTTCTACTTTGGTTGTTCCACAGCTTCTGTAAAAGAAAACTGCCGGCATTCACTGAAGAGATGGTGCATTTTGAAGGCCAACCGCCCGTTCTCACTGGAAAAAACATCTCCAAAATAATCGAGTCAAATCTGGCACTAAAATATGAGGTAACCCATATACCATACAAGTACACGTTTGACACTCTATCTTTTTTGCCTTAAACATTCCTTGGCTATTAAAAAATTTTGTCAGCGAAGGAAACATTTAACGCAATTTTCGTTAAATTTAAATTACATTCCATGAAACAATTTTTTATTTGACTGCCTCATCCAAATCTTAGATTGTCCAGTTTCAGCCTTTTAGTAAATAAACCTCTCAACGTGCAAGTCGAGTTCTTCAATGCTGCGACCTAATCAGCTTGGTACAAGTAAATTTAATACAATTACACTTATTCGTTGTTTCATAGCTAAAAATTCTCTGCCCATTGAATTTGCTTGCAGTTAAACATCGAGGTGCTGCAATCTATATTGGAATTACAAGGCATCCACGTACATATTTCACCCCTACTGGTACACCCATGAACCATGTTACGGCGGAACCAATACATCACATTTGTATTATTCCATCCAGTAATTTTTATATGTACTTTTTACCTGCAGACACCAATGGAATTTCATGCTACAGTGCAAAAAGTGTTGGAAGGAAAGGCGTTCCCTTGAGCTGCTTAAGAAAAGGACAATCACAGAAAACGTGAGTTACGTAAATAAAAAACATCATAACACCTTTGAATTACATCCACCCATATTACATACTGACTGTCAACATTTCTTCACCAGATCTGGAAATACACCAGCATGCAAATGAAATTGGATTGGAAAATCAAAAATTTAGAAAACTACATTCCACACCATGAACATCAGAGACGGAATCACGTAAACAAGGTACACAACTTCACCAAACAAAACAATGGACAAAATATATACATACACAGCCACTTATTCTTGCTCATCAACAGGTAACCGTCCGAATTAACGGTTCGGTCAGTGGTGTATGCACTGATACTGAGAGTTTGCTCCACGTTCTTGGCTCATACAAGTTCAATAGTGGATCTTTCTCTTACAACCCTTCTCTGCAGCCACTTACTTGCGATCCTACGTAAGTAAACGTTTAATTTTTTTCCTTCATGTTTTCCAAACCATCGATTAGTTTTGTTGTATACATAACAGAACTTAGCATGTAAGTATCCAGTCCACTGCAGTATTGTGGTGGATGTGGTTAAATAGGTTGGCAAGAATAATACTTCTATATCACATATTATTACGGTAGCTGTCCCTCACCCTTTTAACTTTCAGAGCATAATACACTATCCAAGGTTTTCATCTAAATAAGAAAAAGAAACTGAAGACAGTTAAGTCAAGGACTACAAGTCATGGTCCAATGACTGCTGGCTATGTTCGGTGATATGAAAACAGCACAGAAATATACATGTTAAATAAATTCCGTACAGAGACGTTTTGGTTTAGTTTCAATCATCTGTTCAATTTTCATTCTTTTCGGATGCATTTGAACATGCTAACATGGTAGTAATCAGCCAATAAACAATTAATATAGAATGGGTCAAGCAAGTTGTTGAGTACTGCTAAAAGTTACCACCACAGTAAAATGATATTATCTATATTTTCTAGGTTTGACATGAAAATGAATGATAACTTTGCTCCTATGAGAAGAAAAAGTCGTGGATATGTATAGACTATAGAGTTATTGTTATTAATAAATATCTTGATTTTTCCATGGTGCTGTTTATCCAAATTTATATAGATGTGATGGGTTAGTTTTCAATAAATCATACTGATTTGCAAATTACAATGACCTAAACATTTTTTTGACCTACCCGAGGAATTTATACTCTTGATCTAAAAAACAGTGAAATTAAACCTATTAAATATCTGGCAATCCATATTGATTTGAAATTTCCGTCCTGGATCTTATTTTCATAACGTTTATGTATTTGTGTTTTCAAACGAGAAACACTTGATTAGAGCATATGATTTGGTTTCGTCCTTAGAGTTTAGTGTCACATTGCATGGTGCTGATGTAAACATAATGTGTGGTATATTTATGAACATGGCTTGCAGAGCACTAATTCACGTTAGTATCTCAATTGAGAAACAAAATATACTACAAGTATTTAGTGTGGATGTGAACTTAGTGAAAAATGAGATTGAAGGGGAAAGGACGAAAAAAAATTGACTGAAAATAGAACCTATTGCTTTTTGAAAAGAAAAAAGATATGTTTTTTTGTGAACAATTTATGTTACAGTGTTATTTGGCTACTCTATAAGATTTCACCATGGCCACAGTTGAACTGGCACAATTGCCTCAGTCCATACTTAATCAACTAACTATAGCAATTGCCTGGTACCAACTGAGGCAACTGTCTCAGTTTACACAGAAGCAATGCTTTAGTCTTTACCAAGGCAATGCTGCATTATGTAAAACTTCAGCCTTTTGTAAAGCTCTGTGTGGCATACTTTTTAGCATAAACAATGACTTTACATATTTTACCCTATACATCCTATACTTCAAGCACGTTAAATTGAATTTTACTGCTATTAAACAGCTTAGGTAGTGTTTGGTATGTTTGGGTTTTGTCCATACAAAAATACACAGAACGCATTTAAATTGTCGAAAATAACCAACTTAGAAAACGAAGTTGACATACAAAATAAAAACAACTTTTTTTTTATTTTCCACGTTTTCGAAAATAACACAAGCATGTGAAACAATCCATTATTTCATCGTCCTCCATCCGTCTTTCTTTCATCCCTTTCATCCTCATCCGTCTTTTTTTCATTCCTTCCATTCTCATCCGTCTTTCTTTCATCCCTTCCGTCGTTTCTCTCATCTATCCGTCGTCCTCACATCCGTTTTTCATTCATTCCTTCCGTCGTTCCTTTATTCTTCTCATACTTGAGATACATATTAAAATCCGAAAGCACAAAATTCGTTTTTAAACCAAACAACACCTTAGATTTTGCATTATAAATTTAAAATAACTTCGTATTTTTTAATCATTGCCATTTAATTTCATAAATAATGTTGAACCTGTGACCTTTTTGCAATAAATGGAGTTTACATTGCTGAAATTTTCTGGACTTTATGTCTTACCCTTATGTCCATTTCAGGATTGAAATTTGCCGCCACTTATGCTCTTAGTTCGTATTTGTTTCTTCAGTATTACGTGGGTTCAAACTATGTCTATGCCTGCCCGGCGAATTGATAAATTGGCTTTTATATTCAGGTTTTATTTTATAAATAAATTGATTGGTAAATTAACATTTAATATTCAGAATTTCTTTTGTACATTACATTTATTCAACTCCACGTTGGAATGGCTACTACCATTACTGACTTGTAAAGTAGTATTAATAAAAGGATTTCCTGCCATTGTCACCTTTTTTGGTGATTGATCCTGTATGATACAAATTCCACACAAACAAATTGTACAAACTGGTCTACCGTTATCTTTGTTTTCATTGTTGTTTCATTTGTATGCAACAATCATATGAGATCAGAATACTGGACGATATACTGATAGAGAGCTGCTCCGTGAACATTGCATTGAAATTAATGTTCAGAATTAATATTTTGAAATGTTTCATTACCTCAACCATTGCATGGTTGTACTTTAATATTTATGTCATCAGATCTGTGTACGAAGCACCAGTTCTTCCTAGTTATACAATAATTGATAATTTTTATTGTTTATTCGGGAAAAACAAAGAAAAACAAAACAATTTGTATATTTTTTATCACTTGAGCGTATTTAAATTTTGGTTAACAAAATTGAATTTTATAACAAAAGTAAATTTTTCATAACATAACGTTTTCAAACTTATTGAAATGTTTCGACTTTTCAAAAACTTGTATTTGCGAACAAAATTGAATCTTTTTTCCAAGAGAAACTGTTCAAAAGAAAAAATTATTTGTTAATTTTTCCATAGAATAACGTTTTAAGAAAAAAATCATTGTTTGGGAAAAAATATTCGAATTTTCAAAAAGAAATTAAAACTACAAGTTTTTAGATAGAAAACTAATTTGAAAATAATTTAGGAGAGTTCCCTGAATAATAAATCTCGATGCATCGGCGTAGGAGTTTCATTCGTTCATTTCTTCCATTTAGGAGAGTTCCCTTCAACAAATATTCCTTGATCAGAGTCATCCATGACTCCTTTTTCACTTCAGTCCCCCAAAATCCAATCGACGTTCATTTGATTGATGCTTGGAGCTAGTAAAACCTTCACTGGAACCAATCCTATAAGTTACACATCCCAAGAGCTAGCCAGCTTGGCCAACAAACAAGCCTTCGTATTCTCCTCTCTGGGAATGTGCATTATCGCTCAATACTCGATATCTTTCAACAGTTCCAGAACCTTTGTTAGGTAAAGGGCGAGTCACACTCCTTTAGCCTGAAATTCATTCTTCACCTGACAGACCATCAATTGAGAGTCGCTGTATATATGCAATGCTTTGACTCCCAAATCTTTCGCTAACTTAAGCCTACGATCAGTGCTTCATACTCAACTTCATTGTTTATTGTGGGAAACTCAAGCTTCAAGGCAAAACAGATTGTCCGTTCCTCCGAGGTTACTAAGATCACTCTTACCCCAGAGTTGCATTCATTGAATGCTCTGTCTGTGTACAATTTCCATTAAGCCAGCTGTTTCACATCTTCCTCCGCTTCTCCATCCCTTGTGGTAAAATCAAGAATGAAATCAGCTAATGTCCGCCATTGTATTGCCCTCCTACGTTAGCAGGTTATATCATACCAGCTTAGCTCGATGATCCACTTCAATAATCTTTTCGAAGTCTCGGGCCGACACAACTTGTCTCAAAGGTTGATCAGATAACACTTTTATTGGATGAGCTTGAAAGCAGTGTTGTAATTTCCTCGAAGCAATCAACAAGGAATAAGCTAGTTTCTCTAACTTCTTATATTTCTTCATTTCTCCGGTGAATCGCTTGTTAATGTAATACACAGGCCTCTTGGACTCTTCGCGTACTAGAGCAGCGTTTTGTGTGTGAAAAAATACTGCCAAATAAACAAATAAGTCCTCTCCTTCCAAAGGTTTTTTTTATAAAAGTGGTGTTCTCTCCATGTAATCAAGTAAGGCATTGAAAACTTTCTGGCACTCATCCATCCAAACAAACTTTCCTTTTGCTTTCTTAAGGGCATCAAAGAACAATACACATTTATTCGTCACTTTTGAGATGAATTGACTCAGTGCAATGACCTTTCTGTGCAAGCTTTGCATTTTCCTCCTTGACTTTGGGGCTTCAACATCACTTAACGCCTTAATCTCTTCCAGACTAGCTTCTATGCCCTTAGAGTTTAATATGAAACCTAAAAATTTATCTGATGCAACTCCAAAGAAACATTTCGGTAGATTAAGCTTCATCCCATATTTTCAAAGTACATCAAACATGTACAAGAGGTCTCTCATATGGTTCACTAATCGTTGTGAGTTCACTAACATATCTCCTACATATACTTGTATTGTATGTCCAATTTCTGGTTGGTAGCTCCTTCATTCTTCAGATCAAACGACATGACACAGTAGCAATATAATCCTAGATTAATGATGCAACTACTGTGCTCTTGATCTGGAACATGCATTGATACATGATTGTAACCGGAGTAACCATCCATATATGATAGCAACTCATGTCCAACAATTGAGTCCACAAGTTCGTCAATCTTCGGTAGCGGGAAGCTGTCCTTTTAGCACGCTTCAGTCAAGTCTGAATAGCAGATGCATCTGTACCATTTTTCGTTTGGATTATTGACCCGCACTGGATTCGACACCTGTTCAGAGTATATAGCATTGCAGATGAAGTATTAGCCTTCAGCTTACCCGCTTCCTCTTTCAATGCAGGGGATCGCTCCGAACCCAAACTGTGCCTCTTTTGCTTCACAGAAGGGCATCACGGGTTCACATCCAATGTATGGCTCGTCATCTCTAGTGATATTTCACACATGTCCAAATGATCCATGCAAACACATCCAGGTTTCTTCGGAGAAAGCCTACTAACTCCTCATCTTCACGCTAATTCGAGATCTAATCTTTTGGACCCGAGTGGGGTCATCCCGATCGTTTGGAATATTAGTCTTCTGCTTTTTTGAGGCCACCCTCGCATCCTCTAGCTCTTTCCTTAGATCCATTGATTTGTAAAATTTACCATGGCATCTGAGCTAAGGTTTAGATGATAGTTATTGTGCATCAATAGATTAGATATAAAGAGTCCTCTCTACACCTTTTCCTTTTTCACATCACTTCACCTCTCCTACCTCAATGATGTAGCATTCATGTCTCTAATCTCCCTAAATGGCTCCTACCCTTTTCTCAATTAGGAACTTCATCATCAAGCACTACAGGGCTAGAGCCTTTTGAAACAAGTAAGGATCGGTAGGCCCAAGAAAGCATTGTAATAAGAGTACGTATCTATCATAATGAAGGTCTGCACCTATGC
This sequence comes from Allium cepa, assembly GCA_030765085.1. Lineage (NCBI taxonomy): Eukaryota > Viridiplantae > Streptophyta > Magnoliopsida > Asparagales > Amaryllidaceae > Allium > Allium cepa. Next base: position 169,689,706 of record CM060932.1, read on the forward strand.
TCTCTTGTAGTCACCTTCACCTAGCTTCATTGGTAAGTTAACACATCCAGTGGACCTCTTTGGTAAATCCCTAGATAGGGGATTTACATGGCTTCATATCCTGTCCATCCATACTCATTCAATCGTAAGTTTTCTTGAACAAAATATTGATTGAACTTCCATAATCAATGAGAATTCGTTTCATAGCAACCGACCCAATCACGGCCGTAATCACCAAAGGGTCAAGCGTCGGTACTTTTACCTGCATCATGATTTCTGAACATTGTATCATCAATCATCAACCTTAGATGTTTTTCTGGAGCTACATTTTCTATGGCTAAGCAACTTTAATGAACAACATGTTTTAATGAACTTCCAAACCTCTCCATTTCATTCGAACTTTTTTTGACCGGATGTGGTCCACCGGTAATGGTATCAATCATTAGTCTTCTTTCAGGTGCCTAGCTTCCTCTTCGCTAGTCCCAGCCTTCCCTCATTGAGCCATCTTCCCTTGGGGTCAATTGTTCACTTACTCGCCATCCTGCGTGTCTTTCATGTATTTTTGAAGTTTCTTTTTTCTGATCATATCTTCGATTGTATCCCATAAATGTCGACACATTTGTTTATGTTATGATTGTGGATTGTGTGGATGCGGTAATACTTCCCAAACATCTTCTCTCGCTCAGTCGACCTCCGCGCCAACATTTTGTAATTTTTAGTGGCTTGCGTGGAAAGGTAAATGTTCTCTATGATTTCATTTAGTGGGATATAGTCTTCATGCTTTCGATATCTCAGACGCTTCTTGAAGTCTGATTTTCTACCTCCATCCCCTTGATTTCCTCTTTTTTTGATTGTTGTTCTTGTTCCCAACATTGATCACAATGTTACCAACGCTCCTAGTAGTTAGCTTTACAACACGGTTGCTCTATACAATTTTATGACCAAATGGTCTTCCATCAGCCTTTCTAGCGGCATATCCGCATCTTCCAAGAATAGGTATTGGGGCACTTTTCGATAAAACTCCTCCTTAGTCGACGACGATCTCATCTTCAACCACTTACCAAAAATTAGTATTTGGATGAATTCCTCGAATCAATGCCATCAATACAATATTTTCCTTGGCATTGCTCACTTCAATCACAATGGTGTTAAATCTACTTAGAAAGTTCTTCACAGACTCTTTGGGACTCCAAAATATATTTGATAAGGACACTACATTTTTGGTTTGGCAGTGTGAAGTCAGAACCGTTCTTCAAATTTTTCAATCCAATTGGTCAAATGGAGATATGGATATTGGCACCAACCGAGTGAATCACATCGTAACCACTCCCTTAAGAAATATAAGAAAACATCCATATCGCACAACATCGGTTTCTCTAGCACCATCCATGTGTCACTCATCCTTTAGAAGACGTCCTCTCGGATCAGTCGTTCCGTTATATGATGACATCGTGGGCATAACAAATCTCATAGGGTAATCCTTCCATAAAATCTCCTCGGTGAATGGAATCCTACTAGGCGATGAATCTCAATCTTCATTACTTATATGCTGGTTCTCATTCACTAGATTCATTAGACTAATGGATAACGATCATCAAGGCATGCCCCGGTGTTTGACTCTACAAACAATCTTGTTTAGTTCCATGATATCTTGGTTTCGCTATCTCTAAGAAAACCGTTCGCCCAATCATTCGACTCCTACATTCTTTGTATGATGGCTCAACAACAGTTGTTTGAGCTCCACAAATCTAGCCATCGACAACATAACCAACATCAAGATTAGCAACATGCTGTAACTCATCACCCAAATCATCAATACAACTTGGTTATTGTTCGGTACCGACTTATGGAGCTAAGTTTGCAACAACCCTGTTGTTGATTACCTAATTAATTAAGTTAAATCATGGATAATTAATTTATAATTGTGGTTTCTGAAATTTAATCACGTTTTGTGAATTAATATAATTAAGAAATGAGTTTCACTTTTTAAAGAGAATTTCAAATTTTATTTTGAATATGATTATATACCAACCATAAATAATGTAAGAAAAGATGTTAAAATAATAAAATGATGCTTTCTCCTTAATATTGAAATTTAGAGAAAATATGCGCAAAATGAGTTTTTGATGTAAATTAATTTATATGAGACTTGTATAAAATTGTGATAATGACTAAGAAATAATTCATGATTTTTAATGGTAAAGAAAGCATTGCTTTGGGGTTAAATTAATTTATTATCGTGTTTTCATATTTTATCATAAGTTGAAAGCGTCTTTTTCGATAAATATAACGAAGGGTCAAATGATCATTAAATTCGTGTTTCATTGACTTGTTGCAAAGCTTAGTCGATGAACTTATTTTTAGTGCATTCATATAAATTTTTATATGTTTTAACCTAGGAGATAATTAATATTGAAGTTGAGTTAGAATGTGTTAGTGCAAATTCTAATTCATGATTTAAACAAATTAAAAGAGGTTTTGGGTTTAGTGCAAATTCTCAAACCAAACAATTCAGAGGACAAAAAAACTCATGCCCTATGTTGAAGAACTGGTCTTTAAAAATAAAATAAACTGCAATAAATTTCAGGAAAATTTTGGCGTGTTTCTCAATCCGTATTACATCCACTCTGAAATTCATTATTTTAATTCTTCATAGTTTTTGAGTTGTGTATTTTTGTCGTCAATGAAGTTTTGGGGTAAATTTGAGGAAGAAGAAGAGCAATAGAAAACTTAAGAACATAAAGTACAATAATAGAAAGGCTATAAGGTGAGTTATTTTGTAACTCACACAATCTATTTCTATATCCATGTTTTATTTGTGAAACTGAAATTGATTTGTATGGATTTGGTTATGAGAACTCTAGTGTTCTTGATAGAAATTAAACTTGGGTGATTGTTTGATATTGTTTGCTGAAAATTATTTGTGAAAATCGCTGTAGTAAAACAATGATATCTTAGTGCAGAATTATCTAAAATAACTCGATTATTTTGCAGTAGAAAGATCTTTCAGTCAGCTACAAATTCTCTTTGCCACTTTACGAAACTCTGCTGTTTAAGGGGTCAAAATTGAGTTTGAAACTGATGGTGTAGCTCTGCTCTATGCAATTTTCTTAGTTGAAACCTGATGTTAAAATCACCATGACTTTTGATTGGTAGATCGAAATTGAGTGAGGTTTTTCTCAGTTGAAAGCTACTTTTATAAGAAATACTTTTATGTTTATCACTTTTTGTGAATCTGCAGTTTACTAGGAGAAATTTGGTTTTGAAGAAGAGATAACCTCCATTTCCTATGTTTTTAAAATTTGCTTTGAAACACATAAATTGTTTTGATCGTAACTTTTCCGTTACTAATCGGACTTCAATGGTTCTTGAAGTTCTGGAAAGCTTCGACTTTTATTTACAACTTTTATGTATTAAGTTTTGTAAATTTATGAGATTTAAGTGGTCATATCTGCAGATATTTAGATCCTAAATTTGAGTTAAATGAAATAAGTTGATAAGATTCTATAAAATTAATTTTATGAAAGAGAATTATTTATATTTATAAATCTTAGAATTGTTTCTAAATTAAGTTAACAGATATGAAAATTGATTTTTAGAAAGTTATTTTATATATATTAAGCATGGTTAGTAAAATATTTATGGATTTGGAAATATGACTTTGAAAATACAAATCTAATCTATTTTCACATAAAAGCGATTATGGATTTGGATTATAAGTATTACGGTTTTATTAAATATAGGATTCATGGAATTTGGAAATGTAGTTTGAAAAGTATAAACTTAATTTACTTTTAAATAAAATGATTATATTTTAGTATGGATTTAGAAGAGTAATTAAATGTGGTTTTAAAATATAGTTTTGTGAATAATACAACTATGTGGAAATTTGAGACAACTTTGTCTATATAAGTGAGATTTTGGAACAATTCGAGGTTATAAAATATTTTATTAAACAAGTGAACACTTATTTAAAAATTAAATAATAAGTGGATTTGTGGAAAATTATAACAACTGTTTTTTTAACAATAAAAATCAGAGAGAAAAAATTGTTTTGAGAACCTTGATTCTATAATTTGGGAAGTACTATTATTCGACTTAATGTTATCAATTATTTTAAATGCTTTCGAATAATGCTTCGTTGAATACGGTATAACACATTGAATATAATGTTTGAGTGAAATTTACGAACCTATTAGTGAATACTCGAATTCCACCAGGTAGTATGTGATGCCTTGGTTAAATCTTATTATCGTATTTGGGAAAGTACTTGTTGTATTCTCTTCTGGTGTGCGACAAGTGGTTGCTAGATCCTTAAGAGAATGTAGTTCAAGTTTTTCAGTGGTATCCGTAATAAGTGATATTTACTAGCATTTAGTAAATACTTAGATTTCACCATACAGTATGGGATGTATTGGTTAAATTGTAGTAATTACTAAAGACGATAGTATTTGGCACTTTAGAGTTTACTCTCTTTTGGTGTGCGACAAGTGGTTGCTATATCCTTAAGAAGTTACTTCTGGATTTCTTTTCGAGTATAATAATCTACAACAAATCTAAAAGTTTCGGTTATGGCTGTTATCGTTGAGATCGTCTTGTGATCTTGTGATTCCCATCCTGTGTACGATCCCCGATATCGGATCGGTTCGTGTGATATCAAATTGTTTGTTTTCTATGGTTCTGTGTATGATCGTTACGACTGTTTTGAGTAAGATCTCTTGAATTCTGGATATTTGATTCTATGACTATTCTGTGTTCGTTAAATATATATTCTTGTGTCTTGTGATGGATGCTAAATTAAGTTAATTATATTATTCTGTGTTTAGTGACCAGTTCGTGTATGTGACTTAAACTTATAACCCCGTTCTGAGTTAAATTAATACCCTAACTCGTTATGTCCTAGACATTTGTATTTACTTATATGTTGTTTATTCTAGAGTTATATTATGTTTTCACCCTATTGGATATTTAGAGATAGTCTGACCCGGATGTTATTTTGCTCGGGTCAGGCCGAGACTTTTCAAGTTACAAGACAAGTTCACCTTTGGATGTTCGGGCTAGAAAGGAAATAAGAACTTCTTAAGTTTTAGTTTATCTCATTTAGGAAATTTTTGAATGTGTTTATAAGATGCACAATTGAGATTAGAGAATTGTTAAACTTGTATAACAATCGAGTTTAGTGTTTTATTTTGTAAACTCAAAATTAGTATGTGTAAGTTGAGATTTATTCCACTGTGGTCTGTGACTGTTATATATACGATGTATTGTTTTGATTCTAAGAACTTTGTATGTCTATTACTTTGTATTAATACTGTACACATCAAATTCAGTTCACATATTAAGTGAAAAGGTATAAATGACGTGTCAGTGTTAGTATAAAGACATTCACATTCGATCGTCCTTAACAAGTCGTATCCTCCGGATTAGCAGATGACATTACTTGTAATGTTCTTTGCTGTTCTGGGTATTGCGATGGGTTTGTTACAAAGTTGGGGGAAAGTTATGATCTACCACCTTGAGTTTTTTTAGTTCCCATTTTTGAACTCCTAGCTTCCCCACTTTTGACCTCCTATTTTCCATCCATTCTGTTTCTATCCAATGATGAAGAACTCTCTTCTTCCGAATCAGAGGGTGATAGCTCATTTCGACTTTTCCCTTGCCTTTAGGGTGGCTGAGACAATAAAGTTATAATTTCATTCATCCGCTTTAGAATGGCTTCATGACTTTCTAATAGCTTTTTATTCAAGCATGATCCTTTCTAAATCAACCCGAGTCACCATCTATGGTGCACTCAAAACTTCTACTACCACAGGTTGATTTGTTTCTTCTCCATGTTAAGGGCCTTCATTTTTAGCATTGTTAGTAAGTCTAGAAGTAGTTGACTTCTTTGGTATTTCTAGGAGCCATGCTTTATTGGATCTAATTATAGACTTTATGGAAATCCGAGCAATCAAAGACCCTCTAACAATAATTTTTAGATCTAATTCATGGATTATGCGACGCTCCACCTCTATACTCACGCTAGCCAAGGACACTACTAGGTAATGCCGTTAACTAGCATGAAGAATAAGGCTGTTGAGGAGCGACCATCCGTGTAATCGCTTTGTGCGAGTACCTAATATGTCAGATAGCATAACAAATTCAACATATCTAATACAAACTCAAAGCTACGACACAGTGGATATGTGTACTTTGGGAAAAAATATAGAAATAAGCATAACACAAATCAGTAATAGATATCCATATCACAAAGGCGAAAACAGATATAAATATATCACATAAAAGTGTACATCAAAGTAGTGGTCATACAAGAACTACTACATCACAAAAGAATAGGTACAAGTGCTAGACAAAAGAATTAGTATACATCAAGTTGTCTCTATCTCAAATGTGTAATGGCAAAAACTACTAAACTAAGTAGTTAGACAAAAAATCAGATGATGGTCCCAGATAAGGAGTTAAGCAGAAGCATCTGTAACATCTCGGTCTGTCCCGAGTATTATTTAATAAGAAAATAATAAACGGATCAGTCTAGCTATAAATATCAGATAAAAATGAGATAGGATAAGGGATATAACAAAAACGTATGATAACAATAATGCCATATTATGAAAAGTATACATTTAACAACAACAAAAATCATACAATATCTCAAGAATCTCAGAGATAAAAAAGAATGTCATATTCTTTATTTTATTCACTAAACCAGAAATATTGACACATATCAATGCCAATCGCAAAATTGATGAAATACAAATTCTAGAAATCATCAATTAGAAATCCAAAAATCACAAAGGGGGAGGCCTATCACAAACGGGAGCATGAAAACTTACCAACACGTGCATTACAAACGGGTCGCTAACCCATGGTCGCTAACCATAGAGCCGGTGCAACGACATAGTACAATAACGATATTTTCGAGGAACTTGAAACTCAAATAATTCGAAACAATGACGTAGTACAACGTTACGCCCGATGAACCTGATAAGTCGGTACAACGACGTAGTACAAAGTTACGTCCGATAACCGAACTCCATAAAAGAACATGAGTCGCTAGCCTACAAAAAAAATGAGTCGAAACTCCAAAGAACCCATAGGTCATTAGCATAAGAGACGAAACTCAATAAAACGAGGTATGGTCCCCTCTGTGGACAAAAAGACATCGCATATCACAAGTCTAAATCACAAAATGATCATCTATGATCGATAAAAAGTGTAAATTACACTAAGCTAGTAAATAAATAAGTTTAGCTTCATGTCCCATAAGCACTGGCTTAGCTTAAATATTTACAAACAAATTGTAGATCTCCACTTGAAAATTGTCACAAGAGTTTCAATCGAACAAGTCCAAAAATTAACCGACGAAGTAAACGTAAGCGTTTCATACCACTTGTTTTACTAAGCTGTTTAATTAGATTTCTCAAATGAATGAGGTAAAGGTTTGTATATACTAATAGGTTGGAAACGGATTTAATAAACGAGTTTTGTATTAAAATAGTGTTGAAATCGTTTTGATGAAAGAGTTTTGATATTTACTACTAGTATAAAAACCTTTGCATTTTAAAGTGACAAACCATAGAAATGACTGTAGAAGCAATCAATCACTAGAAATTCACATTCGAAGACGTGAATTAAATCCAAAGAAATCGATACAAAATCCATCAAAATGGATGTTTTCGAAATTCCCAAAAAGAAGTTATCAAAGTCAACAAAAGGGATAACAATAAATCAGATCCACTAGAATCGATTAAAAATCGAAAATCCACGCAAAAGGCAAAATTGGCCGAGACAGCAGATTCAGTCTACTGGACCAGAGTGGTCAGTCGATTGACAGAATTCCTGGAAACTTTCTGTTTTCAGGTTCAGTCGACTGAACCATGGTGGCCAATCGATTAAAACATGCTTGGAAGCTTTCGGTTTACAGGCTCAGTCGACTGATACTAGCTCAGGAAAATTCCTGGGTTTTTGTTCAGTCGACTGAATTGAAATTTCAAGTATTCTCAGCCTAGCCCCAATGAAGGGCAAAAACCAAACAGAGGCGATCGAACGAGCAATGACGACTAGGGATTTATGCCACGCAACAACCCAGCCTTATAGGCTCTTCGACACACCCCAAAAACATGTTCACGCATTAAAGCTGGGATTTTTAAAGATTTAACTTCAAAACACCAAAAATTGAAAAATTCATAAAACCAATTCAATCCAAAGCAAATGGACAAGGCATAGATGTTAGGAATCACTACCTAACAACTATCAAAGATATAGACATAGATGTGAGTTCAAAAACTCACCTTTAAACCCAAAAACAATGAGGGATAAGCTTTTAAAACAAGGCAAGATCAATTCCTTTTCACTACACCTCTAAAATCTTCAATCTAATATCAAAGGTAAAGTTTTTCCTAAGTTATGTTAAAGGAATTTTTGAAAATTGAAGAGGGATTGATATGGAGAAGATGAAGAGGATGCTTACCTAAGCTTCTCTTGGATTTCTAGAGCTTGAATTGGAATTTTCTAAGAATCTAGGGCTTAGGAATTTTAGTTTCCAATCTTTTCCCCCATTTTTACTAAAGCTTGGGTGTTAGGAATTATTATGAAGGAATGAAGAGGAGTGGAGTTGTAACGACCCGCCTTTTTGGACAGTTTAAACCGACGATCAAATACACATGCCGGTTCCAAACCATTAAAAAAAGGCAGATGGTTATTGGGGTAATTAAGAAAAGAAAAGAAATAAAGGAAATGAAACAACACAGAATCTCGCAGCGGAACGATAAAATATAATAGTCAAAAAAACAGTTCATGAAGCTGTTTACTATACTTAGACAATTATTTATACAACATTTATCAGAGTTATACATATACAACAGAACAAATAAATAATGCAGCAGACAACATGATGCACAGATAATAATAGTAATAGTATACCAAATCTTAGTCTTCGTCCTCCAGAATAGATCTTCAAAAATCTGAAAACTCAGGACTGACCCGAGCGTAATGAAAAGACAAAACACTCGAGTCAGGACTAAAATATCCATATGAAAGTTAAATCAATCGTAAATAAATATGAGTGTGACGGCGTCAGAGATGTTTATGGGGTTTGACATCTCATACCCAGTGTCAACGTGCGTGCAATAACTTAAGAGATATTACGGGATTTTCCACCTTTCAAGGATCCGTTAAACTATCTACTAGGTAGTAATGTACGCTAAGTAGATAATGTCTATCAGTAATATAAAGTATCAAAATAGCGTTAAGGCGTTACCATAATCCCCCTTAACACATTTTATATTCCCAAAAGCATATATAAGACCGTAGTTTCCCCAAAACCGCAAGTCACCAGAGGGCAATCCATATACTCAAGGTACAAACCAAAACGTAGTGGTCGCGAATAGGATAATCAGTATGACAAGGTACATGAGGCGATACCAACTAGGATACTAGTAGTTGCGTGATCCGGACTGATGTTGAGCATAGCAGCTACTACCTCAACACCGCGAAACAACACTCCCAAATCAAGGGGTGCACCCAAATCAAATCACAAATGTAATAGATATGGTATCGAAGAAGTGTGTCCGCTAGAGGTGGCGAACCTCAATGGCCCGGCGCGGCTCCTGTTTTAGTCATGTCAGGGGTCATCCAATATCGTTCTCTTTCTTCAGTCAACGCGTTCACCAAACCATCCACTTCATTCTGGATCAACACTCCGCGTATAATAGTTATTAAAGTGGTTTTCGGTATCGACAGAGAGTATGTCCATATCCGATCCCGGTCTCTTTAATAACTACGTATTATTACACTGATGGCTCTTTTATATTTCAAATTGATTCATGATTGATAACAAAATATCATATTCGCTTTAAAATCAAATCCATTTCAAAATCATCATATATTCAAAATTATCAATTTTGTCCGATAAATCAATTTCACTTCAAAATTTGATTCGAATTCAATTTAGGTTATGATCTCTACTTTAACCTAGTTCGTATTTAAACCAAAGGTTTAAATATAAACATTTCCGTCTCTTTAACCAGTTTGAATTTAAGAAAATAGTTTAAAATAGTTAAATAATTCAAAATAGTTTAATAGAAAATATTTAAATAGTTTAATCGAAAATAATTTGAATATAAAATGGTTTATATATAAAATAGTTTGGAAAAAATCAAAAATTATTTGATAAATAATTCCAAAGTCAAACCGGTCAACTTCCCAAATTTTCTATCCAAATCAAATCCAAATTCCATTTCGATTTAATCGATTTATTCCAATTTCAACTTGAATAAATTTCTATTCCACGTAAATTTCGATTTCAATTCACAAATTTCTTTAAATTTCAATTCAATTCCAAATTAATTTAAATCTAAATTTCAAATAAATTTTCAATTCCAAACTCAAACTTGAAATATCATTTCATATCAATTTTGTTAGAAATATTCAGAGTTCGATTAAAAGTCCAATCTTTTAAAACAAATCAACTTTCAAAAATTTACACCGTATTTCAATTTTCAATTTAAATCTAAACTTCGATTTTATTTAATAATTTCGTTTACCAAGTTTAAATTCTAACATTTCGAGCTCCAATTCAAAATAATTCAATTTCCATAAATTGGATTTTATTCTTAAAATCAATTCATTTAAATAATTTCAAAACAACTTTTAAAATCATTTAATTTATCCAACTCGGTGTCCGTATATAATTTTCTAACCTATGGCCAAGTGATTAGTTATTACAATTAAATGTCAGGGATGAATATATCATTTAAATCAATCACAGTGTCATATGTATGCATAGAAGGATATATATATAAACAAATAAACATCCAAACATTTAAATATCAACCAATAACATCCATCGAAATACATCAACCAATAGGCAATACAATTCACGGCAATTTCATATTTATCAATGTCAGGTAATTTAATCGCAATTTAATTTTAATTTAAATTTAACTGTCAATTTAATTTTTTTAACGGTGAATTCAAATGACAATCAATATGATAATTAAATTTTATCAAACAACAACAAATAAAAATCATAACTATGCATAATGTCAAATTTAACTAGCATAAAGATATTCAGTACGTTGTGAGCGTTATAAAACACTCACCTTGATTTTACGATTTTAAATCAAATCGAACGACGTTCGATTTAACATAAAATTTTAATGAGCTCCAAACACTTTCGGATCTGCACTGCAGCGCAGCTCTCATCTCCGTGATTCCGGCGCTTCTTCCCCAACGTGAAATTCACGTATGCAAACCCATTAGCCGCCGATCTTCAAGCAATTTTCATGACCACCTCGTCGACTTCCAGAACGATCAACTATCGCCACCACGAAGCCCTTCACCAGAGCCACCTACGCGCCAAGTTTCATCCCGTCATTCGCCGTCGTTTGCACGCAATCCAAGAAAATACGTACACACTTCCAAGTCAGATCTGGACGAATCCATGAAAAATTAGCATACATCAACCGTATGGATTTGAAGAGCTCGTCGAGATTTACATTTTTGCTTTTGGAATTTTTCGATTTCGTCGAACGGATTGAGAGATATTAAGGAAAGAAAATCGGCAATTTCTGGCCATGGAATAGGTGGCGGCCATGATTTAGAATTAGGGTTTCTGGATTAAAATAATAATAAAACTGTTTCGGTTTGCGTGCGTATTTATATAGGTAGGTCCAAAATCATCCGAACTCCAATCGAGACGTGCCCCCAGGCGTTTATAAGGTTTTACCCCCATTCCGGACGCAATGGAACTAGTTTCAAGGCCTAATTCGATCATATCTGGAAGATAGCTTTTCGAAGTCGATTATTTTAATTAAATTCGAAATTAATTTTCTACGCGTTTCAAGCTCGCACGGCCAAACGACAAGTCCAATTGCTACGAAAATTGAAATCCTACCATAATTTACTATTACGGATCCGATGAAACAAGTTTCGTCGAAATCCGAGACTGTTTGAAAAATGGCTATTTTAACTCGTCAATTAAATATTAAAATATTCAATTTTCACAAATTTACTTTTAATTCGATTTTAAAAGTTCTACAACATCATTCTAACTTTAATATGATAAAATAGAATTTTACAAATCATTTTTAATCATATTAAACCCGTTATCCAATTATTCAAATAATTTCAAATATTAAATTATTCAACAAATTACATTAATAATCATTTTCCTTCAATAATCACCTTAAATTTTCTAATTAAAATAGCTAAAAATACGGGTCGTTACACTCTCCCCCACTCAAAACTTTTCGTCCCCGAAAAGAAAAAGAAGGGAAAAGGAACTAAGTATAGAATTCAACATTAGATATATTTTATTCAAAGTTATCAACTTATAAAACAATGAAATTCCATTTATAAAGTCATAACTACGCCTCCACAATGTTACTCCGAACGGCTTTTTAAATTTAAAAGTTAGTTATCAAAACAAGTTATAAAACTTGAAAACTTGAAAAAATTTCTAACACCCGGATTCACGGAAAATTTCGGCAGGGTCTCCTTTGCGCGGCTCGATCGAAATTTTTTACAATTCAATATATAACACAAATATAACCAATATATATCAAATATACATCTCATCTCAATGATGAGGCATCCCATATCTGGGGAAACAACATATATATATCACCAATACCATATAAAACCATAAGCGTACCTTTTATTTAGCATTTATTAGCAGTTTACTTACATTTTGTATTTAGCACAGAAGCGAGCTCTACAACGAAGCGCAACCCCTTTGCTACCTACTAAAATGATCAATAACTAAGTTAGAACCATGCATATAAAGATAGATCGATATATTTAGCCTACACAACATATATATATAACATATTTAGCTTCAAAACTGAGATTCCAATTTCAGGACAACAAACAAATCTCAGTTTTAGGTCACCTAAACTATAAAATTTGGCAACAGAATCTAAACAAAAGTTGTTGTATTCATTTCAAGCTTTCCGTAATGTCCATAATCATCGAATTCGGACCATACATTCAAAAGTTACGGCCGTTTTACTTAGAGGATACGCCTCAGCCTGGGCAATGAATTGCGCAGGTCAGCGACGTTCACCCATGTTTTCGACCTTCTAAATGATATCAAAACACAAAACACTTAAAACAAAAGTTTTAGCTTAAGTTCTTAGCTTTCCAGAAAGTGCAAGATCATCAAAATCCGATAAATCAGTCAAAATATATGGCGAAAATACTAAGGGTGTATACTACTGATTTTACTTATTTTTACACAGGACAGCGAGTAACATTCAAGTTTTTAACCAAGCAGACGAAGGAATTTTCTCAAGTTATCTAAACAAAAGTTGTGCTATAGTTTCTAAGCTTTCCGAAAAGTCCAAAATCGTCGAATTCCGTTTAGCCGTTTAAAAGTTATGGTTGTTTTCGTTTCAGCATATATTAGACAATGTTGGAATTTTTTTTTCCAAAAATTTGCTTTTATTATTCAAAGTACAAAACATCAAAACTTCAAATTTTCTAAAGAACAATCATAAACACAAAGTCATCTATTTTCTTATTCATCCATGCAATAGGTTTACATTCAATTTGTTTCCGATTTATTCAAGTTTGTTTCATTCACATTTTTAATTCAAGTCAATTTGCTCCCAATTTGAATTTAATTATTTAAAATTTTATTCTGTTTATTCAATTCCATTAACACTAATGAATTCTACTTAATCAATTATCATCCATCTAACAACCAATGCATATCAAACATTAACATCCATCCAAAATCTACACTAAATCAATTATACATTTCCAAGTAAATTTTAATTTCATACACTTCCAAGTTTATTGACATTTAGTTATATTCAAATTTAATTAGTTTCCATTTACCAATTTTATATTTCATTAAGTTTAAATTTTATTCATTCACTTATACATGTATCATTCATTTTACAGCTTAAATTTCTTTTATATTTACAACGATCAATAGATCTTTACATTTTATTTTTCACTCTCACACTGGTATATTATTTCTCTACTTATCCTTATTAGCATTTTAAACCCTTTAAGTATTTGGTAAGTTATAGTTATGCAAATAGAATGTAGTTAAACAACATACAACTTCTTTTCATTTAAAGTTGAATTTTCAATTTATCAATTCTTAAGTCATTACTTAAATTTCACTATAATTTAATTTCACATTTACATTCACATATAGTATTTTCATTTTATATTAACATAATTGTGAATCACCTTTAAATGTTAATTTAAATTCCAATTATTTACTAACAATTTTATTTATATTTGCAAACCATTAATTAAATGCATATTTCATTATTCAGACCTATACTTGTATATTATCCAATTAACAATTCATATAACATTTTTGAACTTCTTAAGTATTTTGGTAAGTTATATCTAAGCTATAGAATGAAATTTAATACTATGCGAGTTTTACAGTTTCAATTTTATTTTAAGTTCATAATTTCCTAATTCTAAGGATTTCTACTTCAGTTGATATTTTCACTTAGCTCTTAGGTTCATTTCTCATTTCACAATTCAGAAGTTCCTTAATGATTCAAGTCTAAATTCATTTCAATCATAAAAAAAAATCATTAATTATTAAAGAACTTAAAAGTTCCAATCCCGGTTTCATTTCAAATCAAGGTTTGAAATAATATATACTTATATAATTTATATATCAAATCATACTATAGAGAATGCAAAACAAAATAAAATTTGAGTCAAAACAAGGTTTAGACAAGCTATTAAGTGGTCTCCCCCACTCGGACTCTCGAAAATAAACGCCAATGATGCGTGCACACATCATCGAAATCATTTTCTAGCGTCAAGAGAAGGGAATATAACACTTATCATAAAAAAAATCCTTCGAAAACAATTTCAACTCAATTATACTATCATATAATGCTCATATTATATTTTTCAAATTCTTGTAAGTCAATCTCAAACACCGGAATTTAAATTCCCAAATCCAAGTTAAAATTCATTTATATTCATTATCAATTGTGTTTACAAGATTTCATTTTCCTAAATCCATTTTTATTTAATCAATTGTTGTAAATATTGACTGATCAAACAATAACGATAATAATCTAATATTATCATCTCCTAACAATCAATTCAATCAAAATGAATAAATATTCAAATAATTCTTTTATATAAAATATATTCCAAAATGATATTGTGTTGGTTTGTCCTATTCGAGTGTTTAGAAATTCCTATCGACGCCTTGGCGTCCCAAGTATCGACCAGAATTCATAAATACTCAACGGAACAAATTAACACAATATAAAACCATTTTATATCAAATAACAGGTACGCTCTCTCATATACACTCAACTCATTCATATAGTTTACCTCTATTTCAATGAGTTATTCCCCACTAGAGCCAAGGTTTATCGCTAAACCAAAGCTCTGATACCAACTGTAACGACCCGCCTTTTTGGACAGTTTAAACCGACGATCAAATACACATGCCGGTTCCAAACCATTAAAAAAAGGCAGATGGTTATTGGGGTAATTAAGAAAAGAAAAGAAATAAAGGAAATGAAACAACACAGAATCTCGCAGCGGAACGATAAGATATAATAGTCAAATAAACAGTTCATGAAGCTGTTTACTATACTTAGACAATTATTTATACAACATTTATCAGAGTTATACATATATAACAGAACAAATAAATAATGCAGCAGACAACATGATGCACATATAATAATAGTAATAGTATACCAAATCTTCGTCTTCGTCATCCAGAATAGATCTTCAAAAATCTGAAAACTCAGGACTGACCCGAGCGTAATGAAAAGACAAAACACTCGAGTCAGGACTAAAATATCCATATGAAAGTTAAATCAATCATAAATAAATATGAGTGTGACGGCGTCAGAGATGTTTACGGGGTTTGACATCTCATATCCAGTGTTAACGTGCGTGCAATAACTTAAGAGATGTTACGGGATTTTCCACCTTTCAAGGATCCGTTAAACTATCTACTAGGTAGTAATGTACGTTAAGTAGATAATGTCTATCAGTAATATAAAGTATCAAAATAGCGTTAAGGCGTTACCATAATCCCCCTTAACACATTTTATATTCCCAAAAGCATATACAAGACCGTAGTTTCCCCAAAACCGGAAGTCACCAGAGGGCAATCCATATACTCAAGGTACAAACCAAAACGTAGTGGTCGCGAATAGGATAATCAGTATGACAAGGTACATGAGGCGATACCAACTAGGATACTAGTAGTTGCGTGATCCGGACTGATGTTGAGCATAGCAGCTACTACCTCAACATCGCGAAACAACACTCCCAAATCAAGGGGTGCACCCAAATCAAATCACAAATGTAATAGATATGGTATCGAAGAATTGTGTCCGCTAGAGGTGGCGAACCTCAATGGCCCGGCGCGGCTCCTGTTTTAGTCATGTCAGGGGTCATCCAATATCGTTCTCTTTCTTCAGTCAACGCGTTCACCAAACCATCCACTTCATTCTGGATCAACACTCCGCGTATAATAGTTATTAAAGTGGTTTTCGGTATCGACAGAGAGTATGTCCATATCCGATCCCGGTCTCTTTAATAACTACGTATTATTACACCGATGACTCTTTTATATTTCAAATTGATTCATGATTGATAACAAAATATCATATTCGCTTTAAAATCAAATCCATTTCAAAATCATCATATATTCAAAATTATCAATTTTGTCCGATAAATCAATTTCACTTCAAAATTTGATTCGAATTCAATTTAGGTTATAATCTCTACTTTAACCTAGTTCGTATTTAAACCAAAGGTTTAAATATAAACATTTCCGTTTCTTTAACCAGTTTGAATTTAAGAAAATAGTTTAAATAGTTTAAAATAGTTAAATAATTCAAAATAGTTTAATAGAAAATATTTAAATAGTTTAATCGAAAATAATTTGAATATAAAATGGTTTATATATAAAATAGTTTGGAAAAAATCAAAAATTATTTGATAAATAATTCCAAAGTCAAACCGGTCAACTTCCCAAATTTCCTATCCAAATCAAATCCAAATTCCATTTCGATTTAATCGATTTATTCCAATTTCAACTTGAATAAATTTCTATTCCACGTAAATTTCGATTTCAATTCACAAATTTCTTTAAATTTCAATTCAATTACAAATTAATTTAAATCTAAATTTCAAATAAATTTTCAATTCCAAACTCAAACTTGAAATATCATTTCATATCAATTTTCTTAGAAATATTCAGAGTTCGATTAAAAGTCCAATCTTTTAAAACAAATCAACTTTCAAAAATTTACACCGTATTTCAATTTTCAATTTAAATCTAAACTTCGATTTTATTTAATAATTTCGTTTACCATGTTTAAATTCTAACATTTCGAGCTCCAATTCAAAATAATTCAATTTCCATAAATTGGATTTTATTCTTAAAATCAATTCATTTAAATAATTTCAAAACAACTTTTAAAATCATTTAATTTATCCAACTCGGTGTCCGTATATAATTTTCTAACCTATGGCCAAGTGATTAGTTATTACAATTAAATGTCAGGGATGAATATATCATTTAAATCAATCACAGTGTCATATGTATGCATAGCAGGATATATATAAACAAATAAACATTCAAACATTTAAATATCAACCAATAACATCCATCGAAATACATCATCCAATAGGCAATACAATTCACGGCAATTTCATATTTATCAATGTGAGGTAATTTAATCGCAATTTAATTTAAATTTAAATTTAACTGTCAATTTAATTTTTTTAACGGTGAATTCAAATGACAATCAATATGATAATTAAATTTTATCAAACAACAACAAATAAAAATCATAACTATGCATAATATCAAATTTAACTAGCATAAAGATATTCAGTACGTTGTGAGCGTTATAAAACACTCACCTTGATTTTACGATTTTAAATCAAATCGAACGACGTTCGATTTAACATAAAATTTTAATGAGCTCCAAACACTTTCGGATCTGCACTGCAGCGCAGCTCTCATCTCCGTGATTCCGGCGCTTCTTCCCCAACGTGAAATTCACGTATGCAAACCCATTAGCCGCCGATCTTCAAGCAATTTTCATGACCACCTCGTCGACTTCCAGAACGATCAGCTAGCGCCACCACGAAGCCCTTCACCAGAGCCACATACGCGCCAAGTTTCATCCCGTCATTCGTCGTCATTTGCACGCAATCCAAGGAAATACATACACACTTTCAAGTCAGATCTGGACGAATCCATGAAAAATTAGCATACATCAACCGTATGGATTTGAAGAGCTCGTCGAGATTTACACTTTTGCTTTTGGAATTTTTCGATTTCGTCGAACGGATTGAGAGATATTAAGGAAAGAAGATCGGCAATTTCTGGCCATGGAATAGGTGGCGGCCATGATTTAGAATTAGGGTTTCTGGATTAAAATAATAAAAAAACTGTCTCGGTTTGCGTGCGTATTTATATAGGTAGGTCCAAAATCATCCGAACTCCAATCGAGACGTGCCGCCAGGCGTTTATAAGGTTTTGCCCCCATTCCGGACGCAATGGAACTAGTTTCAAGGCCTAATTCGATCATATCTGGAAGATAGCTTTTCGAAGTCGATTATTTTAATTAAATTCGAAATTAATTTTCTACGCGTTTCAAGCTCGCACGGCCAAACGACAAGTCCAATTGCTACGAAAATTGAAATCCTACCATAATTTACTATTACGGATCCGATGAAACAAGTTTCGTCGAAATCCGAGACTGCTTGAAAAATGGCTATTTTAACTCGTCAATTAAATATTAAAATATTCAATTTTCACAAATTTACTTTTAATTCGATTTTAAAAGTTCTACAACATCATTCTAAATTTAATATGATAAAATAGAATTTTAAAAATCATTTTTAATCATATTAAACACGTTATCCAATTATTCAAATAATTTCAAATATTAAATTATTCAACAAATTACATTAATAATCATTTTCCTTCAATAATCACCTTAAATTTTCTAATGAAAATAGCTAAAAATACGGGTCGTTACAGGAGTGGAGTTGGGTTATTTGTTAGTTTAGTGGGCTGAAACCCAAACCCAAAGCCCTAAATGAAAACATGAAAATTCTACTCAACTCCGAACATATCGATGTTTATACTTAAAAAAACCGCAAACGCCATTTTGGATTCAATGGAAGGGGTCTTAAGTCCCAATTCGACTGTTTGCAAAAAGTAGCATTTCGGAATTAAATCAGACTAACGTGCTGTATTTTAAATAAAATATTTAAATATACAATCGTAAAATATGCGGGTTGTTACAGACTCCCCTCCTTAAAGAAATTGCGTCCTCGCAATACTTAAGGAGAAAATAAAAAGTAATAACCATAAAAGCATATCAATACAAAAGAAAATTTGAAATAAGAAGTTCACCTCAAAGAGCACGGGAGAGTAAGTCCGGATCTGTTCGCTCGATGAATTCTCTGGATTCCCAAGAGTAATTCTTAGGATTTGTAACGACCCGTTAAATTTGATAATATTAAATGGATTAACTTAATATAATTTTTGTAGGAGTTGGATATAGTAACTGAGATTAAAGATTTAACAATTGAAATGTTATATGGCAATAGGTAGAATAACGAAGATTTGTGTTGTGGTTATAAGTCATAATTAGTAGATTAAAATGGTATTAATGAAATAATAACTGAATTGAATTGCAATATATAAACATCAGAAAAATTTAATTGGTGGATTAAATTTGTTAAAGTTCATAAGTTTTGTAATTTAGTTTAGTAGAACTTTAAATTATAAACGAAGATTGAAATAAACGATAAATTTAATTATGTAAATGGTGACTCAAGACCTAGGTTATAGGAATTGGAACATAATCCAATTTGAATTAAATAGAAGAAGGATTTGGTTAATATGTAAGTTATTGTTCAAGGTATTGAATAAAAATTTGGAATCCAATCATAATTTAATGATAATAACGTTAGTATTAGAGAATAAATATATTTCAATGCAGTTCCCGAATGAACGGAATAAAATGAATATATATTGAATAGAAATGAAATGTAAATTGGCACATTTGGTTGAAAGTTAATTTTAAGAAACATATAAATGTTGAATTTGTGAATATTAATATAAATATTAACTTGAATGGGATTCATTAATACAAAGATGTAATAAGTGTAGATAGTAAAAATTTAATGGCTGTAGTGGATAAAAAAATCTAGTAGTAACATAAAATTTATTTATATGGAAAAAGAGTATAGATTTGAACAAATTTATGAAAATTTGATAAGAACAGTGGTTGTAATCAGTTTGGTTATTTAATATTTGGAAGATAGAGATTTGTAAATCCGTTAATGAATTTATAATGGGAAGGAATGGTAAGAATGTAAAAATTATAAGCATTTGATTCAATTAAGGGAATTAAATTTTAATAAATGGTCATTTAATAAATTTAACGTTCTGTGATAAATCATAATAGTTGTGTAAAATGTGTACAAACTTCGATTTGGAAATTTATTGGATTTATAACGGTTTTGGTATTACATTTATGAGTTTAAAAGTTATTCCATTTTGTAAAGTAATAAAAGCTTATTTAGGTGACTAGAATTTAGCGTAACGACTATTGTGTGTTACCTATTCTTGTTGCTTGTTAATTTAAATTTTGGGAATCAAATTCAATTTATCCGCCAATTTACCGCAGTTAAAGTGAAATGAATTGGTGAATGAGTAATGTTAAATACAAATAAGATGTAACTAAGAAAAATCCCATTTATAATAATTTATGTAGAATAAAGTAAAGAAACCAGGAAATGAAAATGTGAAAATGTGGATGCAATGAGATCTTAAGTAATAATAACTTTGTTAGGTAAGTGATAACGGATTTTTAATATTTAATAGTTATGTAATTATTATTTGGAAGAAATTGGAGTTATTTGTAATAAGTATGAACCTAATGTTAATTTTTCTTATAGGATTGACAATTGATATGGAATGAAAAGAAGAAAATTTGGGTCAATAAAATTTGGAATTTATGCATAATAAAATGGATTCTAACGTTAAATACTACGTTATTGAGATTTAAATTAGACTTAAAGAATAATGATGTGAATCAGGAACTAATGTTTATGGCATCTTTATTTTAGGTGAAAGTTGAGAATATAAAGATTAAAAATCTAAAGTATGGGTTTTTGAGAATATAATTTATAAAATTCTTAAATATAAGAAAGTGTAGAAATTAACATTGCAATTAATATACTGTCAACTTTTAATTCACAACTAAACCTGTTAAATCTTTTCAATTGATTACGAATCATATAAGAAATAAAATTTGGCCAATTTTAGAATTTAATATAAAATTTGGATTTTTATAATTTATTTAATTTATTTAATGAATATTAAAAATAGCCATTTTGGCCACGGACTCGGATTTCGATGAAACCAGTTTCATCGGATCCGTATCGGTGAATTATTATAGGGTTTCAAGTTTCGTGTCGATCGGACCTGTCGTTTGATCGTACGGACGCGAAACGCCTTGAAAATCAATTTTATTAAAATCAATTTGAAATCAAGTTGGAAATCTTGTTTTCAGCATAACTTCTTCATACGATCAAATTTGGACGTGAAACTTTTTCCATCGCGTTCAGAATATTTTAAAATACCTATCTGGATATATGGGTTTGACAAATTTCGTTCCGGGGTCAGAACGGGCTTTTTGGGCCTTAGTTTGTTTCGTACGTTCATCTATCTAGTCTATCTACTCTAACCCAACCCTACCTATAAATATACAGTTATAAACCCTAGCTCCATTCCACTGTCTATTTGCTGTACGTTCATCTTCTTCAAGCTTCTCTTCTTCTTCAATGGGGGCTAACCCTAGATCCAGTCAGTTCAAAAAAAAAAAAAATCATATTTAAAAAAAAAAAAAAAATTGGATCTGCAGCAGCTTCTGGTCGCGCTTCGGGTTTCAGGGGAGAAAACCCTAGAGCAACTTCGGGTCAGGAAGAAAATGACTCGGGTCGCTCCGGGTCGTTTTGGCGAAAACTCCAAGCAAGCACCGGGGAATTGAGGCGGCGCACCGAAGTCGAACCCGAAGTCGACACAGGACCAGAATTTTCCATTTTTCAAATTTTCATAACTTTTGCATACGAGCTCGGATTCATGCGCGGTTTGTTTTGCTGGGATCGTATCGGAATTTCTGATGTTTTGACGCTGGTTTGGATAGATTTGGAGACCGTCAAAATTTTGAGTTTAAATTGAATTTAAATTCGATTTAAATTCCAAAGGTGAGTGTTTAAACCCACTCACAACTATTAGAAGCTTTTATGTTTGTTAAATTAATTTTAAAAATGAATAGAAATTTATTTATGAGTATTTGGCATGTTTATTTCACTCATAATTGTTGAATTGCATTTAGTAAATTTAACTGTTAATTTAATTTATTTGTTGCATGTTAATTGATAGTTAGAATTTATTTGTTTGCCTATAAACTGCTAGTTAACAGTTATATAGATTATTACTGAATATAAACTGTTAGATTAATAGTTGTTAAATTTAATCTGAATAAAATTGCCAGTTATTACCTGTTATATATTATCAAATATAAATTGTTATTGATTGATATTGCTTGATGATTGTGATTGGATGATGGGTGATGTTGATGGATGTTTTATTGTATTTCATAAAATTGCAAATTATCATGCATATTTCCTTTCATTCGGGATTGTGGTTTGAAATCATAAACAACCGCAAAATTTTATATTTTTTAAATTGCGGATTGAAATGATAAATATCCGTATCACTTGACCATAGGATAGAAAATTATATACAGGCACCGCGGTCTATATATAACTATTTTAATGTGATTTCTATGGTTTGGATGGAATACGGTTTATAATAATCTTAAATTTTATATTGTATAAATATTTTTCTTCCATATATATATATATACATATGAAGTTGAAAATTTTGAAATTAAAAGGTGTATAAAAATCTTTATTAAAAATGGAAGAAAATTAAGAAAATGGAGTTTAATAATTTATATCATATGTTTAAATGTTAAGTTTGGAAATTTTAAGATATGATATTTATAATTGGATTTTTCCCAAAATAAATTAAAATGAATATTCTAGTATAATTTGAATTGGGGAAAATATATATATTTTATTACTAGAAATTGAAGTCTTATTATTTATGGATTTTATATGAATATTCAAGACTAATTAATAGAACAATTGATTTGTTGAAAGAATAAAATCCAACTTTAGTTTGAAATATTGATACTCAAAATGGATATACGTATATATAAATAAATTGAAGTGGTTTTGGAACTTGAGAGAGATAATATAAATTTTGGTTTAGACTTTAATAAAGAAATGTATTTGTAAAGCCATGAGAACTATTTTCTTTACAAAGTAACATTTAAGTTAAACCATTTAATTCATATACCGTTGAATGTCCAAACCATTCAAGTTTTAGAAGTTATGGTTTTAAATTATGATTTTCAAAATACTATGCTTTGAAAATATTTGATTTTCAGACGTTATGAAGTTAAAGCATTTTGATTTTGGAAAAGAATTAATTTGGGATAAGTGATAAAATATGGTTTTGGGTTTTGAAATGATATCGTATTCATGGTTATGAAATGGAATGTTTATTCTGATTTTTAAAGTATAACCTATTTTTAAATGACCGCGGTGTTATAATAACGATGGGTTGGCAAAGAGACCGGGATCGGATATCTGACATACTCTCTGTCGATACCGAAAACCACTTTGACTAACCGTGTACGCGGTGGAGATTCCAGAATGAAGTAGGTGGTGGTGACGTTTCCTGTAAGGTAAATACGTGGACCCGACTCCCGTGAGTTAGCATAAGGTGGCTAAAACAGGAGCGATTCTCAGGCCAATGAGGTCATTCCTCTGATCGGACCCTCCTCTTCGATATTATACTTTGATTTTGGATTGATTCAGTGGCCACTTCTATATTTTGATTTTGGGGAGTTAGTCCGAGGTGGGCGGTAACTGCGGCTACGCGTTTCCACCAGCCTGGATAGCAATTGGTATATCTACCCTGGCATTGCCTAGTTGTGCCGTGTCACCTACCATACCGAGCCTTTACTACGAGTTTCTATTTGTGTCGTACCTATGGAGTATCCTCTGGTAGCTTCCCGATCAGGAGGTATTACGGTACTGTATAGACTATTGACATTATTTGTGTTAAGGGCTATATGGGTAACCCCTTAACGCTATTAAAAAGTAAGTTTATTTTATAAATAGACACTATTATAATAGCGCAATATACTACATAGTAAATAGTTTAACGGATCCTTAGGAGATGTAAATCCCGAACATCTCTTGAGTTACTGTACTCATATTTATTTCTGTTAATTTAACTCACATAAGATCTTTTAGTCTGACTCGAGTGTTTTTGTCTTTTCAAATTCGCTCGGGTCAGTCCGAGCATTTCAGGATCGAAGATTTTAGCTTTGAAGGACGAAGACAAAGGAGTCGTATTATTATTATCTATAGTATTGCACCACACTCATACTGTTCCGCTGCATTGATTGTATTGGTATGTGTAACTCTGATATTTATTGTATAAAGCAAATCAAGTGTTTGTAAACTGTTTTGAACTGTATATTTATTATTATATTTTATCCTTCCGCTGTGAGATTCTGTTTTGTTTTATTTCTTCTCTGTTTTTCTTATTTACCCCATAACAATCCGCCCTTGCGTATGCTTTGAATTGGCACGTGTGTCGGTTTAAAGTGTGCGAAAAGGCTGGATGTTACAGTTGGTATCAGAGCTTTGGTTTAGCGATAAACCTTGGTTTTGTGGGGATTGACTCTTTGTTAATAGGGTAGTAATACCCTATGGGAGTCGCTGAGTGTATATATATGAGAGAGCGTATTTTTTAGTGTTAATAAAGATTTTGATATTGTGTTAATCTGTTCCGCTTTGTATTTATAAATTCTGGTTGATGCATGAGACGCTATGACATCAATAGGGATTTCTAAACACTTAATAGGACAGACTGACATAATATTTGTTTTTAATATAGGTGAATGAAATAATTTTGCCTATTATATTTTCTATATATAAAAATATTTTTATAAGGATATATTTGGTTGCTATAGATTGGGTGTTAGGTAATAAAAATATTTATAATAATTGAAGCTAAGTTGAAATTTTAATAAATCAAATTGGAGATTTTAGAACCTAAATCCGGGATTTTGAAAAAAATTCTGCTTTCAAAGGATTTATGAAATATAATGATTTGGTTTATAAATATTTTCTTATATAAATATTTAGTATAATTCGGAAGAATTGTTTTAAAAGAAGATTTTGGAGAAAATAGATTTTGTACTTTCCTCTCTATCGCTAGAAAATAATTTCGGTGATGGCGGCCGCATCATCGACTTTCATTTTCGAGTTTCGAAGGGGAAAGGCCACTGTAGTAAAATTCTACTGCAGATCTATTTTGAAATTATCTAAAAATTTTAATTGTTTTAAATATAATTGAGATATAAAGGTTGTAGGAAACTAATTATCTATTATTTCAAAATAAATTGAAATTTGACCCGGAATTTAATTCTAAAATTTTCCATTAATTAATTGTTAAATTTTAGTGAAATAAATGGATTGAAACCTCTAATTTTAGGTAAGAGAATTAATGCTAAGTATAAAGGAAGTTAAAATTTTAACTTATAAGTAATGGTAAAGATTTATTGAACAATCAATGAATTAGAAGAATTGAGATAAAACTTGTATAAGTTCAATTGCATTTTTCTTTAACATAAATAACTTACCAAATATAAAAAGTTGAAATGTTAAATAAGGGATTGAAATTGAATATTATACAAGTAAATTTTTGGAAATAATGAAGTACTCAATAAATTACTGTTATAAATAAGAACTTAATGGTATAAACTTAAGTATATAAAGTGAAATTCTAAACAAAAATTGATTGTAGGATTATTAACTTAAGTATGTTTTAATTTCCACTATTCTAATATAATGGAAAGTAGAAAAAAAAAATTAAATGACTGCAATCCATAGTTAATGAACAAGTAAAATCTTTCACTTATAGGAATGCAGGTTATAAGGTTAATAAATTAAGTGTAAGTAGAGGGTTACTGTAATTAAATAATAGAAACGTAAACATTAAATAAAGGAATGAAATTAAGGGTAAGTTGAAATTGTAATTTATAAAACAAATATATATTTGTTGAACCATAGATTAATAAAAAGGAATTGAGAAGAAACTTGTAAATTTTCACTTACATTCTTAAAACATACATAACTTACCACATAATAAAAGTTGCAATGTTAGTAAGAAAATGTAGGGGAAATCTTACAAGTGAAGCTTGAGGTAATTAAGATATTCAATAAATTTGCTGTTATTAATGAGAATTAATTGTATAAACTTGAGTTAAATTGGAAATTTTACTATATAAGAAAAGGTAAGTAGTATAAATAGATGATATAAACTTTAGTCAATAAATTGGAATACAAATATAATGAATTTTGTAATAAATGGAAAATAAAATTGTAAGAAACAAAGAAATTCCTCCATGAATGAAAGAAAATCAACCCACTGAAGCATGAAATAAATGTATAATAAGTTAATTTGGTTGTTGGTTTGAATTGTTATTGTTGATTTATGTTTGTTGGGTAAGGAATTTTGAAGTTGTTGGATGAATAAATAATCTATCTTTGTTCCATCTAAGACTGTTGAGTAAGGGATGCACTTGATAGTTAGTTTCATTTCATACAAATTTCAAGTTTGAACCCAAACAACAAACTGGTTGATGGATTAATGGTTGCTTGTTTGTGGTGTGTGTTGTTTGTTAAAAATCTATGGTTGTTGCATTTGATTGGTTGGTTAATGGTCGAAACCATCTAAACATTTCACTTTCATATAAATATTTAACCTTTTAGATTATATAAGTGAATACAGGTGATGGAAGCAACTGCTACTGCTTTTGGTTCCAAAATAATAAGCGTATATTGCCCGACAAATAGGTACGTTTCTGGATTACGTTTTAGCGCTATTTTATATAAATTTCCCATGTTGGGATATAATATTTTGATAATATATGTAATATATTTGTATATTTTGATATTATATTTTCTCCAGAGTCTCTCCGTACAAAGGAGACTCTGCCAAAATTTTCCGTAAATTTTGGACTTAGAATTTTGTGAAAATATTTTCCCAACTTTAATAATTTAAGTACAAAAGAATATAATGATTATAAAACTGGTACATTTTATATAAGGGAATTAATTTAGTAATATTGTCAATAAGTTAATGTTTGAAATAAGATGTACTGTTTTACTCTTCCTTCTCCCTTCTTTTTTTTTTCCTTTTCGGGGACGGAAAGTTTTGAGTGGGGGAGATTGTAACGACCCGTTAAATTTGATAATATTAAATGGATTAACTTAATATAATTTTTGTAGGAGTTGGATATAGTAACTGAGATTAAAGATTTAACAATTGAAATGTTATATGGCAATAGGTAGAATAACGAAGATTTGCGTTGTGGTTATAAGTCATAATTAGTAGATTAAAATGGTATTAATGAAATAATAACTGAATTGAATTGCAATATATAAACATCAGAAAAATTTAATTGGTGGATTAAATTTGTTAAAGTTCATAAGTTTTGTAATTTAGTTTAGTAGAACTTTAAATTATAAACGAAGATTGAAATAAACGATAAATTTAATTATGTAAATGGTGACTCAAGACCTAGGTTATAGGAATTGGAACATAATCCAATTTGAATTAAGTAGAAGAAGGATTTGGTTAATATGTAAGTTATTGTTCAAGGTATTGAATAAAAATTTGGAATCCAATCATAATTTAATGATAATAACGTTAGTATTAGAGAATAAATATATTTCAATGCGGTACCCGAATGAACGGAATAAAATGAATATATATTGAATAGAAATGAAATGTAAATTGGCACATTTGGTTGAAAGTTAATTTTAAGAAACATATAAATGTTGAATTTGTGAATATTAATATAAATATTAACTTGAATGGGATTCATTAATACAAAGATGTAATAAGTGTAGATAGTAAAAATTTAATGGCTGTAGTGGATAAAAAAATCTAGTAGTAACATAAAATTTATTTATATGGAAAAAGAGTATAGATTTGAACAAATTTATGAAAATTTGATAAGAACAGTGGTTGTAATCAGTTTGGTTATTTAATATTTGGAAGATAGAGATTTGTAAATCCGTTAATGAATTTATAATGGGAAGGAATGGTAAGAATGTAAAAATTATAAGCATTTGATTCAATTAAGGGAATTAAATTTTAATAAATGGTCATTTAATAAATTTAACGTTCTGTGAGAAATCATAATAGTTGTGTAAAATGTGTACAAACTTCGATTTGGAAATTTATTGGATTTATAACGGTTTTGGTATTACATTTATGAGTCTAAAAGTTATTCCATTTTGTAAAGTAATAAAAGCTTATTTAGGTGACTAGAATTTAGCGTAACGACTATTGTGTGTTACCTATTCTTGTTGCTTGTTAATTTAAATTTTGGGAATCAAATTCAATTTATCCGCCAATTTACCGCAGTTAAAGTGAAATGAATTGGTGAATGAGTAATGTTAAATACAAATAAGATGTAACCAAGAAAAATCCCATTTATAATAATTTATGTAGAATAAAGTAAAGAAACCAGGAAATGAAAATGTGAAAATGTGGATGCAATGAGATCTTGAGTAATAATAACTTTGTTAGGTAAGTGATAACGGATTTTTAATATTTAATAGTTATGTAATTATTATTTGGAAGAAATTGGAGTTATTTGTAATAAGTATGAACCTAATGTTAATTTTTCTTATAGGATTGACAATTGATATGGAATGAAAAGAAGAAAATTTGGGTTAGTAAAATTTGGAATCTATGCATAATAAAATGGATTCTAACGTTAAATACTACGTTATTGAGATTTAAATTAGACTTAAAGAATAATGATGTGAATCAGGAACTAATGTTTATGGCATCTTTATTTTAGGTGAAAGTTGAGAATATAAAGATTAAAAATCTAAAGTATGGGTTTTTGAGAATATAATTTATAAAATTCTTAAATATAAGAAAGTGTAGAAATTAACATTGCAATTAATATACTGTCAACTTTTAATTCACAGCTAAACCTGTTAAATCTTTTCAATTGATTACGAATCATATAAGAAATAAAATTTGGCCAATTTTAGAATTTAATATAAAATTTGGATTTTTATAATTTATTTAATTTATTTAATGAATATTAAAAATAGCCATTTTGGCCACGGACTCGGATTTCGATGAAACCAGTTTCATCGGATCCGTATCGGTGAATTATTATAGGGTTTCAAGTTTCGTATCGATCGGACCTGTCGTTTGATCGTACGGACGCGAAATGCCTTGAAAATCAATTTTATTAAAATCAATTTGAAATCAATTTGGAAATCTTGTTTTCAGCATAACTTCTTCATACGATCAAATTTGGACGTGAAACTTTTTCCATCGCGTTCAGAATATTTTAAAATACCTATCTGGATATATGAGTTTGACAAATTTCGTTCCGGGGTCAGAACGGGCTTTTTGGGCCTTAGTTTGTTTCGTACGTTCATCTATCTAGTCTATCTACTCTAACCCAACCCTACCTATAAATATACAGTTATAAACCCTAGCTCCATTCTATTGTCTATTTGCTGTACGTTCATCTTCTTCAAGCTTCTCTTCTTCTTCAATAGGGGCTAACCCTAGATCCAGTCAGTTCAAAAAAAAAAATTCAAATTTAAAAAAAAAAAAAAATTTGGATCTGCAGCAGCTTCTGATCGCGCTTCGGGTTTCAGGGGAGAAAACCCTAGAGCAACTTCGGGTCAGGAAGAAAATGACTCGGGTCGCTCCGGGTCGTTTTGGCGAAAACTCCATGCAAGCACCGGGGAATTGAGGCGGCGCACCGAAGTCGAACCCGAAGTCGACACAGGACCAGAATTTTCCATTTTTCAAATTTTCATAACTTTTGCATACGAATTGAGGCGGTTTGTTTTGCTGGGATCGTATCGGAATTTCTGACGTTTTGACGCTGGTTTGGATGGATTTGGAGACCGTCAAAATTTTGAGTTTAAATTGAATTTAAATTCGATTTAAATTCCAAAGGTGAGTGTTTAAACCCACTCACAACTATTAGAAGCTTTTATGTTTGTTAAATTAATTTTAGAAATGAATAGAAATTTATTTATGAGTATTTGGCATGTTTATTTCACTCATAATTGTTGAATTGCATTTATTAAATTTAACTGTTAATTTAATTTATTTTTTGCGTGTTAATTGATAGTTAGAATTTATTTGTTTGCCTATAAACTGCTAGTTAACAGTTATATAGATTATTACTGAATATAAACTGTTAGATTAATAGTTCTTAAATTTAATCTGAATAAAACTGCCAGTTATTACCTGTTATATATTATCAAATATAAATTGTTATTGATTGATATTGCTTGATGATTGTGATTGGATGATGGGTGATGTTGATGGATGTTTTATTGTATTTCATAAAATTGCAAATTATCATGCATATTTCCTTTCATTCGGGATTGTGGTTTGAAATGATATACAACCGCAAAATTTTATATTTTTTAAATTGCGGATTGAAATGATAAATATCCGTATCACTTGACCATAGGATAGAAAATTATATACAGGCACCGCGGTCTATATATAACTATTTTAATGTGATTTCTATGGTTTGGATGGAATACGGTTTATAATAATCTTAAATTTTATATTGTATAAATATTTTTCTTCCATATATATATATATATATATATATACATATGAAGTTGAAAATTTTGAAATTAAAAGGTGTATAAAAATCTTTATTAAAAATGGAAGAAAATTAAGAAAATGGAGTTTAATAATTTATATCATATGTTTAAATGTTAAGTTTGAAAATTTTAAGATATGATATTTATAATTGGATTTTTCCCAAAATAAATTAAAATGAATATTCTAGTATAGTTTGAATTGGGGAAAATATATATATTTTATTACTAGAAATTGAAGTCTTATTATTTATGGATTTTATATGAATATTCAAGACTAATTAATAGAACAATTGATTTGTTGAAAGAATAAAATCCAACTTTAGTTTGAAATATTGATACTCAAAATGGATATACGTATATATAAATAAATTGAAGTGGTTTTGGAACTTGAGAGAGATAATATAAATTTTGGTTTAGACTTTAATAAAGAAATGTATTTGTAAAGCCATGAGAACTATTTTCTTTACAAAGTAACATTTAAGTTAAACCATTTAATTCATATACCGTTGAATGTCCAAACCATTCAAGTTTTAGAAGTTATGGTTTTAAATTATGATTTTCAAAATACTATGCTTTGAAAATATTTGATTTTCAGACGTTATGAAGTTAAAGCATTTTGATTTTGGAAAAGAATTATATTTGGGATAAGTGATAAAATATGGTTTTGGGTTTTGAAATGATATCGTATTCATGGTTATGAAATGGAATGTTTATTCTGATTTTTAAAGTATAACCTATTTTTAAATGACCGCGGTGTTATAATAACGATGGGTTGGCAAAGAGACCGGGATCGGATATCTGACATACTCTCTATCGATACCGAAAACCACTTTGACTAACCGTGTACGCGGTGGAGATTCCAGAATGAAGTAGGTGGTGGTGACGTTTCCTGTAAGGTAAATACGTGGACCCGACTCCCGTGAGTTGGCATAAGGTGGCTAAAACAGGAGCGATTCTCAGGCCAATGAGGTCATTCCTCTGATCGGACCCTCCTCTTCGATATTATACTTTGATTTTGGATTGATTCAGTGGCCACTTCTATATTTTGATTTTGGAGAGTTAGTCTGAGGTGGGCGGTAACTGCGGCTACGCGTTTCCACCAGCCTGGATAGCAATTGGTATATCTACCCTGGCATTGCCTAGTTGTGCCGTGTCACCTACCATACCGAGCCTTTACTACGAGTTTCTATTTGTGTCGTACCTATGGAGTATCCTCTGGTAGCTTCCCGATCAGGAGGTATTGCGGTACTGTATAGACTATTGGAATTATTTGTGTTAAGGGCTATATGGGTAACCCCTTAACGCTATTAAAAAGTAAGTTTATTTTATAAATAGACACTATTATAATAGCGCAATATACTACATAGTAAATAGTTTAACAGATCCTTAGGAGATGTAAATCCCGAACATCTCTTGAGTTACTGTACTCATATTTATTTCTGTTAATTTAACTCACATAAGATCTTTTAGTCTGACTCGAGTGTTTTTGTCTTTTCAAATTCGCTCGGGTCAGTCCGAGCATTTCAGGATCGAAGATTTTAGCTTTGAAGGATGAAGACGAAGGAGTCGTATTATTATTATCTATAGTATTGCACCACACTCATACTGTTCCGCTGCATTGATTGTATTGGTATGTGTAACTCTGATATTTATTGTATAAAGCAAATCAAGTGTTTGTAAACTATTTTGAACTGTATATTTATTATTATATTTTATCCTTCCGCTGTGAGATTCTGTTTTGTTTTATTTCTTCTCTGTTTTTCTTATTTACCCCATAACAATCCGCCCTTGTGTATGCTTTGAATTGGCACGTGTGTCGGTTTAAAGTGTGCGAAAAGGCTGGATGTTACAGGATTTGAGGACCATTGAACTTTCACAAGCGGGATATCTTTATTTCGAAGGCGTTTAACCTCCGTAGCAATGACACGAATATGATGTTGCTCATAAGTCAAATTAGGCGGAACTTTAATTTCTTCAATAGCATCGGACTCAAGAATAGAATCGGAATACCTAAGGCATTTCCATAGTTGAGAGACATGGAAAACGTCATGAATAGCAGAAAATTAGGCCGATAATAAAAACCGATAAGCCACGGAAACTATATGTACGGTGATGGGAAATGGACCAATATACCGAGGTGCTAATTTTCCGATCGACTGAAACGCATAACACCCTTCATAGGTGAAACACAAATAAACAACAAATCTCCCACAAAAAATTCTAATTTCTTTCTTCGGTTATCGGCATAGGATTTTTGTCTACTTTGAGCTTCTTTCATCCTATGGCGAATAAGGTCAATCTTTTCTGTGGAGTCATGAATAAAATCTGGACCTGAAACCAGCTTCTCACCGGCTTTAAGCCAATAAGAAGAAGATCGGCATGGCCTTCCATAGAGTGCCTCGAAAGGAGCCATACCAATACTAGATTGGAAGCTATTATTATAGGAAAACTCAACAAGAGAAATATGATCTTTCCAATTTCCACCAAAATCAAGAACACATGTACGAAGAAGATATTCAAGAGTTTGATTCACACGCTTGGTTTGTCCATCGGACCAAGGATGATAAGCGGTGCTAAAATTAAGTTTCGTTCCCAAAGCTTTTTGAGGACTCTTCCAAAATCCATTAGTAAACAATGGATCGTGATCGCTAACAATAGAAGTAGGAAATCCATGCAATTTAACAATTTCTCCAATATAGAGTTTGGCCAAAAGAGGTACGGTCCGATTAGACCGAACGGGAATAAAATGAACGGATTTTGTAGGTCTATCCACAATCACCGATAAACTGTCATGCCCGAACGAGAACGGGAAGTCCGTCAATAAAGTCCATTGAGACTTGGTCCCACTTCCAAATTGGAATGTCCAAAGGTTGCCATAACCCACCGGGCCTTTGAAGCTCGGTCTTAACAAGTTGGAAAGTCATGCAACGTTTAATAAAGTTAGCAATATCAGATTTCATTCCATCTCGATAATAAAGTCACTTCATATCCGTGTACATTTTACTACTACCAGGATGAATGGTAAATTTAGAACGATGAGAATCTTCTAAAATGCCTTTACGAAGATCACTAATATTTGACACGATAAGTCTACCAAATTTTCGAATGCCGCCACGAGCATCGATATCAAAGTCTTTCAACCCTTCAATATCAATTTTATCCCTACAATTTTGGCTAAAAAAGAGTCAATTCAGGATCTAGTTTTTGAGCTTCAAAAATGCGGTCTAAAAGAGATGGATGAGCCTCAAGGCTACATAAAACAAGAGATGAACATGAATCGGATTCACGATCTCGAATCTCACAAGTGGACAAAGTCTTGAGATCATTCCACTCGGATATCATCATAGAATAAACCGCTTGTTGCTTACGACTGAGTGCATCGGCAACACGATTCCCCTTCCCAGGAGTATAAAGAATATCAAGATCATAAGATGCAAGGAACTCGAGCCAACGTTGTTGATGCAAATTAAGTTCCTTTTGAAAAATAATTACTTCAAAGATTTATGATTGGTATAGAGAATAAATTTCTCTCCCAAAAGATAATGGAGCCAAATTCTAAGGGTGAAAATAATAGCCACGAGCTCTAAATCATGAGTGGCATATCTAGTCTCGGCAAGCTTTAATTGCCGAGAAGCATAAGCAATAAAACGTTCCCTTTGCATGGGAGCAGCTCCCAAATCAACACGACTAGCATTGGTATAAACAATAAAGTCTTAGTTCCCTTCGGGAATCACAAGAATAGGAGCATCAGAAAGGAGTTCTTTTAATCTTTGAAAAGAACTTCACATTTGTTTGACCAAATGTACTTAACTCTCTTATTTGTCAAACTAGTAAGAGGCACGGAAATTTTAGAAAAGTCTTTTATGAACCGACGGTAATAACTCGCTAATCCAAGAAAGCTACATATTTCCGTCACACTTTCCGATCTCTTCCAATTTTGAATCGCTTCACTCTTTGAAGGATCCACGGAAATTCCGGATTCAAAAATAATATGTCCAAGAAATTTCACACGAGATTGCCCAAAGTGGCACTTAGAAAATTTTCCTTTCAATTGATTGCTCCTAAGGGTTTCTAACATAAGCCGAAGATGCTTTTCATGCTCTTCCTCGGTTTTAGGATAAACAAGAATATCATCTATAAAGATGAGAACAAATCGATCGAGTAAGTCTTTGAAAACTCGATTCATAAGATCAACGAAATAAGCTGTAGCATTTGTTAAACCAAATGGCATAACAAGCCATTCATAAGATCCATAACGAGTACGAAAAGATGTCAAAGGAATGCTATCCTCTACAATACGAAGCTGATGAAAACCAATTGCTAAGTCTAACTGTGAAAAGATCTAGCACCACTAAGTTGATCGAACAGATCATCAATCCAAGGTAAAAGATATTTATTCTTAATGGTAAGATCATTAAGGTTGCGGTAGTCAACGCAAAGCCTAAGTGTACCATCGGATTTCTTCACAAAAATAGCTGAAGCTCCCCAAGGAGAGGAACTAGAACGAATAAATTCCTTCCTTTTCAATTCGGATAATTGTTTACGCATCTCCTCATTTTCTTTATTAGACATACGATAAGGAGGACGAGCTACAGGTAGAGCTTCAGGGATTAGATTAATTATGAATTCAATTGCTCGCTTAGGAGGTAATCCTAAGAAGGGCTCAAATATGTCAGAAAATTCACGAACAACGTGAACGAGGGAAATAACATCTTCCTCATCATCATTATTGTCATCAAGAGGGTTTAGAGAGTATAAGAACGCTGCCAATTGGAATCCAAATCTTTGAGAACAATAAAAATCTGCTTAACAGATTGAGGATGTAGAAGATGAATAGTCCTCTTAGGACATTGGAAGTGGGCTTCATAACGGTTAAGCCAATCCATTTCCAAAATCATTCTGAATCCCAAGTAACGCATGACATGCAAATCGGCACGGAGGGAAAAATCACATAAAAAAATCTCAACATCTTTATAAAGCAAACTGAGTTTTGTGGATCCATCAAACGGATTTGCAATTCTCAAAGAAGTCATCAAAGCCATAACGCTTAAAGAAAAGGTATCAACAAGTTCTTTTGATATAAAAGAATGGGATGCACCCGTATCAAAAAGAACTCGAATAGGATGGTCACGAAACATAATAATGCCATCAAGGATAGAATGTGAAATATCTTGACCACGAGAAGTGTTATTAGGGGATTGCACAACATTTAGATTTCCCTCGTTCTTGCTTTGAAGTTTGGGACATGAAGATAAAAGATGGCACGAACTTTTGCAATAACGACAAAAGAGAGGTTTCAGACATCTATTAGCAAAATGGTCCTTAGAACCACAATTGTAGCATTACCCATGACTAGAGGTAGAAGTTTTTGATACCGGAGTTTCTTACTTCCCTTTCTTGTTGGGATAAGGACCTTTGAACTTAATAGGCCTCTTCTTGTTGTTGTTGAAGTTAAGTTTGGCACCCATAACTTCAACATCACTTTCTTTATCGGCCTCTTCGAGTCGAAGAGCGATATCAACAAGCTGATTAAAAGAAACTTCTAATTTCAGAAGTAGCGACTTTTTGAGATTCTTATTCAAGCCATAGACAAACCTCTAATTTTTCTTCTATGGGGTATTATTGTACCCGACCCCATATTTAGAGAGGGATTCAGAAAATGCGACGTAATCTGTCACAGAAGGTTCACCTTGAACAAGGTCAATAAAGCGCCAAGCTAAAGTTACTTTTTCTGCTTCCGGCACAAACTTCAATTCAAATCTTTCTCGAAATTGCTTCCAAGTAAGATTCGCTTTGATAATTTCAGAAATCAAAAGCTCATACCAATCTAATGCTCTTTCTTAGAGCATACTAGAAGCCACTTGGACATGAAGAAATCCAATAAGATTCATGCGGGAAAAGATGCGATCGCATGTTCTAAGCCAAGCTTGGACTTCTATGACGCTTTCGGAACCCTTGGATGGCTTTCCACCCAAATTGGTATAATCACTGCACAAGCGTGCAAATCCAGATTTAGGGTAAGTAGGCTCAGGGATAGGTCCGACAACTTGAGCATTCTTTACAAGATCTAGAAGCTGTTGGGCAGTACTCCATTCTGAGGAGTAGCACTGGATTGACCGACGTTGGGACGGCCTGGTCTAACCATTTCTCTTCTTTAAGAAAGAAAGATAGAAGAAGAAAAAGGTTATTCACAGGATGAATATCAAATAATCATGATTGATAAAACAAGGCATCATAAAAGAAAATAGGACAGAATGGGTCCTAAGACTCGGATAAAATCCTATGGCACGACTCCTAAGTAAAACTCAGCACAATGATCCTTGCTAGATTATCCTACATTGTTTCGAAGTTTGGCTTTGATACCAAGCTGTGACGTCCCACCTCTATACTCACGCTAGCCAAGGACAGTACTAGGTAATGCCGTTAACTAGCACGAAGAATAAGGCTGTTGAGGAGCAACCATCTGTGTAATCGCTTTGTGCAAGTACCGAATATGTCAAATAGCATAACAAATCCGACATATCTAATACAAACTCAAAGCTGCTACACAGTGGCTACGTGTATGTAACGATCTCGGATTTTTGCTGAGTTTAAATTGCTAATTAATTTAATTTTTGAATAAAATTTGTGAAGTTAACTGGTGAACTTAATTGAGTTTCTCGTTATTCGAGTAAAAATATGTGTGTTTATTTTATCAAAGTACAATTAAGTTTTAAAAACGATTTCTTTAAAAGTTAAATATCTACATATATAGGAATACAAAATGTAAAAGAAATAAAATATATATGTATATGTATATAGAGAAATAAAACAATAAGTATGTAAGTAAAAATAAATATTTAAGCTAGAATTAGAAACAAATATATATATGATAAATTATAAAGTAACACACAACTAAATTTAAACAACATATTAAAATAGAAATTTATTTATATTATAAATATATATACTCATGTGTATAAAATATAAAGTAACACAGCTAAAATTTAAACAACATAATAACAAAGACTAAAACAACTTTATATATGTACATAAATAGGAAAGCATAACCAGAAAAGAAGTAAGAAAATAGGCAAGTAAAAGTAAATATCTAGGTATAAACAAATAAAGTATAGATATGAAACAAGAAAACACATATATGAAAATATTGTTAAAAAAAGAAATATAAATATCTATGAAGGCTAGGACAATAAGACATAAAAAGAAAACAAAAACAAGACAAAATAATTACATACAAACAAATAAAGCACAAATATGAAAGGCTTGTATAAGAAGACATAAGAAAAGAAATCTAAATATCTATATACAAACAAACAAAGGCAACTAATGCTTGAATCTTAGCACACATTTTATCATATCAGGCCACCAAAGTAAGAAGATAAAAGCAAGGCTGAAGAAACTTTGACTAAAACATTGAAAACAAAGATAATCAAACAAAGTGTTTATGTACAAAAGAAAAGAAAAAAAAGGGAAAAAAAGAAGGGAAGCTTCAACCTGAAAATAACACAACAGTTAAACTTATTATCATAACAAAATAAGGTAGTACATAGGCTGTAACTAAGGAAGGGAAATATGCATTTAACGCCATTATCTATAGCACACAAAATATTATCCATCAGCCGAAATCTATGCTTAATCAAATGAAAGAAAAAATATCTTGGTCTGGTATTGTACAGAACAAAATTATATCAACCTGTACACTTCTTTAATATATATCAGTCATCTTCATTTTTATTCGTTCATTCAAAGCCAAGAATATGAAGTAAGTTTTATCTTCAACTTTAAACAAAACTCAACATTATAAATTAACAACTTCATTAAAGCCAGAGGATCAAGAAAAGTTCAGCAAGCATAGTTCAAGTCTGTTTCATCATAAATAAAGCTCTGTTCATTTGAAAACCAGGTGAGTAACTGCTAAACTAAAATAAATTTTTATTTGTTGCATCCTAGTATGGTTGAATGAATAAATATTTGCAGGTATATAAGTGAACATCTGTGTGAATATTTAATTGTGTGTATGCTGTGTCTATGTATCTTTCTCTGTTTTGATTCCAGGGCTCAGATATACATAAAAAAAAAATCATTTTCTCTCAATCCAAGCTCTGATAAGACATAAGTTTTGAATATAAAATGTTTTCTATAACATAGACTTAAGTTTAAAATTTTGTTTAAAGGAAAAACAATTTGTATTGGTTCTGGAATTATAAAACAACAGAGAAAACTTAAAAGAAGTTAAATTTCAAAACTTTTAATTTTCGAATTCAAATATGTGAATTGAATTCTCATTCAAAAACATGAATTTTAAAGCAAAAATCATGATTTTCAGATCATGGGTGCAAGAGCAGTTCGAGTTTGAATAAATTTCACTCT
This sequence comes from Allium cepa, assembly GCA_030765085.1. Classification (NCBI taxonomy): domain Eukaryota; kingdom Viridiplantae; phylum Streptophyta; class Magnoliopsida; order Asparagales; family Amaryllidaceae; genus Allium; species Allium cepa. The sequence continues at coordinate 169,728,877 of CM060932.1, forward strand.
TTGGGAAAATTTTGGTGATCTCGTTGATGGGAGTGGTCGTGGTCCTCTGGGGTGGTAGCGGAATGAACGTAGTGTCGAGGAAAAATAGTGGATAGGGCTGCAGATGGTCGTGGAGGCAGCGGCGAGCATTTTTAATTCGAAAACCTAATATTGGAGAGGATGGTTTTTTCGATTCGTTCGTCTTCTTCGATTGATCGAGTGAAACGCGCTTTTGGGTGATGGAAGAGGGGGAGTTGACGAAGTCGTAGACGGAATGGTTGACCTCCTGGTGGTCAGAGCGGTGAAAACGAGGCGATGACAGGTTGGGTGGTGATGGATCTCGCTGTTCCAGGTTTATGTTGTGAACTGGTTTTCGAATTCGAGAACATGGCGACGCTCTGATGGTCGAGGAATGGTGTGTGGGTGATCCTCGAGTTGCTCGAGGTAGTGGCGACGTCCGGAGATGGTCGGCGACGTTGTGCACGTACACCGTGCACTACTTTGGTGATCTGGAATGTTGTAGTTGGGGGAGGAGAGGGTTTGAACGTGTATTTGTCTCGAGTTATTCGAGTGATTACTCGAAGTAAATAGGGTATTGACTCGAAGCTGTTTGATGTTGCCTCGGGTAAATCTTTTGTAACAGGTTTTATTGAAACCTGTTGCTCTGCTTTAAAATTTTTAAAATAAAATTTAAAAGCTAGTTAAATGAAAAGTAAAGCTTTAAAATTAGTTTAAAATTCAAGTTTAAATCTGATTCAAGTAAGCTTTGAATCTCAGTTTAAAAATAAATAAAGTTTTAAAATTTTAAATTGTTTTAAATACTTTAAAAGGGTTTAAGTAGTTTGAATTTTGAGGTGAAGTTTGAATTGTAAGTGAAGTTAAAATCAGAGGTTTAAATTGATTTGTAATGTATCGAATAAAAATGTAAATGGATTAAAATAGTAATGGTATGAATTGCAAATTAAATTCAAATCAGTGGAAATAAATTGGAAATGGCTTTGTAATAAATTGAATGAGCTAAATCAAAAAGGTTAAATTTTATAAAAATTAATCAAATAAATTTGTGGTTTGGCAAGAGATTGGATTAAAATAAAATCAAGTTAAATCGAAAGGAGAAATTTACTTGTAAAATGAAAATGAGCTTAAGTATAAAATGAAGTAAATTGACTTAAGCTAAACAAATGGAAGAGTTGGATTAAAATTCAACTTAAACTAAGTGTAATGATATTGGGTTGGTTTTAAATCAAGTGAAATAAATTTGAATCGAAATAGAATTTGGTGGGTTATAAATAATATTTAAGGAAATGAAAATTCAAAATGGATTGAGTGGATAAACTAATTATATTGAATAAATAAATGGATGGAATAAATAAGAATCAAATGGGAGTGGACTTAAGTTTGAAGTGGAATAAATTGAGTAAATTAACTTAAGTGAGAATAATTAGAAGCTCGACTACGAGTAAAATTGGAAAGTCATTAAATTGAAGCTTAGTTTGAATTAATTCGGGAATGGTTAGTAATGTGCAAGCTTGGAATGGGTCGAGCTAAATAAATGGTCATGAAAGAATTAAAATAAAAGGAAAATTTATTGGTAATGAAGATGAACCTAAGTTATTAATGGTTTTGTATGAACTAGTTTGGTTAATAAAATAAAATGTATGTGAAGGGATTCAAATCTGAAATGCAATGAAAATGAGAATATATGGATTGTGAATAAATTTAAAAAGGGAATAGAATTAAGTATAAATTGAGTTGAAATCCGTTTAAATTGGTTGTAAAACATAAATACTTGTTTATTCACATAAAACTCGTTAAATTGCATAGAATAAATTGTCGTTTGATGTAAATGGAAGTAATGAAAATTCTATGTGTTGATAGAAGTAAAATAAATTGATTTTGAAAGTAATTGGATTAAATATGAGTTCGGTTTGCTTAAAATAAATTAAATGTAAGCTATTGTGTTTTAAACCATTCAAATTGATGAAGTTGTATACGAATGGATTAAAAACCATTCACATTGATTGAAAATAGGTTGTAAATTAATTGGAACAATGGAATTGGTATGGAAGTTGTATAAGTTGCTTACGGAAAATGTTTGGTGTGAATTTCTTTTAGAATTCGTGAGTTTAACTATTGCAAATAAGTGATATGCTGTTAAACTTCATATATTCGGCACTTACATGTTTAAATTTAGTAAGTACAGGTACCTGGAAGCCGTGTGGCTGGATTTGTTTGTGCTATTTGCAAAAAATAATAAGCCGCTTGCTTAAAATGCTTAATAAGGTACGTCCACGCAATAAAAATAGGAAATATGAACTGTTTTTGGTTTTTCCGACCGGGTGGGTCGATGTATATATATCTATCTCTTTTGTCAAATTGCAAAAGCTCCTCCGTACAAAGGGGACTCTGCCGAAATTTTTCGGAAATTTAAAGAGTTAGAAAATTTTTGGAAAATTTTGTTAACGACAAACAATTTCAAACTGGAACTTGAAATAAGTTAACAAACGAGACTAAATTAAAATGACATGAATTTGTTATAATAGAAAATAAAATTTAAAATATTCAGAGTTAAAGATAAATTGAATTCGTATGGAAATGAAAGAATCAATGTGGATAGAAATGGATATAAACTAAGGTGGTAAGATGAAAATAAATATAAGAAACATATAAAATGCTTATGTTAACTTAAGTAAGGAATGGTCAATTCTTAATTGGAAATTGAATGTTGCAAAATATATACTAAGTTGATATTTAGATAAAAATTGACATTTGGTAAGGAAGTCGATAAAATGTTTTGGAATGTTGTGATTGGATATTAGTGCTAAGCAGGATATGCAGGTATTATAAAGGAAAGAGGGAATTGATTTTGATTTCAGAAGATAAATATGAATTGCTCAACAAAAGGTATGTATTTAAATTTGGTATGAAATTTGATTGGGATTTGGATTGAGCCACTTGGCCTTTTGTTTTCTTTTTGGATTTGGGTGGCCGTAGAGCCATTTTGTAGTTGTACCGAGTCAGCCGCGCAAAGAAGACGCTGGCGAAATTTTTCAAAAATTTAGGGAGTTAGAAAATTTTTGATAGAATTTTGATAATTTCAAATTGGTTTTAAATAGAAACTTGAATGATGGGGCAAATAGGTTTGTTTGCAAATTAGGGAAAGATTTGGAAAGGTAATAAGAAAGGTAATGTGTCTTTTATTAAAAAGATAATTGGTAGGATGTTAAATTGTTGGTTTTGGAAAAGCAGTAACGGGTATTGAACCATTCTTCCTAACTAATAATTTCGGAGACGAAATTCTTTTAAGAGGGGAGGAATGTGACGTTTCGGAATTTTCGAGCATTTAAAATCGGAATATTTAATTGATTTTAAATATTCAAGATAATAATTTTAACTTGAATTACGAATATCATAATTTATTTGACAATTAAATTGTTGAATTAAATAATTGAAATTGGATAAAATAGGAAACCTGAGATTTTAAGCCTGTTATAAATAATTTGAAGGCTTGTAAAATTTATATTGATAGTACTGAAGATAATAGAAGAGTTAAAACTGAATTTAACCGTGATTCGTTCAGTTTTAAAATTTTATTGTTTAAATTGAATTTAAAAATAGCCTTTCGAGGCACAGTCTCGGAATTTAAAGAAACTAATTCCATTAGGTTCGTAATATTGAATTATTATCGGATTTCAAATTTCGTATTGATCGGAGTTGTTGTGTGAGAGGACGATAAGTAAATGTGTTGGAAATTAAATATATATTTATTTATATAACCTAAGTCAACGAAATAGATATTCTTTCCCATCAACAGCCATCTTCTTCCCGAGCAAGCCGATTTCCTTTCTTATCATGTTTCCCCTTTTTGAAACTGCACGCAACTGTCAAAGCATGTTATCGAAGATTTATAATAAATAAGAATCATCGTTTTCTTTTCCTTTCGCAAAAATCAAATTTTGAGGCTCGAAATCTTAAGAGAGAAATGGCCGAAAGGAAAGAAGGATACTACGGTACCTTCTCGTCTACTTTCCCCTCTTTTCAATTTGATTCACGTTCCAAAATCAAGCAAGCCCTGTAAAAAAAATGCGGAACAATGGGGGGACTCGCGTGCTCGAACACGCGAGGATATCGCGTCGTCCTTATCAAATTGAGAGGGGGGAAACTCGTGCTCGGCGGCAGGCCGATGGGAGCTTGAGGCGAGCGACTCACGTTTAGGGTTTCACGAGATTCATGGCGATCGTTGTGAAGGAGGTCGGCCCGATTTCGAGCATCTGGCCATAGCGAATTTACTGTGGGAAGATCGAGCTCGCGGTGTCGATGGGGTCTCGCGGGTTGTACGCGCGAATGTGAGGGAGGCTCATCACAACAAGGTATATGTTTGGCTCAAATTAAATAACACTTAGTTAAGAAATTTTCTGCGTGAAAAAAAAAGTAAAGTAGAAAGAAAATTTTGTATAACTCATGATGTTGTTAACAGTAAGGTGTGCATATATATTGACAAATTTTTGGAAAAAAAAATGTGTAGAGCTTATAAAGATTTGATTTTTAAGTATAAATGATTTCAAGCAGGAAATAAAATGAATATTATTTTTATCTACTAGTTTAATTTTAAATAAATGAATTTGAAGATTTAACTGTTTTAATTCCCGTATTTAACTATTTTAGTTACTAAAAGATTTTTAAAAGGAAATCAGTTCGAAACTTAGTTCTTTGTTCAAAACTAAATCATTAGTTAAAATAAATTATAAGTTAATTAATTTGAATTTATCAAATGGAAATTTATTACTCATATAGTTCGAATATTAATAAAACCATATAATTGTTTGTATAAGGTCAAAATTGGGGGATAATGATCAAGATGGAATTGGATTGCCCAAACACAAATGAAAAGGTGAGTTAATCTCACTCAGTTAAATTTAGATTTAAATGATTAAATTTAAATAATTGTTTTAATGATTGATTGATGGATGTGCTATATTGTGATATATATTTGAAGTTGGCATATTATATTGTGCTAATATCTGTGGGTGCAGGGAAAACAGGTTGGAGGGATCCAACTGGATCCCTCAACATTTATTTAAATTATTTAATCCCCTCTGTTGTAGTTGTTTGATATTCTATGATGAACTTTATTGGAGTATTGAATGCTATGTTTCGATTAGATATAATTGGGTATAATGAATTACCGAAAATATTTAATTGGATGTTGCAAAGAAAATAAAAAGAAGTGAATTTGTAAATAAAAGAAGTGAATGTGTAAAGAAATATTTATAGAAAGTTTGAATAAGTTTAAGAATGAATTGGAAAGAGATAAAGTGACTTTAAAATTTTAATAAGTAAAACTAGAGTATAGAAGGGAAATTAATGAATTATAAACTGAAGTGCTATTATTTAAGAGAACAAACATTTATTTAAAATTTAAATTATTGAAAGGAATAAAGAAGAATTGGGAATGGCCTGAAATTTGTACATTTCAGATAAAGGATTTAAAATCAAACTGAAAATAATAATTGATGAATTTTGAAATGAACTGATAAGTAAAGAAATTTATTTCAAATGGAATAAACTGGGAATCAATTTGGAAAATTGATTTAAGTGATTGAGATTGGAAATTTCTCTCTGAATAACCAAGTATGCTTTCAAAGTAAATTTTTTAAATATAAATTAAAAGTTTAAAGTTGTTTTAAGAAGTACGTTTTGAAAAATTTATTATTTCTAAATATTTAAATTCTAAAGTAAGTATTTCCTTTTAACCTATTATAACAATAATTATTTTTAATCTATTATAGCAATAATTATTTAAAGAGTGACTTAGTATTTTATTTTTAAAAGTGAAATTTAGTTTTATATTTTATTTAGTAACATTATTTTCAAATATTCATATAGTATGTATTTTAACAAATCATTGAAGTAGTTTTAACTTAAATGTTATAAAGTATATTTCTAAGTAAAGTGTTTTAAATTATTTTAAAAAAAATCTAGTTTGTGCTTGGTGATTTCAGAGACGATAGAAAATATTTGGGAAAGTTCATTCTGAAAAGAAAGATGGTTTTAAATAGAAATATATACGGTGAAGATATTTTTGGGATTAATAAATAATTTGGAAAATTATTTATTGTTTGATGGATGTTTGTGAATGTAAATTGATAGTTAAATAACCGACTATCAATATTGGACAAATACGTTGATCGTTTCGAAGAGACCGGGATCGAGATTTATTTCTCGAAAACCACTTCGATCCGGTTTGTACGTTTCGTGAAAACGATTTTGCATTCGAAGATGGAGCAGCGAAGTGCAAGGGCTAATCGCTACTAATCCTGAGGATATTTCCAAAATGGATGTAGTAGGAATAGTGCCTTCGGTTCCGTTCGAACCCGGGATGGACTTGTATGGATGAAGGCCTGCGAAACATCGTCAGGTGGACGATGGGCATTCTAAGGGATATGTTCTATAAAGGTAACGCTTAGCTCAAGCTTGGGAATGACTGAAAATCAGGGGTTATGCAGCAAGGCTAGGTGGGTAGCACCCAAGCAGGGTGAGGTCATTCCAGTCTAGATGTCCCTTATTATTTTGGCTCAGTGGGCGGTTGCTGATCCCAACCGCGGGGTGATCTCACTCGGGATTATCCAGTAAGGGGTAGTCCCATCCTTGTGTTGCAGGGGAGAGGGCGTACTCCTCGGTACGGTGATCTAGGCCCCGTACTGTGACAGGTGGTACCCCAGTGCCTAGTCATTAGTTGGAAATCCATTCTCCTTACGAGCCTTGCACGAGTTTTGTTTGTATTACCCACTCTGTGGCTAGTAGCTAGAATTTAATCATGTAACAGTTTCGACTATTTTATAAGTATTTGTAAATAGACCCTATTATAATATCAGAGGATTTCTATAAAAAGTGTTTTATCTATCGTAAGGTAAAAACCCGACATGTTTATTTGTGGCGTGGTCTTACGAGATGCTTTTGTTTTCAAAGGATTTTTGAAACTTTAATAATCAATTGGGTGTGATTTTCTCACGCTGGTATTCCAGACTGACTCGGGTATTATTTAACTGTAATGCTCGGGTCAGACCGAGTATTATAGGATACAGGAGATGCTGTGGAGCTCAGGAGACGAGCTGGATGACGATACGTACTCTCGTACTTGTATATATATATTTGAGCTGTGTTGAGTTGTTATGTATCCATTTGTATGACATTGATGTTGAGCTGTGATTGATATACTCTCATGATGTAATATATATAAACAAAGATATTTGATGTTTGAGTAAAGAGTATTTATTATTTATTATATTTTATTCTGCTGCGATGGTTAGATTCTGTTGTTGTTTTTCATTTTCTTCTTCTACCTCTTCTTCTTTAACCCAAATGGTTCGTATTTCTGTACAACTTGAGTTGATATAGGTAGAATAGTGTTGACTCAAGGGGTACGGATTTGCGGGTCGTTACAAGTCCAATGACTGACTCGGAGTTTATTGTTCCTTCCCTAAACTCTGGATGCCTACAATTTTTCCACACGGGCAGTCAAGAGTTGATTTTTCAGATAGTCAGGTTAGTAGATTATCTAGAGTTGGTCCAGTCTTTGGATCTGGACGGGACTTGCTTGTCTAGATGACACGTGACGTTGGTTCGAGCTAGCTTTGGATTGGAGCATTGGATTTGGGGATGCATTCTATTGAAGATATTCTTTCTGCTGTGTCTTATATCTCTGGTAGTATTGGTATCTATAGTCTCATTCTGTTGTATCATATTATATCAGATATTGTATCTGTCATTGTATCAATGTTATATATATTGACATTCTTTTCTTCCGCTGTGTTATACTTAATGGTGTTATAAGCTCCGGCGAAACTAATTCGACGTTTGGATCTACGGCATTTGAATATGAGTGTCGTATTTGGTGCCGATTTTCGAAGGTCGAGTCAGGGCCATTACATTTGGTATCAGAGCCGAGGGTTAAAACTTTAGCTCAGGAGTATAACACATTGAGTAACTCATTAGAGATAGGGTGAAGTATACCTTAGAATGAGTATATCCCTAAGATATCCATTCGAATGCCTCTGTAAATTCTCTTACTATCCACTAATAGTGAGTATGAGTACAAGAAGAGGATGAGATATGGGACATGGGAGTACCACTATAAATGGTCAATACCCTGTATCAGTGGAAATAATTTTCTCTATTAATATCCTTTGATTCGATTCCAAATTCTTTTGATTGCTTTGTAGCAGCTACGTGAAGAAGTTTCGGTGTGATGGTGCCCTACGAATCGTTGTAGAAAATCCTTACTTCGTATCTTCATTAGTTTCTTATCAGCTTTTCGATTTAAACTTTAATGAATATGAAACTAGAAATTGAAAAATTCTAAATAAATTGGAAAAATTGAAATTGAAAATTCTAAATAAATTGGTTAACAAATATAGAGCTAAATTTGAATTGAGCCGATAAAACGATTTCGTTTAAAACCAAATTTAAAATTCTCTTATAATTTCTTGTGTGGATCGGAGTCCGAAGAGGGACAAGCTATATATACTTTGGGGTATTTCGACTTAAATTTGGAATCCATATCTTGTGTTTGAAAAATTGTAGGAGATTGAATCTATCTATCTATTCTCTGGGGTCCGATATATTCTACGAATGGTTAGTTATCCTTCGGACTAACCATTGCCCCTGCATATTCGTAGATCCGGATAACCCGAGTATCTTGTGAAAAAATTGCATGAGTTTGTTCTCATATCTATTGTTGATATTCTGATTTGGTAAGCCAAATGCAGAATAGATATCCAATTTGGTCTGGGAAACTGTTTTTCTGTCTTTGTGTATCTATCTTTGTTGTTTTTATGCCTGTAAATTTCGGGGATGAAATTTCTTTAAGGGGGGAATCTGCAACGATCCCGGATTTTCCTGAGTTTAAATTGCTAATTAATTTAATTTTTAAATAAAATTTGTGAAGTTAACCGGTGAACTTACTTGAGTTTCTCGTTATTCGAGTAAAAATATGTGTGTTTATTTTATCAAAGTACAATTAAGTTTTAAAAACGATTTCTTTAAAAGTTAAATATATATATATATATATATATAGGAATGCAAAATGTAAAAGAAATAAAATATAAATATATATGTATATAGAGAAATAAGACAATAAGTATGTAAGTTAAGATAAATATTTAAGCTAGAATTAGAAACAAATATATATATGATAAATTATAAAGTAACACACAACTAAATTTAAACAACATATTAAAATAGAAATTTATTTATATTACAAATATATATACTCATGTGTATAAAATATAAAGTAACACATAGCTAAAATTTAAACAACATAATAACAAAGACTAAAAACAACTTTTATATATGTACATAAATAGGAAAGCATAACGAGACAAGAAGTAAGAAAATAGGCAAGTAAAAGTAAATATCTAGGTATAAACAAATAAAGTATATATATGAAACAAGGAAACACATATATGAAAATATTGTTAAAAAAAGGAATATAAATATCTATGAAGTCTTGGACAATAAAACATAAAAAGAAAACAAAAACAAGACAAAATAATTACATACAAACAAATAAAGCACAGATATGAAAGGCTTGTATAAGAAGACATAAGAAAAGAAATCTAAATATCTATATACAAACAAACAAAGGCAACTAATTCTTGAATCTTAGCACACATTTTATCATATCAGGCCACCAAAGTAAGAAGATAAAAGCAAGGCTGAAGAAACTTTGACCAAAGCATTGAAAACAAAGATAATCAAACAAAGTGTTTATGTACAAAATAAAAGAAAAAAAAAAGGGAAAAAAAGAAGGGAAGCTTCAACCTGAAAGTAACACAACAGTTAAACTTATTATCATAACAAAATAAGGTAGTACATAGGCTGTAACTAAGGAAGGGAATATGCATTTAATGCCATTATCTATAGCACACAAAATATTATCCATCAGCCGAAATCTATGCTTAATCAAATGAAAGAAAAAATATCTTGGTCTGGTATTGTACAGAACAAAATTATATCAACCTGTACACTTCTTTAATATATATCAGTCATCTTCATTTTTATTCGTTTATTCAAAGCCAAGAATCTGAAGTAAGTTTTATCTTCAACTTTAAACAAAATTCAACCTTATAAATTAACAACTTCATTAAAGCCAGAGGATCAAGAAAAGTTCAGCAAGCATAGTTCAAGTCTGTTTCATCATAAATAAAGCTCTGTTCATTTGAAAACCAGGTGAGTAACTGCTAAACTAAAATAAATTTTTATTTGTTGCATCCTAGTATGGTTGAATGAATAAATATTTGCAGGTATATAAGTGAACATCTGTGTGAATATTTAATTGTGTGTATGCTGTGTCTATGTATCTTTCTCTGTTTTGATTCCAGGGCTCAGATACACATCAAAAAAAAAATCATTCGCTCTTAATCCGAGCTCTGATAAGACATAAGTTTTGAATATAAAATGTTTGCTATAACATAGACTTAAGTTTAAAATTTTGTTTAAAGGAAAAACAATTTGTATTGGTTCTGGAATTATAAAACAACAAAGAAAACTTAAAACAAGTTAAATTTCAAAGCTTTTAATTTTCGAAATTAGATATGTGAAGTGAATTCTCATACCAAAACATGAATTTTAAAGCAAAAATCATGATTTTTAGATCATGGGTGTAAGAGCAGTTCGAATTTGATTAAATTTCACTCTTTTGGAAAATATTGGAGATCTCGTCGATGGGGTAGGTCGTGGTCCTTTGGGGTGGTAGCGGAATGAACGTAGTGTCGAGGAAAAATAGTGGATAGGGCCGCAGTTGGCCGTGGAGCCAGCGGCGAGAATTTTTAATTCGAAAACCTAATTTTGGAGAGGCTGGTTTTTTCGATTCGTTCGTCTTCTTCGATTGATCGAGTGCAACGCGCTTTTGGGTGATGGAAGAGGGGGAGTTGACGAAGTCGTAGCCGGAATGGTTGACCTCCTGGTGGTAAGAGCGGTGAAAACGAGGCGATGACAGGTTGGGTGGTAATGGATCTCGCTGTTCCAGGTTTGGATTGTGAACTCGTTTTCGAATTCGAGAAGATGGCGACGCTCTGATGGTCGAGGAATGGTGCGTGGGTGATCGTCGAGTTGCTCGAGGTAGTGGCGACGTCCGGAGATGGTCGGCGACGCTGTGCACGTACACCGTGCACTACTTTGGTGATCTGGAATGTTGTAGTTGGGGGAGGAGAGGGTTGCAACGTGTATTTGTCTCGAGTTATTCGAGTGATTACTCGAAGTAAATAGGGTATTGACTCGAAGCTGTTTGATGTTGCCTCGGGTAAATCTTTTGTAACAGGTTTTACTGAAACCTGTTGCTCTGGTTTAAAATTTTTAAAATAAAATTTAAAAGCTAGTTAAATGAAAAGTAAAGCTTTAAAATTAGTTTAAAATTCAATTTTAAATCTGATTCAAGTTAGCTTTGAATCTCAGATTAAAAATAAATAAAGTTTTAAAATTTTAGATTGTTTTAACTACTTTAAAAGGGTTTAAGTAGTTTGAATTTTGAGGTGAAGTTTGAATTGTAAGTGAAGTTTGAAATAAGAGGTTTAAATCTGGATTCAAATATAATTTGAATCTTAGTTCTGAAATAAAAGGAGTTTTTCAAAATTTAAATTATTTTAAATAACTTGAATGATAAATTGAATTTTTAAATTGATTTGAATTTAAAATGAAATTGGGTTTTTAACTCTTTTAAACTTCTATTATAAGATAAATAATTCTTTAACTTGTGAATAAAAAAAGTGTTTCGAAAATTGTTTTAAACTTTGTTAAAATTAATTTGTTTTCATTTTAAATCTTAAATTTTGAAATAAAATTTAAAAGTAAAATATAAAAATAAATTGTTTAAGTAACTTGTTAACGATAACTTGGTTCATTAATAAGGAAAATGTTTTTATCTTTAAATTAAATGAAGATTAATGATTTATAATTATTTAATTAATTAAAATGGGTAATTAATGATTAATTAAGAATAATTTAATTAATTAAGGTGATTGATAAATTAATTTATATCAAATGATTTATAATTAATAAATCAGGATTGGATCATTAATTCATAAAGTAATTAATTTATTTGGAAATAAATTGAATTAATTAGGATTTAACAATTAATTAATCCTGCTTATAAACGATTACTGAATGCTTGACCTTACTTATGAATAATTGTATTGTATGAGATGCCTTGAATTGATTGTCCTATCTGATCTATGATATTTTGTTTTGTGGATTGAGCTGTGTATAAATTTATTCATTTATTTGTGATACATCTGTATATTGTCTGTGAATGAACGATAAGCGTTATAAATTATACCGCTTATCAGTATTGATGTGCTTAAATATGTGATGTGATGATTTATGTGTTGCACTACTGTGTGAAACCCCTGGACTACACCGTACGCACACAAATATGGATTGCACGTGGAAATTGCTTAAGTCGTAGATTTTAGAAATAGTTTTAAAGGTTGATTTTTTGAATCCAAAATAATTTTGTAATTAAAAGTAAAAGTTTTTGAAAAGGAATGTCAAAGATAAAATTTATTTTTGAGTAAGTTGATTGAGTTTTGAAGTTTAAATAATTTGATTTAAACTTAAATTCAAATTTTGAAACTGAATTCTGTGATTTGAAACTAGGGATTAAAGATGTCATACATGTTATATATGGGTTAAACCATTTTAAAGGCATTGCTTTGGGAGTGTGAATTTAAATTCAAGGGCTTTACCTCATGCAAATATAATTCGATTCCTTCGAAATGAAATCTGTTTGTTTTCAAATATTAAAAGCTTTCACATAAGGAATGAACTTCTAATTTGTGTTAAAAAGGATTTTAAGTCTAAAATGAAAATGATTTCCAAGTTATGGAAACGGTTTGAAAGCCATAAGTTAAATCTTTAATTTAAATATTTAACGAGTTTATCCAATTGAAATGGAAATTGTTTTGAAACCCGTAAATGGATCTTTGTGAAACTGTGTGAACTTTGTGAACTTTGTGAAATAAATCTTTTTGTTTAAAGATTTAAAATGGTAATTTGTTTAACCATTTGGAAGAAAAGCTTTGGTTTTCTTTGAAGTTATGACTTAACTGTAAATCCCATATCCATATGTTTTTAAATATCGCGCTCATTATTCGGTTTAGCCGGGAGAGGACCTTGTGTCATATAACCCATTCCGAATAATGATAGGACGTTATGGATTACATTGAAGACCGGTGGTGAAGATCGGGTATTTGTGAGAACGATAGGGTAACCTATCGATTGACTCTGCACTGGGTTGCTCCGGTATAGAGTTCTCCCTAAGTGATGGGAAGTCCGATCGGGATTGTGGATAACCGGATTTGCAAGGGATTCTTCGGAAGTGCCTTCGGTTCTGTTCGAACCCGGGACAAACTTGTATGGTTGTATGTCTGACACTACACTTTGAGATATAAAATCGATTTCTTTCAAATACATATCTGTTGGTGGCGGAGAATTTATTCTCTTAGCTTAACACCCTTCTCTGAGACGTACGAGCTCAGAAGTTATGTAGTTGAAGGTTATCAGCGATACATTCCCAATTTGGTTGTGTGACATGCTAAGTGCTGTTGTGTGTTGATGATCATTTGTTGGTCATTTGTGATCAAAGCATGGCTTTTGTATAAAGCGTAGCTTTGTGGACGAGACTGCATCATGACCTCACACCCCGGAAATGGTCGAAATAGGAAAGATGCGGCAAGGTTATGAGGGTCGCGTCCTTTAGGGTGTGTCATTCCCTTCTGGTAAAGGGTGGTATCATGGTATGGAGCCCAGATATTTACCTATGTGGTGAGCTTCAATCTCATTTTCTATGTGGTTGTTGCTTTGTGGTTTAGAGGCGCCTCGGATAAAGGTCCCAAAGGACCAGGGGTTGGAATGCTCGAGTAGTAGTTACCTAGTTACAGAGGTAACCCGGTCTTGTGTTGATAGAGAGCTGGTTAAGTTTTCGGGACATCCCGCCAGAGGCGTACCCATGGACAGTGGAAAGTTCCTTAGCCCGACAATTTGTTGGAAAATCCAAACAAAACAATACGCGCCCTGTACGGTTTTAGTTGTATAACCTGCCACGGAATACGGCGGTAACCTGCTATTGAACATGGTAGCTATAGTAGAAATACAATAATGGTTGTATGCTGGCTAAGATTAATATTATACTTTCGAATGTTTTCTGCACTATGCACTAATAATAATATTGAAAATAAATTTTCTCGTATCAAGCATGTTTGACTATCATAAGGAGAAATCTTCACCAATTCTGCGTTTGCATTGTGTGTGTGGCGGGAGGCCTTATGGTAGTTTCTTTTTCCAAAAAGCATTGCGGTTTTCATTCTAAATTCTTTTGTTGTTGTTTTAAAAGACCAAATGTTTTTGTTACTCACACCAGTCCTGTGACGACCCGGAATTTTCGAGCATTTAAAATTAGAATATTTAATTGATTTTAAATATTCAAAATAATAATTTTAACATGAATTACGAATATCATAATTTATTTGATAATTAAATTGTTGAATTAAATAACTGAAATTGGATAAAATAGGAAACCTGAGATTTTAAGCCTGTTAAAATAATTTGAAGGCTTGTAAAATTTATATTGATAGTACTGAAGATAATAGAAGAGTTCAAATTGAATTTAACCGTGATTCGTTCAGTTTTAAAATTTTATTGTTTAAATTGAATTTAAAAATAGCCTTTCGAGGCACAGTCTCGGAATTTAACGAAACCAGTTCCATTGGGTCCGTAATATTGAATTATTATCAGATCTCAAATTTCGTATTGATCGGAGTTGTTGTGTGAGCGGACGATAAGTAAACGTGTTGGAAATTAAATATATATTTATTTATATAACCTAAGTCAACGAAACAGATATTCTTTCCCATCAACAGCCATCTTCTTCCTGAGCAAGCCGATTTCCTTTCTTATCATGTTTCCCCTTTTTGAAACAGCACGCAACTGTCAAAGCATGTTATTGAAGATTTATAATAAATAAGAATCATCGTTTTCTTTTCCTTTCGCAAAAATCAATTTTTGAGGCTCGAAATCTTCAGAGAGAAGTGGCCGAAAGGAAAGAAGGATACTATGGTACCTTCTCGTCTACTTTCCCCTCTTTTCAATTTGATTCACGTTCCAAAATCAAGCAAGCCCTGTAAAAAAAAATGCGGAACAAGGGGGGGGGACTCGCTTGCTCGAACACGCGAGGATATCGCGCCGTCCTTATCAAATTGAGAGGGGGGAAACTCGTGCTCGGCGGCAGGCCGATGGGAGCTTGAGGCGAGCGACTCACGTTTAGGGTTTCACGAGATTCATGGCGATCGTTGCGAAGGAGGTCGGCCCGATTTCGAGCATCTGGCCATAGCGAATTTACTAAGGGAAGATCGAGCTCGCGGTGTCGATGGGTTCTCGCAGGTTGTACACGCGAATGTGAGGGAGGCTCATCACAGCAAGGTATATGTTTGGCTCAAATTAAATAACACTTAGTTAAGAAATTTTCTGCGTGAAAAAAAAGTAAAGTAGAAAGAAAATTTTGTATAACTCATGATGTTGTTAACAGTAAGGTGTGCATATATATTGACAAATTTTTGGAAAAAAAATGTGTAGAGCTTATAAAGATTTGATTTTTAAGTATAAATGATTTCAAGCAGGAAATAAAATGAATATTATTTTTATCTACTAGTTTAATTTTAAATAAATGAATTTGAAGATTTAACTGTTTTAATTCCCGTATTTAACTATTTTAGTTACTAAAAGATTTTTAAAAGGAAATCAGTTTGAAACTTAGTTCTTTGTTCAAAACTAAATCATTAGTTAAAATAAATTATAAATTAATTAATTTAAATTTATCAAATGGAAATTTATTACTCAAATAGTTCGAATATTAATAAAACCATATAATTGTTTGTACAAGGTCAAAATTGGGGGATAATGATCAAGATGGAATTGGATTGCCCAAACAAAAATGAAAAGGTGAGTTAATCTCACTCAGTTAAATTTAGATTTAAATGATTAAATTTAAATAATTGTTTTAATGATTGGATTGATGGATGTGCTATATTGTGATATATATTTGAAGTTGGCATATTATATTGTGCTAATATCTATGGGTGCAGGGAAAACAGGTTGGAGGGATCCAACTGAATCCCTCAACATTTATTTAAATTATTTAATCCCCTCTGTTGTAGTTGTTTGATATTCTATGATGAACTTTATTGGAGTATTGAATGCTATGTTTCGATTGGATATAATTGGGTATAATGAATTACCGAAAATATTTAATTGGATGTTGAAAAGAAAATAAAAAGAAGTGAATTTGTAAATAAAAGAAGTGAATGTGTAAGGAAATATTTATAGAAAGTTTGAATAAGTTTAAGAATGAATTGGAAAGAGATAAATTGACTTTAAAATTTTAATAAATAAAACTAGAGTATAGAAGGGAAATTAATGAATTATAAACTGAAGTGCTATTATTTAAGAGAACAAACATTAATTTAAAATTTAAATTATTGAAAGGAATAAAGAAGAATTGGGAATAACCTGAAATTTGTACATTTCAGATAAAGGATTTAAAATCAAACTGAAAATAATAATTAATGAATTTTGAAATGAACTGATAAAATTTATTTCAAATGGAATAAATTTGGAATCAATTTGGAAAATTGATTTAAGTGATTGAGATTAAAAATTTCTCTCTGAATAACCAAGTGCGCTTTCAAAGTAAATTTTTTAAATATAAATTAAAAGTTTAAAGTTGTTTTAAGAAGTATGTTTTGAAAAATTTATTATTTCTAAATATTTAAATTCTAAAGTAAGTATTTCCTTTTAACCTATTATAACAATAATTATTTTTAATCTATTATAGCAACAATTATTTAAAGAGTGACTTAGTATTTTATTTTTAAAAGTGAAATCTAATTTTATATTTTGTTTAGTAACATTATTTTCAAATATTCATATAGTTTGTATTTTAACAAATCATTGAAGTAGTTTTAACTTAAATGTTATAAAGTACATTTCTAAGTAAAGTGTTTTAAATTATTTTAAAAAAATCTAGTTTGTGCTTGGTGTTTTCAAAGACGATAGAAAATATTTGGGAAAGTTCATTATGAAAAGAAAGATGGTTTTGAATAGAAATATATCTGGTGAAGATATTTTTGGGATTAATAAATAATTTGGAAAATTATTCATTGTTTGATGGATGTTTGTGAATATAAATTGATAGTTAAATAACCGACTATCAATATTGGACAAATACGTTGATCGTTTCGAAGAGACCGGGATCGAGATTTATTTCTCGAAAACCACTTCGATCCGGTTTGTACGTTTCGTGAAAACGATTTTGGATTCGAAGATGGAGCAGCGAAGTGCAAGGGCTAATCGCTACTAATCCTGAGGATATTTCCAAAATGGATGTAGTAGGAATAGTGCCTTCGGTTCCGTTCGAACCCGGGATGGACTTGTATGGATGAATGCCTGCGAAACATCGTCAGGTGGACGATGGGCATTCTAAGGGATATGTTCTATAAAGGTAATGCTTAGCCTCAAGACTCATCAAATGGGAATGACTGAAAATCAGGGGTTATGCAGCAAGGCTAGGTGGGTAGCACCCAAGCAGGGTGAGGTCATTCCAGTCTAGATGTCCCTTAATATTTCAGCTTAGTGGGCGGTTGCTGATCCCAACCGCGGGGTGATCTCACTCGGGATTATCCAGTAAGGGGTAGTCCCGGCCTTGTGTTGCAGGGGAGCGGGCGTACTCCTCGGTACGGTGATCTGGGCCCCGTACTGTGACAGGTGGTACCCCAGTGCCTAGTCATTAGTTGGAAATCCATTCTCCTTACGAGTCTTGTACGAGTTTTGTTTGTATTACCCACTCTGTGGCTAGTAGCTGGAATTTAATCATGTAACCGTTTCGGCTATTTTATAAGTATTTGTAAATAGACCCTATTATAATATCATAGGATTTCTATAAAATGTGTTTTAGCTATCGTAAGGTAAAAACCCGACATGTTTATTTGTGGCATGGTCTTACGAGATGCTTTTGTTTTCAAAGGATTTTTGAAACTTTAATAATCAATTGGGTGTAATTTTCTCACGCTGGTATTCCAGACTGACTCGGGTATTATTTAACTATAATGCTCGGGTCAGACCGAGTATTATAGGATACAGGAGATGCTGTGGAGCTCAGGAGACGAGCTGGATGACGATACGTACTCTCGTACTTGTATATATATATTTCAGCTGTGTTGAGTTGTTGTGTACCATTTGTATGACATTGATGTTGAGCTGTGATTGATGTACTCTGATGATGTAATATATATAAACAAAGATATTTGATGTTTGAGTAAAGAGTATTTATTATTTATTATATTTTATTCCGCTGCGATGGTTAGATTCTGTTGTTGTTTTCCATTTTCTTCTTCTACCTCTTCTTTTTTAACCCAAATGGTTCGTATTTCTGTACAACTTGAGTTGATTTAGGTAGAATAGTGTTGACTCAAGGGGTACGGATTTGCGGGTCGTTACACTTGGTATTAGAGCTTAGGTTGGTGATAACCTTGGCTCTGGTGGGAATTACTCATAAAATATAGTCCGTAGTACTCTAAAATGAGTTTGAGCGTATTAATAGATATGAGCGCGTATTTGTTAGTGAATATAAATTGTTTTAATATTGTGTTGATTGATTTATTGAGTGGCATATGAACCTTCGTCGGCACAATCTGCGCAACTGTATTGAAGGGGTTTCTAAACACTTGAATAAAACAATTGACACGGTATTGTTTTAAATGTGGGTGAATGAAATAATTTTACCCAAAAATATATTTTGATATAAAGAAAAGCTTTTGTAAACTATTTTAGCTAATATATGGTTGCTTGGATGTTAGAAATGATAATATTAAATTATTATCATTGAAAAGTAAAAATTTAACTAGAAATAGAAAATATAACCAAAGTTAAGGAAATAAATACATTATAAAATATAAAATTCAATTATATGAATTATAAATGAAATTTATAAATTGAAATATAATAAAATAAGAATTTGTATGAGCATAAGCTATGCAAATGAATTGTAGTAAAATTGAATTAAGCAGGATTTGGAAATTTAAATTCCCGAGATTTGGAAGTGTTTTAAAGATAAATGATAGCATTATTGTTTTGGAGATATTTCTGAATGTAAATCTGTTTAAAATGAATTTTGAAAGTGATATAGCATTGGAATCACTTGGATTATTGGAAAATAATTCTGATGATGACGGCCGCATCATCAGTATTCATTTTCGAATTTCTAAGTGATGAATTACTGCCAAATTGATTTGTTCAGGAACGCTAGTTGTTTTTGAAAATTTCAAAAGAAATTTGTTGGGAATAAAATCAGGATTGGTTTGGCTTTTGAGAAATGTGATTTGAGATGTTGGAGATTTCAAAATGATTTGAAACCAAAGTCGGGAGTTTAAAAATCCTGATAAGATAGGTTGTAAGCTTATAAATTGAGATGATCTTTAAGTCAGGAAGTGAATATAAGATTTGAATGTTGGAATTTAAATTTAAAGGAAAAGTTAAAAATGGAATTAACTTGGATGGGAAATAAAAATTTGACTAGATTGAAATTAATTGGATAAGCTGGAAATAATATTCAGTTATTTTCGAATTAAGTTGGAATCGAATTGAGTTAAATAAATCTGAGTTAAAGTAAAATTGAATTGGGATGAGAACTCAATTGAATTAATGAATGGAATTAAATTCTTACCCGAACAAATGAAAAATAAATTGAATAAGGATTGAAATTAAAATTGATAAATAAGAATAACGTGTAAAAGAATTATAATGCATGGAATAAAAATATGCTGGTTATAAATAAGCATAAGGCTTGAGTTCAAATAAAAGAAGAATATATTCAAGCCTATGATGAATGGAATTGTGTAAATAATAAGTTGTGACTTATAAAATTTGAGAAAGTGAAATAGAAAACCAAAATAAATATGGTTTGATGAATTGGAAAATAAAACAAAAATCCAAACTTGAATTCTATAATAAAATTGAACTAAGAAAATTAAATGAAGTGATATTTGGAATTAAAATCAAGTATTGAACTATAAATAGGAGAGAACTAATTTTATAATAAATTAGTTAATAAAATGTGTAAATGGGAACGTAATGTTGTTTAATAGAAGCTGAATTATGAATTTCTGATGAAGTTTGGAAATAAAACTCAAGTTATGAATTGAATTCGACTTGAATTTGTGGTAAATGAATTGGGTGTAAATTGAAAATGGATAGTGGATCCAGAACTTGAGTTATTAATTAGAATTTAACTTGAAGTATTAACAAATTAAATATAATTTGAAATGTATCAAATAAAAATGTAAATGGATTAAAATAGTAATGGTATGAATTGCAAATTAAATTCAAATCAGTGGAAATAAATTGGAAATGGCTTTGTAATAAATTGAATGAGCTAAATCAAAAAGGTTAAATTTTATAAAAATTAATCAAATAAATTTGTAGTTTGGCATGAGATTGGATTAAAATAAAATCAAGTTAAATCGAAAGGAGAAATTTACTTGTAAAATGAAAATGAGCTTAAGTATAAAATGAAGTAAATTGACTTAAGCTAAACAAATGGAAGAGTTGGATTAAAATTCAACTTAAACTAAGTGTGATGATATTGGGTTGGTTTTAAATCAAGTGAAATAAATTTGAATCGAAATAGAATTTGGTGGGTTATAAATAATATTTAAGGAAATGAAAATTCAAAATGGATTGAGTGGATAAACTAATTATATTGAATAAATAAATGGATGGAATAAATAAGAATCAAATGGGAGTGGACTTAAGTTTGAAGTGGAATAAATTGAGTAAATTAACTTAAGTGAGAATAATTAGAAGCTCGACTACGAGTAAAATTGGAAAGCCATTAAATTGAAGCTTAGTTTGAATTAATTCGGGAATGGTTAGTTATGTGCAAGCTTGGAATGGGTCGAGCTAAATAAATGGTCATGAAAGAATTAAAATAAAAGGAAAATTTATTGGTAATGAAGATGAACCTAAGTTATTAATGGTTTTGTATGAACTAGTTTGGTTAATAAAATAAAATGTAGGTGAAGGGATTCAAATCTGAAATGCAATGAAAATGAGAATATATGGATTGTGAATAAATTTAAAAAGGGAATAAAATTAAGTATAAATTGAGTTGAAATCCGTTTAAATTGGTTATAAAACATAAATACTTGTTTATTCACATAAAACTCGTTAAATTGCATAGAATAAATTGTCGTTTGATGTAAATGGAAGTAAGGAAAATTCTATGTGTTGATAGAAGTAAAATAAATTGATTTTGAAAGTAATTGGATTAAATATGAGTTCGGTTTGCTTAAAATAAATTAAATGTAAGCTATTGTGTTTTAAACCATTCAAATTGATGAAGTTGTATACGAATGGATTAAAAACCATTCACATTGACTGAAAATAGGTTGTAAATTAATTGGAACAATGGAATTGGTATGGAAGTTGTATAAGTTGCTTACGGAAAATGTTTGGTGTGAATTTCTTTTAGAATTCGTGAGTTTAACTATTGCAAATAAGTGATATGCTGTTAAACTTCATATATTCGGCACTTACGTGTTTAAATTGAGTAAGTATAGGTACCTGGAAGCCGTGTGGCTGGATTTGGTTGTGCTATTTGCTAAAAATAATAAGCCGCTTGCTTAAAATGCTTAATAAGGTACGTCTACGCAATAAAAATAGAAAATATGAACTGTTTTTGGTTTTTCCGACCGGGTGGGTCGATGTATATATATTTATCTCTTTTGTCAAATTGCAAAAGCTCCCCCGTACAAAGGGGACTCTGCCGAAATTTTTCGGAAATTTAAAGAGTTAGAAAATTTTTGGAAAATTTTGTTAACGACAAACAATTTCAAACTGGAACTTGAAATAAGTTAACAAACGAGACTAAATTAAAATGACATGAATTTGTTATAATAGAAAATAAAATTTAAAATATTCAGAGTTAAGATAAATTGAATTCGTATGGAAATGAAAGAATCAATGTGGATAGAAATGGATATAAACTAAGGTGGTAAGATGAAAATAAATATAAGAAACATATAAAATGCTTATGTTAACTTAAGTAAGGAATGGTCAATTCTTAATTGGAAATTGAATATTGCAAAATATATACTAAGTTGATATTTAGATAAAAATTGACATTTGGTAAGGAAGTCGATAAAATGTTTTGGAATGTTGTGATTGGATATTAGTGCTAAGCAGGATATGCAGGTATTATAAAGGAAAGAGGGAATTGATTTTGATTTCAGAAGATAAATATGAATTGCTCAACAAAAGGTATGTATTTAAATTTGGTATGAAATTTGATTGGGATTTGGATTGAGCCACTTGGCCTTTTGTTTTCTTTTTGGATTTGGAAGGCCGTAGAGCCATTTTGTAGTTGTACCGAGTCAGCCGCGCAAAGGAGACGCTGGCGAAATTTTTCGAAAATTTAGGGAGTTAGAAATTTTTTGAGAGAATTTTGATAATTTCAAATTGGTTTTAAATAGAAACTTGAATGATGGGGCAAATAGGTTTGTTTGCAAATTAGGGAAAGATTTGGAAAGGTAATAAGAAAGGTAATGTGTCTTTTATTAAAAAGATAATTGGTAGGATGTTAAATTGTTGGTTTTGGAAAAGTAGTAACGGGTATTGAACCATTCTTCCTAACTAGTAATTTCGGAGACGAAATTCTTTTAAGAGGGGAGGAATGTGACGACCCGAAATTTTCGAGCATTTAAAATCAAAATATTTAATTGATTTTAAATATTCAAGATAATAATTTTAACTTGAATTACGAATATCATAATTTATTTGACAATTAAATTGTTGAATTAAATAATTGAAATTGGATAAAATAGGAAACCTGAGATTTTAAGCCTGTTATAAATAATTTGAAGGCTTGTAAAATTTATATTGATAGTACTGAAGATAATATAAGAGTTAAAATTGAATTTAACCGTGATTCGTTCAGTTTTAAAATTTTATTGTTTAAATTGAATTTAAAAATTGCCATTCGAGGCACAGTCTCGGAATTTAAAGAAACCAATTCCATTGGGTCCGTAATATTGAATTATTATCGGATTTCAAATTTCGTATTGATCGGAGTTGTTGTGTGAGAGGACGATAAGTAAATGTGTTGGAAATTAAATATATATTTATTTATATAACCTAAGTCAACGAAACAGATATTCTTTCCCATCAACAGCCATCTTCTTCCCGAGCAAGCCGATTTCCTTTCTTATCATGTTTCCCCTTTTTGAAACTGCACGCAACTGTCAAAGCATGTTATCGAAGATTTATAATAAATAAGCGTCATCGTTTTCTTTTCCTTTCGCAAAAATCAAATTTTGAGGCTCGAAATCTTCAGAGAGAAATGACCGAAAGGAAAGAAGGATACTACGGTACCTTCTCATCTACTTTCCCCTCTTTTCAATTTGATTCACGTTCCAAAATCAAGCAAGCCCTGTAAAAAAAATGCGGAACAAGGGGGGGACTCGCGTGCTCGAACACGCGAGGATATCGCGTCGTCCTTATCAAATTTAGAGGGGGGAAACTCGTGCTCGGCGGCAGGCCGATGGGAACTTGA
The DNA here is from genome assembly GCA_030765085.1 of Allium cepa. Taxonomy (NCBI): domain Eukaryota; kingdom Viridiplantae; phylum Streptophyta; class Magnoliopsida; order Asparagales; family Amaryllidaceae; genus Allium; species Allium cepa. The sequence continues at coordinate 169,752,512 of CM060932.1, forward strand.
GGCGAGCGACTCACGTTTAGGGTTTCACGAGATTCATGGCGATCGTTGTGAAGGAGGTCGTCCCGATTTCGAGCATCTGGCCATAGCGAGTTTACTGAGGGAAGATCGAGCTCGCGGTGTCGATGGGGTCTGGCGGGTTGTACGCGCGAATGTGAGGGAGGCTCAGCACAGCAAGGTATATGTTTGGCTCAAATTAAATAACACTTAGTTAAGAAATTTTCTGCGTGAAAAAAAAGTAAAGTAGAAAGAAAATTTTGTATAACTCATGATGTTGTTAACAGTAAAGTGTGCATATATATTGACAAATTTTTGGAAAAAAAAATGTGTAGAGCTTATAAAGATTTGATTTTTAGTATAAATGATTTCAAGCAGGAAATAAAATGAACATTTTTTTTATCTACTAGTTTAATTTTAAATAAATGAATTTGAAGATTTAACTGTTTTAATTCCCGTATTTAACTATTTTAGTTACTAAAAGATTTTTAAAAGGAAATCAGTTCTAAACTTAGTTCTTTGTTCAAAACTAAATCATTAGTTAAAATAAATTATAAATTAATTAATTTGAATTTATCAAATGGAAATTTATTACTCAAATAGTTCGAATATTAATAAAACCATATAATTGTTTGTATAAGGTCAAAATTGGGGGATAATGATCAAGATGGAATTGGATTGCCCAAACAAAAATGAAAAGGTGAGTTAATCTCACTCAGTTAAATTTAGATTTAAATGATTAAATTTAGATAATTGTTTTAATGATTGGATTGATGGATGTGCTATATTGTTATATATATTTGAAGTTGGCATATTATATTGTGCTAATATCTGTGGGTGCAGGGAAAACAGGTTGAAGGGATCCAACTGGATCCCTCAACATTTGTTTAAATTATTTAATCCCCTCTGTTGTAGTTGTTTGATATTCTATGATGAACTTTATTGGAGTATTGAATGCTATGTTTCGATTAGATATAATTGGGTATAATGAATTACCGAAAATATTTAATTGGATGTTGCAAAGAAAATAAAAAGAAGTGAATTTGTAAATAAAAGAAGTGAATGTGTAAAGAAATATTTATAGAAAGTTTGAATAAGTTTAAGAATGAATTGGAAAGAGATAAAGTGACTTTAAAATTTTAATAAATAAAACTAGAGTATAGAAGGGAAATTAATGAATTATAAACTGAAGTGCTATTATTTAAGAGAACAAACATTTATTTAAAATTTAAATTATTGAAAGGAATAAAGAAGAATTGGGAATAACCTGAAATTTGTACATTTCAGATAAAGGATTTAAAATCAAACTGAAAATAATAATTAATGAATTTTGAAATGAACTGATAAGTAAAGAAATTTATTTCAAATGGAATAAATTGGGAATCAATTTGGAAAATTGATTTAAGTTATTGAGATTGGAAATTTCTCTCTGAATAACCAAGTACGCTTTTAAAGTAAATTTTTTAAATATAAATTAAAAGTTTAAAGTTGTTTTAAGAAGTATGTTTTCAAAAATTTATTATTTCTAAATATTTAAATTCTAAAGTAAGTATTTCCTTTTAACCTATTATAACAATAATTATTTTTAATCTATTATAGCAATAATTATTTAAAGAGTGACTTAGTATTTTATTTTTAAAAGTGAAATCTAGTTTTATATTTTATTTAGTAACATTATTTTCAAATATTCATATAGTATGTATTTTAACAAATCATTGAAGTAGTTTTAACTTAAATGTTATAAAGTATATTTCTATGTAAAGTGTTTTAAATTATTTTAAAAAAAATCTAGTTTTAGCTTGGTGATTTCAGAGACGATAGAAAATATTTGGGAAAGTTCATTCTGAAAAGAAAGATGGTTTTGAATAGAAATATATATGGTGAAGATATTTTTGGGATTAATAAATAATTTGGAAAATTATTTATTGTTTGATGGATGTTTGTGAATATAAATTGATAGTTAAATAACCGACTATCAATATTGGACAAATACGTTGATCGTTTCGAAGAGACCGGGATCGAGATTTATTTCTCGAAAACCACTTCGATCCGGTTTGTACGTTTCGTGAAAACGATTTTGGATTCGAAGATGGAGCAACGAAGTGCAAGGGCTAATCGCTACTAATCCTGAGGATATTTCCAAAATGGATGTAGTAGGAATAGTGCCTTCGGTTCCGTTCGAACCCAGGATGGACTTGTATGGATGAATGCCTGCGAAACATCGTCAGGTGGACGATGGGCATTCTAAGGGATATGTTCTATAAAGGTAACGCTTAGCCTCAAGCTTGGGAATGACTGAAAATCAGGGGTTATGCAGCAAGGCTAGGTGGGTAGCACCCAAGCAGGGTGAGGTCATTCCAGTCTAGATGTCCCTTATTATTTCGGCTTAGTGGGCGGTTGCTGATCCCAACCGCGGGGTGATCTCACTCGGGATTATCCAGTAAGGGGTAGTCCCAGCCTTGTGTTGCAGGGGAGCGGGCGTACTCCTCGATACGGTGATCTAGGCCCCGTACTGTGACAGGTGGTACCCCAGTGCCTAGTCATTAGTTGGAAATCCATTCTCCCTACGAGCCTTGTACGAGTTTTGTTTGTATTACCCACTCTGTGGCTAGTAGCTGGAATTTAATCATGTAACAGTTTCGGCTATTTTATAAGTATTTGTAAATAGACCCTATTATAATATCAGAGGATTTCTATAAAAAGTGTTTTAGCTATCGTAAGGTAAAAACCCGACATGTTTATTTGTGGCGTGGTCTTACGAGATGCTTTTGTTTTCAAAGGATTTTTGAAACTTTAATAATCAATTGGGTGTGATTTTCTCACGCTGGTATTCCAGACTGACTCGGGTATTATTTAACTGTAATGCTCGGGTCAGACCGAGTATTATAGGATACAGGAGATGCTGTGGAGCTCAGGAGACGAGCTGGATGACGATACGTACTCTCGTACTTGTATATATATTTCAGCTGTGTTGAGTTGTTATGTATCCATTTGTATGACATTGATGTTGAGATGTGATTGATGTACTCTGATGATGTAATATATATAAACAAAGATATTTGATGTTTGAGTAAAGAGTATTTATTATTTATTATATTTTATTCCGCTGCGATGGTTAGATTCTGTTGTTGTTTTTCATTTTCTTCTTCTACCTCTTCTTCTTTAACCCAAATGGTTCGTATTTCTGTACAACTTGAGTTGATTTAGGTAGAATAGTGTTGACTCAAGGGGTACGGATTTGTGGGTCGTTACAAGTCCCATGACTGACTCGGAGTTTATTGTTCCTTCCCTAAACTCTAGATGCCTACAATTTTTCCATACGGGCAGTCAAGAGTTGGTTTTTCAGATAGTCAGGTTAGTAGATTATCTAGAGATGGTCCAGTCTTTGGATCAGGACGAGACTTGCTTGTCTAGATGACACGTGACGTTGGTTCGAGCTAGCTTTGGATTGGAGCATTGGATTTGGGGATGCATTCTATTGAAGATATTCTTTCTGCTGTGTCTTATATCTCTGGTAGTATTGGTATCTATTGTCTCATTCTGTTGTATCATATTATATCAGATATTGTATCTGTCATTGTATCAATGTTATATATATTGACATTCTTTTCTTCCGCTGTGTTATACTTAATGGTGTTATAAGCTCCGGCGAAACTAATTCGACGTTTGGATCTACGGCATTTGAATATGAGTGTCGTATTTGGTGCCGATTTTCGAAGGTCGAGTCAGGGCCATTACATTTGGTATCAGAGCCGAGGGTTGAAACTTTAGCTCAGGAGTATAGCACATTGAGTAACTCATTAGAGATAGGGTGAAGTATACCTTAGAATGAGTATATCCCTAAGATATCCATTCGAATGCCTCAGTAAATTCTCTTACTATCCACTGATAGTGAGTATGAGTACAAGAAGAGGATGAGATAGGGGACATGGGAGTACCACTATAAATGGTCAATACCCTGTATCAGTGGAAATAATTTTCTCTATCAATATCCTTTGATTCGATTCCAAATTCTTTTGATTGCTTTGTAGCAGCTACGAGAAGAAGTTTCGGTGTGATGGTGACCCTACGAATCGTTGTACAAAATCCTTACTTCGTATCTTCATTAGTTTCTTATCAGCTTTTCGATTTAAACTTTAATGAATATGAAACTAGAAATTGAAAAATTCTAAATAAATTGGAAAAATTGAAATTGAAAATTCTAAATAAATTGGTTAACAAATATAGAGCTAAATTTGAATTGAGCCGATAAAACGATTTCGTTTAAAACCAAATTTAAAATTCTCTTATAATTTCTTGTGTGGATCGGAGTCCGAAGAGGGACAAGCTATATATACTTTGGGGTATTTCGACTTGAATTTGGAATCCATATCTTGTGTTTGAAAAATTGTAGGAGATTGAATCTATCTATCTATTCTCTGGGGTCCGATATATTCTACGAATGGTTAGTTATCCTTCGGACTAACCAGTGCCCCTGCATATTCGTAGATCTGGATAACCCGAGTATCTTGTGAAAAAATTGTATGAGTTTGTTCTCATATCTATTGTTGATATTCTGATTTGGTAAGCCATATGCAGAATAGATATCCAATTTGGCCTGGAAAACTGTTTCTCTGTCTTTGTGTATCTATCTTTGTTGTTTTTATGCCTATAAATTTCGGGGATGAAATTTCTTTAAGGGGGGAATCTGCAACGATCTCGGATTTTCCTGAGTTTAAATTGCTAATTAATTTAATTTTTAAATAAAATTTGTGAAGTTAACCGGTGAACTTAACTGAGTTTCTCGTTATTCGAGTAAAAATATGTGTGTTTAGTTTATCAAAGTACAATTAAGTTTTAAAAACGATTTCTTTAAAAGTTAAATATATATATATATATATATAGGAATGCAAAATGTAAAAGAAATAAAATATAAATATATATGTATATAGAGAAATAAGACAATAAGTATGTAAGTTAAAATAAATATTTAAGCTGGAATTAGAAACAAATATATATATGATAAATTATAAAGTAACACACAACTAAATTTAAACAACATATTAAAATAGAAATTTATTTATATTATAAATATATATACTCATGTGTATAAAATATAAAGTAACACATAGCTAAAATTTAAACAACATAATAACAAAGACTAAAAACAACTTTTATATATGTACATAAATAGGAAAGCATAACGAGACAAGAAGTAAGAAAATAGGCAAGTAAAAGTAAATGTCTAGGTATAAACAAATAAAGTATATATATGAAACAAGAAAACACATATATGAAAATATTGTTAAAAAAAGGAATATAAATATCTATGAAGTCTTGGACAATAAAACATAAAAAGAAAACAAAAACAAGACAAAATAATTACATACAAACAAATAAAGCACAGATATGAAAGGCTTGTATAAGAAGACATAAGAAAAGAAATCTAAATATCTATATACAAACAAACAAAGGCAACTAATGCTTGAATCTTAGCACACATTTTATCATATCAGGCCACCAAAGTAAGAAGATAAAAGCAAGGTTGAAGAAACTTTGACCAAAGCATTGAAAACAAAGATAATCAAACAAAGTGTTTATGTACAAAATAAAAGAAAAAAAAGGGAAAAAAAGAAGGGAAGCTTCAACCTGAAAGTAACACAACAGTTAAACTTATTATCATAACAAAATAAGGTAGTACATAGGCTATAACTAAGGAAGGGAAATATGCATTTAATGCCATTATCTATAGCACACAAAATATTATCCATCAGCCGAAATCTATGCTTAATCAAATGAAAGAAAAAATATCTTGGTCTGGTATTGTACAGAACAAAATTATATCAACCTGTACACTTCTTTAATATATATCAGTCATCTTCATTTTTATTCGTTTATTCAAAGCCAAGAATCTGAAGTAAGTTTTATCTTCAACTTTAAACAAAATTCAACCTTATAAATTAACAACTTCATTAAAGCCAGAGGATCAAGAAAAGTTCAGCAAGCATAGTTCAAGTCTGTTTCATCATAAATAAAGCTCTGTTCATTTGAAAACCAGGTGAGTAACTGCTAAACTAAAATAAATTTTTATTTGTTGCATCCTAGTATGGTTGAATGAATAAATATTTGCAGGTATATAAGTGAACATCTGTGTGAATATTTAATTGTGTGTATGCTGTGTCTATGTATCTTTCTCTGTTTTGATTCCAGGGCTCAGATACACATCAAAAAAAAAATCATTCGCTCTCAATCCGAGCTTTGATAAGACATAAGTTTTGAATATAAAATGTTTGCTATAACATTGACTTAAGTTTAAAATTTTGTTTAAAGGAAAAACAATTTGTATTGGTTCTGGAATTATAAAACAACAGAGAAAACTTAAATTTCAAAACTTTTAATTTTCGAATTTAGATATGTGAAGTGAATTCTCATACCAAAACATGAATTTTAAAGCATAAATCATGATTTTTAGATCATGGGTGTAAGAGCAGTTCGAATTTGATTAAATTTCACTCTTTTGGAAAATATTGGAGATCTCGTCGATGGGGTAGGTCGTGGTCCTCTGGGGTGGTAGCGGAATGAACGTAGTGTCGAGGAAAAATAGTGGATAGGGCTGCAGATGGCCGTGGAGGCAGCGGCGAGAATTTTTAATTCGAAAACCTAATTTTGGAGAGGCTGGGTTTTTCGATTCGTTCGTCTTCTTCGATTGATCGAGTGCAACGCGCCTTTGGGTGATGGAAGAGGGGGAGTTGACGAAGTCGTAACCGGAATGGTTGACCTCCTGGTGGTAAGAGCGGTGAAAACGAGGCGATGATAGGTTGGGTGGTAATGGATCTCGCTGTTCCAGGTTTGGGTTGTGAACTCGTTTTCGAATTCGAGAAGATGGCGACGCTCTGATGGTCGAGGAATGGTGCATGGGTGATCGTCGAGTTGCTCGAGGTAGTGGCGACATCCGGAGATGGTCGGCGACGCTGTGCACGTACACCGTGCACTAGTTTGGTGATCTGGAATGTTGTAGTTGGGGGAGGAGAGGGTTGGAACGTGTATTTGTCTCGAGTTATTCGAGTGATTACTCGAAGTAAATAGGGTATTGACTCGAAGCTGTTTGATGTTGCCTCGGGTAAATCTTTTGTAACAGGTTTTACTGAAACCTGTTGCTCTGGTTTAAAATTTTTAAAATAAAATTTAAAAGCTAGTTAAATGAAAAGTAAAGCGTTAAAATTAGTTTAAAATTCAAGTTTAAATCTGATTCAAGTTAGCTTTGAATCTCAGATTAAAAATAAATAAAGTTTTAAAATTTTAGATTGTTTTAACTACTATAAAAGGGTTTAAGTAGTTTGAATTTTGAGGTGAAGTTTGAATTGTAAGTGAAGTTTAAAATAAGAGGTTTAAATCTGGATTCAAATATAATTTGAATCTTAGTTCGGAAATAAAAGGAGTTTTTCAAAATTTAAATTATTTTAAATAACTTGAATGATAAATTGAATTTTTAAATTGATTTGAATTTAAAATGAAATTGGGTTTTTAACTCTTTTAAACTTCTATTATAAGATAAATAATTCTTTAACTTGTGAATAAAAAAAGTGTTTCGAAAATTGTTTTAAACTTTGTTAAAATTAATTTGTTTTCATTTTAAATCTTAAATTTTGAAATAAAATTTAAAAGTAAAATATAAAAATAAATTGTTTAAGTGACTTGTTAACGATAACTTGGTTCATTAATAAGGAAAATGTTTTTATCTTTAAATTAAATGAAGATTAATGATTTATAATTATTTAATTAATTAAAATGGGTAATTAATGAATAATTAAGAATAATTTAATTAATTAAGGTGATTGATAAATTAATTTATATCAAATGATTTATAATTAATAAATCAGGATTGGATCATTAATTCATAAAGTAATTAATTTATTTGGAAATAAATTGAATTAATTAGGATTTAACAATTAATTAATCCTTCTTATAAACGATTACTGAATGCTTGACCTTACTTATGAATAATTGTATTGTATGAGATGCCTTGAATTGATTGTCTTATCTGATCTATGATATTTTATTTTGTGGATTGAGCTGTGTATAAATTTATTCATTTATTTGTGATACATCTGTATATTGTCTGTGAATCTGTGAATAAACGATAAGCGTTATAAATTATACCGCTTATCAATATTGATGTGCTTAAATATGTGATGTGATGATTTATGATGTTGCACTACTGTGTGAAACCCCTGGACTACACCGTACACACACAAATATAGATTGCACGTGGAAATTGCTTAAGTCGCGGATTTTTGAAATAGTTTTAAAGGTTGAATTTTTAAATCGAAAATAGTTTTGGAATTAAAAGTAAAAGTTTTTGAAAAGGAATTTCAAAGATAAAATTTATTTTTGAATAACTTGATTGAGTTGGAAGTTTAAATAATTTGATTTAAACTTAAATTCAAATTTTGAAACTGAATTCTATGATTTGAAACTAGGGATTAAAGATGTCATACAAGTTATATATGAGTTAAACCATTTTAAAGGTATTGATTTGGGAGTTTGAATTTAAATTCAAGGGCTTTAACTCGTGCAAATATAATTGGATTCTTCCGAAACGAAAGCTGTTTGTTTTCAAAATTAAAAGCTTTCACATAAGAAATGAACTTCTAATTTGTGTAAAAAGGATTTCAAGTCTAAAATGGAAATGATTTCCAAGTTATGGAAACAGTTTGAAAGCCATAATGTAACAAGCCGTAAAATTTTGTCGTTTTTTTTATTTAATTAATTGAATTTTGTGAAATTTTAAATAATAAATTTTTAAATATAAATTTAATATTTGGAATACGTCTAGTTAAACATAGCGTCTGGTAAATTTTCGTCCGAAAATATGAAGTTTACTTTCGTGCGTAAATTTATTTCAATTTAATCAATTAAAAATCGATGAAAATAAAACATTTTCAAAACCTAAGTATTTTTACATAGAAAAAATATAAACCATCTTCTGAGTAAGACGTCATTTTTCGTTTTTCCAAATTCGAACATCTTTAGCTCCGTCGTTCTTATTTTTCTTTGTTTTTCATGCATTTTCCGCTAGTATAAAAATTTCGAATTTTTATAATTAAATCGTACCACTGATATCCATATACCGTTTTGATCGTCTCGTCGTACTGATCTCAGCAGTATATTCGATTCTGTGTTTTGAAATTTGGTACACCACAGAATCCATGAGAACAACAATCATATCGTTACCCGATGTCTTTTGATTCCTTTCGTCTATTCAATTTCCACCATATAAACCAAAGTGACATTCGCATTTAAAATTCTTGAAATTCAGCTCTACCTTTTGATTACTCCCGGGTTTCAATGTGCATGTGGGCTCGTCCATACACGCCTTTTTCTTTACGGCTCTAACACTTGCTTTTGTGAAGAAACATAAATATTAATTATAAAGTTAAAATTGCCTGACTGGTCATGTACGTTCTCATATCCATTCACTCCTTTGTTTCCTCTTCCCTCTTGTTCTCCTCCTGGTATCATGCTAGTGGAAAAAAAAAAAAATGAAATGATGAACACATTTTTCTGACCTCCTCCTCTGCCGTGACCGAGCTCGACCACCATCTCTACCATTTTCGCCCCTGACGACGTCCATCCACCTTGCAACACCAATGGCCGCACCTCCTCCCAGATCCGCACGCGGCTACTTCTCCGGTTCTCCACCGTTCAATCCATCCATTCACCAGTAGTCGTGCATCTCCTACTTACCTCCCCTCTGCAAACAAACCCGAGCCTCCCCTCCTTCCTTGTCGCATCACCCAGACCAAGAGCCACGTCAGCCCTCACACACCCCATCACCAACCACTAATGGCCGAGCTTTCACACGCTACCCCATCTTTCCCTCACCTCAGCTCCTCTTCACCTCGCCGGTCTCCGTGCACCAACCTGAAGCAAGTCATCGCCCTCCGCCCCTCTGCTCCTTCCCACCTCAACCTGTGCCAGTCGTGCCTCCATGCTTACATTTATAGGTATATATATTGTATTATACCAAGTTAAATATATATATTGCAACACTATGTGTTAGTTTTGACAAGAACAGGTACGGGTTTTAGTTGAGATGCATATATATACGTTTATAAAAAAATAGTTTATAATATATTATTATATCTATAGTAAATTATATTGATTTTTAATATATCTAAGTTATATATCAGTTATTTATATATGAAATATAAGTTGATTTATGGTATAATTTGTTTACTGAATATAATAAGTGAAATTTTTAAGTATACAAATTTTGTTTTGATTTTGGTTTACCCAGTTAGTCATTTAGTATGGGATGCCTGTAGGGTTAGTATTATATGTATGCAAGTTATACATTATTATAAACTAAGTTCACATTGATCTTTACAATAAATAGTGATTTTGAATATAGAGGGTACGAAAGTTAAATATTGGTATGTTTATATGTTAGACTGCAAATGAAGTAGCATACCAGCTTACTGTTTATATTGGTCTATGTTCCTATATAAAAAGTAGGTTCTTATGAAGAGTTTTGCACGTTAGCTTTCATGGGTATATTTAAGTGAATTATAAATATATTGTGTTTATGTAGGATATATGCAATGTTATATGTTTACATATCTATATTAGTATTTATTTCAAATCATATTAGGTATATATGTTAGATTGTATTATATGTGTTTGATTCAAACGATGATTTTGAAATGCCTATATATCTAATTTAATATGAGCTAGAAATTTAAATATGATTTTTTTATAGACATATATAGTTTACCTATATCAATTATCTTCATCGATCTAGTCTGATTTATTTCGCCGATTCCATTTATCAGCTTTGACCGTCGAATTCGGGTCAATCTCGCTTTGCTTCAGAATTCGTGCTTGGGTTTGCAACTCAATTCTGTGTCATATTCTGTATTCTCTAGCCTCGAAAGGTGAACAATCACTCACGATTAATGTTCTTTTATTTATTAAATTTGATTTCAATTGAAATGACAAATTGAAATACCTATTGTTAGTTATTTACACTGTTATTTATGTTATTACATGTATCAGTTCACCTATGACATCTGACACCATTATCTGTTAATTATTTATGCAATAATAATCCAGTTTGGTTGATAAATGATTGATTGTTTGATGTTGATATTGGACATTAAATTGTTAATGTATGAAGTGATCAATAATTTACAATTGAATTTGATATAGGATAGTTAATAAATTTAAAATTGATATATGTGTTGAATTTGATTAGATAAAATTGGTATAATATGACCCCTTTAAATGTTAAATTAATTGACACGTAGAAATTGGTTAAGTACACCTTGAACCATTGAATGTATGTTGTATAAATTGATATAGTATGAAATCGAATAATAAATGTCAAGTGTAGAGCCGTATTGACATTAGTGTAATAATCTTTAATCTACATGAAATGATAGTGTAGATTCTAGAAATAATTATATTAATTTGCACAAACAACAATGTGAACTAATACGATTATTTCGAGATTATTTGAATTGATTATTGGATTGTTATTGATTGTTGTTATTGCTTGTTTATTTACTTTGACACCATCCCAGTTATCACACTGCAAGTTCCTTTTGCTATGATTTGATTTTTGAATTGGAATGGAATCGGGTTGAAATGGTAAACACCCAAATAAACTTTGACCTAGGATAAAGAATTAAATAAAACTCGATTGGTCAATAATTTGATTTAAAATTAAAATAAAGATTTTATTTGAGTAAACATTAGGGTTTTGAAATGAAATTGGAGTTTGAAATTTAATGAAAGGAAAATGTTAATATTTAAAAATCTGAAACAAAAATATTTACATAGTAGTTGTGGAAAGAACATTGTTTTAAAATAAATTATTTGATAATAAAATTAGGAATTATTCATTGAATTAAGTTTGAAATGATTTAATAATTAAGTTTGAATTTATAATTAAGGTTGAAATTATTAAGTTTTGAAATTATTTAATAATTAAGTTGAAATTATTTAATTAAGTTTTGAAATTATGTAATAATTAAATAAAATTTAACTATTGAGAACTGAATAAAAATTTGAATTCTTTGATAAGAGAAATTGAACTTTTGAATAAGTGAATTTGAACTTCGTTAATAAATGAAATTGGGTTTCTTTATTTATTAAGTTTTGGAAAATTATTTAAGTAAGTTAATAAGTGAAATTGAACTTCTTGAATATGTGAAATTTAGTTCCTTTATTAATTGAGTTTCGAAATTTGTAACTAAGTAAATAAATAAGTGAAATTAAATTTCTTTAACAAGAAATAAAACGTGATTTATTGGAATAAATATAAGACTTGTAAGTTAAAGAACTTGATTTACGAATCTAATTTAATTCAATTTATAAGTTTTAATATAACAAAGTTGTACTTAAGTAATTGATTTAATGAATTGGAAATTAAATAGAAATTGTTTTGAATGATAAACTAACTTAACGAATATTGAATGAAATCGATAAATGAATTTAAATTGTTTTGAATGTTAAATTAAATTAATTTAAATGGTTATGAAATGAAACTTATGTACGAACTTGAATCAATATTTGAATTGTTTAAATAAAAATGAAATTGAATTATAAGATTTTGAAATTGAAATTTGGAAGTTTTGAAACGTAAATTATGGAAATTGATATAGAAAGACAAACGGAATGTTGATTTACAAATTCTAATTGAAATTGAAATTGATTTGGTTTTTGAAATTTATTAAACGACCAATCGGTGTAATAATTAACAAAGTTATTAAAGAAACTAGAATCGGTTATGGACATACTCTCTGTCTAAACCGAAAACCACTTTAATAACTATACGTAGAGTGTGATCCAGAATGAAGTGGTTGGAATGGTGTACGTGATGACTGAAGAAAGAGAACGATAATGATAGCCTTGATACCTGTGTCAAATTGGAAATGACTAAAACAGGAGCCGTGCCGGGCCAAATGGGGTTAGCCACCTCGAGCGAACACACTTCTTCGTAAACTACTCATTATTCGTTATTGATTGGTGCACCCTCGAAATTTTGGAAGTGTTGTTTCGCGGTGTTGCGATCGTTGCGGCGATGCGTTCTCACCAGTCCGGATCAAGCAAACGGTAGTTTCACTACCTTGGGTATTGCCTCATGTGCCTTGTCATACTTGTATCCCTATATACGCGACCACTACGAATTTGTTTTGTGTTATACCTATGGAATACTCCCTGATATCACACCAGTTTACGGTGGAGTTTACAGTGCTGTATAGACTATAACGCCTATATAAATGTGTTAAGGGGGATAATGGTAATGCCTTAACACTATTTTGATACTTTATATTACCGATAGACATTATCTATTTAGCGTACACTACTACATAGTAGATAGTTTAACGGATTCTTAGAGGATGGTTATTCCAACATCCTTAGAGTTACTTGTATTTCAATTGTTATTTCACTTGAGTTGGATTTATTGATATAAGAATGTTAATCCTGACTCGAGTGTTTTATGTTTTTCTTTACGCTCGGGTCAGACTGAGTGTACCAGTATTCGAGGCGCACCTTTGGAGTTGGAGCTTTGCTTGGAGATCCGGCTATCTATCCAGCTTTCAGATATTCAGTTGACTCTTGTGATATATTCTGACTCTTGTATTTGATTATTGTATTCGAGACTTCTGTTGTAACTTATTTAACTCTGTTATATATATAGTAGCTTCATGAACTACTATCTTTTGCTTCCGCTGCATATTATTACTCTGTGTCTGTGATTCTATCATTATTTATTTACTGTGTATATTCAGTTTTTCCAAATTTAAATTAACAATTCGGTACTTTGAATTATTCAAGTCCGACATGTGCGGATGCGAATAGTCCAAAATAGTGGGTCGTTACACATAAGTTAAATCTTTAATTTAAAGATTTAACGAGTTAATCCAATTGAAATGGAAATTGTTTTGAAACCCGTAAATGGACCTTTGTAAAACTGTGTGAACTTTGTGAAATAAATCTTTTTGTTTAAAGATTTAAAATGGTAATTTGTTTAACCATTTGGAAGAAAAGCTTTGGTTTTCTTTGAAGTTATGACTTAACTGAAAATCCCATATCCATATGTTTTTAAATATCGCACTCATTATTCGGTTTAGCCGGGAGAGGACCTTGTGTCATATAACCCATTCCGAATAATGATACAACGTTATGGATTGCATTGAAGACCGGTGGTGAAGACCGGGTATTTGTGAGAACAATAGGATAACATATCGATTGACTCTGCATTGAGTTGTTCTGGTATAGAGTTCTCCCTAAGTGATAGGAAGTCCGATCGGGATTGTGGATACCCGAATTTGCAAGGGCTTCTTCGGAAGTGCCTTCGGTTCTGTTCGAACCCAGGACAGACTTGTATGGTTGTATGTCTGACACTACACTTTGAGATGTAAAACCAATTTCTTTCAAATACATATCTGTTGGTGGCGGAGAATTTATTCTCTTAGCTTAACACCCTTCTCTGGGACGTACAAGCTCAGAGGTTATGTAGTTGAAGATTATCAGCGATACATTCCCAATTTGGTAGTGTGACATGCTAAGTGCTGTTGTGTGTTGATGATCATTTATTGATCATTTGTGATCAAAACATGGCTTTTGTATAAAGCATAGCTTTGTGGACGAGACTGCATCAGGACCTCACACCCTGGAAATGGTCGAAACAGGAAAGTTGCGACAAGATTATGAGGGTCGCGCCCTTTAGGGTGTGTCATTCCCTTCTGGTAAAGGGTGGTATCATGGTATGGAGCCCATATATTTACCTATGTGGTGGGGTTCAATCTCATTTTCTGTGTTGTTATTGCTCTGTGGTTTAGAGGCGCCTCAGATAAGGGTCCCAAAGGACCAGGGGGTGGCATGCTCGAGTAGTAGTTACCTAGTTACAGAGGTAACCCGACCTTGTGTTGGCAGAGAGCTGGTTAAGTTCTCGGGACGTCCCGCCAGAGGCGTACCCATAGACAGTGGAAAGTTCCTTAGCCCGACCATTTGTTGGAAAATCCAAACGAAAAAATACGTGCCTGTACGGTTTTAGTTGCATAACCTTCCATGGAATGTGGCGGTAACCTGCTATTGAACATGGTAGCTATAGTAGGCATACAATAATGGTTGTATGCTGGCTAAGATTAATATTATACTTTCGAAATGTTTTCTGCACTACGCACTAATAATAATATTGAAAAGAAATTGTAACGACCCAGAACTTCCGTCATTTAAAATTCGTATATTTAATTATTTTTAACTATTTACGAATGAATTTTATAAGTCGAATAAGTTATATTTGGAATATCTAGATTTAATTGGATAATTAAATCGATAATTTAATAATTGAAATTACAGAAGTAATTGGAAATTGGGTCTAATGTAATTAAAAATGATTTGTAAAGTTGTATCAAATCATATTGGAGTTAGAATGATTATTATAGAACTTTTAAAATTGAATTGAAAGTTAATTTGTGGAAATTAAATATTTTAATATTTAACTGACAGGTTAATATAGCCATTTTTCAAACAGTCTCGGATTTCGATGAAATCAGTTTCATTGGATCTGTAATGTTATATTATTATAAGATTTCAAATTTCGTGTCAGTCAGATTTACGGTTTGTCCGGGACAAGCCAAAACGCATAGAAATTAGTTTAATCGGTTTAATTTAAATTTGATCGTTTATTTCCGTAACTCGTACATATGATCGAATTGGCTTCCGAAACATGTTCCATTGTGTTCGGAAAACGGGTTAAACCCTAGGAACGCCAGCTGGATGCTTTGTTTGGAGTTCGGAAAATCTCGGATGAATAGCGCGTTGAGAATTTTCTATAAACGGCCCTCTATTTTCACAATTTACACTAACCCCTAACCCTATTCTTTAGGCCGCCACTTATTTTATCAATGGCCGAGAATTTGCTTCTTTCTTCCTCAATTATCTTCAATTCCACAAATCAATTCGCAAAACTATCAACTACAATGTTGTAGAGCACTTTGCGAACAACGAATCCAACGGTTATGATCGAGAATAGCATGGTGGATCGACCAGAAATTGCTCACGTTCGTGGCCGTTCTTTCTCATTTTGCCGAGCCTAGGGATGACCAAGCTCCACTTTATTGGGGCCGTGGATAGAGATTGGCGAGGGCTTCAAAGTGACAGCCTCCGATCGATCTCTGGCGTGAAGACTTGAGCTCGATAATTCATGGATTAGAGGCGGCCGTGGGTTCTTCACGCGTTTGGAAACCTGGAAGGAGAAGAAAGCAACAACGGCCTTGATGCAACATCTTGAAATCAACGGCCAGATGATAGTTAGGTTTAAAATTGAAAATAAAAGTTGTAAATTAATATATATATAAAATCGTATAAACTTTGTAACGCGATAACTTGTTCATACGAGGTCGAAAACTGACGAAACAACTTGCGTTGGGTTCGTATGGACGGGCACTATGCAATGGAGCTAGATTGAGATTGATTGGAGCTAGTGAAATTTTTGGGTAAAATTAAGCGTGCGTTTAATTTTATTCGAAATAAAACACTGTGTCTGTTATTGAAAGCAAGGTGAGAACTTCTCACTCAATCGAAATTGTTTCGATTTAAATTTTAAATAGTTAGATTTAATTTTTTTTGATTGTGTGACTGAATGATAAATTGCTATATGTTGTATTGAAATAGACCCTATACGCCGTATATTAGCGGATGTTATTCATTAAAAACATATACCGCGATATTCCATCTTGAAGTGGAATTGGTATTACATATGTACTTGGAGTTGATTTTCCCGCATTATATAGAGGATGAGACCCTATTGCGCCGCATAATAGCAGATAACATTTAATAAATCCCATATACCGCGATATCCCGTATTGAAACGGAATTGGTATTGTGCTAACATCTGTGGATGCAGGGAAACAGGTTGGAGGGATCCAACTGGACCCCTCACCCGTATTGATTTATTTACAGATATTGTGATATATTCTGTTATCATATGACATATGATGTTTTGGATGCTGTGATTGTTATATTTAGTGTTGTTCCAGCATTGGGCCTATTTTGGAAAATTAAAAGTGTAAAGTGATGATTTCGAATTTAAAAGGATTTTCAAGTGATTTTTGAAAGTATACGTTTTATTAAAGTTTTGGAATTAATTCATTTTAAATAAATAAATGTTCAAATTTTAATGTTACAAAAATTATGATTTTTGAGAAATATAGTTGAAATTTGATTATTGAAATATGGAGTGAATGATTTTATAAAATAGTTTAAATAGAGATTTTTGAATTTATTATAAAAGCTTTACATATAAGATTTATAAAATTTGATTTTTATAAATCAAAGTGATGGAATTATAAAGGAGTTTTAAAGACGTTTTAAAATGATGTTATAAATGTATTTTATAAAAGAATAGAATCTACGATTTGTGAAGTTATAAAATGAATGAAATTGTAAATAGAGAATTATAAGTAATTTGCTTATAATTTGGATTTTGGCGTGTAAATGGGATACGAATAGAATTTGTTAATTAAGGGATTTTATAAGTTGAAGTTTTTATAAAATATATATATATATATATATATATGTGAATTTATAAACGTTGTTTTATAAATCTGAAATCGACTTATTTTGATAAGTTAATTTTTATAGCTTATTGAAAAAGGAGATATATTCACGATTTTGGACAGTGGATAATCCTTTAAATAAAATATGTAGAAGTGTTGAATTTGGTAAACGATTTATATTCACGATTTTGAACAGTGAATAATATATTATAGAAATGTTTTAGGAAGTGATCTTTTAAATGGAATTAAAATGATTTAAAGTTGTTTTAAAACGTGTTAAGGATCGAAACCATAGATTTCAACATTCATTGCTGAAATAGACGTTTTCGAGAAATATGGAAATGGTGGACTATAACACTGCTGTTATAGTAAATGATTTTCGAAAAGAAAGGTTTTTGTATAGTATTGGGATTTATATATCTATCTTAATTTTGAATCCCTATACTAGTGATTTTGGATTATCGTAACAATGTTTTACGCAACATTCGTTTTGACTCAAATGAATGTGTTTAAGAGAATGTTTTCCTTAAAAAGAATAAAATATATACTTAATCGTGTTTTTAAGTATATTGAATATTTTCTACTTATTGAAAATAAATAGATTTGTGAATTACTAATTATTAAATAAGTATGGAAATGTTTTCTAATATGAAGTGAAATGCTTTGAGATTATATATTTTAAAGATAAATTGAAAGTGAATATTTGAAGTCGATTTGAAAATCATATATCAATGGATATTTGGAAATTTAAATTCACACGGAATTTATAAAGGAAAGGGAAATTTGTTTGAAAATAAACATTGATTTATTTTGAGGTATGGAAAATTATATATCTTGTGAAGATATTTTTGGAAATAAATAATTGGGAAATTATTTGGCATTTGGTGATGTTATGCATATCTATTGATAGTTAAATAACCGACTATCAATATTTATCTTTAAATGGGTATTTGCTGTGATTTGCTTGAATTTGAATGCTACACTTATTTTTAAAATAAGCGCTCGTTATTCGGTTTAGCCGGGAGAGGACCTTTGTGTCATAAATCCCATTTCGAATAGCGATATGTCGAAATGGATAGCATTTGAAGACCGGTGTTGAAGACCGGGTATTTTCGAAAATGGAAGGATTAACGTCGAATGACTCTACATCGGCTGATCTCCGATATAGAGATTTTATCACCCTTTGTGATGTGAAGTCCGGTCGTGATTAGTGAATATCCGGATTGTATGGGCTTCTTTGGAAGTGCCTTCGGTTCTGTTCGAACCCAGAATGGACTTGTATGGATGTGTGTCTGATATTACAATTTGAGATGTAAAGCTGGTTTCTATCAAATATATTTCTGTTGGTGGCGGAGAATTTATTCTCTTAGCTTAACACCATTCTCTGAGACGCACGAGCTCAGAGGTTATGTAGTTGATGGTTACTAGTGATATATTCCCAAATTAGTAATGTGGCATACGAAGTGCTGTTTAGCATTTGTAGATCAAAGCGTGGCTTTTATGAAAAGCGTAGCTTTGTGGGCGAGACTTCGTCGGACCTCACACTCCGATAATGGTCAAAACAGGAAAGATGCAGCACGGTTATTAGGGGACTGCGCCCCCTTAATGTATGTCATTTCCTTCTGGATAGAGATGGTATTATGGTATGGAGCCCTGATACTTAACCTATGTTGTTGCTGCAAACTTATTATTTTGTGGTTGTTGGTGAATCCCGGGATTTAGGTCGGTTACGACTGGGGGATGGCATATTCATGTCAGTTGTTACCCAGTTAGGGGTAACCCTGCCTTGTGTTGGCAGAGATCCGGTTCGGTTCTCGGGGCGTCTTTCCAGAGGCGTACCCATGTGGCAATGGGAAGTTCCTTGGCCTGACCATTTGTTGGAAATCCAAAGAAACAATACAAGCCTTGTACGGTTTTAGTTGTATAACCTGCCATGGAATTTGGCGGTAACCTGCTATTGAACATAGTAGCTATAGTAGGCATACGATAATGGTCGTATGTTGGCTAAGATTTATATCATACTTTCAAAATGTTTTCCTACACTTTGCACTTATAATAATAATATTGAAAAGAAATTTACGTATCAAGCATATTTGACTATCATAAGGAGAAATCTCCTCCGATTCTTCATTTTCATTGTGTGTGTGTGTGTGCGGGAGGCCTTATGGTAGTTTCATTTTCTAAAAGCATCGCGAATCTAATTTAAAATATTTCTTTGTCTATTTTTAAAAGATAAACTGTTTAAGTTCTCACACCAGTCACATGACTGACCTGGAGTTTATTGTTCCCTTCCTAAACTCTGGGTGCCCACCAATTTCCACACGGGCAGTCTAGAGTTAGGTTATCAGGTTATTCTAGAACTCAGGAGATGCTGTGGAGCTAAAGGAGCAAGCTGGATGGCATGGCGTACCAACTAGTATATAGTATTTCTTTTCCGCTGTTTGTTGTTATAAACTCTGATAATGTAATGAAATGTGATGTAATGTAATAACTGATATAGTTCTTTGTTTTAAAGATATTCATTTATCTATTATATGTTGTTTCGTTGTGATTGTGAGATTCTGATATTGTTCTGTTGCTTATCTTTTTTTCTTTCTTCTTCTATTTTCTACCTCTTCTTTAACCCTAATGGTACGGTTTTCCGGCCTTCGATTGTTCGGCAGTTGATACAGTGGACGTATTAATGTCGGCCTTCGGAAGTCGAAGAATCGGGTCCTTACAAAGTGGTACCAGAGCTTTTGGTTAAGAGACAACCTTGGCTCTGCTGGGAATTACTCATTAGAGATAGAGTCAGTAGTGCTCTAGAATGAGTGTGAGTGTAATAATGGATATGAGCGCGTATTTGATAGTGAATATGAAATTGTTTTATATTGTGTTTGTTTATCCGTTGAGCTGTTTGTGAATTCTGGTCGGTATATGGGATGCCATATTACAGATAGGGATTTCTAAACACTAAAACGAGACAAGTCGACATAGTATCATCTTAAATTGGGTAAATGAAATAATTTTACCTCGATTATATTTTACATATAAAGAAATAATTTTTCAGAAATTATTAAAGTGTATATAAATTAATTGTTTGGTTTTTGAAAATGTAAGAATATATATAAGTTAATTAAAGGATGCTTGAATAATCTAAGTAAAAGAATAATTGTATAAGAAAATGAATTATAAAGTATGGAATTATAATTAATTTGATTTACAATTATGAAATAATCTTATATATAAGAAGTGAAACTATATGAATATATTTATAAATATAAATCGTAAACCGTGATTCATAATTTGAAATGGAATTCCAGAGTAATATTTGAAAACAAATTTATAGAATTTGAAATTTTGAGATTTGGGAAATTTAAATTCTTTGAAGTTTGAAAAGGATTTTCAAGGGTTTTGGAAAATTGTTTTGAAGGAAAGAAAGCACTAAACACTTTTCGGTCGCTGGAAAATAATTCCGATAATGATCGCGACATCATCGGTGTTCATTTTCGAGTTTCCATGAGAGGAATTGCTGCCGAATTTTAATTAAATGGAAGTTGTTGTGAAATTGAGTTTGGTTTTGGAAATTCAGAAGATAATTTGAATAGATTTCAAAAATAATTTTTGAAAGATTGAAAAGACTCTGGAATGTTATATAAAATGTTTATGGAATAAAGGTGAATTTTAGAAGTCTAATAGACTAAATGATTGGAATACAATTATTAAGTTGGAAAATAAAATGTGAATGAATAAACAAAATTTGCAAGTGCAAGAAAATGAAATTGAAATGCATTTCGAATTTGTAAGAAAATATAATTTACTTTAGAATTGGAATCTGAATTGGATTTATAAGTAGAAATTTAAGTTAAGTTAAACAAATGATTTTTGAAATGGAATATAACTTAAGTAATGTTGAATGAAGTTGATTTTGGTATCGAAGTAAAATAATAAAGTGAATTAAAGGAAATTCAACTTTTGTGGTTAAATGAATTAGCAATTGAATTAATGAATGAATTGAATGTTAATCAATCAATGTAAATGAATTGATATAGAATAATGAAAGTAAGTGTTAATTCATTAACGCTAACTAAAAGTTATGAACCAAATTGAATGAATGTAAGCAAAGTAAAGAAATTTGGTAATGTTGGATATACATTGTTGTTAGATGATTGTTAGTAGATTGTATAGAAAATTCATATGAAATTCAATAAATGAAAATGAAAGCTATAAATCATTGAATTCAAATTGGAAGTAAGTAAATCTAAATAAAATTGAATATGATTTAATTTGAAAGTGAACAAACTTGAATATAAATTAGTGAATGCAAACTAATTGAAATTGAATATGAATGAATGCTAGTAAATCCAATGTTAATGAATCAAATGTGATTTAAATCGGAAAAGAAATTCAATGAATCTTAATGAGAAGTGAAAGTGTATTGATTTGGTTATGGATGTTAGTTGAATGCTAGTTGGTTGATGGTTGAATTTATTGCTTTTGAATGCATTTGCTATATTGGCATATGTAGTTGTTGTAGTGATATATGTTGTATATTGATATTATTTTCATATATACATGTTTCTCATTGCTGTTGAGTGTTTAGTAGGTGCGGATTGCGCTTGCTTCGCATTTGGAGCTCGCTTTCGCGCTATATTAGCCGTGTATGCTCGCTAATAATATATAAGGTACATATCTCGGATTACATATCGTACTTTTACACTTTTTTCTCTGCGGGATGCCTCATTACTTTGATGAGATGTATATTTGTGATATATAGATTGCCATTTTTTCGGATCGAACCGCGCAAAGTAGATTATGGCGAATTTTTCTGAAAATTTAAGGCGTTAGAATATTTTTGAGAAAATTGGAAAATTTTAAAAAGATAACTAAGTATGATTTGAAAACATAGTAAAGTTATTGTAAGGAGTTTAACTACGGATTTTGGGAAAGTTAAACACTCAAATGAATTTGAAATTTAATTTGAACAATTTGTTTTGAAAAGTTAATGGATTCTGTAACGTTTTCTTACTTGGTAATTTCGAGGACGAAATTCTTTTAAGGGGGGAGTTTGTAACGGCCCAGAACTTCCGTCATTTGAAATTTGTATATTTAATTAATTTTAAATATTCACGAATGAATTTTATAAGTCGAATAAGTTATATTTCGAATATCTAGATTTAATTGGATAATTAAATCGATAATTTAATAATTGAAATTACAGAAGTAATTGAAAATTGGGTCTAATGTGATTAAAAATGATTTGTAAAGTTGTATCAAATCATATTGGAGTCAGAATGATATTATAGAACTTTTAAAATTGAATTAAAAGTTAATTTGTGGAAATTAAATATTTTAATATTTAACTGACGAGTTAAAATAGCCATTTTTCAAATAGTCTCGGATTTCGACGAAATCAGTTTCATCGGATCTGTAATGTTATATTATTATAAGATTTCAAATTTCGTGTCAATCGGATTTATGGTTTGTCCGGGGCAAGCCAAAATGCATAGAAATTAGTTTAATCTGTTTAATTTAAATTTGATCGTTTATTTCCGTAACTTGCACATATGATCGAACTGGCTTCCGAAACATGTTCCATTGTGTTCGGAACGCGGGTTAAACCCTAGGAACGTCAGCCGGCATGCTTCGTTTGGAGTTTGGAAAATCTCGGATGAATAGTGTGTTGAGAATTTTCTATAAAAGGCCCTCTATTTTCACAATTTACACTAAACCCTAACCCTATTCTTCAGGCCGCCACTTATTTTATCAATGGCCGAGAATTTGCTTCTTTCTTCCTCAATTATCTTCAATTCCACAAATCAATTCGCGAAACTATCAACTACAATGTTGTAGAGCACTTTGCGAACTACGAATCCAACGGTTATGATCGAGAATAGCAAGGTGGATCGACCAGAAATTGCTCGCGTTCGTGGCCGTTCGTTCTCATTTTGCGGAGCCTAGGGACGACTGAGCTCCACTTCATTGGGGCCGTGGATAGAGATTTGCGAGGGCTTAAAAGTGACAGCCTCCGATCGATCTCTGGCGTGAAGACTTGAGCTCGATAATTCATGGATTAGAGGCGGCCGTGGGTTCTTCACGCATTTGGAAACCTGGACGGAGAAGAAAGCAACGACGGCCTTGATGCAGGGGATTGAAATCAACGGCCAGACGATAGTTAGGTTTAAAATTGAAAATAAAAGTTGTAAATTAATATATATATATTAAATCGTATAAATTTTGTAACGCGATAACTTGTTCATACGAGGTCGAAAACTGACGAAACAACTTGCGTTGGGTTCGTATGGACGAGCACTACGCAATGGAGCTGGATTGAGATTGATTAGAGCTAGTGAAATTTTTGGGTAAAATTAAACGCGCGTTTAATTTTATTCGAAATAAAACACTGCGACTGTTATTGAAAGCAAGGTGAGAACTTCTCACTCAATCGAAATTGTTTCGATTTAAATTTTAAATAGTTAGATTTAAAATTTCTTGATTGTGTGACTGAATGATAAATTGTTATCTGTTGTATTGAAATAGACCCTATACGCCGTATATTAAGCGGATGTTATTTATTAAAAACATATACCACGATATTCCATCTTGAAGTGGAATTGGTATTATATATGTACTTGGAGTCGATTTTCCCGCATTATATAGCGGATGAGACCCTATTGCGCCGCATAATAGCGGATAATATTTAATAAATCCCATATACTGCGATATCCCATATTGAAACGGCATTGATATTGTGCTAACATCTGTGGATGTAGGGAAACAGGTTGGAGGGATCCAACTAGATTCATCACCCGTATTGATTTATTTACAGATATTGTGATATATTATGTTATCATATGCTATATGATGTGTTGGATGTCGTGATTGTTATATTTAGTGCTATTGCAGCATTGGGCCTATTTTGGAAAATTAAAAGTGTAAAGTGATGATTTCGAATTTAAAAGGATTTTCAAGTGATTTTTGAAAGTAAATGTTTTACTAAAATTTTGGAATTAATTCATTTTAAATAAATAAACGTTCAAATTTTAATTTTATAAAAATTATGATTTTTGAGAAATATGGTTGAAATGTGATTTTTTGAAATATGGAGTTAATGATTTTATAAATAGTTTAAATAGAGATTTTTGAATTTATTATAAAAGCTTTATATATAAGATTTATAAATTTTGATTTTTATAAATCAAAGTGATGGAATTATAAAGGAGTTTTAAAGGCGTTTTAAAATGATGTTATAAATGTATTTTATAAAAGAATTGAATCTACGATTTGCGAAATTATAAAATGAATGAAATTGTAAATAGAGAATTATAAGTAATTTGCTTATAATTTGGATTTTGGCGTGTAAATGGGATACGAATAGAATTTGTTAATTAAGGGATTTTATAAGTTGAAGTTTTTATAAAATATATATATATATATATATGTGAATTTATAAACGTTGTTTTATAAATCCGAAATCAACTTATTTTGATAAGTTAATTTTTATAGCTTATTAAAGGAGATATATTCACGATTTTGGACAGTGAATAATCCTTTAAATAAAATATGTAGAAGTGTTGAATTTGGTAAACGATTTATATTCACGATTTTGAACAGTGAATAATATATTATAGAAATATTTTAGGAAGTGATCTTTTAAATGGAATTAAAACGATTTGAAGTTTTTTTTAAAATGTGTTAAGGATCGAAACCATAGATTTCAACATTCATTGCTGAAATAGACATTTTCGTGAAATAAGGAAATGGTGGACTATATCACTGTTGTTATATTAAATGATTTTCGAAAAGAAAGGTTTTTGTATAGTATTGAGATTTATATATCTGTCTTAATTTTGAATCCCTATACTAGTGATTTTGGGTTGTCGTAACGTCGTTTTACGCAACATTCGTTTTGACTCAAATGAATGTGTTTAAGAGAATGTTTTCCTTAAAAAGAATAAGATATATACTTAATCATGTTTTAAGTATATTGAATATTTTCTAAGTAATGAAAATAAGTAGATTTGTGAATTACTTATTATTAAATAAGTATCGAAATGTTTTCCAATACGAAGTGAAATGTTTTGAGATTATATCTTTTAAAGATAAATTGAAAGTGAATATTTGAAGTCGATTTGAAAATCATATATCAATGGATATTTCGAAATTTAAATTCACATGGAATTTATAAAGGAAAGGGAAATTTGTTTGAAAATAAACATCGATTTATTTTGAAGTGTGGAAAATTATATATCTTGTCAAGATAGTTTTGGAAAATAAATAATTGGGAAATTATTTGGAAATTGGTGATGTTGTGCATATCTATTGATAGTTAAATAATCGACTATCAATATTTACCTTTAAATGGGTATTTGCTGTGATTTGCTTGAATTTGAATGCTACACTTATTTTTAAAATAAGCGCTCGTTATTCGGTTTAGCCGGGAGAGGACCTTTGTGTCATAAATCCCATTTCGAATAGCGATATGTCGAAATGGATAAAATTTGAAGACCGGTGTTGAAGACCGGATATTTTCGAAAATGGAAGGATTACCGTCGAACGACTCTGCATCGGCCGATCTCCGATATAGAGATTTTATCACCCTTTGTGATGGGAAGTCCGGTCGTGATTAGTGAATATCCTGAGTGCAAGGGCTTCTTTGGAAGTGCCTTCAGTTCCGTTGAACCCAGAATGGACTTATATGGATGTGTGTCTAACATTACAATTTGAGATGTAAAGCTAGTTTCTATCAAATATATTTCTGTTGGTGGCGAAGAATTTATTCTCTTAGCTTAACACCCTTCTCTGAGACGTACGAGCTCAGAGGTTATGTTGTTGATGGTTACTAGTGATATATTCCCAAATTGGTAATGTGGCATACGAAGTGCTGTTGAGAATTTGTTGATCAAAGCGTGACTTTTATGAAAAGCGTAGCTTTGTTTGCGAGACTTCGTCGGACCTCACACCCCGATAATGGTCAAAACAGGAAAGATGCAGCAAGGTTATTGGAGGACATCGCCCCCTTAGTGTATGTCATTTCCTTCTGGATAGAGGTGGTATTATGGTATGGAGCCTTGATAATTAACCTATGTTGTTGCTGCAAACTTATTATTTTATGGTTGTTGGTGAATCTCGGGATTTAGGTCGGTTACGACCGGGGGATGGCATATTCGTGTCAGTTGTTACCCAGTTAGGGGTAACCCGGCCTTGTGTTGGCAGACATCCGGTTAGGTTCTCGAGGCATCTTTCCAGAGGCGTACCCATGGGGCAATGGGAAGTTCCTTGGCCTGACCATTTGTTGGAAATCTAAGGAAACAATACGAGCCTTGTACGGATTTAGTTGTATAACCTGCCATGGAATGTGGCGGTAACCTGCTATTGAACATGGTAGCTATAGTAGGCATACGATAATGGTCGTATGTTGGCTAAGATTTATATCATACTTTCGAAATGTTTTCCTACACTTTGCACTTATAATAATAATATTGAAAAGAAATTTACGTATCAAGCATATTTGACTATCATATGGAGAAATCTCCTACGATTCTGCATTTTCATTGTGTGTGTGCGGGAGGCCTTATGGTAGTTTCATTTTCTAAAATCATTACGAATCTAATTTAAAATATTTCTTTGTTTATTTTTAAAAGATAAACTGTTTAAGTTCTCACATCAGTCACATGACTGACCTGGAGTTTATATTTCCCTTCCTAAACTCTGGATGCCCACCAATTTCCACACGGGCAGTCTAGAATTAGGTTATCAAGTTATTCTATAACTCAGAAGATGCCGTGGAGCTAAAGGAGCAAGCTAGATGGCATGGCGTACCAACTAGTATATAGTATTTCTTTTGCGCTGTTTGTTGTTGTAAACTCTGATAATGTAATGAAATGTGACGTAATGTAATAACTGATATAGTTCTTTGTTTTAAAGATATTCATTTATCTGTTATATGTTGTTCCGCTGCGATTTTGAGATTCTGATATTGTTCTGTTGCTTCTCTTTCTTTCTTTCTTCTTTTATTTTCTATCTCTTCTTTAACCCTAACGGTACGGTTTTCTGGCCTTCGATTGTTCGGCAGTTGATACAGTGGACGTATTAATGTCGGCCTTCGAAAGTCGAAGAATCAGGTCCTTACAGAAATTTTCTCATATCAAGCATGTTTGACTATCATAAGGAGAAATCTCCTCCATTTCTGCATTTGCATTGTGTGTGTGGCGGGAGGCCTTATGGTAGTTTCATTTTCCAAAAAGCTTTGCGGTTTTCATTCTAAATTCTTTTGTATTTGTTTTAAAAGTTCAAATGTTTTTTCTACTCACACCAGTCTCATGACTGATTTGGAGTTTATGGTTCCTTCCCTAAACTCTGAGAGCCCACAATTTTTCAACACGGGCAGTCGAGAGTTGGGTTTTTCAGATAGTCAGGTTTAGTAGATTATCTAGAGTTGGTCCAGTCTTTGGATCAGGACGGGACTTGCTTGTCTAGGTGACACGTGATGTTGGTTCGAGCTAGCTTTGGATTGGAGCATTGGATTTGGGGATGCATTCTATTGAAGATATTCTTTCCGCTGTGTCTTGTATCTCTGGTAGTATTGGTATCTATTGTCCCATTCCGTTGTATCATATTATATCAGATATTGTATCTGTCATTGTATCAATGTTATATATATTGATATTCTTTTCTTCCGCTGTGTTGTACTTATTGGTCTTATAAGCTCCGGCGAACCAGATTCGACGTTTGGATCTGCGGCATTTGAATATGAGTGTCATATTCGGTGTCGATTTTCGAAGGTCGAGTCAGGGCCATTACAGTGTACTTCGAGAACAAACATAGAAATAAACTTAACATAAATCAGTCACAGATATCCATACCACAAAGGCGGAAACAGATATGAAAATATCACATAAAAGTGTACATCAAAGTAGTGTCCATACAAGACCACTATATCACAAAAGAATAGGTACAAGTGCAAGACAAAAGAATAAGTATACATCAAGTAGTCTTTATCTCGAATGTGTAATGACAAAAACTACTACTAAGTAGTTAGATAAAAAATCAGATGATGGTCCCAGATAAGGAGTCAAGTAGAAGCACCTGTAACATCTCGGTCTGATCCGAGTATTATTTAATAAGAAAATAATAAACAGATCAGTCTAGCTATAAATATCAGATAAAATTGAGATAGTATAAGAGATATAACAAAACATATGATAACAATAATGCAATACTATGAAAAATATATATTTAACAACAACAAAAATCACACAATATCTCAAGAATCTCAGAGATAAAAAAGAATGTCATATTCTTTATTTTATTCACCAAACCAGAAATATTGACACATATATCAATGCCAATCGCAAAATTGGTGAAACACAAATTTTAGAAATCGTCAATTAAAAATCTAGAAATCACAAAAAGGAAGGCCTATCACAAACGGAAGCATGAAAAGTCACCAACACGTGCATCACAAATGGGTCGCTAACCCATGGTCGCTAACCATAGAGCCGGTGCAACAACGTAGTACAATAACGGTACGCCCGTGGAATTTGAAACTCAAATAATTCGGAACAACGACGTAGTACAACGGTACGCTCGATGAACCTGATAAGCCGGTACAACGACGTAGTACAATGGTACATCCGATGAACCGAACACCATAAAAAACATGGGTCGAAACTCCGAAAAACCCATAGGACGTTAGCCTATAAAAGAAATGTGACGAAACTCAATAAAACGAGGTATAGTCCTCTCCGTGGACAAAGAGACATCGCATATCGCAAGTTTAAATCACAAAATGATCATCTATGATCGATAAAAAGTGTGAATTACACTATGCTAGTAAATAAATAAGTTTAGCTTCATGTCCCATAACCACTGGCTTAGCTTAAATATTTACGAACAAGTTGTAGATCTCCACTCGAAAATTATCACAAGAGTTTCAATCGAACAAGTCCAAAAATTAACCGACGAAGTAAACACAAGCGTTTCATACTACTAGTTTTACTAAGCCGTTTAATTAGATTTCTCAAATGAATGAGGTAAAGGTTTGTATATACTAATAGGTTGGAAAACGATTTTAATAAATGAGCTTTGTACTAAAATAATGTTGAAATCGTTTTGATGAAAGAGTTTTGATATTTACTACTAGTATAGAAACCTTTGCATTTTAAAGTGACAAACCATAGAAATGATTGTAGAAGCAATCAATCACTAGAAATTCACATTCTAGGACGTGAATTAAATCCAAAGAAATCGATACAAAATCCATCAAAATGGATGTTCCTAAAATCCCCAAAAGAAGTTATCAAAGTCAACAAAAGGGATAGCAATAAATCGGACCCACTAGAATCGATTAAAAATTAGAAATCCACGCAAAAGGCAAAATTCGCTGAGACATCAGATTCAGTTGACTGGATCAGGGTGGTTAGTTGACTGACACAATTCCTGGAAACTTTCTATTTCCGGTTTCAGTCGACTGACACAATTCCTGGAAACTTTCTCTTTCCAGGTTCAGTCGACTGAACCACGGTGGTCAGTCGACTGAAACATGCCTGGAAACTTTAGGTTTCCAGGCTCAGTCGACTGAACCATGGTGGTCAGTCGACTGATACTGGCTCGGGAAAATTCCTGGGTTCTGGTTCAGTCGACCGACTTCCCAGTTCAGTCGACTGAACTGGAATTTTGAGTATTCTCAACCTAGCCCCAACGAAGGGTGAAAACCAATCGGAGGCGATCGAACGAGCAATGATGACTAGGGATTTATGCCACATGAAAACCCAGCCTTATAGACTCTTCGACACAACCCGAAAACATGTTCAAGCATTAAAGCTAGAATTTTTAAAGATTTAACTTCAAAACTCCAAAAAATAGAAAATTCATAAAATCAATTCAATCCAAAGCAAATGGACAAGACATAGATGTTAGGAATCACTACCTAATAACTATCAAAGATATAGACATAGATGTGAGTTCAAAAACTCACCTTTAAACCCAAAAACAAAGAAGGGACATTATGCTAATAGTTGTCCTATCTTAGGTGCTGCTATTCCCCCTCCAGCTCAGTTGGCTAGGCGCAACCTCTGCCACATCTGTCTGCAGCCTGGACATTTTAAGAAGGACTGCCCTGCTCAGAAGAAGGCAAGGCATCAGGTATTTTTAATGTGACTTCTGCATCTTCTCCAGCCCCACTGCCTATGCCTGCACCTGCTCCTGCTCCTAGTGATTCTCAAGGTACACTTTAGGATTATTTTACCTTGTTTTATTTTCCTGTTCGTGTTCTCTTTGATACCGGAGCTTCCCGTAGCTTTATCTCAGTAGATCTTTGTAATGAATTTGAGAATCTTCTTTCTTTCGATTTTTCTTTTGTGCCTCTATGTGTTTCAAACCCTATCGGTGGTCCTGCGAACCTTAGTAAGATTTGTAGGAATGTGAGACTCTTTCAGGATAGCTATCGATTTTCTGGTAATTTCTATGTTTTGGGGTTTGACGCTTTCGATCTATTGCTTGGGGGTGATTGGTTGGATAGGGATGATGCCCATATCTTGTGTAGTTCTCGAACTGTTTCTCTTAAGGACGACCTTGGAAATTCTCTGGAGATTCAGTGTAGTTTGCCCCAGGTTTTCGCTGGCAGTTTTATTTATTCTCTAGATGCTTCTCCTGGTGATCTTCATTCGACTCGTGCAGTCAAACTATTTTCCGATGTATTTGGTGAAGTCACTTCTTTACCTGCTAAACGGGAAATTGATTTCTGTATCGATCTAGTTCCTGGAGCTCGACCTGTAGTTCTTCCATCTAAAAGGATGGCACCTCGTGAGAAGGATGAGTTAAGAAGCAAATTCAGCACTTGTCCTCTAAAGTTCTGATCAGACCTAGCTTTTCGGAATGGGGAGAAGCAGTGGTTTTCGTTACCAAGTCTGGTGGTTCTCTCCGGATGTTTGTTGATTATAGGGAGCTGAACAAGCTCACTATGAAGAAAAGATATCTTATGCCTCGCATCAATGATATGTTTGATCAGCTCTATGGAGCTACGGTTTTCTCTCAGCTTGATCTTGTCACGGGTTTTCACCAACTCAGTGTTGCTGAGGAGAGCATTCCCAAAACTACTTTCCGTATGGAGAATGGTTTCCTTGAATGGCTAGTTATGCCTTTTGGTTTGACTAACGCTCCTGCTTTCTATGTCAATTTGATGAATCGTGTCTTTCGTGATGTTCTTAATAAATTTTTTCTTGTCTTTGTTGATGATATCCTTGTTTTCTCCAAGACGAGGAAAGAACATGAGTCGCATTTGAAGTATATTCTAGAGACTCTTCGAAATAATCAATTAAAGGCTAAATTCTCGAAATGCCATTTCTGGGAAGAGGAAGTCCGATTTCTCGGACATATTGTTTCTAGTGATGGAGTTTATGTTGATCCAGTCAAGATCGCTGCGATCAGTGTAAGTCTTTCCTTCCTTCTCTTTCTGAAATTGATCACTCTATCTTTTATGGGGTCCTTATTTCTCCCTATTCTATTACAGGATTGGGAAACTCCTAAGACTCCAACTTATATTCACAGATTTCTAGGCCTTGCCGGTTACTATCGGAGGTTCATTGAGAACTTTTCTCGGATTTCTGCACCTCTCACTACTATAACTCGAAAGAATGCTAAGTTTATATGGGATGATAAGTGTAAAGCAGCATTCGAAGAGGTAAAGAATAAGCTTACTTCCGCACCAGTGCTTACCGCTTTGAAGGCTAATGAGGGATTAACGGTATACACCGATGCATGTCGCGAGGGTTTGGGAGCAGTGTTAATGCAAGATGGGAATGTGATTGCTTATGCTAGTCGCCAGTTGAAGACCCATGAGGCCAATTATGCTGCTTATGATTTAGAGTTGCTGGCGGTTGTCTTTGCATTAAAGCTTTGAAGACACATCTCTTGGGAGCTAAGTTTGACCTCTTCACTGATCATCAGTCTTTGAAGTATATCTTCACCCAGAAGGATTAGAATCAGCGTCAAGTTCAGTGGCTTGATTTTCTTGCTTCTTACGATCTTGACATTAACTATACCCCTGGAAAAGCTAATGTTGTGGCGGATGCTTTGAGCAGGAAGAAGTCCTTGTTGTGTCAGATTGTTGTTTCTTCTCCCCTTTTGGATCGTATCAAAGCTAAGCAGGATGAGGATAGGATCATCAGATTGATTAAGGGGAGTGTTTGTAACAGGGTTGGTGGTAGTAGTCTTGATGGTAGTGGAGCTCATATTGATGATAGTGGAATTTTGAGGATTAATTATAGGATTTGTGTCCTGAATGTTGATGGTTTGAGGCAGGAGTTACTTCGGGAACATCATCAATCCAGACTTTCTATTCATCCTGGTGCGGCGAAGATGTATCAGGATTTGAAGAAGCTCTATTGGTGGAAGGGTATGAAGCGGGATGTCTCTATCTTTGTTAGTAGGTGTGCGACTTGTCAGCAAGTCAAGGTGGATCATCAGAAGACCCCCAGTTTGTTGCAGCCTCTTGAGATTCCCAATTGGAAGTGGGAGCAAGTTTCTATGGATTTCATCGATGGGTTACCGAGATCTAGGAGAAGAAATGAGAGCATCTGGGTTATTGTGGATAGACTGACCAAATCCGCTCATTTTATTCCAGTCAAGTCTACCCGTTCGGCTTCGAGCTTATCTGAGATTTATATGAGAGAGATTGTTCGCCTCCATGGGGTTCCTCTTAACATTGTTTATGATTGAGACCGTATCTTTACTAGTCAGTTTTGGAAAGCTTTCCAGGAATATTTGGGTACTCGTTTGAATCTGAGCACTGCTTACCACCCACAGACAGATGTTCAAACGGAAAGGGCGAATCAGATTCCAGAAGATCTTCTTCGTGCTTTTACTTTTGATTGTAGGGGATCTTGGGAAGATCACCTCCATCTTGTTGAATTCACCTATAACAATAGTTATCAGGCTAGTCTTAAGATGCCTCCGTTTGCTGCTCTGTACGGACGACCTTGTAGATCTCCATCTTGCTGGATTGAATCCGGTAATCAATTGGTTCTTGGTCCTGAGATGATTTTGGAAGCGTAGGAGAAGGTTGAGGAGATTAAGAGGAGGTTAAGGATCGCTCAGGATAGGCAGAAGAAGTACGCCGATCATCGTAGAAGGAGTTTGGAGTTTGTAGTCGGTGATCTGGTTTTCCTTAAGGTCTCTCCCTTAAGGAATGTGGTTCAGTTTGGGCGTAGAGGGAAACTTGCTTCAAGGTTCATCGGTCCTTTCCGCATCTTGGAAAAGATTGGGTCTCTTGCTTATCATCTGGATTTGCCTGAGAAATTCGCTGGAGTACATAATGTATTCCATGTATCACACCTTCGCCGCTGTTTGCATGATCCATCTCTTATTATCCATCCTTCTGCTCTTGATAGTTCGGATATTGGGCCTAATCTGATTATTGAGAGTAAGCCACTTCGTATCGTCGATCGAGGTACAAAACAACAAAGAAGGAAATATATCAGCCTGGTCAAAGTGCAGTGGAGCACTGATGAACGGGATTGCACCTGGGAGGCAGAGGAGAGCATATGTGCTTTAAATCCGGAATTGTTTCTTTCAGGTACTTTGCTCTATTATCTTATCTTCCTTTGTTTTCCCTTCTTGTGTTCCTTTTCGAGGACGAAAAGTTTTGAGTGGAGGAGAGTGTAACAACCCAAAATTTTTAACAAATATTTTATTAATTTTATTCAAAAAAAACTTTGGTGTTTGATTACCTAAAAATTTGAATTTTAGAAATTTACTGAAATTGTATAAATCATTGTCCAATTTTATTTAGTATAAACAATTTCGGTAATTTTGATTTTTGGTTGAAGTCTGACTTTAATTGAAATTTTAAAATTTAAATTCTAACTTCCAATCTTTTATTATAAACTGTATATATATGTACAACAATTGTTCCGCTTTTGTTTCATGTAAATTGGTTATATACTTTTTAAATTAAGTAATAAATAATGTGTAAATAGCTATTTAATTATACGTTTTATTTGGTACATTTTATATCCGTTCTTGTTTAATTCTTTGGCATTATATAAATGGTACGTTATTTTCTGAAATATTCTTTAGCATATATTTTACTAAATAAAGAAGAAACAAATAAATTCAAAGTACATTACTTTTGTTATAAAATTTTAGGCATACATTTCAATTTAATTATTGCATCTATAATACGCACTCTTTGATTACATATCTTAGCTGTTAAAATCAACAGCTGTGCAATTTAAAAAGGGAAGAATTAACCCGTTGCCTTGCCATTCACATGTAAATTTATCCACTTTCCTTTTGTTCTTCATATTTAATAGGAATGAGATCCTATAATTCCTCTACCGTTTCAAAATTTTTTTTTCCACTTAATCAACGCAACTTCTCTGATAAATAAAAACACGTACACAATACCCTACCGCATATCTTTGGCCCCTATCTTCTTGCGTGTGAAGGTTCTCCCTCTAAGTAGTAATGGCTGCACTTTTTTTTTCTTGTATTTCTTTTGCTTCCATTATCTGTTCCACCGATTTCTCAGCCTACCCTCCTTCCACGACTGGCCTACCACTCATCCGGCACCACCGCCAGTACGGCATACCCTCGGATATGCAGTTCACCATCCGGCCGTGAATTCTGGTGAAGTTCACCACTTCAAACCCTATATAAATTCCTTACTGATCCACTATTTTTCCTCCACTATCATGTGTAGCTGCAGCCACCAAAGTCGCAGCTAACACCACCACCGCCTCTGACCTTAGCCGCGCCTCCAGGTGATGATGGCCAGACCGTAACCGAGCCCATGTAGTGGCCGAGCCACCTGATGCTTTGACCAAACATTATAACAAAAATCCATTCACCACCTTTGCATATTGAAACACATCCTATATTCCTCAACTTCCCGATGCCTTGCGAGCCCTTCAAGTCTTGAATTTGCACATAGCCAAGCCATGTGGGTTGGAGGCGGAGACGTGTGGTGAAGAGGCTAAGTCACTTGTGTTCGTATAATCTTATTCAATCTTGTTTCCAGTTTTTCTTTGTTAAAACTTGATATATGCGTATGTGTGTTAGCATACGTAGATTTTCTTTATTTTTGATTTCAAGATTTGAATCTGGTTGTCGCATCCTTTAAAATCTGATCATGCTTTCTTTGCGCTCTTCTGTGTGGATATCGTTATTTTTGAATAAAATCTCTAGAGTCGAAGAGGTGAGTATTCACGCTTGACATTCATACTTATAGAATTGTAAATTAATAGCAAGTGAAATTGTAGGATTGTTATAAAATATTTTACTTGCCTGTGATATGAATTTTATGATGTTCAAAACCCTGTTATAAAAATTTCACATCATCCGCTATGTTATATGCTGTTATATTATATGCTGTTATACTGTTTATTTATTTCTGTTTATCACACTGCAAGTTCCTTGTAGAGTAGAATCACTATGGGTTGAAATGATACATACCCGAACGGACTTTAGAATAAGGAAAAATCGTTATGGGCTGAAATGATAGGCCCGAGCGATTTTTGTTTATTAATTTTATTAATTTTATTTATTTATTTAACTTAGGATTACAGGTTTGAAATGATAGAACCTGAATTTTCTTTGTAAATTACGGATTGAAATGATATATTATCTATATCGCGTGACCTAGGTTATAAAATATTATACAGACCTGTGGTTATTATATATATATTTTTCTAGAAATTTAAAGTATTTTTAAATTTGTACATTATAATATTTTGATTTAAATTGGATTAAAAATGATTTTTATAAAGTGTTAGTGATTTTCTACAAGTTAAATATGTAAATAAATAAACGATTAAGTTGAAATTTGAAGTAAAAATTTATTTAAAATTTTTTAATCTTGTAAAAGAAATCGAATTCAAGTTAGGTAAATAAAATATGATAATTTGATATAAAATTTGAATTTAAAGTGAATTAATAAAGTGTTGTTGAGTTTCTATGAATTAAATGGTTAAATAAATGAATACTTAAAAATGTAATTTGAAATATAATTTAGAAATGTGAAGTTTGGTTTAAGAATAAAAGTTAAGTTAAGATATAAATTGGAAACTAAGTTATATCTGAAATGGTAATTGAACTTAATTGTTAAGTTAATTTTTAGAAGTACAATAAATAGAAAATTGTGCGCTTGACTTTAATAAGCAAAGCATTGAGAAATTTAATGTTTATTTGTTAAATTTACTTTATAAAAATCATAAAGTATTGATTATTTTAAGGTGGAAAAATATGATTTTGTAAGTTAGATTTTATTTGTTGCTGAAATTGTATTGAAATCTGGAAATTTAATAAACTTAAAATCTGTATAAGGGATATTACCGCACTTTGCAAGTGATGTAGTTTAACAAGGGCTATTGCAGCACTTGGTAAGTGCTGTGGTCGCAGAATTAAAACTAAGCCTGAGTAAATAAAAGGGCTACAGTAGCACTTGTTAAGTGTTGCAGTTGGCTGAAATGAGATTTTTGAATATTTGATTTGTAAGTATAATAACTTCACTTGTAGATAGTTTAAAATGAAGTATTTTGATTGAAATATAAACTTTTTTGAAAATTTATAAACATGGGTAATAATAACGTTGGTTGTTAAAGAGACCGGGATCGAATATTGGCATACTCTCTGTCGATACCGAAAACCACTTTGACAACGGTGTACGCGGTGGAGATTCCAGAATAAAGTAGGATGGTGGCGACGTTCTATTGAGGTATGAACGTGGACCCAACTCCCGTGAGTTGGCATAAGGTGGCTAAAACATGAGCGATGGACGGACTAAGAAGGTAGCACCTTTTATCGGACGCATTTCTTCGTGTGCCATTTTATTACTTTGTGATTGTTTGGTGCGCACCTTTGATTTTGGGAGTGTTGTTCGACGTGGGTAGTATTAGTAGCTACGCGTTACCACCGGTCCGAAAGCGTAGTTGGTATATCTACCTTGGCATTGCCTAGTTGTGCCGTGTCACCTACCCTAGCGAGCCTTGTACGAGTTTGATTTGTATCGTACCTATGGAGTATCTTCTCGTAGTCTCCCGATCCGGAGATATGCAGGTACTGTATAGACTATGGCACTATTTATGTTTTAAGATGGAAAATGTAAAGCCTTAACGCTATTTTAAAGTAAGTTTATTTTACTTATAGACACTATTATAATAGCGAAATATTACTACATAGTAAATAGTTAATGGATCCTTAGAGGATGGGCGGTCCCAAGCATCCTTTGAGTTACTTGTACTTTATATTACAGTTTACTTGAGTTGGTTTACACTGTATAAGTATGTATGTCCTGACTCGAGTGTTTATGTTTTATTTTATGCTCGGGTCAGTCTGAGTATCAGTTTGGACTTCATTTCCTGGAGCTAGGGCTACTGGAGATCATCTTTATCGAGCTGCTATCTATTTTTCTGTTCAGTCTTTTATCTTAGCCTATGTAATTGAGACAAATGAATTTGGGATTTCTGTGGTTGTTTTAAACTGTATTAGTTTTTAAGACTTTGTAATTTGTACTTATATTGAGACTATGTTGATAGTGGCTTCATGAACCACTATGGTATTTTATTTCTGCTACGAGTATTCTGATTTCTATGTCTATGATTCTATGATTTGATTTCATTTTCTCCAATTTTTAGTACAATCTATTGTTTTTAACTATTCAAGTTTGACAGGTTTTAATTTATTGTCGAATTTGAATGGTGCAAAATAGTGGGTCGTTACAAATCGTTTCAACCCAAGCACGTATCCATCATGCAAGAACTTCTCAGGAAAATTGGGTATCATAGGAACAAACTATTTGGATCGGTACAGATCCGAATAGTTGTAAATTTTTTGTACACTTTCTATTCAGATGGTTTTGCTTGCTTGGTTGTGTTGTTATCCACATAATTTTGTAGCTTGTTGACATGTTCTGATGGTGATTCACCTACGGATTTGACTGAACCGTAGTCTGAATCGGATAATTCTTTGCTTCTTGATCTTGGATGCTTGGAATGTCACCAAACTTGATAGATAAGCAGGGCAGAGAGTGGGAGTACAATGCAAGTGGTTAGAAGCAACCATAATTCAATATTTGGATTGCTAATGATCCATTTAGATCAGATCAGTGCCGATCCGAAAAGATTGTGTATTTTGGTCCTACATTTTTTTGGGGTCCATCTTCTAGTTGTTATAGGCCTTTGGGTCAAGCCTCATGTCATTCTGGCTTAATTCGAATGTTCTAACTCCTATTGAATTCTGCTGAGTTAAAAACCTGGTTAACATTTACCCCCTAGAGTACGCCTTCATTGAAACCAAGTTGTGCTTTGGAACTGGATATCTCCGGGTTCCCGTTTCGAAAAATATTGATGATTGTTTTGAATTATCAAGAGAAGTTTTCAGCGATATGCTGGTTAACTATGTAGCTTTTAGTGTGGATCTTCACTACTCATGATTATGAAGTGATCTTGAATTGATAATCTCTAGGATGCATATGAATATCAAGGATGTCGTGTTGGAGAAGTTTGGAGAGGTACAGGTAGAATAATTTGAGTCGGTATCAATCGATTGGATCAGATCTGTACCGATCCAAGTACTTGAGAAATTTTTTGAAAATTTTCTCATCCTTCCAATATGCAGCTGATCCAACCTTTCCACTTCATTTTCCATTTTCATACGTGCCAATCTCCAACAGATCTAAATTCTCAAACCTAGGTCGACCGATCCGAGCATTCCATCATCAAGGAGCCGTCGCCATCGATCTCCGCCACCAATGCCATCAGCCACCACCTCCTAAAATCATTGCCGACGATTAGAGCAAAGAACCACCACCAAAAAATCCTCAACTTTGCGAAGACCACCAATCTGACCCTATTGAAGCCTTTACTTGGATCTCTCTAAGCTAAAGATCGAATTATCTTCTCCAATTCATAGGTTGGTAATAGGGTTTGGTATTTTGGTGGTGATTAGCGGTCAACTTGGATTGGCAGTGGAGACAATGGTGATTGCGGATTAATTTATGTTTTCTAGGAGGGTGATAATAGCTTGGTGTATTGTCTTGTACATAGCTTTTCCTATTACCCTCCTCTAGAAAACTAAAGTCGACTAATGCTGAAGATTTTCATTTAGTTTGGACATATTGATCGGGAGCTGCTTGCACCAGAACAGTCCTGTTATTGCACACCCAGTGTTCCTTGAATAGGGAGAGCTTTCAATGGATCTATTATCGGTCGTTGGTCGATTACGGGTAAGTATAGAAATAATAAATTCAGCGAACGATACAAATCATTTTTCCTAGCATGAATGAGCTATCTACGTTAGATAGATTGTTTGCGGTGTTGAGGACACTGGACCCATTCTCACTTAGATTGCACACCACACATGCCCCCAGCTAACACTTGAAATCAGATTGGTTGGGACACGTCAATCGTCGTTTGGATTTCAAGTGTCGATCGCATAAGGGTTTATAGTTGGTATCAGAGCTTTGGTTTTTAGGAAAACCATAGCCTACAGAGCAAAAACTCATTAGAGATAGGGTAGAAATACCCTAGAATGAGTGAAGTCAATCCTTTCCTTGCAAGAGAACGTATTTTAAAGTATAAAATGATTTTTAAAGGATTTTCAAAGCAGTATATTGGTATAAAACTTTCTTGTTTTGAAATCAAATTTTTCTGACTACTTCTTTTCCTTTCTCCACCTTATGTAATTTGGTCCTCTGTTGAATGCCTGTTCTAGTTAAACTTTGTCTTATCTAATCTATCTTGGTCTCTATTTTTCCTTTGTCCTTAAATTCATTCTTGATTTCTCAGGACGAATCGAGGAAATGCCAAAGGTAGGGGACGTGGTGCTGCCCCAGCTCCTACACCTGCTGCCCCAGTTAGGTTCACTAAGCTTTGCAAGGAATATACCGAGCTTGGTGGCACCAAGTTCACAGGATCTGAGAGCATAGTTGAATCTCAATAGTGGTTGAGAGATTTGGAGAGAATCTTCTCCGGCCTTCAGATCAAGAATGCCCGAAATCGTCAGTTGGCAGCTTGGCAATTGAAAGGAGCAGCTTTGGATTGGTGGCTGTCCATTACAGCTCACACCATTGAGGCTGACATTACTTGGGAACAATTTAGGTATCTTCTTCTGTTTTTCAAGTTTGGTTTAGTTTCCTCCCTTTTGAAATCTATCTTATATCCCTTATCGTGCTTTAGGGATGTTTTTCTCGTGAAATGGATGCCCGAAGTAGGAAAGTCTCAGTTGTACATGGACTTGAAGCAAGGCGATATGTCCTTTACCGGATATGAGAGGAAATTCAATGAGCTATTGCAATATGGCCTTAATCTAATAGAACTCCTCTCAAGAAAAATGAGAAGTTTATTGCTGGTGCACGCCCCGAGTACTATGATCGCCTCATTACCCACATGCATGGTACTTTTACCTCTCTGATGGATATGGCCATTAGATATGAGAATCCTACCTCTAAGGACCCTTCAGCTGCCCGGTCTGCCCCATCTCAATCTTCTGGTAGTTCCAAGAAGAGAAAACCCCGCTTCCACGATCGGTAGAGGAATCCAAATAGGACTCCAGGGTTGGGATCGTCTTCTTCATCTTAGAGGCAGCCTGTAGACCTATCTGCCATTACTTGCTACCGATGTGACCAGAAGGGACATTATGCTAATAGTTGTCCTATCTTGGGTTCTGCTATTCCCCCTCCAGCTCAGTTGGCTAGGAGCAACCTCTGCCACATCTGTCTACAACCTGGACATTTTAAGAACGACTGCCCTACTCAGAACAAGGACAAGGCATCAAGTATTTTTGCTATGACTTCGACATCTTATCTAGCCTCAACGCCTACGCCTGCTTCTGCTCCTAGTGATTCTCAAGGTACACTTCAGGGTTCTTTTACCTTTTTTTATTTTCCTGTTCGTGTTCGCTTTGATACCGAAGCTTTCCATAGCTTTATCTTGGTAGATCTTTGTAATAAATTTGAGAATCTTCTTTCTCCCGGGTTTTCTTCCGTGCCTCTATGTGTCTCAAACCCTATCGGTGGTCCTTGGAACCTTAGTAAGATTTGTAGGAATGTGAGATTCTTCCATGATAGCTATCGATTTTCTAGTAATTTCTATGTTTTGGGGTTTGACGCTTTCGATCTATTGCTTGGGGGTGATTGGTTGGATAGGCATGATGCCCATATCTCATGTAGTTCTCGAACTGGTTCTCTTAAGGATGACCTCGAAATTCTCTGGAGATTCAGTGTAGTTTGCCCCAGGTTTTCGCTGGAAGTTTTATTTATTCTCTAGATGCTTCTCTTGGTGATCTTCATTCGACTCGTGTAGTCAAACTATTTCCCAATGTATTTGGTGAAGTCACTTCTTTACCTCCTAAACGGGAAATAGATTTCCATATCGATCTTATTCCTAGAGCTCGACCTGTAGTTCTTCCACCTAGAAGAATGGCACCCCATGAGAAGGATGAGTTAAGGAAGCAAATTCAGGACTTGTCCTCTAAAGGTATGATCAGACCTAGCTTTTTGGAATGAGGAGCAGCATTGGTTTTCGTCACCAAGTGTGATGGTTCTCTCCAGATGTGTGTTGATTATAGGGAGCTGAACAAGCTCACTATGAAAAACAGATATCTTATGCCTCGCATCAATGATATGTTTGATCAGCTCTATGGAGCTACTGTTTTCTCTCAGCTTGATCTTGCCACGGGTTTTCACCAACTCAGAGTTGCTGAGGATATCATTCCCAAAACTGCTTTTCGTACAGAGAATGGTTTCTTTGAATGGCTAGTTATGCCTTTTGGTTTGACTGACGCTCCTGCTTCTTTGTCAATTTGATGAATCGTGTCTTTCGTGATGTGCTTAATAAATTTGTTCTTGTCATTGTTGATGATATCCTTGTTTTCTCTAAGACAAGGAAAGAACATGAGTCACATTTGAAGTTATTCTAGAGACTCTTCGAAATCATCAATTAAAGGCTAAATTCTCAGAAATGCCATTTCTGGGAAGAGGAAGTCCATTTCTCGGACATATTGTTTCTAGTGATGGAGTTTTTGTTGATCTAGTCAAGATCTCTACGATCAATGTAAGTCTTTCCTTCCTTCTCTTTCTAAAATTGATC
The DNA here is from genome assembly GCA_030765085.1 of Allium cepa. Classification (NCBI taxonomy): domain Eukaryota; kingdom Viridiplantae; phylum Streptophyta; class Magnoliopsida; order Asparagales; family Amaryllidaceae; genus Allium; species Allium cepa. Next base: position 169,795,125 of record CM060932.1, read on the forward strand.
ACTCCATCCTTTATGGGGTCCTTATTTCTCCCTATTCTGTTACAGGATTGGAAAACTCCTAAGACTCCAACTGATATTCGCAGTTTTCTGGGCCTTGCCGGTTACTATCGGAGGTTCATTGAGAACTTTGCTTGGATTTCTACACCTCTCACTACCCTAACTCGAAAGAATGCTAAGTTTATATGGGATGATAAGTGTAAAGCGGCATTCGAAGAGTTAAAGAATAAGCTTACTTCCGCACCAGTGCTTACCGTTCCGAATGGAAATAAGGGTTTAACGGTATACACCGATGCATGTCGCGAGGGTTTGGGAGCAGTATTAATGCAAGATGGGAAGTGATTGCTTATGCTAGTCGCCAGCTGAAGACCCATGAGGCCAATTATGCTGCTTATGATATAGAATTGCTGGCTGTTGTCTTTGCATTGAAGCTTTGGAGACATCATCTCTTGTCCTCTTCGTTGATCATCAGTCTTTGAAGTATATCTTCACCCAGAAGGATTAGAATTAGCGTCAAGTTCAATGGCTTGAGTTTCTTGCTTCTTACGATCTTGACATTAACTATACCCCTGGGAAAGCTAATGTTATGGCGGATGCTTTGAGCAGGAAGAAGTCCTTGTTGTGTCAGATTGTTGTTTCTTCTCCTCTTTTGGATCGTATCAAAGCTAAGCAGGATGAGGATAGGATCATCAGATTGATTAAGGGGAGTGTTCGTAGCAGGGTTGGTGGTAGTAGTATTGATGGTAGTGGAGCTCAGATTGATGATAGTGGAATTTTGAGGATTAATAATAGGATTTGTGCCTCGAATGTTGATGGTTTGAGGCAGGAGTTACTTCGGGAACATCATCAATCCAGACTTTCTATTCATCCTGGTGTGACGAAGATGTATCAGGATTTGAAGAAGCTCTTTGGTGGAAGGATATGAAGCGGGATATCTCTATTTTTGTTTGTAGGTGTGCGACTTGTCAGCAAGTCAAGGTGGATCATCAGAAGACCCCCGGTTTGTTGCAGCCTCTTGAGATTCCCAATTGGAAGTGGGAGCAAGTTTATATGGGTTTCATCGATCGGTTACCGAGATCTAGGAGAGGAAATGAGAGCATCTGGGTTATTGTGGATAGACAGACCAAATCCAATCATTTTATTCCGGTCAAGTCTACCCATTCGGCTTCGAGCTTATTTGAGATTTATATGAAAGAGATTGTTCGCCTCCATGGGGTTCCTCTTAGCATTGTTTGTGATCGAGACCGTATCTTTACAAGTCAGTTTTGAAAAGCTTTCCAAGAATCTTTGGGTATTCGTCTGAATCTGGGCACTACTTACCACCTGCAGACAGACGGTCAAACAAAAAGGGTGAATCAGATTCTAGAAGATCTTCTTCGTGCTTGTATTCTTGATTATGGGGGATCTTAGGAAGATCACCTCCATCTTGTTGAATTCACCTATAATAATAGTTATCAGGCTAGTCTTAAGATGTCTCCGTTTTCTACTCTGTACGGACAACCTTGTAGATCTCCATCTTGTTTGATTGAATCCGGTAATCGATTAGTTCTTGGTCCTGAGATGATTTTGGAAGCTTCAGAGAAGGTTGAGGAGATTAAGAGGAGGTTAAGCATCGCTCAGGATAGGCAGAAGAAGTACGTCGATCGTCGTAGAAGGAGTTTGCAAGCGGCGATCTGGTTTTCCTTAAGGTCTCTCCCTTAAGAAATGTGGTTCGGTTTGGGCGTAGAGGGAAACTTGCTCCTAGGTTCATCGATCCTTTTCGCATCTTGGAAAAGAATGGGTCTCTTTCTTATCGTCTGGATTTGCCTGAGAAATTCACTGGAGTACATAACGTTTTCCATGTATAACACCTTCGTCGCTGTTTGCATGATCCATCTCTTATTATCCAGCTTTCTGCTCTTGATAGTTTGGATATTGAGCCTAATCTGACTATTGAGAGGAAGCCACTTCGTATCGTCGATAGTGTGGATATCGTCATTTTTGAATAAAATCCCTAGAGTCGAAGAGGTGAGTATTCACGCTTGACATTCATACTTATAGAATTGTATATTGATAGCAAGTGAAATTGTAGGATTGTTATAAAATATTTTACTTGCCTGTGATATGAATTTTATGATGTTCAAAACCCTGTTGTAAAACACATCATCCGCTATGTTATATGCTATTATATTATATGTTGTTATACTGTTTATTTATTTCTGTTTATCACACTTCAAGTTCCCTGTAGAGTAGAATCACTATGGGTTGAAATGACACATACCCGAACGGACTTTTGGATAAGGAAAAATCGTTATGGGCTGAAATGATAGGCCTGAGCGATTTTTTATTCTTTTTTCATTTATTTTTTTTATTTATTTAACTTGGAATTGCGGATTTGAAATGATAAAACCTGGATTTTCTTTGTAAATTACGGATTGAAATGATATATTATCCATGTCACTTGACCTAGGTTAGAAAATATTATACAGACATGTGGTTATTTTATATACATTTTTCTAGAAATTTTAAGTATTTTTAAATTTGTATATTATAATATTTTGATTTAAATTGGATTAAAAATGATTTTTTTAAAGTGTAAGTGATTTTCTACAAGTTAAATATGTAAATAAATGAACGGTTAAGTTGAAATTTGAAGTAAAAATTTATTTTCAAATTTTTGATCTTTAAAAGAAATCAAATTTAAGTTAAGTAAATAAAATATGATAATTTGATATAAAATTTTAATTTAAAGTGAATTAATAAATTGTTGTTGAGTTTCTATGAATTAAATGGTTAAACAAATGAATACTTAAAAATGTAATTTGAAACATAACTAAATTTAGAAATGTGAAGTTTGGTTTAAGATTAAAAGTTAAGTTAAGAAATAAATTCGAAATTAAGTTATATCTGAAATGGTGATTGAACTCAATTGTTAAGTTAATTTTTAGAAATAAAATAAATAGAAAATTGTGCACTTGACTTTAATAAGTAAAGCATTGATAAATTTGATGTTTATTTGTGAAATTTACTTTAGAAAAACCATAAAGTATTGAGTATTTTAAGGTGGAAAAATATGATTTTGTAAGTTAGATTTTATTTGTTGCTGAAATTGTACTGAAATCTGGAAATTTAATTAACTTAAAATCTGTGTAAGTGATATTACCGTACTTTGTAAGTGTTGTAGTTGATGCAAATGAACTAAAGGTTAAAATCAACTATGGGCTATTGCAGTACTTGGTAAGTGCTGTGGTCGCAGAATTAAAACTAAACCTGAATAGATAAAAGGGATACAGTAGCACTTGTTAAGTGTTGCAGTTGGCTGAAATGATATTTTTGAATGTTTGATTTGTAAGTATAATAAATTCACTTTTATATAGTTTAAAATGAAGTATTTTGATTGAAATATAAACTTTTTTGAAAATTTATAACCACGGGTAATAATAAGGTTGGTTGTTAAAGAGACCGGGATCGGATATGGGCATGCTCTCTGTCGATACCGAAAACCACTTTGACAACCGTGTACGCGGTGGAGATTCTAGAATGAAGTAGGATGGTGGCGACGTTCTATTGAGGTATGAACGTGGATCCGACTCCCGTGAGTTGGCATAAGGTGGCTAAAACAGGAGCGATTGACGGATTAAGAAGGTAGCACCTTTTATCGGACGCATTTCTTCGTATGCCATTCTATTACTTTGTGATTGTTTGGTGCACACCTTTGATTTTGGGAGTGTTGTTCGAGGTGGGCGGTAGTAGTAGCTAAAGGTTGTACAACTGTTACACATAAGATGCTGCGAAGCATTTGCTCACAATTGAAAGGGACAGCGGATTAAGGATCTTAAGGCTAATTTAACGCTAAAGGGGGGGTGAATAGTGTTTAATAGATTCTAAGACTTATATGAAATAACTTAAAATTATGACACAAACAAATGTAAAACTTAATCGCAGAACAATTACAGAATCAAATACAGATGCAAAAAGTAAATAAAAAACAGTAAAGGGAAAGAAAACACCCGATTTTTATACTAGTTCGGATTTACCCTAAATCCAGTCCTGTACCAAGGCAAACCACCTCATACATATTTTTATTATACCAATGTCGAGATTACATTCCTCAATTTCTAAAGGCCTTGAGGTACCCTCCTGTCTCATGAGTCCGGAGCAAACTCTCTTCATTTATGGGCCACAAGATTACCCAATTAATTTCTAGACACAACCAAACCTTATAGAGAGCTCGATAAACTTTTGATTACAAATTGATCCTATTACTCTGAATAGCACTTTGAACTTCGAGAGAGGGCAGATAATCAAATAAGAATGAGATTCTAATTTGATTCACTTAAGAATTTGGTAGAATTTCGACAAGATCTTAAAAATATAAAAATTATAGAATATGGATTTGTGAAGAAGAAGTAATGAAAATATGAAAATAGATGATTAAAAAATTCATTTGTGAAGCCTATTTATAAAGCACCAATGGTTATAACCATTCGTGAAGAGATTTAAACGAATAGACACTTCTTTTGAAAATTGAAACTTTTAAATTCAACGGCCACATGTCGACATGGGGTATCCCATGATGTCGATATCCTTATGTAAAAAACAATGTAAAATTTGTTTTTGAAAATGAAGTTTAAAACAATAGTTTATTTTAAAACAAAAACAAATAATATGTTAAGGCTAAAACATCTTTTTGAAAAATCATTTGAAAAGATAATTTAAGGCATGAAGTTTTGAAAATCATTTTGAAAAACCATTTTGAAGTGGTTTTTCAAGCTTCTTCCTGCAGAATATCTCATCACATCAGGACTCGAGAACTTGTGCAAAACCAAGATGTTCGTGGGTTTGTAAGCCCCTTGTCGTAGGTTTGTAAGCTACTTGTCGTGGGTTTGTAAGCCACTAAGAAGGTAGAAATGGGTTCCATTCCAAATGAAATTCGAAATGAAGATTTCCATTCTATTATGTAGTTTTAACAAAAAGTAGACACATATCTTGAAATCTATCTCGATACTCTAGAGTCTTCAATCTTGAGTCTTGAGTTTTATACTGATCAGTCTTCAGTAATCAATACTTGCATATATAAATACATACATACATACATACATACATACATATATATATATATATATCCTGCATATACATATCTATCTAGACAAAATATTAGTATATATTTTATAATAATATAAGTTAAAAAGGTTGTTGTCATCAAAACCAACATCTCAGTTCCTAACAATCTCCTCCTTTTGATGAGGACAACCTATATTTATAAAATATAATTATCATACCGTAACTCCTTCATAACTCTCCTTTACTCCATAACTCCCCCTTACTCCATGCCAACTATTATTTTATAACTTCTCCCCCTTTGTCATCAACAGAAGCTTCTTAAATATCCCTGAACTTGTTATAAGAAAATCAACCATAATAAAATAGCGTAAACCATGCTAAGTGTGATCATAAGTATAATCCAAAATGTAAATCAATCATCAACCGATCATATTTACAGTAATTATTCAATCCAAACATATATACAAACCATACCAAATAAGTTAAGTCAATCAAGTTTAAAACACACCAATCAAATCAAACAAATAACATACATAATGATTAAACGTTCCTCGTTACTTCCACCCATCCATCTTCTCCAAAGATAGGGTCTGCTATGATGGCATCGCATTCTTTTTTATCTTTGTCGAAAGTGACTGGTGGATTTCCTTCGAGATCGTCCTTGTTAAGGGTTGAGATCATCCAACGAAGGGCGTCGAAATGTCTCTCTTGCTCCTTGATCATCTGTATTTGACTCAATTCTAAGTGACGCTGATTACGAAGTATGAATTTAAGAATATTCTTGAAGGAAGTGAGAGTTTCTTCAAGATTATCACTTAGATTCTTAATCGGAGAAGCCATAATTCAAGAAACTGGAAGAACTATGAAAGAGAGTGATTATGGATGAAGTTTTACAATTTATTCTGGAAGAAATGGATATAAATAGGGGTAGAAAGTTGTTTGAAATGAATAGACACAAGTTAGTTACATGAAAATGAAATTTGAAAGTGTAACTATTTTCTGCCCGTTGGATGTCGACATGGGGTGATGGTGTATGTCGACATGCCTCTGCATAATATGACATTTTGCTTTGTTTTGAATATTATTAACAAATCTATTAAACTAAAATTTGTATAACATATAAAAAAAGAAATTACAGATACAAGTGAAGTTGAATAACATGAAATGAAATATTCCATTAATAATTCTAGTCAACATTACATAAGATAATATAATATTAACTAAAATAAAGGAAATACAAAGATAGAACTTAAGATAACATGAACTAAAACTAGTTAGATGAAGGCGAAGAAGATGATAGTCCAAGCTTTCCACTAATTTTCCCGAAGAACTTGTCGATTTTAGTGGAAATCTTATCCACTTTCTCACTCTTTGATCTTTTAAGTGTCTTTTGACTTTCCACTATAATTCTTTGAATATTGAGAATGGTCTTGTTGGATGGATTAACGGGATTAGTGGGATATTCAATACTTTCTAAGGAGGTTTCTTGATCTTCCTCTTCCTCCTCTCCAATTTCCATTCCTTCCTCTTCCTCTTCATCTTCCTCTTATTCTTCCTCCATTTCTTCCATTTCTTCATGAGCAAGCTTTTCTTCTTTTTCCGTAAGTGTTTCATATGGTTGAAACACTAATAGAATTTGCATAACGGAAATGTTTCCATGGTGGAAAAATTTTCTAATTATAAATTCTTCCCTTTTGAAATTAACTCCAAAGTAATTAAAAATCCAGGTGAGACAAATCCAAGATATAATGTGTTTTTATCCATAGTAAAATTATTGGCCTTAGCTCATCCGAAATAACTTAAGCCCAATTAATATCATAATTTCCAAAAATTGCTAACAGAGCTTTTGCAAACTTTTAAAGTCGGGTCGTTGTTGTTTCCTGATCTCTGTATAAGAGTGTGTTGGGTAAGAAGATTACCAATTCTAGCTTTTGGACGAAAATAATGATTTTTGAATTCGAAATTGTCATCCCCTTTAAAGATGTGATGAAATGTCTCTCGATCATTTTCATTGATTTAAAATTCCGAGAGATTCATTCTGGTATACTTACATCCCAAAATATTTCCCAAAATTTCACAATCCAAAACAATTTGTGTTCCTTTAACACCACTCAAAATTTGTCCTTCTTCCCTATCATAAAAACCATGATTCAAATTTGCATAAAACATCTTAACAAGATTTTGATAGCATATAAAATCATTTTGTTTGTTATCAACTAAACTAAGAATAGAACATTGTTGAAAAAGGTTTTCAATTTCATAAGAAGGAAAATCATCAAAATAGCAAAGTTTTCCGCATAAATTTTACGAAAGTTTACATAGTTGATGTAAGCTTTGATAGCTTTCAGGTCATTAAAAAGAAAGTTTTTGAGAGATTTTGGAAGCCTAATGGCGTTAGGAGTGCTTGAACAGGCCATTGAAGAAGTTTGGGAGGAGTTGAAGATAATAAAGATAAGTTTGAAATTTGAAATAAAAGTGAAAAGTGATGATAAAGAGAGTGATATAAATAGAGATTCTATAGACATGTTCTCTGGTCAAGAGATGTCTTTCCAGAGCATTGAAGTTGATGAAAAGGTGGAGGGAAATTAAAAAGTTTGAATTCAAATTTTGAAATCAAATTATGAGGGGCATGTCGACATGGAGTATTCGGGTATGTCGACATGTGCCTATTGAATCAAAGGACAAGTTTCTATTCCTAATTCTTATATATATATATATATATTCTAATTATATAATTCCTATGATAACATTAAATATAATAATACTTAAATATTAATTATTTAGTATTTAAAATAATATTAAAATAATATTATTTTAAATTTAAAATTCAAATTTCAAGGGATGAATTTGAATTTTTAAATTCAAGGAATTTTAAAACAATCAAGCAAACAAACAAGCATCCATTCAAACAATAAAAATCAAAATAATGTAAATGCGTACCTATTTTTAGATCCATACTCCCATCGTTATCTGATTTATGAATAGCAGTGAAACACAGATTTGAATTATCCGTCTTCTTTTCATCGTTACTGGATGATGAGTCTGAGTCATCAAGAGTTGCTGTGAATGCTTGCTTTCTTTTCCTTGACGATTCATTGTTTGGAGGGAACAACTGCTTATCTAGATACGGACAATCTTTTCTATAATGCCCGACCTTATTGCAGTCATAGCATTTATCATTTTTGACGTTCTCTGTATTATATCTAGAATTCCTTTGATCATTTCTTTTGTAATTATTCATTTTTCTATATCTTGAGAATTTTCGGAAGTTTCTTGTCATGAAGGCAATCTCCTCATCTGTAACGACCCGTGTAAATTCGATGTTTAAAATGAATTAAAGATTTTATTTTAAATTTATAAAGAAATAAAAATCTTATTAATTTATATGAAAGCAAATATTGAAATTTGATGTATCAAGGGTAATTAAAATTTACAAATTAAATTATATATTGCAATTAATAGCAATAGTGGAAATTGTTGCAAATATTGAATTTGTCAATGGAATAAAATATTGATTTACGGAAATTGAATATAAACGGAGGTAATAAAGTAATGCAAGAAAATAAATAATGTAATTAGTACAATCCCTTTTATTTGTAAACTACTGTAAGGTGTTAATTAATTGAAATATGAAAATTTTGAAATAGATTCAAAATTTATGTTAGATAAATGAATTGCAATAATTAAAGTTAGTAATTAATAGGTTAAAGGGAATACCAATTTATTCATAAAGTGAATATAAGTGAATGTAACAAAATAAATAGGAAAAGCTAATTATTCATAAGTGATGGTTGATGATATAAACGTTACTAATTATTAATGTAGTTACGTAAGATGTAAGTGTATTTTCGACGGAAATGTAACCTTATTCCTAGGTAGAAATTGCAGGTAGATTTATGAAATGGAGTTTATGCGATAAATAGAATTGAATGTTTCGTTAGTATGAATTTAAGGGAATATGGGGTAAATTGATTTAATCAATAAAAGACAATAAATGCAATGATGATGGGTTAGTAATAAAAGTGAATAGGGAAATGATTGTATAGTAAAAAATGGAATTCCAACTTGTTGGAATGGAGTAAATACACTTAGTAATAAATTTAGGATAGGAAAACGAAAGGGAAATATTGAATTAGTTAATTCGTATATATATATAGAATGGCGATTATTGGATTGTAAATAATAAACTTATTAATGGTGATCAAGAGTTGTGACCACAAGTTATTATGAGTGATACATATATATTTAATTCAATTCAATTGATTTGGAAATCATTGCAATAAATATAAATTAAATGTTATGTTGAATAAGTTAAGGTAATAAATGGAGAATAACGTAAATGTTCTTCATAGATATGATAATTTGAATCTATTGAAATTTATGGAATTTGAATATCACATTTTATGTTAATTGGAGATAAAGATGGAAATAGGTAATAATTGCATTAATTTGTAAGTAGAAATAAATCGTTAATGAGAACAAGTATTTAAGATTAACCACCTATTTAGTATATTAAGTTATAACGGAAAATCAATTGCAATAATTAAAAATATATTTATTACATTAATGATAATGACGTAATATTTGAAATATTAAATAGGATGGAATTCAAATGTATATAACGATAGAAATGTGAAATTTGAGGAATAGATTCAAAGTTATAAATGAGTTGTTAAAATAATAGATAATAAGTGCAAATTGAATGAATCAATGGGAGCATAGATTTAAGTTTAGAAAACGATATTTTAGTTAATTAAAGTATTGCAAAATAAATGAAATTAACGTTTAAATATTTCGTTTATAGAGATTAAACTAAAATTCAAGGATATTAAAATAATAGATTTTGAACCCAACATGGAATCCTTCTACTTAAAATTTTTAGATGGAATAAACATTTGATTATTTAATTGAATAGAGAAAAAGATTTATTTAGTATGTAATTTAATGCTTGTTGGAAACTGTAATTTTATAAACATGTTTGCTTGACTATAAATAAGGATTACAATATTCACGTACTTATTTAATTGATTTCATCAATTATGGTCTGTTTTGAAGTGGAAGATTAAAATTAATTGAAAATAAATGTATTAAAATATTTCAATTGAAAAAGGAAAAGAAATAAAGTGCAATTAATAAAATTTATGTAAGAATGTTTTCATTATGAATGTACATTATTTGGAAATATAAGAATGGATTTAATATTGTATAAGTTGATCATTTTAGAATATAAGAATGTTTACATTTATGAATTGCAAGTAACGAATAAGCATTTTAAGGAAAATAAAAGAATGTTGAAGAAATAAAGTGAACGTTTCCATTCTGAATATAAATATAATGTTGTAAAAAGAGAAAATTGAATTTTTAAAACAACATTTTACGGTAGTTAAATAGCAGGCATAGGTTGCACGGAAGTGATTTTATTACTAACCTTGAAATTTAAAATAAATTAAATAATTGAGTTCATAATTACGTGTCGAGAAAAATGTTATTTTTAAATTTGAATTTTTAAATCATGGTTCATATTTTATTTATGTATCCGCTGTCCCCGTTATGTAAATTGGTCTTTTTAAATTTAGTTATGTTGTGGTAATTAAATCTTTAATGAGTGTCAAATTTGGTATGTTTGGGGTTAAAAAAAAATTTAATTGGGTGAACAAATGTTTTGAAATTTGAATTCTAAAAGTTTGTTTATAGAGTAGAGTTGGTCCATTCATTTCCTTTCTAATTAATAATTGTCACACTTTTTTTTAATTGTTTCCTCATTTGTTCCATTACTCATTTCCATTTACATGGTTTAAAGCCTTTTCATTTCATGAACGTTACATACTTTTCATATTTTTATTTCTTTCTTTCACCTCTTTTAATATCTACCATTTTTATTGGGTTGTTTATATTTTTACTTTATTTCAATTCCTACTTTGTTTATATTTAGCTTTTCACTAGTTTCATTCCTCATTCTTGTAGCTTCATTTCAATTTTTTTAAATTTCATCTTCTATAGCTTCATTTTTGTCACTCTTCACCTTCCTTCTTCCTTTTTCATGTTTCTTCTTCAAATCTCTTTTTTTTCCTCTTTCTTCTTCTTATTCTTCAAATCTTCTTCTTTATCAAAGTTTCCTTTTCTTTTTTTTTTTGTTGTTCTTCTTCTTCTTTAAATTTTTTTTTCTCTTTTAAACCTTATCTTCTTTCCATGTCTTTTTCTTCAAATCCATATTTATATAATCTTCTCTTCAAAACTTTCTATAAAAATAATTTTTTTTTTTAAGATAGCAAGGAAACAAAACAAAATGAGAAAGTAGTTCCAGATCCAAATCTGGCTAAGCAAAAAGGTACGCAATACTAAAAATTCCATTGCAAGTTAAATAAATATATGATGTGATATATAATTTCTTTTTTTTTTTGAAATTTCAATCACCATTAATGCGTATAACTTTCTCATACAACCTCCGATTTATGCGATTTTTTTTTTTGCTAGGATCGTAATAAATTTCCAGATCTATTGACACTAGTTTGAAAAGATTTGGAGACCATCGAATTTTTGAGTTTAAATTGGATTTAAATCCAATTTAAATTCAAAAGGTGAGTATTTTTAACCCACTCACAATTTCTAAAATTTCTTATGTTTGTTACTTTGACTTTAGATAAGAGTAGAAATTTATTTATGACTGTTTGGCATGTTTTATTCATTATTTCTGTTCAAACGCATTTATTTAATATAACTGTTAATTAATTTGATTACTGCATATAAATTTGACAGTTAGAATTTATTTATTTGCATATTAACTGCCAGTTATAGTTATGTTAAATTTTTATTTCATATCAACTGACAGTTAAATTTGAATTTATTTTGCATATAAACTGCTAGTAACAGTTATTAAATTTATTATTGAATATAAACTGTTAGTTAATACCTGTTATTTGTTACCTGTATAATTTATATGCTCTATATCGATGATTGTTTAAATTGGATGATGATTGCAAATAATGGTTGATGATTGATATTTGGATGAATGGATGCTATATTTTATATTGTATAAACTGCAAGTTATCATGCATTTCATTCATTCGGGATTGTGGTTTGAAATGATATACAACCGCATTTTTATTTTAAATTGCGGATTGAAATGATAAACATCCGTATCACTTGACCATAGGGTAGAAAATTTTATACAGGCACCGCGGTAAATATATAAAATTATTTTGAAATGTTTTACTATGGTTTTGTAAAGCTATATATATATATAGTTTATGGGATATTGATTTGGTTATTTATATATATATAGTAAATTTTTGGTTTTTAAGTTCTGTATAAATTTGATTTGAAGTATAAAATAAAGTTTGATTTTTTAAGATCAAATACGATTAAGCATTTATTTAAAATCTAATTTCTGGAATTTTATGACTTAAATGAGAATAAGATTTGGAAGATGAATATTAAGTTAAATTGAAATTTAATAAAAATTAATTTTTTAAACGATATTATTTTTACAACTTGATTTTTATGTAGAGTGATTTAAATGCATATCATGTTGATTTAAATGAATATATAATAATTTAAAAGATTTTCCAGTCATGTGAAGTTAAAGGTTTCTTAAATTATATTGAATTCATTAAGTAAAGATTTCAAGTTTAAAAAAAAAATAAGTAATTGAATTTAATATATATGGATTTGTCAAATGAGTTGTTTTTGAAAGGGTGAAATATTTAAAGCTTTGAAACATAAGAATTGAAATGGTATTTGGAAGTTTAAATCGATATTTGAAATTGATTTGTGAAATCTAAAGAAGCTATTGTGTTGTATAGAGTAATTTAATATTTAACCATTCAAGAGATGGAAATTTGTTTCGAAGTTATGATTTTCAAGGAGTATGATTTGAAAATATTATATTCAAGAGTTTTGATTTCTAAGTATTTTACTTTGGAAACCCTATGATTTTGAAAAGAATATATATTGAAAAATAAAATGATATCGTATTGATTTGGGGTTTTAAGAATAAATGATATCGTATTTATATGGGTTTTAAATGGATATTTTATTTTGGTTTTAAAAGAATAAATTTTTTTATGACTGCGGTGTTATAATAACGATTGGTTGGCAAAGAGACCGGGATCGGATATGGACATACTCTCTGTCGATACCGAAAACCACTTTGACTAACCGTGTACGCGGTGGAGATTCCAGAATGAAGTAGGTTGGTGGCGGCGTTTCCTGTAAGGTAAGTACGTGGACCCAACTCCCGTGAGTTGGCATAAGGTGGCTAAAACAGGAGCGATCGACGGGTTAATAAGGTAGCACCTTTGATCGAACACATCCCTTCGATATTATACTTTGACTCTTGGATTGATTCGGTGGCCACTTTTGATTTTTATTTGGGGGTGTGGCTCGAGGTGGGCGGTAGCTGCGGCTATGCGTTACCACCGACCCGGAAGCGTAATTGGTATATCTACCCTGGCATTGCCTAGTTGTGCCGTGTCACCTACCCTAGCGCGCCTTATACGATTTTGGTTTTGTACCATACCTATGGAGTGCCCTCTGACGACGCCCAGTACGGGGGAGATTACGGTACTGTATAGACTATGGGAATATATAACTGTGTTAAGGTGGAAAATGTAAAGCCTTAACGCTATTTAAAAGTAAGTTTATTTTACAAATAGACACTATTATAATAGCGCAATATACTACATAGTAAATAGTTTAACGGATCCTTAGGAGATGTAAATCCCGAGCATCTCTTGAGTTACTGCACTCATATTTATTTCTGTTAATTTAACTCACATAAGATCTTTTAGTTCTGACTCGAGTGTTTTGTCTTTTCAATTCGCTCGGGTCAGTCCGAGCGTTTCAGGATCGAAGACTTTAGCTCTAGAGGACGAAGACGGAGATTTCTATTATCAATATTAATTATATTCCACTACACTCATATTGTTCCGCTGCTTTGTCGTATGGTATGTGTACTCTGATGTGTATTGTATAAATAAAATCAAAGGTTTTGTAAAACAGCTTCATGAACTGTATATTTGATTATTATATTTTATCCTTCCGCTGTGAGATTCTGTTTAGTTTTTTTTCTTTCTCTGTTTTTCTTATTTTTCCCATAACAATCCGCCCTTACGTATGGTTTGAATCGACATGTGTGTCGAATTGAAGTGTGCGAAAAGGCGGGATGTTACATCATCACTGTCTGGTTTCGAATCTTCAGTTGTTGCACTGAATGCTAATGACTTCTTTTCTGTAGCCTTGTTTTCTCTTCTTCCTTGCAGTTAAACTTCATAAGACATCATATTTCCAATCAATTCTTCTATTTTCATGAGACTGATATCATTTGCTTCTTCGATTTCAAGTGTCTTTTGATCCCATTCTGGAGTAAGTGAATTTAGAATTTTTTCTGACTTGGCCTTCCTCCGAAAAGCTTTTTCCCAATGCAATTAGTGAATGAACAATATCTTGAAATCGACAATACATGTCGGAAATGGACTCATTTGCATGCATTTTAAACAATTGAAACTGATTAGTTAATATGGAAATTTTAGTCTGTTTGACTTTGCTTGTTCCTTCATGAGTAACTTGCAAAGTTTTCCAGATTTCAAATGCCGACTTACAAACACACACTCTGTTAAACTCATTCCTATCTAGTGAACAAAATAATATATTCATGGCCTTTGAGTTATTTTGTGCAACACCCTTTTGCTCAGCAGTCCACTAGGAAAAATTGGTAGTTAGTTCAATATACTCAGTTTGTGTGATATTCCAAGTATCTAATCCTACAAATTGTAAATAAATTTTCATTCTACAAGCCCAATATGCATAATCATTGCCATTGAAAAATGATGGTCTGACAGTAGACAGACCTTCTACAAATGAACTAGTGTTAGTGATAATAGAAATAGTGCCAGAGTTACAATGCTGGTAGCCATTAAAACAATTTTCAAGTTTCAGATTATGAAAACTATGAAATCCAATGCTCTGATACCAATTGAAAGGGACAACGGATTAAGGATCTTAAGGTTAATTTAACACTAGAGAAGGGGTGAATAGTGTTTAATGGATTCTAAAACTTGTATGAACTAACTTAAAATTATGACACAAAGAAATGCAAAACTTAATCATAGAACAATTTCAGAATCAAACACGGATGCCAAAAGTAAATAAAAAATAGTAAAGGGAAGTAGCATACCAAATTTTATACTAGTTTGAAGTTACCCTACATCCAGTCCTGTACCAAGGCAAACCACCTCATACAGATTCTTATTAACCAATATCGAGGTTACATTCCTCAATTTCTAAAGGCCTTGAGGTACCCTCCTGTCTCACGAGTCTGGGGCAAACTCTCTTGATTTATAGGCCACAAGATTACCCAATTGATTTCCAAGCATAACCACACCATATAGAGAGACTCGACAAACTTTTGATTACAAATTGATCATATAACTCTGAATAGCACTTTGATATTCGAGAGAGGGAAGAGAATCAAACAAGAATGAGATTCTAATTGATTCACTTGAGAATTCGACAGAATTTCGGCACGATCTTAAGAATATGAAAATTATAGAATATGGATTTGTGGAGAAGAAGAAGTGAAGAAAATATGAAAATAGACGATTAAAAAATTCGTTTGTGAAGCCTATTTATAAAGCACCAACGGTCATAACCATTCATGAAGAGATTTAAACGAATAGACACTTCTTTTGAAAATTGAAACTTTTGAATTCAACGGCAACCATGTCGACATAGGGTATCCTATGATGTCGTCATTCCTATGTAAAAAACAATGTAAAATTTGTTTTTGAAAATGAAGTTTAAAACAAGAGTTTATTTTAAAACAAAAAAATATATTTTAAGGCTAAAACATCCTTTTGAAAAATCATTTGAAAAGGTAATTTTAAGGCTAAATATTTTGAAAAGCAGTTTTGAAAATCATTTTGAAAAGCTATTTTGAAGTAGTTTTGCAAGCTTCTTCCTGCAGAATGTCTCATCACATTAGGACTCGAGAACTTGTACAAAACCAAGATGTTCGTGGGTTTGTAAGCTTGTCGTAAGTTTGTAAGCTACTTGTCGTGGGTTTGTAAGCCACTTGTCGTGGGTTTGTAAGCCACTAAGAAGGTAGAAATGGGTTCCATCCCAAATGAAATTCGAAATTAAGATTTTCATGCTATTATGAAATTTTAACAAAAACTAGACACATATCTTAAAATCTTGATCTCAATACTCTAAGTCTCAATCTTGAGTCTTGAGTCTTTATACTATTCAGTTTCAGTAATCAATACCTGCATATATATATATATATATATATATATATATATATCTATATATCCTGCATATACATATCTATCTAGACAACAATGTTAGTATATATTTTATAATAAGATAAGTTAAAAAGGTTGTTGTCATCAAAACCAACATCTCAGTTTTTAACAACAATATGGTATTCCAGAGGACGATATGCTTTCCCTTAAGAGAAGAGTTTGACCATAAACCGCCTCCTGGGTACGTGGCCTGCCATAATATATGTTCATGTATGGAGCGGTGCCTTCGTTCAATCACTTCTTGATGACCACCCTTGTTAAAATGGGGTTGGATCCCTTCCAAATTCTTCCAAATGAATACGTTGTGTTGATATGCTTATACATTCTATTCATGCGGAATCCTAACCATGCCCCAAGCTTCACCGAGCTGCGGTATCTCCTATTGTTCAAGAAGAGAGAGGCTTATCCATCGCTTGTTTATATTGAAGCTCAGTAGAGCCGAAAGCTTATACCAGATCTTCCCAGCAAAGTTCCTTTATTTAATAATCAATTCTTTTTTGCTTAATGTCCAAAAGGATTCACCTGGTTACGGACAACATGGGGTAGTTCTCCTTCATCATGTCAAAGTTTCCTTTAATTGCTATAAGCTTTCTGAATGATCATATATTCCTTGCAGTTCTTCCGAAAATTAATAAGGACCCAATATTCAGCACCGTTTTCAAACCTTGAAAGCAGTCAATGCTCAGGAGTGCATGGTTAGATCCTTGCTCACGGATGAGAACCCTCATCGATATGGGCGTTTACACCATAGGAGATCCATCAAATTTGTTAGTGCTGCTTTCTGTTTTACAGTCTGAACCCATTTTGTTTCCTACACAATGACTCTGGTGAGGATGATGATGATGAATAGGAAAGTGGCCCATCCGATGGGTCAGAGGAAACCCCTGAGGAGGTTGAAATTCAAATCGGGGATGACAGTCCGCCCAAATTTCCCCTTGATTTTGGAAGAGAAAGATGAAGAATTTATTTAATGAAAGGGGAAGGCTTCGCTTATTGAAGAGAAGGAAAAGGATAAACCGGTGAGGATCATATTATGAATGAGGAAGAAATAGTTGGGACACCGATGAGAGTGACGTCAAATTAGTTGACAAGGCCTCAGAATTAAGCCCTGGTTATCGACCCTCACCTTCTTTGAAAGAGCCTATCGATGGAGCTTCTCCAAAGACTTAGCCTATGCCGGCTCTCTACCGGGAGATGTTAACATTGATTTGGGAGATACGAGTAGCTTTTTTGTGAATATGGATGAGTTTATCAGTGACTTTACTTTGGAAGGGTTGCCTTACCAGTCTATTCAGATTACCCTTGTAGAAGGCAATGTTTTGACATTAGTTGGTGACCAATCTGGTTTGTGTATTCCGCTGGGGTCGACAAATTACAACATACACTTCACTAGGATCACACTTTATATTATTTTTCTTTAGGATGTTTTAGTCCATCGTATGCCTTTTCCTAAAGCTATTTTATCGCTTGCTGCAGGAATCATGTCTCATGGTCTTTACGATGATCTTGATCGAGTTTTGGAGTCTCAGCGTATGCCGAGACACTCTTCATGGTACTATTGGGAGACTAACGAGGAGAGAAAAAAGTGGAAGGAGAGAGAAGCTGAAGAGTGTCGCCATGCCGAGAGTGATTAAGGCAGAGTTAGAAGAGGCGGCTAAGAAAAGAAGAAGAGCCCGACTGATCAGGGAAATCCGTCGAAGAAGCCAAAAAGAGGTCAAGAACGAGAATCTGCTTCACAGCCTTCTGCTTCAACTGGAATAAATGTCCCTGCTTCAAGTGCTATGACCTCTTCCACCCATACTGTCATGACTGCCACTCCCCATATTTCTAGCCATGCGCATTATATTCTTCCTACTGGTCCCGGCGTCTACAAGATGCATTCTGTAATTTATTCTTAAAGGGGGTTGTATTTCATAAGACCAGTCTGAAGTCAATTCATTTCGAATCACCCCATTTCCAAGCAATTCAGAGCGGTTTGGAGCAAGCTGAAAATGGAAAAAATTATGCATACGGCTGCGTATTGTTAACCAAAACAACTACTAGGAAATCCTCTCGTTTGAGTCTAGAAGGGATGCGTATGAAATTCAGCTCGTAGATCGTGATGCGGAGATCGAAAGGGTAAAGAAAGAGAGAGATGATTCCCTCAAGGGAAGAGTAAAAGTGCTTCTTTGCTTAAGGAGATAAAAGAATCCACTGATCGAGCTGCAATCATATTTAAAGATGAGATAAAGAAGTTCCATACAAAAGAGGTGGCATTAAAAGAATAGTTAAAAGATAAGAGAGGCGATTGTTGAGATGTAGAAGAAAACTATTAACTCAAAAAATGGATCAACGCCCTGAATTGAGTGTGAAAGTAGCAGCCATGTTTATCAAGGCAAATAAAAAAGAAAAACAACAGTAGATCGCAGGAAAAGCAAAGGAACAAGAAGATTTTTTATAGTGGTTATGCTATTAATGAAGCCTACATCTACTTTATAACTTTTTATTAACTGACTGCTGTTACAAGTGAAATCAGATTACAATATGATTGAATCTTCTAAGATAGATCAAGTCACAAATGCAAGAGTTACAGGAGAATCACAGTGAACTCCTAGGTGACTGTTGTATGGGAGGAGAAGAATGAAAATAATTTCTACAGAGTTTCACCAGTCAGTCCAAAAGATCACCTTTATGTTGTAGATATGTGAGTATTTATAGGGATTGGAGAGATATTGGGCTAGGCTGCTTTTCCAAAGACCTAAACTTAATGATACGAAGATGCTTCAAAATTTTCATAGCGGCCTGGCTTGAATTGATGTATCGCTAGCGATCCATGCAGTTAGAATATTCTTAGATTATTTCACTTTTGTTGTGTTCCTTGCCTTATGTAGATCTTATCCATGTAATTTAATAACTTGTTATCTTGTTTTGATAGTGATTCATATGCAGGTTACATTGAACTCTGACTGGAATCAGATGAATGCTTACTTCTCAAACTAGTTTGCTTGGAATACCATGAAATTTGGTAGACATCTTTAGAAAAGATATTAGTTCATGATGCAAGTGGTTTGGAGGATTCACAAGCAATCCTCATGGGTCTCTAGCAATTCCGTGGTAATTTTCTTATCTCTCCCATGTACGAGGATTTTCAGTTTACACCAGATAAATTATCGAAATAACCACCCTTTATTCTGATATTATAGATCATCCCTCTCTTCCTATCGAGCTACCTCCTTCTCATCGTGCTGGGTCTACTTGCTAGTCTTACAACATTAGCCGTCGTCTCTGTACCCGGCTCATAGCCTGGTCCACACTTTAAGAAAATCATAGCGCTGCATGATTTGGATGATCTCTCTAAATCTCAAGAGGAGGGTTGGTAGTTACAGACACACGAAAGCAGGCGGATCAAACTCGCCAACTAGACAAAGTGGAGACCGAGTAGCCGATGACTGAGCAATATATGGTAGCGGTGAAGAAGGAGAATGTTGAAGAGCAAAAAAGGTCATTGAAGAGTTCTCACAAATCCTGCAAGCAAAAAGGAAAAGGAGGGTTGCTAGTGGCAATGTATCAAAAAGCGAGATCACTCTAGATGGGGATTTGAAGGAGCTTGAGAAGTTTCCGATCAGAGGCTGAAAAGGCGGCAGGGGAGGTAATGTCAAGAAGCCATGATCTATCCCTGTACTCGTGAAGCGGAGCTTTTACTTTTTTGGTTGCTTTTTGTACAAGTGCTGGTGTTTGTATTTTCTTTTCTAGCCGATATTATGTGGGTACGACCCCCATTGTTTGTTGTTGTATACGAAAATTATTATAAGTGATAAATTATTGAAATTTTGATTGTAATGTCACTTGTCTACTTATTTACATTTTATGCACTGTTTCCTTTTATATACCATTGTTTTTTATTCATCATGATTTTGTACATTTAAGTAGTCTTTGATATTTTTCCTATACTGTTTTATTTAGTCCTGTAATCACTGCCAAAATTATTTGTTTGTGTAATAGAATCGTGGAGTATTTCCTATTTTGGTTGATCCCCAGTTCACGGGATTGTTTACTCTGAACACTTGATACGAGATTGGGTGCCCCTGGTAGTCTTTCGGATGCCCCCAGTCGAGTTTATACTACAACTCCTATCATAGAGAACTTCTGGTTTTATTGTCCTCATTTTAGATGTCCCATTTTGATTTCTGACTTGAGATATCCATGAAGCTCTTTAGCGGCCTTACGGTGAGGGATTCACGTACTTAAGAAGTTCACTAAGTGATTGGTGATGCTGGAGCAACATCGATTACTTGAAATATTATTAAGTGATTTCATCGCTATGCTAACGTTTAGGCTATTGTGCACACGTGTTGCTTCTTGGAGTGCCATTTCCTTAGCTCCGGAGACGATGTGTGGCTTTTTGTAATATGATAATTCCTTTTCTTTGGATGCAATTTTGCTGATCCAAGTAGTGGTGTGCAGCTTACGAAATGCGCACGGTAAGATCGAAGCTTACTTGGTTGCAGTTTTGCGAACTAAGAAGCTAAGCATGGCTTATGAGATGTATGGCTTAAGTAATTGTGTTCGCTTGGACGCGATTCCATAATCTAAGAGGTGATACGTAGCTTATGAAAGGCATGGCTTTGATTCGGGCTTTCCCGATGTCACTGGAGCAATGCCGGTTCCTAGTGGCAGGGATCCAGTTCCGTCGATCCAATGGTTTGAGAGTATGGGGCTTATGAAATGCACAACTTTGATTCGAGCCTTCCCGGTGTTGCCAGAGCAACACTAGTTCTTAGAAGGTAGGGATTGAGTTTCGTCGATCAGTGCTTTAGGTCAATTTGCTTCCTTCGACTTGGCGGGTAAATGGAGCATACTTGAGCGTAGTTCTACTATCTGAAGTAGCGATCAGATGGTTTTGATTCGATTTGACCCCGTTGACTCGGTAGGTTACTCATGTGAACATAATTTTAATTGTTTAAAAGCAAAGTAATTTCATTAATTGAAATAAAAGTTGGGTGAGTTTTGCCTATTTAAAAAGCCTCTGGTATCCCATGATGGCTTATTTATGGAAATAGGAAATACATAAGATAGTCTTAGATAAAGTAATGACAGAGCGATTCACTGTTCCAAGCAGGGGAATTTTGGTTCCATCTACGTTTTTTAGCTTGAACGTGTCATCCCCTAGCTTTTGGCCAATTACATAAGGCCCTTCCCAGTTTGATCTGAATGTTCCTGGTATAGGGTAGACCAATTAAGGATAAGGTCTTCTACTTCGGAAGTACGGTTACAGACCTTGGTGTTGAAATGTCATGCAACCCTTTTCTTATGAGCAACGGTCCTTAGCTCAGCTTCTTCTTGCTTCTCATCGACCATATCGAGTGACTCGAATAGGAGCTACATGTCCTGCTTTTGATTGAAGTTTCACCTTCGATGAGAGGGGACTTCCAATTCAACTAGGATCATTACTTCTGAACCATATGCCATGATGAACGGAAAGTGTTAGGTTGTAGATTTATGCGTTGTTCTATAAGCCCATAGGGCAAGTGGAAGTTCATCCACCCAATTCCCTTTAGCTTTTGTTAGCCGCTTTTCGACGGTGGACTGGATTATCTTGTTTACTGCCTCCACTTGCCTATTTGCCTATGGATGTGCGGAAAAGCGTTTCTCGATTCGAAAGTGTTTGCAAAAGTTTATAAATTCACTGCTTTTGAATTGAGTCTCGTTATCCATGGTGATGTATTGTGGCAATCCAAACCTACAAATAATGTTTTTAGTGACAACGATAACAACTTTCTTTGTGGTAATAGTGACCGGCGATTTCGCTTCGTCCCATAGTAACAACGATAGCGTATTTGGCCCCTCCTTTGGCTATTGGCAATACACTAATCAAATCGATTCCCATAATTATGAATGAACATGGGTTGACCATCTGTGTTAACTCTGTTGAAGAAGTTCTTTTGATCTTGCCGAATCTTTGGCATTGGTCGCACAGTTTGGCATAATTTGCTGCATCGCATTTGACCATTGGCCAAAAATACCCATGTCAGAGAACTTTCTTTGCAAAGGTTTGCCCCCCGGTGTGATTTCCGCGGTCGCCTTCATAAACACCCCCGAGAATTTTTCGAGCTTCGCTGTTGGTCACACATCTGAGCAAGGGGGCAGAGACTCCCCTTCAGTAGAGTATTCCATCCTGTATTACAAACCGTGGTGCCTTTTGAAGGAGCTTTTTCCATTGATTCTTGTCTGCGGAGAGTGTTCCTCTGAGCAGATAGTCCTTGATTGGTGTCATCTATGTCTCTGGATCTTCGGTCATTTCGAAAAACCAGTCAATATCCATCTCGTTTATGCTTGGAGCAATCAGAATTTCAAATGAAACTAGTCCCATTGATTGAGGTTCTCTGGAACTGGCCAGTTTAACAATATAGTCCGCCTTTGTGTTTTGTTCCCTAGGAATATGAGTTATGGTGTAACGACCCGCTATTTTGGACCATTCAAATCGACAATAAAACCGTACATGTCCGACTTGAATAATTCAAAATACCGAATTGTTAATAAAATTTGGCAAAACTTAAAATATACAGTAAATAAATCAATCATAGATCACTTACACAGAGTAATACAATGCAGCGGAATAGATAAAGAATAGTAGTTCATGAAGCTACTATATACCTCAGAGTTAGAAATAAAATACAATCGAATAGTTCAAATGCCATGAAGTCTCCAATGCAATAGATGGCTTCTCTGAACCAATCAACTGGATGACTGAAGGGATAGATAGCTGGATCTTCAAGCAAAGCTCCAACTTCGAAGATGAGTCTCAAATGCTGTATCTCTCAGTCGGACCCGAGCGTAAAGCAAAACACAAAACACTCGAGTCAGGATTAACATTCTTATATCTATAAATCTAACTCAAGTGAAATATCAACTGAAATATAATTAACTTAGAGGATGTTTGGGATAACCATCCTCTAAGGGTCCATGGAGCTATCTAAAAGATAGAAATATACACTATAACACCGTAGTCTTTTCAACTTAATTTATACTTCAAAACCAAATATCATTTTCACTTCAAATATCTCTATACTTCCCAAATAGTATTTTTATATATTAAATAATTTGTACAGTAAAGAAATTTCAATTCCCTCAACTTAACAAATCGTTTAACATCAACCCGACCACCCCATTTAAATCTATTTCAATCTCAATTTATTAATTTAAATTCAACTCAATTTCTAAAATAACCACTTCAATTTTATCGATCTCAAATTCGGATTTGAAATCACAAAATACCCTTTATATTCAATATATTTCAAAACTTTAAGTATTCAACGTTTCAAACTAACTTTTTAATCAATTTAGTTTCTAAATAATAAATTCAACTATACTGATTTCAAATACATATCCGAATCTCAAAATAAACCATTTAAATCCCAATATAGTTCAAAGCTTTAACATTTAATTAAATGTTCAATTTAATAGTTCCATATAGATCTCGATTTAACGTCATTATTATCTAGTCTTAAAATAATCCCTCATTAGATACAATATCATTTAAGTAACCTTAAATTACATTTTACTCAATATTTTCTTTAATTTGTTTAAACGTGAAATATTCATTAAATCACTTAAATAAAAATCCAGTTACAAAATCATACCCTTAAATTTCCCATTCAATAATTTCAAATTGATTTAATTGAATAAATCCTTATTTAAATACCATTTAGGTAAACCCACATTTATCTCCCAATCTTAGTAAATTGCAGAATACTTTTTGGAACAAAATTTACATAAGTATTTAACATAATTTATGTATTAAATCAAATTTTGACTAAATTAAATATTATTAAATCTATATATCATTGCCCTTTATATATAAAAAAAATTTAAGGATTAACATTTAATAAGACCATATATTTCTTTCCAAAACAATGAATTAAATTTCAAAATATTTATATATATGGACCAACGATGTATGTATATATTTCTTATCATATGGTCAAGTGTTACGGATATTTATTATTTCAATCCGTACACTAAATGTATACGGGTGGATAGCATTTCAACCCGTAATCCCAATTCAATTAAATGAAAATCGCTTGGGTTTATCATTTCAACCCATAACGATTTTTTCCTATTCTAAAGTCTGTTCGGGTATGTATCATTTCAACCCATAGTGATTTCTATACTAACAGGGAACTTGCAGAGTGATAACAGATATGTAAATAATAATAACAACATGCATATATTATCAAAATAAATATATAAACAATAGGATATGGTGTCATATACCATAAGTGAATAGTTACAGATAATAGCATATATAACAATTTAAATAACTACAGCCTCATATTTCAATTGTCGTCTCAATTGAAATCAAATTTAGTAAATAAAAGAATGTTAATCGTGAGTGATTTCTCACCTTTGAAAGCCAGAGAAAAAGAAGTGAGTTATGAAATCCAGATCCGAATTCCAAAACAAAGCTAGATGGACATGGTTCAATGATCAAAGCTGATAATAGGAATAGACGAATTCAAATCAGAATTGGATTAAGGAAGATAAATAGGATAAGTGAGCTTATATAAACCTAGCCAACATATGCAGACACAGTTTATAAAATATGCAACAAAATATGCCTACGTCGGTTAATATACATACATAAGTGTGCAGACCGACTATATTAATATAACCATATATGTACTATATAACATTTCCTCTACCAATTTGTATATGACTATACATATGACTATACTTGAAATCAAAATGCACATCCCAAAAAAAAAAATCCAACGTATATCAGTCAGTCCAAACAACCTTAAGGTTGACATGAAATAAACTTTTAAAAGCATATACTGTTGAAATTATAAAATATTGATATAACTTATACTGTAAAACTACCATAGAAAATTTATATATATACCTACATTTAAATATAACTTATGTAAATTGTTGAAAATAAAATAAAATATAGTACGGTAGACTCTAAAATACTAAAACAATCATAAATATATATATATATATTATAAATTGACCTATCAACCTTGTACCCACCAATTTTATATAATATATATACCAAAACAGTACCGAAAATTGAAATACTATATTTTATATATCTAACATATGAAAGCTAATAAAATAACATATTTTATTATAGTTGAAACTGTTATAACCAAATATATAAAACATATAAAATTACGTATATTAATAGAAGGCTGCCAAACTTATACCATATATACCGTAAGCTATCAATAGTAAAATAAAACGCTTATATATATATATTTAACTTATCAAGTAGTTAGTAAAACATACGTATCTAAAAGCCATACGATAACTATATGCTAACAAAAGTCAAAAACTATATACCGTAAAATCTTAAAATAATATACATAATACAGTATAAATATATACTAACCTTTATATATGAACAGAAGTTAAATATTTATATACACGTTTATAAATATAACAATTATCATATATATACTATTATGAAATATATTATTATTTTAAAAGTTCAACTGTTAGGGAATTCAAAATCCACATAGTTGCAGTAAACATATAAAACAAAACTTATGGACAATCTATACTGTTCTTAATATATAAAATAGACTTATATCAAATAAAATGCGTACTTACTTTTAAAAACCAGAGAGGAAATGTTTTGCCAACTAATGCATGCGGCTATGGGGAGGAGGCAGGCCAAGGAAAAGAGAGAGCTCATGCTCAGGTTTGGAAGAAATAAGAAAAGATGGAGGGGAGATGAGAACAGGCGATTTTTAAAGGAAGAATGCATGCGTGATTCAAGCAACATGACATGGCGAAGGGCATTCTTCAGGCAACAGAGAAAATGCTAGTTTCTTAAATATAAAGGTAGGTCTGCATCTGATATGTGAACGTGCTATATGACTTTATATAATATTTACAAAGCTCTCTCCTCTTTTAATATTAATTTGAGGGCAACGAATAGCCTGCAGAGAGAAAAAAAGATGCAATCTATGCTATACTATATATATATATATATATATTCCTAGAAACACGGAAACGAAGAGGTAAAAGAGGGAAGAGAAAGAGGCGTATAAATAAATGTAAATAAATTTAGATTTTAAATGAAATAAATGGAACAGCAGAGATTAAAGTATGGATGTAGATCCTGGAATAATAAAAAGCAACGGTTATATGTTGATTAAGAAAAATAATTAAAACAATTAATGGCTTAAATGGGGTAGCATGTTTCAAATTTTTGAAATGCAAAAGAAACGTACACTATAAATATAAAGTTTTCAAAAGCAAAAGAAAAGTAAAGCTGTCCATTAATTCATCAAAACGTTATTTAAGTAATAAATTGAAATGAAAAAAAAAAGTAATTGTAACGGTCAATAGTTGATTTATCTATACACTTAAAGCAATAAATTTTTGTTGTTTGTACAACACATAATGAGTTTTGAAAGTCAAGGATATAAAAATGGATAAAAGGAAAGAAATCAGGAAATTTTGTGAGCAATAGCTTTCCAAGGAAAGGTAGGCTTACATTATATATACATGCTGAGATGATTAGGCACGTTCAAAAATTTTGAAGCAATGAAGGAATTGGAAATAAATATAAAATGACAGAAATTTGAAAAGTCCGTAGCTATGATTTAGCCAAAATTTATTAAAGCCATTTACTAGAAAGGTTGGAACCGAAATAATAGGGAGAGGAAGGCACATTAAATTTGATGACAAAGTTGTGTTCAGATCTATAAGCAAGTGGTTTATATATTATAGGCCTTATGAAAGCGAGGGAAGGAACGGATGCTACTAGCTTGATGATTTGAGATTCTTTCAAGCGTTAAAAACAAAAATAAAGAGAGACCAGAATAAACGCACCACCATAAATATAAATATACGCTTCAATTGCAAAAGAAACGTATAGAGAAAATTATGGGGTAGTGGGAAAGGTAAAGTCAGTGCACGAAACTACAAGGAATAATAAAAGCAAGGTCGATGATCTCAAATTTATTAATGGTTACGAATGGAAAAGTCTACCTGAATTGGAGAAGTATTAAGCAATAGAAATCTTTAACGGTAGTAAAAAAGAAACCGTTACGCATTGATTCAGAAATCAATTAAAGCAATTAATAGCTTGAATTGGACAGCACGTTTTCTCGATTAAATAAACTTCCATAAAATTATTTGAAAATTTACAATCTGCTATATTTAAATATACGTATTCTAAGTATATAAACATTTTATTTAAAAATTCAATTATTATAAGATTTCACAAATATTCAATTAAATACGTTATAGAATCAATTAAAATTGTTAAAATTTTCCGGGTCGTTACACTCTCCCCCACTCAAAACTTTTCGTCCCCAAAAAGGAAGGAGGTAGGAGAATAAAACAACCAGAAAAAAAATAGATTGAAAGCCAAGATAAACAATAAATTTTAAAACTATATAAATTTTATTTAAAATATTTATTTGAAAATTTCATTTGAAATTAAATTTTCTTTAATATTTAATACTTCTCAAACTCTTTTGCAAACAAATATTTACATTATTACTTCTATTTACAAAGACTATTGAAAATATTAAATCCAAAATTTATGAAAATTTTAATTTATCTCAAGATACCTTTCAAATATTATCAATAAATTAATAATCATTTTCTTTAAAGATGTTTTATTTAATTTATAACTTCAAAAATATTTATAACACTAAAATTTTATATAAATATACAAATAAGCAATATTTAAAAGATTTATTCAAAAAGGAAAGGAAGGTAGATTCCGAAAACGGAATATAGGTAAAAATGTAGCTGAGCAGAGGAGGTAGATTCAAAAGAATAGAATCGGGAACGAATAATTTATTTCAAACCATAAGAATTTTAATTTCAAATATTAATACAAAATTTCTTTGTTGGGAAAAATACTTTTATAATAAATACCTTTATAATAATACGTTTATATCGAAATAAATCTTTCTTTCGAAAATATTTTTATAACTCGATGTTTTAACAAGTTTATCCTCGTTCTTGCAGACTCTGGCCATGCGTTGATCAGGCGCAAAGCTAGAATTCTTCAAGTACTTAGTAGACCTGTTTCAACACCCAGTGAAAATACTTGAAAAACCTTTTTAAAAACAGATATGGAAAGTACAATCCAAACAAACAAACAAACCAAAACCTTTGTCCGACCATGGTTCGCAGATACACAATGGTTACGCCTGGGTCTCACAGGAAACAATCCATATCCGTAAGCTTTCTCAGCCCTGCGAGTTACGCCATGATGACTAGTAGAGTGCAGGATACACAATGGTTACGCCTGGATCCCCCAGGAAACAATCCGTACCCCTAGGCAAGACTCAGCCAGGCACTTGCGCTACTATTCGCGACCTACACAGATTGCAGGATACACAATGGTTACGCCTGGATCCCCCAGGAAACAATCCGTACCCCTAGGCAAGACTCGGCCAGGCAGTTGCGCTATGCAGTCACGAGAGAAAAAAAAAACCATGGGTTACGCCACGGTGGGAAACACTCGAGTATTACATCCGGAAAACCGAAAATCAGAGAGAATAATATCGATAGAATGAATCCACGATGTGGCCATAAAGCGGATATCAAGCAAAGGCACTTTACATATCTTTACTTCGAAAATATATATCATATAGTACCTTTTCAAATACTTTCAAATATCATTCTTATATAAAATCCATATATATATATAAGATTCCATTTTCAAATCGAATACTTTCCAAATCAATAGTATATCAAATCATACTTATATAGACTTCGATTTATAAAAAAAAATTCTCTTTCCAAATTGAGTACCTTTCAAATCAATAGATTTCAAATCACTTCATACTTATACAAATCCATTTTATATAAGTTCGACCACTCCCAAATCAAGTGCTTAACAATATAAGGTTCTCAATTTCAAATCATTTCAATATCAATTCAGTTTCAAAATCATATAGGATTTCACAAAATTTTCTTCCAAATTAAGTATCTAAATTTCAAAGTTCCCAAAATAATAGGTTTAGAAAATTATCCCAGTTACCAAATTAAAATAATCCAAGTCAAACAAATTCATTTCCAAAATCACCATATAAGTACTGGTTTTTAATTTCAATTTAATTTCAAAATCAAATATTTTCTCAAAATCAATTATACTCAAAATCGTTTCCAAATTTATAATCATCACTTTAAAACTTTTAAACTATCTATTTCTATTAGAAATATCCAATTTACCTTTCTGAAAACCATTATTTGAAATTAATTTTTTTTTCCAAAACATTTCAAAACTAAATTCCATATTAGTATAATTAAAAATAGTCATATTCACTTACTTAACAAAAGGTTTCAAACTTACTTAAGTCATACACTTCAAAACTAAACTTATATGCTTTATCAAAAATTTTATACTTTTCGAAATTTCTTAGTTTAAAACTTTTAAACCTTGACTTGGAAGTGCTCAAACCTTCAAAATAGTCGATGAAATCAAATTTCAAATCTAAGAGTTGGAAATCATTTTTTTTATATATAGAGTTATTATTAGTCAAATCGAAAACTCGAGGACTGAACATCGGTCTCACTTTAAATTGTTTCAAATATATACATATATCTTTCGAAAATATCAAATTATACTTCGGAATTTGAAATCAAAATTTGTTTCACAATATCACTCGCAAAGCGAAGCTATTAAAGTGGCCTCTCCCCTACTCTGAAACTCGAAAATCAATGTCGATGATGCGTGCACTTATCACCGAAATTATTCTCCAGCGACATAAGTGAGTTCTGGACTTCTATTTTCTTGAAAACTTCTTTGAAATTTCTTCAAAATTATTGGAATTCATTTGAACCCATTTGAAACATTTCTTATTCGGAAAAATACTTTTAAATCGTATTATTTTTATATATTTTCCAAAATCTTAAATCCAATTTCAAAATACCGGAATTCAGTTCTCGAATTTCAAATTTAACACTTCAGTTATAAATCATTTTTATATAAATCAATTTCTTATAATTTTCCAAATTTCAAATCCTTTCAAAACCTTTTTATATATAGGATAACATTTCTTATTTGTTTTATATATATGTATATAATCCTTATAGAAAACATTTTCTTTTTTTATATATAGAACAAATAGAATCATAGTTATTAAAATAATAATTTCGATATATAAAACAATTTCAAAAATACAAACATACCCGATTTTCAAAGGATGATTCAAGAATGAATTTCAAAACAAAGATAGAGATTTAAATTAAAGGAACTCCAATCAATAGAATCCTGATTCGAAGATGGACTCGATCGAAGATGAGATAATTAAATTACAAAATAGAAGATGGATATACTTCTATAAATCTCGGGCGACCTTAACTGGGTAGACCGTGACTTCAGGAATATAATTGATGCGGAATTCTAAAGCAAATCGACATTCAATTGCCAGAGATAGAATTCGGCATACCAAGATATAGCAGCATCGTAAACCGAGGATACAGAAATCTTCGGTGAATCAACGCCAATTTGTAAAGGAGTTTTCACCCCCCTTTACAAAACATTCAGTGGAGTTGTGGGATACTCCAGAACCAAACGAATATAAATAGGGAGAGACAGAATGAATTTCGGAACCGAGGGACATTCCAAAATTCAAAGGAAATCGAGTCAAAAGGAAGAGATTCAGCTCGAGCGAAAGTGATTCTGTAAATAAATTTACCGTATATGCTAAGTTTTTCCTAGAGCCAAAGCTCTGATACCAACTGTAACGACCCACTATTTTGGACCATTCAAATCGACAATAAAACCGTACATGTCCGACTTGAATAATTCAAAATACCGAATTGTTAATAAAATTTGGCAAAACTTAAAATATACAGTAAATAAATCAATCATAGATCACTTACACAGAGTAATACAATGCAACGGAATAGATAAAGAATAGTAGTTCATGAAGCTACTATATACCTCAGAGTTAGAAATAAAATACAACCGAATAGTTCAAATGCCATGAAGTCTCCAATGCAACAGATGGCTTCTCTGAACCAATCAACTGGATGACTGAAGGGATATATAGCTGGATCTTCAAGCAAAGCTCCAACTTCGAAGATGAGTCTCAAATGTTGTATCTCTCAGTCTGACCCGAGCGTAAAGCAAAACACAAAACACTCGAGTCAGGATTAACATTCTTATATCTATAAATCTAACTCAAGTGAAATATCAACTGAAATATAATTAACTTAGAGGATGTTTGGGATAACCATCCTCTAAAGGTCCATGCAACTATCTAAAAGATAGAAATATACACTATAACACCGTAGTCTTTTCAACTTAATTTATACTTCAAAACCAAATATCATTTTCACTTCAAATATCTCTATACTTCCCAAATAGTATTTTTATATATTAAATAATTTGTACAGTAAAGAAATTTCAATTCCCTCAACTTAACAAATCGTTTAACATCAACCCGACCACCCCATTTAAATCTATTTCAATCTCAATTTATTAATTTAAATTCAACTCAATTTCTAAAATAACCATTAGAGAGAGAACAATTTTATTGAATTGAGAGATAGATCTTACAATACAATCAAGCTCCATATTTATAGACTATTTATGCAGTGCAGATTACAACCATGCCCTTTCTTATTTAGCATATTCATCCCTATTATTAATGTATATTACAATACTCCCCCTTGAATATGCATACGTAAAGATGATAAGAGTAATTGCCTCATTAAAAACCTTGTTATGAAAAACCCAGTGGGAAAAAATCATAAACAAGGAAAAGAGTACAACATGATTTCATCTTTAAGTAACATATATTTTATAATGTTACTACGAGGGTTGATTCTTCTGGATCAAGATAATGCCTCATTAAAACCTTACTAATAAAAACCCAGTGGGAAAAAATATTAGTGAAGGAAAAAGAGTACATTATAGCGTATTTCATGCGCTCCCCTGGATTATAACGCATTATTCAATTAGTTTGTTGATGCAGCCAACGCATACCAATTTTGTACACCATCTTCTGAAATGTTGATTTTGAAAGTGCCTTCGTGAATAAGTCCGCTGGATTTTCTTGGGATCGGATTTGTTTCACTTCTATCTTATTATCCTTTTGTAGCTCATGTGTGAAGAAAAATTTAGGAGAAATGTGTTTCGTCCTATCACCCTTAATGTAACCCGCTTGAATTTGAGCTGCACAAGCTGCATTGTCTTCATAAATAATGATTGACCTTTCCGTTACTGATGGATGTTGGAAGCTTTTTCGAATATGCTCAATCAGTGATCTTAGCCAAATATATTCTTTACTTGCTTCATGTAGTGCTAGTATTTCAGAGTGATTGGATGATGTTGCTACCAATGTTTTTTTTGTAGATCGCCATGAAATTGCAGCATTGCTGTTATTAAATACGTATCCAGCTTGTGATCTTGCTTTAGTGGGTCAGAAAGATAACCTGCATCAGCATAGCCAACTAGATTTGGATTATTGCCTGTGTTAGAGTAAAATAAACCCAAATTTGTCGTTCCACGAAGATATCTCATGACATGTTTTATACCATTTCCAGTTTCTTTTTGTTGGTTCTGAACTGTATCTTGCTAGAAGATTTACTGAAAATGCAACATCTGGTCTTGTGCATTGGGCCAAATATAATAATGCACCAATGGCACTAAGATATGGCACTTCCGGGCCAAGCACATTCTCATCTTCTTCTTTTGGGTGGTTAGGGTCCTTTTTAATATCTAAAGATCTAACAACCAATGGCGTACTAAGTGGATATGCTTTATCCATTTGAAAACGCTTTAGAATTTTCTCAATGTAGTTTGATTGATGGATTAATATGCCACTAGTACTGTGCTCAATCTGTAGACCGAGACAGTGCTTAGTTTTGCCAAGATCTTTAATTTCAAATTCCTCCTTTAAATAATTTATTGTTTCATCAATCTCTTCTGGAGTCCCAATCAAATTTATGTCATCAACATAAACTGCTAAGATAGCAAATCCCTTTACCGATTTCTTTATAAAGACACATGGACAAATGAGATTGTTTTCGTATCCTTCTTTTACCAAATATTTACTAAGACGGTTATATCACATCCTTCCAGATTGTTTCAATCCATATAGTGATCGTCTTAGTCTTAATGAGTACATGGACTTTGATTTTGCCTCAGGCAATTTATATTCATCTGGAATTTTCATGTAAATGTTGGTATCTAATTCACCGTAAAGATAAACTGTCACAACATCCATTAATCTTATATAGAGTTTTTCAGAAACTACAAGGCTTATCAAATATCGGAATGTTATGACATCCATGACAGGGGAGTAAGTTTCCTTAAAGTCAAAACCTGGTCTCTGCAGGAAACCTTGTGCGACAAGTCGTGCCTTGTACCTCACGACTTCATTTTTATCATTTCGTTTTCTAACGAATACCCATTTATAACCTACTGGTTTAACATTTTCTGGTGTTTTCTCTATTGGTCCAAATACACCATGTTTTTGAAGTGAATCTAGTTCCACTTGGGTAGCATCTTTCCATTTTGGCCAATCGTGTAATTTTTGACATTCATTAATGCTATTTGGTTCATTATCATCATTCTCATTATTCTCATTATGGTCATGACTTTCAATTATTTTAGTAGCTACTGCGAATGAGAATACATCATCAATTATTATTTTACTTCGATCCCATATTTCTCCGTAGTTCGTATAAAATATTGAGATCTCATTATTATTAGGTACCATTTTATCGTTGGAATCTTCTTTTATATCTTCTGGGATAATATTTCCTTCCGCGCTTCTAGGAGAATTGGGATTTTCATTTGAGTGATCTTTTTGATCATTTATAACCTCTTCAGGAGGTTCCATAATTGATGATTTTTCATTAGACTTTCTTTTTCTAGGCGCCAAGTCTTTTGAACCAATTGGCCTTCCACGTTTTGTCTTGCTTTAGATTCATTTGCTGCTAGATTTACTTTTGATCCTTCAGGGACATCAATTTTTGCTGGTGCATTTTCTGCTGGAATGTGAGATTTAGTTATTTTTGCAGTGTCACTAAATGCATCCTGTAGTTCATTTGCAATATTTTGAATATGCAAAATTCTTTGTACCTCATATTGGCATTGTTTAGTACGTGGATGCAAATAAGACATAGATGGAGTATTCCATGATATTTCACGCCGTTCTACTGGAACGGTCTTTTCTCCCCCTAATGGCGGGAAGATTGCCTCATCAACTT
The DNA here is from genome assembly GCA_030765085.1 of Allium cepa. Lineage (NCBI taxonomy): Eukaryota > Viridiplantae > Streptophyta > Magnoliopsida > Asparagales > Amaryllidaceae > Allium > Allium cepa. The sequence continues at coordinate 169,829,651 of CM060932.1, forward strand.
TACAGTCTGAAAATCTTGCAGTGAAGACATCACCTGTAAGAGGTTCAAGGTAACGAATAATCGATGGGGAACCAAATCCCACATAAATTCCCAACCGTCGATGAGGACCCATTTTAGTACGAAGTGGGGGATTAATAGGTATATGCACAGCACAACCAAATTTTGGTAAATGTGAAATATTTGGTTGAAATCCAGTTAAGAGCTGTGATGGTGAAAGCTGATGATAATCTATTGGTCTAATTTTAACCAATTTCGATGCATGCAAAATTGCATGGCCCCAAGCTGAAACGGGTAGTTTTGATTGCATAAGCAATGTCTTGCAATAAGTTGCAAGCGCTTAATTAATGATTCCGCTAGACCATTTTGAGTATGAACATGAGCTACTGGATGTTCAATTTCAATCCCCAATGATAGACAATAATCATCAAATACTTGAGAAGTAAATTCTCCAGCATTATCTAGTTGAATCGATTTAATTTGATGATCAGAGAAGTGTACTCTCAATTTTATTATTTGAGCAAGTAGCTTGGAAAATGCCAAATTTCTTGTAGAAAGTAAATAGACATGTGACCAACGAGTTGATGCATTGATCAATACCATAAAATATTTGAATGGTCCACATTCAGGGTGGATTGGGCCACATATATCACCTTGAATTCTTTGTAAAAATGTTGGAGTTTCATAAGTGATTTTACTATATGAAGGTCGAGTGATTAATTTTCCTTGTGCACATGGGGCACATAATTAATCACTTGGTAAATTCAATTGGTTTGATAAATCATGTCCGTTTGAGTTTTTTGCAATTTTACGCATCATATTTGATCCAGGATGACCCAAGCGATCATGCCAAAGAATCAATGTCTTTGTATTTGTGAGCTTCTGGCTCATGTTTATAGAGTGAGATTCAACTATACCAATTTTTGTAAAATATAAACCAGTTGAAATTGTATCAAATTTTTCTAGGATGAGCTTCTGGTTTTCAATTCTAGAAATAACACAAAGATATTCTTTGTTGTTTTCATTTATAGTTTCAATATGGTATCCATTCATTCTTATATCTTTGAAACTCAGCAAATTTCTTTTAGAGTTGCTTGAGTATAATGCATTCTGAAAAAAGATATGCGTACCATTTGGTAATATTATATGGGCTCTTCCGGACCCGTCAATTATATTAGCAGATCAGCTATAGTGGAGACTTTAGCTGAGAAATTTTCAGATAGTTCAGAGAAAAACTTCTGGTTTTTCAAAATTGTATGAGTAGTTGCACTATCTAGTAAGCATATATCATCACCCAAATGGCGTTCCATACCTTAAGAATTAAAGACAATGATTAGTCAATCATTAAAAATTTGTATACATAAATAAATGTAATGTAAACAAACAAAGTAATATGATTAAAATAGGATATTGATTAAAAACAACATTCACATTACACATTACTAGTACTGCAAAGGGAAATACAATTAAACGAACACAAACTTCAAACTGATTTATTGATGCAAGCTAATGAAATAAAACGAAAGTCACATAATAAACTTCAAGACATTTCTAATTGATCAACTCGGTCATATCATTGTCATTGCACTTAGATTTTCATCATTAATGAAATTTCCATTGTCATCTTCGAAGAAATCATCTAACTTCAGGTTAGTGTTTTCAAGTAACTTTTCGTCATTATTTGCCTCAATATTCTTTGAGCGATGATATTCTTCAACTGTTTTCTTTGATGATCTACATGTACATGACCAGTGACCAGATCGTCCACATCTATAACAAACTTCCTCATAATGTCTTTTATTTTCTGAAGCTGAATCATTGTTCTTTATGGGCTCAATTTTCTTTTGTTGCTTTTTAAAGTTGGTGGTTTTGTTACCTTTAAAACCACCATAACCACCTCTGCTAGAGTTATATCCACGTCCACGACCATGTCCTCTACCTCGACCTCGACCCCTACCTCTTCCAGAGTGGGCAAAATTAGCATTAACTTCAGGCAATGCAGTTGAACCAGTTGGTCTTGAGGAATGATTTTTTATAAGCAATTCATTATTTTGTTCAGCAATTAGTAAGCATTCTATGAGTTCAGAATATTTTGTAAAATGACGCTCTCGATATTGCTGCTGCAGGAGTATATTCGAGGCATGAAATGTTGAGAAAGTCTTTTCAAGCATTTGTGCCTCACCCACCTTTTCTCCACATAATTTCAGTTTAGAAGTGATTCTAAACATTGCAAAATTATATTCTCTTACGGACTTAAAGTCCTGAAACCTCAGGTTCAACCACTCTTGCCTGGTATTTGGAAGTATGACCGTCTTCTGGTGGTCATAACGCTCCTTCAGGGAGTTCCATAAGTGGAGAGGGTCTTTTTCAGTCAAATATTCTGTTTTAAGTTCATCATGGATATTACGTCCTAAAAATATTAGAGCCTTTGCCATGTCCTGCTGGGACATAGTATTGCCATTTTTAATGTGATTTTCTAAGCATTGAGATTGCAAATGAATCTCAGCATCCAGTATCCATGATAAGTAGTTGTCTCCAGATATATCCAAAGGTTTAAATTCAATCATTGCGATGTTTGTCATTTTGTGAACTGTTCATAAAATAAATTGCATATTCTCTACAACAGCATTCACTATTTGTTTGTTTCCAGCTAAAAGGAAGAAGAAAAAAATGGAAAGTCTTCATTCATGGTATCAAACAACTATACCAAAAAAAATTGTATCAACAAAACCAAACATTTGGATTTTGCAACTTTCATGTATTTATCAAATAAGAAAGGAAAGTCAGCTTTTGTGTATATTCCATTCCAAACTTTTGAATTTTATTTGGAAATAGATCCGCAAAGCGAAAAAAATATTGAATTTAGAAGCCAAAGAATAAAAATAAGAGTGACACAAGAAAAGACATGAAAAATATAGAAGCGAACCCCAAACTAGCATGTGCTGACTTGATAGCTTTATCAAAAAAATAATATGATATTGACAATTACCTTTTTGGAGAGAGGAAAAGTAACGAGTTTATAAAGAAATGCAAGAACAATTCCTTTACATGCTGTTTAAAGGAAATAAGAAATAGAATGTATGTAGATATATTCTAAAAGACTCGTCTGCACTAATATATATAATAGGATTTTGAATATAAATAGCCTTAGAATTGGAATGGTCAGAAGAGAAACAGTCAGAGTAATTAATATTGAATTACTTGCTGAGAAGTTGGAAAGTTTGAAGGTGAACAGGTTGAGGTCAATAATTAATTCGCATTCCTTCGTGATGATAACGTGTTACAGAATAAAGAGAATGAAGACCATTAGAGAGAGAACAATTTTATTGAATTGAGAGGTAGATCTTACAATACAATCAAGCTCCATATTTATAGACTACTTATGCAGTGCAGATTACAATAATGCCCTTTCTTTTTTAGCATATTCATCCCTATTATTAATGTATATTACAACACATAAAAAATTATAATATTGAAAAGGTGAAACAGAGAGCACCTCCACAAACATTTTGAAGTGCGTTGAATGAACACATCAAACATCATTGGCATAGTATATTTTACAATACGACTTCAAATACAAACCACTATAAACTCTCTACTTTGAATTTCCAACAAATCATTATCATGTCTCAGAAAATACTAAAAGAGCAACCCTGTTAGTAGCAGCAATTTCGTTCAAACATATTCTATCAAAAATAATTATTCTATGAATAAATGAAATCGAGGAAAAAACCAGGAAATTGGGTTTGACAAGTCGACCCAAAACCATGAAAGAAAGTTTACACTGGAAGAAAAACATTAGCACCTTACTTGAATTCCACACAATCTAAATTATCTGAAAATTAGAGGAAAAATAGTCATTATAGTTTCACTCTTACAAAAAAACCAGTAGTACCAAACTACCAGCAGTTTGTAATGTTACGGAACATCAAATGCACTCATTCTTGCAACACGTTTTTTATTGGTGATGAAAACGTAGAATCAAAATATACATGTTATAAGCATACAATTTGTTAGGATTTAATACAGAGAAAGAGGAGAGAGATACAACCTTAATCAAAAGAGACTACATTGTTATTCACCAGATCATAAGAATTACGTACAGAGCTTTTAAATAAAAGGAAAATACCCACTACTTCCTAAACTTTAGGCCCTAACATATAAATAGGAACATATGGTTAACACTATATTGACTATTTCTAACAACCTCCCTTAAACTGAATGTGCTAATATTCAGTTTACAACACAGTTTCTTCATCGTCTTCCATAGACGAACTCGGTCACATCTTTCATCTCTACCTGGTTGGGCATACTCAACTGTTTCACGTTGATTGGTACTTTAACCATCAACAAATACTCTTGGTTTACTCTTAGGGATCCACCGACCTCTCCATTCGGGTCGTCCCTTGTATCTGTCATCTCTCCAACAAGTGAGAACCGCAGCACTTCTTCCTTACTTGTTGGATGACACAAAACTAAATCTTCCTCACTCCGTCTACTTCACATGTAGGCATGCCTATCTTCTCTTAGGCATATCATCAAACAGTTTTCGAGCATTCTTCGAATTGTCCAACCTCATAACCAACATCGTTTTATTCACTATCAACATATGCAGCCAACGTTTTGCAGAACATCTTCTTCATGCTAACATCAACATCACCATTAAACTGTCGAGACCGATCATCCACACACTGACTGCTTCATCACAGCCTCACTACTTTCCAGTGCGGTGCATGCATCCAACACCCTTCAACCAATTTCCCACTACATACCAATCACTCCTCCGTTTCACAATGCACAAACAGCCGCTACGACCTTCATACCACCATCCACTCGCTTTCAGTCTCCATATTTACCACTGCATCCCTCTCTGTTCATCCGACTTCAACAACATATAAACTTCAACCACATCAGCCATTCACCAAACTCACTGACTTTCACTTCACCACACAAACATATACTGTCATCAAACCACATCACCACCCTGAACACACCATTGTCTTATCAACTCCTAAACCATTCACCACAAAAATGCACTTCATATAGCAAATATCACCTCCCTGTGCACCTCCCTGTACATTGATCCTTGCATCACCCCTGAACAATTGAACAACTGCACCACTTAACTGGCTCCATCAAAACTGCAAACATCACCAAAATCAGCTGACCAACTAACATGGCAGTGTCAAAACACTGTCATCTCCCACAGAAACAAAACCATTGTGCTACATTGTGCAATTCGATTTCAACCCCACTTCTTTATTCACATCATTCACCATTCCAAAACACCGCCATTCCTCACTGTCATACAACAACATCACTCTCTACGATACTCCCACATCCTACTACTTCAATGCATACAGTCACTTCACATTCACTGCTACATACCCAAAACTGTCAACACGTTCTTCAAATTCAAACACATTACTGCCTAATATACCCACTGACATCACAATGTCATCAACATCCTACCATCAATAGCTGCAATTCAACTTTTCCCCAACATTCACATATACTCCATCAAACTGCAATCTCCAACCTGCCTGAAGCACATACTTATACAACATACTCACCAAAGCACTGCAATACATCACAAACTTCACCCTTACTCCGGCCTCTGCCTCATCAAAAACCATACAAGTCGCTGTCAAAACATACCTGATACATCACCTCCCCTGCTCAACCAATTCCAACCTTCAGCCAGTTGCCATCACCAAAATTCACACTCCACTGCCAAATTCACAACATACAACTCCACTTCGACACCAACTCACTATCACCCATCCTCTACACACCACTACCTTATACTTGCATCACCGAAACACTTTCACATACCCTCTGTCAACATCCTACAACTCCAAGAACAACTGCAATCGAACACTACTACCCATCACGCTGCAATCAAACAACCAGAACATCAATCGAATAGTCATCAATCGAACAAACTTCTCCCTCCTCCTACTGCCTGTTCATCTCCACTGCCAATTACTGCAACCATCCCTCCTGACATAACCTCTCCCGACCAACTTTGCTACTTCAATCACCCCAAATCGAGACCGCAAACCTACTCGCCCCTCGAAATCGCGACTTCCAAATCCAGCCGAGCAACCCAAAAATCGAAAACAAATAGCGAGTCGAAATTCTATTTGATTTCCTTTTTTAATCCCGAGAGCAAGTGAATTGGATTAATTTAGAGAATTTGAATTTGGACGGTCTGATTATTCTGGTTTTGGGTGAAGAAAGTGTTGCGACGACGCTCCAAATCTCAGCAAGCTTCTCGGCGAACTCCAAGTGAACTCCGACGAACAGTGAGCTCCAAGCAAAGCGCAAGCAACTACCATTGAGGACGACTACATCTTCTTTGAGCACTTGCAAATGCGTTCTTCTTTAGATCTCAAAGCAGACAAAACATCCACATCTAAATCTTGAAATTTGTAAACGCAGCAATGATTTTCATTAGGCTTTTTGAGACCTTTATTTTTGTGAAATGAAACAACAAAATAAAAACCGACTAGCACTCTCTATCCTCTTTCTCTCTCTCCTCTCTAACCTAGCTCCGATACCATGTTAGGATTTAATACAGAGAAAGAGAAGAGGGATACAACCTTAATCAAAAAAGACTACATTGTTATTCACTAGATTATAGGAACTACGTACAGAGCTTTTAAATAAAAGGAAAATACCCACTACTTCCTAAACTTTAGGCCCTAACATATAAATAGGAACATATGGTTAACACTATATTGACTATTTCTAACACAATTTACTCACTGAAACTTTCGGTGGTTATGATGAGTATCAGGAGAAGCCTCATTTTTTTGTCTTTCTTCATCGACAAGCACTTTACCATCCTTGGGCATCAAGGAAGGAATCCCATTTGTTATCTGAAGGAGACAAATGCAGAACAAGAGTGGTATAGTAGAAAATGCAATCTATTAGAGAAATAAAATTAGTACTCTAGAATAAATTTCAAAACTAAGACATTGGAGCGCCTGTAGCTTAGTGGATAGAGCGTCTGTTTCCTAAGCAGAAAGTCAAAGGACCTCTTCCTGGCGCCGTTTCCTCCAATTTTCTTCGTGCTCTGCTCTTTTTTACCCAACCCTCCCGGTTTTAAACATAAACTAAGTGCACAAACTCAAAACCAAAGCGACTTGGCACCCTTGAATCGAAACTATTTGCGTGCTTGCAAACTGCAAAGTGAATGCTTAAATACAAAGCGAATGGAAACATGATGCAAAATCAGAAATCACCTCAATAACATAAGAATCAATTTCATGTAGATTGTGCTCGAAGATTCTAGTTAAGGGGAATTAAAAAAGATGATTTATTAAATTAAATTTGGCTTAGGGGAACTAAAAAAGTTAATTTCAACCTTAAAGGGCGATCAAATTAGTGATTTTTCCCTTGTAAAAATAAATGAAAATTACTAATTTAACATCTCTATAGTTAATTCTTTCCCATTCTTTCTCTGCTACCTCTTCTTAATCTCTTCATCTTAAAACCATAAATCTTAATTCTCTAATTATATATAGAAATACGGCGTCACGTCCGTTGGACGTATGTTTATAAGGAAGTGGGAATATTGTGTATGCGTTACAGTTATGGTAGTGACATGTATACACACGCACAAAGTTACAGACACACACATATTCGTGTGTGTGTATGTATATGTATCTGTTTTTGTGTGCGCGCGCGCTGGTGTGTATGTGTGTGCCTATGCTGTACATTTTTCCTTCTTTTTGTACGGTTGCAGTAATGTACACATATATATTAAGTTTGATATAATTATATAGGGTGGACATAAGTGATTGAAAATTTGGAAGCAGCTAGGAAGAAGATGATTGATAGTGAAATGCAATAAAATGAACATTCATTTGTTGATGCAATCACAATTACTGAATATTTCTGTGATTTCTTTTCGTAACTGCAAATGTTTTGTGGAATAGATTAATGTCAAAGTTATGGGTTATGATAGTATTGGAGAGTGAATATGCAGTTGTGATTAGTTACTAATTTACTGGGTGTAAGCAGCGTTGTAAAAAAATGTACCGCAAATATTATAGTTCATGAGTTAAGTAGGTAAAGACGACAGTCGATTGCGAAACTGAGTAGAGAAACACAATTCATGTAGAGTAACGAAGTTCAAATAGGCAACATACGTACTATGGAGCAGAGAAATATAAAAGGTACTCATGGTTACTATAACGGTAGAATTGTTGTACGAATTCATAGTGAAACGGGAAAATGAACATATGTTTTATTAACATAGAGTATGATCTGTTGTGAGAGAGCTCTGCAAGAAAAAGGTCAACAACGTTATCGCATTCTTCAATCTGCAGGGAAAAAAAGTGAAAGTATGGAATGCGTATATGTATCTATTTGTATATATAGTAAACCATGTATGTTTATAAGTATAGCATACCACTTCGGGGGTGAAAAAATCATCCCAGTTGCTGTCAGCCGGACAAGACAAAAAATGTTGATGTTCATTAGCTTGTTGCGGTTGCACTGTAGAGACAGAGAATTCTGACCATTTGATGTTGTTTTGCACAGCGTTAGTAGTGGGTGAGTAGGAAAGAAATTGAGCTAAGTGGTTCGCGTTGCGAATAGTCGATTCATCTTCCAGAGTAGTTGGCGGTGGAACGACCTCTGAAGCTTCAATTTTTCAGTAGGAAGTGATCGAAGATGTTTTGATGCATGTGTGCATTTTCGTTTTAAATTTTCCATGGGAAGGCGTAGTGGAGTTTCTATATAGGTCGGTGAACTTTTGCTCCGCACGAACAAAGACAACGAATGGCAATAAGTTGAAATATGATGTTTGTGAAAAAAGAAAGCTAGTACAGAAATACAGTAGGGAGTGTATATGAGAAGGAGTGGAGAACGGTAAAAAAGAACTGCAGATGTAATGCATGAGAGGAAGAAAATCTGCATTGGTAGAGTACAGGGAGATAGAAGATGTTAAATGTATGAATTTAGGAAAGTGGAAAAGTACCTTTTTCATTTTGGACTGGGAGACCTATAAAGCATTGATTAAACATTGAGGATGTGGAAGAATTTATAGATGCCCGGTGATGTCAGTAGGAAAACATAGGGTAATAGCAATTTGATAAGGAAGTGCGGTAGTTGAAGCCGTCATGGTAGAATTAATGAGTCATTTACGTGATTAATATTTTTTGCAGTAAGAAGAGTTGTTAACCTTGTATGTAGGAAACTTTTTTGGAGCAGCGGTAGGAAACGTGGTAAAGCAGTGATGGGGGAGATAGACATAAATTTACGTAGTATAGTTGTGTACATCGCGTGGACCTATATTTATATTTGTGTTATAAAATGCTGGCATCAGCGTGTAACTCAGTTTCGTACTTGCACTTACCAGGATCATCAGTCGATTAATTTAGTACAACATCAAACCCGTGGTCCACCTGTTATCACTACAAGGTGAACAGTGATTTCCGACGGCAGAAAACCATCAGCGGCCGTCAGAAAATAAGGCATCGGGGAGCAGTGTTTCCGACGGCTTCCGACACAGGGCGCCGAACATATTTCCGGCGGTTTCCGAAGGATTCCGACCGTCGGAAAAAATGACATACAGGCTGTCGGAAGCCATCAGAAAATGACCACCTGGAAGCTGTCGGGAGCCATCGGAAATCTGTTGTATTTTTTTAACTGCTGTAATATAGTCTTCCATCCACATTTTTCATCCTAACACTATTTCACCAATACTGCACAATCCAGTATACAATATTCCAACCAAATATCAAAACACAGCTACACAAAATTCATCAAACACACAAATACATCAAATTACATCAAAATAAAATACTTAATATACATAACTATTCCAACATTCACAACAACCCCAACAACAAGTGTTCTACCATGTCATACATACACAACATAACACAAAATCATCAACATCCACGTCATTATACAACCACACAACCAAGTGTATCAAACATAATCATACAAAAATTAACAACTACCTCCACCGTCTACCAAATCATATAAAATTAAAAAAAAAATACCTGAAAAAGCAAGCAAGCAATGAATCAATCTCCTCCAGATCCAGAGCCAGCCGAGGAAGGGAAGCGGCCACCAAACTGCTGCATGTACTCTAGCAGTTATGTGGTCTGCATGGCATGTTGGCGGTTCTGCTCCTCCAGCTGGGACACTCTAGCCCGTAATTCTTCTATATCTGCTAGATCACTCTGAGCGCTATTCCGCGGACCCCGTCTCTGACTGTTGGCCTACAATAAATATTTAATTTAGCTGTGTGATCTTTGTAAGTGTATGTGTGTATCTCTGTAAGTTAGTAAGTAACATAACGTTCATATCTTCTGCCTTCTTGTGTTTTACTGGTGTGATAAAGTCATTTGGTTGGTTTGAATTCAAATTCAACATAGAGGATTTTCCATGGTTCAAATATTTTTAAATAATGAAAAAAATGAATAAAATCCAAGTTTGTTGTTTTGAAAAGGTCAAAATAGCATATTTGAAGTATTTTAAGATAAAATTATATAATCCAACATAGAATTATGACTTAAATGTCAAATTAGCAGTAAAATAAATTATTTACCACTTGATTGCCGAATCCGTATCGTCTGTCATGCTCTGCTGGATCCATAACGGACTCAAAAATAGCGTCCTCCTCATCAGTCGTCAGTTGATCGCGTCCCGTACCAGCAAGGAGTTTCTGGCGCTGCTCCATAAAATTTTCCTGCATTAACAATTTAGTAACATCATATCTTATTTCATTATAGTTTAACAAGCACAACAGTTACTAATACTGCATAAAATGAAATATGCTTACATGGCTCTTGCTGGATTTATCGTCCTTCCATGTATACGAAACAGTCCTGTCCGGACTTACATGCTCGAAAGCATGCGTACGAGTGAACACGTCCATATATCCCACGGGACCATGCGCCTCAGCTTCCTGAAGTTGATTTTTACATACAATTATTATACATTTAAAATTATATAGCATAAACTATTTACAATTATCATTCAGTAAATTTACCAACTCCTACCGATACTGCTGAAATGACTTCGACCCTCCGCGATGAGTGACAGGATTTTTATTTCTGTTTATAGAGTTTCTATCTGACTCTGCATGTACATTCAAAATTTGATACATTATTTTTCGATCACGTCAAATTAATAAGTCAAAAAAATTTAGTATACTTGCCTTCGCCTCGTCCGTCTCCCAGTATCTCAACCAAGCTTGCCATAGGCTCTCCCCCATCCACCGTGTTTTCTTACCAGATTTCTTAATCTCAGATATGGAGTCCCTGTAGTTCTTGCGCATCTTCTTCATCCAGTATCCTCGTGCCAGCAGCATATCGTCTGTCTGGATGTCTATCTCAGCCTGTGTTTCACGATAAAAAGTAAAAAAAAAAGATTACACTGTAAATGATAAACAATAGAAAAACGATAAAAACGAATTAAAAATGGAAAACAGAAAAATAGACATACTAGGACATCCTTCCATATACACTCTATGATGTGAGGAGGGATGTTGTCCCACTTCGGCCAGCAGGCACTCATCCTAATGCGATAAGAAGCTCTAGTGACATCCAACACAACCTTTGAGGGAAGTAGGTCGAACCCCCTATTTTTAAATACGATACAGTTAAGTACGTACGTATATCATAAAAAAATAAGATGCTGAATAAAATATAATTCTTACTCCTCTGCTCTAGGGACTAACGAAACTACCGAACACTGTGACTCTTGCGATGGGCCACTGCCATCGCCTCTTGATGATCGAGAAGAGCCCTTCCTCTATATGACATTATGATAAACCTATGACATATATACACATCATTGTATAAGAGAATAATAACATGATAATGAAATATATTTCATATGTAAATGACATCAACGGTACAAATTGCTTAATTAATGACTGAAAGGGAAATAGAAATGGAAGTGTGTTATACCTGATTCATAATGGGTGTACTGTTCCGACAATAACCAGATTTCATTACATTTTTAATAAAAATTGCTAAATAAATGACAAATGGAAATGACATAAAACATGTAAAAAATGGTAAACAGATTTGGTTTCATAGTCACATCAATTTCATAATACAGCAAGAATTCAACATAGTTACATCAACTGGAAAAAAATCAGATTCAGATTTATATCATGCATCATCGTCTTCTGATTCAGATTCGGTCTCATTTTCTATGATATTTTCCTCTGCACTGTCAAACTCTTCTACCAAAACATTTGATTCATCGATCAAAGGATCAAAATCTGTATGATCGTTTGTAATTATTATTTCGCTATTTTTCTCAAGATCTGCCTGATAAGCTTGTTCGTCCGGAATATTCTTCCCATCGAATGTGAATCTGGCCTTTGTTTTAAAAACTGCAAACCAATCTGCTTTATCTCTTTTTAGAGACGGATAAGGAGCATAATAAACTTGCAATACTTGTTTGGCTAGTACAAAAGGATCATATTTGTCATAGTGCGATGTATGCTTTATTTCGATAAGATTATAATCCTTGTGCACATTAATTTCAGAACCTGCAACATTGCTAAACCAATTGCATATAAATAGAAACACCTCCTCCGTGGGTCGTGAGAAACATGCCAGTTGCAAAATTTGTGTTAGAACGCCATAAAAATCATTTAAGTGATTTTCTGGATCGTCACTACCTTTAACAAATATACCAGTATTATTTGTTAATTTTTCTGCACCGTATTCTTTAGTGTTAAATTTATATCCATTGACGAAATATATTGGATATATCTTGAACACACTTTTTGGTCTCATCGCAAGATGTTTCAACCCTTCGTCAACAACACAATTTCTCGGCTCATAAACGTAATTTGAAAACCAATCGGAAAATTCTTTACTGAGATCTCCGTTCGGATGTTCACGTTCATAAACATTGTTTATGTAAACAAATTATTACATTAGGTTATACACGCGCATGCATTATAGAAAAGAATAAAACACAAATTGTTATTTCAGATTACCTAACAAACGGTGCAACCTCGGCACAATTTAGAAGAATATAAGTGTGTGCTACATGAAGATCTCTATCGTCTAGCCATATTTCTACACATTTTCCAGAAGGCCGATCATGTTGTCTAAAAATAGATAACATTGCTTGAGAGGACTCTTGTTCGTCGCCTTCGTCATTACGAGGAACACTTTCAAATGAAATATTCACATGGTCACTGAAATAGTGAGAGAAAAATAACAAAGCTTCTTCTTCGATGTAAGATTTACATATCGAACCTTCAACTCGTGCTTTTTGCCTCACTTTTTTCTTCAGATGATTCAAATATCTATGCAAAATTAATTTATATTAACTTCATCTTTCAAATGCAACTAAATTACATGATAACATATTACATACCTCTCAAATGGATACATCCATCCAAATTGGACAAGACCTCGAAGTCGTGCTTCAGATGGGAGATGAACAGGTAAATGTTCCATTACATTAAAAAAACCTGACGGAAATATTTTCTCTAATTTGCAAAGCAATATAGGAATATCCACTTCAAGTTTATGTAAACATTGCACTTTTAAATTAGCCGAATAAAGCTCTTTGTAAAATATACTAAGCTCTGTTACTACCTTCCAAACTTTTAACGGCAGTAGTTCTTTGAACATAACGGGAAATAAATTTTCCATCATTATGTGACAGTCGTGACTTTTCATTCCGCTCAATCTATCATTTTTAAAGTCAACACATCTACGAAGATTTGATGATATCCCATAAGGAAATCTTAACCCTTCCATCCATTTTAACACGGCTTTAACTTGATTATTATCTAATTCGTAACATGCTTTGGGTTTTTTTACTATCGTTTGGTTTCATATGAAGCTCGGGACGTTTGCATAATTCTTCTATGTCACGTCTTGATTTCAAATCATCATTCGTCTTCCCTTTCACATTCAAAATTGTGTTAAAAACATTATCAAATACATTTTTCTCCTTGTGCATCACATCTATATTATGACGAAGCAGAAGATGTTTACGGCAACTCCCAAAAAATAGTTTGTTTGCACCAGTTATGAACAACTGATTTGCCTTCAATTTCTGTTTGCTCTCCAGTTTCATATATCTTTGGATAGTCCCTAACAAGTTCATACATGTCTTCGTTTGAATATATCGTCGGTGGTTGTCTGGTTTCTACCCTATTAGCTAAAAAAAAATCTTGTCTCCTCTGAAGGGATGATTTACATGGAGAAAACATCGATGACATCCAAACCATGAAATTTTCTTTCCATGAGGTAAAGAAAACGCTCATGTTTCATTCATGCAATATGGACATGCTAGACGACCAACCGTACTCCATCATGAAAGCATTGCATAGGCAGGAAAATCACTTATAGTCCACAACAAAGAAGCAAACATACGAAAAATTTTCTTCTTGGACACATCGTATGTTTCTACTCCTTCGTTTCACGGTATTTTTAACTCCTCAATCAACGGTTGTAAATATACATCGATTGCTTGTGTCGGATCGTCGGGGACAGAAACGACAACAGTAAGAAACATATATTGCGTTTTCATACACATTCATGGAGGTAAATTATACGGTGTGACAATAATGGGTCAGGATGAATATTTAGAACCAAATTGAGAAAATGAAGAAAAACCGTCTGTACATAATCCTAATCTAACATTTCGACACTCCACTTCAAAATTTGGATATGTTTTATTGAAATGCATCCATGCTTCTCCATCGGCCGGAAGTGTCAACGTACCCTCTTCCTTCGTTCTCATGCTATGCCATCTCATATTAGATGCAGTTACAGAAAATGCATATAATCTTTGAAGTCTTGAAGTTATGGGTAAGTAATGCATACGCTTGTACGGAACTTCCTCCCCTTTTTTTTCTTGGTTTGTATCTCTTCTGGTTACAAAATTTACAATTTCTAAGGTTTGCGTCTTCTTTCCAAAACAACATGTAGCCTTTTAAACATGTATTTATTTTCTGATAAGGTAAACCAAAAGCCGACATAAGTTTTTTAACTTCATAGTGATTTTCACAGATTAGATTATCGGGCGGTGTAACATTCCTGAAAATCAACCACGTTTAATTTGACAATTAATTTAATTTTGGAGTTAAATTGTGAGATTATTTATGAATTAATTAGAAAATTTCTAGAAATATAAATATTTTATATTATAAGTAGAATTTGGTTTAAAGATTTAAGGATAAGTAATTTTATAAATATTATTGAATTCAAAAATAAAATGTATTAAAAATAAATAGAATTTTAAAGCTTTGAGATTAATAAAAAGTTAATGATAGTTTGTTTTCTAAATTTTTTAATTATATTAATATTTGGAAGATGTAATAAATTTCAAAATATTTATTTTTAAGATTTAATCTTCTTATATATATGTACTTATATAAATAAAAGTGATTATATGTTAATATGAAATCAAAATTTTTAAATCGTTCTTTTCTTTTTAAAAAGTTGCACAGAAAATAAATAATAAAGAATGTATGAATGTAAAATGTATAAAAATATATGTATATAAATATAGTGAGCTAAATTAAAGGTTGTAATGTGAAAAATAATTGGGATAAAATTTTGTTTGTGTAAATATAAATATTAAAGAAAACACAAACATTTTAAAATAAGACATATGTTACATATGGAAATATATTTACATGAAGGGTTAAAATAAAGTTTACAAAACAATTTGAATAAAGGATATAAACACAATTTTTCCTACATGTAACAAGTGTAAAACATGCAAATGAAAATTAACAAGTGTTAGGTGAGAACTCTCATGTGATAACATGTGGCATTCAACTTTTGAAAAAAAAAAAGATAATAACCAAGCCATTCAACTTCTTAAACCTTCTCGAACCTGAAATAAGAAACCGAAAAAAAAGAAAAAAAAGAGTAAGAAGTTAGCCTGTTCTTCTCATGCCTGAGAAAAACAAAAGAAAACAAAATCCCTCCTCTTCAAAAATCTGAAACCAAAACGAACTTAACTGTCAAACTTGAGGAACAGATTTGGCAAACCAAAACAAAAAGCTTTAGTTCAATTCTGAACTAAAAATCAAAGTATGGAAATTTAACCAGAGCAAAAGCAAATCCAATTCAAAAACCTGTAAGTCAACTGTTCTTCGAAAATCTGGAAAAATATCAAGCAAAAAAATTCAAGTCAGGAAGATTCAAATCAAAGTAAAGCCAAAAGGAATCCATTATCTAGTAGAAACAACTCTCAGTTACAAATTCCAGTTTCAAGCTTGCTTCTCCTCTGTTCTTCAATTCAGGTAAGCAAATCCCCGTAACTCTGCTATATCTATTGATGTTTGGATTTGTATCTGATATATGATATGAATTATGCTGGGATGGTGGTGTGAATGTGTTTGCATGCCTTTATAAAAATTAATGACTGTGTGCATATTAGTGTATATGCAAGAAAAACATGCCTCTGTTCATACTCTATAGGTTTTAAAATCTGTTTATAAACTCATATCTCTTCATGCAATGAAATTCAGACTATGATCCCTAAAAGTAAATTGACTGCAACAATGTAATACAAAATTTAAGAATGGTTTCAGGTTTTTATATTAGATAATTATTTCAAAATAAGGGATTTATAGTAAAAATCAATATAAGTCAGGAAATCAAATGATTTGATTTCACGTTTTGATTTCATAATTTAATTAGTAATTGGAAAAGATGAATTTAATAAAGGTTTCATGATTTTTAAATTAGAGAATGCTGCAAATTCTCGAGTTAAAAAATTTGGGCATTTTGTAAATCATCGGCGATCTCGAATGAATTGAGGCTCGAAATTTGTATTTAGGGATGCTGGAACACGGTTGAATTCGAGAAAAATGCTATATGATTTTATAATTCATCATGAATGAATATTTGGATCGATCTAGGGTTTTAACCCTATACTTTGTCAATTTAATTCGCGAGACATTATCGTGATCGTCGCAGCATTCTAGGTCTTCGAACTTTAGGGGATTGTTGCGTCACTGTATGGTAAAGTTGTGGTCGCGACGGCGAAGCTTTCGGTGGACGGGATCGTCGGCACGGTGATGATTTTCGTCGAAAGGTTTGGGTTCGATGAAGTATCGACTAGCTCGAATTCGTTTGGAAGGAGATATTGGATTTCTGGGTAGTGGAGACGGTTGTGCGTGGCCACGGCAACCTGCTGGTGATAGCGGCGATGGTCGGAGATGCTCTGACCTAGTGTACACGTGCACGTGGTTCTGACATGTCTGGGTTGTGGCTCTGTATTGGGGAAGAAAGGGTTGAGCTCGTGTTTCGCTCGGGGAAGATGATGAATTGCTCAAGTGTGTTATTGGGATGGTACGCGAGAGTTAATGTGTACAGGATTTTAACAATTTAAATAAAAACAGAGGAAGAAAAAAAAAAGAGGAAAATTGGTGACCTGGGAGGATGCTCGGGTAAAGTTGGAAAAAACTCTTGGAAAGGGTGTGTTTGACTCGGGGACGATATCAGAGTTTTGAAATAAAAGAAATTTTAACGTGTCAAAGCGAGTTGAAAATGTACAAGTTTTTCAAGCAATTATTAAAACAAGTTTCAAAGATTGAGTGTTAAAGTGAATGTTTGAAAATTTGTTTTGTTTTTAAAATATTTATTTATTGGGATAATTTTTTAATTTGAACCCTTAAGTGATTTCAAAAATGATTTGATTTAGTAAGAAATTAAGATAAGCTATTTATCTTAAGTCAATTAAGGCTTTGGATAAATTAAGGACTAATTAATTTGTGAATGATTGGAGGTCAAGTTAATTATGAAATCAATTTAAAGAATTTAAATTAGTTATTAATGTGAATGATTAAAAGATAATTACTTAATTAAAAGTAATTAAATTATGATATTTAAGATAATTAATCAAGTGATTAAAAGGATAATTACTTGAAGTAATATAAAAGATGTTTTGAAATTGTTAACTAACTTTTCAAAGTTAAGTTAAGTTTTACTTTTTAAAGAAAATTTACTACTTGGAGTAAATTACTTAATGAAAGTAATTAAAGTAAATTAATTAATAATTCAATTTAATTTATCAAGTAATTAATGATTGATTAATTAAAAATAATTACTTAAATGGAAGTAACTAAGAATGGGCAATTAGTGATTAAAGATTTATTTACCAAGTAATTAAGGGTTAATTTCTTTAAAGAATAATTAATTAATGTGGTTAATTAATTAAGTAATTAATTAAGGGTTAATTAATTTAAAGTGATTAAGAAATAGTTATTAATTAAGCAGTAATTAATTATTGTAATTAATTAAGAATAATTAATTAAGGATTAATTATTAATTAAAGGGTAATTAATGATGAATTAAAGAATAATTAATTAAACGTTTGTAATTAATTAATTATTTATTAACCTTGACTAGGAATTATCCATAGGCAAATGATTCGGGTTTAGGTTAATCAGATATCTTAAGTGGTTTCACTTATGGATGACTGTATTTTATTGGATGCTGTGAATTGTTTTGTCATCTCTACTGTGTGATGCTTTGTGATTTGAATTGTTTTAATTCAAGCTGTGATGAATGTAAAATATTTATCTGTAATGCATTTATGTAATCTATCTGTAATTCTGTGTATATAGATAAGCGTTATGGGTTATACCGCTTATCGATATTGATATGATTGAATCAGTGATGATTGATGTTGTGCACTTTTGTGTTAAACCCCTGGACTACACTATACACACACAAATATGGATTGCGCGTGGAAATCGGTTAAGTCACAGATTTTTAAATAGTTTTGAATCTGAATTTTAAATCCAAATGGTTTTGGAAATGGATTGGATTTAAAGTGGAAACCTTTTGAAAAGAAATTTCAAGGGTAAAAGTTATTTTTGAATAACTTAATTTAGTTTTGAAATTTGATTTAAATTTGAATACGAAATTAGAAATTGAATTTTATGTTGAGAATTTATGATGTAAAAAGGTTATACAAGTTTATATGGGTTTTAAACCACATTAGAAGTGCTGTTTTGGGAATTTGAATTGACCAAAGGATTTTAACTTGTATAAACGAAATCGGATTTTTCCGAAATAAAAACTGTTTTTTTTTCAAATAATAAAAGCTTTCATACAAGAAATGAATTTCCAATTTGTAAGTTTGAATTGAAATGGTTTTCCAAGTTATGAATGAATATTTGGAAGCGGGTTTTGTAAGCTATAAGTTAAATCTTTGATTTAAAGATTAAATGAATTAATCCAATTGAAATGGGAATTGTTTTGAAATCCATTAATGGATCTTTTTGAAACTGGGTGAACTTGGTGAAATGAATCTTTTTGTAAAAAGATTTGAAATGGTAATTTGTTTAAACCATTTGAAAGAAAGTTTTGAATTTTTAAGTTGTGACTTAACTGAAATCCCATATCCATATGTTTTTAAATTTTACGCTCATTATTCGGTTTAGCCGGGAGAGGACCTTGTGTCATATAACCCATTCCGAATAATGATACGCATTTGAAGATCGGTGGTGAAGACCGGGTATTTGCGAGAACGATAGGATAACATATCGATTGTCTCTGCACTGAGTAGCTACGGTATAGAGATTTCCTAAGTGATGGGAAGTCCGATCGGGATTGTGAATACCCGGATTTGCAAGGGCTTCTTCGGAAGTGCCTTCGGTTCTGTTCGAACCCGAAACAGACTGTATGGATGTGTGTTTGACGTTACACTTTGAGATGTAAAGCTGGTTTCTATCAAATACATTTCTGTTTGGTGGTGGAGATTTATTCTCTTAGCTTAACATCCTTCTCTGAGACGTACGAGCTCAGAGGTTATGTAGTTGATGGTTACTAGTGATACATTCTCAATTTGGTAATGTGGCACACGAAGTGCTGCTGATCATTTGTTGATCAAAGCATGGCTTTGTGAAAAAGAATGGCTTTGTGGACGAGACCTCATCGAGCCTCACAAACCGGTAATGGTCAAAACAGGAAAGATGCGGTAAGCTTTCAGGGGTAGCTCCCCTAGGGTATGTCCATTCCTTTTGGAAAAGGGTGGTATCAGGTATGGAGCCATGATATTTAACCTATGTGGTTACTGCAAATACTTTTCCTTGCGGTTGTTGGTGTAGAGGATCTCGGATAAAGGTCGCAAACGACCGGGGGTGGCATATCTTAGGTTTTATTCCCCGGGAAGGGGTTAGCCGGCCTTGTGTTGGCAGAGAGCCGGGTAGCTTCTCGGGGCATCCCTCCAGAGGCATTTCCATGTGGCAATAGGAAGTACCTTAGCCTGACCATTTGTTGAAAATCCAATCATCCAATACGAGCCCCTTACGATTGCAGTTGTATTACCTGCCACCTTAGGTGGTAGCTATAGTAGGCATAGTATACTGGTACCTATGGTGGCTAAGATTAATATTATATTTTCGAAATGTTTTTCACACTATACACTAGTAATAATATCAAAGAGTTTTCTCGTATTAAGCATAATTGACTATCATAAGGAGAAATCTCCCCCAAGTATGCGATTGCATGGTGTGTGTGCCGGAAGGCCTTATGGTAGTTTCATTTTCCAAAAAGCATTGCGGATTTCAAAATTTTAATTCTTTTGTTCGTTTTAAAGACAAAAATGTTTTTGTTTGCTCACTCCAGTCCCACGACTGACTCGTAGTTTATTGTTCGGTTCCTAAACTCTGGGTGCCCACTAATTTCCACACGGGCAGTCTAGAGTTTGCTTTTTTAGATAGTCAGGTAGTAGATATCGTTTTGGTAGCCTTCAGCCTCCTGTTTGATATCCTTTAGAGTCTTTAGAGTGCAAGAGCTGCACTTGCTTATCTTTGTGCAACCTTGATGGTCGATCGAGCTTGAAGTTTTTGGAGCTCTAGCTTTGGAGTTTTGGATTGGAGTTGCAGTGTTAGATTCTGTTGAAGACTCATCTCATATTGTGTCGTGTTCTGCTGTATTTTGTGTTGTATATATTCTCTGATGTTGATGATTATCATTGTATCAAATTGATGTATTGGTTATTGTATTCATGTTGTATCAATGATATCATCTTTTATTTCCGTTGTGTTATTTATCATCTAATGTTGTTGCAAGCTCCGGCGATACGAATTTGACGTTGTTTGTCGGACATCGAGTTCGGGTCGTCATAAGTGGTATCAGAGCTAAAGGTTGAGTAAGAACTTTAGCTGTGGAGTGTAACACATTAGATGGCTCATTAGAGATAGGGTGAAGTATACTCTAGAATGAGTACAACCAGTGAAACCAAAACCCAAATTACTTAGTCTATTCTCTTTATCTGTTGTTATCCTCTAAGATATTTCGTCTGAATGCCTAAACCGATTTTCTTACTATTACAGATAGTAAGAATGAGTGGAAGAAGAGGACGAGATAGGGGACAAGGAAGTACCACTTCAACTGGTCAAGGCCCTGCAACGACAGATATTCCCATTCAGTCTCAACCAAACCTGGCTGATTTATATCGAAGCTTTTCTAGACTTAGTGGAAATCCATTCACAGGCAAGGAAACCATTATCGAAGCACAAGCCTGGATTCGATTGTGCGAAAGGATTTTCAAAGGACTAAATTTGGAAGATGATCAGATGCGATTGATAACTTCCTGGAAACTCCAGGAAGAGGCTTTAGCTTGTGGGAAACAGTTACATTGGATGAGCCGGCGGATGAATTTACTTGGAGTCGTTTCAAATAAGTGTTCGAGTAGCGATATATGTCCTCTGATGGTATCTTTAGAATGTACCAGGAGTTCACAGATTTGAAGCAAGGAAGTTTATCATTTGAGGAATACTTGAATAAATTTAATGAATTATCTCGCTTAAGTCCAGAATTGGTCAATACACCGTTAATGAAGAATGAAAAGTTTATTCAAGGAATGAACAAGGAATTCCAGGAGAGGATGACTACTCACGTAAAGGAATCGTTTTCTGAATTAATTGATATGGGTTATAGATACGATACTCTGGATAAGCAGGGAGTTCCGGAGGAAAAAGGGAATACAAGCAATCTGAACTGGAGGAAAAAGAAGTTTGGTGGAAAGAAACCAAGGAAAGATAAAGGAAAGAAGAATATACAACAGAAAAATGTGAAAGATGTTACTTGTCTCAATTGCTTGGAGAAAGGTCATTACTCGGACAAATGCAAGAACCCTTGGAAGCCAGGAATGAGAGAGCCATTTATGAGGCCAGATCAGAAATCTACGGGATGCTATTACTGCCGCAAGCCGGGACATAGGATCAAGGACTGTCCAACCCAAAAGCAAGCTCTAGTAGTAAGGGTGTATGCAATCAGAGATGATTCTTCAACCTCAAAAGCTGAGAAAGGAAAAGAGATTTTATAAGGTAACCTTCTCGCTTACAATTAATTTTTTTTCGAGTTTGTTCGACATAGGAACTACACATAGTTTTAATTTTCAACAAATCGTAAATAAGTTAAATCTTGAATCAAGATCATAGTCGAATCTACTTCTGTCTGTTTCATCGAGTTTCGATATATTCTACAAACGATTAGTTATCCCTTCGAACTAACCAATACCCTTGTATATTTCGTAGATCAGATAACCTAATTGTTTCGTAGTTGATTGAGTTTGTTCTCATATCTATTGTTGATATTCTGCTTTGGTAAGCCAAATGCAGAATAAATATTTCGATCTGATCTGAACAATCATTTCTTTATCTATCATCTGTTCTTTCTCGTCTCCCTAGCAAATTTCGGGGACGAATTTTTTTTTAAGGGGTGGAATCTATAACATTCTTGAAAATCAACCACGTTTAATTTGACAATTAATTTAATTTTGGAGTTAAATTGTGAGATTATTTATCAATTAATTAGAAAATTTATAGAATAAATAAATATTTTAGATTATAAGTAGAACTTGGTTTAAAAATTTGAGGATAAGTAATTTTATAAATAATATTGAATTTAAAAATAAAATGTATTAAAAATAAATAGAATTTTAAAGCTTTGAGATTAATAAAAAGTTAATGATAGTTTGTTTTCCAAATTTTTAATTATATTAATATTTGGAAGATGTAATAAATTTCAAAAGATTTATTTTTAAGATTTAATCTTCTTATATATATATATATATGCTTATATAAATAAAAGTGATCATTTGTTAATATGAAATCAAAATTTTTAAATCATTCTTTTCTTTTTAAAAAGTTGTACAAAAAATAAATAATAAAGAATGTATGAATGTAAAATGTATAAAAATATATGTATATAAATATAGTGAGCTAAATTAAAAGTTGTAATGTGAAAAATAATTGGGATAAAATTTTATTTGTATAAATATAAATATTAAAGAAAACACAAACATTTTAAAATAAGACATATGTTACATATGGAAATATATTTACATGAAGGGTTAAAATAAAGTTTACAAAACAATTTGAATAAAGGGCATAAACACAATTTTTCCTACATGTAACAAGTGTAAAACATGCAAACGAAAATTAACAAGTGTTAGGTGAGAACTCTCATGTGATAACAAGTCGCATTCAACTTTTGAAGAAGAAAAAAAGATAATAACCAGGCCATTCAACTTCTCAAACCTGAAATAAGAAACCAGAAAAAAAAGTGTAAGAAGTCAGGCTGTTCTTCTTATGCCTGAGAAAAACAAAAGAAAACAAAATCCCTCCTCTTCAAAAATCTGAAACCAAAACAAACTTAACTCTCAAACTTGAGGAACAGATTTGGCAAACCAAAACAAAAGGCTTTAGTTCAATTCTGAAGTAAAAATCAAAGTCTGGAAATTTAACCAGAGCAAAAGCAAATCCAAATTCAAAAACCTGTAAGTCAACTATTCTTTAAAAATCTGGAAAAATATCAAGCAAACAATTTCAAGACAGGAAGATTCAAATCAAAGTAAAGCCAAAAGGAATCCATTATCAAGTAGAAATAATCTCAGTTATAAATTCCAATTTCAAGCTTGCTTCTCCTCTGTTCTTCAATTCAGGTGAGCAAATCCCCTTAACTCTGCTATATCTATTGATGTTTGGATTTGTATCTGATATACGATATGAATTATGCTGGGATGATAGTGTGAATGTGTTTTCATGCCTTTATAAAAATGAATGGCTGTGTGGATATTAGTGTACAGGCAAGAAAAACATGCCTCTATTCATACTCTATAGGTTTTAAAATCTGTTTATAAACTCATATCTCTTCATGCAATGAAATTTAGACTATGATTCCTAAAAGTAAATTGACTGCAACAATGTAATACAAAATTTTAGAATGGTTTCAGGTTTTTATATTAGATAATTATTTCAAAATAAGGGATTTATAGTAAAAATCAATATAAGTCAGGAAATCAAATGATTTGATTTCACATTTTGGTTTCATAATTTAATTAGTAATTGGAAATGATGAATTTTAATAAAGGTTTCATGATTTTTAAATTAGAGATGCTGCAAATTCTCGAGTTGAAAAAATTTGGGCATTTTGTAAATCATCGGTGATCTCGAATGAATTGAGGCTCGGAATTTGTTTTCAGGGATGCTGGAACATGGTTGAATTCGAGAAAAATGCTATATGATTTTATAATTCATAATGAATGAATATTTGGATCGATCTAGGGTTCTAACCCTGTACTTTGTCAATTTAATTCGCGAGACATCATCGTGGTCGTCACAGCGCTCTAGGTCATCGGACCTTAGGGGATGGTTGCGTCACTATATGGTAAAGTTGTGGTCGCGACGGCGAAGCTTCAGGTGGACGGGATCTCCGGCACGGTGATGATTTTCGTCGAAAGGTTTGGGTTCGATGAAGTATCGACTAGCTCGAATTCGTTTGGAAGGAGATATTGGATTTCTGGGTGTGGAGACGGTTGTGCCTGGCCACGACAACCTGCTGGTGATAGCGGCGATGGTCCGAGATGCTCTGACCTAGTGTACATGTGCACGTGGTTCTGACATGTCTGGGTTGTGGCTCTGTATTAGGGAAGAAAGAGTTAAGCTCGTGTTTCGCTCGGGGAAGATGATAAATTGCTCGAGTAAATTACTTAATGAAAGTAATTAAAGTAAATTAATTAATAATTCAAGTTAATTAATCAAGTAATTAATAATTGATTAATTAAAAATAATTACTTAAATGGAAGTAATTAAGAATGGGCAATTAATGATTAAACATTTATTTACCAAGTAATTAAGGGTTAATTACTTTAAAGAATAATTAATTAATGTGGTTAATTAATTAAATAAATTAAGAATAATTAATTAAGGGTTAATTAATTTAAAGTGATTAAGAAATAGTTATTAATTAAGCAGTAATTAATTATTGCAATTAATTAAGAATAATTAATTAAGGATTAATTATTAATTAAAGGGTAATTAATGATGAGTTGAAGAATAATTAATTAAATGTTTGTAATTAATTAATTATTAATTAACCTTGACTAGGAATTATCCATAGGAAAATGATTCTGGTTTAGATTAATCAGATATCTTAATTGGTTTCACTTATGGATGACTGTATTCTATTGGATGTTGTGAATTGTTTTATTATCTCTACTGTGTGATGCTTTGTGATTTGAATTGTTTTAATTCAAGTTGTGATGAATGTAAATTATTTATCTGTAATGCATTTATGTGATCTATCTGTAATTCTGTGTATATAGATAAGCGTTATGGGTTATACGGCTTATCGATATTGATATGATTGAATCGGTGATGATTGATGTTGTGCAATATTGTGTTAAACCCCTGGACTACACTATACACACACAAATATGGATTGCATGTGGAAATCGGTTAAGTCACATATTTTTAAATAGTTTTGAATTTGAATTTTAAATCCAAATGGTTTTGGAAACGGATCGGATTTAAAGTGGAAACCTTTTGAAAAGAAATTTCAAGGGTAAAAGTTATTTTTGAATAACTTAATTTAGTTTTGGAATTTGATTTATATTTGAATTCAAAATTTGAAATTGAATTCTATATTGAGAATTTATGATGTAAAAAGGTTATACAAGTTTATATGGGTTTTAAACCACTTTAGAAGTGCTGTTTTGGGAATTTGAATTAACCCAAAGATTTTAACTTGTATAAATGAAATCGGATTTTTCCAAATAAAAACTATTTGTTTTCAAATAATAAAAGCTTTCATATAAGAAATGAATTTCCAATTTGTATTAATGGAATTTCAAGTTTGAATTGAAATGGTTTTCCAAGTTATGAACGAATATTTAGAAGCGCGTTTTGTAAGCTATAAGTTAAATCTTTGATTTAAAGATTAAATGAATTAATCCAATTGAAATGGGAATTGTTTTGAAATCCGTTAATGGATCTTTGTGAAACTGGGTAAACTTGGCGAAATCAATCTTTTTGTAAAAAGATTTGAAATGGTAATTTGTCTAAACCATTTGAAAGAAAGTTTTGAATTTTTAAGTTGTGACTTAACTGAAATCGCATATCCATATATTTTTAAATTTTACACTCATTATTAGGTTTAGACGGGAGAGGACCTTGTGTCATATAACTCATTCCAAATAATAATACGACGTTATGGATAGCATTTGAAGACCGGTGGTGAAGACCGGGTATTTGCGAGAACGATAGGATAACCTATCGATTATCTCTACACTGAGTAGCTATGGTATAGAGATTTCCTAAGTGATGGGAAGTCCGATCGGGATTGTGAATACCCGGATTTGCAAGGGCTTCTTCGAAAGTGCCTTCGGTTCTGTTCGAACCTGAAACAGACTTGTATGGATGTGTATCTGATGTTACACTTTGAGATGTAAAGCTGATTTCTATCAAATACATTTATGTTTGGTGGCGGAGATTTATTCTCTTAGCTTAACACCCTTCTCTGAGATGTACGAGCTCAGAGGTTATGTAGTTGATGGTTAATAGTGATACATTTCCAGTTTGGTAATGTGGCACACGAAATGCTGCTGATCATTTGTTTATCAAAGCATGACTTTGTGAAAAAGCGTAGCTTTGTGGACGATACATCATCGAGCCTCACAAACCGGTAATGGTCGAAACAGGAAAGATGCGGCAAGGTTTCAGGGGTAGCTCCCCTAGGTTATGTCCATTCCTTCTGGAAAAGGGTGGTATCAGGTATGGAGCCCTGATATTTAACCTATGTGGTTACTGCGAATACTTTTCTTTGTGGTCGTTGGTGTAGAGGATCCTCGGATAAAGGTCGCAAACGACCGGGGGTGGCATATCTTAGATTTTACTCCCCGGGAAAGGGGTAACCGGTCTTGTGTTGGCAGAGAGACGGGTAGGTTCTCGAGGCGTCCCTCCAGAGGCGTTCCCATGTAGCAATAGAAAGTTCCTTAGCCTGACCATTTGTTGGAAATCCAATCATCCAATATGAGCCCCTTATGATTGCAGTTGTATTACCTGCCACCTCAGGTGGTAGCTATAGTAGGCAGTATAATGGTACCAATGCTGGATAAGATTAATATTATATTTTCGAAATGTTTTTCACACTATGCACTAGTAATAATATCAAAGAGTTTTCTCGTACTAAGCATATTTGACTATCATAAGGAGAAATCTCCCCCAAGTGTGCGATTACATGGTGTGTGTGTGCCGGGAGGCCTTATGGTAGTTTCATTTTCCAAAAAGCATTGTGGATTTCAAAATTTTAATTCTTTTCTTCGTTTTAAAGACAAAAATGTTTTTGTTTGCTCACACCAGTCCCATGACTGACTCGGAGTTTATTGTTCCGTTCCTAAACTCTGGGTGCCCACAAATTTCCACACGGACTGTCTAGAGTTTGGTTTTTCAGATAGTCATGTAGTAGATATCGTTTTAGTAGCCTTCAGCCTCCTGTTTCGTATCCTTTGGAGTCTTTCGAATGCACGGGCTGCAGTTGCTTATCTTTGTGCAACCTTGATGGTGGATGAGCTTGAAATTTTTGGAGCTCTAGCTTTGGAGTTTTGGATTGGAGTTGTAGTGTTAGATTCTGTTGAAGACTCATCTCATATCGTGTCGTGTTCCGCTGTATTTTGTGTTGTATATATTCTCTGATGTTGATGATTATCATTGTATCAAATTGATGTATCGGATATTGTATTCATGTTGTATCAATGATATCGTCTTTTATTTCCGCTGCGTTATTTATCATCTAATGTTGTTGCAAGCTCCGGCGATACGAATATGATGTTGTTTGTCGGACATCGAGTTCGGGTCGTCACAGGCGGCATATGACTTTTTGCAGCTTGGCAACAGCCATAAACCCAGCTTCAGTGATGTTGTATTTTGACTTCATCGCAATGTATTCTGTGATTACTGACAGTTGAGTGCCGCTTTTACAACCATCCCAAATAGGTTTCTTAGCAGCACCTAGTAAATCATAAAAAAAATTTGCATCAATAATTGGTTCTTCAACATTTCCATCGTCGTCGTCAACTTCAACTATAGGAAACATTGATCGTGTTGCATCTTCGACCATATTTTCTATACGGGTCGTCATAACTATTTCGTTAACGACACTTTCAGACTCTACAGGAGTATTTGCTACAACTTCTCCATGCCGATCCCAAACATAATACTCGGGTACGAAACCATTTTGGCACATATGAACTTTCACAATATCTGGTAACAAATACTTCAAATGTCTACACCCACTACACGGACAACGAATTTCTAGATCGTTTCCTTCATTACTTAAAGAGAATTCAACAAACACGTTTATACCATTATAAAAATCTTCTTTTATTGAGCCCCTCAGTCCTTTTCTTTGGTACATCCATCTCCTTCGATCAACAAAATAATCGATCATTTTTTCTATTTGACAAAATGAGAAGTTCAAAATTTAATATTTATTTTCAAGAATACAAATTCGAAAAAGATTATTTTCATGGTCGTATAATATTTGAATTAAAAGAACTACTTCACAAATTTAAAAATATTTTCAAATAGGGCACATTTTACTTTTTAATGTATCGGTATAAAAAATTGTATAATTTTTTTTCCATGGTCAGGCATCCTACTACCCATTACAAACACAGTAAGCATTTACATTTCGTATATTATTTCGTATCAAACGATTCAATAAAATTTCAGTAGCATTTCCTTTTTGCTCCCTGCATTGTACACAAATGCGTGTACGCACGAAAAAAAAGTTAGGCCGAATTTTTATGAACTATTTGAGATGAAGTAGTATACAAAATGTAAATGCTTACTATGTTCATAACTTGTCCAATACAATGACAAATCCAACAAATATTGTACCAGATGAATATAAATGGTCGTTTTTTTTGAAAAAAACGACTATTTATATAACGATCATGTACAACACTCATCAAACAGGGTCAAAAACTGTCTAAGGGACATTAGTTAATTAAGTGTGTGCATTTTATGAAAAAATACAGTTTTACTAACTGTTCACATTTACAAAAATATATTTTAATTTAACATATTTATTCGACGTATTACATCAAGTTAAGGCTGGTTTAACATTTTTATCATTTTTCAATACACACAATTATAATTTAGACTCATGCATTTTTTTGTTTCATAAGTATATACATGCACAATATAATACTCCTAGCTCGTTCATTCATTTTATCTTATTCCAACTAACACAATACAATGATAGTAGCACTTCACACATATACAATCGTAGAATCAAGGCATACACAATGATTTACGTATACATGAATAACCACAAATTATACATGTTTTTCACAATTTCACGATAAAAGATGAAATAGGTATACTATGTGATGCTATAAACCGTTATTACGCTATTGGAAACAATTGCAGTTACTAATCAATCCTAATTTACCAACTTATGCAAATTTAGATTTAGAATAAAAATTTGATTTTTGACGAAAATAAGATATTATACCTGAGATTGAGAGCAATATAGGTTGATTAGACAGCCGTAGAGGATTCTAAAGCTCGAAATTAGAGATTAAAGCTTGGAGAAGGGAATTCGGGGTTTTTTTCTAAAAATTTTCGTATGTGATACTGAGAAAGAAGGAGGGGAGGACGGCGTGCGGCCTGGTCACCTCCTGTACTTGATGAGCAGTGCAGTTTATATTGAGTAATACTATTACTGGGAGGAAGTATTGCAAGGGTACAATCTTTTATTTGCCAAACCTACCGGATGACAAAATTTAGGGGTTTACAGTAGCCATCGGCTATTGAGTATATCAAGATTGCGTAAATTGAAGACAAGATAATAACAACATCTAAAACAAGTAACCAACTACATAAAAATGATGGTAAGGGTGTATGCATGCTACTTTCAATTGTTTGTAGTATGACCACTGAATATATAATTTCACCTTATCTATATTTTTATTCCTTTTATTTAACTAGGAGAAGACCTTGGGTTATGAGACCACCATTTCCATTACTGCTTTTGATCAAATGGCCATCTATTTGGTTTAGATCCTGATGAATCATAACTAACTTTTTTTATAACTTGGTCAACTACTGTAAAAGGTTATTTAGTATTTTAAATCTTATTTCATGACAAAGATCTTATGGCTTTTTTAGTCAGGGTACCTCTATCTCAACGAAAGAATCATGCAAAAAATTTCAAGGAACCATTGTGTATATTTGGATAATTTGGAGCTCTATCTAAATTGAAAATCATTAATATACCAAACTAATTAATTTTTATTATGTATGTCTCGGTAACATTAGACATACTGTCGAACAAGAGTTGAATCATTCACTACAAGTGCTTTTTTGGTGGTGCTAGGTGTGTATTTTAATATCTGCCGCTATACCATGACTTGTTTGCCACGGAGAGGCCTGAGTAAGGTATGTAGTAGCAGTTAGTTGCACCACAGCCGATCATGATGGCGATTAAAAAGTTATTTCATAAATATGATAGTGCTTTTTGAGAATTTTAGTAACATAGAAATTTAAAACTAAGCTTATTTGGAATTTAATGCTATCAATTTATCAGATGAAAAAAGGGGTATCATCTCCATAGGATTTATGAACTTTAAGCTTGATTTGTTTTAGATATGTCATGATGCTTCATCTATGTTTCAATTTTGAAGTTTCTTCTGCATTTATTGGTCGCGCTAAGGTAATTTATTCTATATTTTAATGAGTAATTTAAAAAAATGTAGGAGTAATATTAATGTGCATAAATAATTGTTCGTGTAGAATAAAAAAATTTCCTACATTTGTTAACTAACTTAGAAATTAACATATTATATTTATATATAATTTATCGATATCATACCGCCGTATCAAATTTGCACATTTCACCAATATTTAAACATATTTCAAATTTAACACCGATCAAACTTGCAACCATACTGTCCTCTCTTTTAATTTGACATACTTCATCTTCTACCACGCATAACTGAATATGCATATTTTCTATTTACTGTTTTAGCTTTTCAGCCACATTGCGTTTCCTTTTACAAATTGCTTGATTTACTTACCGTTCAGGCAATGTCTACTTCAACCTAATTTTATTCCCGCTACCTGCATTACTTTCCTCTGAACTATACTTCTTTTGTTACCAAACTGCTCCACTATTCTCTACTTATTGATTTGCTTATCCGTGATTTAAATTTGATTTTGACCTACCTTTACTGCGTTGAGCAGTTCACCAACCTAATTTACTGTTGTCGTTTCTGGCCCCGACGATCCGACACAAGGAATCGATGTATGTTTACAACCGTTGATTGAAGAGTTAAAAATACTTTGGAACGAAGGAGCATAAACATACGATGTGTCCAAGAAGAAAATTTTTCATATGTTTGCTTCTTCGTTGTGGACTATAAGTGATTTTCTTGCCTATGCAATGCTTTCAGGATGGAGTACTGCCGGTCGTCTAGCATGTCCATATTGCATGGATGAAACACGAGCGTTTTCTTTACTTCATGGTAAGAAAATTTCATGGTTTGACTGTCATCGATGTTTTCTACATGTAAATCATCCCTTCAGAGGAGACAAGAAAAACTTTTTAGCTAATAGAGTAGAAACCAGACAACCACCGACGATATGGTCAAGCGAAAACATGTATGAACTTGTTAGGAACTATCTAAAGATATATGAAACTGGAGAGCAAACAGAAATTGAAGGCAAATCGGTTGTTCATAACTGGTGCAAACAAACTATTTTTGGGAGTTGCCGTATTGGAAACATCTTCTGCTTCGTGTTAATATAGATGTGATGCACAATGAGAAAAATGTATTTGATAATATTTTTAACACAATTTTGAATGTGAAAGGGAAGACGAAGGATGATTTGAAATCAAGACGTGATATAGAAGAATTATGCAAACGTCCTGAGCTTCATATGAAATCAAATGATAGTAAAAAAAACCCAAAGCATGTTACGAATTAGATAATGATCAAGTTAAAGCTGTGTTAAAATGGGTGGAAGGGTTAAGATTTCCTGATGGGATATCATCAAATCTTCATAGATGTGTTGACTTTAAAAATGGTAGATTGAGCGGAATGAAAAGTCACGACTATCACATAATGATGGAAAATTTATTTTCCATTATGTTCAAAGAACTACTACTGTTAATAGTTTGGAAGGTAGTAACGGAGCTTAGTATGTTTTACAAAGAGCTTTGTTCGGCTCCTTTAAAAGTGCAACGTCTACGTAAACTTGAAGTGGATATTCCTACATTGCTTTGAAAATTAGAGAAAATATTTCGGTCAGGTTTTTTTTAATGTGATGGAACATTTACTTGTTCATCTCCCATCTGAAGCATGACTTCGAGGTCCTATCCAATATGGATGGATGTATCCATTTGAGAGGTATATAATATGTTATCACGTAATTTAGTTGCATTTGAAAGATGAAGTTAATATAAATTAATTTTGCATAGATATTTGAATCATTTGAAGAAAAAAGTGAGGCAAAAAGCTCGAGTTGAAGGTTCGATACGTAAATCTGACATCGAAGAAGAAGCTTCGTTCTTTTTCTCTCTCACTATTTTAGTGATCATGTGAATATTTCATTTGAAAGTGTTCCTCGTAATGACGAAGGCAACGAACAAGAGTCCTCTCAAGCAATGTTATCTATTTTTAGACAACATGGTCGGCCTTTTGGAAAATGTGTAGAAATATGGCTAGACGATAGAGATCTTCATGCAGCACACACTTATATTCTTCTAAATTGTGCCGAGGTTGCACCATTTGTTAGGTAATCTGAAATAATAATTTGTGTTTTATTCTTTTCTATAATGCATGCGCGTGTATAACCTAATGTAATAATTTGTTTATATGAACAGTGTTTATGAATGTGAACATCCGAATGGAGATCTCAGTAAAGAATTTTCTGGTTGGTTTTGAAATTACGTTTATGAGCCGAGAAATTGTGTTGTTGACGAAGGGTTGAAACATCTTGCGATAGGACCAAAAAGAGTGTATAAGACATATCCAATATATTTCGTCAATGGATATAAATTTAACACCAAAGAATACGGTGTAGAAAAATTAACAAATAATACTGGTGTATTTGTTAAAGGTAATGACGATACAGAAAATCACTTAAATGATTTTTATGGCGTTCTAACACAAATTTTGCAACTGACATATTTCTCATGATCCGTGGAGGAGGTGTTTCTATTTATATGCAATTGGTTTATTAATGTTTCAGGTTCTGAAATTAATGTGCACAAGGATTATAATCTTATCGAAATAAAGCATACATCGCACTATCACAAGTATGATCCTTTTGTACTAGCCAAACAAGCATTGCAAGTTCATTACGCTCCTTATCCGTCTCTAAAAAAGGATAAAGTAGATTGGTCTGCAGGTTTTAAAACAAAGGGCAGATTCACATCCGATGGGAAGAATATTCCGGAAGAACAAGCTTATCAGGCAGATCTTGAGCAAAATAACGAAATAATAATTACAAACGATCATACAGATTTTGGTCATTTGATCAATGAATCAAATGTTTTGCTAGAAGCGTTTGATAGTGCAGCGGAAAATATCGTAGAAAACGAGACCGAATCTGAATCAGAAGACGATGATGACTGATATAAATCTGAATATGATTTTTTTGCAATTGATGTAACTATGTTGAATTCTAGATGTATTACGAAATTGGTGTGACTATGAAACCAAATCTGTGTACCATTGTTTACATGTTTTATGTCATTTCCATTTGTCATTTATTTAGCAATTTTTATAAAAAATGCAATGAAATCTGGTTATTGTCGGAACAGTACACCCATTATGAATCAGGTATAACACACTTCCATTTCTATTTTCCTTTCAGTCATTAAGTAAGCAATTTATACCATTGATGTCATTTACGTATGAAATATATTTCATTATCGTGTTATTATTCTCTTATATAATGATGTGTATATATGTCACAGGTTTATCATAATGTCATATAGAGGTAGGAGCTCTTCCCGATCATCAGGAGGCGATGGTAGTGGCCCCATCGCAAGAGTCACATCGTCCAGTAGTTTCGTTAGTCCCTAGAACAGAGGGGTAAGAATTAAACTTTATTCAGCATCTTATTTTTTTATGATATACGTACGTACTTATCTGTATCGTACTTAAAAACAGGGCGTTCGATCTACTTCCCTCGAAGGTTGTGTTGGATGTCTGTAGAGCTTCTTATCGCAGTAGGATGAGTGTCTGCTGGCTGAAGTGGGATAACATCCCTCCTATCATCATCGAGTGTATATGATAGGATGTCCTAGTATGTATATTTTTCTGTTTTTCATATTTAATTCGTTTTTTTCGTTTTTCTATTGTTTATCGTTTACAGTAAAATCTTTTTTTTACTTTTTATCGTGAAATACAGGCTGAGATAGACATCCAGATAGACGATATGCTGCTGGCATGAGGATACTGGATGAAGAAGATGCGCAAGAACTACAGGGACTCGATATCTGGTAAGAAACCAAGGTGGATGGGGGAGAGCGTATGGCAAGCTTGGTTGAGATACTGGGAGATGGACGAGGCGAAGGCAAGTATACTAAATTTTTTTGAATTATTAATTTGACGTGATCAGAAAATAATGTATCAAATTTTGAATGTACAGGCAGAGTCGGATAGAAACTCTGCAAACAGAAATAAAAATCCTACCACTCATCGCGGAGGGTTGAAGTCATTTCAACAGTATCGGTAGGAGTTGGTAAATTTACTGAATGATAATTGTAAATAGTTTATGCTATACAATTTTAAATGTATACTAATTATATGTAAAAATCAACTTTAGGAAGCTGAGGCGCATGGTCCCGTGGGCTATATGGACGTGTTTACTCGTACGCATGCTGTCGAGCATGTAAATCCAGACGGCACTGTTTCGTATACATGCAGGACGATAAATCCAGCAAGAGCCATCTAAGAATATTTCATTTTATGCAGTATTAGTAATTGTTCTGCTTGTTAAACTATGATGAAATAAGATACGATGTTATTAATTTGTTAATGCAGGAAAAGTTTATGGAGCAGCGCCAGAAACTCCTTGCTGATACGGGTCGAGATCAGCTGACGACTAAGGAGGTTGATGCTATTTTTGAGTCGGTTATGGATCCAACAGAGCATGACTGACGATACGGATTCGGCAATCAAGTGGTAAATAATTTATTTTACTGCTAATTTGATATTTAAGTCATAATTCTATGTTGGATTATATAATTTTATCTTAAAATACTTCAAATATGCTATTTTGACCTTTTTAAAACAATAAACTTGGATTTTATTCATTTTTCCATTATTTAAAAATATTTGAACCTTGAAAAATCCTCCATATTGAATTTGAATTCAAACCAACCAAATGACTTTATCACACCAGCAAAACACAAGAAGGCAGAAGATATGAACGTTATGTTACTTACTAGCTTACAGAGATATGCACATACACTTATAGAGATCACACAGCTAAATTAAATATTATTGCAGGCCAGCAGTCAGAGACGGGGTCGGCGGAATAGAGCTCAGAGCGATCTAGCAGATATAGAAGAATAGCGGGCTAG
Organism: Allium cepa; assembly: GCA_030765085.1. NCBI lineage: Eukaryota > Viridiplantae > Streptophyta > Magnoliopsida > Asparagales > Amaryllidaceae > Allium > Allium cepa. Next base: position 169,865,518 of record CM060932.1, read on the forward strand.
AGTGTCCTAGCTGGAGGAGCAAAACCGCCAACAGACCATGCAGACCACACAGTTGCTAGAGTACATGCAGCAGTTTGGTGGCCGCTTCCCTTCCACGGCTAGCTCTGGATCTGGAGGAGATTGATTCATTGCTTGCTTGTTTTTTAAGGTATTTTTTTTAGTTTTGTATAATTTGGTAAACGGTGGAGGTAGTTGTTGATTTTTGTATGATTATGTTTGATACACTTGGTTGTGTGGTTATATGTTGATGTGGATGTTGATGATTTTGTATTATGTTGTGTATGTATGACATGGTTGAACACTTGTTGTTGGGGTTGTTGTGATTGTTGGAATGGTTATGTATATTAAGTATTTTATTTTGATGTATTTGTGTGTTTGGTGAATTTTGTGTAGTTTGTGTTTTGATATTTGGTTGGAATATTGTATACTGCATTGTGCAGTATTGGTGTAATAGTGTTTGGATGGGAAATATGGATGGAAGGTTATATTGTAGCGGTTATAAAAAAATACAGCAGATTTCCGATGGCTCCCGACAGCTTCCAGGTGGTTATTTTCTGACGGCTCCTGACAGCCTGTATGTCAATTTTTATGACGGTTTCCGACAGATTCCGACAAGTGTCGGAATCCGTCGAAAACCGTCGGAAATATGTTCGACTCCCTGTGTCGGAATCTGTCGGAAACACTGCTCCCTGAAGCCTTATTTTCCGACGGTCTTTTCTGACTGCCACCGACGGCTTCCGACGGCCTTTGATGGTTTTCTGCCATCGGAAATCACTGTTCACCTTGTAGTGATAACAGGTGGACCACGGGTTTGATGTCGTACTAAGTTATCTTCTGTCGCTTTTACTTTTTGTTATTCTAGTGGATCAGAAAAAGCTGTAAAAACAAATCAAAAAAGGTTGTAAAGAAAAACAAAACAATAAATAGGAAAACGTGTTTCATGAATAGGAACATGTTTTTCTAGTAGATCAGAAAAAGCTGTAAAAAAAATCAAAAAAGGTTGTAAAGAAAAACAAAACAATGAATGGCGTAACCCTTTTGTATAAAGTTGAAATAATTTTCGGAAAAATATGATAGTGGAGCAGTTTGTTAACAGAAGAAGCAGAATTCGTAGGAAAATAATCCGGGTACTTTGAATAAAATTAGGCTTAATTAGACATAACTTGAACGGTAACTAAAGCAAGCAGTTCAGAGCAGTAAAAGCATCCAATTTAGTGTGGAAGAAACAATGTTGGAAAATAAAAGAGAAATTGAAATTGCAGAGTTTTGAAGAAGGTAGAAAGTTTGGTATATTACCGTTCTGAAAGACCAAAAGCCGCGCATCAGTGCTTGTATCTGGAGCTGGCTGGTTGACAGCGATGGAAGTAAGTATTTGGGAAATCAGCTCCAGCGGGGTGAAGAAGTGGAAAATTCGCAGGTGAATTTTTTTAACGGGGAAGAAAAGTGAGTAGGGGGAATAAGAAATGTGGAGAGGAATAAGGAAAGAGAAGGGGGAGAGGAAGTTAGGAAGACGTGGGATAATGTTGGTTGTGGGACGGGGAATGATTCGGTGGTCGAAAGACAGGTGTGCCCTCGCAGCAGTTTGTACTTGGATTGGGGAGTATGGGCAAGATGAGAAGATGATAAAAGGCTTCAGTTTGACCTGTTGAGTGAAGGTTTTGCTTTATAATATAAGATATGAGCGCTCAATGACACCTTAAATAGTACACTCCTGTAGCCCTTTGGGTTCCACCACACACTCTAAATTAAATAATATGGCGCACGTTCTGTCTCTCGGAGGAGAATCCATCTATATATACATTCATGGAGGATAATCCATCTAACTCTTTGTATCAATCGGCATTTTCTTTATATTCATTTAAATCATCAACGCCGATTTCTATTTTTTTTAGAACTACAACAATATATACTTTAATATAAAAAATGATATAATGTGAAGTTAAAAGGAAAGAAAAAAAATCATAATCATGCACTTCAAATGAAGAAACTCCAACATTAACATTCTTTGTACCAGGCAATTTCAAATCAAACAGTTTGATGTTAGAGTTTATATGTGCACTAGAGTATTTTTTTCTTTTTTTTTTCTTTTTTTATATGAAAGAGTGGTTCTCACTAAGGGGAGTAGCACTCATATGTGTGCTAGAGTTTTGGACTTTGACAAGACAAGGGTGCAAGTCTTGTAGTGAAAAATGGCACCAGCAACAAAAGAATAACTGTAACAGTCTGTGACGCCCCACCTTTATACCCTCACTAAACAAGGACACTACGGGGTAATGCCGTCAACTAGCGCAGAGAATAAGGCTGTTGAGGAGCGACCATCTGTATAATTGCTTTGTGCGAGTACCGATGTGCCAGATAAAAGTATAACTTTTCATCACAAGAAGAAATCCGACATACCGACACAAACTCAAAGTTACTACACAGTGGCTATTTGAAATCTTCGGAAACAAATATAGAAATATCATAACATAAATCAGTCACAGAAGTTCATATCAAAAAGGCGGAAATAGATATCACTCACTAGTACAAAAAGTGCATATTGCTTCGCCTCATTTGCATCGGTTGAAGTAAAAACTGATGCAAATAGAACTATTTGCATCATTTCTATCTTACAATTGGTACGTGGAAAGCAATAGGTAATAAAAAAAATCAAATTTGCATCCGTTCTCACCAACAACCGATACAAATAGTTTTAGTCGCATCGGTTTTAAAGTCAACCGATGCAACTACATGTTGATAGCAATATGAAATTTAGGTGGGAAATAATAAAAAATTGGCTCCAAAGTTTACTTTAGACAAATATACTCCTTCCTCCTCAATAACCCACTTCGAAAAATAATAATAATAATACCGTGCCCTCCCCTTCTTTTCATTTTCAAAATCGAACAAAAGAAGAAAAACTTAAAACGAAGCTTTTGAAAATTTTAATGGCGAAGATGGCAGCAAACTCGAAATCGAAGTTAACCCCTGTAATTTTTCATCGTCATTGCTTCCGCTACTGTCGATTCCTAAAAAGAAGAAGATAACAAGGGTGATTCCAGAAACATTTCCTGGTTCCTCTTCTTCTGTCGCAGAGGCAGATTCTCCAGAGGCGGTACAAGTACGGATTGCGGCTGCTGAAGCAGAAATTCCAAAGGGGGAAGATGTATTTGCTATCGTCATGGTATTATTCTTATACTGCTTACAGCTTTCTTCATCTCCTTTTCCGATTTTAGTTTCCCTTTCCACTGGTTTTCTGTAAAACAATAATTATAATTAATTGATGACTAAGAGAAGAGGATGTGGGTTGTGGTGGTTATTGGCAGAAGTGGATGATTTTAGAGGTGAAGCAACAGTGAGGAGGAGAGTTGCAGTGAGGTCATTGTATTGATTTCTGGTGATTGTTGAAGAGGAGGGGACTGAGATGAAGGATGTGGGAAGGTTGAAGGAGGTGGATAAGTTTTGGTTGTGGAGGAGTTATTGATGGAATTGTTGTTGAGGCGATGAAGCACTGGGTTGTCGAAGGCAGTGGATATGTGGTAGTGTAGAACTGTTGTAGGGAGGAGTTGAAGTCTGTTGAAGGAATGATGGAGGTGCAGTTGTATGATGGATGTGTTTGTTCTGATGATGCAGTTTGATGATGGAGGTTGTAGGGTTGTACTGATGATGAAGTTGATGATGGTGGTTATGACAATAGTGGGTGGGTGGTTACGCAGCAGTGATGATGGGGGTGTGGTAGTGCTGGGTTGATGAATGCAGCAGTGAGGTAGATAAAGTGTGATGTTCATGGAAAATGCAATATTTTTATGCATAATTGATGATGTTGTTTGGGTGGTGAAGTAAGTGGCTAAGTATGCGTTGATAATGATGCTGTTATGGTTTGCAAGGGGAGATGCAATAGATGTTAGAGAGTGGTTTAAGTGGATGATGTACGGCAATTTGGAGAGGTTAGAGTTGTTGATGGAGGCTGTTTAGTGGGGATGCTGCAGAAGTGGTAGTGTGGGATGGAGCAGAAGTAGAAAGTTGATGGTTGAGAATGGTGAATGGTGGCAGATATGCAGATAGTTGGTGGTGGAGTTTATGATGATGGTGATGGTATGTTGTGATGTTATGTGGTCGTAGAAGTATAGTTGCTGTCAAGTGTGGTGGAGAAGTGAATTGTAGCTTGTGACGAATTTGCAGTGGTAGCAGCATGGAATTGAAGTTTGTAGGGCAGTGGGTGGTTGGAATGAAGTGTGCAGAGGTATATATTGATATTTAGTGGAATGGTAGTGATATTTAGTGGTAAGGTAATGATATGTTGATTTACCCTTATCCAAATCATTATAACTACTTGGTTACCATTGATTTACCACTGATTTAAATGTTGCCACCCAAAAAAAATAGGGGTAAAGTAACTAACTTGTTGATAAAGTATACACCCTATAATTTTCATTGTTTTTCCAATTGGTGCTTGATTTATCTCTTATGATAATATCTTTTAAGTCGTAAGTTATTTAGGAAGTGACACGGTATTGATTTTGTATATATGAATAGTCAAGTAGTCAAGTGAGTAATTTATTTTACAATTTGATTTGTGCGAAGTAAAGCCATATATATGATTTGTATTATATGAAGCCTTGTTAATAATGATATATACAAATCAATAAAGAAAACTACATAGTTTCTTATTTATTTATTCTGCACCCAGATAAAATATTAGTTGTCTAATATGGTACTTTTATATTGTTAAATACTTTGAAAAATTGTTAAATACTTAGTAGGTTTGGTATTTGTAGATACAATGATACATACTTGGCTGATACAATGATACATACTTGGCTGATAATCTTATATTTTTTGACTGATACATACTTGGCTGATAATCTTATTATGGAATTTATTAACCTACATTGGAAAATAGTAATTTTAATATTTTGGTTTGTACGTTTATGAATTTTTTTTATAGTTTTTAAAATATGTTTATTTTAATTAGTTTAAAATGTTACCAAAATGTTTGTAGATGCATAGGAGTTATGAATGGAGCTCTGATTGTCTACTGCTCCAGTATGCCTCAAAATAAATTTTACTTACTCATTTTATTTAACCTACTTTTCGTATTAATATTTCTTTTTATTGGACATAAAAAATGTTTCTCGAAAATAGCCGTTTTAGCTAGATACATTGTTTATAAATAGTGTACTACCTTTCATCATGTAACTTAATCAATTAGTGATGCATACCAAAAGAAACCCAGCCCATTGTTCCAACAATACGTTACTTATGTTCCATTAAAGCGACCTATTATGAGATTGAGTCTTAAATTGAATGCATTAGTGAACTGATAGCCTTAGTGAATCCGAGTCCATACCTTAGTCCATATTTCCCGGTATCCTGATTGCCTTAGTGAAACTGAGTCAATTGGCCATTCGTCTTAGCCTGTAGATGCCACCTCAGTGGAAAAGGCCTCTTCCCATGCAGTCTGATAACATGCACAATCAAGTTCAAGCAGATTTAATTTACAATAAAATTTCAGTTCATGACATACTTATCTGTTGCGTTTTTTAGTGTGTATAAAACTAAAATTTGTTGTATACATCTAAAATGAGCTATTTAACTCAATTGCATGCACTACTATTGCAAATCGATGGAAATCTTGAAACAGCAATGGAAATCCGAAGACATTGATGTAAATTAGATTTCGAAAAAGAAGACTAGAGGCCAGACTATAGTGGAAAGACTTCCTTCAGATGTTGGAAGCTAAATCCAAATAAAATTTAACTCATTGGATGAAATGATAGGAAAGACTTCCTTCAGGTGTGCTTATTTTACATGTTCTTATTTAATATAATAGTAAACATTTTGAAAATCTTTTCTTTTGCATGGTTTTTATTAGAATATAGTGTTCTCTTTAATGCATGTATGGATAATAAATGCAGTGTTTAGAATAGAAAGTATACGTAGCCCAGATCCTAGTTCACTATTATTAACCAAAAATTTTAACACGGGCCCTCTATAAATTATGTTCACATAGGTGTCACAATTTTAAAATAGATACTAGAAGGAATTTGTTTGATTAGCTAACCCAATGATAACCTTGGTCGTGTTGGATTACACAGAAAGAAAGATCAAGGTCAGGCCAGGGATTACACAATTTGACTTGAAGTAAGAGTTAAAGGTAGAGGTAGTTGGATGGATAATTTACAATTTTGGTAAAGCTTACTTATAACAAATGAAATAAGTCTATGACTAATCAACTAGGTATCTTATTTCACCTTCTTATAAACTGTTTCCAAACTTTCAATTCCAAACAAGTAATTTAAAAATTACTTGTGTACCTACAAGTAGCTGCCAAACATACAGTTATGAGTTACGACTTATCAATTTCTAAGCAACTTGTTTCTCCTTATAAACTGTTACAAACATTCAACAAATAAATAATTTATAAGCTATTTCCACTACTTGTAACCAGTGTTGAACATGCTCGCGATGTAAAATATCTGATTTCTTCTTCTTCTTTGGAATACTAAAACAACTTCATTTGGGTTCATTCCCCCCTTTTCTAGGTATTGTACTAAATTCAACAACTTGCACATCTTGTAAAAGAAGAAAAAACCACAAATTGTTTACCATAACAATTCATAATCTTTGTTTTAAAGTTTTTTATTTACTTAATCATGGCATTTGTAACTAGAATAAGGTATGCCTCTCTTCATAAGTTAATAATGCTGTAATTTAATTCCATTTTGTGCAGAATTTTGACATGATGTCAATTATTGAAACTTTAAATGGATATGCACCCAAAGAGATCAGTAAGTTGTTAGAAGATTCTGATAATTTCACCATTCAGTTGACTACTCAAGGTGGGTATCAAAGGCAGGTGAGGAATTGTTTTTGAAATAGTCATCATTCTGCAATAGTTTATAACTCTGTAACCAAAGTGCTTATTCAAATATTAACATTCGTGCTTATTGATGATACATATATAGGTTGTTTTAGCAACACAGTCATTTTGCTTCAGTGGACAAGTTATTAGGCATAAACATTTCGAGGTAATAACAATCATATCCATATATTTCTACGTGTATAACATGTTAGTTTGTTGTATGTGATAATAAATTCATTAGAGAGAGTTAGTAATAATAGTTTATGGCCATGCAGAAACGAGCACCAGCACTGATGGATAATTTTTGAGTTGATGTTGTGGTTTTCATTTCGAGGGTGGTTCGGTGGCTTGGATCAGAGTGTTGACGTTGCGTGGATAAATTGGCGATCTCAGGTTCGTGGCTAGGTGATTTCAGTTGGGATGGTTTGCGGTTTCAATTGGATTTAGGTAGAGGAGGCGAGGCGTTTCAATGTTTCTGGTTGCGATTTAGGGATTATCGCTGTTGGCTGTGAGGTCATGGGTTGCTGCTGCTTATGAACTGAAAATGGCAGGTGAAGTTAATTGGTTGTATGAAGATGTTGAAAGGTAGGGGAGTACTGGGTGGTTGAGTGACAGGGATGTGGTGTTTACATTGAAGGCAAGGTGGCGGTGTTTGTATAGAGAGAGGAAGAGGTGAAGCACTGATGATGGTCACAGTATGGTGAACTGAAGTGATGTGAACTGAAGTGGTGGTTGAAGTGGTGACTGTTGTGGACTTTTTGATGTCTGTAGATATATTTTTATGAGCAGTGATGAAGCTGGGGGATGCATGTGCAGTGATGAAGCTGGGGGATGCATGTGCAGTGATGAAGGTAGTATGATTGAAGTGGAGAGTTGTGTGACAGTAAGGAGGAACTGTGGTGGTTTTTGCTGTGGTAGTTGATGTCAGTTGGAGGTATTGAGACAATGTATTGAAAGGGCAATGTTTGATTATGCAGCAGCTCTGTGATCACCAGCAGCACTGTGGTTATGCAGCAGTTTAAGGCAGTGGAGTGGCAAGTTGTTGCAGTGTTGTGAGAAGTATGGTCTTGTTGACGGGCAGTTGTATTGGAAAGATGATGAAGTTGAAGTGATTTGTGGCTGTTGTGGTCAGGTGGGTAAACAAAGGTTGGGGTGGATGTTTGATATGTGAATGGTGTTTCTGCTGTGGATAGCAGTTTGTAGAGGAGTAGAATGTTATGTCTGATGTGGGTTGTGGTCGACAAGGTGGAATGAAGGCAAGTATGTGACAGTTTCTGTGTACTGGTCAGTGAGGGATGTTTAAAGATGGGATGTTTAAAGGAGTTAGTCAGTAAAATGTAGTTGTATTTGTGGATGGGGGGAAGTTATATTGGAATGATGGAGTGATTGTAGTGGGAAGTGATGTAATTGTTGTCAGAGAGGTAGTTGAGAGCTGTTGTGTGAAGTGTGGTTGAGTGTTGATGAAGAAGTGGCAGTTGTTTAGATGTTGATGGTGTGATGCAAAGGGAATGATTGGGTCTGGCGGTGTAGAAGAGGAGACGGCAATGTGCAAGAAGGTGGATGTAGTTGATGAATGAAATGTAGCGGTTTAAGGAAAACAGTGGGACGTGGAGATTAATGAAGTGGCAGTAATGAACTTGTGGTCACAACATTGTAGGAGTATGCAGAAGAAGATTGGTGGGTAGTATGAATGGGTGAAGAGTAGGTGGATGTCAGTGATATGGTGATGATGTAGTAGTGCATGTTCACAGTGTAGAAGTAGATGTGCACTGGTATTGGGTTTTCAAGGAAGCAGGGTATATGGACGATTGTTAGGGCAAGAGAATGGGTAGGGTGGTATGGTTACTGATATGAATGTGTCTGCACTGATGTGGGATGTTCGATGAATACAGTGAGTTGTGTTGGAACAGAAGTGAAGTTGAAGTGGAATGTATTTGTAACAGAAATTAGTAAAAGAAAATGTAAGAGTGAAGAAAATGTAGCATGAAAAATGTGAATATAAAAAAACAAATGCGAATAATCAATAATATATATATATAGTCTATTTGAGTACTATAATAACGGTTTCTGAGAATGGCTTTTTTGCATCAGGTATAAATAGCTGATGCAATAGAGGGATTAGTTTACACCGGTTGTTATAAAAAACCGATGCAATAGAGAGATAAATTTGCATCGGTTCTCAACAACAACCTACGCAACAAGTTCCTTTGTTGCATCAGTTTTCATTACAACCGATGCAACAAAGGGGCTGTGTCCAAGCAACCAACCATGATATTCTACATCAGTTGTTAGTAAAAACCGATGCAAAAAGGATCGTTTTGCATCGGTTTCAGAACTGATGCAAAAGTGTTAAGCCTGTTGCATCGGTTGCATATACATCGGCTGTTGAACTGATGCAAAAGGGGGGTAAACAACTAATGCAAATGGCCTGTTTTGTAGTAGTGACTTAAAAGTGTACATCAGAGTGGTGGTCTAACAAGATCCACAATATCATAAAAGAATAGTTACAAGTGCTACCCAAAAGAATAAGTATACATCATGGAGTCTATATCTCAAATGTATACAACAAAATCAACTACTAATCTAAGTAGTTAGCCAAAAGTCAGAATAAAAATCCCAGATGAGGAGTCAAGCAGAAGCACCTGTAACATCTCGGTCTGACCCGAGTATTATTTAATAAGAAAATAATAAACGAATCAGTCTAGCTATAAATATCAGATGAAATGATATAGAACAAGAGATATGACAAAAACGTATGATAACCATAATGCCATACTGTGATAAGTATGTAATTGAAAATCAACCGGAGATTAATCAATATCACAAGAATCTCCTTAAAGATAAAAAAGAATGCCATACTCCTAATTTTTATTCACAAAGTCATAAATATTGGCAAACATCACAATGCCAATCATAAAAGTTGTTGAAACACAAATTCACCAATGCACAAATATTCATAGAACTTATCAATGAAATCATAAAAATTGACGAAACACAAATTCTAGAAATCAACAATAGAAATCCAGAAATCACAAAACGGGGGAGGCCTATCACAAACGGGAGCATGAAAGCTCACCAACACGTGTATCACAGAACGGAACGCTATTCCGTGGTTGCTAACCATTAATTTCGAGCCGAGGCTCCACAAAACGGCCCGAAGACCATGGGTCGCTACCCCACCAATTTGAGTCGAAACTCCACAAAAACGGTGTTTAGTCTCCCTCGCAGACAAAGAGACATTGCACAATGCTAGTCTAAATCACGAAAATGATTATCATCGATCACCAAGAAGTGTCAATTACACTAAGCTAGTAAATAGATGGGTTTAGCTTCATGTCCCATAACCACTGGCTTAACTTAAATATTTACGAACAAATTGTAGATTTCCACTCGAAAGTTTGTCACAAGAGTTTCAATCGAACAAGTCCAAGAATCAAGAAGTAAACGCAAGCGTTTCATACCACTTGTTTTACCAATTCGTTTAATTAGATTTCTCATACGAGTGAGGTAAAGGTTCATATATTCTAGTAGATTGGAAAACGGTTTAAGAAACAAGCTTTGTAATAAAATAATGATGAAATCGTTTTGATAAAAGATTTTTGATATTTACTACTAGTATTGAAACCTTTATATTTTTAAGTGACAAATTACAAAAGTGATTGTAGAAACAATTAATCATCAAAATTTACATATGAAGACATGAATCAAATCCGAAGGAATCGATACCGAATCCATCAAGATGGATGTTGCCAAAAATCCAAAGAAAGAAGTCATCAAAGACGATAATAAGTGATAATAGCTAACCGGATCAACAAAAAATCGATAAACCTTGGAAATTTACTCAAAAATAGCCAAAATAGATAAATTAAACAGTTCCAGACGTCTGGTAGGTGTTCCCAGACGTCTGGCCCTAGGTTCTGGAAGTATATGTGTTTTTCTCCCTTCTATTTTTAATTCCTGGGCCATTTCAGACGTCTGAAATTTTCAATCAGACGTCTGAATTTGATTTCAGACGTCTGGATTTTGTTTCAGACGTTTGGATTTAGTCTCTGCCTTTTCCAGACCCCTTTCCAGACGTCTGGATTTTTCAACCAGACGTCCGGATTTGGTTTCAGACGTCTGAAATTTTCTGCTAGGAAAAAAGAACAGCCTAGACCAAAAATGACAAATCCAAACTGAAATGCGATCGAACGAGCGATGGATGCTAGGGATTTATGCCGATCGACAACCCAACACTATAGGCTCTTCGATACAACACACATAACATGTTCAAACATCCAAGATAGGATCTTTAAAGATTTTGACTTCAAAACACCAAAATTGGAAAATTCACCAAATCAATTCAAATCAAAAGCAAATGAACATGAATAGATGTTAGGAATTCATACCTAACAAGGATGAAAGTTATAGACGTAGATGTGAGTTAAAAAACTCACCTTTTTACACAAAACAAATGAAGAAGAAGCTATAGAGCAATGGCAAGAACAATCACTCTTCAATTCCAACCCAACAAGCTTGAATCTAAGCTTAAAAGAGAATCATATCCTAAGTTAGGTTTAGGAATTTCTAAAATTGAAAGGAGAATGAGTTGGAGAAGAAGAAGAGAAGGCTTACCAAAGCTTCTTCTATGAATTTAGAGCTAGAACTTGAATTAGCAAAGATGATTAGGGTTTGGAGTTTTAATTTCCCATTCCTCTCTCCATTGTTGCTAAATCTTGAGTATTAGGAAAAATAAGAATGGAGTGAAGAGGAGAGGTGGACTGAGCTAGAGTAATAAGTGGGGTTAATGGGCTGAAACCGAACCCAAAACCCTAAGTGAAAAGTAGCAAAATTCTACTATCTCCAAACATATCGAAGTTTATACTCAAAAAGGTTGTAAACATCATTTTGAACTCGATGGGGGTGGTCTCGAGTCCTGATTCGACCGTTTGCAAAAAGTAGCTTTTCGGAAGAAAAAAATCCGACTAACGATGCTATATTTAAATAAAATATTTAAATACACAATCGTAAAATATGCGGGTTGTTACAGACTCCCCACCTTAAAGAAATTGCGTCCTCGCAACATTTAAGAAGAAAATAAAAAGTAACAACCATAAAAGCATATTCAACACAAAAGAAATTTGAAATAAAAAGTTCACCTCAAAGAGCACTAGAAAGTAAGTCCGGATGCAAGAGCAATTCTTAGGATTTCAAGACCATTAAACTTACACAAGCGGGACATCTTTATTTCGAAGGCATTTAACCTCTTAGCAATAATTCGAATAGGATGTTGCTCATAAGTCAAATTATGCGAAACTTCAATTTCTTCAACAACACCAGGCTCAAGAATAGAATTGGAATCTCAAAGGCATTTCCATAATTGAGAAACGTGAAACACGTCATGAATAGCAGAGAATTGAGCCGGTAATGAAAGGCGATAAGCCACGAGACCAATACATTCGATGATGGGAAATGAACCAATACATCGATGTGCTAACTTTCCCGATCGACTGAAACGCACAACACCCTTCATCGGTGAAACACGAACAAACATAAAATCTCCCATAGAAAATTCTAATTTCCTTCTTCGGTTATCGGCATAGGATTTTTGTCTACTTTGGGCTTCTTTCATCCTGTGACGAATAAGGTCAATCTTTTCTGTGGAATCGCGAATAAAATCTGGACCTAAAATCGGCTTCTGACCAGCCTTAAGCCAACAAGAAGGAGATCGGCATGGCCTTCCAATGAGTGCCTCAAAAGGTGCCATACCAATACTAGATTGGAAGCTATTATTATAGGAAAATTCAACAAGAGAAATATGATCTTCCCAACTTCCACCAAAATCAAGAACACATGCACGAAGAAGATAAGCGGTTTGTCCATCGGACTGTGGATGATAAGCGGTGCTAAAATTAAGCTTCGTTCCCAAAGCTTTTTGAAGACTCTTTAGTAAATAATGGATCACAATCACTAACAATAGAAGTAGGAACTCCATTCAATTTAACAATTTCTTTGATAAAGAGTTTGGCCAAAAGAGGAACGGTTCGATTAGACCGAACGGGAATAAAATGGGTGGATTTAGTAAGTCTATCAACTATCACCCATAAGCTATCATGACCCGAATGAGAACGGGGAAGGCCGTCGATAAAATCCATGGAAATATGATCCCACTTTCAAATTGGAATGTCTAAAGGTTGCAATAACCCACCGGGCCTTTGATGCTCGGCCTTGATAAGTTGGCAAGTCATGCAACGCTTAACAAAGTTAGTAATATCAGATTTCATTCCTTTCCAATAATAAAGTCACTTCATATCCGCGTACATTTTGCTACTACCGAGATGAATGGTAAATTTAGAACGATGAGAATCTTCTAAAATATCTTTACGAAGATCACTAATATTTGGCATGATAAGTCTACCAAATTTTCGAATATCGCCACAAGAATCAATATCAAAGTCTTTCAAACCTTCAATATCAATTTTTCCCTACAACTTTGGCTAAGAAGAGCCAATTCGGGATCTACCTTTTGAGCTTCAAGAATGCAGTCTAAAAGATGAGCCCCAAGGCTACATAAAACAAGAGATGAACATAAATCGAATTCACGATCTCGAATATCATAAGTGGATAAAGTCTCGAGATCATTCCATTCGGATATCATCATGGAAACAACCGCTTGTTGCTTTCGGCTAAAAGCGTCGGCAATACGATTTCCCTTTCCGGGAGTATAAAGAATATCAAGATCATAAGATGCAAGGAACTCGAGCCAACGCTGTTGACGCAAATTAAGTTCCTTTTGAGAAAATAAATACTTCAAAGATTTATGATCGGTATAGAGAATAAATTTCTCTCCCAAAAGGTTATGACGCCAAATTCGAAGGGCGAAAACAACAGCCGCGAGCTCTAAATCATGAGTGGCATATCTAGTCTCGGCTGGCTTTAATTTCCTAGAAGCATAAGCAATAACACGTTCTCTTTGCATAAGAACTACACACAAACCAATGCGACTAGCATCGGTATAAACAATAAAATCTTGGTTCCCTTCGAAAATCACAAGAATAGGAGCATCGGAAAGGAGTTCTTTTAATTTCTGAAAAGAAGCTTCGCATTTGTCCGACCAAATGTATTTAACTCCCTTCTTTGTTAAACTAGTAAGAGGCACAACAATTTTAGAAAAGCCCTTTATGAACCGGCGGTAATAACCTACCAATCCAAGAAAGCTACGAATTTCCGTCACACTCTCCGGTCTCTTCCAATCTTGAATCGCTTCGATCTTTGAAGGATCCATGGAAATTCCGGATTCAGAAATAATATGACCGAGCAACTTCACACGAGATTGCCAAAAGTGGCATTTAGAAGATTTTCCTTTCAATTGATTACTCCTAAGAGTTTCCAACACAATCCGAAGATGCTTTTCATGCTCTTCCTCGGTTTTAGAATACACAAGAATATCATCTATAAAGATGAGAACAAATCGATCAAAGAAGTCTTTGAAAACCCGATTCATAAGGTCAACGAAATAAGCTGGAGCATTCGTTAAACCAAATGGCATAACAAGCCATTCATAAGATCCATAATGCGTATGGAACGATGTCAAAGGAACACTATCCTCTGCAGTACGAAGCTGATGAAAACCGGTTGCAAAGTCTAATTGTGAAAAGACTCTAGCACCACTAAGTCGGTCGAATAAATCATCAATCCGAGGTAATAGATATTTATTCTTGATAGTAAGATCATTAAGCTTGCGGTAGTCAACGCAAAGCCTAAGTGTACCATCGGATTTCTTCACAAAAATAGCCGAAGCTCCCCAAGGAGAGGAACTAGAGCGAATAAATTGCTTCGTCTCCAATTCGGATAATTGTTTGTGCATCTCCTCATTTTCCTTATTGGACATGAGATAAGGAGGACGAGTGATAGGTTGAGCTCCAGGGATGAGATTAATTTTGAACTCAATTGCTCGGTTAGGTGGTAGTCCTAAAATGGGCTCAAATATGTCGGAAAATTCACGAACAACGTGAATAAGATATATGACATCTTCATCATCATCATTATCGTCATCACGAGGATTTAGAGAATATAAGGATGCTGTCAAAGTGGAATCCGAATCTTTAAGAACAATAGAAATCTGATTAACAGATTGTGGATGTCGAAAATAAATAGTCTGCATAGGACATAGGATATGAGCTTCATAATGGTTAAGCCAATTCATTCCCAAAATCATTCCAAAGCCTAAGTAACGCATGACATGCAAATCGGCTTGGAAAGAAAAATCACATAAAACAATCTCAACATCTTTACAAAGTAAACTGAGTGTTGCGGATCCACCAACCGGATTCGCGATTCTCAAAGAAGTCATTAAAGCGACAACACTTAAAGAAAAAGTATCAACAAGTTCATTTGATATAAAAGAATGGGACGCACCCCTATCAAAAAGAACTCGAATAGGATAATCACTAAACACAATAATTCCATCAAGGATAGAATGAGAAGTACCTTGACCACGAGAAGTGTTGCAAGGGGCTTGCGCCACATTAAGCTTTCCCTCCTTCTTGTTTTGGAGTTTGGGGCATGCAGATAAATAATGATCCGGGATTTTGCAATAGCGACAAGCACGAGGCTTTGAACACTTATTCACATAATGGTCCTTAGAACCTCAGTTGTAGCATTTCCCACCACTAGAGGCAGAAGTCTTCGCTGCCAGAGATGCTTGTTTCCCCTTTTTATTAGGATAAGCACCTTTGAATTTATTTGGCCTTTTCTTGTTGTTGTTGAAGTTCGGCTTGGCACTCCCAACTTCAATATCACTCCCCCTATCTGCCTCTTCAAGACGAAAAACGATATCAATGAGTTAATCAAAAGAAACTTCTAATTTGAGAAGTAATGAATTCTTGAGATTTTTGTTCAAGCCATAGACAAATCTTTGGTTCTTCTTCAATGGGGTGTTTATGTATTCGACCCCGTATTTAGAAAGTGACTCGAAGGATGCGAAATAATCTGGCATGGAGGATTCACCTTGAACAAGGTCTATGAAACGACAAGCCAATGTTACCTTCTCAGATTCTGGCACAAACTTTAATTCGAATCGTCCCCGGAATTGCTCCCAGGTAAGATCCGTTTCATTCATTTCAGAAATCAGAAGCTCGTACCAGTCTAATGCTCTTTCTTGGAGCATACTAGAAGCCACTTGGACTCGATGAAGATCAATAAGATTCATGCAAGAAAAGATGCGATCGCATGTTCTAAGCCAAGCTTAGACTTCGATAACGCCCTCGGAACCCCTGAACGGCTTTCCATCCAAATTTGTGTAATCACTGCACAGGCATGCAAATCTTGATTTTGGGTGAGTAGGCTCGGGAATGGGTCCGACAGCTTGAGTGTTCCTTACAATATCAAGAAGCTGTTGTGCAGACATAAATACTCTATCCTGGGGAGTAGCACTAGATTGACCAGCGCTGGGACGGCCAGGTCTAACCATTTCTCTTCTTTAAGAAAGAAAGAAAGAAGAAGAAAAAGGTATTCACAAATTGAATATCAAACAATAATGATTGATAAAACAAGGCATCACAAAAGAAATTAGGATAAGACGGTACGAAGACTCGAATTAAATCTTAAGTTACGATTCCTAAGATGGACTTAGGACGATGATTCTTGTTAAATTATTCTACATTGTTCCGAAGTTTGGCTCTGCTACCAAGCTGTGACGCCCCACCTCTATACCCTCACTAGACAAGGACACTACGGGGTAATACCGTCAACTAGCACGGAGAATAAGGCTGTTGAGGAGCGACCATCTGTATAATTGCTTTGTGCGAATACCGATATACTAGATAAAAATATAACTTTTCATTAGAAGAAGAAATCCGACATACCGACACAAACTCAAAGCTACTACACAGTGGCTATATGAAATCTTCAGAAACAAATATAGAAATATCATAACACAAATCAGTCACATAATTTCATATCACAAAGGCGGAAATAGATATGAATATATAACACTTAAAAGTGTACATCGGAGTGGTGGTCTAACAAGATCCACAATATCACAAAAGAATAGTTACAAGTGCTACCTAAAAGAATAAGTATACATCATGGAGTCTATATCTCAAATGTATACAACAAAATCAACTACTAATCTAAGTAGTTAGCCAAAAGTCAGAATAAAAATCCCAGATGAGGAGTCAAGCAGAAGCACCTGTAACATCTCGGTCTGACCTGAGTATTATTTAATAAGAAAATAATAAACGGATCGGTCTAGCTATAAATATCAGATGAAATGATATAGAACAAGAGATATGATAAAAACGTATGATAACCATAATGCCATACTGTGATAAGTATGTAATTGAAAATCAACCAAAGATTAATCAATATCACAAGAATCTTTTCAAAAATAAACAAGAATGTCATACTCTTAATTTTTATTCACCAAGTCACAAATATTGGCAAACATCACAATGCCAATCATAAAAGTTGTTGAAACACAAATTCACCAATGCACAAGTATTGATGGAACTTATCAATGAAATCATAAAAATTGACTAAACACAAATTCTAGAAATCATCAATAGAAATCCAGAAATCACAAAACGGGGGAGGCCTATCACAAAACGGGAGCATGAAAGCTCATCAACACGTGTATCACAAAACGGAACGCTATTCCGTGGTTGCTAACCATTAATTTCGAGCCGAGGCTCCACAAAACGGCCCGAAGACCATGGGTCGCTACCCCACCAATTTGAGTCGAAACTCCACAAAAACGGTGTTTAGTCTCCCTCGCAGACAAAGAGACATTGCACAATGCTAGTCTAAATCACAAAAATAATTATCATCGATCACCAAGAAGTGTCAATTACACTAAGCTAGTAAATAGATGGGTTTAGCTTCATGTCCCATAACCACTGGCTTAACTTAAATATTTACGAACAAATTATAGATATCCACTCGAAAGTTTGTCATAAGAGTTTCAATCGAACAAGTCCAAGAATTAACCGACGAAGTAAACACAAGCGTTTCATACCACTTGTTTTACCAAGTCGTTTAATTAGGTTTCTCATACGAATGAGGTAAAGGTTTGTATATTCTAGTAGATTGGAAAATGGTTTAAGAAACGAGCTTTGTAATAAAATAATGTTGAAATCGTTTTGATAAAAGAGTTTTGATATTTACTACTAGTATTGAAACCTTTATATTTTTAAGTGACAAATTACAAAAATGATTGTAGAAACAATCAATCATCAAAATTCACATACGAAGACGTGAATCAAATCCAAAGAAATCGATACTGAATCCATCAAGATGGATGTTCGTAAAAATCCAAAGAAAGAAGTCGTCAAAGATGATAATAAGTGATAATAGCTAACCGGATCAACAAAAAATCGATAAACCTTGGAAATTTACTCAAAAATAACCAAAATAGGCAAATTAAACAGTTCCAGACGTCTGGTATGTGTTTCCAAACGTCTGGCCCTAGGTTCTGGAAGTATATGTGTTTTTCTCCCTTCTATTTTTAATTCCTGGACCATTTCAAACGTCTGAATTTGATTTCAAACGTCTGGATTTTGTTTCAGACGCCTAGATTTAGTCTCTGCCTTTTCCAGACCCCTTTCCATACGTCTGGATTTTTCAACCAGACGTCTGGATTTGGTTTCAGACGTCTGAAATTAATTTCAGACGTCTGAAATTTTCTGCTAGGCAAAAAAACAGCCTAGACCAAAAATGACAAATCCAAACCGAAATGCGATCGAATGAGCGATGGATGCTAGGGATTTATTCCAATCGACAACCCAGCACTATAGGCTCTTCGATACGCCACAAGTAACATGTTCAAACATCCAAGATAGGATCTTTAAAGATTTTGACTTCAAAACACCAAAATTGGAAAATTCACCAAATCAATTCAAATCAAAAGAAAATGAACATGAATAGATGTTAGGAATTCATACCTAACAACGATGAAAGTTATAGACGTAGATGTGAGTTAAAAAAACTGATCTTTTTACACAAAACAAATGAAGAAGAAGCTATAGAGCAATGGCAAGAACAATCACTCTTCAATTCCAACCCAACAAGCTTGAATCTAAGCTTAAAAGAGAAACATTTCCTAAGTTAGGTTTAGGAATTTCTGAAATTTAAAGGAGAATGAGTTGGAGAAGAAGAAGAAGAAAAGGCTTACCAAAGCTTCTTCTATGAATTTGAAGCTAGAACTTGAATTTGCAAGGATGATTAGGGCTTGGAGTTTTAATTTTCCATTCCTCTCTCCATTGTTGCTAAAGCTTGAGTATTAGGAAAAATAAGAATAAAGTGAAGAGGAGAGGTGGACTAAGCTAGAGTAATAAGTGGGTTTAATGGGCTGAAACCGAACCCAAAGCCCTAAGTGAAAAGTAGCAAAATTCTACTATCTCCAAACATATCGAAGTTTATACTCAATAAGGTCGCAAACGTCATTTTGAACTCGACGAGGGTGGTCTCAAGTCCTGATTTGACCGTTTGCAAAAAGTAGCTTTTTGGAAGAAAAAAATCCGACTATTGATGCTATATTTAAATACACAATCGTAAAATATGCGGGTTGTTCATAGTCCGATTTTTCGATGCCCGAAAGTCGAAATCAATACGTCCACTGTATCGAATGCCACACAGTCGAATGCCGAAAAACCGAACCATTAGGGTTTAAAGAAGAAGAAGATAGAAGAAGAACAGAAACAATAAACAGAATCTCACATTTCGCAGCGGAACAATATACAATAGACAATCTTTAAAACAAAAGGCCTGTATATGTTACTACAATACAACATCAGAGTACAACAACAACACACAATCACTGGCATTTATAAATGACTTGCCTACATAGAAATTTGTCTCACACAAACCTGAATGCAACAGATACTACATAGTATAAATAATACGTCTCGCCATCCAGCTAGCCTCTTGAGCTCCATAGAAACTCCTGAATTCCAGACCGACCTGATAATCTGACTCTAGGCTACCCGTATGAAAATTGGTGGGCACCCACAGTTTAGAAAGGGAACTATAAACTCCAGGTCAGTCGTGGGACTGGTGTGAGATCTCAAAAACAATTTTTATCTTTAAAACAACAAAAGAATTTAGATTGAAATCCGCAATGCCTTTGGAAAATGAAACTACCACTAGGCCTCCCGGCACACACACAATGCAGTCGCACACATGGGGGAGATTTCTCCTTATGATAGTCAAATATGCTTAATACACAAAAATCCATTTTGATATTATTATTAGTGCATGGTGGAAAACCTTTCGAAAGTATAATATTAATCTTAGCCAGCATATGTACCATTATACTATGCCTACCATAGCTACCGTTTTAAATGGCAGGATCTACAACTAAAACCGTACAAGGATTGTATTGTTTTGTTTGGATTTTCCAACAAATGGTCAGGCTAAGGAACTTCCTACTGCCACATGGGAACACCTCTGGAGGGACGCCCCGAGAACCTACCCAGCTCTCTGCCAATACAAGGCCGGTTACGCCCTTCCCGGAAAGTAAAACCTAAGATATGCCACCCCCGGTCCTTTGGGACCTTAATCCAAGGATCCTCTGAACCAACAACATCACACGGTAATATATATGCTACAGTGCCCACATGAGTAAGTATCTAGGCTCCATACCATGATACCACCCTTTTCCAGAAGGAATGGTAATACCTTAGGGGAGCTACCCCTGAAACCTTGCCGCATCTTTCCTGTTTCGACCATTACCGGTTTGTGAGGCTCGATGAGGTCTCGTCCATAAAGCTACACTTTTCTCAAAGTCATGCTTTGATCAATAAATGATCAGCAGCACTTCGTACGCCACATTACCAAATTGGGAATGTATCACTGGTAACCATCAACTACATAACCTCTTAGCTCGTACGTCTCAGAGAAGGGTGTTAAGCTAAGAGAATAAATCTCCACCACCAAACAGAAATGTATTTGATAGAAACCAGCTTTTCTTCTCAAAGTGTAATGTCAGACACACAACCATACAAGTCTGTCCCGGGTTTGAACAGAATCGAAGGCACTTTTGAAAAGCCCTTGCAATCCGGGTATTCGCAATCCCGACCGGATTTTCCATCACTTAGGGAATCTCTATACCGTAGCTACTCAGTGCAGAGACAATCGATAGGTTATCCTATCATTCTCGTAAATACCCGGTCTTCAACACCGGTCTTCAAATGTATCCATAACGTCGTATCATATTCGGAATGGGTTATATGACACAAAGGTCCTCTCCCGGCTAAACCGAATAATGAGCGTAATATTCAAAAACATATGGATATGGGATTTCAATTAAGTCACAACTTTAAAATTCATAACTTTCTTTCAAATGGTTTAAACAAATTATCATTTCAAATCTTTTAAGCAAAAAGATTTATTCCACAAAGTTCACCCAGTTTCACAAAGATCCATTCACGGATTTCAAAACAATTTCCACCTCAATTGGATTAGCTCATTTAATCTTTAAAGCAAAGATTTAACTTATAGCTTCCAAACCCGTTTCCAAATATTCATTCATGCCTTGGAAAACCATTTTCAATTCAACTTGAACTTCCTTTAATACAAATTGGGAATTTATTTCTTATATGAAAATTTATATCGTTTGAAAACAAATAGTTTTTACATTCGAAAAAAATCGGTTTCATTTATACAAGTTAAAATCTTTGGGTTAATTTAAATTACCAAAGCAACACTTTCTAAAATGGTTTAAGTTCATGTAAACTTATATAGCCTTTTTAAAACATAAATTCTTAATGTAGAATTCAATTTCCAAATTTTTGAATTCAGTTTTAAATCAAATTCAAAACTAAATTAAGTTATCCAGAAATAGCTTTAATCTTTGAAATTCCCTTTCAAAAGCTTTTCACTTTAAATCCATCTATTTTCAAAACCATTTGGATTCAAAAAAATCAATTTCAAAACTATTTCAAAAATCTGTGACTTAACCAATTTCCACATGCAATCCATATTCGTGTGTGTATAGTGTAGTCCAGGGGTTTAAAACAATAGTGCACAACATCAACCATCACAGATTCAATCATATTAACGTCGATAAGCGGTATAATCCATAATGCTTATCTTCATTCATAGACTCGTAGATAAAATAAGTTTATCAATAAGATATATCACAGAATATAAATAAAATTACTATTTGTGAGGAATCTAGTTGGATCCCTCCAATCTGTTTCCCTGCATCCACAAATATTAGCACAACCAATAAATATCGATTCAATCTGATAATAACTATCATATTCAGCTAAACAACCAATCAAACATTTAAATATCGGCTATTTAAATTAATGGTATCCAAATGTGAGTGAGATTAACTCGCCTTGGGTTTTCGACGAGCGTTCAAATTTAAATTAAATCGAACGGTGTTCAATTTAACCTAAATTTTTACTTGCTCCAGATAATTCCAGAATTACTCCACTACGTAGGACTCGTCTCTGCGATTCTAGCGTCACCAAATTCGTCGATTTCTTATAACGTATGCGAAAGATATCCAAGTTTAAAGATTTGTATATATAATTAAGAAAAAATTCTTTTTTTTAATATATAATTATTATACCATCGGCCCCATCTTCTTCTACTTCACGCAACAACAGATCGAACAAAACCCATCACCGCTGCCTCCTAGGGTTCAAAACCGCTCCACCTCTGGTCGATCGGAGAATGATCGAGCGCCACCACTTCGACCCCCTACGCGAACTCGACCAAGGACCAGAAAACGGTCAAGCTCGGCTATACCAAACTCATGCAAACGCAACTCGAACGGGACCCTAATCAGCCTCGATTCTGGCCACCACGATCCCCTATATACGATCTCAACCGTTGATATAAAAGACCTTCATACGCTCTTCAATTCTCTAGTTGATAACTTTTACAGAAAATTTATGGATTAGAAGAAAAATGGAGGAGAAGGCACGATGATTTTGGCCATTGAACAATTAGGTGTCGGCTGCGTAGAAGCTCCTAGGGTTTCACCCTTAAAGAACGTGTATATAAACGTTTTATAATTATTATTTTAATATTAAATCCATTATAAAGCAACTTTTTCACACGATCTCCAAACGAAGCGTGCCGACAGGCGTTTCTAATGTTTTATCCACGTTTCGAACACAATGGAACGTGTTTCGAAGGCTAATTCGATCATATGCGTGAGTTGCAGAAATAAACGATCAATTTTAAATTAAATCGATTAAAATAGTTTCTATGCGTTTTGAGCTGCCAGGGTCAAACGACAACTCCGATTGCTACGAAAATTGAAATCTGATAATAACTAACTATTACGGATCCAATGGAACTGATTTCATCGAATTCCGAGACTATGTCCCGGAAGGCTATTTTAACTCGTCGATAAATTCGAGCGATTTTCCACAATCGTCGAAATCACTTAAAATGTCACCTTTAAAACTTTACTAACTCTATCATAAATTGTATAGACTTTATAATTACATTAGAAACTATTCTGATTCACTTCGAACCAAAATCTGATTATTTGCATTATTATATTACTAAATTCCATTATTAAATTAATATAAAATTCCAAATCTTAATTTATCAACTTTTGATTCCATCAAAAAGCCCAACATTATTATTTAAATCCAAATAGACTTAAAATAAATTTTAGAAACCATTTTTATATTTATTTACACCTAGATTCACCAATCATCCCAATTCCAAATATTTAATTATTATTATTCAAATCCAATTAAATTACCGTATTTGAAATTTAACTAATTCTATTGATTTAACCAAAATCTTTTTACTTCAAAATCAATTCAAAATCCACATTTAACATTTAAAATGAATTAAATGTCCAAAATTTACGACTAGAAATTCTGGGTCGTTACATCCTTCCCCCCTTAAAAGAATTTCGTCCCCGAAATTTGCTAAGGTAGAAAGAATGATCCTTAACCCATTTATCATTTTCCCAAAACCAAACAATAGCAAAACTCACTTAGTAAAAAGTAACTGTTTTTAAGATTTCACACTCTCAAATTTCACTTTGCCTAAATTCTTCAGTTTCAAATCAAATTGCTAGTTTCGATTGCTATTCCAAAATCCTTTTTATTTTAAATTTTAATTTGGAATCAATTTGTCGCTAATGAAACGTTTCAAAATTTTCACTTTTTTTTCTAACTCCCAAAATTTTCGAAAATTTTTGGCAGAGTCCCACTTGTATGGAGGAGCTTTTGCAATATCACAATAAATATAAATATATATACATCGACCCACACGGTCGGAAAACCAAAAACAGTTCATATTTCCTATTTTTATTGTGTAGTCGTACCTTTTATTAGCATTTTAAAAGCATGCGGCTAATTTATATTGCATATACGCGCTCCAAATCCATCGATTGCCTCCCGTACTTGTACTTACTCAACAAACACATTAGTTTTCAATAATATGAGAATTTATTAACATTCTATTTATTAAACTAGCCAAACATATCTATTACATAGTTTAAACAAATAAACCTCATAATTTAACATGTTAACCATATTTTAACTGTAATCCAAAGATTTCAATCACCATTTTAATTTCTTGACAAATCCAAACTTCATTTTATTCCACTCGAATGATTTACATTCAGGTTTCCTACATTCAATTTATATTTACTTCAATTCAATTCCAAGTTAATTTACAATCAAATCTTTATTTCAAATTTGATACATTTTCCTTTCTTTATGATTCACTTGCATTTATATACAAATCCACTTATTAAAATTTCAATCCATTCCAATTGATTTAAAAACCAATTTTATTCACCTTTTCAAATCAATTTACTTCCATTTACGACAAAACGACTATTTTCTTGTGCAAATTCTAGTGTTGTTTATACCAATTTCAATTAATTCATCTCAATCTAATATATTCAAAACTAACTTCATTTACTTTCCTTAATTTATTAGCTTTGTTTACAACAAAATGACTAATCTCAATGCAAATTTGATATCATTCAAGCAAACAACAATTACTGAAGTTTATAACCATTTTGAATTAATTCCAATTTGCTTAAGTTATTTCAATAACAAAATAACTCCATTTCTTCATACATCAATTTTTTTATTTCCATTTTAAATTGATTTTTATTCAATCAAATTCCAATCTATTACAAATTTTAAATCAATTTTGTTTGCGTAAAAAATGGCCGCAAACACCCAAAGTCGTGAAAGCACCAGTGTGTGAATATAATTCAGCGATATTCAAACACAAATTACAGATCTCAGCAAATAACCCAAATATGTTTGCACAAAAGATGAACAAACAACTCCAAGTCGTATGAATTAGTTGATTTTATGTTGTTCGTATTGATTTAGGTGGTGTATGCAAATACGTAAAAAGTAGGGGCTAAACTGTAAAAGACACACAGATTTATAGTGGTTCGGCCAAAGTGTGCCTACGTCCACTTTATATGTTATTCTCCTTTTCCAATCCGATTACAAGTACAAAGCTTGTAGTACAAGTGTATGAAAGTTGTTTGAAAGTTCCTTCCAGGTTTTAGCTCTCAAACTTCTCCGCCATTGTTGTACCCCTGCCCCTCTATTTATAGAGTGAGGCTGGGGGCAGGGGTCTTGGAAGTATATAGCTGCTGGTGGGCCTGGGCTGAAGCCATCTGGACTGGCCACTTTGGTTCGGCGAGCCTTCATTCGGTATGCCATCCTTATGTTGGATCGGTGGTAGGAGCATGGAGACGGTCCGGTGGGAGTTTGGTTGGTTCGGCGGTGCATTGGTTCGGTGATGGTGGTCCGGTTTGAGTTGGTTCGGTAGTTGTTGGCTTGGTGGTAGCATGGTCCGGTGTTAGCATGGACGTGGGTTTGGACCGGCAGTACTTGTGAAATACCGAATGAACTTACATACTCGGGAGTGCCGAACGAGCTCTTGCATTGGGATGCCGGATGAACCAAGGGAGATGGGAATGCCGAATGAGCACGCCGAATGAGTATGAATCTTGCCGAATGAGCATACCGAATGAGTTATGCCGAATGACCGAATGAGCTCTAGAATGCCGAATGAATTTGGGACTCCGAGTGTTGACGCATACGACATTGATATTCCAGTTTTGTCCAAAAAATGGGATAACACTTTGCCCCCCAAAACATGCCTTGTGATAACAAGGCGTGTTTTGAATAGTCCTGAATCCAATATCCAAAGTCAATAGCCATATTGCCAGAGTAGATCATCCTTGACTGCTCCGAGTTGATATCCAGTTCCAAATCCAATAACCAAAGCTTGAGCCTATTCCTTGTCCATCCGAACTCGACAACCGAGTCCCAAACCATCCTTATCCAATAGCCAACAACCTAATCCAGGACCTCTCTGGGTCGATATCCAAATTCATAACCTCTCCGGGCTCTTGCCAAGCGCAATCCACACCTGACGGTCGTGATCCAGTGTCCCTGGATGTTGAGCTAACCTCTCCGGTTTCTTGCCATGCGTAATCCATACTTGACGATCTTGGTCCAGTGTCCCTGGACGTTGAGCTAACCTCTCCGGGTTCTTGCCATGCGTGATCCACACTTGACGACCTTGGTCCAGTGTCCCTGGACGTTGAGCTAACCTCTCCGGGTTCTTGCCAAGCGTAATCCACACTTGACGACCTTGGTCCAGTGTCCCTGGACGCTGTACGATGCCATGGCTTAAGTCCTAAGCCGAATCCTGGTCTCTCCGGACCCTTGTCGAGCATAGTCCATACTCGACGACCTGAAAATAACGATTGATAATATAGGGCCTAAGTCCTAGGCCGAATCCTGGTCACTCCGGACCCTTGCCGAGCATAGTCCATACTCGACGACCTGAATGAGTCAATTTACCACGTTCGGGCAAAGCGACTCACCCCTTGCCAGGCATAATCCATACCCGACGACCGTTTATCAAAAGTCAGATAAAAATCCAATTAAAATCCAACTCAAAATCCAAGTCCAAAATCCAAATCGAGAATCCAAATCCAAAATCCAAATCCAGAATCCAAATCCAAAATCCAAATCCAAAATCCAAATCCAAAACCATAAAAACAGAAATCCAAACTAACATCCAAAACCGAAAACAATTGTCCAAAGGAAAATCCAAATCAAAAAGCAAGAAAAACCAGGAGCTCAATCGAAGCTCCAAAATCGAAAACCAAAAAGAAAAGCAGTGTCCAATCCAAAAGCAAAAGATAAATTTCACAAACCACAGCATCGCAATTTATTATCATTCAGAGCATGCCTAGGGGCTATCTCCGTCCCCGTACATGTGTAAATGACTTGGTTGCTTGCCAATAGTTTGCTACTTATTTCATATTAACCTGGTCAAGGGATGATCAACCGACCATCATTCCTGGGCCTCCCACCATCGTAGCTTGAGGTAGGCGGCAGTTGCTCCTGCCTCGCCGTTGCATCCCGAGGTCCAACATATTGTGGCAGTTGTCCATTCCTTACATGTTCCTCAATTATGTCCTTTAAGTGCCTGCAGCTGTTGGTGTCGTGTCCATCCAAATCATGGAAGAGGCAGTGCCTTCCTGATGTCCTTTCCCGTTCTGTTGGTTCTCTCCTAGCCGGCCTCCGGTAGTGAAGGCGATTTCGAGTATTCAGGTATATCTGCTCCAGTGTCTCGTTCAATCCTGTGTATGTGGAAAACTTTGGATCCTTCCATTGCTTCCTAGCATTTCCAGAATCACTGTCCAACTTCCTTTTTCCTTTGTTTTTATCCGAACCATTGCTGGATGGTCCTCCCCCCTCAACCGTGTTAACCTTTTTCAGCTTTAAATCCGTACTCGCATCTTCTTGTCGAAGGAACCTTTCTGCCTCATGAAAAAATTCGTCGAGATTCCGTGGGGGATCTCGTATCAGAGATACCTTGAAATCCGAGTTCTCCCTGACTCCTGATACTGCTGCCATTAAAACCATCGATGGATCGGGCCGATCCACCGAAGTAACTGCGGCACTGAATCGAGTTAGAAAAGCTCTAAGCGATTCATCCATCCTTTGCCTTACCGACGTCAACGTCATCACATTCTTCGGTCTCTTGACATGAACCCGAAACTGTCCCAAAAACCTTTCCACCAATTCCCTCCAAGTCCTGATAGATCCTTCTTCCAGCTGCCTGAACCACATTGCAGCTAAGTCCGTCAAGTACAAAGGGAAGCATCGGGCCATCACCTCCTCCGATGCCCCCAGCACCTCCATGTGTCTGGTGTATCTCATCAAGTGATCCGTAGGGTCTTCCTTGCCATTGTATGCCTCCACGCTAGGTAGCTTGAACTTAGGTGGATTCTGAGCCATCCTTATTTCCCGAGTGAACGGACTCCTATTTACTCCTTCCAAGTCTCCGTTGGTCAAACCACCTCGCACAGTCTTCCTGATTATATCTACCAATCCACCGTTGTTTGTCGGGGGTTGCCCCCGAGGGAACTCCGGTACATACTCTTCGTGTGGCTCGTTAGCAGCCACGTTGGTTCTAGCCTGTCGAACTCCTTCCAAAGGTTCTCCTGTGTTGAATCCTATGGGCCTGCCCCCAAGTCCTTGTTGATTGCCTTCTGGCTCTGTGTCCTGACCTCCATTGGGTTCCACAACCCTAGCTTCTTGTCCTGCATCCACAGCCGCTGTAGCTGTTCCTAAGTTCTGCATCCCTGCAGCTCTCATTTGCTCCAAGAAAGTTTGCATCATCTCCTGTTGACTCTTCAACAACCTCTCTTGCAGTGAATTTGTTATGGCTTCCATTTCATCCCGGGTTATGTAGATCGAAGCCGGTCCTTCCTCACCTCCGGAGGATGCTTGTTGACTTCCTCCTTGTTGGCTTCTCTCAGCCCTTAGCCTTCTACTGTTTTGCCTAGTCATTGTCTTCCAAATCCAAACTTCTATCCGATGTAGTGGGAGCTGGTCCTTCTCAGTGAAAGCACCAAAATGTTTGCGTAAAAAATGGCCGCAAACACCCAAAGTCGTGAAAGCACCAGTGTGTGAATATAATTCAGCGATATTCAAACACAAATTACAGATCTCAGCAAATAACCCAAATATGTTTGCACAAAAGATGAACAAACAACTCCAAGTCGTATGAATTAGTTGATTTTATGTTGTTCGTATTGATTTAGGTGGTGTATGCAAATACGTAAAAAGTAGGGGCTAAACTGTAAAAGACACACAGATTTATAGTGGTTCGGCCAAAGTGTGCCTACGTCCACTTTATATGTTATTCTCCTTTTCCAATCCGATTACAAGTACAAAGCTTGTAGTACAAGTGTATGAAAGTTGTTTGAAAGTTCCTTCCAGGTTTTAGCTCTCAAACTTCTCCGCCATTGTTGTACCCCTGCCCCTCTATTTATAGAGTGAGGCTGGGGGCAGGGGTCTTGGAAGTATATAGCTGCTGGTGGGCCTGGGCTGAAGCCATCTGGACTGGCCACTTTGGTTCGGCGAGCCTTCATTCGGTATGCCATCCTTATGTTGGATCGGTGGTAGGAGCATGGAGACGGTCCGGTGGGAGTTTGGTTGGTTCGGCGGTGCATTGGTTCGGTGATGGTGGTCCGGTTTGAGTTGGTTCGGTAGTTGTTGGCTTGGTGGTAGCATGGTCCGGTGTTAGCATGGACGTGGGTTTGGACCGGCAGTACTTGTGAAATACCGAATGAACTTACATACTCGGGAGTGCCGAACGAGCTCTTGCATTGGGATGCCGGATGAACCAAGGGAGATGGGAATGCCGAATGAGCACGCCGAATGAGTATGAATCTTGCCGAATGAGCATACCGAATGAGTTATGCCGAATGACCGAATGAGCTCTAGAATGCCGAATGAATTTGGGACTCCGAGTGTTGACGCATACGACATTGATATTCCAGTTTTGTCCAAAAAATGGGATAACAAATTTTATTCACATATTCAATCCATTGAAAATTTATTTATTTAACAATGAGACCATTTAAATCATTTCACTCATTTGAATTTATTTATAATTCAAACCATTACTGTTATAATCTAATTCCATTATTCATTCACACTCAACTTTTTATTGCCAAAATTAAATCCCATACCAGAACTGGGTTTTTATTTTTTTTTTCTTTTCAAATTTTACAAGCTACTATTATCCATTTCAATACAAATTTCTTTCAATTTAGTTTACAATAAATTCATCTTCATCCCATTCTTTTAAATTTAGTTAAGTTAAAATTCTATTTATACAATATCCTTTCAACTTAATTAAATTTTCTTTCAATTCAATTCTTTTCCAATTCTAATTCAAGTTTAACTAAATTTTATTCAGCCAACTTGAATTCTTACCAATCCTTCTACTATTTTAAATAAGAATTTAATTTCATTCAATGTTATTTATAACACAACTGAATTTTGATTTCAATTCAATCCAAACTTAACTTAATTTCTTTTTAACTTAAATTAAATCCAATTCGGTCCAATTTTATTTCTCCATTCATTTTAAAAAATAAATTCTTTCAAATATATAAGTTCAGAATTTATTTACTAACTTAGGTCCATTCACATCTTATATTTTTCTTTGCCTTATCACACTTAACATCCATTTAGGATTTAGTTTGAATTCACCATACCATTCAACTATTTCCCATTTGTGATTATAATTCCATTTTCTATTTATAAGTTCACCAACTTATTTACTTAAAAGCTTATATTGCTCATTTGATTTATTTTCATCTTATAATCACAATTCCAGATTATCTATATAACACTTAATAGCTTAAGGATATAAATTTTCACCATACAATTATAGTCATTTTACATTTCAACTTTATATCCGATTTAATTCAATTTCAAATTCCAATTTTTTTATTTAACTTATCTTAAGTTAAATTCAAATATATTTTATTCACTACCATTTACTCAGGTTAAATTTTAATTCCATGAGTAAAATTTTCATTTTTCCTTCTTATTAATATCAACTTCACTTAATAAGTTCAATAGTTGATTCATTTTAACTTTACACGTTATTCAAATAGAATTTTCCAGAATTCAATTACCCAGTTTTATTTCAAAACCATTTTGAAATAACAATCAACTCATACCCACTCGGTATATAAAATCAAATTTCTGGATTACAAAACACTTTTTTTACCAAAACAAATTTCCCCTTTGAAATTTATAAGACACCTTGTATATCAAACAAATCTAAACAGATATCATACCCAATTACTATGGAAGCAATCCATCACTTTAGAAACTCGAAAATGAATTCTAATGATGTGGCCCTCATCATCAGGATTATTTTCCAGCAACTGAAGTGAATTCAGTGCTTTCTCACTTCCACAAATTCATTTCAAAACAATTCTCATTTAGAAATATTTTTCAAAATAACACTCCATCATTGCCTTCAAACACTTTGGAAAACTTTTCAATAATTCCATAGCTTTTAAATTCCCAAACCTTTGTTTTAAATTCGTTTTAAACCCTTTTCAAAATTCTCGGGGTTTTAATTCTGATTTAATTCAAATTTAATTATTCTTCTTTTGGATAAATCATACTTATAGAATTTTATTTGGTTATAAACCTTTTCAAACTTTAGATACTTATTTTTGATTATAATATCAACAACCAAACATCCAAATATATATAATATTTTCAGAAAAATTATTCCTTTTATATCCAAAATATAATTTCGGGTAAAATTATTTCATTTACCCCACTTTAAAACAATACCATGTCAGTTTATCTTGTTTAAGAGTTTAGAAACCCCTATCGATACGATTTTACTTCCCGTATCGACCAGAATTCATAAACACTCAACCGATAAGTCAACATAGTATAAAAACAATTTTTTATTCACTAACAAATACGCGCTCATATCTGTTATTACACTCAAACTCATTCTAGAGTACTTCTGACTCTATCTCTAATGAGTAACACCCAACAGTGCCAAGGTTGTCGCTTAACCAAATGCTCTGATACCACATGTAACAGTCTGATTTTTGACGCCCGAAAGTCGACATCAATACGCCCACTCTATCGAATGTCGCACAATCGAATGCTGGAAAACCGAACTATTAGGGTTTAAAGAAGAAGAAGATATAAGAAGAACAGAAACAATAAACAAAATCTCACATTTCATAACGGAACAATATACAATAGATAAATAATCTTTAAAACAAAAGGCCTGTATATGTTATTACAATACAACATCAGAGTACAACAACAACACACAATCACTGGAAGTTATAAATGACTTTCCTACATAGAAATTTGTCTCACACAAACCCGAACGCAGCAGATACTACATTGTATAAATAATATGTCTCGCCATCCAGCTTGCCTCTTGAGCTCCACAGCAACTCCTGAATTCCAGACTGACCTGATAACCTGACTCTAGGCAGCCCATGTGGAAATTGGTGGGCATGCAGAGTTTAGAAAGGGAACAATAAACTCCAGGTCAGTTTTGCGACTGGTGTGAGATCTCAAAAACAATTTGTATCCTTAAAACAAACAAAAGAATTTAGATTGAAATCCGCAATGCCTTTGGAAAATGAAACTACCATAAGGCCTCCCGGCACACACACAAGTCGCACACATGGGGGAGATTTCTTCTTATGATAGTCAAATATGCTTAATATGCAAAAATCCTTTTTGATATTATTATTAGTGCATAATGGAAAACCTTCTGAAAGTATAATATTAATCTTAGCCAACATAGGTACCATTATACTATGCCTACTATAGCTACTATTTTAAATGGCAGGTTCTACAACTAAAACCGTACAAGGCTCGTATTGTTTTGTTTGGATTTTCCAACAAATGGACAGGCTAATAAACTTCCTACTGCCACATGGGAACGCTTCTGGAGGGATGCCCGAGAACCTACCCGGCTCTCTGCCAACACAAGGCCGGTTACCCCCCTTCCCAGGAAGTAAAACCTAAGATATGCCACCCCCGGTCCTTTGGGACCTTTATCCGAGGATCCTCTGAACCAAAAACATCACACAGTAATAAATATACTATAGTGCCCACATGAGTAAGTATCTGGGCTGCATACCATGATACCATCCTTTTCCAGAAGGAATGGTCATACCCTGGGGGAGCTACCCACGAAACCTTACCGCATCTTTCCTGTGTCGACCATTACCGGTTTGTGAGGCTTGATGAGGTCTCGTCCACAAAGCTACACTTTTCACAAAGTCATACTTTGATCAACAAATGATCAGCAGCATTTCGTATGCCATATTACCAAATTGGGAATGTATCACTAGTAACCATCAACTACATAACCTCTGAGCTCGTACGTCTCAAAGAAGGATGTTAAGCTAAGAGAATAAATCTCCGCCACCAAACAGAAATGTATTTGATAGAAACCAGCTTTTCATCTCAAAGTATAATGTCAGACACACAACCAAACAAGTCTGTCCCGGGTTCGAACAGAACCAAAGGCACTTCTGAAAAAGCCCTTGCAATCCGGGTATTCACAATCCCGATCGGACTTCCCATCACTTAGAGAATCTCTATAACGTAGCTACTCAGTGCAGAGACAATCGATATGTTATCCTATCGTTCTCGTAAATACCCGGTCTTCAAATGCTATCCATAACGTCGTATCATTATTCGGAATGGGTTATATGACACAAAGGTCCTCTCCCGGCTAAACCGAATAATGAGCGTAATATTTAAAAATATATGGATATGGGATTTCAATTAAGTCACAACTTTAAAATTCATAACTTTCTTTCAAATGGTTTAAACAAATTACTATTTCAAATCTTTTAAACAAAAAGATTTATTCCACAAAGTTCACCCAGTTTCACAAAGATCCATTCACGGATTTCAAAACAATTTCCACCTCAATTGGATTAGCTCATTTAATCTTTAAATCAAAGATTTAACTTATAGCTTCCAAACCCATTTCCAAATATTCATTCATAACTTGAAAAACCATTTTCAATTCAACTTGAACTTCCTTTAATACAAATTGGGAATTTATTTCTTATACGAAAGTTTATATCGTTTGAAAACAAATAGTTTTTATATTCGAAAAAAAATCCGATTTCATTTATACAAGTTAAAATCTTTGGGTTAATTTAAATTACCAAAGCAACACTTTCTAAAATGGTTTAAGTTCATGTAAACTTATATGGCCTTTTTAAAACATAAATTCTTAATGTAGAATTAAATTTCCTAATTTTTGAATTCGGTTTTAAATCAAATTCAAAACTAAATTAAGTTATCCAGAAATAACTTTAATCTTTGAAATTCCCTTTCAAAAGCTTTTCACTTTAAATCCGATCTATTTTCAAAACCATTTGGATTCAAAAAATTCAATTTCAAAACTATTTCAAAAATCATGACTTAACCAATTTCCACGTGTAATCCATATTCGTGTGTGTATAGTGTAGTCCAGGGGTTTAACACAATAGTGCACAACAGCAACCATCACAGATTCAATCATATTAACGTCGATAAGCGTTATAACCCATAACGCTTATCTTCATTCACAGACTCGTAGATAGAATAAATTTATCAATGAGATATATCACAGAATATAAATAAACTACTATTTGTGAGGAATCCAGTTGGATCCCTCCAACCTGTTTCCCTGCATCCACAAATATTAGCATAACCAACAAATATTGATTCAATCTAATAATAATTATCATATTCAGTTAAACAACCAATCAAACATTTAAATATTAGTTATTTAAATTAATGGTATCCAAATGTGAGTGAGATTAACTCACCTTGGGTTTTCGACGAGCGTTCAAATTTAAATTAAATCGAACGGTGTTCGATTTAACCTAAATTTTTACTTGCTTCGAATAATTCCGGAATTGCTCCACTGCGTAGTGCTTGTCTCTACGATTCGGGCGTCACCAAATTCGTCGATTTCTGATAAAGTATGCGAAAGGTATCCAAGTTTAAAGATTTATATATATAATTAAGACAAAATTCTTTTCTTTTTTTTAATATATAATTATTATACCATCGGCCGCATCTTCTTCTACTTCACGCAACAACAGATCGAGCAAAACCCATCACTGCCGCCTCCTAGGGTTCAAAACCGCTCCACCTCTGGTCGACCGGAGAACGATCGAGCACCACCACTTCGACCCCCTACGCGAGCTCGACCAAGGACCATAAAACGGTCAAGCTCGGCTATGCCAAACTCGTGCAAACGCAGCTCAAACGGGACCCCAATCGGCCTTGATTCTGGCCACCACGATCCCCTATATACGATCTCAACTGTTGATATGAAAGATCTTCATACGCCGGTTCCTTGTCAAAATGGGTTGGCTCCCTTCCAAATTCTTCCAAATGAATACGTTGTGTTATATGCTTATACGTTCTATTCATGCGGAATCCTAACCATGCCCCAAGCTTCACCGAGCTGCGGCATCTCCTATTGTTCAAGAAGAGAGAGGCTTATCCACCGCTTGTTTATATGGAAGCTCAGTATAGCCAGAATCTTATACCGGATATTCCCGGCAAAGTTCCTTCATTTAATAATCAGTTCTTTTTTGCTAAATGTCCAAAAGGATTCACCTGGTTATAGACAACAGGGGGTAGTTCTCATTCATCGTGTTCAAAGTTTCCGTTAATTGCTGTAAGTTTTCTGAATGATCATATATTCCTTGCAGTTCTTCCAAAAATTAATAAGGACCCAATATTCAGCACCGTTTTCAACACCGTGAAAGCAGTCAATGCTCAGGAGTGCATCGTTAGATTCTTGCTCACGGATGAGAACCCTCATCGATATGGGCGTTTACACCCTGGGAGATCCGTCAAATTTGTTAGTGCTACTTTCTGTTTTAGAGTCTAAACCCATTTTGTTTCCTCTTACAATGACTCTGGTGAGGATGATGATGATGAAGAGGAAAGTGGCCCATCCGATGGGTCAAAGGAAACCCCTGAGGAGGTTGAAATTCAAATCGGGGATGACAGTTCGCCCAAAATTGCCCTTGATTTCAGAAGAGAAAGAGGAAGAATTTATTTAATGAAAGGGCAAGGCTTCGCTTATTGAAGAGAAAGAAAAGGAGAAACCGGTGAGGAGCATATTATGAATGAGGAAGAAATAGATTGGGACATCGATGAGAGTGACGTCAAATTAGTTGACAAGGCCTCGGAATTAAGCCCTGGTCATCGACCCTCGCCTTCTTTGAAAGAGCCTGTCGAGGGAGCTTCTCCAAAGACTGAGCCTATGCCGGCTCTCTACCCGGAGATGTTGACATTGATTTGGGAGATACAAGTAGCTTTTTTGTGAATATGGATGAGTTTATGAGTGACTATACTTTGGAAGGGTTGCCTTACCAGTCTATTCAGATTACCCTTGTAGGAGGCAATGTTTTGACATTAGTTGGTGAACGATCTGGTTTTGTGTATTCCGCTGGGGTCGATAAATTACAACATACACTTCACTAGGATCACACTTTATATTATTTTTCTTTAGGATGTTTTAGTCCATCATATGCCTTTTCCTAAAGCTATTTTATCGCTTGCTGCAGGAATCATGTCTCATGGTCTTTACAATGATCTTGATCGAGTTTTGGAATCTCAACGTATGCCGAGACACTCTTCACAATACTATACTCCTTGAGAGACTAACGAGGAGAGAAAAAAAGGTGGAACGAGAGAGAAGCGAAAGAGTGTCTCCATGCCGAGAAAGATCAAGGCAGAGATAGAAGAGGCGGCTAAGAAAAGAGGAAGAGCCCGACTGATCAGGGAAATCCATCGAAGAGGCCAAAAAGAGATCAAGAACGAGAATCTGCTTCACAGCCTTCTGCTTCAACTGGAATAAATGTCCCTGCTTCTGGTGCTATGACCTCTTCCACCCATACTGTCATGACTGTCACTCCCCATATTTCTAGCCATGCGCATTATATTCTTCCTGCTAGTCCACGCGTCTACAAGCTGCATTCCGTAATTTATTCTTAAAGGGGGTTGTATTTCATAAGCCCAGTCTGAAGTCAGTTCGTTTCGAATCACCCCATTTCCAAGCAATTCAGAGCGGTTTGGAGCAAGCTGAAGAATGGGAAAAATTATGCATACAGCTGTGTATTGTTAACCAAAACAACTACCAGGAAATCCTCTCATTTGAGTATAAAAGGGATGCGTATGAAATTCAGCTCGCAGATCGTGATGCGGAGATCGAAAGGGTAAAGAAAGAGAGAGATGATTCCCTCAAGGGAAGAGTAAAAGTGCTTCTTTGCTTAAGGAGCTAAAAGAATCCACTGATCGAGCTGCAATCATATTTAAAGATGAGATAAAGAAGTTCCGTACAAAAGAGGTGGCATTAAAAGAATAGTTAAAAGATAAGTGAGGCGATTGTTGAGATGTAGAAGAAAACTATTAACTCAAAAAATGGATCAACGCCCTGAATTGAGTGTGAAAGTAGCAGCCATGTTTATGAAGGCAAATAAAAAAGAAAAACAACAGTAGATCGCAGGAAAAGTAGAGGAACAAGAAAATTTTTATAGTGGTTATGCTATTAATGAAGCCTACATTCACTTTATAACTTTTTATTAACTGACTGTTGTTACAAGTGAAATCAGATTACAATATGATTGAATCTCCTAAATTAGATCAAGTCACAAATGCAAGAGTTACAGGAGAATCACAGCGAACTCCTAGGTGACTGTTGTATGGAAGGAGAAGAATGAAGAATAATTTCTATAAAGTTTCACCAGTCAGTCCAAAAGATCACCTTTATGTTGTAGATAGGTGAATATTTATAGGGATTGGAGAGCTATTGGGCTAGGCCGCTTTTCCAAAGACCTAAACTTAATGATACGAAGGTTCTTCAAAATTTTCATAGCGGCCTGGCTTGAATAGATGTATCGCTAGCGATCCATGCACTTATAATATTCTTAGATTATTTCACTTTGGTTGTGTTCCTTGCCTTATGTAGATGCTCTCCATGTAATTTAATAACTAGTTATCTTGTTTTGATAGTGATTCATATGCAGGTTACATTGAACTCTGACTAGAATCAGATGAATGCTTACTTCTCTAACTAGTTTGCTTGGAATACCATGAAATTTGGTAGACATCTTTAGAAAAGATATTAGTTCATGATGCAAGTGGTTTGGAGGATTCACGAGCAATCCTCATGGGTCTCTAGCAATCCCGTGGTAATTTTCTTATCTCTCCCGTGTAGGAAGATTTTCAGTTTACACCAAATAAAATTATCGAAATAACCACCCTTTATTTTGATATTATAGATCATCCCTCT
This sequence comes from Allium cepa, assembly GCA_030765085.1. Lineage (NCBI taxonomy): Eukaryota > Viridiplantae > Streptophyta > Magnoliopsida > Asparagales > Amaryllidaceae > Allium > Allium cepa. The sequence goes on from CM060932.1 coordinate 169,903,502, forward strand.
CTTCCTGTCGAGCTACCTCCTTCTCATCGTGCTGGATCTACTTGCTAGTCTTACCACATTAACCGTCGTCTCTGTACCCAGCTCATAGCCTGGTCCATACTTCAAGAAAATCGTAGCGCTGCATGATTTGGATGATCTCTCTATATCTCAAGAGGAGGGTTGGTAGCTACAGACACACGGAAGCAGGAGGATCAAGCTCGCCAACTAGACAAAGTGGAGACCGAGCAGCTGATGACTGAGCAACAGATGGTAGCGATGAAGAAGGAGAATGTTGAAGAGAAAAAAAGGTCATCGAAGAGTTCTCACAAATCCTGCAAGCACAAAGGAAAAGGAGGGTTGCAGTGGCAATGTTTCAGAAAGCGAGATCGCTTTAGGAGGGGATTTGAAGAAGCTTGAGAAGCTGCCGATCAGAGGCTGGAAAGGCGGCAGGGGAGGTAGTGTCAAGAAGCCATGATCTATCCCTATACTCGTGAAGCAGAGCTTTTACTTTTTTGGTTGCTTTTTGTACAAGTTCTGGTGTTTGTATTTTCTTTTTTGGCCGATAGTATGTGGGTACGACCCCCATTGTTTGTTGTTGTATACGAAAATTATTATAAGTGATAAATTATTGAAATTTTGATTGTTATTTCACTTGTCTACTTATTTACATTTTATGCACTGTTTCCTTTTATATACCATTGTTTTTTATTCATCATGATTTTGTACATTTAAGTAGTCGTTGATATTTTTCCTATACCGTTTTGTTTAGTCCCGTAATTACTACCAAAGTTATTTGTTTGGGGTTATAGAACCGTGGAGTATTTCCTATTTTGGTTGATCCCTAGTTCACAGGACTGTTTACTCCGAACACTTGATACGAGATTGGGTGCCCTTGGTAGTCTTTCGGATGCCCCCAGTCGAGTTTATACTACAACTCCTATCATTGAGAACTTCTGGTTTTATTGTCTCATTTTAGATGTCTCATTTTGATTTCTGACTTGAGATATCCATGAAGCTCTTTAGTGACCTTACGGTGAGGGATTCACGTACAAAAAAAAAATTTCACTAAGTGATTGGTGATGCTGGAGCAACATCGATTACTTGAAATATTGTTAAGTGATTTCATCGCTATGCTAACGTTTAGGCTATTGTGCACACGTATTGCTTCTTGGAGTGCCATTTCCTTAGCTCCGGAGATGATGTGTGGCTTTTTGTAATATGATAATTCCTTTTCTTTGGATGCAATTTTGCTGATCCAGGTAGTGGTGTGCAGCTTACGAAATGCGCACGGTAAGAACGAGGCTTACTTGGTTGCAATTTTTCTCGAGGGCATTTCGTAAGCTGCACACCACATCTTGGATCAGCAAAATTGCATCCAAAGAAAAGTAATTACCATATTACAAAAAGCCACACATCATCTCCGGAGCTAAGGAAATGGCACTCCAAGAAGCAACACGTGTGCACAATAGCCTAAACGTTAGCATAGCGATGAAATCACTTAACAATATTTCAAGTAATCGATGTTGCTCCAGCATCACCTCCAACGTGTCTCCACATTTGGAGTAACTTCTTCTTCATTATCTTGTATTGTAAACTCGGCAATGAAGTCCGCCAGTGCCTTCCCATTGATCGTCGTTCGAGGATGGCAAGTGATTTCATATTCACTCAATTCAATCTTCCATTTGATAAGCCGTCAAGAGGACTCGGGCGGTACAACACCTGCTTCAAGGGTTGGTCTGTTAGCACTTTGATCGGGTGTGTCTGGAAGTATGGTCGTAACTATCTAGATGCAATCAATAGGCAATAGGCAAAATTTTCCAACTTTGGATAATTCTTTTCGGCGCCAGTGAAATGTTTACTAATGCAAAACACGCGTCGCTAGACCCTAGCTTCTTCACGTACAAGTGCGACACATAATGCATGAGGCGAGACTGCTAAATAGATAAACAAGTCTTCTTCGTCTACCGGCATGGATAGGATTGGCAGAGTCTACCGTCAAATCCTAATTCATCTCCATCTGAAACCTCTGCTAAAATGGAAGAAAGCATTACAAAGATATACAGCAAAGAAAGCATTAAACAGGGATGCAACAACTGCAAGTAGACTATCAACAACAACAACTACCTACCCACCGTACACAAGAGTTACACCAGGTAGTACTACAAGTACAACATGCAATTGAAATCAATAAGGTATAGTCCACAAATGTTATGTGCTTCTGTGGTTTCGAACACCGATTTTAGTCGTCCAACATGGGGATAGTATTGGTCATTTATACTTCCGTTGTCCACTTTACCTAAATGGATGCGAATTTGGACAGTGGATAGGCGATCGATTCTCTTCTCGGGCTATTACTTATAGTTTGGAATTGGAAGAAAAGATCAGAAGGCTTCGTTATCAACTCAATGACGTTATACAGCAGAACTACCATCTTCGTAATGGTTCAACCTAGGTGATTGTCCACTCCAGGATTAACTAGATTTACTACGTGTATCTTTCTTTTTTCTGTGTACCTTTCAATTTTCTGCGTATCTTTCGATATTTCAAACCTTGTTTCTAGTAATTATCTTAACATCTTAAGTACAAGCCATATGTCAAACATGTTATCTTAACATCTTAAGTAATAGATAAGATTAGTTTCTTCCCTCTTCATATATCAACAACTACTGGTGCAATCAACCGACATAGATAGAGAAAATGCATACATGAATACAATAATCCATAGTTATCCAAAACGCGTAAGCCAGTTGTATCGAAGTTCAAATGCTTCATAACCAACGAATTCTAATTGGTACTCCAATATATAACGCGAATTAAAAGTAGATCGAGTTGTTTGAAATACATTTTCATCTTCAACCTCTTGAATTATTTTGCAATGCCTATCACAAGCTGCCAGAAATTTATTGCAAGCTGTTTTCGTTTCTAACGTCAAGCGTCTCCTTGTACAACCAGGATGATTGTTGTAAACCTCATTGACAAAGTTTCAAAACTTTTCATGGCTTACATACACACCCTCATTTCATGCGTACGATCAACCTCAATGTAGGATTTTACAAGTGCCTGCAACTCTGAAGATGACCAAGTAAATGCGAACATTGTAGTAATAGTTGAGCTTGTTTACTACCTGTATTTAAAAAGTTCGGTTCAAAATAGAGAGGGAAGGCGAGATTATATAGGAAATTAACTTTGTTATTTTATCCGGCATTAATAATGCCGGATAAAATGGAAAAGTGAAAAGGGGCTGCGTATTTCGTGTGATTTATCCGGCATTAATAATGCCAGGTAACTACCTAGCATTATTAATGTCGGGTAAATCTCTGACTGATAAGATCGTCAAGCAACCATGGCAGTCAGTGGTAAGTCCAATATTAAGCTCACCCACCACAGTTGGGATGCTCTTAGAATCAAAATCTTTCTGTATCTTTGGAACAATGAAAACGTTGGACCCAGAAAAAGCTGAATAACTTGTGCCCCAAAGAAACAGCAATATCTCAGCCCTCTCCTTCTTTAGCAGCATCCCTCTACATACGAATTCTTGAAACCGTTCAAAAACCAGCAATAAAATGATGCTAATGTTTTCCTTAAGTATTTGCAAAGAGTTCTAGACAATTACTTGTTCTTGTTCATGTTGTTGTCGTGATCGGCGGTGTTTGTATTTGACGTAACCTAAGATTTGATAAGACATTAGAGTTACATTTGTGATCACAGAGAGCAATGGTAGAGTTTAGTTTGATTGTAAGACTTATGTCCAGCATAAGCGATGTTGCATCATACATAAACCCCAAGTTATATTTTAATATAAATCGACTTGTGTTATTATTTCTTTCAAACAACTTTAATTCCATTTTTCTCAAATATCTTACTTGTTCTTAAAATAAATAAATGTTATTCAAATTGCATCATACACTATTCGAGCGATAACGAGCCTCTATATAAATATGCCTCTGAAAAAATTGTCGTTGATCTCGAAGTTATCATTGAGTAATTACAATGAAATTTCAAAGAGCATCTCTAATTTCACTCCATACATCTACATGGGTGAATGTCAGTGGAAGATGTCTTTAACTGAGCATGAAATTAAATCAGATGTCGTAATCTTTTCAGAATGAAGAGTCTGCGTTTGTTTTAGAAGTCTTTGTCCACTATTGCCCAATAAGTATGGCTAAATTCTACTAAGAAATCTGAATTCTAGAACTGATTTTGAATATATTTATGTAATATTTACACGACTTATCACGTGAAATTTTCACGAGATCTTATAACCGAATAAGTGTTTATTAGCAGAAGATATCACATAATATGTTAGTTACTACTCAAATATATTAAGCTCTAAGATTTCAATACTATTCAATGTGAAATTACATATGATTTCCATTGTTGATCTTTCTTTCGAAACGTCATAGGAACCACAGACGAAACAGTACATTAAAATCCTATGCTCAAACAAAACTATGTCATTGAAAATGCTATAAAATAAAAGAAAAAAAGAAAATAATAATAATAAATAAATAATAAAAGACGCATTTTCATTTTAGTAACGGTTACTGCATTGTTGTTCAAGAGCAGAGCCTTGGTTGGACAAACAAAAATTTAATATTGAAAAGCTGAAACGGTGAGCACCTCCATAAACATCGACATACAAAATTTTAATATTGAAAAGGTGGAACAGAGAGCACCTGTTATCTGTTATCTGAAGGAGACAAATGCAGAACAAGAGCGGTATGGTAGAAAATGCAATCTATTAGAGAAATAAAATTAGTAATCTAGAATAAATTTCAAAACTGAGACATTGAAGCGCTTGTAGCTCAGTGGATAGAGCGTCTGTTTCCTAAGCCGAAAGTCGAAGGTTGACCCCTTCCTGGCGCCGTTTCCTCCAATTTTCTTCGTGCTCTGCTCTTTTTTACCCAACCCTCCCGATTTTAAACATAAACTAATTGTACAAACTCAAAACCAAAGCGACTTGGCACCCTCGAATCGAAACTGCTTGCGTGCTTGCAAATTGCAAAGTGAATGCTTGAATACAAAGCGAACGGAAACATGATGCAAAATCAGAAATCAGCTCAATAACATAAGAATCAATTTCATGTAGATTGTGCTCGAAGATTCTGGTTAAGGGGAATTAAAAAAGTTAGTTTATTAAATTAAATTTTGGCTTAGGGGAAGTAAAAAGGTTAATTTCAACCTTAAAGGGACGATCAAATTAGTGATTCTTCCCTCGTAAAAATAAATGAAAATTACTAATTTAACGTCTCTATAATTAGTTCTTTCCCATTCTTTCTCTGCTTACCTCTTCTTCTTAATCTCTTCATCTTAAAACCATAAATCTTAATTCTCTAATTATGCACACGAGTATGATGGCACGTCCGTTGGATGTGTGTTTAGAAAGAAGTGGGAATATCCTTTATGCGCTACAGTTATGGTAGTGATATGTATACAAACACACACAGATACAGACACACATATATTCGTATATATATCTGTGTGCGCGCGTGCGCTGGCGTGTATGTGTGTGTCTACGTTGTACATTTTTCCTTCTTTCTGTACGGTTGCAGTAGTGTACACCTATATATTAAGTTTGATATAATTATATAGGGTGGGCATAAGTGTATGAAAATTTGAAAGCAGCTAGAAAGAAGATGATTGTTGTGAAATGCAATAAAATGAACATTCATTTGTTGAGGCAATCACAATTACTGATTATTTCTGTGATTTCTTTTCGTAACTGCAAATGTTTTGTGGAATAGATTAATGTCAAAGTTATGGGGTTATGATAGTAACAAGGAGTGAATGTACAGTTGTGATTAGTTACTAATTTACTAGTTGTAAGCAGCGTTGTTGTAAAAAATGTACTGCAAATATCATAGTTCATGAGTTAAGTAGGTAAAGACGACAGTCGATTGCGAAACTGAGTAGAGAAACACAGCTCATGTAAAGTAACGAAGTTCAAATAGGCAACATACATAATGTAGAGCCGAGAAATACAAAAGGTACACACGGTTACTGTAACGGCAGAATTGTTGCACGAATTTGTAGAGAGAATAAAATATAGTGAAGCAGGAAAATGAACATATGTTTTATTAACGTAGAATAGGATCAATTGTGAGACAACTCTGCAAGAAAAAGGTCAACAACGTTGACGCATTCTTCAATTTGCCGGGAAAAAAAGTAAAAGTATGAAATGCATATATGTATCTACTTGTATATATAGTAAACCATGTATGTTTATACGTATAGCATACCACTTCGGGGGTGAAAAAATCATCCTAGTTGCTGTCAACTGGACAGGGCAAAAAATGTTATGTTCATTAGCTTGTTGCGGTTGCACTACAAAGGCAGAGGATTCTGACCATTTGATGTTGTTTTGCACAGCGTTAGCAGTGGGTGGGTAGGAAGGAAGTTGAGCTAAGTGGTTCGCGTTGCTAACAGTTGATTCATCTTCGAGAGTAGTTAGCGGTAGAACATAAAATGAAAGTAATGTTTTTATTTTTATTCTTTGATGATCATTACTTGTACAAACCGATTACATGCACTATTTATAAAGGCATGATGGGCACAAAAGTAAAAGAAGCCCAGCCCAATTACAGAAATAAAAAGATTACAGCCTTGATGCAATACGCACATTCTCATTATTCCCCCACAAAAAAAGCTAGGGTTTCCAGCCCCCAGACATATCTCTCCATATTTTATGGCGGCGGAAAAACTCGAAGCTCTTCCCTAAGTCGAATGAAATTTTTGGAAGAAATTGCCTTTGTTAGTATATCCGCTCGCTGATAAAATGATGGGATATGTCGGATCTGGAGTTTTCTGTTGCCAGTTCACTCTCTGACGAAGTGTAGATCCACTTCGAGGTGTTTAGTTCTCGAGTGCTGAACCGGATTCATAGATAGCGAAATCGCACTCAGATTGTCCACCCAGATGGTTGGCTTTTGCTTAAGTTCATACCCCAATTCTCTGAGAAAAGCCTATGTCCATGTGATTACTGCAGTAGCATTGGCAATGACTCTGTATTCCGCTTCAATGCTTGACCTGGAGACGGTCGACTGCTTCTTCGTACACCATGAAATGAGGTTGCTGCCGATGTACACACAGTACCCAGTTGTGGATCTCCTGTCATCCAAATTATTGGTCCAATCTGAATCACTGTAAGCCTGTAGAATTACACTTTTGCATGATTCTAATCTCAACCCATAATGAATGATCCCTTTTTAAATATCTAATAATACGCTTAACTGCACGCCAATGATCATTTGTTGGCGATTGCATGTACTGGCAGACCTTATTCACACTAAAACAAATGTCTGGTCTAGAAATAGTCACATACTGGAGTGCCCCAACTATGCTCCTGTATTGCGTGATGTTTTCGATTGATTCACCCTTGTCTTTGGACAATTTGAGATTACTTGTCATAGGTGTGGGCAGTGCTTTTGCTTTGTCCATGTTTGCTCTCACTAGAATGTCTGATATGTATTGCTTTTGTGATAAATTGATGCTTGAATCTGCATTTCTCTGAATATGTATGCCTAGGAATAGCCTCCCCCAAATCCTTTATAGCAAATTGATTGTCTAAACAACTGATAACTGTTTCAATCTCTTGATGATTATTCTCTGTAATGAGAATGTCATCAACATACACTAATATGTAAATGCTATTTTCCTTCTGCTTTCTTATGTAGAAAGAGTTATCAGATTTAGTAGCAGTGAATCCTAACTTGATTAAAGTAGTCTTCAGTTTTCATACCAGGCCCTTGAAGCTTGTTTCAATCCATATATGGCTCTGTGTAATTTGCACACTTGATTGCTGTTATCCTTAGAACTATAGCCTCTTGGTTGTTGCATGTACACTTCTTCCACTAAATCTTCATTTAGGAATGCATTATGCACATCTAACTACCTCATCTGCCAATGTTTGTGTAAAGCTAGAGTTAATATAATCCTAATTGTTGCTGGCTTAATGACTGGAGAGAATGTCTCATCTGCCAATGTTTGTGTAAAGCTAGAGTTAATATAATCCTAACCTTTTTCCATAAGTCTGGCTTCATGTTTAATTATTTTGCCTTCTGCATCTCTTTTGATTTTGCAAGTCCATTTGCTTCCAATGATATTCTTGTGTTTTGGTGGGTCAACTAAGATCCATGTTTTGTTTTTAATCAATGCATTATACTCATCATCCATGGCTTTCCTCCACCTTTCATCTTTAACTGCTGATTCATATGATGTTGGCTCTATTTCATTAATCCGAGTGTTAAATATTTTGGGTTTAAAGATACCACTTTTGGATCTTGTGATCATGGGGTGTTGACTGGGGATTGGTTGTGGCACTTGATGTTCAACCCTAAAATTGTCAGTAGCTTCATTTGTAGAGTCTTCATTGCTTTGATCTTACTGTGTTTCATTTCAACTTGCTGTTGTTCATTATGCCGTGAACCATCCACTATACTTTTCTTTGAATAATCATTATGAACATTCTTTGTTGACTCTAATTTGTTCTGTTTCCTTTGCTGATCCAATCAAATAGGTCTGGCATTTTACTTGTTCCTGCATTGCTGATGTCAGTTGCTTGTTTATTTTTTTCCTTTTCTGCAAAAGGAAAAACACTTTCATTAAAAACTACATGCCTTGAAATGTAAAGCCTCCCTTGATTGTCTAGACATTTGTAGTCTTTTTGATTATCTGCATAACCCAGAAAAGTACATTGGCTAGACCTCAGGCTTAATTTATGTTTGTTATATGGTCTGAGACAAGGAAAGCACAGGCACCCAAAATTTCTTAGATGCTTATAATCTGGTTTGACACCAAAAAGTTTTTCAAAGGGGCAGACATGGTTTAACACTCTGGTTGGCATTCTATTGATGAGATGCACTGCTGTGGCAAATGCCTCCCTCCAGTATCTCATAGGTAGGCTTGCTTGTGACATAAGTGTTAAACCAGTCTCCACTATGTATTTGTGCTTCCTTTCTACCAACCCATTTTGTTCATATGTGTGTGGGCATGTCATTCTATGTATGATTCCTTTCATAGTAAGGAAATCTTTTAGGGATTTAAATTCACCTCCACCATCTGTTTGTATCATTTTCACACTGCTATTTAACTGTTTTTCAATGCATGTGATGAAGTGTTTCATAGCACTGCATGTGTCTGATTTTGCCTTCAAAAAATATATCCAAGTATATCTGCTATATGCATCAACAAGTGATAGGTAATACCTGTCTCTTTGAGTTGAAATATGTGGAGATGGTCCCCACAGGTCAGCTTCCACTAGCTCCAGGGGCTTTTCATATGCAGTTTCAGAGTATTGAAAAGGTAATTTGTGACTCTTGCCAATTTGGCAATATGTACATATATTAGAACTACACAATTTTGTAAAAGAAATTTTATTCTCATTCAATACTTGTTTGACTACATCAAAACTAGGATGCCCTAACTTGCAATGCCATACATCAAGAATGTTGACATCTTTGTCATTGTGTGTACTGACATTATTACACCATACTGCATTGTTACAAAAGGATCTTTTTCTCATATTGCTGAATTTGTATAAACCTTGATCCAGTTTACCCTGTAACAATATATTTTTGTTTAGCAAATCCCTGAAAAGACAGAATCTAGGGTGAAACGCAAAATATACATTGTTTTCTTTAGCAAATTGTGAGACACTAATCAAATTCTTTTTGATACTTGGTACTCTCAATAAATTATTAAGATAGAGTGACCTTGTACCTTCAATAGTGCCTGTTCCTACATGAGATATATTTATTATTTCACTATTTCCCATTGCAACAGAGTGCTTACCTGTGTAGCTTCTGTTTCTCAAATTTAAATTCTGCAAATTGTTGGTCATATGATTAGTGGTCCCTGAATCTGGAAACCATTCTTCTGTGTTGATGTCATCAGATTTATTTGCATCATCTGTTGAATTGTCTGCATTGTTTCTGGATTGACTACTGGTTTGTGTCATGTTTGTTGTTGGTCCTCTGTTGTTCTGACCTTGCTGGGCAACATTATAGTCTTCCTTGAATTTGAAGTAACACTTATTTCCCATGTGGCCAAATTTTTCACAGATTTGACATTTGACCCTATTGCTGTTGGGTATTTTCCTCTGCTTTTTCCCTTTTGATTGTTGTTTCCTCTTGCATTCTGATTTTCTTGTTTATTTTGATTGTGTTTCTGATTTCTGTTCTTTGTTGAGGAGGCATAATTGGCTGAAAAGCCTTCTTGCATGAGTCTTCTATGTTCAACTCTGTCTTCATGTGCAAGAAGAGCTGAGTGAACATAATCTATAACTGGTAGTGTTTGCTGTATAGCAAGAAATGTCACTAATGACTCATATTCTTGATCAAGACCATTAGTAATGATGAGAATCTGTTCACTATTAGATATCTCATGACCAACTGACTTTAATTTGTTACAGAGATTCTTGATTCTTGCCAGATATTCTCTCATGCTTGTGTCATTCTTTCTTGCATTTTGTAGTTCTCTTCTGTAGTGCATAACTCTGGCTGCTAATTGAGAACTGAAAATTCTTTCAATTGATGACCATATTTCATATGATGTGTAACATCCAACAAGTTGTGACACAATACTTTGACTAATTGAAGATAATAGTCAAGATGCAAGTAATTATCTTGCCTTTGGTAATGAATATAATCTAGATTACTTACCAGTTTGGCCTTTATCATCAGTAATGTTAATTGGAGGGATCACCTTGGTTCTTTTCACATAATCTTGCAAATCATAGCCTCTTGATGCAATTTCTACCTGATATTTCCAGGTTATGTAGTTGTCTTCATCTAATGGTGTATTTATCGCCTGATTTTTAGGTTTGACCAAGATTGGATCGCTGCTTCGATCATTTCTGGATCTGTTTCCTGTGTTTACAGATGTGGCTTCATGTTCTTGATCTGCCATGGTGAATCAAGAACACTAGTGTCCAGATTTCTTGGTCAAGAAAGCAGTGTATTGGCGTGGCAATGATGAATTGCAGCCAAAGTCGACTGTAGCAAGCGAGAACAGTGCAACCAGAGGAGGAGATGAAGATCTTGAATCTGATCCTCTTCTTGGATGGGACGAATAGGCAAGAACTGATGAAAGTTTGGCACTACACTGTTCTATGAGAATGGTAAACTTCCCCTATGATGATATTGCTCTGAGGCCGGGAGAAGAGAAAAATTACTTTCTCTAATCAATTTCAGCCTTTCGGCTACAATTGCTCTGATACCATAAAATGAAAGTAATGTTTTTATTTTTATTCTTTGATGACCATTACTAGTACAATTACATGCAGTATTTATAAAGGCATGATGGGCACAAAAGTAAAAGAAGCCCAGCCCAATTACAGAAATAAAAAGATTACAGCCCTGATGCAATACGCACATTCTCATTAGAACAATGTCTGAAGCATCAATTTTTCAGTAGGAAGTGATCGGAGATGCTTTGATGCACATGTGCATTTACGTTTTAAATTTTTCATGGGAAGGCGTAATGGAGTTTCTATAGGTGAACTTTTGCTCTGCATGAACAAAGACAGTGAATGATAATAAGTTGAAATATGATGTTGGTGAAAAAAGAAATAGGTGCTAACATGTACAGAAATACAGTAGGGAGTGTATATGAGAAAGAGTGACAACGGTAAAAATGAACTGCAGATGTAATGCATAAGAGGAAGAAAATTTGCATTGGTAGAGTACAGAAAGATAGAAGATGTTAAATGTACGAATTTAGGAAAGTGGAAAAGTATCTTTTTCATTTTGGGCTGGGAGACCTATAAAGCATTGATTAAACGTTGAGGAGGTGGAAGAATTTATAGATGGCCGGTGATGTCAGTAGGAAAATGTAGGGTAATAGCAGTCTGATAAGGAAGTGCGGTAGTTGAGGCCGTCATGGTAGAACGAGTGAGTCATTTACGTGATTAATATTTTTTGCAGTAAGAAGAGTTGTTAACCTTGTATGTAGGAAACTTTTTTGGAGCAGCGGTAGGAAACGTGGTAGAGCAGTGATGGGGGAGATAGACATAAACTTACGTAGTATAGTTGTGTACATCGCTTGGACCTATATTTATATTTGTGTTATAAAATGCTGGCATCTGTGTGTAACTCAGTTTCGTACTTGCACTTATCAGGATCATCAGTCGATTAATTTAGTACAACATCAAACCCATAGTCCACCTGTTATGTGGGAACTGTATATACCAATTGTAGTGCTTCTACTGGGAGTTGGCAGCGTAAATATTGTTGTAGTATTTGTTTATTTATTCCCCTCCCATAGTTATACAATGGTACAGGTAGTTAATGCAGCAGTTCACGGTCCAGTATGTTCTGTACAGCGGGGATAAGAGAGTACATTTTAACAGGACGTACATGTTTGTAGGGATATGAAAAGTTCTTAGCGCTTGATGTCTGCTGTATATTATTCAGTTGGACTTGTATAGGGAAATGTATGTTATATGCATTATGATTCATGTTGAATATTAAACCGTCATGTGAGTATTATTAACATACGGGTGGATTCGTTTTGTTTGGCGTTTGGTGTAGTAAAGGATTTTCGAAAATTATTCTTGGCAGTAAGGAGGGGAGGACGGCGCGTGCGGCCTGGTCACCTCCTGTACTTGATGAGCAGTGCAGTTTATATTGAGTAATACTATTACTGGGAGGAAGTATTGCAAGGGTACAATCTTTTGTTTGCCAAACCTACAGAAGGGCAAAATTTAGGGATTTACAGCAGCCATCTGCTGGTGAACTGCTCAATGCAGGTAAAGGTAGGTCAAAATCAAATTTAAATCATGTATAAGCAAATCAATAAGTAGAGAACAGTGGAGCAGTTTGGTAACAAAAGAAGTATAGTTCGGAGGAAAGTAATGCAGGTAGTGGGAATAAAATTAGGTTTAAGTAGACATTACCTGAACGGTAAGTAAATCAAACAATTCATAAAAGGAAAAGCAATGTGGCTGAAAAGCGAAAACAGTAAATAGAAAATATGCATGTTCAGTTGTCAGTGGTAGAAGATGAAGTATGTCAAATTAAAAGAGACCACAGTATGGTTGCAAGTTTGATCGGTGTTAAATTTGAAATATGTTTAAATATTGGTGAAATGTGCAAATTTGATATGGCGGTATGATATCCATAAATTATATATAAATATAATATGTTAATTTCTAAGTTAGTTAACAAATGTAGGAATTTTTTTTTTCTACATGAGTTAATTATGCACATTAATATTACTCGTTACATTTTTTTAAACTACTCATTAAAATATAGAATAAATTACCTTAACGCGACCAATAAATGCAGAAGAAACTTCAAAATTGAAACATAGATGAAGCATCATGACATATCTAAAACAAATCAAGCTTAAAGTTCATAAATCCTATGGAGATGATACCCCTTTTTTCATCTGATAAATTGATAGCATTAAATTCCAAATAAGCTTAGTTTTAAATTTCTATGTTACTAAAATTCTCAAAAAGCACTAACATATTTATGAAATAACTTTTTAATCGCCATCATGATCGGCTGTGGTGCAACTAACTGCCACTACATACCTTACTCAGGCCTCTCCGTGGCAAACAAGTCATGGTATAGCGGCAGATATTAAAATACACACCTAGCACCACCAAAAAAGCACTTGTAGTGAATGATTCAACTCTTGTTCGACAGTATGTCTAATGTTACGGAGACATACATAATAAAAAGTAATTAGTTTGGTATATTAATGATTTTCAATTTAGATAGAGCTCCAAATTACCCAAATATACACAATGGTTCCTTGAAATTTTTTGCATGATGCTCTCGTTGAGATAGATGTACCCTGACTAAAAAAGCCATAAGATATTTGTCATGAAATAAGATTTAAAATACTAAATAACCTTTCACAGCAGTTAACCAAGTTATAAAAAAAGTTAGTTATGATTCATCAAGATCTAAACCAAATAGATGGCCATTTGATCAAAAGCAGTAATGGAAATGGTGGTCTCATAACCCAAGGTCTTCTCCTAGTTAAATAAACGGAATAAAAATATAGATAAGGTGAAATTATATATTCAGTGGTCATACTACAAACAATTGAAAGTAGCATGCATACACCCTTACCATCATTTCTATGTAGTTGGTTACTCATTTTAGATGTTGTTATTATCATGTCTTCAATTTACGCAATCATGCATGCAAGATTTGAATTCTATTTTCCGCTTCTACTAAACCATTTTTGTATTTTCAGCACTACCTTGGAAATGACATGACCGGGGAGCGGAGTAGCATAGTTTCAGGCCTAAACTTGATGTTGAATCTACATGGACATGGTTCAAATTATAATATGACATTGACATAAAGAACACAGGATTGAGAATTATATCATCATTGAGGATGAAAAATATTTGCAATTGATAAAAGTCCACAAAAAATGTCAATTGAAATTATTTGATTATACACATAGTACCTTACACTGTTTTATTATCTATCAGTGATTCATATTACTGTTGTTCATTTCAAACACGACTTCTGATACTTTCACACACAGGTAAATGTAAAACAATGAGCTAAATTGTTGGCAATACAAAAAAATAACTGTGTAACATACAAAAAAAAATCATTTTGCTTAATATAAAAATACTACATGTTGATTTGCCGTTAAAAAAATACAAATTGTAAAACAAAGCTGTAGATAAATGAGTTTGTATTAGAAGTTTCAAAAAGTTTAAGTAATAAGTAGAGTAACAATAGAAGATAATCAGAAAATGTGTCCAATTAAGGAACAGGAGAACGATAAGTTATTTATTATCATTCATTACTTTGCAAGAATCGTTAAAATTCATCACCTGCCCATATCAATTAAATTTTAGTTAAAAAAAAAAATCAGTTTTGAAGGTTGAACATTTGACATTTTGTATCCAAACATTATTTGAATAAGTACTAAATTAATAAAACTTACTATTTCTTGTAAGCTTGTATAAAACAACTTATTGTATTTATATCTTACATGGTCTGATTAATATGCACTTTTAATAATTTAAGATGCTTAAAATATCAAATATTTTACAGAATAATATAGTAAAGTAATGATATATAAGTATTTAGGTAGTACCATGTAATTACAGTTTAATGCAATTCCATATGTTAAGGGAATTTACGTGCTGAACTTAAGGAAATGTAATATGAATGAATGATAGAATTAAGCAAATCTAATGAAACATTATGTAATATGGTATTGATAATAGATAATTTAAAATACTTACATATAACGAGAGAGAGAGAGAAACAAAAATTGATGACCGAATGGTAAACTAATATTAATAACACCATTTAGTGCATTCATTATTTATTTATTTAAAACAAACTTATTATATTTTATCTTACTAATCTGTTTTTCATTTTTATATCTCGAGGAAATCTAATATACTTATGGAAATCCGATTTTAGGAAATAACGTACTTAATGAAGCCTGGTGCAAAATATATAACATAATACTGGTGATGTACAAATCAATTTCATAGAGGTAGGAGGCGAAAGGAATTGATAACAAATTAATAAAATTTTACCATTATTTGTTACAGTTATTTTTCAAAATGGCAAGTTAATATATGGTACAAAATAAATTCTGCTATGTGAACATTGGAAGGAATAATTAGGAGTAATAGGTGATACACTGTGAGATTAAGTGAAATTCATGTCTTGCTATAATCATGCTAAAAAATTCAACTATATGATCCATCACTTTGTTTGATTATTAGAAAAAAAAAGTGTAACAATATTAAAATTGTAACATTAATTACGCCAAAGAATGAGTTGTCAGGTAAAAAATCAGTTTTTTTAAAAATGCATATGTTATAGGTGTAATCCCTAAATCAGAAAAAGAATCAGTGAGAGATTACCTAAAATGAAGAGAACAAACTGAAACTTGCTGCATTCATTTAGTCGTCAATACCCATTTCATTTTTGCTGCCTCCTAATCTACATACTTGATCAAATCATGCATTTATGGAAAAAAATATTATTAGTAAGATTATTGACAAACACTTTAGCTGCATATGAATATGAATGAATGAAAGAAGGAATCTGATATCAATACCATAAACATGAATAATATAACCATTACCATTATAACCAAAACATGCAGAATAATAATTGTACAATGGATGGTTGATATACCTAGGCAAAAACCACTTAGTCAGCCTTCATGTTATCATTCAAAGTAATGTCCACCAATTTTGAACCCGAAGTCTTTAATCCAAAGCTGTGACAAACTTCTCTATTTATTTCAATTGAGTATCAAACCTTTACATACGAACAAAAAACAACCTTAATTACTACATGAAATTAAAGAAATAATTCCAACATCTACAATTTTGAAAATGATTTCATACAACAGTATGCCAAATTTTCTAAGGGTGGATACATCAAGGTATGACTACTAAAACCAATAATGTATATAGACAAAAGAACATATAGTCCATAGATGAATGTACCATTCATGGTAATAAAATCACAATAGTTAGAATATGTAGCGCGTTAAACAAAATAAATACAACCATAATTTATCAGTTGAAATATTAAAGATTCATTAGTTGGAGATAAATTTGGAAATCAATATTAAAAGCTAATCAAATAGTCGTTTGGCATATTCTCTTCTCCATTGACTGTTTAATTTTTTTAAGCAACAACGCGGATCAGCTATTTCTTGTACCAAAAAGAAAAACTACAGTATTTTTTACGTGTAACAATGAGAGAGAGATTAATCACTTTGTAAACAACAGTTGAATTTGAATATCAATCCATTTAAATCAGAGTTATTAATTTATTATATACGGGTAGTTGATGGGGAAGTGTTGCTAGTAATTTTGAAACCAAAATATATTTGTTGCAGGCATGTTCCTCAGATCACCGCTCTTGGCCTTAGCATTTGTATCAGTATCTTCAATATTAAAAAATCAAACTCAAATTTATATAAATTTGTTTAAATTCATTTTTGTTTCGTAAACTGAAGTGAATATGAGTTTAAGAAAATTCACATGTACTGTCCTTTTGGGCACAAATCAAAATGACCTGAAAATGATAATTCTCATCCAATTCTTCCCAGCCATCTACTGCCCCTCATATTTTACTTGAAAAGGTATACTCTTTAATGAGTTTAAATGATATTTGTATTCCCTTAATTTGTGCTTTGAAAATGCAGGACAGTCGATAATGCTTTGACCTGTAACAAACATCTCAAATTCAGGTACAACTTAGGGCAAATCCTTCTTTTTAATCAGATATGATTGGGTAGATAACTGGAGATTTTGTTTTTATGAAATGGTTTTCGATCACGGCAAGACTGTGAGCAATCGTATTTCCACTATGACATTCCAAATGACAGAAGCAACCATACACAACTGTTTACGAGTTTATGAAAATTATAAATTTAAAAGTGAAAATTTAATTATGGGTATAAATATTTACTCACAATGTATATTGCTTCAGTCTAAATTTCAAATCTAACCTATCATCAAGACAATATTGCATCATGCAGTACAAAAACTTGCGTAGTTACCTTAATGCCTATCACTGTTGAAAATGAAGGATAACTATGAAAATGAAGGCAATGAACGGTTAAAATGGAAAGCAAGATAAGTAAACCAAGACTATAAACAAAGAATTATATGCATATACGTACATTTTAACTTCATTTTCATGCTTTTACTCGTGACCCACAGATATAAGTGTGGCCTTAGGAATACAGGATACAAAATTATAATTTCATGAATAGGAGAACGTGTTTCTAGTAGATCAGAAAAAGCTGTAAAAACAAATCAAAAAAGGTTGTAAAGAAAAACAAAACAATGAATGGCGTAACCCTTTTGTATAAAGTTGAAATAATTTTGGGAAAAATATGATAGTGGAGCAGTTTGTTAACAGAAGAAGCAGAATTCGTAGGAAAATAATCCGGGTACTGTGATAAAATTAGGCTTAATTAGACATAACTTGAACGGTAACTAAAGCAAGCAGTTAAGAGCAGTAAAAGCGTCCAATTTAGTGTGGAAGAAACAATGTTGGAAAATAAAAGAGAAATTGAAATGGCAGAGTTTTGAAGAAGGTAGAAAGTTTGGTATATTACCGTTCTGAAAGACCGGAAGCCGCGCATCAGTGCTTGTATCTGGAGCCGGCTGGTTGACAGCGATGGAAGAAAAGATTTGGGAAATTCAGCTCCAGCGGGGTGAAGAAGTGGAAAATACGAGGGGGGATTTTTTTAACGGGGAAGAAAAGTGAGTAGGGGGAATAAGAAATGCGGAGAGGAATAAGGAAAGAGAAGGGGGAGAGGAAGTTAGGAAGACGTGGGATAGTGTTGGTTGTGGGACGGGGAATGAGTCGGTGGTCGAAAGACAGGTGTGCCCTCGCAGCAGTTTGTACTTGGACTCGGGAGTATGGGCAAGATGAGAAGATGATAAAAGGCTTCAGTTTGACCTGTTGAATGAAGGTTTTGCTTTATAATATAAGATATGAGCGCTCAACAACACCTTAAACAGTACACTCCTGTAGCCCCTTGGTTTCCACCACACACTTTAAATTAAATAATATGGCACACTCCTGTAGCCCCTTGGTTTCCACCACACACTTTAAATTAAATAATATGGCGCTCGTTCTGTCTCTCGGAGGAGAATTCATCTATATATACATCCATGGAGGATAATCCATCTAACTCTTTGTATCAATCGACATTTTCTTTATATTCATTTAAATCATCAACGCCGATTTCTATTTTTTTTTAGAACTACAACAATATATACTTTAACATAAAAAAATGATACAATGTGAAGTTAAACGGAAAGAAAACAAAAATCATAATCATGCACTTCAGATGAAAAAACTCCAACATTAACATTCTGTGTACCAGGCAATTTCAAATCAAATAGTTTGATATTAGAGTTTATATGTGTACTAGAGTTTTTTTTTTCTTTTTTCTTTTTATGAGAAAGAGTGGTTCTCACTAAGGGGAGTAGCACTCATATGTGTGCTATAGTTTTGGACTTTGACAAGACAAGGGTGGAAGTCTTGTAGTGGAAAATGGCGCCAGCGACAAAAGAATAACAAACATGATCTTTTGCTTAAAAGTGGTAGATACATGATTTTTTATTATTTCGAACTGCAAGAGCATTTCCAACAATGGGTATGGAGATTATTACGTAAATCAAACCTTAAATCAACTTTCAATAATTGAGATTATGGAGCCAATTTGGTTACAAATTTATAATCAATGCTAGACACATATTAAACAAGCACCCATGTTATAGGTGCCTGTTTAACAGGCGTCTGACTAGTTGGGAGTCAGTAACGGCTAGCCTAACGACTAGTTTTTGAACCCTTATATAAACATATTAATTCAAATTATTTTCACATAGCTTAATTCTTCAATATATCTATATATCATTCTACTTCAAATCACGGCAATGTCAAAATTAAAATTTCTCGCATTCAATAGTGATTCCAATTATGATGAAATAAAAAATGCCCGGCTATAGTACGAACTTGCTTACTATAATTACATGAAAATTTTTGACAATCATCTTGTCAGCGTGGAGGCTCTATCTTGGGTAGACGATACATTTACCGTCAGTATTTTTCATTCGATCAACAATTAATTAATGGTTATTTTGTATGAAATCCAACATACAATGCGAAGATGTGTAGAATTAGGTTCAGGATGAGACAACCATTGTTCAACCAAAATTTGAAAAACGTACAAGCTCATGAAAAATATTTTGGCTTTAAACCAAACGCCTCCAAAACTCAGTGTTTAACTGGATGTCAAAAGCGACTGCTATTACAAGAATGTTACATAAGGCAACTCAGTTTATATACTTAACGACTCTTTGCGATTGAGGAAAAGTGCAGTGCTAGAAACACTCCATACATTTTGTTAACTATCGTAGAAATCTATGAAACTCAATATTTGCGGAGGCCAAATGAAGTGGACGTCGAAAAATTATTTGTAATGCACGTTGGCAGTGGATGGCCTGGAATGTTAGTTAGTATTGACTGTATGCATTGGGATTAGGCATACAATCAACTTGTCATATCTCAATACCGGCCAACATATAGAAATCCAAAGGTAATGCAAGTTCAAAATCCACAAAGTGAAAAGTATGAGTTGCAGGTCACCATCGCTCTAAGTGTCTCCACTAGATGACAATCGATATGTTTGCAAGTTGGAATTGAAATAAACAAACCAAAAGGTGTACCAACTAATAAACCTCTAGCCAGCTGAGGTAGTGTGACAAAGTAATCATCAATACACTTATGTCAGCTACCCCTCGTAGCTGTATGTGAGGCCTATACATTAACTTATATAAAATAGTTATCACTACCATATAATCACTACCATATAATGTATTTGCAAATGAATGTATATATAACAAAAGTAAACAAAAAGATCCATCGGGGTAGTGAGCTTAACCTTCTGGTGGTTGTGCAAAATACGAAGATCATCAATGGACAATGTAGGATCCGGCACATCACGTGTTGGACCGGCATCAATATCGTCAGTGTTATGTGCTTTTCCTGTTGATTTAGTTGATCTCGAATGCATTTCAATTTAATTTTTGAATTTAAATAAAATTAATTTGAATAAAATGGGAGTTGTGCACTATTTATTTGTGCACTATTTATAGGTCCTTGAATGGGACGCCTATTTAACAAAGTCCAGCTCATTCTCCTTGTTGGGAGAACCGCTCATAATTTATAACTTGTAAACTATTTGAGATAGTAATAGATTTTGAAACGTGAGATGACACTATTGGAAAAAAGAATGATAATTTGATATTAAAAGATGACTACAGATGAAAGGATTCTTCACCTATAAAAAAAAAATTATTTTCTGAAGTCTCCCCTTAAAATTTTTTTTCTTAGGCAAAATGATTCTCGCTTTAATGGTTCCCAAAATTATATAAGCATATAAAATTCTATTTATTGAATTTTCATCCTCAACCTGGATTGGTTAATTTCATTGGATCTATGTGTGTGTGCATGTATAAAAATGTATTAAAGATGAAAAAATAAAAATTCTTCAAAACTTGTGATTGTATAGCAGTGCCACACCAATATTTTCATTGGGTCCGTCACTGCTTTGCAACAATTAAAGTCTAAGAGAACTATGCCTGAGTGATTAATCAATCATCCATTTCCCAACCAAGAGTCTAATAGCTGTATTACATGACATAAATAACATATATGTACTTTACATGATCTGGAGAATCCAACCATTGAATTTCATTTTATGCCTAACGTATGTGAGCACAAAAAATCATGCAATGTACATATCAATATGGCTTCTTATTAAAGCTTGAGATTTTCTATCACTCAAGCAACACTAATTTTGCACCATTATCAATGACATCATTGAAAACTTTGCAAAACTAATGAATTCAAAATGAAGATCAAGTGGAACGTTTTGAATTAAAAGAACATAGTACAATATGTACAAGATAATGGTGTGGGCTGTGAACAAAATGTTTATACCATGAGCCTCCATGATATGAGCGGATGGTTAAGCACTGGTTGAAGAGAGAAATATGCATAATTCAGACTGTAGCAACGACATAAAACACATTATTTGAACTATTTGAACATATGTTAAACACGAGCATACATATTATCATGGTTTATTTCGTCAATCTTTCATTTTTACAGCATACAACCTACAATAAAATGTACATACCATGACATGCAAACAAATCAAGTAAAAATTGAGCCGACCAATTTAGGATAAATATACGCTCGATCTAATTTATGTTTATTGAATGGCAGATCTCATATTTTTATTGATGGAAGTGCACGTTTATGTTTGTTTTTATGAATCGATCGACCCAATAATTTATGTTAGTTTATGTTTGTTGAACGGAAGTGCACATTTGCAAACCAAATATCAGTTTCTTCAAGCACGATTGCATGCTACCAAATATATCATACAACGAAGCGTACAGACGACTGGAGTACGGTTTTCAAATTCAACCATTTTGTTCTATTCCAATGTGTTGCCTATGACCGGAAGTTAAAACGCGCCACATTGGAATCCAACCTGTTACGACACGTCGTTTTGATGATTAGGTGAGGAAATTGGTACTTGTAAGTTATATACCATATTTGCAAGGACAAAAGAATTTTACAACATGAGAATTCCTTTATGTTGAATCCTAACCTTTTGAGTTTTGATGACAAAACTATATATTTCTATAAATATTGCACAACTATATTTCTTACCGGATATGTTCAAAGCAAAAGACGAGCAAACAACTAACTGCTGCAGTCAAGGCATTGAAGATCAACTGTCAAAAATTGTTGTTGTACTAAATCTAGAAACTAATGTACGACATACACACTTGAAATCTTTTTAAATGATCAAAAAATAAAATTTTAAAGTCAAAATAATTTCTCAAAAAATACCAAAAGCTAGACGTCTAAGATATTATATCAGATGCCTTAATATTTCAAAACCATAGATTTTGCCCAGACGTCTGAGTGAATTTCTCAGACGTCTGGATTATAAAAAAATAACCTATAAACATCCGGGAAGAAACCATGTAAAAGGTCAAATGTCTGACTCATTTAATCAGACATCTGAGGTACTTTCTATTTTTATTTTCTGAAGCTAGTCAAACGTTTGATTGATTTGACGAAACGTCTGACGTTTAATTGAACCACAGACGTCTGACCTTGTACAAACCAATTTTTATACAACAAAAGTCAGACATCTGAATCTTAGGGTCAGACGTCTGAAACGTGTAAAATATGAAGTATTCTTTTCTAGAATACATTCAGACGTCTGATCCCCAAATTCATACGTCTAACTCTATTTTCAAATGTTAAAAAAATAAAGAGTCAGACATCTAAGCATGTTTTCAAATGTAAAAAAAAATGAGTCAGATGTCTGATATTACATCTCAAACGTTTGAGGCAAAATAAATGGCTAAATTTTTGAATGGACAATTATTTCTAAAAAGTTGCACCTGTTTATAAAAGGTTAGATCTCTTGAACAATCATAATCTTTCATCAGATCTTTCCGCTCCTATAAATATAGACCGGTTTCATTCATTTAGATTATTAATTCTTGCTCTCTAATTCATAATCCATCTATTGCTCTCTTGAAATAAAAATCAATCAAAAATTATTCTATGCTTTTTATATCATTGCACATTCAATTCCGAATTATCAAAGGATATTATAGGAAGGGTGTACTCAAATGGGACTTAATCGTGTTGTTAAGAACACATTGAAGTCGTAAAGCAAAGTGTTTGCTTTAGAGTTGATCAAAGTCATGTTCTAGTGTTCAGGCAGTTATAAACATGTTCCTCCAGATGAAGTGAGGACTGTTGCCAGAAAAATTCTAAGTGGAGCTGAAAAACTGGACGTAGGACGAGAGCTTCGAAGCAGTATAAAAATCCTAGTGTGATCGTTATTTTACTTTATTTATCTGCTTATTTATCATTAGTTATATATTATCCATATTATACGGGATCTTATAGAATTTTATTTGGTATCAAAGCAGGTCTTCACTAAATCATGACAAAGTTTGTGATATTCAAAGTAATATAGATAACACCATTGCAACATTTGTGTTAGTACCCCAGTCATTGATTTTGATGATAACAACATTAATAACAAAATACATTCATATAAAATATGTATACTAATATTTTGCCAAGTTATATTGTATATGGTGCAGGATGTTACACATGTGATGAATCGAAGGCTGTACAGTATAATGGCTCAAAGAAAGAACATGAAGACTCATGAATATAAAGACTAAAATATGAAGATCTCAATACTATAGCATAATATATAGAGTCATATAATATTGTTAAAGTCGATGATAGCAATCTCTGATCTCTATTTTTCATTTTCTTATCCTTTATTTTTAAAACAAAATATATTCAAAAATATTTTATAAAAGTTTAAAATGTTTATTATAAACTATGATTAAATTATTTACAAAGTATTAAAATATTTTACAAAGCATAAAATTTTCAAAATATATAAAAGATAAAAGAATTTTCAATTTTTTTGAAATAGTACTTAGATATAACATGTTACTGGGACAACAGAACACAAACCACATATCAATATACGTCTGAATCACGCTAAGCAAGTTTCGAACTTATGGCGTCTCGCACCAAAGCCGAATCACTTAACTACTATAAGTATGTCGACATACATGTAGCAAATTTGAAATTCAAATTTTGAAATGAAGTGTCAATTCATCGCAACTCCCCGCGAATGGACATGTCTGTTTAGTCTCTATACATATGGTTCAAACGAATTTTTTAACAAATAATTTCTTGTTTCTTCTCTCCTCTTACTCTGCTAAAATTTCTAATGAAAAATTTATTCAAATCTCTTCAAATCCAACAAGAATCAATTCAATCTCCATCGTATTGATTCTGTATTATTTACTCTCTAATTACAATAATTTCTCTCAATTCAAGATCAAAGTGCTACTCAGGAGGTTGTAGGATCCATTGTAGCCCATTCAAATCAATTAGATTGCTTGATAGCATAGAAATCCAAGCGGATGTGCTTGTAGGCCGTCCAAATCAAGTGGGTGTACCCTGAGCTCGAAAAATTAGGAGGGTGTGTCTCATAGCCTCGAAATTGAGATTGTAATTGGGTTTGTCTTCTGTCCGTTTAAAAATTGGCATTTGAAAAAAAGTATGTACAAGCAATTGTATGAGACTAGATATAGGATAAATCCGAACCAATATAAAATCTTTAGTGTCATCTCTCTAACTCTCTACTTTACTTTATTTTTTTTATTTTATCCATGATTGCATCTGTGCTTGCTTGTTGATATAATTCCGTGTTGAAAATCTATGATTTAATATTAAACTAGAAAGAAATTTAAAAGATTTACAAAAGTTAGAAAACATTATTCACCTCGTAGTGTTTAATTAGCCTTAACATTCATAATTCCATAACCCACACTTGATATCAGAGCATTAGGTTTTCAAAAACTCATAATTTAAATTTTAAATTTTTTTATGGCTAGCAACACTGTTAGTACATTTGTTAATACTTTTGTCGAAGGATAATCTACTGCTAGACCCTCATTTTTTAATGGCAATAATTGCATTTATTGGTCATATAGGATGAAGATCTATTTACAATCTAATGGTTTAAATATTTGGAATGTTACACAAAACGAGTACACTGAACCACAAACTAATTTTGCACAATGGACTGCTAACCAAAAGGCACTTACATAATATAGTTCTAAAGTCATGAATATTTTGTTTTGTTCACTAAAAAAATGAATTTAATAGTCTTTATTTGTAAATCTGCATATGAAATTTGTAAAACTTGTAGGTTACACATAAGGATGCTAATAAAGTGAAACAAACTTACATTTCCATGTTAACTAATCAGTTTCAATTGAATCCAAATGAGTCTATCTTTGACATGTATTGTAGATTTCAAGATATAGTGCATTCATTAGTTGTATTAGGTAAAAACTTTTTCGAAGATGATCAAGTTAGAAAAACCCTAAATTCACTCTTTTTAGTGGGATCAAAAGACACCAGCAATTGAAAAGGCCAATGATATTAGTACTCTGAAAATTGAAGAATTAATAGGCAATTTAATGTTCTATAAAGCACAATCACAGGGCAAAAGAGAGAGTAAGTCAACAGAAAAAAATCTATCGCTTTCAATGCAATAATTGACGATCAGGATTCAAACGATGATAATGTTGAAGAAATTGTTTTCATGGTCAGAAATTTTAGAAAATTTCTAAAGTATAGAAAGATGAAAAACTTTCGAAAACCCGAAAACAAGATGTCTGAAATGGGAACCACAACTAAATGTTCAACTGTGATGAATCGGTCATTTTCAGAGAAATTGCCCGCATCCAAATAAATCAAAAGAACTCGATAGCAAATGATTCATCTAGAAATAGAAAAAGGATTATATAGCAATTTTGGATGATTCACACTTCTTCAAGTGACATTGAACCAAATACCGAGAATGTGAATATATATGTGTTTCATGGCTATAGTAGACTAGTCAGAACTTATCAACTAAAAGCTCCAAAAATGGTACTTCTTAATTAATTATTTTTTTGGTTAATTTTGTTTTTAAGAATAACATATAGAATAATAATAATATTGGATTAACATAAGTATATAAGTGTGTGTGTATGAAAATATTAGCTTAGTTTTATTTTTGAAAATTTTGTGATATAAGTCGATATATCCTCATGTCATATGTCGACATACATGCTAGAAAACTGAAATTTGAGATTTCAACAAAATTCAAAATTTAAACTTCCCTCTCTTTTTGCACTTAATTCATATCCTGAAAGGACACTTTTTTGACCAGAGAATATGACTCTTCACTTTCTATTAATTTAATCTATCTTACATATCCACTCAATCACTTTATTTCAAAATTCAAATATCTCTTCATTCTCCTATCTCCTCAAAAACTCAAAAATGGCTTCCTCAAGTTAAAATCCTAAAACCATAAGGCTCTTTAAGAAAACTAATATCTTTCTCTTTAATGAGAAAGATGTCATTGAAGTCTATGTGGAGTATACTACTTCGAGAAAAGTTTCTCTCGGAAAATTTGCTAAATTGGAAGATTTTTCCTCTTGTCGTTTACATGATCTTTGTTTTGAAAATGAAATTCTTGGTTTAATCGAATTTTCTCGAAACAATTTTGTTTGTTATTCGGATTTGGTCAAAATGTTTTATGCGAATATAAATGAAAATTTTATCGAGGAGAAGAAGGTCAAGTTTGGAGTAGTGTTAATGGTACTTAAATCAGTTTAAATTGTGAAATTTTGGGTAATATTCTTGATTGTAAATCTAGTGGAATTGACCTTTTCATTTTTCAAATTGATGAACAAATTCGTGATTTTTTCACGATATTTTTAAAAATGATGAACAATTTAAATACAAGAATCTTCAACAAAAATCAAGATTCACGAGTCTTATTTTACAAAAAATATATTATTTCGAGGATGGGTAATTATAATAACCTTACTCAAAAAGTTTTTAAAGCTATTTTCGCTATTTTTGCTAATTACAATATCAATTGGGTATAAGTCATTTTATGTGACATTGTTCAAAATAATATTTCTAGATAGGAGAACACACCCTTTCATGCTGTGTATCTTATTAGAATTTTCACATATTTTGCTGTTGATTTAAGAGGAAAAAATCTATCCCTTGAAAGTTTTCAACAAAGCCAATACCTTTCTTATGACATTCCACCATTTTTCGAACCATATGAGACATTTTCCGAAAAGGAACAAAGATTGGCATAGGAGAAGAACAAGAAATTCAACAAGAAGAAGAATGCGATAAAATGAAAGTGGAAGAAGAAGAGGAGGAAGAAGGGGATACTTACTTAGAAAGTTTTGACAAACCATTACATTCCTCCAACAAAGAGATCGTAAGGAACCAAGAAAGCTTCTTAAGCGATTATTTACTAAAAAATTCACCTCTCTTTCCAACAAAGTTGAAAAATACTTTGAAAAAAATCATTAACAAACTTGGTGGCTCTTCATCATCATCTACATCCTTCTAAGCCTATCTAGTTATTTTCTTATGATATAAAGCTTTATATTGTGTGCTTTTAGTTTAAGTTCATGTCGTTTTATGTATTTTCTTTTATTAATCGTCGAAATCCATGTATCTTTCAATTCTAAGTAACGAAATATATCTTTTCATTCCTATATTATCTATTAGACTCTGGAAGTTAAAAAAATATAATGGTATAAGATAAAACAAAAACTATAACAAATACATTTCTATTTGAAAATTTAGGCATTTATGTCGACATATAATATCCATATAGCAAAAAAAATTTAATTTCAAAATAGAAATAACTACCATCCATCCATTCATTTCAAACGACTTTATACTCCTATTTAAGTCTATTTCTTCTAGAAAATTCACTCATCATTTTATTCTATACTCTCTTTTCATTTTCAATCATATTTTTACAAATATGTCATCTGCACATTAAAAATTATGTGAAAATCTTGAATACACTCTTCAATCTTTAAAAGATATTCTCTTTTTATCTTAAGAAATCAAAGATATTTAGGGGTAAGTCAAATGCAGATGATCAAGGGGAAAGAAAAACATTTCAATTCCCTTCGATGGATGAAATCTTTATTAATCAAAGACGAACCAACGAACAATCCAGATTGTACTATAAACAAGGATAATGAAGATTGGAATGCCATCAAAGCAGATCCAATATTTGGGTCCGACGGCTAGGTTAAAGTTCCATGAAACATTTAATTATTAGGTTTGGATTTGATATGTAATACACACATACACACATACTCTTAGGATTTGGTTTAAACGATTTGGCATTTATTTGGATTGCATTTGATTGGTTTGGATTGTTTACGCGAAGGATTAATATTTGGATTTGAGTGATTAGATTCAGATTGGTTTGTATATATGTATTGGATTTGTATAGTGTGAGCTGAATAAATAAAATCTAATTTAAACGCCTTCATTATCATATTAAATAATGTTTAGTATAAAATGATGCATTATTTCTATGTATACATCATATATAATAATCATACATACCATTTTTTAGCTCGGCTATGGATTTTGAATCTATAGTTTCTAAGTATTTGTTTTAGGAGGAGCTTTTACTTTCTTGATAATGACAAAAGAGGAGAAAAATATAAAATATACATATGCATATATTCAGAGAGAGTTATATCATATTTTATATACACATGATATTAATGGTTGTCATCATCAAAAAAGGAAAGGTTGTTGACACCTCAGTTATTGATTTTGATGATAACAACCTTGATAACAAAATACATTATATAAATTATGGATACTAATGTTTTTCCAAGTTATATAGTATATAATGCATGATATTATATATGTGTTGAATCGAAGACTGTACAATATAAAAACTCAATGAAAGGACATGAAGACTCTTGCGTATAAAAATCAAGATATGAAGATCTCAAGACTACAATATAATATATAAAGTCAAAAAATATTGTTAAATTCCCTATTAGCAATCTTTAATCTCTATTTCTTATTTTCTTATCCTTTATTTTTAAAACAAAATATACATCTAAAATATATTTAAGAATCTTTTTTAAAAGTTTTTTAAAGTTTAAATGTTTATAAACACTGACTAAATTATTTACAAAGTATAAAAATATTTTACAAAGCATAAGATTTTCAAAATATCTACAAAAATAAAAGAATTTTCAATTTTCAAAGGGATATGCCGACATATACCCTATGAGTATGTTGACATACACGCTGCAAATTTGAAATTTAAATTTTGAACCGAAGTGTCTATTCGTCGTAACTCTTCATGAATTGATATGTCTGTTTATTCTCTATAAATAGGGGTTCAAACGAATTTTATAACAATTAATTTATTGTTTCTTCCATCCTCTTACTCTACCAAAATTTCTAGTGAATTTTTTATTCAAACCTCTTCAAATTCAACCAAAACCAATTCAATTTTCATCGTATTGATTCTCTACTATTTACACTCTGATTTCAACCATCTCTCTCTCTCAATTTAAGATCAAAATGCTACCCAAGAGGCTATAGGATCCATTGTATCCAAAGTTCAAGAAATTATCTTTGGAAAAACTGTCAAACTCTAGTTGTATTTGCTTGGGTATGATTGTAGCCCATTTAAATCAATTGAGTGTGCTTGGTAGCCCGGAAATTCGAGTGGGTATGCTTGTAGCCCGTCTAAATCTAGTGGGCATTACCTTGAGCCCGAAAAATTAGAAGGATATGTCTCTTAGCCTCAGAATCGAGACTATAATTGGGTTTTCCTTTAACCGTTTAAAGATTGGCGTTTGAAAAGAAATCTGTACAAGCAATTTTACAAGACTGGATATAGGAGAAATTCGAACGAGTATAAAATCTTTAGTGTCATCTCTGTAACTCTCTACTTTGCTTTATTGCTTTTATTTTATCTATGATTGCATCTATGTTTGATTGTTGATATAATTATGTGTTGAAAATCTGTGATTTAATATTAAACTTGAAAGAAATTAAAATGATTTATAAAAGTTAGAAAAACACTATTCACCTCCTCTAGTATTTAATTAGCCTTAAGATCCATAGTTCCGTAACCCACAATTTGCTGAAGGTCAATCCATTGCATGACCATCGCTATTCACTGGCTACAACTATGCATATTGATCAACTAGGATGAGAATATGGATGCAAGCGGGTGAATATGAAAAATGGAATATCACACAAGTAGAATATACTATGCCTACTACTGACTACGGTACATGGTCAAATGCTCAAAAAACTAACGCTATTAATAATGCTGAAGCTATGAACATATTATTTTGTTCATTAGATAAAAATGAATTTAATAGAATCAATATGTGCAAAACCACATATAAGATATAACGTATTTTGCAAATTACACATAAGGGAACAAATAAGGTTAACCAAAGCAAAATTTCTATACTAAAGAATCTATTTTCAAATTTTAGAATGTAACCACATAAAACCATTACTGCCATATAGTCAAGCTCTCAAGACATTATTCATTCTCTCATAGCATTAGGAAAAAATTCGGATTTTGACATAGTATCAAAAATACTCAACTCTCGGATGAGTGGAAGAGAAATTTATTGGCTATTGAAGAGGCCAATGACCTTTCAACACTCAAACCAGAAGAGTTGATTGGAAATCTAATATCGTATGAAGTAAATTTGCAGGCTAAAAGAATACAAATTCTAGAACAAAAGACCATTGCATTTCAAGCTGAAGACTAACATTGAGGAAATGACTTCGTATTTCTTGCCAAAACATCAAAAAAGTTTTTGATATATGGAAAGAATAAAGGATATGGCAAAAATAACAACAATTCATCCTCTTTAAAATGTTATAAATGCAATAAGACCGGTCACATCAAGAGAGATTGTTCGAACCTTCAAAAGAAAAACAAAGCTTCAAAAGAAAAATGACAAATAATTTTGAAAGAACAAAAAAGCTTCCCAAGTAATTTGGGATGGTTCGAATTCGTCTTTTTCATCAAATAGTGAGAGTGATTTGGAGCGAAGCTAATATATGCTTAATGGCCTAAGTGATTATGTAAGTTCCAAATTCTTTGTGATGGTTTTTTCTGAAATAAGCTTAGAGTTACTAGATAAATGGGAATCTAGTAAGAAAATGAATAAATAAACTATTGAAAAATTGAATAGAGCTAAATTAGAGATTGAAATGCTTAAGGATGAAATATGTATTTGTTATCTAGCCTTTTAACTAAGCAAAGTTGGGACAGATTAGACGAGTCGAACTTGGAGTTATTAAGGCAGAAAGCCCAGAGCGATAGCCCTAAAGTCCAGAAAATAAACAAAAATAGCCACGAGGCCAAAGCAAAGCCAACCCAAGCCAAAAGGACCAAAAATCCACCTAAGTGGTGGGTCGGTATAGA
The DNA here is from genome assembly GCA_030765085.1 of Allium cepa. NCBI lineage: Eukaryota > Viridiplantae > Streptophyta > Magnoliopsida > Asparagales > Amaryllidaceae > Allium > Allium cepa. Next base: position 169,934,909 of record CM060932.1, read on the forward strand.
TCCAACCCCTTGGGTCGGTACCGATCCTACTTCTTTCATCCATAGGAGTCCATCTTCTACCCACGTACCCTACATGATGCTAGAAGTTTATTCCAAATGTTATTTTGTTGGTTAAATGCAATTCTCTATCAATCTCCATGAATACTTGAATCAATAACTTTGTACTTCCATGATTCTATTATTTAGACTCAAAAGAAACCTATTATTGATGCAAATAACTATGGAATCACGAAGCTAACCGTAAGCATGAAGAGTTGAAGGCAACCAATTTGGCAATCTTATGGGTCGATACTGACCCGTAACCTTGGAGTTGTATCGACCCATACAAATTGATGAGGTGGCGACCTATTTTCATGGAGAAATAGTCTATGGCATGGAAAACATGGTGGAGATTTTTTTTATGGGAGATTTTAGGCTCCCTACCTCTGTAAATAGGATAGTATAACTCATTTCTCCTATTTGTGCGAGAAACAGTCTATGGCGTGGAAGATGAGGTGGCTCTTACTCTCAGTTCTAGTAATCATGGTCGGAGTTTTACTGACCCGTAAAAGCTTTTGCCTTCAAGTCAAAATATAAGAATTATAATCATTAAGTGGATTTAGACCTTGATTTTACGAACCACTATAAACTGTTGTGTGCTCTTTCTTACTCATTTTTATTTAATTTTCTTCACTTTTACTCTCTACATAAACTTTTGGGTGTTTGTGCCATTTTTGGTTCGAACATGTTGGTGCTTTCACTGAGAATCTATATTCTCAGGCTACTTGGATCCATCATCTACTATTGGATTTCGAGATATATCCAATTTTCCTACCTTATTTTCTACCATTCGGATTTTCCATAATCTAAGAGAAGATATTTGCAATGGTTCCATCAAGAAGAGACCGTTCTACGAATTTCAGTGCTACTATTGAAGTTGCGAATAAGAATCCTCAGCATGGAGATTGAGCCGTCCAACCAACTCAACTTGAGATCCAGACACCAACTGAAGTCATGACTAGAATGGAGATGGATAGGATGATGAAGCAGATGGAAGATAGATTCTAGGCTAGCCAGAATGAGGTGAATTAAAAGATACAGCAGAGCTTGAGACTGCTGAATGAACTAACTCAAAATAGTCGTAGGAGTAGAAGAGATTCCAGTTCAGAATCAAAAAGTTCCTCATCATTCAAATGGAGATGGAGGGACTGGAAGCAAAAGAAGACTCAGAATGCTGCTGGAACATTTTACCAAGGAAGAGAACGAACTCCAACCATAAGTTTGTGGATTGGTACTGACCCAAGAGCATGGTTTGGTACCAATCCATCTGATGGTGGGCCAGAGCTCACCATCAGGAAGGCGGTGTGGATTTGACTTCTGGAGGCACTGCTAATGATCAGAATCTAAAGAATCATGCTCCTGCTGTGATACAACTCACGGGAATTAAATAGAGGGGACTGCTGGACGAATGGGTCTCCCAGAGTCTGGAGAGCGTAGGTATCGAGAACCTCCTCGAGAGCGTCCGTCGAGCCGAACACTTAGGGCAAAACTCGATTACCACCATTCAGTCGAACCTATGGACCCAGAGTACTTAGACGATATGGTCAAGGGACTTGTAAGTGAAAATCGCTTCAGAAGTAATGATGAGTGAGGTACATCTCCTAGTCGAAATCTATTTACAGAAAACATCCTATGCGAGAGATATCCCTGAAGGTTTGCAAGGCAGATTATGTCATTGTACGAAGGAATAACGAATCCTAAGCAGCATTTGATGAGATATTTGAGTGTTTAGGGAGTTGTAAACGTATTCCTTCAGATGGAGTGAGGATTGTTGCTCGTGAAATTCCTAAGTGGAGCTTAGGGACTGGACGTAGGATGGGAGGTCCGAACTAGCATAAAAATCCTAGTGTGATCGTATTTTATTTATTTATCTCTTTATTTGCTTATTTATCAATAGTTGGATATTATTCGTATTATGCTAAATCCTGTAGAATTTCACTTTAATCCCAGATCAGCAAAACAGCACAATGAGAGCAGTTTATATACCAATACACATATTCCAATTTGAAATAATCACAGCTATGTGGTGCTTCATTAATGCAACTTTTGGTTTGCATGGGTTGGACCTGACCTGTACCAAGTTTGAGACCCGGTTAATCGCGGGTCTGGTTATGGCATTTTTCCATATCATGTTATCTTCTTCAAGTCGTTCTTGTTATTCCATAATCGATGATGTAATGTCTCATGTTGTATTAAAGAACTACAATAATCATCTAAAACTCTACCTTTAATGCCAAATACAGTCACAGATGCAATAGTAGTGGATTGGCATAGCCAAAACATCTGTTCCCATAAAAGATCAAACTGATTATTTGTATCAAAAATTAAATGTTAATTTATGATCTATTAAACTGTCATGTAATTAGATCTATTAAACTGTCTCACAAATCATAGTAGGTTGGCGCGCATTTAATTCTCCATCAGCCATACATTTTGTGAATACTGTCTCGTAAATGGAACCATTTGCTTTGTTTTCAGATTCTTCTATTTTCCTTGCATACTCTTGAAAAACGTTTCCAACTTTTTCTTTACCATTCATAAAAAGGTCATTCTTATGCAATGGATCATGAATACAAAAGTAAAACAGCAAAATCGTTCCAATTTTGAACTTTAAATACATACTGTTTGTCATGTTTGACACATAATAATTGTATTGTATAGTAAACCAAATCGTACCAGTTTTATACAAACATAATTTAGAAGTAAGATAACTGTTAATTGAGTTTTTAACTTATCAGAATTCAATAGAAGTTAGAACATTCAGAAAATGCCAGAATAACTCGAAACTCAACCAAAACAACCAAGCGAACAAGCCAATAAGACTCAAGGAAAATCAATCAATAAAATACTAAGTAGCGCGCTAGCTATTCATGGAGAAGCATCATGAGTCGCACAAACCTCTTGCATTATGATTCATTACCATTTCTAAGCACACTCGCCAATTTTCAAAGCATGCCAAACATCTGGCTTTAGAATTGAAGACTCATCTGATTCAAGTTGTTTGATCAAAAGCAGCTAACTTAAAATTGACCTAAAGAACTCATATGAAGTCGGATTTAAAAATTTGAGGAGAACACTTAGAAGACATAAAAAAAGATTTACAGAAAAAGGGATCATTTGGAGGTTGTTTAATGGATCGCTTGCGAATAACTAGATCATCGCTGACGATCTATATAGAGTGGGCCCCGCATCTGAAATTTTTAGGGTAGGTCCAGACAACCTCTAAAGTGTACCTGCAAAGTTCCATCTGATTTCATTAAGTTTTGAGCAAGTTATGGATGATTCTTCTGAACCAGATGACCCATGAAGATGGATGATCAAACAAACACCAAACGACTTGATATTTGGACAAGGCATTTATATAGATGAAAGGAAGGTAACCAAAAAAGGTAGACTCAAAAGTAGTCTAAGGCCATAGATCGCTAGTGATCCATCATGTTAGCTCAGATCGCCTTGAGTTTTTCTTACTTCCTAGCACTGAGTAGAGGCTTCTGACAAGTCGGCTTTGGCTCAACTACATTTCTACCCCAATAAATACAATCCTACCTACAATTAGAGATGGATCTTTTTCGAGGAGAGAGCCGATTTTACTCTACTGGAATTCCTTCACTTCTTCAACTTTCTTCTCCCTCACAACAGTCATCGAGGGGGTTACCATGATTCTCCACTCAACCCTGTACTTGTGACTTATTCTAACTCACTGTAACTTAGATATAAAGACTAACTAGTTGATATACAAAGAGATTCAACTAGTATAATCATCATAAAGATTGATAAAAGTGGACGTATGCCGGATTCATTCGAACCACTATAAAAATTATGTGCCCGCTTTCTTACTTCTTCTTTTTATTTGTTGTTTATTTGAGATTTATGCTGCTGATTATCTGCACTGGTGCTTTCAAGATCGATCTAGGATGTTGATCCATTTTTTGGGTTAACAGTAACTAATTTCAAAATACAAATATGTAGCATCATAAAAAGTTCTAAAAGGTAAGCAATTTTCTTTGCCTTGGTCATTTCCCTTTGTATAGGAAAATAATGAGTTATATTGGCAAGCTCTAATTAACAAAATGCTTTTTCGTTGTATATGGTACTTTTTAGCGTAATAAAGATTGAATTTCTTTACGTTTGCATATCTTGTTGCAACATTTTATTGTTATCACCAAATATAAAAAAACGATATGCATTCTACAAAATATATTCTTCTTTATTGAAAGCTTTGACCTATATTGATTAAACACAAATCAAAACATTATAAGTCATTTGAACCATTAAATTTGACGTATGAATAATGCATAGCACATGTAAATAATTTCAATTTACAACTGATGTTTTTCTTTAAGAAAGATCAGATTTCAATGGTTAACAAAATCATTACTGCTAAAAGCATTAAGGTACAGGCAAATAATTTATCTTCAATATTCTACAAACTTGACAGTATGGAAAAAACCTGACAATTTTTAATAAACTTCTAGCGATCATTTATAAACAACATCATTAATGTAGTTTAACCATCTGTATTTATTGATGTCCAAAATCCACATGTTATGCTTATCCTTTCCAAACTTAATTTCAAAAAGAATTCAAAGTGAGAAGAAATAGTCAAATTTTAATACAATGGATCGATATGTACTACTTTTAGAAGCATTTTATAGCATCATTTAGTCAGAAATGTATCTCACAAATACCATCTTTATGAACAAGGTAAATTATGCATAACAATGGTTTTTTTCATATCCCTTTATATTTACTTTAATCAAAATTATTTTGTTCAGTTTCATTATTTTTGTGAGGTTGATGAACATAATATGTGTTTTTTGAGTTAGATGTATTCAATATTTAATGCTCCCACATGCATGATTTATTATTTGCGATAGCCACAATTGGTTTTAGGAGAAAAGAGGCTAAAGAACAATTATCACTGACCGTATTCTTCTATTTCAGATTCTTCTATTTTCCTACAAAGAACAATTGTCTCCGACCCTTTTCATTTAGTGAATGGCCGATCAACAATTCGTACTATTTCCAGATGATATCGTCAATAATCAATTAAGAAAGCTTCGATGCATGAGATTGTCAACGCCGAAGACCATCACTACCAAGATGATATTAAATTTTTATTATTGACATCGTTAAGAAAGCCAAGAACATTGTAGAATCAAAGTCGTTGAAGCCATTGCCAAAGTCACTGATCAATGTCATGTCTCATAAATATAGTGTGATTATCGAAGCCATATTGCAACGACATTGCACTTCGACGATGTCGATGTTGCACTTCATCAACATGATAATAAGAAGGCCTCGTTTCGAAAGCTATCAATCGAGGCCATATTTCATGATTATTGATTTTACGAAACGTCCATGATGGAAGATGGCGAAGATCATGCAAAGAAAGGAAGAATAAAATCATTTACAAGAGTTAATTCAAGAGTATCTAGTATATTTTCCTTCATGAAATTTCAAAAGTCTTCAACACCGATTTGTGCAAGCCAACCCCCTTCCAACCGCTATAAATATAGATGTAACCCTTCATGAAAAAAGACCTTTAACATCTTCCATTCTCTTAGCATAAATCATTTTTTAGGCTAGACTTTTCTAAGCTCTTTCATCAGCTTGAGAACTATTGTAATGGCAAAAGATAAATTGCCAACGAAGGAGGACATATGACATCTGCATATAAGGACTTGAATAATTGCATATTTGCACATTTTTACCATATCCATGATTGAATAAAAGGACACGGGTTGACTATATTGCCCATTGACTTATGGACTTGCATATTTGGCCATTAACTATTTGATTTGTCTATTCAATCTGTTGAACTTATGGATTACTATTTAAACGGACTTATGAATTATCACAAAACCAAAAGGTATATTTGAAACTTCTCCAAATATGTCACTTTGTACAATCATTTGGGTGTTGGCGAATTTATTCATTAACGTTATTATTTTCAGAGATAGATTTTTGAACTTCTATGCCTGATTGGATTTCTGATCTTTTATTCTTATTGCCGGAAAATGATTTTTGGTCTTCTATTATTTACAGATATGGATTTCTGATCTTCTATTACTTTCAAATATGAATTTCTAGACTTCTATTATTACCTAATATGGATTTCTGATCTTTTATCCTTGTCAAAGGGATTTCTGATCTTCTATTATTGCCAGATAGTGATTTTCCGAACTCCAACTATCATTGCCAAAAAATGAATTTCTGATCTTATTTTATTATCAGATGGACTTCTGGTCTCTATTATTATCAAATGGACTCATGGTCTACCATTATTACCAAATGATTTTCTAGACTTGTATTCATGATATTTTATCCTATGGCTAAAATGAATTGCCAGTCTGCCTTCCTATAATATTATCAGACAATCTTCCAATTTAATTGTTCAAAAAATTAGGACCACCACATAATCTCCTACGCTTATATTTGGAAAATTATTATTATTCTGTAATATACTAAGAAAAATCCCGACACATGTAAAAGAATACGGAAAATTCTCAGACTTCATGTCGATTCATAACTTGATAAGGTCCGAAAAGGATCACTGAAATTCAAATATTAAGTTGTAATGAAAATTGCTATTTGTTTTGTACTGTGCATGAAAACATGATTAGAAGGAAAGCTTCATGGCAATATAAAATTAGTTTAATATATATATATATATATATATATATATATATATATATATTATAAAATATTATGTAAAGAAATATTATTTAACTTAACATTAATATACGATTTTAAATTGATTAAATTTAAAGCTCAAATTTAAAATTGACCTTTTTGAATTAAAAAATATACTATAATTATTCAAATAAATATCTAATAAAAATTAACTGTTTGTGTGTGTGTATTTCTCGGCTACTAGTAACTTTTTCATATATAAATACAAAATCTCAATCAACAATAAACAACTTGAAAAATTCAAAATATTTATATTTTAAACTTACTTAACATAAAAAAATGTTTTTTTTTGAGATTCAAATAATTTTTTGTTTTATATACATAAAATATTCCATATTGAAATTTTGATTATATATTTATATAAAATATATTTTTCAAAAACCAAAATAGGAAAGAATTCTTGTAATAAAATGATAAAATTCTAAAAGAAAGGTTTTTTTAATATGTATATATATGTGTGTGTAACTTTCGCATCTAAATTTTTTAATTTTTAATTTCTGAGATTAATTTTGTCATATATATAACATATGTGTGTAATAAAAATTTAATTATTTATAATTAAAAATTATATAATCTAAAATGGTTTTTTACAAATAATTATGGTTGAATATATATAGATAGGGGACAAGTGATTTTTGTGTATGTGTATTAGTTAGAACATTGATTCAAAAATGATATCTTTCACCTAAGATGTCTTACTAAAAGCCGAATACGTTGCTTGCTAGAATTTCCTCCTTGAACCTTATGTCCTTCTCCTCGGTATTGGCTTGTAAGTCAAAGGCTTTGGCTTCACCAATGGAGTTTAACAAGGAAGAAAGCTATTACAAAAGAGTGTAGAAAAAGGAGCAAAGGCTATCATATTTATAGCAAAGTAGTTGCACATATTTCAAACATTTCGACGAGATTTTTCAAATGATATGCGGCTATGCATGATTTAACTAATATATCATCTACATAGACTTCCATAGTCTTCCCAATTTGATGTTTGAACGTTCACTAGTCTTTGGTAAGTTTCCTCAGCATTCTTTAAACCTAGTGGCATCACGTTGTAGCAGTATAACCCTAAATTAGCGCTGAAACTGGTGTTTTCCTGGTTAGGTTCATGCATCATGATCTGGTTGTATCCCAAGTAGGCATCCATGAATGATAGCAATTCATGTCTAGTTGTCTTGTCCACAAGCTAGTCGATTCTAGGCAGTAGAAAGCTATCCTTTAGGCAACCTTCGTTTAGGTCTGAGTAGTCGATACTAGTTCACCATTTTCCATTGGATTTCATTACCAAGATCGAGTTGGACACCCATTCGGGATAGGTTGCATTGTGGATAAAACCATTCATCATCAACTTATAAACTTGTTCTCTTAGCGCTCTAGACCATTCGGGTCCTAAGCTGCGCCTCTGCTTCCTTACTGGTGTATACTTGGGATCGATATTGAGTGCGTGGCATGCAATCTCCGATGATACCCCGCACATATCAATATGCATCCAAGCGAATGCGTCCAAGCGAATACATCCAGGTTGGCAAATTTGATTAGTTCCTGTCGCATCTTGTTTCCAAGATGAGACCCAATTTTTAGGATCCGAGTTGGGTCATTCATATCGACTGGGATAGGCACCGTCAATTCTACCAGTGCTGCCCAATCCTCCTCTGAACTTTTCTTTCTAGGGTACAAAGCCTTATCGAATTAGCTATGGTCCTTAAGTCAGGGGCCGCTCTGTAATTGCTATGCGGTAGGTTCATGAATGTGGAGAGCTTTCCCTATAGTCTTCCCCTTTTCTTTTCTTCTAGACTCATGCAGTTCTACAATATAGCAGTCTCTAGCGACACTTTGGTCTTCTTTGAGTACTCCAAATCTATTCTCCGTTGGAAATTTCATGGTCAGACACCACTAAGCTAAAGCAATCCTAAAATCTATCGAAGCGGGCTGACCCAAGAAAGCATTGTAGATGGACATTTCATCTACTATCAAATGTCTAGATGTGGATGACTCTTCGATTGCCTTCCTCAAGTTCCACGGGCAAGTCAATTATTCTGATAGGTTGCTTTGGTTCACCGGTGAATCCTTGGATCTTTGTTCAACAAGTGGATATGTCTTTCGTACTAATCCTCTTATGATTAAACATGTGTCTTAACAGGATATTAATAGAGCTGCTATTGTCTACCAATACTCGTCCGACCATGGCTGGTCCGATTCCTACCGACCCGACCATGGGGTTGAGGGTTGGAGCTTCTGTTTCTTCAGTGTGTCGATTCCGAAATACTATATCATTGTTCTCTGTTGCTTGGCAGGAGTTCCATCTTCATCACAAAGCACGAACCTTTTTTAGCATCCCGGGTTTGCATATCGCTTCATTTCTCCCCAACTCTTTTGCGCGGGATGAGGTTCTCCAGATATTGTCCCAACAATGAGTCATTGGTTGGTTTGTTGGATCCCTCATTTCTAGTTCCATCTTGGTTTCCCCGAGTATTAAAAGCTTGGGGTGCAGCAGGTTGGGCAGGATTCTTAGGCTTTCTCACATACCGTTGAAGTTTGTTCTCCCGAATAAACTCTTCAATCAGGTTCTTCAGGTGTCAGCACTCGTTCCTGCTGTGAACATTTATTTCATGGCAGCGGCAGTACTTTCTGGAATGCTTTTGTTGTTTACTTGCTTCCTTTTTAAGTGGCTCTTGTACTCATCTGTTCCTTGTGTCGCAAGGTAGATGTTTTCTGGAGTTTCATTGAGCGGGGTGTAACCTTCAGGCCTGAAGCCTTTAAGTCGCTTGTCACCTCTATTTTGCTTGTTGGAATTCTGGTTCTTCCTTTTTTGGTTCCCATCTTTCCCCGCATTTCCTATAGCAGTTCCAGAGATGTTTACACCATTGTTAGCTACCACGCTATTCTGGCTAGCATTATTTGGTTGTATGTTAACAAGTTTTCCTTCTAGCTCCTCTGCCTCTTCCAATCTCAAATACTGGCTTGCTTTTCGGTTATAGTCCTTCATAGTGGTAGGTTGCTTCAATTTGACCCATTTTCTGAATTCAATGTCAGGGTGGATAGCGTAGGGTCATGAATACCATATCTTCCTTTAGGTTACTTACTTCAATCACCGCGGTGTTGAACCGACTCATAAAGGATTTCAAAGATTCATTTCGTCTTTGGAATAGGCTAGATAAGGGCATCATGTCTTTTGGCTATGTCGTATGAAGCCTAAACTGATCAAGAAATCTTACTGTGACGACCCGAAATTTTCGAACACTTAAAATCGGGATAATTGATTGATTTTAAATATTCAATAGAGTAATTTTAACTTGAATTACGAATATCACAATTTATTTGATAATTGAATTATTAAATTAAATAAGTAAGGTTGGGTAAATTGTCAAATCTGGAGTTTTAAGCCTATTAAAAATTTGAAGGCTTGAAAATTTTATATTGATAGTACCGAGGATAATAGAAGTTGTAAAATTGAAATTAACGATGGTTTGTTCAGTTTTAAAATTTTATAGTTTGAATTGAATTTAAAAATAGCCTTCCGAGGCACAGTCTCGGAATTTGACGAAACCGGTTCTATTGGATCCGAAATATAGTATTATTATCGGGTTTCAAATTTTGTAACATTCAGCGTTATTGTGTGATCGTACGAGATAAAAATGCCTAGAAAATAATTAATCATTTTAATTTAAATATCCTACATCATCTCAACTGTCAAAAATCTTTTCATCAGCCACCCTATATCTTCTTTGCCGACCTATTCCACCCTATCTTCTGAAGCAAGCCGACAACTCCCTCACTTATGTTGCATTGCTTTCTTATTTCCTCAGTTCCCTAACAATAAATTCATGGCCGATCTAAATTTTTCTTCTCGTCTCCTCCATGTTCTAATTCAACCGAAAATCCTGTTTCTTTTCCCTTTCTTAAATCGAAGCCTCCCAGTTTCGTTTAAAAAAAATGAACATAATCTAGGCCAAACCCGTGTCCTCAATTACAGTATTGCCCTAACCCTTTTTTTTGAAATCAAAACGAAAAAAAGGGAATCGATTGAAGCCACAATTGGGGTTGGCGTTGGAAAACGTGGCTGGCGGAGAGGGGAGTCCGCGCACTGAGGTCGCGATGCTGGCATCGTTCACTGGTGGCAGTGGCACGAGGCCGCTCGTGCTGGTAACAACGATGTTCAATACAAGTGGAGAGCTTGGCGGTGGTCGACGATGTTGAACGAGGTTGCGATGTGGCAGGCGACGATGGTGATGTAGGCGAAGAGATGAGGTGTCGAGCTGCTCTTTGTGCGCGCTTGTTAGGTTACGATGGAGGAGTGGGGTCTCTGGAGAGATGCTATTAAGGTATTCTCGATTTTTAATTCTCCTATTAACCTTAATTTAAAAAAAATAAATAAAATAAATAAAAAAATCTATAGTAAAGCAGATAATTTTTTTTACAGTAAAGGTTTAGATTTACAGTTTTGATTGTGGAAGGAAATTTCTATTTAATTCACATAGGTGAAAGAAAATGTGTATACAGTGAAATTATATTACAATAAATGTATATATATAGATAAGCAGAAAAATATTTTATTACAGTAAGTATAAACCATTTTCTGTTTAATATAAATGCTAGAAAGAATATTTTGTTTTTTTTTCATTTGGATTTAATGAATATATAAGTTTACAGAACTAAATGTATGTGAACACTAGATTTAGAAAAAATAAATAAATAAATTTAGGTGATTAATTTGTCGATACACTTCTTTAATTATCTTAGTTACTAGGATAATTTTGTAAAAGAAGAATTTGTTAAAATTGAGCTTCTGATTTGATTAAATGTTTGAAAAAATGACAATTGATTATTCAATTAATTCAAATATTAATAAATCGTAAAAATGTTATACAAGGTCTGTAATTGTGGAGAAATCAAGCTGGGCTGGATGGTCTGCAGAATCAAAAAAAAAATCAAAGGTGAGTTAATCTCACTCAGTTAATTTAAATTTAAATTTAAATGATTAAATTTAAATAATTATTTGAATGGTTGGAATTGATGGATGTGCTATATTATGTTTTATTCTGGAATTGGCATATTATCGTGCTAACATCTTTGGATGCAGGGAAAACAGGTTGGAGGGATCCAACTGGACCCCTCGAAATTATTTAGATTGTTTAATATTCTGTGGTCTGAATATTTGATATTCCGTGATGATTTTATGAATAATTGAAGTATTGAATGGTATGGTTGGATTGAATATCTCAGTAAAATAAATTAACAAATCTCTAGAAATTTTATTTTCGAAAGAAATAAAAGAGTAAATTTTTAAGTAAAATAATTCTAGTGGATTGGAATAAATTAAAAATGAATTGAAAATAAAATAAAATAAAAGAGATTGTGAAACTCTAACGAATTTGGAATAAGAGAAATTTGAATTATTAGGAGTAAAAATAAATTGTAAAGCTTAAGTGATATTATTTGAATGAATAAAGAATTTATTTTAAATGAGATTTAGAACTTTTAAACTGGGATATCAAATAAAATAAAATAACGGTGGACATTTTAAATATGAATTCAAAGTGGAAATTTATAAAGGAATGGAAATTCGTTTAAAAATAAATAGTGATTCATTTTTAAAGATATGCAAGAGAAGAGTGTTTCCCTGGATAGCCAAGTACGATTTTCAAGCAATTTTAAATATAAGTTAAAGGTTTTAATGTTGTTTTAAAAAAGCAGATCTTAGAAAATTTATTATTTCTACATGTTTAAATTCTAAAGTAAATATTTTTCAAAACTATTATCGTAGTAATTATTAACTGATTTGGTATTTGTTTTTAAAGAAAAATCTAGTTTTATATTTTATAAAAGTAGCCTTACTTATTAAATATTCCTAAAGTATATATTTTAATTAAGTATTTAAGGTAGTTTTAAATTTTTAAGGCTATGAAGTATATTTTATAACTAAGTGTTTTTAAATTATTTAAAGCTAAAAGTATTTTATACTTGGCGTTTCAGTGGAAATAAATAAATAATTTGAGAAATTATTCCGGAAAGGAATATATTTGAAACTGTTTTCGAAAGGGATTTGCAAAGTGAAATTATATCTTGTGAAGGTATTTTTGAGATAAATAAATAATTTGGGAAATTATTTATTGTTTGATGGATGTTTGTGAATATAAATTGATAGTTAAATCACCGACTATCAATCTTGGACAACTGCATTGATCGTTTCGAAGAGACTGGGATCGAGATTTATTTCTCAAAAACCACTTCGATCCGGTTTGTACGTTTCGTGTAAATGAGTTTGGAGTCGAAGATGGAGCAGTGAAGTGCAAGGGCTAATCGCTATTAATCCTGAGGATATTTCCAAAATGGATGTAGTAGGAATAGTGCCTTCGGTTCCGTTCGAACCCGGGACGGACTTGTATGGATGAATGCTTGCGAAACATCGTCTGGTGGACGATGGGCATTCTATGGGTTATGTTCTAAAAAAGGTAACGCTTAGCCTCAAGTCTCATCAAATGGGAATGACTGAAAATCAGGGGTTATGCAGCAAGGCTAGGTGGGTAGCACCCAAGCAGGGTGAGGTCATCCCTGTCTAGATGTCCCTTTTTATTTCGGCTTAGTGGGCGGTTGCTGATCCCAACCGTGGGGTGATCTCACTCGGGATTCTCCAGTAAGGGGTAGTCCCGGTCTTGTGTTGCAGGGGAGCGGGCGTACTCCTCGGTACGGTGATCTAGGCCCCGTACTGTGACAGGTGGTACCCCAGTGCCTAGTCATTAGTCGGAAATCCATTCTCCCTACGAGCCTTGTACGAGTTTTTGTTTGTATCACCCACTCTGTGGCTAGTAGCTGGAATTTAATAGATGTAAAAATTTCGGCTATTTTATAAGTATTTGTAAATAGACCCTATTATAATATCAGAGGATTTCTATAAAAATTGTTTCAGCTATCGTAAGGTAAAAACCCGACATGTTTATTTGTGGCGTGTTCTTACGAGATGCTTTTGTTTTCAAAGGACTTTTGAAACTTTAATAATCAATTGGGTGTGATTTTCTCACGCTGGTATTCCAGACTGACTCGGGTGTTATTTAACTGTAATGCTTGGGTCAGACCGAGTATTATAGGATACAAGATATGATGCTATAGAGCTCAGGAGACGAGCGGGATGACGATACGTACTTCCGTACTTGTTTTTATATATATTCCGCTGTGTTGAGTCGTGTATTCATTTGTATGTTGTTATTGTTGAACCGTGATTTGATGTTGATGATGATGTAATATATAAACTGGGATATTTGATATTTGAGTAAAGATTATTTATTATATATTATATTTTATTCCGCTGCGATGGTTAGATTCTGATGTTGTTTTATATTTTCTTCTTCTGCCTCTTCTTCTTTAACCCAAATAGTTCGTATTTCTGTACAACATGAGTTGATTTAGGTAGAACAGTGTTGACTAAAGGGGTATGGATTTATGGGTCGTTACAGTTGGTATCAGAGCTTAGGTTGGCGATAACCTTGGCTCTGGTGGGAAATTACTCATTTAAAATAGAGTCCGTAATACTCTATAATGAGTTTGAGCGTATAAATAGATATGAGCGCGTATTTGTTAGTGAATATAAATTGTTTTAATATTGTGTTGATTGGTTTATTGAGTGGCATATGAACCTTCGTCGGCACAGTCTGTACAACTGTATCGAAGGGGTTTCTAAACACCTGAATAGAACAATTGACACGATATTGTTTTAAATGTGGGTGAATGAAATAATTTTACCCAAAAATATATTTTGGTATAAAGAATAGTTTTTGAAAACTATTTAGCTAATATATGGTTGCTTGGATGTTAGGAAGAATAATATTAAGACATTATCATTGTTAAGTGAGAATTTGACTAGAAATGGAAATGTAACTAAAATTTAAGGAAATAAATTCATTATAAAATGAAATTTATAAATATGAAATATAAATGTAAATTATAAATTGACATATAATCAAATGGAGATTTGTATAAGCATAAACTATACAAATACATTATAGTTAAAATTTGAATTAAAATAGAATTTGAAACTTTAAAACCCCGGAGATTTTGGAAATATTTTGAAGATAAATAGTAATATTATTGTTTTTGGGTTATTTCTGAGGGAAAATTGTTTCAAATAAATTTCGAAAAAGAGAGATAGCATTGAATTCACTTCAGTAATTGGAAAATAACTTCGGTGATGACTACAACATCATCGATGTTCATTTTCGAGTTTCTAAGTGACAGATTGCTGCCAAATTAATTTGTTTTGGAAACCTGTTTGTTTTTGTAATTTCAAAGGAAATTTGTTGGAAATAAAAACCAGGATTGGTTTGAAATTTTTGAGAAATGGGATTTTGAGATGTTGAAGATTTCAAAATAATTTGAAACCAAAAGTCGGGTGTTTAAAAAAAAAATCCTGATGAGATAAGTTGTAAGCTTATAAATTGAGATGATTTTTAAATCAGGAAGGAAATATAAGCTTTGAATGTCGAAAATTTAAATTTAAAGTGAAACGTTAAAAATGAAACTAACTTGGATTGGGAAATAAAATTTAACTGGATTAAAATAAACTGAATAAGCTGAAAATAATATCCAGTTGTATTTGAATTAAGTTAAAATCGAATTGAGTTAAATAAAACTGAGTTAAAATAAAATTGAATTGGAATAAGAATTCAATTTAATTATTGAATGTAATTAGATTCTTACCTGAATAAATGGAAATAAGTTGGTTAAGGATTGGATTGAAATAAATAAACCAGAATAACGTATAAAGAAGTAAAAATGCATGGAAATATATATATGCTTGGGTTATAAATAAGCATAGGGCTTGAGTGAAAAATAAAGGAAGAATATATTCAAGTCTATAATGAATGGAATTGTGTAAATAATAAGCTGTGACTTATAAAAATTGAAAATGGAATATAAAATCCAAAATAAATATTGTTTGATGTTTTGGATAATGAAACGGAAATCCAAACTTAAATTATATAATAAAATTGAGAATTTGAAATTGAATTAAATCTAAATGAATTGAAATTAAATTGAATAGGATATAAAGGTGAAATGTAAGTTGCTTATAATTGCATAAAGAAATTCATATTCTTTAGTTATTAAGTGTTATAATGTGAATTTGTGATTATAAAGTGGAAATGGACTTAAATAATCAATCTAAACTCTTGAACAGAAGTGAAATTGTAATTCATTAATGGAGAGAGTTGAATGGTGTGGCAAATTCAAAACTTTACCATAAATGAAATGTAAAATGTAATGAAGCAAAGTGAGAATATAAGGGTGGATGTTCTAAATTAGCAAATAAGTCTTGAACTTATGTATGGGGAAAATGAAATTGTTTTGATAATGAAATTGAAATTGAATTTTAGTTGTGTAATAAATAATATCGAAAGAAATTTAGATTCTATTTAAAGGAGTGAAAAGGAAAGGGTGAAATTTAAATTTGTTAAATGAAATAATTGGAAAATGGTCATATTATAAATGAATTCAGAGTGAATTGAGGAAGCGAATTAAAACCTAATATGGATTAGGATAGAGACTAAATTGAATTACAATTAAATGGAATTTGTATTGTAAAGGGTATAATTTTGATAATTGGTCAAAATTTGAAAGATAAAAAAAAATTCCAGTTTGGAATAGGATTTACTTTTGGTAATAAGTAGTGGAAGAATACTGGTATTGGATTTTAATGGTGATGGTTGAACCGTAAATAAAATCCAAGTGTGTAAAATGATTTGAAGTGACCTTATTATCAATAAAAGATTAAATTATTGAATATGAACTAGAATTGGATGGATATACTAGTTTGAAATTTAAATTTGGTAAATGTTTAAGCTAGTTGAATTAAAATTAATAAATAGTTGATTTGGTAAAGAATCGATTAAAATGGAAATAAAGAAAGATATTATGAAATTGGAAGTTATTAAAGGGAATAGTGAGATGGTTTTTGATGGAACCTGTTTGAATAATGAAGTGAATGGATTTAAATCTGAAATGCAATAAAAATGAGAATATATGGACTGTGAATAAACTTTTAAAAAAATAGAATTAAGTATAAATTGAGTTGAAATCCATTTAAATTGGTTATAAAACATAAATACTTGTTTATTCACATAGACATCGTCAAATTACATAGAATAAATTGTCGTTTGATGTAAATGGAAATAATTAAAATTCTATGAATCGATAGGAGTAAAATAAATTAATTTTGAGAGCAATTGAATTAATTATGAGTTCGGTTTGCTTAAAAATAAACTAAATGTAAGCGATTGAGTTTTAAACCATTCAAATTGAATGAAAATGGATTATAAATTAATTGAAACCGTTGAATTAGTATAGAAACTATATAAATTGCTTACGGAAAATGTTTGATGTGCATTTCTTTAGAATTCATATGTTTTAACCATTGCAACTAAGTGAAATATGGTTAAAGTGCATATATTTGGCACTTACATGTTTACATTGAGTAAGTACAGGTACCTGGAAGCCGTGTGGCTGGATTTGGTTGTGCTATTTGCTAAAAATAATAAGCCGCTTGCTTAAAATGCTAAATAAGGTACGCCTACGCAATAAAAATAGGAAATATGAACTGTTTTTGGTTTTTCCGACCATGTGGGTCGATGTATATATATATTTATATCTTTTGTCAAATTGCAAAAGCTCCTCCGTACAAAGGAGACTCTGCCAAAAATTTTCAGAAATTTTTGGAGTTAGAAATTTTTTGAAGATTTTGGAAAATTTTGATAACGACAAAACAATTTCAAATGGGAAATTGAAAAAGTTAGTAAATGAAACCAATTAAAATAATGGCATGGATCGGTATAAATGAAAATTAAAATTTAAAATTTAGAGTTGATGGTGAATTGAATTCATATGGGAATGGAAGAATCAATTTGAATAGGAATGGATATAAACTAAAGTGGTAAGATGAAAATAAATATAAGAAAACACATAAATGCTTATACTAGCTTAAGTAAGTAATGAGGCATTCTCAATTAGAAACTGATATTTCAAATATCATCTAAGTTAGTATTTGAGTTAATAGATATTGACATTTTGTGAGAAGGTCGATAAAAAGTTTTTGAAAGTTGTGATTGGATATTAGTGCTAGCAGGATATGCAGGTAATATAAAGGGAAAAGAGAATTGATTTTCATTTCAGAAGATAAATATGAATTGCCCGACAAAAGGTATGTATTTAAATTTTGGTATGAAATTGGATTGGAATTTTGGATATAGCCACTTGGCTTTTTTTTTCTTTTTAAATTTGGGAGGCCGTAGAGCCATTTTGTAGTTGTACCGAGCTAGCCGCGCAAAGGAGACGCTGGCGAAATTTTTCGAAAATTTAGGGAGTTAGAAAATTTCTGAGAAAATTTTGATAATTCAAAATTTAGTTTTGAATTATTATTTAATTAGTTGAACATGTAAGTTATTTTAAAACTATAGAAGGTTTTGGGAAAAAAAAAATCTGGAAAGTTAATAAGAATAATAATGGGTCTTTTATAAAAAGATAGTTGGTAAGTTGTTGAATTGTTAGAAACCGTTTGGTTTCGGAGAAAAGTAAACGGGTATTGGGCAATTCTTCCTAACTAGTAATTTCGGGGACGAAATTCTTTTAAGGGGGAGGAATGTGACGACCCGGAATTTTCGAACACTTAAAATCGGGATAATTGATTGATTTCAAATATTCAATAGAGTAATTTTAACTTGAATTACGAATATCACAATTTATTTGATAATTGAATTATTAAATTAAATAAGTAAGGTTGGGTAAATTGTCAAATCTGGAGTTTTAAGCCTATTAAAAATAATTTGAAGGCTTGAAAATTTTATATTGATAGTACCGAGGATAATAGAAGTTGTAAAATTGAAATTAACGATGGTTTGTTCAGTTTTAAAATTTTATAGTTTGAATTGAATTTAAAAATAGCCTTCCGAGGCACAGTCTCGGAATTTGATGAAACCAGTTCTATTGGATCCGAAATATTGTATTATTATCAGATTTCAAATTTCTTAACATTCGGCGTTATTGTGTGATCGTACGAGATAAAAACGCCTAGAAAATAATTAATTATTTTAATTTAAATATCCTACATCATCTCAACTGTCAAAAATCTTTTCATTAGCCACCCTATATCTTCTTTGCCGACCTATTCCACCCTATCTTCTGAAGCAAGCCGACAACTCCCTTACTTATGTCGCATTGCTTTCTTATTTCCTCAGTTCCCCAACAATAAATTCATGGCCGATCTAATTTTTTCTTCTCGTCTCCTCCATGTTCTAATTCAACCGAAAATCCTGTTTCTTTTCCCTTTCTTAAATCGAAGCCTCCCAGTTTCATTTTTAAAAAAGATGAACATAATCTAGGCCAAACCCGTGTCCTCAATTACAGTATTGCCCTAAACCCTTTTTTTTGAAATCAAAACGAAAAAAAGGGAATCGATTGAAGCCACAATTGGGGTTGGCGTTGGAAAACGTGGCTGGTGGAGGGAGGAGTCCGCGCATTGAGGTCACGATGCTGGCATCGTTCACTGGTGGCAGTGGCGCGAGGCCGCTCGTGCTGGTAACAACGATGTTCAATACAAGTGGAGAGCTTGGCGGTGGTCGGCAATGTTGAAGGAGGTTGCGATGTGGTAGGCGGCGATGGTGATGTAGGCGAAGAGATGGGGTGTCGAGCTTCTCTTTGTGCGCGCTTGTTAGGTTACGATGGAGGAGTGGGGTCTCTGGAGAGATGCTATTAAGGTATTCTCGATTTTTAATTCTCCTATTAACCTTAATTAAAAAAAAAGAAAAAGAAATCTATAGTAAAGCAGATAATTTTTTTTTTACAGTAAGGTTTAGATTTACAGTTTTGATTGTGGAAGGAAATTTCTATTTAATTCATATAGGTGAAAGAAAATGTGTATACAGTGAAATTATATTACAATAAATGTATATATATAGATAAGCAGAAAAATATTTTATTACAGTAAGTATAAACCATTTTCTGTTTAATATAAATGCTAGAAAGAATATTTTGTTTTTTTTTCCATTTGGATTTAATGAATATATAAGTTTACAGAACTAAATGTATGTGAACACTTGATTTAGAAAAATAAATAAATAAATTTAGGTGATTAATTTGTCGATACACTTCTTTAATTATCTTAGTTACTAGGATAATTTAGTAAAAGAAGAATTTGTTAAAATTGAAATTTTGATTTGATTAAATGTTTGAACAAATGACAATTGATTATTCAATTAATTCAAATATTAATAATCGTAAAAATGTTATACAAGGTCTGTAATTGTGGAGAAATCAAGCTGGGCTGGATGGTCTGCAAAATTAAAAAAAAAGAAAAATCAAAGGTGAGTTAATCTCGCTCAGTTAATTTAAATTTAAATTTAAATGATTAAATTTAAATAATTGTTTGAATGGTTGGAATTGATGGATGTGCTATATTATGTTTTATTATGGAATTGGCATATTATCGTGCTAACATCTTTGGATGCAGGGAAAACAGGTTGGAGGGATCCAACTGGACCCCTCGAAATTATTTAGATTGTTTAATATTCTGTGGTCTGAATATTTGATATTCTGTGATGATTTTATGAATAATTAAAGTATTGAATGGTATGGTTGGATTGAGTATCTCAGTAAAATAAATTAACAAATCTCTAGAAATTTTATTTTCGAAAGAAATAAAAGAGTAAATTTTTAAGTAAAATAATTCTAGTGGATTGGAATAAATTAAAAATGAATTGAAAATAAAATAAAATAAAAGAGATTGTGAAACTCTAACGAATTTGGATTAAGAGAAATTTGAATTATTAGGAGTAAAAATAAATTGTAAAGCTTAAGTGATATTATTTGAATGAATAAAGAATTTATTTTAAATGAGATTTAGAACTTTTAAACTGGGTTATCAAATAAAATAAAATAACGGTGGACATTTTAAATATGAATTCAAAGTGGAAATTTATAAAGGAATGGAAATTCGTTTAAAAATAAATAGTGATTCATTTTTAAAGATGTGCAAGAGAAGAGTGTTTTCCTGGATAGCCAAGTACGATTTTCAAGCAATTTTAAATATAAGTTAAAGGTTTTAATGTTGTTTTAAAAAAGCAGATCTTAGAAAATTTATTATTTTTAGATGTTTAAATTCTAAAGTAAATATTTTTCAAAACTATTATCGTAGTAATTTTTAACTGATTTGGTATTTGTTTTTAAAGAAAAATCTAGTTTTATATTTTATAAAAGTAGCCTTACTTATTAAATATTCCTAAAGTATATATTTTAATTAAGTATTTAAGGTAGTTTTAAAATTTTAAGGCTATGAAGTATATTTTATAACTAAGTGCTTTTAAATTATTTTAAAGCTAAAAGTATTTTATACTTGGCGTTTCAGTGGAAATAAATAAATAATTTGAGAAATTATTCCGGAAAGGAATATGTTTGAAACTTTTTTCGAAACGGATTTGCAAAGTGAAATTATATCTTGTGAAGGTATTTTTGAGATAAATAAATAATTTGGGAAATTATTTATTGTTTGATGGATGTTTGTGAATATAAATTGATAGTTAAATCACCGACTATCAATCTTGGACAACTGCGTTGATCGTTTCGAAGAGACCGGGATCGAGATTTATTTCTCGAAAACCACTTCGATCCAGTTTGTACATTTCGTGTAAACGAGTTTGGAGTCGAAGATGGACCAGTGAAGTGCAAGGGCTAATCGCTACTAATCCTGAGGATATTTCCAAAATGGATGTAGTAGGAATAGTGCCTTCGGTTCCGTTCGAACCCGGGACGGACTTGTATGGATGAATGCTTGCGAAACATCGTCAGGTGGACGATGGGCATTCTAAGGGATATGTTCTAAAAAAGGTAACGCTTAGCCTCAAGTCTCATCAAATGGGAATGACTGAAAATCAGGGGTTATGCAGCAAGGCTAGGTGTGTAGCACCCAAGCAGGGTGAGGTCATCCCTGTCTAGATCTCCCTTTTTATTTCGGCTTAGTGGACGGTTGCTGATCCCAACCGCGGGGTGATCTCAATCGGGATTATCCAGTAAGGGGTAGTCCCGGTCTTGTGTTGCAGGGGAGCGGGCGTACTCCTCGGTACGGTGATCTAGGCCCCGTACTGTGACAGGTGGTACCCCAGTGCCTAGTCATTAGTCGGAAATCCATTCTCCCTACGAGCCTTGTACGAGTTTTGTTTGTATTACCCACTCTTTGGCTAGTAGCTGGAATTTAATAGATGTAACAATTTCGGCTATTTTATAAGTATTTGTAAATAGACCCTATTATAATATCAGAGGATTTCTATAAAACTTGTTTTAGCTATCGTAAGGTAAAAACCCGACATGTTTATTTGTGGCGTGGTCTTACGAGATGCTTTTATTTTCAAAGGACTTTTGAAACTTTAATAATCAACTGGGTGTGATTTTATCACGCCGGTATTCCAGACTGACTCGGGTGTTATTTAACTGTAATGCTCGGGTCAGACCGAGTATTATAGGATACAGGATATGATGCTGTGGAGCTCAGGAGACGAGCGGGATGACGATACGTACTTCCGTACTTGGTTATATATATATATTCCGCTGCATTGAGTTGTGTATTCATTTGTATGTTGTTATTGTTGAACCGTGATTTGATGTACTTTGATGATGATGTAATATATAAACTGGGATATTTGATATTTGAGTAAAGATTATTTATTATATATTATATTTTATTCCGCTGCGATGGTTAGATTCTGATGTTGTTTTCTATTTTCTTCTTCTGCCTCTTCTTCTTTAACCCAAATGGTTCGTATTTCTGTACAACTTGAGTTGATTTAGGTAGAATAGTGTTGACTCAAGGGGTACGGATTTACTGGTCGTTACACTTACTGTTAATTCATTAAAAGTGGAGATGGATTTTGGTGGGAGCCTGTGATGTGCAAGTAAATGTGCATATATTTACATCCATATTTTTTCTATTTTTATTTAAATAAATATCATATTTGGGAATTTTAACATGTTTAAAACCAAAACTCAATTATTTTCAAATCATCATATATTCATCTTCATTCAGGGGCAAAATGGTCATTTTTGCGCATGTGTCAATTCGAGAATTTTTACTTGGAAATTTTTATGATTTTTATAGAAAATTTTGATGCATATGATAGAGTGATTCATGAAGATATATGCATGCATAAGGGAATACATAGGAATGAAGAGGAAATAATTCAAGTTCATGATCATAGATGACCCCACCCACTTACCTAAATCTACAATTAGAAGCTAATAAACAACTAAGTGGAGATTAAAGCTTCATGCACATTAAACGATGGATTAATTAGTGGCTAATGTTTACTTGGTGGCTACACTTCTTAAAGGGCATTTTAGAAGCACCCTAAAAAGTGAATTAGGGTTTTATGCATGTATAAATAATCCTCTTATATACATGTAAATATCTTCTACCTTTCATTTTTACTTAGGAAATTAAGCAAGCAAATTGTAAGCTCAAAGTTACATGAAATAAAAAGGGCTTCCAAGTCTCTTTCTCCTTTCTTTTGCACATGCTTTTCTTTGCTTTTATATTAATGTTTATTTCTATGCTTTCTTTCTTTTAATGTTTGTAGCTTATATTTATATTCATGCAAGCAGTGTAGCTTTAATTTTTATGCAAGTAGTTTGTAGCTAATATCTCTTTCTTCCTTTGTCAGTTTTCTTTTCTTTGCTTTTTAATGTTGAAATTTACTAGTGTTGATTTGTTAACACAAATGAGTAGCTAAACCCTTCAATTTAGAGGTAATGAAGCTCTCCAACTCTATGTAATTTCAAAATTTTTATGATTTATGATATCTTTTGTTTGTGCTCCATGAAAGTCAATTTTGATGTAGGTTAATACAAGTGGGTTTGATAGCTTATGTTGCTTTTGCAAATGAGCTATTCTTATTCAGCATAAACACAAATTACATCATCATTTGCTAATTGATTTTTTATTTTTGAAATGAAAATAAAAACAAAATTTAATGATCTATATTACTAATTACAATAGTAAATAGATCATACTTAAAATAGCTTTTGCTTTGGCTTCATTTTCATGAGATTTTATAAGTGGTTTATTTGTTGTATTATGGTTTGATGGTTTAAGTTATATTAATTAATAACATAAATAAACCATACTTATGATAAATGCAACAATTATTTCATTTAATATTAAAACTAGAGATCATAAATTATTTGTTTGTTGATTTACAAAAATATGAGAGTGGATTTGCCTCTAAATTTTTCTCTAATTTAATAGCTTTTAAATCTCATTTTAATTCTAGTTTTAGCATCGTTTCGCTTGTAGTTAACAATTTTCTCTAGATTTGGTATAATTTGATTGATTAGAAAATTCTAAAATCTTAAAATTCCTTACGGATCGATCTGTACTCGCCACGTACTAAAATTTTACGCCGTACGCTTGCGGTTAAAATTAATTCAAAATTTAAAGGCATTTTTCTAGCTTAATAGAAAATTTGTTGTTAAAAAAGTTTTTGGCGCCGTTGCCGGGGAAATAGTTTTGAATTTAAATTTCTATTTTTCAAATTATTTTTGTTTGATTAATGTGTGTTTTCAATTTGTGTATATACTGCATTTAAAAAAAATTATGTGTGTTTGTGTGATTTTTATTTTCAATTTTGTTTGCCTACTTGTTGTTGTTCACTTACTCTTGCATTTGCATTTCATATAGAAAAAAATATTCACAATTTCAAAACAGTAAAAAATATATTTTATTTCATTTTGAATTATATTTACATTTTTTGCAATTTCATATTTAATTTTACAATTGCAATCTTACTTTCACAGTGCCTCATTGATAGATACTGTTTCATCATCACTCTATTTTCAAATAAGTTCTCAGAACTATAGACTTCAATTTTTCATCAAAAACTGCTCCTTTGTCAAAAATACCACTTCAAACTCCCTTTATCTAACTTCTACAACTTCATCCCACTACTTCACCAACTTCACTAACAAACCCAAAGACATTCTGCTAACACAAAGAAATTACTCATCAACTTCACTTGTTGCTTCTGTGCACTACCAAAAACTGTGCACACTGCCTTGTTGCTACTGTCAACTTCACAACATAAGCCTACATACTCAATCTTCCATACAGATACCACTACATCAGTGACATCTCCATTTACAGTCAAACTTCCTTACTGCTCATCTCGACAATCCACTGTCAAACTTCTACATCCTTCATCTGAGTGCACCTTACCTAACTACTCCACAAACTTCCAACATTCAACAGCGTACGTCATCTGCCCCTCAAATACATACAAACTGCCACTTCCACTATCATCATCTTAACTGAAACCAGAACCCACCCACACTTTCAGCAGCTAATACAATCCCCCTGCACACATATAACTGTGCATTTCATACTTGTCACAACAGTGTGCACTTCCACCAACAGTACAACAACTTACATACTTGCTGCTCACTGTCGACAGAGCTCCTTCAGTTCCTATCCCCTCTGTCAACTACACTCCATATACACTTAATATATATACATTACCAGAAATTACCACATCACATTCTCAACTGACCTCTGCATCTGACAGACCACCATCTCTGCATTTTACCCTTCAAACAACAACCGCCTACCACTAAACCACAGTCAATCATTTCACACTCCACGACCAAGTTACACTGTCCATATACAACTGAACAATTCAGCAAACAACTTGTGCCTACAAACAACACTTGCAATATCACCTTCAACCAAAACTGCCTGCATTTCTTTCCCTACCACTCTACGGTAGTGTTATCCCGCCTTTTGGCAAGGCCGATATATCAAGGAACTGGTTACAAACTTAGAATCAATCGTCCTGGATATCGAGCATGCACAGGTTCGCTATGGATGTCGATGAATTTCGTCCGAGTCCGAATCAGGCTACAACTGACAAGACATGACAAACTAAGCCATGGAAGCTTGCATTCCAAATTTCAAGTCAATCCGAGTTCGTATGCTCAAGTTATGATCGATGCAAATTGAAGGTGATAACCCCATTTTCGTAACCATCACTGAGCTCCGGTTCGAATCCATCAGCTTCGTATCCATCAGAGCGGCAGCATCTTCATATCTATCTAGGAACCCCGGGTCGTATCGATCTCATTCGCATCCATCGTTATGCCATACTTCGAATCGATCGGTTTCGTATTGATCGATGAGTAGCATGCTTCGTATTGGACAACTGGTGTCTAGTTTGTAACCATCGGTCGTCATCTGTTCGTATCGATCAATGATTGCTGCAGTTCGAATCCATCGAGTTATGACTACTTCGCATCCATCAGCTGCGACAAGTCGTTATCTCGTATCCATGAGTAAGTGCCCCTTTCGTATCCATCCACCTTTGTTAGTTCATTTCCATCACAAAGCAAGGATTCATATCCATCAGATCCATTTCATAATTACATTGTGTTATCAACCGAAACAACTAGACAAACTATAGTCTATCTATTACGACAACTTGATTTTTATTGGAAATTTTTATGAGTAAATGACTTAAATTTTGAAGTTAATGACAAAAACTTATATTTAACTTATTCTGTGTCAATCTTAAAGTAAATCCTTCATTTGTAAATATTTTCAAAAACTTGCATTTATCCCATTGTAAATAAGTCTTGCACTTTGTAAATATTTTCACTTTGCATTTGGATTTTATAGGTAGTATCCGCTGAAAACCCTCACGAGACAACACTCATCCTACTAGGAACACCAAGAGGTTTAACGGCTTGTTGCATATGCTCAATGCAATCGTGCTCCCTACGAAAACAGATTTATCTTAGTTTACCTTTATTCGAGGATGAATAAAAAGATAAGTGTGGGGGTATTTTGATGTGAACGTAAATGTGCATATATCTACATTCATATTTTATATATTTTTATCCAAATAAATATCATATTTGGGCATTTTAACACGTTTGAAACCAAAATTCAATTATTTTCAAATCATCATATATTCATCTTCATTCAGGGGCAAAATGGTCATTTTTGTGCATATGTCAATTTGAGAATTTTTACTTGAATTTTTTTTTGATTTTTATAGGAAATTTTGATGCATATGGAAGAGAGATTCATGAAGATATATGCATGCACAAGGGAATACATAAAAATGAAGAGAAAATAATTCAAGTTCATGATCATGGAGGACCCCACCCACTTACCTAAATCAATAATTGAAGCTAATGGACAATTAAGTGGAGGTTAAAGCTTCAAGTGCATTAAATGATGGATTAATTAGTGGCTAATGGTTGCTTGATGACCACACTTCCTAAAGGGCATTTTAGGAAGCACCCTAAAAAGCGAGTTAGGGCTTTATGCATGTATAGATAGCCCTCTTATGTACATGTAAATATCTTCTACATTTCATTTTTACTTAGGAAATTAAGCAAGCAAATTGTGAGCTCAAAGTTACATGAAATAAAAATGGTTTCCAAGACTCTTTCTCTTTTCTTTTCTACATGCTTTTCTTTCCTTTTATGTTAATGTTTATTTCTATGCTCTCTTTCTTTTAATGTTTATAGCTTAGATTTACATTCATGCAAGTAGTGTAGCTTTAATTTTTATGCAAGTAGTTAGTAGCCAATCTCTCTTTCTTCCTTTGCTTAGTTTTCATTTCTTTGCTTTTTAATGTTGTAATTTACAAGTGTTGATTTGATAATACAAATGAGTAGCTAAACCCCTTCAATTTAGCTATGTAATTTCAATATTTTTATGGTTTATGATCTTTTTTTTTGTGCTTCATGAAAGTAAATTTTGATGTAAGTTTGTACAAGCGGGTTTGATAGATTATGTTGCTTTTGCAAATGAGATATTCTTATTCAACATAAACACAACTTACATCATCATTTGCTAATTGTTTTTTGATTTTGAAATGAAAGTAAAAACAAAATTTGATGATCACATTACTAATTACAATATTAAATAGATCGTACTTAAAATAGTTTTTGCTTTGGCTTCATTTTCATGAGATTTTATAAGTGGTTTATTTGTTGTATTATTGTTTAATGGTTTAAGTTATGTTAATTAATAACATAAATAAACCATACTTATGATAAATCCAACAATTATTTCACTCAATATCAAAACTAGAGATCATAAATTATTTGTTTGTTGATTCACAAAAATATGAGAGTGGATTTGCCTCTAAATAGTTCTCTAATCTCATAGTTTTAAGTCTCGTTTTAATTCTAGTTTTAGCATCGTTTTGCTTTTAGGTAATAATTTTCTCTCCATTTGGTATAATTTGACGATTAGAAAATTCTAAAATTTAAAAAATTCCCTGCGAATCGACCATACTCGCCATGTACTAAAATTGTACGCCATACGCTTGCGGTTAAAATTAATTCAAAATTTATCGGCATTTTTCTAACTCAATAGAAAATTTTCGTTAAACAGCCTGGTGAACCACATAGAAGCAATTCCCTCTAAGAAGATAGAAAACATCTACATCGTATAACATTTGAAGCATACGCTCCTTCCATATACCAATTATTCTTGTATGTGGGGTTTTGGATCTCTATTTCTATCGTAAGATGAAATAGTCGACGTAGTAAACTTTTTCACGGTACTGCTCATTCAAAATGTCATCGGTGAAGGTAGTCTGGCATAGACTGGATCCATATTCATCTTCTCTCCTATCCTTGCTTTTATCCATCAAGCACTTGATCATATCCGCGATTTATGCCTATGATGCCTAGTAGTTCGTGGGTTGGCTGTCAGTGACTATGCCAAGTATTTGATTTTGCAAACGATCTTGGTAAGTGGGCTGGAACCTTGGCCCTCAGTGTTCCATTGGCTTGTGGTTAGTAGGGAAGGGGCAGTCTGGGCATACCTGCTGGTATTGAGTATATTAGCATTTTTTTCCAACTTGTCATCGTCAAGTTGCTTACCAACTATAGAGTTAGAGAGATCCACCATCATATCTTCTCGTTTTTTACCCTCGGATTCAAGTTTGTAGTAGGTTACTTTGAAGTTGGTGGAATATTGCATTTCCTTCTATGATGATTCTTGTAGCTCCACCCACTACTCCTTTTTGCTTCTGCCTTCAGTTTCTTTTGTTTAGGTCAGAAACGAAAGAGTTTTCTTGCTCTATGGCAGTCGTGGGTTCTGTCATGGTTCTTGAAGCAGCTAGTGTTTGCAAGGTTAGGAGGGCATTTAATTTGTCCATAAGAGCATTTTGACTGTTCTCCATCTTTTGGTTGATTTCATCAACCATCTTGTTCAATTCACCTTTAGTGACGACCTCATGCTGGATAGAAGATCCCGACACCTAATCTCCGATGTTAGCTCCAGAATTCAGTTCAATTAGTAGATTTTTAGTGTTGTCGACTTCAATTTGCTGGGGATTGGTCTCTTCTATAGCTATAACAGCTCCTATGAATTTTTCAAAGGCAACTCTCTTTCTCCACGCTATTGATCTTCAATGGCAAGCTTCAAACTTCCTAAAGCTGTGATTTGATGGATCTAGTTTCTAGATCTGGTGGATCCAAAGAGAAAAGCTAGATATATGCATGAATTCACCGAGTTCTCAGTAGAAGCACCAAAATGTTGACCTAAAAAATGGATCAACATCTTGGTTTGAGTGTGAAAGTACCAGACCTGCTTCTCAAAGCAAACAATATTGAAAAATAAATGTACAAAAGTAGAAATAGTTAAGAGACAAGAGATTTTTACAGCAACTCGGCTGCTAATGAAGCCTACGTCTACTTTATAGCTTTTATTGATCAATTGCTGCTGCAAAGGAGTTTGGATTACGACATGGTTCTTCTTTCCTAAGTTAGATCAAGCCACCATTATTAGAAACAACATGAAGGATCCCCCTTAGTGGTTGTTGTGTGGGAGAAGAAGTGCGAAGAAACAACGATAGAGTTGTTGTCGTTAGTTCAGTAGAGATCAGATCAGATCCTTTTTCTGTTGTAGATGGAATGATAATTATAGGATTTGGAGAGCACTTAAGCTAGAGTCGTTCCACTAGAAGCCCGTATCGATTATGTAGGAGCTGCTCAAGAAAATTAGGTATCATAGGAACAAACTATTCTGATCAGTACCAATCGAATTGGATCATATCAGTACTGATCCGAATAGCTGTACAATTTTTGTACACTTTCTATTCATATGACTTCCTAGCTTGGTTGTGATGCTCTCCATATAATTTCGTAGCTTGTTGACGTGTTCTGATGGTGATTCACCTATGGATTTGACTAAACTGTAGTCTGAATCGGATAAATCTTTGCTTCTTAAACTTGGATGCTTGGAGTGTCACCAAACTTGATAGATAAGCTAAGCAGAGAGATAGGAGTATAATGCAAGTAGTTAGAAGCAACCATAGTTCAATATTTCAAATCGGCAATGATCCAGTTGGATAGGATCAGTGCCAATCCAAAATGAAGTGTATTTTGGTCCCATATTTCTTGGGGGTCCATCTTCTAGTTGTTTAGGCCTTTGGGTCAAGTCTCATGTCATTCTAGCTTAGTTCGAGTGATCTAACTTTTATTGAATAATGTTGGGTTAAAAATCCGATTAATAATATTATTATGATATGGTTGTTTGGTAATTTTTATTTGTTGAAATGAAATGGAATTTTCTTTGATTTTGGACAGTCGAAAACTTTTAAATTGGTTGAAAAATTAAAGCTAAATTTTTTAGAGAAATATAAGAAAATAAGTTTTCATAACTTATAAATTTGAGAAGATAGTAAGTTAAATAAGTTTTAAATTTGTTGAACATCTTGGTCAAGTAAAATAAATCTGATATTGTATACATATTCTTAGGATGTAGAAGAGTGTTATTCGAATATGAAATTAAGTTTTAAAAGTGTTGATAATCATAAGTTTTTTTTTCGAAGATATTTTTGAACTTAAGTGATGGTTTTATGAAATGGTTCATAAATGGTATTAGTATGAAAGGAAATATACTATAAGTGAAAAATGGGTGTGATAAAAAATTGATGAAAATTGGTATAGTTAAGAAACCAACGGAATGAATACGTAAGTTGTATATAGATCATTTTATTCCCATAACTTTTCTTGATCTAAATTCGTGTACATGATTTGGATTTGATTTACACCAGTCCGAGATAGGATTTTTCACTTAATTCCTAACGATGAACACTTGATACGGATTTTTGATTTGATTTTGAAGTTTTCTATCATAGTAAATGGTTATGCAAGAATAACAAAGGTTCCTAATCAAAGAACGTGATCAAAGTCCGCGCTAGAGGAGTTGAGTGAGCCATACTAGTTTGGAAGTGAAATTTGTGTGATCTGTCATAGTTTAAAACTTACTTTTTAAAGTGTGCTTTACTTAGCTAAACAAGCACAAACTTTAACCAAACCACCACAACTATTCAATCGTCAAACGGGCCTATCTTTCTTCTTTAAAAACTCGACTTTGAGACTTAGGAGGTGACTTTATTTTTGGGCAAGGAGGTGTTATACTCGGTTATGGAAGGAAATAAGGCCTTGGGTTATGTTTTGTTTGGATTAGTGATGATAGAAAAGAATATAACTGATTTAAGGACTAGTTTAAGTGTTTTAAAGAGAAAAGATGGACTTTTAAATTAAAAACCCTTGAGAAGCCATGGAAGGAAGTAAGAAAAGGTTGAAAAGAAGAAGATACGAATTGGAAAATGAAGAGGACGAAGTAAAGGAAAAAGTGAAAAGGTTGAGTTTTTTTAATAGAAAATGAAAATGAGAAAATTACTAAAATAACCTTTCACCGAAATACCAACTACCCTTCACCAAAAACTTGCCACATTACCTCCTTCCCTTCTCCATTCCACATGCAAGAGGCAAGCAACACTCTATTATCACTTCTCATTTTTTCTTATGTACTTTGTTTTGGTTTATGTGTTTTACATATTTTAAATTCAAAAAGAAAAGTCAAATTTCCACTTTATTAACTTAATTATACTTTTAAACTTAATTTAATCTAATAACATCACTAACATAAGCATATGTTATTTATGTAAATGTGTACACATGTACATAACTAATTCTGACACTTTTGGTCGATGAAAAGTCGAAAATCCAAAAAATGATTTTCGATCATGTTAGCACCAAAATTGGTCACTAACACCCAAATGTAAATGAAAGCACCAACTAACAGTCACTGATAGGATGTATGTAGAGAGTAATAATATGAAGAACAATCAAAATTAAAATGAAAGTAGTAAAGAACAATAGATTTTATAGTGGTTCGGCTAACTCCGGCCTACGTCCACTCCAGAAGTTTTCTTCTTACTGATGTAAGAATTAGTTACAGTTACAAAGTGGGAGACTACCTTTAGTCTTAGGAAAAAGTCAGAGAGCAGAAGAGAAGAAGGAGATCCCCTTTTCTGAACCCCTACAAGCTGCATTTATAGGCGAATTTTGAGTTGCTGGGCTTTCTGAACGGTAAAGGCCCATTAAAAATTTCCACCGAGCCACATTCGTCTTATGCCTAACAACTTTCCACCGAGCCATCTTCACCGAGCGACCCATGCCGAGCCGCCAATGCCGAGCGAGGTGCCGAGGTATGAGGTATCGAGGTGCGAGGTATCGTGGTGCGAGGTGTCGAGGTGCGTGGTATCGAGGTACGAGGTATGGAGGTGCGAGGTATGGAGGTATCAAGGTGCGAGGTATCGAGGTATCGAGGTGCTAGGTATCGAGGTGCGAGGTAGCGAGGTATCGAGGTATCGAGGTATCGAGGTGCGAGGTATCGAGGTGCAAGGTATCGGGGTGCGATGTATCGAGGTGCGACTTCTTTATGCCGAGCGGCAACCAATGTCGAACCATTTCTAACGTCCAGACCGAACCACATTTCCTTGACCCAAATTATAGTCAATCCATCTCTGTCCAATCTAATTTCCATCTTTCAAGTGCGTTGTGTCATCCATCGATCCAGTCGACTGAATCGATCGTACACCAGCCTTGACGAACGTGCAGTCGATTAAGTTAAACCCGCCTGTCCGTAGCCTTGTAAAAAGGAGAGTTAACACTTGCCCCCCAAAACATGACTTGCTGTTGGAAGGTGTGTTTTGAATAGCCTCAAATTCAACATACAAAGTCCATGTTTCATCCGTATCCAATAGCCAATAACCGAATCTAGGACCTTCCCGGGTCAATATCCAAATCCTCTGCCGTTCATAGCCGATATTCATATCCGTAAACTCTCCGGGTTCTTGTTAAGCACAACCCTCACCTGACGACCGTAGTCCAGTGTCCTTGAACGTTGAGTAATGCATGGCTTAAGTCCTAAGCCGAATCC
The DNA here is from genome assembly GCA_030765085.1 of Allium cepa. Classification (NCBI taxonomy): domain Eukaryota; kingdom Viridiplantae; phylum Streptophyta; class Magnoliopsida; order Asparagales; family Amaryllidaceae; genus Allium; species Allium cepa. Next base: position 169,967,913 of record CM060932.1, read on the forward strand.
TGGTCGCTCCGGACCCTTGCAGAGCATTTTCCATACTCGATGACCTAAAATAGTAACCGACAATATAGGGCCTAAGTCCTAGGCCGAATCCTGTTCTCTCTGGACCCTTACCGAACATAGTCCATACTCGACAACCTGAATAAGTCGATTTGCCGTGCTTGGACAAAGCGACCTACCCCTTGCCAGGTGTAATCCATACCTGACGACCATTTATCAAAAACCAGATAAAAAATTCAATCGAAAGCCAATCCAAAATCCAGATCAAATCAGAAAACAAAAAAATCCATATCGAAAATCCAAACCAGGAAACAATCATCCAAATAAAAAGTCCAAACTAAGAAACAAACAAAACCAGAAGTTCAAACCAAACCAAAAAAAAGCAAATGTCCAAGTCAAAAAAGAGAAAGCAGATTTCACAAACTAGAGCGTCGCGGCTTATCATCATCTCAGAGCTTGCCTAGGGGCTATCTCCGTCCCCGTACATGAGTAAGTGACTTGGCCGTTTGCCCGTAGTTTGCTACTTATTTCATAATATCCCAGTTAATTGATAACCAATCGACCATCATTCCTGTGCCTCGCACCATCACCGTGTGAGGTAGACGGTGGTTGCTCCTGCCCCACCACTGCATTCCGAGCTTCAACGTATTTTCGCAACTGTCCATTCCTTACATGCTCCTCAATTATGTCCTTTAAGTGCCTACAGCTGTTGGTATCATGCCCGTCCAAATCGTGGAAGAGGCAGTGTTTTCCTGATGCCCTCTCCAAATAAATCCGTTCCAACGTCTCGTTCAATCTTGTGTAAGTGGAGTATTTTTTCTCTCTCCACTGCTTCCTAGCCTTTCCTAATTCATCATCCAGCTTCCTTTTTCCTTTATCTTTATCTTTTTCCAAGCCTCCGCTGGATGGCCCTCCATCCTCCACCGCGTTCACCTCCTTTAACTTCATACCTGAGCATGCATCTTCCAACCGAAGGAATCTCTCAGCTTCGTGAAAGAATTCCCTGAGAACCATTGATGGGTCCCGTATTAAAGATACCCTAAAATCTGAATTCTCTCTGACCCCTGATACTGCTGCCATTAAGACCATCGATGGATCCGGTAGATCCACCGAAGCGACCTCTGCATCGAACCGAGTTAAGAAGGCTCTGAGTGACTCATATGTCCTTTGTTTTATCGATGTCAGCGTCATTACGTTCTTTGGCCTTTTGATATGTACCCGAAACTGCTTTAGAAACCTGTCCACCAACTTTGTCCATGTCCCGAAAGATCCTTCTTCCAGCTGTCTGAACCACATGGCAGCTATGTCCGTTAAGAATAAAGGGAAACATCGAGCTATAACATCTTCCGATGCCCCCAGCACCTCCATGTGTCTTGTTTATCTCATCAAGTGATCTGTTGGATCGGCTTTGCCATTGTACATCTCCACATTAGGTAGCTTGAAATCTGGCGGAATCCGATCTACCCACATTTCACGACTGGACGGACTCTTGTTTACTCCTTCCAGATCTCTATTGGTCAAACCTCCACGCATAGTTCGCCTGATAATCTCGGCTAATCCAGCATCGTCCATCAAGGGTTGCCCCCTGAGTCCCCAAGGGAATTTCGGTACATACTCTTCATCTCTTGCTCTTACATTCCTGCCAGCATCCTGTTGCATGGTGTTAGCTGGAACTCCTCCATGAACTGGTTCAGCATTATCTAGTGGTGCGCCCCCAAGTTTAGGTCCATCCGGATTGTTAGTTGTCTGTTGATTGGGGGTTGCCCCTACTGAATTACTCCATCCACACGCTAGTTGTGTCCCTCTAGTCCAGTTTCGAGAATTTGAGCACCTACAATTCTTGATTGTCCAGATCGCCTAAGAAGAGCCTGCATCATCTCCTCTTGCCGTTTCATCATCTGCTCCTGCATAGAATTCATCATAACCTGCATCTCGTCCCGAGTTATGTAGACGGATGCATGATCCTCTCTAGGTCCAAAAGAGGCCGCTTGAATTCCTTCCTGATTGCTCCTTTCTACTGCTTGCTTCCTTGTTGGCGGTCTAACCATTGCTTCCTAAAATCCGAGTTTTCAAGCTTTTCAACCCAAAACTCAAGCTCCAAAATTCTTGAATGCTAGCTTTCTCCGTGAAAGCACCAAAATGTCAGCACCAAAATTGGCCACTAACACCCAAATGTAAATGAAAGCACCAACTAACAGTCACTGATATGATGTATGTAGAGAGTAATAATATGAAGAACAATCAAAATTAAAATGAAAATAGTAAAGAATAATAGATTTTATAGTGGTTCGGCTAACTCCAGCCTGCGTCCACTCTAGAAGTTTTCTTTTTATTGATGTAAGAATCAGTTACAGTTACAAAGTGGGAGACTACCTTTAGTCTTAGGAAAAAGTCAGAGAGCAGAAGAGAAGAAGGAGATCCCCTTTTCTGAACCCCTACAAGCTGTATTTATAGGCGAATTTTGAGTTTCTGGGCTTTCTGAACGGTAAAGGCCCATTCGAACCACATTCGTCTTATGCCTAACGACTTTCCACCGAGCCATCTTCGCCGAGCGACCCATGCCGAGCCGCCAATGCCGAGCGAGGTGTCGAGGTATCGAGGTGCGAGGTATCGAGGTGCAAGGTAGCGAGGTATCGAGGTGCGAGGTATCGGGTGCGAGGTGCGAGGTATCGAGGTGCGAGGTATCGAGGTACGAGGTATCGAGGTATCGAGGTGCGAGGTATCGAGGTGCGAGGTATCGAGGTACAAGGTATGGAGGTGCGAGGTATCGAGGTGCGAGGTATCGAGGTATCGAGGTGCGAGGTATCGAGGTGTGAGGTATCGAGGTATCGAGGTGCGAGGTAGCGAGGTATCGTGCTGTGAGGTATCGAGGTGCGAGGTTCGAGGTATCGAGGTATCGAGGTGCGAGGTATCGAGGTATCGAGGTGCGAGGTATCGAGGTGCGAGGTATCGAGGTGCGACTCCTTTATGCCGAGCGGCAACCAATGCCGAACCATTTCTAACTTCCAGACCGAACCACATTTCCTTGACCCAAATTATAGTCGATCCATCTCTGTCGAATCCAATTTCCATCTTTCAAGTGCGTTGCGTCATCCATCCATCCAGTCAACTAAATCAATCGTACACCGGCTTGACGAACGTGTAGTCGATTAAGTTAAAACCGTCTGTCCGTAGCCTTGTAAAAAGGCGGGTTAACATATCACATTTTTTATTTTTCTTCGAACTTCTTATTTTTTAAACCAAATTTTAAAACAACATGACCGTCATTAGTTATTACTAAAAAAGGTCCATTTAAGTTATAAAAATGTATTATTTTAATATTTAAAAATATATTAAATATTCAAATACGAAGTGATTAAATTACGCGTTGTTATATGAGTTTGGCTTGGGTTTTAAAGCATCAATTGGGGATTCATGGCTTACTCTTATTCCTGTTAGGGTACCCTTTTTAAAATCTCATTGGAATGGTTCTCTACGAGAGCACCTGCAAGGTACCGTTAAAGGTAGTGCAAATGGAAAGCAACCCGGAGCTCTAACCGAAGCTCAAAGACCAAAATACAAGGGAAGATCGAGCTTGCGCAAAGAAGAAAGTTAGCCTATTATATCACTCCCATGACATGTGGGGACGTGTCGCTATGAGATATCATCCAACTAAAGTGAACCATGAGTGTTTCAATTGTGATTGTCTTGATCACTCGAAGAAGGATTGTCCAATGTTGTTGAGGGGCGATTAAGTGATGATAACTTATGCCTTATGGGCATTATCAGGTCCTAAGCTCTACTACTCTAGAAAAACAGAAGGAGCTTATGTAATGAGGTATGCTTGATTTTTGGGGAACTCGTTTTTGCTCCTTTCACTAATTGAGGGTATATTTATCTATTATTGTTTACTTGGTAGATACGCTAAACTTGACATCTATCATAGTAGGTAAATTCTTCGATAAAGATAAACCATATACGAGTAACCTTAGTTGCATAGCGGAGGTGAAGCGATTGAGAGTACTACCATTTGAACTTGATGCACGATCGTTCATGTTAAGTGCGGTTGGTCGATGAAGTGTGACTTGGATTTATATCCAAGTAGGTTTTGGTGGATGCCCAACAATGAGAAAAGACCAAGCAAACGTCTTATATGCGCTTGCCTAGAGTCATTCGGGTAAGAATTGTTTTCTCCCTGTTAGTAAACCTTAGGCGATAGGAGTAATTCCATGTGTTGAAAGTTATTTTCTAAGGGTTAGTCCATTCACATAATAGTTATTAATCCCTAGTTCCAGCGTAGAGTTCCTAGGTGATTTGCACTAGTTAGGAAAGGTTTTTCACTTGATTCTTATTGGAGAGCACTTGAATCAGATTCTTGAGGTGACTGAAAGATTCCCAAGGCATGGCCTTAGTCATGCAAGGAGATTTCAGTAGTTGAATTAAGGAACTAGATCAAAGTTCGCATGAAAAAAGCCATGTGGCCGACCCTAATTTGATAAAGAAATCTTGCATGCAAACAAAGGGTTGGTATAGACATCGTATTATTTCGATGGACTTTAGTTATTATAAATTTTAGTGTGGCCGTGCCAGGGCAACGCCAGTTTTCGAGTCGATTTGACCATCGACCCGGTTGTTTTGGACCTTCCCGACATTGTCAGGGCAAAGTAGGTTCTCAGAAGGTTGGGGTCAATTTGACCATCGGCCTGACAATTAAGATCTTCTCGATGTTGTTGGGGAAAAGTCAGTTTTCAAAAGATTAGGGGCCAATTTATCCCCTCGGCCCTGATGGTTAAGACCTTCTCGATGTTGCCGGGGCAACATCGATTTTTAGAAGGTTGGGCTGATTTGACTCGTTGGTCTTGATGATTAAGACATTCTCAATGTTGCTAGGGAAACATCGGTTTTTAGAAGGTTAGAAGCCGATTTGATCTATCGGCCTTGATGGTTAAGACTTTATCAATGTTCCCGAGGTAACCCATATATTCTAAAGGTTATGGGCCGATATGACTGGTCGGCCCTGACGGTTTATGAGTCCACGATCCCCGTCCATCATTCAAGGACAAAGGAGCATTTTCTCAGTTATGATGTTGGTTATGTGGAACATGAGCTTTTCTTGCAAGAATGCGGTTCCATTAGTTTAAGAAGCGGATTTTATCGATGAGCAGAGGAAGTGGCAAGTCCTGCTTATTTACAATGCCTCCAGTGTCCTTGGGTGGCTTATTTGTGAGAGGAAACTAGATAAAGCAGAATGAAACATCATCTCTTTAAGTTGTGACTTCATTCCTAAATGATGGGCTAGCTTGAGTGTTATTTGATGACTAGTCTTTTGCAGTTTATTTGGGCCCCTCTCTGCGGGTCTCGAGAGTTTCATTAAATGGGTGAACCCTAGGGTCCTGCAGCTTCTGTGTTGTTCCACGGTTCCTTAACGTACTGCTAAAGCTTGTTTTTCCTTATCAGCTCCTTAATCAAATTATTTAGGTGTTGGTATTCTTTGGTATCATGCCCATGAGTTTTGTGGAATTGACAGTACTTCCTAGATCGCTTCTGTTGAACTGTCACTTCCATCCTATGTGGCTTCTTATATTGCTTAGTTCCTTGAGTAGCAAGATGTATATTCTCTAGTTTCATTATATAAAAGCATATAATCTTCTGGTGTGAAGTTCCTTCAACGTTTCCCCGTCTCGTTACACTCACCATCAAAATCCTGAAGCCTTTTCTTTGATTACTAGAGTTTGCAGCATCAATCGCAACGTTGCTATGGATTTCTTCCTTCAATTGTGTATCGCTGACCTTTCCTTCAACCAAGCTTGCTTCTTCTAGTCATAGAAACTGGTTGGCCTTTGATGGAGTTCTTCAATAGTAGTTGGTCGTTTCCTCTATGGCCATCTACCAAAGTCTGTGTCCAGGTGAATGCCCCGAAGTACTATAAAATACGAGATCTTCCATGGGATTGCTAGCCTCCGTAACAACAATGTTAAATCGGTTCAAGAAACCTTCTAGTGACTCCTTGGGCCTTGAGAAAAACCAGAGAGGGACATCAAATCCTTCGGTCGTGTAGTGTGGTGCTAAAATCATTCCAGAAACTTCTAAGCGAATTCATCAAAAGTTAATATGGACTTCGGCGCAAGCCTAGTGAACCACATAGAGGAAACTCCTTTCAAGAAGATAGTGAAACACCTGCAATGAACAACATCTATAGCTCTAGCTCCATCCATATGTTATTCGTATTTAAGTAAGTTTTGTCTAGGATTAGTTTTTCCATTATGGGATGGCATTGTCGACATGGTGAATTTGCCGGGATACCCTTCTCTTAGAATATTATCAGTAAATTGAGTTCAGCTTAGCATGGAACCCCAGTCTTCATCCTTCCTATCCCTGCTTTTCTCCACCAATCGTTTGACGATGTCAGTGACGTACTCCTCTTTGGCATGGTAATACAAAGGTTGATATTCTGGGCCTACACCGAGTGTTTGACTCTGCAATCCGTCTCGGTTTTTCGACCGACATCTAGGTGCTCTTAATTTTAGGAGTACCACTCCTTTCGTATTTGATGGGCGTTTGGTTGGTTAAACTGCCGTTATCTGAACCCCACCTTCATCAGCATCAACATCCAATTCAAAATCTCATCAACCTGCAAATCCACATCCTCATCATAGATAATCATGACATTGCCTTTCAAGCAGCATTTGCGTGAGCATTCCTCTGGACATCGAGAGACATTCTCTCAGTGTCTGTTGTCTTCTTGCGAGTGGAACATTATCGCTTCCTCCTACAAGTCCTCCTGCAACTCCAGCAACTAATTCCTTCTACTTTTGCTTACCATGTTTCTTATTTATGCCAGAAAGAGAGTAATTTTCTTGTTCTATAGCAGGTGAAGTTTTCCTTCTAATTCTCCTAGTAGTTTGGGGTGGTGAGTTGAGCAAAGCACCTATCTTTTCCACGAGAACTTTGTGGCTATCTTCCATCATCTGGTTAAGTTCATGGATCATCTTATCACTCTCTCCTTTGCTAAATACCTCTTGTTGAGAAGAGGACTTTGGTACTATGTTTCCATTATTAACTTCTGTTTGGTGAGTATTTGCTTCATCATCACCAGCTACCGCTCCTACCGATCTTCAAGATACAGTATTTCCTTTCCTAGGTGCGATATGTTTCCAATAGCAAACCCTCAACTTTTGTAAGTTTTCTGGATCCAACTTCTAAATCCTTCTGATCCAAAGTAGAGTGCTAGATCTAAGTCTGGGTTCAGTTCTCTCAGCAAAAGCACCAAAATGTTGACGCCAAAAATGAATCAACACCTAAGATTGAGTTGTAGAGAACTTGCAAGACCTAGATCTAGCAGACAGTATTAAAATAAAAGAAATAGAATTGGGAGACATAGGATTTTTATAGTTGTTTGGAAATCTCTAGCCTACATCTTCTTCATAGTTTTGTTGATTATTATTTACAGAGAATTAGAGATTACATGTCACTAGCACAAGAGTTTGAAAGGTTCTACAGTCCAGAACTGCTAAGAGTAGCTGCCTAGGTGATTACTGCGAAGGAGGTAGGCGATGAAGAAGAGTAGCAGAGTAAAGATCCTTCTTTGGTTGTAGTAGGGCTGATATTTATAGAGAAATTATAGCATGGAGTCAGAAGCCTGTTTGTCGTGAAGTCTAGAAAGTAGCCCAATGTTGTAAAAGTGAGCATGAGCCTGTTTGTCGTGAAGTCTAGAAAGTAGCCCAATGTTGTAAAAGTGAGCATGAGCCTGTTTGCCTGTTTACTTCGTTTTTTTTAGTTTTTAAAAAAAAAATAGTTTTGTTCTTATCCTTTATAAAAATAATAATTAAAAACCCATCTTAAAATATTTGTATATATATACATATATATATATATAATTGTATATATCTTGTTTGACTCCTTTATAGATTGCCAAAGCAGAAATTCGCAAAAGAAAGAAGTGCTAGCCAAAAATAATTTCTTGCCTGCGTGTTCTAAAAAAATATATTTCCGCTTAAAAATAAAATTTCTAATAATTTGGACACTCTAGTATCGTGCCCCTTTTCCCTAGTTTTATTTTATTTGCATTGTTGGTTGCTTGCATTTGCATTTTTATATTAAAAAAAGAAAAAAAAATTCAAATTCCAAAAACAAAAACAAATTTCATTGTAGTTGCATTGTTAATACATGTTTAATTTCTACTTTGCATTTCATTTTAGAATTTTGTTTAGTAATAATGGTTAGACATCGATAACACTTAATTGTATATTGACAAGTTGTCTTCTTTGAACACTTTAATTTCTTGGTGTCTAGGCAACGACAGAGTAATAACCATTTATATATATTGCGGTGATTCATAAATATTATAGTGGTTGTTCCTCTGAAGGTACTGAAGCCTTCGGCTGCGTTGCTACGGTGATTCGTGGTGCACCGATAAATCCTGTCCGTTACCTGGCTAAGAATATCTTGTTGATTTAAGACAATGTGTGATTATACAATTTTGGGTTAACTTAGGATAAATAATTTTTAATTAACCTTTGCATTCATTTAGTTGCATTAGTTCATGCATATTTAAAAAAACAAAAAAATTCAAAATCCAAAACTAAAAAAATTGTAAATATTCCTTTTTCCTTTAAAAATCTTAAAACTTTTCCATTGAATTTTTTTATAAAAACCAAAAATTCAAAAAAAATTTAATTATTTTTTTAGAGAATCAAAAATTCGAAAAAAGAAAAAAAGTATAAAATCTTTTCAAAAACAAAAGAAAAACTTGAAAAATCAAAAACAAAACAAAAATCAATTTCCTATTTTGAAAAGTAAATTCCATTTGTAGATATTTTCCCTTTATAAAAAAACAACAAACCCAAAAAAAATTCTTGAAAATGTCTGAATTTCCATATTCACATGAGTTTGACAGTAGTTGTGAAAATCAATATAATCCATATAATTTCACCTCAAATTTTTATGGATATTTCAACAACAACTATTGTTTAAATGATTCGAGTTTTGAACCAAAATTTTTTCAAAATGATGAACAACCTTCGAATCTCGAAAATAGCATTGAAATGATTTCATCTTTATTTGAATTCTCTACCCAACAAAATCAAGAGATAAATGATTTGTGTAATTCATATTTGTGCAATGACTCAAGACCATGTTTTCAAAACAATCAAAGTTTGAATTCACTTCAAAATTCAAATGATTTCAAGTTTAACTCATGCCAAGTCAATTTTGAACTTCAAAATGAATTTCAAAACGGAAACGAAAGTGGAAACAATTTTTCAAATAATTTTGGTAATGGAAATAATTTCGATTATAAAGCGATTGATAATTTTTGTTCTCAACAAATCCAAATCGAAAATTCTCTAGTTAATAACTACAAATTGGATTTTGTTGAAGAAACGAGAGAAATTCACAATAATCGCATGGATTAGTTGTTTGAAACATATATGAAACAACTTGTAAACAAAATCAAATCCCAACGTGTGACGGGTCAAATGATAATCCATCTTTTACCCAAATCAATGATTTTCAAATAACAAAATTTGAAACTGAAAATGATGAAGTTGTTGAAAACAGAGTAATTGAGTTGGATTTCAATTCTTTTGAGGGTGAGAAACTCGATTTAAAATTCGATACTGCTTTTCCTGATTTTGAAATTTTCAACACAACAACTTTGGATTTTGAGCTTGACATGTGTAATAAAGTTGTTGGTAATGCAATAAAGGAAGACAAATTCGATGAACATGATTTCTTTGGACTTTTCAAAAATGAGATGTTCAATTCTGAAGGGGAAGATTTGAATCACCATTTCAATTTTGAAATCAATAATTTTGAAAAATTTGCTGATGTTGAGCTTAACTTTCAATTTGGTGAAAATAAACTTGAATTTCAGTCAATTGTTTTGTCAACCCCAAAGATCATTGAAAATAAGACAACTTGTACAATTTTTAATCAAATGACATTCGTTTTTTCAAATCAACATTCAATTTTGAAATCTTTTATGCTTGGTTTTTCGTGCTTAAGCCGTGTCTTGCATACTCAGACAAATGAATCGGTCTTTGGAAGACTGTTTCATTTACTTTTTGACGATATACTTTCTGATCTTATGTAAATACCGTTAATTGTCATGTAAATATGGGTCATTTTTTATTTTTGTTTATCTCCTTTCACTTGTGTTGACCGTGGAGACACAGTCAAAATCAAGTATGGGGGAGACTTATCATCATTTTTGACTTTTCATAGTTTATTTTTAAATTGTCTTTCCAAAATTTCAAAAAAATCTCATAAAAAGCAATTTTTAAAAACATTTTTGATTTATTTTTAAAGAAACACTATATGGTTTTTGGTTTATTAAATTTAAATTTTTGAAAATTTATTCGTCTTAACAAAAATAAAAATGAAGTTTGATTACAAACAATAATGGTTTAACTAGTATATAGGACGATTCATACGTGTTAATTATGAAACACATCCTAATTGAAAATCTTTGTTTTAAAAAGTGGTTGATTTAAAGTAAAGATATAACATTTTTTTGTCTTCTAAGTTAAATGGTGCTAAGATGATTTTGCAAAACTCTCTCACCAACAAAAAAAAAACATTTGTATAGATGTAAATATTTTCTATTAACACCTACGGTCGACAGGTGTACACACGTGCGTGTTCACTCGCCATGCTCTGTACCTTTCTCACATAAGGCCGAAAGGCAGTGCATGATCAGTATATCTGGCCTTAGTTTATCTGAACTAGGTGTATGTATATATATAAAAAAATTCTTTTCAATAACTCCTACAGTCAGTAGGTGTTCACACTCGTGTGTTCACTCGCCACGTTCTGTATTCCCCTTATATAAGTCCGCAAGGCAGTGCATGGGTAATATATCTGGCCTCAGTTTATATGAGTTAGGCATATGTAAATATTGTAAATATCAATAAAGTTTTCAAAAAAAAAGAGAGAGTAAGAAAATAAAATCCATGCACTATTTTAACTTATTTGATTTGACTTGTTATTGAAAAGAAATGAATATACCACCTTGATAAATTTTGATAATCAACTAAGGATCTATTTCATAATTACACTATGTTATCAACCTAAATAACGAGTTAAACTATAGTCTATTTGTTACGATAACTTGATTTTTGTTGGAAATTTTGACGAGTAAATGACTTAGATTTTCAAGATAATGACCGAAACCTATATTTAACTTATTTATGTTGATTTAAAAGTGAATCCTTCATTATAAATATTTTCGAAAACTCGCATTCATCTCTTTGTAAATAAATCTTGCATTTTGTAAATATTTTCATCCTGCATTTGCATTTTGTGGATAGTATCCATTAAAAACCCTCACAAGACAACACTTGTCCTACTGGGGACACTCATAGGTTTAACGGCTTGTTGCATACGCTCAATGCAATCGTGCTTCCTACGAAAATGGACTTATCTTAGCTTTTCTTATTCGAGGATGAATAAAAAGTTAAGCGTGGGGATATTTGATGTGCATGTAAATGTGCATATTTTAAGCACCATATTTAATCTATTTAAATTAAATAAATGATCATATCGTGTATTTTTACTTGTTTAAATCAAATTCAAACTATTTCCAAATTGTGACATATTCATCTTCATATAGGGGTAAAATGGTCATTTTGTGTATTTATTAGTTTGTGAAAATTTAATTAAAAATTGCTATGTATTTTGTAGGAATTTAAATTCAAACACAAGTTGCTTCATGATGATATATGTATGCATAAGAGTGAAGAGAACAAATGAAGATGGAAATAATTCAAAGTGAAGAACATAGAGATCCCACTTACCCACTTACCTTAATGTACAAATTAGAGGCTAATGCACATGCTTAAGGAATTAATGGCTTCATGTACACTTAAATGATGATTAGTAGAAGCTAATGATTACTTGGCCGCCACACTTTCTTTAGGGTATTTTGGGCATTCCCTAGAAATATGAATTAGGGTTTAACACATGTATATATACCCCTTATGTTTCATGTAGCCTTACTCTTCTTTAGTTTCTCTTAGTTAGTTTTTAATTTAGAAAATAAAAGAAATCCTCTCTTTTCTTTTTCCATGGCTACTTAGCCATTTTCTTTCATGTAATTATTTTATGCAACTTTAATATATTTATCTTTTCTTCTCTTGTTTGTTTTTCTTTCATGTTGTAGTGTATATCTATTTTACGTTATGCAAGTCGAATAATTTTTCCTTTCATTTTGCTCTCTTTTTATCTTCTTGTTTAATGTTGCTTTCTACATTTGTTCATGTGATAAAAAATATGAGAGCTTAATCCCTTCAATTTAGGGGTAATAAAGCTCTCTAGTATGTAGATCCAACATTTCGTTGTTTATGCTCTCTTTTATGCTTAAATGAAATGTTTTGAAGTGGTTTAACTTGTTGTTTTTGATTTGAATTTGATAGCTTATATTGTTGACATTAAATAGACTATGCTTAAACAATCACAAATAATAATTACCTCTTCATCTACATATGATGATGCTAATGAAGTGATTGTTGAAATTAAAATTTGATGGCCTATATTTCTAAACAATAGTTAATAGGCCATGCTTAAAATAGATTTTGCTTTCAACCTTGTTGTCATATTTCATGAGAGTTAAATGTGTATTCGTGGTTGTGTTATAGTTTGATGGTTTATATTGGGCTAATTGATAGCACAAATATACCATACTTATGATAAGCACATCGACTAATTACACTAATGACAAGAAAAGAAAGATCATAACTTCAAATTGTTGATTTATGTGATCTAGAGAGTGGAAATTGCCTCTAAATTGTCTTAACACTCTCATATTTTTATCAATTTTCTTTTGTTTGTTTTTTCTCCTTTTCTAGCTTAAACAATTCTCAACTTTGGTTAAATTTGATTGAATAGAATTTTAAAATCAACAATTCCCTGCGGATCGGCTCGTATTTGCCACGTACTACAAGTATACGCCATGCGCTTGCGGTATAAATTTTATTATAAATTTTTCGGGGGTTTTCTAATTCGATAGAATTTCCGTCGTTAAAATAAACCCTTTCACTTCTTTTTCTCTTCCATCTTCTACTCGATGTGTTCCAAGCTCTTTTGCATCGTCTTTTAGTTGATTCCAGTGTTCTGATAACACTTGTATTACCTTGGTTTCTTCGTTTTCTTCTCATCACTTCTTAGAATTGCTTGTCTAAACTTTGGAAAAACCACTTGACTACAAATGGTTAGAAGAGTATATGAGATATATGGAGTTTGGGGAGCATAATGAGGTGGAAAAATGACTCTCACCGACCTAAATGAGTCGGTACCGAGTTAAATCCTTAACTCCATTTTCATTGGATTTTTTCTCAGTTTTTTCTCTACTTCTTCTAAGTGTACTTCAAGTTTTCGAGTCATTTCAACTTCGTCTTGATGTTCCAACTTCTATTGACTTATGGAAGTTCAAAACCAGTTAACAGGTAACATTACTAACCTCGAATTCCAACCCATTTTAATGACTATGTCATTCTTATTTAATCTAAGTTATTAGATAATTTTAATAATCCATACCCGTCATAAATGCATACTGGATGCTGCACATATATTTATTCCTAATTATTTATTACGCCCCTAATGTTTAACTATTAATAATATTTCTTTACTTTTTCATACGTTTACTTCTTAGTTCATTAATGTCAATTTAGTGTCATTTACCGCTTACTTATCACTTAAAATATTTAAATGTCCATTTGTCATTCATTTTAATCTCTTACCATCTTCTTTTGGGTACTAACTCATTTGATTACTTTACCTACATTTTTTTGCTTATTGTTTAATTTCTAATTTATCTTTTATTGCATATACTAGTTTTACATATAGACTGTTTTTCTCCTTACTTACAGTTCTTTAGTTTATTCCTAAGAATTTCTATATTTTAATGCGTTGGATTTACATCTTTCCCAAAAGGAATTGTTAACACTGTAAACTTCTATAACTTACCAAAAAAAGAATTTGTGTTACATTTGGAATTACAAGGAATGTCTTTTTGTTTTTATTACTGAATAGGCAACATAAAATATGGTAAGCATATCTATTTTTTACATCTCTTTCTTTCAGGTATATTCCTTGTTATTTCAAACGTTATACATTTTTTTATATTTATAACACTAGATAATTTACACAAATTTACATTGCAATGCACTTCATTCCAATGAATTAAAATATTACTTAAATCCCAATTCAATTCGTAATAACTTTTATTTTATATTTGCTAACATATATTATTTAACCAACAAATCTGGAGTTACTATTTAGTTTCTTAACTTAGGGACAACTTTCACCCTTACTTTCCAAATTCAAGCATATTATATTTAACTAGAGTTAACAATTCACATAATATGGAGGCATGGTTTTCAAATTCATTACTTCAAACCTACAACTCAAAAATAATTATATTTAAGCACACAAGGAACATATTTACAATGATATAAATCCAATATTATTTTAAAATATATAATTTTCCACTTTAAGCTTTCTAAAATCTCCAAAACTAAACAATGTTATTCTGATTTGACTCCCTTCCTTCATACCCAACATATGTATAAAAGGGTATACATACTATTTAGACATTTAGATCTGTGACGAGATTTGAATTTAATTTAGATTTGTGTAAAGATTTACAATTTACCTTGTTTGGTGTTCAAACTAGTTGCTGCCATTAAATTATTTTCTATCAAATCTAGACCATTCTGGCCTATGTTCAATCTGCACGGCCCTAATTCAATGGTCGAATGCCTTTCTTCCACTGGTCGACCATTAGCAGTCGAGCAATCATAGCGTGGGCGTCGACTTATGGATCTTTACTTTTGTTTTCCTGTTTACAGATTTGTTTCCGACTTTATACATTTTACCTGGTACGATTTAACATTAACCTTACATAACGTTTAAGTATTCATTAACGTTTATTACTGTCACAGTCCAAATTTCAACGCTTGAAAATCGACAACCGTACTACACTTGTACTCCAATGCCGCAGATTCAACCGTTGAAATCCGATTCGTGCCAGAGCTTATAACACATTAAGTACAACAACACAACGAAAAAAGTGAATAATATATATCATTGATACACAATTGATACAACATCAGATACAACTGAATATCAATTCAAATCAGAGCTAATAGATATACAATAGCGGAAGACAACACCAGAAGAAGGTATAGACTTTGCAACCATCGATAGCGGAAAGATATCTCCAAAAGATATTATCTTCGAAACTCAACAAGATAGATACTCCAACATATAGCGACTCCATTGCTAAAGCTCCAAAGCTAGAAAGACTCCAAACCAGAAAGCGAGAACAACCATCCATGTTGAAGTGAAGCAATTCGATCTCGATGTGATTGCCAATATCCAAAGATTGAATGCTATCAAATCTACACCTACTGTTCGACTATCTAAAAAATCCAACTCTAGACTGCCCGTGTGGAAAATTATGGGCACCCAGAGTTTAGGAAGGGAACAATAAACTCTGGACAATCATGGGACTGGTATGAGCAAACAAAAACATTTTACCTTTATCAAAAGCAAAACAAAGAATTTAAAAGAAATCTGCAATGCTGTTTGTAAAATGAAACAACCATAAGGCCTCCCCGCACACACACAATGCAAGTGCAAACTTGGAGGAGATTTCTCATTATGATAGCCAAACATGCTTACTACATAAAATCATTTTGATATTATTATTAGTGCATAGTGTAGAAAACCTTTCGAAAGTACAATATAAATCTTAGCTAACATAGCTACCACCTGAGGTGGAAGGTTATACAACTGCAATCGTAAAGGGCTCGTATTTGATGATTGGATTTCCAACAATGGTCAGGCAAAGGAACTTCCCACACAAAATGGAATGCCTCTAGAGGGACGTCCCGGAGAACCTAACCGGATCTCTGCTACACAAGGTCGAGTTACCTCTGTAACTAGGTAACTACTAACACGAGTATGCCACCCTCCGATCGTTACCAACCTTTATCCGAGGCGCCTCTCAACCAACAACCATCAAGCAATAAGTTTGCAGCAACCACAAAGTTAAGTATCTGGGCTCCATACCATGATACCACTCATAATCCAGAAGGAAATGGACATACCCTTAGGGAGCGCTACCCCCAAATAACCTTGTGCAACGATTCCTGTTTTGACCATTCCGGGCTATGAGGCTCGACAAAGTCTTGTCCACAAGGCTACGCTTTTCACAAAGTCATGCTTCGATCAACAAATGATCAGCGGCACTTCATATGCCACGTTACCAAATTGGGAATGTATCACTAGTAACCATCAACTACATAACGTCTGAGCTCGTACGTCTCAGAGAAGGGTGTTAAGCTAAGAGAATAAATTCTCCGCCACCAAACAAAAATGTATTTGATAGAAACCAGCTTTACATCTCAAAGTGTAACATCAGACATACATCCGTACAAGTCTGTTTCGGGTTCGAACAGAACCGAAGGCACTTCAAAAGAAGCCCTTGAAATCCAGGTATTCTCAATCCCGATCGGACTCCCCATCACATATGGAGATCTCTATACCGGAGCAACTCAGTGCAGAGTCATTAGATAGGTTATCCTATCGTTCTCGAAGATACCCGGTCTTCACCACCGTCTTCAATTGCTATCCATTTGTCGCATCACTATTTGGAATGGGTTACATGACACAAAGTCCTCTCCCGGCTAAACAGAATAGTGAGCGCAATATTTCAAAACTGTATGGATAATGGGATCTCAGTTAAATCACAACTTGTTACCCAAAACTTTTCTTTCAAATGGTTAAATAAATTACCATTTTAATCTTTTAAACAAAAAGATTCACTTAACAAAGTTCACCAATCTTTCACAAAGATTCATTTACAATATTTAAACAAAAGATCTATCTTCGAGATCCTCTTTTGTTTGAAAACAAAGTTCACAAATATTTCACAAAGATTCCTTCATAGCTTTTGAAACAATTCCATTTCAAATCTTTTATACAAAAGATACACCATTAAGATCCTCTTCAATTTCAAATAAGATTCAACCATCTTTTACAATGATTTATTCATAACTTTCAAACTATTTCAATTCCATTTCAAACTTGAAACTATTTTCCACACAAATTGGAAATCCTTTCTTTATATGAAAGCTATTATTATTTGAAAACAAATCGTTTTCGTTTTGGAAAAATCCGATTACATTTGCACGAGTTAAAACCCCTTTAAGTCTAAAATTTGGGTTAAATTCGAATTCCCAAAACAATACTTTTAAAATGATTTAAAACACATATAAACACATTTATAACTTGTATAACCTTTTTAAACCATAATTTCCAAACATAGAATTCAATTTCAAATCTTGAATTCAAATTCAAATCAAATTATTTAAATTTAAAAACTTTATTTGGTTATTCAAAATAACTTTTATCTTTGAAACTCCTTTTCAAAAGCTTTTCACATTTAACTCAATTATATTTCCAAAACTATTTTGGATTCAAAAATTCAATCTTTAAAACCATTTCAAAAATCTGTAACTTAACTAATTTCCTTGTGCAATCCATATTTGTGCGTGTATAGTGTAGCCTTGAGGTTTATACAATAGTGCAATATCATCAATCATCACATCACATATTCAAGCACAGCAATATCGATAAGCGGTATAATCTATAACGCTCATCTTCACTTACAGATGCACAGATAAATAATATAAATTTATCATAGATAAATAAATTACATTCATCACAGATCACATCAAAACAATTCATAGCACAAAGCATAACATATCAGGGATATCAAACATTTCAACAATCAATAGAATTCAAACATCCATAAGTAAGATCAATTAATTATCTAATTAATTTAAATCAGTTTAATCACTTATGAATAAATTATTAATCCTGGTTAATTAATATTAATTAATTACAAACCATATTAATTAATTAACCTTTAAACATTTATTAATTAACCATTAATAATAAATTAATTAACTTCTAATTATTAATTTATCAACCTTGGTTAATAAATAAATCTACTTTTAATCATTAAATAATTAACCATTAATTATTTAATTATCCTTTACATTAATTACCGTTAATTAATTAATTAATTAATTAATTAAACTTTAATTAATTACCATTTAATTAATTATCCTTAATTACTTCAATTAAGTAATTATCTTTAAGTAATTAATTACCCTTAATTACTTACATTAATTAATCTAAATTAATTAATTATCCTTAATTAAATCACATTAATTAATCACATGGGTTAATTCATCTTTAATTAATCACTTTAATTAATTAACCTTTAATTAATTATGTTAATTAATCACCCTCATTAATGCCATTAAGTAATAAATTTTTTTATTTACTTTTATTAACAAATGAACCCTTTATTAAAAAATTTAAGCTAAATTTAATTTATTTATATTTAAAACGAGCTTAAGGATTAATAAGTGAAAGCTTATATACTAAAATACTTTAAAACTTTGATTAAGTAAAATCACTTATTTTAAAACCTTTAATTAAACCCAAACTTTAAATAAACACTTATTGTATAAAAAGAATTATTTTAATCAAATTCGTTAAAACTTGATTTTAAGCTTAGCTTAAAACCAGTTAAAATTTTCTTTTAATTTGAATTTGGATTTTCTTTGCTTTTAAAAACCTGTACAAAGTTTCTTTTAAATTTTTAAATCTGTACATGATTTTTTTAAAACCCGAATCCATGTTTTCCCTAACAATTTGAAAATCAAGTATACGTTTTTAAACAGACCCGAGCTACTATGCTATTCCCCCGAGCCCATCTTCGAGTAAACCCACATCTTCTTTTTCCTCGTGTCAATCCACCAAATCCTTCGAGTCGAATTCGAGCATCCTTCTTCTCCCCCAACCCACAACTATACCTGACACCACACTCTCGTGTGCATGTGCACGACCACCAGATCGATGATCGACCATCACCGACCCCCTCTCCAATTCACTGACGACGCCATTGTCCCTGCCAAACACCCAGATCATCAGGATATGCTGGGGATCTAAATCGAACAAATTGAGCTTTCACGGGAACAAACTCGATCACTAAAATATGGTTCGTGCTGCCGCCTCTGATGGTCAAAAGATTCACAATCACGTTCAGGTAATCGCCGAAGTGTCACGCTTCCATCCACACCACTCCGGTCAACTCCAATGTAGTGACGACGAAGTGGCGATCAATTTTCTGATGCTAACAAAAATCCGAGTTTAAACCCTAATTCGATCCTGATCCATCACTCTAATCAACTAAAAAATATTTGAATATTTTTCCAACAATCTCCAACACTCGAGTTATCTTCAACATAAATCTCGAAGCTCATTGTCTCCCCTTTCATCAGAAATTACCCAATCTGTGTTTTCTGTTCAACTTTCAATTTCACTTGCATTTCGAGCTTAAACATCATGGACATAATTTTAAATTCATAGATTCCGATAACAAATCAAATTATATACTTGAAATAATGAATCATTCAGGTCATTATTTTGATATAGTTTAAAATTTCACTGTAATTCTTCTTTTTAATGTTAAATGTTCTTCAGATTCATCCTTAAAAAACGTATTTTTAAACCCAATATATTGACAATTATATTTTGTTTATAACATATATCCTATAGGAGATCAGGGAAGAAAAGATTGATTTTTTTATCACGCTTTTAAAGCTTGTAAGTAGAATAGAGATGTACATGCATAGGCACAGACATGAATACATCAATTCACAGACATGCAAGCATATTCACATAATTATTTAAGCATATTCCAGATCATACTTCAATGATCATTAAGATAAAATAGGGTTAAGGGGTTTTGTCACATTGCTTTGAAGTACAGAGGACAAGATTTTTAAGCCTGGAATTGCTTTTGACTTGAATCTGGAAGTTGAACCTAATCTGATCTGTTGAGTTTAAGCCATAATCTGATGATGTTGCTCAGATTGAATTAGTTGCAATTGAATTTTATCTTTTCTTTGATCTCAGGTTTTGTGTTGAATTAGTTCCAGACTTTTGTATTTTAGATTTCGAGGTTGAAGCTTGTTAATTGCTTCAGGTTGAAACTGGAAACAAAGATAGTATCTTTATTTTGATCTGGTCGCATTGATATGATTGCTTTGAATTTCATTTGAGTTTGTTGTTGTTTAAATTTGCTTTGCCTTTGATCTTTGCTCAGATTTGTTTTCAGATTTTTGTTTCTGGTTTTGAATTTTTGCAGAGGATTTGTTTTCCAGGTTTTAATAATTTTTTTATGCTTGATTTTTTATTTATTTCAATCACCAGGTTTTTGGATGTATGAACTGAGAATTATAACCAAGCTTCTTTCTTATTCATATTTTTAATTTTTGGATTAAAAAGGGAAAAAACTTGCTTGCCACTTGTTTATTTTAACTCAACACTTGTCTAATTTTCATAATAAAATGCTTACACTTGTTTAAACAAAGAAATTTATGTTTAGCCCCTTTGTTTTAATTAATTATAAATTATAAACCTTATCATTTCATAATTTTGTAAATCACATTTTACACATTTTCAAACTATTATTTATAGTAATACTTTCAAAAGATATATTCATATTAAAGCTTTGCATATATACTAAATATATATATATATATATATATATATATATATTTCCAAGTATATAAAAGAAAAGTAATTTAAATCTTTTATTAAATCTTATTTTATATGTTATACCTTTAAAACTTTTAAAGAAAAAGATTTAAGTTTGATTATATTAATTTTATAACTTTTAAAATGACCTTAAGGAAAATGATTTGAAATCAAATTATACATTATTACTAAAAATTCTTATATACACATATACTTTAATTTTTCAAAATACAAAGTTAACAAATCCAATATATTATTAAAAACATTTATTTTTAAATTTAAATTTCAAAAATTAATTTACAATCAAATAATATCTTTTTATAAATATATATTTTATTCCAATCATAATTTATTTATTTTCCAAATCCTTATTTTCACCATATATTTTTATTGGCACATTTTTAAATCAATCCAAAATTAAGTTTATAATCAATGTATTATTCAGAATATTTATTTTTGAATTTCTGGTTACAAATTCTATTTTAAAATCATATATATATATATATATATATATATATATATATACACACACACACACATTTTTATTAGTAAACAAACAAGTATCAATTTAATTTGGAAAATACCAAATTAATTCACAATTTAATTTCAAAAATTAAAATAATTTCCAATTTGAATTTGGTTTAAAAACAGGAATGTTACAGATTCCCCCTTAAGAAAATTTCGTCCTTGAAATTTACAAGGGAGACAACAAAGGATGGATACACAAGGATAGAGAAACAGTTTTCTAGATCAAACTAAATATCCATTCTGCATTTGTCTCACCAAATCAGAATATCATCAATAATTATGAGAACGAACTCATACAATATTTCACGAAGTACTTTCGGGTCATCCGGATCTACGAAATATGCACGGGCATTGGTTAGTTCGAAGGATAACTAACTATTCGTAGAATGTTTCTGGACCCAAAAGAACAGAAAAATAGATTCATTTTTTCCATAATTCTCAAGCATTAGATATGGATTCGAAATTCAGGTTGGAATACCCTAAAGTATATACTAACTTGTCCCTTTCGGACTTCGATTTTCACAAGAAATTACAACAAAAATTTCAAATTTGGTTTTGACCGAAATCGCTCTATCGATACAATCCAATTTACTTCATATTCAATTTTAAATTTCCAATTCATTAAAGTTAACATGAAAAGCTAATAAGGAATTGATGAAAAGAATATGAATTAAGAACCTTTTCTACAACGATTCGCAGGGCCACCACCATACCAAAGCTTCTCCCTCGATCTTCCACAAAGCCATCAAAGAATTGAAACTGGATCAAAGGAGGTTGATGGAGAAAATTATTCCCGTTGTTTCTGGGTATCGGCCATTTGTAGTCGTATTCCCCTGTCCCCTATCTCGTCCTCTTCTTGCACTCATACCCACTATCGGTGGATAGTAAGAGAATTTGCTAAGGCATACGGACGGATATCTTAGGGATATACTAATTCTAGGGTATACTTCACCCTATCTCTAATGAATTACCTAATGTGTTATACTCCTAAGCTAAAGTTCAACCTTCAGCTCTGATACCAAAATGTCATGGTCTAAATTTCAACGCTCGAAAATCAACATCCGTACTTCACTTGTATTCGAATGCCGTAGATTCAACCGTTGAAATCCGATTCGTGTCGGAGCTTATAACACATTAAGTACAACAACACAGTGGAAGAAATGAATAATATAAGTATCATTGATACACAATTGATACAACATCAGATACAACTGAATATCAATACATATCAGAGCCAATAGATATACAATAGCGAAAGACAACATCAGAAGATGGTCTAGACTTTGCAACCATCGACAGTGGAAAGATATTTCCAAAAGATAATATCTTCAGAACTCAACAAGATAGGTACTCCAACATATAACGACTCCATTTCTAAAGCTCCAAAGCTAGAAAGACTCCAAACCAGAAAGCGAGAACTACTATCCATGCTGAAGTGAAGCAATTCGATCCCGATGTGATTGCCAATATCCAAAGATTGAATGCTATCAAATTTACACCTACTGTTCAACTATCTGAAAAATCCAACTTTAGACTGCTCGTAAGGAAAATTGTAGGCACCCAGAGTTTATGAAGGGAACACTAAACTCCGGGTCAGTCATGGGACTGGTATGAGCAAAGAAAAACAGTTTATCTTTATCAAAAGAAAAATAAAGAATTTAAAATAAATCCGCAATGCTTTTTGAAAAATGACACTACCATAAGGCCTCCCCGCACACACACAATGCAAGCAAAAACTTGGAGGAGGTTTCTCCTTATAATAGTCAAACATGCTTATTATGCAAAATCTTTTTGATATCATTATCAGTGCATAATGCAGAAAACCTTTCGAAAGTACAATATAAATCTTCGCCAGCATAGGTACCATTATATTGTGCCTGCTATAGCTACCACCTGAGGTGGCAGGTTATACAACTGCAATCGTAAATGGCTCGTATTTGATGATTGGATTTCCAACGATGGTCAGACAAAGGAACTTCCCACACAAACTGGAACGCCTATGGAGGGAAGTCCCCGAGAACCTAACCTGATCTCTGCTACACAAGGCCGGGTTACCTTTGTAACTAGGTAACCACTGACACGCGTATGCCAACTCCTTGGTCATTACCGACCTTTATCTGAGGCGCCTCTCAACCAACAACCATCAAGCAATAAGTTTACAGCAACCATAAAGTTAAGTATCTGGGCTCCATACCATGATACCACTCATAATCCAGAAGGAAATGAACATACCCTCAGGGAGCGCTGCCCCCAAATAACCTTGTGCAACGATTCCTGTTTTGACCATTCCGGGCTATGAGACTTGACGAAGTCTCGTCCACAAAGCTACGCTTTTCACAAAGCCATGCTTCGATCAACAAATGATCAGCAGTACTTCGTATGCCACATTACCAAATTGGGAATGTATCACTAGTAACCATCAACTACATAACCTTTGAGCTCATACATCTCAAAGAAGGGTGTTAAGCTAAGAGAATAAATTTTCCGCCACCAAACAGAAATGCATTTGATAGAAACCGGCTTTACATCTCAAAGTGTAACGTTAGACATACATCCATACAAGTCTGTTGCGGGTTCGAACAGAACCGAAGGCACTTCAAAAGAAGCCTTTGAAATCCGGGTATTCTCAATCCCGATCGGACTCCCCATCACATATGGAGGTCTCTATACCGGAGCAACTCAGTGCAGAGTCATTCGATAGGTTGTCCTATCGTTCTCGAAGATACCCGATCTTCACCACCGTCTTTAATTGCTATCCATTTCGTCGTATCACTATTCGGAATGGGTTATATGACACAAAGTCCTCTTTCGGCTAAACCGAATAGTGAGCGTAATATTTCAAAACTATATGGATAATGGGATCTCAGTTAAGTCACAGCTTGTTACCTAAAACTTTTCTTTCAAATGGTTAAACAAATTACCATTTTAATCTTTTAAACAAAAAGATTCACTTCACAAAGTTCACTAATCTTTCACAAAGATTCATTTACAATATTTAAACAAAAGATCTATCTTTGAGATCCTCTTTTGTTTGAAAACAAAGTTCACAAATATTTCACAAAGATTCCTTCATTGTTTTTGAAACAATTCCATTTCAAATCTTTTGTACAAAAGATACACCGTTAAGATCCTCTTCAATTTAAAATAAGGTTCAACCATCTTTTACAAAGATTCATTCATAACTTTCAAACTATTTCAATTCCATTTCAAACTTGAAATTCTTTTCAACACAAATTGAAAATACTTTCTTTATATGAAAGCTATTATTAATTGAAAACAAATAGTTTTCGTTTCGGAAAAATCCGATTACATTTGCATGAGTTAAACCCCTTTAAGTCTAAAACTTGGGTTAAATTCGAATTCCCAAAACAATACTTTTAAAATGGTTTAAAACCCATATAAACGCATTTCTAACTTGTATAACCTTTTTAACCATAATTTCCAAACATAGAATTCAATTTGAAATCTTGAATTTAAATTCAAATCAAATTATTTAAATTGCAAAACTTTATCCAGTTATTCAAAATAACGTTTGTCTTTGAAACTCCTTTTAAAAAGATTTTCACATTTAACTCAATTCTATTTCCAAAACGGTTTTGGATTCAAAAATTCAATCTTTAAAACCATTTCAAAAATCTATGACTTAACTAATTTCCTCGTGCAATCCATATTTGTGCGTGTATAGTGTAGTCCAGGGGTTTTATACAATAGTGCAACATCATCAATCATCACATCACAGATTCAAGCACAGCAATATCAATAAGTGGTATAATCTATAATCCTTATCATCATTTACAGATGCACAGATAAATAATATAAATTTATCACAGATAAATAAATTACATTCATCATAGATCACACCCAAACAATTCATAGCATAAAGCATAACATATCAGGGATATCAAACATTTCAACAATCAATAGAATTCAAACATCCATAAGTAAGATCAATTAATTATCTGATTAATTTAAATCAGACTAATCACTTATGAATAAATTATTAATCCTAGTTAATTAATATTAATTAATTATAAACCATCTTAATTAATTAACCTTTACTCATTTATCAATTAACCTTTAATAATAAATTAATTGACCTTTAATTATTAATTTATCAACCTTGATTAATAAATAAATCAACCTTTAATCATTGAGTAATTAACCTTTAATTATTTAATTATCCTTTAAAATAATTACCCTTAATTAATTAATTAATAATTAATTAACCTTTAATTAATTAACATTTAATTAATTATCCTTAATTACTTCAATTAAGTAATTATCTTTAAGTAATTAATTATCCTTAATTACTTACATTAATTAATCTAAATTAATTAATTAATTAATTATTCTAAATTAATTAATAATCCTTAATTAAATCACATTAATTAATCACATGGGTTAATTCTGCTTCAGTTAATCACTTTAATTAATTAACCTTTAATTAATTATGTTAATTAATCACCCTAATTAATGCCATTAAGTAATAAAAATTTTTATTTACTTTTATTAACAAATTAATCCTTTATTTAAATTTTTAAGCTAAATTTAATTTTTTTATTTAAAATGAGCTTAAGGATTAATAAGTGAAAGCATATATACTAAAATACTTGAAAACGTTGATTAAGTAAAATCACTTATTTTAAAACCTTTAATTAAACCCAAACTTTAAATAAACACTTATTGTATAAAAAAATTGTTTTAACCAATTTGTTAAAATTTGATTTTGAGCTTACCTTAAAAACCTGTTAACATTTTCTTTTATTTTGAACTTGGATTTTCTTTGCTTTTAAAAACCTGCACAAAGTTTCTTTTAAATTTTTAAATCTATACATGATTTTTTTTTAAAAACCTGAATCCATGTTTTCCCTAACAATTTGAAAATCAGGTATTTGTTTTTAAGCAGACCCGAGCTGCTACGCTATTCCCTCCGAACCCATCTTCGAGTAAACCCACGTCTTCTTTTTCCGCGAGTCAATCCACCAAATCCTTCGAGTCGAACTCAAGCATCCTTCTTCTCCCCCAACCCCCAACTACACCTGATATCACACTCTCGCATGCACGTGCACGACCACCAGATCGATGATCGACCATCACCGACCACCTCATCAATTCACTGACGACGCCTTTGTCCCTTCCAAACACCTAGATCATCGGGATATGCTAGGGATCAAAATCGGACAAATTGAGCTTCCATTTGAACCAACTTGGTCACTGTGGTTCGTGCCACCTCTGATGGTCAGAAGATTCGCAATCACGTTCAGTTAACCGCCGTAGTGTCACGCTTCCATCCACACCACTCCAGTCGACTCCGATGTAGCGACGATGAAGCGACGATCAATTTTCCGATGCTAACAAAAATCTGAGTTTAAACCCTAATTCGATCTCGATCCATCAGTCTGATCAACTAAAAAATATTTAAATATTTTTCCAACAATCTCCCATACTCGAGTTATCTTCAACAGAAATCTGGAAGCTCATTGTCTCCCCGTTCATCAGAAATTACCCAATCTATGTTTTCTGTTCAACTTTCAATTTCACTTGCATTTCGAGCTTAAAGATCATGGTTATAATTTTAAAATTCATAGATTTCGATAACAAATCAAATTATATACTTGAAACAACGAATCATTCAGGTCGTGATTTTTATATAGTTTAAAATTTCACTGTAATTCTTTTTTTTTTTGGTTAAATGTTCTTCAGATTCATTCTTAAAAAAATATTTTTAAACCCAATATCTTGTTATTGCAAATATATTTTGTTTATAACATATATCCTATAGGAGATCAGGGAAGAAAAGATTGATTTTTTTTATCATGCTTTTAAAGCCTGTAAGTAGAACAGAGAAGTTTTAGACCTTATCATTTTATAATTTTGTAGATCACATTTTACACATTTTCAAACTATTATTTATACTTATACTTTCAAAAGATATATTCATATCAAAGCTTTGCATATATAGTAAATATATATATATATATATATATATATATATATTTCAAAGTATATAAAGGAAAAGTAATTTAAATCTTTTATTAAATCTTATTTTATATGTTATATCTTTACAACTTTTAAAGAAAAAGATTTAAGCTTAATTATATTAATTTTATAACTTTTTAAATAACCTTAAGAAAAATGATTAGAAATCAAATTATACATTATTAATAAAAATTCTTATATACATATATACTTTATTTTTTCAAAATGCAGAGTTAACAAATCTAATATATATTCATATTTTTAAATTTCAATTTCAAAAATCAATATACAATCAATTTGTATTTATAAATGAATAAACAAACAATATCTTTTTATAAATATATATATTTTATTCTAATCATAATTTATTTATTTTCCAAATCTTTATTTTCAACATATATTTTTATTGCCACATTTTCAAATCAATCCAAAATTAAGTTTATAATCAACGTATTATTCAGAATATTTATTTCTGAATTTCCAGTTACAAGTTCTATTTTAAAATCATATTTATATACATTTATATTAATAAACAAACAAATATCAATTTAATTTGGAAAATACCAAATTAATTCATAATTTAATTTCAAAAATTAAAATAATTTTTAATTTGAATTTGCTTTAAAACAGGAATGTTACAATTACTAACATTAATTAATTTAATTTTGCATTTTTAATTATTATTAATTTAATATTTTCAAATACATTGATAACTTTTTCATTTAAACTCTTATTGTCAAACATTATATATGGAAATTGATTAGAAAATCGCCACGAACATAATTGTGCAAGTTTTGTAGCCAAATTCTAATATTCACAAAAATTCTATTTTTGGTATTAATAAATGTATTAATTAACTCGTTTAATTAACTACAGCTAGTTTTACGGGGTGTTACATTCTTCCCTCTTAAAAGAATTTCGTCCCCCACATTCCTTAAGGGAAGAGTCACGTAACATATTGTGCAACTTTTCTAAGTTATCCAACCAATTAGTGTGCAACAAATTTTGGCATCCAATCATGTATAAATGCACGGTGTATCTCAATATGTATGATATTTATGCTGAATAATTCTAAATTGGCGCCTCCTATACGAATGCATCTTTTAAAACAATTTTGAAAATATGATGCAAATAACCAATATAAACTACCAGTTCTATATGCATGCAAAATTTTAAAATCAAAATCTTTGTTTTTGCACACAAATTTTCTCGCACTTCTATGAATAGAAGTACGGTTCAACCAATTTCGCATACAATACCTGCCATCCAAAATTCTAGCATACCATTTTTAACATCCAAAATATTGAAAAATTTATTTTTCTAAAGCTATACTCTTATTTCGCAAAAAGGTTTAGATGGAGAATTTCATATTTTCAACCTTCTCTTTTGCACCCATTTCACTATACCTTGGAACCTTCTTGTAATGACTCATCCTTCACTCCACAGAAAGACGTATCATCATTAAGAAAGAAAGGGATAGAAAAGAGAAAAGATAGAAAAGAAAGAACTAAACAATATCAGAATCTCACAGTGGAACGAATAAAATATATTAATCACATAAGTTATTACATAATATACATCATCTGTCAGAGTTACATAGCTTTATATCACAACACATTAGACAGTTATAAAACCTGTCTATCATACAACTCAAGATTCAACACAGAGATAAACACAGCAGAACCACAATATCTATATACACTGAAGCCTCATGCTCCATATCTCCTCTAGAATTCATCAAAGCTAACCTGAATCTCTTGGCTACTCGTAAAAATTTGATTACCCAAGAGTTTAATAAAACATAAAATAAACTCTGGGTCAGATATGGGTCTAGTGTGGGTAAATGGTTAAAGTTGCTTAACTTTGAAAATCATTTGAAAACAAAAGGTATCTCGTAAGACTTCCCGCACATAAACACAGAAAAGTTTTTACCTTACGATAACCAGAACATTTGATAGGAAATCCCATGATATTATAATAGTGTCTAAGGTTTTCAAATAAATACAGAAATAGCTGGAATGCTTACATCTCACGTTCCAACATAGTTGGATACAATCAAAACGTACGACACTTAATGGAGATTGGATTCCATACAATGGCGGGGCTACTGGGGTACCGCCCGTCATAGTACGTGGCCTTGATCACCGTACCGAGGATCCACCCTGATCCCCTACAACACAAGACCAGAACCATCTCTTACTAGATAGTCCCGAATAAGACAACCCCAGCAGTTGTCGCGACCAACTGCCCACACAGCCGAATAAAAAATACCTCTTGACAGGGGAAATCTTATCCTACTTGGGTGCTACCTACTTAGCCTTGCTGCACCTTCCCTGTTTTAGCCATTCCCCATTGATGAGGCTTGAGGCTACGATTAACTTTTAGAACACATATCTTAGAATGTTCATCGTCCTTCAATGACGATGTTCTGAAAGCATTCAATCCATACAAGTTCATTCCGGGTTTGAACGAAACCGAAGGCACTATCTCGTTACACTCATTTTGGAATCACCCTCAGAGTTAACGACAATAGCCCTTGCACTCTGAATCTTCATCTTGAACTTCACTGGAGATTTCACGACCCATCGTTTAATTTGGATCGATGTGGTTTTTGGATACCCAATTTGGAAATCCGATTCCGGTCTGATCGAAATCCAAAATGCCGTCTTTTAAGGTCAAGTTGTTTTAAGTTAAAATAATTTATTTTATTATCTATATTCACATAGATAAATAATTCAAATTATCCCAGATAGATAATCCATGTGATCATAATCCAGCCAAAGTATCTCATATCACAGAGCAGCACATATCACATCAGAGATATCAATAATCCAAGGCATTCAATATCATTCAATCATCCATAAGCAAGATTAATCAACCACATCATCTCTAATTAATTTAATTAACCACCAACGGATTAAATTAATTACTTCTATTACTTTTAAATCCTGCTTACTTAACATTAATTAATTACAAACCAATCAATTAATCATCCTAAAATTATCCATCTTAATTAATCATCCTTGATTAATTATTGTTCAATGACATTAAGTAATTAGCCTTTAATTAATTACACAAACTAATTATCCTTATCAATTTACAGTAATTAACCTTTAATTACTCTCATTAATTACATTAATTAATAATCCTCTAATTACTTTCATTAATTAATTATTCTTCTAATTAATTATATTTAATGATTAATCCATAATTAATCACATTCGTTAATCAATCTTAATTTGTCACATACAGAAATTAACTATCCTTTAACTACTTACATTAACTAATTAACTCCTTAATTAATTATATTAATTAATTCTTTAATTAATTACACTAAGTAATTAATCCTTAATTACTTCCACTAAGTAATTATCCTTCAATTACTTTTCATTAAGTAATTCCCCTTTAATTAATTACATCCAGTAATTACCCATTAATTACTTACATTAAGTTATTACACTTTATTAATTACATTAAGTAACTATACTTAATCAATCATCAAGTGATGATCTTTAATTAATTAAACTAGTTAATTAACTTAAATTAATCACATTAATTTAATTAATTACATTGAGTATTTAATCCCTTTAATTACTTCCATTAATTAATTACTATTCAATTAGTTTCCTTTAATTACTTAGATTAATTAACCCTTAATTAATCAAGTAATTAACTATCCTAAATAAATTAAACCAATTATCTTAAATTAATTAATTAATTATCTCTTAATCACTAGTTAATGATCCTTAAATTGATTATATTCATTAATTATCATTGATTACTTCACCTAGTAGTTATCCTTTTATTTTTAATTAATTAATCCCTTATTAATTACATTAAGCGATCAACTTTGAATTAATTCACTAATTAATTATCCCTAATTAACCACCACCTTAATTAATTACAGATAAATTCTTTATCTTAATTAATTACTCATTTAAATCTTATTAATTTAAATGCTTGAAATCAAATTGTTATTATCATACAAAACCATTTGAAACTCTTTTATTAATTAAAGTTTGATTCATTTACCTTAATTATATCTTAAATAAATTTAAAGATTTCATTTGAAAAGCATTAAGGAATTAATACATCATTAATTTTATTTTTAATAACTTTAAAACTTTGGAAAAATTTATCTTTGAAAACTTATTTATTCGATTTGGCTTTGAAACTTTGTTTAACATCAACCGTGCTTAAAACTTAGTTAATATACTTTGAAAAACTTGAATAAATTTAAATTACTTTGCTTTTTAAAATTATGTACACGATTTCCTTTAAAATTAAAACCAGGTTACAACACAAAAACAACTCGAGCCAGCTTTGATCCCTTCCCTAGATAATTCCCGATCTACTCTGTGACCCTCACTCTCTCGTTCCTACTTCGAGCTACACACGAAGACAACACGAGAGTCGACCCGAGCATCTTTCTTCTTCCCAAACTCAACCAACCCTAAACAATATCTCAGTGCACATGTGCACGTGCACGGTCGCTCCATCCACCATAGATTGACGCTGGGATCTTCGACAAGCCATCGACATCCACGCCAACCCTCACATTCACCCAGATCGATGCAAACGACAACCAATCGAAATCGAGCTTCATCGTTCAGAATCTGGAACCAACCTCGATCGACGATAACGACCTCGAGAACCATCGCCAACCTCACCAAAACTTCGTCAGGTCACCACACTTCGATCCCATCACATACGATCGCCTCCGATGATCTACCGACGTCGCTCGAAGCTTGCAAATAACCTCGACCAAAACAAGTCTCCGAACACTAATTCGATCCTGGCCGGTAACCACGACCAATTATAACTCTGGCGAACAATTTTCCTATAACCACCATGATACGTCCTTTCTCTAGACCAAAGCCCGACATCCATACTCCCTCCGTTTATCGGAATTTGGCGAAATTGCGAAATTCGTTCAACTCCGATTATCTCGACTATCACAAGCCTAAAAATTTGGATATTCATATCAAAATTCATGATTTTGTACTACGTTTCAGATTATAAAATCAAAAATTGAAATTAGCCTGATTGATTTTTAACATATATTAAGATAACATATATTAAGATCATCACTGACATTTATTATTTTTGAGATAATTGCTAAATATAAATTCTCGAAATTATTTTTAAAAAAGATGTTGTAGAATTTCAATCATCTTTCATTTACAAATCAAAATCTAAAATTGATTGTGTGGTGAGATATTAAATTTTATTTAGTGAACAAAGCCTGTAAACACACAACAGAGCATATCTATATAAATATATTCAGACAATACACCGGCATATCATACTTATATACATACATTCACATCCAAGAATTCATGTAAACATTATATATTATATTTCATCACATGCATCAAGGTTTAATCACTTATTTTAAATCTGTTTTAAAAAAAAATCTTACTCACCAGATAATAAATCAGAGAACAAGATTTCTTATTTTAATCTAGAATTGTTATACTTGATTTGATATGTACTATTGTTGATGAATTGATCTTTGAATTGCTCAGGTTAGAAGTTGAAGTTGAATCAGATGTTGAAGCTTAAATCTTTGCATTGCTTTGCTCAGGTTTGAAATAGTTTGAAAATGATGAATTTGTTGCTAGCTTGATCTTCTTCAAATTTTGGTTTCCAGTTTATTTTATTTGAAATGTAAGAAGAAGAATGGGAAGACACTTGATCTGAAAAACCAGATTTCTCTAAACATTTTAAAACATATGATTTAAATTTGAAAAGAAAGACGTATGCCACTTGTTAGTTTATGTGTTACTTGGCTTACAAATGTTGTTTAAATGTATTCAAAGCTTTACAAATGTATTTTTGCATGATTTATTTTCTTACAAATGTTAAAGGCAATTTATTTTATGTTTAACCCCTTATTATAAATTACTTATATTTCTATATTTATGAAATGTGATTTTTATTTATTTATGCAAATATGAAGTTATGTATATATTTATTTATGTATTACTTATGTTTTGAATAAATTAATCTATTATATGATTTATATGTTTTTATATATTTGTGGATTTCATTTTAAACTTTTATGTATTTACAAACAACATTTTATTCATGTGTAGCTTTAAAAGAAACCTATATATATAAACCATATTTAAATCAAGCAATATTTAAAAAGAAAGTAAAACAAACCCTTTTGTAAATCTTATTTAAACTTAGGCTAAAATACTTTTTGAACTAAATAAATATTTACCTTTGTTGTTTTTGAAAATATATGATTAACTTTTAAATAGCTTTGAAAAGTTTTATATTAAATTCAATCATAACTTCTAAATTACAAAATATATATTAAAATTTGAAAACATGATTTTATTTGTTAAATTCAAACCAACGCTTTCCCATTCATAATATATATATATATAAATATATATATACACACACATTATAAATAGAAAACATTTTAATATTGGCCTGGAAAATTTATTATATTGAATTTTTAAAACATAACTTCAAATCACAACATATACATATATATAATTGAAAACATAATCTTTTATTAAAGTAAAACCAAAGACTTCCTATTTACAATATATATACAAATATATATACATTATAAATCGAAAACAATTTTATTAGCTTTAAAAGATAAAATTTACCAATTAAATATATATAAAAAAGATTATTAAACCAATTTAAATACTTATTAATAAAGATTATCAAATTGTTATTGCCCAAAATTCTAGGTCATCACATTCCTCCCCCCTTAAAAGAATTTCGTCCCCGAAATTTAAAAGCAAAGATAATTAAATAATCCAGTAAGAGATTTAATTTTCAAATAGCAAGCACATATATCAATCATACACTAACAATCATAGCAACCAATTTATTCAAACAAACAAACCTAATTATCCTGACACAATTCAGGATAGGCTATCCTAACACTATCTAGAGTTTCCCAGGTACAATCATTGGGATACTTGCTCTACAGAATCTTAACTAGCACACCACTTTGATCCTGAGCTCCTTCTTACCTCGATCTATATTCTGAACAAGATATCCGACCACAGTCAAGTCTGGCTCAACTTCCAAATCCTCCTGAACTGCTGGTTCCATAACCAGTGATGGATCATACACGTACTCCCTCAGAGATACGTGAAATTCATTGCGAATCCCTGCCATCCGGACTGGAAATTCAATTCTGTAGGTCAAAGAACTTATCCTTTCGAGAACATGGAAAGAAATCCAATATACCTCGGAACTAGCTTCCAGTCTTACTAAATCTTATAGCTCCTTTGATCGGAGAAAGCCTTTACAAAACCATATCTCCAACTCCGAATTCCAAATTCTTCTTCTTTTGTCCGCTTAACCCTTCTGACGATCCTGGGCTACCTCATCTCTTCTTGATCAGCTCAACCTTCGCTGATGCTTCTCAAAACAAATCTGGACCAAGAACAAGACGATCTTCAAATTTTACCCAACAAAATGATCCTTTCAAGTTCTACTGAATAATCCAAAACACAAGCTCTAATCCACAAACATCAGTAGATTTCAAACTTACTTCTCTTATTCGGAATAACCAAAACAGGCGCACTCGAAAAACTCGCCTTCAGATCCTGAAAAACTTCCCTTAGGAGTCTGCAATTTCTTCCACTCTTGCACAGCTGCTACCTCGCTTCCGCTGCTCAACTCTGATTTGGAGTAGATGAAAATGCCGTCGACGAACATGAGCACAGACTTGTCCAACACATCCCGGAAGACACGGTTCAACAGACCCATAAAGAGAAAACACAAAAGTTCCATGGAATCTTGAGCTGCTTCACCAAATCCTTTTTCTAGGAGCCATCCTTCTACTATCTGAACCACCAGTAACATTCTTGGAACTAAGTCGATGTGAAAACTCAATCTCCCGATGCTAAGGCAAACCTTGACTTCTACGAAGACATCCGGAAAAGTCTCTGACAACTTCGATAACTCCTGCTTCTTCTTGAGACGCCTCGATCCCATGCAAAAGATTACTCATATGATATCTTAGAACTAATCGCAAGTCACCTTTTGATCCTACCAAGTTCAGATTCCATACTGTTCTTCATTCACAAATCAGAATAGCTTTATCCTTTCCTACTAGAAGAAGAAACTGATGGTCCACCTTACAAAACAAACACCCTGCTCTGTTGAGCTTCCTGAAGAAGTGAGCAAACTTCACCAAGTGTTCGGGATGCTGATAGTCGAAACACAAATATTTCCGAACCATCGAAGAAATGGGTCCACTCAACTGCTTAGCCAGACGACCTTCCTGCCGGCACACAAAACACCTCAGAGCTCCACTGCTGCAACAGATGCCAAAACTTCTTATCCATGAGCTCTTCGATCTTCAAAGCCATATCAATCAATTCTTCAAAAGAGTCTTTAAGATGGCAGACATCTTCTCAAGAAACTCGGGCCTCAAACCAAACACAAACACCCTGGTGAACTTAGTCTCATCACCGATGCAGACAAACTCCATTGCCTGAGATCCAGAAAATCCTTATGTAGCCGAGTCTTCTCTGCGGCAGGTATCAACTATTCCTTAAATTCCACCATAAACTTGTTCCAAGGGAAAATATCTTCAGGAAAGTCTACAGTCGTTGTGTCCCATCATGCAGTTGCTTCTTCCTAAAGTTGCCAAGATGTCATTACTCTCTTCTGCTCACCCGACGGATCCAAACTCTTGAAAATCCGCTCACACGAGCGCAACCAAACTTGCACTTCAATGATGGACTCTGAACCTTAAAAAGGCTTTCCTTCAAAATTGGTGAAATCCTTACACCATGCTGCAAAGCTTACTCGAGGCGATATTGGGTCTATAGCCTCGGCAGATACTC
This sequence comes from Allium cepa, assembly GCA_030765085.1. NCBI lineage: Eukaryota > Viridiplantae > Streptophyta > Magnoliopsida > Asparagales > Amaryllidaceae > Allium > Allium cepa. The sequence continues at coordinate 170,003,852 of CM060932.1, forward strand.
TTCCAACTTCAACACTCGGACCTCTTCCACTTGTGGTAGTCGTGCTACACACACCACTACCCTTCCTACCTCTAAAACTCGTGTTAGCAAAGCTGAATAGGTAACTCAACAAAATAGGTATATATATATATATGTATGTATGTATGTATGTATGTATGTATGTATGTATGTGTATATAAATACAAGTACGCTCTCTCAAGAAAGATATCACTCCAAAGCCTAGGTATTCTCTCAATCTAGCACTCTGATACCACTGTAATGACCCGTCTTTCACTCCACAGAAAGACGTATTATCATTAAGAAAGAAAGGGATAGAAAAGAGAAAAGATATAAAAGAAAGAACTAAACAGTATCAGAATATCACAGCGGAACGAGTAAAATATACTAATCACATAAGTTATTACATAATACATCTTCTGTCAGAGTTACACAGCTTTATATCACAATACATTAGACAGTTATAAAAATTTTCTATCATACAACTCAAGATTCAACACAGAGATAAACACAGCGGAACCACAATATCTATATACACGGAAGCCTCCTACTCCATATCTCCTCCAGAATTCGTCAAAGCTAACCTGAATCCCTTGGCTACTAGTAAAAATTTGAGTACCCAAGAGTTTAATAAAGCAGAAAATAAACTCTGGGTGAGACATGGGTCTGTTGTGAGTAAACGGTTAAAGTTGCTTAACTTTGAAAATCATTTGAAAACAAAAGGTATCTCTTAAGACTTCCCTCACATAAACACGGAAAAATTTTTACCTTACGATAACCAACACATTTGATAGGAAATCTCTCGATATTATAGTAGTGTCTAGGGTTTTCAAGTAAAATACAGAAATAGCTGGAAAGCTTACATCTCACGTTCCAACCTAGTTGGGCACAATCAAAACATACGGCACTTATTGGAGATTGGGCGCCATACAATGGCAGGGCTACTGGGGTACCGCCCGTCACAGTACATGGCCTAGATCACCGTACCAAGGATCTACCCCGATCCCCTACAACACAAGACCGAAACCATCCCTTACTTGATAGTCCCGAATAAGGCAACACCAGTTGTCGCGACCAACTTCCCATACAGCCGAATAAAAAGGGACCTCTAGACAGGGGAAATCTTATCCTACTTGGGTGCTACCCACTTAGCCTTACTGCATCTCCTCTGTTTTATCCATTCCGGGTCGATGAGGCTTGAGGGTATGATTAAATTTTAGAATACATATCTTAGAATGCTCATCGTCCTTCAATGACGATGTTCTGAAAGCATTCAATCCATACATGTTCGTTCCGGGTTCGAACAAAACCGAAGGCACTATCTCGTTACACTCATTTTGGAATCACCCTCAGAGTTAACGACAATAGCCCTTGCACTCTGAATCTTCATATTGAACTTCACTTGAGATTTCACGACCTATCTTTAATTTGGATCTATGTGGTTTTCGGATACCCAATTTGAAAATCTGATCCCGATTTCATCGAAATCAAAAATGCAGTCTTTTAAGGTCAGGTTGTTCTAAGTTAAAACAATTTATTTTATTATCTATATTCACACAGATAGATAGTCCACATTATCACAGATAAATAATCCATATTATCATAATCCAGCCAAAGTATCTCATATCACAGAGCAGCACATATCACATCAGAGATATCAATAATCCAAGGCAATCAATATCATTCAATCATCCATACGCAAGACTAATCAACCACACCATCTCTAATTAATTTAATTAACCACCAATGGATTAAATTAATTACTTAAATTACTTTTAAATCCTGCTTACTTAACATTAATAAATTACAAACCAATTAATTAATCAACCTTTAATTATCCATCTTAATTAATCATCCTTGATTAATTATTCTTCAGTTACATTAAGTAATTAGCCTTTAATTAATTACACAAATTAATTATCCTTAACCATTTACAGTAATTAACCACTAATTATGAAACGATTCTGACTCGACCTTCGAAAATCGGCACCGAATACATCACCTATATTCAAATACCGCAGATTCAAACGTCGAATCTGGTTGGCCGGAGCTTATAACACATTAAGTATAACAACACAGCGGAAGAAAAAGAATAATATCAATATACAACATTGATACAATATCTGATACAACTGAATATCAAATACAAATGACTATCAAAATATCCAAGATAAATACAAGACAATCACAGAGACAGTAGCAGTGGAAAGACAATGTCTTCAATGCCGACTCCAAAACTCCATTTCCAATCCAAAGCTAGCTCGAACCTCCAACATGTTTAATTAAGCAAATGCGATCCCGAATACGATTGCCAAACCAAAGAATCCAACGATCGAAGGCTATCGATTCTATATGTACTATTTGATTATCTGAAAAACCCAACTCTAAACTGCCCGTGTGGAAAATTGTGGGCACCCAGAGTTTAGGAAAGGAACAATAAACTTCGGGTCAATCATGGGACTGGTATGAGCAAACAAAAATAGTTTATCTTTAAAAAAAACAACAAAGAATTTTAAATTTGAAATCCACAATGCTTTTTGGAAAATGAAACTACCATAAGGCCTCCTACCGCACACACAATGCAAACGCAGAATTGGTGGAGATTTCTCCTTATGATAGTCAAATATGCTTGATACGCGAAAATCATTTGATATTATTATTATTAGTGCATGGTGCAGAAAACCTTTCGAAAGTATAATATTAATCTTAGCCAGCATAGGCATTTCACACTTATGCCTACTATAGCTACCATGTTCAATAGCATGTTACCGCCACATTTCATGGTAGGTTATACAACTAAAACTGTAACATTCCTGAATCTTAGCTAAAAATAATTTGATAATTGATTTAATTACTAAGATTAAATTTTGAAAAAATTGGTAATCAAATTTAATTTTGGATTTAATTGTGAATTCATTTGGAATTTATTTGCATTTGAAATATAAAAATAAAATTGAATTCATCAAATTTAATAAGATATATGTTCATTTAGTTATACAAATGAATTATAATTGGGAAATTGATAATAAATATATTGATAAAGAATATTATTGATTTGAAAATACTAAAATGGATATACTAAAAAAAACAAATTGGATTTATTTTGGAATAAATATGAAGATTCCAGAATAAATTAAAAGTATGTGTTTATAAAATAATATTTTGAATTTGAATTCAATAGTAAACATTCTGAAAATAATTTGAATTTAAAACTCTATATTTTAAATTAGTAAAAGTTTGATTTCTAAAGATTTTAATGTATCTTTTGAAAATAAATATAGTTGTATATAAATATATAAAAGTAATAAGAACAAGATTTGAAATTTTATACTTGTACAAAAAATAAACATAGTTAATATATATAAGAAAATAAAATTTGAAAATATAAAACAAACTAAGGATCTAAATATAGATTTAATTGAATATATTTAAATATCAATATATATATATATATACATAAATAAAAATATGTTAGATAGATAAGAATCATTTTCTTATGGTTGAGTAAATAGTTATAAAAAGGAATATAGAAAGAAAATAATATAAAGCTATTTGAATGTAATGGATTTTAAAAGTTGTATAAATATAATGTATGAATGCAAATATAAAATATTTACCTTTTTAAATTTAATAAATGTATTGTAAATGGAACTGATTTAATAAATAAGTTTACAAAAGCTTTATAAACTAAGGAGTGTGTATATGTACGATTTATTTGTTGAGTGTACAAATTGTTTTAATCCATTTCTCTTTAAAAAGTTGTAAAGGAAAAATAAATACAAATGTATGTAAATAATTTGTAAATAAATTAATAAAAAGGTTTAAAAGTACAAAGCATGTTTTATGAATTAAAATAAAACAGGGTTTAAAGCACAAATTTGTAGGAAGGGGTTAAACACAATTTTTATCATGTGTGACAAGTGTAGTTCGTGCATAAAGAAAATAAACAAGTGTCAAAATGTTTTATAAAAAAATAAAAAAAATTTACATCAGGCCATTCAACTTCTAAGATCTGAGAAATCAAGTTTTAAGCAACCACAAACATGGAAAACAATTCACTTCTAAAACCAGTTCAAAATCAAAGCCAGTAAAAAAAAAGAAAAAAAATCTGTCTTCAAGCAAATAAAAAAAAAACTTCAACCTGAAAAGAATTCAAAGCTTCAAACAAGCAAAGATCAACAAGTAGCAGATCAGTAATCAAGTTTTCAAGCTTGCAGTCTAAGGGTTTCTCTGTTTCAAAAAGGAAAAAAAATACAAAACTGTTTCAGTTGTAAACCTGGAAACAAGAATCAGAAAGCATGCAAGTTAACAATCAAATCTTCAACAAGAATTCAAACGGCAGATAGGTGGGAATCAGCAACAAAAAAAAAATTCAACATTTTTGAATCAGGCCTCTGTTTCCCCTCTGCTCAAAACAAAGGTGAGCAAACTTCTAAACGTAAAGGTTTGAATTTGTTACATTTTGATGATGATTGAAATGGAGTTGTTTTGATATGTTTGCATGTTTGATTTTATCCGAGTAAATGTTTTAAATTTCTCTGTTAAATTGTGTATACATCTGTATAATATATACAACCTGTCTCTGTTACTTCCATAGGCTCGAATTACTTAAAAAAAATCTAAATCTATTCATACAATCAGAATTGGACTTCGATCCATGAATCAAATATGGTTATGATAACATAATATCAATTCTAAAGATAGTTTAAGAATGTTCATTTCAGTAATTAACCCAAGATTAAGAAAAATACAGAGATGTGCTGGTATGAGTCAAAAATATATATCAATAATTAAAATTTTGTGTTTGGATTCCCTGAATGAATTCATGTTAAGAAACTATGAATTTTCATAGTTATTTGAAGATTTTAAAGGTTGGAATTACTGTGTTATCTCGAGTTGAACAAAATTCATGTTTCTGTCAACCACCATCGATCAACGATGAGGTGAATGTCGGGGTTTGTGCTGAAGGAAGGTGAAGGCTTGGCGGTCGACGGAAAAATCGTAAATGAGTTTTTAGATCATCATTGTGTCACATCGAAATCGATTTAGGGTTTAAGAACTCCTTTTAGTCGCCATTTTTCTTAAGTTCGTCGTGACACCTAGGGGGCATCGGACTGGGCGAGGGTGAGTGGAAGAGAAGAAGTTGACGTCGGCGAAGGCCTGGGTGTAATGGCAAAGTTGACGGTGGCGTAGATTGACGGCAATAATAGATTCTTCCGATGGTTTGTTTTTCCATTTTTTGATCGAACGTTGAATTTTCGATTTAGCTTTCGATCCCTTTTTCTGGGATATCGTACTGGTGGTCGAAGTCATAAGTGATGTGTTGAGGGCGGCGACGGTGACCAGAGTTGATCGACGATCATGTGCACGTGCACGTATCACTGTGGCGTATGCGTCGTTATGATCAGCGAGCTCAGGGAGGAAGAAGGAGCTGGATCGAAGTCATGTGCACGAAATCATGGGGTTGGCTCGAAGTAGGTATCGGGATGGAGCAGATTTTAAAAGGTTTGAGTTAGAAACAGAAAGAGAAAAAAACTTAAGTTTTGAATTTTTTTTCACTCGGGTTGATCTTCAGGAAACTCGAAGTAAATGGGGAAGTGTCTCGGGTAATACTCGAAGTTGGTCGGGTTTCATAAATTTCCAGTTTCAGAAACTTTAAAACTCTGAGTCAACCTGATTTCTAAACTATCCATTTTAAACTAATGATTGTGGTTAAGTTGAGATATGTAATTAGAGGTTTTAAAATGAAGATATTTTTAAATTAATTTAGTTCGAAATGTTTAAAACTTATAATTTTAAAAGAGCTACATTTAAATAAACTTAACAAAGAAATAAAGGAGTAAATCAAATGTTTCTAAATTGTCAAATTAAAGGAGGAGCTAACTTATATAATTAAGGAAATAAATAAATGATTTGAAGTTTAATTAATCAAGGAATTAAGGAATAACTAATTTAAGAATGATTAGTTTCTTAAAAATAATTACTTAATGAAAGTAATAAAAAAATGAATAATTAAGGATTTAAAGATTTATAAATCAAGCGTTTAAAGGTTAGTAAATTTTAAAGAATAATTAATGTGGTTAATTAATTAGGGTAACTAAATTAAGAAAAATTAATTAAAGGATAATTAATTATAATTAAGATTTGATTAGTCGATAATTAAATGTTTATTAATTAAAGTAATTAATTACGGAATAAGTGATTAAGATTTGATTAATTACAATTAAGGGTTAATTAATTAAGATAATCAATTAAAGAAATGATTAATTAATGAAGGTGGTTAAGACTTAATCAATTGTAGTTAATGGTAATTTATCATTGATTAAAGATCACTAACGAAAGTGATTATGTGAGTAATAAATTTAAAAACACACGATTTATTCACCTTAATCGAAGATGTTTGATTGTTATTGAATGCTGTGTGATGGATTGATATGTGACGTGATGTTATGTGATGCTTTGTGCTGAGCTGCTATATTTGTGATGAATATACTATTGTATGAATATGAAAACCCCTTGACCCATAAAACGACATTTGAATTTCGATGCGACAGGGAGTCGGATTCCAGTTGGTTATCCGAAACCCACATCGAATCATAATGATGAATCTTTGTGATTGATAATTTATTTTATCGATGAATCTGTGAATAATGATAAGCGTTATGGGTCATACTGCTTATCGATATATTGAATCTGTGATGATTGATGATGTGGCACTTTATTGTGTAAAACCCCTGGACCACACTTATACACACACAAATGTGGATTGCACGTGGAAATGGGTTAAGTCACCGATTTTTGAAATTGCTTTAAAGATTGAATTTTTGAATCCAAAATAGATTTGGAATTGAAAGCTTTTGAAAATGGATTTCAAAAATAAAGGTTATTTGAATAACTTAATTGAGTTTTGAAATTTAAATAATTTAATTTAAATTTGAATTCAATATTTGAAATCAAATTCTATGATTTGGAAACTAGGGTTTAAAAAGGTTATTCAACTTATAAATGTGTTTATATGGGTTTTTTAAACCATTTTAAAAGTGTTGTTTTGGGAATTTAAATTTAACCCAAAGCTTTTAACTTGTTTAAGTATAAATGGATTTTTCCGAAACGAAAACTGTTTGTTTTCAAAAAAAATTTAAAAGCTTTCACATAAGAAATAAACTTCCAATTTGTGTTTAATGGGTTTTCAAGTCTAAAATGAAGATAGTTTTCCAAGTTATAGACAAATCTTTGGAAATGTGTTTTGAAAGCTATAAATTAAATCTTTAATTTAAAGATTTAATGAGTAAACCCAATTGAAATGGGAATTGTTTTGAAATCTGTAAATGGATCTTTGTGAAATTGGTAAACTTTGTGAAATAAATTTTTTTATTTAAAAAGATTTGGAATGGTAATTTGTTTAAACCATTTGAAAGAAAAGTTTTGGATATTAAGTTGTGACTTAATTGAAATCCCATATCCATATGTTTTTAAATATTGCGCTTATTATTCGGTTTAGCCGGGAGAGAACCTTGTGTCATATAACCCATTCCGAATAATGATACGTCGTTATGGATAGCATTTGAACACCGGTGGTGGAGACCGGGTATTTTTGAGAACGAAAGGACAATCCGTCGATTGTCTCTGCACTGAGTCGTGCCGGTATAGGGATTTCCTAAGTGATGGGAAGTCCGTTCGGGATTGTGAATACCCGGATTTGCAAGGGCTTCTTCCTTTATTGAACGAAGTGCCTTCGGTTCTGTTCGAGCCCGGAACAGACTTGTATGGTCGTGCGTCTGACACTATACTTTGAGATATAAAGCCGATTTCTTTCAAATATATATCTGTTGGTGGCGGAGAATTTATTCTCTTATCTTAATACCCTTCTCTGAGACGTACAAGCTCAAAGGTTATGTAGTTGAAGGTTATCAGCGATATACTCCCAATTTGGTAGTTTGCATACTAAGTGCTGCTGTATATTGATGATCATTTGTTGATCATTTGTGATCAAAGCATGGCTTTCGTGTAAAGCGTAGCTTTGTGGACGAGACCTCGTCGAGCCTCACAACCCAGTAATGGTCGAAACGGGAAGGATGTGGCAAGGTTTCAGAGGTAGCTCCCTAGGGTATGACCATTCCTTCTGGAAAAGGGTGGTATCATGGTATGGAGCCCAGATGCTTAATCATGTGGGCACTGTAGTATATTTATTACTGTGTGATGTTGTTGGTGTAGAGGATCCTCGGTTAAAGGTCCCAAAGGACCGGGGGTGGCATATCTTAGGTTTTATTCCCCGGGAAGGGGGTAGTCAGCCTTGTGTTTGCAGAGAGCCGGCTAGGTTCTCGGGGCGTCCCTCCAGAGGCGTTCCCATGTGTCAATATGAAGTTCCTTGGCCTGACCATTTGTTGGAAATCCAATCAAACAATATGCGCCCTGTACAGTTTTAGTTGTATAACCTGCCATGAAATGTGGCGGCAACCTGCTATTGAACATGGTAGCTATAGTAGGCATACGATACTGGTCGTATGCTGGCTAGGATTTATATTATACTTTCGAATGGTATTTCCACACTTTGCACTTATAGTAATAATATCAGAGAATTTTTCTCATATCAAGCAAATTTGACTATCATAAGGAAAAATCTCCTCCAATTCTGCGTTTGCATTGTGTGTGTGGCGGGAGGCCTTATGGTAGTTGCATTTTCCAAAAGAATTGCAGATTTCAAATTTAAATTCTTTTGTTTATTTTGAAAGACCAAATGTTTTTGATTGCTCACACCAGTCCCATGACTGACCTGAGTTTATTGTTCCTTTCCTTAACTCTGGGTGCCCACTATTTTCCTCACGCGCAGTCTAGAGTTGGGTTTTTCAAATAATCCCATAGTAGGTGTAGATTCGATAGCTTTCGGAATTCTCTGGAGTCTTCAGCATTCACGGTTGACCTTGCTTAGCTTGGTGCAACTTGATGAGGGTTCGAGCTAGCTTTGGATTGAAGATGGAGTTCTGGGAGTTTGGCATTGAAGACATTATCTTTCCGCTGCTACTTCTTGTATCTCTGATAGTATTGTATCATTCTATTGTATTCAATTGTATCAGATATTGTATCAAATGTTGTATATCATATATATAATTTCATTTCTTCCGCTGTGTTGTACTTAATGTGTTATAAGCTCCGGCGAACCAGATTCGACGTTTGGGTTTGCGGCATTTGAATACGAGTGTCGTATTCGATGCAGATTTTCGAAGGTCGAGTCAGGATCGTTACAGTGGTATCAGAGATGAAGGTTTAAACTTTAGCTCAGGAGTATAACACATTAAGTAGCTCATTAGAGATAGGGTTAAGTATACCCTAGAATGAGTATATCCCTAAGATATCCATTCGAATGCCTTGGTAAATTCTCTTACTATTCACTGATTGTAAGTATGAGTGCGAGAAGAGGACAAGATAGGGGACAGGGAAATACCAGTACAAATGGTCAATACCCTGCGACAGTGGAAATAACTTTCTCTATCAATCTCCTTTGATTCGTCTTTCCAATTTCTTTGATTGCTTCGTGGCAGCTCGAGGAAGAAGCTTCGGTGTGATGGTGGCCCTACGAATCCTTATAGATAAGTTTCTATTTCGTATTCTCTTCGCCAAATTTCTATCAGCTTTTCGGTTTTTAACTTTAGCGAAATTGAAATTTGGTTTGAAATAAATTGGTTAACTAAAATATAAAGTTAAATAAATTGTATCGATAAAATGATTTCGATTAAAACCAAATTCGAAATTCTATTGTAATTTCTCATGAATATCAAAGTCCGAAGAGGGACAAATTATATATACTTTAGGATATTTCAACTTGAATTGAATCCATTTGTCTATCGTTTGGGTCTCGATATATTTTACGAACGGTTAGTTATCCCTACGAACTAACCAGCACCTCAGCATATTTCGTAGATAGGATGACCCGAGTATCGTGTGAAATAATGGTATGAGTTTGTTCTAATAGTATCGATCTCCAGATTTGGTAAACCAAATACAGAATAAATATTTCGATCTAATTTGATCAATCGTTTCTTTATCTATCATCTATTCTTTCTCGTCTCCCTTGCAAATTTCGAGGACGAAATTTTTTAGGGAGGGGAATCTGTAACATTCCTGAATCTTAGCTAAAAATAATTTGATAATTGATTTAATAATTAAGATTAAATTTTGAAAAAATTGGTAATCAAATTTAATTTTGGATTTAATTGTGAATTCATTTGGAATTTATTTGCATTTGAAATATAAAAATAAAATTGAATTCATCAAATTTGATAAGATATATGTTCATTTAGTTATACAAATGAATTATAATTGGGAAATTAAATTTTGAAACTTAATAAATATATTAACAAAGAATATTGTTGATTTGAAAATACTAAAATGGATATGCTGAAAAAAAACAAATTGGATTTATTTTGGAATAAATATGAAGATTGCAGAATAAATTAAAAGTATGTGCTTATAAAATAGTATTTTTAATTTGAATTCAATAGTAAACATTCTGAAAATAATTTGAATTCAAAACTCTACATTTTAAATTAGTAAAAGTTTGATTTCTAAAGATTTTAATGTATCTTTTGAAAATAAATATAGTTGTATATAAATATATAAAAGTAATAAGTACAAGATTTGAAATTTTACACTTGTACAAAACATAAATAAACATAGTTAATATATATAAGAAAATAAAATTTGAAAATATAAAACTAACTAAGGATCTAAATATAAATTTAATTGAATATATTTAAATATCAACATATATATATATATATATATATATAAATATGTTAGGTAGATAAGAATCGTTTTCTTATGGTTGAATAAATAGTTATAAAAAGGAATATAGAAAGAAAATAATATAAAGCTATTTGAATGTAATGGATTTTAAAAGTTGTATAAATATAATGTATGAATGAAAATATAAAATATTTACCTTTTTAAATTTAATAAATGTAATGTAAATGGAATTGATTTAATAAATAAGTTTACAAAAGCTTCATAAACTAAGGATTGTGTATATGTATGATTTATTTGTTGAGTGTACAAATTGTTTTAATCCATTTCTCTTTAAAAAGTTGTAAAGGAAAAATAAATACAAATGTATGTAAATAATTTGTAAATAAATTAATAAAAAGGTTTAAAAGTATAAAGCATGTTTTATGAATTAAAATAAAAACAGGGTTTAAAACACAAATTTGTAGGAAGGGGTTAAACACAATTTTTATCATGTGTGACAAGTGTAGTTCATGCATAAAGAAAATAAACAAGTGTCAAAATGTTTATAAAAAAATAAATTTTTTTTACATCAGGCCATTAAACTTCTAAGATCCGAGAAATCAAGTTTTAAGCAACCACAAACATGGAAAACAATTCACTTCTAAAACCTGTTCAAAATCAAAGCCAGTAAAAAACAAAAAATCTATCTTCAAGCAAAAAAAACTTCAACCTGAAAAGAATTCAAAGCTTCAAACAAGCAAAGATCAATAAGTAGCAGATCAGTAATCAAGTTTTCAAGCTTGCAGTCCAGGGTTTTCTCTGTTTCAAAAAGGAAAAAAAATACAAAACTGTTTCAGTTGCAAACCTGGAAACAACAATCAGAAAACATGCATGTTAACAATCAAATCTTTAACAAGAATTCAAACGGCAGATAGGTGGGGATCAGCAACAAAAAAGAAAAAAAAAGTTCAACATTTTTGAATCAGGCCTCTGTTTCCCCTCTGCTCAAAACAAAGATGAGCAAACTTCTAAACCTAAAGGCTTGAATTTGTTACATTTTGATGATGATTGAAATGGAGTTGTTTTGATATGTTTGCATGATTGATTTTATCTGAGTAAATGCTTTAAATTTCTCTGTTAAATTGTGTACACATCTGTATAATATATACAACCTATCTCTGTTACTTCCATAGGCTCGAATTACTTAAAAAAAAATCTAAATCTATTCATACAATCAGAATTGGACTTCTATCCATGAATCAAATATGGTTATGATAACATAATATCAATTCTAAAGATAGTTTAAGAATGTTCATTTCAGTAATTAACCCAAGATTAAGAAAACTACAGAGATGTGCTGGCATGAGTCAAAAAAATAATATCAATAATTAAAATTTTGTGTTTGGATTCCCTGAATGAATTCATGTTAAGAAACTATGATTTTTCATAGTGATTTGAAGATTTTAAAGGTTGGAATTACTATGTTATCTCGAGTTGAACAAAATTCATGTTTCTGTCAACCGCCGTCGATCAACGATGAGGTGAATGTCGGGGTTCGTGTTGGAGGAAGGTGAAGGTTAGGCGATCGATGGAAAAATCGTAAATGAATTTTTAGATCATCATTGTGTCATATCGAAATTGATTTAGGGTTTAAGAACTCCTTTTAGTCGCCATTGTTCTTGGATTCGTCGTGACACCTAGGGGGCATCGAACTGGGCGAGGGTGAGTGGAAGAGAAGCAGTTGACGTCGACGAAGGCCTGGGTGTAATGGCGAAGTTGACGGTGGCGTAGATCGACGGCAATAGTAGATTCTTCCGATGGTTTGTTTTTCCAGTTTTTGATCGAACGTTGAATTTTTGATTTAGCTTTCGATCCCTTTTTCTAGGATATCGTACTAGTGGTCGAAGTCATCAGTGATGTGTTGAGGGCGACGACGGTGACCATAGTTGATCGGCGATCATGTGCACGTGCACATATCACTGTGGCGTATGCGTCGTTATGATCAGTGAGCTCGGGGAGGAAGAAGGAGCTGAATCGAAGTCATGTGCACGAAATCATGGGGTTGGCTCGAAGTAGGTATTGGGTTGGAGCAGATTTTAAAAGGTTTGAGTTAGAAACAAAAAGAAAAAAAAACAATTAAGTTTTGAAAAAAAAATTTCACTCGGGTTGATCTTTAGGAAACTCGAAGTAAATGGGGAAGTGTCTCGGGTAATACTCGAAGTTGCTCGGGTTTTATACAATTCCAGTTTCAGAAACTTTAAAAATCTAAGTCAACCTGATTTCTAAACTATCCATTTCAAACTAATGATTGTGGTTAAGTTGAGATATGTAATTAGAGGTTTTAAAATGAAGATATTTTTAAATTAATTTAGTTCAAAATGTTTAAAACTTATAATTTTAAAAGAGCTACATTTAAATAAACTTAACAAAGAAATAAAGGAGTAAATCAAATGTTTCTAAATTGTCAAATTAAAGGCTGAGCTAACTTATACAATTAAGGAAATAAATAAATGATTAGAAGTTTAATTAATTAAGGAATTAAGGAATAACTAATTTACGAATGATTAATTTCTTAAAAATAATAATAAAAAAATGAATAATTAAGGATTTAAACATTTATAAATCAAGCGTTTAAAGGTTAGTAAATTTTAAAGAATAATTAATGTGGTTAATTAATTAGGGTAATTAAATTAAGAAAAATTAATTAAACGATTTTATAATTAAGATTTAATTAATCAATAATTAAAGGTTTATTAATTAAAGTAATTAATTAAGGAATAAGTGATTAAGATTTGATTAATTACAATTAAGGGTTAATTAATTAAGATAATCGATTAAAGAAATGATTAATTAATGAAGGTGGTCAAGACTTAATCAATTGTAGTTAATGGTAATTTATCATTGATTAAAGATCACTAATGAAGGTGATTATTTGAGTAATAAATTTAAAACCACATGATTTATTCACCTTAATCGAAGATGTTTGATTGTTATTCAAAGTTTAACTTTAAAACCATTTCAAAAATCGATGACTTAACCAATTTCCTTGTGCAATCCATATTTGTGTGTGTATAAGTGTGGTCCAGGGGTTTTACACAATTAAAGTGCAACATCATCAATCAGCACAGATTCAAATACAACAATATATTTGATAAGCGGTATAAACTATAACGCTTATCTTTATTCACAGATCGCAGATAAATAACATAGGTACATCGCAGATAAATAAATTACATTCATCACAGATAATAAGTTACATTTCACAGCTTAATCACATCACAGAACATCATATATCAGGGATATCACATAATTCAAAGCATCCAATTCAATCCAAACATTCATAAGTAAGATCAGTTAATTGTTTGATTAATTCAAATCAGATTAATTACTTATGAATTACTAACCTGGTTAATTAACATTAATAAATTTCAAATCATTTTGATTAATTATTCTTTAATCATTTATTAATTAGCCATTAATAATAAATTAATGAACCTTTAATTATAATTCATCAACCTTTAATTGTTAAATAATTAACCTTTAATTATTTAATTCACCATTTAATTAATTATATTTAATTAATTAATTAACCCTTAATTAATTAATTACCATTAAATTAATTATCCTTAATTAATAACAATAAGCGATTATCCCTAATCTTAAATCAATGTTAATCACTTAATTAATCCACCTTTAATCATTAATTAGTTACTTTTAATTAAGTAATTATCTTTAATTAATTACAATAATTAATTAATTAATCCTTATTTAATAATCATCCCTTAATCACTTTCATGAATAATTTAACTTTTAATTAATTACCATTTAATTAATTATTATTAATTAATCACAATAAGTGATTATTCTTAATTAACTAACCTTAATTACTTTCATTGATTAACATTTAATCATAAATTAATTATCCTTAATTAATTTATTCAAAATAATTTTTCCTTAATTATTCACAATAATTGGCCTCAAATTAATTATCCAAAGTAATTAACTCTAATTTTAATTACACAAAGTAACTATACTTAATTACTTAATCACATTCTTTAATTTATCAAAACTTAATAAATTTTAAAGATAAACCTCTTTTATCTTTGATTAACTACTGAGTCATAATATTTAAATCTTACTTTAATGAACCTTTGAAAACAGATTTACTTATTATCATAAATTAACTAAAGACCTGAAGTCAAATAACAATTTAAAAACATCATTGTCTTTTAAGTTAATTTCTTAATTTAAACTCAATTAACTTAAATAATATTTGCATTAATCCTAATTTCAAACAAAAATAAAACATTTATTATCCTTTAAAAATTAATCAGGAAAAGTTTAAAGCTTGATTTAATTAAAATTTTGAAAACCTGTTCTAATTTAAAGTCTAAAACTGCTTTCAATACCAAGCCGAGACCACCTCGTGTCTTTTCCCGAGTCAAATACCAACTTCCCCGAAGCCTTACCCGCTTCTTTTTTCGTTTTCTTTTAAACTTTGTTATGTTAAAATTATAAAACTCCTTACCAAAACCCCACGAGTTTCCCCAACAACGAACCCGATCCAAGACCCCAAATTCTCCTAGTAAACCCAACCACTGACACACACCACCATGCCGTGCACATGCACAACCAAACGCAGCGGCTCCGATCATCGCCGTGAACCCCGGCACATCACCCAACGTCGGAGCAACCAGTATCAACCCCCAAAACACAATCACGATCCCTCACACAAGATCGAGCTACACAGTTGAGTCTGGAACTAAAGCAACCTTCAGCAAAATCCCTTGACCACACTGCTCCGACCACCAGAGACACTGCACCTCCGGCCACGACGTCTCTGACCATTCCCGAAGTTATTCCCCTTGGTCTGGTGAAGCTCGATTCAGCTGAGACGCTGCAATAACTTGATTACTGACCAGTACATAAATAAGAGCTTAAGCCCTAGATCGATCTCTTCAATGACGAATTGTAAATTCATCATGCATTTTTCTGATGATCTTCAATCCTCCACTAAGCTACAACCTCGTCCTCGAGACCCAAAATTATTCCGCTAATCAGATTTTACCAATAAACCCAAATTTGTTCATTCTCGCATTTCTCAGCAAATTCTTACTTAAAATCTTAATTTCACTTTTAAAAATCATCACTTTCGAAAACGTTTACATGATGTAATTACAACTAGAAATCATGGCACTTAAATTTTTAACAGACATTGGGTTCCCTTGAATTCCTTTTAAATTCCAGAAAGATTTTTAATTACTTTTGCTTAAAATTATTTTTAAATCTTAGAACACGTTTAAACAAACAAATCTTGTTTAGATTTTAAAGTCTAACAATGATCAGGGAAAGAGAAATCAAATTTTTTGAACAGGTTTTTTTTACTCTCAGTAATTTATACACAGAGATATACATACCTGTATGCACACAAAACATATAGGCAAGCAAGCATTTTCATAGCACATCTCATGCATTAATCATATTTAAACCAACTATAACATATTCCAGATTGTGGTATAGATAGTGTGCTCACCTATTCTTGGAAGAAGACAGAGAAGCAACAGAGAACAAAAGATAGTCTGAAAATGAAGTATGGAAGCTTTAAAACTGTGATGATTGATTGCTTTTGAGTTTGATCCTTGATTTGAATTCCTGCCTAACTTGATTCCAGATTTGTTTCTGATACTTAATGATTTTAATCGATGAGTTGATCTTTGATTTTTGTTTTAGATTGCCTGAAACTTCATTCAGGTTGATTTGCATGCTTAAACCTGATGTTGTTGCTCTGGTTTGATTCAAGTGAAGATGGCATTTGATGTTGCTCTGGCTTGAAGTTGTTTGAGATGTTTTCCTGGTTATACTTTGAATTTCCAGGTTTGAGTATTTGAACTGCTTTGCTAGCTTCAGATGTGAAATTGTTTATCTGAATTATTTTCAGGTATTGATTTGAGACCATGAATTGTAACTTGTTTTGGTATTGAGAAATTTTTTTCTTCTTGTTTTCAATTTGCAGGTTTAAGTTTTTGAATTCCTGACACAAAAATGAGAAGAGAAAAGTTTTTCCTGTTTTTATTATTTATTATTTTATTTTTTCCAAAATGAAAATAAAATTTTACGAACATGACACTTATTAATCTTATGCTTCTTTAGTTAACACTTGTGATTGTATAATCTCTTTTATTTACACTTGTTAAATGTGAGCATTTTTATGTCTAAACCCTTGCATTAAATTTAAAAATTTATTTTAAACCCTTCATTATTTATAAATTACTTAACTCTTTTATATTTACATATGTATATGTTTTCACCTTCTTACATATTTACATTTGTACAGATTTAATTTTATCTTATTTACATACATATGCATTATATCTTATTTACACTAAATAAAGTAAATGCATTTTTATATGTATAAGTTTTGGAATCTAATTATACTAAATAAAAAAACACATATATAGATTATATATATAAGTCTTTAAAATAAAATTTAACTTTAACCAATTTTTGAAAATTATTTATATCAAAATAATTTTTTTTCAAATATCTTTTAAAATTTGAATTTAAAATACAACTTCCAAACCAATATACATTAAAATTTTAGAAAACAACTTTTACTAATTTAAAATGTAGAGTTTTAAATCTAATTTGTTTTCAACATATTTATTATTGAAATTCAAATTCTATTTTTTTCAACTTCTTACAAAACACATGTTTTATTTGTTTTTGGAGAAACTCAAATTAAGTTACCAACTAATTTCACAATTTAATTTCAGTACTTAAATTAATTATCAAATTAAATTTGATTCAAAACCGGGATCGTGACAAATTACTTTCATTAATTACATTAATTAATGATCCTTTAATTACTTTCATTAATTAATTATTGTTCTAATTAATTATATTTAACGATTAATCCTTAATTAATCACATTCATTAATCAACCTTAATTAATCACATACAGAAATTAACTATCCTTCAATTACTTACATTAGCTAAGTAACTCCTTAACTAATTATATTAATTAATTCTTTAATTAATTACACCAAGTAATTAATCCTTATTTACTTCCACGAAGTAATTATCCTTCAATTACTTTCCATTAGGTAAATCCCATTTAATTAATTACATCCAGTAATTACCAATTAATTACTTACACTAAGTAACTACACTTTATTAATTACATTAAGTAATTATACTTAATCAATCATAAAGTGATTATCTTTAATTAATTAAACGAGTAAATTAACTTAAATTAATCACATTTGTTTTATTAACTACATTGAGTAATTAATCCCTTTAATTACTTCCATTAATTAATTAATCTTTAATTAATTACTTTAATTACCTAGAATAATTAACCCTTAATTAATCAAATAATTAACTATCCTCAATAAATTAAACCAATTATCTTAAATTAATTAATAATCTCTTAATCACTAGTTAATGATCCTTATATTAATTATATTAATTAATTATCCATTAATTACTTCACTTAGTAATTATCCTTTTATTTTTAATTAATTAATCCCAAATTAATTACATTAAGTGATAAACTTTCAATTAATTCACCAATTAATTATCCCTAATTAACCACCACCTTAATTAATTACAGATAAATTCTTTATCTTAATTAATTACTCATTTAAATCTTATTAATTTAAATGCTTGAAATCGAATTGTTATTATCATACAAAACCATTTGAAACTCTTTTATTAATTAAAGTATGATTCATTTACCTTAAGTATCTTAAATACATTTAAAATTTCATTTGAAAAGCATCAAGGAATTAATTGCATCATTTACTTTATTTTTAATAACTTTAAAACTTTGGAAAAACTTATCTTTGTAAACTTGTTTATTTCATTTGGCTTTGAAACTTTGTTTAACATCAACTTTGCTTAAAACTTAGTTAATATACTTTCAAAAACTTGAATAAATTTAAGTTATTTTTCTTTTTAAAATTATGTAAACGATTTCCTTTAAAATCAAAAACCAGGTTACAACACAAAATAAAACCCAAGCCAGCTTCAATCCTTTCACGAGACAATTCCCGATCTACCCTGTGACCCTCACTCTCTCGCTCCTGCTTTGAGCCGCACATGGAGACAACAAGAGAGTCGACCCAAGCATCTTTCTTCTTCCCAAACTCAACCAAACCCAGACAATATCATGGTGCATACGTGCACATGCATGTTCGCTCCGTCCATCGTAGATCGACGCCGCGGTCTTCGACAAGCCATCGACATCCACACCGACCCTTACGGTCACCCATATCGATGCAAACGACAGCCAATTGAAATCGAGCTTCATCGTTCAAAATATGGAACCAACCTCGATAAAAAAACTCTCAATCGCCAACGATCCCGACCTCGAGAACCCTCGCCGACCCTACCAAACTACGCCACATCGCCATGCTTCGATCCCATCACATACGATCGCCTCCGATGATCTACCGATGTCGCTCGAAGATCGTAAATTACCTCGACCAAAACAAGTCTCCGAACCCTATTTCGATGCTGGCCGGTCACCACGGCCAATTATAACTCTGGCGAACATTTTTCCTGTGACCACCATGATACCTCCTTCCTCCAGACCAAAGCTCGACATCCATACTCCCTCTGTTCATCTGAATTTGGCGAATTGCCAAATTCGTTCAACTACGATTATCTCGACTATCACAAGCCTAAAAATCTGAATATTCATATCAAAATTCATGATTTTGTACTATGTTTCAGATTATAAAATCAAAAATTTAAATTAGCCCGATTGATTTTTAAGATATATTAAGATCATCACCGACATTTATTATTATTGAGATAATTGCTAAATATAAATTCTCGAAATTATTTTAAAAAAAGATGTTGCACAATTTCAATCATCTTTCATTTACAAATCAAAATCTAACATTGATTTTGTGGTGAGATATTAAATTTTATTCAGTGACCAAAGCCTTTAAACACACAACAGAGCATATCTATATAAATATATTCAGACAATACACACACATATCATACTTATATACGTACATTCACATCCAAGCATTCCAGTAACATTATATACTATATTTCATCACATGCATCAAGGTTTAATCACTGATTTTAAGACTATTTTAGAAAAAAACTTACTCGCCAGATAATAAAACAGAGAACGTGATTTATTATTTTAATCTGGAACTGTTACACTTGATTTGATCTGCACTCTTGTTGATGAATTGATCTTTGAATGCACAGGTTAGAAGTTGAAGTTGAATCAGATGTTGAAGCTTAAATCTTTGCATTGCTTTGCTCAGGTTTGAAATAGTTTGAAAACTGATGAAGTTGTTGCTAGCTTGATCTTCTTCAAATTTTGGTTTCCAGTTTATTTTTTTTAGAAATGAAAGAAGAAGAATGGGAACACATTTGATTTGAAAAACCAGATTTCTCTAAACATTTTAGTATATGTGATTTAAATCTAAAAAGAAAGATGCATGCCACTTGTTAGTTTATGTGTTACTTGGCTAACAAATGTTGTTTACATGTATTCAAAGCTTTACAAATGTATTTTTGCATGATTTATTTTCTTACAAATGTTAAAGGCAATGTATTTTATGTTTAACCCCTTATTTATAAATTACTTTTATTTTTATATTTATGAAATGTGATTTTCATTTATTTATGCAAATACGAATTTATGTATATATTTATTTATATATTACTTATGTTTTGAATAGATTAATGTATTATATGATTTATATGTTTTTATATCTTTGTGGATTTTATTTTAAACTTTCATGTATTTACAAGCTACATTTTATTCATGCGTAGGTTTAAAAGAAACCTATATATATATATATATATATATATATAAACCATATTTAAATCAAGCAATATTTAAAAATAAAGCAAAACAAACCTTTTTGTAAATCTTATTTAAACTTAGGCTAAAAACTTTTTGAATTAAATATTTACATTAGTT
This sequence comes from Allium cepa, assembly GCA_030765085.1. Classification (NCBI taxonomy): domain Eukaryota; kingdom Viridiplantae; phylum Streptophyta; class Magnoliopsida; order Asparagales; family Amaryllidaceae; genus Allium; species Allium cepa. The sequence continues at coordinate 170,024,526 of CM060932.1, forward strand.
TTTTTTGAAAATATATGATTAACTTTTAAATAGCTTTGAAAAGTTTTATATTAAATTCAATCATAACTTCCAAATTACAAAATATATATTAAAATTTGAAATCATGTTTTTATTTGTTAAATTCAAACCAAAGCTTTCCCATTTATAATATATATATAAATATATATATACATTATAAATAGAAAACATTTTAATATTAGCCTGGAAAATTTATTATATTGAATTTTTAAAACATAACTTCAAATCACAATATATATATATATATATATATATCACAAATTGGAAACATAATCTTTTATTAAAGTAAAACCAAAGACTTCCTATTTACAATATATATACCAATATATATACATTATAAATAGAAAATAATTTTATTAGCTTTAAAAGATAAAATTTAACAATTAAATATTTATAAAAAAGATTATTATACCAATTTAAATACTTATTAATAAATGTTATCAAATTGTTATCGCCCAAAATTCTGGGTCATCACGCTTCTCTTTTGCCCATATTCTTTTTCAACTTTTCCATATACAGTCCGCATAAGTAAATTTTATCCTAAATCTTTAAATTTTTAAAATAGAGTTATTTTAAAATAAGTTTTGTTCGCCTACAACAAGGTGTGGAAAATGAATTCCGAAGGCTAAAACAACTTTTCCTTTATCAATAACAACCTTTTCGTGACTGTCTTTTTGCTACATAGTAAAATTCAAACTTGCTATTTGTCGACTTTTTTCCTATGCTAAGCATATGGCAGTTTAAAAAAAATTGCCTCTTTTTCGCTCAAAATTTTTTTCAACTAAATTTTAGAAATGGTTAAAATTTTAAAAGTAAAACTTACTCTTTTTTTTAACTTTTAGAAAAACATTTTCTATTGAAAATAAAAAAATTTAAACAATTTTTTTCCAAAACTGTTTTTACCTTATCAAAACAAACTAAGCCACATCCTACACAGTCGGAATTTAATCAATGAGTTATTGTCCATGATTGTCTCTTTTCCATTACACAGTAAATTTAAAATTTATAAAGCTTTTTATTTTATATTAGAATAACAATCAGCACACATGTTCATTTATAAAATTTCATCTTTTAAGGCATAGTAAAAGTGACCTATAATTTTGCAACAAACTTTCCTTATCCTTCACTCGCTAAAATCTATCTGCCAAAAATTTAGTATTTTTTAGGACTTAACTTAACTTTTCTTTCAGTACCTAATTTAATAAATTGCCTTATTTAATTTATAAACTTCTAGTTTTTTATTTATTATTTTGCATTAGTTAAGTGTCCTTTATGACATTTCCTTATCTATATTATTTCCCAATAAATATGACGGTCAACGAAGAAACAAATAAAAAAGGAATATTTTTCATAACATCATACATGTTTTATACAAACAGAAACAACTAACACTTACAACCCAAATGTAAAAGAAACAATTTCTCTAAGCTGCAACATCGATTAACATTAATAATGTTGTGACCCTTTCACTTCTTACTTAAATTACATGTACCTTTCTAACAAGTCATTCCATTGTAACTCACAAATATGAACTTTCCTTTTTGGCTACTAATAAATGGGGTCTGTCCATTACTTCCATTATCACAACAAATTATAGAATAAAGATGCACCCCTAGACTGTAATGGGTAAGAAATATAAATTATGCACATTTAGAATAAATCATTGGCAAATTTGGCTTGGCGGAATAAGTTTTTCACCATCTATCTTGTCTTCCTTACCCTTGAGTCTACCAACGTCCTCTATGTATGTTTACAATATTACCATCCTCTATTAACATCTTTCAATCCAAATCTCTCGATAGTATTCTCAAATTTGGTATTTACTTTATTTATCCTTGATCTATAATGCATGAATACTCTAGAACTCATAGAAATGTAATTTGATACCATTCACCATACTTTTGTGGGTTCTTCTTATGGCTTGCATACATGTCTAATAAAACATTCATAGGTCCTCACCAATATTTCTCATATTCAATGAGGGTTCACTATTGCTATTCTACGAGTATTTGTCACTATTCTACTCTTAGCCTTGACTTTTACCCCATCTTACCAAGGCAATCATCCTTATCTACTCCATATTAAAAAATTTGTTTGGTTTCTACCTCTTTAAATTAGAACTTCAAAATTATAAAGTACATAATTCCAAAAAATTTATCTTTAAAAGTAAAAACTTAGAAACTTTCTATAATTAAAATATAACTTGGTGTTTTAACTCTTAAAACTATAATTTAGAATTTATCTATTAAGTTTATTTGTTAAGTTTAAAAGGAAATGTTAGTAATTCAATTTTTAAAAGTTCCTTTCCTGCTTTGCAAATTAGAGTCAATTTTTATTACATGAATGGTCATTCAAAACACCTTTTCTTTTAAAGCCATTTTGAACAATGTAACAACCGAGATTTCGACCTTCGGAAATTGGCACTAATACATCCACTGTATTGCATGCCGAGCAATGAAGTACTGAAAAAACCAAATGTTAGGAAAGAAGAAGAAGGAAGGATAAAGAAGAGAGAAAAAAACTAATCAACACAGTGGAACGAATAACCTATTATATATAATAAATCTTTACACAAAAGCAAAACTGTGATATATATATATATATATATATATATATAATATATATATATATATAGACACACACAACATGAATCGAGGTATACTAACCCATTTCATCCCGGACAGTTATAACAATCCGTCCTTACAATTGATGATAAATACAATAATGAATTCAGCGGAAAAATAAACATCTACGTGAATTCGGCTTTGGACCTCCAGCTCCTTCTTGAAGCTCCAAAGCATCCAACCAAAATCTGTAAAATGCTCAGTCTGACCCGAGTATTATAATAAAATAACACCCAAGTCAGTCTGGAAAATCATTTTGAGAAAAATACACCTAGTTGAATTTTAATGTTATAAAAATCTTTGAAATCAAAAATATCTCGTAAGACCGCACCACACATAAACACAGACGGATTTACGATAACCAAAAACTTATTCTATTGAAAATCCATTAACATTATAATGATGTCTAAGGGTGAAAATAATAATAATCAAGTAGCTGTGATGCTCGTGAGTGTACATTACAATAATACTAGGTATATAATCAATAACCGATAATGCATGTTCGCTAATTGTGTAGGATTCTATGGAGGTGCCTTCAGTACTCCGAGAATGGTCCTCCTGCACATGGATTAGAGATATCCTTCCGAAGCATCATACATTCCTAGTGATGTACCATAGGAAAGCATAATTGTCTCGCTAAGACCAAGTGCATCGCCCCATGCATGCATAACAACTGTAAGTAATGTTTAGGTGGAGCTGACTATACCATATGGGTTTGCCAACCCTACTATCCATGCCTCCTATCTCTGGTTTTAGTCATTACCGCTGGTGAGGCTACGTTCGACGTTCCAACTCATGCATCGCCACCAAAGTAGATCATGGAATCCCACATGGATTCCCATACCCCAACGGTTCTCGGAACCACATATGAATTCCAACATCTTAATATAACCTCCTCCATAGAACCATACAAGGTTTCAGAGTGGTTGCGGTTTTCGAGTCATCTCGTACGAGTACACTCTTCCACTTCCATGGCGCTCCAAAAATCAACCATCGATTGTCGGATTGCTCAATCTAGTTCTTTAGGAAATAATCAGACAATACACAAGAGCGCGGACCACCTCCTAACCATTTAGGTGGATGGATCACCTCATCATTTGCCCTAGAAGAAAAAAACGAGTTTATACGTACAGTATAGCATCACCGACGGTAACTGTATCATACGGTTTCCATGTTTCTCCTAGATATTTCCAGAGTTAAAAACCTTCGGTGTTAAGCAGGGAATATTTCCGTACCACCATAATTAAGAAGGATTACATATTAAGGCCAAGATTTGATAGTCTGTTATTTAACTATCAATAATAACATCCAAATCAAGGATTTATTTCAAAAGAGAAAACCAACATTGTTTAAGCACATAAGCAATCATTATCTCCTTCACTAAATCTATCATCCCTTAAAATCACTTTGTAAATTACTTGTATAAATATAATTTTACAAAGATATATCCACCAAACCCTATACATTCAATACTTATAAAGTATCCATATACTTATCTCAACAGTATAAATATATTCACACACGTTACTCCTCCCAACTTAGAAAATGCACTCATATACTATCCCAATGGTATAAGTATGTTTACAAAATTAAGAAGGATTTTCTTTTTAATTGATTCTAAAATTATTTATAAATTCCTTATAAATCTCAAAAAAACTTTTTATAAAAACTTTTTTATAAATCTTTGAAACCGTTTGTAAACTCTTTATAGAAAACTCCTTGTAAAATCAACCTCTATTTCCAATTATAAGCTCTGTTATAAATTCCAAACCATTTATAAATTCTATCTAAATCCGTACAATTATTTATAAAACTCTCCTTATAAATCCATAAACCCATTTTCAAAATTCGTTTATAAATATCTAACCGTTTATAAAACTCTTTTACCTTGTAAATAATCTCCCTTAAGTCTTCAAACCATTTTATAAACTTCCCTTATCAAATCCAAGTTACTTTATAAAACTCTATTTATGAATCTCGAAAACAATATATATAAATTTTAGTCATTTACTTCAAAACACTATTATACAAAAGTAATTCTTAATATAAACACTATAAATAAATGATTATTAACTTTGAAACATCTTAAAAATAATAATTAATAAATCAAAATATTATAAATAAACAATTGTTGATCTTACCATTATTATAAATAAAAATAATAAATTTCCAAAATATTATTAATAATCGTTATTATTAATTTTAAAGCATATTAATAATTTTAAATAAATAACTTTTTAAAATATTTGAAATATTGATAATAATCTTGAAGTAATATAAAATATAAATTAATAGCTTTAAAATGATGTTAACTAAAAATAAATGACCTTAAAAACAATATTAAAATGAAAATAAATAACTTTAAAATGCAAAATATAAATAAATAACTTGGAAAAAGTAGAAAATCTAGTTGAAATAAAAATAGAAATTAAGTCCTTTAAAACAAAATATTTCTAAAACTCAATTTTGGATTTAAAATCATTTCCGGTGTCAAAATCCATTTCCGACTCAATTGGTAATTTATTGTATTTTTTGAATACAAATTTGAGGCAAATAGCTAACAAACGCTTAACCAATACCAATATTGATTGTCTATCACTATTGGGTTTGAGTTAAACATATAACAATGTCATACCCCATAGATTTAACAACTAGATTTGATAACAATCATACAATAAGAATATTATAGAAAATATTTCAATAAAGATGAGGAATCCCATTGGATCCCTCCGACCTGTCCCCCGCAACATTGTTCACATATATCAGTGCACACATACACACATATGTGAATAAAATCAACAATGGTGAGGAATCCTGTTGGGTCCCTCCGACCTGTCCCCCTGCAATACATAGTATATAACCATATAATATAAATCAACCGCTTCGAGATGGGATTCGTATACAAAGGGCCATCCACTCTTACACGGGAACATAATAGGGTCTCATCCGCTCCAAGGCGGGAATATGTCCAAACCAACTAATAAATATAGTAAATCATCCAAACAATCATTCAACAATTTTTATCAACTATATATCATAATAGTTAACCAAAAAGGTGAGTTTAACTCACATTTATTTCCAGACACCGCCGAGGCATTACGTTTTGGAACTAAAATCGAACAACGTCCGATTTTAGCCCAAATTTCAACCGTCTTCAAATCTGTCCAAACCAGTTCCATAATGAAGCTTTCGTCGTTACGAGCGCAATGCAAAAATCCGTGCTTCGATTGGAACGTTTATACGAGAGTTATGCAATTTCTAAATTAAACAATTTTAAATTAAAAATTTATAAACTAATTATATAATTGACTAAAATTAAAACTATACCCCTACCCTTTCTTCTCCATCAACTAACACCCTGCACACGATATCCATCACACAATGCATGGCTGTGCACTGACACGCCACTTCAGTCAACAATCCATCGAACGAAATCCACCATCTCACTCGTCATCACGATCTCCTTCCTTTGGACCCCAAGAATCCGTGCTCGAACCACACTAACGAAAAGCGATCGAACTACCATGCCGCATCAGTACACATTTCGAACACCACTGCATGAGATTGGACCACCCACAATTTCAACCTGAGGTGCTCCTTCCGATCATGAATCTAAAACAATGCTTCGTTTAACCTCTCATTGATCGTACCTCGACAAATTGCCAACCCTAGCTTAAACGAGAACCGCTGCTCCTTCCCAAATTGCTGCTGCACCTCGAAAGATCATGCCAGGCCGAAGATCTTGGCGATACAAATCTAAGGAAACAAGTTCCATGATTTTGTATAATTTATTTGAATTGATTTCAATTTTAAAGCTTACTTTTTCGTTTTCTTTTGAAGCTTGTTGTTATACAAAAAAAGAGGGCGGTATGTTTAAAAAAAATGGAGGCATGAGCACGGTATGAAGTTGAGTATGGCGGGAATAGTTGTGGTATAGGTAGGGAATCGGAACTTTGAATATATATATATATAATATTCATTGGAAAACATCCAACTTTAAACGTCCGAAAATATCGAACCCCTATCGAGATGTGCCGCCTAGCATCCTATATGTAATACCCCCATTCTGAACACAATGGAACTAGTCTCGAAACATGATTCGATCATATACAGAAGATAGCTTTTCCTACCTAGTTATATTATATTGATTCTGCAATTAATTTCTAAGCGTTTTGAGCTCGCACGACCAAACGATGTCTGATCGCCATGAAAATCGTCGGTGTACATTAACTCACTAGTTCGGATCCAATTATGGTTTGATTTCGTCGAAACCCGAGACAGTTCCCCAAAAGGCTATTTTTATACGTTAATTAAAATGAATTATTGTAAAAAACTAAATTAATCACTTTTAAATCCAAATTAAAAGAGTATTACTACCATTCTTATTCAACAGAATTTTAAATAAGCCATGAAATCATTTTTATCAAAATTCAAAACCTAAGATTCAATTATTTAAACAATTTCAAATTATTAAATTCAACAATTTAATTATCAAATAAATCGTTATATTTGAAATTTTAGTTATTTAACTTATAAAATTAAAATTTCAATATTTTAAAAAATAAATTAAATATTCCAATTTTTAAATGACAAAAATTCTGGGTCATTACAAACAACAAGGATTTTTTACTTCTTAAACTTAGGATTTTTAACTCAGACCATTTAATAAGTCTTGCTTTTAAAAACTCAATTGTTGTACCAAGCCATTTCTTTAAAAATACACTTTACAATGTTTCTAAAACGTCTTTTACAACTTTGCTAAAAACTGAAGTAGACAAAAACAACTTCTTCCTATTATTTTCCTAACATACACTCTATCTCCACTTCTGATCTTTAGCAGATTCTCTAATAGCATGTAGGGGTATTTTTAAAAGATATATGCGATCAATGTGCATAATTAAGGAAAATGTCCATTTTCCTTTGGGTTGCCTTTAATTTACTATGTAGTTCCCAACTAAATTACTAACATTATATTAATGTCAATTCCTAACTTTGTATCTATTCAAATTTCCTAATGTTGCTACTATTTTACTTTATTCTACCTAAACTACTCTTATTCATATGGATTTTCTTTATGTAACTTTTCTTTCAGTTTACTATTTTCTTTATTGTACCATTATAGTGCATTCTCCTATTCGTTTATTTTCAAGTTCTTGTCTCCTTTTCATTCTTCTTACCCTATTAATAAACCAGTACCACTTTCTATTGTCCACCCCTAAGAAGGATTTCACAACTTCAAAATTTTCATCTCAGGAAAATCAACGAGCTATATATACGCTCTATTTCTTTTTATTTCAAAGGAAACATCTCTTTGTTAAAACCATTTTAAATGAAATTTTATTTTTCTCTAAACTATCTGAATTTTTAACTGGAAATTCTAATGTAAAATGATATTTTAATTTGCAGAAAACTTTAATATTTACTTACAATTTAAAATAGGGTTGTTCTACCTTCAAAAAATTCTTTTGAAAATCATTTCTAATATATTATTAATATTTTTTTTTCAAACTTTTATATTATAATCATTTCAACTTTTTTATTATTATTAAATTCTTTCATATCCGGTCAAACTAAGAGTGGGTTTCTTTTTGTCCCTTGCTTTGAACTCTTCTTCTTTTATATTTACTTCTGACTTGTCTTCTTTCTGAATATTAAAATCCAGCTATTATCATGGAGCAATTACTACACACCTTCTTTCAAAAACTTTTTAGAGTTCTTACTTCTGTATATCTAAACATATAATTCTTACTTTTCCCTTATCTCTAATGTGCATCATCAATTGACAACCTACGGGATTTTCAACCATTGGCAGATTAAGGCCCTTTAAGGGAAGTCTCGTCCTATCCAGCTTTAGGGACCCTTCTATGTGTAGCATTCATGCGCTTCTTAAGTCAAGGCCTTCTAATACGACCTACTTTCTATGGGATAACCGGGATGGGTGCATATCTTCAACTTCATCTATTGTTCCAACTCATAGTCGCTTTGTTCATCTTTTTAGAATATGGTTGCAACTACTTCTAATGTGAAAATTGGTAGAATGTGGCGTATTATATAAATAATTGCAGTACAAATTCAAATATGTTCACTCAATGTATCCTATTTTTTAAGATCGACTAATCTTAGCTTTGATACCAAAGTGACAACCCGCACTTAATGAGCTTGAATTTTTGCTAAATCGAAAACCCAAGTCCACCAAAGTGCCGATCGTTGGTTTTACTATCCTGCAAATAAACAAATGCACATCAGAGACTACCGATATAAACTCACATCGAAATAGTAAAGTATAATAAAACATATAGCTATCGAAAAAGTTTGACATTTCTGATATCTAGTGTCCTTATCAGTTTTGAGCATGCATAAGTAAATCTATCCTTCGGCCATTCCGCCTTGCACCAGTACCTGTCCCTTTAAAGCTATTCGGTGGGTCGTAATAAGAAGGAGGTTAGAACAACATTCTGGTGTGTGACGACCCAATTTTTCGACCTCTAAAAGTCGATATTAATTCGACCACCGTATCAAATGCCGCTTAATCAAATGCCGAAAAACCGAACCATTAGGGTTTAAGAAGAAGAAGGTAGAAGAAGAAATAGAAACAATAAACAGAATCTCAAAATTCGCAACGGAACAACATATAATAGATAAATGAATATTTTTAAAACAAAAGCACCATATCAGTTTATACATCACATTATCAGAGTTTACAACGACACAATACAACACTGACAGCTATTTTAACTTGCTTACATAGAGATTTGATTTGCACCAACCCATACGCAGCGGACACTACATAGTATAAGTAATAAGCCTCGCCATCCAGCTTCATATCCCGATCTCTACAGCAACTTATTGACTTCGCTTTTGAATAACTGATAACCTGACTCTAGGCTGCCCGTGTGGAAAATTGTGGACACCCAGTGTTTAGAAAGGGAACAATAAACTCTAGGTCAGTCATAGGACTGGTGTAAGATCTTAAAAACAATTATTTTCACAAAAAAAATAAAAGAAATCTGCTATGCTTTTTGGAAAATGAAACTACCATAAGGCCTCCCGCAACATACATAATGCAAACGCAGAATTGGAGGAGATTTCTCCTTATGATAGTCGAACATGCTTGATACGCAAAATCCTTTGATATTATTATTATTAGTGCATAGTGTGGAAAATATTTCGAAAGTATAATATTAATCTTAGCCAGCATAGGCATTTTGCACTTATGCCTACTATAGCTACCATGTTCAATAGCAGGTTACCGCCACATTCCATGGCAGGTTATACAACTAAAACCGTACAGGGCGCGTATTGTTTCTTTGGATTCCAACAAATGGTCAGGCTAAGGAACTTCCTACTGCCACATGGGTACACCTCTAGAGGGACGCCCCGAGAACTTAACCAACTCTTTGCCAACACAAGGCCGGGATACCGCTGTAACTAGGTAACTACTACACGAGTATGCCATCCCCCGGTCGTTTGCGACCTTTATCCGAGGATCCTCAACCACAAAGCAACAACGACAAAGTATAATAAATTCGCAGCAACAACATAGGTTAAATATGTAGGCTCCATACCATGATACCGCCCTTTTCCAGAAGGAAATGACATACCCTAAAGGGCACGACCCTCATAACCTTGCCGCATTCTTCCTCTTTTGACCATTTCTAGGGTGTGAGGTCCGACGAAGTCTCATCCACAAAGCTACACTTTTCACAAAGTCATGCTTCGATCAACAAATGATCAGCAACACTTCGTATGCCACATTACCAAATTGGAAATGTATCACTAGTAACCATCAACTACATAACCTCTGAGCTCGTATGTCTCAAAGAAGGGTGTTAAGCCAAGAGAATAAATTCTCCGCCACCAACAGAAATGTATTTGATACAAACCAGCTTTACATCTCAAAGTGTAACATCATACACACATCCATATAAGTCCGTTCCGGGATCGAACGGAACCGAAGGCACTTCAAAGAATCCCATGCAAATCCGGATATTCACTAATCACGTCCGGAATCCCCATCACAAAGGGTGATAAAATCTCTATACCGGAGCAACCCGGTGTGGAGACATTCGACAGGTAATCCTTTCGTTTTCAAAAATACCCTGTCTTCAACACCATCTTCAACTGCCATCCTATTTCGTCATATCATTATTCGGAATGGGTTTTATGACACAAGGTCCTCTCCCAGGTAATCCGAATAATGAGCGCTTATTTTTAAAAATGAGTGTTCATTCAGATTTCAAACAAATCACAACAAATTTCCACTTTGACCTTTTAGATAAAAGATCCATCACAATCACAAAGGTTCGATGTAGTTTTCGAATATCCATTTTGAATTCGACCCCCGGTCGCATCGAAATTCCAATGCCATTAAAAAGGACAATATTGATAGTCGGTTATTTAACTACCAATCAATATTCACAACAATCACCAGATTCCAAATAATTTTCTCCTAATTATTTATTTTCAAAATATATTCACAAGATAAAATTTAACACTTCAACCATTTGAAAACCAATTTCAAATCACTTTTCACCTTTCAATCTTTTGAAACAATTTCAATTCAATTTCCTTACGTGGAAAATATTTCCAATATTTATTCATTTTCACTGAAAATATGCCGAGTTAAAATAATCTAAATTACTTATCCAAACATATATACATGGAAATATTTAAAATAGAACTATTTTAAAACACTTTATTTTAAAATATTAGTTATGAAATTTTATACCCATATCTCATATAAATCTTAAGCCCAAAATAATTTTAAAATGAAATTATTAGATAGACTATAATCATTTGAATAACCATTTTATAAATCAAATATCAATTTTAAACCTTTAAATAATCACTTCCATAATTTATTAAATAAATCTTTACTTTAAATATTTTCAAAAGCTTAAGGAAATAATTTCTCCTAAATATTCTTTTAAAATCACTCTAGAACTTTTAATTTATATTTCATAACTACTTTGTAAACATACTCGGCTTTCCAAGGAAGAATTCTCTTTCCATTTATATCACTTACCAAATCTTCTCGATTTATTTTAATTTACACTACAAATCTTTAAATTTCATTTCACACCTTTAAAAATAAATCAACATTTATTTTTAAAACGAAATTCCCTTTCCTTTATAAAATTCCCATTGTGAATTTAAATTTTCAAATATCCACTGATATATGATTTTCAAATCGATTCCCAAATATTAACTTTCAATACCAAATCAATTTCTTTAAATTGATTTCCAATTTTATTTCAAATACCAAATCAAATCTCAAATTAATTTTCCAACATTTATTTCAAACACAAATCGTTTTCAGAATTGATTTCACAAAATCTATTTTTGAACACCAAATCAATTTCAAATCTATTTTCCAAAGATTTATTTTCAAACGCCGAATCAGATTCCAAATTTATTTTCTTTTAAAATAAATTCCTTTATTTTTTCAAACTATTTGAAATCTGAATTTTAAATAAATATTCTCCAACTTTTACTTAACATTATTCGAAATCCATTACTAAAATCTAATCCCATATTTTGGAATTAATTCGATAAAATTTCAAAATCAACTTTAATACCTTTAAATTTCTTTTAAATTTATCCAATTATCAAAGATAAGTTTTTACTATAAACTTTTCTACTTAAATTTCACAAATCCAATTTTATTTATTTCTGGTATCCGACGATACCAAAAATATATTTGGCTAAACTATAGCCATCAACGACTTCAATCATAAACATAATCGTATATAGATTATAAATAGTCAACACATAGAAAATGAAACAAATTCAATATTTGAGGAATCCAGTTGGATCCCTCCTGCCCGTTTCCCTGCATCCACAGATATTAGCACAACAATTAAATACCAATTCCACTTCGAGGTGGAATATCGCGGTATATGGGATTTATATAATATCATCCGCTATTATGCGGCGCATAGGGTCTCATCCGCTATATAATGCGGGAAATCAATCACTCCAAATACACATATAATACCAATTCTACTTCGAGGTGGAATATTGTGGTATGTAGGTTTAATATAATATCATTCGCTATTATGCGGCGCATAGGGTCTAATCCAACACAGTTGATAATAATTTATCATTCAAGCACACAATCAACACAATCAACAATTTTAAATCTAACTATCTAAAATTAAATCAGAAAAATCTGATTGAATGAGAAGATCTCACCTTTGATTTTAATTTGCAGTCCATTCCAACTCATTTCCATTCTGATTCCATTCCAGCTTGTTTTCACATTTTAACCTTGTATAAAACAATTATATGATTTTATTAATACTTGAACTAATAGAATAATTTATATCCCTTTTAATAAATTTAATTAAACGATGATTTTTATTTTAAACAAATCATTAAAATTTAAACTAATTTTCCTTTTATAATCTTTAGTAATCAAAATATTTGTATAAGTTAATTAAACCAATTATTCACCATAATTTATTATTTTGAATATCCAAAACTAAATTTGAATTTTGTATATGGAGATATTATACTTATATTTATATTTCTCCTCAAACGGTAATTTCTTCTACGAAATATTTCCTTTGAACCCTTGCTGTTTTTTAAAAAAAAATTCTGTATGTATATTCAAATCGAAAAGAAATATCATATATGTATTTATTAAACAATTTTAAATCAAAGGATAATCATATAAGTACTGGGTATTTTTATTGTAACAGCCCGCTATTTTGGACCATTCAAATCGACAATAAAACCGTACATGTCCGACTTGAATAATTCAAAATACCGAATTGTTAATAAAAATTTGGTAAAACTTAAAATATACAGTAAATAAATCAATCATAGATCACTTACACAGAGTAATACAATGCAGCGGAATAGATAAAAATAGTAGTTCATGAAGCTACTATATACATTAAAGTTAGAAATAAAATACAACCGAATAGTTCAAATGCCATGAAGTCTCCAATGCAACAGATGGCTTCTCTGAACCAATCAACTGGATGACTGAAGGGATAGATAGCTGGATCTTCAAGCAAAGCTCCAACTTCGAAGATGAGTCTCAAATGCTGTATCTCTCAGTCTGACCCGAGCGTAAAGCAAAACACAAAACACTCGAGTCAGGATTAACATTCTTATATCTATAAATCTAACTCAAGTGAAATATCAACTAAAATATAATTAACTTAAAGAATGTTTGGAATAACCATCCTCTAAGGGTCCATGGAACTATCTACAGGGTAGAAATATACACTATAACACCGTGGTTCTTTCATCTTAATTTATACTTCAAAACCAAAACATCATTTTCACTCCAAATATCTCTATATTTCCCAAATAGTGTTTATATATATTAAATAATTTATACAGTAAAGTATTTTCAATTCCCTCAACTTAACAAATCGTTTCAACATTAACCCAACCTTCCCATTCAAATTAAATTCAAATCCCAATTTATCAATCTCAAATTCAAATTTGAAATCACAAAATACCCCCTTTATATTCCAATATATTTCAAACTTTAAGTATTCAACGTTTCAAACTAATTTTTATTCAATTTAGTTTCTAAATAATAAATTCAAATTTAGTTCAACCTAAATTTATATTTTAATTCAGTTTAGTTTCTAAATAACAAATTCAACTATATTTATTTCAAATACAGATCTAAATCTCGAAATCGCCATTTAAATTCCAATATAGCTCAAAGCTTTAATATTTATAAGTTCAATTCAAGTCGATTTAATTAAATAAATCCTTATTTAAATACCATTTTTAATAAACCCAAATGTACCTCCCAATCCTATTTTTTTCAATTTATTACGAGAAAGATCTATTTGAAATATAGATTTCCATAGATACTCAACTATATTATATGTATTAAATCAATCTAATTTAAATCAAATATTACGACTAAATCTATATATAAAATTTCCATTTATATAATATCTTAAGAATCAAAATTTATTAAACCGTATATTTCTTTCCAAAATTATAGAAATAATTTCAAAATATTTATATGGACCAACGGTGTCTGTATATATATTTCCTACCATATAGTCAAGTGCTACGGATATTTATCATTTCAATCCGTACACTAAATATATTCGGGTGGATATCATTTCAACCCGAAATCCAAAATTTTAAATTAAATCAAAAATCGCTTGGGTCTATCATTTCAACCCGTAACGAAATTATCCTATTCTAAAGTCCGTTCGGGTATGTATCTTTTCAACCCATAGTGATTTCTATACTAATAGGGAACTTGCAGAGTGATAACAGATATGAAAATAATAATAACAACAAGCATATATCATCAAAATAAATATAAACAATAAGATATGGTATCATATCCCATAAGTGAACAGTTACCGATAAAAGCATATATAACAATTTAAATCTAACAGCAGCATATTTCAATTGTCATTTCAATTGAAATTAAATTTAATAAATAAAAGAACGTTAATCGTGAGTGATTGCTCACCTTTCGAGGCTAGAGATATATGATGATGAAATGAGCTATGAAATCCAAAGCAACGCTGGATGGACAAGATTTGATGTAGAAAATAGGCACGACGGACAAGGCTGATAATGGGAAATCGATGAGAATGAATCGAATCAATTTTGATATTACAGAAAAAATATAAATTATTATGATATTAATTCTCCCAAAACCAATTTTCAAATTAAAAATGTATATTTAAAATCTATATATACCTATATGTAATTTAAACATAATTCGTCCAAAAAACCATTGTATTATATTTTATAGTCAATAATTATTATAAAACAATATAACCACTTATTGTAATATATATTACTTAAAAAAAAAACCCATGAAAGCAACCTATATATGTTCATAATAAAAATGTATATATAGAAATTCCAAATGCATAGCCTATATTCGGTTATATATATATATTACGTAAGTCTGAAACAAACACCTAAACGCATATATATGTCTCGAGATTTATAAACAACAAAATACTTATAATGACACATGCACTCATATACTTATATAGACTGTGAACAAGTATACATACTATGCCATATAAAATCCAACACTAAAAAAAGTAAACTCACACTGAAAACATTTTAGTCAATTATTAAATATATATATTAACTAGCGTATAAAACTAACGTATCCTGTAACTTTATAATATATAAGCTATATCAGATATGAACTATCATTATATCAGATATATAAATAGTTAAACATTTTATACAAAACTATCATAACTTTATTAAATTAAACATACATTACACACTTACACAAATAGACCGTAAACTGTAAAACTTCACCCATTTTAAAGTGGTAACAATACGCTTTCTAAAAATATAACCCACATAGCTCGTACTTCCCTATAAAACTATATAAATATTTGTAAGCTAACCATTAATATAGTCTAATTCACAATATGCATACCTTTATAACTTTAAATCAAATGTGTATATATATACTTATAACCAGTTATTCACAAAATACATAGCTTTAAACATATCATATATTTAAATACATATACAATCGACTGATAAGATGAGTATGCTTTACGTTTTATATATGTACTAACTTTTTATATAATATTTATATATACACTTATCAAATTTTATAACATGCGAACAAAATTTTATATTATATAGAATCTGAAAACTGCAAACATTTCATACTTGGAACCATACTATATTTATAAGATGTATATATGATATCTTAAATCAAAAAAAAAAAAAAACTTACTTTGCTATAATACATACAATATTACTGCATAGATATACATTACTGACATATATTAAACTATATATTAACTAATATATAACCTTCAAACTTTTAAAATTGAATACCAACGTGACACATAAAGTATAAAACAATCAAGTTATCAAATCTCTATACATAGTATAATATCATACACACTATGAACGAAAAAAAAAAAAAAAAAAAAAGAAAATAAAAAAAAAAGAATACTGTTATGAACTCATATATATAATACCATATGATACATAACTAACATGAATTTAAAATCATGTAGGACAGATCACATATTCCAAATACAGACTTATAGAAAATATACAATAACACATATATATTATAAATATATGCTAACCTATTACTCAAAGATAACGTGTGGCATGATTGTTGATGGTGAAGGCTCTGAGGATGGCTGAGCATGCAGGCGATGACAACACGTGTAGAGAGATATGTGCATGAGAGGAGGAGAGAAAAACGCGGAGGGAGAGGGATGAGTTGGATGTGGTGGGTGACGAAGCGATGGGAGGTGGAAGCACGGTAAAAGAAGGGAGAAAATAGGTGGATCTGTAGAAAGAAAAATGGAAGAAGGAGGAGGAAGAAAACTTAAAATGAGGAATGAGATTGGAAGTGACAGCAGTTTGCAATATGAAAGAAACGAAGTCAAACAAGGTTATAAAGGCAAAATAAATAAAGAAAAGAACCATTGCATACGAAACGTATACAATAAATATGAATTGATTTGAATAGTAATGGTCAAATTCAGCTGAAAAGATTAAAGCGAATAAATACGGAGCATTGGTTATGGTAAAGTAACGCACAAAATTAGGGGAATAACAAAGGAAAGGACTGGTCAAAATAAATGAATGTAAACGTGCAACGAATATAAAAATCTATATAATTGAACCGATGGAAACGAAGGAAGCAAATAAAAGAAAGGGAACGAAGGAAAAAAAAATGAGCTGTGTCCCGAGCATAAATAAAGGTGGTAACGTATGAGAGGAATGAGAAAAACAAACGGGCACAATTTGAAATCAATGCAATAAAACGGCCAAAAGCTGATTTTTAGGAAAATTATTAAAGAAATATTCCTTGGGCTGCGCGTTTGAGATCCGAAAAGGCATGGAAATCAAAAAGTTATAATTTAGATTGGAATGAAAACGTACAGGAAATAATAAAGGAAAAAAAAATAAATGCGAAATAATCATATAGCATTTATTACGTTTCAAACTTTTGACATGGCATGGGATGGAAACAGCTGTACGCTAATTGAGAAGCTATTAAAGCAATTTATTATTAGTGGCATGTTATACGTTTTTATATTTATTTATTTCCTAGATCTCAATTCATATCTGATTATACTATGCAGATTTATCTTTATTATTAAACGTTCAAAAAGAATAAAACGTATACAAATTTTCTTGATTTTCGAAACAAAATTAACGGCTAAAAGATGATGAAGGGACAAAATATAAGAAAGGGAAAGAGATGAATGCGTACAATTATTTATAAGAAAAGAGAGAGAAAAGAAAAACCCACAATTAAAAATGAATGAATGAACGCTGAAAGTCAGTCAGGAATATAGAAGGTACAATATGAAATAATGGTAATCACAACTACTTTTTTTAATGCAGACCTTAAATCAACCCTTAAAACATATACTTCATATATGTAGTTAAATATAGTATATACTTCTCTTCTTCTTTGGTTCATATGATATATGAAACCCTTAACTATCGTATTTATAGCTGATGACATATGTATAGATATACTAAATATGCACTAAAATAAACTGGAAATGGTGACACAAAAACCCAAAATCAAATATATATATATATTTAACATGACTAGAAATCAAACTTCAGTAAAACTATATACTAGTATCAAGACTAACATATATATATATAGCTATTATAACACATATAAATTAAATAAAACTTGGTATAAATACGCTTTACTATATATACACTTCAAATAGACCATCATACATATACAGTGGTTTTCCAAAATAACTATATATGGAACGTACTCAACATACTTAAAATTTACACACCTTGCTGAAAAGCAAAAGGAGACCGTAAATTTATTACCCACGCTATTGATATTTATACCCAATAGAAATGAACTATGCTACCAAATTTACATCAAACTTAACTTATATTATAGTATAAATAATAGTTTATAAAGTTTTTGTACTAGATCTTATAGGTATAACCACAACCAAACTTTAAAATATATGTACACAGCTCGTACTACAAATCATTAATATACATAACATATTTTCTTTTTTTTTTTCAAAATTTTATTATTAATAATTTCTCAAAATCCAATTCAATACGTTAAATACCAATTAAAAATTGCTAAAATTTTATGGGTCGTTACACTCTCCCCCACTCAAAACTTTTCGTCCCCGAAAAGGAATAAAGTAGGAGAATAGAAACAACCAGATGAAAAATTTAGACTTTGAAAAACAAATTAAAAAATTTTATTTAAAACCATATACTTTTTCTTTTGTTATTATTTAAATTGATTAATATTTAATAGATTACTCATTTTATCAAATCCATTCAATTAATTATGAGATCAATTATTTATAAAACACTAATTTTTCTCTCTTATTAAACCAGGTAGAATATAAATAAACAATGTTTTAAAGGATATATTCAAAAGAAGGAAAGAAGGAAAGAAGATAGATTCGGAAAAGAGAATATAGTTGAATAAATAAAGCAGGGCAGATAAGGTAGATTCAAAAGAATAGAATCGGGCAAGAATCGTACATTTCAAACCATGAGAGTTTCAATTTCAAATATTAACACAAAATTTCTTTGTTGGAAATACTTTTATAATAAATACCTTTTATATCGAAATAAATCTTTTCTTTCAAAAATATTTTTATAACTCGATGTTTCAACAAGTTTATCCTCGTTCTTGCAGACTCTGGCCATGCGTTGATCAGGCGCAAAGCTAGAATTCTTCAAGTACTTGAAAAAACTTTAAAAACAGATATGGAAAGTACAATCCAAACAAAACAACCAAACCAAAACCTTTGTCCGATCATGGTTCGCAGATACACAATGGTTACGCCTGGATCCCCCAGGAAACAATCCATATCCGTAAGCTTTCTCAGCCCTGCGAGTTACGCCATGATGACTAGTAGAGTGCAGGATACACAATGGTTACGCCTGGATCCCCCAGGAAACAATCCGTACCCCTAGGCAAGACTCAGCCAGGCACTTGCGCTACTATTCGCGACCTACACAGATTGCAGGATACACAATGGTTACGCCTGGATCCCCCAGGAAACAATCCGTACCCCTAGGCAAGACTCAGCCAGGCAATTGCGCTGTGCATTCACGAGAGAAAAAAAACCATGGGTTACGCCACGGTGGGAAACACTCGAGTATTACATCCGGAAAACCGAAAATCAGAGAGAATAATATCGATAGAATGAATCCACGATGTGGCCACAAAGCGGATATCAAGCAGAAGGCACTTTCCATATCTTTACTTCGAAAATATATATCATATAGTACCTTTTCAAATCACTTTCAAATATTGTACTTATATAAAGTCCATATATATAGGATTCCTTTCTCAAATCGAATACTTTCCAAATCAATAGTAGATCAAATCATACTTATATAGATTTCGATTAAATAAAATCTCTTTCCAAATTGAGTACCTTTCAAATCAATAGATTTCAAATCAACCCCATACTTATACAATCCATTTTATATAAGTTCGACCACTCCCAAATCAAGTGCTTAGTAATCTAAGGTTCTCAATTTCAAATTATTTCAATACCAATTCAGTTTCAAAATCATATATGATTTCACCAAATTTTCTTCCAAATTAAATGTCTGAATTTCAAAGTTCCCAAAATAATAGGTGTAGAAAATTATCCCAGTTTCCAAATTAAAATAATTCAAGTCAAACAAATTCATTTCCAAAATCACCATATAAGTACTGGGTTTTTTTTTTCAATTTAATTTTCAAAACCAAATATTTTTCTCAAAATCAATTATATTCAAAATGGTTTCCAAATTTATAATTATCCCTTTAAAACCTTTAAACTATTTACTTCGATTTGAAATATCCAATTTACCTTTTTGAAAACCATTATTTAAAACTAAAATTCTTTCAAAACATTTAAAACTAAATTCCATATTAGTATAATTAAAATAGCCATATTCTCTTACTTAATAAAAGGTTTAACCTCATACAACAAAACTTGCATACTTTATCAAATATTTTATACCTTTCGAAATATCTTGGTTTTTAAACCTTTAAACCTTGATTTGGAAGTGCTCGAACCTTCAAAATAGTCGGTGAAAATCAATTTCAAATCCAAGAGATGGAAATCAATTTTTAAAAATAGAGTTATTCTAAGTCAAATCGAAAACTCGAGGACTGAACACCGGTCTTACTTCAAATTGTTTCAAATATATACATATATCTTTCGAAAATATCAAATTATACTTCGGAATTTGAAATCAAAAACGGTTTTACAAAATCACTCGCATAGCGAAGCTATTAAAGTGGCCTCTCCCCCACTCTGAAACTCGAAAATCAATGTCAATGATGCGTGCACTCATCACCGAAATTATTCTCCAGCGACATAAGTGAGTTCTGGACTTCTATTTTCTTGAAAACTTCTTTGAAATTTCTTCAAAATTATTGGAATTCATTTGAATTCATTTGAAATATTTCTTATTCGGAAAAATACTTTTAAATCGTATTATTTATATATAATTTCCAAAATCTTAAAACCAATTTCAAAATACCGGAATTCAATTCTCGAATTTCAAATTTAACACTTCAATTATAAATCATTTTTATATAAATCAATTTCTTATAATTTTTTCAAAATTTCAAATCCTTTCAAAACCCTTTTTATATAGAATAACATTTCTTATTTGCTTTATATATAGGTATATAATCTCTACCGAAAACATTTTCTTTATATATATAGAATAAAATCATAGTTATCAAAATAATAATTTCGGTATAAACAATTTCTAAAATACAAACAAAACCCGATTTTCAAAGGATGATTTAAGGATGGATTTCAAAACAAAGATAGAGATTTAATTTAAAGGAACTCTAATCAATAGAATCCTGATTCGAAGATAGACTCGATCGAAGATGAGATAATTAAGTTACAAAATAGAAGATGGATATACTTCTATAAATCGCGGGCGACCTTTACCTGTCAACCGTGATTCCAAAATTAGATCGGTGTAGAATTCTGAGGCAATTCGACATTCGATCGTCGGAGATATAGAATTCGGCATAACAAGATATATCAGCATCGTAAACCGAGGATACAAAAATCTTCGGTGAATCAATGCCAATTGTAAAGGAGTTTTCACCCCCTTTACAAATCATTCAATGGAGTTATGGGATACTCCAGAATCAAACGAATATAAATAGGGAGAGACAGAATGAATTTCGAAACCGAGGGACATTCCAAAACTCAAAGGAAATTGAGTCAAAAAGGAAGAGATTCAACTCGAACGAAAGTGATTCTGTAAATAAATTTACCATATATGCTAAGTTTTGCCTAGAGCCAAAGCTCTGATACCAACTGTAACAGCCCGCTATTTTGGACCATTCAAATCGACAATAAAACCGTACATGTCCGACTTGAATAATTCAAAATACCGAATTGTTAATAAAAATTTGGTAAAACTTAAAATATACAGTAAATAAATCAATCATAGATCACTTACACAGAGTAATACAATGCAGCGGAATAGATAAAAATAGTAGTTCATGAAGCTACTATATACATTAAAGTTAGAAATAAAATACAACCGAATAGTTCAAATGCCATGAAGTCTCCAATGCAACAGATGGCTTCTCTGAACCAATCAACTGGATGACTGAAGGGATAGATAGCTGGATCTTCAAGCAAAGCTCCAACTTCGAAGATGAGTCTCAAATGCTGTATCTCTCAGTCTGACCCGAGCGTAAAGCAAAACACAAAACACTCGAGTCAGGATTAACATTCTTATATCTATAAATCTAACTCAAGTGAAATATCAACTAAAATATAATTAACTTAAAGAATGTTTGGAATAACCATCCTCTAAGGGTCCATGGAACTATCTACAGGGTAGAAATATACACTATAACACCGTGGTTCTTTCATCTTAATTTATACTTCAAAACCAAAACATCATTTTCACTCCAAATATCTCTATATTTCCCAAATAGTGTTTATATATATTAAATAATTTATACAGTAAAGTATTTTCAATTCCCTCAACTTAACAAATCGTTTCAACATTAACCCAACCTTCCCATTCAAATTAAATTCAAATCCCAATTTATCAATCTCAAATTCAAATTTGAAATCACAAAATACCCCCTTTATATTCCAATATATTTCAAACTTTAAGTATTCAACGTTTCAAACTAATTTTTATTCAATTTAGTTTCTAAATAATAAATTCAAATTTAGTTCAACCTAAATTTATATTTTAATTCAGTTTAGTTTCTAAATAACAAATTCAACTATATTTATTTCAAATACAGATCTAAATCTCGAAATCGCCATTTAAATTCCAATATAGCTCAAAGCTTTAATATTTATAAGTTCAATTCAAGTCGATTTAATTAAATAAATCCTTATTTAAATACCATTTTTAATAAACCCAAATGTACCTCCCAATCCTATTTTTTTCAATTTATTACGAGAAAGATCTATTTGAAATATAGATTTCCATAGATACTCAACTATATTATATGTATTAAATCAATCTAATTTAAATCAAATATTACGACTAAATCTATATATAAAATTTCCATTTATATAATATCTTAAGAATCAAAATTTATTAAACCGTATATTTCTTTCCAAAATTATAGAAATAATTTCAAAATATTTATATGGACCAACGGTGTCTGTATATATATTTCCTACCATATAGTCAAGTGCTACGGATATTTATCATTTCAATCCGTACACTAAATATATTCGGGTGGATATCATTTCAACCCGAAATCCAAAATTTTAAATTAAATCAAAAATCGCTTGGGTCTATCATTTCAACCCGTAACGAAATTATCCTATTCTAAAGTCCGTTCGGGTATGTATCTTTTCAACCCATAGTGATTTCTATACTAATAGGGAACTTGCAGAGTGATAACAGATATGAAAATAATAATAACAACAAGCATATATCATCAAAATAAATATAAACAATAAGATATGGTATCATATCCCATAAGTGAACAGTTACCGATAAAAGCATATATAACAATTTAAATCTAACAGCAGCATATTTCAATTGTCATTTCAATTGAAATTAAATTTAATAAATAAAAGAACGTTAATCGTGAGTGATTGCTCACCTTTCGAGGCTAGAGATATATGATGATGAAATGAGCTATGAAATCCAAAGCAACGCTGGATGGACAAGATTTGATGTAGAAAATAGGCACGACGGACAAGGCTGATAATGGGAAATCGATGAGAATGAATCGAATCAATTTTGATATTACAGAAAAAATATAAATTATTATGATATTAATTCTCCCAAAACCAATTTTCAAATTAAAAATGTATATTTAAAATCTATATATACCTATATGTAATTTAAACATAATTCGTCCAAAAAACCATTGTATTATATTTTATAGTCAATAATTATTATAAAACAATATAACCACTTATTGTAATATATATTACTTAAAAAAAAAAACCCATGAAAGCAACCTATATATGTTCATAATAAAAATGTATATATAGAAATTCCAAATGCATAGCCTATATTCGGTTATATATATATATTACGTAAGTCTGAAACAAACACCTAAACGCATATATATGTCTCGAGATTTATAAACAACAAAATACTTATAATGACACATGCACTCATATACTTATATAGACTGTGAACAAGTATACATACTATGCCATATAAAATCCAACACTAAAAAAAGTAAACTCACACTGAAAACATTTTAGTCAATTATTAAATATATATATTAACTAGCGTATAAAACTAACGTATCCTGTAACTTTATAATATATAAGCTATATCAGATATGAACTATCATTATATCAGATATATAAATAGTTAAACATTTTATACAAAACTATCATAACTTTATTAAATTAAACATACATTACACACTTACACAAATAGACCGTAAACTGTAAAACTTCACCCATTTTAAAGTGGTAACAATACGCTTTCTAAAAATATAACCCACATAGCTCGTACTTCCCTATAAAACTATATAAATATTTGTAAGCTAACCATTAATATAGTCTAATTCACAATATGCATACCTTTATAACTTTAAATCAAATGTGTATATATATACTTATAACCAGTTATTCACAAAATACATAGCTTTAAACATATCATATATTTAAATACATATACAATCGACTGATAAGATGAGTATGCTTTACGTTTTATATATGTACTAACTTTTTATATAATATTTATATATACACTTATCAAATTTTATAACATGCGAACAAAATTTTATATTATATAGAATCTGAAAACTGCAAACATTTCATACTTGGAACCATACTATATTTATAAGATGTATATATGATATCTTAAATCAAAAAAAAAAAAACTTACTTTGCTATAATACATACAATATTACTGCATAGATATACATTACTGACATATATTAAACTATATATTAACTAATATATAACCTTCAAACTTTTAAAATTGAATACCAACGTGACACATAAAGTATAAAACAATCAAGTTATCAAATCTCTATACATAGTATAATATCATACACACTATGAACGAAAAAAAAAAAAAAAAGAAAAAAAAAAAAAAGAATACTGTTATGAACTCATATATATAATACCATATGATACATAACTAACATGAATTTAAAATCATGTAGGACAGATCACATATTCCAAATACAGACTTATAGAAAATATACAATAACACATATATATTATAAATATATGCTAACCTATTACTCAAAGATAACGTGTGGCATGATTGTTGATGGTGAAGGCTCTGAGGATGGCTGAGCATGCAGGCGATGACAACACGTGTAGAGAGATATGTGCATGAGAGGAGGAGAGAAAAACGCGGAGGGAGAGGGATGAGTTGGATGTGGTGGGTGACGAAGCGATGGGAGGTGGAAGCACGGTAAAAGAAGGGAGAAAATAGGTGGATCTGTAGAAAGAAAAATGGAAGAAGGAGGAGGAAGAAAACTTAAAATGAGGAATGAGATTGGAAGTGACAGCAGTTTGCAATATGAAAGAAACGAAGTCAAACAAGGTTATAAAGGCAAAATAAATAAAGAAAAGAACCGTTGCATACGAAACGTATACAATAAATATGAATTGATTTGAATAGTAATGGTCAAATTCAGCTGAAAAGATTAAAGCGAATAAATACGGAGCATTGGTTATGGTAAAGTAACGCACAAAATTAGGGGAATAACAAAGGAAAGGACTGGTCAAAATAAATGAATGTAAACGTGCAACGAATATAAAAATCTATATAATTGAACCGATGGAAACGAAGGAAGCAAATAAAAGAAAGGGAACGAAGGAAAAAAAAATGAGCTGTGTCCCGAGCATAAATAAAGGTGGTAACGTATGAGAGGAATGAGAAAAACAAACGGGCACAATTTGAAATCAATGCAATAAAACGGCCAAAAGCTGATTTTTAGGAAAATTATTAAAGAAATATTCCTTGGGCTGCGCGTTTGAGATCCGAAAAGGCATGGAAATCAAAAAGTTATAATTTAGATTGGAATGAAAACGTACAGGAAATAATAAAGGAAAAAAAAAATGCGAAATAATCATATAGCATTTATTACGTTTCAAACTTTTGACATGGCATGGGATGGAAACAGCTGTACGCTAATTGAGAAGCTATTAAAGCAATTTATTATTAGTGGCATGTTATACGTTTTTATATTTATTTATTTCCTAGATCTCAATTCATATCTGATTATACTATGCAGATTTATCTTTATTATTAAACGTTCAAAAAGAATAAAACGTATACAAATTTTCTTGATTTTCGAAACAAAATTAACGGCTAAAAGATGATGAAGGGACAAAATATAAGAAAGGGAAAGAGATGAATGCGTACAATTATTTATAAGAAAAGAGAGAGAAAAGAAAAACCCACAATTAAAAATGAATGAATGAACGCTGAAAGTCAGTCAGGAATATAGAAGGTACAATATGAAATAATGGTAATCACAACTACTTTTTTTAATGCAGACCTTAAATCAACCCTTAAAACATATACTTCATATATGTAGTTAAATATAGTATATACTTCTCTTCTTCTTTGGTTCATATGATATATGAAACCCTTAACTATCGTATTTATAGCTGATGACATATGTATAGATATACTAAATATGCACTAAAATAAACTGGAAATGGTGACACAAAAACCCAAAATCAAATATATATATATATTTAACATGACTAGAAATCAAACTTCAGTAAAACTATATACTAGTATCAAGACTAACATATATATATAGCTATTATAACACATATAAATTAAATAAAACTTGGTATAAATACGCTTTACTATATATACACTTCAAATAGACCATCATACATATACAGTGGTTTTCCAAAATAACTATATATGGAACGTACTCAACATACTTAAAATTTACACACCTTGCTGAAAAGCAAAAGGAGACCGTAAATTTATTACCCACGCTATTGATATTTATACCCAATAGAAATGAACTATGCTACCAAATTTACATCAAACTTAACTTATATTATAGTATAAATAATAGTTTATAAAGTTTTTGTACTAGATCTTATAGGTATAACCACAACCAAACTTTAAAATATATGTACACAGCTCGTACTACAAATCATTAATATACATAACATATTTTCTTTTTTTTTTTCAAAATTTTATTATTAATAATTTCTCAAAATCCAATTCAATACGTTAAATACCAATTAAAAATTGCTAAAATTTTATGGGTCGTTACATCTATAACTAGGTAACTACTACACGAGTATGCCATCCCTCGATCGTTTGCGACCTTTATCCAAGGATCCTCAACCAAAAAGCAACAACCACAAAGTATAATAAATTTGCAGCAACAACATAGGTTAAATATCTGGGCTCCATACCATGATACCACCCTTTTCTAGAAGCAAATGACATACCCTAAAGGGCGTGACCCTCATATCCTTGCCGTATTCTTCCTGTTTTGACCATTTCCGGGGTGTGAGGTCCGACGAACTCTCGTCCACAAAGCTACATTTTTCACAAAGTCATGCTTCGATCAACAAATGATCAGCATATGCCACATTACCAAATTAGAAATGTATCACTAGTAACCATCAACTACATAACCTATGAGATCGTATGTCTCAAAGAAGGGTGTTAAGCTAAGAGAATAAATTCTCCGCCACCAATAGAAATGTTTTTGATGGAAACCAGCTTCACATCTTAAAGTGTAACGTCAGACACATATCCACATAAGTCTGTTTCGGGATCGAACGGAATCGAAGGCACTTCAAAGATGCCCTTGCAAATCCGGATCTTCACTAGTCACATCCGAAATACCCATCACAAAGGGTGATAAAATCTCTATACCGGAGCAACCCGGTGCAGAGACATTCGATAGGTAATCCTTTCGCTTTTGGAAATACCCGGTCTTCAACACCATCTTCAAATGCAATCCCATTTCGTTGTATTATTATTCGGAATGGGTTTTATGCCACAAGGTCCTCTCTAAGCTAATCCGAATAATGAGCGCTTATTTTTAAAAATAAGTGTTCATTCAGATTTCAAACAAATCGCAACAAATTTCCACTTTGATCTTTTAAATAAATGATCCATCACAATCACAAAGGTTCGATGTGGTTTTTGAATGTCCATTTGGAATTTGACCCCCGGTCGCATCGAAATTCAAATGCAATTAGAAAGGCCAATATTGATAGTCGGTTATTTAACTATCAATCAATATTCACAACAATCACCAGATTCCAAATAATTTTCTCCAAAATATTTATTTTCAAAATATCTTCGCAAGATAAAATTTAACACTTCAACCATTTGAAAAAAATTTCAAATCACTTTTCACCTTTCAATCTTTTGAAACAATTTCAAATCACTTTTCACCTTTCAATCTTTTGAAACAATTTCAATTAAATTTCCTTACGTGGAAAATATTTCCAAATATTTATTCAATTCCACTAAAAATCTGCCGAGTTAAAATAATCTAAATTACTTATCCAAACATATATACTTGGAAATATTTAAAATAAAACTATTTTAAAACACTTTATTTTAAAATATTAGTTACGAAATTTTATACCCATATCTCATATAAATCTTAAGCCCAAAATAATTTTAAAATAAAATTATTAGATAGAGTATAATCATTTAAATAACCATTTTCTAAATCAAATATCAATTTTAAACCTTTAAATAATCACTTCCACAATTTATTAAATAAATCTTTACTTTAAAGATTTTCAAAATAGCTTAAGGAAATAATTTCTCCTAAATATTCTTTTAAAACCACTCTAGAACTTTTAATTTATGTTTCATAACTATTTGAAAACATACTCGGCTTTCCAGGGAAGAATTCTCTTTCCATTTATATCAATTACTAAATCTTCTCGATTTATTTTAATTTACATTCCAAATCTATAAATTTCATTTCACACCTTTAAAAATAAACCAACATTTATTTTTAAAACAAAATTCCCTTTCCTTTATAAAATTCCCATTGTGAATTTAAATTTTCAAATATCCACTGATATGATTTTCAAATCGATTCCCAAATACACACTTTCAATACCAAATCAATTTCTTTAAATTGATTTCCAATTTTATTTCAAATACTAAATCAAATCCCAAATTTATTTTCCAACATTTATTTCAAACACCAAAACTTTTTCAGAATTGATCTCCCAAAATCTATTTTTAAACACCAAACCAATTTCAAATCGGTTTTCCAAAGATTTATTTTCAAACGCCGAATCATATTCCAGATTTATTTCCAAATTTATTTTCTTTTAAAATAAATTCCTTTATTTTTTCAAACTATTTGAAATCTAAATTTTGAATAAAAATTCTCCAACTTTTACATAACATTATTCGAAATCGATTACTAAAATCTAATCCCATATTTTTAAATTAATTCGATAAAATTTCAAAATCAACTTTAATACCTTTAATTTCCTTTTAAATTTATCCAATTCTCAAAGAAAAGTTTTTACTATAAACTTTTCTACTTAAATTTCACAAATCCAATTTTATTTATTTTGGTTACCCTACAATGCCAAAATATATTTGGCTACTTCAATCATAAATATAATCGTATATAGATTATAAATAGTCAACACACAACATATGAAACAAATTCAATATTTGAGGTATCCAATTGGATCCCTCCAACCCTTTTCCCTGTATCCACAGATATTAGCACAACAATTAAATACCAATTCCACTTCGAGGTGGAATATCACGGTATATGAGATTTATATAATATCATCTGCTATTATGCAGTGCATAGGGTCTCATCCGCTATATAATGCGGAAAATCAATCACTCCAAATACATATATAATACCAATTCCACTTCTAGGTGGAATATCGTGGTATATGGATTTAATATAATATCATCCGCTGTTATGCGGCGCATAGGGTCTAATCCAACACAGCTGATAATAATTTATCTTCCAAGCACACAATCAACACAATCAACAATTTTAAATCTAACTATTTAAAATTAAATCGAAAAAATCCGATTGAGTGAGAAGATCTTACCTTTGATTTTAATTTGCAGTCCATTCCAACTCATTTCCATTCCAATTCCATTCCAGCTTGTTTTCACGATTTTAATACTCGAACTAATCAAATAATATATTTCCTTTTTAATAAATTTAATTAATCGATTATTTTTATTTTAAACAAATCATTAAAATTTAAACTAATTTTCCCTTTATAATCTTTAGTAATCAAAATATTTGTATAAGTTAATTAAACTAATTATTCACCATAATTTATTACTTTGGATATCCAAAACTAAATTTGAATTTTGTATATGTAGATATTATACTTATATTTATATTTCTTCTCAAACGGTAATTTCATTTACGAAATATTTCCTTTGGACCCTTGCTGTTTTTTTTGAAAAAAAATTCTGTATGTATATTCAAATCGAAAGGAAATATCATATATGTATTTATTAAACAATTTTAAATCGAAGGATAATCAGCTAAACCTCACTTCGACCTCGTGATTAACTTCATGAAATCGTCGGCCTTGCTGACTTTTCTCTACACTAGCAACCCGTGACGCGACTCCATTCAAAAATCAATGCTAGTATTCGAATCGCCGCTGATCCCAGTTGACTGCCTTCTCGTCGACGCCTCACCCAATTAAACGCGAGCCTCCCTGACATGCGACTGCGCTCGCGATCCACAATCAATGCCGCGGCCATCATTGTTCATCCTACTCCGTGCTTGACCAAATCGCGACGACGTCGCGATAATTCTTCGATTCGACATTCCTTTATTGCGGGCGTCGTGCCGCGGCCGCGGCGCTTTGGACCTTCCACCCTAAAATCGACCACCGCCTTCCACTGCGACAACATCAAGCTCTCTGCTGCTTCAATCTCGAATGCCTTTTTTTTTGCACGACGATACCTTTGAAAGAATTCGTGAATGATACACGCGAAATAAACTGGGGAAGAGAAAGGGAAAAGAAAATTGCGATTTGAATTTGTTTTGCTCGCTCGCCATTTATTCTTCATTTGTTTTTTTATTTTGATTTGAATCAAGACGATAATATTTTTTTCTGAGATCGTTTTTCGATTTTGGTCGGTTGATAATTTCTTTATTTTAAACGCGTGTCGTAAATGGTGACACGTGTTGTAAGTCTCAATACGTGTTGCAAGGGCTTGGAATAGTATTTTAAATGAAAGTGCATTACTTAAGTTTAAATTTAAATTTGAATACAAATTGTCTAGAAATTGCAACTCAAAATTTTGAACTCCTATCGAGGCATGCCGCTAGGCGTTTATAATGTTAAACCCCTATTCTGAACGCACTAGAAAAGGTTCCGAGTCCAAATTCGATTGTATGGAGAAGATAGATTTTTGGACCAGTTATTAAATTAAATTTTGATATAATTTTCAGCGTGTTTGCTTATCGTACGATCAAACGATCACTCCAAACACTATGAAAATTGAAATTCGATAATAATACACTATTATGGATCCAATGGAACTAGTTTCGTCGAATTCCGAGACTGTGCCTCGGAAGGCTATTTTTAAATATCGATTTAAATGAGATAAATTCAAAACTGAACAAATCAATTCCAAATTCGATTCTGAAGCTTCCATTATCTTCAGTATTGTAAATATAAATTTTCTAAGCCTTGCAAATATTTTTAATCAGCTTAAAAATCAAGATTCAAAATTTACCCAAATCTTCTATAATTAAATTGCTAAATTCATAGTTAAAATTGAAACTCAAGCTTAAAACAATTCAGATATTTGAAATCAATTAAATATTTCAATTTCAAACGTTGAAAATTCTGGGTCATCACATGGTGACTGGTAGATTATACACTTTATACGTAACACTAGAATATGTCAATTGCCTTCCATTACATGTTATGTCTTTTATTTTACTTAGCCGTCTTGACTCCACTACGCGTACGATATGCCTCACCTACCCTTGGTAGACAATAACTACGTATGTATATACATACATACATACATACATACATACATACATACATACATACATATATATATATATATATATATATATATATATATATATAAGTACCGCGGTGCCCCTATGGACCAAGATACGATCCCCGTCGGTATCCATAACTCAACACCTTTCCAAGATCCAACATCAGCGTAATAAAACGTCCTCATCTCCCATGCATAATAAGGAACTTCGATAGTGCCTAATAATGGTATCACAATAGTTTAACTGTATTTTATTCATATTTGAAAGACTCTGTTAATAGGTTATCTTGCCTTACCTTCTGTAACAAACAAATTACCAAACAATCGTGACGTGGTGCATGTCCTGAATGGAATCTACAGTAGTAGGAGGCATAGTTCATTTAGGTGTTACCCCTGTCTTTTTGCTGATTGCTCAGGACCGATGACATTCTCAACCTATGAAGCAGCTCCTACTCCCTATTTGGTACCAATCACACTGTCATAACATCGAGCCTTACTCATCGTCCCACTTAGGTTACCTAACGCAATCTAGGAAATAACCCTTATTACTTAATACCTCCAAAATAATTGAAGTAGACTCTACATGTCACTTGACACTTCAACCCAAGGCAAACATTCTACATGGTATTCCCTTCACCTATCATGAACGCATAATCCCGTGGGTGCTAGAGTTTGATATGTCTCACATCAGTATAATGTATACACAACTATTGGCAACCTCTTGTAGTAGGCATACTTTGGTTATGTAACGCCACTGATCTCTCATTCCAACCCATTTTAATGACTATGTCATTCTTATTTCATCTAAGTTATTAGCCGACTTTAATAATCCACACCCGTCATAAATGCATACTTAAGGCTATACATATATTCATACCTATTTATTTATTAAGCCTCTAATGTTCGACTATTAATAATATTTGTTTACTTTTTCATGCCTTTACTTCGTATTTCATTAATGTCAATTTAGTGTCATTTACCGCCTATTTATCACTCGAAAGATTTAAATATCTACTTACTGTTACTTTTTATCTCTTACCATCTTCTTTTGGTTCCTAACCGTATTACTAACTCATTTCGTTACTTTACCTACACTTGTCGCTTATTGTTTAATTTCTAACGTGTCTTTTATTGCATATATTAGTTTTACATTTAGACTATTATTATTGTCCCAACTTATTATTCTTTAGTTTATTCCTAGGAATGTCTACAGTTTAATGTGTTGGAATTACATCTTTCCCAAAAGAAATTATCGTCATTATAGCTTTAACTTACCCAAAAAAGGGATTCGTGTTATGTTTGGAATCACAAGGAATTGTCTCTTTGTTTTTATTATTGAAATAGATAGTATAAAATAAGGTAAACATCCTTATTTTGTACATCTCTTTCTTTTATGCATATTCCTTGTTATTTCAAACGTTACACATTTATTCATATTTATAAAACTAGACAATTTATAGAAATTTATATTGCAACACATTTCATTCCAATGAATTAAAATACTACCTCAATTTAATTTATAATGACTTTTGTTTCATATTTGCTAACGTATATTGTTTAACTAACAGATTTGGAATTATTATTCAATTTACTAACTTAGGGACTACTTTCACTCTTATTTTGTAGATTTAAGTACATACAATATTGAACTGAAGTTAATAATTCACAGAATATGTAGGCATGGTTTTCAAATTCATTAGATGTATATGTTTTAAGCCTACAACTCTAAAATAATTATATCCAGGTAGGACAAGCAGAAGATTTACAATGATATAAATCCAATTTTATATAAAATATATAATTTCCCACTCACCTTAAAACTGTCCAAATCTCTATATTTAAACCTCGTTCTTTCGATTTGACTCCCTTCCTTCCTACCCAACATATGTATAAAAGGGTATGCATACTATTTAGAAATTTAGGTCTAAGAAAAGATTTTAATTTAATTTGTTTTGATGTTTTGATTTGATCCTATTCTTCTCTCCTCTTAATCTCCGCTATTCTCCACTTATATATATATAATATAATATTTTATTACTTTTAAAATTTCTACAATTAATGGAGAAGAGAAAATGGCAGAGCTCCACTCTATGACCCAAAAAATATGAGTAGAGAAATGGTGGTATAGGCCTGTATTTATAAGCGTTAGAACTGGTCGCAACCGTTAGATTAGTTTTTAAATCCAGGCCACTCTGGCCTTGGTTCAAACTGTGCTGGCCTTAACCAAGCAGTCGATCGCCTATTTTCCATTGGTCGACCACTAGCGGTTGATCGATCATAGTGAGGGCGTCGACTAGTAGTAATGAGGGTATCAACAGGTGGATCTTTATTTCTGTTACCTGGTTTATAGATTTTTTTGACTTTATATGTTTTACTTAATATGATTTAACGTTAGTCTTACTTAATGTTCAAGTGTTCATCAACATTAATAAATAATGTTAATTAATTTCATTTTCATAATTAAATCTTTAATTATTTTTAATTCAATATTTTCAAACGTTAATAACTTTTTCATTTATACTTCGAGTGTAAAACTTTATATATGAAAATTGATCAGAAAATCACCACGAACACAATAATACAAGTTTTGTGGCCAAATTATAATATTCATAGAAGTTCTATTTCTGATATTAATAATTATGTTAATAAATCCCTTTAACTACTTAAACCTTATTTTATAGGGTGTTACAATTCGTGTAGTCTTCTAAGTGATGATATACTTGTCTGGGCGAGCGTCGTAGTACACTTAGAATATTATCCTTATTATCGTTGTGTGATTGAGGTGAGTTTGTACCAAAGGGAGCCTAAATATTTTTATATTTTCATTTAACAACGATTTAACTAGTGAATTTTTCTCCTTTGTAGAATGAGTTCTGTTCGGAATGAATGAAAATGAGACTTAGATTGTTAGGTTTATCCAAGGTTTGAGAATTAGTGATCCAACATATTTTATAAGTGGTCCTTTTCAGAGTGGGAGGTGATAGTCTTTCATTTATGGTACTTAAGAAAGGAGTAGCACCACTTAGGCATTTGGTTCATCTTAGATGCTGAACGGACTCATATGAGTCTATAGCTTCGTGCACGTGATGACTATTAGGGTTTACCATGCGTTTTGTTATAGGCTCCTTTTGAATGACTAGTTGTTTATATGGTAATCACTGTTGATTACTTACGGTTTCTTGGTTATTGGTCAATTGTATATTTGCTTTTGTTACTTCCTGTTATTAGTTATTATTTTTTATTACTTATGGATTGCTTGTTGTTGCTTGATTATTGATTGGTTGTTTATTTTTGTTGATTGATTATTGTTGCTTATTGATTGTTTATCATTGGCTTGCTTATTGCAGCTTGTTGATTGTTATTGCTATCATATTGTGTTAATTTTCTTTTTCCATAGAAGGAGTGCATGATGTATTTCATGAATTTTATTTGTGTAAGTGTGTAATTCTAGTGACGTCATTGTGATGAATCGACTAGAGAAAGTGGATGTGAACTGGATGTGGCGTTAGACCTTGAAGGCCTATTCATATTTTTTTAGAATAAGGCTATGTGGCTTTAGATCGATGGGGTTAAGCTAGTCCATGTTCGATGGAGCTTTGTGTTGGTATATCTCTATTTACTTAAGGAGATTTTTGTTTCCCTTTTTATTTGTTTTTTAATATATTGAAAGCATATTATAGAGCTCGCTTTTTTGCTCCTTTTATTTTACTAGTGTGCTTATCCCTTTCAATGATAACATGTTTATTAGAGATGCCTATTGAATTAATGAAGTTTGTTGCATAGTTTGTTATAACATGGTTATTAGAGATGTTGTTGCATTAGATGAGCTTCTTGCATAGTTTGTCATAACATAATTATTTGAGATGCTTGTTGCATGGTTTGATATAGCATATTTATTTTTGAAGATTGCAATATGTCATGACCCGCCCTTCTCGACCCTTGAAAATCGACACAATATGCAACTGTATAATATGTCAACGATCAAGTGCCGGAAAAGCCAGATTGTTGAGGAAAATGAAAGAAGATAGGAGGAAGAAGGACCTAAACAATAACAAAATCTCACAATCGCAGTGGAACAAAATATAATAGTTAATAACAGGTCTTTACACAAAAATGAAAACTATATCTGTTTAATAGATTACATCATTAGAGTATCACAAACAAACAACAATACCAGCCTGACAGTTATAACATCCTGCCTCACAGCTTATTGGCAAATTCAAACAATCAAAGCAGCGGAATTAAATAAGTACAGGTAATACGTCTCGATTCCAGCTCCTCTCCTGAGTTTCCAAGCATCCTATCCTGTATTTATAATACTCAGTCTGAGCCGAGCATTAAAATAAAATAACACCCGAGTCAGTGTGCAATTCCAGCGTGAGAAAATACACTCAAATTAATTATTAAAGTTCAAAAATCCTTTGAAAATCAAAAGCATCTCGTAAGGCCATGCCACAAATAAACATGTCGGGTTTTTACCTTACGGTAGCCAAAACATTTCTTATTAAAATCCTCTGATATTATAATAGTGTCTAAGTACAAATACTTGTTCAAAATAGCCAAAATTGTTACATTTATTAAATTCCGGCAATACTATGTTCTACAATCAAAACCGTAAAACGCACATAGAGAGAATGAATTTCCAACTAATAACTAGGCACTGGGGTACCACCTGTCACAGTACTTGGTCTAGATCAGCGTACCGAGGATCCACCCTAAATCCCCTGCAACACAAGGCCGGGACTACCCCTTACTGGATAATCTCGAGTAAGATCACCGCACGGTTGGGATCAACAACCGCACCACACATCCGAAATAAAAAGGGATATCTAGACAGGGATGACCTTACGCTAATGGGCGCAACCCACTTAGCCTTGCTACATATCCCCTGATTTTCAGTCATTACTGGTTGATGAGGCTTGAGGCTAAGCGTTACCTTTTTAGAACATTTCATTTAGAATGCTCACCGTCCTCCTGACGATGTTCTGAAAGCGTTCATCCATATAAGTCCGTTCCGGGTTCGAACGGAACCGAAGGCACTACTCCTACTACATTCATTTTGGAATCACCCTCAAGATTAGTAGCGATTAGCCCTTGCACTTCACTGCTCCATCTTTGACTCCAAGCTCTTGTCTTCATCAAGAAAACTACTTGTTGGATCGATGTGGTTTTCGGATTACAAATCCGATCCCGGTCTCTTCGAAACAACGTTCCCTATTTCCCGTTAACTCAACCCTGGTTCTTTAGGAAATACACAGACGAAGATAACATCGGAGTTCACCTCCTAACCGTTAGTGGACTGATTTCCTTATCAACATCTTGAAGGATGAAGGAGTTTATACGTACAGTATAGCACCTCGAACGATAACTGTACCATATAATTCTCATACCACTTCTAGATATTTCCAAAGTTATATTTGGGTCCAGATTTGATAGTCGGTTATTCAACTATCAAATAAACAAACAATTCAACCAATTATTTCATTTCAACTGAAAACACCAAGTCTTTTAAAATTTATATTTTTATATAATTTAAATCACTTTTATCAAAAATATACGCTTAAAACATTTTAAAGTAAAACTACTTTAAATCACTTTACTCAAAATAAAAGTCATGAAATTCTATAATAAATTTCCAAGTACAATTTTTAGCCACAAACTACTTTTAAAATAAAGTTTATATAAAGTATAAATATTAGAAAATTTCTTTTAGAAACATAATGCTAATTTAATCTTTAAAATAATTGCTACTAAAATTAATTTGAATGGATTTACTTTGAAATTATAAAACAATTAAAAATAATAAATTTTTCTAAAACATTCTTTTTAAAACAAATTTTAAAACTTTCGGCTCATACATAAAAATTCCTTTGAAAATATACTTGGTTTTTCAAGTAAACACACTGCCATTTCAGAATAACCCATATAACCATTTATAAATCCTGCTTGATTTATCTCACTCCAAATTTACGTCTCAATCCCGTAAATTTCTTTCATCACTTTGAAAATAAAACACCATTTTATTTTTAAACACATTTCCCATTTCCTGGAAATCACTTTCAAAATATATACTTAAATTATTTAAATTAAGCTACTAAATTCTTTATTACAAATAATACTTTTGAAAATCTATAAAAGTTTCCTGAGTAACTTAAATCAAAAATTGCCTTTAAATATAAAGTTATTATATCAAATATTTATGTTAAAATTTCCTTTAGAAAACATAATACCAATTTACCTTTAAAATAATTAAATACCATAATTACTTAAATAAATATATACTTTTCTCTTAAAAATAATTAAAAATAATAATTTTTCTAAAACATTCTGAAAACACATTTTTAAACTTCTAGTTTATACTTTGAAAGCCTTTCTTTGAAACATACTTAGTTTTTCAGGAAAAATTACAATTTCCATCTTTTAAATATAATCTCATTATTACTTTTAAAACAATTTGCACCTTCTTGTAGAAATTTCCACCGGAAATTTATCCTTCCAAATTTATCCACTGATAAATATTCCACTTCATTTATAAACCCAGTTTATAAATTTTCATTCCTCATTTCCTTCCCAATCACAGTTTCAATAACACTTAACAAATTTCAAACCAATTTTCCAAATTTAATTCCCTTAAATTCATTACTTAAAAATTTCTTTTCATTTCCTTATAAATCCAATTTTTTTTTTAAATATCAGATTATATTCATACAACCATAACACTGCACAACAAAATTCCCAAATTAATCTATCAAAGGATATCAATAAAATACAACACAGATTATGACGATGTGAGGAATCCAGTTGGATCCCTCCAACTATTTCCCTGCATCTACAAATGTTAGCACACAAATAATTATCGATCCAATCTGATAATAATTTTCACATTCAACAAATCAATCAATCATTTAAATATTAACTATTTAAATTAACTAGCATTCCAGATGTGAGTGAGACTAACTCACCTTGAATTCGTCGAGAGTCCCAATTTTTAAATTAAATCGAACCGCATTCGATTTAACCTAAAAATTTTATTTGCTCAAAACTGTTATCCCGCTTTTTGGCAAAGCCGTGATACCAAAAGATCGATCGAAAACAAATGATAGTTCGTCTCAGAGTTTGGTCATACTTCATTTGGCTATGGATATCGCTGAATTTTGTCCGAGTTCGAATTGTGCTACAATTGATAGGACATGACAAGAGAGATCATAGAAGCCGTCATCTCAAATTTCGAGTCAATCCGAGTTCATACGCTCAAGTTATGATTGATTCAATTTGAAGGGAAAACACTGGTTTCGAACCCATCGTGGTAGGTGTCTTCGAACCCATCGTCAAACACCATTCGAACCAATCACCTTCAATCGATGGACTTCGAACCCATCGGAGTGCCTCGGTTCGACTCCATCAACCTCGAACCCATCTAGTTCGTATCGGTGGACCTCGTGTCCATGGAGGGGTTGCAAAGCTCGTATCCATCCAAAGAATCCTTGTTCGAATCCACCAAGCATCAGTTGTTCGAACCCATTATTGGAGCCTTGTTCGAACCCATCTGTGAAGCTTCATTCGAACCCACTGGGTCAACTAGCCACGATGACGTGTCATCCATCGGTTCGAATGCGCCGAGATACATGGAGTCGAAGCGGTCAACTCGGAGTGTAGACCGGATCGGTTCGAAGTCTGCGCTCCACGTCACCACGAAGGCGCGTGCCACCATCGGTTCGAATGGATGGTTTCGAACCAAACAGCCACGCAATGAACCCCATCTCGAATCCATCATATCTCTCAATCCACCGATCCAAATGCCACGAAATTTTCACAGAAGCTTGCATTCATGTTGAAGAATGTCCACACCAAATTTCACATCGATTGGATGATTTCTTGATCGATTCGAATGGAGTTCGAACCGATGCCAATGTGGGCCCAAATTTCCTAAGGCTGGGCGTGTGGGCCCCCTCACGTGCCAGAAGTGGTCTCCCGAGTTTTCAGCGAAATATCAGCAGCCTATGCCTATAAATAGAGCCCCAGAGCCAACAGAAAAGGGATCTTTCGACTCTCAAGCGCCCAGACTCCGCCGGATTGAGATCTTCATCACTCTACATCGTATACTAGCTGTTGATTTCGAATTTTCAATTGTAACCTGCTGTTGCTTGCTGTACTCGCTTTTAAACGTTGAAAGATACTCAATAAAATTGCTAAAACTTCACAGTGGACGTAGGCAACGTGCCGAACCATTATAAATCGCTTGCCTTTGTCTTTAATTTACTGTTATTTGGAGTTTTTGTTAGATAATCCTCATTTTCAATTCATATTCTTCACTATTATCTCTTCAACGACTCCCGAAGAGTGTTGTGGCCAATTTTGGTGCAAACACTTTGGTGCTTTCACTGAGAAAACCCAGATTTTCTCCTGCTCTTTGGATCTGTCATCGATACCGGATTGAATAAATCTAAGAGAGAGATCCAGGTCATCAAATCCAACTTCCTTCCCTTCTATTCAGATTTGCACAAAGTCAAGGTAAGGAATTCAGCTTTCGAGATGGTTAGCACAAGAACCACCTCAAACGCTGTCAACCAAGAAGAGCAGGACAGACAGAATCCTGCCCCACTACCTTCATCTAATCAAGATGTTGCTGGGCACTCGGAACCGTCAGGTCCGGTTACCCGACAAGAGTTGCAGTTGCTACTCCAAGAGCTGACCCAGAGTCGGCAACAACTAGAAGAACAGCTACGCGCTAACGCTGAGCTAATCAACAAGCTGGATCGCCAGAAACGGAAGAGATCCACGAGAGACCATGCTTCTTGCTCCTCCAGCGAAAGTTCTTCATCCTCTGATTATCATAACCGGCCTCCATGATCCCGGCTAGATGGGAGTCGTATGCCACCCGTTGGAAATCGACCGGCACTGACCGTTGGATAACTCAGAGTTGGTCCGTTAGCCAGTTTCCAAACCGGACCCTCCTCCCGAGGAGGTGCTGTTCCTCACCACACCGCAGAATACCGCACCACTAACATTGCGGCTGAACCAGGGGTCGATGCCCAAGATCAGTCGGACCTGGACGGTCGTCATAGCGGATGTACTCCTGAACCATACGCCCCAGAGGACTATGAGCCAAGAAGGCAAGACTTGGACCGTCGACGATATCCGGTTCAAACCCAAAGCATGGAACGTGATCATACTCCGGCGCAAAGGCCGGATCTTTCAACTATGACACGTCAGATGATCCGTGAAAGCCAGGGATTCACAAATGACGATTGGGGAGTCTCCCGAAGCCACACTCCTTTTACGGACGATATCCTTACTGCCGAACCCCCACGGCGATTCCGAATGCCAACTCTACCCATGTACGAGGGAAACTTCGACCCCAACCAACATATTCTAAAATATGAATGGTCAATGACTGCTGCCAGGGCTGACGATGCAGTGAAATGTCGTAGTTTCCCCATATCCTTGGGGGGCATCGCTACCATGTGGTTCACCCGACTGCCACCTCGATCCATCTCTTCATTCGACCAGTTGACCACAAAATTCGTCGAGCAATTCCGCATGCACGTCGCAAGGCCAAAAGATGTCAACACTCTGTCCAGCGTAACCCAAGCTCCTGGAGAGACGCTCAGGAAATACTTGGAGAGATTCCATACCGCATGTGCGGAGATCAGCAATCCAAACGATAACTCCATCCTTATGGCGTTGACTAAAGGTATCAACCCCGATTCTGAGTTTGGCAACTGGTCAGCTGGAAAACCACCTGCATCGT
The DNA here is from genome assembly GCA_030765085.1 of Allium cepa. Lineage (NCBI taxonomy): Eukaryota > Viridiplantae > Streptophyta > Magnoliopsida > Asparagales > Amaryllidaceae > Allium > Allium cepa. The sequence goes on from CM060932.1 coordinate 170,066,364, forward strand.
TGGACCGTTTCCATGCTAAAGCGGCTCAATTCCTGAGACGAGAAGATGCGAAACAATCTAGGAAGCAAACCGATGCCGGGCCAAGTACGGAAGGGATCCAAAGCAATGTTGCAATCAAACAGTCCGGTGAGAGCTCCGGAAAAGTTCAGTTGAACGTTAGAAACAAACAAGCTCGACGAAGAGAGGGCGTGAATCAAACCAGGAAACGAGATCCAAATCCTGGCCCGCAGCGCAAGAATCCAATGTTTGACAGTTACACTCCTCTGAATACATCACTGAAGGACTTGTACTTACAAACCTGTGATACGATTCAATATCATAAACCTGCACCAAGACCGTCGTCAGAGAGACAAATCCAGACGGGAAAGTTTTGCGGGTTCCATGGAAGCTACGGGCACAATACGAACGAGTGTCGTCACTTACAGGATCTCATTGAAAAACTGATTAGAGAAAGGAAGCTGGAACAATTTGTGCGGACGCCGCAGCCCAGGGAAGCGGGCCCATCAAATCAAAACAATGAACCCAATCGACCAAGACAGGAGGACTCGACTAGTCCCCGTGGAAGATTGGTGATAAACGCCATCAGTGGCGGACCAGCTTACTCAGGACCCTGGAACGACGAAGACCTTCGTCGCTGTCACACATGACAGGCTCATTCAATCTATGAAAACTTTGCAATTACCTTTACATTCTGAAATTTGAATTTGTAATAAGGCACTGACTTTGCCATATTTTCTTATTTCAGCAATAAAATACTATCTCTTCAAGCTAGAGCTGTGATTCATCGAATACAACGTTCAACAATCACAACACATGAAAAGCTAAGTTCCATCAAACAATGGAATTTATTCAAATAACGAGTGACTGTGATACGACCGGCCACTCACTAAGTGAAACCCCAGCTCGGGAGCAAGCCAACACATCAAAGGCTGAACTGGACCAACACACGACAGTCCATTCAACAACTCGTTCCCAGAGCGCGAACGGACTCCAACTTCCCAGAGCGTGAATTGGAGTATAAACATTCAATAACTCGTTCCCAGAGCGCGAACGGACTCCAAATTCCCAGAGCGTGAATTGGAGTATAAACATTCAATAATTCGTTCCCAAAGCGCGGATGGACTCCAACTTCCCAGAGCTTGAATTGGAGTGTAAACATTCAATAACACGTTCCCAGAGCGCGGACAGACTTCAAATTCCCAGAGCATGAATTGGAGTATAAACATTCAATAATTCGTTCCCAAAGCGCGAATGGACTCCAACTTCCCAGAGCATGAATTGGAGTATAAACATTCAATAACTCGTTCCCAGAGCGCGAACGGACTCCAACTTCCCAGAGCGTGAATTGGAGTATAAACATTCAATAATTCGTTCCCGGAGTGCGAACGGACTCCAACTTCCCAGAGCGTGAATTGGAGTATAAACATTCAATAATTCGTTCCCGGAGTGCGAACGGACTCCAACTTCCCAGAGCGTGAATTGGAGTATAAACATTCAATAATTCGTTCCCGGAGTGCGAACGGACTCCAACTTCCCAGAGTGTGAGTTGGAGTATAAAAATTCAACAATTCATTCCCGGAGTGCGAACGGACTCCAACTTCCCAGAGTGTGAATTAGAGTATAAACATTCAACAATTCGTCCCCGGAGTGCGAACGGACTCCAACTTCCCAAAGCGTGAATTGGAGTATAAACGTCGAATCCATCATTCCCAGAGTGTGAACGGACTCCTAAAAAGCCCACATAGATGTGACTGACCATCCAGCGGCTAACTCCAACTTCGTAGAACGTGAATGGAGTATATACATAAATTACAGGTTCCCGCAGCGCGAACCCAAACATATATGCTATCTCCAAATTCCCGGAGTGTGATTTGGGGCACAAATACCAAGTCAGAGCTCCCGAAGTGTGAACTGAAGTATCAATACTAACTCCAAGTTCCCAGAGCGTGAAGTGGAGCATAAACATCAATTCCAGGTCCCCGGAGTGCGATCCATGTTACAAACATCGATAACTCTCGAATTCCCGGAGTGCGAACCAGATTATCGATCTCAAATTATCTTAAGTCCCCAGAATGTGGACATGTGCTTAAGGTCTGCAATAAACGCACTCAACCACCAGAACACAAATGTTATTCCCCGAGACTAGGGGGCAGAAAAGCTAAGTGTTAATTGCTAACCAAAGTGATACAATGTCCGAAGTTCAATTATTCATCGATCACAACTTGTGACCAAGATTCTCAGGCTTGGCAAATGAAACGAACCCTACTTGACGGTAAAAACACCAAAGTACACCAGACTGAAAACACTACAAACACTTAAGCACAAATAATACGAGAATTGAAACAAAGAAACTGAATTTTATTTCAACTAACTAGAGACAAAGACTTACATGCAAATTAGTTCTTCCAAAAAGAATTCCTACTTGCAGGGGCCGAACCTGCATCTATACACGGCCTACTAACAAAAAACGAAAACAAGTTCCTATCTACCAAAACATCTACTTGAGAGGCCGATCTATTTCTTCTTTTTCGACCTTCTTATCAGTGGTTCGTCGTCGGAATCACTAGAAACAGAAATCCTTCGTTTGGAGGGTCTCCTCTCCAGTGGCCGCTCTTCGGCCGGGGGCAAAATTTCCACGTCCTCCTTAGAACTTGAACTTAAATGAAGGCTTCCTGCCGGAGGAGTTGAAGGGACTGGACCCGCAACGGAAGGTGGGATAGTGCCACCTGATGATACTACCGTTACAGGTGCTGGACTCTGCGCCGCCGTGCTGCCACCAATACTACCACTTTGCCCCGCAGCCTCTATTTCGGCGTTGATCTCGGCCAGAATTTCCTCATCACGGGTCGCTTGGGCCTGGTTGGGGGCATCCGCAGTCTGCATTGAAGAGCTAGAGGTTGGCGGGAGGTCACTAATGATGAACGGCAGGTCTGTGGAGAAGCCACCCTGCACACCAAGCAGCTCGCTCACCATTTGTTCATCAAGAGATAATCCGCTCCCCTGCACCGCCTCAGTTGGTACTGCTGTTACGACAATAGTCTCAGTGGTGATGGCCTTACCCCCTTTACTTGATTCTTGGGTCGCGGTGATCAGCGCAATTCCAGTCACTAAGCAAAGATAAGAAGAAATTATTAGTAATCACTTCAAAACAAACGCTTTAATAGAAACACACTTGAGATATGTTCAAAGTATCTTCCTCAGGTTGACTCGTTGACGGTTGGACGGCCTCAGAGACGTGCTCCCGAATGGGAGATAACCGCGGTTGTTCTGGGTCATAAGCAGGAACAGATTGTGAACCAACCACAGATACAGGCCCTAACGAAGATGGAGCGGTGATTTCAGTAATAGTGGCGTGATGCTCAACACCTGATCCCTCTCCAACCTCCAGAGGTCGACCACCAATCATCTCCTTCTCATGAGCAATAATAGCGTCATGGAGGATTTTCTTCTCGTCATTTGTCAGCAACCGGTTTTCAAGTTCAAATCGGTCGACCGATTCATCCGGATACGCTTCCTCTTCTTCCTCAACTAATCGACCCCAAGCGCTGCGGAGGTGTACCGGGTAATCTTGGAGCCAGGCCAAATTTCGGTGTCTCAACACATTGGCATTGTAAGTGATGAGCAAATCTTCAATATCGGCTTCTAGCCTGGCCTCCGCTTGATGAACTCTCTCCTCAACTTCCATCTCAACCGCCTGGACCTTGGTTACTGCCGCATCCCGTTCAATCCGGAGAATCACGACTTGTTCACACGCCTCCTGGGCTGCGTTATTCGCATCATCCCTATCCTTGACGATTTCGGCAAATTTGGACTTAAGCTCGTTCAACTCCTTCAGGGCTGCATCCCTCTTGGCAGTGACCAGGGTATTTCGATGGCCCATATCCTCTACCGTGGCATAATGCTCACGTTTCATCTTATCCATCGTTGCCTGGGCTTCGTCGGCTTTTTTGATTGCCTCCATCTCAGATTTCCCAGAAGATTCGGCTTCAGTGTTCAGCACCTCAATAATACGGCTCTTTTGAGCTAGCTCAGCCTGCAATCTCTCGATGGTGGCCCCACGCTCAAAGGCCAATGCCGACGCTTTGTCAGCTGCTTTCGATCACGCTTTGTACTGAGCGTAAAAATCGTGTACGTAATCATGTACCAATTGCTCAGCTTCCTCCAGGATTTTCTTTAAATGTGGAGGAAAGATATAGTTGTCGAAGCAGATGTTTGGGAAATCTCTCTTCAGCTGGGCAAGCTTGATTGCTCCCTCCCCTGAAATTTCCATGAGGGGCTGTTCTGTAACGGCAGCAGTCATCGTTTTGCTTCTAGAATGGTGGGATTCATGCTTAGAAGATTGAGAGGCAGACATGTGGTGTGAAGATTCAGAGGGACGAGAAACATGAGCAGGAGGTTGAATGGGATCTCTGGGAGGAGGAGGAGTACGCGATCAAGATCGACGCTTATAACCTCTGTTTGTATCATATCTCTCCTGACTAGAATACCTAGAGCGTCCCTGGTCATAATCTCTGTCCCCTTCTCTCCTGCGTGAATCATGATATGTAGACTTGTGGACATGTCGAAGACTCCCTAACATCGAGCCCCGCCTAGACATAGTATCTGCAGAACAAAATAAAATAGAATTAATCACCTTCCGAAGCATGTAGTTTATAGTCAAAGGTTATGCAGTGTTGTGAAATATATATGGATGTGCAATCCCCCGACCAAACGGATGTGTCTGCCACACCAGTGGGAAAAGACTCGCTCAAAACTAGAGTTTCTGAAAGCTCTTCCAGTCCGGCATCGTGCTGTAGGGACACATCGTCCGGAATTGGAATATCGGCGAGCCCTTCATAAAGATTTTCGGTTCTCGGAGGAGACATCTCTGAAATTCTAACTCCGGGAGAAGATCGGGCCGTGACAACCGATTTCCATCTCCCCTTCTTAGTCGACGTGACGACGGCTGCCTTGCCTTTTCTCTGCTCCGCGACATCCTGAACTACATCCATAGGCTCGGTCAGCGGCTCATCATCGGTATGGGTTCTTTCAGAATCAGCCTCCTCAGCTATAATGACTTTGGGCTTCTTGTGTTGGACTCGTTTTTTCGAGACAGTCCTTAGTTCCCCGTCAAACTGTATGCTCTACCCTCGTTCAATCAACCCGCAAGTCCGGGGAGTCCTATCCGTCAAGAGCAGCTCGATATCCCTATCTTCACCCGGGACTCCCCGTAGTATTCTTACTACCTCCCTAAATCGTTCACCTTCAGGTCGCTGAATCGTTGCTGTAAAAAGAAAAAAATATAAGTTTCACTTTGACTGCAATTGCCTTAGTAATTACTTGATAACTCAAGCTACACTCACGTCTGAATAACCATCGCTGGGCAAACCCCGGAGGACACCTGACATAGAACCATTCCGTCCTGTAATAGCTCAACCTGGTCCAGGACCCAGTGACCACTTGGCAGTTCCTCACCGCTTCCAGAAATGTGAAGGAAGGGAAATCACCTCGAGTTTTGAAATTAAATAGATATCTGATCTCGGTCGGGATCGGTGGTCTATGAAGGTACTCCATGAAGACGATGAATAAACTATTCACGGAGGCGTATCCGTTTGGGTGTAGTTGAGATGGAGCGATCCTAAAAAAAGACAACACTTCCCTTATGTACTCGTTGAACGGAGGAAGCATCCCAGCCGCGCAAGTGTGGAGATTAAATGCTGTATATCCCTCAGGCGGGTTGTGTGGTCTGTCATTCGGCCCCGGCAATAACACGTCATCCAGTGACAGGCCATGCCTCAAGCATATTCTCCCCAACATATCTTCAGAAATATTGGATTGAACGGAATCCGACGGATTGGCAATGAAAGACGCATTGGGAAGTTCGTCCGGAGCTGGACCGATGATCTCAGGTTCAATATCTGGAACCTCTAGTCTCGGAGCAGCTGTGCTTTGAACCTCCTGCTGTTGCGAACTTGAAGGTTCCATGAATAGCTAACTCATGAGAAACCATCGTTAGACGACAAAGGGCCCGTGCTTTCCCCAGTGTAAAGTGTATGAATGTATGTTGTACAGTGCCATGTATTACTTGGATAAGTGTCATAGAGTGAAAGGAAATATGCAAACGACAAAGCTAATTTCCCCAGTTATAATGACCGTCATCGCTGACCGTCATCACTAAACCGTTTGTATGATGGAATTTGATTTGGATAGAAGTTGTTATGGTTCCATCGACGAGCTTCGAAAGGTGGTCAAGTATGCAGTGTGATTATCAAGTCCAAATATGCAAGGATGAAGCTCGTCGGAATTATGATTAGAAAAATGTCAAACTTCGGTATCCATCATAGAGGGTTTGAACCAAACAAAGGGAACTCATTTGAACCCATCCTACCGTCACTTCGAATCGATGCAGAAAGGCGCACTTCGAATCGATGATCAGGTGTTAAGTTCGAATCGATCAATGAAGGATGACTTCGAATCGATCCTTGATTAACTGGTTCGAACCGATAAGGAAACCCTCAACTTAACATCGACCACGTTTGAGTCGATACCCTTCGTATCGATGCAAAGTTGAGAACTTCAAACCGATAGCCGATGGATTCGAAACCATCGATTCGAATGGACCCATCAAAGATGGTCAATCGGTGCGAACTATGTCACCCTCATAAAATCATTCCAAGAATCGATGCGAAATCCAACGAAGAATGACGCCGCCATCACCGATTCGAACTCGAATCCATGAATCAATTCGAAGCCTTCCCAAACCAGATCTAGTTTTGCCAATCTCGAGACTGAGCAATCGATGAAGAAGAGATAGGTTCGAAGTAACTTTGCCGTTTGGGTTCGAGGCTAATTACCTAGTTTAAGTGATGGATTCGAGGAGTTAAAGTCTTGGATCTTGAATGGTTCGAATACGCGACACGGTGTTGTCTTCTCAGAAACTTCGAAACGATGCGAAACACAGTAAAAGCAAGGCGAGAGTAAAAAGTGAAAAGTGAAAAAGTGGCAAGCCCACTGCTATTTATATGGAGCTTTGGGGGCGACCGAGACGATTCCCCTTCCGGTAAACGTGACCGGTCGCAACCAGTCAAGGCGTGAATCGTTTCGAAATCTCCATTCGAAACCGTTTGCCTAATGCCTTGTGGATTCAAAGCTAACCTCATATTTCATCGATACGAAGCACACGGCAAAACATCGAGTCGCATCGATGCGAAACGCACAGTGGGCACATCAATTCGAAGCCCCTGTTCACAACTCCATCCACAACCTACCGATACGAACGACGAATTTTGTATCCATCATTTCCTATCGATACGAACTACTGTTTCGTATCCATCCTTTCACATCGGTTCGAATGTCAGTTTCGTACCCATCATAGCGCAAGCGTACTTCATCCATACGAATGTAGATTTCGAACCCATCTATGCTCCAACACATCGGTTCGAAGTATTACATTCACACAACCCAAAGTCGTTTCCTTCGACCTTCTATATCGGTTCAGGAGAGGATCGATACGAAGGGACTTTTCAAAACAACAATATGCGTTTTCTCAACTTAAATTTCCAAATCGGTTCAGGAGAGAATCGATAAGAAATTCAATAGCAAACCAAACTGACAACGACTCATGGACGCACGACGCTAACAAGGGTCAAGCTAACATATGTGCATATATGTCGGACTAACATTCGATTTTAAACGTTTACAGGGATCGAGTACTCACCTTGCTACAAATGCAACACCCAACGGCTAAGCACTATCATACAACAATCAACCATATCAACGCAAGGTTATAGCAATACGGAGTATGAGTCTCAACAAAAAAGAGAGCAATGATTGTTCAGAGAGAAATTGCAGCTATTCAAAGCATGTCATGTTCCCACAGGACGTACTTTGGGGGGCAAAATGTTATCCCGCTTTTTGGCAAAGCCGTGATACCAAAAGATCGATCGAAAACAAAGGATAGTTCGTCTCAGAGTTTGGTCATACTTCGTTTCGCTATGGATATCGCTGAATTTTGTCCGAGTCCGAATTGTGCTACAATTGATAGGACATGACAAGAGAGATCATAGAAGCCGTCATCTCAAATTTCGAGTCAATCCGAGTTCATACGCTCAAGTTATGATCGATTCAATTTGAAGGGAAAACATTGGTTTCGAACCCATCGTGGTAGGTGTCTTCGAACCCATCGTCAAACACCATTCGAACCAATCACCTTCGAATCGATGGACTTCGAACCCATCGGAGTGCCTCGGTTCGACTCCATCGACCTCGAACCTATCTAGTTCGTATCGGTGGACCTCGTGTCCATGGAGGGGTTGCAAAGCTCGTATCCATCCAAAGAATCCTTGTTCGAATCCACCAAGCATCAGTTGTTCGAACCCATTATTGGAGCCTTGTTCGAACCCATCTGTGAAGCTTCATTCGAACCCACTGGGTCAACTAGCCACGATGACGTGTCATCCATCGGTTCTAATGCACCGAAATACATGGAGTCGAAGCGGTCAACTCGGAGTGTAGACCGGATTGGTTCGAAGTTTGCGCTCCACGTCACCACGAAGGCGCATGCCACCATCGGTTCGAATGGATGGTTTCAAACCAAACAGCCATGCAATGAACCCCATCTCGAATCCATCATATCTCTCAATCCACCAATCCAAATGCCACGAAATTTTCACAGAAGCTTGCATTCATGTTGAAGAATGTCCACACCAAATTTCACATCGATTGGATGATTTCTTGATCGATTCGAATGGAGTTCGAACCGATGCCAATGTGTGCCCAAATTTCCTAAAGCTGGGCGTGTGGGCCCCCTCACGTGCCAGAAGTGGTCTCCCGAGTTTTCAGCGAAATATCAGCAGCCTATGCCTATAAATAGAGCCCCAGAGCCAACAGAAAAGGGATCTTTCGACTCTCAAGCGCCCAGACTCTGCCGGATTGAGATCTTCATCACTCTACATCGTATACTAGCTGTTGATTTCGAATTTTCAGTTGTAACCTGTTGTTGCTTGCTGTAATCGCTTGTAAACGTTGAAAGAGACTCAATAAAATTGCTAAAACTTCACATGGATGTAGGCAACGTGCCGAACCACTATAAATCGCTTGCCTTTGTCTTTAATTTACTGTTATTTGGAGTTTTTGTTAGATAATCCTCATTTTCAATTCATATTCTTCACTATTATCTCTTCAACGACTCCCGAAGAGTGTTGTGACCAATTTTGGTGCAAACAAAAACGATCCCAGATCTACACCACAGTGGGCTGCTCGTCGCAACGATTCCGACGCTTCTTGTTTCGTCGGAATCTGATCAAGCATGCATAAGATATTCAGTTTTAAAAATTTTCAAAATAATTTAAACTAAATTCTCTTCCTTTTTTTTATTATTACCAAACTAAATCCTGGCCGTAAGTTAGAAATTAGAAATCTCGACGGCCCACTGATCTTCCTCATGCAAAATCTTCAGGCTCGAATGAACCAACAGCCACCGCAAATTGTGAATCAACGCGACCACTCTGGTGCCATTCACCTCTATCGGAGGCTACCACCACGAAGTCCAATGCCAAATTCACCTCCACCCAGAGTTTCGACAAACTCGGCATTGTCTTCTCCGCCGATAACACCTTCGAACGCTGTAACGACACAGAATTTTTATTAATTAAAATTTGAATATTTAATTTATTTTAAATATTAATAAGTGAATTTATAAGTCAAATAAATTTTTATTTGAATTATTGGATTTAATTGGATAATTAAATCGATAATTTAATACGTTAAATTATGGAAATAATTGAAAGTTGAGTTAAATATGATTGTAAATGATTTGTAAAATTTTATTTTATCATATGGAAGTTAGAATGATATTTTAGAACTTTTAAAATCGATTTAAAAGTTAATTTGTGAAAATTGAATATTTTAATATTTAATCGACTAGTAAAAATAGTCAATTTTTGAACAGTCTCAGAATTGAACGAAACCAGTTCCATTGGATCCGTAATAGTTAGTTATTACCGGATTTCAAATGTCGTGTCAATCGGAGTTATCGTTTGAGCGTGGCAGCTCAAAACGCATCGATTTATTTTTAATTTAAATTTGACGAGTGAAAATAGCCATTTTTCAAAAAGTCTCGGATTTCGACAAAACCAGTTTCATCGGATCCGTAATGTGATATTATTGTAAGGTTTCAAATTTCAAGTCAATTGGATTTACCGTTTGTCCGGTACAAATTAAAACGCCTAGGAAATCGACTTAAATCGGTTTAATTTAAATTGAGCGTTTACAGCCATAACTCGCACATACTTCCGAATTAGCTTCTGAAACCTGTTCCATTGTGTCCGGAACGCGGGGTTAACCCTAGAAACGCTGGTTACGGCGCGTAAATCGGAGTTCGGAATTTCCCGGATGAATAGTGTTCGAATTTTTCCTATAAATACCCCTTTAATTCACAAAAATAAAAAAAAATAAAAAATGCAACCCTAGCCGCCGTTCACCCCAATGGATGGCCGAAAATTGCAGTCCCTTTTCTTCAATTATCTTTCAATCCACAAACCCATTCAAGAAATCTCCAACTACAAAGTTGTAGAGCTACGTGAGATCCTTATATTCAACGGTTATGATCGAGAATAGTTGAGCGGATCGATGGGAAATTGGGCACAAACGTGCCACGTTCACTTGCGTGCGCAAGTAGCAGGGGGGGCCGAGTTCACCACTGTTCAGGCCGAGCATAGCTTGGGTCGAGAGCTTCGCGATGGTGGTTGTTTGATGAAGTATAGTTGAGCGATGTGGCAACGGCATGTAACCCTAGTTTTCTAAATGGGTTCATGTATGCGCGTATGTTGTCTGGGAGAGGAGAACGAGAGGGAGAGGAAGAAGAGAGGAACGGCCTGATGTTGAGCAGTGAGATCCAAGGGTCCAGGTTGATTAGGGTGTTTAAATTATTAAAGTTAGTTATAAATTGTGTATATAAATCGTGTACAAACTTATAAAATTCATAACTTTTTCATACGAGGTCGAAAACGCGCGAAACCAGTTGCGTTGGAATCGTATGGACGAGCACTACGCGATGGAGTTGGTTTGGAGTCGTTTGGAGTTAGTGAGAATTTTGGGTAAAATTAAACGTCCGTTTAATTTTATTCGAAATAAATCGCTAAAACGGAAATAAAACCAAGGTGAGAACTTCTCACTCAATCGAATCAGTTTCGATTTTATTTTAAATAGTTAGATTTAAAATATTTGAATGCATGTTTGAATGTTGATTAATATCTATTGATTGTTAAAATAGACATTATACGCCGTTAGTAAGCGGATGTTATTTATTAAAAACATATACCGCGAATATTTCATAAACAGTGAAATTGGTATTATATATAATAGCAATATATATATATTGGCATATGTATATATTGCAGTTATTGATTCCCCGCATTTTTTAGCGGATGAGACCCTATTACGCCGTTATTAAGCGGATAATATTTAATAAGAACATATACCGCGATAATTTCGTACTGGAGCGAAATTGGTATTGTGCTAATGTTTTTGGATGCAGGAAAACAGGTTGGAGGGATCCAACTGGATTCCTCAACAGTTTTTATTTGATTTCAGATATTTTGATATTTGATGGATTATCATATCGATATATGATATCGTTGTTGTCGTGATTGACTATTTGGTGTGTAGCATCACTAGACCAAATTTGGAATTTTAAAATGATTTTTAAAGTGATTTTTTAAAATATACTGTATATTTGGAAATTGATTTATTTTAAATAAATAAACGTTATAATTTTTAATGTTATAAAAATTATGATTTTTGTGAAATACAGTTAAAAACTGATTTTTGAAAATAAGGAATTAATGACTTTATGAAATAGTTAAATTGGGATTTCTGAAATAATTGTGAAAAGTTTAAATATAGGATTTATAAAATTTAATTATTTTATGAATCAAAATGGTGAAATTATAAAGGAAATTAAAGACGTTTTAAAGAATAATATAAATTAATTTATATTAAGAGATTTATAAATGGATATTTATAAATTGAAGTATAGACATTATAAAACGAGTTTTTATAAGTGTTTGAATGAAGTGAAAATGAATTTTGTAAATGAATGAAATTTATAGAATTATAAACTGTGAAGTTTAAAAGAAATTTATAAATAGTAAGATTTATAAATTTGGTGAAATTATTTGAAGAATAGATTGGTTAAATAAATGGATCTTATAAGTTATAAGATTTATAAATTAGAAAGTCTTTAAAAGAACGATTTTGTAAAATAATCGTTTTATAAGTATTTAACTTATAATATGAACTTTTGGTTTATAATTGAGTTATAAACTGGAATAGGTTAATAAAAGAATTTATAAAAAGGAAGTTTTTACAAATAAATAGAAATGGAATTTATAAACGTTGTTTTATAAATTCGCAAATGACTTATTTTGATAAGAAAATTTGTTAAAACCTATTAATGGAGTTATATTCACATTTTTGAATAGTGAATAACCCTTTGAATTAAAATGAATAAAAGGATGAAATTTGTTAACAAAGAATATTCACGTTTTTGAATAGTGAATAACACGTTAAAGAAATTGTTTTGGATTTGGATGTTTTAAATAGAATTAAAACGATCTAACGATGTTTTAAAATGTGTTGAGATTCGAAACCATAGATTTCAACATTTATTGTTGAAATAGACGTTTTCGAGAAATAGAAGGAGATGATGGACTATAACACTGTTGTTATAGTAAATGATTTCCGAAAGGAAATGTTTTGTATAGTATTGGGATTATATATCTATTTTAATTTCGAATCCCTATACTAGTGATTTTGGGACGTCGTAACAATGTTTTACGCAACATTCGTTTTGACCCAAATAAATATGTTTAAGTGAATGATTTCCTTAATAGAATGAAATATATACTTAATTCGATTTAAGTATATTGAATATTTTCCAAGTGTAGAAAATAAAAGATTTGTGGATTACTTATTAAATAAGTATGGAATTGTTTTCCAATATGAAGTGATATTTAGAATTTATCTTTTTGAAGATAAATTGAAAATGAATAATTGAAATCGAATATTCATTGATATTTTGGAATTATAAATTCACTAAGGAATTTATAAAGGAAGTGGAATTTGTCTAAAGAATAAATATTAATTTATTTTTGAAGTATTGAAAATAATATATCTTGTAAAGATATTTTGGAAAATAAATAATTTGGAAAATTATTTGGAAACTGGTGATGTGTGCATATCCAGTGATAGTTCAATAACCGACTATCAATATTTCCCTTTGAATGGGTATTTGATGTGAATTGTTTGAATGTGAATGTCACACTTATTTTTGAATAAGCGCTCACTATTCGGGTTAACCGGGAAAGGACCATGGGGTCGTATAACCCATTCCAAATATGTGATACATCGTTATGAATTGCATTTGAAGATCGGTGTTGAAGACCCAGTATTTGCGAGAGCGATAGGATGACCTGTCGATTTACTCCGCACCGAGTTGCTCCGGTATAGAGTTCTCCATATGTGATGGTGAATCTGATCAGGATTGTGAATATCCGGATTGCAAGGACTTCTTTGTAAGTGCCTTCGGTTTTGTTCGAGCCCGGAACAGACTTGTATGGATTGTATGTCTGACATTACAAGTTGAGATATAAAGCCGATTTCTTTCAAATATATTTCTGTTGGTGGCGAAGAATTTATTCTTTTAGCTTAACACCCTTCTCTGAGACGTACGAGCTCAGAGGTTATATAGTTGAAGTTATCAGCGATATATTTCCAATTTGGTAATGTGATATGCTGAGTGATGCTGAAATAATCATTGTGTTGATTATTGTGATAGGATCGTTTATTTGATCGTCTATCTTGGTGATCATTGTGTTGATCATTTGTTGACCCAAAGCATGGCTTTTGTATAAAGTATGTTTTTGTGGACGTGACTTCGTCGAACCTCACACCCCGGAAATGGTCAAAACAGGAAAGATGCGGCAAGGTTATGAGGGGTAGCACCCTTTAGGGTATGTACATTTCCTTCTGGATAGAGGTGGTATCATGGTATGGAGCCCAGATATTTAACCTATGTGGTTACTACGAATTTATTACTTTGTGGTTGTTGGTTTTCGGGATCCCGTGAGAAAGGTCGTTTACGATCGGGGAATGGCGTGCTCGTGTCAGTAGTTACCCAGTTAGGGGTAACCCGGCCTTGTGTTGGCAGAGTTTCGGTTTGGTTCTCGGGGATGTCTTTCCAGAGGCATTCTCATGTGGTAATGGGAAGTTCCTTGGCCTGACCATTTGTTGGAAATCCAATTCCCAATACGAAACTTGTACGGTATTAGTTGTAGAACCTGCCATTCACTTATGGTGGTCACCACTGTTTGGATGGTAGCTATAGTAGGCATAGTTCGAAATGTCTATGTTGGCTAAGATTTATATTCTACTTTCGAAATGAATTTTTTCTACACTATGCACTAGTAATAATATCAAATGTTATTTTAAATGCGTATCAAGCATCTTTGACTATCATAAGGAGAAATCTCCTCCGATTCTGCGTTTGCATGTGTGTGTGTGCGGGAGGCCTTATGGTAGTCTCATTTTTAAAAGCATTGCGAATTGAAATAAAAATATTCTTCTATTTTGTTTTCAAAGATAAATAAACTGTTTTGAGTTCTCACACCAGTCACATGACTGACTTGGAGTTTATTGTTTTCCTTCCTAAACTCTGGGTGCCCACCAATTTCCACACGGGCAGTCAAGAGTAAGGTTTATCAGGATATTCTGGATATTCTGGAGCTGCTGGAGGCAAGCTGGATGGCATGGCGTATTACTAGTTTATATAGTATTTCTTTTTCCGCTGTTTGTTTGATGTTGTATACTCTGATGATATGATGTAATGAAATATATGAAATGTAATAACTGATATAGTTCTTTGTTTAAAGATTATTCATTTATTATTATATGTTGTTCCGCTGCGAATTGTGAGATTCTGATGTGATTCTGTTGTTTTCTGTTCCGTCCTATTCTCTTTCTGTTTTTCTGTTTCCTTTCTCTTCTCTTTTCTTTCTATTTTTAAAAATTTTCTATCTTCTATCTTCTCTCCTCTCCATCTTCTATCTTTTTCTCTTCTCTTTTCCTAAATTCTTTTTCTTAAAAACCCTCAGTGTTCGGTTTTCCGTCGTTCGATTTCTCGGCAGTCGATAAAGTGAGTGTCGATGTCGAATTTTCGAAAGACGAAGAATCGTGTCCTGACAAACGCAAGGCAAACGCGTCCCACAAACTTCACCTCCGGTCGACAAAAACCAATCTCCACCATCAGATTTACTCGTCTCAGTGAGCTCTCCATCTTTCCAGTTGGGAGTTTCCTCTAAAGATCGGTGGATAAAGAGGAATTTAAAGAAGAAGGCAGAAGCATGCCGACCATTAATTTGAATAGAACGGTGGCTTTGAGAATTTACTCTAGGGTTTGGGCCGTGCAAGCATATTTAAATAAATTAGAATATTATTTTAATATTATTTCAAATTTTAACAAGCTTTTACAAATGAACTCCAAATCGCACGTGCCGCCAGGAATTTATAAGGTTTTACCTACATTCCGAACATAATGGAACGTGTTTCGGAGCCCAATTCAATCATATGGGGAAGATAGCGTTTTGAATCGATTTTAAATATTGAATTATCGATTTAAATTTCAACGCGTTTCTCACCAATACAAACAAACGGTAACTCCAAACGCTACGAAGTTGGAAATCCGATAATAATTATCTATTATGATCCAATGGAACTTGTTTCGTTGAATTCTGAGAATGTGCCCCGGAAGGATATTTTAACTCGTCGATAAATTCGAACGATTTTAGAAATTGTCGAAATTGTTTGAAATTTCACTTTTAAAAATTTACTAACTTAATTATAGATTATATAGCATTTATATTCACATTAGAAATCATTCTGATTCTTTTTAAATCAAAATCTGATTAGTTACACCATTACTATATATTAAATTCCATTATTAAATTTATATAAAATTTTCAATTTTAACTTATCAACTTTGGATTCCATCCAAAGGTCCATATTAAAATTCAAATCCAACTAAACTTTCAAATACATTTAGAAATCGTTTTCATCTCTATTTAAACCAAATTTACAAAATATCTCAGTTTCAAATATAAAATTATTATTTATCCAAGTCCAATTGAATTACCATATTTGAAATTTTACTAATATTCATGATTTAACCAAAATTTTCTTATTTCAAATCAAATTATAATTCACATTCAACATTTAAAATGAATTAAATGTTCAAAATCTAACAACCAAAATTCCGGGTCATTACATTCCTCTCCCTTATAAAAATTTCGTCCCGGAAATTCGCTAAGGTAGGAAAATGCTTCCACACCCATTAACTTCCCCAAAATCTCTTTGATTAAAACTTACCTTCACTTCTCAAAACCCTTTTAGCTTAATCCAAAACCATTTGCTTTTATTTCTACCAAAAACATTTTTTTCAATATCATTCCAAAAATCAACTTTTCTAGTTAACCAAATTTCCAAAAACTTCCTAACTCCCAAAATTTTTGAAATTTTTTGATAGCGTCTCCTTTGTACGGAGAACGTTTTACAATATCACAAATATGATAGATATATATACATCGACCCACACAGTCGGAAAAAAAAAATACCATAATATATTATCATTTCCCAATTTTATTGCGTAGGCGTACGTTACATTGGCGTTTATAAGCAAGCGGCTAATTTATTATGCATCTACGTGTTCCAAACTCTATCGATTGCCTCCCATACCTGTACTTACTCAAACAAGCATATAAGTTTCAATAAAAATGAAATTTTAACAACCTTCCATTCATTTATCTTAGCCAAACACATCAAATACATAGTCCAAACAACAAATTTCCATAATCCTACATGTTAACCATCTTTATAAACAACCACAAGTTTTCAACACTATTCTAATTCCTTTACAAATCCATATTTCATTTTAATCTACTCAAAATGATTTACAATTTTGCTACATTCAATTCATATTTACCACAACCAACTCAAAATTACTTCAATATGATCAACATGTGCCTACATATATAAACTTACTTCTATTCAATTCCAAATTGATTCACAATCAATTTTATATTTCAGTTTGATTCATTCGCATCTCTTTTATAATTTACTTTCATTTCTATGCAAACCCACTTAATAAAATTCCAACCCATTCCAATTTATTCAAAAACCAACTTTATTTATTTCTTTTAATTCATTTACTTTCGCTTATGACAAAACAATTAATTTCTTATGCAAATTTTCCATTATTCAAGCAAATAACAATTTCCTAAGCTTATAACTAATTTAAATTAATTACAACTCAATTTATATTAGTTTCATTCCATTTTAAATTATTCACTACTCATACATTCTCATTACAATTATAATATTAAATTCCTATTCTTACACTTCAATCTCATTATCCATACAGGTTTATTCAAGACCAATTCATAAGCTCGACAACAACCCTTACACAAGTTCTTAAGTTATTTCAACTCTAAAATAACTCCATTCCTTCTTATCAATTTTATTTCCAATTTTATTTAACTTATCTCAAATTAAATTCAATTATATCTTATTCACTTTCATACACTCAAGTTAAATTTTAATTCCAGGATTAAAATTTACATTTCCCTTCTCAATTAGACCAACTTCACTTTATAAGTTCAATAGTTGATTCACCTTAACTTTACACATTGTTGAAATAGAATTTTCCAGAATTCAATTGCCCGGTTTTATTTCAAAACCATTTTAAAATAATAATCAACACATACCCACCCGTATATTAAATCAAACTTTTGGATTCCAAAACAACTTGTTTTTACCTGAACAAATTTCCCTTTTGAAATTTCTAAAACAACTTGTATACCCAACAAGTCCAAACAAATATCATAACCAATCTCCACGGTAGCAATCCATCACTTTAGAAACTCGAAAATCAATACTGATGATGTGGCCATCATCATCAAGATTATTTTCCAGCGACTGAAGTGAGTTCAGTGCTTCATTACTTTCACAAATTACTTTTCAAAACAATTTCCATTCAAAAATATTTCCCAAAATAAGATCCATTATTTCCTTCAACATTCAGGAAAACATTTCAAACATTACCAAGATTTTAAATTCCCAAACATTTTTTTTAAATTCACTTAAAACCCTTTTCAAAATTTCCGGGATTTAAATTCTGGTTTAAATCAATTTTAGTTATACTCCCTAGATAAGTCATACTTATAGAATTCTCTTTGGTTATAACCATTTCAAATTTTAGATTCTTATTCGATTATAGTATTAACAACCAAACATCCAAATATATATATATATATATATATATATATATATATAATTATTTCAAAAAATTATTTCTTTTATATTAAAATATAATTTTGGATAAAATTATTCCATTTACCCACTTTAAAAACAATACCATGTCGGTTTATCGTGTTTAAGAGTTTAGAAACCCCCATCGATACGGTTGTACTTCCCGTACCGACCAGAATTCATAAACACTCAACCGATAAGTCAGCATGGTATAAATTATTTTATATTCGCTAACAATTATGCACTCATATCTATTATTACACTCAATCTCATTCTAGAGTACTATTGACTCTTTTTAACGAGTAATTTCCCCCCTCAAAGCCTAGGTTATCGCTAACCTAAGCTCTGACACCAACTGTCATGACCCGCTCATCTCGACCCTCGAAAATCAACACAAATACGCCACTATAAAATATTTCAACGATCAAGTGCCGGAAAAGACAGATTATTGAGGAAAAAGAACGAAGATAGGAGGAAGAAGGAACTAAACAATAACATAATCTCACAATCGTAGCGAAACAAAATATAATAGTTAATAACAGATCTTTACACAAAATGAAAACTATATCTGTTTTATAGATTACATCATCAGAGTATCACAAACAAACAACAATACCAGCCTGGCAGTTATAAAAGCCTACCTCACAGCTTACTGGCAAATTCAAACAATCACAACAGCGGGATTAAACAAGTATGGGTAATACGTCTCGATTCCAGCTCCTCTCTTGAGTTTTCAAGCATCTTATCCTGTATTTATAATACTCGGTCTGACCCGAGCATTATAATAAAATAACATCCGAGTCAGTCTGGAATACCAGCGTGAGAAAATACACTCAAATTAATTATTAAAGTTCAAAAATCCTTTGAAAATCAAAAGCATCTCGTAAGACCACGCCACAAATAAACATGTCGGGTTTTTACCTTACGATAGCCAAAACAATTCTTATTAAAATCCTCTGATATTATAATAGTATCTAAGTACAAATACTAATTCAAAATAGCCGAAATTGTTACATTTGTTAAATTCCGGCAATACTAGGTTCTACAATCAAAACCGTAGAAGGCACATAGGGAGGATGGATTTCCAACTAATGACTAGGCACTAGGGTACCACCTATCACAGTACCTGGTCTAGATCAGCATACCGAGGATCCACCCTAAATCCCCTGCAACACAAGGCCGGGACTACCCTTTACTGGATAATCCTGAGTAAGATCACCCCGTAGTTGGGATCAGCAACCGCACCACATAGCCGGAATAAAAAGGGACATCTAGACAGGGATAACCTTACCCTAATGGGCACGACTCACTTTGCCTTGCTGCATATCCCTTGATTTTCAGTCATTCCTGGTTGATGAGGCTCGAGGCTAAGCGTTATCTTTTTAGAACATTTCACTTAGAATGCTCACCGTCCTCCTAACGATGTTTTGAAAGCATCCATCCATACAAGTCCGTTCCGGGTTCGAACGGAACCGTAGGCAATACTCCTACTACATCCATTTTGGAATCACCCTCAGGATTAGTAGCAATTAGGCCTTGCACTTCACTGCTCGATCTTCGACTCCAAGCTCTTGTCTTCATCACGAAAACGTACTCATTTGATGGAAGTGGTTATCGGATTACAAATCCGATCCCGGTCTCTTCGAAACAACGTTCGCTATTTCCAGGTTAACTCAACCCTGGTTCTTTAGGAAACACAAAGATGAAGATAAGATCGGAGTTCACCTCTTAACCGTTAGTGGACGGATTTACTTATCAACGTCCTAGAAGAATGAATGAGTTTATACATACAGTATAGCACCTCGAACGATAACTGTACATATAACTCTCATACCTCTTCTAGATATTTCCAAAGTTATATTTGTGCCCAGATTTGATAGTCGGTCATTTAACTATCAAACAAACAAAAAATTCAACCAATTATTTCATTTCAACCGAAAATACCAAGTCTTTTAAAATTTAGATTTTTATATAATTTAAATCACTTTTCTCAAAAATATATACTTAAAACATTTTAAAATTAAACTACTTTAAATCACTTTACTCAAAATAATAGTTATGAAATTCTATAACAAATTTCCAAGTAAAATTTTTAGCCTCAAACTACTTTTAAAATAAAGTTTATATAAAGTATAAATATTAGAAAATTTATTTTAAAAACATAATGCAACTTTAACCTTTAAAATAATTATTAATATAATTAATTTGAATAGATACTTTGAAATTATAAAACAATTAAAAATAATAAATTTTTACAAAACATTCGTTTTAAAACAAATTTTAAAACTTTAGGCTTATACATAAAAATTCCTTTGAAAATATACTTGGTTTTTCAAGTAAACACACTTCCATTTCAGCATAACCCATATAACCCTTTATAAATCCTGCTCGATTTATCTCAATCCAAATTTACATCTCAATGCCGTAAATTTCTTTCAACACTTTGAAAATAAAACACCCTTTTATTTTTAAACACACTTCCTATTTCCTGGAAACCACTTTCAAAATATATACTTAAATTATTTAAAATAAGTTACTAAATTCTTTATTCCAAATAATACTTCTGAAAATCTATAAAAGTTTCCTGAGTAACTTAAATCAAAAATTTCCTTTTAATATAAAGTAATTATATCAAATATTTATGTTAAAATTTCCTTTAGAAAACATAATACTAATTTACCTTTAAAATAATTAAATACCATAATTACTTAAATAATATTTACTTTTCTCTTAAAAATAATTAAAAATAATAATTTTTTAAAACATTCTAAAAACACATTTTTAAACTTCTAGTTTATACTTTGAAAGCCTTTCTATGAAACGTACTTAGTTTTTCAGGAAAAATACACTTTCCATCTTTTAAAAATAATCTCACTATTACTTTTAAAACAATTTGCATCTTCTTATAGAAATTTCCACCGAAAATTTATGCTTCCAAATTTATCCACTGATAAATATTCCACTTCATTTATAAACCCAGTTTATAAATTTTCATTCCTCATTTCCTTCCCAATCACAGTTTCAAAAATACTTAACAAATTTCAAACCAATTTTCCGAATTTGATTCCCTTAAATTCATTACTTAAAAATTCCTTTTCATCTCCTTACAAATCCAACTCATTTTATTTTTAAATATCAGATTATATTCATCCAATCATAACACTGCACAACAAAATTCTTAAATTAATCTATCAAAGGATATCAATAAAATACAATATAGATTATGATGATAATTTCTATATTGTGAGGAATCCAGTTGGATCCCTCCAACCTGTTTCCCTGCATCGACAGATATTAGCACACGAATAAATATCGATCCAATCTGATAATAATTTTCACATTCAACCAATCAATCAATCGTTTAAATATTAACTATTTAAATTAACTAGCATTCCATATGTGAGTGAGATTAACTCACCTTGAATTCTTCGAGCGTTCCAATTTTTAAATTAAATCTAAAAAAGTTCGATTTAACCTAAATTTTTTATTTTCTCAAAATGATCCCAGATCTACACCACAGTGGGCTGCTCGTCGCTGCGATTCCGGCGCTTCTTGTTTCGTCGGAATCTGATCATGCATGCATAAGATATTCAGTTTTAAAGATTTTAAACATAATTTAAACTAAATTCTCTTCCTTTTTTTATTATTACCAAACTAAATCCTGGCCGCAAGTTAGAAATGAGAAATCTCAACCGCCCACCGATCTTCCTCATGCAAAATCTTCAGGCTCGAATGAACCAATAGCCACCGCAAATCGTGAATCAACACGACCACCCTGGTGCCATTCGCCTCGATCGGAGGCCACCACCACGAAGTCCAACGCCAACTCCACATCTACCCAGAGTTTCGAAGAACTCGGCATTGTCTTCTTCATCGATTACACCTTCGAACACAAGGCAGACGCGACCCTCAAACTCCGCCTCCGGTCGACGAAAACCAATCTCCACCATCAGATTTACTCGTCTCAGTGAGCTCTCCATCTTTCAAGTTGGGAGTTTCCTCTAAAGATCGATGGATAAAGAGTAAAGAAGAAGCGAGAAGCATGCCAGCCATTGATTTAAATAGAAAGGCGACTTTGAGAATTTGCTCTAGGATTTGGGCCGTACAAGCATATTTAAATGAATTAAATTATTATTTTAATATTATCTCAAATTTTAACAAGCTTTTACAAACGAACTCCAAATCACACGTGCCACCAGGCATTTATAAGGTTTTACCTACATTCCGAACACAATGGAACGTGTTCCGGAGCCCAACTCAATCATATGTGGTAGACAGCTTTTTGAATTGATTTTAAATATTAAATTATCGATTTGAATTTCATCGCGTTTCTCACCTGTATGAACAAACGATAACTCCAAACGATACGAAATTTGAAATCTGATAATAATTATCTATTAAGGATCCAATGGAATTGGTTTCGTCGAATTCTGAGGCTGTGCCCCGAAAGGCTATTTTAGCTCGTCAATAAATTCAAACGATTTTCAAAATTGTTTAAAATTTCACTTTTATAACTTTACTAACTTAATTATAAATTATATAGAATTTGTATTCACATTAGAAATCTTTCCGATTCTTCTTAAATCAAAATCTGATTAGTTACACCATTACTATATATTAAATTTATATAAAATTTCCAATTTTAACTTATCGACTTTGAATTCCATCCAAAGGTCCAATATTAAAATTCAAATCCAACTAAACTTTTAAATAAATTTTAGAAATTGTTTTCATCTCTATTTACACCAGATTTACAAACTATCTCAATTTCAAATATAAAATTATTATTTATCCAAATCCAATTGAATTGCCATATTTGAAATTTTACTAATCTCAATGATTTAACCAAAATTTTCTTATTTCAAATCAAATTATAATTCACATTCAACATTTAAAATGAATTAAATGTTCAAAATCTAACGATCAAAATTCTAGGTTGTTAAACAATATATGATTTAGCATGCTTAAATTCATGAGATAATGTTGCAATTGTGTATAATCCTCATTATTGATTACATGATTAGGTATGGAAGAAACTATGTGCTATTGGGATGCTTATTCGCTCGTATTCGCATCTAAGTGGTATGCTTTTTCTGAGGAAAAAGTTATATATAATTTGCAGTAACAGATAGTGTGGATATATATATGCTTGTATGTCCTCAGAAATAAGGTGCCTCGGATATGGGATACCTCATATATGAGATGTGTGTGTTTATATATATGTATGCATATCTATGTATGTATATATCTATGTATGTATATATCTATGAGTGTATGTTGTTTTGTGATATTTTTGAAACTAGCCACACAAAGGAGGTGCTGTCAAATTTTCAAAATAAAGGGCTTCTGTAACAACGTATATGTTAATGGGCCTAAATTTGGACAAAAACTGTAACCCAAGTCCATCAAAGCATAGATCTTTGGATTGAGTACCTGCAAATAAGAGCATTTTCAGAGATTGATAGAAATCTAAATTCACATCAAAAACATTAATATGATAAGAATAAGAATACTGCTTATGACTACTACATTGGAATTAATGGTATTTCATGGAAAGCAGATTGTCACATCAGCGTTGGGCATGAGAGGAAAGAAGACTTTCCAACAACTAAATACATCCAACTTTGGTGACCTATTCCTTTAAATCTATCATATGGGTTGTAATGAAAAGGGGGTCGAAAAACTGCTCTGGTGATTGGAAAATCTATAAACCGTCCACAACATAAATTTATACCAGTTGGTTTCCATTTAGCTGTTATGTCTATTATTGTTAGCAATTCCAATTTAACCTTGCATTGCACACATGATTACTTACCTACCCATTCCCAAGGTACAAAATACCAATGACACCTTATCAACCACCCAATACTTTCATATCCATTTGCCATTTAATACTTCTAAATATGAAGCGGGCTTCTACTATCACCACAAAATACTTTTAAAAGAGAAATAGGCAGACTCTTCCATTTAAGACCTCATTAGTGGTAGACCTCATCATTTAAGACCTATTACCACAGTGAACTTCTAGCATCATTATTATTGGTATATTGGTCCTAACTACAGAAACCTTTGACCACTATCTATGGCTTTATAATTTATAATAGTGATATAACTAGCGCATCTATCGTTATTAAAGTCTTAGCAATGTGAGCGACTATACCCAAGCAACTTATTACCTCATTAACAAGACTAGGTAGGCCTCTAACCATTTAACACCTATTTATAGGTAGGCCTTTTCCATTTAAAACCTAACCTCAAGACAAACTCCTCACTGGTAATGTCTAGCTGACATTGCTTGGAAATCTCATTATGCTACTTAATTCTACTTTTATAGGAGAGAGATGAACCCTAGATCAGTCACTTAGTACCTCAAATCCAAAGCGAATCCTTCCCGAGATATCTATCATCACTCTTAATTATAAATATGAAATATCATTAGATTATTTCATTTGGTAGGGAGGGGGCCCTTAGGTAGCCACTTAATACCTCAACACTGAAGTAAACCTTTTTAGAGACATCCTTATTTATTTGGACTCTTAATACTTTCTTTTAGGAGAGAGGCAGACCCTACAACCACTTAATACTTCAAACCAAAAGCGAACCCTTATAGATATATCCCTCACTGCTCCTAATTTCAAATTTGGACCATTTAATACTTTTAATTTGGAAAGAGGCGGGCCCTCATACAAACACTTAATACCTCTGATCCAAAAGCAGGTTGTAACAACCCGCATATTTTACGATTGAATATCTAAATATTTTATTTTAATATTTTATCGTTAGTCGGAATTTGGTCCGAATAGTTACTTTTTGCATACGGTCAAATTAGGACTCGGGACCACTTCCATTGGGTCCAAAACACTGTTTGCGATCTTTTTAAGTATAAACTTTGATATGTTTGGAGTTAGTGGAATTTTGCCACTCTTTCACTTTGGGCTTGGGTTTGGTTTAGCCCATTAGCCTAAACTATTAATTCAAGCTCAACCCCCTTCCCTTCATAATTTCACTTTCTTTTCATAACACTCAAGCTTCTTCAAAAATGGAGGAGGGAATGGGAAATTAAAACTCCAAGCTCTAGTTCATTTGCAAATCCAACATCTAACTCCAAATTCAAAGAGAAGCCATTGATTCTTCCTTTGCTTTCAAGCTTCTTCTTCATTGATTTTGTGTAAAGGTGAGATTTTTATCTCACATCTTTGTCTATAACTATCTTTGGTTGTTGGGTATGAATTCCTAACACTTTTTCATACGCATTTGCTTTTGGTTTGGACTGAATTGGTGAAAATCCCAATTTTTAGTGTTTTGGGTTCAAATATTTAAAAATCCTAACTTTGATGATTGAGCACGTTTTTGGTGATGCATCGAGGAGCCAATAGGACTGGGTAGCCGATGGGCGTAATCCCCTAGCGTTCATGCTCGTTCGGTTGCAAATTGAGAGAGACTTTACATTTCTGTTGCTTAGGTCGTTCGGCCTGCACACGTTACTCTCGGCCTGTAGTTAGGTCGGCCTGCCTTAGGTCGCAACTCATAGGTCGCTCGCCTTGTGTTAGGCCGTTCCATGACTTAGGTCGCAACCCATAAGTCGCTCGCCTAGTATTAGGCCATTCCATGACTTAAGTCGCGACAAGTTAGGTCGTTCCCCACTTAAGTCGCTCGGCCTTCTCTTTTGCCATTAAGTCGTACATGCTTAAGTTGCGCCATGGGATAGGTCGTTCCATGTATTGAGTCGCTCGGCTTGTCCCTGTGCTTTAGGTCGCTCTAAACCTTAGGTCGTTCCACCCCATAGGTCGCTCAACCATGTTGAGTCCCACCTGCTATATCACGCAACCCCTTAGGTCGCGACAAGTTAGGTCGTTCGCTCGGCCACATGTTAAGCCACAACCACTTAGGTCGCTCCCTTAAGTCGCTTGGCATGTTTTAAGTAACATCTGCTGTTAGGTCGCGCCATGTTAGGTCGCACCATTTCCTAAGTCGCTCGGCCTGCTTTTCAACTTAGGTCATTTTCGGTCCTTAAGCCGCTTGCATCTTAGGTCGTTTTCGACCCTTAGGTCGCTTCCAATTTAGGTTGCTCGGCTTGCTTGGTCACGCCATGTTTAGTCGCAAGGGTATTTCCACTTTGATGGATTTGAAATCAAATTCTTTGGATTTTATTCACGTCTTCGAATGTGAATTTTTGTGACTTATTGTTTCTACAATCATTTTTGTGATTTGTCATTTTAAAAATATAAAGGTTTCAATACTAGTAGTAAATATCAAAACTCTTTCATCAAAACGATTTCAACACTATTTTACTACAAAGCTCGTTTCTTAACCGTTTTCCAATCTACTAATATATACAAACCTTTATCTCACTCTTACAAGAAATCTAATTAAACGGCTTAGTAAATCAAATGGTATGAAACGCTTGCATTTACTTCGCCGGTTAATTCTTGGACTTGTTCGATTGAATCTCTTGTGACAATTTTCTAGTGGAAACTTACAATTCGTTCGTAAATATTTAAGTTACGCCAGTGGTTATGGGACATGAAGCTAAGCTTATATATTTACTAGCTTACTGTAATAGACACTTCTTGATGATCGTTGATGATCATTTTTGTGATTTAGACTAGCAAATGTGCGATGTCTCTTTGTCTACCAGGGAGACTAAACCCCGTTTCTGTGGTGCTTCTGCTCAATTTGGTGAGGTAGCGACCCATGGTCTTCGGTCCGTTTTGTGGAGCTTCTGCTCAAAATTAATGGTTAGCAACCATGGAATAGCGTTCCATTTTTTGATACACGTGTTGGTGAGTTTTCATGCTCCCGTTTTGTGATAGGCCTCCCCCTTTTTGTGATTTCTAGATTTCCATTGATGATTTCTGGAATTTGTGTTTTCACCAATTTTCGTGATTTACATTGATAAGTTTTATCAATATTTGTGCATTGGTGAATTTGTGTGCCATTAACTTTTGTGATTGGCATTGGTATTATTGTCAATATTTATAACTTGGTGATTTGGTAAATTAAGAGTATGACATTCCTTTTGATCTTTGAGAAAATTCTTGTGATATTGATTAATCCCTAGTTGATTTTCAATTGCATACTTATCACTGTATGACATTTTGGTTATATTATACTATTTTGTCATATCTCTTGTTCTATATCATTTCATCTGATATTTATAGCTAGACTGATCCGTTTATTATTTTCTTATTAAATAATACTTGGGTCAGACCGAGATGTTACAGGTGCTTCTGCTTGACTTCACATCTAGGATTATCACCCTGACTTTTGGCTAACAACTTAGATTAGTAGTTTTTGTTTTATACATTTGAGATATAGACTCATTGATGTATCCATACTCTTTTGACTAGCACTTGTAGCTATTCTTTTGTGACATTGGAGATCTTGTCTGACCACTACTCTGATGTACACTTTCATGTGTTATATATTCATATCTATTTCCGCCTTTGTGATATGGATGTCTGTGACTGATTTGTGTTATTTTTATTCCTATACTTGTTTCCGAAGAATATATATAGCCATGGTGTAGTAGCTTTGAGTTTGTATCGGTATGTCAGATTTCCTCCCCAAATGCATGTTATACTATCTGACATATCGTTGCTCGCACAAAGCAATTACGCGGATGGTCGCTCCTCGGCAGCCTTATTCTCCGCGCTAGTTGACGGCATTAACCCGTAGTGTCCTTGGCTAGCGTGGGTATAGAGATTGGGCGTCACACAGATCCTATCTCTCGCAAAGTTACAGATCTAAGGATTAGTGATATCTCACATCAGTAGTAAGTACACCCGACTGCTGGTAGCCTCAAAGTGAAGGGTAGTCTACCATCGATTGACTCTACTGACCTCGCATCACTAACTTATTAAGTCCAATTGACCATCCTAAGGCCTTACTTATACTCTCTTAGGTTGATATTGGACTTAGCTTACTGTACTTCTTTACCCATAAATCCACTATAAATACTCATAAATGTCAATTTGTTCATAAAATCCTAAAGGACATTTCCTAAGACATTAATGGATGATTAATAATTTTATCTTTTTATATCTATTTCATTTTTATCAGTCTCATTAATCATCTGTCCCTATTAATTGTTCCTAACTCATTTCCATCAACTGCCTATTAATTGAAGTTGCAATCTTTAACTAACCAATTGTAACCCTAATCTAAACCTATCCGTTATTTCCCATTAATTTCCCATTAATTGGAATTACTAAATGTCCTAATTCTACCTATTTGCTTCCCTAAATATAATAATAACTAACAAACATTACACATAAATAGTGCACGAATAAACGCTGCTCTTCTTTATTAACACAATAAATATGTATAAACTACATAATAAAACTATCAATTCTTATCCAAATATAATTTGGTCTTAAATATTCAACTAGAATGTGGTTTCCATATTTAATTTACTAGAATTAGATTCCTTAGGAAGATTTTCCGCTATGATTTCTGTAAATAGAAAGATTGACTCCATTTGAAATTATAAGGAAAGGATAATTTCTTTTTGATTGGAATATGCACTGTAAACTATGGAGGGTAAATATGTACTTTACAAATCTCTTAACTTTTTGTCTGTGGGTATTCCTCGTTAAATCAAATGCCATCTTTTGAATGAAAAGTGGAAAAAGTAAATAAATTTATAAAAATCAAATGGATATTCTTTCCACAAATTAAATTATGAAAAATCTACAACCGAGCGCAAGTTGAACAATAATACAAAAATCCTATTTTACACCCAAGTATAGATCTAGAATAAAAATATACAACATTCAACTTCTAAAACCTTTAGCGCTGATTTTCAGATTTAGGTGTAAACATATTTCTAATTATATCTAAAACAAGAATATGTTGGCAATAGTTTTGTACACTAATTTAAGCTTATAATTTACAAATAAAATAAATTTTGGCATAAAAATTAAACGTATTGCCAACAGATCTGAAGTAAAATGTTAATTAATTCTAATCGAATTATTTTTGGTCCAAATTCGTTTATTGTCCATAACTTCTTTGTTTGGATGCCGATTGCAAAATTTCAAATATGAAAGTTACTTAAAATTTTGCCATGAACGCATTGATGCAGGTTTCATGGTCAAATTCCATCATTTTTACGAATTTAATTTTTGAAGCCTTACTAGTTAACCAACTAATTAAATAACTAATGTCAAACTACGAGTTAAAAAGAGTTTAGTCCTCGAAATTTCACCAATGCCTAAGTCATGATTATGGCTCCTACTTGTCCTAATTAGACAACTAATGAATGTATAACCGATTTTGCAGCCAACGTGTGTAAGTGCATAGTGTATTACCATATTACTACATAGAAAATATGTATGTAGAATGATTATAAATTGGATCCTCATATACGATGCATTTCTTTGAAAACACATTTTTGAAAAATATGATGGAAACAACCTATATACATATACTTGCAGTTCTATATGTATGTAGCTTTTGAAAATTCTTTTCAACCAAAACCTCCCATACTCCTACGAATAAAAGTATGAAGGAATAAATTTTTCATCCATTCCCTACCGTTCAATAATCTAACACATCGAAAAATCGCTTCCTAAACTTTACTCCTATGTTGAAAAAAGAAATTTAGCTAGAGAATTTAACATTCTTACCACTCTGTAATCTTCCTATTCCCGTACGACAGTGGAAATTTCCTCGCTGCCTTGGATTTACACCAAGTTTTCCACGTATAAAATGCATAAGGAGGCTTATTTTCAAGCTCTAAAATGGAATTGAGTCTAAAAATAGTCTCGCGCGCGTCATCGGCAAGGTATGAAAATAGAAATTCCAAGGCTAAAACATTTTTTCCCTTGTTATCGCTTGCATTTATCAAACCGTCGATCCTTATGAACCGTTAAAGCTGCAAATTCTAACTCTTTTTATCTTCCATACGCCTAATATGTGGCCTTCAAGATCAAAGATTTCACAAAAATCTTTTTTACTTTTCAAATTTGTACATGATTAGAAAAAGTAAATTCCCAAAATATTTCAACGTACATTTTCCCTTAAAATCAAATTTTTGGACAAAAATTCTAAAAGTAATTTAAGAGAAAAAGTAACTAAAACCTAAAAACTTTCTCTTTCAAAAAAATCTTTTCAAAAAAATCTTTTCAAAAAAATTTCTACTCAAAATTTTGATAAATCAAGCCACAATTCAACGTAGTCGAAATCATGTTATGCGCTAAACTCATAAGCCAAATTCTAATATTCTACAACGAACCTTTACCCACAAAACTTGACATTTCATTTCAAAATGTCATCATGTCCAATAAACCAAATTTTTTATCTTTTAAGGAACATGAGCAACGATCCGTGATACCAAAACAACTTTACCATGTCCTTCGCTAAAATTTTCCAACTATTCTAAATTTCCAATCTTATATTGTTTTTATTATTTGGTAAGTGTTTATTATGAGATCCATATATTTGAAAGTGACTGCTACGCTATAGGATCAAATGAAGGTTACTGTACTGAAGGAACAAAATGGCCAACATTTGTAAACAATGTAAATGTAGTGGCAATGCAATATAAACTAAGTTTTCTACTGATGCCGAATATGAGTATAAAAATGACAAGTGCGGAAAATAATAATAGCAGTAAGGTAAAATGATACCAGGAATTTTTATACTGGTTCGAACTCCCGTTCTACGTCCACTTCCAAACTCCTTCTGGAATTAAAACTAGCAACCCTCACTTAACCCGGAGGAATAGGTTTACACCGCCTGAGCAACCAAATAGGACTTCTACTTCCAATCAACCGAATAGGACTATGACCGCCTAAGAAACCGAACAGGACTTTGACCGTCCGAGTAATAGAATAGGACTTTGACCGCCTGAGCAACCGAACAGGACGTTTATTACAAAGTAGATTGTCTTGACCTTGTGTGTTCTAATAACAAGGATTTGTCACTTGTAGTACACCCTTCATATAATCTTTACCTCAAGTATGATGTGTGTAGTTGTGTGTACATGAAGACTAGAAAGTTTCAAATTGCTTTTAGAAATATAGAATTGTGATTGTAAGCAATGAATGTACGAATTCAAGAGAGTAGTTAATTCATAAAATATGATTCAAGTATAAGAAAGTAAGTGAAGTAATTTGATCTTGATATTCATGCATATATATAGTAGTTAAGAAGTTGCAACTGCTAGTGAAGAGATCTCTACGAACAGCAATGGCCGCAACTCTTCATGTAGGAGAAGGCTGTTCACGATAGGAGGCGTCTATTCAGAAAATATGGAAGTTATACAATGGTCAGTCAACTGCCTTAGAATATTCAGTCGACTGAATTTAAATCATGCATGTGCATTTGAAAGTGCACAGATTCAGTCGACTGAATTCTATTGTTAAAAAAAAACTACCATAGCTCATTTGGTTAGAGCACTTGCCCTCTAAATTAGTGACCCGAGTTCGAGCCTCGCTCCATGCTTTTTTTGAAAACTTGATTTAGATTAAAATATGCATGCAAGTTTATTTGAATGTGAATAATGATTCTTGAGGAAAGATTTTAACAAAGCACTAAACCAGACT
Organism: Allium cepa; assembly: GCA_030765085.1. Taxonomy (NCBI): domain Eukaryota; kingdom Viridiplantae; phylum Streptophyta; class Magnoliopsida; order Asparagales; family Amaryllidaceae; genus Allium; species Allium cepa. The sequence goes on from CM060932.1 coordinate 170,098,253, forward strand.
CTATATACATATTTGATGACTCTTGTTAAAATATATAACCATACTTTTAGTCGTTGAGTCTGGATGTTGTCGTAGTAGTAGATTCATGAATTGTTGTTTCATGTCAGTAATCAAAACCTACGATTCAACATTCTCTCCCTTTTTGATGATGACAACTCCATTTGCTATGGATGAATCTTCGACAAGCTTTGTTGATTTATCTCTCCCGTGAATATATTCCTGTAATTATGCTATAGATTTCTTCCCCGGAATCTATGCTATATATTTCTGTAAATAACTAATCTTTTCTCCCCTTTAATCTATGCTTGCGTCGTTTATTCGTGCGAATAGTGTTAGAGCAATATCTTTCTCCCCCTTTATCATCGACAAAAAGGAGAGTATATATGATGATAAAAATTATATTCCACATAAGTGTTACCATAGAAAAATATAGAACAAAATAACTACTACTTATAATGTAAGGTATCATAAAAAATAACGTTTAAAGCATGCGATACCCAAGGTTCTTGTAATTTGCTAATTTTTAGGAAACCATACCCATTCGGGTGTGGTTGAACCTTTATAAATATAATTTTCATTATTAACCACCATATCAAAATATTTATCAATGTATTTTTTCCCTATTTTTCCAATTAACATGAATTCAAATACTTAGATAATTTTCATTCATATTTCTCGTCAACGATATTGTACTTCTAAAGAAATTATAAACATTATTGGTTATAGCAGTATTTGAATTTCTATAAAAATTGGATTTAGACTTTATTCATAATTTATTATTAGCACTAAAATATTTAATATACATGAAAGCATATCTAGTGCTATTTCTATGATCAGTTTTATTATATCCTAAACTACTTTTATTATGTAAAGGTCTAGAACTAGATAAAATCATGTTTAAATCCTTTTGACCTTTATTAAATTCTGCGACTTCAGTGTTAAGTTTATCAAATTTAGCTTTAAAGTCACAATTATTATTTTCAAAAGAAATATTACAGTTTTTCAAAATATCAGTTTACTTTTTTAATTCAGAATTCTCCTTTTTTAATTTAGAGTTCTCATTTTTGAGAAGAAATATTAGAGATCCTGAATTATCTAAAGATGATTGTAATAAATCATTTTGTCTTTTAAAATTTGTAATTTATTTTGAAAAATTTTCTTTACCTTTTTCAAACATAGTATTTTGTTCGTCTAGAAAATCTGTAGAGCCTTAAAATTATTTTTCTAAACACCCTATTGATTTTCTAAATCTAATTTCTCATTTTTTAATTTCTCATTTTCAATTTGATTGATTTCATCCTTTCTAAAATAACAAAATTAAGCTTTGAGATCTTATTGCTTATACTAGCTAATTTATTATTCTCATTTACCGAAATTTGTAAATCAGATAGTACCTTTTTACCGTCCTCATTGGTCATTAATCTGATAGTTTCAGGCTTTTTGCTTGTCGTATTTCGACGGGATCTTTTTCTGGCCATTATTCTATGATGTTGTGACGATCGATAGAATTCCAGGCTCTGATACCAAATGAAAGTGACTGCTATGCTATAGGATCAAATGAAGGTTACTGTACTAAAGGATCGAAATGGTCGACAGTTGTAAGCAATGTAAATGTAGTGCAATGCAGTATGTAGTAAGTTATCCACTGATGCCAAATATGAGTATAAAAATAACAAGTGTGAAAAATAATAATAGCAGTAAAGTAAAATGACACTAGGAATTTTTATACTGGATCGAACTCCCGTTCTATGTCCAGACTCCTTATGGAATTAAAACTAGCAATCCTCACTTAACCTGGAGGAATAGGTTTACACCACTTGAGCAACCAAACAGGACTTCTACTGCCTAAGCAACCGAATAGGACTTTGACCGCCTAAGCAACCAAACAGGACTTTGACCGCCTGAGTAATGGAACAAGACTTCGACCGCTTGAGCAACAGGACATGACTTTGATTACAAAGTAGATTGTCTTGATCTTGTGTGTTACTTGTAGTACACCCATTGTCGGGAACATGATTTTCGACTTTCGAAAATCGACATTAATACGTCCACTGTATCAACTGCCGAGCAATCGAAGGCCGGAAAACCGAATTGTTAGGGTTAAAGAAGAAGAGGTAGAAGAAGAAATAGAAACAATAACAGAATCTCACATTATGCAGCGGAACAACATATAATATATCAATGAATAATCTTTAAAACAATACATTACATTGCATTATCAGAGTTTACAACAACAAACAGTGGGAAAGAAATACTATATACAAGTCGATACGCCATGCCATCCAGCTTGCCTCCAAATCTCTACAGCAACTCCTGAATTCTAGAATAACCTGATAACCTGACTCTAGACTGCCCGTGTGGAAAATGGTGGGCACCCAGAATTTAGGAAGGGAACAATAAACTCCAGGTCAGTCATGGGACTGGCGTGAGAACTTAAAACAGTTTTCTTTAAAAACAAACAAAGAAATATTTTAAAATAGATCCACAATGCTTTTGGAAAATGAAACTACCATAAGGCCTCCCGCACACACACACACACACAATGCAAACGCAGAATCGGAGGAGATTTCTCTTTATGATAGTTAAACATGCTTGATACGCAGAAAAATTTCTTTGATATTATTACTATAAGTGAAAATTGCAGAAAACATTTCGAATGTATGATATAAATCTTAGCCAACATAGACATTTCGTACTATGCCTACTATAGCTACCATCTAAACAGTGGTGACCACCATAAGTAAATGGCAGGTTCTACCACTAAAACCGTACAAGGTGCGTATTGGAGTTTGGATTTCCAACAAATGGTCAGGCCAAGGAACTTCCCATTGCCACATGGGTACGCCTCTGGAAGGACGCCCCGAGAACCTAACCGGATCTCTGCCAACACAAGGCCGGGTTACCTCTGCAAAAGTAGGTAACTACTGACACGAGTATGCCATCCCCCGGTTGTAAACAACCTTTATCCGAGGATCCTCAACCGACAACAATCACAAAGTCATTTATATTTGCGACATCCACATAAGTTAAGTATCTGGGCTCCATACCATGATACCACTTCTATCCAGAAGGAAATGCACATACCCTAAGGGGCGCTACTCCCTATAACCTTGCTGCATCTTTCCTGTTTTGACCATTACCGGGTTGTGAGGTCCGACGAAGTCTCGTCCACAAAGCTACGCTTTTCACAAAAGCTATGCTTTGATCAACAAATGATCAGCAACACTTCGTATGCCACATTACCAAATTGGGAATGTATCACTAGTAACCATCAACTACATAACCTTTGAGTTCATACGTCTCAGAGATGGGTGTTAAGCTAAGAGAATAAATTCTCCGCTACCAACAGAAATGTATTTGATAGAAACCAGCTTTACATCTCAAATTGTAACGTCATACACACTTCTATACAAGTCCGTTCCGGGATCGAACGGAACCGAAGGCACTTCCAAAGAAGCCCTTGCAATCCGGATATTCACTAATCACGTCCGGAATTCCCATCACAAAAGGTGGTAAAATCTCTATATCGGAGATCAGCCGATGCAGAGACATTCGACGGTAATCCTTCCGTTTTCGAAAATATCCGGTCTTCAACACCGGTCTTTAAATGCTATCCATTACGACGTATAACTATTCGGAATGGGATTCATGACCCAAAATCAATTCCAAGTACATATATAATACCAATTCCACTTCAAGGTGGAATATCGCGATATATGTGTTTAATAAAATAACCTCCGCTTAATATGTGGCGTATAGGGTCTATTTCAATACAACAAATAACAATCATCATTCAATCACACAATCAAGCAATTTTAAATTTAACTATTTAAAATTTAAATCGAAACAAATTCTATTGAGTGAGAAGTTCTCACCTTGCTTCCAACACATTTTCAGCGTTTTATTCCGAATAAAATTAAACACGCGTTTAATTTTACCCAAAATTCTACTAGCTCCAATCCACCTCCATCGCTTAGTATTCAACAATACGATTCCAACGCAATTCGTTTCGTGCGAAACAGACCTCGAATTACAAAGTTATACACTTTTAAACATTATACGAATTTAAATAATATAATTTAACATTTTATTTTCTTATTAAACCTTGAAATCAAGCAGGGCCACATGTTTTTGATACAGCAGATCCAAGCCATGCTTCCATTTCTTCCTCACGCGCGCGTCCAGGTTCGAGAACCCATCGGCCGCCATCAATCCACGAATTAGCGCACGCTACTCCATCACTTCGACGATGATCGAGCTCCACCACTTTGAAGCACGTCACCCACTCTATTCTCGGCTTGAATATAGGCGAACTCGGTTGCCTCCTCGCATGGAAAAATGCGAAAGAAGTTGCCGCCTTTGAGCTAGAAAATTGGTCGATCCATCGCGCCAAACACGATCTCAACCGTTGATATGGTAGATCTTCATACGCTCTTGAATTCTCTAGTTGAAGACGAGGCTCGATATCGCTTGGATGCGGAGAAAAATGAGGAGAAAGTTTGAAACATTTCGGCCATCGAAATGTTTGAAACGGCGGCCAAAGAATAGGGTTAGGGTTTTGGTGAAAATGTAAATAATAAAGGTCCTTTTATAGAAAATTCTCGCGACACTATTCATCCGGAATTTTTCCGAACTCCAAACGAAGCGTGCCGCCTGGTGTTTATAATGTTTTACCCCCATTTCGAACGCAATGGAATATATATCGGAAGCCAATTCGAAAGTATTTGAAAGATAGGTTTTCAAGTCGACTATTTAAATTTAAAAATTCACTTAAACCGATTTCATTGCGTTTTTGCTTGCCCCGGACAAACCGTAAATCCGATTGACACGAAATTTGAAATCTTACAATAATATAACATTGCGGATCCGATGAAACTATAAATCAGAGACTGTTTGAAAAATTACTAGTTTTACTCGTCAATTAAATATTAAAATATTCAATTTCCACAAATTAACTTTTAATTCAATTTTAAAAGTTCTATAACATCATTCTAACTCCAATAGATTTAATACAATTTTACAAATCAATTTTAATCACATTAAACCCAATTTCCAATTATTTCTGTAATTTCAAATATTAATTTATCGATTAATTATCCAATTAAACCTAGATATTCGAAATATAATTTATTCGACTTACAAATTTTACTTGTTAATATTTAAAATAAATTGAATATACGAATTTCAAATGACAGAAATTCTGGGTCGTTACACCCATCCTATATTCTTTTCCTTAAGCTTGATGTGTGTAGTTGTGTGTATATGAAGATTAGAAAGTTTCAAATTGCTTTCAGAAATATAGAATTGTGATTGTAACCAATGAATGTATGAATTCAAGAAAGTAATTAATTCAGAAACTATGATTCAAGTATAAGCAAGTAAGTGAAGTAATTTGATCTTGAAATTCATGCATATATATAGTAGTTAAGAAGTTGCAACTACTAGTGATGAGATCTCTACGAACAACAATGGATGCAACTCTTCATGTAGGAGAAGGTTGTTCTTTAAAAGAGGTGTCTACTCAGAAAATATGGCAGTTATATAGTGGTCAGTCGACCACCTTAGAATATTCAGTCGACTGAATTTAAATCGTGCATGTGCATTTGAAAGTGCACAGATTCGGTCGACTGACAGAATGTATTCAGTCGACTGAATTCTTTTGTTAAACAAAAAACTACCATAGCTCATTTGGTTATAGCACTTGCCTTCTAAATTAGTGACTCGGGTTCGATCCCTGCTCCTTGCATTTTTTGAAAACTTGATTTTGATTAAAATATTAATGCAAGTTTATTTGAATGTGAACGATGATTCTTGAGGAAAGATTTTAACAAAGCACTAAACTAGACTCTATATACATATTTGATGACTCTCGTTAAAATATATAACCATATGAACCATACTTTAAGTCGTTGAGTTTGGATGTTGTCGTAGTCGTAGATTCATGAATTGTTGTTTCACGTCAGCAATCAAAACCTATGATCCAACAATATTTACACTGTTTCTTTTATATGCATAAATAAGAGCGGTTTACATAACTTAAAATAATAACACAGTAAGTAAACAAGAACATTCTCATAACGTTGTTCCTGCATTTTCAAGAGACAACCAACAGTTTTACAACCCAAACAAACCTAAGGAAAAAGGACAAATGCTAGAAGGGAAAAGACAACACCACCATAAATTCTAAAATAATGCCTACAAACTATGAGATGTCTTGCTTCACAGCTAGAGCTCGAGCCATTAACCACGACCCATGAGTGGTCGTAGCATGGCAGCTTTACACCCAATCTCGTGCTGTTGGTGCTGCTGGTGGTGCCTACGGTTTCGGAATTGCCATCTTCCTAAGGAAGAATCTAATGATGGCAGAAGGAACCTTTTACTAAACTTCCTCACCTTGGAGGTTCACTAATATTACCTAGAGATGAGAGTGGATAGGTGAAAATACGAAAAGTAACTCTGTGGAGTGCTAATTCTTGATCAATAAATTGCATCAAAAGGGTTCGAGTCCAATTGACAACGATGCCACCAATGCTAATATAGGTGGTCTTCCGCACTATGGGATATATCTGATATTAGGGACGATGTTATGTAGAATGATGTGCATAACTTGATGGGCAGTTAGACGTAGATTACCCGTCTTTCAAACAATGGTATCCTAGGAAAGGACCTGCTGCGAAATCTTTGAGACGGTCACTTTAAAATCATCCAAGTCTATGTTCTTCGTAGAGGCCTCAAAAATCTCAGCGAGAACATTATTAGTCAGCTCAATCAAGGCATCCTTTACCTTTGAATGAATCAAACTGTTGCCTCCATCGAAATTCTACACCAATAGGACATCAAAAAAGGTGGATACGGTATGGGTAACATTCCCGCTCAAAGATCTCAATGGAGAGGATCAGTGCAATTCCTACCACGATGATAGCTCTTCCAGCCCAAAAGTGCTGAACTGCTCATTCCGGTCCAGCCAAGTGGGCACTTGAGGGTTGAGACCATAATGGTGCGAGGAAAAACCAACTGTGTGGAAAGGTATCTTGGGCTACGAAGTGGTCAGAGGGAGGAAATAGGGTTTAGATCTGGAGTGGTGGTAGGGCGAGATCTAACGTGAAAAACCAACATGAGGGGGAGGCACGGATGTTGCTCCTTGGGAAAAACGGCATCGCCTAGGGGAAGAAAGGAAGAGAGAGGCTGATACTTGGAGGAGGAAGAGGATGGAGATTGGGTTCGGCTGATTGAGAAAGGAGGAACGAAAGAAGACAACTAAGGGAATTCAGACGCAACTTTTATAGTCCAGGTTCGAGTCGTGCCAAAACCCATTAACTGGTAGACCACTATAGGTTTATCGCTAGGTGGCCAACCAGTAGACGAGTTCGAGCATTAATTTAGCCTATACCTAATTAAGGTTGGAATAATAATAATAATCATTTAGCGCCATCTCCTTCAATTCGACGCGATCCAAAAATTCCAGTCCACATCACGACGGTGTCAAAGCCTACCGCCTACTCCCAAACCATGCTCCAGTAATTCACAATAGTCCTAACAAAACTCCTGCCACCAAAAAAAATTCCAAAACCTAAAAATACTCCAATTGCTATTTCCTGCCTATTTTGCGTGAAAATATTTCTTTTAATAGCTGGTGGTACAGCAACACTTCGAACTACATACCTTAATAAAATTGAATATCATTCCTATTTTCTCTGTACCTTAAAGAGAAAAGATTTTAAAAACCTTAATTTTTACTAGTCGAAAAGTCACTGAGCTACATATATGCTCCTTTGTACTTGTTTCTAAATAATAGAAACTATTTCATACCAAAACTTCCCTTCAAAATCAAACTTACATATATGTGTGTGTGTGTGTGTGTGTATACCAGGGATTCCAAAAACCTTTTTCAAACATAAATTCCAAATTGGAAAACTATTTCCTTGCCAAAAGTCAAAATCAAGCTTTTATTGAGATATACAAATAAATATTTAAGGATTTCAAAAATTAATCTTTTATAAACTAAAAATTTGTTAACTCGATCAATGTAGTAGTATACATGTTTATTTGAAAATCAAAGTTTCTAAACCTTCCCAACAAAAATTTCAAAATAAATCATTGGGAAAAGAAATCCTTTGAAAAACCTTTTATTCAAAATCTAAGGCATTTCTAAAATATAATTTATTCTCTAATAGGTTTAAAACTAAGAAATTGACATTAAGTCTCCAAATAAAAATACATTTTGCCATCAACGAGGTGATCGATGGACAATCTCTTGCCAAAACTGGTTCTTAGATGTTTGCGACATACAGACTTGAACTTACCCCATTTAGAATAAATGTATGTCTCCGATTGGAACTCATCAACAAAATCCAAAATTACAAGATAGTTAGAATCTCAACCATCAAGTCGAATACCTCCAGTCTTTGAGATTCTACAATATGTCATACTCATGCTCTTCGTCAACAGTGCCTTATGCACCGCCAGCACTCCATGGGTACTTTGAAGTCGATGAAAAAATTTTAGACAAAAAAATCTTAAATTTAAAATATTTCTAACTCATAGTTGCTTTGCCCATTCCTTCGGAGTAAAACTACAACTATGTCTATAGTCGGAATTCTTAGAATCTAGCATAAAAATATAATAATAGTAGATAGGGAAGTATGAATGCGTTCTCTCAATTTATGCTAATTTCTATAATCTAATATCCTAAGCTTTGATACCAAATGTAACAACCCTTACATTAATGGACCTAAATTTTGACAAAAATTCAAATCCAAGTCCATCAAACACAGACCGCTGGATTTGTTACCTACAAATTAGCATGAGCATTATCACAGATTGATAAAAATCTAAACTCATAGTGGAAACAATAATAGGATAAGATTATTGATTATGACTGCTACGTTGGAATTAATGGTATTCCATGGATATTAGATTATCACATCAGCATCGAGCATGAAAGTAAAGAAGAATTCTCCAACAGGTAAATACGTCCAGCCCCAGTGACCTATTTCTTTAAATCTATCTTGTGGGTTGTAATGAGGAGGGGGTCAGAACATTGTTTCGGTGATTGGAAAATCTATGAACTGTCCATAACGTAAATTTGTACCGATTGGTCTCTATTTAATTATTATGTCTATTAAGCTTAGCAATTCTAATCTAACCTTGCATTACACACATGATTACTTACTTACCCTATTAACTCGTCTTTTGTTAAGGTAGTATATAGGCAGATTTTACCCAATAGACTTCACGGTTATCAAAGCTGATGAGTGCAGAGTGACTATAGTAGGACCCGGAGGAAGCTACAGATGGTTACACAAATTCTGGATTGAACAAAGTTGAAAGATAAACGATGTAGAATGTTTGTAATACAGGCAGTAGCTTGGATGGGAAGGGGATCAATATGCTACATCTAGATGGATCGACACACTTCAATGACATAGCTAATGGAAGGGGCCGACATTCCTCATTTAGAGGGTTGGCATGGTAAGAAAGGGCTTGACATAGCAGAGGGGAACAAGGAAGGTTTCGACATCATGGGGGATCGACATACCACATTCCAGAAGAGTGGGCTAAGCTCGCTTCATTAAGGAAGGCTCGTCATGGTCGATGGCAAAGGGAACGATGTACTTCAATACAAGGGGATCGGAAGGCTCAATATGAAGGGATCAGTGTAGCTCAAGTAGCTCAGTGAGATGACCGGGTCGGCATACGATGGGTCGGAATGACCTGGGGGAAGCTTAGGGGTCGGCATATCTTGGATCGGTGCCGCATGTTTGGGCTTGGCATAGGAAGGACTTACACGATTGGGCTCGGCATAGGAAGGGGTCGGCATGGAAAGGATCGGCATAAGAAGGGGTCAACATGTTGACGCTTCTGGAAGAGGGGTCAGTATGATGAGTTTGGGTTGACTTAATATGGATCGGCATACAATGTGAAGACGATGGTGTCGGCATGGTAAGGAATGGGTCGGCATACTGGAAAGGTCGACGTGGTATGGATCAGATCGGCATGGTATGAACAGGGTGGGCATGGTATGGTTCGCTCGGCATGATGATACGGATGGGCATAGCGATTTGGGCTTAGCCTTCCCTGTAGTGGGCCTATGTAGGTGAGAAGACCTAGTAGCTGAAGTTTTACCTATAAATACAATGGGTTTGGCTTTGAAAAAGGGGACTTTATTTTGGATCTTCATTTCGTTTTCTTTTCATCTTCTACTTAGAGGTTACTCTGCCATTTTCATCCTGGAATCTTGCATTGTAACTATAATCTAATTTCAATATAATAAAAGGATTGCTTTGGAGTGGACGTAGGTCATAGTTAGCCTAACCACTATAAATCTTGTCTCTTTCACTTGCTTTTATTGTAATTTCGATAATTCTTCATATTATATTCTACATCATATACTATCTATGATCTGTGACTGGATATTGGTCCTTTCACATGTTATTGGGTGTTTGTGATCAATTTTGGCGCAAACATTTTAGTGCTTTCACGTGTTATTGAGTGCTTGTGACCAATTTTGGCACAAACGTTTTGGTGCTTTCACCGAGAAAGCTTGCACTCAGGGATTTGACAGTTAGGATCATGGATTTGAATGCTCAGGAACTTGGATTTAGAAAGCAATGGCTAGGCAATCAACAAGGTGATAGAGAAAACAGATAAGAGCCTTCATGAAGGGAGTCAGGAGGCTTCCTCAGGAGCTAATCAAACTTTAATCTTCATTACCAGAGATGAGATGGAAACAATGATGGATGCAATGCAGGAGAGGATGTTGAAATGGCCGGAGGAGACGATGCAGAATCTACTTTGACAAATTGGACAGGGTAGAGCCGTAGGAGTGGCAATGGGAGCTACTGCCGTTGTGGGCCAAGGAGTCGAGGTTGTAGGAATTGCTGAAAACTAGAACCAGGAACACAGGGTTGGAACTAATAGGCAAAGAAATGGAGTAGAACAGTTGGGGCCAAACCTTCACCAACCTAGAGGGGTCGACACTGATCCCTCCAAAGGGGTCGGTACCGATCCCCACGGGCTATGAGGCATGCTCCTAGGTCTGTTTGATCGTGATGCCGGAGGACCTGCGATCAATCCTGTGGAACTTGGTGTCAATTGGAATTTGGATGATCGATCAGAAGGGTACGTCCTGAAATTCCTTCGTCGACTCGGGGGTTAGCTTGGACATTATGATAGGAGACTAGCAGTGGAAGACAATGGTAGGTTTGTAGAGATGATAAGGCGAGCTATGCGTGGAGGATTACTGAGCAGGGATCTCGAGGATGTCAATAGGAGTCCCTTCGCTCCTAATATCAGGCAAGCTAGGAATCCGCCAAAGTTTAAACTGCCAATGTTTGGGACATATGATGGAAAAAAGATCCCGTTATTCATCCGACGAGATACATGAGACATATGAAAGTACTTGGGGCATCAGAGCAAGTCATGGCACAGTGCTTTCTTTTGTGTTTGATGGATATAGCTGCACTGTGGTTCAGACAGTTGGAAAGCAGCTCTATCATCACATGGATAGAATTGATTGATGGGTTTATGAGGTAGTTTAGGGTTTACATCTCGAGACCCAAGAATGTGATGAGTTTAGCAGCACTGAAACAGTGGAACAGAGAGTCCTTGAGGAGTTTCTTAACACGGTTTAATGCCACGACGACATTGGTGGATCGTCTAGATCCATCCATGGTTTTGATGGCGGTTGTAACTGGAATTGCTGATGGCATGAAGTTCAAGGATTCATTAGTACGGGATCCACCTGTGGATCTTAGGGAGTTTTATCATGAAGCAGGAAGGTTTTTGCGGCAAGAAGACGCACGAGCAAACAAATCCAAGGTGAATGCTGTGCAAAGTGGAGGATCATCAAGAGATGTAAATAAGAATGACAAAGGCAAACGAAAAGCAGAAGATGGGTTTGATGGATGAAACATCCACGAAGGGAACCAAGATTCACCTCTTAAACGGAATTAAATGAAACATTAGAACAAATATATCTGGACATTAAGGGGCATATCCCTTATCGAAGGCTAATGAGCAGGGAGCCTACCAATAATGAAAGGAAGTCAAAAATATATTTTCTGTTCCAAGAGCTAGATGGGCATAGTACATACGATTGCAGGCACTTGAAGGATGAGATTGAAGGACATATCCAAAACGGTTGGTTGTTGCAATACATGAGAACACGGGAAGCGACAGTGGAGTAGGAGTGACCACCATCCACATCAAACGAAAATGGTCTTGAATCGAGGCGTCAACTTATCATCAACTGACCGGAATGGCAAAGAGTAAGTAACAAACTCTGCAATAAAACAGCTAAGTCACTTACACATGTATAGGATCACGAACAGTCCTTAGGCATGGTCTGAGATGACAATGAACAGTCACACCCGGAAATGCGTGCACTTTGTGTTTTAGTTTATGCTTTTGTTTTTCTTTTTGGTACTTGAACTTGATTTTGTTAGTTGGATACATTGATTATAAGACTCATTCGAACATAAAATCTGACATTGATAATTCCAAGCTTCATCTGGGCCCTCACATTCGCCTCGAACAGCGCCTGATCTTGAACGATCACATATCGTCTCGAATGGCATACGATCTCGAACAATCACTTTTAGCCTCGAATGGCACACGATCTCGAACGATCACTTTTTTTCTTGAAGGACACTCGATCTTGAACAATCACATTATTCCTCAAACGACACACGACGTCGAACGATCACTTTTTACCCCGAACGGCACTCAATCTCGAACAATCACATTTTGCTATGAATGGCACATGATCTCGAACGATCACTTTTCGCCTAAACAACACTCGATGTAGAACGATCACTTTTCTCCCTAAACGGCACTCGTTCTCGAATGATCAATTTTCGCCCCGAACGGCATTCGATCTCGAATGTTCATATTTCACCTCAAACGACACATGATTTAGAATGATCACATTTTGCCTCGAACGACACAAGATTACGAATGATCACATTTCGCCTCGAACAGACAATTGATCCCGTGCGATCATTGTAACATCCTAAATTTTATCAGTTTAAATTAGTAATTTGTTTGAATTCTTAAAATCTAAATTGAAATTAATTTGAAAAATTTCAAATCAAATAAAAAAAGTGTTAAATTGTATGAATAAGATTTCAATTTCATTTGAGTTTAAAAAATTATTGAAATAATAAACATTTTTAAAATCATTTGAATTTAAATTATATATATATATATATATATATATGTATGTATGTATATATGAGTAGATTTGAATTTGACTTTGAATTTAAATTTTAAATAAATGCTTTAGTAAAATATTTTGGATTTAAAACAATATATATGGGTAATTTATTTAATGTATAATTGGTTCAAAATATTTTCTTTTAAATTTTATATTTTTAAAATAAAGAGAAATGCAATTATAAAATAAGAAAAAACAATTTCAAAATATATACATATATCTTGCAAAGGTCACATGGAGGGTTAGTAGCACATTATTTAACAAGTGTTTTAAATTTTAATAAATGAATTAACAAGTGTAATTCAAGGAGGAAGAAATTTACAGGTGTCATCATATTGTTTTCATTTTTAAGAAAATTTATAGAAAGAAAATAGAAACTATATAACATCTTAAACCTCCTCTTTCTCATCTCTTTTATCCATTTTCTAAACCTAAGACCTATAATAAAAAGAAGAAAAAAATCAAAACTCAAACCAGATCAAAGAAGAATAGAAACCAGTAAAGCAATTAAAAATCCAAGAATAAAAAAGAAATCAAAAGCAAGTGTCAAACCAGGCAAACAAAATTTTACAAAGTAAAGGATCTCTTCAGCAACAACTCAGTAATTAAACAGATGTAAAAGATCATCACATAAACAATAGAATCAGAAGCAACTCTAGACTTTCAAATCTCAGTTTTCAAGTTGTAAACCAGAGTTTTTCACTATTTTCATAAAAACAAAACTGTAAGTAATTTTTTTTTAAGAATTTGAATTAAGGATTTGTTGATAGGAAATTAAGTAAGTTAATTCATCAGTGATTAAGAAAACTTATGTCAATTAGCTGTAGAAAAATATTTAAGACCAAATTTAAACAACCTTCCAGGCTTTCAATTTTGACAACAAACCTTCCAGGCTTTCAATTTTGACAACATCCCAGAAAAGATTTCTGTTCAAATTTGACAGGTGAGTAAACTTTGAAATTCTGGAATTCAAATCTGTGTTTGAGATCATGTTTGAGGTTAAGTTGGTTGCATGTATATAAAATGTATGTATATGTGTTTATATATTCTGTGCATGTTGATATATAGGGATATTTAACCCTGTTTTCTGGTTCTACGTTTTTACAAATCCTGTCAAAATTCCCATAATCCTTGTTCTAGTTATTGTTAGGATGAATTGTCAAAATAAAAAGTGTAAAAGTTTATCAAAACTTAATTTTAAAGATATTTTGAAGTATTAAAAATAAATGGTTTTGCTGGAAAAATCAAAATATAGTAGAACATAAAATTTGTTAAAATTCAATTGATTAAAATTTATGATTTGATTTCATAATTCTGTTCGTCTTCAAGAAATATGATTTTTAGTACAAGATTCTGGATTTTTAAGCTGCGAAATTTCGAGCAATTTCAAGTTGAACGTAAAATGAACTCGAGGCAACCCACGACGATCAAAGAGGAATTAGACCTCGGGGTTGTGGCTGGGGATAGCTGGATGATTGTTGAACTCAAGAAATTTGCGAGGCGAATTTATAGATCATCGTGGTGATCTGATTCTGACGATCTAGGGTTTAAACCCATGCTTGAACGAGGTCAAGAATCCTGGTTGCTGCAGCTTCATCATCGCACCGAAGTTGATCGCACCGGTGGCGAACGAAGCATTGAAGACATGCGAAGCTTTCACCGTAGACACATGGCCTCTGGTGGCCTGAGGTGGCGAGACGAGAGGTTTTTCTGATGATCAACTCTAATGTCAGTTTGGGTAAATATCTCAATCGCGATTTGGTCAATGATTTGGACACCTGGGTGTTCGTGGGGTTCGTGGAGATCATCGCTGAGATGTCGACGTTAGTAGCTTCGATCGATGATTGTTGGGATCGTCATGCATGTGCATGGTGTTGATGCGGTATCAGGAAATTGGGTTGGGGAAAGAAGCATTGATGACTCGAAGTTTCCTTCGTGAAGCTCACGTACTAGCTCGAGTTCTAGCTCTAGTAAATTCTTGTGTGTGCCGTGGGTTTAATACTTAAACAAATTTAAGTTGGAAAAAATTTTCACACAGGTAAGTTTTGGGGGAAAATCGAAGCAGATGGTTCTTTAACTCGGGCAATACTCGAGTGCATCTCGGGTTTGAAAATATAAATCAGTTTTCACTTTGAAACAAAATTCAAAGTTTCAAACATTTTATCCATGCTTTCAAATAATGGTTTTGATTTTAAGTTTGAATTAATTAAGGGTTTTTGTAAGATGTTTTTAAAGTAATCTATTTGATTTTGTAATTAATTATTTTGAATAAATAATGTAATCAAGAATAAAATTAAGATGAAATATCGATTTCTAAATTCTTAATTAACCTTAATTTCTTGTGATAATGATGATTAACTATAAGGTTCATTAATTAAAGATTTTGGAATAATTAAATGATTAGTTAAGAAAAATGATACATAATCACTTAATTAATTAAAGAATGATTAATTAAAGGTTAAATTAAAAAACATAATTAAGGTTAATTTATTATTAATTTAAGTTAATTAATAATTAAAGATTAATGAATTAAAGTAATTAATCAAGGGATAATTAATTAATGAAAGTAATTAAGGATTAATTAATTAATAATTAAGGGCTAATAAATTTATAATTAAGAATAATTAACCATTAATAAAGGTTAAATAAATGAAAATAATTATGTGATTGATTAATTTAAATCACACGATTAATTCATCTTAATTGAAGATGATTGATTATTATTTAATGCCGTGTATTGGATTGATATTTCTTATATGTGATTGTGATGCTATGTAATGTGAATTGCTTTGTGCTGAGATGTGACATCTGTGATTTGTTTCTGTGTATGTGAAAACCCATTAGCCCATTAAATGACATTTGAACTTCGATGCGACAGGGAGTCGGATTCCAGTTGATTATCCGAAACCCACATTGAACCTTGATAGTGAATCTTTGTGAATGATATATCCATATGTTTTAAAATTAAGCGCTCACTATTCGGTTTAGCTGGGAGAGGACTTTGTGTCATATAACCCACTCTGAATAGTGATACGACGAAATGGATCGAATTTGCTACAAGTTCAGCATGATAGGGGGTTCTCGCTTCGCGTTTGGTGGCGAACGGGAGACTCTTACCCTTACATGTTCTCGGGGAGGGGTTGGCTTACCGGTTAGGGGGGTCGAGAGGCCGGCCGTAAAAGCAACTACGAGGTACCATTGTCTGCCACGGCGGGGCTGGGATGGTTGAAAAGCCTACCAGTCGAGAATGGCCGCTATTGGTGGTTGAAAAGCCTAGACCATGATAAGTGGTATCAGCACTAAAGGTTGAGTAAGAACTTTAGCTACAGAGTATAACACATTAGGTGGCTCATTAGAGATACTGTGAAGTATACCCTAGAATGAGTATAAACCGAAAGACCAAAACTCTAAATTTTCTTGGTCTATTTCTTTCAACTGTTGATATTCCCTATGTTATCTCGTCCGTATATCTAAATCAAGTTTTCTTACTAATTACAGATAGTAAGAATGAGCGAGCGAAGAGGAAGAGCTAGGTGCCGGGAAATGCCACTTCAACTAGTCAGGTCCCCGCAACAGCAGAAGCAGCTTTATCTACTCAAACTCAGCTGAATCTGGCTGATCTATAAAAAAGCTTCTCGAGACTTGGTGGTAAGCCGTTTACCGGAAAGGAGTCTATTGTTGAAGCTCAAGCCTGGATCTGATCATATGAACGAATTTTTAAAGGGAAAAAGTTGGAAGACGATCAAATGCTACTAATAGCTTCTTGGCAACTTCAAGAAGAAGCCCTAACCTAGTGGGAGACGGTTACTATATATGATCCAGAAGAAGAATTCATGTGGGAATGATTTAAAGAAGAGCTTGAGAAACGCTATATGCCGTCGGCTAGCATTTCTAGAATGTACCAGGAGTTTATGGACTTGAAGCATGGAAGTTTATCATTTGAGGAGTACTTTAACAAATTCAACGAATTGTCTCGTTTCGGTCCAGAATTGGTAAACACACCTCTAAAGAAAAATGAAAGGTTTATTTGTGGGATGAATAAGAAACTCCATGAAATTCCATGAAAGGATACGTTAAAGAATATTTTTTTGATCTGATTGACATGGGGTATAGATATGCTACCCTGGATATGCAAGAAGACCCTTGGGAAAAAATAAAGTTCGGAGGCAAGAAACCGTGGCGGGAAAAAGAGAAGAAGAAGAACAATCAAGAGGATAAGGAAAGAGGCTTACTTGTTTCAATTGTCTAGAAAAAGGCCATTATTCAAACAGTTGCAAGAAGCCAAAGAGAGATCAATCTATACAAACAAAACCTAGGAAATG
This sequence comes from Allium cepa, assembly GCA_030765085.1. Classification (NCBI taxonomy): domain Eukaryota; kingdom Viridiplantae; phylum Streptophyta; class Magnoliopsida; order Asparagales; family Amaryllidaceae; genus Allium; species Allium cepa. Next base: position 170,115,791 of record CM060932.1, read on the forward strand.
CTATTATTGTCAGAAACCGGGACATGAAAGATTGCCCAACGATGAAGCAAGCTCAAACAGCAAAGGTGTACACGGTCAAAGATAAACATACAACCTCCAAAGAAAATAAAGGGACAGGAGTTTTAGAAGGTAACCTTACTATTTATGATAGAATTGTTAGAGTTTTGTTTGGCACGGGCGCTACCCATAGTTTTATATCTCAACAAAATATAAATGAATTTAATCTTGAACCTGATTTTATCGACGAGCCCATTTACGTAAAGAATCCAGTTGGTGTCCCCACGAACCTTTGTCTACGGTGTAGAGACGTTCCTATCTCATACTCTTGTTATCAATTCCCTGCCAGTCTCTTTGTCCTTGATTTTAATGAGTTTGAAATCTTACTTGGAATGGATTGGCTAACAAAATACGAAGCCAAATTAGATTGTAACAATCGATTGATTTCAATCAAAACCAAATTTGGAGATTTCACTGAGATTTCTTGTGAGGATCCGAGTCCTAAAAGAGATGAGTTGATGTATAACTTGGGTTATCCCAAACCTAGTCTGAAGTCCATACCCATTGTCCAGGAATTTCCAGACGCGTTCGAAGAAGTAAAATCCTTACCTCCACACAGAGAAATAGAATTCAGAATTGACTGAGTACCTAATACTCGTCATGTGGTTCACGCAAGTCGCAGGATGGCACGCAGGGAAAGGATAGAATTGGTCAAGCAAACCAGTAATTTGCAAGAGAAAGGATTGATACATCCTAATGTTTCTGAATGGAGTTCAGCTGTGGTGTTTGTGGCTAAATCTGACGGATCCTTGAGATTGTGTGTAGACTACTGCGATCCCAATAAGCTGACTCTCAAGAACAAATTTCCTTTACCTAGTATTGATGATCTGTTTGATCAACTACATGGAACTTGTTTCTTTCCTAAGATGGATCTAGCCCAGGGATTCCATCAGCTGCGAATTGTCAAACATTGTGTTCATTTGACTTCCTTCAGGGGTCCTAATATGTTCTACGAATGGGTAGTCATGCCTTTCGGACTAACCAATGCTCCCGCATACTTCGTAGACTTAACGACCCATGTATTCTGAGAGGCGCTGAATAAATTTGTGCTTGTGTTTATTAACGATATTCTGGTATATTCCAAAACCAAAGAGGAGCACGTTGAACATTTGAGAATTGTTTTGGAGATATTAAGGAAGAATATTCTATTCGCCAAAATTTTCAAATGCCATTTTTGGGTCAAAGAAGTTAAATTTCTTGGGCACATTATTAATGAAGAAGGAATCTCTGTTGACCCAAGCAAGATTTCCGCTATTCTTGACTGGAGGAAACCCACTACTCCAAAAGAAGTTCGAAGTTTTCTGGGTTTAGCGGGTTATTACCGGATGTTTGTTCAGGACTTTTCTAAGATAGATAGTCCATTGACTAAACTAACGATGAAAAATGCAAAGTTTGATTGGACTCCAAAATGTGATGAAGCTTTTTAGGAGTTAAAAAGGAGATTGACTACTGCTCCTGTTCTCGCTATCATTAACGGGAACCAAGACTTATCTGTCTATACATACGCTTGTGGTGATGGTGTGGGTGCCATACTAATGCAGAATGGGAACGTAATTGCCTACGCGAGTAGACAATTACGCCCGCATGAGAGAAACTACCCAACACATGATTTGGAGCTTCTAGCTGTTATTTTCGCTTTGAAAATCTGGCGACACTATCTTCTGGGTGAAAAATTCGAATTATTTACCGACCACAAATCTCTGAAATATCTCTTCACCTAGAAAGATTTAAATTTGCGACAACAACGTTGGTTAGAATTTCTAGCGTCATATGACCTAGATATTCTTTATACGCCTGGAAAAGCCAATGTAGTTGCCGACGCCTTGAGTAGAAAACATGTTATTCACGCTCATCTTATTGTTGCTCCTACTCTTCTTAAAAAGATTGCAAGTCAGCAGACAGAAGACAAGTTTCTTCGAGAAATGTATAGGCGAGTTCATCGTGGTGAAGATTCCAGTTTTGGAATTGATGATAATGGAGTTATAAGGTTAAAGGACAGGATCCGTGTCCCTGATATCCCGGAATTAAAACATGAAGTTTTAGATGAATGTCACAATTCTAAACTCAGTATCCATCCAGGAGTTAATAAGATGTATAGAGATATCAAAAGAACTTTCTGGTGGAAGACAATGAAGAGGGATATATCTATATATGTGAGTCACTGTGCTACTTGTCAAAAAATTAAAAGAAATAAGAGGAAATGGTGGGTTTACTTCAGCCTCCAAAGGTACCCAAGTGGAAATGGGATCAAGTATCGATGGATTTCATCGACGGGTTACCCTATACTCGGAAAGGCAATGAAGCAATTTGGGTTATTGTGGACCGTTTGACTAAGACAGCCCACTTTATGCTGGTGAAATCTACTCGCACACAGCAAGTTTGGCTGAATTATATGTGAAAGAAATTGTTCGTCTCCATGGTATACCCAGCAGTATAGTAAGTGATCGTGACCCGATCTTCACCAGTAGATTTTAGGAGGCATTTCAAGCCGCATTGGGAACTAAACTGAACTTCAGCACTGCTTATCACCCGTAGTCTGATGGGTAGACTGAAAGGATAAATCGAATATTAGAAGCCCTTTTGCGAGCTTGTATTCTCGATTTTGGTGGTTCTTGGGAGGACCGTTTGCATCTGGTCGAATTCTCATACAATAATAGCCATCAGGCCGGTATCGAGATGGCTCCTTTCGAAGCTTTATATGGTTGTCCGTGTCGATAACCTACATGCTGGATAAAGTCGGGTGATAGACTCGTTCTTAGACTAGATATGATTAATGAAGCCACAGAGAAAGTTGATTTTATTCAGAAAAAGTTAAAAACGGCTCAAAGTCGTCAAAAGTGTTATGCTGATCGCAGAAGAAGAGATTTGGAATTCCAGATTGGAGACTCTGTTTTTCTCAAAGTTTCTCCAATGCGTGGTGTGTTTAAGGTTTGGAAAAACCGGTAAGATGGCGCCATGGTATATTGGTCCTTTTCCTATTCTGGAGAGGATCGGTCCTTTAGCATATCGAGTGCAGCTACCCAGCTGGTTATCTTGCGTGCATGTTGTGTTTCACATTTCTAACCACCGAAAATATGTGCACGATCCAGACATTATCATTGAAGAGGCTTCTCAGCTGGATTTGGAGATTAGTCCAAATCTAGCAGTTAAAAGAGAACTAATAAAGATTGTGGACCATCATGAAAAGCAATTAAGGAACAAAATTGTAAAACTGGTTAAAGTGCAATGGAGTGGCGATCCAAAGGATTGCACTTGGGAGATAGTGGATAGCATGCAAAGGTCCTATCCCAATTGCTGAGTGGATATTCCGGCTTAAACTAGTAAGCCCTTCTCTATCTTTTTCTATATTCTTATATCCTTTGTTTGCTTTTCTCTCCCTTTCAAATTTCAAGGATGAAATTTTCTTAAGGGGGAAATCTGTAACTTCCCAAATTTTATCAGTTTATTTGTAATTTGTTTGAATTCTTGAAATCTAAATTGAAATTAATTTGAAAATTTTCAAATCAAATAAAATAAGTGTTAAATTGTATGAATAAGATTTCAATTCATTTGAGTTTTAAAAAAAATTGATATAATAAATATTTTTTAAAATCATTTGAATTTAAATTATAGATATATATGTATGAGTAGATTCGAATTTGACTTTGAATTTGAATTTAAATTTTAAATCAATGCTTTAGTAAAATATTTTGGATTTAAAACAATATATATCGGTAATTATTAAATGTATAATTGGTTTAAAATATTTTCTTTTAAATTATATATTTTTAAAATAAAGATAAATGCAATTATAAAATAAGAAAAAAACAATTTTAAACTATATACATATATCATCTTTCTCATGCAAAGGACACATGCAGGGTTAGTAACACATTAATTAACAAGTGTGTAAGTTTTAATAAATGAATTAACAAGTGTAATTAATGGAGGAAGAAATATACAAGTGTCATCATATTGTTTTTATTTTTAAGAAAATTTATAAAAAGAAAATAGAAACTATATAACATCTTAAACCACCTCTTTCTCATGGGTTAGTAACACATTAATTAACAAGTGTTTAAGTTTTAATAAATGAATTAACAAGTGTAATTCATGGGGGAAGAAATCTACAAGTGTCATCATATTGTTTTCATTTTTAAGAAAATTTATAAATAGAAATAGAAACTATATAACATCTTAAACCTCCTCTTTCTCATCTCTTTTCTCCGTTTTCCAAATCTATGACCTGTAATAAAAAGAAAAAAAAATCTAAAATCAAAGAAGAAAAGAAACCAGTAAAGCAACTAAAAATCCGAGAATCAAAAAGAAATCAAAAGCAAGTGTCAAACTAGGCAAACAAAATTTTACAAAGTAAAGGATCTTTTTAGAAACAACTTAGTAATTAAACAAAAGCAAAAGATCATCACATAAACAACAGAATCAGGAGCAACTCTAGACTTTCAAATCACAGTTTTCAAGTTACAGACCAGAGTTTTTCTCTGTTTTCGTAAAAACAAAACTATAAGTAAATTTTTTTAAGAATTTGAATCAAGGATTTGTTGTTAAAAAATTAAGTAAGTTAATTCATTAGTGATTAAGCAAATTTATATCAGTTAGTTTCAGAAAAATTCAAGATGAAATTTAAACAACCGTCCAGGCTTTCAATTTTGACAACAAACCTTCCAGGCTTTCAATTTTGACAACATCCCAGAAAAGCTTTCTATTCAAATTTGACAAGCGAGTAAACTTTGAAATTCTGGAATTCAAATCTGTGTTTGAGATCATGCTTGAAGTTAAGTTGGTTACATGTATATAAAATGTACGTATATGTGTTTATATCCTCTGTGCATGTTGATATACATGGATATTTAACCCTGTTTTCTGGTTCCATGTTTTTACAAAACCTGTCAAAATTCCTATAATCCCTGTTTTAGTTATTGTTAGGATGAATTGTTAAAACAAAAAGTGTACAAATTTATCAAAACTTAATTTTAAAGATATTTTCAAGTATTAAAAATAATGGTTTTGCTGGAAAAATCAAAACACAGTAGCATACAAAATTTGTTAAAATTCAATTGATCAAAATTTAGGATTTGATTTCATAATCCTGTTCGTCGTCAAGAAATATGATTTTTAGTACAAGATTCTGGATTTTTAAGTTGCGAAATTTCAAGCAATTTCAAGTTGAACGTAAAATGAACTCGGGGCGACCCACGATGATCAAAGAGGAATTAGACCTCGGGGTTATGGCTGGGGATAGCTGGATGATGGTTGAACTCGAGAAAATGCGAGGCGAATTTAGATATCATCGTGGTGATCTAATTCTGACGATCTAGGATTTAAACCCATACTTGAACGAGGTCGAGAATCCTGGTTGCTGCATCTTCATCGTCGCACCGAAGCTGATCGCACCGGTGGCGATCGAAGCATTGAAGACAGGCGAAGCTTTCACCATAGACGCGTGGCCTCTACTGGCCTAAAGTGGCGAGACGAGAGGGTTTTCCGATGATCAAGTCTAATGTCAGTTGGGGTAAATAGCTCAATCGTGATTTGGTCAATGATTTGGACATCTGGGTGTTCGTGGGGTTAGCGGAGATCATCGTCGAGATGTCGACATTAGTAGCTTTGATCGGTGATGGTTGGGATCATCATGCATGTGCACGGCGTTGATGTGGTATCAGGAAATTGGGTTGATGGAAGAAGCATCGGTGACTCGAAGTTTCCTTCGTGAAGCTCGCGTACTAGCTCAAGCCCTAGCTCGAGTAAATTCTTGTGTGTGCCGGGGGTTTAATACTTAGACAAATTTAAGTTGGAAAAAAATTTCACACGGGTAAGTTTTGGGGGAAACTCGAAGTAGATGGTTCTTTAACTCGGGCAATACTCGAGTGTGTCTCGGGTTTGAGAATGTAAATCGGTTTTCACTTTGAAATAAAATTCAAACTTCCAAAATTTTTATCCATGCTTTCAAACAATGGTTTTGATTTTAAGTTTGAATTATTAGGGGTTTTTGTAAAATGTTTTTAAAGTAATATATTTAATTTTTTAATTAATTATTTTGAGCAAATAATGTAATCAAGAGTAAAATTAAGATGAAATATTGATTTCTAAATTCTTAATTAACCTTAATTTCTTATGATAATGATGATTAACTATAAGGTTTATTAATTAAAGATTTTGGAATAATTAAATGATTAGTTAAAAAAATGATATATAATCACTTAATTAATTAAAGAATAATTAATTAAAGGTTAAATTAAAAATATAATTAAGGTTAATTTATTATCAATTTAGGTTAATTAATTAATTAATGAAAGTAATTAAGGATTAATTAATTGATAATTAAGGGCTAATTAATTTATAATTAATAATAATTAATCATTAATTAAGGTTAAATAAATGAAAATAATTATGTGATTAATTAATTTAAATCACACGATTAATTCATCTTTATTGAAGATAATTGATTATTATTGAATGCTACGTATTGGATTGACATTTCTGATATGTGATTGTGATGCTATGTAATGTGAATTGCTTTGTGTTGAGCTGTGATATCTGTGATTTGTTTCTATGAATGTGAAAACCCTTTGGCCCGTAAAAAGACATTTGAACTTGGATGCGACAGGGTGTCGGATTCCAGTTGGTTATCCCATACCCACATTGAACCTTGATAGTGAATCTTTGTGAATGATATATCCACGTATTTTAAAATTAAGCGCCCACTATTCGGTTTAGCCAGGAGAGGACTTTGTGTCATATAACCCATTCCGAATAGTGATACAATGAAATGGATAACATTTGAAGACGGTAGTGAAGACCAGGTGTCTTCGAGAATGATAGCATAACCTGTCGAATGACTCTACACTGAGTTGCTCCGGTATAGAGATCTCTATATGTGATGGTGAGTCCGATCAGGATTGTGAATGCCCGGAATTCAAGGGCTTCTTCGGAAGTGCCTTCGGTTCATTTCAAACCCGGAACAAACTTGTATGGTTGTATGTTTGACATTACACTTTGAGATATAAAGCAGATTTCTTTCAAATACATTTCTGCTGGTGGCGGAGGATTTATTCTCTTAGCTTAACACCCTTCTCTGAGACGTACGAGCTCAGAGGTTATGTAGTTGAAGGTTATCAATGATATGCTTCCAATTTGGTAGTGTGGCATGTTGAGTGCTGCTATGTGTTGCTCATGATTTGTTGATCAAAGTAAGACTTTTGTGTAAAGCGTAGCTTTGTGGACGAGACCTCATCGGACCTCACACCCTAGAAATGGTCGAAATAGGAAAGATGCGGCAAGGTTATAAGGGTCGCGCCCTTTAGGGTATGTTGTTTCCTTTTAGAAAAAGGTGGTATCATGGTATGGAGCCCAGATATTTAACCTGTGTGGTTGCTGCAAATTCATTACTTTGTGATTTGTTGCTTCGTGGTTGAGGGCTCTCGGATAAAGATCGCAAACAATCGGCGATGGCATACTCGAGTAGTAGTTACCTAGTTACGGAGGTAACTCGACCTTGTGTTGGCAGTGATCCAGGTAGGTTCTCGGGACGTCCCTCCAGAGGCATACCCATGTGGCAGTAGGAAGTTCCTTAGCCTGACCATTTGTTGGAAATCCAATCCCTAATATGAACCCAGTACGGTTTTAGTTGTATAACCTGCCATTTACTTATGGTGGTCACCACTGTTTAGATGGTAGCTATAGTAGGCATACAATGGTGGTTGTATGCAGGCTAAGATTAATGTTTTTCTACACTATACACTAGTAATAATATCAAAGAATTTTCTCGTATCAAGCATGTTTGACTATCATAAGAAGAAATCTCCTCCAATTCTGCGATTGTATTATGTGTGTGGCAGGAGGTCTTATGGTAGTTTCATTTTCCAAAAGCATATCGGATTTCTTTTATAAACTATTTTTGTACAAGCAACTATTTTTGTTTACTCATACCAGTCCCATGACCGACCCGGAGTTTATTGTTCCCTTCCTAAACTATGGATGCCTATAATTTCCACACGGGCAACCTAGAAGCAGGTTATCCGTGTTTCGGAACCGGCTTGGAATCTTTTGAAATCTTTTAGTTTGGAAGCCATCGGATTTTAGTAGCTTTTGGCCTTGGAGATCTTTTGGAAGCTTTTGAAGTTGGTAGAAGGTGCTTAGTTTGGAATCTCGCTATCGCTTTATTTCTTCGAAGACTCTTTTGAAGCTGTGATAACTCTATTGTTCTGCTACAAAGTTATCATCCTATGTGTAGTACTCTGATATTGATGATAAATGTTGTGATGAATATTGTATCTGATGTTGTATCTGTGGTGTTGATAAATGATATTCATTTTGTTTCTGCTGTTTATATTCATCTAATGTTGTTATAAGTTCCATCCGAACTGGAGTTCGACGTTTGAATTTCCGACAGTCGAATACAAGTGAGGTATTTGATGTCGATTTTTGAATGCTGGATTTCAGGTCGTGACAATCATCATCGGCCTAGGACGGCTACAAATTTTATTAATTATCCTGAAAGATCATTACTAACAATCAGGCAGGATTATTAATCTCTTCACAGGTCATCCACAGGTTTCGAACATTTGACTTAAGGTAATCCAAAGCAGGCCCTCCTATCGCAAGGCATGTTTTGGGCGGCAAAGTGTTAACCCACCTTTTGTCAGGGCAATATACAGGCGGATTTAACCAAACTGACTTCACGGTTATCAAACTGATGAGTGTAGAGTGACGATAGTAATACCCAAACGTAGTGTACAGATGGTTACACAAATTCCGGATTGAACAAAGTTGAAAGATAAATGATGTAGGATGCTTGAAATACAGGTAGTAGCTTGGACGGGAAAGGGATCTCTAGGCTACATCTAGATGGATCGGCACACTTCAATGACATGACTAATGGAAGGGGTCGGCATTCCTTATCTAGAGGGGTTGGCATGGTAAGAAAGGTGTCAGTGTAGCGGAGAGGAATAAGGAAGGGTTCGGCATCATGAGGGATCGGCATACCTCATTCCAGAAGAGAGGGCTTGGCTCCCTTCATTAAGGAAGGCTCGGAATGGTCGATGGTGAAGGGATCGGTGTACTTCAATATAAGGGTATCAACAGGCTCAATATGGAGGGATCGGCATATTTCAGGTAGCTCAGTGAGATGAAGGGGTCGGCATGACCTAGAGGAAGCTCAAGGGTCGGCATATCTTGGATCGATGCTGCATGTTTGGGCTTGGCATAGGAAGGGATCAACATGATTGGGCTTGGTATAGGAAGGGGTCGACATGGAAGGGATCGGTATGAGAAGGGGTCAGAATATTGATGCTTCTGGAAGAGGGGTCGGCTTAATGAGTTTGGGTTGACATAATATGGATCGGCATAGAATGTGGAGATGATGGAGTCGGCATAGTATGGATTGGGTTGGCATACAAGAAGGGTTGTCGTGGTATGAATCAGATCGGCATGGTATGAATCGGGTCGGCATGTATGGTGCGGCTCGGCATGATGACATAGATCGACATAGCGAGTTGGGCTTAGCCTTCCCTGTGGTAGGCCCATGTAGGAGAGAAGACCCAGTAGCCGAAGTTTCACTTATAAATACAACAGCTTGGCTTCGAAAAAGGGGACTTCGTTTTGGATCTTCATTTCGGTTTCTCTTCATCTTCTACCTAGAGATTACTCTGCCTTTTCACTCTGGAATCTTGGATTGTAACTGTAATCTAATTTTAGTATAATAAAAGGATTGTTCTGGAGTGGACGTAGGTCGAAGTTAGACGAACCACTATAAATCTTGTCTGTTTTACTTGCTTTCATTTTAATTTCGATTATTCTTCATATTATATTTTCTACATCATATACTATCTGTGATCTATGACTGGATATTGGTGCTTTCACGTGTTATTGAGTGTTTATGACCAATTTTGGTGCAAACATACCCATTCTCAAGGTATAAAATACCGATGAAGCTTTATCAACCATCCAATACTTCCATACTCATTTACCACTTAATACTTCTAAATAGGAAGCGGCCTTCTACTATCCTCACATAATACTTTTAGAAGAAAAATAGGCAGACTCTGCCATTTAAGACCTTACTCGAGGTAGACCCAATCATTTAAAACCTATTCCCAAGGTAGACTTTTAGCATTGTTATTATTAGTCCATTGGCCTTAGCGACAGAGACCTTTGACCACTATCTATGGCTCTATAATTTATAATAGCGATACTAATAACGCATATATCGTTATTAAAGTCTTAGCAATATGAGAGACTGTACCCAAGCCACTTAATCCTCACTAATAAGGACTAGGTAGGCCTTTGACCAGTTAACATCTATTTATAGGCCGGCATTTGCCATTTAATACCTAACCCCAAGGCGGACTCCTCACTTGTACTGTCTAGCAAACATTGTTTGGAAAGCTCATTAGGTTTCTTAATGCTTCTTTATAGGGGAAAGGTGAACCCTAGATCAGTCACTTAGTACCTCAAACTCAAATCGTACCCTTCTCGAGATATCCATCATAATTCTTAATCATAAATATTGAATCTCATTGGGTTACTTCTTTTGGTAAGGATGCGAGCCCTAAGATAGCCACTTAATACCTCAATAATGAAATGAACATTTTAAGAGACATCCTTATTTATTTGGACTCTCACTATCTTACTTAATACTTCTTTTTAGGGGAGTGTGGGGCCTTACAGCCATTTAATACCTCAAACCATAAGCGAATCTCTATGGAGATATCTCTCATCGCTCGTAATTTCAAATTTGGACCATTTAATAATTTTTAATTGGTAAAGTGACGGGACCTCAAACAATCACTTAATACCTCTGATCCTAAAGCTGGTCATATCTCTCACAAAGTCATGGGTCCTAGGATTAGTGATATCCCATATGAGTATTAATTGCACCCTATTGGTGGTAGCCTCAAAGTGAAGGGCAGTATTCCGTCAAGTGACTTTACTTACCTCGCATCACTAACCTACTAAGTACGATTAACCATCCTAAGTCTTTTACACCATCTTAGGTTGACATTGGACTTAGCTTACGTAACGGCCCTAATTTTTAGTAACATTATTTAGGATATTTAATTAGCTAAATTAAATAATGTAATGATCAGGGGATTGAGATTTGTGATTAAACTAAAGGGTAGTCATGCCATGTAAATAAGTAAATCAAAATGAGCTAACATGAATTAAAATAGGTAAGGGTAATTGGTGAGGGTAAATTAGGAAAAAAGACATTCTTATACCCTAAACCCTTAGCCGTTCTCACACACACATTCATTTGCAAAAATTAATTTTGATGACTGCCACCATTAGCAAGAAAGAGGTAGATAAACAAGTAAAGCTAAGTAGAAGATTAATTAAAGCAATGCTATACAAATCTCAAACTTCTTAATCTCAAAGCTAAGGTGAATAACGACTACATCTCATTTTTCTAATTGTTTTCATTTTTAAGATGAATTCAAAGTATCTTGCAATGTTTAGCCTTGTTTTTGAAGGATTAAATGTTTATATATGCTTGTTGATGATTTATGCTTATTCGTATAGGTTTTATGATATGTTTTAATGTGAAAACCCTATTAAATGACATCCAAATGCCTTGCGATATTAGATTTAAATTAGAAATGATATTTTATAGGTAGGTTTCAATTTTCATAATTTTCTAAATTAATGTGGATTTTATATTAATTTTCTAGTGAAGTAAATGATTATTGGGGTTTAAAATAATTTATGGCTACATTATTTATGTTTTGCGTATGAAATAATATATGTTGGAAACTAAATTAAAAATGATTTTTTGGAAATTTTAAAGAATTTTCCTAAGTGTTTTAATAGATATATAAAATTATTTAAGATATGAGATTTAAATGTTTTATATATTTATAAAAGGAGAAGGGGTGTTTTGTAAATTAATTAAATTGTTTATTTTTGAAATACTGGCAGCACTTTTATAAAAGAAAATTTGCAGCCAATAATATTTTGACAAACAAGGCATGCTAGTTGAAAAGAAATTCTTTTTAAAGTAAAAATCAGTTTTACATTCTTTTGGCATGTTTCGCCACTTTCGGCACCGAGGTTCCGACTTAGTAGTTCCGCCGCCATCACCATCGAAACCAATGCTTTTGAAGGGGTCGAAACCCCTAGCTTTCGATGGGGTTGAAACCTTTAGCTGTCGCTTTTCTTATCTTTCGAAACAAAGGTTTCGAAGGTAATACTTTGTTTTTTAAAATTTTAGCCACTTATCCAATGCTTTCAAAGGGTTGGTTTCGACACCATCGCTTCTTTACGTAGGAATAGTTTTCGAAAGAGTGCTTTTGACTTAAATGTTTTAGTGATCCTTTTGCTCTGTTGAAGGTAGAACACAAAGGTTTTAAAGAAGATAGTTTTGAAAGGATTCGAAAGGTTTTTGCATGTTTTAAATTAAACCCCAAATACTTTCGAAAGGTTTGCTATTTGCAAAGGTTTTGATGCTTTTGAAAGTTTTAAAGAAAGGCTTCGAAGGGGTGGTTGCCAAATGGTTTTCAATTGTTTGAAAGGAAAGGTCTTCCAATATTTTCGAAAGGCAACGTCTAAGTGTTTTAAAGATAGGATGTCTAAGGTTTTACAGCTTTCGAAGGAAACGTTTTTCCATGGTTTCGAAAGGAAGAGTTTGAATGGTTTCAAAAAGAATGTTTTGGCCTTTCGGCCTAGGTTATAAAAAGGGGTTTACTTGGTTTCTAAAGGGATACTTTCAATGTGATCGAAAGGGGTACTTTCTAAGGGTTTTACTGTTTTTCATCAACAACAATTTGAGTAAAGTATACATATAACATTGCAAGGTGATTTGAGCAAAGCATAGAGTATATATTTTCCTTATTTAAGTTTGATTTAAAGGTTTAAATAATTTTGAGATGAAAAGGTTTTCAAGAAAAACTTAAGGGAAGATTACCCTAAGTAAAATGGCTCGGATATTTGTATATCAGATGGGACTGGTATAGGGTCGTGTCCCATACATTAGCTATTGGCCCTGGCTAATTTAGTCCAAAAATTCTAGTGTATAGGGCTTTGTCACAGGTAAGACTAAAATGATGTTACACATAGAAAAAATATATATATTTGTACAGAGGTAGGTTATTGGTGAGCCCGCAAAACTATTAGGATCAGTTGACCTAGAGAAAGTAAGTTAGGGACAGACCGTCCAGAAGAGGAGTATCTAATAGATGTTAGATTATTTTTTTATATTGTTTGGTAGGCCCAAGTCAGCGAAAGGTTAGTAGTTAGCCAAAAAAGCTATAATGTTCGGACAAATAGTTCATTTGTTACCTGATATGTATGTTTACATGATAATGCTTTATAGTTTTAACCAGTTTTGGTTGCAGGATTTTGATTTGCAAAATATATGTTTTAAAAGGATTTTAGTAAGGGGGAACTCGCTCCGCTAAGCTGCGTGGTCTCACTTAATATCAAATAACCGAGATGTATAGTATTATTCATACTAGGTTTTACGTCTGACTCGAAGTTTATGTTTTTCCCCTTAAACTCTCGGGTGCTCAAAATTGATTTGAGTAGGCTGAGTGTTGAGGATTTACAAGTTTTAGTAGGTTGGCGAGTGAAGCTTTCGGAGACGAGCAGGTGGTTGACGGATAGCTATTTAGGAGTTTCCGTTTTATTTTGTTTAATTTCGATGTGTTGTATTAAGTCAGTTATGAGTATACAGTACTCTGGTCAACCAAGTGGGCATCTTTATATATTGCTCTTGGTGTATTTATATGATAATTATATTTTATTTGAACTAGGGAAATGTTTGGGATTATGTAACTCAGATATGCAATGTTTTTTTGAAATGTAATCAGGAAAATGTTTTTAATCTGTGTTGTTTTTATTTCATATTCAAGTGCTTATGATATTATGGATACCATTAACATCACCGTATTTGATCATTGAAAGTTAATACTGTGGATGACTGTAGCATCTGTAGTGCTTAGTTTCAGGCCTCCAGATAGGGGGTGTTACAACTTGGTATCGGAGCATAGTTTATGAAAAACTTTAAACTAAAATGATTTTTGGAAACATAATCCTAAGGAATTAGACATAAGATCGGAGTATGGGATAATGTTATAGTAACGTACTTGTATTTGCTATATATAAGTATATGTTATATCTCCATTCTCCTATCTCTCTTAGGCTACTTTTTTGTATCTCACGAGGCTTGAATATAGATATGGATGTTAGAAGTGGAAAAGTGAATCATAGAGGAAGCAACACCATAAACGGTAATGCCAGACCGAATACTAGAAGGAACGATGGTCAGGCATAAGCGGGGAATGTTGGTTCTGGAGTCCCAAGTGGATATGGGAGCTATGTATCAGTTTTTCATGAATATGATGCAAGATGAAATTACTGCTAGAGTGGTTAGAGGAAATGTTGTAGGAGGAATTCAAGAAGCTCCGGTGGTCAATAATTATGCTATCTTGAGTAGGGACTATTTTAGGCTTGGAGGAAAGCCATTTATTAGAACCGAAGATGCTATTGAGGTGGAGAGTTAGTTGTTGCATTATGAGAGAATCTTTGCAGACTTGAGGCTCAATGATGAGCAGAAGAGAAGGCTTGCTTCGAGACAGCTTTATGGAGCAGCTTTATTCTGGTGGAATAGTGTGACGGCTGGAGTGGATGAGGAAACAATGACATAGGCTGAGTTTAAAAGGAGGTCCCAAGAGAGGTTCACATCTATAACGGCATAGTCTGCTTTGTTCGGAAAGTTTGCTGAGTTAGAGCAGGGAGAGATGTCTATGTTGGAGTATGCTAGAAGGTTTGAGGAGTTGGCTAGACATGGACATGCCACTATGGATACTGTGATAACGAGGAATGAGAAGTTCATAATTGGGTTGAAGCCTAAGTTGGCAAGGGCTAGATTGCCTTATATTAGAGATCCTTGTGATGTTGTGGTAGAGATGGCATTGAGATAGAGGAGATGCTTGCTTCTTTAGAGAAGAATAAGGCAAAGGAGGTCTATGTATGGAAGAGTCAGAAAGTGAAGATCATTCATAAGAAGGGTGCTCAGAAAGGTGAAGTAGTGAAGAAAGGGAAGTCGGAGGTTGTTTGCTTCAAGTGTGATAAGAAAGGAAATTTCACTAATGATTGTCATACTGGAAAGTCGAAGGAAGTGATCGGGAAAAAGAATACCAGATGCTTCAACTGCGATCAGATTGGTCGTTATAAGAATCAATGCAAAGAGCCTGCTAGGGATGGAAGGGGCAAAGTATTTGCATTGGAGTTTGCTACATCAGGACCAACAATGCAGGAGAAAGGCAAAGCAGTGTTGGGAGGTACGCTTCAGATCCATGGCATGTCTATTAGCATTCTGTTTGATACGGGTGCATCACAATCTTTTGTATCTCATTGTTTAGTAGATAAGCTTAACCTAGAACCCACATGTTTATTTACTTCCTTAAGGGTTGCAAATCTGATAGGAGGGCATGCGACACTTGGGATGAAGTGTGACCACCTAGAGTTTGATTTGTTAGGTCATACCTTTGTTTGGAGATTGCATGTATTTGACTTTGCAGGGTTCGAAATTATCATGTTTACAGACTAGTTAAGTAAGTATAATGCTAGGATATTCTTCCATTATAGGAAAATATCATTTGGACACGCTGAATGTAGTGACCAGATTATATATACCATAGAAAACCCTAGTTGTGAGGTGAATGCTTTGTTGGGAGTTGTGGAGTTAGAGGATGAATCGAGTTTTGATGGTTAGACAATTCATGGATGTCTTTGAGCTAGTAATAGGATTGCCACCAAAATGAGCCATTAAGTTTCGGATAGATTTGGTGCCTGGAGAAAAACCAGTGAGTAGGCCGCCAATTAGGATGACACCTACAGAGATGAGAGAACTGTTGGTGCCGTTGATGGATTTGGAAGGCAAGAATTTTATCAGACCTAGTAGTTCACCTTGGAAAGCAGCCGCGGCGTTTTCGAAGTAGCCGGATGGATCATAAAGGTTATGCTAAGTTGAATGAGAAGACGATAAAGGATCAATATCCATTACCTAGAATTGATGATTTGTTCGATCAGTTGAATGGAGCCAAGGTGTTTTGTCAGTTGGATTTGGCAACAAGTTTCCATCAGCTTAGAGTAACAATGGATAGTATTCCTTTGACGGTGTTTAGAACCAGATATGGATCGTATGAATGGTTAGTGATGCAATTCGAACTAACTAATGCACCTAACTCTTTGTGGATTTGATGAACCAAATTCTCAGAGAGCACTTGGATAGGGTTTCTGTTGGTTTTCATTGATGATATTTTGATATACTCTAAGGATTAGAAGGTTCATGAAGTTCATCTTAGAATTGTGCTTAAGTCGCCGAGGCAGAATCATCTGAAGGTGAAGTTTTCGAAGTGTCATTTCTAGAAGAAGGAAGTGAGATTTCTTTCTCACGTAGTCTCAGAGAAAGGGGTGTCTATAGATCCGACTAAGATTGAAGCGGTGAATAATTGAAAGAGACCCGAGACAATGATTGAGATAAAGAGTTTTCATGTATTGGCTGGATATTATCGAAGGTTCATAAAGGATTTTTCATGGATAGCAGCACCGTTGACCAAGCTAATGCCAAAGGATGTGAACTTTGTATAGAACAATAAGTGTGAGGAAGCATTCTAGAGCTTAAAACACTTATTGACCTATGCACCTGTGTTAGTTGTTTCGTAGGGGAATCAAGATTTGGTAGTTTATATAGATGCATGTGGAACTGAGTTGGGAGCTGTGTTAATGCAGAGGGGTAAAATAATCGCCTATGCTTCTTGACAGCTTAGACCGCATGAGGTTAGATATCCAACACATGATTTAGAGTTAGCTACAGTGATTTTTGCATTGAAGGTGTGGAGACATTGCCCTTTGGAAGAGAGGTTTGAGCTATATATGGATCATAAGTCGTTGAAGTATTTGTTCTCTCAGAAGGAGCTGAACATAAGACAACAAAGGCAGTTATAGTTTATTGCCGCTTATGATTTTGGAATTGAGTACACACCAGAGAAAGGTAATAAGTTTGCAGACGCATTAGCAGAAAGCATCAGAATGCAGTATTGGCGAGGATTGCCGAGTGGAAGGATTTGGAAGCGATATCAACTTGTAGAGTTCAGTGGAGATCCAAGGCCTAATCTAGTGAAGGAACTACTGTGTTATCTTATTTAGAAGTTCGACTGGTAATGATTGAAAAGATTGCTTCTAAATAGGAGGAGGATCTAGGGTTGGCTGAAATGATTGGGAAGTTAGGGGATGGAACCGATGACTTGAAGGATTTCTTCCTTGACTAGAATGGGTGGTTGAGAAAGAAAGGAAGATTATGTGTTCAAAACGGGGAAGACATAAGGATGGAAGTTTTAGAAGAATGCCATCATTTGAAGTTCACTATTCATTCGGGAGGAACTAAGATGTATCAGGACATGAAGCGAAGTTTCTTCTAGAAAGGAATGAAGAAGGATGTAGGCTTATGGGTAAAGTAGTGTTTGAATTGTCAATAGGTAAAAGCCGAACATCAGAAGCCAAGTCGGTTACTACAGCCATTAAATACTCCAGTATGAAGAAGGATTCTATTTCTATGGAGTTTATAAACGGGTTGCCAAGATCTAATAGAGAAAATGAAAGTATATGGGTCATAGTGGACAAACTGACCAAGAGTGTCCATTTCATTCCAGTTAAGTCAACTTGGACGACACCTATTTTGGCTATGTTATTTATGAAGAATGTAGTTAAACTTCATCGAATTCCTAATAGTATACTAAGTGATAGTACTAGTGAGTTCTGGAAAAGTCTATATGATATTTTAGCAACCAAGCTCAAGATGAGTACAGTTTAACATCCGTAGACTGATGGGCAAATAGAAAGAGTTAACAAAGTCTTCGAGGATCTGTTAAGTGCTTGTGTGTTAGATTTTGGAGGATCATGGAAAGACCATCTATACCTAGTCGAGTTTCCATATAATAACTGTTATCAGACTAATATAGGGATGACACCATTTTAAGCTTTATATGGAAGGCCATGCAAACCTCCCGTTTGTTGGTTAGAGACCAGGGATAGCGTGGTTCTTGATCCAGATTTTGTTAGAGAAGCAGTAGAGAAGAATGAGGTGATTCGAACTAGGATAAAGGAAGCGTAGTCTAGGCAGAGGAGTTATGCAGATAGAAAATGGAAAGACTTAGAGTTCTCTGTTGGAAATCATGTTTTCATTAAGGTATCATCGATGAAGGGTACGGTTAAATTCAGGAAATTAGGGAAGTCGGCACCAAGATTCGTAGGACCTTTTCCTATTGTAGAGTGGATCGGGAAACTCGCATATAGAATAGAATTACCGAGCAGTTTGGCAGGAGTCATGGGTCCTAAGATTAATGATATCCCATACGAGTAGTAAGTGTACCTGATTGCTGGTAGCCTCAAAGTAAAGGACAATATTCCGTCAAGTGACTCTATTGACCTCGCATCACTAACCTACTAGGTCCGATTAACCATCCTAAGTCTTTTACACTATCTTAGGTTGATATTGGACTTAGCTTATGCAATGACCAAAAATTTTAGTAACATTATTTAGCATATATAATTAGCTAAATTAAGTAAAATAATGTGATGATTAGGGGATTAAGATTTGTGATTAAACTAAGGGGTAGTCGTGCCATGTTAATGAATAAATCAAAATGAGCAAACATGAATTAAAATATGTAAGGGTAATAGGTGAGGGTAAGAGAGGAAAAAGGATATTCTTATACCCTAAACCCTTAGACATGCTCACAGCACATTCGTTTGCAAAAAATAAATTTAGAGGACAAACACCATTAGCAAGAAAGAGGAAGATAAACAAGAGAAGCTAAGGTAGTAGATTAATCAAATCAAAGCTATTCAAATTTCAAACTTCTTAATCTCAAAGCTAAGTGAATAATGACTATATCTTATTTTTCTGCAAAATTTCGGTTTTAAGATGAATCTGAAGTATTTTGCAATGTTTAGCCATGTTTTTGAAGGACTAACTGTTTATATATGCTTGCTGATGATTTATGCTTATTCATATTGGTTTTATGATATGTTTTATTATGGAGACCCTATTCAATTACGTTCAAATGTCTTGTGATTTTAGATTTAAATCAGAAATGATATTTTAGATATGAGTTTCAATTTTCATAATTCTCTTAATTAATGTGGATTTTATATTAATTTTCTAGTGAAGAAAATGATTATTTGGCTTTTAAATAATTTACGGCTAAATTATTTATGTTTTGGGTGTAAAATTAATATATGTTGGAAAACATATTTAAAAATATTTTTTGGAATATTTGTAGAATTTTCATAAATGTTTTAATAGATATATAAAATTATTTAAGGCATGAGACTTAATGTTTATATATTTATAAAAGGAGAAGGGGTATTTTGTAAATTAATTAAATTGTTTATTTCTGAAATATTGGTAGCGCGCTTTTATAAAAGAAAATTTGCGACCAATAATATTTTGAAAAACAAGGCACGTTAGTTGAAAAGAAATTCTTTTTAAAGTAAAAATCAGTTTTTACATGCTTTTGGTATGTTTCGCCGCTTACGGCACCTAGGTTAGGACTTAGTAGTTCCCCCACCAATACCATTTAAACCAATGTGCAAGGAATCAAAGAGTTGGTGTGCAGCCAATTGGATATAGGTGGAAGGTATTGGATCAAAAACAAGGGTTCCAAAGGGGTCGAAGCGCTACTTTGCTTTCAAATGAAAAAACGTCTGCTTTGCTTTCGAAGGATATGCTTTCGACTTGGTTGGCTTTCGGCTATGTCAAAACGTCTTAAAGGAAAGGATTCAAATGGGTTTCATCTTTTGTTTTGAGTAGTGCTTTCGAAGGGGTCGAAACCCCTAGCTGCTGCTTTTCTTATCTTTCGAACCAAAGGGTTCGAAGGGAATACTTTGTTTTCTAAAATTCAAGCCACTTCTCTAATGCTTTCGAAGGGTTGGTTTCAACACAATCATTTCTTTACTTAGGAATAGCTTTCGAAAGAGTGCTTTTGACTTAAATGTTTTAATGACCCTTTTGCTCTGTTGAAGGTAGAACCAAAGGTTTCGAAGAAGATAGTTTTCACAGGTTTTGAAAGGTTTCCAAATATTTTAAATTGAACCCCAAATGCTTTCAAAAGTTTTGCTGTTTGTAAAGGTTTTGATGCTTTCGAATGCTTTTAAAGAAAGGGGAGCCGTGCCATGTTAATAAGTAAATCAAAATGAGCTAACATGAATTAAAATAGGTAAGGGTAATAGGTGAGGGTAAAATAGGAAAAAGGATATTCTTATACCCTAAACCCTTAGCCGTGCCCACACACACATTCATTGGCAAAAATTAAATTTAGATGCCGGCCACCATTAGCAAGAAAGAGGTAGATAAACATGAAAAGCTAAGGAGAAGATTAATCAAAGCAATGATATTCAAATCTCAATGCTAAGGTGAGAAATTACTACATCTCATTTTTCTAATTGTTTTAGTTTTAAGATGAATTCGATGTATCTTGCAATGTTTAGCCTTGTTTTTGAAGGATTAAATGTTTATATATGTTTGTTGATGATTTATGCTTATTCACATAGGTTTTATGATATGTTTTAATGTGAAACCCCATTAAATGACATCCAAATGCCTTGCGGTCTTAGATTTAAATTGGAAATGATATTTTAGAGGTGGGTTTCAATTTTCATAATATTTTGAATTAATGTGGATTTTATATTAATTTTCTAGTGAAGAAAATGATTATTTGGGTTTAAAATACTTAATGTATAAATTATTCATGTTTTGGGTCTGAAATAATATATGTTGGAAAATATATTAAAAATGATTTTCTGGAAATTTTATAGAATTTTCCTAAGTGTTTAATAGATATATAAAATTATTTAAGGTATGAGACTTAAATGTTTTATATATTTATAAAATGAGAAGGGGTATTTTGTAAATTAATTAAATTGTTCATTTCTGAAATATTGACAGCACTTTTATAAAAGAAAATTTGCAACCAATAATATTTTGAAAAACATGGCATGTTAGTTGAAAAGAAATTCTTTTTAAAGTAAAAATCAGTTTTACATTCATTAGGCATGTTTCACCACTTTTGGCACCTAGGTTTCGACTTAGTAGTTCTGCCACCATCACCATCGAAACCAGTGCTTTCGAAGGGGTCAAAACCCCTAGCTCTCGAAGGGTTCGAAACCCCTAGCTTCCTCTTTTCTTATCTTTCGAAACAAAGGTTTCGAAGGTAATACGTTGTTTTTTAAAATTCAAGCCACTTCTCCATTGCTTTCAAAGGGTTGGTTTCGACACCATCACTTCTTTACTTAGGAATAGCTTTCGAAAGAGTGCTTTCGACTTAAATATTTTAGTGACCCTTTTGCTTCGTTGAAGGCATAACCTAAAGGTTTCAAATAGATAGCTTTCAAAGGTTTTGAAAGGTTGCTGTATGTTTTAAATTGAACCCCAAATACTTTCGAAAGGTTTGCTATTTGTAAGGGTTTTGATGCTTTCGAAAGGTTTTGAAGAAAGGCTTCGAAGGGGTAGTTCCCAAATGGTTTCAAAAGGTTTGAAAGTAAAGGTCCCCCAAGTGAAGGAAATAGAGGTCAGTACTTGTAACAACCCGCATATTTATCGATTTTATATTTAATATTTTATTTAAATATTTTATCGATACTTGGAATTTAGTCCGAAAAGCTACTTTTTGCATACGGTCGAATTAGGACTCGGGACCACTCCCATTGAGTTCAAAATGACGTTTGCGATCTTTTTAAGTGTAAACTTTGATATGTTTGGAGATAGTAGAATTTTGCTACCTTTTCACTTAGGGCTTTGGTTTGGGCTGAGCCCATTAACCCCACTTAACTCAGTTCCAACCCTCTCCTCTTCATTTACTTCCTTTCCATTTTCCTAATACTCAAGCTTTTATAACAATGGAGAGTGGAATGGAAAATTGAAACTCAAGCCCTAGTTTTCTTTTGCAAATCAAGCTCTAGCTCCAAACTAACTGAAGAACCCATTGATAAGCTTTCTCTTCTTCTTCTCCAACTCATTCTCTTATCAATTTCAAAAATTCCTAAACCTAACTTTGGGAATGTTCTTCTTTTAAAGCTTAGGATCAAGCTTCTTGAGTTGGATTTGAAGAGTGGTTGATTCTCCTTTGCTTTCAAGCTTCTTCTTCAATCGTTTGGGTTCAAAGGTGAGATTTTTATCTCACATCTATGTCTATGATTATCTTCGATTGTTAGGTATGAATTCCTAACACATATTCATGTGCATTTGATTTTGGTTTGAATTGATTTGGTGTATATTCCAATTTTTTGTGTTTTGAAATCAAAATCTATGAAAATCCTTTTATGGATATCTTAACATGTTTTTGTGACGCATCGAAGAGCCATAAGGGCCGGGTAGTCGATTGGCATAAACCCCTAGCGCCATTGCTCGAATTCGGTTGCGAATTGGTTGGGAGTGCACACCTTGTGCAAAGGCAGGGAAAACTGCCTTAGCTCCAGTCAGTCGACTGGATCTCTTGGTCAGTCGACTGGCTGAAGCTAATAGGTAGGGTGAAGACTTCCTGCAGAGCCTTGGGGGCTCTGTTTACTGCAGCCAGTCGACTGACTCACTGAGTTCAGTCGACTGACCTGCATCCCGAGAGTTTTTGGGACTGTGATCAGTCGACTGAACTCAGTGAGTCAGTCGAGTTCAGTCGACTGACCTGCTTCTATTTGTCTGCTATGCCTATTTGAGCCTAATTTTGCTTAGTATCCAATTTATATCGATTCGTTTTGATTCCTAGTTGTTGTTATCACTTATTCGACTATGATGACTTCTATTTTGGAATTTTTGGAAATATCCATTTTGATGGATTTGATATCAATTTCTTTGGAATTAATTCACGTCTTCGTATGTGAATTTTGGTGATCGATTGTTTCTACAATCATTTTTGTGCTTTGTCACTTTAAAATATAAAGGTTTCTATACTAGTAGTAAATATTCAAACTCTTTATCAAAGATTATTTAAACTCTATTTTCAATATCAAACTCGTTTATAAAACCGTTTTCCAACCTATTAGTATACACAAACCTTTACCTCACTCGTATGAGAAATCTATTTAAACGACTTAGTAAAATAAGTGGTATGAAACGCTTGCGTTTACTTCGTCGGTTAATTCTTGGACTTGTTCGATTGAATCTCTTGTGACAATTTTCTAGTGGAGATCTACAATTTGGTCGTAAATATTTAAGTTAAGCTAGTGGTTATGGGACATGAAGCTAAGCTCATATATTTACTAGCTTACTGTAATTGACACTTCTTGATGATCATGACGATCATTTTTGTGATTTAGACTAGCAATGTGCGATGTCTCTTTGTCTGCGAGGGAGACTAAACCCCGTTTTGTGGAGTTTCGACTCAAATTGGTAGGGTAGCAACCCATGGTCTTCGGGCCGTTTGTGGAGCTTCAGCTCAATTTGTGATGGTTAGCAACCATGGAATTAGCGTTCCGTTTGTGATACACGTGTTGGTGAGCTTTATGCTCCCGTTTGTGATAGGCCTTTCCCCCTTTTTTGTGATTTCTGGATTTCTTGAGATAATTTCTAGAATTTGTGCTTCACCAATTTTCGTGATTTTCATTGATAAGTTTTATCAATATTTGTGTATTGGTGAATTTGTGCGTCATTGACTTTTGTGATTGATATTGATATAATCGTCAATATTTATGGTTTGGTGAACGAAATAAAGAGTATGACATTTCTTTTGATCCTTGAGTAGATTTTTGTGATATTGATTAATCTCTAGTTGATTTTCAATTACTTATTTATCACAGCTTGGCACTGTGAATATTATGCATTTAGTCATGCCTCTTATTCTATATCGTTTCATCTGATATTTATAGCTAGACTGATCCGTTTATTATTTTCTTATTAAATAATATTCGGGTCAGACCGAGATGTTACAGGTGCTTCCGCTTGACTTCTCACTTGGGATTGATTTCTCTGACTTTTGGCTAACTACTTAGATTAGTAGTTTATTTTGTTGTATACACTTGAGATATGGACTCATAGTTGTATTCTTTTGTATAGCACGTGTTGCTATTCCTTTGTATTATTGTGGATCTTCTTGACTACTACTCTGATGAACACTTTTATGTGTTATATATATTCATATCTATTTCCGCCTTTGTGATATGAATTATCCGTGACTGATTTGTGTTATGTTTATTTCTATATTTGTTTTCGAAGACATAATAGCCAATGTGTAGTAGCTTTGAGTTTGTGTCGGTATGTCGGATGTCCTCTTGAAAAGAAATGCAAGTTACATCTTATCTGGCATATCGATACTCGCACAAAGCAATTATACAGATGGTCGCTCCTCAACAGCCTTATTCTCCGTGCTAGTTGACGGCATTACACCGTAGTGTCCTTGGCTAGCATGGGTATAGAGGTGGGGCGTCACAGTACTGACCGTAAGTAGGGGTCTGTATCGACCCATAATATTGGTGGACCCATGTTGCTTTGGTCTTCGGTTGTTCTGGTATCGGCCTTATGACTTTGTTTGCATTTGGTTTTTAGACTCTTGGGCCATCTCTCTGTGCTTCCTACCTTGATAACTCCAAGTTCGACTCGTCCAATTCATCGAAATGTTGATCGGTCAAAATGCCGGATAACATTTGCCTCCTAAGGTACATCTCATTTCAAACGTGATGTGCTTTGAAATGAGAAAAAACAGAATTGTCATGATGGACCACAATCTGTGTTTCAAATGGATGTTATCCTTCTTATGAATCATTGCTGTGAAAAGTTATGTCCATTGTCATCTATCGTGATACTCTACCAGCATCCAGTACTATAAGTTTGGAACATATTCTCGTGATCCATCATTCCATGTTTGATGATTTTAAACTGATTCCATCCATGGATCTCTAGGGTTTGAATTTGATTTCCCTTTGATTCTAGTCATCGGGCATTGGGTATATACACATACACATACTCACGTGGATGCTCTTGAGTGGAGGGGTATAGGTGCATTGTCCATCGCATGCATATTCTTAGGTATAAATCCACAAATATATAACGTACATTTTTTTTAAAAAAAAATTTAGAACTTGGTACCGACCATAGGCCAGGGGTGGGTATCGATTCCGCTATTTGGAGAGAAATCTCCAAACGCACCTACGACTTCGAATTCCAAGGGTTGTGTAAAACCCATCCTTCATTCATTCGTCTCCTCACTTATTCATTTGCTAACTAATCGAAGTCTCCTTAGCTCCTGCCATTAATACCTCCAAGGCACAAACTTCTATCCATCCTTTGTTAGTCACATATGCGTAGAAAACACCATTGTTTCCTTCAACAGGCAAATATGCTGGCTTAGAAGCAATCCTTGATGAGTTTGGCTCTTTTAATGCTGGTCATATTAGTTTTTAGGGTATCGACTCCCCCATTCACATTGATAAGGACTCATCCCTACCAGTACGGGAGAGATGACTCCCATGAGCAAAGCTCCAGCTCACAATCTATCGAGGAGGACATTAGGACACTCACGCACTCGTACACTCCACGACACTCACACTTGACTTATGACCTTACTTGCTGGATCTAACTTGTTCTTTTTTTCATCATAGGATCCGTATAGAGAGGGAAATGCACATATCAATCTTTGAAGGAGAAAGAATCCCAAGCAAAATGGCCTTGATCGATTCCGTACCACCTGAGAAGTGGTTATGATTATTAATCAAGTTACTGCTCTAGTCGTGATAGAGATGACCGGTATAGAAGCAACTACGATAGAGGTATCTCATCATCCAATTCTTCTTCCAAACATCACCCTAAGTCTAGATCACCTCCTCTTGGAGGTCTAAATAGGAAACTAGATCGTTAAGATGACATCCTACCTAGTGACACTCCTCAAGTTCCACCTTCAGCTTTTATCCCTCTACAACCTCCACTGCCATCTCACACCCGTCGATCCTTCAGCTGTAGACATCACAAGAGTGGCTCTAAAACTTCCCAGCATAGGCCTGGTAAAGAAACGGCTATAGTCCCGTGTATCTCTACGAAGGACCAGCTTACAGCCAATGCTCGTATAGCCAACCTAAAGGAAGAATTTCCTAACATTTTCTTCGATGGTCTTATGTCTGTGCCTAACTTGAAAAGAATCCCTGCTAATGTCCAAAAGATGACCATTAATTGCTTGGTCGATGTCCACAATTAGTATAATGAATGGACGAAGGTTGCTGAGAAAATTTCGAAAGTCTCTAAAGATAGCAACAACAATCAGAAACTGACGGAGCTGACAATAAGAGAATTATCGCTAATATCGACGCTTCTTGTCGGATCATCATAGATCACTCCATCCAAAGGTAGAGAAAGTGGAGGAAGAAGAGGGAAAAGCAAGATGAAAGCTCAAACGAAGTTTCTCCCAACTCTAAGAACAAACAAAGGAGACAGACGCCGAAAAAATTATGGTGGGCTTGTTTTGTATACATAAACCTTCTTTTGGTATGAAAGAATAGTAGTCTATTTTGGTTTCCTGGCCGGCTTTGTGCGGGTTCGGCCCTCACTTTTGCCTTTTGCTTTTAGGTGTAAATTATTTGTACTTAGCTTTCCAAGTCTCATTTGAATGTTAATAAAAAAGACTTCTAGTTTTGTCAAATCTTTGTATGAATTTGTCTAAGTTGTTTTGGAGATGCACTTTCCATTCAATGTACATGTGATCCTTTTCTTTTTGTGAATATTATTGGACTAAATCCTTTAGCTTATTTTCTAATTTATCGTTCTTTCATTATTCTTGCGAATGTAAAGTAATTGTTGAAGTGCTAAACTCTTGGCATTAGTTGGAGTTAACCATTTAGAACAATGGTTTGGGTATTCTTTTCTAGGATTACGGCATTTGATTGCACCAAACTCTGGGCACTAATCTAGATTAACTCATCATAGTTCAAACATCCTTGTCTAGGATGTACACTTCTAGTCGTGTCTAACTCCGAGAGTCGATTCAAAGTTCATAGGCAAGATCCCACCTTAAGCCAGGTATGGATCTTTGATTTTGCCTACTCTGGGCGAAAGTGTTAAGAGTTGGACGGTCTTGTCATGCCCACTTTAGTTTATATTCCTGTCCCTAATCTGAGGGAAGGGTTGAGCGAGTGGATGGTCGTATCACGTTTATTTTGAGTTTAAATTCCTATCCTTACACCAAGGGTGAGAGTTAGTGCACGGACGGTTGTGTCACATCTGGTTTGAGTTTATACTCCTACCTTCAATTTGAGGACAAGAGTTGGCTGATGGATGATTGGATCACATCCATTTAGTTTATACTCCTACCCCTAGTCCGAGGACAAGAGTTGGCTAGTATCTATCTCTGGATATCGAGAAGAACTTCATGGGTTCGACTATGAACCATAGAATTTATGGTTGGCACTTAACTCCAGGTACCTGCACACCTGCATTATTCACATGAAGATTCATTTGAGTCGGTCAAGTCACACTCTTAAGCGATGGAAAGACGAAGTCTTGGTTTTCAAAAGTCGTCTTATTCCATAAAAGATGGAAAATGATAAGATCTATCTTATTGCATGGAACTAGCTAATTATTTATGAATTTATTTCTAAGTGAAATAGTATCGTAGGTGCTCGCTATTCCATGCCCTTAGGAGCGAAATCCTATCCGTCGTTGTAAGCCTAAAAGTTCCATCTCCAAGCTTCTACCCTATTGCATGCAGACCTTACCAAGTCGGGTCTAAATTTTCGGGGCCATGGAAGATTCGCTTTAGAACCAAGTTACAAAATTTGACATTTTGATTCCTGACCTTAGTGTTGTAGTATAATGCGAATTGGTGTCAGTATGTAGATGCCCTCAACTTAGCTACGTCATGCTTCTCATCGATCATATCAAGAGACTCTAGCAGGAGTTTCTCATTAGTTCATGGGTTGTAGTGAATCATTCGAGGAAAAGGTACTTCCAGTTCAACTGAAATCATAGCCTATGATCCATAGGCTAGGGTGAATGGAAAGTGGGCAGTCATTGACTTGTGAGCTATTCGATTAGCCTATAGTACTCATGTAAGTTCATCGACCTACTTACCCTTGGCCTTTTCCAGCTGCTTCTTAAGAATGGACTTGATAATCTTATTCATAGCTTTAACCTATCCATTCACCTGAGGATGTGCCACCGTAGAAAATCTCTTCTTAATGCGTTGTCAGCGGCAGAAATCTTTGAACATGGTACTGTCGAATTAGGGCCCCTTATCAGTAGTGATTGCCTGTGGAAGTCCAAAACAACACCTTTAGATATCGGCAACTACTCTAGCTTAGCTCACTTCGTGAAGTAGTCAATTGCGAATATGGCGTACTTCGCTCCACCTTTAGATATCGACGACACATTGATGATATCAATCCCCCAAACTGCAAACGATCAAGGACTGACATTTGAATAATCTCCGTCGATGGGGCTTTAGGTAATTTAACAAATCTCTAGCACTTGCCACACTTTTGGGTTTAATCCGCTGCATCTTGGTTGACAGTTGACCAGAAGTATCCATAGCAGGGGATCTCTTCACTAGGGTTTGCCCCCCGGTCTGGTCGCCACAAGCCCCTTTATGAACTTCTTTTAGAATTCGCTTGGCCTCATCATGGGTGACACATCGAAGCATAGGGACAGAGAAACCCTTCTTATGCAGTACTCCTTCTTGCATGATATATCTTGAATCTTGTGAAAGGATCTTTCGTCATTCATTCCTTCTCTCTGAAAGGATTCCTCTCTGCAAGTAATCTCTTATTGGAGTCATCCATCACTCCCTTTCGGGTTCAACTTCCAAGATCCAATCGGCATCCATCTAGTTGATGCTCGGAGTTGATAGTGCTTCCATCGAAACCAAGCCCAAGAGCTGCGCATCTCCATAACTGGCTAGTTTAACCAGTGAGTCGGCCTTTTCATTTTCCTCTCTGAGAATATGAGTGATCGTGTAATATTCGACGTCGCAAAGTAGCTCAAGGACTTGTTTTAGATAGGGAGCTAGTCTCACTCCTTTTGCTTGAAATCCTTTCCGAACTTTGCAAACCACCAGCGAGGAGTCATTGAAAATGTGTAAATTATTTAATCCTAGCTCTTTGTCAATATTAAGTCCTGCAATCAAGGCCTCGTGTTTAGCTTCATTGTTTGTTGCTAGAAAGTCAAGCTTCATGGCGTAATAGATCGGGTGTTCTTTAGGAGTGACAAGCACAATTTCAGCACCGAAACACTGTTCATTGGATGCACCATCCATGTACATCTTCCATTTAGTATCTTTATGATCACTGCTCTTCAAAGGATCATCTTGTGCAGTGAATTCAGCTATAAAATCCATCAACGCTTGACTCTGCATTTCTTTTTGAGGTGATAAGTTATATCATATTGGATCAATTCAATATTCCATTTCAACAGCCTTCTAGAAGTCTCAGGTCGCTGCAAGACTTGTTGCAATGGCTAGTTGGTAAGAACTTTAATCGGATGAGCCTGAAATTAAGGGCGGAGCTTTCTTGAAGCAATCAAAAGGCAATATCCAAGATTTTCTGCCTTCGGGTAGTTCTGTGCTTGTCAACCACTTACTGACGTAATAGACTGTCGTTGGATGCGGGATTCCTCATGTACAAGTGTGGACTCAAAGAATGCGTCGAAAATGCCAAGTATATAAGCAAGTCTCATTATCCACCGGCTTTGAAAGGATGTGGGATTTCACAAAGTGAACCGCGAGAGCTTGGAATGCACCTTTACACTCGCGATTACATTTGAAATTCCTTTTTCCCTTCTTAATCACCTCAAAGAAAGGGATGCATTTAACCATGGCTTTGGAAATGAACAGATTCAGGGCGACGACCTCTCCATTTAAGCATTAGACCTCCTTGATTAACTTCTGGGCTTTGATTTTTCTCAATGCCTTGATCTTTGCTGCGTTGTCTTCAATCCCATAGGAGTTTACAATGAAGCCCAAGAATTTTCCTAATGAAACGACAAAATAACATTTCAAGGGATTGAGCTTCATTCAATATTTTCTGAAGACAACAAACATCTCTGCCAAATCATCAATGTCGTTTCTCAAATGTCGTGACTTCGTAAGCATGTCATCCATGTAGACTTAAATCAAGCATCCAATCAGGTCTTTGAACATCCGGTTCATAAGCCTCTGGTAAGTTTCTTCTGCATTCTTTAGTCCAAAGGGCATGACCAGATAGCAATATAGTCCGTGATCGGTTATAAAGCTTGTGTGTTCTTGATCTAGGACATGCATCGATATTTGGTTATATCCAGAGTAGGCATCCATGAATGAAAGTTGCTCATGTCCAGCTGTCGAGTCCACTAACTGATCGATCCTCGGAGAGAAGCTATCTTACAAGCATACCTTATTCAAATTAGAATAGTTGATGCACTTCCTCCACTTCCTATTAACTTTCCTCACCAAGACATGATTACGTACCCAATTTGGGCATAAGGCGTCACGGATGAAGCCATTGTCTTGCAACTTATCCACCTCTTCTTTGAGTGCAGGATCTCTCCGTACCAAGGCTACAACATTTTTGTTTCATAGGAACACATTTGGAACTTATATTTAATGCATGGGCTCACTATCTCCGACAAGATCTCACACATATCCCAGTGTGTCCAGGCGAACACATATAGGTTTTCCAGAGAAAACCAACCAACTCCGTCATCACACTCGAGCTGAGCAGAGATCTAACCTTTAGGACCTGATTTGAATCATTATGGCAAACCAGAATAGAAACCGTCAACTTGGTTGGAGCTGTTCATCCACAATCTGGCTCTTTTCATTGCTCCATATCATCATGGAAATGACTACGTTGCATGAGCCAAGGCCCAGTCTGTAGTTGCTATGCATCCAAAGATTTTATACAAAGAGTCCCCTCCATATTATTTCCTTTCTCTCTTTACCTCGCCTCCTTTAGCTCGGCGACGTAGCATTCGTGGCTAGTCACCTGATCTCCCTGGACAATCCCTATGTCATTCTCTATAGGAAAATTAATTGTCAAGCACCAAGGAGCTATAGATGCTTTGAATTCAGCTAAGGTCGGATGGTCCATAAATGCATTATAAGTCAAATAAATGTCCAACATAAAAATACTCACGACTCGCATTCGCTTACAGTCGCCCTCGCCAAGTACCACCGGTAATTCAACATATCCTATGGCTTCGGTAGCTATCTCATTAAAACCAATATTCGAGATTTACTAGGTTCTAAGTCCTTCTCTTGAAATATCATTTGATCAAGTTCTCTTGAACAAGATGTTGACTGAACTTCGACAGTCAGCCAGCTCCTTTCGTACTAACGCAGGACCAATCATGGTTGTTGTCACGAGTGGGTCAATCGTTGGAGCTTCCCCTCTATTAGCATCTCTATTGCAAAAAAATGTCATCAGTCATCATTCTTCATTGTTTTGCTAGAGTTCCATCCTTAATAGCAAGAAACTTTTACTCTCTTTATGTTTAATAGCACCAACATATCTATCCATCTCTACTAGCATTTTGTCGACAAGGTATGGCCCATCAACGATAGTATTAATCACCAATCGTCTTTCTGGCTACCTCGGTGCATTAATACCAGACTTAGCTTGTCCCCCTAGGAAGATGACCTAGGGGAATTTGAATTTCCTTACCCGCCATCCTACGGGGCTTTCGCATACTATTGTAACATATTCTTCCTAATTAAATATTCTATCATATCATACAAGTGTCTACACTCGTTGTTATTATGACCATGAGTTTCATGGAACCTACAGAACTTGCCTAACTTCCTTACCTTTTTTTTTGACTCCCTCGGAGCTATAATTTTGTACTGCTTAGTGTTTTGAGTTGCCAGATAGATATTCTCTATTGAGTTGTTTAGTTCAGTATAGCCGTCGAACTTGGGAGTCCTAATATGATTCCTTTTATCAAGCCTTTTCTTATTAGCCTTATCATTATTCCATTTTTAGTCATTACTTTTGTTGCCAACATACACATCCACACTCCCAGAGCTTCCTCTAGATATTCTCTATTAAGTTGTTTAGTTTAGTGTAGTTGTCATACTTGGAAGTCCTAATATGATTCCTATTATCAAGCTTTTTGTTCTTAGCCCTATCATTCGATCATTGCTTTTGTTTCCAACATTCACATCCACACTCGTACATCTTCCTCTAGATTGCTTTGTGACAACGTTGCTTTGTATCAATTAATTTGAATTTCCAACATAATCCTCTACGGATGTTTCCTCGCTTCCTCTAAGCATAAATATACGTTGACCTGTCTATAGAAAGCATCTATTATTGATAGGGCTTCCATTCCAACTATTCCCCGAACTCCATATCAGAATGAATTCCCTTAATCAATGCCATCAGCACTATGTCATCCTTATGATATGTAACTTCTATCATGGATGTGTGGAATCAATTCAAGAAATCCTTCAGCAACTCTCCTTCATCTTAGAAGAGGTATGACAAGACATCACATGCTTCAGATGTGTAATATATAAACAGAATTGTTCTAAAAACTTCTTTGATAACTCAACAAAAGATGATATGGATCTCGGCAGAAGCTAAGTGAATCACATCGTAGCTACTATGCTAAGAAAGTAAAAAACAACAGCATTTCATGGCATCGAAAGCTCTAGCTCAATCCATATTCCATTCATATCTCATCAAGTGCTGCCTAGGATCCGTTGTTCCTCCATATAACGATTTAGTTGGCATTGTGAATCTTTAGGGGTATCTCCTACGTAGAATATTCTCTATAAATGGATTTTGACTGGGAGAGGTACCACATTCACCGTTGCTCCTGAAACAATTTTCGTTACAAGTCTCCTAACCATATCCTCAAGGCACTTCGGGTCAATATGTTTGCTGAACGGTGGTAATTGGGTTCTGCCTTAATTGTTTGGCCCGACGAATGCACTCAGGGAGGTTCTCGATTCATAGATTCTCCAAACTCTGGGAGATCCATTCATTCAGCGGTCCCCCTGTTTGATTCCCATGAACTAGATCATTAATAGTAACATGATTCTCCACATTCTGACCACCAGCAAGGCGTCCTGAGGCCATGCCCATCGTTCCAGAGGATGGGCTCTGGGCCCACCATTGGAAGGGTCGGTATCGACACCTAATCTTAGGTCTATACCAATCCCTAAACTTGAGCCTGGGGTTCGTCTTCCTCCCTAGTACAACGTTTCTGCAGCATTTTGAGTCCTCTTCTGCTTCCTATCCCTCTGTGTCTTCTCGGATGATGAGGAACTTCAAACGAGGAACTAGAATCCCTTCTAATCCTTCTACGGCTGTTTCGAGTTACCTCATTCAATAGCCTCAAGCTTTGCTATATTATTTGGTTTCATCTCATTCTGACTAGCTTTGAATCTGTCTTTCATCTACTTCATCATCCTTCCATCTCCATTCTGATCATGACTTCAGCTTAAGTTTGGAACTCTGTTTGTCCCGGTTGCACAATTTTAACCACATGTTGAGGATTTTGATTCTCAGCATCACTAGGCGTAGATCTAGTTGGTATGGTCATGTTTCTTTCCTTGGTGGGCCCATGGCAGAAAGCTTCTAGTAGCTCTTTGCAAATCTAAGTTGTAGAATTAAAGGTAGTGAAATTGGATCTATCTTGTGGATATAGGAAATCCAATAGTAGATGATGGATCTATGTAGCCTGAGAATCTGAGCTCTAAGTGAAAGCACCAAAATGTTTGAACCAAAATTGGCATAAACACCCATAAGTTTATGTAGTGAATAAAATATGAAGAAATTATAAATGAAAATAAGAAATAAAGAAGACACAATCATTCATAGTGGTTTGGAAAAGCTTAGCCTACGTCCACTTTAAGATTATATTACTTACTAATGGCTTAGAGAAGAAGTTCTTAAAGGTTGGTACAACTTCGACACTTAGAATTTAGAGAATATATAGTAGAGAAGAACTAAAGCCAAAAGGTCCTAAAAAATGAACCCTACCCTCCTATTATAGAGGTGGAGAGCCTAATATCTCACACAAAAGGTCTCCACGTCGTTATCCATGATTTAGACCAATTCTCCCAAGAATGTAGGTGCCAACTCATCGGTTTGCATGGGTTAGTAAAACTCTAAGGTTAGGGATTGGTATCGACCATAGAAATGACCAATACGACTGTCTTTAACTCTTCATCTTGGCTCATCTTGTGGTTAGCTTCATGATTCCATAGTTGCTTGCACCAATATTAGCTTGCTTATGGGTCCAAATGATGGAGTTGTGGAAAAACTAAATTGCACCTTTAGGTGTTTGTAGAGATTGATGGAAAATTATATTGCATCAACAAGACGACATTGGAAATAGGCTATTGGCATCAAGTAGGACTAGTAGGCAGAAGATGGATTCCCCAAATGAAGGAAATATGGGTCGGTATCGACCCATGGGTAGGGGTCTGTACCGATCCATAATATAGGTGGACCTATATTGCTTTGATCTTGGGTTGTTCAGGCATCAGCCTTGTGACCTTTCTTACGTTTGGTTTTTGGACTCTTGGGCTATCTCTCTAGGATTCATACCTTGATAACTCCAATTTCGAATCATCCAATCCATTTGAATGTTGCCCTATCAAAAGGCGGAATAACACTAGGGTGTGCAGACCTTGTTTCAATGGTACGGGTGGGTTCGTCGTCGCTCAACGAGGAAAACATAGGTGGTTAAGGTCAATTTCTAAGACCGTAGCTCGAGATAGGGAGGAAAATGTGCATAGAATTGTGGTGCGTGTATATGTTGTACTAGAGGGAGAATTAGGGAAGAAGGCGAGGATGACTAATTAAGCATATTAGTTGATTGATTAATTTAAATAATATCGTTTCGTATTAAATTTGTATCTCTTGCATACGATGTGTAACACCCATAATTTAGCATTAGTTATTTGATTAGTTAGTTTATTAATTTAGCTCCAAAAATGGAATTTGACCACGTATCTTGCATTAGTGCGTTCGTGGCAAAATTCTGAGAAACTTTCATATTTGGAGATTTTCATCGGAGTCCAAACGAAGAAGTAACGGATGAAAAACGAAATCGAAACCAAAATAATTAAAATAAAAAAATTAAAATAAAAAAATTAAATAAAATTGCCTGGGTCCATAGGTTGACCGCCATGTATAAGCGGTCGACATGGGGCGGTCGACCTGCCTCTATGTGGCAGCTCCGGTAACATTAGGCCGTATACGACATGGATTTTAAATCGTGCGGTCCAGCTTGATTCTAGCATCTATAAATTCAGGCCTAACTCTCCTGTAACATCCCATATCTTAAGGGCCAAAGCTAAGCACTACAGGTGCCTGTGCAGTTAATGCGTTCGGTAGATTCAAAGCGGTGGAGGTGCAAAAAGTCATAGCGGGAATACAGCGAGGATATAGAGGATGGCTCTAAAATAGCATATAAAACTCGCACTTAATGTTTTTACAAATATATAAATGGTAATTAAATGAAAAATTATCATTCAATTGAATTATAAATAATACATAAATAATTTTAAATAAAAATATGTGCGAATATACTTTAAATAAACGAAAAACTGTTATATAACATAATTGAATTTGGTAGAATATTAGAGTATTTTCATTTCTGAAAATATATTAAAAATTAAATCAAATAAATTATTTTCAAAATTTTATAATGTATAAATGCAAATTTTCAATTTATTTTATTAAAAAAGATATAGCGGGATATAGCGGAAATAACGGGATATAGCGGAAATAGCGGGGATTAAAGTAGAAAGGCCATATTCTGGGGCTATATGGAAAAATCGTAGCGGTAGAAATCCTCTATGAGTTATAGCGGGGTTGTAGCGGGGGTAATAGCGGGGCATTAACTACACAGATATGTGTTGTAATCATATTGAGTATTAACTTCCGCCGATAAAATACTGTAATGTTAATGGTATTCATAATATCAGAAGTACATGAATATGAAACAAAATCACAAATTCAAAAATAACTTTTCAAATTACGTTTCACAAAATATGTTTCATATTCAATTACATAATCTAATTTGTTACCCAGGTTCAGATCAAATATAATTATTACATAAATACGCCAAGAGCGACATACGAGGATGCCCCCTTGGATATTCAGAGTACTAAATAATCATATCAGAATTAATACAACATAGCAGAAATAAAAAAATAAAAACTCCTAAATAGATAATATCAGCCTCCTGCTCGTCTTCAGAAGCTTTATTCACCCACTTCGAAAACTTGTAAATCCTCAAATCTCAACCTACTCAAATCAATTTTGAGGACCTGAGAGTTTAAGGGGAAAACATAAACTTCGAGTCAGACATAAAGCTTGGTGTGAATAACAATATACATCTTAGTTATTTGATAATAAGTGAGACCTTGACGCTTAGCGGAATGGTTCCGCTCACTAATATCATTTCAAAAACTTATCTTTTGCAAATCAAAATCTTACAACCAAACTGAACAAAACAATAATAGCAATATCATGTATGCATACAAATTAAGTAATAAATGGACTATCTATCCGAACGCTAAAGTTTTGTTTGGCTAACTACTAAACTTTGGCTGACTCAGGCCGAACAAAAAAAATAAAAAAATAAACTAACTTCTGTTAGATACTCCTCTTGTGGATGGTCCATCCCTAACTTACTTCTCCCAGGGTCAAATGATCCTAATGGTTTTGCAGGCTCACCAATAACCTATCTCTACTCTGTATATTCCTTTTTGTGTGTAACATCATTTTAGTCTTACCTGTGACGAAGTCCTACACACTGGAATTTTGGACTTATATTAGCAGGGACTACTAGCTAAAGTAGGGCGCGACCCCATACCAGTTTCATTTGGTATTCTAATATCTGATTCATTTTACTTAGGGTCATCTGCCCTTAAAATTTTCCTTGATAACATTTCTTTCAAATTGATTTAACCCATTAAATCATACTTAAACAAGGAATATATACTGTATGCTTTACTCAAATCACTTTGCCATGTTATATATACTTTACACAAAACATTGTTGATGAAAACATTCAAAACCTTTAAAAGTATCCCTTTCAAAACAATTGAAAGTGCCCCTTTCGAAAACATTTATATTAAACATTTCGAGAACATTTAAATCATCTCTTTCGAAAGCTTCATAAAACCTTAGACATCCTCTTTTCAAAACACTTTAAACATGCCTTTTGAAACCATTGGAAACCTACAATTTAAACCTTTCGAAAACGTTGGGGAACCACCCTTTCGAAACCTTTATCTTAAACCTTTCTAATGTATTAAGTTGTTTACATAAATCAAACCTTTCAAAAGCATTTGGGTTCAAGTAAAACATGTGGAACAACCTATCGAAACCATTTAAAACCATTCCTTTCGAAACCTTTGGGTTTAACTCTCAATAGAACGAAGAGTTCTAAAACAACTAAGTCGAAAGCACTCTTTCGAAAGCAATTTCCTATGTAAAGATGTGGATGGTGTCGAAACCAATCCCTTTGATAGCATTGGAGATGTGGCTTAGATTTTAAAACAAAGAAACCCTTTTGAAGGCATTGCTTCAAAAGGTAAGAAGCGGCAAGTAGGGGTTTCGACCTCTTAGAAAGCAATTTCTTAAAACAAAGGTGCAATCTCTTTTGAAAGCTCTTTTCTTTAAAACCATTTAACCAAGTCAAAAGCTATCTAAGTCGAAAGCATTCTTTTCGAAAGTAAAGCAAGTGCATTTCCTTTTAAAAGCAAAGCAAGGTTTCGACTCCTTTGAAACCTCTTGTTTCGACTCCTTCGGAACCTCTTGTTTCGACTATATACCTTTATCCTATGTCCAAATCGCTATATACCAAGTCTTTGGTACCATGTGCATTGGTTTCGATGGAGATAGAGATGAAAGAACCTAGTCGAAAGATAAGAGCCGAAAGTGGCGAAACAGCAAAAGTATGGTAAAACTGAATTTTTGCTTTAAAAAGAAATTTTTTTCAACTAATCTTCTTTATTTGTCAACATATGATTAGTTGCTAAT
Organism: Allium cepa; assembly: GCA_030765085.1. Lineage (NCBI taxonomy): Eukaryota > Viridiplantae > Streptophyta > Magnoliopsida > Asparagales > Amaryllidaceae > Allium > Allium cepa. The sequence continues at coordinate 170,153,798 of CM060932.1, forward strand.
TTCTTCCTAAATTATTTTCTAAAAATGCTGCCAAAATTTTAGAAGTATATAATTTAAAATGTTTACAAAATACCCCTTCTCCTTTTGTAAATTTATAAAACATTTAAGTCTCATACCTTAAATAATTATACTTATCAAAATACTTAGGAAAATTCTACAAAAATTGCCATAATTTTTTTTAGTATGTTTTCTAACATATTTAAATTTCTAACCCAAAACATATATAAAATAGACCTAATAAATTTTTAAGCAATTAACAATTTTCTTCACTAGAAAATTAATAATAAACCCACATTAATTCGAAAAATTATGAAATATGAAACTTATCACTAAAATATCATTTCTGACCTTATATTAAAATCACAAGGCATTTGGATGTCATCTAATAGGGTTTTCATATTAAAAATTATCATAAAATCAAAATGAAATAGCATAAATCATCAAAAAGCATATATATCCATTTTAACAAAAAAATATGGCAATAACTTTGCAAAAATATTCGGATCTGATCTGGAGACCAAAAACATCAAAAATATGAGATGCAACCTATTATTCACCTTTGATTTTGATTAAGGAGTTGAGATTTGATCTTGAATTAAGTTGCTTAAGCTTCATTCCTTTAGATTCTTACTTATCTTCTTCTTACTTTCCACTAATGGTGGCCGGCCTCAATTATATTTTGTTTTTGTTTTGAACATGAGAATGAATGTGGCTTAAGGGTTTAGGTTATAAGAATATACTTATTCCTACTTTTCCCTTACCTATTAGCCTTATCTATTTCATTTTAAATCCCTTTTTAGTTCATTGTTTTAAATTGGCACGGCAACCTCCATTAAAACAAATCTCAATTTCTTAACCGTTTCATTATTTCGTTTAATTTAACTAATTTGATGTCCTAAATAACGTTAACCAAAATTTGATCGTTATAGACTCCCTTCCTTAAAGAATTTCGTCCTCCAAATTACGATAAGGTACACAACAAATTTATCATAAAGGTAAAACTTACGATGTAACAAATCAAGATAAGTGTCTAATCATGCTCTCAGTTTTTTAAGTGCAGTCTCTCTCGTGTTGCTCCACTAGACTTTAACTAATCTAACTGTCTTGTTCCTTAGCCTTTTCTTATCTCTCGCGATGATAAGAACTGACTTTCTAACTATAGTCAAATTTTGTTCCACTACTTAGTCCTCTAACATAGTCGATTCTATAGTAGTCTCCACATCTCGTACACACTTTCTCAGTTTAGAAACTTGAAAAATATCGCAAATGCCTACCAAACTGTTCGATAACTCCACTCTATATGTGAATTTACCAATCCTCTATACAACAGGAAATAGTCCGACGAACCTCGGTGCCAATTTTCTGATCTCCATAATCGAATTATACCTTTCATTGGTGATACCTTGACGAAAACATGATCTCCTACTGAAAAATCTAAGTCCTTCCATCTTCTTTCGGCATAACTCTTCTGCCTAGACCGAGCTTCCTTCATTCTAGCTCGAATCAACTCAATATTCTTTACGGCTTCTCTAACTAAGTTCGGACCAAGAACCAATTTATCCTTGGCCTCTAACCAGTAAAGCGGAGATTTGCATAGCCTTTCATAAAAAGCTTCAAACTGCCATCCCTATACTAGCTTGATAACTGTTGTTATACGAAAATTCGACCAAGTGTTTCCAATGATCCTCCAAAATCTAACATATAAGCTTGTAACAAATTTTCCAAGACTTTGTTAACTCTTTCCATTTTCCCATCAGTCTATGGATAATATGTGGTACTCATCTGGAGCATAATACCTAAAGTATCCTATAGACTCTTCCAGAACTCGCTAATGAATGAGGAATCTCTATCATTTACTATACTACTAGGAATTCCATGCACTCTAACTGCATTCTTCATTAATAAATTAGCCAAAACAGGTCCCGTCCGGGTTGACTTAACTAGAATGAAATGGACACTCTTGGTTAACATATTCACTATAACCCATATGCTTTCATTTCCTCTATTAGATCTAGGCAACCCGTCAATGAAATCCATTGAGATAGAATCCCACTTCTATTCTGGAATGTCTAAAGGCTGAAGTAACCCACTTGGTTTCTGATATTTAGCTTTTACCTATTGACAGTTCAGACACTGCTTTACCCATAAGCCTATATCTCTTTTCGTACTTTCCCAAAAGAAACTTCTCCTTATGTCCTGATACATCTTAGTTTCTCCCGGATGAATGATGAACGTTGAGCGATGGCATTCTTCTTAAACTTCCGTCCTAAAGCTTCTCACGTTTGGAACACATAACCTTCCTTTCTTCCTCAGCCACACACTCTGATTAAGACTAAAATCTTTCAAGTCATCGATCTCTATTCCATCCTTTAACTTCTTGATCCGTTCTACTAATAATGGATCCTCCCGCTGCTTAGAAGCAATCTTTTCGATCATCACCGGTCGAACTTCTAAACACGACAACACTATAGTTTCCTTACTAGAATCAGCCTCAGATCTCCATTGTACTCTACATGTCGTTAACGCTTCCAAATCTTTCCACACACCTATCACGCTAGCACAACATTATGATGTTTTCTGCTAAGTGCATTTGCAACCTTATTGCCTTTCCTGGTGTGTACTCAATACCAAAGTCATAAGCGGCTAAAGACTCTAAACACCTCTGCTGTCTCATATATAACTCCTTCCGAGAGAATAAATACTTCAACAACTTATGATTCGTATATAGTTCAAATATCTCTCATAAGGTAATGTCTCCACACCTTCAATGCAAAAATTACCTCAACTAATTCCAAACCATGAGTCGGCTACCTAATCTCATGCGGTCTAAGCTATCGAGATATATAGGTGTTTGCACAAAAAATGGACAAACACCTCCAATCCGTATTATTTAGTTGATTATATGTTATTTTTCAAGGTTTTAGGTTACTTATGCAAATATGTAAAAAGAAAGGACTAAAATGTAAAAGACACGCAGATTTATAGTGGTTCGGCCAGAACGTGCCTACGTCCACTTTATATGTTATTCTCTCTTTTCTTTCGGATTACAAGTACAAAGCTTTAAGTACAAATATAAGAAAGTTGTTTGAAAGTTCCTTCCTTGCTTGAGCTCTCAAACTTGTCTGCCATTGTTGTACCCCTGCCCCTCTATTTATAGAGTGAGGTTAAGGGCAGGGGTCTTGGATGTATATAGCTGCTGGTGGGCCTGGACGGAAGCAACCTGGTCTGGCATAGGGGGTTGGTTCGGTAATTGTTAGGTGGAGTTTGGACCGGTGATGGTTGGTTCGGTATTGTATAGAGGAGGATGGTTCGGCCGAAGCTTGGTTCGGTGGGACGTTGGTCCGGTGGTGAGTGGATGTGGGTTGGTACGGCAGGGGATTGGTCCGGTGATGGAGGCGAGGTTGGTCCGGTGGTAGGTTGGTTCGGTCATGGGACCGGATCCGTGTTGTGTGGATAGGCTTTGGACCGGCAGTGGATGGAAGGTGGCTGGTTCGGTAGTGGGTTCATTCGGTAATGGGGGGAGTGGTAGTTGGTTCGGTGGTGTAGGGAAGTGGAGTTGGACCGGTGAGGAGGTCCGGTGGAGCATGGTTCGGTGATGGTGTGGAGAGGCTTTGGTTCGGCTAGGCATTGGTACTGGATGGACATGGATACCGTATGTAAATAGTGATTCTGGACGAAATTGATGCTCCTTGGCCTCGTGATCTCATGGGTGAGAATTCGCCCAACATTTTCCCCCCAAAGTGGGGCACGTGCTTGCAGGTGTCGCGCTTTGTTTTTCTTCCAGTTGGTGTAGCTATATTCGGTTTTCAGTGCCGAACCATCTGGTTCGGTTGTCCTGTGTACGTCTATAAATAGGGGGTACACCCCTTCGTTATTCCTTACCGAATCAAACCCTAGCCGAATCAAACCCTAGCCGAATCAAACCCTTGCCGAATCAATCTCGTGCCGAGCCAGGTATATATCCTTTTGCCGAATGAACGTGGAAGGTTTTTAATGCCGAATGCTACATGATATACTACCGAATGAGCTTGTGCCGAATGGACCTGATCCCGAATGAAACATGGAAGCATTTGGCACCGAATGGACTTGACAACTATTCGTTTATATTCCCATATTCCTCGTTTTAATATCCTGTTTTTCTTGTGCCGCAGATAAATGTCTCGCAAAGCGGAAACTCGATCGGACAGTAAGAAGTCCAAGGATAGAGGGGAGTCTTCTTCCGCGCCCCCAGCCCAACCAGGACCGGCGCGACATGGACCTGCCCCAAGGTCTCTAGTGGATGGGTATGGTCCTCAGGAACTTCTGGTCTCCCCTCCCGATTGCTTTCCTAGCTCCTTAAAGGAGGAGCAACTTGACGCTATAGCTCGTTCCTTCGGGATAGATAGAGCGCTTATGCGGTTGCCGGGGAACGGAGTGATGCCGTACGACCCCCCCGAAGGCTACTTTGCTTACAGCAGATATCATTGCATGTGTGGTGCTATCCCGCCTCTCAATGCCTGGATAGTTAGCTTTGTCACATATCTGAAGGTGGCTCCATTCCATCTTCAGCCTAACTCCTACGCCATTCTGGTGAGTCTTTTCGTCATCTTTCAGAGGAGATATGGGCGTCCCCCTTCCAACCGGGAGATCCGGTATCTGTACAACTTGAGAGGCTACAAGAAGGGGTCTCCATATATCAGTTTGGAAGCGGCCGTGCCCTTCAAGCATGTTCTGGATCTGTACTCGAAGCTCAGTATGTTCAAGAAGGAATGGTTTTTTATTAGGGATGACTCTGTTTCTTTCCGCCTTTTCACTTCCGGCTGTAAGTTGAACTCTATCTATATTTTCCTTGTCCCGATCACAATGCTTCTTCTTATATGCTTTCATTTCTTGCTAGCGACAGGTGGTTTTGCAGTTGTGGAGAATGATTCCTTGGTTCAGACGGCTGCGGAAATAAGAGCCATTCCGGCACGGGATCGGTCGGCTTCTTACTTGATCAGGAATGCCACTCTCTTGGAGTATAACTTGATTTTGCCACGTCAATCTGTGGTTAAACAGAGAGATACAGCCGAGGAGAGGGCTGCTAAAGCCAAGGATGGGGCCACTGCGAAGAGTAGCAAGAAGAGACCTTTCTCGGTGCCTCCAGCCGTTGGGGGAAAGAAGCTTAAGAAGTCTGATGGACCCTCTCCTAGTACATGCCCAGACATTCCGGAGGAGGAAGGTGGAGAGGAGGAAAGAGACAAAGAGGAGAGCGGAGGAGATGAGAAGGTGAAGGACAGGGTGGTAGTGGTGCCGGCCCTTTGTCTTCTGAGCAGGCAGGGGAGATCCAGGAGTGGACGGATGATGCCTTCCGCCAAGCTTTTGAAGGGTTGGAGGGAGGATCAGCCTCGGTGAAGAAGGCAAAGGAGGGTGACAAGGTTGGGGTTGGTGCCGATCCATTCCCTAAGAGTTCTTCAGCTGAGGCGGCTCCAGCGATTCAAGGTGAACTTTTGACTTCTGCAGACTCCATTTATGACAGGGAATTAGGAATATTTTATGGCTCGCTCCCGTCCTGGGATGAAATACAGGATTTATTGCAGGATCCTACTCCTCCGCAGGGTTTGTATAATAGATGTGTTTTCTCATTCTTTTTTAACTTAACATATTTTTCGAATTATGGACCATTGTATGCTTGTAACACTTGTTCTTTATTACAGGGGCAGGCGAGGTGGCCAAAACTTCAGACGTTCGACACCGCCTTGAACAATTCAAATTGATGAGAGCTGCTATTAAGCCGCCAACTGGCCGTTCCGGGGATGTAGTTAAATATCGCCCTCTTCTTGGAGTCATTGAAGAAGATATCCAGCAGAGGAAGAGGAGGCGTTCCTTATTTGATTCACCACCTTGTCCTCAGTCTCCTATTCAGCCTCCCCGAGATACTACGGAGAAGACCACGGAGTTTGTCCCCCCTCCGCCTCCTTCCGAGAACCCTACTGTGATCCGCATAAAACGTCCCGACGTGCCTCGCAATCCCTTTGCCGACCACCCGGATTTGGACCCCAGCCTTCAGAATATTTTATTTGACGAGGCCATGGGCGAGCATCTTCTCCCCCGCAATCCCATGGTTCGGATTCTTGATGAGGCTAAGTCCCTAGATTTGGACCTGCTCACCACTCGGATAGCTGCTATGGGGGACGAAGCCAAGGCCAACATTGACTGGGTCGCGGAGGAGGTCAAGAAGTTGATGGAGCATCATGCTTGACTGGCTAGGGCTGGGGAGGAAATCGGGAGTGCTAACATCCGGCTGCGGCTACAGGTTGCTGATCAGGACAAGCAGCTTGCCGATCAGGCTATCCAAATTTCTCAACACGAGGCAGCCTCCAGGAAGTTGAAGAAGAGTCTGGAAAAGGCCAGCAGGGCAGAATTGCAAAAAATGGAGGCTGCTTGCAAGGGGCGGATTGATATGGCCATTGCGACGGTGGACGAGGTTCGGAATGCGGATCTTGAGCAGATTGAAGAGTTGTCTGGGAGGCTTGAGGCCGTAGAGCTTGCTCAGGCCAAGCTAAACGAAGAGATGGAGGAAATGAGGAGGTCTCTCCAGGCTGACCGCTTGAGATATCGATCGGAGAGGGATGTTGTCGTTGCTAAGTTGTTGTCCTCCGAGGCCCGGGTGAGGGAGTTTGAGGAGAATGAGGGGACGATGGATGAGATGTTGCAGGATATGTACTTCCGTACCTGGAAGCAGGGTAATCTATCCTGGATGGATGACTATCCCCGGATCATGGCTAGGATATATCTCCGGGCTTTGGAGGAGGACAAGGCCGATGCGGATAAGGAAGGTGGAGCGGCATTCAGGATGGACGTGGTAACCGCCCAGTTCTCAAAGGAGGAGAAGGTAGCGGTGAAGGAGGGGATGCGGCTGCTTTCTGCAGAGGAAGCCGGTGTGCAGTTGGGGGATGAGGACCAAGAAGCGGGCGTCGGTGAGTTTTCCCTTTTTAGCTTTTCACAACTTGATCGTTCGCTGTTTATCTGATGGATTCTTCTTCTGAATTGGACAGGTGGGACCTCTGGTCAACACGCTGGGAGTTCCGATCTAGCAACCAAGTAGATTCGGAGAGCTGGTTCTGAGGTGTAGTGGTTAGCACTAATACAGCTGGTTACGTTTTGATTTCTTTTTATTGCTGTTCATGTTAGTGCAAAACATTGATGTAACTGTAATAATATTGTTTGTGATGAATGACTTTATGTAATTTCATAACATAAGCTGATTCCTTTATGTTGGAATTTTATCGCTATTTTGTTGTGCTGTGTAAGTGATGTAACTATGCATGTTACTAGTGACTTGACTGTGCCTGATGCCAAGTTTTTTTCTTAAAGTATGATTTTCTCATTTTGCAACGTGAATGTGATGTGTGAATATGAACTGCAGCTATGCATTAATGTATAAAAGTAGAAGGTACCGCCCTTCATGTTTCGGCTGTGGACGGCAACTTCGTGCGCCATATAAGACTAAGCACGGAATGCTGTTGAGTGTCTCGTTATCCGATTGTGAGTTTCTGTTCCCATTAGCGAACGTTCCCTATTTCATGTCCTGTACTTTCAAGCACCGTTACGGAGAATAGGAGAAAAGTTTTAAATGAAACTGAAATATAGGAAAAGTAAAACTTCCAGTCACGGAAGGCCGTCGATGTGCTTAAGTTCGTGGCAAACGGGTTTTGTAGTCACTTTCCCTAGCTGTGGGTCTTGGAGACATTTGTCACCCATCTTACGCCTCCTGCGGCGAGTTTTCTTTTTTACCACAGCCGCACTTAAAACACATCGGAGCCGATCGCGCACAGTAACTACCCGGGCCATTATGGCCCGTAATCGTGGGTATTATTCGATTTACTGTGGCCAGCTAGCGTGGGGGCCGATCGTCAACTGTGAACTACCCCTGGCTGGCCACACCTTATGTTGGGGCTTATGATCGGTTCACAGTCGCCGGCGAGCCGAATCGTTGTAATGAGCTGCCATCGGCTATATCGGCCTTTTTTATGATGACTTATACTCGGCTTATTACAGTCGGCTTTAAGGGCCGAGGCAAACAATGAGTTAACTCGCGGTAGAGAGATACCGGAGCAAAGTGTCTCATTGGCGAGGGCACAGGAGCGCAGCGTACCTGTTAGATTTTGTCCAGGTGGAGTTGTGTTGTGAGGTTCTGGATTGAAATGTCATCTGCAAAGGATTTTGTTCAACAGCAAAGGATAAAGCTTAACAAGTAGCCAAGATATAAATGAACAAATTAACAAGAGCCAAATTTTTTAAAGTGGTTCGGCACGAAAATGCCTACGTCCACTGATTCTCTTTGTTAATTTACTTCATATTGGCAGTACAAGTTAAGAAAAGTATCGACGGAGGTGTCGGATGTTCCATGCCCTCTGGAACACCTCTCCGTCCACTGTTGACAAAATATAAGCTCCGTTGTGGAGATCTTTATGAATTACATATGGTCCGTCCCAGATGGGGTCCAGTGCCCCGCGGCGCGGAAAGATTCTCTTGAGGACAAGGTCTCCTTATTGTAAGCTGCGATGTTTGACTTTGGAGTTGTATAGTGCTACCACTTTTTGTCTGTGAGCGGCTGTTTTGAGTGCTGCATCATTTCTTCTCTCCTCAATTAGATCCAAAGACATGTGGAGGAGTTCTTCATTTTCTTCCGGGTTGTAGTGGATCCTACGGTGAGAGGGCACTATAGTTTCAACTGGGAGCATAGCCTCCGATCCGTATGCCAAAGAGAAGGGAGTATGCCCTGTTGAAGTTCTGTAAGATGTGCGATAGGCCTAAAGTGTCGTAGGAAGTTTGTCCACCCAAGCGCCTTTCGACTTTTCAAGTTTCTTCTTGACTAAGGTTTTGAGAATTTTGTTGACAGCTTCTATTTGGCCGTTTGCCTGGGGATAAGCCACGGATGAGAAGCTTTTGCGAATCCCGTGCTCTTGGCACCAGTTGGTGAATTCCTCGTTGTCAAACTGAAGTCCATCGTCTGATACGATTTTGAGTGGTGTTCCGTACGTGTAAAGAATATTTTTGATTAAGAAGTTGATAACTTTTGTCGAAGATATTTTATTTAGAGGTTCCGCCTCCACCCATTTGGTGAAGTAGTCGACTGCCACTACAGCATATTTGGCTCCGCCTCGGCCCGTTGGCAGTTCGCCGATTAAGTCGATCCTCCATATTGCGAAGGGCCAAGGGCTGGTCATCTGAGTAATTTCATTGGTTGGTAGTCGAGGGATTTTGGCAAATTTCTGACATCTGTCATATTTTTTGACGAAGTCTAAGACGTCTTTGTTCAAGGTGGGCCAGAAATATCCATATCGGAGTATCTTTTTTGCCAGAGTCTGCCCTCCGGTGTGGTCTCCACAGCTTCCCTGATGGATGTTGGATAGAATTTCCCTGGCTTCTCTTTCAGCAACGCACCTCAATAAGGGGTTAGAGAAGCCGCGCCGATAGAGGATGCCTTCTTGCATCGTGTAGCGGGAAGCTTTCCTTAGAATTTTCTTAACTTCATTTCGCCGGTCTGGTAGGGTGCCGTTTTGTAAGTATTCTCGGATGGGGGTCATCCATGTTTCTTCTTCGGTTGCAGCTATCAGGTGTACCTGCTCGAAACTCGGGGTTAGCAGCCTTGAGACAGTTATCGCTCCAGAAGCGGTGTCATTTTCCATGCTAGCTTGCTTTGCCAGCTCGTCGGCCTCTCGATTTTCCTCTCGAGGAATGTGTCTGATCAAATAGTGATCCAGTTGGTTAAGTAGCAGCTTGGTCCTCTTTAGGTATGCTGTGAATCGTTCTCCTCGAGTCTGGAACTCTCCTAGTATTTGATTCACAATAAGTTGAGAATCACTATGGAGACATAAAGAACTGACTCCGATTTCCAGTGCAAGTTCTAATCCGGCTATCACTGCTTCGTATTCTGCGTCATTGTTGGTGGTAGCGAATTCCAATCTTAGGGCGTAGCGCAGCTTCTTTCCCTTGGGGGTGATTATCACAACACCTGCCCCCGAGCCTTGTTCGTTCGACGCTCCATCTACGAAGAGATTCCATTTGGTATCTTCTGTTATTTCAGATTGGTCCTTACCTTCGCCAGTAGTGAATTCGGCAACGAAATTAGCTATGGCTTGTCCCTTGATAGCGGTGCGAGGATGGTAAGTGATATCATATTGGCTTAGCTCGATGCACCACTTGAGCAGTCGCCCAGAGGTGTCGGGACGATGGAGCACTTGCCTCAATGGCTGGTCGGTTAGGACTCTGATGGGATGAGATTGGAAATAGTGTCGCAGCTTCCTTGATGTGATTAGTAAACAGTACGCCAGTTTCTCGAGTTTGGGATACCGGGTTTCTGCTCCCGTGAACCTTTTGCTTATGAAGTACACTGGCCGTTGTGTGCGGTTTTCTTCTCTTACCAAAGCGGCGCTTAGGGCATGGGATGACACAGCAAGATATAGGTATAGTTCTTCGCCTTCATTTGGCGTTGAGAGTACTGGTGGCCGTTGGAGGTGCTCGATTAGGTTAAGGAAAGCTACTGAACATTCGTCGGTCCACTCGAATTTTCCTTTGTCTCTCTTCAGTGCTTCAAAGAAAGGGATGCATTTGTCAGTTGCTTTAGAGATGAATCGGCTTAGGGCGGCCACCTTCCCGTTTAGGCTTTGCATTTCTTTCCGAGTGGATGGTATTTTGATATCTTGCAAGGCTCGGACTTGTTCGGGGTTCGCTTTGATCCCTCTGGCATGGACGATGAATCCCAAGAACTTTCCTGATGACACTCCGAAGGAGCACTTTAGAGGGTTCAGCTTCATTCCATATTGGCGGAGTACTTAGAACATCTCGTCCAGGTGGCTTACATGATCGTTGGCTTTTCTTGATTTTACCAGCATGTCATCCACATAAACTTCCATAGTTTGTCCTATCAGTTCTGCAAACATCTTGTTGACGAGGCGCTGATAAGTAGCTCCGGCGTTTTTAAGTCCAAATGGCATTACCTTGTAGCAGTACAATCCTCGGTCAGTGATGAAGCTAGTGTGGTCTTGATCGGGGGCGTGCATAGGGATCTGGTTATATCCTAAGTATGTGTCCATAAAGGATAAGAGTTCGTGTCCAGCAGTGCTGTCCACGAGTTGGTCGATTCGGGGGAGTGGGAAGCAGTCTTTCGGGCAAGCGTCATTTAAGTTGGAGAAATCGATGCATGTTCGCCACTTTCCATTAGCTTTCTTTACCAGTACCGAGTTGGCGATCCACTCTGGGTAGATGGCTTCACGTATGAAGTCATTGGCAAGTAAGTTCTTTACTTCTTCCTCGAGGGCTGCTGATCGTTCTGCCCCCATACTTCTCTTCTTTTGCTTTATCGGTACCTTGGTAGGATCGATGTTTAGTGCGTGGCATGCTATGTCCGGGGAGATTCCGGTCATATCAGCGTGCGTCCATGCAAATACATTCATGTTGTGGCGAAGAAAATCAATGAGTTGATTCTTTAATTCTCTTTTTAGCTGAGATCCGACTCTCAGCAGTTTACTTGGGTTGTGTTCGTCTACAGATACGAATTCCATAGCCTCTGCAGGCTCGGCGGTGGCCTCCTCCTCTCCGTCCCTGGGATCCAGTTCGTTGAAGGGATCACTTGTATATCGAAGATGAGGGGCTTTCTTTAGTTGATATGCTTCCAAGCTTTTCATGCAGAGAGTAGTCTCTACATTCTTCCCTTTATCTTTCTTGCGGTTATTACGAAGTTCGGTTACATAGCAGTCCCGAGCGACGTCTTGATCCCCTTCTACTTCTCCCACTCCATTATCCGTTGGGAACTTCATCTTCAGGCACCATGGGGCAAGGACGATTTGGAAGTCGGACAAGGCTGGTCTTCCTAAAAAGGCATTGTAGGCCGAGTGGTTGTCTATTAGCACGAACGTTTGTTTCCGAACGGCGGAGCGGGGATGACTTCCCAATTCAACAAAGAGATCCAATTGTCCGAGGGGCATCTTTGCTTCTCCAGTGAAACCGTGTAGTGGTTTGTTGCAGGGGGATACATCCTTCATTGACAGCTTCATTTTGTCGAAAGCATGCTTGAATAGGATATTTACTGAACTTCCAGTGTCCATTAAGATTCGGAAAACTTTGGCTGGACCGAACCAGGCAGAGATGACCATAGGATCCATATGAGGGTATTGCCTTCCTTCTAGGTCGCGCCCGCTGAATGTGATATCATTACTTTCCTTCCGCTTAGGGTGGCGTTCTTCCATAACAGAATTGACGCAGTCTCCCTCGCTTCTGAGTGAGTTTCCATATCTTTCCATTTCTGCCCAGCTCTTGTCAGCGATGTGTGGCCCTCCTGATATTGTATGGACCACTATTTTCTCTTGGCTGGAACCGCTGGTGTTGCGATTTCCTCCGCCTGTCTCTGGGTGGAGCTGCCCTGGGTTTTCCTTGGTAGGAGCTGGGGTCCTGTCCTGTCCCTTCACATAGCGTTCTAATTTCTTCCTCCTAATGTGTTCTTCAATTAGGTCTCGGAGTTGGCGGCATTCATTGGTATCGTGCCCATGAGACTCGTGGAAACGACAGAATTTTCCGGACTGTATTGCGCGATCTGACTCTTTCTTGTACGGGGGGCGCTTGTATGTAAGTTCGTCCTGGGTGGCCAGGAAGATGTTCTCGACTGTTTCATTCAAGGGAGTGTAAGCGTCAAATCTTGGTCCCGGTCGGTACAAGTGCTTTTCTCCCTTCTTGCCCCCTGCATTGTCTCTGGAGTCGTTTCTATGAATGTCTTTCGCTGCGGCAGGGGCGTTTCCATGCGCCGTTCTAGCCTGTGGTCCTGTCTGCCTTTCAGTGGCAGCCTCTTCGAGTCTCATGTACTTCCCAGCTTCATGAAAGAAATCGGGCAAGGTAGCTTGTTTTTCTTTAGTTAGTCTTCTAGCAAACTTGGTATCTGGGTGCACACCACTACAGAGGGCCATTAGGGTGAGTTTCTCATCGGCATCTTGGACTGCGGCCGCTGCGGCGTTGAACCGGGTTAGATATTGTTGCAGTGTCTCTCTGGATTTCTGTTTGACATTGGATAGAGAATAAGCATCCTTGGGTTGTTCCACATGAATGCGGAACTGGCTAATGAACTTTTCCTTCAACATTTCCCATGAACTGATGGATCCTTGGGGTAGATGGCAGAACCAGGAGGTAGCTAGATCTGCTAAAAATAGTGGAAAGCATTTGCATAATACTCCTTCTGTTGCCCCGCTCATGAGCATATGCTGTGTGTATCTCTGCAAGTGTACAATGGGGTCGGAAGTTCCCTTGTACGGTTCCATCGTCGGCATTTTCCACTCTCGAGGGGTGATGGCGGTTTCGATGTCGCGGGTGAAAGGGCTGGTTACCCTAGCGCCTACCCCTCGCTCCCTTTTCTCCCATTGGACGCATTCCCTGAATAATCGTGTCGTTCTTTCATCAGAATTTGGAGCGGACAAGAATGAGCTTGGTTCTTCCCTGCAAGATCGATCTCGTCCGGATGACCTGTAGGGATGGTATAGCCTATCACTTCTGACATTATCCAGTGGCTGTCTTTGGCTACTCGGATGCATGCTAGGACCAGCTACAGTTGCCCCCTGCCTTGATCTTCCCCTGCGGGGTTCTGTTTCGAGCATTTCCATGGGGTCAATTTGGGCTGGGTTCTAGCTCGGCTCCGTTCAGCGGGGTTTCTATGATTAGGTGGCATGACTGGCTCAGCTACATCCGACCCTCGCCTGGTGCCTCCCTTATTGGGTTCGGTGCCAAGTGCTTCCTCGAGTCGGAGTTTGGGCTGAGTCCGGGCGCGACCCCTATCATTGTTGTTCCTGTTGATAGCTTCTTCGAAGAGGGAAGACCTTTGCTGTCTCTGAGATCCTCCAGATTGAGACTCACCCCATGATTCAGTGTTGCGGTTGGATTCTTCGGCATCCCTCAAGCGTGACATGAATTGGTTCACCAAAGCTTCTTGTTGGGATGCGAAGCGGTTAGTTACTTCAGTCACAACTCTGTCTAGATCTGCCCTAGTGATTGCTGTCGGTTGTTCCGCGGCAGGGGCTGTTGGATTTGCCTGATCTGCTGTCGTAGTGGGATGGTTCTCTTGATCTGGATCCACTGGATCTGGAGCGCTGCTGGTTGCAACGTTCTTTCCCTTGTTGGTGTCTTTTCTCGGCCTGGAAGTCATGTTTCCTAGGCAATGAAGGGTGCTATTAGGAAAGAAGGTTGAATGAGGGAAGCTGAAGCTTCGAGTTCCAAGCTCTCAGTGAAAGCACCAAAAATGTTTGCACAAAAAATGGACAAACACCTCCAATCCGTATTATTTAGTTGATTATATGTTATTTTTCAAGATTTAGGTTACTTATGCAAATATGTAAAAAGCAAGGACTAAAATGTAAAAGACACGCAGATTTATAGTGGTTCGGCCAGAACGTGCCTACGTCCACTTTATATGTTATTCTCTCTTTTCTTTCGGATTACAAGTACAAAGCTTTAAGTACAAGTATAAGAAAATTGTTTGAAAGTTCCTTCCTTGCTTGAGCTCTCAAACTTGTCTGCCATTGTTGTACCCCTGCCCCTCTATTTATAGAGTGAGGTTAGGGGCAGGGGTCTTGGATGTATATAGCTGCTGGTGGGCCTGGGCGGAAGCAACCTGGTCTGGCATAGGGGGTTGGTTCGGTAATTGTTAGGTGGAGTTTGGACCGGTGATGGTTGGTTTGGTATTGTATAGAGGAGGATGGTTCGGCCGAAGCTTGGTTCGGTGGGACGTTGGTCCGGTGGTGAGTGAACGTGGGTTTGTTCGGCAGGGGATTGGTCCGGTGATGGAGGCGAGGTTGGTCCGGTGGTAGGTTGGTTCGGTCATGGGACCGGATCCGTGTTGTGTGGATAGGCTTTGGACCGGCAGTGGATGGAAGGTGGCTGGTTCGGTAGTGGGTTCATTCGGTAATGGGGGGAGTGGTAGTTGGTTCGGTGGTGTAGGGAAGTGGAGTTGGACCGGTGAGGAGGTCCGGTGGAGCATGGTTCGGTGATGGAGTGGATAGGCTTTGGTTCGTTTAGGCATAGGTACCGGATGGACATGGATACCGTATGTAAATAGTGATTCTGGACGAAATTGATGCTCCTTGGCCTCGTGATCTCATGGGTGAGAATTCGCCCAACAATAGGTAATCACTTTACCCCTCCGCATTAACACCACTCCTAACCCTGTTCCACATGCATCTGTATATAGCACTAAATCATGATTTCCTTCTGAAACAACTAATATAGGAGCATTATTGAATAAGTGTTTCAGCTTCTGGAATGCCACCTCACACTTATCGGTCCAAACAGACTTCACATCCTTTCGAGTTAGATTGGTTATCGGTGCTGCTATCCATGAAAATTCCTTTATGAATCTCTGATAATAACCAGCTAATCCAAAAAAAATCTTTATCTCAGTCACCATCTTGGATCTCTTCCAATTATTCACTACCTCAATTTTAGCCAGATCTATAGACTACCCTTTCTTTTAAATTACATGACTAAGAAACTTCACTTTCTTCTTCCAGAAATAACACTTTGAAATTTTTGCTTTCAGTTGATGCCGCCTCAATGCCTCAAGTACCACTTAAAATGAAATTCATGTTCTCTTTCATCCTTAGAGTATGTCAAAATATCATCTATGTAAACTAACATGAACCAATCCAAATGCTCTCGAAAATTTAGGTTCACCAAATCTAAAAAGAATGCTAGCATTAGTTAGTCTGGATGACATTACAACCATTTGTACAATCCTTATCAGGTTCTAAACACTGTCAAAGGAATAATATCTTCTGCCACTCTAAGTTGATGGAACCCTGTCGCTAAATCCAACTGGGAAAATACGTTGGCTGCACTCAACTAATCGAACAAATCGTCAATTCTAGGCAATGAATATCGATTCTTTAACGTCTTCTCATTCAACTTATGATAATCGATACGTAAGCTTAACGATCCGTCCGACTTCTTGGCAAACACTGCGGCTGCTCTCCAAGGCGAACTACTTGATCTGATAAAAATCTATCCTTCCAAATCCACTAACTGCACCTTTATCTTCTTCATCTTGGTAGGTATCATCCTACCAGGCAGTCTACTTACTGGTTCTTCAACTAGTACCAAATCTATCCGAAACTCTATAGCTCATTTTGGTGGTAATCCTACTATAGGTTCAAAAACATCTATGAATTCTCTAACAATGAAAACGTGATTCAACTCGTCTTCTACCTCCATAACACCCAACAAAGCATTAACCTCACAACTAGGGTTTTCTACGAATTATATAATTCGATCACTACAGTTAGGGTGTCTAACAAATATTTTCCTATCATGGCAAAATATCCTAGCATCATATTTACTAAACTAATCCATACCCAGAATAATTCCGAACCCTATGAAATTAAACATATGCAAATTGCAAACAAATGTATGACCTAACAATTCAAACTCTAGGTGGTCACATCTCAACCCAAGTGTTGCATGTTCTCCTATCAGATTAGCAGCCCTTAAGGAAGTAACTAAGTATGAGGGTTCTAGGTTAAGCTTATCTATCAAACAATGTGATATAAAAGAATGCGATGTACCTGTATCAAATAGAACGCTGACTGACGTACCATGAATCATAAGCGTACCTCCCAACACAGCTTTTCCCTTTTCCTCTGATTTTGGTCTTGAGGTAGCTGGCTCTAATGCAAACACTTTGCTCTTTACATCCTTGGCTGGCTCCTTGCACTAGTTCTTATAATGTCCAATTTGATCGCAGTTGTAGCATTTAATATTCTTCTTCCCGATCACCATCTTTTCATCTTTCGAGCGACATTCATTTTGCAGAATGCCCTTTCTTGTCACACTTGTAGCAGACAATCTCTGCCCTTCCCTTCTTGGCAGCTCCACCTTTCTTAGCTCCTTTCTTGTGGAAAAAATTTCTCTTCTGACTCTGCTTTCCCTGAGCTTCCTTTACCTTGTTTCTTTCATGGAAAGCAAGCATGTCGTCATTCCTCAAGGCCATCTCAACAACAACATCACATGGATCCCTAATATGCGGTAATGTAGCCTTTGCAAGCTCAAGATTCAACCCTCGAATGAACTTCTCATTCCTCTTAGTAACGGTATCAACAATAGCATAGCCATATCTCGCTAGCTCCTTAAACCTCGTTGCATACTCCAACACAGTCATGTCTCCCTACTATAACTCAGTAAAATTCTTGAGGAGAGTGGACTTCGCAAACTCCGACATAAACCTCTCCTCAAACCTTCTTTTGAACTCAGCCCAAGTATTGTCCCCTCATTAACTCCAACAGTGACACTATTCCACCAATACAACATTGCTCCTTGTAACTGTCTAGAAGCGAGCCTTCTCTTCTGCTCATCATTGAGCTCTAAATCAGCGAAAATCCCCTCGCAATAATGTAACCAACTCTCTACTTTGATTGTGTCTTTAGTACCAATAAACGGGTTTCCTCCCAGCCGAGCATAATCTCTACTCAAAATAGCATAGTTATTCACCACTGTAGCTTCTTGATTTCCTACTCCAACTACTCCAACTGCAACTCCCGATTGCATCATGTTTACAAAGAACTGATATATTGCTCTCATGTCAACTTGCGGGACTCCAGCATCTACATTTCTAGCTTGTGCCTGACCTGGGTTCCTCATAGTATTTGGTTTGGCATTTCCATTTGTCGGGGCGCTTCCCCCACCAAGGTTAACTCTTCCACTTCTAGCATCCAAATATGCATTGGAGTCTTCATAAGATATAGAAGAATAGCCTAAGAGAGATGGGAGAATAGAGATAAAGCGTATATTTATATAAAGCAAATGCGAGTACATTACTATAACATTATCCCATACCCCAATCTTTTCTCTAATTTCTTAGGATTATGTTTTCAAAATCATTTTATTTTAAAGTTTTTCATAAACATATGCTATGATACCAAGTTGTAACATCCCCTATCTTAAGGTCCAAAGTTAAGCGCTATAGATGTTGTAGTCATCTATAGTATTAACTTCCGGCGATAAAATACGGTAATGTTAATGATATCCATGGTATCAGAAGCACATGAATATGAAACAAAATCACAGATTCAAAAAAAAAAATTTGATTACATTTTATAAAACATGTTTCATATACAATTACATAATCTCAATTGTTTCCCAAGTTCAGATCAAATATAATTATTACATAAATACGCCAAGAGCGACGTATGAGGATGCCCCCTTGGATGATCAGAGTACTAACTAGTCATATCAGACTTAATACAACACAACAGAAATAAAAACACAACAACTCCTAAATAGCTAACATAAGCCCTCTGCTCATCTCCGGAAGCTTTATTCGTCCACCTACTAAAACCTATATATCCTCACCTCTCAACCTACACAAATCAATTTTGAGCACCAGAGAGTTTAAGGGGAAAACATAAACTTTGAGTCAGACATAAAGCCAGGTGTGAATTATAATTTACATCTCAGTTATCTGATATTAAGTGAGACCATGCCGCTTAGCAGAATGGGTTTCCCCTCACTAATATCATTTCAAAAGCATCTTTTGCAAATAAAAATCTTGCAACCAAACTGATTAAAACAATAATAACAATATTATGTATGCATACAAATTAGGTAATAAACGAACTATCTATCTGAACACTATTGTTTTGTTAGGATAACTACTAACCTTTGGCCGACTCGGGCCTAACGGGAAAAATAAACAAATTGTCTACTTCTGTTAGATACTCCCCTTCTGGACGATTTGTCCCTAACTAACTTTTCCCAGGGTTAAGTAATCCTAATGGTTTTGCGGGCTCACCAATAACCTATCTTTATTCTGTATATTCCTTTCTTTGTGTAACATCATTTTAGTCTTACCTATGACATAGCCCTGCACACTAGAATTTCGGACTTATATTAGCTAGGGGCTACTAGCTATATATAGGGTGTGACCCATACCAGTCCCATCTGGTATTCTAATATCTGATTCATTTTACTTAGGGTCATCTACCCTTAAATAATTCCTTGAAAACATTTCTTTCAAATTGTTTTAACCCTTTAAGTCATACATAAACAAGGAAAATATACTTTATGCTTTACTCAAATCACTTTTCCATGTTATATATACTTTACACAAAACATTGTTGATGAAATCATTCGAAACCTTTAAAAGTATCCCTTTCAAAACCATTGAAAGTACCTCTTTCAAAACCATTTGAAAGTTCCCCTTCCGAAACCATTTATATTAAATCTTTCGAAAAAATTTAAATCATCTCTTTCGAAAGCTTTATAAAACCTTAGACATCCTCTTTTCAAAACACTTTAAACATGCCTTTCAAAACCATTTGAAACCTTTCATTTAAAACCTTTCGAAAACATTGAGGAACCACCCCGTCGAAACCTTTTCTTAAACCTTTCAAAAGCATTAAGTTGCTTACATAAGTCAACCTTTCCAAACCATTTGGGTTCAAGTAAAACATATGGAACAACCTTTCGAAACCATTTAAAACCATTCCTTTCGAAACCTTTAGGTTTAACTTTCAATAGGACAAAGGGTCCTAAAACAACTAAGTCGAAAGCACTCTTTCGAAAGAAATTTCCTAATTAAAGAAATGGATGGTGTCGACTCCAATTCCTTCGAAAGCATTGGAGAAGCAACTCAGATTTTAAAACATAGATACCCTTTCGAAGGCATTGCTTCGAAAGGTAAGATGTGGCTAGTTGGGGTTTGGACCCCTTCGAAAGCAATATCTTAAAATAATGGCGCAACCTCTTTCGAAAGCTCTTTCCTTCAAAACCATTTAATCAAGTCGAAAGCTATCTAAGTCGAAAGCATTCTTTTCAAAGGCAAAGCAGGCACTTTTCCTTCTAAAGAAAAGTAAGGTTTCGACCCCTTCGGAACATCTTGCTTTGACCATATACCTTTTGTCTATGTCCAATTTACTACGTACCAAGTCTTTGGTATCATGCACATTTGTTTCAATGGAGATGGAGGCGGAAGTACCTAGTCGAAAGGTAGGTGCCAAAAGTGGCGAAAAGAAAAAGTATGGTAAAATTGAATTTTAACTTTGAAAAGTAATTCTTTTCAACTAACTTATTTTGTTTGTCAACATATGATTGGTTGTGGATTTCTTTTTTAAATTCATTTTTAAAAGTGCTGCCGATATTTTAGAAGTAAATAATTTAAAATGTTTACAAAATGCCCCTTCTTCTTTTATAAATCTATAAAACATTAAGTACCATAACTTAAATAATTTTATATACTTATTAGAATACTTAGAAAAATTCTACAAAATCCCCATAAATCGTTTTTAATATGTTTTCTAACATATTTAAATTTCTGACCCAAAAGAAATATAAAAGAGCCGTAATAAATTTTAAAACCAATTAACTATTTTCTTTACCTGGAAATTAATAATACATCCACATTAATTCAAAAAATTCTGAAATTTGAAACCCATCACTAAAATATCATTTCTGACCTTATATTAAAATAACAAGGCATATGGATGTCATGTAATAAGGTTTTCACATTAAAACTTATCATAAATTCCATATAAAACAGCATAAATCATCAACAGCATATATATATATATATATATATATATATATATATATATATATATATATATATATATATATATATCCATTTTAACAATAAAAAACATGCCAATATACTTTGCAAAAATATTTTGATCTGATCTAGAGACCAAAAACATCAAAAATACGAGATCCAACCTGTAATTTATCTTTAGTTTGTGATTAACGAGTTAAGATTTGATCTTGGATTAAGTTGCTTAAGCTTTCTTCCTTTAGATTCTTGCTTATCTTCTTCTTACTTTCCCATAATGGTGGTCGGCCTCACTTATATTTTGTTTTTGTTTTGAATGTGAGAATGAATGTGGCATGAGGGTTTAGGGTATAAGAATATACTTATTCCTATTTTTCCTTACATATTACCCTTATCTATTTCATTTTAAATCCTCCTTTAGTTCATTGTTTTAAATTGGCACGGCTACCTCTATTAACACAAATCTTAATCCCTTAACCATTTCATTATTTTATTTGATTTAACTAATTGAATGTCCAAACTAACGTTAACCAAAATTAGGGTCGTATACCTACCTACTCTTCTCATATTTTTCTAAATGGAGCAATGAATCTCTGCCATTTCTCCTTCTCCACTTTCTTTCCAAATTATAAAAATAAGATATTTGTATTTATATTTATACAAATTGGAGAAGAATAGGAATCAAATGAAAGGAAAAGAGAAGAGAATCAACTATACGTATTTGAGGTAATTTATATATTTGTACCTAGTTTCTCTTCCAATCCCAAATCTCTTCTCAAATATGTTATTCTAGTGTATGCATATACTCATTTTTATACATATTTCTGTATGATAAAATCTGTTGCACTATGAAATGTTGGGCGAATAGATTTCTTTCCCAAGCCGGTAGACTTGTGCTCATCAAGTCTGTTATCTCCTCTATGATGGTGTACTGGTCCAGAGTATTCATTCTTCCTAGCAAACTGGTTCATATGGTGAGAAATGCTAAGTTTGAGGTTCTTTTCGACTGGTTCTACTCATTCAAAGAAAATCATTCCTTGCTCTTTTGACAAAATGGAGTTGCCTAAGGAAAAAGGTGGTCTAGGAATACTAAATTTGCAGACATGGAATAGAGCAGCCATCAGTTCCCACTTGAATGCCTTGCTTTGTGATGCTGACTCCTTGTGGGTTCAATGGGCAAAAATTCATAACTTGGGTAGTAAAAATATATGGACCATGAGTGTGCCTCAGAACCCTAGTTGGACCTGGAGGAGTTTGCTGAGATCAAGATCATTCTTCTCTCCAATAATCAAAGTTAATCTCTCTCCTTCCAGTACAGCTAATTTCTGGTCTGTCCCTTGGATGGCTAATGGCTTTATTCTTTGTAAACTGTTTACACCTCAGCAGATCATCCAATCTGGAATCAGTAGAAATGCTTTTGCTACTGACTACATTTTGATGGCAAACTTAAACTGCCATATACCAGCAACGATGTCATTCGGGCTGTCTGGAATAAGTATCAAGCTAACTTCTTCCCATCCACTCCTTCTGATGAAATACAGTGGAATGGTAAGCCCCACTCGATCTCTTATGTTTACAAATTGCTTGTGAATGGTTCTGTTAGAACTGGTACAATATGGCACAAGGTTATTTGGTCTGTAATATCTAATGCCAGAGACAACTTGACAATGTGGAAGGTTATCAATAATGCTCTGCTGACAAAAGAAAATTTGTTGAACTTTGGTTGCACTGTTGATCCTCTTTGTGCTTTCTGCAAGTTGCTTCCTGAAAATGTGGATCACTTATTCTTCGAATGCAAAGAGTTATTAGGATTGTGGTGTAAGCTTATGGGAGGAATGAATGTTAACCATACTCATGGCCTCTCTTGTGTTGAGTGGGCTATGATAGGCAAAGCTACTAAATGGAGAAAAAAAGTCAGATTTGTGTATTTTTTCATTATTAAAAGGTACATGAATTTCATTTGGGAGGAAAGAAATCAGAGAAGCTTTCACAACAAGACTAGGAGTAATAACCAGCTATGGGATGCATTACAGGCCAGTATTAAGATTGGAATGAGGGACTGTAAATTTGATTTTAGTTCTTTTGTTACTGCTGACTGGCCTTAGTTGTTGATTTGTTTTTTCCTTTCTTCCTTATGTGTTGTTGTCTTCTTCTTCCTTCATGTGTTGTCTGCCTATCTTGTTTTTTTTTACTGTGAGCTTGTTCATAGTCAATTTTCCTTTTAATTTATTTCATCAATAAACTGGTAGGGGACCAGTTAACCCCGCTTGCCTTGCAAAAAAAAAAAATAGAATGAATTTTAGGTTGTATTTCAGATCTAGAGATTTGGATAGCTTTTAAAAGGTGAAGAGAAAATTTTATATATTCTTTATGATTTTAAATCTACTCCGTTGGCATACATTTGATTTTTATGCCTAATTAAATTTTATTTGTGAATTGTAGGCTTAAATCAGTGTAGAAAACTATTGCCTGCATATTGTATTTTAGATCTAATTTGAAATATATTTACTCCTGGATTAGGAAATCAGTCTCAAAGATTTTAGAATTTGAATATTGTATATTTTTACCAAATCCGCACATGGGTGTAAATTATGATTTTTGGATTATTGCCTAAATCGTGCAATATTGTAGATTTTCCATAGTTTAATTTGTGAGAAGAACATCCTTTTGATTTTTATAGATTTGTTTACTTTTTCCACTTTTATCTAAACGTCGATGTTTGATTAAACAAGGAATACCGACAAAAAAGGAAAGAGATGTGTAGAGAATAGATTTATTCTCCGTAATCTACGTTATCTGTTCCGATTAAAAAGAAATTATCCATTCCTTGTAATTTCAAACGGAGTCAATCTTTCCTTTATGTGTTAAACCAATTTGTGGAAATCATAATGGAAAATCTTCCTAAGGAATTTAATTCCCGCGAATTAAATATGGAAAGCATATTCTAGTTACATATTTATGACTAGAATATATTTGGTTACAAACAGGTAGTTTTATTAGGTAGTTTAAACGTATTTATTGCATTAATAAAGAAGAAAAACATTTATTTGTGTGTTAGTTATTACGTAACGTTCATTAATTATTGTTATATTTAGGGAAACGAATAGTTAGAATTAGAAAAGTAGCAATTCATATTAATGGGAAATAAATTAGGAATCCTTGCTAATTAATTAATAGGAAAGAAAGATCGTAACCTAAGTTAATGGTTAATTATTGTGAAACAATGGATAGTATTAAATTAAGGGTTACAATTAATAGAGACAAATGGATTAATAGGACTGATAAAAATAAAATAGATAAGTCCATACATAAATGTCTTATGAAATGTCCATTAGGATTATATGGACAAATTGACATTTAGAAGCATTAAAAGGGGATTTATGGGTAGATAAGTATTAAAGGTAAATCTTATTGCTTTGAATAAGAAGGAAATTAGTAAACTAAGTCCAATGTCAACCTAAGATGGTATAAGTAAGGACTTAGGATAGTTAATTGAACTTAGTAGGTTGGTGATGCTAGGTCAGTAGGGTTACTCGATGGAAGACTGCCCTTCATTTTGAGGCTATTAGTAGTCGGATGCACTTACTATTGATGTGAGATATCACTAATCCTAGGACCTATGACGATATGAGAGATTGGACTTGCATTCTTAATTTAAAAGTATTACATGGTCCTAATTTTGGAATTAGGAGTAGTGAGGGATATCCTTAAAAAGATTTAATTCGGTGCTAAGTTATTAAGTGGCTATATTAGGGCCTACCTCCCTACCGAAAGAAGTATCTAATGAGATTCCGTATTTATAAGAGTGATACTTGATATTTTAGGAGAGGTTCGCTTCAGGTTTGAGGTATTAAGTGGCTGTAAGGTCTGCCTCTTTCCTATAAAAGAAGTATGACGTGGCCTAATGAGACTCCCAATCAATGTCAGCTAGATATACCAGTGAGAAGTCCGCCTTGGGGTTGGGTATTAAATAACTAAGGCCTACCTATAAGTAGGCGTTAAACGGTCAGAGGCCTACGTAGTCCTTATCAATGAGGTATTAAGTGGAATTGGAATGATTTCCCGCATTGCTATGACTTTAATAACAATAGATGAGCTAGTGGTATGAATATCATAAATTATAAGGCCATATATAGTGGTCAAAGTTCTCTATAGTTAGGAACAGTAGACCAATAATGACGATGCTAGAAGTCCAATTTGGTAATAGGTCTTACTTGACGGAGTCTACGTCGATTTAGGTCTTAAATGACAAAGTCTACCTATTTCTCTTTTAAAAGTTTTATGTGGCAATAGTAGAAGTCCTCTTCGTGTTTAGAAGTATCAAGCAGCTAATGGATGTGGAAGTACAGGGTGGTTGATAGGGCTTCGTCAGTATTTTTTACCTTGGGAATGGGTAGGTAAGTAATCGTGTGCGCAATGCAAGGTTAGATTAGAATTGCTAACCATAATAGACATAATAATTAAATAGAAACCAATCGGTATAAATTTATGTTATGGACAATTCATAGATTTTCTAATCACCAGAACATTGTTCTAACTCTCACCTCATTACAACTCATAGGATATATTTAGAGGAACAGTGTAACAACCCCCTACTTGGAGGCTCAAAACTAACGGCTACGAATGCTGCAGTCATCCATAGTTATTAATTCTTGGTGACCAAATATGACGGTGCTAGATTCATTGATACACAGATCGTAGAAATATAGAAAAAAAAATTAATAATTTAAAAAAGCATTTTTGCATTCCATTCAAAACATTTGATGTTCATTACATAATCCCAAAAATATTAACCACCTTCAGCAAAATATAATTATTGCACATACACCAAGAGCGGCATATGAAGATGCCCCCTTGGTAGATTAGAGTATATAATAATGCCAATGAATCTTCCTTTACAAACAAAACACATAGTGGAAAAGATATCTCTAAATAAATATATGCCTCCTGCACGCCTCTAGAAGCTTTATTCGTCCAAGAAGAGAACCTAATAAACCTAAACCTCAAACACGATCCAAATCAATTGAGTGCATGAGAGTTTAAGGAGGAAAAAAAACTTCGAGTCAGACATAAAGCCTGTATAATAGTCTATCATCTCAAATCATTTAGATATCTAGTGAGACCACGCCACTTAGCGGAACAGGTTTTCCCCTTACTAGTATCCTAAAACATTTATAAAACAATATATTGTGCTATTGCATCCATAATGGTTAGAAACATAGTATTTCAAAACATTATGATGATATGCAAAACAAGCAAATCAAATCTAGATTACCCATCTCCATTCATTCTGACTATCTGTCTCAATTATAGTTTCTAGGATTACTATAATCTATTAGTTTTCATGGGCTAACTAATAACCGGCTAAACATTTAAGGACTCCCTGTCCAATTACATAGTTTTCATAGGCTTATTATGAGCCTGTCTATCTGGCATCTTCATTTACACATAGTTTTCATGGGATAACTATGAACCTGTTTATATGACATCCTCTTTTACATATAGTTTTCATTGGCTAACTATTAACTTATTGGCCCCTGCCAATATAATACAGTTTTCATTGGCTTACTGTAAACCTATTGGCCCCTGCCAATATCTTTCTTTTATATTTTAGCATCCTATATTATGGTCTTCCTAACCTCCTGTATGAATTCATTCAGGAGTTTATTCAATTTATATTCACTACTGGGTTAGCCTAACTGGTTCTCCTACCAATTTTTCCCAAAATGCAGTTATGGGTCCATTATAAAGTGAAAATATTCATATTAAAAGAAGCAATATAACAACATAGCAATAGCACTCCTATGGGTTTAATTTATCAAACAAAGATTCTTCTTAAACCATTATAAAAACTCCTTTAATATAGCCATGTGTTTTTCCTTTAAAAATTGAGTTTCGAACGTAAAACCTTTCGATACCTTCGAAACCTAGCTTTTGACTTCAAAGGATAACCTCCTTCAAAAGCTCTTAAAAACATTAGGCTCCTGCCTTATAGTACATTTAATTCTACCTTTCGAAACCTTTTGAATATAAATTATTAGAATTTAATTTTAGAAGCTTAGCTTCGAAACTAGTTGAAAATACCACTTTCGAAAGTCTAAAACTTGGTTAAAAGAAAACAATTTTACAACCTGTTCAAAAGTACCTCCTTTGAAGGCAAAAAGACCAAGCAAACATATTCGAAAGCAAACAAATCAACTCCTTCAGAAATATAAAACTTTGTTTTATCGATGACCTTTTATAGGTGTAGATTAAGATCTCTAACCTAATCCATTATGTTCAAATGATGGTTTCTCTTTCCGTAGATTGGTCACAGTAGAAAAACAGACTGACGGTTAGAGAGTTATGCCTATTTGAAGTTTGCAAAAAGAGCTGGAGAAAACTGCTACAAAAGGGCTTCCGCTACATTTACAATTACTGTCGAAAAATAGCTTTCGACGGAGTCAAAAGGTGATTAAGTCGAAAGGTGACTAAGTCGAAAGGTGCTTCCGAAAATGCTATAGAAGGGTCCAAAACTACTGCAGAATGATGCAGTCGAAAGGTTACTAAGTCGAAAGTGCTTCCGAAAATGCTACAGAAGGGTACAGAACTGCTGCAAAATGATGCATTCGAAAGGTTACTAAGTCGAAAGGTGCATCCGAAAATGCTACAGAAAGGTCCAGAACTGCTGCAGAATGATGCAGTCGAAAGGTTACTAAGTCGAAAGGTGCTTTCAAAAATGCTGCAGAAGGGTCCATAACTGCTGCAGAATGATGCAGTCGAAAGGTTTCTAGGTCGAAAGGTGCTTTCGAAAATGCTACAGAAGGGTCCAGAACTGATGTAGTCGAAAGGTGCTTCCGACAAGGTCGAATGGCAGAGTCATAAATAACATGAAAACTGTTATTTTGCTTATTAAAGTATATTTTTTTCACCAACTCCTATTCTTTGTCAAATTTCTATTGGTTAATGGTATACTTTAATATTTTCTTTATAGAAAAACTGCTGTAGATCAAATTTTATTATTTTCAAAATTGTTTTCAAAATTATTAATTATATTAATATTTTAATATAATTATTAAGCCTTTTTAGCATAGAAAATTCATAATAAATCGAAATCCCTTGGGAAAAATCCAAAAAATTCACCAAAAATATAAAATAACGTTTTCTACATCATACGAACATTTCGGGGCAAAAATAATTATTTTATTATTTTTAATAATTAAAACCCAAAATAAATGCCTTTTTCACCTTAGGAAATTCATAAAAATTCTTGTTAATTCCGTAAATTATGAAATTAAAAACCCATCATTAAAATACGTTTTACACAACGTATCTAAAATCTAAGTCGTTTGGTGGTCATTTACTAAGATCTTTACTTTAAAACCCATCATTTTAATTCCCTAAAAATTCCAATAAATCACCATAAATCATTATTTTATCCAAGTAATGACTATTAGATCCAAACATGATCAACACAGCAATATACGTTCACTTACTATCCATAATCGAACCAAAACAAGGAAAAATGAGATGATTTACACTATTATTCACCTTCATTAAGTTGTTGGAGTTTGAGATTTGTCCTAGCTTTAATCTTCTAGCTTTCTCTCTTGGATCTTTCAAGTTTGCTGATCTCCGAAGGTGTTTTAATGGCTAGCTATATCTTCTCTTTTATGTGTATTTTGAATTACGAAATGGTAGGTGAGAATAAAGGAGGTTTTAAGGGTATATGAGTGTGGCCATTCCCATATTGCCCTCCTCTTATTTTCCTAACTTATAAATTATAAACCATACTTATACATTCATTAGTTTAGCTATGGCCAAGTTAACTAACAATTAAATCTCAATTCCCTAATCAACCAAATTATTCTATTTAATTTATCCAATTAATTGTCCTGAATAATGCTAAACAAAAATTAGAGGTGTTACAAATAGATCATTGGAGCTGGACGTGTTTAGTTGTCGAGAGGTCTTCTTTTCTATCATGCTCGATGCTGATGTGATAATCTGCTATCCAAGAAATACCATTAATTGCAAGGTAGTTGACTTAATGAGTATTCTTATCCTATTGTTGTTACCACTATTAGTTTAAATTTCTATTAAACTCCGGTAGTACTCATGCTTATTTGCAGGTACCAAATTCAACGATCTATACTTCGATGGACTTGGGTTTCGATTTCTGTTGAAATTCAGGCCCATTAAGGTATGGGTGTTACATTTGGTATCAAAGCCTAGGCTAGTAGATCAGAGGAATTAGGATAAATTGAGAGAACATATTTGTACTTTACTATCTAGTTTATTATATCTTTACGTTAGATTCTAAGAATTCCAATTATAGAAGTAGTTGTAGCTCTCCAAAGGAATAGGCAAAGAAGTTATGGGTCGGAAGTATCTTAGAGTTAAGATTTTCACACCGACTCTGGAGTACACCATGGAGTGCCGGCAATTTGTAAGGCATAATTGATAAAGAGCATGAGTACAACATATAGCTGAATTTCGTAGACTGAAGGTGTTTGACTTAATGGTTGAGATCTAGCTACCTTGTGATTTTGGATTTTGATGATGAGTTCCAGTCGGAGACACACATTTATTCCAGATGGGCGGAAAATTGGAGTCCATATATTGCAAACATCCTAGAACCAGTTTTGCCAAGAGATTGTCCATCGATCATCTCTTTGATGGCAAGCTAGATATTTATTTGGAGATAATGCCAATTCCTTAGTTTTAAACCTTTGAGAGATTTTTCTATAAAGTATATTTTGAAAATGCCTTAAATTTTCTAAAAATGGTCTTTAAAGGATTTTGTTTCCCAAGGATTTGTTTTGAAAATTTTGTTTTGTGAAGTTTTGAAATTTTAATTTCCAAAGCAATACGTATACCACTAAGTTGGTCGTTTTAAGAAATTTCGATTTATAAAAGAGTAAGTTTTGAAACCCTTATATATATATACCAATAAAGGTTGATTTTATCTTGGTAAGAAAATAGTTTTTTGATTTGTAGAATGAGTTTCAGGGTTGATTATTTAGCACAATAATTTTCCTATTTTTGAATTTTTTAAAATCTTCTTTCTTTAAGATATAGACAAAATAGGAATGACATTCAATTTTATTGCAGTATGTAGTTTGAAATGTGTGGTACCATCACTATTAGAAGAAATCTTTTATGCAAAGTAGGCAGGAAATAGTAGTTGAAATATTTTTGAGTTTTTGGAATTATTGTTGGTCGCACCAGTTTTGTTGGGACTACTGTGAATTGCTGGAGCATGGTTCGGGACTAGACAGTAGGCTTTATCACCACCGTAATGAGGGTAGGAATTTTTTGGATCGTGTCAAAACAAAGGAGACGGTGAAAAATGATTATTATTATAATTATTTAATCTGACCATAATTGAGTCTTGATTCAATTAACGCCCAAAGCCCATATAGCAGTGACCACCTAGAGTAAAACTAGAGTGATTTACTAGTTAATTAGTTTTGGCATAACTTTAACCTAGAACAAGACTATAAAAGTTGCGTCTGAATTCTCCCAGTTGCCTTCTTTCATTCCTCCTCCCTTAAATAGCTGAACCCAATATTCATCACCCTTCTCCTCAAAGTATTAGCCTCTCTCTTTCATTCTTCCCATAGGCAACATCGTTTTTTCCTAGGACTAGCAACCTCGCCTTCCACTTATGCTAGTTTTGCACGTTAGGTCTCGCCCCACCACCACTCCAAATCTAAACCCTATTTCCTTCGTTCGACCAGTTCTTAGTCCAAGACATCTTTTCACACTGCTCATTTTTCCTTGCACCATTATGGTCTCAACCCTCAAGAGACCACTTGGCTGAACCGGAATGAGCAGAAGGTTTCACCACTTTTGGGATGGAATAACTATTCATCGTGGTAGGATTTGTTCCGATCCTCTATTTCGAGACCTTTGAGCGGGAATGTTACCCGTACTGCTTTTACCTTTTCGATGTTGTATTAGAATAGAATTTCAATAGAGGAAATAGTTTGATTCGTTTGGAGGTTAAGGGTGTCTTGATTTAGCCGACTAATGATGATCTCACTGTGATTTTAGGCCTCTGCGAAGGATAAGGACTTAGATGATTTTGAAGTGACCAACTCAAATATTTTGCAACAGATCTTTTCCCATATGTCGGTATTTGGAAGATGGATAATCTACGTATTACTGGCCATCAGGTTGTGTACATCATTTAGCATAACGCCATCCCTTAGATGGGAAGTTATGACTGGACTTGTCCTATGGTGCGGAAGACCACCTATGTTAGTATTGGCAGCGTTACCG
The DNA here is from genome assembly GCA_030765085.1 of Allium cepa. Classification (NCBI taxonomy): domain Eukaryota; kingdom Viridiplantae; phylum Streptophyta; class Magnoliopsida; order Asparagales; family Amaryllidaceae; genus Allium; species Allium cepa. The sequence continues at coordinate 170,184,597 of CM060932.1, forward strand.
TCAATTGGACCTACACACTCGTGAGGCACTTTTTTGATCAAGGATTAACACTCCACAAAGACTCTTTCTGTATTTTCACCTAGTCACTCTCGTCTTTAGGTAATATGGGTGAACCTCCATGGATAGGTAGTTTAGTAGAAGGTTCCTTCTACCATCATTAAATCCTTCCTTAGGTAGGTGAAAATTCCAAAGCGGTCAACAATATCATTAGTGCTAGTGGCACAAGATTGGATGTATAGCTGCCATACTACGACCATTCAAGGGTCGCAACAATGGATCGTGCTCTAGCCACAGAGCAAGGCATCTCATAGTATGTAGGCATTATTTTAGGATTTATGGTTTTTTTGTCTTTTCTCTTCCAGCATTTGTTCTTTTCTTTTAGATTGTTTAGGTTGTAACTGTTAATTGTCTTTAGCAAAAGGCACACACAATATTACAAGTTCCTATTTATTTACTATGTTCTTGTTTTAAGACATGCAAACCGCTCTTATATATGAATAGTGAAGAAGTAGTATAAATATGGAAATCTCATAAAACACACTTTACTAACAGTAAATGCAATATAAGGTAGGAAGTTTAGAATAGTTGGAAAATTTTAACGAAGGACATGATAAAGTTGTTTTGGTATCACTGGTTATCACTCATGTTCCTTAAAAGCTAATTTTTTTGGGTAATCGGGCATGATGACATTTTTAATAAAATATCATGTTTTATGGGTAAAGGTTAGTTGTATAATTTTATAATTTGGTTTATGCGTTTAGCGTATAGCCGATTTCTGGCTTCACTAAAGTTGTGGCTTAATATATCAAAATTTTTGAAAAGAAAACATTTTAAAAAGCTTCTCTTTTTTCTAAATTTTTTTTAGGTTTTACTTATTTTTGGCTCTTAAATCAATTTTATAATTTTATCCAAAATTTGATTTCAAGGGTAAATGTGCGTCTAAATATTTTCGGATTTAATTTTTCAAATGACGTAAAATTTGAAAAGCGAGAAAGATTTTTGTTAAACATTTGATTTTGAAGACTACATGTTAAGCATAGGGAAGGCAAATAAAGTTAGAATTTGTAGATTTAGCGGTGCATTAGGATCGACAATACGACAAATGCAAGCTTTAATAAGGAAAAAACCATTTTAGCCTTGGAACTTCTATTTCCATACCTTGTCGATGATGCGGGCGAGTCTATTTATAGACTCAATTCATTTTTAGAGGCTGAAAAAAGCCTCCTTATGCGCTTTATAAGTGGAAAATTTAAACTAAATCCGAGGCATTAAGGAAATTACCACTGTACTATGGAAATATGAAGACCATAGAGTGGTAAAAATGTTAAATTCTCTATCTTAATTCCTACTTGGCATTAGAATAAAATTTAGGGATTGATTTTTTGACGCGTTAGAATTTTAAATGGTAGGAATTGGATGCAATATTGTTTGCTTCATATTTCTATTTATAGGAGTAATGGTGTCTTGATTTAAAAGATTTTAAAATGCTAAAGACATATAGAACTGCAAGTGTGTGTATATATATATATGTATATATATGTATATGTGTGTGTGTGTGTAAGTACATATAAGTTGTTTGCATCATATTTTTCAAAAATGTTTTGAAAGAAATGCATTCATATAGAAGGATCCAATTTATAATTATTTTGAAAACATATTTTCCGTGTGGTGATAAAGTAATATATTATGAACTTATGCACGTTTGCTTGCGAATTTATTGTACACTCATTGATTATGTAGTTTAGAATAATTATGATCCAAAACCATAACTTAGTCATTTGTGCAATTTTAGGGACGAAATTCTTTTTATGGGGAGGAAGAATTTAACACCCCGTAATTTTGTGTTTGTTATTTAATTAGTTATTTAGTTAATTAATTCAGCTCCAAAAACAGGATTTGTGCAAATGATGGAATTTGACCAGAAAACTTGCATCATTACTTTCGTGGCAAAATTCCAAGCAACTATCGTATTTAGAGTTTTACGAGCGGAGTCCAATGACAAAGTTACAGATGAAAAATGAATTTGGAATGAAAATAATTAAAATAGGAATATTAACAAAAAATTTCTTGGCCCATAGCTCGATCGTCATGCATAAGCGGTCATAAGGGATGGTCGACCCGCTTGAATGTGGTGGTTCTAGTAACCCTTGGCCATACACGACCTGGATTTTAAATCGTGCGGTTCTGGTTGACTCTAGCGCCTATAAATTTAGGCCTAACCCTCCCTTCTCTTCTCATATTTTTCTGAATAGTGCAATGAAGCTTTACCATTTCTTCTTCTCCACTTTCTTTCTAACTTATAAAAATAATATATTTGTACTTATATTCATACAAATTGGAGAAGAATAGAAATCAAATGAAAAGAGATGAGAAGAGAATCAACTATACATGCATTTGAGGTAATTTATGTATTAATATATTTGTATCCATTTTCTCTTCCAATCCCGAATCCCTTCTTAAATCTATAATTCTAATATACATATATAACTTTTTTATACACATTTCTTAAATTAAAAGGGATCTGGAGACGAATTTAAGGTTCCACGTCAGTTTTTAAGCTTTGGATCGCTTTTAAAAGGTAGATGGAAAATTTATATATTGTTTATGATTTTAAATCTATTCCTTTGGCATACGTTTGATTTTTATGTCTAAATTAATTTTATTTGTGAATTTTAGGCTTAAATTAGTGTAGAAAACTATTCCCTACATATTCGTGTTTTATGTCTCATTTGAATATGTTTACACCTAGATCTGGAAATCCATCCCAAAGATTTTAGAGTTGAATGTTGTATATGTTTATTCCAGATCTGTACTTAGGTGTAAAATAGGATTTTGTTATTATTGCCCAAATTGTGCCGTGTTGTAGATTTTCCGTAGTTTAATTTGTGGGAAGAACATCCATTTAACTTTTATAAATTTGTTTACTTTTTTCACTTTTCATTCAAAAAGGAAAATTTTGATTTAACAAGGAATATCAATAAAAAAAGGGAAGAGATGTGTAAATTACAGATTTATTCTCCGTAGTCTACACTATCTATTCCAATCAAAAAGAAATTATCCATTCCTTGTAATTTCAAATGGAGTCAGTCTTTCCTTTTTGTGTTAAACCAATATATGGAAATTATGGTGGAAAATATTTCTAAGGAATTAAATTCTAGCAAATTATATATGGAAAGCATATTCCAGTTACATATTTATGAATATAATATATTTGGTCATGAATAGGTAGTATTATTAGGTAGTGTATACATATTTATTGCTTCAATAAAGAAGAATGTCATTTATTTATGCGCTATTTGTGTGTAACATTCGTTAGTTATTATTATATTTAGGGAAGCGAATAGTTAGAATTATAAAAGGTAGCAATTCATTTTAGTGGGAAATAAATTAGGAATTCCTATTAATTAACTAATAGGAAATGAAAGATTGTAACCTAAAATAATGGGTAATTAATAAGAAATAATGAAGAGTATTAAATTAAGGGTTATAATTAGTAGAGACAAATGGATCAATGAGACTGATAAAAATGGAATAGATATAAAAAGGTTACTAATTTGAAATTAGTAATCATACATAAATGTCTTAGGAAATGTCCATTATGATTTTATGGACAAATTGAGATTTATGAGCATTAAAAGGGGGTTGTGGGTAGATAAGTATTTAAGTAAATCTTATTACCTTAAATAAAAAGAAATTAGTAAGCTAACTCCAATGTCAACATAAGATGGCATAAGTAAGGACTTAGGATGGTTAATTTGACTTAGTAGGTTAGTGATGCAAGGTCAGTAGAGTCACTCAACGGAAGACTTGTTTTCTTAATTGGAAAGTATTAAATGGTCCAAATTTGGAATTAGGAGCATTGAGGGATATCTCTAAAAAGGTTTACTTCAGTGTTGAGGTATTAAGTGGCTATCTTAGGGCCGACCTCGTTACTGGGTCAATTGACCGATCCATTGTAGCCAAAAATGGCTAAAGCCAAAAATTTGACTAGTTGGGTTCTTCCATCGATTGACTTCTTTGATAATCAACTGTTAAATCTGACTAGTCGACCATTGAAGGTCAAAATCGGTTTATTTCCTTTGGCTAGCAAAACGTACACTTTCTACTTCGACTAATTGACCGATGCCCCTAGCCAGTCAAATGTCCACTTGTAGAATTCTGGCTTTGAACCTTGATGAGCTTAATTTCTCTAAGGAAATTTATCCAACCATTCAAACTCCACTCGATCATTGCCCTAGCTTCCCTTTTCCCAAACGTTGTGCCTATGGTAATGCAACATTGAGCCCACCATTTACATTTTACAATTGAGTTTGTATCATCGACGAACCGCAATGGCACGAGTACCACTTGAAGGTAATTCAAAGAACTATCACGGAACTCAAACGCTTTATAAATCATGTGAGTGTAAGGTGCTCATCTATCCTTACATCACAACCACAAACCAATAACAATTACTAACAAATAATTCTATCACCTATCGATCTCATTCAAGTTAACTCATTTAATTAGTTTCAATGGTTTTAGTTCATTATTTTTTATTCAATATTCATTCATCACACACGATAACACTTTCAATCAAACAACCCAATACCCAACCATGCGATAAGATGAAAAGCACTCAAAGCTACGCCTTAAGCCAAAATTGCAACATGCAAGCATAGAAACATAAAGGAAAATCATATTGAGTAGTTAATTATTCCCACTCACTCGGACTAGCTGAAATCCTCAAAATTCGTTTGCAATCAACTCTTGAAATCCATGGTTTAGCGATTTTGAAATCTACCCTTCACTTCTACCAAATTCTAATTTAGGAGTATTATAGAGGACACTTTAATTGAATTTATAATATTTTTGTGATTTTAGGAGAGGGAATAAAGAAGTAATGAAGAAAGGAAGGAGAACAAGAGCTTGGGAGCAAGGTTGAGGAATTGGATGACTTAGGAAAATGATGAGAAAATTAGGAGCAAATTTCGGAATTTGGTCTCTTAAAGTCACTTCCTTAGGTTATTTACAAGTTTTTCATTCTCCATCACATTCCATCTCTGTTTTTTATCTTCTCTGATTCTTTCAAGTTTTATATATTTTTCATTCATAAACGAATTCATAATGGAATTTCTTTAGGGTCATTCCGTCATCTTCAAAAATTCTCATTTACTTCCATATTCATTCTTATTCCATCTAATCCCATTTAATTTTGGTTTAGTGTTGACTAGAATGGTTGGCTCCGTAGGTAAGGGAGATTGTATGTGCTCGACGTTTATGGACTTAAGGATGAAGTGCTTTGATAGGGACATCGTTCTAGGATTACTACTCATTCTAGTGGTAATAGGATGTAAAATGACATAAAGAATTTATTTTATTGGAAAAGTATGTAGAGAGATTTCTCAAACTTTTATTGTAAAATGCATGACATGTAAAAGAGTCAAGGCAATGTAAAAAAGCCATGTGTCTTGCTACAACAACTAGATGTTTTGAAATGGAAATGGAAACAAATTTCCATGTACTTTACCTATGGGTTGCCAAGAAGCGGAAGAGGTAGTGAGAGTATTATCCAAGTTATGACCGAGCTATATTTGGATGGGTCGGATCGATCAAGTAGTCAGGTAGCAGAGTATAATTCCAGAACGACAACTTTAGAATTCAAATTCCAATTGAGGCCTAAAATTTAACCATAAATATACCAACAAACCATGAAGATAGCGTACTTAACAAAATAATTCAAAAGGCTAAAGTATGATGCTTAAAATCCAACTCAAACCATTTGATCAGTACCGATCCGATCAGAGCTCCTTAGATATGTACCGATCTGTGTTTTGTTCATAAAATCCAATCCCCATTTCAAGCTAAGGGAACCCTAAGTCATGTTCAGGTAGAGAAAACTCAAAATTCATGGATGGCTACAAATTAATGCCCATAGATTCAAAGTTAAAAGAACCGAAGTTTCAATAACCAAGTCATGGATGACCACCAACCCCAAGCGCTCCAATTGGTATCGAACCGTGGAATACTTGCTGATTTGGCCATGATCACTTTAGGATACCTTCTTTATGATGTTGATTATGTGAGGAGAATGCAGTGGAGATAAAACTGCTGACCTTCGTCTATAAATAGGGGATGGTAGGCATAATTTTGAGATCCCCTTTTCTGCATTCTAAATTTCTATATTGCTTCCATAATTTCTTGGATCATCATGATCCATAGACTATTGATCCGTAGCGTCACACCTGCAAAGACTTTGCAGTATCATTACCAAAGCTTAAGTAGACGTAAGCCAATGATTAGCTAAATCACTATAGATTGTTATGTGCTATTCTTTCTCGTTTTATTTAATTTCTTTATTTTATTCCCCTCTGTAAATTTCTAGGGTGTTCGTGCCAACTTTTGAAGTAAAAATTTAGTGCTTTCGCTAAGGTTTTTCAGTCTGTCGCTATTATCTATTTTAAACCATTGGATTCTTTTAATACATGAAGTAAATCTACTAGTTATGTTCCTAAGGTCTGTGATTATTTTGATTTTTATAAAATCTATCATAGGATCTATCGATGTACCATCTCTAGGAAATGTTAAGGAAATATCAACCATCTCCAGACCTACTAATGACGTTGATAATGCTGGTTCTCAACACATGGAAGAAACCATTCAGTCCAACACTACTAAAATTACTAGCTCTTCAAATATAATCCTAGGGTTGAAATGGATAAAATAATGAAAGAACTAAACAGTAGGATGCTTGAAAGCTAGAATGCAATGATGAAATAGATAAAAGAGAACTTGGACTTAATGACCTAGGTGTCTTAGGGTCATGGAAGGAACAAAGGGAATTATTGCCCTCCGATTCAAAAGAAGATAGATTCTCCTCATCTGGTGAAAATCATAGAGAAAGGAAACAAAGGATGAAAGCAAAGGATATTGTAACCTCGATAAATGGCTTGATGAGAATTCAAAATAGAGATATTCAGATCAGTATTGAGCCATCCCCATAGGTCGGTACTAACCCAAGGTATCAAGAAATGAAAGTTGGGGATGTTGTTGATTTGCCTGATGATGTTGATGGTGGAGATGGACATGTTGTTGATGGCCGAAATACTGGATTTCAAACAGATGCTATTTGACAATGAAATTTTTCACAGAGAATGGGTTAGGAGTCAACCAAAGTGATCAGAATGTGAGGCATGAATGCTGCATCATGGAGTTAAGAGAAGCGTAGCGACGTGAAAAAGGGATGGACATGGAGAAGACTCTCTGCATCAAGTTAATTGATGCATAGTCACCATCGTCCTAGCCCTGGCTCATCGGTACAACAAATTCCATAAACTATAGATTTAAGATAATAGCCAGAGAATGTGAGGGAGGCCCCGACCAAATTGACGATCAAAAACCTTGTCGATCAAGATGATCCTTCTTGGGTCTTGAAGATCAGATCTCAACTCAGCATGAAGATGAAAAAGGAGTTGGTAGGGTTCCTTCGGTCAAACCTAGATATGTTTGCTTGGACTCATTTTGACATGGGTGGAATATAGTCGGAGATAGCATGCCATGCATTGAATGTGAACCCTAAATGTCCCCCTATAAAAAAGAAACGATGCAACCTGGGTTGGGATTGATTCGCTACGTTGAAGGAGGAAATGGATAAGCTAAATCTAATGGCTTTATCCGCAATGCTCCATACCCTGAATCGGTATCCAATCAAGTCCTCTTCAAGGATCCTAATGGAAAATGGCGGACGTGCATTGACTATTCAGACTTGAATAAGGCATGCCCAAATGATAACTTCCCATTGACAAATATAGACTAGCTAGTGGACTATACACCTATCTACGAACTGCCAATTTTTATGGATGCTTATTCCGGTTATAATCAAATCCCAATGCATATCCCAGATCGAGAACACACCAGCTTCATAATCGACATGGGATTGTTGTTTCCTTGTTATGTCATTTTTTCCAAAGAATGCAAAAGCAACCTACAAGAAATTGGTGAATTCGATGTTCAAGAATCAGATCGGACATACAATGGAGTTCTATATGGACGATATGATGGCAAAGTCACATTGATCGACGAACCACTTGAAATACCTATTAGAAATGTTTGGCACGCTTTAAAGATATGGGATGAAACTTAACCCACCGAAATGCTCATTCAAAATCGCTTTAGGAAAGTTCTTGGATTTCATAGCAAACTCGAGGGGCATAGAAGCTAATCCAAAGCAGATTAAGGCCTTGAGAAATGTCGAAGCCCGAAAGATGATAAAGGAGGTGCAGAGCCTGAATGGGAAGTAGCCACACTGTCAATTTATTTCAAAGGCTACAAACAAGTGTATACCATTCTTCGACACCCTCAAAACGGGAAAAGGATATTTTTCTTAGGTGTATGACTGTAAAGATGCTTTTCAGGCCTCACTTGATCATCTAGAAAGATCGTCGTCTTATCGCAGCCATTGGAAGGAGATGGTCTATTCGTTTATTTGGAAGAATTTATTCATGCTTTAAGTGCTGCTGTTGTAATTGAGGAAGCCATAATCCAAAAGTCGGTGTATTACATTAGAAAGTGGTTATCGAAAGCACAAAGAATCTTATCCAAAGTTGGAAAAACTAGCTTATTGTTTGTTTATTGCATCAAGGAAACTCTGTCCCTACTTTCAATCCCATCCAATCGAAGTACTGACAGACCAGCACTAAGGCAGTTATTGCAATGACTTGAAACTTCAGGAAAGTTGGTTAAGTGGAACATCAAACTTTGTCTGTATGATATATCGTATCATCCTAGGAGAGAGATTTGAGTACAAGAATTGGCCAATTCTATTCTTGAATTTACCACCTATGATGAGGAGAAAGAAGAAGGCATCGAGCGAAGCGTCTAATGGAAGTTAAACACAAATGAATCATCCAACGAACGTTGCTCGAGGGCAGTAGTGTTTTGGTAACCCTCGAAGAATGATCAATCTATTATGACCTAAAACTTGAATACCTCGCAATAAACAACGAAGCAAAATACGAAGCTATGATCGCAAGACTCAAGATAGCGAAGTAATCATGACTTTGCTTATATATTTGACTCTCAGTTGGTTGTCCGACAGGTAAAGAAAGAATTTCAGGCTAAGAGAGCGAGGCTAGCCCCTTATTTTGACGAAGGTTCTGAAACTACTGAACAATATTGCATATTACATGATAACATATATCCATAGGGAAGAGAACACAAATGAGACTCGCTATCCAGGCAGCTGGCTCTTGTGATGCACAACATTTGGGGTTAGTTCCAGTGGAGGTATTCTCAGCTCCAAGCATCGACCAGATGAACATTGATTTGATCTTAGAGGTTGAAGCTGAAAAGGAGTCATGAATGACTTCGATCAATGATTACTTGCTAAAAGGAACTCCTCCAGATGGAAGAAATGAATGGAGAAAACTCCTTCGCAAAGCTCCACAATTTATTATTTAAGAAGGAGCACTGTACAAGAGAAGGTTCTTGACTCCCCTGCTACAGCACGTCACCAATAAAGAATCTAGGAGGATCCTTACAAATGTACATGAAGGAGCTTGTGGCAATCACATCGGGGACCAAACGTTTGTAAGAAACAAATTTCCACTATGGATATTCTTGGGCAACCATCAACTGGGATGCGACTGATTACACTGAGAGGTGCAATAGATTCCAAAGATTTGTGAAGGTTCCTAGAGCACCACTGATAGAAATTACACAAATGTTAAATCCATGGCCATTTATGGTATGTGGATTAACATTATTGATGTGTTGTTGATGTAGAAAGGCGGAGCAACGTAAGCTAGTGTTGCAGTTGACTATTTCACGAAATAGGCTGAAGAGGAACCACTTGCCACAATTATTAGAAAGAAGGTGATCAATTTCATAGTCAAAAGCATCATCTGTCGATTTGGGATTTCATATACAATCATATCCGATAACGAAACCCAGTTCTATATTGCTGAATTTAAGAATTTCTGCAACAAATATCGGATAGAGAAAAGATTTGTAATGATGGCACACCTTCAAGCAAATGGAAAGTGGAGGTGATGAAAAAAATTATTAAGTCCATTCTAAAGAAACGATTGACAAAGGCGAAAGGCAAGTGGGTCCATGACTTACCTTTAGCACTTTGGTCATACCCAATTAGCTTTGGCCTATGGATTAGAGGCTATGATTCTAATTGAATTAAGAGTCCCTTTCATTGAAAGGTTTATTATAATCCCAAAATGAATGACGAGCTCCTGCTTGAGACCCTTAATACGGTCGATGTGAAACACGATGAAGCCGATTTAAGAGTCGTTGCTCACTAGAAATTAGTAGCTCGACATTCTATTACAAAGTATGGAGCTGGACCTTCAAGATCGATGATCCCATCCTTAAATGAATATTCCCTGGTCTAGTGAATATAGGCATGAGTCTGGAAGGTCCGTATGCTATTGAACATAAGCTTGGAGATGGAATATTCAAGCTAGCAAACATTAATGGAATCTCACTTTCAGGAACGTGGAATAGCGAAAATCTACGTCATTATTTCACTAAGATATTTTTTTTAAATATTTAGCTAGGCTTTGATGTAACTAGGTAAAGTCTTCCAATCGTGTGAATATAAAATGAATTGGCTTTAGGGAATTGATTATTTGTGTTCCTATTCGCATAACCAAGCGATGTTAATAACATCATAATTGAAAACTATGTGTTTGTAAAATGCAGGCATATATGTGCTTGGAGATAGGCACCGATCGAATTTCATAATCTATGATTAAACATAAGGAATGTAACAGTTCAAGGTATGCAGAGATAGATACCGTCTTTCGTCCTATGATTTGGGTGTTAGAATATAAACTCGTAGGAGCTAGGCGGAACAATATGACCCAAGACCTTTTCTTGGAGATAGAAAAAGCATCAAACCATTATCCAGAGACTAACAAGGTCAATGTGCAATGCCTAGATATAGGCATCTTGCTTGATTAGCCTCAAAGATAAGGCATATGTCGTCAATCCCTAGACATGGGCATCTTCCTTGATTAGCCTCAGAGATAAGGCATATGCAATCAATGGCCAGACTTAAGCGAGATCGGGTGTAAACATACAGAGATGGACATTCAAGCCGCTGCCTAGGGTGGCTAATCACGATCAATGCATATTATAGGCATTATCAAACATGGATGTCCAGAGATAGACATCTAAGACATCATTCCATTATAACAAGGAGTAGTATGGAAATTATACTTTACCGCTAGTCAATCAGAACCTAACTAGTGGTAAACAAAGAAAATTGTTAACCTAAATAAGTAGGAGTAAGAAACCTTCCCCCTACATGTTTGCAATGGGTGGTTAAAGTGCTACAATTTAAGTGCATTGGCGGTTAGCATAAATGGCTAAATAAAACAAATACATAACAAATAAATGCAAAATATAAAAAAATTAATTTATTCGTTATTAACATGCTTTTTTGAAAAAAAGCAAAGGCAACATCTACACATCACTAGCCTATGTATACAAAATTAAAACTAAACAAACAACAAAGAAACAAAAGAAAGTGACAACTAAGCATTCTTCCTCCACTTTTTGCGAGATTTCTCGCCTTTACCCCCTTTGAAAAAAACCTTTAGGTTTAGTTTCCCAATCATAATTGCTCCCCGTAGATTCAAGAGCCTTATGATGAGTACTGCCAAAATTGTGGGCAGAAGTGGGAATAAATTTCAGCTTCGTAGGCAACGAAAATGAGAGAGGAGGAGGAACATCATCCATTTTGTTCTTCTTAATGTCCTTGACCAATATACTTTGCAACTTTTGTATCTCTTGTACCGATGGTCCAAGAAAATGCTTAGTAACGCTAGTGATAATAATACGTCGTCTCCCTGAATCCTATGAGGATCACTCATTGTCTCCTAATCCATGGTATTGATCATTTCAACATCAGAACCTAGAGTGGTCTGCTAGGGAGGCTGAAATCTGGATAGGGGTAGACATAATGATTGATTTGATCAAGGTAGGTTGTGTACCCTAACATAAACCTCTTTCATGTAGGGGAACGAAAGCAGGTTCACCTAGAACTTGAAAACAAAAAGTGGATATTAAACATCAATAAGTGTCTTTGAGCCATCTTGAATACATGTGAGGTTAACTATATACCTTCGGGAGATATTGACTCTATATGAGTTCGGGTACTAGTAGAGCCTCCCTCAAGGACAGGAAAAAAGATTGGTAGCTCTGGGAATGATTAAGTATCCCCGAAGCCAAGCTATTTCACACTATAATGGACGTTAGATGTGGGTGCCAGAGCAACAATAGTCCAAGTACCTGACAACCCCAATGTGAAAGAAGTAGTAACGTCGATGCATGTCCTTGAGGAACAAAATCAAAACTCTCACCCAAACCTTCATGCCGAGTTTGGATTGGGCCTCGGTAGATACACCATCTAAGGGAATGATTTTAGGGTGTAAGAGGAGGCCAATATCCACCCAAGCCATGGCCTGAGGATACCCCTTTCTAACCATCTCATGTTTCCAAACTTGACAATGTTCATGCAAAACTACACAAGTGTACGCTTAAATTTAGACATAACCCGGTCCTCAATAGCCTTGAACCTTTCATCCACCATTTTTACTTGGGACGTAGCATTATCTATCGTCCAACGAGTATCTAATAGCTCCTTGCATTAGTTTTGGACCTGGGTAAGTGCATCATCTTTCTCTTTGTCTCGACCTCTATTAGTTCTTTAAACCTCTTTAACTCTGAGGTCTGCTCTTCCACGATCTTTTGGAGGTTTTTGTTCTTTAATGAAAGAGTGTGATTCATGTGGTAAGTAGCCTTAGTTTTCCTCTGCTAGCTCTAATGATCTTCTTCAAGGGACTTAGTCTTTTCTTCTAACTTTTTCTCAGCTTCAGCCAGTGAAGCTTAAAGCCCTTCAAATTTTTAATAGGGGTTTTGATGATATGTTTATCATATTATTGAAGACGCTTCATCCCCTTAAGTTCGATCCTTCTCTTAGAAGAAACTTCATAAATGGCCTCGTCTATCCTCTTGTGGTATTGATCATACATATCGCACATACAAGCCGCGATGTCAGAACCAATTTTTAAAGGAATATCCTTTAGGTAAGGAAGAAATACAATGTTATTGAAGAAGACTTTTTGAAAAGCACTCTACATAGCAGCCAAATGTGAGTTTGTAACAACTTTGATTTCAAGGTTAGTAGTAAGGGCATCAAGCTACCTTTGCCTAGGCCACCATTTGGTACTGTCAGGAAACACTGGCCCATATGACTATTTAGACTATCGTGGCATATGGGAAGACATTACTGTTTGTGTTATATGAGCGATTAAAACTGGAGAAATCAATACCTTGATAGATGGGATGGGATCAGGACTCATTGAAAACCTATCCATGCTATGCACCAGCTGAGAACGAGACCTATATCGAGGAGATGGAATTCTATCAAATTCCCTATAATGCTCATCACAAGATCTAAAGTCCTTGTCTCGCCTCCTATAATCTCATCTTTGGCATCTTCTTGAATCCAACTCGTGGGCTAATTTACGAGGACGGTCGAAGGAGCCGAGCTTCTTATACTTTCTTCGATGGTTGTTAAGAATGTCGAACAAACACCTACGTTCCATGTAACACCCGGTATTTTCAACCATTCTCATCTGCACATGTCGGACTTGAATTGCTCAAAATACCACGTTGTAAATAAAATTGGGCAAATCTCAGAGTATACAGTAAATAAATAATCACAGATCACAGTCACAGAGTATTTGATAATGCAACAGAAGTAAAAGAAATAGTAGTTCATGAAGCTACTATATAAATATATCAGAGTTACTTAAGACACAACAGAAGAAATAGAGTACAATAGAAGTTTCAATACAATAACCAAGTACAAGATGAATAGAACAACATAACTGAAATAGATAGAACAAGACAAGCAGATAATCTCCAGCGATTCAAATCTCCAGAAGGTGGAATCTAAATCTGTGAATAACTCAGGCTGACCCGAGCATAAATAAAAATACAAACACTCGAGTCAGAACAAACATACTTATACAATGTAAACCAACTCAAGTGAACCATAGTAAAGGTACAAGTAACTTAGAAGATGCTTGGGACCGTCCATCCTCTAAGGATCCGTTAAACTATTTACTATGTAGTAGTATCGCGTTATTATAATAATATCTATCAGTAAAATAAATTTACTTTAAAATAGCGTTAAGGAGTGACCCAATATTCCCCTTAACACAAATAATGCCAGTAGTCTATACAGTACCGGCATATCTCCTGATCGGGAGACAATGAGAAGATGCTGCATAGGTACGACACAAATAGAAACTCGTAGTAAAGGCTCGATATGGTAAGTGACACGGCACACAAGGCAATGCCAAGGTAGATATACAAATTACGACACTCGGGCTGGTGGAAACGCAGCAGCCCATACGCCCACCTCGGAACACATTCCCAAAATCGGAGGGGCGCCCAAACAATCACAAAAGCAATAGAATGGTATCGAAGAAATGCGTCCGACCAGAGGAGCTACCCCTTTTGGCTGGAGACCGCTCCTGTTTTTGCCACCTTATGCCAACTCACGGGAGTTAGGTCCATGTAACATACCTCAAGGACGTCGCCACCATCCGACTTCATTCTAGAATCTCCACTGCGTACACGGTTGTCAAAGTGGTTTTAGGTATCGACAGAGAGTATGTCCATATCCGATCTCGGTCTCTTTACCAACCAATCATTATTATAACCCGTGGTTATAACTTTAAAATAATATTTTATACTTCAAAATAAAATATCATTTCAATCCAAATCTTTATCAAAATAAAGATTAAATCATTTCCAAACCATTCAATATAACAATATACCATATCTTTCAAATTCAAATATTTATCAAAATAAATATCAAGTCATTTCCAACCATTTCAATATATTAAATTATTATATCCTTTCAAAACTTCCTTTCAAATCATTTTAATACATTAAAATATCACATCCTTTCAAAACTTCATTTCCAAATCATTTTAATATCAAAATATCATATCTTTCAGAACTTCATTTTCAAATCAATTTAATATCAAAATATCTTATCTTTTAGAACTTCATTTTCAAATCATTTTAAAATCAACATATCATATCTATTAAAACTTTATTTCAAATCATCATATAAGTTCAAATCCAAATATTCAAATATAAATACCTTTTAAATTCAAAGATATCATTCATTTATTATCATTTCAAATCACCTTTTAAATGGTTTATATTCCAAATAAATTAATTCATTTAAACCATTTAAAAGTGAAGTTATTATAATTTCAAATCAGTTATTCAATTCCCAAAGTTTCAAACCATTCTGAGCTCATTTACTTAGTTAAAAACCATAAACATTGAAAATTTCAGCCATACGTAGCATTTAGAAAAAGCTGTTATAAGTTATACTTCAAAACATTTTAATTCAGCAAAGACAGCATTTTCAGAAATGCTGTAATAGCTCAAGTTTCAAATTAAACGTTTTTATTAATTTCAGCAAAGACAGCAGACTACTACATCATTTACAGAACTGTTGTAATAGGCCTTTATTAAGTTTTAGCCTTTTAGTTTACTTCAGCAACTACAGCATTTCCGAACTGCTGTAATAGCTTTTTTATTAGGTTTTTAGTTCATTTATAGAAACCATAGCATTTCTGAATGCTATTAAAAGTATTTTTCAGATTTTAGTGTATTTCCAGCAAATAATAAACTTCAATTTAAACCCTTTAAACATTATAAAAATCATATTTTCACATTCAAAAATGTTTATTAACATACCTTTAACATATGATTTTTATAAAATAAATTTCTTATAAATAAATCAATTTTTTCAACAAATTTACTTAACAAATTCAAGTGTATAATTTCATTTCCTTCACATATGCAATTTATTAACACTTACATTTTTAAATTTTCATTTTCATAAATTAAACTAAATTTCCAATTGATTTCATTTAACTAAAACCTTTAATTAAACCAAATTTCACATTTCCAAGTCAAGTTGTATTTCAAAATTACACATTTAAGCATTCATTTGTTTAACCATTTAAATTCATAGAAAAATCAATAATACTTTAATAAATCACTTAAATTCAAATTCAAATCAAATTATCATATTTACCATTTTCCAAATATAAATAAATTTCCATTTTATTTATATAACTTAAATATCATTTTTAACCAAAATTCCAAATTTCCAAACTTAAGTTATATTTCAATAAACCAATTTAATCGTTCATTAAGTGCATTTTTAACTCATAGAAAAATCATAATTACTTTATTTTAAAACATTTCAAAATCTATTTAAATATAATTTCATAAATTTATATTTTTTTAAATCTTAAAATGTAATAGCCCGCAAATCCATACCCCTTGAGTCAACACTATTCTACATCAATTGACTCAAACGAAACAAAAATACGAACCATTATGGATTAAAGAAGAAGAGATAGAAGAAGAAGGAACTAAACAATATCAGAATCTCACACTCGCAGCGGAATAAACTATAATAGTAAATATAGATCTTTACATAAAATGAATCTATATCTGTTACATCATATCATCAGAGTATCTCATACAACAATATTTAGTAATCAGACAATCCCATACAATCATAGCAGCGGATATATATACGAATACCAATAATACGTCTCAGACTCCAGCTCCTCTCCAGCTCAATAGCATCCTGACCTGAACATATAATACTCGGTCTGACCCGAGCATTATAATGAAATAACACCCGAGTCAGTCTGGAATACCAGCTGATAATAATGCACCCAAATTGATTATTAAAGTTTCAAAAATCCTT
Organism: Allium cepa; assembly: GCA_030765085.1. Lineage (NCBI taxonomy): Eukaryota > Viridiplantae > Streptophyta > Magnoliopsida > Asparagales > Amaryllidaceae > Allium > Allium cepa. The sequence goes on from CM060932.1 coordinate 170,201,413, forward strand.
TGAAAACAAAAGCATCTCGTAAGACCACGCCACAAATAAACATGTCGGGTTTTTACCTTACGATAGCTAAAACGCTTTTTATAGAAATCCTCTGATATTATAATAGGATCTATATACAAATACTTATAAAATAGCAAAAATTGTTACATTCATTAAATTCCAGCTACTAGCCATAGAGTGGGTAATACAAACAAAACTCGTACAAGGCTCATAGGGAGAATGGATTTCCAACAATGACTAGGCACCGGGGTACCACCTGTCACAGTACGGGGCCTAGATCACCGTACCGAGGACCACTCCCGATCCCCTGCAACACAAGGCCGGACCCATCACTTACTGGACAGTTCCGAATAAGATCACCCCACGGTTGGGATCAGCAACCGCACCACTAAGCCGAATAAAAAGGGACATCTAGACAAGGATGACCTTACTCTCAATTGGGGGCTACCCACCAAGCCTTGCTGCATATCCCCTGATTTTCAGTCATTCCCGGTTGATGAGGCTTGAGACTAAGCGTTACCTTATAGCACATATCCCTTAGAATGCCAATCGCCCACCTGACGATGTCTCGAAAGCATTCGTCCATACAAGTCCGTCCCGGGTTCGAACGGAACCGAAGGCACTACTCCTACTACATCCATTTTGGAAATATCCTCAGGATTAGTAGCGACTAGCCCTTGAACTTCACTGCTCCATCTTCAACTCCGAACACGTTTTTCCATGAAACGTACAAACCGGATCGAAGTGGTTTTCGAGAAATGAACCTCGATCCCGGTCTCTTCGAAACGATCAACGCATTTGTCCAATATTGATAGTCGGTGATTTAACTATCAATTTATATTCACAAACATCCATCACACAATAAATAATTTCCCACATTATTTATTTGCCTCAAATATCTTTAAAAGATATATTTTCAAATTTCCAAAACTCATTTGAAAACAATTCCCAAAATCTCTTCCTTTACAAGGTAAATCCTTTACCATTTATTCCCATTGAAAATAACCAAGTTCAAAAACATCTAGATTTAAAACCAATTTAAAAACACTTTATTCTGCAATATACTTTAAATATGTAAATTTACTTCTAGTTATTACTCAAAAATATAATTCAAATATGTAAAATAAAACTATTTATTAAATAGGAGTTTTGTTAACTAAATTTAAAAGTAGTGGTTTTAAAGGTTTAGTGCTATGTTTCAAATAATTTAAATCATCTATCCTTTAAATAAATCTATTTATCAAATAAAATACTAATAATATTCTTAAATCATTATACTATAGCTAAACTTATTACTTACCTTTAAATAAGAATTTCTTAAAAACACTTCCTTAAAACAAATTTAAACTTAACTTTTCAAACCTGATTTAAATCACGAACTCAGTTTTTCCCAGGGAAACATTTCCATTGAAACAACCCAAAGAATCTTCCATATAGATCCCGCCCGATCTACTCCAACCCAAATTTACGTTAGTTATCATAAATTTATTTCCAGGCTTAAAATAAACTCCTTTTGAAGTTTAAACACCCTTTTCCATTCCCCGAAATTCCATTTTCAAAGTATAGGTTTTAAACATTTTTAAATAAAACATTTGAGAATTTATTACCGGAAAATAATACTTATGAATTTCTTAACTAAATTCCAAGGGTGAAAAATGCATTTCAAAAAATATTGATTTACATTTATAATTATTAATTTATATTTAGAAAATTCGTTGAAACATATTTGAATTTTCTAGCAAACACTATTCATTATCAAAATAACCCATCATTATTTTAACACTTTATATCCTCTTATAAAATTTCTCACCTAAATCTATACTTTGCATTTATCGACTCATAATTTTCCCGCTTTATTTAAATTTCCCATTTACAAATTTCATTCTTCATCCGAACTAAAACCAAATTTTATTCCTTTAAACTCTTTATATAACAATTTCTTTCATTTCTTAATCCCAATTAAATCCATTTATAATTTAAAATTCTGGGTTTATATTTATTTCAACAATATCTCAATACAATTTATTTTCAGATTTATCAATCACAACATACAAACAATTTGCATTATCAATTCTAAAAATAATCATTATATTGTGAGGAATCCCGTTGGATCCCTCCAACCTGTTTTTCCCTGCATACACAAATATTAGCACATCACATATATAAATATCAATCCAGACTGATAACAACCATTATATTCAACCAATCACACAGATATTTATTTTAATCAGCTAATATTCCAGATGTGAGTGAGATTAACTCACCTTGGGTTTCGACGAGCGTTCGAAATTTAAATTAAACCGAACGACATTCGATTTCACTCAAATTTCTACTTGCCCGGAATGATTCCCAAACTGCACCATTGCGTAGTACGCATCTCTGCGACTCCGACGCCGCAAATTTCGTCGAAATCTGATACAGTGTGCATAAGATATTCGATTTTAAAGTTTAAATGGAATTTAAAACATTTTATTTTATTTTATTTATTTATTTACCATAAACAAATCAGGGCTGTTCAGATTAGAAAATAGATCAAGGCCATACTATCATCTTCTTCTCGCACGCGGTCTACAGCGACAACGAACCCATCACGCCAATGATTCGCGACTACCCACGCTCACTGGAAAGTCGATCCAAGGCCTCCCTCTCGAGCGTCGAGACTAGCTCTACCCACGGCCGAAGCCACCTCGAACTCAGTCGCCTCAATTACCCTGAAATCGAGCACGAACGGAACTCCTATCAGCCCAAAATCTGGCCACCTCGACGAATTTCGAGCTACTCCAACGTACGGATGTGTAGATCTCTCCACGATCTACAACTTTCATTTAGAAAGTTTTTGAATTTAAAGCTTGGATCGAGAGATTTTTGGAGGGGAAACGACATGATTATCGGCCATTGAACGTGAATTAAGCGGCGGCCTGAATAGTTAGGGTTTGATAAAAGATATTGCTTTATATAATGTTATTTAATATTATTTTAATCTCGTCTTCAAATTTAACGACCAAAGCAAAACGATCTCCCATTCCTCACGTACCAATAGGCGTTCCTAGGGTTTTTCCGCGTTCCGGACATAATGGGACAGGTTCCGGAAGCTAATTTGATCGTATGCGTGAGTTACGGAATTCAACAATCAAATTAAAATTAAATCGATTTCTATGCGTTTCGAGCTGCCACGGTCAAACGACAACTCCGATTGCTACGAAAATTGAAATCTGATAATAACTAACTATTACGGATCCAATGGAACTAGTTTCGTCGAATTCCGAGACTGTGCCCCGGAAGGCTATCTTAACTCGTCGATTAAATCGAGCGATTTTCATAATTGTCGAAACCGCTTAAAATTTTACTTTTAAAATTTTATTAACTTAACAATAAAGCATATAAAATTTATATTCACATTAGAGATCATTCTGGTTCAGTTTAAATCAAAATCTGATTATTTGCATTATTATATTAATAAATTCCATTATTAAATTAATATAAAATTCCAAATTCAATTTATCAACTTCTAATTTCCATCCAATGGTCCAATATTACTATTTAAATCAAAGTAAACTTAAATAAATTTTTAGAATCCATCCTTATATTTATTTACACTCAGATTTACCAATTACCCCAATTCTAATATTAAGCTATTATTATTCAAATTCCAATTAAATTCCCTATTTGAAATTTAACTAATTTTATTAACTTAACCAAAGTCTTTTATTTCAAAATTCAAATTATAATCCATATTCAACATTTAAAATGAATTAAATGTTCAAATTTAGCGACCCAAAATTCCGGGTCGTTACATTCCTCCCCCCTTATAAAAATTTCGTCCCCGAAATTTGCTAAGGCAGAAGAACGCTCCTACACTCATTAACATAACCCAAACTTCCTTAGTTAAAACTTATATACACTTCCCAAAACCCTTTAGCTCAAATCCAAACTCATTTGCTTTATTTATACTCGAAAGCTTTTGTTTCAACATTATCTTAAAAACAACTTTCCAAGTTAATTACAAATTTCCAAAAAATTTCTAACTCACAAAATTTCCGAATTTTTTTGGCAGAGTCTCCCCTGTACGGAGGAGCTTTCACGATATTGCGATACAAATAAATATATATACATCGACCCACACGGTCGGAAACCAAAAAATATCACAATATATATACCATTTCCCAATTATATTTGCGTAGGCGCACCTTTTTAGCAAATTTCAATAGCAAGCGGCTAATATAACGCATATACGCGCTCCAAATCTTTCGAACGCCTTCCGTACCTGTACTTACTCAACAAACTCATCAGTTTCAAACATATGAACATTTTTAACAACATTTCCAATAAAATGTAAGCCAATATATCCATTTACATCCCAACAACACTTTGCATAATTTCATAAGTAAATCATATTTTAAAGCATATACAAAGTTCCTTTTCTAATGCCAAACTCCAAGCTATTTCACACAAAGGATTTTATATACAAGTTTTGCTATGTTCCATTCATATTCTACTCATTTCCGAATTGATTTCCCAGTCAATTTCTTTTTTAATTTGGTACATTTGCACTTCTATTATGATCCACTTACATTTATACTCAAATCCATTTATTAAGATTTTAGTCCATTCTAATTTCATCCAAACTAACTTCATTTTATTTCACTTGAATGATTTACATTCAAGTTTACTATATATCATTCATATTTATTACAACCAATTCATTTCTATTTCAATATGATTAACATATGCCTTACTTACATTTCTTTATTTTAACTTACATTCCCAATTTGATTAACCATCAAATTTTATCTTAAACTTGAAACATTTTCATTTCTTTTATGATCCATTTCTATTCATATGCAAAATCACTTAATAACATTTCAATCCATTCCAATTAATCCAAAATCAATTCAGTTGCTGTTTAAACAACTCAATTCTAAATACATGCAAATACTCATGTCATTCAAGAAAAAATAATCACCACTTAAGCTCATAACCATTAAAATTAATTCTAGTTTAAATTTATATTAATTTTATTCAATTTTTCATGGTTCACAATCCAAGCATTCTTGCTTTATCACATTTATTGAAGTAAATCTCCAATTTTATATTTCCAATTCATTTTCCATATAGGTTTGTATTAATATCATTCAATTTTGGTTTATATACAACTCATACATTCTTATTTCATCTCAAGAATTAATTAAAAGACTTTTCCACTCTCATTTTAATTTATTTATCTCAACAAATTCCACTCAAAATTACTCAATAACGCTTTTCCACACTTATTTTTGTCTTTCTTACAATTTGATTTCATTTTCATTTACTTCCTTTAATTCATTTACTTAAGTTTAATGACTAATTTCTATGCAGGTTGTGGTTATTCAAACAAATAACCAATTCTTAAACTTATAACCATTAACATTAATTCCAACTTATATTCATATTAATTTTATAAATAACAAGGCCCCTTCACATTATTTCACCCACTAGAATTTATTTACAATTCAAGCCATCACTATTATAATCTAATTCCATTATTCATTCACACTTTCATCTTTTTAATCACCAAACTAACTTTCATACCAGAACTGGGTTTTTATTCTTCTTTTCAAAAATTCTCTTAACAAACCCTCAAAATTTCATCCATGTCAATACAAATTCCATTTAACTTAGTTTACACTAAATTCATCTTCAAACTTCTTTTTATTTAAATTTAGCTTACTCTAAATCCATTCTCAACAAATTTCTTTGGATTTTAGTTGAGTTAAAATTTTATTCACATAATATCATTCTTACTTCCCTGAATTAAAATTTCTTTCAATTTAATTTTCTTCCAATTCTAATTCAAGTCCAACCAAATTCATTTAGCCATCTTGAATTTATACCATTTCCTTTACTATCTTAAATAAGAATTAAATTCCATTCATTTCCATTGATAACACAATTGAATCTTGTTTTTAATTAAATCCAAATCCATCTCAATTCCATTCCAATTAATTCCTCCATAAATAAGTTCAAAACTTATTTTCTATTTTAAGTTCATTCACATCCTTTTATATCTCACTTCTTCTTATCTTAATTCACATTTCATTCAGGATTAGATTTGAATTCACCATACCATAAAACTATTTTCCAATTGTGATCATAATTTCATTTTCTATTTATAAGTTCACCAACTTATTTATTTTAAAGCTCATATTGCTCATTTTAATCCATCTACATCTTATAATCACAATTTCAAATTATAAGTATAATACCCAATATCTTATGAGTACAATTCATTACACAATGACCCACAATTACAAAGTCATTTTACATTTCAATTTAACCCAAACCAATTCAATTCTAATCTCAATTTATTTAACTTATCCAAGTTAAATTCAAATTTATTTTATTTAACTTCATATGCTCAAATTAAATTCACATTCCAGGATAAAATTTAACTTCCCTTTCTTATTAATATCAACTTCATCAAATAAGTTCAGTAGTTGATTTATTTTAACTTTACACATTATTTAAATAGGATTTCCCAGAATTCAATTTACCCGGTTTTATCCCAAAACCATTTTGAAATAAATCAAATATATACCTATGTGGTATATCAAATCAAATCTCCAGATTTCCAAAACAACTTGGTTGTACCAAAACAATTTCCCAATTTGAATTTTCCAAAACAACCATTATACCCAATAAGTCCCAAACAATATCATAACCAAGTACTAGGGAAGCAATCCATCACTTTAAAACTCAAAAATGAATTCTAATGATGTGGCCAGCATCATCAGGATTATTTTCCAGCGACCGAAGTGAGTTCAGTGCTTCCTTACTTTCCCAAATTCATTTTAAAATAGTGTCCATTAAAAAATACTTCCCAAATCAACATTCCATTATTTCCTTTGAGCACTTGGGAAAAATATTACCAAACATTTCCAAGATTTTAAATTTCCAAACTTTATTTTCCTTACATTTAAAATCCTTTTCAAAATCCCCGGGATTTAAATTATGGTTTAGTTTAAATTTAGTTATTATCTTTTGTATAATTTATACTTATAAAATTTTTATTTGGTTATACCCATCCCAAATTTTATATTAAATTTTAGATTCTTATTTGATTAAGATATCCACATTCAAACTATCAAATATATATAATGATTTCAGAAAATTATTTCTTTTATATCAAAATATAAGTTTGGGAAAAGTTATTTCATTTACCCACTTTAAAAACAATACTATGTCGGTTTATCTTGTTCAAGAGTTTAGAAACCACTATCGATACGGTTGTACTTCCCGTACCGACCAGAATTCATAAACACTCAACCGATAAGTCAACACAGTATAAAACAAATTTTATATGCACTAACAATTACGCTCTCATAGCTACTATTACACTCAACTCACGTACCCTTGACTCTGTTTAATGAGTAATTTCCCTACCAAAGCCTAGGTTGTCGCCAACCTAAGCTCTGATAGCAAGTGTAACAGCCCGCAAATCCGTACCCCTTGAGTCAACACTATTCTACATCAATTAACTCAAACGGAACAGAAATACGAACCATTATGGATTAAAGAAGAAGAGATAGAAGAAGAAGAAGGAACTAAACAATATCAGTATCTCACAGTCGCAGCGGAATAAACTATAATAGTAAATATAGATCTTTACATAAAATGAATCTATATCTGTTTTATACATCATATCATCAGAGTATCTCGTTCAATAATATTCAGCAATCAGACAATCCCATACAATCATAGCAGCGGATATATATATGAATACGAATAATACGTCACGGACTCCAGCTCCTCTCCAGCTCAATAGCATCATGACCTGAACATATAATACTCGGTCTGACCCGAGCATTATAATGAAATAACACCCGAGTCAATCTGGAATACCAGCTGATAATAATGCACCCAAATTGATTATTAAAGTTTCAAAAATCCTTTGAAAACAAAAGCATCTCGTAAGACCACGCCACAAATATACATGTCAGGTTTTCACCTTACGATAGCTAAAACGCTTTTTATAGAAATCCTCTGATATTATAATAGGGTCTATATACAAATACTTATAAAATAGCTGAAATTGTTACATTCATTAAATTCCAACTACTAGCCACAGAGTGGGTAATACAAATAAAACTCGTACAAGGCTCGTAGGGAGAATGGATTTCCAACAACGACTAGGCACTGGGGTACCACCTGTCATAGTACGGGGCCTAGATCACCGTACCGAGGACCACTCCCGATCCCCTGCAACACAAGGCCGGACCCATCACTTACTGGACAGTTCCAATAAGATCACCCCGCGGTTGGGATCTGCAACCACACCACTAAGCCGAATAAAAAGGGACATCTAGACAGGGATGACCATACTCTCAAGTGGGGGCTACCCACGATGCCTTGCTGCATATCCCCTGATTTTCAGTCATTCCCGGTTGATGAGGCTTGAGGCTAAGCCGCTACCTTATAGCACATATCCCTTAGAATGCCCATCGCCCACCTGACGATGTCTCGAAAGCATTCGTCCATACAAGTCCGTCCCGGGTTCGAACGGAACCGAAGGCACTACTCCTACTACATCCATTTTGGAAATATCCTCAGGATTAGTAGCGACTAGCCCTTGCACTTCACTGCTCCATCTCCAACTCCGAACACGTTTTTCCATGAAACGTACAAACCGGATCGAAGTGGTTTTCGAGAAATGAACCTCGATCCCGGTCTCTTCGAAACGATCAACGCATTTGTCCAATATTGATAGTCGGTGATTTAACTATCAATTTATATTCACAAACATCCATCACACAATAAATAATTTCCCACATTATTTATTTGCCTCAAATATCTTCAAAAGATATATTTTCATATTTCCAAAACTCATTTGAAAACAATTCCCAAAATCTCTTCCTTTACAAGGTAAATCCTTTACCATTTATTCCCATTGGAAATAACCAAGTTCAAAAACATTTAGATTTAAAACCAATTAAAAAACACTTTATTCTGCAATATACTTTAAATATATAAATTTTACTTCTAGTTATTACTCAAAAATATAATTTCAAATATGTAAAATAAAACTATTTATTAAACAGGAGTTTTGTTAACTAAATTTAAAAGTAGTGGTTTTAAAGGTTTAGTGCTATGTTTCAAATAACTTAAATCATCTATCCTTTAAATAAATCCTTTTATCAAATAAAATACTAATAATATTTTTAAATCATTATACTATAGCTAAACTTATTACTTACCTTTAAATAAGAATTTCTTAAAAACACTTCCTTAAAACAAATTTAAACTTAACTTTTTAAACCTGATTTAAATCACGAACTCAGTTTTTCCCAGGGAAACATTTCCATTGAAACAACCGAAAGAATTTTCCATATAGATCCTGCCCGATCTATTCCAACCCAAATTTACGTTAGTTATCATAAATTTATTTCCAGGCTTAAAATAAACTCCTTTTGAAGTTTAAACACCCTTTTCCATTCCTGGAAATTACATTTTCAAAGTATAGGTTTTAAACATTTTTAAATAAAACATTTGAGAATTTATTACCGGAAAATAATACTTATGAATTTCTTAAGTAAATTCCAAGGGTGAAAAATGCATTTGAAAAAATATTGATTTACATTTATAATTATTAATTTATATTTAGAAGCTTCATTAAAACATATTTTAATTTCTGGCAAACTCTATTCATTATCAAAATTACCCATCATTATTTTAACACTTTATATCCTCTAATAAAATTTCTCACCCAAATCTATACTTTGCATTTATCGACTCATAATTTTCCCGCTTTATTTAAATTTCCCATTTACAAATTTCATTCTTCATCCGAACTGAAACCAAATTTTATTCCTTTAAACTCTTTATATAACAATTTCTTTCATTTCTTAATCCCAGTTAAATCCATTTATAATTTAAAATTCTGGATTTATATTTGTTTCAACAATATCAAAGTACAATTTATTTTCAGATTTATCAATCACAACATACAAACAATTTGCATTATCAATTCTAAAAATAATCACTATATTGTGAGGAATCCCGTTCGATCCCTCCAACCTGTTTTTCCCTGCATCCACAAATATTAGCACATCACATATATAAATATCAATCCAGACTGATAACAACCATTATATTCAACCAATCACACAGATATTTATTTTAATCAGCTAACATTCCAAATGTGAGTGAGATTAACTCACCTTGGGTTTCGGCGAGCGTTCGAAATTTAAATTAAACCGAAAGACGTTCGATTTAACTCAAATTTCTACTTGCCCGGAATGATTCCCAAATTGCACCATTGCGTAGTACGCATCTCTGCGACTCCAGCGTCGCAAATTTCGTCGAAATCTGATACAGTATGCATAAGATATTCGATTTTAAAGTTTAAATGGAATTTAAAACAATTTATTTTATTTTATTTATTTATTTACCACAAAAAAATCAAGGCCGTTCAGATTAGAAAATAGATCAAGGCCGTACTATCATCTTCTTTTCGCACGCAGTCTACAGCGACAACGAACCCATCACGCCAACGATTCGCAACCACCCACGCTCACTGGAAAGTCGATCCAAGGCCTCCCTCTCGAGCGTCGAGACTAGCTCTAATCACGGCCGAAGCCACCTCAAACTTAGTCGCCTCAATTACCCCGAAATCAAGCACGAACGCAACTCCTATCGGCCCAAAATCTGACCACCTCAACGAATTTCGAGTTACTCCACCGTACGAATGTGTAGATCTCTCCACGATCTACAACTTTCATTTAGAAAGTTTTTGAATTTAAAGCTTGGATCGAGAGATTTTTAGAGGGGAAACGAAATGATTATCGACCATTGAACGTGAATTAAGCGGCGGCCTGAATAGAGTTAGGGTTTGATAAAAGATATTGCTTTATATAATGTTATTTAATATTATTTTAATCTCGTCTTCAAATTTAATGACCAAAGCAAAACGATCTCCCATTCCTCACGTACCAATAGGCGTTCCTAGGGTTTTTCCGCGTTCCGGACACAATGGGACAGGTTCCAGAAGCTAATTTGATCGTATGCGCGAGTTACGGAATTAAACAATCAAATTAAAATTAAATCGGTTAAATCGATTTCTATGCGTTTCGAGCCGCCACGGTCAAACGACAACTCTGATTGCTACGAAAATTGAAATTCGATAATAACTAACTATTACGGATCCAATGGAACTAGTTTCGTCGAATTCCGAGACTGTGCCCCGGAAGGCTATCTTAACTCGTCGATTAAATTGAGCGATTGTCATAACTGTCGAAACCGCTTAAAATTTTACTTTAAATTTTTATTAACTTAACAATAAATCATATAAAATTTATATTCACATTAGATATCATTCTGGTTCAGTTTAAATCAAAATCTGATTATTTGCATTATTATATTAATAAATTCCATTATTAAATTAATATAAAATTCCAAATTCAATTTATCAACTTCTAATTTCCATCCAATGGTCCAATATTACTATTTAAATCAAAATAAACTTAAATAAATTTTTAGAAACCATCCTTATATTTATTTACACTCAGATTTACCAATTACCCCAATTCTAATATTAAACTATTATTATTCAAATTCCAATTAAATTCCCGTATTTGAAATTTAACTAATTTTATTAACTTAACCAAAGTCTTTTATTTAAAAATTCAAATTATAATCCATATTCAACAATTAAAATGAATTAAATGTTCAAATTTAGCGACCCAAAATTCTGGGTCGTTACATAAAAATATCCAAAACACTTTATAAAATAACCACGGGCCTGTATATAGTTTTCTAACCTAGGTCAAGTGATACATATATATATATATATATCATTTCAATCCGCAGTTTAAAAAGAAAAATCCAGGTTCTATCATTTCAAACCCGCAATCCCAATTTAAAAGAAATAAATAAAAATCATTCAGGCCTATCATTTCAGCCCATAACGATTTTTCCCTGTTCTAAAGTCCGTTCGGGTATGTATCATTTCAACCCATAGTGAACCTAATCTACAGGGAACTTGCAGTGTAATAAACAGATATAAATGAACAGTTAACAACATATAACAATAACAGATGAGATGACATGTAAATTAATAGGTTTAACATCACATCTAAATAATCACAGGCAGTATAACATCATATATAATTCTACACATTCAGTTGTCGTCGCTTTACAATTGCATAAGTATAAAATGTCGTGTGAGATTTACTCACCTCATTGTGCTGGAGATATGAATTCAAATGAAACAACAGAATCAAAGCACAATGACAGACTATGGATTTGAGTGGAGAGCAAGATCCAATGCTACAAATCTTGTGTTACAACCCAAAACAAAAATCAAAACAAATTATAAATACAATACACTATGAAATGAATAACTTTGAAATGAAAAGTGATTTGAACACAAAGTCTTTTGCCTTGCTTTCTAAATTCTTTGGCACCGCCTAGGGAAAGTTTTGGTCAGGTTTTGGTCAAGACATGGCTCGGGTTTGGGCTAGTACGGCTCGGGTACAAGCATGAACATGGAGATGAGTTACAAAGCATGAAGGTGAAGGGGTTTTAGGCAATGTAGGGTGGTTTTGGTTCATCAAAGTCGTTCGGCCATGGGTCGTTGAGCTCGGCCAGAGGTGCTAAAAGTCCAGTCAGTGGCTGGAAGGGTGTGTGGTGGTCAGGTCGGTGAAGTGGTGGCAGCTATGGTGGTGGCTATGGTGGTGGATGAAGTGATGAAGCAAGGGGTGGTCAAACTAGCATGGTTTCAAAGGCCTAGTTGTATTTTTTTAGAGTTTTTGCACGATGGTGGGCTCAACCATGGTCAAGGCCTGGGGTGTAGGTGGTGATGATGGCAGGGAAGAGGTGTAAAAGGTGGTGGCCGTGGCTACGAGGAGGAGGCCGATCAATACACATGAGAAAACAAGGCAAAAATATATGAAAAATAAGGAGAAAAGAAATAAAACAAGGAGCCATTACAAATATTTTTTTCCAAGCCATGAATGAAAAATGAGAAAGATGTTTTTATTCATGAGAAGTATTGAAACTCACGGCTAAACACAGTAAAAATTTACACGGACAGAATAAATTAATGAAAAGTTATGGAAAATGAAAAGTCTAGCATTTGAAAAGCCATAGGAAAAAGGAAGAGTCTTGTCTCTTCAATTTACCATTTCTTTTTAAACAAATATAACATAATAAATTCAGTAAATACATTTTAAAATTGAAAAAAAGTGAAATAAAATGAAAATAAATAATAAATTTAAAAAAAAATGGAAAAAGAATTAAAGAAATTGCTTAAAATTCAAAACAGGGCTCAAAAATTTCAAATAAAACATCACTCGCTTTGGAAAAATATCTACTTCATTTTAAAAATATTCTAAAGCAAAATTTTGAAATAAAATAATTTTTTAAACATATTCAAAGTGAAATAAATGATTAAATTTATAGAAAATAGAAAAATAACTAAATAAATTGTTTAAAAATTCGAAACAGGATTTAAAAATTTACAAATAAAATATCACTAGTTTTAGAAAAATTTCTATTTCACTTTAAAACAAATAAAAGTTAAATAAATAAAATAAATGAGGAAAAAAATAAAGTGGGAATGAGAATAAAATAAGATCTTAAGAAAATAGAAAAATAAATAAAGAATTTCTTTAATTAATGAAGCTCGAAATTAGAAATTGTAAACAAAATACAACTGACGCTGGAAAATGTCAATTACACTTTCAAAAATGTTTAAAACCATAATATATACAATACATGTTATTTTACCCATATAAACATAAATTATAACATTACATGACCAAATAAAATATTATTTATATAATTTAAAATAAATAATTTTGTTAAATACAGCAAATTTCACACAATAGTTAAAAGGCATAACTTTCACATTATAAATCAGATTTCAACGAAACGAAAAGTGGCGTTCTTACAATTTTATTTACTTTCATAACAAAAGATAAAATTCAAATTTTCAAACTTCCAAATTTTAAATTTAAATGTCAAAGTTTGACCATATTGACCAAAATACATTTTTTGAAAAAAATTCTTTTTAGTCATGTTTGGAATTCTAATTCATATCAAAATCAAAATTATTAAATTTATTAAATAAATATAAAGTTTTTAAATCAAAAATTCAATTAAAATAATTAAAATATACAATTAAAATAATCAAAAAATACAGAGTTGTTACACTCTCCCTCACTCAAAACTTTTCGTCCCCGAAAAGGAATGAGGTACGGGAAAGCACATATAAAGTTAGAGTGAAATAAGATTAAGACAAGATGACTAGGAGATTGGGATTATACCTGATAACTATTGTTACAGGTAAGTTTAACAAAGTGGAGATGATCTTTCCAAGATCCTCCAGAATCAAGAACGCAAGCACGAAAAATTGGATTCAAAATGAGTACCAACGATTATAGAAAGATTTCCAAACAGAAAGGTTATGGAAAGATGCCTATACGAGTCTGTAGCAAGATAAGGTTAATAAGGACAACCAAAAGATAGTTTGAAAAACAAAATAAGGAAATAAGTTTGAAACCATGGAAATTTCAACTTAAATAGAAAATAATTTTTTACACAAGTTAAATAAATCTTAACTATCTCAAATTTCATTATCTTATCATCCAATTATCTTAAATTAACAATTTTTAAAACCATGGGTTTGAAAAATAATCATTTATTATACTCATAGTGTACTTAATAAATTTAATTCTTCTTTATTCCTAATTAAAATTAAATTTATTCCTCTCAATATATTTATCACTTATGTTAAATATACTTACACTTATTATAACTGCTTTATTTTATTGTAAGTTATTCAATTATCCTTTATTATTTACCTCTATTAATCATTTTATAACTAAAATTTAAGTGTATAACATTTATTATAACCACTCAAATTTTATTTATAAAATCTTTTTATATTGCATATTATCCAATTACATTGTTAACTTCTGAAATTAAGGTAAGTTATATTTGAATGCAATTATATTATACAAATAAAACTTTCCAATTAAATCATTTCATGCTTGAATATTCATCCAAAATTTTGATTTTCTTTTTATAATTGAAATTATTCTTTAAAATAAAAATTTAAGAGTCAAATTTTCGATTTCTTCAAATCATTTGGGATAAATAAATGTATGTACATAATTTATCAAATCAAATTTAAATCATATATATATATATATATATTATAAATCAAGTCATATTTTAGAAATTCAAATCAATTTAATTTCCCAAAAAAAAGCTGTAGCAAGGCTACAAAAAGGTCTCTTCACTTCGAAACTCGAAAATGAATGTCGATGATGCTGCAGTCATCACCGAAATTATTTCCCAGCGACAAAGAAAAGAGTACTGATTTTTAAACTTTAAAATTCTTTGGAAACATATTATTATTCAAAAATAATTTAAATAATATACTTTAAAATTTAAACACAAGGTTTGAAACCATCGGAAATTAAATTCTCAAATTTCCTATTTTAAATTCATTTCAGTTCCCAAATCAATTTATAAACAACTATTTATAAATTCATTTATAAAACAGTAAATGATAAATCAAGTATTATCATTTCAAATAATCAATTTAAATCAGTTTATTAAGTTCCATAAATTTACTTATATATCAAAATTTATTTCAATAACCAAATTTTAAAATAATATTGTGTCAGTTTGTTCTGTCAAAGTGTTTTAGAAATCCTATTGATAGCGTTGATCGGACGAATCGATCGGAAACCAAAATCAACATCAACAACTCAAACAACACAATATATAAAACAAAATATAGTTTTACAAGTAACATTCAAAATGTTTGAAGATAGGTTGGAAACAAAAGACAAGTTGATTAATTGACAAAATAGGGAGATGGGTAAGCTTAAGTAAATCGCGGGCAACCTTAACCGGGTCAACCATGATTTAAAGAATAAGATCAATGTGGATTTTTCTGGGGTAAATCTACATTCGATCTCAAGAGATAGAGTTTGGAATAACAAAAGATATTAGCTTCTAAACCAAAGATAGATATAAATCCCTGGTGAATTGATGCTAATTGTAAAGGAGTTTCCCCCCTTTACAATTCAATTTGAAATTGGCGAGACCGCCGAGTCACTAAAAAGATCATTTGAAACGGAGTTATGGGATACTCCAGAATCAAAAGAAGATGAATAATGAGGGACACAAATGGATTTTGGAACTGTAGGGAACGTTCCAAAATTCAAAGGAAATTCAAATCAAAGAGGAAAGATTTAAACTTGAATGAAAGTAATTCTGTAAATAATTTACCTTATATTCTAAGTTTTGATTCAAAGCCAAGGCTCTTATACCAAATGTAACACCCGACATTTTCAACCATTCACATCCGCACATGTCGGACTTGAATTGCTTAAAATACCACGTTGTAAATAAAATTTGAAATCTCAGAATATACAGTAAATAAATAATCATAGATCACAGTCACAGAGTATTTGATAATGCAACATAAGTAAAAGAAATAGTAGTTCATGAAGCTACTATATAAATATATCAGAGTTACTTATGATACAACAAAAGAAATAGAGTACAACAGAAGTTTCAATACAATAACCAAGTACAAGCTGAATAGAACAACAGAACTGAAATAGATAGAACAAGACAAGCAGATAATCTCCAGCGATTCAAATCTCCAGAAGGTGGAATCTAAATCTATGAATAACTCAGGCTGAACCGAGCGTAAATAAAAATACAAACACTCGAAATAGTACATACATACTTGTACAATGTAAACCAACTCAAGTGAACTGTAGTAAAGGTACAAGTAACTTAGAAGATGCTTGAGACTGCCCATCCTCTAAGGATTCGTTAAACTATTTACTATGTAGTAATATTGCGCTATTATAATAATGTCTATCAGTAAAATAAATTTACTTTAAAATAGCATTAAGGAGTGACCCAATATTCCCCTTAACACAAATAATGCCAGTAGTCTATACAGTACCTGCATATCTCCTGATCGGGAGACTATGAGAAGATACTGCATAGGTACGACACAAATAGAAACTTGTTGTAACGACCCAAAATTTTCGATCCCGAAAATTCCAGATAGTTAGGAAAAAGAAGATAGAGATAGAAGAATAAGAAGATCAGAAATACCAACATTTCACATTCGCAGTGGATAAAATATAATAACAAATAGTAACAGTTCAAAAGGATTCTGTCTCTGTCAAAATACCTTTATAATACATCAGAGTTACACATATATATAGACACTGGATATACACAATCATCATGTCTCAGATATACAACAATATAATACAACAGTGACACTCCATACGTTCTTGCCATCCAGCTCGCGTCCTGAGCTCCAGAACGTTCTTACCTAAAAATATGTAATACTCGGTCTGACCCGAGCATTACATCAAAGTAACACCCGGGTCAGGCTGGAAATCAGCGTGAGTAAACCCATCTAATATGGAATACAAAGCATACAACTTATATAAAACCCGAGGTAACTCGTATCAATTTACAAATTTCACAATTTGTTATAAACATCACTTATTTCACACATCAATTTTCTAAGTACCAAAATTTAGATTAAATAGTCCAATTCACTTAAATCATTTCATTCCAGCCTGTTGATTTCACATATCAACCTACAAAAATTCGAAGTGGTTTCGGGTATTTTCTAATACCCAACCCCGGTCTCTTCGAGTCTCATTCAAGGCATCCAATACCATTCAATCATCCATAAGTAAACTTGATCACTTCCAAATTAATTTAATTAATTCTAATTTAATTACTAACCTCAATCACTTAGATTCCTTCATTTAACATTAATTAATTGTCAAATCAATTAATTAATCGTCCCTTAATCATCCATCTTAATTAATCACCCTGGATTAATTATCCTTCAATTACATTCAAGTAATTATCTTTATTTAATTACACAAATTAATTATTCTTAACCAAAATAGTAATTAATCTTTAGTTACTTCATAAATTAATTAACTATAATTAATTACATTAACCCTTAATTACTTATATTAATAAATTTCTCATAAATCACTTATTATTGATTAATTAATCTTAATTAATCAACTTTTAATCACATCATTAATTATATAAATTAATGATTTCTAATTACATTTTAATTTATCCTAATTTAAATTAATTACATTAAGAAATTAATCATTAATTAAGCCACAAATATTAATCATTCTTGATTAATCTCATCTAGTAATTAACTACCTATTTATTTACTTCATTAAATAAATTAATTACTCCTTAATTAATTATCTTAATTAATCTCTTGATTAATTACACAAAATAATTATACCCAATTTACTTTTATTAACAAATCATCATTCAACTAATTACATCCAGTAATTATTTATTAATTACTTCCCTATGTAATTATATTTTATTAATTACATTAAGTAATTACCTATCAAACCACCCAATTGATTTTATTTATATTTTAGAATCCCAAATTATACTTATCCAATCATAACACAATACAAATTAATTCCAAAATTAATCTTTTACAATATATAAATAAAATGCATCATTAATTACGAAAATAATTCTATATTGTGAGGAATCCAGTTGGATCCCTCCAACCTGTTTCCCTATATCCGCAGATGTTAGCACAATACCAATCCCACTTCGAGGTGGAATATCGCGGTATATGGGATTTGTATAATATCATCCGCTATTATGCGGTGCATAGGGTCGCATCCGCTATATAATGCGGGAAACCAATCACCCAATATGTACTATATACTGCTATATATAATATAGCACATCAAATCAATTCAACCATCCAACCAATTATTTAAATTTAACCATTTAAATTTAAATAAAAATCCAGAAGAGTGAGATTAACTCACCTTTGCCCCTTAAATTTGCAAATCCACTCCATTCTCGATTTGATTCCATGATTATTGACCTTGTATAAACATTTATACGGCTTAATTAATATTCGAACAAATCAAAAATTAATTTCATTTGATACATTACTTAACAAATGATTGTAAATTTTTGACTAAAAATTTAACTTAACTAATTTTCTTTTAATAGATGATTTTTAGTAACTAAAAAAAATTAGGTTTACTAAATAAATAAATCACCATGTATATTTTTATAACCCAATATTTGTGTTTTTATTTTACTTTATTTCAAACTGCATATAAAACAATCTATACGGGTTTAAAAATCCAATTTTTACATGAACTTTAAACATTTTAAATCTTCCTGTATATATATATATATATATATATATATATATATATATATATATATATACCTTAAATTAAACTGACTACTCTTTTTTTCTCTTTCTTTTCTGTTCATAAACATATTTATTGAAACAAGTAATTGAAAGGAAATGAATAGCTCACCATCGTCAAATCGAACGAAGCCTTAGCTCTACCTCAGTCGCAACCTACTGCCTCCATCCACGCTGATCCCAATTTGCGACGATGTCCCTTGCGACCAAGGCCAAGACTTACGAACGTGAGCTCACCCTCTCAGTGAGATTCCAGACATCGCGATTACCAATTCGCGACTGCCGATGATTTGAACGCGAACCCTAACTTCATTTGATTTCCCATCGCACAAGATATCGTGACTCGCGCCTTGAATCCCACCACTCACCCATCTCGAGACTGCCATTGCTAGTTGTATCTAACCGATAAATCTCGAATTAGCTGCAAACTCGCAGTAATCCAATCAAGCAATTTGCGACACAAGTACCGCCATTATTTGGGATTCAAGAGAGAAAAGAAATTAGGGGAAAATAGAAGAAGGAGAACGTATTCTAAGCTCGGCCATAAATTTTTCCTAACTTCAATTTATTCTCTTTTTTTCGATATGTAATATCCCTCTTTTGTTTTAGAGAAATGCTCGGCAAGCTTATTAAGGAAGGAAGAGACGCGTGTTAGAATAGGCCATCGTACTGTGAGATGACGGAATTGCTGCTGATGGTGAAAGAAAGTGGGCTGATGGAGAAATATATAATATTTTTATTTAAAATTCCAAATTGTCTCAATATCACCGGTAAAAATCTCAAGTCCCTACCAAACGTGCCGCTAGGTGTTCATAATGTTATACCCCTGTCCCGAACGCAATGGAAAATGTTTCGAATCCTAATTCGATTATATGGAGAAGATAGCTTTTTAAACCAGTTATTTTATCAAATTTCCAGTATAAATTCAGCACGTTTATATATCGTACGCTCACATAACAACTCCAAACGTTACGAAAATTGAAATCCGATAATAATACAATATTACGGATCCAATGGAACTAGTTTCGTTGAAATCCAAGACTGTGCCTCGGAAGGCTATTTTTAAATATCAATTTAAACGATAAAATTTCAAACTTCACAAAACAATCCCAAATTCAATTTTCAACATTTTTACTATCTTCGGTACTATCGATATAAATTTTACAAACCCTTAAATTATTTTTAACAGGCTTAAAACTCCAGATTTAACATTTAACCTAATTATCAATAATTAAATCCAATAATTGAATTTCCAAATAATAGCGATATTTGAATTCAAGTTAAAAATTAACTTTTAAATATTTAAAATCAATTAAATATTCAAATTTCCAATATTCAAAATTTCCGGGTCGTCACATTTCGTAGTAAAGGCTCGATATGGTAGGTGACACGACACATAAGGCAATGCCAGGGTAGATATACCAATTACGACACTTGGGCTGGTGGTAACGCATCAGCCACATATGCCCACCTCGGAACACATTCCCAAAATCGGAGGGCCGCCCAAACAATCACAAAAGCAATAGAATGGTATCGAAGAAATGCGTCCGACCAGAGGAGCTACCCCTTTTGCCCGAGACCGCTCCTGTTTCTGCCACCTTATGCCAACTCATGGGAGTTAGGTCCACGTAACATACCTCAAGGACGTCGCCACCATCTTACTTCATTCTGGAATCTCCACGACGTACACGGTTATCAAAGTGGTTTTCGGTATCGATAGAGAGTATGTCCATATCCGATCCTGGTCTCTTTGCCAACCAATCGTTATTATAACCCATGTTTATAACTTTAAAATAATATTTTATACATCAAAATAAAATATCATTTCAATCCAAATCTTTATCAAAATAAACATTAAATCATTTCCAAACCATTTCAATATATTAACATACCATATCTTTCAAATTCAGATATTTATCAAAATAAATATCAAGGCATTTCCAACCATTTCAATATATTAAATTATCATATCCTTTCAAAACTTCCTTTCAAATAATTTTAATACATTAGAACATCAAATCCTTTCAAAACTTCATTTCCAAATCATTTTAATATCAAAATATCATTTCTTTCAGAACTTCATTTTCGAATCATTTTAATATTAAAATATCATATCTTTCAGAACATCATTTTCAAATCATTTTAAAATCAACATATCATATCTTTCAAAACTTTATTTCAAATCATTATATAAGTTCAAATCCAAATATTCATCTTTAAATACCTTTTAAATTCAAAGATATCATTCATTTATTATCATTTCAAATCACCTTTTAAATAGTTTATATTCCAAATAAATTAATTCATTTAAACCATTTAAAAGTGAAGTTAATATACTTTCAAATCAAGTATTCAATTCCCAAAGTTTCAAACCATTCTGAGCTAATTTACTTAGTTAAAAACCATAAACATTGAAAATTTCAGCCTTACGCAGCATTTAGAAAAAGCTATTATAAGTTATACTTGAAAACATTTTAATTCAGCAAAGACAGCATTTAAAACTACTGTTAAATCTCATTTTAGTTTAATTTTAGAAACAACAAAGACAGCATTTTCAGAAATGGTGTAATAGCTCAGGTTTCAAATTAAAGGTTTTTATTAATTTCCGTAAGGACAACAGACCACTATAACATTACAGAACTGCTGTAATAGGCCTTTATTAAGTTTTTAGCCTTTTAGTCCACTTCAGCAACTACAGCATTTTAGAACTACTGTAATAGACTTTTTATTAGGTTTTTAGTTCATTTACAGAAACCATAGCATTTCTGAATGCTGTTAAAAGTATTTTTCATATTTTAGTATATTTCCAGCAAATAATAAACTTCAATTTAAACCCTTTAAATATTATAAAAATCATATTTTAACATTCAAAAATGTTTATTAACATACATTTAACATATGATTTTTATAAAATAAATTTCTTATAAATAAATCAAACTTTTCAATAAATTTACTTAACAAATTCAAGTGTATATTTTCCTTTCCTTCACATATGCAATTTATTAACACTTACATTTTTAAATTTTCATTTTCACAAATTAAACTAAATTTCCAATTGATTTCATTTAACTAAAACCTTTAATTAAACCAAATTTCACATTTCCAAGTCAAGCTGTATTTTAAAATCACACATTTAAGCATTCATTTATTTAACCATTTAAATTCATAGAAAAATCAATAATACTTTAATAAATCACTTAAATTCAAATTTAAATCAAAGTATCATATTTACCCTTTTCCAAATATAATTAAATTTCTATTTTATTTATATAACTTAAATATCATTTTTAACCAAAATTTCCAAACTTAAGTTATATTTCAATAACCCAATTTAACCATTCATTAATTACATTTTTAACTCATAGAAAAATCATAATTCCTTTATTCTAAAACATTTCAAAATCTATTTAAATCAAATTTCATAAATTTATATTTTTAAAATCTTAAAAATATCCAAAACACTTTATAAAATATCCACGGGCCTGTATATAGTTTTCTAACCTAGGTCAAGTGATACGGATATATATCATTTCAATTCACAGTTTAAAAAGAAAAATCCGGGTTCTATCATTTCAAACCCGCAATCCCAAGTTAAAATAAATAAATAAAAATCGTTCAGGCCTATCATTTCAGCCCATAACGATTTTTCCCTATTCTAAAGTCCGTTCGGGTATGTATCATTTCAACCCATAGTGAACCTAATCTACAGGGAACTTACAGTGTGATAAACAGATATAAATGAACAGTTAACAACCTATAACAGTAACAGATGAGATGACATGTAAATTAATAGGTTTAA
Organism: Allium cepa; assembly: GCA_030765085.1. Lineage (NCBI taxonomy): Eukaryota > Viridiplantae > Streptophyta > Magnoliopsida > Asparagales > Amaryllidaceae > Allium > Allium cepa. Next base: position 170,224,470 of record CM060932.1, read on the forward strand.
CATCATATATAAATAACCACATGCAGTTATAACATCATATATAATTGTACACATTCAGTTGTTGTCGCTTTACAATTGCATAAGTATAAAATGTCGTGTGAGATTTACTCACCTCTTTGTGCTGGAGATATGAATTCAAATGACACAACAGAATCAAAGCACAATGACAAGACTACGGATTTGAGTGGAGATCAAGATCCAATGCTACAAATCTTGTGTTACAACCCAAAACAAAAATCAAAACAAATTATAAATACAATACACTATGAAATGAATAACTTTGAAATGAAAAGTGATTTAAACACAAAGTCTTTTTCCTTGCTTTCTAAATTCTTTGGCACGGCCTAGGGAAAGTTTTGGTCAGGTTTTGGTCAAGACATGGCTCGGGTTTGGGCTAGTACGGCTCGGGTACAAGCATGAACATGGAGAGGAGTTACAAAGCATGAAGGTGAAGGAGTTTTAGGGTGGTTTTGGTTCATCAAAGTGGTTCGGCCATGGGTCCTTGAGCTTGGCCAGAGGTGCTACAGGTCTGGTCAGTGGCTGAAGGGGTGTGTGGTGGTCAGGTCAGTGAAGTGGTGGCGGCTATGGTGGTGGATGAAGCGATGAAGCAAGGGGTGGTCAAACTAGCATGGTTTCAAGGACCTAGTTGTATTTTTTTTTGGAGTTTTTGCACCATGGTGGGCTCGACCATGGTCAAGGCCTGGGGTGTAGGTGATGATGATGGCAGGGAAGAGGTGTAGGAGATGGTGGTCGTGGTTATGAGGAGGAGGGCGATCAATACACATGAGAAAACAAGGCAAAAATATATGAAAAATAAGAAGAAAAGGAATAAAACAAGGAGCCATTACCAATATTTTTTTCCAAGCCGTGAATGAAAAATGAGAGAGATGTTTTTGTGCGTGAGAAGTACTGAAACTCATGGCTAAACACAGTAAAAATTTACACGGCCAACATAAATTAATGAAAAGTTATGGAAAATGAAAATTCTAGCATTTGAAAAGCCATAGGAAAAGGAAGAGTCTTGTCTCTTCAATTTTCCATATCTTTTTAAACAAATGTAACAAAATAAATTTAGTAAATACATTTTAAAATCGAAACAAAGTGAAATAAAATGAAAATAAATAATAAATTTAAAAAAAATGGAAAAAGAATTAAAGAAATTGCTTAAAATTCAAAACAAGGTTCAAAAATTTCAAATAAGACATCACTGGCTTTGGAAAAATATCTACTTCATTTTAAAAATATTATAAAGAAAATTTTTGAAATAAAATAATTTTTTAAACATATTCAATGTGAAATAAATAATGAAATTTAGAGAAAATGGAAAAAGAACTAAAGAAATTGTTTAAAAATTCAGAACAGGACTTAAAAATTTACAAATAAAATATCGCTAGTTTTAGAAAAATTTCTATTTCACTTCAAAACAAATAAAAGTTAAATAAATAAAATAAATAAGGAACAAAATAAAGCAGGAAATAGAATAAAATATGATCTTAAGAAAATAGAAAAATAAATGAAGAATTTCTTTAATTAATTGAAGGTGGAAATTAGAAATTGTAAACAAAATACAACTGACACTGGAAAATGTCAATTACACTTTCAAAAATGTTTAAAACCAGAATATATACAATACATGTTATTTTACCCATATAAAAATAAATTAGAACATTATGTGACCAAACAAAATATTATTTATATAATTTAAAATAAACAATTTTGTTAAATACAGCAAATTTCATACAATAGTTAAAAGGCATAACTTTCACATTGTAAATCAGATTTCAACGAAACGAAAAGCAGTGTTCTTAAAATTTTATTTACTTTCATAATAAAAGATAAAATTCAAATTTTCAAACTTTCAAATTTCAAATTTTAAATTCAATGTTTTACCATATTGACCAAAATACATTTTTTGGAAAATACTCTTTTTAGTCATGTTTGGAATTCTAATTCATATCAAAATCAAATTATTTAATTTAATAAATAAATGTAAAGTTTTTAAATCAAAAATTCAATTAAAATAATTAAAATATAAAATTAAAATAATCAAAAGATACAAGGTTGTTACATTCCATGGCCTTTCGAAAATAGAACACAAACTAGTTAGTACTAGTAAAATAAAGAGATATTGTATATAGTGCGAAATGTGATGTGGTGTAAGTGTTGTTGTGTCCTAGTGCCCCCACAAACCGTGGACTAGAAATTTTCTAACATGGGTTGTTTCCCTTGCTCTAGTTGCAGGCATATTAGTTGGCAGACGAATAGGAGAACCGAAATCACCATATTAATGTTGCCAAGACCAAAAGAACTGATTTCATTCGTTATGCTCCCGAAGGACCCATAAATATCCCCGGATGGAAGAATGGGTATCTCCTCTATTATAGAAGTTGGTGGAGGCTTCGAAGATGTTCGAGATGAAATGAGTTTTATTTTTAGCCGTCATGAAATAACTGCACTTGAGCATCACCACTCTAATCACTAAAGGATTCACGGCTAAAATGTACATCCTCATCGCCACCACTATGGTAACACCTCCAAAATTGTAATGATAAATTAAAATATTAATAATGGTAAAACACAATTTCACAAAAAACAAAATAGTAAATTGTTGCAAATGGAGGAGTTTAGGGGTTCTGACTTTTCTGTTACGTCAAGTAGATTTTTCTAGCCCAAATTCAAATATAAGTTGATAGAAACGAATATTGTATAAAGAAGATATAGAATGTTTAACCGTATAACACATTTTGTGTTTGGCGCCTATTTTAAAATTAAGTTTCAAAGTTAATGCAAGAATAAAACTTATTTGTTAAAAAATAAGTTGAACAAGCATGAAGTACTTCAAGAAAAGAAAAGAAAAAGAAAAGAGTGAAGGTATAATAACAAGTGTGCATTCAAGGGAAAAAGAATAGAAAAGTATTTATCCACACAAATGTGAAAATGCTTCAAGGGGAAAGCGTTAAATACTATTGTACTTATTTGGTTGAATATACAAAAGCAACGAAAGAGAGAAAGAATATATGAACATATTCAAAAAGGCGACAATTTTGTCAATGAACATTAATAAACAAGAAGAAGATATTTCTCGTAAAGAGAGAGGGCATTAATTACTCTTTTATGGAATGTATTGTTATAATTTATGTACATTACGCATATTAGAAAGAGAATATAACAAAATGCATTAAAAAGGAAAGAATAAATCTACTTTTATACACTTAAAAGTAAGAGTAACTATGTATGCACAAAAGTAAAGAGTTATTAAAAAGAGAGACTATTGTAACGACCGTGATTTATGGTTACTGGCGAAATAAAAAATTTAAAATAGAAATTTTTTTAATTTAAAATTAGAAAAAATAATAAAAATAAAAGTGAAATAAAGTCAGATGAATGCATAAGGGTCCAGTTTGTAAAACAAAAAGTGAAACATTTTTGGTTGGCTGTCAACAAAAATTGCAAAGTCAGTTTTTCTTGTTGCATTTAACCAGGTTGAAGAGGTGCAATCTCATTTTAAAAGCAAAGTGGATCCTATTTTTGTGTGCTGTCACATTTTTTTGCAAGTCAACACTTTACATTATTTTCTTTCTTCATTTTTGCCTTACTGTCACATTAACACGATGTGTCCTTTCTCTTTCCTATTGCATGTTTGCATTTAATGAATGTGTACAAAGTATTAGCTAGCACCTCACTTCTTTTGACTTATACACATTTTTGAGGAGAGAAGAGTAGGGCTGCTCTGTTGATGATATCATTCGTTTGTTTTCAAAAAAATTCTAAAGCTCAGGGAAAGAAACACAATAATGGCAGCTCCAATTCATTCTAATTCTTGCTTCGTTAAATATGGGTTTCTAGCTGATTTCGAAACGAATTAAAGGTGAGTTCAAACTCACTTCTCTAATTTATTTTCCTTGGTTACTTGCATGAATGCAACTGTTGTCTAGGCCATTCCATCTTTACTTCCGTGTGTAAATAACGCACTAGTACGTGCAAAAATCTTTGTTGTGCAAGTCATCTTTATTTCAAATTCTTGGGTGAAAAAAAATATATGCCCAGTCTAATGTTTTAATTCATGCGTGCATTTGAATGCAAGTGTTCAAGATTTTTATCTTCATGCGTGCACTGATTTTTCACGCGTGTCCAGGTCTTGTTTTTATTTTCATGCGTGCAGGAAAAATTGTCCAAGTCATTTTTATGAATGCAATCCTTCATAAACTTCAGTTACGTGTGTTCAATAATGTTCATGCGTGACTGCATTTTTATCTTCATGCGTGACTTTATTTTATATCTTCATGCGTGACTTCAGTGAAGCATTCAAAAGAAAAAGTGGTCCTGGACACCATATTTTATAAGTTTAATCATGCATGCACATTAGAGTAAGTTCAGGTTGCTTTTAAAATTTTTATTTTTATTTTTCTTTGCTTCATTCTTTTCATGCATATATGAATTAAATATGGCCAGGCATTAAAAACTTGCCCAGACCATTTGTTTTGGGCACCTTCTTGTGTGCATGTGGAAGTAAATTGGTCCTTCATGCATTTAATATAATGTTGCATATCCTTTCGTGCCGTGGGTGTCTATCTGAGTTTCACGAAAAGAAAATGTGTCCAAGTTGCATGGGTATAATTTAATTCGTGCGTACAAGTGAAAAAGCTAGCCCAGACAGTGTAAATTTGAGGAATATATAGTAGAGTAGATCAATGATTAGTTTTACGTTGAACCGATGTTTGGTTTTAAAGACGTATTTTGCGCCGTTATTTTTATAAAGGAATTTTTACTCCGGTGCTATATTTTTAAAGCGTATTGTTTTGATGGAATTTTTCACGAATAAAAAAATTACCGTTGCTTTGACTTCAGTAACCGTCAAATTTAAAGTGAATTTTCAAGCAGCTATCCCGCAACGCTGATTTGATATCCGTTTTTACGGTGTTTTGTGAAGCGCAATATTCTCGGCGAAATTGCTACAGATGTTGCTGTTTTAATCACGGGTTTTCAAATTGTTTTAAAATAAAATTGTTTCCAAATTTTTTACAGTTTACACTTTCAAAAGAATGAGGAATCGATTTAAACGTTTCAGAAAAATTGAGGACTATGAACCCTTACTTTTACTGACTCGGTTAATTCCGGACTTGTCCATTTGAGAACGTAAGATGTTACTTTTATAAAATACACAATTTTGCACTTTCAAGGAAACGATGAAGAAATTTAAACGATTTAGCAAAAGTGCGGAGTATGGAACCACACTTTTACTATTTCGGTCAATTCCGGACTCGTTAATTGAAATATTTGCTGAGGATTTGCTATTTGATGATTTGTTGGGCTTTCGAGCCACTCTGCTGGACCTACGGGTCATCTGATGGACCTTCGGGTCATCTGATGGACCTTCGGGTCAATTACTAGTACTAGACCTTCAGGTCACTCTGCGGACCTTTGGGTCACCTGATGGGCGCCAAAAATTATAGTACTTGGTAGGCTTCGGCCATATGAGATGCACGTGCGGCGTAGCTAAAACTCGCCATCTGTAGGGATCGATCCACTTTTATGCTGATTTTTCTAGTTATCTTATTTTGATTTCTAGAATTTGCGACTGCTGATTTTCTAGTTATCTATTTTGATTTCTAGATTTTGTGAATTGCTGCTTTGAATTCAATTATGAATTTGGAAGTGAGTTTGTGTATAGTCTCATCTGAGGTTATAATTTTGCGTATTGCTGTTTTGAATTCGACTATGAATTTGAAAGTTGATTTTGATGGAGTTTAAATTGAGATTTCTTCATTTGAACTATGCTGATTATTTATGTCGAATAGTCTCGTTCGAGACTATAATTATTTTCTTAAGTGTTGTTTATCATATACTTATATCTGAGTTTAAATTAGACTGATCCGTTTATTATTTTCTTTTAAATAATACTCGAGTCAGACCGAGTTATTTTAGGGTAATCGGTATCTCTGATTCAGTTGCAGCTTCAGCTTTTGGGATTTCACATCATCTTTTGTCTAGTCTTTGAGGTGTTACTTTTGGTGTATTGATTCTCATCTCATGTATGTATTGATGGATATGTATATGTACATTTGGTTCATATGAACTGTCGATTGTTGTAGCATGTATCCAGACTTGTCTTCTGCTATATATCTGATATTTCTCTTCTGATGTGATTATGCTATCAGTGTTGTTGTTATTATGAGTTGTTCTAAATTTTTCTTTAGCCACCGTAGTTTTGTTTTGGATTTGGATTGAATTTATATCTTTGGGAGTAATTTACACAACTCCTATCGATGTAATCAGTACTCGTCTAAGGCATAACTTTTGGATGGTCACTTCTAACAAACCTTATTCTTCGCAATAACAGACGTTATTCCTTATAATAACCTTTGTTATTGTGAGCATAGAGGTGGGGCGTCACAGCTTGGTATCAGAGCTGAAATTCAGAACAAATTATAATAAACACAGAACAGAAGCAGAATGGAACATGTGTTACCACTATTTGGGGGTTTTATTCATGCCTTTCTAATCTATTCCTTCCACTTTAACATGTGGAGTATGTCTAGGAATAAATTTTATATTCCATAGTATTCCATTTGCTAAATTTTTTATCAATTGTGTATTGTTTTAAATCATCCTTACCTTCTCTTGTCTCTCAGCCTATGGCTGGAAGAGGTAGAGGGAAGTGTTCTACTGCAGGCCCGTCTAGTGGTTCTCATCCGGACGGAATCTACAGCTGATCAGTTTATGGAGCTATTTCGGGGTACTCAGCCTACTGTTGCTACTCCCGCAGCTCCTACTCAAAATTCTGCCTTCGCCCGCATGTGTAGTGACTATTTCCACATTGGAGGCAAGCCTTTCAAGGGATCGGAAAATGTAATGGAGATTCAGACTTGGTTGCGCACTTGTGAGCGCATATTTTCTCGGATGGATCTTTCTTATCATCGTCGCGTTCTCGTGGCATCTAGCATGTTGCAAGAGCGTGCGCTTGATTGGTATGAGCTTTTTATTGCGGAAGTTGATGAGTCATCTCTCTCGTGGATTCAGTTTAAGGAACGCTTAGAACTTAAGTTCGTTCCTGAATCAGAAAAGGCTAATCTTGCTCGTAGTTTCCTTGAGTTGAAGCAAGGAAAGTCCTCTGTTTCATATTATGTTGCATCTTTCGAGGCCTTGTCCAAATACGGAGTTGAGTTCATTAACACTCTGCGTAAGAAGAATCTTTGTTTTGTTGATGGTTTGAAGAAGTATTTGAAGAAAGTTCTTTTGCTTCAGCTTAAGCTCTCTTTTGAGGAGCTTGTTGATTCGGCTCTTTGCCTTGAAGCTATTGAAAAGGAACGTGATAGTGGTGATGAGGTTGAGGTTTCTAAGAACCCCAACAAGAAGAGGTTTCCATTTCATAAGCCTAATTCTTCCAACTAGAAGAAGAAGAAGCAAGCTACCTCTTGTTCTCAGCCTAGTAGTGCACCTTCTATTCAGAGGGTGTGCTATAATTGTGGTTCTCTGGATCATCTTCACCGTAATTGTCCTAAGCCTCGCATTTGCCGCCATTGCAAGAAAGAGGGTCACTGGATTTCTGATTATCCTACTGCTTCAAGGGGTCTCAAATCTGGGAAGCTTAATGTTGCTAAAGCTTCTGGTGATTCTTCACAGCCCAAAGGTATTACTCCTTATGTTTTGGAAGGTTTTATTTTATTTCATGGCCGTTCTATTAGAGTTCTCTTCGATACGGGTGCATCGCATTCATTCGTGTCAAAGGAGCTTGTTGACGTTATTCCTTTGGATATTGTTACTCTTTGCGACCCTTTGAGGATTATGAATCCTATTGGTGGATCCGCTACTCTTGGTTTATTGTGTGTTGATGTTGATATTATTCTGTGTGGTTTTTCCTTTCATGCGAATCTACATGTTATGGATCATCTTGGTTTTGATATGATTTTGGGTATGTATTGGCTCGTCCGTTATGAAGTTCAAATCCTATGTCCCGAAAGAACTTTATATCTTATGCATCCCGATGCTATCGAGCAGTTATCTATGGTATTTCGAGACATGGATCATGCTTCTAATGCTCTCATTTCTTCCTTCGAATCGGAGGATGTTATAGCTAATATTCCAGCTGTTTGTGATTTTTCTGATGTTTTCGAGCCTATTTGATGTTTGCCACCGAAGAGGGCAATTGAGTTCCGTATTGATCTTATCTCTGGTGCTCATCCTGTCAGTCATCCTCCCACGAGGATGTTCGCTAAGGAAAATGAGGAACTCAAGCAACAATTATCTAAGTTGGAAGCCAAGCATTTTATTCGTTCTAGCTCATCTCCTTCGGGCGCCGCCGTTTTCTTTGTTAAGAAGCCAGACGGTATTCTTAGGCTTTGCATTAATTATCGCAAGCTTAACGAGCTCACTATCAAGAATAGGTATCCATTACCTAGGATCGACGACATGTTCGATCAGTTAAGTGGCGCTAAGCTCTTCTCACAACTCGATCTTGCTTCCGGTTTTCATCAGTTACGAGTTGCGGAAGATAGCATTCCACTTACTGCATTCCATACTCATTATGGTTCTTACGAATGGCTTGTTATGCCGTTCGGTTTGACGAACGCTCCGTCGTATTTTGTAGATCTTATGAATCGGATATTCCGGGAATATCTCGAAAAGTTCGTCTTGGTTTTCATTGATGATATTCTTATTTATTCCAAATCTGAAGCCGATCATATTCAGCATTTGGAGATTGTTTTGAGCACTCTTCGTCAGCATTAGCTTTATGCCAAATTCTCGAAGTGTCACTTCTAGGAGAATAGGGTGAAGTTTCTCAATCATATTGTTTCTTCCGATGGTATTTCTATCGATCCTTCCAAGATCGAATCTATTCAAAATTGGAAGAGGCCCGAGACCGTTACTGAGATCCGTAGTTTTCTTGGATTTGCGGGTTATTATCGCCGGTTTATTAAGGACTTTTCTCGTATTGCTTTACCGCTTACCACTCTTACGAGAAAAGCTGTTCCTTTTATTTGGTCGGATAAGTGTGAGAATTCTTTCTTGAAGTTGAAAGATCTCCTTACTCATGCTCCTATCTTAGTGGTTCCCGAGGGGAATCATTATCTTGTTGTTTATACCGATGCTAGTGGTTTTGGATTCGGTGCTGTTCTTATGCAAAAGGATAGAGTAGTTGCCTATGCTTCTAGACAACTAAAGCCTAAGGAGATTCGCTATGCTACCCATGATTTGGAGTTAACCGCCATTGTCTATGCTCTAAAGATTTGACGACATTATTTATTGGGCGAGCATTTTATTCTCTTCACTGATCACAAATCTCTGAAGTATCTATTCACTCAGAAAGAACTTAATATGGGCAACAATATTGGCTCGAATTTCTTGCTTCATATGATTTCGATATTCAGTATACCCCTGGTAAAGGTAATCGATTTGCTGATGCGCTTAGTCGCAAGCAGTAGGTTGTTGTTTCCATGATGCTAGCAGAGTGGAATATTTTGGAAGCTTTATCTCTTTGTGATATTAGAGACCGTCCTTCAGTTTCTGATTCTCCCATGCTTTTATTTAGCATGGAAGCTCGTCCTAGTTTGTTGGATCGTTTTGTCGATGCCCAGAAACAAGATCCACATATTGCTTATCTTATTCAAAGTTGTAAATCGGAATCCCGAAGTGATGAACTAAAGGATTTCAATATTGATGTTCATGGTTGTATTCGGAAGAAGGTAAGGTTGATCGTGCCTAATGTTTCTAATCTTAGAAATGACATTATTGAGGACTGTCGTCGTTCTAAGTATACTATCCATCTGGGTAGTAGTAAGATGTATGCTAGTATGAAACGCTTATACTATTGGGGGGTATGAAGCGTGATGTTGCAAGTTATGTGAGTCGTTGCATGACTTGTCAACTTATTAAATCAGAACACCATCGTCCTAGTGGTCTTTTGCAGCCTCTTGAGATTCCATTATGGAAATGGGATCAAATTTCTATGGACTTCATTGATGGTCTGCCTCGTTCGAGGTCCGGCCAAACTAGTATTTGGGTGATTGTTGACAGATTGACTAAATCAACCCATTTTATTCCTTTCAAGTCCAATCGGACTGCTCCTTTATTGGCTAAGCTGTTTATTAAAGAAGTCGTTCGACTTCATGGTGTGTCTAGTTCTATTGTTAGTGACAGAGATCCGCTTTTTACTAGTGGTTTCTGGCAGAGCCTTCACAAAGCTTTGGGCACTAAGCCCAATCTCAGTATAGCTTATCATCCACAGTCTGACGGTCAGACTGAAAGGGTGAATTAATTCTTAGAGGATCTCCTTCGAGCTTGCATTCTTGATTTTGGTGGTAGTTGGGAAGACCATTTATCTCTTGTTGAGTTCTCTTATAAAAACAGTTTTCAATCCAGTATTGGTATGGCTCCTTTCGAAGCTCTTTACGGAAGGCCGTGTCGATCACCATCTTGGTGGTTGGAATTGGGGGAAAAGTTAGTTCTCGGCCCGGATTATATTCATGATTCTTCTGAGAGGATTGATATTATTAGACAGAGAATGAAGAAGGCTCAGAATAGGCAGAAATCTTATGCCGATCATCGAAGGAAGCCTTTGGAATTTTCTGTTGGCGATGTCGTATTCATTCGTGTTTCCCCGATGAAGGGAGTGGTGCATTTTAGTAGCTCCGGGAAATTGGCTAATTGTTATATCGGACCGTTTCCTATTACGGAACGCATTGGCCCAGTTGCTTATCGTGTATCCCTACCTGTTCAGTTTTCGGGAATTCATAACGTATTTCATGTATCCCACCTTCGTCGATGCCTTCGAGATTCGGATTCTATTATTGATCCCTATGTGTTGCAAGATCTTGAGATCTCACCCGACTTGTCTATGGTGCAAAATCCTATTCGTGTGCTACCTTCGGAGGTTAAACGCCTTCGAAATAAAGAAGTTCCGCTTGTGAAAATTCAACGGTCCGCAAACCCCAAAGATTGCACTTGGGAAACCAAAGAATTCATCGAGCGTTCTTATCCTGGTTTTCTCTCCTCTTCGGGTGGGGGTGAGCATTCTTAATCTATCTTTTCTATTTTAATCTTGGTTGGGATGTATAGTTTGGGTTATAGACTGCTTCTATTATGAAAATTGCAGGGACGTAATTTTTATAAGGGGGGAGTCTGTAATGACCGTGATTATGGTTACTGGCGAAATAAAAAATTTAAAATAGAAATTTTTTAAATTTGAAATTTGAAAAAAAAAAAGTGAAATAAAGTCAAATGAATGCATAAGGGTCCTGTTTGTAAAACAAAAAGTGAAACATTTTTGGTTGGCTGTCAACAAAAATTGCAAAGTCAGTTTTGCTTGTTGCATTTAACCAAGTTAAACAGGTGCAATCTCATTTTAAAAGAAAAGTGGATCCTATTTTTGTGTGCTGTCACATTTTTTTGGAAGTGAACCTTTACATTAATTTATTTCTTCATTTTTGCCTTATTGTCACATTAACACGATGTGTCCTTTCTCTTTCCTATTGCACGTTTTCATTTAATGAATGTGTACAAAGTATTAGCTGGCATCTCAATTCTTTTGACTTATACACATTTTTGAGGAGAGAAGAGTAGGGCTGCTCTGTTGATGATATCTTTCGTTTGTTTTCAAAAAAAATCTGAAGCTCGGGGAAAGAAACACAATAATGGAAGCTCCAATTCTCTCCAATTCTTGCTTCGTTAAATCTGGGTTTCTAGCTGATTTCGAAACGAATTAAAGGTGAGTTCAAACTCACTTCTCTAATTTATTTTCCTTCATTACTTGCATGAATGCAACTGTTGTCTGGGCCATTCCATCTTTACTTCCGTGTGTAAATAACGCACTAGTACGTGCAAAAATCTTTGTTTTGCAAGTCATCTTTACTTCAAATTCTTGGGTGAAAAAAAAATATGCCCAGTATAATGTTTTAATTCATGCGTGCATTTGAATGCAAGTGTTCAAGTTTTTATCTTCATGCGTGCATTGATTTTTCACGCGTGTCCAGGTCTTGTTTCTATTTTCATGCGTGCAAGAAAAATTGTCCAAGTCATTTTTATGAATGCAATCCTACATAAACTTCAGTTACGTGTGTTCAATAATCTTCATGCGTGACTACATTTTTTTCTGCATGCGTGACTTCATTTTATATCTTCATGCGTGACTTCAGTGAAGCATTCAAAAGAAAAAGTGGTCCTGGACACCATATTTTATAAGTTTAATCATGCATGCACATTAGAGTAAGTTCAGGTTGCTTTTAAAAATTTTATTTTTATTTTTCTTTGCTTCATTCTTTTCGTGCATATATGAATTAAATATGGCCAGGCATTAAAAACTTACCCAGACCATTTGTTTTGGGCACCTTCCTGCGTGCATGTGGAAGTAAATTGGTCCTTCATGCATTTAATTATGATGTTGCATATCCTTTCGTGTGTGAGTGTCTATCTGGGTTTCACGAAAAGAAAATGTGTCCAAGTTGCATGGGTATAATTTAATTTGTGCGTACAAGTGAAAAAGCTAGCCCAGATAGTGTAAATTTGAGGAATATATAGTAGAGTAGATCAATGATAAGATTTACTTCGAACCGGTGTTTGTTTTTAAAAACGTATTTTGCACCGTTATTTTTATAACGGAATTTTTACTCCGGTGCTATAATTTTAAAGCGTATTGTTTTGATGGGATTTTTGACGAATAAATTTTTTACTGTTGCTTTAAATTCGGTAACCGTCAAATTTAAAGTGAATTTACAAGCGGCTATCCCGCAACGCTGATTTGATATCCGTTTTTACGGTGCTTTGTGAAGCGTAATTTTCTTGGATAAATTGCTATAGATGTTGTTGTTTTAATCACGGGTTTTCAAATCGTTTTAAAATAAAATTGTTTCCAAAAATTTTACAATTTACACTTTCAAAAGAATGAGGAATCAATTTAAACGTTTCAGCAAAATTAAAGACTATGAACCCTTACTTTTACCGATTCGGTTAATTCCGCACTTGTCCGTTTGAGTACGTAAAATGTTATTTTTATAAAATACACAATTTTTCATATTCATGGAAACGATGAAGAGATTTAAACGATTTAGCAAAAGTACGGAGTATGGAACCACACTTTTACTATTTCGGTTAATTTCGGACACGTTAATTGAAATATTTGCTGAGGATTTGCTGTTTGATGATTCGTTGGGCTTTCGAGCCACTCTGCTGGACCTTCGGGTCAATTACCAGTACTAGACCTTCGGGTCACTCTACGGACCTTCGGGTCATCTGATGGGCGCCAAAAATTATAGTACTTGGTAGGCTTCGGCCATATCAGATGCACGTGCGGCGTAGCTAAACTCGCCATCTGCTGGGATCGATCCACTTTTATGCTGATTTTTCTAGTTATCTTATTTTGATTTCTAGATTTTGCGACTGCTGATTTTCTAATTATCTATTTTGATTTCTAGATTTTGTGAATTGCTGCTTTGAATTCAATTATGAATTTGGAAGTGAGTTTGTGTATAGTCTCATCTGAGATTATAATTTTGCGTATTGCTGTTTTGAATTCAACTATGAATTTGAAAGTTGATTTTGATGGAGTTTAAATTGAGATTTCTTCATTTAAACTATGCTGATTATTTATGTGGAATGGTCTCATTCGAGACTATAATTATTTGCTTAAGTATTGTTTATCATACATTTATTTTTGAGTTTAAATTAGACTGATCCGTTTATTATTTTCTTTAAAATAATACTCGGGTCAGACCGAGTTATTTTAAGGTAATCGCTATCTCTGATTCAGTTGCAGCTTCAGCTTTTGGGATTTCACATCATCTTTTGTCTAGTTTTTGAGGTGTTACTTTTGGTGTATTAATTCTCATCTCATGTATGTATTGATGGATATGTATATGTACATTTGGTTCATTGAACTGTCGATATGTTTAAGAAGGACAAAGGTGCATGAAATGTTATGGGAATAAAGGTAACAAAATGTGAAAATGAATCTTTATTTAAAGTGAAAGAAAGAATATTTTATTCCTTTATTTGTAAAGGATAAGGCCTTCAATTAATATACTTATCTGCATATTTGAATAGAAATACTGGGTTCCCTACAAAGGTTAATGTGTGTATGTAGAATAAAAATTAAGGATATTAATTGAGATTGTAATTTTTAATTCACTGACTGAAATTATAATTAGTATAACTACTTGGGGCAATGTGACCATTGCATTAACAAGGGAAAAGGAAAGAGTTCATATATATATATGTGTGTGTGTGTGTGTGTGTGTGTGTGTGTGTAAGAGAAGAAGAATAAATCGATGATTTTTATAGAAATAACACTTAAATTCCACCTCTAAATAAAAGGCAAGCAAATATTCAATAATAATAAAAGTGTAATATATGAATGAATAGTATTGACTAATTTGAATGAATGGTTATTAATGACTTTAAAAAGGGGAAATATAATAATCTAATATGTAAAGATAAATACTAATTAAGTACTGAAAAAAGGTAAATTTCTTTATCACTGTCAAGATGTATACGTAGTGTTAACCCAAAAAATGGATCAATAGCCAAGAGTAGAATGTGAAAGCACCAGCCCTATTAGAATAGGGAAAAGGCAATAGATAACGGTGATAAAGTAAAGAAAATAAGATAGAGACACAAATATTTTTATAGTAGTTCGGCTGTTAACTAAGCCTACATCCACTTTATAGTTGTTTGGTTCAGTTTGTAGGACATTACAAAGTGTTTGAGGGAGAAAGAGTCACAAGTATACAGGCTAGACAAGTTCTAAGTCCTAGAATTGCCTATAGTGGCTGCGTTGGTGACTATAATGTAGAGGAAAGAGATGAAGAAGAGGTAAAGTTCCTATGTTGTGATAGCAGAATACAGATCCTTTCTTGGTTCCTTTATGGTTTGCATTTATAAGGGTAGCTGTCGTGCTGGGTTAGAATCTTGCTATCAACCAAGTCCGAAAGTCGGCCCACTCTTGCACTGAAAAACCTAGGAGCATACAAGTTATACCCTTAGGTACCGAGTTATGGAGATGGCTCCAAACCATTCGCTGACTTTGGTTTGCTCTTCCAATTCTTATTTGATACTTTAACTTTTTCCCATTGATTTTGGTTTGGTTCTAGCAGTTTGTGTGATTGTAGTTGAGTTGTCCTGAGATGCCAAATATCATCTCATCAATCTTATGATTGGCCGTGCTAACCTTGAAGAAAACACTTGATATCAACACAAGGGAATTGTATAAGCATAATGTGAAATTTTAGTGAAGAATAGGAGGAATCCTTAACTTGATATGGAGTTAAAGGTCCTTAATCAGTGCTGAGTTTAGGCGTTAACTCCAATCAACATGAAATTTCCCCAAGTCCCTTTCTTGACTTATTTAGACGCACTTGCCAAGTTCCAAGTCATTTCGTCATTACATGAATCTTCCAAGTCCAGTTGAATTCTGCTTCGCTAAAAAGTGGGTTAACACTTGTCCCTAAAGTACGCCTTTTGAATGTACGGTGTGTTTTACTCGAGAACAAGTTGCAGCAATTAGTCTTCAATAGTTGAGCTCTCTGTCTACTTCAACCTTGGTGAATCACCCAATTCGTTCAGATTCTCTTGTCAGTCACGGGTCATTCTAAACCTGTTATAGCCTAAAACTCTAGACTCCACCTACGTAACATTCCTGAGTTTTAAGCCTAGTTAATTTGGAAATTAATATAAAATTTTGGTTAAATTATGAGTTAACTGAGAATTAATTTGAAGATTTGGGAATAAAATATAAATTGTGTTTGAATTTTCAAAATTAATAAGATGTATGTTTATTTATTTTTAATTTGGAATTTGATTTAAAATAATTCATGAATAAAACGTTGATTATAAATATACTAACATGAAGGTTAAAAACAAAATGTATAAATAAATTTAAGAGAAAGGAATTAAACATAAAAGTTTGGGTTTTGAAAAGTGTTTAACAAATAGTCATGTAGATTAACAAATGTAAATTTATGAGACAAGTGGCAAAAGAAATAAACTTTTCTTTAAATTTGAGATTAGAAAAGACATGCATGAAAAAAACCAACAAAGAAATAAACAGGCCGTTTTCCAAGAGTTCCTCATATTCTTTTCTCAACATTTTCTTTCATCTTCTTGTTCATATCTGGAAAAAAAATCTCAAACAACTAAAACCAGATCAAAATCGAAAGTAAGCAAATCCTCAAAAAAAAATATTACAAACCTGGGAAGAATATATACCAGCAAAACAAACAACTCAAAATAAATTCAAGCTTTAACCATTATCTCATCATCAACCTGGAAATCAAGTCAGGTTTCAGATCTTATAACCTGGAAACTGAAGCCTGTGAAAGAATAAAGCAAAACAATTCAAAACAAATGCAAAGATTCAACTCAATACAAAAATCAAGTAAGTCTAGATCAGAACCAATTCAACAAAAGAAGAAATATAGATTTAAAGTTCAAATGCAAAGCTATTTCCAGATTTTCACAACACAGGCTATCCTCTGTCTTCACTAATAAAGTGATCAAAATAAACCCTCTTGTCTACTTATGATTGGTGTGATGTTTTGATAATGTTTGTATGGATCGAAAATATGTCTGTACATTTGTAAATATGGTATGCATGTTGGTTCCAGGCAAACATGGCCCTGATTTTTTTTATGACAAGGTTGATAAACGTGTTCAAAAATGCATATCATCCCAACGCAATCAAAATTAGGCTCTGATCTCTAAAGAGGAAATGTTTGAAACATTGTAATTTAAATTTTAAAAATAGTTTTTAAGCAAATATTCATGAAAAATAAGATATAATAGTAAAATCATTTTCAAGTCAGGAATCAATGATCTTAATTTCGAGTTTTGATGTTACAACTTGATTTGCAATGAAGAAATATGAATTTTGATAATAAAATCAAGATTTTTAGATTTGAAAATCGTTTGAATTCTTGAGTTAAACGAAACCCTTATTATCATCAAATTTTGATGATCGAAGGGTTGATCGTCATTAGGATCAAGGCTGGTGGTAGCAGGGAGTTTGCTGGTCATGGGAAAAGTGGAAGGAGGCTTTATAGATGAACGTGGTGGTTGAACGTTGATAAAATAGGGTTAAGCTTCATTTTTGGTTCGACGAAAAAATCATGGAAATTCGTCGACTGTTGTGTGTTGTGATCAATCGCACCGAGGGGATAGGTTCGTGGGTGAGTGGCGAGGCTCAGGACGTGAAGGCGTGGTGGCCGAAGGTCGAAGGCGTTGTAGCGAGGTGCTTTCCTGATGGTGGTTGGGTTCCTGGTTGGGGATGAAAGAATCGATCTCATTTCCTTGATTGAATCGTCGATCTGGGTAGTCGATGGGCTAGAGGTGATCGTTGACGATGTGCCGATGGTCGCGAGGTTGATCGGAAGTGGTCTAGTCATTGGTGCACGTGCACGTGATATCATTAAATGTCTGGTGATGTCGAAAGTTGAGGAAGGATGAGAATACTCGGGGTCGAACTCGTGAAATATGATGTTTGACTTGAAGTCTGATGGTAGCATGAGTTCTCGAGAGTGTCTCGGGGTTTTTGGTTGTTTTACTTGGGTCTGCAAAGTTGGGTTAAAACCAGTTTTTAATTTTTTAAAATTTAATTTTTTTTGAATTTCAATCTTAATCAAGTTTAAAAAGTCTTGTTTTCAAAACTAATCTGCTTCCAGATTTTAGTTGAAGTTCGATGAGTTTTTAAATCAAGTTTAAAGATTTAAGTATAATTGAAAATAGGTTTGTTTTCGAGTAAAATGTTTTAAGAACAAGTATTAAAAGATTTAAATGTTAAAGTATATGTTTAAAATTTGTTTAGTTTGATTTGTTATTTCAAATCTAAAATTTAATGATTCAATTAGTAAGTTAATTTTAAAGTTAAATATGATTTATGATAATTAAGTCATTAATTTATTAAAAAGGATAATTAAGATAAAATGTTATTTAAAACCTTAATCTTTTAAATTAACTAATGGGATAATGATTGAATCATTAAACAAGGTTAAAAATAATAAAGTAATAATAATTAAAGTAATCAATAAAGATAATTTTTTAATCTTTTAATTGGTTAAGTAATTAATGTTTTGTTAATATAATTACTTAAAGATTAATTAATTAATTAATTAATTAATTAACTTAAGGTTAATTAATTAATGAAGGTGATTAAGGAATGATAATTAATTAAGGAGTAATTAATTTGTTTAGTTAATTAAGGATAATTAATTAAATGGTAATTAATTAAAGGTTCATTAATTAATAAGAGCAAATAACTAGGGGTTAATTATTTAATGATTAGGGATTGACTAATTTATTAACTAAAGTTGAATTATTTATAATTAAGGGTTCATTATGTAATTAACTTAAAAGTTAATTTAAGTAATGTGATTAATTAAGTACTAATTAATAAACTAAAGGTAATTAATTAAGAAGGATAATTAAGGATTAATTTATTTATCAATTAATTAATGCTAAATGGATTGTAATTAATGAATTAGGATTGAGTAATTAATTTATGAGTAACTAATATAGTTGGAAATTAAATTGAATTAATTTAGGATTTAAACAATTATTTAATCCTGTTTATAAATCATTATTGAATGCTTGGATTGCTTATGAATGTTTGCATTGTATGAAATGCCTTGAATTGATTGTGATATCTGGATTGTAATATTCTATTCTGCGAATTGGGATGTGTGCAATTTATTTATTTATTTATTTTATCTATAATACATTTATCTGTGAATCTGTTAATGAAGGTAAGCCTTATAGGAATATACCGCTTATCTATATTGCTGTGTTTGAATCTGTGATGATTGATGTTGTTGCGTTATTGTGTAAAACCCTTGGACTACACCATACACACACAAATACGGATTGCATAAGGAAATTGGTTAAGTCACAGATTTTTGAAATAGTTTTAAAATTTATTTTTGAACCCAAACGGTTTTGGAAATGGAATTGGATTAATATGAAAAGCTTTTGAAAGGGAGTTTTAAAGATAAAAGTTATTTTGAATAACTTGATAAAGTTTGGAATTTAAATATTCGATTTGAATTTAAATAAAAGATTTGAAATTGAATTGTGTATTTGGAAATTATGGTTTAAAAAGGTTATTCAACTTATAAATGTGTTTATATGGTTTTAAACCGTTTCAAAAGTATTGATTTGGGAATTTGAGTTTAACCCAAAATTTTATACTTGAAGAGCTTTACTCGTGCAAACGTAATTAGATTTTTCTGAAACGAAAACTATTTGTTTTCAAATAATAATAGATTTTATATAAAGAAAGGATTTCCAATTTGCGTTGAAAATTTTCAGGTTTGAAATGAAATTTTGAATTGTTTTGAAAACTATGAATGAATCTTTGTAAAAGATTGTTAAGCTTTGGTTTGGAACCGAAGGGGATTCTAAATGGTGTATCTTTTTAATATAAAAGATTTGAAATAGGAATTGTTTTGAAAGTTATGAATAGATCTTTGGAAATAGTTTTGAAAGCTATAAATTGAGTCTTCGGTTAATAATTGGGTGAGATAATCCAATTTGAAAAGGAAATTGTTTTGAAAAGCCGTGAATGAATCTTTGTGAAATCTCGGTGAACTTTGTGAAGTGATTTTTTTTGTTTAAATATTTGAAAATGGTATGTTTAAACAATTTGAAGAAAGGTTTTGGGTTTTAAGTTGTGACTTAATTGAATTCCCGTATCCATATGTTTTTAAAATATTGCGCTCATTATTCGTTTTAGCCAGGAGAGGACCTTATATCATATAACTCATTCCGAATAATGATACGACGATATGGTTTGCATTTGAAAACCGGTGGTGAAGACTAGATATTTCCGAAAGCGAAAGGATAACTCGTGGTATGTCTTTGCACCAGCTGATCCCCGGTATAGAGATTTGGTCACCTTTTGTGATGGGAAGTGCGGATGTGATTAGGGATTTTCTGGATTTGCAAGCGCTTCTTCGGAAGTGCCTTCCATTCTGTTCGAACCCGGAACAGACTTGTATGGATATGTGTCTGACATTACACTTTGAGATGTAAAGCTGGTTTCAATCAAATACATTTCTATTTGGTGGCGGAGATTTATTCTCATAGCTTAACACCCTTCTCTTAGACGTACAAGCTTATAGGTTAGGTAGTTGATGGTTACTAGTGATGCATTCCTAATTTGGTAGTGTGGCATGCTGAGTGCTGCTGTGTGTTGCTGATCATTTGTTGATCAAAGCAAGGCTTTTGTGAAAAGCGTGGCTTTATGGACGAGACCTCATCGGACCTCAGTCCCCGGAAATGGTCGAAACAGGAAAGATGCAGAATGGTTGCAGGGGTCGCGCTCCTAAGGTATGTCCATTCCTTCTAGAAAAGGGTGGTATCATGGTATGTAGCCCAGATACTTAACCTATGTGGTTACTACAAATACATTACTTTGTGGTTGTTGGTGTTGAGAGCTCTCGGATAAAGGTTGAAAACGATCGGGGATGGCATATCTTTAGGTGTTACTCCGGGGCAGGGAGGAAGCCGACCTTGTGTTGGCAGAGATCCGGGTAGGTTCTCGGGGCGTCCCACCAGAGGCTTTCCCATATGGAAATAGGAAGCTCCTTAGCCTGACCATTTGTTGGAAATCCAAAGAAACAATATGCGCCCTGTACGGTTTTAGTTGTATAACCTGCCATGGAATGTGGCGGTAACTTGCTATTGAACATGGTAGCTATAGTAGGCATACGACGAAATGTTGTATGCTGGCTAAGCTTAATATTATGCTTTCGAAATGTTTTCCACTATGCACTAATAATAATATCAAAATGGTTTTTGCGTAGCAAGCATTTTTGACTATCATAAGGAGAAATCTCCTCCAATTTTGCGTTTGCATGGTGTGTGCGTGGGTGGCCTTATGGTAGTTTCATTTTCCAAAAAGCATTGCAGATCATTGTTATAAATTCTTTTGTTGTTTGTTTTAAAATAGAAAACTGTTTTGTTTGCTCATACCATTCCCATGACTAACCCGGAGTTTATTGTTCCCTTCCTAAACTCTGGATGCCCACAATTTTCCACACGGGCAGTCTAGAGTTGGATTTTCAGATAGTCAAATAGTAGGAGTAGATTCGGTAGCCTTCAGTCTCTGGAAATCTTCTTCGGTCTTTGAATGACCGACCTTGCTTAGTACCACTTGATTGGGAGTTCGAGCTATTTCTGGATTGGTGCTTTGGCGATGGAGATTGCTGAAGTCGGAGTTTCTTCTTTGGAGTTCAAGTTTATGTTATCTCTTTCCGCTGCTGTATTTTGTCTTCGATATTTCTATCGATATCTCCATTGTATCATTATTGTATCGTATATTGTTGTATCAATGATATTATTCAATTTTCTTCTGCTGTGTTGTTATACTTAATGTGTTATAACCTTCAGTGAATCGGATTGAACTTCTGAATCTGCGGCATTCGTGTATGAGTGAAGTATGGGTGTTGATTTTCGAACGTGAAAATCCGTACCGTCACATTTAGTATCAAAGCTAAAGGTAGAGTAAGAACCTTAGCTTTGGAGTATAACACATTAAGTAACTCATTAGTGATAGGGTGAAGTATACCCTAGAATGGGTATCCCTAAGATATCCGTCCGTAAGCCTCAGTAAATTCTCTTGCTATTCACTGATTGTGAGTATGAGTACAAGAAGAGGATGAGATAGGTAACAGGGGAGTACCACTACAAATGGTCAGTACCCTGTAACAACAAGGAAACAATCTTTTCTCTTTCCAATCTCTTTTGTTCTTCATCTGATTTCAATTCTTTGATGGTTTCTTGGTAGCTTCAGGAAGAAGCTTAGATATATTTGCATGGGGCATAAACTCTAGATGGGTCAGAATTGTTTGTTTGAATGAATTGGTTGCTTTGGTTGGTATGGTTGATAGGTATATTTTGGTTGTTTAAACTAAAAGTTTTGGGATTTTATCCATATATCTATCTATTCTTTGTGTGACGACCGGAAATTTTTGAGCAATTGAAATTGGAATATTCAATTGACTTTGAATATTTAAATGTTATATTTTAACTTGAATTCAAATATCACTAATTATTGATAATTAAATTATTAAATTAAATTATTTGAAGCTGGGTAAAATGTTGAATTTGGAGTTTTAAGCCTGTTGAAAATAATTTGAAGGCTTGTAAAATTTAAATTGATAATATTGAAGATTATAGAAGTGTTAAAATTGAAATTAACAGTAGTTTGTTCAGTTTTAAAATTTTGTCGTTTAAATTGATATTTGAAAATAGTTTTCCGGGGCACAGTCTCGGAATTCGACGAAACCAGTTTCATGGGATCCGTAATATTGAATTATTATCAAATTTCAAGTTTCATTGTGATTGGAGTTGTTGTGTGAGCGTACGGTAAGTAAACGCGTTGAAAATTTAATTGATGATAGCCGATTCGGAATTTAAATATAATATTTCGGTTAGTCAAATTCATCTCATCAGCCGCTTTCCTATCATTTCGAATTACTGTAGCTCGATATTTACTTCACGCAAGCTTTCCTCACACGCCACTTTCAGAAGTAAAATATGAAGGGCTTCTCGTTCTTTCTCCTCTATTTACAGCTCGAACGAAATCAATTTATACGAAATAATGGCCGCGTATCCATCCCAATAACCGTTTCCCAAATCGACTCAGAGCAAATCGAGATCCATAATCCTTCCCACTTTCTTAAATTATATTCGTATGGATGTTTGGAAAGGAAAATAACCCTCAGCCTTCATCAAATCGAGTTTTCCCTTTCAATGTTCGAATCGCGACCACTTCGCGAGGAGCTCGAGTACGGGCTGTGGCAACGCGTTCGCGACTAGAAGGTGGACACTCGGAGGTGATTGTTGAACTCGTGTTGTAGGGGCATAGCCTAGTAGGTGCGGCGACGTTGTTGGCTCGAAGTTCGGTGCGTTGTTGAGCAGTATGGTTAGTGAGGCTGTTTTCGACAAGGAGAGGTGGTCACGATCCAGATTGGTCAGGGGTCGTCGTTGTTATGTAGATGATGGGCGCCATGATGGTTTGAAGGGGGGGTTCGATGTGATTAGGGTTGGATTAGCGACGTAGTAGATCAGCAGGGGCTGATGTTGAGCTTGGTGGGGAGGTTCGTAGAGGTAATCGTGAACACGGAAGCCAACTTGGTGGCAGCAGCAGCACGAGACGGGGGGTCGCGATCATGGTGAGGTTATTTATCGATTGTTTTCTTCAATTTAAAAGAAAAAAAATGTGTTGATAATAAATTTTATATAAATACACATACAAATTTTATAACAATGGCAGTAGTTAGTTTTAAGTTATTTTAGATGCTAAAAATAATTTATTTAAAAGAAATTTTGTTCTAAAACAATATATACGTACTTTCGCTCTTTAATTTAAACTTTGAATAAATGAAGATAAAATTTGTTTAAGTATTTTAAAATTATTTAGCCACCAAAAATATTTTTTATTTATGGAAGAAAATAATAAAGATCAAGGGCACATTTTAAAAGTACTAGTTTATTTTAAATAGCGAATTTGATGATTTAATTGTAAAATTAACTAATTTAATTTATTTTAGTTACCAAATTTATTTTAAAAGGAAATTAGTTAAAACCAAATTATTTTTTAAAATTAAATTAGTTTGTTAGTTAACTGAGTGATAATTAATTGTTGGATCGATTCAAGTATTAATAAACTGTATAAAATGTTATACAAGGTTAAATTCTGAAAGAAATCAAGCCGGTGTGGATTGGATTACAAATCTTTGGTCAAAGGTGAGTTAACCTCACTCAGCTAATTTAAATTTAAATTTAAATGATTAAATTTATATAAATGTTTTGAATGGACGAATTGATTGATGTGCTGTATAGTATAGTATATATTTGAAATTTGTATTATATATTGTACTAACATCTGTGGATGCAGGGAAACAGGTTGGAGGGATCCAACTGGATTCCTCAAATTTATTTAGATCATTTAATATTCTGTGTTATGAATATTTGATGTCCTGTGATGATTTTATTGGTAATTGAAATATTGGATG
This sequence comes from Allium cepa, assembly GCA_030765085.1. NCBI lineage: Eukaryota > Viridiplantae > Streptophyta > Magnoliopsida > Asparagales > Amaryllidaceae > Allium > Allium cepa. The sequence continues at coordinate 170,248,469 of CM060932.1, forward strand.
GTATGGTAGAATTAAATATCTCAATGTAATGAGTTATCACAATCTATAGAATTGGATTTGTGAAAAGAAATAAAAGAATAAAATTTTAAGTAAAATAAATTCTCAAGAATTTGAATAAATTTAATAATGAATTGAAAAATAAAATAAAGTGAAAGCAATTTCAAAATTCTAATAAATATGGAAAAAAGGGAATTCTGAATTAACAGGGCAATAAATTTTAAACTAAAGTGATGTTAGTTTAAAGATTAAAGAAGTCATTTTTAAATTAAGGGTTAAATTTAATCAAAGTATAAGAAGGAATTTTGGAAATTTGAAATTGGTATTTTGAAAGTGTTTTAACTCATAATAAAGAAGTAAAAATCTTAAAATTAATGGAATTTAAAATAAATAAAGTAAGTGAAGGAATTTATTTCAAAGTGAAGTAAATTAGAAGTTAATTGTAAATTTTATTTAAGTGTCTGGAATTGAAATTAAAGAAAAGTGAGATCTTGAATTTTATAATCTGGGTTTATAAAGGTGAAGTGGATTTGGAAGTATAAATTCAAGGTGTGAATTTATTAAAGAAATGGTAAATTTGTTTAAAAATAAATGGAGATTTATTTTCAAAGGATGTGAAAGAGAAGAGTATTTCTCGGGATAGCCAAGTATGGTTTTCAAAGCAATTTTAAATATAAATAAAAGTTTTAAACAATGGTTTTATAAAAAAAAGCCTGTTTAACAAATTTATTATCTCTAATGTTTGTCTTTTAAAGCAAGTGTTTTCAAATCTATTAATGTAGTAATTATATAAAGGTGACTTAGTATTATGTTTTGAAAGAAAAATTAGTTTACATTTTATAAAGTGGTTTTATTTAAAATATTCTTAAAGCATATATATTTTAATAAAGTATTAAAGTAGTTTTGAGTTTAAAGTTATAAAGTATGTTCTATAATAAAGTGCTTTTAAAATTTATTTAAAAATCTAAAAGTATTTTGAATTTGGTGTCCCAATGGAAATAAATATCAGGGTAATGTATTCCGTGAGTGGAAACTGGGTTGGAACTGTTTTAGAAAGGGTTGAAAATCTGAAATATATATTGTAAAGATATTTTGGATAAATAAATAATTTGGGAAAAATTATTTATTGGTTGATGGTTGTTTGTGAATGTTAATTGATAGTTAAATCACCGACTATCAATATTGGACAAATACGTTGATCGTTTCGAAGAGCCGGGATCGAGATTTATTTCTCGAAAACCACTTCGATCCGGTTTGTACGTTTCGTGAAACGTGTTCGGAGTCGAAGATGGAGCAATGAAGTGCAAGGGCTAGTCGCTACTAATCCTGAGGATATTTCCAAAGTGGATGTAGTAGGAATAGTGCCTTCGGTTCCGTTCGAACCCGAGACGGACTTGTATGGATGAATGCTTGCGAAACATCGTCAGGTGGACGATGGGCATTCTAAGAGATATGTTCTAAAAAGGTAACGCTTAGCCTCAAGCCTCATCAAATGGGAATGACTGAAAATCAGGGGTTATGCAGCAAGGCTAGGTGGGTAACACCCAAGCAGGGTGAGGTCATCCCTGTCTAGATGTCCCGTTTTATTTCGGCTTAGTGGGCGGTTGCTGATCCCAACCGCGGGATGATCTCACTCGGTATTATCCAGTAAGGGGTAGTCCCGGCCTTGTGTTGCAGAGGAGCGAGCGTACTCCTCGGTACGGTGACCTAGGCCCCGTACTGTGACAGGTGGTACCTCAGTGCCTAGTCATTAGTTGGAAATCCATTCTCCCTACGAGTCTTGTACGAATTTTGTTTGTATTACCCACTCTGTGGCTAGTAGCTGGAATTTAATGAATGTAACAATTTCGGCTAAGACCCTATTATAATATCAGAGGATTCCTATAAAAATTATTTTAGCTATCGTAAGGTAAAAACCCGACATGTTTATTTGTGGCGTGGTCTTACGAGATGCTTTTGTTTTCAAAAGGATTTTTGAAACTTTAATAATCAATTGGGTGTGATTTTCTCACGCTGGTATTCCAGACCGACTCGGGTGTTATTTAATTGTAATGCTCGGGTCAGACCGAGTATTATAGGATACAGGATGTGATGCCGTGGAGCTCAGGAGACGAGCTGGATGACGATACGTATTTCCGTACTTGTTTATGTATATATATTCCGCTGTGTTGAGTTGCTATGTATCCATTTGTATGTTGTTGATGTTGAGCTGTGATTGATGTACTCTGATGATGTAATATATAAACAGCTATATTTGATTTTGAGTAAAGGTAATTGATTATCTATTATATTTTATTCCGCTGCGATGGTAAGATTCTGTTGTTGTTTTCTGTTTTCTCTTCTTCTACCTCTTCTTCTTTAACCCAAATGGTTCGTATTTCTGTACAACTTGAGTTGATTTAGATAGAGTAGTGTTGACTCAAGGGGTATGGATTTGCGGGCTGTTACACTTTGGGTCCCGACATATTTTATGAACGGTTAGTAATCCTTCGAACTGACCAATGCTCCTTCATACTTCGTAGATCTGGATGACCCGAATATCTCGTGAAGTGTTAAATAGATTCGTTCTTGTATCTATTGTTGATATTCTGATTTGGTAAGCCAAATGCAGAATAGATGTTTAGTTTGACCTTGTGATTCATCTCTCAATCTTTCTATATTCTTTTGATTGTCTCCTTGTCTTGCAAATTTTGAGGAATTTTTTTTTAAAGAGGGGAATTTGTAACACTCCTGATTTTTAAGCCTAATTAATTTGGAAATTAACATAAAATTTTGGTTAAATTATGAGTTAATTGAGAATTAATTTGAAGATTTGGGAATAAAATATAAATTGTGTTTGAATTTTCAAAATTAATAAGATGTATGTTTATTTATTTTTAATTCGAAATTTGATTTAAAAAAAATTGAAGAATAAAACACTAATCATAAATATATTAACATGAAGGTTTAAAAACAAAATGTATAAATAAATTTAAGAGAAAGGACTTAAACATAAAAGTTTGGGTTTTGACAAGTGTTTAATAAATAATCATATAGATTAACAATTGTAAATTTATGAGACAAGTGGCAAAAGAAATAAACTTTTCTTTTATTTTGAGATTAGGAAAAGACATGCATGAAAAAAATGAACAAAGAAATAAGCAGGCTGTTTTCCAAGAGTTCCTCAAATTCTTTTCTCAACATTTTATTCCATCTTCTTGTTCATATCCGGAAACAAAAATCTCAAACAACTAAAACCAGATCAAAATCAAAGTAAGCAAATCCTCACAAATTTTTTTACAAACCTGAGAAGAATATATACCAGCAAAACAAACAACTCAAAATAAATTCAAGCTTCAACCATTATCTCATCACCAACCTGGAAATCAAGTCAGGTTTCAGATCCTATAACCTAGAAACTGAAGCCTGTTAAAGAATAATGCAAAGCAATTCAAAATAAATGCGAAGATTTAACTCAATATAAAGATCAAGTAGCCCAGATCAGAACCAATTCAACAGAAGATGAAATCCAGATTTAAAGTTCAAATGCAATGCTATTTCCAGATTTTCACAACACCGGCTATCCTCTGTCTTCACTAATAAAGTGAGCAAACTAACCCCTCTTGTCTAATTATATTTGGTGTGATTCTTTGATAATGTTTGTATGGATGGAAAATATGTTTGTACATTTGTAAATATGGTATGCACGTTCGTTCCAGGCAAATATGCCTCTGATTTTTTTATGTCAGGGTTGATAAACCTGTTCAAAAATGCATATCATCCCAACACAATCAAAATTGGGCTCTGATCTCTAAAGAGGAAATGTTTGAAACATTGTACCTTAAATTTTAAAAATAGTTTTTAAGCAAAAATATTAGTAATATTCTGGAAAAATAAGATATAACAGCAAAAATCATTTTCAAGTCAGGAATCAATGACCATAATTTCGAATTTTGATGTTACAACTTGATTTGCAATGAAGAAATATGAATTTTGATAATAAAATCAAGATTTTTAGATTTGAAAATCATTTGAATTCTTGAGTTAAACGAAACCCTTATTATCATCAAATTCCGATGATGAGAGGATTGATCGTCATCGGGATCAAGGCTAGTGGTAGTAGGGAATTTGCTGGTCATGGGAAAAATAGAAGGAGGCTTTATAGATGAACGTGGTGGTTGAACATTGATAAAATTAGGTTAAGCTTCAGTTTTGGCTCGACGATGAAATCATGGAAATTCGTCGACTGTGTTGCGTTGTGATCAATCGCACCGAGGGGGATTGGTTCGTGGGTGAGTAGCGAGGCTTAGGACGTGGAGGCATGGTGGCCAGAGGTCAGAAGCGTTGTAGCGAGGTGCTTTCCTAATGGTGGTTGGGTTTCTGGTTGGGGATGAAAGACTCGATCTTGTTTCCTTGATCGAATCGTTGATTTGGGAAGTCGATGGGGTAGAGGTGATAGTTGGCGATGTGCCATTGGTCGCGAGGTTGATCGGAAGTGGCTGGTCATTGGCGCACATGCACGCGATATCATTAAATGTCTGGTGATGTCGAAAGTTGAGGAAGGAGGAGAATACTCGGGGTCGAACTCGTGAAATATGATGTTTGAATCGAAGTCTGATGGTAGCATAAGTTCTCGAGAGTGTCTCGGGGTTTTTGGTGGTTTTACTCTGGTCTTGGAAGTTGGGATAAAAGCAGTTTTTAATTTTTTAAAATTTAAACAAGTTTTCGAATTTCAATCTTAATCAAGTTTAAAATGTCTTTGTTTTCAAAAGTAATCTATTTCCAGATTTTAGTTGTAGTTCGATAAGTTTTTAAATCAAGTTTAAAGATTTAAGTTTAATTGAAAATAGGTTTGTTTTCGAGTAAAATGTTTTAAGAACAAGTTTTAAAAGATTCAAATGTTAAAGTTATGTTTAAAATTTGTTTAGTTTGATTTGTTATTTCAAATCTAAAATTTAATGATTCAATTAGTAAGTTAGTTTTCAAGTTAAATATGATTTATGATAATTAAGTCATTATTTTATTAAAAAGGATAATTAAGATAAAATGTTATTTAAAACCTTAATCTTTTAAATAACTAATGGGATAATGATCGAATCATTAAATAAGGTTAAAAATAATAAAGTAAAAATAATTAAAGTAATTAATAAAGATATTTTTTTATCTTTTAATTGGTTAAGTAATTAATGTTTTATTAATATAATTACTTAAAGAATAATTAATTAATTAATTAACTTAAGGTTAATTAATTAATGAAGGTGATTAAGGAATGATAATTAATTAAGGAGTAATTAATTTGTTTAATTAATTAAGGATAATTAATTAAATGGTAATTAGTTAAAGGTTCATTAATTAATAAGAGCAAATTATTTGGGGTTAATTATTTATTGATTAGGGATTGATTAATTTATTAACTAAAATTGATTTATTTATAATTAAGGGTTAATCTTAATTTAATTAATGTGATTAATTAAGGACTAATTAATAAATTAAAGGTAATTAATTAAGATGGATAATTAAGGATTAATTTATTAATTTATTAATTAATAATAAATGAATTGTAATTAATGAATTAGGATTGAGTAATTAATTCATGAGTAATTAATATAATTGGAAATTAAATTGAATTAATTCTGTTTATAAATGATTATTGAATGCTTGGATTGCTTATGAATGTTTGCATTGTATGAACTTCCTTGAATTGATTGTGATCTCTGGATTGTAATATTCTGTTATGTGAATTGGGCTATGTGTAATTTATTTATTTTATCTGTAATACATTTATCTTTGAATCTTTGAATGAAGGTAAACGTTATAGGAATATATCGCTTATCTATATTGCTGTGTTTGAATTTGTGATGATTGATGTTGTTGCACTATTGTGAAAAACCCCTGGACTACACCATACACACACAAATATGGATTGCATAAGGAAATTGGTTAAGTCACAGATTTTTGAAATAGTTTTAAAATTGAGTTTTGAATCCAAACGATTTTGAAAATGGAATTAGATTAATATGAAAAGCTTATGAAAGGGAGTTTTAAAGATAAAAGTTATTTTGAATAACTTGATAAAGTTTGGAACTTAAATAATTTGATTTGAATTTAAATAAAAGATTTGAAATTGAATTCTATGTTTGGAAATTATGGTTTAAAAAGGTTATTCAACTTATAAATGTGTTTATATGGGTTTTAAACCATTTCAAAAGTATTGATTTGGGAATTTAAATTTAACCCAAAATTTTATATTTGAAGAGCCTTAACTCGTGCAAATGTAATTGGATTTTTTTCAAAACGAAAACTATTTGTTTTCAAATAATAATAGCTTTTATATAAAGAAAGGATTTCCAATTTGCGTTGAAAAATTTCAAGTTTGAAATGAAATTGTGAATTGTTTTGAAAACTATGAATGAATCTTTGTGAAAGATTGTTAAGCTTTGGTTTAGAATCGAAGAGGATTCTAAATGGTGTATCTTTTATATATAAAAGATTTGAAATGGGAATTTTTTTGAAATTTATGAATAGATCTTTGGAAATAGTTTTAAAAGCTATAAATTGAGTATTTGGTTTAATAATTGGATGAGATAATCCAATTTGAAAAGGAAATCGTTTTGAAAAGCTGTGAACGAATCTTTATGAAATCTGGGTGAACTTTGTGAAGTGAATTTTTTTTTTGTTTAAAGATTGGAAAATGGTTATTTGTTTAAACCATTTGAAGAAAGGTTTTGGGTTTTAAGTTGTCACTTAACTGAAATTCAATATCCATATGTTTTTAAAATATTGCGCTCATTATTCGGTTTAGCCGGGAGAGGACCTTGTGTCATATAACCTATTACGAATAATGATACGACGATATGGATAGCATTTGAAGACGGTGGTGAAGATCAGATATTTCGAAAAGCGAAAGGATAACTCGTCGAATGTCTCTGCACCGGCTGATCCCCGGTATAGAGATTTGATCACCCTTTGTGATGAGAAGTCCGAACGTGATTAAGGATTATCCGGATTTGCAAGGGCTTCTTTGGAAGTGCCTTCGGTTCTGTTCGAACCTAGAACAGATTTGTATGGATGTGTGTTTGATATTACACTTTGAGATGTAAAGCTGGTTTCTATCAAATACATTTCTACTTGGTGGCGGATATTTATTCTCTTTGCTTAACACCCTTTTCTGAGACGTATGAGCTCAGAGGTTATGTAGTTGATGGTTACTAGTGATACATTCCCAATTTGGTAGTGTGGCATGCTGAGTGTTGCTGTGTGTTGCTGATCATTTTTTGATCAAAGCAAGGCTTTTGTGAAAAGCGTAGCTTTGTGGACGAGACCTCATCGGACCTCACTCCCCGGAAATGGTCGAAACATGAAAGACGTGACAAGGTTGCAGGGGTTGCGCCCCTAGGGTACGTTTATTCCTTCTGGAAAAGGGTGGTATCATAGTATGGAGCCCTGATATTTAACCTATGTGGTTACTTCAAATACATTACTTTGTGGTTGTGGTGGTGAGAGCACTCGGATGAAGGTCGTAAACGACTGGGGGTGGCTTATCTTTAGGTGTTACTCCCGGGCAGGGAGGAAGTCGGCCTTGTGTCGGCAGAGATCCGGGTAGATTCTCGGAGCATCCCTCCAGAGGCATTCCCATATGGCAGTAGGAAGTTCCTTAGCCTAACCATTTGTTGGAAATCCAAAGAAACAATACGCGCCCTATACGGTTTTAGTTATATAACCTGCCATGGAATGTGGCGGTAACCTACAATTGAACATGGTAGCTATAGTAGGCATACGACGAAATGTTGTATGCTGGCTAAGATTGATATTATACTTTCGAAATGTTTTCCACTATGCACTAATAATAATAACAAAATGGTTTTGGCGTAGTAAGCATTTTTTACTATCATAAGGAGAAATTTCCTTCAATTTTGCGTTTGCATGGTGTGTGCGGTGAGAGGCCTTATGGTAGTTTCATTTTCCAAAAAGCATTGCGGATTTCAATGTTTTAAATTCTTTTGTTGTTTGTTTTAAAAAAGAAACTGTTTTGTTTGCTCATACCAGTCCCATGACTGACCCAGAGTTTATTGTTGCCTTCCTAAACTCTGGATGCCCACAATTTTCCACACGGGCAGTCTAGAGTTGGGTTTTTCAAATAATCAAGTAGTAGGAGTAGATTTGATAGCCTTCAGTCTTTGGAAATCTTCTTCAGTCTTTGGATGACTGACCTTGCTTAGTACCACTTGATTGGGAGTTCGAGCTATTTCTGGATTGGTGCTTTGCGATAGAGATTGCTGATGTTGGAGTTTCTTCTTTGGAGTTCAAGTTTATGTTATCTCTTTCCGCTGCTGTATTTTGTCTTTGATATTTGTATCGATATCTCCATTGTATCATTATTGTATCGGATATTGTTGTATCAATGATGTTATTCATTTTTCTTCCGCTGTGTTGTTATAATTAATGTGTTATAAGCTCCGGCGAATCGGATTGAACGTTTGAATCTCCGACATTCGAGTACGAGTGTGACGCCCCACTTCTATACCCACGCTAGCCAAAAACACTACGGTGTAATGCTGTCAACTAGCACGGAGAATAAGGCTGTTGAGGAGCGACCATCCGTGTAATTGCTTTGCGCGAGCACCGATATGTCAGATAGTATAACATGCATTTTATTTCAAGAGGAAATCCGACATACTGATACAAACACAAAGCTACTACACAGTGGCTATAATAATCTTCGGAAACAAATATAGAAATACGCATAACACAAATCAGTCACAGATAATTCTTATCACAAAGGCGGAAGAAGATATGAATATATAACTAACACATGAAAGTGTATATCAGAGTAGTGGTCAAAAAGATCCACAATAATACAAAAGAATAGCAACACGTGCTATACAAAAGAATACAACTATGAGTCCATATCTCAAGTGTATACAACAAAATAAACTACTAATCTAAGTAGTTAGGCAAAAGTCAAAGAAATCAATCCCCGGTGAGAAGTCAAGCTGAAGCATCTGTAACATCTCGGTCTGACCCGAGTATTATTTAATAAGAAAATAATAAACGAATCAGTCTAGCTTTAAATATCGGATGAGACGATATAGAATAAGAGGTATGACTAAACACATAATAATCACAATGCCAAGCTATGATATATAAGTAATTGAAAATCAACAAGAGATTAATCAATATCACAAAAATCTACTCAAGGAACAAAAGAAATGTCATACTCTTTATTTTGTCCACCAAACCATAAATATTGACTATTATATCAATATCAATCACAAAAGTCAATGACACACAAATTCACCAATGCACAAATATTGATAAAACTTATCAATGAAAATCACGAAAATTGGTGAAGCACAAATTCTAGAAATCATCTCAACAAATCCAGAAATCACAAAAAGAGGGAAGGCCTATCACAAACGGGAGCATAAAGCTCACCAACACGTGTATCACAAACGGAACGCTAATTCCATGGTTGCTAACCATCACAAATTGAGCCGAGGATCCACAAACGGCCCGAAGACCATGGGTTGCTACCCCACCAATTTTGAGTCGAAACTCCACAAAACGGGGTTTAGTCTCCCTCGCAGACAAAGAGACTTCGCACATCGCTAGTCTAAATCACAAAAATGATCGTCATGATCATGAAGAAGTGTCAATTACACTAAGCTAGTAAATATATGAGTTTAGCTTCATGTCCCATAACCACTTGCTTAACTTAAATATTTACGAACAAACTGTGGATCTCCACTAGAAAATTGTCACAAGAGATTCAATCGAACAAGTCCAAGAATTAACCGACGAAGTAAACGCAAGCATTTCATACCACTCGTTTTACTAGGTCGTTTAATTAGATTTCTCATACGAGTGAGGTAAAGGTTTGTATATACTAATAGATTGGAAATCGATTTGAGAAAACGAGCTTTGAAATAAAATAGTGTTGAAATCATTTTGATGAAAGAATTTTGATATTTACTACTAGTATAGAAAACCTTCATATTTTTAAAGTGACAAATCATAAAGAAGATTGTAGGAACAATCAATCACTAAAATTCACATTCGAAGACGTGAATAAAATCCAAAGAAATCGATTACCGAATCCATCGAAATGGATATTCCCAGATCACGAAGAAAATGTCATCAGAGTCGATAATAGGTGATAATAACAAAAGGGAACCAACACGAATCGATTAAAGTTGGAATTCTCAAGTGAATAGGCAAATAGGCAAAAAGAGTGCATATTCAGATGTCTGAAATCAAGGATTCAGACGGCTGAATCTGGAAAATAAATATTTTCCAAAGACAGAATTCAGACGTCTGAATCCTTGAATTCAGGCGTCTGAAATAGGAACTTTTTAGCCTATTTCCTTTCTGGTTCCAAATGAACCAATTCAGACGTCTGAAATCATATATTCAGACGTTTGAATCTGGGAATAGAAATCTTCCCAGAACAATATTCAGACGTCTGAATATTACGTTTCATACGTCTGAATGAAGGGTTCAGGGCATTCCCTGAACCTAGGCCAAAAATGGCCAAACGGATACTAAAAGGATTGATCGAGCAACGACGACTAAGGAATTACGTCGAGCGACAACCCAGCCTAAACGGCACTTCGATACGCCTCAAATATCAATGTCCAAATATCCATAATAGGATTTTCATAGGTTTTGATTTCAAAACACCAAAAATTGGAATATACACCAAATCAATCCAAACCAAAATCAATTGCACAAGAATAAGTGTTAGGAATTCATACCTAACAATCGAAGATAATTATAGACAAAGATGTGAGACAAAAATCTCACCTTTGAACCCAAACGATTGAAGAAGAAGCTTGAAAGCAAAGGAGAATCAACCACTCTTCAAATCCAACTCAAGAAGCTTGATTCTAAGCTTAAAATAAGAACATTCCCAAAATTAGGTTTAGGAATTTCTGAAATTGATTAAGAGAATGAGTTGGAGAAGATGAAGAGAAACTTACCAATGGGTTCTCTTGAATTTGGAGCTAGAAGTTGGATTTGCTAATGAAGACTAGGGTTTTGGAGTTTTAATTTCCCATCTCTCCCACCATTGATGCTTTAGAACTAAAAAGAGGAGGAAGTGAGAGTGAATGGGGAGGAGTGGTTCAGATTTGAGTATAAGTTAAACATAGGGCTGAACCCAAACCCAAACCCAAAGTGAAAATGATCAAATTTTTGACTAGATCCAAACATATTAATGTTTATACTCAAAAAGGTTGCAAATGACATTTTGAACTCAATGGGAGGGGTCCCGAGTCCTAATTCGACCGTATGCAAAAAGTAGCTTTTCGGACTAAATTTCGAGTATCGATAAAATATTTAAATAAAATATTTAAATATAAAATCGTTAAATATGCGGGTTGTTACAGACTCCCCTCCTTAAAGAAATTACGTCCTCGCAATATTTAAGAAGAAAATATAAAGTAACAACCATAAAAGTATATTCGACACAAAAGAAATTTGAAATAAAAGGTTCACCTTAAAGAGCACGGGAAAGTAAGTCCGGATGTGATCGCTCGATGAATTCTCTAGATTCCCAAGAACAATCCTTAGGATTTGAAGACCATTGAACTTCACAAGCGGAACATCTTTATTTCGAAGTCGTTTGACTTCCGAAGCAATGATACGAATAGGATATTGCTCATAAGTTAAATTAGGCGAAACTTCAATCTCTTCCACAACACCGGGCTCAAGAATAGAATCGGAATCTCGAAGACATTTCCGTAATTGAGAAACGTGAAACACGTTGTGAATAGCAGAAAACTGAGCCGGTAATAAAAGGCGATAAGCCACGGAACCAATACGTTCGGTGATAGGAAATGACTCAATATATCGAGGCGCTAATTTTCCCGATCGACTGAAACGTACAACACCTTTCATAGGTGACAAACGAATGAACACAAGATCTCCCATAGAAAATTCTAATTTCCTTCTTCGGTTATCGGCATAGGATCTTTGTCTACTTTGGGCTTCTTTCATCCTATGACGAATAAGGTCAATTTTCTTTGTGGAATCCCGAACAAAATCTGGACCTAAAACCAGCTTCTCACCGGCCTCAAGCCAACAAGAAGAAGATCGACATGGCCTTCCATAGAGTGTCTCGAAAGGTGCCATACCAATACTAGATTGAAAGCTATTATTATAGGAAAACTCAACAAGATAAATATGATCTTCCCAACTTCCACCAAAATCAAGAACACATGCACGAAGAAGATCTTCAAGAGTTTGATTCACACGCTCGGTTTGTCCATCGGACTGGGGGTGATAAGCGGTGCTAAAATTAAGCTTCGTTCCTAAAGCTTTTTGAAGACTCTTCCAAAATCCACTAGTAAACAATGGATCTCGATCACTAACTATAGAAGTAGGAACTCCATGTAATTTAACAATCTCTTTAACAAAGAGTTTGGCCAAAAGAGGAACGGTTCGGTTAGACCGAACGGGAATAAAATGGGCAGATTTAGTAAGTCTATCAACGATCACCCATAAGCTATCATGACCCGAACGAGAACGGGGAAGGCCATCTATAAAATCCATGGAAATTTGGTCCCACTTCCAAATTTGAATTTCTAAAGGTTGCAATAACCCACCGGGCCTTTGATGCTCGGCCTTAACGAGTTAGCAAGTCATGCAACGCTTAAGTTAGCGATGTCAAGTTTCATTCCCTCCTAATAATAAAGTCGCTTCATATCCGAGTACATTTTACTGCTACCGGGATGAATGGTAAATTTAGAACGATGGGAATCTTCAAAAATATCTTTTCGAAGATCACTAATATTTGGCACGATAAGTCTACCAAATTTCCGAATGCCGCCATGAGAATCAATATCAAAGTCTTTCAAACCTTCAATATCAATTTTATCCTTAATATTTTGGCCAAGAAGAGCCAATTCGGGATCTAGCCTTTAAGCTTCAAGGATGCGGTCTAAAAGAGAAGGATGAGCCTCAAGGCTACATAAAACAAAAGATGAACATAAATCGGAAACACGGTCTCGAATTTCACAAGTGGATAAAATCTCGAGATCGTTCCATTCAGATATCATCATAGAAACAACTGCTTGTTGTTTATGGCTAAGAGCATCGGCGACACGATTACCCTTACCGGGAGTATAAAGAATATCAAGATCATAAGGAGCAGGGAACTCGAGCCAACGTTGTTGACGTAAATTAAGTTCCTTTTGAGAAAATAAATATTTCAAAGACTTATGGTCCGTGTACAGAATAAATTTCTCTCCCAATAGACAATGACGCCAAATTCGAAGGGCGAAAACAATAGCCGCGAGTTCTAAATCATGTGTGGCATATCTAGTCTCGGCCAGCTTCAATTGCCTAGAAGCATAAGCAATAACACGTTCTTTTTGCATAAGAACGGCACCCAAACCAATGCGACTGGCATCGGTATAAACAATAAAATCTTGGTTCCCATCAGGAATCACAAGAATAGGAGCATCAGAAAGGAGTTCTTTTAATTTCTGAAAAGAAGCTTCACATTTGTCCGACCAAATGTATTTAACTCCCTTCTTAGTTAAGCTAGTGAGAGGCACGACAATCTTAGAAAAGTCTTTGATAAAAGGGCGGTAATAACCCGCTAATCCAAGAAAACTACGAATCTCCGTCACACTCTCCGGTCTCTTCCAATCTTGAATCGCTTCAATCTTTGAAGGATCCACGGAAATTCCGGATTCGGAAATAATATGACCGAGAAACTTCACACGAGACTGCCAAAAGTGGCATTTAGAAAACTTTGCTTTTAATTGATTACTCCTAAGAGTTTCCAATACAATCCGAAGATGCTTTTCATGCTCCTCCTCGGTTTTTGAATACACAAGAATATTATCAATAAAGATGAGGACAAACCGGTCGAGGAAGTCTTTGAAAACTCTATTCATAAGGTCAACGAAATAAGCCGAAGCATTCGTTAGACAAAATGGCATCACAATCCATTCATAAGATCCATAACGAGTACGGAACGATGTCAAAGGAATGTATCCTCTGCAATACGAAGCTGATGAAATCCAGTAGCTAAGTCTAATTGTGAAAAGACTCTAGCACCACTAAGTTGATCGAATAGATCATCAATCCGAGGTAAAGGATATTTATTTTTGATAGTAAGATCATTAAGCTTGCGGTAGTCAACGCAAATCCTAAGTGTACCATCGGATTTCTTCACAAAAATAGCCGAAGCTCCCCAAGACGAGGAACTTGAGCGAATAAATTGTTTCGTTTCCAAATCGGATAATTGTTTACGCATCTCCTCATTTTCTTCATTGGACATACGATAAGGAGGACGAGTAATAAGTTGAGCTCCAGGGATAAGATTAATTCTGAACTCAATTGCTCGCTTAGGTGGTAATCCTAAAACGGGCTCAAATATGTCAGAAAGTTCACGAACAACGTGAATAAGAGAAATAATATCTTCCTCATCATCATTATCATCATCACGAGGATTTAAAGAATATAATGATGCAGTCAAAGAAGAATCCGAATCTTTAAGAATAATAGAAGTTTGCTTAACAGATTGAGGATGTCGAAGATGGATATTCCGCTCAGGACATAGGATATGAGCTTCATAACGGTTAAACCAATCCATTCCCAAAATCATTCCAAAGCCTAAATAACGCATGACATGCAAATCGACTAGGAAAGGAAAATCACACAAAATAATCTCCACATCTTTACAAAGCAAACTAAGAGTTGCGGATCCACCAACCGGATTCGCAATTCTCAAAGAAGTCATTAAAGCAACAACACTTAAAGAACAAGTATCAACAAGCTCTTTTGATATAAAAGAATGGGATGCTCCCGTATCAAAAAGAACTCGAATAGGCTGATAACGAAATATAATAATACCATCAAGGATAGAATGAGAAATATCTTGACCACGAGATGTGTTGCCAGGGGCTTGAGCAACATTAAGCTTTCCCTCCTTCCTATTTTGAAGTTTGGGACAAGAAGATAAATAATGATCCGGGCTTTTGCAATAGCGACAAGTACGAGGCTTTGAACACTTGTTCGCAAAATGGTCTTTGGAACCACAGTTAAAGCATTTCCCTTCAGTAGAGGAAAAGGTCTTTGCAGCAGGAGTTGCTTGCTTCCCTTTCTTATTGGGATAAAGACCTTTGAATTTGTTTGGCCTCTTCTTGTTGTTGGAGTTTGGTTTGGAACCCACCACTTCAACATCACTTTCCCTATCCGCCTCTTCAAGACGAAGAGCGATATCAATGAGTTGGTCGAAAGAAACTTCTAATTTTAGAAGTAATGGCTTCTTGAGACTCTTTTTCAAGCCATAGACAAATCTCTGATTTTTCTTCAATGGAGTGTTAATATATTCAACCCCGTATTTAGAGAGAGATTCAAAAGACGCGACATAATCTGCCACGGAAGATTCACCTTGAACAAGGTCTATGTAACGCCGAACCAATGTCACTTTCTCTGCTTCTGGCACGAATTTTAATTCGAAGCGTTCCCGGAATTGCTCCCAGGTGAGATCATCTTCATTAATCTCAGAAATAAGAAGTTCGTACCAGTCCAATGCTCTTTCTTGGAGCATACTAGAAGCCACCTGAATTCGGTGAAGATCAATGAGGTTTATGCGAGAAAAGATTCGATCGCATGTCCTTAACCAATCCTGGACTTCAATAATAGTTTCAAAACCTTTAAATGGCTTCCCGCCCAGGTTGGTGTAATCATTGCACAAGCGTGCAAACCCAAATTTAGGGTGAGTAGGTTCCGGATTAGAAGCAGCTGCCTGAGCATTCGTGACAAGGTCAAGAAGTTGCTGGGTAGTCATAAAAACTCCATCTTGGGGAGTAGCACTAGATTGACCGACGCTGGGACGGCCAGGTCTAACCATTTCCCTTCCTTTAGAAAGAAATAAAGAAGAAGAAAAAGGTTATTCACAAAATGAATATCACACAATCTTGATAGATAAAACAAGGAATCATAAAGAAAATAGGATGAATCGGTACGAAGACTCGAATAAAATCCTAAAGCACGACTCCTAAGATGGACTTAGGACGATGATCCTTGTTAAATTATTCTACATTGTTCCGAAGTTTGGCTCTGATACCAAGCTGCGATGCCCCACCTCTATACCCACGCTAGCCAAGAACACTACGGTGTAATGCTGTCAACTAGCACGGAGAATAAGGCTGTTGAGGAGCGACCATCCATGTAATTGCTTTGCGCGAGCACCGATATGTCAGATAGTATAACATGCATTTTATTTCAAGAGGAAATCCGACATACCGATACAAACCCAAAGCTACTACACAGTGGCTATAATAATCTTCGGAAACAAATATAGAAATAAGCATGACACAAATCAGTCACAGATAATTCATATCACAAAGGCAGAAGAAGATATGAATATATAACTAACACATGAAAGTGTATATCAGAGTAGTGGCCAAAAAGATCCACAATAATACAAAAGAATAGCAATTCGTGCTATACAAAAGAATACAACTATGAGTCCATATCTCAAGTATATACAACAAAATAAACTACTAATCTAAGTAGTTAGGCAAAAGTCAGAGAAATCAATCCCCAATGAGAAGTCAAGCTGAAGCACCTGTAACATCTCGGTCTGACCCGAGTATTATTTTAATAGAAAATAATAAACGGATCAGTCTAGCTATAAATATCGGATGAGACGATATAGAATAAGAGGTATGACTAAACACATAATAATCACAATGTCAAGCTGTGATATATAAGTAATTGAAAATCAACAAGAGATTAATCAATATCACAAAAATCTACTCAAGGAACAAAAGAAATGTCATACTCTATATTTCGTTCACCAAACCATAATTATTGACTATTATATCAATATCAATCACAAAAGTCAATGACACACAAATTCACCAATGCACAAATATTGATAAAACTTATCAATGAAAATCACGAAAATTGGTTAAGCACAAATTCTAGAAATCATCTCAAGAAATCCAGAAATCACAAAAAGGGGGAAGGCCTATCACAAACGGGAGCATAAAGCTCACCAACACGTGTATCACAAACGGAACGCTAATTCCATGGTTGCTAACCATCACAAATTGAGCCGAGGCTCCACAAACGGCCCGAAGACCATGGGTTGCTACCCCACCAATTTTGAGTCGAAACTCCACAAAACGGGGTTTAGTCTCCCTCGCAGACAAAGAGACTTCGCACATCGCTAGTCTAAATCACAAAAATGATCGTCATGATCATGAAGAAGTGTCAATTACTCTAAGCTAGTAAATATATGAGTTTAGCTTCATGTCCCATAACCACTTGCTTAACTTAAATATTTACGAACAAACTGTGGATCTCCACTAGAAAATTGTCACAAGAGATTCAATCGAACAAGTCCAAGAATTAACCGACGAAGTAAACGCAAGCTTTTCATACCACTCGTTTTACTAGGTCGTTTAATTAGATTTCTCATACGAGTGAGGTAAAGGTTTGTATATGCTAATAGATTGGAAATCGATTTGAGAAAACGAGCTTTGTAATAAAATAGTGTTGAAATCGTTTTGGTGAAAGAATTTTGATATTTATTACTAGTATATAAAACCTTCATATTTTTAAAGTGACAAATCACAAAGAAGATTGTAGGAACAATCAATCACTAAAATTCACATTCGAAGACGTGAATAAAATCCTAACAAATCGATTACCGAATCCATCGAAATGGATATTCCCAAATCACGAAGAAAATGTCATCAGAGTCGATAATAGGTGATAATAACAAAAGGGAATCAACACGAATCGATTAAAGTTGGAATTCTTAAGCGAATAGGCAAATAGGCAAAAAGAGTGCAGATTCAGACGTCTGAAATCAAGG
The DNA here is from genome assembly GCA_030765085.1 of Allium cepa. Taxonomy (NCBI): domain Eukaryota; kingdom Viridiplantae; phylum Streptophyta; class Magnoliopsida; order Asparagales; family Amaryllidaceae; genus Allium; species Allium cepa. The sequence goes on from CM060932.1 coordinate 170,266,290, forward strand.
ATTCAGACGTCTGAATCTGGAAAATAAATATTTTCCAAAGACAGAATTCAGACGACTGAATCCTTGAATTCAGACGTCTGAAATAGGCACTTTTAAGCCTATTTCCTTTCTGGTTCCAAATGAACCAATTCAGACATCTGAAATCATATATTCATACGTTTGAATCTGGGAATAGAACTCTTTCCAGAACAATATTCAGACGTCTGAATATTACGTTTCAGACGTCTGAATGAAGGGTTCAGGGCATTCCCTGAACCTAGGCCAAAAATGGCCAAACGTATACCGGAAGGATTGATCGAGCGACGACGACTAAGGAATTACGTCGAGCGACAACCCAGCCTAAACGGCTCTTCGATACGCCTCAAATATCAATGTCCAAATATCCATAATAGGATTTTCATAGGTTTTGATTTCAAAACACCAAAAATTGGAATATACACCAAATCAATCCAAACCAAAATCAATTGCATAAGAATAAGTGTTAGGAATTCATACCTAACAATCGAAGATAATTATAGATAAAGATGTGAGATAAATATCTCACCTTTGAACCCAAACGATTGAAGAAGAAGCTTGAAAGAAAAGGAGAATCAACCACTCTTCAAATCCAACTCAAGAAGCTTGATTCTAAGCGTAAAAGAAGAACATTCCCAAAATTAGGTTTAGGAATTTCTGAAATTGATTAAGAGAATGAGTTGGAGAAGATGAAGAGAAACTTACCAATGGGTTCTCTTGAATTTGGAGCTAGAAGTTGGATTTGCTAATGAAGACTAGGGTTTTGGAGTTTTAATTTCCCATCTCTCCCACCATTGATGCTTTAGAACTGAAAAGAGGAGGAAGTGAGAGTGAAAGGGGAGGAGTGGTTCAGATTTGAGTATAAGTTAAACATAGGGCTGAACCCAAACCCAAACCCAAAGTGAAAATGATCAAATTTTTTACTAGCTCCAAACATATCAATGTTTATACTCAAAAAGGTTGCAAACGACATTTTAAACTCAATGGGAGGGGTCCCTAGTCCTAATTCGACCGTATGCAAAAAGTAGCTTTTCGGACTAAATTTCGAGTATCAATAAATATTTATATAAAATCGATAAATATGCGGGTTGTTACAACGAGTGAAGTACGGGTGTCGATTTTCGAACGCGTAAATCCGGGTCGTCACAGCCTAAGTGTAGTTTGTATGCCACAATAATTCTGACTCCATTCGGAGTTATTACATCACATATCAAAATCATCTCTTGTTCATTTGGGATTTACATCATTACCATTCCAATTTCATTCAGAGTTATCACATCATATATCAAAATCATCCCGTGTTCATCCAGGATTATCTGTTTATTCTAATCGCATGACATTCAATCCTTTTATTAAATCTGCATCCGTTTGGATCTCTTCGGATCATTTTTCATTTAGTTTAACTTCGATCCCTCCAGATATTTTGTCTTTTACGTTAAGAGAACGATCACTCCAGATTATTTAACATTTAATTCAAGGGACATAATCTCTCTGGATCATTTTATTGTTTAAGCCGAGGGGACAATCTTTCTATATTGTTTAGCGTTCAAATCTAGGTTTTCGATCTCTCTAGATCCTTGTTGAGTCCGTTCGCTCTCTGACAAAGGAATACAATGACCAAACATTCCCATCTAGTCACTCTCCAGTGAGGGGACTTACTTTTTACACAAGCCCATCCACTTGCTCTCCAGTAAAGAAGCTTGCAACTAGCACACTGGTCTCGAGTCTCCAGTCGACTCTAAGGTTGTCAATATTAGTTACTGTCTCGAGTCTCCAGTCGACTCTAAGGCGATCAATATTAGTTACCTCATTCAATGTAATGACCCAGAATTTCACTGCTTTGATTTTCAAATATTTAAATATTCAAATATATAGTTTTTGTAGTGAATATAAAACTTTTTTTAATAATAATTAATGTTGGTGAAATAGTTTTTAAAATTTGTTTACAAAAATATTTTGCTCGAAGTAAAATAAGAAATGTATGAAGAATTCGTTTTTTGAATTTTGACTTTTCATCGAATAAAAGTTATCAAAAATGTTTTGATCATACATTTCTAAATAAGATAGGCTTGTATAGTATATGTATGCATGTGTAAACACTTAAGTATATAAAGTTTAAAATATAACTAAGAAAAAAAGAAGAAAAGATATAATGTCACATCAAGAGAGACAAAAAGTACGCTAAGTACTTAAACATGTTTAAACATGAAGTGTTAGGATGGAAACAAGGTGGTGAGGTGGAAGAAAATGAGTGAAGGGCAAAGCACAAGGGTTGTTTAGTAATTCACCTTCCTTCTTGCCAATGAACGACCCTTTCCTTCTCTAAATTTTTCCTCCTCTACCTTCTACCATATCTTCCTCATCTTTTAACCAAATTAAGGATTTTTTTTCTCAGATCATGTAGAATTCCAATGGTTACAACTTTTTTTGAACCACTTTTTAAAATTTTGAATATTTTTGGGTCAAAAAATTATATTTCTTTCTGGCTCATTTTCGGAACCATATTTTCAAGCCCGGAAATAGCACTCCTTCTTTTGACCATATCTCCATCAAAACAATTCAAAATTGAGTGGTTTATTTTATTTTAATAATAGAGAAATAACTTTTCAAGAACTTTTAGTTTTACTACTTTTTAAAATTCCGAGAGTAACATGGCCAAAAATCGAGGAGAAAATGACCCATTTCGAGTTGATTTTGTGGTTTTCCAAGCTTTGCAAGTTCTGAAGTATTTCAAGTTTTCAAAAGAGTTTTGCAAAATATTGGTGAGTAAAGCCTTTTTGTTTTAAAATTTTGTAGCTTTATGATTGTTGTTGCTTAGTTAGTAAATTAATTGCTTGTTGGATAAATATGTTATTGATTTGAATATGCTTATGAATGTTTGCATGTGGTATGGTATTAAACTTAAATTGGAAGTCTAAAATCATTGTAAATTGTTTAAAGTTAGATCATACTTATGTTTAGGGTATAATATGATTTTGGATGTTGTTGTTAGGTATAGACTTGGATGTTTGATGTAAATGTTAAGGAAGTTTGGACTTTTGTTCGTAATGATAACTTGAAGCTCTCATGTGTAAACTATGCACATATGTTTTGGAATTAAAAGGTGTTTTCAATTTTTTTTTAGTTTACAAAACTTTTATTTTATGTTTTCTAAAATTTAGCAAGTTTTCAAAGATGAGAGTTCAAAGTAAAGTAGGAAACATTTCCAACAAATGACATAGCGATAGTCGTTATGGATGCAGTTTCGACAAAATTCCGAATTTTTCAAAATTAAGTTTTCATAATTGAAATTGTTTCATAAATTTATTATAAACCTAATAATAATGTTTCAAAAGTTAATTAAGGATTAAATAATTAATTATTAATTAGGTTAAAATAATTAATATTTAATTAAGCACTTAACAAGGTTTATTAACTTTAATTAATGAAGTTAGATTCTAATTAATTATCTTTTAAAGATAAGATTAATTTTAATAAAATATTAACTAATTATAGGGTTGATTATTTATTTATTTCATTAATCAATTGTCCAATTATTTTAATTATAATTAATAATGGTTTTAATTTATAAATAATCATTTATTAAAGATATAATTTATTATTCAAGTTTTAAATAAAAGATTAATTAATTAATTGAGATTAATTAATATTTAATTATTAATAAAGGTTTTAAATTATTATTTAAAATAAAGGATTAATTAAGGGTTCAATTCATAAATATATTATTTATCATAGGTTTAATTATTCATTAATTTATAATTAAACTAATTTCAAATTTAATAAAGATTAATTATGATTTATTAAGAGTTTAACTTGTAATTAATCATTTTTAAAAGGGAGTTTTAAGTTTGAATTCCTTGTTTTCCATAAATCAAATTGCTTTTAAGGTAATATTTTTTTCAAAGATGGTTTGAACACAAGGAATTCAAATGCCAATACCATTAGTAGAAAAACAACCGTGAATGAACTACAATGTGTGTGGTTGTGTTTATATGGACATTTATTAGCAGAATAAATCCTCGTTCTACTATAGATCATTTTTTATTGTATGAACATATATTTTAGCATAATAAATCCTCATTCTCTTATAAGTTAATTGTTTGATTGTTGGACATCTACTTAGCATGACAAATCACCATCCTTCTATTATGTTATTTAGATATGTATAAGCCAGTTAGTTTGCATTGCATGTTATTTCTTGATCTGGATATGAAGTGCATTTACATATATGTTGACTTATGTAAATAAAATACCGAATGAATAAATGGTAAGTTAAATTTGTACGATTGGGTTTACTTAGCTTCTTTATGAATTTATATAGTATGATTTCGAATTAACTTTAATTCTTTAATTAAATTTAGGGTTTAAAGTTTACAAATGGTTTTCAAGTTATACAATTATTTTATAAAATAATTATAAATAATAATTTGTTTACAAAAAAGAGGTATTACTAAATAAAAGGTTTATTTAAAGTAATTTTTGTAGGATGTTTTTAAAATGGTATTTTGTAAATGATTTTTCTTTAAGAGATTTATAAAAAGAGTTTCTGAAATAAAGAAATGATTTATAAATATTTTAGAGATTTGTAAAGAGGTTTTATAATTTAACTTGGAGAATTTTAAAAATGAGTTATAAATATTTTTGTAAAATTTATAAGTTATTTGAAATATGAAGTGAGCTTTTAAAAAAAGAAACTTTTTATAAAGGATAAATGGACCGATTTTTGTAGGAAGTAATGTTTTAAATGTAATTTGTTTGGCCAGTTGATATAGAATTTAAAAAGAAGGAAACTTTTGTAAAGTGGGTAAATATTCTTATACCATTGAGATAAGTATAAATGTTTTTCCAAGTATAAAAGGGATGTAAGGGGTTTGGGAATAGTGTTTTGTAAAGATCTTTTGATCGAATCATCATACTACGATTTTAATTAATTAAAGATTAATTGATTAAGGCTTAATGGATTCCATGTAACAGCCCGCAAATATGTACCCCTTGAGTCAACACTATTATACATCAATCAACTCAAGATGAACAGAAATACGAACCATTTGGGTTAAAGAAGAAGAGGTAGAAGAAGAAAATAGAAAACAACATCAGAATCTAATCATCGCAGCGGAATAAAATATAATATATAATAAAGGATCTTTACACGAAAGAAAACTATATCTGTTTATACATACATCATCAGAGTACATCATCAGAGTTCAACAAAATCAATAACACACAACTGGACAATAATCATAACCTGTCCATACAATCTGAATACACAAAGGAATATTTAAACAAATACAGAAGTACGCATCGCCATCCAGCTCGTCTCCTGAGCTCCACAGCATCCTTTCCTGACATCTATAATACTCGGTCTGACCCGAGCATTACAGTTAAATAACAACCGAGTCAGTCTGGAAAACCAGAGTGAGAAAACCACACTCAACTTGATTTTTAAAGTTTCAAAAATCCTTTGAAGACAAAAGCATCTCGTAAGACCACGCCACAAATAAACATGTCGGGTTTTTACCTTACGATAGCTAAAACACTTTTTATCAAAATCCTTTGATATTATAATAGAATCTATTTACAAATATGTATTAAAATAGCCGAAATTGTTACATGATTAAATTCCAGCTACTAGCCACAGAGTGGGTAATACAAACAAAACTCGTAAAAGGCGCGTAGGGAGAATGGATTTCTAACTAATGACTAGGCACTGGGGTATCACCTGTCACGATACCTGGTCTAGATCAGTATACCGAGGATCCATCTCGACCCCCTGCAGCACAAGACCCAGACTATCCCTTACTAGATACTCCCGAGTAAGATCACCCATGGTTGGGATCAGCAACTGCACCACTAAGCCAAAATAAAAAGGGACATCCACACAGGGATGGCCTTACCCGAAAATGGGTGCTGCCCACCAAGCCTGGCTGCATAACCCCTGATTTTCAGTCATTCCCGGTTGATGAGGCTTGAGGCTAAGTTTTACCTTTTAGAACATATCCCTTAGATTGCCCATCGTCCACCGGACGTAATCCCAAAGCATTCATCCATACCAGTCCGTCCCGGGTTCGAACGGAACCGAAGGTACTATTCCTACTACATCCATTTTGGAAATATCCTCAGGATTAGTAGCGACTAGCCCTTGCACTTCACTGCTCCATCTTCGAATCCAAAATCGTCTTCGTCACAAAAACGTACAAACCAGATCAAAGTGGTTTTCAAGAAATAAATCCGGATCCCGGTCTCTTCGAAACGATCAGCGCATTTGGCCAATATTGATAGTCGGCTATTTAACTATCAATTAACATTCACAACAACAATAAATAATAAATATCTCAAAATATCTTCACAAGATATATTTCCACTTTTCAAACCCTTTTGAAAACAGTTTCAAACTATCTTCCTTTCTCAGAATAAATTTTCCAAGTATTTTCTATTTCCACTGAAATCACCAAGCACAAAACTTTTGATTTTCAAATAATTTAAAATGCTTTACTTTGAAATATACTTTGAAACATTTAAGTTAAAACTACTTCAATAATTTGTTAAAAATACGTACTATATGAATATTTGAAAATAAGGTTACTTTATAAAATATAAAACTAGGTTTTCACTTTTTAAAACAAAATACTAAGTCACCTTTTAAATAATTACCACGATAATAGATTTGAAAAATACTTACTTTAGAATTTAAACATTTAGAAATAATAAATTTCCTAGAACATGCCCTTTTAAAACAACATTAAAACCTTTATCTTATATTTAAAAATTTACTTTGAAAACATACTTGGCTATCCAAGGAAATATACTTTTCTTCACACCCTTTAAAAATAAATCACCATTTATTTTTAAACAAATTTTCAATTTCTTTAATAGATTCCCACTGTGGATTTATTTTTCAAATATCCGCTGATTTATTACTTTGCTTTTATAAACCTAGTTTATAAATTCCAAAGCCACATTCACCTTTAAATTACCAATTTCAAACACTTAAATCAATTTCCAAATTGATTTCCAATTTTCTCCATTTATTCCAAAATCTATTCATTCAGATTTTATTCCTTAATTATGATTTAAAATAATTTTAACTGAAAATACCAATTTTAGATTCCCCTAAATTACTTCTTTATCCCTTTAAATAAATTTAAACTTTGAATTTTTAAATAGTTCTTCATTCCTTTAAATGATATCACTCGAGTTTACAATTCATCAATTTCTGTTTCATTCAAAATTCATTTTATTTTCTATACTCGAAATTATTTATTAGTTAGCATTTCAATATCACTTCCATCTCCTTTCAATTCATTCTTAATTTATTCAAATTCACTATAATTATTTTACTTAAAACTTCACTCTTTTATCTTTTTTCCAAAAATCCAATTTAAATATTTTGCTAATTCAATGTATCGAAATATATTCAAGCAAACTATAACATTCAATATTCCAATATAATTCATCATAGTATATTAAATAATCACAACAGGGAATATTAAATAATTTAAATAACTGTTGAGGAATCCAGTTGGATCCCTCCAACCTGTTTCCCTGCATCCACAGATATTAGCACAACATAAAATACCAATTCCACTTCGAGGTGGAATATCGCGGTATATGAGATTAAATATAATAACATGCGCTATTATGCGGCGCACAGTGTCTCATCCGCTATATAATGCGGGAAATCAATCATTCCAAGATGCATTATGTACTACTATATATAATATAACATACCAAATCAAATCAACCAATCGATTATTTAAATTTAACCATTTAAATTAAAATTCAGCTGAGTGAGATTAACTCACCTTTGATTTTTGTTTGGCAATCCAATTCCATCTCGATCATTATCGCCCAATTTTGGACCTTGTATAAACAATTTATGATTTATTAATATTTGAAATAGATCAACGATTTATTATTATTATTTTACCATTTAATAAGCATTAAGTAACTAATAATTTTATTTAAACTAATAATTTCCTTTTTGATAAATTTACTTAACTAATTATTAATTTAAATCAATTTTCCTTTAAATAAAATATCTTTTGATAACTAAACAAATAACTAAGTTAACTAATAATTGTATTTAAACTAATAATTTCCTTTTTGATAAATTTACTTACCTAATTATTTATTTAAATCAATTTTTCTTTAAATAAAATATCTTTTGATAACTAAACAAATAACTAGGTTTAATTAACAAATAGTTTTTAGTTTTTAACCTAATTTCCCTTTAACAATTTCTAAAATGATTACATAAGTTAGTTAAACAAATTAATCTCAATAATTACGTTATTTGAAAATTTAAAATAGTGGATTTAAAAATCTGTATATGTTTATTTATTTTATTTTAGCATATATATTGAAATAGAAACAGAAATGGTTTTTATATTACACTACTATATATATATATATATATATATATATATTTCACTGCATATGTTCATATTTATAAATATATTCATTATCTCATTAGAATAAACAAATAAATAAATTGTTTTTACCTTACTATTCAAATCCTAGCCGATACATCGAGCCACCCCTCCCATCAGACCCTACGCTGTTGTACTTGCCACCACGTCGCGACTAGAGTCGCGCTTCAACACAATCAATAGCATCCCAATACATCACAGAATCCCCTTTGCACCACAAACTCGAACAGCAACCACAAACTCGAACAGCTCCATCGTCGCAGCCAAAAGCCATCAACATACCAACCTTCATCGCATTCGCTGCAATCTCGAACTCGCCAAGTCGCCGAACACAGAAAATCAAACTAAAGCGCGCCTTCGCCTCGAGCATGAGATCCACACTTCAACCACGGCCGCCATCTCCACCGCGATCGACACACGACCCCCCTTTCCAAAATGGCGCGTCTCCGTGTACTCGAGCTCGACGTCGAAGCCTTAGGCCTCTGCCCTAATACGAATCCACTTGCGCGACCTCATCGCGATTTCTCCCTTTCTTTTTCCTTTTTTTTTAATTTTTAGATTCGAATTAGTTTCTGTTTGAGGATAAAAAAGAAAGGATTGTGATTCGAAGAGAAAATTTCTACTCGGCCATTTTTTTATTCTCGATTGATTTTTTTAAGCTGAGGATAAGAAAGAAGGTCGCATTGATTTTTAAAGAAGGAAAAAATATCCCTTGCGTGCTGAAGATGTTTCGCGTGCCTGTCCTTTAGAATGGCTGAAGTGACAATTTAGTGTATATATATAATTATTTACATCATATCGTCTCGGTTCCACAATTCGAAATGTCGAACTCCTATCGAGACACGTCACTAGGCGTTTATAATGTTATACCCCTATTTCGAATGCATTGGAAAAGGTTTCGAGGTCTAATTCGATCGTATGGGGAAGATAGCCTTTTGAATCGATTATTATCAATTAAATTTTCAGTGCGGTTATATATCGTATGCTCACACAACAACTCCAATCACTACGAAATTTGAAATCCGATAATAATACAATATTACGGATCCAATGGAACTTGTTTCGTCGAATTCGAAGACTGTGCCTCGGAAGGCTATTTTTAAATTCAATTTAAATGATATAAATTTCAAAACTTAACAAAGCACTTCCAAATTCACTTTTACCATTTTTACTATCTTCAGTACTATCAATATAAATTTTATAAGCCTTCAAATTGTTTTTAACAGGCTTAAATTCCAGATTCAACATTTTACTCAACTTCAAATTATTTAATTCAATAATTTAATTATCAAATAAATAGTGATATTTGTAATTCAAGTTAAAAATTAACTTTCAAATATTTAAAATCAATTATATATTTTAATTTCAAATGACTAAAAATTTCGGGTCGTCACATTCCATATGGGATTAAATCCATATTTGAAGGATTGTTTATTTATAGTTACATAATCTACTATCAAACCTGGACCAAAAGGTAACTTTAGAAATATCTTAGAGGAACACATGAGTTATATGGCACATTCATCGCCAATGATGTTGTACTGTGCGTATAAATCTCGTTTCGTTCTTCTGGAATAAATGACAGGCAAATCCATCCACTAACGGTTAGGAGGAGATCTCTACTCTTGTCATGTCTATTTATTTCCTAAATAACCAGGGTTGAGTTTACCGGAAATTATTGAAAGTTGTTTCGAAGAGACCGGGATCAGATATGTTATCTGAAAACCACTTCGATTTAAAGCTTTCGATTTGAAGACATCTTGAAGAATGTGGAATCTTTGATAGAGCTTTGATGTGCAAGGGAAATTTGCTATTAAATCTTAGGAGGAATTCCCCAAAAAGGATGTAATATAAGTAGTGCCTTCATTTCGTCCAGTCTGTGAATGAACTTGTACGGAAGAAATGCTAACAATGCATTAATGCCTGGAGGGCAGTGTAGCATTCCAGGTTGAGAGTTCTAAATAAAATTAAAACGTAGCCTCAAGCCTCATCAACCAAGAAATGACAGGGCATGCAGCAGGGCCATGTGGGTCGCCACCATTAGGGTATGGTCGTCCTAAATCTAGATCGATTACTATCTACTCATGTATGCTTCAAGGCCCAAAATGGAGTGATCATATTCTGTACTACTAGTCAAGTGTTATGCAGTCCTGTGTGGAAGGGGTATAAGATATTCTTGTCAGACCCTGGTGCATTTTATCTAAAGATGTACCCTCGGAAGGTAGTTCCTAACCATGTCATAGTATGGAATCCATTCTTTAATAGTGTCTTTATAGTTTTAGATGTAACCTACTATATTGAATTGTGAGATACAAGCATCTCAGCTATATTAATATTTTACTTGAACCGTTGGACATTATTATAATATCACTGGGTTTTCTAGAAAAGTGTTTTGGTTATTCTAAGGTAAAAACCCATCTGTGTTTATGTGCAGCATGGTCTTACAAGATACTCTTGATTTTAAATGTGTTTTTAAAAGAAATTCAATTGTTTGAGTTTACTCACAACAAACCTGTGTCTGACCTGGAGTTTTATTTTCTTTCCCTAAAAATCTTGGGAACTCAAATTTGTTTCAATAGCCAAGTGATCCAGGTTTCTCAGGACTACATTTTGGAGGAGCTGGAGCAGGTGGCTTCATAGCTAACTAGTTATTATCTATTTCCGCCGTGTATATATATATATATATAATCTATGTATCTATTAGGTAAGGACGGGTTGTTATAACTGTCCTAGGATAACATTTGTATTAGTATGACTCTAATGTATCATTTTGGAAATGACTTTGTAAAGAATTATGTTGATTAATATATATTATTCCATTGCATTGTGAGATTATATGATTGTTTAGTTTCTTCTTATCTTCTATCTTCTTTCTTTTCCATAACGATCAATCTTCTTGGTACGTGAATGCTGGCACGTAATATAATGGATATTGCGGCATTAGTTTCCAGCGATCGACGAAGGCAAGAAATAGACTAGGGTTTGGTTCATTTGTAGTATAGGCGTAGATTTGGGAATTGGAGGATATTTTGGGACCGAGGGCTTGAAGGGGCAGCCACAGGTGGTTCGCAATGGTGTGCGGTCATCAGTTGCAAATCGCGACCATTTATTTATCACATTCTATCTTAGAGTCAATTTTTTGCGAGGTGGAGCGGGTCAAGCATGAAGGTGATGGAGATATCGGGCTCGAGAAGAAAAGACTAATGGCGGCGGTCTCGTGGCTCAACATGGAGGAATGGTGGAGCTTTGGCGAGGATTTCATTTGAAAGAGTGAGAAGAATTAAAGGGGAAGGATTGTTTTATTTATGGATAATTAGTTATTAACGAAGTAATTAGTATGTTATATTAAATCTTATAAATCATATAATGTTTGCGCACAAGGTCTGATCGAGATGAAACCTTTTGCATTATGCTAGTTATGGAGAATACTTTGGATGGAATCAGTTTGGATGAATTTGGAGCTATTGGAATTTCTTTCTAAATTCGAGTGTTGTTCAATTTTAGACGACAACTAGAACGCTTCAGTGACAACTGGAGTTTTGGTGAGTTAAACTCGCTCATTTGGTTAATCGGTAATGTTTTATAGTAGATAAAAAATTTATATTGCCTATTTGGATGTTATATCTGCTCGTTGTTGGGTTAGATAAATTATCATTCTTGAAAATGGATAATATATGAAGTGATGATATGATATTGATTTAATATAACTACATTGTTGAATAATAACGTAGCTAATTTAAGTATATTATTTTGGTGTTATCTATTTGATCAAATAAACACCGTCTAATAAATGTAAAATTTTATTTTTGAATGACATTGGTTAGCAAAATAAATCTCCGTTCTGCTATTATATGAGTTTGGATATTTATGTATCAATTGATTGTTAATTATGGATTGGTTACATATATGCATGATTAGGTAAATATCGGCAGTTTGACTTGAGAAGTTAAATGGAATGTAATGGTAGCTTGTTTAAATACCATTGGGATCGATGAGTCTTTTTTAGATTTGGAAAGTTATAGATATGATTAACTTTCAATTTTATAAATTGGAAGAAAAATGTTTTAATTATTACTATATATTCACAAAGTTTCGTTTAATAATTATTTACAAATGTTTTGTAAAATTATTTTCTTAGCAAGTTAATTATTATATTATTTATAGTGTTTTAAAATTAATTATTTTATCAATGTTGTTGAAGACAATAATTATTTTATTATTAGTTATTTAAAAATAAATGATTATTTCATTAAAAATATTATCTAAGGTAATTAATTTTATTTATAGGTTGTTTAAAGTCATTTTATTTTATTAAACTATTGGAAATGTCTAAAGGTTAAATATTCTTTTATTATTTGAAAAGTTTAAAAGTTTATTTGTTATACTATTAAAAACGTTTTTATTTTTAATTTTTTATTACTAAAATGATTAAAGCTAAGTTTTATCATGTTTATTTTTTATTTATTACAATTAAATAATAAATTGTTATAAAAGGATTTCTTTTATTAAAAGGATTTATGTAAAGGAGTTTATAAACTTGGAAAAAGGATTGGAATTGGAAAAGAAGCTAGATTTTGAATGAATGTGGAAAAGATTATTATAAATAGTTAGTAATTAAAAAGGTAGTTTTATAAACGAGTTAGGAGATTATAAAAGATTATTTTTATAAATATAAAAATAAAACTTGGAGATTTATTGGGAATTCTATAAATGGATTTTGGAAATTTATAAAGAAGATATTTTAAAATAAAAATAAAAGAGAGTTAAAGAAAGAGAGGGTATTTTGGGATATTTATATCTTTATATAAAGGATGTTTGTGTTTAATCATTTTAATATGATTGTGAAATAAAGAAATCTTTCTAAGTGATCGGTTAAGATACCTATACCATTTATAATTATATGGGAAATGTTCTTCAAGTTTCAAAAGGAATGATTTGAGAATATACTTATACCGTTACGGTAAGTACATGATCATTTTTTCTAAGTATCGAAAATATTGAGTTTTATGAATATACTTATCTGTGGAGATAAGTATATGGAGGTGATTTCCAATTATTTTAAAAGTAATTTTAAATTAATGAAAGGTTAATTTTTGTGAGGATCAATAGGTTTCATGGGAAATGAAATCTATGTTTGGAGGTTTCTTATTTGATAGTTAAATAACTGACTATCAAATCTAGACTAAAACGTAACTTTGGAAATATCTAGGAGAAACACGAGAATTATATGGTGCAGTTACCATCAGTGGTGCTATACTGTACGTATAAACTCATTTTTTTCTTCTAGGATAAAGGATAAGGTAATTCATGCATTCAATGGTTAGGAGGTGGACTCCACTCTTATTTTTTGTCTATTTATTTCCTAAAGAACCGGGTTTGAGTTTACCAAAAATTATTGAATGTTGTTTCGAAGAGACCGGGATCGGATATTATCCGAAATTCACTTCGATCCAACTCAAGCATTTTGAAGTGAAGACACCGTAAAGATGATGGAATTCGAAGATAGAGCTTTGAAGTGCAAGGGATATTTGTCATTAATCCTAGAAGAGGTTCCCGAAATGGATGTAATAGAAGTAGTGCCTTCGGTTTTGTTCGATCCCAGAGCGAACTTGTATGGATGAATGTTGGCACTGCATTACTGCCTAAAGGGCAGTGTTAGCATTTTATGTCGGAAGTGCTATATAAATGTAAAACGTAGCCTCAACCCTCATCAATCGGGAAATGACAAAAATCGAGCATGCAGCAGGGCCATGTGGGTCGCTTGCATCAGGGTATGTTCATTCCAAAATCTAGATTGATAACTATCTACTCATGTATGCTTCGGGGCCCATTAAAAAAAGGGTGATCATATTCGGTACTACTATTCAAGTGGTAGCTAGTCCTATGTGGCAGGGGTATAAGATATTCTTGCCAAACCCCGGTGCATTTTATCTAAAGATGTACCATCAGACGGTAGTCCCTTGCCTTGTCACAATATAGAATCTTTTCTTCAATACGAGCTTTACGGACTTAGTTGTGCCCAAATATTTTGAAACTTGAGATGCAGTCATTTGAGCTATTTTATGTATTTACTTCGAAATCCCTAGACAATACTACAATATCACTGAATTTTCTATAAAAAGTGTTTTGGTTATCGTACGGTAAAAAGCCGTCCGTACTTTATGTGCGGCATGGTCGTATGAGATATCTTTATTTGAAAGGTTTTAATAAACATTAAAATTCAATTGGGTATGCTTTCTTAGACTGGTTTACCAGACTGACTCGAGTCTTATTTTATTATAATGCTCGAGTCAAATCGAGCATATTACAGATTTAGTTTGGATGCTTTGGAGTTCCATAAGATGAGCTGGAGTCCCAGTTACGTATTCCCGTATATGGTTATTTTCTGCTATATTCATTGTTGTATTTATTAGTAATTGTGAGGACAGGTTGTTATAATTTTCCAGGCTAAAATAGGTTAGTATACTCCGGTTGATGTCTGTATATACATATATTGCAGTTTGTTTTTGTGTAAAGATTTATTGTATATTATAGAATATCAGTTCCGCTGAGAGATTCTGTATTGTTTAGTTTACTTTCTATCTTCTCTTTTTCTTCTTTCTCTTTTCTTCCCATTAATGATCGGTGTTTTTGACACCTGAAGTCGACACAAAATACAGTGGATGTATTAGTGTCGATTTTCGAGGGTCGAAAATCCTGATTTGTTACATTTGGGATCAAAGCTACCAATGAAGCCTGTCTCTACCTAACTGATGCATAGATCATACATACAATACATCGGAAACAAGATAATAACTAGCTATTGATGAAGCTTGCTACTCCATGCTCCTCCAAAATACATCTGGGAAAAAACTGAACTGCTTGGTTGCCCATAAACATTTGAGCATCCAAGAATTTTAGGGAATGAAAATAAAACTCTAGGTCAAGCATGTGTCTAGTGTGAGTAAACTCAAACAACTGAATTATTATGTTCAAAGCCCTTTTAAAATTAAAGGTATCTTGTAAAACTACGTCGTACATAAACACGAACGAGTATTTACCTTACGATAACAAAAACACTTTTTAAAAAAACCAGTGATAATATAGTAATGTCCAATAGTTTAAGTAAAATATGAATATAGCTAAAATGTTTGCATCTCATATTTCAACATGGTTGGGTATATCTAAAACCGTAAAGATGCATATTGGAGAATGGATTCCATGTTATGACAAGTTAAGGGACCACCTTCCGATGATACATCTCTAGATAAAATGCACCATGATTTGACAAGAACATTTTGTACCCCAGCCACATAGAACTAGCCTACCACTTGACTAGTAGTATTCAATATGAGCACCCCACTTTGGGTCCGAAGCATGCATGAATAGATACTAATCGATCTAGATTTTGGATGATCATACCCTAATGGGAGCAACCCACATGACCCTGCTGTATGCCCAATTTTTGTCATTTCTCGTTTGATGAGGCTTGAGGCTATGTTTTACCTTAATTTAGTACTTCCCACTTGGAATGCTACACTATCCTCTAAACATCAATACAATGCTATCATTCATCCATGCAAGTTCGTTCTAGTACTGAACGAAACCGAAGGCACTACTTCAATTACATCCTTTTCAGGGAATCCCTTATATTCAAAACCATCTTTAAAAAGAAGCGCTATTAAAAAAAATTCTTGAAAAAAGGATTTAAAAGTTAAAACTCCCTTTTAAAATGATTAATTACCACTACAAGGAAAAAGGCATTTTCCGACGGTAGAAAACCGTCGGCGGCCGTCGGAGGCCACCGAAAGCCGTCGGAAAAAGCCGTAGGAAAATAAGGCGTCGGGTTGTAGTGTTTGCGACGACTTCCGACACATCTAGTCGTTCGTATTTTCAACGGCTTCCGATGGATTCCGACACTCGTCGAAAGCCGTTGGAAAAATTGATCTGAAAGGGGTCGGAAGCCGTTAGAAAAATATAACCTGAAAGCTATCAGAAGCCGTCAGAAATATGCTGCACTTTTTTTGTATTTCTGCTGCAATATAGCCTTCCATCCACATTTCCCATACAAACACTATTCCACCAATACTGCAGAATCCAACATACAATATTCCAACCAAATATCAAAAACCTAACTATACACAATTCACCGAACAAAAAAATACATAAAATTAAGTCAAAACACATAATCATCACCCAAACTAATGTACAATACATAATAATATCCACAACACCAAATGTTCTATCAATTCATACATCCACAACATCCCCAACATCCACATAATTGTACAACAAAACAGCTAAGTGCATAATAACATAGTACATAAATCAACAACTACCTCCACCATCTACCATATTATAGAAAACAGAAACAAAACATACCAACCAAAGTAATCAATCAATCTCCTTCAGAACCTGAGCCAGCAGAGGAAGGGAAGCAGCCACCATACTGCTATATGTACTCGGCGATACGCTGGTCTAGCAACTGTGTGGTCTCTATGGCCTACCGACGGTTCTGCTCCTCCAACTACGCCACTCTAGCGCGCAAATCTTCGATCTCTGCTAGATCGATCTGAGCTCTAGTCTACCTACCCTGTCTCTGACTTCTGGCCTATAATAAATATTTAATTTAGCCGTGTGATCTCCGTAAGTGTATGTGCAGGTATGTGAATGATTAGCAGTGTGATAATGTTATTTAATTTAATTTATGAATGTTTATGTAAGTGTATGTGCATGTTGATAACATCTTAGATTATGGTAACACCAAATAACTATAGTGACAAGATTGTTGATTTATATTTTGAAATACTATAACTTTGGAATTTTTTAGCATAAGTAAAGTAACTATAGGGAAGGATGAGAGCAATAAATTTGAAATTACTCTGTTTTCTATCTCTTAAATGAGGGGAAGGTTGGACAATTTGTATATACGAACAGTTGTGTCACCCAACAAAGGGATAACTATTTTGAAAGGAAATGACTAATTTCAAAAAAGGTCTGTAAATTGGTTAAGGAGGACCATGCGACTAAACCATGAAACTGTAGACTGGATGAGGTAGACAATGTATTGGACAAATATCAGCCATTACAAAACATTATTTTGTATTTTAATAAATTTCTCATCATTTGAACTTAGAATTTACACATATTAGATGATGGGAAAAATACATTAATTGATGTAGTTCCCACAGCATAAATCACCATTTTGATACCTGAAACATTAAAGGCCTTTACTTACAAATTATTGAAGCTATATATAATCTACTCTAGTAAAGTATTTGTACTTCATATTTGTATGTTCATTTATACTTGTTAATCAAGATATCCTAAAATGAAGAAAAAATTAGCAATAAAATAATTTATGTCGATGCAAAATAATTTTATCCTTGTATTATTTTATTTCAAAACAAATGTACAAGTACTCCTTCAATTTATATATTTCCATTCAAAAATCATATGTTACTCGAGTATTTTCAAAAATGAATCCACATGTTGCATTAGTCACTAATAAATAAATATAAATATGTCGTTAGAAGAACCTAAGGCTTTCATTTGCAAAGTCACTCTATTTCAAAACTCTGCCCATTACATTTTTTTGTTTGCATAAGTCAATACGTGCACAATATAATACTCCTAGCTCATGCATTCATTTTATCTTATTCAAACCAACACAATACAATGATAGCAAAGCTAACACATATACAATCGTAGAACCAAGGCATACACAATGATTTACATATACACGAACAACCACCAATTATACATGTTTTTCACAATTTCATGATAAAAGATGAAATAGTATACCATGGAATGCTAGAAACTATTATAACACTATTGGAAACAATTACATTCACCAATTATCACTAATTTATCAACTTATGAAAATCTAGAAATATGGTAGAAATTGAATTTTTCGCGAAAATAAGAGATTATACCTGAGCTAGAAAGCAAGAGAGGTTAAATTCGTAGCCGACGAGGATGCAAAAATACGAAATTAGTGATTGGAGGCTTGGAGAGTGAATTTGGGAATTTCTTATTAGGTTTTTTGGTTTTCAAAAATGAGGAAGAAAAGGCTCGGCTGGAGCCAGTATTACGCGATTTTCCAACGGGGCCGTCGGAAGCTGTCGTCCCCTTTGTCGCTATTTAACCCTTTTCTAGTAGTGTACAAGCTAAACTCTTTATTAAATCATAATCAATCTTTGCTAAATTTGAACTTAATTTAATTATAAATTAATAAATAATTTATTTATAAATTAAACCCTTAGTTAATCCCTTATTAATTATTAAATAATAATTTAAAACCTTTATTAATAATTAATTGTTAATTAATCTTAATTAATTAATTAATTAATATTTTAATTAAAAATTAAATAATAAATTAAACCTTTAATAAATAATTATTCTGAATTAAAACCTTGATTTATTTATAATTAAAATAATTAAAGACTTGATTAAGTAGACAAATAAATAAGTGACCTTATATTTGATTAATTAAAAATAAACCTTATACTTTACTCATAATTAATTAAAAATTAGTCTCACTTTCAATGGATAATTAACTAGTACTAATCTTTATTTAATAAGTTTAATAAACCTATTTACTACTTAATTAATTATTAATTAACATGCCTAATTAATTAATAATTAATTATTAAAATTTAGTGAACTTTTTAAAATATTTTTATTAAGTTTATAAACCCTTTCCATAATAATTTTCAAGTATGAAACTGGATTTTCAAGAAAACAAATCTTTATCGAAACTTCATCCATAATGATTATCGCTATGGGTGTCATACTTGCAAATGTTTCAGCTTTTTTCTTTGGAAACTTAATACTAAAAAGCTTATTAACCTTTCAGAATAAAAAATAAAAAATTTAAAACCATATTTATAATTTTTAAAATCAATTTTGATTACATACCAAAACTCATACTCTTCATAAAGGATTCTTCATCAATAACCAACCTAATTGTTAACATTGTTAACTTTTTTTGGCACAACAACCACATAATTATGTCCATAATAACTTATTCATACTACAAACCCAAATAAACAAGATCACACTTTTATATCATTCAAAAAATTCTAGACTCCAAATTCAAGCATATAAGAACTTAACCACGTGCATTCACATA
The DNA here is from genome assembly GCA_030765085.1 of Allium cepa. Lineage (NCBI taxonomy): Eukaryota > Viridiplantae > Streptophyta > Magnoliopsida > Asparagales > Amaryllidaceae > Allium > Allium cepa. Next base: position 170,285,847 of record CM060932.1, read on the forward strand.
TATAAGCGACATATATATGCATCCAAACGATTGAATAATCCTACCAACAACGTTATATATATAACCATATAACCAATATATATATATATATATATATATATGAAAGAATATTCTTTCCAAAAAAAGTTAAGAATTTACTCACTAAAATTTTACAAAACTCTTTTGAAAACTTGAAATACTTTAGAACTTGGAAAGCTTGGAAAACCATAAAATAATTTTACCTAGAATGATTTCAAAAATAGCAGTGTATTTTGAGGTATTGTTGTTATGACATATTAATATTATATTATTTCATTTAGGGTTTGTTTAATCATGCTCGTCCAGTTTGAGCATTGACTATTATTAATGTTAGGCAGCTTCTCTTTTTAACATTTGGGTTGGGTAAGTAGAAAAGGGAAAACATTGAAGTGAGCACTTTGTGAATTAATTTTCACAATTTGAATATAAGTCTTTGGATTGATAACGCGGGGTTAAATTTGATATAATAAAAGATGTTTATTAAAAGCTGGAATATTTGAAACAAATATTTGGAAAATGTATTATAAAAGTTGATTTATATAACGGATTTATAAGAAGGTGTCTTTTAAGTAAAAGAATTTAAGTTGAAAACTTGAGAACTTAAATTCCGAGGTTTTTAGAAAATGTTTTAAAGTTTTGAAAGAAAATAAAATTATTATTTGAAAGCAATGTTGATTCAAAAATAAATTTTGGGAATGAAAATGTTAAGTAAGAAGTATTTTCTTTGGATTGGTTAGGGGAAATGAGGTCTTGACTGTTTTGTGATGGTCGGAATAATCTCTTAAGTGACGATCGGATGTTTGCCTAGGTGAATGTCGTAGTGCACTTAGTAAATTATTCTCTTTACCACTGTACAATCGAAACAAGTTCAACTTGAACGAACCCAAAACAAGTTGGTGATAAATGTTTTGTTGGAAATATGAGTAAGGATTGTTTCAAAATAGGATCTTGAAATAAAAGTAATATTCTTAAGTTAACTAGTTCGCGCGACTCGAAACTAAATTAAAATTAGGGAAGAGATGTGTTCGGATGGTAAACACTTCTCTTGAGTATTACCTTTCTTAGTGAAGGAGTGTATGATAATGTTCGGTAGTACCCAGTTTTCTCGTATTATTTTGGAGTTACTGGTGCTATATATATATATATATATATATATTCTATGATAAAAATATGTTGTTTCAATTCAAAAAAGTTTTTAAATAAGAACGGTTCTTTGGATCTTGATTTTTCTTAGAGAAATAAATGCAAAATGGAATAGTTGAATCAAATAAGGGATACTCTTCGGATGTAGTGGAGTAGTATCTGACTGAAGCTAAGTTTAGTTTTACGAAATGTTTTCATAAAAAATTTAGAGGAAATAAAATTGGTATTAGGGAGAACCAATTAAAGAAGTGCATAGGTTGGACGTAGATCATTTCTCGTTTCTATATAGTTTGATCTAAGATTCGAGTATACGGCTATGAGGTGTTTCACGCCATTTCGGATATGGATCTATTGGTCGATTTTTGACGACGACAACTTTGTGAGGGTTTTTGATATGGTACAAATTATTTCTATCATAGTTATAACTATGTAACGAGAACAAATGTTACAAATCAAAGAGCAAAATTGGAGTTGGCACTAAAAAATTGGGTAAGCAATACTAGTTCAGAGGAAAAGTTATGTACTCAAATAGAGAACGAATCAGACTTTGAATATGAATGATCTATGTACATCATACGAACTGATGTATAGTGCTAAGTGTTTTCTAGGCAAGGTTACGGTGTAATTTTAGAGACGAAATTCTTCTAAGGGGGAGAGTGTAACGACCCGGAATTTTACCGCTTTGATTTGCAAATATTTAATTAATTTTAATTATTCAAATATATAGGTTTTATAATGAAAATAAAAATCTTTTTAATAATAAATAATGATGGTGAAATAGTTTTCAAATATTTTTTACAAAAGTATTTAGCTCGAAGAAAAGTAAAAAATATGACCAGAATTCATTTTCCGAATTTTTGACATTTTGTCAGGTAAAAGTTATCGAAAATGTTTTGAACTCTTTCAATTAATCAAACATATACATTTTAAATAAGTTGGGCTTGTATAATGTATGTATGCATGTGCATACACTTAAGTATATAAAGTTTGAAATATATTTAAGAAAAACAAAGGAAAAAAGATGTAATGTCACTTCAAGGGAGACGTAAAATAAATTGAGTATTCAAACATGTTTTAACACGAATCGTTAGGAAGGGGACAAGGTGGTGAGGTGGAAGAAAATGAGTGGAGGGCAAAGGACAAGGGTAATTAGGTAATTCACCTTCTCTCTTGCTTCTAAATGGCCCTTTCCTTCCTCAAAATTTTCTTCCTCTTCCTTTAATCATATCTTCCTCATCAGTTAGCCAAACTAAAATTTTCTTTTTTCAAGCCATACAGAATTCTGGTGGATACAACTTTTATTTGAACCACTTTTCAAAATTTCGAATATTTTTGGGTAAAATATATATTTCTTTATGACTCATTTTTAGACCCATATTTTCAAGCCCAAAAATAGCACTCATTCTTTTGACTACATCTCCCTTAAAACAAATCTAAATTGAGTGATTCTTTTAGTGAAATGATAGAGAAAATAATTTTCAAGAACTTCTCTTTTCACCACTTTTTAAAATTCTAAGAGTAATATGGCTAAAAGCCGAGTAGAAGATGACCCATTTTCGAGTTGATTTTGTGGTTTTCCAAGCTTTGCACGTTCTAAAGTATTTCAAGTTTTCAAAAGAGTTTTGCAAAATTTTGGTAAGTTAAGCTTTTTTTAAAAAAAAATTCAGCTTTGTGATCGTTTTTGCTTGGTTAATAAATTAGTTGCTTATTGGATAGTGATATTGATTTGGATATGCTTATGAATATTTGCATGTGCTATGGTATTATACTTGAATTTCTAAAATTGTTGTAAATGGTTTAAATTTATGCTTATGTTTAGGGTATGAAATGATTTTGGATGTTGTGGTTAGGTATAGACTTGGATATTTGATGTAAATGCTTTGGAAGTTTAGACTTTTGTTGGTAATGACGACTTGAAACCTTTATGTGTAAACTATGTAAATATTTTTGCAATCAACAAGTGTTTTCAAGTTTTGTTTTAGTTTTCAAAATTTTATATTTTGAAAAAATTAACAAGTTTTCAAGGATGATGAGTTCAAAGTAAAGTAGGAAACATTTCCAAGTGGCGCCATCCATAGCGATAGTCGTTATGGAGGTTATTTCATTAAAAAATTGAATTTTTTTAATTTAAGTTTTCATACTTGAAATTGTCTTGTAAATGTTTTATAAACCTAATAATAGTGTTTTAAAAAGTTAGTTAAGGATTAAATAATTAATTATTAATTGGGTTTTTAATAATTAATTAAGTAGTAAACAAGGTTTATTAACTTTAATTAATGAAGTTTAATTTCTAATGAATTATCTTTTAAAGATAAGATTAATTTGAATAAATTATTAATTAATTATATGGTTAATTATTTATTTAATTAATCAAGTGTTTAATTATTTTCAAATACAAATTAATTAAGGTTTTAATTTAATAATTATTTATTAAAGGTTTAATTATTATTCATATTTTAAATAAAAGATTATTTAATTAATTAATAGTTAATTTTTAATAAATGTTTTAAATTATTATTTAATAATTAATAAAGGATTAATTAAGGATTTAATTCATAAATAAATTATTTATTAAAGGTTTATTATTTAATAATTTATAATTAAATTAATTTCAAATTTAATAAAGATTAATTATGATTTAATAAGAGTTTAACTTGTAATTAATCATTTTAAAAAGGGAATTTAAGTTTTATCTTTTATTTTCCAAGAATCAAATTGTTTTTAAGGTACTTTTTTTTCAAAGATGGTTTGAATACAAGGAATTCAAATGTCGATACGATTACGTGGAACAACAATTATGATTGAACTACAATGTGAGTGGTTGTGTTTGTGTGGACATCTATTTGCAGAATAAATCATCGTTCTGCTACATATGGGTTTTTTGATTGTATGGATATATCTGTTAGCAGAATAAATCCCTATTATGCTGTAAGTTAATTGTGTGGACATCTATTTAGCAGTAAAAAATCACCATCCAACTATTATGTTATTTAGACATGTAAATGTCAGTTAGTTTGCATTGACATGTTATTATCTGATTTTGATATGAAGCATATTTACATATATGTTGACTTATGTAAATAAATTGTTGAATGACTTGAAAGTAAAATTGAAATTAAATGGTAACTTAAATTAGCACCATTGGGTTTACTTAGCCTCGTTTTGAATTTATAAAGTATGACTTTGAATTAACTTCAATTCTTTAATCAACTTTAGGGTATAAAGTTTGTAAATGATTTTCAGGTTATATGATTATTTTGTAAAGGTAATTATAAATAATAATTTGTTTATAAAAAAGGGTAGTACTAAGTAAAAGGGTTTATTCAAAGTAATTTCCAAAGGATGTTTTGTAAATGATATGTTATAGAGGATTTTTCTTTAAGAAGATTTATAAAAAGAGTTTTTGAAATAAAGAAATGAGTTTAGATATTTGTAAAGAGGTTTTATAATTTGGAAAATTTTAAAAGTGAGTTATAAATTTATTTGGAAAATTTATATGTTATTTGAATTATGAAGTGAGCTGTTAAAAATGGAAACTTTTTATAAAGGATAAGTGGATTGATTTTCTAGCAGTAATGTTTTAAATGGAATTTTTTTTGCCCATTTAACATGGAATTTGAAAAGAAGGAAACATTTTAAATTTTGGTGAATGTATTTGTACTATTGAGATAGGTATATAAATGTTTTCCAAGTATAAAAGGGAAGTAAGATGTTTAGGAATAGTGTTTTGTAATGATCTTTTAATCGAATGTTCATAAAGTGATTTTAATTAATTAAAGATTAATTAAGGCTTAGCAGATTTCACATGAGATTAACTCAATGTTTGAATGATTATTGATTCGATAGTTAAATAACCGACTATTAAACCTAGACCAAAGCGTAACTTTTGAAATATCTAGGAGAAATACGTGAGCTATATGGCACAGTCATCCCCAATGATGTTGTACTGTGCGTATAAATCTCTTTTTGTTCTTCTAGGATAAATGACAAGGAAATCCATCCACCAACGGTTTGGAGATGATCTCCGCTCTTATCTTGCCTATTTATTTCCCAAAGAACCAGGGTTGAGTTTACTTGAAATTATCAAAAGTTGTTTCGAAGAGACCGGGATCAGATATGTTATCTGAAAACCACTTCGATCAAAGTCAAGCATTTTGACTTGAAGACATCTTGAAGCATATGGAATCGAGGATAGAGCTTTGAAGTGCAAGGGATATTTTCTATTAATCCTGTGAGGAATTACCCAAAAAGGATGTAACTGAAGTAGTGCCTTTGGTTTCGTCCTGTCCGAGAGCGAACTTGTTTGGATGAATACTAGCATTGCATTGATGCCTGGAGGGAAATGTAGCATTCCAAGTGGAAGTGCTAAATAAAGGTAAAACGTAGCCTCTAGCCTCATCAACCGAGAAATGACAAAAATTGGGCATGCAGCAGGGCCATGTGGGTCACTCCTATAAGGGTATGGTCATCCAAATCTTGATCGATTACTATCTACTCACATATGCCTTACGGCCCAAAGTGGGGTGATCATATTTGGTACTACTAGTCAAGTGGTAGGCCAGTCCTTCGTGGCAGGGGTATAAGATGTCCTTGTCAGACCTCGGTGCATTTTATCTAGAGATGTTCCATCGGAAGGTAATTCCTTGCCTTGCCATGGTATGGAATCCATTTTCCAATACGTGCTTTTATGCTTTAGATGTATCCAACTGTGTTGAAATATAAGATGCAAGCATTTCAGCTATATTCATATTTTGATTGAACTGTTAGTCATTATTATTATATCACTGGTTTTCTATAAAAAAAGTGTTTTGGTTATCGTAAGGTAAAAACCCATCCTTGTTTACGTGCGACATAGTCTTATGAGATACCCTTAATTTTAAAAGTGTTTTTAAAATAATTAATTCAGTTGTTTGGGTTTATTCACACCAGAACCATGTTTGACCCGGATTTTTATTTTCTTTGCCTGAAATTCCTCCGTACTCAAATTGATATGAGTAGCTATGTGATCCAGGCTTCTCATGACTGCATTTTGGAGGAACTGAAGTAGATGGATTCACCGTTTGCTAATTATTATCGATTTATGCTATGTATGTATGTATGATCTACGCATCAATTAGGTATGGACATGCTGTTATAACCGTGCTAGGTAAAATTTATATTAGTATGTCTTATAACTATCCTAAGGTAAAATTTATATTAGTATGACTCTGATGTATCATTTTGGAATGACTTTGTAAAGAATTATGTTGATTAATATATGTTATTCTATTATATTGTGAGATTCTATAATTGTTTAGTTTCTACTTATCTTCTATCTTCTTTCTTTCCCATAATGATCGGTCTTCCCGGCACTTAAATGTTCATCATACAATACAAGGGACGTATTAATGTCGATTTTCGAGGGTCTAAAGGCCCGTTCTTAAATTCAGTGTAGTTTTTTTTTCAAAAATCCAAATATTCAAATCAAATCAAAGAAAACATGTAGAAATCCTAAGTGTTCGTCCTAGACATCCGACTCAGAGCATTTTAAAGGACCAATCTAGGTTTTGTGCACGTCTCAATGGTTTGAAATTATTATAATCCTAAATATTTATCTCAGGCATCCACTTAGAGTGTGCCTAAGGACCAATCGAGATCCCGTACATATGTAACTGACCTGAGATTATTAGTCTTTGTTGCTAAGTATGGAAATAAAAATACAAGAAGATAAACAAAAACATAGAGTGCAGGAATAAGATTCGACTCCCGTTTGTCCCGATCATGGGATTTCAAGCTTCGAACCAAATCCCTAGTTGTTCCTTGGTGCATTTGCTACAGGTATTAGTTGCTTCGGCCACACCATTGTAGTTTGATTCCTCACGTACTATTGCAGATGGTTACTCTAAACCAGTTTCTCTATTATATCATGAAGGTGTCGGCACTTGTTCGTTTCATGCCCTTCTAGTTCATGGAAGTAGCAAAACTTTCCATATCTTTTCTCACAATCAGTAGGTTCTTTTCTTAGTGGCCTCCAATAGGGGATTTGCCGCTAATATCTAGATATATCGTCTCTGGGGTTTCAGTTAGGTCAGTGTAGGAAGTGAATTTCGGCTTCTTTCTTTGTTGTTTCAGTTTCCTAGATTTGTCATCAACTCTTCTTTTTTCTTCATCTTTTCCATTTCTAGCTCTTGACAGTATTTTTTCATTCACAGTGTTAACTTCAACATCGCCGTCTCATCCTTAGCTTCAGCATCTTCCTATTGCAAATATCTCTTAGCTTCGTATTAGAATTCTGCATGTCTATAAGTGGACCTTCTCCAGTGCACCTTTGAAGTCGGTATTACTCGCAACTTTAGATAATGTCACCATTAAGATTAATATTTGATCTGTCTTGTCTACTGCAGCCACTACAGCCACTATAGCATCGAGTCTTGTCAAATAGCTTCTCAAGGTCTCTCCGGGCCTTTGTTTCATGCTTTATAGCATCAGTACATTCTTAGGCCGTGAGATGTGAACCCTTAACTAACTTAAAAACTTACTCACCATGTCAGTCCATGTGCTTATGGACCCATTCTCTAGCTGTCTGAACCACATCGTTGCCAAATCCATTAAGTATAATGAGAAACACTACCCCAGCACCTTCTTAAAAATGCCCACAACCTCCATGTGTCGGATGTATCTCATTAGGTGAATTGCCAGGTCTGTCTTTCAATCATATATTTCCAGCGTCAAAAGCTTAAAATCAGGAGGATTCCTTATGTTTCGGATATGAGAAGTGAATGGATTTCTATTCACGTCCTCTAGACCCTTAATTGGGGGTCCTTTTATAACTATTCTTCTTACAAATTCAGCAATTCGGTTTTCACCATCTAATGTAGGTCTTCGTCTAAAAGCGATATTCTGCCCCTGCTTCTATAGGGAAGTTCCATCACATACTCTGGCATGTATTCCACTGGCTATACATTAGAATTTTGTCCTGCTCCTCTGGTTTCATTCCATCCTCCATTCCTATAGGGTAGCTCTGGCATGGACTCTTCTGGTGGTTGCTCATGCACATTCTGATTTGTTTTTCTAGCTCCAACATTATCTATTCCTGGCATTCCAGCAGTCACACAACATTGCCCTTAAGTATAGTTTTCTTTGTACTGGGTTGGTTTGTTTATGAGGGCATTGTTCTTGTTTACTTCCTCTAACTGTATATGCTCCTACATTAGCTTCTTATCCTTGGTTTGGAGTTCCAATAGCTTTAGATGTACTATTTGTTCTATCCTTTAGAAGAATCTTTCAAGCGTTACCTCTTATCTAGCCATCACTCCATTATGCATCCCTTCATCGTTCTCTCTATCTCTTCCTTGGCAGTGTGGATGGACTAGTGAGAATTCGATGACACCTCCTGGCTGCGCCCATGCTCCGGTTGGCTTGGTCCATCTTTAAATCAAGTATTAGGCCTCTTCATCTTCTACTAATCCCTGATTCTACTTCAAGTTTATATCTAGCTTTTTGTTGTTAGTGAAAGTACCAAAATGGTAACCTGAAAAATGGATCAACACCTAAAGGCAGAATGTGAAAGAACCGGCCATGTTAGAATAGGGTAAAGACAATAGATAACAGTAATAAAGTAAAAGAAAAAAGAGAGAGGCATAAAGTTTTTTTATAGTGGTTCAACTGTTTAGTAAGCTTATGCTGACTTTATATATGTTTGATCTTGTTGGTAGGAGATTACAAAGTGTTTGGGAAAGAAAGAGTTACAGGTACAGTGGTTAGACAAGTTCTAAGTCCTAGAATTACCTATGTTGCTGTCTTGGTGACTATGGTGTAGAGGAAAGAGTTAAAGAAGAGGTAGAGTTTCTATGGTGTGACAGAAGAATCCAGATCCTTTCTTGGTTGCTCTATGATTTATGTTTATAGAGGTAGCTGTCATGCTGGGTCTGAAGCTTACTATCAACCAAGTCCAGAAGTCGACCCACTCTTGTGCTGAAAAACCCAGGTTCAACCGAATTAAGCTCCTTAACTCGATACCAAGTTAAGGAATTGGCTCCAAACCATTCCCCACCTTTGGTTTTGCTCTTTCATTTCCTTAAACTCTTTTCCCATTGCTTTTGGCTTGGTTCTAATGATTCTTTGATTGTAGTTGAGTTATCCTAGCTTGCATAATATCATCTCATCAATCTTGCGATTAGTTGTGCTAAACTTGAAGAAAACACTTGATATCAACACAAGGGAATTGTATAAGCATAGTGTGAAACTTTGGTTAAGAATGAGGAGAAATCCATAACCGATATGAAGTTAAGGGTCCTTAACTTGTTGCCGATATCATCTCATTGTCGTTTGAATCTTCTAAGTCAGGTTGAAATTTTCTTTGCTAAAAAGCAGGTTAGTATGTGGATACACGTATATTTATATTTGGAATTCCCTATAATAGTTAATAATATATATATAAATTAATAAATTGATTAGAATGACATAAATGAAAACAATGAAAAGATTTTATTTAGCACAGTAAAAGGAAATAAATATAAACTAGTTGATGTTAACGGTAAAAAGAACGTATATAGATTACTTATTCTTAAAAAAGGTTTTGGTAAAGAAAGCATCAACTAAATAACCATGCAGATTCAATATATTAATCCAGCAACCTGGTTTTAACCAGATATTTTTATTTGGGAAAGAAGTACTTGATTAATATATAGGATGAAAATAAAGTTTTTCCTAGGGTTAATGTGACGCCCCACCTCTATACCCACTCTAGCCAAGGACACAACGGTGGGCGGAGAAAAAGGCTGTTGAGGAGCGACCATCCGTGTAATTGCTTTGTGCAAGCACCGATATGTTAGATAGTATAACATGCTCATGAGGAAGTCCGACATATCGATACAAACTCAAAGCTACTACACAGTGGCTATATAAATTCTTTGGAAACAAATATAGAAATAAGCATAACACAAATCAGTCATAGAGATCCATATCACAAAGGCAGAAATAGATATGAATATATAACACATGAAAGTGCACATCAGAGTAGTGGTCAGACAAGATCCACAATGTCACAAAAGAATAACTACAAGTGCTAGAAAAAAGAATATAGATACATAAATGAGTCTATATCTCAAATGTATACAACAAAAACTACTAATCTAAGTAGTTAGCCAAAAGTCAGGGTGATAATCCCAGGTATGAAGTCAAGCAGAAGCACCTGTAACATCTCGGTCTGACTCGAGTATTATTTAATAAGAAAATAATAAACGGATCAGTCTAGCTATAAATATCAGATAAAATGATATAGGATAAGAGATATGACATAAACATATGATAACCATAAAGCCATACTGTTACAAGTATGTAATTGAAAATCTACAAGAGGTTAATCAGTATCACCAGAATCTTCTCAAAGATCAAAAAGGAATGTCATACTCCTTATTTACCAAATCACCAAACTATAAATATTGACAATAATATCACTTCTAATCACAAAAGTTAATGACACACAAATTCACCAACACACAAAAATTGATAACACATATCAATGAAAATCACGAAAATGGGCAAAACACAAATTCTAGAAATCATCAATGGAAATCCAGAAATCACAAAAAGGGGAAGGCCTATCAAAAAGGGGGAGGCCTATCAAAAAACGGGAGCATGAAAACTCACCAACACGTGTATCACAAAATGGAACGCTATTCCATGGTAGCTAACCATTAATTTTTGAGCTGAAGCTCCACAAAACGGCCCGAAGACCATGGGTCGCTACCCCACCAATTTGAGCCGAAGCTTCATAGAAACGAGGTTTAGTCTCCCTCGTAGACAAAGAGACATCGCACATTTTCTAGTCTAAATCACAAAAATGATCATCAACGATCATCAAGAAGTGTCAATTACAGTAAGCTAGTAAATATATAAGCTTAGCTTCATGTCCCATAACCACTAACTTAACTTAAATATTTACGAACAAATTGTAGATTTCCACTAGAAAATTGTCACAAGAGATTCAATCGAACAAGTCCAAGAATTAACCGACGAAGTAAATGAAAGCGTTTCATACCACTTGTTTTACGAAGCCGTTTAATTAGATTTCTCGTACGAGTGAGGTTTGTATATTTTTAAAATGAAAAATCATAAAAATGGTCGTAGAAACGATCAATCACAAAAATTCACATACGAAGACGTGAATAAAATCTAAAGAATATGATTCCAAATTCATCAAAGTGGAAATACCCATTCCACACAACACGGCGCGACCTAGTAAATAATTGACCTAAGAGATGGTGCGACCCAACATGGCGCGACCTAAAAGCACTCGCGACCTAATGGTGCAAACGGCCTAACAAAAACAAGGCCGAGCGACCTAAGTGGTCAAATGGGCGTGACCTAAGGGAGCAAGCGACCTAACGGATAGGGACAAGCCGAGCGACCTAACGACCTAAGGGTTAATAAGGCCAAGCAACGACCTAAGTGATGCAAGCAACCAAGAGATACGACCAAACACATGGCCGACCTAAGTGGTTACAACCTAAGGCATAACAGGAGGCCGAGTGACCTAAGGCGTACGCGACCTAAGGAGGATATGAAGGTCGAGCGACCTAAGGTGCATGCGACCTAAGGGGTAGGTGCGACCTCGCGGCCTAAGGAGGTGAGCGGCCTAAGGATGGTGCGACCAAAACGCACGTGCGTCTTAATGGGCCGAGCGACCTAATTGCGAGAGCTACAAAGCCGAGCGACCTAACTAGAGTGACCAAAGCCAAACGGCCAAAGGGGAAGCGGTTATCAGGATTGCGAGCTAAAGTAGGCCGAGCAACGACCTATGGGGAGGAGTGACCTAACTGCAGGCCGACCTAAAGGAGACATGGCCAAGCAACGACCTAGCACGACGAGACCTATCGGCGAGCGACCGATGGTTACGACCTAAGGCCGAGCGACCTAACAACTAGGGGGGAAATGACCTAAATACAGACCGAGAATCCTTCATATGCAGGCTGAGCGACCTAAGGGTTTTGAAGCTCAATACTCACTCAATTTGCAACCGATCGAGCACGAACACTAGGGGATTACGCCTATCGGCTACCCGGTCCTATTGGCTACTCGTTGCATCACCAAAAATGTGTTCAGACATAAAAGATTTGATTTTTAAAGATATGAACCCAAAACACTAAAAATTGGGATTTTCTCCAATTCAATCCAAATCAATGGCAAATGCATATGTAAAAGTGTTAGGATTTCATACCCAACAATCAAAGATAGTTATAGACAAAGATGTGAGATAAAAATCTCACCTTTACACAAAATTGATGAAGAAGAAGCTTGAAATCAATGGAAGAATCAATGGCTTCACTTTTAATTTGGAGTTGGATGTTGGATTTGCAAATGAACTTGAGTTTGGATTTTTAATTTCCAATTCCTTCCTCCATTTTTAATGAAGCTTGATTGTTTGGAAATGAAAGTAAAATTATGAAGAGAAGGGGGTTGAGCTAGAGTTAATAGCTTAGGCTAATGGGAAATCCATTTTTAATTGATGAAGAGACATCGTACATTTGCTAGTCTAAATCACAAAAATGATCAGCAACGATCATCAAGAAGTGTCAATTACAGTAAGCTATTAAATATATAAGCATAGCTTCATGTCCCATAACCACTAGCTTAACTTAAATACTTACGAACAAATTATAGATTTCCACTAGAAAATTGTCACAAGAGATTCAATCGAACAAGTCCAAGAATTAACCGACGAAGCAAACGTAAGCGTTTCATACCACTTGTTTTACGAAGCTGTTTAATTAGATTTCTCGTACGAGTGAGGTTTGTATATTTTTAAAATGACAATTAACAAAAATGATCGTACAAACGGTCAATCACAAAAATTCACATACGAAGACGTGAATAAAATCCAAAGAATACGATTCCAAATTCATCAAGGTGGAAATACCCTTGCCACATGACACGGCGCGACCTAGTAGATGAGCGACCTAAGAGATGGTGCGACCCAACATCGAGCGACCTAAAAGCACTCGCGACCTAAAAGCACTCGCGACCTAATGGTGCAAACGGCCTAACAAAAACAAGGTTGAGCGACCTAAGTGGTCAAATGGGCGCGACCTAAGGGAGCAAGCGACCTAACGGATAGGGACAAGTCGAGCGACCTAACGACCTAAGGGTTAACAAGGCCGAGCAACGACCTAAGTGATGCGAGCAACCAAGAGATACGGCCAAACACATGGCCGACCTAAGTGGTTACGACCTAAGGCATAAGAGGAGGCCGAGCGACCTAAGGTGCATGCGACCTAAGGGGTAGGTGCGACCTCGCGGCCTAAGGAGGTGAGCGGCCTAAGAATGGTGCGACCTAAACGCATGCGCGTCTTAATGGGCCGAGCGACCTAATTTTGCGAGCTACAAAGCCGAGCGACCTAATTGGAGTGGCCAAAGCCAAGCAACCAAACGAGAAGCGGCTTAACAGGGTTGCGAGCTAAAGTAGGCCGAGCAACGACCTATAGGGGAGGAGCGACCTAACTACAGGCCGACCTAAAGGAGACAAGGCCAAGCAACAACCTAGCACGACGAGACCAATCGGCGAGCGACCGATGGTTACGACCTAAGGCCGATTAACGACCCGTATTTTTTCGTATTGATAATCGTAGAATTATTTGGTCGATAGTGTTGTTCTTGATTGTTCGAAGTTTAGGTCGTATGGGAGTTAGCTTAGGTCGTGAGATAGCTTGGGTCGAAGGGAGCGACCTAAGGAATTGACCGAGTTAAGGTGGAACGAGTTAATGGCTTTAGGTCGGTTGAACCGAGTTAATGACCTAAGTGTTTTGAGCGCCCTAAATTTAGTTACGACTTAAGGGGGTTGTGAGTTAACGACCTAAGAAACTCACGAGTTAACGTGTTACGGGTTAAGGAGCTAGCGGCTTAGGATAGACCGACCTAGTGGTGACCGACCTAGTGGTGACCGACCTAGTGGTGACCGACCTAGTGGTAAACGACCTAACTTAGAATGCGTAAGTTGTTAGGTCGTGTAAGTATTGGGTCGTAGGTCGTGGTATTTTAGGTCGTGGGTGTTTTTGGGTCGTAGCATAGTTAGGTCGCTGAGTAGTGAGGTAATGCAGTAGAGAAAGGCTTAGGTCGTAAACGACTTAAGATAGGTCGTAGGTCGTAGGTCTTTTGGTTGTTAGGTCGGAGGTTTTTAGGTCGTTAGGTCGGCAACAACCTAGGGGCGAACGACCTAATATTCAGCCTATGAATAGAGGGGTTTGGCTCACTTTTTGGCACCGGTTTTCGAAGCAACGAAGTGCTGCCATTTTGAGAGCTCAACTACAACATTTCTTTATCTTCTTTTCTCCACTCTAATCTACTTCTAACATCTATACAAGATCGAAGATCAAGATTGAAGATCCAAGAGCTAAAGTTGAAGATCTTCATCCAACCAAGCTAGATTTCATCGTTTCAAGCGGGATTTCGACGAATCAAGCTTGAAGCTTCGCTGTCCAGATCTGAAGTTGATAGTTTTTGAAGTGTTTGGGTGATTTGGTGAGTGGTGGTTATCTCTCACGCGGACCCAAAGGAGTATATTGGATTGGTGGTTTGTTGGAGTGTTGTAGATAGTGATTTTATGCATTTTTCCTTAGATCCAAGTGTAGATCCATTACTTATGAAGATGTTTACTTATGCAAGTTCATTTACCAAGTTGTAGAGATAAAAACCCATGATTTATATTTGTTGGATCTATGCTAAAAACCCATGATTCATGTATGTTATATCTATGCTCATTTATTTACGAAATTGCCATTATAGTTATAAATGCCTACTTAGACCATATTTGATTACTTGATTGCTTAAGCTAATGATTGATTTGATTGATTGCTATGTATGTTAGTTGATTGATAGTTAGATCTATACAAGATGGTCGAAGATGATTCAAAAGCTAAGTGGAAAGGCTCTTGAATGGTGAAAGCTGCTTGTGGCATATGAAGCGGATGTTGAAGCTCATATGTATGGATTAGATGATGTTGAGATGGGACTTTGCCATGATGCGATGAGGCAAGCCATGATGTTGAGATGAGACTTTGCTATGATGCGATAAAGCGAAGCATGATGTGAGATAGCCTTGGTTTAATCCAGATAGGATCGTCCCAAGCATGTTGATAACTCGATGATGCGATGCGAGTTGGTTGATAATGGTTAGCTTGAGAGGCGCTTGAGCTAGTATGGAAATAGTCGTCGAGGAGGATGACTAGGAGGCTGAGATCTCATCGTTGTTGAAGGTTCTAGCATGCTCAAAGCAAGAGTACGTTGGAACGGGGTGCGACGACGTTCCAAGCACGGGCTGCGACGACGTGCTAGTACTCTGCGTAGTTGCGAAAAATTCCTAGGCACGGGCTGCGACGACGTGCAGAGTTATGTCTAGAATCGGGGTTACCATTAGCCCTTGACAGATGGTCGTTCAACTAACGGTGAAATCAAGGCAATGATAACAGTGATAGCCAGAGTCATGGATGTTTGAACGTTTGATTGTATCATCATTCGGTCTCAAGAGCGGTGTTTTCTGGGTGCTTATCTGATCTTGGTTTAGGCCTTGGGGGTTTGTATTTGGAAAACATCGACCTTGACTCGAGTGATTATTGCTTTACTTTAATTGCTTGCTATGTTATGCTTGCTTCTCCTTAATGTGTGTCTGGGGGCTATCACTGTAGAAAGAGGTGGAGTGGGATGGTTTGGTTCCTATTCCTTTTATCCCTTATACTCTTTTGGTATGTTTGATAGTTGATTTACTGCTCACTAAGACTTTGTCTGACTCAAGGTTTTATGTCTCCTCTTATTACCTTGGGCTGTTCATCCATGTTGGGATGGGCAGACTAGGTAGCAGGTGACAGGTGCTGTTCTTGGAGATCTACGCCGATGATGACAAAGACGAGCAGGAGGCTTTTGCATATTATTTCATATTATATGTACTGGGTGTTCCGCTGATGTATTTGTTTGAGTGTTATGTAGTGAGGCCTTGATGTATGTATGATTCATATGTTTGTATAAAACTATTATGATGCTTATATGATGATGTCCTGTTCTATAAAGCTTCACTATATTATATTTCTCTATTGTATTTATCCATGCGCTGTGAGTTGTACGATAGATTCTGCGATGTTTATTCTACCTTGACGGTCACCCATGGCTACCTGGAACATCTTCAGCGCACCATTCTCTTGTTTCCGTGCTGGAGTTATGGGCGGTCGTCACATTTGGTATCAGAGCTTTGGTTAATCGATTTTAGCCAACGCTCGCTGACGTAATTACGTATGAGAGACGTAATTGTATTTTGATGGATGATTACTATATATAATATAGTAGTTTAGAAGGATTTGAACTCCTCATGCAGTTGTTTTTCAAGGTGTTCTAAATCATTCCTTTTGTAGATACTAAGGATGAGCCGAAGTGAGAGACAAGCTGCGAGGGAAAGCCGTGCTGCTAGGGAAGCTGTTGATTATGCTCCTATGTTTGAGGCCATGATGACTTCGATCATGAGGAGGATACCAACTTCAGGACAGTCAGTAGATGTGGGAGTTCAAGTTCAAGCTCCAAGACCGGTGGATTTTGCTATGCTTTGCAAGGACTATACTTCTCTTGGAGGAAAGGTTTTCTTGGGAACGGAATCGACCATTGAAGTGCAGAGATGGATAGATGCTTGTAGAAGGATTTTTGGTGACTTGGGAATTGAGGATGCAACTAAGAGGAAGCTCGCATCAAGGCAACTTCAAGGGAGAGCTTCGGATTGGTGGAATTCTATCACCATTGATACTCCGGAGGAGGAGATTACTTGGGAGCAATTCCAAGTTAGATTTGAAGCTAAGTTCATCTCAACGGCTCAGAAATCTGTTCTGTTTAAGAAGTTTGTGGAGCTCAAGCAAGGTGGGAGACCAGTTCTTGAGTATGTTTCTGAGTTTGAAGCTTTGTCCAAGTATGCTCGATCGTATATTGATTCTCCCTATCAGAAGAATGAGAAGTTTGTGACCGGTTTGGACACTTATCTTGGAAGGCAGTTGGTGGATCATTTGGACGATCCGTTTGACAAGATTGTGGAAAAAGCCCTTAGGCATGAGTGTTTGTTTCCTAAGGAAAGTTCTGTTGTCGCTGTAACCAAGGAAGGATCTAAGCCACAGCAGAGTGGAAACAAGAAGAGGAAGCAGCAGCAACAAAAGGGTAAGGATAGCCAGAAGAAGCCAAGGGGCGAAGTGACTTGCTACAATTGCCAGTAGAAGGGTCATCTCTCCAAGGATTGTAGGAATCCAAGGGCGCCGGCGAAATGCCACAATTGTGATAAGCCAGGGCATTTCAGGAGGGATTGTCCGGAACCAAGGAGGGATGGGCAGATTGTGCAAGCTTATGCTATGGGAGCTGTGCCGTCGTCTTCGAAAGCTCCTACTGCTGAAGAGAAGAGGAAGAGTGTGGTGGTTCAAGGTACTCTTTCCATTTGTGGTGTTCCAGTTAGAGTGTTGTTTGATACTGGGGCGTCACATTCCTTTGTTTGTAATAAGTTGGTAGACCGGTTAGGTTTGGAACCGGAAATTGTTGATAGACCATTGGTAGTGACTAATCCAGTTGGGGGTTCGTCTTGTTTGTGTATGCTATGCCGTAGTCTAGTTATATCGAGTCATGATTGCTCTTTTGTTTGTGATTGCTTTGTTCTGAACTTTGCGGGGTTCGGAATTATTTTGGGTATGGACTGGCTTAGGAAGTATGCGGCAAAGGTTGATTGTGAGAGATTGGAGGTGACAGTCGAGAATGTGGAGGGGCGAAAGGTTGTGATACGATGTAAGCATGAAGAAGGTGTCTTCATGAGCTTCATGTATTCGCTGGTTGTTCCACGAGATGGACTGTCATCGATGCCAATCGTGAATGGATTCGAGGATGTCTTTGACGAGGTCAACGGGTTACCGCCGCATAGGGAGATCGAGTTTCGTATCGATCTAGTTGAGGGAGCCAGACCTGTTGTGATGCCTCTTAGGCGGATGGCGCCTAGGGAGCATCAAGAGTTGAAGGTGCAAGTTGATGACCTTTTACAGAAAGGATTCATTCGGCGTAGTGTGTCCGAATGGGGTGCACCAGTTGTGTTCGCAACCAAAGCGGATGGATCGTTGAGGTTGTGTGTGGATTATCATGAGCTGAATAAGGTGACTAAGAAAAACAAGTATCCATTGCCGAGGATAGATGACTTGTTTGATCAGCTTCACAAGGCTAAGGTGTTCTCTCAGATGGATTTGGCAACGGGATTTCACCAGTTGGGAGTGGCTAAGGATAGTGTGCCGAAGACTGCTTTCAGGACACCATCGGGTTTTTATGAGTGGCTGGTAATGCCGTTTGGATTGACTAACGCACCAGCATATTTTGTGGATCTTATGAATAGAGTATTCAGAGATCAGTTGAACAAGTTTGTACTTGTATTCGTGGATGATATTCTGATTTATTCCAGAACTGAGGAAGAGCACAAGACGCACTTG
Organism: Allium cepa; assembly: GCA_030765085.1. Lineage (NCBI taxonomy): Eukaryota > Viridiplantae > Streptophyta > Magnoliopsida > Asparagales > Amaryllidaceae > Allium > Allium cepa. The sequence goes on from CM060932.1 coordinate 170,304,467, forward strand.
CGTATTGTTTTGGAAATCTTACGGAAACATCAGCTGAAGGCTAAGTTTTCGAAGTGTCACTTCTGGAAGAGTGAAGTGAGATTCTTAGGCCATGTTATTTCTGGAAATGGAATAGCAGTTGATCTCGCTAAGGTGGCAGCAATCCAGGATTGGGTTAGACCTAAGAATGCATCCGATGTAAGAAGCTTTCTTGGATTAGCAGGATATTATCGTCGGTTTATGAAAGACTTTTCCAAGATTGCTGCACCGTTAATAGGATTGACGAAGAAGAACCAAGTGTTCAGATGGGATGATAAGTGTGAGCAAGCTTTCGTAATCCTAAAAGAGCGACTAACAAGTGCTCCTGTTTTGACTATTCCAAGTGGGAATGATGAGATGGTGGTTTACACCGATGCATGTGGTACTGGACTTGGAGCAGTGCTAATGCAAAAGGATAGAGTTGTTGCGTATGCAAGTCGACAACTAAAGCCACATGAAAGGAATTACCCGACTCATGATTTGGAGTTGGCGGAGATTGTGTTTGCTCTGAAGATGTGGAGACATTATCTATTGGGAGTTCGATTCGAGTTGTTTATGGATCATAAGTCGTTGAAGTATCTTTTCTCCCAAAAGGATTTGAATCTTCGGCAGCAACGGTGGCTAGATTTTTTGGCATCATATGATTTTGGTATAGCTTATACTCCGGGAAAAGGTAACGCAGTAGCAGATGTGTTGAGTCGAAGACATGCCGGATTGGGAGCCATGTTTTCGGAATGGAAGAGTCTCGAGTATTTGGCTGGATTTGATTTCAGGCCCAGATGTGAATTGGAACCTGAGATGTTGGCAAACTTATCGATAAGGCCTACTCTGGTGGAGAGAATTGGCGAGAGCCAAAAGCGAGACGATAAGCTTGTCAAGATTATCCATAATTTGGAATCTGGATTGAATCCAGAAAAGGTTAAAGAATTTGAAGTCGATCGAGATGATTGGCTTCGGAAACAAGGACGATTAGTTGTTCCCGATATAGATGGATTGAGAGATGAAGTTTTGAGGGAAAGTCATCACTCGAAATTGACGATTCATCCAGGCGGAAATAAGATGTATCGAGACATGAAGAGAACCTATTACTAGGAAGGTATGAAGAAGGATGTTGGAAATTTTATTTCCAAGTGCATGAATTGCCAATTGGTTAAAGCAGAGCAGAAGAAGCCCAGTGGATTGCTTCAGCCGTTAGAAGTTCCTACATGGAAGTGGGAGCAAATATCGATGGATTTTATCGATGGTCTACCTAGAACCAGAGCAGGGAATGAGGGGATTTGGGTCATAGTAGATCGTTTGACTAAGAGTGCAAGATTCATTCCTATTCGATCAACTAGGACTGCATCGAAGTTGGCTGAGTTGTATGTTAAGTGGATAGTTCGATTCCATGGTATTCCGAAGAGTATAGTGTGCGATCGAGACCCATTGTTCACTAGTGGATTTTGGAAGAGCTTCCAGGAAGTTTTGGGAACTGAGTTGTGTTTGAGTATAGCTTATCACCCTCAAACAGATGGTCAGACTGAGAGAGTCAACCGAGTTTTGGAAGATCTTCTCAGAGCTTATGTTTTGGACTTCGGAGGATCATGGGAAGATCATCTTCATTTGGTGGAATTTGCTTATAACAACAGTTATCAGTCGAGTATTGGTATGGCACCATTTGAGGCATTGTATGGAAGACCGTGTAACTCTCCGACATGTTGGTTGGAAACTGGAGAAAAACTGATACTTGGGCCAGAGATGATTCGACAGACTTCGGATTGTATAGGGATCATTCGGCAACGAATGAAGGCAGCCCAAGATCGTCAGAAAAGTTATGCCGATAATCGTCGTAAGGATTTGGAATTCGACGTAGGTGATATGGTTTTTGTGAAGATTTCTCCTCTGAAGAATGTTATTCGATTTGGAAAGAAAGGAAAGTTAACTCCGAGATTTGTTGGACCATTCCCGATTATCGAGCGAATTGGAAAGCTCGCTTATAAATTGGAGTTACCGGTAAAGATGGAGGGTGTGCACAATGTTTTTCATGTATCTTATCTACGGAAGTATGTGCATGACTCGAATACGGTGGTTTCTGCTGATAGCTGTGAAGATTTAGAAGTTGATCCAGTTGTTTCGAGACCTCGTAAGCCGCTTCGTGTTGTTGAAACCGACATGAAACAGCTTAGGAGGAAGACGATTACGTTGCTCAAGATACAATGGAGTGATGATGTTAACGACTGTACGTGGGAGGAGGAAGAGAGGATGAAGGAAGCTCATCCTGAACTCTTCGAGGTATGGCCCTAAGGTGTCGTGACATCTCATGAATTTGTAGCTTGTTCTAAGTTTTAGAATTCTGCATGCTAGGCTAGTAATTGGATGCATGGTTTGTTGATTGCTATGGATGGTAGGCATGCAGAATAGTTTTGGTTGCTCTTGTTTGTTTGGAATTTCGGAGGCGAAATTCCTAAGGGGGAGAGAATGTAACGACCCGTATTTTTTCGTATTGATAATCGTAGAATTATTTGGTCGTTAGTGTTGTTCTTGATTGTTCGAAGTTTAGGTCGTATGGGAGTTAGCTTAGGTCGTGAGATAGCTTGGGTCGAAGGGAGCGACCTATGGAATTGACCGAGTTAAGGTGGAACGAGTTAATGGCTTTAGGTCGGTTGAACCGAGTTAATGACCTAAGTGTTTTGAGCGGCCTAAATTTAGTTACGACTTAAGGGGGTTGTGAGTTAACGACCTAAGAAACTCACGAGTTAACGTGTTACGGGTTAAGGAGCTAGCGGCTTAGGATAGACCGACCTAGTGGTGACCGACCTAGTGGTGACCGACCTAGTGGTGACCGACCTAGTGGTGACCGACCTAGTGGTGATCGAACTAGTGGTGACCGACCTATAGTAGTAAACGACCTAACTTAGAATGCGTAAGTTGTTAGGTCGTGTAAGTATTGGGTCGTAGGTCGTGGTATTTTAGGTCGTGGGTGTTTTTGGGTCGTAGCATAGTTAGGTCGCTGAGTAGTGAGGTAATGCAGTAGAGAAAGGCTTAGGTCGTAAACGACTTAAGATAGGTCATAGGTCGTAGGTCTTTTGGTTGTTAGGTCGGAGGTTTTTAGGTCGTTAGGTCGGCAACAACCTAGGGGCGAACGACCTAATATTCAGCCTATAAATAGAGGGGTTTGGCTCACTTTTTGGCACCAGTTTTCGAAGCGACGAAGTGCTGCCATTTTGAGAGCTCAACTACAACATTTCTTTATCTTCTTTTCTCCACTCCAATCTAGTTCTAACATCTATACAAGATCGAAGATCGAGATTGAAGATCCAAGAGCTAAAGTTGAAGATCTTCATCCAACCAAGCTAGATTTCATCGTTTCAAGCGGGATTTCGACGAATCAAGCTTGAAGCTTCGCTGTCCAGATCTGAAGTTGATAGTTTTTGAAGTGTTTGGGTGATTTGGTGAGTGGTGGTTATCTCTCACGCGGACCCAAAGGAGTATATTGGATTGGTGGTTTGTTGGAGTGTTGTAGATAGTGATTTTATGCATTTTTCCTTAGATCCAAGTGTAGATCCATTACTTATGAAGATGTTTACTTATGCAAGTTCATTTACCAAGTTGTAGAGATAAAAACCCATGATTTATATTTGTTGGATCTATGCTAAAAACCCATGATTCATGTATGTTATATCTATGCTCATTTATTTACGAAATTGCCATTATAGTTATAAATGCCTACTTAGACCATATTTGATTACTTGATTGCTTAAGCTAATGATTGATTTGATTGATTGCTATGTATGTTAGTTGATTGATAGTTAGATCTAGACAAGATGGTCGAAGATGATTCAAAAGCTAAGTGGAAAGGCTCTTGAATGGTGAAAGCTGCTTGTGGCATATGAAGCGGATGTTGAAGCTCATATGTATGGATTAGATGATGTTGAGATGGGACTTTGCCATGATGCGATGAGGCAAGCCATGATGTTGAGATGAGACTTTGCTATGATGCGATAAAGCGAAGCATGTTGTGAGATAGCCTTGGTTTAATCCAGACAGGATCATCCCAAGCATGTTGATAACTCGATGATGCGATGCGAGTTGGTTGATAATGGTTAGCTTGAGAGGCGCTTGAGCTAGTATGGAAATAGTCGTCGAGGAGGATGACTAGGAGGCTGAGATCTCATCGTTGTTGAAGGTTCTAGCATGCTCAAAGCAAGAGTACGTTGGAACGGGCTGCGACGACGTTCCAAGCACGGGCTGCGACGACGTGCCAGTACTCTGGGTAGTTGCGAAAAATTCCTAGGCACGGGCTGCGACGACGTGCGGAGTTATGTCTAGAACCGGGGTTACCATTAGCCCTTGACAGATGGTCGTTCAACTAACGGTGAAACCAAGGCAATGATAACAGTGATAGCCAGAGTCATGGATGTTTGGACGTTTGATTGTATCATCATTCGGTCTCAAGAGCGGTGTTTTCTGGGTGCTTATCTGATCTTGGTTTAGGCCTTGGGGGTTTGTATTTGGAAAACATCGACCTTGACTCGAGTGATTATTGCTTTACTTTAATTGCTTGCTATGTTATGCTTGCTTCTCCTTAATGTGTGTCTGGGGGCTATCACTGTAGAAAGAGGTGGAGTGGGATGGTTTGGTTCCTATTCCTTTTATCCCTTATACTCTTTTGGTATGTTTGATAGTTGATTTACTGCTCACTAAGACTTTGTCTGACTCAAGGTTTTATGTCTCCTCTTATTACCTTGGGCTGTTCATCCATGTTGGGATGGGCAGACTAGGTAGCAGGTGACAGGTGCTGTTCTTGGAGATCTACGCTGATGATGACAAAGACGAGCAGGAGGCTTTTGCATATTATTTCATATTATATGTACTGGGTGTTCCGCTACTGTATTTGTTTGAGTGTTATGTAGTGAGGCCTTGATGTATGTATGATTCATATGTTTGTATAAAACTATTATGATGCTTATATGATGATGTCCTGTTCTATAAAGCTTCACTATATTATATTTCTCTATTGTATTTATCCATGCGCTGTGAGTTGTACGATAGATTCTACGATGTTTATTCTACCTTGACGGTCACCCATGGCTACCTGGCACATCTTCAACGCACCATTCTCTTGTTTCCGTGCAGGAGTTATGGGCGGTCGTCACAGCCGAGCGACCTAACGACCTTGGGGGGAAACGACCTAAATACAGGCCGAGAATCCTTCATATGCAGGCCGAGCGACCTAAGGGTTTTGAAGCTCAAAACTCACTCAATTTGCAATCGATCAAGCACGAACGCTATGGGATTACGCCTATCGACTACCCGGTCCTATTGGCTACTCGTTGCATCACCAAAAACGTGTTCAAATATCAAAAATTGGATTTTTAAAGATATGAACCCAAAACACTAAAAATTGGGATTTTCTCCAATTCAATCCAAATCAATGGCAAATGCATATGTAAAAGTGTTAGGAATTCATACCCAACAATCAAAGATAGTTATAGACAAAGATGTGAGATAAAAATCTCACCTTTACACAAAATCGATGAAGAAGAAGCTTGAAATCAATGGAAGAATCAATGGCTTCACTTTGAATTTGGAGTTGGATGTTGGATTTGCAAACGAACTTGAGTTTGGAGTTTTAATTTCCCTTTCCTTCCTCCATTTTTGATGAAGCTTGAGTGTTAGGAAATGAAAGTAAAATTATGAAGAGAAGGGGGTTGAGCTAGAGTTAATAGCTTAGGCTAATGGGCTAAACCAAACCCAAAGCCCAAAGTGAAAAAGTAGCAAAAATCAACTTACTCCAAACATATCAAAGCTTATACTCAAAAAGGTTGCAAACGGCATTTTGGACCCAATGGAAGTGGTTCCGAGCCCTAATTCGAACGTATGCAAAAAGTAACTTTTCGGACTAAAATCCGACTAACGATAAAATATTTAAATATTCAATCGTAAGATATGCGGGTTATTACAGTTAACCAACAGTTAGAATCAATGTAAATCCCCTATTAATATACACCTAACACAAACCCTAATTTATCATAACTATTAGACAATACACCAAAACTCTACCAAACTTCTCTACACCAACATAATTCCTTCAATATAAATTAAAATGAAAGAAGAAAGATAGATCGAAATTAATGGAAAGGATTTGGTCAAATCAACAAAGGTGAAATCCATATGCGTGGACAAAGATGATTCCAAGCAATTAATAAGGAAAGGCAATTCACAAGCAAAGCTAATAGGAAGAGCTTAGGCTTTGAGGAGAGTGGAAACAATTTTAGTTAGATGATTATTACAGTAAATTTAATCTGTTTTACATGGTTTAGGGTGTTAGAAATCTAATTTGAATTATATAAACCCTAATTTTGAATATGAAAAATTAGGCTATATATTGAACAATGGTAAAGTGTTAACTTGAAGTTGACACCCACATCTCATTTAGAATTAGATTTAAGAAAACCTCAAATCAACAATCCCAAATTGAATTGCAAATTAATGCTTAGATTGAAATTAGGGTTAGTTAAAATACTGTTACGATCGGACTTAACTATACAAACAATCGACATAAAAACCAAATTTACTGTGCGAACGGTCGATCCTAGAAACCTAACGGTCGACCAGTAGCGGTCGACCATTGGGTATAAGTGGTCGACCGTTCATATTGAAAATTACAGAATTGAACCTCGCCCTAGGACCCAAATTTTTAAATAAAAAATATATAAAACATGAATTGTTATGGACCTATTTAATGGCAATTGGATACATGTTAGGAATTGTAGGGAAGCTAGTTCCCTAGGAGCGAACGCTAGATCATGGTAGTGTTGGGTAAATATTGTTTACCAAATTTAGAATAGGAATCGACTACAGGTGATGTATTTTTGCAAAAGGAACTCACATGAGATTCCAATAGTTGGCGTGCAGATGGCGTGGATGCCTGATGGAGTGGATTCGGCATAGCAGAAGGTCCAGTATGCGAGATTACTAATGTACATGATACAATTAGAAAAGAGGACCTAAAGCGTGCTATAATTGGCCAACACACAATTGAAAGGTGGAAGTGAATGTAGATGATTAGACATTCCAGCAGGTTGGCATTTTGAGTTCTTCCTCTCTAGACAAAGTGTGGGGAAATCGTTTCTCAGTAGCCCAGTGGTGGTGATATTAGTAGGAATTTAGCTCCACGGTGGCCTCATGGCGGTATTTTCATGATTAGTAGCCAAAAGGGTGGTGTTTCCATGTTTAGTAGCATTGTGGTGGTGTTTATATGTTTTAGTAGCCTAGCGGCATTGTTTACATTCAGTAGCTTTAGGAGTAGTGGCTGATGATTAGATGTGACGTTTGATCCTTATTTTGATCCATTGTATTACCCTACACAAATTATAGTGTAGGTATGTATTAGACAAGATACCTTAGGTAACGAACCTTTGGAATTCACGGATACTTGTCTCACACCTTATATCATTTGGAGTAGTATTGAAGTAACTACATATGATCATCACATATTAAACTTGTAGTCATTCACTAGACTTTTATCTGACCCACTCCCTCCTTTCCCTTTTCTTGCTATAGGATGATAGGTCAGTAGTTGATTAGGCATTGTATGTCAAGAAAGGAGCTTCACATTGGAGTTTACATATTCTTTGTTGTCTATTATGTAGTAACTTACTATATTAAAAGTATGTAAAACATATTTATACTTTGAAACAGTGTATATGGCAAATAAAGTATTTTAGAGACTATTTTCTAAAATGTCTATTTTTTAGTGCTTATATTTTAATTCCATCTGCTATGCGATCTCAAAGTGTAGAATGACGTAGAACTTACCTTTATAATTGTGCTCTAAAACGTTTTAAAAACCCAACAGCTCGTATTTCTTAGCATGACGTGAGTCTGAAAGTTACACTAGAGTTTGGATCAATGTGTTGGGAAGTGCAGATTTTTACATCCACTAATATCTTTCTCCCCATCATTGGCTCCTACTCCTTTCCCCAATCTAGGGTGAATAACAAGATCTTATGCACGGAGGCACTTCTTAGACCTTATTAATATTAACTTTATCCTTGAACTTCTATGCAGACTGAAAATCCTCTTAAACTTTAGGAATATGGCCTACACTGCATCCTTTCTCTAAAAGATTATAAGCTCATAGGTTCTCATCGGTAAGGAGGAGTCTCATATCCCTCTCTTCAAGCAAAATCTTTTAAAGAGATGTAAGAGTGTTTGCTAAGGCTACGTTGCCAGGTATTCTCGAATCATCTGCAAGTACAAGGGATAACGAAGTTAACTGTCAAAACTATAATATCTTCATTAATGGAAAGAGTGCACATGAGACTTATGTCCAGATAACCATTTCTGCAAAAAGCTTGGCGTACTGCACACAGAGAAGAAATTATCTTTAAAATAGATTAATTTATTCCAAAGCCTAACCACTATACGATAACCTCTGGAAGGTTCTAAGAAAGTAAGGGAAGGGGTCCCTTTTTGGTACTTAAAGCCGTACAAATAACAGATCCCTTCAAGAGAAGTTTCCTTATTCAAATGGCGAACAAAATCATGTACATTCTATTCAAAGAGGCAAAACTATTTGGATGTAATTGGGCTGGTACAAGCTTCATAATGTAGAGTACTATACAAACGAAGTGATTGAAAGGCACAAAACATCCAACATACATATATATCGATTGTAGGTTATATATCCTTTAGAGGGAGGATGCGCCCGCTGGTAGTGTGAGGGGACTAGTACATCTTCAAAAGGGATTCCATGTATCTTATATAACCGTTTGAGAGAAAATTCATCCACTTTCGAGGTTGAAGAATCTTAGCGGTCTGTCAAGATGACAACATCGCCAATGTCAATATTGAGGGCAACCCTTACAGAAGGTTCTTCGACCACCTCAAAAGAGACTATCTCTAAAGGATACTTCGTTTGGTGATTAGTTAGTTGAAACTGAGAAGGTGTAGGAGTGGACTTTATTATAAGCACTATCGACGAACTAGATTCTGTATCAAACTCAATATACTTTAATGTTGATGGGCTTGCTGCCATCATAAGTAGATGTGAAAACGTCCACAATCCATAACTATTAAAAAACTTAACACATAAAGGAGATTGGGCAGGATTAAATTCTAATATTCATGTTGGAAGTAGAGCGCTGTGTAGCCGATGCATAAGACCCAACGTATGTCAACGTGTGTTCACCAGTCGACTCTCATGCATTGATGGAGGGAAATAACCTATACAATTCAAACTATGTAGTGTGTGTATGGTGCCCGACATACTATGAACGTGATAGTTCGGTATAGAAATCACATTCGTATTGGCAAATGAATACCATCATACCGTGGAGTCGATCTTACATGCTATCGTATGATCTACGATAATAGAACCGTTGCCTAGAGTGATGCAGGATCTCTTCTTGTAGGAATATCAAAGTGAAATAGTTGATTTAAAAGAACAAAAGGAGATTAGCAAATAGGCTGTTCAAAGCCTATAACTCGTTTAAAGTGACCATTATCTGAAACTGTCCCGGTGAATCATAATTATTAATCGAACGTCAAAATCGCTCAAGAAGACCATCCTCCTACTTCTTGTCAAATTTATAAATTTTTTATTGTGGATATCTGTGAGGATTAGTGGACATGCAAAAACCTCGAGCTTAGCCAAGATTCAACACCAAGTCGACTCGAAGTGAGTCACATAGGAAAATGACTTGGGGAATTCCTAGGAAAATCGTGCGCAATCCGAGTCAAACACAACAACAAGTCCAAGCTCGCGTTAAAATATTTCTATTCAAAATTTTCAAAGTCTAGGATCGACTGCCAATCCAAGGAGGGCAAGCATGGAATTCATGTGACGTTCGAAGATGGTCAACGACAAGACATTGGTGAACCGCATCAGATTAGGCCACCACCTACCTAAATCAGACAAGGAAAAGTCAAATTAAGGTTCCTTAAAGTATAAAGACTAGATCTAAGCTAGATTGAATTAGCGAATACACTCGTATGTGGTAGATTTAAAGCTGAATCGCCACTGTCAAGTTAGATGATGGAGATGAACAACGAATGCGGAGTACATAGGTTGGTGGTGTTGGAAGGTTGAGGACGAAGATTAGTTCAACAATGGTGGGGCATAAGACCAAAAACACTTTAGAGAAATAAGTGAACAGTAAAAGGAGAGGAAGGGTTTCAACTCGCTTATGTAACGCATAAACTAGGAAAATAGGCAAAGAAATTGCCTGTGCATCAGGTACCGATCCAAAAAGCATGGATCGGTACCGAACAAAAATAATAATAAATAAATAAATAAATAAATAATATAAAAATATACATATATGTTAAAATAAAATAAGAGGGAAAATGGTGATAAGAAATGATGTGAAGTGCAATACAGGATTAAGTGAAATTCTGAACAATGAAGTCCTACCTGAATAATCCGAAGGAAAATTTATTGGAAACTATCTGGGATTTGAATGATGAACTCGAATAGCGTACTATAATTTTTAAACTATCAAGGCAATGTGAATCCAAAATTGTCTGAAGTGATACGACAATAGATAAAAGATGCATTGCTTTGCAAAAGCAGTCGTGGGATAGAAGGCATTTGTTTATAATAGAATTCGAAACTGATGGCTTGAAATCAATGATTTGTCTTGATCTAAAGCATATCTTAATTAACACAAGATATACCATAGGGGAAAATGTTAATCCAGGTTTATGACTAAGCCATATTTAGATGGCTTGGATCGATCAAGTAGTCAGATAGTAGAGCAAAAATCGAGAATGATAACTTTAGAATTCAAATTTTAGTTGAAGCCCAAATACTTAACCATAAATCTACCAATACACCATGAAGATAGCCTACTCCAGAAAATATTTTAGAAGCCTAAAGTATGAATCCCAAAATCCAACTCAAAGTGTTGGATCGGTACTGTTTTAATCTCCCCAGATTAGTACTGACTTGTGTTTGTTCATAAAAATTAGTCTCCATTCCAAGCCAAGGGAACCCTAAGGTAAGTGCAAGTGAAGAAAACTCAAAAGTCGTGGGTCCCAACGATCCATGCCTATACATTCAAAGCTGGAAGAACCGAAGTTTCAATAACCAAGTAACGGATCGCCATCGATCCAAAGCACTCAGGTCAGTCCGATCCATGGAATACTAGATGATTTGGTCACGATATCTTCAGGAAACCTTCTTTAAGATGTAGGGAACATGAAGAGAGCATGGTGGAGACAACCATATTGATCTTCATCTATAAATAGGAGATGATAGGCACTATTTTGAGATCCTCTTTTCTACATTCTAAATTTATTTATTGTTGTTATAAGTTCTTAGATCATCACCGATCCATAGACCATGATCCATAAGGTCGCATTATAAAGACTTTGTAGAATCATTAACAAAACTTAAATGGACGTAGGCTAGTGATTAGCCAGACCACTATAAATTGTTGTGTGCTATTCTTCTTGTTTTCATAAATTTCTCTGTTTTATTCTCCTCTATAACTTCTAGGGTGTTTGTGCCGACTTTTGCCACAAACAGAGAGCATTCGGGTCATTGTTGATTGATTGAAGAAAAAGTGCTCACTTTATACTAATTAAATCTATAAGAACCGCTATGCCCCTATCCACTTCGTATATGAAGGAAATTGTGAGGTTACATGGGACTCCAAATGGTACCACAAGCAATAGACATCCATTATTCACTAGTAAGTTTTGGCAAATCTTGCAACATGCTTTAGGTATGGAATTGAATTTGAGTACCTCATACAATCCACAAACCAATGGGAAAACGGAGAGGGTAAATAGAATACTCGAGGATTTATTGAGTTCTTGCATATGACTTTAGGGGATCTTATAAAAGACTACTTTCCCTTAATAGAATTCACATATAATAATAGCTTTAAATTGAGTATTGAAATGACACCATTTGAAGCATTGTACTAGTGATTTTGCAAGTCTCCATCGTATTGGTAGGAGATAACTGACCGATTGATACTCAGGTCGGATATGATTCAAGAGACTTTAGAAAAGATTGATTTGGTTAGTAAGAGAAATAAAGCATCACAAGATCAATAAAAGAGTTATGCCAATAAGAGACATGTCGAATTGGAGTTTGCGGTAGGGAATTTTTTTTTCTTTGTAAAGGTTTCTCCATCGAGAAACGTGGTTCGGTTCAGTACTTCGGATATATTGGCAACCTTTCCCTATTGTTGAAAGGATTAGTAAGCTTTCATATCAAATCACAGTTCCTAAAAATATGGTCGGGGTATATATTGTCATTCGTGTATCTTGTTTGTGCAAGTGTGTGCATGATTCTAGTGTCATTATAGAACCGAATTTAAATATTGTGTTGGAGGCAACTAGACCAAGAGGACCTATCCATTTTGTTGAGCATGTATGAAGCAACTTAGGGCAAAGTGGTCAAGCTTGTTCAGATTCAATGGAGTGATAACATTGGAGATAAAACATGGGAACTAGAACGAGTTAGGAATTCCAACTCAAAGCTATTTACCTATAAGATTCACTCTACTTTATATCTCTTATTTTCTTCTACAGCACATAACGGATTGGGCAGAACTAGCTTAATTGTTCTTGCTTATTGTTGTTTATGCTAAGAGTTACATTGTTCTGCTTGTAAGAATTTCGAGGACAAAATAATATTAAAGGGGAGAATGTAACAACCTTGATTTTTTAGAAATATGTAATGAATGATTTAAATTGTTTTAATTAGTTAAAAAAATTTAATGGAATTAAAATTTATTTAGGTGTAAAAGTAATTTTTTTGAAGCTAATGGAATTAGAACCTGAAATTAGTTTCATTGTGTTTCGGATGTCATTTCCATTTGAAAAACATATAGGACTTGAAGGAATCAAAGAACAGAAGAAATAAGATGGGTTGGGATGGAGATAGGAAAACTTGTAAATAGAAGAGGGACACATATTTATTTCAATTTCTAAAAATTATGCCATTACTTTTCATTTTTCCTTCATCCTTCTTCTTTCTCAATACCAAGCTCTTTTTTCCCTTGCGATGGCTTCTTTATTCCTTCACAAAAAATTACCCAAAAATACATTAAATTTAAGTGAGATTGTCCTCTCCAATACCTAAAAGCTAGATTTCCCTAGAATCGAAGGATTGATTTCAAAATATCTAAAATAGAGATTTAAAGAAGTAGGTTTCAAGCAATTTGGGGATTTCTAATAGCTTGGATGAATGGGGATGATTCTCTACCATATATAATCTACTTTATGCTTATATACTTGTTTAATTATTTTATTGGATTAGGGATTAGCCATGAGTGCTTTTCTCCTTATTGAATGATTAGTTTGGATTGTTTGATTGAAGTATGTTGAGTAGATTTTTTGAATGCTAAATCAAAATAATGCACTTAAGTTATCAATTGAATAAATGAACCAACTTGAATAAAATCAACGAATGATAGCTTTTGGTGCTAGTGTAGCTTGAGAATGATTGTTGTTTGTTTATGATCGTCTCATATTATTGGTTGAGCACTTAATATTCATTTGATTTGTAAAGTGCTAGAGTTCCAGGATGATTTGCCAAATTGCCTTTCAATGGTAATCGTTCCATAGCAGATCATCAGTGGCATGAAATCATACATGAATTGTAGTGGGTGGGTGCAAGGTTGCCGTTCCACGAAGCACGACATCAACGCGAGAAAACCGAGGCAACAATCAAGCATAGTGAAGAGGTAAGATGATTTCCCTTAGTTGATTTTCCCCCATCAAAGTTTAGGTTGCTCCACTATAGGTTATTGGTCGACTAATCAAGAGTCATCAGTTGACTATCTGAGGGAGGCGTGTTAGTAGCTATGCACGAATTGAATATGGCAAATAGTAATAAATAATGTAAATGTATTGAAAATAGTAAAGTAGATCACATAGTCAATTTTATATGTTTTGGAGTACTTCTCATATGTCCAGTCTCTAAGCACCTCTTATGAATTTTACTGGCAGTACCCTCACTTCACCGAAGGAAATGGTTTACAACTAGCTACCTGAGCACCTCACAGGTTTTCAACTTTATCGACTTCTTAGATTTAGACAAAAGATAAATTTAACTTGACTTGACTTGTGTGATCAATACACGGATTAGTCAAACTTTTAGTACAAATTGCAAACAACCACCATAAAAAACATGGAGATAAATGAACAAGGTGTATATGGAGTGATACGACCATTATTAGATAAAGTGGAATGATAATGTGAGGCATATAGTGTTTTAATTTGTTATTCTAAACGATGCAGAACCAAAATCACAACAAACAAAAATTAAAGATTTTGATTTGAAAACATAAAAAGAAAATTCAATCAAGAGAAAGAGAGTTTGAGTGCATATGATTTGTAATTGCCTTGGGGACGATAGGAGGCTTATATAAGAGTGAAAGGAGGCCATCAAATAGGTGCCACTCTTTAGAAGTTTTTTTGTTGAAGAGAGGTTATTGAATGCCACGAAACTCCTTTTAAAGAATATAACCCTTGTAGGAATTCTAAACATAGAATTTTAGGCAACACTCTTTTGAAGCATTTTCGTCCAAATTACTATGCTTTGCTGCTGTGGAAAAACCTGTAATATATATATATATATATATATATATATATATATATATATATACACACACATGAATTTTTTTATACATTTCTATAATTTTTCTTGCATTTAAAAATTCCATAAAAATCTAGAAAAAATTAAATATATTTTAGGATCATTTGTTTGGTAGAAATTTGAAATGGTTTGGATTTTGGTTATGAGGTTTTAAAAATTCTAGAGACTCAATTTATGACATACATTCTTTTGAAGCTCTGTGCTAAACTTTTTCTCAAATTAAAATTTGAAATAGTTAATCTTAGTTTGCTTTACTCTATGCTAAACTTGAATCGTACAACATTAACAATGAAAATAATGTTAAATTATGGTCTTGGAATACGAGTAAAAGTTATATATCTCATTCTTTTTATAAACTTCTAAATTTTCAAGAACAATGTCGAATATATTTAAATAAATATAGAAAGTTAATGCTCCACCCAAAACAAAAGTACATATATGGTTAATTGTACATGAGAAATTAAACACTATAGAACTTCTAAAAAATAAAAATATATTTATCGATAATAAATGTTTCTATTGTAAATTGGGAATGGAAATTAATTTGCATTTTATATTTTGAGTGTCATATCACTAGATTTTTTTCTAATAAGTAGTCCGAGTATTTTTTATTTTAGTATAGCTAATAGTGATATTAGCTATGAATTATATTGGCATAGCCTTAGATTTATTATATTGGATTTCATAAATTAGTATGTGATACTTATTTACTATTATATGTTGGTATCGGCACCATCCTTTCGAAAGCTTCAAATCATTTAAGCAGAACGCTGAAGGATAGCATCAAAACCCTTTTTCGAAGCCATTGCCTTCGAAACCCTTGATCCCTTTCGAAAGCATTTAGGAAGTGTCTTAGAACATCTTTAATCAAACACTATCCTTTGAAAGCATTAGGGATTTCAATACACTCGAAAGGAAAAGGAATGATAGTTGGGTTTCGACTAGGTTGGAACCACTACTTCCAAAGCATGATTCATAAATAAAGAACCCATTCAAAAGCTTATGCTTTAAAACATAAGACGACAACCCTTTTCGAAAGTTGTTTAGAAAACCCATTTGAAAGCATCTGCTTCGAAACCCTCAAAAGCTTTATTGAAAATGAAGGCATGCGCTGACCCTATTGGAAGCCATGCTTTCAATTCATTGCCTTCCGCCTTTTTCCAATCCACTACGTACCATTTAAGTGATACCTTGCGTATTGATTTCGACCTGGGTTGGTTTCGACTGAGATGGAACGGAAGCATTGGAGTCGAAAGGCACCTCTAATAGAGGTGGAATCTGCTTTTTTGAGTAAAAGATGCTTAATGCCAATTAAAGAAAATTCTATCTAACTAACCTGCCACGTGTAAACATGCAATTGGTTGCCTCAACTTTTCGAATTCTTTGCCAAAATAACTGCCGCTTAATTTCAGATCTAAACCAAGGTTAATTTAGCAAATAAGCCCTTCCATTAAGCAAAACCAATATTGTGAATAAGTCCTTTCTCTAAAATAATTTAATTTCTATAGCAAATCACTTAGGAAAATCCCCAAAAATTATAGAAATTCACTTTCATCATGTTATCTAACATATCAAAATTCTAGACCCAAATTCTTAATATAATTCTGAAATAAATTTCTAAACCCAATTAACCATAATTTCCTTTGAAATTTCATAATAATCTTTCCATAGCTTGGAAAATTATCAAAATTAAAACCCAACTCCAAAATCATGTTTTACATAACATATAATTTTCCTTGAACATCAATTTCAATCGGTTTTTCCTTAAAACCATATAAATCCCCATTTAAACAATCTTGTTAAATCAAATAAATTATTACTCAAGCATATCATCATCCAAATCATCATAAAAAAGAATTTGATCTTAAATCCAAAAATATATGATAATGACACAAAATAGAGATGATATAAATCATTATTCACCTTGATTATGATAAGGAGATTGGATTGAGATTGAGATTTTTTCCTCCAGCTTTAATCCTTAGCTTTACTTTAATTTCTCATCTTTTTCTTCCTAGCAATGGCCGGCTCCTTTACCCTTAAGTTTGTATATTTTTTCAAAATGACGTGAATGGGAAATGAAATTATAATGAACCAGGATATATAAGAGTAAGGGGTTATGTGCAGCTAATTCCCATTATGCCCTTAGGTAAACTAATTAACTTACAAACCATTCTTAAGCCCATTTAATTAAATAATTGAGCACGGCTTAAAATTTTATTTTCATATCTCAGTCCCCATATCACTTAACATTTACATTATTCTATTTAATTTATCTAATTAAACCTCCTGAATAATATTATTAAAAATTGGGGTGTTTATGCTCCTCTCCTTGTAAAATTTCGTCCTGGAAATTCAATAAGGACTAAATACTAAACATAGTAATCATCTGTAACGACTCCTAACAACCATACAAGTCTACCTGATTAGCAATTATCTATATAAATCTAATATAGACATACCCTCAAAGAAGATAAAGATAAATATCTCGAATCATGTCCTCTGTCTCCCAAGTACAGTCTTTCTGGTTGTCGCTCCATTGAATTTTCACCAACTCGATTATCTTGTTCCTCAATCTTTTTTCATCTCTTTCTACAACCTGAACTGGTTGTCTAACAAAAGTCAAATTAGGCTCCACATCAATTCTTCCAACCCTGTTTGAGGAATAGTAGTCTCTGAATCATGCACATACTTGCGAAGATGAGACACGTGAAATACATTATAGACACCTACCATATTGCTCAAAAACTCTACTCTGTATGCAAGCTTTCCAATCCTCTCTATAATTTGGAATGGACCAACGTATCTCGATGCACTTTCCCCGACTTCCCAAACTGTACCACACCCTTCAAAGGTGATACCTTAATGAAAACCTTATCTCACTGAGAACTCTAGGTCGTTACGCCTTATCTGCATAACTTTTCCGTCTGGACTGAGCTTCCTTTATACTTATCGGATTAACTCAATCTTCTCTGCCACCTCTCTAACCAAATCCGAACCCAAGACTAATCTCTCTCCAGTCTCCAACCAACAAACTAGTGATTTGCATGGCCTTCCATACAAAGCTTCAAAAGGCGTCATTCCTATACTAGTCTGATAACTATTATTATAGGAAAACTCAATCAAATATAGTTGATCCTCCCAAGATCCACCAAAGTCCAATACACAAGCTCTCAATAAATCCTCGAGTACCTTATTGACTCTCTTTGTCTACCCATCCATCTGAGGGTGATATGCAGTACTCATCTTGAGCTTAGTGTCTAACACATTCTATAGACTCTACCAGAATTTGCTAGTGAACAAAGCATCTCTGTCACTGGCTATGCTACTAGGAACTCCATGTAGTCTAACTATATTATTCATGAACAACTTAGCTAAACCCGGTGTCCTAGTTGACTTAACTGGAATGAAATGGGTACTCTTGGTCAACCTGTTCATTATGACCCATGTACTTTCATTTCTCCAATTTGACCTTGGAAACCCGTCTATAAAATCCATGGATATCAAATCCCATTTCCTAAATGGAATCTGTAGACGCTGAAGAAACCCACTCGTCTTTTGATCTTCGACTTTCGCTTGTTGATAGTTTGCACGCTGCTTAACTCACAAGCCAACATCCCTCTTCATACCTTCCTAACAGAAGCTCCTCTTCATCCCTTGATACATCTTGTTCTCTGCAAGATGAATCGTAAACTTGGATCGATGGGATTCTCCAAGAACTTTTTTCCTCAAGTCCTCAACATTCGAAATACATAATCGTCCCTTCTTTCCCAACCATCCCCTCTTGTCAAGACTAAAATCCTTTGGATGATCGATCTCCATTCCAACCTCAAGCCTTCTAATCTTCTCGGCTTATAATGGATCCTCCTTCTTGCTTTGAAGCAATTCTCTCGATCAACATTGGTTGAACTTCTAAACATGACAACATTGCAGTACTCTGACTAGAACTAGTGGTCGATCTTAACCGCATATTACAAGCAGTGAAAGCTTCTAAATCTTTCTATTCTGCCAATATAGCTAACAACAAATTTTGATGTCTTCTGCTAAGAGCATCCGCGACTTTATTTCTTTTCCCAGGATTATACCCTATACTAAAATCATAAGCAGCTAAAAACTCTAGCCACCTCTACTATCTCATATTCAACTCCTTTTGAGAGAATAAGTATCTTAAAGACTTATGATCCGTGTATAGCTCAAATCTCTCCCTTAAGAGAAAATGTCTCCAAATCTTTAATCCGAAGATCACCGCTGCCAACTCCAAATCATGAGAAGGATATCTCACTTCATGCAGTCTAAGATATCGTGAAGCATAGGCGATCACTTTACCCTTCTACATCAACATAGCTCCCAATCCAGTTCCACATGCATCAGTATACACCACCGACCCTTGGTTTCCGTCTGGAACTACTAACACAGGTGCACTAGCCAATAAATGCTTTAGCTTAAGGAATTCTTCCTCACATTTGTTTGACCAAACAAACTTTACCTTCTTTCTAGTTAGCTTAGTCAAAGGCGCTGCTATCCGTAAAAATCCTTCATGAATCTCCGGCAATAGCTAGCAAGTCCAACAAACCTTCTAATCTCGGTCACTGTCTCTGGTCTCTTCCAATTATTAATAGCTTCAATCTAATCTGGACCAATTGATAAACCCTTCTCTGGAACCATGTAACCAAGAAATTTAACCTCTTTCTTCCAAAAATGACACTTGTAGAACTTCACTTTTAACTAATGCTGGCTCAGCTTCTCAAGCACAACTCTAAGATGATCTTCATGCTCTCTTTCATCCTTAGAATATACCAAAATGTCATCTATAAGCACCAACACGAATCTGTCCAAATACTTTCGGAAGACTCGGTTCATCAAATCGACAAAGAAAGTAGGTGAATTCATTAACCCGATGGCATTACTAACCACTCGTACAAATCACACCTAGTCCGAAATACTGTCAAAGGAATAATGTCCTCTGCTACTATTAACTGATGGAATTTTGTCACCAAATCCAACTAGGAAAACACTCTAGCTCCACACAACTGATTAAATAGATCATCAATTCTCGACAAAGGATACTTATTTTTAATCGTCCTCTTGTTTAACTTACGATATTCGATGCATATCCTCAAGGACCCTTCTGGTTTCTTCACGAGCACTGCGGCTGCTTCCTAAGGCGAACTGCTTGATCTAATAAAATTTCTTCCTTCTAGATCCACTAGTTGCACCTTCAATTCCTTCATCTCGGTCGGTGTCATCTTACTAGGTGGTCTACTTACAGGTTCAGCTCCTGGCACAAGATCCATCTAAAATTCAATAGCTCGTTTCGGTGGTAGTCCTGTGACCGGTTCAAAACATCTGTAAACTCTCTTGCTAGCCAAGCTTGACTTAGCACTTCTCCCACTTCCATTGCACCTAACAAAGCGCAACTACTCCGGTCAGAACTCTCCATTGAGAATATGATTTGGTTATGACCATCTGAGTGTCTCAGTGATGTCTCCCCGTCTTGGCAAAATATCCTAGCCTCATACCTGCTCAACTAATCCATACCCAAAATGATTTCGAAATCTATGAAATCAAAAGCATATAGACTACATGCAAACTTATGACCTAACAAATCAAGTTCTAACTAGTCACATCACATCCCTAGAGTTGCATATCCTCCTATCGGATTCGCAACCCTTAAGGGAGTAACAATGTACGTGGGTTCCAAGCACAACCTATCAACCAAACACTGGGATATAAATGAATGTGATGTACCGGTATCAAATAGTATCCTAACTAGTATACTTTAAATCAAAAACGTATCTTCCATCACAGTCTTCCCTTTTTCAGCTGTAGTTGGCTTAGTAGATGAAGATCTAATAGAAAAATACCTTCCCTTGTCCGCCATAACTTGTTCTGGACAATGATTCTTATAATGCTCAACTTGGACACAGTTATAGCACTTCACATTCTTCTTATCTGTAGCCTTCTTCCCCTTGCCAAACCGACACTCATTTGCATTATGACCCTTCTTGTCACACTTGTAGCAAACTAAATAAACTTTGCCTTTTTGGAAGCATCTCCCTTCCGAGCTCCATCCTTCTTAAAGAACTTCCTCTTCTTTCCCTGAGAGCCCTGGTTTCAACTGGCTTCTCTCTAACACAAACTGCAAGCATCTCCTCATGGAGGATTGCCATCTCCACAACCATATTACAGGTATCACAGATATGTGTCAAGGTCGCCCTAGCAAGCTCAAGTCTCAGTCCCTGAATAAACCTCCCATTCCTTTTGATGCAAATGTCCATAATAGCATGTTTATATCGGGACAGCTCATCAAACTTAGTAGCATACTCGATTACTGATATCTCTCCTTACACCAAATCCATAAACTTCCTCAACAAGGTTGACATAGAAACTTCAGGTAAAAGCCTCTGTTCAAATCTCGCTATTAAATCTACCCAAGTTAACTCCTCCTCCAGAACCTCTGTAGTAACACTATTCCACCAATGAAGTGCCACCCCATGCAACTACTTAGAGGCCAACCTCCTCTCCTGCACATCATCCAAGCCTAAATCAGCAAAATTTCTCTCACAATGTAACAACCAATCCTCAAGTTCTATAGCATCCTCTGTTCTAATAAATGGCTTCCTACGAAGAATGGTTTAATCTCTGCTCAGCCTAGCATAATTATTCCCAACTGGAGCCATAGGATTAGCTCCTCCAACGTTACCAGCAACACCAGTAGCCAATCCTACTTGCATCATATTGAACAAGAACCGATACATCACCCCCATATCTACTGGTGCATTTCCAACACCCACATTGACATCAGCATTTTGGTTAGCATTAGCCTGTCGACCTTGGTTCCTCTTGGTATTAGGTCAAGCTTTTCCATTGGTTGTGGTGCTTTCTCCAACGAGATTTCCTCTTCCGTTACCTGCTTCCATATCTTCTTTCTCATAAATCTTCATACGATCCTTCGTAAGATACAGAAGGACGGTCTAAGAGAGAGGGGAATATGTACTTATATATCTATACATCAAATACAAGTACATTACTATAGCGTTAACCTAGACCGTTATTTTCTGATTCATTGGATTATGTTTCAAAAGGCTTTTAAGTTTAACTTTTCTTTTAAGTTTTCATAAACCTATGCTCTTATACCAACTTGTAGCATCCCCCTATTTAGAGGCCCAAAACTAGGCTAACGATGCTGCAATCATCAATAGTTATTAATCCTTGGCGACCAAATACGGCAATATTAGATAAATTGATACACAAAAACACATGAATATGGAAAAAATTAAAAACATTAAACCAGATACACATTCCATTATAAAATATTTTAAATTTGTTACATAATCCCACAATCGTTAACCAATAGAGAAAAATATTTATCACAACATACGCCAAGAGTGACATATGAAGAAGCCCCCTTGGATGATCAGAGTATATATAGGCAATTTAATGAGTTTGCCTTTACATCAACACAACATAATCAAAATAAAAGAGAACTCTAGATAGCTATCATGCCTCCTGCATGTCTTTGGAAGCTTATTAGTCTAAAGATGTACCTGAAAACCTCAACACTCAAACTACTCAAAACCAATTGAGTACCCGAGAGTTTAATGGGAAAACATAAACTCCAAGTCAGACATAAAGCCTGGTATGAATAATAATCTACCATCCCAAATCATTTAGATATCTAGTGCGACCACGCCGCTTTGCGAAATGGGTTTTCCCCTCACTAGTATCCGAAAACCTTTATAAAACCATATACTATGCTCCTGCATCCACAATGGCTAAAATAATTCAAAACATTATGATATGATGATATGAAAAACAAGTGAATCAATTCTGGATTACCCATCCTCATTCATTTTGACTATCTGTCTCAATTATAGTTTCTAGGATTACTATTAACCTAATAGTTTTCATGGGCTGATTAGTAACTGGTAAATGTTTAAGGACTCTCTGTCCAGTTACATAGTTTTCATGGGATCACTAAGAAACTATTGGTCCCTGCCTATATCTTTATAGTTTCATGGGTTCTCCCTGGACCTATTGCTAACTCCAGTATCTTTTCTTATATAGTTTTCATGGGTTGACTATGAACCTATTGACATCTGTCAATATCTTAATCCGGATATAGTTTTCATATGCTAACTATAAATGTATTGGTCCCTACCAATATCAAATTATAGTTTTCATGGGCTGACTTTGAACCTGCCATCCTGACATCTTCATTTATACATAGTTTTCATGGGCTTACTATGAACCTATTGGCCCATATCAATATCTTTTTACTATACACAGCTTTCATAGGATTACTAAGAACCTATTAGCCCCTACCAATATCTTCCTTTAATATTTTACCATCCTATATTCCGGTCTTCCTGACCTCCTGGATGTAATTCTTCTCATTCAAGAGTTGACACAATTTTCTTCATTACTGGGTAAACCTAGCTAGTTATTCTTCCCTTCTTCAAGATACAATTATAGGTCCATTACAATGTAAATATATACATATATGAAGAAGCAAACACAATAACTTGGCTAATCCCTTTAACCTTTTAATCAAAGAAAACTACTTCAAAAACTCATTTTCAAAACACTTTATTTATTTATGCCATGGTTTTCTTTTAAAATGAGATTTCGTTATTTGTTGAAAAAACACTAAGGCTTTTGAAACCTTTAAAACTTTGCTTTCGACCACACTGGATAACCTCCTTCGAAAGCATACAAATCTCTTTCCAAAACATTAGGCCCCTACCTTTCGAAGTACTTTAAAACCTCTCTTTCAAAACCTTTCGAATGTTATAAAGTATTACTTATTAACTCTTATAAGCACAGCTTCGAAACCATTGAAAGTACCCCTTATGAAACCTTTAGAAGTATCCCTTCCGAAAACATTGAATGTCCCTCTTTTGAAACCACCGAGTTTATATTTAAAAATGTTATTTGGGTAAAAGTGAATATAAATGAAAGTATCTCTTTAAAAACCAATCTTTGTCATATAAAAGTATTGGGGAAAACTTGAAGCCGTTGGCACCATCATTTCGAAAGTTTTAAATCATTTATGTAGAACACTGAAGGATAGCATCGAAACCCCATTTCGAATCCATTGCCTTCAAAACCCTTGATCCCTTTTGAAAGCATTTAGGAAGTGGGTTAGAACATCTTTAAATCAAACACTGCACTTTGAAAGCATCGATGACTTCAATACACCCGAAAGGCAAAAGAACGGTAGCTGGGTTTCGACTAGGTCAGAACCAGTACATTCGAAAGCATGAACTCATAAATAAAGAGCCCATTCGAAAGCTTATACTTTATAACAAAAGATAGCAACCCTTTTCGAAATCTATTTAGAGAACCCCTTCGAAAGCATCTGTTTTGACTCCCTCAAAAGCTTTAATGAAAACTAAGGCAGTCGCTTCACTTTTTAAAACAAATAAAGGTATCGACCCCATCGGAAGCAATGCTTTCGACCCCATGCCTTCCGCCTTTTTCTAATCCACTACCTACCATCTAAGTGATACCTTGAGTATTAGTTTCAACCTGGGTTGGTTTTGACTAAGATAGAGAGAAAGCATTAGAGTCAAAAGGCACTTCTAATCGAGGCGGATCCTGCTTTTCTGAGTAAAAGCTGGTTAATGCCAATTAAAGAAAATTCTATCTAATTAACCTACCACGTGTAAACATGTAATTTGTCGCCTCAAATTTTCAAATTCTTTACCAAAATAACTACTGCTTAATTTCAGATCTGAACCAAGGTTAATTTAGCAAATAAGCCCTTCCATTAAGCAAAACCAATACTTCAAATAAGTCCTTTCTCTAAAATAATTTAATTTCTACAACAAATCACTTAGGAAAAATACCCCAAATTACAGAAATTCACTTTCATCATTTTATCTAACATATAAGAATTCTAGACACAAATTCTTAATATAATTTCTGAAATAAATTTCTAAGCCTAATTAACCATAATTTCCTTTAAAAATTCATAATAATCTTCTCGTAGCTTGGAAAATTATCAAAATTAAAACCCAACTCTAAAATCATGTTTTACATAACATATAATTTTTCCATGGCATTCAAACATCAATTTCAACCTGATTTTCCCAAAAACCGTATAAATCCACATTTAAACAATCTTGTTTAAATCAAACAGATTATAATTCAAGCATATCATCATCCAAATCATCATAAAAATGAAATAAATCTTAAATCCAAAAATATATGGTTATAAAACAAAAAAGGGATGGTATAAGTCATTATTCACCTTGATTATGATAAGGAGATTGGATTAAGACTAAGATTGAGATTTATTCATCTAGCTTTAATCCTTAACTTTACTTTGATTTCTCTTCTCTTTTCTTTCTGGTAATGGTCTGCTCCTCTATTCATACTTTGTATTTTTTTTTCCAAAATGACGTGAATGGGAAATGAAATTATAAGGAACTGATGTGCATGTAAATATGCATATTTTTACCACCATATTGAATCTATTTAAATTAAATAAATGATCATATTGGGTATTTTAACTTGTTTTAACCAAAATCCATATTAATTCCAAATTGTCACATATCCATCTTCATATAGGGGTAAAATGGTCATTTGTGTGCATATATTTCTTTGAGAAAAATTAATTGGAAATTTATATATATATTTATAGGAATTTGTTCTCAAATAGGAGTGGTTTCATGAAGGAATATGCATGCACAAAGAATACAAAGGAATGAAGATGGAAATAATTCAAAGTGAAGATCATGGAGGACCCCACCTACCCACCACCTTAATGTACAAATTAGAGGCTAATGCACATGTTTATGGAATTAATGGCTTCATGTACACTTAAATGATGATTAGTAGAAGCTAATGATTACTTGGCCTCCACACTATCTCAAGGGTAGTTTGGTCAATCCCCAAATTATGGATTAGGGTTTCATGCTTGTATAAATAACCCCTTATGTTTCATGTATCCTCCATCTCTCTTAGTCTCTCTTAGGCCTCCTCTCTTCCTCTTCCTCTTCATTAGTTTAGATCAAATAAAAGAAAGCTCTCTTTCTCTTTTCATGGCTACTTAGCCATTTTTATTTTCATGTATATTTCTTTTTTTTAAGTTATTAATACATGCTCTTTCCTTTTACATGCCTCTTTTTTATGTTGTAGTGTAGATCTCTTTTCTTTTATGCAAGTTAATTAGCTTATCTTTTCATTTTGCTCTCTTTTTCCTCTTCACTTTGCTTTCATGTTGTTAGCTACATTTGTTAATAAAATGACAAATATGAGAAGCTAAACCCCTTCAATTTAGGGGTAATGAAGCTCTCTAATTAATGTAGCTTCAACATTTTGTTAATTCATGCTCTCTTTTTGTGCTTAATGATGATGATAGAAGTGGTATTATTTGTTGTTTTTGCTTTGAATTTGATAGTCTATATTGTTGACACCAAATAGGCTATGCTTAAACAATCACTAACACAAATGCCTCTTCATCAATATATGATTATGGCATAAGAAAGTGATTTGAAATACAAATTTGATGGTCTATGTTTCGAATCAATAGTTAATAGGTCATACTTAAAATAGATTTCATTCTCATTTTCTTTATCAATTTTCAGGAAAGTTAGTAGGTGCTTTAAGGGGTGTGTTATAGTTTGATGGCTTATGTTGGCTAATCAATAGCTCAAATATGTCATACTTATAATAAACACATCAATTAAAACACTAATGACCATAAAAGAGAGATCATGATTTCATGTGTTGAACTACATGATCCAGAGAGTGGATTTATTCTCTAAATTGTCATTTAACTCTCATACTTGCATTTCTTTTCTTTTTGTTAGTTCATTTTCTCATTTTCTAGCTAAACACACTCTCAACTTTGGGTTAATTTGATTGAGTAGGAAATTTAAATCAACAATTCCATGTGGATCGACCCGTATTCGCCACGTGCTACATTCGTACACTGTGCGCTTGCGGTTATTTTTATTTCAAAATTCGTTCGACGGTTTTCTAAACCGATAGAAAATCCATCGTCGAACAAGTTTATGGCGCCATTGCCGGGGAGTTGATTTGATTTTTATTTTCTATTCTTCGAATTATTTTTGTTTGGTTTTGTGTGTTTATTTTGTGTGTTTGTTTGCATTAAAAAAAATTGTGTTGTGTTTGTTGTTTGATTTTGTTTGCATTTTGTTTTTGTGTTTGTTGTTGTTTTCTAGTGATTTGTTCATTTGCATTTCATATTTAAAAAAAACATACAGAAAACAAAAACAAAAAAAATTATTTCATTTACATCTGTAATTTTTTCTTTTATTTCACAAATTTAGCTTTTACATTTGCAAATACTTCCACTCTATGCATTTTTTTTTCTGTTCAATTATAGTTCATTTCTACTTCTCTTTTCAAAGTCTCTATTCATTTCTACTTCTCACTTGCTTCAACTTCTCTTCAGTTTTGAACTGCTAACAAAGTTCCACTTCAACTTCCACCTCCTGCCTTCAACAAAATTCACATCATCTAACATCCACTAGCAACTGTGCATCCACTACAGCCTTCTCACTGCCCCCTTGAATTGCCTCTGACACCTCCTCTGCTCCGCCATAACCACCATTTCACAACAACCACAAATCACATCACTGCTTTCACTCCTCAACATTCAAACCATCAGCCTCCCTCTGTCAACAGCTACAACTCTTCTGTCCAGTCACCACAAACTCCTATACACCATCACTAGACCTTATCGACATCACTGCTCCTCCTGTGCATATCAGTGCACGAACCAGTGCATTCACTCCCTGCCTCTACAATCCAAACAAACTACAACTCCCTACAATAAACCACCCTTCACTACAATCATCACAAACTTCCCCTCCTACCTTCAGAACTTCCCTGATACAAAATCACAGCCACCGAACGACAGCCCCCATTTATGCACACAAAATAGCAACAACCCATTCACAGTATTCTTCCCCTGATAACATTTCTTTGCTGCCACAATCAATCACTTCAAACACTCCTCCACCAGACTACATTCTTCCATTACAAAGGGGATAAACACTGCTACACTTCCAGTCGGACAAATTCCTCAAACCCAATCACCATAAACTAACCACTGCACTCAACTATCCCCAAACATCAACCAAAAGCCTTCGTTTTCATCTCTTATAACTCCATACAAACGCTATCGGCCAATCTCTCTGTCAACAGTTCGAGTCGACAAACTTCAACCATCAAATTCCAATTTCATTTCCTTCCCTTACATGCAATTCAACCTCTCCCACATCCAACAACTTCATCTAGAATCGACTTCGCTTCCTCCTGCAATCGAGAGTCAACCATCAATCTGTCATCCCATCAACTGCAACCATATACTCCTCCTCAGCAAGCCTACGAACCACCAACATAACTGTCAATAACCCTTCAAATCATTTTCTTTCTTGAAAAAGAAAAAAAAAACAAAACAAAACAAAGAAAAGAAATTTCGCACTTACCTTACTTCCCTTCGAACAATTGCCGCGACCACCTCTATAGCCTGAAATCACCTTGCTTGCAATTCGAACTCGACACTCGACTGTAATCCAATCGCTTCTGCCCACACTTCAAACGCTACAGCTAAGCCCCCCTCGAAGCAACTCGAAATTACTGCCTTCGACGACTGCTTCAAATTCGCGAACTCCAAAACCTTCAAATCAAAGTGCCACCCCGACCAATTTATTTGTAGTTGCATTGTTAATACACGTTTAATTTCTGCTCTGCATTTCGTCTTAGAATCTTGATTAATAATAACGATAGCTCTTAATTGTATATTGACAAGTTGTCTTCCTTAAACAATTTAATTTCTTGGTGTCTAGGCTACGGCAGAGTAATAGCCATTTATAAATATTACGGTGATTCGTAAATATTTAATTTCGTGGTTGTTCCTCTGAGGATACTTAAACCTTCGGCTGCATTGCTACGGTGATTCATGGTGCACCGATAAATCCTGCCCGTTACCTGGCTGAGAACTATCTTGTTTATATAAGATAATTTGTAATTATACAATTTTTGGTTAACTTAGGATAAATCATTTGTAATTAACCACTGCATTCATTTGGTAGCATTATTTCATGCATATTTAAAAAAAAAAATTCAAAAATCCAAAACTAAAAAAAATGTAAATATTCCTTTTATTTTTCTTTAAATTTTTCAATCCTTTTCAGTTGAAATTTCAAAAATCCAAAAAAATATATAAAACTTTTTCTAAAAAAAAATCCAAACAAAAATTTGAAAATCCAAAAACAAAACAAAAATCAATTTTCCATTTTCAAAAATAAATTCTGCTTGTAAATATTTTTCTTTATAAAAAAAACCTTAAAAATGTCCGAGTTTCCTTTTTCTTACTCACTTGAATTTAGTTGTGAAAATCAATATAATCCATATGAGTTAACTTCAAATTCATATGGATATTTTAACAACAACTATTGTGTAAATAATTCAAATTTCGAACAACAAAATTTTCAAAACAATGACCAACCTTCGACTCTTGAAAATAGCACTGAAATGATTTCATCTTTACTCGAACTTTCTACACGACAAAATCAAGAGATAAATGATTTATGAAATTCTTATTTGTGTAATAACTCGATTCAAGGATTTCAAAATTTGAATTCAATTCAAAATTCAAACGATTACGATTATAACCCATGCCAACTTAATTTCGAACTCCAAAATGAATTTCAAACTCAACATGAAAATGGGAACAACTTTTCAAATGAATTTGGTAATGGGAATAATCTTAACCATGTTACGAGTGAAAATTTTTGTTCTCAGCAAATCCAAATCGAAAATTCTCAATTTAATAACTACAAATTGGATTTTGTTGAACAAATAAATGAAGTTTACGATGATCACACGGATTTTTTGTTTGAAACTTATATAAAACAACGTGAACAACAAAATCAAATCTCAACGTGTGATGAGTCAAGTGATAATCTACCTTTTACCTAA
This sequence comes from Allium cepa, assembly GCA_030765085.1. Lineage (NCBI taxonomy): Eukaryota > Viridiplantae > Streptophyta > Magnoliopsida > Asparagales > Amaryllidaceae > Allium > Allium cepa. The sequence continues at coordinate 170,334,048 of CM060932.1, forward strand.
ATCGACGATTTTCAAATAACAACTTTTGAGTTTGATAATGACGATCTTAATCAAGTTGTTGAAAATACGGTACTTAAGTTGGATTTCAATTCTTTTGAGGGTGCGAAACTCGAATTAAACTTCGATCTTCCTTTTTCTAAAAATTTGAATAGGATAACTTTGAATTTTAAACTCGATTTACATGATGAAGTTGTTGATAATCCAACAAAGGAAGTTGAATTTAACGAATATGAGTTTTATGGACTTTTTGAAAACGAGTTGTTGAATTCTAAAGGGGAAAATTTCGATCACCATTTTGATTTTGAAATCGATACTTTGGAAGAAATTGAACTTCAATCAATTTTTCTATCTACCCCAAAAATCATCGAAAATAAAAAAACTCGTATGATTTTCAATTAAATGACATTCGTTTTTTCAAATCAACATTCAACTTCGAAATCTTTTAAGGTTTGGTTTTTTCGTGCTTAAGCTGTGTCTCACACATTTGACGAGACAAATGAATCGGTCTTTAGAAGACCGTTTCATTTACTTTTTGACTGTATACTTTCTCATCTCTTGTAAATAATAATCTTACATGTAAATATTGGATTTCTATTTTATTTTTCTCCTTCCACTTGGGTTGACTGTGGGGACACAGTCAAAATCAAGTGTAGGGGGAGACTCATCTTCAAATTTTTTTATTTTTCGTGGTTTATTTTTGGTTTAAAATTTCAAAAAAAAATCACAAAAACAAATTTTCTTTTGATTTATTTTTAAAAGAAACAGTAAGATAAATATATGGTTTTTGTTTATTAAATTGAAATTTAAGAAAATTTATTTGTCTTAACAAAAATAAAAATGAAGTTTGATTACAAGTTATAATGGTTTAACTAGTATATAGGAAGATTCATACGTGTTAAATATGAGGTACATCCTAATTGAAAATCTTTGTTTTAAAAAGTGGTTGATTTAAAGTAAAGGATATAACATTTTTTTGCCTTCTAAGTTAAATGGTGCTAAGATGATTTTGCAAAACTCTCTCTCTTTTAAAAAAAATAAAAAAATAAAAAAATAATAATATCCTAGCATTCTCTCTCATTTAAAGTCCTCACGGTTGTGCATGGGTGAATTACTTGAAATCTTTGATTATGTGCTTTCATACTCATTTAAAAGTCCTCACGGTTATGCATGTATAGAAAACATGTAAAAAAACAAACATAATAAAAACCACCTACGGTCGATAGGTGTATGCACGGAAGTGTGTGCACTCACCATGCTCTGTACTCTCCTCACATAAGCCCGAAAGGCAGTGCATGGGTGGTATATCTGGCCTCAGTTTACCTGAGCTAGGTGTGTAATTTTTCTTGCAAATAATGAGAGAGCAAGCAATTGAAATACTAGCATTACTTTTACTTAGTTGATTTGAGTTGTTATTCAAAAGAAATGAAAATACCACTTTGATAAACTTTGATATCATTAAGGATCCATTTCATAGTTACAATGTGTTATTAACCAAAACAACGAGTTAAACTATTGTCTATTTGTTATGATAACTTCGTTTTTATTGGAAATATTGACGAGTAAATAACTTAAATTCCAAGATAATGACCAAAACCTATATTTAACTTATTCGTGTCAATTTAAAAATAAATCCTTCATTTGCAAATATTTTTAAAAAAATTGCATTCATCTCTTTGTAAATAAATCTTGCATTTTGTAAATATTTTCATCCTGCATTTGGATTTTGTGGGTAGTATCCGCTGAAAACCCTCACGAGACAACACTCGTCCTACTGGGGACACCCAGAGGTTTAACGGCTTGTTGCATACGCTCAATGCAATCGTGCTCCCTGCGAAAACGGATTTATCTTAGTTTTTCTTTATTCGAGGACGAATAAAAAGATAAGTGCGGGGGTATTTGATGTGCATGTAAATGTGCATATTTTTACCACCATATTGAATCTATTTAAATTAAATAAATGATCATATTAGGTATTTTAACTTGTTTTAACCAAAATCCATATTAATTCCAAATTGTCACATATCCATCTTCATATAGGGGTAAAACAGTCATTTGTGTGCATATATTTCTTTGAGAAAAATTAATTGGAAATTTATATATATTTTTGTAGGAATTTGTTCTCAAATAGGAGTGGTTTCATGAAGGAATATGCATGCACAAAGAATATAAAGGAATGAAGATGGAAATAATTCTAAGTGAAGATCATGGAGGATCCCACCTACCCACCACCTTAATGTACAAATTAGAGGCTAATGCACATGCTTATGAATTAATGGCTTCATATACACTTAAATGATGATTAGTAGAAGCTAATGATTACTTGGCCTCCACACTTTCTCAAGGGTAGTTTGGCTATTCCCCAAATTATGGATTAGGGTTTCATGCTTGTATAAATAACCCCTTATGTTTCATGTATCCTCCATCTTTCTTAGTCTCTCTTAGGCCTCCTCTCTTCCTCTTCCTCTTCATTAGTTTAGATCAAATAAAAGAAAGCTCTCTTTCTCTTTTCATGGCTACTTAGACATTTTTATTTTTATGTAATTTTACTTTTTTTATGTTATTAATACATGCTCTTTCCTTTTACATGCCTCTTTTTTATGTTGTAGTGTAGATCTCTTTTCTTTTATGCAAGTTAATTAGCTTATCTTTTCATTTTGCTCTCTTTTTCCTCTTCACTTTGCTTTCATGTTGTTAGCTACATTTGTTAATAAAATGACAAATATGAGAAGCTAAACCCCTTCGATTTAGGGGTAATGAAGCTCTCTAATTAATGTAGCTTCAACATTTTGTTAATTCATGCTCTCTTTTTGTGCTTAATGATGATGATAGAAGTGGTATTATTTGTTGTTTTTGCTTTGAATTTGATAGTCTATATTGTTGACACCAAATAGGCTATGCTTAAACAATCACTAACACAAATGCCTCTTCATCAATATATGATTATGGCATAAGAAAGTGATTTGAAATTAAAATTTGATGGTCTATGTTTCGAATCAATAGTTAATAGGTCATACTTAAAATAGATTTCATTCTCATTTTCTTTATCAATTTTCAGGAAAGTTAGTAGGTGTTTTAAGGGGTGTGTTATACTTTGATGGCTTATGTTGGCTAATCAATATCTCAAATATGTCATACTTATAATAAAAACATCAATTAAAACACTAATGACTATAAAAGAGAGATCATGATTTCATGTGTTGAACTACGTGGTCTAGAGAGTTGATTTGTTCTCTAAATTGTCATTTAACTCTCATATTTGCATTTCTTCCCTTTTTGTTAGTTCATTTTCTCATTTTCTAGCTAAACACACTTACAACTTTGGGTTAATTTGATTGAGTAGGAAATTTAAATCAACAATTCCCTGTAGATCGACCCATATTCGCCACGTGCTACATTCATATGTCGTGCTCTTGCGGTTATTTTTATTTCAAAATTCGTTCAACGGTTTTCTAAACCGATAGAAAATCCGTCGTCGAACAAGTTTTTGGCGCCGTTGCCGGGAAGTTGATTTGATTTTTATTTTCTATTCTTCGAATTATTTTTGTTTGGTTTTGTGTGTTTATTTTGTGTGCTTGTTTGCATTAAAAAAATTGTGTTGTGTTTGTTGTTTGATTTTGTTTGCATTTTGTTTGTGTGTTTGTTGTTGTTTTCTAGTGATTTGTTCATTTGCATTTCATATTGAAAAAAAACATACAGAAAAAAAAAATTCATTTACATCTGTAATATTTGCTTTGATTTCACGAATTTAGCTTTTACATTTGCAAATAGTTCCACTCTGTGCATTTCTTTTTCTGTTCAATTGTAGTTCATTTCTACTTCTCTGTTCAAAGTCTCTATTCATTTCTACTTCTCATTGCTTCAATTTCTCTTCAGTTTTGAACTGCTAACAAAGTTCCACTTCTACTTCCACCTCCTACCTTCAAAAAAATTCACATCATCTAACATCCACCAGCAACTGTGCATCCACTACAGCCTTCTCACTGCCCCCTTGAATTGCCTCTGACACCTCCTCTACTCCGCCATAACCACCATTTCACAACAACCACAAATCACATCACTGCTTTCACTCCTCAACATTCAAACCATCAGCCTCCCTCTGTCAACAGCTACAACTCTTCTGTCCAGTCACAACAAACTTCTATACACCATCACCAGACCTTACCGACATCACTGCTCCTCCTGTGTATATCAGTGCACGAACCAGTGCATTCACTCCCTGCCTCTACAATCCAAACAAACTACAACTCCCCACAATAAACCACCCTTCACTACAATCATCACAAACTTCCCCTCCTACCTTCAGAACTTCCCTGATACAAAATCACAGCCACCAAACTGTAGCCCCCATTTCTGTACACAAAATAGCAACCACTCCTTCACAGTATTCTTCCCCTGATAACATTTCTTTGCTGCCATAGTCAATCACTTCAAACACTCCTCCACCAGACCACATTCTTCCATCACAAAGGGTATAAACACTGCTACACTTCCAGTCGGACAAATTCCTCAAACCCAATCACCATAAACTAACCACTGCACTCAACTATCCCCAAACATCAACCAAAAGCCTTTGTTTTCATCTTCTATAACTCCATACAAACGCTGTCGGCCAATCTCTCCATCCACAGTTCGAGTCGACAAACTTCAACCATCAAATTCCAATTTAATCTCCTTCCCTTACGAACAATTCAACCTCTCGCACATTTAACAACTTCATCCAGAATCGACTTCGCTTCCTCCTGCAATCGAGAGTCAACCATCAATCTGTCATCCCATCAACTGCAACCATATACTCCTCCTCAGCAAGCCTACGAACCACCAACATAACTGTCAACAACCCTTCAAATCATTTTCTTGCTTGAAAAAGAAAAAAAACAAAACAAAACAAAGAAAAGAAATTTCGCACTTACCTTACGGCCCTTCGAACAATTGCCGCACCCACCTCTATAGCCTGAAATCACCTTGCTTGCAATTCGAACTCGACACTCGACTGTAATCCAATCGCTTCTGCCCAAACTTCAAACGCTACAGCTAAGACCCCTCAAAGCAACCCGAAATTATTGCCTTCGACGACTGCTTCAAATTCGCGAACTCCAAAACCTTCAAATCAAACTGCCACCCCAACCAATCCATATCCAACATCGAATTTCGCCTCAGAACCGCGACCACGGCGGTAGTGCACGCCTCCAACCTCAATTCAAATCACCATGAATTCGAGTAAATAATCAATTGAGTGAAAGTGAAAATTGATTTACTGTTTCAGGGAAATTTCGAATTTCTTTTTTTTTGGCAATGAAGAGGATCTGTTGATTTTATTCTGAATGTTCGTTCGAGTTGAAACGTTTGTTTTAAAGAACAATAGAATTTTTAATTAATTTGTGATATTGGGCCGGGCTGTCTTTTTTTTCTTTCAATTTTGCTTTTTTTACCATCTTTCTTTTTGTTCATTCTTCCTTTAAGAAAAAAGAAGAGATTTTTTTTTGTAATTTGATTGAGTTGAAGTGTTTCTAAGTTATCTTTTAGTAAAAAAAAGGATTTTCGTTTGCTTAATTTTTTTTAAGTTGTTTTGTTTAATTTATTTTGATCTCATTTTTTTTAGTTCCATCCTTATATATTAAAAACAATTGTATGTATATATATATATGTATGTATATGTATATATTTTCTAGGCTGCCAAAAAAGATTGGAAGAGTCGCTAGTTTGGCTTGGTGTGTCAAAAATACATGCTCCAATTTGCTTGCCAAAAAATAATAATAATAAACTGCTTGTTTGCTATATCTGTTGTTTATATTTGCCTTGCATTTTTGTTTGCTTGCATTTTATAAAAAAAAATTAAAAAAAACAAAAATTATTTGTAGTTGCATTGTTAATACACGTTAAATTTCTGCTCTGCATTTCATCTTAGAATCTTGAATAATAATAACGATAGCTCTTAATTGTATATTGGCAAGTTGTCTTCCTTAAACAATTTAATTTCTTGGTGTCTAGGCTACGGCAGAGTAATAGCCATTTATAAATATTACGGTGATTCGTAAATATTTAATTTCGTGGTTGTTCCTCTGAAGGTACTTAAACCTTCGGCTGCATAGCTACGGTGATTCGTAGTGCACCGATAAATCATGCCTGTTACCTGGCTGAGAACTATCTTGTTTATCTAAGACAATTTGTAATTATACAATTTTGGGTTAACTTAGGATAAATCATTTGTAATTAACTACTGCATTCATTTAGTAGCATTAGTTCATGCATATTTTAAAAAAAAAATTCAAAAATCCAAAACTACAAAAATTTTGTAAATATTCCTTTTATTTTTCTTTAAATTTTTAAATCCATTTCCGTTGAAATTTCAAAAATCCAAAAAATATGTAAAACTTTTTCTTAAAAAAAAGCCAAAAAAAATTTGAAAATCCAAAAACAAAACAAAAATCAATTTTCCATTTTCAAAAATAAATTCTACTTGTAAATAATTTTCTTTATAAAAAAACAAAAAGAAACCTTGAAAATGTCCGAGTTTCCTTTTTCTTACTCACTTGAATTTAGTTGTGAAAATCAATATAATCCATATGAGTTAACTTCAAATTCATATGGATATTTTAACAACAACTATTGTGTAAATAATTCAAATTTCGAACAACAAAATTTTCAAAACAATGACCAACCTTCGACTCTTGAAAATAGCACTGAAATGATTTCATCTTTACTCGAACATTCTACACGACAAAATCAAGAGATAAATGATTTATGAAATTCTTATTTGTGTAATAACTCGATTCAAGGATTTCAAAATTTGAATTCAATTCAAAATTCAAACGATTACGATTATAATCCATGCCAATTTAATGTCGAACTCCAAAATGAATTTCAAACTCAACATGAAAATGGGAACAACTTTTCAAATGAATTTGGTAATGGGAATAATCTTAACCATGTTCTCAGCAAATCCAAATCGAAAATTCTCAATTTAATAACTACAAATTGGATTTTGTTGAACAAATAAATGAAGTTTATTTTGATCACACGGATTTGTTGTTTGAAACTTATATAAAACAACGTGAACAACAAAATCAAATCTCAACGTGTGATGATTCAAGTGATAATCCACCTTTTACCCAAATCGACGATTTTCAAATAACAACTTTTGAGTTTGATAATGACGATCTTAATCAAGTTGTTGAAAATATGGTAATTAAGTTGGATTTCAATTAGGGTGTGAAACTCGAATTAAACTTCGATCTTCCTTTTTCTGAAAATTTAAATACGACAACTTAGAATTTTAAGTTGATTTACATGATGAAGTTTTTGACAATCCAACAAAGGAAGTTGAAGTTAACGAATATGAGTTTTATGGACTTTTTGAAAATGAGTTGTTGAATCCTAAAGGGGAAAATTTCGATCACCATTTTGATTTTGAAATCGATACTTTGGAAGAAATTGAACTTCAATCAATTTTTCTATCTACCCCAAAAATCATCGAAAATAACACAACTCATATGATTTTCAATAAAATGACATTCGTTTTTCCAAATCAACATTCAACTTCGAAATCTTTTACGGTTTGGTTTTTCGTGCTTAAGCTGTGTCTCACACATTTGACGAGACAAATGAATCGGTCTTTAGAAGACCGTTTCATTTACTTTTTGACTGTATACTTTCTCATCTCTTGTAAATAATAATCTTTAATGTAAATATTGGATTTTTATTTTATTTTTCTCCTTCCACTTGGGTTGACTGTGGGGACACAGTCAAAATCAAGTGTGGGGGGGGGGGGAGACTCATCTTCAATTTTTTTTATTTTTCATGGTTTATTTTTGCTCTAAAATTTCAAAAAAAAAATCACAAAAACAAATTTTCTTTTGATTTATTTTTAAAAGAAACAGTAAGATAAATATATGGTTTTGGTTTATTAAATTGAAATTTAAGAAAATTTATTTGTCTTAACAAAAATAAAAATGAAGTTTGATTATAAATTATAATGGTTTAACTAGTATATAGGAAGATTCATACGTGTTAGTTATGAGGTACATCCAAATTGAAAATCTTTGTTTTAAAAATGGTTGATTTAAAGTAAAGGATATAACATTTTTTTTGCCTTCTAAGTTAAACGGTGCTAAGATGATTTTGCAAAACTCTCTCTCTCTCTTTAAAAAAAATTAAAAAAATAATAATATCCAAGTATTCACTCTCATTTAAAAGTCCTCACGGTTATGCATGGGTGAATTACTTGAAATCTTTGATTATGTGCTTTCATACTCATTTAAAAGTCCTCACTGTTATGCTTGTATGGAACACATGTAAAAAAAAAAACATAATCAAAACCACCTACGGTCGATAGGTGTATGCACGGAAGTGTGTGCACCCGTCATGCTCTGTACTCCCCTCACATAAGCCCGAAAGGCAGTGCATGGATGGTATATCTGGCCTCAGTTTACCTGAGCTAGGTGTGTAATTTTTCTTGCAAATAATGAGAGTGCAAGCAATTAAAATCCTAGCATTACTTTTACTTAGTTGATTTGAGTTGTTATTCAAAATAAATGAAAATACCACTTTGATAAACTTTGATAATCATTAAGGATCCATTTCATAGTTACAATGTGTTATTAACCAAAACAACGAGTTAAACTATAGTCTATTTGTTATGATAACTTCGTTTTTATTGGAAATATTGACGAGTAAATAACTTAAATTCCAAGATAATGACCAAAACCTATATTTAACTTATTCGTGTCAATTTAAAAATAAATCCTTCATTTGTAAATATTTTTAAAAAATTTGCATTCATCTCTTTGTAAATAAATCTTACATTTTGTAAATATTTTCATCCTGCATTTGGATTTTGCGGGTAGTATCCGCTGAAAACCCTCACGAGACAACACTCGTCCTACTGGGGACATCCAGAGGTTTAACGGCTTGTTGCATACGCCCAATACAATCATGCTCCCTATGAAAACGGATTTATATTAGTTTTTCTTTATTCGAGGACGAATAAAAAGATAAGTGTGGGGGTATTTGATGTGCATGTAAATGTGCATATTTTCACCACCATATTGAATCTATTTAAATTAAATAAATGATCACATTGGGTATTTTAACTTGTTTTAACCAAAATCCATATTAATTCCAAATTGTCACATATCCATCTTCATATAGGGGTAAAACGGTCATTTGTGTGCATGTATTTCTTTGAGAAAAATTAATTGGAAATTTATATATATTTTTGTAGGAATTTGTTCTCAAATAGGAGTGGTTTCATGAAGGAATATGCATGCACAAAGAATATAAAGGAATGAAGATGGAAATAATTCAAAGTGAAGATCATGGAGGACCCCACCTACCCACCACTTTAATGTACAAATTAGAGGCTAATGCACATGCTTATGGAATTAATGGCTTCATATACACTTAAATGATGATTAGTAGAAGCTAATGACTAATTAGCCTCCACACTTTCTCAAGGGTAGTTTGGCCATTCCCCAAATTATGGATTAGGGTTTCATGCTTGTATAAATAACCCCTTATGTTTCATGTATCCTCCATCTCTCTTAGTCTCTCTTAGGCCTCCTCTCTTCCTCTTCCTCTTCATTAGTTTAGATCAAATAAAAGAAAGCTCTCTTTCTCTTCTCATGGCTACTTAGACATTTTTATTTCATGTAATTTTCCTTTTTTTATGTTATTAATACATGCTCTTTCCTTTTACATGCCTCTTTTTTATGTTGTAGTGTAGATCTCTTTTCTTTTATGCAAGTTAATTAGCTTATCTTTTTATTTTGCCCTCTTTTTCCTCTTCATTTTGCTTTCATGTTTTTAGCTACATTTGTTAATAAAATGACAAATATGAGAAGCTAAACCCCTTCAATTTAGGGGTAATGAAGCTCTCTAATTAATGAAGCTTTAACATTTTGTTAATTCATGCTCTCTTTTTGTGCTTAATGATGATGATAGAATCGGTTTTATTTGTTGTTTTTTCTTTGAATTTGATAATCTATATTGTTAACACCAAATAGGCTATGCTTGAACAATCACTAACACAAATGCCTCTTCATCAATATATGATTATGGCATAAGAAAGTGATTTGAAATTAAAATTTGATGGTCTATGTTTCGAATCAATAGTTAATAGGTCATACTTAAAATAGATTACATTCTCATTTTCTTTATCAATTTTCAGGAAAGTTAGTAGGTGTTTTAAGGGGTGTGTTATACTTTGATGGCTTATGTTGGCTAATCAATAGCTCAAATATGTCATACTTATAATAAACACATCAATTAAAACACTAATGACCATAAAAGAGAGATCATGATTTCATGTGTTGAACTACGTGATCTAGAGAGTGGATTTGTTCTCTAAATTGTCATTTAACTCTCATATTTGCATTTCTTTTCTTTTTGTTAGTTCATTTTCTCATTTTCTGGCTAAACACACTTTCAACTTTGGGTTAATTTGATTGAGTAGGAAATTTAAATCAACAATTCCCTGTGGATCGACCCATATTCGCCACGTGCTACATTCGTACACCGTGCGCTTGCGGTTATTTTTATTTCAAAATTCGTTCGACGGTTTTCTAAACCGACAGAAAATCCGTCGTCGAACAAGTTTTTGGCGCCGTTGCCGGGGAGTTTATTTGATTTTTATTTTCTATTCTTTGAATTATTTTTGTTTGATTTTGTGTGTTTATTTTGTGTGTTTGTTTGCATTAAAAAAAATTGTGTTATGTTTGTTGTTTGATTTTGTTTGCATTTTGTTTGTGTGTTTGTTGTTGTTTTCTAGTGATTTGTTCATTTGCATTTCATATTTTTTAAAAACATACAGAAAACAAAAAAAAATATTTTATTTCATTTACATCTGTAATTTTTGCTTTGATTTCACGAATTTAGCTTTTACATTTGCAAATAGTTCCACTCTGTGCATTTCTTTTTCTGTTCAATTGTAGTTCATTTCTACTTCTCTGTCCAAAGTCTCTATTCATTTCTACTTCTCACTTGCTTCAACTTCTCTTCAGTTTTGAACTGCTAACAAAGTTCCACTTCAACTTCCACCTCCTGCCTTCAACAAAATTCACATCATCTAACATCCACCAGCAACTGTGCATCCACTACAGCCTTCTCACTGCCCCCTTGAATTGCCTCTGACACCTCCTCTGCTCCGCCATAACCACCATTTCACAACAACCATAAATCACATCACTGCTTTCTCTCCTCAACATTCAAACCATCAGCCTCCCTCTGTCAACAGCTACAACTCTTCTGTCCAATCACCACAAACTCCTATACACTATCACCAGACCTTACTTACATCACTGCTCCTCTTGTGCATATCAATGCATGAACCAGTGCATTCACTCCCTGCCTCTATAATCCAAAAAAACTACAACTCCCCACAACAAATCACCCTTCACTACAATCATCACAAACTTCCCCTCCTACCTTCAGAACTTTCCTGATACAAAATCACAGCCACCGAACTGCAGCCCCCATTTCTGCACATAAAATAGCAACCACCCCTTCACAGTATTCTTCCCCTGATAACATTTCTTTGCTGCCATAGTCAATCACTTCAAACACTCCTCCACCAGACCACATTCTTCCATTATAAAAGGTATAAACACTGCTACACTTCCAGTCGGACAAATTCCTCAAACCCAATCACCATAAACTAACCACTGCACTCAACTATCACCAAACATCAACAAAAAGCCTTTGTTTTCATCTCCTATAACTCCATACAAACGCTGTCGGCCAATCTCTCCGTCAACAGTTCGAGTCGACAAACTTTAACCATCAAATTCCAATTTCATTTCCTTCCCTTACATACAATTCAACCTCTCCCACATCCAACGGCTTCATCCAGAATCGACTTCGCTTCCTCCTACAATCGAGAGTCAACCATCAATCTGTCATCCCATCAACTGCAACCATATACTCCTCCTCATCAAGCCTACAAACCACCAACATAACTGTCAACAACCCTTCAAATCATTTTCTTGCTTGAAAAAGAAAAAAAACAAAACAAAACAAAGAAAAGAAATTTCGCACTTACCTTACTGCCCTTCGAACAATTGCCGCGACCACCTCTATAGCCTGAAATCACCTTGCTTGCAATTCGACCTCGACACTCAACTGTAATCCAATCGCTTCTGCCCACACTTCAAACTCTACAGCTAAGCCTCCCTCAAAGCAACCCGAAATTACCGCCTTCGACGACTGCTTCAAATTCGCGAACTCCAAAACCTTCAAATCAAACTGCCACCCCGACCAATCCAAATCCAACATCGAATTTGGCCTCAGAACCGCGACCACGGCGGTAGTGCACGCCTCCAAACTCAATTCAAATCACCATGAATTCAAGTAAATAATGGATTGAGTGAAAGTGAAAATTGATTTACTGTTTCAAAGAAATATCGAATTTATTTTTTTTGGCAATGAAGAGGATCTGTTGATTTTATTCTGAATGTTCGTTCGAGTTGAAACGTTTGTTTTAAAGAACAATAGAATTTTTAATTAGTCTGTGATATTGGGCCGGGCTGTCTTCTTTTTTTTCAATTTTGCTTTTTTTACCATCTTTATTTCTGTTCATTCTTCCTTTAAGAAAAAAGAAGAGATTTTGTTTTTGTAATTGGAGTTGAGTTGAAGTGTTTCTAAGTTGTCTTTTAGTAAAAAAAAAAGGATTTTCGTTTGCTTGATTTTTTTTAAGTTGTTTTGTTTAATTTATTTTGATCTCCTTTTTTTTAGTTCCATCCTTATATATTAAAAAAATTGTGTGTGTGTGTGTGTGTGTATATATATATATATATATATATATATATATATATATTTTCCAGGTTGCCAAAGAAGATTGGAAGAGTCGCTAGTTTGGCTTGGCGTGTCAAAAATACTTGCTCCACTTTGCTTGCCAAAAAATAATAATAATAAACTGCTTGTTTGCTATATCTATTGTTTATATTTGCCTTGCATTTTTGTTTGCTTTCATTTTATAAAAAAAAACAAAAAAAAAACAAAATTCATTTGTAGTTGCATTGTTAATACACGTTTAATTTCTGCTCTGCATTTCATCTTAGAATCTTGATTAATAATAACGAAAGCTCTTAATTGTATATTGGCAACTTGTCTTCCTTAAACAATTTAATTTCTTGGTGTCTAGGCTACGGCAGAGTAATAGCCATTTATAAATATTACGGTGATTCGTAAATATTTAATTTCGTGGTTGTTCCTCTGAAGGTACTTAAACCTTCGGGTGCATAGCTACGGTGATTCGTGGTGCACCGATAAATCATGCCCGTTACCTGGCTGAGAACTATCTTGTTTATCTAAGACAATTTGTAATTATACAATTTTGGGTTAACTTATGATAAATCATTTGTAATTAACCACTGCATTCATTTAGTAGCATTAGTTCATGAATATTTAAAAAAAAAATCAAAAATCCAAAACTAAAAAAAATTTGTAAATATTCCTTTTATTTTTCTTTAAATTTTTAAATCCTTTTCCGTTGAAATTTCAAAAAACCAAAAAAATATATAAAAATTTTTCTTAAAAAAAAGCCAAAAAAAAATTTGAAAATCCAAAAACAAAACAAAAATCAATTTTCCATTTTCAAAAATAAATTCTGCTTGTAAATATTTTTCTTTACAAAAAAAAAACTTTGAAAATGTCCGAGTTTCCTTTTTCTTACTCACCTAAATTTAGTTGTGAAAATCAATATAATCCATATGAGTTAACTTCAAATTCATATGGATATTTGAACAACAACTATTGTGTAAATAATTCAAATTTCGAACAACAAAATTTTCAAAACAATGACCAACCTTCGACTCTTGAAAGTAGCACTGAAATGATTTCATCTTTACTCGAACTTTCTACACGACAAAATCAAGAGATAAATGATTTATGTAATTCTCATTTGTGTAATAACTCGAGTCAAAGATTTCAAAATTTGAATTCAATACAAAATTCAAACGATTGCGATTATAACCCATGCCAATTTAATTTCGAACTCCAAAATGAATTTCAAACTCAACATGAAAATGGGAACAACTTTTCAAATGAATTTGGTAATGGGAGTAATCTTAACCCTGTTACGAGTGAAAAATTTTGTTCTCAGCAACAAATCGAAATTCTCAATTTAATAACTACAAATTGGATTTTGTTGCACAAATAAATGAAGTTTATGATGATCACACGGATTTGTTGTTTGAAACTTATATAAAACAACGTGAACAACAAAATCAAATCTCAACGTGTGATGAGTCAAGTGATAATTCACCTTTTACCCAAATCGACGATTTTCAAATAACAACTTTTGAGTTTGATAATGACGATCTTAATCAAGTTGTTGAAAATACGGTAATTAAGTTGGATTTCAATTCTTTTGAGGGTGCGAAACTCGAATTAAACTTCGATCTTCCTTTTTTTGAAAATTTAAATACGACAACTTTGAATTTTAAGCTCGATTTACATGATCAAGTTGTTGATAATCCAACAAAGGAAGTTGAATTTAACGAATATGAGTTTTATGGACTTTTTGAAAATGAGTTGTTGAATTCTAAAGGGGAAAATTTCGATCACCATTATGATTTTGAAATCGATACTTTGGAAGAAATTGAACTTCAATCAATTTTTCTATCTACCCTAAAAATCATCGAAAATAAAACAACTCGTATGATTTTCAATAAAATTACATTCATTTTTCCAAATCAACATTCAACTTCGAAATCTGTTACGGTTTGGTTTTTCGTGCTTAAGCAGTGTCTCACACATTTGACGAGACAAATGAATCGGTCTTTAGAAGACCGTTTCATTTACTTTTTGACTATATACTTTCCCATCTCTTGTAAATAATAATCTTTCATGTAAAAATTGGATTTTTATTTTATTTTTCTCCTTCCACTTGGGTTGACTGTGGGGACAAAGTAAAAGTCAAGTGTGGGGGGGAGACTCATCTTCAATTTTTTTTTTCATGGTTTATTTTTGCTTTAAAATTTCAAAAAAAAATCAAAAAAACAAATTTTCTTTTGATTTATTTTTAAAAGAAACAGTAAGATAAATATATGGTTTTGGTTTATTAAATTGAAATTTTGGAAAATTTATTTGTCTTAACCAAATAAAAATGAAGTTTGATTACAAATTATAATGGTTTAACTAGTATATAGGAAGATTCATACGTGTTAATTATGAGGTACATCCTAATTGAAAATCTTTGTTTTGAAAAGTGGTTGATTTAAAGTAAAGGATATAACCTTTTTTTGCCTTCTAAGTTAAACGGTGCTAAGATGATTTTGCAAAACTCTCTCTCTCTCTTTAAAAAATAATAATATCCAAGTATTCACTCTCATTTAAAAGTCCTCACGGTTATGCATGGGTGAATTACTTGAAATCTTTGATTATGTGCTTTCATACTCATTTAAAAGTCCTCACGGTTATGAATGTATGGAACACATGTAAAAAGAACAAACATAATAGAAACCACCTACGGTCATGTGTATGCACGGAAGTGTGTGCACTCGCCATGCTCTGTACTCCCCTCACATAAGCCCGAAAGGCAGTGCATGGGTGGTATATCTGGCCTCAGTTTACCTGAGCTAGGTGTGTAATTTTTCTTGCAAATAATGAGAGAGCAAGCAATTGAAATCCTAGCATTACTTTTACTTAGTTGATTTGAGTTGTTATTCAAAAGAAATGAAAATACCACTTTGATAAACTTTGATAATCATTAAGGATCCATTTCATAGTTACAATGTGTTATTAACCAAAACAACGAGTTAAACTATAGTCTATTTGTTATGATAACTTCGTTTTTATTGGAAATATTGACGAGTAAATAACTTAAATTCCAAGATAATGACCAAAACGTATATTTAACTTATTCGTGTCAATTTGAAAATAAATCCTTCATTTGTAAATATTTTTAAAAAATTTGCATTCATCCCTTTGTAAATAAATCTTGCATTTTGTAAATATTTTCATCCTGCATTTGGATTTTGTGGGTAGTATCCGCTGAAAATCCTCACGAGACAACACTCGTCCTACTGGGACACCCAGAGGTTTAACGGCTTGTTGCATACGCTCAATGCAATCGTGCTCCCTAAGAAAACGGATTTATCTTAGTTTTTCTTTATTCGAGGACGAATAAAAAGATAAGTGTGGGGGTATTTGATGTGCATGTAAATGTGCATATTTTACCACCATATTGAATCTATTTAAATTCAATAAATGATCATATTGGGTATTTTAACTTGTTTTAACCAAAATCCATATTAATACCAAATTGTCACATATCCATTTTCATATAGGGGTAAAACGGTCATTTGTGTGCATATATTTGTTTGAGAAAAATTAATTGGAAATTTATATATATTTTTGTAGGAGTTTGTTCTCAAATAGGAATCGTTTCATGAAGGAATATGCATGCACAAAGAATATAAAGGAGTGAAGATGGAAATAATTCAAAGTGAAGATCATGGGGGACCCCACGTACCGACCACCTTAATTTACAAATTAGAGGCTAATGCACATGCTTATGGAATTAATGGCTTCATGTACACTTAACTGATGATTAGTAGAAGCTAATGATTACTTGGCCTCCATACTTTCTCTAGGGTAGTTTGGTCATTCCCCAAATTATGGATTAGGGTTTCATGCTTGCATAAACAACCCCTTAAGTTTCATATATCCTCCATCCCTCTTAGTCTCTCTTAGGCCTCCTCTCTTCCTCTTCCTCTTCATTAGTTTAGATCAAACCTCCCTTTCTCTTTTCATGGCTACTTAGCCATTTCTATTTTCATGTAATTTTTGTAACGACCCGCCCCTCTGACCGCCCCTAGTCGGTAATTAAACCAACTTGAAAAGTTCAAGATGACGGATTGTTATTCAGTTTATAGAGTTTAAACTGAATCAACCACAGAAACACAGAATAATTACATTTCACATAATGAATTTTTCTTACATATATCAGAGTCTATACAATGCATTAAATTTTATACAGCGGAATATTTCTTTAAGTACAAAAATAAGTCCCCGAAAAGCTAAAGTGAAGCGTTATCACCAACTCTCTCTAACTTTGCTGCCTGAAAATCTTCAAGCTGTAAAATACTGGGTCTGACCCGAGTATTACGTTCAAAAGAAAATAATACACAGGTCAGTCTAATTCAAACTCAGTTATTAGTGCATAGAGGCAATAATAATTAAATAACAATTAGACGACAGTCAAAGATAAATTCACTTATCCGATCCTTTAACAAGGAATCAGATAACGGTAAATATAACACTTAACAGTGTTAAAACAACAAATCAGTAGATTCAAATTTCCAACACCGATAGATAGAAGGATTATTAATGAAGATAATTTAGAAAACAACAGAATTGCCAAAACGGCAATTAACTACAAAATCATCAAAAAGCGATTCAAAATATATTGAATTGGCAACGTAAAACAATTTTCATCAATAGAAAACATCAATTAAAACATCAGATTTGGTAGGGCTGCAGTACACGCTAACGTGTACGGCCTCGCCATATTTAAAACGTTAAATTTGTGTGGCTGCAGTACACGCACGCGTGCACTGCCTCGCCACTAGTATAAAATGCACAAAAGATCATTGCATCAAAGCAAAAGAAATACCAATAAAATCAAGGTGGTGTGGCTGCAGTACACACGTACATACATGTGCACTGCCTCGCCAACTCGAGCGCACAAGGTCAAATCAAAATCAGATTCAACACAAGTACAAATGCCCTCGACCAAAATTCAAAATATCACTACAACAATGAAACTGTACATGTACACAGAAATACAGCATCAATGATCAATGCAAAAGCTATAGTGCAGACATCAATCTACCTGGAAACAATGATGAATCAACAAATGCAACATGAAGTGAAGCACAAATCAAAGGGGTTACTGACCAAAGAACAAAATCAACAAATGTCAGAGATTTCAAAACCTCGACCAGTGTACATGAATGCAACTGCAGAGACCAAGTTCAGTGCCACAAATGATGTACTCATGCAAGGCCAAACCAACATAACAGCACACAAATGCCACCAAGTGAATATGTACACAAACACATATTTACCCATATATGCAAACTGCCTCAAATATGAATCAGAAGCAGGTGCAAACAAAAACCCAAACAAGAACAAATTCACAGATGCACTTGCAACTGGAACTGCACACAGGCAGTGCCTACATGAAGCAAAGACTAGAGATGGGTGATGCAAGAAAAGTGACTGCAGTGCATATGAGAATTAACTTAGTGCTATTGAAAATAAAGTGCATCAGTGCACAACCACAAGTATGCAGCAACCAATGTGATCAAAGAAGCATAACTCATACAAGCTTGTTATCATGTAAAAGATTTATATGCTTAAATTTTAAAATGTTACTCACTGCAGTGAATTAAAACTGCAAAGCCAAACCATAAACAAAAATGCAAAGGTCATTATGTTTTCATTTCAATTGTGTATGAAATTCATGCATTATACATATAACGTGTGACATAAAATTTCTTGCGTGTATATACGGATAGTGCCAAGCCTTTTTAAGTCTTTCAACTCCAATGTGTACGTATATGTTATATCACACGAAAGTGTTGAGACAGCAGCATATTACCCAGATTTTGTTTTCTTTTGAACTTTCAAAACTTAAGCATGTCAAACTTTCAAAACTCAAACATGCCAAAATTTTAAAAACTCAAACACGTCAGGCTACCAATTTTTTTCCAGATTTTCACAACTTACATGTACATTTCATACGTACATCCACTGAAAAAAAAAGTGAACAATGTTAAGCTATTTATATATATCTATATTACCCGGTATCCCAACAGATGCAGACCATAACAGAGATAACAAGTTAATATTCTTAACAAAGGCCTGTACAAATCAAGGCAAGGGCAGTGACTAAATGGAAGCAAGAATACTTACTAGTATAATCATATTCCAAAGCAAGAATCAGTGTACTTATATATATATATATATATATATATATATATATATATAATGCCACACACAAAATATTTTCACAAAATCATCTTAATTCATTCAAGAGACCAACCAACAGAAATCTGAATCAAAACAGTGCTACTCCAGAAATACGAACAGATAAAAACTCAAAAATTCGAAAAACATCAACATTGTAAAATCAAGCAGCAAAAGTCAATCAGTTCAAAACCGAGCGAATTGAAAGCCTCAAAAAAAATCATCAACATCAAAATAAACTCGAACGATTGAGAATGAAAATAGATGTGAGGGTCACTCACCTTTCACCGAAGCGATCGCGAGCGAGGAGGAGGATCAATTGAGCAAGCGAAGACGAAAGGCCTAATTTTGATCGAAGGACGAAAAGAGAGACGAGAGAGACGCCATTTTTTTTCTTCTTTCGTTTGATTTAGGGTTTTCGAATGAATATGAAACAAAAGAGGGGAGGTATCGGGTATTTTATGAGGAAGGGGAAGGAGATGTCGGCCATGCTTTGTAGTGGAGGGTGCGTGATTTTGGGCGTGGTTGAAGGCATAGATTATGGCGTGAATTTTTGGGATAGGGTTGCTGGTGAAAAAAATATCTTATTATTTTATTATATATTATTGTTATTATTATTATTTTCATTTTATATTTTGAATTCAATTTGTTTTTCTCAACATCAATTTTTATCAACGCGTTTATACGTCGTATACTCACATATCAACTCAGAACGCCACGAAAATTTACATCCGGTAATAATACAATATTCCGGACCCAACGGAACTGGTTTCGTTAAATTCCGAGACCGTGCCTCGGAAGGCTATTTTTAAATTCAATTTAAACGATAAAATTTCAAAACTGGACGAATCACTTTCAAATTCAATTCTGAAGCTTCTTTTATCTTCAGTATTATCAATGTGAATTTTCTAAGCTTTTAAATTATTTTTAATCAGCTTAAAATTGAAGATTCAAAATTTTATTCAATTTTCAATAGATTAGATTCTAAAATTTAATCGCCAAATTCATAGTTATATTGGGAATTCAAACTAAACCATCATTCAAATATTTAAAATTAATTAAATATTTTCAATTTAAATTGTTCAAAATTCAGGGTTGTTACAATCTTCCCCCCTTAAAAGAATTTCGTCCCGAAATTATAAGTTAGGAAAAACGATTGTTAAAATCTCACTGATATTTATACCCTACATGATTTTACCAAGTTCTAAACTTATTAATAAACATAGGATTCATTCCATTTGTTTTATCTCACTAACTTTGTTCATTGATTTCTATAATCAAGACACAATAGTCTTTTACCAAAATTTTCGACTTACAAATCTCCTATTTAAACTTGAAATTCTTCATATTAGAGATTTGCATAGCATATATTATTTTCAAAGCTGTGGACTTTCAAGATATTTTAAAAGATATTCTTCTTTAATTCAATTAGGTTGGAATTATGTAATTCTAGTTTCAGACTATTGATTTGCTATCTAAAGTTTTGAAAATACTTGCTAACTCGAAATTTAACAAGTCTATTGTCGTTCTTACAGACATTAGGCATATGCTGGCCAGGCGCATGACTAAAAATCTCCAAGTACTAAATATACTTGCTTCAACTCCCAGTGAAAATACTTTTAAAAATTCTTTTAAAAATGGATATGGAAAGCACGTTCCCCCATGGATCACATTTTACCCGGCGGTTACGCTACTATCCCAGTAGAATCGCTTGTAATCTGTAGATTTCACATCTCTTGAATTTCGCCATGGTTGTTGCCATAGATCGCGGTTCACACGGCGGTTACGCTACTATCCCAGTAGAATCGCTCGTGACCGTAGGCATCTCGCCCCTCAAATTACGCTTTGGCCTCTAGATCGCAGTTTACGTGGCGGTTCCGCCACTATCCCAGTGGAATCGCTTGTAACTGTAGGCATCACGCCCCACGAATTACGCTAGCATACATCATCAATTCACATGATCCCAACACGATGATCCATCATGGGAGATTCCAGTCAAAATGGACATTCCAACTTATGGAAATTCTACGTAGCTACGAATTTCAAATGGACACTCACACCGAGTTCCAATCACCTTCACAAATTATAAATGGAAGGTACATTTCCATATCCACAGTTTTAGAAAACATATGTCATATACATATAGTACTTCATTTCACATTTCGTACATATCATACCTATGTAAACTTACATAGGATTTTCATAATAATGGCTTTCCAAACTGATGGTTTTCGAATTATCACATTCACATATATAAGTTCCGAAAACCACAATATCTCATATTCATAACAAATAGAGGATTTCTAAATTTTCCATTTCGTTCAAAATTTTCCTCTAAGCCAATTTGAAAATTTTAAGGTTATCTCAAATCCAATTCACATTCATAATCCAATTCATTATCGAGTTCACATTCGATTTGGATTTCACGTTACATCGTCAATTCTCAACACATAATTGATGTCTACCGATATATAATCTCTAAGCTCATACGTCTCAGAGAAGGGTGTTAAGCTAAAAGAATAAATTCTCCGCCACCACAGATATATATTTAATAGAGATCAATTGTTATGTCATCAATTCACCATGTTAGACATACAATCCAAATCGACTATCCGAAATTCAAAGCTTAACTTATATTGTTTTTGGTGTTGAAGTTAAACTCTATTTAACTCAAAATTCAATCTTTTTTTTTTGAAAAAAAAATTCAAGTTGAACTAATTGTCCAAATTTCCCAAAAACATCTTTACAAGGTATATATAATTTTCCACACTTAAACATTTGAAACAAATTTCAAATATTCATTTTTTCAATTTATCTTTAAAAGATAGAATTTCAAACTTTTCATTTCATAGTGGAAAACATTTCCATACTTATTTAATAATAAGTAATTCACAAATCCATTTATTTTCAACACTTGAAAAATATTCAATATACTTAAATCATAATCAAGTATATATTCCATTCTTTAAGGAAAGCGCTCTTTTAAACACATTTATTTGAGTCAAAACGAATGTTACGTAAAACATCGTTACGACGACCCAAAATCACTAGTATAGGGATTCGAATTTAAGATAGATATATAAATCCCAATACTATATAAAATATTTCCTTTCGGAAATCATTTACTATAACAACAGTGTTATAGTCCACCATTTCCTTATTTCTCGAAAACACCTATTTCAACAATTGAATGTTGAAATCTATGGTTTCGATAGTTAATACATTTTAAAACATCTTTTAAAACAATTAACTTCATTCTTTTAAATTTCACTTCTCCAAATCGTACCCGTTTATTCAATAATATGTTCACTGTCCAAAATCATTAATATACATCGTTTACCAAATCCAATGTTTCTACACATTTATTTAAAAGATTATCCATTATCCAAAATCGTGGATAAAATTCCCAACCAACATTTACTATCATAATATTTAACTTAAAGGATAATTCGCTGTCCAAAATCACGAATATATCTCCTTTAATAACTTCTATGTTTCATTTATCAAATTCAATTGGTTTCGAATTTATAAACAATCTTTACAAATTCCATTTCTATTTATAAAACTTCGATTTATAAATCTTCTTTATTAATTCAATTCAATTTATATAACTCAATTATATACCAAAAGTCCATTTATAAGTTAAGTACTTATAATCCATTTATTTACTAAATCATTCTTCAAAACATTTGAAATCAATTTTCAAAAGAATTCAGAATCAAATTCCCAAGTTATAGTTCAATGATCCCCTTGGCTATAACTAAATTGACATGTAATTTTATCTCACAACTATTACTTTGGAGATATTTAAAATATTTGATTTAAACCAATTCATTAATTCACTTCACTTTACATTTTATTTTTCATAAATCACAGCAATTCGATAATGGTTTTCAAATGATCCGGACTCAAATCTAAGGAGACCTTATCGAAGAGAAACTATCGCAAACCTAAATTTAGAGAGGGGAATTTCCGAAAAAAATTGAATTTTCAAAATACCTTTTATTTAAGAAAAACAATTTCATATTTCTTTAGATTTGAAAAACGTTTTCTTTAAAATGATTCTAGTAACTATTCATATTAAACATCATAAACTGAGCTTTGTATAAACCAAAGCTCTGATACCACTTTTTGTAACGACCCGCCCTTCTGACCGCCCCTAGTCGGTAATTAAACCAACTTGAAACGTTCAAAATGACGGATTGTTATTCAGTTTATAGAGTTTAAACAGAATCAGCCACAGAAACACAAAATAATTATATTTCACATAATGAATTTTTCTTACATATATCAGAGTCTATACAATGCATTAAATTTTATACAGCGGAATATTTCTTTAAGTACAAAAATAAATCCACGAAAAGCTAAAGTGAAGCGTTATCACCAACTCTCTCTAACTTCGCTGCCTGAAAATCTTCAAGCTGTAAAATACTGGGTCTGACCCGAGTATTACATTCAAAAGAAAATAATACACAGGTCAGTCTAATTCAAACTCAGTTATTAGTGCATAGTGGCAATAATAATTAAATAACAATTAGACGACAGTCAAAGATAAATTCACTTATCCGATCCTTTAACAAGGAATCGGATAACGGTAAATATAACACTTAACAGTGTTAAAACAACAAATCAGTAGATTCAAATTTCCAACACCGATAGATAGAAGGATTATTAATGAAGATAATTTAGAAAACAACAGAATTGCCAAAACGGCAATTAACTACAAAATCATCAAAAAGCGATTCAAAATATATTGAATTGGCAACGTAAAACAATTTTCATCAATAGAAAACATCAACTAAAACATCAGATTTGGTAGGGCTGCATTACACGCTAACGTGTACGGCCTCGCCATATTTAAAACGTTAAATTTGTGTGGCTGCAGTACACGCACGTGTGCACTGCCTCGCCACTAGTATAAAATGCACAAAAGATCATTGCATCAAAGCAAAAGAAATACCAATAAAATCAAGGTGGTGTGGCTGCAGTACACACGTACATACATGTGCACTGCCTCGCCAACTCGAGTCCACAAGGTCAAATCAAAATCAGATTCAACACAAGTACAAATGCCCTCGACCAAAATTCAAAATATCACTGCAACAATGAAACTGTACATGTACACAGAAATACAGCATCAATGATCAATGCAAAAGCTATAGTGCAGACATCAATCTACCTGGAAACAATGATGAATCAACAAATGCAACATGAAGTGAAGCACAAATCAAAGGGGTTACTGACCAAAGAACAAAATCAACAAATGTCAGAGATTTCAAAACCCCGACCAGTGTACATGAATGCAACTGCAGAGACCAAGTTCAGTGCCACAAATGATGTACTCATGCAAGGCCAAACCAACATAACAGCACACAAATGCCACCAAGTGAATATGTACACAGACACATATTTACCCATATATGCAAACTGCCTCAAATATGAATCAGAAGCAGGTGGAAACAAAAACCCAAACAAGAACAAATTCACAGATGCACTTGCAACTGGAACTGCACACAGGCAGTGCCTACATGAAGCAAAGACTAGAGATGGGTGATGCAAGAAAAGTGACTGTAGTGCATATGAGAATTAACTTAGTGCTATTGAAAATAAAGTGCATCAGTGCACAACCACAAGTATGCAGCAGCCAATGTGATCAAAGAAGCATAACTCATACAAGCTTGTTATCATGTAAAAGATTTATATGCTTAAATTTTAAAATGTTACTCACTGCAATAAATTAAAACTGCAAACCCAAACCATAAACAAAAATGCAAAGGTCATTATGTTTTCATTTCAATTGTGTATGAAAGTCATGCATTATACATATAACGTGTGACATAAAATTTCTTGCGTGTACATACGGATAGTGCCAAGCCTTTTTAAGTCTTTCAACTCCAATGTGTACGTATATGTTATATCACACGAAAGTGTTGAGACAGCAGCATATTACCCAGATTTTTTTTTCTTTTGAACTTTCAAAACTCAAGCATGCCAAACTTTCAAAACTCAAACATGCCAAAATTTTAAAAACTCAAACATGTCAGGCTACCAATTTTTTTCCAGATTTTCACAACTTACATGTACATTTCATACGTACATCCACTGAAAAAAAAAGTGAACAATGTTAAGCTATTTATATATATCTATATTACCCGGTATCCCAACAGATGCAGACCGTAGCAGAGATAACAAGTTAATATTCTTAACAAAGGCCTGTACTAATCAAGGCAAGGGCAGTGACTAAATGGAAGCAAGAATACTTACTAGTATAATCATATTCCAAAGCAAGAATCAGTGTACTTATATATATATATATATATATATATATATATATATATATATATATATAATGCCATACACAAAATATTTTCACAAAATCATCTTAATTCATTCAAGAGACCAACCAACCGAAATCTGAATCAAAACAGTGCTACTCCAGAAATACGAACAGATAAAAACCCAAAAATTCGAACAACATTGTAAAATCAAGCAGCAAAAGTCAATCAGTTCAAAACCGAGCGAATTGAAAGCCTCAAAAAAATCATCAACATCAAAATAAACTCGAACGACTGAGAATGAAAATAGATGTGAAGGTCACTCACCTTTCACCGAAGCGATCGCGAGCGAGGAGGAGGATCAATTGAGCAAGCGAAGACGAAAGGCCTAATTTTGATCGAAGGACGAAGAGAGAGACGAGAGAGACACCATTTTGTTTCTTTCGTTTGATTTAGGGTTTTCGAATGAATATGAAACGAAAGGGGGGAGGTATCGGTGTTTTATGAGGAAGGGGAAGGAGATGTCGGCCATGCTTTGTAGTGGAGGGTGCGTGATTTTGGGCGTGGTTGAAGACATAGATTATGGCGTGAATTTTTGGGATAGGGTTGCTGGTGAAAAAAATATCTTATTATTTTATTATATATTATTATTATTATTATTTTCATTTTATATTTTGAATTCAATTTGTTTTTCTCAACATCAATTTTTATCAACGCGTTTATACGTCGTATACTCACATATCAACTTAGAACGCCACGAAAATTTAAATCCGGTAATAATACAATATTCCGGACCCAACGGAACTAGTTTCGTCAAATTCCGAGACCGTGCCTCGGAAGGCTATTTTTAAATTCAATTTAAACGATAAAATTTCAAAACTGGACGAATCACTTTCAAATTCAATTCTGAAGCTTCTTTTATCTTCAGTATTATCAATGTGAATTTTCTAAGCTTTTAAATTATTTTTAATCAGCTTAAAATTGAAGATTCAAAATTTTATTCAATTTTCAATAGATTAAATTCTAAAATTTAATCGCCAAATTAATAGTTATATTGGGAATTCAAACTAAACCATCATTCAAATATTTAAAATTAATTAAATATTTTCAATTTAAATTGTTCAAAATTCAGGGTTGTTACAATTTTCCTTTCTTTTATGTTATTAATACATGCTCTTTCCTTTTACATGCCTCTTTTTTTATGTTGTAGTGTAGATCTCTTTTCTTTTATGCAAGTTAATTAGCTTATCTTTTCATTTTGCTCTCTTTTTCCTCTTCATTTTGCTTTCATGTTGTTAGCTACATTTGTTAATAAAATGACAAATATGAGAAGCTAAACCCCTTCAATTTAGGGGTAATGAAGTTCTCTAATTAATGTAGCTTCAACATTTTGTTAATTCATGTTCTCTTTTTGTGCTTAATGATGATGATAGAAGTGGTTTTATTTGTTGTTTTTGCTTTGAATTTGATAGTCTATATTGTTGACACCAAATAGGCTATGCTTAAACAATCACTAACACAAATGCCTCTTCATCAATATATGATTATGGCATAAGAAAGTGATTTGAAGTTAAAATTTGATGGTCTATGTTTCGAATCAATAGTTAATAGGTCATACTTAAAATAGATTTCATTCTCATTTTCTTTATCAATTTTCAGGAAAGTTAGTAGGTGTTTTAAGGGGTGTGTTATACTTTGATGGCTTATGTGGGCTAATCAATAGCTCAAATATGTCATACTTATAATAAACACATCAATTAAAACACTAATGACCATAAAAGAGAGATCATGATTTCATGTGTTGAACTACGTGATCTAGAGAGTGGATTTATTCTCTAAATTGTCATTTAACTCTCATATTTGCATTTCTTTTCTTTTTGTTAGTTCATTTTCTCATTTTCTAGCTAAACACACTCTCAACTTTGGGTTAATTTGATTGAGTAGGAAATTTAAATCAACAATTCCCTGTGGATCGACTCGTATTCGCCACGTGCTACATTCGTACACGGTGCGCTTGCGGTTATTTTTATTTCAAAATTCGTTCGACGGTTTTCTAAATCGATAGAAAATCCGTCGTCAAACAGGAATGAGAATATATATAGGTAAGGGGTTGTATGCGGCTAATTCCTATTATGCCCTTATGTAAAGTAATTAACTTAAAACCCATTCTTAAGCCCGTATAATTAATTAATTGAGCATGACCTTAATTTTTATTTTCATATCTCAATCCCATTATCACTTAACATTTACATTATTCTATTTAATTTAACATTAGATCTCCTAAATAATGTTATTAAAAATTAAGGGTATTGCAAAATTCTTTTAAGAAAGGTTTTACAGCTAATAATTGTAATGCGAAGCCAAGCATGAATTCGGTTTTTAAAAGAAAACGTTTGATTCGTTTATGGAAATGAATTAATTTCTATAAAGCGATATCGCTTATATGGAAGCGATTTATTTGTATGCTTAACATTAAATGTCGAAGACGTAAACTTGTCACTATTCCAAAAGTTAAAAAGGGTTGTGAGATATGACATTAAGATAACACTACATTGACTTGTCCGACATTATCGTTAACCTAGGAATAGTATAAGTTCGAATCCAACGAGTGGTGATAGTTGTGTGTTAAGATATGAAATACTCAGATACTCGGGAAGGTTTGGCGGGGTCCGGTTGGTACTTTTCCCGTGGAGGTCACCGAGTATATGACCTTCTCAAAAGTATATTACTAGAGGTATACTTCAAGGGACCCGCACACTCCTAGTCATTGTTGGAAATTTTCCTTTCCTTATTTGATTCGAACCTTCGAATTATTTTTCTCTAATTATAATGGGAAGAGTCAACCACTCTTCACGTTGTTTAATTATAAGTTTTATCCATTCTATCAAGTTTGGACTATTATCTTGTTTTATCCATTCTTTCAGTTTGGATTTTGTTCAAAGTATTTCTATTCTTTCAGTTTTGGATTTTTATACTATTTTTTCCCATCATATGTTTGGATTTGTTTCCTATTGTTCTTTTCCATTCTTATGTTTGGTTGTTACTTGTGTAGGAGAAAACACCTTCTGCGTCAGCGGCGTGGTCCCACATATTATTGTTAAATACACCCCCTTTTTATTTCAGAGTTTTACTCATACCAAATAGTTTATCCGATCCGAGTTGTTTATTTTCTCTAAACTTTCGGGTACTCAATTATATTTGAGTAGTCCAAGAGTAGCAAGTTTTTCTTTAGAGCTTTTTGAAGACAATGATCGAACAGGCGGCTCCTTGGTTATCTAGTTATTTCTTTCCGTTGTATGATTATGAAGATGTATTTTTACCAAAAACTAAAAGTCAGAATGTATAGCTACAAAAATTTTAGATGTAGTACTTTTGTTTAACTCTGATAGCTCCATGTAAGGAGTTACCTTTTCTACTATATCATTTTGTATTATATGTAACCATTCCATTATGAGTTATTCTATTCTGTCTTATTATGTTCTTTATTTTGCCTTATGACAACTTGTCTTTTGAATGCTTGGGTAATGGTACGTGAACACCATGGATGTATTAAGTGTTGTTCAAATGAGTTAGAAAGGTGGGTTGTCACATTTGGTATTAGAGCTTAGGTTTAGTGAACCCCTAAGCCCTGGTAGGGTAAACTCTCTAAGGATAGGATTGGTAATATCTTAGGATAAGTTTAAGAGTATAAAAATATATTAAGTGCATATTTGTTAGTGTTATAAAAATGTTTTATATAGTGTTGTTTGATCCATTGAGTGGTATATGAATTCTGGTCAATGCATTTGATTAGCGCTATTGATAAGGATTCATAGATACTTGGACAGACCTATTGATACAGTATTGTTTTAAAATGGTAAATGAAATAATTTTACATAGGAATATATTTTGATATACAAGAATGATTTTTGAAACTAGTATAGTTATATTGATAAAAATTTGTTGGGAGATGATAATATTTTGTTATCATCATTTGGAATTTTTTTATTTATGCTTGTCTAGTTTGAACATTAATTATTATTAAATAGTTCAGAAGAAATTTTCGTTACTAAGATATAGATTGGACAGATAATAATTATGGAACCTTAAAATGAACCCCTTATGAATTAAGTTTCACAGTTTGATTATAAGGTGTTCCATAAAAGGGTTAAGTTAAAAGTCATCTTTTAATAGTGATAAGCTAAAAGTAAACTATAAGCAAAAAAGTTGTTTAAAATAACCTAAATGGCAGGATAATACATTTAAAGGATGGATATATGAGAAAATTTAGTTACAATGAAGCAGAATTATTTAAATGTGAGTTTACCTCATGTTCAAAGTTTACTATTTCATGTATTGATGCTATAAACTAGTGTTGCTTGATTATATGTTAGTTAAATTGTTTGATTTGCTGTTTGGTTAAATTTCTATTTGGAAAATGGATGTTTATTAGAAATTAATCTTGATATTCCGTTTAAACTATTTAAGTGTCGTTATAGCAATTTCTGCTATACCGTTATTTATTGAATATCATCCCTTAAACCCTTGTGTGTGTGTCTGAGCATGAGCTTGTGTATTCACAAAAATAGATGTGTAAAATTCATTAATCATTTTGACTAACGGCATTTTAAATTAATTAAACATTTTAACCGATGATGTTTAAAATTAGTTAATCTTTTTTATCAATGAGATTTGAATTTATTTAGATCAATTTAGTTATTGACATTGAACTTTTATTAATAATTTAAATTAATGATTAATTTAATTTAATTAATTATTTTAACAAACAGTGTTTTGAAATTTAGTTAATCATTTTAATTAATGATGTTTGAATTTAAATAAATCATGTTAGTTAATGATATTTGAAATGTGATTAATCATTTTAACTAATGATCATTTGAATGTAATTATTTTTTTAATTAATAGTATGTAAGTTTTATAAATCATTTAGTTAATAACAGTTGAGATTAATTAATAATTTTAATTAATGATTACTTGAATTTAATAAATCATTCGATAAATGATATTTTAAGTAAATTAATTGATTTTGTAAATGAGTTTAAAGTAAATTAACAGACTTGATGAAAGTGTTTTGGAAGTAATTAACTATTTTATTAAAGATAATTTATTTATTTATCAAAGGAAATTGTAAATTTGATTAATTATCTTTCAGGATAATTAATATTATTTTAGATCTCAAAAAAGAATTTTATAAATCATCCCTTAGGACGATTGACAATGTCTAAAATTTATAATGATATTTAAATTGTTTTATTATCCTCTGAGATAATAAATATTTTTTTAAAATTGATAAATGATGGTTTTTAAATGTGAACTTTTACATAGAATTGTTTATAAATAAAGCTAAGTGTAACATTCCCGAATTTTAACCAAGTTTAATTTGGCAATTAATTTAATTTTGGAATTAAATTGTGAAATTATTTGTGAATTAATTAAAAATTTCCATAATATATAAAAATTATAGATTTTTAATAGAATTTTGGTTTGAAATTTAAGGATAAGTATTTTATAAATAAAAATTGGATTTAAAAATAAATATATTGGAAATAAATTGGATTTGAAAATTTATTTTTAAATTAATAAGAAATTGTTTCTAATTTTATTAAATATGCATTATAATTTGAAAATGATGTTTTAAATTTAATATAATAATTTTTTACAAAGGCTAATTTAGAATGAAATACTAAAATATTTATTCGTGTGCGATTTAATTTTAAAAACCATTTTTGCTTTAAAAGATTGTACAAATGATTAATAAAATAAATGTATTTATTTAACAGGAAATTATTGTCAAGGACAAAATTTCACAGCTTTTTTGCCTCAAGGACAGACCTTCTATATTTTATCCTGAAGGACAACTTTCTGTAGGTATCAGCTTTTAGTTATTGATAGCAGTTTTTAGGTATCAGTTTGTAGTTATCGGTAGCAGTTTTTAGGTATCAGTTTTAGCTCGGTAGCAGTTGTGTTGTCGTTATGAATAATTTTGGAAAATGTTTGTCCTTATGAATAAATTTTAGAAGAATGTTTGTCCTTGTGCTAAAAATATTGAGGTAGTGTCCTTGAGGCAAAAAATATACAAATCTTTGTCCTTTAAATTAATTCCCCCTTTATTTAAATAGGAAGTATGATATAAAGTTATAATTAAAATATTATTTGTAGTTTTTAACACCTCGTAAAAGTTTGAATGTTGTTTAAAAACTAAATTAAGATTGAATGTGAAAAACAATTGAAATAAATTTTATTTATGCAAATGTAAATATATATAAAGATGAAAGCATAAACATTTAAAACAAAAACACAGGTTAACATATGAAAATATGAATGCATAAAGGGTTAAAATAAAATTTATAAAATAATTTAAATCAAGTATATAAACACAAAATGTTACATATGAACATTTGTAATGTTGAGATTACATGCAAAATACAAGTGTTAAGTAAGGATTTTCATGTGATTACATGTGTCATTCTGGTTTTTAATTTAAAGAAAATGAATAAAGGATTTGAAAATAAAGTTATACTAACATTTCATCCTCTCTTTCTCCCATTTTTTGTTCCTTATTATCAAAACCACAAACCTGAAATCAGAAGAAAAAAAATCATCTCAATAACATAATCAAACCTGAGGAGAAAACAACAAGATTTCAATTTACAAAAGATCAAGGCATCAAGCAATTCTACCTGTAAGCTCTCTTCAAACCAAAATCAAAACTGCAATTTAAAAATCTTTAAAGCCTGGAACATATCAAAGCAAGAATCAAGTCCGGAAATTAAGCTAGGTTTCAAAGCAAAACAAGAATCAAATATCAAGCACAAATTCAAACCCTTCCAGTTCAAAACAAATTGTGAGCCTGGAAATAAGCATGTAACCAAATACAAGAATAATTTTCAAGTCAAATACAACTTCCAGATCCTCTGTTCATCAATATTCTAGTGAGCAAACCTTTAAACTCTTATATATTCTTGAAGTTGTTGTATGTTTGTGATTGTGCATGCATGACTGTGTGAATATTTGATTATATTGGCCTGTGCATATCTGGAAACTAGAAGAAATTAGCCTCTGTTCTTTGTTACAGGCACAAGTTAACTTCAAAAAAAAAAACTACCTCTCTCAAGTCAATATTAATCTTCAACATTTACATGAAAATTGTTTGTTTAAATATAAAGATGATTATAAAAGTAGTTTCAAAAATTTAAATTCAACAAATAATTTTTAAATTGGGAATAACAGTAAAAATACATATATATGTTAAAAATCAACCAATTTAATTTCTGTTTTGAATTGCTTGAATGGATTCGTGAACGAAAATCATGATTTGTAATATTCATTTCATGATTTCTAATTTGGTATTCGATTAGAATTTTTGAGACGAACGTTTTCGATAATTTGGTCGCCTTCCGTTGAACGGCGACGAGCTGTGCAGTGTGCTTGGACCTGAAGGATGAGTGAGGTTGGAGGATCATGGGAAGAATAGTGCTCGAATTTTTAGAGCGTCGCTGTGGCTAGACGACGATAGGTTAGGGTTTAAGGACCTGTAACTGTCGACGAGGAATTAGGGGTTCATGTATCATCATGGGATCATCGGAGATGATCGCAGGTGTTGGGATCGTTGCATGGATGTGTGAAGCTGCTTTGGGAGGTGCCGTGATTTCTAGTCGAAGAGATCAACGTCGACGAGTAGTTTTGGTCAATCAAGTTTTTGTTCCTGATGATCGATATTGTTCAATTTCGATTTGTTGGTGAATTGGTGAGTTTGGGTAGTCAGGTGCGACGATGGGTTGATCGGTGACTTGAGAGTAGCCTTGGCGAGGTATCGGAGTTGATGGTTCTTCCATGCACATGCACCGTGCACTCCTTAGTTTCTGGCGAAGCTTAGTTTGAAGAAGAAGTATTCGACTCAGGGACGAACTCGAAGAGAATCGCGTGATATCTCGGGGGAAATAAAAGAAGGGTTGACTCGAAGTTATACCCAGGAAGATCAGGCGTTTGGCTTGGGTTTGTTAATAAGTTTTCGGGTTTTAAAAAATTCAAAGGAAAAAGGAAAATGTTTAAGTTTAAAAACAAATTGTAAATCAAAGTTTTCAAAGTTAAATGAAAACAAGCAAGTTTTCATAAAAATATTTAACAAGATTTTAAAACAAATTTTTAGAATATAGAGGCTATAAATGCAAATGTGTTATTAAATTATTTTGATTTGAATAATTAAATATTAGGTGATTATTTAATTTAATCTCAAATTGTTTTCAAAATAAATTATTTCAAATTTATTAAGTTAAAAGTGTTTTAATCTATATAACTTTTGTTTTAAAGTTTATAAACTTAATTTTTTTGTAATTAAGTGAATAATTGAGAAAATAAAATGTTTTATAATCCTTAATCTAAGTTAAAGATTTTAAGTTAATTAATGTATTAATGATGATTTATTTCCAAAGGTTATTTAATAGGGATTAAATAAAAAAGATAAATGGTTTATCTTTTAAATTAATGAAAGTAATTAAAGTAAATTAATTAATGATTTAAATATTGATTAATCAAGTGTTTAAAGGTTAATTAATTAAGGATAATTAATTAATGTAATTAGGGTAATTAATTTAAGAGGCATTTAATTGATTAAAGGTTAAGTTAATTAATAAAAGTAATTAATTAATGGTTGAAGTTAACTAAGTAATTAAGGATAATTACTTACTTTAAATTAATTAGGATTAATTAATTAAATGATAATTAATTAAGGGTTAATTAATTGATTAATTAATTAAGGATAATTAATTAAGGGTAATTAGTTAATTAAGATTAATTCTTTTATAATTAAAGGTTAATTAATTCATTAATTAAGGTTAATTAATAAATAATTAAAGGATAATTAATTAACATAAACTGTAATTAATTAATGTTAATCAACCAGAGTTAGTGATTAATCTGGTTTCAATTAATGCTGTGAATTGTTTGATATTTCTACCGTGTGATGCTTTGTGATTTGAATTGTTTTAATTCAAGCTGTGATGAATGTAAATTATTTATCTATAATGCATTTATATTATCTATCTGTGATTCTGTGTATATAGATAAGCACTATAGGATTATACCGCTTATCGATATTACTGTGATTGAATCTGTGATGATTGATGATGTTGCACTATTGGGTAAAACCCCTGGACTACACTATACACAAACAAATATGGATTGCACGTGGAAATTGGTTAAGTTACAAATTTTTTTGAAATAGTTTTAAAATTGAATTTTTGAATCCAATTGGTTTTGGAAATGGATTGGGTTTAAAGTGAAAAGCTTTTGAAAAGGAATTCCAAAGATAAAAGTTATTTTTGAATAACTTGATTTAGTTTTGAAATTTTATTTAAATTTGAATTCAAAATTTGAAATTGAATTATATGTTGGGAATTTATGATTTAAAAAGGTTATACAAGTTTATATGGGTTTTAAACCATTTTTAAAGTATTGTTTTGGGAATTTGAATTTAACCCAAGGACTTTAACTTGTATAAATGAAATCAGATTTTTTCGAAATGAAAACTAATTGTTTTCAAATAATAAAAGCTTTCATATAAGGAAAGAATTTCCAATTTGTGTAAAAAGGATTTCAAATTTGAAATGAAAATGGTTTTACAAGTTATGAATGAATCTTTGGAAACAGTTTTTGAAAGCTATAAGTTAAATCTTTGATTTAAAGATTGAATAAGTTAATCCAATTGAAATGGAAATTGTTTTGAAATTCGTGAATGTATCTTTGAGAAACTGGGTGAACTTTGTGAAATGAATCTTTTTTGTTTAAAGATTTGAAATGGTAATTTGTTTAAACCATTTAAAAAAAGGTTTTGGGCTTTAAAAGTTGTGACTTAACTGAAATCCCATTATCCATATGATTTTTAAATATTGCGCTCATTATTCGGTTTAGCCGGGAGAGGACCTTGTGTCATATAACCCATTCCAAATAATGATACGACGTTATGGATAGCATTTGAAAACCGATGGTGAAGACCGGGTGTTTTCGAGAATGAAAGGATAACCCATCGAATGACTTTGCACTGAGTAGCTACGGTATAGAGATCTCCATATGTGATGGGGAGTCCGATCGAGATTGTGAATACCCAGATTACAAGGGCTTCTTCGGAAGTGCCTTCGGTTCTGTTCGAACCCAGAACAGACTTGTATGGATGTGTGTTTGATAGTACACTTTGAGATGTAAAGCCGGTTTCTATCAAATACATTTCTGTTTGGTGGTGGAGATTTATTTTCTGAGCTTAACACCTTTCTCTGAGACGTATGAGCTCAGAGGTTATGTTGTTGATGGTTACTAGTGATATATTCCCAATTTGGTAATGTTGTATATGAAGTGTTATTGATCATTTGTTGATCAAAGCAAGGCTTTGTGAAAAAGCGTAGCTTTTTGGACGAGACTGCATCAGGACCTCACTCCCCGAAAATGGCCGAAACAGGAAAGATGCGGCAAGGTTGTAGGGGTCGCGCTCCTAGGGTATGTCCATTCCTTCTTGGAAAAGGGTGGTATCATGGTATGGAGCCCGGATACTTCACTCATGTGGACACTGTATATTTAGTACTGTGTGATGTTGCTTTGTGGTTGAGGATCCTCGGATAAAGGTCGCAAACGACCGGGGGTGGCATATCTTTAGGTTTTACTCCCGGGCAGGGAGGAAACCGGCCTGGTGTTGGTAGAGAGCTAGGTAAGTTTTCTGGGTGTCCCTCCTGAGGCGTACCCATATGGCAATAGAAAGTTCCTTAGCCTGACCATTTGTTGGAAATCCAATCAAACAATACGAACCCTTTACGATTGCAATTGTATAACCTGCCACCTCAGGTGGTAGCTATAGCTGGCATAATTTAATTGTACATATGCTGGTTAAGATTAATATTATACTTTTGAAATGTTTTCCACGATGCACTAATAATAATATCATAAAGGATTTTTGCGTAGTAAGAATTTTTGACTATCATAAGGAGGAATCTCCCCTAAGTGTGCGATTGCATTGTGTGTGTGCCAGGAGGCCTTATGGTAGTTTCATTTTCCAAAAAGCATTGTGGATTTTGAGGTTTTAAAATTCTTTTTTTATTTATTTTAAAGACAAAATGTTTTTGTTTGCTCATACCAGTCCCATGACTGACCCGGATTTTATTGTTCCCTTCCTAAACTATGGATGCCCATAATTTTCCACACGGGCAGTCTAGAGTTGGGGTTTTCAGATAATCAATAATAAGTGTAGATTCGATAGCTTTCGAAGTCTTTGGTTTGGTAGTATTCAAAAATCTTCTTCAGCTTTTGGATCTTTGAAGTTTTTGGTTTGGCAATCTCACTCGGGATCGCAAATTGCTACAAGTTCAGCTTGATGGTGGTTCGAGCTTGAAGTTTAGAGCTTTGGCTTTGGAGTTTTAGTTTGGAGTTGCAATAATGGATTCTTTTGAAGACTTTGCTCATGTTGAGAAGTTTTTCCGCATTGGTTTTGTGTTGTATATTCTCTGATGGTGTTGGGTTGTTGTATCATGATGTATATCACATTGTATCTATATTGTGTATATCAATGCAATTATCTTTTGTTTCCGCTGTGTTGTTTAACATCTAAAGTTGTTGCAAGCTCCAACGGTACGGATACGATGTCGTTTGTCGAGTATCGAGTTCAGGTCGTCACACTAAGTGTAAATTTTTTGGTATTTTCGTAAATATTTTTAAAGAACATTTGTTTTTGAACCTTGTTTTAATACACTTATTGTTATAAATTTGTCTTTTAAGATAACATTTTAAAGATTTTTTGGAAAAAATTAGATGCCGAAATTGTTTGAAATGATTTCAAAAGATTATTGAGTTATTGTTTGAAGTTATTTCATAAAAGAAATATATGTGAAATGCTTGCAAAAAATGAGTTTTTGAAATTGAAAAATGGGTATTTCACTTTTAAGTTCCTTTAGTAGGGAATTTATTTAAAAATAAAAAGTATTTTTGGTAAAAGATTGTTTTGGATAAAAGAATTTTCACTCTTAGATATGATAAGGGATAAGTTAACACTGATTTCAATGGGTTAGATTGGATAAGAAGGTTTTGATAACATTGTTTCATCAAAACCATAGATTTTATTTAAAGCCTCCAAGTAGTGTAAACTAATTGGTGTTATTGGGGTAGTCCATAAACATCATCCATTATAATACCTTAAGGTAAAAAGGGTAGGAAGGTTTTAATAGATATTGTTTCATTAAAACCATAGCTTTAGTTTAAGACATGTAAGTGGTGTAAACTATCTTTGTTTTGGATCAACCTGTAAACAACGTCCATTTTAACACTAATTTAAAGAGGTCAAAAGGTTGATTCGGTTTTAAAGACCGAAAATTTTGATCAGACCTTCACCTAAATTGTGAAAAGTCAAATGGAATTTGTATTTGTGTATACTCTTAAGATATAAAAGAGTATTATACAAGTGAATAAAGTAGAATAAGTTATTATTTGGTATTTAATAAAGAAATTACTTTATAAAGTATTTTCAAACTTGGGCGAAAATTTATGAAATAATTTATAAACAATTTTGGTATTGAATAAATAATAATGCAAATTTAAGTGATTCAGAAATATTGGCATGGTTAAGAAACCAATAATTGTGGAGTATAACTTTCAATTTTATTTGAAGGAGCAGGTAATACTCTAAGCAATAACCAAAGGACGATGAGCAAAATAATACGCTTAGGAAACTATTTATATTCTTAGCTAATCAAGAAAGTTTTAAACCTAAGTTAAGATTTGTTTGTTATTCGTTAGACATTTTAAATAATGTTGAGTGTGGGATTTTCCTTTATATAATTTGGTTGATTTGATTTAATTTAATCTAATTGATTGATTGTGTAGTCTTATGTACTGTAGTTTATAAAGTTAAAATTTATAAATTAAGGTTTTTGAATTATTGTTTATTAGGACATAAATCCCGGTGCTTTTGAAAATGTGATTTTGGAAATTTTTAGAAAATAAATAATAATTGTTCACTCTAATTATTGTATTTTGAGGAACCGGAATACCATAGGGAGCACCATATTGTTTTAATTCTAGTGTTTTACATGCTTCATTAGAAGGACCCCCTCCTTGACATTTTTGATTTTGGTTTTGATTTACTTCTCATTTTAAGGAATTCGAAAATAAATTTTAGAAATATTTTGAATATAAAATCCGAGAATTTAGTTCTAAATTTTGAAAGTATTTTTTCAAAATATTGGGTGCATAGCATTTATTATAAAACATTCTCTTTATTTTGTTGCATATATTTGTTACATTACTTTTGTTGCATCATGTTACCTGATTGCATATAGTTGTTATAGTGTTTATATTGCACGTGTTTATGATAGAAATAGTATAACTAAGGAAAATATAACTAATCAGATTTACCGAAAACTAAGTAAATTTATTTTCTTAGGTTGGTTATTACTTCTTCAACTCTGTAATAATTTCAGGGATGAAATTCTTTTAAGGGGGGAGAGAGTAACGACCTGTAAATTAATCACTTTATATTTGAATATTTTAATCATTTTTAAATATTTAAATAATGGATTTTAATAACCAAATAAACATCTTTTAAATAATAATTAGTGATGTTAAAATCATTTTCACAGTATGTTTACCAAAATAGTTAATTCAAAAAAATAGAAAATGTGACCGAAAAACATTTTCTAAAATTTCGACTTCTCGACATCGAAAAATTGTAGGGTAACATTGTGCACACTAGTGTACACATGCACACACATATACATGTCATAGGATAAGTTAATTAATGTGTTATTGGTAATTAATCATGCTTAGTTTAAATATAAACTTGTTTTGACCTTAAGCTAATGAAGTATGTCACAAATCGTGTTAAATAGTAGCTTTAATATAAAATCACCATAATTTTGTACACATTACGGTGCAAGACATGTTCATGCAAGGGCGGGGGCCACCATGGCCATGTAACATGATCGAGGAGGAGGATTTTTGGGGAGGGGGCATGTGGCATTGTGTGAGTGGTGGAGAAAAATCAAGGTTAGTTTAGTAATTTCCCTTGTTTCATGCTTATAAATACCTCCATATCTTCACCATTCTTCACTTTACATCTCCATTCCCTAATTCATCTCCACTCTCTTCATTTTCATTTCCATGGCTTCCATAGTGAAATTTATAGCTTGGCTATTTTCACTTCCATTCTCTTAAACTAGCTAATACCCTCTCTACATCAACTTGCATTCAAAAAAACCCATATTCCCCCACTTTGCTCAATTGTCAAGCCTAATAGGCCTATGGCTGAACCCAAACCAGCCTACATATGGCCCAAAAGTCTAAGCTTTGGTGATTAGAAAGTGTAGTTCAAGTGTTAGAAAGATTGTGTAGCGATTCGACTTCATTTGGTTACATTTTTATGAGTAAAAATCTCACCTTTCAAACTAATCTTTTAAACTTTTTGCATGTTCCGTATTGTTGGTATAAATTGCTTGTTGAATGTGTAACTGAATGATGTTGGATATTGACCTGGTTTGTGATTCAAAAAGTTGACAAATTTAGGTAGTCAGTTAGTAACCTTCGAGTAAGAAAGCGAAAGTTGTATGCTAAGTTATGCTCTCTACATATGTTGTAATAGTTAAGTATAATGTATAAATGCTCATATGCTTGCTATGTGATTTTTAGTTGTATTAATAATGACATGAACCTATTTTCTAAACAGTCGGTATGGCAATAGCCGCTATATCGACACTTTCGAAAAATCACTTTTTATCGAAACCGTATGGTTTCATTATCGTGCTTGGATTAGTTTTACAAGTTAAGAAATTTTTGAAATGATAATGATTTAGAATTTAATTAATTATTTTAATAATGGTTATTTAATTTAATTAATTATTTAATTGACAAGGATTAATGTTAATTAATTGACTAATTAATGATGTCTTTAAATTTAACTATTACCTAGTTAACGATGTTTTTGAAATAAATTAATTATTTTATCTAATATTGTTTAACGATAATAAAACATTTAATATTGACGGATTAAAGTTAATCAATCAATTAATTAATGATTTTATTAAATTAGTTAATCTTTTTAATTAAGGACTTTTAAAGGAAATCAACTTGTTTTAACTTTACTTATTCTTTCCTTTAATGATGTTTTAAATAGATTAATCATTTTAAATAATGATATTTAATTATTTATCAATTAACTTAATTAATTATTATATACTATTATTAATTAATTGAATTAATGATGTTTTAAAGGCTTTGAAGTGAATTTATCAACTTAATTAATGAAGTTCTAAAGTGGATTAATCAAAGTAACAAGGATATTTTAAGTTATCAAATCCTTTTTATAATGTTGTTCAAGGTTAGTAAACTCTTTTAACAAAGTTTTTTAAAGCTAATACTTGTAATGTGCAGCCAAGCATGAATTCGGTTTTTAAAAGGAGAGGTTTGATTCGTTTATGGGAATTAATTCCATAAAGCGATATCACTTATATAGAAATAATTTATTCGTATGCTTAACACTAAATGTCAAAGACATAGACTTGTCACTATTCCAAAGTTAAGAAGGGTCGTGAGACATGACATTGAAACACTACCTTGACTTATCCAACATTATTATT
This sequence comes from Allium cepa, assembly GCA_030765085.1. Classification (NCBI taxonomy): domain Eukaryota; kingdom Viridiplantae; phylum Streptophyta; class Magnoliopsida; order Asparagales; family Amaryllidaceae; genus Allium; species Allium cepa. The sequence continues at coordinate 170,374,897 of CM060932.1, forward strand.
AACCTAAGAATAGTACATGTTTGAATCCATAGAGTGGTGATGGGTATACAAGACTTAGTTTCCATATACGATCGTTTTATATCCTCGATAGTTGGTTTTCCAACTATCGATTACTTCAACTTTTTTGTTTTTCGTCACTTTAAGACATGAGTTGCTCTTCTAAGCTTTGTTATCCTTTGCCTAAAATGAGTAAATCCAAAGAGCTTATGGGCGTCCAGCTATGTGGGGTTTGTCCCAGTAAAAGGGTATTTCACATCTCATCTAGGTTGAATTCAGTTGAAAATTAAGGTGTGAAATATTTGGATACTTAGAAAGGTATGGCGGGGTCTGGCTTGTACTTTTCCCAAAGGAGGTGACCGAGTATATGACCTTCGCAAGAGTATATTACTAGAGCTATACTTTAAAGGGGGCCGCACCCTCCTCGTCGTTGTTGAAAATTTTCCTTTTCTTATTTCATTCGAACCTTTGAATTGTTTTTGTATAATTGCAACAGGAAGAGTCAACCACTCGTCATGATGTTTAATTACAGGCTTTGTCTATTCTATCAAGTTGGGCTGTTATCTTGTTTTATCCATTCTGTTCAGTTTGGATATTTATACTATTTTTGCCCATCATCTATGTATGGATTTGTTTCCTGTTTTTCTTTTTTATTCTTATGTTTAGTTGTTATTTATGTGGTAGAAAAACTGTTCCATGTTAGCAGTGTAGTGCCAAATATTTTTGTTAAATACACCTCCTTTTTGTTTTAGAGTTTTACTCATACCGGGCATGTTGTCTGACCCAAGGTTTTTATTTTCCATAAACTTTCGGGTACTCAATTATATTTGAATAGTCCGAGAGTAGAAAGATTCTCTTTGGAGCTCTTTGAAGATGATGATCGAGCAAGCGGCTCCTTAGTTATCTAATTCTTTCTTTTCGCTGTATGATTATGAAGATGTATTTTGTATCCAAAAATGACAAGTTAGAATGTATAGCGACAAATATGTTAAACGTAGTACTTCTGTTTAACTCTGATAGCTCTTCGTAAGGAGTAACCTTTTGTACTATATCTTTTTTATTATATGTAACCATTCCATTGTGAGGATTTTCTATTCTGTCTTGTTCTATTCTTTATTTTACCGCATGGCAACTTGTCATTCAAACGCTTAGGCAATGACACATGAATACCATGGATGTATTAAGTGATGTTCCTAGGAGTTAGAAAGGTGGGTCGTCACATTAATTGTGTAGGATTCCATAGAGGCGCCCTCAGTACTTCGAGAATGATCCTCTTACACAAGGATCGGATTTATCCTTCCAAAGCAATAATACAACCCTAATGATGTAAATTAGGAAATGCATAGCTGGCCCCCAAAACTTTCAAGCCGAGTGCATCACTCCATGCATGCATAACAACTGTAGGTAACTCTAGGAAGGAGACAATTGCACCCTTATGGTTAGCTAAACCCTTGGTCATGCATCCTATCTCTGGTTTCAGTCATTACTACTGGTGAGGCTATATTCGGCGTTCCAGCTCATGCACCACTTCTTGAACAGATCATGGAGTCCCACATCCAAAACAGTTCTCAAAATCACACATGGAATCTAACATCCAAAAATGATATCAAATCTCCTCCAAGTGTAGAACCCGTATATAGTTTTCAAATGGTTACGGTTTCAAGTAATCTCTTACAATTACACTCACCCGCTAATTGGATGTTCCAAAACCAATCAATCGATTTTTGTAATGCTCAATACCGTTTCCTTAAATAAATCCTTTTTATAAAATAAATCCTTTTAGAAACAATTAATTATTTAATTATAATAAATAAAAACTTTAACGTCGTAGAGATAAATTTTATACATATTTAGATAATATAATAATAAGTTTCAAAACATTTTAAATAATATAACCATTAACCTTTAATATATTTAAATAAAATAATAATTAACTTTTAAAACATTTGATAAAAATAATAAAATAACTTTAAAACAACTTTCAAAATATAATCAATTAACTTTTACACAAAATTACTAATTAAATAATTAACTAGTTTTTAATAATCAACAATAAAATAATTTATTATCTTTAGAAAACTTTGACAAGTAATTAATTATCTGTAGAAAACATAAATAAAATGATTAATTTTAAAACATTAAAAATATAATAATTAACTTTACTAAAGAGATAATTTTACAAAACACTTTGCAAAACAGAAATTTAACAAACGCTTTGTTAAAATAATAATTTAGTAAAACATGTTACTTCAAAATTATAAATTTTGAAGTTAGTTTAAATCCATAGCTTTCTAAATCCAGAAAAGGCTCAACGACCACAATGTTACTTAAACAAGTTATTATTAAATTCAATTTAACTTCCTAAGTTAAATTATAGGTTTTTACATAAACAGGCATATATGTATATATAGATAAAATCCATAATTAACAATCAATTGTTAACACATCACCTAAATAGTATTAATCAATTGGAACTTAACTAGATATCCAAATTAACATAATAGTAGAAGGGAGATTTATTCTGCTAAATAAATGTCATTCAAAATAAACTCTTCCATTTATTACAGTGTTTATTTGGCCAAATGGATAACACCAAAGTAGTATGCTTAAATTAAATACATTATTATTTAAACAACGTAATTATATTAAATCAGTATTAATTTATCACTTTGTACATTATCCATTTTTAAAAATGATAATTTATCCAAACCAAACAACCAGCAAATTCAATATCTAAGTATACAATAAATAATTTTTATCTATTATACAACATACTGATTAAACAAAAAGGTGAGTTTAAGTCATCGAAATTCCAGTTATAACTTTCGCGTTTTTTCCATCTAAAATCAAACAACGTTCCATTTCAATTGAAATTTCTATAAGCTCCAATTTCTATGAATCCAATTACAAAATGTAGACATCATTCCTACGAGTCCAAGGCAACTGACGACGTTCGAATCCGACCTAGTAAAAGCAATATATTGCTTTCGTAAATTTTCGAAATCAAATTATTAATTAATCACACCTTAATTACAAATTACTTTAATTACCAAACTTAATTATCATCTCTAACATTTTAAAACTCCCTCTCCTGAAGCTAACCCATCAACGGTCAAAATTTCGCCCACCTCTAACTCCTCCTTCGATCGACAAATTGATGTTCCATCAACTCCTACGAATTATCCTCCTCGATCTCTACCTCCTAGACTCCGCTAGTCGGGTTTGCACCAACCTCAAAGAATGTGACCCACACACCCCCCCCCCACTCACGACTGCCCAGGTATCGCACCCTTTACGAATCAATGCACGCCATGAATATCCGAACCTAGGTGCTACACAATGCTACGAACCCATTGCCACCAATCCTGTGACGACTCGCCTTCCATTCCACAGAAAGACGCATCATCAATAAGAAAGAAAGATGTAGAAATAGAATAGATAGAAGAAAGAACTAAATAATATCAGAATCTCACAGCGGAATCAGAACAAAATATAATATATCCCATATATATTACATAGTCATTACATCAGAGTTACACAAATTACACAACATCGCCACATTAGACAATTATAAAGACCTGTCTAATCCATTACAACCAAAATACAACAGACAAAGACTTCAACACTACACAGCGGAAATAGATAGATATAGCTACGTCTGGACTCCTGCTCCAAGCTATCCAAATTCATCAAGCAAAACTGATCACTTGGCTACTCATAAAAATTTGAGTACACAAGAGTTTAAGAAAACAGAAATAAATTTTGGGTCAGACATGGGTCTGGTGTGAGTAAATGGTTAAACTGTTTAAGTTGGAAAACCTTTGGAAGAAAAGGTATCTCGTAAGACTCTTCTCCAATAAATACGGACAAGTTTTTCCCTTACAATAACCAAAACATTTGATAGGAAATCTGGTTATATTATAATAGGGTCTAGGGTTTTCAAATAAATATTCACATAGCTGAAATTGTTACATGATTAAACTCCAGCATACTAGCCGCAAAGTCGGTTATACAATCAAGTCCGAGGGCACTTATTGGAGATTGGATTTCCATACAATGGCAGGGCTATTGGGGTACCGCCCGTCACTGTACGTGGCCTAGATCACCGTACCGAGGATCCATCCTAAATCCCCTGCAACACAAGGCCAGAACCATCCCTTACTGGACAGCCTCGAATAAGACAACCCCGCAGTTGGCTGCAGACCAACTGCCCACTAAGCCAAATAAAAAGGGACCTCTAGACAGGGGAAGATCTTATCCTACTTGAGCGCGACTCACTTAGCCTTGCTGCATCTCCCCTGTTTTAGCCATTCCCGGTTGATGAGGCTTGAGGCTACGATTACCTTTATAGAACACATCTATCTTAGAATGCTCATCGTCAACCTGACGATGTTCTGAAAGCATTCAATCTATACAAGTTCGTTCCAGGCTCAAAGGAAACCGAAGGCATTATCTCGTTACACACATTTTGTAATCACCCTCAAAGTTAACAATAATAACCCTTGCACTCTGAAACTCCATCTTGATCTTCACTTTGAGATGTCAAGACCTAACGTTTAACTTGGATTGATGTGGTTTTTGGATAATCAAATTTGATGCCCGTTCCCGATCTCATCGAAATCCAAACGTTTCTTAAAGGTCAAGTTGTCTAAGGTTTAAACAATTCAATTCAATTCAATACTTTGAATTCACACAACATTTATCACAGATAAATATCACACATTAATCACAGATATATCCAATATCACATCACAGAATATCACAGAATATCATCCAATAGATATCAAACCAATCCAGACATTCTACTCAAATAATCATCCACAAACAGGAATTATTAATCTGTATGATAATTAATTTAATTAATTTAAATTAAATTAATTACTTAAGGATTATTCACCTAACCCTGCTTAATCAATCATTAATTAATTACAAACCATTTAATTAATTAATCACTCCTTGATTACCTTATCAATCAATTAATTAATCTCTAATCACAAATTAATTATCCTTTAACTATTAATGAATAAACCTTAATTATTAATTAATATCGCTCAATACAAATTAATTAATCCATAATTACTCTTATAATTAATTAATTATTCTTTAATTAACTAATTAATTATCCATTAACTTTTAATTAATAAACCTTAATTATTAATTAATAACCTTAATTATTAATTAACAACCTTAATTACAAATTAATTAATCCTTAATCACCAGTTGATTAATCCTTAATTAACAGTTCATCAATCCTTAATTAATAGTCAATCAATCCTAAATTAATCTTTAATTTGAGATTAATTATCCTTTAATTATTAATTAGTAAACCTAATTATTAAATAATAAAACTTAATTACAAATTAAGTACTTCTTAATTACTAGTTAAGTAACCTCTAATTACTTAATTAACTACTCTCAAATTACTTAATTAATCAATCTTAATTACTTAATTAATTAATCTCTAGTCATTAATTAATAATCTACAATTATCTAATTAATGATCTTTAATTACAAATTAATTAACCTTTAAATTAATTTACTTTTAATCCTTAATTATTTATTAAATAAATAAATAAATTACTCGTAATTAATTTCTTAGTTAATCCTTTATTCATTAATTAATCAAATTAATTAATTATACTTAATTTCCTTAATTAACTTAATTAATCTCAAGACATTAAAACCTTAATTATCTTAAGATAAAACATTATCTTATTAATACCTTTATTACCATTAACATATTTACACCATTTTATCTTTATGATTAACTTTACTTAATTAAATCATTATTTAAGTTTTTAAAATAAAATAATCATTTATCTTGATAAATTAAACTTAGCCAAATATAACTTCCTTTAATTGTTTCAAACATTATCAAGTAATAGTTTAAAACTAGTTTCAATTTAAATTTTAAAACTTGCTTTTATAAAAATCTTAAAATTTCATTTCTAACTTAAATTTTAAAATCACTTTAAATTTTACCTAACAAAATTTAAATTAAACAAATTTCAAAACTTCTTAACCAATTGTTAAAGAAAACAATTACTATATATAAAGTAAATTTATATAAGGAAGTTTAAACTAGATTTAATTTTAAATTTCAAAAAACCTTGTTTAAAAATCCTTTTTAAAACTGCTCAATAGTTTTGCTTCGGGTCTAACCCAAAGACCACTCGGGTCATGCCCTGAATTTCCTCTCTTCTTCCCATTTTAAAAACTTAATTTTTTTTAAAAAGAAAACTGTAGGCCTAACACCCACAAACTACTCGGGTACAAACTCGAGTCCCCACCTCCAAATCCCAGTCCCTCCTTCAAGACTATCCACAACAAAATCCTCTGACACAACATAAAGCCACCGTGCACGTGCACCGGCGTAAGATCCTCCTCCGACCTCCGATGAACCTTCCGGCCCCTCGACCATCACCTAGACCCTCGATTTTAACCCTCAATCCTCTCACATAAGCCATAGATCAAAATCGAGCAATTCATAAGAAATAGGAAACCAAAACATCACCAGAAATCCCCTTGTCCAAACAATTTCAACCACCAGAGGTTGAGCAACCTCGTCCCAAGCTTCACCAGACTTCCGCGCTACCAATGGCCAAGGCCCGAAGCACTCCGATCAACCAGAGATGATGCCACGATCCCATTTCGCAGACTCGACCCATTTAGGGTTTAAAACCTAAATCACCCCCTCGACGTCGCCTCGACAATCTAGAAGCCTACCAGTCATTTTTCCTACGCTCGCTGTACTTCCGTCCACCTCCAGACGAAACCCCGAGACCTCACTACCCATTGATCGCTAGAAATAGCCCCGAAACCATTTTGCAGTCATCTTATAATTTCTCACCCAATACAACATTAAAAATCATGATTTCCTTTTTAATTTTCATAGTTTTCAAATTCGATTTAGATTATATTCCTGAATCAGCAATTTATGATGATTGATTTTTAGCATGTTTAAAATATTTACTGTCTTTTCCATTTTTCAGATGATATTCCAACTTGTTGTTCTTAAAACTACTTTTAAAATTTAGATCCTACAAATGTAAACAACTTTAGTTTGAATCTAGAGTCTAAAAGAATTTAGGGGTTGCGATCTTGATTTTTGAAAGGTTTTAAAGTATGTAAAAAAACAAGAACAGAGCAAGTTCCTTGTTTCAGACATGCGCACTTATATCATCTTCCTATATACCCTCAATCTTATCTATACAACCATGCACAACATATTCATATCGTAACATTCACATATTTTCACATGCAACAAGTTTGAATAGATTTTCAGATTCAATTCACTAGTTTACTCATCAGTTAGAAAATGAATCAGAGGGCTTGAAACAAATGCTTGAAACTGGAAAAAATGCTTGATTTATTGGAAACTTGCATGTCTAGATCTTTTAAACTAAAATACTTAGTTACTACTTTTGTTGTTGTTTTGAAGATTGCTTAATTTCTTTTAAAACTGAACTGCTTTGTTGATCATGTTTACAGGCTTTTTGAGTTTTGATTTGTTTGAGTATGATTACAGGCTTGGGTTATAGGGCTTTGATTCTTTTCTGGCTGAAGATTTGTAGATTTGGAAAATGTTTACAGGGTTTAGTTCTGAACTTGAGTTTGAAAAATGTTTTCAGGTTTTGGTTCTTGAGAATTTTCTGGTTTTGAAAAATAGTTTGACAGTTTGAGTTTCTTTGCTTTTTGAAAGTGAGAAGATAAGAAAAGAAATAAAAGAGAGGAGATATGAGTTTATATAACGTAAATTATAATTTATTAAAATTAAGGAAAAATGAAAAATAAAGGATAACACTTGTTCAAATGTTAACATTTGTCAACTTAAATGCTAATTATCTTACACATGTATTTAATATGGTTTTAAAGGCTACATTTGTAATAATGTATGTTTTATAAATTTTTAAATGATTTAAAAGCTTTTAAATTAAATTTCCCAATTAATAAATACATTTCTAAATTAATAAATGATTTTCTAAATTAATATAAATAAAACCTTTAAAAGAAAATAAAATAAATACCAATTATATTCTAAATAAAAACATAGATAATATATTTAATTCATTTTTAAATGTTAATACAAAACTTTTGTATTTATTTACTATTTAATAAATATTTTCAAAATTTATATAAATAATATTCTTTAAGGAAAGTAATATTAAACAATTCTTATTCTAATAAAAACCTTATTCATATAATTTTATATCCAAAATATTTTCAGGATATATATCCATTTAAATTCAAATTTAAATCTAAATTCAAATTCTATTTAAAATCAACTCAAATATATATATATATATATATATATATATATATATATTAATTTAAATAAACACATTATTAAATTTGTAAATAATTATCCTATCTAAACATCTATTTATATTTATATTTAAAAATAACACATTATTATTATTTATTATTTTTAATAATTTATCAATTTTAAATAATTTAATAAGGAGATTATCACATTTTAAATTTCGTGAAATTCAGGGATATCATAAATCCCAAATCCTCTCATCAACCATAGTGCGAGAAATCCCCAACCCTAGCTCATAGCTCCTTACACCATTCACTGTCGAACACCCAAACAACCTCACAACTCCAACAACCCAAAGACTTGAAGATCTAAGAAATACGAGATCAAAGATTTATAATTTACAATTTCTTTTAGATGAGTATTTGAATTGATTTGGATGTTTAACTTGATGGCTATTATTTTTTCTTTAAACACGAGTACAATGGATGGAATGGGAGAAAACAAAAGGGAGGTAGCAATGTTTTTATGCCAGCTATGTTTTTTTAGTTTATTATATATTGGAATTTTTTGCATCCCACCGTACAGATTTCTATTCGCGTATAAACGACAAATGTCAAAACAAAGACACGGTCGCGCTCGAAACAGCGACATGACCCAAAAACAATAATAAAATACACTGGTTATCGAGTTTTGTAAAATCACAAAAACATTGCCGTTTGCCAATAAATCGTCAAATGAATAATTTCAATGTTTTCCAAACTAAAAATTATGGAAAAATCAAATAAATTAAATTAAAAATACGTCAATAAAAACTGAGTCGTCAAAATAAATATAATTTTTTAACTATTTATTTGAACCATTTATTACTGTAAATAAATTTACAAAAATGAATTCACCATTATTATTTATTTATTAAAAAGAGTTAAATAAGTCAGTTTAATTCATATTAAATTTACAAATTCAAACATTTAAATGACCACAGTATTTGAATTCAAGTTTTTAAATTCCAAAATCCAATTACTTCAATACTTAAAATTAATAAATATTCAAATTTCAATGACCATAATTCCAGGTTATTACAGTACCATTGAAATTTGGTTCCATATGTATTGTTCTAGCTAGTTGTACCATACCTGCTCTTCTATAAAATCATGAAGGTATATACACTTGTTAGTTTCATGTCCATCCAACTCATGAAAAATGAAAAACCTTCCAGATTTTTTCTCCCGGTCTGTGGGCTTTCTCTTAGTTAGCTTTTGGTAGGAGATCTTCCCTCATGTATCTTAGTAAATCCTCTCTGGGGTTTTAGTTAGGTCAGCGTAAGAAGAGAATTTTGGTATCGTCCTTTGCCGCTTTAGTCCTTCGAAGCTAACTTCAGCTTTCTGCTTTTATTTGTCTTTACTATACCCTTCTCCGAACGGCCCTCCATCTTCCACAACATTACCTTCAGTATCCTCCTAACACAACTATCTCTCAACCTAATGGTAAAACTTCATAAGATCTATCGGCGGATCCCTTTCCAAAGCAATTTTGAAGTCGGTCTTATCTGCAATTCTAGTCACTGCAGCCATCAGAACAATCGATGTATCTAGCTTGTGAACCATAAAGGCTACTAAATAAAACCTAGTCAAATAACTCCTTCTTGTATCTTCAGCCACCTACTTCACGCTCGAAAGTGTTATCACATTCTTTGATCGAGAAATGTAAATTCTAAACTGTCTTAACAATCTGTCTACCAATCCGGTCCACGTGCTTATGGACCCGTTCTCCAACTGCCATAACCATATACCAGCAAACTCCGTCAAGTATAATGAGAAACGATGACCTATTACTTCAAGGAAGCATCCAACACCTTCATCTGTTGGATGCATCTCATCAGATGAATGGTTGGATCTATCCTTCCATTGTATAATTCCAGCGGCAGGAGTTTGCAATCAGTAGATTCCTATCATACCAGATGTTAGGAATGAATGGATTCTTGCTCATGTCCTCCGACCCCTGGCCTAAAGGTCCACCTCTTACTATTATCTTGATAAATTCGGCTATTCGGTTGTTGCCATTTAATGGAGGTCTTTGATCCACGGCTTCATCCTGCCCATCGTTCCTATGGATAAATTATGGCATATACTCCTCTAGTAGAGCGTTTGCATGTTGATTCACATCTCTAACTCTAGCATTGTTCTCTCTCTTGGCATTTTAGCTCATCCCAAATCCAAATTAATAATGTCCGCAATAAATCCATGTCGGTACCGACCTGATTTAGGTCGGCATCATTTACCCAAAAAATGGATCAACACCAAAGTATTAGATGAAAGCACCAGTTCTTTTATAATAGATGTAAAAGTAGTAGAAATCCCGGGTAAAGATAACATAAAAGTAAAGAGCATACAAGAATTCTTATAGTGGTTCGGTAATCTTTGGCCTACATCCTATTTATAGTTTGTTTTTCGTTGTCTTCTTTCCAGATTACAATAAATTATTTCAAATCTAAACATAATGTAGCAGATCTTAGAGTTACAATGGATTTTTTAGAGCGATTGAGAGTCACTAGTACTATAGTTTACTAATCTAGGTCCTAGAACAATAAATAGTGGCTTTCTAGATGACACTAATGGTGGAGAGGCAAGAAGTGAAGAAGTAGATAAAGTCTGTAATGGTAGAGAGATCAGATCCAAGGTGAAGAAAAGCCGACCCCGTTTTGGCTGCAAGTAGGTTGGTATTTGTAGAGAAGCAGAGTGAAGGAATCAGAAGCTCTCTTGCAAAGAAGTCCAGAAGATAGACTAATGTCCCATAGGAAAATTCGAAGCATCACGAGCTAAAAGCTCAATTCAGTAGTGACCTAAGCATGGTCAACTCAGTACCGAGCTACGGAGTTTAGTGCAAACTCCTCTTTGACTCATGCTCATTCTTTTATCTCTAAGTCAATATTTTTAAAGTCCTTTATTGTTTCTTGAGTCGATTCTAGAGGAATTCTTGATATCATTTGAGTTATCCTTGTTTCTTTGTTGTCATCTCATCAATTAAATATTTGGTCGTGCAAACTCCAGGAAAAACACTTGATACCAACTTATTGGCTTTTTTAGGAGTTGTGTGAAGTTTTGGAGGAGAATAGGGGAGAGGGACAGGTCGGTGCTAACCTATGGCAACCAAATTGATATGGAGCTAAAGTGTATGTTCCAATCTGAGATAAATTCCTTCAAGTTTCTTCTTTAGCTCTTCTAAGTGTTTTTCCAAGTTCATGAATTGTTTCGCTCTCGTGTTGATCTTCTAAGTCTAGTTGAAATCTGCTTGGCTCAAAAGCGAGTTAACAAGTATTGATTTGATTATGTAGGAATGTCGCTATTCCAATTTGCTCCACTCTAGCTTCAGATGCTTCTACATTAGTTTCTGGCCTTAGGTTCTTAGTTCTAGCTACTCTAGCCATTCTTTGTTGATCCATCCTTTTGAAAAATCCATCTACCATTTCCTGTCGTTGAGCCATTATCCCACCTTGCATCTCTTACATCATCCTTTTCATATCCTTTCTGGTCAGGAAGATGGATGGACTTGAATTTAAGGACACTTCCTGATTGCCCCATACTCTGGTTGGCTTGGTCCTACAATTTCTCTGGTAGAAGGCCACTTTATTGCTTCCAAACTTTATATCAAAGCTTCAATTCATCAAATCTATCTTATTCTCAGTGAAAGCCCAAAAAAATGTTGCATTAGAAAATAGCACAGCATCCTAAAACAAAATTAAAACGATAGATTTAACCAAATAAAGTAAGAAACATAGGAAGTTTATATAGTGGTTTAGCAAATCTAAGGGATGCATCCACTTTAACCTTATGATTATTTTTGATTCTCTCCAGAATACGAAGATTACAACTTAAATCTAACCACAATCTAATAAATCCTAGAATTAGTATAGGGCTTTAGAGTTAAGGAAGAAGAATATTGCTCTCTACATCTAAGTACCAATCCCCTTTCTAGTTGCAAGTATCTTCATATTTATAGGAAAAACCTAGCATAAATCTTGTTATTTAGGTTTGAAAATGTCACAACTCTATAACAAGTCATGCCGCATGAGTACCAGGATGAATTCTAATCTATACCAACCTGAATTTGGTTGGTATCAACATGAAATTATGCATGCAAAGCAAATTTTCTCTTCATATTTAAGCTCTTTCATCCATCTCTTGCCATTTCAAGTCTTAAATTCATATCGGTACTAACTAAATCATGTCAGTACCAACATGGTTTTGTTGTTTGAAAGTTCGTCAAACTTCCCGAGTTTCTTCATATCATCATTCTAGATAGTTCTAATCATGTTGGGGTGAAAATGTCAGTGAAAATCTTGTTCGTACCAACATGAATCATGTTGGTACTAATCTGATTTGAATTTTTAAAACTTAGCCAAATCTTTGATTTCTTCAATCTTTGACATATCCTAAGCTCCTTGACTTATTTCTTCATTAGTTTGTAATCCATTCCATCTGTTTGAGTCTATTCTATGACTATGGAAAATTTGGCCATAACACAAATATTATTTATGAAATAATAGCTATTTTCGGTATTGATTGAAAATAAACATATTTTTATTTCAATGTAAATATAATGAATATTTGTTATAAGATTAAAAAAATATAAAAATGGTATCTGGTCTAAGAGTAAATTGAATTATAATAAAATATAAAAGTATTTAAGATCTTACAATTATTTTTGAATTATAGGCTAAGCCATGATTTTTAGAGATAATTCTTTAATCATATTATTATGAATCAAATGGTACTGGTGAGTTGTATCTCAAACGATTCAGAGAAAAGCACCGATATAGTGGCAGCGACATAAGGGTTTGTGAACTCTCAGGTTTAATATGTATAGCTATATATAGTCGTGGGTCTAATTATACTAAAATACCTCCACATACTTTGTTAAATTCAATGATGAATTACCCCAGACATGAACGCGTGTATTTGATACACAAGTAATATGTTAATGATAAGTTCATATAATATAGAACGAAAGTAAACAACATGATGTGCAAAAGAAAATAAAATGCTTTGATTTGATCAAAATGTGGACTGTATTAGAAAGGAATTCCGAATGCACCTAAAATTAATAGGATTCAATCTCAAAAGGTCCTTCCTCCCTATGATTCATAATGATGTACCGATAAGGATTAATCAGACTTTGTTGGACAAAATACAATTTTAAGAATGAAGAGGAAGTGAGAAAGCACTATAAAGGTACTAAAATATTTCTATTATAAGTAAATAATAAACTTATGAATGTTAACGTTATGTTCGTGTTAAAATCATTGTAGTTTGGTCGTTTAATTTTTGATATTGGATTTGAAATTGACTTTTATGACCAATGTAGAATTATATTGGGCTTGTCCCAAAATGATATATAGGGATACCATATTCAAATGTTCAGTATTGCACATGTAAGGTGAATTTCTTATGCATTGGCAAAAAGAATAATCATATATGTTTTATTTTCTACGGTATCGCATTTCTCTCATATCTTTGAGACATTGGCAAGTACAAATACGTATTAAGATCACTAAATAAGACTTCATAGTATTTTTGAGTATTTATGAAATACTAAAGAATTGTTTAAAGAAGAAATGAACTCCGAGTGAAGGAGTATTCGAAGTTGAACTAAGATCTTCAAGTTGGAAAAGTTCCAAATAACAAGTGGTAGTTGATTTAACAAAAGGCTAAGCATGTTGCCTTCAATAGCGCTGTAATATAAGAAGTATAAATGCACAAATTTATAATTGATCTAGGGGAGATTCTAAATCTTGAGAATCACATAACATTATTATATGATAAAAATGTTGTGACACAATTTATAATGTACCCTAAAGCTCACTTGAAATAAAAAAAACTCTGAAGTATTCTACATGATAAAGCAGTTTATCAACATCAGAGAAAGATCGCTGACAAAGCAGACAATTAAAATAATATAGCATACCCCTTCACTAGGGGACTGATCCGATTAGTTTTTAAGAGAACAAATTAAAGGAGTTGGAATAAGACTCCATAATTAACACCAAGTGCAAGTGGGAGATAGAGAGAGTTAGGGATATTCCCGAGGGGAAATTATATAATTTGTTACATATCTAACCCGATAACCAATATGGTTCATAATAAAGATGTTTTGTTTCTATAATATACTTTTTTTATATAACTAACTAAGAAATTAATTTAAACTATACTAAAGAGAAAATTCTTATATGATATGTTATGCAATAGTAATTAGAATGTGCTATAATTATAAGAAAGTTATCACAATAAAATAATATATTATTTTAAATATACCTTATCAAGATAGGATATCGATCAGTTGATACTAAAGTACGTAACTCTCTCTAAATATTAGGAAGTGTATTACTCATGGCTACTGGGGGGCACCATGGGGTTACGTATTGATAGTTATTGGATAACTATGGAATCACTCTAGTTTTTTGTTGGTTAATAGAACTAAGGTCAAATAAAGAATCTTGAAATGAGGGTGTTTCACTGTTCCCTCGACTTGAGAATACTATGGAACTTCAATGTGGAACTTCCACTTTAATTAGAGTTAAATCATGGTATGATGATCCCTATGCAGTTGAAATGCTTAACAGTTCTATAGACGTGGAGGTGCAAAAAATTATAGCAGGGATAAAGAAGGGACATAGTAGAAAATCGAAAAGGTGCCAAAAGCTTCATTAAATTTTAAACCAAATATTCAAAGTTAATTTATTTCCATTCTCACATCATTTGTATAGAAAATAGAAATATTCTGTAATCTTATATAATAAAACAAGTAGACTAGATCTGGTGACTACAATAGATTTCTAATTTATATTGAGTACTTATGCCTTAAAATTAGGTCTTTTCCCTAATTTTGTTGATTTGGTTTAAAAGAAACCTCGTCAAATCAACCTTTGTATATTAAAGTTGCTAAAGAGGATGCTAAAATGCCTTGATTTAGTGGGTACGGTGGAAAATAGCGGGGCTTAAACCAAGTCTACTGTTTAATATTGCTATAGCATAACGACCGAAAAGCGCTATACTACAGTGTAGATTTTGTAGGGCTTTAGTAGAGTTCTAACTATATAAGGTGATCTAAGGAGCAACTATAGTTTAAACATTAATATTCGAATTGTTCGATATTAATCGCTCACTGAATTTACACCTTTGAGTAGCACAATTATAATAATGAATACTCCAAAAAACCATACGATTTAATTAATTTATAATCATTGTAAATTAATTAAAATAATTAATATTAATAAACATTAATTGGTACATTTTATTTGATTTAATGTTTGAATTCCATTAGTATTCAATGAAAAGCGTATATATAAAAGTAATATATAGGCGTATCGATATACAATATCAATATAATATGTAAATTTATTTAAAGCAACTAATTACTAAATTGTTTTAGAAATTTTGAAGGCTCACATAGTCCCTACCTTAGCCAATTGTAAATGATAAAGGTAGCATATTTGATTGAGATTTAATGAGGAATAGAAAAGGGAAGTACCTAAGGAAGTAATTGGAAAAGTTTCAATGTTTCCGTTAAAACATGGTTCCATCCATTCATTCATTAATTATTTTCTCATAATACGTTTTCTCCTGATCTCTTCCTCTTTCCTTTGACTGAAAGTCCATGGCCAAGTTACCAAGACAAAATCAAAACAAATCAAATCAAATGAAAACAGAGTGGCGCTTCAGATCGTTGCAATTTCTAGAGGCCAATCAATCAGATCTATGAGTTTTCGTTCATTAAAGTGGGATTTTTGGTTATATAAAAAGATAATTTTCGATCTCTTTAATATATGCTACATCATGTTAGAATGGTACCCCCTATTATTATCTCATTATGATTATATGTTAAATCTTGTTAATTTAGTTTAAATCTCATATCTTATTCAACAAATTTATATATGCTTATGTTGGCTTGTCTTTCGTTTGCTATTGTTTAAAGGTTATTGAAAATATATTCAAATCCTAGATCCAATTTAATTGGTTAAAATATTTTGTGACATATTTTAGATACAAATATAAATGAAATGCATACATAATCCATATAAAATTATTTTATGAAATTGAATATAAGTTTTATGTATATGCATGTTATTTTGAATATCAAATATTTTTGGTTATTATACACATATATTTGTCTATATTATTTTAACTCAAAATTTATAAAAGGACTTCTTTACAGAATTATAGATCTAATGTTGAATTTCTTCCTGATTCGAAACTAGATTGCAAATTATTGATTTTAAATTGTAAACATACAAAATTATAAGTTATAATATATATATATATATATATATATATATATCTGTGTGTATGTTATTTTAAATTGACATATAGCTTGTTATCATTTATGTATGTATATATGTATATTATTTCAATCCAAAATTCATAAAAGTACTTTTGTGCAAAATTGCAAATCTAATGTTGAACCACTTCTTAAGTCAAAACTAGATTTCAAATTTCTAATTATATATTTGAAACCATGTAAAATAGTCAAAAACAATTTTAATATGTATATATAGATATATTTATTACTTTTATATAATTTGATGGAAAACACAATGGACAACAAATGCATATATAATGGACAATTACGATGTAAATCCCAACACATATAAAACATACGCATTAACCATGTACACAGTATATATACTGCACTTGCAACATATATGAGTGTGTTTGATATGCTCATTATAATATATTTAATTCGTATTAAACGAAACTCATTTAAAAGATTAAATATAATATTTGATTCAAAAAAATATTGTATTGGATCTGATAAACCTTTTAGACTTCAAAGTCCTAATAGATTGAAAATATGAATTTTTCTGAATTCTTCCTATTTCTACCGCTTCTGACTGGCATGGTTCCTACAATACTATTAATAGCCCGAGTATTTTGTTGACAACAATCATATAAATATTACTATTAATATTTCTTCTAGTTGTGTAGTATTTTTGGATATAATATTGAGACATTATACAAAAACAAGAACCACATGGATGCAAATGAATTATATGTACGAAGACTAATTAGAGTAAATGGAAGAGAAAAACAGAATGAAGATGAATGGAAAACAAATGCTTTATCGATAGAGATTGTTGAAGTGCTTAGTGATAGAGTTAGGGGCATACCTTAGGGAAAATTATGTAACATGTTTCATATATTTAACTATATGACCAATCTAGTTAATAATAAAGGTATTTTATTTCCATTACATACTTGTTATATAGTGATATAATTAGCTAAGTAATTAGTTTAGTGTATATAAATAAGAATGTCCTTAAATGAAATGATATGTGATTATAGTTCCAAATGGTTGCAATCATGGATAACTATCATAATATAAAATAACATTTTAATTTAAATATTTCTATCAAGATGTTTCGAGAAAGGATATTGATATATTAGTTGAGACTAAAGTAAGTAACACTCTCCAAATGTTGGGTAGTGCATTTCTCATGATTACTAGGGGCATCAAGATGTTACATACTTATATTATTGGATAACTATGGAATGACTTACTTGATAGCTTCCTATTGGCTAATAAACTAAGGTCAAATAGAATATCTCGAAAAGACGATATTACACGGTTCTCTTGACTTAAGAATGCTATTGAGCTGTAATGCGGACACTCCACTTTGATTATAGTTAAATCATTGCATAATGCCCACTGAACAACTATAGCTGGGTTTGAGATAAAGCATTGGAAGTGAAACAGTATTCAATAAAGAATTTGTGTACTCGATTTTATGAGAATATTACCATGGTCCACCGTACCGCATTTCACATATATATTTGATACATAAGGCAAATATCAAATCTGAATTATGATCCCTAAATGACAGTTTAGAGTATATTCAAGTATTTACGAAACACTAGAGAATTTTTTATAAATACAACGAACTCCTTATGAAGGTATAAGCAGGCTCGAACTTTATAAGTAATATCAAGAGTAGTATATTAACCTTAAATTCATGGTTTATCTTAATTTAAGAACTTTAAGTTGGAAATGTTACAAACAGTTAGTGACTAGTTTAACTAAAGGTAAGTATGTCACCTTGAATACTGTTGCGATAAAAGAAGTATAAATAAATGCACAAATTTAAAACTAAGATAATGTCATGATCGTGATTTTCGACTCTCAAAATTCGAAATTAATACGTCCACTGTATCAACTGCCGAGCAATCGAATGCCGAAAACCAAACCGTTAGGGTTAAAGAAGAGGTAGAAGATAGAAGAAGAAAGAAGAAACAACAGAAACAATAACAGAATCTCACAATCGCAGCGGAACAACATATAATAGATAAATGAATATCTTTAAAACAAAGAACTATATCAGTTATTACATTACATCACTTTACATTACATTATCAGAGTTTACAACAACAAACAACGGAAAAGAAATACTATATACTAGTTGATACGCCTTGCCATCTAGCTTGCCTCCAGATCTCTACAGCAACTCCTGAATTCCAGAATGACCTGATAACCTGACTCTAGACTGCCCGTGTAGAAATTGGTGGGCACCCAGAGTTTAGGAAGGGAACAATAAACTCCAGGTCAGTCATGGGACTGGTGTGAGATATTAAACAGTTATATCTTTAAAAACAAATAGAGAAATATTTTAAATTAAATTCGCAATGCTTTTTAGAAAATGAGACTACCATAAGGCCTCCCGCACACACACACAATGCAAACGCAGAATCGGAGGAGATTTCTCCTTATGATAGTCAAATATGCTTGATACGCAAAATTCTTTGATATTATTATTATAAGTGCAAAGTGTACGAAAACATTTCGAAAGTATAATATAAATCTTAGCCAACATAGACATCCCGAACTATGCCTACTATAGCTACCATCTAAACAGTGGTGACCACCATAAGTAAATGGCAGGTTCTACAACTAAAACCGTACATATTGTAGTTTGGATTTTCAACAAATGGTCAGGCCAAGGAACTTCCCATTGCCACATGGGTACGCCTCTGGAAAGACGCCTCGAGAACCTAACTGGCTCTCTGCCAACACAAGGTCGGGTTACCCCTAGCTGGGTAACAACTGAAACGAATATGCCATCCCCCGGTCGCAACCGACCTAAATCCCGGGATTCACCAACAAACACAAAATAATAAGTTTGCAGTAACAACATAGGTTAAGTATCAGGGTTCCATACCATAATACCACCTCTATCCAGAAGGAAATGACATACACTAAGGGGGTGCTATCCCCTATTAACCATGCTGCATCTTTCCTGTTTTAACCATTTTCGGGGTGTGAGGTCCGACGAAGTCTCGCCCACAAAGCTACGCTTTTCATAAAAACCACGCTTTGATCAACAAATGCTCAACAGCACTTCGTATGCCACATTACCAAATTGGGAATGTATCACTAGTAACCATCAACTACATAACCTCTGAGCTCTTACGTTTCAGAGAAGGGTGTTAAGCTAACAGAATAAATTCTCCGCCACCAACAGAAATATATTTGATAGAAACCATCTTTACATCTCAAATTGTAATGTCAGACACAGATCCATACAAGTCCGTTCCGAGATCGAACGGAACCGAAAGCACTTCCAAAGAAGCCCTTGCAATTCGGATATTCACTAATCTCGACCGGACTTCCCATCATAAAGGGTGATAAAATCTCTATATCGGAGATCAGCCTATGCAGAGTCATTCGACGGTAATCCTTCCGTTTTCGAAAAAACCCGGTCTTCAACACCAGTCTTCAAATGCTATCCATTACGACATATCACTTATTCAGAATAGGATTTATGACACTAAGGTCCTCTCCCGGCAAAACCGAATAACGAGCGCTTATTTTCAAAAATAAGTGTAGCATTCAAATTCAAGCAAATCACACAAATACTCATTTAAAGGTAAATATTGATAGTCGGTTATTTAACTATCAAGGCCAACAAACAAATATCCAGCACCATAACAATCACTAGAACCTTTTTATTAATCTTCCATAAATTAAATAACTTGTCAGATATTCACTTCAATTTATCTTTAAAAAGATATATTCTCCAAACCATTTCAATTTCAAATTGGAAAACATTTCCAAATACTTATTTAACAATAAGTAATTCACAAATCTACTTATTTTCAATACTTAGAAAATATTCAATATACTTAAAACACGATTAAGTACATATTTTATTCTTTAAGAAAAACATTCTCTTAAACACATTCATTTGAGTCAAAACGAATGTTGCGTAAAACATCATTACGACAACCCAAAATCACTAGTATAGGGATTCGAAATTTAAATAGATATATAAATCCCAATACTATATAAAACATTTTCTTTCGAAAATCATTTTCAATAACAACAGTGTTATAGTCCATCTTTTCCTTGTTTCTCGAAAACATCTATTTCAACAATGAATGTTGAAATCTATGGTTTCGATTCTTAACATATTTTAAAACATCTTTAAATCGTTTTAATTCTATTTAAAGGATCACTTCCTAAAACATTTCTTTAATATATTATTCACTATCCAAAATCGTGAATATAAATCATTTACCAAATTCAACACTTCTTCATATGTATTTTAAAGGATTATCCACCATCCAAAATCGTGAATATACTTCCTTTAATAAGCTATAAAAATTAACTTATCAAAATAAGTCGATTTTGGGTTTATAAAACAACGTTTATAAATTCCATTTATATATATTTTATAAAACTTTAACTTATAAAATCCCTCAATTAACAAATTCTATTTAAATCTCATTTAAATGCCAAAATCCAATTTATAAGTTAATTACTTATAAATCTTTCATTTTACAAAATCTATTCATTCTATAACTTCAAAATTTATAAATCTATAAATTTCATTCACTTATGAAATCCATTTATACTTCATTTTAACACATATAAAAAATCGTTTTATAATTCCAATATTTTAATTTATAAATATCAATTTTATAAATCTTTTATATAAACAGTTTATAATAATTTCAAAAATCTCAATTTAATCTATTTTATAAAATTCACTAACTCCATATTTCAAAAATCACATTTTAACTATATTTCTCAAAAATCATAAATTTCATAACATTAAAATTATAACATTTATTTGTTGAAAATGAATTAATTCCAAAAATTTTAATAAAACGTATACTTTCAAAAATCACTTTAAAACCCTTTTAAATTTGATAATCATCACTTTAACACTTTTAATTTTTTTGCAAAATATGCCAAATGCTGCAATAGCACTAAATATAACAATCACGGCATCCAAAACATCATATATCATATGATGACAGAATATATCACAATATCTGTAAATAAATCAATACGGTTGAGGAATCCAGTTGGATCTCTCCAACCTGTTTCCCTGCATCCACAGGTGTTAGCACAATACCAGTCCGTTCCAATATGGGATATCGCGGTATATGGGTTTATATAAAATATTATCGGCTATTATGCGGCGCAATATTGTCTCATCCGCTATATAATGCGGGAAAATCAATTCCAAGTACATACATAATACCAATTCCACTTCAAGATGAAATATCGCGGTATATGTGTTTAATAAATAACATCCGCTTAATATACGGCTTATAGGGTCTATTTCAAAGCAATAGATAATAATTTATCATTCAATCAAACAATCAAGAAATTTTAAATTTAACTATTTAAAATTTAAATCAAAACAGTTTCGATTGAGCGAGAAGTTCTCACCTTGCTTCCAATAACAGTTGCAGTGTTTTGTTTCAAATAAAATTAAACGCGCATTTAATTTTACCCGAAATTCACACTAGTTAAAATGAATCCCAATCCAGCTCCATTTAATAGTGCTCGTCAAAATGGTTCCAACATAACCTGTTTCGTCAAATTCCGGCCTCGTATGAACAAGTTACAGCATTTTAAAGTTTATACAATTTAATATATATAAACATTTTCAACTTTATTTTATTTTAACCTTTGCTTCATCATAGCCGCACGTTTTTTTTAATTGCAGATCATGGCCGCCTACATGTTCTTCTCAAACACATTTGTCTACGGGTAATTCGAACCCATCATTGCCGTTTGAAACCCTAACCATCGTGACACCTACGCTCTCCTTTTCGATGATCAAACTCCACCACGTCGAAGCACTACACGAACGGCACCACCATCATGAATAGCTCGAAGCTCGGTCGTGCTTTGGCTTGGAAAAAACGTGCATGACTGGTAACGAACGCGGCCCTCTAGCCAACGCGGCCCTCCTTCGACGATAATCAAAACCGTATGAATCTGTAGATCTCCTCATGCTCTACAATAATGCTGTTGGAAGTTTCTTGAATATATGCGAGGATTGAGAGAGATTGAGGGGAAAAGAATGAAAAATATCGGCCATTAACGATTGCTGGCGGCTAGGGTTAAGAAATTAGGGTTTGGTGCAATTTGTGAAAATAGAGGGCCTTATATAGAAAATTTGACGAAACACTATTCGCTCGAAATTTTTCGAACTCCAAACGAACCGTGCCAGCTGGCGTTTCTAAGGTTTACCCCACGTTCCGGACACAATGGAACATGTTTCGGAAGCTAATTTGATCATATGTGCGAGTTACGAAAATAAACGATTAAATTTAAATTAAATCGATTAAACTAATTTCTATGCGTTTTAGCTTGCCCCGGACAAACCGTAAATCAGAATGATACGAAATTTGAAATCTTACAATAATATAAGATTAAGGATCCGGTGAAACTGGTTTCATCGAAATCCAAGACTGTTTGAAAAATGGCTATTTTAACTCGTCAATTAAATATTAAAATATTCAATTTCTAAAATTTAACTTTTAATTCGATTTTAAAAGTCTATAATATCATTCTAACTCCAATATGATTTAATACAACTTTATATATCAATTTTAATCACATTAAACCCAATTTCCAATTATTTTTGTAATTTCCAATATTAAATTATCGATTTAATTATCCAATTAAATCACTATATTCGAAATAAAATTTATTCGACTTACAAATTTTACTTGTTGATATTTAAAAATCAATTAAATATACGAATTTCAATTGACAGAAATTCTGGGTCGTTACAAACTTCTCCCCTTAAAATTTCGTCCTCAAAATTACCAAGTAAGAAAACGTTACAGAATCCATTCAAATTAGATTTCAAATTCACTTAAGTGTTTAACTTTCCCAAAATCAAATAGTTAAACCTCTTACAATAACTTTACTAAGTTTTCAAATCATACTTAGTTATCTTTTCAAAATTTTCTAATTTTCTCAAAAATATTCTAACGCCCTAAATTTTCAGAAAATTTCGTCATAGCCTCCTTTGCGCGGTTCGATCCCGAAAAAAGGGCAATATATATCACAAATATACATCTCATCAAGTCATGAGGCATCCCGCAGGGAAAAAAGTGTAAAAGTATGATATGTAATCCGAGATAGGTACCTTATATATTATTAGCGAGCATATACGGCTAATATAGCGTGAAAGTGAGCTCCAAATGCGAAGCAAGCGCAATCCGCACCTACTAAACACTCAACAAACAAATGAGAAACATTTATATATGAAAGTAATATCAATATACAACATATACTAGTACAACAACTACATATGCCAATATAGCAAATGCAACAAAAGCCATAAATTCAACCATCAACCAACTATCATCCAACTTACATCCATAACCAAATCAATATTCATTCATATTCAATTAGTTTACATTCACTAATTTACATTCAAGTTGGTTCACTTCCAAATCAAATTCAATTCTATTTAAGATTCACTTAACTCCCAATTTGATTTCAATTACTTTAGCTTTCAATTTCATTTGTTCAATTTCATATGGATTTCTATAAAATCAACTAACCATCATCTAACAAACAATGTATATCCAACATTACCAAATTTCTTTACTTTGCTTACATTCATTCAATTTGGTTCATCACTTTTAATTAGCTTTAATGAATTAACACTTACATTCATTATTTCATATCAATTTATTTACATTCAATTGATCTAACATTCAATCCTTTTATTTAATCCAATTGCTAATTCATTTAACCACAAAAGTTGAATTTCATTACATAACTCAAGTTCATATTCATCACTTCACTTTATTAATTTACTTCGACACCAAAATCAACTTCATTCAACATTCAATTTCAATTTCATTTACTTGCAATTGTAAATTTATTTATCCATTCATAATTTTATTTTCATAATTCAAACTAACTTTCAATTCATTTGTTACTAACCCAAATTTATTTTTAACTTAATAAATTTTCTTTAAGTAATCATTTCTCTTAGCCTCCTTAGACCTTTCTTTAAATTCACTTTATTTAATTGATTCACTTATGCATACTTTAATTTAACTCCATCCTTTAAGTTAAATTTATTCTATCAAAATACAAATTGTATAAGTTATCAACTCATTTATTATTGCCATAAATATTTTAAATAGGATTCCAGAGTCTTTTCAACATTTCAAAAATCATCTTTGAAATCAATTCAAATTATCTTTTGAATTCAAAAATCCAAACCAGTTTTGCAAACAACTTTCATTTAAAATAATTTGGCAGCAATACTTCTCTTGGAAACTCGAAAATGAACACCGATGATGTCGCGATCATCATCGGAATTATTTTCTAGCGACCTGAAAGAGTTTAGAGCTTTCATCCCTTCAAAACACTTTTCCAAATCCTTTGAAATTCATTTTCAAAATCAAAAGGGATTTAAACTGTAACAACCCTGTATTTTGTAATTATTTTATTGTATATTTTAATTATTTTTAATGTAAGATTTTGATTTAAAAACTTATTTTACTTATTTGAAATGATCAAATTTATTATTTAAATATAATCTTGATTTTTATATGAGTTATAATTCCAAACTTGTGTAAGTTGAATATTTGTCTGACATGCTGATTTTGGTCAAAATAGTCAAACTGTGACTTTTAACTTAAAATTTTAGAGGTTTAAATTTTTTTTTTCTTTTATTATGAAAGTACATAAAATTCTAAGAACACCACTTTTCGTTTTGCTGAATTTGGATGTAAATTGTGAAAGTTATACCCTTTACAATATTGTGCGTATATAGGGTTATTTAACAATGACTATTTTAAATTGTATAAGTTACTTCTTCTTTGTTATATTTTACTTTAATATGTGATAATATGTTATATTATGTATATTTTGACTTTTAAGTATTTTTAAAATGATAATATAATTTTTCTAAAGTTCATTTGAATTTATTTCTAATTTTAAAGCCTAGTCTACAATTTTAAGCCATTTTCTTAATTTAATTTTATATATAATTAAAATTTATCTATTTATTTTTATGCACTCACTTTTATTTGATGTGTTTTACTTTATTTTATTCATTTTACATGTATTTAAATTTAAGTAAATTTTTCCAAAGTATATTGAAGTTATTTCTAATTCTTAAGTCAAGTTTTCATTTTCTGTGCTATTTTTCTTATTTTAATCATATCTAATTAATATTTAATTATTAATATTTTGTTTATCTGTTATATTTTCGAATTCTAACTGAAATTTATAAGTATTTTCAGTTATTTAAGATGTATATGAATATATATAGGAAGTTTAAAAGGTTTGAAAGCAAAGAAACGTAAAACCGTTTTAACGTTTCTTCTTCCGTTTCTTTTCCAATTAATAGATTTAATTTCCTTTGACCGTTCCTTTCTTTATTGTAGCTGTGCATTTCTTACCTCACTTTCACATGAAAACATTCCTCTCCACTTCATTTTTCACGGGTAGAAAGGTTGGTAATGGCTCCTCTTTTCCTCTTATTTTTGCTCTTCTTTTTCCATTGTTTTCTTATATTTTGCCTTGTTTTCTTATGTGTATTGCTTGGCCTCTCCTCCATAGCCACGGCCACCACCTCCTACACCTCTTCCCAACCATCACCACCATCTACCCCATTAGATCTGACCATGGTTGAACCCCTTTTGATGGTCAAACCCCTCAAATTACAACCTAGATGCCTAGATCCATTCTTATTTGACCTCTACATACTCATCCACTTCAACCACCACCCAAACCACCACCATAGCCGCCACCACTCCCCAGACCTGACCACAACACACCCCTCCCCACCTCTGTCCAGTCATGACACATCACAGGCCGAGCTCAATCCCCATGGCCGAGCCCTTGTTTTGACCAAAAACCACCTAATTGACTTCAAAACCACATCACCTCCTCATGTACAAACTCCACCTTGTCTTGCCTTGAACCCGAGCTATGTTAGCCCAAACCTGACCCAAAACTTGACTACATCTGAACCACATCAGACCCCAAATCCATACCAAACAATAGAGAAGGCAAAGTAAAAGACTGCGTAGTCGTATCTCCTTTTATTTCAATGTTATTGCATTTTAAAGTCGTATTGAATTTTGTTGTTTTGATTTTTTTTTTTTTTTGGGGATATGTTTACAAGACAAATATCAAGGCTCTCCATTTATTCAAATCAAAAGTCATGCTATATCGTGCTTGTCGTGCTTTTGGAATCGCACTTGTGTTTGTTGTTTTGGTCTTCAGCTTGAAAAAGTGAGTCTTTCTCACTCTGACATTTATACTTACGAAAAGTGAATTGATGACAAGTGTTTAGTAATAAAAAATGTTTATGCAAGTTAATGATGATCATATGATATTCTATGCCATGTTATAACCATATTATTACCATGTTAAAACTGTTAATTTTCACCTGACATCTGATATACGAATGTATATTGTGATATTGACCTTGTTTATATTATTTCTGTATATGATCACACTGCAAGTTCCCTGTTATAAAAAATGTTATGGGCTGAAATGATAGGCCTGAATGGTTTTAAATTTTTCATTTTGACTTGGGATTGCGGGTTTGAAATGATAAAACCCGGATTTTCTTTGTAAATTATGGGTTGAAATGATATATTACCCATATCACTTTACCTAGCGTAGAAAATTATATACAGGCCCGTAGTTAAAATATGTTTTTCTAAAATTTTTAAAATATTTTTGGAAATTTAATTAATATAATATTTTGATTTGAGATTTAATAAAAATGATTTTTGTAAAATATTATTGATTTTCTGAACAGTTGTAAGTGAAATGAATTAATGAAAAAGTTAGAAATTTTGAACGTAAGTTATTTTGGAAATTTTGATTTAATTATAATTGGAAATTTAAGTGAATATGAAATTATGATAAATTTATGATAATTTGAATTTAAATAAATTTAAAGTGATTTTTATATCATATTAATGATTTTAATAAAGTTGAAATGTGAAATGAATGAATATTGTAAGTTGAAATTTTGAAATATAACTAAAACTGGAAATTTATGAAATTGACGTAAAAGTGAACTTTTAGTTAAGTAAATAAAAATAAAACAAAGTTATATTTGAGAATTTGAACTTAAGTGTTAAGTTGAAATTTAATGTAATGGATTTTAAAAATTCAACATTGCATTTTAATAAGTGAAATATTATTAAATCTTGATTTTTGAATGGAAATTTAACTTTATAAAATCATGAACTTGAGGAAAATTAAATGATGTTTATAAATGTGAAAATTTATGATTTTATAAGTTAAAAATGTTTTTAATAAAAATATAATTGGTTGAGAAATTTTATTGAATATTTGAAATTAATTGAATGCATTTTTTAAATGCTATTAATTACAATGTAAATGATATTACAGCAGTTGTAAATACTGTAGTTGATGATAATGAACTAAAAAAAAGCTACTGAAAAAAACTATTATAGAAATTGTTGTAAGTACTATGATTTTTGAATTTAACTAAGTTTATTTGTAATTTAAGAAAACTCTATTACAACATTTTAAACGTTGTCTTTTGTTAAATTGAACTGTTTTGAATGTAACTTTCCATAGAGTTTTCTAAATGATGCGAAAAGTGAATTTTCACTGTTTTGATAAACTTAAGTGAATAAATGAACTTTGGAAGTTGAAATTTTTGGAAATTTAATAATTTAATTATTAAGCATAATAACTTCATTGAAATGAAAAAAAAGAAGAATTTTTGGAATATAAACTATTTTGAAATATGAATTGGAATGTTATTTTAGATTAAATAAAATGAATAATGATTTGAAATGAAACGAAGTTTTGAAAGATATGATATTTTTGATATTAAATGATTTGAAAACGGAGTTTGAAAGATAGGACATTTTGATATTAACATGATTTAAAAAGATGTTCTGAAAGACATGATATTTTGGAACTGAAACTTTGAAAGGTTATGATATTTTGATATATTAAAATGATTTGAAAGGTAGTGTTGAAAGGGTATGAAAATTTAATATATTGAAATGGTTAGAAATGACTAGATATTTATTTTATAAATATTTGAATTGAAAGATATTTTACGATGATATATTGAAATGGTTTTGGAAATGACTTAATCTTTATTTTGATAAAGATTTAGATTGAAAAGGATATTATTTTTTGAAGTATAAAATATTGTTTTAAAGTTATAACTACGGGTTATAATAACGATTGGTTGTTAAAGAGACCGGGATCGGATATTGTCTTATAGCCGGCCAATACCGAAAACCACTTTAACAACTGTGTACACGGTGGAGATTCCAGAATGAAGTAGGATGGCGGCGACGTTCTCGAGGTATATATTACGTGGACCCAACTCCCGTGAGTTGGCATATATGACTAAAACAGGAGCTATACCGGGCTACACAAAGGGTCGCACCCTTTCATCGAGCATGCTCCATCAGAAACCATTCTGTTACTGTTGTGATTCGATTCGGTGGCGCCACTTTGATTCGGGGGTATTGTTCGAGGCGGGCGGAAGCTGCTGGCTTGCCGTCACCACTGGTCCGGGAGTGCAAACGGTGTATCCACCCTGGCATTGCCTCGCGTGCCGTGTCATATCCTTATATCGAGCCCACTAAGATTTTGGTTTTAAAGATCCGACCGCGTTAAGGTTCACCATCCCCTTAACGTTATTTTCTATATGATTATACTTTACTGATTAGACACTATCGTGTATAGCGTATATTACTACATAGTAAATAGTTTAACGGATCCTTAGAGGATGAGCGGTCCCAAGCATCCTTTAAGTTACTGATGCATTTTGTTACTGCTCACTTGAGTTGATTTACAGTTTATAAGTATTTATGTCCTGACTCGAGTGTTTTGTGTTTTGCTTTACGCTCGAGTCAGATTGAGTGAGTTAGCATTCCAGATTCACCTTCGGCGTTGGAGCTTTCCTTGAAGATCCAGCCATCTATTTTGTTTCAGTATCCAGTGGTTTAGTGATGTATCTGATTTGTACATGATGTATCATGTTACTCTTCTGTTGTATCTTATTTAACTCTGATGTATCTCATATTTATATAGTAGCTTCATGAACTACTATCTCTTTTTCTTCCGCTGCATTTTTATATACTCTGTGTCTGTGATCTGTAATTTTATTTACTGTATATTCTGAGATTTGCCAAATTTTTATTTACAACGCGGTATTTTGAGCAATTCAATTTCGGCATGAGTGTCTGCCCATACACTTATAATGGATGCGAATGGTTGAAAATATCTGGTCGTTACAGTTGGTATCAAAGCTTTGGTAGCTCTAGGCAAAACTCAGCATATGGAGTGAATGTATTTACAGAATCACTTTCATTCGAGTTTGAATCTCTCCATTTGACTCGATTCCTTTGAATTTTGGAACATTCCCTACGGTTCCAAAATCCATTCGTATCCCTCACTATTCATCTTCTTTTGATTCTGGAGTAACTCATAACTCCGCTTCGAATGATCTTTCTAGTGAGTCGGCGGTCACGCCAATTTCAAATTTAATTGAAAAAGGGGGAAAACTCCTTTGCAGTTAGCATCGATTCACCAGAGATTCTTATCTGTCCTTGGTTTAGATGCTAATATCTTTTGTTATTTCAAACTCTAACTCTTGAGATCGAATGTAGATTTACCACAGAAAAATCCATATTGATCTTATTCTTTAAGTCAAGGTTGACCCGGTTAAGGTTGCCCGTGATTTATTTAAGCTTATCCACCTCCCTACTCTGTTATTTAATCATATTGTCTTTTGTTTCCAATCTATTCTTCTAAACATTTTGAATTGTACTTGTATATCTATGTTTTGTTTTATATATTGTGTTGTTTGAGTTGTTGATGTTGAGTTGGGTTTCTGATCGATACGTCCGATCACCTCTATCGATAAGATTTCCAAAACACTTTGACAGCACAATATATTTTAAAAAAAAATTGGTTAATGAAATAAATTTTGATATATAAGTAAATTTATGGAACTTAATGAAATGATTTAAATTGATAATTTGAAATGATAATACTTGATTTATCATTTATTGTTCTACAAATAGATCTATAAATATTTGTTCATAAATTTATTTGGGAACTGAAATGAATTTAAAACAAGAATTTGAGGATTTAAATTCCGATTATTTCGAACTTTGGTTTAAAGTTTTAAAGGGTTATATTATTTAAAGTATTTTGAATAGAATTTGTTTTCAAAGATTTTAAAGGTTTAAAATTTGTTCTCTTCTCTTTGTCGCTGGAAAATAACTTCGGTGATGATCGCGACATCATCGACGTTCATTTTCGAGTTTCGAAGTTAGGAGACTGTTCTGTAGTCTTGCTACAGCTTTGTTTTGGGAAATTAAATTGATTTGAATTTCTAAAATATGACTTGATTTATAATATATATGTATATATATAGATATATGATTGAAATTTGATTTGACATATTATGTATATATTATTACTTATCTCTAAATGGTTTGAATGTAATCGGAAATTTAATTCTTAAATTCTATTTTTAAAGAATAATTTCAATTATAAAAAGGAAAAAAATCAAAAATTTGGATAAATGATTCAAACTTGAGATAATTGAATTGGAAAGTTTTATTTGTATAATACAATTGCATTCAAATATAACTTACCGAAATTTCAGAAGTTAAAAATGTAATTGGATAATATACAATATAAAAAAGATGTATAAATAAAATTTGAGTGGTTATAATAAATGCTATACACTTAAATTTTAAGTTATAAAACGATTAACAGAGTTAAAGAATAATAAAGGGTAATTGAATAACTTACAATAAATTAATTTTAAAAGAACTAAGAATAAAAGAAAGTAGTTATAAAAAAAAGTGTAAATATATTTAACATGAGTGATAAATATATTGAGAGGAATAAATTTAATTTTGATTAGGAATAAAGAAGAATAAAATTTATTAAGTACAATGTGAGTGTAATAAATGATTATTTTTCAAACCCATGGTTCTAAAAATTGTTAATTTAAGATGATTGGATAATAAGATAACGAAATTTGAGATAGTTAAGATTTAGTTAACTTGTGTAAAGATTTATTCTCTGTTTAAGTTGAAATCTCCATGCTTTCAAATTCATTTCCTTATTTTGTTTTTCAAACTATCTTTTGGTTGTCCTTATCATCCTTATCTTGCTATAGACTGGTATAGGCATCTTTCTATAATATTTCTGTTTAGAAATCTTTCTATAATCTTTGATAGACCTTTGGTAATCATTTTGAATCCACCTTTTTCGTGCTTGTGTTCTTGATTCTGGAGGATCTTGGAAAGATCACCTCCACCTTGTTAAACTTACCTATAACAACAGTTATCAGGTATAACTTCAATCTTCTTGTCATCTTATCTTAATCCTATTTCACTCTATCTTTACTGTGCCCTTCCATACCTCATTCCTTTTTGGGGACGAAAAGTTTTGAGTGGGGGAGAGTGTAACAACCCTGTATTTTGTAATTATTTTATTGTATATTTTAATTATTTTTAATGTAAGATTTTGATTTAAAAACTTATTTTACTTATTTGAAATGATCAAATTTATTATTTAAATATAATCTTGATTTTTATATGAGTTATAATTCCAAACTTGTGTAAGTTGAATATTTGCCTGAAATGCTGATTTTGGTCAAAATAGTCAAACTGTGACTTTTAACTTAAAATTTTAAAGGTTTAAAAATTTAATTTTTTTTCTCTTATTATGAAAGTATATAAAATTCTAGGAACACCACTTTTCGTTTCGTTGAATTTGGATGTAAATTGTGAAAGTTATACCCTTTACAATATTGTGCGTATATAGGGTTATTTAACAATGACTATTTTAAATTGTATAAGTTACTTCTTCTTTGTTATATTTTACTTTAATATGTGATAATATGTTATATTATGTATATTTTTACTTTTAAGTATTTTTAAAATGATAATATAATTTTTCTAAAGTTCATTTGAATTTATTTCTAATTTTAAAGCCTAGTCTACAATTTTAAGCCATTTTCTTAATTTAATTTTATATATAATTAAAATTTATTTATTTATTTTTATGCACTCACTTTTATTTGCTGTGTTTTACTTTATTTTATTTATTTTACATGTATTTAAATTTAAGTAAATTTTTCCAAAGTATATTGAAGTTATTTCTAATTCTTAAGTCAAGTTTTCATTTTCTATGCTATTTTTCTTATTTTAATCATATCTAATTAATATTTAATTATTAATATTTTTTTTATCTGTTATATTTTCGAATTCTAACTGAAATTTATAAGTGTTTTCAGTTATTTAAGATGTATATGAATATATAGGAAGTTTAAAAGGTTTGAAAGCAAAGAAACGTAAAACCGTTTTAACGTTTCTTCTTCCGTTTCTTTTCCAATTAATAGATTTAATTTCCTTTGACCGTTCCTTTCTTTATTGTAGCTGTGCATTTCTTACCTCATTTTCACGTGAAAACATTCCTCTCCACTTCATTTTTCATGGCTAGAAAGGTTTGGTAATGGCTCCTCTTTTCCTCTTCTTTTTGCTCTTCTTTTTCCATTGTTTTCTTATATTTTGCCTTGTTTTCGTATGTGTATTGCTTGGCCTCTCCTCCATAGCCACGGCCACCACCTCCTACACCTCTTCCCAACCATCACCACCATCTACCCCATCAGATCTGACCATGGTCGAACCCCTTTTGATGGTCAAACCCTCAAATTACAACCAAGATGCCTAGATCCATGCTTATTTGACTTCTACATGCTCATCCACTTCAACCACCACCCAAACCACCACCATAGCCGCCACCACTCCCCAGACCTGACCACAACACACCCCTCCCCACCTCTGTCCAGTCATGACACATCACAGGCCGAGCCCAATCCCCATGGCCGAGCCCTTGTTTTGACCAAAAACCACCTAATTGACTTCAAAACCACATCACCTCCTCATGTACAAACTCCACCTTGTCTTGCCTTGAACCCGAGCTATGTTAGCCCAAACCTGACCCAAAACTTGACCACATCTGAACCACATCAGACCCCAAAGCCATACCAAATAATAGAGAATGCAAAGCAAAAGACTGTGTAGTCGTATCTCCTTTTATTTCAATGTCATTGCATTTCAAAGTCGTATTGAATTTTGTTGTTTTGATTTTTTTTTGTTTTTTATTTTTTTTATTTTTGGGTATATGTTTACAAGACAAATATCAAGGCTCTCCATTCATTCAAATAAAAAGTCATGCTATATCGTTCTTGTCGTGCTTTTGGAATCGCACTTGTGTTTGTTGTTTTGGTCTTCAGCTTGAAAAAGTGAGTCTTTCTCACTCTAACATTTATACTTACGAAAAGTAAATTGATGACAAGTGTTTAGTAATAAAAAATGTTTATGCAAGTTAATGATGATCATATGATATGCTTTGCCATGTTATAACCATATTATTACCATGTTAAAACTGTTAATTTTCACCTGACATTTGATATATGACTGTATATTGTGATATTGACCTTGTTTATATTATTTATGTATATGATCACACTGCAAGTTCCCTGTTATAAAAAATGTTATGGGCTGAAATGATAGGCCTGAATGGTTTTAAATTTTTCATTTTGACTTGGGATTGCGGGTTTGAAATGATAAAACCCGGATTTTCTTTGTAAATTATGGGTTGAAATGATATATTACCCATATCACTTTACCTAGCGTAGAAAATTATATACAGGCCCGTAGTTAAAATATGTTTTTCTAAAAATTTTAAAATATTTTTATAAATTTAATTAATATAATATTTTGATTTGAGATTTAATAAAAAATGATTTTTGTAAAATATTATTGATTTTCTGAACAATTGTAAGTGAAATGAATTAATGAAAAAGTTAGAAATTTTGAACGTAAGTTATTTTGGAAATTTTGATTTAATTATAATTAGAAATTTAAGTGAATATGAAATTATGATAAATTTATGATAATTTGATTTTAAATAAATTTAAAGTGATTTTTATATCATATTAATGATTTTAATAAAGTTGAAATGTGAAATGAATGAATATTGTAAGTTGAAATTTTGAAATATAACTAAAACTGGAAATTTATGAAATTGACGTAAAAGTGAACTTTTAGTTAAGTAAATAAAAATAAAACAAAGTTATATTTGAGAATTTGAACTTAAGTGTTAAGTTGAAATTTAATGTAATGGATTTTAAAAATTCAACATTGCATTTTAATAAGTGAAATATTATTAAATCTTGATTTTTGAATGGAAATTTAACTTTATAAAATCATGAACTTGAGGAAAATTAAATGATGTTTATAAATGTGAAAATTTATGATTTTATAAGCTAAAAATGTTTTTAATAAAAATATAATTGGTTTAGAAATTTTATTGAATATTTGAAGTTAATTGAATGCATTTTTGAAATGCTATTAATTACAATGTAAATGATATTACAGCAGCTGTAAATACTGTAGTTGATGATAATGAACTAAAAAAAAAAGCTATTGAAAAAAAATATTATAGAAATTCTTGTAAGTACTATGATTTTTGATTTTAACTAAGTTTATTTGAAATTTAAGAAAACTCTATTACAACATTTTAAACGTTGTCTTTTGTTAAATTGAACTGTTTTGAATGTAACTTTCCATAGAGTTTTCTAAATGATGCGAAAAGTGAATTTTCACTGTTTTGATAAACTTAAGTGAATAAATGAACTTTGGAAATTGAAATTTTTGGAAATTTAATAATTTAATTATTAAGCACAATAACTTCATTGAAATGAAAAAAAAAAGAATTTTTGGAATATAAACTGTTTTGAAATATGAATTGGAATGGTATTTTAGATTGAATAAAATGAATAATGATTTGAAATGAAACGAAGTTTTTAAAGATATGATATTTTTGATATTAAATGATTTGAAAACGGAGTTTGAAAGATAGGACATTTTGATATTAACATGATTTAAAAAGAAGTTCTGAAAGACATGATATTTTGGAACTGAAACTTTGAAAGGTTATGATATTTTGATATATTAAAATGATTCGAAAGGTAGTGTTGAAAGGGTATGAAAATTTAATATATTGAAATGTTTAGAAATGACTTGATATTTATTTTGATAAATATTTGAATTGAAAGATATTTTACGATGATATATTGAAATGGTTTTGGAAATGACTTAATCTTTATTTTGATAAAGATTTGGATTGAAAAGGATATTTTATTTTGAAGTATAAAATATTGTTTTAAAGTTATAACTACGGGTTATAATAACGATTGGTTGTTAAAGAGACCGGGATCAGATATTGTCTTATAGCCGGCCAATACCGAAAACCACTTTAACAACTGTGTACGCGGTGGAGATTCCAGAATGAAGTAGGATGGCGGCGACGTTCTTGAGGCATATATTACGTGGACCCAACTCCCGTGAGTCGGCATATATGACTAAAACAGGAGCTATATCGGGCTACACAAAGGGTCGCACCCTTTCATCGAGCATGCTCCATCGGAAACCATTCTATTACTGTTGTGATTCGATTCGGTGGCGCCACTTTGATTCGGGGGTATTGTTCGAGGCGGGCGGAAGCTGCTGGCTTGCCGTCACCACCGGTCCGGGAGTGCAAACGGTGTATCCAACCTGGCATTGCCTCGCGTGCCGTGTCATATCCTTATATCGAGCCCACTACGATTTTGGTTTTAAAGATCCGACCGCGTTAAGGTTTACCATCCCCTTAACGCTATTTTCTATATGATTATACTTTACTGATTAGATACTACCGTGTATAGCGTATATTACTATATAGTAAATAGTTTAACGGATCCTTAGAGGATGAGCGGTCCCAAGCATCCTTTAAGTTACTGATGCATTTTGTTACTGTTCACTTGAGTTGATTTACAGTTTATAAGTATTTATGTCCTGACTCGAGTGTTTTGTGTTTTGCTTTACGCTCGAGTCAGATTGAGTGAGTTAGCATTCCAGATTCACCTTCGGCGTTGGAGCTTTCCTTGAAGATCCATCCATCTATTTTGTTTCAGTATCCAGTGGTTTAGTGATGTATCTGATTTGTACATGATGTATCCAGTTACTCTTCTGTTGTATCTTATTTAACTCTGATGTATCTCATACTTATATTGTAGCTCCATGAACTACTATCTCTTTTTCTTCCGCTGCATTTTTATATACTCTGTGTCTGTGATCTGTGATTTTATTTACTGTATATTCTGAGATTTGCCAAATTTTTATTTACAACGCGGTATTTTGAGCAATTCAATTTCGACATGAGTGTCTACCCATACACTTATAATGGATGCGAATGGTTGAAAATATCTGGTCGTTACATAAACTTTCCAAATCTCCAAAATTTTCAAGTTCTTTTCAAAACATTTTCAAACACTTCTCTCGAATTTTTACTTCAAATTATAAATCACATTTACAATTCATATTCATAAATTCCATTTGTATGTGAATTTATTTCTTAACTTTGGAGTTACGATTTCAATTTCCTACTCAAATGATAATAATATTATCACTTCCTAACAATCAAGCAACCATGTACTATAATAATTTACAAAGATTATTTCCTTTATCTACGAAAATAGTTTTGGGAAAAATTATTTCATTTACCCTATTTTAAAACAATATCGTGTCGAATTGTTTTGTACAAGTGTTTAGAGATCCCTATCGATAGAGTTGTACAGACTATATCGACCAGAATTCATATACCACTAAACAAACCAATCATCACAACAACAAAAATTATATTCACTAACAAATACGCGCTCATAACTATTATTACACTCAAACTAATTTTAGAGTACCACTGACTCTATCTCTAATGAGTAATTCCCAACAGAGCCAAGGTTGTCTCTTAACCATATGCTCTGATACCAAATGTCACGATCGCGATTTTCGACTCTCGAAAGTCGACATTAATACGTCCACTGTATCAACTGTCGAACAATCGAATGCCGAAAACCGAACCGTTAGGGTTAAAGAAGAGGTAGAAGATAGAAGAGAAAGAAGAAATAACAGAAACAATAACAGAATCTCACAATCGCAGCGGAACAACATATAATAGATAAATGAATATCTTTAAAACAAAGAACTATATCGGTAATTACATTACATTACTTTACATTACATTATCAGAGTTTACAACAACAAACAGCAGAAAAGAAATACTATATACTAGTTGATATGCCATGCCATCCAGCTTGTGTAACAACCCGGAATTTTATAACAATTAATTTTCGTCATTAAAACGATTTAATTTGGTTGATACTTGCTGTTAGGAATTTTTTTTGTAATCGGTTAAATTCTTTTAAAACTTTTCAAGTGATGTTCGGGCTTTAAAATTTTAATATCGGCCCATGTTTATTTTCGATGCCGTTCCCTTCATATTTTACTTTGGCCCGTTTTTTCCCCTTTTCATTTTCTTTTGCAACCCTAAACAAAATCACGAAAATGGTGGCGGCTCGTCCCTTTTTCATCGTTCGAAATTAGGGCATATGAATCGAAGAAGAGACTGCAATGGGTCGAACTTCGCTCGTTTTCTTCGATCAACTTCACGATGTTGCCGGCTTCGTCTATTCGAACGAGTTAGATTGCAAGTTGAGTCTAGGTCTTCGGCGAAGGTGAGTAATTTCTAATTACTCACATCTAATCCATTACTGTGTTTCGACTGGTTGATTTCCTTTGAATGTCATGTTTTCTCTGATGTTTTTAATTCATGCGGTTTTGATCACTCGATTTATCATAGCCATTCGAAATTGTTTTAATACTTGGGATGATTCTGACTTGGTTCATTTTCTTGCTTTTCCATGGCTTGATGATTTCGTTGTGATGATTTGGTTTTGACTTGTATTTGGCCTTGCTTTTGATATTGATATTTATGCTCGACTCCGGCCATGTACATTGTTGTTTCGCTGTTTTACATATTAGTGTTTCTCTGGAGTCTGAATATTATGGCCTTGCTTTAAACTTAACGATGTGAAAATTTGAGTTTGCAATTGATAGTGCTGTGCACATGATTTCTTATCACTTGACTTTGAATGGATAACCCTGTTGCTGCTGGCATCAATGAAGCATTTCTGATTTGTTGGTTTACTTGGCTGTCACGGTTTGAACCGTGCCTTGCCTGGTTCATCGTTTCGTTTATTATGTTGTCGTTTTTTTTAGATTGGCACTTTGCCGTGTTTTGGTCACTGGCACTGCCCAGTTGCTTGCATTGGGTTTGTTCATCCTGTACCATATTTATGAAAGAACCCTTGCATTCCTGTATAAGCACTTGAATCAGATACTTTTCAAAATTTATTTTGTCCAGTTTCATTTGAACTTAGTTGCATTTGCACATGTTGTTCTTGTAGAGACTGATGCAACTGACTTGAGTTGTTGCAGTGTTCATATATGGTCATTTTCAGCCATTTCATTGTTCTGAACTGTAGTTCTTTGTTGAGACAACACTTGTATAAGATTCAATTCGAACCAGCATTGCTTAACCGATTAATCTATCCATTGCCCTTTGAGTTAGAAGGTTGAGTCCTCATTCACTTTAGTTCATACTGTATATTTTATGTGCTAGTGGCTGTGCACATCACATATTGATTTGAAATTTCGTCTATGTATCTTGTACTAGTGTCGCAGTGAGATATTTATATCCACAGCTGTTCCTGCATTTTAATCATCAAGTATGCCTCCCCACATTGCTATGTTGTTTGTGTGGTATCTGGTCTTCGACTTTGCATTACCTATGTGTATTGGCTTCGGCCATTATGCACTTGATTTATTTGCATTCTTGACTTTGTCATACTCTGTATATTCCCTGATACCTGCACCTATCTGCTCATATTTGTAGTCACCGGTATCTATATATATATACACTGGTACACTTGATATCGTTTTCCAATCTTCTTGCATTATGTGGTATGGCACCGCATCACCCTGTTGCAGTGTTGTTTCAATTTCTCCTTGACCCTTTTATGTTTGAGCATGTTGCATAAGTGTAGCATATCTAGCTTGTTTGTCTCGACCATATGTGGTTTTTCTGTTCTACCTGAGTTTGCTTTCGAGACAATCTACAGTTGTTTTATGATGTAGTATCTTCTTATTACATTATACAGTTTTCACTTTATAACTACATGTGTAGTTGTTATTGGTGCCCTGTATCTGTTACCATTATGATCTTGTACATTGGTACTGCTTCATGTTCGTATGCATTTG
The DNA here is from genome assembly GCA_030765085.1 of Allium cepa. Classification (NCBI taxonomy): domain Eukaryota; kingdom Viridiplantae; phylum Streptophyta; class Magnoliopsida; order Asparagales; family Amaryllidaceae; genus Allium; species Allium cepa. The sequence goes on from CM060932.1 coordinate 170,414,668, forward strand.
TGCCATGCTGTGCATATGTGTATTTGTAACCTTGTGTAAGATGTCACCTTTATTGGCCTATATGTCTGCAGTCCCATGTCACGCCTCTGTTTCTTTATCCATGTGCAACTAGTAGTGTGTACAATTGGGTACGCATTCATGTTGTCCAGGCTTGTTCCTTTACATTGCTGTTAGTTCTGGGCTTCACTGACCACTCTTGTTGTACCACTGTTGTCTCCTTCTCTAGACATATCGGAACTTGAATTATTGCATTGAGTTGATTCATGACAGCAGTGACTTGATCTTTGCATTTTGTTTGTCTTTCGAGTTCACTTGAGTTGAATCCAACCTGTAGCTTGGGTTTGACCTTGTGTTCGGTTGTGAATTTTCATTGTGTACATATCACTGTAGTGGCAAGGCAGTGCACGCAAGCGTGAACTACAGCCACACGGAATTGAGTTTTTGGGTACATTATCACTGTAGTGGCAAGGCAGTGCACGCAAGCGTGAACTGCAGCCACACGGCATGGCTTTTATGATATTCTATCTTGTTTTGATTATTTGATCTTTTGCATATTCCATTTGCTGTAGTGGCGAGGCAGTGCACGCGTGCGTGTACTGCAGCCCTACCCGAATTAATATTTTAATTGATATTTCAATGGTTTGAACTGTTTTGTTATTCAATTCAATATTCTGAATTGTATTCTGATTTGGTTTAATTTGCTGATTTGTTGTTTAACACGGTTACGTGTTATATTTATCGTTATCCGGTTCCTTTATTTAAGGATCGGATAGACGAGATTTATTGTGACTGTCGTCTATTCATTATTTAATTATTACTACTTCTGTGCACTAATAACTGAGTTTGAATTAGACTGACCCGTGTATTATTTTCTTTTGAATGTAATACTCGGGTCAGACCAAGTATTTACAGGTTGTAGATTTTTAGCTTTGGGTTGCTGCTAGAGCTATGAAGTCTTTTCATATCTTTTGGAGTAGTCGTCGTCATGTTTAGTAGCCAGTATATTTATATAGGATGTTGTATATTCATGTATATTATTCACGATGATGTACTTGTATATGTAACTTCCAGAGTCGATAGTTGTAGTTGTATCATATGTATTGTATCACATGTATATCAACTGAAATCAGTTATATATATATGAGACTTCCTGTTATATCTGTGCTCCGCATTTATATTATCTGTGTTATTATTATATCTATTGTCTTAAACTATTATAAACCATCGTAGTTCGTTTTATACTGGAATTGGGTATGTCATTGGGAGTAAATAAATAAGAGATGAAAAATAAAAATATATACCACTCCTATCGAAATAACCAATACTAGTGTAAGGCCTAACTACGGATGGCCGCTCCTATCCAGCCTTATTCTTCGTAATAACAGACAGTATTTTCTTTAATACTCTTTGTTATTGTGAGCATAGAGGTGGGGCGTTACAGCTTGCCTCCATTCTCTACAGCAACTCCTGAATTCCAGAATGACCTGATAACCTGACTCTAAACTGCCCGTGTAGAAATTAGTGGCCACCCAGAGTTTAGGAAGGGAACGATAAACTCCAGGTCAGTCATGGGACTGGTGTGAGAACTTAAACAGTTATATCTTTAAAAACAAATAGAGAAATATTTTAAATTAGATTCGCAATGCTTTTTAGAAAATGAGACTACCATAAGGTGTCCCGCACACACACACACAATGCAAACGTAGAATCGGAGGAGATTTCTCCTTATGATAGTCAAATATGCTTGATATGCAAATTTCTATGATATTACTATTATAAGTGCAAAGTGTAAGGAAACATTTCGAAAGTACAATATAAATCTTAGCCAACATAGACATTTCGAACTATGCCTACTATAGCTACCGTCTAAACAGTGGTGACCACCATAAGTAAATGGTAGGTTCTACAACTAAAACCGTACAAGGTGCGTATTGGAGTTTGGATTTCCAACAAATGGTCAGGCCAAGGAACATCCTATTGCCACATGGGTACGCCTCTGGAAAGACGCCGCGAGATCCTAACCGGATCTCTGCCAACACAAGGCCGGGTTACCCCTAGCTGGGTAACAATTGACACGAATATGCCATCCCCCGGTTGCAACCAACCTAAATCCCGGGATTCACCAACAATCACAAAATAATAAGTTTGCAGTAACAACATAGGTTAAGTATCAGGGCTCCGTACCATAATACCACCTCTATCCAGAAGGAAATGACATACACTAAGGGGGCGCTATCCCCTAATAACCTTGCTGCATCTTTCCTGTTTTGACCATTTTCGGGGTGTGAGGTCCGACGAAGTCTCGCCCACAAAGCTACGCTTTTCATAAAAGCCACGCTTTGATCAACAAATGCTCAACAGCACTTCGTATGCCACATTACCAAATTGGGAATGTATCACTAGTAACCATCAACTACATAACCTCTAAGCTCTTACGTCTCAGAGAAGGGTATTAAGCTAATAGAATAAATTCTCCGCCACCAACAGAAATATATTTGATAGAAATCAGCTTTACATCTCAAATTGTAATGTCAGACACACATCCATACAAGTGCGTTCGGGATCGAACGGAACCAAAGGCACTTCCAAAGAAGCCCTTGCAATCCGGATATTCACTAATCACGACCAGACTTCCCGTCATAAAGGGTGATAAAATCTCTATATCGGAGATCAACCGATGCAGTCATTCGACGGTAATCCTTCCGTTTTCGAAAAAACCCGATCTTCAACACCAGTCTTCAAATGCTATCCATTACGACATATCACTTATTCGGAATGGGATTTATGACACAAAGGTCCTCTCCCGGCAAAACCGAATAACGAGCGCTTATTTTCAAAAATAAGTGTAGCATTCAAATTCAAGCAAAACACACAAAAACTCATTTAAAGGTAAATATTGATAGTTGGTTATTTAACTATCAAGGCCAACAAACAAATATCCAGCACCATAATAATCACTAGGCCCTTTTTATTAATCTTCCATAAATTAAATAACTTGCCAGATATTCACTTCAATTTATCTTTAAAAAGATATATTCTCTAAACCGTTTCAATTTCATATTGGAAAACATTTCCAAATACTTATTTAACAATAAGTAATTCACAAATCTACTTATTTTCAATACTTAGAAAATATTCAATATACTTAAAACACGATTAAGTATATATTTTATTCTTTAAGGAAAACATTCTCTTAAACACATTCATTTGGGTCAAAACGAATGTTGCGTAAAACATCGTTACGACAACACAAAATCACTAGTATAGGGATTCAAAATTTAGATAGATATATAAATCCTAATACTATATAAAACATTTCCTTTCGAAAATCATTTACAATAACAACAGTGTTATAGTCCATCTTTTCCTTGTTTCTCGAAAACGTCTATTTCAACAATGAATGTTGAAATCTATAGTTTCGATTCTTAACACATATTAAAACATCTTTAAATCGTTTTAATTCTATTTAAAAGATCACTTCCTAAAACATTTCTTTAATATATTATTCACCATCCAAAATCGTGAATATAAATCATTTACCAAATTCAACACTTCTTCATATGTAATTTAAAGGATTATCCACCGTCCAAAATCGTGAATGTACTTCCTTTAATAAGCTATAAAAATTAACTTATCAAAATAAGTCGATTTCGGATTTATAAAACAACGTTTATAAATTCCATTTATATATATTTTATAAAACTTCAACTTATAAAATTCCTCAATTAACAAATTCTACTTAAATCTCATTTAAATGCCAAAATCCAATTATAAGTTAATTACTTATAAATCTTTCATTTTACAAAATCTATTCATTCTATAACTTCAAAATTTATAAATCTATAAATTTCATTCACTTATGAAATCCATTTATACTTCATTTTAACGCTTATAAAAACTCGTTTTATAATTCCAATATTTTAATTTATAAATATCAATTTTATAAATTTTTATATAAACCGTTTATAATAATTTCAAAAATCTCAATTTAAACTATTTTATAAAATTCATTAACTCCATATTTCAAAAATCACATTTTAACTATATTTCTCAAAAATCATAAATTTCATAACGTTAAAATTATAACGTTTATTTAAAATGAATTAATTCCAAAAATTTTAATAAAACGTATACTTTCAAAAATCACTTTAAAACCCTTTTAAATTTGAGAATCATCACTTTTAATTTTTTCCAAAATAGGCCCAATGCTGCAATAGCACTAAATATAACAATCACGGCATCGAAAACATCATATATCATATGATAACAGAATATATCAAAATATCTGTAAATAAATCAATACGGTTGAGGAATCCAGTTGGATCCCTCCAACCTGTTTCCCTGCATCCACAGATGTTAGCACAATACCGATCCCGTTCCAATACGGGATATCGCGGTATATGGGTTTATATAAAATATTATCGGCTATTATGCGGCGCAATATTGTCTCATCCGCTATATAATGCGGGAAAATCAACTCCAAGTACATATATAATACCAATTCCACTTCAAGGTGAAATATCGTGGTATATATGTTTAATAAATAACGTCCGCTTAATATACGGCGTATAGGGTCTATTTCAAAGCAATTGATAATAATTTATCATTCAATCACACAATCAATAAATTTTAAATTTAACTATTTAAAATTTAAATCGAAACAGTTTCGATTGAGTGAGAAGTTCTCACCTTGCTTCCAATAACAGTTGCAGTGTTTTATTTCGAATAAAATTAAACGCACGTTTAATTTTACCCGAAATTCACACTAGCTCAAATAAATCCCAATCCAGCTCCATTTCGTAGTGCTCGTCAAAACGGTTCCGACGCAACCTGTTTCGTCAAATTTCGACCTTGTATGAACAAGTTACAGCATTTTAAAGTTTATACAATTTAATATATATAAACATTTTCAACTTTATTTTATTTTAACCTTTGCTTCATCATAGCCGCACGTTTTTTTTTATTGCAGATTGTGGCCGCCTACATGTTCTTCCCAAACACGTTCGTCTACAGGCAATTTGAACCCATCATTGCCGTTCAAAACCCTAACCATCGTGACACCTACGCTCTCCTTTTCGATGATCAAACTCCACCACGTCGAAGCACTACACGAACGGCACCACCATCGTGAATAGCTCGAAGCTCGGTCGTGCTTTGGCTTAGGGAAAAATTTGCGTGACTGGTAGCGAACGCGGTCCTCCTTTGACGATAATCAAAACCGTATGGATTTGTAGATCTCCTCACGCTCTACAATAATGCAGTTGGAAGTTTCTTGAATAGATGCGAGGATTGAGAGAGATTGATGGGAAAAGAACGACAAATATCGGCCATTAACGATTGCTGGCGGCTAGGGTTAAGAAATTAGGGTTTGGTGCAATTTGTGAAAATAGAGGGCCTTATATAGAAAATTTGACAAAACACTATTCACTCGAAATTTTTCGAACTCCAAACGAAGCATGATGGCTGGCGTTTCTAGGGTTTACCCCGCGTTCCGGATACAATGGAACATGTTTTGGAAGCTAATTTGATCATATGTGCGAGTTACGAAAATAAACGATTAAATTTAAATTAAATCGATTAAACAAATTTCTATGCGTTTTAGCTTGCCTTGGACAAACCGTAAATCAGATTGACACGAAATTTGAAATCTTACAAAAATATAATATTATGGATCCGATGAAACTGGTTTCGTCGAAATCCGAGTCTGTTTGAAAAATAGCTATTTTAACTCGTCAATTAAATATTAAAATATTCAATTTTTAAAATTTAACTTTTAATTCAATTTTAAAAGTTCTATAATATCATTCTAACTCCAATATGATTTAATACGACTTTATAAATCAATTTTAATCACATTAAACCCAATTTCCAATTATTTATGTAATTTCCAATATTAAATTATCGATTTAATTATCCAATTAAATCACTATATTCGAAATAAAATTTATTCACCTTACAAATTTTACTTGTCAATATTTAAAAATCATTTAAATATACGAATTTCAATTGACAAAAATTCTGGGTCGTTACAGATAGGGTAATTCCTTAAGAATCCCATGATATTGTTATATGATAACAATGTACTAATACAATTCGCAAAAGAACCTGAAACTTCCTATAAGGGAAAAAAACATACTCTGAAGGGTTCTACATGATAAAGGTGAGTTATCAGCATTAGAAAGAATTAATTGATAGAGTAGATAATTAAAACTATATAGCATAACCTATTTACAAAGGGACTGACCCGATTAGTTTTTGAGAAAATCCATCGAAGGTTTTAGAATCAGATTTCTTAACTGACCCTAAGTGCAAGTGGGAAATTAATAGATTTAGGGACATACCCTAGGGGAAATTATATTAATTTGTTACATACATCTAACTCGATAATCAATCTTGTTCATAATAAATATGTTCAACTACTATAATATTGTAACGATCCCGATTTTTAATTAAATTTAAATTGATAATTAAAATAAATTTTTAAATAAAGTTGTAAATTAATTTGAATTTTTCAGATTAAAGAGGGTATTTATTCATTTGGATATTGATTTTAACATTTAATTGGAGTTTTGAATTTGTATATTTAAAATCTTATAAATAAAAAAGTAATATCTTAAAATTTGTCAATACAAATTAATAATATGTTTTAAACTTTTGAAATTTAATTTGAAAATAAATTGAAAGAAAAATCTCAAACAAATAAATATGTGATAACTATATATAAATGAATTCCAATTTATTTTGATTTTTAAAATTTTGAAATAATGAGAGTTTTAAAAAGTCGTTTAAATTTAAAATTTTATACATATATGTATATTGCATATATGAGTAGATTTAAGTGTATACATTTAATTTGAATATAAATTGCATAAGTATGTGTACAATATAATAAATGGGCATAAATGTTTATATTTCAAAGTTGGATTGAAATTTGAATTTAAATTTAAGATAAATATTTTTTTTTAAAATGAGTGGCATTTAAATAATGTATATAATGTATATACATTGAGGAATAATGTATATAATGAAATATTGGTTAGATTTTTTTAACATTGTATATGTATATACACACACACAAATGGATAAAGAGGTGTGTTCATTTATAAAATAAATATGATATAAGAAAATTTATAAACATTCTTTTATCTTTGAAAATTTTATATGCAAACATATACATAAGGAAGTAAAGAAGTAAACATACATATGTAAGTATGGATTTGTACAAGTGTTTAGGCCTCATGATGATTTCTTACAAATGGGATCCAACATATTCAATTGAATAAAATAATTAAATAAAAAATTACAAAAAAACTTTTCATGTCCCCATAACCAAATCATATTTACTCTCACCAAATCTGAATAGATCAGTAATCAAAGATTTGGCATTTCAAAGCTACAACACCAAAGAAAAAAAAGAAGTAGAAAAATAAATCAGAAAAAAAAACTGTCAGTTTTCTTCAATTCAAAATAAAGAGTAAAAAGGAATATGGAAATCTTCTGAAAGCTTCAAGTTTATGTTTCCATCTCTCGGGAAAAATTTTAACTTCATAGTTTAATAAATTTTTGGTTTCAAAATCAAGTTTTAACATAAAACAAATTCAAAAAAAAATTGCAGATTTATAAAAGATACAGTGTTGTAGTTTTGTTGGCCAAAGCAGTGCAAAATTTTTGGAAAACAATCTAAGGCAAGTAATTTTCTTTAAAAGTTTGAATTTAATGTTGTTGACTAATAACAAAGCAAGAATCTAAGCAATAATATCAATCTAAGTTGCAGGAAGAATCAAGTTCAAGGCAAATTTGATTTCCGTTTTCAAGTTGCAGAGGGAAAAAAAAACTTCTCTGCCATTCAATTGTAAGTAAAATAAATGAAAGACTACTGTTATTAATGACTTAAGTATATGAACATGACAGAGTATAAGCAAAGATTTCCATTTGTAACTTGCAGATTAAACTAAGAAAAAAAATTAAAGTAGGAAAAGTATGGGAGTTGCAGGCTTCACCTTCTTTTGATTTTGCCAGGGAACTCTTCTATCTTCTGAAGAAAAAAATGTGAGCAAACCTTTTATCACTTAAATATATACTTGAAGTTGCTTGTATGTTTTTGAATGAGCATGCCTGAATGTGTGAATACTGGTTTTTAATGGCTTCTGCATGTCTGTATAAACAGGCATATTATCATTTTGTTCATATATAAGTTCCACTTCCCTCCAAACTAAAATTTTACTGCCATACAACAAAAAATTAAAAATAAACATTGATCTCTAATTTGAAAATGTCTATAACATTGTAGATTGAATTTTAAAAATAGTGTTAAGTAAAGACAATTAGTGATACTTTGGAAAAGGATACACAACAGTAGAAAAGAAAATTTGGTCCAAAATTATATATCTGGATTTCAAGCATCAATTAAATGAGTGAATTCGTGTTGAAAAAATATGGACTTTGGCATAAATATCTCGATTGTTAATAATGAGATTGATGAGGAAGATAGAGTTGAACAGAATTCATATTTTGGCCAACTGCCCACGATCTATGTCAAATTGAGTCTCGAGTTCGATGATGAAGGTAGCTTAGGAGCTCCTGATCATCAGAAAAATGTTCAACAAATTTTTCTTTCATCGTGACGATCGGTCGAAGTCAAATTAGGGTTTAAGTCCTATGTTTGGTCGAGGTTGAGTTTTGGTTTGCCGCGTTTTCGCCGAAGCGTCGGAACTTATCGGTGGTGGGGGAAAAGTTGCTATAGGGGTCGTCTAACCTATGGCCGAGTTGCTGATGCTCCGGTGGTCGGGGGTGTGCGCGCGAGGCTGTTCCAGGTAGGGTCTGTAGTTCCATATTTGGACTTGAATACGCGATTTTGATTTCGAGGAGTTATCGATGTTTTGGTGATCGGAATAGGGTGCAAAGGTGATTGTCGACTTGCGAAGGGTGAGGTGGATGATCGGAAGTGGCGACGTTGTTCGTGCACGTGTACGGTACTGTTTTGATGTCAGAAGTTTTTGGGGCGAGCAACTCGAGTGTTACTCGAGTATAGGGATAATTGTCTTCGGGTTAGTAACCAAGAACGCGCGAGAGTTTCTGATGCTTTAATTTATGCTCAAACTAAAACTCAACCTACTGGAAAAAAAAAGGGAGAGAAGAAGAAGAGTGCGTGAGTACGAGAGATGTCTCAGGTGGATTAGTGTGAAACTCGAGTGATTGCTCGAGTAACCTGAGATTTTGCTCGGGTTGTTTTCAGAAAAGGGTTAAGCTTATTAAATTTAAAGTTAATGTTGTAAACAAATTCTAGTACCAATAAAGTAATTACTGTTGGACAACTTAAATAAGAATTTATTTCGAGTTTAATAAATTAAGTAAATACTTAAAAATGTTAAAAATCCAATTAATACCTTAATTAGGCGATTAATGTAAGACAAGTTTTAAAAAACTTAATTAAAATTTTGTAGTTAATAATAATTTGATTTTCAAAGTTTAAAGAAGATTTCTTTTAAATGTTAATTAAAATAAATAATTAATATTGATTAACTTTTTAGAAAGCAATTGGGAATGATTACTTTATAATTATAATTAGAGATTGGTTAATTTATGATTAAGTGATAAATAAATTGGTAGTTAACTACTTAAAGTTAAAAAAAGTATGATTAGTAGTTAACTAATCAAGTAATTTAATTACGAATTAATAATTGATTAATTAAGTACTTAGTGGTTAAATATGGGTAATTAAGTTTAATAATTAACAATTTAGGTTACTAATTAATTAATAATCAAGAATGATTAATTAAGTAATTAAGAATTAATAATTAATTAATTAAATAGTTTGAAATGTGATAGTCAATTAATTTATAATTTATTTTACATGATTAAGTGGTAATTAAGAATGGATAATTAATGGTTTAAGGATTGATTAATCAAGTATTTAAAGGTTAATTAATTTAAAGAATAATTAATTAATGTGGTTAATATAATTAAGGTAACTAATATAAGAAGTGATTAATTAAAGGTTAGTTAATTAATAAAAGTAATTAATTAATGGTAAAAGTTAATTAACTTAAAGTGATTAAGAAATCATTATTAATTAAGGAGTAATTAATTATTGTAATTAATTAAGGAATAATAAATCTATTAATCAATTAAGGACAATGTATTATAATTAAGACTTAATTAATCAATAATTAAAGGTTTGTTAACTAAAGTAATTAATTAAGGAATAAGTAATTAAGATTTAATTGATTATAATTAAGGGTTAATTAATTAAGATAATTAGTTAAAGAAATGATTAATTAATAAACGTGGTTAAGACTTAATCAATTGTAGTTAATGATAATTAATCATTGATTAAAGATTACTAATGAAAGTAGTTATGTGAGTAATAAATTTAAAACCACATGATTTATTCCCCTTAATCGAAGATGTTTGATTGTTATTGAATGTTGTGTGATGGATTGACATATTTCATACGTGATGTGATGCTTTGGGCTGAGCTGCTATATTTGTGATGAGTATACCATTGTACGAATAGAAAAGCCCCTTGACCCGTAGAACGACATTTGAATTTCAATGCGACAGGGTGTCGGATTCCAGTTGGTTATCTGAAACCCACATCGAACTGTAATGGTAAATCTTTGTGATTGATAAATTTATTTTATCTATGAATATGTGAATAAAGATAAGCGTTATGGGATATAACGCTTATCAATATGATTGAATCTGTGATGATGATGCTGTGCACTATTGTGTTGAACCCCTGGACCACACTTATACACAAACAAATATGGGTTGCACGAGGAAATGGGTCAAGTCACAGATTTTCGAAATTGTTTTAAAATTGAATTTTTGAATTCAAATAGTTTTGGAAATGGGTTGGGTTTAAAATAAAAAGTTTTTGAAAAGGAATTTCAACGATAAAAGTTATTTTTGAATAACTTGATTTAGTTTTGAAATTTGATTTAAATTTGAACCCAAAATTTGAAATTAAAACCTATTTATGATTTAAATAGGTATACAAGTTTATATGGGTTTTAAAACCATCTTTTTAAGTGTAGTTTTGGGAATTTGAATTTAACCCAAAGATTTTAACTTGTATAAATATAATTGGATTTTTAGAAATGAAAACTATTATTTTCAAATAATAAAAACTTTAACATAAGAGATGAACTTCTAATTTGTGTTAAAAGGGTTTCAAGTCTAAAATGGAAAATGGTTTTCTAAGTTATGAGTAAATCTTTGGAAACGGTTTGAAAACTATAAGTTAAATCTTTAATTTAAAGATTTATCGAGTTAATCCAATTGAAATGGAAATTGTTTTGAAATCTATGAATAGATCTTTGTGAAACGGGGTGAACTTTGTGAAACGAATCTTTTTGTTAAAAGATTTAAAATGGTAATTTGTTTAACCATTCGAAAGAAAAGCTTTGGATTTTTAAGTTGTGACTTAACAGTAATCCCATATCCATATGTTTTTAAATATTGCGCTCACTATTCGGTTTATCCGGGAGAGGACCTTGTGTCATATAACCCATTCCGAGTAGTGATACGACGTTATGGATTGCATTTGAAGACCGATGTTGAAGACCAGGTGTCTTCAAGAACGATAGGATAACCTGTCGATTGACTATGCACTGAGTTGCTCCGGTATAGAGTTTTCCATATGTGATGGGGAGTCCGATCGGAAGTGTGGATAACCGGATTTGCAAGGGCTTCTTCGGAAGTGCCTTCGGTTCTGTTCAAACCTGGAACAGACTTGTATGGTTGTATGTCCGACATTACAATTTGAGATATTAAACTGATCTCTATCAAATACATTTCTGCTTGGTGGCGGAGAATTGATTATTTTAGCTTAACACCCTTTTTTGAGACGTACGAGCTTAGAGGTTATGTGGTTGATATTTATCAGTGATATATTCCCAATTTGGTAGTGTGGCATGCTGAGTGCTGCTGTGTATCATTTGTTGATCAAAGCATGGCTTTCGTGTAAAGCGTAGCTTTGTGGACGAGACTGCATCAGAACCTCAAACCCCGAAAATGGTCGAAACATGAAAGATGCGGCAAGGTTATGAGGGTCACGCCCTTTAGGATGTGTCATTACCTTTAGGAAAAGGGTGGTATCATGGTATGAAGCCTGGATGCTTACTCATGTGGATACTGCAGATCTATTACTTTGTGATTGCTTTGTGGTTCAGAGGCGCCTCGGATAAAGGTCCTAAAGGACCGAGGGATGGCATGCTCGAGTAGTAGTTACCTAGTTACAGAGGTAACCCGGCCTTGTGTTGGCAGAGATCCGGTTAGGTTCTCGGGACGTCCCGCCATAGGTGTACCCATGGACAGTAGGAAGTTCCTTAGCCTGACCATTTGTTGGAAATCCATTCATCCAATACGCACCTTGTACGGTTTTAGTTGTAGGACCTGCCATTTACTTATGGTGGCGCCCCACTGTTTAGATGGTAGCTATAGTAGGCATATGATACTGATCTTATGCTGGCTAGGATTTATATTATACTTTCTAAATGGTTTTCCTACACTATGCACGAGTAATAATATCAAAGGAATTTTCTCATATCAAGCATATTTGACTATCATAAGGAGAAATCTCTTCCAATTCTGCGTTTACATTGTGTGTGGGGCAGGAGGCCTTATGGTAGTTTCATTTTCTAAAAGGCATTGCGGATTTCAAATTTAAATTCTTTTATTTGTTTTAAAGACCAACTGTTTTGTTTGCTCATACCAGTCCCACGACGGACCTGGAGTTTATTGTTCCTTTCCTAAACTCTGGGTGCCCACAATTTTCCCACACGGGCAGTTTAGAGTTGAGTTTTCCAGATAATCAATAGTAGGTGTAGATTCGATAGCTTTCAGCCTTAGGGTTTGGCAATCGCATTTGGATCGAGTTGCTTCACTTCACTTGATTGGGAGTTCGAGCTTTTTCTGGATTGTTGCTTTGGAGATGGAGATTACTGACTCTGGAGTTCTTTCTTGAAGACTATATTGGAGATATTATTCCGTTGTTTGTGTTATCTTTTCTTTCCGCTGCTATTGTCTTGTATCATATCTCTGATGTATATTCATTGTATTATTCAGTTGTATCATATTGTATCAAATTTTGTATATTGATATATTCTTTTTCTTCTGCTGTGTTGTACTTAATGTGTTATAAGCTCCGGCGAAACAGATTCAACGTTTGGGTCTGCGGCATTTGAATACGAGTGTCGTATTCGGTGCCGATTTTCGAAGGCCGAGTCCTGGTCGCTACATTTGGTATCAGAGCTAAAGGTTAAAACTTTAGCTCAGGAGTATAACACATTAAGTAGCTCATTAGAGATAGGGTGAAGTATACCCTAGAATGAGTATATCCCTAAAATATTCGTTCGAACGCCTCAGTAAATTCTCTTACTATCCACTGATAGTAAGTACGAGTGCAAGAATAGGATGAGATAAGGGATAGGGGAGTACCACTATATAATGGTCAATACCCTGCAATAGTGCAAACAACTTTCTCTATCAATCTCCTTTGATTCAATTCCAAATTCTTTTGATTGCTTCGTGGCAGCTCCAGAAAGAAGTTTCGGTGCAATGGTGGCCCTACGAATCGTTGTAGAAAATCCTTACTTCGTATCTTCATCGGTTTCTTATCGTTTTAAACTTTAATGAATTTTAAATTTTAAATTGAAAATTTTAAATAAATTGGAAATTTTAAATTAAGTTAAATTGGTTAATAGAATATAAGGCTAAATTTGAATTACATTAATAAAACGATTTCGTTTAAAACCAAATTAGAAATTCTATTGTAATTTCTTGTGTATATCAAAGTACGAAGAGGGACAAATTGGTGTATACTTTGGGATATTCCGACCTGAGTTGGAATCCATATCTGGTGTTTGAGAAATTATAGAAGATTAAATCTATCCATCTATCTATTCTTTGGGATCCGATACATTCTACGAACGATTAGTTATCACTTCGAACTAATCAATGCTCTTGCATATCCGTAGACCGGTGGACCCGAGTATCTTGTGTAATAATTGTATGAGTTTATTCTTATATTGTTGGTATTCTGATTTGGTAAGTCCAATGCAGAATAGAGAAAATTATTTCTCTATCTGTCATCTATTCTTTGTTGTCTTCCTTGCAAATTTCGAGGATGAATTTTTTTAAGGGGGGAATCTGTAACAATCCCCATTTTTAATTAAATTTAAATTGATAGTTAAAATAAATTTTTGAATAAAGTTTTAAATTAAGTTGAATTTTTCAGATTAAATAGGGTATTTGTTTATTTGGATATTGATTTTAACATTTAATTGGAGTTTTGAATTTGTATATTTAAAATCTTATAAATAAAAAAATAATATCCTAAAATTTTTCAATACAAATTAATAATATATTTTAAACTTATGAAATTTAATTTAAAAATAAATTGAAAGAAAAATCTCAAACAAATAAAATAAGTGATAACTATATATAAATGAATTCCAATTTATTTTGATTCTTAAAATTTTGAAATAATGAGAGTTTTGAAAAGTCATTTAAATTTAAAATTTTATACATATATGTATATTGCATATATGAGTATATTTAAGTGTATACATTTAATTTGAATATAAATAGCACAAGTATGTGTATGAATATAATAAATGGGCATAAATGTTTATATTTTAAAGTTGGATTGAAATTTGAATTTAAATTTAAGATAAATATTTTTTTAAAAATAAGTGGCATTTAAATAATGTATATAATGTATATACATTGAGGAATAATGTATATAATGAAATATTGGTTAAATTTTTTTAACATTGTATATGTATATACACACATACAAATGGATAAAGAGGTGTGTTCATTTATAAAATAAATGTGATATAAGGAAATTTATAAACAATCTTTTGTCTTTGAAAATTTTAAATGGAAACATATACATAAGGAAGTAAAGAAGTAAACATACATATGTAAGTATGGATTTGTACAAGTGTTTAGGCCTCATGATGATTTCTTACAAATGGCATCCAACATATTCAATTGAATAAAATAATTAAATAAAAAATTACAAAAAAACTTTTCATATCCCCATAACCAAATCATATTTACTCTCACCAAATCTGAACAAATCAGTAATCAAAGATTTGGCATTTCAAAGCTACAACACCAAAGAAAAAAAGAAGTAGAAACATAAATCAGAAAGAAAAAAAACTGTCAGTTTTCTTCAATTCAAAATAAAGAGTGAAAAGGAATCTGGAAATCTTATGAAAGCTTCAAGCTTATTTTTCCATCTCATAGGCAAGTTTTTAACTTCATAGTTTAATAAATTCTTGGTTTCAAAATAAAGTTTTAACATAAAACAAATTCAAAAAAAAATTGCAGATTTATAAAAGATACAGCGTTGCAGTTTTGTTGGCCAAAGCAGTGCAAAATTTCTGCAAAACAATCTAAGGCAAGTAATTTTCTTTAAAAGTTTGAATTTAATGTTGTTGATTAATAACAAAGCAAGAATCTAAGCAATAGTATCAATGTAAGTTGCAGGAAGAATCAAGTTCAAGGCAAATTTGATTTCTGTTTTCAAGTTGCAGAGAAAAAAAAGAAAACTTCTCTGTCATTCAACTGTAAGTAAAATAAATAAAAGACTACTGTTATTAATGACCTAAGTATATGAACATGACAGAGTATAAGCAAAGATTTCCCTTTGTAACTTGCAGATTAAACTAAGAAAAAAAATTAAAGTAGGAAAAATATGGGAGTTGCAGGCTTCACCTTCTTTTGATTTTGCCAAGGAACTATTCTATCTTCTGAAGAGAAAAAAAGTGAGCAAACCTTTTATCACTTATATATATATATACTTGAAGTTGATTGTATGTTTGTGAATGAGCATGAATGTGTGAATACTGGTTTTTAATGGCTTGTGCATGTCTGTATAAATAGACATATTATCATTTTATTCATGTATAAGTTCCAGTTCCCTCCAAACTAATCTTATACTGCCATACAACGAAAAAATAAAAATAAACATTGATCTCTAATTTTAAAATGTTTGTAACATTATAGATTGAATTTTAAAAATAGTGTTAAGTACAAACAATTAGTGATACTCTGGAAAAGGATACACAATAGTAGAAAAGAAAATTTGGTCCAAAATTGTATATCTGGATTTCAAGCTTCAATTAGATGAGTGTATTCATGTTGAAAAAATATGGACTTTGGCATAAATATCTCTATTTTTAATAATGAGATTGATGAGGAAGATAGAGTTGAACAGAATTCATATTTTGGCCAACTGCCGACGATTTATGTCAAATTGAGGCTCGAGTTCGATGTTGAAGGGAGCTTAGGAGCTCGTGATCATCAGAAAAATGTTCAACAAATTTTTATTTCATCGCGATGATCGGCCGAAGTCATATTAGGGTTTAAGTCTTATGTTTGGTCGAGGGTGAGTTTTGGTTTGCCGCGTTTTCGCCGAAGCATCGGAGCTTATCGGTGGTGGGTGAAAATTTGCTATAGGGGTCGTCTAACCTATGGCTGGAGTTGCTGACGCTCCGGTGGTCGGGGGTGTGCGTGCGAGGCTGTTTCAGGTAGGGTCTATAGTTCCAAATTTGGGCTTGAATACGCGATTTTGATTTCGAGGAGTTATCGATGTTTTGGTGGTCGTAATGGGGTGCGAAGGTGATTGTCGACTTGCGAAGGGTGAGGTAGATGATCGGAAGAGGCGACGTTGTTCGTGCACGTGTACGGTACTGTTTTGATGTCAAAAGTTTTTGGGGCAAGCGACTCGAGTGTTACTCGAGTATAGGGATCATTGTCTTCGGGTTAGTAACCAAGAACGCGCGAGAGTTTCTGATGCTTTAATTTACACTCAAACTAAAACACAACCTACTAGAAAAAAAAGGGAGAGAAGAAGATGAGTGCGTGAGGACGAGAGATGTCTCGGGTGGATTAGTGTGAAACTCGAGTGATTGCTCGAGTAACCTGAGATTTTGCTCGGGTTGTTTTCAGAAAAGGGTTAAGCTTATTAAATTTAAAGTTAATGTTGTAAACAAATTCTAGTACCAATAAAGTAATTACTGTTGGAAAACTTAAATAAAAATTTATTTCGAGTTTAATAAATTAAGTAAATACTTAAAAATGTTAAAAATCCAATTAATACTTTAATTAGGCGATTAATGTAAGACAAGTTTTAAAAAACTTAATTAAAGTTTTGTAGTTAATAATAATTTGATTTTCAAAGTTTAAAGAAGATTTCTTTTAAATGTTAATTAAAATAAATAATTAATATTGATTAACTTTTTTAGAAAGCAATTGAGAATGATTACTTTATAATTGTAATTAGAGATTGGTTAATTTATGATTAAGTGATAAATAAATTGGTAGTTAACTACTTAAAGTTAAAAAAATGTATAATTAGTAGTTAACTAATCGGGTAATTTAATTACAAATTAATAATTGATTAATTAAGTACTTAAGTGTTAAATAATGGGTAATTAAGTTTATTAATTAACAATTTATATTATTAATTAATTAATAATCAATGGTGATTAATTAAGTAATTAATAATTAATTAATTAAATAGTTTGAAATGGGGTAGTCAATTAATATATAATTTATTAAATAGGATTAATTGGTAATTAAGAATGGATAATTAATGGTTTAAGGATTGATTAAACAAGTATTTAAAGGTTAATTAATTTAAAGAATAATTAATTAATGTAGTTAATATAATTAAGTAATTAATTTAAGAAGTGATTAATTAAAGGTTTGTTAATTAATAAAAGTAATTAATTAATGGTAAAAGTTAATTAACTTAAAGTGATTAAGAAATCATTATTAATTAAGGAGTAATTAATTATTGTAATTAATTAAGGAATAATAAATCTATTAATCAATTAAGGACAATGTATTATAATTAAGACTTAATTAATCAATAATTAAAGGTTTATTAATTAAAGTAATTAATTAAGGAATAAGTAATTAAGATTTAATCGATTACAATTAAGGGTTAATTAATTAAGATAATTAGTTAAAGAAATGATTAATTAATGAAGGTGGTTCAGCCTTAATCAATTGTAGTTAATGATAATTAATCATTGATTAAAGATTACTAATGAAAGTGGTTATGTGAGTAATAAATTTAAAACCACACGATTTATTCACCTTAATCGAAGATGTTTGATTGTTATTGAATGCTGTGTGATGGATTGACATATTTGATATGTGATGTGATGCTATGTGATGCTTTGGGCTGAGCTGCAATATTTGTGATGAATATACTATTGTATGAATATAAAAGTCCCTTGACCCGTAGAACGACATTTGAATTTCGATGCGACAGGGAGTCGGATTCCAGTTGGTTATCTGAAACCCACATCGAACTGTAATGGTAAATCTTTGTGATTGATAAATTTATTTTATCTATGAATATGTGAATAAAGATAAGCGTTACGGGATATACCGATTATCGATATGATTGAATCTGTGATGATGATGTTGTGCACTATTGTGTTGAACCCCTGGACCACACTTATATACACACAAATATGGGTTGCACGAGGAAATGGGTTAAGTCACAGATTTTCGAAATTGTTTTAAAATTGAATTTTTAAATTCAAATAGTTTTGGAAATGGATTGGGTTTAAAATAAAAAGTTTTTGAAAAGGAATTTCAAAGATAAAAGTTAATTTTTGAATAACTTGATTTAGTTTTGAAATTTGATTTAAATTTGAACCCAAAATTTGAAATTAAACCCTATTTATGTTTTGAATAGGGTATACAAGTTTATATGGGTTTTAAAACCATTTTTTTAAGTGTAGTTTTGGGAATTTGAATTTAACCCAAAGATTTTAACTTGTATAAATATAATTGGATTTTCTGAAATGAAAACTATTGTTTTCAAATAATAAAAACTTTCACATAAGAGATGAACTTCCAATTGGTGTTAAAAGGGTTTCAAGTCTAAAATGGAAAATGGTTTTCCAAGTTATGAGTAAATCTTTGGAAACGGTTTGAAAACTATAAGTTAAATCTTTAATTTAAAGATTTATCGAGTTAATCCAATTGAAATGGAAATTGTTTTGAAATCTATGAATAGATCTTTGTGAAACGGGTTGAACTTTGAGAAATGAATCTTTTTATTAAAAGATTTAAAATGGTAATTTGTTTAACCATTCGAAAGAAAATCTTTGTATTTTTAAGTTATGACTTAACTGTAATCCCGTATCCATATGTTTTTAAATATTGTGCTCACTATTCGGTTTTCTCAGGAGGGACCTTGTGTCATATAACCCATTCCGAATAGTGATACGACGTTATGGTTGCATTTGAAGACCGCTGTTGAAGACCGGGTGTCTTCAAGAACGATAGGATAACCTGTCGATTGACTCTGCACTGAGTTGCTCTGGTACAGGGTTCTCCATATGTGATGGGGAGTCCGATCAGAATTGTGGATACCCGGCTTCGCAAGGGCTTCCTCGAAAGTGCCTTCGGTTCTGTTCGAACCCGGAACAGACTTGTATGGTTATATGTCCGACATTACACTTTGAGATATTAAACTATCTCTATCAAATATATTTCTGCTTGGTGGCGGAGAATTTATTCTCTTACCTTAACGCCCTTCTCTGAGATGTACGAGCTCAAAGGTTATGTAGTTGATATTTATCAGTGATATATTCCCAATTTGGTAGTGTGGCATGCTGAGTACTGCTGTGTATCATTTGTTGATCAAAGCATGGCTTTCGTGTAAAGCGTAGCTTTTGTGGACGTGACTGCATCAGGACCTCACACCCCGGAAATTGTCGAAACAGGAAAGATGTGGCAAGGTTATGAGGGTCGCGCCCTTTAGGGTCTGTCATTCCCTTCTGGAAAAGGATGGTATCATGGTTTGGAGCCTGGATGTTTACTCTTGTGGATACTGCAAATCTATTACTTTGTGATTGCTTTGTGGTTTAGAGGAACCTCGGATAAAGGTCCCAAAGGACCGGGGGATGGCATGCTCGAGTAGTAGTTACCTAGTTACAAAGGTAACCCGGCATTGTGTTGGCAGACATCCGGTTAGGTTCTCAGGACGTCCCGCAAGAGGCGTGCCCATGGACAGTAGGAAGTTCCTTAGGCTGACCATTTGTTGGAAATCCATTCATCCAATACGCACCTTGTACAGTTTTAGTTGTAGAACATGCCATTTACTTATGGTGGCGCCCCACTGTTTAGATGGTAGCTATAGTAGGCATACGATACTAGTCGTATGCTAGCTAGGATTTATATTATACTTTCGAAATGGTTTTCCTATACTATGCACTAGTAATAATATCAAAGGAATTTTCTCGTATCAAGCATATTTGACTATCATAAGGAGAAATCTCCTCTAATTCTGCGTTTGCATTGTGTGTGTGGCGGGAGGCCTTATGGTAGTTTCATTTTCTAAAAACATTGCGGATTTCAAATTTAAATTCTTTTGTTTGTTTAAAGACCAACTGTTTTGTTTGCTCATACCAGTCCCACGACTGACCTGGAGTTTATTGTTCCTTTCCTAAACTCTGGGTGCCCATAATTTTCCCACACAGGCAGTCTAGAGTTGGGTTTTCCAGATAATCAATAGTAGGTGTAGATTCGATAGCTTTCAGCCTTAGAATTTGGCTATCGCATTTGGATCTAGTTGCTTCACTTCATCTTGATTGGGAGTTCAAGCTATTTCTGGATTGTTGCTTTGGAGATGGAGATTACCGACATTGGAGTTCTTTCTTGAAGACTATATTGGAGATATTATTTCGTTGTTTGTGTTATCTTTTCTTTCCGTTGCTATTGTCTTGCATCATATCTCTGATCTACATTCATTGTATCATTCAGTTGTATCATACTGTATCAAATGTTGTATATTGATATATTCTTTTTCTTCCGCTGTGTTGTACTTAATGTGTTATAAGCTCCGGCGAACTAGATTCGACGTTTGGATCTGCGGCATTTGAATACGAGTGTCGTATTCGGTGCCGGTTTTCGAAGGCCGAGTCAGGGTCGCTAAAAATATACTTTGTTATATTGTGATAATTAATTTAAGCATATAAAATCGTAAATCTTTAGAGATCTGGTATATGGTAGTAATTATAATGTTTTGTTGTAACGACCCAGAATTTCCGTCATTTGAAATTCTATTTAATAGATTTTGAATATTCGCAAGTAAATTTTATAAGTTGAATAACTTATATTTCGAATATAGTGATTTAATTGAATAATTAAATTGTTGATTTAATATTTGAAATTACAGAAATAATTGAAAAATGGATTTAATATGAATAAAAATAATTTATAAAGTTGAATAAATTCTACTTGAATTATAATGATGTTAGAGAACTTTTTAAATTGAATTACAAGTAAATTCACAGAAATTGAATATTTTAATATTTAATTAACGTGTAAAAATAACCATTTTTCATACAGTCTTATATTTCGATGAAACCAGTTTCGTTGGATCCGTAATATTATATTATTGTAAGATTTCAAATTTCATCTCAATCAAATTTACGGTTTAGTTGTGGCAAGCTAAAACACGTAGAAATTCGTTTAAATGAATTTTAAATTAAAATAAGTCGATTTGAAAATCTGTAACGACCCGCCGCTCTGACTGCCCCCAGTCGGTAATTAAACCAACTTGAGACGTTCAAAATGACGGATTGTTATTCAGTTTATAGAGTTTAAACAGAATCAGCCACAGAATCACAGAATAATCATAATATTTCACATAAATGAATTTTCTTACATATATCAGAGTTTATACAATGCATTAAATTTTTATGCAGTGGAATATATCTTTTAAAAGTACAAAATTTTTCGAAAAGCTAAAGTGAAGCAATTTCCCCAACTCTCTCTAACTTCGCGGCCTGAAAATCTTCAAGCTGTAAAATACTCGGTCTGACCCGAGTATTACATTAAAAAGAAAATAATACACAGGTCAGTCTAATTCAAACTCAGTTATTAGTGCATAGAGGCAATAATAATCAAACAACAATTAGACGACAGTCAAATATAAATTTACCTATCCGATCCTTTAACAAGAAATCGGATAACGGTAAATATAACACTTAACAGTGTTAAACCATAAAAGAGTAGATTCAGATTATCAATGAAGATAGATGAAGGGGAT
This sequence comes from Allium cepa, assembly GCA_030765085.1. Lineage (NCBI taxonomy): Eukaryota > Viridiplantae > Streptophyta > Magnoliopsida > Asparagales > Amaryllidaceae > Allium > Allium cepa. The sequence continues at coordinate 170,436,767 of CM060932.1, forward strand.
TTTTTTTATTTTAAAGATAATTTAGAAAAAAACATCAGAATTGCCTAAACGACAATTTACAACAAAATCATCCAAATCGCTTCAAAATATATTGAATTGGCAACATAAACAAAATAAATTTCCATCAATAGAAAACATCAATCAAAACATCAAATTTGGTAGGGCTGCAGTACACACGCGTATACGGCCTCGCCACATTTAAATTGTTAACTCTGTGTGGCTGCAGTTCACGCTTGCGTGCACTGCCTCGCCAATACCGTAATGAAATATGCAAAAGATCATAAATCAAAACAAAATAGTATATCAATAAAACAAAGCCGTGTGGCTGTAGTTCACACTTGCGTGCACTGCCTTGCCACTATCGTGATGATGTACTCAAAAGGTCAACGAACCAAAATCAACGAAGGTTCAAATATCGATTCAAAATGTCGGTACTGCGTGGCTGCAGTGCACGCACGCGTGCGCTGCCTCGCCACAACAACATGTGAAATCATATCAAGATAGAATACTATCAGAAATCAAAGTTGCAGAGGTCAAGTCAGTGACTCAACACAACTGCAATACCAAACCCTATGCAACTAGGCAAGGTCGAAATGCAATTGTTTTGCATATACTCAAGTAAATCTCAAGAAAACAAGTTTCCAAACAACTCATGGTTGCACACTTCAACAAGTGTAATATTTTATATAAAATGAAACTGCAGCCCACTACTTGGACTCAAGGGCAAACTGCAACAATAACGCAGCCACCACAAGATCCCACATGAAACCACTTAAAACTATCGAGCATAAATTCAAACACAACCGAACAGTGTAGTGATGGGTATACCACCAAGTGAGTATGATAACACAATCCATCAATTGAAACAGCAACTATGAAGTGAATATAACAAAATATATGCAACAGCACCAAGGAATGGCACATGTATGCTACAGGCCTGAACCAACCAAAATAGATGCAACATGGTCGGAATGCAAATAAACATGAATCAAGACCAGTTCGGCAAAAATCAAAAATGCAACCAAAGGCAACATGAAATATAACAGACTAAATGAAGTAACACTGCCGATGCAAGCAGGCTCGAGTCACAGTGTAGTATGAACCATAAGGTATACAACAAGTAGATGAACTATGCAACAGAGAGGTGTACACGTGACTCAAGTATGCACCTAGAACACCAAGTGAAAGAAGACCTCATGGCAAATATGATCTGTGTCTAATCAGTGGACATGCATGAAGCTTGAATAAGACTTGAGTGCTACATTAGAGAGTGCACAGACAATAAAATGAAGGCAATGCACAGGCAACACATGAAGGCAATGCACAGGTTAATGTGACAGCAAGTACAACCAATGGTACAAGACAATGAACAAACAAGATGAACTTAAAATCAGTGACAACTTCACAACCAACTGATCAGACTTCACGCTAAGCAATGGACCAGTAAATAGTGACTTCAACATAGCAGTGTCTTGTAGTTTAATTTGAACTTTGTTTTAGAAAACTCGGGTCAAACCTTGGTTTAAAAATTTAAAAACAGATCTTAAATTTTCAGAGTTATTAACTAACTGTTTTTAACTTAATATATGTTTAATCTTTAGTTTAGAATATAACAACCAATATTGTCCTAACACTAAGCTCAGAACAAATCAGTGTATCAATAAGGAATGGATTTTTTTTTCCGAACATTGTATCGAGAAAACTCAAAACAGAGGGGTATATGATATACAGCCTGCACTCACATATTATTCATCATTCATAAGGCATTCATATATAATGATATAAACACACTCATTCACATACATATATGCATTAGAATTTATACGCTTAAATTTTGTTATTAAGTGATGTTACTCACAGTATTCTTAAAACTTGGATCTTGCAAAATCAAACATAAATTATTCAAACATTAAATCTTAAAAGAGGTTGAGGGGTGAAATTTCAGAATTTTTTTTTTAAAACTTATCCTATAACTGTAAACAGCAATCAAGATCATATACAGGCATGCCCCTTCACAACTTCATATTTAAACACATGCAGGCATTTTTAAACAATCACACTATAAATATAAAACAGCATATCAAGGCACAGAGGTAGATAAGTGGGTTTGCTCACTGCAGATTCAACAAAGTATGATAGAACCGAAACTATGTTACTCAAGAAATTTGTTGAATCGAAGCCTGTTGAAGTTCCAAAAAATCAAGCTAAAACTGTGCAACTTAAAATCATAAATTATACGAATTTGAACAGGGTCCAAGTAAACGAAATTGGAATAAGTCAATCACCAAACGATTTTATACGAACGAAATCACAGAATCAAACAAGCAAAACACAGTCGAATACCAATTTAGAAATTCGAATCTAAAAAAAAACACTGGTCGAAACTAGATGTGAGTGACTAAAATCAATCACCTTTGTCGAACGAGGAGCACGCGAGCGAATTGAAGCCGAAGCAAGCCCTAATTTCGAAAAGCCCTAATTTGAAGACGAATGAAAATTGGAGAGGCCGCCATTTTTTTTCTCTTTCGTTTCGAATGATGGAAGAAGGAGGTAGGGTTTCGAATATAAGAGAGGGGAGACGTGATTTTGGTCGTGGGTTATGGCTGAAACAAAGGCGTGTTTTTAGCTGATAAGAGTAAGGCAGTGTACTCTTTTTTTTAATATATATTATTATATTTTTTTCATTTTTAAATTCAATTTGTTTTGTATAATTATTTTCATTACTTTGTTTTGTTTATTTTTGTTGTTAAAATTTTAACTAAGTGTATTTATTTATTTTATTTTGTATTGATTAAAATTTTGTTCCTTTTTATTTAAGCTAAAGAAAATGTTATTAAACTAACCATCCATTTATAAATTTACATAAATAATAATTCTTGTATCCAAATTATTTTTTCTAAGTCATTAGTTTGAATTTAAAATACAAATTCAATATTCAATTTCAACTCCAAAGTCAAATTTAGATTTTTATTCAACTTTTTATAGATTAAATTCTAAAATTTAATCGCTCATTCATAGTTATATTGGGAATTCAAACTAAACCATCATTCAAATATTTAAAATTAATTAAATATTTTCAATTTAAATTGTTCAAAATTCAGGGTTGTTACAAAATCTATCTTCCAAATATGATCGAAATGGCTTTCGATATATATTCCATTGTGTTCGAAATAGGGGTAAAACATTATAAACGCAAGGTGGCACGTTTGGAGTACGGAAAAAATTCGGGTGAATAGTATCGCGAAATTCTCTATAAAAGGACACATTTTTTTCTATTTTTCCAAAACCCTTGCTAGAGTTATAGCAGCTGCCACTTCCTTTTCGATAGCCAAAATTATTCAATTCTTATCTCCTCAATATCTCTTGATCCATAAACAATTACGGAAATGTTTCAACCACAACATTGAAGAGCCATATGAGATCTTCAGATCTATACGGTGATGATGAATTTATGATTAACGTTGTGGCAGGCAATCAAGCTTGAAGACAACGCATTTGCGCATGTTTTCCAAGGCAGGGAAGAGGCTGAGCGTGACCGGTCCTTGACCGATGGTGGCACACATGAGGGGCTTTGAGACTATAGTCGATGGTCGTCGTATAGTTCATCGTAGGTGGAGCGATAATTCACAAAAAAATGGCGGCTATGGGTTGTGCTTTGATCTTAAACGATGGGGAAGTGAAAGCAAGCGATCAGCCTATATTTGATCAAGTGTAGTGAATGGCCATGATCGATTTGAGGTTTTAAAATGTGTAAATTATTATATTAAAATTCGTATAAACTTTGTAAATGCCATATCTTTGTCATATGAGGTCCGCTTTTGGCGAAACAAGTTGCGTCGGGTCCATATTAACGAGTACTAAATTTTAGAGCTGGTTTGGAGTTGACTAGAGCTAGTGTAAATTTTGATTAAAATTAAATGGTTGTTTAATTTTATTCCGAATAAAATACTGCAACTGCTATTGGAAGCAATGTGAGTACAACTCACTCTTTCTGACTCGCTGATATTTTTATATAATTAAGAATAAAATTATTTTATGACGACCGATGATTATTTGGATGATATATGATATATTATATATATCGATTGGTATTTGGATATATTCCTGTCTATTGGAGCAGATGAGACCCTATACGTTTCCGTGTATGAGCGGATGACCCATTGTACGTGCATCTGCCTCGAAGCGGACATGGTACGCATATTCTAATATGTATATTTGTTGTAGGTGATAGGTTGGAAGGATCCAACTAAATTACTCGCCAGTAGTGGTTTTATTTACAAATATTGTGATATATGATGTTTTGGATGCCGCGCTCGATGTATTTAGTGCCGTTGCAGCATTGGGCCTATTTTTGGTAACTTGAAAATATTAAAGTGGTGATTTCAAATTAAAAAGGATTTTCAAGTGATTTTGAAAAATAAATGTTTATTGATTTTGAATTGCAAAAGAAATGGATTTATTTTAAACAAATAAAAAGTTATAATTTTTATGTTATAAAAATTATGATTTTTGTGAAATATAGTCAAAAGGTTATTTTGGAAATAAGGAATTAACTATTTTGTAAAATAGTTTAAATGGAGATTTTTGAATTATTATAAATAGTTTATATAGGAGATTTATAAAATTGACATTTTATAAATCAAAAGTGATGGAATTATAAAGGAGTTCTGTAAGTGTTAAAATGAAGTATAAATGGATCTTATAAGTGAATAAGATTTGTCATTTATGAAGTTATAAAAAGAATGATTTTGTAAATGGATGGTTTATAAGTAATTAAATTATAATTTGAATTTTTGGCATGTAAATGAGATGTAAATGGAATTTGTTAATAAAAGGGATTTTATAAGTTGAAGTTTTTATAAAATAGAAATGTGAATTTATAAACACTGTTTTATCAATTCGAAATCAATTGAGTTTGAAAAGTTAATTGTGAAAGTTTATTAAAGGAATTTCATCCATGATTTTGGGTAGTGGATAATCCTTCAATTAAATGTGCAATAGTAATGAATTGGGTAAAGGAGATATATTCACGATTTTGGACAGTGAATAATCCTTAATAAAATGAGAAGAAATAATGAATTTGGGTTAGAGAATTATATTCATGATTTTGGACAGTGAATAATATTACATAAAAAGGATATGTTTTGAAAAGTGATCATTTAAATGGAGTAAAATGGTTTGAAGATCTTTTAAAATAAGTTAAGTATCAAATACATAGATTCACCATTCATGGTTTAAATAGATGTTTTCGAGAAATAAGGAAATGATGGACTATAACACTGTTGTTATAGTAAATGATTTTCGAAAGAAAATATTTTGCATAGTATATGGGATTTATATATCTATCTTATTTTCAAATCCCTATACTAGTGATTTTGGGTTGTTGTAACGATATTTTACGCTGTGATAACCTGGATTTCGGGTATTAGGTAATTGAATAATTATCTGATTTAGCTATTTGAAAATACTGATTTATAGATTAAAATAAATAATAATGATTGTTTATTTATATATAGATATGAATAGATTTTAAATAGGATTATTGTTTACAAACTGAATTTGTGATTGTTTAAATATATATTTGAGCAGATTTAAAATTGGATTTTTAAGTTTGGATTTGAATTTGAAATTGAAATTCAAAAGATAGATATTTGTAAATATTTTGAATTTAAAAATATATGTATAATATTTTTATTTTTATATAATTTGTTTTATATTATTTTCTATAAAGGATTTTATTTATATAAATTTAAAAAAATGTATTTATTAAATAGGAAATTGAATGTAAAAGTTAAAAAAAAACATTTAAATTTTATTTACACATGAATATTACATATGTAATTTGTACAAGCCTTGGAAATAACAAGTGGCGATATGTTTCTTTAAGTTGAGAAATTAATATAGTGACTAGAGAATCAAGCTGTAAAACAGTTCCAAATTTTTCCATACTCTCTTCTCTCAATCTCGATTTCCTTCATCTTCCTTTTTAAAACAAAACCAAAAATCTGAAGAATAAAGATAAAGCTAAACTAAACAACAACCAGGATTACAACTGAACAATTCGAGATCATCTAAAACAAGTGCGAATTCAGATTCAAATAGCAGCAGATTCAAATCAACAAATCAAGTTACAAATTCAAAGTCAAGCTTCAATCGACTGTCGGGTTCCAGTAATAGACCGCTGTTCAACAATAATGGGAGTAAACTTTATCCTTTGACTAGATCTACCTGTTTAAAACAATGCATGTGGTAAATGTTTGAAAAAAATTGATGAAATGTTGGCAAGAATGTTTGAATAATGATTATATATATTAAGATGAGTATAGTGTGAATATCTGAGAATATTTCTTTATTAAATTTAAACAGACCAAAAATATCTCTTCATGTAAGGTAATTTAGATTATGATGTTCAAAGGGAAGTAAACAAGGACAGTGCACAGTTTGTAAGGGGAATTTCGATGGCAATCAGGGGGTTGCTGAATGATGTAGTTATACGAGATAGATGTGATTGGAAAATAGAAGTTTAACAATAGAATGGTAGAAGGCTGATGTGGATTCAGGGAGGAAATTGCATGAAGTTGCAAGCAGTTTTGTAGTATGGATATGCAGTTGGAATGTGTTGTATGAAGAGGTGGCTAGGGGTGAAGAGATGTTTCTAAAGAGGAAGTCGGTAGAGGCAGGAAGGGATGACTTGCTGTGCACTGAAGTATTTGTGCCCAGATGAAAATTTAGTGTGAGGTTGTATTGGGAATGGCAGTAGTTAGCAGCAATTTTGTTGTAGTGTTATGGTGAAATTGCTGCAGGGAGGTGGTGAAGTGGGCAAAAGAGATACTGCTGGAATAGTGGTGATAGGTAGGATATTGTTGAGGTGAGAGAAAGGTTCTAGTGATGTATGGTTGTGGTTTGTGAAATGCATAGGCCGTAAGTAGCAAGTGATGAAGTTGTATAATTGTATATAGAAGTGTGCACTAGTAGCAAGTGATGATGTGGGATGGTTGCAGCACTGTGGATGGAAGGCAAAAAGGTGGGATGCAAGGCAATGTGTATTATGAGATGGTGTCACTATTGTTCAGTGATGAGCGTATGTTTATTGAATGAAGTGGGGGTGACTGTTTGGAAAGACTGGTATGCTACTGTATTGTATGGCTGTTGTCTGGTGTGTAGTGATGCAATGGTGTTTTATTGGAATTATGTGGTGTTGTTTGTTCACAGTAAGTTATAGTGGTTGATTTGTAGTGTTGGTTGTGGATGAGGCTTGTAAATGAGGGGGCGGTAGATGCAGCAAGTTTGAGAAGGATGTGAATATTGTATGTGTTTGCATGTAGAGGAGGTGGATGTATTTTGTTGTGGCAGGATAATGGTGATGATGGTTGAATGAAATTGATGAGAATTTATGTATGTATATTGATGGGTAGAACTGTGTTAATGATGGCAGTTTTGGGATGATGTTTAATGGGAGTATATGCTTGATGGTTGTAAGTGAGATGTGGTGTGGGAGTAGTAGAGGGTTTGTGCACAGATATGTGTACACTTGAATAGTGACTGGTGGTATGGTGTGTAGCAATGGACAGAAATGGATGTGGAGATGCGTGGTTTATTTGCTGGAAGAGTAAAGCAATTTTGTAGGGGGGTCTTGAGGTGGGACAGTGATGGGTATGTGAAACTGAAGTTTTGTTTGTTATATGAAGTTTATCAAGCAACATTTAGGTGATGAAGTGGTATGTGTAGAAGTTTAAAGTATGGTTTGATTCGTGTTTACGAGTAATTTTATATCTAACAGTTTTCAAAAATCATAAACAATTTATCAAACATTTCTTAATGGAGGATAATTAATTAATGAGATAATTACTAGATGAAAGTAATTTAAGGAAATTTCTTAATGGAAGCAGTAAGGATTAATTACTTAGTGTAATCAATTAAGGGATATATGAAATTAGCAATTAATTAATGGGTAGTTAATTAATGAGTGGGGTTAATAAATGGTTAATCAATCATTGTAAGTGATTAATTTGAGTAATTGATTAGGCATTAATGTAATTAATGTGAATAGGTAAAGATTAATTAATTTGTGTGATTAATTAAAAGTTAATTACTTAATGTAATTAGAGAGGATAATTTAGGCATGATTTATTAATGGTTTAAATATAATTAATGTTAAGTAAGCAGGATTAAAAGCAATTAAAGTAATTAATTTAATTCATGATGTGATTAATTCATCTTGCTTATGAATAGTTGATTGATATTTCTGATATGAAATGTTTTGTCATATGATTGGATTGAACAGAGAAAATGTGGTTATCTTTCGGGATGAATTGTTGTGTAAGTGACATCCTTTATTTAAAGTTTGTATTGAATTTCACTTGAATAACTTGGTTTTTAAGATGAAATTGGGTTCGAAGAGACCGAGGTCGGGTACCGGTAAGTACCCGAAACCTCTTCGATTTTTTATAGATTTGATATGTGAAATCAATTGGCTGGAGTGGGATTGACAAGATCATTTAAACTAAGTAAAGGTACTTAGGAATTTATTTGTGGAAATAAGTGTTGATTATAACAAGTTGTTAACTTGAGTACGAGTTACCCCAGGTTTTTTTTAAAATAAGTTTCATGCTTTTGTATTTTTGTTAATGGGTTTACTCACGCTGGTTTCCAGCCTGACCCGGGTGTTACTTTGATGTAATGCTTGGGTCAGATCGAGTATTACATATTTTCAGGTAAGGACGTTCTGGAGCTCAGGAGGCGAGCTGGATGGCAGGAACGTATGGAATGTTTCCACTATGCTAGATAGGTGTTTATCTAGGACCTGTTGTTTTAAACTGTCCAATGTTGTGTAAATGTTGTAACTTTGATGTATTAAATTGTAAATGTACTGACACAGTTCTTCTTTGTAAAACTATTATATTATTTGACATTATATTTTCTCCTCTGCGAATGTGAGGTTTCTGTGACTTATTTCTGTTTCTTCTTCTTTCTCTTTCTTCTTTTTTCCTAACTATCTGGAATTTCCGGGATCGAAAATTTTGGGTCGTTACAGTTGGTATCAGAGCTAAAGGTTAAGCGAGAACCTTGGCTATGGTGGGATACTCATTAAGGATAGGGTCAGTAGTACACTATAATGAGTTGAGTGTATAAATATAAGAGAGCGTACTGGTTATTTTCTTATATAAAGGTTTTAAAATGATTTCAAAAGTAAATGAATCTTACATAAGTTTATTAAGAAATAGATTACCATTATATTAAGGAAATTGGTTGTTGTATTAATTAAATTAAAAGTAATAGTAAGAATTAAGTGGTAATAGAGATACAACCAAATTTAAATGGAATAAAGAACAAGTTTGAAATGGGTTCAAACTGAAATTAAAATTTTGAGTTTGGAGAAGAATTTTCAGAATAAAGATAATAGTGAGTTGGATTCTAGTTGTAATAATCTTGGTCATTATCATAAATGATTGTTGTGTTTAATAATGAAATGTGTGTTAAGGAGTAAGAAAAATGAAATGTTTTAAGGAAGTAGAACGTTTGGGTAAGTATGGTTATAAATTGGAATTGAAGATGATCTAAATTGTGAAGTTTTAAATCTGGGTCTAGAATTTGAAAATTGTTTCAAAGTAATAAAGAAATAATAAATAATGCTATTTTGAATGAAGGGTCCTGTTTCAAACAAGAGTTGTTTGAAAATTTAAAGGAATTTGTTTTGAATTAAAAACAAAAGGTGGTTTAAAAATTTAAAGATAACTTGGTGTGTAAAGGAAATAATATGTATATATGAGGAATATACATAATATCAAAGATGGTCTGAAATAAAACTCTAAATGTTGAGTTTTAAATTTGGAATGTGATGTAAAACCCAAAGTGATATAAGTTTTTGAACTTATAAATGAGAGGATTATTAATGTGAAGTTTAAAATTTGAAGTTGGAATTCAAAATTGAGTAAGGTTGACGGGATTTAAATTGCATTTAACTTAGAGGAAGTTAAATAAGTTTGAATGGACAACCTGATTTGGAAATGGATGGATGTTTTAAAATAATTTGGATAATATTATTCTATTGTTATTAATAATCTTTAAGCCTAAATTGGATTTGTTTAAAATGAATGAAGAAATGGGGTGTGGTAATTGATAAAATGGAATCATTTTGGACTTAAATTTTGAATGTTTAAGATAAAACGTCAAAGGTTTGGTTTCAAAATTGAAATTTGATGATAAATTAATTTCAAAGATTTAGTTGTCTAAAAGGGATTTGAATTATTATTTAAACTTTGAAATAGGATAGAAATGGAATTTGGATTCAGAATTAAATGCGTTAAAATATAAGTTGATTAGATTTAAAGGATTAAATCAAAATTTAAAATTTTAACTCGAAATTATATAATTCGGGATGGTTAAAATTTGAAATTTGAATTGAATTAGTTCAAATTAAATTTGGTTTGAATTAATTAGAATTGTGATTGAAGATGGATAAGTTTTAAAATTCAAATGGAAATTTGAATTGGATTGAATTGAAATGAAATTAAAGTTGAGTGAGTTTAAATTCAAATGGGAATTGGGATTAATTCAAACAGAAATTGATATGAATTGAAATTGGTTCAATTTGAAATTTATTTGAATTAATTGAAATTGTGATTAAAGTTGAATGAGTAAATTCAAATAGAATTTGATTTGAATTTAGAAAAGGAATTGAGGATTAATTCAACTTGAATTGGGATTAAATCAATTTCAGTGGAAATTGAAGTTATTTAAATTGGAATTGAGTTAATTTAAATGGAAGTGGAAATTTAAATTGAATTGATGGGATTGGAGGTTGGGAAATTGAACGGTTTGACTCTGGACTATTTTCAAGATAAATTGTTTTAATACAAATCTATCTTTCCAAACTACTTACTATACAATCTCTCTTTTTAAAGCTAAACTATCTTATACTTATTTTACAATTTTTTTTGGAACTATTTACAATTTTTTTTTCAAATGTTCTATAAATTAATTACTGTTTTTCAATCGTTTTATAACTTATTACTATTTTATAACTATTTTGCAATTATCTAACTATTTGATTATTTTCCAACTATTTTACATTTACTTAACTATTTTACAAAATAATAATTATTTTTCAACTATTTATCTATTTTTTTTAAATTTCCAAGCTATTTTCTAAAAATAAAATGGTCGGAGTTCAAACTATTATTGATTAAATACCCAACTGAGGTAAAAAATTGAAAGTGATAATCCAAATAGGGATTAAGGCAATTGTAAATAAGTGAGTGGAAATTAAAGGAAATGTGGATAGAAAGGAAATTAATTTGGCTAATAATCAATGAAGATAATTACATAGGATGTACGTATATTATTCTATTCGCATAGTGATTTGATCCATATTCGAGCACAGAATTTCGAGATGATTGTATCGACCGAGTTGGGATTTTTCACTCGATTTTCGACGACGACCCTGGATATGGATTGTTGATTGGTTCTGGATATTCTCTATCATAGTTATGGCTATGTAAGGAGAATGACGATTTCTGATCAAGAAACCAGATCTGTGTCCGCACTAGGAAGTCAGATGGACGATACTAGTTCGGAAGTGAAATTGTGTGATCGAGTGAGCGATCAGATTAATTTAGCATACGGATGATATGTATACATCGTACGAGTTTGAATGAAATTGATATTGGAAGTTTCTATGATTAAAAGTGACTTTATAGAGTAATCAAATTTGAATATTTGATTTGGAATAAACAAAGTTATATATCTTTGTTATATAAGATAAATCTCCCCTTGTTGAATCTTTTGTCGGAAGGAGAGGATTTTTGAAAATATTTGAAGTATAAAAAGGGTTTTATATAAGTTTGAAATGATCTGTAGATTTTTCAAGGTTATATATATATATATAAAGTCTTATAAGAATGATTTTGTAGGAAAGGTTTTTGGAACCTATGGATTTTGGAAAGGTTTTTGATTTTTGGGTAAAATAAATATTGAATTTGGAAAGCCTAGTTTTAGAATTATCGATTTTGAGATAATCGATTTTGTGTAAAGGTGCTTTGTATGTGATCATACTAAGTGTATGATTTGAAGATACTATATGTGTATAGTATAAAGTGTTTTGATGATGGCTCTGGGAAAAAAGGCGCTCCCTTGAAATAAACTTCTGAGGAGTGCCACCGGGTGGTGCTGTCTTGAGCCCCAAGGGAGGGGGTTCTAAAGTTGATCCTGTGAGGAGTCCGGATAAAACTAGTTCCTGAGGATTATGAGTAGTGTATACCATAGCGAAAGTCCTGTGTGCCGCTGAGAGCCAACGGTCTACGTTTGATTTTATATCGGTAGACTGCGACCTATGGTAATATAACGATAGTCGTGTGTGCCACTGAGAGCCAACGGTCTACGTTTGATTTTATATCGGTAGACTGAGACCTATGGTAACATAGCGAAAGTTGTGTGTGCCACTGAGAGCCAATAGTCTACGTTTGATTTTACATCGGTAGACCGCGACCTATGTAGGAGTGGAGAAGTTTCATTTTGACAGCGAAAATCGTGTGTGCCGCTGAGAGCCAACAGTTACATAGACTTTTGCTGCGATGGCAACGTAACCCTGGAATGTAACTGCGATCTGTTGTGGGTTCCATGGCGTAATCGAGGGGCATGAAGTGCCTACAGTTGCATGGACTTTTGCTGCGATGGCAATGTAACCCAGGATGTAACTGCGCCAATGGATGGCGGTGATGATTTATAAAGCATTCTCACCAAAGATATTCCCTCTATTTCAAAATGTTTTCTATATTTTCAATAAAATTATTTTCCAAATATTTTCACTGGGTGTTGAAAACGGGTCTGTTAAGTACTTATAGATTTTCAGTCGTACGCCTGATCAACGTATGACCAAATTTCTGTGAGAACAAGGATGGACTAGTTGAAACAACGAGTTACAAAAAGTATTTGTATAAAACTATTTTACAATATTATGTAGATTTTAAAAGTGTTTTAAAAGTGTTTCAAAGAATAATTTTTCTAATAATAAGCATTTTAATAAATTCAGGCTTCGTTCCTTTTCGAGGACGATAAGATTCTAGGAGGAAGGAATGTGATAACCCGGATTTCGGGTATTAGGTAATTGAATAATTATCTGATTTAGCTATTTGAAAATACCGATTTATAGATTAAAATAAATAATAATGTTTGTTTATATATATATATGAATAGATTTTAAATAGGATTATTGTTTACAAACTGAATTTGTGATTGTTTAAATATATATTTGAGTAGATTTAAAATTGGATTTTTAAGTTTGGATTTGAATTTGAATTTGAAATTCAAAAGATAGATATTTTTAAATATTTTGAGTTTAAAAATATATGTATAATATTTTTATTGGTATATAATTTGTTTTATATTATTTTCTATAAAGGATTTTATTTATATAAATCTAAAAAATGTATTTATTAAATAGGAAATTGAATGTAAAAGTTAAAAAAAACATTTAAATTTTATTTACACATGCATATTACATATGTAATTTGTACAAGCCTTGAAAATAACAAGTGGCGATATGTTTCTTTAAGTTTAGAAATTAATATAATGACTAGACAATCAAGCTGTAAAACAGTTCCAAATTTTTCCATACTCTCTTCTCTCAATCTCGATTTCCTTCATCTTCCTTTTTAAAACAAAACCAAAAATATGAACAATAAAGATAAAGCTAAACTAAACAACTACTAGGCTTACAACTGAACAATTAGAGATCATCTAAAACAAATGCGAATTCAGATTCAAATAGCAGCAGATTCAAATCAACATATCAAGTTACAAATTCAAAGTCAAGCTTCAATCGACTTTCGAGTTCCAGTAACAGGTCGTTTATCAACAATAAAGTGAGTAAACTTTATCCTTTGACTAGATCTACCTGTTTAAAACAATACATGTGGTAAATGTTTGAAAAAAATTGACGAAATGTTGGCAAGAATGTTTGAATAATGCTTATACATATTAAGATGAGTAAGTGTGAATATATGAGAATATTTCTTTATTAAATTTAAACAGACCAAAAAATATCTCTTCATGTAAGCTAATTTAGATTATGATGTTCAAAGGGAAGTAAACAAGGACAGTGCACAGTTTGTAAGAAGAATTTTGACGGCAATCAGGGGGTTGCTGAATGATGTAGTTATACGATATAGATGTGATTTGAAAACAGAAGTTTAACAGTGGAATGGTAGAAGGCTGATGTGGATTCAGGGAGGAAATTGCATGAAGGTGCAAGCAGTTTTGTAGTGTGGATATGCAGTTGGAATGTGTTGTATGAAGAGGTGGCTTGGGGTGAAGAGATGTTTCTAAAGAGGAAGTCGGCAGAGGCATGGAGGGATGACTTGCTGTGCACTGAAGTATTTGTGCCCAGATGGAAATTTAGTGTGAGGTTGTATTGGGAATGGCAGTAGTTAGCAGCAATTTTGTTGTAGTGTTATGGTGAAATTGCTGCAGGGAGGTGGTGAAGTGGGAAAAAGAGATACCGTCGGAATAGTGGTGATAGGTAGGATATTGTTGAGGTGAGAGAAGGGTTCTAGTGATGTATGGCTGTGGTTTGTGAAATACATAGGCCGTAAGTAGCAAGTGATGAAGTTGTATAATTGTATATAGAAGTGTGCACTAGTAGCAAGTGATGAAGTGGGATGGTTGCAGCACTGTGGATGGAAGGCAGAAAGGTGGGATGGAGGGGAATGTGTATTATGAGATGGTGTCACTATTGGTCAGTGATGAGCGTATGTTTATGGAATTAAGTGGGGTGACTGTTGGGAAGACTGGTATGCTACTGTATTGTATGGCTGTTGTCTGGTGTGCAGTGATGCAATGGTGTTTTGTTGGAACTATGTGGTGCTATTTGTTCACAGTGAGTTATAGTGTTGGATTTGTAGTGTTGGTTCTGGATGAGGCTTGTAAATGAGGGGCCGGTAGGTGCAGCAAGTTTGAGAAGGATGTGAATATTGTATGTCTTTGCATGTAGTGGAGGTGGATGTATTTTGTTGTGGCAGGATAATGGTGATGATGGTTGATTGAGATTGATGAGAATTTATGTATTTATATTGATGGGTAGAACTGTGTTAATGATGGCAGTTTTGGGATGATGTTTAATGGGAGTATATGCTTGATGGTTGTAAATGGGATGTGGTGTGGGTGTAGTAGAGGGTTTGTGCACAGATATGTGTACACTTGAATAGTGACTGGTGATGATGTTTAATGGTAGTATATGCTTGATGGTTGTAAATGGGATGTGGTGTGGGTGTAGTAGAGGGTTTGTGCACAGATATGTGTGCACAGATATGTGTACACTTGAATAGTGACTGGTGGTATTGTGACGCCCCACCTCTATACCCACGCTAGCCAAGAACACTACGGTGTAGTGTGTCAACTAGCACGGAGAATAAGGCTGTTGAGGAGCGACCATCAATAGTTAGGCCTTATACTAGTATTAGTTATCTCAATGGGAGTGGTATATAAATATATTTTCTTTCATTTTTCATCTCTGATTTATTTTCTCCCATCGACATGCCCCAATTCCAGTACAAAACGAACTACGATGGTTCGTAATAGTTTAGAACAGTAAATATAAAATATCACACAGATAATATAATGCGGAACACAAATCAAACAGAAAGTCTCATATATACAATAACTGATGTCAGTTACAATACATTTGATACAATACATATGACACGGTACATATGATACAACTACAACAGTCGACTAAGGAAGTTACATATACAAGTACATTAACGTATTTAATATACATGAATACATATCTTCCTATACAATTTTACAGACTACTACAAATGACGACGACTACTCCAAAAGATATGAAAGAACTTCATAGCTCTAGCAGCAACCCCAAAGCAGAATATCTACAACCTGAAATACTCGGTCTGACCCGAGTATTAAATTCAAAAGAAAATAATACTCGGGTCAGTCTAATTCAAACTCAGTTATTAGTGCACAGAAGCAATAATAATTAAATAATGAATAGACGACAGTAATTAAACCAAATCAGAATGCAATTCAGAATATTGAATTGAAATAAACAAAACTGTTCAAAACATTTAAATATCAATTAAAATATTAAGTCGAGTAGGGCTGCAGTACACGCACGCGTGCACTGCCTCGCCGCTACAGCATATGAACTACGCAAAAGATTAATAAATCAAAACAAAATAGAATATCACAAAACCATACCGTGTGGCTGCAGTTCACGCTTGCGTGCACTGCCTTGCCACTATAGTGACGATGTACCCAATGAATACCGTGTGGCTGCAGTTCACGCTTGCGTGCACTGCCGTGCCACTACAGTGATGATGTACCCAATGAATGTAAGATATGTACACAAGTGAATGTAAGATATGTACACAAGTGAATGTAAGATATGTACACAAGTGAATGTAAGATATGTACACAAGTGAATATAAGATATGTACACAAGTGAATGTACATAACCAACTACACGTGGCAAAAAGAATCAGAAGAGCAACGAGAAACCGCACAACCCAAATGAGCAAGTGCACATGTGCAACTCGAGCTACGGGTACGAACCAGCTCAATATTAAGGACAGCAACAAGGCACCAAGGCAAGCCAATGTTACATGTACAAGACAATGAAAGAGGCAAACAATGATGTACAAATGAATGCATCAGTGGCTAAAATGAATGCAATCTCACGTGCCACCAAATAGTAATGTAGCATGAAGGGAACATATAGAACAGTGTTCTACATGAGGACACAATCAAATGAAGGTGAGAGCAACAAGATTCAAAACAGTAAATGCATACACCAGTGAAACAGTGCAAGTATCATAAACAAAGTCGAAGTCAACTAGGCCTAACAACATGTAACAGCAGTTACAAATGACTCAGGCCATTGCACAGGAGCATCAACAACTACATATGCAATTATAAAGCAACAGGGGACATGGTCAAGATAGCAAGAACAAGTCAGAAAGCAGGTCAGAGAAACAAATGAAGACAGCAACTTCAAACTGCTTATAAACAAAAACATGGTCAGATACACTTCAATAATGCAGTCAACAACATGAATAGGACAGAATCAATCCAGGCAGCAAGTGCAGGGAGATGAATACAACATGAAGGCCAGAACAACAGCCTCGACACAAGTACACAAGCAACCGAAGACAACATGGCCAGGGTCAATGGAGTCACGGCAATCAGATGCCATCAAAAACCAACAGAGACCAAGGCTACGGCATAGTGCACCAGAGGAATGCAACAGTATAAACAAACAAACTCACCAAGTAAGTGACAGCAAAAACCCAAAATGAAATCAGGGATTCACAGAAGCAAGAAAATGCAAGAAATCAAATGAACAAGTGAATGTGCAGGCCCAACTGACTTCAACAAATATGTTAAAATCATATGAACCAGCAAAGGCCCAAATTTAACCAAGACAAATGCACCAGGGAATCATATGTGCAGCAGTGACTATCGACTTAATGCAAAGTCGTGAAGTGGATATGATTCATGAAATCAACACAGTATAAAATACAAGTCAAACCGAAATCGAACCTAATCGCCACTATAAATCATCAACAACAGCATGTACTCGAATGGCCGAGACGTAGTTAAGAAACCCTCGATCGAACAAGTTCGAAAAATCAAACTAAGATAAAAATCAAGTTTAACAAATCAGGATGATACATGAATTGAATCACACACAAAAATATAATTCACGTTACTGCCGAAGACAACAAGAAATCTGGCCAATCAAATAAACTTTAGCAACATCGAATAAAATCAAATCAGGTCATAAAAGTCAACAATCACCACAACATAATCGAATTGCCATAACATAGAACCAAGTACAAATAGATGTGAGTGGAGGACCACTCACCTTGTCGACGAATTGAAGCAGAAACGACCACAAATCAAGCGGCCGCGAGCACCACGAGAGACGAGCACGATCGAGTAACGACGGCCACCACAATTCCAAGCCCTAATTTGGAGAAGAGGACGAACGAGACCGCCTCCATTTTCTTCGTTCGATTTTATTTAGGTTTACGAACGAATAATGGAAAATGAGAAAGAGGGGATCGGGTTTAAGTCGAAGAAAAAGTAAAGGGAGATTGTGGGCTGGGTTGAAAATTTGAAATGAGTTGCGATTTGATTAAGTTTTATAATTTAATACTTTGGGCTGAAATGGGAGAGGCAGTTTGGTTGGGCTGGTTTATATTTAATAAATAATTTAGTTAAGGGAGATTGCTTAACTTAGTTTAGCGTTTAGCTTGTTTGTTTAATAGTAAGTGCAATTTGATTGTTATAATAATTATTCACACTTTCTGATAGCATTGTTCTTAATTCACAGGTACGCTATGGAAAACCAAGTAAACACTACAGAAATCGAACGTTTATCAACAAACTACTGAAAACCAAAGTTTGGACCGAAACCAAAACAAATGAACCACTATTTAAAAAAATCAAAGCCCCTCAAACTTTATAACCATTTGTAATTTAAATTTTAAAAAACTTCAATTTGAAAATTGACGAAAATATCGGGTTGTTACAGACTACCCTCCTTAAAGAAATTGCGTCCTCGCAATCTTAAGGAACAAATGGACAAATGGTAACAACCATAAAGAACATCATCATACGATGAAGAAGTTAGAAATAGAAAGTTCAACATATAGAGCATGAAAGAGAAAGCCTGAACATGTTTGCTCGATGAATTCTTTGGATTCCTAAGAGAAATCCATAGAATTTGAGAACCATTGAGAATCTCAACAAGAGAAACATCTATATTTCGAAGGTGCTACACCCCCGAAGCAATGATGTGAATATAAGATTGCTCAAGAATAGAAATTGGAAATCCCTAAGGCATTTCCGTAATTGGAAGACGTGGAAAACATCATGAATAGCAGAAAATTGAGTCGGTACACCGGCGTAGTACAATATAAACGCCAAAGAAATCTTTTAATTTCATAAAAGAAATTCACAAATTATCAACAAAATCTAATTATCAATAGATAATTCAGAAATCTCAAATCACAAATATTCGATTATCAAAAACGATAATCAAATCAACAAGTATTCGATTATCAAAATCGAAAATCAATCTTAAATCACAAATATTTAATTATCGCAAACGATAATTAAATCTCAAATCGCAAATGTTTAATTATCACAAATGATAATCAAACTACAAATATCTAATTATCACAAAAGATAATTAGAAACAATAAATATCTGATTATCAAAAACGATAAATCAGAAATCATAAACATCCAATTATCAAAACGATAATCAGAAATTACCACAACATAATCGAATTTCAAATCACAAATATTTAATTATCACAAACGATAATTAAATCTCAAATATCTGATTATCAAAAATCACAAATTTTCAATTAACGAGTCCGAAATTAACCGAAATAGCAAACGCACATGACCCATAACCACGAGTTTTACTAAATCGTTTAATTCACTTCATCGTTTCCTTGAAAGTGCAAAATTGTGTATTTTAAATAAATAACATTTTACGTTCTCAAACGGACAAGTCCGGAATTAAGCGAATCAGTAAAAGAAAGGGGTCACAGTCCTCGATTTTTCTGAAACGTTTAATTCGCTTCCTCATTCTTTTGAAACCGCAAATCGTAAAAATTTTGAAAACAATTTTGATTTATATTTTGAAACAAATTTTTTTTTAAAACACGTGATTAAAACAGCGATATCAGTAGCAACTTCGATAAGTGGATTTTCATTCATCAAAAGTGTCACGAGAATCTTCTCAAAGATAGAAAGGGATATCATACCCTAAACTTGCATTCATAACAAGTCAATAACACGCGAATTCACCAATGCACAAAAGTTGATAAAACTTATCAATAGAAATCACGAAAATTGGTGAAGCACAAATTCTAGAAATCATCACAAGAAATCCAGAAATCACAAGATGAAAGTATGAAAACTCGAATGGAGTATGAAAACTCAAACGGAGTATGAAAACTCGAACAGAGTATGAAAACTCGAACGGAGTATGAAAACTCAAACAGAGTATGAAAACTCGACCAGAGTATGAAAACTCAAACGGAGTATGAAAACTCAAACGGAGTATGAAAACTCGAACAGAGTATGAAAACTCAAACGGAGTATGAAAACTCAAACGGAGTATGAAAACTTAAACGGAGTATGACATAGAATAAAAGATATGGCATAACATAAAATATCCATAATGACATACTACTATAAGTATGTAAATAATGATCAACAGGAGATCAACCGATAAGAGGTATGGCATAAATATGAAATACCCATACTGACATACAACTATAAGTATGCAAATAATGATCAACAGGAGATCAACCGATAAGAGATAATCAATATCACAAGAATCTTCTCAAAGATCCAAAGAGGTATCATACCCTAGATTTGTACTCATGACAAATTAATAACATATGAATTCACCAATGCACAAAAATAGGTGAAGCATAAAATTTCCAGAAATCAACATAAGGAATCTAGAAATCACAGAAAAAGGGAAAGAGGCCTATCACATGACGGTCCGAAGACCATGGGGAGCTACCCCACATGTGTGAATGGAATCACACAGATTGAGGTCAAGACTAACCAAAAAGCAGAAAGGTATGTGTGAATGGAATCACACAAGTGGTGTCTAGTCTAACCATCAGAACGATCATCATGATCAACGAGGAGTGTCAATTACACTAAGCATGTGTGAATGGAATCACACAGATTGAGGTCAAGACTAACCAAAAAGCAAAAAGGTATGCGTGAGTGGAATCACACAAGTGGTGTCTAGTCTAACCTTGCAATGAAAGAGACATCGCGCAATTGCTAGTCTAATTCATAAAGCGATCATCAAGATCAACGAGAAGTGTCAATTACACTAAGCTAGTGAATATAAAAGTTTAGCTTCATGTCCCATAACCACTAGCTTAACTTAAATATTTACGAACAAATTGTAGATCTTCACTAGAAAAATGTCACATATGGTTCAATCGAACAAGTCCAAAAATTAACCGACGAAGTAAACGCAAGCGTTTCATACCACTTGTTTTGCTAAGCCGTTTAATTAGATTTCTCATACGAGTGAAATAAAGGTTTGTATATACTAATAGATTGGAAAACGGTTTAGGAAAAGATTTTGATATTGAAAATAGAGTTAAAAACATTTTGATAAAAGAGTTTTGATATTTACTACTAGTATTAAAACGTTTATATATTTTTTTAAAGTGACAAATCACAAAAATGATTGTAAAAACAATCAATCACAAGAATTCACATATGAAGACGTGAATAGAATCCAAAGAAATCGATACCGAATTCATCGAAAGGTATGTTCACAAAAATTCCCGAAGAAATGGTCATCAAAGTTGCTAATAAATGATAGCAACAAATCGGGAAATAATCAAAAATCGATTAAATTTGGAAACCTAAATCAATTCACTAAAATTCACATCCGAAGACGTGAATTAAAATCCAAAGAATTCGATTCTAAATCCATCAAAGTAGGAATATTCAAAAATTCCAGAAATAGAAGTTTTCAAAGTCGACAAAGATGACAACAACTAATCGGAAAAGAAGAATCGATTGACAAAGGGAATAACGAAACAAAACGAGCATAAATGCATGAATGACTTCAACAAAAATAAAAATCAAGTCAATGCCGAAGTCAACAATTAATTGCCATAATAGAGTACAAAACGATTCAACATCATCTTCAAAGGACTCAACGGCAAACCAAGTCAGAGTCTTAGAAATCAAGAATTTAGAAATTTCTCAAAAACAAAGTGACCGAAGTCGAATGGAATTCAAGAGGAGGAAAACATAAAATATCAAGTTCAGAATTGCTGAGATTCGAACAAAATCAATCATCGGCTAAATCAAATCAAAGCCGAAAACACAAGAATAAAATCAAATGCATATGAATAGGCGTTAGGAATTCATACCTAACAATCAAAGACAATCATATGCAATTATGAGAGATAAAACGTCAACAAATAGTTGTAACATATGTACTATCTAAGTTATGTTTTATATTTGTTCTAAACCGCAGGCTCTGATACCAAGCTCTGACGCCCCACCTCTATACCCACGCTAGCCAAGAACACTACGGTGTAGTGCTGTCAACTAGCACGGAGAATAAGGCTGTTGAGGAGCGACCATCAATAGTTAGGCCTTATACTAGTATTGGTTATCTCAATGGGAGTGGTATATAAATATATTTTCTTTCATTTTTCATCTCTGATTTATTTTCTCCCATCGACATGCCCCAATTCCAGTACAAAACGAACTACGATGGTTCGTAATAGTTTAGAACAGTAAATATAAAATATCACACAGATAATATAATGCGGAACACAAATCAAACAGAAAGTCTCATATATAAAATAACTGATGTCAGTTATAATACATTTGATACAATACATATGACACGGTACATATGATACAACTACAACAGTCGACTAAGGAAGTTACATATACAAGTACATTAACGTATTTAATATACATGAATACATATCTTCCTATACAATTTTACAGACTACTACAAATGACGACGACTACTCCAAAAGATATGAAAGAACTTCATAGCTCTAGCAGCAACCCCAAAGCAGAATATCTACAACCTGAAATACTCGGTCTGACCCGAGTATTAAATTCAAAAGAAAATAATACTCGGGTCAGTCTAATTCAAACTCAGTTATTAGTGCACAGAAGCAATAATAATTAAATAATGAATAGACGACAGTAATTAAACCAAATCAGAATGCAATTCAGAATATTGAATTGAAATAAACAAAACTGTTCAAAACATTTAAATATCAATTAAAATATTAAGTCGAGTAGGGCTGCAGTACACGCACGCGTGCACTGCCTCGCCGCTACAGCATATGAACTACGCAAAAGATTAATAAATCAAAACAAAATAGAATATCACAAAACCATACCGTGTGGCTGCAGTTCACGCTTGCGTGCACTGCCTTGCCACTATAGTGACGATGTACCCAATGAATACCGTGTGGCTGCAGTTCACGCTTGCGTGCACTGCCGTGCCACTACAGTGATGATGTACCCAATGAATGTAAGATATGTACACAAGTGAATGTAAGATATGTACACAAGTGAATGTAAGATATGTACACAAGTGAATGTAAGATATGTACACAAGTGAATATAAGATATGTACACAAGTGAATGTACATAACCAACTACACGTGGCAAAAAGAATCAGAAGAGCAACGAGAAACCGCACAACCCAAATGAGCAAGTGCACATGTGCAACTCGAGCTACGGGTACGAACCAGCTCAATATTAAGGACAGCAACAAGGCACCAAGGCAAGCCAATGTTACATGTACAAGACAATGAAAGAGGCAAACAATGATGTACAAATGAATGCATCAGTGGCTAAAATGAATGCAATCTCACGTGCCACCAAATAGTAATGTAGCATGAAGGGAACATATAGAACAGTGTTCTACATGAGGACACAATCAAATGAAGGTGAGAGCAACAAGATTCAAAACAGTAAATGCATACACCAGTGAAACAGTGCAAGTATCATAAACAAAGTCGAAGTCAACTAGGCCTAACAACATGTAACAGCAGTTACAAATGACTCAGGCCACTGCACAGGAGCATCAACAACTACATATGCAATTATAATGCAACAGGGGACATGGTCAAAACAGCAAGAACAAGTCAGAAAGCAGGTCAGAGAAACAAATGAAGACAGCAACTTCAAACTGCTTATAAACAAAAACATGGTCAGATACACTTCAATAATGCAGTCAACAACATGTAGTGGACAGAACCAATCCAGGCAGCAAGTGCAGGGAGATGAATACAACATGAAGGCCAGAACAACAGCCTCGACACAAGTACACAAGCAACCGAAGACAACATGGCCAGGGTCAATGGAGTCACGGCAATCAGATGCCATCAAAAACCAACAGAGACCAAGGCTACGGCATAGTGCACCAGAGGAATGCAACAGTATAAACAAACAAACTCACCAAGTAAGTGACAGCAAAAATCCAAAATGAAATCAGGGATTCACAGAAGCAAGAAAATGCAAGAAATCAAATGAACAAGTGAATGTGCAGGCCCAACTGACTTCAGCAAATATGTTAAAATCATATGAACCAGCAAAGGCCCAAATTTAACCAAGACAAATGCACCAGGGAATCATATGTGTAGCAGTGACTATCGACTTAATGCAAAGTCGTGAAGTGGATATGATTCATGAAATCAACACAGTATAAAATACAAGTCAAACCGAAATCGAACCTAATGGCCACTATAAATCATCAACAACAGCATGTACTCGAATGGCCGAGACGTAGTCAAGAAACCCTCGATCGAACAAGTTCGAAAAATCAAACTAAGATAAAAATCAAGTTTAACAAATCAGGATGATACATGAATTGAATCACACACAAAAATATAATTCACGTTACTGCCGAAGACAACAAGAAATCCGGCCAATCAAATAAACTTTAGCAACATCGAATAAAATCAAATCAGGTCATAAAAGTCAACAATCACCACAACATAATCAAATTGCCATAACATAGAACCAAGTTCAAATAGATGTGAGTGGAGGACCACTCACCTTGTCGACGAATTGAAGCAGAAACGACCACAAATCAAGCGGCCGCGAGCACCACGAGAGACGAGCACGATCGAGTAACGACGGCCACCACAATTCCAAGCCCTAATTTGGAGAAGAGGACGAACGAGACCGCCTCCATTTTCTTCGTTCGATTTTATTTAGGTTTACGAACGAATAATGGAAAATGAGAAAGAGGGGATCGGGTTTAAGTCGAATAAAAAGTAAAAGGAGATTGTGGGCTGGGTTGAAAATTTGAAATGAGTTGCGATTTGATTAAGTTTTATATTTTAATACTTTGGGCTGAAATGGGAGAGGCAGTTTGGTTGGGCTGGTTTATATTTAATAAATAATTTAGTTAAGGGAGATTGCTTAACTTAGTTTAGCGTTTAGCTTGTTTGTTTAATAGTAAGTGCAATTTGATTGTTATAATAATTATTCACACTTTCTGATAGCATTGTTCTTAATTCACAGGTACGCTATGGAAAACCAAGTAAACACTACAGAGATCGAACGTTTATCAACAAACTACTGAAAACCAAAGTTTGGACCGAAACCAAAACAAATGAACCACTATTTAAAAAAAATCAAAGCCCCTCAAACTTTATAACCATTTGTAATTTAAATTTTAAAAAACTTCAATTTGAAAATTGACGAAAATATCGGGTTGTTGCAGGTATGTGAAACTGAACTGTTGTTTGTTGTATGAAGTTTATCAAGCAGCATTTAGGTGATGAAGTGGTATGTGTAGAAGTTTAAAGTATGGTTTGATTCGTGTTCATGAGTGATTTTATATCTAACAGTTTTCAAAAATCATAAACAATTTATCAAACATTTCTTAATGGAGGATAATTAACTAATGAGATAATTACTGGATGAAAGTAATTTAAGGAAATTTCTTAATGGAAGCAGTAAGGATTAATTACTTAGTGTAATCAATTAAGGGATATATAAAATAAGCAATTAATTAATGGGTAGTTAATTAATGGGTGAGGTTAATAAATGGTTAATTAATCATTATAAGTGATTAATTTGAGTAATTAAGCAGGGATTAATGTAATTAATGTGAATAGGTAAAGATTAATTAATTTGTGTGATTAATTAAAAGTTAATTACTTAATGTAATTAGAGAGGATAATTTAGGCATGATTTATTAATGGTTTAAATTTAATTAATGTTGAGTAAGCAGGATTAAAAGCAATTAAAGTAATTAATTTGATTCATGATGTGATTAATTCATCTTGCTTATGAATGGTTGATTGATATTTCTAATATGAAATGCTTTGTAATATGATTGGATTGAACAGAGAAAATGTGGTTATCTTTTGAGATGAATTGTTGTGTAAGTGACATCCTGTATTTAAAGTTTGTATTGAATTTCACTTGAATAACTTGGTTTTTAAGATGAAATTGGGTTTGAAGAGACCGGGGTCGGGTACCGATAAGTACCTGTAATCACTTCGATTCTTTATAAATTTGATATGTGAAATCAATTGACTGGAGTGGGATTGACAGGATCATTTAAACTAAGTAAAGGTACTTAGGAATTGATTTGTGAAAATAAATGTTGAGTATAACAAGTTGTTAACTTAAGTACGAGTTACCTCGGGGTTTTTTTTTAGAATAAATTTCATGATTTTGTATTTTTGCTAAAGGGTTTACTCACGTTGGTTTCCAGCCTGACCCGGGTGTTACTTTGATGTAATGCTCGGGTCAGACCGAGCATTACAGATTTTAGCTAAGGACGTTCTGGAGCTCAAGAGGCGAGCTGGATGGCAGGAACGTATGGAGTGTTTCCGCGATGCTATATAGTTGTTTATCTAGGACCTGTTGTTTTAAACTGTCCAATGTTGTGTAAATGTTGTAACTCTGATGTATTAAAATGTAAATGTACTGACACAGTTCTTCTTTGTAAAACTGGTATTTTATTTGATATTATATTTTCTCCGCTGCGAATGTGAGGTTTCGGTGACTTGTTTATGTTTCTTCTTCTTTTCTTTCTTCTTTTTTCCTAACTATCTGGAATTTTCAGGATCGAAAATTTCGGGTCGTTACATACGCAATATTCGTTTTGACCCAAATAAGTATGTTCAAGAGAATGTTTTCCTTACAAAATATAATATATACTTAATTGTGATTTAAGTATATGAAATATTTTCTAAATGTTGAAAACAAATTGATTTGTGGATTACTTATTATTAAATAAGTATATGGAAATGTTTTCCAATGTTGAAACGTTGAATTGGGTTGAGAATATATCTTTTTAAAAGATAATGTGAAGTGAATATTAGGCAAATGGTTTAATTAATAAAAGATTAATTAAAAGGGCCTAGTGATTGCTTATGGTGATAACGACCCAAATTTTAGACCTCGAAAATTTGACACTAATACGTTATTGTAGAAGTGCAGAGAAATCGAACGTCGAAAATTTCATATTGTTAAAGAAAGAAGGAAGAAGGAAGAAGGAGAACGGAAAACAACAGTATCTCACATTCATAGCGGATCAAAATATAATATCAAAATAATAGCATTTGTAAAAAGAAAAGATGTAATTGTTACTTTACGTTCAATACATTAGAGTTGAAACCATATACACATAACTGGACAGTTATATCAACATGTTCTAGACTACTATCAATACAACTCTCAAATACACAGTGGTAAACTCCATACGTTCCAGCCATCCAGCTCGCCTCTTGAGCTTCAGAACGCCCTAACCTGAAAAGTTGTAATACTCGGTCTAACCCGAGCATTACATCAAAGTAACACCCGGGTTAGGATGGAAACCAGCGTGAGTAAACCTATCAAACATGAAATACCAATGCAAAAAAACTTATTTAAAACCCGGGGTAACTCGTACCTCACAACGAGTTCTTAACTTGCCATAGTCAAATACACAACTTACAATCATATCTAAGCATTATTACTCGGACTAAATGACCAAGTTTACATTATTTATTCCATTCTAGCCTATTTATTCCGAAGTCAAATTCATAGAGAATTATTATAGATTCCAAATCGAAGTGGATTGGGTATTTACTAATAACCGTCCCCGGTCTCTTCGAATCCAATGTTATTCTTAAAGCCAAATGATTAAGTGAAAACAATTCAATTCATATTCAGAGTAATAAATTCACATAGCAATTCGATAACAGGCAGATAATTCATATTATCACAGTTCAACCCAAACATATCATCTCACATAGCATCACAATCACATACCAGGGATAAAAAATAATCCAAGGTATTCAATATCATTCAATCATCCATAAGTACATTTATTAGTCACACTATTTCTAATTAATTTAAATAAATTAAATTATTTACTTCAATTACTTTCTTTTTTAATCATGCTCACTAAATAATTAATTAATTTCAAGCCATTAATTAATCATCCTTTAATTACCCATTAATTATCCATAATTACTTCCGTTAAGTAATAATCCCATTGGTTAATTATCCTCAATTAATTAACCTTTAATTATTAATTAATTTAACCTTTAATTACTAATTAAATTAATTAATCCTTAACAAATTTATCTTCTAATTACCTACATTAAGTAATTATCATTTAAGTAATTAATCTCTAATTACTTAATTAATAAATGTTTAATTACCAATTAATTAATCACAAATTAATTGATTTATAATCCTTAATTATTAATGAATTAAATTTCTTAATTTAATCAATCTTTAATCACCAAAGATCTTAATTAACTTAAGATAACCATTTATCTCATCACTTACTTAATTATCATTGACATACAAATTTACAATATTCTATCGCTTAATTAATTTCTTACTCATAAATTTAAATTAAGTTTAAAATAAACTTAAGAATCTACTTAATTAATTTAGGTAAAATATACCCTACAACTTCTTAAACCAATATTTAAGAACATTTTTATACAAAGAATAAATTTTAACTAGATTTACTTAAAGTTTAAAACTCACTTTTATCTACATTTTTAAATTGTTAACACCCTCTCTTCGGGTTCAACCCAGATCCCACCCCGAGGCACCCATGAGAAACTTCCCCTTTCTTTTTTTTAAACTTGTTAAAAACTTAAAAACCATTAACATGTTATAGAGCTCTTGTATACACTCGAAGATGATCTCGAGAAATCCCCTCCTTTCCTTGAGTCACTACTCGAGACAATCCATCGTTCCCAAACTCGAGTGCACAGAAATCTAGTGCACATGCACTGATCGCCGACGATGCTCCGGCATCCACGATCACCACCAATAAGTCCTCGCTGACCCCCTCAAGCCATCAGATCAACCAAATTCTTTGATCGAATTGAATTTCGTTTTTGTGAACGGTCGAAGAATTTGGGTGATCTGATGGCTTGAGGGAGTCAGGGAGGACTTATTGGTTGTGGTCGTGGATGCTGGAGCATCGTCGGTGACCGGTGCATGTGCACCAGAATTCTGTGCACCCGAGTTTGGGTTTTGGGAACGATGGATTGTCTCGAGTAGCGACTCAGGGAAAGAAGAGGATTTCTCGAGATCGTCTTCGAGTGTTAACGAGAGCATTATAACATGTTAAAGGTTTTTAAGTTTTTAACAAGTTTTTAAAAAAAAAAGAAAGGGGAAGTTTCTCAGGGGTGTCTCGGGGTGGGATCTGGTTTGAACCTCGAAGTGAGGGTGTTAAGAAATTTAAAATGTAGATAAAAGTGAGTTTTAAACTTTAAGTAAATCAAGTAAAAATTTATTCTTTGTATAAAATGTTCTTAAATATTGGTTTAAGAAGTTGTAGGATATATTTTACCTAAATTAATTAAGTAGATTCTTAAGTATATTTTAAACTTAATTTAAATATATGATTAAGAAATTAATTAAGGGATAGAATATTGTATATTTATATGTTAATAATAATTAAGTAAGTAATGAGATAAATGGTTATCTTAAGTTAATTAAGATCTTTGGTGATTAAAGATTGATTAAATTAAGAAATTTAATTCATTAATAATTAAGGATTATAAATCAATTAATTTGAGATTAATTAATTATTAATTAAAGATTTATTAATTTGTTAAGGATTAATTAATTTAGTTACTAATTAAAGGTTAAATTAATTAGTAATTAAAGGTTAATTGATTGAGGATAATTAACCAATGGGATAATTATTTAATGGAAGTAATTATGGATAATTAATGGGTAATTAAAGGTTGATTAATTAATGGTTTGAAATTAATTAATGATTTAGTGAGTAGGATTAAACAAAGTGATTGTAGTAATTAATTTAATTTATTTAAATTAATTAGAAATAGTGTGACTAATAAATGTACTTATGGATGATTGAATGATATTGAATACCTTGGATTATTTGTTATCCCTGTTGTGTGATTATGATGCTATGTGCGATGATATGTTTGGGTTGAACTGTGATAATATGGATTATCTGTCAGTAACGGAATTGCTATGTGAATTTGTTACTCTAAATATGAATTGAATTGTTTTCACTTAAACATTTGGCTTTAAGAATAACATTGGATTCGAAGAGACCGGGGTCGAGTATCAGCAAATACCCGAAACCACTTCGATTTGGAATCACAATAATTCTTTGTGAATTTGACTTCGGAATAAATAGGCTGGAATGGAATAAATAATGTAAACTTGGTCATTTAATATAAGTAATAGTGCTTAGATATGATTGTAAGTTGTGTATTTGACTATGGCAAGTTAAGAACTCTTTGTGAGGTATGAGTTACCCTGGGTTTTAAATAAGTTTTTTTGCATTAGTATTTCATGTTTGATGGGTTTACTCATGCTGGTTTCCTGCCTGAACCGGGTGTTACTTTGATGTAGTGCTCGGGTCAGACCGAGTATTACAACTTTTCAGGTTTGGGCGTTCCGAAGCTCAGGAGGCGAGCTGGTTGGCTGGAACGAATGGAGTTTGCCGCTGTATATTTGAGAGTTGTATTGGTAGTAGTCTAGAACAGGTTGATATAACTATCCAGTTATGTGTATATAGTTGTAACTCTGATGTATTGAATGTAAAGTAGCAATTACAGCTTTTCTTTGTATAAATGCTATTATTTTGATATTATATTTTGATCAGCTACTAATGTGAGATGCTATTGTTTTCCGTTCTCCTTCTTCCTTCTTTCTTCTTTCTTTAAAAATCTGAAATTTTCGGCGTTCGTTTTCTTGGCACTTCTACAATGAATGTATTAGTGTCAAATTTTTGAGGTCGAAATTTTGGGTCGTTACAATGGTGCTAAATATTTGTTTGTTTGCTTTGATAGTTGAATAACCGACTATCAAATTTCGCCATTTTAATTCCTCGACTTGATGTGGAACTATTTAGTCGTACACTTAGTACGTTGCCTTCTGTGTAGGCTTGATTATCGTTTGTGCTGAGTATGATGATTCGTGCAGTGCGGAGTATTAATCCAACCTATCGAGCTTCCTTTTTGTCCCGAAGGATGGCAAGTTGAAAGTTGGAGACATGATAAGTCTATGAGATTTAGTTTCTGTGTAAGGTTGAGAAACGCTTTTGCGTTGTCGGTGCAAAGAGACCGGGATCAGATTTATCTGAAAATCACTTCGAACCAATGTATATGCGTTCGATTGTGTAGGTTATTGATAATATTGAGATTTAGGATTTTCATAGTGGGGGACTGCTTGTTGATTGTTTGGGGTTAAAATCACAATATACATCCAGTAGCGGTGGTCTCTTCATTATGAAATATCCAATGCAAGGACTATTTGCCGCTAATCCTAGGGATTTCCTGATAGGATGTTGTAAAGACCCAAAATTTTCGATCCCGAAAATTCCAGATAGTTAGGGAAAAGAAGAAAAGAGATAGAAGAAGAAATAAAAATGAAACACAGAATCCAACATCCGTAGCGGATCAAAATATAATATCAAATAATAGCAGTTATACAAAGGAAAACTATACTTGTCAAATTACACCTTAATACATTAGAGTTACAACATATACACAAATACTAGACAAATACAATCAACATGTCCCAGACAAACTATAATATATCACAACAGAAACACTCCATACGTTCCTACCATCCAGCTCGCCTCTTGAGCACCAGAACGTCCTAACCAGAAAATCTGTAATACTCGGTCTGACCCGAGCATTACATCAAAGTAACACCCGCATCAGGCTAGAAACCAGCATGAGTAAGCCCATCTAACATGAAATACAAAATTATAAAATTTATTTGAGAGACCTGGGGTAGCTCGTATTAATTTACAAATTCACAATTTGTGATAGACAACACCCATTTCACACATCAATTTCTTAGTACCAAAACTTAGATTAAATAGTCCAATTCACTTAAGTCATTCCATTCCAGCCTATTGATTTCACATATCAATCTATAAAGAATCGAAGTGGTTTCGGGCATTTGCTAATACCCGACCCCGGTCTCTTCGAATCCAATGTCATCTTAACCCAAGTCATTCAAATGAAATACAATTCAAACTTCAAATACAGGATGTCACTTTACACAGCAATGCATCTCGGTAGATAACCACATTATTACTGTTTAACCCAATCATATCACAAAACATTTCATATCAGAAACATCAAATAATCCAAGGCATTCGATATCATTCAATCATTCATAAACAAGATTAATTAGTCACACCATTCCAATTAATTTAAATATATTAAATTAATTTCTCTAATCACTTCTAAATCCAGCTTACTTACTTTAATTAATTACAAACCATTAATTAATCATCCCCTAATTATCCTCTTTAATTTCATTCTGTAATTAGCCTTTAATTAATAACACAGACTAATTAACTTTCACTCATTCACATTAATTTCATTTATCCTTACTTAATTACTCAATTTAATTATCCTATAATCACTTACATTAATTAATTATCCTTTAATTAATCACACTCATTAATTAACTAACCCTTAATTAATTTCCTTAATTAAACATTCCTTTAATTAATTACACTAAATAATTGATCCTTAATTACTTTAATTAAGTAATTTACCTTTAATTACTTTCATCAAATAATTAACATTTAAGTAATTAATCTCTAATTACTTAATCAATAAATCTTTAATTACCATTTAATTAATTTCTAATTACCAATTACTTAATCTCTAATTAATTTATTTAATAATCCTTAATCATTCGTTATTTAAATTAATTAATTACTCTTTAATTACTTAATTAATCTTAAATCATCAAAACCTTAATTAATCACATTAATTAGCTTTTGATTAATTAATTACATTAACGAAGTAATCCTTCAATTACCTTCATTAGTTAATTAACTTTAACTAATTACATTCATTTATTAACCTTTAATTAATCACATTAAGAAATTAAGTATCCTCTAATTTAATACATTTAGTAATTATTCTTTGATCACTTATACTAAGTACTTAACTATCCATTAATTTCATTAATAAAGTATATTCAATTTGTAAAATCTTAAATAATTAAGATAATCCACATATTTAATTAATTACATAGTTTTAACATTAAACTTATTTGAATTCAAAGGTTTAAAATTACTTCATTCCAAACATCTTTTATTTAAATTTTTAATATACTTATATTTTGAAACCTGTTTGATGACGGTTTTAAAAACTTGTTCATTCTATTTGCTTTGAAATTGATTACAAATTTCTTTTGTTTTTCCCCTATTTAAAAACAAGAATCAAAGCAAACCCATTCCCTACGGAAATACTCGTGTCAAAATACAAAACTCTCGAGTCAATCCCCGTGTTACTCACATTAACACTCTGCTTCGAGAAAATCATCACTCGGCTTCGAGAACACACCGAGTAAACTTCATCTTTTTCACCATCACAAACCAACTCAGACACACAACCCACGGGTGCACATGAACGGCTGCTCTGGCAATCTCCGATCGTCACCATGACCTCCCGAAAGTCAACGACGACAACCCCGACCCATACATCCACCCAGAAACCCGAACTCGACAGCCTTTCAAAATCGAGCTAACGATCCAAAAACTGGAATCCCAACCCATTGGAAAAGCCTCCTCTGGCATCACCTCCGACCTTCGGAACTCACGCCACCCAACCCAAATCCTCACCACGACACGATGAACCCCTTTTCCTCTATGCGATCGAGACTCGTGCTCCATTGACATCGCAAAACCCCCTCGAAACCAGACATACCCATCAACTTCAAAAAGCCTATATCGACGATGCCCCGACGCCACCGCAGCTTAAAAATCTACTGAGCATTTTTACTGACATCGTCGATCACCAAGCTTGCTTCATCAGAAACCCCGACCCCCAAAACCACACCATTCACCAGAAAATGCCCGTAACCCAAATAACGTTCATCTCTCAAATTCTTTAATTTACAAATCTAAAAATCATGATTTTACTCTTAAAAATCCTTGTTTTCGATAATGAAATCAGATCATAATCTTGAATCAATGAATTATTATAGTCGAGTTTTTTGCTATATTTAAGATTTTACTGTAATTCTTTAACCTAGTCAAAAATATCTTTAATCTCTTCCTGAAAGCATTTTTTAAATTTATATCTGAATAATACTAACAAGTTTTATTTATACTTCAAGGTGTAGAAATGATCAAGTGAAGAGATATTGAATTTTGATCAAAATTTAGAACCCGTAAAACTAAACAGAGTGTTCATTTTTGTATACAAACATTCACATCCATATACCCATTTATGTACACATAAAATTCATATTAGACAAACATACAAACAGCTAACATACTTTTTCCGTACTGCATGCACAAGAATTTAAACAGATTTAAGGTTTAATTTACTCACCTTATGATTAACAGAGAACAGGAAGTAGCTTGAGATTTTGAAAAATGGAATTGCTCTGGATCAAATAAGAATGCTGTTTGATTTTGAACTTGCTTCTTGATTTAATGATCCTGGAAACTGCAGTTGATACTTGTTTTGCTTCCCTCTTTTTTCTTTTTCTTTTACTTCCTGATTTGATTTTCTTTTTATAGGCTTGTTGTTTGGTTTTATTTTCTGTTTTATTACTCAAATCTGGAAATTTTAAAACATGTAAAAGGAAATGGGAATAGGAGCAGAAAGATGTATATATTACTTTGTTCTTCATTTTATTCATTAAATTAAAAAAAACACTTGTCTTAAAATCTAACACTTGCCATTTTTATTAATTAATCACCTTACACTTGTAACTAAAAAGATTTATATATAAACACTTGTAAATTTGCATGAATATATTACTTTTTAAATGGTTTAAAAAGCTTTTAAAATTAATTTCCTAAATTAATAAATACATATTTTAATTTATATAAATGAAATCCCTTAGAAGAAAATAATATAAAACAACCACCTTCTAAATAAAATCATATATAACATATTTTTAAATTCAGAATGAAATTAAGATATATATACACATCTTTTGAATTTCAAATTTAAATCCAAATTCAATTAAAATTCAATTTAAAATCAACTCAAATATATATATATATATATATTTAAACAAACAGATTTTTAAAATTTGTTTGAAAATAATAGTTTTTCTATTTAAAAATCTACTTATATCTATATATATAAAAGCCTTCATCATTATTTGTTTAGAAAGAATAATTTGTCAAATTTTAAGTAATTATATTAGGAGATTACCAAATATTTATCCAATTATCAGATGCCCAAAATACGGGTTATCACATTCCTTCCCCCTTAGAATCTTTTCATCCTCGAAAAGGAACGAAGCCAGGATCTATTTAATACTTATTATCAGATAAATTATAACTCGAAGTTTCAACAAATCCATCCTTGTTCTTGTAGAATTTTGGACATACGTTGATCAGGCGTATGACTGAAAATCTGTAAGTACTTAGCAGACCCATTTTCAACACCAAGTGAAAATACTTGGAAAATATTTTGCTGAAAATATAGAAAACATTTTTGAAAATAGAGAAACGTCTTTGGTGAGAATGCACTGGAAATCATCACCTCCATCCATGGTCGTAGTTAACCCGATGGTTATGTTGTCATCCTCGCAAAATCC
The DNA here is from genome assembly GCA_030765085.1 of Allium cepa. Lineage (NCBI taxonomy): Eukaryota > Viridiplantae > Streptophyta > Magnoliopsida > Asparagales > Amaryllidaceae > Allium > Allium cepa. The sequence goes on from CM060932.1 coordinate 170,472,376, forward strand.
TTAGATAACTGTAGGAACTCCGCGCCCCTCGATTACGCCATAGAACCCGTTATAGATCGCAGCTACATCTGGAGTTACGTTGCTATCACAGCAAAAACCCATATAACTTTAGGCATCAGCGCCCTTGAGTTCCGCTGCCAAGAAATGAAACTTCTCCACTCCACTCGACCATAGATCGCAGTCTACCGATGTTACGTTGCCTTCCCGGCAAAATCAAACGTAGACTGTTGACACCCACCTCCATATGATTTCCGCTATTGTCCACAGTAGATCGCAACGACATCGAGTTACACTATCGTCACAAGATAACCCAAATGCCTCTGTAGGCATCAGCGCCCTCGACTTTCGCTACCCAATAATCCTCAGGAACTTTAGTTTGTCTGGACTTCCTCACAGGATCCACTTTAGAGCCTCCTCCTTAGGACTCAAGGCATTACCAAACTATGGTACTCCTAAGAAGTTCATTTCAAGGGAGCATCTGTTTTCCCAGAGCCATTTTCAGAACACTTTATACTATACACATATAGTATTTTCCAAATCATATACCTACGATGAATCCCATATAAATCTCCTTTCTTAAAATCGATTATCCCAAAATCGATAATTCTCAAACTAGGCTTTCCAAATTTTCAAAATTGATTTTTCCCTAAAAATCAAAAGCCTTTCCAAAGAACATAGGTACCAAAAACCTTTCCTCAAAATCATTCTCATAAGATCCTTTATATATATAGATATATATAGCTTTTTAAAAATCTTTGGATCGCTTCATACTTGTATAAATTCCCTTTTTATACTTCAAATACTTTAAAAACCCTTTTTTCTGGCAATAGATTCAACAAGGGGATTTTATCAAATATATAATACTTATTTATGCCAAATCAATATTGAAGCTTGATTACTCTATAAAGTAAATTTCTATCATAGAAATATCCAATTTCCACTTTATTTCATCATATATTTCACAAAATATACTTTTCATTTCAAAAACCATTATACAATTCTTATTCACAAATTTTCAATACCAATTTCATTCAAACCCGTACGATGTACACATATCATTCGTACGCTATATCAATCTAATCGCTCACTCGATCGCACAATTTCACTTTCGAACTAGTATCGTCCACCCGACTTCCTAGTGCGGACTCAGATCTGGTTTCTTGATCAAAAACCGTCATTCCCCTTACATAGCCATAAATATGATAGAGAATAACCAGAACCAATCAACAATCCATATCCAGGTTCACCGTCGAAAATCGAGTGAAAAATCCTAACTCGGATCGATATACTATCTCGAAATCCTGTGTTCGAATCTGGATCAAATCACTATTAGAATAGAATAATATACGTACATCCTATGTATTTATCTCCATTGATTATTAGCTAAATAAATTCCTCCTTTCTATTTACCTTTCCTTTAATTCTATTTACTTATTCACAATTGCTTCCATTTCCCACTGAGTTATCACTTCAATTATAAACAGTTTGTACTTTGATCAACTTAAATTTAAAAATGGCTTGAAAAAGTTTAAAATAGATAAGTAATTGTAAAATAGTTATTATTTGTAAAATAATAATTAGTTATAAGATAGTTATAAAATAGAAATCAATTTATAAAACAATTGTAAAATAAGTATAAAATAGTTTGGCTTTAAAAAGAAAGGTTGTATATAGTAAATAGCTTGGAAAAATGGGTTTATATTAAAACAATTTATTTTGAAAATAGTCCAGAGTCAAATTGTTCAATTCTCAATCTCCATTCCCATCAACTCCATTTAAATTGAATCAATTCCAATTTAAATAACTTCAATTTCCATTGAAATTGATTTAACCCCAATTCAAGTTGAATTATCCTAAGTTTTCTTTCCAAATTCAAATCAAATTCCATTTTCAAATAAAGGAAAGTGATTTTATATTTAATCGTACTTGCCACAAAATATTTCATACATTAATAGACTACACACTAGCAGTTCAAACATCACATCCATTATCACAATAAAAGCCTTACAAAGGCATAAATCTAGATGTCTACATCATCACCTAGGTTTTAGAGTCCTATCATTTTCTACCAGAATCCTTCCTATGTACTTCCTTCCAATGGGCAAAGCCCAAACATGCACTTTTCAACAGGATGTCCCTACTTATAACATTTTCCACAAAAGGTTTCTATCCTCCCATCAATCTGGATAACCTCGATGCCTCCAACAGGACGTTCCACAACCTTAATCTTCTTCTGTCTCTTGGGATAATTTCTAGCGATGTGTCCCAACCCTTTACAATGACCACAAAAATTTGCTCGTTGACTGGTTCCACTGGTTTACGCTTCATCTTCCTTACTTCAGGACAATGGTTAAGGAAATGTTCCCTCTTATGGCACTTAAAGCATAATATCTCAGAGCGGAATCGTTGGAATGTACCCTTTTGTTCCTTCCTTGTTTTACTACACTTGGCTACGTAATGACCCTTATTGAAACATCTGTAGCAGGTGACATTATCATAAGGTCCTGGTCCATTCCTTTCCTTAATTCGATTTTCATACTCATGTATTGCTATTTCCCATTCCTTACGTGTAGCTGCTCTCTGTTCTCTACGTCTTGCCTTTCATTCTTCATTCTAAGCCATTTCTCTCAAAGACTGAATTCTAGAGGGACGTCATAACCTATAAATTAGACTTAGTTAAAAGAATTCAACTTTTATTCTTATATAAAAATTTGCTTACCAAGTTATTCCTTAAGTTTTTAAACCACCTTTGGGTATTTAATTCAAAACAAATTCTTTTGAATTTTTCATACAACCTCTTATTTTAAAATAAGATTACATTCAAAAATATTCCGAATAATATTATTCCTTTTAACATTTTGAAAACAATTTCAAATGTTTCTAGACTTAGGATTTAAAACTTCACAATTTAAAACCCACTTCAATTTACAAGTCATACTTAACTAAAAGTTTACTTCCCTAACACATTTCATTTTTCTGTATCAATGTTTACTAGGAAACAAACATCCCATTATTACACACAATAACCACTTTATTTCTTGTTTGAAACCAATTCTAATTCATCTTATTTGTATAGTTCACTTTATTCAATTCCTATTTGAATATATATATATATATATATATATATATATATCACTTAATTCTTATTCAATTTCAATATCCAACAACCAATTATTGCTTTATATATAAAATATAAGCTTTTATAAAAATCATTCATTAAAACCATTTTTAAAACCTTTATATAAGAAAATAACAAGTACGCTCTCATATATACTACACTCAACTCATTCTAGGGTACCATTGACCCTATCCTTAATGAGTAAACCCACCAGAGCCAAGGTTCTCGCTTAACCTTCTTCTCTGATACCAAAATGTAACGACCCGAAATTTTTGATCCCGAAAATTCCAAATAGTTAGGGAAAAGAAGAAAAGAGATAGAAGAAGAAACATAAATGAAACACAGAATCTCACATTCACAGCAGATCAAAATATAATATCAAATAATAGCAGTTATACAAAGGAAAACTGTACTTGTCAAATTACACCTTAATACGTCAGAGTTACACCATGTACACAAACACTGGACAAATACAATCAACATGTCCTAGGCAAACTACAACATATCACAACGGAAACACTCCATACGTTCCTACCATCCAGCTCACCTCCTGAGCTCCAGAACATCCTAACCTAAAAATCTATAATACTCGGTCTGACCCGAGCATTACATCAAAGTAACATCCGGGTCAGGCTGGAAACCAGCATGAGTAAACCCATCTAACATGAAATACAAAGATATAAAATTTATTTGAGAGACCCCAGGTACTCGTATCAATTTACAAATTCACAATTTGTGATAGACAACACTTATTTCACACATCAATTTCTAAGTACCAAAACTTAGATTAAATGGTCCAATTCACTTAAATCATTACATTCCATCCTATTGATTACACATATCAATCTATAAAGAATCGAGGTGGTTTCGGGCATTTTGCTAATACCCGACCCCGGTCTCTTCGAATCCAATGTCATCTTAACCCAAGTTATTCAAAGAAATACAATTCAAACTTTAAATACAGGATGTCACTTTACACAGCAATGCATCTCGATAGATAACCACATTATCACTGTTCAACCCAATCATATCACAAAACATTTTATATCAGAAACATCAAATAATCCAAGGCATTCGATATCATTCAATTCATAAGCAAGATTAATTAGTCACACCATTCCAATTAATTTAAATAAATTAAATTAATATCTCTAATCACTTCTAAATCTTGCTTACTTACGTTAATTAATTACAAACCATTAATTAATCATACCTTAATTATTCTCTTTAATTTCATTAAGTAATTAGCCTTTAACTAATAACACAAATTAATTAACCTTCGCTCATTGACATTAATTTCATTTATCCTTAATTAATTACTCAATTTAATTATCCTATAATCACTTACATTGATTAATTATCCTTTAATTAATCACACTCATTAATTAACTAACCCTTAATTAATTTCCATAAGTAAACAATACTTTAATTAATTACACTAAGTAATTAATCCTTAATTACTTCACTTAAGTAATTTACCTTTAATTACTTTCATCAAGTAATTAACATTTAAGTAATTAATCTCTAATTACTTAATCAATAAATTTTAAATTAACATTTAATTAATTTCTAAGTACTAATTAATTAATCTCTAATTAATCAACTTAATATTCCTTAATCATTCATTAATTAAATTAATTAATTACTCTTTGATTATTTTATTAACTTAATTAATCTTAAATCATCAGAACCTTAATTAATCACATTAATTAGCTTTTAGTTAATTAATTACATTAACGAAGTAAACCTTCAATTAATTTTAGTAGTTAATTATCTTTAACTAATTACATTCATTTATTTACCTTTGATTAATCACATTAAGAAATTAACTATCCTCTAATATATTACGTTTAGTAATTATTCTTTGATCACTTATACTAAGTAATTAACTATCCATTAATTTCATTAATAAAGTATATTCAATTTGTAAAATCTTAAATAATTAATGTAAACCACATATTTTAATTAATTACTTAGTTTTTAACATTAAACTTATTTGAATTCAAAGGTTTGAAATTACTTCATTCAAAACATATTTTATTTAAAGTTTCAATATACATATATTTTGAAACCTGTTTGATAATGGTTTTAAAAACATTTTCATTCTATTTGCTTTGAAATTGGTTACAAATTTCTTTTCTTTTTCCCCTTTTTAAAAACAAAAATCAAAGCAAACTCGTTCCATACGAAAATACCCGTGCCAAAATACAAAACTCTCGAGTCAATTCCTGTGTTACACACATTAACACTCTGCTTCGAGAAAATCATCACTCAGCTTCGAGAACACACCGAGTAAACTTCATCTTCCTCACCATCACAAACCAGCTCAGACACAAAACCCAAGCATGCACGTGCACGCTGCTCTGGCAATCTCCGATCGTCACCATGACCCCCTGCAAGTCAACGACGACAAACCCGACTAATACGACCACCTAGAAACATGAACCTGACAGCCATTCAAAATCAAGTTAACGATCCAAAAACTGGAATCCCAACCCATCGGAAAAGCCTCCACTGGCATCACCTCCGACCTTCAGACTCACACCATCTAACCTAAATCCTCGCCATGACACGACAAAACCCTTTTCCCCTATGCGATCGAGACTCGTGCTCCATCGGCATCGCAAAACCCCCTCGAAACCAGACATACCCATCAACTTCCAAATCGTTATATCGACGATGCCCCGACGCCGCCGTAGCTTAAAAATCTATTGAGCATTTTTACTGACATCGCCGATCACCAAGCTAGCTTCATCAGAAACCCCGACCCCCAAAACCACACCGTTAACCAAAAAATGCCCGTAACCCAAATAACCTTCATCTCTCAAATTCTCTTAATTTACAAATCTAAAAATCATGATTTTACTCTTAAAAATCCTTCTTTTCCATAATGAATCAGATCATAATCTTGAATCAATGAATTATTATAGTTGAGTTTTTTGATATATTTAAGATTTTACTGTAATTCTTTATCAAAACTATCTTTAATTTCTTCCTGAAAATGTTTTTAAAGTTCATATCTAAATATTACTAACAAGTTGTATTTATACATCAAGGTCTAGAAAGGATCAAGTGAAGAGATATTAAATTTTGATCAAAATTTAGAACCTATAAAACTAAACAGAGTGTTCATTTTTGTATACAAACATTCACATCCATATACCCATATATATACACATAAAATTCATGTTAGAAAAATATACAAACAGTTATCATACTTTTTCCTAAGTAATTACTGCATGCACAAGAATTTAAACAGATTTAAGGTTTAATTTACTCACCTTATGATTAACGGTGAACAGGAAGTAGCTTAGGATTTTGAAAACTGGAATTGCTTTGGATCAAATAAGACCGCTATTTGATTTTGAACTTGCTTCTTGATTTAATGATCCTGGAAACTACAGTTAATACTTGTTTTGCTTCCTTCTTTTTTCTTTTTCTTTTACTTCCTGATTTGATTTTCTTTTTATAGGCTTTTGTTTAGTTTTAATTTCTGTTTTATTACTCAAATCCGAAAATTTTAAAACATGTAAAAGGAAATGGGAATCGAAGTAGAAAGATGTATATATTACTTTGTTCTTCATTTTATTCATTAATTTAAAAGAATATGACACTTGTCTTAAAATCTAACACTTGTCATTTTTATTAATTAATCACCTTACACTTGTAATTAAAAATATTTATATATAAAAACTTGTAATTTTGCATGAATATATTACTTTTTAAATGGTTTAAAAAGATTTAAATTAATTTCATTAATTAATAAATACATATTTTAATTTATATGAATGAAATCCCTTAGAAGAAAATAATATAAAACAACCACCTTCTAAATAAAATCATATATAACATATTTTTAAATTTAGAATAATATTAATATATATACATATCTTTTGAATTTCAAATTTAAATCCAAATTCAAATTGAATTTCAATTTTAAAATTCAATTTAAAATCAACTCAAATATATATATATATATATATATATATATATATATATATATATTTAAACAAACACATTTTTTATTTGTTTGAAAATAATAGTTTTCTATTTAAAATCTACTTATATATATATATAAACCTTCATTATTATTTGTTTAGAAAGATTAATTTGTCAAATTTTAAGTAATTATATTAGGAGATTATCAAATATTTATCCAATTACCAGATTCCTATAATACGGGTTATCACAAATGTGGTAGGAAAGTACCTTTGGTTTGGCCTGTTCCTGAACAACTTGTATGGTTGTTTGTCTGACATTGCAATTCTAAAGGTTACGTACATTGGTTTTTAAAAACATATATCAGTGGTGGCGGAGAAGGCAACTTCTCTTAGCTTAACACCCTCCTTAAGACGTATGAGCTTAAGGGTTGTATTTTTGTGAAAGGCAATTATTAGTCAATGGAAATGGCCATGTGGCATTCAAAGTGATGTGATATGTGATATGTGAAAGGTAATCATTACCTCAGGCCTCATCCAACCGGAAATGACCAAAATAGGGTTAGATGCGGCAAGGCTAATTGGGTCATTCCCAAGTAGGATATGATCATCCTCTTCTAGATATATCTTTACATGATATGACGTCGTGTATCTAATTTTTATGGTTTGTATGCTATGTGGGCCCTTGGAAAAGGTCGGTAACGACTGAAGGATGACATATTCGGTACCATCTAGTTATAGAGGTGGGCCGGTTTTGTGTTGGTAGAGGGCAGATGTTCTATGCCTTGGGACATCCATCTAGAGGTGTACCATCGGAAGGTAGTCCCTTCACTTGGTCATTTTTGTAGAAATCCAAACTCCACTACGAGCTTCGATTTTGTTTGTAAGGGCATAATGAATAGCCTTGAAATGCTGCATGGGTAACCATTTCGACTATGATTAATATTATTTGTATATACTAGACACTAGTATAATATAAGGGGATTTGATATGAAATGTTTTATTTATCGTAAGGTAAAAACAAATCTATGTTTATGTATGGGCGTGTCTTACGAGATACTTTTGTGTTGATAAAGGAAAAGTTTGGTAATTTAATAAATTCAGTTGAGTTGTTTCTCACGCTGGTTTACTAGACTGATCCGGGCGTTCTTCCCTTTCAATGCTCAGGTCAGACCGAGTATATTTACATGTTCAGATTTGGTGCGTTTGGAGCTTCAGCAGGAGAGCTGGAGATCTTCATTTTCATATACACGTATATGTTTTGATTATCCGCTGCATTGTGCTTTGCTTAATTGTTTTATATTATCGGCAATTGTGTGAACATGTTATTATAACTATTCAGGCTGATAACTATTGATTGATTTTTGACCTCTGATTGATGTATGTATATAAGGTTTCTGTTTTGCAAAGATCATTGATACGATATCATTGTTTTCCGCTGCGATGTGAGATTCTGAATTGTTCTGTTTTGTTCTATCTTCTCTCTTTCTTCTCTTCTCTTCTTCTCTCTTCTTTTCTTTCTCTAGACTTTTCGTCAATTGGTGCTTTTTGGGTCGAACATGCATGGATTATTGTCGATTCAAAGGGTACGAATTTGCGGGTCATCACATGTGGTATTAGAGTTTAGATTTTGTATATTCCTAAGCTTTGATGTGCACTCAGTATAGATAGGGACAGTAGCACCCTAGATTGAGTTGAGTGTATTATATATATGAGCGCGTATTTGTTAGTGATATAAAATGTTTTATATCGTGTTTACTTATCCGTTGAGTTGTTTGTGAATTCTGGCCGGTATGTGGGATGCCATATTATTGATAGGGATTTCCAAACACTTAAACGAGGCAAGTCGACATAGTATTATTTTAAATTGGGTAAATGAAATAATTTTACCTCGATTATATTATAAATATAAAGGAAACAATTTTAAAAATTATTAATGTGTATACAAATTGATTGTTTGGTTGTTTTGAAAATGTAAATATATATAAGTTAATAAAAGCTGTTTGAATAATCAAAATTAAAACAACAACTGTAAAAAATAAATTATATAAGAAAATGAATTATAAAGTATGGAATTATCATTAATATGATTTACAATTGTGAAATAATCTTATATATAAGAAACGAAACTAAATGAGTATATTTATAAATATGAGTTGTAAATGAAAATGGATTTAAATTAAGAATTTGAAAATTAGAATCCTGTTTATTTTGAAAGATATTTTTCAAAGTAAAGTAGATTGTATTTTAATAAATCTAGATAAGATGAATAAATTTAAAATGAATCTTATATAAGTAGAGTAAAATAGTGAAATTATATAAGTAAGAATTTGCAAATGTGATTTATAAATAAAAGGAGTTATTTTAAAAGAATATAAAGAACTAAATTCACTACTGTTGCTTGGAAATAATAAGGGTGGCGATGGCAGCACCATTAGTATCATTTTCGAGTTTCTATGTGATGGATTTGCTACCAATAGTAAATTGTAAAGTTAAGTTTTGTTGATATAAACGAATTTGAATTTAAAATCCATGCTAAAAATTGATAAATATAAGTTAAATGAGTTTTGGACTTATAGTATGAAATAATAAAATTTGAGTTAGTATAATAAATATATGATTTGAAATTCAACTAAAGAAAGGTTAAATGAATTAAATTTGAACTAGATTAGATAAACTATTGAAATTGAAATTAAACTTAAGAGGTGAGTGATTGTATAATATGAATTTGGAAGTTTAAATAAACCTAAGTTGTAAAGTGATTGTATAACCATGAATTGAAATTATAAAACGAGTTTTGTGAATGGAAGTAAACATAGGTAAATGTTCATGGAAGTTTAAATTAAAAGGTCGTATAACTTATAAAATGGGAAAATGTAAGTAAAACTAAGTGTTAAAATGGTTAAACAATTTAGTAAAGCAAAACAAAATCTGAATTTGAATGGTGATAGAGAATTTGACTTACGTAAAAGTTAAATGAAATAACTTAAGTGATGTTGAATAAAGTTGATTTTGATAAATAAAATGAATATGCAAAGTAAAGTTGAATAATAAGAAGTTAATGAACTGAAGTAGTTAAATGAATATGAACTTGAGTTATATAAGAAAATTCAACTTTAATGGTAAAACGGATCAGCATTAGAAATGTTGTTATTCGAATTTAATAAACTTAAGTTTTGGATTGATAATAAACATTAGAAATGTTGTATAGAAATGTGAATATAGTGAATACTAGAATTCACTCTAAATTGAATAATTGAATCTTAAACTAATTGGAATTAAAAGTGTGAGCCAAAATTGATGGAAATGAAGAAAATATGAATGTTAAGAATAAATTAAACAAATTTAGTTATGTTGAATATACATGGGTTGTAAGATGGATGTTAGTTGATTATATAGAAATTTATATGAGATTGAAGTAATGAAATTGAAAGCTAAGTAATAGATTTCAAACTGGATAGTAAGTGATCTAAATAGAATTGAATTTGATTTAATTTGGAAGTGAACTAACTTGAATGTAAATTTGTGAATGTAAATTAATTGAATATGAATAAACGAATATTAGTGAAATCTAATGTAAATGAACCAAATGTGATTAAATTGAAAATCAATTCAATGAATATTAATGAAAAATGAATGTATATTTATTTGGTTATGGATTGATTGGATAGATATTGGTTTGTTGGATGTTAGTTGGACGATATTTGTTCGATGGTTGGATTTGATGGTTTTGTTGCTTTTGTTATATTGGCATATATAGTTGTTGTATTGATATATGTTGTATATTGATATTATTTTCATATATGCATGTTTCTCATTTGTTTGTTGAGTGTTTAGTAGGTGCGGATGGTGTATGCTTTGCATTTGGAGCTCGCTTTCGTGCTATATTAGTTGTATATGCTTGCCAATGATATATAAGGTATAAATCTCGGATTACATATCGTACTTTTACATTTTTTCCTATAGGATGCCTCATCCTTGAAGATGAGATGTATATTTGTGATATATATATATATATATATATATGTTTTGATCCTACTACGATCGAACCGCGCAAAGGAGATGCTGTCGAAATTTTTCAAAAATTTAAGGCGTTAGGAATTTTTGGACGATTTTGGAAAAAAAATTGATAGTTAAAATTTTTTATTTTTGAGTTAAAAGTTAAACGAGATGAGTTGGTTTTGAAAAGATAACTAAGAACAGATTTTAAAACTTTGAGAAGTTTTTATAAGAAGTTTAACTAATTGAATTTGGAAAAGTTAAAGGCTTAAATAAATTTGATATCTAATTTGAACGAATTGTTTTGAAAAATTAATATATTTTTGTAGTTTTTTCTTACATGGTAATTTCGAGGATGAAATTCTTTTAAGTATGGGAGAATGTAACGACCCAGAATTTCTGTCATTGAAATTCGTATATCTAATTGATTTCAAATATTCGCAAGTAAATTTTATAAGTTGAATAACTTATATTTCAAATATAATGATTTAATTGAATAATTAAATTGTTAATTTAATATTTGAAGTTACAAAAGTAATTGAAAATGGATTTAATGTGAATAAAAATGATTTATAAAGTTGAATAAATTCTATTTGAATTAGAATGATGTTAGAGAACTTTTTAAATTGATTTAAAAGTAAATTTACAGAAATTGAATATTTTAATATTTAATTAACGTGTAAAAGTAGCATTTTTCATACAGTCTTGGATTTCGACGAAACCAGTTTCATTGGATCCTAATATTATATTTTTGTAAGATTTCAAATTTCGTGTCAATTGGATTTACGGTTTAGTTGTAGCAAGCTAAAACGCGTAAAAATTCGTTTAAGTGAATTTTAAATTTAAATAATTCGATTCAAAAACCTATCTTCCAAAGGTGATCGAATTGGCTCCTGATATATATTCCATTGTGTTCGAAATAAAGGTAAAATGTTATAAACGCTAGGCGACATGCTTCGTTTGGAGTTCGGAAAAAATTCGGGTGAATAGTGTCGTGAAATTTTCTATAAAAGGTCACGTTTTTTTTCCATTTTTCCAAAACCCTAGCTAGAGTTACAGCAGCCGCCACATCCTTTTCGATGGACGAAATTATTCAATTCTTCGCTCCTCAATATCTCTTAATCCATAAACAATTACGGAAATGTTTCAACTACAACATTGAAGAGGCAGATGAGATCTTCAGATCTATACAGTGATGATGAATTTTTGAGCAACGATGTGGTGAGAATCAATCTTGAAGGTAACGTGTTCGCACATGTTTTTCCAGGCAAAGGAGAGGCCAAGCGTGATCGGTCCTTGGCCGATGGTGGCACGCTTGAGGGGCTTTGAGACTATTGTCGTCGATCGACGTATAGTTCATCGTAGATGGAGCGATAATTCATGAAAAAATGGTGGCTATGGGTTATGCTTCGATCTATAAACGACAAGGAAGGGAAAGCAAGCGATTGGCCTAGATTTGATCAAGTGCAGCGAATGGCCACGATCGAATTGAGTTTTAAAATGAAATTAAAATGTGTAAATTATTATATTAAAATTCGTATAAACTTTGTAAATGCCATATCTTTGTCATACGAGGTCTGTTTTTGAAGAAACAAGTTGCGTTGGTTCTGTATTAATGAGCACTACATTTTAGAGCTGCTTTGGAGTTGATTAGAGCTTGTGTAAATTTTGGGTAAAATTAAACGGCTGTTTAATTTTATTCGAATAAAACACTACAACTGCTATTGGAACCAATGTGAGTACAACTTACTCTTTCTGACTCATTGATATTTTTATATAAGTGAGAATAAATTTATTTTTTGATGATTGATGATTGTTTGGATGATATATATATATATATTGATTGGTATGCCTATTGGAGCAGATGGGACACTATACGTTACTGTGTATGAGCGGATGACCCTTTATACGCACATCTGCCTCAAAGCGGACATTGTATACATATTCTAATATATATATTTGTTGCAGTGACGGGTTGGAGGGATCCAACTGGATTCCTCACCAGTATTGGTTTTATTTACAGATATTGTGATATATGCTATTATCATATGATATATGATGTTTTGGATGCCGTGATTGACGTATTTAGTGTTGTTGCAGCATTGGGCCTATTTTTGGTAATTTGAAAATATTAAAGTGATGATTTTAATTTAAAAGGATTTTCAAGTGATTTTGAAAAATAAATGTTTTATTGATTTTTGAATTGTAAAAGAAATGGATTTATTTTAAATAAATAAAAAGTTATAATTTTTATGTTATAAAAATTATGATTTTTGTGAAATATAGTCACAAGGTGATTTTTGAAATAAGGAGTTAACTATTTTATAAAATAGTTTAAATAGAGATTTTTGAATTATTATAAAAAGTTTATATAGGAGATTTACAAAATTGATATTTTATAAATCAAAAGTGATGGAATTATAAAGAAGTTCTACAAGTGTTAAAAAGAAGTATAAATGGATCTTATAAGTGGATAAGATTTATAATTTGTGAAGTTATAAAAAGAATGATTTTGTAAATAGATGATTTATAAGTAATTAACTTATAATTTGGATTTTTGGCATGTAAATGAGATGTAAATGGAATTTGTTAATAAAAGGGATTTTATAAATTGAAGTTTTTATAAAATAGAAATGTGAATTTATAAACACTGTTTTATAAATTTGAAATCAATTGAATTTGATAAGTTAATCGTGAAAGTTTATTAAAGGAATGTCATCCATGATTTTGGATAGTGGATAATCCTTTAATTAAATGTGCAATAGTAATGAATTGGGTAAAGGAGATATGTTCATGATTTTGGACAGTGGATAATCCTTAATAAAATGTGTAGAAATAATGAATTTGGGTTAGAGAATTATATTCACGATTTTGGACGGTAAATAATATATTAAATAAAATGAATATGTTTTGAAAAGTGATCATTTAAATGGAGTAAAACTATTTCAAGATGTTTTAAAATAAGTTATGTATCAAATACACAGATTTCACGATTCATTGTTAGATAAGTATATGGAAATGTTTTCCAATGTTGAAATGGGTTGAGAATATATCTTTTTAAAAGATAATTTGAAGTGAATATTTGAAAAATGGTTTAATTAATAAAAGATTAATTAAAAGGGCCTAGTAATTGCTTATGGTGCTAAATATTTGTTTGTTTGCTTTGATAGTCAAATAACTGACTATCAAATTTGGCCATTTTAGTTCCTCGACTTGATGTGGGAACTATTTAGTCGTACACTTAGTACGTGGCCTTCTGTGTAGGCTTGATTATCGTTTATGTTGAGGATGATGGTTCGTGTACTGCGGGGTATTACTCCAATCTATTGAGCTTCCTTCTTGGCCTAAAGGATAAGATGTTGAAAGTTGGAGACGTGATAAGTCTATGAGACTTAGTTTCTGTGTGAAGTTGAGAAACGCTTTTGGGTTGTTGGTGCGAAGAGACCGGTATCGTATTTATCTGAAAACCACTTCGGACCAATTTATATGCGTTCGATTATGCAGGTTATTGATGATATTGAAATTTAGGATTTTCATAGTGGGGAACTGGTTGTTGATTGTTTGTGGTTAAAATCACAGTATACATCCAGTAGTAGTGGTCACTTCATTATGAAATATCCAATGCAAGGACTATTCGCTACTAATCCTAGGGATTTCCCGACAAGATGTGGTAGGAAAGTACCTTCGGTTTGTCCTATTCTTAGACAACTTGTATGGATGTTTGTTTGACATTGCATTTCTAAAGATTACGTACATTGGTTTTTACAAACATACATCAGTGGTGGCGGAGAAGGCAACTTCTCTTAGCTTAACACCCTCCTTGAGATGTATGAGCTTAAGGGTTGTATTTTTGTGGAAGGCAATTAGTAGTCAACGGAAATGACCATGTGGCATTCAAAGTGATGTGATATGTCATGTGTGAAAGGTAATCGTTAACTCAGGCCTCATCCAACCGAAAATGATCAAAACAGGGTTAGATGCGGCAAGGCTAAGTGGGTCATTCCCAAGCAGGATGTGATCATCCTTTTCTAGATATATCTTTACACGTTATGACGTCGTGTATCTAATTATTGTGTTTTGTGTGCTATGAGGGCCCTCGAAAAAGGTCGGTAACGACCAAAGGATGACATATTCGGTACCATCTAGTTATAGAGATGGGCCGGTCTTGTGTTGGTAGAGGGAAGATGTTCTATGCCTCGGGACATCCATCTAGAGGTGTACCCATTAGAAGGTAGTCCCTTCACCTGGTCATTTGTATGGAAATCCAAACTCCACTATGAGCTGCGATTTTGTTTGTAATGGCGTAATGAATAGCCTCGAAATGTTATATGGGCAATCATTTTGACTATGGTTAATATTATTTGTATATACTAGACCTAATATAATATAAGAGGATTTGATATGAAATGTTTTAGTTATCGTAAGGTAAAAACATGTCTGTGTTTATGTATGGGTGTGTCTTACGAGATACCTTTATCTTGATAAAGGAAAAGTTTGGTAATTTAATAAATTCAGTTGAGTGCGTTTCTCACGCTGGTTTACCAGACTGATCCGGGCATTCTTCCCTTTCAATGCTCGGGTCAGACCGAATATATTTGCAGGTTCAGATTTGATGCTTTTGGAGCTTCAGCAGGAGAGCTGGAGATCTTCATTTTAGTATACACGTATCTGTTTTTGATTATCCGCTGCATTGTGCTTTGCTTAGTTGTTTTATATTATCGGCAATTGTGAGGACAAGTTATTATAACTGCTCAGGTCGGTAACCATTGATTGATTGTTGAACTTTGATCGATGAATGTATATACAATTTCTGTTTTTTAAATATCATTGACATCATATTATATGTTTTCCGTTGCGATGTGAGATTCTATATTATTCTATCGTCTCTCTTTCTTATATTCTCTTCTTCTCTCTTCTTTTCTTTCTCTTGACTTTCCGTCAGTCGATGCTTTTTGGGTCGGACATGTGTGGATTATTGTCGATTCAGTGGGTATGAATTTGCGGGTCGTCACAGTTGTAATCATGAGAAATTTACCATAGTAAAAGAACATATTCTTTTAAATATTCCTAAACATGATGTTTCGAGAAAGGATAAGGATTCATCCATTGATACTAAAGTACCTAACGCTCTCCAAATATTGGGTAGTGTATTACATATGGTTATTAGGGGAACCAAGAAGTTACGTACTGATAGTTATTCGATAACTATGGATTTATGTTGGTTAATATAACCAAGATCAAATGGATAATCTCAAAGTGATTTTGTTACACTATTCCCTTAACTTGAGAATACTATGGAACTTTAATTTGGGCACTCTATTTTGATTATAGTTAAATCATGGCATGAATATCCATCGAATGACTATAGTAGGGTTTAAGTTGAAGCATTTGAAGCGAGCACGATTCAATAGAGAATTTGTTTCCTTGGTTATATGAGGTTAGTATAATGGTCAACCACAATCAATCTAAAGTTAAAGTCTTGGGAGATATTGGAATTCAACCAAAACCGAATTTTATAAGTCCTAAAGTAGTATAGTACTGACGAAGAGAACTGATGTGAATAACCATTGCTAAACGGTTCTGCTTAAGTTATAAAGTTGGATTTTATCGATGAAGATTTATAAGTAATGAATTTGGCCAAAATTCCATGCCAGTAGGTAAGGTAACATGTGAACATTAATATTTGAAATGTTCAATATTAATCACCGATCGAATTTATACATATGAGTCGCCCAACCGCGTTATTGATTTTTCCAAACTACCACATGATTTAATTAATTTATAATTGTTAAATTAATTTAATTAATCAATATTTTTAATTATAGATTATTTATTTTATGACGTATGGGGTGTATTAGTATTTTCTGGGTGCCATTGGTTATTAATTGAGTGTGTATATAAAAGTTATGTATGCACATATTGATACAATATATCAATATGCATTTAAATACAATTTAAGTGCCATTAATTATTAAAAGGTTTTTGGTTATTTAAAGACCGGAATAGCCTTTATTTTGGCCATCCATAACATGGATGGAGAGGATTTATTTGTGATTGTGATAACCAAGAGTTTTGGACATCTGTTAATTACCCTGGATTAAATTATTAAAAATAATGATTTATAAGTTGAACAAATAATTATGATAATTAAAAATATCTAGATATAAAAATTAATTTGATATTCTTCTAATATAATTATTTAAATCTTCAAAACTTATCATTTCAAAACAAATAAAATATGTGTTTACAAATTTCTATTGTTTATATATATACATATATGTAGATTGTAAATAGAACTTTGATTTGAAATTCGAACGTAAAGTATCTTTAAAATAAATTAGATTTAAAAACTCTACATTTTTAAACACTAATATATATAGTTATTGATTAAAGTAGTAATAACTTAAGTTTAAAATCAAATAAGAATAAATAAATAGGTTTATATTATTTCTTCTACAATTATATCAAATAAGTAAAAAGAAAAAGAAAATGTATAGATAAAAATATAAAATATAATATAAAAGCTTAAGAAAATATAAAATGCATGCATTGACATTTGTAAGCTAAGGATAACATGCAATTTCACATGTGTCAAATCGTTTTCTTCATAAAAAAATATGATTAAAAGGAGAAACTAAAGGCTGTATGCAGTCTACACTCTTTTACATATACACATTTCTCACTTCTTCTTTCTTTCATATTCTTTTAAAACCTAAACCAAAATTAAGCAATAAAAAGAAAACCAAACTAACAACTAAAAACTTTAAGCTTTCAACTGTGAAAGCAAGATTCAAGCTCAACTTAACATTCAACAAAAATCAAATAGATCAAGTTCAGATCAAAGATCAAGTTGCAGTTCAAAATCCTGCTTCTCTGTTCCAAGTTTTTCTGTGAGCAAACACTATATTCATTACAGTGATTTTTTTGTAATATCCCTATAACACTGCAGACCTGATAGATACTTATGTGTTGAGTTAATAAGTATACACATGCTTGGTAAATATGAAAATCACTCTGTAAAGCAAAGGGGAAAACTGTGCTCTGATCAAAAAGGGAATGTGAGTACAAAACCCACCAGGTTGTTCTGATCATTATATAATTGCATACCAGTAGATTAGGATGAATCCTTATTTGTGACAAGCATACAAGATAACCAGGTACACATATTTTAGTAAATGCAAGTTAGACAAACCTGCAACCAAGATAGATACTATACTTACCTCTGTTCTCTTTCTTTTCTTTGATAATAGTTAAAGCATCCCTAAAAAAATAGTAACTTGAAATCAAATGGGTTTTAAAGCTTAGTCCATAACAAAAGAAGTTTGTTTTTTTGAGTTTAGTGCACGTCAAGCTTTGTTCCTTTCGAATTTATCTTGTACGGTCGGAGGGAAGCAGATTTTATGGTAAGAAGTCGAGGTAAGGTCAAGAACTAAATGTCGTAATTCAATAAAAAGGATGCGTGGCTGGAATCGGCATCGAAAATTAAATTTTTTGTAAGGGTTTGGGAATTTCTAGTCGTGTATTAAGGGAAGTAGAGGTAGATGATCGATTTTGGGATTTTGGTCGATTACTGGTGAACTTCTCAACTTCGAGGCTCGATTTTGTGCCAAAAGGAGGCTGGGAAGATGGGGAGTGCGAAAAAAATGGTGGTTTATTTTATATAATGCCATGGTGGTCGGATTGAGGCAAGGTAGGGTTTAAGGTGGGTTTCGTTTCGACTTTCTGTAAGAGGAAATGGCAGAGGCATGGGACAATTGGATGGGTGCGCATGGAGGGGAAATAGACAAGTGAATTAGGGAAGCGGGTGTCAAGTTTTGGTGGCCGGCGGTGGTCGGGGTTGGCAAGGCAAGGCAGGAGAAAGGTTGATTTCATTTCCAGTATTTGGGTTGGAGGTTTGAAATGTCGAACTAAGGCGGTGCTGGGTTTTCAATAGGGCAGTGGTGGTGGAAAGGACGTAGGCGACGTGGGAGATTGATCGGCGACGAGGTTGGGGGGTCGGTGATCGTGTGCACATGAACGATCGTGCACAATTGGGTGATTTTCGAACAAGAGATGGGGGAAGGGAATACGGGAGAGTGGCTAGAAATAATGGAAGAAAGGGGGGATACGAGCCAGGTTTGGGCCAGTATAGGAAGGAAATGAAGAAAGTAAAGTTTAAATGAAAGGAAGATAGAATGTTATATAGATTAGGTAATTAAAAATCTTAAGTTAACTCAAAGCTTAGGATTGGGAATTGCTAAGGTAAATAAAAAGATTTAACTTAAATTAATTAAGTTAAGATAATTGTGTGTATATATATGTGTTGATTATTTATTAATTAAAAGGTTTACTTAAAGGAATAGTTGTAATTAGTTAATAGCTAATGATAAGATAAAATGATCTAAACTATTATTTTATTAAAGTCTTAAGTAAATTATATTTGTTAACTATAAATTAATTTCAGATATTTAATTAGAATAAAATAAGATGGTTAATGATTAGTTCGATAAAAATTAATCATGGTTTGAAAATAATAAATTAATTCTATTTTAAACAAAATTAATAATCTACGTGACTAGTTAATCTAGTTTATGAATAGTTTAATTGGATTGAGTACATTAGATCGCTTTGTTTCTTTAGTATGTTGTTTCCAGTTGTTCTATGGTATAAAATAAACTGAAATGAACAGTTGATTATAAAATGTGGGATGCTTTCTTTAAACAGTAATGGTGATGAAATTTTTATGTGAATGTTGACATTTTGGAATTGAACTGTTTGGGCTTAAAAGATGCATTTGGATTCGTAGAACCGGGATCAGATATCAGCGATATCCGAAACCACTTCGATTTAATAAGCGTCAAAATTCTTTATAGATTTGATTATAGAATCAAATAGGCTGTAATGGAATAAATTAAGCAAACTTGGGCCTTTAAACTAAGTAATAGTACTTAGATACTATTTTGTGAAATAAATGTTTGGCTATAGCAAGATAAGAACTCGTATTGAGGTACTAGTTACCCTGGTTTTCAAAGAAGTTCTATAACTTAGTATTTCAAGTTATATGGGTTTAGTCACGTTGGTTTCCAGCCTGACTCAGGTGTTACTTCAAAGTAATGCTCGGGTCAGACCGAGTATTACAGATTTTCAAGTTAGGATGTTCAGGAGTTCAGGGGACGAGCTGGATGGCAGGGACGTATGGAGTATATTCCACTGTGTATTTGAGATTGTATTAATAATAGTCTGGGACATGTTATTATAACTGTCCATTTTATTAGTGAATGATTGTACTTTGATTTATTGTATGTAAATTGACATTTACAGCTTTCTTAGCACAAATGCTGCTATTTGTGTATTATATTTTGTTCCGCTGCGATCGAGAGATTCTGTGCTGTTGTTTTCCGTTTCTTCTTCTACCTCTTTTTCTTTTTTACCCTAAAAATCTGGAATTTCCAGCATTCAAATGCTCGGCACTTCTACAGTGAACGTATGAGTTCGAATTTTCAAGGTCGAAAATCTCGAGTATTTACATTTGGCATCAGAGCGGAAGATTAAGCGAGAACCTTGGCTCTGTTGGGTCACTCATTAGAGATAGGGTCAGTAAAATCATAGAATGAGTTGAACATATTATATGAGAGCGTACTTGTTATTTTCTTATATAAAGATTTTAAAAACAGTTTTAAAAGTTGTTTTTATATAAGCTTATATTTTGATATATAAAGCAATAATTTTTCTAGTTATTATATATATTAGGGTAATTGGTTGCTGATTATTGAAATTAAATATAATAATAATAATTAAGCGGTAATATATATATATATATATATATATATATATCCAAATGGAAATTGGATAATATAAACTATACAAGTAAGTTAAGCTAGAAATGGATTCAAACCAGAAATTAAAATCTTGAAACTTGTAGAAGTGTTTTCAGAATGTTGAATTAAGTAGCTTGATTTTATTTTCCAACAAATTATATATAGTAAATTGGTTTCCAGATATGATAATCTTGGCTATTATCATAAAATGTTTGTTGTATCTAAATGAAGGGATATTTATTTTTCTAAATAAACAACGATAAAGCAGAAAGAAATGTTTTAAAGAAGTAACAATTTAGATAAGTATGACTTATAAATTGAAAAGGATTTAAATTGTGAAGTTTTAAAATCTAAGTCCAGAAAATTTGAAATTGTTTCAAAGTGTTAAAAAATATAACAAATAATGTGTTAGCACCAGAATTGGTCACTAACACCCTTAAGAGAGTTTGTGTAGAGAGATTAATGAAGAAAGTAAGTTAAACAGAGGATAATATGCAGATTTAAATGCTGAAAAACAAGAACACCATATTTATAGTGGTTCGGCGTAATTGCCTACGTCCACTTTGAGGTAAATCTTTACTACTTTTCTTGATAATCGATTACAGACACAATCTGTATACCAATTATATTGAATACAAGTATTAAGAAAAAAAGATAAGCTTTGAATGAATCTTGAATGCGGCAAAGTTTCCCCGGTGTTCTTGGAAAAAGGTCCATTTCACTGTGCCACTGCCTCTCTATTTATAGACGAAGGTAGGTTGGACTTCCCTGGTGGGCCTAATGGCTTGGTATCTCGGCCCAAAAAGAGCAATCTCTTTGTGACGATCTAGAGAGGCCAAATGGCAAAATGCCGAGCAAGGCATAAATGTCGAACGATGTGATGTCAAACAACCTAAATGCGGAATGAGGCATTTGTGCCGAACGAAGTGATGCCGAACAACCTGAATGCCGAACGAGGCATTTGTGCCGAACGAAGTGATGCCGAACAACATGAATGTCGAACGAGGCATTTGTGCCGAAAGAAGTGATGCCGAACAACCTGAATGCCGAACGAGGCATTTGTGCCGAATGATGTGATGCCGAACGACCTGAATGCCGAACGAGGCATTTGTGCCGAACGAAGTGATGCCAAACGATGTGATGCCGAACGATGTGATGCCGAACGACCTGAATGCCGAACGAGGCATTTGTGCCGAACGAAGTGATGCCGAACAATATGGAGTGCTGAATGACTCTGCCATGCCGAACATCCATAGATGACGATCGATATTCAATACCGAATGTCTCTCAATACCGAACGCTCTCGCATGTCGATCACTCTCGGATGTCGAACGTTCCTAAATGCCAAGCGTTCTCTAATGCCGAACGTTCCTGAATGCCGAGCGTTCACTAATGCCCAACGAATCATATGTGTCGGACGATTCTGGAAGCCGAGCACATTCTAATGCAGAATGCTCCTAAATGCCGAGCGTTCCTTTATGTCGAGCATTCTTCTAATGACGAGCATTCTTCTAATGCCGAACGCTCTTGACTGCCGAACCATTTTGTCATGCCAAACGGCCTTCAATGCCGATCGACCAAAGGTGCCGAACGGCCAGATCTTACCGAACAAGATTGCTGAGACCTTAGTTGTCAGGTCAAACCTCCAGGTAACACTTGCCCCCCAAAGTGCATCACGTGGTCGAACGTGATGTGCTTTGAAACATGAGTCCACTGCACTTTGCTTCGAGATGTGGTTCAATTTCCTTGATGGTGACTTCCCTTGATCACTAGTTAAGGTGGTGTGTGTGCCGAACGATATGCAAGTGCCGAACGATACAGCCGAAGCCAAACGTTCCATGTATGCCGAACGAATTAAAAGCCGATACCGAACAATGTTGCTTTGACCGGTTCTACCGGCCATTGCCGCTTCGACTTCTTCTTCTTCCCTATAAAGGTCGGCATTTTCCTTCTTCTTCTCTTTTCACTTCCACCTCTGCTATTTTGTACTCACGAACTGCGCCTGTTAACAGACTCTAAAGACTTAAAAATCCTTCCCAATCCATTCGTCATTAATTAAAACCGTGCCCTCAACTCTAAAATTCTACCAAGTCTCGATCTACTAACTAGGTATCGATCCCTCTATTTAAATCCCTTCCCTGACTAAAAAGTTTTAATAAGAGGCTCAAATTCGTAAGTTAGAACCGTAGCCGATAGGTGTTACGTGGATGAAAGAATAGAACTGTGATTAGGATGTTTTTTTTTTCTTTTTTCAGGGCTAGATGATGTGGAGGAAAGGAGAAGTGGCCAGAGATGAGCACATGAGGGAGTTGTTGGGAGATGTATTATGGTCGGGGTTCCTCCGTGCCGAACGAGATTGGAGGAAAAAAAATAGAGGAGGAGCAAGAATTGGCGAGAATGCCGAACAGCAGGGTCCGGAATGACTCGCCGAACGATTCATCCTTGTTTTTCGGTGTGGATGGAGGAAGAAAGAAAAATGAAATCGTCGTTAAGGACGGAGTGCCGAGCCTTGGGGCTCGGCGTAACTTTGGTTCGGCATGATTCGCCACATGCCGAGCAGTGGAATGAAGGATAAGGAGGAAGTACAAGTTGGATAGGATGTCGAACGGTATTTCGACCGAACAGCGCGTAGGCCGAACGGTCATGAATGCCAAATGATAGTTAGGCAGATCAACAGTTTGGCCGATCAACACTTAGGCCGAACAACATTTAGGCCGAACGATAATTTGGCCGATCAATAGTTTGGCCGACCAACACTTAGCCCGAACAACATTTAGGCCTAATGATAATTAGGTCGATCAATAGTTTGGACGACCAACACTTAGGCCGAACAACATTTACTTTGCCTGATCCTATGACAAAAACAAGGGCAAGGACCTAAGCCAGCTAGCATATCGAACTAATCTGGACTGATAACTTCCTAGTTTCAGTAATCACAAGCCTGAACCTAAATTGACAGAAACGGATAATTTCCTCTAACATATAGTGCTAATGTTTGAGTCTAAAATTGAAAACACCATAGGGCAGGCTTTTGGAGACGGTCAGCGATGACGGTCTTCGAAGGCGACAATTCGAAGTTCAACTTTATATCATTAACTCCGTGACTTTCAATTTTTCAGCATTTTTTCTTGAATTATCACACTAGTCCACAACCACACGGGGGGGGGGGGGGGGGGGGGGGGACACTTGTGTTGTTAAGTCTAAGTCGATTGTTTTTCAAGTATAGTTCAAACAGGTACTCTACTAGATTCAATTTCTATCAAAGATGTCTAAGAAATCTAGCTCCGCCACAATCGCAGATAGACCTGGGCCGTCTTCTAAACAAGAGGTCGCAGATACTTCTAACCCGTCGACTTTCCCTACTCATAACTTAGCTCCCGACGCCGTGGAGGCATCAATTTTGTTGGACAACCCGGTCGATTCACAGGCTTCGAAGATCAATGAAAGTGCACTCCATCGGATATGCTCCGTCCACGGAATCCCCTTCGACGATGTATTAGTTCCATCTGGGCACGATCGTCCACACCTGCCCCTAGTTGGATATACTGTTTGTAATAAGTTTATGTGCTGGGTCGGCAGTGTGCCACCGTTCAACTTTTTTCTTCGAGACGTGCTGCAATACATCGACATTGCCCCGTCACAATTGCACCCGAACGGTCACGCCTTTATCTACGGTACCTACATCCTTTTCATGACTGTTCTCTCCAGGCCTCCAACCCCGGGTGACATCAGATATATATATGATCAAGAAGCAGAGAGATAGCCCCTCTTTCATGTTTCTCGAGCCGCAGTACAAATGCCAAATCTTGACTGGAGCATGCAACAAGTTCGCCCTGTATAAACAGGAATGGTTCTATGTGCGTTGCCCTCCTGGTTTCGCAAGGAGATGGGTGGAAGGAAGTAAGTATTTTCTCTGGATTGATATTCATACTTGGTCAAATCCATGCCTCTTCTAATTCTTTTTTCCATCTTTTCAGGTATCAATCCACGTCCTGACGGTCACGGGTATTCTGAAGCTATCGAAGCCATTAGAGCCCTTCCTGCCGACGAACGGGACATCTAAACTCTCATTTCAAATGAGTCACTATCGAGGTTTGGACTGTTAGCAGAAGGTCGTCGGATAAGCCTTCCTGAGGGCGTTTCCATACCCAGGCCCGCCTCCGGTAAAGGGAAAAAACAAGCTGAGTCTTCAGCACGCAGCGCTCCTGGTGCACAAGAAGGAGAAATCAAATAAAATGAAACACCCGAAGCACAAGATGAGAACGTTGGGCCTACTCAGGACCCGCCAGTTGAAGTTCATGACATCGAAACGTCATCCTCCCCTTCGAAGAAGAAAAGGAGACTAACGTACAAGATAAGGAGGGAAAAAGTTGATGTAACCTCAAAAATTACTCTTATTCCGATAGAGAAAGAGGCCTCCTCACAATGTTTAGAAAGTTCTCTAAAGGGCCTCTCGAACCTCTCAATACCTGATGATCTACTTAATTACGATTTCGATGATCCGGAGGCACTTAAACTTCACTCGCCCATCAGAGGCGATGCAGGCGTTCAAGCCTACACTCAGGGAGAAAAAACTCACATTAGTAAAGAAATTGGTCCGTCGGGGGGAAACACTAGGACACATACACAAACATATGCACTTCACCTTGCACTTAATTTTCCGTTGTCACATTGCTCTTTGCTAATTCGTTTTTATTTAAATTCTACGCAAGCGACATGGGGCGTACACACGGAATTGATCGCCTCCGCGGGACATCTGTCTTCCATCACTCTGGACGTGACTCGGGTTCCTAGACACATCGGGACAGAGATGATGATGGCGATTGGGATTATCATTCCCGGGACTCATCATCTCGGAAGAAAACATATTACCAGCCCAAGTACCACCAACATCCCTACTCTCACCCGGAACAAAGCAAAGATAAGCATGGCTATAAGGGGTCGCAATCCGATGTCCCCCGAGACCAACACTCAGATTCCTCTTCCACACGACAATCCCGGGATCCTCACAGAAGAGCTGAACTTTCAAAGTCGTCTCCTCCTTTTCCCGCAACAGATCGAACAATATCGGAGAGACTAGCCGAGCTTAAAGCTAAATTTCCAAAGATTTGCTTTGATGGTCTAAAGTTCCTCCCGGCGATCCACCATATACCTGGAGATGTTAAACAGAGCGCCATCGCCTGCACCAACGACGTCTATGTTCAAGATGACGCGTTTGTTCATTTGGCTGAAAAACTTTCAAAAGTCTCCATGGAGCGCCAACATGAGATCGATCGCCTGAAGCTTGAGGCTATTCACGACAAAAATATCATTAAAGCTCAGGACGAAGAGATTGCGACTTACGAATCTGAACTTAAGGCCGCCCAACAGAGCGCCAAGGATACCGCCGAAGCCGTAACTCGTCTGGAATCGACTCACAAAAAAGAACTCATGAGGCATTACAACGCTGTAGGGCTTTGGCTTTGGAAAAAGATTCGGTGAAAAAAGAGAGGGATGCATTCTATCTGGGTTAATGAACTTGAGGAGCGACTCCGCAAAGAACAAGAGGAGAAGCTTGCTGCCCAAGAAGAGTCGCAATGGTATTGCGACGAGATTGTTGCAACGCGACTCCTAAAGGCGAAACTTGAGGGCGAGCTTTCTAAATTTGAGGCGCTGAAGAATGAAGCCCGTGAAGAGGGCAAAAAGATAGCCTCTGTGGAAATCGACTCCCATCTTGAGGCGGCCAAGGAAGAAGGTAGAGAAGAAATCAAAAACCATGTTCGACCCGCTTATTGCCGAATTCAATGCCCGCGTTCTCATGCATCGGGACTTAACTTTTCTGGGCAAGGGCTATCTCGAATCTCTGGCCAAGGCATGGGAGACAATAATTGAAATCAAGAAGGCCGAACACGGTATCGAGGAGGTTGATGAGGGGGCCCTGATAAAAGAATTTTTCAAGGGAAAAGAGCCTTCGGACCTATCAACGGCTAAAGCTATTTATTGCAAAGGCTCCCCTTCAAAAAAAGGGAAAGAATTTATCGCCGGTCCATCCGGGATTGAGTCTCCAGCTCGTGTGCCTACCCAACCGACCAGTCGGCCGATACTTGATCCTTTTGAACAGCACATCGGCTATGATCCAGAGGACCCCGGCCTTGGAGTTCATGTTTTGTCACCTATTCTAGAAGGCGAGACCCCTCTGACGGTTGAGAGCCAGCCGGAACCTGGTAGGAAACTCTTTCACTTTAACATTCCAAGAGTTTTCGTTTTCTACTAGAAGCTATCACATTCTAATACTTGCTTTCCGTGATTTTATGCAAGCCGTTCTGATCTTGAGCCCACTCCGAGGAGCGATGTCGCCAAGGAGGTTAGGGGAAAAACGAGTGAAGCCGCTCATGCAGGAGAGGCTCCCGGTCCCGATGCTCATGTAATCGGAGCGCTTGATGAGGACAAATCTGAGACTTCCTCCCCCATCGACGGGAGTTATGAAGTCGAAATAACAGGCATCTCCGAGCACACATCCGAACTGAGCATGATGGAGCAGTTTGATAAAGAGAAGGAAAAGACGATCAAGATCAATGTCGAACCTCAAGCTGTGGACTCGGATGACCCTTTGAACAAGCCGTTGAAGGTTATTCTCCCAGGCGGGTTCAAACCCATGGATGTTCCTCATACTTCTTTGGCTGTCACTCCCCCATCAAAGAAAACCGTCAAGGGTAAACGTACCAGGGAGGAGTTATCGGGCAAAAAGTCGAAGAAGTCAAAGAAGTATATTTCGCTCTCGTTCAACAAGAGCTAATTTAGATTATGTAATTATTTTTGTTTTCGTAGTTTATGTAAATAAACTTTTGACTCCGAGCTTCAAAGGAGTCATAATAGAAACTTATTTTTGATGAATAAAACTTAGTTCTTTTTGCCTTTCGGACGATTTTTGTTGTCCGGTTTTCTGTATAATCATGGTCGAAACCCAAGCTATTGCGAGTTACATCAGCTTCTCAATTCATCTTCAAATAAGTTGATAATATTTTGGCATTGCACATTTTTTATTCCACGCTCTGGGTACTTAGAATATTTTCTAGTCCGTACGCCAAGGGCTTGATGACTTCAAGTCACTTTACGTCCAGTCCGCCTTCAGGGGACTTGGTCATTTAAATCGCTTATACTCGAGTTCGCGCTCTAGGGACTTAGAGTACTCCAGTCTGCACTCCGGAGACTTGGAGGTTTCGAGTCGTTTATACTCGAGTCCGCACTCTTGGGACTTAGAGTACTCCAGTCCGCACTCCGGGGACTTGGAGGTTTCGAGTCGTTTATACTCGAGTCCGCGCTCTGGGGACTTAGAGTACTCCAGTCCGCATTCCGGGGACTTGGACGTTTCGAGTCGTTTATACTCGAGTCCGCGCTCTGGGGACTTAGAGTACTCCAGTCCGCACTCCGGGGACATGGAGGTTTCGAGTCGTTTATACTCGAGTCCGCGCTCTGGGGACTTAGAGTACTCCAGTCCGCACTTCGGGGACTTAGAGGTTTCGAGTCGTTTATACTCGAGTCCGCGCTCTGGGGACTTAGAGTACTCTAGTCCACGCTCTGGGGACTTGGAGGTTTCGAATTATTTATACTCGAGTCCACGCTCTGGGGACATAGAGTACTCTAGTCCACACTCCGGGGACTTGGAGGTTTCGAGTCGTTTGTACTCGAGTCCACGCTCTGGGGACTTAGAGTACTCCAATACGCACTCTGGGGACTTGGAGGTTTCGAGTCATTTATACTCGAGTCCTTGCTTTGGGGACTTTGAGTACTCCAGTCCGCACTCCGGGGACTTGGAGGTTTTGAGTCGTTTATACCCGAGTCCGCGCTCTAGGGAGTTATAGTACTCCAGTCCGCGCTCTGGGGACTTGGAGGTTTCGAATTATTTATACTCGAGTCTGCGCTCTGGGGACTTAGAGTACTCCAGTCCGCACTCCGGGGACTTGGAAGTTTCGAGTCGTTTATACTCGAGTCGAAACTCTGGGGACTTAGAGTACTCCAGTCCGCACTCCGGGGACTTAGAGGTTTCGATTCGTTTATACTCGAGTCCGTGCTCTGGGGACTTAGAGTACTCCAGTCCACGCTCTGGGGACTTGGAGGTTTCGAATTATTTATACTTGAGTCCGCGCTCTGGGGACTTAGAGTACTCCAGTCCGCACTCCGGGGACTTGTAGGTTTCTAATTATTTATGCACGTTCGTACGTCGGACAAAGTAATGTATCTCTAAGTCATTTGTTACAGCGTTATCATACACAGAAACATCGACAATTCATGGGAAAAGGAAATGGCTTCAAGCCTTTATTAATGTGAATAAGCTAAATTGTCTTTTCACATGCCGTAAACTAAGACTAAAAACTTCCTGGAAATAAATGCAACTAAAGTATGATAGAAATGAACTAAGTGTAATAGTGCCGCAAATATTCACTATTCCATGCTTGGGGGAGTGTCGCACCATCAACGGTCGCTAGCTTGAAAGTTCCTTCTCCAAGCTTCCGTTCAATGACGTATGGACCTTCCCATGTGGGGCTCATGTGTATGGAACTGGGAAAACTCGTTTCAAAATGAGATCACCTACTCCAATAATTCTTGATCGGACTTTTTCATTGTAATATCGAACCACTCGGTGCCTGTACGCGGCCGCTCTTAAATTAGCTTCTTCGCTTTTTCATCGATGAAGTCCAAAGATTCCAGCAAGAGACCTTGGTTTGACTCTGGGTCATAATAAGTTACCCGATGTGATGGGACTTCAAGTTCCACTAGTATGACAGCTTACATGCCATATGCTAATGCGAACGGAGTGTGGCCAGTCGGGGACTTGTGGGTGGTTAAGTAAGCCCAAAGTGTTGTTGGAAGCTCATCCACCCACTTGCCTCTAGCCTTTTCCAAACGTTTTTTCGGTGTGGATTTGATTATCTTGTTTACGACCTCCACCTGTCCATTAGCTTTTGGATGAGCAACTGCTGCAAACTTTTTCTCAATACCATATTTTTGGCAAACTCTTTGAACTCTTTGCTTTCAAACTGAGTTCTGTTGTTTGTGACGATGGTTCGTGGAAGGCCAAAACGACATATAATATTTTGTACAATGAAGTTAATGACCTTTTTGGTGGTGATAGTGGACATAGGTTCCGCTTGTGCCCACTTGGTAAAGTAATCGATCGCAACAATTGCGTATTTTGTACCACCTTTGGATAGAGGCAAGGAACCGACTATGTCGATTCCCCATATTGCAAATGGCCAAGGACTAACCATTTGTGTGAGTTCCGTCGGCGGAGCTCTTGGGATTTTCGCATACTTTTGACATTTGTCACATCTTCTCACGTAGTCTGCGGCGTCCCGATTTACAGTTGGCCAATAGTATCCATAGCGGAGGATTTTCTTTGCTAACGTCTGCCCTCCGGTATGGTCGCTACATTCACCTTCATGGACTTCCGTCAGGACTCGTTTTATCTCATCATGGGTAATGCACCAGAGCAATGGGGTCGAGAATCCCCTTCAATACATTATTCCATCCTGCATTACATAACAAGAAGCCTTACGAATGACTTGTCGTCTTTCGCTCCTTCTTTCGGGCACGACCCCGTGTAACAAGTACTGCTTGAATGGGGTCATCCATGACTCCTTCTCGATTTCTGTTTCTAACATGAAATCTACCTCCATCACATTTACGCTTGGAACATGTAAGGTTTCAATGGGAAACAATCCCATCTGTTGCGCATCGCCAGCGCTTGAAAATTTTGCCAATGAATAAGCTGCCCTGTTTTGTTCACGCGGAACATGTGAAATATCATAATATTCGAGATTCGCTAGCAGCTCCTGAACTTGGGCCAAATATGGGGCAAGTCTCTGCCCCCTTGTTTGGTAGTCTCCACGCACTTGATACACCACCAGTTGCGAGTCGCAAAAGATATCAAACGATCTTATTCCCAGTTCTTTGACGATTCTTAAGCCGGCAATCAATGCTTCGTACTCGGCTTCGTTATTTGTTGCAGTGAATTCGAGCTTCAAAGCGTATGTGATATCCCAAAAATTTTGGTAATATAAATTTAATGATCTGTATAAATTTTTTTAAAAAAAATTGATTTTTAATTTGTATTAGAAAAAGAGAGAGATTTAAATTTGAATTAAATTTATATTTAGATTTAAAAGTATGACAAAATGATTTTTGTACAAATATGGTTTGTTTATTCTATTTCTTTAAAAAGAATTATTATTTATATTAATTTAGAATATATATATATATATATATAGTTATTAGGAAATTAATTAATAAAAGCTTTATTTATATTTATAAATTTAATATGCATGTAAGTTACACATGTAAGTTAGTAATACTATCTAAGCACATGTGTTAGCAAAATAATAAAGGAAGATGACAAGTGTCATCTTTAATTTAAATTTTCATTTATTTTTAATAAAATTTAATTTCAGCTTATATAAACATATATTCTTTATCCTCGTTTCTTTTCCCCCCATCTTCATTCTAGAATCTAAAAAAAACCAAAGATAAAAACCTTAAACACAATTGTCTAACCAGTAAACAAAATCAAACTGGGAGAAAACAAATTCAAGGATTTTCAGTTAAAAATCAAAGAAAATTCAAAACCTGAGCAATATTAAATAATCAAGCAATGTGCATCAAGATCAAAAGCCATTTCAAAGTTTTCCAGTTTCTAGGAGGGTATGTCTCTGTTTTCAATTCTCAGGAAATCAACATGCAAGATTAAATCTTCCACCAGAAAGGATTCAAATCAACTTGAATCAAGTAAATGCAATTCAAAGATCAACTCTAATGATTAAAATAAAACTAGCAGGTGAGTAACCTAACCCAGCCTCCTCTGTTTTATTTAGTAAATTACCTATCAGTAATCTTTTGAATTTAAAAGCTTAAGGAACAAAATATATGATGCATGTGAATCAATGTGTTGATGATTGCTTTGCATATTTGTATGTATGTAAGCTTTGTGTATTTCTGTTGTTGATTTTAAAACATCTGAGTTCTTAGTTTTAGGCCTCTGTTTTAAAAACTATAGGGTTGAAACAACTTCAAATTTGATGCATTTAAAATATGGTTAACTAGTGATGTATGTTTTAAATGTGTATACATGTTTGTTTTAAGTTCTGAAACGTATTTATATGAATAAAGATGGTCTGCATATGCATGATCTCTGTATATATCTCTGTATATTTGTAGTGGTTGAATATGCACACCTATGCTATGCTGTTTTCCAGTTTACAGAGTTAAGATTAAATTAAAAATCAAATTTTCTTTTTAATAAATCACTGTTAGGATTTGAATTTGGAACAAAATGGTTTGAATTAAACCAAGATCAAGTACTACAAATACATACAAGTATATTAGCTGATATTATGCTGGCTTCTGGAAAAAAAAATACAGTAACAATTATAAATATTATGATAATATAAAATGTAAATTTACATTGGTTCAAGTATGTATCTTGAATTGTCTCTGAAATATAGGATTTTTAAAGTAAAAACCATGATTTTTAGTTGGGAATTCTGTGAGGAATCCTGGGTTAACCAGAAAATGGTTTTTGAGGAATTCATGGTGATCGACGGCACCGGAAATGTCGGGGCTTGGGTTGAGGTAGGGGCGATGATTAGGGATATTGGCAAAAATAGTTGAAGCCATTCTAGTTCGTCGAGGCGTTGGGATTTAGGAATTGTAGGGTTTTCTGTGGGTTTTTATCGTGGTTGCTGTCGGGGCAAATAGCGTAGGCAAGGGAGGATCGGAGTTGATCGCGACAGGGGGAAACCACGTAGGAGGTCAAGGCGAGGTTCTAGTTGTGGCAGCGTGGTTCCAGGCGGATTGGATCAAGGGCGATTGAAGAAAATTCCGATGATGGTGGGTTCCTGACTTTGGCAGTATAACTCGATTTCGTTTTTCTTCGAATTTTGGTTTTCTGGGTTGACGCGACAACTTTCGAGGTCAAGTGGAGTTTGTTGAAGGACGAAAAGATGGTCGGAGGGGACTGGTGTTGTCGTGCACATGCACGGTGAAGTCGTATGTATCTGATGATTGTTTGGTGTGGATGCTTGGGGAAAAAAGTTGTTTTGCTCGTGGGGTACTTCGGGTTTCTGGTGGGATGTTTTCCGATGTATCTGATGAGTGTTTCTCGAGTCAAATCTCGAGTACTCTATGGGTTGGAACCGAAGCAAAATCTTGAGCAACTTTAACTTAATATAAACAAGTTAAAAATTTAAATGAATTTGGTTTTAACTGTTTCATTTAAGGAAGTTACGAAATTGTTTAGCTTAAATTATTAAGTTTAATGCATATGTTATTTAAACTTAAATTAAATACTTTAATTAAGTAAGTAAAATTTAAGGATAAATGATTCAAACATGAGTATGATGTTGATAGTTAAGAAATTGAATAAAGATAAATAGTTTATCTTAAGACCTTGGATGATTATGAATTGATTAAATTTAATGAAATTATTAAGGAAAAGGAAAGATAATTAATTTAACTAATTATGAGTTAAATTAATTAGAGATGAATTATTCATAATTAAGGATAAATTAATGTAAGTAATTAGTGATTAATTACTTTAATAATAATTACATAATGTAAAGAATGAATTTGTCAAGGGTTAATTTTATTAATAATTAAAGATTAATTAAGAGAGGATAATTAACCAATGGGAAATTACTTAATGAAAGTAATTAAGGATTAATTACTTAGTATAATTAATTAAAGGGATTAACTAATCAATGTAATTAATTAATATGATTAGTTTAAGTTAATTAATTGGATTAATTAATTTAAATAATCACTTGATGTCGGGATTGAGTATAATTACTCAATGAGGTTCATAAAGTGTAATTACTTGTGAAGTAATTAGTTATGGTAATTACAGGGTGGAATTAATTGAGATTGAAAGTAGTTTTGGATTAATTGTATGGTATAATTAATTTGAGGAATAATTACTTAGCAGAAGTAATGAATAATTAATTACTTAGTGTAATTAATTTAAGAATTGACTTACAAGAGTTATGGGAAGTTAATTAAGTGATGTAATTAATTAAGAGTAATTAATTACAGTATAAGATTAATCAAGGTGATTAATAAATATAATTAATTAAAGATTAAGTATAATTACTTAAGGTAATGAATGAGGTATAATTACTCAGTGAAGTAACTGGTGGATAATTACCGGATGTAGTTAATTTAAGGAAATTACTTGAGGAGTAGAAATTAAAGGGTAATTACTTGATGGAAGAAATTGAGTAATGATTACTCAGTGTAATTGAAGGATTAATTTATATTATTAATCAAGGAGTTGGTTTAATTAATGACGTAATTAAGGAAAGTTAATTTCTGATTGTGATTAATCAAGATTGATTAATAAATGTAATTAAGTTAAAGGTTAATTATTATTTGAGATTTAAGAATAATTAACTAATGAAGGTAATTAAGGGATCATTAATTAATTTAATTAATTGGAGTGACCAATCTTGCTTGTTAATGATTGAATGATGATGGGTGTCTTGAATTGGGAGATATCTCTGATAGGAATTGTTTTGTGGTATGATATGTTGAATGGACGATGATAATGTGATTATCAATCTATTATGAATTGCTGTATAAAGGTGTTATCCGACAATTAAAGTTGAATTGTATTAAATTGGATAACTTAGGTTTAGATGACATTGGATTTGAAGAGACGGGAGTCGGGTATTAGTTAATACCCGAAGCCACTTCGATCCTTTATAAATTTATATGTGGAAATCAATGTGCTGGTTTGGAATGATTTAAGTGTATTGGACCATTTAATCTAAGTTTTGACACTTAGAAATGGATGTGTGATATGAGTAATGTCTTAACGACTTGTGAACTTGTAAATTGACATAAGTTACCCCGGGATCATACCAGTTGTATGCTTTTGTATTCATGTTAGATGGGTTTACTCACGTTGGTTTCCAGCCTGACCCGGGTGTTACTTTGATGTAATGCTCGGGGCAGACTGAGTATTACAGATTTTCAGGTAAGGACGTTCTGGAGCTCAGGAGGCGAGCTGGATGGCGGGGACGTATGGAAAGTTTCCACTATGATATTGTATATATCTGAGACATGTTAAATTGTATCTGTCCAATGTTGTATAAAATTGTTGTAACTCTGATATATCGATGTAAATTGATAGATACAGTTTTCTTTGGTATAACTATTATTATGGATATTATATTTTATCCGCTGCGAATGTGAGATTGTGTGTTTCTTTTCTGTTCTTCTTCTAACTCTTTCTTCTTTTCTCTAACTATCTGGAATTTTCGGGATCGGAAAATTCCGGGTCGTTACATTTGGTATCAGAGCGAGGTTAAGCGAGAACCTTGGCTCTGGTGGGATTACTCATTAAGTATAGGGTAAGTGGTACCCTAGAATGAATTTAGTGTATATATATGAGAGAGCGTACTTGTTATTTTTTTATATAAAGATTTTAAATGGTTTTATATAAGATTATATTTTGATATATAAAGCAATATTTCTTCCTAATAAATATTAGGTATTTGTTTGTTAAATGATTGAAATTAAATTAAGAAGTAACATAATACAATCAAACTGAAATTAAATAAAGATAAGTTTGAAATGGAATTCAAACTAAAATTGAAATCTTGAATTGGAGAAGTATTTCAGATTAAGATGATAATGGATGGTTTTAGATATAATAATCTTGGATATTATCATAAATGGTTGTTGTATTTAATAATGAAATGTTTTAAGGAAGTAACCATTTAAAAAGGAGAATAAACTTGTAAATTAGGAAGGATGTAAATTAAAGTGGGTTTCAAATTTGAAGTTCTGAATTCTAAATTTAAACATTTGAATTAGTTTCAAAATGTTAAAGGGAATTATATTATTCAAACTATTTTGAATATGATCTTAAAATAAAAAAATGTTTGAAAATTTTAAAAAAAAATTGTTTGAATTAAAACCAATGGTGGTTTAAATTTTAAATTTTGGCTTGGCAAGCCAAGAAGTAAATATGTATATGTGTGGATATACTTAAATATCAAAGATGATTGAGATAAACTCTAAATATTGAGTTTTAAATTTGGAATAAGATATGATACCCAAAGTGATAAGTTTTTTAACTTAATAAGTGGGAATATTATTTATGAGAAGTTCAAATTTGAAATGGAAGTTCAAACTGGGTAAGGTTGACTGGATTAAGTGAATTGAGTTTAACTTGGGAAAGGTAAAATAAGTTGGAATGATCAACCTGATTTGGAAATTTCAAGTTGAAATTGGGATTTAACTTGGAGAGTTAAGTGGTTGATTTGAATTAGGAAGTTTGAGTGATCTCAAAATGGGTTTGAGGTCTAGAAATTGAAAATGAATGGATGTTTTAAAATAAATTAAATGATATCATTCTATTGTTATTAAAAATCTTAAATTGCAAATTGGACTTGTTTAAATAAATAAGAACTGAAGTGTGGTAATATATCCCTTATTGGGATAAAAGGAAAATCACACTTTGATTTGAAACTAAGGATAAAATTGTTTTGAATTTTATTTGAACTTTGGGAAAAGTTAAGTAAAGATAATTTAAAATGGAATTTTGAGAATTTGACTCAAAATGTAATTGTTTAAAAGTTTGGGTTATTGATGTAAAAATAAAGGTTAATTTGATTTGTGGTGTAATACGTAAGGTATGAACTGTGAATTGAATTGTTAAAAACTTTAAAGGAAGATTGATTTAAAGGAATTAAATCAACTTTTGAAGTATTAACTCGAATTTATATAATTCGAGATAATTTAAATTTGAAATTTGAAATTTAGTTCAAATTGAAGTTGATTTGAATTAATTGAAATGTGATTGAAGATGTATGAGTATAAGATTCAAATGGAAAATTTGAATTGGATTGATTAGAATAATTTGGAGTTATAATTAAAATCGAATAGTTTTAAATTCAAATGGAATTTGAATTAAATTTTGGAAGAAAATCAAGAATAATTCAACTTGATTTGGAAATGGAGTTGAAATAAATTGAAATTGGAACTAGTTAAATTGAATTTTATTTGAATTAGTAGAATTTGAGATCAAGGTTGAATAAAGTTAAATTTGGAAAGAAACTGAGGTTAATTCAAATTGAATTGGGAATAAATCAAATCCAATGGAAATTGGAGTTATTTAAAATTGGAATTGGGTCAATTTAAATGGAAGTGCAAATTTAAATTGAATTGATGAGAATGAGATTGGGAAGTGAACAGTTTTGACTCTGGACTATTTTTTATAAATTGTTTTAACCTATTTTTCCAAGCTATTCATTATATATACAACCTTTCTTTTAAAAGCCAAACTATCTTATACTTGTTTTACAATTATTTTTGAAACTGTTTTACAACTTTCCAACTGTTTTATAAACTAATTACTATATGTTCGTCGACGGAAATTTTATCGGTTTAGAAAACCGTCGAACGAATTTAGAGATAAAATTTATACCGCAAGCGCACGGTGTACGAATGTAGCACGCGGCGAATACGGGTTGATCCACAAGGAATTGATGATTTTAAAATTCTACTCAATCAAATTAACCAAAGTTGGAAGAGTGATTAACTAAAAGAAAAAAGAAAAATGACAAAATAAAATAGATAAAAATATGAGAGTGTTAAGACAATTTAGAGGCAATTTCCACTCTCTAGATCACATAAATCAACAAAATGAAGTTAGGATCTCTCTTTTCTTGTCATCAGTGAATTAGTTGATGTGATTATCATAAGTATGGTATATTTGTGCTATTAATTAGCTCAATATAAACCATCAAACTATAACACAACCACTAATACACTTTTAAATCTCATAAAATATGACAACAAAGTTGAAAGCAAAATTTATTTTAAGCATGGCCTATTAACCATTAATTAGAAATATAAGCCATCAAATTTCAATTTCAACAATCACTTCTTTGCCATAATCATATGTAGATGAAGAGGCAATTTGTGTTTTGTTTGTTTAAGCATAGCCTATTTGTTATAAACAACATAGACTATCAAATTCAAAGCTAAACAACATCATTAAACCACTTCATTCATTCTCATTAAGCATAAAAAGAGAGCATAAGCATCAAATTAAGTTGAAGCTACATGATTAGAAAGCTTCATTACCCCTAAATTGAAGGGGTTTAGCCTCTCATATTGGTTATCATATGAACAAATGTAGCTTGCAACATGAGAGAAAAAGAAAAGGAAAAGAGAGCAAAGTGAAATAGAAAACTATTCTAATTGCATAAAGGAAAATCTACACTACTTGCATAAAAGGAAATGAACATGTAATTAAAAAGAAATAATAATTAACATTGCATAAAAGAAAAGAATTACATAAGAGAAGAAATGGCTAAGTAGCCATGGAAAGAAAGAGAGAATTGATTTATTTTCTAAACTAAAACTAACTAACTAAGAGGAAGAGGAAGATGGCTACATGAAACATAAGGGGTATATATACAAGTTTTAAAACCCTAATTCACTTTTTGGGGAATGCCCAAAATGCCCTTGGAGAAAGTGTGGTGGCCAAGTTATCATTAGCTTTAATAATCCGCCACTTAAATGTACATGAAGCTTTAAATTTCTTTTAGAATGTGCATTAGCCTTTAATTTGTATATTAAGGTAGTGGGTAGGTGGGGTCCTCCATGATCTTCACTTTGAATTATTTCCATCTTCATTCATTTATGTTCTTTGTGCATGCATATTCCTTCATGAAACCACTCCTATTTGAGACCATTTTCCTACAAAAATATATATATATATATATTTCCAATCAATTTTTCTTAAAGAAATATATGCACTTAAATGACCATTTTGCCCCTATATGAAGATGAATATGTGAAAATTTGGAATTAATATGAATTTTGGTTAAAACAAGTTAAAATACCCAATATGATCATTTATTTAATTTAAATAGAATAAATATGGTGGTAAAAATATGCACATTTACGTGCACATCAAATACCCCCACACTTATCTTTTTATTCGTCCTCGAATAAAATAAAACTAAGATAAATCCGTTTTCGTAGGAAGCACGATTGCATTGAGCGTATGCAACAAGCCGTTAAACCTCTAGGTGTCCCCAGTAGGACGAGTGTTGTCTCGTGAGGGTTTTCAGTGGATACTACCCACAAAATCCAAATGCAGGATGAAAATATTTACAAAATGCAAGAATATTTACAAAGAGATAAATGCAAATTTTTGAAAATATTTACAAATGAAGGATTTATTTTTAAATTGACACGAATAAGTTAAATATAGGTTTTGGTTATTATCTTGAAAATTTATGTCATTTACTAGTCAAAATTTCCAACAAAAATCATGTTATCATAACAAATAGACAATAGTTTAACTTGTTGTTTCGGTTGATAACAAAGTGTAATTGTAAAATGGATCCTTAGTTGATTATCAAAGTTTATCAAAGTGGTATTTTCATTTCTTTTCAATAACAAATCAAATCAAATAAGTAAAAATAGTGCTAGGATTTTAATTGCTTGCTCTCTCATTATTTGCAAGAAATATTACTCACCTAGCTCAGATAAACTGAGGACAGATATACCACCCATGCACTGCCTTTCGGGCTTATGTGAGGGGAGTACAGAGCATGGCGAGTGCACACACTTTCATGCATACACTATCGACCGTAGGTGGTTTTTATTAAGTCTTTTTTTTTACATGTTCCATACAACATAACCATGAGGACTTTTAAATGAGTATGAAATCACATAATCAAAAATTCCAAGTAATCACCCATGCATAACCGTGAGGACTTTTAAATGAGAGTAAATACTTGGATGTTATTATTTTTTATTTTTATATTTTTTGAGAGGGAGTTTTTGCAAAATCATCTTAGCACCATTTAACTTAGAAGACAAAAAAAATGTTATATCTTTTACTTTAAATCAACCACTTTTTAAAACAAAGATTTTCAATTAGGACGTACTTCTAAATTAACACGTATAAATCTTCCTATATACTAGTTAAACCATTATTATTTGTAATCAAACTTCATTTTTATTTTTGTCAAGACAAATAAATTTTCAAAATTTCAATTTAATAAACCAAAACCATATATTTATCTTATTGTGTTTCTTTTAAAAATAAATCAAAAGAAAATTTGTTTTTGGGATTTTTTTTTTAATTTTTTTTGTTTTTGTGATTTTAAAGCAAAAATAAACCATAAAAAAAAATGAAGACGAGTCTTCCCCCCCACACTTGATTTTGACTGTGTCCCCATAGTCAACCCAAGTGAAAGGGATGTTTATTATTATTTACATGAAAACGAACGGTATTTACACGAGATCAGAAAGTATATTGTCAAAAAGTAAATGAAACGGTCTTCCAAAAACCGATTCATTTGTCTCGTCGAGTATACGAGACACAGCTTAAGCTCGAAAAACCAAACCATAAAAGATTTTGAAGTTGAATGTTGATTTGGAAAAACGAATGTCGTTTTATTGAAAATTGAATGAGTTGT
Organism: Allium cepa; assembly: GCA_030765085.1. Classification (NCBI taxonomy): domain Eukaryota; kingdom Viridiplantae; phylum Streptophyta; class Magnoliopsida; order Asparagales; family Amaryllidaceae; genus Allium; species Allium cepa. The sequence goes on from CM060932.1 coordinate 170,512,706, forward strand.
TTTGTTTTCGATGATTTTTGGGGCAGATAAAACAAGTGATTGAAATTCAAGTTTATTTTCACCAAATTGAAATTCAAGTTTATCATTGAAAACATTTTCACAATTATTGATTTCAAAATCAAAATGGTGATTTTCATCTTCCCCTTCGGAATTTAACAACTCGTCATCCAAAAGTCCAAAAAATTCATGTTCATTAAACTCGTCTTCCTTTATTGGGTTATCAACAACTTTATTACATGTCTCAAGTTCAAAATTCAAAGTTGGTGTATTCAAATTTTCAGAAAAAGGAAGATCGAAATTTAAATCGAGTTTCTCTCCCTTAAAAGAATTGAAATCCAACACAATTACCGTCTTTTCAACAACTTCGTTAAGATCATCATTTTCAGTTTCAAAAGTTGTTGTTTGAAAATCATCGATTTGGGTAAAAGATGGATTATCGTTTGACTCGTCACACATTGAAACTTGATTTTGTTTCTCCCGAAATTTTTTCAATGTTTTAATCAACAAATTCGTGTGATCATCGTAAATTTCATTCATTTGCTCAACAAAGTCAAATTTGTAATTATTAACTTGAAAATTTTCGATTTGGACTTATTGAGAACAAGAATTGTCAATTTCGATAAACGGTAGATTATTATTTGATTCTTCGTGGGTTGAGATTTGATTATGATTTTCACGATAAGTTTTGTATTTTTCAAGTAATAAATCCCCGTTATCTTTTTCCATTTCGTCAACAAAATCAAATTCTTGATTATTAGTTTGAAAATTTTCACTTTGAATTTGTTGATAACCAAAGTTTTCAATCGTATCGCAATTGAAACTATTCCCATTGCCAAATTTGTTTGAAAAGTTGTTCCCATTTTCATGTTGAGTTTGAAATTCATTTTGGAGTTCGAAATTAAATTGGCATGGGTTATAATCGTAATCGTTTGAATTTTGAATTGAATTCAAATTTTGAAATCCTTGACTCGAGTTATTACACAAATAAGAATTACATAAATCATTTATCTCTTGATTTTTTTGTGTAGAAAGTTCGAGTAAAGATGAAATCATTTCAATGCTATTTTCAAGAGTCGAAGGTTGGTCATCGTTTTGAAAATTTTGTTGTTCGAAATTTGAATTATTTACACAACATTTGTTGTTAAAATATCCATACGAATTTGGAGTAAACTCATATGGATTATATTGATTTTCACCGTTAAATTCAAGTGAGTAAGAAAAAGGAAACTCGGACATTTTCAAGATTTCTTTTTTTTTTGGTTTTTTTTATAAAGAAAATATTTACAAGTAAAATTTATTTTTCAAAATGGAAAATTGATTTTTGTTTCGTTTTTGAATTTTCAAAAAAAAATTGGCTTTTGAAAAGATTTTATAAATTTTTTTTTTGGATTTATGTTTTTCTAATTTTTTTGGATTTTTGAAATTTCAAAGGAAAAGGATTTAAAAATTTCAAAGAAAAAGAAAAGGAATATTTAAAAAAAAAATTAGTTTTGGATTTTGATTTTTTTTTTAAAAAAATATGCATGAACAAATGCAACTAAATGTATGCAAGGGTTAATTACAAATGATTTATCCTAAGTTAACCCAAAATTGTATATTCACAAATTGTCTTATATAAACAAGATAGTTCTCAGCCAGGTAACGGGCAGGATTTATCAGTGCACCACGAATCACCGTAGCAATGCAGCCGAAGGTTTAAGTACCTTCAGAGGAACAACCACTATAATATTTACGAATCACCGTAATATTTATAAATGGTTATTACTCTGCCGTAGCCTAGACACCAAGAAATTAAATTGTTCAAAAAAAACAAATTGTCAATATACAATTAAGTGTTATCGATGCCTAACCATTATTATTAATCAAAATCTAAGATGAAATGCAGAACAGAAACTAAACGTGTATTAACAATGCAACTACGAATGAATTTTTTTTATTTTTTAAAATGCAAATGCAAGCAACCAACAATTCAATTCAAATAAAACTAGAAATGAAAGCAGAAGTTTTTTGCAAGCAGAGCAATTTATTTTGGCTAACTAAGGAACCAATTTTCAGCAAGCTGTTCTTCCTTTATTTCCTGCTTTGGCAACCTGAAAATTAAAAACTAAGATATATATACAATATTTTTTTTTGAAAGGATAGACTTTTTTTTAAGAAACAAAACAAAATAATAAAAAAAAATTACAAATGAAATTTCAAACAAAATTCACAAAACAAGCCAAGCCTGGCCCAAACACGTTTTTTTTTAACTCTCCTATTGACTTGCAAGCCACGAACCCAAACCCGCAAGCCACTCTACTAAAATGAAAATCAACATCACAAAACCAACAGAAAGAAAAAAAATTAACATCGAAAAATTCCCAAATCCGATTTCAGAGTCGATTCGACCGTGTTTTCAGAACGATTGACGGCTTGAATTCTCAGTGTTTGATTTGGGTGATTGCGGATTTGGGTAGCGGGAGTACGAGTATGCTTGTTTGATGCTTGTCACCAGAAACTTGTTCAGCGATTGATCCGGAAGTGAGAATTTGGGTTATGAAAGGCTAGTTGTTCAGGATGGTGAATGCTTAGTTATGAGCAGTTGCAAAGTGCTGAGGAAAGCAGTAGTGAATTTAGGTAAAGCTCAGGTGGAGGTCGCGTCCTTGCGTCTTGGAATCTGGAGTTTGTTGTCAGTGGTTGTGGAAGTGATCGGAATGGTAAGCGTGTTCGAGTCTACTGGTTGTCGAAGTGAGGTGGAGTTCGTGAGTTGCTATTCGAATCGGATGGGGCTCTTCAATTCTCGTGATTGGTTCTGGAGCAGTTTGATGGTATATGACAGATGAATTGTTTGTGGGTGGATTGGGGTGCCGACTTGTAACGCCCCGGAAATTTTCGACTTTCAAAAATTCAACACCGATACTCACTTTATCGACTGCCGAGAAATCGAAGGCCAAAAACCCGAAATGTTATGGTTTTTTAAGAAAAGAAAAAGTAGAAAAGAAGAGAAGAAAAGAAGATAATAGAGGGAAGAGAAAACAGAAAATAGAAATTTTTAAAATAGAAGAAAAGAGAATAGAGAACATAGAACAGAACAGAAAACAACAGAACAATAACAGAATCTCACAATTCGCAGCGGAACAACATATAATAATAAATGAATAATCTTTAAACAAAGAACTATATCAGTCATTACATTTTATACATTACATTTCATTACATCATATCATCAGAGTGTACAACAACAACAACAAACAGTGCAGCGGAAAAAGAAATACTATATACTAGTAATACGCCATGCCATCCATCTTGCCTCCAGCAACTCCAGAATATCCTGATAAACCTAACTCTTGACTGCCCGTGTAGAAATTGGTGGGCACCCAGAGTTTAGGAAGGAAAACAATAAACTCCAAGTCAGTCATGTGACTGGTGTGGGAACTCAAAACAGTTTATTTATCTTTAAAAATCAAAATAGAGGAATATTTTTAAATCAATTCGCAATGCTTTTAAAAATGAGACTACCATAAGGCCTCCCGCACACACACACAATGCAAACGCAGAATCGGAGGAGATTTCTCCTTATGATGGTCAAAGATGCTTGATACGCATTAAAAAAGAACATTTGATATTATTATTATTACATAGGGTAGGAAAAATTCATTTCGAAAGTAGAATATAAATCTTAGCCAACATACAACCATTATCGTATGCCTACTATAGCTATCATCCAAACAGTGGGGCGCCACCATAAGTGAATGATAGGTTCTACAACTAATACCGTACAAGTCACGTATTGTTTCTTTGGATTTCCAACGAATGATCAGGCCAAGGAACTTCCCATTGCCACATGAGAATGCCTCTGGATGGACATCCCCGAGAACCAAACCGGATCTCTACCAACACAAGGCCGGGTTACCCCTAACTGAGCAACAACTGACCGAATATGCCATCCCCCGGTCCTTTGGGACCTTTTCACCGAGCGCTCGCAATCAATTCACACAATCATAACAAAGTGTTTTCAACATGAGTAAGTATCTGGGCTCCATACCATGATACCACCCTTTTCCAGAAGGAAATGCACACATCCTAAAGGGCGCTACCCCTCATAACCTTGCCGCATCTTTCCTGTTTTGACCATTCACGGGGTGTGAGGCTCGACGAAGTTTCGTCCACAAAAACATACTTTATACAAAAGCCATGCTTTGGGTCAACAAATGATCATAGAAATGATCACCAGGATAGACGATCAAATAAACGATCCTATCACAAATAATCAACACAATGATCATTTACAGCAACACTCAGCATGTCACATTACCAAATTGGGAATATATCGCTGATAGCATTCTACATAACCTCTGAGCTCGTACGTCTCAGAGAAGGGTGTTAAGCTAAAAGAATAAATTCTCCGCCACCAACAGAAATATATTTGAAAGAAATCTGCTTTATATCTCAATTTGTAACGTCAGACATACAATCCATACAAGTATGTTCCGGGCTCGAACAAAACCGAAGGCACTTCTTACGAAGCCCTTGCAATCCGGGTATTCCCAATCCCGATCGAATTTCCCATCACTTAGGAGATCTCTATACCAGGAGCTACCCAGTGCAGAGACAATCGATAGGTCATCCTATCATTTTCACAAATACTCGGTCTTCAACACCGATCTTCAATGCAATTCACAACGACGTATCACATATTCGGAATGGGTTATACGACCCCATGGTCCTTTCCCGGTTAACCCGAATAGTGAGCACTTATTCAAAAATAAGTGTGACATTCAAATTCAAGCAAATCACATCAATTACCCATTCAAAGGGAAATATTGATAGTCGGTTATTGAACTATCAATGGATATGCACACATCACCAGTTTCCAAATAATTTTCCAAATTATTTATTTTCCAAAAATATCTTTACTAGATATATAATTTCACACTTCAAAAATAAATCAATATTTATTTTTAAACAGATTCCACTTTCTTTTATAAATTCCATAGTGAATTTATATTTCACAATATCTACTGATATTACGATTTCAATTATTCATTTCAATTTATCTTTTCAATTTATCTTCAAAAAGATAAATTCTCAAAATATTCACTTTATATTGGAAAACATTTCCATACTTATTTATTCATAAGTAATTCACAAACTTTATTTATTTTCAACACTTGGAAAATATTCAATATACTTAAATCGAAAGTAAGTATATATTTCATTCTTTAAGGAAATCATTCTCTTAAACATATTTATTTGGGCCAAAACAAATGTTGCGTAAAACATCGTTACGACAACCCAAAATCACTAGTATAGGGATTCGAAATTAAAATAGATATATAAATCCCAATACTATACAAAACATTTCCTTTCGGAAATCATTTACTATAACAACAGTGTTATAGTCCACCATTTCCTTTTATTTCTCGAAAACGTCTATTTCAACAATCAATGTTGAAATCTATGGATTCGAATCTCAATGCATTTAAAACATCGTTAGATCGTTTTAATTCTATTTAAAACATCACATTCAAAACAATTTCTTTAACATATTATTCATTATTCAAAAACGTGAATATACTACGTTAACCAATTTCATCATTTCTATTCATTTTATTTCAAAGGATTATTCACAATCAAAAATGTGAATATAACTCCATAAATAGGTTTCAACAATTAACTTATCAAAATAAGTTGTTTACGAATTTATAAAACAACGTTTATAAATTCTTTTTCTAATTATTTTATAACAACTTCCTTTTATAAATCTCCTTTATTAACCTATTCGATTTATAACTCAATTATAAAACAAAGGTTCATATTATAAGTTAAATACCTATAATTTATTCGTTCACAAAAATCGTTCCTTTGAACTTCATAATCCTAAATCTTATAACTTATAAGATTCAATTATTTATCCAAAACCATTCTTTTAATGACTTTATAAATTTTATAAACCTACTGTTTATAAAATTCCATTCATAACTTCACTGTTTAAAATTCTATAAATTCCATTCAATTATGAAATTCATTTTCACTTCATTCAAACACTTATAAAAACTCGTTTTAAAATGTCAATATTCCAATTTATAAATATCCATTTATAAATCTCTTAATATAAATCAATTTATATTTTTTTTAAAACGTTTTTAATCTCCTTTATTATTTCACCATTTTGATTCATAAAATAATTAAATTTTATAAATCCTATATTTAAACTTTTCACAATAAATTCAAAAATCCAATTTAAACTATTTTATAAAATCATTAGCATCATATTCTCAAAAATCAGTTTTTAACTATTTTTCTCAAAAATCATAATTTTTATAACTTTAAAAATTATAACGTTTATTTATTTTAAAATGAATCAATTCCAAACATATTGTATATTTTCAAAAATCACTTTATAAATCATTTTAAAATTCCAAAACTTGGTCCAATGGTGCTACATATCAAATAGTCAATCACGACAACAACGATATCATATATCGATATGATAATCCATCAAATATCAAAATATCTGAAATCAAATAAAAACTGTTGAGGAATCCAGTTGGATCCCTCCAACCTGTTTCCTGCATCCACAAACATTAGCACAATACCAATTTCGCTCCAGTACGAAATTATCGCGGTATATGGGATTTAAAATATTATCCGCTTAATAGACGGCGCAATAGGGTCTCATCCGCTAAACAAAAAATGCGGGAAATCAATAACTCCAATATATACATATGCCAATATATATATATTGCTATTATATATAATACCAATCTCACTGTTTATGAAATATTCGCGGTATATGTTTTTAATAAATAACATCCGCTTACTAACGGCGTATAATGTCTATTTTAACAATCAATAGATAACAATCATCATTCAAACATGCATTCAAATATTTTAAATCTAACTATTTAAAATAAAATCGAAACTGATTCGATTGAGTGAGAAATTCTCACCTTGATTTTATTTCCGTTTTAGCTATTTATTTCGAATAAAATTAAACGGACGTTTAATTTTACCCAAAATTCTCACTAACTTCAAACAACTCCAATCCAACTCCATCGCGTAGTGCTCGTCCATACGATTCCAACGCAACTGGTTTCGCGCATTTTCGACCTCGTATGAAAAAGTTATGTATTTTATAAGATACACGATTTTATATACGTAAATTTATAACATAAATTTTAAATTTTTAAACCCACACTAACATGGGCCGTAGGATCTCACTGCAAAGCCATCACGACCGCTCCTTTCTTTCTTCTTCACCTTCGTTCGAACGTGCCCAGTAACACACGCGCATACATGAACCCATAACAAACAAACTAGGGTTCGACTTACCCACCACCTCGACGAACTCTAGCATGATCAGGATACACCATCGCGAAGCCCTCACCCACGTCCTTGCTCGGGCTGAATATCCCCAATCTCGGCCACCTGTGTTGTCTTGAATTTCGTGCGCAACTCAGCACGGTCGGCCCCCCTTTCTCCCTCCATGTTGCTCCAAATCACATCACCACCGTTGAACTTGTAGATCTTGATGCCCTCTTCATTTCTCTAGTTGAAAGTTTGTTGTAATTGTTAGTGGATTGAAAGATATTTGGGGAGGAAGGTCATTGATTTTCGGCCGTTCATGGGGTGCTGGCGGCTGCAGTTTTGTAGATTAGGGTTTTCTTTTCTTTTGTTTTGATTTTAAGGTGTATTTATAGGAAAAAAAACGAACACTATTCATCCGGAAATTCCGAACTCCGATTCACGCGTCGTAACCAGCGTTTCTAGGGTTTACCCCACGTTCCAGACACAATGGAACAGGTTTCGAAAGCTAATTCGGACATCTGTGCGAGTTATGGCAATAAACGTTCAATTTAAATTAAACCGATTTAAACGATTTGCTAGGCGTTTTAATTCGTGTCGGACAAACGGTAAATCCAATTGACACAAAATTTGAAACCTTACAATAATATCACATTACGGATCCGATGAAACTGGTTTCGTCGAAATCCGAGACTTTTTGAAAAATGGCTATTTTAACTCGTCAAATTAAAATTAAAAATAATTCGATGCGTTTCGAGCTGCTACGATCAAACGATAGCTCCGATTGCTACGAAAATTGAAATCCGGTAATAACTAACTATTACGGATCCAATGGAACAGGTTTCGTTCAATTATGAGACTGTTCAAAAATTGACTATTTTCACTAGTTGATTTTAATATTAAAATATTCAATTTTCAAAAATTAACTTTAAATTCGATTTTAAAAGTTCTAAAATATCGTTCTAACTTCAATATGATAAAATAAAATTTTACAAATCATTTTCAATCATATTTAACTCAATTTTCAATTATTTCCATAATTTAACATATTAAATTATCGATTTAATTATTCAATTAAATCCAATAATTCAAATAAAAATTTATTTGACTTATAAATTCCACTTATTAATATTTAAAATTAATTAAATATTCAAATTTTAATTTCTAAAAATTCTGGGTCGTTACAATCTTCCCCCCTTAAAAGAATTTCGTCCTCGAAATTAACAAGTAAGAAAAGTTATAGAATTTATTAATTTTCCAAAAATTTATAATTAAACTTCTTACAAAATCTTTACTAAGTTTTCAAATCATACTTAGTTATCTTTTCAAAAACAATTACTATTGTTTAACTTTCAATTCCAAATCAAAGTTAAAGTTTTCAAAAAATTTCCAATTTTCTCAAATTTTTCTAACGCCTTAAATTTTCGGAAAAATTCGCCATAGTCTCCTTTGCGCGGCTCGATCCGAAAAAAAAATGACAGTATATATATCACAAATATACATCTCATCAAGTAATGAGGCATCCCGAAGGGAAAAAAGTATAAAAGTACGGTATGTAATCCGAGATATGTACCTTATATTTTATTAGCAAGCATATACGGCTAATATAGCGCGAAAGCGAGCTCCAAATGCGAAGCAAACGCGATCCGCACCTACTAAACACTCAACAAACAACATGAGAATCATGCATATAGAAAATAGTACCAATATACAACATATAGCAACATAATAACTATATATGCCAACATAGCAAATGAAACAAACAACAAATGCAACCATCAACCAACTAGCATTCAACAAATTCATTCATATTCTCATTAATATTCAATGAAATAGTTTTCAAGTTAATCACATTTGATTTGTTTACATTGGATGTTTGCTAACATTCATTTTAAATTAGTTTATATTCACTAATTCATATTCAAGTTGGTTCACTTCCAATTCAAATTCAATTTTATTCAAGATTTATTTAACTTCAAATTGAATTTCAATTACTTTAACTTCCAATTTCATTAATACTTAATGAATTATATACAATCAATTAACAATCATATAACAATCAATGTATATTAATTACAACCAAATTCCTTTGCTTTCAATCGGTTTAATTAATTGATTTTTCATTTAATCTTTCAACTTCCAATAACATTAGATTTTAATGAATTACACTTATATTCATTATTTCATATCAACTTAATTTACATTCAATTGATTATTATTCAATCCATTAATTCAATTCAATTACAAAAGTTGAATTTCATTTACATAACTCAAGTTCATATTTATCACTTCACTTTATTAATTTATTTTGATATCAATATCAACTTCATTCAACATCACTTAAGTTATACTTCCATTTAACTTTAAATTCATTTTTATTAACAACTCATATTCATAAATATATTCATATAGTTTCACTTCTTATATATATAAGTTTATTTCACAATTGTAAATCACATTAATTATAATTCAATTCTTATAATTCTTTTGCTTATACAATTATTCTTTTATTTAGATTATTCAAACAACTAAACAATCAACTTATATACACTTTAATAATTCTTAAAAATTATTTCTTTATATATAAAATATAATCAAGGTAAAATTATTTCATTTACCCATTTTTAAAATCAATATTGTGCCGAATTGTTCTATTCAAATGTTTAGAAACTCCTTCGGCATAGTCTTGCGGACCACGCTGACGAAAGTTCATATGCCACTCAATAAACCAATCATCACAATATAAAACAATTTTTTTTATATTCACTAACAAATACGCTCTCATAGCTATTATTACACTCAAACTCATTCTAGAGCACTGCTGACTCTATCTCTAATGAGTAATACCCAACAGAACCATGGTTGTCGCTTAACCATAAGCTCTGATACCAAATGTAACGCCCCGGAAATTTTCGACTTTCGAAAATTCAACACCGATACTCACTTTATCGACTGCCGAGAAATCGAAGGGCAAAAACCCGAAATGTTATGGTTTTTTAAGAAAAGAAAAAGTAGAAAAGAAGAGAAGAAAAGAAGATAATGGAGGGAAGAGAAAACAGAAAATAGAAATTTTTAAAATAGAAGAAAAAGAGAATAGAGAACATAGAACAGAACAGAAAACAACAGAGCAATAACAGAATCTCACAATTCGCAGCGGAACAACATATAATAATAAATGAATAATCTTTAAACAAAGAACTATATCAGTTATTACATTTTATACATTACATTTCATTACATCATATCATCAGAGTGTACAACAACAACAACAAACAGTGCAGCGGAAAAAGAAATACTATATACTAGTAGTACGCCATGCCATCCATCTTGCCTCCAGCAACTCCAGAATATCCAGAATATCCTGATAAACCTAACTCTTGACTGCCCGTGTAGAAATTGGTGGGCACCCAGAGTTTAGGAAGGAAAATAATAAACTCCAAGTCAGTCATGTGACTAGTGTGGGAACTCAAAACAGTTTATTTATCTTTAAAAATCAAAATAGAGGAATATTTTTAAATCAATTCGCAATGCTTTTAAAAATGAGACTACCATAAGGCCTCCCGCACACACACACAATGCAAACGCAGAATCGGAGGAGATTTCTCCTTATGATGGTCAAAGATGCTTGATACGCATTAAAAAAAACATTTGATATTATTATTATTACATAGGGTAGGAAAAATTCATTTCGAAAGTAGAATATAAATCTTAGCCAACATACGACCATTATCGTATGCCTACTATAGCTATCATCCAAACAGTGGGGCGCCATCATAAGTGAATGATAGGTTTTACAACTAATACCGTACAAGTCACGTATTGTTTCTTTGGATTTCCAACGAATGATCAGGCCAAGGAACTTCCCATTGCCACATGAGAATGCCTCTGGATGGACATCCCCGAGAACCAAACCGGATCTCTACCAACACAAGGCCGGGTTACCCCTAACTGAGCAACAACTGACCGAATATGCCATCCCCCGGTCCTTTGGGACCTTTTCACCGAGCGCTCGCAATCAATTCACACAATCATAACAAAGTGTTTTCAACATGAGTAAGTATCTGGGCTCCATACCATGATACCACCCTTTTCCAGAAGGAAATGCACACATCCTAAAGGGCGCTACCCCTCATAACCTTGCCGCATCTTTCCTGTTTTGACCATTCACGGGGTGTGAGGCTCGACGAAGTTTCGTCCACAAAAACATACTTTATACAAAAGCCATGCTTTGGGTCAACAAATGATCATAGAAATGATCACCAGGATAGACGATCAAATAAACGATCCTATCACAAATAATCAACACAATGATCATTTACAGCAACACTCAGCATGTCACATTACCAAATTGGGAATATATCGCTGATAACATTCTACATAACCTCTGAGCTCGTACGTCTCAGAGAAGGGTGTTAAGCTAAAAGAATAAATTCTCCGCCACCAACAGAAATATATTTGAAAGAAATCTGCTTTATATCTCAATTTGTAACGTCAGACATACAATCCATACAAGTATGTTCCGGGCTCGAACAAAACCGAAGGCACTTCTTACGAAGCCCTTGCAATCCGAGTATTCACAAACCCGATCGAATTTCCCATCACTTAGGAGATCTCTATACCAGGAGCTACCTAGTGCAGAGACAATCGATAGGTCATCCTATCATTTTCACAAATACTCGGTCTTCAACACCGATCTTCAATGCAATTCACAACGACGTATCACATATTCGGAATGGGTTATACGACCCCATGGTCCTTTTCCGGTTAACCCGAATAGTGAGCGCTTATTCAAAAATAAGTGTGACATTCAAATTCAAGCAAATCACATCAATTACCCATTCAAAGGGAAATATTGATAGTCGGTTATTGAACTATCAATGGATATGCACACATCACCAGTTTCCAAATAATTTTCCAAATTATTTATTTTCCAAAAATATCTTTACTAGATATATAATTTCACACTTCAAAAATAAATCAATATTTATTTTTAAACAGATTCCACTTTCTTTTATAAATTCCATAGTGAATTTATATTTCACAATATCTACTGATATTACGATTTCAATTATTCATTTCAATTTATCTTTTCAATTGATCTTCAAAAAGATAAATTCTCAAAATATTCACTTTATATTGGAAAACATTTCCATACTTATTTATTCATAAGTAATTCACAAACTTTATTTATTTTCAACACTTGGAAAATATTCAATATACTTAAATCGAAAGTAAGTATATATTTCATTCTTTAAGGAAATCATTCTCTTAAACATATTTATTTGGGCCAAAACGAATGTTGCGTAAAACATCGTTACGACAACCCAAAATCACTAGTATAGGGATTCGAAATTAAAATAGATATATAAATCCCAATACTATACAAAACATTTCCTTTCGGAAATCATTTACTATAACAACAGTGTTATAGTCCACAATTTCCTTTTATTTCTCGAAAACGTCTATTTCAACAATCAATGTTGAAATCTATGGATTTGAATCTCAATGCATTTAAAACATCGTTAGATCGTTTTAGTTCTATTTAAAACATCACTTCAAAACAATTTCTTTAACATATTATTCATTATTCAAAAACATGAATATACTACGTTAACCAATTTCATCATTTCTATTCATTTTATTTCAAAGGATTATTCACAATCAAAAATGTGAATATAACTCCATTAATAGGTTTCAACAATTAACTTATCAAAATAAGTGTTTACGAATTTATAAAACAACGTTTATAAATTCTTTTCCTAATTATTTTATAACAACTTCCTTTTATAAATCTCCTTTATTAACCTATTCGATTTATAACTCAATTATAAAACAAAGGTTCATATTATAAGTTAAATACCTATAATTTATTCGTTCACAAAAATCGTTCCTTTGAACTTCATAATCCTAAATCTTATAACTTATAAGATTCAATTATTTATCCAAAACCATTCTTTTAATGACTTTATAAATTTTATAAACCTACTGTTTAATATTCTATAAATTCCATTCAATTATGAAATTCATTTTCACTTCATTCAAACACTTATAAAAACTCGTTTTAAAATGTCAATATTCCAATTTATAAATATCCATTTATAAATCTCTTAATATAAACCAATTTATATTTTTTTTAAAACGTTTTTAATCTCCTTTATTATTTCACCATTTTGATTCATAAAATAATTAAATTTTATAAATCCTATATTTAAACTTTTCACAATAAATTCAAAAATCCAATTTAAACTATTTTATAAAATCATTAGCATCATATTCTCAAAAATCAGTTTTTAACTATTTTTCTCAAAAATCATAATTTTTATAACTTTAAAAATTATAACGTTTATTTATTTTAAAATGAATCAATTCCAAACATATAGTATATTTTCAAAAATCACTTTATAAATCATTTTAAAATTCCAAAACTTGGTCCAATGATGCTACATATCAAATAGTCAATCACGACAACAACGATATCATATATCGATATGATAATCCATCAAATATCAAAATAACTGAAATCAAATAAAAACTGTTGAGGAATCCAGTTGGATCCCTCCAACCTGTTTACTGCATCCCCAAACATTAGCACAATACCAATTTCGCTCCAGTACGAAATTATCGCGGTATATGGGATTTAAAATATATCCGCTTAATAGACGGCGCAATAGGGTCTCATCCGCTAAACAAAAAATGCGGGAAATCAATAACTCCAATATATACATATGCCAATATATATATATTGCTATTATATATAATACCAATTTCACTGTTTATGAAATATTCGCGGTATATGTTTTTAATAAATAACATCCGCTTACTAACGGCGTATAATGTCTATTTTAACAATCAATAGACAACAATCATCATTCAAACATGCATTCAAATATTTTAAATCTAACTATTTAAAATAAAATCGAAACTGATTCGATTGAATGAGAAATTCTCACCTTGATTTTATTTCCGTTTTAGCGATTTATTTCGAATAAAATTAAACGGACGTTTAATTTTACCCAAAATTCTCACTAACTTCAAACGACTCCAATCCAACTCCATCGCGTAGTGCTCGTCCATACGATTCCAACGCAACTGGTTTCGCGCATTTTCGACCTCGTATGAAAAAGTTATGTATTTTATAAGGTACACGATTTTATATGCGTAAATTTATAACATAAATTTTTAAACCCACACTAACATGGGCCGTAGGATCTCACTGCAAAGCCATCACGACCGCTCCTTTCTTTCTTCTTCACCTTCGTTCGAACGTGCCCAGTAACACACGCGCATACATGAACCCATAACAAACAAACTAGGGTTCGACTTATCCACCACCTCGACGAACTCTAGCATGATCAGGATACACCATCGCGAAGCCCTCACCCACGTCCTTGCTCGGCCTGAATATCCCCAAGCTCGGCCACCTGTGTTGTCTTGAATTTCGTGCGCAACTCAGCACGGTCGGCCCCCCTTTCTCCCTCCATGTTGCTCCAAATCACATCACCACCGTTGAACTTGTAGATCTTGATGCCCTCTTCATTTCTCTAGTTGAAAGTTTGTTGTAATTGTTAGTGGATTGAAAGATATTTGGGGAGGAAGGTCATTGATTTTCGGCCGTTCATGGGGTGCTGGCGGCTGCAGTTTTGTAGATTAGGGTTTTCTTTTCTTTTCTTTTTGATTTTAAGGTGTATTTATAGGAAAAAAAACGAACACTATTCATCCGGAAATTCCGAACTCCGATTCACGCGCCGTAACCAGCGTTTCTAGGGTTTACCCCGCGTTCCAGACACAATGGAACAGGTTTCGAAAGCTAATTCGGACATCTGTGCGAGTTATGGCAATAAACGTTCAATTTAAATTAAACCGATTTAAACGATTTGCTAGGCGTTTTAATTCGTATCGGACAAACGGTAAATCCAATTGACACAAAATTTGAAACCTTACAATAATATCACATTACGGATCCGATGAAACTGGTTTCGTCGAAATCCGAGACTTTTTGAAAAATGGCTATTTTAACTCGTCAAATTAAAATTAAAAATAATTCGATGCGTTTCGAGCTGCTACGATCAAACGATAGCTCCGATTGCTACGAAAATTGAAATCCGGTAATAACTAACTATTACGGATCCAATGGAACAGGTTTCGTTCAATTATGAGACTGTTCAAAAATTGACTATTTTCACTAGTTGATTTTAATATTAAAATATTCAATTTTCACAAATTAACTTTAAATTCGATTTTAAAAGTTCTAAAATATCGTTCTAACTTCAATATGATAAAATAAAATTTTACAAATCATTTTCAATCATATTTAACTCAATTTTCAATTATTTCCATAATTTAACATATTAAATTATCGATTTAATTATTCAATTAAATCCAATAATTCAAATAAAAATTTATTTGACCTATAAATTCCACTTATTAATATTTAAAATTAATTAAATATTCAAATTTTAATTTCTAAAAATTCTGGGTCGTTACAATCTTCCCCCCTTAAAAGAATTTCGTCCTCGAAATTAACAAGTAAGAAAAGTTATAGAATTTATTAATTTTCCAAAAATTTATAATTAAACTTCTTACAAAATCTTTACTAAGTTTTCAAATCATACTTAGTTATCTTTTCAAAAACAATTACTATTGTTTAACTTTCAATTCCAAATCAAAGTTAAAGTTTTCAAAAAATTTCCAATTTTCTCAAATTTTTCTAACGCCTTAAATTTTCGGAAAAATTCGCCATAGTCTCCTTTGCGCGGCTCGATCCGAAAAAAAATGACAGTATATATATCACAAATATACATCTCATCAAGTAATGAGGCATCCCGAAGGGAAAAAAGTATAAAAGTACGGTATGTAATCCGAGATATGTACCTTATATTTTATTAGCAAGCATATACGGCTAATATAGCGCGAAAGCGAGCTCCAAATACGAAGCAAACACGATCCGCACCTACTAAACACTCAACAAACAACATGAGAATCATGCATATAGAAAATAGTACCAATATACAACATATAGCAACATAATAACTATATATGCCAACATAGCAAATGAAACAAACAACAAATGCAACCATCAACCAACTAGCATTCAACAAATTCATTCATATTCTCATTAATATTCAATGAAATAGTTTTCAAGTTAATCACATTTGATTTGTTTACATTGGATGTTTGCTAACATTCATTTTAAATTAGTTTATATTCACTAATTCATATTCAAGTTGGTTCACTTCCAATTCAAACTCAATTTTATTCAAGATTTATTTAACTTCAAATTGAATTTCAATTACTTTAACTTCCAATTTCATTAATACTTAATGAATTATATACAATCAATTAACAATCATATAACAATCAATGTATATTAATTACAACCAAATTCCTTTGCTTTCAATCGGTTTAATTAATTGATTTTTTATTTAATCTTTCAACTTCCAATAACATTAGATTTTAATGAATTACACTTATATTCATTATTTCATATCAACTTAATTTACATTCAATTGATTATTATTCAATCCATTAATTCAATTCAATTACAAAAGTTGAATTTCATTTACATAACTCAAGTTCATATTTATCACTTCACTTTATTAATTTATTTTGATATCAATATCAACTTCATTCAACATCACTTAAGTTATACTTCCATTTAACTTTAAATTCATTTTTATTAACAACTCATATTCATAAATATATTCATATAGTTTCACTTCTTATATATATAAGTTTATTTCACAATTGTAAATCACATTAATTATAATTTAATTCTTATAATTCTTTTGCTTATACAATTATTCTTTTATTTAGATTATTCAAACAACTAAACAATCAACTTATATACACTTTAATAATTCTTAAAAATTATTTCTTTATATATAAAATATAATCAAGGTAAAATTATTTTATTTACCCATTTTTAAAATCAATATTGTGCCGAATTGTTCTATTCAAATGTTTAGAAACTCCTTCGGCATAGTCTTGCGGACCACGCTGACGAAAGTTCATATGCCACTCAATAAACCAATCATCACAATATAAAACAATTTTTTTTATATTCACTAACAAATACGCTCTCATAGCTATTATTACACTCAAACTCATTCTAGAGCACTACTGACTCTATCTCTAATGAGTAATACCCAACAGAACCATGGTTGTCGCTTAACCATAAGCTCTGATACCAAATGTAACGCCCCGGAAATTTTCGACTTTCGAAAATTCAACACCGATACTCACTTTATCGACTGCCGAGAAATCGAAGGGCAAAAACCCGAAATGTTATGGTTTTTTGAAAATGTAGAAAAGAAGAGAAGAAAAGAAGATAATAGAGGGAAGAGAAAACAGAAAATAGAAATTTTTAAAATAGAAGAAAAAGAGAATAGAGAACATAGAATAGAACAGAAAACAACAGAACAATAACAGAATCTCACAATTCGCAGCGGAACAACATATAATAATAAATGAATAATCTTTAAATAAAGAACTATATCAGTTATTACATTTTATACATTACATTTCATTACATCATATCATCAGAGTGTACAACAACAACAAACAGTGCAGCGGAAAAAGAAATACTATATACTAGTAATACGCCATGCCATCCATCTTGCCTCCAGCAACTCCAGAATATCCAGAATATCCTGATAAACCTAACTCTTGACTGCCCGTGTAGAAATTGGTGGGCATCCAGAGTTTAGGAAGGAAAACAATAAACTCCAAGTCAGTCATGTGACTAGTGTGGGAACTCAAAACAGTTTATTTATCTTTAAAAATCAAAATAGAGGAATATTTTTAAATCAATTCGCAATGCTTTTAAAAATGAGACTACCATAAGGCCTCCCGCACACACACACAATGCAAACGCAGAATCGGAGGAGATTTCTCCTTATGATGGTCAAAGATGCTTGTTACGCATTAAAAAAGAACATTTGATATTATTATTATTACATAGGGTAGGAAAAATTCATTTCGAAAGTAGAATATAAATCTTAGCCAACATACGACCATTATCGTATGCCTACTATAGCTATCATCCAAACAGTGGGGCGCCACCATAAGTGAATGATAGGTTCTACAACTAATACCGTACAAGTCACGTATTGTTTCTTTGGATTTCCAACGAATGATCAGGCCAAGGAACTTCCCATTGCCACATGAGAATGCCTCTGGATGGACATCCCCGAGAACCAAACCGGATCTCTACCAACACAAGGCCGGGTTACCCCTAACTGAGCAACAACTGACCGAATATGCCATCCCCTGGTCCTTTGGGACCTTTTCACCGAGCGCTCGCAATCAATTCACACAATCATAACAAAGTGTTTTCAACATGAGTAAGTATCTGGGCTCCATACCATGATACCACCCTTTTCCAGAAGGAAATGCACACATCCTAAAGGGCGCTACCCCTCATAACCTTGCCGCATCTTTCCTGTTTTGACCATTCACGGGGTGTGAGGCTCGACGAAGTTTCGTCCACAAAAACATACTTTATACAAAAGCCATGCTTTGGGTCAACAAATGATCATAGAAATGATCACCAGGATAGACGATCAAATAAACGATCCTATCACAAATAATCAACACAATGATCATTTACAGCAACACTCAGCATGTCACATTACTAAATTGGGAATATATCGCTGATAACATTCAACTACATAACCTCTGAGCTCGTACGTCTCAGAGAAGGGTGTTAAGCTAAAAGAATAAATTCTCCGCCACCAACAGAAATATATTTGAAAGAAATCTGCTTTATATCTCAATTTGTAACGTCAGACATACAATCCATACAAGTCTGTTCCGGGCTCGAACAAAACCGAAGGCACTTCTTACGAAGCCCTTGCAATCCGGGTATTCACAATCCCGATCGAATTTCCCATCACTTAGGAGATCTCTATACCAGGAGCTACCCAGTGCAGAGACAATCGATAGGTCATCCTATCGTTTTCACAAATACTCGGTCTTCAACATCGATCTTCAATGCAATTCACAACGACGTATCACATATTCGAAATGGGTTATACGACCCCATGGTCCTTTCCCGGTTAACCCGAATAGTGAGCGCTTATTCAAAAATAAGTGTGACATTCAAATTCAAGCAAATCACATCAATTACCCATTCAAAGGGAAAAATTGATAGTCGGTTATTGAACTATCAATGGATATGCACACGTCACCAGTTTCCAAATAATTTTCCAAATTATTTATTTTCCAAAAATATCTTTACTAGATATATAATTTCACACTTCAAAAATAAATCAATATTTATTTTTAAACAGATTCCACTTTCTTTTATAAATTCCATAGTGAATTTATATTTCACAATATCTACTGATATTACGATTTCAATTATTCATTTCAATTTATCTTTTCGATTTATCTTCAAAAAGATAAATTCTCAAAATATTCATTTTATATTGGAAAACATTTCCATACTTATTTATTCATAAGTAATTCACAAACTTTATTTATTTTCAACACTTGGAAAATATTCAATATACTTAAATTGAAAGTAAGTATATATTTCATTCTTTAAGGAAATCATTCTCTTAAACATATTTATTTGGGCCAAAACGAATGTTGCATAAAACATCGTTACGACAACCCAAAATCACTAGTATAGGGATTCGAAATTAAAATAGATATATAAATCCCAATACTATACAAAACATTTCCTTTCGGAAATCATTTACTATAACAACAGTGTTATAGTCCACCATTTCCTTTTATTTCTCGAAAACGTCTATTTCAACAATCAATGTTGAAATCTATGGATTCGAATCTCAATGCATTTAAAACATCGTTAGATCGTTTTAATTCTATTTAAAACATCACATTCAAAACAATTTCTTTAACATATTATTCATTATTCAAAAACGTGAATATACTACGTTAACCAATTTCATCATTTCTATTCATTTTATTTCAAAGGATTATTCACAATCAAAAATGTGAATATAACTCCATTAATAGGTTTCAACAATTAACTTATCAAAATAAGTTGTTTACGAATTTATAAAACAACGTTTATAAATTCTTTTTCTAATTATTTTATAACAACTTCCTTTTATAAATCTCCTTTATTAACCTATTCGATTTATAACTCAATTATAAAACAAAGGTTCATATTATAAGTTAAATACCTATAATTTATTCGTTCACAATAATCGTTCCTTTGAACTTCATAATCCTAAATCTTATAACTTATAAGATTCAATTATTTATCCAAAACCATTCTTTTAATGACTTTATAAATTTTATAAACCTACTGTTTATAAAATTCCATTCATAACTTCACTGTTTAAAATTCTATAAATTCCATTCAATTATGAAATTCATTTTCACTTCATTCAAACACTTATAAAAACTCGTTTTAAAATGTCAATATTCCAATTTATAAATATCCATTTATAAATCTCTTAATATAAATCAATTTATATTATTATTTTTTTAAACGTTTTTAATCTCCTTTATTATTTCACCATTTTGATTCATAAAATAATTAAATTTTATAAATCCTATATTTAAACTTTTCACAATAAATTCAAAAATCCAATTTAAACTATTTTATAAAATCATTAGCATCATATTCTCAAAAATCAGTTTTTAACTATTTTTCTCAAAAATCATAATTTTTATAACTTTAAAAATTATAACGTTTATTTATTTTAAAATGAATCAATTCCAAACATATAGTATATTTTCAAAAATCACTTTATAAATCATTTTAAAATTCCAAAACTTGGTCCAATGATGCTACATATCAAATAGTCAATCACAACAACAACGATATCATATATCGATATGATAATCCATCAAATATCAAAATATCTGAAATCAAATAAAAACTGTTGAGGAATCCAGTTGGATCCCTCCAGCCTGTTTCCTGCATCCACAAACATTAGCACAATACCAATTTCGCTCCAGTACGAAATTATCGCGATATATGGGATTTAAAATATTATCCACTTAATAGACGGCGCAATAGGGTCTCATCCGCTAAACAAAAAATGCGGGAAATCAATAACTCCAATATATACATATGCCAATATATATATATATATATATATTGCTATTATATATAATACCAATTTCACTGTTTATGAAATATTCGCGGTATATGTTTTTAATAAATAACATCCGCTTACTAACGGCGTATAATGTCTATTTTAACAATCAATAGATAACAATCATCATTCAAACATGCATTCAAATATTTTAAATCTAACTATTTAAAATAAAATCGAAACTGATTCGATTGAGTGAGAAATTCTCACCTTGATTTTATTTCCGTTTTAGCGATTTATTTCAAATAAATTTAAACGGACGTTTAATTTTACCCAAAATTCTCACTAACTCCAAACGACTCCAATCCAACTCCATCGCGTAGTGCTCGTCCATACGATTCCAACGCAACTGGTTTCGCGCATTTTCGACCTCGTATGAAAAAGTTATGTATTTTATAAGGTACACGATTTTATATACGTAAATTTATAACATAAATTTTAAATTTTTAAACCCACACTAACATGGGCCGTAGGATCTCACTGCAAAGCCATCAAGACCGCTCCTTTCTTTCTTCTTCACCTTCGTTCGAACGTGCCCAGTAACACACGCGCATACATGAACCCATAACAAACAAACTAGGGTTCGACTTATCCACCACCTCGACGAACTCTAGCATGATCAGGATACACCATCGCGAAGCCCTCACCCATGTCCTTGCTCGGCCTGAATATCCCCAAGCTCGGCCACCTGTGTTGTCTTGAATTTCGTGCGCAACTCAGCACGGTCGGCCCCCCCTTTCTCCCTCCATGTTGCTCCAAATCACATCACCACCGTTGAACTTGTAGATCTTGATGCCCTCTTCATTTCTCTAGTTGAAAGTTTGTTGTAATTGTTAGTGGATTGAAAGATATTTGGGGAGGAAGGTCATTGATTTTCGGCCGTTCATGGGGTGCTGGCGGCTGCAGTTTTGTAGAATAGGGTTTTCTTTTGTTTTCTTTTTTTGATTTTAAGGTGTATTTATAGGAAAAAAAACGAACACTATTCATCCGGAAATTCCAAACTCCGATTCACGCGCCGTAACCAGCGTTTCTAGGGTTTACCCCGCGTTCCGGACACAATGGAACAGGTTTCGAAAGCTAATTCGGACATCTGTGCGAGTTATGGCAATAAACGTTCAATTTAAATTAAACCGATTTAAACGATTTGCTAGGCGTTTTAATTCGTATCGGACAAACGGTAAATCCAATTGACACGAAATTTGAAACCTTACAATAATATCACATTACGGATCCGATGAAACTGGTTTCGTCGAAATCCGAGACTTTTTGAAAAATGGCTATTTTAACTCGTCAAATTAAAATTAAAAATAATTCGATGCGTTTCGAGCTGCTACGATCAAACGATAGCTCCGATTGCTACGAAAATTGAAATCCGGTAATAACTAACTATTACGGATCCAATGGAACTGGTTTCGTTCAATTCTGAGACTGTTCAAAAATTGACTATTTTCACTAGTCGATTTTAATATTAAAATATTCAATTTTCACAAATTAACTTTAAATTCGATTTTAAAAGTTCTGAAATATCGTTCTAACTTCAATATGATAAAATAAAATTTTACAAATCATTTTCAATCATATTTAACTCAATTTTCAATTATTTCCATAATTTAACATATTAAATTATCGATTTAATTATTCAATTAAATCCAATAATTCAAATAAAAATTTATTTGACTTATAAATTCCACTTATTAATATTTAAAATTAATTAAATATTCAAATTTTAATTTCTAAAAATTCTGGGTCGTTACACGACTTGCTTTGTAGCTGCTGTCAGTTGGTTGCTGTCAGTGATTGAAGTGTGATCGAGGCAAGTGGGTTGTGAACTTGCTGATCTGTTGACAGTAGTTGAAAAATGAGGTGATGAATGTTGGCTGTTAGGTGGTCTGGTGGTTGGACTATGGTGAAGTAGGGAGATAGTAATGAGTGTTTGGTCAGTGTGAGGTTGGTATGTCAGGATATGATGGCACAGTGGGGGTTGTAGAAGTGTGAATGGCAACAGAAAGTATGGCTATGAGGAAGTTGAATGTTTGATGGAGATAATGGCAGAAGTGGATGGAATTGAAAGGCAGTTTATATTGCTTCAGGTGGAAGTGGTTTGTGGTGATGTAGTTGGCAGTCGGTAGTAGTAGAGGTATATGTGTAGAGGAGAGTGGTGTATGCGAGGTGCAAGCAGGGGTTGTGTTGTGGATATGAGGTTGCGGAGGAGGTAGATGAGTTTGCAATGGTTTGAAGTAGTTGTTGTGTTCTGATGAGGAATGGGTAGTGTTTGTTTGTGGAGAAAGTGTGGTGATTGGAAGGTCGGGATGAATCTTGGCAGCGGCAAGTGAGTTAGTATGAATGGAGGGTTGCAGTAAGAAGATGGTGTAGGCACAGCAGTTGTCAGTGGAGATGGAAGGTAGTGCAGTTTGAAGTGAATTTGCTAGTTGTAGTGGGGACGGTGGATGAAGGGGTATGAGATGATGTGAATCATTGAAGGAGATGGAAGTTTGAAATGAGAACAAAGTTAGGTGATGGAGGAGAAGTATATAGAATGTAAGTAGCAGGTTGATGGTCTTGGTTGAATTGGGTTTGAAGGAGTTGTTGAGATGAATGATGACAGGTTGGTTACTGGGGATGGATGTTGTATGGCAGCGAGGAGTTCAACAGAGGGAAGATGTTGAATGATGGTTTCAGGGGATGGTAATGTTTTGACTGTGAAGTGAAGTATATGGATATGATGGAGTTGTAGTGTAGAACTATGGGAAGTTTGGTAAAAACAGAGAGAGTGAGGCAGAGAGGAAAAACTGTTCTTTTTTTTGTATTAAAGGGAAAAGCAATGTAAAAGGAAAAGTAAAATGTAAATAAAAATTTCAAATGAAACGGAAAATTTGTTTTTGAAATTGTGTAAAAAAAAATTTTGTTTTTTGGAGAAACTAGAAATGCAATGTTCAGTGCACAGAAAATGCCAATAACAGGAACTAAAAACGAGAAACTTAGATTATTTTTTTTTTTGAAAACACACAAAAAAAAAGTCACACAAAAATAAAACAAAGAAAAATAATCCGAAGAATAAAAATTTAAAATCAAAACAACTCCCCGGCAACGGCGCCAAAAACTTGATCGGACGACGGAAATTCTATCGGTTTAGAAAACCGTCGAACGAATTTAAATTAAAATTTCAACTATTTTACAAAACTAATTACTATCTTACTATTATTTTGCAATTATCTAAAATTTCTATAATTATTTTAACTATTTTCTAACTATTTTACACCTATTTTACAAACTAGTAATTATTTTCTAACTACTTATCTATTTTTAAAATTTTCAAGCTATTTTCTAAATAAACTAGTCGGAGTTCAAACTGTTATTGGTTAAATACCCAATCGAGATAGTTATATCGATCCGAGTGGCATTTTTCACTCGATTTTCGACGACGAACCTGGATATGGATTGTTGATTTGTTCTGGATATTCTCTATCATAGTTAGGCTATGCAAGGAGAATGACGGTTTCTGATCAACAAACCAGATCTGTGTCCGCACTAGGAAGTCGGGTGGACGATACTAGTTCGGAAGTGAAATTGTGTGATCGAGTGAGCGATCAGATTGGTATAGCACACGGATGATATGTGTACATCGTACGGATTTGAATAAAAATGATATTGAAGGGAGTAATCAAATTTGAATATTTGATTTTGAGTAAACAAAGTTAAATATCTTTGTTTTATAAAATGAAACTCCCCTTGTTGAATCTTTTGCCAAAAAAAAAGATTTTGAAGGTGTTTTGAAGTATAAAAGGATTTTATACAAGTTTAAATGATCCAAAGATTTTTATCAAGGATTTTATATATATCTCTATATATAAAGGATCATATGAGGATTTTGGAAAAAGGTTTTGGGAACCTATAGATTTGGAAAGGCTTTTGATTTTTGGGTAAAATCAATATTGAAATTTGGAAAGCCTAGTTTGAGAATTATCGATTTTGGAATAATCAATTTTGTGTAAAGGAGCTTTGTATGAGATCATACTAGGTGTATGATTTAAAGATACTATATATGTATAGTATAAAATGTTTTGATGATGGCTATGGGGAAAAAGGCGCTCCCTTGAAATGAACTTCTCAGGAGTACCACCGGGTGGTGCTGCCTTAAGCCCCAAGGGGGGGTTCTAAAGTTGATCCTGTGAGGAGTCCGGACAAAAATAGTTCCTGGGGATTATGAGTAGAGTATACCATAGCGAAAGTCGTGTGTGTCGCTGAGAGCCAACAGTTTGCGTTTGATTTTATATTGGTAGACTGCGACCTATGGTATAACATAGCGAAAGTCTTGTGTGCCGCTGAGAGCCAACAGTCTGCGTTTGATTTTATATTGGTAGACTGCGACCTATGTAGGAGTGGAGAAGTTTCATTTCGACAGAGAAAATCAGAAGCCGCTGAGAGCCTGCAGTTACATGGACTTTTTCTGTGATGGCAACATAACCCTGGAATGTAACTGTGATCTGTTGTGTGGGTTCCATGGCATAATCGAGAGGCCGCTGAGAGCCTGCAGTTATATGGACTTTTGTTGCGATGGCAACGTAACCTTGGAATGTAACTGTGACCATGGATGGGGGTGATGATTTCCAAAGCATTCTCACCAAAGATATATCCTCTATTTTCAAAAACCGTTTTCTATATTTTCAATAAAATTATTTTCAAACTATTTTTCACTGGGTGTTGAAAATGGGTCTGCTAAGTACTTATAGATTTTCACTCGTACGCATGATCAACGTATGACCGAATTTCTGTGAGAACAAGGATGGACTGGTTAAAACATCGAGTTATAAAAAGTATTTTCATAAAAACTATTTTATAATATTATATAGATTTTCAAAGTGTTTTAAAAATGGTCAAAGAATAGTTTTTCTGATAAAAACATTTTAATAAAATTCTGGCTTCGTTCCTTTTCGAGGACGAAAAGATTCTAAGGGGGGAGGAACGTGATATCCCGAAAATTTTGGCAATATAAATTTAATGATATGTATAATTTTTTTGTTTTAAGATTGATTTTTAATTTGTATTAAAAAAAGGGAGAGAGATTTAAATTTGAATTAAATTTATATTTGGATTTAAAAGTATGACCAAATGATTTTTGTACAAATATAGTTTGTTTATTCTATTTCTTTAAAAAGAATTATTATTTATATTAATTTAGATTATATATATATAGCTATTAGGAAATTAATTAATAAAAGCTTTATTTATATTTATAAATTTAATTCGCATGTAAGTTAGTAATACTATCTAAGCACATGTGTTAACAAGTAATAAAGGAAGATGACAAGTGTCATCTTTAATTTAAATTTTCATTTATTTTTAATAAAATTTAATTTCAGCTTATATAAACATATATTCTTTATCCTCATTTCTTTTCCCCCCATCTTCATTCTAGAATCTAAAAAAAAAACCAAAGATAAAAACCTTAAACACAATTGTCTAACCAGTAAACAAAATCAAACTGGGAGCAAACAAATTCAAGAATTTTCAGTTCAAAATCAAAGAAAATTCAAAACCTGAGCAATACAAAATAATCAAGCAATGTGCATCAAGATCAAAAGCCATTTCAAAGTTTTCCAGTTTCTAGGAGGGTCTATCTCTGTTTTCAATTCTCAGGAAATCAACATGCAAGATTAAATCTTCCACCAGAAAGGATTCAAATCAACTTGAATCAAGTAGATGCAATTCAAAGATCAACTCTAATGATTTAAAATAGAACTAGCAGATGAGTAACCTAACCCAGCCTCCTCTGTTTTATTTTAGTAAATCGCCTGTCAGTAATCTTTTGAATTTAAAGGCTTAAGGAACAAAATATATGATGCATGTGAATCAATGTGTTGATGATTGCTTTGCATATTTGTATATATGTAATCTTTGTGTATTTCTGTTGTTGATTTTAAAACATCTGAGTTCTTAGTTTTAGGCCTCTATTTTAAAAACTATAGGGATGAAACAACTTCAAATTTGATGCATATAAAATATGGTTAACTAGTGATGTATGTTTTAAATGTGTATACATGTTTGTTTTAAGTTCTGAAACATATTTATATGAATAAAGATGGTCTGCATATGCATGATCTCTGTATATATCTCTGTATATTTGTAGTGGTTGAATATGCACACCAATGCTATGTTGTTTCCAGTGTACAGAGTTAAGATTAAATCAAAAATCAAATTTTCTTTTTAATAAATCACTGTTAGGATTTGAATTTGGAACAAAATAGTTTGAATTAAACCAAGATCAAGTACTACAAATACATACAAGTATATTAGCCGATATTATGCTGGCTTCTGGAAAAAAATACAGTAATGTTAAAAATATTATGATAACATAAAATGTAAATTTACATTGATTCAAGTATGTATCTTGAATTGTCTCTGAAATATAGGATTTTTAAAATAAAAACCATGATTTTTAGTTGGGAATTCTGTAAGGAATCCTGGGTTAACCAGAAAATGGTTTTTGAGGAATTCATGGTGATCGACGGCACCAGAAATGTCGGGGCTTGGGTTGAGGTAGGGGTGATGATCAGGGATATTGGCAAAAATAGTTGAAGCCATTCTAGTTCGTCGAGGCATTGGGATTTAGGAATTGTAGGGTTTTCTGTGGGTTTTTATCGTGGTTGCTGTCGGGGCAAATGGCGCAGGCAAGGGAGGATCGGAGTTGATCGCGACAGGGCGAAACCACGTAGGAGGTCAAGGCGAGGTTCTAGTCGTGGCAGCGTGGTTCCAGGTGGATTGGATCGTCGGTGATTGAAGAAAATTCCGATGATGGTGGGTTCCTGACTTTGGCAGTATAACTCGATTTCTTTTTGCTTCGAATTTTGGTTTTCTGGGTTGGCGCGAAAACTTTCGAGGTCAAGTGGAGATTGTTGAAGGACAAAAAGATGGTCGGAGGGGACTGGTGTTGTCGTGCACATGCACGGTGAAGTCGTATGTATCTGATGATTGTTTGGTGTGGATGCTTGGGGGAAAAAGTTGTTTTGCTCGTGGGGTACTTCGGGTTTCTGGTGGGATGTTTTTCGATGTATCTGATGAGTGTTTCTCGAGTCAAATCTCGAGTACTCTATGGGTTGGAACTGAAGCAAAATCTTGAGCAACTTTAACTAAATATAAACAAGTTAAAAATTTAAATGAATTCGATTTTAACTGTTTGATTTAAGGAAGTTATGAAATTGTTTAACTTAAATTATTAAGTTAAATGCGTATGTTATTTAAACTTAAATTAAATACTTTAATTAAGTAAGTAAAATTTAAGGATAAATGATTCAAACGTGAGTATGATGTTGATAGTTAAGAAATTGAATAAAGATAAATAGTTTATCTTAAGACCTTGGATGATTATGAATTGATTAAATTTAATGAAGTTATTAAGGAAAAGGGAAGATAATTAATTTAACTAATTATGAGTTAAATTAATTAGAGATGAATTATTCATAATTAAGGATAAATTAATGTAAGTAATTAGTGATTAATTACTTTAATAATAATTACTTAATGTAAAGAATGAATTTGTCAAGGGTTAATTTGATTAATAATTAAAGATTAATTAAGAGAGGATAATTAACCAATGGGAAATTACTTAATGAAAGTAATTAAGGATTAATTGCTTAGTGTAATTAATTAAAGGGATTAATTAATCAATGTAATTAATTAATATGATTAGTTTAAGTTAATTAATTTGGTTAAATAATCACTTGATGTCGGGATTGAGTATAATTACTCAATGAGGTTCATAAAGTGCAATTACTAGTGAAGTAATTAGTAATGGTAATTACAGGGTGGAATTAATTGAGATTGAAAGTAGTTTTGGATTAATTGTATGGTATAATTAATTTGAGGAATAATTACTTATCAGAAGTAATGAATAATTAATTACTTAGTGTAATTAATTTAAGAATTGACTTATAAGAGTTATGGGAAGTTAATTAAGTGATGTAATTAATTAGGAGTAATTAATTACAGTATGAGATTAATCAAGGCGATTAATAAATATAATTAATTAAAGATTAAGTATAATTACTTAAGGTAATGAATGAGGTATAATTACTTAGTGAAGTAATTAGTGGATAATTACCGGATGTAGTTAATTTAAGGAAATTACTTGAGGAGTAGAAATTAAAGGGTAATTACTTGATGGAAGAAATTGAGTAATGATTACTCAGTGTAATTGAAGGATTAATTTATATTATTAATCAAGGAGTTGGTTTAATTAATAAAGTAATTAAGGAAAGTTAATTTATGATTGTGATTAATCAAGATTGATTAATAAATGTAATTAAGTTAAAGGTTAATTATTATTTGAGATTTAAAATAATTAACTAATGAAGGTAATTAAGGGATCATTAACTAATTTAATTAATTGGAGTGATCAATCTTGCTTGTTAATGATTGAATGATGATGGGTGTCTTGAATTGGGAGATATCTCTGATAGGAATTGTTTTGTGGTATGATATGTTGAATGGACGATGATAATGTGATTATCAATCTATTATGAATTGCTGTATAAAGGTGTTATCCAACAATTAAAGTTGAATTGTATTAAATTGGATAACTTGGGTTTAGATGACATTGGATTTGAAGAGACCGGAGTCGGGTATTAGTTAATATCCGAAGCCACTTCGATTCTTTATAAATTTATATGTGGAAATCAATGTGCTGGTTTGGAATGATTTAAGTGTATTGGACCATTTAATCTAAGTTTTGACACTTAGAAATGGATGTGTGATATGAGTAATGTCTTAACGACTTGTGAACTTGTAAATTGACATAAGTTACCCCGGGTTCATATCAGTTGTATGCTTTTGTATTCATGTTAGATGGGTTTACTCACGCTGGTTTCCAGCCTGACCCGGGTGTTACTTTGATGTAATGCTTGGGTCAGACCGAGTATTACAGATTCTCAGGTAAGGACGTTCTGGAGCTCAGGAGGCAAGCTGGATGGCAGGGACGTATGGAGAGTTTCCACTATGATATTGTATATATCTGAGACATGTTAAATTGTATCTGTCCAATGTTGTATAAAATTGTTGTAACTCTGATATATCGATGTAAATTGATAGAACAGTTTTCTTTGGTATAACTATTATTATGGATAATATATTTTATCCGCTGCGAATGTGAGATTGTGTGTTTCTTTTCTGTTCTTCTTCTAACTCTTTCTTCTTTTCTCTAACTATCTGGAATTTTCGGGATCGAAAAATTCTGGGTCGTTACAGCGTAGCAAACTGATTGGTTTTCAAGAGTTACCAGAACTATGCCAACCCCCGAACAACGGTCCTTAGATGCCCCATCGGTGTACATCTTTCATCAGACGGGAGGTATGACATTGCGGCCATTTGATTCGTCTGTCATGGTGAATTCAGCGATGAAATCCGCTAGCGCTTGTCCCTGTATGGCCTTTCACGGTAGGTAAGTAATATCGAATTGACTTAATTCGATATTCCACTTTAACATCCTTCAGGAAGTTTTCAGTCGTTGAAGTACCTTTCGCAGGGGTTGATCAGTGTAAACACTGATTGAGTGTGCCTGGAAGTATGGGCGAAGCTTGCGTGATGCAATCACTAAGCAATAAGCTAATTTCTCGACCTTGGGATAATTTCTTTCTGCCCCCGTCAAGCGTTTACTAACATAATATACTGGCTTTTGAACTCGGTCCTCCTTGTGAACCAGAGCCGTACTGATAGCGTGATAGGATACTGCCAAGTATACATACAACATTTCATAGTCGATTGGTTTCGATAGCACCGGGGGGGTCTCCAAATGCCTTACCTGAGCTCAAAATGCTTCCTCACGGTCGGATGTCCCCTCGAAATTCCTTTTTCCCTTCTTTATCACGTCAAAGAAGGAATGCATTTATCCGTGGCTCTGGATATGAATCGGCTCAGCGCTGCCACCTTTCCATTCAAGCTTTGTACTTGCTTTATAGTTCTAGGCACTTGCATGTCCCGAATAGCCTGAATCTTTTCCGGATTAGCTTCAATTCCACGTGCATTCACAATGAAACCCAAGAACTTTCCTGATGCCACACCAAAAAAGCACTTCAAGGGGTTGATCTTCGTACCATAATGTCTAAGTATATCAAACATTTCTGCCAAGTCTCAAATGTGGTTATTTGACTGTCGTGACTTCACGAGCATGTCATCCACATAGACTTCCATCGTCTTACCGATCTAGTCTTTAAACATTCGATTCACCAGACGCTGATAAGTTGCTCCCGCGTTTTTCAATCCAAAGGGCATTACTACATAGCAATATAGCCCCATATTCGTGACAAAACTGGTGTGCTCTTGGTCTGGAATATGCATCGGGATCTGATTGTATCCTGAATACGCATCCATAAATGACAATAATTTGTGTCCGACGCTAGAGTCGACGAGCTGGTCGATTCTAGGTAAAGGGAAACTATCCTTCGGGCATGCTTTATTCAGATCGGAGTAATCAACACAAGTTCTCCACTTTCCATTTGCTTTCTTCACTAGCACTGGGTTAGATACCCATTCAGGGTAGAGAGCGTCGCGGATGAACCCATTGGCTTTTAGCTTGTCCACCTCCTCTTTCAGAGTCGCTGACCTCTCCTGGTCCATATCTCTCCTTTTCTATTTCACGGGAATGTGTTTCGGGTCTATGTTCAACATATGACTCGCAATTGCAGGAGAAATCCTGCACATATCAGAATGTGTCCAAGCGAAAACGTCCAGATTCCCCCGGAGGAAATCAGTAAGATCCTCGACCACTGAGGGGTCGAGTTGTGATCCAATCTTAAGAACTTGTGATGGGTCATCCCGACTGACTAGGATGTCGATCGACAGCTCAGCCGGTGCTGCATTTGTTTCCCTGGGTTTCCCATCATCATCTCTCGGATCTATGTCCTTAAGGATTCGAGAATGCTGCCCGAGCCAGGGCTCGGGCACTACTTGTCAATCATCAGTCTTTAGGACGCGGACAGAGTTGTCCGCAACCTTTCCCTTCTCTCTCCATTGAGCTTCTCTCAATTCCGTCATATAACATGCGCGACCGGTCGCCTGATCGCCGTGTACAACACCGACTCCTTTGTCTGTCGGAAATTTTAATGTCAAACACCATAGGGCCAAAGCAGCCCTAAATTCTGCCATGGCTGGACGACCCAAAAAGACATTGTATGGAGAGTCGACATCCATTACTATGAACGGTAGGACTCGCACTCTCCTACGCTCACCTTCCCTCAGGTCAATTGGTAGCTCTATATACCCCATCGCGTCGGTTGCAGCACCGTTAAAGCCGTGTATATAGGCTTTACATGGTTCCAAATCTTTCGTTTCCATCTTCATTTGATCATAAGCTTTCTTGAAGATGATGTTAACGGAGCTCCCGCAATCAATCAGGATTCTTTTCACGTAAGCTGGCCCGATTGTTGCAGATATAACCATCGGGTCGATAGTAGGAGCCTCCACCTTGTCCGCGTCTTGACTCCTAAACAATATATCGTCAGTCATCATGCGTAGTTGCTTTGCGGGGGTTCCATCTTCCACATTCGAACAATATTCTTAATCTGCATGCCTTAAGGAGGTAGCATATCGTTCCATCTCCTGCCAATTCTTGTCTGCAGGATGAGGTCCTCCGACAATAGTGTTTATAATCAATCTACCCGCAGTCCGAGCAGGTTGTTCTGATTGGCGTGGAGCCAGCTCGCGTCCGGGGTTTGACGTTCCTTGCCTTCCATCTTATGGGTTTTTGACAAATTCCTGCAATTTTTCTGTCTGATTAACTTTTCTATGGCGTCATGGAGGTGTCTACACTCCTCAGTATTGTGCCTATGGGTCTCATGGAAGCGACTGTGCTTCCCTATAAATTTCTATTCTTCAGTGGACTCCTTTGGCCGTGGCTTTCTGTATTCAAAGGTGTTATAGGTAGATAGATAAATGTTTTCAAGAGAAGTATTCAGCGAGGTGTATTCATTGTAGGTGGGAATCCTTGACTTCCATTTCCCTGCTTCTCTTTTCTTTCTGGGATTTCCACCTCCGGATCCTTTGGACTGCCCAGGATTATTCTGGACGTTGACTTGAACTTATCCCGAACTATCGCCGGACTGCTTCACGGTGATGTTACTTTTCACAGTCTCCTGAACAGGTTTTGGTGCTTTATCTCGTCTCGTCCATCGAGGCTCCTTCCTCCGTATGAATTGATGAGCTTTGGAATAGAATCGTTCCAATGTAGCTGGGGGCTTTCCCGCCAACCAATCTCCAAACTCCGAGTCTGGATCTACACCTCGCATTACCGCCATCAAAATTGCGTGGTCATTAGGATTGCTAACTTCAGTGGCGGCAACATGAAACCTCTGTAAGTATGCTTTCAAAGACTCTCCCAGAGCCTGGATTACGCTTGATAAAGATATTACGTCCTTTGGACGGGTAGCATGTATCCTGAATTGTTCAACAAATTTCATTGCTAACTCGTCGAAGCTAGATATAGATCGCGGAGGAAGCCGAGTAAACCACATAGTGGCAATTCTGGACAGAGTGATTGGGAAACACCTACACTTAGTTGCGTCGTTTGCCCTTCTCGAATCCATCATCCATTCATACCTCATCACGTGTTGCCTAGGGTCAGTCTTTCCCTCATAGGTTGGGATAGTCAGCATATTGAATTTCTTAGGATACTCAGCCTGTAGGATAACATCTATTAAGGGAGTATAACTTCTGGACACTCCCCAATCCTCGTTGGTCAGGCCTTGGTTCTCTCTCATCAACTGCCTGACCATGGCTGATAAATCCGGGGTTTGTATGGAGGGTGGGAGGTTGGGTTCCGTTCCACGGGACCGTGCGGGTTGGCGTCCTGCTTGATTTGGGTCTGGGTGATCCGAGCGTCTGGTCTCATCACGTGCCTGATCCCTAGCGGATCCATTAGTGGAACCTGCTTGTGAAGCTTCATCTTTACGGCGTCTATGCCTTGGAGGTTCATCAACTGAGGTTGAGCTATCAGATTCAGAATAAGGAGCAGGACTACTTCCAGCATTCTAATGCTGCAGCTGGGCAAGCTGATTCATGAGATTAGTGTTGGCTTGAATCTGCTCAGCAAATTACCTTCTACTTTCCCTGAGTTCTCTTATCAATTCGTTGAACTCTGTTCGGGAAACGACCTCCGCTTGGTTCTGGGTGGAGGTTCCTGCGCCTTGAATTGCTGATTGGTTGTTAGGCCCTATCTATTGTACACTAGCAGTTTCTCGGACATCTACGTTGTGAGAGGCCGATCTAGTTCGTGGTCTCCCCATGGTAGAGTTGTTGGTTGTAACTCTTAGTAGAATCTACAGATGTCTTGTGAATGATTTGGATCTCCTTCAAGGGATTTTTCAATCCAGTAGCTGCAAAATAGATCCTATCGTCCTGAGAATTCGATTCTCAGTGAAAGCACCAAAATGTTAGCACCAGAATTGGTCACTAACACCCTTAAAAGAGTTTGTGTAGAGAGATTAATGAAAAAAGTAAGTTAAACAGAGGATAATATGCGGATTTAAATGCAGAAAATATGAACACTAGATATATAATGGTTCGGCGTAATTGCCTACGTCCACTTTGAGGTAAATCTTTATTGCTTTTCTTGATAATCGATTACAGACCCAATCCGTATACCAATTACATTGAATACAAGTATTAAGAAAAAAAGATAAGTTTTGAATGAATCTTGAATGCGGCAGAGTTTCCCCGGTGTTCTCGAAAAAAGGTCCATTTCACTGTGCCCCTGCCTCTCTATTTGTAGACGAAGGTAGGTTGGACTTCCCTGGTGGGCCTAGTAGCTTGGTATCTCGGCCCAAAAAGAGTGATCTCTGTTTGCCGACCCAAAGAGGCCGAACAGAAAAATGCCAAGCAAGGCATAAATGCCGAACGATGTGATGCCGAACAACCTGAATGCCGAACGAGGCATTTGTACTGAACAAAGTGATACCGAACAACCTGAATACCGAACGGGCATTTGTGCCGAACGAAGTGATGCCGAACAACCTGAATGTCGAATGAGGCATTTGTGCCGAATGAAGTGATGCCGAACAATCTGAATGCCGAACGAGGCATTTGTGCCGAACGGTGTGATGCCGAACAACCTGAATTCCGAACGAGGCATTTGTGCCGAACGAAGTGATGCCGAACAATATGGAGTGCCGAATGACTCTGCCATGCCAAACATCCATAGATGCCGATCGATATTCAATATCGTACGTCTCTTAATACCGAATGATGTCGCATGCCGAGCACTCTCGCATGCTGAACGTTCTTGAATGCCTAGCGTTCTTTAAAGCCGAACGTTCCTGAATGCCGAGCGTTCACTAATGCCGAACGAATCATATGTGCCAGACGATTCTGGAAGCCGACCACTTTCTAATGCCGAACGCTCCTAAATGTCGAGCGTTCCTTTATGTCGAGCGTTCTTCTAATGCCGAACGCTCTTCACTGTCGAACCATTTTGTCATGCCGAACGGCCTTTAATGTCGATCGACCATAGGTGCCGAACGGCCTGATCTTGCTGAACGAGATTGCTGAGACCTTAGTTGCCTGGTCTAACCTCCAGGTAACATGATGTTATTCAAAATATTTTTTGAATGTAGGAATCTTAATTTAAAAACAAGAGTTGTTTTAAAATTTATTAAGAAGCTTGTTTTGAATTAAAAACAAGAATGGTTTAAGATTTAAAGTGTGACTTGGTGTGCAAAGGAAATAAGTATGTAAATGTCTGGGATATACATAATCGAAGTTAATTTGAAGTAAACACTAAGTGTTGAGTTTTGAATTTTCCCCTGAAATGAGATGTAAAACCAAAGAGAAATAAGTTTTTGAACTTATAAGTGGGAAGTAATATTAATGGAAAATTTAAATTTGAATGGAGAATTCAACTTGAGTAAAGTTGACTGGATTAAATTGAATTTAACTTAAGGGAAGTTGAAGAAGTTTAAAACGAACAACCTGAATTGGAAGTTTCAAGATGAAATTGAGATTTAACTTAGGGAAGTTAAATGGGTTGAATTGAAAAGGGAGCTATGTGTGATCTCAAAACAGGTTTGAGTTCAGGAAATTGGTAATGGATGCTATTATTGGATGTTTTAGATAATTTGGATATTTATTTACTTTGACTTAACCTAATATCATCTTGTTGTTATTAATAATCTATGAAATTATGAACTGAATTATTTTGAATGAATTAAGAAGTAGATTGAGATAATATATA
This sequence comes from Allium cepa, assembly GCA_030765085.1. NCBI lineage: Eukaryota > Viridiplantae > Streptophyta > Magnoliopsida > Asparagales > Amaryllidaceae > Allium > Allium cepa. Next base: position 170,549,285 of record CM060932.1, read on the forward strand.
TCCATTACTGAAATTTAATGGGAATAAAGCTTTATTTTGAAACTATTTAAATAATTTTGATTTTAAGAGATAAAGATTGAACATATCTATAATGGAATCACTTTGAACTTAAGATTTAAATGTTAAAAATGAACTTGCAAACTAAAATCGTAAAGAGTTGGTTTCAAGGTTAGAAGTTAAAATTGGGTAATAAATTGGATTTCGAAGATTAAATTGTTTAAAAAGTTTAGAACTCTTACTTGAACCTTGAAATAAGTTAAGTAAAAGTAATTTAAATGAATATTAAACTTTGGACTCGGAATTAAATTGTTTAAAAACATAGGTTGTTAAATTAAAAGTAAAGGTTAATTTGATTTAAGGGGATTAAATCAACATTTGAAAATTTAACTCGAATTTATATAATTCGAAATGGTTTAAAGTTGAGAATGGAATTGAAATAAATTCAAATGGAAAATTGAATTGAACTAATTGGAGGTGAGATTGAAGTTGAAATATTCAAATGGGAATTGATTTGAATTGGAATTGAATCAATTTAATGGGATGGGAAATTGATTGGAAGTAGAGATTGGGAAATTGAACCAGTTTGACTCTGAAACTATTTTCAAATAAATTATTTTAATATAAATTTTTTTAAGTCTATTTTCCTAGCTAGTTACTATACAACTTTTCTTTTCAAAAATCCATACTATCTTATACTTATTTTTTATCTATTTTAAAAACTAATTACTATTTTACAACCGTTTTACATCTGTTTTACAAACAAATTACTATTTTACAATTATTTTATAACTACTTAATTGTTTACAACTATTTTACAATTAATATTTATTTTACAACAATTTAACCATTTTATGGCTATTTACAACTAATAACTATTTTACAACTACTTATCCATTTTAAACTTTTCAAGTTATTTTCTAAATTCAAACTGGTCAAGGTAGAAACTGTTGGATTTAAATACCAATTGAGTAAGAGTTGAGTGATAACCCAAATGGAAATAGAAGCAATTGTGAATAAGTGAATAGAAATCAAAATGAACGTGAAGTAAAAGAAAATTGATTTAGCTGATAATCAATGAAGGTAAATACATAGGATGTACGTATGTTATTCTATTCGTGTAATTATTTGATCCAGATTCGAGCACAGAATTTCGAGATAGTATATCGATCCGAGTTGGGATTTTTCACTCGATTTTCAACGGCGAACCCTGGATATGGATTTTTGATTCGTTCTGGAAGTTCTCTATCACAGTTATGGCTATGCAAGGTGAATGGCGGTTTCTGATCAAGAACCCAAATCTGAGTCCGCAATAGGAAGTCGAGTGGACGATACTAGTTTGAAAGTGAAATTGTGTGATCGAGTGAGCGATCGAATTTGATATTGCGTACGGATGATATATGTACATCGTATATGATTGAATGAAATAAATATTGAAAATTTTGGAAAGAAATGTAAAAAAATGATTTTTTTTGAAAGGGAAAAATATATTTTGAGAAATATATGATAAATAAAAGTGAAAGTTGGATATCTCTATAATAGAAATTCACTTTATGAAGAGTAAGTAAGGTGGTAAATAATTTTGTAAAAGAAATCAAACTTGGATATTTGATTTGGCATAAATAAAATTATATATATTTGTTATATATGATAAAATTCCCTTGTTGAATCTATAACCAGAAGAAAAGATCTTTGAAAAATGTTTGAAGTATACAAAGGAATTTATATAAGTAAGAAGTAATCCAAAAATATTTTGTTCTAGTTAAAAGAATAAACTTATATATATATAAAAATGATTTTAAGAGAATGATATTAGGAAAAAGGTTTCTGGAACCCATTGATTTTGAAAGGCTTTTGATTTTAGGGAAAAATCAATTTTGGAAATTTGGAAAGCCAAGTTTGGGAACTATCGATTTTAAGATATCAATTTTGTATAAATGGGATTTATATGTGATATATATAAAGAGTATGATTTGAAAGATACTATATATGTGTAGTATAAAATGTTTAGAGAATGCTATAGGGAAAAAGGCGCTCCCATTAGAGTTTAAACTTCTAGTAGGAGATCCACGGAATGGTTCTGCCTTGAACCCTAAGGGGGGTTCTAAATTTGATCCCAAGAGGATGTCCAGACTAACTAAAGTTCCAGAGGATTGTGGTTAGGGTAGCGAAATTCGAGGGCGCTGATGCCTACAATGACATTAGGGTTATGATGTGACGATAGTGTAACTCGATGTAACTGCAATCTACTGTGCACCATATCGGAAGTCGAGGGGAAGCGATTGCCTAAAGTCTACGTTTGATTTTGTTGGGAGAGCGACGTAACATCGGTAGACTGTGATTTATGAAGATATAGTGAAAGTCATGTGGCAGTGAGTGCCTACAGGCTACATTGGGACTCGACTGATGTAGTCTGCGATCTATGTAGTCTGTGTGGAGAAGTTTCATTTGGCAGAAAAATTCGAGGGCGCTGATGCCTATAGTTACATGTTTTTTGCCGTGATGGAAACGTAACCCTGGGTGTAGCTGCGATCTATAGTGGTTCCATGGTGTAATCGAGAGGGCGGAGGCCTACAATTTTCTATGGATTTCTTCGGGATGGCGACGTAATCATCGGGCTAACTACGACAATGGAGGGGGTGATGATTTCCAGAGCATTCTCACAAAAATATTTTCTATATTTTCACAAATTTTTTTTAGGTATTTCACTGGGTGTTGAAAACGGGTCTGCTAAATACTTATAGATTTTCAGTCCTACGCCTGATCAACGATGACCGAATTTCTGTGAGAACAAGGATGGACTTGATGAGACATCGAGTTATAAAAAGTATCCGTGTAAAAGCTATTTTGGTAATATTATGTAGATTTTAAAGTTTTTTAAAAATTTAAATAAAAACAGTTAAGAGTTACAATGTTTAAGATTAATTTAACTAATAATTAGCTTTGTAATTAAAATTCTTGTTTCGTTCCTTTTTTAGGACGAAAAGTTCTAAAGGGGGGAGGAATATGATAACCCACTTTTTTGGACATCTGTTAATTAGTAATTAACTGGATTAAATTATTAAAAATACTTATTTATAAGTTGAACAAATAATTCTAACAATTAAAAATATCTAGATATAAATATTAATTTGATATTCTTCTAATTAATTATTTAAATTTGTAAAACTTATCGATTCAAAACAAATAAAATATGTGTTTTCAAATTTCTATTGTTTATATATATATATATATATATATATATATAGATTGTAAATAGGACTTTTATTTGAAATTCTAAAGTAAAGTATCCTAAAAATAAATTAGATTTAAAAACTCTACATTTTTAAACACTAGTGTGTGTGTATATATATATATATATATTTAGTTATTGATTAAAGCAGTAATAACTTAAGTTTAAAATGAAATAAAAATAAATAAATAGGTTATATTATTTCTTTTGAAATTATATTAAATAAGTAAAAAAATGTGTAAATAAAATATAAAATATAATATAAAAGCATAAGAAAATATAAAATGCATGCATTGACATTTGTAAGCTAAGGATAACATGTAATTTCACAAGTGTCAAATTGTTTTCTTCATAAAAAAAAATAGAAAAAAATGGTTAAAAGGAGAAACTAAAGGCTGTATACAGTCTACACCCTTTTACGTATACACAATTCTCACTTCTTCTTTCTTTCATCTTCTTTTAAAATCCAGACCAAAATTAAGCAATAAAAAGAAAACCAAACTAACAACTAAAAACTTTAAGCTTTCTACTGTGCAAGCAAGATTCAAGCTTAACTTAAGATTCAATTAAAATCAAATAGATCAAGTTCAGATCAAAGATCTAGTTGCATTTCGAAATTTTTCTTCTCCATTCTAAGTTTTTTTGTGAGTAAACAATATATTTATTATAGTGATTTTTTTGTAATATCCCTTTAACAGTGCAGACCTGATAGATACTTAAGTATTGAGTTAATAAGTATACACATGCCTGGTAAATATGAAAATCACTCTGTAAAATAAAGGGGAAAACCGTGCTCTGATCGAAAAGGGAATATGAGTACAAAACCCACCAGATTGTTCTAATCATTATATAATTGCATACCAGTAGATTAGGATGAATCCTTATTTGTGACAAGCGTACACGATAACCAAGTATACATATTTTGGTAAATGCAAGTTAGACAAACCTGCAACCAAGATAGATACTATACTTACCTCTGTTCTCGTTCTTTTCTTTGAAAAACAGTTAAAGCATCCCTACAAAAAATAGTAACTCGAAATCAAATGGGTTTTAAAGCTTAGTCCCAGAATAAAAGAAGTTTGTTTTTTGAGTTTAGTGCATGTCTAACTTTGTTCTTTTCGAATTATCGCGTATGCACAGAGGGAAGTGGATTTTACGGTAAGAAGTCGAGGTAAGGTCAAGAACTAAATGTCGTAATTCAATAAAAAGGATGTGTGGCTGGAATCGGCATTGGAAAAAATGATTTTTGTAAGGGTTTGGGGATTTCTAGTCGCGTATTAAGGGAAGCAGAGGTAGATGATCGATTTTGGGTCTTTGGTCGATCACGGGAGAACTTCTCAATTTCGAGGCTCGAGTTTGTGTCAGAAGGTGGCTGGGAATATGGGGACTGTGACAAAAATGGTGGTTTATTTTATATAATGCCGTGGTGGTCGGATTGAGCAAGGTAGGGTTTAAAGGTTGGTTTTGTTTCGACTTCTGGTTGGAGGAAATGGCGGAGGCGTGGGACAACTGGAAGGGTGCGCATGGGGGGAATGGACAAGTGGATCTTAGGGAAGCGGGTGTCAAGTTTTGGTGGCCGGCGGTGGTTGGGGTCGGCAAGGCAAGGCGGGAGAAGGGTTGAGTTTCATTTCCAGTATTTGGGTTGGAGGTTCGAAATGTCGAATTGAGGTGGTGCTGGGTTTTCAAGGGGGCAGTGGTGGTGGAAAGGACGTAGGCGACGTAGGAGGCTGATCGACGACGAGGTTAGGGGGATGGTGATCGTGTGCACATGCATGATCGTAAACAGTTGGGTGACTTTCGAACAAAGAGATGGGGGAAGGGAATACATGGGAGAGTAGTTGGAAATAATGGAAGAAACGGGGGGGGGGACACGGGCCGAGTTTGGGCCAGCATAGGAAGAAAATGAAGTTTAAACGAAAGGAAGATAGAATGTTATATAGATTAGGTAATTAAAAATCTTAAGTTAACTCAAAGCTTAGGATTGGGAATTGCTAGGGTAAATAAAAAGATTTAACTTAAATTAATTAAGTTGAGGTAATTGTATATATATGTCAATTATTTATTAATTACAAAGGTTTATTTAAAGGAATAGTTGTGATTGGTTAATAGCTAATGATAAGATAAAATGATCTAAACTATTAATTTATTAAAAGTTTTAAGTAAATTATATTTATTAATTATAAATTAATTCCAGATATTTAATTAGAATATAATAAGATGGTTAGTGATTAGTTCAATACAAATTAATCATGGTTTGAAAATAATAAATTAATTTTGTTTTAAAGAAATTAATAACCTGCTTGACTAGTTAATCTAGTCTATGAATAGTTTAATTGGATTGAGTATGTTAGATCGTTTTGTTTCTCTGGTATGTTGTTTCCAACTGTTCAGTGGTATAAAATAAACTAAAATGAATAGTTGAGTATAAAATGTGAGACGCTTTCTTTGAAAAATTATGGTGATGAAATTTTTATGTGAATGTTAACATTTTGGAATTGAACCGTTTGGGCTTAAAAGATGCATTTAGATTCGAAGAACTGGGATCGGATATCAGCGATAAGGAACCACTACAATTTAATAAGCGCCAAAATTCTTTATAGATTTGATTATAGAATCAAATAGGCTGAAATGGAATAAATTAAGTAAACTTGGGCCTTTAAACCAAGTAACAGTACTTAAATATTTTTTTGTGAAATAAATGTTTGGCTATAGCAAGATAAGAACTTGTATTGAGGAACGAGTTACCCTGGTTTTCAAAGAAGTTTTATAACTTAGTATTTCAAGTTATATGGGTTTACTCACGCTAGTTTCCAGCCTGACTCGGGTGTTACTTTAATGTAATGCTTAGGTCAGACCGAGTATTATAGATTTTCAGGTTAGGATGCTCTGGAGTTCAGGAGACGAGCTGGATGGCAGGAACGTATAGAGTATGTTCCGCTCTGTATTTGAGATTGTATTAATAGTAGTCTGGGATAGGTTATTATAATTGTCCAGTTTATTGGTGAACGATTGTACTTTGATATACTGTATGTAAATTGACATTTACAACTTTCTTAGTATAAATGCTGCTACTTTTATATTATATTTTGTTCCACTGCGATTGAGAGATTCTATGCTATTGTTTTCTGTTTCTTCTTCTACCTCTTTTTCCTTTTTTACCCTAACAATCTGGAATTTCCGACATTCGAATGCTTGGCACTTCTACAATGAACGTATTAGTGTCGAATTTTCGGGGTCGAAAATCTCGGGTCGTTACAGTGATTTAAATTTTAGATTTAATATTGGAAAGGAGAATTAGTAAAAGAAGGGAGAATATGTCTCCTCCTCCTTGTCTATATAAAGCAACCTATCCTCTCATTATTTTCTTCTTGAATATTTCCACTACCTTATCTGAAATTATTAGGGCCCTACCTCCGTAGAAATTCATCCCTAATAACAACAAATACATTAAAACAAAATAGTAATTATGGTGCTCTCGACCATTGCAAAGTGTGGAGATCGATTCAATATGGATCTAGAGTTATCTTCAACCAATGTGTGTTCAATATTTTGTCTTCAAGAGGTATATTCTATTTTAGTTTTATTATCATATGTTATTTAGATATTTATGTCCGATGATTCTATATGTGCACATTATCTTACCCAATCGTATAGTAAGATTTGTTCACCTTGATAATTGATTTGTGTATTTGTTGCAATATAGTACTATTTTATAAATAATGAGGATTTCTTTAAGCCATATACTTTTTTTAACATGTATAAATTATTTTAAATATTATTTACATATATTGTATTATTTTAAATAATTTTTTTATTTAAAACTAAATTCCATTAGCTTACTAGTTTCGGTGAAAAATAAGTAAAATTATTTTTTTCCATTCAGCCAAATCTATTTTTTTATGATACATGTGTGTTTTTAAATTATTTTAAACATTGTTTCATTATAATGATAATGATATATATATATATATATATATATTATTAAAAAAATTCTTGTTGTTTAATAAAAAATGATGGTCGAAAAGTATTTAAATTTATTTACATTAGTTGTCTTTAGCCTCGTGTTACAAAGGTAGCAGCGAATATTGGTAATATTTATGTCAGCATTGGTGTTTATCTTCAAATTTAGGTTGACTAAGATATTTAATTTGTAACGACCCGTAATTTTCGATAATTAAAAATAGTTAATTTAAGAAGATTTTGGGATTTAATGTTGGAAGAAATAAAAATTTATGTTACTAATGATATAACAAATAGAATGAAATGTAACAATGTTAATTTAAGTTGATTATTAACAATTTTAATGAAAGTTTAAATGATTTAATGTTATACCTGGTTATAAATTTAATATAAGAAAATGTGTGTAAATATTGAATCAACTAATGAAATAACACATAATTAATAGTAATTGAATAAAATAAGTGTTAGGTAAGAAATTGTAACATTTTGTTGTAATTAATAAACTTACATATGTGATTAAATAAAGTAATGGTGACAATTGTTATTTGTTACCAATTTAATAAATCAATTACAAATAAAGGTAATCAAATGTTACATTAATGTGAGTTAAGACGGTAACCATAAATTATGAAGGTAATAGAAGGAATAGAAATGTAATTATATTCATAAGGTAATAATTGATTAAATATTAATACTAAAATCAAATTTAATCAATTTTTGGAATTTAAATTATAATAATTGGAATTATTGCAATTAAATGAAATTAAATATTACATTATTTGAAATTAAGATGAATTGGAAAATATTAGTGTAATAAGATATAAACCAATGTGAAGTATACCCATAAGATGATAATTGAGTGAATAAGAAGCTGGAAATCAAAGTTAATGGAATTTTTGGAATTTTAATTTGTAATTGCTACATTATTTGAAATCGAAATTAAACATTATAAATGGGAAGATATTCAACATTGAATTGATACAGAATTTTTTTTAAAGGATTATAAATTATTAAGTAATCTAAAGTGATAGAAATTGTAAATTATTAAATTTGAATTGAAAAAGTGATTAAATTAATTAATTATTAATTTATTTAATTAATGCGAAAATAGAGATTTTGGCCACTGACTCGAATTTCGACGAAACTAATTTCGTCTGATCCATAACAGTGAATTATTGTAGGATTTCAAGTTTTGTAACAATCGGACTTGTTGTTTGATCGTACAGGCTCGAAACGCCTAGAAATTAATTTAATTGAAATCAATTTGAAATAAGCTGATTTTAACATAACTTCTTTATACAATAGAATTTGGACACGAAACCTATTCCATTGAGTGTAAAAATATTGAAAATATCTGTTTTGATATATGGGATGACCTATTTTCGTTCCGGAGGCAGAACGGCCTTTTCGGGTCATTTATCGTTCAACGTGTAAATTAATATGGTACATTCTTTCTGTTTTCAGCTTTGCCAATAAATAGCCCACTATAACCCTAGCAACCTTTTTATTTTCTATTGTATGTATGTACATTTCTTACTCATCTCCTCTTTCTAATGTCAGACAAACAAAACCTTAATTCCCAAATTGCAAATTCAGTTCCAAAATCAAACTCCTCCAAACCCAATCAAATTATATATCAATTTGAAGCTCTTGATGAGCGTAATTCACTGGTGCAATTCATTTTTCAATTCGATGCACCTTTTTTCTAGAAATCGAGAATGAACCTCGGCCATTCATTCTAGGTTTTGGACGATCCAACGGTGGATCGTCGTCCGATATTCGATCGGGATGCGGCGTTGGGAAGAGGAGGTGGAGAAGGTTGGGGGCAGTGATGTTCGTTAATCTCGGTAGTGCTTGGTTTCACCAAGAAACAGCGACAAAGGCAAACAACGGTGGTGGTTATAGGGGGCGCCGCCGTGGGTCGCGCTCAGGCTGTAGGAGAGGCCTGATGTGGTAAGGCGATAACGTCGCCTGATCTTGGTCTTGTTGGCCGTTGGCACGACGGTGGTCAGTCAAAGTTTCGCATAGGAGGCGGCTCGGTCGTTCGAACTGGAAGATAGTGATTTGGGTTCGAACGTGATTGCAACAAAGGTATGCGACGTGGCAGCTTCTGATTTTCCTATATTACTTAATTTAAAATTTAAATTATAGAGTTCTAACTCTAATAACTTTGCATACGAGCTCGGATTCACGCACGATTTTCTCTGTTGGGATCGTATCGAAATTTCGGACATTTTGATGCTCTTTTGGACGAATTCTAAGATTACTCAAATTTGGGGCTTATTTTGGATTTCAAATCGATTTGAATCCAAAGGTGAATGTTTTAACCCACTTACAACTTATAAAATTTATTATATTAGTTAAATTAAATTTATGATGTGATCAGAAATAAATTGATTGATGTTTGAAATGTTTAAACTATCATTCTAGTTAAATTTGACTTTTATTGCATTTAACTATCGTTTAATTTAATATTGAGTTAAACTGTCAATTCAATATCTGTTATTGATTACCAGTTATCTATTGATGTTTATTGATTTATTTGGATGATAATTGTGATGGATGTTTGATTGTTGATATTGGATGAATGGATGCTGTATTTTATATCGTTATAAGCTGCAAGTTCACTATTGGTTGAAATGATGCATACCCGAATGATCTATAGATTAGGAAAAAATCATTATGAGTTGAAATGATAGACTCGAGCAATTTTATGGATTTTATTAAATTCAGGGTTGCGGTTTGAAATGATATATAACCGTAAAATTTTAAACTGCGGATTGAAATGATAAATATCCGTACCACTTGATCCTAGGATAGAAAATTATTTACGGACACCGGATTGGTTAAATTAAATGATTTTTGAATCTTTGAAATTTTGAATTCATTTGATTGGCATTTTGAAATAGAAATTAATTTGTATAAACTGAATTATTTTCGAAAATCCAAGTGTTAAAAATGTGAAATTGGGAATTGGCTTAATGAATTGCTCAAAGAATTTAAATTTGAATTTCAAAGTTAAAGTGTCAAATATAAATGGATTTATTAGAATCGGGTTATTGAAATGTTAGGAAATAACTTAGAAATCTATTTAAGCTAATTTAAAATATTTTAATTAAATTAACTATTTTAATCAATTTAAACTATTTTAATTTACATTAATCTATTACAACCTATTTAATCCCATTTAACATATTTTCCTATTTTAAACGAATTAAATTTATTTATCTATTTTAAATCCATTTAATATAATTTAAATCTATTTAATCTATTTTAAATTTATTTAATTCATTTGAAACCTATTTAAGATAAATTAAACCCATTTAATCTATTTTAAAAATCTATATAGATTATTTTAAAAATCTAATTAAATCAAATTTAAATCTATTTTAACTACTTTACTATTTAAACTAATTTTAATCTATTTAAACTATATAAAAAAACTATATAAACTATTTATAATTACCTAAAATATTTCTTAGAATTTCAAACTGTGTAAGTTAGAATATTTATCTTTAAATCCATAAGGATCATACAACCTAAGTTATAATTTAGAACTGATACCTTTTTGAAAATGACATAATTGAGTAAATATGATTTTGGAAGTGAATGTGATTTTGAATGTGAATATGATTCGAAAATGATAAGGTTTGAGAATATGATATTTTGATATCAATTGTAAATTGACTCTTTGAAATGTAAACAAACCGTCCGCTGTAAAATAAGCGTTTGGTTATTAAGGAGATCGAGATCAGATATTGTCATACTCTCTGCCAATACCGAAAACCACTTTAACAACTATGTACATAGTGGAGATTCTAGAAATAAAGTAGGATGGTTTAGTGAATGATTTCTATTTAAAGTATGACGTGACCTTGACTCCCGTGAGTCAGCGTAGATGTGACTAAAACAGGAGCTATACCTAGGCTAAGTGAGGTCATTACACTAATCGGACATGCTTCTTTGATACCATATTATAACATTTGTGATGATTTGGTGGCGAACCCTTGATTTTGATTATAGGAGTGTGTTCCGAGGAGGGCGGTAGTAGCTGCTATGCGCGTTACCACCAGCCCGGTTCTGAAATTGGTAAATCTACCCTAGCATTGCCTCGAGTGCCGTGTTCACATGCCTTAGCGCGTCTTCTATGTGTTTGTTTTGTACCATACCTATGGAGTTCCCTCTAGGAAAACCTATAGTTTACGTACGAGCGTACTGTACTGAATAGACTATGGGAATATATAAAATGTGTTAAGGGAGATATGGGTAACGCCTTAACGCTATTTTAATACTTTTACTTTACTGTAAACATATTATAATAGCGTACAATACTACATAGTAGATAGTTTAATGGATCGTTAGGAGATGCGAATCCCGAACATCTCTTAAGTTATTGTACTCACGTTGACACTGGATAGGAGATGTCAAACCCTGAAACATCTCTAACGCCGTCACACTCATATTTACTGTTGATTCAACTTATATAAGATCTTTTAGTTCTGGCTCGAGTGTTTTGTCTTTTTAATTCGACCGGGTCAGCCTGAGCATTTTCGAATTTGAAGACCTTATTTTTGAAGGACGAAGACGAAGATTTGTACTACTATTATTTACTATATTTATTCCACTGCATCATACTATTTCGCTGCAATATTTATTTATTCCTGTTTATGTAACTCTGATGTTTGGATTGTAAAGAATAATCAAATGTATTTATAAAATTGCTTCATGAGCTATTATTTGATTATTATATTTTCTCATTCCTCTACGAGATTCTGTATATGTTCTATTTCTTTCTCTTTTTCTTATTTACCCCATAACAATCTGCCATTTTGAATGGTTTGAGTCTGACATGTATGTCTGCTTAAAACGTCCAAAAAGGCAGGTCGTTACATAATTTATCGTGTACAATGATCCATATATGTATTTTGATCTTAGAGGGAACCATAATTCTCTAAATTGGTGTAAAAATGATTGTAAGTGTTTGTTCTAGAATAAGATAAAAATTTGTATATCAATTTAGAGGTATAGCCTTTTTCTTTATCCCAACACCATAATAGCCAATCAGGAATGTTGTATTTTTCAATTATATTAATTAATCATGGGAATTGGCCTCACATCATCCCTATTAGATTTAAATTAAACTTTATATCCCACCTAAAGAGCGCATGTGGTCTGTTGACATTAGAGATGAGGTCATTTTTGTTATTCGATGCTAGGAACGATTTCGGGAACTCGTGCTTCAACGCAATGGTGAGACCTAAGGTTCGTTCCAAAAGGAGATCTTGTCCATAGAGTTAACATTGAATCTAACTCCAATTTAAACATATGATATAAAATGGAGATACTTTTTCAAAAGAAAGAGAGTTTTTGGTTACAATGTAAGTGAAATTTTTAGATCCATTATAATAATAGTCATAAAAAATTTCTTTACAAGATGAAGGATTTTCGTCTAGAAATTTCCAAACACATTTACAAAGCAAAAATGTTTAAATCATTTATATTGATGATACCCAATCCTCCTTGAGATTAGGTTTTGCAAAAAAGAGTCCAGTTAATGAGATAGCTCAAAATAGAGTTTTTCGTACCCCTTTCCATAAGAAGCTACGTCTGATATTATCACTATGGTTGATTACCCAGTTAGTGAATTCATGGAAAGACATCTAGTAAATTGATATAAGATGGAAATATTGAGTTAATAAGAATCGTCCTTCCCGCTATGGAGAGGCAGTTAGCTTCCCAAAAGGATAGTCTGCTGTTGGTTTTATCAATGATGGTGTTCCAGCCTTTCTTTTGTAGGTTTTGTGAGTCTTAAAGTTATACCTAAGTAATTAAAAGGAAAGTCATTGTTCTACAATTTAGGGTATCGGCCATATCAGCCGTGTTGATTGATACGTCATTGGGAACTGGAGAAAAACTTTTGTTTGAGTTTATTCTAATGACCAAAAGGAGCTTGATATTATATAAAATGAGTTTAAGCGATGTTATATGATGTGGAAGCGGGGAACATAATAAGATCGTATCATCTGCATATTGTAGCGTGGAAACTTCGGACGAAATAACTCCGAACCCAATTCTCCTTGTCGAACCCAATTCTAGATAGGACGAAATAACTCCGAACCCAATTCTCCTTGTCGAACCCAATTCTAAAATAGCGTGGAAACTTCGGACGAAATAACTCCGAACCCCATTCTAGATAGGACATTATTTCTTAGAGCGAGGGAGATGATTCTGTGAAAAACAATCGCAGCAAGATTGAACATAAGTGGAGATAAGGGATCTCCTTATCGAAGACCTTTTTCCAGCTGAATTTTGTTTCCTTTGATTCGGCTGAATAAAATGGATGATGCACTACTATTTTAGAATTAGGTTAATGCATGATATCCACTTGCTTGTGAATCCCTTGGCTTTTAGGATATTGATCAAAAAATTCCAATCAATAGAGTCAAAATCCTTAGAAAAATCTAATTTTACAAGGTCGCAAGTGAAATTCTCTTTGTGGCAATAGTTTATGGATTCTTGTGCTGTAGCTACACCGTCCATGATGTGTCTTCCTTAAATAAAAGTCGTCTGAGATTTGTCTATATAGCTACCCATTTCATGCTTTAGCCCATTAGCTAGGATTTTAGTGATTATTTTGATTGAACAGTTAATCAAAGAAATGGGTCTAAAGTATATTTTTTTGGGTTCTCTTTTTTTGGAATTAAAATAACACCCACCTGGTTGAATTTTCCAAGTTGAAGAGTACCATTATGAAGTTTGTCAAAATGGTACAAGATATGTTGTTTAATGAAAGCCCCAAATTTTTGATAGAAAAACATAGGGAAGCCTTCATGACTCGAAGCTTTATCACTCGTGAGGATCTTGATAGTTGACCAAACTTCCTTTTAAGAAAAAGGGCTTTCTAAATCTCTAATAGAATAATTCATGGTGTGAAGACATTCGGCCAATTAGCTTGAATTCTACATGGATATCGATGACCATATATTTCCGTACAGCGGCAGGTGGAGATGTTATTTAAGTCATTTTGTTCATTGAAATCTGTTCCATTAACTCTGATTGTTTTTATATAATGTTGACTTTTTCTTCCATTTCTATGCGAAGAAATTATTTTGTGCTTTTGTCTCCCTCACTAATCAATTGAACCCTAGATCGTTGTCTCCATCTTATTGTCTCCATGTTATTTCTTCTTTGTCCATTAACTTGTTTAATTAGTTTTAGGACATTTAGTTTGAATTTCTCTACTGTGGTTAGACTACGCAATTCGCCTGTTTTTTCTAAATCCATAATTTCATTAAGGATATTATTTATTTCGATGTTTACATTTCCAAAAACGGTAGTGTTCCAATATTTTAGAAAAGATCATAGTTCTCTTAATTTGAGGACTATGTTTTTTGCTGCATTAGTCATGGTTCTGAATTCTAACGAATTCCATATAGATATAACTAGATTTTCAAATTCTCTTCTTTAAATCACATTTTCTCAATTTTGAAAGGTTTGAAAATAGGTAATTGGTCAGAAGATTTAAGAATGATCGGCGAGTGATCAGAGATAATTCTAACCAGTTCAAAGGCTTTGGACTAGGGGAATACGTCCACCCAATCCTCACTAATAAAGAACCGTCTAGCAAGGCATCGATGCGGTCTCTCTATTATTAGACAAGTTATGTTTCCTCCTGATAAGCGATAATTCAATCAGGTTTTTATGGTTAACGAAGTCATTAAATTCAGCCATATCAGCAAAGTTCTCCTTCGTAAGAGAACGCTTGCCGATGTGTCTAGTACATTGAAGTCTCCACCTACCAGTCAAGATCCGCATGAGAGGGTGCAAAAAATTTTACACTCTTCCCATAGAGCTTGTCTATGGATCCTAATATTTGGAGCATACACATTGGAAATATTAACTATTTGGTTATTTCATAGTTCTTGCAAAATTAAGTGAAGGGAATGACAATCTATTAAATAATAGTAAAGCAGAAGAATTTAAAGCTCTATCATTAATTCTAGGAATTCCCTCTCCTCTTCTTAATTCTCTCTAGATATTTCATTTTTACCTCCTCGCAATTTATTATTGTTATAATTATTACAATATTTTTATTGTTCTCTCTTCTATCATTAAAAGTTATACTAATTTTAACAATTATTTATAGATTCTTTTCAAGTTTTTTCTGTTATTTTACACTAAGTCCATAAATATTAAATTTAATTAGCTAATCTTAAATTTAAGCTTTGAAAAAAAATACAATTAAAAAATATTCATTAATTGATCTAATAAATTTTTAAAAATGACAATTCAATATGTGTACGACATTCATATTGACAAAAATGGTAAAACTAATTTCTCATTCATGTCCATATAGTTTTAAATTTCTATAATTATATACAAACTATTACAATGTTCTACTAATATTCTCTTTTATCATTTTGCATTTGCAGGTCAACATTCAATAATTTTAACAATCATTTACTGATTTCTCCTAAGTTTTTTATATTATTTTATATTCAAGTCCATATATTTGAATTTATTAAACTGATCTTGAATTTAATTTTTTTAACTAAATCTAATTAACAAATATTTATTTATTGATCCAATAAATCAGAAAAAATGATAATTTCATGTGTGTACTGTATTTATACTGACATAAATGGTAAAACTATATTTTTATTCAAGTCCATATAATTTTACATTTTCACAATTATATACAAAATTATCTTTGATACTTTCACATTTTTTCTACATTTAAGTTCATAAAATTTCTTTCTTTCTAAATTAGTTATTTAATACAAAGAAATATATAGATAATTTTTTTCTTTCTAAAGTTGGTATTTCATTACAAACAAATATATACAAAAAAATTATTTTCAAAATTGATACATCATTACAAACATATATAACGTTTTTCCTCCATTAAATTGGTACATCAAATGGACTTTTATCATTATTAAATTATATTTTGTGAAGAATAACATTACGATTAATAATAAGTGATAAATGTTTGCATTCTGTAATATTGCAAAATGAATAAATATTTTCAATCGGTACGCTTTTGTCCAAAATGTTACAATTCAACTATTTATATTTGTAATCCGAGTTAATCTTGGACAAAAAATATACCATATTTTGATTAGAAATATTTTTCTTTCATATTTTATTATCTTATTTACATAAATGTTAAAAAAATTGAAATGTTTATTATAAAATAAAAATAGTAAGGTACGAACAATGGATTAAAAATCATTTTTTTACATAATTAAAATGACAACGTGATTTGTAATGTTTTGGGTTTTATTTTCACTTATTTCTTTTAGTAGTTAAATAAATATTTTTATCACTATAATAATATCAAATAATTATTTTGATATATATGTGCTGCGAGAACTATAAATGCATACAAATACATTGTGTCCATGGTATTACACTTTTATTTTTAGGTATTTGACATCATTTCTCACGTAATATTTGAAATTTAATGTATACATCATTTAACTTTTAGTCAAATTATCAAAACCTAAATGTCAATTTCATATATATGTACGTAAATATTTATTTAAGAAATTTTATAAAAATACTAATTTCAAAATTTATTAAGAATGCCTATTTTCATTTATTTGATTGATAAATAATGAATCCTAAAAATAATAAATCGATATATAACTTATTTTAATCAACAAAAATTATAATTTAATTTTTATTCAAATATAAAAATATACGAATTTCATAACAAAAATACAGCTATAGATATAGTAATTTCAATTTATAACTCATTTATCCTAACAAAATTCATCATATATTATATAATAAATTATATTCTTCAAAAATAATTATAATATTATTTTTCTACAACATACCGTGTTCAACGCACGGGCTACACACTAGTTACTAATTGGTTGAAGAAGCTTAAGTTTAACATTTCACTAAAAAAGGACATAATACCTCCCAAACTACTAGACGCTGGAACAACTGCCCATTTATTAAAAAATTATCTCCTATTGATCTAAGAAAATTGATGTTGGGCAACTCAATTTTAAATTCATGAATTAGAGGCACGTTTACTTTATTTTCTATAAGAACTCTTTTGACTCTAGCCCTTTTAGTAGGAGAGCCCAGGGCTCTTACATTCCAAGTTATAATTTTCATGAGCGGGTATTATTGGACCTTTCTTGTTCTAACTTTTTGATAAATTCAAGGTCAGTGTCGAATATGGTACCAAATAAAACCAAAAGACTAAAATATTTGATATGCATATGAAGAGGTTAATGAGTTTAGATAATTGGTGTATAAGTGCTTCCTAAAATAAAACGATCAACTAAAATAGACAAAGCCACAGATTATTCTGAATGAAAGTGTATCGTGCTCCTACGCACGAGGCCGATTGAACTATGGCGCCTTTTGTATTTGTGCTTAGGGGCAGCTAAACTAAAAGGAGTTGAGTTGCATGGGTCGTCAATGAAGGAATCCACATGGGGGCTGATTGTTATTGGAACTCTACTATACATATGTATAGATGACTGAGAAGGGGAAGCAAATAGAGCTGCAAGTGGAGACTCCGGTTTAAATTACTGGTAAAAATCCTCTTGAGCGATAGTAGCGGGAAATAGTACTTTATGCACCGGTAAAAAGTCACAATTTGCGACATATGCATGGGATTGTGCATCTACTAAATCATGGGCCTATGCACTGTCATTTGCACAAGTCCAAACATATGTGATCTCCTGTGCACAAAACTGCAAATCACCTACTTTAGTAGTTAAAAACTCTACATCTCCAATATCGTGTGCAACTTCATTTGCACCTCCAGAATTATTCATACTTTCATTTGCATAAACACCTCCACGTGCCATATTAACTAGCTCTCCACCTATAATTGATGCGACTTTAGCTCTCTCCACTTCCGTCAAATCATGAGGCACGTCAAGTTCAAGAAGCATAGGGTCAGCCCTTTCATCGAAAACGATATTGATCAGGGAAAAGAAATAGTCAGAGCTACTATCTCGACTGCACCTTGATGCTTTGACAGAATGGGATTGTCGTGAAGCTATCTCCAAAGTAGTGAAATAATTCGCCATGAAGCCGAAGACTTCTAGAATCTTTACAGATTGCTGAAGAAGTCCATGGCAAGCAGCTCCTTCGGTAATGCCTCAGATTTGATTCTGGTGTTCGAGATAGCAGATGTTGATCTGAAAGAGAAAGTTATCATCGGATGGAGGTGAACCGGGTCGACTGAAATCAATTATGGGTAAGGAAAGCTATATATGAGGGGCAACTGTGGACACAGAGCTACTAATTAGAGAGCATCTATCTTGTTTATGCCCAATCTTGCACAGTCAAAGCAGCGAATTGAGTGTTGAAAAAGTTCAATTCGGTGGTTCTTATCCACACACCGAAGATACATTGACTTGAGGCTTCAGTTTGAACGACAAATCCATGGTCTGGCGTGGGGATCGGAAGTGGATTAGCAGGTGGAAGGTTACTAGATGGATTGATAAGGGGAGATTTGAGAACATCTGCTTAAGATTTGAGAAGTGGAGGAAACGAGAACGGAGGGAGATCGTTGGAGGTGACTAGGTGGTGGCGGATCAAGAATTCTAATGAGTGACTGGTGATGGGTCGGGAATTTCGAGAGTTAACGAAGGGGGCGATAGAGTGGGTGTGTTGAAAGAGGGAAGTTGGGTTTAGAGATGACCGCAGTGGAGGTTGGGTTAACTTTTGAGGGAACGGTTGTAACATCCCCACTCTAGGGTCCAAACTAACCGCTACATATGCTGCAGTCATCAATAGTTATTAATTCTCGACTACAAAATGCAGCTATGTTAATCATATCAATATTCACAAGCACATGAATATGAAAAAATTTCATATAAAATTTAGAAATAACCTTTACATTCCATTGCACAATATGATTTCATATTGATTACATAACCCTATTCGTAATTTCACTTTATAGAAAATATAACTATTACAAAATACTTCAAGAGCGACATATGAAGATGCCTCCTTGACAATTATATAACTTCCCATTACATCCATACAGACAAAGCCAAAGAATACAATGGATTAGATAAGTACTCCTAAAAATCCAAATTTCCTCCTATATGTCTCTGGAAGCTTATTCATCTAATTGAAAACTTGAAAACCCTTACTTCCAACCTACTCAAATGAGTATCCGAGAGTTTAAGGGGAAAAACAAAAACTTTGAGTCCAACAACAGTCTGGCGTAAATAATAACCTACCATCTCGAACCAAATAGATATGTAGTGAGACCATGCCACTGAGCGGAACAGGTTTTCACCTTACTAGTATCTTAACCAAAACATCTCAACCATATATTATGCTCCTGCATTCATAACGGTTATAACATAATAATATACTGTTATTAAAATATAAAGAAATACACTGGATTACCCATCCTACGTTATTGGACTACCCATCGAAGTTTTCATTGGCAATCTATCTTATACTTATGTGGACTACCCATCTTACATGGATTAATTCTTTGGATTACCCATCCCCTACATTGTTGACTACCTATCACCCATGGTTTCATTAATAAAATTATATGGACTATCCATCTCACATGTAAATATTACTTGGATTACCCATCCCTTACCATATCGACTACCCTCATGTATGGTTTAGCTATTTTAATTATGTGGACTGTTTGCGCAAAAAATGGGCAAACACCCCCAAAGTCGTACGATTTAGTTGATTATATGTTGTTCTTAGCGATTTGGGTGATTTATGCAAATATGTAAAATGCAGGGACTAAACTGTAAAAGACACACATATTTATAGTGGTTCGGCAAGAACGTGCCTACGTCCACTTTATATGTTATTCTCTCTTTTCTTTCAGATTACAAGTACAAAGCTTTGTATACAAGTATATGAAAGTTGTTTGAAAGTTCCTTCCGTGCTTGAGCTCTCAAACTTGTCCCCCATTGTTGTACCCCTGCCCCTCTATTTATAGAGTGAGGCTGGAGGCAATGGTCCTGGATGTATATAGCTGCTGGTGGACCTGCGCTGATGTAATCTGAACTGTCAACTTTGGTTCGGCAAGGGCTTGGTTCGGTAGTTCATGGAAGTGGAGTTGGTCCGTTGGGACGTTAGTTCGGTGAAGGTGTATCCGGTGGTGAGTGGATGGAGCTTGGTTCGGCTATGCAGGGAGTGGTGTTGGACCGGTAGGGCTTTGGTCCGGTAGTGGAGTTGGTCTGGTAGTGGAGTTGGTCCGGTAGTGGAGTTGGACCGGTTAAGCAGGGAAGGTGCGTGGTTCGGTGGAAGCTTGGTTCGGTGTAGGGTGGTCCGGTGTTGGTTCTCGTCCAACAGTGGATTCTGAGTACCGAGTGAGCTGAGAAGTACATCGCCGAATGGCCTCTTGCCTTTTCCTACCGAATGAGTTCGGTAGGTTGAGTGCCGAATGGCCCTTCGACCTTGTACTACCGGATGGACTCATACCGAATGATCTTGATAACTTCGGTCTACCAAACGAATATGAAGGGTTTGTAAGTACCGAACGACACTCTCGTATTTGAATTGCTAAATGAAAACTTGGGGATTCGAGTATTGAATGACCCTTATATACTTCAACTAGTATGAGTGAAATCCCAGACTCATATACGCTTGCTTGCTTCTTCTTGGTGGAGATGCACATAACATTGATATTCTAGTTTTGACCAAAAAATGGGATAACACTTTGCCCCCCAAAATATGCCTTGCGGTAGGAATGCGTATTTTGTAATGCCATGAGCCGGATGTTCATATCCTGTTGACAACCTTAAAGGAATTTGATAGTTTCATATGTCCTCAAATGACGATCGTTCGAGATCGAGCTATTTGGGATGAAGCGCGGCCGTTCATGGTCAAGCGCCTAACTTCAAATGGCGATCGTTCGCGATCGAGTCATTTGAGGTGAAGTGCGACCGTGCGCGGTCAAGCGTGTAAATCCATGCGTCGATTGTTCGGGGTCGAGTCATCTTCGGTGAAATATGACCGTTCAAGGTCAAGCGCTCAACTTCAAATGACGACCGTTCGTGATCGAGCCATTCGAGGTAAAGTGCGACCGAGCCCGGTCAGAGGGCGGACCTCAAATGGCGACCGTTCGCGATCAAGCCACTTGGGGTGAGATGTGACCATTCCCGGCCGGTGCCGTTCGTGGCAAAAGATGAAATAGGACCGTTCGCGGTCAAGCGCCTTACTTCGGATGACGATCGTTCGAGATCGAGCCATTCGTGGTAAGGTGCGACTGTTGGCGGTCAGGGAGTGGACCTCAAATGGCGAGCTTTCGCGATCGAGCCATTTGTGGCGAGATGAGTTGTGCCGTTCGAGGCGAGTTTGTGACTGTTCGAAGTCGGGTGCCGTTCGAGGTGAATTGTGACCGTTCGCGATCGGGTGCCGTTCGAGGCGAGTTGTGATCGTTCGCGATCGGGTGCCGTTCGAGGCGAATTGTGACTGTTCGAAGTCGGGTGCCGTTCGAGGCGAATTGTGATTGTTCGAAGTCGGGTGCCGTTCGAGGCGAATTGTGACTGTTCGAAGTCGGGTGCCATTCGAGGCGAATAAGTGTTCCCGGGGGGGGACTTAATAATATCAGTGCCGGAGTTATTGTTTGGGGGAGTTTCCGAATCAAAGACTTCGGCAGTTCGCTGCCATGCAAGAGGTGCTCGTGGACCGTTCGCGATCCACGGGCATACAAGTAATTTTTCCATGGAATTGTAAATGTTAAAGCAATAATCATATGAATCTTACAGCAGAAATGTCCAAACAGGAAGAATTTAAGTGTTCAAATCAAAATCAAAGCAAAAAGCAGAATGAAGATGTCAAAGCGTAAACTCTTACTATAACGCGGCTGGTAGTCATTCAGAGCATGCCTATGGATCGTGCGCGATCGCTCACATGTGTAAATGATTTAACCGTGTTAGCGAGAGGTTTACAACTTGTTCATCGTTATTTTAATCAAGCAATCAATGGATAATCAAACGGTGCCCCGGTCCAGGGTCACCTCTTGCCGATGTAGACGGTGGTCGCTCTGGCTCCACTGTTGGAGTTTGCCTCCTCACATACTGAAGGAGCATACCGTTCCTGATATGCCCTTCCACCTCGTCCTTCAAATGCCTACAATCATTAGTATTATGACCGTTTAATTCATGGAATACACAAAACTTATCTGATTTTCTTTCGTCAGAGATTGGATCACTTCGCATTGGTCTACGATACGGAACCTGCCCCTTGGTATCCTGATAAATTCGTTCCAGACTCTCATTCAGCTCAGTGTGAGTGATGAATCGCGGCTCCCTCCTTTGCCTCTTTGACCTGTCATCATTATCCTCAGCCTTTCTCTTTCCTTTGCTAGTCTCCGCACCCTTTCCAGGTGGGTTTCCGCTCTTGATTGCGTAGACGTCATCTTCTTCCTCTCTTTCTGCACTAGCATCTTCCAAACACAGAAACTTTTCAGCCTCATGATAGAACTCTTCCAGATTCATAGGCGGGCCCTTGGTTAATGAATTCTTGAACTCTGTACTATCAGCTATTCCAGATACAGCCGCCATCATGACCATAGATGGATCTGGTCGATCCACTGATGCTGCCGCCGCATTAAATCGCGTTAGAAAGCTCCTCAAAGTCTCTCCAGTTTTCTGCTTCAAGGTTGCCAAAGTCATCACATTCTTGGGTCTCGCAATATGAACCCTGAATTGCCTCATGAATCTCTCAGTTAAATCTGCCCACGTTCCTATGGAGCCGCTCTCCAGTTGCCTAAACCATAACGCTGCAATGTCCGTCAAATACAGTGGAAAACACCGGGCCATGATCTCCTGTGATGCCCCCAGCACTTCCATGTGCCTCATATACTTAGTAAGATGGACCGTAGGGTCTGTCCTCCCATCGTACATCTCTACTGATGGTAGCTTGAATTCTGGTGGGTTCCTAACTATCCTAATTGCAGAAGAAAAAGGACTCCTATTTACATCTTCCAAGTCTCTGTTTACTAAACCGCCTCTCATAGCTCTTCTAACCATCTCTGCTAATCTGTCATTGTCTCCAAGATGTAGTCCTCGTTCACTGCCATGGACCTGCCCCCCGAGTCCGCGGGAGTTTTCATGTGTATGCCTCCCTGGCTGAACGTTCATTCCTCTATTGCTACCAGGTGGCTCGGATGCCCCCATCTCTCTTCTCGGGGTTGGATCAACATGCTCTGCGTGAGTGCCCCCTAGCTCTGGTGCTACGCCAGACGGTCCTGCTCCGTTCTGAACTCCATTTGCTCCTTGGTTTTGTGCTCCAAGTTGCCCAATTTGCTGAAGCAAGTTCTGGATCATCTCTTCTTGTCTTCTCATCATAGCCTCCATCTCATCCCTGGTGATGAAGGCTGAAGCTTGGTTTGCTCCTGAGGAAGCCTCTTGACTCCCTTCCTGTTGACTCTGCTCTGGCCTTGGCCTTCTGCTTGATTGTCTCGCCATGACTCTTCCAATCTGAATCTCTAAACTCTCAAATTCAACTTCAAAGCGGTAGGTCCTTGTGTTCAATTCTCAGTGAAAGCACCAAAATGTTTGCACAAAAAATGGGCAAACACCCCAAAGTCGTACGATTTAGTTGATTATATGTTGTTCTTAGCGATTTGGGTGATTTATGCAAATATGTAAAAAGCAGGGACTAAACTGTAAAAGACACACAGATTTATAGTGGTTCGGCCAGAACGTGCCTACGTCCACTTTATATGTTATTCTCTCTTTTCTTTCAGATTACAAGTACAAAGCTTTGTATACAATTATATGAAAGTTGTTTGAAAGTTCCTTCCGTGCTTGAGCTCTCAAACTTGTCCCCCATTGTTGTACCCCTGCCCCTCTATTTATAGAGTGCGGCTGGGGGCAGGGGTCCTGGATGTATATAGCTGCTGGTGGGCCTGGGCTGATGCAATCTGGACTGGCAACTTTGGTTCGGCAAGGGCTTGGTTCGGTAGTTCATGGAAGTGGAGTTGGTCCGTTGGGACATTGGTTCGGTGAAGGTGTATCCGGTGGTGAGTGGATGGAGCTTGGTTCGGCTATGCAGGGAGTGGTGTTGGACCGGTAGGGCTTTGGTCCGGTAGTGGAGTTGGTCCGGTAGTGGAGTTGGACCGGTTATGCAGGGAAGGTGCGTGGTTCGGTGGAAGCTTGGTTCGGTGTAGGGTGGTCCGGTGTTGGTTCTCGTCCAACAGTGGATTCTGAGTACCGAATGAGCTGAGAAGTACATCGCCGAATGGCTTCTTGCCTTGTACATCGCCGAATGGCCTTCTTGCCTTGTCCTACCGAATGAGTTCGGTAGGTTGAGTGCCGAATGGCCCTTCGACCTTGTACTACCGGATGGACTCATACCGAATGATCTTGATAACTTCGGTCTACCAAACGAATATGAAGGGTTTATAAGTACCGAACGACACTCTCGTATTTGAATTGCTAAATGAAAACTTGGGGATTCGAGTATTGAATGATCCTTATATACTTCAACTAGTATGAGTGAAATCCCAGACTCATATACGCTTGCTTGCTTCTTCTTGGTGGAGACGCACATAACATTGATATTCTAGTTTTGACCAAAAAAGGGATAACATGGACTATCCATCGCACCTATCCATTCATTCATTCAAAATTGATGCGGACTATCCATCACTCGTCCTATAATTTTCCTACGTTAACTATGAACCCTCCATTCACCTCATAGAGACTATCCATCTCCAGCATGATGTGGACTATCCATCTCACATCTCATAATTTTCCTAGGATGACTATGAACTAATCATTTGACAATTCAATTCATGTTTCCAATATATTTAACCTATGTCTATTGGTGTCCCTAGTGAGATTATTTACCCTTTAAACGAGTAACATCTCAAATTTTATGCATTGGTTTCCCCAGTTAATCTATGTCAAACTTATTAAAATATACTTTGGCATTCCCAAGGCTTAAAGAAAAAATCATAAAACATACGGCTCACCGCCATTCAATAGTTTAATATAGATAATGTTGATATGAATAACAATGTCAACAAAGAGGCTTAAGGCTCTCCGTCTTTATTAAGATAATCATAAAACACGTAGCATTGAAACCATTGTCGACCTCTATCAAGCTCAAAGACCAAAAACTTAAACTCTTTTTAAGTATTTAAAACTCTTATTGAAAATGATGTTGTCGACCTTCATACTCTATATGTTATCTGCCTATTAAAATAGCATCGAATCCAACAATCACGTCAACGATACCACGCGACATCGTAGCTAAACAATGAAAAGAGACCCCATCGACCTTAATGATTAGCAGCATCAAGACTGTCGGCGACATCATAAAATAGTTAACTTAACTCACTTCGGTTATTATGCCGCCAAAAGTATATGTGAAGAAGGTTGACATTAAAGATGACGTCGAGATTTATTAAAAGGATCGTATGCGACATCATTTAAAACATAGTGGTGCGGCGTCAACTTAGATGAGTCACGAGAATGCAATGTTGCTAATAATGGTTGTCGCCAATATCCACTTCGATATGGTGAAAATCGCTCCATAACTACTTAAGTAGTTACCATGTGCTTCACACCTCATCGACGTCGACACTCATGGATGTTATGATATATTTGGCTCGACGACGACACTAACGACATGGCATTAATGTAATTTATTTGAAAATTTATTTATTACCCATAAAAGAAAATTATTTTTACCAAATCTTATTCTTTGTCAAATTTCTATTGGATAATAAAACACTTTAGCCATTTTTTTTAAAACTACCACCATATATAATTTCCAAAGTCCCAAAACATTTGTAAACTTAATTAGTTAATACCCTTAATTAATTATAGGTTTATTACATACTTATCAAGCATGATAAGTTCATCATAATCTGAAAATACTTGGGAAATTCCCTAAAAATCACACTTAGAAATATCATTTTCATTGCTATATAAAAATTTCAGGACTAAAAATCATATTTAAGTTTTAATTATTTAAAACTTAAATTAACCCAATTCCACCATAGGAAATTCATAAAATATTTAATTAGACTTAGAAAATTATGAAACTAGAATTCCATCTTCAAAATAATGTTTTACTCAACGTACCAGAAAATTAAAGCCATTGGAGATTAAAAACATAGGTTTTACCCTTAAAAGCGTTTCAAATAATTTTATCAATAATTCCATAAATTATTATTCTATCCAAACAATGATTAAACAACCATAACTTGAACAAAATCATCAATACCATTTGGATATTATCCATAGTTTAATTCAAGAATAAAAGTAGAGATGGTTCATGTATTACACACCTTCGATTCAATGCTGGAGTTGATATTTGATGTAGCTCTTGAATCCCTAAGTTTTTTCTTTGAGTAGCCTTATTCTCCTCTTCAAATCCCCTTGTTTAATGGCTGATCTCTCTTCTTCTTTCTGACTATTTTAATGTTATGAAAATAAGAATGAATATGAGGGGGAGAGGTTTTATGTTTAAAAAACGGAACTACCTATTTTTCTCCTCTTAAATATTCTCTTGTACGTTAAGCTTTTTAAAACAATCTCATTATTTAATTCATTGAGGCATGACCCTTTTATTTTATAAGAAATTCTCATTCTTCTTAACCATTTACATTATTATATAAAATCTATCTAATTAAATATCCTGAATAATGTTAAACTAAAATTGGGGAAGTTACAGGCTCCCTTTCTTAAAGAATTTCGTCCCTAAAATTCTGCAAGGACTACAACACAAGCACAACAAACATGCAAACAATGCTAGCATATCCTACCAGCTGCTATGTCTATGTACAATAAATATAGAACACACCATAATAACGGGCCCTGAATAAGTATCCCTAATCTTGTCCTTTGCCTCCCAAGTACAGTCTTTCTCATTGTCACTCCA
This sequence comes from Allium cepa, assembly GCA_030765085.1. NCBI lineage: Eukaryota > Viridiplantae > Streptophyta > Magnoliopsida > Asparagales > Amaryllidaceae > Allium > Allium cepa. The sequence continues at coordinate 170,576,340 of CM060932.1, forward strand.
CCGGACCTTCACTAATCCGACTATCTTGTTCTTTAACTTCTTCTCATCTCTCGCTACAAACCGAATTGGTTGCCTCAAAAAAATCAGTTCCTTTTCAACCACTAAGTCTTCTAATCCAATCGAAGTGATAGAAGTCTCTAGATCATGCACATACTTCCTAATATAAGAAACATGAAACACATTATGGGCACCTACCAAACTACTCGGTAACTCAACTCGGTACGCGAGCTTTTCGATGGTTTCCATAATAGCGAAAGTGTTACAACCCAGAATTTTTACATATTTGAAATTAGAATATTTAATTTATTTTAAATATTTGGAAGTTGATTTAACTTGAATTTCAAATATCATTATTGTCTGGCAATTAAATTATTGAATTTAATAATTTGAAATTGGTTAAATTATTAAATCTTCAGTTTTAAGCCTGTTAAAAATAATATAAAGGTTTCTAAAATTTATATTGACAGCACCGAAGATAGTAGAAGTGGTAAAATTGAATTTAAAGATGTTTTGTTCAATTTTGAAATTTTATTGTTTAAATTGAATTTAAAAATAGCCTTTCAAGTTACAGTCTCGGAATTCGACGAAACCAGTTCCATTAAATCCGTAATAGTGTATTATTATCGGATTTCAATTTTCGTGGTGTTTGGAGTTGTCGAGTGATCATACGATAGATAAACGCGTTGAAATTTTAATTGAAATTCATTTCAATAACTGGTCCAAAAAGCTATCTTCTCCATATGATCGAATTAGGACTCGAAACCTTTTCCATTGTGTTTGAAATAGGGGTTTAACATTATAAATGCCTAGTGGCATGCATCGATAGGAAGTCGAGATTTTGAATTGTGTAATTCGAGACGATTTTGTGTTTAAATAATTACTTAAAATTCAAATTGTTTAACAAAATTTTTGCTACAGCCTTTCTTTCTTTTCTTTAACACATGTTTCCTTGGGTATAACATTTGTCATTCATGCTAACACGTGTTTCAAATTTTCTTTAAGCCTTTGCCGAGTATTTAAAAAAAAATAGAAATCGACTTCGCTATCAACTTAATCCATGGCCTCCCCAAAATCGAATTCTCCCAGATAAAAAAAACCTAAATCAAATAAAGGTCGAGCATATTCAAATCATATCTAATTGAATCATTCGTTGCTCGAAATAGTTGAGAGAAGGCTAGGCATTGGAGCACGAGCTCGTCGAGGCGGCTAGGGATAGCTTCATTTCTCAAGTATGACTTCAATTCGAGATCGGCGTGATTATAAGGGGGCGGTGCCATTGACGAGTCGGGTCACCAATTTAGGGCGGAGGTCGCTCGTGGTGGAGTGGCGATGACGAGGCGATGGCACGTAAGGCTAGGGATTGCGAGGCTTCAAGGAGTCGTGTTCGAGTTCGACGTTGGGGTGCGTGGCAGCTGGTCATGATGGAATTTTGGTGGCCGCACCATGGGCGAAGGCGAGGGTTTCGCGGGCAGTTCGCGTGCATGTGGGTCGCGTGGGGCACGCGAGACTGCACCGTGGAAGTCGAGCTAGGGAGGGCAATATCTGGTCTTCGGCAACGCGACAGGGTCAAGGTGAGTTTTTGCCGTTGATTCCTCGATGTAATTATTCATTTAAAACACAAAGAAAAATTTTATTTTAAAATTTAAGTAAGTCTATAAGAATAGTTTAACAGTAGATTTTATTAAACAACTTATTTTCTGCAATTTAGAAATTTATGTAGATATGTAAATATATTTACATAGTAAAGTAATTTATGCTGTGTTTTACAGAAAAGGAAACAGATTTTTTTTTAAAAATCTGTACTTGTTATTCTTAATGTGTGTAGTTTTATAAATGAGGTAAGAAAAAAAAGATTTACTTATGTACATTTTAAAACCTACTAGCTTATTTTAAAAATAAATATAAATATAACAATATGTATATAGTGATTAACCTATTAGTAAACTTATTTAATCATTTTGGTAACTAGAAATTTATCTATTATAGAAAAATTAGTTTAAGTAAGAGTATTAGATTGAGTTAAAATTTATTAAGTGGGAAAAAAATTGTTCGATTAATTCAAATGTTAATAAACCATATAAATGTTTTTACAAGGTCTAAATCGTAAAAGAGACCAAGTCGAGATTGAAGTGGATTGCAAAATCAAAGGTGAGTTAATCTTACTCTTCTGGATTGCTATTTAAATTTCAATGGTTAAATTTAAACAATTGATTGAATGATTGAATTGATTGAATGTGGTGTATATTATATAGTAGAATATAGAATATATTGGAGTGATTAATTTCCCGCATTATATAGCGGATGAGACCCTATGCGCCGCATAATAGCGGATGATATTATATTAATCCCATATACCGCGATATTCCACCTCGAAGTGGAACTGGTATTTTATATTGTGCTAACATCTGTGGATGTAGGGAAACTGGTTGGAGGGATCCAACTAGATTCCTCAAAGTAGTGTAATTTATTTATAGTCCATGTTTATTTGATAATCTGTGATAGGTTATTGATTTTATTTGAAATTGGAATATTAGATGCTACGGTTGGATTGAATATATTTGGTATTGATCTATCAAAATATAATGATTGGATTTTTGAAAGGAAATAAAAGAGAAAATTTTTAAGAAAAATAATTTTGGAGAAATTGGGATAATTAAAGAATGAATTTAGGAAAAAGAAAAAAAAATTGATCTTAAATTCAAATAAATAATTTCGGTTATTGGAAAGGTGATTTATGGATAAATGGGGATAAATGAATTCTTAAATTTAAATGATATTATTTAAGGGAATAAGGATTTTTTTTTAAAAATTCGAGGTTTAAAACTTGTTTGGAAGAATAAGGATAGATCTGGAAAAGTATGAAATTGATATTCGGTTTAAATAAGATTTTAGATTTTAATAAAGAAGTTAAATTCTGAAAATTAATCGGTTTTGAAATAAATTTGGATAAGTAAAGGAATTTACTTTAATGAAGTAAATTTTGGAAATCAATTTGGAAATTGATTTAGTATTTGAAACTATGTTTTGAAAGAAGGGTGAGACTATGGAATTTTTAAACTGGGTTTATAAAGTAAAATGGATATCAGGAGATATTTGAAGTATAAATTCACGGTGGGAATTTATAAAGGAATGTGAATTTGATTTCAAATTAAATAGCGGTTTATTTTCAATGGTATGGAAATGGGAAGTGTATTTCCCTGGAAAGCCAAGTATATTTTAAAGGAGACTTTTTATAAATTAAAGGGCTTTAAAAATTTGAATAAAGATTATTTTAGAATATTTATTATTTTTGAAATGTTTTAAATTATAAAGTAAATATTTTTCAAAATTTATTTTAGTAGTAATTATTTAAAGGTTAATTTGTATTATGTTTAAAAAATATATTTATTAATAATTTATAAATTAATTTTATTTTAAGATAATTTGGGTGATGTTTTATTTATAAACATGTATAGAATTTCGTAATCTTATTTTAAAATTTAGTCTGGCTTAACTTTTATGTTAAAATTAGTTTTATATTTTATAAAGTAGTTTTATTGTAATTGTTTTTAAACATATGTTTTTGAATAAAGTGTTTAAGTGGTTTAATTTAAATGTTTTAAAGTATATTTATAATAAAATGTTTTAAACTATATTAAAATCTAAAGTATTTGTACTTGGTGAATTCAGTACGAAATAGAAAGTATTTGGGGAATTTATTCCATGAGAGGAAGATGGTTTGAAACTGTTTTCAAAGGATTGAATAGTGGAAATATATCTTGCAAAGATATTTTGAGGATTATAAATAATTTGGGAGAAAGTATTATGACTTGATGATTGCTTGTGAATGTTATTTGATAGTTAAATAACCGACTATCAATATTGGCCAATGCGTTGATCGTTTCGAAGAGACCGGGATCGGGATTAATTTCTCGAAAACCGCTTCGATCCGGTTAGAACATTTTCATGAGGAAGTAAAGAGCTTGGAGTCAAAGATGGAGTAGTGAAGTGCAAGGGCTAATCGCTACTAATTCTAAGGGTGATTCCAAAATGGATGTAGTAGGAGTAGTGCCTTCGGTTCCGTTCGAACCCGAGACGGACTTGTATGGATGAATGCTTTCAAAACATCGTCACGAGGACGATGAGCATTCTAAGTGAAATGTTCTAAAAAGGTAAAGTTTAGCCTCGAGCCTCATCAATCGAGAATGACTGAAAATCAGGGGTTATCCAGCAAGGCTAAGTGGGTAGCGTCAATTAGGGTAAGGTCATCCCTGTCTAGATGTCCCTTTTTATTTCGGCTGTGTGGTGCGGTTGCTGATCCCAACCGTGGGGTGATCTTACTCAGGATTATCTAGTAAGGGGTAGTCTCGGTCTGTGTTGTAGGGGATTTAGGGTGGATCCTCGGAATTCGGATCTAGACTAGGTACTGTGCAGGTGGTACCCCAGTGCCTGTCATTAGTTGGAAACCCATTCTCCCTACGTGCCTTTACGGTTTTATTTGTATACCTATTAGCTGGAATTTAATAAATGTAACAATTTCGGTTATTTGAATAAGTATTTGTATCTAGACCCTATTATAATATCAGAGGATTTTATAAGAAATGTTTTAGCTATCGTAAGGTAAAAACCGACATGTTTATTTGTGGCGTGGTCTTACGAGATGCTTTTGATTTTTCAAAGGGTTTTGAAAAAAATCTAATAATCCCACTGAGTGTGTTTTCTCACGCTGGTATTCCAGACTGACTCGGTTGTTATTTAACTATAATGCTCGGGTCAGACCGAGTATTATAGAGTACAGATTTTGGATGGACTGCTGTGGAGCTCAGGAGACGAGCTGGATGGTGAGACGTATCCAACGTATATGATGTATATTCCGCTGTATATTCAGTTTTGGAAGGATGAGTTATTATAACCATACTGAGTTGTGTTGTTGATTGTATTGAACTCTGATGCTGTATTCTGATGATGTATGTATAAAACAAATATGATTTCTTTTGTGTAAAGATCTATTATCATCTATTATATTTTATTCTGTTGCGTCGGTAAGATTCTGATATTGTTTCTATTTCTTCTTCTACCTTCTTCTTTTTTAACCCTAATGGTTCGATTTTTCAGACGTTCAAAAATCGAGTCGTTACATTTTGGTATCAGAGCCAGGTTAAGCGAGAACCTTGGATCTGGTGGGGATTACTCATTTAATAGAGTCCGTAATACTCTAGAATGAGTTTGAGGGCATTAATAGATGTGAGTGTGTATTTATTAGTGAATATAAAAAATTGTTTTTATATTGTGTTGATTTATCGGTTGAGTGTTTATAGATTCTGGTCGATATGTGGGATGCCATGGAATCGATAGGGATTTCTAAACTCTTAAACAAGATAAACCGACATAGTATTGTTTTTAAATAGGGTAAATGAAATAATTTTACCCAAATTATTTTTGTATATAAAATAAATAATTTTTTTAAAATTATTATAGTTATATATGGTTGCTTGATTGTTAGGAAGTGATAATAATAAATCATTATCATTTAAGTGTGAATTTGAATAAGAAGTTAAGATAATAATTAAAGGTTAAGGAAATAAATTCATTAATAGTATTTGAAGCATAAGTTATGAATGTGTTGATAATTGAAATTGAAACAAAATTCCAGAGTAATTTTTGAACATGAGTTGAAAGGATTTGAAATTTTAAATTAAATTCCTTTGGTTTGAAAATGGTTTTGAAAGGTTTTGGAGAAATAATAGTGAAATTATTTCAAATATATTTTTGAAGTTGATTTGAAATCTGGTAAGATTTGAAATTTTAAAAAATTTGAGGGGTTTTAAAGAGATAAAGCATTGAACTCTTTTCGGTCACTGGAAAATAACTTCGGTGGTGACTACAGTGTCATCGATGTTCATTTTCGAGTTTCCAAGAAAGGAATTGCTACCCGAATGATTTAATTTGGAGTTGTTTGAAAAAACTAGGTTGGTTTTAAAAATTCAAGGAGTAATTGGATATGTAATTGAATTATGGATTTCAAAAATGGTTTTTGAAATGTTGAAGTTTTGGTTTGGTAAAAACCTTTTGATTTTAAAATTCAAAGGATAATTTGATACCAAAGGATTTTGGATATAATTGATTTCTAAGATGATTTTGAAATATTGAATAATTGATGAAAAGACTCCGGGATCTTATTTAAAATGTTTATGGAATTTAAATAAGTTGGAAACTTAAGGAAGTCTAAAAATTTGAATGAAAATGGAATGTAATTGAATCCAGTAAATAAAGGTAAAAAATTATTTTATTGGAAGTAAATTTATGGGAAAACAAATTTATTTAAATTTGTAGGTAAATGAACTAGAATTAAAGTTGAATAATGGAATCAATTTAAATAGTGTTAAGAAAAGTGAATTGAAATTATGTTCGAAGGAACTAAAGGAGTAAAAGTTTAGAACTAACTTTTTATTACAATTTGAAATTTGTGGAATAAGATTCAACTTGAAAGGGTTAAATAAAGGTAAGTGTGACTTGAGAATAAAGTTAGAAAGACAAACCAATTAAAGAAGGTTGGTAAATGGAAATAAAATTGTGGATAGACAAATGAATTTGCATTTGTAAGAAAATAGAATTGGAATTGAATATTGGGAATTAATTTAAATTGTGTGTAATGAAAGTTAGTCAAGTTTTGACTAAATAAAATAAAAGATTGAAATAAAATTAGTGAGTAAACTAATTGATACAAGAAGGTAAGCAAGAGATTGGAAGTGTATGTTGGATGATATTTAATTTAAAATGTGTAAAATAAAGTGAAGTTATAAAATTAATTCGAAGTGATCTAAAATTATAAAATATGGAAATAAGAAATTATTTGATATTTAAAATAAATTAGTAAGTGGAACTAATTTAAATAATGATATTAACTAGTTGTGAATGGAGGATAGTTGATAAAATTCAATATTCAGAGTTTGAAGATGAATCAAGTTCAAGTAGAACTGAAAATGAAAATTGGTAATGTAACAACCTTAGATTTTACATATATTTTAATTTTGACTTTATTTTTATTTTGCAAGTATTTTAAACTTGTTTTATTTCAAACATTTCATTTTTTTATATAAATGTTGATAATTAAGTGAATTATAGTTTTAAATTGGTATAAATTAGATATTTTACTGAAAAGTGAAATTCTGGTCAAACTGGTCAAGCTTTGACTTTTAACTTAAAAACTTAAAAGTTTGAAATTATAAGTTTTATCTTTTATTATGAAATAGATTTAATAACATGAACACTGCTTTTCGTTTCGTTGAAAACGGAGTTAAACCGTAAAAGTTATGTACATTTCAATGTTGGGTGTAATTTGATTTATTTAACAATTTTGTCTATTTTAAATTATATAAATTATATTTTTCTTTGTCATATTTTATTTTAATATGTTTTAATCTATAATTTTATGTATATTTTTGTCTTTTAATATTTTTGAAGTGATAGTATAATTTTTCTAAAATTAACTTGAATTTATTTCAAAATTTTAAAGCCTAGTTTCCATTTTCCTGCTAATTTCTTCATCAAATTTTATTTAATTAAAATATATTTATTTATTTTGTGAATTCATTTTTATTTTTTGTTCTTATATTTATTTTTAAATATTTTTAAGTACATAAAAAGTTTCCAAAGATAATTGCATTTATTTTTCATATTTTTCAAGACTAGTTGCAAATTTTGCTGTTTTATTTAATCAAATTATATATATATATATATATATTAATATTTATTTATTTATTTATTTTTGTTTATTTAATAAATTTTCGTACTTTTATCTGAATTTATATATATATTTCAGTTATTTAAAAATTAAAATGAATTGATGGAAATTTTAAAGGTTTTAAACACTTTAACTTCCAAAGCTTTTTTACATTCCGACTTTTCATTTTCTCAACTCCACTCTTTAATGATTTTTTTTGCCATGCTTTCATTTCTCATTCCAGCTGCATCTCCCTCACTTTTCACGTATTCTAACCTTCTCAAACTCACAAAAAAATTGCACGGCCATTGCTTCAAAGGTTTGGGTAAAAATTCATCTCCTTCTTCCTTGTTTTTCTAGTTTTCTATTGAATTTTGTATATGTTCTCTGCCTTCATAGCTTTGTTCCACCAGCTCCAGCTACTAGGACAACCCCATCACCACCACAACCAGCCACCACCACCTCCAGATCACCACCCCATAAGGCCGACCTGCCCTAGGCAAGAGATCCACCCTCCATTTACACAAACTATCACCATATAGTTTAGGTCGAGCATACCCTTCCTCTATCACCACTTCCACCACCTTTTCCACCACTTCCTCCACCACACCTTGCTCTGACCTGACCACCACCCACTGCCACATCACCCACCACCATCTGGACACCTTGCCATGCCCCTATAGCTTGAGGCCGAGCCCATGTATAGCCTAGAAATGATGATATGTTGCCTTGTGTGTAGATTGTTGCACCCTATGTCCATCACCTTCAATTTCCACCATGGCCATCACCAATAGCCTCCACCACCTGATCTTCCACCACCTCTAACTGCCACATCAGACCCCACCTGACCTTCACATTGCATGGCTGGACCCACAACAGCAAGGGCCGAACCCTATGGTGCAACAAAAGCCACCATTTGCCTTAGAACCCTTTGTATTCCATTGCCTTCTCTACTTGTAACTCCCACTCACCTTATCACCTTGTAGCCGATCCTATATTGTACCCAAACCAGACCTTAATTCATGCCTTGGCTATGCTATTTCAGTTCATAACTGAAGTATGTGAAGTTGAGAACAAGTGCAAACCATTTAACTTGTTTTGGACATTGATTTCTAGTGTTGTTCAAGTGTTACATTGTTTTGTAACTTATATGTTGCATTGTTTTGTGTAAATGTTAACAAGGCAATTATCTTTGGCTCTCTCAATATCAAATCTTTGTCGTGCCATCGTGCTTTTGAAGATATCAGTTTGTGTCAGTTGTATTGCAATCTCCAGCTCAAACAAGTGAGTAAATCTCACCAGACTAATATGTACTTATATAGTTGATAAACGGACATCATTTGAATCTGTAACTTATATCATCTTGTTATAACTGCTACATTATTATCACATGATGTTCACACCTGTTATTACACCTGTTATATCATATATTGCTGTTATTTAATGCCATTTCTGTTATTTATATCAGTTATCACCACTGCAAGTTCCCTTTAGATTAGAAACACTATGGGTTGAAATGATACATACCCGAATGGACTTTAGAATAAGGAAAAATTGTTATGGACTGAAAAGATAGGCCTGAATGATTTTCAATTTATTTCATTTACTTAGGACTGCGGGTTTGAAATGATAAAACCCAGATTTTCTTTGTAAATTATGGGTTTAAATGATATATTACCCGTATCACTTTTCCTAGTGTAGAAAATTATATACAGACCCGTAGTTAAAATATGTTTTTCTAAAAAATTTAAATTTATTTTAGAAATGTAAATATTAAAATATTTTGATTTAAATCTAATTAAAAAGGATTTTTGTAAAATATTATCGATTTTCTGAATAATTATAAGTGAAATGAATTAATGAAAAAGTTAGAAAATTTTGAATGTAAGTTATTTTGGAAAACTTGATTTAATTATAATTGGAAATTAAATTGAATATGAAATTATGATAAATTTACGATAATTTGAATTTAAATGAATTTAAAGTTATTTTATATCATATTAATGATTTTTTTATAAAGTTGAAATGTGAAATGAATGAATATTTGAGTTGAAATTTTGAAGTATAACTAAAATTGTAAATTTATGAAATTGCCTTAAAAGTGAATTTTTAGTTAAGTAAATAAAAATAAAACTAAGTTATATTTGAGAATTTGAACTTAAATGTTAATTTGAAATTTAATGTAATGAATTTAAAATTTAACAATGCAATTTAATAAGTGAATTATTATTAAATATTGATTTTTTGAATGGAAATTTTACTTTATAAAATCGTGAACTTAAGGAAAATTAAATGATGTTTATAAATGTGAAAATGTATGATTTTATAAGTTAAAAATGTTTTAAATAAAAATATAATTGGTTGTGAAATTATATTGAATATTTGAAGTTAATTAACTGCATTTTTGAAATGCTACTAATTGCAATGTAAATGATATTACAGCATTTGTAAATGCTGTAGTTTATGATAATGAACTAAAAAGCTAAATTGAATTAAAGGCTATTATAGCAATCTTTTTAAGTGCTATAATTGTTGAATTTAACTAAGTTTATTTGAAATTTAAGTAAACCCTATTACAGCATTTTTAAAATGCTTTCTTTTGTTAAATTGATCTGTTTTGAATGTAACTTTCCGTAGCGTTTTCTAAATGCTGCGAAAAGTGAATTTTAACTGTTTTGATAAAATTAAGTGAATAAATGAACTTTGAAAGTTGAAAATTTTGAAAATTTAATAATTTAATTATTAAATATAATAACTTCATTTTAATGATTTAAATTGATTTTCGAAATATAAACTGTTTTGAAATATAAATTGAAATGGTATTTTAAATTGAATAAAATGAACAATGATTTGAAATGAATGTGGTTTTGAAAAGATATGATATTTTTGGTGTATTAAAATGATTTGAAATTAAGTTGGAAAGATATGATATTTTTTGATATATTAAAATGATTTGAAATGTGGTTTTGAAAAGATATGATATTTTGATATAGTAAAATGATTTGAATGAAGCTTTGGAAAGATATGATATTTTTTGATATATTAAAATGATTTGAAATGTTGTTTTGAAAAGATATGATATTTTGATATATTAAAATGATTTGAAATGAAGTTTTGGAAAGATATGATATTTTTGATATAGTAAAATGATTTGAATGAAGCTTTGGAAAGATATGATATCTTTTGACATATTAAAATAATTTGAAATGAAGTTTTGGAAAGATATGATATTTTGATATAGTAAAATGATTTGAATGAAGCTTTGGAAAGATATGATATCTTTTGATATATTAAAATGATTTGAAATGAAGTTTCGGGAAGATATGATATTTTGATTTATTGAAATGATTTGACAGGAAGTTTTGGAAAGATTGATGTTTTTGAAATGGTTTGGAATTAATTTAATCTTTATTTTGATGAAGATTTGGATTTGAAATGATATTCTTTTTTTTGAAGTATAAATACCATTTTAAAATTATAACTACGGGTTATAATAACGATGGGTTGGTAGAGAGACCGGGATCGGATATCTGGCATACTCTCTATCGATACCGAAAACCACTTTGACAACCGTGTACGAGGTGGAGATTCCAGAATGAAGTAGGATGGTGGCGACGTTCTTGAGGTATATTACGTGGACCCAACTCCCGTGAGTTGGCATAAGTTGGCTAAAACAGGAGCGATCTCGGGCCAAGTGAGGTCATTTCTCCGATCAGACACATTCCTTCGATACTATACTCTTACTTGTGATTGATTAGATGGCCATCCTCCGATTTTGATATGGGAGTGTGTTCCGAGGTGGGCGTATGTGGCTGCTGCGTTACCACCAGCCCATGTGCTTAATTGGTATATCTACCCTGGCATTGCCTTGTGTGCCGTGTCACCTACGATACCGAGACTTTACTACGAGATTGTTTTTCTCCCGTAGCCCGTGTGGTATCCTCTGACAGTCACCCGGAGTGGAGATGGCATGATATTGGATGGACTACTGGGACTATTATGTGTGAAGGGTGATATGGGTAGCCCGGAACGCTATTTAAAAGTATGTTTATTTTATTGTAGACATTATTATAATAGCGAAATATTACTACATAGTAAATAGTTTAACGGATCCTTAGAGGATGGGCGGTCCCAGGCATCCTTTAAGTTACTTGTACCTTATTACAGTTCACTTGAGTTGGTTTACATTATAAAAGTATATATTGTCCTGACTCGAGTTTTTGTATTTTTATTTACGCTCGGGTCAGCCCGAGTATTCACAGACTCGGATTTCCACTTTCTGGAGATTGGAATCGCTGTAGATTATCTGCTTGTCTTGTTTATCTATTTCACTCCCCGTTATCTTGTTGATTCCAGTATTGTATTCAACTTGTACTTCGTTATCATATTTAGACTTCTGTTGTACTTTATTTCTTCTGTTGTATCTTATTTAACTCTGATGTATCTTATATTTATATAGTGGCTTCATGAACTGCTATTTCTTTTACTTCCACTGCATTATTAAATACTCTGTGTCTGTGATCTGTGATTATTATTTACTGTATACTCTGAGATTTGCCAAATTTTATTTACAACGCGGTATTTTAAGCAATTCAATTCCGGCATGAGTGTCTATCTATACACTTATAATGGATGCGAATGGTTGAAAATAACTGGTTGTTACAGTTGGTATCAGAGCTTTGGCTTTGAGGCAAACTTAGAATATATGGTAAATTTAATTTCAGAATCACTTTCATTCGAGCTTGAATCTCTTCATTTTTATTCGATTTCTTTTGAATTTTGGAACGTTCCCTGCGGTTCCAAAATCCATTCTTGTCCCTCACTGTTCATCTTCTTTTGATTATGGAGTATCCCATAACTCCATTTCGAATGATCTTTATAGTGAATTGGCGGTCTTGCCAATATTCTAATTTTCATGTAAAGGGGTGAAACTCCTTTATAATTAGCATCGATTCACCAGAGATTTTATCCTTGGTTTAGATGCTAATATCTTTATTATTTCAAACTCTATCTCTTGAGATTGAATGTAGATTTACCCCAGAAAATCCACATCGATCTTATTCTATAAGTCACGGTTGACTCGGTTAAGGTTACCCACGGTTTATTTAAGCTTATCCATCTCCCTACTCTGTTTAACCATCTTGTCATTTGTTTCTAAACCATATCCAAACATTTTGAACTATACTTGTAAATCTATGTTTTATATATTGTGTTGTTTGAGTTGATGATGTTGATTTGGGTTTCCGATCGATTCATCTGATCAACGCTATCGATAGGATTTCTAAAACACTTTGACAGAACAAACTAACACAATATTGTTTTAAAAATTTGGTTAATGAAATAAATTTGGATATAAGTAAATTTATGGAACCTAATAAATTGATTTAAACTAATCATTTGAAATGATAATACTTGATTTATCATTTATAGTTCTATAAATGAATTTACAAATAGTTGTTTATAAATTGATTTGGGAACTGAAATGAATTTAAATCAAGAATTTGAGAATTTAAGGGTTTCAAACCTTGTGTTTTCAAGTTTTAAAAGGATATATCATTTAAAGTATTTTCAAATAAGAAAGTTTTTTCCAAAGAATTTTAAAGTTTAAAGAAATTAGGGCTCTTCTCTTTGTCGCTGGAAAATAACTTCGGTGACGACCGCGGCATCATCGACTTTCATTTTCGAGTTTCGAAGTGAAGAGACCGTTCTATAGTCTTGTTACAGTGTTACTTTGAGAATTTAATTGACTTGAATTTATAAGATATGATTTGATTTATAATATATATATATATATATATATATGTAGATATATGATTTAAATTGATTTGACATATTATGTACATATATTTATTTATCTCTAAATGGTTTGAAGGGAGTCAAAAATTTTATTCCTAAATTTTACCTTAAAGAATAATTTCAATTATAAAAAGAAATTCAAATTTTTTGATTAAATGATTCAAGCTTGAGATGATTGAATTGGAAAGTTTTATTTGTATAATACTCAATTGCATTCAAATATAACTTACCTTAAATTTTCAGAAGTTAACAATGTAATTGGATAATATATAATATAAAAAAAAATTATAAATAAAATTTTGAGTGGTTATAATAAATTTTATACACTTGAATTTTAGTTATGAAAAGATTAACTGAGGTAAGTAGAATAAAAAGGTAATTGAATAATTTACAATATAAATGATGTTGAAGGAATTAAGAATAAATTAAAACCGTTATAATAAGTGTAAGCATATTTAACATAGGTGATAAAATATATTGAGAGGAATGAATTTAATTTTAATTAGGAATAAAGAAGAATTAAATTTATTAAGTACATTATGAGTATAATAATGAATTTTCAAATCCATGATTTTTGGAATTGTTAGTTTAAGAAAATTGGGTGATAAGATAATGAAATTAGAGATATTTAAGATTTATTTAACTTGTGTAAAAAAAAATTAATTATCAATTTAAGTTGAAACCATGGAAATTTCAAACCTATTATCTTATTTTGTTTTTCAAACTTATTATCCTATTTTGTTTTAAATTGTCTTTAGTTGTCCTTATTTTCCTCATCTTACTATAGACTGGTATAGGCATCTTTCTATAATCTTTCTGCTTAGAAATCTTTCTATAATCTTTAATAATCTTTGGTACTCATTTTGAATTTGAGCACTGCTTTCCATCCACAGACCGTCGGTCAAGCAGGAAGAGTGAATCAGATTCTAAAGGATCTTTTCATGCTTGTGTTCCTGATTCTAGAGAATCTTGGGAAGATCATCTCTACCTTGTGAAACTTACCTATAACAATAGTTATTAGGTATAATTTCAATCTCCTTGTCATCTTGTCTTAATCTTATTTCACTCTATTTTTTCTGTGCTTTTCCGTGCCTCATTCCTTTTCGGGGACGAAAAGTTTTGAGTGGGGGAGAGTGTAACAACCCTAGATTTTACATATATTTTAATTTTGACTTTATTTTTATTTTGCAATTATTTTAAACTTGTTTTATTTTAAACATTTCATTTTTTATATAAATGTTGATTATTAATTGAATTATAGTTTTAAACTGGTATAAATTAGATATTTTACTGAAAAGTGAAATTCTGGTCAAACTGGTCAAGCTTTGACTTTTAACTTAAAATTTTGAAAGTTTGAAATTATAAATTTTATCTTTTATTATGAAAACATATTTAATAACATGAACACTGCTTTTCATTTCGTTGAAAAGGGAGTTAAACTGTAAAAGTTATGTACATTTCAATTTTGGGTGTAATTTGATTTATTTAACAATTTTGTCTATTTTAAATTATATAAATTATATTTTTCTTTGTCATATTTTATTTTAATAAGTGTTAATCTGTTATTTTATGTATATGTTTTTTCTTTTAATATTTTTGAAGTGATAGTATAATTTTTCTAAAGTTTACTTGAATTTATTTCAAAATTTTAAAGCCTAGTTTCCATTTTTCTGCTAATTTCTTCATCAAATTTTATTTAATTAAAATATATTTATTTATTTTGTGAATTCATTTTTATTTTGTGTTCTTATCTTTATTTTTAAATATTTTTAAGTACATAAAAATTTCCAAAGTTAATTTCATTTATTTTTCATATTTTTCAAGACTAGTTGCAAATTTTGCTGTTTTATTTAATCAAATTATATATATATATATATTAATATTTATTTATTTATTTATTTTTGTTTATTTAATAAATTTTCATACTTTTATCTGAATTTATATATATATTTCATTTATTTAAAAATTAAAATAAATTGATGGAAATTTTAAAGGTTTTAAACACTTTAACTTCCAAAGCCTTTTTACATTCCGACCTTTCATTTTCTCAACTCCACTCTTTAATGATTTTTTTTCCGTGCTTTCATTTCTCATTCCAGCTACATCTCCCTCATTTTTCACGTATTCTAACCTTCTCAAACTCACAAAAAAATTGCACGGCCATTGCTTCAAAGGTTTGGGTAAAAATTCATCTCCTTCTTCCTGGTTTTTCTAGTTTTCTATTGAATTTTGTTCTCTACCTTCATAGCTTTGTTTCTCCACCTCCAGCTGCTAAGCCGACCCCATCACCACCACAAACAGCCACCACCACCTCCAGATCACCACCCCATCAGGCCGACCTGCCCTAGGCAAGAGATCCACCCTCCATTTACACAAACCATCACCATATAGTTTAGGCCGAGCATACCCTTCCTCTATCACCACTTCCACCACCTTTTCCACCACTTCCTCCACCACCCCTTGCTCTGACCTGACCAACACCCACTGCCACATCACCCAGCACCATCTGGACACCTGGCCATGCCTTATAGCTTGAGGCGAAGCCCATGTATAGCCTAGAAATGATGATATGTTGCCTTGTGTGTAGATTGTTGCACCCTATGTCCATCACCTTCAATTTCCACCATGGCCATCACCAATAGCCTCCACCACCTGATCTTCCACCACCTCTAGCTACCACATCAGACCCCACCTGACCTTCACATTGCATGGCTGGACCCACAACAACAAGGGCCGAACCCTATGGTGCAACAAAAGCCACCATTTGCCTTAGAACCCTTTGTATTCCATTGCCTTCTCTACCTATAACTCCCACTCACCTTATCACCTTGTAGCCGAGCCTATACTGGACCCAAACCATACCTTAATCCATGCCTTGGCTATGCTATTTCAGTTCATAACTGAAGTATGTGAAGTTGAGAACAAGTGCAAACCATTTAACTTGTTTTGGACATTGATTTCTAGTGTTGTTCAAGTGTTACATTGTTTTGTAACTTATATGTTGCATTGTTTTATGTAAATGTTAACAAGGCAATTATCTTTGGCTCTCTCAATATCAAATATTTGTCGTGCCATCGTGCTTTTGAAGATCTCAGTTTGTGTCAGTTGTATTGCAATCTCCAGCTCAAACAAGTGAGTAAATCTCACCAGACTAATATGTACTTATATAGTTGATAAACGGACATCATTTGAATCTGTAACTTATATCATCTTATTATAACTACTATATTATTATAACATGATGTTCACACCAGTTATTAAACCTGTTATATCATATATTACTGTTATTTAATGCCATTTCTGTTATTTATATCAGTTATCACCACTGCAAGTTCCCTTTAGATTAGAAACACTATGGGTTGAAATGATACATACCCGAACGGACTTTAGAATAAGGGAAAAATTGTTATGGGCTGAAATGATAAGCCTGAATTATTTTCAATTTATTTCATTTACTTGGGACTTTGGGTTTGAAATGATAAAACTCGGATTTTGTGACGCCCCACCTCTATACCCACGCTAGCCAAGAACACTCCGGAGAAGTGCTGTCAACTAGCACGGAGAATAAGGCTGTTGAGGAGCGACCATCCATGTAATAGCTTATCACACGGTGGCTATAAATAATCTTCGGAAACAAACATAGAAATAATCATATCACAAATCAGTCACAGATATCCATATCACAAAGGCGGAAGAAGATATGAATATATAACTAACACATGAAAGTGTACATCAGAGTAGTGGTCAATAAGATCCACGATAATACAAAAGAATAGCAACACGTGCTATACAAAAGAATACAACTATGAGTCTATATCTCAAGTGTATACAGCAAAAACTGCTAATCTAAACAGTTAGCCAAAAGTCAGAGTGATGAATCCCTGGGAAGAAGTCAAGCAGAAGCACCTGTAACATCTCGGTCTGATCCGAGTATTATTTAAGAAAATAATAAACGGATCAGTCTAGCTATAAATATCAGATGACATGATATAACATAAAAGATATGGCATAAACATAAACATCCATAACGACATACCGCTATAAGTATGTAAATAATGATCAACAGAAGATCAATCAATAAGAGATAATCAATATCACAAGAATCTTCTCAAAGATTCGAAGGGGGCATCATACCCTAAACTTGTACTCATAACAAGTCAATGACACAAATTCCAGAAATCAACACGAGAAATCCAGAAATCATAAAAAGGGAAAGAGGCCTATCACATGACGGTCCGAAGACCATGGGGAGCTACCCCACATGTGTGAGTGGAATCACACAGAATGAGGTCAAGACTAACCAAAAAGCAGAAAGGTAAGTGTGAATGGAATCACACAAGTGGTGTCTAGTCTAACCTTGCAATGAAAGAGACATCGCGCAATTGCTAGTCTAATTCATAAAGCGATCATCAAGATCAACGAGAAGTGTCAATTACACTAAGCTAGTAAATATAGAAGTTTAGCTTCATGTCCCATAACCACTTGCTTAACTTAAATATTTACGAACAAACTGTAAATCTTCACTAATAAAATTGTCACAAGAGGTTCAATCGAACAAGTCCAAGAATTAACCGACGAAGTGAACGCAAGCGTTTCATACCACTTGTTTTACTAAGTCGTTTAATTAGATTTCTCATCCGAGTGAGGTAAAGGCTTGTATATACTAATAGATTGGAAAACGGTTTAAGAAAAGAGCTTTGTTATTAAAAATAGAGTTGAAATTGTTTGTTAAAAGAGTTTTGATATTTACTACTAGTATTGAAACCTTTATATTATAAAGTGACAAAACACATAAGCAAGTGTAGAAACAATCAGTCACAAAGATCGCATACGGAGATGCGAATAAAATCCAAGGAAATCAGCTCAATGTTTTTCATATAAGATCCCCTACGCAGAGTTATACGGGGTTCGACCTGCCCGGTCAGGTCGCGGGGGTCCAGGGGGCAGCGCCCCCGGCGGGGTGCGGGGCAGCGCCCCGTCACGGTACGACCTAAGTGAAGACAAGCGGCCTACGACCTAAAGCAAAGTGAGGTCTAACGACCTAAGGGTTCACGCGGCCTAACACAATGGCCGAGCGACCTAACTGGAGTTAAGGGAGGCAAGCGACTTAAGGTCCAACGACCTACGACTCAAGCAAGCCGAGCGACCTAGTGTGGAGGGGTCGAGCGACTTAAGGAATGCGAACGACCTAAGGTCTAACGACCTACGACTTAACAGAGTCGAGCGACCTAAGGTCTAACGACCTACGACTTAACAGAGTCGAGCGACCTAAGGTAAATGGTCCAATGACCTAACTCGAACGACTTATCTGGAGCTTAGGTCGGAGACGACCTACGAGATAAACCAGGCCGACCTAGTGGACGAGCGACCTAAGGTAAATGGTCCAACGACCTAACTCGAACGACTTATCAGGAGCTTAGGTCGGAGACGACCTACGAGATAAACCAGGCTGACCTAGTGGACGAGCGACCTAAGGTAAATGGTCCAACGACCTAACTCGAACGACTTAACGTTTGCCTAGAGATTATAGGTCGGAAACGACCTAAGACTTAAAGCTTAACTTGCGAGCGACCTACGGCTTAAGGCCTAAATCGTGAGCGACCTACGACTTAAGGCTTAACTCGTGAGCGACCTAATTCCGAAGTGCCAATTCTTCCAGAACGACCGAAAGTTAACTCGTGAACGACTCACGACCCATGGACGAACGACTTAACTCCGAACGACCTAAAAATGGCCAGAACGACCTAAAGTGCAGAAAATTCACCAAAACGCTAAAAATTTGAGTTTTTCGCCAATCCAATCCAAACCAAATGCTAACATGCATGCAAAAATGATAGGGAATCATTCCCAACAGTCCAATATAGTTATAGGCTAGAATTGTGAGATAAAAATCTCACCTTTGCACTAAAATTTATGAAGATGAAGCTTGAAAGCAAGGAGAAGCAATCCAAAGCTTGAATCCAATACCTTCTACTTGAATTTGGAGTTGAATGATGGAGTTGCAATTGAATTTGAGCTTGGAGTTTTAATTTCCCATTCTCTTCACCATTAATGCTAAAGCTTGAGTTAGTTAGGAAATTTATGAAGAGTGAGGAGAAGAGGGTTGGAACTTGGTCTTAATAGGCTAAACTAACCCAAAGTCCAAAGCGGGAAAAGTTAGTGAAATTTCACTAACTCCAAACCTATCGATGTTTATACTTAAAAAGTTGTAAACGACATTTCGAACTCAATGGAAGTGGTCTCGAGTCCTAATTTGACCGTTTGCAAAAAAGTAGTTTTTTTTCGGACCAAAATCCGATTAACGATTTAATATTTAAATAAAAATATTTAAATGTAAACTCGATAAATATGCGGGTTGTTACAGATTTTCTTTGTAATTTACGGGTTGAAATGATATATTACCCGTATCACTTTTCCTAGTGTAGAAAATTATATACAGACCCGTAGTTAATATATGCTTTTCTAAAAATTTTAAATTTATTTTAGAAATCTAAATATTAAAATATTTTGATTTAAATCTAATTAAAAAGGATTTTTGTAAAATATTATTGATTTTCTGAATAATTATAAGTGAAATGAATTAATGAAAAAGTTAGAAAATTTTGAATGTAAGTTATTTTGGAAAATTTGATTAATTGTAATTGGAAATTAAATTGAATATGAAATTATGATAAATTTATGATAATTTGAATTTAAATGAATTTAAAGTAATTTTATATCATATTAATGATTTTTTTGATAAATTTGAAATGTGAAATGAATGAATATTTAAGTTGAAATTTTGAAGTATAACTAAAATTGGAAATTTATGAAATTGACTTAAAAGTGAATTTTTAGTTAAGTAAATAAAAATAAAACTAAGTTGTATTTGAGAATTTGAACTTAAGTGTTAAGTTGAAATTTAATGTAATGAATTTAAAATTTAACATTGCAATTTAATAAGTGAATTATTATTAAATATTGATTTTTTGAATGGAAATTTTACTTTATAAAATCATGAACTGAAGAAAAATTAAATGACGTTTATAAATGTGAAAATGTATGATTTTATAAGTTAAAAATGTTTTAAATAAAAATATAATTAGTTGTGAAATTATATTGAGTATTTGAAGTTAATTAACTGCATTTTTGAAATGCTATTAATTGCAATGTAAATGATATTACAGCATTTGTAAATGCTATAGTTGATGATAATGAACTAAAAAGCTAAATTGAATTGAAGGCTATTATAGCAATCTTTTTAAGTGCTATAATTGTTGAATTTAACTAAGTTTATTTGAATTTAAGTAAACCCTATCACAGCATTTTTAAAATGCTGTCTTTTGTTAAATTGAACTGTTTTGAATGAAACTTTTTGTAGCGTTTTCTAAATGCTGCGAAAAGTGAATTTTCAGTGTTTTGATAAACTTAAGTGAATAAATGAACTTTGGAAGTTGAAAAATTTGGAAATTTAATTATTTAATTATTAAATACAATAACTTCATTTTAATGATTTAAAATGATTTTTGAAATTTAAACTGTTTTGAAATGTAAATTGAAATGGTATTTTAAATTGAATAAAATGAATAGTGATTTGAAATGAATGTGGTTTTGAGAAGATATGATTATTTTGGTATATTAAAATGGTTTGAAATGAAGTTGGAAAGATATGATATTTTTTGATATATTAAAATGATTTGAAATGTGGTTTTGAAAAGATATGATATTTTGATATAGTAAAATGATTTGAATGAAGCTTTGGAAAGATATGATATTTTTTGATATATTAAAATGATTTGAAATGTGGTTTTGAAAAGATATGATATTTTGATATATTAAAATGATTTGAAATGAAGTTTTGGAAAGATATGATATTTTTGATATAGTAAAATGATTTGAACGAAGCTTTGGAAAGATATGATATCTTTTGATATATTAAAATAATTTGAAATGAAGTTTTGGAAAGATATGATATTTTGATATAGTAAAATGATTTGAATGAAGCTTTGGAAAGATATGATATCTTTTGATATATTAAAATGATTTGAAATGAAGTTTTGGAAAGATATGATATTTTGATATAGTAAAATGATTTGAATGAAGCTTTGGAAAGATATGGTATCTTTTGATATATTAAAATGATTTGAAATGAAGTTTTGGGAAGATATGATATTTTGATTTATTGAAATGATTTGACAGGAAGTTTTGGAAAGATTGATGTTTTTGAAATGGTTTGGAATTAATTTAATCTTTATTTTGATAAAGATTTGGATTTGAAATGATATTC
This sequence comes from Allium cepa, assembly GCA_030765085.1. Lineage (NCBI taxonomy): Eukaryota > Viridiplantae > Streptophyta > Magnoliopsida > Asparagales > Amaryllidaceae > Allium > Allium cepa. The sequence continues at coordinate 170,598,104 of CM060932.1, forward strand.
TTTCTTGAAGTATAAATACCATTTCAAAATTATAACTACGGGTTATAATAACGATTGGTTGGCAAAGAGACCGGGATGAGATATCTGACATACTCTCTGTCGATACCGAAAACCACTTTGACAGCCGTGTACGAGGTGGAGATTCCAGAATGAAGTAGGAAGGTGGTGACATTCTTGAGGTATATTACGTGGACCCAACTCCCATGAGTTGGCATAAGGTGGCTAAAACAGGAGCGATCTCGGGCCAAGTGAGGTCATTCCTCCGATCGGACACATTCCTTCGATACTATACTCTTACTTGTGATTGATTAGATGGCCATTCCTTCGATACTATACTCTTACATAGTAAATAGTTTAACGGATCCTTAGAGGATGGGCGGTCTCAGGCATCCTTTAAGTTACTTGTACCTTATTACAGTTCACTTGAGTTGGTTTACATTATATAAGTATATATTGTCCTGACTCGAGTGTTTGTATTTTTATTTACGCTCTGGTCAGCCTGAGTATTCACTGATTCAGATTTCCACTTTCTGGAGATTGGAATCGCTGGAGATTATCTGCTTGTCTTGTTTATCTATTTCACTCCCCGTTATCCTGTTGATTCCAGCATTGTATTCAACTTGTACTTGGTTATCATATTTAGACTTCTGTTGTACTTTATTTCTTCTGTTGTATCTTATTTAACTCTGATGTATCTTATATTTATATAGTGGCTTCATGAACTACTATTTCTTTTACTTCCGCTGCATTATGAAATACTCTGTGTCTGTGATCTGTGATTATTATTTACTGTATACTCTGAGATTTGCCAAATTTTATTTACAATGCGGTATTTTGAGCAATTCAATTCCGGCATGAGTGTCTACCTATACACTTATAATGAATGCGAATGGTTGAAAATATCAGGTTGTTACAGGTAAAAAATATTTGAAATCAATTCGTAAATTAAAGCAAATTGAATCTATTTGGAATTAGAACCCAATTTGATTTATATAGATAAAAACCAAGTGATAAAGTGAAGTTAAAAGATTAATTCGTAGTAAACTAAAAGTAATTCAAAGTTTGGAAATAAATCCATTGGGATTTAAATGAATTAGTAGTGCGACTAATTAAAGAAATGATTAATTGAATATGGTTTGAGATACAGTTAAACAGAATTCAATATCTAAAATGAAGGTAAATTGAATTCATATGGGATTGGGTATCCAATTTAAAAATAGGTGGATATAAAGGCTAAAGTGGTACAGTAATAATATAAGAGTATATAAAATGCTTATATTAAACTTAAGAAATGAATGCTAGAATTCTTAAGCAAGTTTGGTATAGGAAATATACTGAGTAGTTTTGGAATGAAGATTAAGTGAAGTTGTGAAATGGGATAATTATGGATAAGTTAATAGAAATCAAAATAATATGAATAAAAGAAAATTGATATAGTTAATAATCAATGAATATAACTACGTAAGAGAATATAAATACGTAAGATGTACGTATATTATTTTATTCGCATAGCGATTTGATCCAGATTCGAGCACAGAATTTCGAGATAGTTATATCGATGAGAGTTGAGATTTTTCACTCGATTTTCAACGGCGAACCCTGGATACAGATTTTTGATTGATTTTGGGAATTCTCTATCATAGTTTGTGGCTATGCAAGGAGAATGACGGTTTTTGATCAAGAAACCAGATCTGAGTCCGCACTTGGAAGTCGGGTGGACGATACTAGTTCGGAAGTGAAATTGTGTGATCGAGCGAGCGATCAAATTGAGTATTGCGTACGTATGATATATGTGCATCGTATGGATATGAATGAAATAGATATGAAAACCTTTGTAAAGAAATGTGTAAAGCGATTTTGAATGTTATAATTGAACATTATTGCTTAGTAGGATACAGGTGTTTTAAAGGCAATGGATAAATTGAGATTTTTGATTTTTGAAGATAAATTGAAATTTGCTCGGCAAAGGTATGTATTTAAATTTGTGTATGAAATTTGATGGCTTTCTGGTCTAGCCACGTGGCCTTTTGTTTTCTTTTGAAATCTGGGGGCCCGTCGAGCTAGCCGCGCAAAGGAGACGCTGGTGAAATTTTTCAGAATTTTAGGGAGTTAGAAAATTTTTAAGAAATTTGAAAATTTAAAATTTGGTTTTAAATTTAAATTTGAATGCTTGGGTAAGAGATATTGGTTGGAACTAATGGAAGAAGTTTGAAAGTTAGTAAGGTTGATGATGTCTTTATTACAAAGATGTTTTTTGGTATTGTTAAAAAGCTGATTGGTTGTGGGATTAATAGTTAACGGGTTGTGGATCATTCCTCTTAACTGGCAATTTCGGGGATGAAATTCTTTTAAGGGGGAAGGATGACAGCCTAGAATTTTTATATATTTGAAATTGGGATATTTAATTTATTTTAAATATTTGGAAGTTGATTCAACTTGAATTTCAAATATCATTATTGTTTGGCAATTAAATTATTGAATTTAATAATTTGAAATTGGGTAAATTACTTAATCTTCCGTTTTAAGCTGTTAAAAATAATTTAAAGGTTGTAAACTTCATATTAACAGTACTGAAGATAGTAGAAGTGGTAAAATTGAACTTAAAGATGGTTTGTTCAGTTTTGAAATTTTATTGTTTAAATTGAATTTAAAAATAGCCTTCCAAGTCACAGTCTCGGAATTCGACGAAACCAGTTTCAATAAATCTGTAATAGTGTATTATTATCGGATTTCAATTTTCGTAGTATTTGGAGTTGTCGAGTGATCATACAATAGATAAACGCGCTGAAATTTTAATCGAAATTCAATTCAATAACTGGTCCAAAAAGCTATCTTCTCCATATGATCGAATTAGTACTCGAAATCTTTTCCATTGTGTTTGAAATAGAGATTTAACATTACAAACGCCTAGCGGCACACATCGATAGGAAGTCGAGATTTTGAATTGCGTAATTCAAGATGGTTTTGGGTTTAAATAATAATTTAAAATTCAAATTGTTTAACAAAATTTTTCCTACAGCCTTTCCTTCTTTTCTTTAACACATGTTTCATTGGGTATAACATTTGTCACTCATGCTAACACGTGTTTCAATTTTTCTTTAAGCCTTTGCCGAGTATTTTAAAAAAACAACATAAATCGACTTCGCTATTAACTTAATCCATGGCCTCCTCAGAATCAAATTCTCCCAAATAAAAAAACCTAAATCAAATAAAGGCTGAGCATATTCAAATCATATCTAATTGAATCGTTCGTTGCTCGAAATTGTTGAGAGAAGGCTAGGCATTGGAGCAACAGCTCGTCGCGGCAGCAAGGGATAGCTTCATTTCTCGAGTATGACTTCAATTCGAGATCAGCGCGAGCATGAGGGCGCGGTTCCATTGGCGAGTCGGGTCATCAATTTGGGGCAGAGGTCGCTGTGATGGAGTGGCGACGAAGAGGCAATGGCATGTAAGGCTAGGGATTACGAGGCTTCAGGGATTTGAGTTCGACGTTGGGGAACGTGGCAGCTGCTTGTGATGGAGTTTTGGTGACCGCGTCATGGGCGAAGGCGAGGGTTTCGCAAGCAGCTCGCGTGCATGTGGGTCGCGTGGGGCGCACGAGATGGCACTGTGGAAGTCGAGCCGGGGAGGGCAATATCTAGTCTTCGGCAACGCGACAGGGTCAAGGTGAGTTTTTGCCGTTGATTCCTCGATGTTATTATTCATTTAAACATGAAGAATAAATATATTGTAAAATTTCAGTAAGTCTATAAGAATAGTTTAACAGTAGATTTTATTAAACAACTTATTTTCTGCAATTTATAAATTTATATAGATATGTAAATATATTTACACAGTAAAGTAATTTATGCTGTGTTTTATAGAAAAGGAAACAGATTTTTTTTTAAATCTGCACTTGTTATTTTTAATGTGTGTAGTTTTATAAATAAGGTAAGAAAAAAAAGATTTACTTATGTACATTTCAAAACCTACTAGCTTATTTTAAAAATAAAAGTAAATATAACAATATGTATTATAGTGATTAACCTATTAGTAAACTTATTTAATCATTTTGGTAACTAGAAATTTATCTATTATAGAAAAATTAGTTTAAGTAAGAGTATTAGATTGAGTTAAAATTTATTAAGTGGGAAATAAATTGTTCGATTAATTCAAATGTTAATAAACCATATAAATGTTTTTATAAGGCCTAAATCGTGAAGAGACCAAGTCGAGATTGAAGTGGATTGCAAAATCAAAGGTGAGTTAATCTCACTCTTCTGGATTGCTATTTAAATTTAAATGGTTAAATTTAAATAATTGATTGAATGATTGAATTGATTGAATGTGGTATATATTATATAGTAGTATGCAGAATATATTAGAATGATTGATTTCCAGTATTATATAGCAGATGAGACCCTATGCGTCACATAATAGCGGATGATATTATATTAATTCCATATACCGCGATATTCCAACTCGAAGTGGAATTGGTATTTTCTATTGTTCTAACATCTGTGGATGCAGGGAAACAGGCTGGAGGGATCCAACTGGATACCTCAAAGTAGTGTAATTTATTTATAGTCCATGTTTATTTGATAATCTGTGATAGGATATTGATTTTATCTGAAATTGGAATATTAGATGCTATGGTTGGATTGAATATATTTGGTATTGAGTTATCAAAATATAAAGACTGGATTTTTGAAAGGAAATAAAAGAGAGAACTTTTAAGAAAAATAATTTTAGAGAAATTGGGATAATTAAAGAATGAATTTAGAAAAAGAAAAAAAAAGTTGATCTTAAATTCAAATAAATAATTCCGGGTATGTGAAAGTTGATTTATGGATAAATGGGATAAATGAATTCTTAAACTTAAATGATATTATTTAAGGGAATAAGGGATTGATTTTAAAACTTCAAGGTTTAAAATTTGTTTGGAAGAATAAGGATAGATCTGGAAAAGTATGAAATTGGTATTCGGTTTAAATAAGATTTTAATTTTTAATAAAGAAGTTAAATTCTGAAAATTAATGGGTTTTGAAATAAATTTGGATAAGTAAAGGAATTTATTTTAATGAAGTAAATTTTGGAAATCAGTTTGGAAATTGATTTAGTATTTGAAACTGTGTTTTGAAAGACGGGTGAGACTATGGAATTTATAAACTGGGTTTATAAAGTAAAATGGATATCAGTGGATATTTGAAGTATAAATTCACGGTGGGAATTTATAAAGGAATGGGAACTTGATTTAAAAATAAATAGTGGTTTATTTTTAAAGGTATGGAAATGGGAAGTGTATTACCCTGGAAAGCCAGGTATATTTTAAAGGAGACTTTTTATAAATTAGAGGGCTTTAAATATTTGATTAAATAAATGTTTTAGAATATTTATTATTTTTGAAATGTTTTAAAATTTAAAGTAAATATTTTTCAAAATTTATTTTAGTAGTAATTATTTAAAGGTTAATTTGTATTATGTTTTAAAAAAATTATATTTATTAATATTTTATAAAGTAATTTTATTTTAAGATAATTTGGGTAAAGTTTTATTTAAAAACATGTATAGAATTTCGTAATTCTTAATTTAAAATTTAGTCTGGCTTAACTTTTATGTTAAAATTAGTTTTATATTTTATAAAGTATTTTTATTGTAATTGTTTTTAAACATATATTTTTGAATAAAGTGTTTAAGTAGTTTAATTTAAATGTTTTAAAGTATATTTTATAATAAAGTGTTTTAGACTATTTTAAAATCTAAAGTATTTGTACTTGGTGATTTCAGTAGGAAATAGAAAATATTTGGGGAATTTATTCCGTGAGGGGAAGATGGTTTGAAACTGTTTTCAAAGGATTGAATAGTGGAAATATATCTTGCAAATATATTTTGAGGATTATAAATAATTTGAGAGAGATTATTATGACTTGATGATTGTTTGTGAATGTTATTTGATAGTTAAATAACCGACTATCAATATTGGCAATGTGTTGCTCGTTTCGAAGAGACCGGGATCGGGATTAATTTTCCGAAAACCACTTCGATCCGGTTTGAACGTTTTCGTGAGGAAGGCAAGAGCTTGGAGTCCAAGATGGAGCAGCGAAGTGTAATGGCTAATCGCTACTAATCCTGAGGGTGATTCCAAAATGGATGTAGTAGGAGTAGTGCCTTCGGTTCCGTTCGAACCCGGGACGGACTTGTATGGATGAATGATTTCAGAACATCGTCAGGAGGACGATGAGCATTCTAAGTGAGATGTTCTAAAAAAGTAACACTTAGCCTCGAGCCTCATCAACCAGGGATGACTGAAAATCAGGGGTTATGCAGCAAGGCTAAGGGGGTATCCCCCATTAGGGTAAGGTCATCCCTGTCTAGATGTCCCTTTTTATTTCGGCTGTGTGGTTCGGTTGATGATCCCAACCGTGGGGTAATCTTACTCGGCATTATCCAGTAAGGGTAGTCCTGGTCTTGTGTTGCAGGGGATTTAGGGTGGATCCACGTCACGCTTATCGAGACCAGGTATTGTGACAAGTGGTACCCCAGTGCCTAGTCATTAGTTGGAAATCCATTCTCCCTAAGTTCCTTTACGGTTTTGTTTGTATACCTATTAGCTGGAATTTAATAAATGTAAAAATTTCGGCTATTTGAATAAGTATTTGTATGTAGACCCTATTGTAATATCAGAGTATTTTATAAGAAATGTTTTAGCTATCGTAAGGTAAAAACCCGACATGTTTATTTGTGGTGTGGTCTTACGAGATGCTTTTGATTTTCAATGGATTTTGAAAAAACCTAATAATCCAATTGAGTGTGCTTTCTCACGCTGGTATTCCAGACTGACTCAAGTGTTATTTAACTATAATGCTCGGGTCAGACCGAGTATTATAGAGTACAAATTCTGGATGGACTGTTGTGGAGCTCAGGAGACGAGCTGGATGGCGAGACGTATCCGACGTATATGATGTATATTCCGCTGTATATTCAGTTTTGGAAGGACGAGATATTATAACTGTCCTGAGTTGTGTTCTTGATTGTATTGAACTCCGATGCTGTATTCTGATGATGTATGCATAAAATAGATATGATTTCTTTTGTGTAAAGATATGTTATCATCTATTATATTTTATTCTGTTGCGTTGGTAAGGTTTTGATATTGTTTCTATTTTTTCTTCTACCTTCTTCTTCTTTTACCCTAATGGTTCGATTTTTCGGGCGTAGAAAAATCAGGTCGTTACAGAAAGGTCTAACATATCTCGATGCCAGTTTCTCCGACTTTCCAAATCGTACAACATCCTTCATCAGCGATACCTTAATGAAAACATGATCTCCAACTGAGAACTCTAAATCTTTACAGCTTTTATCTGCGTAACTTTTCTGCTTAGACTGAGCTTCTCTCATCCTTGCTTGGATTAACTCAATCTTCTCTGTAGCTTCTCTTACAATATCTAGACCAAGAATCAATCTGTCTCCAGTCTCTAACCAACATGCTGGTGATTTGCATGGCCTTCCATACAAAGCTTTGAAAGGCACCATTCCTATACAAATTTGACAGAAAAACTCAACCAAGTGAAAATGGTCTTCCCATGACCCACCAAAGTCTAGTACACAAGCCCTCAATAAATCTTCAAGCACCTTATTGACTCTCTCTACCTGCCTGTCAGTCTATAGGTGATAAGTGGTACTCATCTTAAGCTTAGTACCTAATACCTTCTATAGACTCTTCCAGAATTCACTAGTGAACAACGCATCTCTATGACTGACTATACTACTAGGAATCCTATTTAGTCTAACAATATTCTTCAAAAACAACTTAGCTAATACATATGTCGTCATGGTTGACTTAAAGGGAATAAAGTGTGCATTCTTACTCAGTCTATCACTATGACCCAAATACTTTCATTTACCATGTTCAACCGTGGAAATTTGTTAATAAAATCCATGGATATCGAATCTGATTTCTAAACTGGTATATCTAAAGGCTGAAGTAATACGCTTAGCTTCTGATGTTTGGCAAGTTGCACATTGATTTTCCCATAAGCCTAAATCCCTCTTCATATCTTCTTAGAAGAAATTTCTCTTCATATCCCGATACATCTTGGTTCCCCTAGGATGAATCGTAAAATTCGATCGATGACACTCGTTAAGAACTTCCTTCTTAGGTCACCAACATCTAGAACACATAGCCGCCCCTTCTTCCTTATCCATCCTCTCTGGTCAAGACTAAAATTCTTTAGATCATCGATCATGGTTCTACCTTCTAATTTTCTAATCCTTTCGGCTAGTAATGGATCATCCTATACTTAGAAGTAATCTTTCGATCAACACTGGTCGAAATTCTAAGCAAGACAATATGGCAGTACTTTGACTAGAACTAATGGTCGATCTTGACTGCACACCATAAGTAATCAATGCCTCTAGATCCTTCCATTCTACCAACATAGCTAACATCACATTCTGATTTTTTCTACTATGTGCATCCTCAACTTTATTTCCTTTCCCTGGTGTATATTCAATACCAAATCACAAGCTGCTAAAAACTTTAATCACCTCTATAATTCTACCAATATAGCTAATGGCCACCAATTTAATTACTGATCCAGAGAGATCGTGCATTAAACTGAATATAAAACGATTTGGAAAGACCGAACCTAAGAATGAAAACAAATTTTATTTTCATAAAAGAATTTGAACGCCTTGTAATTAGAATAAAATTGACATATCTGAAATGAACACGGGACGATTTTGATATGAGATGTAAGAACTCCGAATGAAATTGGAATTGTGATGATGTATAGGCAACACTTAGGCAGAATCTAGAGTCTTAGGCTGTAACTGGTTTGGAAAGATATTTAATTTACCAGAGAGTCCGAAGGAACTGGACGATTGATAAAAATTGAAGTAGCCAGAGAGCTCAATTAGCGAAGATTGACATCTCATTTGTTCTTGAGAAAAGCACACCTTCCATTCGCAAGGTCTGCATTATGGGGCAAGTGTTATCCCGCCTTTTGACCGGGTAATATTCAGGCAAACTGGACCAGTTAAACATGGAGTTATCAAGGCAGGAAGCCCAGAGAGATAGCCCAAGAATCCAAAAACTAAACACGAAACCAACCCAAGCCAAAAAGTACATGGATCCGCCTAAATAATGGGTCGGCGTCGATCCAACTCCCTCGAGTTGTACTGATCCTACTTTCCTCCACTAATTGGTCCTATGTTCTACTTATGCACTCTACTCGATGCTAGAAGCCTACTCCAAGTGTTGTTTTGTTGGTCCAATGCAATTCTCTATCGATCTCCATGAATTCTTAAACCAACAACTCTATTCTTCTATGACTCCGTCATTTGGACTCCAAAATAAGCTAACATAGGTGCAAACAATTTTGGAATCATGAAACTAACCACAAGATGAGCCAAAATATAGAGGTCAACTTGACCAGATTGGAAATCTTATGGAGTCATATCGACCTACCTTGGAGCCGTACTGAGCCATATAATTTAATGAAGTGGCATCCTACTTTGGTGGAGAAACAGTCCAAGGCATGGAAAACTATGTAGAGAACTTCTGGACGAGATTTTAGGATTCCTACCTCTACAAATAAAGGGGCATGACTCATTTTTCTGGATGCTTTGGCTCTTTCTCTCCTTACTCTAATTTCCTGTAATCTCTGCCGGAGTTGTACCGACTTATAAGAACTTTGTAACAGCCGTAAATTTCAATGATTTAATTTTTTTAATTTGATGAAGTTTTGATAATTTAATATTGAAAGAATGAAAAATTTGTTAATTAATAAGGAGATAATAACTTAAATGAAAAGTAACAAGGTTAACCAAACTTAATTATTAACTATTTGAATGAAATTGCAATAAATGAAATATTGTAAAATAGTATGACTTGGTTATAAGTTGAATGTAAGTAACAAATGTAAATGTTGATTTATTGATATAAATCTGCGTAATAAATGGGAATGAATAGGATTAGTATGATATGAGTTGGTACAATCATTGGTGACCAATAATGAACATTTCTTTAATGACAATTAATATAATAACGGAAAGTGTGAAAGTATAAATTTCTTAGAAACGTAATGTATGTATAAAGTAATAAATTGGTACTATAATGGAATTCAAATTAATTAAAATAGTGGGAATAATATAATTTGTTATAAATGCAACATAGTTAACCAAATGTAAGTATTGAATTAATATATGTTAGTTATTTAGGGTGTTGAATAAAATTGGTAATCAATTTGCAATTAAAGGTATTAATGTTGATGTAAGCTAATAAATAAAATTTTCAATGCTATACCAATTAATGGAAACAAATTGTTATGGTTATAATTGTTTGAAATCAATAAATTGAGAAATAAATTCAAGTTATATTAATTGATGAAATAATACTCAGTAAACTATAATTTGACATAATCAATGTTAGGTAAGTAATTATGTTTTTTGTCATTTGATAATAGAGTATGAATGGGATTAAATTAGGCAAATTGTGATTAATTGTTTACCAATTTATTTAATTTAGTGAATTGGATCTAAATCCATTGCAATTAAACGTAATTAATTACTACGTTAATATAAATTTAGTTGATTACTGGAAAATATTAGGGAAATTGGATTTACAGTAATGTTAAATTTACCCATAAGATAATGATTAACTGAATTGAAAGAATGGAAATCAAGATTTTATTTATTTAATTGAAATGTAAAATTCAATAATTGGATTAATTGCAAATGAATGAAATTAAATATTTAATTATTTTTAATTGAAAATTAAGTTGAAATTGGAGAATATTAATGTTATAGTTCTTGAGTCCAATGTTAATTTCATCCATTTGACATCAATGAATTGAATAATATAATGAAAGGTAAATTAATTGGAATTATCGTAATTTAAATTTATAATTTCTGAACGTAATAAAAATTAAATTTAATGCTGAAATTGATGAATGAATCAACGTTAAATTGACGTTTAAATTTGTTTAAATCATTGTAAATGATTGAGAAATCATAAGTGATGAAATTTGTCAATTTTTGAATTGAAATTGAAAATTTGATTTAATCAATTTATTTTAATTAACTAGAAATTAGCCCTTTTGGCCACTGACTCAGATTTCGATGAAACCAATTTCTTCGGATCCGTATCGGTAAATTATTGTAGGATTTCAATTTTCGTAACGATCGAACTTGTCGTTTGATCGTACGGACTCGAAACGCCTTGGAAATCAATGAAATTGATATCAATTTGAAATAATTTGATTTTTTCATAACTTCTTCATACGATTGAATTTGGACATGAAACCTATTCCATTGCGTTTAAAATATTTCAAAACATCTATTTGATATATGGGTTGACCCAATTTCGTTCCGGAGTCGAAATGGGCTTTTTGGACCATTTTATCGTTCAACGCGTATATCCAATCAATCTGATCCATTCTATTTCAACCCTACCTACAAATACCCTATTATAAACCCTAGCCTTTCTATTTCTCATTTGTTTGTACGTACAATTCAGATGTTCCTCCTCCTCAATGGCAGACAAAACAAAAATTCCCAATTGCAATTCCAAATCAAACCCAAAGCCAAAAGTTCCAACTCCACAAACAATATCAAATTATATAACGTCGGAAAGCCCTTGAGGAGCGCAATCCATATCCACTGTCTATTTTTCGATCAGAGTTTCTGTGCATCCGGAATTAGTGGAAACATTCACGGTCGTTCATCGCGTGTCGATGAACGTTGTCGGATCATCAAATTGTTTCTGGGTATTGTAGAGTGGACGATGGGGAGTGCATCGGTGAAATTCGTTCGTTGTTTCAACGGTTAGATCGAGCGAAATAATTCGATTAGGGTTCGAAACCCATAGTGGCGGCCGCGTATTTTCTGGGCACAGTCGAGGCTCGACGTGGTGATGAGGGGGCTGCGCGATGGGAGGCGGTGCGGTCTTGATGGGCGCGACGTGGTTGGAGGCGGTGCGGTGGCTGGATGATGGGCGGCTAGGGTTTGGGTGCATGCTTCGTGTTCTGTTGCCTGGGAAGATGAAGTACCGTGCGCATTTTGCTTTGCTAGATGCGATGATAGGATTGCAGTGGTGAGGTGGCTGGTTGGAGTGGGTGAGTTTTGTTTTTTTTTTTAATTAAATTTTGTTTTCAAACAATTTAATCGCTATAACTTTTACATACATGATTCAATTCATGCGCGGTTTTCTCCGCTAGGTTCGTATTAAAATTCCAAACATTTTGACGTTGGTTTGGACGGATTCTGAGACTGTTCAATTTTTGGGTTTAAATTGGATTTAAATTCAATTTAAATTCCAAAGTGAGTGTTTTAACCCGCTCACAACTTCTAAAATTTCTTATGTCTATTAAATTAATTTTGATGTGATTAGAAATTTATTTATTACTGTTTGGTATATTTTTATCATCATTTTAGTTAAATTTAATTTATTGAATTAAATTGTTATTCAATTTATTATTGCAAATAAACTTCCAGTTAAATTAATTTATTATTGTATATAAACTGCCAGCAACTACCTATTATTTATTATCTGCTCTATATTAATGTATGGTTTGAATTGGATGATGATTGTGATAATGTTTGATGATTGATATTGGATGAATGGATGTTTTATTTATATTGTTATAAACTGCAAGTTGTTATCAAATTTTTATTTCATCCGGGATTGCGGTTTGAAGTGATATAACCGTAGTTTTGATTTTAAATTATAGATTGAAAAGATAAATATTTGTATCACCTGACCATAGTAGGATAGAGAATTATATACAGACACCATGGTCTATATATAAAAATATTTTGAAAGGATTTCTATGGTTTGTAAAGAAATATATGATTTTTGGCGATATTGATTTGGATATTTTATAAAGGTTTTTTATAAATAGTTAAATTCTTGGTTTAAGCTATGAATAAAATTTGTTTAAAGTATAAAAGAATTTTAATAATAAAGTTTTATTTTATTAAAATATAGTATGGATAAGGATTTACTTAATTATATTTTAATAGTTCATATTGATTTTTATAAATCAAGGTTGAGAAGATAGTTTTGAAATTGATTGAGATTTTGTCTAATTAAGAATTATATTTAATAAGAATCCATTTGGAACTTATTTTAAAAGAATGTGGTTTTATAACTTAATTCGGGTTTAAGGTGATTAAGTGGATAAATTAAGGAATATTCAGTTTTGAAATTTGAAATTTTATTTAAAGGATATTGGTTTTAGTAAGCAAATATTTCAAAACTAAATAATAGTAAAAGTGAAATTTGTATATATATGAATTATAAAATTTAGTTTTGAAATATTGAATATTTAAGCTTTGAAATATATTAAATTTAAAATTTAGAACTTCGGGATGTTTTGGAATTGATTTGTGAAATTTAAGAGGCTAGTTTGTTTTATAAAATATTTTAATATCTAAACCATGTAAGAGGTGGAAGTTATGTTTCAAAGTTATTAATCACATAGTATTACGTTTTGGAAGTGTTATAGTTTTAAGTCTTTGGTTTCGAAATCTTATAACTTTGAAATACTATGTTTTTTTAATGATATCATATTTGATTTGGTTTTGAAATGGAAATGATATCGTATTTATATGGTTTCGAAATGGATATTATATTCTGGTTTTGAAGTATAAATTATTTTGAAATGACTGTGGTGTTATAATAACGTTTGGTTGTTGAAGAACCAGAATCGAAAGTTTTCATACTCTCTGCCAACACTGAAAACCACTTTAACAACTTGTACGCAGTGGAGATTCCAGAATAAAGTAGGATGGCGTCGGCATTTCCTTTGTGGTAAATACGTGGACCTGTAACGACCCGAAAATTTCGATCCCAAAATTCCCAGATAGTTAGTGAAAGAAGAAAGAGAAAGAAGAAGAAACAGAAAACTCAAACTCAAAATCTCACATTCGCAGTGGATAAAATATAATAGCAAATAAAATAACAGTTTACAAAGAAGAACTGTATAAGAACATTTTAATTTTCACATCAGAGTTACAACATTTTCATAACACTGGACAGTTTAAACAACATGTCCTAGATAAATAATAATATATATCACAGCGGATAAACACTCTATACGTTCCTGTCCTTCAGCTCTCCTTCTGAGCTCCAGAACGTCCTTACCTGCAAATCTGTAATACTCGGTCTGACCCAAGCATTACGTCAAAGTAACACCCGGGTCAGGCTGGAAACCAGCGTGAGTAAACCCATTTAACATGGAGTATAAAAAGCATATAACTTATATAAACCCGGGGTAACTTATATCAATTTACAACTTCACAAGTTGTTATGGACATTACTTATTTCACACATCAATATCTTTAATTACATCTAGTAATTACCGTTAATTACTTCCTTAAGTAATTACACTTCCATTAATTACATTAAGTGATTATTCATCAATCATCAAGTGCTTAAATTAATTAAACTTAATTAATTAATTTAAATTAATCATATTAAGCCAATTAATTACATTAAGTAATTAATTCATTAATTACTTCCATTAAGTGATTAAACATAAACAATTTCAAAAATGACTATTATTAATTAATTAATCCAATTAATTATTACAATTAATCACTTTAATTAATTGTTAAATAATCTTAAGTTAATGACCTTCATTAACAATTCTTAATTTCTTTCTTAAGAAATTAACTCAGATTAACCATTATTAATTACTAATTAATTAATATTTAATTACTAATTAATTAATATTTAATTACCAATTAATTAATTACTAATTATTAAATTAATTAAGTGTTAACTGCAACCTAATTAATTCTTAATCACTCGATTAATTAATCTTTAATCCTTAATTAAAATTTAATTAATAATCTCTAACTACAGATTAATTAGCCTTAATTAATTAAGATTAACTTTAATTAATTAATTTAAGAATTCTTAATTACTTAATTAATCATCCTATCATTAATTAAGTAAATAATTAATTACCCATCTTAATAATTTAATGAATCCAATCATTAAATTTTATTTATCTTTAAGACAACATTTCTTACTTAATCAATGTACTTAAAACAATTTGTTTCCAAATTTACTTTAAATTCTATTTAAATTTCATTTAACTTAAGATACAAATTTAGTTTAAACAAGGTCTTAAAAATAATTCAAAACCTTCTTAATCTCATAAGTTAAAAGAAACATCCACTTTATAAAATAAGTTTAAAGAATTTAAATCCCAATTCAATTTAAATTCAAATCAATTAAAAAAAACACTTAAACCTCATTCCAGTTTTTAACTTAAATTTTAAAAGCTTTACTTACATTCTACATCTTCATTTTAAATTCAAATCATTTAACTATTTCAAAGTAATTTAAGCAATTTAAATTAAACTTTATTTTATTTTAAAAACTGAGACTTAACAAATCCCAGATTTAAAATCTCAGGTTCAAACTTATTTTAAAGCTTATATTTTACAATTTAAACTTTCCAATTTAAATTCAAACCAATATCCTTCATACCTTAAAAATTGTTAAAACTAAATTTAAATTTAAAAATTTAAATTATTCGAACTCATATTCATACCAGTTTGAAATCAGATTTCAATTCAGGTTTAAATCCTAATTTTACATTTTACATTTAAAATTTTCCTTTATATTTCAAAACAGAAACAGGATTCTGTTTTTATTTAAAGCCAACTTAAATTTTCAAAAATTCAAATTATTTCAAAACCAAGATTTAAACTATTTGAATTCCTATTTAAATTCAGGTTTTAAGCTTAGTTCAAAATTTACTTTACATTTTCTTTATATCTAAATTTTTTAAAAACTAAATCAGGTTCCTGTTTTCTTGAAAAACCTGAATACAGTTTTACCCGAGCAAATATTAACATTACTTCGAGTCACAACCCCTTTCAGCTTCGAGCCAAGACTCGATTTACTCGAGACAAACCAGAGTGAACTAAAGTTCCTCAATCCCAAACATCCACTAGGCATGTCCACATCCTCTGTGCACCAGTACAGCGACGCCGGCCTCCTCCAATCAACTCCGATGACTGGAACAAGTCATCGATCACCCAGGTATCCCATATACATCACCATTACCCAGTTTCCCCCTCGAAATTAAAGTTGAGGTTAAATTTTCAACCTGAAACAACTGGAACAGGAAGCAACAACTCAACCCAAATCCTGTCAACGGCCTTGTTCACACACCACCGGCCACCGGAAAGACAGCGACTCCGGCCACGCACTTGCCAACTACCATGCTATCTTCCTCTAAAAATTCATTGAACTCGATCAATTGTTCCTGCCGAAAAGATCACTTCTTTCCTAGCCCCGAAAACTAGGGTTCAAAACTTAAAATCAAAATCACAACCTCCAAATCGAAATGCAACTCAATCCAAAAGTTTTTCTCAACATCCCTGTAGTCTCCACCACACCCAAAAACAATCTCAGCATCACTAATTACTTGTGGCAACAGAGATGCCCCAAAACTCAATTTACAGTCAAAATAAAACTGCTCTTTGATTCTAGCATTTTAAATTGAAATTTTGGGTTTAAAATTCATGATTCTGCAAGATGTTTTGATTCCTAATCCTGAAACATAATTTCATATAGATTGAATTTCACTTATACTTATTTTACACTGTTATTCAAGGTTTCTAGTAAGCTTCAGAATTTATTTTTACTTAAAACAAATTTTAAATTTAGTTTATGATGGAACGACACATTTGGTTTAGAATTTAAACCCTAGCAAATCCTAAATCAAAATGGAATCAGTTTTGCTTAGATTTCCAGTTTTGAAACTATGAACAATCCATTTACAGGTTATACTGTTAGGCACATATTCATGCAATCATATAAATATACAGAAATGCACTAAAACACAACCATACAGATATACATACATGAACATGCAACAAGATTACTTACTTAAGCTTTTAAATCAAAAAGTTACTCATCTTAAAAAAAACAGAGGATTGGTCACAGGGTTTTAAGTTCAAATCTGGAGCTTTGTTAGATGCTTTCTGTTGCAACTTGAAATCTTTGCATTTGAAACAGAAACTTGATCTTTAAAACTGAGATGATCAAAGTTCTTTTTTTTTTTTGAAAACTACATGCTAAAATTGCTTCTTTGACTTATAAACTGAAATTGCTTGTTACAGGAACTTGTTGAAGAGATGGTTTAGTTCTGAAACAAAGATGATCTGCTTTGATTTATCTCAAGTTTGCTTGCAGGCTTTATTCTTGACATTGAAAATGTACAGTTTGATAATTTTGCTTCTGGTATGAGGAAGTATTGATTATAGATTGTTTTGAGTTATTTTTCTGGCTGAAGTTCTCTTATCTTTGAGTTGAAGAGAATAGAGAAAAAAATGAAAATAAGGAAGCATATGTTTATATAAGTTAATTTATAATTTTAACTAAAAGAAGAATAAAAATGAAAATTTGAAGGACACTTGTTAAAGGTTCACCATTTGTCATTAATTATAGCTTATCATTTAACACTTGTTTTAAACAAGCTTCCATGTATTTACACATGTCAAATTGAATGCATACAAAGTTTACAAATGTTTTTTACATTATATTTCTCATTGGTTTTAAATTTATATATGGTAAACTCTCTCTTTTTTTCTTCTTTTATTCTTATAATTTTTAAAGAAAAGTTTTAAAATCAATTAAAAATCATATATATATATATATATATATATATATATTACTTGTAAATTTAATTTCAAGATATTATTTAGAAGAATTAATTTAAAATCCTATATTAATTTGATTCTTATAGGCTTAAGTCATTAACACTTAAATTAATAACCACACATATATGTACACACACTTATACGTGTATATGTAAACACTTACAATTTTCAAAAATAATAGAGTTTACACCTATCTATTTATATATTTATTGACTTACTATTGAATTTATCATTTTAATTCAATAGTTCCAAATTCACCTTCCTAAATTATCAAATTTTATTCGTTTAATTCAAATAAAATTAGTAACTCAATAGCTAAAAATCAGTTAATTATCCTATTAACTGTTATTCAAAAAATCCGGGCTATCACATTCCTCCCCCCTTTGAATCTTTTTGTCCTCGAAAAGGAACGAAACCAGAATTTATTAAAATGATTATTATCAGCAAAAATTTTCTTTGATAACTTTAAAACATTTTAAAATCTATATAATATTACCAAAATAGTTTTATAAAAATACTTTTATAACTCGTTGTTTTAACCAGTCCATCCTTGTTCTCAAAGAAATTCGGTCATACGTTGATCGGGCGTACGACTGAAAATCTATAAGTACTTGGTAAAACCGTTTTCAACACCCAATGAAAATACTTTAGAAAATAATTTTATTGAAAATATAGAAAACAGTTTTGAAAATAGAGGGTATATCTTTGGTGAGAATGCTTTGGCAATCATCACCCCCATCCATGGTCGCAGTTACATTCCAGGGTTACGTTGCCGTTGCAGCAAAAGTCCATGTAACTGCAGGCTCTCCGCGGCCTCTCGATTACGCCATGGAACCCACACAACAGATCACGGTTACATCCAGGGTTACGTTGCCGTCACAGCAAAAGTCCATGTAACTGCAGGCTCTCAACGGCCTCTGATTTTCGCTGTCGAAATGAAACTTCTCCACTCCTACATAGGTCGCAGTCTACCGATATAAAATCAAATGCTGACTGTTGGCTCTCAGCGGCACACAGGACTTTCTCTATGTTATACGATAGGTCGCAGTCTACCGATATAAAATCAAACGCAGACCATTGGCTCTCAGCGACACACACGACTTTCGCTATGGTATACTCTACTTATAATCCCCAGGAACTAGTTTTGTCCGGACTCCTCACAGGATCAACTTTAGAACCCCCCTTGGGGCTCAAGGCAGCACCACCCGGTGGTACTCCTGAGAAGTTCATTTCAAGGGAGCGCCTTTTTTCCCAGAGCCATCATCAAAAAATTTTATACTATACACATATAGTATCTTCAAATCATACACCTAGTATGATCTCATACAAAGCTCCTTTACCCAAAATCGATTATACCAAAATCGATAATTCTCAAAGTAGGCTTTCCAAATTCAGTATTGATTTTACCCAAAAATCAAAAGCCTTTCCAAATCAAAGGTTCCTAAAATCTTTTCCAAAATCCTCATATGATCCTTTATATATAGAGATATATATAAAATCCATGATAAAAATCTTTGGATCATTTTAAACTTGTATAAAATCCTTTTATACTTCAAACACTTTCAAAATCCTTTCCTTCTGGCAATAGATTCATCAATGGGAGTTTTATCTTATATAACCAAGATATATACTTTATTTATTTAAAATTAAATATTCAAATTTGATTATTCTTTTCAATATCAATTTCATCTAATCTGATCGCTCACTCGATCACACAATTTCATTTCTGAACTAGTATCGTCCACCAGACTTCCTAGTCCGGACACAGATCTGGTTTCTTG
This sequence comes from Allium cepa, assembly GCA_030765085.1. Lineage (NCBI taxonomy): Eukaryota > Viridiplantae > Streptophyta > Magnoliopsida > Asparagales > Amaryllidaceae > Allium > Allium cepa. The sequence goes on from CM060932.1 coordinate 170,617,549, forward strand.
ATCAGAAACCTTCATTCTCCTTGCATAGTCACAACTATGATAGAGAATATCCAGAACCAATCAACAATCCATATCCAGGTTCGCCGTCGAAAATCGAGTGAAAAATTCCACTCGGATCGATAAAACTATCTCAAAATTCTATGCTCGAATCTAGATCAAATAACTATGCAAATAAAATAATATACGTACATCCTACGTATTTAACTTCATTGGTTATTATCCAAATTAATTCTCTTTCTATTCACATTTATTTTAATTTTCATTCACTTATTCACAATTGCTTCAGTCCCTTTGGATTATCACCTCTATTTTTATCTCAATTGGGTACTCAAGCAATAAACAGTTTAAACTCTATCCAGTTTAAATTTAGAAAATAACTTGAAAAGTTAAAGAAATAGATAAGTAGTTGAAAAATAATTACTAGTTTATGAAATAGCTGTAAAATAGATCAGTAATTGTAAAATAATTGGAAAAAGTTAAATAGTCATAGAAATTTTAAATAATTGCAAAATGGCTATAAAATAGTAATTAGTAGTTGAAAATAGTAATTAGTTTATAAAATAGTTAGAAAATTGTTAAACAGTTTCAAAAATAATTGTAAAACAAGTATAAGATAGTTTGGCTTTTAAAAGAAAGGTTGTTTATATAATGAATAGCTTGGAAAATAAGTTTATATTAAAACAATTTATATTAAAAATAGTCCAGAGTCAAAACTGTTCACTTCCCAATCTCCATTCTCATCAGTTCAATTTAAATTTCCTCTACCATTTAAATTGACCCGATTCCAATTTAAATAACTTCAATTTCCATTGAAATTGATTTAATCCCAATTCAAGTTGAATTTACCTCAGTTTCTTTTCAAATTTAACTTTATTCAACTTTGATCTCAAATTCTTCTAATTCAGATAAATTTCAATCGAACTAGTTCCAATTTCAATTCATTTCAACTCCAGTTTGAATAAATCCTAATTCCTATTTGAATTTGATCTTATTCAATTTCAATTTCTTTTCAAAACAATCCAATTCAAATTCCATCTGAATTTTTAAACTTATCCATCTTCTATCATATTTCCAATTAATTCAAATAAATTTCATATTGAGCCAATTTTAAATTTCAATTTATTTCAACTCCAATTTGAGTTTAATCCCAATTCAGATTAACCATTTAACTTTCCAAGTTAACACCCAATTTCATCTTGAAATTTTCAAATCAGGTTGATTATTCCAACTTATTTAACCTTTTTCCAAGTTAAAGTCAATTCACTTAATCCAGTCAACCTTACCCAATTTGAACTTCCATTTCAAATTTTAAACTTCTCATAAATAATCCTCCCACTTATTAAGTTCAAAAACTTATCACTTTGGGTATCATATCTCATTCCAGATTTAAAACTCAATATTTAGAGTTTATTTCAAATTATTCTTGATATCATGTATGTCCATACATATTTACATATTTATTTCTTTTACATACCAAGTTATACTTTAAAATTTTAAACTACCTTTGGTTTTTAATTCAAAACAAATTTCTTTTAAATTTTCAAACAACTCTTGTTTGAAATAGGACCATTTCATTCAATTGCATTAAATAATATTATTTATTGTTTCTTTAAATTAATTACGCCATTAATTAATTCCAATTAATCACATTCGGTAATTAACTTATTTCTTAATTACCTTCATTAAGTAATTGTCCTTTAAATTACTTACCTCTAGTTACTTCATTAAGTAACTTCCTCTTAATTTATCATTTCCAATTATTAGCCATTAATTAATCTCATTAAATAAAGTTTAATTAATTACATAAATTAACTGATTATCCTTATCCTGAAACCTTTCCCAAATTCAAGATTTAATTTCAGTTTGGTTGTATTTCTATTATTTCTTAATTTAACTTAATAATTTACCAACCAATTCCTTTACTATTTGTTAGAAAGATATATTGCTTTATATATCAAAATATATTCTTTTATAAAATCATTTAAAATCTTTATATAAGAAAATAACAAGTACGCTCACACACATATATATATATATACACACACACACACACTCAACTCATTTTAGGGTACTATCGACCCTATCCTTAATGAGTAATCCCACCAGAGCCAAGGTTCTCGGTTAACCTTCAGCTGTGATACCAAATGCAACGACCCAGAAATTTCGATCCCGAAATTCCCAGATAGTTAGTGAAGGAAGAAAGAGAAAGAAGAAGAAACAGAAAACTCAAACTCAAAATCTCACATTCGCAGTGGATAAAATATAATAGCAAATAAAATAACAGTTTACAAAGAAGAACTGTATCAGTACATTTTAATTTTCACATCAGAGTTATAACATTTTCATAACACGGGACAGTTTAAACAACATGTCCTAGATAAATAACAATATATATCACAGCGGATAAACACTCTATACGTTCCTGTCCTTCAGCTCTCCTCCTGAGCTCTAGAACGTCCTTACCTGCAAATCTGTAATACTCGGTCTGACCCGAGCATTACATCAAAGTAACACCCGGGTCAGGCTGGAAACCAGCGTGAGTAAACCCATTTAACATGGAGTATAAAAAGCATACAACTTATATAAACCCGGGGTAACTTATATCAATTTACAACTTCACAAGTTGTTATGGACATTACTTATTTCACACATCAATATCTTTAATTACATCTAGTAATTACCGTTAATTACTTCCTTAAGTAATTACACTTCCATTAATTACATTAAGTGATTATTCATCAATCATCAAGTGCTTAAATTAATTAAACTTAATTAATTAATTTAAATTAATCATATTAAGCCAATTAATTACATTAAGTAATTAATTCATTAATTACTTCCATTAAGTGATTAAACATAAACAATTTCAAAAATGACTATTATTAATTAATTAATCCAATTAATCACTTTAATTAATTGTTAAATAATCTTAAGTTAGTGACCTTCATTAACAATTCTTAATTTCTTTCTTAAGAAATTAACTCAGATTAACCATTATTAATTACTAATTAATTAATATTTAATTACCAATTAATTAATTACTAATTATTAAATTAATTAAGTGTTAACTGCAACCTAATTAATTCTTAATCACTCGATTAATTAATCTTTAATCGTTAATTAAAATTTAAATAATAATCTCTAACTACAGATTAATTAGCCTTAATTAATTAAGATTAACTTTAATTAATTAATTTAATAATTCTTAATTACTTAATTAATCATCCTATCATTAATTAAGTAAATAATTAATTACCCATCTTAATTATCTTAATAATTTAATGAATCCAATCATTAAATTTTATTTATCTTTAAGACAACATTTCTTACTTAATCAATGTACTTAAAACAATTTGTTTCCAAATTTACTTTAAATTCTATTTAAATTTCATTTAACTTAAGATACAAATTTAGTTTAAACAAGGTCTTAAAAATAATTCAAAACCTTCTTAATCTCATAAGTTAAAAGAAACATCCACTTTATAAAATAAGTTTAAAGAATTTAAATCCCAATTCAATTTAAATTCAAATCAATTAAAAAAAACACTTAAACCTCATTCCAGTTTTTAACTTAAATTTTAAAAGCTTTACTTACATTCTACATCTTCATTTTAAATTCAAATCATTTAACCATTTCAAAGTAATTTAAACAATTTAAATTAAACTTTATTTTATTTTAAAAACTGAGACTCAACAAATCCCAGATTTAAAATATCAGGTTCAAACTTATTTTAAAGCTTGTATTTTACAATTTAAACTTTCCAATTTAAATTCAAACCAATATCCTTTATACCTTAAAAATTGTTAAAACAAAATTTAAATTATTCAAACTCAGATTCATACCAGTTTGAAATCAGATTTCAATTCAGGTTTAAATCCTAATTTTACATTTTACATTTAAAATTTTCCTTTATATTTCAAAACAGAAACAGGCTTCTGTTTTTATTTAAAGCCAACTTAAATTTTCGAAAATTTAAATTATTTCAAAACCAAGATTTAAACTATTTGAATTCCTATTTAAATTCAGGTTTTAAGCTTAGTTCAAAATTTATTTTACATTTTCTTTATATCTAAATTTTTAAAAAACTGAAACAGGTTCCTCTTTTGTTGAAAAACCTGAACACAGTTTTACCCGAGCAAATATTAACATTACTTCGAGTCACAACCCCTTTCAGCTTCGAGCTAAGACTCGATTTACTCGAGACAAACCCGAGTGAACTAAAATCCCTCAATCCTAAACATCCACCAGGCATGTCCACATCCTCTGTGCACCTGCGACGCCGGCCTCCTCCGATCTACTCCGATGACTGGAACAAGTCATCGATCACCCAGGCATCCCATATACATCACCATTACCCAGTTTCCCCCTCGAAATTAAAATCGAGGTAAAATTTTCATCCTGAAACAACTGGAACAGGAAGCAACAACTCAACCCAAATCCTGTCAACGGCCTTGTTCACGCACCACTGGCCAACGGAAAGACAGCGACTCCGGCCACGCACTTGCCAACTACCATGCTATCTTCCTCCAAAAATTCATTGAACTCGATCAACTGTTCCTGCCGAAAAGATCACTTCTTTCCTAGCCCCGAAAACTAGGGTTCAAAACTTAAAATCAAAATCACAACCTACAAATCGAAATGCAACCCAATCCAAAAGTTTTTCTCAACATCCCTGTAGTCTCCACCACACCCAGAAACAATCTCGGCATCACTAATTACTTGTGGCAACAGATATGCCCCAAAACTCAATTTACAGTCAAAATAAAACTGCTCTTTGATTTTAGCATTTTAAATTGAAAATTTGGGTTTAAAATTCATGATTCTACATGATGTTTTGATTCCTAATCCTGAAACATAATTTCATATAGATTGAATTTCACTTATACTTATTTTACACTGTTATTCAAGGTTTCCAGTAAGCTTCATAATTTATTTTTACTTAAAACAAATTTTTAAATTTACTTTATGATGGAACGACACATTTAGTTTAGAATTTAAACCCTAGCAAAGCCTAAATCAAAATGGAATCAGTTTTGTTTAGATTTTTAGTTTTGAAACTATGAACAATCCATTTACAGGTTATACTGTCAGGCACATATTCATGCAATCACATAAATACACAAAAATCCAATTAAACACAACCATACAGATAGACAGACATGAACATGCAACAAGATTACTTACTTAAGATTTTAAATCAAAAAGTTACTCACCTTAAAAAAAACAGAGGACATGTCACAGGGTTTTATGTTCAAATCTGGAGCTTTGTTAGAAACTTGCTGTTGCAACTTGAAATCTTTGCATTTGAAACAGAAACTTGATCTTTAAAACTGAGATGACCAAAGTTCTTTTTCTTTTTTTGAAAACTGCATGCTAAAATTTCTTCTTTGACTTATAAACTGAAATTGCTTGTTACAAGAACTTGTTGAAGAGATGGTTTAGTTCTGAAACAAAGATGATCTGCTTTGATTTATCTCAAGTTTGCTTGCAGGCTTTATTCTTGACATTGAAAATGTGCAATTTGATGATTTTGCTTCTGGTATGAGGAAGTATTGGTTATAGATTGTTTTGAGTTATTTTTAAGGCTGAAGTTCTCTTATCTTTGAGTTGAAGAGAAGAGAAAAAAAAATGAAAATAAGGAAGCATATGTTTATATAAGTTAATTTATGATTTTAATTAAAAGAAGAATAAAAATGAAAATTTTGAAGGACACTTGTTAAAGGTTCACCATTTGTCATTAATTATAGCTTATCATTTAACACTTGTTTTAAACAAGCTTCCATGTATTTACACATGTCAATTTGAATGCATACAAAGTTTACAAATGTTTTTTACATTATATTTCTCATTGGTTTTAAATTTATATATGGTAAACTCTCTCTTTTTTTCCTCTTTTATTCTTATAATTTTTAAAGAAAAGTTTTAAAATCAATTAAAAATCATATATATATATATATATTAGTTGTAAATTTAATTTCAAGATATTATTTAGAAGAATTAATTTAAAACCCTATATTAATTTGATTCTTATAGGCTTAAGTCATTAACACTTAAATTAATAACCACGTATATATGTACACACACTTATACTTGTATATGTAAACACTTACAATTTTCAAAAATAATAGAGTTTACACCTATCTATTTATATATTTAATGACTTACTATTGAATTTATCATTTTAATTCAATAGTTCCAAATTCGCCTATATACATCCAGACATCCTAAATTATCAAATTTTATTTGTTTAATTCAAATAAAATTAGTAACTCAGTAGTTAAAAATCAGTTAATTAACCTATTAACTGTTATTCAAAAAATCCGGGTTATCACATTCCTCCCCCCCTTGAATCTTTTCGTCCTTGAAAAGGAACGAAACTAGAATTTATTAAAATGATTATTATCAGCAAAAATTTTCTTTGATAACTTTAGAACATTTTAAAACCTATAAAATATTACCAAAATAGTTTTACAAAAATACTTTTATAACTCGATGTTTTAACCAGTCCATCCTTGTTCTCAAAGAAATTCGGTTATACGTTGATCGCACGTACGACTGAAAATCTATAAGTACTTGGTAAACCCGTTTTCAACACCCAATGAAAATACTTTAGAAAATAATTTTATTGAAAATATAGAAAACAGTTTTGAAAATGGAGGGTATATCTTTGGTGAGAATGCTCTGGAAATCATCACCCCCATCCATGGTCGCAGTTACATTCCAGGGTTACGTTGCCGTCGCAGCAAAAGTCCATGTAACTGCAGGCTCTCCGCGGCCTCTCGATTACGCCATGGAACCCACACAACAGATCACAGTTACATCCAGGGTTACGTTGCTGTTACAGCAAAAGTCCATGTAACTGCAGGCTCTCAGCGGCCTTTGATTTTCGCTGTCGAAATGAAACTTCTCCACTCCTACATAGGTCGCAGTCTACCGATATAAAATCAAACGCAGACTATTGGCTCTCAGCGGCACACATGACTTTCGCTATGTTATACCATAGGTCGCAGTCTACCGATATAAAATCAAACGCAGACTGTTGGCTCTTAGCGACACACACGACTTTCGCTATGGTATACTCTACTCATAATTCCCAGGAACTAGTTTTGTCCGGACTCCTCACAGGATCAACTTTAGAACCCCCCCCTTGGGGCTCAAGGCAGCACGACCCGGTGGTACTCCTGAGAAGTTCATTTCAAGGGAGCGCCTCTTTTCCTAGAGCCATCATTAAAACATTTTATAATATACACATATAGTATCTTCAAATCATACACCTAGTATGATCTCATACAAAGCTCCTTTACAAAAAATCGATTATCCCAAAATCGATAATTCTCGAACTAGGCTTTCCAAATTCAATATTGATTTTACCCAAAAATCAAAAGCCTTTCCAAATCCAAAGGTTCCCAAAACCTCTTCCAAAATCCTCATATGATCCTTTATATAGAGAGATATATATAAAATCCTTGATAAAAATCTTTGGATCATTTTAAACTTGTATAAAATCCTTTTATACTTCAAACACTTTTAAAATTCTTTCCTTCTGGCAATAGATTCATCAATGGGAGTTTTGTCTTATATAACCAAGATATGTACTTTATTTATTCAAAATCAAATATTCAAATTTGATTATTCTTTTCAATATCAATTTCATCCAATCCGTACGATGTACACATATCATTCGTACGCCATACCAATCTGATCGCTCACTCGATCACACAATTTCATTTCTAAACTAGTATCGTCCACCCGACTTCCAAGTGCGGACACAGATCTGGTTTCTTGATCAGAAACCGTCATTCTCCTTGCATAGTCATAACTATGATAGAGAATATCCAGAACCAATTAACAATCCATATCCAGGTTCGCCGTCAAAATCGAGTGAAAAATTCCACTCGGATCGATAAAACTATCTCGAAATTTTGTGCTCGAATCTGGATCAAATCACTATGCAAATAAAATAATAAACGTACATCCTACGTATTTAACTTCATTGGTTATTAGCCAAATTAATTCTCTTTCTATTCACATTTACTTTAATTTTCATTCACTTATTCACAATTTCTTCAATCCATTTGGATTATCAGCTCTATTCTTATCTCAATTGGGTATTCAACCAATAAACAGTTTAAACTCTATCCAGTTTAAATTTAGAAAATAACTTGAAAAGTTAAAGAAATAGATAAGTAGCTGAAAAATAATTACTAGTTTGTAAAATAGCTGTAAAATAGTTCAGTAATTGTAAAATAATTGGAAAATTCTCAAATAGTCATAGAAATTTTAAATAATTGCAAAATAGCTATAAAATAGTAATTAGTAGTTGAAAATAGTAATTCGTTTATAAAATAGTTAGAAAATTGTTAAACAGTTTCAAAAATAATTGTAAAACAAGTATAAGATAGTTTGGCTTTTAAAAGAAAGGTTGTTTATATAATGAATAGCTTGGAAAATAAGTTTATATTAAAACAATTTATATTAAAAATAGTCCAGAGTCAAAACTATTCACTTCCCAATCTCCATTCTCATCAGTTCAATTTAAATTTCCTCTACCATTTAAATTGACCCGATTCCAATTTAAATAACTTCAATTTCCATTGAAATTGATTTAATCCCAATTCAAGTTGAATTTATCTCAGTTTCTTTTCAAATTTAACTTTATTCAACTTTGATCTCAAATTCTTCTAATTCAGATAAATTTCAATCGAACTAGTTCCAATTTCAATTCATTTCAACTCCAGTTTGAATAAATCATAATTCCTATTTGAATTTGATCTTATTCAATTTCAATTTCTTTTCAAAACAATCCAATTCAAATTCCATTTGAATTTTTAAGCTTATCCATGTTCTATCATATTTCCAATTAATTCAAATAAATTTCATATTGAGCCAATTTAAAATTTCAATTTATTTCAACTTCAATTTGAGTTTAATCCCAATTCAGATTAACCATTTAACTTTCTAAGTTAACACCCAATTTCATCTTGAAATTTTCAAATCAGGTTGATCATTCCAACTTATTTAACCTTTTTCCAAGTTAAAGTCAATTCACTTAATCCAGTCAACCTTACCTAATTTGAACTTCCATTTCAAATTTTAAACTTCTCATAAATAATCCTCCCACTTATTAAGTTCAAAAACTTATCACTTTGGGTATCATATCTCATTCCAGATTTAAAACTCAATATTTAGAGTTTATTTCAAATTATTCTTGATATCATGTATGTCCATACATATATACATATTTATTTCTTTTACATACTAAATTATACTTTAAAAATTTAAACTACCTTTGGTTTTTAATTCAAAACAAATTTCTTTTAAATTTTCAAACAACTCTTGTTTGAAATAGGACCATTTCATTCAATTGCATTAAATAATATTATTTATTGTTTCTTTAAATTAATTACGCCATTAATTAATTCCAATTAATCACATTCGGTAATTAACTTATTTCTTAATTACCTTCATTAAGTAATTGTCCTTTAAATTACTTACCTCTAGTTACTTCATTAAGTAACTTCCTCTTAATTTATCATTTCCAATTATTAGCCATTAATTAATCTCATTAAATAAAGTTTAATTAATTACATAAATTAACTGATTATCCTTATCCTGAAACCTTTCCCAAATTCAAGATTTAATTTCAGTTTGGTTGTATTTCTATTACTTCTTAATTTAACTTAATAATTTACCAACCAATTCCTTTACTATTTGTTAGAAAGATATATTGCTTTATATATCAAAATATATTCTTTTATAAAATCATTTAAAATCTTTATATAAGAAAATAACAAGTACGCTCACATATATATATACACACTCAACTCATTTTAGGGTACTATCGACCCTATCCTTAATGAGTAATCCCACCATAGCCAAGGTTCTCGGTTAACCTTCAGCTGTGATACCAAATGTAACGGCCCGGAAATTTCGATCCTGAAATTCCCATATAGTTAGTGAAAGAGGAAAGAGAAAGAAGAAGAAAGCAGAAAACTCAAACTCAAAATCTCACATTCGCAGCGGATAAAATATAATAGCAAATAAAATAATAGTTTACAAAGAAGAACTGTATCAGTACATTTTAATTTTCACATCAGAGTTACAACATTTTCATAACATGGGACAGTTTAAACAACATGTCCTAGATAAATAACAATATATATCCCAGTGGATAAACACTCTATATGTTCCTGTCCTTCAGCTCTCCTCCTGAGCTCCAAAACGTCCTTACCTGCAAATCAGTAATACTCGGTCTGAACCGAGCATTACATCAAAGTAACACCCGGGTCAGGCTGGAAACCAGCGTGTGTAAACCCATTTAACATGGAGTATAAAAAGCATACAACTTATATAAGCCCGGGGTAACTTATATCAATTTACCACTTCACAAGTTGTTATGGACATTACTTATTTCACAGATCAATATCTTTAATTACATCTAGTAATTACCGTTAATTACTTCCATAAGTAATTACACTTTCATTAATTACATTAAGTAATTATTCATCAATCATCAAGTGTTTAATTAATTAAACTTAATTAATTAATCTAAATTAATATATTAACCTAATTAATTACATTAAGTAATTAATTCATTAATTACTTCCATTAAGTGATTAAACATGATTATTATTAATTAATTAATCCTATTAATTATTACAATTAATCAGTTTAATTAATTGTCAAATAATCTTAAGTTAATGACCTTCATTAATGATTCTTAATTTCTTTCTTAAGAAATTAACTCAGATTAACCATTATTAATTACTAATTAATTAATATTTAATTACCAATTAATTAACTACTAATTATTAAATTAATTAAGTATTAACCGCAACCTAATTAATTCTTAATCACTCGATTAATTAATCTTTAATAATTAATTAAAATTTAATTAATAATCTCTAACTACAGATTAATTAACCTTAATTAATTAAGATTAACTTTAATTAATTAATTTAAGAATTCTTAATTACTTAATTAATCATCCTATCATTAATTAAGTAAATAATTAATTACCCATCTTAATTATCTTAATAATTTAATGAATCCAATCATTAAATTTTATTTATCTTTAAGACAACATTTCTTACTTAATCAATGTACTTAAAACAATTTGTTTACAAATTTACTTTAAATTCTATTTAAATTTCATTTAACTTAAGATACAAATTTAGTTTAACAAGGTTTTAAAAATAATTCAAAACCTTCTTTATCTCATAAGTTAAAAGAAACATCCACTTTATAAAATAAGTTTAAAGAATTTAAATCCCAATTCAATTTAAATTCAAATCAATTAAAAAAACACTTAAACCTCATTCTAGTTTTTAATTTAAATTTTAAAAGCTTTACTTACATTCTATATCTTCATTTTAAGTTCAAATCATTTAACCATTTCAAAGTAATTTAAACAATTTAAATTTAACTTTATTTTATTTTAAAAACTGAGACTCAACAAATCCCAGATTTAAAATAACAGGTTCAAACTTATTTTGAAGCTTATATTTTACAATTTAAACTTTCCAATTTAAATTCAAACCAATATCCTTTATACCATAAAAATTGTTAAAACTAAATTTAAATTTCAAAATTTGAATTATTCAAACTCAGATTCATACCAATTTGAAATCAGATTTCAATTCAGGTTTAAATCCTAATTTTACATTTTACATTTAAAATTTTCCTTTATATTTCAAAACAGAAACAGGATTCTGTTTTTATTTAAAGCCAACTTAAATTTTCAAAAATTCAAATTATTTCAAAACCAAGATTTAAACTATCTGAATTCCTATTTAAATTCAGGTTTTAAGCTTAGTTCAAAATTTATTTTACATTTCCTTTATATCTAGATTTTAAAAAAACTGAAACAGGTTCCTCTTTTCTTGAAAAACCTGAACACAGTTTTACCCGAGCAAATATTAACATTACTTCGAGTCACAACCCCTTTCAGCTTCAAGCTAAGACTCGATTTACTCGAGACAAACCCGAGTGAACTAAAATCCCTCAATCCCAAACATCCACCAGGCATGTCCACATCCTCTGTGCACCTGTACAGCGATGTCGGCCTCGTCCGATCAACTCCGATGACTGGAACAAGTCATCGATCACCCAGGCATCCCATATACATCACCAACACCAAATTCGCCCCTCTAAGTTAATATCGAGGTTAAATTTTCAACCTGAAACAACTGGAACAGGAAGCAACAACTCAACCCAAATCCTGTCAACGGCCTTGTTCACGCACCACCGGCCACCGGAAAGACAGGGACTCCGGCCACGCACTTGCCAACTACCATGCTATCTTCCTCAAAAATTCATTGAACTCGATCAACTGTTCCTGCCGAAAAGATCACTTCTTTCCTAGCCCCAAAAACTAGGGTTCAAAACTTAAAATCAAAATCACAACTCCAAATCGAAATGCAACTCAATTCAAAAGTTTTTCTCAACATCCCTGTAGTCTCCACCACACCCAGAAACAATCTCGGCATCACTAATTACTTGTGGCAACAGAGATGCCCCAAAACTCAATTTACAGTCAAAATAAAACTGCTCTTTGATTCTAGCATTTTAAATTGAAATTTTGGGTTTAAAATTCATGATTCTGCATGATGTTTTGATTCCTAATCCCGAAACATAATTTCATATAGATTGAATTTCACTTATACTTATTTTACACTGTTATTCAAGGTTTCCAGTAAGCTTCAGAATTTATTTTTACTTAAAACAAAATTTTAAATTTAGTTTATGATGGAACAACACATTTGTTTTAGAATTTAAACCCTAGCAAAGCCTAAATCAAAATGGAATCAGTTTTGTTTAGATTTTTAGTTCTGAAACTATAAACAATCCATTTACAGGTTATACTGTCAGGCGCATATTCATGCAATCACATAAATATACAGAAATGCACGTAAACACAACCATACAGATATACAGGCATGCATATGCAACAAGATTACTTACTTAAGCTTTTAAATCAAAAAGTTACTCACCTTAAAAAAAACAGAGGACAGGTCACAGGGTTTTAAGTTCAAATCTGGAGCTTTGTTAGAAGCTTTCTGTTGCAACTTGAAATCTTTGCATTTGAAACAGAAACTTGATCTTTAAAACTGAGATGATCAAAGTTCTTTTTTTTTTTGAAAACTGCATGCTAAAATTGCTTCTTTGAATTATAAACTGAAATTGCTTGTTACAAGAACTTGTTGAAGAGATGGTTTAGTTCTGAAACAATGATGATTTGCTTTGATTTATCTCAAGTTTGCTTGCAGGCTTTATTCTTAACATTGAAAATGTACAGTTTGATGATTTTGCTTCTGGTATGAGGAAGTATTGATTATAGATTGTTTTGAGTTATTTTTCAGGCTGAAGTTCTCTTATCTTTGAGTTGAAGAGAATTGAGAAAAAAAAGAAAATAAGGAAGCATATGTTTATATAAGTTAATTTGTGATTTTAGTTAAAAGAAGAATAAAAATGAAAATTTTGAAGGACACTTGTTAAAGGTTCACCATTTGTCATTAATTATAGCTTACCATTTAACACTTGTTTTAAACAAGCTTCCACGTATTTACACATGTCAATTTGAATGCATACAAAGTTTACAAATGTTTTTACATTATATTTCTCATTGGTTTTAAATTTATATATGGTAAATTCTCTTTTTTTCCACTTTTATTCTTATAATTTTTAAAGAAAAGTTTTAAAATCAATTAAAAATCATATATATATTAGTTGTAAATTTAGTTTTAAGATATTCTTTAGAAGAATTAATTTAAAACCCTATATTAATTTGATTCTTATAGGCTTAAGTCATTAACACTTAAATTAATAACCACATATATATGTACACACACTTATACTTGTATATGTAAACACTTACAATTTTCAAAAATAATAGAGTTTACACCTATCTATTTATATATTTAATGACTTACTATTGAATTTATCATTTTAATTCAGTAGTTCCAAATTCACCTATATACATCCAGACATCCTAAATTATCAAATTTTATTTGTTTAATTCAAATAAAATTAGTAACTCGATAGTTAAAAATCAGTTAATTATCCTATTAACTGTTATTCAAAAAATCCGGGTTATCACAGGACCCAACTCCCGTGAGTTGGCATAAGGTGGCTAAAACAGGAGCGATTGACGGGATAATGAGGCAGCTCCTTTGATCGGAAACATCCCTTCGATGTTATAGTCTGACTTCTGGATTGATTCGGTGGCCACTTTTGTTTTTTTGATTTGGGGGTGTGGCTCGAGGTGGGCGGTAGCTGCATGCTACGCGTTACCACCGGCCCGGAAGTGTAATTGATATATTTATCCTGGCATTGCCTAGTTGTGCCGTGTAACCTACCCTAGCGCGCCTTGTACGAGTTTTTTTTTCTCCCGTAGCCCGTGGAGTATTTAGGGTAGGCTCTCGATCTGGAGATGCGCTGATACTGGATGGACTACTGGGACTATTACGTGTTTAGGTGGAAAATGTAAAGCCTTAATGCTATTTAAAAGTAAGTTTATTTTATTAATAGACATTATTATAATAGCGAGATATTACTACATAGTAAATAGTTTAACGGATCTATAGGAGATGTGAATCCCGAGCATCTCTTAAGTTACTGCACTCATGTTAGACACTGGGTAAGAGATGTCAAATCCCGTAAATATCTCTGACGCCGTTCCACTCATATTTTACCGTTGATTTAACTTACATAAGATCTTTTATTTCTGACTCGAGTGTTTTGTCTTTTCGATTCGCTCGGGTCAGCCTGAGCATTTCTGGATTTGAAGACCTTACTTATGGAGGACGAAGACGAAGATTTTATTACTATTATCTATTATATTTCTCCACTGCCCCATTTTATTACACTGCATTGTTCTCTATTATTCTCTGGTATGTGTAACTCTGATATGTATTGTATAAGTATAATCAAATATTTTGTAAAACATCTTCATGAACTGTATATTTGATTATTATATTTTATCGTTTTGCTACAAGATTCCGTTATGTTCTTTTTCTTTCTTTGCCTTTTCTTATTTACCCCATAACAATCCGCCCTTTTGTATGGTTTAAGTCTGACGTGTGTGGTTTATCGTCGATTTAAACCGTACAAAAATGTGGGACACTACAAACTTCCACCTTCAAGTCAGAGTATAAGCAATAAAATCATTAAGTGGACGTAGGAAAAGATTAGCCGAACCACTATAAAGTGTGTGTGTTCTTTTTTTACTCATTTTCCATTTATTTTTTTCACTTTTTATTCTTTACGTGATCTATTGGATGTTTGTGCCATTTTTGATTCAAACATCGATTTATAATTTATGATTTATAATTTAATTGTTGTACAACTAATGCATCTTAAACACTCATCTAAGAGTTAACCGGCCCACCTCCGATTAAAAGAGTTCGTCTGACCAACTACTTTGGGGTCTGTACATCTTCCATATGGATTCTACAGTACTAAGATGCGAAATGTGTTAAGGCATAACCGAAGTCTTTGTTATTGCTCACTTGGGACCTATAGTGGATATAGCCTCTATAGTAGACCTACTAACAAAGACCGGTCCGAAAATACTAATATGGCCTGTAACGACCAGCCTTTTCAACTTTTGAATTTCGATACTAATACATCTATGGTATCCATATGTCAGGCACCCAAGTGCCAGAAAGAAAAATTGTTATGGTAAAATAAAAAGAAACAGAAATAGAACAAGAAAGAAGGAACACAATATTAGAATCTCATAATGGAACGGTAACATATAATATCAAAAGGCAGTACAAAATTGTCACTCTAAGATACAAAACATTTAAGAGTTATAATTCTAAATACTATCATCAGCCTGGATGTTATAACAATCTATATGCACAAAAGCTGATATATACATAATAGTAATGCAGCGGAAATAAGAACACTACGGAGGTAAAACATCCAGCTTATCTCCTCGAGCTCCAATGAACCTCAAACTAAAACATGCCTTCCTCAGACTACTCGGAAGAGATATAATGATACGCCCTTTTGACCATCGAAAGTTGACACCAAACACTACCACTGTGTTCCAGTGTCGCACATCCAATCGAAAAAAGGGAAAATTATTAGGGTAAACAAAAAGGAAAGAATAGAGTATAGAGAAATACAGAACCTCACAGCAGAATCGACAACATGTAATATAACAAGGACAGTAGAAATTTTCACTCTAAACATACAAAGTATATCAGAGTTAAAAACAAACCTTATCAGCTGGACAGTTATAAAATCCTAACCTTACAAATGCCGATAGGTATACTATATAATACAACCGAATATAGAAATGTACGATAGATGAATCTTCAGCTCCCCTCCATGATCTCCAAAGCTTCGAAGACAACTTGGGAAAATTCTTGGTTTGACACAAGCAATATAATAAATAACAGAATCAGTCTGGAAATACCAGCGTGAGATAACTCAAATAATGAGGAACATAGAAAAGTTCTATGAGACCATGTCGCTAACATGGAATGAGTTTTTACCTCACAAGACTAACATCCATATAGGCAAGAGTAGAAATAATATCGGGAAACAAACCCAATTTGGAATGGGAATAACTAATATTAAACCAGACTTGAAAGAGTGGAAATAAACCGAGTAAAATCCAAACTGGATAGAATGGATAGAACAAGGAAAATAATCCAACTTTATAGCATGGACAAAATAAGGTAACAATCCAAACTTGATATAATGGTCTGAATAAGGTAACAGTCCAATTTGATAGAATGGACTAAATCAATACTTATATGCCGTGATGAGGAGTTGCCTCTACAAGTGGCAGTTTAAAGATAAATCAGATTCAAGGTTTTCGAATCAAATAAGGAAAGGAAATTTTTCAACAAATGTCAAGGAAGGTTCACCCCCCTTGAAGTATACGTCTAGTAATTTACTCGTGAGAAGCTTATTTACTCAGTGATACTTCTTGGACAATACCAAGCCGGACCATGCCGGACCTTACCAAGTACTCGAACATTTCCACATCTAAGTGCACAACCGAATCCAACCTAGAGAGATGTGAAAATACCCTTTGATAGGAGCAAACCCACATAGGTTGGCTTCCTCTCGTGCTTTTGGTTTAGTCATTTCTAACAAAGGATAACAAAGCTCGATTGAGCAGCAAATCATTTTTTAAGATGACGATACACCATGAAGAAAGATGAATCCGATAAATAATAAATCAACTATCGGAGATAATTAAAATGATTGTATATGGAAATTTTATGTCATTTATTTACCACTACTCGTTGATTCCAAACAAGTCATATCTCTCTGGTTGAAAATGATGTCGGGAAAGTTGAGGTAGTATTACCTCTAGGCATCACCTTGATGACATCTTTAACCTTTCAAATAGAAACGAATCCAAGCCTCAACATTCAGCGTTAAACGCATGACTAGATCCTTTCTACATAAGCGATATCGATTATGAAACTATTGTTCTATAACCGAAATCGAACTTTAACTTTTAAAAGAACTAAACATGTGCTTGATTTTCATATTTCCATATTGGTAAAACAGTTTTAGAATTAGTTCTTGATTGTTAAAATGTTAAGAGAATAATTTTTCCAAGTATGCGACCCCCAAGGCTTAAACCAACATCAGACTGAGCACCAAGAAGATTATCCAACTTAACATCCCTATAATCGAGTTCCAATTCCTTTTTATAACTTTTAAACAATATTAGTTATCCCGAAAGATAATTAATCACATTTAAAATATCTTTTAAATAAACAAATCCATTATCTTTAATAAAATAGATAATTATTTCCAAACATTTATATAACATTGGCAAATTAACTTTGAAATCTTTATTAAATCAGTTGACTAAAGCAATTTTGTTATATTAGTTAATCTATTTTAATCATTTAATTAAATCAATTAATTAACTTTAAATATCATTAATTACAAAGATTAATTGAGTACAACAATCATTCGTTAAAAACGAATAAGTCATCTCGAACATCATTTATAAAAATGAAAAGTAATTTTAAATACCATAAATTAAAACAATTAATTAAATTTAAATAATCATAAATTAATTGGATTAATTAAATTCAAACTCCATTAGCTAAAACGATAAATTAAAATATCATTTGTCAAAAAGATTTATTTAATTATAAAACATCATTAATTTAAATGATTTAACTAAATTCCGAAAATAATTAGTTAAAACATTGATTAAATTTAAAATAATCATTAATTAAAATGATTAACTAAATTTGAATGTCGTTATTTAAAATGGTTAATTACTTTTAAATATTTATTAAGTAAATGATTATTAATTTCAGTTAACATTAACTAAAATAATTAATTAAGTTCAAGAAATTAATTAAACTCCATTATCCTTAATTAAAAGAATTAATTAAACTCAAATAATCATTAGTTAAATTGATTAATTAAGTATGCGACATCATTAGCAAAAATGCTTAATTAAATCTAAATATAAAACAATTTTTAATCATCACTTATTAAATTGGTTAATTAATTCTAAAATCATTAGTAAAAGTGATTAATTATTTAAATTATCATTAATCAAAATGATTAATGAATTTTCGGTATCCTGTTTAACGGAAACACAAGCTTAAGTTCATATGACAAGGTTTTGGGAATGAAATTGAATAAAATGATGATATAGACAAATTGCTATAACAGTGTTTAACAATTTAAATGGGATATCATGATTTATTTTAATTAACCATCATTATATCAATATAAGTGAGCAAATAAATAATTTTTGGCAAGAAATCCCCTTTGGGTCTCTCTATAGATTTTTCCTACAAAACAACGGTTTTGGATAATATATAGATAATCGTATGGGTTTATAATGATCAAATTAATATGTCATCCATTTTCCAAACAAAAATTCAACCAAATAATTAATTAACATCCAAGCAATCAATAAACATTTATAACATCATTGATATGGTATAATAAAATTTAGTTTGAGTTAAACTCATTTTGATTTTCGTTTCTGTTGAAACGTTCCAATTTTGGACTAAAACCGAACAGCCATACAATTTTAGCCTAAATTTTCGCTTGCTCCAAATCTATCCAAATAAATTCCATCATGAAGCTCTCGATGACACGAGCCTAATGCAGAAAATGGTGTTCGAATCCGTCCTCGTATAAGCGAGATACGAAATTTATAAGTGATCAATAGATTAAAAAATTATAATATGAAAACTTAAACAACTTATATTAAATTACAACAATGCTCCCTTCACGACCATCATTTTCCCCGGTCACCGATAACCAAGGTCTCTCGTGGGCATGCATGAGAATTCGATGCCCACTCCATTCTGGCCACGAGCGACGACCAACCTGACATCGAAGCTCGCCCCAACCACCGTGTCTCTAATGCCACCACCCTCGACACCCAACACAGCCTGCAGCTCACCGAAAACGAATGCAAACAATGCCGTTCAACTCGAAATTGCTGCCTCTACAGACGATTTTGCAACTCCAAACTCCGACCATAGATAGGCCCCACCATGCCTTACAACTTCCCTTCAGAACCTATTGCCAAACGACAAGCCAATACGCCGAAAAACCCATATAATGTTGTGTCACTCATTAGCGAACAACAGCCATTTCGCGTTGCTAGGCAATAATCCAATCGTAGATAACACTCATCTCACCGAGCTCTACAATTCCCTAGTTGGCAATATGGTCTAAAAATGCATGGAACGGTCCTGGTGATCGTGATCCTTGGATGAGGCTACGATGATTTGAAAATTTGCATGCACCAATTTCATGTTGCTGCCATGCATTTATAGTGGAAGGATGCTCATGAGTTGACATGGTGAAGGTATGGGTGAAGTGTGGAGTGAATAAGATAAAGTATGGGTTGAGAGTACAGTTGATATTATATATATATATATAAATATATATTGTTTTAAATTTAAATTTAAATTATCAAGATATAAAATGTCAAAAAATTCCGAACTCCTATAGAGACGTGCCGCCTTGTAACAACTCTGTTTTTATTACCGTAGAAATAAAAATTTAATATAGAAATTTTAATTTGAGATTTGAAAAAAAATTTGCAATGCAAAATCATTTACAAGTTAGTTGAACATATAAGTCGTAGTCAGTTGCAAAGTCATTTGAAAAATAACAAAGCTATGTTGTAACTTCATTTTGCCTTCACGTGCGTGTGAGGCTAAGTCCATTCAAAAACATATAGGAACACTTTGCTGAAAACACAATAAATGTAAAGCAAATTTGAACATTTGTGCTGCTATCATCATTCTTTAATGGAAGCATGTCATTTCTTACAACTGAGGCACGTTTTCATTAAATGCATTTGTACAAAACACTTTCCAACACACATTTTCTTTGACTTATACACAATTGGGAAAAAGAAAAGTTAAGGCCTTCCTCATTTTGTTCAAATTTCCAGTGGTCGTGTAGAATGCATTAATGGCGGTTCAAATTTTAGCTTCAAGTGGTTCCTAGTTGCTAACTAATTTTCAAGAAAATTTTTGGTGAGTGCAAAACTCACATTTCTAATTTATTTTATTTACCTCATTATTAGCGTGCAGTAATGCCTACACAAAATTCAAATATGTATGCATTTCACTGAAATGCGTTGCCTAGGATGCAATACTCGAAATCAAGCCAAGATATTATTTTTTGGTTTCATTTAGTGCATGTATGTAACGCACATAAGTAAGTCCAGGTTAGTTTATTGTTTTTCTTCTACTTCATGTTGCGTGCAAGGGTAACGCACGAAACTAGGCCGAGCATCATTTACATGCCTGCATATTCTTCTGTGCTTGCATGATAGTAGTGAACGTGCACGAAGTATTAAGTGCAAAGTATTTAAGCTAAGGCCTTCTTCATTTTTCGTTTTATATTTGTGTTTACAAATATGTGTAAATGAAGGCAAAGTCCAGGCTACTCATTTTTTACGTGTGTACATGTAACTTTGTTTAGAAATTTTTTTCTTTTCTTTTTCATGCAAACATTTTATGCATCAAAGTTTTGAAATATTGCCAGGTTTATGAATAACACGTGATACCAAAATTCAAGTTCAAACTAGTTTTTGTGTGCAAATATGCGTGT
This sequence comes from Allium cepa, assembly GCA_030765085.1. Lineage (NCBI taxonomy): Eukaryota > Viridiplantae > Streptophyta > Magnoliopsida > Asparagales > Amaryllidaceae > Allium > Allium cepa. Next base: position 170,638,637 of record CM060932.1, read on the forward strand.
AAGATGTATTGGAAAGAAAACTAGGTCCAGGCACTCTTATTTCCTTCATTCGTGCGTGCGTAAAAAAATTATTGCCAGCTCATTTTTTTTATCAACTTCATTTTTTCAATATTGTATAGTAATAGTTCCAGGCATCAATTGCTTGCACACAAATTAAAGCATGCGTGAGTACTGCATGTTGCATTGCACTAAAGTGTGTCTAGACCATTATATTATTATTTGCGTGAAAAGTGTATATGCACAGACTATTAATTATTTTCATGTGTGCATGTCCAGGTCGTATTTTTTTCTTTTGCCTATCCCTTACTTGTATGTTATCAATTTTACATGCAAATAGTGTACTGCGTGAAAACCAAGTTCAAGTTATAATTTGATTATATTGTAGTGTTGCCCAGGTGTTTGGTTTCCTTTATTCCTGTACGCAAAAATTAAAGTGCTCAGGTCATCATCATTTTTTTACCTGTGTGCGTGCAAATATGAGTTGCACGTTACTTCATTAATTTACCTTTGAGCCGGTGTTTGGTTTTGAAAAGTATTTTGTTGCGGTTATTTTTATAACGGATTTTTACCCCGGTATTTTTATTTGAAGCATGCTGTTTTGATGAGTTTTTGACGAATAAAAATTACTGTTGTGTTGACTTCAGTAACCATCAATATAAAGTGAATTTTCAAGCTTCTATCTTGCAATCAAGAAAACCTGCAACGTTGATTTTGATATTCGTTATTACGGTGTTTTGTGAAGCGCGATTCCCTTGTCGAAATTGCATAGATGTTGCTTTTTTAATCACGTGTTTTTAAAATCGTTTTAAAATAAAACTGTTTCCAATTTTTTTACAGTTTACGCTTTCAAAAGAATGAGGAATCGATTTAAATGCTTCAACAAAATTAAGGACTATGAACCCTTTACTTTTACTGATCCGATTAATTCCGGACTTGTCCGTTTGAGAACGTAAATTCTATTTATATAAAATACATAATTTTGCACTTTCATGGAAATGATGATGAGATTTAAACGATTTAGCAAAAGTGCGGTGTATGGAACCATGTTTTACTAATTCGGTTAATTCCGGACTCGTTAATTGAAATATTTGCCGTCAAATTGCTGTTTGAAGATTTTGATGATTTTGTTGGGCTTTCGAGCCACTATGCTGGACCTTCGGGTCAATTACCAGTACTAGACCTTTGGGACATTTGTTGGACCTTCAGGTCATTCGTTGGGCACCGAATATTATGCTAACAGTACTTGATAGGCTTCGGCCATATGAGATGCACGTGCGTCGTAGCTCAGACTCGCCATATGCTGGGATCGATCCACTTTTATGCTGATTTTATAGCTATCTTATTTTGATTTCTAGAATTTTGTGTATTGTTGTTTTGAATTCAATTTTGAATTTGGAAGTTGATTTTGATGGAGTTTAATAAGTTGATTTTGATGGAGTTTAATGAGATTTCTTCATTTAAACTATGTTGATTATTTATGCTGAATAGTCTCATTCGAGATTATGATTAACTTGCATTGGTGTTGTTTATAATGCATTTATTTCTGAGTTTAAATTAGACTGATCCGTTTATTATTTTCTTTTAAATAATACTCGGGTCAGACCAAGTTATTTCAGGATAATCGCTATCTCTGATTCAGTTGCCGCTTCAGCTTTTGGGATTTCACCTCATCTTTTGTTTAGGCTTCGAGATGTTACTTTTAGTATATTGATTCTCATCTAATGTATGTTATGATGTCTATGTATATGTACATTTGGTTCATGTGAACCATCGAGTGTTGTAGCATGTATCTAGACTTACCTTCCGCTATATCTGATGTTTCTGTTCTGATGTGATTTTACTTATCTGTGTTGTTGTTATTATGAGCTGTTTTGAATTTTTCTTAAACCGCCATGGTTTCATTTTAGATTTGGATTGAATATATATCGTTGGGAGTAATTTACACAACTCCTATCGATGTAATCAATACTCGTCTAAGGCATAACTTACGGATGGTCACTTCTAACAAGCCTTATTCCTCGCAATAGCAGACGTTATTCCTTATAATAACTTTGTTATTGTGAGTATAGAGGTGGCTCGTCACAGCTTGGTACCAGAGCTGAAATTCAGAAGAAATTATAATAAACACAGAACAGAGGTAGAATGGAGCATGTGTTACAACTATTCAAGGGTTTTATTTGTGCCTTTCTGATCTATTCCTTCGTTGTTCTTAAACTTTTATCCACTCTAACATGTTGGAATATGTCTGGGAATGAATCTCATATTTCCATAGTATTCCATTTGTTAAATTCCTTATCAATCTTGTATTGTTTTAAGTAATTCTTATCTTCTCTTGTTCTCTCAGCCTATGGCTGGAAGAGGTAGAGGGAAGCATTCTACAGCAGGTCCGTCTGGTGGTTCTCATCCGAACGGAGTCTATATGTCAGCTGATCAGTTTATGGAGCTATTTCGAGGTACCCAGCCTTCTGTTGCTACTCCCGCTGCTCCTACTCACAAGTCTGCCTTCGCCCGCATGTGTAGTGACTATTCCCACCTTGGAGGCAAGCCTTTCAAGGGATCGGAAAATGTATTGGAGGTTCAGACTTGGTTGCGCGCTAGTGAGCGCATGTTTTCTCGGATAGATCTTTCTGATCATCATCACATTTTCGTGGCATCTAACATGTTGCAAGAACGTGCGCTTGATTGGTATGAGCTTTTGATTGCGGAAGTTAATGAGTCCTCTCTCTCGTCGAATCGGTTTAAGGGACGATTCGAACTTAAGTTTGTTCCTGAATCAGAAAAGGCTAATCTTGCTCGTAGTTTCCTTGAGTTAAAACAAGGAAAGTCCTCTGTTTCTGATTATGTTGCATCTTTCGAGGCCTTGTCCAAATACGGAGTTGAGTTCATTAACACTCCACGTAAGAAGAATCTTAGATTTGTCGAAGGTAGAAGAAGTATTTGAAGAAAGTCCTTTTGCTTCAGCTTAAGCTTCCTTTTGAGGAACTTGTTGATTCAACACTTTGCCTTGAAGCTGTCGAAAATGAACGTGATAGTGGTGATGAGGTTGAGGTTTCTAAGAACCCCAATAAGAAGAGGTTTCCATTTCATAAGCCTAATTCTTCCAAGAAGAAGAAGAAGCAAGCCACCTCTAGTTCTTAGCCTAGTAGTGCACCTTCTAATCTGAGGGTGTGATATAATTGTGGTTCTCTGGATCATCTTCTTCGTAGCTGTCCTAAGCCTCGCATTTGCCGTTATTGCATGAAAGAGGGTCATTGGGTTTCTGATTGTCCTACTGCTCCTAAGGGTTTTAAATCTGGGAAGCTTAATGTTGCTAAAGCTTTTGGTGATTCATCTTAGCCCAAAGGTATTACTCCTTCTGTTTTGGAAGGTGTTATTTTATTTCATGGCCGTTCTATTAAAGTTCTCTTCAATATAGGTGCATTACATTCATTCATGTCAAAGGAGCTTGCTGATGTTATTCCTTTGGATGTTGTTTGTCTTTGCGACCCTTTGAGGATTGTGAATCCTATTGGAGGATCCGCTACTCTTGGTTTGATATGTGTTGGTGTTGAGATTATTCTATGTGGTTTTTCCTTTCATGCGAATCTGCAAATTATGGATCATCTTGGTTTTGATATGATTTTGGGAATGGATTGGCTCGTCCGTTATGAAGTTCAAATCCTATATCTCGAAAGAACTTTATATCTCAAGCATCCTGATGCTATCGAGCAGCTATCTATTATATTTCGAGGCATGGACCATGCTTCAAATGCTCTCATTTCTTCCTTCGAATCAGAGGATGTCATAGCTAATATTCCGGTTGTCTGTGATTTTTCTGATGTCTTCGAGCCTATTTCGAGTTTGCCGCCGCAGAGGGAAATTAAGTTCCGTATTGATCTTATCTCTGCTGCTCATCCTGTCAGTCGTCCTCCCACGAGGATGTCTACTATGGAAAATGAGGAACTCGAGCAACAATTATCTGAATTGGAAGCCAAGCAATTTATTCGTTCTACCTCATCTCCTTGGGGCACCGCCGTTGTCTTCGTTAAGAAGCCAGATGGTACTCTTAGGCTTTGCATTGATTATCGCAAGCTAACGAGCTCACTATCAAAAATAGATATCTATTACCTAGGATCGACGACATATTCGATCAATTAAGTGGCGCTAAGCTTTTCACCCAACTCGACCTTGCTACCGGTTTTCATCAGTTACGAGTTGCGGAAGATAACATCCCTCTTACCGCATTCCGTACTCGTTATGGTTCTTATGAATGGCTTGTTATACCGTTCGGTTTGATGAACGCTCTAGTGTATTTTGTTGATCTTATGAATCATATATTCCGAGAATATCTCGATAAGTTCATATTGGTTTTCACAGATGATATTCTTATTTATTCCAAATCTGAAGCCGATCATATTCTGTATTTGGAGATTGTTTTGAGCACTCTTCGTCGGCATCAGCTTTATGCCAAATTCTCCAAGTGTCACTTCTAGGAGAATAAGGTGAAGTTTCTCGGTCATATTGTTTCTTCCGATGGTATCTCTGTCGATTCTTTCATGATTGAATCTATTCAGAATTGGAAGAGGCCCGAAACCGTTACTGAGATACGTAGTTTCCTTGGATTGGCGGGTTATTATCGCCGGTTTATTAAGGACTTTTCTCGTATTGCCTTACCGCTTACCACTCTCACGAGAAAAGCCGTTCCTTTTGTTTGGTCTAATAAGTGTGAGATTTCTTTCATGAAGTTAAAAGATCTCCTTACTCATGCTCTTATCTTAGTGGTTTCCGAAGGGAATCATGATCTTGTTGTTTATACCGATGCCAGTGGTTATGGACTCGTTGCTGTTCTCATGCAAAAGGATAGAGTAGTTGCCTATACATCTAGACAACTAATGCCTAACGAGATTCGTTATGCTACCCATGGTTTGGAGTTAGCCGCTATAGTCTTTGCTCTGAAGATTTGGCGACATTATTTATTGGGCGAGCGTTTTGTTCTCTTCACTGATCACAAATCTTTGAAATATCTCTTCGCTCAAAAGGAACATAATATGAGGCAACAACATTGGCTTTAATTTCTTGCTTCATATGATTTCGATACTCAATATATCCCTGGTAAGGGTAATCGAGTTGCTGATGCGCTTAGTTGCAAGCAGCAAGTTGTTGTTTCCATGATGCTAGCAGAGTGGAATATATTGGAAGCTTTATATCATTGTGATATTAGAGACTGTCCTTCAGTTTCTAATTCTCTCGTGCTTATATTTAGCATGGAAGCTCATCCTAGTTTGTTGGATCGAATTGCCGATACCCAGAAACAAGATCCAGATCTCTCTTATCTTATTCAGAGTTGTAAATCGGAATCCCGAACTGATAATCTAAAGGATTTCGATACTGATATTCGTGGTTGTATTCGGAAGAAGGGACGGTTAATCGTGCCTAATGTTCCTAATCTTAGAAATGACATTCTTGAGGACTGTTATCGTTCTAAGTATACTATCCATCCAGGCAGTAGTAAGATGTATGCTGACATGAAACGTGTATACTCTTGGAAAGGTATGAAGCGTGATGTTGCAAGTTATGTGAGTCGTTGCATGACTTGTCAACTTATTAAAGCGGAACACCATCGTCCTAGTGGTCTTTTGCAGCCTCTTGAGATTCCTTGGTGGAAATGGGGTCAAACTTCTATGGACTTCATTGATGGTCTACCTCGTTCAAGGTCGGGCCTACTAGTGTTTGGGTGATTGTTGACCGATTGATCAAATCAGCCCATTTTATTCCTATCAAGTCCAACCGGACTGCTCCTTTGTTGGCTAAGCTTCTTATTAAAGAAGTCTTTCGATTTCACGGAGTTCCTAGTTCCATTGTTAGTGACAGAGATCTGCTTCTCCCTAGTGGTTTGTGGCTGAGCCTTCAGAAAGCTTTTGGTACTAAGCTCAATCTCAACACAGCTTATCATCCATAGTCTGATGGTCAGACTGAAAGGGTGAATCAAGTCTTAGAAGACCTTTGCGCTTATATTCTTGATTTTGGTGGTAGTTAGGAAGACCACTTATCTCTTGTTGAATTTTCTTATAACAACAGTTTCCAATCTAGTATCGATATGGCTCCTTTTGAAGCCCTTTATGGAAGACCGTGTCGATCACCATCTTGTTGGTTGGAATCCGGGGAAATGTTAGTTCTTGGCCCCGATTATATTCGTGAATCTTCTGAGAAGATTCATATTATTAGACAGAAAATTAAAAAGGCTCGGAATAGGCAGAAATCTTATGTCGATCATCGTAGGAAGCCTTTGGAATTTACTGTTGGCGATCGCGCGTTCATTCATGTTTCTCCAATGAAGGGTGTGGTGCGTTTTAGTAGCTCTGAGAAATTGGCTCCTCGATATGTTGGACCATTTCCTATTACGGAATGCATTGGCCCTGTTGCTTATCGTGTATCGCTACCTATTCAGTTTTCGAGAATTCATGACGTATTTCATGTATCCCAGCTTCGTCGATGCCTTCGAAATTCGGATTCTATTATTGATCTCATGTGTTGCAAGATCTTGAGATCTCACCCGACTTGTCTATGGTGCAAAATCCTATTCGTGTGCTAGCTTCGGAGGTTAAACGCCTTCAGAATAAAGAAGTCCCGCTTGTGAAAATTCAATTGTCCGTAAACCCCAAAGATTGCACTTAGAAAACCAAAGAATTCATCGAGCATTCTTATCCCGGTTTTCCCTCCTCTTTGGGTGGGGGTGAGCATTCTTAATTCATCTTTTCTATTTTAAATCTTTGTTGTGATGAATAAATTGTGTTATATACTGCTTTTAGTATGAAAATTACGGGGATGCAATTTTTATAGGGGGTGTTTGTAACAACCCTGTTTTTATTACCGTCGAAATAAAAATTTAAAATAGAAATTTTATTTTGAGATTTGAAAAAAAATTTGCAATGCAAAATCATTTACAAGTCAGTTGAACATATAAGTGGTAGTCAGTTGCAAAGTCATTTGAAAAATAACAAAGCTATGTTGTAACTTCATTTTGCCTTCACGTGCGTGTGAGGCTTAGTCCATTCAAAAACATATAGGAACGCTTTGCTGTAAACGCAATAATTATAAAGCAAATTTGAACACTTTATGCTGCCATCATCATTCTTTAATGCAAGCATGTGCTTTCTTACAACTGAGGCACGTTTTCATTAAATGCATTTGTACAAAACTCTTTCCAGCACATGTTTTCTTTGACTTATACACAATTGGGAAAAAGAAAAGTTAAGGCCTTCCTCATTTTGATCAAATTTCCAGTGGTCGTGTAGAAAGCAATAATGGCGGTTCAAATTTTAGCTTCAAGTGGTTCCTAATTGCTAACTAATTTTCAAGAAAATTTTTGGTGAGTGCAAAACTCACGTTTCTAATTTATTTTATTTACCTCATTATTAGCGTGTAGTAATGCCTACACAAAATTCAAATATGTTTGCATTTCACTGAAATGCGTTGCCCAGGATGCAATACTCGAAATCAAGCCTAGATATTATTTTTTTTGGTTTCATTTACTGCGTGTATGTAACGCACATAAGTAAGTCGAGGTTAGTTTATTATTTTTCTTCTACTTTATGTTGCGTGCAAGGGTAACGCACGAAACTTGCACGAAACTAGGCCAGGCATCATTTACATGCCTGCATATTCTTCTGTGCTTGCGTGATAGTAGTGATCGTGCATGAAGTATTAAGTTCAAAGTATTTAAGCCCAGGCCTTCTTCATTTTTCGTTTTATATTTGTGTTTACAAATATGTGTAAACAAAGGCAAAGTCCAGGCTACTCATTTGTTACGTGTGTACGTGTAACTTTGTTTAGAATTTTTTTTTTCTTTTTCATGCAAACATTTTATGCATCAAAGTTTTGAAATATTGCCAGGTTTATGAATAACGTGTAACACCAAAATTCAAGTTCAAACCAGTTTTTGTGTGCAAATATGCGTGTAAGTTGTATTGCAAAGTAAACTAGGTCCAGGCACTCTTATTTCCCTCATTCGTGCATGCGTAAAAATTTTATTGCCAGCTCATTATCATTTTTTATCAACTTCGTTTTTTTCAATATTGTATAGTAATAGTTCCAAGCATCAATTGCTTGCATACAAATTAAAGCATGAGTGAGTACTGCATGTTGCATTACACTAAAGTGTGTCCAGACCATTATATTATTATTTGCGTGCAAAGTGTATATGCACAGACTATTAACTATTTTCAAGCGTGCATGTCCAGACCGTAGTTTTTTTGCTTTGCCTATCCCTTACTTGTATGTTATCAATTTTACATTCAAATAGTGTACTGCGTGAAAACCAAGTTCAAGTTATAATTTGATTATATTGTAGTGTTGCCCAGGTGTTTGGTTTCCTTTATTTCCTGCATGCAAAAATTAAAGTGCTCAGGCCATCATCATTTTGTTACCTATGTGCGTGCAAATATGAGTTGCACGTTACTTCATTAATTTACCTTTGAGCCGGTGTTTGGTTTTGAAAAGTATTTTGTTACCGTTATTTTTATGACGTATTTTTACTTCAGTGTTTATGTTCGAAGCGTGTTGTTTTGATGAGTTTTTGACGAATAAAAATTACTGTTGTCTTGACTTCAGTAACCGTAATTTAAAGTGAATTTTCAAGCGGCTATCTTGCAATCAAGAAAACCCACAACGTTGATTTTGATATCCGTTTTTATGGTGTTTTGTGAAGCGCGATTCCCTTGTCGAAATTGCTATAGATGTTGATGTTTTAATCATATGTTTTTAAAATCGTTTTAAAATAAAATTGTTTCCAAAATTTTTATAGTTTACGCTTTCAAAAGAATGAGGAATCGATTTAAACGCTTCAGCAAAATTAAGGACTATGAACCCTTACTTTTACTGATCTGGTTAATTTCGGACTTTTTCGTTTGAGAACGTAAATTTTATTTATATAAAATACACAATTTTACACTTCCAAGGAAATGATGATGAGATTTAAACGATTTAGCAAAAGTGTAGAGTATGGAACCACGCTTTTACTAATTCGGTTAATTCCAGACTCTTTAATTGAAATATTTGTCGTGAAATTGCTGTTAGAAGATTTTGATGATTTTGTTGGGCTTTCGAGCCACTATGCTGGACCTTCGGGTCAATTACCAGCACTAGACCTTTGGGTCATTTGTTGGACGTTCGGGTCATTCGTTGGGCGCCAAATATTATGCTGACAGTACTTGGTAAGCTTTGGCCATATGAGATGCACGTGCGGCGTAGCTCAGACTCACCATATGCTGGGATCGATCCACTTTTATGCTGATTTTATAGTTATCTTATTTTGATTTCTAGATTTTTGTGTATTGTTGTTTTGAATTCAATTTTGAATTTGGAAGTTGATTTTGATGGAGTTTAATAAGTTGATTTTGATGGAGTTTAATGAGATTTCTTCATTTAAACTATGTTGATTATTTATGCTGAATAGTCTCATTCGAGATTATGATTAACTTGCATTGGTGTTGTTTATAATGCATTTATTTCTGAGTTTAAATTAGACTGATCCGTTTATTATTTTCTTTTAAATAATACTCGGGTCAGACCGAGTTATTTCTGGATAATCGCTATCTCTAATTCAATTGCTGCTTCAACTTTTGGGATTTCACCTCATCTTTTGTTTAGGCTTCGAGGTGTTACTTTTGGTGTATTGATTCTCATCTTAAGTATGTTATGATGTATATGTATATGTACATTTGGTTCATGTGAACCATCGAGTGTTGTGGCATGTATCCAGACTTACCTTCCGCTATATTTGATATTTATGTTCTGATGTGATTATACTTATCGGTGTTGTTGTTATTATGAGTTGTTCTGAATTTTTCTTAAACCACCGTGGTTTCGTTTTAGATTTGGATTGAATATATATCGTTGGGAGTAATTTACACAACTCCTATCGATGTAATCAATACCCGTCTAAGGCATAACTTGCGGATGGTCGCTTCTAACAAGCCTTATTCTTTGCAATAGCAGACGTTATTCCTTATAATAACCTTTGTTATTGTGAGTATAGAAGTGGGGCGTTACACACCTGGCGTTCTATATGATATACTCCTATTCTAAGCACAATGAAAGTTGTCTTGGAACCTAACTCGATGGTATGCAGAAGATAGGATTTTCGACCTAGTTATTATATTAAATTTTCGATATTAATTTCAAAGCATTTCGATCTCGTACGACTAAATGATACATATGGTCGCCACAAAATTCGTACGACATAATATAGTTCGCTATTATGGATCTAACGAAACTAGTTTCGTCGAATTCCAAGATAGTGTCCCAAAAGGCTAATTTCACAGATTTAAATACTTAATTATCAGTATTTATCTGATCTATTTATATTTGTAAATAAGTTTACAAATTGAATTCACCAATATTATATATTAATTAAAAGGAGTTAAATAAAACTATCAAATCCATTTAGTTAACAATTATAATATTCAATATTCCCTATATGTTTTGATAAAAATGGTAGTGGATATACCGCGCCATATTTACTACTAAATAAAAATACAATTACAATTACACCACCACATACCACAGACCACATACATATAAACCACATTACAGACCAACCAAGCCACATACAAACATACTAACATCGACCATATACCAAAAAAGCACATCCAAAACACATAATATTTATAGTACACATGAAGCAGCAGAGTTAAAAAGCCATATATAGAATCACACCCTGGTGATCAAAAAGACAAACAAAAAGATCAGCACTGCTGCAACATGACACCCGTCAGCAAACACCTCAAGTGACTTTTTGCCTTTTGGCTTACCCTACTAGCAACTAAGCTTTCAATACAATCAACAACCTTGCGTTTTTTAATTCCTGCCCAAATACTAACGAACTTTAGCACTTGAAATAGAATACTATTAGAACTGTTAGCAATGCCTTTAAAGCATCTTTTATTCCTCTTATTCCACAATATCCAGCAATAAGCAAAGTTAAGTAAAGTAAATTTGTGTCTTGATTCATCATTAGGAAGTTCGTCAAACAAAAAATCCTAAAAGTAGAACCGGTCTCTTATATGATATTTCCACTCAAGATTAATATGCAAATTAACCAAATATTTAGTCCAAATATAAAATGCGGCATCACAGTCACAGAACAGAAGAGCATAATTTTCCATGTCCTCTCTACAAAATAAACATTTCTCCAATACCATCAACCCTTTTCTCTTCAGCTTATTCATTGTGTTAAGCTTTCCATGAATAATAGACCACATGAAAAATATTCACTTTTACTGGCATATTTTTAACCTTCCACATATTTCTGAAACCAACAAAATTCCTACCTGAAAAAATGACAAAATGATACATATTCCTAACTCTATATTTCTTCCCATTATCAAGCTACCAAATAAATTCATCCCTTCCTTCTTCCAAGCCATAACCTTCTAATAATTGAATCAGACTCATGAGTTGAGTAAGCGCTTTCCCTTCAATAATTCTATTAAAAGAAAGTCTCCACCTAAATCCATTAGCATTCCAGTCGTACATTCTAGCTACAAAAACATATTTGTCAACTACTAATTCAAACAAAGCGTCAAACTTGACTGCTAAAGGAATTGAAATCAACCACCTATCACACTAAAATGAAATGCTACTACCATCTTTAACCTCCAACTTTATACCAATTTGAAACAACAGAGAGAAACTCAAAATATCCTTCCAAAATTTAGAACATCTCCTGCTATCAACATACCAAGAAAAAAATTATCATATTGTGTAGCCATGATCCAATCTTTCCAGAGAGAAGAATTTGAACTAACCATATCCCATAACCACTTGCATAATAAGGAAACATTCATATCACACAAATTTATCACCTCTAATTCATCCTGACGCACTGATTTGCATACTTGATCCCAAGAAATCAAACAACATAAAATTTTTGTCTCCTACTCCCAGTACAAAAGAAATTCCTTCTAATCGAATCTATCTTCTTAATTACCCAAGAAGGACATTATAAAATGATAGCCAATATAAAGGAATAAAAGATAAAACTAAGTTCACCAAGACAAGCCTACTAGCTTTAGATAAAGAACTACCTTCCATCAAGCAAGCCTTGTTATTGATCAACAAAAACTAGTCATCTTTATGTAATTTATTCGGTCTAATGCTGAACCCCAAATAAGAAAGAGGAAATTCTCCAACTTTACAATTCAGCATATTAGCAACTAGCTTTGCATTTTCACTTTCCTTTCCTATAACCATTACTGCACTTTTGTGAAAATTAATTTGCAACCCAGAGAGGCTTTCAAAAGCATATAGTATAAATTTCAAAGTTGCAATATACATACAGAATGAATCGTTGAATATTATTGTGTCATCAGCATAATGCAAAGAGCAAATTCCCTCCATCACAAACTTCTCACCCATACTTATGATCAAACCCGTATTGCAGCTAACTTTTAAAATCTAAGTAAAAACATCAGTAGCTAAATCAAATGACAAAGGAGAAAGAGGATCCCCCTGTCTCAATCCTCTCTTAGAACTAATGGTTTTGCCTTTTACCATTAACAAAAAATATTAGATTTACTTGAGAAAATAATTTTTTAAATCCATGATATCCAGTTCTCACTAATTCCTCTAGCTCTTAACAAATCAATTAAAAACCTCCAATCAACAGTATCAAAAGCCTTAGCAAAATCAAGCTATAACAATGTACAAGAAGTAGAATTTTTAGAACAGAAAGAAACAACTTCCTGAACAAGTGTTGCTCCCTCCAATATTGATCTCCCCTTTATAAAAGCATTCTATGCTTTATCAATTAAGAAATCCATCTTATTCTTTAGTCTATTAGCAGGTACTTTAGCGATCAATTTAAAGGTACTATTTAATAAACTAATGGGTCTTAAATCTGCAAGACTTAAATCTCCTTCTTTTTTTGAATAAGAACAACATTTACATAGTTCAACATCTCCAAGTTCAATGTCCCCACCTTAAAACTTTAAAAAAAGTCTCATAATATCCCTCTTCAGCCAACTCCAATATTTAGTAAAGAAAAAATTTAGAAACCAATCTGGCCTATGAGCCTTGTCACATGGAATTTCATTTAAGTCATAAAATACTTCTTCTTCTGTAAACATACCATCCAAATCTAAAAGTTCTATGCTGTTAGGATAAAGCAATTTCCAATCAGCATCAACCCTATTATCTCTACATCTCCCAAAAATCCTCTTGTAATAATTAGTAAATGCTCTGTTTAAATCTTCTTGTTTACTAATCTCAACATCTCCACACATAACACTATAAATCATATTTGATCTCCTTCTCCCATTTGCAACTATATGAAAATAACATGTATTTTTATCACCCTCGTTCAACCATTAAATTCTAGATCTTTGCCTCCAAAAAAATTCCCGCTGATCAATTACCTTTATTAGCTCTTCATCCTTCTCCTTTGACAAGTATTTTTCATTCTCATATAAACTTCTACTTTCTGCTCTTAGTATTTTCACCAGAATCAAACGCAATAGGGCAATGATTAGAAATTATAGATGACAACCCCTTTTGATATGATAAAGGATGAATACCTTCAAATTCTAGATTAATAAAAAAATCTATCCAATTTAACTAAAGTTGGATTTTCTCTACCACTACTCGATGTGTATTTCCTATTAGTAAAAGGAAGGGCAATCAGATTACATTCTCTAACAAATTCCCCAAAATCTACAACATCTTCCATATAGTCCTCCATTCTCTTGTTTCTTTTATCAATGAATCTGGTTGTATTAAAGTCTCCTCCAATTAACCAAGGTCCCTGTATTAATTGTTTAAAAGCAACGTATTCTTCCCATAATTTCTTTCTCTCGGTTCTAGTATTGGGACCATAGACACTAGTGACAAAATATAAAATCCCAGTCAAACTACACTTTCCTGCCAAATGTAAACAAAATTTATTCTTAATTTCTTGCATTAATGTCCACTTTCTACTATTCGTTCCAATAAAGATCCCTCTAGCACTGCCATTAACCTCAATGAAACTCTAACCATCCATCATTACACTTTCCAAACATAAAAAAATTATTATCCGGACAGGAAATTTTTGTCTCTTGTAACAAAACAATATCAGTTTTAACAACTTTTATAACATTTCTAGCTCTTGAGCATTTAATGTCATTTCCCAAGCCTCTAACATTCCATGAATATATTATTATTTTAAAGATAAAAATCTCTCATCTTTTTTATTTTAAATTCAGTAATGTCATCTTCATTATTTTTTTAAAAAACTAAACATTTTGCAAGTTCATAGTATTGGTCTTAAAATAAACTATTAAGTAAAGAAGAGATGAAAACACTACCCTCCAAAGGCTGATTAGCTTCCATATGTCTTGCACTTCTCCTCAAAAGAGTAAATCTAGCATGCTCTTTGCTATTGCCCCCTTTACTACTAGCCAATCTTGGACTCTCAAGGATGCTCTCGAACGGATTCTAATGAACCACAATCTACTTGCCTTTGTCATCATCCTTAGCTTTACCTTCGACTTCCATTGCCATATCATAAGCTTGCTGATAACCCATATCCACATCACCTAAATTTTTCTCTGCATTATTGCTACCAGATTCAGAGTTGAAACCATTTTATCATCATTACCGTCAGATGAAGTTAAATCAATAGGATTTCCAATTCCACCTTCTTGCATTTGACTTACTGTTTTCACTCTCCAATATTTCAGACTACCATCAACACCTTGCTAAAAAACATTCTTCTTAAATTTCTTTGAATCTATAACAAATTTTGGATCACCCATATATCTTCTAAGAGGGGTTTCATAATAATATTCATTAACAAAGAGCTTGATAAGAGAAGGAAGCACACAAGGATTTGTCACTTCAATTTCTACCTTTAAATTGGTAAAATCAACTGTACTCATAAAATCTCTTTAAAGATTCTTGACTTCACCAAGCTTGGCCAAAATGCAACTAACCATATCAGAACTTGTACAAGCAAGAGGTACATTATTAAGCACCACCCAAACTGTGACGCCCCAGACTCGACCTTCGAAAATCGATACACAAATACATCACTCGTATTCGAATGCCGCAGAATCAAATGTTGAGTTTGGTTCGCCGGAGCTTATAACAACATTAGGTGGATACAACACAGCGGAAACAGAATGAATGATTTTATTGATACACGACATTTGATACAACAATGATACAAATGAAATGATCAACATATATCAGAGATAAATACAACAGTGGAAAGAATAAGACAGCAACAGCAGCGAAACAAATATCTTCAATGCCAAGCTCCAAAACTCCAAACCAGAAGCTCGAACCACCATCGTGCTGAACTTGAAACACAATGCGATCGCCAAAACCTAAAGATTGAAGGCTATCAAATCTATGCTATTAGTTGACAATCTGAAAACCTGACTCTAGGTTGCCCATGTGGAAAATTATGGGCACCCAGAATTTAGAAAAAGAACAATAAAATCCAGGTCAGTCATGGGACTGGTGTGAGCAAACAAAAACAGTTTTATTTGAACACAAAAACAAACAAAAATAATTTAAAAGAAATTCGCTATGCTTTTTGGAAAACCGAAACTACCATAAGGCCTCCCGCAACACACACAATGCAAGCGCACAATTGGAGGAGATTTCTCCTTATGATAGTCAAACATGCTTGATACGGGAAAATCCTTTTGATATTATTATTAGTGCATAGTGCAGAAACCCTTTCGAAAGTATAATATTAATCTTAGCCAGCATACCACCATTATGGTATACCTACTATAGCTACCATGTTCAATAGCAGGTTACTGCCACATTCCATGGGAGGTTATACAACTAAAATCGTACAGGGCTCGTATTGTTTTGTTTGGATTTCCAATAAATGGTCGGGCTAAGGAACTTCCCGACCACATGGGTACGCCTCCGGAGGGACGCCTCGAGAACCTAACATGCTCACTTCAAACACAAGGCCGGGTAACCTCTATAACTAGGTAACTAACAGTCACGAGTATGCCATCCCCCAGTCGTCACCGACCTTTATCCGAGAGCTCTCAACACCATAAAATTGAAACAACCACAAAATTTAAATATCTAGGCTCCATACCATGATACCACTTTTTATCCAGAAGGAAAATGCACATACCCTAAAGGGCAGACCCTCATAACCTTGCGGCATTCTTCCTGTTTCGACCATTTTCGGGTTGTGAGGTCCGACGAAGTCTCGTCCACAAAGCTACGCTTTTCACAAAAGCCATGATTTGATCAAAAAATGATCAGAAGCACTCAGCATGCCACATTACCGAATTGGGAATGTATTACTAGTAACCATCAACTACATAACCTCTAAGCTCGTACGTCTCAAAGAAGGGTGTTAAGCTAAGAGGATAAATTCTCCACCACCAAACAGAAATGTATTCCATAGAAATCATCTTTACATCTCAAAGTATAACGTTAGACATACATCCATATAAGTCCATTTTGGGTTCGAATGGAACCGAAGGCACTTCAAAGAAGCCCTTGCAATCTGGGTATTCACAATTCCAATCGGACTCTATCACATATGGAGATCTATATACCATAGCTACTCAGTACAGAGTCATTCGACAAGTTATCCTATTGTTCTTGAAAACACCCGGTCTTCACCATCATCTTCAAATGCTATCCATTTCGTCATATCATTATTCGAAATGGGTTTTATGACATAAAGTCCCCTCCCGGCTAAACCGAATAATGAGCGCAAATTTTAAAAAACATATGGATATATTGGGATCTTAGTTAAATCACAACTTTCAACACTTGTTTCCCAAAACCTTTCTTTTGAATGGTTTAACACATTTCCACTTTTAATCTTTAAATAAAATATTCACCATTAAGATCCACTTCAAATTAAAACAAGGATCACCAATCTTTCACAAAGATTCATTCATAGCTTTCGAAACTATTTTCAATTTAATTCACTCATAACTTGAAATCTTTTCAATAAAAACTGAAAATCCATTTATTGTATGAAAGCCATTATCATTCGAAAACAAATGCTTTTTATTTCGAGAAAATCCGATTAAATTTACTCAAGATATAGCCTTTCAAAGTATACATTGAAAAATCAACGAACTGCCGTATTCTCGGCAAGTTCTATTTGAATTAAATTAAAATCTCTAAAAATAATTTAAAATACTTTAAAAATGGTTTAAATCAAAATATATATTGTATAACTTGGATACCCCTTTCAAACCATAATTTCAAAACAAGATATAGTATATTCAAACTAAATTTCAATTTCTAACTTCCTTTCCAAAGCTTTTCATATTCAACTCAATTTCACTTCCAAACCATTTGGATTCAAAATTAATCTTTTAAATAATATTTAAATTCAAAATATTTGTGGCTTAATCGATTTCTCGTGAAATCCATATTTGTGTGTGTGTGGTGTAGTCCAGGTGTTTTTACACACAACAATAACATATCACAGCCATTATCAATTCAAGCACAACAATATAGATAAGCGGTATACCTCTATAACGCTTATCTTCATTCATAGATTCACAAATAAATATGTAAATTCATCATAGATAAATAAATCACAGTCCATAGCTCAACCATATCATAGAACATAACACATCAAGGATATCACATAATTCAAAGCATTCCATACAATCCAAACATCCATAAGTAAGATTAATCAATAACCAGATTATAATTAATAAATTAATTACTTGTTAAGTAATTACTTATCTCTTGATTAATTAACATTAATAAATTACAAACCATTAATTTAATTAATTAATGAAAATTAATTAATCATTCTTAATCATCCATCTTAAATAATTATCCTTAATTGTTTAATTAATCACATTAATTAATTAACCTTTAATTATATTAATTAATTAACCCTTAATTAATTACGTTAATTAATCATCCCTTAATCACTTTCATTTATTAATTAACCTTTAAATTAATTAAATATCCTCAAATTAATTACCTTAATTAATTAATCACATAAATTAATTATCATTAATTAAATCACATTTATTAATTATCTTTTGATTATTAATTAATTGACCTTTAATTATAAATTAATTCATCTTTAATCATTAATATTAATTAATTAATCACATAAATTAATTCTCCTTTAAGTAATTAAGTAAATAATCCTTTAATTAATTACTTTGAGTAATTCTCCTTAATTGATCACAACCTTATTTAATTAAAGATAAATCCTTTATCTTAATTAATTTTCTTAATTACATCATTTAATTAAATTAAATGCTTAAAATTAATTTGATACAAAATCATTTGACAATTCTTGATTAATTTAAGTTTAATATACTTCCTTAATCACCTCTTAATTATATCTTTAAAGTTTAATTTGAATAACATTTAGAATTTTTTTTGTTATTACCCCATTATATAATTATCTTTAAACAAAAATTTTAAAACATTGTAAATCTTTGAAACTGGTTTGAACTTGTAATACTTTGTTTTGAAAACTTGACAACATTTCTTTGAAAGCTTAACCCCTCAAATAACTTTAAAACTTATTAATAATTTTTATTTTTCTTCCTTTGAAAATTTGGTACTTCAGATTAAACAAAAAAAACTTGAGCCAAATTCGTAAATTACCCGAGCCAACTCGAGTAACCCACATACTTCTCTTTGCTTCGAGTCGATCCTCCGTTTTTCCCGAGAACAAACCCAAGAATCATCTTTTCTTCTCTAACATCCTAACCACACCCAGATACGAGTAACACGCACGTACGTGCACACGAAGCCTGGCCACCTCCGGCCATCGTTCTGATCACCAGCAAGATGGAGATGCTCTCCTCCATCGACACGAACACCTAGGTTGACGAATATGCCTGAGAATTAAAATCGAGCTTCTCGATTTCTTTATAGAACAACACAGTTCACCAAAAACTGGCTCGTCATGATGATTGCGACCACCTAAGACATCGCCGCCTCGACCAAAGCTTCAGCAGAACCCCAAGCTCCGTTTCCCCTGGGTCCGATTGATCTCGATACGCCGACGCCGGCGAACTAGAAATCTCTCATCGACCAAAGCCTGTTCCTAAACCCTAAATCTTCGCCGACCCAATTCCATAGCGACCTATAATTTCTTTGATCATTTTTCCCATGATCCACAGACATGCATCCTCCTTCACCAACGATCACGACATTCAATTCGTCGTGGGTCAACGAGAATCGACGAAAACAAGTTTTTCGTTCAAACCCAAAATCCCACCTCAAATCAAAACTAAAAATCACAACTTTATTATTAAAATTCATCATTTACCAGATTAAATCAGATTATAAAGTCAAATCATTAAACTAAAATCATCGAATTTCCCTGATTCAAAAGTTTTCACTGTTATTTTTTATATTTCCAAATATTTACCTAATATTTTTATTTGAGACTATTTTTATAAATGAAATTACATTATTTCAATCCTTTTTCATGTAAAGATCATTACCTAAAATAGTTTATATTAAGAGGAGTGTTTTTGAACCTGTATAATATAACAGAGATGTATATATACATATACACATGCATGCATCAATTATTCTATGTTTATACACATGCATCACATAATTCATTCGTGGACACAACATTACTTTGATTGTTTATCACCAAAAACAACATATAATTGGATTTAGTTTAAAATTAGGAGTTTGCTCGCCTTTTAAAACAGAGACCAGGTTTTGAAAGATTTGGAAATTTATTTTTTTGAATCTGAAGCTTGGTTTGGATGCTCTGATCTAGTGCTTGATTATGATGTTGATTTGAACTTGATTTTTTCTTCTTCTAAGTTTGATCTGGATCTTTGAATTTGATTTTGAAATGATCTGTTGTTTTGAATCTTAGTTGCTCTGATCTAAAACTTTGATGTTGGAATTTGAATCACTACTTGATATACATTGAGTTGATCTTGCATTTGAATGTGTTGCTGAATTTGTAGTTTGATTTTCTTTTGATTTTCTTTGATCTTTCTTTTCTAGATTTTTTTTTCTGTTTTCATTTTTGGGTTTCTAGGTTTTGATTTTTAGCAAATGAAGATGAGAAGTTTTGGAGCCTGGTTACTTAACCTTGATGTTTATTTGCATTATAAATTTAAAAAGAAAAACAAATACATCTTGCCACTTGCATTCATAGTTACACTTGTAAATGCATGATAAAATTATTCTACACTTGTTAATTGCTTCTATAATCATTTTACAAATGTCTTAAATATCCATTTTTATGTTTAAACCTTTACTTTATTTAATTTATAATTTTTTTAAACCCCTATGTTATTATAAATTATGTAATATGTTTTCTTATGTTTATATTTATACTAAGGAAATGTATTATGTATTAAAGTTTTATTTTTACAATCTATACTTAGTTCACATATAATTTAAAAGAAAGAACATTAGCCTTTTATTATTCTTACCTAAATTTTAAACTTAAGTTAATATATCCCTACACATATTTACAAACCATTATTATTTCAATATATATATATAATAAAGCTTTTGAAAATCTATTATTCAAAACATAACTTCCAATTCAATATACATATATATACAGTATAATATTGGAAAACAAACTTTTATTAATTTTAAATATAGAGTTTTTAAATCCAATATATTATTCAAAATATTTTATATTTGAATTTTAAATCCAAATTTCAAATCACAATCTATTAATATATATATATATATATATATATATATTTATATATACATAAACAACATAAATTCTATTTATAATCTATCTATATACATAGATATAGATAATATACACATATTTTATTTATTCATTTTGCAAAATTTCAAATTAATTCACAATTTGATCCAAAATTTTATATTAATTATCAATTTAAATTTGACTCAAAACCGAGATCGTTATACATTCCCCCATAATAAAATTTCATCCTCGAAATATTCTAGACAGGGAGACAATAAAGAACAGATGAACACACAAAGATAGAGAAATGGTTCACCAGATCAAACTGAATATTTATTCTATATTTGACTTACCAAATTAGAGTATCAACAATGAATACAAGAACTGACTTGTTCAACACTTCACGAAATATTCGGGTCATCTGATCTACGAAATATGCAGGAGCATTGGTTTGTCCGAAAGGATAACTAACCATTCGTAGAATATATCTGGACCCGAAAGAACAGACAAGTGGATACAATCATTCGAAATTCTCAAGTACTAGGTATGGATTCCAAACTTAGGTTGGATTACCCTAAAGTATACACCAACTTGTCCCTCTTCGGACTTTGTTCCTCACAAGAAATCACAACAAAATTTTCTAAAGTTTAGTTTTAACTGAAATCGTTCTATCGATATATTTTAATTCAGTTTCATATTTTATTAACCAATTTATGTCAATTAAAATTTCAAATTTATTAAGGTTAAAATCGAAAACATTAATAAGAAACTGATGATTAGAATACGAAATAGAAACCTTTTTACAACGTAAACGAAGATTCATAGGGCCACCACCACACCAAAGCTTCTTCTTGTAGCTGCCAGGAAGCCATCAAAGAATCGAAATTGAATGATGATCAAAAGAGATTGAGGAGAAAAAAGTTGTTTCCGTTGTTGAAGGTTATCGATCATTTGTAGTGGTACTTCCTGATCCCCTACCACGTCCACTTCTTGCACTCATACTCACTATCAGTGGATAGTAAAAGAATTTACTGAGGCATACGCGCGGATATCTTAGGGATATACTCATTTTAGGGTATTTATAACCCTATCTATAATGAGTCGCCTAATGTGTTATACTCCTAAGCTAAATTTCTTACTCAACCTTCAGCTCTGATACCAATTGTGACGCCCCTGACTCGACCTTCAAAAATCGACACCCAAATACATCACACGTATTCGAATGCCACAGATTCAAATGTTGAGTCTGGTTCGCAGGAGCTTATAACAACATTAGGTGGTTACAACATAGTGGAAACAAAATGAATGATTTTATTGATACACAACATTTGATACAACAATGATACAAATTAAATGATCAACATATATCAGAGATAGATACAACAGCGGAAAGAATAAGATAGCAACAGCAGCGGAACACAACATCTTCAATGCCAATCCCCAAAACTCCAAACCAGAAGCTCGAACCACCATCATGTTGAACTTGAAACACAATGCGATCACCAAAACCCAAAGGTTAAAGGCTATTGAATCTATGCATATTAGATGACTATCTGAAAACCTGACTCTAGGCTGCTCGTGTGGAAAATTGTGGGCACCCAGAGTTTAGAAAGGGAACAATAAAATCCAGGCCAGTCATGGGATTGGTGTGAGCAAACAAAAATAGTTTTATTTAAACACAAAAATGAACAAAAAGAATTGAAAATAAATTTGCTATGCTTTTTGGAAAAATGAAACTACCATAAGGCTTCCCGCCACACACACAATGCAAGCGCACAAGTGGATGAGTTTCTCCTTATGATAGTCAAACATGCTTGATACGCGAAAATCCTTTTGATATTATTATTAGTGCATAGTGCAGAAAACCTTTCGAAGGTATAATATTAATCTTAGCCAGCATACCACCATTATGGTATACCTACTAGAGCTACCATGTTCAATAGGAGGTTACCACCACATTCCATGGAAGGTTATACAACTAAAACCGTATAGGGCTCATATTGTTTTGTTTGGATTTCCAACAAATGGTCAGGCTAAGGAACTTCCCCACCACATGGGTACGCCTCTGGAGGGACCCCCCCAAGAACCTAACCGGCTCTCTACCAACATAAGGCCGGGTTACCTCTTTAACTAAGTGACTAACTGTCACGAGTATTCCATCCCTCGGTCGTCACCGATCTTTATCCGAGAGCTCTCAACACCAAATAATTGCAACAACCACATAAGTTAAATATTTGGGCTCCATATCATGATACCACTTTTTATCCAGAAGGAAAATGCATATACCCTAAAGGGCGCGACCCTCATAACCTTGCTGCATTCTTCCTGTTTCGACCATTTCCAGGTCATAAGGTCCGATGAAGTCTCATTCAGAAAGCTGTGCTTTTCACAAAATCCAAGCTCTGATCAACAAATGATCAACAGCACTCAGCATGCCACATTACCAAATTGGGAATGTATTACTAGTAACCATCAACTACATAACCTCTGAGCTCGTACGTCCTAGAGAAGGGTGTTAAGCTAAGAGAGTAAATTCTCTGCCACCAAACAGAAATGTATTTGATAGAAACTAGCATTACATCTCAAAGTGTAACGTCGGACATACGTCCATACAAGTCCGTTCCGGGTTTGAATGGAACTGAACGCACTTCAATGAAGCCCTTGCAAATCCGGGTATTCATAATTTCGATAGGACTCCCCGTCACATATGGATATCTCTATACCATAGCTACTCAGTGCAGAGTCATTCGACATGTTACCTTATTGTTCTCGAAACACCCGGTCTTCACCAACGTCTTCAAATGCTAACCATTTCGTCGTACCATTAATTCGGAATGGGTTTTATGACATAAAGTCCTCTCCCGGCTAAACCGAATAATGAGCTCAAATTTTAAAAAACATATGGATATATTGGGATCTTCGTTAAGTCACAACTTTCAACACTTATTTCCCAAAACCTTTCTTTCAAATGGTTTAACAATTTTCCACTTTTAATCCTTTTAATAAAAGATTCACCTGTAAGATCCACTTCAAATTAAAACAAGGTTCACCAATCTTTTACAAAGATTCATTTATAGCTTTTGAAACTATTTTCAATTTGATTCACTCATAACTTGAAATCTTTTCAACAAAAACAAAAAATCCTTTTGTTGTATGAAAGCCATTATCATTCGAAAGCAAATTCTTTTTATTTGGGGAAAATCCGATTAAATTTACTCAAGATATAGCCTTTCAAAGTATACATTAAAAAATCAGCGAACTACCGTATTCTCGGTAAGTTCTATTTGAATTATATTCAAGTCTCCAAAATAATTTAAAATACTTTAAAAATGGTTTAAAATCCAAATATATATTGTATAACTTGTATACCCCTTTCAAACCATAATTTTAAAAATAATTTCAAAACAAGACATAGTATATTCAAACTAAATTTCAATTTCAAACTTCCTTTCCAAAAGCTTTTCATATTCAACTCAATTTCACTTCCAAACCATTTGGATTCAAAATTCAACTTTTAAATAATATTTAAATTCAAAATATTTGTGACTTAACCAATTCCTCGTGAAATACATATTTGTGTGTGTGGTGTAGTCTAGGGTTTTTTACACATAATAATAACACATCACAACCACTATCAATTCAAGCACAACAATATAGATAAGCGGTATACCTCTATAACGCTTATCTTCATTCACAGATTCACAAATAAATATGTAAATTCATCACAGAAGAATGAATCACAGTCTACAGCTCAATCATATCATAGAACATCACACATCAAGGATATCACACAATTCAAAGCATTCCATACAATCCAAACATCCATAAGTAAGATTAATCAATGACCAGATTATAATTAATGAATTAATTACTTGTTAATTAATTACTCATCTCTTGATTAATTAACATTAATAAATTACAAACCATTAATTTAATTAATTAATGAAAATTAATTAATCATTCTTAATCATCCATCTTAAATAATTATCCTTAACTGATTAGCTAATCACATTAATTAATTAACCTTTAATTATATTAATTAATTAACCCTTAATTAATTACATTAATCATCCCTTAATCACTTTCATTTATTAATTAATTTTTAAATTAATTAATTATCCTCAAATTAATTACCTTAATTAATTAATCACATAAATTAATTTTCCTTAATTAAATTACATAATTAATTATCCTTTGATTATTAATTAATTAACCTTTAATTACAAATTAATTCACCTTTAATCATTAATAATAATTAACTAATCATATAAATTAATTATCCTTTAAGTAATTAAGTAATTAATCCTTTAATTAATTACTTTAATTAATTCTCCTTAATTGATCAGAACCTTAATTAATTAAAGATAAATCCTTTGTCTTAATTAATTTTCTTAATTACATCATTTAATTAAATTAAATGCTTAAAATTAATTTGATACAAAATCATTTGAGAATTCTTGATTAATTTAAGTTTAATATACTTCCTTAATCACCTCTTAATTATATCTTTAAAATTTCGTTTGAAAAACATTTAGAAATTTATTTATTATTACCGCATTATATAATTATCTTTAAACAAAAAATTTAAAACATTGTAAATCTTTGAAAACTGATTTAAACTTGTAATATTTTGTTTTGAAAACTTGGCAACATTTCTTTGAAAACTTAACCCCTCAAATAACTTTAAAACTTTTTAATAATTTTTATTTTTCTTCCTTTTAAAATCTGGTTACTTCAGCTTAAACGAAAAAAAACCCAAGCCAAATTCGTAAAACTCCCGAGCCCAACCCGAGTAACCCACATCCTTCTCTTTGCTTCGAGTCGATCCTTCGTTTTCCCGAGAAAAAACCCGAGAATCATCTTTTCTTCCCTAACATCCCAACCACACCCAAATACGAGTGACATGCATGTTTGTGCACACGAGGCCTGGCCACCTCCTGCCAGCGTTCTGATCACCAGCAAGACGATGACGCTCTACTTTATCGACACGAACACCCAGTTTGACGAATATGCCAGAGAATTACAATCGAGCTTCTTGATTTCTTTCTGGAACAACACAGTTTGCCAAAGACCACCTCGCGACGATGATTCCGACCACCTGAGACATCGCCGCCTCGACCAAAGCTTTGCCAGAACCCCGAGCTCCGTTGCCCTTGGGTCCAATTGATCCCGATACACCGAGGTCGATGAACTAGCCTCAAATCTCTTATCGACCAAAACCTGTTCCTAAACCCTAAGTCTTCGCCAACCCAATGTTATGGCGACCTATAATTGCTTCGATCGTTTTACCCATGATCCACAGACATCCAGCCTCCTTCACCAATGATCATGACATTCAATTCATCGTGGGTCGACGAGAATCGACGAAAACAAGTTTTCCGTCCAAACCCAAAATCCCACCTCAAATCAAAACTAAAAATCACAATTTTATTATTAAAATTCATCATTTACAAGATTGAATCAGATTATAAAGTCAAATCATTAAACTAGAATCATCGAATTTTCCTGATTCAAAAGTTTTCACTGTAATTTTTTATATTTCCAAATATTTACCTAATATTTTTATTTGAGACTACTTTTATAAAATAAATTACGTTGTTTCAATCCTTTTTCGTGTAAAGACCATTACCTAAAATAGATTATATTAAGAGGAGTGTTTTTGAACCTGTTTAATATAACAGAGATGTATATACATATACACAGGCATGCATCAATTATTCTATGTTTATACACATGCATCACATAAGTTCATTCATGGAAACATCATTACTTTGATTGTTTGTCACCAGAACCAACATGTAATTGGATTTAGTTTTTAAAATTAGGAATTTGCTCACCTTTTAAAACAGAGAGCAGGTTTTGAAAGATCTAGGAATTTATTTTTTTGAATCTGAAGCTTGGTGTGGATGCTCTGATCTATTGTTTGATTATGATGTTGATCTGAACTTGATTTTTTTTCTAAGTTTGATCTGGATGTTTGAATTTGATTTTGAAATGATCTGTTGTTTTGAATCTTAGTTGCTCTGATCTGAAACTTTGATGTTGGAATTTGAATCACTGCTTGATATACATTGAGTTGATCTTGCATTTGAAAGTGTTGCTGAATTTGTAGTTTGATTTTCTTTGATCTTTCTTTTCTAGTTTTTTTTTTCTATTTTCATTTTTGGGTTTCCAGGTTTTTGATTTTTAACAAATGAAGATGAGAAGTTTTGAAGCCTGGTTTCTTAACCTTGATGTTTATTTACATTATAAATTTAAAAAGAAAAACAAATACATCTTGCCACTTGTATTCATAGTTACACTTGTAAATGCATGATAAATTTATTCTACACTTGTCAATTGCTTGTATAATCATTTTACAAATGTCTTAAATATCTATTTTTATGTTTAAACCCCTACTTTATTTAATTTATAAATTTTGTTTTAAACCCTTATGTTATTATAAATTATGTAATATGATTTCTTATGTTTATATTTATAATAAGGAAATGTATTATGTTTTAAACTTTTATTTTTACAATCTATACCTAGTTCATATATAATTTTAAAAGAAAAACATTAGCCTTTTATTATTCTTACTTAAATTTTAAACTTAAGTTAATATATCCCTACATATATATACAAACCATTATTATTTCAAATATATATATATAATAAAGCTTTCGAAATTCTATTATTCAAAACATAACTTCCAAATCAATATATATACACACATTATAATATTGGAAAACAAACTTTTACTAATTTAAAATATAAAGTTTTCAAATCCAATATATTATTCAAAATATTTTATATTTGAATTTTAAATCCAAATTTCAAATCACAATATATATATACATAAACAACATAAATTCTATTTACAATCTATCTATATACATAGATATTGATAATAAACACATGTTTTATTTATTTATTTTGGAAAATTTCATATTAGTTCACAATTTAATCCAAAATTTTATATTAATTACCAATTTAAATTTGACTCAAAATCAGGATCGTTACAGAAACCCTTACTCTCCTTCCTACCCAAGTACTACCCAATTGTAAACTCCATCTTCGTAACATAAGAATCCCTTTCTCACATATAATTGATCCAATGTTGTCACTACCAAGAAAACTTTGAGGAAATTTAACCATGAAATTATTGTCAAGCTTCTTAACATCCCATTTCCTATTGTGATCAGTGAGACTCTGAATTTTTTTGCTAATAAGATATTTGATATCTTGAATAGAGAAAGCCCTTATTATTAAGACAACCATCCAAGAACTTGCTCTTTGAACTTCTCTGTTCATTCAGTAAAGAAAGAAAGACTTCATCACCCTTTTCTACTGCCATGAATGAATTCTTACAGACCCAAGATTTGCATGCAAATCCTTTATGCCCCGTGCGACTACTTAAAATAAATTATTGGATACCAGTAGTTTTTCACCCAATGATCTATCAATAGGTGTTCAAATCATTCATTTGAATAAATTGGAGACCGTGATACTTCCCAAAGACCGAAATTTTTGATCAATGGAGGAACGATATTACCATTTTTGTTCAAAAAGATACCAAAGTAGATGATTGACTCATTCCATACTAGAAATAATTGTTGAGAATAAACTTGTATGATAATCAATATTTTAAGATATATATGTGTGTGTATTTGAGTATGTATATGTGTGTGTCCAAGTGTGTGTGTATCTGTGTGTCTACATCAATTATTATATGTGTACATCAATTATTATGTACACATACCGATACACACACACATGATCTTTATAACCCTAGTCCCTAATCATGAATTGTGCATATAAACTTGTTTTTTGTTGTTGTGCAAACTATGTTGTATAAAAGCAAGATTTCATAGCAAAGGACTTGCTGCATCAATAACTTTTAGCAAACATAAATAATAAAATATAACTGTCATTTGACACTAGCATATAACTACAATTTCATGGCATGTGATGGATCCAAACTCATTGAAACATCTATATAACAAAATTTGTCAGTTTTAACAAAGCCAAAGAATGGTGAGATTCAATATGACAAATGACATCAGATGGCTATAGTTTATCCAGTCAGTAGTAAATTACATGATGTGAAGCATTGCACATTACGTTATGGCTTCTTAGTTTAATTTATTACATCCAAAAGTGGTTTGACTATTTTTATTATTTTATTTTTATTATTTAAATTTTGAAGGGTTCTGTTAGTTTTATGTATCACCGTTTAGTGATGGTTAAGTCTATTTTTGCACTGGTTTTTTCCCGAGGTTTGAGTTGAAGTCATAATGTGGCTACCATTGTCGAAGCATCGCATCTCAATAGAAAGTGGCATGAATGTCATTCTAGGATTGATAGAAGGCGAGTGTTGTTGAACTTTTGGTCTTATCGTCTAGGCTGAACGCTAAAGGGAGAAGTCTAGCTAAAATAGAGTGTTAACTCAAAGAAGTTAGCGATTGTTTTACTTTTTAGAATAACTGGGTCATTTCATGGATTAGTAACTGAAAGAGACGTCTTTGCACGAAGATCAAAATGTACATGCTTCACTTAGATGGATTCAAATTCAGTAGTCTGAATAAAATGTGATTTATGTTGTATCCATAATACGTCAAATAAAGGGAATACATTAAACATTTATCGCTAAATTTTTTTCACTGTTCAAAAGGTATAATGATTAAATTTGACGAATGAATATTTTTGTTATCTTAGATCTTCAGTTTATACGCTTTTTTAATTTTTACAATCTAAACTTTGTGTTATTAAAGAAAAGCATCATATGGATGCATTTCTGCCCTACATGTTGGGATACATATTTATTATGCTTAGGAAACTTTAGTGTGATATCATCGCTAGAACGGCTGCTAATTGGGCAGACCTTTGTATCCACTAGCGACGGCTAAAAAAGACGGTCATCGCTAGCCGACGCAAAGTCTATGTATATAGACAGCACCCGCGAACTAGAAATTAACTTTCCTCCTTCCCACCAAAAAAAGAAAGCCCTCCTCCTTGTTGCCAGCCGTCGCAGCCTTCCGTCACCAATTAAAGCTTTCCAAAGCTTGTCGGTATCACCTCTCTCCAATATCTATGGTGTTTAGGTATAAATTATCAACCCTAATTTTGAAATTGGCTGATTTAGGGATTTGGAATTGATGATTATATCTTATTAGTTGATGATAATATAGTGTATCAGTTGATTTAGGCGTATAATTAAAAACCTCATTTAGAAAATTTGTTGATTATGGATTAGAAATTGATGATTATTGCATATTAGTTGATGATAATTAAAAATTGGTTGATTTGGGGATTTTAATTAGTGATTTGATTGTTTACTTTGTATTTAAAAATTAGGGTTAATTCAAAATCCAATAATTAGTCCATAATTATTGATTAATATGCTTGTTGATGATTTAACGTGAATGTTTGTTATAGTTTAGAACAATATTTGTCATATTTTACGCAAAAATTAGTGTATAATTATTGATTAATATGTTGCTAGATTGGTACGGTTAAACATAAGTAATATTTTTTTATTTAACTAGGGTGTGTAAACTATAATTTTAAGTTGTTAGTATAAAATAAATTTAATTTATTACGTGCGTTAACTTCTAATTTTAGTTTGCAAAATCGATAAATTAAAATTTTAAATAGTTAACTCAATTTTGAAATACGTTATAAAATTTCAAATTTATTAAATAAAATATTTAAATGGTTAAATGAATTATATAATTTTGAAATGAGTATAACAACAAAAAACATTGTACTAAAATCGATTTTATATAATAATTAGGAAATGAATTTTACAACAACAAATATTATACTAAAATCTGTTTTGGAAAAAAATTAAGAAATGAAAATAAGAACAACAAATATTGTACTATAATCGATTTTGTAAAAAATTAAGAAATGAATATAACAACAAATATTCTACTGAAATGAATTTTATAAAAAATTAAGAAATGAATATAAGAACAATAAATATTGTTCTCGATTTTGTAAAAAACTAAGAAATGAATATAAGAACAACAAATATTGTACTAAATCGATTTTGTGAAAAACTAAGAAACGAGTATAAGAATAAAAAATATTATACCCAAATCGATTTTGTAAAAAATTAAGAAATGAGTGTAACAACAACAAATATTCTACTGAAATCGATTTTGTAAAAAAATGAATATAACAACTGAATATAACAACAACAAATATTCTACTGAAATTGATTTTGTAAAAAAATAAGAAATAAATATAACAACAGCAAATATCCTTCTAAAATCAATTTTATAAAAAATTAAGAAATGAATATAAAAACAGTAAACAATCTACTTAAATGGATTTTGTAAAAAAATTAGGAAATGAGTATTACAGTAACAAATGTTGTACTGAAATAGATTTATTGAAAAGTTAATAAATGAATATAATAACAACAAAGAGTATTACTACGTACTACTTCCTGCTAATCTGGAGAATGGGGCTGGTTAGGAGCGACCATATATAGTCTTGTCTTAAATATCTATTGAATACGTCGATTAGTGCTCTATATTTATTTACTTTCTCAAGTGGATCGACATATCCAATAGATACTTAATATAGAACAACATGTGATTATAGGATCTATCAGAATAAAATACAACAACTCAAATGCATAACACATCACAGAACAACAAACAGATATATATACAACAAATAAGCGTTAAATATTATTTTAATAAATATGACACCAACAGTAACAATTTAAATCCTTTAGTCCCACAAGGCATTAATTTATTTAGAAATACAACAATAACAATACACCGCTTGGATGCAAAGTTATGCGTAGAATGGAAGTGAAGTGAAGTGCCGTCAAAATTAAACAGAAATGTGGTGTATAAAGTCTTTAGTCCCAAAAGACTTTAATTTGTTTGGGACAGAAGTGTGGTGTATGAAATTACTAACATATATTTTTAAATTAGGAACAACGTTTGATTATTTTCTCGACCACATTTGGATGTTTGAAGTCAGAACCGGTATGAAAGGTTCGGTGAAGGGACATTCCTATAATGGTGTACATGAATTTATTAGATTCGCTACATCTAATAATCGAAATAACAAAGAACTTCAATGCCATTGTAGTAAGTGCCAACATTTGAAGCATTGGAAATCAGATACAGTTAAAGTACATTTGTATAAATCTGGATTCATGCCAAATTATTATTTATGGGATCATCATGGAGGACATGCTGCACCTACACCTAATTCTATAGCATCAAAGGATGGTGATGTTATGACGAACCCAATAGAAGATATGGTGGAAGATGCAACATGATCAATGTTCCCTACCGTCCAAGTTGACGATCAAGACGTAAATATCAAAGAAGAACCGAATGTGGCAGCGAATTTTTTTTATGATTTACTAGATGCTGCTGAGAGGCCACTTTGGGATGGTTGTAAAAGTGGAACCAACTTATCAGTAACCGCCGAATACAGCATTATGAATCAAAATTCAATGTCACAAAAGATGGATTTATAGCAGTTGTACAAGCTACAAAATGACATATGGCACCTAATAATTTGATGTGCGATAGTCACTATAAAGCGAAAACACTAATGTTGGCTTTCGGTCTGTCGTACCAAAAGATAGATACATGTATAAAAGGTTGTATGTTGTATTGGAAAGATGACATTAACCTTACAAACTACAAAATATGCAATGAGGATATATACAAGCCAAGAAAAAAGAAAGGAACGGATATTCTATACAAGAGAATGCATTACTTACCCGTCACACCTAGACTTCAAAAGGTTATATGCATCTTCAACTACGACATGTTATATGCGATGGCATAATCTGAGAACACAAGAAGAGGGAACTTTGACACATCCGTCTAATGGATAAGCATGGAAACATTTCGATAAATGAAACCTTACATTTTCTGCAGAGAGTCGTCATGTGAGACTTGGTTTATGTACGGATGGATTTTCACCATTCCTTCTGTTTGGCAGTAAATATTCATCTTGGCCTATTATCGTTAGTCAGTATAATTTACCTCCACAGATGTGTATGAAAAATCCATATATATTTCTAAGTATCATCGTTTCTAGCACTGATGATCCAACATAAGGAATCAAAGTTTATTTACAACTATTGATAGAGGGGTTGAAGACACTATGGAATGAAGGAGTTGAAACATACGACATTTCGAGAAAAAGTATTTTCGTATGTTCACTTCTTTGTTATGGACTATTAGTTATTTCCTTGCATATAGGATGCTTTCAGGTTGGAGTACAACCGATCGTCTAGCTTGTTCTTATTGCATGGAAGAAATACGAGCATTTTCTTTACGGTATGGAAAGAAAATTTCATGGTTTGATTGTTATTGGCGTTTTCTTCATCCTAATCATACTTTTAAAGAGATAAAAAAAACTTTAAAACTAACGGAGAAGAGAATATGCAACCACCAAAGGTTTGGTTGGATGAAGAAATATATGAAATTGTGAAGGACTATCCGAAAATACATGAAAGTGGAGTACATACTGAAATTCCAAGTAAATCAGACATTCATAATTGGTGCAAACAAAGTATGTTTTGAGAGTTACCATATTGGAAAGGTCTCTTACTCAGACATAATACTAACGTGACGCACAATGAAAAAAGCAGGTTTGATAATGTGTTTAATATTGTTATGAATATGAGGGAAAAACTAAGGACAGTTTGAATTCGAGACTTGATATTAGCACACTTTTGTAAATGTACCGAACTTCATATGAAGCCCGTTGACAATAAAAAAACCCAAAACATGTTATGAACTAGACAGCAAGCAAGTAAAACTCGTACTAAAGTGGGTGGAAGGACTAAGATGTCCTGGTGGGATTTCTTCTAATCTCCGTAGATATGTTGACTTTAAAAAAATTAAACTTCGTGGGATGAAAAGTCACGATTGCTATATCATGAAGGAATACTTATTATCGGTGGTTTTTAAAGAAGAGTCGGCAGTAAAAGTATGGAGTGTTGTAACAGAATTAAGTATGTTTTATAAACAGCTTTGTTCGACGATGTTAAAAGTCGACCGTATATGAAAACTTGAAATAGAAATCCCTATACTACTCTGTAAACTGGAGAAAATATTTCTGTCAGGTTTCTTTAATGTAATGGAGCATTTACCCGTTCATCTTTCATCCAAAGCACTTCTTCGAGGTCCTGTGCAATATGGATGGATTATCCATTTGAGAGGTGATACTGACTATCCGTAATATTTATGTTATTCTAAATTGAATTGAATTAATTTTCTAATAGGCCTTCATTTGAGAGGTAATTCAGATTTACGTAAGAAAATTCGAATTGAATTAATTTTCTAATAGGTATTCGAATCATCTGAAGAAAAAAGTTAGACAAAAAGCCCGAGTTGAAGGTTCGATTTGCAAATCATATCTTGAAGAACAAGCTTCATTCTTTTTCTCACATTACTTCAGTGACCATGTGAATTTATCATTTGTAAGTGTTTCTTGTAATGATGAAGCCGTTGAACATGATTCCTCTCAAACAAAGTTATCTATTTTTAGACAACATTGCAGACCTGATGGAAATATGTGGAAATATGGTTAGACGATAGAGATTACCATACAGTGCACACATATTGAAACGACCCGACTTTCTCACCACAGAAAATCACATCATTTTTAAGAAAGAAAGGGATAGAAAAGAGAAAAGACAGAGAAGAAGAAAGACACAACATCATAATCTAAACAGCGGAACGAATAAATTATATTAATCACATAATACATTACATAGTATCATATACATCAGAGATACACAGCTAAACAACACACACTAGACAGTTATAAACACCTGTCTAGTTATACAACTCAATACAACACAAAGACAACCGACTCAGAGAACACACAGCAGAATACTATATCTATACGCAGAAGTCTCCTGCTCCATTGCTCCTCCAGAATCCGTCAAGCCAACCTGAATCCCCTGGCTACTCGTAAAAATTTGAGTACCCAAGAGTTTAAGAAAAACAGAATAAACTCCGGGTCAGACATGGATCTGGTGTGAGTAAACGGTTAAAGTTGCTTAACTTTAAAAACCTTTTGAAAGAAAGGGTATCACGTAAGACTTCCCACACATAAACATGGAAAAGTTTTTACCTTACGCGAACCAAACATTTGATAGGAAATCCAGTGATATTATAATAGGTCTAAGGTTTTCAAATAAATATGAAATAGCCGAAATTGTTACATTTATTAAATTCCAGCTACTAGCCACAAAAGTGGGTAATACGTTCAAATCCGATGGCACTTATTGGATTTATATTCCATACAATGGCAGGGCTACTGGGGTACCGCCCGTCATAGTACGTGGCCTAGATCACCATGCTGAGGGGTACGCCCGCTCCCTTGCAACACAAGGCCGGAACCATTCCTTACTGAACAGTTCCGAATAAGACAACCCCGACGGTTGTAGCTATTCAACCGCCCACACAACCGAAATAAAAGGGACTCTAGACAGGGATTAATCTCATCCTACTAGGGCATGACCCACTTAGCCTTGCTGCACCTCCCCTGTTTTATCCATTCCCGGTTGATGAGGCTTGAGGCTACGATTACCTTTAGTGAACACATCACTTAGAATGCTCATCGTCCATGTGACGATGTTCTGAAAGCATTCAATCCATACAAGTTCGTTCCGGGTTCGAACGAAACCGAAGGCATTATCTCGTTACACTCATTTTGGAATCACCCTCAGAGTTAACGACAATAACCCTTGCACTCTGAATCTTTATCTTCACTTGAGATTCACGACCTATCATTAATTTGGAACGATGACGTTTTCGGATATCCAAATATGGAAACCCGATCCCGGTCTCATCGAAATCCAAAACGTATCTTTTAGGTCCAAGTTGTTTAAGGTTAAACAATTCAATTTAATTATCTATATACACACAGATAGATAATTCACAAGTCACAATTGATAATCACATTATCAAAATAAACAGATGATCCATAAAAAAATAGGTAATCCATAT
This sequence comes from Allium cepa, assembly GCA_030765085.1. Taxonomy (NCBI): domain Eukaryota; kingdom Viridiplantae; phylum Streptophyta; class Magnoliopsida; order Asparagales; family Amaryllidaceae; genus Allium; species Allium cepa. The sequence continues at coordinate 170,674,268 of CM060932.1, forward strand.
CATCATCACAAGAGATAATCTATATTACCATCACAATGCAACCAAGCATTCATACCACACAACATTACTTATCTCATTTCTGAGATTACATCTATTCAAGACAATCAATGTCATCCATTCATACATAAGCAATGATTTACTTAATCACAACATAATTAATTTAAAATGAATTAAATTAACTATCTCTATCTCCAATTAATTTAAAGTGAATTAAATTAATTACTTCATCTCTTAATTAATTTAAAATTAATTAAATTAATTACCGTCATCACAATAAATCTTGTTTGCTTATCCATTAATTAAGCCAATTAACTAATCATTATCTTAATTAATCAACCTTGATTAATTAATTCTTAATAAAGTACTTAATCCTTAAATATTCTCATTAATCATATTAATTAATGAACCTTAATTAATTACTTCCATTAATTAATTTACTATAATTAATTACATTATTGCTTAATTAATTACTTTAATTAATCATGCTTAAATTAATTGCTTTCAGTTAATCAACTTTAATAAATATAAACATTAATTAATTATTCTTAATTACTTCTTAATTACTTTTAATTACTTCTATAAATTCTTTGATTTATTACACCAAGAAATAAACCCTTAATTACTTTACCAAGTAATTATCCATTTAAAATTACTTCCCAATAAGTAATTTCACTTATCTCAATTACCCCTGTAATTTATTCATCAATTACTTATCTTAAGTAATTTCTCTTATCAAAACTTATTAAGTAAACATACTTAACCATTTATCAAGTGACAATCCTTAATTAATTAACAAATTAATTAACTTACTTGATCACACTCATCTCGTAAATCAAAATCGAGTAATTCATTCCTTAATTACTCTTTAGCCAAATTAATCTTCAATTAACAGATTAATTGTCTTTAACTATTAATTAATAAACCTTAATTATTAATCAATCCCTTAATACAAAGTAATCAATCACCAATTACTTTTAAAATTAATTAATTAACCTTAATTAACTAATTAATTATCTCTTAATCATTAATTAATAAAACTTAATTATTAATTAACAACCTTAATTACATATTAATTAATCCATAATTAAAATTAATCAATCCTTAATTACAATTAATTAACATTTAATAATAGTTAATTAATTCTTAATTAACTTACATTATAGATTAATAACCTCTTAAATATTAATTAAGAAAAACAAATTAAAACTTAATTGCTAGTTTAATTACTTAATTAGTTAATAATTAAAATTTAATTAATCATTATCATTAATTAAATAATCATAATTATTAGTTAATTAAATTAATAATCATCCTTAATTAATTACTTAATTAACCCTTTTAAATAATTAATTAAATTAATTAATTTAACTTAAGTTTCTTAATTAATCAATTAATTATTATTCATTTAAATCTTAATGATTTCTTCAGATAAAACAGTATCTTTAATTAACCTTGAAAACTTTACTTAACATAAGTCATTAATTAGTTTAAAATATAAAGTAATCATTAATTACTTTCCTTTAATTATTAATTAACAAATCCTTAGTTTTAAGTTAATAAATTACTTGAAAACTTTAGTGGTTAATTAATATATCATTATTCGTTAACTAATTAAATAAAAAATTTCCTTATAAAATTTCCTTTTATATTTCAAAATAAGTTTGAAAATAACTTTAAGGTTTTAACTTAAAACATTTTAAATCCATTCATACGAATTCATTCATAAAAACAATTCAATTCAAAGAAATGAATTACAAGAATTTAATTTAACTTAAATTATTTAAAATTAAAAATCTGGTTGAACATTTCAATTTGGGTTCAACCCTTGTATACTTGAACCAAGAAACAATTACACCATCTTTTTTTAAAAAACAATTTGACTTTAAAATTTTAAAAACTGTTTTATTTAAAACTTTCAAAAACTGTTAAACTTAACAGTTTAACCAGCATGCAAAAGACCCAGAAACAACGCGAGTTTTTCCCCGAGTCATCCACCCTATATCCCGAGACCTACTCGAGAAAAACAAACAAACCCAAAACAATAACCCACTGACACCCAAAATGTCGCGTGCACTTGCACTAGTGTCGGAACCACCTCCGGTCAACGACGAACCCACCAACATGTCACTCAACAACCCTTCAAGCACCGACGATCAACCAAACATCGTCCCATGCCTCGATTCAAAATAGAGTAATCCAGGATGAACTTGAGACCTAAACCATCATCAGAAAAATCCCTGAACCCTCGCCTCCGATCAACGATAACCCCTACCACTTCGCCTATGGATTGCCGACCCACCACGCTTCCTTCTCCCAAAATTTCTTCAAGCTCGAATCACCATAAGAAGAACAATGGTTCAAATTACAGCAAGACCCAAAATTAGGTTTAAAACAAAACACTCCTTGCTGCCGACGCCACGATCATCAGACAACCATCCCTTTATTTTTGTCGTACCACCTGATGCTTCTCCTACCTCTACCCAAAATCCCGAACACCCCAAATACACAGATCAACAGGTTTTGGCGAAAACCCAAATTCCAGAAAAATCCCAAATTCTCACTCAACACGTTTTTAAAAATTTTGATTTTTGACTTAAAAATCATCATTTTCAATATGCATTCGAAATATAATCCTGAAACAACAAACCAGGACGTTTGAATTTTTGACACATTTGAAATTTTATATGTAAATCAAATTTTCCAGTGAATCTTTGCTTTAATAAATTTAAAGCTATTTTTAAAATTTGGGTCTTGTTAAAATTCATAACTTTTGTTTAGAAGCTGATTTCTAAAATAAATCATAGAAGTAGGGATTGTTTTATAAATATATATGATGTCTGTAAGTTTGAAGTTAGCTCATTTGTTTGATACAATTCAGGCAAGCTCAAACAATACTCAACATTTCCTATGTATAATTATGTTCTAAATTCCCATAATCATCATGCAAGCATTATTTCCAAACTTACATTACAGATCTACTTTAACCCTATATCAATGCATCATACTTTTTTTTAAAAAAATATTCCTGCTAACAGATTCAAACAGGGGTTTAAGTATAGGAACAGGGGTGCTTCAAAATTTACAGAGAAGCACTCAGTAAATTCACATATAGATATGCACGCAGATCTAAACATTAACACATTAATTCATAAGCAACACCTATTAGTTACTAACTTTTAGTTTTAAAAAGTTTACTCACCTCTTTTAAATGAAGTGCAGAGGTTTGAAAAAGAACTGGAAGCCTTCAAACTGAATTGAAAACTGCATGCAATTGTATATTGATTCCTGAGACTTTAAATGCTTTGAAAAACTGAAACATGTTGATGATGGTTCAACTTGATTACTGGTTGCACGCTTGAACCATTGAAAACATGTTGCAGATCTGGTATAAGAAAGTTATAGACATGGAAATGCAGGTTTGATTTGCACTTAGGTTTCAGGTTTTGGTAAAGAGAGATTGATGTTTAAATTTGAGGAATTGATGGCAGATTTGGGAAAAAGTTCTACAGGGAAAATAACTTTGCAGATTTGATTTTTGAGGAACTTTCAGATTCTCATTTGAACTTGAGAAAGTTTACAGGATATTGATTTGAGGAAAATCTCAGATTTTTAAACTTAAATGATGGTTTCAAATTTTGGTTTTGAGGATTGTTCGAATTGAGGAATTTCAGACTTGGATCTACCATTGATAATTCTTAGGAATGAATCATAAAATTTAAAGAAAAAGAAAATGAAGAAAGATGGTGTTTATATAGGAAATTTTCAGTTTTATTAAATTTAAAAGAAAATTAAAAAAACATGGACACTTGTCTTAAGCTTAGATTAAATGTTTAACACATGTTATCTAAATGATTTAGAACTAAAAACTTGTCAGCATTTATTTAATTTTTATCCTAAAAGAATTTTAAAAAGCTTTTTAAATTAATTTCCTAATTAACAAATATGTTTTCTTAATTTAAAAATACTTTTCTAATTAAATTCCTAATTAACAAATACATTTAATAATTTATAAACACTTTTCTAAATTTATATAAATACAATTTTTAAAAGAAAATAAAATAAAAGCAATTATAATTTAAATAAAATTATATATAAAATATTGCAAACTCATTTTAAAATGCCATTTCAAAAAGCCTCTGTATTTATTCTTATTAAATAAATACAATTCCAAATTTCTATATATAAATTTCTGTAAAAATATAAAACAAAACTTATTTTTAACTAAAAACATTATCTATATATTTTAACACCAAACTATATTATTATTTTATTTTAATATGTATGTATATCCCCTTAAATTCAAATTTTAGTAAATTTCAAAGTCAAATTTAAAAATCCAAATCTAAAATCAATTTAAATAAATATAATATATATTTTTAAATAATCCCATTATTATTTATAAATAATTTATCCTATTTTAAAATCAATTTTAAATACACAGATTTAAATATATTTAAATACATTTATCAATTATGAAAACAATAAGTCAATTTAGAATTTATTTATATAAACAAAATAATTATTCTTATTTTAAAAACCAATATATATCCATAATAAGACATTATATTATTATTACTGGGTTATTTATTTTTGAAAATAACAATTTTATCAGTTCAAATTATTTAAATTAAGAGATTATCGTATTTTAAATTCCTGGAAATTCCGGGATATTACATTCCCCCCTTAGAAGAATTTCGTCCTCGAAATTTAAAACAAAGATAATCCAAAGTTTTATTTTATTTCAACCAATTCAAACATTCATAACAGCCATACACTATCAATCAAACAAACAATTTCATCCAAATAACCAATTCAATCAAATAAATAACACTAGTTGTCCGGATACAGATCCGGATAAGCTTCCTAAAATTATCTCGAGTTTCCCAGGTACAAACACAGGGATACTCGCTCTACTAAATTCAAACCAGCTATACTACTAAGCTACCGAGTTCTTACTCAGTTAAATCTATAATCTACACAAGATACCAGATCACAGACAAGCCTGATCAACAACTAAATCCTTCATAGAACTACTGGTCTTAAAACCAGTGATGGACCAAACACGTACTCCCTCAGAGACATGTGAAATATTTTGAATTCCAGTCTTCCAAACTGGCAATTCAACTGTTCAAACCAAAGCACTGATCTTTACAAAAACTCAGAAGAATCCAATATACCTCGGAGCTCACCAAATCTTATTGCTCCCTTTTACCAGAGAAAACCTCAACAACATCGAAGCCTCCAACTTCGAATTCCAAATTCTTCCGTTTCTTAACCTCAACACTTTCCGGATGATCCGGGCTGCCTACAGATCCTTCCTGATCAGCTCAACCTTCGCTGATGCTTCTACAAACAAACTGGATCAACTAAACAAACTGATCCTCATAAGATCTACCCAAAATCAAAATCAAACTTTACTATCAATAGTAGAAAACAACTTCTCCCATCCGGAAAAGACAGAACAGAATCACTCTCCAACTTGCCTCAGATCCTGAAAAAATTCAGTAGAAACTCTCCAATCCAAAACACTGCAACTTCCAGTTGCTTCTACTCAAGAACAGCACCCACCTTGCTTCCGCTGCACAACTCAGATCTGGAGCAGATGAAAATGCCGTCGAATGAACACAGGCACATACTAAACATCACATCTCGGAAATAAGATTCAATAGAAGTTCCAAGAAATATAGAGCTTTTTCACCAAACAATCAACCTAGGAGGCAACCTTCTACCCACCTGAATCATCGGTATCACTCCTACATCAAGTTGATTCAGAATTCAATCTCCAACGCGGGCAAATCTCTAACTTTCCTGAAAATATATCCGGAAAATCTTCGATAATTCCATAACTTCTACATACACTAGAGATGCTACAAACCCAAGCAAAAGATTATCTAAGATAATCTCCCAACTATCGCAAGTCACTTTTGTGATCAACCAAACCTAAATTCCAAAAATACTGTTCTCCCTCGACTAATCAGAATAGTTTATCCTCGAGCAACTAATCCATCGAAGAAACAGATCCTCACTGCTGCTTCTGAATTCCACCTCTAGGAAATGCTAAGCCAAAAAGATCTTCCTGCTGGAACACAGAATACTTCCGAGCTGCAATGCTGCCACAGATACCAAAGACTTCTTAACCAAAACTCTTTGAGAAACTCGAACCTCCAACTAAACACATACATCTGGTTGAACTCAGCTACAACCCGAAGCAGACACACTTCCTTAATCTTGTTCCGAAAGAAAACATCTTTGGATACATCTATGGTCACCGCGTCTCGTCACGCAGCTACTACTTCCTGAGGTTGCCAAGATACCATCACTCGCTTCTGCCTAACCGACAGATCCAAATCCTCAAAAATCCGCTCACACAAGCGCAATCAAACCTACACTTCGAGGATGAACTCCGAACCTTAACAGGTTTCCTTCAAAGATCAGTGAAATCCTTACACCAAACAACAAAGATTACTCGAGATGGTATTAGGTCTACAGTCTTGACAAATACACTTCCAATCTCAAACATTCAAACTCCAACCATTGGTAGTCGTGTTACACACACCACTACCTCATCTACCTTTATAACTTATGTTGGAAAACCCGAATGCGTAACCCAACAGATAGGTAGAAATATATATATATATATATATATATATATATATACATATATATATATAAATTACAAGTACGCTCTCTCAAGAAAGACACCACTACAGAGCCTAGGTATTCGCTCAAACTTACGCTCTGATACCAAGTGAAATGACCCGACTTTCTCACCACAGAAAATCGCATCATTTTTAAGAAAGAAAGGGATAGAAAAGAGAAAAGACAGAGAAGAAGAAAGAAACAACATCAGAATCTAAACAGCAGAACGAATAAATTATATTAATCACATAATACATTACATAGTATCATATTCATAAGAGATACATAGCTAAACAACACATACTAGACAGTTATAAACACCTGTCTAGTTATACAACTCAATACAACACAAAGACAACCGACTCATAGAACACACGGCGAAATACTATATCTATACGCAGAAGCCTCCTGCTCTATTGCTCCTCCAGAATCCGTCAAGCCAACCTAAATCCCCTGGCTCCTCGTAAAAATTTGAGTACCTAAGAGTTTAAGAAAAACAGAATAAACTCCGGGTCAGACATGGGTCTGGTGTGAGTAAACGGTTAAAGTTGCTTAACTTTAAAAACCTTTTGAAAGAAAAGGTATCACGTAATACTTCCCACACATAAACATGGAAAAGTTTTTACCTTACGCTAACCAAACATTTGATAGGAAATCCAGTGATATTATAATAGGTCTAGGGTTTTCAAATAAATATGAAATATCGATATTGTTACATTTATTAAATTCCAGCTACTAGCCACAAAAGTGGGTAATACAATCAAATCCGATGGCACTTATTGGATTTTGGATTCCATACAATGGCAGGGCTACTGGGGTACTACCCGTCACAGTACGTGGCCTAGATCATCATACCGAGGAGTACGCTCACACCCCTGCAACACAAGGCCGGAACCATTCCTTACTGAACAGTTTCGAATAAGACAACCCCGATGGTTGTAGCTATTCAACCGCCCACACAGCCGAAATAAAAGGGACTCTAGACAGGGATTAATCTCATCTTACTTGGGCATGGCCCACTTAGCCTTGCTGCACCTCCCCTGTTTTAGCCATTCCCGGTTGATGAGGCTTGAGGCTACGATTACCATTAGTGAACACATCAATTAGAATGCTCATCGTCCACCTGACGATGTTCTGAAAGAATTCAATCCATACAAGTTCGTTCCTGGTTCGAACGAAACCGAAGGCATTATCTCGTTACACTCATTTTGGAATCACCCTCAGAGTTAACGACAATAACTCTTGCACTCTGAATCTTTATCTTCACTTGAGATTCACAACCTATCGTTAAGTTGGAACGATGTGTTTTTCGGATATCCAAATATGGAAACCCGATCCCGATCTCATCGAAATCCAAAACGTATCTTTTAGGTCCAAGTTGTTTAAGTTTAAACAATTCAATTTAATTATCTATATACACAGATAGATAATTCACAAGTCACAATTGATACTCACATTATCAAAATAAACAGATGATCCATAACAAAATAGGTAATCCATATCATCATCACAATAGATAATCTATATTACCATCACAATGCAACCAAGCATTCATACCACACAACATTACTTATTTCATTTATGAGATTACATCCATTCACGACAATTAATGTCATCCATTCATACATAAGCAATGATTTACATAATCACAACATAATTAATTTAAAATGAATTAAATTAACTATCTCTATCTCCAATTAATTTAAAGTGAATTAAATTAATTACTTCATCTCTTAATTAATTTAAAATTAATTAAATTAGTTACCTTCATCACAATAAATCTTGCTTGCTTATCCTTTAATTAAACCAATTAAGTAATCATTATCTTAATTAATCAACCTTGATTAGTTAACTCTTAATCAAGTAATTAATCCTTAATTATTCTCATTAATCATATTAATTAATGAACCTTAATTAATTACTTCCATTAATTAATTTACTATAATTAATTACGATATTGCTTAATTAATTACATTAATTAATCATGCTTAAATTAATTGCCTTTAATTAATCAACTTTAATAAATATAAACAGTAATTAGTTATTCTTAATTACTTCTTAATTACTTTTAACTACTTCTATAAATTCTTTGATTTATTACACCCAGAAATAAACCCTTAATTACTTTACTAAGTAATTATCCATTTAAAATTACTTCCCAATAAGTAATTTCACTTATCTCAATTACCCCTGTAATTTATTCATCAATTACTTATCTTAAGTAATCTCTCTTATCAAAACTTATTAAGTAAACATACTTAACCATTTATCAAGTGATAATCCTTAATTAATTAACAAATTAATTAACTTACTTGATCACACTCATCTCGTAAATCAAAATCGAGTAATTCATTCCTTAATTACTCTTTAACCAAATTAATCTTCAATTAACAGATTAATTATCTTTAACTATTAATTAATAAACCTTAATTATTAATCAATCCCTTAATACAAAGTAATCAATCACTAATTACTTTTATCATTAATTAATTAACCTTAATTAACTAATTAATTATCTCTTAATCATTAATTAATAAAACTTAATTATTAATTAACAACCTTAATTACGCATTAATTAATCCATAATTAAAATTAATCAATCCTTAATTACAATTAATTAACCTTTAATAATAATAATTAATTAATTCTTAATTAACTTACATTATAGATTAATAACCTCTTAAATATTAATTAAGAAAATCCAATTAAAACTTAATTGCTAGTTTAATTACTTAATTAATAATTAAAATTTAATTAATCATTAGTCATTAATTAAATCAACATAATTATTAGTTAATTAAATTAATAATCATCCTTCATTAATTACTTAATTAACCCTTTTAAATAATTAGTTAAATTAATTAATTTAACTTAAATTTCTTAATTAACCAATTAATTATTATTTATTTAAAACTTAATGATTTCTTAAGATAAAACATTATCTTTAATTAACCTTGAAAACTTTACTTAACGTAAGTCATTAATTAGTTTAAAATTTAAAGTAATCATTAATTACTTTCCTTTAATTATTAATTAACAAATCCTTATTTTTAAGTTAATAAATTGCTTGAAATCTTTAGCGGTTAATTAATATATCATTATTCATTAACTAATTAAATAAAACATTTCCTTATAAAATTTCCTTTTATATTTCAAAATAAGTTTGAAAATAACATTAAGGTTTAAACTTGAAACATTTTAAATCCATTCATACAAATTCATTCATAAAAACAATTCAATTCAAAGAAATGATTTACAAGAATTTAATTTAACATAAATTATTTAAAGCTTAAAACTTACTTATTTAAAATTAAAAATCTGGTTGAACATTTTAATTTGGGTTCAACCCATGTATACTTGAACCAAGAAACAAGTACACTATCTTTTTTTTAAACAATTTGACTTTAAAATTTTAAAAACTGTTTTAGTTAAAACTTTTAAAAACTGTTAAACTTAACAATTTAACCAGCATGCAAAAGACCCAGAAACAACATGAGTTTTTTCCTGAGTCATCCACCCTATATCCCGAGACCTACTCGAGAAAAAACAAACAAACCCAAAACAACAACCCACTGACACCCAAAATGTCGCGTGCACCTGTACCAGTGTCGGAACCACCTCCGGTCAACGACGAACCCACCAACACGTCACTCAACAACCCTTCAAGCACCTACAATCAACCAAACATCGTCCCATGCCTCGATTCAAAATCAAGTAACCCAGGATGAACTTGTGACCTAAACCGTCATCAGAAAAATCCCTGAACCCTCGCCTCCGATCAACGATAACCCCTACCACTTCGGCTATGGATTGCCGACCAACCACGCTTCCTTCTCCCAAAATTTCTTCAAGCTCGAATCACCATATGAAGAACAGTGGTTCAAATTACAGCAAGACCCAAAATTAGGTTTAAAACCAAACCCTCCTTGCTGCCGACGCCACAATCATCAGACAACCATCCCCTTATTTTTGCCATACCACCAGATGCTTCCCCTACCTCTACCCAAAATTCCTAACACCCCAAATACACAGATCAACCAATTTTGGAAAAAAACCCAAATTCCAGACAAATCCCAAATTCTCACTCAATACTTTTTCAAAAATTTTGATTTTTGACTTAAAATCCTTCATTTTCAATATGCATTCGAAATATAATCCTGAAACAACAAACCGGGATGTTTGAAATTTTGACACATTTGAAATTTTGTATGTAAATCAAATTTTCCAATGAATATTTGCCTTAATAAATTTAAAGCTATTTTTAAAATTTGGATCTTGTTAAAATTCATAACTTTTGTTTAGAAACTGATTTCTAAAATAAATCATAGAAGTAGGGATTGTTTTATGAATATATATGATGTCTGTAAGTTTGAAGTTAGTTCATTTGTCTGATACAATTCAGGCAAGCTCAAACAATACTCAACATTTCCTATGTATAATTATGTTCTAAATTCCCATAGTCATCATGCAAGCATTATTTCTAAACTTACATTACAGATCTACTTTAACCCTATATCAATGCAACATACTTTTTTTTAAAAAAAATTCCTGCTAGCAGACTCAAACAGGGGTTTAAGTATAGGAACATGGGTGCTTCAAAATTTACAGAGAAGCACTCAGTAAATTCACATATAGATATGCACGCAGATCAAAACATTAACACATTAATTCATAAGCAACACCTATTAGTTACTAACTTTTAGTTTTAAAAAGTTTACTCACCTCTTTTAAATAAAGTGCAGAGGTTTGAAAAAGAACTGGAAGCCTTCAAACTGAATTGAAAACTACATGCAATTGTATATTGATTCCTGAGACTTTAAATGCTTTGAAAAACTGAAACATGTTGATGATGGTTCAACTTGATTACTGGTTGCATGCTTGAACCATTGAAAACATGTTACAGATCTGGTATAAGGAAGTTATGGACATGGAAATGCAGATTTGATTTGCACTTAGGTTTCAGGTTTTGGTAAAGAGAGATTGATGTTTAAACTTGAGGATTTGATGGCAGATTTGGGAAAAAGTTTTACAGGGAAAATAAATTTGCAGATTTGATTTTTGAGGAACTTTCAGATTCTCATTTGAACTTGAGAAAGTTTACAGGATATTGATTTGAGGAAAATCTCAGATTTTTAAACTTGAATGATGTTTTCAAATTTTAGTTTTGAGGATTGTTTGAATTGAGGAATTTCAGATTTGGATCTGCCATTGATAATTCTTAGGAATGAATCATAAAATTTAAATAAATAGAAAATGAAGAAAGATGGTGTTTATATAGGAAACTTTTAGTTTTATTAAATTTAAAAGAAAATTAAAAAAAACATGGACACTTGTCTTAAGCTTAGATTAAATGTTTTAACACATGTTATCTAAATGGTTTAGAACTAAACACTTGTCAACATTTATTTAATTTTTATCCTAAAAGAATTTTAAAAAGCTTTTTAAATTAATTTCCTAATTAACAAATATGTTTTCTTAATTTAAAAATACTTTTCTAATTAAATTCCTAATTAACAAATACATTTAATAATTTATAAACACTTTTCTAAATTTATATAAATATAATTTTTAAAAGAAAATAAAATAAAAGCAATTATAATTTAAATAAAATTATATATAAAGTATTGCAAACTCATTTTAAAATGCTATTTCAAAAAGCCTCTGTATTTATTCTTATTAAATAAATACAATTCCAAATTTCTATATATAAATTTCTACAAAAATATAAAACAAAACTTATTTTTAACTAAAAACATTATCTATATATTTTAAAACCAAACTATATTGTTATTTTATTTTAATATGTATGTATGTCCCCTTAAATTCAAATTTTTATTAAATTTCAAAATCAAATTTAAAAATTCAAATCTAAAATCAATTTAAATAAATATAATATCTATTTTTAAATAAGCCCATTATTATTTATAAATAATTTATCCTATTTTAAAATCAATTTTAAATACACAGATATAAATATATTTAAACACGTCTATCAATTATGAAAACAATAAGTCAATTTAGAATTTATTTATACAAACAGAATAATTATTCTTATTTTAAGAAACAATCTATAACCATAATAAGACATTATATTATTATTACTTGGTTATTTATTTTTGAAAATAACAATTTTATCAGTTCAAATTATTTAAATTAAGAGATTATCTTATTTTAAATTCCTAGAAATTCCGGGATATTACACATATGTTCTTTTTAATTATGCTGAAGTTGCACCATTTGTTAGGTAATAATAAATTCATACTTATTTTAATTATACTTACATATTACTTATAATGGAACATATTACATATATGTTCACAGTATATACAAATCACGACATCCATTTGGCGATCTCAGTAAAGGCTATGCTAAATGATTTTTGAACTATGTTTATGATCTAAGAAATAGTTCGTTGATGAAAGATTACAACATCTTGCACTTGGACCAAAAAGACATGTCAAGGCTTATCCAATATTCTTCATTAATGGATTTAAATCAACACCATAGATTACAGTGCTAGCAAATTAACATATAACAGTAGTGCATTTGTCAAAGGTAGTAATGATCCACATGAGCATATAAAAGATTATTATGGCATCTCAACATAGGTTTTAGAATTAAAATATTATATGCAACCTGTAGAAGAAGTTTTTTATTCAAATGCAATTGGTTCAACAATGTTCCTAGTTTTGTAATCAAGGATACAAATATTATAAGCTTATTGAAATAAAGCATACCTCACATTATTATAAGTATGATCCTTTCATATTAGCCAAGAAAGCATTACAAGTTTATTTTACTCCGTATCAATCCTAAAAAAGAGATAAAGAAGATTGGTCAGTTGTTTTTAAAACAAAGGCAAGATTTACATTTGATGGAATTAATATTCCAAACGAAGCAGCATATCAAGCAGATCTTGAGAAAATGATGAAATAGTAATAACTGATGATATTGATGTAGTGTTGTTGAATAATGAATCGAATGAATTAATATAAGCCTTAGAGAGAATAGAAGAATACGACGTAGAGTATGAGACCGAATCTGAATCAGAAAACGACGAAGACTGATAATTCTAAATGATGACTATGGTGTGAGCTATGTATCGGCTGTTGTACATTGTGTATTCTGAATTTCCGATGTTATATGTTAATAATGATGACTATGTTATGAGCTATGCATCGGTTGTTGTATATTGTGTATTCTGAGTTGTCGATGTTATATGTTAATAATGATGACTATTTTGTGAGCTATGTGTTGTTCTGTATTTTGAATTCTACGAAATGATTTATTTTATCACCATATGAAATGATTTGTTTGTAGCAGATATTCCTTTCATGAGGCATTCCAGCAGATCCTAACCTTCATACCCTTCTCCTTCTTCGAGCATGGGTGCCAACGGCACGGCGCTAGATGTACGTCCAATGGCAGAGGTTGTCCCTAAGAGTGCAGGGTAAGTATTAAATTTATTTCTTTTTTAATATTTAAAATTTTACTAATTAAATTCCTACATTAAAATTTATACAGGAGATTTGAAGTTGAGCCTTCGAACTACATCTTATAGGTATCCAGGAAGGCCTATATGAGTCGGATGTCCGGATGCTGGCCTCATTGGGATGACATCCCAAACCATGTTAAGAGCACTGTATTAGCCGACTCGACTTAATGGTAAATATAAATTTATAATTCATTTGGAAAGAATATAATATACATAATTTTAATTAATTTCAATATACAGACTACCGTCCATATCGATCCGCAGGACATGGATGTATTTGCAAATCATTGAAACCAAAGGATGTGGAAAAATTAGAGGGACACACTCTCCAAGGCAAAGAACGCGAGAAAGAAACCGTCATGGATGAGCGTCGATGTTTGGCCCGAATTTCTCCAGCTGTGGGAACCCCTGAAGTGAAAGTAAATTATCTAATTTCATATTGTCATTATAATTTTTTAAATTTCATATATTAGTTGCATTAAATTAGCTAAACATGTATTTAAATTTATAGGAACTATCAGCACGAAACCGTGCAAACAGGAATAAAATTCCTACATTGCACCGTGGTGGATCTAAGTCCATTCAACAACATCGTACAAAGATGGTAAATTTAGCGATTGCGTTTATAAACAGATGTAACATTGATTAATCATATTTATAACATTGCTCGTTAACTATATTTGTAACATTATATAATCATATTTGTAACATCGAAGGAAGTTAAACCGTGAGCCTACAATGTTAGGGCATCGGAAGGAGATCCCAGGCTAAAGAGGAGATAGTTCAATTGAAACAACATCTAGCGGAGATCAATGAATGGCGAAAGAGTGGGGCGTTGGCACAGCAGCTAGATGAGTCGATTGCGACATACTTAACTGAGCAAGGGAGAATATCGGGGAAGGATGATGACGATGAGGATGATGAGTAGGTAAGGCAATGTTTTTGATGGATTTTGATCATTTTGTTTTGCACATATGTGACATGTGTTATATTTATGGATTTGATACTTGTTTGTTGGTTAGGTTGTTTGATGGATTAGTGGATGTTTAGTTTGATGTACATGAGTTGGTTGGGATGTTTTGTTTCACGTACTTGTTTGTAGGTATGGCTTTGTAATTTGATGATAAATTGGTGTTGGTTGATGAAATGGTTGTGCAAATATTGGTATTTTCGTTATATATATATGATTATGTATGATATGTATGAGATTATATGATTCTTGCATTGGTAGTGTAACATACCAAAATTTTATCAATTTAAATTTGGTAAGTGTTGAACTTTTATAATAAAATTTGAAAAGTTTCAAATAAATAAATAATAAATGATAATTTGAATGAATAAGAATTTCAAATTTTTTTTGAGATACTAAAAGTTTTAAAATCATTTAAATATAAATTTTGATTCATATATGTGAATATATATGTATTTGTACATATGCGGGTAGATTTGAAATTCATGTATATTGAATTTGATTTTTAATTTGAATATAAATTTTAAAATAAATGTTTTAGTAAAATAATTTGCATTTATATATATATATATATATATATATATATATATATATATATATATATGTGATTTATTTAGTATGTATTCAAATTCAAAACACTCTCTTTTTAATAATATGAATTAACATAAAGCTAATGTCTTTAATGGAAAAATGTAAGTATAAATACAATTTTAAATAATGTAAAATACTTTGTTAATAAAAGAAGAAATTTTTTTACAAGTGTTAAATTAATGATAACTAGAATGACAAGTGTAATTCAAGGGAAGAAGAATTAAACAAGTGTCATTTTATCCATTTCTTTTCTTTAGTAATTTTTAGAAAAAAAAATAAACTTATACAACATATTCTCCTTTTATTATTTTCATTTCAAAAGAAAAATTATATGCAACTTTTACACAAGAAAGGAAAAATCATCAAAAACAAACACATTTGAAATTAAGAAAACTCATTCTAGAAAAGAATAAAATCTGTAACAAATTCCTTTCAGTTTCTCAAGCTGTAAGAAGAAGGATTCAAGGATAATTCCAACCTTCAACAAACACTACAAAAAATCAAGCAAGAACTTCAAAGATTTAGAGAGATTCAGGGGTCAACTTAAAAAAAAGAAAAAAAAACTGGCAAATACAAAAGTTTGAAGGTGCAGGCCAGAACTTTCACTTCTGTTTCAACTAGGATTAAAGTGTAAGTAATTTCATTTTTGTTATTTGTTGATTAAAGATTAAGTAAGTAAAATTTAAATCAAAGTTTAAACAAGTTTAAACAAAATTTGCTGCAGATAACAATTCAAAAGAAATCAAGCTAAGAAAAAAAAGGGAAAAGAGTTCCAGATTTTTAATTCTAAACAGGGGGTTGTCTCTGCTAAAAATTTACAAGTGAGTAAACCTATGATTTGTTTAATTTCTTTTGTGTTTGAATGCCTGTATGAATGTGGATTGTCTTTGCATGTGAATGAATGGTTATGCCGGTGTTCTTACTTGCTTGGAATTATTGTCTGTTCTTCTGTTTCCTGTAAAATATGGTTTACAGTGTAAACCATGCCAAAATCCAAGTCTTTCTCCTCTCTCTTTGCTTCTGAAAATAATTGTAGACAATTTAAAAATTGGTTAATCCTATATTTATTTCAGTAATAAAATCAAAACAAGATTTGAAATTTTCTTTTACTGGAAACTAAGCACATTCCAGTATCAGGTTTAACAGAGTAACTAGATCAAAAATCCAAGTCTTTCTTCCCTATCTTTGCTTCTGAAAAGATTATAAACAAGTCAAAGTATTGTTTGACCTGTGTTTTACTTCAGTATAAATCAAAGCATAGAAACAGAGTTTTATTTTTTCCTGGAAATTGTAAAACACAGTCACAACTTAAAATGTGCAAAGATTCGAACCTCAATAAATTTGATTTCAATAATACCATTGGAATCACTACTGGAAATGATGATTTTTGAAAGCAAAACCAAAATTTATCGTTAAGTTTTCAATGAGAAAAAAAAGTTGATCATAAAATCGAATCTTTGCCAAGTTATGATGATCCCAGCAATCGTAGGCCTCGAGTTCGTCGTCACGGCTAGGTGGAGTGTTCGACATCACTAGAAAAATGCGAATGGAATTTATATAACCCTAGGTTTTGAATGCGAGATTGAATTAGGGTTTAAGGACCTATTTCGATTCGTGTTAGAAATGATGGTGCTACGCCATCCACAAGTGATCGGACTTCGCGTCGAGGTGCCAATTGCAGCGTCATACGATAGCGGAGGTTGGGTCAAAATTAGCGACCCCTAATGGTCAGAGGAGGTGGTGCGAGTTGATTTTCCGATGATGTGCTGAGGGGTTGTTTGGTTCGTGATGGCTTGATCTTGTTTTTTTCAAATTTATTTGAATTCTGGGCACTTGTGTTGTTTCGAGGGGTGAATATCGACTTGTTGGTGGCCACAGCTTCGACCAACGGCAACGATTCTGGCCATGCACGTGCATGTGGGGGTGGTAGTATCAGCTGTGATGGATTTGGGGAGGAAGGCAGGTGACTCGGAGCACTGCGCGGGGGATTGGGAAGAAAACTCGAAGACGAGCCTGAGTTTTTTAGCGTTGGATCGGGTCGATTTAAAACATAGAACGAATTTCTAAAAAAATTCACTCGGGTTGATTTGGGTAGAAACTCGAAGCAGGGAGCAATTTTGATCGGGGATGACCCGAGACAGCCTCGGGTTGGACCAGAAAACAACAAATTTCAGTTTTAATTTTTAATTTTTTTGAAACAGAAGTTTAAATGATTTCCTACATTTGTTCTTTATAAATGATGATAGTTGGTTAATCGAATGTAAAGTATGGTATTGAAATAATTATTTGAAATAAATGAAGTTCAATGATATTTCAAACTTGTATTTTTAAAATAAAGTTGTTTTTTAATTCAACTTAATAAAATATTCAAGAAGTAAATCACATATTCAAATTGTTAACTTAAAAACAAATTTATTTGTAATGATTAAATAATGATTGAACAATTAATGATTTGTAACTACTCTATAATTAAAAGTTTATTTATTTAAAGAACAGATAATTAATTAAAGTAATTAAGATTGAGTTAATTAACAATTAAGGAATTAATAAATTAAGATAGTCAATTAAAGAATAAATAATTAATAAAGCCAATTAAGATTGATTAATTCACTTTAATCACAACCACCTTAACCGTAGATGTTTGACCATCTTCAAATACTCTGTACTAGATTGACATTTCTGTTGTAATGCTGTGATTGCTTTGTGATGATATGTGGTATGAATTGATTTATGCAAAGCTATGTTATCTGTGATGAATATACTTCTGTGTGAATATGAAACCCCTTTGGCCTATAAAACGGCACTTGAAATTCGATGTGACAGGGAGTCGAATGCCAATTGGTTATCCAAAACCCACATCGGACCTGCGAATCTTTGTAAATGACATATCCACATATTTTAAAATTGACGCTCACTATTCGGATTAGCCGGGAGAGGACCTTTGTGTCATATAACCCATTCCGAATATGTGATATGACGAAATGGATAGCAATTGAAGATGTTGGTGAAGACCGGACGTCCTCGAGAACGATAGGATAACCTATCGATTGTCTCTGCACCGAGTTGCTCCGGTATAGGGATTCCCTAAGTAATGGGAAGTCCGATCGGGATTGTGGACGCCCGGATTTGAAAGGGCTTCTTCCTTTATTGGACGAAGTGCCTTCCGTTCTGTTCGAACCCGGAATAGACTTGTATGGTCGTGTGTCTGACGCTAAACTTTGAGATATAAAGCCGATTACTTTAAAATACATACCTATTGGTGGCGGAGAATTTATTCTCTTAGCTCAACACCCTTCTCTGAGACGTACGAGCTCAGAGGTTATGTAGCTGAAGTTATCAGCGACATACTTCCAATTTGGTAGTGTGGCACGCTAAGTGCTGCTATGAATTGATGATCAGTTGTTGATCATTATATGATCAAAGCATGGTTTTTGTGAAAAGCGTAGCTTTTTGGACGAGACTTCGTCAAACCTCACAACCCGGTAATGGTCGAAACAGGAAAGATGCAGCAAGGTTATTGGGGGTAGCGCCCCTTACGGTATGTGCATTTCCTTCTGGATAGAAGTGGTATCCTTGGTATGGAGCCCAGATACTTAACTTATGTGGATATCACAAATATATATATACTACTTTGTGATTATTGTTGTTGGGGCCCCGGATAAAGGTTGGTTACAACCGGGAGATTGCATACTCGTGTAGTAGTTACCTAGTTATAGAGGTAACCCGGCCTTGCGTTGGCAGAGATCCGGTTAGGTTCTCGAGACGTCGCTCCAGAGGCGGACCCATGTGGCCTAGGAATTTCCTTAGCCTGACCATTTGTTGGAAATCCAATTACTGATACGAACCCAGTACGGTTTTAGTTGTATTACTTGCCATTTACTCATGGTGGTCAACACTGTTTAGATGGTAGCTATAGTAGGCATAGTACGAAGTGTCTATGCTGGCTAAGAGTAATATTATACTTTCGAAAATGTTTTCACACTATGCACTAATAATAGTATTTAACAGTGTTTTTCCCGTATCAAGCATTTTTGACTGTCATAAGGAGAAATCTCCTCCAAGTCTGCGTTTGCATGTGTGTGTGGCGGGAGGCCTTATGGCAGTTTCATTTTCAAAAAGCATTGCGAATTTCTTTCGAATTCTTTTGTTTGTTTTTGATTTAAAATAAACTGCTTTTATTTCAAACAACTATTTTGGTTTACTCATACCAGTGCCATGACTGACCCGGAGTTTATTGTTTCTTTTCTAAATTCTGGGTGCCCATAATTTCCACACGGGTAGCCTAGTAGCCGGTCTTTCGTGTTTTGGTGCTTGCTGTATTTTGAAGTCATATGGTTCAAAGGCTACTGGTTTTTGAAGACTTTTTGACTTAGAGATATTTTGAAACTTTTGGATCTCAAGGTTCTTAGTTGGATGTTCGCTATCACTTCCTTTCTTTGAAGACTTTCTTGGAATGCAATTACTTGTGGTTATGTTGTGATGGTCTATTTTGAAGTTGGGTTGTATATGTATATAGATACTCTGATGTTGGGGTTTGTTGTTGTATTGATATTGTGAGATGCTGTATCTGGGATATTAATGTTAGCAGTTTTATTTTCCGCTGTTTATATTCATCTAATTGTTGTTATAAGCTCCATCCGAACTGGAATTTGACGTTCGAGTCTCCGGCAGTCGAATACAAGTGAGGTATTTGATGTCGATTTTTGAACGCTGAACTTCGGGTCGTGACAAGTGGTATCAGAGCTGAAGGTTGAGTAAGAACTTTAGCTACGGAGCATAACACCTTAGATGGCTCATTAGAGATAGGGTGAAGTATACCCTAGAATGAGTATAAACCGAGACTAAAACACAAAATTTTCTTAGTCTATTTTCTTTAACTGCTTATATTCCTTAAGATATTTCGTCCGAATATCTAAATCAAGTTTCTTACTAATTAAAGATAGTAAGAATGAGCGGGCGAAGAGGTAGAGCTAGGGGTCAAGGGAATGCTACAACATCTAGTCAAGATTCCCCTCCAGCAGAAGTAGTTGTGCCTACTCAGCATCAGCCAAATCTGCCTGATTTGTATAAGAGCTTCTCAAGGCTTGGTGGTAGGCCGTTCACTGGCAAAGAGTCAATTATTGAGGCCCAGGCTTGGATAAGATCATGTGAAAAGATCTTTAAGGGGCTTAAGCTACAAGATGATCAAATGCGTCTAATTGCTTCTTGGCAGCTGCAAGATGAAGCCTCAGCCTGGTGGGAAACAGTCGCAATAAATGAACCTGAAGAAGAGTTTTCTTGGAGCCGATTTAAGGAGGTGTTTGAAAAGCGCTATTTGCCGTCGGCAGGAATTTCCCGAATGTATCAAGAATTTCTAGACTTAAAGCAAGGAGGCTTGTCTTTTGAGGAGTACTTAAACTAGTTCAACGAACTATCCCGTTTCGGTCCGGAGCCGGTGAATACGCCTCTAAAGAAAAACGAAAGGTTCATGCATGGAATGAACAAAAAGTAACATGAAAGGATGACAACACACATCAAAGAATCTTTCTCTGATCTTATTGATATGGGATATCGGTATGCCACTCTAGATATGCAGGAGATTCTAAGGGAAAGCAGGAATTCAAGTAATCCGAATTGGAAGAAAAGAAAGTTTAGGGGCAAGAAGCCACATCAAGGCAAGGATAAGAGGAGCAGTCAAGGAAATTCGGCTAGAAATGTAACTTGTTACAATTGCCAAGAGAAGGGGCATTATTCAAACAACTGCAAGAACCCGAAGAAGAAAGTTAAGAAGGAACAACCCATGAAGACTGCTCAAGGAGATAGAGAATGCTATAATTGTCACAAGACTGGACATGTTGTTAAGAATTGCCCGGTGATGAAACAAGCAAAGGTGGCAAATGTTTATGCGATAAAGGAAGACCCTTCAACTTCGAAGGCAGATAAAGGAAATGGTGTCCTGGAAGGTAACCTTACTATTTATGATAAAGTTGTTAGAGTTTTATTTGACACGGGAGCTTCACATAGTTTTATCTCACAACTAGTCGTAAATGAATTAAAACTTAAACCTAATTTTGTCGACGAGACCATTTGTGTGAAAAACCCAGTTGGTGGTCCTGCAAACCTTTGTCTACGATGTAGAGACATCCCTATCTCGTATTCTTGTTACCGATTCCCTATCTGTCTCTTTGTTCTTGATTTTAATGAATTCGAAATTTTACTAGGAATGGATTGGCTAACAGAACACAAAGCCAAATTAGATTGTAATAATCGAACGATCTCGATCAAAACAAACCTTGGAAATTTTATTGAAATCTCTTGTGAGGATCCGAGTCCCAAGAGAGATAAATTGATGTATACTTTGGGATATTCTGAACCCAGTTTGGAGTCTATACCTGTTGTTCGGGAGTTTTCCGACGTATTTGAAGAAGTGAAATCCTTACCCCCACACAGAGAAATTGAATTACGAATTGATTTAGTACCCAATGCCCGTCCTGTCGTTCACGCTAGTCGCAGGATGGCACCTAGGGAAAGAATTGAATTAGTCAATCAAACTCGAGATTTGTTAGAAAAAGTATTGATTCGCCCTAGTGTTTCCGAATGGGGTTCAGCTGTCGTGTTTGTAGCTAAATCAGACGGATCTTTGAGATTGTGTGTAGATTATCGCGATCTCAATAAACAAACTCTCAAGAACAAATTTCCTTTACCAAGAATCAATGATCTATTCGATCTACTTCATGGCGCTCGATTCTTTTCTAAGATGGACTTAGCTCAACGATTCCATCAACTGCGAATAGGTGAGGATTGTGTTCATTTAACTGCTTTTAGGGGTCCTAACATGTTCTACGAATGGTTAGTCATGCACTTCGGACTAACCAACGCTCCTGCGTATTTCATAGATTTAATGACCCGAGTGTTTCAAGAAGCACTGAACAAATTTGTCCTTGTATTTATTGATGATATCTTGATTTACTCCAAAAAGGAAGAGGAGCATGCTGAGCATCTTAGAATTGTTTTGGAAATATTGAGGAGGAATGTCCTATTCGCTAAATTCTCTAAATGTCACTTTTGGGTCAAAGAAGTCAGATTTCTCGGTCATATTGTTAATGAAGAAGGGATTTATGTTGATCTAAGTAAGATTTCTGCAATTCTGGGCTGGAAGCGACCCACTACTCCTAAAGAAGTTCGAAGTTTTCTGGGTTTAGCAGGATATTATAGAAAGTTTGGCCAGGATTTTTCTAAGTTGGCCAGTCCACTGACTAAGCTAACAATGAAGAATGCTAAATTCGATTGGACTCAAAAGTGTGATGAAGCTTTCCAGGAATTGAAAAGGAGATTAACTACCGCTCCCGTTCTTGCTATCGTTAACGGAAACCAAGGGTTATCCGTCTATACTGATGCTTGTGGAGACGGTTTGGGTGCAGTACTAATGCAAAATGGAAAAGTAATTGCCTACGCGAGTTGACAATTACGCCCGCATGAGAGGAATTATCCAACACACGATTTGGAGCTTTTAGCGGTTATTTTCGCTTTGAAAATCTGGGACACTATCTTCTGGGTAAGAACTTTTTTGAGCTTTCTTAACGATATAAGAAATTTAACTTAACTAAATAAATATACTTAATGAACTTTCTCCTTTTTAGGTGAATAAATTGAATTATTCACCGATCACAAATCTTTAAAGTATCTCTTTACCCAGAAAGACTTAAATCTACGGCAACAATGATGGCTAGAATTTTGAGCGTCATATGACCTAGATATTCTGTATACAGCTGGTAAAGCCAATGTGGTTGCTGATGCTTTGAGTAGAAAGCACGCTATTCTAGCTCATCTTGTTATCGCTCCTACTCTTCTCAAAAAGATTTCGAGACAGCAGAAAGAAGATGAGTTTCTTCGGGAATTTATAAAAGAATATGCCAAGGTAAAGATGCTAGTTTCGAGATGGATAGTAGAGAAGTTATAAGATTGAAAGGAAGAATTTGTGTCCCTAATATCCCAGAATTAAAACGTGAAGTTTTAGATGAATGCCATAAATGAAAACTCACTATCCATCCAGGAGTCAATAAAATGTATAAAGATATCAAAAGAACCTTCTGGTGGAAGACAATGAAAAGAGATATATCCATATATGTGAGTCGCTGTGCTACTTGTCAGCAAATTAAGAGCGACTACAAGAAGATGGTGGGTTTACTCCAGCCTTTGGAGGTACCAAAATGGAAGTGGGATCAGGTATCAATGGATTTTATCGACGGATTGCCACAAACCAAGAAGGGAAATGAAGCAATTTGCGTTATAGTGGACCGTCTAACCAAAACTGCTCACTTCATTCCAGTGAAATCCACTCGGACAGCAGCAAGTTTAGCTGAGCTATATATCAAAGAGATTGTCCGTCTCCATGGTATACCGAGCAGTATAGTGAGTGATCGTGACCCGATCTTCACTAGTAGATTTTGGGAAGCGTTTTAGGATACGTTGGGAACAAAGCTAAATTTCAGTACTGCTTATCACCCACAGTTTGATGGGCAGACTGAAAGGATAAATCGAATATTAGAAGATCTTTTACGAGCTTGTATTCTCGACTTTGGTGGTTCTTGGGAAGACTATTTACATTTGGTTGAATTTTCATATAATAACAGCTATCAAGCCAGTATCGAAATGGCTCCTTTTGAGGCTCTATATGGTCGACCATGTCGATCACCGGCATGCTGGATTGAATCCGGTGATAGACTCATTCTTGGACCAGACATGATTAAGGAAGCCACTGAAAAGGTTAATTTTATCCGAAAGAAGTTAATAACTGCTCAGAGTCGCCAGAAGAGTTATTACGATCGCAGAAGAAGAGCTTTGGAATTTCAAGTTGGAGATTCTGTTTTCTTGAAAGTATCTCCAATGCAGGGTGTGTTAAGATTTGGGAAAACTGGTAAGTTGGCACTGCGATACATTGGTCATTTTCCTATTTTGGAAAGGATTGGTCCTCTAGCATATCGAGTGCAGCTACCTAACTGGTTATCTGGCGTACACGATGTATTTCATGTTTCACATCTTCGAAAGTACGTGCCCGATCCAGACAATATTATCGAAGAGGTGGCACAACAGGATCTGGAGATCACACCAAATTTGTCAGCTAAAAGAGAACCAATTAAGATTGTGGATCGGGGCGAAAATCTGTTAAGGAACAAAATTGTGAAACTGGTTAAAGTGCAGTGGAGCGGAGATCCAAAGGACCGTACTTGGGAGACAGAAGACAGTATGCAGAAGTCTTATCCCAAATGCAGGGTGGATATCTCGGCTTAAATTGGTAAGCCATTTCTCTATTCTTTTCTGAATTTGTATATTCTTTGTTTGCTTTCCTCTCTCTTTCAAATTTCGAGGACGAAATTTTGGTAAGGGGGGAAATCTGTAACATACCAAAATTTAATCAATTTAAATTTGGTAAGTGTTGAATTTTTATAATAAAATTTGAAAAGTTTAAAATAAATAAATAATAAATGATAATTTGAATGAATAAGAATTTCAAATTTCTTTTGAGATACTAAAAGTTTTAAAATCATTTAAATCTATTTTTTTTTTTGGAACTAGGGAAACCTGTTCAATCACTACCGACCAGCGATTCTTGAACAGTAAACCTAGGGAATAGCCGGAAGGCCCGCCACAACCAACTATTCCGGGCGGCCAGACCTTTCGGTTGGCTTGGGGCAGGAGGCGCGAAAATGAACCGGATACCTCCCAAGTGAAAATTCGTTTCTCCTCCCACACAAGGTGGGACTCGAACCCCAAACCTCCCACTTGGGAGCCGCATCATCCCACCACCGCACCAAGCCCGCGGACTTAAATCTAAATTTTGATTCATATATGTGAATATATATATGTATTTGTACATATGTGGGTAGATTTGTAATTCATGTATATTGAATATGATTCTTAATTTGAATTTAAGTTTTAAAATAAATGTTTTAGTAAAATAATTTGCATTTATATAAATATATATGTGTGTGTGTGTGTGTGATTTATTTAATATGTATTCAAATTCAAAACACTCACTTTTTAATAATATGAATTAACATAAAGCTAATGTCTTTAATGGAAAAATGTAAGTATAAATACAATTTAAAATAATGTAAAATAATTTTTTAATAAAAGAAGATTTTTTTTTTCAAGTGTTAAATTAATGATAACTAGAACGACAAGTGTAATTCAAGGGAAGAAGAGTTAAACAAGTGTCATTTTATCCATTTCTTTTCTTTAGTAATTTTTAGAAAAAAAAGAAATAAAATTATACAACATCTTCTCCTCTTATTTTTTTCATTTCAAAAGAAAAATTGTATGCAACTTTTACATCAGAAAGGAAAAATCATCAAAAACAAACACATTTGAAATTAAGAAAACTCATTCTAGAAAAGAATAAAATTTGTAACAAATTCCTTTCAGTTTCTCAAGCTGTAAGAAGAAGGATTCAAGGATAATTCCAAACTTCAACAAACACTACAAAAACATCAAGCAAGAACTTCAAAGATTTAAAGAGAATCAGGGGTCAAGTTAAAAAAAAGAAAAATAAACTAGCAAATACAAAAGTTTGAAGGTGCAGGCCAGAACTTTCACTTCTGTTTCAACTAGGATTAAAGTGTAAGTACTTTAATTTTTGTTATTTGTTGATTAAATATTAAGTAAGTAAAATTTAAATCAAAGATTAAACATGTTTAAACAAAATTTGCCGCAGATAACAATTCAAAAGAAATCAAGCTAAGAAAAAAAGGGGAAAATAGTTCCAGATTTTTAATTCTAAACAGAGGGTTGTCTCTGCTAAAAATTTAAAAGTGAGTAAACCTATGCTTTGTTTAATTTCTTTTGTGTTTGAATGCCTGTATGAATGTGGATTGTCTTTGTATGTGAATGAATGGTTATGTCGGTGTTCTTACTTGCTTGGAATTATTGTTTGTTCTTCTGTTTCATGTAAAATATGGTTTACAGTGTAAACCATGCCAAAATCCAAGTCTTTCTCCTCTCTCTTTGCTTCTGAAAATAATTGTAGACAACTTTAAAATTGGTTAATCCTATATTTATTTCAGTAATAAAATCAAAACAAGATTTGAAATTTTCTTTTACTGGAAACTGAGCACATTCCAGTATCAGATTTAATAGAGAACTAGATCAAAAATCCAAGTCTTTCTTCCCTCTCTTTGCTTCTGAAAAGATTATAAACAAGTTAAAGTATTGTTTAACCTGTATTTTACTTCAGTATAAATCAAAGCATAGAAACAGAGTTTTATTTTTTTTCTGGAAATTGTAAAGCACAGTCACAACTTAAAATGTGCAAAGATTCAAGCCTCAAGGAATTTGATTTCAGTAATACCATTGGAATCACTACTGAAAATGATGATTTTTGAAAGCAAAACCAAAATTTTTCATTAAGTTTTCAATGAGAAAAAAAGGTTGATCAGAAAATCGAATCTTTGCCAAGTTCTGATGATCCAAGCAATCGTAGGCCTCGAGTTCGTCGTCACGGCTAGGTGGAGTGTTTGACATCACTAGAAAAATGCGAATGGAATTTATATAACTCTAAGTTTTGAATGCGAGATCGAATTAGGGTTTAAGGACCCATTTCGATTCGTGTTAGAAATGATGGTGTTGTGCCATCCACAAGTGATAGGACTTCGCGTCGACAGTGCCAATTGCAGCGTCATACGATAGCGGAAGTTGGGTCAAAGTTTGGCGACCCCTAATGGTCAGAGGAGATGGCGTGAGTTGATTTTCCGATGATGTGCTGAGGGGTTATTTGGTTCGTGATGGCTCGATCTTGTTTTTTTCAAATTTATTTGAATTCTGGGCACTTGTGTTGTTTCGAGGGGTGAAGATCGATTTTTTGGTGGCCGCAGCTTCGACCAACGGAAATGATTCTGGCCGTGCACGTGCACGTGGGGGTGGTAGTATCAGCTGTTATGGATTTGGGGAGGAAGGCAGGAGACTTGGAGCACTGCGTGGGGGATTGGGAAGAAAACTCGAAGACAAGCCCGAGTTTTTTAGCGTTGGATCGGGTCGATTTTTAAAACATAGACAAAATTTCTAAAAAAAATCACTCGGGTTGATTTGGGTAGAAACTCAAAGCAGGGAGCAATTTTGATTGGGGATGACCCGAGACAGCCTCGGGTTGGACCTGAAAATAACAAATTTCAGTTTTAAATTTTATTTTGAAACATAAGTTTAAATGATTTCCTAAATTTGTTCTTTATAAATGATGATGGTTGGTTAATCGAATGTGAAGTATGGTATTGAAATAATTATTTGAAATAAATGAAGTTCAATAATATTTCAAACTTGTATTTTTAAAATAAAGTTGTTTTTTAATTCAACTTAATAAAATATTCAAGAAGTAAATCACATATTCAAATTCTTAACTTAAAAACAAATTTATTTGTGATGATTAAATAATGATTGAACAATTAATGATTTGTAAATGCTCTATAATTAAAAGTTTATTTATTTAAAGAATAGATAATTAATAAAAGTAATTAAGATTGAGTTAATTAACAATTAAGGAATTAATAAATTAAGATAGTCAATTAAAGAATAAATAATTAATAAAGCCAATTAAGATTGATTAATTCACTTTAATCACAACCACCTTAACCGAAGATGTTTGACCATCATCAAATATTCTGTACTGGATTGACATTTCTGTTATAATGCCGTGATTGCTTTGTGATGATATGTGATATGAATTGCTTTATGCCAAGCTATGTTATCTGTGATGAATATACTTCTGTGTGAATATGAAACCCCTTTGGCCCGTAAAACGGCACTTGAAATTCGATGCGACAGGAGTCCGATGCCAGTTGGTTATCCGAAACCCACATCGAACCAGTGAATTTTTGTAAATGACATATCCACATATTTTAAAATTGACGCTCACTATTCGGATTAGCCGGGAGAGGACCTTTGTGTCATATAACCCATTCCAAATATGTGATACGACGAAATGGATAGCGATTGAAGACGGTGGTGAAGACCGGACGTCCTCGAGAACGATAGGATAACCTATCGATTGTCTTTGCACTGAGTTGCTCCGGTATAGGTATTCCCTAAGTGATGGGAAGTCCGATCGGGATTGTGGACGCTCGGATTTGCAAGGGCTTCTTCCTTTATTGGACGAAGTGCCTTCCGTTTTGTTCAAACCCGGAACAGACTTGTATGGTTGTGTGTCTGACACTACACTTTGAGATATAAAGCCGATTACTTTCAAATACATATCTGTTGGTGGCGGAGAATTTATTCTCTTAGCTTAACACCCTTCTCTGAGATATACGAGCTCAGAGGTTATGTAGTTGAAGTTATCAGCGACATACTCCCAATTTGGTAGTGTGGCACGCTAAGTGCTGCTATGAATTGATGTTCAGTTGTTGATCATTATATGATCAAAGCATGGTTTTTGTGAAAAGCGTAGCTTTTTGGACGAGACTTCGTCGAACCTCACAACTCGATAATGGTCGAAACAGGAAAGATGCAGCAAGGTTATTGGGGGTAGCGCCCCTTACGGTATGTGCATTTCCTTCTGGATAGAAGTGGTATCAAGGTATGGAGCTCAGATACTTAACTTATGTAGATATCACAAATATATATATACTACTTTGTGATTATTGTTGTTGGGGCCCCGGATAAAGGTTGGTTACAATCGGGGGATGGCATACTCGTGTAGTAGTTACCTAGTTATAGTGGTAACCCGGCCTTGTGTTGGAAGAGATCCGGTTAGGTTCCTGGGACGTCCCTCCATAGGCGTACCCATATGGCCCAGGAACTTCCTTAGCGCGACCATTTGTTGGAAATCCAATTACCGATACGAACCCAGTACGGTTTTAGTTGTATTACCTGCCATTTACTTATAGTGGTCACCACTATTTAGATGGTAGCTATAGTAGGCATAGTACGAAATGTCTATGCTGGCTAAGATTAATATTATACTTCCGAAAATGTTTTCACACTATGCACAAATAATAGTATTTAAAAGTGTTTTTCCCGTATCAAGCATTTTTGACTTTCACAAGGAGAAATCTCCTCCAAGTCTGCGTTTGCATTGTGTGTGTGGCGGGAGGCCCTATGGAAGTTTCATTTTCAAAAAGCATTGCGAATTTCTTTCAAATTCTTTTGTTTCTTTTTGATTTAAAATAAACTGCTGTTATTTCAAACAACTGTTTTGGTTACTCATACCAGTCCTATGACTGACCCGGAGTTTATTGTTTCTTTTCTAAACTCTGGGTGTCCATAATTTCCACACGGGCAGCCTAGTAGCAGGTCTTTCGTGTTTTGGTGCTAGCTGTATTTTGAAGTCGTATGGTTCGAAGGCTGCTAGTTTTTGAAGACTTTTTGACTTGGAGATATTTTGAAACTTTTGGATCTCAAGATTCTTAGTTGGATGTTCGCTATCACTTCCTTTCTTTGAAGACTTTCTTGGAATGCAATCACTCGTGGTTATGTTATGATGGTCTATTTTGAAGTTGTGTTGTATATATATAGATACTCTGATGTTGGGGTTTGTTGTTGTATTGATATTGTGAGATGTAGTATATGGGATATTAATGTTAGCAGTTTTATTTTCCGCTGTTTATATTCATCTAATTGTTTTTATAAGCTCCATCCGAACTGGAATTTGACGTTCGAATCTCCGACAGTCGAATACAAGTGAGGTATTTGATGTCGATTTTTGAACGCTGAACTTCGGGTCGTGATAGGTAGTAGTTGTGAAATTGAGTATATATGTGTTGTAAATGAGTTGGATGGAGATTTATGTGTTTGGATGGCCTAAGGAGGATTTTGGTGTAGAAAAATGGTTCCAGATTAACGATGGCTAGCGACGCCCTAATGGTTCTAGGTTAGCGATGGCTAGCCATGGCTAATGTTCCAGGTTAGTGACGGCCGGTGCCGATTTGCAGTAGCCCTTTAACTTCTAGGATGTTGCCACATGTGCACTTAGCTGCCACTAAGAGTCGCTAATATGGCAATGGAGCTGTCACTAAAGCCGTCGCTTTCTTTGTTGGTGACGGGCTAAATAGCGACGACTTTTAACGATGGCCGCCGACGCCATTTTGCCGTCGCTATTTACTGTTGCTCTTGTAGTATGCAGCATACTTTTTACAATGTGTACGGCTACATTAGGATTATTTGGAGTTTATTGATTGTGTATTAATTATTTGAAAGTACACCACTAAAAGGCAACAAAACAAGATTGCATAAGTTAGTTTTCCAGTGCAATAAGCATTGGTGTTCATATAAATTAAATGTATTTTTTATCGTGTCACCGCTGCTTGGTTCCTTTGCCAGTGTTGGACACATGTAAAAAGCTTGTTATATACTAACTTGATACCCCATGTAATTATCATCCATAGACACATACCATATTATTTCTTATTCCATCACACTGTCATACAAATTATATGAAATATTCTACACTATAAAAGGACTAAAAGGTTCAACCATGTCTTATTTGTTTGTACTCGATTCAATATTGAATTTGCATAATTTTTGTTAGTTCTGAACTAGTTTACAGATTTTCCATGGTCATAGCTTAACCAAATTTAGTATTGTCAGTTCAGAACTGATTCAGAGATTCACCATAGTCACAACCAAACCAAATTTTGTAACCACGCTTGATTATTTTCCTAAAAAGAGAATTTAACATATGTAACAAATTGTAATTAATATTGATTTGTATAAAATTTCCAACATAGGCGAAGTATTTACTAGTCATTCCCTTAATTAAGTTGATTCTATAAATTGTTTAATGCTTTATATATTAACTTGATGTATTAACTGTTCAGTGCTTTATAAAGCTAAACAGCAAAATAGGCACAAGGACATACATAGAAAAATATTTAGGCTGAAGGACAACAAGTTTGTTATTTAGGTTGAAGGACAATGCTAGTTATAACAAGCATTTTGTACAGTGTAAAACTGAATATAATGCTAGATATAACTAGCATTTTGTGTAGTGTAAAGTTGAATATAATGCTAATTATAACTAGCATTTGTCCTTCGACCTAAAAATGAAATCTTAGTATCCTTCAGCATAATTTTTTTTCAAGATTTGTCCTTTTCTCTGATTCCCTCAAGTTACAATTAAGTTTTTATAATCTCTTTCTCTAGTTTGACAAATTCAGGATTTTGTGAAGGAATTAATTCTTTAGTGTTAAATACTAATTGTGTCATCCATACTTGCATATGTTTCTCTGTTTTTATTTTTGTTAAAGAAATATATTCTTCTTAGTACAAAATGATCATCTCCGTATTTTACTAGATAGATTTACTGTTTGTATGAATGCAGTATCTTAGCTCCCGTTTGGCTTGACATTTTAGTTTTCTGTTTTTGTCCAAAAAAACGTGTACATAATCCATCTATTTTAGAAAAACTACCAATTTTGAAAATGGCGTTAACATATAAAATGGAAAACAAATTTATTTTGTTTTCGTGGTTTGAAAGGTAATAAAACAATGGAAAATAATCCACTCTCTCCGCTATACCTCCATCATCGTCGTCATGGTCTAAAATTTTAAAAATTTCTTCCGTTATACTCATACATTGTAATGAATGTTGAAAACGGAAAACATAAAACACAAAATGAAACCAAACAAACCCTTATATTTTGACAAAAATCTTCTGGAAACCATTTTTATATATGATTAACATACTTTTGTTAGCATAATGGTTGCTAAAATTATGCCATGGATGATTAACACACTAACAATAATCCATGAAGTGAATTTACATTTTGATTTTCAAACATACTTGTTGTGATATTTTTTAAAAGAAGCATCAAATTTTGTTAATTTTCATGGATAATTGAATTGAAAAGATTAGGTTAACCTTAAGTTTCTATTTTTCCCCTCATTTTCATTGTGATTCATAAATACACTATTTAAATATTATTTTTGACAAATTATTTTATCGATGTGAAAGAATAAGCAACAATTATTATATATGAATCCTTTATTGTACAACATATGTCATGTAACATTTTAGTAGCAGTATGGTAATGTATACACTTTTTTTTACCTTGAAGGGAATCATACTAGCTCATGAGTAAGAACAACGTCTAACAGACGTGGAGTAGAGGCGACTTCAATATCCGACCTTTGGGACTATTGAATTTTAATGCTCAGACTAACCAAGCAAAATAAATTTGACATGTTGAGTACATGTGAGATATGGAAAATTTAAGTAATCTTTTCCAGTTATCTGAAAGGACATAATACATAGTTTTAATATGGTAGTGTATTTACTTATTATTTTCTATTGATCCACATTTGAATTATTTTAATCTTTTGATTTTGGCCGAATACATCTTCATTTCAATAGATACCTTTAAACGAAATGTTAGAGGGAGAAGTATCCATGGATAAGGGAAAAGAAATAAAGAAAGGTTTTTCGTCTAATATTTTGTTAAGAGAATTAACATATCATTAATTGCCCTTTTATAAGAATGAAGTAAAACCACAAGTTCAACCTTGCTATAATTATATTTCTTTTTATTGTCATATTACTCTATTCATCCACTAGAAAATGCCATCTTCAAGCAAAAACTATACTTTCTATTTAATAATTTCCTTTCTAATTTATGAAAAAGGTTGTTAAAAATCATGCATGGTGGAGGAATCATTTCACCCAACATGTCATTCTCCAATTTAATCTCCATCTCAATTTCCTATTGTTATCCCCACAACTTTTTTCTTGGCAAGTTTCTTACAAATATAAAATTTAATCACTTATAATTTGATATTGGAATTAGGTCCCCTGAACTAATAAAATTAGGTTTCTTGAACTAATAAATTAGGAATTGGAAGAGGAGTAAAAAAACTGCTTGGTGAAGAGTTTGTGTTCTGGTTTTTGAAAAAATAAATTTAATCACTTTTAATTTGACAAGGGAATTAGGTTTCTTGATCCTTTTTTTGAAAGCGATATGGCTTGTCGGTCTTCTTGGAGTTAGATCTTTTCAAGAGCTTTGTTCAAGATGGGCATGTAATTTTTTTCCTTCTTTGTGACTATTTAGAGGTGACATTAGACTGAATATTCAACAACCCCTGATGCACTATAGTGGTGAATTTCAATACTGTCTTTAGAAGCACCCCTGGTTATTTTTGTAACATAAGGCATGTTTATGATTATATATTTTCTTTATTTGTTGACTTATGTTAAAAGGGAAATATAGTGGATTACAATGATAGTGGAAATAATTTAGTCACATAAATCTTGCTTTCGGGTTGATGTTTATCATGGTTTTAGCTAAAGTAAATTTCAAGTATAGATAATTGATGAGTAACAAGTCTTATGGATTATTTACGTCAAAGTAGAACTTTTAGTTCTTATAGTGACACGATGCGACAAGGTCTACAAAGAAATATAAATGGCTTTTGTCCTTAAAATAAAAGCTTATATGCTAAACTTAAGTGCACACAAATATAATCGGTGAATGGCTTTCTTCTTCTTCTTCTTTTTTTCTTCCATTTTTTTCTATATATATATATATATATATATATATATGTAACATCCTGCCTTTTCGTACGCTTTAAATTGACACACGTGTCAATTCAAACCATATGGAAGGGTGGATTGTTATGGGGTAAATAAGAAAAGCAGAGAAAAAACAAAACAGAATCTTGCAGCGGAATGATAAAATATAATAATCAATATATAATTCATAAAACTGTTTTACAAAACATTAGATTTTTCTTATATAATAAATATCAGAGTTCACATACCAAAGGATAATAACAATGCAGCGGAATAAAATGGTGTAGTGGAATAATATAGTAGATAATAGTAATATAAATCTTCGTCCTCGTCCTCCAGAGCTAAAGTCTTCGAATCCTGAAATGCTCAGGCTGACCCGAGCAAATTGAAAAGACAAAACACTTGAGTCAGAACTAAAATATCTTATGTGAGTTAAATTAACAGAAATAAATATGAGTGCAGTAACTTAAGAGATGCTCGGGATTCACATCTCCTAAGGATCCGTTAAACTATTTACTATGTAGTAATATTTCGCTATTATAATAATGTCTAAAGTAAAGTATAATATACTGAAAATAGCGTTAAGGGGTATACCTATATAGCCCTTAACACACTTTTATATTCCCGTAGTCTATACAGTACTGTAATCTCACCCGTACTGGGCGTCGTCAGAGGGCACTCCATAGGTATGGTACAAAACAAAATTGTATAAGGCGCGCTAGGGTAGGTGACACGGCACAACTAGGCAATACCAGGGTAGATATACCAATTACGCTTCCAGGTCGGTGGTAACGCATAGCCGCAGCTACCGCCCACCTCGAGCCACACCCCCAAATCAAAGAAATAAAAAGTGGCCACCGAATAAATCCAAAAGTCAGAGTAAAATATCGAAGGGATGTGTCCGATCAAAGGTGCTACCTCATTAACCCGTCAATCGCTCCTGTTTTAGCCACCTTATGCCAACTCATGGGAGTTAGG
The DNA here is from genome assembly GCA_030765085.1 of Allium cepa. Taxonomy (NCBI): domain Eukaryota; kingdom Viridiplantae; phylum Streptophyta; class Magnoliopsida; order Asparagales; family Amaryllidaceae; genus Allium; species Allium cepa. Next base: position 170,709,410 of record CM060932.1, read on the forward strand.
TCCACGAATTTACCTCAAAGGAAACGCCGACACCATCCTACTTCATTCTGGAATCTCCATCACGTACACGGTTGTTAAAGTGGTTTTCGGAGTTGGCAGAGAGTATGACAACTTCCGATCCCGGTCTCTTCAACAACCAAACGTTATTATAACACCGCGGTTTTTTCAAAATAATTTATACTTTAAAACCAGAATATAATATCCATTTTGTAACGTTTCGGATTTTGCCCGCTCAAAAATCGACATCCATACTTCATATCGTATTCGAATGCCATAGATTCGACCGTTTAAATCTGATTCGTCGGAGCTTATAACAATCATTAAGTAAACAACAATTTACAATTGACTCATATATACCCAAATATACATATATATATATATATATATATATTCACATATATACCTATACATACAATATTCAAAAATTTAAATGATTTATATAGAATATATTTGAACTCGGGGAAACTCACATCACTATTTATAATTAATTTTATAAATTTTTATTCAAAATTTCATTTAATTATTAATTTAAATTAAATAAAATCTAGGGTCGTTACACATTTCAAAACCATATAAATACGATATCATTTCTATTTTAAACCCCAAATCAATATGATATCATTTTATTTCAATTATATCATTTTAAAAAACATAGCACTTTCAAATCTATATACCTTGAAACTTATAGCTTTGAAACATCACTTATAATACTTAAATGGTTTAATTATTAAATTACTTTATACAATAAAATAGCTTCTTTAAATTTTTCAAATAAATTCCAAATACCGATTTGAACCTCTCAATAAACTATTTAAATTAATATATTTCAAAGCTTTACACATTCCACTATTTCAAAACTAATTCTTTGATAATTCCATATATATCAATTTCAATTACTTTTATTTAGATTTGAAATGTTTACTTAATAAATCTAATATCATTTAAGTAAAACCTTTAAACTTCAAATACTGGATATTCTTTCAATTTAATTAACTTAATAATATTCATTTAAATCCTCCAAACCAAAATCAACTTATTAAATCATACCTTTTAAAATCTCAAATTTATTTAAATTCGAATCAATGTCATTCGAGAAAAATTCTTATATACTTTAATCCAAATCAAATTCATATTTATCTTCCCACCTTATTATGATTTAATTAATTTTAAACACCAGAAATATAATTTAAATAAACACTTAACCATATTATATTCTAATAAAATCAAGCTTTATTATTTAACTTCTTTATCTTTAAACCAATTTTATACATAGCTTAAAACTAAAAATTTAACTATATATAAAATAACATTATAAAATATACAATCAATATCTCATAAAACCGTATATTTCTTAACAAACCATAGAAAATCATTTCAAAAATAATTATATATATATATATATATACCGCGGTGCCTGTATATAATTTTCTACCCTATGGTCAAGTGATACAGATATTTATCATTTCAATCCGTAATTTAAAAAAAATGCGGTTATATATCATTTCAAACCGCAATCCCGAATGAAATGAAAATGCACAATAACTTACAGTTTATACAATATAAAATACAGCATCCAATATCAATCATCAACCATTTATAACAATCATCATCCAATTCAAACAATAACATCAATATAAAATGGAAAATATATTAACTAGCAGTTAATATTCAACAATAATTTAATTAACTGTTTAACTGGCAGTTTATATGCAGTAAATAAATAAATAACAATTTAATTGGCAATTTATATGCAATAAATAATTAAATAACAGTTTAATTTAAATAAATGCAAGTTAACTGAGATGATAATTAAATATATACCCAACAGCTATAAATAAATTTCAAATCACATCACAAATAAATTTAACAAACATAAGAAATCTTAGAAGTTGTGAGTGGGTTAAAACACTCACCTTTTGAATTTAAATTCAATTTAAATTCAATTTAAATCCAAAAATTCTCCAAATCTGTCCAAACCAGTGCCAAAAAGTCCGAAATTCCAATACGAACCCATAGAAACAAACCCCGCGTGAAACGGACCTCGTATGCGAGAGTTATGCGTGTTAGAACGATTTGCAACAAAATTAAATGAATTAAATTAAACCAAAATAAAGATACCGCCACATCACCGCTTCCCACGCGAATATCGCGTACGCCTCTTCTCCATCAACCCTAACAGAACACCACGCTCCAGAACCCTAAATCGCGACCTAATCTCTCTCGCGCCACCGTTACCAGTATCTCAACCAACATTGTCGCTCGGCCTCTCAGCCCCGCCACCACCGGTCGCACGAACGGCCTGACTCTCCCACGACGCGATCATCACCGTGAAGAGCTAGCAGCGGCCACCAAAAGTTAACCCTAATTGAAATTTTTTGCATCGATCTGACCGCTGAAGCGACCAACTACCTGCGTTGATGAACTCCCCTTGTCGATCTCCACCTGACTGTACCGTCAATTTAATGATCCATTAAAGTTCATCGACGATCAACGGATGGCCGAGATTTGTTTGGCGAAATCTGGGTAAATGGTGTGTCAATTTGAAAAAAGAATCACACCAGAAGATTATGCTCTTCGAGAGCTTCGAATCCATATAAAAATTTGGCATATATTGTGGAGATTGAAATTATAGCTTTTGATTTGATTTGGAATTGAATTGGATAAATTAGGGTTTACAGCCATTGAGGAAGAGGAGCATAAAAGTTTCTGTATGTATAGAAATGAGGAATAGAGGCCTCTAGGGTTTATAGCAGGATATTTATAGGCAGAATTGAAAATAGAATAGATGGATAAAACAGATATACGCGCTAACGACAAAGTGGCCCAAAAGCCCATTTCGATCCCGTAACGAAATTGGGTCAACCCATATATCAAAATAGATGTTTTAAAATATTTTAAACGCGATGGAACAAGTTTCAAGTCCAAATTCCATCGTATGAAGAAGTCATCCTCAAATCAAAAAATATCAAATTGATTTCAATTTCATTGATTTGAAGGCATTTCGAGTCCGTACGATCAAACGATAAGCCCGATCACTACGAAACTTGAAATCCTACAATAATTCACCGATACGGATCCGATGAAACTGGTTTCGTCGAAACCCGAGTCAGTGGCCAAAATGGCTATTGTTATATTAATTAAATAATTAAAATTTTGTCAATTTAATCAAATTTTCAATTCCAATTCGATAATTGACAATTCTTATCATTTTAAATTTTGCAAATCATTTACACTGATTTAAATAAATTTAAATGTCAAATTAGAGTTGATTAATTCATCAATTCCAACGTTAACCTCGCTTTTAATAATTAATTTCATTAAATTCACAAATTATACAAAAAATCCCCAAAATTTCATTTAGTTAAATAAATAAATTATTAATCCATTCATTCCTGTCAAAAAGATGGATGAAATATTAGATTCAAAACTATTACATAAATTTCTCATATTATCTTTATTTCAAATAACGTATTATTTAACTATTTCAATTTCATTTAATTGCAATTAAATCCAATATTGAATTTTACATTTCACATAAATAAATAAAGTTTTGATTCCCATTCTTCTTATCCAACTAATTGCTTTAAATAAATTGGGATTGCACTAATTTAGTCAATTACTACAATTTCTTTCAAATTAAATTCTATGAACTAAACAAATAGGTAGTTTATCCAATTGTAACCATTTAACTTTAATTACCAATAATTAAGTTTATTCCTTTTAAACAAATATTTTAATTACTTCCAGAACATTGATTTTATTCAATGACCATTTCTTATAATTTAAATTCATAAATTTGATTCATTGCTTACATTTGTTTTCATATATTCCATTTGCAGCTAAGTATATTTTACATTATTTCCATTGAATTGAAATTCATTCAATTTATTAATAATTACCTTAATTTACCAAATTTGACACTCCTAACCATTTGTATTACATTTCACATAAATGTAATATTTATTAAATTTTATTTCCAATTAACGTACTACTTAATTTCCCTTAATTGAAATCTGATTTTCAAATTTTATTTAACATACTAAATGAATAAATAACATATATAAATGGTCACCTATTTACTTTTCTTTCATTTATAAGTTTATTACTTACCAACCCAGGTTATAATTCCTCCATTCTATTTATGATATCCATTGCATTACATATTTCAATATTTCATACCTTTATTATATCAATTACTACCTTATAAATAAATCTATGTTCCTATTTAATTTACATTTATTAAAAATTTAAATTAACAAAGGTAACATACAATAAACATTACCATTACCCTTTAATGACATAAATAAGCCTTTATTACTTACATATCAATGTTGCCATTTATTTTCATACTACTATTTACGTTCACTTATTACTCACTCTTTCCGTTATTATATTAATTGAATTCCATTCTGGTTAATATTTTTATTAATGATTCACTAATTAAACATTTCCATTTGTTGCTTATATTAAACTTATAACCAAGTAAGACGATTTACATTATTTTCAATTAATTGCAATTTTATTTTAAATTGTAAATTTTAATTATAAATGCTGCATCTAATTTCAAACATTGTATCACATCCCCATAAATGTAACATTTATTTATTTTTACTAAAATTTATTTCTAATTCCATCCACTAATTAAACAGGTAACTTATAGTAATTGTTTACATGCCGAGGTTACACTTAAGTTTATCAAGCTTCAACCAATTATTATAATTACCTACATAATACCGAATTCAATCAATTACTATAAATTATATACAAATCCTTTTATTTACACCACTTTTATGCTTATTTACTTATTTTAAATTTTATACACAAGTGCACAATTTACGCTATTTCACTTTTATTGATTTTACTTCAATTGTCAACAATTGGTTGCTACAATTCATTCTTAAACTTATATTTCGACATAAATTATAAAATTTTATTTCTTTCTAAATTTAATTACAAAATTAAATTAAATTAACCAAATTTGCGAAATTTACGGGTCGTTACAATATATGTGTGTGCGTGCGTGCGTGCGTGCGTGCGTGTGTGTGTGTTGTTAATGAACTGCTTCAACGGAATCTACTTGGCAATACTACCATGGATACAGGTATAGACTGGGATGTCTGGCAATTTGTAGTTGCGGACCTTACATCTAAGTTCTATTATTCTACTCGACAGAAATTAACTAGTTTATGGTTGTAAGTTTAGCATTATTGAAACTAAATTAGTTGAGATTTATCCCCAAGACATCCGGCATTTAATATTATAGAGTACCATGAATTTATTCAAAATGAAGCTTTAGTTGTGGATTTAAAGTAACAAAATATGTAATGCAACTTAAAATTTGTCTAAACCGTTGAATATATTACAAGCTTTTGACCTTTAGGCTGCACATGCTGTAACGACCTGATATTTTCAACCATTCTCATCCACACATGCCGGATTTGAATTGCTCAAAATACCAGATTGTTAATTATATTTGGAAAAACTCAGCATATACAGTAAATAAATAAATCATAGAATCACAGACACAGAGTAATATACAATACGCGGCAGAAACAAAAGAATAGTAGTTCATGAAGCTACTATATGTATATAAGAGTTAAATATGTTACAATAGAAGTTTCAAATACAATAGTCAAATACAAGATCAGAATACATCACTGGAATCAACTGAATAACTGAAAGCTGGATAGCTAGCTGGATCTCCAAGCGAAGCTCCAACTCCAAAGGTGAGTCTCAAAAGCTGTATCACTCAGTTTGACCCGAGCGTAAAGTAAAACACAAAACAATTGAGTCAGGATTAACATTCTTATATCAATAAATCCAACTCAAGTGAAATAACAACTGAAATACAAGTAACTCAAAGAATGTTTGGGATAACCATCCTCTAAGGATCCGTTAAACTATCTACTATGAAGTAATATACGCTATTATAATAATGTATAATGTAAAGTATAATATATTGAAAATAGCATCAAGGCTTTACATTTTCCACCTAAACACTTTTTATATATTCCCATAGTCTATACAGTATCGTAATCTCCCTCGTACTGGGCGTCGTCAGAGGGCACTCTATAGGTATGGTACAAAACAAAATTGTATAACGCTCGCTAGGGTATGTGACATGGCACAACTAGGCAATGCCAGGGTAGAAATACCAATTGCACTTCTAGACCGGTAGTAACGCGTAGCAGCCACTACTGCCAACCTTGAGCCACACTCTCAAAAATCAAAGGTGCACCCAATCAATCACAAAGTAATAGAATGGTATCGAAGAAGTGTGTCCGATAAGAGGATAGACTTCATTAGCCCATTGATTGCTCCTGTTTTAGCCACCTTATGCAAACTCACGGGAGTCGGGTCCACGTATACCTCAATAGGACGTCGCCACCATCCTACTTCATTCTGGAATCTCCACCGCTACACGGTTGTTAAAGTGGTTTTTCAATTTGGCAGAGAGTATGACAACTTCTGATCCCGGTATCTTTAATAACCAAACGTTATTATTACACCGCGGTCATTTCAAATAGTTTATACTTCAAAACCAAAATATCATTGCCATTTAAAAAACCATATCGATACGATATCATTTCCATTTCAAAACCAAATACGATATCATTTCCATTTCAAACATACCCTTTAACAATATCATTTCCATTCAAATATATATCCTTTTCCAAAATCATAGCATTTTCAAAGTTGTAACATTTCGAACCTAAACACTAGAAATTATAACACTTTGAAAATCATAATTTGAAATCATAATTTCTACTACTTAAACCATTTAGATATTAAAATAGTATAAATAATAAAATTGTTTTCCTAAAATTTCACAAATTAAATCCAAATCAACTCGAATTTCAAAAATGAAAATTTAACCAGATCTTAAATCATTAATTCCTATTTAGCTTCTAAATAAACCATTCAAAATTTTATCGATTTCAAATACATATTTAAACCACAAATAAACCATTTCAAAGTATATATTTCAAAGCTTTAAATATTCTATAATTTCAAAACTAAAAATGATAATTCTATATATATCTTAATTAAATTTTCTATTATTTAGTTTTTAAATATTTACTTAATAAATCCCATATCAATTAAATAAAATCCAAATTTCAAATAAACAAATATTTTCCTTAATTTATTCAAACTTGATATATTCATTCAAATCACTTTCCAAAATCAAGTCATAATGTCATATCCTTTTAAAATTTCATATTCCATAAGTTTTAAATCTCTTTAATTAAATAAATTCTTAATTAAATACCCTTTCAAATCAAATTTCAAGTCTATTTTCCTAACCTTAGTTTATTAAAATCATTATAAACTCTATATTAAAATATAATTTAAATAAATACTTAACCATATTATATTTTAATAAAATCAAACTTCATAATTAAACTTATTTTATATTAAACAAATTTATATATAGTTTAAATTTAAGAATTTAACTATATATAAAATAATATTTATATAATATCTAAAATCAATAAATATATATATAACCATATATTTCTCTCCAAAACCATAGAAATTATTTTCAAAATATTTATATATAGACCAACAGCGTCTGTATATAATTTTCTATCCTAGGTCAAGTGATACGGATATTTACCATTTCAATCCATAATTTAAATATATATATAGGTATATATCATTTCAACCCGTAACCCAAACTCAATTTAAAGAAAATCGCTTGGGTCTATCATTTCAATCCATAACGATTTTCTCCTTTTCTAAAGTCCGTTCGGGTATGTATCATTTCAACCCATAGTGAATTCTATACTAACATGGAACTTGCAGAGTGATAACAGATATAACAATAACATAACAGGCATATATCATCAATGTAAATAACAGATAATGGTGTCAGATGTCACAAGTGAACAGATGGCATATATATAGCAATGCAAATACTAACAGCAGCATATTTCAATTGTCGTTTCAATTGAAATCAAATTTAATAAATATAAGAACGTTAATCGTGAGTGATGGCTCACCTTTCGAGGCTAGATAGATTTGACAAAGAAATGAGCTATGAATTCCGAAGCAACGCTAGATGGACACGATATGACGAAGAAGCCGATAAAATGGAATAGGCGAAAATCAAATCAGAACGGGATCGATGAAGGTAAATGGTATAAGTGAACTTATAATTGTTATTATATATTTTTTTTTCTTAAAACAAATATTAAATCTAAATTACATATTTAGAATGACACACACATATATCATATGAAAAGTAAAACATATACTTCCTATTATTTTAAATTATAACCATATAAAATAAAATAAACCTTTATTTTATCTTTGGAAAAATTCAAACCGATAACATAAGACTTTTAAAATCATTTCAGATTTTATTTCAAATCATAAATTCGTTAAATACATATCCAACACTATGAACACTTACATATAAATAACTAATGTATAAACTACAACCCATAATGTATTCTTGTATATATAACTAATATATAAACAGCAACCACAAAATGATACCGATATAAGCAAACGCATAGACTATCCTAACTTAGAATATAACTAACATATATATATAAGATATAAAATATATATATATATAGAACTCACTGACTCTATATAACAGAACATATACCAAGGGATATTTGTATTAAATAAAAATACTAAAAATTATGTATACAATAGTTCAAACGTTTATTACCAACAAAATCATGACACAATCACTGAAAAATAAAGTATATGAAAAGCGCGCACACACACACACACATATATATAACACCATATTGCAGTTCATAAACCACATGTATAAACAGAATATATATAAATCTATAAAATATATATATACAGATCGAATACTACTTTAAGTATTAACAATAATATATCATACACATTGTAAAAAAAATTTAGACAATAGCAAGGTGAAAGAAAAAGAAAAATAATACTCAGATTTCAATGCATATACCACCGTATATAATAATAGTTTATAAACCAAATCCAAAAGCAAATGTATATAACTGAATATATAAAGAACATATAACCTTTTCAAAACATATACATGTTTTACTAGCTATAATAAGATTATATACTATATATAAGGCAACATTTTAACTTTTGTATAAACAGGTATATTCCATTACACGTATCATAGTAACATATGTATATATCATACATATATATAAACCATAAAACTTATATGCCATAAACTTATTTGCCATAAATCTTATACAAATATATCTATGCTTTCAAAACAAATATAAACAGAAAAATAAAACTGCCATAGACAAATATATACAGCTTCCTTTATAAAGCAACAACCTGCTCATGTCTAAAATAAGCTAACTCATGTAGCCAGAAACATATTGTATATAAAATCAAAAATCATAAAAGAAATCAATACGACTTATATAAATTTGTAAATGTATACAAATACACAACAAACAATTATCCTATAAACTATATATACATATATACTGTAACTATTGTAAAGTAAAGATTTAAAACAGTGTTTTATACTTACAACAATATGCATATGTTATAAACTTTGGATAAACTATATGTATATTACAACTAATATATACCCACCCGAATATATATTGCAATAGACAAATTCCAAAACTATATATATATCAATTACCGTGCGAATATAACTGGCAAATCAACACCGACTATATATATACTACACTAATACATAACTTATATACTCTCACAACTTAACCTCTACTAACCTAAAAAATATACTGACAACTAATACATATTTTTTTGAGAGAAATGTGTGATCCTCTAAAAAAAGAGGAGAGCACACATGAAGCTATATAAATAACACATAATATGGTGCTGCCACCATGCCTGGCAGGTGAAGAGTCTAAGTTATAGAACAAATAAAGAAACAAGTACCCCTATAATGAGCTCTGGCAAAGCCACCGCCCATTACACCCTAATACCGAGAGCTCCCGCAAGACCACCGCCCAATAATAGGGTGTTAGAGGTACCTCGAAAACTGAACAAGTATCAAAATCTTGAGATACTGAGAGTCAGCACCATCAAAAAGAGACTCTATGTAGCTGCCTCAGAAGGGAAAAGCTAATTTTGAATAAGATATGATCTATAAAGAAGAACTCCAAGAAATGATCCATAAAGAAGAACTCCACTCTAAAGACATGGTATATCAAAAAGAAATGCCTGACACAATCAGAACTCCTGGGTATGACTATCCTGCACACTTGCACAAAGACGCTAGTTACCCTGCAAACTTGAAAAGAGAAACTAGCAATCTACCTAATCCAAACCTATAGAAAAACAAGGAAAACATATTAGTATGAATCACATATATGTATATAAATAGAATTTATATACATATATGCAAGAATAAAATCTAATGTGAAAAATAAAGCAAAGATAAACTAGTATCAATAATTAACAATTCTAAAAAGTAAAGGAAATATGAACCAAACCAAAAAAGGTAGACAAATAAAAAAACTAGGACTAAAAACTAAAATATAAAAACAAAAACATTACTAGAAGCATCTTTAAGGACCTATAATAGGAAGAAAATTATTATGCATCATGTGAACATCATTTAAATTAGAAAAGGAATTAATATAAATATTATTAGTGTCAGAATTATTAATGTTATGTTTGAATGTATTAATATTAATTCTAACCTTGTTAAGATATTCCTTAAAAAAATTATTTTTAGCGAATTTATATTTAGGATTTGAGACCCAATTTAAGCAAAAAGATGAAATTAAAATAATCAAATTATTATAGTGAATATTGTTATTATTAAAAATTCTTCTTTGATTTCTCTCAAGCCAAATGTACCAACTAGACATAGTGAATAAAGAATCAAGTAAGTATCTATTATCCTAAATAAACTTAAAGCTAAAAGTGTTCCAATAGAAAAAATAACCGGTTACTCTAGAACTAATTTTAAACTCAAAGATATTAAGGGTATTCATAAGAATAAAATGAGTATCCATGCATTCATAGTAAATATGATTAATATCTTCAGAATGTGTATTACAAAAATAACATTTATTATCAATGTTAATATTTTTTCTTTTTAAAAATTCTATAGTATTTAATTTATCATGAATGATAAGCCATATGTGAATTTTACATTCTGGAGGAGCGTTAGACTTCCAAATAAATTTTAAAACAATTATCGGTTACACCCGAAAAGTTAATAAATTTGTAAAAGCCATTAGTAGAATATTTCATACTCTTATCCCACTCCCAACTAATAAAATCATTATCATTGTCAACATCACAAAGGTTTAATCTAGCTTAAAGCAAATTAAGCTGTCTAAGGGTTGAGTGTAACAACCCGATATTTTCAGCCATTTGCATCCACACATGCCGGACTTGAATTGCTCAAAATACCGCATTGTAAATAAATTTGGAACAAATGAAATACAATCACAGAATTACAGACACAGAAATACCAGAATAACCCGCAGTGGAAATTAAAATACCATAGTAGTTCATGAAGCTGCTATAGCAAACTCTCAAAACAATACATAATATTAGTATGAGAAAAAACATATACAATAGAAATTTCAAATACATAGAAGTTTATAAATTCTAGAGCTGAAATAGAACAACTGAAACTGAAAGAGAGCAAATAACTAGACAAGCAGAATCTCCAGCGATTCCTAGCTCTAGAAAAGAAATCCAAAGCTAACCTGTAAATACTCAGGCTGACCCAAGCGTAAGGTAAAACACAAACACTCGAGTCAGGATTAACATTCTTATATCAATAAATCCAACTCAAGTGAAATATCAACTGAAATACTAGTAACTTAAAGGATGTTTGGGATAACCATCCTCTAAGGATCCGTGGGACTATCCACATGCACAAATATAAACTATCAACAACCAACCGTCATTATAACGCCGTGGTCCTTTCAGAATAATTTATACCTCAAAACTGAAATGTCATTTCCATTGAATATATATATATTTCCTCAGTTTCACAATTAGATTCCAACCAATTCGAGTTCCAAATTCACATTTAATTCAATTTAGATTTATTCCTTTAATTCAATTTAGTTTCTAAATACAAATTCAAATTATATTGATTTCAAATACAGATCTGAATTACAATATAATTCAAAGTCAACCCATTTCGAAGCTTTAAATATTCAACATTTCAAAGACTAATTTGATAATTGCACTTATCTCCCAATTTAACTTCACTATTATTTAGTTTTGAAATGTTCACTTAATAGATTAAATATTATTTATATGACCTTAAATTTACATTTTCTATATACTACCTTCGATTTCTTTAGACGTGACATAACCATAAAATTACTTACATCAAAAATGAAGTTATAAGATCATATTTTAAAGTTTCGAATTCAATGGTTTCAAATCGATGTAATTAATAAAATCCTTAATTAAATACAATTTCAAATAAGTCTAAAATATATCTTCCAATCTTAGCTTATAAAATTATTCCACAAATCTATTTCTGAAATACTAATTTAATAAATCCTTGAACATATTTCGTATTAATTAAATCAACCTTAATTAAATTATATATTATTTTTAAATATATATATATATATATAAAATAACCTTTATATAATATTTAAATCAATATTTATTAAAACAATATTTTTCTTTCAAATCCATAGAATTCATTTTTAGAATATCTTTATAGACCAACGGCGTCGGTGTATAAGTTTCTATTCTACGGTCAAATGATACGGATATTTATCATTTCTATCCATAATTTAAGTATATACGGGTAGATACCATTTCGACCCGCAATCCCAAATTCAAATCCAATGAAAATTGTTTGGATCTATCATTTCAACCTATAACGATTTTCTCATATTCTAACGTCCGTTCGGGTATGTATCATTTCAACCAATAGTGAATTCTATACTAACAGGGAACTTGCAGAGTGATAACAGATATGATAAAAATATAACAGGCATATATCATCAATATAAATAACAAATAATGGTGTCAGATGTCATAGGTGAACAAATAGCATATAATGGCATATACATAACAATATAAATAACTACAACATCATATTTCAGTTGTCATTTCAATTGAAATCAAATTTAATAAATAAAAAACGTTAATCGTGAGTGATTGCTCACCTTTCGAGGCTAGATAGATTTCACAAAGAAATGGGATACGAACTCTAAAGAAACGCTAGATGAAAACGATTTGATGAAGAAAACAAGCACGATGGACAAAGCTGATAGATAAGGAATTAACGAAATAAAATCAGAACTAGATCGATGATGATAATGATAAGCGATTTATATATATATATATATATATATATATATATCCTTTATTCAAGCAACTATTAAATTTTAAATATATATATTTATTTCAAAATACATCGTTAGGTTAAAACAACATAAAAAACTATAGACTCGACTTAAAATATAAACAAGTGTTTTATATATGCTTACAATATAAAGAATTTTTAATAGAACCATTTATTATCTCACATTATAGTAATACCCTCTGTACTATCACATCAATTATAGTAATGTATATGCAAACTATATATATAAGATAATATGCAAGTTACGTCCATATATGTAAAAACTAACCAAATCAAACTATATATGACTGTAAATATATAGCAGAAAGGAGTTGGTAAACAAAACTGGTTCATAAAACGTATATTTTTATATAAACAACATTTATGAAGAATCTATTTATACTCTAAAACAATATTATAAAATCTATGTCGACGCACACATCAGGCTACAAAAATGTACACTTCAACACCCACGTGACACTAGTACACACATGCACTGACAACTCTATATTAAATTTCATAAATATACTGTATCATAACTGTGCACGCAACCTAGGACGTTAATTATAACATATAGAACTTATGCCGAGCAACTAAATATATACCAAATTTTATAACTTAATTTATATATCAAATTATACATACTTCATATTAACAAGACTTGCTATATCTGCATACATAAAATACGAACAAGCATCCATATATATATACACACGTATCCTTTAAGTATACTTTATCTTATAATAAAATATAATATATATATATATATACCTATATTGCATTAAGGAGGAGACGGCAAGAAGACCAGATGGCCGAGGCCAGGGCGAAAGAAAGTGGGGCGGTGGTCGTGCGTGGTTGCGGGGAGGGCGGAGGGGTATGGACGGCAGTTGTGCTAGGCGTTTCTGGTGGTGGTTGAGAGGGGGTAAAGGTGATGGGTCAGAGATGATGAGAGGCTCGACACTAGTTTGGGAGAGGAGGGTTTGTTGGTGGTGCTGTGTGCTTGTGTGGGTGCGAGGATGTGCGGTGGATTCACTGGCGAAGGGGTTTTTGAGGTGGCTGGGAAGAAGGACAACTGCTTGCTTCAGATCTATATAAATATGCTTTCACATATTATGGTTTTACCGGCAGATCAAAAGAAATGAAGCAGAAGGAATGAAATCAGTCAGAAAAAATGAAATGGAAATGGTAATGGGTGCATTCGTAAATGTAACATCCTGCCTTATCGCACACTTTAAATCGACGATAAACCACACACGTCAGACTTAAAACATACAAAAGGGTGGATTGTTATGGGTAAATAAGAAAAAGCAGAGAAAGAAGAAAAACAAAATAGAATCTTGCAGCGGAACGATAAAATATAATAATAAAATATACTGTTCATGAAGCTGTTTTGTAAAATATTTGATTTTACTTATATTACACAATATCAGAGTTACACATACCAGAGAATAATAATTAATGAAGCGGAATACAGTGGTGTAGTGGAATATATAACAAATAGTAATAATAATTCTTCGTCTTCGTCCTTCAGAATTAAAGCCTTCACATCCTGAAATGCTCAGGCTGACCCGAGCGAATTGAAAAGACAAAACACTCGAGTCAGAACTAAAATATCTTATGTGAGTTAAATTAACAAAAATAAATATGAGTGCAGTAACTTAAGAGATGCTCGGGATTAACATCTCCTAAGGATCCGTTAAACTATTTACTATGTAGTAATAGTTCGCTATTATAATAACGTCTATTGTAAAATAAACTTACTTTAAAATAGCATTAAGGCTTTACATTTTCCACATTAACACGTAATAGTGCCAATAGTCTATACAATGCCTGCATATCTCCTGATCGGGAGACTACGAGAAGACACTCCATAGGTACGACACAAATAGAAACTCGTAGTAAAGGCTCGATATGGTAGGTGACACGACACAACTAGGCAATGCCAGGGTAGATATACCAATTACACTTCCGAGCCGGTGCTAACGCGTAGCAGCTACTACCGCCCACCTCGAACAACACCCCCAAATCAAGAGAATTAAAAGTGGCCACCAAATAATTCCCCAAGTTAGAATATAATAGCGAAGGAGTGTGTCCGATCAAAGGAATGACCTCATTAGCCTGTCGATTGCTCCTGTTTTAGCAACCTCATGCCAACTCATGGGAGTCGGGTCCACGTATTTACCTCAAAGGAAACGCCGCCACCATCCTACTTCATTCTGGAATCTCCACGGCGTACACGGTTGTTAAAGTGGTTTTCGGAGTTGGCAGAGAGTATGACAACTTTCGATCCCGGTCTCTTCAACAACCAATCGTTATTATAACACCACGGTCTTTTCAAAATAGTTTATACTTTAAAACCAGAATATAATATCCCTTTTCAAAACCATATAAACACGATATCATTTCCCTCTTTTAAAACCAAATCAATATGATATCATTTCAAATATATCCTTTTTCTAAAATCATACCACTTTAAAATTTATAATATCTCGAAACCAAACATTTGAATTATAACTCTTCAAAACATAATACTTCGAAATCCATAGCTTTAAAACAATAACTTCCAAAATTTAAATGGTTTGGATATTCAAACAGTATATAAATAAAATGGTTTGAATTTAAAATTACTTTATAAAGTAAATAATTTCCACGACTTTAGAATTTTATTCTCTTTAAATTAAGTCTAAATCCATAAATTTTAAATTCACTTTCAGTTTTCAATAAACCACTTCAGTTTCAATATATTTCAAACTTTGAGTATTAATCAATTAGAAACTAAGGTTGGAAATTTCTATTCAACAATTCAATGTCCTATTATTTAGTTTGAAATATTTGCATAATAAATCCATAATCATTTAAATAAAACTCAAATTACCTATAACTAAATATTTCCTTCAATTTATTTATACTAGAATTGTTCATTTAATTAATCTTGAATAAAAATTCAGTTATAAATATCATACCCTTTTAAAATTTCAAGTTAAAAAGTTCTACATCAACTTATGGAGTTTAATTCTTAAATAAGCTCAATTCCAAATAAATTTCCAATTTACCTTCCAATTTTAATTGATTTAAATCATTAAAACTCTACATATATTCAATATCTTAAACATGTACTTAACCATATAATATAAAAAAATCAAACTCCATTATTAAACTTATTTATTTTATTTAACAAATTTATACATAGCTTAAATTCAATATTTAACTATATATGTATATATAAAATAATATCTGTATATAATATCAAAAATTAATATTTATTTAACCGTATCCTATCCAAAATATAGAAATCATTTTCAAAATATTTATATATATAGACCGACGGTATCTGTATAAAATTTTCTATCCTATGGTCAAGTGATACAGATATTTATCATTTCAATCCGCAATTTAAAAATAAAATTTTACGGTTATATATCATTTCAAACCGCAATCCCGAATGTAATAAAATGCATAATAACTTACATTTTATGATGATATAAATAAACATCCATTCATCCATCATTAAATCATACATCCATCACAATCATCATCCAAACCAATCAATCAATATCAATATATGACTGATAATAAATAACAGGTAATTTACAGACATTTATATTCAATAATAAATTAAATAGTTCATCTAACTGGCAGTTTATATGCAATAATAAATTTAAATAACAATTTAATTCAATAAATGCAAATTAACTGAGATAATGATTAAATATATGCCAAACAGCTATAAATAAATTTCAAATCACATCATAAATAAATTTAACAAACATAAGAAATCTTAGAAGTTGTGAGTGGGTTAAAACATTCACCTTTTGAATTTAAATTGAATTCAAATCCAATTTAAACCCAAAAATTGACCACTCTCAGAATCCGTCCAAACCAGCGCCAAAAAGTCGGAACTTCAATACGAACCTAGCGCAAGAAACCGCACATGAATCGGACCTTTTACTTAAAAGAAATGCGTATTAGAAGTTTTGAAATCAACATTTAAAATAAATAATTTAATAAATAACTAAGGCCACATCACCTTGCTTTCTCTTCCTTCACACGTTACCGCAAATCACGCACGCATCGTCTACAGGTAAACACACACAGTATCGCGCGCTGCCACGCTCACCGCGCCGCCCACCAGTCACCTACACGCGCGCCATTGCTTCCACCTTGCCGCCCTCTGGCCGCCGCACTCCACCCCGGTCATCCCTACGCCACACAGGATCGGCCGCTAACAATCTTTAGGGTAAACTCGAAACCCTAGCTCCAATTTTCGGCCACCATAGATCACTTTAACCCAAACGGTCACCAGCCCTCGACTCCATGCGACGATCTCCACGAAACCCCTCAGTCAATTTCGTCAAATGGCGACGAAATTAACACCCTAATTACGACTTTGACCATGATTTCTGATCAATCCGGTCACTATCTCGAAAAATGAACAACAGATGTAGGTTCGTATTATTGAGATCTTCGATATATATTTTTTTTCAAATTTTTCTGAGGAGTTTGAATTTTTGAAGTTGATTTATGAATTGAAATTTGAATTAGATAAATTAGGGTTTACAACAATTGAGGAAGAGGAGCACAGAAGTTTCTGTACGTATAGAAATGAGGAATAGAGGCTGCTAGGGTTTATAATGGGGTTTATATAGGTAGGTCAGAAATTAGAATGGATGGATAAGGTTGGATATACGCGCTAACGCCATCGTGGCCCAAAAAGCCCGTTTCGATTCCGAAACGAAATTGGGTCAACCTATATATCAAAATAAATGTTTAAAAATATTTTAAACGCGATGGAAAAAGTTTCACGCCCACATTCCATCGTATAAAGAAGTTATGCTAAAATCAATATTTTTCAAATTGATTTCAATTGATTTCAATTTATCGACTTCAAAACGTTTCGAGTCCGTACGATCAAACAATAAGTCCGACCGCTACGAAACTTGAAATCCTACAATAATTCACCGTTACAGATCCGATGAAACTGGTTTTGTCAAAATCCAAGTTAGTGGCCAAAATGGCTATTTTTACACTAATTAAATAAATTTGTAATTAATTAATTAAATCCAATTTTAAATTTCAATTCTATAATTGACAATTTTATCACTTTTATATTTCTTAATCATCTACAATAAATTTAAACAAGTTTAGATGTCAATTTAAAGTTGATAAATCTATCAATTGCAGTGTCAAATTTTTAGTTTCATTATATTCAAATTATAAATTAAATTTTCAAAAATTCTATTAAATTATTTGTCATTCTACTATTCATTTCATTATTATCCGACGGATGAAATTAACATTGGATTCAAATCTATAACCTTAATATTCTCAGAATCCATCTAAATTTCTATTAACGTAATAATTAAATGTTAAATTTCATTCATTTGCAATAAATTAAATTATTGAATTTTAGAATTCAATTATATTAGTAAATCTTGGTTTCCATCTTTAAATCAACCAATTGTCGTATTATAAATAGAGTTGGCATTATTTCCAATTTCATCTAAATTCCCCTTTACCGTAGTATCTAATTTCAATTTCTAACAGTAAACCCATTTATTTTAAATGAATATCGGTTAATTAGTCCTAAAAAAATTGATTGATTTCCTATTTCGACTTAGTAAACCAATTTGTTATAACAGACGTTATCATAAACTTTACAATACACTAAGGTTTATTATACCATTTATAACTCTTAATGTTTGTCTTCGTTTCTTACATTAATAAGCTTTCATTACTTACAATTACTGTTGTCATTTATTCTCATCCTATTAATTTCATTCACTTACATTCAATTTATAACCAAACATAACATTTATATTTATTGCAATAGATTCTAAATTCAATTTTTTTTCTTAATATATTCTAATTTAACAACTTCCAACATTGTATTATATTTTACATTAATGTAACATTCATTAAAATATATTTTCATACTACTAATTTCATTTAATGTCCCACTTATTCGCTTAAGTTCCATTTATAGTCAAGTATAACATGATTTTTATTCAATGTCATTTCATTAGATCCATTAATTATAAATTTTAATTAGCATTGTTTATCTTGCATTCTCGTTATTATTTCATAAATATAGTTCCTAATTATTCCTTAAATCTATACTAACATTGATTATATCTGATTTGCACTTTACTACTTATCATTCCAACAATTTATATAACTTTGAATCTATTTCCCTACTTACAAATTACAATCAAATAAAGCTTTTCAAATATGTTTCAATTAATTGGGATGGCATTGAATTAATATATTTATTATCTTACATCAACATTTTTATATTTTATTCCCGTTATAAATTCGTAAAAAAGTTTCAAATTTCTTTTATTTATACAACACTTACCTTAATCTACTTGTTTTATAATTTATATCCAAGTGCAACAATTAAAACTATTTCTTTATTGGGATTTCACTTAAATTTTCAACAATTAGGTTTAATAACCATTTCTACAATTCATTATTAACATTTATCTTAATATACATTATAAAATTTTTATTCCTTCCTAATTTGATTTCGAAAATCTAATCAAATTAACCAATTTTATTTATCAAAATTTCTGGATCGTTACAGTAAACATAGGAGATGAACTGGAAAACATACTATAATTTATATATATTACTTTCTTAAACTTACAGATGGGAATACGAAGAGAGTGAAATGGACGGTACAATCAAATAAAGAAAACAGTGAAGAGTAGAGCAATAAATATAGTGAATGAGCTGGCAACGTGACCCATCCTTTCAGTTGAGTATTAAAGCAATAAATTGTTGCTTGGACGACACATTTCAATTTTGAAACTAAAAGAAGGTGAGAATTCAAAATTTTGGTACCGTTACAACGGAACGTTATCATTATTTCCGTCGCTTAACGGACCTAAAAATACAAAAATAAATATACTGTAGAGATTAGCACAACAAGAGGATCAAAACGGTATACAAATATCAGTGGTACGATTGAATTAAAAAAATTCAAATTTCTGCTAGCGGAAAAATGCAGCAAAAACGCAAAAAATAAGATCGACGGAGCTAAAAAAGTCCGAATTTGATAAAACAAAATATGACATCTCACTCAGAAGAGAATTTAGAATTTTTCTATAGAAAAATATTCTGGTTTGGGAATTAATTTATTATCATCAATTTTTAACTGATTTAAATTGAAATATTATTATATAATAAAATAAACTTCCATAAAATCAGATGAAAATTTACCATTCGCTATGTTCAAATAGACGTATTCCAAATAATAAATTTTTATTTCAAAATATTACGATTTCAAATTTTTCAAAATTAAATTAAATACGTTATAAAAATTATTATTAAAATTTAGGGGTCGTTACGCTCTCCCCCACTCAAAGCTTTTCGTCCTCGAAAGGGAAGGAGGTGGGAGAATAGAAACAACCAAAAAGAAAAATAGATTGAAAGACAAGATAAACAATTAATTTAAAACTATATAAATTTTACTTGAAATATTCATTTGAAAACTCCATTTGCAAATCAAGTATCTTTTATATTTAAATACCTTTCAACCTATTTGTAAAATTTCATGCTTACATTACAAATACCATTTATACGTTTAAATAACACCTTTATAAATATATGAAAACTATTTGAAAACAATTATTTATATCATTACTTATATTTACAAAGAAGCTATCGCCAACATTAAATCCATAATTCATAAATTTATTAATTTATCTCAAGATAATTTTCGAACATTATTAATAAATCAGTAATCATTTTTCTTTAAATATGTTTCATTTAATTAATCACTTCTAAAATATTTATAATATTAAAAATTTCTATTAAACCAAGTAGTATATAAATAAACAATTTTTAAACATTACATTCAAAAAAAGGAAGGAAGGTAGATTAGGGAAAACAGAATTTGGGTGAATAAATAAAGTTGAGCAGATGAGGTAGATTCGAAGAATGGTATCGGGCATGAATAGTTAATTCAAACCATAAGAATTTCAATTTCAAATATTAATACAAAATTTCTTTGTTGGAAATACTTCAATAATAAAATACCTTTATATAATACTTTTATAATAACAAATTTTCCTTTCGAAAATACTTTTATAACTCGATGTTTCAACAAGTTTATCCTCGTTCTTGCAGACTCTGGCCATGCGTTGATCAGGCGCAAAGCTAGAATTCTTCAAGTACTTAGTAGACTTATTTCAACACCCAGTAAAAATAATGGAAAACCTTTTAAAAACAGATATGGAAAGTACAATCCAAAAAAATCAACCAAACCAAAACATTTGTCTAACCGTGGATCGCGGATACACAATGGTTACGCCTGGAACCCCCAGGAAACATCCGTACCTGTAAGCTATCTCAGCCTACGAATTACGCCATGATGACTAGTAGACCACAGATACACAATGGTTACGCCTAGATCCCCAAGGAAACATCCGTACCCTTAAGCTATCTCAGCCAGCGGATTTTGCTACTAATATGACCTACATAGATCACAGGATACACAATGGTTATGCCTGGATCCCCTAGGAAACATCCGTACCCCCAGGCCATCTCAGCCAGGCGAATTATGCTATGTAGTCGCGATCATAAGACCATGGAGATCGCCATGGAATTTGATGGACACTTGAGTATCATATCCGGAAAACCCAAATCAGAGAGAATAATATCGATAGAATGAATCCACAGTGTGGCCATAAAGCGGATATCAAGTAGAAGGAACTTTCCATATCTTTACTTCGAAACTATGTATCATATAGTACCTTTCAAAATCACTTTCAAATATCATACATATATGAAGTCCATTATATATAAGATTCCATTTCAAATCGAATACTTTCCAAATCAATAGTATATCAAATCACACTTATATAGGCTTCGATTATGTAAGATTTCTCTTTACAAATTGAGTACCATTTCAAATCAACAGTTTCAAATAACCTTCATACTTATACAAACCAACTTTATATAAGTTCGATAACTCCCAAATCAAAATATTTAAATAAAGAAGGTTCTCAATTTCAAGCCATTTCAATATCAATTCAGTTTCAAAATCATAGATGATTTCGCCAAGTCATTTCTTTCTAATTACATATATTCAGTTCCAAAGTTTCTTAAAACAATAAATTTAGAAAACAATCCAAATTTCCAAATCAAAAAAATTTAGGTCAAACAAATTCATTTCCATTTCAAACATATATTCACTTTCAAAAATCATAATACTTTTAAAGTTATAAATCTTTCGAAACCAAAATACTTGAAATCATTACACTTTGAAAATCATAACCTTTCGAAATCATACATTTGAAGTCATAAAACATTCCCTTAATTCTTTACATTTCACAAATTTATTCAGTTAAACCCAAATCTAAAATTTCCAATTTTAATTATATTCAAACCATCAGTTTCAATTCAATTTAGTTTTCCAACAAAACCATTTCAAATATTATCAAATTTCAAAATAATATTTGATCCATAAAATAAACTATTCAATCATTAATATATTACAAAGCTTAAATATACCATATTCCAAAACTAAATTTTATAATTTCATATATCTCAAATTTTACTTCATTATTACTTAGCTTTGAAATTTTCATTTCATAAATCAATCATTTTTAAATAAACTCAAATTACAAGTAAACCAAATATCCTTTCATACAAATATAAACTCAAATATTCATTTATCAAAATCAATTATCAAAATATCTAAAATGGTTACTGAGTTTAAAGCCATCCGTTTTTAAAACCTTCAAACTATTTATTTCTATATGAAAAATCTAATTTACCATTGGAAAGATTATTGTTCTATATATATATATACTTTATTCAAAACATTTCAAATCTGTATTTCATACCAGTATAATTGAAAATCGTCTTATTTATTTCACTCAACAAACAGTTTCAAACTTATATAAATCATATTACTTTATACTTTAATCAACCAAATTAAACTTATATTCTTTATCAAATACCCTATACCTTTCAAAATTACTAAGTGCTGAAAATTTAACCTTGATTTGGAAGTGCTCGAACCTTCAAAATAGTCGAAGAAATCATATTTTCAATCAAAGAGTTGGAAATCACCAACAAATCAGTAAACTAATTACAAAAGATAGGGTGATACCAAAACAAATATGAATCTCGAGGACTGAACAACGGCTTACTTTAAATCATTTCAAATATATATATATATATACGTACATCTTTCGAATATTAAACCATACTTCAAAATCTGAAATAAAAATTTGGTTTCACAAAATCACTCGCATAGCAAAGCTACTAGAGTGGCCTCTCCCCCACTCAGAAACTCGAAAATCAACGTCGATGATGCATGCATTCATCATCGAAATTATTTTCCAGCGACATAAGTGGGTTTTGGACTTTTTGTAACAACCCGAGATTTGCATTACCAATTAATAAATAAAAGTTGGATTTTTATTTATTTTAATGAAGCATAAAAGGATTTGGAATAACAAAATTTATTTGAAAAAGGCTATTTTAATTAAATGGGAAATATAGGATTTTAAAATGAGGATAAAATGTTATTTTTGGAAAGTTAAATATTTTAGGAGAGATTTTAAAACGGGTTTGGATAAGAAAATGAGTTTTATAAACATATATGAACACTTAGACTAATTTTTGGAAACATGTAAATAACTCTCTTCTTATTGGGTTACTAAACCTAGCCCAATAACCCACCCTAAACCTCCTCTATAAATTATCTCAAACTCTCCTAACCTCATTCATTCATCCCTAATCAAAACCCTAATCATTTCCTAAAGCTTTCTTTACTAAAATGGCCTCTATCTTCATCTCCTTCTAGTTTTAGCTTATGCAAGCCATTCTATGCAAAGGTAATGCAAATACCCACCTCAAATCCGTTTTTATATCTATCTAATTTCTGAAATTTATTTGGTAACACATGTTTTATGTGTTTTTTTGATCTTATAGCCTCCTAATCATCTTTTGCTAACTTGGGTTGATGCTATAATGGTCTTTGTTGCTTTCTAGAGAGGTATATTGCTAAAAACCTCTTCTAATATGTGTTTAATCATCTTTTAATTTCAGCAATCATTTAGTAACACATGTTTTATTATGTAACATGTGAATCATAACTCTTTGATCATCTTTGCTTTCATTTTGGGGTGTGCACATAAGGTGCTTGTGATATTGCTTCCTAAGGTAATGCTAAGCTTTGGCCCTTTGTTTCCTTTAATATAATGTAGTAATCATTATATGGTAGTTAGTGATTGATATTGGTGAAATTGGATGCCAAAAACTGGAAAAGAACACCCCAAAATCACCAAAAACAGCATTTTCAGCTGGCTGGAATGCTTCAGCCTGAAAACAGGCTGAAACAGTGGTCTGAGTGCACCAGGGCAGGCCTGGGTTGCACCCATGCTGCAGCCCGGGCGTAGCAGGCTAGCCAGTTGGGCTAGCCGGTAGCAGGCCGGCCCTTAGTGGGCTGGCGTGCGCGCGGACGCATAGCCCGCGCGACCCAGTGCAGACGTGGGCCGAAGCCCGCGTCCCTTCTACCCTTTTCCCCAGCCCATGCGGGCTGGGGCTTACCCCCTTTTCCCCAGCCTAGGCGGGCTGGGGCTTATCCTTTTCCCCCAGCACCGCATGGTGCAGCCTGGTTCGCAGAAACGGGCTGCACCATGCGGTGCAACCGGCTTCTATTCAATGGGCTGCACCCATTGGGTGCAGCCGGGTTCCGACCCACCGGTTGCACCATTTTGGTGCAATCGAGTCTGGGTTGCACCATTTTGGTGCAACCGCTTCAAATTGTTTATTTCTGCAACGAACCTCTGGGCTTCAATTGCTAATCAGAAATTGTCGAATTTTGGTTCACAACCATTCGGAATATTTTCCAACACGAATATCGTTTTTCAGTGATTTTCTAATTTATCGATTTCTCTGAGATTTGGCACTAGATTTCGTACATGGGTTTTATGAACTATTTTAAAAGGATTTTTCACCCCTAAATGGCTTTCGAAATTATTATATAATGTTATTTTTAATTATTAACCTATTTACTCCATAATAAGAGAGTTTTCAAAAGCCGTTTTAAAGAGATTTCAAAACCAATTATACATCCATTTCGCACCATTATTTTCTATAATAAAAATCTCACACTCACTTTTTAGCACGTCGAGCGAAGTGGTAAGGTGCTTAAATGGTTAGGAAATCTCCAGCCTATGGAACCGTGTGTATTTTCTTTCCGGTTAATCCCCGACCTATTCGATTGAACGTTTTGACCTTTGGGTCTAGTTTACCGATGATACGAGGTGGACTTTTTATTGTTTGGAGTGTGATCTTGCTATTGGTTAGTAAACCGTTTAGTGCGAACATGGGGTATGGGACTCATTGTTAACACTTTACGGGTTCCTCACCAAGAAGTTTGTGACACATTAGCCTCTGGGCGGCTAGTACTGGACCTCTGGGTCACCACGCCTCTGGGCAACCGTCTCTGGACACCTGCTCTATAGAACAGCTATTCGGCACGTGCCTCTGGGCCTATATCCTTCTAGGAAGGATCTCGCCGTCTCGCGCGTTCTGCATCTGTGCGAGTGATCGATCACAACTCTACGGTACTTGGCAATAACAACTCTGGTCGGTGCACGTGCTATACTTGTATTATCTGATGATTTTTATATCCATTCGAGTACCGCCCTTCGGTGTTGGTTCTATGGAACCATACGATGTAAGTGCGATTACCTTGTGGATTCACAGTGTCTCTGGACACTGCTTTTCAGTATTCGATTTCATTGACTTTTCAGTATGTTCCTATTGCTCTTTGGAGCATCGATCTTTGTTTGGGCATTGATTACAGACTCTGGTCACTCTTGGGATTATTGCCTATGGGCAACTTATATAGCTTTATCAACGCCGATGATATGAGGTGATTTTGTTTATTCAACACTTTGGTGTTGATATTGTTTTTAGAGATTTTTACTGTTTATAGATGATTGGGGATCGTCATTTTATTCATGTGGTCCATAATAATCTCCTCTTCGGAGAAATACTATATTATTTATGTACTGTATTCTTATATATCTTAGTTATTATTGATTGTTTAACTAGCCTGACCCGAGTGTTTTCGCTCGGGTCAGACCGATTTGTTTCAGGTTAGGTCTCTGGACTTAGATTCTGCGATTCCGCTTGGACATTATCTGCTATGCTAATAGATAGCTCTTTATATTTGTCCACTATTTTGATACTCTGATTATTCAGTCTCTTATGTATATATTTTTAACTCACATGTGTGAGCGGTGGGTTTGTATCCACTTTCTTTACATTTGGACTTGTATTGATGATATGATGTACTTATGCTCTATGACTGTTCTGTGATGGATATATTATCGTTGTTATTATGTTTGTTCTGAATCTATTTTTAGCCATTGTAGTTTCGTTATAAATATCTATTGGATATGTCGAACCACTTGAGAAAAGAAAACCTCATATTCGACGTATTCAGTAGTTAGTTATAGCTTGATTACATATGGTCGCTTCCATTATACTCTATTCTCCGTTCTAGTAGACGGTATTACTCCGTAATACTCTTTACTAGAGTGGGTCTCGGAGTGGGGCGTTACAGTTTGGTATCAGAGCAAGGTTCAGAACTAAGTATAATAAACAAAGAATGGTAACACTTAGTACAATACATCCTAGTATGATTCAAATATTACAATGCCCTTTCCTCATGACATTGGATAGATAAGTTAGGGATATGTTTAAGAATACATTTATATTCCGTAGTATTCCATTTGAATTATCTATCTTTGAATAATGCTTAACTCGTATCTTATCTTATCTTTCAGTATGGTTGGGAGAGGTAGGAACCTCCGTTCTGCTGATGCTGGACAGTCCAGCAACCCTCACCCAGAGGGCGTATACATGACCACGGACCAGATCATGGAGTTGGTTCGTAACTCTCAGTCGCACTCTCAGTCTCCTGCACCAGTTTCTAATGCACCGCGCAAGTCTGCTTTTGCGTGCGTCTATGCAGCG
Source organism: Allium cepa (assembly GCA_030765085.1). Lineage (NCBI taxonomy): Eukaryota > Viridiplantae > Streptophyta > Magnoliopsida > Asparagales > Amaryllidaceae > Allium > Allium cepa. The sequence continues at coordinate 170,736,696 of CM060932.1, forward strand.
ACTTTATTCATCTCGGAGGGAAGCCGTTCAATGGCTCCGCGACTGTTCTTGAGGTCCAGGCTTGGATCAGAGTTTGCGAGCGTAATTTCATTCGCATGACACTTCCTGACCATGACAGAGTTCTTGTTGCTTCTAGCCATCTTGAGGGTCGTGCCTTGGATTGGTACGAGCTTCTTATTTCTGAGACCGAGGAGGCCACTCTCACTTGGGATCAGTTCCGAGAGCGCTTCTTGCTCAAGTTTGTCCCCGAGTCCGAGAAGATAGCCCTTGCACGCCGCTTTATTGACCTTAAGCAAGGGAAGACCTCTGTTGCTGACTATTCATCATCTTTCGAGGCCCTGTCCAAGTATGGCCTCGATTTCATTAGCTCTCCGTATAAGAAGAATCTCAAGTTTGTAGAAGGCCTGAAGAAATATTTGAAGAAGCAGCTTATGCTCCAGCTTAAGCTCCCTTTTGATGAGCTAGTTGACGCAGAGCTTCACCTTGAAGCGATGGAGCGTGAGAGAGACAGCGATGGGGATGGTGAGGGTTCCAAAAACCCCAATCAGAAGCGGGGTCCATTTCAGAAGAACAAGCCTTGGAACAAGAAGAAGAAGACTGGCAGTTCTACTTTTCAGACTCAGCCTCAGACTCGTCCTCAGTCCCAGACTCCTGCTCAGCCTAGTGGGACACGTCCCCCGAAGAAATGCTTCAACTGCAGTTCTCCAGATCACTTTATTCGAGAGTGTCCCAAACCTCTCTATTGCACCTTCTGCAAGAAGGAGGGACACAGGATCTCCACTTGTACTATTGCTCCAGCTAGTGCCAAGCCTGGCAGGCTTAATGCTGCCAAGGCTCCTACATCTTTAGCTCTGCCTCGAGGTACGCATCCTTCCGTTCTCGAAGGTTCTATTTTATTTCATGGTAGATCTTGTAGAGTTCTCTTTGATACGGGTGCCTTTCACTCATTCGTATCAAAGGAACTAGTTGATACTTTATCTTTGGATGTTACTTGTTTGGTTTCTTCACTAAGGATTGTGAATCCCATCGGCGGATCCACGACCCTTAGCCTGCTTTGTGAGGATAGATATATTGATCTTTGTGGATTTTCTTTCCGTGCGAATCTGCACATTATGGAGTATTTGGGCTTTCACATGATTCTTGGCATGGATTGGCTCGCTCAGTACGACGCCAAAATCATTTGTTCGGAGCGGATATTATTTCTTCGTCATCCTGACTCGTCTGCTCCGTTAGCTATTGCTCTTCAGGATGTTGGGATTTTTGATATTACTTTATTTTCTCTTGATTCACGAGATGAGGATTTGGACTTATCTCGTATCCCTGTTGTTTGGGATTTCCCCGATATATTCGAGCCAGTATCAGGCCTGCCGCCAAAGCGGGCCATTGAGTTCCACATCGATCTCATTCCAGGCTCTCGTCTAGTTGGGCGTCCTCCTACGAGAATGTCTACTAAGGAGAATGAGGAACTCAGGAAGCAGTTAGTTGAGCTTGAAGCGAAGCAGTTCATTCGATCTAGTTCTTCGCCATGGGGTGCTGCTGTGGTCTTCGTTAAGAAGGCTGATGGCTCTCTTAGGCTTTGCATTGACTATCGCAAGCTCAATGAGTTGACCATCAGAAATCGCTACCCACTTCCTCGGATAGACGACATGTTTGACCAATTGAGCGGTGCGAAGGTCTCTCCCAGCTCGACCTTGCCACCAGATTTCATCAGCTCAGAGTTGCGGACGATAGCATTCCTCTTACCGCTTTCCGCACTCGTTATGGTTCTTTTGAGTGGTTGGTCATGCCATTCGGCTTGACGAACGCTCCGGCTTTCTTCGTCGATCTTATGAATCGAGTATTCCGAGAATACATCGATAGATTCGTTCTGGTTTTCATCGACGATATTCTTGTTTATTCTAGATCCGAGGCAGAGCATGCTCATCATCTGCGGATCGTCTTGGATACTCTTCGTCAGCATCAGCTTAGGGCCAAGCTCTCCAGGTGCCATTTCTGGGAGAGCAAGGTCAAGTTCTTGGGCCATATTGTATCATCTGAGGGTATTTCTGTCGATCCTTCCAAGGTCGAAGCTATTCAGAATTAGAAGCTGCCCGAGAACGTTCATGATATTCACAGCTTCCTTGGTCTGGCAGGTTATTACCGTCGGTTTATCAAGGATTTCTCTCAAGTTGCACTTCCCCTTACGACGCTGACTTGTAAGGGTGTTCGCTTTATTTGGTATGATAAGTGTGAAGCTTATTTTCAGCGATTGAAGGAACTTCTCACTCATGCTCCTATCCTTGTGGTTCCTGAGAGTAACCAAGATCTTGTTGTTTACACCGACGCTTGTGGTAGCGGCCTCGGTGCTATGCTTATGCAGAAGGATTGGGTAGTTGCTTATGCTTCTAGGCAGCTACGTCCGAATGAGGTTCGCTATCCGACTCATGATCTCGAGTTGGCAGCTATCGTCTTTGCCTTGAAGACGTGGCGTCACTTTCTATTAGGCAAACGCTTCACTCTTTACACCGATCATAAGTCTCTGAAGTATCTTTTCAGCCAGAGAGATCTCAACATGAGGCAGCAATGATGGCTTGAGTTTCTCGCCTCATATGATTTAGATATTCAGTATACCCCTGGCAAGGGGAATCGTGTTGCAGATGCGCTCAGTCGCAAACACTCGGCAGTTGTTTCTATGATGATTGCCGAGTGGAATGCTCTTGAGACTCTATCTTTATGTGATATTAGAGATCGAGCTCCATCTTCTGATGCTCCTGTCTTATTATCCAGCTTGGAAGCTCGTCCCATCTTGTTGGATCGCATTGCCCATGCTCAGCGGCAGGTTCCAGACCTATTGCATTTCATTCATCTTCTCGAGTCAGGATCCAGTGATGAGACATTGCTGGACTATTCTATTGATTTTCATCGGTGTCTTTGGAGGAAGAACCGTATTGTTGTGCCATCTGATTCATCTCTTAGGCGTGACATTCTTGACGAGTGTCATCGCACTAAGTACACTATTCATCCCGGGTCGAGTAAGATGTATGCCGACATGTGTCGCCAATTTTATTGGGAGGGCATGAAGAGTGATGTTGCAAGTTATGTAAGCCGTTGCATGACTTGTCAACAGATCAAAGCCGAGCATCAGCGTCCATCTGGTCTTCTTCAGCCACTAGAGATTCCATTATGGAAATGGGATCAGATATCCATGGATTTTATTGACGGTCTGCCTCGATCGAGGTCGGGCCATACTTCTATTTGGGTCATCGTCGATCGCATGACCAAATCAGCTCATTTCATTCCTATTAAGTTCACTCGGACTGCTCCTCAGCTTGCCAAGCTATATGTGAAGGAAGTCGTTCGACTTCATGGCATTCCTAGCTCTATCATTCATGATCGAGACACTATCTTTACTAGTCACTTCTGGAAGTGCCTACAGTCAGCTTTGGGCTCAAAGCTGAATCTCTCGACTGCTTATCATCCTCAGGCCGACGGTCAGACGGAGAGGGTGAATCGTGTTTTAGAGGATCTTTTGCGCTGTTGTATTCTAGATTTCGGAGGAAGTTGGGAAGATCACTTACCGCTTGTAGAGTTCTCCTAGAACAACATCTTTCAGTCTAGTATCGGCATGGCACCTTTCGAGGCTCTATACGGAAGGCCATGTCGCTCTCCTGCTTGTTGGTTAGAATCTGGCGAGAAGCTCATTCTTAGTCCAGATTCAGTTCGGGAATCTTCTGAAAAGATTGTTCTTATCCGTCAGAGAATGAGGGAGGCACAGGACCGCCAGAAATCCTACGCGGACAACCGTAGGAAGCCTCTTGAGTTCTCCATTGGTGATTTTGTCTTCATTCGGATTTCCCCTATGAAGGGGGTTGTGCGTTTCAGCTCTACAGGTAAATTGGCTCCTCGCTATGTTGGACCATTTCCTATCACGGAACGCATCGGCCCCGTTGCTTATCGTGTAGGTCTACCTGCTCATTTTTCCAGAATGCATGACGTGTTCCATGTTTCTCAGCTTCGCAAGTGTGTTCGCGATCCTGATTCTATCATTGAGCTGCATTTCGTGCCTGATTTAGAGATCTTACCTGATTTATCTTTGGAGCAGCAACCTCTTCATATGCTTGATTCGGAGGTTAGACGCCTTCGCAACAAAGAGGTTCCATTCGTGAAAATTCAATGGTCAACGAATCCTACGGACTGCACTTGGGAGACCAGAGAATCTATCGAGCGCTCTTATCCTGGCTTTCTCCCATCTTCTTCTGCAGGTAAGAATTCTCTATTTTATCTCTATCACTTCTTTTATGGATTTGACGTTATAGACGACATCTATCTTAAGGAATTGCGGGGACGCAATTTTCTGAAGGGGGGAAGTCTGTAACAACCCGGGATTTGCATTACCAATTAATAAATAAAAGTTGGATTTTTATATATTTTAATGAAGCATAAAAGGATTTGGAATAAAAAAAATTATTTGAAAAAGGCTATTTTAATTAAATGGGAAATATAGGATTTTAAAATGAGGATAAAATGTTATTTTTGGAAAGTTAAATATTTTAGGAGAGATTTTAAAACGGGTTTGGATAAGAAAATGAGTTTTATAAACATATATGAACACTTAGACTAATTTTTGGAAACATGTAAATAACTCTCTTCTTATTGGGTTACTAAACCTAGCCCAATAACCCACCCTAAACCTCCTCTATAAATTATCTCAAACTCTCCTAACCTCATTCATTCATCCCTAATCAAAACCCTAATCATTTCCTAAAGCTTTCTTTACTAAAATGGCCTCTATCTTCATCTCCTTCTAGTTTTAGCTTATGCAAGCCATTCTATGCAAAGGTAATGCAAATACCCACCTCAAATCCGTTTTTATATCTATCTAATTTCTGAAATTTATTTGGTAACACATGTTTTATGTGTTTTTTTGATCTTATAGCCTCCTAATCATCTTTTGCTAACTTGGGTTGATGCTATAATGGTCTTTGTTGCTTTCTAGAGAGGTATATTGCTAAAAACCTCTTCTAATATGTGTTTAATCATCTTTTAATTTCAGCAATCATTTAGTAACACATGTTTTATTATGTAACATGTGAATCATAGCTCTTTGATCATCTTTGCTTTCATTTTGGGGTGTGCACATAAGGTGCTTGTGATATTGCTTCCTAAGGTAATGCTAAGCTTTGGCCCTTTGTTTCCTTTAATATAATGTAGTAATCATTATATGGTAGTTAGTAATTGATATTGGTGAAATTGGATGCCAAAAACTGAAGAAAAAAACACCCCAAAAACAACTGGCTGGAATGCTTCAGCCTGAAAACAGGCTGAAACAGTGGTCTGAGTGCACCAGGGCAGGCCTGGGTTGCACCCAGGCTGCAGCCCGGGCGCAGCAAGCTAGCCGGTAGCAGGCCAGCCCTTAGTGGGCTGGCGCGCGCGGGCGCATGGCCCGCGCGACCCAGTGCTGACGCGGGCCGAAGCCCGTGTCCCTTCTACCCTTTTCCCCAGCCCACCTTTTCCCCAGCCCAGGTGGGCTGGGGCTTGTCCTTTTTCCCCAGCCCATGCGGGCTGGGGCTTACCATTTCCCCCCAGCCCATGCGGGCTGGGGCTTACCATTTCCCCCAGCCCATGCGGGCTGGGGCTAGTTATTTCTCCCCAGCGCATGCTGGCAGGGGCTTGACTGAACCAGCTGCACCGCAATGTGCAGCCTGGTTCATAGAAACGGGCTGCACCATGCGGTGCAGCCGGCTTCTATGCAATGGGCTGCACCCATTGGGTGCAGCCAGGTTCCGACCCACCGGTTGCACCATTTTGGTGCAACCGAGTCCGGGTTGCACCATTTTGGTGCAACCGCTTCAAATTGATTGTTTCTGCAACGAACCTCTGGGCTTCAATTGCTAATCAGAAATTGTCGAATTTTGGTTCACAACCATTCGGAATATTTTCCAACACGAATATCGTTTTTCAGTGATTTTCTGATTTATCGATTTCTCTTAGATTTGGCACTAGATTTCGTACACGGGTTTTATGAACTATTTTAAAAGGATTTTTCACCCCTAAATGGCTTTCGAAATTATTATATAATGTTATTTTTAATTATTAAACTATTTACTCCATAATAGGAGAGTTTTCAAAAGCCGTTTTAAAGAGATTTCAAAACCAATTATAAATCCATTTCGCACCATTATTTTCTATAATAAAAATCTCACACTCACTTTTTAGCATGTCGAGCGAAGTGGGAAGGTGCTTAAACGGTTAGGAAATCTCCGGCCTATGGAACCGTGTGTATTTTCTTTCCGGTTAATGCTCGACCTATTCGATTGATCGTTTTGACCTTTGGGTCTAGTTTACCGATGATACGAGGTGGACTTTTTATTGTTTGGAGTGTGAGCTTGCTATTGGTTAGTAAACCGTTTAGTGCGAACGTGGGGTATGTGACTCATTGTTAACACTTTATGGGTTCCTCTCCAAGAAGTTTGTGACACATTAGCCTCTGGGCGGCCAGTACTGGACCTCTGGGTCACCACGCCTCTGGGCAACCGTCTCTGGACACCTGCTCTATGAAGCAGTTATTCGGCATGTGCCTCTGGGCCTATATCCTTCTGGTAAGGATCTCGTCGTCTCGCGCCTTCCGCATCTGTGCGAGTGATCGATCACAACTCTACAGTACTTGGCAATAACAACTCTGGTCGGTGCACGTGCTATACTTGTATTATCTGATGATTTTTATATCCATTCGAGTACCGCCCTTCAGTGTTGGTTCTATGGAACCATACGATGTAAGTGCGATTACCTTGTGGATTCACAGTGTTTCTGGACACTGCTTTTCAGTATTCGATTTCATTGACTTTTCAGTATGTTCCTATTGCTCTTTGGAGCATCGATCTTTGCTTGGGCATTGATTACAGACTCTGGTCGCTCTTGGGATTATTGCCTATGGGCAACTTTATATAGCTTTATCAACGCCGATGATATGAGGTGATTTTGTTTATTCAACACTTTGGTGTTGATATTCTTTTTGGAGATTTTTACTGTTTATAGATGATTGGGGATCGTCATTTTATTCATGTGGTCCATAATACTCTCCTCTTCGGAGAAGTACTGTATTATTTATGTACTGCATTCTTATATATCATAGTTATTACTGATTGTTTAGCTAGCCTGACCCGAGTGTTTTCGCTCGGGTCAGACCGAGTTGTTTCAGGTTAGGATCTGGACTTAGCTTCTGTGCTTCCGCTTGGACATTATCTGCTATGCTGATAGATAGCTCTTTATATTTGTATACTATTTTGATACTCTGATTATTCAGTCTCTTATGTATATATTTTTGACTCACATGTGTGAGCGGTGGGTTTGTATCCACTTTCTTTACATTTGGACTTGTATTGACGATATGATGTACTTATGCTCTATGACTGTTCTGTGATGGATATATTATCGTTGTTATTATGTTTGTTCTGAATCTATTTTTAGCCATTGTAGTTTCGTTATAAATATCTATTGGATATGTCGAACCAATTGAGAAAAGAAAACCTCCTATTCGACGTATTCAGTAGTTAGTTATAGCTTGATTACATATGGTCGCTTCCATTATACTCTATTCTCCGTTCTAGTAGACGGTATTACTCTGTAATACTCTTTACTAGAGTGGGTCTCGGAGTGGGGCGTTGCACTTTTATTTTCTTGAAACTTCTTTGAAATCTCTTCAAAATCATTGGAATTCATTCCAATATTTTTGAAACATTTCTTATTCCGAAAATATCTTTAAATCATATTATTATATATATTTTCCAAAATCTTAAAACCGATTTCAAAACACCGGAGTTCGATTCCTCGAAATTCAAATTCAAAACCCTTCAATTATAAATCATTTTTGTTTAAATCGGATTTCTTATAAATTTTCAAAATTTCAAATCCTTTCAAAGTTTCAAAATTTCATTTAAAAGGTATATAATCCTTATCGAAAACATTTCACCTTTATGCAAAAGGTGGTCATCCTTATCAAAATAATAATTTCGATGTATGCACCATTTCAAAATACAACCAAACACAAATTTCCAAGGGATGATTTAAGGTTAGATTTCATACAAACAAAGATTCTAATTTAGAGGAACTCTAATCAAATAGAATTCTGGTTCGAAGATAAGCTCGAACAAGGATAAGACAATTTAATTACCAAATAGAATATGGATAAACCTATATAAATCGTGGGCGACCTTAACCGGGTCAGCCGTGACTTCAGGAATATAATCAATTCAGAAATCTAAGGAAAATCGACATTCGATCGCTAGAGATAGAATCCAGATATAGCAGAAAGTAAACAGCATCGAAATTCAAAGATACAGAAATCTCCAGTGAATCAATGCCAATTGTAAAGTTGTTTCACCCCTTAACAAATCATTCAAAGATTTACGGAATCACCGATCTTTACGGAGGTCATTCCAAAGTGGGGTTACGGAATGCTCCGAAATCGAAAGGATAAAAATAGGGAAGACAAGACTGGATTTCAGAACCAGTGGGAGCATTCCAAAGTTCAAGGAATCCTAATCGATAAGAATCCTAACCAAGAGATTTCTAACAAGGTGGATACAGAAGGAATGAAGTTTAGAAAATCTTGGTTTCAAAATAAGAAAAAATTTATACTAATATAATCTTTGAAAATACTTTAAAAATCATTTGGAAATCATTTTATACTTCGAAAATACGTTCTCTAACAAAGAAAGGATTCTGAGATTGATTTCACTCATTCTAGGGTATTTCTACCCTATCTCTAATGAGTTTTTGCTCCGCAGGCTATGGTTTGCCTAAAACTAAAGCTTTTATACCAACTGTAACAACCCGATATTTTCAGCCATTCGCATCCACACATGACGGACTTGAATTGCTCAAAATACCACATTGTAAATAAATTTGGAACAAATGAAATACAATCAAAGAATCATAGACATAGAAATATCAGAATAACTCGCAGTGGAAATTAAAATACCGTAGTAGTTCATGAAGCTACTATAACAAACTCTCAAAACAATACATAATATCAGTCTGAAAAAAAAATATACAATAGAAATCTCAAATACATAGAAGTTTATAAATTCCAGAGCTGAAATAGAACAACTAAAACTGAAAGGGAGCAAATAAGTAGACAAGCAGAATCTCCAGCGATTCCTAGCTCCAGAAAAGAAATCCAAAGCTAAGCTGTAAATACTCAGGCTGACCCGAGCGTAAGGTAAAACACAAACACTCGAGTCAGAATTAACATTCTTATATCAATAAATCCAACTCAAGTGAAAAATCAACTAAAATACTAGTAACTTAAAGGATGTTTGGGATAACCATCCTTTAAGGATTTTTGGCACTGTCCACATGCAGAAATATAAACTATCAACAACCAACCGTCATTATAATGCCATGGTCCTTTCAGAATAATTTATACCTCCAAACTGAAATGTCATTTCCATTATATATATATATCCTTAATTTCACAATTAGATTCCAACCAATTCGAGTTCCAAATTCACATTTAATTCAATTTAGATTTATTCCTTTAATTTAATTTAGTTTCTAAGTACAAATTCCAATTATATTGATTTCAAATACAGATCTGAATCACAATATAATTCAAAGTCAACCCATTTCGAAGCTTTAAATATTCAACATTTTAAAGACTAAATTTGATAATTGCACTTATCTCCCAATTTAACTTCACTATTATTTAGTTTTAAAATGTTCACTTAATAAATTCAATATTATTTCTACGACCTTAAATTTACATTTTCTATATATTACCTTCGATTTCTTTAGACGTGACATAACCATAAAATTACTTACATCAAAAATCAAGTTATAAGATAATATTTTAAAGTTTCGAATTCAATGGCTTCAAATCGATGTAATTAATGAAATCCTTAATTAAATACAATTTCAAATATATCTTCCAATCTTAGCTTAGAAAATTATTCCACAAATCTATTTCTGAAATACTAATTTAATAAATCCTTGAACATATTTCATATTAATTAAATCAACCTTAATTAAATTATATATTATTATTAAATCTATATATAAAATAACCTTTATATAATATTTGAATCAATATTTATTAAAACCGTATTTTTCTTTCAAATCCATAGAATTCATTTTTAGAATATCTATATAGACCAACGGCGTCAGTGTATAAGTTTCTATTCTATGGTCAAGTGATATGGATATTTATCATTTCAATCTGTAATGTAAGTATGTACGGGTAGATACCATTTCGACCCGCAATCCCAAATTCAAATTCAATGAAAATTGCTTGGGTCTATCATTTTAACCCATAACGATTTTCCCCTATTCTAACGTCCGTTCGGGTATGTATCATTTCAACCCATAGTGAATTCTATACTAACAGGGAACTTGCAGAATGATAACAGATAATGGCGTCAGATGTCATAGGTGAACAAATAGCATATAATGGCATATACATAACAATATAAATAACTACAACAGCATATTTCAATTGTCATTTCAATTGAAATCAAATTTAATAAATAAAAGAATGTTAATCGTGAGTGATTGCTCACCTTTCGAGGCTAGATATATTTGACAAAGAAATGAGCTACAAACTCCAAAGCAACGCTAGATGAACACGATTTGATGAAGAAAACAGGCACGACGGACAAAGCTGATAGATAAGGAATTGACGAAATAAAATCAGAACTAGATCGATGATGATAAATGATAAGCGATTTATATATATATATCCTTTATTCAAGCACCTATTAAATTTTAAATATATATATATATATATATATATATATATATTTATTTCAAAATACATCGTTAGGTTAAAACAGCATACAAAACTATAGACTCGACTTCAAATATAAACAAGTGTTTTATATATGCTTACAGTATAAAGAATTTATAATAGAACCATTTATTATCTCACATTATAATAATACCCTCAGTACTATCACATCAATTATAGTAATGTATATGCAAACTATATATATAAGATAATATGCAAGTTACACCCGTATATGTAAAAACTAACCAAATCAAACTATATGACTGTAAAATATATAGCAAAAAGGAGCTGGTAAACAAAACTGGTTCATAAAACGTATATTTTTATATAAACAACATTTATGAAGAATCTATTTATACTCTAAAATAATATTATAAAATCTATGTCGACGCACACATCAGGCTACAAAAATGTACACTTCAACACCCACGTGACACTAGTACACACATACATTAACATCTCTATATTAAATTTCATAAATATACTATATCATAACTGTGCACGCAACCTAGGACTTTAATTATAACATATAGAACTTATGCCTAGCAACTAAATATATACCAAATTTTATAACTTAATTTATATATCAAATTATACATACTTAATATCAACAAGACTTGCTATATCTGAATCCATAAAATACGAACAAGCATCCATATATATATATATACATACATACCCTTTAAGTGTACTTTATCTTATAAAAAAATATAATATATGTGACGACCCAAAATTTTCAAGCATTTAAAAACTGGAATATTTTATTAATTTTAAGTATTCAATAGAGTAATTTCTAACTTGAATTTCAAATGTCATAGTTTATTTGATATTTAACTTATTAAATTAAATAATTAGGAATTGGGTAAAATAGGTAATCTGAAGTTTTAAGCCGGTTAAAAATAATTTGAAGGCTTATAAAATTTATATTGATATTACTAAAGAGAATAGAAGTATTGGAATCAAACTTAAGAATGGTTTGTTAAGTTTTGAAATTTAATATCGTTTAAATTGAATCTAAAAATAGCCTTCCGAGGCGTAGTCTCGAAATTCGACGAAACTAGTTCCATTGAGTCCGTAATATTGAATTATTGTCGTATTTCGAATTCCATGATTTTTTGAGCTACCGTGTGACCGTACGAGATTAAAACGCCTAGTAAATAATTTATCGTTTTAATTTAAAATATCTCTCGTCATTTCACCTATCAATTTCCTTTTCCAACCTTCTCCTGTACGCCAGTTTCTCACCTTATATTCTTCACCTTTCTATCTTCAAAACATTTTCGTTCCTCTTGTAAAAAAAATAAAAAAAATAAAAAAATAATGGCCGCCTAGATTTAATCAAGCCGGCCGAATCATTTTCTTTCAAAATTCGTTCGCAAGCTTCCCCTTCTTCTTCCTATTCAAAGTCGAAACCATTCGATAAAAAAAAGAGGGGGAAAAAGAGAAGACCGAATCGAAATCACTCCTCCTACTCATCAATCGACTTCGCGATTGGGGGAAAGCAGCCGCATGCTAGGGTTTTGTTTCGAGGGTGGTCGCGTCGGCTCGTGTCGAAGCCGCGATGGTCGGATGAGCGCATGTTGAGGTGACAGGTCGGAAGCAAGGGAGTGGCGATTCGCGTACATAAAGCGTCGGCAACACGAGTGCTCGACAAAGGCGGCGTTCGAATGGATTTTGGCGTCGACAAGTCGCGATTAGGTTTGGGGTGGACGATAATTTGGTTTCGATTGTCGATATGGGTGAATTCGACGATGATTGGTGAAGGTGGTTGCGGGTGTAGCAAGGGTTGGTGCAGTTGTTCAGTCAATGGGTTGTTGCCGAAGTTGTGGCCTCTGGTGAAGTTGCGAGTGGTTTTTGCGGCAGTAAGGAGTGGGCAGTGTAGGTATATCCTTTTTACTTTATTAAATTTATATTAGATAAACAGTAAAATACTTTTTATAAAAATATACAGATAACTATTAATACACACACCTAGTTATATATATATATATATATATATATATATATATATATATATATATATAGAAAACATGTAGAAATAGATACAGTAATGTGTAAGTTTTTGTTTTTGACTTAATATATATATATATATATATATATATATATATATATATATATATGAAAGTAGAGTTTATTTACAGTGAATAGATATATAAGAACATATACATTTTAAATATACTTTTTATTTTAAATTAATATATTAGGTAATTAATTTAGTTAATTAACATGTCAATTGTTTTAGTTACTAAAGATAATTTATCTCATAGGGAATTGATCAATGGTTTTGTTCAACTTAAAAGTGTTAATTAATTAAATCTATTAAAAGGAAATTATGAGTAAGATTTAAATTATTAAGTAAACCAAACTTTTAGTTAAGTTAAATTGCTGGTGAACTAAGTGGTAATTCATTGCTTGATCAATTCAAATGTTAATAAACTGTATAAATATTTATACAAGGTCCGAAGTCATGGAAAAACAAGCTGAATTTGGAAGTGGGTTGCAAAACAGAAAAATAAAGGTGAGTTAATCTCACTCAGTTTAAATTTAAATTTAAATGACTAAATTTAAATAATTGATTGTATGGTTGAATGGAGTGATGTGATATAGTATAGTATCATTTGAAATTGGCATATTATTTGATGCTAACGTTTGCGGATGCAGGGAAAACAGGTTGGAGGGATCCAACTGGACCCCTCAACTTTTATTTAAATTATTTAATATTCTATGTTCTGATTATTTGATATTCTATGATGAATTATGTGGAAATATTGAATGTTATGGCTTGGTTGATATAATTTGGTATAATGAATTACCAAAAATATAAATTTGATTTTGGAAATGAAAATAAAAGAAGTGAAATGGCAAGTAAAATAATTATAGGATAAATTTAAGAATAACTTGGAAAAGAAATAAAGTGACTTTGGAATTCTAATAAATGAATCTTGAGAATGGAAAGGAAAGTTGTATAAACAGAAAGTTACTGAATTTTAAAATGCAGTATTATTAATTAAAAAGAACAAACAATTATTTAGAATTTAAGATTTGGATTTATTGAAAGAGTAAAGAAGAATAAAATAATAATAAAAATAAAGACCATAACTACTGAATTTATGAATGAACTGATAAGTAAAAGAATTTATTTCAAATAAAATAAATTGGAAATCAATTTGGGAAATTGATTTAAGTGATTGAGATTTGAAATTCTCCCTGGATAACCAAGTACGTTTCAAAGTAAATTTTTAAATGTAAGTTAAAGAATTTTGAAGTTGTTTTAAAGGTATGTTTTGTAAAATTTATCGTTTCTAATATTTAAAGTCTAAAGTAAGTATTTTCTTTTAACCTATTATAACAGTAAATATATTTAAAGAATGATTTGATATTTTGATTAAAGAAGAAACCTAATGTTTAGTTACAAGGTAACCTTATTTTAATTATTTCTAGAGTATTATTTAAAATTAAGTATTAAAGTAATTTTTCTAAATTAAATGATAAATGTATTTTTCAATGAAGTGATTTAATTTATTTTAAAAAAATCTAGTTTTGTGCTTGGTGATTTCAGTGGAGATAGGAAATATTCGGGGAATTTTATCCTGCAAGGCATGATGATTTGAAACTGTTTTCAAAAGAAATTGAAAGGTGAAAATATATCATGTGAAGATATTTTTTTTGAGATAAATAAATAATCTGGGAAATTATTTATTGTTGATGGATGTTTGTGAATATAAATTGATAGTTAAATAACCGACTATCGATATTGGAAAAATACGCTGATCGTTTCGAAGAGACCAGGATCGAGATTAATTTCTCGAAAACCACTTCGATCCGTTTTGTACGTTTCGTGTAAACGATTTTGGATTCGAAGATGGAGCAGTGAAGTGCAAGGGCTAGTCGCTACTAATCCAGAGGATATTTCCAAAATGGATGTAGTAGGAATAGTGCCTTCGGTTCCGTTCGAACCCGGGACGGACTTGTATGGATGAATGCTTGCGAAACATCGTCAAGTGGACGATGGGCATTCTAAGGGATATATTCTATAAAGGTAATGCTTAGCCTCAAGCCTCATCAAATGGGAATGGCTGAAAATCAGGGGATATGCAGCAAGGCTTCGTGGGTAGCCCCCACTGGAGGGTGAGCTCATCCCTGTCTAGATGTCCCTTTTATTTCGGCTTAGTGGGCGGTTGCTGATCCCAACCGCGGGGTGATCTTGCTCGGGACTGTCCAGTAAGGGATGGTTACGGTCTTGTGTTGCAGGGGAGTTAGGGTGGCTCCTCGGTACGCTGATCTAGACCAGGTACTATGACAGGTGGTACCCCAGTGCCTAGCCATTAGTTGGAATCCATTTTCCCTTCGCGCCCGTACGGTTTTGATTGTGCCCAACTATTGCTGAAACGTGAGATGCAAGCATTTCAGCTAGATTCTATTTTACTTTCTATAGACATTATTATAATATCAAAGGACTTTAATAAAAATGTTTTAGCTATCGTAAGGTAAAAACCCGACATGTTTATTTGTGGCGTGGTCTTACGAGATGCTTTTGTTTTCAAAGGATTTTTGAAACTTTAATAATCAATTGGGTGTGATTTTCTCACGCTGGTAATCCAGACTGACTCGGGTGTTATTTAACTGTAATGCTCGGGTCAGGCCGAGTATTATAGATACAGGATATGGTGCTGTGGAGCTTAGGAGACGAGCAGGATGGCGATACGTACTCTCGTACTTGTATATATATACATATTTCGCTGTGTTGAGTTGTTGTGTACCCATTTGTATGATGTTGATGTTGAGTTGTGATTGATGTATTCTGATTGATGTAATATATAAACAGAGATATATTTGATTGAGTAAAGATTATTTATTATCTATTATATTTTATTCCGCTGCGATGGTTAGATTCTGATGTTGATTTTGTTATCTCTTCTTCTACCTCTTCTTCTTAAACCCAAATGGTTCGTATTTATGTACAACTTGAGTTGATTGTTGTAAAATAGAGTTGACTCAAGGGGTACGGATTAGCGGGCTGTTACTGTTGGTATCAGAGCTTAGGTTGGTGATAACCTTGGCTCTCGTGGGAATTACTCATAAAATAGAGTCCGTAGTGCTCTATAATGAGTTTGAGCGTATTAATAGATATGAGCGCGTATTTGTTAGTGAATATAAATTGTTTTAATATTGTGTTGATTAATTTATTGAGCGGCATATGAAACTTCGTCGACACAGTCTGCGCAACTGTATTGAAGGGGTTTCTAAACACTTGAATAGAACAATCGACACGGTATTGTTTTAAATGTGGATAAATGAAATAATTTTACCCAAAAATATATTTTCGATATAAAGGAAGTTTTGTAAACTATTTAGCTAATATATGGTTGCTTGGATGTTAATTGGTTGTTAGGAATGATGATATTTAATGTATTATCATTGTTAAGTGAAAATTTAACTAGAAATTGAAATATAACTAAAATTTAGGGGAATAAATTCATTATAAAATGACATTATAAATATGAATTATAAATGTAATTTATGAATTGAAATATAATCAAATAGAAATTTGTATAAGCATAAATTGTACAGATGAATTATAGTTAAAATGTATTTAAACAGGATTTGGAAATTCAAAATTTCAGATATTTTGGGAATGTTATCGAAGTGTTTTGAAGATAAATGGTAACATTATTGTTTTGGAGATATTTCTGAAAAGAAATTTATTTTAAATGAATTTTGAAAGTGATATAGCATTGAAATCACTTGGATTATTGGAAAATAATCCCGATGATGACGGCCGCATCATCAGTATTCATTTTCGAATTTCTAAGTAATGGATTGCTGCCAAATTGATTTGTTCAGAAGAACTAGTTTGTTTTTGAAAAATAAAAGCCAGGATTGGTTTAATTTTTGAGAAATGAGATTTGAGATGTTGGAGATTTCAAGATGATTTGAAACCAAAGCCGGGGGTTTAAAAATCCTGATGAGATAATTGTAAACTTATAAATTAAGATGATTTTTAAATCAGGAAGGAGATATAAGCTTTGAATGTTGGGAATTTAATTTTAACAGAAAAGCTAAAAATGAAATTAACTTGGATTGGGAAATAAAAATTTAACTGGATTGAAATTAATTGAATAAGTTGAAAATAATATCCAGTTGTATTCGAATTAAGTTGAAGTCAAATTGAGTTAAATAAATATGAGTTAAACTAAAATTGAATTGGAATAAAAATTCAGCTGAATTATTGAATGGAATTAAATTCTTACCTGAACAAATGGAAAATAAATTGAATAAGGATTGGAATAAAAATATGCTCGAGTTATAGATAAGCATAAGGCTTGAGTTAAAATAAAAGAATAAGATATTCAAGCCTATGATGAATGGAATTGTGTAAATAATATGTTGTGATTTTATAAAATTGAAAATGGAATACAAATCCAAAATAAATATTGTTGGATGAATTGAAAAATAAAGTAAAAATCCAAACTTGTATTATAAAATAAATTTGAACTTAAGAAAATTTAAATGAAGAGATTTTGAGATTAAAATAAAGTTCTGGATTATAAGTTGGGGAAAGACTATTTAGATAATAAATTAGATAATGAAATATGTAATGAGAACCCAATGCAGTTAAATAAAAGCTGAATTGTGAGATAATAATGAGATTTGGAAATAAAACTCAAGTTATAAATTAAATCCGACTTAAATTGTCGATGAAGTAAATATAATTGAACTATGAGTTCATAAAATCGGGTGGTAAATTGAGAAGGGATAGAGGATTCAGAACTTGAGTTATTAATTAAAATTTAACTTGAAGGGTTAACAAATTAAATATAATTGGAAAGGCATCGAAAAAAAATGAAATTGGATTAAAATAATAATGGTTTGTATTGTGAATAAAATCCAAATATGTGGAAATAAATTGGATATGGCCTTGTAATCAATTGAGTTAAGTTGAGTATAAAAGAGAAAAATTTACTTGTAAAATGAAAATGAGCTTAAGTATAAATTTGAATAAATTGAAGTCTCTGCCCCCTTGCTTGGTAGTCTCCTCGCACTTGGTACACCACCAGCTGAGAGTCGCTAAAGATTTCAACCGATTTTACTCCCAGTTCTTTAATAAGTCTTAAGCCGACGGTCAACGCTTCATATTCGGCATCATTATTTGTCGCTGTGAATTCGAGCTTCAAAGCATAGCAAACTGATCGGTTTTCAGGAGTTACAGGAACTATGCCAACCCCCGAACAACGTTCATTAGATGCCCCATCGGTGTACATCTTCCATCGAACGGGAGGTATGACATTGTGATCGTTTGATTCGTCTATCATAGTGAATTCAGCAATGAAGTCAGCTAGTGCCTGTGCTTGTATGGCCCTTCGCGGCAGGTAGGTAATGTCGAACTGACTTAGCTCAATATTCCATTTCAATATCCTTCCGGAAGTTTTCGGTCGTTGGAGTATCTGTCGCAAAGGTTGATCAGTATAAACAGCGATTGAGTGTGCCTGAAAATACGGGCGAAGCTTGCATGATGCAATCACCAAGCAATAGGCTAGTTTTTCAATCTTTGGATAATTTATTTCTGCCCCCGTCAAGCGTTTACTAACACAGTAAACTGGCTTCTGAAACCGGTCTTCCTCGCGAACCAGGGCTGTGCTGATAGCGTGTTGGGACACAGCCAAGTATACGTACAACATTTCGTGATCTATTGGTTTTGACAATATCGGGGGACTTTCCAAGTGCCTTACAAGATCTCGGAATGCTTCCTCACAATCAGATGTCCACTCGAAATTCCTCTTTCCTTTCTTTATGACATCGAAGAAAGGAATACACTTGTCTGTGGCCCTGGATATGAATCGGCTCAGCGCGGCCACCTTTCCATTCAAGCTTTGCACCTGTTTTATGGTTCTGGGCACTTGTATATCTCGGATAGCCTGAATCTTCTCCCGGTTAGCCTCGATTCCCCGCACATTCATAATGAAACCCAGAAACTTTCCTGACGCTACGTCGAACGTACACTTCAAAGGATTGATCTTCATTCCATAATGCCCGAGTATGTCAAACATTTCCGCTAAGTCTCAGATGTGGTCGTTTGACTGCCTTGACTTCACGAGCATGTAATCCACATAAACTTCCATTGTTTTACCAATCTGGTCTTTGAACATCCGATTTACCAGACTCTAATAAATTGCTCCCGCGTTTTTGAATCCATAGGGCATCACTACATAGCAATACAACCCAACGTTTGTGACAAAACTGGTATGTTCTTGATCTGGGAGGTGCATCGGGATTTGGTTATATCCAGAGTATGCATCCATGAATGATAGTAACTCACTTCCGGCAGTTGAATCGACCAGTTGGTCAATCCTAGGCAACGGGAAACTGTCCTTCGGGCATGCTTTGTTTAAATCAGAATAATCAACACAAGTTCTCCACTTTCCATTCGCTTTCTTTACCAGCACCGGGTTAGATACCCATTCAGGATAGAGGGCGTCGCGGACGAATTCATTGGCTTTGAGTTTGTCCACCTCCTCTTTGAGAGCTGCGGACCTCTCCGGGTCCATACCCCTCCTTTTCTATTTTACAGGAAAGTACTTGGGGTCTACGTTCAACATATGACTAGCAACTGTTGGAGAAATCCGGCACATATCAGAGTGAGTCCAAGCGAAAACATCAAGATTCGCTTGGAGGAAGTCAGTGAGGTTCTCGGCCACCACGGGGTCGAGTTGTGATCCAATTTTAAGAATTCGTGACGGGTCATCCCGGCTGACTGGGATGTCAATTGTGAGTTCAGCCGGTGCTGCATTGGTTTCCCAGGGTCCCCCATCATCGTCTCTCGGATCTGTCTCTATAGATCCAAGAATGTTGCCCGACCCAGGGCTCGGCTCTATTTGTCAATTATTAGAATTTTGGATGCGGACGAAGCTGTCCGCAACCTTTCCTTTCTCTCTACGCCGAGCCTCTCTCAGCTTAGCCATATAGCATGCGCGTCCGATCGCCTGATCGTCGTGTACCACTCCAACACCACCGTCTGTGGGAAATTTCAACGTCAGACACCAAGGGGCCAATGCTGCCCTAAATTCTGCCAAGGCCGAACGTCCTAGAAATACATTATATGGAGAGTCAACATCCAACACTATGAATGGTAGGATTCGCACACTCCGACATTCGCCTTTCCCCAGTTCAACTGGTAACTCCACATATCCCACTACATCCGTTGTTGCGTCGTTAAAGCCATGGATTCTGGCATTGGATGGTTTCATATCCTTAGCCTCCAGCTTCATTTGGTCATATGCCTTCTTGAAGATGATGTTAACGGAACTTACGCAATCAATTAGAATTCTCTTCGCAAACGCCGGCCCGATTGTCGCAGATATGACCATCGAGTCGATGGTAGGTGCCTCCACCTTATCCGCATCTCGACTCCTGAATACAATATCATCATCTATCGTGCGCTGCTGCTTTGCAGGAGTCCCATCCTCCACATTCGAACAGCACTCATACTCTGCATGCCTTAAAGAGTTAGCACATCGCTCCATCTCCTGCCAATTCTTATCCGTAGGATGAGGTCCGCCCACAATCGTGTTGATAACCAATCTACCCACAGTTCGAGCAGGTTGTTCTAGTTGGCATGGAGCTGGCCCACGTCCAGGGTCCGATGTCTCTTGTCTTCCGTCTTATGGGTCTTTGATGAACTCTTGCAGCTTCTTCTGTCAAATCAACTTTTCAATAGCGTCATGGAGGTGCCTGCACTCCTCTGTGTTGTGCCCATAAGACTCGTGAAAGCGGCAGTACTTCCCAATCCGCTTCTGTTCCTCCGTTGATTCCTTTGGGCATGGTTTCTTAAACTGGAAAGTGTTGCAAGTCGACAAATTGATGTTCTCAAGTGATGCGTTGAGCGAGGTGTATTTAGTGTAGGTCGGGATCCTTGACTTCCATTTCCCCGTCTCTCTCTTCTTTCTGGGATTTCCACCTCCGGATCCTTTAGACTCCCCAGGCTTGTTTTGGATGTTGACTTGGGCTTTTCCTGAATTATCGCTGGTTTACTTCATGGCGACGGTACTTTTCTTAGTCTCATACGCAGTCCCTGGTGCTTTGTCTCGTCCTGTCCATCGAGCTTCTTCCCTTCTTATGAACTGATGATCTTTCGAATAAAAATGCTCCAGTGTGGCTGGGGGCTTTCTCGCCAACCAATCTCATTCAGAGTCTGGATCCACTCCACGCATTACCGCCATCAAAATTGCATGGTCGTTTGGATTTCTCACCTCAGTACCAGCAACATGAAATCTCTACAAGTATGCTTTCGATGACTCTCCTGAAGCTTGGATTACGCTTGATAAGGACATCACATCCTTTGGACGAGTGGTGTGTATCCTGAACTGTTCTATGAATTCCATTGTCAATTCGTCGAAGCTGGATATAGACCGTGGGGAAAGTCGAGTAAACCACATGGTGGCAATTCCAGACAGAGTGATTGGGAAGTACCTACACTTGGTCGTATCATTAGCTCTTGCAGAATCCATCATCCATCCGTACCTCATCAATGCTGCCTGGGATCCGTCTTCCCTTCGTAGGCTGGGATAGTTGGCATATTGAACTTCTTGGGGTACTCAGCCTGTAGGATACAATCCGTAAAGGGAGTATGGCTTCTGGTCACTCCCCAATCTTCATTGGTCAAGCCTTGGTTCTCTCTCATCAACTGCCTGACCATAGCTTTCAAGTCCGGAGTTTGTATGGAGGATGGAAGGTTGGTTTCCGTTCCACAGGACCGTGCGGGTTGGTGTCTCGCCTGATTTGGGTCTTGGGGGTTTGGGTGTCTAGTCTCTTTGCGGGCTTGATTCCCAGCGCCTGTCTGGGCACCTTCATCCTTACGGCGTCTATGCCTAGGAGGTTCGTCAGCTGAGGTTGAGCTATCAGATTCAGAATAAGGGGCAGGGTTACTTCCAGCATTCTGGCGCTTCTGCTGAGCGAGCTGAGTCGTGAGGTTAGTGTTGGTTTGAATCTGCTCGGCAAGTTACCTTCTACTTTCCTTGAGTTCTCTTATCAAGTCGTTGAACTCCGTTCGGGAAACGACTTCCGCTTGGTTTTTGGGTGGAGGTCCCTGCACCTCTGGTTGTTTGCTGATTTCCAGGTCCAACTTGTTGTACGCTAGCAGTTTCAAGGACATCTGTGTTATGGGAGGCCGATCTGGTTCGTGGTCTCCCCATAGTAGAGTTGTTGGTTGTAACACTGGATAGAATCAACAGATGCCTTGTGAATGTTCTTGGATCTTCCCCGGGGGATTTATGCAATCTAGCAGCTACAAAGCAGATCCTAACAGCCTGAGAATTCAACTCTCAGTGAAAGCCCCAAAATTGGTCACTAACACCCTTAGAAGGATTGTGTAGAGAGATTAATGAAGAAAGTAAATTAAAATAGAGAACGATATATAAATTTAAATGTAGAGGTCAAGAACACCAAATTTATAGTGGTTCGACGTAACTGCCTACATCCACTTTGAAGTTGATTTCTATTGATTTCCTTGATAGTTGATTACAGATACAATCTGTTTTCAATTACTTGAATACAATTGCAAAGTAAAAGATTAAGTCTTGAATGAGTATTGAATGAAGCAAAGTTTCCCCAGTATTCCCAAAAAAAACTCTCCTTTCACTGTGCCCCTGCCTCTCTATTTATAGACGAAGATGGGTTGGACTTCCCTGGTGGACCTGGTGGATGAATATCTCGGCCCAAATAGAGTAATCTCTGTGTGCCGACCCATAGATACCGAACGTCGAATGTCGG
This sequence comes from Allium cepa, assembly GCA_030765085.1. Taxonomy (NCBI): domain Eukaryota; kingdom Viridiplantae; phylum Streptophyta; class Magnoliopsida; order Asparagales; family Amaryllidaceae; genus Allium; species Allium cepa. Next base: position 170,759,224 of record CM060932.1, read on the forward strand.
ATAGGGCATGAATGCCGAACAGACTTCTCATGCCAAGCGCAGCGAGGCCGAACATTTTGAATGCCGTGGGAAGCGCTTGCACCGGACGATACTGGAAACCAAACCAGTGACTTGGCCGAACGATGTCTGTATGTTGAGCAGAACTTAGGCCGGACGATATTTTGGCCGAACGTTACCCAGGCCGAACTATGTCCCGGCCGAACGATCCTTAGGCCGAAAAATAGTTAGGCTGAATGGTAGTTAATGCCGGACAATCCTGCCATGCTGAACTTTCTCACATGCCGAACGTTATTCCACACCAAACGTCTCTCAATGCCGAATGCTCTGTCATGCCGAATGTTCCATAGATACCAAACGAACTTGAATGCCGAGCGCCTCTGACTACCGGGCGCTCCCGAATGCTGAACGGTCTCGGGATGCCGAACAAGATTCAGGCCGAACCTTCATGGATGTCGAACCTTCGTGGATGCCGAGCGTTCCTTGTATGCCGAACGTTTAGAACGCCGAGTACCAAGTTGCCTGGTCAAATCTCCTGGAAACACACATGTTTTAAAATCGAGCGCTCACTATTCGGATTAGCCGGGAGAGGACCTTTGTGTCATATAACCCATTCCGAATAGTGATTTGACGAAATGAATAGCATTTGAAGACTGTGGTGAAGACCGAGTGTCTTCGAAAATGATAAGATAACATATCTAATGTCTCTGCACTGAGTTGCTCCGGTATAGAGATCTCCACATGTGATGGGGAGTCTGATCGGAATTGTGGATACTCGAATTTGCAAGGGCTTCTTCCTATATTGGACGAAGTGCCTTCGGTTCTGTTCGAACCCAAAACAGACTTGTATGGTTGTATGTCCGACACTACACTTTGAGATATAAAGCAAATTTCTTTCAAATACATATCTATTGGTGGCGGTTATGCAGTTGAAGGTTATCAGCGATATACTCCCAATTTGGTAGTGTGGCATGCTAAGTGATGCTGTGTGTCGATGACCATTTGTTGATCCTTTGTGATCAAAGCATGGCTTTCGTGTAAAGCGTAGCTTTGTGGACGAGACCTCATCGGACCTTACACCCCGGAAAAGGTCGAAACAAGAAAGATGCGGCAAGGTTATGAGGGTCGCACCCTTTAGGGTATGTCATTTCCTTTTGGAAAAGGTGGTATCATGGTATGGAGCCCAGATACTTTACCTATGTGATTGCTGCAATCTATTTACTGTGTTGTTGTTTCTTTGTGATAGTGGGCCCTCGGATAAAGGTCGCAAACGACTGGGGGGTGACATACTCGAGTAGTAGTTACCTAGTTACATAGGTAACCCGGCCTTGTGTTGGCAGAGAGCCGGGTAGGTTCTCGGGACGTCCCTCCAGAGGCGTACCCATGTGGCATAGGAAGTTCCTTAGCCTAACCCTTTTTTGGAAATCCAATTCCCAATACGAACCCAGTACGGTTTTAGTTGTATAACCTGCCATTTACTTATGGTGGCGCCCCATTGTTTAGATGGTAGCTATAGTAGACATACAATAATGGTTGTATGCTGGCTAAGATTAATATTATACTTTTGAAATGGTTCTCTACACTATGCACTAGTAATAATATCAAAGAATTTTTCTCGTATAAAGCATATTTGACTATCATAAGAAGAAATCTCCTCCAATTCTGCGATTGCATTGTGTGTGGCGGGAGGTCTTATGGTAGTTTAATTTTTCAAAAAGCATACCGTATTTTCTTTTATAAATCCTATTTTATTTAAAAGCAACTATTTTTGTTTACTCATACCGGTCCCATGAATGACCCGGAGTTTATTGTTTCTTTCTAAACTTTGGGTGCCCATAGTTTCCACATGGGCAGCCTAGAGCAGGTTTTCGTGTTTGGTGTTACTCTATTTTGGAGACTTTTTGGTTTGGAGGCTATCGGTTTTTGGAGGCTTTTGTCTTAGAGATATTTTGAAAGCTTTTGGATCTCAAGGTGCTTAGTTTTGGATGTTCGCGATCACTCTATTTCCTTGAAGACTTTTTGGCATATGATCACTTATTGTTCTATTGTGATGTTCTGATTGAAGTTGTGATATATGTATTAAGATACTCTGATGTAGTAATCTATATTATGATGATGTTGTACTGTGATGTAATGCATGATATTCATTTTGTTTCCACTGTTTTATATTCATCTAACGTTGTTATAAGCTCCATCCGACTGGAGTTCGATGTTTGAATCTTCGGCAGTCGAATACAAGTGAGGTATTTGATGTCGATTTTCAAACATTGGATTTCGGGCCATGACATGTGGTATCAAAGCTAAAGGTTGAGTAAGAACTTTAGCTACGGAGTATAACACATTAGATGGCTCATTAGAGATAGGGTGAAGAATACCCTAGAATGAGTATAACCGAGACCGAAACCTTAAATTTTCTTAGTCTATTTCCTTTAACTGCTGATATTCCTTAAAATATCTCATCCGAATATCTAAACTTTCTTACTAATTACAGATAGTAAGGACGAGCGGACAAAGAGGAAGAGTTGGGGGGCGAGGAAATGCCACAACACCCAGTCAAGTTCCCCCAACAGCAGCAACAGCTTTATCTACCCAGCATCAGCCAAATCCGGCTGATTTATATAATAGTTTCTCAAGGCTTGGTGGTAAGCCGTTCACCAACAAGGAGTCGATTGTTGAGGCCCAAGCGTGGATTAGATCATGTGAAAGAATCTTTAAAGGGCTAAAGCTGCAAGATGATCAGATGCGACTCATAGCTTCTTGGCAACTTCAAGAGAAAGCCTTAGCATGGTGGGAGACAGTCACTGTAGATGAGCCAGAAGACGAGTTTACTTGGGAGAGATTCAAAGAAGTATTTGAGAAGCATTATATGCCATCAGCTGGGATTTCTCAAATGTACCAGGAATTCATGGACTTAAAGCAGGGGAGTTTGTCATTCGAGGAGTATCTAGACAAATTCAATGAATTGTCTCGTTTCGGTCCAGAATTGGTGAACAAACCTTTAAAGAAGAATGAAAGGTTCATTCGTTGGATGAATAAGAAGTTCCACGAAAGGATGACTGGCCACGTCAAAGAATCCTTTTCAGATATTATTGTGAGTGTTTGCAGATAATATCCACTCTTGAAAATCCCCAGACTATAGTAGCAATTTATCATCTTCAAAAACAGACTCGCCCATGGTTTGAGATACCTCAAGCACTTTCATAAGTTCTTCTGCCCATTTACAGTTATCAAACATGTCTATTTTGACCTTAGAATCAGCAACCATAGGCATATCAACATCCAAATCTATCAGCTTCCAGTCATTAACGAATACCTCTTCAAACTTAAAGAACTGCTCAACATCACTTCGAAATTCAAAATCGCAATCTGGTATAGGATTCTGATGTTCATACGCAACAGAGCTGTCCGTAGCATTACTACCCAAATAATCAACAAAGGAACAAACTGCTACCTCACTTAAACAATCACAATCATTAGAAACCACAGTGCAATCTGAAATGGACTTTGATTCTAGTCAAGAAAATTTGTTGGAGGTAGAAAGATTGCGAGAAAAAGAATTACCTTTTTTGATCATTGTTAGGATAAAGCCACTGTTCGAATCTATATCCTTACCCTTTGTCTCTGAATTGGACAATAAAAGATCATTAATACAGAGAACAACATCTGGATCAAGCAAGATGGGATCCAATATTGAAGATCCTTCTCTTCTAACAATTTCAAGAATATCACTTTCATCTATATTCGAACGGACCAAGTATTCCTCTGATATGACAGAAGAATCAAAAATTTTGAAAAGATTCTCTAAAACACCGAAGTTATCTCAATTGCTCTTACCCATGATCGGCGAGTTAACAATTTTAAAATGAAGTAAAAGATCATCCAAAAGCTTTAAACCTTCATTACTTTTATGCCTGAGATAATCGATTAAAATTCCTCTCAACAGAATGAACTTAATACGAATTGGAAACCATGTTCCACTAGCAGTGCTGAAGAGATTGAAGAAACAGATGAAGATTCAATTTTACCAAAATAATGCTATGGATCGCCAAACCTTGCTTTGTAGCCTTTACCAATGTTCGGGGAGTTAACAAAATTAAAATGGAGTAGCAAATCTTCAAGATACTTAAACCTTCGAACCTTTTCTGCCACAAATGATCAAGCATAATCCCTTTCAAAAGCGTGATATTTAATACGAATTGAAATCCATTTTCAACCAAAATATCAGATTAAACAGAGATACTAGAATTAGTTGAACACTTATTTCTCTTGTGACCAAAATTGCCGCAACTGAAGCATCTAATTGGATCAAGGCATTGAGACACAAAATGTTTGCTATCACCACATCTAAATCAATAAATCTTGTTAGATTTTGAATCTATCCATCTTTTATTCGAAACTTGAAGATGTGGATCTCGAAATTTGTATGTTAGCAATCAGTCTTTGACCACTTGAGCGAAAGAATGATGATGAAACAAATCTGAATCTCTATCAATAAAATCCACTTGCGAATAGGAACGATTAAGAGATGAAAGAGGAAGATTTTGAGAGCAGAAACAAGAATCAGTCGCAGTCGTCATTTTCTTTATTATTATTCCCACTTTATATAACACCATTTATAACAGGCCACGTTGCTTCGTCTTCTCATATATTCGTTGCCTTTTCCGATTTACATTTAACAAAATTTTATGATGATGTTGATTCTTGTAAAAAGGATCAATTCATATTTAGTATTTAACAACTATATATAATACTTATATAAACACGCAGCTGATGGGAGAAAGGGGAGAAGAGGGGCTACAGCCGAGATGGAGTTCTAGTGGAGGAAGCGGGCGGAAGGCGTATGGTCGGATGGCTAAGCTCACTTGGATGAAGACATGCTAGGGGCGGTTTCTTGATGTGGTGAGGCCGAGCGTTGGAGCTGCACGAGGGAGGGAGGAATAGAGGGAGTAGGAAAGGATGAAGGGTCGAGCTCTACGAAGCGGAGGATGGCCAGTTGCATGGGGTGTGTGGGCGAGGGCTCGGAGGTGGTCGTGCAGTTTCATGCAAATCTTTTTTTCTCTTTTTTTCAAGAGGAGGTTGACAAGTAAAAGAAAGGAGGGGAAGGAAAATAGAAGTGGGAAATTTATAGTATTATAAATTCGGTAACGTATGAACAGAAGTGAAGACGAATACAGAATATAAAGCATTATGAAAAGGGAATGGGATGGCAATGGTCATAAGTGATACAGCTGGAAAATTTTATAACAATTTATTATTGTGGATACGTTTCAAATCTGGGAAGCAAAGAAATCAAAAAGTCATGAATTTTGGTAATGGTACGACGCACAGTTTAATTGTTTCCTGGTCGCGTATCGGACCTCAAAACACACAAATGAATATACCATAGAGATTCACACGATAAGACGATCAAAACAGTATACAGACATTGGTGGTACGATCATCCGATCAAAAGTCGATAATCGGTACCGATATACATTGCTATTCCGTATGGAAAAATCAAAACAGAGCTAGAAATGTCCGAATTTCACGAAACGAATTTCGTAGTCTAATTTAGTGTGTTCTAAATAAATTTTCTCATGTTGACATATTAATAAGTAAGCGTGGTATACATCTTTGCTACTAATAATGTGAATTCCACGAACTACCTTCAACCGCGTCTTTTTGGTAATCCCAAAATGCCCATGAATTTTCCAAACGTCCACATGCACAACTCCCTTTTTCGGTTTTAATTCACAAAGCTTAATTTTTTCTCCACAAAATCGTCCACATTTCTACACTCAATTCCTAAGAACCTTAATTCTATTCATCGCCTTCATCTGATCCAGTTCCAAAAGTGGGTTTCCCTATATATACGAGTATATACTACTAATTAATGGATCATATGCTCCAGCTAGCGGCCATAGCCGCGATCCGCACAACCGCTACTGTTGGAGTAGCCGCTCCCATCATCGGTAAGAGGATCCTGACTCTGAATTTGGATGAAAACCCACTTGTAATCATAAAGGCGTTCACCGCGGGGGTTATACTGGCCATTGCGATGACACACATTTTGCCCAACGCGTTTGAGAGGCTTACTTTGCCGTGTCCAAGCAAAGGGGTTTTCGATAAATTTCCATTTGCGGTGTTTATGGCCATGGTATCAGCGGTGATAATGATGATGGTGAATGGGTTTGCCGTGGGGTTTTATAAGAGAGATAGGATTAGTAAGGCTTTGCCTGTCGATAATGATGTTGATGACATGGAGGTTTTATAAGTGTAGCGAATTTGATCCATGAAAGGCGATTGGACGGGAAGAACTCCTCAAGCGTGTTGTCGCCTTTTGCTTTTTCTAGACCTGGAGTGACAAACTTGGAACTATACTTTAAACTACTTGCAATTAGATCCACGGCTACTTTAAATTGCTTGCAATTTAGCACTTCTTTTATCTTTAAGTAAAACCGTTTTAAATTATTTTATTTTCAATATTTCTGTTGAATTTTCTTGGTTGTTGATATTTGATGGTTCCTTGATCTTTATAGTGATATACAATAATTACTTTTAGAGCGTAGCTAGTGTGTGTGTGTGTGTATATATATATTCCTTTATCTAACGTTTAATTCATAAACTAGAACATTCCTTTCCACGTTTATTTTATCAGAGCCACCCTTTCAAAAAGGATTACTATTATAGCTTTCCATGAATTAAACAAAAGTAATGCCTTACTTCGTTTGAAATTAAAAGGAATTATTTCCCTTCTTTTATTGAAATGGATATTGTAAACTATGGAGAATAATATCAATACTTTACTCATCTCTTTTCTTTTTGGTATATTCCTTGTTAATTCAAACGATGCACTTTTATACATATTTTGGGAATTGGATAATTTATGGAAATTACACGAAAATAGACATAATTAAATTATACCTCCCAAATAATTTACAATATAAAAATTCATGTTCTAAGTCAACTAGGCAAACCTAATTTACAACCCAATTATAAATCTAGAGTAAACTCTACAACTTACAGACATTCTAAAAGAATAAATATTTAGGAATGAATTCAAATTTTCAGATTATATTGTACATGCTATTCTTATTCCAATTATCTATTTTATTGAATATGTAGTCGATAATCCTATATGTTTTTATGAGCCTGCAACTCATCAGATCTTATATAGGCATAATAATCAAATAAAAATTCAATGAGATGAATTTCAGTGTTATAGATAAATTATATAATTACCCAGTCATCTTTCTAGATTTCCAAATTTTCCAAATCCGATTCCATTCCTTTACTTGACTCCTTCTCCATTCAACTCAAAAGAATATTTATAACAAAGTATATACATACTACTTGAATTACAGATCTGAGAAGAGATTTGGAGTTAAGAGGAATACAAATTTATAACTATAGAAATTTACCGTTATCTGCATTATTGATTCTCTTCTTCTCTTTTATTTTCTGCCCTTCTCCAATTATATATATACATTATAAATTTTGGAAACATAGGAGAAGGGAAAACGGCAGAGCTTGATGCTTTGATCAGAAAGTACAAGAAGAGAAGTGATGTGTTCCTGTATTCATAACTACTCGAATCAATCATAACTAATAGATTAAAATAACTAAATATGAGCCCTTTGACCAAGGTACAAACCTATGCCGCCACCCCAAATTGGTCAATTGCTCCTATAAGAAGTCGAGCGCTAACAATCGACTGGCCAAGTAAAGGGTCGATCGTGGGGTCCCGCATTTATTATTATTTATTTCCTTTTTCCTTTTTAATTATTTTTGCTTCTGAAATTTCAAATGCCAATAACCTCTACATTTGAGCTCCGATCATGAAACTCTAAATATGGTAGCTGCTTAGAAAATCACCAAGAACACAATGGTGCAAGTTTCATGACCAAATCCCACCGTTTACTCAAACTCCAATTTTGGAGCCTTATTAAGTATTTGTTAACTAACATTAATTTTACGGGGTGTTATATATATGTAAATCAATAGTGTAATTCTATTGATGATTGGTCAAGAATGAGGTGATGGTGGAGGCCGCAAATTAATGGCGAGATTCCATTGATGGGTGGACAGTAAGGGATAGTATATAGGGTAATTTTGGAATTTTAAAACGACATGGTGGAAATCCTTTTGATTGAATATTCTTTATTAATAGTAGAAATGTAGTATAATTTTTTTTTACTAATTGACAGTAGTTTATTTAAATTACAATACAACAACTAATGAGTTTAACCAAGCATTTAAGAAGAAGAAAACATGGAGGACTTTTCTTCTTCCTTTACTCATTCATTTAATATCATTTCAAATCAAAATTTGAACATTTAAACCTTTATAAATATAAAAATGAACTATAACAAGTTTTATATGTTTTAAAATTTAAAATTACCATTTTAAAATTGCAACGACCTGATATTTCCAAACATTCGCATTCGCATATGTCAGACTTGAATTGCTTAAAATACCGCGTTGTAAATAAAATTTGGCAAATCTTAGAATATACAGTAAATAAATAATCACAGACACAGAGTGAATAATAATGCAGCGGAATTAAAAGAGATAGTAGTTCATGAAGCTGCTATATAAAAATAAGATACATCAGAGTTAAACAAGATACCAAAGAAGAGTAACAAGATATATCAGTTACAAATTAGAATACATCACTGAAATCACTGGATACCGAAAGCAAATAGATGGCTGGATCTTCAAGAAAATCTCCAACTCCGAAGGTGTCTTGAATGCTGAATCACTCAGTCTAACTCGAGCGTAAAGCAAAACACAAAACACAAAACACTCGAGTCAGGACATAAATACTTATGAACTGTAATTAATTCAAGTGAACAGCAATAAAATGCATCAGTAACTCAAAGGATGCTTGGGATCGCCCATCCATTAAGGACCCGTTGAACTATTTACTATGTAGTAATATTGCGCTATTATAATAACGTCTATAGTAAAATAAATTTACTTTAAAATAGCGTTAAGGGGTTACCCATATAGCCCCCAACACGTAATAGTCCTAGTGGTCCATCCAGGGTCAGCATATCTCCAGATCGGGAGACTACCCTAAATACTCCATGGGCTATGGGGGAAAAACAAACTCGTAGTAAGACTCGCTGTGGTAGGTGAGACGGAACACAAGGCAATGCCAGGGTAGATATACCAATTACATATACGGGCTAGTGGTAATGTAGCAGCCACATACGCCCACCTCAGAACACACTCCCAAATCAAAATCGGAGGATGGCCATCAAATCAACCACAAGTAAGAATATAGTATCGAAGAAATGTGTCCGATCGGAGGAATGACTTCACTTGGCCCGAGATCGCTCCTGTTTTATCTACCTTATGCCAAATCACGGGAGTTGGGTCCATGTAAAATACCTTAAGAACGTCGCCACCATCCTACTTCATTCTGGAATCTCCACCACGTACATGGTTGTTAAAGTGGTTTTTGGAGTTGCCAAAGAGTATGACAACTTCCGATCCCGGTCTCTTTAACAACCAAACGTTATTATGACGCCGTGGTCATTTCAAAATAGTTTATACTTCAAAAATCAAATCATTTCATTTCAAAACTATATTCCTTCCAAAATAGTATATACTTCGAAACCAATCCATTTTTATTTCAAAACTATATCCAAATCAAAATAGTTTATACTTCGAAACCAGCACCATTTCAAACATATACTCAAATCAATACTATATCATTTCCATTTTAACTATACATTCATCTTTCAAAAACCATAATACTTTCAAAGTTATAACTCTTTTGAAACCAAAATACTTGAAATCATTAACACTTTGAAAATCATAACATTTCTAAATCATACATTTGAAATCATGAAACATTCCTTTAATTCATTACATTTAACAAATTTATTCAATTAAACCTAAATTTCAAATTTCCAATTTAATTTAATACAAACCATCAGTTTTAATTCAATTCAGTTTCCCCACAAACCATTTCAAATCCTATCAATTTCAAATACAGATTTAATCCACAAAAATAAAATAAACTATTCAACTTTAATACATTTCAAAGCTTTAATATCCCACATTTCAAAATTAAATTTTATAATTTCACATATCTCAATTTTAACTTCATTATTATTTAGTTTTGAAATATTAATTTCATAAATCCAGTACTATTTAAATAAACTCAATTTACAAATAAACTCAATATCCATTCATACTAATATAAACTGCAAATATTCATTAATCAAAATCAAATATCATTCTAAATTCATATTCTTTATCAAAATAAAGGTCAAATCATTCAAAACCATTTCAATCATTAAAATATCATATCCTTTCAAAACCATTATCAAATCATTATTTGAAATTTCAAATTCGAATATTCAAATTTAAATATCGTTTTAAAATCAAGTATGTCATTCATTTATTATTTAAAATATCGCTACAAAACACATTTCAAAATTTCATTCAAAAAATCGTTTATCCCATTACATTTCATTCCATTTAACACATAACCAAGTAAACCTTATTTAAATTCAAACTCAATTTAAATTCCTTAAAAGTTTAAATTTAAATATTAAAATATATTCAAAACTCTTAAATTTCACAAATAATCAAATTCCAAAAGTTAAATCGTTTAACACTTTAAAATATAACTCAAACAGTGTTAAAATCTATAACATTTCAAAACATTGCCAAATTATAGCAATGACAGCATTTAAAAAGTGCTATCGTAGCTTATAGTTTCCAAAATAGTTTAGTTTAGGGACAACACCATTTATAAAATGCTGTAATAGATATTTTGTTATTTCAACATTGTTAAATTTTAAAATAACAGCATTTAAAAGGCTGTCATAAGACCACGGCATTTTTGGAAATGCTATTAATAAAATTTCAGATTTTATTATAACTTCAAAAACATTAACACTTCAAAAAATTTGTTAATTTAAACTTATAAATCATATTTCTAAACTTCAAAATTTCACATTTAAATAATTTTAATATATGATTTACACAAAAAAAATTATAATTAAATATCTAATTTAAAACTCAATTTATTAGTTAAGTCAAAATTCACTGTTTTCTTAACTTATAAATTTAATATAACTTTACATTTTATTTCAAATATAATTTCAAAACTTTAAATTAAATTTTTATTATTTACTTACATTTTAAATATATAATTTAAAGTCAAAAATACCTTTACTTCAAATTTACGTACTTAAATTCACAAATTAAAAACTAAATATTTAGCCTTCTCAAAACCATAAAATACATATTTTTAAATCAAAATGTCGTACTTTTAAAATACATATCTTAAGAAAAATCATTTAAAAATATACCACGGGGTCCGTATATAGTTTTCTAACCTAGGTCAAGTGATACAGATATATATCATTTCAATCCGCAGTTTAAAAAGAAAACCCGGGTTCTATCATTTCAAACCCGCAATCCCAAGTAAATGAAAATAAATAAAAATCGCTTAATCCTATCATTTCATCCCATAATGATTTTTTACTATTCTAAATTATGTTCGGGTATGTATCATTTCAACCCATAGTGATTCTATTCTAACAGGGAACTTGCAGTGTGAATATATGCATAAACAATATAAACAATGTCAATGTCACAATATAACGTCATATATCATATGTCAGGTGATAATTAACAGAATTAACATGGCAATAACAAGGAATTACATATCATATAATCATTATTAACTTGCGTAACATTTTTAATTTACTAAACACTTGTCATTGATTCACCATTTCATAAGTAGAAATGTCAGAGTGAGAAAGACTCACCTTTTGAAGCTGAAGACCACTACGACACATAAAACGATTCTAAGGCACAACAAGCACGATACAACACGACTTTTGATTTGAATGAATGGGAGCCTAGATGATGATCTTGTATAAAATAAATAAAACAAGATATTGCAACCATAAATTTACAACACAAATATTATTAAACAACTTGAAATATAAAACAACAAAGAACAACACAATATGATCTTTCTTTTACCACATCAATGCTCGGCCATAGGTTCAAGTGCTCCACCGTGGCTGTGTGTGGGTCAGGTATGGGTCCATATGGCTCGGCCTAGTAAGGAAAATGAAGGGATTTATGGTGATAGCATTAACATACACAAGTCAAGGCAACCTAGTGGAGTTTTTGTGACATTTCTTGGCTCGGCTATTGCAATAGGTGGCTCGGCCTTGCTTGGTTCATCTTTGGTGATGGTGTAGCAATGGCCAAAGGTCAGTTAGAGGCTGGTGATGGTGGTTCAAAGGATGGCCGAGAGGAGTATGTGAAGGGATGTGCATGTAAAGTTTGGCTAGGCGTGCTTTTCAAGGGATGTTGCAATTTTGAGAAGTTTGCAACATAGGGGAGGCCACGGCCTGACTCGGTCAGAGGGGTTGGAGGAGGAGCTGCCAAGTATGGTGGTGGTGAAGGTGATGTGGTGGTGGAGGAGTGTAACGACCCACTATTTTGCACCATTTAAATTCGACAATAAATTAAAACATGTCAAAGTTGAATAGTTCAAAACAATAGATTGTAAATAAATTTGGAGCAAATGAAATCAACCCACAAAATCACAGACATAGAAATCAGAATACTCGTAGAGGAATAGAACAACTTAGTGGTTCATGAGGCCACTATCACATAGTCTCAAAATAAGTAAATTTTACATAGTCTTTACACCCAAATATAGTTTGAAATCACCACAGAAACTCAATATTCAATTGTCTCAATTACAAATGCTAAAATAAGAACTGAACAGAAACTTGACAACACCTTGGAAAGAGATGATCTTCAGAAGTCCTAGCATCCGGGATGAAGTCCGAACTGAAACTCAGGCTGACCCGAGCGTAAAATAAAACATAAAAACTCGAGTCAGGACATACATACTTATACAGTGTAAGCTAATTCAAGTGAACCGTAATATAAATACAAGTAACTTAAAGGATGTTTGGGACCGCCCATCCTCTAAGGATACGTTAAACTATTTACTATGTAGTAATATTTCGCTATTATAATAGTGTCTATTAGTAAAATAAACTTACTTTAAAATAGCGTTAAGGAGTGACCTAATACTCCCCTTAACACGTAATAGTGCCAATAGTCTATACAGTACCGTAATACCTCCTAATCAGGAGGCTACCAGAGGATACTCCATAGGTACGACACAAATCAAACTCGTACAAGGATCGCTAGGGTAGATGATACGGCACAACTAGGCAATGCCAGGGTAGATATTCCAATTACGCATCCGGACCGATGGTAACGCGTAGCTGCTACTACCTCCCACCTCGAACAACACTCCAAAATCAAAGGTGCGCACCAAACAATCACAAAGTAATAGAATGGCATACGAAGAAGTGCGTCCGATCAAAGGTGCTAGCTCATTAATCCGCGAATCGCCCATGTTTTAGCCACCTTATGCCAACTTACGTGAGTCGGGTCCTCGTATTTACCTCAAAGGAAACGTCACTACCATCCTACTTCATTCTGGAATCTCCACCGCGTACACAGTTGTCAAAGTGGTTTCGGTATCGACAAAGAGTATGCCCATATCCGATCCCGGTCTCTTTAACAACCAACGTTATTATTACTCGTGGTTATAAAAATCCAAAATAGGTTTATATTTAAATCAAAATACTACATTTAAAACTATTTAAAAGTGAAGTGCAAAAATCCAATATAGATCCCAAAAGTTTAACCTTAGTCCTTCAACAGATTTGAGTAAATTAAATTTTTAGTCTTCAATATAATTTCAGCAACAATTAGATCTTAAATTAAACCAATTCAACTTATATAATCATATTTCCATCTTTGAATAGTAATTTAAATAACTCAATAATCTATGATTATTATAAAGTAAATTTTGCAAATATATATCTAACTTTCTATACTTTACTTGTTATAATCAAGTGCAAAAATTCTCAATAAATTTTCTTAATAATTACTTACAATTACCACTTCAAAGATAAACTTAATTTCTAATCAATTTCTTAACTTACCTTTATTATAAAACCACTTTACATTTCTAAATTTAGTTATATTTCATCTTCCATTTTTAAGTATTCACTTTATATAACTATTTAATTCATAGACAACTTAACCCTTTAATTATTTACTTATATTCAAAGTTATACCAAAACATCATATTTTATTTCCTAACTTGACTTCCATTTTATTTTACAAATCAAAATTTACAAAATAAATTTATACTTTTAATCGTTTATTTTTTTCACATCTTTAACTTGTATAATATCACTATACTTATAAGAATCATTTTTAAACAAATATTATAACATTATAATTTAAAAATATTTAATGTTTCCATAAAAATATATATATAACCACAGGTCTGTATAGTATTTTCTAACTTAGGTCAAATGATACGGATAATATATCATTTCAATCCGTAATTTACAAAGAAAATCCGAGTTCTATCATTTCAAACCCGCAATCCCAAGTTAAATAATAATAAATAAATAAATGATAAATAAATATCGCTCAGGCTTATCAATTCAGCCCGTAACGATTCTATTCTACAGGGGACTTGCAGTGATAACAGTAAATAAATAGATGGTATACAACATAAAATACAGTGTAAAATATAACTGATGATGGGTAAATTCAATAACGGGTTTCTTAAACATCATAAATTTATCACAAGCAATTAAAAAATAAAATAAAATCATTCTACAATTTCACTTGTTAAAAATTTACAGATCTATAAGTACGTTTGTCGGGAGAGAAATACTCACATTTACGAAGCTGAAGATTTTGATTCAAAACTACGGTAACCAAACCAGAACAGCATACAGAAGGCACGATCAATATTCAATGGTTGTGACACCCCAATTCCGATCTTGAACAAAATAAACGAATAACTAATTACACGAATTTAAACGATTAAAGCAAAACTTTAAATAACAACTGGAACGAGATTTAAATAAGAGGAAAAAAATGACTCAGTCTGCTTGACCACTCCACCACACGACTTGACCCATCAAAACAAAAGCTCGGCATGCCCATTATTTATAATACATTTTTTTCTCTTCTTTTTTTTCAAAAATGAATGCATGCACGCAAGTCAAACAAAGGGTACTTGGGCAAATAGGCGGTGATCAAAATTCAAAAGTGGTGCACGCATATTTATACTTTTTTTCGATTGGATTCAAGAGCACACAGTGCACGGCCACTCTACCCTCCAACTCCCCCAACTCCCCACGTACCCTTCCCTGTCCACGCTCAGGTTATAAAACGCATGCATGCACGGTAGGGAAAATCTTCCCTTTTTTCTTTCTTTTTAAGTCAAGAGGCTGTAATGAATACAGATGTGGTGCAAGTATTTTATATCCTTAAATGCTTGTTCATAGTTGCTACATGGCTCGGCCACTGCATGTTAGGGGAGAGGTGGTGCAGCTGCGGTGGGGTGGAGGGCTGTAGGTGGTCGAGCATACGTGTGAGCCAGTGGAACAAGCGTGAAGCAAAAAGGAGAGCAAAAGAAAATAATAGTAAGAAAAACATGCGCCATTACCTGATAGCCCAAAAGCTCATGCAAGTAAAAGGAAGAAGCAGGCCAAAATGAGATGAAAAATGAAGTTGTATGTGGCTTGAATTTATAGGAAGAAATTTTTTGTTGCTTTGTATGCACGAAAATGATAATTGAAAAATATAAGCGAACGTGTTTTTAAAAATTAAAATTTGTGTTGATTGTGGTGAATGAATAGGCAAGAAAATAAATTTGCATCGGTCAGTGAATTTGCGTGATGCTTGAATTATGCAATTGCGTTTGTTAAAAAGCAAGAAATAAATTTGTTTGAACGGCAAGGAACATGCACGAGAGTAGCTTAATTATTAGTGGTATTGATTGCGTGAATTTAGCAAAAGGAAACTGCAAGAAATATTTGGCAAACATTTTGTACCCGTTTAAAATTATTTAGGAAGTAAATGCGTGGATTAAACGCATGAAATATTTATAAAATGGAAATGCGAAGATAAAGGAGGCAATCGGATTTGAAACCAAATATTGCGTACGTGACTGAGTATTTACATGAAAACTTACATTGATTTAGAGAGGCAACGGCCAGCAAAATTTAATTTTGAATGATTGAAATTTTGATAAGCAATAACTGATTTTGGAACGGCTCTGAATCAAAGATTTTACACCAAATTCAAAACAATTGAAGATAATGGAAAGTGTAACGTTTACACGTGAATTCAGGGTACTATAAATTTGAACGGCTAAAATTAATTAATTTATTATTTAAGGTAAGAGTTTTAAGAACGCGTACTTTAGACGCAACAATTTAATCAAACGTACTCCCACATTTAATAATAAAAGTAACGCATTTAAATTTACACGTTTTTATTTATTTGCTACTTAATAGTAAAATATACGTTTAAAGAGTATTTTATTTAATACGTACTATTTATACCACCAAATTAATCAAAACGGGCATAACGTGCAAATTAAAACGTGCCTTTTATAAAGCTTATTTATCCACTATCTATATTATTCAATCTACAATTTTATTTATTAATCATTAACTAAGAAACAAATGTTTATCTGTATAAAGTTTAATTCTTTTACAAAATATTAATTTCTTGATTTAAAGGTGTATAGTAAAATTTTAAAAGAACAAAAGTGGAAATAAAATGTTGTTACAAATATATCCAGTCAAATTAAAAGATTTGGAAGTTAAAATTTAAAAGATTTAAATTCCAGTAAATGTTAAACCAAAATAAGAATTATAAAATTGGCTTATATCAATAAAATTTTGGTGACTATTTAAAATTAAATTTAAAAATTCAAATTTTTTTTAAAATAAAACCCCAAAGTTTATAAATAAAAGAATAAAACATTTGTTAAAATTTTTGGGCTGTTGCACTCTCCCCGTCTCAGAACTTTTCGTCCTCGAAAAGGAACGAAGGAAGGAAAACAAGGGAAGATAGGATAAAAGAGCAAAGTACCTGAAACGAATAATTTCGGATTTGAAGCACGAATGCTTTCCTCTGTCTCCCAGGTGCAATCCCGTTCATTAGTTCTCCACTGCACTTTGACCAGGCGGACAGATTTTCTTCTAAGTCTTTACTCATGTTGAGATATTTCCGCTGTGGTGTTGTGTTGTATATATTCTCTGATGATGTTGGGTTGTTGTATCATGATGCATATCACGTTGTACCTATATTGTATATTAATGTATCATCTTTTGTTTCCATTGTGTTGTTTATCATCTAATGTTGTTGCAAACTCCGACGATACGGATTAGATGTTGTTTGTCGGACATCGAGTTCGGGACGTCACAGGGTCTGTATATAGTTTTTTAACCTATGTCAAGTGATACGGATATATATCATTCCAATCCGCAGTTCAAAAAGAAAACCCAGGTTCTATCATTTTAAACCTGTAATCTCAAGTAAATAAAATTAAATAAAAATCGCTCAGGCCTATCATTTTAGCCCATAACGATTTTTCCCTATTCTAAAGTCCGTTCGGGTATGTATCATTTCAACCCATAGTGATTCTATTCTAACAAGGAACTTGCAGTGTGAATATATGCATAAATAATATAAACAATGTCAATGTCACAATATAATGTCATATATCATATGTCAGGTGATAATTAACAGAATTAACATGGTAATAACAAGGCATAGCATATCATATAATCATCATTAACTTGCATAACATTTTTAATTTACTAAACACTTGTCATCGATTCACTATTTCATAAGTAGAATTGTCAGAGTGAGAAAGACTCACCTTTTCAAGCTGAAGACCACTACGACACACAAAACAATTCCAAAGGAACGACAAGCATGATACAGCACGACTTTTGATTTGAATGAATGGAAGCCTAGATGAAGATCTTGTATACAATAAATAAAACAAGATATTGCAAACATAAATTTACAACTCAAATATTATTAAACAACTTGAAGTCTAAAACAACAAAGAACAACACAATATGATCTTGCTTTTACCACATCAATGCTCGGCCATAGGTTCAAGTTCTCAGCCATGGCTATGTGTTTGGGTCAGGTATGGGTCCATATGGCTCGGCCTAGTAAGGAAAATGAAGGGGTTTATGGTGATAGCGTGAACATACACTAGTCAAGGCAACCTAGTGGAGTTTTTGTGACATTTCTTAGCTCGGCTATGCAATAGGTGGCTCGGCCTTGCTTGGTTCATCTCTGGTGATGGTGCAGCAGTGGACAAAGGCCATTTAGAGGCTGGCGATGGTGGTTCTAATGGTGGCCGAGAGTAGTATGTGAAGGGATGTGCATGCTAAGCTCGGCTAGGCTTGCTTTTCAAGGGATGTTGCAATTTTGAGAAGTTTGCAACATAGGGGAGGCCACGGCCTGACATGGTCAGAGGGGTTGGAGGAGGAGCTGCAAAGTATGGTGGTGGTGGTGAAGGTGATGTGGTGGTGGAGGAGCTTATGGCTAAGCAAGATAGGAGAAAAACAAGGCACAAAACAATGAAACAAAGAAGAAAATAAGAGAAAATGAGCCATGAACTTACCAAATTAAATTTCAGAAATTTGTTGATGGCCGAACTTTTGAGAAGAAAGAAAATTTTCTTACGTGAAAACTAAAAAGATATGCGGCAAAAGAAAGAAATGTGGATGGCTACATCAATGCAAATGCCAATTGCAAACTGAAAGGACAAAAGGCATATATAAACTCATGGCATATGAAAGGGTTTTGACCCTTTATATTTCTTTTTCTTTTATTCATTTTAAACAAATAAAAATGCAAGTAAATAAAATAGAAAAAAAAATAAAGTAAGAAATAAAATAAATAAATAATTTTTAGAAAAATATAAAATAATTAAGAAAATAGCTAAATAATTGAAACTGGGATTTAAAAATTGTAAATAAAATATATGGAAAATTATAACTTCACTTTAAAAAAAAAATTAAAACTAAAATATACACATAACAGTCCATATTACACAATATACAAAAATTAGAACAAGATATGACAAATAAAAATATTATTTATAAAAATTTAAAATAGACAGTTTTGTTAAATAAAACAAATTACACACATTATTGTAAAAAGCATAACTTTCACAATATCAATCGGATTTCAACGAAACAAAATGCAGTATTCTTGAAGTTTAATTTATTTTCATAATAAAAGATAAAATTCAAAAATTCAAAAATTTAAATTTAAAATTTAAAAGCCGAAGTTTGACTAAATTGACCAAAATTCACATTTCTGAAAAATATTCAGTTTATTCATATTTGGAATTCTAATTCACATCAAAATCAAAATTTATATTTAAAATAAAAAAATTATTCATTTTAATAGATAAAATAAAGTTTTTTAATTAGGAATTCAATTAAAATAATTAAAATATGCAATTAAAATAAAAAAACAGGGTTGTTACAGAAATCTAATATGACTTAGCAAGGATTCAACTACTAGAGTTATGATTTTAATCAAAAGCCCTTTAAAATTTCGGATATACTTTAAATTCAAAATAAATATAAGTAAAACTTATAATTTTGTTTGAAATTTAAAATTAATGTGACGACTCGGAAATTTTTAACATTTGAAATGGAATATTCAAATGATTTTTAATATTTGGAAGTTAGTTTAACTTGAATTTCAAAAATTTAACTATGCATTTGGCAATTCAATTATTGAATTTAACTTATCGAAGTTGGATAAAAATTTGAATCTTCAGTTATAAGCTGTTTAAAAATGTTTCAAAGGCTTAGAAAATCTATAATGATAATACTGAAGATAATGGAAGCTTTAAAATTGAATTTGAAAGTAAATTGTTCAGATTTGGATTTATATCGTTTAAATCGATATTTAAAAATAGCCTTTTGAGGCACAATCTCGGAATTTGACGAAACTAGTTTCATCGGATCTGTAATATTGTATTATTATCGGATTTCAATTTTTGTAGCGTTTGGGGTTGTCGTGTGATCGTATGATAGATAAAGGCGCTGAAATCTATATCGAAAATTTAATATAATAACTGGGTTCAAAAGCTATCTTCTCCATATGATCGAATTTGGACTCGGAACCTTTTCCATTGCGTTCGGAATATGGGCATAACATTATAAACTCCTGGCGGCATGCCTCGATAGGGGTTCATGATTTTAAGCTGCGTTAATCGAGACAATTTGAATTTAAATTAAAATATATTTATGCCCTAAGTCAACACAGCAGCCTACTTTCTTTCATATCAAAACTTTTCCAACACCTCAAATCATGGTAGCAGCCAGAAGACAGCACGTAGCCTTCCTTTCACGATCATGTTCCCTCTTTTGAAAAAAAACATCACGCAACATATCCCTTCACTTCAAATCCAGCCGCTCTCGTCTCCTATTTCATCTTCAAGCTCACGAAGATAGAGAGCCAAAAATTGCTGCATAATATCGCGACTCCCTTCCTCTCGTTCTACCCAATTTTCTGTTTCATAAATAAAATCAAAATCGAAAATAAATTGGCCGCTCGTTTTTCTTTTTCCCAGATCAATTCAAAATCGCGAGCAAAAAAATGGCCAAGCAAAGTCATCGAATGAAATCATTTTCGATCGAATTAGATTTTTGGTCAAAAAGGAGGAAATAAGCGAAATCAAACTCGTTCGATATCAACTCAGTAAAGCACGTTGCAGTGCAATCTCGGAGCGAGAGTGAAGGCGCGCAATCGGAATAGTGATAATGTCGAGCAGTGGTCGTGGACGAGGCGGTGATTTGTGATCGCGCATGGTGGTCGAGCAGAAGATGTGGAGCACGGCGACTGCTGGTATTAGGGTTAGGTCGCGAGCACGATTTGGGGAAAGACAAGGTCACAGGGGATGATTTGCATGTCGGCTGCTACTATCAATTGCGAGTGTTTCGATGAGGCCGTAGGTTTCATAAAAACAATTTATTTTTCTAAATTTATAGATTTTATTTGTATGTATATACAGTAAGGAAGATAGTAATATAAATATATATGTATAAATATATACATACCCATTTTTTTTATATAGATAAGGATTTGAAATGAAAAAAAAATAACAGTAAATTTTATACATAGGGATTTAAACGTTGAAGAATTTATAGAAACTAGATTTTTAGTATAGTTTATTTTTATAAATGTATATATAGTTTCAAAAGAAAATATACACATGCATGTTTGAAATTTATATAGAAATGAGATTTTTAGTTTAACAGTAAGGTATAAAACCAATTTGTTTTCAATTTAGTAAATATACATTTTTATATTAGTTGGTTTAAAATTAACCTATTTAATTTTTCTAAGGTACTAAAAGAATTTAAAAGAAGAATTATTAGTAAAGTTAATAAATGATAATTTATTTTTTTCGATTTGTTTGAATATTAATAAACCATATAATTGTTTGATACAAGGTCTAAAATTGAGAAACTAGTCAAATTGGAAATGGATTGCGAACGAAGGCGCAAAGGTGAGATCTTCTCACTCAATCAATATTGTTCTGACTAAAATTTTGAATAGTTAGATTTAAAATTGATTGACTGTATGATTGATTTAATTATTCACTGGATGATATTATATATATAGTAGTATATAGTATATACTGGAGTTATTGATTTCCTGCATTATACAGCGGATGGGACCCTATTGCGCCGCATAATAGCAGATGATATTTTGTAAATCCCATATACCGTGATATTCCACCTCGAAGTGGAATTAGTATTTAGTTGTT
This sequence comes from Allium cepa, assembly GCA_030765085.1. NCBI lineage: Eukaryota > Viridiplantae > Streptophyta > Magnoliopsida > Asparagales > Amaryllidaceae > Allium > Allium cepa. The sequence goes on from CM060932.1 coordinate 170,780,906, forward strand.
GTGCTAACATCTGTGGATGCAGGGAAAACAGGTTGGAGGGATCCAACTGGATTCCTCAAATAATTGAATTTATTTCAATATTGTGTGTTGATCATTTATAATCTATGTGTGACTGTTTGTGATTGAAACTATTGAAGCCTATAGTTTAGCCAAATATATTTTTGGTATCGTAGGATAACAGAAATAAACAAAATTTGATTTTTGAAATTTAGTAGAAAATTTATAGTAAATTAATCTTAGAAAATTGAATAGACTTAAAAGAAGGAATTTGTTTCAAAAGAGAATAAATTTGGTGTTGAAATAAATTTAGAAACCAATTTTGGAAATTGATTTGGTACTTGAAATAAATTTGGAAACCAATTTAGGATTTAATTCGGTGCTGAAAATGAATATTTGGAAATCGATTTGAAAATCGTATATCAATGGATATTTAGATGTTTAAATTCACAATGGGAATTTATAAAGGAAAGGGGAATTTGTTTTAAAAATAAATATCGGTTTATTTTTAAGTGTGGAAAGAATTTTATGGATTTGGAATATAAATTTAAATTAAATCGAGGAAAGTTTATTAATTGACGTAAATAAACCCTTTTGTAATAGAAAGTGAATTCTTCCGTGGAAAGCCGAGTATGGTTTTAAAGTAGCGTTTGAAATACAAATTAAAAAGTTCTAGGGTTGGTTTTAAAAGAATATTTTTTTTTGGAGAAATTAATTTCTTAAGTTATTTTGTAAATCTTTAAAGTAAAGAATTATTTAATTAATTATGGAAGTAATGATTTAAAGATATAATTGATATTGGTTTTAGAAATTGAATATTTAAATAGTTATATCCTATCTATTAATTTCATTTAAAAAATTAGTTTGGACTTGAATTTTATATGAGATTTTAATATAATATCTTCACAACTAATGTTTTAGATAAAGTGTTTTAAAATAGTTTTTATTCTGAATGTTCCAAGTATATAAGTTTAGATAAGTAATTTAAATTATTTTAAAGAATTTGAACTCGGCAGATTTTCAGTGTAAATAAATAAATATTTGGAAATGTATTCCGTGTTAGGAAAAGTGAATTTGAAATTTGTTTTCAAATGGTTGAAGTGTTAAAAATATATATCTTGTGAAGATATTTTGAAAATAATAATTGGGAAATTATTTAAATCTTGGTGATGGTCGTGAATATTTATTGATAGTTAAATAACCGACTATCAATATTGGCCTATAAATGGCATTTGAATTTCGATGCGACCGGGGGTCGGATTCCAAGTGGATATCCGAAAACCACATCGAACCTTTGTGATTGTGATAGATCTTTTATTTAAAAGATCAAAGTGAAAATTGTTGTAATTTGTTGAAACCTGAATGTAACACTTATTTTTAAAAATAAGCGCTCGTTATTCGGATTAGCCGGGAGAGGACCTTGTGTCATAAAACCCATTCCGAATAACGATAGGATGAAATAAGATTGCATTTGAAGACGGTGTTGAAGACCGGGTATTTTCCAAAGCGAAAGGATTACATGTCGAATGTCTCTGCACCAGATTGCTCCGGTATAGAGATTTTATCACCTTTGTGATGGTGATTCCGTACGTGATTTGTGAATATCCAGATTTGCAAGGGCTTCATTGAAGTGCCTTTGGTTCTGTTCGATCCCGAAACGGACTTGTATGGATATGTGTCTGACGTTACACTTTGAGATGTGAAGCTGGTTTCTATCAATACATTTCTGTTAGTGGCGGGGAATTTATTCCATTAGCTTAACACCCTTCTCTGAGACGTACGAGCTCAGAGGTTATGTAGTTGATTGTTACTAGTAATGCATTCCCAATTTGGTAACGTGACATATGAAGTACTACTAATCATTTGTTGATCAAAGCATGACTTTGTGAAAAGTGTAGCTTTGTGGACGAGACCTCATCGGACCTTACACCCTGGAAATGGTCGAAACAGGAAAGATGCGGCAAGGTCATGAGGGTCGTGCCCTTTAGGGTATGTCATTTCCATATGGAAAAGGGTAGTATCATGGTATGGAGCCCAGATATTTTACCTATGTTGTTGCCGCAAAATTTATTATACTTTGTGGTTGTTGCTTTGTGGTTGAAGATCCTCGGATAAAGGTCCCAAAGGACCAGGGGATGGCATACTCGAGTAGCAGTTACCTAGTTACAGAAGTAACCCGGCCTTGTGCTGGCAGAGATCCGGGTAGGCTCTCGGGACGTCCCTCCAGAGGCGTACCCATGCGGCAGTAGGAAGTTTATAGCATGACCATTTGTTGGAAATCCAAAGAAACAATACGCACCCTGTATGGTTTTAGTTGTATAACCTGCCATGGAATGTGGCGATAACCTGCTATTGAACATGGTAGCTATAGTAGGCATACAATAATTGTTGTATGCTGGCTAAGATTAATATTATACTTTCGAAATGTTTTCTACACTATGCACTAATAATAATATTAAAAAGATTTTGCGTATTAAGCATGTTTGACTATCATAAGGAGAAATCTCCTCCAATTTTGCGTTTGCATTGTGTGTGTGGCGGGAGGCCTTATGGTAGTTTCATTTTCCAAAAAGCATAGTGGATTTCTTTTTATTTTTTTATGAAAATAATTATTTTTAAGATCTCACACCAATCTCATGACTGACCTGGAGTTTATTGTTCCCTTTCTAAACTCTGGGTGCCCATAATTTTCCACACGGGCAGCCTAGAGTTAGGTTAGCAGTTATTCGGAAGCGAAGTCAAAAAGAGATGCTATGGAGATCAGAAGCAAGCTGGATGGCGAAGTGTATCACTAGTACATGTTATATTCCTTTCCGTTGTTGTTGTAACACTCTGATAATGTAATGTGATGTAATGTTATAACTGATATAGTTCTTTGTTTTAAAGATTATTCCTTTATCTATTATATTTGTTCCGCTGTGATATGTTAGATTCTGTGATTGTTTCTGTTTCTTCTTCTATCTTCTTCTTCTTAAACCCTAACAGTTCGGTTTTTCGGCATTCGACTGTGCGGCATTGGATACCATGGATGTATCAATGTCGACTTTCAGGCGTCGAAAAATTGGGTCGTTATAGAGTGGTATCAGGGAATTTGGTTAAGCGACAACCTTGGCTATGTTGGGTATTACTCATTAGAGATAGAGTCAGCAGTACTCTAGAATGAGTTTGAGTGTAATAATAGATATGAGCGCGTATTTGTTAGTTAATATAAAATTGTTTTATATTGTGATGATTGGTTTGTTGAGTGGTATATGGATTCTGGTCGATATAGTCTGTACAATTCTATCAATAGGGATCTCTAAACACTCGTACAGAACAATTCGGTACAATATTGTTTTAAAATAGGGTAAATGAAATAATTTTACCCAAACTATTTTCGTATATAAAAGAAATAAATTTTCTGTGAATTATTATAGTATATGGTTGCTTGATTGTTAGGAAGTGATAATATTATTATCATTTGAGTAAGAAATTGAAATCGTAACTCCAAAGTTAAGAAATAAATTCACATGCAAATGGAATTTGAGAATATAAATTGTAAATGTAATTTGTAATTTGAAATGGAATTCCAGAGAAATGTTTTGAAAAGAATTTGAAAATTTTGATGATTTGGAAAGTTTAAATCCATTTTAGTTAAAGGTTTTGGAAAAGTGTTTTGAAGAGATGAAAACTCTAAACTCTTTTCGGTCGTTGCAAAATAACTTCGGTGATGACTGCAGCATCATCGATGTTTATTTTTGGGTTTTGAGGAGAGGAATTATTGCCAAATGATTTTAAATTGAAAATTGTTTGCCAAAGTTGGGTTTGTTTTGGAAATACAAAGGGTTTTGGATATAAAATTGACTTCAAAATGATTTAAGAAATTGTTTAAAACTCTGGAATCTTATAAAAAATAGTTATGGAATAATAAGTTTGAAAACTTAGAAAATTCAGATTAAACTAATTTGAATAAAGGTGAATTTGGGAAGTCTTATAGACTAAATGATTGGAATAAAATCTATTAAGGTGGAAAATAAAATTTTGAATGAATAAATAAATTTACAATTGAAATAAAATGAAAGTGAAATTGAATATTGAAATTCATTTCGAATTTGTAGGCAAATAAAACTGGAATTGAATTTGGTTTGTATTAAACAAAGTGAAATATTGAAATAAACTTAGTAAATAAAACTAATTAAAGGAATGAAGAAATTGAATATGATTTGGAATGAATCGAATTCAATAATTATAAACGAGAGGCAAATTAAGTTCATATAGAATTGGAAAATTTAGTTTAATATAAGTAAATATAAACCAAAGTGATGAACTAAAAATAAATATAAGAAGTATGTAGAATATTTGCATTGAATTTAAGAAATGAAGTGTGAAATTCTTAAGTAAATTTTGTATTGGGAATATGCCAGGTTAATAATTATGTGAAGGTTGAATTGAAAATCGTGAAGTGGTAATTGTGAATAAAGGAATGAACAAAAGAATAAAACTGGAATTGAAACTGAATATTGAAAACCAATTCGAATTGTGTGAAATAAAATGAAGTTGTAAAATTAGTTCGAAGTGAACTAAAGGTAATAAAGGTTGGAAAAAAATGGTTTTGAGATAAATTGAATTGGAATTTGTAATGGATTAGTAAATGTAACTAATTTAAAATAGTGATATGAATCAATTGTGAATGAAAGATAATTGATAAATCCAATATTCGGAAGGAAAAATTAAATCCAGATAGAATTGAAATTGTGAATTGAATTCAAAGGAAATTGAAAATGCAAGATAGAATGAAAATGGATATATAACTTCAATAGTGAAGTAAAAATGGTATAAGAAGTATTCAAACTTTTGTAAAGAAATGTGCAAAAATGATTTTTGAATGTTGAAATTGGACATTACGGATATCAGAATATACAGATGTGTTAAAGATAAAGGATAAATTTGATTTTGATTCAGAAGATCATTTAAATTTCTCGACAAAAGGTACGTATTTAAATTTCAGTATGAAATTTGATGATTTCCTCGTCCAGCCACTTGGCGTTTTGTTTTCTTTTGAAATCTGGGGGCCTGTGGTGCCATTTTGTAGTCGTACTGAGCTAGCCACACAGAGGAGACGCTGGCGAAATTTTTCGAAAATTAGCGAGTTAGAAAATTTTTGAGAAAATTTTTGATAATTTAAAATTTGAATTTAAATTTGAATTGTGAAATAAATAAAGTTTTTTGGAAACTGTAAAGATTTTGCAAAGCTAGTTGAAATGATAATGAATCTCCGATAAAAAGGATTTGTTTGGTAAGTTGATAAAACTGTTTAGTTTTGGAAAGATAGCAAATGGGTTAAGGATCGTTCTTCTTAACTAGTAATTTCGGGACAAAATTCTTTTTAAGGGGGGAACGATGTGACGACCCGGAAATTTTTAACATTTGAAATGGAATATTTAATTGATTTTAAATATTTGGAAGTTAGTTTAACTTGAATTTCAAAAATTTAACTATGAATTTGGCAATTCAATTATTGAATTTAACTTATCGAAGTTGGATAAAAATTTGAATCTTCAGTTATAAGCTATTTAAAAATGTTTCAAAGGCTTAGAAAATCTATAATGATAACACTGAAGATAATGGAAGCTTTAAAACTGAATTTGAAAGTAAATTGTTCGGTTTTGGATTTATATTGTTTAAATCGATATTTAAAAATAGCCTTCCGAGGCACAGTCTAGGAATTCGACGAAACTAGCTCCATCGGATCCGTAATATTGTAATATTATCGGTTTTCAATTTTCGTAGCGTTTGAGGTTGTCATGTGATCGTACAATAGGTAAACGCGCTGAAATATATATCGAAAATTTAATATAATAATTGGGTTCAAAAGCTATCTTCTCCATACGATCGAATTTGGACTCGGAACCTTTTCCATTGCGTTTGGAATGTGGATATAACATTATAAATGCCTGGCGGCACGCCTCGATAGGGGTTCGCGATTTTAAGCTGCGTTAATCAAGACAATTTGAATTTGAATTTAAATTCAAATATATTTATAGCCTAAGTCAACGCAGCTGCCTCTTTCTTTCATATCAAAACTTTTCCAACACCTCAAATCATAGTAGCAGCCAGAAGACAACACGCAGCCTTCTTTTAATGATCATGTTCCCTCTTTTGAAAAAAAAACATCACGCAACTTATCCCTTCACTTCAAATCCAGCCGCTCTCATCTCCTATTTCATCTTCAACCTCACGAAGATAGAGAGCCAAAAATGGCTGCATATAATCGCGACTCTCTTCCTCTCGTTCTACCCAATTTTCTCGTTCATAAATAAAATCAAAATCGAAAATAAATTGGCCGCTCGTTTTTCTTTTTCCCAGATCAATTCAAAATCGCGAGCAGAAAAAAAATGGCCAAGCAAAGTCATCAAACGAAATCATTTTCGATCGAACTAGATTTTCGTTCAAAAAGGGGGAAATAAGCGAAATCAAACTCGTTCGAGATCAACTCAGTAAAGCATGTCGCAGCGCAGTCTGGGAGCAAGAGTGAAGGTGCGCAATCTGAATAGTGGTAATGTCGAGCAGTGGTCATGTACGAGGCGGCGATTTGCGATTGCGCATGGTGGTCGAGCAGAGGATGTGAAGCATGGCGACTGCTGGCATTAGGGTTAGGTCGCGAGCACGATTTGGGGAAAGACGGGGTCACAGGTGATGATTTGCATGTCGGTTGCTACTAGTAATTGCGAGTGTTTCGAGGAGGCCGTGAAGGTGGTCGTGGTTGTCGATCAAGTCAGCGAGGTGACGGTCGTGAGTTCATCAGCAAGAATGTGAGCAGGGTGCTCGTTCGCGAAGGCAGTGGTTCGTCCGTGAGGTAAATTTAAATCTTCAGTTAAAATTCAATAATATCTATAGAGGAAATACAGTATAGTAGGTTTCGTAAAAACAATTTATTTTTCTAAATTTATAGATTTTATTTGTATGTACATACAGTAAGGAAGATAATAATATAAATATATATGTATAAATATATACATACCTATTTTTTATATAGATAAGGATTTGAAATGAAAAAAAATATAACAGTAAATTTTATACATAGGGATTTAAACGTTGAAGAATTTATAGAAACTAGATTTTTAGTATAGTTTATTTTTATGAATGTATATATATAGTTTCAAAAGAAAATATACGCATGCATGTTTGAAATTTATATAGAAATGAGATTTTTAGTTTAACGGTAAGGTATAAAATCAATTTGTTTTCAATTTAGTAAATATACATTTTTAATTTATTAGTTGGTTTAAAATTAACCTATTTAATTTTTCTAAGGTACTAAAAGAATTTAAAAGAAGAATTATTAGTAAAGTAAATAAATGATAATTGATTTTTTTCGATTTGTTCGAATATTAATAAACCATATAATTGTTTAATACAAGGTCTAAAATTGAGAAAAAAGTCAAATTGGAAATGGATTGCGAACAAAGGTGCAAAGGTGAGATCTTCTCACTCAATCAATATTGTTCTGATTGAAATTTTGAGTAGTTAGATTTAAAATTGATTGACTATGTGCTTGGATGATTGATTTATAATAATTATTCACTGGATGATATTATATATATAATAGTATATAGTATATATTGGAGTTGTTGATTTCCCTCATTATACAGCGGATGAGACCCTATTGCGCCTCATAATAGCGAATGCTATTTTATAAATCCCATATACTGCGATATTCCACCTCGAAGTGGAATTGGTATTTAATTGTTGTGCTAACATCTGTGGATGCAGGGAAAACAGATTGGAGGGATCCAACTGGATTCCTCAAATAATTGAATTTATTTCAATATTGTGTGTTGATCATTTATAATCCGTGTGTGACTATTTGTGATTGAAACTGTTGAAGGCTATAATTTAGCCAAATATATTTTTGGTATCGTAGGATACCAGAAATAAATAAATTTTGGTTTTTGAAATTTAGTAGAAAATTTATAGTAAATTAATCTTAGAAAATTGAATAGATTTAAAAGAAGGAATTTGTTTCAAAAGAGATTAAATTTGGTGTTGAAATAAATTTAGAAATAAATTTTGAAAATTGATTTGGTATTTGAAAATAAATTTGGAAATAAATTTAGGATTTAATTCGGTGCTGAAAATGAATATTTGGAAATCGATTTTAAAATCGTATATCAATGGATATTTAGAAGTTTAAATTCACAATGGGAATTTATAAAGGAAATGGGAATTTGTTTTAAAAATAAATGTCGGTTTATTTTTAAGTGTGGAAAGAAGTTTACGGATTTGGAATATAAATTTAAATTAAATCGAGGAAGGTTTATTAATTGACGTAAATAAACCTTTTTGTAATAGAAAGAGAAATCTTCCCTGGAAAGTCGAGTACGGTTTTAAAGTAGCTTTTGAAATATAAATTAAAAAATTATGGGGTTGGTTTTAAAAGAAGATATATATTATTTTTTTGGAGAAATTAGTTTCTTAAGTTATTTTGTAATTCTTTAAAGTAAAGATTTATTTAATTAATTATGGAAGTAATGATTTAAAGATGTAATTGATATTGGTTTTAGAAATTGAATATTTAAATAGTCTATCTATTAATTTCATGTAAAAAATAGTATGGACTTGAATTTTATATGAGATTTTAATATAATATCTTCACAACTAATGTTTTAGATAAAGTGTTTTAAAATAGTTTTTATTCCGAATGTTCCAAGTATATAAGTTTAGGTAAGTAAATTAAATTGTTTTAAAGCTTTTGAACTCGGCAGATTTTCAGTGGAAATAAATAAATATTTGGAAATGTATTCCGTGTTAGGAAAAGTGAATTTGAAATTTGTTTTCAAATGGTTGAAGTGTTAAAAATATATATCTTGTGAAGATATTTTGAAAATAATGATTGGGAAATTATTTAAATCTCGGTGATTATCGTGAATATTTATTGATAGTTAAATAACCAACTATTAATATTGGCCTTTAAATGGCATTTGAATTTCGATGCGACCGCGGGTCGGATTTCAAGTGGATATCTGAAAACCACATCGAACCTTTGTGATTGTGATAGATCTTTTATTTAAAAGATCAAAGTGAAAATTGTTGTAACTTGTTGAAATCTGAATGTAACATTTATTTTTAAAAATAAGCGCTCGTTATTCGGATTAGCCGGGAGAGGACCTTGTGTCATAAAACCCATTCCAAATAACGATATGACGTGATGGGATTGCATTTGAGGATGGTGTTGAAGATCGGGTATTTTCGGAAGCGAAAGGATTACCTGTCGAATGTCTCTGCACCGAGTTGCTCCGGTATAGAGATTTTATCACCTTTGTGATGGGGATTCCGGACGTGATTTGTGAATATCTGGATTTGCAAGGGCTTCTTTAAAGTGCCTTCGGTTTCATTTGATCCCGGAACGGACTTGTATGGATGTGTGTTTGACGTTATACTTTGAGATGTAAAGCTGGTTTCAATCAAATACATTTCTGTTGGTGGCGGGGAATTTATTCTCTTAGCTTAACACCCTTCTCTGAGACGTACGAGCTCAGAGGTTATGTAGTTAATTGTTACTAGTAATGCATTCCCAATTTGGTAACGTGACATACGAAGTGCTACTGATCATTTGTTGATCAAAGCATGACTTTTTGAAACGTGTAGCTTTGTGGACGAGACCTCATCGGACCTCACACCCCGGAAATGGTCGAAACAGGAAAGATGCGGCAAGGTTATGAGGGTCGCGCCCTTTAGGGTATGTCATTTCCTTCTGGAAAAGGGTAGTATCATGGTATGGAGCCCAGATATTTTCCCTAAGTTGTTGCCGCAAAATTTATTATACTTTGTGGATGTTTCTTTATGGTTGAGGATCCTCGGATAAAGGTCCCAAAGGACCGGGGGATGGCATACTCGAGTAGTAGTTACAAAGTTACAGAGGTAACCCGACCTTGTGTTGGCAGAGATCCGGGTAGGTTCTCGGGACGTCCCTCCAGAGGCGTACCCATGTGGCAGTAGGAAGTTCCTTAGTATGACCATTTATTGGAAATCCAAAGAAACAATACGCGCCCTGTACGGTTTTAGTTGTATAACCTGCCATGGAATGTGGCGGTAACCTGCTATTGAACATGGTAGCTATAGTAGGCATACAATAATGGTTGTATGCTGGCTAAGATTAATATTATACTTTCGAAATGTTTTCTACACTATGAACTAATAATAATGTTAAAAATATTTTGCGTATTAAGCATGTTTAACTATCATAAGGAGAAATCTCCTCCAATTCTGCTTTTGCATTGTGTGTGTGGCGGGAGGCCTTATAGTAGTTTCATTTTCCAAAAAGCATAGCGGATTTCTTTTTATTTTCTTTATGAAAATAACTGTTTTTAAGATCTCACACCAGTCCTATGACTGGCCTGGAGTTTATTGTTCCCTTTCTAAACTCTAGGTGCCCATAATTTTCCATACGGGCAGCTTAGAGTCAGGTTAGCAGTTATTCGGGAGCGAAGTCAAAAAGAGATGCTATGGAGATCAGGAGCAAGCTGGATGGCGAAACATATCACTAGTATATGTTATATTCTTTTCCGCTGTTTGTTATTGTAACACTCTGATAATGTAATGTGATGTAATGTAATAACTGATATTGTTCTTTGTGTTAAAGATTATTCCTTTATCTATTATATTTGTTCCGCTGCGATATGTGAGATTCTGTGATTGTTTCTGTTTCTTCTTCTATCTTCTTCTTCTTAAACCCTAATCCGGCATTCGACTGTGCGGCATTGGATACCGTGGATGTATCAATGTTGACTTTCGGGCGTCGAAAAATTGGGTCGTTACAATTTACAATTTAAAAATAGCTCTTATTTAGAAAGAGTCCAAAATTAGATTTATAATTCTATACAAAAGTCCTTTTATATATTTTAAGCTGAAATAATATATATATAAACTTATTTAAATAATAACTAAAAGTATTTTATATTTTGAAAATAACATATATATATATATATATATATGAAAGTTATATTCAGTTTCATAAAATGATTTCAAGTAACCAATATATGTCATATGTAACGTGATGTAACATGTAATCTAAATAAAATTGAATAATTAGCTTATGATGTTGCCTGAAATTTACACCTTGAATAAAGAATTCTCCTTAGATCTCCAAGATAAACAGTCAATCCTTGTAAGAGACGGATTAACCACATATGTTTTAACTTATTTAATGTCTACACTTAATTTGGAATTGATAAAACTTTGGAAATGTTCTTTTTTCAACCATGGAAAGTTAGAAGAAGAGAGGAGAAAAGTGTATGAAAAAATGAATGTCTATAGAAAAAGAATTTGTGAAGTTGTTTTAACTGATAGAATAAAACATTTTCCATTCTTTTAATTAAATTCCCTGATCAATTCCTTTAAATTTCTCTCTCTTTACTCCTCTCTCTTCATATGTCATAACCAAAATTACTTGCTATCAAATGGCATAAAATTTCTCTCTCTTCACTCCTCTCTCTTCATATGTCATGGCCAAAATTACTTGTTATCAAATGACATAAAATTTCTATAAATCGCTTCACATAATTATCATTTATTTAAACTTGTTAAAAAATACATCGATATTATATGTAAATGTACACAGATATCACTTTTATATATGCATAAAACAAATACAAACAACTCTTAAACATTAAATAAGATAAAAAGTAATTACTATTTCTCAAATTTAACTAATTTACAGCATTTTATAAATTAATCAAATTGGGTGGTTTTTGGAGAATCCATCTTTACGGTTGTACGACTTAAATTTGTAATTCGGTTAACAGTTAATATTGATCAGTTAGAAGATTAACATTCACACATCACCTTAGCTAATGATGTGATTTTTTAGCCGAATTCATCACTTACACATCTTTTCATTAAAATCCAATTTTATTATTTTAAGAAGTATCTGGTAGTAATGATTATTTACATCATTTCTATTATTAAAACTATACCATTCTAGGAATTATGTAATTTGGTTTTGGTCAAAACTCTAATATCATCCACATTCAACTTAGTTAGTCCAAAAAAATTCCGTGATTTAATGATAACATTTATCATTAACCACATTGCTTTGGTAAAAATTTGACTTTGAGTTGACTGTAGTTGACCATGACACCAAACCCTTATAACTGAGAAGATGAATACTCTATTAAACAGTGTTTCGCTTCCAATGCTTCAACTCAAACCTAACTATAGTCGCTCGATTGTTCGTCATGCCATAAATTAACCATAATCAAAGTGAATTTTTCATATTGAAGTTCCACGGTATTCTCAAGTCGAGTGAACTATCTAACATCACATTTTGAGTTTCTCTGTTTGACCTTGGTTATATTAATCAATAGAAACTTCTCAAGTGAGTTATTCCATGGTTATCCCATAACATTTATACGTAACTGCGTGTGCCTCTAACAGCCAGAGTGATACACTGTCAATATTTGGAGAGAGTTAGTACTCTAGTCACAAACGGACGTATCGATATCTTTTCTCCAAACATCTTCACTACGAATATTTAAAATAGTATGTTATTTGGATGTGATAAATTTCTCATGATTACAACATGTTATATTTATTATCTCATAACATACCATTTATGAATTTTCTATTTAATAGACTTCAAGTTAATTACTTAACTTATTATACCATAATATAACAAAGTATATTATAAAAATCAAATACTATTATTATGAACAAGATCGGTTACCGATTAGATATAAACAAATTACACAATTACCCCTTGGATATACCACCTAACTTTATCAATAAGATACTAAGAGTGTCAACTTTGGCTTGATGCGAAAAACCCAAATGGATTCTTAGTATAATGTCAAAATAAGATTTTGATATTTATGCCTAAAGTTATATGATGAATTAACCGTAAATAAGTCCTTGAGAAGAAAACCAATGCATCTTGAATATAGTAAACAACATTGATAAGAATAAAATTGTAAATTTTACTGTTCAAATTAATGGAAATAGATTGATCATTCTACATGCTTAAGTAAATTCAAATTTTACCTGTAAAATTATCTTCAGTATGTTTTTTAGATTTAGGACATTTATCATGAAAAAAATTCTGTATAATGATTTTGAATAGACTATATTCACATAACAACCATGTACCTCGAAGTTGGTGGGAGAGATACTGAGTCTATGAATTTTGGATATGATTCAAGGACTGATACAAAAGTATCGTTCGACGAGCCTCAGAATTGCGCAATATTTTGATGAAGAAATCAAACATATTGATTTTTAGCCATTATAGAGGAAGCACGGTCTATAAGAAAGAACACTGTAGGTACTAAAATATTTCTTAACATATATGCAAATAACAAACTTATGATCGTAAATGATGTACCATGTTAAAATCAGTTTAATTTGGTTGTCTAATACTCGACATCGGATTTTAAAATAACATCCTTTATCATCGGTATAAAAGGATGTTGGGAAGTCCTATATGATATACATATGCATCATAATAAAACGTTTAATATGGAGCATTTAAGATAAATTCCTTATGCATCGACAATAGGATTTATCATGTATGCTATGTTATCCATTATATCGCTAATCGCTTATGTAATTGGTACATTGAGCAAGTATCAAATCCAAATTAAGATCACCATATGGTAGTAAAGTTTATTCTTGAATACTTACAAAATATTATAAAATTGTTTATAGAAACAACGAACTCTTTATGAAGGAGCATTTAAACCGAATTTTATAAATTATTTTAGGTATAGTATGTTAATCTTAAACTTATGTTCAATCTAGTCTAAGAACTTTAAGTTGGAAATGTTCCAACCGAAAGGTAATTACTGATTCAACCAAAAGGCTAAATACATTACTTTGAATAGTGACACAATGAAGCTATAAATAAACAATGCATAAATTTATAACCGAGTTTAGGGAAAAATCTAAATATGGAGAATCACATAACACTGTTTTGCAATAATAATATCATATGCACATTGTGAAAGAACATGTAATGATCAGTCTTTTCGACCCTCAAAAGTTGACACTAATATATCCACGATATTCACATGTCGAGCATTCGAGTTCTGAAATGACAGAACGTTTTAGTGAAAGAAAGAAAAGAATGAATGGAATCTCACATCGTGATGATTAATATATAACATAAAAATGATCTTTACATAAGAAAAGATTTTATATGATGCATAAATCAGAGTAAACGGACCTATCATCAACCTGGACACTTACAACAACCTATCCTCATAATTACTGAGAAATACAAACAGGAAATGCAATGGATATAAAGATATGTGAATACGATTTGGAGGCATCCAGTTCGTCTCTTGTAGCTCTAAAGCATCCATAACTAAATCTAGAAATATGTTCGGGCTGGCCTAAGCATTATAAGAACCTAGCGCTCCTATTAGTCTGGTAAACCAGCGCGAGAAACATAATCAAAAGGATATTTAATGCTACAAAATCTTTCAAGACCATACCGCACATAAATATAGATGAGCTTTACCTCACGATAACCAAACCATTTCAAATAGAAAATCCAGTTATATTTTAATAATGTGTAGGGATTTAAAATAAATGTAGTAACATAGGTGGAATACTTGCATCTCACATTCTAGTAGTTAGGCACAACTAAGTCTGTAAGGAATGTATTGGAGGTCAGATTCCATATAATGATTGAGCGATTAAGGTCCGCTTGCCATAGTACAACTCTATAAAAATGTACCAAGGGCCTCACATAGGCCAACAGCAAACTAAAGCTGGCCTGCTCCATGAACATGACAAGCCAGATCACATCATCCCTTGGGCACCAAGTTTGCAAACAGACGCACTAGGCCATGGCCTCACTCTTCCTATATGCATTCATATCAAAACCCCTAAATGTCAAATCTAGATCAAGGAATGACGCTTCAATTGGTAGCGAACCACATAACCCTGTAGCATATCCCTTGTTTTAGTCATTACCGTATTAGGAGGCTAGTAAGGTCACGGTTACCTTTTTTCCTCTCTTAGCAATTCACACTTGGAATGCCAATAGTACCCTCCAAGCAACAATGCAACGCCAGCATTTACCCATACAATTAGTTCACGATATGAACAAACTGAAGGTACTACTTCTAGAACATATTTTTTGGAATCACACTCAGGATTAGTAGTAAGTAGCCCATGCATTTCGAAGAAATCCGTCTTCGATTTCATCATCTCAAACCAATCTCGAACATATTCCAAAGCATTGAACAAGTATATGGTTTAGGAGTGGTTATGGTTTCAAGTCATCTCATATAAGTACACTCCCTTTCTTATCGTATGCTCCATAACCAATCGATAGATTTTGGTAAACTCAACTCTGGTTCTTTTGGAAATAAAAAAAGTACATAAGAGCGAAGACCGCGTCTTAGCCATTTAGGTGGACAGATTTCAGTATCATTTGTCCTCGAAGAGCAAAAATGAGTTTACATATACAATATAGCATCACCAAAGATAACTGCACCATATAATTCCCGTGTTGACTCTAGATATTTTCAGTGTTATATTTTGGTCAAGATTTGAGAGTCGGTTACCTAATTATGAAATAAACAGTCAATCAAATCAGAGGATTAATTTCATAAGAAACCAAGCATGGTTAAACACATAAGCAGCCACTAAGCCTCTTTAATTAATGTTCTCATTAATTAAAAATCACCATGAAAATTGTGACAACCCGGAATTTTCTAGCAATATCAATTTAATAATCTGCATTAAATATTAAATTGATTTGATATATTTTTGTTAATTAAACTTGAATTGATACTTTTCTTTTAATAAATATTTAATTGGTAAATGATATCTGTTAAAATTAATTGTTTGTTTTCTATTTATAAATGTATATATTTGTATACATTGTAAATAGATGAGATTTGTTTTAGAGTTCAACTAATATATTATGTTTTGAATTCTAGTATACATTTTAGTGAATTGGAAACTATGTTTTATTTAAACTTTTTAAAGCTAAATTAATAAATAAACACAGGGTTTTAAATACATAAGATAAATGTTTAAATAGTTTAAAACTTATTCTAACATAAGTTTAAATTTTAAGTTATTAACAAAAAAGATTTGTTTACTTTTCTTTTTAGTATAGCTTGATTAAAATATGGATTTAAAAATATCTATGAGTTACTTTTGAATAATATTAATAAATAAAAATACAAGATTATAAGATAAATTGGGTTGAGTAACATAGTAACTATAAAGTTCAATTAGTTTTCAAACAGCAAATAAAAGAAATAACAAGTCACATACATTTCAAATATAATAATAAGTCAACAATTAAAACTGGAAACAAAAGAATTTTCAAATTTGAAAACCAACATAAGCAAACTGCAGCATATATGTATGTGTTTAAAGCATCAAGACAAATATCTATTGTACAAACAAAATCCAGGAACAAATTAAAGTGTGCAAGCTGAAATAAAACAAAATAAATATATGTGTGATAGGCATGACCTGGAAGCTAATGACAGTAGCAAAAATAAAATATATATGTGTGAAGCTTGCTAGAGAAGACAGTAATACATTCTTAAGGCAACAAACAAAAGTAATTAATGAAAAAAATCTTTTTAGCACACAATTGTATTCATATCAGCCTCCATTAACAAATATCTCTGTTTTGAATCTATACAAACAAAGATTTGTATGCTTTATGGTACAAATATTGTCTTAGTAGTATGAAACATAATTATATACACTGTCTGTATAAGCCTGTCTGCATATGCCCTGTAACTTGTTTTATAAATATCAACTTGTAAGCTTTTTGCATATATCAATCTGCATCAGTTCGACCATTCTAAGAACTGAGTAAACACTATTTATGTTCAAACAAACTTCAAATAAAACAACAATTCAATCAACTTTGCAAACTAGATCAAAGACTTTATTTTTATCAAACCATTAGTCTGTAATCATTTACAAAATCTAAAGCCTGTGCAATTTTCTTCTTCAACTTGAGACAAAGGGATACATATCTGTTTCCAAGCTAGATCATATCAGCATCATAGTGTTTTTAATTTGCAAGTTTAGTCTTCAAAAGTTTCACAGTTTCAAGCTTCTTCAAAATTAAAACCAGAGGCTCTGTGTTCATCAATCCAAGGTGAGTAACTTCTTTTTAAAAGCTTAAGTAAATTTTAATTTGTTGTTTGTGAAAATTTCTGAGATGAAAAATGCTTTGTTTGTGTATATATATAGGGTTGATAATTCTGAGTTTATAAATGTTTATAAATATACTTGCCTGTTGTACTCAAGTAACTATGTTCTTAGTTCAGAAATTTAAAAGTTGATCCAAATACAAATCTATTCGTCTAATCTTTGTTAGGGTTAGAGATCTAAACAATTTAAGTTTGTTCAATCATGAGCTTAAGTTTAGAATTATACTTAAAGCAATAGAGTCTTGAGTTTTATCTGGAACCAAATCTAACTTGCAGTGTTTGCATATGCTTGTTCTCTGTTACTCTCTGTAAACAAAATTTTGCTATAAAAATATTATTTACTTCTTTCCTGATTTATGCTTGCACTTTAGTTTCAAGCAAATGATGTTTGTATCATCTCAAACTAAGTTTAAGCATTTAGCTGAGATAACAACAACTTAAAATTTTATCTCTGGAACCCAAAATTTAAAACAATCTTAAGATTTGCAAAATTTAAACTTCCACTGATCATTGATTCAGGTATACGAAGTGATTAGTGAACAATAACATGATTTTTAAGGGTCAAAGCATAATTTTTAGTGGTGTGTTTTGAGAGCAGCTTGGGTTTTTCTGTTTGGAGCTTTTTGAGTCGCCGTGGACGAACGCGTGGATGGGGGAGGTCGTGACTGGAACTGGAGATGCGGGGGCGATAGTGGGATCTGGGAAAAATGTTCGGAGGTCGATCTAAGCCTTGTGGTGGCGGCGGGAGACGTTCTAACGCGGGTGACCTAGTTTTAAGGTACAGGTTTCTATTGGCTTGTTCATCACCGTTGATGAACCGAGTGCCACGCCGTTGTGAGGGAAGGTAGAGGCAAGATAGTCGATGTGGTAACCGGAGTTTGGTGGCCTCCGGTGGTGGGAGCATCGCATGTGGGGCGTTGACAGGCATGGAGGGGAGAAGAGGGTAGTGTTTTCCTGGTTTTGTTCTTTTTTTCTCAATTTTTTTTTCCTCGCGCGCGCGCCTGGTAGAACTCGAAGCAAGTTACGTTCCTTCTCGGGGGAAACTCGTATGTTACTCGAAGAAACGCAGGGGGTTGCTCGGGTAGTAATTGTTCAGTGTTTTTTTTTATTACAACCTATATCAGTTTTTAAACAGTCTTGAATTTTTGTTTTAAATTTAAAACAAAGTCAAACCCAGTTTTAAGACAAGTTTAAATACTGAATTTAAGTTAGTTTTGAAATAGGGTTGGTAATAATAAAGTTTCATAATTTAAATTATTTTAATAACTTAAAAATGTTTAATATTTAAGTGTATTCAAAAAGTTGAATTCAAATTGAAAATCAGAACTTAAGTTCTAGATTGGGAATAAAATAAAGTTTTATAATTTAAATTTATTCAAATAAGTTTTAATTGTAATTAAACATGTGAGTTTGCAAAGGGTTTTGAAAAATAAATTTGTGTTAAAACTTTATTAAGGATAAATTGGTTTTTAGTTAAAAAGTAAATTGAAATAAATCTTTTAAACATATTGGAATTTTACTTTAATTCATGAAGTTTTAGAATTTTATATGCATTAACCTTTAAGTTAATTAGGTAAGAATAATTAATGATGGATATTAATTAATTTAGTAATTACAAGTTTAAAAGTAGTAATTAAAGTTAATTAATGAATTAATTTACTAATATGAGATTAAGAACCATAAATTAGATAATTATTTAAATTAATAAATTTTAATGGTTAATTAACTTTTAATTAATAATGATTAACTAAGTTAATTATTTTAGAAGATAATAATTAAATAAGTGTTAATGAAGATCATTAACTAGCTCATTTTATAATTAATTAATGTAATTGATTTTTGATAAATTAAATTGATTAATTATTCAATAATAATCATTGTAATAGTTTAAATGTAAATTATTGATTTGAAACGTAGTTAAGAAATTAATTACTTATTAATTGAGTAAATTGACTTAATTTGAGTTAATTAATTTAGTTTAATTAACTGATATTTTGGAATTGAATTACTTAGAGAAGTAATTGATGGATAATTACTGGAGGTAATTAACTGGATGATGTTGTTAATGGAAGTAATTGAAATATAATTACTTGAAATTAATCAGGGGATTAATTAAGAGTGTTATTGAGAAGTAATTAATTATGAATGATTAATTACTGTATGTTATTAATCAAGAGGGTTAATAATTATGTTTTGAAGGTTTGTATTCTTAATAAAGTTAACAAATGAAAATGTAATTAGAAAACATTAATTAATATAATTAATGATGGGATTAGAAATTGGTTTATTTGAGAATAATAAATCAACAAGATAATTAAATGGTAATAAATCGATATAAATGAAATTAATTAATGGATTTATTCAAGATTAATTTCTGTAAATAAATTAAGGAAAACTACTGTAATGCAGTCAAGTATATTTAAATCAAGGATGATTAATTTGAATATATATGTAATGGATAATAAGATTTAAATTAAGTAAATTAATATTTATTAATTTAAGAAATCATTTGATGATTTGGTATGTGTGTGTAATTAATGGAGCATAATTACTTAGGAAAGTAATTAGATGATAATTACTTGATGAAATTAATACAAGATACTTGTAAGTAGAGTAATTTGAGTAATTTCTTTTGGAATTGATCAAAGGATTAATTTATGGAATTAATCATGGGATGATTAATAAGTAATTAAGGGTAGTTAATTACTGGTTTGTTATTAATCAAGGGTCATTAATAACTGTGTTTAATTAAAGATTAACCTCTTAATGTAATTAATTTAAATAAAGTAAATTGATATAAATTGTAGATCATTAATTAATATAATTAATGATGTAATTAAAAATTGTTTAATTAAGGAATAATTAATAGGAAAGTAATTAAATGTTAACAGCTATGGATGATTAATTAATTTAATTTATAGTTAATTAATGATTGTGAGAGCAGGATTTATGGAATGAGTAATTAATTTAATTTATTTTAAATTAATTAAAAATGGAAGTAGTTAAATTAATTCATTTTAAATTAACTATAGCTTGTGATTCATAAATCATTGCTGATGGATGATATTGATATTTCATTGATTGATTGTGATCTCAGAAATGAGATGGCTAATATCTATGTGATATGAATGTATGGTTTAAGTATGATAATATTTAATTATCTGTTTGGATGATGATATTAGTTATCTGTTTATGATGATGTGATTATCTATTATGAGATGTGAATTATCTATCTGTGCATATTGATAATATTGAATTCATTGTTAAGACTAAATAGACAACTTGACCTTAAAAGACACGTTTTGGATTTCGATGAGACCGGGATCGGTTTTCCACATTAGGAATATCCGAAAACCACATCGTTTCCAAATTAACGTTAGGTCATGAAATCTGAAGTGAAGATGAAGATTCAGAATGCAAGGGTTATCGTCGTTAACTCTGAGGGTGATTCCAAAATGAGTGTAACGAGATGATGCCTTCGGTTTCGTTCGAACCCGGAACGAACTTGTATGGATTGAATGCTTTCAACACATCGTCAGGCGGACGATGAGCATTCTAAGAAATATGTTCTATAAAGGTAATCGTAACCTCAAGCCTCATCAACCGGGAATGGCTAAAACAGGGGAGGTGCAGCAAGGTTAGGTGGGTCATGCCCAAGCAGGACAAGGATATTCCCCTGTCTAGATGTCCCTTTTTATTCGGCTGTGTGGGCAGTTGGTCTCCAGCCAACTGCGGGGTTTATCTTGTTCGGGACTGTTCAGTAAGGAATGGTTCCGGCCTTGTGTTGCAGGGGGTCGGGAGTGATCCTCGGTACGTTGATCTAGGCCACGTACTGTGACGGGCGGTACCCCAGTAGCCCTACCATTGTATGGAATCCACAATCCAATAAGTGCCTACGGTTTTGATTGTATTACCCACTTTTGTGGCTAGTAGCTGGAATTTAACGAATGTAACAATTTCGGCTATTTTCTATTTACTTGAAAACCCTAGACCTATTATAATATCACTGGATTTCCTATCAAATGTTTTGGTTAGCGTAAGGTAAAAACTTTTCCATGTTTATGTGTGGGAAGTCTTACGTGATACCTTTTGTTTTCAAAGGATTTTTCAAAATTAAGCAACTTTAACCTGTTACTCATACCAGACTTATGTCTGACCCGAAGTTTGTTTTTGTTTTTCATAAACTCTCGGGTACCCAAATTTTTACGGGTAGTCAAGGGATTCAGGTTTAGCTTTGACGAATTCTGGAGGAGCAATGGAGCAGGAGGCTTCAGCGTTGTAGATATATATATATATATATATATATATATATAGTTCCGCTGTGTGGTATCTCTGTGATGTATGGTGTATTGAGTTGTATTAACTGGACAGGTGTTTATAACTGTCTAGTATGTGATGTATTATATGTATCACTCTGATTGATGTTATATATTATGTAAATACTTATGTGATTAATATATTTTATTGGTTCCGCTGTGAGATTCTGATGTTGTTGTTCTTTCTTCTCTATCTTTTCTATTTTCTCACCCTTTTCTTTCTTTAAAAACGATACTTCTTCCTGGGCGTAGGAAGCGAGGTCGTTACAGTGGTATCAGAGCGCTAGGTTGAGTGAATACCTAGGCTTTTGAGTGATTCCTTTCCTGAGAGAGCGTATTTGTTATTTTGATATATATATATATATATATATATATATATATATATTCATTTCTGTCTATTTGTTGGATTACCTGTTCGGGATTTCCAATATAAGTATAAGGGTAGATTGAGTAGTGGTGTGTGTAACACGACTACCTGTGGTTGGAAGTATATCTGACGAGACTGTTGACCAAATACCGTCTCGAGTAAATTTGTGGTGCAAGGATTTCACCAAATCTCTGGAGGGAAACTATTAAGATTTGGAGTCCATTTTTGTTGTACAAGTTGGATGAGTAGAATTTGGATTTCTGTGAGTTGAGCAGAAGCTAGAATATTATTTTGGAACCTCAAGAAGTAGTAGTTGTATGTTGAGATGCAGTAGCGATGGATTATTTCCAAAGAATTTCTCAAAGATCTTTGGATAAGGAAGTGTGTCTGCATTAGTTTTGGGGTTGAATTCAGCTGAATGTCGTGTTTGGTTTTGAGGCCTGAGTTTTCCGAGGAATTTTGGATTAAGGAATTTTTGAGCATCAGTAGTAGTGTTGCAGCTCAGATTGTTCTGCCGGCACGCGAGGAAGTCATCTGTCAGCAGTTCTTTTGAGGTGAAGTTCTGAGGCAGTTTTGTGGATCCTTTTCTTCAATGGATTGGCTGGATAAGTTTAAGCTGTTAAGATAGGTAAGGAGAGAGCATTTTTCTTGGGATATTAGCCTGGGTTGATCGCAAAAGTGACTTGCGATAGTTAAGTATTCTCTGGGATGGCAGAAATTTTTCTGGATATCTTTGAAGAGGTCGGTGGTTTGCCTTAGCATCTGAGGAGTTGAGTTTGGTATCGACTGGATTTCAGAAGTAGTGCCGATGGTTCAGCCTAGTAATAGATTGGTCTCTAGAGAGAGGAATTGGTAAAGCAGCTCAGATTTTGGAGGAACTTCTGAGTTTTATTTTGGATCTGTTGAATCATATTTTTGTAATGTGTTGCCCAGTTTGTGGTTATGTGTATCATCAGCATTTTCATCTACCCAGATCAGAGTTATGCAGCGGAAGCAGTTGGGAGTGCATTTGTTTTTCTTTTCTGGGAAAGAAATTGTTTTCTACTGAGGATAGAAAAGGTTGAGTTCTTGATTTTGGTTGATTTTGAGAAAATCGTTCTCCTGGATTGTTTTTGGATTCAGATTTGTTTTAAGGAGTTATCAGCGAAGGTTGAGCTAATCAGTAGGTTGAAGGCAGCTCTGGATCATCAGAAGAAATTGGTGGATAAGAGACGAAGGAATTTGGATTTGGGAGTCGGAGATTTGATTTTGGATGAATTTTCTATGATTCAAAGGAGCTCTGTAGATTAGTAGTATAGACAGTTTGGATTCTATAGATCGAGTATTCCGGTATTATACTGGGAAACTCTAGGGAGCTCTATCCAGAATTTTGTCTGGATAGTTTGCTTTGTTGATTGAGTAGATTAGTTGTGATGATTGTTAGCATGTGATTGACATATGCTTATGATTTAAAATTAATTAAAATCTTAAATGTATTATTAAATTACCTTTGCTTTTAAATTTCGGGGACGAAATTCTTTTAAGGGGGGAGGAATGTGACAACCCGGAATTTTCTAGCAATATCAATTTAATATTCTGCATTAAATATTAAATTGATTTGATATATTTTTTTTAATTAAAATTGAATTGATACTTTTCTTTTAATAAATATTTAATTGGTAAATGATATCTGTTAAAATTAATTGTTTGTTTTCTATTTATAAATGTATATATTTGTATACATTGTAAATAGATGAGATTTGTTTTAGAGTTCAACTAATAAATTATGTTTTGAATTCTAATATACATTTTAGTGAATTGGAAATTATGTTTTATTTAAACTTTTTAAAGCTAAATTAATAAATAAACACAGGGTTTTAAATACATAAGATAAATGTTTAAATAGTTTAAAACTTATTCTAACTTAAGTTTAAATTTTAAGTTATTAACAAAAAAGATTTGTTTACTTTTCTTTTTAGTATAGCTTGATTAAAATATGGATTTAAAAATATGTATGAGTTACTTTTGAATAATATTAATAAATAAAAATACAAGATTATAAGATAAATTGGGTTGAGTAACATAATAACTATAAAGTTCAATTAGTTTTCAAACAGCAAACAATAGAAATAACAAGTCACATACATTTCAAATATAATAATAAGTCAACAATTAAAACTGGAAACAAAAGAATTTTCAAATTTGAAAACCAACATAAGCAAACTGCAGCATATATGTATATGTTTAAAGCATCAAGACAAATATCTATTGTACAAACAAAATCCAGGAACAAATTAAAGTGTGCAAGCTGAAATAAAACAAAATAAATATATGTGTGATAGGCATGAACCTGGAAGCTAATGACAGTAACAAAAATAAAATATATATGTGTGAAGCTTGCTAGAGAAGACAGTAATACATTCTTAAGAAAACAAACAAAAGTAATTAATGAAAAAATCTTTTTAGCACACAATTGTATTCATATCAGCCTCCATTAACAAATATCTCTGTTTTGAATCTATACAAACAAAGATTTGTATGCTTTATGGTACAAATATTGTCTTAGTAGTATGAAACATAATTATATACACTGTCTGTATAAGCCTGTCTGCATATGCCCTGTAACTTGTTTTATAAATATCAACTTGTAAGCTTCTTGCATATATCAATCTGCATCAGTTCGACCATTCTAAGAACTGAGTAAACACTATTTTATATTCAAACAAACTTCAAATAAAACAACAATTCAATCAACTTTGCAAACCAGATCAAAGACTTCATTTTTATCAAACCATTAGCCTGTAATCATTTACAAAATCTAAAGCCTGTGCATTTTTCTTCTTCAACTTGAGACAAAGGGATACATATCTGTTTCCAAGCTAGATCATATCAGCATCATAGTGTTTTTAATTTGCAAGTTTAGTCTTCAAAAGTTTCACAGCTTCAAGCTTCTTCAAAATTAAAACCAGAGGCTCTGTGTTCATCAATCCAAGGTGAGTAATTTCTTTTTAAAAGCTTAAGTAAATTTTAATTTGTTGTTTGTGAAAATTTCTGAGATGAAAAATGCTTTGTTTGTGTGTGTGTATATATATATATATATATATATAGGGTTGATAATTCTGAGTTTATAAATGTTTATAAATATACTTGCCTGTTGTATTCAAGTAACTCTGTTCTTAGTTCAGAAATTTAAAAGTTGATCCAAATACAAATCTATTCGTCTAATCTTTGTTAGGGTTAGAGATCTAAACAATTTAAGTTTGTTAAATCATGAGCTTAAGTTTAGAATTATACTTAAAGAAATAGAGTCTTGAGTTTTATCTGGAACCAAATCTAACTTGCAGTGTTTGCATATGCTTGTTCTCTGTTACTCTCTGTAAACAAAATTTTGCTATAAAAAAATTATTTACTTCTTTCCTGATTTATGCTTGCACTTTAGTTTCAAGCAAATGATGTTTATATCATCTCAAACTAAGTTTAAGCATTTAGTTGAGATAACAACAACTTAAAATTTTATCTCTGGAACCCAAAATTTAAAACAATCTTAAGATTTGCAAAATTTAAACTTCCACTGATCATTGATTCAGGTATACGAAGTGAATTAGTGAACAATAACATGATTTTTAAGGGTTAAAGCATAATTTTTAGTGGTGTGTTTTGAACGCGTGGATGGGGGAGGTCGTGACTGGAACTGGAGATGCGGGGGCGATAGTGGGATCTGGGAAAAATGTTCGGAGGTCGATCTAAGCCTTGTGGTGGCGGCGGGAGACGTTCTAACGCGGGTGACCTAGTTTTAAGGTACGGGTTTCTATTGGCTTGTTCATCACCATTGATGAACCGAGTGCCACGCCGTTGTGAGGGAAGGTAGAGGCAAGATAGTCGATGTGGTAACCGGAGTTTGGTGGCCTCCGGTGGTGGGAGCATCGCATGTGGGGCGTTGACAGGCATGGAGGGGAGAAGAGGGTAGTATTTTCCTGGTTTTGTTCTTTTTTTCTCAATTTTTTTTTCCTCGCGCGCGCACCTGGTGGAACTCGAAGCAAGTTACGTTCCTGCTCGGGGGAAACTCGTATGTTACTCGAAGAAACGCAGGGGGGGCTCGGGTAGTAATTGTTCAGTGTTTTTTTTTATTACGACCTGTAACAGTTTTTAAACAGTCTTGAATTTTTGTTTTAAATTTAAAACAAAGTCAAACCCAGTTTTAAGACAAGTTTAAATACTGAATTTAAGTTAGTTTTGAAATAGGGTTGGTAATAATAAAGATGCATAATTTAAATTATTTTAATAACTTAAAAATGTTTAATATTTAAGTGTATTCAAAAAGTTGAATTCAAATTGAAAATCAGAACTTAAATTCTAGATTGGGAATAAAATAAAGTTTTATAATTTAAATTTATTCAAATAAGTTTTAATTGTAATTAAACATGTGAGTTTGCAAAGGGTTTTGAAAAATAAATTTGTGTTAAAACTTTATTAAGGATAAATTGGTTTTTAGTTAAAAAGTAAATTGAAATAAATCTTTTAAACATATTGGAATTTTACTTTAATTCATGAAGTTTTAGAATTTTATATGCATTAACCTTTAAGTTAATTAGGTAAGAATAATTAATGATGGATATTAATTAATTTAGTAATTACAAGTTTAAAAGTAGTAATTAAAGTTAATTAATGAATTAATTTACTAATATGAGATTAAGAACCATAAATTAGATAATTATTTAAATTAATAAATTTTAATGGTTAATTAACTTTTAATTAATAATGATTAACTAAGTTAATTATTTTAGAAGATAATAATTAAATAAGTGTTAATGAAGATCATTAACTAGCTCATTTTATAATTAATTAATGTAATTGATTTTTGATAAATTAAATTGATTAATTAATTCAATAATAATCATTGTAATAGTTTAAATGTAAATTATTGATTTGAAACGTAATTAAGAAATTAATTACTTATTAATTGAGTAAATTGATTTAATTTGAGTTAATTAATTTAGTTTAATTAACTGATATTTTGGAATTGAATTACTTAGAGAAGTAATTGATGGATAATTACTGGAGGTAATTAACTGGATGATGTTGTTAATGGAAGTAATTGAAATATAATTACTTGAAATTAATCAGGGGATTAATTAAGAGTGTTATTGAGAAGTAATTAATTATGAATGATTAATTACTGTATGTTATTAATCAAGAGGGTTAATAATTGTGTTTTGAAGGTTTGTATTCTTAATAAAGTTAACAAATGAAAATGTAATTAGAAATCATTAATTAATATAATTAATGATGGGATTAGAAATTGGTTTATTTGAGAATAATAAATCAACAAGATAATTAAATGGTAATAAATCGATATAAATGAAATTAATTAATGGATTTATTCAAGATTAATTTCTGTAAATAAATTAAGGAAAACTACTGTAATGCAGTCAAGTATATTTAAATCAAGGATGATTAATTTGAATATATAAGTAATGGATAATAAGATTTAAATTAAGTAAATTAATATTTATTAATTTAAGAAATCATTTGATGATTTGGTATGTGTAATTACATAGTGTAATTAATGGAGCATAATTACTTAGGAAAGTAATTAGATGATAATTACTTGATGAAATTAATACAAGATATTTGTAAGTAGAGTAATTTGAGTAATTTCTTTTGGAATTGATCAAAGGATTAATTTATGGAATTAATCATGGGATGATTAATAAGTAATTAAGGGTAGTTAATTACTGGTTTGTTATTAATCAAGGGTGATTGATAACTGTGTTTAATTAAAGATTAACCTCTTAATGTAATTAATTTAAATAAAGTAAATTGATATAAATTGTAGATCATTAATTAATATAATTAATGATGTAATTAAAAATTGTTTAATTAAGGAATAATTAATAGGAAAGTAATTAAATGTTAACAGCTATGGATGATTAATTAATTTAATTTATAGTTAATTAATGATTGTGAGAGCAGGATTTATGGAATGAGTAATTAATTTAATTTATTTTAAATTAATTAAAAACGGAAGTGGTTAATTTAATTCATTTTAAATTAACTATAGCTTGTGATTCATAAATCATTGCTGATGGATGATATTGATATTTCATTGATTGATTGTGATCTCAGAAATGAGATGGCAAATATCTATGTGATATGAATGTATGGTTTAAGTATGATAATATTTAATTATTTGTTTGGATGATGATATTAGTTATCTGTTTATGATGATGTGATTATCTATTATGAGATGTGAATTATCTATCTGTGCATATTGATAATATTGAATTCATTGTTAAGATTAAATAGACAACTTGGCCTTAAAAGACACGTTTTGGATTTCGATGCGACCGGGATCGGTTTTCCACATTAGGAATATCCGAAAACCACATCGTTTCCAAATTAACGTTAGGTCATGAAATCTGAAGTGAAGATGAAGATTCAGAATGCAAGGGTTATCGTCGTTAACTCTGAGGGTGATTCCAAAATGAGTGTAACGAGATTAAGTCTTCGGTTTCGTTCGAACCCGGAACGAACTTGTATGGATCGAATGCTTTCAACACATCGTCAGGCGGACGATGAGCATTCTAAGAAATATGTTCTATGAAGGTAATCGTAACCTCAAGCCTCATCAACCGGGAATGGCTAAAACAGGGGAGGTGCAGCAAGGTTAGGTGGGTCATGCCCAAGCAGGACAAGGATATTCCCCTGTCTAGATGTCCCTTTTTATTTGGCTGTGTGGGCAGTTGGTCTGCAGCCAACTGCGGGGTTTATCTTGTTCTGGACTGTTCAGTAAGGAATGGTTCCGGCCTTGTGTTGTAGGGGGTCGGGAGTGATCCTCGGTACGTTGATCTAGGCCACGTACTATGACGGGCGGTACCCCAGTAGCCTTGCCATTGTATGGAATTCACAATCCAATAAGTGCCAACGGTTTTGATTGTATTACCCACTTTTGTGGCTAGTAGCTGGAATTTAATGAATGTAACAATTTCGGCTATTTTCTATTTACTTGAAAACCCTAGACCTATTATAATATCACTGGACTTCCTATCAAATGTTTTGGTTAGCGTAAGGTAAAAACTTTTCCATGTTTATGTGTGGGAAGTCTTACGTGATACCTTTTGTTTTCAAAGGATTTTTCAAAATTAAGCAACTTTAACCTGTTACTCATACCAGACTCATGTCTGACCCGAAGTTTATTTTTGTTTTTCATAAACTCTCGGGTACCCAAATTTTTACGGGTAGTCAAGGGATTCAGGTTTAGCTTTGACGAATTCTGGAGGAGCAATGGAGCAGGAGGCTTCAGCGTTGTAGAGATATATATATATATATATATATATATATATATATATATATATATATATATAGTTCCGCTGTGTGGTGTCTCTGTGATGTATGGTGTATTGAGTTGTATTAACTGGACATGTGTTTATAACTGTCTAGTATGTGATGTATTATATGTATCACTCTGATTGATGTTATATATTATGTAAATACTTACGTGATTAATATATTTTATTCGTTCCGCTGTGAGATTTTGATGTTGTTGTTCTTTCTTCTCTATCTTTTCTATTTTCTCACCCTTTTCTTTCTTTAAAAACGATACTTCTTCCGGGGCGTAGGAAGCGGGGTCGTTACAAAAATACTTGAAAAATATTTATATACTTATCTCATCGGTACAAATATATTCATAAATTGTTTCATTTTCAATACTTTGAAGACAGTTTCCACTTTCCCAAAATCATATTTAACCAGGCCAAAATAAATATCATTTAAAACATTATTACTATTAACCCATACCACTTTTCCTTCGGTGTTAAGTACAGAAAGAATGCTTCCATACCACCATAATTAAGAAGGATTATTTATCAAAATCATATATCATTCTATTTATAAAGTTCCTTTTTTATAAACTCATTCCATATTTACAGGTCCTTTTATAAATAGCCAAATTGATTTATGGTACTTTTTTTTATAAGTTTCTTAAATTATTTATAAATCTCCAAATTAATTTATAAAACTCCTTTTATATATCTCTAAAATTATTTATAAAACCCCTTTTACAAAAATATGCTTCGTAAAAATGCTTTGTAAAAATCTTTTATAAATCCAAAAATCACTTTTATAAATCCAAAAATCACTTTTATAAATCATACATATTTAACATAAATCGTCGTTAATATTAAAATATCACCTAAAAATCCATTCATTTATTTGTAAACTACCATTTATAATTCTCTCTTCTATTTATAAAATACTATTTATAAATCTATTTTCTATGCAATATTCGATATAATGCCTTTCATAAATATTTATTCCAAAATATTTTTGGCTTATTTAAAAACAGAATCACTTTATTATAGGAGATAACTCCTTTTTCTTTATGATAAACATTATAATAACTTTTTTGTATAATAAATACTTCCCAAAAACACTTTTAAAGCATTTCCATATGTGTTAGAAAAGACTAACAAAACAGGTTCAAGTAAAAATCGAGATATTCAAAAACTATTTGTCAATAAAAGGTCATCGAAAATTCCAAAGTTACTTTCTAAATCATCCTTTAAATCAAAAATGGCAAATAATAATATTTCAAAACATTATAACAATGCCCAAGGTTACTATACATTTTACTAATGTTATCATTGTTTTTATTCTAAAATGAATTCAACTTTTGCGACCTATCAGAGTCATGATCAATATAGCTAGGCTACCAAGCTTCGGGCACTTAACAATTAACAATCAATAGTTAACGCATCATTTATACAATATTAATTAACCCACTTAACTTTAAAAAAAATCATTATTTTGCTTTGCAAGTATAGAATAGGGATTTATTCTACTAAATAAATGTCCAAAATAATCTATTCAATTTAATTATAGAAGAACGGTATCTTATTCTGCTAAATAGATGTCTTAATGAAATATAATTATTTTAACCGCACAATTATTTAAAACAACGTAATTATATTCGATCACCACTATTTTATCATAAATTTATATTTCGTTAAAACTATCAACAAGTTATACCATAATGTTGTACTCATTAATACGAGTCTACTACAAAATTTGTGGGTCAAGTGAATCTTAATTAAGGAGATAAAATTTTCAAAGTTCAACAAACTTAGTTTTAAAAAATTTAAGTAAATAACTTAAATATATTCTCATCAAAACTCTTGGCAGGCCAGGCCCAAAGCCCACTCACCCAATCCGCTTCACACCAAACCCTATCCGCAAACAACAATATTACTTCCCTCCTCTTTCAAATCGCGGTTTCAGGAAACAAAATAAAAGAGAACTCCTCGATCATCTCTCTACTGTTGACGCTATACCCCATCTGGACCCACGTCATCACTACTATTCGAAAGCCATCTCACCGCCTCACCTTCAGCCGCCGCCACGATAAACTCGGTGGCACCAATCGACGTCGCTTGTAAGCCAAAGTCAAACCTAAAATAAAGTGAACAAAACCCTAGTTCAAAATCACCCAACATCTTTCACCACTGGAGCTACCCCGATTACTTCCATTGCTTCTACTATGCCTCAAGTATCCACTAAACACCCCCCCCCCCCTCCTCGACTAGACCACTAGATTATCGGCAATTCCAAAATGATTGAAAAGAAATCATCGAGCCACGATGATGATTCCAACCACTAAAAAGCATGCCACCACCTCTAAAAATCATGACTCGACGATATGAACACTCCCACACCCTCCGATCTCCATATTATGCTTGTCGAAATTACATCAATATTTGAGTAGTGGTGGATATCAGATGGTTTCCACCACCACACTCGACGAAATATTCGAGCGAGCATTTTTAGAAAATAGTAGAGGGGATAACGAACAAATTTACAATTGGTCATTTGGCTAATTTTTATGGTTGTGGAGAAAATGAATTTTAAACTTGAAAAATGGTAAAGGTTTTCATTTACATTAGGAAAATGAAGAAGAAGAAAAGAGGAAGTGAATTGAGCGAAATGAAATGATGGCGCACGCTTAAACAAAACCAATTACTTTCAAATTAATAAAATTATCAAAATTCAAGACACCTAATCACATCAAGATCAAATCATATTAATGGTTTGTTTAAAAATATTTTTTTCGATTGATAAACAAGTTTAAAAAGAAAGTTTTACGGTACACTACTGCACAATATCCTGTTCGCGTATGGGCTGTGATCCTCAGAAATAAAAATACGATTGCATACAACAATGTTACATGATCACAAAACAACTATAAATGCACTGATTATCTTATTCTATGAAATTTCAAAAATACCACCGTTTGCTGTAAAATACATCAAACGATAATTTAAATATTTTTCAAATTAAAAATTATGGAAAAATCCTATAAATCCATTTAAAAATATACCATTAAAAATCAAATTGTTCTAATAAAAAATGATTTTCTTATTATTTATTGAATTCGAATAAATTCTAATATTTAAATAAACTAAATATTCCTATTTGAAATGTTAAAAATTCCAAGTCATTACTTTCAACCCTCTTTAAAAAAAAATTCATCCTCGAAATTTCATTCTATCAAACCAAGAAAGAATAAACCTACAAAAATACATAACATTTTCCATAAGCATGTACGATGTATATAGACCATTTGTGCACAATATCCAATTCACTCGCTAACTCAATTATACATACTTCTCTTTCGAACTAGTTACGCCCATTGACTTTCCTAGTGCGGACTCCGATCAGGATCCTTGATTAGAAACATCCTTTCTCCTTACATAGCCATATACTATGATAGAAAATCTTAGTTCCATATCAAGAACCCTCACAAGGTGTTCGTTTTCAAGAATCTAGTAATAAATCCTTATTTGTGTTGCTGTAAATCATCTCAAAGTCATGTTCTTAAATTTTGGATCAAGAACCATTAACCTAAAATATGGATAAATGGCCTGGAGTATGACGTGAAAGCTGTTGGAATCTCAATTTAACATTGTTTTGATTAATGACAAGCTATATATAATATTTTGTGTGTACTAATCATTTATGCAAGAGTTATGTTGCAGATTCATAATTGGAGTGTTTTTGAAGCTGTTAAGTTCCTTGTCTGGAGTCTTTATATCATTTAGAATTATGTTAAAATCTCTCCTATATATATATATATATATATATATATATATATATTAACATATACACACATACTCTACCATACACACAAGCTGAAAACAAACGGCTGAATGCACTAATTCAGCCGGGTGAATGCACTAATTCAGCCGGGTGAATGCTGAAACAATTTTATTGTTTCACAATATTCAGCCGGCTGAATGAGTTTATTCAACCGGCTGAATCAGAAAAAAAAACCTATTTCCCTGCTGTTTACGATTTTTTTATTTTAGACTACTGAATTAATAAATTCAGCCAGCTGAATAATTTTCAACAGCTATTTTCTCAAAAGACATTTCTCTTCATCGAAGAGAAACTGTAGGATCGATTTCACCCTAAAGGGAGGGTGAATAGGGTAAAACTATCAATTATAAAAATTATTGCAGAAGTTTGTATAAAATAATTTCAACACAGATATATCAGAATAATAATAGCACAGATAATAGCAGAATAATAAATGCAAAATAGAACGACACCGAATTTACCCAGCTTCGACAAAACCTTGCATATGTGTTGCCACTAAGGTTTCTACTAGAAATTAAGCAGTCAGCCGCTTACACACATAAACTCGCGACACCGCTATCGACTAGCCTTAACTCTACACTTAAAACCCTGCTACAACTCAGCCGCTGAGTTGCGAATTCTCAAACTACGCCACCGTAGTTCATCCCCTAGTCACACGACTAGAAATTACAATTGTTTAAAAGTAAAATACAATAAAAACAAATTAAATAACCCAAAACCCTAATTTAAAATAAACTAAAGCCTTTACAAATAAAACAAGGTAAAACTAGGCCTTCCTCCCTTTTGTTTCCTTTTATATTATTCGGCCCGTTTCTTTTGCTTGTGAAAGAATGTCGGCTTCCTGATTGTTCGTCCCTCTTCAATTAAAATTAGGGCTTTTGGAAAATTGAAGCACCGTCTTTAATTGCTCGATCGAATGAAGATTCCACGTTGCTTGCTCTGTCAATCGACCATCTCCTTATTTACTTCGGCTGCTTCGAATTCAATCGAGTTCGAAAAGGCTTCAGTTTGTAATTTTGCTCTTTTGCTTTTTTTGGTTAGCTTGCTTGAACTCGATCGATGCTTCGAGTTATTGATTTATTGTTCTCAGTTTTTCTCAAACTCGAATGTTTATTTGTCGATGATGTTCATCGTTTATATAGGGTTCGAATCCTTATTTTCTCGTTCGTACATATTTGTTTGAATTCGTCATTTAATATAGCTTCGCCATAGATTTTCGTATGGATGATGGTGATTTTTTATGACTTGTTCATAATTGAATATTTCTTATGTTACTTGGTTCACACGGCTTTGAATTGCTATCGTGGCCACCACGGCTTATTTGATTTCTGAATTGTTTCGTTCTTTTTGCCTTGCTGATCACGGCGTTGATTTGCTGATGACTTAGGTGATGATATTTTGACTTGTCTGTCATAGCTCTGACTTGATTTTGAAACTATTGATTTGAAACTATGTTACATTTACCTTCGGTCACTTTTGAAAATTCTTTCTTGATTTTGTCTCGGCATGTACTTGTGCATTTTCATCATATGTGTGTGTGTGTGTGTGTGTTAGCTTTGGATTTCATGTATGTTGTCCCATGGTTTCGGCATTGTTTGAGTTCATCATGGTTTGCACTTTGATGCTGGCTGGATTGTGTCACTGTTATCATGTTGTATTTGATTCAATCGAGTCTGGTACCTTTTGTAGCATTGTTTTGTGATCTGGTTTTGTCTTGAATTGTGCAGTCTTGTACCTGTCTTCGCTGTGTAGTCTACACATATTGATTCAGTTGAGATTGCACCCTCTTTGATGATGTTGTGTTCATTAGCTTGGTAGCAATCCACATAGTATTTGTGAAATGCTTTGACTGTTCTTGGTTTCACTGTGCACTGCTTGACTCGAAGTTTAGTTGCTTTATGCTGTAGTATTTGTGACATGTTGGGTCTATGAAGCTTGTTGCATGTTCATGTCATCTATGCTTTGGTCTTGTTCACTTGATGGCATTTGGTCCAGACATTATTGTAGTCTGCACTGTGTATCTCCATTCTCTTATATAGCTGTGCATGTCACTACTGCATTTTATTGCATCTGTCTTCGACTTTACATTTGCTTTGAGAATAGACTTCAGCTTGACTTTGTAATAACAACCGGTTGCCACTGGTGCTTATTGACTTGTGTTTGCAACTGTACTTGTTTGCATACTGGGTTGTTTCACTGATGCATCACTTGTTTTTGTGTCTTTGGTATGGGCACATGTGCTTCATGGACCTGTATTTGATCATATGCATTTGAACTCGTAGCCTTGGTTCTGGTGCACAACATATTGAACTGGTCGAGTTACATGTATCAGTCCATTTCCGTGTTGTATGTGGTCTTGTTGTATTTGTATTTGCATGCTTGCTGCTGCTATGCACATGCTTCGGTTCATGTATACTTGGTGTCGGGTCTTTGACTTTATCTTGATCGACATGAAATCTGGTGCTTGAATTTGCAGCGCACCACTTTGTATGTGCATGTTGCATATTCACTTATACTTGACAATTTGCTTGAGCTTGTACATTTTGACTACACCTATGTTGAATCCAGCTTGCAGCTCGGATTTGACCTTTTGCTCGTGTTGTTACTTTAACTTTTTACACTTGAGTTGAACCCGGCTTTTGATTTGGGTTTGACCTTGTGCTCACCTGTCCCTGCAATTTTATCAAGTGTATATATCGATTTGCACGGCCTTCTGGCATGTACATTGATCCACTGTGCATGTCACAAGCTGTTCGTATATGATGAATTCAAATTTAATGATGACAAACAACAAAATAACCGAGGCAAATAATATTTTCAAAATTACATTTTATTTTACACTGTAAAAATATTTCTTTTTCAATTTTACTGCGTTAGGGTTTATTTTTACAGATAGCTCAGATGCTGGATTCAATCTGGACTGGAGTTGAAGATAAAATACGAGCAAACGAGTGAAATGTAGTGAGGTGCAAATGTATGTAAAAAATGCGATGTAGACAAATTTGTATTGTAATTGCAAATTGTATATATATATATAGTGAGAGCTTGAATTTGTACTATTCAAAATTGTAATAAATATTTGTTTGAATAAAATATCTGTTTGAATTTAAACTCTGTATTATTTATTTTATTCAGCAAATATTTATTTAATTATGTGAAAAATAAAATAGTACATTAACAAATACATTTAAATGAATATATATATATATATATGTTTATTATCATCAAAAAAATCATATACTCGCATATTCAACAATCTCCTCCTTTTGATGATAAAAAACATATATTTAAGATTTTGAATTTATTAAATGTATTTTATTGTTTAATTTTCTCCCTTTATTTAAATGCTCCCTCTCTACACAAAGCTCCCCCTTCATATGTGCATGTAAATAAAAATATGCAAATGAGCCTAGATGCAAATATAAAATATTTGACCTTTATTTTTCAAAATCTTAACTTTTCTCTCCCGGATTTTTATCAGTAAAAGAGTAATAGTGTTAGAAAAATATAGATAAAGTGATAGACATTAATACAACATTAAAACTCAATCGAATATAAATATTAAATTTCAATAAAAAATAAAAAAAAATCATAAATACTCTGTTAGGCGCATATTCCACTTTTAGAATGATAGAAATGATGTCATCATAGAAAACCATATAGTTGTGTCTATTTGTGGTATATTTATATCATGAATTTGAATATCTACTAACCATGCATAACCGTTAGGACTTTTAAATGAGATTAGTAGTATTCCAATTTTATTTTAAAAAATGAATTCAGGTTCCTTCTAACCACGCATAACTGTGAGGACTTTTAAATGGGATTAGAATCAACTTGTCTATTTAATTAATTAATTTTGATATGTGTTTCATACATGCATAACCGTGAGGACTTTTAAATGAGCATGGAAGCATATAATTAAAAATTCCAAGTAATTCACCCATGCATAACCGTGAGGACTTTTAAATGAGAGTGAATACTTTGGAACTTTTTAAAAAAAATGAAAAACGAATGATTCCCTGTTTAAAATACCACATATTGACAAACTATGTTGAATTTTGATGAGTGATGGTCGTTAGAAATATGATAGAAATAGAGATGGTCATGGAATTTTTACCAATAATTTTTTTTTATAACTCTTGTTCAAATTTCTAAAGAAACTTACTAAATATACCGTCTCAAGTTATAATATATGATTAATATCAACACTCATCACTTTTTCAATCAGTATTTATCTTTTTGATAATTAGTAAGGAGTCAGATTGGTCAATGTAATCATTTAAGATCAAATCCAAAAATAATTATAAAATCAAATTCTTTAAGATTGACTAATCTGGTCAAAAATTATTTTCTAGAAGGGTTTTATACGAAAATTTCTACTATTTGAAAATATTTGAAATGAAAATTACGCATATGTTTTCTTTGAAAAACGATGCATTTACTGAATATCTCAATTCTAGAAATTTTTCTATCAACTAGATTACCAGTGTAATTTGCATCTGAATTTTTTCTTTCACTCGAGATTATCATTAATTGAATGTTATAGACTAGATCGTGATGTTGCAATAAATACTTGAAGACCTTTTTAAATGAAATTCATTTCAATTTTAATTGAAGCCGTGCCAATAAACAAAAACCATGAATATAGAGTCAGCTGTAAAATAACCAAATGTATTATCAACCAATAAAACACTATTATTAATCCAAACTAATATATATGAAGTAGTTCAAAGACTCTAGAGATTTTTATAGTGTTCTAAGCATAAGAATATAATTGGCAAAAAAATTTGAAAAAGTCAGAACCATTATCATCATTCATTTCTTTATCAATAACTAACTGATTTAAATTCAGATTACGATGCGGATTATCATATTTAATAAATCGTTCAAGATAAATATATCGTTACCTGTTTTACCTCTAGGATAATTTTTCGTTATAGCCCATTGTGATTCCGTCACCTTTTTATCAGGCTTAGGAACTTAGATTTGTTGCCCGTTGTGCCCCTGGAACAGCAAGAATTCAAGTAACACTATTGTAGTTCCTTAGCCTGCCACCATACCAACACGATGAGTAACCTATTTGTTTTTATAGGTCCATGGTTGTTAGTGGCAAATGATTTTGATAAACATATTTGTGTAGACCCAAAACTGTTTATATTTATTCTTTTTGGCACCCAGATTTGTTTTACTTTGAGGGATTTTATATTTGTGCCTTTTGGAATCAAAGTTAGTATAGTTTTCATGTGTTTGGGTCTATACCAACAATTATTTTGATTGTGTCCAAATTTTCTACAAATTTTGCACATTGAATTGACTTGATTAATTTCATTTCTAACATTTTCAGACTGATTATAACCAAGTCCTTGTCTAACTGTATTAACGGTTTGTTTTCCTAATAGCATACTCGATGATTTTTCAGTTTTGGAAAATTTTCTTAAAGTTGTAGACAATTGCTGGACTTGTTTTTTTAGTGATTCATTTTCATTCAATAATTGTGTGCACTTTTTAATAGAATTTTATCTCCTCGTGTTTTTGCTTTCTTTCAAAATCATAATTTCATTTTCAAGTGATTTTATTTTAATTTTTGATTTTTTAATCTCCTCTTCGAATGATGGACACTTGTCACACTTAGAGATCCTACTTTGATAGTTTTTAACTAATTGGTCAAGTTGTTTATTTGATTCTATCAAAATATCTCTTTGTGATTCAATTTGGCGTATTTCTCCCTAATTCTTTCAAAACAGCCATTTACTTCGTGAAAATATATAAGTAATTCTGAGTGAGTAAGTTTTGATACCTCGCTAGGCTCATCATCATCGCTATCAGTTATATTACCTCGAAGACACATATCTTCTTTCTCACTCTCACTGCTAGTACTTTTATTATCTTCATCACTTTTATTCCACGTGGCCGTAAAATTTCTCCTTTTTGATTTCTTTCCTACGCCGTCTCGATTCTGAGGATAATTTGGCAAGATGTGTCCGGGTTTACTGCACTTGTGGCAGATGATTTCTTGTTGTACTGGGTTATCTAGAACTTTGATTATTCTGCTTTTTAATTTTTGATTTAGAGCTGGATTTCCATATTTGCAGTTCCACTTTTTGAATCTCTTCATTACCAGTGCCAGCTCTGCTGCTCCATCATCGCCGTCATCATCATCACTTTCAGTTGTTCCTTTGAGAGCTATTGATTTCTTTCGAGTATCTCCTCCTTCATGCTCTTCCTTGAATTTCATTTCTCGCTCATAAGTGGTAAGATTTCCGATGAGTTCTTCAACTTTGATTTGTTTTAAATCTTTCGATTCTTGAATGGTAATCACTTTTGCTTCAAAATTTCGTGGAAGGACTCTGAGGATTTTTCGGACTATTTCCAATTCCGTGTATGGTTTTCCAAGAACTTTTGATTTGTATACGATGTTGGAAAGTCGTCCGTACATCTCTTTGACATTTTCTTCCTAAGCCATTGTAAAATTCTCATATTCACTACTCGCATGGCAAGGCGAGATTCCTTGACTTGAGATGTTCCTTCATGAATCACTTCTAGTGTGTGCCATATTTCCTGCGCAGTTAGATAATGTGAGACACGATTAAATTCAATACTATCCAATGAACAAATAATAGAATTCATAGATTTAGCATTAGCATTCTGTAACTTATTTTCTAGATCTGTCCATTGATCAAATGGTTTTTCAATTTCTTGATTACTTACAACTATAGTGGGTGCTCTATAACCTATCTCAACTATATTCCAAGTATCAATGGTTTTCAGAAAAAATTCCATTCTATTTTTCCAGTAAGCATATTCATCATTGAACATTGGTTGTCCAACTATAGACTGACCCTCAGCAAAAGCAGTATTAAAAGAAGCCATTTTAAAAATTCAAATTTTTAAAACAAAAATTGGTTTTTGAAAAATCAAAATTTTAAAACAAAATGGCTTTTGAACTTGGCTCTGATACCACTTGTAGGATCGATTTCACCCTAGAGGGGGGAAGTGAATAGGTGATACTATCAATTATAAAAATTATTACGGAAGTTTGTATAAAATAATTTCAACACAGATATATCAGAATAATAGCAACACAGATAATAGCAGAATAATAAATGCAGAAATAGAACGACACAGAATTTACCCAACTTCAGCAAAACCCAGCCTATGTGCTGCCCCCAAGGTTTATACGAGAAATTAAGCGGTCAGATGCTTACACATGTAAACTCGCGACACCAGCTATCGACTAGCCTTAACTCTACGCTCAAAACCCTGCTGCAACCCAACCACTGAGTTGCGAATTCTTGAACTACACCATCGTAGTTCGTCCCCTTGTCTTACGACTAGAAGTTACAGTTGTTTAAAAGTAAAATATAAAACAAATTAAATAACCCAAACCCTAATTTAAAATAAACTAAAGCCTTTAAAAATAAAACAAGAAAAACTAGGCTTGCCTCCCTTTTGTTTCCTTTTATATTATTCGGCCCGTTTCTTTTGTTTGTGAAGGAATGTCGGCTTCTTGATCGTTCCTCCCTCTTCAACAAAAATTAGGGCTTTTGAAAAAATTGAAGCTGCCGTCTTCAATTGCTCGATCGAATGAAGATTCCACGTTGCTTGCTCTGTCGATCGACCGTCTCCTTATTTACTTAGGCTGCTTCGAATTCGATCGAGTTCGAAAAGGCTTCGGTATGTAATTTTGCTCTTTTGCTTTTTCTGATTAGCTTGCTTGAACTCGATTGATGATTTGAGTTATTGATTTATTGTTCTCAGTTTTCTCGAACTCGAATGATTTATTTTTCGATGATGTTCATCATTTATATAGGGTTTGAATCCCTATTTTCTCATTCGTATATATTTGTTTGAGTTCGTCATTTATTATAGCTCGGTAATTGATTTTCGTATGGATGATGGTGATTTTTTCTGACTTGTTCATAATCGTTTATTTCCTGTGTTACTTGGTTCGCACAGCTTTGAATCGCTATCGTGGCCACCACGGCTTGTTTGATTTCTGACTTGGTTCGTTCCTTTTTCCTTGGTCATCACGGAGTTGATTTACTGATGACTTCGGTGATGATATTTTGACTTGTTTGTCACAGCTCTGACTTGATTTTGAAACTGCTAATTTGAAACTGCTGTTACATTTGACTTCGGTCAATTTTAAAAATTCTTTCTTGATTTTTTCTCGGTCTGTACTTGTGCATTTGCATCATATTATGTGTGTGTGTGTTTATTAGCTTTGGATTTCATGTATGTTGTCCCATGGTTTCGGCATTTTTTGAGTTCATCATGGTTTGCACTTTGATGCTGCCTGGATTGTGTCATTGTTATCTTGTTGTATTTGATTCACTCGAGTCTGGTACCTTTTGTAGCATTGTTTTTTGATCTGGTTTCGTCTTAATTGTGCAGTCTTGAGTCTTGTACATGTCTTCACCGTGTAATCTCACATATTAATTCAGTTGAGGTTGCACCAGTCTTTGATGATGCTGTGTTCATTAGCTTGGTAGCAATCCTCATAGTATTTGTGAAATGCTGTGACTGTTCTTCGTTTCACTGTGCATAGCTTGACTCGAAGTCTAGTTGCCTTATGTTGTATTGTGTTGTAGTATTTGTGACATGTTGGGGCTATGAAGCTTTTTGCATGTTCATGTCATCTGTGCTCTGGTCTTGTTCACTGGACGGCATTTGGTCCAGACATTGTTGTAGTCTGCACTGTGTATCTCCATTCTCTTGTATAGCTGTGCATGTCACTGCTGCATTGTATTTGCATCTGTCTTCGACTTTTCATTTGCTTGGAGAATAGACTTCGGCCTGACTTTGTTATAACAACCGGTTGCCACTGGTGCTTATTGACATGTATTTGCAACTGTATTGGTTTGCATTCTGAGTTGTTTCACTGATGCATCACTTGTTTTTGTGTCTTTGGTCTGGGCACGTGCTTCATGGACTTGTATCTAGTTGTATGCATTTGAACTCATAGCCTTGGTTCTGGTGCACAGCATATTGAACTGGTCGAGTTACTTGTATCAGTCCATTTCCATGTTATATGTGGTCTTGTTGTATTTGTATTTGCATGCTTGCTACTGCTATGCACATGCTTCGGTTCATGTATACTTGGTGCCGGGTCTTTGACTTTATCTTGTTCGACATGAAATTTGGTGCTTGAATTTGCAGTGCACCACTTTGTATGTCCATGTTGCATATTCACTTATACTTGACAATTTTCTTGAGCTTGTACATTTTGACTACACCTGTGTTGGATCCAGCTTGCAGCTCGGATTTGACCTTTTGCTCGTGTTGTTACTTTAACTTTTTACACTTGAGTTGAACCCGGCTTTTGATTTGGGTTTGACCTTGTGCTCACCTGTCCCTGCAATTTTATCAAGTGTATATATCGATTTGCACGGCCTTCTGGCATGTACATTGATCCACTGTGCATGTCAAAAGCTGTTCGTATATGATGAATTCATATTTAAATGATGACGAACAACCAAAATAACCGAGGCAAATAATATTTTCAAAATTACATTTTATTTTACACTGCAAAAATATTTCTTTTTCAATTTTACTGCGTTAGTGTTTATTTTTGCAGATAGCTCAGATGCTGGAATCAATCTGGACTGGAGTTGAAGATAAAATACGAGTGAACGAGTGAAATGTAGTGAGGTGCAAATGTATGTAAAATTGCGATGTAGACAAATTTGTATTATAATTGAAAATTGTATATATATATATATAGTGAGAGCTTGAATTTGTACTATTCAAAATTGTAATAAATATTTGTTTGAATAAAATATCTGTTTGAATTTAAACTCTGTGTTATTTATTTTATTCAGCAAATATTTATTTAATTATGTGAAAAATAAAATAGTACATTAACAAATATATTTAAATGAATATATATATATATGTTTATTATCATCAAACAAAAATCATATACTTACATATTCAACAGAAACATCTTCTAACAAACAGTTTCACCTATTTCTTCTCATCGTTACCTTTCAAAAATGGTTGCAACTTTCATCTCTATAAATAGACTTTAGAATTCAACAAACAATTTACTGAAAACTGATTTTAATATTCTTGAATTCTTATCAACTCTCTATTTTCAAACTACACTCAAACTGCTTTTATTCTCCGATCGTTGATCACTCTAACTTCCACAATTCTCCAAGTACATTACACTATATATCATAAAGGAGAAGATTATAGGAAGATTGTACTTAATTGACTTATCAATGCTATTTAAAGAGCATACTATAGTCAGATACTTTTGTTGTTTGTACAGAATTCCTGTTCAGTTGCTTAGGCGGTAGAAATCCTATTCGGTTTCATAGGCAGTAGAACTAATGTTCGGTTACTCAAGCGGTGCAAACCTATTCCTCCAGGTTAAGTGAGGGTTGCTAGTTTAGTTCCAGAATGAGGATGGGACTGGACGTAGAACGGGAATTCAAACCAGTATAAAAATCTCTGGTGTCATTTACTTTACTGCTTTTACTATTTACTTACTTATTTCGCACAAGTAGTTTATCCATATTACACGATCCTATAGCACAGTCACTTACAATTGGTACCAGAGCAAGGCCATCATATAACCGTAACATAGCTATCTGATATTGTTTTAATATGGAAAACAACACCGGTACTGTTTCTAACACTACCTTTTTAGAAGGTCAATTTACTGCACGACCACCCCTATTTAATGGAATGAACTATAACTATTTGGCTACTAGGATGACAATTTATATACAAGCAAGTAGTTATGAAACCTAGAACATTATGCAAACTAAATATATTATTCCTACTACTGAATATTCAACATGGTCTAACACACAAAAATTAGATGTTATGAATATGTTATATTGTGCATTAGAAAAAAATGAGTTTAATAGAATAAGCATGTGTCAAACTACGCATGAAATATGGCGTACACTTAAAGTTACACATGAAGGAACTAACAAAGTCAAATAAAGTAAAATTTCTATGCCCAAAAATCAATTTCAGAACGTTAAAATGAAACAAGATGAGACTATAAATGACATGTACTGTAGATTTCAAGATATATATATATATATATATATATATATATCATTCTATAATAGCACTAAGAGAAACTTAAATAGATTTTGACATTGTTTCAAAAATCATCAACTCACTAACGGATGAGTGGGAACGAAAAGTTTTACCAATCGATGAAGCTAACAACATTTCGACCATAAAACTAGAAGAGTTGATTGGAAATCTAATGTCTAATGAAGTTAATCTCCAGGCAAAATTAGTACAGGCTCAAGATAAGAAAAATATAGCATTCCAGGCAAAAAATGATGAATCAGATTCAGATGAAGAAGATATGGCATTCATTGCTAAAAATTTCAAAAAGTTTTTGAAATTTAAAAAGAGCAACAAAT
The DNA here is from genome assembly GCA_030765085.1 of Allium cepa. Taxonomy (NCBI): domain Eukaryota; kingdom Viridiplantae; phylum Streptophyta; class Magnoliopsida; order Asparagales; family Amaryllidaceae; genus Allium; species Allium cepa. The sequence continues at coordinate 170,825,286 of CM060932.1, forward strand.
CTAGAAATAACAAGAACAACTCCAGTAACAATAATAACACTAACAAACCATCGACATCCACTCTAGAATGTTATGAATGTCACAGGAAAGGTCACATCAAGAAAGACTGTCCTGAGAAAAAGAAAGATAAGTATAAGCACAAGAAAGACAAATTCAAGAAGAAAGCTTTCTCTATCACATGGGACGATACAGAATCACCTTCATCATCATAAAGTGACTCGGACAGTGATTCAAAACAAGCCAATATTTTTTTTATGGCTACAAAAGACATGGTAAGTGATCTAACTTTTACTGACCTTTTGGAAATCAATTTAGAATTACTTGAAAAATTAAAAGGCAAAAATACAAAGCACAAAGAACCTCCTGAAAAATTGGATAGAACTGAAATCGAAGTAGAAATGCTAAGAGATGAAAAGAAAATTTTAGAAGAAGAACTCCAAGTTACTCAAGAATCTTGTTCCAATATGACATCTCAACTTTCTCTGCTAAGTCAAGAGATAGATACTCAGAAAGAAAAGAATGATGCCTTATTAATTGAAAATCATGACCTTAAATCAAATATCAAGATTTTAGATTAGATAACTCTAGCTTTAAAACAAAGTTAGAAGACATTACTAAAAATGTTTCTAATTTTAATAAAGGTAGAGAAAATCTTTCCAAAATTATAGAAAATTCTCAAACTGTTTCAAATAATAAAGGACTAGGACATAAACAATCTTCTAAAATCATTGCAAAGAAAAAGAATTCTTCATATAAAAATAAAGTTAAAAAACCTACTTCTACAATTTCAAATTTTACCACATCTATTAAAATTTCGGTTCCTAAAACAAATAATTCTTCAATTAGAAGTATATAAAATCTTTTATAAAAACTGTTCAAAAAAACAAAAATTTGTTTTCAAAAGGAATTCTAAACCCTTTTTAGTTTGGCTTCCTAAGATCTAACTCTTTGGCCCAAAATAAAATGGTGGGTACTAATGTTAATTCTATATTTTGCAGGTACCATCTAAAAAGAGAGCAAAATGGATACTAGACAGTGGTTTCTCAAAACACATGACAGGAAATAAAGGGATGCTAACAAACATTATTTACTCAGATGGAGGTTTTGTCACATTTGGAGATAATTCCATAGGATATGTCATCGGCAAAGGCAATGTGAGCAAAAACTATATATCTAATTAATTCACCTCTTATTACAGATGTCTTATTAGTTAAGAATTTGAAGCATAATTTAATTAGTCTTCGCCAATTATGTGACAAAGGATTCAATATTTCTTTCTCCGAAAATTAGTGTAGCATTTTTTACCAAAATAAAAATCTTATTTTTGAAGTTTTATAGGTAAAAATATTTATGTTTTAAATATGAATATAAATCATAATATAAATATGTTTTTAATAGCCAAAGAGAATGATCTTTGGTTATGGCACAAAGATTTTGACATATTATTTCAAAATTATAAATAAATTATCTAAAAATAATTTAGTAAAAGGTTTATCAAAAATGAACTTTAAAGTAAACAATATTTGTGATGCTTGTCAATTAAGGAAATTATCAAAATCATCCTTTAAATAAAAGAAAAATATTTCTACTAGGAAACCACTAGAACTATTACATTTAGATCTTTCTGGCCAACTCAAATTCAATCTATAAACCATGGTAAATATGTGTTTGTTATAGTAGACGAATTCTCAAGATATACTTGGACCATTTTCTTAAAAAATAAAAGTGATACTTTTGAAAATTTCAAGAATTTTGCAAAGAAAATTCAAATTTTCAAAATTTTCAAAATTAAAATACTAAAAGTGATCATGGAGGTGAATTTGAAAATGAAGCATTTAAACATTTTTGTAATAAAAAGGGAATTTACCATAATTTTTCTTTTCCTAGAACACCACAACAAAATGGTGTTGTAGAAAGGAAAAATAGAACGTTACAAGAATGTGCAAGAACTTTGTTAAATGAAAGCACATTACCAAAACATTTCTTGGCAGAAGCTGTAGCAACTGCTTGCTATGTTCAAAATCGTGTTTCCATCCGACCTTTAACAAAACACACTCTGTATGAACTTTTTCATTAAAGAAAACCAAACATTTCACATTTTAAAACTTTTGGTTCAAAATGTTTTATCTTAAACACAAAAGATCAGCTTGGAAAATTCGATCCAAAATTCGATGAAAGAATCTTCGTAGGATATTCAGAACAAAAAAAGCTTATCGAATTTTCAGTAAAAGAACAAAAACAATCGAAGAAACTCTTCATATTTTATTTGACGAAAATTTCAAATTTAATAATGATTATAAGATGATGAGGACATACCTAAGATGGTCACAAATACTGTTACTCGGAATAATTTTGAAGAAGATGATAACGTTTTTTATAACTTTGAAGGAAACGAAAACATTGTTCAAAATGAATATGAATTAAGATATCCTCTAAGGATTTTACGAGATCACCCAGTAGATAATGTTATAGGAGAACTTGATTCACATGTAAAAATTAGAAATCAACTTAATCAAATGGGCCATGTAACTTTTCTTTCTAAAATCGAACCTACAAATGCAAAAGAAGCATCTACTGATGACTATTGGATTTTAGCAATGCAAGAAGAGCAAACCGATTTGAAAGAAATGAATTTTAGGAACTAGTTCCTAGACCAAGTGATCAAACAGTCATTGGTACTAAATGGGTCTTTAAAAATAAAGCATATGAACAAGATAATATAACTAGAAATTAAGCTTGATTAGTTGCACAAGGATATAATCAAGAAGAAGGAATTGACTACGAAGGAACATTTGCTCCAGTTGCATGACTTGAAGCAATACGTATTTTATTGGCCTTTTCATGTTTTCATAATTTCAAACTTTATCACATGTATGTTAAAAGTGCTTTCTTAAATGGTTATATAAAAGAAAATGTTTATGTTGAACAACCTCCATTATTCACTCATGAAAAATTTCCAGACCATGTTTATAACTTAAAAAAGCCTTATACGGTCTAAAACTAGCACCTCGTGCTTTGTACGAACATCTTAAGAGCTATCTAATAAATTCTGGATCGGGAAGATTGATCAAACTCATTTTACTAAAAGAACTAAAAAAAATATTTTGATTATTCAAATTTATGTAGATAATATTATTTTTGGCTCCACAAATGAAAAATTATGTCAGGAATTTTCAAAAATTATGACCAAAGAATTTAAAATGTCACATACGCGATAATTATCTTTTTTTCTTAGATTACAAATTAAACAACTAGAAAATGGAATTTTTATTAATCATGAAAAATATTGTAATAATCTTATTAAACGCCTTAATATGGAAAATACCTCTGCTAAATCAACTCCAATGAGTACAACAGTTCATCTCGATAGAGATGATAATAATGAGTGTTTGTCTATGTGCACGATTTCAGGCAAATCCTAAAGAATCACATATGTGAGCAGTAAAACGCATATTGCGTTATCTAAGCAAAACCAAAGATTTTATACCTTTTTATCCAAAAGAATGTCCTTTCGAGTTAATTTCATATAGTGATGTTGGCTTGAAGGATGTCAGACGGATCGAAAAAGTAGTAGTTGGACTGGTCACTTCATTTGACAATCCTTAGTCTCTTGGTTTAGTAAGAAACAAAACTGTGTTTCACTCTAAACTTGTGAGGCAGAATATATTTCTGCTGCCTTAGTTTGTGCTCAAGTCATATAAATGCAATAAACACTTCAATATTTTGGTGTAAATTTATCTAAATCAACAATTTTTTGTGATAATACTAGTGCTATAAACTTATCAGAAGATCTTTCAATCACTCACGAACTAAACATATTGACATACGTCATTATTTTATTTGCGATAATATTGAAAAGGATTTAGTCAGACTAGAATTTTTTTCTTTGAAAATCAATTGACGGATATATTTACAAAACCTTTAAATGAAAATATCTTCATAAAATTAAGAAGAGAATTAGGAATTGTATCCCTAAAAGATTTATAATTTTTTTTCAATGACTCGAACATGGGATCTCCTCTTAGAAATCTGGTGCTCTAACACCTCACTACTCTTTTCTTTACATCTATTTTGGGATTTCATTCATTTTTTGTTCATTTTCTACCATACAATTTTCTTTACCAAACATTTTTTTTCTCTGGTTCCTATCATCTTAACCACCAATGTTCTTTCGATTTATATGGAAGTTTTCATATAAAATGACTCTACTCCTTATTTTTCTTTTGCATTCAATTAAAAATAAAAATAGTTTGAAACTCGCTTACTTTACAAAAATATGTATTTTTGGCATAAATCTGAATCTTCTTCTCTATCATATTCTTCTCCTAGTTCATGATCTGTGAGTTTACCTACTCCAACATCGATATATGAACCATTTCAAATTATTCCTCCTTCTACACACATTGGTTACACTCCACCTGGTAAAAGAACAAGACGATCTCTAATTTTTTTGGTTCATCATCTACCAAAGAAATGATAGATGACATTCATCATTAGCAAAGGGAATCGCTAGAATTACAACGCGAACTTTATTATGAACAAAAAGTTAACGCCAAGCATTTAAGCTTTTTGGAACAAGTCGCTTTAAAATTTTGTGGTTCTTTATCAAAAAACACGGTTCATCAACCATCTTATGTTTGTTCTCAAATACGACACAATACATGGGAACCATCGCCGCAGTGTCCACCAATATCTCCGAATTCTTGGGAACGCGGAAATAGATGGTCACCACTCCGACCATTTCAAGAGAACACAAAAATGGAACCAGATGAATATCACGTTCCTAGCTCCTCTTCCAAATCTATTTAAATATTTATTTTATTTTGTGTTATCCCGCCTTTTGGCAAGGCCGAGATACCAAGGAACTGACTGGAAAATAAGGTCACACGTCCTCAATTTTGAATGATTGTCGGTTTACTACAAAAATCGATGGATTTTTCCCAAGTCCGGATTGGGCTACAATTGATACGGCATGTCAAGCAAATCCGTGGAAACCAACGCTCCAAATTTCGAGGCGATCCGAGTTCGTATGCTCGAGTTATCACTAATGGAAATTGGAGGAAATCCACGTTGTTCGAATCCATAAAGCAAAGCCTTGCCTCGAATCCATCCTCCCAGAGCCTTGCCTCAAATCCATCCTCCCAGAGCCTTGCTTTGAATCCATGAAAGGTTCCTTTGCTTCGACTCCATCGGGCAAGCCCTCACTTCGAATCCATCCAAAGCCTTCCCTAGTTCGAATCCATCAGAGTATTCTTGTCTTCGAGTCCGTCAAGTTGGAACCCTTCGAATCCATGAAGTTGTAGGGACTTCGACTCCATCTGATAATTGTCTTCGAATCCACCCTGTTTAGACAAATTCGAATCGATCGATGGTGACTTTCCCTGATCGATTCGAACGAGCATTGGTTCAATTAACCCGAAGGAGGCACGTCTTCGAATCGATAACCTCGAATCCACCATGTCCACACAGCTAAAACCTAGGGATATGACCCAGAAAACTCAGAGAAAAAGGAGGATTGACCCAAAGCATACGCACCGCATCATCACTCTCACATGCAGAAGCATGGATTCGACCCTATGGATTCGAACCATACCGATTCGAATGGGTCCATAGGGCGAAAAAACTTCAACTTGAATCGATCATAACTCGAGGTCTACAAATCCAAATGCTATGAAATTTTCACAGGAGATTGCATATACGTAAAAGAATGTCCACGCCAAGTTTCATCACGATTGGACACTTTTTTGATTGATTCGAACCAAGGGTCGAATCGATCCCAAAGTGGGCTCGGATCTCCAGAATTCAACCGTGTGGGCCCCCCTCACGTGCTAGAAGCATTCTCCCCTGATTTTAGGCGAAATATCAGCCTCCTACACCTATAAATAGAGCCCCTGGTCATTCAGAAAAGGGATCGGAGAATTTTAGAAATAAAGCACGCCCGGACGCTGCCAGAATTGCTTCAGAGCACCACCGCTGCCTTTGATTTCGAATTTTGGCTTACTGCTTGCTGTACTTTGACATAAAAAAGTTGTATTCTCCGAATATCGAGCAATAAAATAACAAAACTTCATAGTGGACGTAGGCAATACGCCGAACCACTCTAAATCGTTGTCTCTTGCGCAATTTACTTTCTGTTATTTGGAGTTTTTGTTAGATAATCCACATTTTAATTTACTTTCTTCATTTATTATCTCTTCAAAAACTTTCAACGAGTGTTGTGCCCAATTTTGACACAAACACTTTGGTGCTTTCACCGAGAAAACCCAAATTTTCTCCTGCTCGTTGGATCTGTCATCGATACCGGATTGAATAAATCTAAGAGAGAGATCCAGATCATTAAATTCAAATTCCTTCCATTCTATTCAGATTTGCAAAAGTCTAAGGAAAGGAATTCAACTTTCAAGATGGTTAATACAAGAATCACCTCAAATGCTATCAATCAACAAGAGGAGGATCGACAAAATCCTGCTGCACCACCTCCATTTAATCACGATGCTACTGGGCACTCTGAACCGTCAGGTTCGGTTACCCGACAAGAGTTGCAGTTGCTACTCCATGAGCTGACCCAGAGTCGGCAACAGCTAGAAGAACAGCTACGCGCTAACGCTGAGCTAATCGACAAGCTGGATCGCCAGAAGCAAAAAAGGTCCAAGAGAGACCACGCTTCTCGCTCCTCCAGCAAGAGTTCTTCATCTTCTGATTACCACAATCGATCACCACGACCCCGACTAGATAGGAGTCGCATTCCAGTCACTGGAAATCAACCGGTACTGACCGTTGGACAACTGAGAATTGGTCCATCAGCCAGTTTCCAAACCGGACCCTCCTCCCGAGGAGGTGCCGTTCCTCACCACACCGCAAAATACCGCACCACTAACATTGCAGCTGAACCAGGAGTCGACACCCAAGATCAGTCGGACCTGGACCATCACCAACACGGACGTACTCCTGAATCATACGTCCCAAAAAACTATGAGCCACGAAGGTAAGACATGGACCGTCGACAATATCCGGTCCAACCCTAAAGAATGGAACGTAATCATACTCCGGTGCAGGCTGCACAAAACGCGCAAATGTCGGATCTTTCAACTATGATACGTCAGATGATCCGTGAGAGTCAGGGATTCACAAATGACGATTGGGGAGTTTCCCGAAGTCACACTCCTTTTACAGACGATATCCTTACTGCCGAACCCCCGCGGCGATTCAGAATGCCAACTTTACCCATGTACGAAGGGAACTCCGACCCCAACCAACATATTCTGAAATATGAATGGTCGATGACCGCTGCCCGCGCCGACGATGCCGTGAAGTGTCGTAGTTTCCCCATATCCTTGGGGCCATCGCCACCATGTGGTTCACCCGATTGCCACCTCGATCCATCTCTTCATTCAACCAGTTGGCCACGAAATTCGTTGAACAATTTCGCATGCACGTCGCAAGGCCGAAAGATGTCAACACTCTGTCTAGTGTCACTCAAGCTCCTGGAGAAACACTCAGACACTACTTAGAGAGATTCCATACTGCATGTGCGGAGATCAGCAATCCAAACGATAACTCCATCCTTATGACGCTGACTAAGGGGATTGACCCTGATTCTGAGTTTGGCAGCTGGTTAGCAGGAAAACCACCTGCATCGTTGGACCGTTTCCACGCCAAGGCGGCTCAATTCCTGAGAAGGGAGGACGCGAAACAGCTTAGAAAGCAAACTGATGCAGGACCGAGTACGAAAGGGATTCAAGACAATGTAGCAATCAAACAGTCCGGTGAGAGCTCTAGAAAAGTCCAGTTGAACGTTAAAAACAAACAAGCCCGGCAAAGAGAGAGCGTGAATCAAATTAAAAAACGAGATCAAAATCATGGCCCGCAGCGCAAGAATCCAATGTTTGACAGCTACACTCCTCTGAATACGTCACTAGAGGACCTATATTTACAAACTCGTGATACAATTCAGTATCAAAAAACTGCGCCAAGACCGTCGTCAGAAAAGCAAATCCAGACGGGAAAGTTCCGGTTCCATAAAAGCTACGGGCACAATATAAACGAGTGTCGTCACTTACAAGATCTTGTTGAAAAATTGATCGAGAAAAGAAGCTGGAACAGCTTGTTCAGACGCCGTAGCCGGGAGAAGCGGGCCCATCAAATCAAAGTAATGAATCCAATCATCGGATACAGGAAGACTCCACCCCCACCGGCTTGAGGTTAGTAGTAAATGCTGTTGGAAGTATCCCTCATCCAACAAAGCGAAGTTGGGATGAGATGAATTCGTATGCCAGTCCTACTAGGCATGCAGATATTGCATGCTATAGACATTTGAAAGATAGAGTTCCGATCAAACGACAGAAAGCAATGACTGATGACATCGTATTTTAGTGTGGTGATGATGACAGAATCATAGTCCCGACTACCGATCCATTAGTCATATCAGCTCAGGTAGGCCATGTGTGGATGAAAAGGATTCTGGTTGACAGCGGAAGTTCTGTGAACATAATATTTAAGCAAGCCTACAACTAAATGAATCTGAATGCCAAAGACTTGAAACCATGCCAATCCAGTATTCGCGGCTTCGATGGGAGCGCGGCCATGCCCGTTGGAGAACTAGAAATAGCGATGGAGTTAGGAACTGGACAATGTTGCAGAACCCGGACGTTGCGATTTGTGGTGATGGACATAGATTCACCGTACAATGCTTTCTTAGGCCGACCAGCCCTTGCTGAATTCAGAGCCGTTATCGCCCCATGGTGCCTAACCTTAAAATTCCCCACTAACAAAGGAGTTGGTGTTGTTATGGGAGACCAGGCCGACTTAAGAATTGGCATACTCCGAAAACGAGTTTCCCGATCGCACGATGTCAATGACCAACCCCAAGCCTTCAAAATTGGTGATTTCGTCTACGGAAGAGTACACTCAACACCATCGCACGTGAAACCAACGTGGGAAGGACCATGTGTGATTGAACAAAAATTCAGGGATGACCTATTCTTGATATCAACATTGGGCGGTCCTATTTTGCCAAGAGCCTGGAGAAGCAAGGACCTTCGTCATTCCTACACATGACAGGCTTTATTTGATCTATGAATGCTTTGCAGTTTCCTTTACATTCTGAAATTTGAATTTGTAATAAGGCACTGATTTTGCCATATTTTCTTATTTCAGCAATAAAATACTATCTCTTCAAGCTTGAGCTGTGATTCACCGAATACAACATTCATCAATCACGACACATGAAGAGCTAAGTTCCATCAAACAATGGAATTTATTCAAATAGCGAGTGACTGTGATACGACCGGCCACTCACTAAGTGAAACCCCAGCTCGGGGGCAATTCAACACACCAAAGGCTAAACTGGACCAACGCACGACAGTCCATTCAACAAATCGTTCCCACAGCGCGAACGAACTCCAACTTCTCAGAGCGCGAATTGGAGTATAAACATCATACAAATCGTTCCCACAGCACGAACGGACTCCAACTTCCCAGAGCGCGAATTGGAGGATAAACATCATACAAATCGTTCCCACAGCGCGAACGGACTCCGAATTCCCAGAGTGTGAATTGGAGTATAAACATTCAACAATTCGTTCCCGGAGTGCGAACGGACTCCGAATTCCCAGAGTGTGAATTGGAGTATAAACATTCAACAATTCGTTCCCGGAGTGCGAACGGACTCCAAATTCCCAGAGTGCGAATTGGAGTATAAATATTCAATAACTCGTTCCCGGAGTGCGAACGGACTCCAAATTCCGGAAGTGCGAATTGGAGTATAAACATTCAGCAACTCGTTCCAAGAGCGCGAACGGACTCCAAATCTCCAGAGCATGAACGGAGTACAAACATCAGTTCCAGGTTCCCGAAACGCGGACTGTGTTACAAGTATCGATAACTCTCAAGTTCTCAGAATGCGAACCGGATTATCGATCTCAAATTATCCTAAGTCCCCAGAATGTGGACATGTGCTTAAGATTCGTAGAAAACGCGATCAACCACCAAAATACAAATGTTGTTCCCCGAGACTAGGGGGCATAAAAGCTAAGTGTTAATCACTAACCAAAGTGATATTATATCCTGAGTTCAACTCATTCATCAAATCATGACACGAAATTATATTTCCATACTTGGCATATAAAAAAAACGAACATTGCAAAACACTTAAGTAAAAGAAAAGAGCAACTTCCCATTCAATCAACTAACAAAAACAAGTTTGATTACATGGCAAGTCAAAAAGTTTCAATTAAGTGGAGGCCGAATCCACATATATACACGGCTCTGAAAGAACAAAAGAAAAGCTATTCACAACCACATGATAAAACGAGGAGTTCACTCCTTCTTCTTCCGGGGCTTCTTCTTTGGAGTCGAGCCGCTGGACCCGCTACCCGGCTTCCTACGGGATTTCTTGTCTTTCTTCGGAACATCCTCTGAATCTGGCATAATATCAACGTCTTCCTCAGAGCTGGAAGTGATAGAGATCCTCTTGTGAGGGCGAACCGAAGGCATGGGGGCGGTGACAGGTGTTTGTTCAGCAACACTCGAGACAGTTACCGTGCCACTGGGAGAGATCACCATTAAAGAAGATAAGCTCGAAGGAGCAGTGTCGCTACCAGGACCACCAACCGTCACCATCGTGGCCATTTCAGCGCTTAACTCAGCTAAAATCTCTTCTTCTCGAGTCAACTGAGCTGTGCTGGATAAGCTGGTGGCTGTTACGACAGACCTGAAAACTGGAGCAGCTCCACTCGTCGCAAATGAAGGATCGGGAATAGGGTCAAGAGAGTGACCAAGTAGTTCTTCAATCATTTGGACATCGAATGACATCGAGCTCCCCTCTCCCATATCGCCGGCCATAGCAGCAGTTGAGATCACCTCGGTGACAATAACTCCGCGCGTAGGATATAAAACCGGAGGGACTGGGGGCACGAATGCGACACTCTCAGTCACTGAACAAAGGAGAGCAAAAGTAATTAGTCCAGAAAATTTTCTCGAAAATCGATACTTCAAGACATGAGGGAAATAATCAAAGTACCTTCTTTGCCTTGCCTTGGAACTTGAACAGGCTCGGAGACAGCGATCTTGCCAGAGGACAACTCCGGTTGGTCCGGGTTGTAAGCAGGAATAACTTGTGGATCAACCGCGGCGGTAGCTTCGGATGAAGTAGGGATAGGGACTTCGATGTTCTCGCTATGATGCGGGACACCCGAACCTTCACCAATCTTCGCTTGATGAATGCCAAGTCTTTCTTTCTCAACAGAAATTATTGCCTCATGAAGAGTTTTTCTCTCATCCTCGCTAAGCAAACGTGACTCGAGCTCAAACTCATCTAACACTCCATCCGGGCAAGACATCCTCTTATTCTCCAATAATTTCTTCCAGGCATTGTAGAGAGGCATCGAGTAATCTCCCAGCCAGGAGAGATTTCTATGTTCTAACACATTGGCATCATATGTGTCCAAGAGTTCGTCAAATTCAGCCTCCATCTTGAACCTCTCTGCCTGGACTCTCTCCTCCGCCTCCGTTTCAACCTCCTTAACCCTTGCAACTGCCGCATCACGCTCAGCTCGGAGAGACACAGCTTGCTCACACGCTTCTTGCGCAGCCGTATTAGCATCATCATTTTCTTTATTCATATCAGCAAACTTAGCCTTTAATTCCTCTAGTTCTTTAACTGCCGCATCCCGCTCGGCTTCAACATTTTTGTGTCGATGGCCCAAATCTTCAACCAAAGTGCAATGTGCCTGTTGCATATTCGCCATCTCAACTAATGTCTCATCAACCTTTTTTAACGACTCAGTTTCGGCCTTACGGGAAGATTCCACCTCAGATTGGATATGTCAACAATGTGATTCTTTTGAGCCAAGTCAGCTTCCAGTTTCTCGACAATTTTGGCCCGGTCGAAGGCTGCTTTTGAAGCTTTAACAGTCGCTTTATACATTCTTTGTATTGAGCATAGAAGTCGCGGGTGTAGCTAAGTGCCATGGTCATGGCGTCTTCGGTGATTCTTTCAAGATTAGGAGGAAAAATACAAGCGTCGAAGCAAATCTTCGAAAAATCCCTCTTCAATTGAGCGAGTCTTATGGGCCCTTCACCAGATGGTTCAATGGGGGCCTCCTCCACAGCCATGGTCGTAGCAACCTCAGTTCTAGAACGGTGTGGCTCGAGCCTCGAAACCTGCGAAGACGGTTGATGTCGCAGAGGATCAGACACTTGAATATGACTTCGGGGTGGCGGAGGAGAACGAGAGGAGGAGTGGTGTCTCCGATCTCTATCCGATCGCTCCTGACTGGAATAACTGCGATGATAATCCCTGGCATAATATTCCTGGCCGTGATGCCTCCGTTCACGATCGCGATCGGAGTCTCCACGTCGAGATTCATAATAAGACGAAGGGTGATGTACTCGTTGGAGTTTGTCCAATGTAGAGTGACGGCCAGACATAGCACCTGAAAATGGGAAACAATTCAGTTAAATACCCGGCGAAAGCAATACGATTTGTGCGGAAGTCGTGTAGTGTTATGGAAGTGTATGCAAATGTGCAAAATCCTCGACCAACCAGAAGTGTCGACTGCACTAACAGGTAAAGGCCCGCTTATTTCTAAAGCTTCCCGGAGTTCATCCAACCCGGACTCGTGGTGGAGAGATACGTATTCCGGGATGGGAATGTCATCCAGTCCTATAAAAGTATTTCCTGATTGACAAAGAGCAACGTCAGAGGTAGTAATTCCGGGGATCGAACGAGATACGACTACAGACTTTCATCTCTTAAGTTTAGGGACAATAGCCTTGCCTTTCCGCTTTTCTTCTACTCGGGAAAGATCAGCCGCAAGCTCGGTATCAGTAGGCGTCCTCTCATCATCGCTCATTTCTCTTATCACTATGCCGGGTTTCCTTTTCACCGTCTTCTTCTTCGTCTTCGAAGCCGGTTTCGCCAACCCCTCGATGGTAATACTCTGGTTCGTCTCAATTAAACCCAGCGTCCTTAAGTTATCATCAATTAACATCGAGTCGATGTGCCGCAAATCACTCGGGACCTCTTGTAAACTCCAGACAACGCCTTTGTAATGTCCACCGTCAGGCCTTGAGATGATAGCTGCAAGAAAAACGCCCGATATTAGTTCAAGTGTTAATAACGACTATTAAAGAAGGCTTGTGCAATTTACGATGCTTACGTCTAGACAGCCATCGCCTAGCAAACCTTGGGGGGCATCGAACAAAAAACCATTCGTTCTTAAAATAACTGAGTCTGGTCTAGGCTCCTGTCACAATCTGGCATTTTCTAACTGCTTCCAAAAAGGTGAAAGATGGACTATCGCCCCTGCTCTTGAAATTGAATATGTGTCTAATCTCAGTTGGCCTTGGCGGACGAAAGAGATGATCCATAAATAAAACGAAAACGCTGTTCAGCAATGCGTGTCGATTGGGATGAAGTTGTAAGGGGGCGATTCCAATGAAAGATAACATCTCCCTGATATATTGGTTAAATGGAGGGAGAGTTCCAGCCGCACAGGCATGGAGATAGAAAGCAGTATACCCCTCGGGCGGATTGTGAGGTCTATCATCAACGCCCGGTAGCAAAACGTCGTCCGGAGATAAGTTATGTTTCAAACATATCCGACCCAATAATGCTTCGGAGATATTGGACTGGACGGAATCAACGGGGTCCTCGATAAATAAAGCCTCTGGCAACTCATCCGGAGCCGGGTCTATAACTTCAGGAGGGATTTCTGGAATCTCAAGCACTGGAGGAGGCGAGCTTTGTACTTCTTGTTGTCGAGAACTCAAAGACTCCATAGTTAACTAACTCACCAGAAAGCGGCGTTAAATACATAAAAAGCCCATGCATTCCCCAAGTGTAAAGTGTATGAATATGTCATGCAGTGCAAGTGCTATGCATAACTTAAGCAGATTTTACAAGTTGAAACAAGATGTCCGAACGACGAAACTTTGGAGTTTGAGAATGAAAATGACCGTCATTGCTGACCGTCACTTTCACGCCATCCAGATGCTACTGACCAATTCAAGTATAAATTCGTTATATTTTGGTTAAGTCATGGTGCCATCGACGAGCTCCAAAAGGGAGGTTAAGTCAAATTTGATTATGCAAGGCCGAAGCTCGCCGGAGTCAAGTATGCTAAAAGTTCAGTGAGTTCGTTAAAGTTCAACTTGAAATTGATCGTAGTTCAGATGTTGAAGCAAATCAGAAGATCAGAAGTTTCAGATGTCGGAACGTTCGAATCGATCGACTCAAATCGATACGAGTTGAATCGAAGGCGTTCGAATCCATACACCTCGACTCCATGAAAGGTCGACTCGGTGAAGCCTTGGGACAGAGAAGCAATTCGAATCCATGAGCTCTGCATAACTTCGAATCGATCAATATTGAACACCTTCGAATCCATCAGAATATCGTTACTTCGAATCGATCGGCACGAGACCTTTCTTCTTTCACAACCATCGATTCGAAGCCTTGCACTCAAGATCGATTCGAACTGTTCATTCCTGGATCGATGCGAAGCAATGAAGGAAGATAGTGTCCATCAATATCTACGCTCCTCCAAGACAACATTCTACGATCGATACGAATGGAATGGTTTCGTTCCTCAGATCCATCGAGTCGACCCATTCTAGATCTCACAACCCTTCATGATTTTCAGAAGAAAGGATTGAATCGATGTTGGAAACTCCAATCTTATCATTCCCTACGCTCGAATCGATCCCTTGGTTACCTGATTGGATTCGATTACAAAAGAAGACTTGGTGGAATTTTATCGTTTCATGCAAAGACACGGTTGTTTCTAGCTCTGGAGGATCGATTCGAAGAAGCGGCGATGGTACTAGTAAAAAGTAAAAAGTGAAAGTGAAGCTTACCTCGCGTATTTATATGGGTTCGAGAAAACGCTTGAGGCTCTTCGTCTCCCGGTCATATTGACCTTCTACCACTGGTCACTCGCAATATCCTATCGATTCGAAAGATCGCTCAATCACCTATCGTGTTCGAATCCATCACACGGCTGAATCCATATATGACTTCGAATCCGTTGCCCTCGAAGCCATTACACGTTCGAATCCACCCCTGCAGGATCGATGTAAGGAATTATCGATTCGAAGGAGCCATCGAACAAAGGTTGGATTGAAAATTGTATCGATTCAAAGTACGAAGACCATTGAACCATTGATTCGAAAGCTATCGCTTCGAACATACATGACTTCGAATCCATCAAAATCCACCGATGAGAACGGAAGAATCGCTTCAATTTGAAAAATTACTTGTCTACCTTTTATATCGATTCAGGAGAGGATCGATACAAGAGGACGATTATAGACGATCATAAAAACAGTGTCTTAACCCGAATCTTAAGATCGGTTCAGGAGAGGACCGATGCAGATTTCGATAACAAACCGAACTGACAACGACTTGCAATCACGCAACGTTAACCAAAGTCAAGGTGGTACATATATGTACATATGTCTGACTAATATTTGATCTGTATTATTCACAGGGATCAAATGTCCAGTTTGTCATGATGTAGACGACGAACAGCCGATCGCGATCATATGACGATTGGCTACAGCAATAAAGAATACAACTCTCAGCAAGGCATGTTCTAATTATCCAACGATAGACTGTGGCTTTTCAAAGCATGCCATTTTTACACAAGACGTACTTTGGGGGGCAAATGTTATCCCGCCTTTTGGCAAGGCCGAGATACCAAGGAACTGACTGGAAAATAAGGGTCACACGTCCTCAATTTTGAATGATTGTTGGTTTACTACAAAAATCGATGGATTTTGCCCAAGTCCGGATTGGGCTACAATTGATACGGCATGTCAAGCAAAGCCGTGGAAACCAACGTTCCAAATTTCGAGGCAATTCGAGTTCGTATGCTTGAGTTATCACTAATGGAAATTGGAGGAAATCCACGTTGTTCGAATCCATAAAGCAAAGCCTTGCCTCGAATCCATCCTCCCAGAGCCTTGCCTCGAATCCATCCTCCCAGAGCCTTGCTTCGAATCCATGAAAGGTTCCTTTGCTTCGACTCCATCGGGCAAGCCCTCACTTCGAATCCATCCAAAGCCTTCCCTAGTTCGAATCCATCAGAGTATTCCTGTCTTCGAGTCCGTCAAGCTGGAACCCTTCGAATCCATGCAGTTGTAGGGACTTCGACTCCATCCGATAACTGTCTTCGAATCCACCCTGTTAAGACAAATTCGAATCGATCGATGGTGACTTGCCCTGATCGATTCGAACGAGCATTGGTTCAATTAATCCGAAGGAGGCACGTCTTCGAATCGATAACCTCGAATCCACCAAGTCCACACAGCTAAAACCTAGGGATATGACCCAGAAAACTCGGAGAAAAAGGAGGATTTACCCAAGCATACGCACCACGTCATCACTCTCACATGCAGAAGCATGGATTCGACCCTATGGATTCGAACCATACCGATTCGAACGGGTCCATAGGGCGAAAAAACTTCAACTTGAATCGATCATAACTCGAGGTCTACAAATCCAAATGCTATGAAATTTTCACAGGAGCTTGCATATGCGTAGAAGAATGTCCACGCCAAGTTTCATCACGATTGGACACTTTTTTGATCGATTCGAACCAAGGGTCGAATCGATCCCAAAGTGGGCCCGGATCTCCAGAATTCGACCATATGGGCCCCCCTCACGTGCTAGATGCATTCTCCCCTGATTTTAGGCGAAATATCAGCCTCCTACACCTATAAATAGAGCCCCTGGTCATTCAGAAAAGGGATCGAAGAATTTTAGAGATAAAGCACGCCCGGACGCTGCCAGAATTGCTTTAGAGCAGCACCGCTGCCTTTGATTTCGAATTTTGGCTTACTACTTGCTGTACTTTGACATAAAAAAGTTGTATTCTCCGAATATAGAGCAATAAAGTAACAAAACTTCATAGTGGACGTAGGCAATACGCCGAACCACTCTAAATCGTTGTCTCTTGCGCAATTTACTTTCTGTTATTTGCAGTTTTTGTTAGATAATCCACATTTTAATTTACTTTCTTCATTTATTATCTCTTCAAAAACTTCTGACGAGTGTTGTGCCGAATTTTGACACAAACATTGTTAATATGTAACTTCTTTTTGTTTATTCAAAAAATTATTCATTTTGTTTTTATATAAATGTTGTCATAAAAATAAAAAGCTAACATAAGTTTGTGCAAAAATTCAACCGGTTGTCTATTTCAAAATAGACGGCTGAATATTATCCAAGGAATAGTTTTTCCCCAGATTCAGACGGTTGAATCTATCGAAAGAGCCGTCTGAATTAGTTCAAATATGAACTTTCTCGCGGGTTGAGATTCATAGCAATTCAGACGGCTGATTCCATTCATTCAGCGGGCTGAATTTCCTCAGAGACATTTTTTAACTAGGACATACAATTTTTCTTCCCATCTTACCCTTACTTTTTACCTACTATACATTCATCTTGTCACCATTTACCCATTCACTCCAGAACCCTAGCTCATCTTTCTCTTTTTTTTACTTCATTTTCACTCTCTAATGGCTCCTAGATCCAAATGCTCAAGGGAATCCACGTTCGGTCCTTTCGAAAATCAGATTCGTCGATGGCTTTGGAATGATGTTGCAATCTCCCAATTTAATTCTATGAAAAATTCAAATCTCTTTGAAGGGGCTTTCTCGAAATTTTTGTATTTTACAGCTTATAGAATTAGAGAACTGGCGGAGCAATTCCACTTTGACAATCTAATAGGGTATGCTCCAAATAATGTCAAAATTAATCATATTTTGATCAAACTCTTTCTTGCTAATCTGAATTTAGACCACCATAATCATCAAAATCGACAAGATTGTGTTTGGTCAATAGTTTGTACATTAAAATTTTCTTTCCTCTACAAAGATTAGGAAATATTTTAAATTGTCCTTATCAAGGTGTTGACATTGATTATATTAAAGTTGATATGGATCATAGAGATGAGGTTTCTCGTCGTTTCTTGTCTGATCACCTTACAAACTTAAGTGGATTAAAATCTAGCACCTTAATGCCACAAGCACGCCTTCTTCACTGTGCTTTCATTCGCTCTCTACAACCTAGAACGGGAAGTTATGAAAAATTCTATAAAAGAGATTTTTAAGCCCTTTATACCATTTACTCCAACTAACAAGTAAATTGGGGTAAAATCATTTTATATGAATTTCAAGACATCAAAATCCGAATAAAATATAAGACCATTCATTACGGTGCTTATATTATGCGTATCCTTCTCAACTGTGGCATTCCAATGCCCGACTCCGAATTTTCAAGCATTAGTGAGTTAGGCACAAAAACATTAGGATTGATGGGTCTTCCTCACTGGCCTCCTCCACAACAAATCATCTCTTTTCAACAATGGTCTCACAATATTCAACAAGGTGTTCCACAACCTCGTGACACTTATGTTTCCCCCTCTTCACATACCCAATATGAAGAAGAAGAAGAAGAGGATGATGATTCCATTCAAATTGACCTCTCCCAGACAAGATATCATCACTCTCTCCCGAAATCAATCTAAACTTCATCAGGATATCAAGGATCTTGAAAAGATAATGAAAAAGATATTCAACTCCATAAAAGGTTTTTAATAAAAAATGGGGTAAAATTTCTTGTTCCGGATCTACATCCACCGAAGTTCCCAACCCATCTCCATTTCAATGGTCATCTTCGAGTTCGGATTCCAATGATGATCAGCCTCCTCTCTCTACCCAGTTCTAATTATCTTTTTTTAATTCAGTTTATGTTGTCTTTTGTTTTAAACTTATTTTATATTTCTTGTTATTTATGTAATGTTGTACGAATATTTCTATTCTTCTTTTATAATGACATCTCGAGTAAAGAGCTATATTTTGCTTAACAATGTTTCTCTTCATGCATTCTTATCTTTCTTTTTGTCGATGACAAAGAGGGAGAATGGAATCTAAAGGTAACTAAATATTTGCGCATATTGATAGGGGGAGTAATAATATTAATATAAGAATTTATTTTATTATTTATATAGTTGTCATCATCAAAAAGGGGAAGAATGTTGGAACCTCAATTTAACATCGTTTTGATTAATAACAAGCTATAAAAAATATTTTGTGTGTACTAATCATTTATGCAGGAGTTTTGTTGCGGATTCATATTTAGAGTGTTGTTTATGCTGTTAAGTTCCTTGTCTAGAGTCTTTATATCATTTGGAATTATGTTAATATCTCTCCTGGATTAATATATATATATATATATATATATATTTATATATGATCATAAACACACATACTCTACCATGCGCATAGGCTGAAAATAGACGGCTGAATACACTAATTCAGTCGGCTGAATGCTGAAACAATTTTATTGTTTCACAATATTCAACCGGCCGAATGAGTTTATTTAACCGGCTGAATCAGTCCAAAAATAGCTTATTTCCTTGTTGTTTACGATTTTGTTTAATTCAGATGGGTGAATAAAAAATTCGGCTGGCTGAATATTTTTCAACAGCTATTTTCTCAAAAGACACTTCTCTTCATAGAAGAGAAACATCTTCAAACAAACAGTTGCACCTGTTTCTTTTCATCGTTACCTTTCAACAATGGTTGAAACTTTTTATCTCTGTAAATAGATTTCAAGATTCAACAAACAATTTACTGAAAACTAATTTTAATATTCTTGAATTCTTACCAACTCTCTATTTTCAAACTACAATCAAACTGCTTACATTCTCTGATTGTTGATCGCTCTATATTCCACAATTCTCAAAGCACATTACACTATATATCATTAAGGAGAAGATTATAGGAAGATTGTAGTTAATTGACTTGTCAGTGCTATTTAAAGAGCATACTACAGCCAGATACTTTTTTATTTATAGAAAAGTCCTGTTTGGTTGCTCAGGCGGCAGAAGTCCTATTCGGTTGCTTAGGCAGTAGAAGTCATGTTCTATTGCTCAGGTAGTGCACACCTATTCCATCGGGTTAAGTGAGGGTTGCTAGTTTAATTCCATAAGGAGTCTAGGACTGGACGTAGAATAGGAGTTCGAACCCATATAAAAATCTCTGGTGCCATTTACTTTACTGCTTTAACTATTTACTTAATTATTCCACACAAGTACTTTATTCGTATTACACGATCCTATAGCACAGTCACTTACAAAAGCACCTTCCCCGTTAGAACGGAGCAAATATAAAAGAAAAATAGCAGAAAAATAAATGATACATGGAGATTTTTATACTAATTTGTTTGTCAACTAAGCCTACGTCCACTTTATAGCTTTATTTACTGATTTGATCTTGTTTGTATAAGATTACAAGGGGTTTGAGAGAGAAAGAATTAGTCATAAGGTACAGGGTTAAACTGAGTCTAAGTCATAGAATTGCCTAGAGTAGCTACCTTGGTGACTAAGGTGTAGAGGAAATATTTAAAGAATAAATGGAGATCCCACGTAGTGATAGAAGAGTACAGATCCTGTTTTGTTTGCTTTATGGTTTCATTTATAGTGGTAGCAGCCATATTGGGTCAGAAGCGTGCTATCAACCAAGTCTAGAAGTCGACGCACACTTGCACTGAAAAGTCTATAGACAAGTCATTTCTTACTTTGTCTATGTTCTTCCATGTTTTGATTAAGATTTTCCAACCTATTTTCCACTGCTTTTGATGTGATTCTAGTTATCTGTTTGATCGTACTTGATTTATCTTGACTTGTTTGATATCTTCCTATTAATCTTGATATTGGTTGTGCTAACCTTGAATAAAATGCTGATGTCGATTCATATGGACTACGATGATGATGTATGAAGTTTTGATGGAGCTTGGAGGGAGATCCTTAACTCGGTGCTAAGTTAAGAGTCCTTAACTCGGTGCCGAGTTTATGTCAACCCCAAACTCCTCCAAGCCTCTTCTTTGCCTCTTTTGAGCATACTTATGAAGCTTCAAGTCATTCCATCTTCATTTCGACATTCTAACTCTTATTGATTTCTACTTGGTTAAAAATCTAGTTAACATTCCCCCCCCCCCTGTAGTACGCTTTCGTTGCAAACAAAGTGCACTCTAGAACAAAATAAGCCTTGAACTGCTATCTTATAAGTTAAAGTTAATTGTGGGATCCCATCTCGAGCCTCATTTTCAATTGGTTAAATTTTGGTTTGCTATTTGCTTCGATTTTGATTTGAATTTCTATTCTCTGCACCAACGATGCAATTTTGGCTCTGAACTTTGCGCGAGGCGTTAAGTCGGCATGTAGGTCTATTGTAGTGAGTTGGAGCTAATTCGAGTCAAGTTAGTAAACTCGGTACGGACTTTAGCCTTAACTTGTCCCGAGTTAAGGACTTAAGAAAATTTTGAGTGTAATATTCTTCTACTTATACCATTTTAACCAAACTATTCCTCCCTTGCATTTTTTTTTCAACCTAAGTTCATAAGCCTTTACCCCAATTTCCAGCACTAGATTTGTCGAGTAAAGCTCCAACCTCACCGTCGTTCGACTTTTGACAGCACATCAAGCTCTACCCCACATGATACTCGCCGTCACTTAAACAAGCCGTCAATACCCTAGCCGTATAGGATCGGATCCGATTTAACCGAACCCTTGACTGAGTCAATTCCTTGCCTGGATTAAAGGTCAATAGTGATGAAATGAAGTTTAGAGGTGATGGAGATGACAATTTTGCTTCTGCTGATTGCATTTTAAGGTCAAGATGGCTAAACCCAAATGTATTGTGTTAATGGTGTAGTTAGGGTTTACGCCCACATTGGACGTGTTTGACTTGAGAGACAAACATGCTTCCTGATTATGGCCATTTATATCCATGGACTGACCAAAGCTAGACCATCAAATTGATTCTGATACAACATTTTGATTTAGATTTGGACATATAGTATGGATTCATTGCTTTGCATTTCTGCATATCCAGTGTTCCTGAATAGAAAAAAATTTCGTGATGCTACGGACAATGAAGCAGTTATCGATCGTCGATTGATAATGCATGAGTATATAAGAAGAATTTCATAGGATGAGACATATTATTTTTTCAATACGAGCGAGCTATTTACACAGGATGGTCCGTTCATGGCCCTAGGAGACATACTTTTTCCGTAGCCCATGCTCATGACTCTATCGAGGAGGCTCAAGAAGAAGTGGCTGGTCCGTCAGAGGAAGCACAACCTGATGAGATTCCTAGAGCTGATATAGACTTACTCTTTAGAGAGGACATTACGGGTGATAAGGATGAGACCCACAGGATGTCTCTAATCCCTTAATAAGAAGACGAATTGTTTTAAATGAGAATAGGAAGTAGCCTATAGTTGAGGAAGGAGAGGAAGAGGGCTCGGACAGTGATGATAGCGACTTTCGCATCTTCGTAGAGAGAGAGAGAGAGAGGAATCTTTCGAGGAGTCGTTGGAAATGTGTACTGATCTCCTAAACTGCCTTCTCCAGATTCATTAACTACTGAAGCATTAAACCTAGAACTCCCGATTTCTCCTCCTCAAGAACAACCTACTATCGAGATTCCATAGTCTGTCGAAGGTCAAGCTACCAGGACCCTCGCTTGAGATACGTCTATTTTTGATTTCATAAGAGATGTCGCCACCTATGTAGATAAACACGGGATATCTCCCTTAGCAAAATGATAGTTGAGATCGGCTTGGAAATCGACATTTCCTCAAGGTATTTGTAAGCAATAGTGAAAAGACTCTGACTCTTAAACCCTGCCGATATGGTTGGTAGAGAATATAGGGGGTCGTCAGAACTACAAACTTCATTTTAGTATCACAAATACACATTCCTGCATCGCATTCAGTTCCTAAGTTTGGGTATTAACTTCATTCTTGTTTTTGTTTCAGTTAACATGGGATGTGAGTTATACCATCAGTTACATTAACACACCAGCTTCTGCAAAAGTAAGGCTTCTGATCCAGTTTACTGCCCTCTTTATGAAACGAATGAGGAGAGAAGGAAAAGAAAGGAGGAAAGAAAGGAGAATAAAGCTTACCACTTGGAGCGAGAGCGTGAGAGAGGAGAGAAAAGAAAATAAGGTGACGAGAGCAGTGCCCTCCGGCGACATACACAAACACCAGAGAGACTTTCATGATTTCCGCGGTCCTTCCTTATCAATTACTTCTCCCTGCACTGATGCTTGGACCGCAAAAATACAACCAATTCCATCTTGTCAAGCTACAACTATTGTAATGGCCCCTACTTCTAGCAGATGAACCAAGAAGTTTGTGCTTCCACCGGATCCACTGATGTTTCAAGCTACTTTTCCGATTTATTCTTGAAGGGTCAAGTTTGATAAGAAAATAGAAACCCTTAACTGGGCCACTTCTATCAGAAATCCTGAGACAGTCCACGAGGAATTGGAAGCTAGGTGTAATATGCGGCATTTAGTGAAGACTCTTTCGAATGTAAATCGCATTAACTATAGGAGATCCTCTCGTTTGAGGCCAAAAGGGAAAAGTTTTCTAGGGTAGCCAAAGATCGTAATGATGAGATAATCCAATTGACATCTAAGAGAGACATGGCCTTAAAGGAAAGGCTACCAGTGAGAAGTTGTTGATTAAGGAAAACCGGGCTCATGGTAGAGCCATTATCGTAAAAAAGGATCAACTCAAAGATGCTCATATTGAATATGGGAAACTAAAAAAGAAGCTTACCAAATCATGAAAACACCATTAAATCTCTAAACCAAACTATCACTGGCCACGTACTATCATTACTGAAAAGGTCACTGATCTCACTCGTCTTCATGAGGAAAATGCCCGGCTGGTGAAAGAGAGGGAAGAGGTTGCGTTTGGCAAACCGACGAAGGAGATCAAGCATCCAAGCACCAAGTTAGAGCTTTTAGAGCTTCAATTGGAATATGATGATGTGATAAGCCAAATGAATGACAGAGTGCTTCATCTTTATACTAGCTCCGTGATGAACTATGGCAGTTTGAAATGCCTTGGTAATAACTATCCCTGGACGCTTGCCATGGTATAGGAGGAAGTATTGATTAAGTTCGAGGACGCAAAGGATACATTCTCTAAGGAGGAATTGAAGGCTGCTTACCTCAGTCCTGAGGACATAGACTTCTTGGTCGTTTGTAGAGATACCCTTAGGGAAGAGAGGGAGAAGGAAGCTGCCAATGCTACAGCTAGAGCTCTTGCTGGCCTAATCTCTTCGGTTCAGCATTAAACACTTATTCATATTTCTCAAGAGCAGACAATGACCATCGCCATATCCACGGTTATTGTCTCTAAAGCCACTCACTCCCATGCAACTTTCACAGCCTTGGGTTGAGCCATGCCCTTTTTTAATCGTAGTACAATCTTTAAAGATGGGGACTGGAGGTGAAGCCTTCGAGATTGAAGTTCATGACCAAACCACTGTCTCAGGTATTTCTCTCGTCTCTTTGGTGCTCAGACACTTGGATTTACTCCGAAATCCTTTTCTAAATTTTGTATCTCTCTTTCCCAACTTGTAGATTAACAAACTCTCCTACCTCCTCCTTCCACTTTATAGGGTTTCAGGACCTGCTACTTTTTTTTTACTACTTCCACTGCCATCTCTACAGTGACTTCTAGGATAGTCCCCATCTCTAGCTCTGGGCCAAGGCCCAATTCCAAACAGATAGAGGCACTTCAAAACTTGGAGGATGCCTCAGTTTCTATGGATGAAGAGGTGGTGATTACCAGTGATTCGGGGCTAACAGACAAAATGACCGCAGCAGAGAGACTAGAGGAGGAAAAGGAGCTATAGAAGAAGAAGGAAAAGGAGGAGCACAAGCGCAAGAGTTGCATTATCATCACGTTGGGGGTGTCTAAAGAGGGGAGTGTGGCTACTAGAGGATCAGAGCTGTCGGCTCCTCTATAAGAGGAGAGACCGACATGAATAGCAGGAAGAAGCTCCTGATTCGTTCAGGCAGGGCCGGTAAAGACAGATGGGAAGATGGAAAGAAATCAAGATGAGCTCGGGCATTAGTTTTTGTAGTGTCATAATTTGTAGATGTACAAAGTCTATACTTCATGTCTTTTTTTCTTTTATTATAACACCAGTAACATCTGTACTTCTTCTTTTTTCCGTAACAGGACGGTATTTTGTGGGTACGACCCCGTTTTTTGATATTGTACATAAAACGATATAAGTAATGAAAAATATTAGCATTTCCACTGTAATCTCCCCTGCATACATTTCTATATTCTATGTACCCTGCCTGTTTATATACCACCGTGTATGTACACAATATGATTGCTTGTCTTGAAATTTCCATTTTATACACTACTGTACCACAGTTCCATGCAAGTAAATGGTGTAAGTAGTGTAACTCATTTTTGTTCTGTGTACTACTTTACTTAGCTCTATTATGGTTGCCAAAATGCTCTGTTTGGCGTAACAGAACCGTGGAATTATTTTTATCCTAACCAAGTGTTAGTGTGTTGTATGCATGTCCACTAGGTTAGTTATTCAGAATACTTACCATGAAACCCGATGGTCTGGGTGGCTCTTTGGTTGCCCCCAGTTCAAGGTGTGTTTCACCTCCTATCGCTAGGAACTTGTAATTTGAATGCTCGATTCTGAGCAACCTGACTTAGATTGCGGTTGATTCTCTCCAAGCTCAGTATTGAGGTTCTATCTGCATAATAGCTTCTATCTATAGAGACTTGTAGATAGCTCAATCCTTTGGATTTCCTTTCCACATTGCCAATATCTGGGCGATGTTGAGTTTTGGGAGGTGGGGATTGATTTCTACCAATCCTGCAACAAATGAATTTCCCGATGCTGCCAGAGCAGTATTGGTACTTAACAGATTTTGACTGACTGACAATGTTACCGGGTTAACGTCGATAATTCGAAGCACACTTGAATGCGGTTCCATTTGTTCAAGTGGCAATAGAATGGATGGTTACTTGGATGCGGTTCCATCAGTCCAAGGAGCAAAGAAATGGAGCGCACTTGAAGCAGTTCCATCGGTTCAAGTGGCGAAAGAATGGATGCTTACTTGAACATGGTTCCATAAATCAAAGAAGCAAAGAAACAGAGCACACACGAACGCAGTTCCATCATTTAAAGTGGAAAAAGAATGGATGCTTACTTGGACGCAGTTCCATTGGTCCAAGAAACAAGGCAATGGAGCGCACTCGAACGCAATTCCATTGATTCAAGTGGTAAAAGAATGGATGCTTACATGGATGCGTTTCCATCGGTCCACGAAGCAAGGCATAGTTAATGTATGTGTGTGAGGGTTGGGCCTTCCCATTGCCGTAGCAACACTAGTTCTCAGAAGGCTAGGATCGATTTTCCCCGTCGATCTGATGGTTTGAGCCAATTTGATACCGCTGACTCAACGGGTTACTTACATGAATGCGGTTCCATTGGTTCAAGAAGCGAAATGACTTTACTGATAAAATAAAGGGAATGGAAAATTCGGCCAATTTGCTTTACCCTCGATATCCCAGGGTGGCTTATTGTGAAAATTGGAAATGCATAAATGAGTACTAAATAAAATAATATCATAGAAAGTCGCTATTCGAAGCACAGGGAATCAGAATTCCATCAACCAATGTGAGCTTGAATGTTCCATCTCCAAGTTTTTGGTTGATAACATAGGGTCCTTCCCAGTTTGGGTCAAGCGCTCCCGTACCTTGGAAGATCTACTTCAAGACGAGACCTCCCACTTTGAAGGTATGGTTTCGAATTTTGGTGTTGAAGTGTTGCATTACCCTCTTTTGGTGAAAAACAGTCCTTAATTCTGCTTCTTCCTGCTTCTCATCAATCTGATCAAGTGCCTCAAGCAGATGCTGCTCATTTTCATTTTGATTGAAGTGTCGTCTTCAATGAGAGGGGCTTCTAGTTCCACTAGGATCATTTATTCTTAACCACATGCCAAGACGAATGGAAAGTGCCCGATTGCATATTTATGTGTTATTCTATAAACCCATAATGCAAGTGGAAGTTCATCTATCCAGTTTCCTTTATCTTTCATTAGTCATTTCTTGATGGTGGATTTGATGGTTTTGTTTACTATTTTCATTTTCCCATTTTCCTATGGATGTGCTACCATAGAAAAAATCTTCTCAATCCGATCACATTTATAAACATCCCATAATTCAACACTCCCGAACTAAGGTCCTTTGTCCATGATAATTTTCCATTGTACTCCAAACCTGCAAATAATGTTTTTTTAATATAATGTTAATTACTTTTTTTAGTGGTAATGGTGGTGAACGGTTCCTCTTCAGCCTATTTGGTGAGGTAATCAATTGCAACGGTACCTTATTGGTTCCTTCTTTAGCTACTGGTAATACACTGATTAGATCGATTCCTAGATTGCAAACAGCCAAGGGCTGACCATCTGAATAGGTTTCGAGGCTGGGGTTCACGGGATCTTTGAAAATCTCTAGCATCGATCACAGCGCTGGGTGTAGTCTATTACGCTGGGTGTAGTCTATTACAACTCATTTGATTGTGGGCTAGAAATATCCATAACGTAAAACCTTCTTTGCTAGTGTCTTCCCATCAGTGTGGCCGCCGTAATTTCCTTCGTGGACTTCCATCATAATATTCTGGCATAATCTTTAGTTACACACCTTAGTAGTGGGTGGAAGAAGCCTCTCCTATATAGCAGTCCATCTTGTAGCACGGACCACGGTGTATTTCGAAGGATCTTCTTTCGTTCATTCTTGTTTTTAGGGAATATTCCTTTGAGTAGTTAATCCTTAATTGGCATCATCCACGATTCTTTCCCTTCCACGGTCTCCAGAACCCAATCTACATCCATCTGATCTATGCTTGGAATTGTTAACACTTCAAATGGAACCAATCACATTGATTGTGCTTCTCCGGAACTGGCTAATTTAGCTAAATAATTAGCCTTCGCATTATATTCCCTAGGAATATGGGTTATCATATAGTGTTCAATGTCGTTAAGCAGTTCCCATGCTTTAGACAAGTTAGGAGCAAAATTTTCCCCTTTAGCTTGATATCCCACTTTACTTGACAAATGACTAAATTAGAGTTACTGTAGATATGCATAGCTTTTATTCCTAATTCTTTCACAATCTCCAATCCAACTATCAATGTCTCATATTCTTCCTCATTATTAGTAGCAAAGAACTCCAGTCTTAAGGAATAGCAGATTGATTGTCCTTCGAGAATCTCAAGCAAAACTCCCGCTCTTGATCAGAATTTGTTTGATGCACCATCGACGTACAGCTTCCACTGTGATACCATTTCCTTAGTCTCCTGCACTTCTCCATCTCGAATAGTAAATTCCGCGATGAAATCAGCCAATGCCTGTCTATTAATCTCCCTCGGAGGATGATAATTTGTAACAAGCCTAATTTCTAGTACATTATTTAGGGCATTTATGTAATATCCTACCTTCTAAGGCCCAAAACTAATCGCTACTGATGCTACGGTCATCCATAGCTGTTATTTCTTAGCAACCGAATGTGGCATAGTTAATATTGATACACAAGAACACAAGAATATGAAATATTTTAACTTTAACAAAATAGAATTTCTCATTTCTTATGAATCATATTAAGATTTAATTACATAATCCCAGACTTAACCATGTTCAGATCACATATACATGTATAAAATACGATAAGAGTGACATATGAAGATGTTCTCTTATGATGATAAGATAACTAATAATATGAACTTTATAGTTTTTAGTACATCATAGCGGAATGCACAAAATAGCTCCTATATAGCTAATACTACCTCTTGCACGTCTTCGAAAGCTTATTCGTCCAAATACCTAAAAGTCTCCCACTCTCATATTAGTCAAATTAATTTTGAGTACCTGAGAGCTTGTGGAGAAATACAAACTTCGAGTCAGACAATAAGTCTGGCATGAATAATCCCCTATCGTCTCTTATCATTAATAGATATCAAGTGAGACCACGCCCTTAGCAGAATAAGTTTTCCTCTCACCAGTATCCAAATAAAACATGCAATTCATTTACTATGCCCCTACACCCAAAATGATTAGTCTTAACATAACATGAAATAAAGCCATAAATCATATGTATTGGATATCACATCTACCCATTTATTATATATCCCATCAAAAAGCAATTTATTAGATTTTTCATCTAAAATTAATTCATTAGGGTTCCCCTCTAAAATCTTCAAAATGACTATCCGTCCTAATTTATTAGGACTATCCATCCCAAATCCCTTTAAATAAATGCAGATTATCCATTGTACATTGTTTTATAGAAGATGTTGTGGGCTATCCACCGCACACTCCATAATTTTTCTAGGATGACTATAAACCCTTGGGTGACACCCGAGGCTAACCACCTCTAGCAAAACATTCTCTATTATAGAAATTCGATGCAGTCTATCCACCGCATATTCTATGGTTTTCCTAGGTTAACCAAGAACCCATTACTTGGCCAATTAAAACATCATGATTCCCATTATTTATAAAAATTCATGATCCCCATGATTACTTATTTTTTCCCGTTATACCACCTGTTTAACCTATTCCCATTGGTAGCCCCAATTAGGTTAAATTAAATAAAAACACATTGATAGCCCAATGTATATTTTCGAAAGCATATTCCTATTTTTAACCCCAAATTATGTATCTAAAACATTAAACCCACCCTGGTGTCCCCAAGGTTTATTAACATTCATTTAATATAAAGATCCCTCTTACATATTCAAACAAAGATAAGTATTTTATGATATAACTCCTCGTAGTAACCCCTTCGACTTAGCAAAGTTTATTTAAGAAAAATGGCTAAAAATAGCCCTTTAAAACCCTTCGAATGAAGTCCCATTCGAAAGCCAATAAACATCCATAGTTAGCCCCTTCGAAAAACTTTCTTTTGAAAGCATCAAAAAATCATACCTTTCAACCTTGTCGAAAGGTCCTACCTTTCCACCTTGTCGAAAGGTTTCTTTTCGACCTAGTCGAAAGCTTAGGGTATCCCCTCTTATAAAACCATTTATAAACTTTTTGAAAGTAATGAAACGCAACACCTTTCACAATCATTGAAGATAACACCTTCAAAACCTTTTGAAATTAAAACCTTTTTAAATCAAACCTTTCGAAGCCATCGAAAAACAATGAAGTGTTAGTGTTGGAACCAACCCTTCGAAAGTATACTTCTGACCTTGTAGGAAGGTTTACCCTTCGACTTTTTCGAAAGGTATTAAAACTTTTACTTTAAAAACAATGGGAAGGTTGGGATTTTCCTTCCCATTTCCCTTCGACTTTGTTGAAGGATATAAAAATCTTTTTGGAAAGCATTTAAAACATTAACTCTTTAAGGTTTTGGCATTTGAAGATCCGTTGGTTGCCCCTCCTTGAGTATATAAAACTTAGTCTTTTTATAAAAATTTACAGAATAGAAGGACCCCCTCCCCTTCGTCTTAGTTGAAAGCAATTTTTATTTCCATTTAAAAGCAAAGAAAGCAGCTCCCTGACCCTTCACCCTTCTTTCCTTCATCACCATGCCTACCCTTCGACATACACGAAGGGATAAAAGCGGCTATTGGAGTCGGAGGGAACATCTGGGCCTATTAAAGTAACGTTTATCTTGCTTGTCTAATTGCGATTGGTCAAGGGCCTTCCACCTATGCTTTCGAACAGTAAAAAGTATACCAAAGTCAAACTTTCTTAAAACACTATACTTCTTCCCCAATTCAATTTTTGAATGCAATTTCACTCCGACATTGACCAAGGCGGAAGCAATATTGTAGTTTAGCACTTAGGCTTAATTAATTTAATTACCTTAGTTACCACTAAGGAAAAATCCCCAAAAATCTTATAAATCGTATACTTCAACATATTAAAATTTCAAAGTATATGAAAATCAAAACAACTCAGAATTTAACCAAAACCGAATAAAACCTGTTAATTAGCCATTAACAGTTTAAAACACCTAAGTCTTATCCAAACAAATGTTTAAAAGATTATGTCCTAGCCAAAATCACAAACATGAATCGGATATAACCCATAACCGATCCAAACATAGAAAATGAGATGATAAACATGATTATTCTCCTTAATTAGTTAATTGGAGAATGGGATAATTTCCTAGCTTTAATTCCTTAGTTTTTTCTTCAATTTATTGCTCTTTATGGAGCTTTTAATAGCCAGCCGAAAGTTGATGAGGAGTTATAAATGAGAGAATGAAAATTTATTACAGTGGGGGAAGAGATTTATACTAAGAAATGTAGCCTCATTTCCAAGTTTACCCCTTAGAAAATTCCTCCTTCTAAATTTAGTTAAGTCTTATTTTAGTTCATTCATTAGACACGACCATTGGATTAATTAATCTCATCTCCTTAATTATTCACATTATTCTATTTAATTGATCCAATTATATATCCTGAATAGTGTTAATTAAAATTCAAGCGCATTACAGACTCCTCCATTAAAGAATTTCGTCCCCGAAATTTCAGTAAGGACAAAACAACAAGCATATAGCCTATGCAAACAAAGATAGTATAATCACCAGCCAAATTCTATATAAACCTTATATAGAACATACCGTCTAAAATAGCCCAGGAAAAGTAGCCCTAATCCATTCTTCTATCTTCCAAGTATAGTTCTTCACGTTGTCGCTCCATTGAACTTTCACCAACCTGACTGTTTTGTTTCTTAACCTCTTCTCATCTTTTGCCACAACACGAACCTGTTGACTTACAAAAGTCATATCAGGTTCCATCACTAAGTCCTCCAGTATTGTCGAAGTGATATTAGTTTCTGGATCATGAACATACTTCCTAAGATGAGAAACATGAAACATATTGTTGGCCTCGACCAAAGCGCTTGGCAAATCTACTTGGTATGCGAGTCTCCCAATCCTCTTTGATATAGAAAATGGTCCAACATATCTCGGTGCTAGCTTCCCGATCTTTCCGAACTGAACCACACCTTTCATCGACGATACCTTGATGAAATCTCTATCTCCAACTGGGAACTCTAGGTCCTTGCGCCTTTTGTCTACCTAACTCTGATACCGAGACTAAGCTTCCTTCATTCTTTCCCATATCAACTCAATTTTATCCGTCGCCTCTCTCACCAAATCTGGACCAAGGACCAATCTATCTCCAGTCTCTAACCAACATGCTGGTGATTTGCATGGCCTTCCATACCAAGCTTCAAAAGGCGCCATTCCAATATTTGATAACTATTAAAGGAAAACTCTACTAGGTGCAAGTGATCTTCCCAAGAACCACTAAAATCCAGCACAGAAGCCCTCAACAGATTTTCTAGTATCTTGTTGACTCCCTCTATCTACCCATCCATCTGAGGATGATATGTGTTACTCATCTTGAGCTTAGTGCCTAACACACTCTGCAGGCTCTTCCTGAACTTGCTAGTAAACAAAACATCTCTATCACTGGAGATACTACAAGGAATTCTATGCAGTTTAACGATGTTCTTTATGAACAAATTAGCCAAAACAAGGGTCATCCTGGTTGACCTTACCGAAATAAAATGGGGACTTTTGGTCAATCTATCCATTATAAACTATATAATTTCATTACACCAGTTTGACCTTGGCAACCCGTCATTAAAATTCATGGATATCGAGTCCCACCTCCATACTGGAACATCCAAAGGTTGAAGCAAGCCACTTGGCTTCTGATGTTCGGCTTTTACTTGCTGACAGTTCAAACACAGTTTTACCCATAAGCCAACTTCCCTCTTCATTCCTTCCTAGAAGAAACTTCTCTTCATATCCTGATACATCTTGGTTCTTCCAGGATGAATCATAAACTTCGATCGATGACATTCCCTAAGAACTTCCTTCCTAATATTTCCAACATCCGGAACGCATAACGGTTCCTTCTTTCTCAACCAAGCCCTGTAATCAAGAACAAAATCCTTTAAGTCATCAGTCTCGGCTCTAGTTTCTAACCTTCTAATCCTCTTGGCTAAAACTAGATCCTTGTTCTTTCTAAAAGCAATTCGGTCACTTAACAGTAATCGAACTTTCAAACAAGACATCATGGCGATATTCCGACTAGATCCAGCAGTCGATCTCAACTGCACATGAGAAACAGCCAGTGCTTCCAAATCTTTCCATTTGGCCAACATAGCTAAGACTACATTTTAATATTCCCTACTAAGCGCATCAGCTACCTTATTTCCTTTTCACGGTGTATACTCGGTGCTAAAATCATATGCTGCAACAAATTCCAGCCATCTCTGGTGTCTCATGATCAGCTCCTTCTGGGAGAATAAATATCATAGAGACTTATGATCTGCAAATAGCTCAAACCTTTCTCCCAAAAGATAATGTATCCACACATTCAGTGAGAAAATTACCGCTGCTAACTCCAAATCATGAGTTGGGTATCTCAATTCATGCGGTCTAAGCTGTCTAGAAGCATAGGCAATAACCTTTCCATTCTACGTTAGCACAGCACCCAACCTAGTACCACATGCATCAGTGTAAATTACCAACCCCTGATTCCCATTTGGAACTACTAACACGGGCACATTGGTTAACAAATGTTTCAACTTAAGGAATGTACCCTCACATTTGTCAGACCAAACAAAATTCACGTCCTATCGGTAGCATAGTTAAGGATGCCGCTATCGTGAGAAATCCTTAATGAACCTTTGGTGGTAACCTACAAGACCAAGAAAACATCTAATCTCACTTACCGTGTCTTGTCTCTTCCAATTGTTAACCGCCTCGATCTTATTCGGATCAACCGCTAACCCTTCTTTGAAAATGACATGACTAAGGAACTTCACTTTATTCTTCAAAAAATGACACTTGGACAACTTCACCTTCTACTGATGTTGCCTTAGCATCCTTAACACTATTCTATGATGATCTGTATGATCCTTCTAATTCTTAGAATATACCAAATTGTCATCAGTAAAAACTAACATGAACCTATACCAGTGCTCATGGAAAACCCAGTTCATCAAATCCACGAAGAAAGCTGACGCATTAGTAAGCCCACATGGCATAACCAACAACTCATATGACCAATATCTAGTCCTAAACGCCGTCAAAGGAATATTGTCCTCTGCCACTCTTAGCTGATGGAAACCTATCGCCAAATCCTGTTGGGAAAACACTCTGGCTCCACTCAACTGATCAAATAAGTCGTCGGTCCTCGGCAAAGGATACCTATTCTTGATCGTCCTCTCGTTCAACATCCGATAGTCGATACACATCCTTAATGACCCATTTGGCTTCTTCACGAATATTGCAGACGTTCCCCAAGGTGAACTGCTTGGTCGGATGAAATTTTTCCTTCCAATTCCACTAGTTGCACCTTCAATCCCTTCATCTCAGTGGGTGACATCCTGCTAGCCGGTCTACTTATGGGTTCAACTCTCGATATGGATCTATCCAATACTCGATAGCACTTTTCGACGGCAAGCTCGAAATTGGTTTAAACACATCTGCAAACTCTCTTGCTACATAAACCTACTTTAACTCTACTTCCATTCCTATAGCACCGAATAATACATAAGCATTTCTATTCGAACTCCTTACCGAGTAAATGACACGGTTGAGGCTATTAGGGTATCTCAATCATATTTCCCCTCCCGATAAAATATCCTAGCATCATATCTATCTAATCAATCCATACCCAATATGATCTCGAAACCCACAAAATCAAAAACATATAAACTGCATGGAAACATATGACCTAATAAATCAAGTTCTAACTTGTCATATCTCGTTCTCATAGTTGCATACCCTCCTATATGATTCGCAACCCTTAAAGGAGTAATAAGGTATAAAGGTTCCAGATATAAGAAATCTACCAAATAGTGAGATATAAATGAGTGTGTTGCACCAGTATAAAATAGTATCCTAACCGGAGTACTATGAATCATAAGCATACCTTCTATCACAGCTTTTCCTTTCTTAGTAGCCGTTAGTCTAGAGGATGATGGTTCCAACGCAAAGACTTTTCCCTTTCCAGCCTTAGCAGCCTTAGGACATTTGTCCTTGTAATGCCTCATCTGACCACAATTGTAGCACTTCACATCCGCCCTTACTGCAACTGCTCTTCCACCACCCGAGCGAAACTCATTAGCATA
The DNA here is from genome assembly GCA_030765085.1 of Allium cepa. Lineage (NCBI taxonomy): Eukaryota > Viridiplantae > Streptophyta > Magnoliopsida > Asparagales > Amaryllidaceae > Allium > Allium cepa. Next base: position 170,860,308 of record CM060932.1, read on the forward strand.
GTGCCCCTTCTTATTACACTTGTAACAAATAATATCAGCCTTGCCATTCATTGCTGCTACCCTCAACCGGGCACCTTTCTTCTTGAAGAACTTATGCTTCTTACTTTGAAATTCTGAACCTCTACCGGTTTCCCTTTTCCAGAAGTATAAAGAATCTCTTCATTATGAATAGCCATCTCAACAAAAATATGACATGGATCCCGAAGATTTGGCATGGTTGTGCTAGCGATCTCAGGATTCAACCCCTTGATAAACTCATCATTCCTTCGAATGACAGTATCCATAGTAGCATATCTGTAATGGGATAGCTCATCAAACTCTATGGCATACTAAATCACCTATCTATCCCCCTAGACTAAATCTGCAAATTTCCTGAGAAATACTGACTTATCAAACTCTGATAGAAATCTTTCTTCGAACCTCCTTCAAATTCAGCCCAAGTCAGGTCTTCCTCTGGCTCTCCTACGGTAACTCCGTTCCCCTAAAACAATACTGCTCCCTGCAATTGCCTGGAAGTAAATCTCCTCTTCTACATATCCTTCAAGATGAGATCCGCAAATATACTTTCACAATGTAATAGCCAATTCTCCACTCCTACTACATCCTCGATTTCCAAAAAAGGCTTTCCTCTAAGCCTAGCATAATCCCTACTCAGCTTGGCATAATTATTGCCAATTGGGTCCATTGGATTAGCTACTCCAGCATTCCCTACAACCACTCTTGTAGCTGCCCCAGCTTGCGTCATATTCACAAAGAAATGATACATTACCCCCATATCTACTGGCAGGATCTCAGCAACAACATTAGCATTTGCATCTGGGTTTGCATTTGCCAGTCCACCCTGGTTGCTCCTCGTATTGGATCGAACATTTCCACGTGTTGTGATGGTCTCCCACCTTGATTCACTCTTCTATTACCTGCCTCCATATCTTACTTTCCAACTACCTAAAATCCAATCTAGGTAAGATACAGAAGAACGGTCTAAGAGAGTGGGGAATACATACTTAGGTCTTTATAGCAAAGTACATATACGTTACTATAACGCTTACCCAAGCCTAACCATTTTTTAGATTATGATTTAAAAATATATTAAGTTTAAATTCCTTTTAAGAAAATAAACCATGCTCTGATACCAACTTGTAAAATCCCGCCTTCTGAGGCCCAAAACTAACCGCTAACCGCCACAGATGCTATAGTCTCCCTAGCTGGTATTTCTTGGCGACCGAATGCAGCATAGTTAATATTGATACATAGGAACACAAGAATATAAAAAAATTCTAACTTCAACAAAACGAATTTCTCATTTCCTATTAATAATATTCAAATTTAATTACATAATCTTAGACGTTAACCGGGTTCAGAGCATATATACATGTACAAAATACGATAAGAGCGACATATAAAAATGTCCCCTTATGATGATCAAAGAACTAATAATATGAACTTTATAGTTCTTAGTACATCACAGTGAAATACACAAAGTAGCTCCTACATAGCTAATATTGCCTCCTCCACATCTGCGGAAGCTTATTCGTCCAAAAACCTGAAAGTCTCCCACTCTCAGACTACTCAAATTAATTTTGAGTACCCAAGAGTTTATGGAGAAACACAAACTTCGAGTCAGACAATAAGTTTGGTATGAATAATCCCTTATCATATCTTATCATAAATAGATATCTAGTGAGACCACACCACTTAGCAGAAACGGTTTTCCCCTTATTAGTACCTAAAAAAACATGCAAATCATTTACTATGAGATATGTTTGAGGAGTTTTGTACATGAACGATAAAAGGAAATACACGGCTATATAAGAAAAAAAATAGCTAAGGAGTTATGAATACTAGGGAAAATGGAAAGGCATAAGTTAAGGAGGAAGAAACGTACAGTATATTTTATTTTTAAATGCAAATGAAAAAAATGAGGGATGGGAAATAATTTTTTGTATGTGAATTTTCAAATTTATATGCAAGGCTATGAGTAGAGTAATTCATGGCTAGGAATGAGGAGGAAAAGGCTAGAAAATAATAAAGGCCATGCAAATGAAAAAGGCAAGAGTTTAAACAATGAAACGTATGCCTTTTAAATTTCTCCAAGCCATTTATTTGCATACATTTCTCTTTAGAAATGAAATGTGAAGTAAATGTGTACGTGAATTATGAAGTGGAGTGGATGGAAAGAAAAGATTTGAACGGCTAAAGAGGAGTAAATGATAGGAAAACAATAAGGCTAGGAAATAAAAGGCAAGAAATAAGGAGAAAGATACACACACACACATATATATATATTATTCTTAAATGCAATTGAAAAGAGGATATTTTGAGATGTTTGTATGTGATTAATAAGAGCAATTCACGGCTATAAATGGTGAATGGCTAGGGTAAGTAATAAAGAGGGTAGATAAATAAGAAGGCAAGCATTAAAGAAAAGTAACGCATGTCTCCTTGATTTCTTCTAAGCCTTTTATGAAAAGATATACACACAAGTAAAATCCAACAAATAAAGTTTAGATAAACAAAATAGAAAAATAAAATAAAATAACATAGAAAATAAAAATATAGAAATGAACATAGAAAATAGAAATTGAAACACAGAAAATAACTGCGTGTAAAACTCTGTAAGTTATCTAATTTAAAAAGTATAACTCGGAATTTAACGAAACTAAAAGCAGAACAGATATCATAAATATATTCTGCTTCAAAGAAAAAGATTAAAATTTAAAAATTCAAATTTTTTTAAAATTTAAATTGAAAATTCAAATTTTGACCAAAATATAAAATTTTCAAAAATTGTTTATTTATTGCATTTGAAAAATAAATTACAAACAAATTCCAAACTTACATTGGAAAAGTCTAAAAATTCACTTTTAAATGATTTGAAAATAAAAATTTAATTAAAAATATTCACAAAATTATGGGTTGTTACATCATCAGTTGTACTGGAGACTCCACTGTATTTGAGATATTCCGTTGCATTTCATTTCAAACTCTGTTGTATATATAGTAGCTTCATGACTGCTATTTATCTATTCCGCTACGTTATTATTATATTACTTTGTGTATGTGATTCTGTAATTGATTTATTTACTATTTATGTTGAGTTTTGCCAAATTTAAAATAACAATCTGAAATTTTGAGCAATTCAAGTTCGGGCATGTGTGGATGCGAATGGTTGAAAATATCGGGTCGTTACAGATGGTATTAGAGCTTTGGCTCTAGGCAAACTTAGCATATATAGTAAGTTTCTTCCGGAATCACTTTCGCTCGAGCCTATCTTCAAATCAGAATCCTAAATTGATTAGAGTTCCTCTAATTTGAAATCTCTATCTTTGTTTGAAAATCGTTCTTGCCTCTCCCTATTTATATTCCTATATAAGTATATCTATTGTAAAAACCCTAGATTTTTCATATATTTTAATATTTGACCTTATTTTATTTTGAATTTTTTTTAAAAACTTGTTTTATTTCAAACATTTCATTTTTAAATATAAGTGTTGATTATTATGTGAATTATAATTTCAAACCGGTATAAATTGGATATTTTACTGAAAGATGAATTTCTGTTCAAACTGATCAAACTTTGACTTTTAAATTTCAAATTTAAATATTTAAAGTCCTAAATTTTATCTTTTATTATGGAAATAGATTTAATAACATGAATACTACTTTTCGTTTCATTGAAAACGGAGTTATATTGTGAAAGTTATGTATATTTCAATATTTAGTACAATTTGAGTTATTTGGCTATTTTGTTTATTTTAAATTATATATATTATACTTTCTTTGTCATATTTTATTTTAATATGTGTTAATATGTTATTTATGTATATATTTTTTTAAATATTTTTAAAGTGCTATTATAATTTTTCTAAAGTTCATTTGAATTTATTTCAATTTATAGAGCCTGGTTATATATATTGCTATTTTCTTTATTTAATTGGTTTTATTTAAATTTGATTTAATTATTTTTTTAATTTACTTTATTTCTGAGTTTATTTATCTCTATTATCAGCTATTTTCTTATATATATATATATATATATATATATATATATATATTATAAATAAATTAGTGGAAATTTGAAAGGTCTTAAACTTTTTATATTCCAAAGTCCTTTTATCTTCCGCCTTTTCATTTTCTCAACTTACTCATTTATTTTGGTCGTTCCTTCTCAAGCCTATAGCCATGATTTTTTATGAAATTCACATGAGAAAACACTTTCTCACTTCAATTTTAACGTCACTTTCAGATCTGAAGATGAAAGCTTTGGTAATGTCTCTTTTCTTTCCACTTTTCTTACCATTTTATTTAATTTTTCTAGTGGATTTGCACTTGCCTTCTTCATCTCTATATGATCGGCATGCCCTCCTCCAAACCCTAGGCCACCTTCACCAACACCCCCTCTGGTCAAAACTCCCTCCAGCCCATCCCCATCCTTGGCCGTGCACCCATGATGGCAAGATCCGCCTAGAAAATGAGCAAAACATCACCTAAATTCCAAGCCTAGCCTATATTTTTGCACCACCACTTCAACCAACCTGTCGCTGCCACTTCCTCCACCACCACCAGTTCAGATCTGACCACCACCCTCTGCCACATCATTCACCACCATCTGGACATCAGGCCTTGACCTTAGAACTTCTGGCGGAACCCATTTGTAGCCAAGATATGTTGTATATTGCCTAGTTGTTGAAGATGTATGCGCCTAGATCTATGCACCATCAAAACCATCATAGGCCGACCCATGATGAACCCAAAACAGACCCTATAGCATGCCATGGCCGAGCTAAACACCTACCTAGCTGATGCATATGAAGTTGAGAACAAGTGCAATGCATTTGATTTTGTTTTGGGTTTTGATTTCTAACATCGTTTAGTGATAAATTGTTTTAAAACTTATCTCTCTTTCATTGTTTTGTTCAAATGTTTGATCAAGGCTTTTAGCTTTGGCTCTCCACTCTCAAGTCATTTCTGTATTGTCGTGCCTTCATAGTGTCTATATTGTTTTGCTTTTTTAGCTATCTCCAGCTCTGAACAGGTGAGTTATTCTCACTAGACAATATGTACATATATAACAAGTAAATTGACCCCTTTTGAATCTGTAAAATGCATTATCATGTTACACCTGCTATATTATGATTATATGATGTTCACCCATGCTTAAACACCTTTTATAACATCTGTTACTATTTTACTATTATGTTCTATTATTTTAATCATTTTATCACACTGCAAGTTCCCTTTAGATTGGAATCACTATGGGTTGAAATGATACATACCCGAACGGACTTTAGAATAGGAGAAAATCATTATGGGCTGAAATGATAGGCCTGAATGATTTTCAATTATTTTCATTTACTTGGGATTGCGGGTTTGAAATGATCAAACCCGGGTTTTCTTTGTAAATTACGGGTTGAAATGATATATTATCTGTATCACTTTACCTAGGCTAGAAAATGAAATACAGACCCGTTGTTAAAATATGTTTTTCTAAAAAATTTAAAATATTTTAGAAATGTAAATATTACAATATTTTGATTTAAATTTGATTAAAAATGATTTTTGTAAAGCATTATTGATTTTCTGAAAATTTATAAGTAGAATAAATAAATGGTAAATTTAGAAAATCTAAAATGTAAGTTATTTTGAAAATTATAATTTGGTGATAAATGGAATTTAAATTAAATATGAAAATATGATAAATTTATGATATTTTGAATTAAATGAATTTAAAATGATTTTATAATATATTAATGATTTTTGAATAAAGTTAAAATGTGAAATGAATGAATATTTAAGTTGAAATTTTGAAATATAACTAAAATTAGAAATTTGTGAATTTGGCTTAAAAGTGAATTTTAAGTTAAGTAAATAAAATGAAATTAAGTTATATTTGAAAATTTTAAACTTAATTGTTAAGTTAAATTTAATTTAATGAATTTAAAATTTAATGTTGGAATTTAATAAGTGAATTATTATTAAATTTTGATTTTTGAATGGAGATTTAACTTTATAAAATCATGAATATAAGGATATTTGAATGATTGTTTTAAAAGTGAAATTATATGATTTTATAAGTTAAAAATGATTTAAATAAAAATATATAAAATCATGAATACAAGGGTATTTGAATGATTGTTTTAAAAGTGAAATTATATGATTTTATAAGTTAAAAATGATTTTGATAAAAATATAACTGTTTGTGAAATTATACTGAATATTTGAAGTTAATTAACTGCATTTCTGAAATGCTATTAATTCTAATGTAAATGATAATACAACGTTTGTAAATGTTGTAGTTGATAATAATAAACCAAATGGCTAAGTTTAGTTAAAGGCTATTATAGCACTTTTGTAAATGTTATAATTGTTGAATTTAACTAAGTTTTATTTGAAACTATTGTAACCCTATTATAGCATTTTTAAATGCTATCTTTTGTTAAATTGAACTTTTCTGAATGTAACTTTCTGTAGCAATTTCTAAATGCTGCGGAAGTTGAATTTTCATCTATTTTAATAAATTAAGTGAATAAATGAATTTTGAAAGACTAAAATTTTGGAAATTTAATAGTTTAATTATTAAACATAATAACTTCATTTTAAAATGAAGTAATTTGTTTGGAAATATAAACTATTTTGAAATGTGTTTTGTAATGGTATTTAAAGTAAATAAAAATGAATGTGGTTTGGAAGATATGATATTTTGATATTTTGAAATGGATTTTGAATGATATTGAATTTTGAAATGATATTTGATTTTGAAGTATAAAATACCATTTTGAAATTATAACCACGGGATGTACTTAATTTATAGTTTAACTGATTCTTAAAGGATGGGCAATCCCAAGCATCCTTTAATTTATTGTGCATTTCTACTACAGTTCACTTGAGTTAGTTTACATTATATAAGTATATATTGTCCTTACTCGAGTGTTTTTTGTTTTACTTTACTCTTGGGTCAGCCTGAGTATTCACAGCTTTGGATTCTCTTTCTGGAGCTGGTCTTTGCTGGAGTTTCTGCTTATATACATTTATATCTGCTTTCTGTTTCAACTGTTCTAGTTTTTCTCATGTATTATTGAACTTATATGTATTTTGGATTTCTATTATGTTGTTTTCAGACTGTATTATGTATTTGGTTTGAGACTCTGCCGTAGTAGCTTCATGAACTACTATGTATTTTATATTCCGCTGCGAGTTATTTTGGTATTTCTGTGTCTGTGATTCTGTGATTGTATTTTATTTGCTCCAAATTTATTTAAAATGCGATATTTTGAGCAATTCAAGTCCGACATGTGTGTCTGCCATTGCACTTGGAGGGTGCAGCATGATAGGGGGTTCTCGCTTCCTGGTTTGGTAGTGAACGGTTAACTCTTACTCCTACATGTCCCCGCAGGGGTTGGTGGTGCAGTCGAGAGGCTGGCCGTAAAGGCAGAAAACAGGTACCAATATATGCTACGGTGGGCGTTACCCCACTGGCGCGGACCGTTATAGTTGGTATCAGAGCTTTGGCTTTAGGCAAACTTTTTCCTGCGAAGAAAAAACTCATTAGAGATAGGGTAGAAATACCCTAGAATGAGTGAAATCAATCTCAGAATCCTTTCTTTGTGAGAGAACATATTTTCGAAGTATGAAATGATTTCCAAATGATTTTAAAAGATTTTCAAAGAGTATTTTGGTATAAAAATTTTCTTACTTTGAAACCAAGATTTTCTAAACTTCATCCCTTCTGAATCCAGCTTATTAGAAATCTCTTGGTTAGGATTCTTATCGACTAGCATTCCCTGAACTTTGGAACGCTCCTAGTTGTTCTGAAATCCAGTCTTGTCTTCCCTATTTTTATCCTTTTGATTTTTGAGCATTCCGTAACTCCACTTTCGAATAACCTCTCTAAAGATTGGTGATTTCGCAAGTCTTTGAATGATTTATAAAGGGTTGAAACTTCTTTACAATTAGCATTGATTCACCGGAGATTTCTATATTCTTGGTTTACGATGCTATCTATCCCCTGCTCTACCGGATTTTACCTCTGGCAATCGAATGCCGATTTGCCTTAGATTTTCGAATTGATTATATTCCTAAAGTCACGGTTGACCAGTTAAGGTCGCCCACGATTTATATAGGCTTATCCACCTTCTATTATTGAATTATCTTATCTTAGTTCGAGCTTATCTTCGAATTGGGATTCTATTTGATTAGAGTTCCTCTAAATTCGAATTTCGGTTTGTTTTGAAATCCATCCTTGAATCATCCCTTGGAAATTTGTGTTTGGTTGTATTTTGAAATTATGCATACATTAAAATTATTATTTTGATAAGGATGATCCTCTTTGTTATAGAAAAGTGAAATGTTTTTGATAAAGATTATGTATCTTTTAAATGAAAATTTGAAATTTTGAAAATTTATAAGAATTTGACTTATATAAAATGATTTATAACTGAAAAGTTTTGAATGTTGAATTTCGAGGAATCGAACTCTGGTGTTTTGAAATTGGTTTTAAGATTTTGGAAAATATATAATATTAATAATACGATTTAAAGATATTTTTCCGAATAAGAAATGTTTCTAATGTATTCGAATAAATTCCAATGATTTTCGAAGAGATTTCAGAGAAGTTTCAAGAAAATAAAAGTCCATAACCCACTTATGTCGCTGGAAAATAATTTCGGTGATGAATGCATGCATCATCGACATTGATTTCGAGTTTCTGAGTGGGGGAGAGGCCACTCTAGTAGCTTTGCTATGCGAGTGATTTTGTGAAACCAAATTTTGATTTCAGATTTTGAAGTATGATTTGATATTCGAAAGATATATGTATGTATATTTGAAAATGATTTAAAGTAAGCCGGTGTTCAGTCCCCGAGTTTCGGATTTGTAACCTATCTTTTGAAATTTTATTACTGATTTGTTGTTGATTTCCAACTCTTGGATTGAAAATATGATTTCTTCGACTATTTTGAAGGTTCGAGCACTTCCAAATCAAGGTTAACTTTTCAAAGCGAAGAAATTTTGAATGGTATAAGTTATTTGATAAAGAATATAAGTTTAGTTTTGTATGATTAAAGTATAAAGTGATATGATTTATATAAGTTTGAAACTGTTTGTTGAGTGAAATAAATAAGACTATTTTGAATTATACTGGTATGAAATGTAGATTTGAAATGTTTTGAATAAAGTTTATATATAGAATAATAATCCTTCCTATGGTAAATTGGATTTTTCATATAGAAATAAATAGTTTGAAGGTTTTAAAAAGGGATGGTTTTAAACTTAGTAACCATTTTAGATATTTTGATGATTGAAATGGTTTGGAAATGATTTAATCTTTATTTTGATAAAGAATGTGAATTTGAAATGATAATTGATTTTGATAAATTAATATTTGAAGTTTATATTTGTATGAAAGGATATTTGGTTTACTTGTAATTTGAGTTTATATAAAATATTAAGATTTATGAAATGAATATTTCAAAACTAAGTAAGAATGAAGTAACATCTTAGTAACATCAGTTTCGAAATGTTTTGAAAAAAAAATTAGTCTTCAAATGTTTGAGAAAAATTTGGTTTTAAATATTTTAACTTAGTAACATCTTTATGAAACTATATTTAACAAGTTGGAATAGATACATAAGTTGTACGTATGCCGTTTTATTCGCATAATTAATTTGATCCAAGTTTGAGTACACAAGTTCGAGGCGAATTACACCATTTCGTGTTAGGATTTTTCATTTGATTCTTGATGGCGAATATTTGATATGGATTTTGAGCTTGAGTCTATAATTCTCTATCATGGTATATGGCTATGCAAGGAGACTGATGGCTTCTAGTCGAGAAACCATATCGAAGTCCGCATTAGGGAAGTTGAATGGACAATACTAGTTCGAAAGCGAACTTGTGTGACCAAGCGAGCGATCGAATGTAATGTTGCAAAAAGATGTCATATGTAAGTAATAATGAAGTAAAATTTGAGATATATGAAATTATAAATTTTAGTTTTGAAATATGGTATATTTAAGCCTTGAAACATATTTAAGATTGAATAGTTTATTTTGTAAATCAAATCTATATTTGAAATTTGATAATATTTGAAATGGTTTTGTTGGAAAACTAAATTGAACTGAAACTGATTGTTTGAATTGAATTAAAATTGGAAATTTTAGATTTGGGTTTAATTGAATAAACTTGTGAAATGTAAAGAACTAAAGGAATGTTTTATGATTTCAAATGTATGATTTCGAAATGTTATGATTTTTCAAAGTGTAATGATTTCAAGTATTTTGGTTTCGAAAGATTTATAACTTTGAAAGTATTATGACTTTTGAAGGTGAATATATGTTTGAAATGGAAATGAATTTGTTTGACCTAAATTTTGTTGATCTGGAAATTTGGATTATTTTCTAAATCTATTGTTTTAAGAAACTTTGGAACTGAATATATGTAATTTGGAAGAAATGATTGGTGAAATCACATATGATTTTGAAACTGAATTGATATTGAATGGTTTGAAATTGAGAACCTTGATTTACTAAATACGTGATTTGGGAGTTATTGAACTTATATAAAATGATTTGTATAAGTATGAAATTGATTTGAAACCGTTGATCCGAAAAGGTACTCAATTTGTAAAGTGAAATCTTATATATAATGGACTTTATATAAGTATGATATTTGAAAGTGATTTTGAAAGGTACTATATGATACATATTTTCGAAGTAAAGATATGGAAAGTGCCTTCTTCTTGATATCCGATTTGTGGCCACATCTTGGATTCATTCTATCGATATTATTCTCTCTGATTTGGGTTTTTCGGATATGATACTCGAGTGTCCATTGATTTTTCTTCGAGCGACTGCATGGCACAACTGTCTAGCTGAGCTGGCCTGGGGGTACGGATTGTTTCCTGGGGGATCCAGGCGTAACCATTGTGTATCCTGCACTCTATGTAGGTCGCATTAGTAGCAAAACTGCCTGGCTGAGACAGCCTTGGGGTACGAATTTTTTCCTGGAGGATCCAAGCATAACCATTGTATATCCTGCACTCTACTAGTCATCATGGCTTAACTCGCAGGGCTGAGAAAACTTACGGATACAGATTGTTTCCTAGGGGATCCAGGCGTAACTATTGTGTATTTATGATCCATGGTTAGACAACTGTTTTGGTTTGGTTGATTTTTGTGGATTGTACTTTCCATATATGTTTTTAAAAGTGTTTTCCAGTATTTTCACTAGGTGTTGAAACAAGTCTACCAAGTACCTGGAGAATTCTAGCTTTGCGCCTGATCAACGCGCTGCCAGAATCAACAGGAACGAGGATAAACTTGTTAAGACATCGAGTTATAAAAGTATTTTGATAAAGTATTATATAAAGAATATTTTGATCAGTTATTTTCCCTTCTAAAAATTTAAAATGTTTAAATATTGTTTACTTTGAACCATCAGATTTGAATCAAATGACTATTCATCATACTATAAAAAAAAAATTGAAATGTATAATGGTTTAAATAATGGTTCATCTTATCTTTCAACCTAATTTCCCTCCTAGCTACTTTCTCCCTAGAAACTCCTAAATTTTATCTTTTATTATGGAAATAGATTTAATATCATGAATACTGCTTTTTGTTTCGTTGAAAACGAAGTTATATTGTGAAAGTTATGTATATTTCAATATTTAGTACAATTTGAGTTATTTGGCTATTTTGTTTATTTTAAATTATATAAATTATACTTTCTTTATCATATTTTGTTTTAATATGTGTTAATGTATTTTTTTTTTAATATTTTTAAAGTGCTATTATAATTTTTCTAAAGTTCATTTGAATTTATTTCAATTTATAGAGCCTAGTTATATATATTGTTGTTTTCTTTATTTAATTGGTTTTATTTAAATTTGATTTACTTATTTTTCTAATTTATTTTATTTCTAAGTTTATTTATCTCTATTATCAGCTATTTTCATATATATATAAATTATAAATAAATTAGTGGAAATTTGAAAGGTCTTAAACTTTTTATATTCCAAAGTCCTTTTATCTTCCGCCTTTTCATTTTCTCAACTTACACATTTATTTTGGCCGTTCCTTCTCAAGCCTATAGCCGTGAGTTTTTATGAAATTCACATGAGAAAACACTTTCTCACTTCAATTTTCATGTCACTTTCAGATCTGAAGATGAAAGCTTTGGTAATGTCTCTTTTCTTTCCACTTTTCTTACCATTTTATTTAATTTTTCTAGTGGATTTGCACTTGCCTTCTTCATCTCTATAATCGGCCTGCCCTCCTCCAACCCCTAGGCCGCCTCCACCAACACCCCCTCTGGTCAACACTCCCTCCAGCCCATCCCCATCATTGGCCGTGCACACATGATGGCAAGATCCACCAAGAAAATGAGCAAAACATCACCTAAATTCCAAGCCTAGCCTATATTTTTGCACCACCACTTCAACCAACCTTTAGCTGCAACTTCCTCCACCACCATCAACTCAGACCTGACCACCACCCTCTGCCAAATCACTCACCACCATCTGGGCATCAGGCCTTGACCTTAGAACCTCTGGCCGAACCCATTTGTAGCCAAGATATATTGTATATTACCTAGTTGTTGAATATGTATGCACCTAGATCTATGCACCATCAAAACCATCATAAGCCGACCCATGCTGAACCCAAACCAGACCCTATAGCATGCCATGGCCGAGCTAAACACCTACCTAGCTGATGCATATGAAGTTGAGAACAATTGCAATGCATTTGATTTTGTTTTGGGCTTTGATTTCTAACATCGTTTAGTGATAAATTGTTTTGAAACTTATCTATGTTGCGTTGTTTTGTTCAAATGTTTGATCAAGGCTTTTAGCTTTGGCTTTCCACTCTCAAGCCATTTCCGTATTGTCGTGCCTTCATAGTGTCTGTATTGTTTTGCTTTGGTAGCTATCTCCAGCTCTGAACATGTGAGTTATTCTCACTAGACAATATGTACATATATAACAAGTAAATTGACCCCTTTTGAATTTGTAAAATGCATTATCATGTTACACCTGTAATATTATGATTATATGATGTTCACCCATGCTTAAACACCAATTATAACATTTGTTACTATTTTATTATGTTGTTTTGTTATTTTTATCAGTTTTTCACACTGCAAGTTCCCTTTAGATTAGAATCACTATGGGTTGAAATGATACATACCCGAACGGACTTTAGAATAGGAGAAAATCATTATGGGCTGAAATGATAGGCCTGAATGATTTTCAATTATTTTCATTTACTTAGGATTGCGGGTTTGAAATGATCAAACCCGGTTTTTCTTTGTAAATTACGAGTTGAAATGATATATTACCCGTATCACTTTACCTAGGCTAGAAAAATACAGACCCATTGTTAAAATATGTTTTTCTAAAAAAATTAAAATATTTTAGAAATGTAAATATTATAATATTTTGATTTAAATTTGATTAAAAATGATTTTTGTAAAGCATTATTGATTTTCTGAAAATTTATAAGTGAAATAAATAAATGGTAGAGTTAGAAAATCTGAAATGTAAGTTATTTTGGAAATTATAATTTGGTGATAAATGGAATTTAAATTAAATATGAAAATATAATAAATTTATGATATTTTGAATTAAATGAATTTAAAATGATTTTATAATATATTAACGATTTTTGAATAAAGTTAAAATGTGAAATGAATGAATATTTAAGTTGAAATTTTGAAATATAACTAAAATTGGAAATTTGTGAATTTGGCTTAAAAGTGAATTTTAAGTTAAGTAAATAAAAATGAAACTAAGTTATATTTGAAAATATTAAACTTAAGTGTTAAGTTAAATTTAATTTAATGAATTTAAAATTTAATGTTGGAATTTAATAAGTGAATTATTATTAAATTTTGATTTTTGAATGGAGATTTAACTTTATAAAATCACGAATATAAGGGTATTTGAATGATTGTTTTAAAAGTGAAAGTATATGAGTTTATAAGTTAAAAATGATTTGAATAAAAATATATAAAATCATGAATATAAGGGTATTTGAATGATTGTTTTAAAAGTGAAATTATATGATTTTATAAGTTAAAATGATTTAAATAAAAATATAATTGTTTGTGAAATTATACTGAATATTTGAAGTTAATTAACTGCATTTCTGAAATGCTATTAATTCTAATGTAAATGATAATACAGCATTTGTAAATGATGTAGCTGATAATAATGAACCAAATGGCTAAGTTTAATTAAAGGCTATTATAGCATTTTTGTAAATGTTATAATTGCTGAATTTAACTAAGTTTTATTTAAAACTAATGTAAACCTATTACAGCATTTTTAAATGTTGTCTTTTGTTAAATTGAACTGTTCTGAATGTAACTTTCTGCAGTAATTTCTAAATGCTGCGGAAGTTGAATTTTCATCTGTTTTAATAAATTGAGTGAATAAATGAATTTTGAAAGACTAAAATTTTGGAAATTTAATAGTTTAATTATTAAACATAATAAGTTCATTTTATGATTTAAAATGAAGTAATTTGTTTCGAAATATAAACTATTTTGAAATGTGTTTTGTAATGGTATTTAAAGTAAATAAAAATGAATGTGGTTTGGAAGATATGATATTTTGATATTTTGAAATGGATTTTGAATGATATTGAATTTTGAAATGATAATTGATTTTGAAGTATAAAATACCATTTTGAAATTTTAACCACGGGATGTATTTAATTTATAGTTTAAATGATTCTTAAAGGATGGGCGATCCCAAGCATCCTTTAAGTTATTGTGCATTTCTACTATAGTTCACTTGAGTTGGTTTACATTATATAAGTATATATTGTCCTTACTCGAGTGTTTTGTGTTTTACTTTACGCTCGGGTCAGCCTGAGTATTCACAGCTTTGGATTCTCTTTCTGGAGCTGGTCTTTGCTGGAGTTTATGCTTATCTACTTTCTGTTTCAGCTGTTCTAGTTTATCTCATGTATTAGTGAACTTCTATGTATTTGGGATTTCTATTATGTTGTTTTCAGACTGTATTATGTATTTGGTTTGAGACTCTGCCGTAGTAGCTTCATGAACTACTATGTATTTTATATTCCGCTGCGAGTTATTCTGATATTTCTGTGCCTGTGATTCTATTATTGTATTTCATTTGCTCCAACTTTATTTACAATGCGATATTTTGAGCAATTCAAGTCCAGCATGTGTGGATGTGAATGGTTGAAAATACCGGGTTGTTACATCTATCTTCTATTTTGAATTTTAATTATCTCATCTATGTTAGAGTCCCTTCTATTTGTTTTGAATCTCCCTTGATTGAGTTTCACCTTAAATTTTGAACTTCTATCTTGTTTGATTTTGGACCATTGAATGATACGTAACTATTTTGTAAATGGCAAATCGAAAGAGCAAAAAGTAGCCCATCAAGCACGAAGAGCTCTGGCCCGTAAGAAATGGGAGGAGACAATCGAGGAGCAAGAGAGGCTGTGGAGAGAAAGGGCAGAACCTGGTCCTTATGACCATGTCATTTGTTATCGGTGCTAGGAGAAGGGACATTATGCAGCCATGCGCGGAAAGAGAGATAAAGGGAAGAAGAAGGAGGGCAAGCGCTTTCGATCCAAAATTTTCTTGTTTTAAGTGTCATGAGAAGGGACACTTCCCAAGTCATTGCCTGAAGGTGAAGAAGGTGAAATCGGCACTCACTACATCAATTGACCAGTCAACCATTTTCTACCACTGTAGGCAGACTGGACATATAGCCAGAGATTGTTTTGAGAGACAACGCGGTAGACAAGCTATGTTGCGTCCTGCTCGAGCTGCTGCCTTCCAAAGTTCATTAGGGAAAATGGAAGAGTAGTGTACTCATACAGGAAACGTCATAGTTGGGTGCACCTTGATATGGAGTGTACTGGACCTGTGGAAGCTCCACCTGGCAGAATTAATACCGATGCATTACTCTTGTAGAAGTATGGATCAGTGGAGTCTGTTTGTTATCAATGGTAGAAGTTAAGTCTTATTAAGTGAACTCTATTATATCCTTTACCTAGTAAGAGTCAATGTGTCGAACTTAATACATATAATTATGCTTTAGCATTTCGCTTGACGAGAATTTGTGATTTTTCACTAATGAAAGAGATTTCTTTGAATTGATATACCTCGAAATCTTGTTTAGGAGTCTCATTGAGTAGGATCACTTTTGAATTTGACTTTGACCTTATCTCGTTCTAGGATTCATTCTAGGATCATCCCTTGAAAAATTGGGTTTGTTTGTGTTTTAGAAATTGTTTTATATATCGAAATTATTACTTTGATAAGTATGATTATATTCTATATATATAAAAGGAAAATGTTTTCGACAGGGATTATATATCTTTTAAAAATGAGAATTTAAAGTTTCGATGGGATTTGAAATTTTGGAAATTTTATATAAGAACTTGATTTATATAAAAATGATTTATAATTAAAGGGTTTTGAATTTGAAATTTGAGGAATTAAACTATGGTATTTTGAAAATTGGTTTTAAGATTTTGAAAATATATAAAAATATGATTTTAAAGTATTTTCAAATAATAAATGTTTCAAATGACCTCAAATGAGTTCCAATGATTTCGAAGGAATTTTAAAGAAGTTTTCAAGAAAATAGAAGTATAGAACTCACTAATGTCGCTGGAAAATAATTTTGGTGATGAATGCACGCATCATCGACATTGATTTTCGAGTTTCAGAATGGGGAGAGGCCACTTTAGTAGCTTTGCTATGCGAGTGATTTTGTGAAACCAATTTTGATTGCAAATTCCGAAGGATGATTTGATTTTCGAAAGATATATGTATATATATTTGAAAATATTTTGAAGTGAACCGGTGTTCAGTCCTCGGGTTTCGGATTTGTTTTGGTATGACCTTATATATATATATATATATATATATATATATATTGAAATTAAGAACCTTGCTTTACTAACTACTTGATTTGGGAGTTATCGAACTTATATGAAATTGATTTGTATAAGTATGAAGTTGATTCGAAAACTATTGATTTTTGAAAGTACTCGATTTGAAAATGGAATCTTATATATAATGGGCTTTATATAAGTTGGATATTTGAAAGTGATTTGAAAAGGTACTATACGATACATATTTTCGAAGTAAAAATATGGAAAGTGCCTTCTGCTTGATAACTGCTCTGTGGCCACATTGTGGATTCATACTATCGATATTATTCTCTCTGATTTTGGCTTTTCAGATGTGATGCTCGAGTGTCCTACCATGGCATAACCCATGGTCATTTTTTTGGGTAGCATAATCCGCAATGAAAAGATTGCTTAAAGGGTGCGGATGTTTCCTGGGGGATCCAAACGTAACCATTATTATGTATCCTACGGTCTATTGGTTTTGTTGTCGTGGCGTAATCCGCAAGGTAGAGATTGCTTAAAGGATACAGATGTTTCCTGGGGGATCCAGGCATAACCATTGTTATGTGTCCTACGATCCACAGTTTTGGTTATCATGGCGTAATTCGCAAGGCAGTGATTGCTTAAAGGTACGGATGTTTCCTGAGGGATCCAGGCGTAACCATTGTGTATCTACGATCCAGGTGATTTGTTTGAATTGTACTTTCCATATCGGTTTTGAAGGTTTTTCAAATATTTTCACTGGGTATTGAAACATGTATATTAAGTACTTGAAGAATTCTAGCTTTGCGCTTGATCAACGCATGGACATAGTCTGTAAGAACAAGGATAAACTTGTTGAAACATCGAGTTATAAAAGTATTTTCGAAAGGAAAATTTATTCGATATAAAAGTATTATATTATAAAGGTATTTTATTACAAAGGTATTTTTCAGCAAAGGAATTTGTATTAATATTTGAAATTGAAATTCTTATGGTTTGAATCAACTATTCATGCGCGATACGATCATTTTGAATCTAGCTTATCTGCTCAACTTTATTTATTCGCATATATTCTGTTTTTCCGAATCTATCTTCTTTTCCTTTTTGAATATAATGTTTAAAATATTGTTTATTTATATACTACATGGTTTAATAGAAAATTTTAGTGTTATAAATATTTTAGAAGTTATTAATTAAATAAAATATATTTAGTGAAAATGATTATTGGTTTTATTAATAATGTTTGAAAAGTATCTTGAGAAAATTAATAAATTTATTAATTATGGATTTAATGTTTCAATAACCTCTTTGTAATATAACTAATAATGTAAATAATTGTTTCAAAGAGTTTTCATGTATTTATAAAGGTGTCATTGAACATATAAATGGAAATGTTTTGATTTGCAAAGTTTATAAATGATTATTTATGTATATGATAAATGGGTTTAACCAAATTACTGAAAATTAATTAACCCAAATTGAAATTTATATACTTTATAAATTATTGTCTATCCTTGTCTTTCAATCTATTTTTCTTTCTGGTTGTTCTATTCTCCTACCTCCTTCCTTTTCGGGGACGAAAAGTTTTGAGTGGGGGAGAGTGTAACGACCCAAATTTCTAGTGATTTTATTTATTTAAATAATTGAAATCTTTCGAAATTTTAAACAATAAAATTTGAAAATAAAAATTTATTATTTGGAATGCGTCTATTTAAACATAGCAAATGATAAATATTCATCTGATAATATTGAAGTTTATTTTCGTGTGAAATTCTATTTCAATTTAAATCAGTTAAAAATCGATGGTAATAAAATAATTTTCAAACATGAATATTTTTATACAGAAAATTTGTAAATGATCTTCTGAGTGAAACGTCGAACTTCATTTCATCAGATTTGGACGTCTACAGCTCCATCGATCTTATTTTCTACATTTTTGCTACATTTTCGGTAGCGAAAATTTGAATTTTATAATTCGATCGTATCACTAATATATGTATACCGTTTTGATCGTCGCGTCGTGCTAATCTCTACGGTATATTCAACTCTGCATTTTGAAGCGCGGTACGTGAAGGAAACAGAAAACGGATAACCGTAACGGTTAAAATTGCAACTTTTCGTTTCCGCGCCCATTCAAATTTCGAACGGCTTAATATAAAATGACAACTAGCATTTATTTTGCAAAGTGATTTTTGCTTCTCCAGAATCTACTGCTAACTTTTAACGTGTTGTCGTTACATCTTTATTTATTATATTTTATTTGGTCCATTTGTTTTACTTCGTTTTAACCGTTACTTTGCAAAGAATTTAATATCTTCTGTTCCAATTCATTATTACTTTGAAGGGCTCACCTTTATAATTTAAACCATTTTTATTCTTCTCCCTGTCCTCATTTTATTCTTCTTCCTTTTCTTTTCTTTGTTGCATTTTTCACGGCCAAACTCCCTTTGCAACTGCGTCGGCCTCCCTACAACTCGAGACAGCCACCGACCCTCTTCTTTCCCCACAGCTCACTCGCCTCCTTCCCCTTTCTACTTCGCTCCGCCGAGACCCTGGTCCCCTCATCTTTTCTTCCTCTCCTCCTTGATCGACACCCCATCTTGCCGAGACTCCAAAGCATCCGCACACCGTGTTCATCAACCCCTCTCCTTCCAGGAAACTCGAACCTCTCTCCCTCCCAAACCCTCTCGGACTGTCTTCCACCACGGCATCGCCGTCGACTGCAAACGGAGCCAAACCACACCTCGAGCGCACCTCCACCATAGCATCCGCTCCAAGCCTCTCCACGCCTGAAAGCATCGCCTCGTCCTCCCGAAGCCTGAACCCATCACAGTTTCTTCACCCACAAACCCCGCGCTCCGCGCCGATCGCCAACCTCCGCCATTCTCTGACCCGCATCTGCCACTTCCTCGCCTCAGCCGGGTCCACGCTCGTGCAATAAAACTCCTCATTCCTTCCACCTCCGGCCTCTGCCATGCTCGGCCCTGCGCGTCACTGTTGCCTTCCAGTTTGTTGCAGGTGAGTATATATGCGTGTGTAGTGTGTGTGCCGTGTATATATATGTGTGTGTAGTGTGTGTGCCATGTGTGTATATATATGTGTGTGTGCGCGCGCGCGCGTGCGTGTGTAGTGTGTGTGTAGTGTGTGTGCAGTGTATATATGTGTGTGTAGTGTGTGTGCAGTGTATATATATGTAATACTATTGCGTCGATTTTAGTAACACTAGTTATTTTGTGTATGTTGTTATGTAAAAAGGTGTGTGTGTGTGTGTGTGTGTGTATATATATATATATATATATATAT
The DNA here is from genome assembly GCA_030765085.1 of Allium cepa. Taxonomy (NCBI): domain Eukaryota; kingdom Viridiplantae; phylum Streptophyta; class Magnoliopsida; order Asparagales; family Amaryllidaceae; genus Allium; species Allium cepa. Next base: position 170,880,491 of record CM060932.1, read on the forward strand.
ATAAATGTTTTACGTGTTAAAAATATTGATATTTACTATTGATATGTTTGTTTTATAAATATGAATTATAAGTCATAAATATTATTATTTTATCTTAAATTTCATATGATCTTAAGTATAATAGACAAATATCATTGATCTTTAATACTTGGGTTTTAAGGAAAAATGATTTTAAATTTTATACTATTTTAATTTCATCTAACTCAAATTATCATATAATAACAATGTTTATATATTTTTCAGCTTATATTAAAACTGATTTGATTTCTTTCTTCGATTCCTTTTATCAGCTTTGTCATCAAATTCGTGCCAATCTAATTTTGCTTTGGAATTCGTAGCTTGTTTCCTTGTCAAAAATCTATCTAGCCTCGAAAGGTGAGCAACCACTCATGATTAACGTTCTTGCATTTATTAAATTTGATTTCAATTGAAACAACAATTGAAATATACTGCTGTAGTTATTTAAATTGATAAATATGTTATTATCTGTAATTGTTCACCTGTGGGATATGACACCATATCCTGTTGTTTATATTATATTGTTATTGATGATATATGTCTGTTATTATTATTATATTATCTGTTATCTTTAAATTGATAAATATGTTATTATCTGTAATTGTTCACCTGTGTGATATGACACCATATCTTGTTGTTTATATTATATTATTATTGATGATATATGTCTGTTATTATTATTATATTATCTATTATCACTCTGCAAGTTCCCTGTTAGCATAGAAATCACTATGGGTTGAAATGATACATACCCGAACGGACTTTAGAATAGAAGAAAACCGTTATGGGTTGAAATGATAAACCCAAGCGATTTTCATTTGAATTGAATTTGGGATTACAGGTTGAAATGATATCCACCCATAAATATTTAAATTACGGATTAAAATGATAAATATCCATACCATTTGATCATAGAATAGAAAATTATACACCGACGCTGTTGGTCTATATAAATAATTTGAAATGAACTCTATGGTTTTGAAAAGAAATATATAGTTGTAATAAATATTGATTCTTAAATATATTATATATATATAAAATGGTAATGATATATATATAGGTTTAATGATAATATTAAATTTAATTAAGATTGATTTAATACATATAATATGTTTAAGCATTTTAAGTTATATTTCAAATAGATTTTGGTAATAACTTGAATAAGTTAAGGTTGGGAAGGTAAATCTGAAATATATTTGAAATTGTAATCAATTAAGAATTAAATTTGACTAAATCAATTTGAAACTTATTGGAATTGAGATCTAAAAGATATGATTGTATAACGTGATTTTGATTTAAGTAAGTTAATGAATATTTCACGTTTGAATGAATTTAAGGAAATATTTAGTAAACTGTAATTTTAGATTATTTAAATGATATTGAATTTATTAAGTGAATATTTTAATACCAAATAATAATGAGGTTAAATCGAAATCTATATGACACTATTAAATTGAACTTTGAAATGTAGAATATCAAAGCTTTGAAATGTACTGGAATTTAAATGGTTAATTTGTTATTCAGATCTGTATTTGAAATCAATATAATTTGATTTTGTTATTTAGAAAACTAAATTGAATGAAAATTGACAAAATGAGATTGAATTTGATTTGAATGGAAAAGTTGGATTGATTTTTGAAGCGACTTGTGGAATTGAGGAAATATGTATATATATTTAATGAAGATCGTATTTTGGTTTTGATGTATAAATTTATTTGAAATGACCACGGTGTATTAGTGTATATTTCTATACTGTAGATAGTTCCACGGATCCTTAGAGGATGGTTATCCCAAACATCCTTTAAGTTACTTGTATTTCAGTTGTTATTTCACTTGGGTTGGATTTATTAATATAAGAATGTTAATCCTGACTCGAGTGTTTGTGTTTTGCTTTACGCTCGGGTCAGACTAAGTGATACAGCATTTGAGACTCACCTTTGGAGTTTGGAGCTTTGTTTGGAGATCCAACCTTCAGCTCTTCCAGTTGATTTGTTTAGAGAGGTCCTCAGTTGTACTGGAGACTCCACTGTATTTGAGATATTCCGTTGTGTTTCATTTCAAACTCTGTTGTATATATAGTAGCTTCATGACTGCTATTTATCTGTTCCGCTACGTTATTATTATATTACTTTGTGTCTGTGATTCTGTGATTGATTTATTTACTATTTATGCTGAGTTTTGCCAAATTTAAATTAACAATTTGATATTTTGAGTAATTCATGTCCGGGCATGTGTGGATGCGAATGGTTGAAAATATCGGGTTGTTAAAATAAATATAGCGAAAATAAAGATACGTGAATAAGTCTTGAAGGCATCCGGTTCATCTCCTAAAGCTCCACAGTATCCATAGCTAAATCTACGAATATGCTTAGGTTAACCTGAGCATTATAAGAAAATAATGCATGGATCGGTTTAGTAAAACAGCGTGAGAAATAGAATAAATGGATACTTAATGTTATAAAACCATTCAAAAATAAAGGTACCTCGTAATACCACGCCACAAATAAGCGTGTATGGATTTTTACCTTACGATAACCAAATCATTTTAAATAGAAAATCCAGTGGTATTATAATAACATCTAGGGTTTTAAAATAAATATATAACATATCAGGAATGCTTTCATCTCACATTGCAGTAGTTGGCATAACTAAATGCCTAAGGCAGATTAGATTCCATACAATGACTAGGTCACAAGGGTATTAATGTGCACGTAAATATGCATATTTTTACCACTATATTTAATCTATTTAAATTAATAAATGATCATATTGGGTATTTTAACTTGTTTAGATCAATATTCAATTATTTCAAATCATCACATATTCATCTTCATTCAGGGGCAAAATGGTTATTTTTGTGCATATATTAATATTCTAAAATCTAAATGAAAATTTCTCTATTATTTTGTAGGAATTTAAATTCAAATACAAGTGACTTCATGAAGATATATGCATGCACAAGAGTGAATACAAAAGAATAAAGATGGAAATAATTCATTTTATGGATCATGGAGGACATCACATACCCACCTACCTTCATGTATAAATTAGAGGCTAATGCACATGCTAGTAGAGTTTAAAGCTTCATGCATACTTAATTAATGATTATTTGATGCTAATGATTACTTGACCACCACACTTCTTAAGAGGGTAGTTTGGGTAGTTCCCAAAAAGTGGATTAAAGTTTCATACATGTATAAATACTCTTTTTGCTTCATGTAATTAGCTCTCTCTCTCTTAGGCACTCTTCTCTTAGTTTAGTTTAGATCAAAAATAAAATGAGAGCTCTCTTTCTTTTCGTGCCTACTTAACCATTTCTTTTATGTAATTTTTTATGCAATTTTAATTCAAGTTTTTTCTTGTTTATTTACTTTCATGTTGGTAGTGTAGATCTTCTTTTATTTTATGCAAGTAGAATAGTTCTCTTTTCCATTAGCTTTCATTTTCTTTTTTTTAGCTTTATGTTGCATGGCACTTGTGTTGATATGATAACACAAATGGGAGAGACTAAATTCTTCAATTTAGGGTAATGAAGCTCTCTAATTATATAGCTTCAACATTTTGATAATTATTACTTTTTTGTTCTTAATGGAAGAACGAATGTTGATGCGATTTATTGTTTTATGTTGAATTTGATAGTCCATGTTGTTCATAGCAAATAGACTATGCTTAAGCAATCACAAACAAAAAAATTACCTGTTCATTTACATATGATTATGGTAATGAAGTGGGTTTAAAATTAAAATTTAATGGTCTATATTTTAAATTAATAGTTAATAGGCCATGCTTAAATAGATTTTATTTTCTAATTCATTGTCATTTTTCATGAGAATTAACAAGTGGTTTAAAAGTTTTGTTATAATTTGATGGCTTATGTTGAGCTAATTAATAGCACAAATAGGTCATACTTATGATAAACACATCAATTAAATTCACTTATGACAAGAAAAGAGAGATCATAATTTTATAATTTGTTGAACTATGTGATTTAGAGAGTGAAAATTACCTCTAAATTGTCTTTAAACTCTCATATTTTTATCTATTTTCTTTTGCTATGTTGTTAGTTTTCTCATTTTCTAGCTTAACACTTTCTTCAACTTTAGTTTAATTTGATTGAATAAGAATTTAAAATCTAACAAGTTCCTACGGATCGACCAGTACTTGCCACACACTAGAATTGTACGCCGTGCACTTACGACTAATTTTATTATAAATTTTTCGACGATTTTCTAAACCGATTGAAAATTCGTCTTTGAACAAGATTTTGGCGCTATTGCCAAAGAGTTGTTTTGATTTTAGTTTTCTATTCTTCGAAATATTTTTGTTTTGATTTTTGTGTGTTAATATTTTGTGTGTTTGCATTTTTTTTTAAAAAAAATTGTATGTTTGTTGTGTGAATTTTGCTTTCGTTTGTTTGTTTGCTTATTTTTCTTGTTTGTTTTGCATTTCCATTTCTATTTTTTTTAAATATCCACACAATTAAAAAAAAAATTATTATTTTCGTTTGTATTTACATTTTCAATCACATTTATATTTACAAAAAAAAAAAAAAAAAAAAAATCACATTTTCATTTTCTTTACAACAATTCACCCCCGCTGATCACTGTGCTGCTGTTATTTTTAAGTCACAAACCATCAGACCATCCCCTGACCACCATATTCAGTGCATTCAAACACTGTTCCCAGTGCCTTGCTTCACCACCATCACCCATCCCCATAGTGCATTCATATCACCATATCATCCCACTTGCCAAAATCCATTCACCAACATCCCCTACAACATTTACTACCAAACCAAACTTCTCACTGTCTTCATTCATACCATAACAACTTCAAAACTGCTTCCCATTCCACAAAACTGTCTACTTGCTTCGACAACCCCTACAACATTTAATTCCACTCACTGCCATCCACTCATCTTACTGCATACAATTTCTCTGCTACTACTGCGACTGTTCTACCATCACCTGACTGCCATCTTCAATTCACAGCAAAACCATCAACCACTTCCATCAATACACTTCAACACTGCAACCTGACATCCCTCTACAAACACACCATTCACTTCATACCCACTGATAAATACACACTGCACCATGCTTCACAAGTTTCCGACCACCAAACTGCTTGTTACAGTGCTCATTTCACATCACCTCTGCAGTTCACATTCCACCAGAGCAACAACACACTGCAGATCACCAAAATATTGCTCTTCAGCCTAACATCACAGAACTTCTACACTGACAGACCCAATCATCCCCTTCTCAATCAAGAGCAACATCATCCTTACATCTTTACTAAATAAACTGCTCTACCTTCTACTACATTCAACTATCCCTCACAAACACCTCTGCCTTACAACCATACCACACAGCTCCTTCCCCTCTTCCATCACACTTCACTGCCTGCCTACGCTTACATCAGTGCAACCTACTACACCGAACCACATTTCAAACAACTTCAATCACTTCGTCAACAAAAAAAATCAACAATGGTGACAACATTTCAACAGTCGCTCGCCCAATTCGACAACACTTCGCACCGCGACCTGCAACATCCCACACCACAACCTAAAATTCCTACTTCCTCAATTCGCCTACAACAACAATCGAACATTCTGAAGCAGCAGACTTTTGCCCACCACCGTGACTCTAATTCACGCCTGAAACTGCTCCTTCGAACCCACTCACAATCTTCAACTACAAGCCTCAACTATGCAAACCCAAGATGATTCGCAAACCAACGATTCGAAAAATCCTCAAACTTTTGATTTTTTTTTTTTTTTTTTTAACTGGGCGCGAATTTAGATTCGGAGAATTTTACTTCGTGATTTTACATTAGGAGAGTAGTAATCTGCTATTTTTTTTAATGCGTGGTATTGTGTTCTTTCTTGTTTTAACAAGCGCTATGTTTTTTAATGCGTGGGCTTCTTTCTTTTTTTGGGCTGTGAGGGTGCGAGGACCATTTTTTTTTTTAATTTGCGTGAGTATTATTATTATTATTTGTTATGTTGGTTTTCTTTTTTCTTTTTGTATTTGTTAATTTTGAGTGTTAAGTGGCTTATTACAATTTTTTTTAAAATTTGTATTGTTTGGTTAAAAATATATATATTTTGTGTGTGTGTGTGTCTTGTTTAAACCTTTTTAGGTTGCAAAAGTGGAAGGAGCCAAACTGCTTGCACTGCTTTGCTGGCTAAATAAACTGCTTGCTTGTTTATATATATATATAAAAAAATTACCGTTTTAAAATAATTGCTAATAAATTCTGAAAGCTCTGGTACTGTGTTTTGATTTCTAGTTTTAATCTGCATCGTTGGTTGCTTGCATTTGCATTTACATAAAAAAAATTCAGAAATAAAAAAAAAATTCAAAAATAAACTAAAATTTCATTTGTAGTTGCATTGTTAATACAGTTTATTTCCTACTTTGTATTTCAACATAGAATTTGATTAATAATAACGCACTTAATTGTACATTGACAATTTATCTTTTTTGAACAATTTAATTTCTCAATGTCTATGCTACAGCGGAGCAATAATTAGTTATAAATATTACGGTGATTCGTAAATATTATATTGAATTGTTTCTCTGAAGGAACTTAAACCTTCGGCTGCGTTGCTACTGTGATTCGTGGTGCACTGATAAACCCTACCGGTTACTTGGCTGAAACTATCTTATTGATTTAAGACAACGTTTGATTATACAATTTTGGGTTAGGGTAGAAAATTTGAAATTAAAACCCTTGCATTCATCTATTTGCATTAGTTCATGCATATTTAAAAAAAGAAAAATTTCAGAATCCACAACAAAAAAATTGTAAATATTCCTTAACTTAGTTTTTTTTCAATCCTTTCTTTTGAAAATTTTCAATCAAAATAAAAAATTCAAAAAAATCTTAGTTTTTTCAGAAAATCAAAAATCCAAAAAAGATATATAAAACCTTTCCAAAAAAACCAAAAAAAAATTGAAAATCCAAAAATAAAACAAAAATCAAATTTTCTTTTTTTAAAAAAATAAATTCTTTGTGAATACTTTTCCTTTCTAAAAAAACAAAAAAAATTCAAAAAAAAAAGTCCAAAAACATTCTTGAAAATGTCCGGGTTTCTCTAATCACATGAACTTTACGGTAGTTGTGAAAATCAATATAATCTATATAATTTCAATCCAAATTCCTATGGATATTTTAACAACAGCTATTGTGTAAACACTACAAGGAGAAGGCTCTTTAGCGTCGGCATATAGCCGACTTCAGCCGATTCGAGCCGACGCTATATGTCGACGCTAAATAGCTCGCCACCAAGTGAAATGGTGACGGGAATGGGGACGGGTCCGTCCCCTAGTTAGCGTCGGCTAGCCGACTTCGGCCGACGCTAAACTTAGTCCACGTGTAAAATAATAAATGACCCATAGGCCGACCCGAGCCGAATCCAGCCGACGCTAATTTGGGTAAATTTTTCTGCATTTCCAACAGCCATTTCTACCTTTCATCCACACAATCATATATATTCCTCAAATATACTTCACCATGCAATAATGTACATCACATATATGCCCAACTAAGAACCATAAAACATCAATATACGTCTCCAAACGTCCATCATCACAAATATTCATAATATTTACAAAATTCAACCAAAAGTTCATCAAATATAGAAGACATTCGAAGTTCATCAGAAAACATATATAAAAACAGACTACCACTCGCCCCAATCATTAGCAGCACCAGAACCCTGTGATGGAGGCATATTTATCTCGTGCTCTGCCAAGTAAGCAGCAATCGTCTCATCTAGTTGCTGCTTCAATCCATTCTTCCTCCAATCGTTCAACTAGGCTACTTGTGTTTGCAGGGCCGCTATTGTTTCTTCAGCCTATTGTTTATTGTAAACGGCTTGCGTCACGGCCTGTATCTTAATAAATTCATCGTTATAGTTTATAAGTAATATTCAATAAAATTTATAAACTGGTTAATGAATTAATTAAATTCAATAAATATTACCGCTTGATTGCCATATCCATACTGTGTATTTCTGGTCGGCGGGCCGGTTATCCTATCCGTCTCCTCAACGATCAACTGCTCCCTGCCAGACTCTGTAAGCACGTGAGCAATCTCTTGATAGCATCTCTCCTTTATTTAGAAATATAATTTTGAGAAGATGAATATTCAATTTAATGTATTGTTAAATAAGAGAGAAAAATTATAGTCATTATACCCGGATATTCGCTCATTTGGCGTCTGACCATTCATATGTTACCACGCCATCTTCATCTGTATGCTCGAGGGCGTGTGTTCGAGTGAAGATGTTCAAATGAGACGGTGCAACACCACCTCTCTCCCTCGTCTGAAATTGGATATGATTAAAGAATGTATATATATACACACATATACATATATATAACTAAACAATGTTATAAGTAAATTACAAATAACAATTTTTATATTCACCATTTCTTCCCTATATTGCTGAAAAGACTTGGATCCACCGTGGTGTGTTGCAGGATTCCTAAGCCTGTTTGCAGAGTTTCTTGATGCTACCGCCTGTATAATTTAACTATTATATAAACATTCAAACGAATTATAATTACAGACATATGAAAATAGAAAATTTACTTTCACGTCTTCGCTTTCCCAAACAAACCGCGCATATAAATTTTCACCCATCCATTTTGGCTTTTTACTGGCCTCTTTCATCTTGAAAGCGTACCTCTATACTTTTTTCTCATCTTCCTCTCCCAGTGCGTCATGAACGTCCCGAGATCTTCGGGATCCACAATAAAGGACGCCTACATGTTGAAATTTAAATGAATTATATAAATTGTATATAATTTTCAAAGATCAAATATGCCAATCTCAAATTAATAAGAATTTTATACTTACTTGGAGATCAGCCCATACGACATCTCTGATATAAAGTGGGATCATATCCCACTGCTTCCACAAGTCCATCATCCTACTATGGTAGCTGTTGCAAGATACAGCTAGAATGGGCATGGACGGTTGTAAATCGAAAAGCCTGAATACATTTTGATATTGTATGTTAATAAATCATAAATATACTAGTAGCATGCACTAAATGATATAATGAAGTTACAGTGACTTAAATACCTACCCTTCATCGATCTTCGGCACTAAGTATGCTCTCTGGCGATTATCGGCCACTACTACCCTCGCCAAGAGCAAGGCCTCGTGAACCTTGGTACCGCCTGCTGTGTGACATAATATCTGCTAAAAACATGCATATATATATATATATATCATTTCATATAATGAAAAAAACATATATTATTTCATAATTAGAAAACATGTCTGATTAATAATCACATAATATAGCTCACAGCAGAATAATAAAAGAATAATACAACAAGTGATATGAATTTCCATTACATTAACACCGGTTTTAGAATTGAAATAATACAACAAACGATACAAATTTCCATCTTATATACATTACATCATCACTAATTAATAATCAATCTTCGTCATTTTCTGATTCTGACTCGGTCTCACACTCTATATCGTCATTTCCCTCTAAAGTCTCAAATGCTTCTATTAGAATATTTGATTCATCGTTCAAAGGCCCTATATCAGTATGATCATCAGTTATTATTAATTCATTATTTGACTCAAGATCTGCTTGATAAGCTACTTCGTATGAAATATTATTTCCGTCAAGTGTAAATCTTGCCTTTGTTTTAAAAACAGCCGACCAGTCTGCTTTATCTTGTTTTAGTGATGGAAACAAAGCAAAATAAACCTGTAATGCTTGTTTGGCTAACATGAAAGGATCATACTTTGAGTAACGTGAGTTATGGTTTATTTCAATAAGTTTATAGTCTTTGTGCATGTTGATACCAGAGCCTAAAATATTGCTAAACCAACCGCATCTGCATAATAATACTTTTTCTGCAGATTGGACAGAATATGTCAATTCCAAAACCTGTGTTAAGATGCCGTAAAAAAAATTATATGTTCATCTGGATCATCAGTCCCTTTGAAAAATACAGCGTTGGTATAAGTCATTTTTTCAGCACCGTATTCCTTCGTGTTGAATTTAAATCCATTCACGAAGAATATTGGATAAGTGTTGGCATTTCTTTTTGTTCCTATCGCAAGACGTTTCAATCCTTCATCACCGACACAATTTCTTTAATCATAAACATATTTCATAAACCAATTAGCAAATTCTTTGCTGAGATCGCCAAGTGGATGTGCTGATTCATAAATACTGCAAATATATGTTTACGTATATTAAGTGCAAAATCAATTTAAATTGGGTAACTCGTAAATAATGCAAATATGTACTATTATCGAGAATTATCATTCAATATTTACCTAATAAATGGTGTAACTTCAGCACAATTAAGAACGTATGTGTGTGCTATATGGTAATCTCTATCGTCTAACCATATTCCCACACATTTTCCAGCAGCTCGGCCATTCTGTCTAAAGATAAAAAACATTGATTTAGAACAATCTTGTTCAACGACTTCATCATTACGCGAAATACTTGCAAATGATGAGTTCACATGGTCACTGAAACAGTGAGAGAAAAAGAACGAAGCTTCTTCTTCGATATATGATTTGCAAATCGAACCTTCAACTCATGCTTTTTGTCTAACCTTTTTCTTGAGATGATTCAAGTACCTATTACAAAATTTATTCGATTAAAATTTACTTACATCAAATTCAAATTCAAATTATTATTTCAAACATTCAAAATTACCTCTCAAATGGATACATCTATCCATATTGCACAGGACCTCGAAGAAGTGCTTCATATGGAAGATAAATAGGTAAATACTCCATTACATTGAATAATCCTATAGGAAATATTTTTTCAAGTTTGCAGAGCAGTATAGGGATGTTATTTTCAAGTTTACGAACATGCTCAACTTTTAACGTGGTCGAACAAAGCTCTGTATAAAATAGACTTAATTCTGTTATAGCACTCCACACTTTTACGGGTAATAGTTCTTTGAAAACGACGGGTAAGAAATTTTCCATCATGACATGGCGATCGTGACTTTTCATCCCACTCAATTTATTGTTTTTTATGTCAACACATCTATGGAGATTTGAAGAAATCCCATCAGGACATCTCAGCCCTTCAATCTACTTCAACATAAGTTTTACTTGATTGTTGCCTAGCTCATAGCATGCTTTGGGTTTTTTTTTACTGTCATTAAGGTTTATATGAAGTTCGAGACATTTACAATATTGTTCTATATCATGTCTTGAATTGAGATCGTCCTTAGTTTTACCCTTGACATTCAAAACTGTATTAAACACATTATCAAACACGTTTTTTTCATTGTGCATCACATCAATATTATGTCGTAGTAAGAGATGCTTCCAATAAGGTAACTCCCAAAATATACTTTGTTTGCACCAATTATGCCAGTTGGATTTACCTGGAATCTGTACTCCAGTTTCATGTATCTTCGGATATTCTTTAACTAGTTCATATAATTCTTCACGTGATAAATTCGTTGGTCGTTGTCTGTTCTCTGCTCTATTTACTACAAAGTTTTTCTTATCTCTTCTAAAAGTATGATTAATAGGAAGAAAACAACGATGACAATCAAATCATGAAATTTTCCTTCCATGTGGTAATGAAAATTCCCGTGCATCTTCCATGCAGTAAGGACAAACCAGACGACCGGCCGTACTCCAGCCTGAAAGCATTGCGTAAGCCGAAAAATCACTAATAGTCCATAATAAAGATGCAAACATACGAAAATTCTTCTTTTCGACACATCGTATGTATCCACCCCTTCATACCATAATGTTTTCAACTCTTCGATCAATGGTTGTAGATAAACATCTATTCCTTGTGTCGGAGCATCAGTACTAGGGATGACAATCGTAAGAAACATATATGGAGTTTTCATACTAATCCAAGGAGGTAAATTATAAGATGTAACAATAATAGGCCAAGACTAATATTTACTACCAAATTGAGAGAATGGTGAAAATTTATCTATACATAAACCAAGTCTCATATTACGACTCTCTGCGGCAAACGCAGGATAGGTCTTATCGAAATGTTTCTATGCTTCTCCGTCCGATGGATGTATCAAAGTCCCCTCTACCTGCGCTCTTACACTGTGCCATCTCATATGTGATGCTGTCGCAGATGACGCATAAGTCTGGAAGTGATGGGTAAATAATGCATTATCTTGTATGGAACTTCCTTTCCTTTTTTTCTTGGTTTATATCTTTCCTCATTACATATTCCGCATTTCTTAAGATTAATGTCATGTTTCCAATACAACATACAACCTTTTATACATGTACGTATCTTCTGGTAGGGAAAAAAAAAAGCGGACATTAGTTTTTTCACTTTATAAGGACTATCGCACAATAGATTTTTGGGCGGCATATGTCATTTTGCAGCTTGTACAACTGCTGTAAATCCAACTTCTATAAAATTGAATTTTTATTTCATAGTAATGTATTCGGTAGTAATTGACAATTCTATTCAGCAACTACAACCTTCCCACAACGATCATTTCGCAGAATCCAGTAAATCATAAATTCTTTTCAACCCCTCGGTCAGTTCTTCTTCGACATTTACATCATTAACTTGAACAGTAGAGAACATTGACCATGCTACATCTTCCACCATATCTACTATTGGATTCTCGTAACATTATTGTTATTCACCTCAGCCTCATGCACTATAGAATTAGATGCACCAATTTTTTCTCCATGACGATCCCAGAAATAATAGTTTGGCACAAAAACCGGATTTACAAAAATATACAATAACTAAATCCGGTTCCCGATAATGCAAATGTCGACATTTAGGACACGGACAACGAATTTGTGTGTCGCCTTCTTCATTATTAGCTTTAGCGAATTTAACAAATTCATGTACATCATCCTTAAAATGTTTTTTCGTTGAACATTTCGTTCCTGTTCGACTTTCATACATCCAAGTACGGTCGAGAAGATAATTGAACATTTTTCCTAATTTAAAAACATATATATATTAGAAATTTCAACAGCATTTCTTTTCTATATCTCTACGCATATAGACTTCACATCTGAAGTTTTATGTGATTATTATCGTATTTCCTAATCTACCAAAGCCTTTTGGGACTAAAGGCTTTGTTGCTGTCTTATTTTCATTTAACTTATTTATATTAATTAGAGATAGACTAAAATAATTAAGAAGTTTATTTATAAATTATTTCCTTTAAATCATTTATATTAAGATGTTTATTGCATATAAAGCAATAAACATCCAAATAGTTGTTTCACTTAGGCGCCAGAAATAAAAAGTAGCGTATCGAGGCGATACGTCCTTCATACGACGCAGCCCGAATGGACCGGCTACTAAGACATTCCAGGTATAAATTCCCAAACACATGGCGAACAGGCCAGTCAGTCAACACTTGACGACCAAGTCGTCCTCGGTCAATACAAATACAAGGTGCATAGGCCAGTCAAACAACACTCGACGATCAAGTTGTCCTCACTCAATCCAAATATAAAATATAAGGGATCGATCGGGAATAAAATTCAAATTCACACTTTCACACTTTCAAATTTTCAATTCCCAATTCACACGTTCACACTTTCAAATTCTAAATACCTACACCCAATTATTCTTAATTCACACTTTCAAATTCAACGATTTCATACTAAAAATAACCTAATACACAAAATTAGCAATACCTACACCTAATTATCATCACAATAATGTGCATTTAAACCTAATTAAATAATTTGATTCGAAATTAGGGTTTAGAAAATTACCAAATTCAAGAAGAAGAGGAGATTCCGGCGAGTTCTAGGCTTCTACGGCAACGACGACGGAGGGTGACAGTTGGAGAGGGTCGGAATCGGTGATGGGAAAGAAAAAAATAGTTTTTTATTAAGCAAAGAAAGGGAAGAAGAAGATCTCGGCTGAAATCTATATACTCGATATGGAGTCGGTTGGCGTCGGCCCGATTAGTGACGGATTGAGTCGTTTAGGGTCGGTCCGTATATATATATTTTTAGATTCTTTTTCTACACCTATACCGTTTAAAAAAATAAAAAACACTGCTACAATATAAAAAAATTGACATTTATTATTATTATTGACCTAGTGACGGATCATGATAGGTTAAATTGGTATTTTCAATGATATATGTTCATATAATTTGAAAATTTTCGTTGTTGAAAATCTAACTCGCACGACCAATCGGTGCAACTTTTAGTCGATACATTATACAAATTCGATAAAGGTGGTTATATGTAACGTTTTCAAGAACTAAATTAATTTTTTAAACCGTTGGGTAATCAATTATGAAGTTGTAAATGTATTTGGTATAATAAAATTATATAAAATAAAATATGCAATGTAAAAATAAATTCTTTAAATCTTATGTCGATCTAAGGTATTTTGGACATGTTTCTAGAATATGGTTTAAAAATAAATGAATCTGGGGTGTCGATCTTGAATTTTAAATTTATGGCCATTCGTGAACTTTCGGACAAAAACCCTTCGTTCGAAGGCCGCACGACCTTCAAACGAGACCAAATTTGAACCAGCGATGCTTTGTAGTGTTTTAGATGAATCTATACGGTTGGATTCGTAAAAAAATCATCGAAAATAAAATTATTCAAGAAATATGTCATTTTGTAGGAGTCGGCTATAACACTTATATTATAAGTGTTATAGCCGACTCCTACAAAATGACATATTTCTTGGATAATTTTGTAGGTGATGATTTTTTTGTGAATTCAACCATACGAATTCGATTAAAACACTACAAAGCATCACTAGTTCAAATTTGGTCTTGTTTGAAGGTCGTTCGACCTTCGAACGAAGGGTTTTTGTCCAAAAGTTCACGAACAGCCATAAAGTTGAAATTCAAGATCGACACCCCAGATTCGTGTATTTTTAAACTATATTCTGGAAACATGTCCAAAATAACTTAGATCAACATAAGATCGAAAGAATTTATTTTTACGCCACATATTTTATTTTATATAATTTTATTATACCAAATACGTTTAAAAATTCATAATTGATTACCCAACGTTCAAAAAATTATTTTAATTCTTTAAAATGTTACATATAACCACCTTTATCGAACTTGTATAACGGATCGACTAAAAGTTGCATCGAATCATCGTGCGAGTTAGATATTCAACAACGGTAACTTTTCGAATACAAAAACATATATCATCGAAAATACCAACTTAACCTATCACGACCCATCATTGGGTGAATATTAATAATCATATATGTCAATTTTATTTTTTTGGCCATTTTAGTAGTGTTTTTTATTTTTTCAAATGAAACAGGTGTATATAAGAATTAGATTGGGAAAATAATTAAATAGCCGACGTTAGCCGACTCGGGCTGTTACAGGTCATCCCCAACTGACGCAAATTTCAATAGAATTTTGCACCGTCCCCAACCGCCTCCATATTGGAGACGGAGCCGACTCCGGCCGACTCTAGGCTCCGTCCCCATTTTAAAGTATTTAGTAGTGAAATAATTCGAATTTCGAACAATAAAATTTTCAAAATGATGAAAAACTCTCAACTCTTGAAAATAGCATTTCCTCTTTACTTGAACTTGTTAAACTAAATCAAAGGATGAACGATTTATTCTATAACTAAAGTCAAAGTTTTCAAAATAATCAAGATTTGAATTCGCTTCAAAATTCAAAAAATTTCGAGTATAACCCATGCCAATTCAATTTCGAACTCCAAAGTGAATTTCAAAATCAAAATGAAAATGTGAACAGCTTTTCAAATATTTTTGGCAATGGAAATAATTTCGACTATGATGCGAGTGAAAATTTTTGTTCCAACAAATTCAAATTGAAAATTCTCAATTCAATAATCATGAATTTGATTCGGTTGAGAAAATAGAAAATGATTACGAGGATTTGTTACATGAAACCTACAAAAATTTCGTCAGAAATAAAACCAAATCCCAACGTGTGAAAAATCAAATGATAATCCATTGTTTATCCAAATTGACGATTCTTGTTCTCAGCAAGTCCAAATTGAAAATCCTCAAGTTAATAATTATAAATTGGATTTTGTTGAACAAATGAACGAAATTAACGATGATCACACTAATTTGTTGATTGAAACATACATAAAATTATGTGACAACAAAAACAAATCTCAACATGTGATGGTTCAAATAATAGTCCATCTTTTACCATAATTGACGATTTTCAAATAAAAATTTTTGAAATGGAAAATGACGATCTTCACGAAGTTGTTGAAAAGTTGGTAATTGAGTTGGATTTCAATTCTTTTAAGGGTGAAAAACTCGATGAAAATTTTGATCTTCCTTTTTTCGATTTTGAAAATTTGAATACGACAACATTGGATTTTGAAAATGGTATATGCAATGAAGTTGTTGATAATCCAACAAAGGAAGACGAATTTAATGAACATGAATTTTTTGGACTTTTGGATGACGAGTTGTTAAATTCCGACGGGGAAGATCTAAATCACCACTTTGATTTTGAAAACGATAATCCTGAAGAAGTTTTTGACGATAAGCTTGAATTTCAATTTGGTGAAATAAACTTGAACTTCAAACAATCGTTTTATCTACCCCAAAAATAATAGAAAATAAAACAACTCGTTTGATTTTTGACAAAACGACATTCGTTTTTCCAAGTCAACATTCAACTACGAAATCATTTATGGTTCGGTATTCTGACCTTAAGCTGTATCTCGTATGCTTGATAAGACAAATGAATCGGTCTTTGGAAGACCAGTTCATTTACTCTTTGATGACATACTTTTTGATGTCTTGTACATAATCTTTTTCATGTAAATATAGGTTTTTATTTTATTTTTCTCCCTCCACTTGGGTGGACGGTATGAACACTGTCAAAATCCAGTGTGGGGTTGTCTTATCTTCTTTTTGATATTTCATGATTAATTTTTCATTTTTCTTCCAAAAATAATATATATATATATATATATATATAATTTCAAAAAAATATTATGCATTTTGATTTATTTTTAAAGAAACACTATAACATAAATATATGGTTTTGATTAATCAAATTAAAAATTTTGAAAATTTATTTGTCTCAACAAAAATAAAAATAAAGCTTGATTACAAATAACGATGGTTTAAATAGTATATAGGAAGGTTCATACGTGATAATTATGAAATATATCCTAATTGAAAATCTTTGTTTTAACAAATGGTGGATTTAAACTAAAGGATATAACATTTTTTTTTTGTCTTCCAAGTTAAATGGTGCAAAGATGATTCTGCAAAGCTCTCTCCTATAAAAAAACAAGAAAAAAAATATTTCTTGTATATATTTTAATAAACACCTAGAGTCATGTGTTCACACTTGTGTGTTCACTCGCCATGCCCTGCACACTTCTCACATAACCCGAAAGGTAGTGCACGATCGGTATATGTGACGCCCTACCTCTATACCCACGCTAGCCAAGAACACTACGATATAGTGCTGTCAACTAGCACGGAGAATAAGGCTGTTGAGGAGCGACCATCCATGTAACCTCTTTGCGCGAGCACCGTTATGTCAGATAATATAGCATGCATTTCATTTAAGGAGGAATTCCGACATACCGATACAAACTCAAAGCTATCACACGCTGGCTATAAATAATCTTCGGAAACAAACATAGAAATAAGCATAACACAATCAGTCACAGACATCCATATCACAAAGGCGGAAGAAGATATGGATATATAACTAACACATGAAAGTGTACATCATAGTAGTGGTCAAAAAGATCCACAATAATACAAAAGAATAGCAACACGTGCTATACAAAAGAATACAACTATGAGTCTATATCTCAAGTGTATACAACAAAAACTGCTAATCTAAATAGTTAGCCAAAAGTCAGAGTAGCAAACCCCGGGAAGAAGTCAAGCAGAAGCACCTGTAACATCTCGGTCTGACCCGAGTATTATTTAAGAAAATAATAAACGGATCGGTCTAGCTATAAATATAAGATGACATGGTATAAAATAAAAGATATGGCATAACATAAATTATCCATACTGACATACTACTATAAGTATGCAAATGATGATCAAGAGAAGATCAATCAATAAGAGATAAATCAATATCACAAGCATCTTCTCAAAGATCCAAAGAGGGCATCATACCCTAAACTTGTACTCATAACAAGTCAATGACATAAATTCCAGAAATCAACACATGAAATCCAGAAATCACAGAAAAGGGAAAGAGGCCTATCACATGATGGTCCGAAGACCACGGGGAGCTACCCCATATGGATGAGTCGGAATCACCCAGATGAGGTCTAGGCTAACCAAAAAGCAAAAAGGTATGTGTGAATGGAATCACACAAATGGTGTCTAGCCTGACCTCGCAACAAAAAGGTATGTGTGAGTGGAATCACACAAATGGTGTCTAGGCTAACCAAAAAGCAAAATGGTATGTGTGAATGGAATCACACAAATGGTGTCTAGCCTAACCAGGAAGCAAACAAAGAGACATCGCACAATTGCTAGCCTAAATCACAAAATGATCGTCATGATCAACGAGAAGTGTCAACTACACTAAGCTAGTAAATATAAAAGTTTAGCTTCATGTCCCATAACCACTTGCTTAACTCAAATTTTTACGAATAAACTGTAGATCTCCACTAGAAAATTGTCACAAAAAGGTTCAATCGAACAAGTCCAAGAGTTAACCGACGAAGCAAACGCAAGCATTTCATACCACTTGTTTTACTAAGCCGTTTAATGCAATTTCTCATACGAGTGACGTAAAGGTTTGTATATACTAGTAGATTGGAAAACGGCTTAAGAAAAGGCTTTGTTATTGAAAATAGAGTTGAAATCATTTTGTTGAAAGAGTTTTGATATTTACTACTAGGATTGAAACCTTCATATTTTAAAGTGACAAATCATAGAAGTGATTGTAGAAACAATCAATCATAAAAATTCACATTCGAAGACGTGAATAAAATCCAAAGAAACCGATAAAGAATCCATCGAAATAGATATTCAAAAATCCATAAAATCGACCGAGAAGCCCAAGATAGTTTGTCTCGAAGAATGGTCAACTCAGCATCTCAACAAAGCAAGTTCTGTTGAATGTTTTTCAGATAAGATCCCCTACTGAGGGGGGGTCCGGGGGGGTGGCAACCCCCCAAGGTGGGGGTGCGGGGGCAACGCCCCAGCTACGGGGTTCGACCTGCCCGGTCAGGTCGCGGGGGTCCAGGGGGCAGCGCTCCTGGCGGGGTGCGGGGCAGCGCTCCGTCAAAAAACGGTATGACCTAGTGATTAAAGGGGCACGACCTTGTGGTCCAGCGACCTAAAGGGTAAAGGTCATGCGACCTAAAATGGGTTCGCGACCTAACACTCAAACGACCTAAAGAAAATAAGGGGCCGAGCGACCTATAAGAAGCAGCGACCTAAGTAGAATCGAGGTCCAACGACCTACGGGTTTGGTCATGCGAGTTAAGGAGGTCAACGACCTAACAGAGACATGCGACCTAATAAAGAAATGCGACCAAAAGGCACGCGACCTAGCGACGTAAGAAGGAAACGCGACCTATGAGGGACAAGCGACTTAAGTGGGTCAACGACCTACGGAATATAGGTCACGCGACCTAACGGTTTACAAGGTCTGCGACCTAACTGGAAACGTGGTCTAGCGACCTAGTGGTTTAAAGAAGATGGGTCACGCGACCTAAGGAGATAAGGCCTAGCGACCTATGAGCTAAAGTTCAACGACCTAACAGGATGTAGGTCCAACGACCTAACAGGTAAGAAGATCACACGACCTAAAATGCCATAGGACCTAACGACCTAAGGTCGACCTAGCGACCTAGAGCCATACGACCAAAAGACCTAAGGTCATACGACCTAGCGACCTAAAGCCATACGACCTAGCGACCTATGGTCCGTACGACCTAACTCCGAAGACGTTAGAAATGGTCAGAACGACCTACGACCTAAGGTCCATACGACCTACGACCTAAGGTCCATTCGACCTAAAGCCCAACGACCTAGCGACCTAAAACCAAACGACCTACGACCTAATTCCGAGTGCCGAGCGACCTAATGTTGTAGGCCATTTTAAGGTCGGAAACGAGCTATTTTGAGGCCGGGACTTTTCCACGCGAACGACCTAGCATAGGCAGAACGACCTAAGTGCAGTTTTTTCACCAAAAACACTAAAATTTGGGGTTTTTGGCCAATCCAATCCAAACCATATGCAAACGTACATGCAAACATGATAGGGATTCATTCCCAACAGTCCAAGATAGTTATAGGGTAGATTTGTGAGATAAAAATCTCACATTTTCACTAAAATGGATGAAGATGAAGCTTGAAATGCTATGCAAGGATCAACCACTAGCTTGAATCAATGTCTTCACTTGAGTTTTAGAGTTGATGTTGGATTAGCAATGAAGACTTAGCTTTTGGAGTTTTAATTTCTCTTTCCACTCACCATTAATGCAAAAGCTTGAGTTGGTAGGAATTTATGAAGAGTGAAGAGAAGGAGGGGGTTGGGCTTGAGTTATAATGGCTAAGCTAACCCAAAGTCCAAAGCGGGAAAAGTTAGTGAAATTCCACTAACTCCAAACCTATCAATGTTTATACTTAAAAAGTTGTAAACGACATTTCGAACTCAATGGAAGTGGTCTCGAGTCCTAATTTAACCATTTGCAAAAAGTAGCGTTTCAGACCAAAATCCGATTAACGATAAAATATTTAAATAAAATATTTAAATATAAAATCGATAAATATGCGGGTTATTACAGACTCCCCTCCTTAAAGAAATTGCATCCTCGCAATATATAAGATGGATATAAAAAGTAACAACCATAAAAGCATATTAACACAAAAGAAGTTTGAAATAGGAAGTTCACCATAAAGAGATCTGGTGAAACTTCAATTTCTTCCACAACACCTGGCTCAAGAATAGAATCAGAATCTCGAAAGCATCTCCATAATTGAGAAACGTAAAACACGTCATATAATTGGAGAAAATTGAGCCGGTAATAAAAGGCAATAAGCCATGGAATCCATACGTACGGTGATAGGAAATGGCCCAATATATTAAGGCGCTAATTTTCTCGATCGACTGAAACGTACAACACCCATCATAGGTGAAACATGAACAAATTCTGGATCTAAAACCAGCTTCTCACCGGCCTCAAGCCAACAAGAAGGAGATCGGCATGGCCTTCCCTAGAGTGTCTCGAAAGATTCCATACCAATACTAGATTGGAAGCAATTATTATAGGAAAATTCAACAAGAGGAATATGATCTTCCCAACTTCCACCGACATCAAGCACACAAGCTCGAAGGAGATCTTCAAGAGTTTGATTCACACGCCCGGTTTGTCCATCGGACTAGGGTGATAAGCGGTGATAAAATATCGAAGACTTTTCCAAAGTCCACTAGTGATCAATGGATCCCGATCGCTAACAATAGAAGTAGGAACTCCATGAATTTAACAACTCCTTTAACAAAGAGTTTGGCCCAAAGAGGAACGGTTCGGTTAGACCGAATAGGAATAAATTGGGTGGATTTAGTAAGTCTATCTACTATAACCCATAAGCTATCATGACCCGAACGAGAACGGGGAAGGTCATCTAAAAAATCCAAGGAAATTTGGTCCCACTTCCAAATTGGAATTTCTAAAGGTTGCAATAACCCATCAAGCCTTTGGTGTTCGGCCATGACAAGTTGGCAAGTCATGCAACTCTTAACAAAGTTAGCGATAACAGATTTCATTCACTCCCAATAATAAAGTCGCTTCATATCTGCGTACATTTTACTGCTACTGGGATGAATGGTAATTTTAGAACGATGAGAATCTTCTAAAATATTTTTACGAAGATCACTAATAATTGGTATGATAAGTTTACCAAATTTTCAAATTCCGCTACAAGAATCAATATCAAAGTCTTTCAAACCTTCAATATCAACTTTTCATCCCTACAACTTTGGCTAAGAAGAGCCAATTCGGGATCTAGCCCCTTTTGAGCTTTAAGAATGCAGTCTAAAAGGGAAGGATGAGCCTCAAGGCTACATAAAAAAAGTGATGAGCATAAATCGGATACGCGCTCTCGAATCTCACAAGTGGATATAATCTCGAGATCGTTCCATTCGGATATCATCATAGAAACAACTGCTTGTTCTTTACGGCTAAGAGCATCGGCGGCACGATTACCCTTACCGGGGGTATAAAGAATATCAAGATCATAAGGTGTAAGGAACTCGAGCCAACGAAGTTGACCCAAATTAAGTTCCTTATGATAAAATAGATATCCCAATGATTTATTATCGAGGTGGAGAACAAATTTCTCCATCAAAGATGATGATGACAAATATTGAAAGCAAAATCAATAGCCGCGAGCACCAGATCATAAGTGGCATACCTAGTCTCGATCGGTTTTAAAGATTTAGAAGCAAAAGTGATTGCACGTTCTCTTTTGCAAGAGAACGACATCCAAACTAATACAATAAGCATTGGTACTAAAGTTAAAGTCTTGGTTCCCTTTGGGAAACACAAGAACAAGAGTATCAAAAAGAGAGAATTTTAATTTTTTTTCTCAAAAGCTAAAACTTTCAAAATCACAATTACCTTCATAGAAAAATTTATATTTCACAAGTCAATTTATTGTGTCTGATTGTCTCATCAAAGCGTTTAGGAAATCTCTATCGATAGCGTTGATCAAGCGCATCGACCAGAATTCTTAAAACACTAAATGGGCAATACAACACAAAATTATCTTTTTATAGGAATTTAAAATATCTTCTCAAAAAGATATGAAAAATTTTAAATTTCTATTTTCATCCAAAATTAATAGATACAAGATTGGAATTATTGAGATATTCGTAGAATACTCGATTTATAAAAGGGATGAAATAGACTGGATAAACTGAATGACACAATATTACATTCATATAAATCATAACGAGTGCGGAATGCGGTATGTGGAAGGCTAACTTCCGCAACTCGTAGCGATAGAAATTCGGTGGCAAGGTCAAACTGGAAAGACCTTAACACCACTCAAAAAGGTTGCTTAGGATATAAGCCTAAGACAAACTCAAAAATACCGGAAAATTCTCAACCGATAAGAATGAGAGAGATATCTCTTTACTCAACATGTGAGCTAAAAGAGGAAAATGATACCATCGATTTGAAATCGAAATCACAAAGGAAAAATATGAACCTGCTTAACACATTGAAAATGTCGAAAATGATTAGTCCATTCGGAAAAATTGGATATGGGCTTCAAAAATGATTAAGCCAATCCTTTCACGCAAATCAATTCCGAAGCCTAAGCAATGCATAACATGCAATTTGGCTCGGAAAGAAAAATCAAATGTAATAATTTTGACATCAATAAAAAGCAATTTGAATGTTGCAGATCCATCAACCGGATTCGCAATTCCCAAAGAAGTCATCAAGCCCAACATATAAAAGAAAGAGAATCAACAAGTTCTTTTGATATAAAAATGATGAGACGAACCCATATCAAAAAGAACTCGAATCGGATAATCGCAAACAAATGAAATCAAGGATTAAATAAGGAATACCTTTTCCCAGAGAAGCTTTGTAGAAGCTTTTAGTTTTCCTTCCCTCTTGCTAGGTCGCATGGGACATGAAGACAAGTAATGGCCCAAGCCTTTGCAATAGCGGCAATAGAGAGGTTCCGGGCACTTAATTACATAATGGTCTGTGGAACCACAATTGTAACATCGTTTACGACTAGAGGTAGGTGGCTTGGCTACCGAAGTTTCTGGTTCCATTCTTGCTTAGAAGTATAGGGCAGACAGACATATGATGACTGGAATCTTTGCAATAACGACAAAAGAGTGGTTCCAGACACTCCTTCGCATAGTGGTCCCTAGATATACAATTGTAGCATCGTCCATGATGAAGGATTGGAGTCTTTGCTACAAAAGCAGGTTGCTTCACCTTCTTATCGGGATAAGGGCTTTCGAACTTAATATGCCTCTTCTTGGACATCCCAATATCACTATCAATTCCTTTATCAGCCTCTTCTTCTTGTAGAGTGATATCTACAAGTTGGTCGAAAGGAACTTCTAGTTTCAAAGGTAAGATCTTTGTGGGATTCTTACTCAAAGCACAGATAAACCTTTGATTCCGAGCAAGATCCAAAAGTTGTTGGGCAGACATGAATACGCCATCCAGAGAAGGACTACTAGATTGACCAGCGCTAGGACTGCCAGAACTAACCATCTCTTCCTCCTTCAAGAAAGAAAGGAAGAAGAAGGAAAAGATTATTCTCAGAATGAATATCAAGCAATCTTGATAGATAGAACAAGGAATCACAAAAGAAAATAGGATGAATCGGTACGAAGACTCGAATTAATCCTAAGGTAGGACTCCTAAGATGGACTTAGGACGATGATCCTTGTTAAGTTATTCTACGTTGTTCCGAAGTTTGGCTCTGATACCAAGCTGTGACGCCCCACCTCTATATCCACGCTAGCCAAGAACACTACGATGTAGTGCTGTCAACTAGCACGGAGAATAAGGCTGTTGAGGAGCGACCATCCATGTAACCTCTTTGTGCGAGCACCGTTATGTCAGATAATATAGCATGCATTTCATTTAAGGAGGAAGTCCGACATACCGATACAAACTCAAAGCTATCACACGGTGGCTATAAATAATCTTCGGAAACAAACATAGAAATAAGCATAACACAATCAGTCACAGACATCCATATCACAAAGGCGGAAGAAGATATGGATATATAACTAACACATGAAAGTGTACATCAGAGTAGTGGTAAAAAAGATCCACAATAATACAAAAGAATAGCAACACGTGCTATACAAAAGAATACAACTATGAGTCTATATCTCAAGTTTATACAACAAAAACTGCTAATCTAAATAGTTAGCCAAAAGTCAGAGTAGCGAACCCCGGGAAGAAGTCAAGCAGAAGCACCTGTAACATCTCGGTCTGACCCGAGTATTATTTAAGAAAATAATAAACGGATCAGTCTAGCTATAAATATCAGATGACATGGTATAAAATAAAAGATATGGCATAACATAAAATATCCATACTGACATACTACCATAAGTATGCAAATGATGATCAACAGAAGATCAATCAATAAGAGATAAATCAATATCACAAGCATCTTCTCAAAGATCCAAAGAGGGCATCATACCCTAAACTTGTACTCATAACAAGTCAATGACATAAATTACAGAAATCAACACATGAAATCCAATAATCACAGAAAAAGGGAAAGAGGCCTATCACATGACGGTCCGAAGACCACGGGGAGCTACCCCATATGGATGAGTCGGAATCACCCAGATGAGGTCTAGGCTAACCAAAAAGCAAAAAGGTATGTGTGAATGGAATCACACAAATGGTGTCTAGCCTAACCTCGCAACAAAAAGGTATATGTGAGTGGAATCACACAAATGGTGTCTAGGCTAACCAAAAAGCAAAATGGTATGTGTGAATGGAATCACACAAATGGTGTCTAGCCTAACCAGGAAGCAAACAAAGAGACATCGCACAATTGCTAGCCTAAATCACAAAATGATCGTCATGATCAACGAGAAGTGTCAACTACACTAAGCTAGTAAATATAAAAGTTTAGCTTCATGTCCCATAACCACTTGCTTAACTCAAATTTTTACGAATAAACTGTAGATCTCCACTAGAAAATTGTCACAAAAAGGTTCAATCGAACAAGTCCAAGAGTTAACCGACGAAGCAAATGCAAGCGTTTCATACCACTTGTTTTACTAAGCCGTTTAATTCAATTTCTCATACGAGTGAGGTAAAGGTTTGTATATACTAGTAGATTGGAAAATGGTTTAAGAAAAGAGCTTTGTTATTGAAAATAGAGTTGAAATCATTTTGTTGAAAGAGTTTTGATATTTACTACTAGTATTGAAACCTTCATATTTTAAAGTGACAAATCATAGAAGTGATTGTAGAAACAATCAATCATAAAAATTCACATTCGAAGACTTGAATAAAATCCAAAGAAACCGATAAAGAATATATCGAAATAGATATTCAAAAATCCATAAAATCGACCGTGAAGCCCAAGATAGTTTGTCTCGAAGAATGGTCAACTCAGCATCTCAACAAAGCAAGTTTTATTGAATGTTTTCAGATAAGATCCCCTACGGAGGGGGGTCCAAGGGGGTGGTAACCCCCCAAGGTGGGGGTGCGGGGGCAACGCCCCAGCTACGGGGTTCGACCTGCCCAGTCAGGTCGCGGGGGTCCAGGGGGCAGCGCCCCTGGCGGGGTGCGGGGCATCGCTCCGTCAAAAAACGGTATGACCTAGTGATTAAAAGGGCACGATCTAGTGGTCCAGCGACCTAAAGGGTAAAGGTCATGCGACCTAAAATGGGTTCGCGACCTAACACTCAAATGACCTAAAGAAAATAAGGGGCCGAGCGACCTATAAGAAGCAGCGACCTAAATAGAATCAAGGTCCAACGACCTACGGGTTAGGTCATGCGAGTTAAGGAGGTCAAAGACCTAATAGAGACACGCGACCTAATAAAGGAATGCGACCTAAAGGCACGTGACCTAGCGACCTAAGCAGGAAACGCGACCTATGAGGGACAAGCGACTTAAGTGGGTCAACGATGTGACGCCCCACCTCTATGCTCGCAATAACAAAGAGTATTAAAAGAAATACTGTCTGTTATCACGAAGAATAAGGCTGGATAGGAGCGGCCATCCGTAATTAGGCCTTACACTAGTATTGGTTATCTCGATAGGGGTGGTATATATTTTCATTTTCCATCTCATATTTATTTACTCCCATCGACATACCCGATTCTAATATAAAACGAACTACGATGGTTCATAATAGTTTAGGACAATATATATAATAATAACCCAGATAATATAAATGCGGAACACAGATAAAACAGAAGTCTCATATATATAATAACTGATGTCAGTTAAAATACATGTGATACAGTACATATGATACAACTACAACTGTCGACTCTGGAAGTTACATATACAAGTACATTATCATAAATAATATACATGAATATACCACATCCTATACTAAGACAACGAATACTCCAAGAAGTATGAAAAGACTTCATAGCTCTAGCAGCAACCCAAAGTAAGATATCAACAACCTAAAAATACTCGGTCTGACCCGAGTATTACATTCAAAAGAAAATAATACACGGGTCATTCTAATTCGAACTCAGTTATTAGTGCACAGAAGCAATAATAATTAAATAATGAATAGACGACAGTCACAATAAATCTCGTTTATCCGATCCTTAAATAAAGAAATCGGATAACGATAAATATAACACGTAACAGTGTTAAACAACAAATCAGCAAATTAAACCAAATCAGAATACAATTCAGAATATTGAAATGGATAAAAAAAACAGTTCAAACCATTGAAATATCAATTAAAATATTAATTCGAGTAGAGCTGCAGTACACGCACAAATGAAAATGCAACATGGATCTGCTACTCAAAACTGCAGTCAAAACTGCAACAAATACAACTATACGAAGACAGTGCATAACATGCATATATACATGTATGCATACAGGTAGTGCCATCAAAACTCAAACCACAGTTAGAAATCAGGTGCCTAGAAAAAACTAATGAACTCACGTAATAGAGCCCAACTGAGTACACAAACATATAAACTACAAATGCACAAACATGTGTAGACTCAACTGGATCAATGCACCAGTAAAACAACCACCGAGCTAAATGCAACTCAAGTGAAGATAGTGGTAACCACAGACAGGTCAGACCCACTACAAAGACAGTAGTGAACCTAGACAAAAGTCAATTAGTGTAGACAAGATTATCATGCTACAACTACAAGTAATATATGCACACAAAAAAAAAACATGTGTGGGTATACACATGTATGGTAAGACACAAGGATCGGTGATGTAACTGGAAAAATGCAGAGACCAGAGAAATGCAGATGAAGATCAGTAGTGTACCACAAAATGAAACAATGGACCGAACTGCCTCAGCAAGAAAGACAGTAAAATATAGCTCAAAGCAACACAGATGCAACCAAGGTTTGACAACAGATACAAATGGTAAATTTGAACATGACAACAAATAAACAACAGCCTCAACATGTATGTCCAAAAGGTTAAACAATATGAAGTGCACAACATTGCAACAACATACTACATAAATGTATGTATACACACCAGCAATGAAGAGAAATGGATGCAGACCAACCAAAGTGATACATGGTACCAGTAACATGAAAATGAGGACAGGCCTACATGAAGACTACAAGATTTCAAGCAATCAAACTCAAGTGCAGTGCAAATATGAGGTGCACAACAGGCTCGGGTTTCAACCCAGGCACAGTGAATGCCATATATACTAAATGATCAGTGGACAATGAAACCAAATAGGATGGACACAAAATCAATGACAACTACACAACCAACTGATCAGACCTCATGTCGATTGTATTTGGGCTTGCTTAAATCAGTAAATAGTGACTTCAGTAAAATAGTAACTTAGAGTTATATTTTAGACTTGCTTTAGAAAATTCAGATCAACTTGGGTTTAAACAATTTCAATCAGTTTCTTTGATTTTTTTTTTAAAACAGATAGGTTGAAAGCCTGTAACAATTTGGTTCCCAAACAAAAATTTAAAACTTGTTTTATCTTGAATAAAATTTTAAAACTAAATCTATGGGTAAACAAATATATTAACCCAGACTAAAGCAAGGAAGAAAAAAATCTCATAACCTAAAAACTAAAGTACAGAGGGGTCACAGTTTTAATCAACATGTACCAAAAACAATCTGCAGTTCATCAGGGAAGCAAGGCCGAAGCCAAAAAGAAGACAAACAAAAGTCGAACAAATTCGTATCAACAGAGTTCAAGGCACAGTACAGAACCACCACAGAAATCAAGTGAAATGGCCGAGACCAACAATTAACCAAGATTTAACTGTAAAGATCTAACTGTAACAGTTTTAGTTTTAAAAAAAAACTTCATCAAACACTATCACGTAAGCTTAGCAGAAAAGACATAATGGCCAAAACAGCAAGTATAGTCGAACAAGATCAACACCCAAAAATCAAGTGACCGAAGTCAAAAGGAAAACCAGTGTCGTAATAGCCAGTGAACAAACCAAGTCAAAGATCATCAACGTTGAACAAATCGAAGTCGAACGCCATCAAATAGAAGCAGTTGAATTGAGCAACGAAAACCATAAATTTGAACAAATCAAAAATCACAAAAATTTGAATTAGATGTGAGTAACAATTTACTCACCTTCGTTTCCCATAGCAAAAACCAAAGATCGACAGCCAAGCAACGACAATCATCATTCGATCCATCAACCTAAAGTCGACGCCTTTGATTCCCCGAGCCCTAGTTTTTGAAGACGAAAAAGAAAAATTACAGCCGCCATTTTTATTCCTTATCGCGAGTTTAGGTTTAGGGTTGCCCAAAAATGAGAATGAGTAGAGGGAACGGGTCGAAGTAAAATATGAAGGGAACGACATCAAGCAAGTGAAAACGTGGGCCAATATTTTAGTTAAAGCCCAAACATCACTTGAAAAGTTTTAAAAGAATTCAACCGATTACAAAAAATTCCTAACAGCAAGTATCAACCAAATTAAATCGTTTTAATGACTAAAATTAATTGTTATAAAATTCCGGGTTGTTACAGACTCCCCTCCTTATAAAAATTGCGTCCCCGCAATTTTCATAATAAAAGTCGTCAATAACAATTATTTTTCTAACATAGACTGGTTAAGCTAGAAAAAAAAGTTGGGAATACAACGCCAAAGAAATCTTTTAATTTCATAAAGGAAATTCAAATTCTCAACAAAAATCTAATCATCAAATAGATAATCAGAATACAGAAATCACAAAACAGCAATATCTAATTATCAACAAAGATAATTATAAACCCAATTCGTAAATCGCAAAACCGCAATTATCTAGTTACCATAACGGTAATCAGAAAACAACAAAGGTCTAATTATCAAAACGATAATCAATCTTAATTCAACAAATATTCGATTATCAAAAACGATAATCAAATCAACAAATTTTCGATTATCAAAAACGATAATCAAATCTCAAATCAACAAATATTCGATTATCAAAAAGATAATCAAATCAACAAATTTTCGATTATCAAAAACGATAATCAAATCTCAAATCAACAAATATTCGATTATCAAAAACGATAATCAAATCAACAAATATTCGATTATCAAAAACGATAATCAAATCTCAAATCAACAAATATTCGATTATCAAAAACGATAATCAAATCAATAAATATTCGATTATCAAAAACGATAATCAAATCTCAAATCAACAAATATTCGATTATCAAAAATGATAATCAAATCAACAAATATTCGATTATCAAAAACGATAATTGTAACGTTTGCGATTTTTCGTTGCTGAAAAACCGAAAGGTTAGGGTTTAAGAAGAAGAAAAAGATAGAAGAAGAGAGAAAAAGATAGAACAGAACAAATAACAGAACAACATCAGAATCTCACAATTCGCAGCGGAACAACATATAATAAATAAATGAATAATCTTTAAACAAAGAACTATATCAGTTATTACATTACATTACATTTCATTACATCATCAGAGTGTACAACAACAAACAACATCAACAGCGGAAAAGAAATACTATATACTAGTAATACGCCATGCCATCCATCTTGCCTCCAGCAGTTCCTGAATATCCTGAATAAACCTTAACTCTTGACTGCCCGTGTGGAAATTGGTGGGCACCCAGAGTTTAGGAAGGAAAACAATAAACTCTGAGTCAGTCATGTGACTGGTGTGAGAACTCAAAACAGTTTATCTTTAAAATCAAAATAGAGGAATATTTTAAAGTCAATTCGCAATGCTTTTAAAAATGAGACTACCATAAGGCCTCCCGCACACACACACAATGCAAACGCAGAATCGGAGGAGATTTCTCCTTATGATAGTCAAAGATGCTTGATACGCATTAAAAAGAACATTTGATATTATTACTAGTGCATAGTGTAGGAAAAAATCTTTTCGAAAATAAAGATATAAATCTTAGCCAGCATAGACATTTCGAACTATGCCTACTATAGCTACCATCCAAACAGTGGGGTGCCACCATAAGTGAATGATAGGTTCTACAACTAAAACCGTACAAGATCGTATTGTTTCTTTGGATTTCCAACAAATCGTCAGGCCAAGGAACTTCCCATTGCCACATGGAAACGCCTCTGGAATGACGTCCCGAGAACCAAACCGGATCTCTGCCAACACAAAGCCGGGTTACCCCTAACTGGGTAACTACTGACACGAATATGTCATCCCCCGATCGTAACCGATCTATCCGAGGATCCTCGATTTCCAACAACCACAAAATATGTAGCAACAACATAGGTTAAATATCTGGGCTCCATACCATGATACCACCTCTATCCAGAAGGAATGACATACACTAAAGGGGCGCTACCCCCTAATAACCTTGCCGCATCCTTCCTGTTTTGACCATTTCCGGGGTGTGAGGTCCGACGAAGTCTCGTCCATAAAGCCATGCTTTATACAAAAGCCGTGCTTTAGGTCAACAAATGATCATAGAAATGATCACCAAGATAAATGATCAAATAAATGATCCTATCACAAATGATCAACACAATGATCATTTCACAGCAACACTCAGCATGTCACATTACCAAATTGGGAATATATCGCTGATAACCTTCAACTACATAACCTCTGAGCTCGTACGTCTCAGAGAAGGGTGTTAAGCTAAGAGAATAAATTCTCCGCCACCAACAGAAATATATTTGAAAGAAATCTGCTTTATATCTCAATTTGTAATGTCAGACATACAATCCATACAAGTCTGTTCCGGGCTCGAACAGAACCGAAGGCACTTACAAAGAAGTCCTTGAAATCCGGGTATTCACTAATCACGACCGGACTTCCCGTCACTAAGGGTGATAAAAACTCTATATCGGAGATCAGCCGATGTAGAGTAACTCGACGGTAATCCTTCCATTTTCACAAATATCCGGTCTTCAACACCGGTCATCAAATGCAATCCATTATGACGTATCACATATTCGGAATGGGTTACACGACCCCATGGTTCTTTCCCGGCTAACCCGAATAGTGAGCGCTTATTCAAAAATAAGTGTGGCATTCAAATTCAAACAATCGCAACAAATACCTATTTAAAGGTAAATATTGATAGTCGGATTTTTAACTATCAATAGGCGTGTTCAACATCACCAAATCCAAATAATTTTTCAAATTATTTATTTTCCAAAATATCTTTACAAGATATATATATTTCCCACACTTCAACATTTGAAAACTAATTTTTCAAATCACTTTTCACCTTTACCACTTTTGAAAACAAATTTCAATCAACATGGTTCATTAAAACCAATTTAAATAAATCCTTAAAGATTTACTTTATATTTACGTTCCAAATCCGTAAATTAATTCCCCTTTTAATTTATGAATTCCATAGTGAATTTACATTCCAAAATATTTATGAATATACGATTTCAATTATTCATTTTCAATTTATCTTCAAAAAGATAAATTCTCAAAACATTTCGTTTCACATTGGAAAAACATTTCCATACTTATTTCATAATAAGTAATTCACAAATCCATTTATTTTCAATACTTAGAAAATATTCCATATACTTAATATCGGAATTAAGTATATATTTCATCCTTTAAGGAAAACATTCACTTAACACATTTATTT
The DNA here is from genome assembly GCA_030765085.1 of Allium cepa. NCBI lineage: Eukaryota > Viridiplantae > Streptophyta > Magnoliopsida > Asparagales > Amaryllidaceae > Allium > Allium cepa. The sequence continues at coordinate 170,913,260 of CM060932.1, forward strand.
GGGCTAAAACGAATGTTACGTAAAACATCGTTACGACGACCCAAAATCACTAGCATAGGGATTCAAAGTTTAAATAGATATATAAATCTCAATACTATACAAAACATTTCCTTTCGGAAACCATTTACTATAACAACAGTGTTATAGTCCATCATTTCCTTCTATTTCTCGAAAACGTCTATTTCAACAATGAATGTTGAAATCTATGTATTCGATACTTAATGCATTTTAAAACGTCTTTAAAATCATTAACTTCATTTCATAATGTTCCTTCCCTAAAACATATCCATTTCATTTAATAATATATTCATTGTCCAAAATCGTGAATATAATTCCTTTCATATATTCCTATATCCAACTTATCAAATTCAATTGATTTCGGATTTATAAACAACGTTTATAAACTCCATTTATATTTTTATAAACTTCTATTTATAAAAATTCTTTTTATATCTCATTTTAAATGCCAAAATCCGATTTATAAGTTGATTACTTATAAATCTTATATTTTACAAAATCTATCCGTTTTATATATTCATATTTCATAAATTTATAAATCTCAATTTACTTATGAAATCCATTTATATTTCACTTTATTACTTATAAAACTCGTTTTATAATTCCAGTATTTTTAATTTATAAATATCAATTCTATAAATCTTTTATATAAACCGTTTATAATAATTCAAAATTCCCAATTAAACCATTTTATAAATTAATCACTATTTATTTCAAAAATCTTAATTTGGTTATATTTTACAAAGATTATAACTTTTATAACATTAAACTTATAACGTTAATTTATTTAAAATAAATCAAGTCAAAATTTTAATAAAACGTATACTTTCAAAAATCACTTTAAAAATTCCTTTAAAAACCAAAAATCATTATTTTAAAACTTCAAAAATGGATCTGATGATGCAGCAGCACCAAATAGTCAATCACGACATCCAAATATCATATATCGATATGATAATCAACAAATATCAAAATATCTGTAAATAAATCAATACAGTTGAGGAATCCAGTTTGATCCCTCCAACCTGTTTCCCGGCATCCACAAACATTAGCACAATACCAATTCCGCTCCAGTACGGAATTATCGTGGTATATGGGATTTATAAATATTATCCGCTTAATAGACGGCGCAATAGGGTCTCATCCGCTATATAATGCGGGAAATCAACAACTGCAATATATACATATGCCAATATATATATATATATATATATATATTGCTATTATATATAATACCAATTTCACCGTTTATGAAATATTCGAGGTATACATTTTTAATAAATAACATTCGCTTACTAACGACGCATAATGTCTATTTTAACAATCAATAGATAACAATCATCATTCAAACATGCATTCAAATATTTTAAACCTAACTATTTAAAATAAAATCGAAACCGATTCGATTGAGTGAGAAGTTCTCACTTTGATTTGAATTTCGTTTTCAGCTTTTATTTCGAATAAAATTAAACGCGCGTTTAATTTTACACGAAATTATCACTGACTCCAAATGATCCCAATCCAATTGCATCGCATAGTGCTCGTCCATACGATTCCAACGCAAGTCGTTTCGTGCAGTTTGGACCTCGTACCAAAAAATTATGGTATTTAGAAGTTTACACAAAATTTTTATATAAGTAATTTCAATTCAAATTTAATTTCCAAACCCACGTTCATCTGGCCATTCGTTTCTTGTTCCCAAATCCTAGCCGCGCAAACCCTTCTTCTCACACGCGAGATAACCTCCCAGGTCGCGTTCGTTTCCCAATACCCATAGCCGCCCCTTTGGGGCTTGATGCCGCGACCACCACGTCGAGTTTAGTGACGATCAGCAACTCCCATTCACTCCGCCATCACACGAGCTACCACCGCCTGAGTTGCGGCAGAGCTCGGTCACCTATGGGGCCTCGAAAATCGTGCTGAACCAAGGGCGAACGCGGCCACCTATCTCGATCTATGCTGCTTCATTTTCGATCAACCCCGTATAGATTTGTAGCTCTCTTCGAGCCCTACGTTCTTCTAGTTGATGACTTCTCGAATAGATCTATAGATTGAGAGATTATAGAGGAAGAAGTAGAATGGTTTTCATCCATTGATAAGGTTGCTGGCGGCTCTGAACAAATATTAGGGTTAGGGTTTAACCAAAGTGAGCAAGGGGTTGTGCTCCTTTTATAGATTTTCAAATGAAAACACTATTCATTCCGGTTTTCCAGAACTTCGATTTACGCGCTGTAACTGACGTTTCTAGGGTTTATCCCGCGTTCTGGACACAATGGAATAGGTTTCGGAAGCTAATTCGGTCATCTGTGCGAGTTATGGAATTAAACGATCGATTTAAAATTAAACCGATTTAAACGATTTTCTAGGCGTTTTAGCTTGCACCGGACAAACGGTAAATCCGATTGACACGAAATTTAAAACCATACAATAATATCACATTACGGATCCGATGAAACTAGTTTCGTCGAAATCCGAGACTGTTTGAAAAATGGCTATTTTAACTCGCCAATTTAATGTTAAAACATTTTCGATGCGTTTCGAGCTGCCACGATCAAACGACAACTCTGATTGCTACGAAAATTGAAATCCGATAACAACTAATTATTACGGATCCAATGGAACTTGTTTCGTCCAATTCTGAGACTGTTCGAAAATTGGCTAATTTCACTAGTCGATTAAATATTAAAATATTCAATTTTCACAATATAACTTTTAATTCGATTTTAAAAGTTCTAAAATATCATTCTAACTCCAACATGATAAAATAAAATTTTACAAATCAATTTTAATCATATTTAACCTAATTTTCAATTATTTCTGGAATTTCAACTATTAAATAATCGATTTAATTATTCAATCAAATCCAATTATTCGAAATAAATTTATTCGAATTATAAATTTCACTTATTAATATTTAAATTCAATTAAATATTTAAATTTAAATTAATAAAATTTCTGGGTCGTTACAGACTTCCCCCCCTTAAAAGAATTTCGTCCTCGAAATTATCAAGTAAGAAAAGTTACAGAATCTCTTAACTTTCCCAAAATCCATAGGTAAACTTCTTACAATACTTTACTAAGTTTTCAAATCATACTTAGTTATCTTTTAAAAAACAACTACTATTGTTTAACTTTCAATTCCAAATCAAAGTTATAGTTTTCAAAATTTTCCAAAATTTTCCCAAAAATATTCTAACGCCTTAAATTTTCGGAAAAATTCGCCATAGTCTCCTTTGCGCGGCTCGATCCGAAAAAAAAATGACAGTATATATATCACAAATATACATCTCATCAAGTAATGAGGCATGCCGCAGGGAAAAAGTGTAAAAGTACGGTATGTAATCCGAGATATGTACCTTATTATATTATTAGCGAGCATATACGGCTAATATAGCGGGAAAGCGAGCTTCAAAAGCGAAGCAAACGCGATCCGCACCTACTAAACACTCAACAACAACATGAGAATCATGCATATATGAAAATAGTATCAATATACAACATATAGCAACATAACAACTACATATGCCAACATAGCAAATGTAACAAAACAACAAATGCAAACATCAACCAACTATCATCCATAACCAAATCAATATTCATTCATATTCTCATTAATATTCAATGAATTGGTTTTCAATTTAAATCACATTTGATTCATTTACATTGGATTTTACTAACATTCATTCATATTCAATTTTAATTAGTTTTCATTCACTAATTAAATCCAATATTAGTTCACTTCCAAATCAAATTCAATTTTATTCAAATTTTGTTTACTTTCAATTTGAATTCAATTACATAACTTTCAATTTTGCTAATTCACTTTCATTTACACTTAATGAATTATATACAATCAATCAACAATCAAATACCAACCAATGTTTATTCACTTTACATTCAATTTGGTTCAACCCATTTAATTCCAACTGGATCATATTAAATTGACTTTCATTCAATTTATTCAACTTCCAATAATATTAGCTTCCAATGAATTAACACTTATATCCATTATTTCATATCAATTATTTACATTTAATTGATTAACATTCAATCCACTAGTTCAATTCAATTGCTAATTCTTTTAACAATATAATGTTGAATTCCATTCACATAACTCAAGTTCAAATTCTTAATGGCTTCACTTCATTAATTTACTTTGATACGAAAATTCAACTTCATTCAACGTCACTTAAGTTATATTTCATTCCAAACACCTTTTATTTAATTTAACTTAAGTTTTCACTTATAAATCCAATTCAAATTCCAATCCTATTTAGCTTTTTACCAAAGCTAAATTTATTAACTCCTATCATAAGTTCAAAACTTATTTCACTTATACTCATCATCTTATAAATTATACAACTTATATTCAACAATTACTACTTGGATTTTATTGATTTACTTATACTTCCTTTAATTTAACTTCATCCTTTAAGTTAAATTTATTCTATCGAAATTCAATTTGTATAAGTTATCAACTCATTTATCATTTCCATAATATTTAAATAGGATTCTAGAGTCTTTTCAACCTTTCAAAACTATTTTTGAAATCAATTCAAATTACCTTCTGAATTTCCAAAACCAAATCCCTTATTTTCCAACAACTTTCCTTTAAAATAATCTGGCAGCAATTTCTCTTTTGGAAACTCGAAAATGAACACCAATGATGCCGCGGTCATCATCGGAATTATTTTCCAACGACCGAAAAGAGTTTAGAGCTTTAATTTCTCCAAAACAATTTTCCCAAAATATCAATTCCTTTTAAAACACTTCTCTAGAATTTTATTTCAGATTATAAATCACATTTACAAACCTTTTACTTATATAATTTCACTTCTTATATATAAGGTTATTTCACAAGTGTAAATTATTTTAATTATAACTCCATACTTATAATTCAATTGCTTATACAATTCATTCTTTTACAGCTGTTGTTTTTATTTAACTTATTCAACAACCAAACAATCAATTTATATACACTTTAATAATTCTGAAAAATTATTCCTTTATATATAAAATATAATCAAATTAAAATTATTTCATTTACCCAATTTAAAACAATATCGTGTTGAATTGTTCTATTCAAGTGTTTAGAGATCCCTATCAACAACGTTAATTACTCGTGTTGACCAAAATCCATATACCACTCAACAAACCAATCATCACAATATAAAACAATTTATATTCACTAACAAATACGCGCTCGTATCTATTATTACACTCAAACTCATTCTAGAGTGCTACTGACTCTATCTCTAATGAGTAATACCCAACAGAGCCATAGTTGTCGCTTAACCATAAGCTCTTATACCAAATGTAACGTTTGCGATTTTTCGTTGCCGAAAAACCGAAAGGTTAGGGTTTAAGAAGAAGAAAAAGATAGAAGAAGAGAGAAAAAGATAGAACAAAACAGAAGAAATAACAGAACAACATTAGAATCTCACAATTCGCAGCGGAACAACATACAATAAATAAATAAATAATCTTTAAACAAAGAACTATATCAGTTATTACATTACATTACATTTCATTACATCATCAGAGTGTACAACAACAAACAACATCAACAGCGGAAAAGAAATACTATATACTAGTAATACGCCATGCCATCCATCTTGCCTCCAGCAACTCCTGAATATCCTGAATAAACCTTAACTCTTGACTGCCCGTGTGGAAATTGGTGGGCACCCAGAGTTTAGGAAGGAAAACAATAAACTCCGAGTCAGTCATGTGACTGGTGTGAGAACTCAAAACAGTTTAACTTTAAAATCAAAACAAAGGAATATTTTAAAGTCAATTCGCAATGCTTTTAAAAATGAGACTACCATAAGGCCTCCCGCACACACACACAATGCAAACGCAGAATCGGAGGAGATTTCTCATTATGATAGTCAAAGATGCTTGATACGCATTAAAAAGAACATTTGATATTATTACTAGTGCATAGTGTAGGAAAAAATCATTTCGAAAATAAAGATATAAATCTTAGCCAGCATAGACATTTCGAACTATGCCTACTATAGCTACCATCCAAACGGTGGGGCGCCACCATAAGTGAATGATAGGTTCTACAACTAAAACCGTACAAGATCGTATTGTTTCTTTGGATTTCCAACAAATGGTCAGGCCAAGGAACTTCCCATTGCCACATGGAAACGCCTCTGGAATGACGTCTCGAGAACCAAACCGGATCTCTGCCAACACAAGGCCGGGTTACCCCTAACTGGGTAACTACTGACACGAATATGTCATCCCCCGATCGTAACCGATCTATCCGAGGATCCTCGATTTCCAACAACCACAAAATATGTAGCAACAACACAGGTTAAATATCTGGGCTCCATACCATGATACCACCTCTATCTAGAAGGAATGACATACACTAAAGGGGCGCTACCCCCTAATAACCTTGCCGCATCCTTCCTGTTTTGACCATTTCCGGGGTGTGAGGTCCGACGAAGTCTCGTCCACAAAGCCATGCTTTATACAAAAGCCGGGCTTTAGGTCAACAAATGGTCATAGAAATGATCACCAAGATAAATGATCAAATAAATGATCCTATCACAAATGATCAACACAATGATCATTTCACAGCAACACTCAGCATGTCACATTACCAAATTGGGAATATATCGCTGATAACCTTCAACTACATAACCTCTGAGCTCGTACGTCTCAGAGAAGGGTGTTAAGCTAAGAGAATAAATTCTCCGCCACCAACAGAAATATATTTGAAAGACATCTGCTTTATATCTCAATTTGTAATGTCAGACATACAATCCATACAAGTCTGTTCCGGGCTCGAACAGAACCGAAGGCACTTACAAAGAAGTCCTTGAAATCCGGGTATTCACTAATCACGACCGGACTTCCCGTCACTAAGGGTGATAAAAACTCTATATCGGAGATTAGCCGATGTAGAGTAACTCGACGGTAATCCTTCCATTTTCACAAATATCCGGTCTTCAACACCGGTCATCAAATGAAATCCATTACGACGTATCACATATTCGGAATGGGTTATACGACCCCATGGTCCTTTCCCGGCTAACCCGAATAGTGAGCGCTTATTCAAAAATAAGTGTGGCATTCAAATTCAAACAATCGTAACAAATACCTATTTAAAGGTAAATATTGATAGTCGGATTTTTAACTATCAATAGGCGTGTTCAACATCACCAAATCCAAATAATTTTTCAAATTATTTATTTTCCAAAATATCTTTACAAGATATATATATATTTCCCACACTTCAACATTTGAAAACTAATTTTTCAAATCACTTTTCACCTTTACCACTTTTGAAAACAAATTTCAATCAACATGGTTCATTTAAACCAATTTAAATAAATCCTTAACGATTTACTTTATATTTACGTTCCAAATCCGTAAATTAATTCCCCTTTTCATTTATAAATTCCATAGTGAATTTACATTCCAAAATATTTATGAATATACGATTTCAATTATTCATTTTCAGTTTATCTTCAAAAAGATAAATTCTCAAAACATTTTGTTTCACATTGGAAAAACATTTCCATACTTATTTAATAATAAGTAATTCACAAATCCATTTATTTTCAATACTTAGAAAATATTCCATATACTTAATATCGGAATTAAGTATATATTTCATCCTTTAAGGAAAACATTCACTTAACACATTTATTTGGGCTAAAACGAATGTTACGTAAAACATCGTTACGACGACCCAAAATCACTAGTATAGGGATTCAAAGTTTAAATAGATATATAAATCCCAATACTATACAAAACATTCCCTTTCGGAAACCATTTACTATAACAACAGTGTTATAGTAAATGGTTTCCTTCTATTTCTCGAAAACGTCTATTTCAACAATGAATGTTGAAATCTATGTATTCGATACTTAATGCATTTTAAAACGTCCTTAAAATCATTAACTTCATTTCATAATGTTCCTTCCCCAAAACATATCCATTTCATTTAATAATATATTCATTGTCCAAAATCGTGAATATAATTCCTTTCATATATTCCTATATCCAACTTAACAAATTCAATTGATTTCGGTTTTATAAACAACATTTATAAACTCCATTTATATTTTTATGAACTTCTATTTATAAAAATCCTTTTTATATCTCATTTTAAATGCCAAAATCCGATTTATAAGTTGATTACTTTTAAATCTTATATTTTACAAAATCTATCCATTTTATATATTCATATTTCATAAATTTATAAATCTCAATTTACTTATGAAATCCATTTATATTTCACTTTATTACTTATAAAACTCGTTTTATAATTCTAGTATTTTTAATTTATAAATATCAATTTTATAAATCTTTTATATAAACCGTTTATAATAATTCAAAATTCCCAATTAAACCATTTTATAAATTAATCACTATTTATTTCAAAAATCTTAATTTGGTTATATTTTACAAAGATTATAACTTTTATAACATTAAACTTATAACGTTAATTTATTTAAAATAAATCAAGTCAAAATTTTAATAAAACGTATACTTTCAAAAATCACTTTAAAAATTCCTTTAAAAACCAAAATTCATTATTTTAAAACTTCAAAAATGGATCTGATGATGCAGCAGCACCAAATAGTCAATCACGACATCCAAATATCATATATCGATATGATAATCAACAAATATCAAAATATCTGTAAATAAATCAATACAGTTGAGGAATCCAGTTGGATCCCTCCAACCTGTTTTCCTGCATCCACAAACATTAGCACAATACCAATTCCGCTCCAGTACGGAATTATCGCGGTATATGGGATTTATAAATATTATCCGCTTAATAGACGGCGCAATAGGGTCTCATCCGCTATATAATGCGGGAAATCAACAACTGCAATATATACATATGCCAATATATATATATATATATATATATATATATATTGCTATTATATATAATACCAATTTCACTGTTTATGAAATATTCGCGGTATATGTTTTTAATAAATAACATCCGCTTACTAACGGCGCATAATGTCTATTTTAACAATCAATAGATAACAATCATCATTCAAACATGCATTCAAATATTTTAAATCTAACTATTTAAAATAAAATCGAAACCGATTCGATTGAGTGAGAAGTTCTCACTTTGATTTGAATTTCGTTTTCAGCTTTTATTTCGAATAAAATTAAACGCGCGTTTAATTTTACCCAAAATTTTCACTGACTCCAAACGATCCTAATCCAATTGCATCGCGTAGTGCTCGTCCATACGATTCCAACGCAAGTCGTTTCGTGCAGTTTGGACCTCGTATCAAAAAATTATGGTATTTAGAAGTTTACACAAAATTTTTATATAACTAATTTCAATTCAAATTTAATTTCCAAACCCACGTTCATCTGGCCGTTCGTTTCTTGTTCCCAGATCCTAGCCACGCAAACCCTTCTTCTCACACGCGAGATAACCTCCCAGGTCGCGTTCGTTTCCCAATACCCATAGCCGCCCCTTTAGGGCTTGATGCCGCGACCACCACGTCGAGTTTAGCGACGATCAGCAACTCCCATTCACTCCGCCATCACACGAGCTACCACCGCCTGAGTTGCGGCCGAGCTCGGTCACCTGTGGGGCCTCGAAAATCATGCTGAACCAAGGGCGAACGCGGCCACCTATCTCGATCTATGCTGCTTCATTTTCGATCAACCCCGTATAGATTTGTAGCTCTCTTCGAGCCCTACGTTCTTCTAGTTGATGACTTCTTGAATAGATCTATAGATTGAGAGATTATAGAGGAAGAAGTAGAATGGTTTTCAGCCATTGATAAGGTTGCTGGCGGCTCTGAACAAATATTAGGGTTAGGGTTTAACCAAAGTGAGCAAGGGGTTGTGCTCCTTTTATAGATTTTCAAATGAAAACACTATTCATTCCGGTTTTCCAGAACTCCGATTTACGCGCTGTAACTGACGTTTCTAGGGTTTATCCCACGTTTCGGACACAATGAACAGGTTTCGAAAGCTAATTCGGTCATCTGTGCGAGTTATGGAATTAAACGATCGATTTAAAATTAAACCGATTTAAACGATTTTCTAAGCGTTTTAGCTTGCACCGGAAAAACGGTAAATCCGATTGACACGAAATTTGAAACCATACAATAATATCACATTACGGATCCGATGAAACTGGTTTCGTCGAAATCCGAGACTGTTTTAAAAATGGCTATTTTAACTCGCCAATTTAATATTAAAACATTTTCGATGCGTTTCGAGCTGCCATGATCAAACGACAACTCCGATTGCTACGAAAATTGAAATCCAATAATAACTAATTATTACGGATCCAATGGAACTGGTTTCGTCCAATTCTGAGACTGTTCGAAAATTGTCTAATTTCACTAGTCGATTAAATATTAAAATATTCGATTTTCACAATTTAACCATTAATTCGATTTTAAAAGTTCTTAAATATCATTCTAACTCCAACATGATAAAATAAAATTTTACAAATCAATTTTAATCATATTTAACCTAATTTTCAATTATTTCTGGAATTTCAACTATTAAATAATCGATTTAATTATTCAATCAAATCCAATTATTCGAAATAAATTTATTCGACTTATAAATTTCACTTATTAACATTTAATTTCAATTAAATATTTAAATTTAAATTAATAAAATTTCTGGGTCGTTACAATAATCAAATCTCAAATCAACAAATATTCGATTATCAAAAACGATAATCAAATCAACAAATATTCGATTGTCAAAAACGATAATTAAATCTCAAATTAACAAATATTCGATTATCAAAAACGATAATCAAATCAACAAATATTCGGTTATCAAAAACGATAATCAAATCAACAAATATCGAATTATCAAAAACGATAATTAGAACTCATATCAACAAATATTCGATTATCAAAAACGATAATCAAATCTCAAATCAACAAATATTCGATTATCAAAAACGATAATCAAATCAACAAATATTCGATTATCAAAAACGATAATCAAATCAACAAATATTCAATTATCAAAAACGATAATCAAATCTCAAATCAACAAATATTTGATTATCAAAAACGATAATCAAATCAACAAATATTCGATTATCAAAAACGATAATCAAATCAACAAATATCTAATTATCAAAAATGATAATTAGAACTCATATCAACAAATATTCGATTATCAAAAACGATAATCAAATCTCAAATCAACAAATATTCGATTATCAAAAACGATAATCAAATCAACAAATATTCGATTATCAAAAACGATAATCAAATCAACAAATATTCGATTGTCAAAAACGATAATCAAATCTCAAATCAACAAATATTCGATTATCAAAAACGATAATCAAATCAACAAATATTCGATTATCAAAAACGATAATCAAATCAACAAATATCTAATTATCAAAAACGATAATTAGAACTCATATCAACAAATATTCGATTATCAAAAACGATAATCAAATCTCAAATCAACAAATATTCGATTATCAAAAACGATAATCAAATCAACAAATATTCGATTATCAAAAACGATAATCAAATCTCAAATCAACAAATATTCGATTATCAAAAGCGATAATCAAATCAACAAATATTCGATTATCAAAAACGATAATCAAATCTCAAATCAACAAATATTCGATTATCAAAAACGATAATCAAATCAAAAAATATTCGATTATCAAAAACGATAATCAAATCAACAAATATCCAATTATCAAAAACGATAATTAGAACTCATATCGACAAATATTCGATTATCAAAAACGATAACCAAATCTCAAATCAACAAATATTCGATTATCAAAAACGATAATCAAATCAACAAATATTCGATTATCAAAAACGATAATCAAATCTCAAATCAACAAATATTCGATTATCAAAAACGATAATCAAATCAACAAATATTCGATTATCAAAAACGATAACCAAATCTCAAATCAACAAATATTCGATTATCAAAAACGATAATCAAATCAACAAATATTAGATTATCAAAAACGATAATCAAATCTCAAATCAACAAATATTCGATTATCAAAAACTATAATCAAATCTCAAATCAACAAATATTCGATTATAAAAAACGATAATCAAATCAACAAATATTCGATTATCAAAAACGATAATCAAATCAACAAATATCTAATTATCAATAACAATAATTAGAACTCATATCAACAAATATCCAATTATCTGCAGATAATTGGAAACAACAAATATCTAGAAATCAATTAAGATGATCTAGAAAATCAACATAAAAGGTGGATCGATCCCAACAAATGGCGAGTTTTAGCTACGCCGCACGTGCATCAACATATGGCCGAAGCCTACCAAGTACCCAACATAATTTTGGCGCCCAACAAATGACCCGAAGGTCCAACATATGACCCGAAGGTCCGGTACTGGTATTGACCCGAAGGTCCAACATATGACCCGAAGGTCCAACATAGTGGCTCAAAAGCACACGAAAATCATCATATATTCAATTAACAAGTCCGGAATTAACCGAAATAGTAGACGCACATGTCCCATACCACGTGTTTTACTAAATCGTTTGATTCTCTTCATCGTTTCCTTGAACGTGTAAAATCATCAAAATCATCAAACAGCAAATGTTTCAATTAACGAGTCCGGAATTAACCGAAATAGTAAAAGTGTGGTTTCATACTCCGCACTTTTGCTACATCATTTAAATCTCTTCATCGTTTCCTTGAAAGTGCAAATTTTGTATTCCAAAAATAACATTTCACATTCTCAAACGGACAAGTCCGGAATTAAGCGAATCAGTAAAAGAAAGGGGTCATAATCCTCGATTTTTCTGAAACGTTTAAGCCACTTTCTCATTCTTCTAAAAACGCAAACTGTAAAATTTTTGAAAACAATTTCATTTATTTTATAAAAGTAAATAATCTACATTCTCAAACGAATAAGTCCGGAATTAAGCGAATCAGTAAAAGAAAGGGTTCATAGTCCTCGATTTTTCTGAATCGTTTAAATCGCTTCCTCATTCTTTTGAAAGCATAAACTATAAAAATTTTGAAAAACAATTTTTATTTTTAAAACGATTTGCAAATCTGTGATAAAAACAGCAACATTAGTGACAATTTCAATAAGAAAATTGTACTTCTCAAAACACCGTAGAAACGGAACTCAAAATCAGCATTGCGGGATAACCGCTTGAAAAATCCACTTTAAAAATTTGATGGTCACTGAAGTCAAAGCGACAGTGATTTTTAAACGTCAAAATCTCATCAAAATAATTTGCATCAAAATATAATATCAGTGAATTTTCATTCATTAAAATATCAACAAAACACCGGGCTTCAAAAATTTAGCATTGGTGTAAAAATCCCGTTATAAAAATAACGGCAACAAAATACGTTTAGAACCAAGCATCGGTTCAACGTAAAATTTAATGTAGTAACATGCAACCTAAATTTGCACATATACCATAAAACGAACAAAGAAATCATTCAAATATATCTTCAATGAAGATAATTCTAAAACAGCAAAAATCCCAAATTCACATAACTGCAATCGCTTCGAATCCTCAAATTGGATTCTTTCAAAGAAAACAAATTAAACACAGCTATGTAAACAACAAAATAAATTAATTTCATTTTCATATTTTGATTTTTAAATCAAAAGGATTATCAGCTGTGTTCAGCGAAGACAGTTTCACTGTTTCCGCTACGCACTCTGACAACCAGAACACAATTTATAAATCATCAAATACAATTTCACATTTAATTTTTAAACAAAGATATTTAAAAATTCCATCCTAATTTCAAAACTTTAGTTTTGACTCAAAACATAATAAAACATCGACATATAGTTGTAACACATGTTCCATCTAAGTTATATTTTATATTATGTCCATAAACCCCAAGCTCTGATACCAACTGTGACGCCCCACCTCTATGCTCGCAATAACAAAGAGTATTAAAAGAAATACTGTCTGTTATCACGAAGAATAAGGCTGGATAGGAGCGGCCATCCGTAGTTAGGCCTTACACTTGTATTGGTTATCTCGATAGGAGTGGTATATATTTTCATTTTCCATCTCATATTTATTTACTCCCATCGACATACCCAATTCTAATATAAAACGAAATACGATGGTTCATAATAGTTTAGGACAATATATATAATAATAACCCAGATAATATAAATGCGGAACACAGATAAAACAAAAGTCTCATATATATAATAACCGATGTCAGTTACAATACATGTGATACAGTACATATGATACAACTACAACTGTCGACTCTGGAAGTTACATATACAAGTACATTATCATAAATAATATACATGAATATACAACATCCTATACTAAGACAACGACTACTCCAAAAAGTATGAAAAGACTTCATAGCTCTAGCAGCAACCCAAAGTACGATATCAACAACCTAAAAATACTCGGTCTGACCCGAGTATTACATTCAAAAGAAAATAATACACGGGTCAGTCTAATTCGAACTCAGTTATTAGTGCACAGAAGCAATAATAATTAAATAATGAATAGACGACAATCACAATAAATCTCGTTTATCCGATCCTTAAATAAAGAAATCGGATAACGATAAATATAACACGTAATAGTGTTAAACAACAAATCAGCAAATTAAACCAAATCAGAATACAATTCAGAATATTGAAATGGATAAACAAAACAGTTCAAACCATTGAAATATCAATTAAAATATTAATTCGAGTAGAGCTGCAGTACACGCACGAATGAAAATGCAACATGGATCTGCAACTCAAAACTGCAAGTCAAAACTGCAACAAATACAACTATATGAAGACAGTGCATAACATGCATATATACATGTATGCATACAGGTAGTGCCATCAAAACTCAAACCACGGTTAGAAATCAGGTGCCTAGAAAAAACTAATGAACTCACGTAATAGAGCCCAACTGAGTACACAAACATATAAACTACAAATGCACAAACATGTGTAGACTCAACTGGATCAATGCACCAGTAAAACAACCACCGAGCTAAATGCAACTCAAGTGAAGATAGTGGTAACCACAGACAGGTCAGACCCACTACAAAGACAGTAGTGAACCTAGACAAAAGTCAATTAGTGTAGACAAGATTAGCATGCTACAACTACAAGTAATATATGCACACACAAAAAAAAACATGTGTGGGTATACATATGTATGGTAAGACACAAGGATCAGTGATGTAACTGGAAAAATGCAGAGACCAGAGAAATGCAGATGAAGATCAGTAGTGTACCACAAAATGAAACAGTGGACCGAACTGCCTCAGCAAGCAAGGCAGTAAAATATAGCTCAAAGCAACACAGAGGCAACCAAGGTTTGAGAACAGATACAAATGGTAAATTTGAACATGACAGCAAATAAACAACAGCCTCAACATGTATGTCCAAAAGGTTAAACAATATGAAGTGCACAACATTGCAACAACATACTACATAAATGTATGTATACACACCAGCAATGAAGAGAAATGGATGCAGACCAACCAAAGTGATACATGGTACCAGTAACATGAAAATGAGGACAGGCCTACATGAAGACTATAAGATTTCAAGCAATCAGACTCAAGTGCAGTGCAAATATGAGGTGCACAACAGGCTCGGGTTTCAACCCAGGCAAAGTGAATGCCATATATACTAAATGATCAGTGGACAATGAAACCAAATAGGATGGACACAAAATCAATGACAACTACACAACCAACTGATCAGACCTCATGTCGATTGTATTTGGGCTTGCTTAAATCAGTAAATAGTGACTTCAGTAAAATAGTAACTTTATATTTTAGACTTGCTTTAGAAAACTCAGATCAACTTGGGTTTAAACAATTTCAATCAGTTTCTTTGATCTTTTTTAAAAAAAACAGATAGGTTGAAAGCCTGTAACAATTTGGTTCCCAAACAAAAATTTAAAACTTGTTTTATCTTGAATAAAATTTTAAAACTAAATCTATGGATAAACAAATATATTAACCCAGACTAAAGCAAGGAAGAAAAAAATCTCATAACCTGAAAACTAAAGTACAGAGAGGTCACAGTTTTAATCAACATGTACCAAAAACAATCTGCAGTTCATCAGGGAAGCAAGGCCGAAGCCAAAAAGAAGACAAACAAAAGTCGAACAAATTCGTATCAACAGAGTTCAAGGCACAGTACAGAAGCACCACAGAAATCAAGTGAAATGGCCGAGACCAACAATTAACCAAGATTTAACTGTAAAGATCTAACTATGACAGTTTTAGTTTTAAAAAAAAAACTTCATCAAACACTATCACGTAAGCTTAGCAGTAAAGACTTAATGGCCAAAACAGCAAGTATAGTCGAACAAGATCAACACCCAAAAACCAAGTGACCGAAGTCAAAAGGAAAACCAGTGTCGTAATAGCCAGTGAACAAACCAAGTCAAAGATCATCAACGTTGAACAAATCGAAGTCGAACGCCATCAAATATAAGCAGTTGAATTGAGCAACGAAAACCACGAATTTGAACAAATCAAAAATCACAAAAATTTGAATTAGATGTGAGTAACAATTTACTCACCTTCGTTTCCCATAGCAAAAACCAAAGATCGACAGCCAAGCAACGACAATCATCATTCGATCCATCAACCTAAAGTCGACGCCTTTGATTCCCCGAGCCCTAGTTTTTGAAGACGAAAATGAAAAATTACAGCCACCATTTTTATTCCTTATCGCGAGTTTAGGTTTAGGGTTGCCCAAAAATGAGAATGAGTAGAGGGAACGGGTCGAAGTAAAATATGAAGGGAACGACATCAAGCAAGTGAAAATGTGGGCCAATATTTTAGTTAAAGCCCAAACATCACTTGAAAAGTTTTAAAAGAATTCAACCGATTACAAAAAAATTCCTAACAGCAAGTATCAACCAAATTAAATCGTTTTAATGACGAAAATTAATTGTTATAAAATTCCGGGTTGTTACAAACGACCTACGGAATATAGGTCACGCGACCTAACGGTTTACAAGGTCTGCGACCTAACTGGAAACGTGGTCTAGCGACCTAGTGGTTTAAAGAAGATAGGTCACGCGACCTAAGGAGATAAGGCCTAGCGACCCATGAGCTAAAGGTTCAACGACCTAACAGGATGTAGGTCCAACGACCTAACAGGTAAGAAGATCACACGACCTAAAATGCCATAGGACCTAACGACCTAAGGTCGACCTAGCGACCTAAAGCCATACGACCTAACGACCTAAGGTCATACGACCCGGTGACCTAAAGCCATACGACCTAGCGACCTAAGGTCCGTACGACCTAACTCCGAAGATGTTAGAAATGGTCAGAACGACCTACGACCTAAGGTCCATACGACCTACGACCTAAGGTCCATTCGACCTAAAGCCCAACGACCTAGCGACCTAAAACCAAACGACCTACGACCTAATTCCGAGTGCCGAGCGACCTAGCGTTGTAGGCCATTTTAAGGTCGGAAACGAGCTATTTTGAGGCCGAGACTTTTCCACGCGAACGACCTAGCATAGGCAGAACGACCTAAGTGCAGTTTTTTCACCAAAAACACTAAAATTTAGGGTTTTTCGACAATCCAATCCAAACCAAATGCAAATGTACATGCAAACATGATAGGGATTCATTCCCAACAGTCCAAGATAGTTATAGGCTAGATTTGTGAGATAAAAATCTCACCTTTTCACTAAAATGGATGAAGATGAAGCTTGAAATGCTATGCAAGGATCAACCACTAGCTTGAATCAATGTCTTCACTTGAGTTTTGGAGTTGATGTTGGATTAGCAATGAAGACTTAGCTTTTGGAGTTTTAATTTCTCTTTCCACTCACCATTAATGCAAAAGCTCGAGTTGGTAGGAATTTATGAAGAGTGAAGAGAAGGAGGGGGTTGGGCTTGAGTTATAATGGCTAAGCTAACCCAAAGTCCAAAGCGGGAAAAGTTAGTGAAATTCCACTAACTCCAAACCTATCAATGTTTATACTTAAAAAGTTGTAAACGACATTTCGAACTCAATGGAAGTGGTCTCGAGTCCTAATTTAACCGTTTGCAAAAAGTAGCTTTTCGGACCAAAATCCGATTAACGATAAAATATTTAAATAAAATATTTAAGTATAAAATCGACAAATATGTGGGTTGTTACAGTATATCTGGCCTCAGTTTATCTGAGTTAGGCGTAGGTATATAAAATTCTTTTTAATAATGCCTCCAATTGATAAGTGTTCACACTTGTGTGTTCACTCGCCCTGCTCTGTGTTCCCTTCACGTAAGTCCGAAAGGTAGTGCATGGGTGATATATCTGGCCTCAGTTTTCTGAGTTAGGCATATGTATACTTTAAATATCAATAAAATTTTCAAAATAATAGAGAGAGTATGTAAATGAAATGCAAACACTATTTTAACTTATTTGATTTGACTTTTTATTGAAAATAAATGAAAACACCACTTTAATAAACTTTGATTAGGGATCCATCTCATAATTGCACTATGTTATTAACCGAAATAGCGGGTTAAACAATTGTCCATTTGTTATGACAACATGATTTTTATTGGAAAATTTGACAAGTAAATGACTTAAAATTTTAAAATAATGACCAAAACTTATATTTAGCTTATTCATGTCAATTTAAAAGTAAATCATTCATTTGTCAATATTTTCAAAAACCTGTATCCATACCATTGTAAATATATCTTGCACTTAGGAATTCTACACTTCACATTCGTATTTTGTGGGTAGTATCTTCTCAAAACCATCACGAGACAACACTCATCCTACTGGGGACACCAAGACATTTAACAGCTTGTTGTATATGCTCAATGCAATCGTGCTCCCTATGAAAATGGATTTATCTTAGTTTTTTTGTTTTCCTTTATTCGAGGATGAATAAAAAGATAAGTGTGGGGGCATTTGATGTGCACGTAAATGTGCATATTTTTACCACCATATTTAATCTATTTAAATTAAATAAATGATCATATTGGGTGTTTTAACTTGTTTAACCAAAATTCAAACTATTTCAAATCGTCACATATTCATCTTCACCCAGGGGCAAAATTTTCATTTTTTGTGCAAATATTAATATTCTAAAATTTAATTTAATTGATTTCTATGTTATTTTGTAGGAATTTAAATTCAAATACAAGTTGCTTCATGAAGATATATGCATGCACAAGAGTGAATATAAAGGAATGGAGATGGAAATAATTCGTTTCATGGATTATGGAGGACCCTACCTGCCCTCCTACCTTCATGTACAAATTAGAGGCTAATGCACATGCTAATAGAGTTTAAAGCTTCATGTACACTTAATGAATGATTATTTGATGCTAATGATTACTTGGCCACCACACTCCTTAAGAGGATAGTTTGGGTAGTTTTCAAAAAAGTGGATTAGGGTTTCATATATGTATAAATGCCCCTTATGCTTCATGTAATTAGCTCGCTTATTTAGTCTCTCTTAGGCACTCTTCTCTTAGTTTAGTTTAGATCAAAAATAAAATGAAAGCTCTCTTTCCTTTCATGGTTGCTTAGCCATTTCTTTTGTGTAATTTTTATATGATATTTTAATTCAAGTTTTTTCTTGTTTATTTACTTTCATGTTAGTAATATAGATCTTCTTTTATTTTATGTAAGTAGAATAGTTCTCTTTTCCATTAGCTTTCATTTTCCTTTTTTTTAGTTTCATGTTGCATGCTACTTGTGTTGATATAATAACACAAATGAGAGGCTAAACCCTTTAATTTAAGGGTAATGAAGCTTTCTAATTATGTAGCTTCAATATTTTGATAATTATTGCTTCATTTTGTTCTTAACGGAAGAATGAATGTCGATGTGATCTATTTTTTTATGCTGAATTTGATAGTCTATGTTGTTCATAACAAATAGACTATGTTTAAACAATCATAAATGAAAAAATTACCTCTTCATTTACGTAAGAATATGGTAACAAAGTGATTTTAAAATTAAAATTTAATGGTCTGTATTTCTAATTAAAAGTTAATAGGCCATGCTTAAAATAGATTTTATTTTCTACTTCATTGTCATTTTTCATGAGAATTAACAAGTGATTTAAAAGTTGTATTATAGTTTGATGGTTTATGTTGAGCTAATTAATAGCGCAAATAGGTCATACTTTTTGTAAACACATTAATTAAATTCACTTATGACAAGAAAAGAGAGATCATAATTTCATAATTTGTTAAGTTATGTGATCCAGAGAATGGAAATTACCTATAAATTGTCTTTAAAATCTCATATTTTTATCCATTTTCTTTTGCTAGTTTGTTAGTTTTCTCATTTTCTAGCTTAACCCTCTCTTCAACGTTGGTTTAATTTGATTGAATAAGAATTTAAAATCTAACAATTATTTGCGGATCGACCCATACTCGCCACATACTAGAATTGTACGTTGTACGCTTGCGGTTAATTTTATCATAAATTTTTCGACGATTTTCTAAACTGATAGAAAATTTGTCGTTAAACAGGTACCGCCCCCCATAGTACACCTCTAGAGCAATGTACCGAGGGCCTCATATGGACACTATGCAAATCGGAGCCACCTAGCCCTCGAACATAATAAGCTAGATTACATTATCCCTCGGGCACCAAGGTTACAAATAGATGCACCAGTCCATGGCCCCATTCTTCCTGTGCGTACACATATCAAAATCCATAAATATCGAATCAAGATCGAGGAATGATGCTCCTAACGGTAGTGAACCACATAGCTCTGAAGCATATCCATGTTTTAGTCATTACCATGTTATGAGGCTTGTGAGGTCATGATTACCTATTTTCCTCTCTTAGCATTTCCTACTTGGAATACTAACACTACCCTCCAGGCAACAATGCAATACCAACATATCCATACAAGTTTTTTAGGATACGAACAAACCGAAGGCACTACCTCTACTAAATCTTTTTGGAATCAACCTCAAAATTAGTAGCGAGCACCCCGTGTAATTCAAAGAACTCTGCCTTCAAATCCATCATCTCGAACCAATCTTGAACCTCTTCCAAAGTGTCGAACATATATATGATTCTAGAGTGGTTAAGATTTTAAGCCATCTCATACAAATACTCTCCCCCGCTTACTGGTTGCTCCAAAACCAATCGATAGATTTCAGTAAACTCAACTCCGGTTCTTTTGGAAATAAAAAGACAATACATAAGAGCAAAGCTCACCTCCTAACTATTTAAGCAGACAATTTCCTTATCATTTATCCTAAAAGAGAAAAACGAGTTTATACAAATACAGTACAGCATCACCGAAGATAACTGTACCATGTAATTCTCCCTTTTCTTCTAGGTACTTCTAGAGTTATATTTTGGTTAAGATTTGATAGTCAGTTATTTAACCATGAAATAAACAATTAATCAAATCAGAGGTTTAATTCCAAAAGAAACAAAGAACGGTTAAACACATAAACAGCCACTATGCCTCTTTAAGTAATCTTTTCACTAATTAAAAATCACCTTGAAAATACTTAAACATTATTCATATACTTATCTCGACGTTATATCTATATTCACAAACATTTCACATCCAATACTTAGAAAACATTTCCTAATTTCCCCAAGTCATATTTAGCCGGGCCAAAACAAATGTCATTCAAAACATCATTACTATAAACCCAAACCACTTTTCCTTCAGTGTTAAGTATGGAAAGAATGCTTCTACACCACCATAATTGAGAAGGATTATTTATCAAATCAAATCTCATTCCTTTTATAAAATTCCCATTTTATAAACCCATTCTATATTTACAAGTCCCCTTATAAATCTCCAAATTAATTTGTAAAACTTCTTGTATAAATTTCTTAAATTATTTATAAAAATCCTTTTATAAATCTCCAAATTAATTTGCAAAACTCCTTTTATAAATCACGAGAATTATTTATAAAGATCCCTTTATAAATCTTTAAAATTATTTATAAAGCACCTTTTATAATTCCCTAAAATTATTTATAAAACTCCTTTTATAAAAATCCTTTATAAAAATTCTTTTATAAATCTAAAACTCAATTTTATAAAACATATATATTTAACACAAATCTTCTTTATTATTAAAATATCACTTATAAATCCATTCTTTTATCTATAAATTACCATTTATTAATTTCTTTTTGATTAATAAAACATCATTTATAAATCTATTCTCTATACAATATTTTTATTTAAGGACATGTTAATTTACTTATTTCAGATGTAAATATGGAAAGATATTGATATGTTGTTTATTTATTTATTTTAGACGTAAACATATAAATTAAATGGGATGTTGAAAGCTGAAATGAAACATGTGAATAAAGAGAGATGCATGGAAATTTAATATGAAATAAAATGTCACAAACTAGAAATTAGTTGAGGAGAAGAAAATATTATTTATAGTTTGTATATTATTGAGGGTATAATTAATTAAATTAAATATAAGATAAGGCGCTGACAAGACGCATTGTAAGATTTGACACAACAATGAGTTAGAAGAAGTTTCTAGAGATTCTAATCTACAGTTGAAAGCACGCCTAAAACATTATGAATAGGACCTAAACTAACCTAGGTTTTCACTCTAAAATCAAAATCTAGCCTCCATTTCACTCCCTTAAATATTTACCAACGTTCTTCATTTATAAAATAAAATTATATTATATATATATATTCAAATAAAAGATGGAGATTGTACAAATTAGAGGAGATTTCTAGAGAATTTAGGTTGCTGTAAAAAAGGCATTCTAGCTTTTGTCTTAGGTGAGTGATTGTAATTATTTAGACTTTTAAGTAATTTAAAATAATAGAGTTTCCAATAGTTGTAGTTTTACTATGATTTTTGAAATAACCTTTTTAGTAGTTTATTTACAGTTTTCAGAATTATTTTCAGTCTATTTCTTTTAGCTATTCTTTTCAGTTGATTTAGTTTATTTTCGTTAATTATAGCTTTTCCATTTAATTACAATTTATTTACAGTATTTTAATTTATTTACTATTATTTATGCGATATTTACATCCTTTTCCTACGCTTTGGATTTTCTTCTATTTTCAGTTTTCTTTTATTTCTCCTTCTTCTTCGCGTATGGATTAGAATAGATTAAATGCGAATATGGATTAAAATTATAAGAATACTGAAATAACGAAAAATAAGATGTAAATTGTAAAGACTGTGATAAAAATGGAATTAGGACTAAAATTGAGCCTAATTATTATATTAATGTTAGAATTTGACTAATTAAAGATAATTGGCCTAGTTATCACTTAGAATTATAATTAAAAAGAGTATAAGATGAAAGAAGCTTATTTTTACACTTAGACCTTGTGTTAAGCAAAAAGCATGATTATAACATAGGTTATAATAAAAAATAGAACAGAATGAGGCTTATTTTAAGACATAGAACAAATTAGTAACCAAAGATAGTAGTTGTAAAGGCTGATTTAAACGAGTATATATGCACGTCCATGTGGACTTGCATATAGTCACTTGGGTGCTTTGACTTTGTATATCATGACATCTATACTATTGTTTTCAATAAGCACATTATTTTCTTCTTTGTATTAGAACTTGTTTGATGATTGCTATATTTAGTTTTATCAACTTGAATGTCATCATTATTGTCAATAATCATCCAAACTTGACATTGTTTATTGCATGATAAAGAATTCTAAGTTAAGTATTATCTCAATGGTTCTTGATTTTTGTCTAAATAGCGCATGTATCATATTTCAAATTCCAATTTGCACAACAATATTATTCGTTCGAAACTTATAGTCTCATATTAATTTATAGAAGCTACGCGTGACCATTTATAATGGCATTTTCTGATCATAGGAATTTTATGAAGATTTTATTTTTATTGTCCCATTTTGAAAAAAAATTATGCGTATAGATCAGTATATATGCACACCTACATGACCTGCATATAGTCACTTGCTTACTTGGGTATTTGGCTTTTATATATCATTAAATTTATACCACACAATTTTATCATTGATTCAATTATTCAAAAAAATTGTCAAATATATCCTTCCAGATTCGGCCAAAGAGCAAGGCGATACATGCGATGCATGTGCACAAGAGTAACCGTTCTTAAAAACTGTCATTTTGAGATTTAATGGGTCTTATAATATGAATTTGATGTATACTTAATGTTGTATGTTTATATATACATATACATTCACAAATCAACCGTTTATTGAGAAATTAATAAAGACTAAGTTACTTCAGAAACTAATAATATAGGACAAAAAAAGTAATTAACTATTATATCAATATTTTGAAAAATGCAACAAACATTAAAAGTAGCGCTTCCTATGGTTTGGAACTCGGAAACTTACAAATCCCTCTTTTAAAAAGTAATCAACCACCTTATTAATAGTGATAGCACTTCCCATAATACTATCTTCCTCAAATTAAGTGAACTGCAACCATATATCCTACAGAAATGGAATGCAATCATAATGAAATTTATGGCACTCTATGTATTCATTACATTTATGGTTACCTTGGTTTTGCAAGATTTTCTTTTTTTTCAATGCCACATACAATTGAAGGATACTGATAGAGTATGAATGACCTAATGAAGTTACGGGCTTGGGCTTCATATTAGCTGAAAAAGCATCAACTTAATCTATGACTCATTATTGAATGTATTATGTTCATGTTGGGGATTATATTAACAAAAATAAAAAAATTGAAACTTTGGTTAATATGACAAAGCATGCGGGTATATATGAGACGCTAATATACAACAAAAGCATAAGAAAATCCAATATTAACACATTTAAATGTGGTGTTTCTAATTTTGTATCATGTTTTGTATTATACTTATGTGGAAGAATACTATTTCCCTATATTAAATGTATCAACAGAGATGAAATATGCAGTAACTGCGATTTGAAAACCATAGTGCATAAACAAATTAAAATATATGTCAAAGCTAGCGACAACAAAATATAAAAAGCGAATATAAATATGCAGTAACAAAGATTTGCACACTTCAGTTTCACTTCACCCTTCTTCCTGCACACTCCAGCTCTTCAGTGCCTATAAACTTTACATTAAGCCATCAAATTGCATTTTTACCTCTCCAATGCACCATCAATGCATAGGCTAGTACACCATAACACATGGCAGATTATGTAAGCCTGTTGCACCTATGCAAGCCTGATTCTGCAACATCATAGTAAAGGGCACTTCATTTGGCACACATTCTTCATCACAGCTTGTTGCAGGCCTGTCATGCAGCAGATTTGATTACACAGCATTGCTTTGGTTTCACATCCGTCATCTCAACCTATTCAAGCCAGTAGCTCTTAATTGCTATATTAGTGCATCTGAAACTCTGGTTCAAGGCATGCAGCATGCAACATGCAGCATAAGCACTTCAGCATTCACGACAGTAGCTAGCTTTTTTACTCCCTATCGCACAACAGCAGCCACTCATTCTCAATCTTGCAGCAACAACAACACCTAATTGCCATATTAGTCCATCAATGTCTAAACATACAATTGTTAACTTGTTATTGTAGTTTCTTCTACCTATCACATACCGACGATCATCATAGTGATGATCCTTATATTTGCAATAGTTATAGCCAACACTCTTTTGCATGAATTTTGATTTTGATTAGTAAATTATGAGTGCTCTCCTTATATGAGGGCCACTCTTTCACATATAAAAAAACAAAAATGGAAAAGAATATTAATAATCCTCTTAATCATATGAAATGTCCATAAACTCTAAATCAACGCTTCTGTAGTTAAAATTACAAAGAAGATGAGACATAACATCCCCATTTTTTAACAAAATTTTGATACCTATCCAAGCCGACTAACCTTAAAGAATAATTTAACTATGATTATCCTATAAGAATGCTAAGAACATAAGAAAGAAGATCCATTTTGAAATAAACTTGTTGATTTCCATGGATTTATATTCTTGAATTGTACACTTTCTATTTATTTGCCAATCACATAAAATTGATAATTTATTTATCTACGTTGTCAATTCTAAACACCAAGAAGCCAAAATTTTGATTCAATAATAGAAGGAAAAATAAAGTTTGAAATTTAACTTATAATGTTAGTGCTCAACAACAATCAAATATTGGTTACCATTGTACTCCTACCCCAACTATTTTACACGGTGAATTTTTCCATGATGTAAATACAGCGAGTTAAAATAAAATCATAGGCAGATTGAAGACTTTTTAAACTTAGCTTCAATTTGATCTTCTCTTGCTAATTTATTATGAAAAATATATGATATTATCCTAAAAAGAAAATCCACTGAGTAAAATTTGTATAGTTGTGGGAATGATGCAATTTCACTTTGTTATGATTTTTTTACATTTTAGTACTTCACATCATGTTAAGTATTGAAAGTAGAAATCATAGATTAACAATTGTAAATCACTGCCTAAACATGTACATGCTAATATAAGTGTTTCGACAAATCTCAAAAACTAAAAGTGCTCAGACTAAAATTGCTGTGGATTTAGACCTAACATTAAATGTTATCTGCAAGTTCCAAAATATGATATTAAATTTTCAACAGTTAGTGGATTCAGTTGTCAAAGAACTAAAAGATAAATATTTCATAACTAATTAGCACATTCAATACCATAATTAATCTCGTTAATACCATAATCTAATTAATGTTCATCAACAACCAAAATACCTACATCCATCTTTATAACAGAACCAAAAGCAAGATAGTTATATTTAAAAAAAGTTGAAAACAAAATCAATTCACAAACTCATAGAAACATAAGAAAATATATAAGCATAAAATCATTAAATCTCAACAATAATAGTTTCTTATGAAGCTATACAGTGTGAGGAGCAGTGTAACGACCCAGAATTTTTAGAATTTAAAATTTGAATATTTAATTAATTTTAAATATTAATAAGTGAATTTATAAGTCAAATAAATTTTTATTTGAATTTTTGGAATTAATTGAATAATTAAATCGATAATTTAATATGTTAAATTATGGAAATAATTGGAAATTGAGTTAAATATGATTGAAAATGATTTGTAAAATTTTATTTTATCATATGGGAGTTAGAACGATATTTTAGAACTTTTAAAATCCAATTAAAAGTTAATTTGTGAAAATTGAATATTTTAATATTTAAATCGACTAGTAAAAATAGTCAATTTTTGAACAGTCTCAGAATTGAACGAAACCAGTTCCATTGGATCCGTAATAGTTAGTTATTACCGGATTTCAATTTTCGTGTCAATCGGAGTTATCGTTTGATCGTGGCAGCTCGAAACGCATCGATTTATTTTTAATTTAAATTTGGCGAGTGAAAATAGCCATTTTTCAAAAAGTCTCGGATTTCGACGAAACCAGTTTCATCGGATCCGTAATGTAATATTATTGTAAGGTTTAAAATTTCAAGTCAATTGGATTTACCGTTTGTCCTGTACGAATTAAAACGCCTAGAAATCGACTTAAATCGGTTTAATTCAAATTGAGCGTTTACAGCCATAACTCGCACAGATGTCCGAATTAGCTTCCGAACCTGTTCCATTGTGTCCGGAACGCGGGGTAAACCTTAGAAACTCTGGTTACGGCGCCTAAATCGGAGTTCGGAATTCCCGGGTGAATAGTGTCGATCGGTTCCCTATAAATAGACCCCTATCTCTCTCTAAATTAAAAAAATAAAACAAAACCCTAATCAAAACTGCAGCCGCCACCCTCCCCCAATGAATGGCCAAAAAACACCCAACTTCCACCTCGATTATCTCCTCATCCGTCGACAATTAGCCTTAGGTTTCAACTAGAGAATTGAAGAGGGCGATGAGAGCTAGAGATTCAACGGTTATGATCGAATATGGTGTCGCGAGGAGGGAGCTAGGGGGGGCCGTATGCCGCAGGTTGCGCACGCAACCCTAGGCACTAGGGGGGGCCGAGCTTCAAGCTCCTTGGGCCGAGTGCAGTACTTGTCGAGCTCTTCGACATGAAGCTCCCTGATCGAGTTGCAAGTGAACGTGGAGGAAGAAAAAATTAACCCTAGTTTTCTAATATGGGTTCGGCCTTGCGTGAATCACCTGGAGGCGTGCGTGAAGAAGAGAGGAAGGAAGGGTAGCGTGATGTGCGGCCTGGATTTATCTGGGTTGAGGAATGTAAAATAATGTTGTAACTTTCATATTTAAGAATTCGTATAACTTCATAAATTTATATCTTTTTCATACGAGGTCGAAAAAATGCAAACTCAGTTGCGTTGGAATCGTATGGACGAGCACTACGCGATGGAGTTGGTTTGGAGTCGTTTGGAGTTAGTGAGAATTTTGGGTAAAATTAAACGTCCGTTTAATTTTATTCGAAATAAATCGCTAAAACGGAAATAAAATCAAGGTGAGAACTTCTCACTCAATCGAATCAGTTTCGATTTTGTTTTAAATAGTTAGATTTAAAATATTTGAATGTATGTTTGAATGTTGATTGATATCTATTGATTGTTAAAATAGACATTATACGCCGTTATTAAGCGGATGTTATTTATTAAAAACATATACCGCGAATATTTCATAAACAGTGAAATTGGTATTATAAATAATATCAATATATATATATATATATTGGCATATGTATATATTGCAGTTGTTGATTTCCCGCATTTTTTGTTTAGCGGATGAGACCCTATTGCGCCGTTATTAAGCGGATAATATTTAATAAGAACATATACCGCGATAATTTCGTACTGGAGCGAAATTGGTATTGTGCTAATGTTTTTGGATGCAGGAAAACAGGTTGGAGGGATCCAACTGGATTCCTCAACAGTATTTATTTGATTTCAGATATTTTGATATTTGATGGATTTTCATATTTATATATGATATCGTTGTAGTCGTGATTGACTATTGGGTGTGTAGCATCATTGGACCAAATTTGGAATTTTAAAATGATTTTGAAGTGATTTTTTTTGAAAGTATACTTTTATACTATATTTTGGAATTGATCCATTTTAAATAAATAAACGTTATAATTTTTTTTAGTTATAAAAATTATGATTTTTGAGAAATATAGTTAAAACTGATTTTTGAGAATACGATGCTATTGAGTTTATAAAATAGTTTAATCGAGATATTTTAGAATTATTGTGAAAAGTTTAAATATAGGATTTATAAAATTTAATTATTTTATGAATCAAAATGGTGAAATAATAAAGGAAATTTAAGAAGTTTTAAAAGAATAATATAAATTGAATTATATTAAGAGATTTATAAATGGATATTTATAAATTGAAATATGGACATTATAAAACGAGTTTTTTTATAAGTGTTTGAATGAAGTGAAAATGAATTTCATAATTGAATGGAATTTATAGAATTTTATACGGTGAAGTTATAAATGGAATTTTATAAGCAGTAGGTTTATAAAATTTATTAAGTTATTAAAATAATGATTTTGGATAAATGAATGAATCTTATAAGTTATAAGATTTATAATTTGGGAAGTTAAAAAGGACGATTTTGTAAAATAATCGTTTTATAAGTATTTAACTTATAATATGAACTTTTAGTTTATAATTGAGTTATAAACTGAAATAGGTTAATAAAAGAATTTATAAAAAGGAAGCTTTTATAAATAAATATAAATGGAATTTATAAACGTTGTTTTATAAATTCGCAAATGACTTATTTTGATAAGAAAATTGTTGAAACCTATTAATGGAGTTATATTCACGTTTTTGAATAGTGAATAATCCTTTGAATTAAAATGAATAAAAGGATGAAATGTGTTAACGTAGTATATTCACGTTTTTGAATAGTGAATAATATGTTAAAGGAAATGTTTTGAATGAGATGTTTAAATTGAATTAAAACGATCTAACGAAGTTTTAATTGTGTTGAGATTCGAAACCATAGATTTCGACATTTATTGTTGAAATAGACGTTTTCGAGAAATAGAAGGAAATAGTAGACTATAACACTGTTGTTATAGTAAATGATTTTCGAAAGGAAATGTTTTGTATAGTATTGGGATTTATATATCTATTTTAATTTTGAATCCCTATACTAGTGATTTTGGGTTATCGTAACGATGTTTTACGTAACATTCGTTTTGGCCCAAATAAATATGTTTAAGTGAATGATTTCCTTAAAAGAATGAAATATATACTTAATTTTGATTTAAGTACATTGAATATTTTCCAAGTGTTGAAAATAAATAAAATTTGTGAATTACTTATGAATAAATAAGTATGGAAATGTTTTTCCAATGTGAAAGGAAACGTTTAGAGAATTTATCTTTTTGAAGATAAATTGAAATGAATAATTGAAATCGAATATTCATTGATATTGTGAAATATAAATTCACTATTGAATTTATAAAAGAAAGTAGAATTGGTTTAAAAATAAATATTGATTTATTTTTGAAGTGTTGAAAATTATATATCTAGTGAAGATATTTTGGAAAATAAATATTTTGGAAAATTATTTGGAAACTGGTGATGTGTGCATATCCAGTGATAGTTCAATAACTGACTATCAATATTTCCCTTTGAATGGGTAATTGATGTGATTTGTTTGAATGTGAATGCTACACTTATTTTTAAATAAGCGCTCACTATTCGGGTTAACCGGGAAAGGACCATGGGGTCGTATAATGTAACGGCTTGGATTTTGCCCGCTCAAAAATCGACATCCATACTTCAAATCGTATTCGAATGTCATAGATTCGACCGTTCAAATCCGATTCGCCGGAGCTTATAACAATCATTAAGTAAACAACACAGCGGAATAAAAGAATAATACATTGATATACAGCTTTGATACAATATCTGATACAACAGATGATCTAATAGATATCAATATACATCAGAGATATGATACAATAAATAGCAGCGGAAAGAAAATAGATAACATCTAGTATACGGAACAAATAACTCTAAATAGTCTTCAAGGAAGTACTCCGAGAACTGCAACTTCATTTCCAATAATCAATCCAGCAATAGCTCGAACTCCCAATCACGATGCACAAAGATAGGCAAGACTGGTGCGATCCAAAGACTGAACTAACTCCAAATAATCTACTACATCTGACTATCTGAAAAACCCAACTATAGACTGCTCGTGTAGAAATATAATGAGCACCCAGAGTTTAGGAAAGAAACGATAAACTCCGGATCAGTCGTGGGACTGGTGTGAGCAACAAAGATAGTTTATTTTTAAAACATTCAAAGAAATATTTTAAAGTTAATTCGCAATGCTTTTGAAAAATGAGACTACCATAAGGCCTCCCGCACACACACACAATGCAAACGCAGAATCGGAGGAGATTTCTCCTTATGATAGTCAAAGATGCTTGATACGCATTAAAAAGAACATTTGATATTATTACTAGTGCATAGTTTAGGGAAAAATTCGTTTCGAAAGTAGAATATAAATCTTAGCCAACATACGACCATTATCGTATGCCTACTATAGCTACCATCCAAACAGTGTTGCGACACCATAAGTGAATGATAGGTTCTACAACTAATACCGTACAAGTTTCGTATTGGGAATTGGATTTCCAACAAATGGTCAGGCCAAGGAACTTCCCATTGCCACATGAGAATGCCTCTGGAAAGACATCCCCGAGAACCAAACCGGAACTCTGCCAACACAAGGCCGGGTTACCCCTAACTGGGTAACTACTGACACGAGCACGCCATTCCCCGATCGTAAACGACCTTTCTCACGGGATCCCGAAAACCAACAACCACAAAGTAATAAATTCGTAGTAACCACATAGGTTAAATATCTAGGCTCCATACCATGATACCACCTCTATCCAGAAGGAAATGTACATACCCTAAAGGGTGCTACCCCTCATAACCTTGCCGCATCTTTCCTATTTTGACCATTTCCGGGGTGTGAGGCTCGACGAAGTCACGTCCACAAAAACATACTTTATACAAAAGCCATGCTTTGGGTCAACAAATGATCAACACAATGATCACCAAGATAGACGATCAAATAAACGATCCTATCACAATAATCAACACAATGATCATTTACAGCAACACTCAGTATGTCACATTACCAAATTGGGAATATATCGCTGATAACTTCAACTATATAACCTCTAAGCTCGTACGTCTCAGAGAAGGGTGTTAAGCTAAAGAATAAATTCTTCGCCACCAACAGAAATATATTTGAAAGAAATCGGCTTTATATCTCAACTTGTAATGTCAGACATACAATCCATACAAGTCTGTTCTGGGTTCGAACAGAACCGAAGGCACTTACAAAGAAGTCCTTGCAACCCGGATATTCACAATCCCGATCGGATTTCCCATCACATATGGAATCTCTATACCAGGAGCTACCCAGTGCAGAGACAATCGATAGGTCATCCTATCGCTTTCGCAAATACCCGGTCTTCATCACCGGTCTTTAAATGCTATCCATAACGTCGAATCACATATTCAGAATGGGTTATACGACACAAAGGTCCTTTCCCGGTTAAACCGAATAGTAAGCACGATATTTCAAAAACAAATGGATAATGGGATTTCAATTAAGTCACAACTTAATAATTCAAAACTTTCTTTCAAATGGTTTAAACCGATTACCATCTCAAATCTCTTAACAAAAAGATTCATTTTCACAACCTTTAACGGTTTAAACAGTTTTCACATTTTAATCTTTTAAACAAAAGATTCATTCACAGATTTTCCAAATCAATTTTCATTTCAATTTGATTTAACTCGTTAAATCTTTAAATCAAAGATTTAACTTATAGCCTTCAAAACAATTTCATTTCAATTTGATTTAAACAAATCATCAATTTAAATCTGTTAAAAATAAACAGATTTAATTCATAGCTTTCAAAAAGAATTCATTCATAACTTAGGAAAATCATTTCTCTATTCAATCTTGCAATTCCCCTAATTAACTGGAATCTCAGCTCTTATCTAAAAGTATTTATCATTTGAAAACAACAGTTTTCATTTTGGAAATCTGATTCATTTATACGAGTTGAAATCCTTGAGTTAAATTCAAATTCCCAAAAATAATACTTTAAAAATGGTTTGACTCATAATGACTAGTATAATATCATTAATCCCTAATTTCAAATTACTGAATTCAATTTCAAGTATTGAATTTAAATTTAAACCAACTTATTTAAATTCCAAAAACTTAATCAAGTAATTTAAAAATAATAAATTCTATTTTGAAATTCCATTCCAAAAGCTTTTCACATTTATTCCGATTCCATTTCCAAAACATTTGAATTCAAATATTCAATTTAAACTATTTCAAAAATCTGTGACTTAATCGATTTCCTCGTGAAATCCATAATTGTGTGTGTATGGTGTGGTCCAGGGGTTTCACACAGTAGTGCAACATCATTCAATCATCACAGATCAAATACAACAATATATTCGATAAGCGATATAAATTATAACGTTTATCTTTCATACACAGATTCACAGATATATATATATATCGCAGATAATAAATTATATCACAGATCACAACACAAATCAGAATATAACAGAAAGCATCACATATCAGGGATATCAAACAATTCAACATCCAATATATCCAAACATCCATAAATAGGGTCAATTTAATTATCTGATTAATTTAAATCAGATTAATTCTTATGAATAAATTTTCTAGTTAAGGTCAATTAGTAATCAATTAATTACAAACATTTAATAAACCATCTTTTAGTTAATCATTAATTATCGCTTAGTTAATAATTTATCCTCAATAAAATATTTTTAATTAATTTGCAACAACTAAGTAATTACTCATTAATTAATAATGAATCTTTATTCACTTTCATTAAATCAATTAACCTTTAATGAATTAATAATTCTCACATAAATTACCAAATTGGTTTATCATATTATCCTTAAATTAACTATTGCTTAATCACTTGATTTAATCCACTTTAATCATTAATTAATATCTAATTAATATTCAAATATTTGATTTCCAAAACTTTACTTAATTATCAAAATCTCGACTTTAATTCCAGTCTTAAATTCAGATTTCTCTTTTGGTTTTACTTTGTTTAAATTCCTTTCCTTCATTCCAACTTCACTTTGAAATTCAAATTCTTTTAAATCCACTTATATGCTTAACTAACTTTAAATTTCAAAACTGAACATGCATTTATTTTCAACTTTGATTAATAAATCCTTAATTTACAAACCAAGATTCAAACTAAATTTGGTTTACAGAATTAAACCTTGATTTAAAACTTTTTGTTTAAATCCCTTCCTTACATTTACACTTTATTTTTAAATCCAAACCTTTAAAGTATACTTCAAACATTCAGGTTATTTGAACATTTTAAATCTCCTTGCAAACTTATATTATTTTAAAACCAGATTGCAAAGGTTAAATCTGAATTCATCTTTTAATCTGGATTTCAAAACTTGTTCAGGTCTGGATTTTAAAACCAGACAGTTTTCTTTTACAACCTGTAACTAGCGAATCAGCCGAGCCATCTAATTTTGCTTCAAGTCAACTACTCGATTTACTCGAGTGTTACTTCGAGTCATTTACCCATCTTCCCCGAGACTCCCTGTACGCAACCCATCTCCTTCTTCTTCTTCCCAAACGCTACAGCCCCTCCAAACTTCAACGTGCACCGTGCACGTGTACACCACATCGGAGCGACTCTGATCATCGCAAAGACCGTCAACAAGTCACTGGTGACCCTCTCGACCCCACCGATCAACTAACACCCTCAAGTTCGTCGTGTTTCGAAATCGAGATGTTCGAACTAAAACTGGAACCAATCTGATCAATATGAAATGCCTCGTGCCGCCGCCTACGACCACCAGGCACCTCGCCATCGTTCCCGAAGCTACGTCGCACCTTCTAGCAACCACGGCACCAATCGCGATCGACTCCGATTGCATCACGACGTCGTGAAACCCATTTGAAAACTCGGCGATAAAACAGGCTGTTAAACCCTAAATCCCCTCGCGCGCACAGTCAAGGACCAACACAAGAATTCCACCATGGTCATCATCTTCCCCAAGTCCACCAGCATCTCCCAGATCTGGCCATGCCACCCCACAGCGATGAGATCGCCGGAATTTAATTTTTGAATGAAAATCGTTCACTTTTCGATTTCTCGTGATATAGATCACCAAAAATTCCAATTTTACTTCTAAAATTCAATTTTCAACACAAGAAATCTGATCATATGCTCGAATCCTAGAATTGAAGACATTAAATTTTCACAAAAATGTGATTGCTTACTGTAAAATAGATCCCTATCGAACTACAAAGCATATTAACTCACCAGACTATTTTTACCGTAAACTATATTCAAAATTTAACACTTTTCTAGTTTATAACATCATCAAATACAAACTAGATAAAGAGAAATAGATTTTTGAAGTGGAGATGGACACTATTATCACCGTCAACAGAGCAGCGTTTCATTCATTTTCAAATTTAAAATAAAAGTTTCTCACCTTGTTCATTTGTTCCAGATGCTTTCTAAAGCTTGAAGTCTTTAAATTTCTGATGCTTTAAAATCTTCAATTTGAATTTGCTGAACTTACTTTTAGTTTTTCTGGTTTGAAATAAAAAAGAGATGCTTCCAGTTTGGATTTTGATATAAAATTTACTCTGTGAACTAGAATTTGGATGTACTGTGTTTTCATTGTTGCCAGAAAACAAATTTCAAATCTTGTTCGATTTATTACTGAAGCGTAGTGCAAGTTAAACCACACTTTAACTTGCTTTACGATTAAATTTTCTTTCAAAAGAAAAAAAAATAAAGAAAAATGGGAGGGAGGAATTTCAAGTTTACCTGTAACTAAAATGTTACAGGAATAGAGAGCAGGAAACAATGCTTCTAAGAAAATCAAAACATAAGCA
Organism: Allium cepa; assembly: GCA_030765085.1. Classification (NCBI taxonomy): domain Eukaryota; kingdom Viridiplantae; phylum Streptophyta; class Magnoliopsida; order Asparagales; family Amaryllidaceae; genus Allium; species Allium cepa. Next base: position 170,949,133 of record CM060932.1, read on the forward strand.
CAGCCATTCATCCCTATGCAAAGGCTATCCACATTCATACAAGCATTCAACACAAAAGGGATTGAGTGAAGTATAAGTTTACTCACAGTGTTTTAGCAAAGTGGCAGAGCTTTTTATAGAAACAGGCTTTGATCATAAAAACTGAGAATGTTTGCTTTGATCTTCCTCCAAATCAGCTTGTTGTTGTTGTTTGTTTGATGTTGTTTACCTAAGTTTTGCCTTAGTTTCTATATAAAGTTTCTTTGGCTTTCCAACTGATATGTATGCAGATGTGAAAGTATATAGGAAAGAAAAGAAGTAGACGGGGATTAAAGAAAGAAGGCATGGTACAGGGTGATAAACTTATACAGTGTGATATCTTTGTATAATAGGCATGGCTTGGTATGCTTGCATTAAATGCATGAAGCATGTTGCATTAATTGCCTGATACCTTCCTTTTTATGCTAGAGATGCTAGTATTTGTTTACTTGTTTCATTCTATGCTTATGTTTGTACTTGCTTGTTTTCATATTTAAATGTAGTTTCTTTTCTTTTATTTTTAACTTATATTATTAAATACTTAATTTACTTAAAATTATTTCAGACTTATGTACATTTTTATTAAAATTTATCTCATATTATTTTTCTATTTCTAGTTTAAATATTTATTGTTATCTTACTTTAATATTTAATTATGAGTTACTATATATATATATATATATATATATATATATATATTTCTTAATTTATTTTATAACTCAAATATTTATTAAACCATTCATCTAAGATTTAAATTCAAATCAATATATATATATATATATATACACCCTAATATACATATATATATATATATATACATTCACATATATACATATATATATATATAATATTTAAAAATTTAAATGATTTATATAGAATATACTTGAACTCGGGGAAACTCGCTTCCATTTATAATCAATTTCCCTTACAATTTCATTCAGAAATTCATTTAATTATCAATTTAAATTAAATTAAAATCTAGGGTCGTTACATATAACCCATTCCGAATATGTGATACGTCGTTGTGAATTGCATTGAAGATCGGTGTTGAAGACCCGGTATTTGCGAGAGCGATAGGATGACCTATCGATTGTCTCTGCACTGAGTTGCAGCGGTATAGAGACTCCCTAAGAGATGGGAAATCCGATCAGGATTGTGAATATCCGGATTGCAAGGACTTCTTTGTAAGTGCCTTCGGTTTTGTTCGATCCCGGAACAGACTTGTATGGATTGTGTGTCTGACATTACAAGTTGAGATATAAAGCCGATTTCTTTCAAATATATTTCTGTTGGTGGCGAAGAATTTATTCTTTAGCTTAACACCCTTCTCTGAGACGTACGAGCTCAGAGGTTATATAGTTGAAGTTATCAGCGATATATTCCCAATTTGGTAATGTGATATGCTGAGTGATGCTGAAATGATCATTGTGTTGATTATTGTGATAGGATCGTTTATTTGATCGTCTATCTTGGTGATCATTGTGTTGATCATTTGTTGACCCAAAGCATGGCTTTTGTATAAAGTATGTTTTTGTGGACGTGACTTCGTCGAACCTCACACCCCGGAAATGGTCAAAACAGGAAAGATGCAGCAAGGTTATGAGGGGTAGCACCCTTTAGGGTATGTACATTTCCTTCTGGATAGAGGTGGTATCATGGTATGGAGCCCAGATATTTAACCTATGTGGTTACTACGAATTTATTACTTTGTGGTTGTTGGTTTTCGGGATCCCGTGAGAAAGGTCGTTTACGATCGGGGAATGGCGTGCTCGTGTCAGTAGTTACCCAGTTAGGGGTAACCCGGCCTTGTGTTGGCAGAGTTCCGGTTTGGTTCTCGGGGATGTCTTTCCAGAGGCATTCTCATGTGGCAATGGGAAGTTCCTTGGCCTGACCATTTGTTGGAAATCCAAAGAAACAATACGAAACTTGTACGGTATTAGGTGTAGAACCTATCATTCACTTATGGTGTCGCAACACTGTTTGGATGGTAGCTATAGTAGGCATACGATAATGGTCGTATGTTGGCTAAGATTTATATTCTACTTTCGAAATGAATTTTCCCTACACTATACACTAGTAATAATATCAAATATTATTTTAAATGCGTATCAAGCATCTTTGACTATCATAAGGAGAAATCTCCTCCGATTCTGCGTTTGCATTGTGTGTGTGTGCGGGAGGCCTTATGGTAGTCTCATCTTTAAAAGCATTGCGAATTGAATTTAAAAATATTCCTCTATTTTGATTTCAAAGTTAAATAAACTGTTTGAGTTCTCACACCAGTCACATGACTGACTTGGAGTTTATTGTTTTCCTTCCTAAACTCTGGGTGCCCACCAATTTTCACACGGGCAGTCAAGAGTAAGGTTTATCAGGATATTCTGGATATTCTGGAGTTGCTGGAGGCAAGATGGATGGCATGGCGTATTACTTATATAGTATTTCTTTTTCCGCTGCACTGTTGTTGTTGTATGATGTTGTACACTCTGATGATATGATGTAATGTAATGTATAAAATGTAATAACTGATAGTTCTTTGTTTAAAGATTATTCATTTATTATTATATGTTGTTCCGCTGCGAATTGTGAGATTCTGTTGTTCTGTTGTTTTCTGTTCCGTCCTATTTTCTTCTGTTTTCTTTTTCCTCTGTTCTCTTTTCTTTCTATTCTATTTTAAAATTTTCTATGTTCTTTTCCCTATCTAAATTTTCTATCTTATGTTTTCTCTTCCCTCTATTATCTATTTTCTTCTTCTTTCTTCTTTTTCTCTCTTCTTCTTTTCTTAAATTTTTCTTAAAACCCCTAAGGGTTCGTATTTTCGTTCATCTTGAATTAAACAAACGAGATTAGTGTCTATTCAAGGAGTACGGATTTACGGGTCTTTACAATGTGGTATCGGAGCTTATGGTTAAGCGACAACCATGGTTCTGTTGGGTATTATTCATTAGAGATAGAGTCAGTAGTACTCTAGAATGAGTTTGAGTGTAATAATAGCTATGAGAGCGTATTTGTTAGTGAATATGAAATTGTTTTATATTGTGATGATTGGTTTATTGAGTGGTATATGAACTTTCGTCAGCGTGGTCCGCAAGACTATGCCGAAGGGGTTTCTAAACACTTGAATAGAACAATTCGGCACGATATTGTTTTAAATTGGGTAAATGAAATAATTTTACCTTGAGTATATTTTATATATAAAGGAATAATTTTTCAAAATTATTAAAGAGTATATAAGTTGATTGTTTAGTTGTTTGAATAATCTAAATAAAAGAATAATTGTATAAGCAAAAGAATTATAAGAATTGAATTATAATTAAAGTGATTTACAATTGTGAAATAAACTTATATATATAAGAAGTGAAACTATATGAATATATTTATGAATATGAGTTGTAAATAAAAGTGAATTTAAAGATGTTAAATGGAGTTGATATTGGTATCGAAGTAAATAATCAAGTGGATTAAATGAATATGAACTTAAGTTATATAAATAAAATTCAACTTTGGAAATTGAATTGAATTAATGGATTGAATGATTAATCAATTAAATGTGAATAATTGATATGAAATAATGAATGAAAGTGTAAATTCATTAAAATCAAATGTTATTAGAAAGTTGAATAATTGAATGAAAATCAATTAATTAAACCAATTGTAAGCAAAAGAATTTGGTTGTAATTAATATACATTGGTTGTTATATGATTGTTAGTTGATTGATTGTACATGAATTCATTAAGTGTTAATGAAATTGAATAATGAAATTTAAAGCTATGTAATTGAATTCAAATTAGAAGTAAGTAAATTTGAATAGAATTGAATTTGATTTGGAAGTGAACCAACTTGAATATGAATTAGTGAATATAAGCAAATTGAAAATGAATATTAGTAAAGAACATCCACTGCATATGAATTTGTTGAATGCTAGTTGGTTGATGTTTGAATATGTTGCATTTGCTATGTGACATATATAGTTGTTATGGAGATATATGTTGTATATTGATACTATTGTCATATATGCATGTTCTCATGTTGTTTGTTGAGTGTTTAGTAGGTGCGGATCGCGTTTGCTTCGCATTTGGAGCTCGCTTTTGCGCTATATTAGCCATATATGCTTGCTAATAAAATATAAGGTACATATCTCGGATTACATACCGTACTTTTACACTTTTTTCCCTTCAGGATGCCTCATTACTTGATGAGATGTATATTTGTGATATATATACTGTCATTTTTTTTCCGGATCGAGCCGCGTAAAGGAGACTATGGCGAATTTTTCCGAAAATTTAAGGCGTTAGAAAAATTTGAGAAAAATTGGAAATTTTTTGAAAACTTTAACTTTGATTTTGAAATTGAAAGTTAAACAATAGTAGTTGTTTTCGAAAAAGATAACTAAGTATGATTTGAAAACTTAGTAAAGTATTGTAAGAAGTTTAACTATGGATTTTGGGAAAGTTAATAAATTCTATAACTTTTCTTACTAATAATTTCGAGGACGAAATTCTTTTAAGTGGGGAACATTGTAACGACCCAGAATTTTTAGAATTTAAAATTTGAATATTTAATTAATTTTAAATATTAATAAGTGAATTTATAAGTCAAATAAATTTTTATTTGAATTTTTGGAATTAATTGAATAATTAAATCGATAATTTAATATGTTAAATTATGGAAATAATTGGAAATTGAGTTAAATATGATTGAAAATGATTTGTAAAATTTTATTTTATCATATGGGAGTTAGAACGATATTTTAGAACTTTTAAAATCGAATTAAAAGTTAATTTGTGAAAATTGAATATTTTAATATTTAAATCGACTAGTAAAAATAGTCAATTTTTGAACAGTCTCAGAATTGAACGAAACCAGTTCCATTGGATCCGTAATAGTTAGTTATTACCGGATTTCAATTTTCGTGTCAATCGGAGTTATCGTTTGATCGTGGCAGCTCGAAACGCATCGATTTATTTTTAATTTAAATTTGGCGAGTGAAAATAGCCATTTTTTAAAAAGTCTCGGATTTCGACGAAACCAGTTTCATCGGATCCGTAATGTAATATTATTGTAAGATTTCAAATTTCAAGTCAATTGGATTTACCGTTTGTCCTGTACGAATTAAAACGCCTAGAAATCGACTTAAATCGGTTTAATTCAAATTGAGCGTTTACAGCCATAACTCGCACAGATGTCCGAATTAGCTTCCGAAACCTGTTCCATTGTGTCCGGAACGCGGGGTAAACCTTAGTAACGCTGGTTACGGTGCCTAAATCGGAGTTCGGAATTCCCGGGTGAATAGTGTCGATCGGTTCCCTATAAATAGACCCCTATCTCTCTCTAAATTAAAAAAATAAAACAAAACCCTAATCAAAACTGCAGCCGCCACCCTCCCCCAATGAATGGCCAGAAAACACCCAACTTCCACCTCGATTATCTCCTCATCCGTCGACAATTAGCCTTAGGTTTCAACTAGAGAATTGAAGAGGGCGATGAGAGCTAGAGATTCAACGGTTATGATCGAATATGGTGTCGCGAGGAGGAAGCTAGGGGGGCCCTATGCCGCAGGTTGCGCACGCAACCCTAGGCACTAGGGGGGGCCGAGATTCAAGCTCCTTGGGCCGAGTGCAGTACTTGTCGAGCTCTTCGACATGAAGCTCCCTGATCGAGTTGCAAGTGAACGTGGAGGAAGAAAAAATTAACCCTAGTTTTCTAATATGGGTTCGGCCTTGCGTGAATCACCTGGAGGCGTGCGTGAAGAAGAGAGGAAGGAAGGGTAGCGTGATGTGCGGCCTGGATTTATCTGGGTTGAGGAATGTAAAATAATGTTGTAACTTTCATATTTAAGAATTCGTATAACTTCATAAATTTATATCTTTTTCATACGAGGTCGAAAAAATGAAACCTCAGTTGCGTTGGAATCGTATGGACGAGCACTACGCGATGGAGTTGGTTTGGAGTCGTTTGGAGTTAGTGAGAATTTTGGGTAAAATTAAACGTCCGTTTAATTTTATTCGAAATAAATCGCTAAAACGGAAATAAAATCAAGGTGAGAACTTCTCACTCAATCGAATCAGTTTCGATTTTATTTTAAATAGTTAGATTTAAAATATTTGAATGCATGTTTGAATGTTGATTGATATCTATTGATTGTTAAAATAGACATTATACGCCGTTATTAAGCGGATGTTATTTATTAAAAACATATACCGCGAATATTTCATAAACAGTGAAATTGGTATTATAAATAATATCAATATATATATATATTGGCATATGTATATATTGCAGTTGTTGATTTCCCGCATTTTTTGTTTAGCGGATGAGACCCTATTGCGCCGTTATTAAGCGGATAATATTTAATAAGAACATATACCGCGATAATTTCATACTGGAGCGAAATTGGTATTGTGCTAATGTTTTTGGATGCAGGAAAACAGGTTGGAGGGATCCAACTGGATTCCTCAACAGTATTTATTTGATTTCAGATATTTTGATATTTGATGGATTTTCATATTTATATATGATATCGTTGTAGTCGTGATTGACTATTGGGTGTGTAGCATCATTGGACCAAATTTGGAATTTTAAAATGATTTTGAAGTGATTTTTTTTGAAAGTATACTTTTATACTATATTTTGGAATTGATCCATTTTAAATAAATAAACGTTATAATTTTTTTTAGTTATAAAAATTATGATTTTTGAGAAATATAGTTAAAAACTGATTTTTGAGAATACGATGCTATTGAGTTTATAAAATAGTTTAATCGAGATATTTTAGAATTATTGTGAAAAGTTTAAATATAGGATTTATAAAATTTAATTATTTTATGAATCAAAATGGTGAAATAATAAAGGAAATTTAAGAAGTTTTAAAAGAATAATATAAATTGAATTATATTAAGAGATTTATAAATGGATATTTATAAATTGAAATATGGACATTATAAAACGAGTTTTTTTATAAGTGTTTGAATGAAGTGAAAATGAATTTCATAATTGAATGGAATTTATAGAATTTTATACGGTGAAGTTATAAATGGAATTTTATAAGCAGTAGGTTTATAAAATTTATTAAGTTATTAAAATAATGATTTTGGATAAATGAATGAATCTTATAAGTTATAAGATTTATAATTTGGGAAGTTAAAAAGGACGATTTTGTAAAATAATTGTTTTATAAGTATTTAACTTATAATATGAACTTTTAGTTTATAATTGAGTTATAAACTGAAATAGGTTAATAAAAGAATTTATAAAAAGGAAGCTTTTATAAATAAATATAAATGGAATTTATAAACGTTGTTTTATAAATTCGCAAATGACTTATTTTGATAAGAAAATTGTTGAAACCTATTAATGGAGTTATATTCACGTTTTTAAATAGTGAATAATCCTTTGAATTAAAATGAATAAAAGGATGAAATGTGTTAACGTAGTATATTCACGTTTTTGAATAGTGAATAATATGTTAAAGGAAATGTTTTGAATGAGATGTTTAAATTGAATTAAAACGATCTAACGAAGTTTTAATTGTGTTGAGATTCGAAACCATAGATTTCGACATTTATTGTTGAAATAGACGTTTTCGAGAAATAGAAGGAAATAGTAGACTATAACACTGTTGTTATAGTAAATGATTTCCGAAAGGAAATGTTTTGTATAGTATTGGGATTTATATATCTATTTTAATTTCGAATCCCTATACTAGTGATTTTGGGTTGTCGTAACGATGTTTTACGTAACATTCGTTTTGGCCAAATAAATATGTTTAAGTGAATGATTTCCTTAAAAGAATGAAATATATACTTAATTTTGATTTAAGTACATTGAATATTTTCCAAGTGTTGAAAATAAATAAAATTTGTGAATTACTTATGAATAAATAAGTATGGAAATGTTTTTCCAATGTGAAAGGAAACGTTTAGAGAATTTATCTTTTGAAGATAAATTGAAATGAATAATTGAAATCGAATATTCATTGATATTGTGAAATATAAATTCACTATTGAATTTATAAAAGAAAGTAGAATTGGTTTAAAAATAAATATTGATTTATTTTTGAAGTGTTGAAAATTATATATCTAGTGAAGATATTTTGGAAAATTATTTGGAAACTGGTGATGTGTGCATATCCAGTGATAGTTCAATAACCGACTATCAATATTTCCCTTTGAATGGGTAATTGATGTGATTTGTTTGAATGTGAATGCTACACTTATTTTTAAATAAGCGCTCACTATTCGGGTTAACCGGGAAAGGACCATGGGGTCGTATAACCCATTCCGAATATGTGATACGTCGTTGTGAATTGCATTGAAGATCGGTGTTGAAGACCCGGTATTTGCGAGAGCGATAGGATGACCTATCGATTGTCTCTGCACTGAGTTGCAGCGATATAGAGACTCCCTAAGTGATGGGAAATCCGATCAGGATTGTGAATATCCGGATTGCAAGGACTTCTTTGTAAGTGCCTTCGGTTTTGTTCGATCCCGGAACAGACTTGTATGGATTGTGTGTCTGACATTACAAGTTGAGATATAAAGCCGATTTCTTTCAAATATATTTCTGTTGGTGGCGAAGAATTTATTCTTTAGCTTAACACCCTTCTCTGAGACGTACGAGCTCAGAGGTTATATAGTTGAAGTTATCAGCGATATATTCCCAATTTGGTAATGTGATATGCTGGGTGATGCTGAAATGATCATTGTGTTGATTATTGTGATAGGATCGTTTATTTGATCGTCTATCTTGGTGATCATTGTGTTGATCATTTGTTGACCCAAAGCATGGCTTTTGTATAAAGTATGTTTTTGTGGACGTGACTTCGTCGAACCTCACACCCCGGAAATGGTCAAAACAGGAAAGATGCAGCAAGGTTATGAGGGGTAGCACCCTTTAGGGTATGTACATTTCCTTCTGGATAGAGGTGGTATCATGGTATGGAGCCCAAATATTTAACCTATGTGGTTACTACGAATTTATTACTTTGTGGTTGTTGGTTTTTGGGATCCCGTGAGAAAGGTCGTTTACGATCGGGGAATGGCGTGCTCGTGTCAGTAGTTACCCAGTTAGGGGTAACCCGGCCTTGTGTTGGCAGAGTTCCGGTTTGGTTCTCGGGGATGTCTTTCCAGAGGCATTCTCATGTGGCAATGGGAAGTTCCTTGGCCTGACCATTTGTTGGAAATCCAAAGAAACAATATGAAACTTGTACGGTATTAGCTGTAGAACCTATCATTCACTTATGGTGTCGCAACACTGTTTGGATGGTAGCTATAGTAGGCATACGATAATGGTCGTATGTTGGCTAAGATTTATATTCTACTTTCGAAATGAATTTTCCCTACACTATACACTAGTAATAATATCAAATATTATTTTAAATGCGTATCAAGCATCTTTGACTATCATAAGGAGAAATCTCCTCCGATTCTGCGTTTGCATTGTGTGTGTGTGCGGGAGGCCTTATGGTAGTCTCATCTTTAAAAGCATTGCGAATTGAATTTAAAAATATTCCTCTATTTTGATTTCAAAGTTAAATAAACTGTTTGAGTTCTCACACCAGTCACATGACTGACTTGGAGTTTATTGTTTTCCTTCCTAAACTCTGGGTGCCCACCAATTTTCACACGGGCAGTCAAGAGTAAGGTTTATCAGGATATTCTGGATATTCTGGAGTTGCTGGAGGCAAGATGGATGGCATGGCGTATTACTTATATAGTATTTCTTTTTCCGCTGCACTGTTGTTGTTGTATGATGTTGTACACTCTGATGATATGATGTAATGTAATGTATAAAATGTAATAACTGATAGTTCTTTGTTTAAAGATTATTCATTTATTATTATATGTTGTTCCGCTGCGAATTGTGAGATTCTGTTGTTCTGTTGTTTTCTGTTCCGTCCTATTTTCTTCTGTTTTCTTTTTCCTCTGTTCTCTTTTCTTTCTATTCTATTTTAAAATTTTCTATGTTCTTTTCCCTATCTAAATTTTCTATCTTATGTTTTCTCTTCCCTCTATTATCTATTTTCTTCTTCTTTCTTCTTTTTCTCTCTTCTTCTTTTCTTAAATTTTTCTTAAAACCCCTAAGGGTTCATATTTTCGTTCATCTTGAATTAAACAAACGAGATTAGTGTCTATTCAAGGAGTACGGATTTACGGGTCTTTACAAGCAATAGAATGTGTCCTTTCTTGTAATAAGGAAGGATGAAGTCAGAAAATCTTATGTCAAAGAAACTAAAATTTCACCATTTTTGAGCTTACACAAATTATTTTGTACTTGCAGAAATATAAACAGATTGATTTAAATATAAGTTTCTAATATTATAACTTAAGTTAAGAGTATGATTATGTAATTGCAATTTATATTTTAGTTGGTATCAAAAAGTTGTGAAATAGCATATGCATCTTAGGTTCCATAAAAAGCGTAGTAAAGAACTAATGGATCATACCCCCATAAGCATAAATGCCTCTTTTCCAGCTTCTTCTGTGTTTGGTACATGTATGTTCATCTCATCACCATCAAAATCAGCATTATATGGATTGCAAACAGACTCGTTGAATCTTAAGATTTTCCATTGCATAATCCTTGCCTAGCATGTCAAAGGAGGATCAACTGTTTAAAAAGGGCAAACGAACAACCAAAAAACAATAGAAGAATGTGACAAAATACCTTATGACACATGATAGATATGCGATGCAAGCTTGGTTTTCTGTTAAAAAGAACAAAATCACCATCTTCCAAATGTGTATGTAATATATACCCAAATTTCAGTTTATTAGCAACATCCTTCCTATCTGCAAATTTCAAATTCCTGCAAGATAACCCAAGAAGTTCAATAGAAGGTTAGAAGGTAAATAAGTTAATAAATACCAAACGCCATCTACGTATGGTAGATTCAGATCTCAGTTGTAACAGTCCTCTAATTCACAATTCACCAGAAACTCCTGAACATGTTGCGACATTCGCTAGAACACCAAACCCAGACCGTGATTCTCCACCTGACTGCAGTTCAGCAATAAATAAAGCACCTTATCCTATTGCATATCATCCGTAAACCCTGCCTGCATCTCATCAGCCGTTGCAAACTCACCTCAACCAAGATGTAGACCGTCGAAATCACTTCCCACATGAGTTTGATATCGAAACATCTCGTGTAAACTAAGCTCCAGTGATAGCAAATTAGGTTTTGTAGAGTAGAATTTGGAATGTCTGGGGCGATGAATTAGGGATTTGAGGAAGTGAATTTGAAAATGTGGACGAATTGGTGAGAAACATTAGGTCTTACAGATTGCTAGGGTAAATGGACATATGGAGGGTATTTTGGGTATTCTCAAAAGATGCGGTTGAAATGAGTGAATTGAATTTTCATTATTATTAGTAAAGATTGGTAGTAAAGATGAGAAGAGGGAAAAAAGAAATTACTTTATTCATAACAATAATTCAAGTTATACAACAAAATTAATATTATGTGCTTACGAACATTTTCCTGGCCTTCTGAGTTGCAAAATTACTAATAATATTTTCATATTCAAGTTCATTGACCATATCTTATTCAATCGATAAAAGTGCCAAACCATTAGAAAGTACCAATTTTGATTTAATCCTTAATAACTATTATACAAAGCATTCTTACAATCCTTAAATTAATATACAATCAAGTAACTAATCTAAAAGCATAACATATTATCAAAATTGAGATCATGGTACATAGATTTGTTTTATAGTTCATTCCAGGTGTTGGGTTTGTTCTTACAATAGGAGTGGAATATAATCTTTAGTTAAATTTCATAGTTTTCGTATCAGCAAACTACTAATTGATTTTCATCAGGAGTGACAACTTAAAAGGACAATGTGCTAATTTGTTTTTTTTGCAGCCGACGGTTTACCTTGGGTGTTCTTGGGATTCTAATCTTGTTATTTATGGAATTTAATGCTATAAGCAGTAACATGTATTGAATATTTATAATAAATTTAATATTGCTTTCTTGCAGCGTCAATGTATATTATTTATTTCTTTTAAACATTCTATCTCCTGTCTGCTAAATTACCTACAATAAGTTAAAATAAAACATTTCATGAAAAATGAGTTTGCACTTTGAGGCTCTACAAAATCTGCACTTTTTTTCACCTGGTAGTAAAACTGGCATTATAAACAAAATTGTGAAGGTTATTTGAGCAATGTTTATGTTACCTGCCTCGAGATTTATGGATTAAGGGGCATTAAAAAGTCAAGTTAACCCAAACTTATTAACGGTATCTTTCATCAGTTATCATTCCTAAACTTTTCCTTGATTCTACTACACTCTAGGGTTTTATTGAATACATTAGAAAGTTTGTTACGGTATAATAACTACAAAAAACTAAAAATTAAAAACATACATTAAGTAGTACCTTTGCAAGTTTCAATTCCCTAGCTGTTGCTGTCTAATTAGTGTTTCTCATCGAGGTAGATTGGAGACCCAGAGGATTCGCTTCACTATTGATTAATTTGGAGGAGATGATGCCGAGATGGATTCGTCGCCACCTACGCCTCCTCGTTCGTTGGAATCACTCACGAATTTATTTTTTCTGTATCGCAATTGTCGATTTCTTTTGGCTCTTGTCTACGTTGGGAAGATAGTACCCTAGATTTTTTAGGGCCCTAAGTGAATGCTTTTGCCGCTTTGGGGAAGGGCCGGGCCTGACTGGAATCGCCTTGGATGTGGAATTACATCGTACTATGATGTTCGTAGGAGATGGAGAAGATGGAACGTGTGGAAATTGCCTGGATCTGGAATTAGGGTTTTTTAGGTTTGTGTAAGAAGGCAGAAGCGATAAAGCGAGGAAAAAAATATGCGAAGGGTAATTCGGGAAATTCGAAAAGACACAGTTGATTTATGTTCACTGAACTATCATTATTAATAGTAAAGATAAATTATCTAAGTTAGTAAGCGTAGATGAAGGTAGGAGCTGTACTAAATAGCATTCACCTGTTATTTCTGTGGATATGGTGTTTCACATAAACCTGAAATGCAACGAGGGGCACGCTTATGCTAATAATGGTAGAATTGGTCAATACGTAGAAGTCAAAATCATGGGGATTTGGGAAAGGGATGCAACTAGATATTGTTTGGATACATGCCAGTACCAACAGCATTTCCCCTATTATTTTTATGGACACGGTGTTTTACATAATCCTGAAGTGAGACAAGGGGCACACTTATGCTAGAGCTTGAGGTAATAAGAAGACCCAATAAGTGGAACAATAGGCAATACGAGCTTAGTGGTGGCCACACATGTGACTTTCAATGATGGCTCATCAATCGTTATGAGTTCCAAGTGCTTAGTATGTGTGTCTTTCATAGACACCATTGCCTTCTGTATAGGAAGCTATATAACATCTAGTCCACTATAGATACTTTGCGTGTCATGCGTAGACACCATTGCCTTATGTGTAGGAAGCTATATAGCGTCTAGTCCACAGTATGTCTATGGAGTAGCAGGCCGATCAAAGGGTAGAATAGGATTTCAGCCTAATTATGGGATTAGGAATTCAGCCTAATCCAAGCAGCTATCAAAGGCAGGTGCAAACAATCATAGTTAATCAATTATGTCAATTTAGTTAATTCGTATTTATTTCTAGCTTATTCCTTCTCTCTATTTCCTTTCTTTTCTTTTATATACTAGAACTATTGTAAAGATTATTATTTTTACTTTGCTTAAAGATTCTAGCAACTACTACCATTCACTAGACTTTTAGTTTGATGCACTCCTCTATTTTCCCTTTTTTTTCCATAGGCTAGCAAGAGCAAGAATAATAGATTGTGGACACTTGGAGACTTCTTTGATGGAGATTTCTTATATATTTCTTTTCTTTATTTTTAGTTTTTAACTTATTCCGTGTACTGGGACTTTGTAAGGGATAGTTTGTACTCTGATATTTATGAGCCCGAGGTTTTGATTTCATGAGACGTATATTGGCATTTTAAGGCATATGACGTATTTGGTTTAGTAATTCTATATTATGAAGTTTGACTTTTAGAAAATTATTATTTTAATTGTTTCCGCTATTTTATCTATTTTGTCTTGTGAATCTTAGTCTTCGCTAGTTTTAGTTATACCTATAATGCACCGCATATTTTAGTGTGTCCTTTTGGGTATACTAAGGGGTGCAGGGTGATACACTTGGTATCAGAGCAAGGTAATAGGATTTCTAAAAAAATTAAAAAAAAGTAAAGTATTTTCAAAATTACTATTTTTAATAGTATTTTTAAGAAAAGAAGCTCTTTAATTTAGAATTGGTTTTCAAATAATAAAGAGTTTTTCTTAAAAATCCCCTCAAAGTTCAGTTCAAACTCCTTTCGATTCCGAAATGTCACACTCTTCCATCTCTAATTCTTCGGTAAGTTGTTTGCACTTAGACATCTCTTTATTAGTAGACCCGTTGTTGTTTCCAACTCCATAGAAGGATCACTTGACTATGATTTGTACGGGTTTTAAAATTTTTATACTCATAGAGTATGATTGTGACGCCTATGTGTTGGGATTTTTAGGGTATGGGATGGTTTTGGAGATGGATTGGTTAGCCACTTATGGTGCGATATTAGACTGCGAGAAGGGAGTCGTTAGTTTAAGAACATGTAGCGAACGGACTCTCGAAGTTTCTTGCGACCCATAAAGGACAGTAATGTTGAGCTTCCTTTATTCCCTTGATTCATCACTATAAGAGCTAGATTCTGTTCCAGTCATTAAAGATTTCCCAAACATTTTGAGGAGATTCTTTATTCACTTCGCATTCATCGGTTGAAGTCAAAATTCTTCAAGTGTCACTTTTGGAGTAAGGAAGTGCATTTTTTAGGGCTTAGAGAAGGTCAACTCATGGAAAGAGTTTGAGAAACGGTTTTGTACATTTAGGTTCAGATAAATGGATTTAACGGTAGTGCATTGGAATAAATATGAGCATAAAAGGGGAATAGGAGTAAAAGACTTTAGTAAGGAAATGAGATTTCGAAGATTTAGGAAGTGTACTCTTAGAGTAGTAAGAAGAAAAATCCACTTTATGTCCAGCCCAATAAAATAAAATAAAATAGTTAGAACTGAAAATTTGAAAAATAAAATTGTTAATATTTTTGTAGAAGTAAATATTGGGTTTTTGAAAAAAAAAGTAGTATGAAATTTAAATTGGTTTTTATTGATGTAAATTTTGTTAAAAGTGAAATTCTTTTTGAATAATTATAGAGCATGTATAGCTCGCTGGTTTCTTTATAGGAAACGAAGATTTTAAATATAAAAGCCTAGAGTGTATTGAGTGTCAAAAGCATATGTTACAACATTTATTGTTGTAATAGATGTTTTCATGGAAAATAAAGGGAGCATAGGCTATAACACTATTGTTATAGCAGGTGACTCCGAAAGGAAATGTTTTTACATAGTATATTAGGTTTATTAGTATTTATTTTTAATTAAATTCATACATTACAATTTTTGGGTTATAGTAACGGTGTTTTAGGCAACATCTAATTTAAACCCAAATAAAAATGAATTTTAAAAAGATAATTTCTAAGAGTAAAAATAGAAGTGATTTGTAAAATACACTTATTATAAGGAAATGTTTTTGGTTATGAATATATTAAAGCAGTTTTGGAGGTGAGTTTTTAAAAAGAAAAGAGTAAGTTAGATATTAGAAGATGTCTACCATAAGAGAATGTAAATTAAACATACTTTAATCTATTGGAATGAATAAAAAAAGTAATGGTATAATTTATTATGAAACTAATAAAAAAAATTTGTGCAGGTTACAAGGAATACATGAAAGAGATGTACAAGGTATGAGAAGTAACATATTTTGTATAGCCTATTTCGAAAAGTATATTCCTCGTAGTTTCACCTAAACATGAAGTCCTCTTTTAAAAAGGTTCATAGAAGATTTTAGCATTGATAATTTCTCATAGGAGAAAGTAGTTCCAACACATTAAGGTATGAGATTGTTAGGTATAATGAGAAGATGTTTTGAAAATACATAAGGATATTTTAAAGATATTCTAAAAGAAAATTATTTGGTGAAAAAGTAAATAAGTGTTTGGAAAATTTAATAGAAGTAAAATTTGAAAATTCAAACTTTTATAGAAAACTAAAAGGGTATTTAAAAGAAAATGAGGAATAAGTTTTGCACTTAAAAGTTTTTCCCTCCAGGTTTGGTAAATAATGTAAATTCAAAAAGATGTGAAGAAGCAAGTCAAGAGAGATAAGATTTTAAGTAACCTAGTATTTTTGAATCTAATAGAAACTTAAAGATAACACTTTTATAGACAAAGGTTTTGAGATTTGATGTTTTGAAAAATATAGAAACCTTAATTTTTTAAAATGGAACTATAAACACCAAACCAAACTCCTAAATGTGAAGTAGATAGGAATCATTTTCTAGGTGTAACGAAATAGGTGTAAGGCTACAAAGGAGACAACAGTAATTACTTTTGAAAATAATAATGGAATTTCCGTAGAGTGTATAGGACCTTTGTGAGAACCTAGGAATGTTGATTCATGTGAGCAAACTAAAGAAGAACGGTAAAATGGAGTTAGTAAAATTGTAAGACACGCATGGTTGAGAATGGATATTTCTAATTTTGGAAGAACTTGGGAAAAGCATCTTTCTTTAGTGGAATTCGCATAAGATAGTAGTTCTCAAGCTATCATTGGAGAAGTTCTTTATGGAAGACCGCGCAAGTCGCTTTTGTGTTGGATAGAGTCTACAAAGGTTAAAAAGACTTCGGAGAAGATTAAATTGATTTGGAGAAAATGCGTACTTCTTATCCACATCTCTCTTTGATAAAAATTTTGAATTTCTTATTTTCATCTTTAGTTTTGAATAGTTTCTTTCCCTTATCATCCCTTGGGAGGGTAGAACTTAGGATTTAACGTATGGATGATAGGATTTGATGTAAACATGTTATTAGAACATGTTATGTATGATGGATGCTAGCGGTTGCAAGTGTTTGCTAGTGGATGCTAATGGACATATATTATGACGACCCAGAATTTCTGTCATTTGAAATTCGTACATTTAATTTATTTTAAATATTCATAAGTAAATTTATAAGTTGAATAAATTATATATTGAATATAGCTATTTAATTGGATAATTTATTTGTTAATTTAATATTTGAAATTGTGTAAATAATTGGAATTTGAATTTAATGTGAATGAAAATGATTTATAAAGCTAAATTAAATTCTATTTGAATTAGAATGATGCTAGAGAACTTTGAAAATTGAATTAAAAGTTAATTTGTAGAAATTGAATATTTAATATTTAATTAACGTGCAAAAGTAGCCATTTTTCAAACAGTCTCGGATTTCGAAAAAATCAGTTTCATTGGATCCATAATGTTATCTTATTGTAGGATTTCAAATTTTGTGTCAATCGGATTTAGGTTTAGTCGTGGCAAGCTGAAATGCGAAAAAGATTGTTTAAGTGAATTTTAAATTTAAATAAATCGATTCGAAAACCTATCTTCCAAATACGATCGAATTGGCTTTTGATATATATTCCATCGTGTTCGGAGTAGGGGTAAAACATTATAAACGCCTGGCGGTATGCTTCGTTTGGAGTTCGAAATTTTTTTGGTGAATAGTGTCGTGAAATTTTCTATTTAAGGCCCAACATTCTTCACTTTTGAACTCAAAACCCTAGCCAGGGTTAGCCGCCACTTTATTTTCCAATGGCCTGAATTTCATCACCTTCTTCCTCAAATATCTCACGATCCATCAACCCATTCGAAAAACATTCAACTACAATATTGTAGAGGGCGATGAGTACAATCAATCCAACGGTCGTGATTGAATATGGAGGAGCCGATCGATAGTAAATCATGTGTGAAGCTGTGCGTTCAAGCACATTTTTCGAGAAGCATGGGTCAACGAACTCGACCGATCTTGGGTCGATGATGTGTCTCATGTAGGCGCATGGATTGGCGGTCTTCGGTCGACGTCTCGATCAAGGAAGTAGGCGCGGCAACAATGGGAGGGAGGGTGGAGTATATTGGTTTATTCGACGGGATAAAGCCTGGAAGGGGAGGAAAGAATCGACGTCCAGGATTTGAGGTTAAATAAAAAAATAAAAAAGATTTTGTAAATAAGTATATAATAATTCGTATAAATTTCTAAACATCATAACTGTCATACGAGGTCCGTTTTAGACAAACAAGTTGCATTAGTTCGTATTGACGAGCACTGCATTTTAGAGCTAGTTTGTAGTTGATTGGTGCCAGTGAAAATTTTAGGTAAAATTAAACGCCCATTTAATTTTATTTGGAATAAAACTCTGCAACTGCTATTGGAACCAAAGTGAGTACAACTCACTCTTTCTGACTCACTGGTATTTTTATATAAGTGAGAATAAATTTTATTTATGTTGATTAATGATTGTTTGGATGATATATGATATATAATATATACATATTGATTGGTATTTGGATATATTCCTGCCTATTGGAGCAGATGAGACCATATACGTTCCCGTGTACGAGCGGATGACCCTTTTGTACGCGTGTCTACCTCGAAGCGGATATTGTACATATTTTTTAATATGTATATTTATTGCATGTGACAGGTGGAGGGATCCAACTGGATTCCTCACCACTGTTGATTTATTTACAGACATTATGATATATGCTGTTATCATGTGATATATGATGTTTTGGATGCTGTGATTGATGTATTTAGTGCTATTGCAACATTAGGCCTATTTTGGAATTTTAAAAATGTTAAAGTGAAATTAAAATGGATTTTCAAGTGATTTTGAAAATAGATATTTTTGAATTGATTAGGAATGAATTTATTTTAAATAAATAAAAGTCATAATTTTTATGTTATAAAAATTATGATTTTTGTGAAATATACTAGAATGTGATATGAAATGAACTATTTGGTGAAATAGTATAAAATGAGAATTTTGAAATTGTTATAAATGGTTTATATATAAGATTTATAAATTGAATTTTTATAAATCAAAATAATGGAAAAATGAAGAAGTTTTATATGTGTTAAAATGATGTTATAAATGGGTTTTACAAGTAAATAAGATTTATAGATTTATGAATTTTTGAAGTTATAAAAGAAGGAATTTTGTAAATAAGAGAATTATAAGTAACTAACTTATAATTTGGATTTTGGCAGGTAAATGAGTTATATATAGAATTGGTAAATAAAGGGATTTTATAAATTGAAGTTTTTATAAAATATAAATGTGATTTATAACATTGTTTTATAAATGTGAAATCAATTTAAATTGATAAACTAGATATAGAAGTTTATTAAAGGAATTTCATCCACGATTTTGGACAGTGGATAATCCTTTAATTAAAAGTGCAATATTAATGAATTTGGTTAGAAATTAAATCCACGATTTTGGGCAGTGGATTATCCTTTAATTAATGTGTAGAAATATTGGATTTGGTAAATGAACCATATTCACGATTTTGGACAGTGAATAATATATTAAATAAAATGGATATGTTTTGGAAAGTGATCTTTTAAGTTTAAAGACAGTTTTGAAAAGTTATCTTATAAATGAAGTTAAATGGTTTGAAGATGTTTTTAAATGTGTTAAGTATCGAAACCATATATTTCAACATTCATTGTTGAAATAGACCTTTTCGAGAAGTAAGGAAATGATTGACTATAACACTATTGTCATAGTAAATGATTTTCGAAAGAAAATGTTTTGTATAGTATATGGGATTTATATACCTATCTAATTATCGAATCCCTATACTGATGATTTTGGGTTATCGTAATGATGTTTTACGCAACATTCTTTTGACCCAAATAAATATGTTTAAGAGACTGTTTTCCTTAAAGAATAAAATATATACTTAATCCTGATTTATGTATGTGTAACATTTTCCAAGTGTTGAAAATAAATTGATTTATTAATTACTTTTTATTAAATAAGTATATGGAAATGTTTTCCAATATAGAAATATTGAAATGGCTTGGAATTATATCTTTTTAAAGATAATTTGAAGTGAATATTTGTGTAACACCCCACCTCTATACTCACAATAACAAAGGTTATTATAAGGAACAACGTCTGCTATTGCGAAGAATAAGGCTTGTTAGAAGCGACGATCCGTAAGCTATGCCTTAGACGAGTATTGAATACATCGATAGGAGTTGTATAATTACTCCCAACGATATAAATTCAATCCAAATCTAAAACAAAACCACGGTGGCTTAAGAAAAATTTAGAAAAACTCATAATAGAAACAACACAGATAAGTATAATCACATCAGAACAGAAATATCAGATATATAGCGGAAGATAAGCCTGAATACATGCTACAACAATCGATGGTACACATGAACCAAATGTACATATACATATACATCATAACATACATGAGATGAGAGTCAATACACCAAAAGTAACACCTCGAAGCCTAAACAAAAGATGAGGTGAAATCCCAAAAGCTGAAGCAGCAACTGAATCAGAGATAGCAATTATCCTGAAATAACTCGGTCCGACCCGAGTATTATTTAAAAGAAAATAATAAACGGATCAGTCTAATTTAAACTCAGAAATAAGTGCATGATAAACAACACTTAAACAAATTAATCATAATCTCAAATGAGACTATTCAGCACAATAATCTACATTGTTTAAATGAAGAAATCTCATTAACACCATCAAAATCAACTCTCAAATTCACAATTGAATTCAAAACAGCAATACACAAAATTATAATCTCGAATGAGACTATACACAAAATTATAATCTCGGATGAGACTATTCAACATAATAACCAACATAGTTTAAATGAAGAAATCTCATTAAACTCCATCATAATCAACTTCCAAATTCAAAATTGGATTCAAAACAGCAATACACAAAAATCTAGAAATCAAAATAAGATAACTAGAAAATCAGCATAAAAGTAGATCGATCCCAGCATATGGCGAGTCTAAGCTATGCCGCACGTGCATCTCATATGACCAAAGCCTACAAAGTACTGTCATCGTAATATTTGGCGCCCATCATATGACCCGAAGGTCCAATAAATGACCCCAAGGTCTAGTACTGGTAATTGACCCGAAGGTCCAGCATAGTGGCTCGAAAGCCCAACAAAATCATCAAAATTTACTAATAGCAACATCACGCCAAATATTTCAATTAACGAGTCCGAAATTAACCGAATTAGTAAAAGCGTGGTTTCATATTCCGCATTTTTTCTAAATCGTTTAAATCTCTTCATCGTTTCCTTGAAAGTGCAAAATTGTGTATTTTATATAAATAAAAGCTACGTTCCCAAATGGACAAGCCCGGAATTAAGCAAATCAATAAAAGTAAGGGTTCATAGTCCTTAATTTTTCTGAAGCGTTTAAATCGATTCCTCATTCTTTTGAAAGCGTAAACCGTAATTTTTTTGGAAATAATTATATTTTTAAATGATTTAGAAACACGTGATTAAAACAACAACTTCTATAGCAATTTCGATAAAGAAATTGCGCTTCACAAAACACCGTAAAAACAAATATCAAAATCAGCGTTGCGGGATAGCCGCATGAAAATTCACTTTAAATTGACAGTTACTGAAGTCAAAACAACTGTAACGATCCCAGTTTAAAGACGAATTTAATTTTGTAATTTAATTAAATTTTTTGGTTTAAATTGTGGATTTTTTGAATTTTTCAAATTTAATAAGGTATATACACTTATTTGTTTTAGAATTTGGGTTTGAAACTCAAAATAAATATTTTCAGTTGATTTGGATTCTAAATAACATTTTGGTTTGGAAATTCAAAAATAAATTGGATTTAAAAATTTTACTTTGGAAAAAGAATAATATGTATGATTATTTATTAAATATATAAATTGTGTTTTAATTCATTTTCTTTAAAAAGGTTATAAAATGTTTAAAATAAAAATTATCCTGTCAATATTAAATATAAGTGTAAAATATAAAAATAAAATATATGATATAAATTTAATGTTTGATAGTTAAACTATAAATAGAAATAAGCTAAGAATTATGTCAATAATTGATATATAGGGTAACTTAGATGGATACACAAGATTATTTTAGAAAAATAAAATATAAATACTTAAGCAAACATAAGATAAATACATACCATAACAATTTATTTTGAAGCACATGTATATTGTATGTGAATTAGGCAAGCAAGTTTAAAAGTCATTTCAGTAAACAAAGGAAAAAAAAATATCTACATACAAAGAAAACATGTATGTACAAAGGCTTGCAAAAGAAGATAATTATAAAACATGGAAAAATTTATCTGTAAAACACAAAGGCTTATAAAGGAAGATAATGAAAAAAAATATCTATGTAATAAAACTTATAAAAGAAGAAACAAGAAAAATTATATCTACAAGCAAACTGTAAATACATAATAACAAATAGCATAAGTTTGTAGACAAAATAGGACACATGCATTTAATACCCCCATCTTCTCAGCACAAAAGAAAATCATCTTAGCCGAAATTTCAGTTTTTACAACTATCCTCTTTATAAATATCAACTCTATTGTATTTTAGTTGTTCAGTGAAAATTAAGTAAAACCAGAAAAAGCAAACACCATTATTTTGTACAAATACAAATTCCGAACAGAGACAAAACAGAAAGGAATTAAAGGAAGAAAAAAAACTGTAGCTTTCAAAACACAGGTTTCTGTCCAAACTTTTTCCAGGTGAGTAGACAAACTATTTTTAAATTTAAATTTGTAAGTTTGACTTGTGAATTACTTATGTTTGCTGTATAATGTAAAGAAGCGGCTCTGGGTATTTCTGTTATACTGTAATTTTTTACTCTTCATTTCCAGTTTCAGAGCACAACAAATTTAAAAATTTTATAAATCTTTAGACAAACATCTTTAATTTAGGATTTTTATACAAAACAAATTTTTTTAAACTTAAACCATGGGACAGAAGTTTTTTTTTGCTTGAAGAAGAATGAACTTGACTCTGTAAACTTGGTTTACAGTAAAACAAATAAATCATATGATTTATTCAAGTAGTTTAAATTATGGATTTGATTATATAAATTGAATAAGCATACAAAGATAGGATTTTTAAACTTAATACGATGATTTTTAATTTAGTATCTCAGGCGTAGTTCATATTTGAGCGAAATACGCTTTGGAATCAATTACTGGCAATCGAACGAATGCGGGGTGTTGAAATTTTGCTTGAAGTTGGCTTGGCCATCAATGGAGTTGAGAAAATTATTATATGATTTTTCTATTACATGAGATGTTAGAACGTGGCGAGATTAGGGTTTTATGCTTAGGTTTTGTCGTGGTCAGAAACGAAGTGATTTCATCACCTCGGTTTGCTTGAGTCGTACGAAACAGAGGGGAATGGAAGAACAAGGGGTTGACGTGGTGAGGCCGAAGTCGTGGCGATTCCGGTTGTGGGAGCGACCGAGGCGAAGCATTTTTGTGGTTGGGTGCGAGTTCCAGGTTGTAGAACGATATGCTAAATTTTTATTTCGTTGTTTTTGTGTCGAATCGAGTTTTGATTTCATATATTGGAGTGGTTCGCGACTTGCTGGAGATCGTGAAGTTCGTCGAAGTTGCTGTGCGTCGCCGTGCATGTGCACGGGCATGTTATCGCCTTGGTGTCAGGTTTGATGGTGGTAAGCACCGTGAGTTGATTCTCGAGTAAAAATGATGATCGCTTCGGGTTCGTACGCGAGTATACTAGCTTACTTACCTGTCATTTTGTTTAAACTTAAATTTAACATAACCTTGACTGGAAAAAGAAGAAGAAGAAGGAGTATGATGGGGCACGAGAGATGACTCAGGGAAGATGGAGGAAAACTCGAAGCGTTACTCGAGTGAAACCTAGGTAAATCTCGGGTTGCTTTGGAAAGGGGTTAAGTTTTATAAATTTAAAGTTAAAAATGTTAAACAAATTTTAGTGTTAACAAAGAACTTAATGTTGGACTATTTTTGAGTTAAGAACTTAATACATGTTTAATTATTTTAAAATGTTTTTAAAATCTTAATTAATGTTTTAATTAAGTAGATAAATTAAGTTAAGTATTTAATTAATTAACATTAAAGTTTTTGTAGTTAAGAATAATTTGTTTTGAAAGTTTAAAGAAGATTTTTAAAATGTTAATCAAGATAAATAATTATTATTAATTGTTGTAAAAAGGGGTAATTAAGAATGGTTAATTAATTTAAAATTGTAATGAACTAAGTGATTAGATATTTATCAATTTGAAATTAAAGATTGGTTAATTAATAGTTAAGTGTTTAATTTATTTGTAATTAAGAATTGTTTATTAGATAGTTAAAGTTAATTAATTTATAATTAGTAGTTAATTAAGATAATTGATTAAGGTACAATTAAATAAAAATTTAATTAATTTATCATAAAGAATAGTTAATCATTGATTTAAATAAATCAATAAAGATAGTTATGTGGTTAATTCTTTTAAATCACCTTCACCTTAAATTAAAGACGATCGACTATCATCAAATGTTGTATACTGAATTGATATTTTTGTTTGTGATTGTGATGCTATGTGATGTGAATTTCCTTATGTTGGACTGTGATTTGTGATTCGTTGATGTATGTATGTGAAAACCCCTTTGCCCGTAAAACGGTATTTGAGTTACGATGCGACAGGGAGTCGGATTCCAGTCGGTTATCCGTAACCCACATCGAATTGTAATGATGAATCTTTGTGATTGATAAATTTACTTATCTATGAATCTGTGAATGAAGATAAGCATTATGGATTATACCGCTTATCCATATCGATATATCTGTGATGATTGATGTTGTGCACTATTGTGTAAAACCTCCTAGACTACACTTATACACGCACAAATACGGATTGCACGTGGAAATCGGTTGAGTCGTCGATTTTAGAAAATAGTTCTTAAATCGAATTTTGAAACCCAAATGATTTTGGGAATGGAATTGAGTTTAATATAAAGAGCTTTTTAAAAAAAGGTATTTTAAAAATGAAAGTTATTTTAAATAACTTAATAAAGATTTGGAATTTGAATAATTTGATTTAAATTGGAATTCAATATCTGAAATTGAATCCTATATTCGATATTTGTGACTTAAAAAGAATTATACAAGCTTTAAACCATTTTTAAGTGCTGTTTTGAGAATATGAATTAACCCAAAGACTTTGACTTGTATAAATGAGATCGAATTTTTCCGAAATGAAAACTGTTTGTTTTCAAATGATAAAAGCTTTCATATAAGTAATAAATTTCCAATTCTTATTAAAAGAAATTTCAAGTTTGAATTGAAATGGTTTCCAAGTTATGGATGAATATTTGGAAACGAGTTTTCAAAGATATAAGCTAAATCTTTAGTTTAAAGATTTAAATGAATAAATCAAATTGAAATGGAAATTGTTTGAAATCCGTGAATGGATCGTTGTGAAACTGGACGAACTTTGTGAAACAAATCTTTTTGTTTAAAAGATTTGAAATGGTAATTTGTTTAGACCATTTGAAAGAAAGTTTGGAATTCTAAAGTTTTGACTTAATTGAAATCCCATATCCATATGTTTTTAAATATTGCGCTCATTATTCGGTTTAGCCGGAAGAGGACCTTGTGTCATATAGCCCATTTCGAATAATGATACGTCGTTATGAATAGCATTTGAAGACCGGTGGTGCAGACCGGGTATTTGCGAGAACGATAGGATAACCTATCGATTGTCTCTGCACTGAGTAGCTATGGTATAGAGATTTCCTAAGTGACGGGAAGTCCGATCGGGATTGTAAATACCCGGATTGCAAGGGCTTCTTCGGAAGTGCCTTCGGTCCTGTTCGAACCCAGGACAGACTTGTATGGTTGTATGTCTGACATTACACTTTGAGATATAAAGTAGATTTCTTTCAAATACATATCTGTTGGTGGCGGAGAATTTATTCTTTTAGCCTAACACCATTCTCTGAGACGTACGAGCTCAGAGGTTATGTGATTGAAGGTTATCAACAAATTATTTGGTAGTGTGACATGCTAAGTGCTGCTGTGTGTTGATCATTGGTTAATCATTTGTGATCAAAGCATGGCTTTTGTGAAAAAGCATAGCTTAGTGGACGAAACCTCATCGAGCCTCACAAATCGGTAATGGTCGAAACATGAAGGATGCGACTAGGTTTCAGGGGTAGCTCCCCTAGGGTGTGACCATTCCTTGTGGAAAAGGGTAGTATCATGGTATGTAGCCCAGATACTTGCTCATATAGGAACTGTAGTATATTTATTACCGTGTGATGTTATTGGTGTAGAGGTACCTCGTATAAAGGTCCCAAAGGACCGGGGGTGGCATATCTTTAGGTATTACTCTCGGGCAGGGAGGAAACCGGTCTTGTGTTGGCAGAGAGCTGGGTAAGTTCTCGGGACGTCCCTCCAGAGGCGTTCCCATGTGGCAATAGGAAGTTTCTTGGCCTGACCATTTGTTGGAAATCCAAAAAAACAATACGAGCCTTGTACGGTTTTAGTTATAGAACCTGCCTTTTAAAATGGTAGCTATAGCAGGCACAATATAATGGTACCTATGCTGGCTAAGATTAATATTATACTTTCGAAATGTTTTCCACTATGCACTAATAATAATATCAAAAAGAATTTTTGCGTAGTAAGCATATTTGACTATCATAAGGAGAAATCTTCCCCATGTGTGCGATTGCATTAGGTGTGTGCTGGGAGGCCTTATGGTAGTTTCATTTTTCAAAAAGCATTGCGCATTTCAAATTCAAAATCTTTTGATTGTTTTAAAGACAACCGTTTTTGTTTGCTCACACCAGTCCCATGACTGACTCGGAGTTTATTGTTCCTTTCCTAAACTCTGGGTGACCACAATTTTCCACACGGGCAGTCTAGAGTTTGGTTTTTCAAATAGTCAGGTTTAGTGAATTATCTGGAGCTAGTTCAGTCCTTGCACGGCTGACCTTGCTTATCTTTGTGAAATATGATGGAGGTCGAGCTTGAAGTTTTATCTTTGGATCTTTTGGATCAGAGTTGCAGTATTGGATACTATGAAGACTTATCTCATATTGTATCGTGTTCCGTTGTATTCTGTGTTGTATATTCTCTGATGTTGATGATTATCATTGTATCAAACTGATGTATTAGATATTGTATTCATGTTGTATCAGTGATATCATCTTTTATTTCCGCTGTGTTATTTATCATCTAATGGTGTTGCAAGCTCCGGCGATATGAATTTGATGTTGTTTGTCGGACATCGAGTTCGGGTCGTGACAATTTGGTATCGGAGCTTGAGGTTGAATAAGAACTTTAGCTACGGAGTGTAACACATTAGATAGCTCATTAGAGATAAGGTGAAGTATACCCTAGAACGAGTAATACCAGTGGAACCAAAATCCAAATTTCTTAGTCTATTCTCCTTATCTGTTGTTATTCTCTAAGATATTTCGTACGAATGCCTAAATCGGTCTTCTTACTATTACAGATAGTAAGAATGAGTGGAAGAAGAGGACGAGATTGGGGATGGGGAAGTACCACTTCAGCTGGTCAAAGCCCTGCAACGATAGATATTCCCATTCAATATCAACCAAATTTGGCTGATATACATCGAAGCTTTTCTAAACTTGGTGGAAAGCCATTCATTGGCAAAGAGTCCGTTATCGAAGCACAAGCCTGGATTCGATCGTGCAAAAGGATTTTCAAGGGACTAAAATTGGAAGATGATCAGATGCGATTGATAGCTTCTTGGAAACTCCAGGAAGAGGCTTTAGCTTGGTGGGAAACAGTTACATTGGATGAGCCGACGGATGAATTTACTTAGAGTCGTTTTAAGGAAGTGTTCGAGCAGTGATATATGTCGTCTGCTGGTATCTCTAGAATGTACCAGGAGTTTACGGACTTGAAGTAAGGAAGTTTATCATTTGAGGAATACTTGAACAAATTTAATGAATTATCTCGATTTGGTCCAGAATTGGTGAATACACCGTTAAAGAAGAATGAAAAGTTCATTCGGGGAATGGACAAGGAGTTTCAGGAAAGGATGACTACTCACGTAAAGGAATCTTTTTCTGAATTAACTGATATGGTCTACCGATACGATACTCTGGATAAGAAAAAAGACCCGGAGGAGGATTGGAATACAAGTAATCTGAATTGGAGGAAAAATAAATTTGGTGGAAAGAAACCAAGGAAAGATAAAGGAAAGAAGAATATACAGAAGAAAAAGGAGAAAGATGTTACTTGTTTCAACTGCTTGGAGAAAGGCCATTACTTGAACAATTGTAAGAATCCAAGGAAACAAGGAATAAGAGAGCCATTTATGAAGCCAAAACAAGAATCTAGGGAATGTTGTTACTGCCACAAGCCGGTACATAGGATCATGAATTGCCCAGCACTGAAGCAAGCTTAAGCAGCGAGGGCGTATGCAATCAAAGGTGATTCTTCAACCTCAAAAGCTGATTAAGGAAAAGAAATTCTATAAAGTAACTATCTCGTTTATGATTAAATTGTTCGAATTTTGTTCGACATGAGAACTACCCTTAGTTTTATTTCTCAGTAATTCGTAAATGAGTTAAATCTTGAATCTGAGATCGTAGTTGAACCTATTTTTGTCTATTTCAATGGGTTTCGATATAATCTATAAATGATTAGTTACCCCTTCAAACTAACAATACCCCTGTACACTTCATAGATCAGATAACCCAATTGTTTCGTAGTTGATTGTGTTGTTTTCATATCTATTGTTGATATTCTGATTTGGTAAGCCAAATGCAGAATAGATATTCACTTTGATCTGGAAAGATATTTCTTTATCTTTCATTTATCTTCTTTATCTCCTTGGCAAATTTCGGGGACAAAATTTCTTAAGGGGGAAATCTGTAACGATCCCACTTTAAAGACGAAATTAATTTTGTAATTGAATTAAATTTTTTGGTTTAAATTGTGGATTTATTTGAATTTTTCAAATTTAATAAGGTATATATACTTATTTGTTTTAGAATTTGGTTTGAAACTCAAAATAAATGTTTTCAGTTGAATTGGATTCTAAATAACATTTTGGTTTGGAAATTCAAAAATAAATTGGATTTAAAGATTTTACTTTGGAAAAAGAATAATATGTATGATTATCTATTAGATGTATAAATTGTGTTTTAATTCATTTTCTTTAAAAGGTTATAAAATGTTTAAAATAAAAATTATCCTATCAATAATAAATATAAGTGTAAAATATAAAAATAAAATACACGTTATAAATTTAATTTTTGATAATTAAACTATACATAGAAATAAGCTAAGAATTATGTCAATAATTGATATATAGGGTAACTTATATGGATACACAAGATTATTTTAGAAAAATAAAATATGAATACTTAAGCAAAAATAAGATAAATACATACCATAACAATTTCTTATGAAGCACATGTATATTGTATGTGAATTAGGCAAGCAAGTTTAAAAGTCATTTCAGTAAACAAAGGAAAAAAATAATATCTACATACAAAGAAAACATATATGTACAAAGGCTTGCAAAAGAAGATAATTATAAAACAAGGAAAAAATTTATCTATAAAACACAAAGGCTTATAAAGGAAGATAATGAGAAAAAATATCTATGTAATAAAACTTATAAAAGAAGAAACAAGAAAAATTATATCTACAAGCAAACTGTAAATACATAATAACAAATAGCATAAGTTTGTAGACAAAATAGGACACATGCATTTAATACCCCCATCTTCTCAGCACAAAAGAAAATCATCTTAGCCGAAATTTCAGTTTTTTAAAATATCTTTAGTCAAAACAAAAGATAAACTCAAAACCAGTTATGACATTCCCTGTACAACTATCCTCTTTATATATATCAACTCTATTCTATTTCAGTTGTTCAGTGAAAATTAAGTAAAACCAGAAAAAGCAAACACCATTATTTTGTACAAATACAAATTCCAAACAAAGACAAAACAGAAAGTAATTAAGGGAAAAAAACTGTA
This sequence comes from Allium cepa, assembly GCA_030765085.1. Classification (NCBI taxonomy): domain Eukaryota; kingdom Viridiplantae; phylum Streptophyta; class Magnoliopsida; order Asparagales; family Amaryllidaceae; genus Allium; species Allium cepa. The sequence continues at coordinate 170,979,106 of CM060932.1, forward strand.
GTTTTCAAAACACAGAATTGTTTCTGTCCAAACTTTTTCCAGGTGAGTAGACAAACTATTTTTAAATTTAAATTTGTATGTTTGATTTGTGAATTACTTATGTTTGCTGTATATTGTAAAGAAGAGGCTCTGGGTATTTCTGTTGTACTGTAAATTTTTATATGGTTTACTCTTCATTTCCAGTTTCAGAGCAAAGCAAATTTTAATTTTTTTATAAATCTTTATACAAACATCTTTAATTTAGGACTGTTACACAAAACAAATTTGTTTAAACTTAAACCATGGTCCAGAAGTCTTTTTTTTGCTTGAAAAAGAATGAACTTGACTGTAAACTTGGTTTACAGTAAAACAAATAAATCATATGATTTATTCAAGTAGTTTAAATTATGGATTGATTATATAAATTTAATAAGCATACAAATATAGGATTTTTAAACTTAATACGATGATTTTTAATTTAGTATCTCAGGTGCAGTTCATATTTGAGCGAAATATGCTTTGGAATCAATTACTGGCAATCGAACGGATGTGGGGTGTTGAAATTTTACTCGAAGTTGGCTTGGCCATCAATGGAGTTGAGAAAATTGTTATATGATTTTTCTATTACATGAGATGATAGAACAGGGCGAGATTAGGGTTTAATGCTTGGGTTTTGTCGTGGTCAGAAACGAAGTGATTTCATTACCTCAGTTTGCTTGAGTCGTACGAAACTGAGGGGAATGGAAGAATAAGGGGTTGACGTGGTGAGGCCGAAGTCGTGGCGATTCCGGTGGTGGGAGCAACCGAGGCGAAGCATTTTTGTGGTTGGGTGCGAGTTCCAGGTTGTAGAACGATATGCTAAATTTTGATTTGGTTGTTTTTGTGTTGAATCGAGTTTTGATTTCATATATTAGAGTGGTTCGCGACTTGTCGATGGCCGTGAAGTTCGCCGAAGTTGCTGCGCGTCGCCGTGCATGTGCACGGGCACGTTATCGCCTTGGTGTCAGGTTTGATGGTCGTAAGCAACGCGAATTGATTCTCGAGTAAAAATGATGATCTCTTCGGGTTCGTACGCGAGTATACTAGCTTACTTACTTGTCATTTTGTTTAATCTTAAATTTAACGTAACCTTGACTGGAAAAAGAAGAAGAAGAAGGAGTATGGTGGGGCACGAGAGATGACTCGGGGAAGATGGAGGAAAACTCGAAGCGTTACTCGAGTGAAACCTGGGTAAATCTCGTGTTGCTTCAGAAAGGGGTTAAGTTTTATAAATTTAAAGTTAAAAATGTTAAACAAATTTTAGTGTTAACAAAGAACTTAATGTTTGACTATTTTTGAGTTAAGAACTTAATACAAGTTTAATTATTTTAAAATGTTTTTAAAATCTTAATTAATGTTTTAATTAAGCAGATAAATTAAGTTAAGTATTTAATTAATTAACATTAAAGTTTTTGTAGTTAATCATAATTTGTTTTCAAAGTTTAAAGAAGATTTTTAAAATGTTAATCAAGATAAATAATTATTATTAATTATTTTAAAAAGGGGTAATTAAGAATGGTTAATTAATTTAAAATTGTAATTAACTAAGTGATTTATCAATTTGAAATTAAAGATTGGTTAATTAATAGTTAAGTGTTTAATTTATTTGTAATTAAGAATTGTTTATTAGATAATTAAAGTTAATTAATTTATAATTAGTATTTAATTAAGATAATTGATTAAGGAATAATTAATTAAAATTTATCATAAAGAATAGTTAATCATTGATTTAAATAAATCAATAAAGATTGTTATGTGGTTAATTCTTTTAAATCACCTTCACCTTAAATTAAAGATGATTGACTATCATCAAATGTTGTATACTGAATTGTTATTTTTGTTTGTGATTGTGATGCTATGTGATGTGAATTGCCTTATGCTGAACTGTGATTTGTGATTCGTTTATGTATGTATGTGAAAACCCCTTTGCCCGTAAAACGGCATTTGAATTTCGATGCGACAGGGAGTCGGATTCCAGTCGGTTATCCAAACCCACATCGAATTGTAATGATGAATCTTTGTGATTGATAAACTTACTTTATCTATGAATCTGTGAATGAAGATAAGCATTATGGATTATATCACTTATCGATATCGATATATCTGTGATGATTGATGTTGTGCACTATTGTGTAAAACCTCCTAGACTACACTTATACACACACAAATATGTATTGCACGCGGAAATCGGTTAAGTCACCGATTTTAGAAAATAATTCTTAAATCGAATTTTGAAACCCAAATGATTTTGGGAATGGAATTGAGTTTAATATAAAGAGCTTTTAAAAAAAAGGTATTTTAAAAATGAAAGTTATTTTGAATAACTTAATAAAGATTTGGAATTTGAATAATTCGATTTAAATTGGAATTCAATATCTGAAATTGAGTCCTATATTTGGTATTTGTGACTTAAAAAGAATTATACAAGCTTTAAACCATTTTTAAGTGCTATTTTGAGAATCTGAATTAACCCAAAGACTTTAACTTGTATAAATGAGATCGAATTTTTCCGAAATGAAAACTTTTTGTTTTTAAATGATAAAAGCTTTCATATAAGTAATAAATTTGCAATTCGAATTAAAAGGAATTTCAAGTTTGAATTGAAATGGTTTTCCAAGTTATGGATGAAAATTTGGAAATGAGTTTTGAAAGCCGTAAGCTAAATCTTTGGTTTAAGATTTAAATGAATAAATCAAATTAAAATGGAAATTGTTTGAAATCCGTGAATGGATCTTTGTGAAATTGGGCAAACTTTGTGAAAAAATCTTTTTGTTTAAAAGATTTGAAATGGTAATTGGTTTAAACCATTTGAAAGAAAGTTTGGAATTTTAAAGTTGTGACTTAATTGAAATCCCATATCCATATGTTTTTAAATATTGCGCTCATTATTCGGTTTAGCCGGGAGAGGACTTTGTGTCATATAACCCATTCCGAATAATGATACGTCGGTATGGATAGCATTTGAAGACCGGTGGTGAAGACCGAGTATTTGCGAGAACGATAGGATAACCTATCGATTGTCTCTCCCCTGAGTAGCTACGGTATAGAGATTTCCTAAGTGACGGGAAGTCCGATCGGGATTGTGAATACCCGGATTGCAAGGGCATCTTCGGAAGTGCCTTCGGTTCTGTTCGAACCCAGGACAGACTTGTATGGTTGTATGACTGACATTACACTTTGAGATATAAAGCAGATTTCTTTCAAATACATATCTGTTGGTGGCGGATAATTTATTCTCTAAGCTTAACACCCTTCTCTGAGACGTACGAGCTCAGAGGTTATGTGATTGAAGGTTATCAGCAATATACTCCCAATTTGGTAGTGTGACATGCTAGTGCTGTTGTGTGTTGATCATTGGTTGATCATTTGTTATCAAAGCATGGCTTTTGTGAAAAAGCGTAGCTTTGTGGACGAAACCTCGTCGAGCCTCACAAACCGGTAATGGTCGAAACAGGAAGGATGCAGCAAGGTGTCAGGGGTAGCTCCCCTAGGGTGTGACCATTCCTTCTAGAAAAGGGTAGTATCATGGTATGGAGCCCAGATACTTACTCATGTGGGCACTGTAGTATATTTATTACTGTGTGATGTTGTTGGTGTAGAGGTACCTCGTATAAAGGTCCCAAAGGACCGAGGGTGGCATATCTTTAGGTATTACTCCCGGGCAGGGAGGAAACAGGGCTTGTGTTGGCAGAGAGCTGGGTAAGTTCTCGGGGCATCCCTCCAGAGGCGTTCCCATGTGGCAATAGGTAGTTCCTTGGCCTGACCATTTATTGGAAATCCAAATAAAACAATACGAGCCTTGTACGGTTTTAGTTGTAGAACCTGCCATTTAAAATGGTAGCTATAGCAGGCATAATATAATTGTTCCTATGCTGGCTAAGATTAATATTATACTTTCGAAATGTTTTCCACTATGCACTAATAATATTATCGAAAACAATTTTTGCGTAGTAAGCATATTTGACTATCATAAGGAGAAATCTCCCCCATGTGTGCGATTGCATTGGGTGTGTACAGGAAGGCCTTATGGTAGTTTCATTTTCCAAAAAGCATCGCGGATTTCAAATTCAAAATCTTTTGATTGTTTTAAAGACAAACCGTTTTTGTTTGCTCACACCAGTCCCATGACTGACTTGGAGTTTATTGTTCCTTTCCTAAACTCTAGGTGCCCACAATTTTCCACACGGATAGTCTAGAGTTTGGTTTTTCAGATAGTCAGGTTTAGTGAATTATCTGGAGCTAGTTCTGTCCTTGCACGGCTGACCTTTCTTATCTTCGTGAAATGTGATGGGGGGGTCGAGCTTGAAGTTTTATCTTTGGAGCTTTTTGATCAGAGTTGCAGTATTGGATTCTGTGAAGACTTATCTCATATTATATCGTGTTCCGTTGTATTCTGTGTTGTATATTCTCTGATATTGATGATTATCGTTGTATCAAACTGATGTATTGGATATTGTATTCATGTTGTATCAGTGATATCATCTTTTATTTCCGCTGTGTTATTTATCATCTAATGGTGTTGCAAGCTCCGGCGATACGAATTTGATGTTGTTTGTCGGACATCGAGTTTGGGTCGTGACAACAACAGTAATTTTATTCGTTTAAAATCTCATCAAAACAACACGCTTTAAATAATATAACCCTGGAGTAAAAACCTGTTATAAAAATAACGACAACAAAATACGTTTCAAAACCAAACACCGGTTCAACGTAAATTAAATAGTAGACTGCACTACTACTATATATTCATCAAATATATTGCACGCACACAACAAATTTAGGCAGAAATATAAATTGAACTGGGCTTAACAATATGCTATACATCTTGCACGTACATTTTAAATATAAAAAAAATATGGATAACCTGGACACGAATTTAGTTGTTATGCATACCCAATCTTTGCACGCACGAATAAAAATGCAAAAGCAGGTGATCTGGAACTTGAACTTCTTGCACGCAAATATGAAGTATTGTGCTTCACCTAAATGCATGCACGTACTAAATATATATCCTGGACATTTCTTTGGTGCATGAACCTACTTACACTAAGGCATGCAAAAATGAAGTATCCAAATTATAAACTAGCCTGGGTGACATATAAGCACGCAAGAAAAATGCAAAGGTAAAAAATGACTTCAACGTAGTTTTCTATGCCACCCATTTGCAAGCAAGTAAGAAAAATGATTGACCTGGAGGCACAAAAATTTTCACGCACGTACCAAAATTTTAAAGAAATAGCTTCTGCAATTCTTCCATGCACGAGATGAAATATGCAAAGTCAGTGACCTGGCAACTCCACATGCACGAAAATAGAAAAAATATATTTAACCAGGATTATTAACGTGTTAACAAAAATAAAATACTCATGCATATATTATACACGAGCACGAATTAAAACAATGGTCAGGACACACTATTTTTGCACACTGGTCTGGACACGTTTTCAAGCAACATGTGTTAAAGCACTCATGTAAGGAATAGGCAAACCAAATTAATGACCTGGACATGCATCAAAATATGATAGAAAATGGCCTAGCACAACAACAATATGTATGCATGCAAGTGAAAAATGTAAAACAAAGAAGGCCTGTTCTCATTTTTTCTGGACTCAAGCAATACCTTACGCAGCGTTACTTATACACTCACTTTTGTGTGTACATTTTTGCACACCTATAATGAATAAAAGAAATAATGTGACCTGGAACTCAGTCACTTTGTAAGCATATTGGAAATGATGGTCCGGACTAGTAACTTTTGTACGCATGAATTAAAAAATGGAAAGAATGGCTCGGCAATAAAATTTTGCACGCAGCCTGGACACAATTATGTGTAATGCAAACATGCAATACTCACTTGAAAATTTCCAGAAATCAAAAGATATTACATATGAAAATATTGCATACAACGTAAACAACTTAACAACGAAAAGTTTCAACCCAATAAAAACAATAAAACAACATATCAAAAACAGGCAGCATTGTTTTAATTAGAAGCATGAGTTTGCACTCACCTTAGATTTGTTCCAAAATCAGCTAGCAACAAAGATTCAAAAGAAAGCAAGAATTTGGAACCGCCATTGATACCCTACCGAGCTACTGAAAAATTTGAACAAAAGAATGTTGCAGGCTTATTTTTCTTTCACCAATATGTGAAAAAGTCAAGGAAAATGTGTGTGCTGGCAATAGTTGTACATTAGAATTAAAGAGAGAAACGTGCTCTATGACACAGCTAGCATTAAATGATGATGGAAGAAAAAAGTGTGTTCACTTTGCTTTATAAAATTTGTGCAGATAACACAGTGTTCAAATTGTTTAAAATAGCCCATTTCTTTTACACGTGAAGAAAATGCATTACACTTCAAATATGCTACCACTTAAAAGAATCCAACTGACTTGCATTGGATTTCACTTTTATTTTTTTCAATTTAAAATTTATATTTAAAATTTTTATTTCGACGGTAATCAAAATCACGGTTGTTACAAACTCCTACCCTTATAAAAATTGCGTCCCTGCAATTTTCATACTAGAAGTTGTTTATAACACAAATTATTCATCACAACAAAGATTTAAAATAGAAAAGATGAATTTAGAATGCTCACCCCCACCCGAAGAGGAGAGAAAACCGTGATAAGAACGCTCAATGAATTCTTTGGTTTCCCAAGTGCAATCTTTGGGGTTTGCGGACTATTGAATTTTCACAAGCGAGACTTCTTTATTCCAAAGGCATTTAACCTTCGAAGCTAGCACACAAATAGGATTTTAAACCATAAATAAGTCGGGTGAGATCTCAAGATCTTGCAACATATGAGGATCAATAAAAGAATCCGAATCTCGAAGGCATCCACAAAGCTGGGATACATGAAATACGTCATGAATTCCCGAAAACTGAATAGGTAGCGATACACGATAAGCAACTGGGCCAATGCGTTCCGTAATATAAAATGGTCCAACATATCTAGGAGCCAATTTCCCGAAGCTACTAAAACGCACCACACCCTTCATCGGAGAAACATGAATGAACACGTGATCGCCAATAGAAAATTCCAAAGGCTTCCTACCATGATCGACATAAGATTTCTGCCTATTCTGAGCCTATTTCATTCTCTGTCTAATAAAAACAATCTTCTCAGAAGATTCACGAATATAACCAGGGCCAAGAACTAACTTTTCCTCGAATTCCAACCAACAAGATGGTGATCGACACAGCCTTCCGTAAAGGGCTTCGAAAGGAGCCATACTGATACTGGATTGGAAACTGTTGTTATAAGAAAAATCAACAATAGATAAGTGGTCTTTCCAACTACCACCAAAATCAAGAATGCAAGCGCGAAGGATATATTTTAAGACTTGATTCACCCTTTCAGTCTAACATTAGACTGTGGATGATAAGCTGTACTGAGATTGAGCTTAGTACCCAAAGCTTTCTGAAGGCTCTGCCAGAAACCACTAGGACGCTGGTGTTCCACTTTAATAAGTTGACAAGTCATGCAACAAATAACATAACTTGCAACATCACGCTTCATACCCTCCCAAAAGTATAAGCGTTTCATGTCAGCATACATCTTACTACTGCCCGGATGAATAGTATACTTAGAACGATGACAGTCCTCAAGAATGTCATTTCTAAGATTAGAAACATTAGGCACGATCAACCTTCCCTTCTTCCGAATACAACCATGAATATCAATATCAAAATCCTTAGATTATCACTTTGGGATTTTGATTTGCAACTTTGAATAAGATAAGAAAGATCTGGATCTTGTTTCAGGGCATCGGCAATACGATCCAACAGACTAGGACGAGCTTCCATGCCAAATAAAAGCACGGGAGAATCCGAAACTGAAGGACGATCTCTAATATCACAATGAGATAAAGCTTTCAATATATTCCACTCTGCAAGCATCATGGAAACAACAACTTGTTGCTTGCAACTAAGCGCATCAACAACTCGATTACCCTTACCAGGGGTATACTGAATATTGAAATCATATGAAGCAAGAAATTCGAGCCAATGCTGTTGCCTCATATTAAGTTCCTTCTGAGTGAAGAGATATTTCAGATATTTGTGGTTAGTGAAGAGAACAAAACGCTTGCCCAATAAATAATGTCGCCAAATCTTTAGAGCAAAGATTATAGCGGCTAACTCCAAATCATGCGTAGCATAACGAATCTCGTTAGGCTTTAGTTGCCTAGAAGCATAGGCAACTACACTATCTTTTTACATGAGAACAGTACCGAGTCCACATCCACTGACATCGGTATAAACAACAAGATCATGATTCCCCTCGGGAACCACTAAGATAGGAGCATGAGTAAGGAGGTCTTTTAACTTCCTAAAAGAATTCTCACACTTATCAGACCAAATAAAAGGAACGGCTTTTCTAGTGAGAGTGGTAAGCGGTAAAGCAATACGAGAAAAGTCTTTAATAAACCGGCGATAATAACCCGCCAATCCAAGAAAACTATGGATCTCAGTGACGGTCTCGGGCCTCTTCCAATTCTGAATAGATTCGATCTTGGAAGGATCGACAAAGATAGGATCGGAAGAAACAATATGACCGAGAAACTTCACCTTATTCTTCCAGAAGTGACACTTGGAGATTTTGTCATAAAGCTGATGCCGACAAAGAGTGCTCAAAACAATCTCCAAATGCTGAATATTATCGACTTCAGATTTGGAATAAATAAGAATATCATCTATGAAAACCAAGACGAACTTATCGAGATATTCCCGGAATATCTAATTCATAAGATCAACAAAATACGCTGGAGCATTCGTCAAAGCGAACGGCATAACAAGCCATTCGTAAGAACCATAATGAGTACTGAATGCTGTAAGAGGGATGCTATCTTCCGCAACTCGTAACTGATGAAAACCAGTAGCAAGATTGAGTTGGGAGAAAAGCTTAGCGCCACTTAGTTGATCGAGCATGTCGTCGATCCTAGGTAATGGATACCTATTTTTGATAGTGAGCTCGTTAAGCTTGCGATAATCAATGCAAAGCCTAAGAGTACCATCCAGCTTCTTAACAAAGACAATGGTGGCGCCCCAAGGAGATGAGCTAGAATGAATAAATTGCTTGGCTTCCAATTCAGATAATTGTTGCTTGAGTTCCTCATTTTCCTTAGCAGACATCCTCGTAGGAGGACGACTGACAGAATGAGCACCAGAGATAAGATGAATACGGAACTCAATTTCCCTCTTCAGCGGCAAACTCGAAATAGGCTCGAAGACATCAAAAAAATCACAAACAACTGGAATATTAGCTATGACATCCTCCGATTCGAAGGAAGAAATGAGAGCATTCGAAGTATGGTCCATGCTTCGAAATACAATAGATAACTGCTCGATAGCATTGGGATGCTTGAGATATAAAGTTCTTTCGTGACATAGGATTTGAACTTCATAATGAATGAGCCAATCCATCCCCAAAATCATATCAAAACCAAGATGATCCATAACATGCAGATTCGCATGAAAGGAAAAACCACATAGAATAATCTCAACATCAACACATAACAAACCAAGAGTAGCGGATCCACCAATAGGATTCACAATCCTCAAAAGGTCGCAAAGACTAACAACATCCAAAGGAATAACATCAACAAGCTCCTTTGACATGAATGAATGTGATGCACCCGTATCGAAAAGAACTCTAATAGAATGGCCATGAAATAAAATAAAACCTTCCAAAACAGAAGGAGTAAATACCTTTGGGCTGAGAAGAATCACCAGAAGCTTTAGCAACATTAAGCTTCCTAGATTTGAAACCCTTTGGAGCAGTAGGACAATACGAAGAAGATGATCCAGAGAACCATAATTATAGCACGCCCTCTGATTAGAAGGTGTACTACTAGGCTGAGAACTAGAGGTGGCTTGCTTCTTCTTCCTATTGGAAGAATTAGGCTTATGAAATGGAAAACTCTTCTTGTTGGGGTTCTTAGAAATCTCAACCTCATCACCATTATCACGTTCCTTCTCAACAGCTTCAAGACAAAGTGCCGAATCAACAAGTTCCTCAAAAGAGAGCTTAAGCTGAAGCAAAAGGACTTTCTTCAAATAATTCTTTAAAACTTCTACAAATCTAAGATTGATAAGGAATTTAACAAATGGAATACTACGAAAATATAAGATATATTCCAACTTGTTAGAGAGGATAAAAGCTTAAGAACAACGAAGCAATAGATTAGAAAGGCATGAATAAAACCTTCGAATAGTTGTAACACATGTTCCATTCTACTTCTGTTCCGTGTTTATTATAATTTATACTGAATTTCAGCTCTCATACCAAACTGTGACACCCCACCTCTATACTCATAATAACAAAGGTTATTATAAGGAATAACGTCTGCTATTGCAAAGAATAAGGCTTGTTATAAGCGACCATCCGTAAGTTATGCCTTAGACGAGTATTGATTACATCGATAGGAGTTTTGTAATTACTCCCAACGATATAAATTCAATCCAAATCTAAAATGAAACTACGGTGGCTTAAGAAAAATTCAAATCAACTCATAATAGCAACAACACAGATAAGTATAATCACATCAGAACAGAAATATCATATATATAGCGGAAGATAAGTCTGGATACATGCTACAACAATCGATGGTTCACATGAACCAAATGTACATATACATATACATATACATCATAACATACATGAGATGAGAGTCAATACACCAAAAGTAACACCTCGAAGCCTAAACAAAAGATGAGGTGAAATCCCAAAAGCTGAAGCAACAACTGAATCAAAGATAGTGGTTATCCTGAAATAACTCGGTCTGACCCGAGTATTATTTAAAAGAAAATAATAAACGGACCAGTCTAATTTAAACTCAGAAGTAAGTGCATGATAAACAACACTTAAGAAAATTAATCATAATCTCAAATGAGACTATTCAACATAATAATCAACATTGTTTAAATGAAGAAATCTCATTAAACACCATCAAAATCAACTCTCAAGTTCACAATTGAATTCAAATCAGCAATACACAAAATTATAATCTTGAATGAGACTATACACAAAATTATAATCTCGGATGAGACTATTCAACATAATAATCAACATAGTTTAAATGAAGAAATCTCATTAAACTCCATCAAAATCAACTTCCAAATTCAAAATTGGATTCAAAATAGCAATACACAAAAATCTAGAAATCAAAATAAGATAACTAGAAAATTAGCATAAAAGTGGATCGATCCCAGCATATGGCGAGTCTAAGCTACGCCGCACGTGCATCTCATATGGCCGAAGCCTACCAAGTACTGTCATTATATGACCGAAGCCTACCAAGCACATGCGAGCATTGGTAAGAATTTAAAAGGTTTGCCTTTGATTTAGGTGGATTCCTTTCAGAAATAGTTAAGTCTTCGCTACAGAGAGAGTTGGGATTTAGCGAGGAATATCTATTAGTGAAATAAAAGAAAGATTAATTATTTGTGTGGAGGAAGCTTAATTCGATGATGTTATTGGACAAGAGAGCTTATATCTAGAAAGCCAATAGTGATTGAATTCTTTAGGGCATCGGGTAAAGAAGTACTCATCCTTGAAGTAGCTCCTCCTGTGGTGGAGACCTTAACAAACTTTTCCTGATTGAAAGCTTAGATTATGAATAATGAAGGGGTCTCCTTCCTTATTTTGAAGTCGAGTAGGGAAGAAAGCACTTCAATGGTTGGTGGTCGATTCAGTTGCATCATGAAGATGATGTAGAGAGAGTTTAAGAAGGCATAACCATTCGAGTATACTTGAGATGGATCTAGCCCTAGCTATTGAAGGACAAACTTTAGGAATTTGTTGAAGGGATGCCCGACTCCAAACAGGCTCACGCATCAATTACATGCGGTGTAACCTATCGGAGGAAGGTGAGTACCTTGATGGGGTTCAAGGAGAATTCATCCTTTGGAATACCATGTTTCAGGCAGACATACCTCGGTTTATTCATGTTCATTGAGGATGTTATAGCATCTAGTGGTGGTTAAGATCATTATAATGGGTTTATCATTTCTCGAAATGGTAGGGACATGAGGTTCAGCCAGTAAAACGACTCAAAGTTGATGTTCTCGAGTAATTGAGCCTCACCCTTATCAGTGCAGAAGTAGATGTCGGGGTAGAAAATGAGTAGGCTTTCGAAGGCCTGTAAGTCCCAGTGCCAGTGCTAGTATGAAGATGAGGAGATCGTGGACAACCGTTCTATACTAAAACCATGATTACATATGTGGTCAGGTATGAATTATCTCGATGCTTTATTTTCACTAAAATCCATGCAGTCGATGTATAGAGTCCAACGAATACCGACGTGTGTTGACCAACTGAATTCTGTATATAGGTTGGGGTACTACAATGCGTTAATCTATGAAATTGTGTGTCCTATGACCATAGCATGGTGTATGAGAAAATTTTGTGTAGATAGACCGCTTGGACTGGAAAATAAGCTTCGTTGCGTTATGGATAAATGTGTTAGATTTTATCTATTATCATAGAGTGCACAATAATAGAACTATTGCCCAAAATGACATGGAGCTTTTCTTTGCAGGTTTATAGGATTGTGTTCTTTGATTCAAAATGTCAGCACTTGAATCCATTAGACATTGATATGGTGATTTCTTAAAAATGCCTTATAAGACCAAAACATCCAATCTTGTTCAAGAACGACCTTAAGGATTTTGGACTCCCTCATAAAACCAAAAGATGGTTAAGATTTTTCCTTTATGAGGCCTAGAGCTGGTCATGAGTTTGTCAAGGGTAGGTGAGGCGAATTAAGGAAAGTTCCCAACTTTAACCAGGAATGTAGGTTGGTGTTGATTGCAGCAGTGGAAACAATGGCAGGGAAAAGTCAAGGTAGCGATAACATTAAGCAAAGATTGGCCACATATCAATGGTTGTGGATTGAAATCTACAATTTCGTCGGTGAGGGAATGTCCTGATTCAACCAACGGTGGTTATACTAAAATACTCAACGACGGGAAGACAGTAAGTTAGTTGATGGTTGTGGTTAAAGTTTGGTGGGTGGCTTCAAGATGGCTAACGCAGTTGTGGGTTTGGAATTCACAGGGGCAAGATGCTTAAAATCTGGGCTAGGGAAAGTGGATAAAAAATCCTTTAAATGTGTATTTTATATGACAAAACAGATCTGCATTGACTAAAGCATGTTGGTTCTTCATTTTTTATTTTTCATGGTTTTTTTGGCATTTTCTGTCCAAAACTTTAAAAAAGACCCAAAAAACAAAAAAATTCCAAAAACAAAATTTTATTTTTTAGCATATTGATTTACTTTTAAACAAACACTATAGGATAAATATATGTTTTTGGTTATTAAATCGAAATTTTTTAAAATTTATTTGTCTCAACAAAAATAAAAATAAAGTTTGATTACAAATAACGACAGTTTAACTAGTATATAGGAAGGTTCATGGTGATAATTATGAAGTATATCCTAATTGAAATCTTTGTTTAAAAAAATGGTTGATTTAAAGAAAACGATATAACATTTTTTATCTTCTAACTTAATTGGTGCTAAGATGATTTTACAAAACTCTCTCTTCATATATATATATATATATATAAAACAAAAAAAAGGAAAAAAAAAATTTTTTGTATAAATGTACATGTTTTTTATTAACACATAGAGTCATGTGTTCACACGCAAGTGTGTACACTCGCCATGCTCTGTACCCTTCTCATGTAAGCCCGAATGGCAGTGCACGATTGGTATATCTGGCCTCAGTTTATCTGAGTTAGATGTATTTATATAAAAATTCTTCTTAATAATGCCTACAGTCGATAGGTGCACACACTCGTGTGTTCACTCGCCACGCTCTGTATTCCGCTCACATAAGCCTACAAGGTGTATGCATGGGTAATATATCTAGCCTCAGTTTTCTGAGTTAGGAAATATGTAAATATTATTAATATCACTAAAAAATTTAAAAAATAGAGAGATTAAGAAATTGAAATCCAAGCACTATTTTAACTTATGTGAGTTGACTTATTATTCAAAAGAATGAACATACCACTTTCAAAAACTTTGATTATCAGCAAGGGATCCATTTCATAGTTGCACTATGTTATCAACCGAAACAACTAGCCAAACTGGAGTCTATTTGTTATGATAACTTAATTTTTATTGGATATTTTGACAAGTAAAAGGACTTAAATTTCACGATGATGATAAAAATTTATATTTAACTTATTCATGTCAATTTAAAAGTAAATACTTCATTTGTAAATATTTTCAAAAACTTACATTGATATCTTTGTAAATAAATCTTGCATTTAGGAATTTTTCGTTCTGCATTTGGATTTTGCGGGTAGTATCCGCTCAAGTGACAACACTCGTCCTACTAGGGAGACTAGAGGTTTAACAACTTATTGCATACGCTCAATGCAATCGTGCTTCCTACGAAAACGGATTTATCTTAGTTTTTCTTTATTCGAGTACGAATAAAAAGATGTATGGGGTATTTGATATGCACGTAAATGTGCATATTTTTACTTCCATATTTAATCGAATTTAATTAAATAAATGAGCATATAGGCGTTTTAACATGTTTAAACCAAAATTCAAATTATTTTCAAATCATCATTTATTCATCTTTATATATGGGCAAAATGGTCATTTTTGTGTGTAACAGCCCAAATTTTAGCAATATTTTATTCTTTATTTATAACACTGGGGTTTTATTTTTCAAAAATTTGATTGTCTAAATTTAATATAAATAATCGACCAAGATTTTTATTAGTGTGAAAATTCTAAAATTCTTATTTTGGTTAAAACTTAACATATTTTTTGAAGTTATAAATCTTTAAATTTTTAATTTTTAATCTTTTGGTTTAATTAAATATATTCGTAACAACGTTTATTTCACCTTTTGTTCTTTAAAAAAAATTGATTTTACACTTTTAAAAATTTTATATTTTATATTTTACTTATATAAATTTTTGAATATAAATTTCTTAGTAAATGTGTAAACAAATCATATTTTTATATAAGTAATAAATTTCCAAAACTTTGTGCATAAATAAACTGTTTAATTTCGCGTTTAAAAGGTTCGTTATTTGATGGAATAAATAATGTATATACACATACAAGAAAACGTATAAAATTTAAATTCGTTATTTTCATATTTTTTGGACAAAAATCACTGCGTCTGTTGTACGCATTCTAGTTTTATTCACTTTCCTTTTACTCTCCTGATTTAATAGGAACGTTATTTACAAATTTTATAACCGTTCACCTTTTTAATTTCTTGCCATTGTTCCCATCAACGCGAGCTTTAAATTTTAAAGCATTCAGTATTGTTTAAAAATCTTATTCCAAAATCTAATCTTAGCTGACCGTTTCTTCTGCTTTAGTTTCGAAACCCATTTGCTTAAAATTTGTGAAAAATCTAGTAACCGTGTATAACAAGAAAAATCAGTGCTCAGCCAAAATCGTGGTCTTTTTTCTAAATCAATATCTTATTTCTTGCCTATAATTGCTCATTAAAAATCAACGCTAGTTTAATTTCCTTTCCATTTCAAAGCAAGTTGATTTATTGCCGTTCTTTCTTCTCCTTAAATCACGCTACCTCTCTGATCAAACCTATATAACTCACGCAAATATTCATTTCTCAACAAAAATTTATTTTTCTAACCTTTCCTTTCCTACGCTCCATGTTTCCACTTCTTTCTTTATGACCATTCATTATATATATACACTACAGCTGGAAAGTTATAAACGTATAAACTTAGAAACGTTTTGTATTTATTAAAAATTTAAAGCTTACCTTTAATTGTGACTTTTCTCTTTCCTTCCGTTCAAATTTAAACGCGCATCAATCAATTGCTTTAATAAATATTGCAGAATCAATGCACAGACGTTATCAATTTCATTTTATTGTGGTACGTTTTTTTACGTTTCCTACCGTTTAAATTTTAAAAAATTTGCTTTTAGGCGTCAGCTGAATCAAGCAGCGTGACCGTTGCTATTTATTTCTTTTATTAATTGCCACAATTATTTTCACCAAATCAAGGGTTGACCGTTACAATCACTTTTATTTATTTATTCACTTAAAATTTGGTTGCTTATTCATTTTCTTCCGTTATATTTGCCTGAAAACATGCGGTTCATCCCTATTTATTTTCGCTTTCACTTCTCTTTTCTCTAGATCTGTTCGTTCCCCTCCCTACTTTTCTTTGAGAAAAAAGCAAACTGAAGCATGCGGCTGTCACCATTATTTGCATCCGCCACTTCAGCTTTCTTCCAAACCTCCTCATCAAATGAAACCCATCACCTCGCCATCCGGTTGCTTCTGTTTGATCAGTGAGGTATAGGCGTGTAAGCACATATATGTTTTGATTTATATTCGTAATTACATGTTTTTTTGTTTTTTTTGTTTTTTTTTTGTTTTTTTTTTGTTTTTTTTGTTTTTTTTTGTTAGTTGTGATATACATTCTATTTATATAAGTATTGAATACTATTTTTTCAAAAGTTTATTTTCTATATACTTCCTCACAACTTATAAGTCATGTTAATATTTTGAATTATGTATGCGACACTTTGAAGGGAACATACTATAAAATAAGTATCTTTCAATTTTAATAAGAATATATATATATATATATATATATATATTGTGTTTTATATTTTAATATGGGTCAGCTTCTATTTGTTGATACCAGGTTTCCTATAATATGGTTATTCGCTTATGTAAGTCATATATTTGTTTTGTTACAGACTATATAAAATACTTTAACATATGTATATTATGCGGTTTGTCGCCATATGGGTTTCTATGTGGTACTGACTTATTTAGTTGATGATTATATATATTTTGTTACAGTATTATATTTATACTATTTTGGATTTAAGATGATTCTATAAATACTCTACTTTATAAATTATTTAAATACACATATATAATTTGGAAATTTATATAGGTTGAATATAATATGTTATTGAATGTAAAAATATGGATGGATTTAAATTATATATATATATATAACATTTAATATGTATAGAAATAGTTATATATATAAAAAAGTTTTCTTTTAGGTATTCATATTTAAACATTTATTTTATTTGTTTGAGAATATATATATACTAATTATATAAGTTTAGTATAAAGGTGTTAGTATATTTTTTTTTTAAGTGTATGTTGATTTTTTTTTTAAAAATGTAAGCTTGATTTATTTATTTATTTATATGTTTGAAAAACATGTAAATTAAATTTGTGATGTTTGAACTTAGAATATAAATTTCATATGTGTATATATAGTTATAGGTGGTTATAAAAGTTCGTTTATACCATTTATCTTCATCGTTCTAGTTCTGATCTGATCCGTTTCATCAATTCGAGCCAATCATCTTTGATCGTTGAATTCGTGCCAATTTTGCTTTGCTTGGAATTTAACTTCAGTGTCTGTATCAATGTGCGTATCCGTGTCTCCTTCTATATTCTCTAGCCTCGAAAGGTGAATAATCACTCACGAATAACATTTTTTTTATTAAATTTGATTTTAATTGAAACGACAATTGAAATATGCTGCTGTAGTTATTTAAATTTGTTATATATGCTATTATCTGTAACTGTTCACCTGCGGGATATGACACCATATCCTGTTGTTTATATTATATTGTTATTGATGATATATGCCTGTTATTTTATTATATTTTCTGTTATCATTCTGCAAGTTCCCTGTAGTTTAGAAATCACTATGGGTTGAAATGATACATACCCGAACAGACTTTAGAATAGGAGAAAATCGTTATGGGTTGAAATGATAAACCCAAGCGATTTTCATCTAATTGAATTTGGGTTTACGGGTTGAAATGATATCCATCCATATATATTTAGTATACGGATTGAAATGATAAATATCCGTAGCACTTGACTACATGATAGGAAATATATACAGACATTATTGGTCCATATAAATATTTTGAAAATGATTTCTATAATTTTGGAAAGAAATATATGGTTTAATAAATTTGATTCTTAAGATATTATATAAATGAAAATTGTATATATAGATTTAGTAGTAATATTTGATTTAAATTAGATTGATTTAATACATATAATATGGTTAAGTATTTATGTAAATCTATATTTCAAATAGATTCTCTTGTAATAAATTGAATAATTAAGATTGGAGATAAATTTGGGTTTATAAAACTGGTATTTAAATAAGGATTTATTTAATTAAATCGATTTGAAATTTTTGAATGGGAAATTTAAAGGGTATGATTTTATAACTGGATATTTGATTTAGGTGATTTAATGAATATTTCACGTTTAAATAAATTAAAGAAAATATTGAGCATGTAATTTAAGGTTACTTAAATGATATCGAATCTAATAGGGGAGTATTTAAAGACTAAATAATAATGAGGTTAAATCGAGATCTATATGAAACTGTTATATAGAACATTTAAATATTAAAGCCTTGAACTATATTGGAATTTAAATGGTTTATGTTGAGATTCGGGTCTGTATTTGAAATCAACGTGGTTGAATTTGTTATTTAGCAACTAAATTGAATTAAAATGAAAATTTAGGTTGAACTAAATTTGAATTTATTATTTAGAAAACTAAATTGAATGAAAATTTAGATGAAACGTTGAATACTTAAAGTTTTGAAATATATGGAAATATAAAGGGGTATTTGTGATTATAAATCCGAATTTGAGATCGATAAAATTTAAGTTGTTATTTTAGAAATTGAGTTGAGTTTAAATTGATAAATTGAGATTGAATTTAATTTGAACGGGAAGGTCGGATTGATGTTGGAACGATTTTTTAAGTTGAGGAAATTGAAAATACTTTACTGTATAAATTATTTAATATATATAAATACTATTTTGGGAAATATAGAGATATTTGAAGTGAAAATGAGATTTGGTTTTGAAGTATAAATTAAGCTGAAATGACCATGGTGTTATAGTGTATATTTCTACCTTGTAGAAAGTTCCATGGACCCTTAGAGGATGGTTATCCCAAACATCCTTTAAGTTATTTGTATTTCAGTTGATATTTCACTTGAGTTGGATTTATTGATATAAGAATGTTAATCCTGACTCGAGTGTTTTGTGTTTTACTTTACGCTCGGGTCAGAATGAGTGATACAACATTTGAGACTCGCCTTTGGAGTTTGGAGCTTCATTTGGAAATCCGACTATCGATTCAGATTCCAGCCTTCTCAGTTGATTGGTTCAGAGAAGTCATCTGTTGCATTGGAGACTTCACTGCATTTGAACTATTCGGCTGTATTTTTCTAACTCTGATGTATATAGTAGCTTCATGAACCACTATTCTTTATCTATTCCTCTGCATTATATTACTCTGTGATCTGTGATTGATTTATTTACTGTATATTTTAAGTTTTGCCAAATTTTAATTAACAATTCGGTATTTTGAATTATTCAAGTCGGATATGTATGGTTTTATTGTCGATTTGAATGGTCCAAAATAGCGGGTCGTTACAGTTAGTATCAGAGCTTTGGCTCTAGGCAAAACTTAGCAAATATGGTAAATTTATTTACAGAATCACTTTCGCTCGAGTTGAATCTCTTCCTTTTGACTCGATTTCCTTTGAATTTTGGAATGTCCCTCAGTTTCAAAATTCATTCTGTCTCTCCCTATTTATATTCGTTTGATTTCGGAGTATCCCATAACTCCACTGAATGATTTGTAAAGGGGGTGAAAACTCCTTTTCAATTGGCATTGACTCACCGAAGATTTCTGTATCCCTGGTTTACGATGTTGCTATATCTTGTTATGCCGAATTCTACATCTCTGGCAATCGAATGTCGAATTGCCTCAGAATTCTACACCGATCTAATTTTGGAATCACGGTTGACCGGTAAAGGTCGCCCGCGATTTATAGAAGTATATCCATCTTCTAGTTTGTGATTTAATTATCTCATCTTCGATCGAGTCTATCTTCGAATCAGGATTCTATTGATTGGAGTTCCTCTAAATTAAATTGCTATCTTTGTTTTGAAATCCATTCTTGAATCATCCTTTGAAAATCGGGTTTTGTTTGTATTTTTGAAATTGTTTATACCGAAATTTTATTTTGATAACTATGATTTATATATATATATATATATATAAAAGTGAAAATGTTTTCGATAAGAATTATATACCTATGTATATAAAGCAAATAAGAAATGTTATTCTATATAAAAAGGTTTTGAAAGGAGTTGAAATTTTGAAAAATTATAAGAAATTGATTTATATGAAAATGATTTATAACTGTAGAGTTAAATTTGAAATTCGAGAATTGAATTCCAGTATTTTGAAATTGGTTTTAAGATTTTGGAAAATATATAAAAATAATACGATTTAAAAGTATTTTTCCGAATAAGAAATGTTTCAAATGAGTTCAAATGAATTCCAATAATTTTGAAGAAATTTCAAAGAAGTTTTCAAGAAAATAGAAGTCCAGAACTCACTTATGTCGCTGGAAAATAATTTCGGTGATGAGTGCACGCATCATCGACATTGATTTTCGAGTTTCAGAGTGGAAGAGAGGCCACTTTAATAGCTTCACTATGCAAGTGATTTTGTAAATCCGTTTTTGATTTCAAATTCCGAAGTATAATTTGATACTTTAGAAAGATATAAGTATATATTTGAAACAATTTAAAATGAGACCGGTGTTCAGTCCTCGAGTTTCGGATTTAATAATTGATTTATTGATTTATTATTGATTTTCAACTCTTGAATTGAAAATTTGATTTCCCTAACTATTTTGAATATTCGAACACTTCCAAATCGAGATTAAATTTTCAAAGCTAAGAAATTTCGAAGAGTATAAAATGTTTGATAAAGAATATAAATTTAGTTTTGAAATGTTTTGAAGAAAAAATAGTTGAATAATGGTTTTCAGAAAGGTAAATTGGATATTTCACATAGAAATAGATAGTTTAAAAGTTTTAAAAAAAGGGATAATTATAAATTTGGAAACCATTTTGAGTATAATTGATTTTGGGAAAATATTTGGTTTTGAAATTAAATTGGAATTAAAAACCAGTACTTATATGGTGATTTTTGGAAATGAATTTGTTTGACTTGAATTATTTTAATTTGGAAAATGGGATAATTTTCTAAACCTATTATTTTGGGAACTTTGAAATTTAGATATTTAATTTGGAAGAAAATTTGGTGAAATCATATATGATTTTGAAACTGAATTGATATTGAAATGATTTGAAATTTGAGAACCTTATATTATTAAGCACTTGATTTGTGAGTGGTCGAACTTATATAAAATGGATTGTATAAGTATGAAGTTGATTTGAAATCTATTGATTTGAAAGGTACTCAATTTGGAAAGAGATTTTATATAATCGAAGTCTATATAAGTATGATTTGATCTACTATTGATTTTTGAAAGTATTCGATTTGGGAAAAATGGAATCCTATATATATGGACTTTATATAAGTACAATATTTGAAAGTGATTTGAAAAGGTACTATATGATATATATTTTCAAAGAAAAGATATGGAAAGTGCCTTCTGCTTGATATCCGCTTTGTGGCCACATCGTGGATTCATTCTATCGATATTATTCTCTCTGATTTTTGGTTTTCCGGATGTAATACTCGAGTGTTCCCACCGTGGCGTAACCCATGGTTTTTTTTTCCTCTAGAGACTTCATAGCGCAATTGCCTGGCTGAGTCTGGCCTAGGGGTACGGATTGTTTCCTGGGGGATCCAGGCGTAACCATTGTGTATCCTGCAATCTGTGTAGGTCGCAAATAGTAGCAAAACTGCCTGGCTGAGACAGCCTAGGGGTACGGATTGTTTCCTGGAGGACCCAGGCGTAACCATTGTGTATCCTGCACTCTACTAGTCATCGTGGTATAACTCGCAGGGCTGAGAAAGCTTACGGATACAGATTGTTTCCTGGGGGATCCAGGCGTAACCATTGTGTATCTGCGAACCATGGTCGGACAAAGGTTTTGGTTTGGTTGTTTTGTTTGGATTGTACTTTCCATATATGTTTTAAATGTTTTTCAAGTATTTTCACTGGGTGTTGAATCAAGTCTACTAAGTACTTGAAGAATTCTAGCTTTGCGCCTGATCAACGCATGGCCAGAGTCTGCAAGAACGAGGATAAAATTGTTGAAACATCGAGTTATAAAAGTATTTTCGAAAGGAAAATCTATTTCGATACAGTATTATTTTATTATAAAAGTATTATTATAAAGGTATTATTATAAAAGTATTTTTCCCAACAAAGAAATTTTGAATTAATATTTGAAATTTAGATTCTTATGGTTCTAGATTAATTATTCGTGCCCGATACTATTCATTGCATCGACCTTATCTGCTCAGTTTAGTTATTCACCTTGATTCTGTTTTCCAAATCTACCTTCCTTCCTTGTTGGATATATCCTTTTTAAATATTGTTTATTTGTATACTACATTATTTAATAGAAAATTTTAGTGTTATAAATATTTTGAAGTTATTAATTTAATAAAACATGTTTAAATAAAATGATTATTGATGTATCTATAATGTTGAAAGTATCTTAAGATTTCCTAGTGAAGTTTTCAAATGAATATTTCGAGTAAAATTTTAAAATTTATTGTTTATCTTGTCTTTCAATCTATTTTCTTTCTGGTTGTTTTAATTCTCCTACCTCCTTCCTTTTCGGGGACGAAAAGTTTTGAGTGGGGGAGAGTGTAACAGCCCAAATTTTAGCAATATTTTATTCTTTATTTATAACTCTGGGGTTTTATTTTTCGAAAATTAGATTATCTAAATTTAATTATAAATAATCACCCAAGATTTTTATTAGTGTTAAAATTCTAAAATTCTTATTTTGGTTAAAACTTAACATTTTTTTTGAACTTATAAATCTTTAATTTTTTTTATTTTTAATCTTTTGGTTTAATTTAATGTATTTGTAACAACGTTTATTTCACCTTTTATTCTTTAAAAAAATTGATTTTATACTTTTAAAATTTTAAAATTTTATATTTTACTTATATACATTTTTGAATATAAATTTCTTAGTAAATGTGTAAAAAAATCATATTTTTATATAAGTAATAAATTTCCAAAACTTTGTGTATAAATAAACTGTTTAATTTCGCGTTTAAAAGGCGTGTTATTTGATGGAATAAATAATGTATATACACATACAAGAAAACATATAAAATTTAAATCCGTTATTTTCATTTTTTTGAACAAAAATCACTGCGTCTGTTGTACGCATTCTAATTTTATTCACTTTCCTTTTACTCTCCTGATTTAATAGGAACGTTATTTACAAATTTTATAACCGTTCGCCTTTTTAATTTCTTGCCATTGTTCCCATCAACGCGAGCTTTAAATTTTAAACTCATTCAATATTGTTTAAAAATCTTATTCCAAAATCCAATCTTAGCTGACCGTTTCTTCTGCTTTAATTTCGAAACCCATTTGCTTAAAATTTGTTAAAAATCTAGTAACCGTGTATAACAAGAAAAATCAGTGCTCAATCAAAATCGTGGCCTTTTTTTTAAAATCAATATCTTATTTCTTGCCTATAACTGCTCATTAAAAATCAACGCTAGTTTAATTTCCTTTCCATTTCAAAGCAAGTTGATTTATTGTCATTCTTTCTTCTCCTTAAATCAAGCTACCTCTCTGATCAAACCTATATAACTCACGCAAATATTCATTTCTCAACAAAATTTTATCCTTTCCTTTCCTACGCTCCCTGTTTCCACTTCTTTCTTTATGACCATTCATTATATATATAAACTACAGCTGGAAAGTTATAAACGTATAAACTTAGAAACGTTTTGTATTTATTAAAAATTTAAAGCTTACCTTTAATTGTGACTTTTCTCTTTCCTTCCGTTCAAATTTAAACGCGCATCAATCAATTGCTTTAATAAATATTGCAGAATCAATGCACAGACGTTATCAATTTCATTTTATGGTGGTACGGTTTTTTTTACGTTTCCTACCGTTTAAATTTTAAATAATGTGCTTTTATGGGTCAACTGAATCAAGCAACGTGACCGTTGCTATTTATTTCTTTTATTAACTGCTACAATTATTTTCACCAAATCAAGGGTTGACCGTTAGGATCACTTTTATTTATTTATTCGCTTAAAATTTGGTTGCCTATTCATTTTCTTCTTTTATATTTGCCTGCAAACATGCGGTTCATCCTTATTTATTTTCGCTTTCACTTCTCTTTTCTCTAGATCTGTTCGTTCCCCTTCCTACTTTTCTTTGGAAAAAAAAAAAGCAAACTGAAGCATGCGGCTGTCACCATTATTTGCATCCGCCACTTCACCTTTCTTCCAAACCTAATGAAACTCATCACCTCGCCTTTCGGTTGCTTCTGTTTGATCAGTGAGGTATAGGCGTATAAGCACATATATGTTTTGATTTATACTCATAATTACATGTTTTTTTTGTTTTTTTTGTTAGTTGTGATATACATACTATTTATATAAGTATTGAATACTATTTTTTCAAAAGTTTATTTTCATAACATGACGGTGTATATTTATATATAGTTTCTATTTGATCTTCCTCACAGCTTATAAGTCATGTTCATATTTTGAATTATGTATGCGACATTTCGAAGGGAACATACTATAAAATAAGTATCTTTCATTTTTAATAAGAATATATATATTTATTTTGTGTTTTATATTTTAATATGGGTCAGCTTCTATTTGTTGATATCAGGTTTCCTATAATATGGTTATTCGCTTATGTAAGTCATATATTTGTTTAGTTACAGACTATATAAAATACTTTAATATATGTATATTATGCGGTTTGTCACCATATGGGTTTCTATGTGGTACTGACTTATTTAGTTGATGATTGTATATATTTTGTTATAGTATTATATTTATACTATTTTGGATTCAAGATGATTCTATAAATACTCTACTTTATAAATTATTTTAATACACATATATAATTTGGAAATTTATATAGGTTGAATATAATATGTTATTGAATGTAAAAATATGGATGGATTTAAATTATATATATATAACATTTAATATGTATAGAAATAGTTATATATATATAAAAAAGTTTTCTTTTAGGTATTCATATTTAAACATTTATTTTATCTATTTGAGAATATATATATATATATATATATATTAGTTATATAAGTTTAGTATAAAGGTGTTAGTATATATATATATATATATATTTAAGTGTATGTTGATTTTTTTTTTAAAAATGTAAGCTTGATTTATTTATTTATTTATGTGTTTGAAAAACATGTAAATTAAATTTGTGATGTTTGAACTTAGAATATAAATTTCATATGTATATATATAATTATAGGTGGTTATAAAAGTTCGCTTATACCATTTATCTTCATCGTTCCAGTTCTGGTCTGATCCGTTTCATCAATTCGAGCCAATCAGCTTTGATCGTTGAATTCGTGCCGATTTCGCTTTGCTTGGATTTGAAATTTAATTTCAGTGTCTGTATCAGTGTGCGTATCCGTGTCTCCTTCTACATTCTCTAGCCTCGAAAGGTGAGCAATCACTCACGATTAACATTTTTTTATTCATTTAATTTGATTTCAATTGAAAAGCAATTGAAATATGCTGCTGTAGTTATTTAAATTTGTTATATATGCTATTATCTTTAACCGTTCACCTGCGGGATATGACACCATTTCCTGTTGTTTATATTATATTGTTATTGATGATATATGCCTGTTATTTTATTGTATTTTCTGTTATCACTCTGCAAGTTCCCTGTAGTTTAGAAATCACTATGGGTTGAAATGATACATACCCGAACAGACTTTAGAATAGGAGAAAATAGTTATGGGTTGAAATGATAAACCCAAGCGATTTTCATTTAATTGAATTTGGGATTACGGGTTGAAATGATATCCACCCGTATATATTTAGTATACGGATTGAAATGATAAATATCCGTAGCACTTGACTATATGATAGGAAATATATACAGACACCGTTGGTCCATATAAATATTTTGAAAATAATTTCTATAATTTTGGAAAGAAATATATGGTTTAATAAATTTGATTCTTATGATATTATATAAATGAAAATTATATATATAGATTTAGTAGTAATATTTGATTTAAATTAGATTGATTTAATACATATAATATGGTTAAGTATTTATGTAAATCTATATTTCAAATAGATTCTCTTGTAATAAATTAAATAATTAAGACTGGGAGATAAATTTGGTTTTATAAAAATGGTATTTAAATAAGGATTTATTTAATTAAATCGATTTGAAATTTTTGAATGGGAAATTTAAAGGGTATGATTTTATAACTGGATTTTTGATTTAAGTGATTTAATGAATATTTCACGTTTAAATAAATTAAAGAAAATATTGAGTAAAATGTAATTTAAGGTTACTTAAATGATATTGAATCTAATAAGGGAGTATTTCAAGACTAAATAATAATGAGGTTAAATCAAAATCTATATGAAACTGTTATATAGAACATTTAAATATTAAAGCCTTGAACTATATTGGAATTTAAATGGTTTTTGTTGAGATTCGGATCTGTATTTGAAATCAGCGTAGTTGAATTTGTTATTTAGCAACTAAATTGAATTAAAATGAAAATTTAGGTTGAACTAAATTTGAATTTATTATTTAGAAAACTAAATTGAATGAAAATTTAGATGAAACGTTGAATACTTAAAGTTTTGAAATGTATGGAAATATAAAGGGGTATTTGTGATTATAAATCCGAATTTGAGATCGATAAAATTTAAGTGGTTATTTTAGAAATTGAGTTGAATTTAAATTGATAAATTGAGATTGAATTTAATTTGAATGGTAAGGTCGGGTTGATGTTGGAATGATTTTTTAAGTTGAGGAAATTGAAAATACTTTACTGTATAAATTATTTAATATATATAAATACTATTTTGGGAAATATAGTGATATTTGAAGTGAAAATGAGATTTGGTTTTGAAGTATAAAGTAAGCTGAAATGACCACGGTGTTATAGTGTATATTTCTACCTTGTAGAAAGTTCCATGGACCCTTAGAGGATGGTTATCCCAAACATCCTTTAAGTTATTTGTATTTCAGTTGATATTTCACTTGAGTTGGATTTATTGGTATAAGAATGTTTATCCTGACTCGAGTGTTTTGTGTTTTGCTTTACGCTCGGGTCAGACTGAGTGATACAACATTTGAGACTCGCCTTTGGAGTTCGGAGCTTCATTTGGAAATCCAACTATCGATTCAGATTCCAGCATTTCCAGTTGATTGGTTCAGAGAAGTCATCTGTTGCATTGGAGACTTCACTGCATTTGAACTATTCGGTTGTATTTTTCTAACTCTGATGTATATAGTAGTTTCATGAACCACTATTCTTTATCTATTCCGCTGCATTATATTACTCTGTGATCTGTGATTGATTTATTTACTATATATTTTAAGTTCTGCCAAATTTTAGTTAACAATTCGGTATTTTGAATTATTCAAGTCAGATATGTATGGTTTTATTGTCGATTTGAATGGTCCAAAATAGCGGGTCGTTACATTGTGCATATATTAATTTGAGAATATATATTTCCACATCTTATTTTTATTTATAGGAAAACTGGATGAAAATTACAAGGGGTTTCATGGAAAATATGCATGTACAGGAGGAAACAAATGAATGAAGATGGAAATAATTTAAACCATGCATCATGGAGGACCTCATTTATCCACTTACCATGATGTACAATTAGGAGCTAATGCATATGCTAAATGACCGTTAAAGCTTCATGCACATTTAAATGGAGGATTATCTCATGCTAATGACAACTTGATGACCACACTTTCTAAGGGGTAGTTTTGGTAGTTTCCAAAAATATGGGTTAGGGTTTTAAACTTGTATAAATACCCCTTATATTTCATATAATCATCTCTTAACCTCCTTTGAGCCTCTATTTAGTTTAGTTTAAGGCTCACAAATAAATCAAAGCACTATTTTCTTTTTCATGGCTACTTAACCATTTTTCTTTCATGTAATTCTTATTTTATGCAGCGTTAATTCATACTTTTTCTTATTTACATGCTCTCTTTCCTCTTATGTTAGTAGCTTAGTTTCGTTTCTTATGCAAGTAGATTAGATTTTGTTTCATTTTAATTAGCTCTCTTTTCCATTAGCTTGCCTTTTTTTATTTTTGTTTCGCGTTGCAATCTATGTTTGTTGAATTGATAACCAATATGAGAGGCTATATCCCTTCAATTTAGGGGTAATAAAGCTCTCTTATCATGTAGATTCAACATTTTGATAACTTATGTTCTCTTTTGTGTTTAATATAAGTTGCATGTTGATGTAAGTTTATTAATGAATTTGATAGTCTATGATGTTAATTACATATTTACATATAGGCTATTCTTACTCAAATAAACACAATTTACATCATCATCCAACTAATTGATTTTGATAATGGAAGTGATTTTAAAATTAGAATTTGATGGTTTATATTTCTAATCAATAGTTAATAGGCCATGCTTAGAATAGATTTTATTTTTAATTTCATTGCAATTTTCATAAGAGTTGAGAAGTGGTTTAATAAGTGTGTTTATAGTTTGATGGTTTATATTAGAAAAAATAATAGCAAAAATATTAGATACTTATGATAAACACATTAATTAAACTCACTAATGACCAAAAAAGAGATCATAATTTCATGTTGTGTTGATTTATGTAATCAAAAGAGTGGATTTATCTCCAAATTGTTTTCAAACTCTCATATTTTTATCACTTTCATTTTTTGTTTGTTCCTAGAAATTTTTAGCTAAACACAAACTTCAAATCTTGTTTAATTTGATTGAATAGAAGTTTTAAAATCTAAATAATTCCCTGTAGATTGATCTGTACTCGCCACGTACTAGAATTGTACGCATGCAATTGCGGTTAATATTTATTTAAAATTCGATCGGCTATTTTCTAATTCGATAGAGAATTGGATGTCAAATAAGTTTCTGAGCATGTTTTTAAGAAAAACAAATGTAAATGAAAATATAAAATTAAAAAAAAATTGTAATTGTGTTTGTCTCTGTTTTTTTGGAAATGAAGAGATGCAATTGCAAAATGAAAAGAGAACAACATGCACACAACTAATCGAAAACAAAAGAAACTAACTCGATTATTTTTTAATATGCAAATGCAACTAGAAAATAGGAAACAAGCACACAAATCAAATCACACAACAAACGTACACACAATTTTTTTTAAATGCAAATAAAACATCAAAA
Organism: Allium cepa; assembly: GCA_030765085.1. Classification (NCBI taxonomy): domain Eukaryota; kingdom Viridiplantae; phylum Streptophyta; class Magnoliopsida; order Asparagales; family Amaryllidaceae; genus Allium; species Allium cepa. The sequence goes on from CM060932.1 coordinate 171,008,365, forward strand.
TGAAAACGCATAAAAATCAAACTAAAATAATTCGAAGAATAAAAATCAAAATCAATTGCAATTCCTCGGCGACGGCACCAAAAACTTGTTTGATGGCCAATTCTCTGTTGGATTAGAAATAGCCGATCAAATTTTAAATGAAAATTAACCGCAAGTGCATGGCCTACAATTCTCGTACGTGCTGAGTACGAGTCGATCTCCATGGAATTATTTAGATTTTAAAACTTCTATTTAATCAAATTAAACCAAGATTTGAATATTTTGTTTAGCTAAAAATTCTAGAAACTAACAAAAAATAAAAGTGATAAAAATATGAGAGTTTGAAGGTAATTTAGAGATAAATCAACTCTCTTGATCACATAAATCAACACAACATGAAATTATGATCTCCTTTTTGGTCATTAGTGAGTTTAATTGATGTATTTATCATAAGTATGGAATATTTATGCTATCAATTAGCCAATATAAACTATCAAACTATAACACACCCATTAAACCACTTCTTAACTCTCATGAAAATTGCAATGAAATTGGAAATAAAATCTATTCTAAGCATGATCTATTAACTATTGATTACGAATATAGGCCATCAAATTTTGATTTTAAAATCACTTCCATTACCAAAATCAATTAGTTGGATGATGATATAAATTGTGTTTATTTGAGTAAGAATAGCCTATGTGTAATTAACATCATAGACTATAAAATTCATTAATAAACATACATCAACATGCAACTTCCATTAAGCACAAAAAGAGAACATAAGTTATCAAAATGTTGAATCTACATAATAAGAGAGCTTCATTACCCCTTAATTGAAGGGATTTAGCCTCTAGTATTTGTTATCAATTCAACAAATGTAGATTGCAACATGAAACAAAAACAATAAGAAAATGCAAGCTAATGAAAAAGAGTGCTAATTAAAATGAATTAAAAACTAATCTACATGCATAAGAAATGAAACTAAGCTACTAACTTAAGAGGAAAGAAAGAATGTAAATAAGAAAGAGCATGAATTAACATTGCATAAAAAGGAGAATTACATGAAAGAAAAATGGCTAAGTAGCCATGAAAAAGAAAAGAGAGCTTTGATTTAATTGTGAGCTTGAAACTAAAATAAATGGAGGCTCAAAGGTGGCTAAGAGATCATTACATGAAATAGAAGGATATTTATACAAGATTGAAACCCTAATCCAAATTTTTGGGAACCACCCAAATTATCCTGTGATGACTCGGAATTTTTGATATTTGAAATTCGAATATTTTATCGATTTTAAATATTTAATGGTTAATTTTTAACTTGAATTTCGAATATCACTATTTATTGGATAATTTAAATATTGAATTTAATAATTGAAAATTGGGTAAAATAGGGAATCTGAAATTTCAAGCTTGTTAAATATATTTTAAAGACTTTTAAAATTTGTAATGATGACATTGAAAATAATAAAAGTGATAGAATCAAATTTAAAGGTCATTTGTCCAGTTTTGAAAAAATATCGTTAAATTAATATTTAAAAATAGCCTTCCGAGGCACAGTCTCGGATTTCAACAAAACCAGTTCCATTGGATTCATAATAATGTATTATTATCGGATTTACGACTCGTAGTGTTTGGAGTTGTCGTATGGCCGTACGATAAGTAAACGCGCTGAAATTTGTATCGAATTTAATATAAATAGCTGGGTCCAAAAAGCTATCTTCTTCATACAATCGAATTAAGACTCGAAACCTTTTCCATTGTGTTCGAAATAGGGGTATAACATTATAAAAGCCTAGTGGCATGCCACGATAGGAGATCGAGATTTTAGGCTTCGTTTTCTAAACGATTTAAATTTAAATTTAAATATATATATGTGTGTGTGTGTGTGTGTGTGTGTGTGTGTGTGTGTGTAAATGGTTTGACTGGTCAAAGTATTCACATCAGAATTTTTTGTTTCCAATTCAAAACACTGTAGCTAGTTGTTTAGTACACATTAACATTGAAACGTGTCTCCTTCCATTTTTAATCACATTCCAGATGTCCATTTCGAAATAAAGAGAATACGGCTTTTCCTCTTTTAAAATATGGCTTGCGAATTCTTATTTTTCTTTTCTTCTTCGAAATCAAATTTCTCTCCTCTAATTAATCTAACCCAATTTGAATCGAGATAAAAAGAAAAATTAACGGCGAGCGAAATTAGAAAAAATTTGTTTCCCTCGCCCCCTTTCTCTATTCAAACCGAAATCATTCAAAGTTTCCTCAAATCAGAGTGTCGTTGTTTTCTCGTTCGAGCTCAAGCTCAAGGCTTCAGGCAAGGTGCTTCTCGAGGGAAGGCACTCGTGTAGGCCAGAGGTGGCAAAGCTCGCTCGTGTCGTATGGCCGCGACGCGATGTTGTTTAGGTAAAAGGGGGAAGTCTCGTTTCAATCAAAGAGGGAGGCAGAAGACTCTCGCTTTGGGGTTTCAATCGACGACGACTTAAGGAAGCTCGAGTTTATGGAAGTGCTTTCGATCTAGGGTAGTGTGAAGGTGCAGCGAGGCGCTCGTGGGGTGTCGAGGGTTTGGAACAGTGACTAGCTCGTGTCGTGAGCTCTGGTCGAGCTTTGTGGTGGTGGGTCGCATGCGATTGGATGGGAGTTGCGACTCGAAATCGTTGTTTTGGGTACCTGGGTTCGCATTTTTGCCAGTAAGGTACGAGATAATTAATTTGTTTATTTATTTATTTTAATTAAAATTAATGTATATATATTAGGTAATCAATATAATAGTAAGGCATATAAATGTAGTTTTTCCAAATTTATATATAATCAGATTTTGAAAAAAATATAAATATAATAGGAATTTTAAATGTTTTAAGAGTTTATGTAAAGTTAGAATTCAAAATCTATATGGATTATTTTTATAAGTATATATATATTATTTCAAAGGAAGTTAAACATACATATTCACATTTTATCACTACTAAGTATTTTAAAATATGTGTTTAGGGCAATTAATGTACTTAATAAAAATATATAATTTATCTTAGTTACTGAAAATAATTTATTATAGGAAAATTAGTTTAAGTAAAATTATTAGATTGAGTCAAGTTGCTAAATGGAAATTAATTGTTCGATTGTTCGAATATTAATAAACCGTATAATGTTATACATGGTCTTAAATCATGAAGAAAACAAGTCGAGATAGAAATAGGTTGCAAACAAAAATCAAAGGTGAGTTAATCTAACTCATTTGGATTACCATTTAAATTTAAATAGTTAAATTTAAATTATTGGTTGATTGATTGAATTGTATGGATGTGTTATTATATATCGTATAATATATATATATATATATATATATATATATATATATATATTGGAGTGATTGATTTCTCGCTTTATATAGCGGATGAGACCCTATGTGCCCCGCATAATCACGGATGACCCTTTATACCACGATATTCCACCTCGAAGTGGGATGGTATATTATATTGTGCTAACATCTATGGATGTAGGGAAACTAGTTGGAGGGATCTAACGGGATTCCTCAAAACGTGGAATTTATTTTATATTCAGCGATGTGTTTTATGTGATAATCTGTGATGGATTTTATTGATTTCATTGGGAATTGAAATTATTGAATGCTATGGCTTGGTGAATATATATTGGTATTTGAGAGAATGAAAATTATATAAAGCTTGGATTTTTTAAAGGGAATAAAAAGGAAAAAAATTAGGTAAAATAATTATAATGGATTTGGGTAAATTAAAGATTAAATTTGGAAAAGTATAAAAGTTTGATTTTTGAATTCTATTTAATAAATTCTAAGTATGGAAATGAAGATAGAGATTTTAAATAAATGAAAATAAAAGAATTTTGGAGACTTAATTGATATTGTCTATAAAATTAACGGATTTTATTTTCAAAAATTTAAGATTTCAATGTTTGGGAAGAAATAAAAGGGTGGAATTTAGAATGAAGTATGAAATGGATATTTTAGTTTAAAATAAGATTTTTAAATCATAAATATTGAAGTAAATATGGAATTAATGGGTTTTAAAATAAATTTGGGTACGTAAAGGAATTTATTTTAAAATGGAGTTAGTTTTGAAAATCGATTTGAAAACTGATTAAGTGTTTGAAACTGGGATTAAAGGAGAATGAGATTATGGAATTTATAAACGGGGTTCATAAATAAAGTGGAATATTTATCAGAGGATAATTTTGAAGTATAAATTTAGGATGGGAATTTATAAAGGAAGAGTGATTTTTTTAAAAATAAATAGTGGGTTATTTTTAAAGGTGTGGAAAGGAAAGTGTATTTCCCTGAAAAGCCAAGTATATTTTCAAAGAAAGATTTTCAAGTACAAGTTAGAGGTTTTAAAGTGGTTTTAAAGAATGTTTAGAAAGAAATTATTATTTAATGGTTTTAAAATTGTTAAAAATAAATATTTATTAAATTAATTATATAAGTAAGTTATTTTAAAGGTTTAACTAGTATTACGATTCAAAAGATAATTATTTAAATATTTATACCTTATAGAATAACTTTTATTTTAAAATTAGGTCTGGCTTAGGTTTTGCATGAGAAATTATTATAAAATTTCATAACTAGAATTTTAAATAAAGTGTTTTAAGTAGTCTTTATTTTAAGTGTTTTAAAGTATATATTTTTGGATAAAGTGATTTAAATTATTTTAAAATCTAAAGTATCAAGACTTGGTGATTTTCAGTGGAAATAAAACAATTAGGTGGAAATTTAATCCGCGAGAGAAAAGTGATTTGAAAACAATTTTCAATGGGTTGAAGTGTAGAAAATATCTTGCGAAGATATTTTAAATAATAAATAATTTGGAAAATTATTAAGGCTGATGAATTGTTTATGGATGTTATTTGATAGTTAAATAACTGACTATCAATATTGGTCGATGCGTTGATCATTTTGAAGAGACAGAGATCAGGATTAATTTCTCGAAAACCACTTCGATCCGGCTTGAACGTTTTTGCGAGGAAGACAATACTTTGGAGTTGAAGATGGAGCGTTGAAGTGCAAAGGCTAATCGCTACTAATCCTGAGGGTGATTCCAAATCGGATGTAGTAGGAGTAGTGCCTTCAGTTCCGTTCAGACCCGAAACGGACTTGTATGGACGAATGCTATCAAAACATCGTCAGGAAGACGATGAGCATTCTAAGTGAGATGTGTTCTAAAAAGGTAACACATAGCCTTGAGCCTCATCAACCAGGAATGGCTAAAGAAAGGGAGGTGCAGCAAGGCTAAGTGGCTAGCAACCAATTAGGGTAAGGTCATCCCTGTCTAGATGTCCCATTTTATTCGGCTGTGTGGGCGGTTGCTGATCCCAACCGTGGGGTGATCTTATTTGAAATATCCAGTAAGGGGTAGCTCTGGTCTTTTGTAGCAGGGGATCAAGGTGGATCCTCGGAACGGTGATCTAGACCACGTACTGTGACGGAGGTACCCCAGTAGCCCTGCCATTGATGGAAACCCAATCTCTAATAAGTGCCTTCGGATTTGTTTGTATACCTATTATGCTAGAATTTAATGAATGTAACAATTTTGGCTAATTGATTAAGTATTTATATATAGACACTATTATAATATTAGAGGATTTTATAAAAAAAAATGTTTTGGTTATCGTAAGGTAAAAATCCGGCATGTTTATTTGTGGTGTGGTCTTACGAGATACCTTGGACTTCAAAGGATTTTGAAAATTTAATAATCCAATTGAGTGTGTTTTCTCACGCTGGTTTTCCAGACTAACTCGGGTATTGTTTTATTATAATGCTCGAGTCAGACAAAGTATTATAGAGTACAGATTCTGGATGGACTGCTGTGGAGCTCAGGAGACGAGTTGGATGAGGAGGCATATTTCTGTAGATTTATATTCCGCTGTATAGTGTAAGTTGTGCATTCAGCTTTGGAAGGATGAGATATTATAACTATCCTGAATTGTGATGTTAATTTGGGTTGTACTCTGATGATGTAATGTATAAACAGTTGCAGATTCTTTTGTATAAAAATATATTGTTATCTATTATATATTGTTCCGCTGCGATTGTGAGATTCTGATGTTATTTTTTCTATTTTCTTCTTCTACCTCCTTCTTCTTTCCCTTACGGTCGGGTTTTCCGGCATTCGATTGTTCGGCATTTGATACAGTGGACGTATGATGTCGATTTTCGGGCGTCGAAAAATCGGGTCGTTACAATTGGTATCAGAGCTGAAGGTTAAGCGAGAACCTTAGCTCTGGTGGGGATTACTCATAGAAATTGAGTCCGTAGTACTCTAAAATGAGTTTGAGTGTATTAATAAATATGAGCGCGTATTTGTTAGTGAATATAGAATGGTTTTATGTTGTGTTGATTGATTTGTTGAGTGGCTTATGGATTTTGGTCAATATGAGTAATTAACGTTATTGATAGGGACCTCTAAACACTTGAATAGAACAATTCGACACGATATTGTTTAAAAATACGGTAAATAAAATAATTTTGCCCAAAAATATTTTTTTTATATTAAAGGAATAATTTTCATAAATTATTATAGTTATATATGGTTGCTTGGTTGTAAAGGAATGATAATATTAGATTATTATCATTGTTATGTGGAAGTTGAATAAGAAATGGGAAAACTATAACTAAAAGCTAAGAAATAAATTCATATACAAATGGGATTTGTAAATGTGAATTGGGAATGTGATTTATAATTTGAATAGAATTCCAAAGATATATTTGAAAAAAGATTAGAAGGATTTAAGATTTGGAATTTTGGAAAAAGTTTAAATTCCTTTGGGTTTGAAAATGGTTTTCAATGGTTTTTGAGAAATAATAATGATAATATTCAGAAGGATATTTTTGAATTGAATATGAAATCTGGTGAGATTTGGAATCAAAAATATTTGAAAATGTTTTTAAAAAGATTAAAAGCACTAAACTCTTTTCGGTCGTTGGAAAATAAGTTCGGTGATGACTACAGCATCATCGATGTTCATTTTCGAGTTTCCAAGAGAGGAATTGCTGCCAAAATATTTTAAATTGGAGCAGTTTGAAAACTAGGTTGGTTCTAAAATACAAAGGAATATTGGATATAACAAAGGATTTTTGGGATATAGTTAATTTCAAAAGTGTTTTGGAATCTTTAAGCAATTTTTTAAACTCTGGGATCTTATTTAAAATGTTTATTTGATACAAATAAGTTTGGACTTATAAATTTTGGAAATTTGATTGGAATGGGATTAACTATAGGTTAAACTTATGGAAGTTTAAAAGTTTAAATGGAAATGAAATTTAACTAAACCAAGTTAAATAAAAAGTGAATTGGAGGAAAGGATCTAAGTTGATTAAATGAAACGGTCATTGTAATAAAAATTATTAAGTTGGAAATAAATTCGTGAATGAATAAATTAATTTAAATTTGTAAGTAAAAAGAACTGGAATTGAAATTGAAGATTTGAGTCAATTTAAATTGTGTTAAGTAAATTGAAATTGTAGAATTGGTTCGAGGAAACTAAAAGAAGTAAAAGTTTGGAAATAAACTTTTATTTGAGATTTGAAATTAAATTTGAAAATGAAGTGATAAATTAAATTAGCAAGTTAAACGGATTTGAAATTGAATTTGATTGAAAATGAATTAGTGGATAAAACTAATTACAATAACTAGGAAATAAATATGGGTTGAGATGTGGTTAATAGCATTCAATAGTGGAAAATTGGAAGGAAAATTGAATTCAGAATGGAATTAAAAATTTAAGTTAAATGAAAATAAATATAAGAAGTGTATAAAATATTTATAGTGAACTTAAGAAAAGTAAAGGTGAAATTCTTAAGTAAAATTTGGTATTGGGAAATTATTCTAAGTTAATATTTGAAAGAAGGTTTAATAAGGGTGTGTGAAAGGATAATTGTGAATAAGTGAATGGAAATCAAAATAAATACGAATAAAAAGAAAATTGATATAGCTAATAATCAGTTGGGATTAAAATGTCGGATGTACGTATATTATTTTATTCGCATAGCGATTTGATTCAGATTCGAGCACAGAATTTCGAGATAGTCATATCGATCCGAGTTGGGATTTTTCACTCGATCTTCGACGGCGAATCCTGGACGTGGATTTTTGATTGATTCTGGAAATTCTCTATCGTAGTTTACGGCTATGCAAGGAGAATGATGGTTTCTGATCAAGAAACCAGATCTTAGTCCGCACTAGGAAGTCGGGTGGATGATACTAGTTTAGAAAGTGGAATTGTGTGATCGAGAGAGTGATCGAATGTGATATTGCGTACGGATGATATATGTACATCGTACAGGCTTAAGTAAACAAATGTTGAAACTTTCATAAAGAAATTTATAAAATGATTTTGAATTCTAGGGTTGGATATTATTGCTAAGTGAAAGAGACATAGAGAGGACGTGGCTTTTATAAAAAAAATAACTCAGCAGAATTCAGACGTTAGAAAATTTCAAAACAGACGTCTTTTTTGGAAAATTTTGAACCCGAGGGAAATTAGTTCATTTTTACCCTTTTTCAAACGTCTGTTTTTGGAAACCAGACGTCTGAATTATCTTTAAAATTTTGTTGGCTTCAGCGTTCAGACGTCTGTTTTAGTGGAAACAGACATCTATTTCCTAAAATTTTACAATGCTTTGCTTTTAGCAAATTTTATTAAAATAAATATATATTTTTATTAATACACACACATATATATAAGCAGTATTACAAATAGTACAACGTTAATTCTTTGGTGACGGTGTCTTCTTTGGTGTTAATTCTCTGCATCTCTCATTAGCCATATAGTTCTTATCCCATGAATTTGGGCTATATTGAGGTCTTTGTGGCGAGACCCAAGGATTTATTGGATCATTTGGTGTCCGATATGTGGAAGATGGATCAAACAGATTAACTGGTCGATGTAAGGGTTCACTCACATCCTTTTTCTTTGAGCTACAAAATTTCAAACCAATTTGTTCAAGAAAGCTTAAGCGTTGAGCCGTTACTTTCTGTTCAAAATATAATTCACGTTGAAGGTCTATTTGCTGCTGTTGATAATGATGAATATCATCGATCTTTTTCTTCGTATCTGGAGAGAAAAATAGCGCACCTTTGGCCTTCTTGGCATCTGGTGTATACCCAGTTCGATAATTTTCCCATTTATAAACAAGCTCGTGTTTTTGTGTTGGCGTAGGAAGATGAGGGGATGCAGCTGAGCTATCTGTTGAGAAAGTTATGATGATGGGTGAGTTTGATTTGTTGGAGGACATTTTTCTACAAATTTTGAACTTTTTGGTTTGAAAAAGAATCTTTTGTATTTTGTTTTAGTTTTTAACATGTATATATAGGCTGAGAGTTTTAAGGAAAGTGTGGTGTAGAATCAATAGAAGTTTGGAGCCAGAAATTGAATTACCGGTTAATAATTGATTTTTAAATGAATGGTCTTAGAAGGATTTTTTTAGTTTATGTAATATTATGTAGCTAATTCAAGTATATAGCTCAAATGATTAAGTTATTAAACTTATAGTCAAGTGACCTAAGTTCAACTCTGACCTTTGTTGTGATGATAATTTTGATTTTAAAATTTTGTAATTTATTTTTATATTCTTCATTAAAAATTTAAATATTTTTTACTGACATTAAAACTAATTCTCAACGTAGTTTAACAAATGAATTTTCTAAAAGTGGTTTGTTAAATATATCAGTTATTTGATTTTCGGTTGAAATATGTTCTGGGTTGATAATTTCTTTTTCGATATTGTCTCGTAAGAAATGATGACGAATATCAATATGTTTAGTACGTGAGTGATTTATAGGATTTTTAGACAGATTTATTGCTCTTGTATTATCGCAGTAAATTATTGATTTTGATAAATTTATTCCAAAATCTCTGAGTGTCTGTTGCATATAAATAACCTGTGCACAAACTAAAGCCGCAGATATATATTTTGCTTCACACGTTGAGAGTGATACACAATTCTATTTCTTACTAAACCAAGAAACAAGTGATTTTCCAATGAAATGGCACGTACCACTTATACTTTTTCTATCTGTCTGAGATCCACCAAAATCAGCATCACTGAAAGATACTAATTCAAATGGACATTCTTTCGGATAGAAAAGACCGAAGTCCATAGTACTGTTAAGGTATCACAAAATCCGTTTCACTGCTCTTAAATGTGATTCTTTAGGATCTGCTTGGAATCTAGCGCATAAACATACGCTCATCACAATGTCTGGTCTACTCGCAGTTAAATAAAGTAGCGATCCTATCATACTTCTGTATAATTTTTGGTCAACATTTTTACCATTTTCATCTCGATCAAGATGAGCTGTAGTACTCATAGGAGTAGGTTTTCCAGAAGTGTTTTCCATTCCAAATCGTTTAATTAAATTATTACAATATTTTTCTTGATTTATAAAAATACCATTGGATAATTGTTTAATTTGAAGTCCGAGAAAATATGACAGTTCTCCCATATGTGACATTTCGAATTCTTTAGTCATTATATTTGAAAATTCTTCACATAATTTTTCATTAGTTGAACCAAATATAATGTCATCTACATATATTTGTATAATTAAAATATCTTTATTAGTATTTTTAATAAACAAAGTTTGATCAGCTTTTCCGACTCGAAATCCTGAGTTTATTAAATAATTGTTAAGTTTGTCATACCAAGCATGAGGTGCTTGTTTTAGACCATATAAGGCTTTCTTTAGTTTATATACATAATCTGGATATTTTTCATGAATAAATAATGGTGGTTGTTCAACATATATATTTTTTAATAAATCCATTTAAGAAAGAACTTTTAACATCCATTTGATAAAGTTTAAAATTATGAAAACAAGCGTAAGCTAGTAGAATACGTATTGCTTCTAATCTTGCAACAGGAGCAAATGTTTCTTCGTAATCGATTCCTTTTTCTTGATTATAGCCTTGTGCTACTAATCTTGCTTTATTTCTAGTAATATTTCCTAATTCATTTGCTTTATTTTTATAGACCCATTTAGTTCCAATAACCGATTAGTCATCAAGACGAGGAACTAACTCCCAAACGTTATTTCGTTCGAACTGATTTAACTCTTCTTGCATAGCAATAATCCAGTATTCATCTGTTGAAGCTTCTTTTGGATGTTTAGGCTCAAAAGTTGAAAGAAAAGCAACATGACCCATTTGGTTTAGTTGATTTCTAGTTTGAACTTGCGAATTAATCTCTCCAATTATATTTTGTAGGATGATCTCGTAGAATTCTAGAAGGAGATCTAATTTGATTGTTATTGTTTTGATTAATATTTTCAGTATTTTCAAAACTTATATTTTCAATGTTAGATATAATTTCTTCATCATCTTTAATGATTGTATTTTTATTAAAGTTTTCATCAAAAGATACATGTAAAGTTTCTTCTATTACAATTGTTCGTTTATTGAAAACGCGATATGCCTTACTTCGTTCTGAGTAACCTATGAAAATTCCATGATCGGCTTTTGGATCAAATTTTCCAAGCCGGTCTTTTATGTTAAGAATGAAACATTTTGACCCAAAGATTTTAAAGTACGAAATATTAGGTTTTCTTCCATTAAAAAGTTCATATGAAGTGTTTTTAGTTAAAGGTCGTATGGAAATACGATTTAATACATAACACGCAGTTGCTACAGCTTCTGCCCAAAAATGCTTTGATAATGTACTTCCATTTAATAACGTTCTTGCGCATTCTTGTTGTTAAAACCTCAATTGTTGGATTTTAATGACAACAACTATACAATTATGTCAAAGAATTTCTAAGCTAATTTGCAGGTACATGAGCATCAAAAAGAGATAATCAAATACGTTCAAAATGAAGATACACGGTACAAAAGGATGAAAGAATATATAGAGAGATACAAGAAGAGATATATACGATAGAGACAAGACGAAGATGACAAACAAAGTATTATTAGTCATATAGTGTCGTGTCTAGAGTTTACAAATGTTAAAATCTTCTCCAAATGGTACACACACATACACATTCATATTTTAAATGAAAAATCAAGTTTTCAAAAATTGCATGGAGCAGGACTCAAACCCAGGTCTCTAGTTTAGAAGGCAAGTGCTTTAACCAAATAAGCTATGATACTTTTTGTTACAGGTTAAATTCAGACGTCTGAAATACTTCATTCAAACGTCTGAATGCTGAAACCAAAATATTGTTTCACAATATTTAGACGTCTAAATGAAAATATTCAGACGTCTGAATAAGGCCAAAATAGCCTATTTTCTTGCTGTTTGCATATTAATCCAATTCAGAAGTCTGAATTTTTTTATTCAGACGTCTGAATATTTCTAACTGCTATTTTTTTCAAAAGTCACTTCTCTTCGCCGAAGAGAAGCATCTTAAAAATCAATGGTTGCACCTGTTCTTTTCAATATAACTTTTCATATATGGTTGCAACTCATCATACACTATAAATAGATTGCAGAATTCAACAAACAATTGACTGAATCTATTTTTAATACTCTTGAATTCTTATCTATTCTATATTTTCAAATTGCACTCAAATTGCTTACATTCTCTGATCGCTGATCACTTTATCTTCCACAATTCTCAAAGCACGTCACACTATATATCATAAAGGAGAAGATTATAGGAAGATTGTACTTAATTGACTTATCAGTGTTATTTAAGAACACACTACGGTCAGATACATTTTTTATTTGTAAAGAAGTCATGTTCGGTTGCTCAAGCAGTTGAAGTCCTATTCGGTTTCTTAGGCGGGTGAAGTCCTGTTCGGTTGCTCAGGCAGTGTAAACCTGTTCCGCCGGGTTAAGTGAGGGGTGTGTTAGTGAAATTCCAAAAGGAGTCTGCGACTGGATGTAGAACGGGAAGTTCGAACCAGTATAAAAATTCGTGGTGTTCTTGTTTTATTTTTATTTACTTTACTATTATCATCTGTTTCCACAATTAGATTTAATTATATTCCATATTACACAATCCTAAGTAATAGCTAGCCTTATTAGTTACTTTCATTGGTATCAGAGCCAGGTTATTTGATATTTTGATAATATGGAAAGTAACGCAAGTACCAGCACAACCACTGTCTCTACATTTGCCGAAGGACAATCTACTCAAAGACTGCCATTGTTCAATGGTTTACATTACAATTATTGGGCAACAAGAATGAGGATATATATGCAAGCAACCTGTTTTGATGCTTGGAATGCAACTCAAACAGAATTCGCAGCACCTACAACTAATTACTCTACATGGACAATAGCTCAGAAAAATGAAGCAATTGCAAATGCCAAAGCTATGAATATGTTATCCTGTGCTTTGGATAGAAATTAGTTCAATCGAGTTAGTATCTGTACTACTACACATCAGATATGGGAAACACTCAAAACAATTCATGAGGATACAAACAAGGTCAAACAAACAAAAATCTCAATGCTCAAAAACCAATTCCAAAATTTTAGAATGAGACAAAATGAAACCATCAACGACCTATACTCAAGATTTCAAGACATACTTCATGCTTTAATAGGGTTAGGAGAAAAATATAGTGACTTTGATATTATATCAAAGGTACTAAACTCCTTGACCGACGAATGTGAGAGGAAGGTTTTAGCCATTGAGGAAGCCAACGATTTATCAACAACGAAACCTGAAGAACTAATAGGTAACCTCATGTCTTATGAAGTAAATCTTCAAGCCAAAAAGGACTAGGCACAAGAAATAAAGAATATAGCTTTTCGTGCGTAAAAAGAAGAATCGGAATCAGAAGATGATCTAGCATTTATTGCAAAAAAATTTAAGAAATTTCTAAAATTCAGAAAGAGTGGCTTCAAAATGAATTCCTCAAATAAACCTTCATCTTCAAACTTAGAGTGTTTTAATTGTCACAAGAAAGGTCATATGATAAAAGACTGTCCGGAGCTAAAGAAAGAGAATCAGAAAAGCTTCAACAACAAGAATAAGAAAGACAAATTTAAAAAGAAGGCTTTTTCTGTCACATGGGACGATTCAGATTCAGATTCATCAGATAGTGACAGTGATAACAACAATGAACAAGCAAATGTGTGCTTTATGGCTCAAGAATCTGATGTTAGTGATTTATCTTATAATGATTTAATAGAAGTAAACACTGAATTTTTAAATACTATAAAAATTCTCAAAAAGAAACTTAAAGAGACACAAAATCAGAGTGGCGCAGCGGAAGCGTGTGTGGGCCCATGACCCACAGGTCCGAGGATCGAAAGCTCGCTCTGATACCAATTGAAAGAGATGTTGCAGCAGGATCGTATGAAAAGAAATGTGCAGATAGCAGAATATTAACAATAAATAAAAGCGACACCAGAGATTTATACTAGTTCGGACCACTGTCCTATGTCCATTCCCTAAGCTCCTCTTAGGAATTTCACTAACAAAAAACAACCCTCTCTTTACCCGGAGGAATAAGTTTACAACTACCCGAACAGCCGAACGGGATTTCTTGCCTTGACTGTTGAAGAGGACTTTCACAATACAAAAAGTTTGTTGACTACTAGTGTTCTAAATAACACGGATATGTCAAATCAATGTACACCCTTTCTATAATCTTTCCTTGATGATAATAGTGTAGTTTGTGAAAGAGTATGGAAGATTTGAGAAGGTTTGTTATCTTCGAAAAATGAAAATAGAGAGCTTTTGTGAATATGAATGCTATAGATAAGATAGAGAGAATTAGAGTAAGATACCATGAAAAACATATTTGATTAAGCCTCTACTTATAGTATACAAATAGTTGCGATTATTTACGAAGAGGTTCGATGATTAGATGTGAATCAAGGGTCGTGTCTCTTTGCTGAATAGTTGCATCTATTCGTTTTCAGAAGTCTGAAATAAAATTTCAGAAGTCTGTTTATAGTTAAATATATATACAGCAAGGAAATAGGAAAATTCGGCCTATATTCAGATGTCTGAATATTTCAGAACAGACGTCTGAATATTTTGCTGAGTAAATTTTTGTTTCAGCAGACAGACGTCTGAATTAAAAATTTCAGACGTCTGTTTGTTGTGCCTTGTGCATGTTTTACAATTGTGCATGTGTGTGTCACCAAGGAAGATTTTAACAAATACTAATACACATAGACTCTAACTAAGCCCTTGAAATTTTCCTGTTGTAGAGTTTCTTCCTGCAAAACAAGGTTAATCTATACTAATATATGTATGTATGTATGTATGTATGTATGTATGTATGTATGTATATGTATAGTTGTCATAATCAAAACGCTATAAAGCGAGATTCAACACTAAGTAGGATGTACAGGTGTTTTAAAGCAAAAGGAAATTGATGATTTTGATTTCAGAATATAAAATAGTATGGCCCAACAAAAAGGTGTGTATTTAAATTGGCATATGAAATTGATGATTTTCTGGTCTAGCCACTTGGATTTTGTTTTTTTTGAAACTAGTGTGTGGCACGTGCTACGCACACGGGCAGAGTCGATAGTCAAATTAGTATTAAAAGCTATTGTAGATTGTAATATGTCAGTGTAAAGCGGTTTTATATAGCACAGGAATGTAGATTTCAAGTATATGGTTATGTATAGGAGTTACTGCAATATACGTACGTACCTGCCAGTGTGTATTGATATATATGCATTGAAAACTGTGTAGAAGTGGTAAAAGCTGCTAAAAAACTAAATTTTGTGGAGACACGGTAGAGTTAAGCGATAAGTGCTGAAGCGTGCGTAATTTGTACGTGTATGGGGTGTGTGAATCTAAGCAACAAATTACTATAGATGGGCAGTGAGATATGTTGTTGTAAAGAGGAAGAAATTGGTTTGTAGGGAAAAAGCTTTATTTATCAACAGAATATGCTTGGTATATATTTATTGGGTTAATGCTAGGTGAGCAGTTTTTTATGTTAAGATAAGGGGATGTTATTTTCCAAATGTGCCTGGTTTGAACCCATCTGCACCGTACTGAACGGAACGGATAATAAAATTGATTTCTACCTTTTGCATACTATGAAGTTCTTAGTTAAACTATATTTCATTGTCACCGGTTTGTGAAGACATATAGGATGCACATACTACAGTCTTATTAAACAAAGTTAGGGTGATATGAATAACTAATGCTAAGAAAGTAAGCAGCAGATAGGTGATGAGTTAGCGGCAGATAAGCGACAGTAAGTGCAGCGAGACTTATATCGCATTGCTTACCACTTATATATATATATGTATGTATGTATGTATGTATGTATGTATGTATGTATGTATGTATGTATGTATGTATGTATGTATGTATGTATGTATGTATGTATGTATGTATGTATATGTGTGTGTGTGTATATATGTTTGGGTCATAGTTGAATGAATTTCGCACACACACACACATATATATATGTGTGTGTGTCTGTGTGTGTATATATATAAAGAGGTATGTTGTTTAATATAGTGGAATATGTATGTAAAATGATGTATTTAATTTTTAACTGAAAACCATTGTTTAGTGTAATGTAATAACCAGGTAAAATAGTAACGGATGGAAAAATGGAAACCAGAAATGCATGCTTCATTTTACACCTAGTGAAGACAGGTTTTATATTTCATTTCATATACAAAAACATGCCACTGATTGAAATAACATTGCAGTTGGACATTTACTTCTACGATACTAAAGTTGCAAGTTGAGTAAAAACAGGCTGAACATGTATGCCAGTTATTGACAGTAAGTGGTTGCACTGGTTTCAACATTTTCCATCATTGTCATTGAGATGGAAACGATTTTATGGTGGAAATCGAATCAGACAGGGTGTTAGAAGTGCAATGGTTCAAAGTAGCAAAGTCAGAAAGCATATCAGCAGGGGAATTGTAGAACATTATAAATTTCACGACAGAGTACTGATTCTTACAACGCAGACGTCAGATAGTAGCAGCCCTCATTTAGTCATTATTTTTGTTAGGATTACTAAAAATACCTTATCTAATGAACCCAACTATATAACTGACCGCAGGGAAGGTCGATTCCTTCAGTTGTTCACCTTATGAAAAGGTCGACTCCTTCAATTGTTCAGCTAATGAATATGCAATATAAAATCTATCAAACAGTGAGACAGTAGGCAAGCAATCTCCTACAGTAGTAAAAATTACTTTTAGTTCCTATTAAAAAGTTGAACATGGACCGAAGGAGAAGAAGTTAATATATCTATCAAATTTGAAAGCTGACCGATTGGGTAGGTCGAACCAAGTGACAAAGGATGGATTTATTATCTGTATACTGTACAGAGGGTGGACAGTTATGTTGATTCAATATGTTGACTGAGATGGATACAGTTTTCACAACTATGGATAGTAACCGCAACAAACTGGGATAGGTCAGTGGTAAACTATCGACTGTCACCATAAAATTGAGCTTTGAAAAAAAATATTGAAGGAAGAAAATGCAGGAAGAACGCGGTATATATGAAATGCCATTGTAATGGTGTAGCAACAGTTGAGTACAGAGAATCAACGTAGTAAGAAATAAGTTGATAGAGGTTAAGTTTTTTAACATGTACATCATGTCAAGTGAGTACGTCAATCTAACCTTTTTTCACCATTAGCGCTGAAAATAAACCGTTGAAAAGGAAGTCGGTAAATAAAGTATATGTCACATGTCTCATTGATCTTGCAATCGAACCAAAGACTTGTTTTGACTTTAACATAATCCGGCGTTGTTGAATGCGTGTAATAGCTCATGTAGACTGTAGATGGAAATATTGTATGAGGTTGAACAACCATTGGGATGCTTTTGGGGTGAAAAAGATGGAGTGACAAAATAGGCATGTAAAACAATGGAGGAAAAGCAAGAGTAAAAGCTCAATGGGTGAGGAGTTGTGATGAAGTGTAACGTCCCGCCTTTTCGCACTCTTTAAATCGACACACGTGCCAATTCAAATCATACGGAAGGGCGGATTGTTATGGGGTAAATAAAAAGAACAAGAAAGAAAACAGAATCTCAAAGCGGAAGGATAAAATATAATAATCAAATATACAGTTCATAAATCTGTTTTTAAAAAAAAACATTTGATTATATTTATATAACACATATCAGAGTTACACATACCAATAACAATGCAGCGGAATTAAATGGTGTAGTTGAATAATATACTGGATAATAGTAATACAAATCTTCGTCTTCGTCCTCCAGAGCTAAATCTTCAAATCCTAAAACGCTCGGACTGACCCGAGCGAATTTGAAAAGACAAAAACACTCGAGTCAGAACTAAAAGATCTTATGTAAGTTAAATTTACAGAAATAAATATGAGTGCAATAACTCAAGAGATGCTCGGGATTTACATCTCCTAAGGATCCGTTAAACTATTTACTATGTAGTATATTGCGCTATTATAATAGTGTCTATTTATAAAATAAACTTACTTTTAAATAGCGTTAAGGCTTTACATTTTCCACCTTAACACGTAATAGTCCCAGTAGTCCATCCAATATCATAGTCCCTCCTGATCAGGAAGCCACCAGAGGATACCGCACGGGCTACGGGAGAAATTCAAACTCGTACAAGGTGCGATATGGTAGGTGACACGGCACAACTAGGCATGCCAGGGTAGATATACCAATTGCTATCCGGGCTGGTGGAAACGCGCAGCGCGCAGCTACCGCCCACCTCGAACAGACTCCCCCAAAACAAAAATAAAAGTGGCCACTGAATCAATCCAAAGTCAAAGTATAATATCGAAGAGGAGTGTCCGATCAGAGGAATGACCTCATTGGCCCGAGAATCGCTCCTGTTTTAGCCACCTTATGCCAACTCACGGGAGTTGGGTCCACGTATTTACCTTACAGGAAACGTCGCCACCATCCTACTTCATTCTGGAATCTCCATCGCGTACACGGTTAGTCAAAGTGGTTTTCGGTATCGACAGAGAGTATGTCCATATCCGATCCCGGTCTCTTTGCTAACCCATCGTTATTATAACACCGCGGTCATTTAAAAATAGTTTATACTTTAAAACCAGAATAAAAATTTTCCATTTCAAACTATGAATACGATATCATTTTAAAACCCAAACAATATGATATCATTTTATCCCAAATATAATTCTTTTCCAAAAATCATACTGCTTTAAAATTTATAATATCTGGAAACCAAACATTTGAATTATACTTTCAAAACATAATATTTCAGACTTCATACTTTTAAAAGTCATACTTCTAAAACTTGAATGGTTTGGATATTCAACAGTATATAAAATAAATGGTTTAACTTTAAGGTTACTCTGTAAAGAAAATAATTTCCATGGCTTCCCAAATATATTTCTTTATTTAAAGTCTAAACCAAAATTTAAATATCCCTTCAGGTTACAAAACCACTTCAATTTCTATATATATATATCTATCCATTTGGAGTATTAATATTTCAAAACTAAAGTTGGAATTTATTCTTTCAGCAAATTAATGCTCTATAATTTAGTCTTGAATATTCACATAAATTCCATAAATAAAACTCCAATTTCTAGCAATTAAATATTTTCTCAAGTTTACTTTATACTAGAATATTCATTTTATATTTATCTTGGAAAAATCTGGTTATAAATATCATCTCTTAAAATTTCCAAACTTAAACATATAATATAATTTATCAAATTCCATTTCTCAAAAAAATTTCCATTTTTATTTAACAGATCTATACACAGTTTAAAATTCAAAATTTCTAACTTCATATGTATATATATAGAAGAAAATATCAAAATTAAAATTATTATAACCG
The DNA here is from genome assembly GCA_030765085.1 of Allium cepa. Classification (NCBI taxonomy): domain Eukaryota; kingdom Viridiplantae; phylum Streptophyta; class Magnoliopsida; order Asparagales; family Amaryllidaceae; genus Allium; species Allium cepa. The sequence goes on from CM060932.1 coordinate 171,028,072, forward strand.
TATTCCATCCAAATGATAGAAATCACTTTAAAATAATTTATATATAGACCACGGTGCCTGTATATAATTTTCTATCCTATGGTCAAGTGATACGGATATTTATCATTTCAATCCGCAATTTAAAAATAAAATTTTGCGGTTGTATATCATTTCAAACCACAATCCCGAATGAAACGAAAAATGCATGATAACTTGCAGTTTAATGATATACAATAAAACATCCATTCATCAAAATCATCCATCATCCAAATCACAATCATCATCCAATAATAAATCAATATCAATATAAATCTGATAATATATAACAGGTAATAACTGGCAGTTATATTCAAAATAAATTTAACAACTATTAGACTAACAGTTTATATTCAGTAATAAATTTTATAACTGTTTCTAGCAGTTTATATGCAAATAAATGAATTCTAACTGTCAATTTATATGCAATCAATAAACTAAATTAACAGTTAATTTAATTAAATGCGAATTAACAGATATGATAAATAAAACATGCCAAACAGTCATAAATAAATTCCTACTCATATCTAAAATAAATTTAACAAACATAAAAACTTTTAGAAGTTGTGAGTGGGTTAAAACACTCACCTTCTGAATTTAAATTGGATTCAAACCCAATTTAAACCCAAAAATTTGACGGTCTTTAAATCTGTCCAAACCAACGTCATCAGATCCGAAATTTAATTACGATCCTAAAAAAAGATTCACATGAAACGGATAACGTATGAGGAAGTTACGCCGAAAATTGCTATCGAAAACAGAAATCAAATTAAACAACTCACCTAACATTAAAATTTCCACGTCACCCCCCCCAAATATCTCTCTTCCTCACGAAACGCGACACCAGGTAACAACTCACGAACCCATATACACGGCCGTTGACCGTGCAGTTGACCACTCCCCTATGTCGCCTCAGGCCGCCGCGTCCCATGGCACCACCGCCTCTGAGTTCGCCCTCCTCCACTCCTCTGACAAGCAAAGTCACGTCGCCTGAAACGCCACCGGCCGCCTCCAATTTCGAACCCTAATTCGAAAATTCGCCCAAATCTGACCGTCCAATCGCCAAACTAACTACATGGATCGACTCCCCTCAGTCCCCTCTGCAAAACCCAGAAATGGTTTCCCGATCCGATGACTTTTGTTGCGACGATGATGAATGGCCGAAAATGATTTGAATTTTTCTAGAGAACGATAGCTTCAATCGAAAAACAAATTACACCAGCAGATTACGAATACTGAGAACTATGACATATATTTTTGTTGAATTTTTTTGGAGAGTTTGAATTTTCATTGAAATTTTGAATTGAAATAGATCTAGGTTTTGCAACCATTGAGGAAGAGAAAGAGATGAAGAAAGTGAACATACAGACAAATGATAGAAGATGGAGGCTAGGGTTTATCACAACATATTTATAGACAAATGGTAGAAGGCTAGGTGGGCACGAATTACGAACGTGCTAAACGGAAGTTGGCCCAAAAAGCCCGTTCTGACCCCGGGACGAAATTTATTAAACCCATATATCCAAATAGGTATTTTAAAATATTATGAACGCGATGGGAAAAGTTTCACGTCCAAATTTGATCATATGAAGAAGTTATGCTGAAAACAAAATTTCTAAATTTATTTCAAATTGATTTTAATTAAATCGATTTCAAGGCGTTTCGCGTTCGTACGATCAAACGAAAAGTCCGATCGATACGAAACTTGAAACCCTACAATAATTCACTGATACGGATCCGATGAAACTGGTTTCGTCGAAATCTGAGTCCGTGAAAAAAATGGCTATTTTTATATTAATTAAATAAAATAAAATTTAGTCAATTAAATCAAATTTCCCATTTCTTTTTTATAATTGACGCTTCTTATTATTATAAATTTTTCAATCACCTATACTAATTTAAACAAAATTTAACTTGTCGAATGTAAAATTTTTGAAATCCCCAAATTTCATTAATTTCACCAAAATATAAATTAAATTTCCAAAATTCTAATTAAATTTACTTTCCATTATTATTGTCAAATAGAAGAATCTATCATTGGATTCATATTTCAATATGTAAATATTTCCAATTTCACCTGAACTTATATTTACATAATTCCTAAATATTAAATTTCAAATATCACTTAAATTAACGTTAACGTAATAATTATTTATTATTTATTGAAGTTGATTATCAGTTACAATTAATATACTAAATAGATGGTAAATCTTGAATACTGGTTATCCTTAACGTTTTATTTCCCATTTAATTGCAACAACGAAATTTCAAAAATTTAACTCAATTAAATAGACCACTCTTTATATTCTAAATCAATTGCAATGGTTTAAAAGTTGCTAAATTTTGATTTCAGTAATCCCTTTTATTCGATTCAAAATTAGCAATTACCTATTGAATGTCCCAAAATTCCTATTAAATAAATCTAACAAATCTTTATCATCAATTAGATGAATTAAATATTGCAATCAACTATTTGCGTTAATAATTTCCGTTTCACTTTAAAGTATCCAAATTAGCCAATTACAATACTTATTACCCAAATAACTTCAATTTCCTCCAAATAATATTTACATAATTATTTTAAATATTGAATCCATTTAATTGCAATAAATTCAATTGATTGCAAATAAATTCCAAATAAATTTTATTTCTATCCTGTTACAACTTAATATCAAATCAGTTTTCACTTAACTAACAAAGTCATTATTACTTAGAATTTCATTACATTTTATATTTTCACATTTTCATTTTGGTTTCATTTCTTTTCCCACATAGTTTATTAAAAATGAGATTTTTCTTGGTTACAACTTATTTGGATCCAACATTCTTCATTTTCCAATTCATTCCACTTTAACTGCAAAAAATTTCACATTAAATTATAAATTAAAACTTTAACAAATCCGTTACTTGATTTAAAACCCTGCTATTAAATAAATGGACATTTATAGGTGAAATTAACATTGACCTATATTTCATATCATAAATGCAAACTTATTTCATATTATTTAGTTATATTTACCTACCATGTCCACAAATTTTCTATTTATATACCTAATTAATTTATTACTAATTTAAGTAAGTTTATTATCGACAGCATTCATTAAAATTACTTATCTATACTTATTGCATTGGTTTATTCAACGGTCACTCTTATTTATTCACTATCCATTTTACAACCAAATGTACAATCTCCACTATTGATTTTCATATTAATGAGTCACATTCTAGTTAATATAATTATTAATATTCACAAATTCAATATTTATTGGTTTCTTATATTTAACTTATACTAAGTATGACAATTTACATTATTCAAATCTATTGCCATATAAATATTAAATTATTACATTAAATTACAATTACTATATCTAATTCCCACATTTACTCAAATAAAATCTTAAGACTTTTATTTCATTCTAAATTAGATTAGAAATCATATTAAATTAATTCATTTAATACCTTCGAATTTACCGGGTCGTTACACTCTCCCCCACTCAAAACTTTTCGTCCCCGAAAAGGAAAAGAAGGGAAAAGAAGAAATTTAAATACAATACATCTTATTCAAAATATTTAATTTATAAACAATAATTTACTAAATTTATTTCCTTAAATGGAATATACCCGTTTTATCATCATTATATCTTTATGTACTTAAATAAATAAGTTTGGATAACATTTTCAAATAATCTCTAAGTGGTTTCAATCACTAACAATCAAATCAATCCAACAACCATCCATTTCAACAAACAGCATACCCAACAAATATAAACAACCATATAATCAACAAACAAATAGTTGCTCGGGTTCAAAGCTTGAAATGGTCTGGAATGAAAAATAACTATCCAGTGCATCATTTACTCAACAGTCTTAGATGAGATCGAATAGATTATTTATTCATCCAACTACTTCAAATTTCCTTACCCGACCAACCATAAATCAAACAATAACAATTCAACCAACAAATCAATTAATTCATTAAAAAAATTTCATACATTAGCTGTTTGATCTTTTCATTCATATAACAGTTTATCTTTTATTTTCACTTATTTTCATTTATATACCACATAAATTATCCTTTAAAAATTTACAATTATTTCTAACAACTTTTAACTTTTATTTCTTCATTCAGTGGTTTTTTTCTTTATTTCTACTTATTACTTCCAATTATTCATTTTCATTTATTCAGGTTATGTAAGTTTCCCTTTTATTTGTATTGCATTTAATGCACTGCTTAAATTTCAATCATTTAGTTGATGCTTACATTTCTATTTTATTTAATTACAGTATCCCTTTTTAATTACTCTTAAATTCTTAACCTTATAACTCCATTCTTATAAATAAAGGATTTTATTAATTTATTACTTAGGGTTTACAGTCATTTATTTGTCACTTACTTCCTATTATATTAACTAGTAGCATGTAAATCATACTTAAGTTTATAACCCTACACATCAATCCTTATTTATTAAAGAATTTCACTTCATTTACTTAAGCTTAAAATCACCTATTTAGAATTCTTACCTTTAATTTTAGTAAAATTTCAATCATAACTTAAGTTTATACCATTAAATTTTCATTTAATATAGCAAATTTATTGAATACTTCATTATTTCCAAAATTTCTACTTGTATAATATTCTATTCCAATCTCTTTTCCAACATTTCAACTTTTCATATTTGGTAAGTTATTTATGTTAGAGAAAATGCAAAAGAACTTATACAAGTTTTATCTCATCTTTTAATTAAATTTAATGTTCAACAATATTACTCTTTGTCTCATAAGTTAAAAATTTCAAATTGCCCTCTATAACTTTGCATTTATTCTCTTACCTAAATTAGAGGTTTCAATTCATTAATTACTTACCCTTTATTTCACTAAAATAATTTAAACCATTAAGAAATGGAAATTTAAGAATTAAATACCGGGTCGAATTTCAAATTATTTTAAAAATAATAGATAAATAATTTCTTACAACTTTTATATCTCAATTATATTTAAAACAATTAAAATTTTAGATAATTTCAAAATAAATCTGCAGTAGAATTTACTACAGTGGCCTTTCCCCTTTGAAACTCGAAAATGAAAGTCGATGATGCGGCCGCCATCACAGAAATTATTTTCCAGCGACAGAGGGGAAAGTACAAAATTTATTTTCTCCAAAATCTTCTTTTAAACAATTCCTCCGAATTATACTAGATATTTATATAAGAAAATACTTACAAACCAAATCATTATATTTCATAAATCCTTTGAAAGCAAATTTTCAAAAATCCCAGACTTAAGTTCTAAATCTCCAATTTGATTTATTATAATTTCAACTTAGCTTCAATTATTCTAAATATTTTTATTACCTAACACCCAATCTATAGCAACCAAATATATATATCTTTATAAAATATTTTTATATATAGAAAATATAATAGGCAAAGTTATTTCATTTACCTATATTAAAACAGATATTATGTCGGTCTGTCCTATTAAGTGTTTAGAAATCCCTATTGATGACATAGCGTCCCATGCATCAACCAGAATTTATAAATACAAAACGGAACAGATTAACACAATATTAAAATCTTTTTATAACACTAACAAATACGCTCAATCTTATATACACGCTCAGCGACTCCCATAGGGTATTACTACCCTATTAGTAAAGAGTCAAACCCACAAAGCTAAGGTTTATCGCTAAACCAAAGCTCTAATACCAACTGTAACGTCCCGCCTTTTCACACTCTTTAAATCGACACACCTGCCAATTCAAATCATACGGAAGGGCGGATTGTTATGGGGTAAATAAAAAGAACAAGAAAGAAAACAGAATCTCACAGTGGAAGGATAAAATATAATATTCAAATATACAGTTCATAGATCTGTTTTTAAAAAAAACATTTGATTATATTTATATAACACATATCAGAGTTACACATACCAATAACAATGCAGCGGAATTAAATGGTGTAGTTGAATAATATACTAGATAATAGTAATACAAATCTTCGTCTGCGTCCTCCAGAGCTAAATCTTCAAATCCTGAAACGCTCGGACTGACCCGAGTGAATTTGAAAAGACAAAAACACTCGAGTCAGAACTAAAAGATCTTATGTAAGTTAAATTTACAGAAATAAATATGAGTGCAATAACTCAAGAGATGCTCGGGATTTACATCTCCTAAGGATCCGTTAAACTATTTACTATGTAGTACATTGCGCTATTATAATAGTGTCTATTTATAAAATAAACTTACTTTTAAATAGCGTTAAGGCTTTACATTTTCCACCTTAACACGTAATAGTCCCAGTAGTCCATCCAATATCATAGTCCCTCCTGATCGGGAAGCCACCAGAGGACACCACACGGGCTACGGGAGAAATCCAAACTCGTACAAGGCGCGATAGGGTAGGTGACACGGCACAACTAGGCAATGCCAGGGTAGATATACCAATTGCTATCCGGGCTGGTGGAAACGCGCAGCGCGCAGCTACCGCCCACCTCGAACAAACTCCCCCAAAACAAAAATAAAAGTGGCCACTGAATCAATCCAAAGTCAAAGTATAATATCGAAGAGGAGTGTCCGATCAGAGGAATGACCTCATTGGCCCGAGAATCGCTCCTGTTTTAGCCACCTTATGCCAACTCACGGGAGTTGGGTCCACGTATTTACCTTACAGGAAACGTCGCCACCATCCTACTTCATTCTGGAATCTCCATCGCGTACACGGTTAGTCAAAGTGGTTTTCGGTATCGACAGAGAGTATGTCCATATCCGATCCCGGTCTCTTTGCTAACCCATCGTTATTATAACACCGCGGTCATTTAAAAATAGTTTATACTTTAAAACCAGAATAAAAATTTTCCATTTCAAACTATGAATACGATATCATTTTAAAACCCAAACAATATGATATCATTTTATCCCAAATATAATTCTTTTCCAAAAATCATACTGCTTTAAAATTTATAATATCTGGAAACCAAACATTTGAATTATACTTTCAAAACATAATATTTCGAACTTCATACTTTTAAAACTCATACTTCTAAAACTTGAATGGTTTGGATATTCAACAGTATATAAAATAAATGGTTTAACTTTAAGGTTACTCTGTAAAGAAAATAATTTCCATGGCTTCCCAAATATATTTCTTTATTTAAAGTCTAAACCAAAATTTAAATATCCCTTCAGGTTACAAAACCACTTCAATTTCTATATATATATATATCTATCCATTTGGAGTATTAATATTTCAAAACTAAATTTGGAATTTATTCTTTCAGCAAATTAATGCTCTATAATTTAGTCTTGAATATTCACATAAATTCCATAAATAAAACTCCAATTTCTAGCAATTAAATATTTTCTCAAGTTTACTTTATACTGGAATATTCATTTTATATTTATCTTGGAAAAATCTGGTTATAAATATCATCTCTTAAAATTTCCAAACTTAAACATATAATATAATTTATCAAATTCCATTTCTCAAAAAAATTTCCATTTTTATTTAACAGATCTATACACAGTTTAAAATTCAAAATTTCTAACTTCATATGTATATATATATATAGAAGAAAAATATCAAAATTAAAATTATTATAACCGTATTCCATCCAAACCATAGAAGTCACTTTAAAATAATTTATATATAGACCATGGTGCCTGTATATAATTTTCTATCCTATGGTCAAGTGATACGGATATTTATCATTTCAATCCGCAATTTAAAAATAAAATTTTGCGGTTGTATATCATTTCAAACCACAATCCCGAATGAAACGAAAAATGCATGATAACTTGCAGTTTAATGATATATAATAAAACATCCATTCATCAAAATCATCCATCATCCAAATCACAATCATCATCCAATAATAAATCAATATCAATATAAATTTGATAACATATAACAGGTAATAACTGGCAGTTATATTCAAAATAAATTTAACAACCATTAGACTAACAGTTTATATTCAGTAATAAATTTTATAACTGTTTCTAGCAGTTTATATGCAAATAAATAAATTCTAACTTTCAATTTATATGCAATCAATAAACTAAACTAACAGTTAATTTAATTAAATGCGAATTAACAGATATGATAAATAAAACATGCCAAACAGTCATAAATAAATTCCTACTCATATCTAAAATAAATTTAACAAACATAAAAACTTTCAGAAGTTGTGAGTGGGTTAAAACACTCACCTTCTGAATTTAAATTGGATTCAAACCCAATTTAAACCCAAAAATTTGACGGTCTCCAAATCTGCCCAAACCAACGTCATCAGATCCGAAATTTAATTACGATCCTAAAAAAAAAAGATTCACATGAAACGGATAACGTATGAGGAAGTTACGTCGAAAATTGCTATCGAAAACAAAAATCAAATTAAACAACTCACCTAACATTAAAATTTCCACGTCACCCCCCCAAATATCTCTCTTCCTCACGAAACGCGACACCAGGTAACAACTCACGAACCCATATACACGGCCGTTGACCGTGCAGTTGACCACTCCCCTACGTCGCCTCAGGCCGCCGCGTCCCATGGAACCACCGCCTCTGAGTTCGCCCTCCTCCACTCCTCTGACAAGCAAAGTCACGTCGCCTGAAACGCCACCGGCCGCCTCCAATTTCGAACCCTAATTCGAAAATTTGCCCAAATCTGACCGTCCAATCGCCAAACTAACTACATGGATCGACTCCCCTCAGTCCCCTCTGCGAAACCCAGAAATGGTTTCCTGATCCGATGACTTTTGTTGCGACGATGATGAATGGCCGAAAATGATTTGAATTTTTCCGGACGAACGATAGCTCCAATCGAAAAACAAATTACACCAGCAGATTATGAATACTGAGAACTATGACATATATTTTTGTGGAATTTTTCTGGAAAGTTTGAATTTTCATTGAAATTTTGAATTGAAATAGATCTAGGTTTTGCAACCATTGAGGAAGAGAAAGAGATGAAGAAAGTGAACATACAGACAAATGATAGAAGATGGAGGCTAGGGTTTATCACAACATATTTATAGACAAATGGTAGAAGGCTAGGTGGGCACGAATTACGAACGTGCTAAACGGAAGTTGGCCCAAAAAGCCCGTTCTGACCCCGGGACGAAATTTATTAAACCCATATATCCAAATAGGTATTTTAAAATATTCTGAACGCGATGGGAAAAGTTTCACGTCCAAATTTGATCATATGAAGAAGTTATGCTGAAAACAAAATTTCTAAATTTATTTCAAATTGATTTTAATTAAATCGATTTCAAGGCGTTTCGCGTTCGTATGATCAAACGAAAAGTCCGATCGATACGAAACTTGAAACCCTACAATAATTCACTGACACGGATCCGATGAAACTGGTTTCGTCGAAATCTGAGTCCGTGAAAAAAATGGCTATTTTTATATTAACTAAATAAAATAAAATTTAGTCAATTAAATCAAATTTCCCATTTCTTTTTTATAATTGACGATTCTTATTATTATAAATTTTTCAATCACCTATACTAATTTAAACAAAATTTAACTTGTCGAATGTAAAATTTTTGAAATCCCCAAATTTCATTAATTTCACCAAAATATAAATTAAATTTCCAAAATTCTAATTAAATTTACTTTCCATTATTATTGTCAAATAGAAGAATCTATCATTGGATTCATATTTCAATATGTAAATATTTCCAATTTCACCTGAAATTATATTTACATAATTCCTAAATATTAAATTTCAAATATCACTTAAATTAACGTTAACGTAATAATTATTTATTATTTATTGCAGTTGATTATCAGTTACAATTAATATACTAAATAGATGGTAAATCTTGAATACTGGTTATCCTTAACGTTTTATTTCCCATTTAATTGCAACAACGCAATTTCAAAAATTTAACTCAATTAAATAGACAACTCTTTATATTCTAAATCAATTGCAATGGTTTAAAAGTTGCTAAATTTTGATTTCAGTAATCCCTTTAATTCGATTCAAAATTAGCAATTACCTATTGAATGTCCAAAAATTCCTATTAAATAAATCTAACAAATCTTTATCATCAATTAGATGAATTAAATATTGCAATCAACTATTTGCGTTAATAATTTCCGTTTCACTTTAAAGTATCCAAATTAGCCAATTACAATACTTATTACCCAAATAACTTCAATTTCTTCCAAATAATATTTACATAATTATTTTAAATATTGAATCCATTTAATTGCAATAAATTCAATTGATTGCAAATCAATTCCAAATAAATTTTATTTCTATCCAGTTACAACTTAATATCAAATCAGTTTTCACTTAACTAACAAAGTCATTATTACTTAGAATTTCATTACATTTTATATTTTCACATTTTCATTTTGGTTTCATTTCTTTTCCCACATAGTTTATTAAAAATGGGATTTTTCTTGGTTATAACTTATTTGGATCCAACATTCTTCATTTTCCAATTTATTCCACTTTAACTGCAAAAAATTTCACATTAAATTATAAATTAAAACTTTAACAAATCCGTTACTTGATTTAAAACCCTGCTATTAAATAAATGGACATTTATAGGTGAAATTAACATTGACCTATATTTCATATCATAAATGCATACTTATTTCATATTATTTAGTTATATTTACCAACCATGTCCACAAATTTTCTATTTATATACCTAATTAATTTATTACTAATTTAAGTAAGTTTATTATCGACAGCATTCATTAAAATTACTTATCTACACTTATTGCATTGGTTTATTCAACGGTCACTCTTATTTAGTCACTATCCATTTTACAACCAAATGTACAATCTCCACTATTGATTTTCATATTAATGAGTCCCATTCTAGTTAATGTAATTATTAATATTCACAAATTCAATATTTATTGGTTTCTTATATTTAACTTATACTAAGTATGACAATTTACATTATTCAAATCTATTGCCATATAAATATTAAATTGTCACATTAAATTACAATTACTATATCTAATTCCCACATTTACTCAAATAAAATCTTAAGACTTTTATTTCATTCTAAATTAGATTAGAAATCATATTAAATTAATTCATTTAATACCTTCGAATTTACCGGGTCGTTACATGAAGCCTGTGATAACATGAAGAAGAATATAGTACAAAGTGGGGTACTATATTTATATGAATCTACAATGATAAGTACAAATTGGGATATATAAATTTGTTCACATTGTATACAATACAGTGCGTTGGATAGCATAATAGTGTGATATTTATTACAACTGAACAGTGGTTGAAAAGAAAAGGGTACAAACAATAATACACGAGGTTTATCATACAGAAATTAAAGTACAAAAATAGAGTAGAATTTTCTTTACGGAGGGAGAGAGAGAAATAAGTACAGCAATAAGTACAAAGAGGGAAAAGTTGGAACATAACATGCAACTAAGGGCAGGGGAATACAGAAGTAGGTTGGTGTTGTGGAAATAAATTGCTTCATCTTGCGCTTATCCACGTGACTGACTACTTTTTTCTTTTCATGTCTATCGCTCATCCACATTTTCTTTGCATACCACCAATAAGCACGTCACATTTAGGTTCAGTCTCATATCCAAAAGTGTCTTCTGTTTTGCTGGCATCGTGTAAAAATTCGTCAATCTCCTACATGAACGTGGAGTAGGTATGTCGGTTAGTTTGTTTTTCATTTGGCAAACAATGTGGATCATGCGTTGCAATAGAAACCTGCTTAACCTTTTTCTTTCCTTTATTCCCCACACTTGAGTAAGGGGAGCACACTAATGGTAGTTAGATTACAGTATATGATACGTGATGCATAATGGAGAGAACTATGACAAAGATTCATACTCATTATTCGAACATTGCTTGACTCGTCAGTTAGTTGTATACCGTCAACTCCTTTTTTATCGTTGGCTCCACGGAGTCAAGTCAATTAGTTAAGGAGTTGTAAGGTTAGTGAATATTTGAAATTCTACTGATAGTCAATGTTTTGCCATGATTCATTATGTCATAGTTTGAAGGTCTAAATTCAAACCGAGCTTTTGAATCAATCAAGCAGTTGAAGAGCTTACCAATCGTTTCATCACCGTTGATCTAAACGACTGTAAACGTTGGGTTAGTCAATTTGACATAAGTGTCGTAGGAGTAATGGGACAGCTGTTGTATGTTATAGTTAAACGGTTGGAAATTAGGAGTGTAAATTGAAAACCCAGTGACGGTATAATATGTGTACCTTTTTGGATAGTTCCATCATCTCATCCATCCCACGTTTGATTAGGCATGCAGCATTTTTATCAAAAGCAATTACAGTTGCAAAACCAGTATGGTCAAAAACTTCCTTTGATAACCGATACATATGTACATATAGTAGATAGTAAGGGAGTGAAAAGTGTACAACGCATTGAATTACACAGACCTCTTCACTGGATAGGCAATATTATTATTGCATTTAGGGCAGGTAAAACAGGTTGTTTCCTTTATCACTGTCTTTTGACAATTGGACAGGAAAGATAACCCCATCCGAATGATGTGTTAATCTTCATCAACATTGCGTTTATGACATACTTAGAGTGAAAATCAGAGAGGTAGTGAAAAACGTTAACCAAATGATGGATGTATTGTATCGGCAGAAATAAATGATTTGTAATTACTTAACAGTCATTAGCTCTTATGTCTTCTAACATTTTAGCTACGGTATTTCTGATTTCCTGATCGTAAGTTGATGAAGCTGTTGTTCATTAACACTCTAGTGTTGTGATGGTACTGCCTCCACTCTCTGTGACACTGGAATGTAATACAATCAAGGTTAGGGTGAGGACAAAATGTAGGCAGCAGTAGTAGTTGGTAAAAGTAAATTAGAGGTAAACCTGGAAATTAGTTTAGCTTACTCTGGACAGTCAACGTTGGAGTACATTTGTGTAGCATTGGCGGATGAAAATGTAAACTCTCATGAAATTATCAGTTTGGTGAAATGGTTGAAAATAAAGACTATTAATTGAGTGCTAAAAATTTACCTTTGAAAAGTTTTACTACCATAGAAGTGAATATCAGTGAGGGTGGTTCGTTTTCCGATTCAATAACGGCCACATCTACAGGATTTGTTTTGTCAGCCCATAATGTAATGATATATTTTTTGAACTGGGTAACGATGAAATAAAGGGTGTTAGGAATCAAATAAGTGTAGGTAAATGTAACAAAGTGGTAAATGTGAAATCTTCCAGTGCAAATAGTAATCTCTCTTAGATGTTAGACATCCAATCCTCTTTGTGACTTGAACAACATCGGAAATGCCTCTTAGTACCCCACCAATATCAAGTAGACAAATGTACAAAAGTGGAAGCTCAAAGAAATATGTGGAGTAGTGTAATTGGAAATGGTAGAATAATAGTACATGGCATACGATAATACGGAAATATTGTTCGTCTGTAAGTTGGGACACCTTATCTATGCGTTGAGCGAGAGTGTCATTATCAACATAACAAAATCTATATCTAGGAATATTGTATAGTGTAAGAAGCAGCCGTTTTACTTGGGTTTCATTATGAAAGATGGACATCAAGTCCTCATCTATAGGACGGTAGGTAGTCTACGAAGGGCAGACGTTGAATGTTTCAATCTTGTATAAACACTATTTTTCAAACGAATGTAAGTATTTGTCCACCAAAATCTTTGGCATGAGAGCATGCTTTGATTGCCCTACGATACAATACATTATTATCCCATTGCATCATAACATTAATTAATTGGGAAAAAAGATGTACATATATCAAGTGGGTTGACAACGTACCTTTACGTCAAGAAGTTGAAGATATGTCGAATAAACCTTTTTTGCGGCTTTGGAGATTGAATTTCACATCCTAGACAGTCTTACGTTGATACAATCCCAGTTAGGATCAATATTTAAGTCGGACAGTAGCTGATAGTTGTTGGCCATGCTGATATCTGCTAAACAATATTGATAAGGAGTTAACAAAAGCAAAAGACAGAAAGGTAGTATAACAGGCAGAAATTTGTTGAACTGCGGTGGGCATGGTGACATAGAAGTTGTACGGGCATAGTGATTTGTATTTCGTAGAAGGAGTGGAAAGCAAGAATAGTAGGTTGGTAAATGTGAGCGTACCTGGAGAGTAATGCAAAGTTGGAGATAAAAATTTGGTAACTAAGAGGGTATGGTACAAAAGAATTGTTTGAGTTATTTATAGTGATAAACTGAAGAATATAACTGCATAATTTTACACTCCAATCTTGTAAACACGTGTATGTATGTCTGGTCGTAAGTACATGTAGTGGGTGTTAGTTACTTAGGGAAACAGTTTTGAGCAGTTGACTAGAGGGAAATAACTATATCCAAATGATAGTTACGTCCACACGCAACATAATGTGCAATTAAATAAGTTTTAAAATGGATGATAAGAGTGGTATGTATATGGAACAGTTACTATGTTTGGCTGTACAACGAAGCTACTACCTCTGAACCAAATTCGCAGGCAGTTAAATAGTTAAATTTGTACACTGTGAAGATAAATTATCACATGACAGCAAATTGTACTGATACCTTCATATATTGGAAGGATTACCTGTACTTGATGTTAAGTAATACAGATGTCCATATGTAACAGGCATGCCTTTCTTCTAAGTAAACAAAGTATGCATTGCCAGTGAACAAAGGACATATATTTGTAGGCATTTAAATATACTTGTGTAAGAGAATGAAGAACAGCGCAAACGCACTATGTAATGTGGTATTAAGGGGCACCTAAATTTTGGTGACTGAATTATCAATTCAATTTGTATAGTGTTTAAATAAAGTGGCATGTGTATGACTGAAGGTGTATAAGTTAAATGTACGTGTAACACTAAAACAGCGTACAGATGTATATTATTCTCAAGATGAATATAAAGTAGTGAAGTAAAAGTATAGTTGTATCTTCCTCCTCGTTATAGGTTATTAAATATAGAGTAAAATGCCATACAAGTTGGATTAAAAGAATTAAAAAGTAATCACAGACAGTTGAGGTTCAAGACACTATATGTAGACTGTAGCTTAACAGTGTGCTCAACATGACAGAGCGATAACATACAGGTTGAATTCTCTCACAGTGTATATACACGGCCACATGCTAATGTCTTATTAAGATGATGCTTTTGCTGACAAAGATTGGTACTAATACAAACATGCAGTGATGTTTAAATGGCAATTACATTACAGAAAGCAAGAGTAACAGGTTTAAAGAAAAAGAAAGCACAAAATGAATAAAATATACAGTTTGCAAAAAAAATAAAAATTGGACAAACAACACACGCTATAGATGGTGGTGGACGAAGTGATTTTCCACAGTAGTCAACCTTCTGGATACCTACTTCTTAATTTTCTTCTATGAAGTTCTTCCACGGATCTTTAGCATACCATTATTATTATTATTATTTAATCAGCTAAAATGGACAGTAATATATAAATAAATTCGTATCTGTGTTATCAACCAATATTGTGGTAAGATTAGTACCCCAACATCCTAGGCCACGTTGAGATGTAATTCTAGGTTCCGTAACGTAGCATGTTTCTATTTCTGTCTGCACAAATTCTTTTGTTTTCTCTGTTATTCAGGTTGTAGACAGTATAGTATTGTCATCAATTATTGGCATACAGTGTTGCATCTGTTGTGTTGAAAAAATCTGCTCAACTATCTGCCTCCCCTTAACCTCCTCAAAATCTGAATAAAGTATTAACAACCTGATTAGATATAAGAAAATGTAGATCGTATAAGATAATAACGTCAAGCGATGAATGGTAAACCTTAATATGCATGTCGTGATATTTACTGTGGAGTGCAAATAACAAAAAAAATTAGGGAGTGCAGCTGAAAAAGATACTACAGAATGTGTAATCTTCCAGTAAACCGTATTGACACATGTTGTTAGGTGAATTAGTGAATAAGCACGCGAACTATGATCACAACAGGGAGGCTTCATGTTCCCAACCATGTCTACACTATTTGCAACACATCCCTTAACATTATTATTGAAAATTACCTTGGACAGCCTTAATGTAATCCAAAACATATATATTTAGTAGTAATAAAGAATAAGAATAAGGGTAGACAAATGCATATTTGTTCGTTATAAGTGTAAAGTAAGTATAAGCGGTTAGACCAATTTAGTTTATATGCGATCGTATTCATGGTTAGCACTGCGTTCTGGAACTAATATCTACAGCTTTAAACTGACAAGAGATGGGATCATTGTTCATGTTAGAAGTACATTTTCTACCTCGACTCATTTGTAATAATCACACGGGTACCACTACTTAATATGTTCCGGAGTCATGCTGAGAGGATACTACTGTTAGTAGCCTTTAATTTTTAGCTATATTAAGTCATAGTTAAAATCAAATACGCATATATACATACATACATATATGTGTACTTATATATATATATATATATATATATATATATATATATATATTAGTTGGAAAACATAGTTCAGCAAGATGTTTGAACGACAATTTCGAAGAAATAAAATCAACATGCAACCGGGTGATTAACATAGCATAACAGAATAAAACTTGCAATTTGTTTACTGAACAATTGGGCATAAATAAGGAATGTAAACACCTAACTGCATGCGCAGCCAGGCATAAACATCCACGGTTGTGATTGATTTCATGATTTTAAGTAAATGAACAGTTAATTTGTTGAACGTGTTGCGTCATAACATCGTACCATTCAGTTAAGATAAAACACAAACCATAGATTGTCGGTAAACAGTGAAGCAATGTCCGTATAAAGGCACAGTACAACAATACTTGACAGCATAATTACTCGCATATAGTTAATAGTATATTTCTTATATGCTTCTTACACTTGTAATATACAATTTTTTCAAAGCTAAAAACGTGGCATATTGAAAACTATGTTTATAATGACACTACCAATCTGGGAATGGTAATATAGTCAAACTGGTAAAAGTGGTTTGTAGGCAAGAATGGGAAGAAGATGACCATCATACTACAAATGAAAGTTAACTAATTACTTGTGCTGAACTATTTTTATGTTCATCGATTTCAGTTCCAAAGAGAGATGAAAATGTTATATGGCTAGTGTACTAAGAGAGATAGCACGCTACAATAAACTCGTCGCACAAGTTTATCAATTAGAATTCCACTGCACTGGAATTCTGTATTAGATAATTGTAACTATATGTTACGTTGTAAATAAATTACAACAATAACGTTATACTATTGTAAGAAATAGTACAACTTATAAACGGGAAAGATTACAGAGAATCTAACCAGTATATATAGGAAATTCCGTCCGAGGCTTGTCGTAATAATTTCCTTAAGAATTTTATTTCAAAATTCTCCCAAGATACAACAGACGTAATCTGCACGAGATTGTAATGAGTATGTCAACTCTTTGATATATACGGAATATTGAGCAGTAGAGCAAAGAAGCAGAAGAAATTAGATTGGAATGGGATGAGAATGTGATCAGTATTCTGTCCAATATATAATTTCGTTTGCATCCCTTCAAACAGTCGCGTCCGCTTGACGGGTCGCACCCGTTGCCTTTTGGTCGTTGATGTTCGTTAACGGGTCGCACCCGCCTGCTACTGGTTTGCATCTGCTTGTGTCCAACAGTTCACACCCGCTCGCATCGCACCGCCTGGTACTGTATGCGCCGTATCTGCTTCAATCGGGTCGGCCGCACCTGTTCTGTTTGCTTCTAACCGGTCGCACCTGCTACTGTTTGCGCCTATTCAATCCGCGTCCGCTTCCAAACAGATCTGCATCTGTTCGTATGGCCTGCAACTGTTAGAAAGCCCGGTCCAGTTTGCAGTAAAAGTACGAGTATCATATTAGACCCAAACCCGAGCCCGGTTCGGTCGGACGGTCGGCGGCGGCGCGCGCGTGTGGTGGAAATGCATGATCTCCCTCCTCACAACGAAACATACATTTGGGAGCCCCAGGCCCCCAACCTCCTCATGAGAAAGCCATATATAAACCAATATAGCTTCAATAATTTGGCGATGTGGGACTTTGTATATTCCATTCATTTAATTTGTTTAAGGAATTCCAACAGAAAATTAATCCTGATTCGTCTTCAACAATCTTGGTTTAGCACTCTCTGGTGCATATTACCACCTAACATACGGTGGAGAATAAATGATGCACAATATGCACATGGTATTTCATTTTCGCTAATACAATAGACATAAATGGAAAGGAAAGGTGGACATAAACAATCCTGCTGGTTTGCAACTCATAATGCAGTTTAACAATAAGGTTAAACAGTCCAGGAGAAAAATAAACTTGAGTTAAAGTAATTTAGGAGTATTTACACAGTTCAAACTCTCAATTGTGGTTTCTAAAACCTTAAAATTCAAAATTTGAAAATTATAATTAAATGGGATAAAATATGTCTTCTATTTATGACTATTTTAAATCACATTTAAATTTGATGGCCATTTATTTACGATCATTTTAAACATCTTTAGTACATACGTTGATTCAAATCATTTAAAAAAGGTTCAATAAGTTAGGTAGTTGGGTTTGATTATATTCTGGCAGAGGAAGATCAGATTAGGGAATATTTTCTTTTACAAAACCAGTTGTTTATATTTCAGGTATGTTGTTCCCTTATTGTATTTATCTAATATTTTGTTAGCTCCCAAACGTTATTACTACCTGGATAATTATATGTATACCTTGAGTTACGTAAACTCCAAAAATTAATCCTGGGAAAAGAGTTTGGCGCATTATCTTTACTCAAACTGCCAGCGTGTATAAGAATGGTACAATCATTAAGTTGCATAAAGCTAAGCGTTGCTCTATAGCTTTCACCACACCGTAGATGGGTCACATAAGCTAGTGCCAAGGTCAGAAGTACGAAGATAAGTCATAGCGAAGGCCAACAGTTGGCTATCATAAAGCATTCCATCACTTGCTCAAAAAATTTCCAAATATAAAAATATAAGAAATCTCCGCACTTCAAAAATTGATATAACAAAATGTAGTGTAAATAGTGTAGTGAAAAAACATGTTTATGAAGAACTATTATGACTACATCCATAGTTTCGAACTAATTTAAGCATCAAACTCATATTCAAAATAAAATGTGTTTACCCCTCCTAATGAAGAAAAATCACCCCTGTCATACTTACCTAATCCATGGACAGTGAAAAGTTGAAAAAAGGAAAACTAAGAACATATTATTTTACAATACTGAAATAATGAACTTGTGAGTTCCAAAAGTCGGCACCAAATCAACAATGAGATGCAAGGTTAAACTGCAGTGTATTTAAAAAAAGGAAAAAAAAGTGAGAAACAAAATAATAGTATTATCTTTGCCAGGAAAATTAGAGTATGGACACGATCTGTTCTTATGTTGACCAAAGAGTTATTTAAACCTTCTAAGAGATTCATAATTGTACTTTGACAAATTGAGCTGAACAAAAATTGAGCTAATCTTGATCGTAAGATTGTGCAATGAATTGACGTAGTAGGAAGAAGAGGGTAATGAAGAGTTTAGTTTATCAGTCTCTTCAGCATATGAGATCACGACATTGTATGCATCATAACCCATTGCATGCAGAACCACCTAATCAGTAGATTTAAACCTCAATGAGTATTTGAAGTTACCGATTATAATGGGAGTGTTTCTGCTGCTCTTTGTCCTCTGCATTACCATGTGCATCATAAACAATGGAGTGGGAGGACAGCGAAAGCTATCATACATAAAACTTAGGGAACTTGAACCTGAGGAGACCGTCAATGGCATGCCTGTATTCAAAGTGATAGTAGAAAACACCTGCATTTGCACTCAGTCAGACATAAAAGGCAGTTGCATTACTCTATATAAGTTGATGAGAGTCGGCTTCCTTTAGTTAAACAAATTGACAACACCAACAACAATGTGAAGGATCGATAGCGAATAAAAGAAGAAGATTCTATCGTGTTTGTTTACGTATGGGAAAAAAATTACTTTCTTTATTTACTTTATTGATTCTAAGACTAAATGTTGCTGGAAATAATCATTCACTAATGTTTTAATACAAACCAGTAACTTGGCTAACAATTAGTACTGTTTGACATTTTTAGACTTTGTTTGATAATTCTGTTTAAAAAACACATTGAATTACGCTACTTCAAAAGGAGGGGAAAATGGTACTGAGTAATCAAAGCAAGGAAGAACCAGTTGGCCATTCATAAGTTTTCAAGTCTGTAAAATACAAATATGTGAATGACTATGGAAGTACTTCACTGTGCTTACATAATTTTCGAACTCCTAAATATTTGAAGTATCAAACTTTGGCTTGGACCACACAAAAGCAGGGTATGAGTACCCACCCGTGTTCATATTACTGACAGTAATTTAACATACTATCCATGTTGCAAGATATTCAAATACTCCAAAATCAACATGCATTTTCTGTTGGAATTCCTAAAGGTAGAATGAATGGAAATATACAAAGTCCCACATCGCAAATTGTTGAAAGCTATATTGGTTTATATATGCTCTCAAGAGGAGGTTGGGGGCCTGAGGCTCCCAAATGTATGCTTCGTTGTGAGGAGGGAGATCATGCATCTCCATCACACACGCGCGCGCGCCGCCGTCCGACCGGCTCGGGTTTGGGTTTGGGTCTAATTTCTTCTGCGTCTTTGCTCTACTGCTCAATATTTCATATATATATATATATATATATATATATATATATATATATCACAGATTTGATGAAATTGTTACGACAAGCCTTAGACCAAATTTCCTTTACATACTGGTTAGATTCTCTGTAATCTTTCCCGTCTATAAGTTGTACTATTTCTTACAATAGTACAACGTTATTGTTGCAATTTATTTACAACGTAACTTATTGTTGCAATTATCTAATACAGAATTCCAGTGTAGTGGAATTCTAATCGATAAACTTGTGCGACGAGTTTATTGTACCGTGCTATCTGTTTTAGTACACCAGACGTATAACATCTTAAGAATTTTACTGTTTTATACTAAAACAGAGATGGCAACAGTTGACAACATGAAAATGGATAAGTCCACCTTTTCAGCGGTTATTTCTGAATGCAATTTGGTTCAGAACCCTTACCAATGGTGGGTTGACACAGGAGCTACTCGTCATGTTTGCTCTGAAAAATCCATGTTTTTAACATACAAGAAATTCGATCAGAAAGAAAGACTCTACATGGGTAATTCTGCAGTTTCCATGATCGAAGGCAGTGGCACAGTTATCCTCAAGTTCACTTCTGGAAAAACTGTCAAATTGAATGACGTGCTTCACGTTCCAGACATACGCAAGAATCTGATCTCCGGCTCAGTGCTATCAAAGAAAGGATTCAAAATTGTGTTCGAATCAGACAAGATGGTTCTGTTCAAAGCTGGAATGTATATCGGAAGGGGTTATTTATGTGATGGCCTATTTAAGGAAAACGTAGCCATTATCGGCAATAAATCTATGTATTCTGATTGTGCTATTAATAAAATTGAAGTATCTTACTTGCTTGAGCACGAAATTTTACTATGGCACGATAGATTAGGACACATAAACTTCCGAAAAATGAAGAAATTATCAAACTTGGGATTGATTCCAAATTTCCAAGTAGATAAGAACTACAAACGTGAGACATGTGTAGAAGCAAAAATGGTTAAAAAACCATTTCAATCTGTTGATAGAAGCACCGAACCACTAGGTTTGGTTCACATAGATTTATGTGATTTTAAATCATTACCTACAAGAGGTGGGAAAAAGTATTTCATTACTTTTATTGACGATTATACGCGATATTGCTATGTATATCTTTTAAATAGTAAAGATGAAGCAATAACAGCGTTTATAAAATACAAGGCTGAGGTAGAAAATCAGTTAAATAAAAAGATCAAGATATTAAGATCTGATCGAGGTGGAGAGTATGAATCACCATTTGAACAATTCTGTGAAGAAAATGGAATAATTCATCAAACAACAACTCCATATTCACCATAACAAAATGGTGTAGCCGAGAGGAAGAATAGAACGTTAAAAGATATGATTACTGCAATGCTTTTAACTTCTGGCCTACCGACGAACTTGTGGGGGGAAGCACTAAATATGTCTAATCATATATTAAATAAGGTTCCTCACAATAAAACAGGAACAATTCCATATAAGATATGGAAAGGACACAAACCAAGCTTTAAATACCTCAAAGTGTGGGGGTGCTTGGCAAAAGTTCCAGTTCCGTCTCCCAAGAGAGTCAAACGTAGACCAAAAACAGTAGATTGTTATTATCTTGGGCCAGCCCAAAATAGTAGTGCCTATAAATTTTTGGTATTCAAGTCTGATGTAATTGATATTCATGTAAATACAATCATGGAATCAAGGTATGCCTCATTCTTTGAAGATGTGTTTCCGCACAAAAGGAATGAAGGAAACAATGTCCCAAAAAGGACAAGGGAAGAATCAAACGATTCGCGTGAAGATGAAACTCATCACGAAATTGAGGATGCTGAACCAAGAAGAAGCGTAAGGGCTAGAACTTCCAAAACATTCGGTACAGACTTTTTTACATATGTATTAAAGCACGAACCTCAAACATACAAGGAAGCAATGTCATCTTCTGAATTCTCATGTTGGAAAGAAGCAATCCAAAGTGAGATTGATTCAATTCTAAGTAATAAAACTTGGGAAATTGTTTATATTCCACCAGGAATAAAACCAATTGGCTGCAAATGGATTTTCAAGAAGAAAATGAAAGCAGATGGCTCTATCGACAAGTATAAAACCAGATTAGTAGCCAAAGGATATCGTCAAAAAGAAGGAGTAGACTTCTTTGATACATATTCGCCGGTAACACGAA
This sequence comes from Allium cepa, assembly GCA_030765085.1. Taxonomy (NCBI): domain Eukaryota; kingdom Viridiplantae; phylum Streptophyta; class Magnoliopsida; order Asparagales; family Amaryllidaceae; genus Allium; species Allium cepa. The sequence continues at coordinate 171,050,930 of CM060932.1, forward strand.
TAACCTCTATAAGAATGTTAATAGCAATTGCATCCATCTATAATCTAGAGATTCATCAAATGGATGTAAAAACAGCATTCTTAAATGGAAATCTCGATGAGGAGATTTACATGGAGCAACCTAAGGGATTTATTTCCAAAAGAAATGAAAACAAAGTCTGTAGATTAGTCAAATCATTATACGGACTAAAACAAGCTCCAAAGCAATGGTACGCAAAATTTGATAGTGTCATGATGAGAAATGGTTTTCGTATAAATGAATGTGACAAATGTGTTTATTATAAACAACTTAGACAATCATATGTGATGATCTGTCTATATGTGGACGATATGCTAATATTCGGTCCAAATACTCAGGTAATTGAGACCATAGAGAAAATGTTGATCAACAATTTCGATATGAAAGACATAGGAGTTGCGGATGTTATTTTGGGAATCAAAATAATAAGAACACCTAATGGAATTGAACTATCTCAGTCACACTATGTAGACAAAGTGATTGAAAAATTCCAAGAGTATGGAATTAAAGGAGTGAGGACACCTTTTAATCCATCGGAAGTACTTCATAAAAACACCGATGAGAGTGTAATGCAACTGGAATACTCTCGTGTAATAGGATGCTTAATGTATCTGATGAATTGCACCAGACCAGATATTGCTTACGCGGTAAGTCGATTGAGCAGGTATACAAGCAACCCAGGAAAGGAACACTGGAAAGCACTAATGAGAGTGCTTGGATATTTAAAAAATACCACAAATTATTCCTTACAATATGGAAAATATCATGTCATCTTAGAAGGATATAGTGATGCAAATTGGATTGTTGATTCAGAGGAATCAAAATCAACGAGTGGTTATGTCTTTACCCTAGCAGGGGCAGCAGTGTCATGGAAATCTACTAAACAAACATGCATAGCTCGATCCACTATGGAATCAGAGTTCATCGCTTTAGATAAAGCAGGCGAAGAAGCAGAATGACTTCGTCATTTTTTAGAAGATATTCCATTTTGGCCTAAACCTGTACCGGCCATATGCATACACTGTGATAACCAAGCTGCGCTAAGCAGAGCGCACAACTTTGTGTATAATGGAAAGTCACGACATATTCGTCGACGCCATAACACAGTTGGGCAGTTACTCTCAAATGGAACTATTTCATAGATTATGTGAGAACAAATGATAACCTAGCAGATCCATTTACTAAAGGTTTATCAAGAGAGAAAATTGACTGCGCATCGAGGGGAATGAGTTTAATATCCTAAACCAACAAGAGTTACGTTATACGGAAACCTATCCTAGCGACTGGAGATCCCACGGACTAGGATCAATAGGCAAACCAGTTCTGAGTAACTCAAGACGTAAGGCATTTGCGTGGACATAGTCCAACTCCATTTCTATGGTGCACAATATAAATGCATGCCTGCAGAAGTATTAATAGGTTAAAACTATGTTTTTTAATGATGACCATATCTTGGAAATAACAAGTGGGGTATTTGTAGGATACTCTTAATGGTTGCGATTGTTGATTCATGGGTTTTGATTCATGACACAAGCTTCAGAGATCATAAGACGAACTACAAAGAGAATACTATACAAAGGCGACAAAAAGAGAATAAAAGTAAATTGTGCACTACAAAGGAGACAAGACTACAATCCAGAGATTAGTATTAATATTTTATTATATTGAGTCTTAGAATATTGTTAAAATCATTCCTCAAGAATCATCATTCACATTCAAATAAACATGCTTGCATATTTGAATCAAAATCAAGTTTACAAAAAATGTATGGAACGGGGATCGAACCCGGGTCACTAGTTTGGAAGGCAAGTACTCTAACCAAATGAGCTACTACTGTTTTTGTTTAACAACAGGTCGGCTGACCGACCAGTATCTTCGGTCAACCGACCCTGTAGTCAGTGCACAGATACTCTCTGTTTTATACACGATTTCAAACTCAGCTGACCGGCCAGTTTCTCCGGTCGACCGACCTGCATACAAACGGCTAGTTTTCTGAAGAGTTGCGACTATTTCATGAAGAGATACGTCCCTCAATTCAAGAGATACGGACACAACTTTTGATTGAAACTCTTCATGAAAGATTGTAACTATTCTACAACTATATAAACATGATCAAATCACTTCTACAATCACCGATTCTTGTTTATAATTCTGAAATCTATTCTCTATTTATTTCTGCAAATAAAAGCATTCATTCTTATTTAATATCACTAGAATCCTTGATTTAAATCATAAACTTCGATTCTACGTGATTATCTTCCTTCTAAATCTTCACACACATATATACTCTTGAGGATTTGATTATAGGAAAGTTGTACTATCAAAAGACAATCAGTGTTATTCAGAACACATTCGTCAACAAACTATTTGTATTGAAGTTAAAGTCCTCTTCGGCTGTTGAGGCGGAAAAATTCCTGTTCGGCTGCTCAGGTGTCGTATACCTATTCCTCCGGGTGAAGTGAAGGGTTTAGTTTAAATCCAGAGGGTATTCTGGGACTGGACGTAGAACGGGAAGTTCGAACCAGTATAAAAATTCCTGGTGTGCTTACTTTAATTTTTATTTTACTGCTATTATCAGTTTCCGCATTTATATACCATATTACACGATCCTTAGTGCTACACGTTCACTTTCATTTGGTATCAAAGCAAGGTTATCCCATAACCGTCACAAAGTTATTTGATATTTATTTCTAGTAATATGGCAACGACACAAACTAACGATTTTGGCACTAAAACTAATACTAATTTCACAGTGGGTCAATCAACTTCACGACCTCCATTTTTTAATGGTATAAATTATAATTATTGGTCAACTAGAATGAGAATCTATATACAATCTAGTGGATTTGATATCTGGAATATTATACAAAGAGAGTACATAACTCTTACTGGAGAATACTCAACTTGGAGTAACACACAAAAACTAGATGCTACATCAAATGCAAAGGCTATGAATATTTTATTTTGTGCATTAGATAGAAATGAATTCAATAGAGTTAGCATGTGCACTTTAGGTTATGAAATTTGGAGAACACTTAAGATAACACATGAAGGTACAAACAAAGTTAAATTAAGCAAAATCTCTATGTTGAAAAATCAATTTGAAAATTTCAAAATGAGGCCAAATGAATCTATAAATGACATGTACTCTAGATTTCAGGATATTTATCATGCTTTATTATCACTAGAACAAAAGTTTACTGATTTTGATGTTGTTACAAAAATCTTGAATTCTTTAACGGACGAATGGGAAAGAAAAGTCTTAGCCATTGAAGAAGCAAGTGATTTGTCAACATTAAAACCAGAAGAATTGATAGGTAATCTAATGTCCTATGAAGTAAATTTACAGGCAAAAAGAAATGGAGCACAAGAAAAGAAAAATGTGGCTTTTCAAGCAGAAAAAGACGATTCCGACTCAGATAATGAAGATATGGCGATGATCGCTAAAAATTTCAAATTTTTTTTTGAAATTCAACAGAAAAAAATTCAAGGGAAACAAAAATAACTCCAACAACAATTCTAATAGCAGCAAACCATCATCTTCAGCAATGGAATGTTATGAATGTCACAAGAAAGGTCACATGAAGAAAGATTGTCCAGAAAGCAAAAAGAGCAATTTTAAGAAGGACAAAACCAAACGAAGAGCTTTTTCTGTCACTTGGGACGACACTGACTCATCATCCTCTTCAGAGAGTGAAAGTGATAATGAACAAGGAAATGTGTGCTTCATGGCTTCATTAGACGATGTAAGTGATTTTACTTTTGAAGATTTAATTGAAATAAATTCTGAATTAATAAATGTAACAAAGCAGCTTAAAAAGAAAAATAAGGAGTTGCAAAGAAAATTAGATAGAACAGTCTTAGAAGTAGATATGCTGAAAGATGAGAAGAAAATATTAGAAGAAGAACTTGAAAGTTCTCAACAATCAAATTCTAACTTATCCTCTCAAATTTCGTCAATATCAGAAGAACTAGAAATTCAAAAGTATAGAAATGATGATTTACTTTTCAAAAATAATAGTTTAAACTCTAAGATTAAGGATTTAGAGTTAGAAAAATCTAGTCTTAAGATAAAATTTGATGATATATCTAAAAATGTATCTAATTTTAATAAAGGGAGAGAAAATTTATCCAGGATTATTGAAAATTCTCAACCTGCTTCAAATAATAAGAGATTAGGTTATGTTAAGAATTCAAAAACTCACAATGATAAAAGTGGTTTAGGATATAATAAAACCGATCGTAGAAATAACACTAGATATGCTTTCATGTATAGTAAATATGATAGTGCTAGTACTAAATTTCGAGTAAAGCCTAAATCCAATTTTTATAGAAATTCAAATACTACTATGACCTATAATGTTGATAATTTCTTTAGAAGTACAAAATCATTAACAGGAAATATGAATAAAAATTATCTAAGTATATGGGTTCCTGTTAATTGGAAAAATAGAGAAAAATACATTGATGATTATTTTGATATGGTAGTTAATTAATGAAAATTATATTTATAAAGGTTCAACCATACCCAAATGGGTATGGTTTCCTAAAATTTAGGAAATTATAAGAAGCCTGGGTATCGCATGCTTTAAATATTAATTTTTCTGATACCTTACATTATAAGTAGTAGTTATTTTTATATTGTTCTATGTTAACACTTATGTGAAATATAATTTATATCATCAGTTAAACTCTCCTTTTTGTCGATGACAAAGGGGGAGAAATATATAAAAGCTAACAAGTTTTTGCAGAAAAGTCGCCATATATTCAGGGGGAGAATTACAATATATACTACTTCATCACATAAGTATTGTCATCAATTAAAAAGGGGGAGAATGTTGATTCATGGGTTTTGATTCATGACACAAGCTTCAGATATCATAAGACGAACTACAAAGAGAATACTATACAAAGGCGACAAAAAGAGAATAAAAGTAAATTGTGCACTACAAAGGAGACAAGACTACAATCCAAAGATTAGTATTAATATTTTATTATATCGAGTCTTAGAATATTGTTAAAATCATTCCTCAAGAATCATCATTCACATTTAAATAAACATGCTTGCATATTTTATTCAAAATCAAGTTTACAAAAAATGTATGGAGCGGGGATCGAACCCGGGTCACTAGTTTGGAAAGTAAGTACTCTAACCAAATGAGCTATTACTGTTTTTATTTAACAACAGGTCGGCTGACCGACCAGTATCTTCGGTCGACCGACCCTGTAGTCAGTGCACAGATACTCTCTGTTTTATACACGATTTCAAACTCAGCTGACCGACCAGTTTCTCCGATCGACCGACCTGCATACAAACGGCTAGTTTTCTGAAGAGTTGCGACTGTTTCATGAAGAGATACGTCCCTCAATTCAAGAGATACGGACACAACTTTTGATTGAAACTCTTCATGAAAGATTGTAACTATTCTACAACTATATAAACATGATCAAATCACTTCTACAATCACTGATTCTTGTTTATAATTCTGAAATCTATTCTCTATTTATTTCTGCAAACAAAAGCATTCATTCTTATTTAATATCACTAGAATCCTTGATTTAAATCATAAACTTCGATTCTACGTGATTATCTTCCTTCTAAATCTTCACACACATATATACTCTTGAGGATTTGATTATAGGAAAGTTGTACTATCAAAAGACAATCAGTGTTATTCAGAACACATTCATCAACAAACTATTTGTATTGAAGTTAAAGTCCTCTTCGGCTGTTGAGGCGGAAAAATTCCTGTTCGGCTGCTCAGGTGTCGTATACCTATTCCTCCGGGTGAAGTGAGGGGTTTAGTTTAAATCCAGAGGGTATTCTGGGACTGGACGTAGAATGGGAAGTTCGAACCAGTATAAAAATTCCTGGTGTGCTTACTTTAATTTTTATTTTACTACTATTATCAGTTTCCGCATTTATATACCATATTACACGATCCTTAGTACTACACGTTCACTTTCAGCGATCACCTATGTAAGTGTGAGTTGGGTTGGCTCTATGAGAATTTTAAAAGGCTTTAAATTCTCTATAACACTCGCAGAACCAAGTAGTGTTCAGGACCAAAATGAACACAACCAAGAGATTAGATGAGAAGGGAATCAATGCTTCGTAAAGCTTATTGTCTGGATGTACAATAAAGGCCGACGGTTCAAGATGAAATAATTCACCGATTAGCCAAGTAGATCCGATAAGTTTTAACTAGGAAAAGTTCAAAGTGAAATATCTACTTATCCATGATAAAGCATTATTCCATATGTACTCTGTGATATTTCGCTTCGTGTAGGGGATATGTATATTATCATTCATGTGGGGGATTGTTGGAATTCCTAAAGTTAGAATGAATGGTAATATATAAAGTCCTACATCGTCAAATTGTTGAAAGCTATATTGGTTTATATATGCTTTTCTCAAGAGGAGGTTGGGGGCCTGAGGCTCCCAAATGTATGCTTCGTTGTGAGGAGGGAGATCATGCATCTCCACCACACGCGCGCACGCCGCCGCCGTCCGTCCGAACCGGGCCGGGCTCGGGTTTGGGTCTAATATGATACTCGTATTTTTACTACAAACTGGACCGGGATTTCTGACTGTTGCAGGCCATACGAACAGATGCGGATCTGTTCGGAAGCGGATTGAATAAGCGCAAACAGTAGCGGGTACGACCCGTTAGAAGCAAACAGCACAGGTGCGGCCGAACGCGAGCGGGTGCGACCCGATTGAAGCAGATACGGCGCATAAAGTACCAGGCGACGCGATGCGAGCGGGTGCGAACTGTTGGACGCGAGCATATGCAAACCAGTAGTAGGCGGGTGCGGACCGTTAACGAACAGCAGCGACCAAAAGGCAACGGGTGCGACCCGTCAAGCGGACGCGACTGTTTGAAGGGATGCGGACGAAATTATAAATAGGAGAGAATACTGATCACATTCTCATCCCATTCCAATCTAATTTCTTCTATGTCTTTGCTCTACTGCTCAATATTTCATATATATATCACAGAGTTGATATGCTCATTACAATCTCGTGCAGATTACGTCTGTTGTATCTTGGGAGAATTTTGAAATAAAATTCTTAAGGAAATTGTTACGACAAGCCTTAGACGAAATTTCCTTTATATACTGGTTAGATTCTCTGTAATCTTTCCCGTTTATAAGTTGTACTATTTCTTACAATAGTACAACGTTGTTGTTGCAATTTATTTACAACGTAACTTATTGTTACAATTATCTAATACAGAATTCCATTGTAGTGGAATTCTAATTGATAAACTTGTGCGACAAGTTTATTGTACCGTGCTATCTGTTTTAGTACACCAGACGTATAACATCTTAAGAATTTTACTGTTTTATACTAAAACAGAGATGGCAACGGTTGACAACATGAAAATGGATAAGTCCACCTTTTCAGCGGTTATTTCCGAATGCAATTTGGTTCAGAACCCTTACCAATGGTGGGTTGACACAGGAGCTACTCGTCATGTTTGCTCTGAAAAATCCATGTTTTCAACATACCAGAAATTCGATCAGAAAGAAAGACTCTACATGGGTAATTCTGCAGTTTCCACGATCGAAGGCAGTGGCACAGTTATCCTTAAGTTCACTTCTGGAAAAACTGTCAAATTGAATAACGTGCTTCACGTTCCAGACATACGCAAGAATCTGATCTCCGGCTCAGTGCTATCAAAGAAAGGGTTCAAAATTGTGTTCGAATCAGACAAGATGGTTCTGTTCAAAGCTGGAATGTATATCGGAAGGGGTTACTTATGTGATGGCCTATTTAAGGAAAACGTAGTCGTTATCGGCAATAAATCTATGTATTCTGATTGTGCTATTAATAAAATTGAAGTTTCTTACTTGCTTGAGCACGAAATTTTACTATGGCACGATAGATTAGGACACATAAACTTCCGAAAAATGAAGAAATTATCAAACTTGGGATTGATTCAAAATTTCCAAGTAGATAAGAACTACAAATGTGAGACATGTGTAGAAGCAAAAATGGTTAAAAAGCCATTTCAATCTGTTGATAGAAGCACCGAACCACTAGGTTTGGTTCACACAGATTTATGTGATTTTAAATCATTACCTACAAGAGGTGGGAAAAAGTATTTCATTACTTTTATTGACGATTATACGCGATATTGCTATGTATATCTTTTAAATAGTAAAGATGAAGTAATGACAGCGTTTATAAAATACAAGGCTGAGGTAGAAAATCAGCTAAATAAAAAGATCAAGATATTAAGATCTGATCGAAGTGGAGAGTATGAATCATCATTTGAACAACTCTGTGAAGAAAATGGAATAATTCATCAAACAGCGTCTCCATATTCACCACAACAAAATGGTGTAGCCGAGAGGAAGAATAGAACGTTAAAAGATATGATTACTGCAATGCTTTTAACTTCTGGTCTACCGACGAACTTGTGGTGGGAAGCACTAAATATGTCTAATCATATATTAAATAAGGTTCCTCACAATAAAACAGGAACAATTCCATATAAGATATGGAAAGGACACAAACCAAGCTTTAAATACCTCAAAGTATGGGGGTGCTTGGCAAAAGTCCCACATCGCCAAATTGTTGAAAGCTATATTGGTTTATATATGTTTTTCTCAAGAGGAGGTTGGGGGCCTAAAGCTCCCAAATGTATGCTTCATTGTGATGAGGGAGATCATGCATCTCCACCACACACGTGCGCGCGCCGCGTCCGTCCGTCCGACCGAGCCGGGCCGGACCGGGCTGGGCCAGGCTCGGGTTTGGGTCTTATATGATACTCGTATTTTTACTGCAAACTGGACCGGGCTTTCTGACTGTTGCAGGCCATACGAACAGATGCGGATCTGTTCGGAAGCGGATGCGGATTGAATAAGCGCAAACAGTAGCGGTACGACCCGTTAGAAGAAAACAGCACAGGTGCGGCCGAACGCGAGCGGGTGCGACCCGATTGAAGCAGATACGGCGCGTACAGTACCAAGCGATGCGAGCGGGTGCGAACTGTTGGACGTGAGCAGATGCAAACCAGTAGCAGGCGGGTGCGACCCGTTAACGAACAGCAGCGACCAAAAGGCAACGGGTGCGACCCGTCAAGCGGACGCAACTGTTTGAAGGGATGCGGACGAAATTATAAATAGGAGAGAATACTGATCACATTCTCATCCCATTCCAATTTAATTTCTTCTGCATCTTTGCTCTACTGCTCAATATTTCATATATATATATATATATATATATATATATATATATATATATATATCACAGAGTTGACATACTCATTACAATCTCGTGCAGATTACGTCTGTTGTATCTTGAGAGAATTTTGAAATAAAATTCTTAAGAAAATTGTTACGACAAGCCTTAGACGAAATTTCCTTTATATACTGGTTAGATTCTCTGTAATCTTTCCCGTTTATAAGTTGTACTATTTCTTACAATAGTACAACGTTATTGTTGCAATTTATTTACAACGTAACTTATTGTTACAATTATCTAATACAGAATTCCAGTGTAGTGGAATTCTAATCGATAAACTTGTGCGACGAGTTTATTGTACCGTGCTATCTGTTTTAGTACACCAGACGTATAACAGATACCGCATGGCCATAAAACTGGGGTGTTTCTCATTAATTCTCTTAAGCAATTTACTTTTCTCCTCGATTACGATGTCCCTGTACCATTCGCTTCTAGTACCATTCCCTGTAATCCAAGCAGCAATCTCTGGAGTTATTGGTATATTGTACTGTCTATCATCTCTATCTCTCCTTTTCAATAATCGCAACGAAACATTATTCAAACTACTACCCTCAAACCTGTCTTTAGCCATTCGAAACATCTTAGCTAGTTCATTACACTCGTTAAACATGGCTATTAAATTACTAGCAATACGAGGGTTCGTACACTGCCTAGCAGACAACCCAGGCATGTTAATTCTGTTCGTAACCTCATTGGCTGTATCATAAATATATAGCCGAGAAAATTTAGCTTGGACATCGATCGGTAGCATAGAGCCAATTTTAGGATAATTCTGCCTACTAATTTTAAGTACATAAGGATCCCGACCAATGTTGACTGAACCAATACGTCCACCCATAGAGGTAAATGCAAACATACTGTTATACACTTATATGTTGTCTTTGAAATTAGAACTATCATGGCCACCATTGTAATCAAGCAGGTTATGTAAATAGTCAAGGCATTTTTTATACTTGGTAACTGAATTTTACCGCCTTATAGCATATAGAAAACCTTGGATTCACATGCCTTCCTGACTTTATGTTCCTTTCTTCATACCAAACTGTTGACCAAAATTCCATGGCTCAACTGTTTTTTTTGTTTCAACATTTTTTTAATCAACGTTATTCAGACGTATGTATGCTACAAACCGAGTAAGATAAAAATTAAGATGTAGTCGAACCATTGTAAGCGTGATTTGTGAGAAACTGTAGTCTACTATGTCCAGCATACGATGTCTCAGGCGGATAGGAGTACACGTAAATATTTTTAAAAGGACTAAAAATGTAACAGTTTATTGGGTTGATCCTGTTTTTTTATTGTTAACAGACAGAAAAAAGGAAAGTGTAACATTACCTGTGCCTACTATGTCAAACATACTGGTGCGTAACTCGTTGCGGCATATCGTAGATTGTCTTTTCTTCCTGTTATTGTTACAATTTATTACATTAGATGTAGTACCTTAATTTGGGACTGAATTAAAACTTTGTATACTGAACGAACCTATCATGCTGCCCAGTCCGTCCTAACGTTATCTTTGGCTTATATGACACTGCTGCACGTGACTGCTGTGTATCTTCCATCTGTCTCCTCTCATGTTGTAAAACTGTAGACCTTTTTCTTTTTCTAGCGTTGATTGTAAGTCTTCTTTATTTTCGAGCATTCCTACCTGCTTCACTGCTATCCATAATTTATGAGATTAAAAAAGACCTACAAAGGGCTGTCAACTATATTTTTGCTACTACAGACAGTCACAGCAGCATCCCGAAAAACTTATAAGCACCGACTAATTATAGAGAAATCTGGCTGTAGTTTAATATGCATTGTGTAATGTATGAGGGCAGTAATTAACAGTCTTCCACATGCTTATTTAAATACAGATTTATTTTCGATTTGGCCTGGTTTTTAAAGTTATTATCGCATATAGCCTCGTTTTAAAACTAATATCAAATATAGCTCTGTTTTTGTCAGATCGACGCTAACTGCTCAAAATGCACTGGCGGCTTTTCAAAAGTCGCCAGTGCAATTTTTTTCTGGCGACTTTCGAAAAGTCGCAAGTGTTATTTTTTTTGAAATTTTTTTTTACACTGGCTCCTTTTCAAAAGACGCCAATGTATTTTTTGAAAAAAAAATTACACTGACGACTTTTGAAAAGTCGTCAGTGCATTTTGACTAGCTCGGCGTTGAGCTAGCCAAAACAGGGCTATATTTGATATTAGTTTTAAAACTGGGCTATTTACGATAATAAGTTTTAAAACGAGGCTAAAATGAAAAAAAATCCTTTAAATACAGAATGTACAGTCTGTCATTCAGTTGTACTGAGCTCTGCCTCATGCATGTTGCTTGCAAAAAATGACAAACAAATAGAACTGCGCTTTTTAATTATTTCAAATGGTAAAGAGCATTTTTGAAACAAACAGCAGCATAAGTAAGTTGACGTCTTCTATATTGAAAGACGTACTAAATGGTTGAAAATTAGAATAGCGCTGAAGAGTAATGGTTAACTGTTTAACTGTCAACTGTAATAGGTAAATAAATATAAGCAAGTAAACCTGTATATGGTTTACAACGGTTGGAAAATGGTAATGAGTAGCTTGAACTATAAGAACAACAACATATGTACAATAAAAATGATTTTTAATATTTGGAATAATAATCCATCAGGACATATAAAAGTGTAGCATTATTCAGGTTTAGAAAACTTGCACCATAGCCGACATGGTATTTCACATGAAAAAAAAAGTGTATACAGTAAAAATTTAAGCAAGAGTTGGTATATTCACCAACTGGAAAAATCAAACGAATTAATATAACTGATGGTGGTAAGTAAAAGGCTTTAATTAAATTGTTTAAAGTCTACTTATGCCTATTAAAATACAGTGGTAAACCCATGATATTCCAAGTACTGTAAGATATCATCCTAATTGCCATTAACCTGCTCATTTGCTTATACCAACTTTCTACCGACTGCACTTCCTTTCTACATACAACAGTAATACACGTAGTTTCACCGTAAAATTAGTTAACATAACTTTTCCACAGTTGTTCATCTCGTCTCCCAAAACATATCGTTCTCCACCGAATGACTGTCCAGTCAATTTTTACACAAAATGGTATGAATATGCATAGTTATGGTCTTCTCAAATGTGGAGAAGCCACAGTTTTTGTATAGGATTAACATTTGGGTAGGATGCACTAACTTGATGATAGCTGACTATAGTACTGTATTACAGAGACAACATATGAAATTAAAACATAAATTCAGGTCTGCCATACGATATGTTCAACTATGGAGTACTCACAGTATTTGTATACGACTATCAATTTTAAGCAAGCACTGTCACGGTATCATCTTACTGCAGTACTACAGTGTAGTGATAACATGTCAACATACAACAGAGCTTCACTTCGTTATCACAAAATTGCGTTCATAAAACACCACTGTATGGAGATTATTAATATACTATGTGCTGACTGTTTGGTGTTCAACAGTAAAACATATTACATGTCTGACAAACACTGATTGTTTGTTTATGTAGGTAAGATGACCAGCCTTTGTTCGAAGTCAATGTATCTAATATTTGTATTTTTTATCAACTACTTCTACCACCCATTTTAACTATTCTACCAGAAAGTTGTATATTTATGCCCCACCTTTTTTACATATAAATCCTAAGTTGTACAGAAAATGATGTAATATGCAACCTGATACCCTTTTCTCAAGTACACAGTCATTCAAATTTTATACATTATGAGTATATAATGATAGTTGTTCTAGCACAAAACAGAAGTTATACCTCGGATCGCTTCTAGCAATTTACATACTCCTCTTTGGATCAGGAAAGTATCTTCCACAGACAGATAGACAGTTGAGTTGGTTTAGAACCATCATGAGAAGGACCAGGCATGAAAAAATGTAGGCGTACTGGACATAAAAGTACGTGTTAGGGATGAAAAAATCATAAACTTAACGATATTAACATAAGCAGACAAATATGTGGACGGAGTAAAATATATTTGTGTGATCTTGCCAAAAATGAAACCGGGGAGAAAAATATAGCTAACAATGAGTCAGTACTAACCGATCACCCTAACGATATTGAAATTTGTTGAAACTTTTTGTTCGTGTACTGCTACCTAAGCTAATGGTTTTCTTTACATACTTAGTATTCTCTCTCACAGTGAATATTAGGTGCTGATCTTTTATTTCCGGGTTCATCATGATTCAAATTCCCCCACATAACACCTGATTGTGTGTTACCGTTCATTCATATACGTATACAGTATGTCGTTTGCTTGCAGCCGGGGTAAAAAATATAAAAAGAAATAAAAAAACGTCAATTTAATAATGTTCTTGTCTACGCGGCAGTAGAGGAAGTCGAGGAAGATTCAGTAAACAGTGCATAATTGCTTATTACAGTTTGCCAAAAAGATGACAGTTAAAAGGTAGAGGTCAGTACCTAACAGAGCATCCATCACAAATCAGCGGGAGTTGGTTATATAAAATGAGCATTAACTTATAGTGGAACAAATAGTGATAAACAAAGGGGTTGTGATGATAGATGGTAAATTGGTTGTAAGTAAGAGCTTGCACTGTGTTTCCAGTTCTCTTTATGAATAAAGTACTCGATTCAAAGGAAAACAAACAACATCTAGGGTGGAAACTCAATGGCAGATATGGCATATAAATACCTAACTGAACTACAACCACTAATCCATTGTAGTGGAAACGATTAAGGTCGGAGGAGCAGGTGAGAAATCCCTATGGGATTAAATACGCGACTACGGGTGTGTATAAAACCACAAATTACAGAAATGAATATGAAAAAAAATTACTGACCTATTTGTCGATGAATTCGCAAATCGAAGACAGAAATGAAGGACCGTTAATGAATTTACGTTGTGGACAGGCGTGTGGAGAAAGATTCGAGCGGAGACTGAATTTGGAAGAGAATAAGAAGCCAGTGTCTCTGTGGAAAAAAACGGGCGGGATTTGAAATGGAGTTGACAAACAATTAAAGCTGATGTAGTTAGCGGACCTAAAAGAAGGACACGTGTCATCATTTAAAAGATCTGGTTTTTCTTTTCCGGGCTCGTGGAGATATTTTGTAGTTGTACCGATCTAGCCGCGTAAAAGAGACGCTACCAAAAAAATTTGAAAATTTAGGGAGTTAGAAAAATTTTGACAAATTTTGATAATTTAAATTTTGGTTTTAATTTAAAATTTGAAATGAGTAAGTAAGTAATGTTGTTTGGGAATATGGAAGAATTTGAGAAGTTGGTAAGAATGATAATGGGTCTTTTATAAAAAGATGGTTGGTAAGTTGTTGAACTATTCGGATTGCGAAATAGTTAACGGGTTATGAACCATTTCTCTTAACTAGTGATTTCGAGGACGAAATTCTTTTAAGGGAGGGGGAGGAATGTGACGACCCGGAATTTTTGATATTAGAAATTAGAATATTTAGTTGATTTTAAATATTTAATAGTTTATTTTTAACTTGAATTTCAAATATCGCTATTTATTGGATATTTAAATATTGAATTTAATAATTGGAAATTGGGTAAAATTGGGAATCTTAAATTTCTAGCTTGTTAAAAATATTTTAAAGACTTATAAAATTTGTAATGATGATACTGAAAATAATAAAAGTGAGAGAATCAAATTTAAAGGTGATTTGTCCAGTTTTGAAAAAATATCGTTTAAATTGATATTTAAAAATAGCCTTCCGAGGCACAATCTCGGATTTCGATGAAACCAGTTCCATTGGATCCATAATAATGTTTTATTATCGAATTTCAAATTTCGTAGTGTTTGAAGTTGTCGTGTGGTACGATAGGTAAACGCGCTGAAATTTATATCGAATTCAATATAAATAACTGGATCCAAAAATCTATCTTCTTCATACGATCGAATTAGAACTCGAAATCTTTTCCATTATGTTCGTAATAGGGTATAACATTATAAATGCCTAACAGCATGCCTCGATAGGAGGTCGAGATTTTAGGCTTCGTTTTCTAAACGATTTAAATTTAAATTTATATATATATATATATATATATATATATATATATATAAATGGTTTGACTGGTCAAAGTATTCACATCAGAATTATTTTATTTTCAATTCAAAACAGTGTAGCTAGTTGTTCAGTACACGTTAACATTGAAACGTGTCTCCTTGCCTTTTTAATCACACTCCAGATGTCCACTTCGAAATAAAGAAATACAACTTTCCCTCTTTTAAAATATGGCTTGCGAATTCTTCTTTTTCTTTCCTTCTTCGAAATCAAATTCCTCTCCTCTGATTAATCTAACCCAATTCGAATCGAGATAAACAGAAAAATTAATGGCGAGCGAAATCAGAAAACTTTCTTTCCCTCTCCTCCTTTCTCTTTTCAAACCAAAATCGTTCGAAGTTTCCTCAAATTAGAGTGCCGATGTTTTCTCGTTCGAGCTCAAGCTCGAGGCTTCAGGCAAGGTGCTTCTCGAGGGAAGGCACTCGTGTAGGCCAGAGGTGGCGAAGCTCGCTGTGCCGTGTGGCCTTGACGCGATGTTGTTTAGGTAAAAGGGGGCAGTCGCATTTCAAGCAAAGAGGGGCAGACTACTATCGCTTTGGGGTTTCAATTGACGGCGACTTAAGGAAGATCGATTTCGTGGCAGCACGCTCGATCTAGGGTAGTGTGAAGGTGCAGCAAGGCGCTCGAGGGGTGTCGAGGGTTTGGAACAGCGACTAGCTCGAGTCGCGAGCTCTGGCCGAGCTTTGTGGTGGTGGTTCACATGCGATTGGAGGGGAGTTGCGACTCGAAGTCGTTGTTTTGGTACCTTGGTTCGCATTTTTGCCAGTAAGGTACGAGATAATTAATTTGTTTATTTATTTATTTATATTAAAATTAATGTATATATGTGTGTGTGTGTGTGTGTGTATTAGGTAATGAATATAACAGTAAGGCATATAAATGCAGTTTTTTCAAATTTATATATAATCAGATTTTGAAAAATATATATATATATAATACGAATTTTAAATGTTTTAAGAGTTTATGTAATGTTAGATTTCAAATTCTATATGGATTATTTTTATAAGTATATATATATATATATATATGTATATATATATATATATTATTTCAAAGGAAGGTAAATATACATATTCACATTTTATCACTACTAAGTATTTAAAATATGTGTTTAGGGCAATTAATGTATTTAATAAAATTATATAATTTATCTTAGTTACTGAAAATAATTTATTATAGGAAAATTAGTTCAAGTAAAATTATTAGATTGAGTCAAGATTTATTAAATGGAAATTAATTATTCGAATGTTCGAATATTAATAAACCGTATAATGTTATACATGGTCTTAAATCATGAAGAAAACAAGTCGAGATGGAAATGGGTTGCAAACAAAAATCAAAGGTAAGTTAATCTCACTCATTTAGATTACCGTTTAAATTTAAATAGTTAAATTTAAATTATTGGTTGATTGATTGAATTGTTTGGATGTGTTATTATATATCATATAATATATATATATATATATATATATATTAGAGTGATTGATTTCCCGCATTATATAGCGGATGAGACCATATGCGCCCCGTATAATAGCGGATGACCCTTTATACCGCTATATTCCACCTCGAAGTGGGATTGGTATTTTATATTGTGCTAACATCTATGGATGCAGAGAAACAGGTTGGAGGGATCCAATGGGATTCCTCAAAACGTTGAATTTATTTTATATTTAGCGATGTGTTTTATGTGATAATCTGTAATGGATTTTATTGATTTCATTGGGAATTGAAATTATTGAATGTTATGGCTTAGTGAATATATATTGGTGTTTGAGATAATGAAAAATATATAAAGGTTGGATTTTTTAAAGGGAATAAAAAGGAAAATTTTTAAGTAAAATAATTACAGTGAATTTGGGTAAATTAAAGATTGAATTTGGAAAAGTATAAAAGTTTGATTTTTAAATTCAATCAAATAAATTCTGAGTATGGAAATGAAGATAGAGATTTTAAATAAATGAAAATAAAAGAGTTTTGGAGAGATATTTTCTAAAAATTTAAAGGATTTTATTTTCAAAATTATGATTTAAATGTTTGGGAAGAAATAAAAGGGTAGAATTTTGAATGAAGTATGAAATGGATATTTCAGTTTAAAATAAGATTTTCAAATCATAAATATAGAAGTAAATATGGAGTTAATGGGTTTTAAACAAATTTGGGTAAGTAAAGGAATTTATTTTAAAAAGGAGTTAGTTTTGAAAATCGATTTGAAAACTGATTAAGTGTTTGAAACTAGGATTAAAGGCGAATGAGATTATGGAATTTATAAACGGGTTTTATAAATAAAGTGGAATACTTATTAGAGGATAATTTGGAAGTATAAATTTAGGATGGGAATTTATAAAGGAAGAGTAATTTGTTTAAAAATAAATAGTGGGTTAACTTTAAAGGTGTGGAAAGGAAAGTGTATTTCCCTGAAAAGCCAAGTATATTTTCAAAGAAAGATTTTCAAGTATAAGTTAGAGGTTTTAAAGTGGTTTCAAAGAATGTTTAGAAAGAAATTATTCTTTAATGGTTTTAAATTTTTTAAAAACAAATATTTATTAAATTAATTGTATAAGTAAGTTATTTTAAAGGTTTAACTAGTATTATGATTCAAAAGATAATTACTTGAATATATATACCTTATAGAATAACTTTTATTTTAAAATTAGTTTTGGCTTAGGTTTTGCATGTGAAATTATTATAAAATTTCATAACTAGTATTTTAAATAAAGTGTTTTAAGTTGTTTTTATTTTAAGTGTTTTAAAGTGTATATTTTCGGATAAAGTGATTTAAATTAGTTTAAAATCTAAAGTATTAAGACTTGGTGATTTTCAGTGGGAATAAAACAATTGGGTGGAAATTTATTCCACGAGAGAAAAGTGATTTGAAAACTCTTTTCAAAGGGTTGAAGTGTAGAAAATATCTTGCAAAGCTATTTTGAATAATAAATAATTTGAAAAAATATTAGGGCTGATGAATTATTTGTGGATGTTATTTGATAGTTAAATAACCGACTATCAATATTGGTCGATGCGCTGATCGTTTCGAAGAGACCGAGATCGGGATTAATTTCTCGAAAATCACTTCGATCCGGTTTGAACATTTTCATGAGGAAGACAAGATTTTGGAGTCGAAAATGGAGCAGTGAAGTGCAAGGGCTGAGCGCTACTAATCCAGAGGGTGATTCCCAAATGGATGTAGTAGGAGTAGTGCCTTCGTTTTCGTTTGGACCCGGAACGGACTTGTATGGACGAATGCTATCAGAACATCGTCAGAAGGACGATGATCATTCTAAGTGAGATGTGTTCTAAAAAGGTAACACATAGCCTCGAGCCTCATCAACCGGGAATGGACAAAACAGGAAAGGTGCAGCAAGGCTAAGTGGCTAGCAACCAATTAGGGTAAAGTCATCCCTGTCTAGATGTCCCTTTTTATTCGGCTGTGTGGGCGGATCTTGATCCTAACCGCGGGGTGATCTTATTCGGACTATCATGTAAGGGGTAGCTCCGATCTGGTGTAGCAGGGGATCAAGGTGGATCCTCGGTACGGTGATCTAGACCACGTACTATGACGGGAGGTACCCCAGTATCCCTTCCATTGATGGAAACCCAATCTCCAATAAGTGCCTTCGGATTTGTTTGTATACCTATTATGCTGGAATTTAATGAATGTAACAATTTTGGATATTTGAATAAGTATTTGTATATAGACACTATTATAATATCAGAGGATTTTAAATAAAAAAAAATTTGGTTATCATAAGGTAAAAACCCGGCATGTTTATTTGTGGCGTGGTCTTATGAGATACCTTTGATTTCAAAGGATTTTGAAACTTTAATAATCCAATTGAGTGTGTTTTCTTACACTGGTTTTCCAGACCGACTCGGGTATTGTTTTGTTATAATGCTCAGGTCAGACCTAGTATTATAGACTACAAATTCTGGATGGACTGTTGTGGAGCTCAGGAGACGAGCTGAATGACGAAGCGTATTTTGGTAGATTTATATTCCGCTGTGCAGTGTAAGCTATATATTCAGCTTTGGAAGGACGAGATATTATAGTTGTCCTGAATTGTGATGTTGATTTGGGTTGTACTCTGACGATGTAATGTATAAACAGTTGTAGATTCTTTTGTATAAAAATTCGTTGTTATTTATTATATTTTGTTCCGCTGGGATTGTGAGATTCTGATGTTGTTTTTTTGTCTATTTTCTTCTTCTACCTCCTTCTTCTTTCCCTTACAGTCAGGTTTTACGGCATTCGATTGTTCGACATTTAATAAAGTGGACGTATTGATGTCGATTTTCGGGCGTCGAAAAATCGGGTCGTCACATACCCCTTAGAAAGTATGGCCGCCAAGTTATTATGAACATGAGATAATCCTCCGTTTAAATGTGCATGAAGCTTTAATGGCCATTTAGCATGTGCATTTTCTCATAATTGTACATCACGGTAAGTTGGTAGGTGGGGTCCTCCATGATACATGCTTTGAATTATTTCCATTTTCATTCATTTGTTTCCTCTTGCGCATTCATATTTTTCATGAAGCCTCTTGTAATTTTCATCCAATTTTCCTACAAGTAAAAATAAACTGTGGAAATATATAAATTCTCAAATTAATATATGCACAAAAATGACCATTTTGCCTCTATACGAAGATGAATAAATGATGATTTGAAAATAATTTAACTTTTGGTTTAAACATTTTCAAACACCCTATATGCTTATTTATTTAATTAAATTCGATTAAATATGAAAGTAAAAAATATGCACATTTATGTGCACATCATCGTTACTGAGATGTTATATTTCTTCGACACCTTAAAAAAGAAAAAAGACAAAAGAAGAAGAGAAAATGAGAAGGAAAATGAATATACTTGATTGAAATGCGACATAGCTCCCACAAAGTTGAAGAGCTCAACTTATCTGTAGAAAAAAGTGATTCGAGACTATGTGAAACGATGAATTAATGCTCTTGTAATGGATGTAACGCTTCAAGGTGTCTATTAAAGGGGCGAAGGCCCCTTTGCAGATATTATCATCACCTGTCTTGATCGAAAGCGTATTATGGTATTCCTAGCATACTTTGAGGGGGTAAGTATTATCTAACATTTGAGCCGAGCGGCATCTTGATAGATTTGACTTCAAGAAGAGACGGACCAAGAAACTTAGGAGGTATCAGGAATGATGGATAAATAGAGCACATGAAGTTTATAAAACATTTGCATAAGACTAAAAAAGTCGGTACCACGTTGTCTAATCATGTCGGTACCGAGAGGTTTGGTACATGGGGCCCACCTCAGGCTAATGATGACGATGCATGATACTCTGGAGGAAAATATGGATTTGGATGAAAAATTTATGCCCGTACCGACATGATTTGAGGGAACATTTTTGTCAACATAGATCAAATCTTGAAGACTTAGGCAAATATAAAGAAGAATTAAAGTCCCCAATTAGCAAATCATGTTGGTATTGATCAAATTAAGTCGGTGCAGAAGGTATTGGTTACTGGTTTTGATATGATCTTCCTTTCTGAAAGCTCGGATTTAACTTCTTACATTTTCTTGCATGTACTAGCAAATTTGGAAAAGGATCCCGACTATAAATATACATCATTCAACAATGAAATAAGGAATTTTTAATTCAATTTTAAGTTTTGCATCTAAGTTCTACCATTTGTTTTCAATCATTTTTAGATTTGAAATCCTTGTATTCTTAGTTGCAATTGTGAAGACAACTAGAAATAAAGCTGATATTGGATGTAGTCAATAAAATTAAGGCCAACCACTTTAAAAATCATGACTTTCCTCATTTTCAATTTTGTTTTCACTTGAATGTTCTCGTTTTTGGTTGAATTAGGGTGTTGTACCAATTTTTGGCATGACATCACCTAACAAGAAATGTCTCAAAGTCTTCAACGTGAACACAACCTTTTCCTCTTGCATCAATACTGCCCTAAGATCGATGCCGCATGCATCCGTGTAATAAATGTTTTTGCTCCCTCCGAAATGACGAGGACGGTGCATTAGTCAACAATTATTTCAGTTCAGCAAAAGAATTCTCACAATGGTCATCCCAAATAAATGGTTGATTATTATTGGTCAAGTGAGTAAGAGGAGTAGCCACCTTTGAAAAATCTTTAATAAATTTTATAATACCCAGCCAATCTTAGAAAACTATAGGCCCACTGGCCATCTTGGGTGCCTTTCAATCTTGCATCGTGACTACTTTACTTGGATCTACCAAGATTCCATGCTCGAATACAACATGACATAAGAAACACACTTCTTGCATCCAAAAATGACACTTCGAAAATTTACCCTTCAACGGAAGTTGCATTAAAACTTCCAACACCACTCCCAGATGTGATTTGTGTGCCTCTTCATCTCCAGAAGGTACCAAGATGTCATTGATGAACATGACCACAAATATTTAGTTATTCTTGGAAATCATGGCTAATCAAGTCAACAAAATACGCTAAAGCATTGGTCAACCCAAATGGCATGACCTTCCATTCGCAGGACCCATTAGGCATTATAAAGCGATCTCTGACACACTATCCACTGCTATCCTAAACTAATTGAACCACATCACAAGATCTAATCGCGAGAAAATATTTGTGCCACTAAGTTGTTCGAACAAGTGATCTATATGCAGCAATGGATACTTGTTCTTTTGGGTTAACTTTTTTAACTCTCTAATCAATGCAAAGCCTCAACGAGCCATAAGTCTTAGCAATGAATGCAACCGGTGCACCCCACTTTGGAGTACTTCATTGAATAAAACCATTTAGCAATTCCTTGGTTTGCACTTACAATTCCCTTTGAGCCTTGATACAATGTACGTAATTGGCATAACCATTGCCTTAGCATCCTTCTTATGATAAATATGGAAGCCAATCTCTCTATGGGGAGGTAAGCCCGTAAATTCCTTGTACACATTAGTAAAACCCCAAACAGTAGGAATCGATAACAACCCGTCATGAGAAATGTCTAACGAATATAGGTAACTACTCATGACGAAGATCTCTAACTCATAGTGCATGTCAAACCACTGTACTTTCCTCTCAAATTCATTGCTCTTCATAATCAAGCACCATCTTGTGTTAGCTCATCCAATCCATACTCAAGATAAGGCCGTACCCTGAAAACCCAAGAACAAATGCATCACAAGAATACACGAATCCGTTTTCTCCAATGGAACATTTTAGCAAACCATATTCAAACAGCAAACCCCCAAAGGGATTTAACATAACAAGAGGTTTACATACAAATTCTTGATCCAAATGCAAGTTATCAAAAAAGTGACTAGATATAAAACAATCTTAAATCCATTGTATCAAAAAGAACTTGAATAAGTGTATCATTAATAGAAATCAAAACATCCAAGATGGCATTCTTCCCCTTCGCTTGAATCATAGCTCCACCATAGCTCAAAGCTGCTCCAATAGTGTAGAATTTTGTTAGACCACCTCTAGATTGTAATGGATGCTCCCTTTTATAATTTCCCACTTCATTACAATTAAAATACTTGCGCTTCTAAGACCCACTTTTCAATCCATGGAAATATGGCCCTTAAAGTGGCATCTTCTACATACGATCTCACTCGCTTTGGCTGTCTTTAGTTGCCCATTCTTAATTGCTTGTCCTTTTCACTTTATCAAAAACTTTGGTTTCACCTCAACTTTTTCCGCCGCCTCAACAACTCCCTTAGACCCCTCATAGGAGAGAGAGATATATGTACAAGATTCTCGACAGTCACTCTCACTGCAATTTGACCAAGAACTTGACTTTAAGAACTAGGTTTAAACCCCTTGCAAACTTTGATGTTTTCTTTAATGGAGCATTGATAAGATCCATTCTAAACTTTACTGGAGCATTAAAATTGCTCACATAATCCCGCTTAGAAAGATTCCCTTGGCGAAGGTTGATGAACTCTTCGAGCTTAGTTCCCCTCTCGGCCTCTAAAATGAATTGAATCTAAAATCTATGATTGAAATCATCCCGAATAATTTCCTACTCATTGACTTCAATAAGTTTTACTTCCCATCAACTAAGAGTTTTCCTTCGGAGATGCCATGAAGCAAGCATACACCTCATCATGCCATCAAGTGCCATATTATTGAATATAGGATCATAAGATTTGAACCAAGTTTGAGTCTCGAAAAAGTTTTCGTACCCATGTATAGCTTCCCGCCCAAGCTTATAAACACTTGGCACATCCTTAAGAAGTCCACCGCCAGTGAAAAGGGAAAAACCACGATCGTACCACCCAAATCCCCTATAGAAACATTTAGAACTGCCCTCACCGATGGTGTAGCTCATGTCATAGACGCTATGTATTGTCAGACCAAGCAGGCATCTTGAATACATTGCAGAATTTTCATGGGCCCAACTTGTCATTGCTTTGTATGTTGTCTAATAGTTGCTTTTCTATAAAAGGTAAAAATTAGTATCTTACTTGACCCTCGTACATGAGATAAATGGTGCATACTTATGTACAAGTAGTTATGTGGTAAGAATATAAAAATACGCTCTCTTAACGTTATCCAAATTTTATTTTGGGTAACCTAGGCTCTGATACCAAATGTGATGACTATAGGATTCGAACCCCTAATTGTGATCATTATGGGATTCTAATCCCTACCGCCCTAGTAAAATACACCATGCACTAACCATCATACTAAAAGATTTTTTACTAACTTTCCCAAAGGGATGTTACATAATGTCCACTTAAAGAGCCCAACGTCCCAATATGCTCATCATCACACACCACCCTAACATTGTGCTTGTAACCCATAATAGTATCCCACAGACTGACATTTATATTATCACAACACACAATTCTGATAAAATACTATCTTTAATACCAAATTTAATGACATGCCATTCATATACCCAAAAATCCAAACACTACAACGCTTGGATCCCCAGGTACCGAAAATGAGGTCTCTTAAGGGTAGAAAAAGAAGCGAAAACAAAGCATCCATCACAGGATCACATAGAACTCACAATGGAATGTTAAAAATGTAATTCCCACATATATATGACCAATATTGTAAATGGCATAACAGCGTTAAGGTGGTAGGATTCATCATCGTAATACATAACACAACAAACTTATGGAGTTAAACGATACAACATCCTAAAATAATATATCTCATATACAAGATAAAGCCTAACATGTCTATATACAAAATGCTGGATATATAATCATAGTAACATAAACCTATGCTTCCATAACCTACTCTAGCTAGTAATTCCCTCAAGTCTCTAGCCCATATCTACTTAATAAATAGATAAAAAAAAGTAAAACATAGAGAGAATCAGACATAAAGTCTGGTGAAAGGGAAACATCGCTAAAAACATGACATCTGATACACTAATATGACATGAATAATGTAATAAATGGTACCCCGGAATATCACCCATATGTAAGCAACGTATACATAAAATAAGTGCAAGAGCTCTAGAGTAATGCTATATTGTACATAGCACTGCTCTTCTCCTACATCAAATAAGTTAGCATAATGAATAATAGTGCTAATAGAATCGTCGAACATGTCATACAAGGAAACATGTAAATCCATAGCCACAAACAACAGGCCAAAACTCCAAGGCAATGTTGTATCATACCGATAACTGAAACATTAAGTAACGTCGTATCATTCTCCAATTCTGACTCTATATTAACATCGTATCATACCTTGTTACATATCTAAAATTGATACTAACGAGTTTACACTTTTCCATTGAACTGCCATACGTTAGAGAAAATAAAGTGGTCATTGTCACCTCATGGCAAAGAATGGTATAGATAAGCATCCTCGTCTCTTAACTACCATCACACTCAGTGAACACCATGGCTGATCCCCAATAGTCTTAATGGAAAAATAACGATGCTTAGTTCGTAACTATAGGCCTTGGGTGTGGTGGCGTTGTATTATACTCAACCCCGATCTATGAATCTTCGATATTTTGATGATCGAATAATGAAGTCGTGCCTTATGCTGAAACCACGTAGAAGTCACGCCTAGCACAACTGCCTATTCCTCTCCCTCATAGATCATTCAAGTTTCCCAAACCATGGCACATTTCCCAATTGCACTTTATATCATCTCCTAATAACCTTACATCGTAGTATATGCCAGAGTCTCAACTTTAAGCTATGTGTGCCCATATGTCAAACAACACCAAAACATCACTTCATAGTCACGTTAGACCCCACGAGCCTTGCTCGAATGTCAAAGTCCCATCTGATCATCGTGCATTGGAGAAAATGTAAAAAAATTCCACATTGATAATTGACTGGTCGACCATAGCCAGTCGACCGGTTATGGATCTAATCGAAATAACTAAGCCAATTTTGGCCTATTTCTTTACGTCTTAGAAAACTGGCATCTTCGCCTACTTTCAATCGACTAGTCGTCCTTACTAGTTACTGAACAATTTACGAACCATACCAAGATGAAGTGTTCAAACAAAAACACAATACAATAATAGCCTAACAACAATCATTCTCAAGCAATCATTAGCACACAACATTATCATCATTTGATTTAACTCAAGTTATCTTTCCTGACTTAGTTTATTAATCCAATTCAATGTTTCAATTAATCTACTTACGTACTTTAACAAGTAATAAACTACTAATCATTCAATCAACAGACAAAGCACTAATGGTTAAGCTTTAACCTAATAAAGTGATTAAATAAGCATAAAAGTAATAAAAGAGATTTTATAGAGTAGAGAGTCATTCCTACTCACTTAAGCTTGAACAAAACCCCGATTTTTCTTGAAACCCACTCCTCCAAATCTCTATTAAGAAATTATGAGAAGAGTAACTCAATTATAGGGAAATCCAATTTATGGGTATTGTAATGGAAGATCAAACTTGAGTTTAGATTATTTTAGGTGAAGAGATCAAGGAACTATGATAAGAGGAAGGCGAGTTAGGATTTAAGATGGTTGGAGAAGATGAAGAAGGAGCAAATAAAAATAATGAGAAATGAACTTATCATTTTGGATTAGGCCTCTTAAAGCCTCTTTCTTGCCTACTTACAAATTTTCCGTTCTAGACACAATATCCTCTTTTCTCCCATTTCTTCGAGTATTATATGTTTTCTAACTATAAATGACATTCCAAACACAATGAACTAGTTTCTGGTACAAATTACACCATCTTCAAAAATTCAAATTCTACACTTAAAATTATTCTAAACTCGACCGAACCCATTTTAGCTGATTAAATCAACACACATTCATAATGCTTCAGTATACATATAAAATCTAGGTGGTTGCACAAGTGGTCAAAGCTTAGTTATCCAAGCTACTCCAGGCTCAAGTGCTCCTCCTAAGCTAGACAATGGGAAGAACATCGTCACAAAATGTGTGCTTTTTGTTTATGACTTTCCAATACATGCTTTATTTAATACTGAAGCTTCACATTCTTTTATTGCTAGTCATCTTGTTGATAGATTACACCTAGTGCCTCATTTTGTTGATGTTTCTCTTATGTTCATGTTAATATTATATTTATTACTTCTTCTGTGATTTTTAGAATATATATTGTGATAGATATGCTCTATTTTAAATACTATCTGGTGAACTATCATTTGTGATACTTATAGAATCAAAGTGCTTTTTGGTAGGGTGTTAAAAATGGTGGTTCGTTACATGTCATGTGATTAAACACAATCAAGGTACATTTTAAATATTTAATATGAAAGATACTCTTAAGTCCAAGGACTACTGCACAATATTACAATAGATCTTCTATTTTTACTTAGTTGTATCAAGCTATAAAAGATTCTCATTGAGTCATTTTATGATTGTTCCAAACAACTACAAGTGTGAAATCAGTTGGTGTCCCCAATGGTCATGAGTAATCCAGCATGTGGAGAGCATTACATACACTGATCTTAACAGATATATTGATATCCATTTTGTCGATACATCTTGATTAGGAGCATTTTAGAGATAATTATGTTTAGTGTCGATTCAAAACTCATGGTCATGAACATATTCATAACCATAATCGATTAAATATTTTTCCTAATGATTTTCTAATTGTATATATTTACTGTTTTTAGATCATTACTTATATCATGATATAACAATACACAATAGAAAACAAAACCACGAGCATTCTTTATTTCAAATAAGATTCTTACACAAGAGTTGAGTTATATAATAATAACATAATTTCTCTTAGGTAATACCCTTAATTTTGTAGTAACTTAGGAGCAGTTGGGTAATTTGATTATATAACTTAAATCTTACAATTAATATTGTTTGAAATAAGCTAAGCATTTGTTTTTTTTTCTATTGTTTACATTATCATATTAGGCTGCAATTAATGTTTTAATCCATTAAATACATACAAATAATAAATATTTAGGAAAAGTATTTAATCGATTGAAAGTACAAATATGTTCGTAACTATGAATGTTAAATGTACACATTAAATGATCACTGCTGAATTATTTTCACACTATAGGAACCGAGCTAGTCTGAAGCGGGTGAAATAGGTAGATTTTGAAAGAAAAAAAAATCCTATTTTGGATTTATTGGGAATATAAAGTCCAAAAGGATTATTAGATCCAATCTTATATTGTTTAAATAAATTCTTATTTTATTTAATTTGTTTAAAAGGTGTTTCATTTAATATAAATTAGATATATTATAATGAGCTTATCAAACACACTCATGTATGTATGTATGTATGTATATAGTGCAAATGCAACATATAAAAAGTATGCATGGTTAATGTGTATGTATATAAGTGTTGGGATCTACACCGCAACGTCTTTACCACTCTATATATGCCTTAGTTGTCCATTGTTTCATTAATTGTATATAAAATAACAATTTTATGTCTACATATATATTAAAATTGATTTTGACTATTTTGCAAGTTTTGAAATCTAAAATTAACGATTTGGAATATAGTTTTGATTTAAGGAGTTTAAAATTAGATCTGCAAATTTATACAAAAGCCATTTAATAAATTTTGAACAAATAATACACATACATACATAAATAATAATAAAAACTATATTTAAATTTAAAATAACACATGTATTTGTAAAATGTATAATTATATATGTTTTACTATTTAAAATTAAAAATTTGAAACCTAGTTTTGAATTAGGACGAAATTCAACATTAAATCTATAATTATGAACAAAAGTCCTTTTATAAATTTTGAAGTAAAATAATATTAAAAAAATATGTATATAACAACCAAAAGTATTTAATATTCAAAATAACACATACACATACATGTATACATAAAATTTACATTCAGTTTCATAAGATAATTTCATATATTAGTGTTTCAGTTGTATTTTTATATAAAATATGTTACAAAATATTTTAGCTAATTAAAATTAGATCTAGACCTAAATTTTTTTCATTAAACTTTAAGTTCTAAAATAGTTCAAATAGAAGATTGGACAACATAATCATGTATAAATTCGTTGAATAAGATATGAGATCCAAACAAAATTAACAAGATGTAACATATAATCATGATGAGATGTAAGGATAAGAGATTTAAACCATTCTAACATGATATAACAAATATCAAAAGAGATTGAAAATTACCTTATAATGAAGCTAAAAAACCACACCTGGAATGAAGACAAAATTCGCAAATCCGATGGAATCATCTTTAGAAATTGCAACGAGATTTGAAGCATTATTTTTTTATTATTCTGTTTAATTCGATTATGTTTTGGGAATTTTTATGGCTTTGAAACCATGTATTTTTGACCAAGGGAGAGAGGAAGAGAGAATAGGAAAATGAATTGCGAGAAAAGAATTAATGAATATATTAAAGAAATTTTGTTTTAAAGGAAACATCGAACCTTTCTAGCTCCTTCCTTAAAATCATCACTCTTCAATTTCATATTAAACCTCAATAAAATCCCCTCCCCTTATAATGTATGATCGACCAAGATAGCGACTATATGGACCCTCAAAATTTCCAAAACCATTTAGTAATTAATGGCTTTGAATCAATATAATTATTTTATCGATATCACATATCAATATGTGAATACATAACTCTTATATATATATGCTTTTCATTAAATAATAATGGCATTAAAAATAAAATAGAATAAAATATAGTAATTTATTTTTCATAAATATTAATTAATTTACAACGATTATGAGTTAATTAAATCATGTGGCTTTTAGATTATTCATTATGGTTGTGCGGCACAAAATTGTAAATTTTATCAACGATTAATATCAAACAATTTGAAAATTAACATCCATGTCACCTTAGTGTGTGACATTTTGATTGCATTTATCATTTATATATCTTTTTAGTAAACTCTAATTTTACTATTATAAGCAGTACCTAGTAGTAATAATTATTTACAACAATTCTCTTTATTGACACCATAGCTCTTTAGGACTTATGGAATTTCACTTTGGTCAAAGTTCCAATTTCATCCACATTCAACTTGATTTAGCCAAACACAAAAGCCTTGGTTCAACAATAGTACTTATTACTAAACGTACTGCTCTGGCCAGAAACTTTTACTTTGAATCGACTTCAATCTTTATAGGGTCCCCTAGGAAGCTAAGATTGACCTCAGCAGTGGTATCATCTAGGCGGTCGACAAAGAATTGGTGCTTAACCCCAGCATACAACTTGAAGAGCGCCCGGTATGTAATCTGATTAAGCTTATACTTAGACCTGACCAGCTCCTTGGTCGTCCCTTCCAACTCCTTCTCCTTCTACCCCAAAGCCTTGTCTTTCCTTTCCAACTTCTGCCCTTTCAACTTTAAAGCCTCCTCTGACTTCTTCCGTAGGACCCTAAGCCCTTCATCTACTCTGGTCTTCTCAAAGGGTACCATAGCAAGGTTTACCTCAAGCTTAGTGGTTCAAGCCATATATAAAACTTGGTGAATCCCTCTTTTGAGCCTCGGTTGCCAAAGCCTTATCCATTATAAAGCAGATAGAATCAAGACGAGAATTTACAAAGTAAATTATTATCGAGTAAAGGAAGAAAAGAAAGCACTCACATAGGCCTAAGTCCTTTCGAGCTCGGTAGTAAATTCAAGAAAGTAAAGTGTAGGAAATGGAAGAGTAATGTGATAAGATTGGTGGGAAGAAGTGATGTGGGATAAACCATCCAAAGTAGTATGCCCTATCCTCTTAGCAAGATCGATGATGGGATCTTCGGGTAAAGGCAAGAAACAAATGCTTAGCTCTCGAAAGGACTAGACAGGTGAGATGGAGTACGTCTGAGGGAGGAAGAAAAGGAGGAGGAGGCGGATGAGGTTTCTTGGAGGTCAATCAAAGGATTTTGCGTCATCCTTTCTACTATTCTCTCCCCTCTTCTTCTTCAACGTGTCCAATTTCTTTGATGGGGGATCATCAAATACACATCAAAATGGTTACAAGCCATTTTACCTATGAAAGAAGAAGTTAGGATCAGTAATTATTTTTCCATAAAAACTAGGAAATATAATTTCATCCTTAATCTTATCGAATTATAATCTTAGGTTCATCCTTAAATGAGGGGAATTTAAGGATAGAGGGAGAAAAGATACGACTAGTACACAGAAAGTCGTACTTGCTTAATATTAACTCGGAAAAAATTAACTTTGTTTTCTCGTCATCTTTACCCAAACCTAGGATGTCATTCCTACTAGATACGAATGACCTAGTGGCTTAATCGGAAAAGATAGGATGATTAAGCTGCGGTTGAAAAGAAAATGGAAATTTATTTATATTCGAATTAAAAAAATATAAATCATTCCATTTACGAATCTTTCGGGGAGTAGATGTGAGAACCGACGTCTTTGCCTGGGTGTAACAAAACCTAAAATCACCCCTAAAAGGACTTCTATGAATATAAAATAAGAATTGAAGATCCTTGCATGAAGAAGGAGAACACTTCTCTGCATAAAGAATGAAAGTGGCGATTAAAATGGAATAAGAAATGGTAGCAAGTTGAATGGGAGCAATACCAATGGTAGATAGCCACCCGCGAATAATTTGGTTGGGAAAAAGATAAAGCCCACATCAGATATACTCGGAAGTAAAAGAAATAAAGCTATTTTGATGCGTATGGATACAATCATGAGACTTTCAAGCACTCTAGCTACTTAAGCCTCAAACCCAAAATGTTCATAATACCATTTATTTTCCCTAATTCGGTTATTTCAGATGCAAGGACAGCGGAGAGGTGGTCTTATCGGTAGAAGTAGATTTCATAATAATAGTAGATTGACTATAGGCTACCACTGAGATATAAAGGAAGAAACAATGAGAAAAAGAGTACCCTTCCTTTTTTTCAAAAGGGAAATCGTTTATTACAAAAGATGATTTTTGAAATTAAGGTTTTCGAGAGCACGAAAAGAAATAAAGAAAAAGGAGAAGAACATATACTCACGTCGATTTGAATCTCAACCATGAAATCGAAATGATAAAAGAACCCCGAGATATTGATTGATTAATGACAGAGGAGATTAACACAAGAACCCAAATGGATTTTCTTAGGAAACGAAAAGACTAAAGAAACGAATTTTAAGGAAACGGGCTAATAGAAAATTGACGCATATAGTTAAGCATTAAATGTAAACGACAATAAAGACCTTTTTGATTTGAATAAAAGAGAGAGAAAAGAAAGAAGTGATGGGTTATAGGAAAATATGGAAGGAAAGACAAGTCCATACTGATCCCCAATTGATGCATTCTTTGAGGGCAAGTTTCACACCTATATTTTCCAACTACTTGTAAAGGTGAATTGATGAAAGAACAGGTTACAAATGAACTGATCCCACAATGAAATTTGGACTACAATAAGGAAATAAAGAAAAAAAAGGAAAATATATATAGTACTGCTCTGTTCCTTTGACCACAGCTTTGACGCCGTAATACCGCTCCGTTATCCTAAGTTGACCATAAGATATAAGGATCGCTCTACAATCCTAATATTTACTTTAATTGAAAAACGACGACCATCATTAAGGAACCAAATATGAATGTCTTGCGACGTCCCAAAAGCAAGCCTAAATAAGTTGGAAATGCAGCACAATCTTTAAGTAACAACTGGATATATAGGTTGTGCTACGACCCCAAAAGCAATACTAGAGGTATAGAACTGTGGTACAATC
The DNA here is from genome assembly GCA_030765085.1 of Allium cepa. NCBI lineage: Eukaryota > Viridiplantae > Streptophyta > Magnoliopsida > Asparagales > Amaryllidaceae > Allium > Allium cepa. The sequence goes on from CM060932.1 coordinate 171,083,393, forward strand.
GTTCAAGCAATCATATGCAATAGGGATGCACTATAATCTTAAACTAATGTTTAATTTGTTGGGTTGCTCTGAAATTTTATATTGACATTGAAGCAATAAGGATGCGCCACCATCTTGATTTGACATGAAAATGACAGAACAACGCTGCAATTCTAAAAAATACTACCCTTAAATACAAGGACTCAAAGGATGAGGCAATAGGGTAAAACTAGTCTGCAACCATAAGCTATGTTCCTCAAAGCCAAGCCAAGAAGCCATGGCATCATTCTCAAATTCCTCAGACATAACTTAAATATGAAGGCGGTGGTGGAGTTATTGATAAGAACAGCTTAGAATAGGTTCAAAAGAAATTACTAACCTTCAAATTGGCGGCACGGCCTTATTTACTGAGCTATACAACTTGGCCTCAATTACCACAGACACCATGCTTATTGGTTATTTTGGATAGAACGGCGTTGTACAGCTTCAAGAACGTTGACGTAGTTCAGATGTTGTGTACTATTGTCACCCTGTGTAATTGTGGAGGCGTGGTTCTCAACGACCCATTCAAGATAGCAAAATCCTATAGTGCTTTATAACTATGCGGTTTTTCTAAGGTGGGGGCAGTTTCTCATTGTGGCTTCACCTACACATGTGTGCAATTCATTCATTTGTTGCTTTATGAAATCGTCGGATCGTAGTCTATTCAAAACTGGGTTTTCCTACTTCAATTTCAAGCTTTCCGCCCAAGTTCAAAATTCATCAACTCAAATCATGGTTTCTTGGTGAAGACCACATTTGCAATCCATGGAAAGTAAATCTGTAACGACCCGTAAATTTTCGATAATTAAAATAGCTAATTTAATAAGTTTTCGTGATTTTAGTGTTAGAAAAAAATTATAAGTCGTTTGGAATAATAATAACTAGAATGAAATGCAACAAAATTTATCTAAGTTAATCATTTATGAATTGAATGAAATCCCAAATCATTTGAAATAAGGTGTAGTCAAAGGTAATTGAATGAATTTGTATTGTATAGGTAATTGTGACACGGGTTTGTAAATAATAAACTTATAAGTAATTAAAAGTTAACGGCGATAAGTATTTAAGTTACCTATTCATTTTGTTAGTCGAATTGAATTTGTAAACCAATTGCAATTGAAATGAAAGTTTATATATTAGTTGAGTGCATTATCTCTAACTGTAGTTAAATAATAATGTGGAATTCATTGGATGTAATATAGTAAATCGACGGATAATGAAATCTTATTTAAAAATCCAATATTGAAATCCGTCAAATATTGAAAAATTATATTGTTTAAATTTAATATTTGGAATTTATTGAATTGATTGAATAACGGGAATTGAATAACTGTTTTAATGAAATGGTTGTTCTATAATTTGAATTTGTTAAATTTTATAAGTTCGTTTGAATATTTCAAAAGATAGTGATTTAAGAATAATCAAATTTGTTTAAATTTAATATTACAAATGTTTGAATAATTAAATTCCGAATTTGATACGATTAATTTGATATGGAAATTTAATATATGAAAATAGAGTGAATAATTGAAATTCGATTTAATATGATTCAAATTGGTTTTCAAAGTGAATGTAAGTTATATTGGGATTATAATAGAGTTAATAAGATTTTAAAATTGGAATTATTGGATAATTGAATAACGGGTTTAATATGATTAAGAAATGATTCGTAAAAATTTTATTTTATCATATTAAAGTTAGAATGATGTTGTAGAACTTTTAAAACCGAATTAAAAGTAAATTTGTGAAAATTGAATATTTTAATATTTATTTATCAACTGGAAAATAGCCAAATTTTGAACAGTCTCAGAATTGGATGAAACTAGTTCCATTGGATCCGTAATAGTTAGTTATTATCGGATTCCAATTTTCGTAGCAATCGGAGTTGTCGTTTGACCGTGGCAGCTCGAAACGCGTTGAAATTGTTTTAATATTAATTTGGCGAGTTAAAATAGCCATTTTTCAAACAGTCTCGGATTTCGACGAAACTGGTTTCATCGGATCCGTAATGTGATATTATCGTATGGTTTCAAATTTCGTATCAATCAGATTTACCGTTTGTCCGGGGCAAGCCAAAACGCATAGAAATTCGTTTAATCGGTTTAATTTAAAATCGATCGTTTATTGCTGTAACTCGCACAGACGATCGAATTAGCTTCCGAAACCTCTTCCATTGTGTCCGGAACGCGGGATAAACCCTAGGAATGTCAGTTACTGTGCGAAATTCGGAGTTTGGAAAAGCCGGATAAAAATATTCGTCGTTTCCTATAAATAGACCCCCCTTTTATTCACAATCAAAAAAAAAAATAAAAAAAATAAAAAAAGAAACCCTAGCCGCCGCTGGTTATAATCAATGGCCGGTAATCAATCTCCTTCCTTCCTCAATTTCTTCAAATCCAAGAGTTTTTAGGCAACGATCTCAACTAGAGAATCGAAGAGAGTAGCGAGGCCGTGGTATCCAACGGTGATGATGGAGTTTCGAGCAACCGATCAACATCAATGTTCATTCAAAGGCGTGCGTTTAGGCACGGTTTTCGCGCAGCTAGGGGAGGCCGAGCCTTGCCGTGCTCTGGCCGGTGGTGAAGCTCACTGAGGCGCGTCGTTCGTCATGTTCTGATCGAATTATCGGCGAACGTAGGGGGGTGCGTTTGGAACCCTAATTGACGGCTCTATGGGTTCTTCGTGACCTGGACGCAAATGCGAGCGGGAAGATGGATGTAGCGTGCGTGCGGCCGAGATCAGGGGGGTGCTATCGTACGGCTGTAAATGAGTTAGGTTTAAAATTAATTAAAAGTTGTAAATTTAGTTTAAATATAAATCGTGTAAACTTGTTAAATGCATATCTTTTTCATACGAGGTCGAAAACGCGCGAAACCAGTTGCGTTGCGTTCGTATGGACGAGCACTATGCTATGGAGCTGGATTGGAACCATTTGGAGCTAGAGAAAATTTTGAGTTAAATCGAACGTCGTTCGATTTAATTTAAAATCGTAAAAATCAAGGTGAGTGTTTTATAACGCTCACACCGTACTAAATATTTTATGCTAGTTAAATTTGATATTATGAAGTGTTATGATTTTATTTGTCGTTGTTTGGTAAAAGTTTAATTGTCATATAGCTTGTCATTTGCATTAACCGTTGAAAAATTAAATTGACAGTTAAATTGAAATTAAAATTGAATTGCAATTAAATTACCTGACTTTGATAACTATGAAACTGCCATGAATTGTATTGTTTATTGGATGATGTATTTTGATGGATGCTATTGGTTGATAATTGAGTGTTTGGATGTTTATTTGCTTATATAGATCCTGTTATGCATACATATGATACTGTGATTAAATTTAAGTAATATATGTTCATCCCTGACATTCAGTTGAAATAAATAATTACTTGGCCATAGGATAGAAAATTATATACGGACACCGAATTGGCTAAATTAATAATTTTAAAAAAATCGTCGATTTGAAATTTATTTAATTGTTTTGATTTAAAGGTTATAAATAGAAATCAATTTATAGAAATCGAATTTGTCGAAAATTTGAGTTGGAATGTTGAAATAAATTTTGGTTAAAAGAAATTGGTAAATAATTTAAGTTGTGACTTTAAAATTTAAAATTTGGATATGATTGAATTTCGAAAATCTATTTATTTTAAAGATTGAACATTTTTTCGAGCTTTGAATATTACTAAGTAAAAGTGATATGAAAATGATATTTTGAAATCGAGTTTGGAATTGAATCATATTTGGAATTTGGATTTAAACTTGAATATTGTTGGAAATTTTGTTAAGTGTTATAAATTGATATTTTGAGAAATCAAGCTCCAAATCGATATAAATTGAAATTGAATTAATTAAAGGTGAATGTAGAATTGAATTGATTTGAAGTAAAAGTTGACATTGTTTTGAATTGAAATCGAAATTGAATCGGTAGAATGGAAATTGAAATTGATTTGAATTGGGAAGTTATAATTGAAATGGATTGATTTTGAAGCTGTTTTAATTTGTTTCCAAATTACTCTGTTATATAAACCATTTTGAATACTTAAACTATTTTAATCTATTTTAAATCTACTTAACCCAATTTAAATTATTTTAAACTAATTTATCTATTTTAAAGATTTTAAGTGTTTTTAACTATTTTAATTATTTAAAACTACTTTTAAACTACTTAAAACCATTTTTCTAAAATCCTAAGCTGGTCAATAAGGTGAAATGTTATATTTAAATCTTGAATTTAAATATGAAATCTGATATTTTGAAAGATACGATGATATTTGAATGGATTTGATTTTTGAAGCGAATATGATATTTTGATATCAATTATGAATCGATTTGAAATATAAAGAGCCAAAGGTGTAATAATACGTAGTTATTAAAGAGACCGGGATCGGATATGGACATACTCTCTGTCGATACCGAAAACCACTTTAATAACTATTATACGCGGAGTGATGATCCAGAATGAAGTGGATGGTTTGGTGAACGCGTTGACTGAAGAAAGAGAACGATTATTGGATGACCCCTGACATGACTAAAACAGGAGCCGCGCCGGGCCATTGAGGTTCGCCACCTCTAGCGGACACACTTCTTCGATACCATATCTATTACATTTGTGATGCGATTTGGGTGCACCCCTTGATTTGGGAGTGTTGTTTCGCGGTGTTGGGGTAGCTGCTGGCTATGCCCAACATCAGTCCGGATCACGCAACTACTAGTATCCTAGTTGGTATTGCCTCATGTACCTTGTCATACTGATTATCCTATTCGCGACCACTACGTTTTGATTTGTACCTTGAGTATATGGATTGCCCTCTGGTGACTTCCGGTTTTGGGGAAACTACGGTCTTGTATATGCTTTTGGGAATATAAAAATGTGTTAAGGGGGATTATGGTAACGCCTTAACGCTATTTTGATACTTTATATTACTGATAGGCATTATCTACTTAGCGTATATTACTACATAGTAGATAGTTTAACGGATCCTTGAGAGATGGAAAATCCCGTAACATCTCTTAAGTTATTGCACGCACGTTGACACTGGATATGAGATGTCAAACCCCGTAACATCTCTGACGCCGTTACACTCATATTTATTTACGATTGATTTAACTTTCATAAGGATATTTTAGTCCTGACTCGAGTGTTTTGTCTTTTCATTACGCTCGGGTCAGTCCTGAGTTTTCAGTTTAGGTTGAAGATCATTTCCTTGGAGGACGGAGACGAAGATTTGGTATATTATCTACTATTATTATATTCATTCCATTCCGCTGCATTGTTGTATGATATTTGTTGTGTATGTAACTCTGATAAATGTTGTATAATAATAATCAAATGTATTCATTTCAAATGTATTCATTTAATTAACAGCTTCATGAACTGTTATTTTATTATTATACTTTAGCCTTCCGCTGTGAGATTCTGTGTTGTTTCAGTTCTTTATTTCTCTTTCTTTTCTTTTCTTATTTACCCCAATAACCATCTGCCCTTTTGAATGGTTTGGAATCGACATGTGTATTTGATCGTCGGTTTAAACTGTCCAAAAAGGCGGGTCGTTACAGTTGGTATCAGAGCTTTGGTTTAGCGATAAACCTTGGCTCTAGTGGGGAATAACTCATTGAAATAGAGATAAACTATATGAATGAGTTGAGTGTATATGAGAGAGCGTACTTGTTATTTGATATAAAATGGTTTTATATTGTGTTAATTTGTTCCGTTGAGTATTTATGAATTCTGGTCGATACTTGGGACGCCAAGGCGTCGATAGGAATTTCTAAATACTCGAATAGGACAAACCAACACAATATCGTTTTGGAATATATCTTTATATAAAAGAATTTTTCGAATATTTATTTATTTTGATTGAATTGATTGTTAGGAGGTGATAATATTAGATTATTATCGTTATTGTTTGATTAGTCAATATTTACAACAATTGATTAAATAACAATGGATTTAGGAAAATGAAATCTTGTAAACACAATTGATAATGAATATAAATGAATTTTAACTTGGATTTGGGAATTTAAATTCCGGTGTTTGAAATTGACTTACAAGAACTTGAAAATATAATATGAGTATTATATGATAGTATATTTGAGTTGAAATTGTTTTCGAAGGATTTTTTTTTTTATGATAAGTGTTATATTCCCTTCTCTTGACGCTAGAAAATGATTTCGGTGATGAGTGCACGCATCATCGGCGTTTATTTTCGAGAGTCCGAGTGGGGGAGACCACTTACTAGCTTGTCTAAACCTTGTTTGATTCAAATTGAATTTTATTTTGTGTTCTCTATAGTATGATTTGATATATAAATTATATAAGTATATATTATTTCAAAACTTGATTTGAAATGAAACCGGGATTGGAATTCTTAAGTTCTTTAATAATTAATGATTTTTTTTTTTAATTTATAATTGTAATGAATTAATACTTAAATCATTAAGGAACTTCTGAATTGTGAAATGAGAAATAAACCTAAGAGCTAAGTGAAATATCAAGTGAAGTAGAAATCCTCAAAATTAGGAAACTATGAAGTTAAAAATAAAATTGAAACTGTAAAACTCACATAGTATTAAATTTCATTCTATAGCATAGATATAACTTACCAAAATATTTAAGAAGTTCAAAAATGTTATATGAATTGTTAATTGGATAATATACACGAATAAGTTTGAATAATGAAATATGCATTTAATTAATGGTTTGCAAATATAAATAAAATTGTTAGTAAAAAATTGGAATTTGAATGACATTAAAGGTGATTCAAAATTATGATGAATATAAAATGGAAATACTATATGTGAATGTAAATGTAAAATTAAATTATAGTGAAATTTAGGTAATGACTAAAGAATTAATTAATTGAAAATTCAACTCTGAATATAAAAAAAAAAAAAGAGTTGTATGTTGTTTAACTACATTCTATTTGCATAACTATAACTTACCAAATATTTTAAAAGTTTAAAGTGCTAATAAGGATAAGTAGAGGAATAATATACCAGTGAGAGAGTAAATAATAAAATGTGAAGATCTATTGATAGTTGTAAATATAAAAGAAATTTAAGCTGTAAAATGAATGATATATACAAGTGTATGAAAAAAAAAAAAGTTTAAAATTAATGAAATATAAAAATTTTAAATGGAAAATAATTAAATTTGAATATAACTAAATGTTAATAAACTTGGAAGTGTGTGAAATTAAAATTTGACTTGGATATGTATAATTGATTTTGTGTAGATTTTGGATGGATGTTAATGTTTGATATGCATTGGTTGTTAGATGGATGGTAATTGATTAAGTAGAATTCATTGGTGTTAATGGAATTAAATAAATGAAATAAAATTTTAAAATAATTAAATTCAAATTTGAAGCAAAGTGAAATAGATATGATTGAATTCAATTTAAATTGAAGCAAATTGACTTGAATTTAAAAATGTGAATGAAACAAACTAGAATAAATCGGGAAAAAAAAATTGAATGTAAACATATTGCATGAATGAATAAGAAAATAAATGACTTTGTGGTTAAGATTGTTCTTTAGAAAATTTGAAGTTTTGATGGTTTGTACTTTGAAATAATAAAAGAAAATTTGAAAAAAAAAAAAACCAAAATTGTCCAGTATATGCTGAAACGAAAACAACCATAACTTTTAAATGGCTTAACGGAATACGACGATCTCGGACTTTTCGGAAACCCTAGAAACTGTGCTACATCTTTTGTTTAGAATGTTTTGATAAATACCTTCATCCACTAGGCTTAAAACACCAATATTAGTCGCTGGCCTGGGCGAAGTAGAAATCTAAAGCACCTTAGTATTCTCACCATAACTTTTTACTGGTATATCGGATTTTGACGATCTTGCACTTTCTGGAAAGCTTAGAACCTAAGCTCCAACTTTTATTTTATAAGCTTTTCTTATTTCTGTCATTTAAGAGGTCGAAAATCTGAAATTACATTTCAGGCCTGCACTAATTGCTCGGGGCTGAAGCGTATCATTTTAGTAAAACGGCCGTAACTTTTGGACGGATGGTCCGAATTTGATAATTTTGGACATTCCGGAAAGCCTGAAACGAATGCAACAACTTTTGTGTACATTCCATTGTCAAACTTTATCGTTTTGCTGACCAAAAAACTGAGATTCGTTGCTGTCCTGGAATTGGAATTTAAGTTTTGGAGCTAAACATGTTATATGTATGTTGTTTATGCTAAGTATATTGATCTATCTTTATATGCATGGTTCTAACTTGGTTATTGAGCATTTTAGTAGGTAGCAAAGGGGTTGCGCTTCGCTTGTGGAGCTCGCTTCTGCGCTAAAATGCAAAATGTAAGTTAAATTGCTAATAAACGCTTAATAAAAGGTACGTTCTCGGATTTCGGTTTATGTTTTGGTATATTATTGTGTTCCCCATGTTTGGGATGCCTCATTCTTGTAATGAGATGTACATCATGCAATTTTTACCACTGTGAAATTTTTTCGGTCCTAGCCGCGCAAAGGAGGTGCTGCCGAAATTTTCCGTAAATCCGGGTGTTAGAAAATTTTTCAAGATTTAAATTTTTTTTTTTTTTATAACTTGTTTTGATAACTAACTTTTAAAGTTAAAAGGCGTTTGGAATAACTTAGTAAAAGCGTAGTAATGACTTTATAAATGGAATTTCATTATTTTATAAGTAGATAATTTCGAATATAATACATCTAATGTTGAATTCTTTACTTAGTTCCTTTTCCCTTCTTTTTCCTTTTCGGGGACGAAAAGTTTTGAGTGGGGGAGAGTGTAACGACCCGTAAATTTTCGATAATTAAAATAGCTAATTTAATAAGTTTTCGTGATTTTAGTGTTAGAAAAAAATTATAAGTCGTTTGGAATAATAATAACTAGAATGAAATGCAACAAAATTTATCTAAGTTAATCATTTATGAATTGAATGAAATCCCAAATCATTTGAAATAAGGTGTAGTCAAAGGTAATTGAATGAATTTGTATTGTATAGGTAATTGTGACACGGGTTTGTAAATAATAAACTTATAAGTAATTAAAAGTTAACGGCGATAAGTATTTAAGTTACCTATTCATTTTGTTAGTCGAATTGAATTTGTAAACCAATTGCAATTGAAATGAAAGTTTATATATTAGTTGAGTGCATTATCTCTAACTGTAGTTAAATAATAATGTGGAATTCATTGGATGTAATATAGTAAATCGACGGATAATGAAATCTTATTTAAAAATCCAATATTGAAATCCGTCAAATATTGAAAAATTATATTGTTTAAATTTAATATTTGGAATTTATTGAATTGATTGAATAACGGGAATTGAATAACTGTTTTAATGAAATGGTTGTTCTATAATTTGAATTTGTTAAATTTTATAAGTTCGTTTGAATATTTCAAAAGATAGTGATTTAAGAATAATCAAATTTGTTTAAATTTAATATTACAAATGTTTGAATAATTAAATTCCGAATTTGATACGATTAATTTGATATGGAAATTTAATATATGAAAATAGAGTGAATAATTGAAATTCGATTTAATATGATTCAAATTGGTTTTCAAAGTGAATGTAAGTTATATTGGGATTATAATAGAGTTAATAAGATTTTAAAATTGGAATTATTGGATAATTGAATAACGGGTTTAATATGATTAAGAAATGATTCGTAAAAATTTTATTTTATCATATTAAAGTTAGAATGATGTTGTAGAACTTTTAAAACCGAATTAAAAGTAAATTTGTGAAAATTGAATATTTTAATATTTATTTATCAACTGGAAAATAGCCAAATTTTGAACAGTCTCAGAATTGGATGAAACTAGTTCCATTGGATCCGTAATAGTTAGTTATTATCGGATTCCAATTTTCGTAGCAATCGGAGTTGTCGTTTGACCGTGGCAGCTCGAAACGCGTTGAAATTGTTTTAATATTAATTTGGCGAGTTAAAATAGCCATTTTTCAAACAGTCTCGGATTTCGACGAAACTGGTTTCATCGGATCCGTAATGTGATATTATCGTATGGTTTCAAATTTCGTATCAATCAGATTTACCGTTTGTCCGGGGCAAGCCAAAACGCATAGAAATTCGTTTAATCGGTTTAATTTAAAATCGATCGTTTATTGCTGTAACTCGCACAGACGATCGAATTAGCTTCCGAAACCTCTTCCATTGTGTCCGGAACGCGGGATAAACCCTAGGAATGTCAGTTACTGTGCGAAATTCGGAGTTTGGAAAAGCCGGATAAAAATATTCGTCGTTTCCTATAAATAGACCCCCCTTTTATTCACAATCAAAAAAAAAAATAAAAAAAATAAAAAAAGAAACCCTAGCCGCCGCTGGTTATAATCAATGGCCGGTAATCAATCTCCTTCCTTCCTCAATTTCTTCAAATCCAAGAGTTTTTAGGCAACGATCTCAACTAGAGAATCGAAGAGAGTAGCGAGGCCGTGGTATCCAACGGTGATGATGGAGTTTCGAGCAACCGATCAACATCAATGTTCATTCAAAGGCGTGCCGTTTAGCACGGTTTTCGCGCAGCTAGGGGAGGCCGAGCCTTGCCGTGCTCTGGCCGGTGGTGAAGCTCACTGAGGCGCCGTCGTTCGTCATGTTCTGATCGAATTATCGGCGAACGTAGGGGGGTGCGTTTGGAACCCTAATTGACGGCTCTATGGGTTCTTCGTGGACCTGGACGCAAATGCGAGCGGGGAAGATGGATGTAGCGTGCGTGCGGGCCCGAGATCAGGGGGCGGCTATCGTACGGCTGTAAATGAGTTAGGTTTAAAATTAATTAAAAGTTGTAAATTTAGTTTAAAATATAATCGTGTAAACTTGTTAAATGCATATCTTTTTCATACGAGGTCGAAAACCGCGCGAAAACCAGTTGCGTTGCGTTCGTATGGACGAGCACTATGCTATGGAGCTGGATTGGAACCATTTGGAGCTAGAGAAAATTTTGAGTTAAATCGAACGTCGTTCGATTTAATTTAAAATCGTAAAAATCAAGGTGAGTGTGTTTATAACGCCTCACCACCCGTACTAAATATTTTATGCTAGTTAAATTTGATATTATGAAGTGTTATGATTTTATTTGTCGTTGTTTGGTAAAAGTTTAATTGTCATATAGCTTGTCATTTGCATTAACCGTTGAAAAATTAAATTGACAGTTAAATTGAAATTAAAATTGAATTGCAATTAAATTACCTGACTTTGATAACTATGAAACTGCCATGAATTGTATTGTGTTTATTGGATGATGTATTTTGATGGATGCTATTGGTTGATAATTGAGTGTTTGGATGTTTATTTGCTTATATAGATCCTGTTATGCATACATATGATACTGTGATTAAATTTAAGTAATATATGTTCATTCCCTGACATTCAGTTGAAATAAATAATTACTTGGCCATAGGATAGAAAATTATATACGGACACCGAATTGGCTAAATTAATAATTTTAAAAAAATCGTCGATTTGAAATTTATTTAATTGTTTTGATTTAAAGGTTATAAATAGAAATCAATTTATAGAAATCGAATTTGTCGAAAATTTGAGTTGGAATGTTGAAATAAATTTTGGTTAAAAGAAATTGGTAAATAATTTAAGTTGTGACTTTATTTAAAATTTGGATATGATTGAATTTCGAAAATCTATTTATTTTAAAGATTGAACATTTTTTCGAGCTTTGAATATTACTAAGTAAAAGTGATATGAAAATGATATTTTGAAATCGAGTTTGGAATTGAATCATATTTGGAATTTGGATTTAAACTTGAATATTGTTGGAAATTTTGTTAAGTGTTATAAATTGATATTTTGAGAAATCAAGCTCCAAATCGATATAAATTGAAATTGAATTAATTAAAGGTGAATGTAGAATTGAATTGATTTGAAGTAAAAGTTGACATTGTTTTGAATTGAAATCGAAATTGAATCGGTAGAATGGAAATTGAAATTGATTTGAATTGGGAAGTTATAATTGAAATGGATTGATTTTGAAGCTGTTTTAATTTGTTTCCAAATTACTCTGTTATATAAACCATTTTGAATACTTAAACTATTTTAATCTATTTTAAATCTACTTAACCCAATTTAAATTATTTTAAACTAATTTATCTATTTTAAAGATTTTAAGTGTTTTTAACTATTTTAATTATTTAAAACTACTTTTAAACTACTTAAAACCATTTTTCTAAAATCCTAAGCTGGTCAATAAGGTGAAATGTTTATATTTAAATCTTGAATTTAAATATGAAATCTGATATTTTGAAAGATACGATGATATTTGAATGGATTTGATTTTTGAAGCGAATATGATATTTTGATATCAATTATGAATCGATTTGAAATATAAAGAGCCAAAGGTGTAATAATACGTAGTTATTAAAGAGACCGGGATCGGATATGGACATACTCTCTGTCGATACCGAAAACCACTTTAATAACTATTATACGCGGAGTGATGATCCAGAATGAAGTGGATGGTTTGGTGAACGCGTTGACTGAAGAAAGAGAACGATTATTGGATGACCCCTGACATGACTAAAACAGGAGCCGCGCCGGGCCATTGAGGTTCGCCACCTCTAGCGGACACACTTCTTCGATACCATATCTATTACATTTGTGATGCGATTTGGGTGCACCCCTTGATTTGGGAGTGTTGTTTCGCGGTGTTGGGGTAGCTGCTGGCTATGCCCAACATCAGTCCGGATCACGCAACTACTAGTATCCTAGTTGGTATTGCCTCATGTACCTTGTCATACTGATTATCCTATTCGCGACCACTACGTTTTGATTTGTACCTTGAGTATATGGATTGCCCTCTGGTGACTTCCGGTTTTGGGGAAACTACGGTCTTGTATATGCTTTTGGGAATATAAAAATGTGTTAAGGGGGATTATGGTAACGCCTTAACGCTATTTTGATACTTTATATTACTGATAGGCATTATCTACTTAGCGTATATTACTACATAGTAGATAGTTTAACGGATCCTTGAGAGATGGAAAATCCCGTAACATCTCTTAAGTTATTGCACGCACGTTGACACTGGATATGAGATGTCAAACCCCGTAACATCTCTGACGCCGTTACACTCATATTTATTTACGATTGATTTAACTTTCATAAGGATATTTTAGTCCTGACTCGAGTGTTTTGTCTTTTCATTACGCTCGGGTCAGTCCTGAGTTTTCAGTTTAGGTTGAAGATCATTTCCTTGGAGGACGGAGACGAAGATTTGGTATATTATCTACTATTATTATATTCATTCCATTCCGCTGCATTGTTGTATGATATTTGTTGTGTATGTAACTCTGATAAATGTTGTATAATAATAATCAAATGTATTCATTTCAAATGTATTCATTTAATTAACAGCTTCATGAACTGTTATTTTATTATTATACTTTAGCCTTCCGCTGTGAGATTCTGTGTTGTTTCAGTTCTTTATTTCTCTTTCTTTTCTTTTCTTATTTACCCCAATAACCATCTGCCCTTTTGAATGGTTTGGAATCGACATGTGTATTTGATCGTCGGTTTAAACTGTCCAAAAAGGCGGGTCGTTACAAAATCGGCAAGACATATGATCGATAAGTGGCATGATCCAAAGGAAAAAATCAAAAGAGCGGAAGATGGACATTAGCGATCCATGTGAATCCCTATGCACTATAAATGAATAGGTAACTGTAGTAGAATGAAAGGGGGATTTTTCAAACTTTACTTTTTCTGGAGCACTGAAATAAAAATTGCACTCTCTACCTTTTTTTGTTCGTACTAAGAATATATGAAGAATTTAAGGACACTTTCCACTGGACATAGGATACATTAACATCCAAACCACATAAATTTTCTATGTTATCTACTGCTTTCAGTATTTTATTTCATTTTTCTTGTCTTGAATGTTTAAATCAGAATGTATTGTTCTAACGAGTTAGATAGAGACTTTTCATAAAATTTTGAATATTTCTCCTCATAATTATGTAAGCATTATAGCAATATAATTACTCCATTTAAAGGAAATTTTAATATTACATAATTTTGCTGATTCTTAACGATAAAAGCATTCATAATCATGGTTACTTCAACAAAAATACTTAGGTGTTTTTGGAACAATAAACCTCATTAATACTTTTGGCACTAGAGAGTGGGCCACTTCCCCTCTTCAGCAAAATCTGCACGTATTTACTTTAGCTACCACTATAACACCATGAATCCACTGATTTCGACACTCCCTTTAACTAAGAACAACTTCATATAACCTCAAAAATACCCAAAAGGCAACTCCTTAGTTCAATGATCCAAATCGAGGCGGTTGCTTTTGTAGGTCCCCCTTGGATCCCGTCCAAGCTGCACTCTAGGATTTCACAAACCAATTAAATGAATGAATGGCGGAGATAGAAAGATCCATGGTCCAATACCCTGCTTTTAAACCAATCTCCTCACATTCTTCCATAGCTCATTCCCATCATTACCTGACTGCACTAATAATGTAGCGTGTTAATGACAGCGATAATCTCAGAAATGAGAATGGTGATGATAGCCTAGAACAAACAAATATCAAACTCAAATCCAAGGTTCAAACCGGACACCAACCTTAACAAGGCCTGCCCAAAGGATAGCTTTCCTCTACCTATAATTAATTAATTGGTAGATGCAACTAGTGGACATGAGCTTCTCTCATTCACGGATGCATACTTGGATTATAATCATATAGATATGTTTAAGCCAGATTAGGAGCATACTAGTTGCGCAATGGATAAAGGCTTGTACGCTACAAGGTCATGATGTTCAGACTTTAAAATGCTAGAGCAAGCTACCAAAGATTAGTCAATACGATGTTCTCAGATCATATTGGTAGAAATGTTGAAGTAAATGTAGATGGCATGCTAGTCAAGTAAAAAGAAGCACCAAGTCATGTGCCAGATTTGGAGGAAACATTTGCAATCATAAGGCAATATAACATGAAGTTAAATCCCTTGTAATGTACTTTTGCCATTTAATTAGAAAAATTCCTACGGTATATAGTATGCACCTATGGTATTGAAGAAAACCCATAGAAGATTTAGGCCATTAGGAAGATGGGAGTTCTAGAGAAGCCAAAAGATGTCAGTACCTTAAACATAGGGTAGCCGCCCTAAGAAAATTCATTTCCAAAGCAACTGACAATTGCATACCGTTCTTCAACCAAGTGAAAAAGGGACAAAATTTCTAACGGAGAAAGGAATGCCAAATTGCATTTCAAAATCTGAAGGGTCATCTGATATGCACTCCTATTCTCTCCAAACCGGTAATATTGGAGGACTTATATGTATGTTTAGCTGTAACCGATAATGTTGTTAGTGATGCAATGGTTTGAGAAGATGAAGGAACCCTAAGGCTTATATACTTCACAGGAAAACCCTTGCTTTGGGGTAGAGCTCAATTGCTTAGTATTGAAAAGTTAGCCTACAATCTTCTCCTTACAATAAGAAAATCACGGCCATACTTTCAAGCACAACCCATCAAATTCCTTACAAACAAACCGCTAAAGGAAATACTGCAGCAGCTATAGACATGTGGTCGGGTCACTTGCTAAAATAGGCAATGGAACTTAGTAAGTACAATATCTCCTACTGCCCAAGGAAAACAGTCAAAGGACAAGCACTAGCAGATCTCATTATGGAATGCACACTACCCATTGAGCAATAAAAACCGAGAAAGAGATACCCACTCCAAAGTTCTAGCAACTATTCATGGGTGGGGCATCAAATGAACATGGGGCAGGGATCAGATATGTATCGATCATCCCAGATGAGTAGAAACTACATGGAGCAGTGCAAATTAAATTCAAAGCTACCAATAATGTGGCAAAATTTAAGGCTCTCCTCGAGGGTTAAGGATGGCTTAAGAAATGAAAGTAACTCAAATTAAAATTCACAGTGATTCCCAATTAGCAGTAAATCAGTGCAGGGGAACTACTAAACAAAAGAGGCAACTTTAGCTAAATACGTAGAACTGTGCAAAAGTTACTAGAGCAGTTTGATCAATTTAATATAAAGCAAATTTCAAGTGAGAACAATTCTTGTGCAACCTCATTAGCTAAACTGGTTAATGCTAAATTAGTGCAGGAAATGGAAGCTATCCCAATATGGCATCAAGTTGAACCAAACATCACTGAGGCTAACCAAATATTGACTAGAGCACAACAGTCTACGGTCAGAGAAGTTTATAATCAAGCAATAGCTGAAAATCAAGAGCAGTCTCCAACTACACCTATCACTTAAGGGATAAAAGAAGACTCATGGATAACCCTTATCAAATAATTGTTGGTAAACGGATTCCTACCACGAAAAAAATAAAGCTCGTAAAATAAGATATCAGGCTTTGTATTTTTTTTCTTTTTTGATGGCATATTATATAACAGAGGGTACGCTGCCCCTTATCGTAAATGCATTTCCAAAGAAGGAATATGAGTCTTGGGCAAAGTACATGAACGTCAATGCATAGATTACTCCGAAGGAGACAAGCTAACAAACAAGGTGCTAAGAAATGGTTACTACTGGCCCATTTCACTTCAAGATGCATAGGAATACATGAGAAAATTCGAGAGATGTCAAAGGTTTGCCAGTATCCCAAGACTACCATCCCATTATCTCATCCCATTAGTGAGGCCATAGCCATTCGACGTATGGTGCATAAGTTTGATTAGACCACAATTCATGTCAAAAGGAGGGGTAAATTATGCCATGGTGACAATAGACCACTTCATCAAGTGGGCAGAAGCAGAACTGTTAGCTACAATCACTGTAAAGAAGATAGTCACTTTTGTTATAAGGTATATAATTACTAGGTTTGGGATCCTCCATAAAATAATTTATAATAATGGAACCCAATTTGAAAGTAAGGACTTTACGAAGATATGTGAAAGGAGTGGAATAATAAAAAGTTTCTCTTCTGTCTCACACCCATAAGCAAAGGGGAAAGTCGAAGCAGCAAACAAAACCATTAAAAAACTTCTCAAGACAAGATTGTGAAAGGCTAAAGGAAAATGGATGGAGGAGTTACCTTTAGTACTATAGGCCTATAAAACCTAGTCCAATTCCCCGACTAGCCACAACTTTCTCCTTGACCTATGGCTATAAAGTGATGCCACCGGTTGAAATAAAGGTTCCATCATGCAAAAGAATATCATGTGTAGCAAAGTCAACAAGGAGTTAAAAGAAGCTGCCTTCAATCTTATTAAAGAAAGAAGTGACGAGGTAGTAGTCTGATCCACAACATATTGATAATGGATGGTGAAGAAATGCAATGCTTGGCACATAGAGAGAAACTTCTACAAAGGGGACATAGTATTATGAAGAGTAATAGCTAATAGGAAGGATCTAATGGAAGGAGCTCTAGGCCCAAATTGGGAGGACCGCTGGTTATAGTGGATGTCTTAGCTAATAGAGCTTACCGACTCTCAAGACCTGATGGAAATCTAGCTCCAAGGACCTGGAATTCTAAACATCTCATGCCTTTCTTTGTATAACCAGTGTTATTTGTATAGTGATATAACAAATATTGTAATTATTATGATAAGTATAATACAATGAACTAGATGTAGGGATATTAGAAGGCCCAAACCAGTATAAAAACCTTTCTGTGTTAATTTCACTAACATAGCTAACAACATTAAGTTGTAACTTACATAACTCGTCTTCTCATCTAAATAATTACACTAGACTAAGGATATTAGATGGCCTAAACCAGTGCAAGAAACCATGCATATGAATTAAAATGGTTATAGATACACGACCTGACTTCACAGTCAAAAATAGTCTTCCCTCAAATAGTGGGATACATCGTGTCAAGCACACGAATAAAAGATGGATGAAAAGCTAGGAATCAAGCAAATCTAGATAAAAAAATTAAAAGAAAGAGAAAAAAGCTAAATATCACAAGGTACTTATATTCATTTACAAGAGAAATCAATTTACATAGTATCCTTATAAATATTTGCACAACAAAAAGGAATGCTTTCTACAACATGTTCTTACAAAAATGTTCTAAACTATAACCAAAATACTGCTACAATTATAAAGTATCGATTCTAATGGATGCTTGCCAAAGGTCAGTCCATTCTAATATGAAAAGTCTTCCTAAGGTCAAAGTTGGCACTATCCATAGGTCTATTGGATCCTTCACAATCACTACAAATCCTTCTTTATTATAGAGAAAACTCAGATCAAGTGTAGGGTAAAATGAATTAAAAATATCTATAGCTCATTATAAAGAAATCTCCCCTATCTTACATCTGACACTCTCTTTTCTAAGCTTCTATTCGAGATCAGCAAGTCGACCTTTCCCTGGAGCATTAACAGGTACTGCTGCAACACTAGAGGAAAACATAAGATTCTTGCAGATGATCTTTAAGTTCATAAATCTTAAGTATAACAGTCTCTCTCGTCTGTTCTAAAGTCTTTATTAATTCAGCCCTTGTCTTTTTTAAGTCCCTTGAAAAACCACCAAAATATTTAAGAGCATTTACTTTCCGCCCCTTCCTCTATGTGCGAAGGAACAACTTCTTGACTCCAATCGCTCTAATTGCTGTTTATAGTAGGTTTCTAGTTCTTTGATTTTACCTTGTTGGTGTATTCCCAGTTTCATCCTCCACTCATACCCTAACATGGCATCTAAGCCTACAAGTGGAGTAAGGAATACACCCATGCTAAGCTCCTTAAACCCCTTTCCTTCTTTGTCATCCCCTTTCTCCTCATACTGTTGAGTAGCCTCAAGAGATAAGTTTTCTATGGTTTTTCTCAATCCCTTAAT
The DNA here is from genome assembly GCA_030765085.1 of Allium cepa. NCBI lineage: Eukaryota > Viridiplantae > Streptophyta > Magnoliopsida > Asparagales > Amaryllidaceae > Allium > Allium cepa. The sequence continues at coordinate 171,102,208 of CM060932.1, forward strand.
CTCCTTTCATAGATAATCCCGTAAAGCGCTTTATTTTCCTTCAGCATTTGTTGTAGTTCGGCAACCTTTAAATTTTTAGCATCAAGCTTAGCGCGCAGTAAAGAAGTCACTAAGTGCCTAATTTGCTTCAACTATTTGGTCAATTTTGGAAATCAACCCTTGGGTTTCTTATTTAAGTTGCGTAAATGCCTCATTTAACTCTTTCTCTCGCCTTTAAATTATCGTCGTACTAAGGCCAAGACGACTTACCATCTGAGTTTAAAAACTTTCCATACTCTCCTATAGGAGTTTAGTAAAAACTACTTCCTTAGAAGACTATAAAAACAAAGAAATGAAAATAACATGGTCACTCGTAGTGCAGTAACAAGACGGTCGAACAATTAAAGAAATTGGTCACAACAAAACTAGGAAACAAATTCATTTAATTACATACTGATAAGTTCGAAAAACAAAAGAAAACGAGAAATTATTTACAAAAGATCTAGTGATTACACGGACTTAGGAGGTAGAGGTTACCTCACTCCTCTTAGACTATGCAGCTTCATCATCTTGTTGCAAGGAGGTGTCTTGAAAAGTAGAGAGGAAAACGTCATCCTTAGCCATCTCCTTAGCCCACTCGGCTTTGCAATAGGAAAAGGATTCTATAATCTTTATAGGATCCTCTAGGAAGCTAAGATTGACCTCGGTAGTGGTATCATCTAGGTGGTTGATAAAGAATTGGAGTTTAACCATTGAATACATCTTAAAGAGCACCCAATAAGTAATATGATTAAGCCTATCCTTAGACCTGGCCAACTCCTGGGCTATCTCCTCCAATTCTTTCCCCTTCTCCCTTAGAGCCTTGTGTTTCCTTTCCAACTCTCGCCCTTTCAACTTTAAAGCCTCCTCTTCCCTCTCCCATTATACACGAAGCTCTTTATCTACTTTGGTCTTCTGGGAGGCTGCCATAGCAAGGTCCATCTCAAGCTTAGTGATCCGAGAAGTAGATAAAACCTGGTCATCGATAGATCTCTTCCGAGCCTCAATTTCCAAAGACCTTATCTATTATAAAGTAGACATAAACAAGATGATAATTTGCAAAAGTAAATCATCATTAAGTGAAGAAACAAAAGAAGGCACTAGCATAGGCCCAAGTCCTTTTGAGCTCGGTGGTAAGTTTAGGAAAGGAAGTGTTGGAAATGGAAGAGAAATGGGATAAGATTGGTGGGCAGAAGCGATGTGGGATAAACCATCCAAAGTAGTACGCCTATCCTCTTAGCAAGATCGATGGTGGGACCTTCAGTTAAGGGGAAGAAGCGAATGCTTGGGTCTTGGAAGGATCGAAGAAGTGAAATGGGAAGTACATCTAAGGATGGAAGAGATGGTGGAGGAGGCGCATGATGTTTCTTGAAAGGCCGAGCAAAGATTCAGAATCACCCTTTCTCCTCTTCTCTCCCCTCTTCTTCGTCGATATCACCAATTTATTTGATTGGGGATCATCAAAAACACATCAGAAAGGCCACCAGCCATTTTACCTAAAGAAAAAGGAGTTAGGATCGGTAATTATCATCGCAGACAAACCATGAAATATAGTTTCATTGTCTATCTTATCGAATTATACACTCATGTTCATCCGTAACTGAGGAAAATTTAAAGATAAAGCGAGAGAAATTATGACTAGTACATAGAAAATCGTACTTGTGCAGTAACAACTAGGTAAAAATTGACTTTATTTTCCTATCATCTTCACCCAAACCTAGGGTGTCATTCCTACGTGATATGAATGACCTAATGGCTTGATCGAAAAAGGTAGGACGATTAGGCTATGATTGAAAAGAAGGAAAGTTATTTAAATTCGAAATGAAAAAATATATCAATTAATCCATTTCTATGTCTTTCGAGGAATAGACGTGAGAATAGACTTCTTTGCCTGGGTATAATAAAACCAAAAATCATCCTCGGAAGTAGTATTGTGAATATTAAATAATAGTTGAAGTTCCTCGCATGAAGATGGAGAACAATTCTCCGCATAAATAATGAAAGTGGCAATCAAAATGGAAGAAGAAATGGTAGCAAGTTGAATGGGAGCAATAAAAACGGCAGATTTCCGCTCGCAAAGAATTTGATTACGAGGAAGATATAGCCCACATCAGATGTGCTTGAAAGTAATAGAAATAAAGTCATTTAGGGGTGTATGGATATAATCATGAAATTCGAGCATCCAAGCTACACAACCCTGAAACCCAAAATGATACAAAATGCCCTCTATTTCCCATAATTCAGTTATTCGAGATAGCAAGGATAAGGGAGAGGTGCTCTCATCAATAAAAGCAAATTTCATAATGAGAATACTAGATTGATTATTGGCTACCACTAAGATAAAGTGGAAGGAATAATAAGAAAAAGTGTACCCTTGCTTTTGTTCGATAGAGAATAGTTTATTTGAAAAGTTGAGTTTTGAAGCAATGGTTTTAGAGAGCAATTAATGAAATAAAGAGGAAGGAGAAGAACGTATAATCACCTCGACTTTAATCATAGCCACGAAATCAAAATGTTGAAAGAACCCCAAGATGTTGATTGATTAATTACATGGGACATTAACATAAGAAGCTATACATATTTTCTTAGGAAACGAAAAGATTAAAGAAACGGCTTTTTCAAATAATCGAACAATAGAAAATTGATACGTATATTCGGGCATTAAATATAAAATGGCGATAAAGACTTTTTTGATTTTAAAAGATGAGAGAAAAAAGAAAAATATGATGGGTTACCGAAAAATATGGAAGCGAAGACAAGTCCATACCGATCCTCAATCGGTACAGACTTGGCATGTAAGTGTTACACCCGTATTTTAGAGGCCAATTGATAAAAGCACATGATCCAAAAGAACTACTCCTATGATAAAAGTTGGACTGCGATAAAGAAACAAGGAAAAAGGAAAATCCAGATAATACCGCACTGTTCGTTTGAGCACAGATTCGATGTCGTAATATTGCTCTAGTATCCTAAGTCAACTATAAGGTATAGGGACTATTCTACATTCCTAATGTTTACTTTAATAGGAAAAACTATAGCCATCCTTCCAGAACCAAATATGAAAGCTATGTTGTGGTCCTAAAAATAAGCCTAAATAAGTTGGAACTGTGGCACGATTAAGTACTAGATGAAGAGATTCTGCCGCGTCCCCCAAAGGAAATACTAGAGATATAGAACCATAGCACAATCCTTTAAGCAATCATATGCAATAAGGGTGCTCATAATCTTACACTAATGTTTAAGTTGCAAGGTTGTGCCATAATCTTATATTGAGATTGAAGCAACAAGGATGCCTCGCCATTTTGATTTGATGTTGAAATGACAGAACATCGATGCAGTTCTGAAGAGTACTACCTACAATTACAAGGGCTTAAAAAATGATGCAATAGGGTAAAACTCATCAAAGGCAAGCCAAGAAGCCAGACTTCATTCTCAAATTCCTTAGACGCAAATTAAATATAAAGGTAGTGACCCAGTCCTCTATCGATAAGAATAGCTCAAAATAAGTTCAAACGATATGACCATCCTTCAAAATTGTTATGCATTCTTATTTACCGAGCCATAGGGCTTAGCCTCGATTACTCCTAACATTGTGCTTTGTTGCTATTTTGGATGGAACTGTATAGTACAACATCAGGAGGGTGGACGCAGTTCAGATGCTATGTAATATTGTCACCTTGTGTAATTATGAAGGTGTAGTTTTCAATGGCCCATTCATGATAGAGAAAAACTAAAGTGCTTATAACTATGCATTTTTTCTAAGATGGGGGCAGCTTCTCATTGCGGCTTCACCTACACATGTGTGTAATTCATTGACTTATTGCTTCATGAAATTGTCGGGTTGTGGTCTATTCGAAATTGGGATTTCCCGCTTCAATTTCAAGCTTTCCACCTAAGTTCAAAACTCATCAACTTAAATCACAATTTCCTTTTGAAGAACATGTTAGTAATCCGTGTACAGTCCTTAGCAAGACATATGATTAACACATGGAATGATCCAAAGGCAGAAAACAAAAGAGCAAAAGGTAGGCGTCAACGATCCGTATGAATCTTTGTTTACTACTAATGAATAGGGAACTACATCAGAAAGTAGGGGATTTTCGATACTTCGCTTTTATGAAGCATTGAAATCATAATTGTACTCTTTTCCATTTTCTTTTTATACCGAGAATATATGAAGAAGATAAGGACAATTTCCCATGGATGTAGGATTCATTAACATCCATTGTAATGACCCGCCTTTTCGACTATCAAAAGTCGACACTTAACACATCCACAGTATTCAAATGCTGAACATCCAATCATCGGAAATGCGGATTATTAGGGTAAAATAAAAAGAACAACAGAGGAAACAGAATCTCACTGTGAAAACGACAACATATAATATAACAAAGATAGTATAAACTGTCACTCCAAGATACAAGGTACATCAGAGTTAAAAACAGACCTCGTCAGCTGGACAGTTATAATTTCTTGACCTTACAATTGCTGATGTGAATATATAATACTATAATGGAAAATAAAATTACTATGGTAGGTGAATATCAAGCTTTACACCATGAGCTTCCTGTCCCATAAATGACAACCTGGAAAACAAATACTCAGTCTGACCCAAGCATTACAATAAAACAACACATGGGCCAGTCTAGAAAGCAGCGTGAGAAAACTCAAGCAATATGGTGAACATTTAATAATTCTACGAGACCATGCTGCTAATGTGGAATATGTTTTTACCTCATAAAAACAACATCCATACATGAAGAAATGGAAAACTAATCAGAATAACAATTTAAACAAGAAAGGATGGACACAGACAAGATCAAAATACAAACATAAAGAATGGACCAAAATAATTAAACATGGAGAAGAACGTAAGGAACTTCTTGATGCAATTAGGAAAAGATTAACTCCAAGGTTCAAATCAAATAAGAAGAATGAATTCATCCAACATGACTAAGAAGGTGCACCCCTTACACCGAAAGTATACCTCTAGATGAAATATACTTGAGAGCCCACGTGTAACATCCCCCATTTAAGGCCCGAACTAAGTGCTTCTCTACGCCAACCTATGAGTGCGTCTTTAAGGGAGGAAATGGAATGCGAATGGATGCAACACGAATCTTTCAAATGGAAAACTCACCTTAGTGAACTAACGGTTTGGACTTTGTCATTTAGTTCGAGAGTTTGGGCTTCTGTTTTATTAATTGGGGGCGCATAAATGGAATCATAACTACAGTCATCTATAGTATTAATTTCTGCTGACAAAATATGGCTTTGTTAATTATATCAATAATCAGAAGCACACGAATATGAAAATTTTACGACACAATTTTATAATAATTTTTCACATTACATTTCACGTTTAAAGTTTCATATCCATTACATAATCTTATTCGATCCCATATTCAGAGAAAATATAATTATTACAAAATTCTCCAAGAGTGAGATATGAAGATGTCCCCTTGGTTGATTAGCTTCTACTAATACTTGACAGTTATAATTTTTGTCGTTACATCAATGCAAATGAAATAAACAACACAGCGGATTAAATAGAACTCATAATATTGCTAGCTTGCCTTCTTCACGTCTTTGGAAGCTTATTAGTCTAACTGGAAACCTGAAATTTCTTACTTCCGACCTACTCAAATGAGTACCCGAGAGTTTAAGGGAAAAAATAAAAACTTCAGAGTAGACAAACAGCCTGTTATGAATAATAACCTACCATCTCGAACCAAAATAGATATCTAGTGAGACCACGCCGCGAAGCGAAACGGGTTTTCCCCTCACTAGTATCCTAACCAAAATAAACCAACCATATACTATGCTCATGCAACATACAGTGGACTACCCATCCCCATTTATTTAACTACCCATCTGAATTTCATCTATTTGTCTTAACTTCAAAGGACTGACCATCTGTATTTATATGGACTAACCATCTTATATATAAACGTTATATGGATTATCTATCATCTACCATATGGACTACCCATTGTACATAGTTTTACTATTTAAATAACGTGGACTATCCATCACACATGTTCCATTTATCTAAAATAATGTGGACTATCCATCATACACATCATAGTTTTCCTAGGATGATGGTGAACCCTTTATTAACCATATAGAGACTATCCATCTCTGGTAACATATGGACTATCCATCACGCATTCCATAGTTTTTCTAGGATGACTATAAACCCATCACTTATCAATTTGATTCATGTTTAACCCAAATGTTCAACCTATGTCTATCAGTGTCCCAATTAGGTTATGTGCCCCTTAAACTTATAACATCTTAAGATGATATGCATTGGAATCCCCAATGATCTATGTCGGAATTTTAGAATATAATACATCGGTATCCCCAATAGTTATACCAAAATTATAAAATAATATACTTTTGGTATCCCCAATGAACAATGTCGAAGTCATCATACATACGACTCCCCATCATTTATATTGTAAGATAAAGAACATATGTCATTCATGCCGTAATAACAATATCGAACCTCTACCAAAGGTCAGAAAACAAAATTTGGATTTTTAAATTATGTGGCTAACTTCCGAAAACATAAGGTTATTGACCTTCTTAAAATCATAGGCTATCCTACGTTTAAAACTTACTTTTAGTTTGCATAAAACCAGGCCTCACCGGCGTTGAAATAAAAAGTAGCGGCATCAATGCTTCGTGACATTATTGCCAAGATCAATTACTTGCGGCACTAATACTATAATGTCGAAACTATAGTACTTTGACTCTATGCTGTAAAACATAGGGGGTCGGCATCGAAGTGCCACGATATAAATTTTCTTTGTATCGAAATCAAGTAATACAGGCATCATCACCATAAAACAGTTAATATCGAAAATAATGCTTATGGCTTCCCTGCCTTAAGCTATGACATCGATATGAAAACATGCGGCATTATTTAAAACAATAGTGAAAATTTATGGCATTGATAAAGTAATAGTGAAAGCATCGTACTTTGTTTATTATACCGTAAAACATCTGATGCCGACATTGATAACTTGCACCATTAATGATTCCAATTGCCATGAGAGGCGTTATTCCCATAAGGATGATGTTGCATACATGATCCAATGCATCATATACTTATGGCGTAAGTATCTCACGCATTACTCATACCGATGACGCTCTTCATTACAATGCCCTCTTGTATCGATGGTGGAGGGTAAGGGCATGATGCATATCGATGGCATAGTGGTAATTAACATAAAAACTATTTTCTTCCTTTTTAAAGTAAATTCTTTTTACCTACTACCATTTGCTTGTCAAACTATGATTGGTTGGGACTAAAACTTTACAACTTCTTTTCAAATTTACTGAAATCATGTTTACCTTCCCAAAATCATTTATCCATTTAATTAATTAATAATCCTAATTAATTATTTATTTAAATGCTTTTTTGTCGTAATAAATTCATAATAATTCATAAACAGTTGGAAAAAATCCCAAAAAATCACAGAAATTCTGAACTACCATATTCTTTACCCTATAAAAATTTTAACGCCAAAAATATTATTATAATAATTAAACCCGAAATAAACAAATTTCCTCCTTGGGAAATTCATAAAACATTCGTTTTAATGTGATAAATTATGTAATTAAAAATCCATCTCCAAAATAATGTTTTACTCAACATATCAAAAACTCAAATCGATTGGAGGTTAAAAACTTTGGTTTTACCCATAAAACCCATTCAAATAATTTTAGAAAAGATTCCATAGTTCATTATTCTATTCAAACAATGATCATATATCTATAACAAGACAAAACAATAAAGATAAATTCGGGTACTACTCATAGACGAATTCAACCCAAAGATAAAAGAGATGGTTCACTTATTCTTCACCATAAAATAAATGATGGAGTTTAGATTTTATGAAGCTTTTGAAACCATTGGTTTCCCCTTCGATTTTTTTCCCTTCTTCCCCTTAGAAACTGTCAGCCTCTTGGTTTTTCTTTTGATTGTTTATAAGTTTAAGTGAGAATATATAAGAGGGTGAGGGTTTAAGGGATAAAAAATAGATATATTCCTATTTTACCCTTCTCATTGTTCAACCTTAGATTAAGTTTAAATAATCTTACTTGGTTGATTAATTATGGCTCGACCTTATAAATTTTCAAATCCCATCCCCATATCCCAGTACATTAGTCCATTTAATCTATCCAATTAAATTCCTAAATAATGTTAAACTAAAATTAGTGGTGTTACAGGCTCCCTCCTTAAAAAAATTCATCCTCAAAATTCTGTAAGGACCACACAAAAAATAAATCAAACATGCTAACAATGCAAGTATATCCTACTAGCTACAAACTCTATATATAACAAATATGAAATATACCATTATAACAACTTAGGATAAGTATCCATATTCCTATCATCTATCTCCCAAGTGCAGTCTTTCTCATGTCATTCCATTGGATTTTCACCAATCTTACTGTCTTGTTACTTAGCTTCTTCTCATATCTTGCTAAAACGCGAACTAGTTACATAAGAAAAGTCAGATTCAGTTCTACTACTAAATCTTCCAAAGCAGTAGGAGCAATAATAGTCTTTGGATCATGCACATATAAGATGAAAAACATGAAAAAATATTATGGACTCCTGCCAAACTACTCGGTAACTTCACTCAGTACATGAGGTTTCTGATCCTCTCTATAATAAGGAATGGTCCATCATATCTAGGTGCCAGTTTCCCTGACTTTGCACATTGTACCACACCTTTCATCGGTGATACTTTGACGAAAACATGACCACCAACTGAGAACCTATATGCTTATGCCTCCTATCTACTTAACTATTCTATCAAGGCTAAGCTTCCTTATCCTAACTCAGATTAACTCAATCTTCTCCGTAGCTTCTCTGACCATATCCGAACTAAGGACCAATCTATGTCCAGCTTCCAACCAACATGTTATTGTACATGGCCTTCCATATTAAGCTTCAAAAGGTACTATTCCTATACTAGTCTGATAGCTATAATTATAGGAAAACTTGACTAAGTTTAAATGGTCTTCGCATGACCCATCAAAATCTAGTACACAAGGTCTCAACAAATCCTCAAGTACCTTATTGACTCTCTCTATCTTCCCATACGTCTATGGTGATAAGTGGTACTCATCTTAAGTTTGGTACCAAACACTTCCTGTAGACTCTTCCTGAGTTCACTAGTGAAGAAAGTATCACTATCACTGACTATACTACTAGGAATCACATGCATTCTAACAATATTCTTCATAAACAACTTAGCCAATACAGGTATCGTCCTTGGTGACTTAAAGGGAATGAAGTGTGCACTCTTGGTTAGTCTATCCACTATAACCCAAATACTCTCATTTCCCTTATTCGTCCTTGGTAGCCTGTCAATAAAATCCATAGATATAGAGTCTCATTTCCAAATAGGTATATCTAAAGGTTGAAGCAAACTATTTGGCTTCTGATGCTTGGCTTTCACTTGCTGGAAATTCAAAAATTGCTTTACCTATAAGCTTACATCCTTTTTCATAAATTCCTAGAAGAATTCTCTTCATATCCTGATACACTTAGTTCCTCCAAGATGAATAGCAAACTTCGATCAATGACATTCCCTAAGTACTTCCCTCCTTGGGTTACCGACATCTGAAACACACAATCGTCCCTTCTTTCTTATCCATCCACTCTGGTCAAGGCTAAAATCCATTAGATTATCAATCTTAGTTCCAATTTCCAACCTTCTAATCCGTTCAGCTAATTATGGATTATCTCTTTACTTAGAACCAATCGTCTCGATCAATACTGGTCGAGCTTCTAAATAATGTAACATTGCAGTACTCTGACTGAAACTAGCAGTCGATCTTAACTGCACACTACAAATAGTCAATGCTTCTAAATCTTTCCATTCTGCCAACTTAGCTAACATCATATTTTGATGTTTTCTACTAAGTGCATCAGCAACTTTATTTCCTTTCCCTAGCATATACTCAATACCGAAATCATAAACCGCCAAAAACTTAAGCTGCCTTTGCTGTCTCATATTCAACTCTTTCTAGGAGAATAAATACCTAAAAGACTTATGATCCACATACAAATCGAATCTTTCTCCTAAGGGGTAGTGTCTCCATACCTTTAAGGCAAAGATCATGGTTACCAACTCCAATTTATGGGTTGGATATCTAACTTTATGTGATCTATGTTGTCAAGAAGCGTAGAAATCACTTTACCTCTTTGAATTAACACAGCTCCTAATCATGTTCCACACGCATCGGTGTACACCACCAAACCCTGATTACCATCTGGTACAACTAACACGGGGTCATTAGTCAATAAATGTTTCAACTTAAGAAATACCTCCTTACATTCGCTTGACCAAATAAATTTTACGTCCTTCCTGGCTAGTTTAGTCAAAAGCGCTGCTATCCACAAGAAATCCTTAACGAATTTCTGATAATAGCCAACTAATCCAACTTCTTACCTCTATCATTGTCTCGGGTATCTTCCAATTATTTACAGCTTCAATCTTAGTTGGATCCAGAAACGTAAACCTTTTTTTCTAAAACTATGTGGCCAAGAAACTTCACTTCTCTCTTCCAAAAATAGCACTTCAAAAACTTCGCTTTTAGTAAATGATGCCTCAATATCTTAACCCTATTCTAAGAGGAATCTCATGATCTCTCTCATCCTTAGAATATATCAAAATGTCATCAATGAGCACCAAAATGAACTATCCAAGTGCTCCCGAAAAAATTATGCTCATCAAGTCCATAAAGAAAGAAGGCTCATTAGTCAATCTGAATGGCATTACTAACCAATTTTACGAACCATATCTCGTTTGAAATACCAATAAAGGAATATTGTCCACTGCCACCCTCAACTGATGGAACCCTATTACCAAATCCAACTGGGAAAATACTTTGGCTCCATTTACCTGATTAAGTAAATCATCAATTTTTGGCAAAGGATATTTATTCTTTATCGTTATCTTTTCAATTTACGTAATCGATACACAATCTCAATGACCCATCCGGTTTCTTCAAGAACACCAAAACCGCTCCTCAAAGAAAACTGCTTGGCCTAATGGAAATTTTTCGTTCTAAGTCCACTAGTTGCACCTTTAACTCCTTCATCTCGGTAGGTGTTATTTGCTAGTTAGTGTCCTTTGCTAGGTAGTCTACTCACAGGTTCAGCTCTAGGTACAAGATCTATTCGAAACTCAATAGCTCATTTCGGTGGAAGTCCTATAATAGGCTCAAACACATCTACGTACTCTCTAACAACAAAACCCAATTTACATTGTCCTCTACTTCCATTACACCCACAAAGTACAAACATCAAAACTCGCATTCTTTACTGAGTGCATAATTCGGTTGCGGCCTTTAGGGTGTCTTAATGATATCTCCCTATCAAGGAAAAATGTCCTAGCCTCCTATCTGCTCAACCAATCCATACCTAAAATGATCTCAAAAACCGCAAAGTCAGACACATACAAACTACAAGCAAAAGCATGACCTTACAACTCAATCTTTAACTGGTCACATCTTATCCCTAGAATTGCATACCTTTTATTGTATTTGCAACCGGTAAGGAAGTAATAAGGTATGATGGTTCTAATTCTAATTTATCTACCTAAAATTGAGATATAAAAGAATGTGATGCACCTGTATCAAACAACGCTATAACTAATATGCTATGAATCAAAAGCATACCTTCCATCATAGACTTTAATTTCTCAATAGCAGTCGGTCTAGAAGATGATGGTTCCAAAGCAAAGACCTGTCCCTTCCCGCCTTGGCTGCTTTTGGACATTTGTTCTTGTAATGCCCCACTTGGTCACAGTTAAAGCACTTCACATTCTACCTTTCCACAATTTTCCTACCATCACCAGATCGACACTCATTAGCATAGTGATCTATCTCGTCACACTTATAACAAATGATATATGCTTTTCCTTTCTTGATAGCTCCACCCTTCTGAGCTCCCTTCTTCTTAAATAACTTCCTCTTCTTATTCTGAGAACATTAGGTTTCCACCATCTTTTCTTCCCCAAAACTCGCAAGCATCTCCTCATTCCTTATAGCCATCTCCATCACTACGTTACTCGAATCTTGGAGATGTGGCATTGTCACCCTAGCAACCTTCAGCCTTAATTCTTGGATAAATTTCACATTCCTCTTGATAACAGTATCAATAGTATCATATCCGTACCTAGGCAACTCATCAAACTTGGTGGCATACTCCAATACAGATATTCTCTTTGCTCTAATCCCAAAAATTTCTAAGTAGGGTTGACTTGGCTACTTCAAATAAAAACCTCTCCTAAAATCTACCTCGAAATTCAGCCCAAGTCGGTTCCTTTTATTGCACGCCAACGGCTACCCCATTCCACCAGTATAGTGTTGCACCTTGCAACTGTCTTGAAGCCAATCTCTTCTTCTGCTCGTCATTTAAACCCAAGTCAGCAAAAATCCTCCCACAATGCAACAACTAGTTTTCCACTTCAATAATATCCTTGGTTCCCAGAAAAGGCTTCCCACCAAGACTAGTGTAATCTCGGTTTAGCTTAGCATATTTATTTCAAACCGACGCCATAGGATTAACTCCTCTCGCATTAGCAGCATTCCCTCTAGCCAAACTTGCAGCAGCTCTAGCTTGCATCATGTTGACAAAGAACTGAAACATAGTCCCCATATCTACTAGTGGGGGTTCAACACCTAGATTAGCATTTTCATTTTGATTAGCCTTTGCTTATCGACCTTGGTTCCTTCGGGTATTGGGTCAAACATTTCCATTGGTTGTAATGCTTCCTCTACCAAGATTCACACTTATGTTTTCTGCTTCCATATCTTGCTTTCTTGTAATTTGCGTACGAGCCTTAATAAGAGACCAAAGAACGGTCTAAGAGAGAGAGAGAGAAGAATATATACTTACATATAGCAAATACAAGTATGTTAATATAGTGTTATCCTATACCTCTATCTTATTCTATAATTCATTTGAATTATGTTTTCAGAATCTTATAATCTTTTAGGTTTTACATAAACATATGTTCTAATACCAATTTGCAGCATCCTCCACTTTAAGGCCCGAAATGAAGTGCTATAGATATTGTAGTCATCCATAGTATTAATGTTCAGTGGCAAAATGTGGCTATGTTAATTATATCAATAATAAGAAGCACATGAATATGAAATTTTCATACTAATTTAATAACAGTTTTTCACATTTCATTTTACAATTAAGATTTAATATTCATGACATAATCCGATATGATTCCAAGTGAGAGAAAATATAGTTATTACAAAATACTCCAAGAGCGACATATGAAGATGCCTTCTTGGTTGATCAGAGTCTATTACAACTTGACAGTTATAATTTCTATCATTACATCCATTCAAACGAAATAAACTACATGACGGATTAAATAGAACCCCTAATATAGCTAGCTAGCCACCTACATGTCTTAAATTTATTCGTCTACTTGAAAACCTGAAATACCTTCCTTCCGACTTACTCAAATGAATACCCGAGAGTTTAAGGGAAAAGAAAAAACTTTAGGTCAGGTAAATAGTATAGTTTGAATAATAACCCACCATCTCAAACCAAAATAGATATCTAGTGAGACAATGCCGCTATGCAGAACATGTTTTCCCCTCATTAGTATCTTAACCAAAACAAATCAACCATACACCACGCTCATGCATCCACAGTGGTTAGAACATAATAAATAAACCTTTGCAAACAGAAAACATACAATGGACTACCTATACCAATTTATTTGACTTCCATCTTACTTTCATCTGACTATTTGTCTTAACTTTAAAGGATCGACCATCTTATATTTATGTGGAATACACATCTCACATATAAACATTATAAAGATTATATATCCTCAACCATATGGACTACCCATCACACGTGGTTTTACTATTTAAATAATACGGACTATCCATCACACATGTTCCATTTATCAAAAATAATGTGCACTATCCATCACACATCTGCTAGTTATTCTAGAATAACTATGAACCCTTCATTAACAATATAGAGACTATCCATCTCTAGCATTTTGTGGACTGTCTGCCTTACATTCCGTAGTTTTTCTAAGATGACTATAAACCCATCACTTATCAATTTAATTAATTTTTACCCTAAATGTTCAACCTGACTATTGGTGTCCCCATTCAGTTGTGTACCCCTTAAACTTATAGCATTTGAAAATGATATGCACGGGTATCCCTAATGATATATGTCAAAATTTTAAAATATAATACATTGGTACCCCTAATGGTTAGTGCCAAAATAATAAAATAAAATACTTTGGTATCCCCAATGAAAAATGTCGAAGTCATCACACATATGGCTCCCCACCATTTTATATTGTAATATAAAGAACATATGGCATTCATGCTGGAATAACAATATCAAAACTCCATCCAAGATTAGAAAACAAAATTTCGACCTCCTTAAAAACATATGCTATCTTGCCTTTAAAACATACTTTTAGTTTGCATAAAACCAAGCCTCACCGGTGTTGAATAAAAAGTAGTGGCATCAATGCCGCATGACATTACTACCGAAATCAAATACTTGCGGCATTAATATTATAATATCGAAATAATAGTACTTTGGCTCTATGCCGTAAAACAAAGGGTGTCGTCATTGAAAACCCATGATATAAATTTCCTTACATCAAAATCAAGTGATAGCGGTGACTTTGCTACAAAATATCGAAAATAATACTTTCAGCTTCCCTACCTTAAGCTATGACATCGATATAGAAAACATGCAGCATTATTTAAAATAATAGTGAAAACTTACAGCATTGATAAAATAATGGTGAAAGCGTTGTACTTTGGCTATTATGTTGTAAAACATATATGTCGACATTAATAACTTGAGCCATTAATGATTCTCATTGCCCCGAGATGCATTATTCCAATAAGGGTGATGTCGTATACATGATCCAATGCATCACATACTTACGTTGTAAGTATCTCATGCATTGTTCATACTGATGCCATCCTTCGATATAATGCCCCATATTATCGATTGCGGAGTATAGTGGTAATTATCATAAAAAATATTTTTTTCCGTTTTAAACCAAATTCCTTTTACCTACTACCATTTGTTTGTCAAAATATGATTAGTTGAGATTAAAAATTAGTAATTTTCTTTCAGAATTTACTAAAATCATGTTTACCTTCCCACAGTCATTTATCCATTTAATTAATTAATATTCTTATTTAATTATTGATTTGAATGCTTTTCTATCATAATAAATTCATAATAATTTATAAACACTTAGGAAAAATCCCTAAAATCATAGAAATTCAAAATTATCATATTCTTTGCCCTATAAAAATTTCGAAGCCAAAAACATTATTTAATTATATTTAATAATTAAACCCGAAATAAACAAATTTCATCCTTGGGAAATTCATAAAATATTCATTTTAATGTGAAAAATTATGTAATTAAACATCCGTCTCCAAAATAACATTTTACTCAACATAACATCAATTCAAATTGATAGGAGGTTAAAAGCTTTGGCTTTACTCTTAAAACCCATTCATATAATTTCATAAAAAAATTCATAAGTTATTATTCTATCCAAATAATGATCATACATTCATAACAAGGCAAAATAATCATGATAAATTTGGGTATTACCCATAGTCGAATTCAACCCAAAGATAAAAGAGATGGTTCACTTATTATTCACCCTGAAATGAATGATGGAGTTGAGATTTGACAAAGCTTTTGAATCCCTTGATTTCGTCTTTAATTTCATTCCCTTTTTCCCCTTAGAAATGGAGGGCTTTTAGGTTATTCTTTTGATTGTTTATGAATGTAAGTGATACTTTATGAGAGGGTGAGGTATAAGGGTTAAAAGATAGATCTATTCCTATTTTACCCTTCTCATTGTTCCACCATAAATTAAGTTTAAACAATCTTACTAATTGATTAATGATGGCTCGACCTTATAAATTTTCAAATCACATCCTCATATCCCACTACATTATTTTATTTAATTTATCTAATTAAATTTTATGAATAATGTTAAACTAAAATTAGGGGTGTTACACCACACCAAACACACATTACTCTCTGGACTTCCAAGCTGGACCCCGCTTCACATGAGCATCTGAATATTTCACATCCCAACATGCATGTTACCAAAAAATCTCCAAATAAATGTCAATATACCCTAATGGGTGTGCACCAATTGGCTTAGCTCCTACTCTTAGTTTTAATTATCCAAAGTGTTAGATGCCAATGCTTAAACGATCAACAAATTGTCTTAGATTGATGAAACACAAAGAATGATATCAAAATTGGTAGTCGATGAATTCAACTATCAAAAAACTAATACTACCATAGGGAAAACAATGAAGTCGGACAAGTTAGAGCAGTGTTGCTTCCTATCTTGACTTAGCAATATTTTTAACTTTAAGTATAACAAGAGATTAAATGCCCAAAATGAGTAAATAAATCCGTCTTGAATACAAAGAAGGATATTGGAATTGGTACATAAAAAATTAACTATTGAAATAAACGAATGATTGTATATGGAAATTAAATCGCGTACACTTGCCACCAATAAATGATTCAAGCTTTTTAAACATTTAATTCTCACTTGTGCTTGATTTTCACACAACAAATATTTGTAGAATACTTTATAAATGTTGTTTAAAAAAATTCTGTTAAAGACCAAATTATATTTCAAAGTGTATTAAAAGACAAAATATTTATAATCCGCTTTGTTTTTAAACATTCCTTTTTAAAGATTTCCACACTTATAAACAATCATTTATAAATTTAAAACAACATTTATTATCCCGAAAGATAATATATCAATTTAAATACTTTTATTAATTTTAAACAATGTTAATCATCCTGAAGGACAATTGATATAATTCTTTTATAAATAAAGACAATAAATCAAATTATAATCTTTTTATATATTTTAAACAACATTAATCATCTCGGTAGATAATAAATCAAACTTATAATCTTTTTTGAATTGAAAGCAATATTAATTACCCTAAAAGATAATAAATCAAATTTATAATCTTTTTATAAATTTAAAAGAACGTCAATTATCTCGAAAGATAATTAATCAAATTTATAGCTTCTTTTATAAATTTTAATAAATACTTTTCCTTTATTTTCAAAGTTCTCAAATTATTTGAAAATGTAGTTATATGAACTTTCAAAGTGTGAAAACAAGACCAAACATTTATGTTGTAAAAACACAAGCACACGTTCAACATACACAAGTGTTTAAAGAAATGATATTTCATAAGTAACGATAGCAAAAATCGCTACACTTTCACAATTCAAACAGTATGTCACAAATATTTCAACCAAACATCAATATAAGTATGGAAATATATAAATAAATCAATATTATTGAGAAACCCTTTTGGATCTTTTTACAAAAGTCCCATGTAAATCCCATATACATATATATGTACTTCGAAGTGTCCCGTAGTGACCTATTTGTTACGCAAATACTCTGGCTTCTTCTCTTGTTCCTTGCAAAAAATGGTTATTTATGTCATCTGCTATCAAGCAGGAATTCAAAACCAAACCAACAATCAAACAATAATAAAAAAACATATTATTATCAATAATTAGAAATCAATAACTAACATAATATTTATTAATTAATTCACATATTAATTAACTTCAAAAATAATCCTTTTTGCTTTGCAAGCATAGAATGATGATTTAATCTACTTGATAGATGTCCAAAATAATCTATTCAATTTAATTATTGTAGAATGATGTTTTATTCTACTAAATAGACATCCCAAACTATGTATAATTTAACTACATTAAATGTAATTAAATTAGACCATTATAATTTTATCATTAATTTATACATACTTATGACTATCAACTATCACCCAAGCATTCATTAATAATGTATAGCAACTCATATATCATATAGTTTATTTAGAGGTGAGTAAACTCGTCTTAATTCCAATTAACGCTTTCGCGTTCGGGTTTGAAATTTCACTAGCCCAAATTCAACAAATCCAATAAATTCAGAGGTAACAATGATACGAGTCCAATGCAAAAGACCGTGCCCAAAATCGAACTAGTATGTGGAAGTTACTGCATTTATAAATTTTGGAGATTAAAATATTATTTAATTAAACTAATTTCAAGTTTAATATTAGTTAACCTTCTTAAACCTTTCTTCCCCATTCATTACTTCTTATACATGTGCACAAAGATGCACACTTAAACCCAACATGCCGAATTCTTTCATCATCAGTTACTCCTCTATCTCTCGACAAAATCAAGATCCATCGATTCATACAAATTCCACTACGAGAGCTCTACACATCGATCATCATTAATTGAAGCTCGTTCTACTCCGCTTGCTGCGACTTGGAACGGCCGCACCTCAACCCTAAAATGATGAAAATTGCCATCACAATCGAAAGTGGCAAACCTTGGCGAGGAGGTGCACTAAGGCATGGGAAAAATGGTGGTACATTCCGATTCCTATATCGACGACCTTATCTCCATCACGAAAAAACCCTAGCTACGCTACCTAAACGTGATCAATACAAATCTCGGCTGTAACCGACGATATCCATATAGATTCATGGATCCCACTTATATGAACTCAACGTATTAAACGTTAGATTTGATTATTTTTCTTTGTGAAGGCCATTATCTCATTCATTGGAAATGAAATAGAAAAGGAAGAGAAGGGGGAAAAAATGGAAAATGAGGTTAATGTGAATTTATTTAATTTTATAAAGAAATCACTTACTTTACTTCAAACACAAGTATGAAAAAATCTACGAGCAAACTAAGATTCTCAAGCAACTCATCACATCATATTGAAAATTTTGAAATTTTGATTTGGTTTTAATTTTTTTTTTGAAAAGAAGGTTTTGCGTTTTTTGCTACACAATGTTCCATTCGCGTATGAAACGTAAACGACTAATGTAAAAATACAATTATGCACCAAAATGCGACACGATCATAAATGAACAATAAAATACACTGATTATTATATTCTGTGAAATTTCAAAAATAACATCGTTTGCCGTAAAATATGAAAAACGGAAATGTAATTATTTTCCAAATTAAAAATTATGGAAAAATCCTATAAATTAAATTAAAAATACATCATCAAAAAACAAGTCATTTTATTTATAATCGATTTTCTTATTATTTATTCTAACTATTTATCATTATAAATAAATTTACTAAATGGTTTCACAATTATTATTTATTAATTAAAAGGAGTTAAACAAGGATATTAAATCCATTTAGTTAATATTTAGTTCACAATTCAAATACCTAAATAATCGTTATTTGGACATAAGTTATTAAATTCTAAAAACCAATTATTTAGATATTTAAAATTAATTAAATATTCAAAAATCAAAAAGATAATTCTATGGTGTTACATTCTCCCTCCTTAAAATAATTTTTTCATCAAAATTCCCAGAGTAAAAAAATGTCTCTAAACCCTTAAGGTTTAAAAAAAAATTATTAATTAAAATGAGTTATCAGGCTTTTAAGTCCCTTATGTTACGGAAAATTTCGACAGCACCTCCTTTGCGGGGCTGATTCGAAAAAAATACAACTCGCCACAACTGGTCCAAATCAAAAAATAAAACAAAAGGCAAGTGACCTTCCACATCTATGACATAAAATCATCAATCAGTTACCAATCTATAAATCAAGTACACACTCTTTTGCATTATTTTTGCAAGTAACTTACTATCTCAAAGCGAAAGCATGTGCGTAAGCCATCAAATGGTGATCTTTTTCTTCCCCGTACCTATCTTATACTTACATAATTCAAAACAGAATCATGCTAACAAAAGAGCAATACTCTAGCTATTTCTATCACAAGCACAAGCAATATAACCAAGATAACTGTAATGACCCATTTTTCCATACCCTTTGAATCGACAATAAACCACACATATCCAACTCAAATTGCACGAATAAGAGGATCATTAAAGGTAGAAAGAAAATAAAGATAGGACAGAATCTCACATGAATGAAGTAACATATATTATTTCAATAATAATCTTTATAGCGGAAAATTTTATAATACATTATCAGAGTCAGACCTAGATTCTGCCTGGACAATTATAACCCCTGTCCTTACAAATGCTGAAAACAACAAAACAAATGCAATAGATGTAACGGATAATAGAATACGTCCATACAATGATGAAGATCTCAGCTCTCCTTCGGGAACTCCAACCGTCTTCAACTAAACTTGTAACTACTCGGATCTAAACCAAGTATTAAAAATACCCGGATCAAGCTTGATAAACCAGCATAAGATACTCGAAACTTAAAATGACTATATTATCAAAACCTTTGAAAAGAAGGGTATCTCATAAGACCACGCCTACACATAAACACGGACGGATTTTTACCTTATGATAACCAAAACACTTTATACCAAAATTCACTTGATATTATTTTTAATGACATTCTTTCAAAAACAATTTCAAATAAATTTATTCAAATAAGGTATCAGTATTTGGACTAAGTCTACGGTAATATATCCGGATGAGGTCAACGGAATATGCCGAACGGAATATATGATACCAAAAAGCTATAGCTGAAATGTTTGCAAGTCATTACAGCTATTTTGGGACTACAATCAAAACCGTAAATCTCATATTTGGATTGGATTTCCAAACATGATAGGAAACTAGTGAAAAGATCAATCAGTATCCACGGCTTATGTCCAAGACTCAGACGCCATTACACAACAACATAAATAGCTAAAAGGGGATACAATCGGCAAATACATCCAAGGACTCGGACTTCGTGCATCCATGCCATGAGGCCAAAACGTATCTGGTACCAAATGCTTAGAACATCTAATAACCCAAATTGCTACTATCCAAAATACGAGCATACATCCAACCACGTAGAATCCCATCATAACCGCGGTATGAGGCTTGCGAGGCTATGCTCAATTTCTTCAAAGCCATGCTTTTCATACAAAACCACGATTTGATCATAATAGGTTCCACTTTGAATGCAACACTGCCATTCCTTTATTCATTACTTGACTCGCACAAGCATACAACCTCTGACTCGTATGTCTCAAAGAAGAGTGTTAAGCTAAGAAAAGTAGCCTTCTTTGCCATCAAGCAGATATACATTTGTAAAAGTTAAACATTGTGTCTCAGAAATGCAATGTTATAAATTCGCCTATATAAGTTCGTTCTGGGACTGAACGAAGCCGAAGGCACATGCCTCGGCCATTACTAGGAGAGAAGCCCTTAAAATTCGAATAAATCTCCACAACGAAGAGACCACTACTATAAATAACTCTATAATGGGAGCAACCCAGAGCATGTCAACAAGTAGTCCTCACGCTTTGAAGATCCTTAGTCTTCAATAATCATCATCTTCAACATGTCTTCAATTTCAAACGTATACATTGGTTCGAAGTGATTTTTGGATATGAATTGCCAAAACGGACTCCGGTCACTTAGAAGCCAATCATCGCTTTAAAAGATGTTAAGTTCATATGTGGATATCAATCATCAATCAATTACTTCATCTTTTATAAAATCAAATTTCATTCTTAGATATATTCTTTTCAATTTATTCCATTTTCTTTTCAAGAGTACCTAGAATCATTAAGCTTCATTTATCAAATCATTTGGTTTATTTAAACCTTTCTTAAATCCTGGAATAATTCCAAATCATTTTATATTTTACTTAGGAAAACTCTTCCAAATCATCCTTTTAATCTTAATCAAAGATTTCTTATATTCGAGTTATAATTTTTAACTTGAGGAAAATATTCCCAAATCATTCATTAAATATTAATCAAAGATTTCTTTCATAACTTCAAATCGTATTCTTGCAAATCATAGATTTTTATAACAGAGTACTACTACCACCTTTGATATGGTGAATTTCACCTCCAGGGACTAGTGGCAAATAATCCTAAATCATGAAGATCTTTGCCTTCAATGATTTTTGTCTTCAATGTGTTTTATTTCAAAAGTTAGTTTGAAGGGGTTTACGGATTGGAATCACCCAAATCTGATCCCGATTCTTTGGATAGGAATCACCCAAATCTGATTACGGTTCCTTCGTACTAATCATCGATAAAAGATGTTAAGTGGTTAATCAACATTCAAAGTATTTGTTTCTTTTCTTTTATTTTGGAAAAACTTAAATATCTTTTAGAGCATCCGGGCTTGCCTTCCGATCTGTTCCACCCCTCGCCTAAGAAGATAAAGTACAGGCTATGTAAGTTTACGGCACTGGTTGCTCCATTACTAAACTTAGTAAAACACCTTGTTTTATCTTCTCAAATCTCATAGGCGGGACGAATGTACTAGTTGTTTCCGCATACTCAGTTTATTAGCTTTATTTTGGATTTGATTATAAGATACCAAATTATATTATAAACTCTAAATTTTCATTTTAAAAACATTCATAATTGATTCTAGGAGAAATCTTTAAGTTTAAACTTTCTTTCATAAGGTCGTAGAAACGGCAGCAGAAAAGTGCCATGGAAAGTGCTTTATAAGCATATTTGATTTAAACAACTTTTTAATATTTGAAATTTTCCATTCGAAATCTCTTTTAAACCATTTTAATAAATTTATCGAACTTATTTCATATTTTTAATCATATAAAATATAATTATAAAGAAATCTCTTTTTGGATTCCAAACTGCAAAACCGCGATGTTTTTAGAAGATTGTTTTGGACATATTTCAAACTCTACTTGATGAAATCTTGATTTTCTTTCTTTGTTAGAAAACTATTATCATTGTGGACCAAAAAATTTTATTTCGAAGAAATCCAACTTATAAATCATTCTCTACATTTTTGAAGTTACGGATCGAAATTTACGAACTATCGCTACGCTACGAGCTCGATTTTGATCTATTTTGTGAATTGCTTCAGAACTTGTCCGACACACTTCAAATTTGTCTTAAACCACATTTAAACTATTTAAAATCATTTAAAACAATACTTTCATTATTTCAAACTCATTTTCCATTTCATTTCGTAATATAATATTATATTATTATAATATCGTTTTCAATTTTTAAATATTTTGAAATCATTAAGAGGCTAGATAATTTCCATACACACATTTATATGGATTTAAATTCTTATTAAATTAATTAGCTTACTAACCATTTCTCTTATCATTTATCAAACCAAGTTATTATCCATATCACAAACATATAATCAACCATAATATCAACCAAGTTATCAAACATTTAACCATCCAACATATCCCAAAATTTTTATGTAATCAACTTGAAATAGTTTTAGGAATTAGTAACTTAAAATATGAATACTCATGATTAGTTCCACTCCTCCATACTTTTCCGTCGATTCACGAATTGATTCTGATGACACTTCCTTCTCTTTTTCTTGCTTCGGAGCTTCACGACTTGCTCCTCCCTCCTCCATAGGTTCGACCTCCTCCTATTCCACTCTTATCTCCATCATTTCTTCACTTCTAAGATTCTAAATCATGTTTTAATGGTATTCTAAGGTCTTTGGCAAAGTTTGGTGGTGTTTGAGTTGATTTGATATGATTTTAAGAAAAACTAGTAAGGAGAGAGAAGAGAAGTAGCCATTAGAGAGAAGAAGAAAAGCTTCAAAAAGGAAGAAGAAGAAGAAGTGAAAAAAAATGAGAAAGTGGATGCTTATTTATAGAAAAAGTTTTGGATTAAAATAATATTTTATAAAAAGACCAAAATTCTCTTTACTTGTTTTTAAGCAACCTTATTTATTTCAACACTTAACATCAAATTTCAAATCATTACTTTATGTCATTTTCACTTACTTAAATTTTCACTTAAGAAGTAAGACATATAATAATTATGTTTGGTTTGATTTGATGTTTACCCTTTTTTTTTGAAATGGCATGTTTTTCTTTTTATGCTTACTTTTTCTTAATTATATTCTAAAATTTTCTATGTATGTTTAGTAAAAGTAAACTTGATCGGTGAATTAATTAATACTTACACTATTTGAATATATGTTTCTATATAAGAAAATAAAGGTGCGACGATGTTGCGACAACTTTTAATCAACAAAACATTGATTTTTGACAAAATGTTATACGGTCACGTTTTGACGTTTTAATCAAACTATTTATTTGTGTAAACCAAATTTAAAAATAAATTTTTATATTGCTATTTAAAAATATAAAAACTCATAAATAAATTAAAATAACTTATTTAACCATTGAAACATACTTTTCTAAAATCAGCATTTTGTCACTTTTGTCGATATAGGAAAATGTTACTATTTTGTGCATTCTTTTCTTTCCAAATCCTATCTAATATTGTTCAAATCTTATAACTTTACCTATTTTATATTTAAAATCACTTTAAATTATATATTTTAAAAAGGTCAAATTATGGGTCGTTACAATAACAACCATTTGCAATAAAGGTACTGAGAATACTCTATAATAAAATATTATGCATCCAATATTTTCAAAAGATAAATCTAGAATAAAATGCTTTGCATTTTATACCCAAAATACATTTTCAAATTCGTCCAAAGAGAAATATATCAAAGCCAAAATCAATTATGACAAGAAGAAAGCTCCTCCTATCAAGCATGGTACAAATCTAGAATAAAAATAACACGGAGGATCCATTGGTATTCCTTTGCTTCTAAAACAACAAATAAAGTAAACAAATATACCCGAAGGGTCTTCCAAATCAAAAAAACTCCAAATCGCCTAATTTTAGTCATAACAAAAAAATATTTGAAAAACCACCTCACAAAAACCTATTCCAAATATTCTAAAATAATAATAATACTTCGCCAATACTTTCAAAATAATAATATTATTACTATTTTTCACAAATTCTTTCGAAATCACTTTTTTCTTCTTCAAAAGCACTGAGATTTAAGCCTTAACAACAACAACTTTATAAATCATAGTCTATAAAATCACGTTATCAATCCAGTCAAATTTCATAAAAGAATAAATGAACACTTAACATTATTTAAAATGTTAAATGACAAACACACAAGATTTAGAATTTTTTTCTTAGGTTTACAACTTTCTCGATCGTCCAAGGATATAGATAATTTTCTAAGCATATCATTATGCTCATCAGCCTTTGGTTATTGCTTAGAAGATTATCTAAGCTCCCTCAAACAAAATTGAAAGCCACTTCCCAAACTTTCCTAAGATATACAACAAAGCCTACAAATAAAATTAAGCGCGTATGATATACACAAACCATTTATATGTTATATCTGATCTGATCGCTTATTCAGATACATAAACTTTACATCCGAACTAGTTTTGCTTACTCGACCTCCCTAGTAAGACTTTGATCAGATACCTTGATTAGAAACCTCCTTCTCCTTACATAGCCATATATTATAATAGAAAACTTTAGTATCACATCAAAAATATAAATCAAGTGTACGTTGATAAGAATCAAGTGAGAAATCCTTTTTTGGACAGGTGTGAATCATCTCGATATATGTACTCGAATCATAGATGAAAAAATGTGCGAATAAAATGATCTACATATAACTTACGTACTTAATCCGATTGGTTTCTTAATTACACCAATCTTTTTCTAAATCACTTTCCTTTCCATTTATAGTACTTTATTTGATATTGAAATTATATATGAATCACTTCATAAATTTTCACTTAAGCTTATAAACATTTTATAAATACACAACTTTATAAAATATAAAACTAAATTTACTCCACTTTCATTTACTTGTATAATACTCTTCTACATCCTAAAAGTATATGTAAAATGTCAAATTTTATTTTAGTTATTCATTATTTATTTTTATTTTTCAAAATTCAAATGGAAGCCCAAACATAATAAGGGTCTTAAAACTAAGTCGACTACTTCGACCTTTTTACATTTTCGGTCCGGTAAGTAGCTAGGAATATTAGGATGCAAGTATTTGAACTTAGTCCTAGAGTCTACTTTCCTTAGACAACCTTAAGGTAAAGATGTTTATTAGTCGACCTAATAACATCAAATAGTTTATGAGACTTGGATGCTTAAAAAAACTATATTTTAAAAAAATGCTTATTAGGACCTTCCTATCCAATTTAACTCATTTAAAAACTTGAGTTAAATTATCTCCCTTCTATCCAAGAGTTAAAAAAACATATTTATCAAAATACCCTTTTTTAAAAATCAATTTCTTTTAAGGAAACTTGAGAACTAATTACCAGATTTTTATTTCAAAGCCCTTTTAAAATCATATTACATATATTTTCATATACATAAAATAATCTTAACGGTATATTCACTAACACTCGCTTTGAATTTGTTCGGATTTGAACTCATTTCGATCGCATAATGATAAAGAGAATAGTTTACTAAGTGCACTCCAACATTCTCCTAAGCAAACATTTGATCATGACTTACAAGATTATTCAGATTACAAAAAAACTAATCAAGATGTTTTTCCTAATCTATCCAAAGAAAATGTATCTTTATCAAAATTAGCTTTGCAATATTTATACTTATGAATACTTCCAAGTAATACCACATTACTCTTCTCAAAATCCTTTTGAAATCATTTCAAGCAATATCGGGATTTAAATTCTCAAAAGCCTTCTTTAAAAAACACATTTTATAACCCAAATTTATATTAAATTTCCTTACACAAAATCATCTCATCTTATAATAATTCCATTTTATTATAATAATTTTTAGAAAAAATATATATCCTCAAATTGTCTTATCTTCCCGTTTAGATTATATTAAACAACTTTATTAAAAGTTTTACTTTTAACTCAATAATTTCCCCGAACATCTTATAGTCAAATTATGAAACTCAATTCACAAGGGGTTCGTTTTTAACCAAAGAAATAAACGCTTATAAATAAGCTAAATACAAATAATCAGCAATCAACAAATAATAATCAATGCTCCTAAACTAAACAGCATGACTAATCAAACAACAACGATAATAAATAAATATTATCATTTTCAAACAAACAAACACAACATAAATAACCATGTAAATTTAAAAATTATTCCATTATATATATAAAATACATAATCCTAAATAAAATGTTTCATTAACCAATATTCAAAAATCAATATCGTGTCTGTTTGCCTTGTTCTAGTGTTTAGAAATCTCTATCGACACCGTGACATCCTATGTCTCGACCAGAATTCATAAATAACTTAATACACCAATTAACACAATACGTTTTATAGCAATAACAAATACGCTCTCATATATATAGTACTCTCAACTAATTCTAGGGTGTCACTTACCCAATCTCTAACGATTTTATCTCACTAAAGCGAAGTTTCTCGCTTAACCTTTATCTTTGATACAAAATGTAATGACCAGCCTTTTCGACCATCAAAAATCGACACCCAATACATTAACGGTATTCAAATGCCAAACATCCATTCATAAGAATGGCAGTGTGTTAGGGTAAAATAAAAGGAACTACAGGGGAAATAGAATCTCACAGTGAAACGATAAAATATAATATAACAAAGTAAGTATAAACTATCATTCCAAGACAAAAAAAAGTACATCAGAGTTAAAAACAGGCCTTATCAGCTAGACAGTTATAATTTCCTGACCTTATAATTATTGATGAGAATATAAAATAGTACAGCGGAAAATAAAAATACTATGGCAGGTGAACATCTAACTCTCCTCTATGAGCTTTCTGTCCCACAAACGACATTCTAGAAAAAATACTCAATCTGACTCGAGCATTATAACAAAATAACACCCAGGTCAGTTTAGAAAACCAGAGTCAGAAAACTCAAGCAATATGGCGAACATTTAATAATTCTGCTAGACCACGTTGCTAAACATGGAATGGGTTTTTAACTCACAAGAACAACATCCATACATAAATAAATGGAAAATCAATCAGAGCAACAAACCAAACAAGAAAGGATGGATACAAACAAGATCAAAATCCAAATTTAAAGAATGGACAAAAATAATTAAACATAGAGAAGAACTCAAGGCACTTCTCGATGCTATTAAGAAAAGGTTGACTCCAAGGTTCAAATCAAACAAAGAGAATGAATCCATCAAATATGAATAGGAGGGTGCACCGTCTTACATCGAAAGTATACCTATAGATAAAATATACTTAAGAGCCCACGCCAAACATGCATCACTTTTGAGAACTTCAAAACTGGACCCGATTCGTACGAGCATTCGAATATTTCCCATCACCACATGCACGCTACCAATAAATCTCTAGATAAATGTGAATATACCCTAATGGGTGTGACTCTACTGGCTTGGCTCCCACTCGCCCTTTGGTTTTAATTATCCACGATGTTGGATCCAATGCTCAAAATGAGCAACAAATCGTTTTAGATTGATGAAACACAAAGAAGGATATCAAAATCGATAGTCGATGAATTCAACTTTCTAAAACAAACAAATACTACCTCGAGGAAAAAAATAAAGCTGGACAAGTTAGGGTAGTGTTGCTTCCTATCTTGATACGACATCATTCTTAACTTTAAGAATAGCAAGAGTTTAAATGCTCCAAATGAGAAAAAAAATTCATCTTGAATCAACGAAACACAAAGAAGGATATTAGAATCGATGGACACTAAATCAACTATCGAAATAAATAAATGATTACATATGGGAACTAAATCGCATACGCTTGCCACCAATAAATGAATCGAGCTTTTAAAACGTTTGATTCTCACTTGTGCTTGATTTTCGCATCACAAATATTTGTATAACACTTTAAAAAGCTCTTTAAAAATATTTTGTTAAAAAGCAAATTGTATTTCTAAGTGTATTAAAAGAAGGGTAAAAGATGAATGTCGTTGAGAACATTGTTTACTATAAACCCCAAAACAATTTACACTCAGCTTTGTTTTTAAACATTCATTTTTAAAGATTTCCATATTCAAAATTATAATTTATAAATTTAAAACAACATTTTTTATCCCGAATGATAATAAATCAATTTAAATACTTTTATTAATTTTAAACAATGTTAACTAACCCGAAAGATAATTTATATAATTCTTTTATAAATTTTAAAACCACATTAATTATCTTAAAAGACAATAAATCAAATTATAATATTTTATATATTTTAAAACAACATTAGTTATCCCATAAGATAATAAATCAAATTTATAATATTTTTATGAATTAAAACAAACATTGATTATCTTGAAATAAAAAAATCAAATATTTTTTTTTATAAATTTAAAACAACTTCAATTATCTGGAAAGATAATTAATCAAATTTATAATTTCTTTTATAAATCTTAATCAACACCTGTCCTTTATTTTCAAAATTCTAAAATTATTTGAAATATAGTTAAACAACTTTTAAAATGTGAAAACACGACCAGCAATTTATTTTGTAAACCACAACACAAGTTCAAAGCGCACAAATGTTTAAGGAGATGATATTTCATAAGTGGCGGTATAGCGAAAATCACTATAATGACATTTACGTAATTCAAACATTATGTCACAAATATTTCAACCAAACATCAATATAAGCAATATAAGAAAGTTAATAAATCAATATTGGTGAGAAACCCTTTAGGGTCTCTCTACCAAAGTCCCCTGTAAATCTCATATATATGTGTACTACGAAGTGTCCCATAGCGACCTATTCGCTACAAAAACATTCCAACCTCTTCTTTTTGTCCCCTGCAACAAAACGGGTATTTATATCATCTGCTATCAAGCAAGAATTCAAATCCAAAAAACAATCAAATAATAATAAAAGATATATTATTATCAACAATTAAAAATCAACTAACATATTATTTATTAATCAATTCAAATATTTATTAACTTTAAAAATAATCTTTTCACATTGCAAGCGTATAATGGTGATTTATTCTACTTGATAGACATCCAAAATAATCTTTTCAATATAATTATAGTAGGATGGTTTTTATTCTACTAAACAGATATCTTAAACGAAGTATAACTAATTTAACTACGTTAAACGTAATTAAATTAAACCATTATAATTTTTCATTAACTTATACTTCCTTAAAACTATCAACTATCACCAAAGCATTCAATAATAATCTGCAACAAAATAGATATCATATAATTTATTTAGAGGTGAGTAAACTTATCAAACTCCAGTTGACGCTTTCGTTTTCCGGTTTGATCTAAAATCGAATGACATTCGAGTTTAGTTCGAAATTTCACTAGCTCCAAATTCAACGAATCCAACTCCAATGCGTAGATAACAATGATATGAGTCCAATGCAAAAGACCATATCCAAAACCGATCTCGCATGGGAAAGATATTGCATTTATAAGTTTTGGAGATTACAATATTATTTAATTAAACTAATTACAAGTTTAATATCAATTACCCTTCTTAAACCTTTCTTCTCCTTTTTAATTACTTTTTGGACATGTGCATAGAGATGCATGCTTAACCCAACGTGCCAAATTTTTCCATCATTAATTGCTCCGCCATCTCTCGACGAAATCAAGATCCATCGATTCATACAAACTCCACTATGCGAGCTCTACATATCCATCACCATTAATCGAAGCTCGGCCCACTCCTCCTTGCCGCGATTAGGAGCAACAGCACCTCAACCCTAAAATGATATGAATTGCCATGCACAATCGAAAATGGCGAAACGTGGCGGAGATATGCACTAAGGCATGGGAAAAATGGTGGCACACTCTAATTCCTCCATCGAGAACCCTATTTTCATCATGAACAAACCCTAGCTATGTTGCATAAACGTCGATCAACACAAATATCGACCGTGGGAACCCTCTCATACAAACTCAATGGATTGAAAGATTTAATTTTTCATGAAGTAAATCAGTAGATTTGATTTTTTTGTAAAGGCCATTACCTCGTCTACTGGAAATGAAATAGAAAAGGAAGTGAAGAGGGAAAAGTGGAAAATGAGTTTAGTGTAAATTTATTTGATTTTATAAATAAAATCGCTTACCTTACTTTAAGCACAATTAAGACAAAATCCATAAGCAAACAAAGATTCTCAAGCAACTCATCGTCTCATGTTGAATATTTTGAATTTTTGATTTGATTTTAAAAAGTTTTGAAAAAAGGGTTTTGCAGTATTCCGGTACACAATATTTCATTCGCGTACGAACTACGAATGGCAGAAATAAAATACAATCATGCACCAAAATACGACACGATCACAAATCAACAATAAAATAAACAGATTATTATATTCTGTGAAATTTTAAAAATACCATCGTGTGTTGTAATATATGACAAACAAAAGTGTAATTATTTTCCAAATTAATAATTATGGAAAAATCCAGTAAATTAAATTAAAAATCAAGTCATTTTATTAATAGTTGATTTTTTATTCTAACTATTTATTATTGTAAATAAATTTACTAAATGGGTTCGCCAATATTATTTTTTAATTAAAAGGAGTTAAACAAGGCTATTAAATCAATTTAATTAATATTTAATTCACAATTCAAATATCTAAATAATCGCTTTATTTGGATATAAGTTATTAAACTCTAAAAAACCAATTACTATAGATTTAAAATTAATTAAATATTCAAAAATCAAAATGATAAAAATTCTGGGATATTTATTCAAACCAAATAAATTATGTGTCCTTTATCGCCTCTGGTAATTTATTTTATTTTTTTCTTTCTTGAATGTCTAAATCAGAATATATTATTCTAAAGAATTAGATAAAGACTTTTCATAAAATTTCAAATATTTCTCCTCATGATTTTGTAAGCATTACAGCAGCATAATTACTCCATTTAAAGACAATTTTAATATAACGTAATTTTGCAAATTCTTAACCACGAAAGCATTCAGCATCATGGTTACTTCAACAAAAATACTTGGTGTTTTTGGGACGAAAATCTCATTAACATGTGTTATATCATAGTTATCCACTAACTATGTAATCCCTTGGTACTCGCAACAGCCATAAGTACTACGTTGCCCAACTTTTGGAGAGCGTCACAAACTCTATCTCAACGAATGAATCGATATTTCTTCTTGAAACTTCTTGACTAGGCATATTTAAAATAATGTACTATTTTAATGTCATAAATTTGTCATGATTGCAACACATTGTAATTACTATCACATAACATATCATTTAAGGATTTTCTATTTATACATTAGATCAATCAAATTATATCACAATATAACAAAGTATATTATAAAAATCAAACACCTTTACTATGAATATGATTAGTTATTGAGTTAGATATATATATAAAATTACACAATTTCCCCAGAGCGTACTCCAAACTCTAAAAATCTTCCACTTGTATTTGGGATCAATTATGAAATCTTATTTAGACTCCTTCGATCAATTTTCTCAAAAACTAATTAGGTCAGTTCGTTAGTGAACAGATATGCTATATTAATTTAATTACCTACTCTGTCATTTAACTTTCTCCAAGGCTGGTGAACTGCCTTTATCATATGGAACCCTTCAGAGTATGTTTTTTGACTTATTGTGAGATTAAGGTTCTTTTACGAATTGTATCATAACATTGTTATCATATAAAAATGTCATGGGATTCTCATCATTTGAAATTACCCCTAGCTCGATTATAAGTTTGTGCATTTATTTATTCTTCTTTTATTGTAGTGCTATTCAAGACGACGTACTTACCCTTGGGTTAAATGAACCATTACTTATTGTTTGGAACATTTCCAACTTAAAGGTTTTTGCTTAATATTGAACATGTATTTAGAATTGACATACTATACTCAATATCACTTATGAAGTTCGAGTCTGAATACTCCTTCATAAGGAATTAGTTGTATATATAAACAATTCTCTAGTATACCGTAAACAGTCGAGAACACTCTAAACTGTCATTTGTTGATCTTAATTTAGATTTGACACTTACCATATGTATTAAATTCATAGGCAAAATGTTATGCTTTACACAATACAACATGAACGGTAATTCAGATCGATAATGCATAAGAAATCTGCCTTACATGCTCCATGCTATACATTTTAATATGATGTTTGCAGATATCATTTTGGGACAATTTCAACATCCTTTTACACTAATTATAAAAGGTGCCAATTTCAAATCCAGCATCGAAAACTAAACAACAAACTAAAATGACTTTAACATGAGTAAAACGTTAATAATCATAAGTTTGTGAATCACATATAGTTTTGAAATATTTTATTATCTTTATAGTACTTTCTTATAGACACATGCTTCCTATGTATTTTTAACTGAAATTCAAACTTTTTGACTTTCTATCAAAATATTTGCTCAACTCTAATGCTTGTTGAACGATACTTTCATATCATTTATTGGATCATATCAAATAACCTAAAAACTTAGAATCGCTCCCACCAACTTCGAGACACTTTGGTTATTAAGTGCAAACAACATATTCTAAATTGTTATATAGAATTTTTGTTTATATATACATATATCAAACTCAAAGTCATATCGAGTGATAATTTGAAGGGTAAAACCTAGATTTAATTATGTGCATTGAATGACGAATCTGTTAATTAATTTTAACAATTAAAATTTATGGTGGTATTCTATCAATGTAACTTACTATATTCCAACTACATTGGTTTTCCTCTCGGAGACACGTTTATAGCCAATGGATCATGTCCAGTTCGATATAAATATCAAAATCATATTTTTATAATGTAACTGGAATCCAATTCGGATTTGCACATCATGCCATATAGTAGAGTCGATATTTTTAACGGCTTATTGATAACCGAGGAAATTATTTCTCGACGTCATAAGAGAATCATAGTTTCTCTTTAACGTGTGAGAGTTCTTATTAGATATTCTAACTAGTTGTGTCCGTTTAGGCTTGGTCAATTTAATTTCTTCCTTTGTAATCAGTTTTGTCTTTAGAGTGTATCATAATATATTTTACTGCCAATAATTCAAAAAAAATCCTTCATCGTGAGGTTGATGTTTCTTGAAACGACAATTATCTCTCACTGCAACAGAATAGACATTCATTAACATTTTGTGAATACCTATGTATATGCATAAAAATGGTTTTCATTTCAATTTCATGAAACTTATGTTCATTACATATATTGGTCAATCGCTGTTTATCGGTCCCACATTCATTTAGGGTGGTCTACATAAGAACCTTCACGAACAAGTATTACGTGTAGTCTTTCAACTCACAAAACATGTTAACTCCATGACTTAGGACGTATAGGAGTTGTTTCATCAACTCTAACCTTGTATGAATTTATAGACTTTATTTTAGAAGAATTTAAATTTAACCTTATGTACTTACTCTTAAGCACATGTCGTGATAGAAAGAAGCCAACCCAACTTCACTCATGGCCAATTGTCTTACGTCCAACTAAGTCTGATTACTCCTTATCAGTACACCATTATGTATCATAGGTAGGAGTGGCTTTTGAGATTGAATCTTATTCATTTTTAGATATATTTGGAACTCCTTTCTTATATGCTCACCTATTCGATTAAATCGAATCATTTTATTTTCATTTGCATTTTATGTTATATACTTCCATTTTATATTTTCTATAAACATTTCATAAACATACTACATGTCCATTAAATACATATGTTCATGTTTATGACAATTCATCGGTGAATTTGACAAAGTATATGGTATCATTTGGCATCATTAGACCTATGATCACATACATTCATATATCAAGCCCAAGAGTTCACCAACTCTTATGTTTCTCTTAACAAATGGATGCTTTTCCCTTAACCATTTGAGATACATTTCACAGTACCATATGATTCAAAATCAAACGATTAAAGAATTATTTCTCAAAATTGTGGCTTAGTCTTTAGTTCCAATTTAATTGTAAAATTTCTGATGTTTTAGTATTTTTTGATGCATCATTTTGTTATGGTACCAAATACCATTATTATAATTTTAACTTGTAGCGAAGATCATAATATTCATACTAAAATAAAACTATGCCTATTTTTAGTCAATACTAAAAGCAATTATTACTTCATAAATAATATCTAGTACGTTTATGAAAAAAAATTCGCAGCTCGATACATTCACTGAGAAGTGTCAAATGATATGCTCCCACTATTTCCATCATTATTATAATAGTGTATGAAATACGAAGCTCCATTCGACTATTTATTGCAGAATTTTAATTCATTCACTGTAACTAGTTTACAACTATGGGTTACAGATCAATTACCTTAAACTCAAAGAAATAAATTTCATAGAAAATAATATTTATATGAAAATATATCTAAAATAGAAATCACATTTCTCATTTCATAATTTTTAATGAGATTTTTCATCCCGAAACATTAAAGTATTATTTTGAAGTAGTCACAATACTGAATGCTTACGTGAT
The DNA here is from genome assembly GCA_030765085.1 of Allium cepa. Lineage (NCBI taxonomy): Eukaryota > Viridiplantae > Streptophyta > Magnoliopsida > Asparagales > Amaryllidaceae > Allium > Allium cepa. Next base: position 171,137,577 of record CM060932.1, read on the forward strand.
TAAGAATCGGCAAAATTAAGTAATATTAAAATAGCCTTTAAAGGAAGTATTTATGCGCCATAATGCTTACATAATCGTGAGGGAAAATATTAAAAATCCTATAAAAGGTCTCTATCCAATTCGTTAGGCAATACGTTTTGATTTTAACATTAAAATAGTAAAAGTAAAGTAAAGTGCTAAAGGAATAAATGGCATAGAGAATTTACGTGGTTCGGATATTAATGAATCCTACATCCATGGAAAAATGTCCTTATCTTCTCTTTCATTCTTAGTACAGGAGAAATAGGGCAGAGACTACAATTTTGACTCTATTTTTCAAAAAATAGTAAAGTAAAAAAAATCCCCATTTTCTACTACAGTGTCATATTCATTTATATTACACAAAGACTCACATGGATCGCTGACATCCATCTTTCACTCTTTTGATTTCTACCTTGGGATTATGTCATGTGTCGATCATCCATCTTTCTTATTTACAATACACAGATTGCTAATATGGTCTTTGATGGAAAACTTTGATTTGGGTTAACAGATTTTGAACTTGGACGGGAAACTTGAATATGAAGGGGGAAATCTAAATTTGAATAAGCCATCATTTTATATAGGCCTTCATCTATTGGAGACTGCAATGGGTTGAGCCGTATTGATTTTTCCTCATTACGCCTTGTTCTTATAGGGGTGGAGCTACAATTCAAATTATTGGTAGGGTATTTTAGGTTGGGTTCTGGTGATGTAGCTTAGATTTTGAGAAGGCGGCGTAGTTTTGCTTGCTGAGTTATACAGTTCGACTTTAGTTACTCTTGTCATTGCGTTTTGTTGTTGTTTTGGATGGAACAATGCAGTTGGGCTTCAGGAGTGTTAGCGCAGTTCTCAATGGTTCATTTTTGACAGCGAAGTTATGGAGTGCTTATCGTCATGCAGTCCTTCTATGTTGGGGGAGTTTTCTTACTATGGTTATGCGTGTATATATGGGTGACTTGTTGCTACGTTCCTCCCTTTGAGTCTTTCTGATTGTTAGTAGTATTTCTTTGGAATTGCAATGTTGTTCTGTCACTTTAGTGCCAAATCAGGATGGTGACGCATCCGTATTGCTTCAAGGTTAATATAAAATTGTGGCGCAGTCTTGCTACTTTAATGTTAGTTTCAGATTGCAGTGCATCCTTATTGTGTATAGTTGCTTGAAGGATTATGCGACAATTCTATATCATTATCATTACTTTTGGGGTCACAACACAATTCTATATCTTTTTGTTACTTAAAGATTTTGTTGCGGTTCCAACTTATTAAGGCTTATTTTTGGAACTGCTCCACTGAATTCATATTTGGTACTTGAAGGTTATGCCATAGTTCTGCCCATTGTAGTAAGTATTAGGATTTCAGATCAGTTCCTATACTTTGTGGCTATCTTAGGTTATCGATAAAGTCTTACTGTGTCGAAGCTATGCTTAATGAAAAGGCCCAACCATTATGTTTTGCCACTGCCTTGAGATTTTGGTGCAGTGCTATCTGGACTTTGCTCTCGCTTCCTCTTTATAGTCCGACTTCTATTGTGGATGTAGTACCTTTGGTTTGGTGCTTGCATCAATTTTCCTTTGGCAACGTTTGGAAAATATGGGTGTAACAGTAAAAAGCATCTTTTTGAATTTTGGATGTGAACAATGATATAGAGATGACCATTCACTTTATGCATTCCAACTGTGCATGAGTTACATCCATTTACATATATTCATTTTCCTTTCCATATGGTCGAACCATTCAAAAGGACACCATTACTATAAGACCATAAAAAAATATTAACAAAAATGTATTTGGTCATCCTTGACATTTAAGGATATCGAATAAGCTACACTTTACGCAAATTGATCAAACTAACATTTCAGTCATCGAATTGGAAGGCACACCTTGTAGCTCTTGGTTTAATGCTACATCTAACACAGGAAGACCTTATTTTAATCAATCATGTTGAAAACACGATCTCGTGCTATGCTTTACTTTCTTACTATGATTAAACTAATTTTATTGAAGTTCGTACATTACCAATCATGACTATTAACAAGATAACATTTACATATGATCGAACATGGATCAAATATCCATATTCTTGTATTGCTTAAGAGTTCAAATCTCATTAGAGACAATACACAAAGTCAAACAAATACACTCTTAAATGACTAAGGTATGAATGTATTTAGTACTTGTATTATTTGGCCTTTGCATGGGTCTTGAAGTGGCAACATGCCAAAATATTTATTGGTAAGTATATATCCGTATTTACTTTTTTAATTTTGATTTAGTTCACTTTTATATTTTAATTGTAACGATCCCAGTTTTGAGTCAAATTTAAACTGGTAATCAAGATAAATTTTTGAATTAAATTGTGAATTAATTTGAATTTTTCCAAACTAAATAAAAACATTTGTTTGTTTATACATATACATACATATATATATATGTATGTATATAAATTGATTTTTAATTAAATTGTGGGTTTGAATTTCATAAATAAATATCTTATAAATATATTGGATTTGAAAAAAAAAATATTTTAAATTAATGAAAATTTGTTTTCTAATTATAATATATGATATATATAAAAGTTATATTTTGAAATTAATATAGTAAATTTTCAAAAGTTGTTTAAAGCTGAATTCTATATTATATACATATGTGTGTTTATTTATTAAAGTATAATCAGCTTTAAAATCATTTTCTTTAAAATTGATATAAGTATAAATAATAAACAAAATGTATGAATACAAACATAAAAAAGAATAGATAAAAGTCTAAAATATACATATATACATATCTTTTGAAAATTAATAAGATTTAAATAAGATATTAATAAAGGAATAATATTCTTTCTCTTTAAAATAATACACATATAAATAGTTATAAAAGGAAATATAATTAGAAAAAAAATATAGAAATGTATTCAAACATTGAATACATGTAAAATACATATATAAGTATTTTGAACAATGAAAAATAACATGTGTAAATATTATAATAAGAAAGAATACAAGTGTAACATTTTAAAATAACATTCAACAAATGTAACTCTTTTAAACATGAAATATAACAAGTGTAAATTTAATTAACAAGTGTCATCTTTATAAATTTTCTTTTCAATTTTGAATTTAATAAATAAAAGGAAATTAAATATATATAAATATCACTAACTACTCCTCTTCTCCCTTCTTTACAATTCAAAGCAAAAACAAAATCTGAAAATATAAAATCAGAGAAGAAGAACAAGATTCAAAAGCAAACTAGAAATTAAAACTTCAACCAAAAGCTAAAAAAACCAGATCCTCTAAAAAAAAATCAAAAATCAAGACCAGCAAAACAAAATCAAAACAAAATAAAAAACCTGGATGCTTTAAAACCTGGAAAACAAGCAAAGTTTCAACCTGAATCAAACTTGAGAAAACAACATAATCAAGCAAGTAATTCAAAGAATTAATTCAAGAACAAAGCTAAATCAAGTCTTAATCAAAGCAAGATTCGAGTTTCAGATCAAATAATTTCAAACACGAGAAGCTAGCAAATCAAATTCAACAATAACTAATTCAACATGAAGCAAATTCAATGGTTCCACGTGGCTGCAAAAATTCTTCTTTTTGATTTCTTTTCTTTGTCGAGTTGAATTCGGGGATAATTGGGCTTGATATCACCGGGTTTGTTGCACTTGTGACAAATGATCCTGTGTTCTTCTGAGTTGTCTAGTGCTTTGATTATTCTGCTTTTCAATTGTTGATTTGGAGCTGGATTTCCGTATTTGTGGCTCCACCTTTTGAATCTCTTTATTAGTAGTGCCAGCTCAACTGCTCCGTTATCATCATCCTCATCACAACTGCCTTTTACCAATCCTGTTAAGCATATTTCTTTAACTGAGTGGGTTGTGGAGGATTTCTCATTGTTGTTGACTTGTGCACCATATATTGCATCAAAAATATTCCAAATTTCCTGCGCATTTTCACAATGAGAGATGAAATTAAAATTATCTTGATTAAGATGAGAATATAATATATGCATAGCAAGAGCGTTAATCGAGATAATTTTCTTATCTGTTATATCACACCCATTTTCAATAACATCCCAACATTTAACATTAACAGATTTTAAATAAAATTCCATTTTCAATTTTCAATTTAGAAAATCTGTTCCATCAAAAATAGGAGGGATAATATTGGAACGATCCTTAACAAAAGTAGCCATTTTAAAAATTCAATTAAAACAAAATTTGGTTTTTGAAAAAATCAAATTTTTAAAACAAAATGGCTTTTGTACCTAGCTTTGATACCACTTGTAGGATCCATTTCACCCTAGAGGGGGGGTGAATAGGGTGATGCTATTAATTATAAAAGTTAATTGTGGAAGCTTATAAAATAATTTCAACAGAGATCACAGAATAATTGCAGCACAAAAAATAGCAGAATAATAAGTGCAGAAATAGAACGACGCAGAATTTACCCAGCTTCGGCAAAACCCTGCCTACGTGCTGCCCCTAATGTTTCTAATAGAAATTAAGTAGTCACACGCTTACACACGTAAACTCGTGACACCCGTTACTGACTAACATAACTCTACGCTCAAAACCCTGCCATAACTCAGCCACTGAGTTGGAATTCTCAAACTACGCCACGTAGTTTGTCCCCTAGTCACACGACTAGAAATTATACAAGTTTAAAAGGAAAAATACAATTTTAATACAATTTAAAGGAAACCAAAACCCTAAATAATATTAAGCCCAAACAGAAGCCGGCCCAAAAATAAGTGATTAAAAATATGCCCCTTCTTTCTTTTATTAAGTCGGCCCGTTTTCTTTTATTTGCAATAATGGCTATCTCTTTTATTGCGTTCGTTCGTTCCTCTTCCTGATTTAGGGTTTCGTGATGAAGTCGCCGTCTTTGTCGACTTGTTTGCTGATGCTTCAATTCCTTTCTTTGATTGATTTTATATACGCGGCAGCTTCAACCAAGCCGAGTTCGAATGTTGCGTGAATTGGTAAGTTCGTTCCTTTTTCGATTTGTACTATACTCGACTTTGATTCGAGTTGAATGATTGTTCTTATCTGTTGTTGTTTAAACTCGAATGAATTTTTTTGCCGATGATGTTATGGTTTATATATGATTTGAATCCCTAGATTTTCGTTCGTCTGATAATCTGCTCGGCCGTTTGATTATGTTTGGATGATTGAGATGATTTCTGACTTAATCAAATTCGTATAAATTGATACTTGCTTCTCATGGTATTGATTTTTGACTAGGTTCAATTTCTTGTTTTCTTGGTTATCACGGCACTTTTTGATTTTGTGGCCACCACAGCTTGATTTGCATTTGACTTCGGTCTTGATTTTGTGTATGCGATTCCATGACTTCGTCCATCACCATTGCTTTGATATTGAACTGCACTCTGTGGACTTTGGCCATTTGTGTCAACCTGGACTTGTTCGATTTTGATAAAACACGGCTTTGAACTCTGTTTATTTGGTATCTATGGCTTTGGCACAGTTTGATTTAAACTGCAGCTGACTTTGTGCATCGGCCTTGACTTTTTAAACTTGATTGTCTTTTCTTTGCTTACGTGATAATGTTTGATGATGTTTTAAGAAAAAACAAACCGTTACAGTTGAATCTCTGTCATTTTTTGATTTCAGCCACTTTACTTGGTTGCTTCATCATGTATACACTTTGATAATCATGTTGTAATATTTGTGACATTGAGCCTTGACTTTGATCTTGGTTACTCTGTTGCTTCTGGCTTCAATGAATCTTTATTGACTTGTACATTTGAGTCTATACTGATGTAAGAATAGTTGTTCATGTTGTAGACAGTTTGCATTGCATCACCACTGACTGTTGACACTACTTTGTGTATGTGTGCAATGTCGTTTTGATATTGACTCGGTTATTTTGAAACTGTTACTTGGTGATTGGTTTCAATGTTTGGTTTGCTCTTTTGTTTCAGTGCTTATACATGTCCACTAATATAATTCATGTTGTATTGCATTTTGTTTACATGAAGTTTGGTTTGATTGCTTTTGAGTTATAGCCTCGAGCTCCTTTCTGGTTTGATGTGCACTGTGCTTCGAGTATGTGTACTCGAGTGTGATCTGTGCATTTTTGCCATGCTGTAGCTTGATGGCTCTGGTCATCATTGTATGTTGTCACTGTATTGGTTCGAGTCAGTTTCAATGTTTCATTGTTGCTGTGTGTTTGTTGTATATATGAACTTGGTTCATATGTATGCTGTGCATAATTACATCTATACTGTGCAGTTGAGCTTGTTTTGGTATAGTCAGTGATGCACTATTGTTTTGGTTGTTGCATTTTGTGTTGTAGTTGCAGTTTGTATTTTGTGCACTGTTGTTTGCGGTGCCTTGCTGTGTTGCCTTATCTTTGGTGCACATGCTTTCTTCCCCGACCTGTTTCAGTGTAACCTTCATGTGAACTTCTGGTTAGCATATTTAGCTTGGTTATCACTAGATCATCCAAGCTTGCACTGTCCAGTTTCATGTTGTTGGCATTGATTTGTATTAGTTCGAATTTGCCATGACTTTGATTTTTTCCTCCTTGTGATGATCACTTCTACATTGTGTATGTGGTCATTACTTTGTTGATGTCTCAGCTGCCATCATGTACATGCTGAGTCTCGTGACATTGTCTGATATGCATTTGGATTTGTTTCTCGAATTACACTTGAGTTGAATCCAGCTTGTAGCTCGGATTTGACCTTGTGTTGAAAGTTGTGACATTATTTTATTGCACTTGAGTTGAATCCGGTATTTTGGGTATGACCTGTGCTCACCTGTCCCTGTAAATTTATCAATTGTATATATCGGTGTGCACGGCCTTGTGGCATATACAGTGATACACTATGTATGTCACAAGCTATTCGCGTATGATGAATTGAAAATTAAATGATGACGAACAACCCAAATAACTAAGGCAAATATTATTTTCAAAATCCACGTTTTGTTTTATACTGCAAAAATATTTCCTTTTCTATTTTACTGCGTCAATATTTATTTTTGCAGATTGCTCAGATGCTGGATTCAATTTGAAGTGAAGTTGAAGATAAAATACGAGTTGAGTGAATGAGTGATATGTAGTGAGGTCGAATGTAAATGTGTATCGTGATGTAATCAAAATTGTACTGTAATTGAAATTGTACATATATAGTGAGAGCTTGAACTTTGTACTATTCAAAGATTGTAATAAATAATTGTTTGAATAAAAATTCTGTTTGAATTCAAATTCTGTGTTATTTATTTTTATTCAGCAAATATTTATTTAATCTATGAAAAATAAAATAGTACATTAATAAATACATTTACACGAATATATGTATGTTTATTATCATCAAACAAAAATCATATAATCGCATATTCAACAGGTGGCTAGGGGAAAAATGATTGGAGATTTTTTCGATCATCGACGTGGCGGTGCAGCTGGGTTTTAGGGTTTAAAACCTAATTTTGCTTGACGGAGGTTCAGAGGCGATTCCATCGCCAATGGAGAATCGGACAAGGCCGGGGCTGGTGGAACCAAAGTATGGGTTGTCGACGAAGAACTAATCGTGATGGCGAGGCTTCAAGTGGTCTTGATCGGCGAGGCGAGTCGATTTTTGTGACTGGAGTTTGGTTCCAGGTGGTATCGAATGGCTCGATTACAAGCTCAATGTCGTTTCGTCGACCTGGGTTTTTGTGATGATACAATAGGTAATCGACGATGTGTGGATGATCTCGACGACAATCGGAGATGATCGGAATAGTAGTGCATGTGCATGCGTACACGTTCGTGCCCGGGTGGTTGTGAAATTTAGGAAGATAGGAGGTTGTTAAGGATTGGTCACGGGATGAATTCATGTGTGACTCAAAGCAATGAAGTGGAGGAAGAAACTCGGGTGTGTTATCGAGTTTAACCCGGGGTTGTCTTAGGTCTGAAGTATTTAAACAAATCAGTTTTTGAAATTTAAATAAAATAAGTTTTAAAATTCTATTCTTGAAACAAATTTCTTTTATATAATAAAAGTTTGTTTAAATTTTGGGTCAATGAAAGTTGTATAGTATATTTAACTTAAAAATTAATTAAGTTTTGTTTTTCTTAAGTTATTTTGGAAATAAAATTTAATAGTTTAAATTAAGAAACTGGTTTAAGAGATAACAGTTTATCTTAAATGATGTTTTTGTTTTATAATTAACTTGAAGATATTAAGTTAATTTATATATCGATGATAACTTATTTTCAAGGTTATTTAAATAATATTTTAAAGATAAAACGGTTCATCTTGAAATAATAATTTTGATTATCAATTAACTTAAAAGGGTTTAAGTTAAATTGTATGATTTTGTTAGTTTGTTTTAAAGGTTATTTAAAATAAGATCTAAATAATGATTATGAAATTAATTAAGATAAATAGGTTATATTAAGATTAAAGGATCGTTAATTCGAAATTAAATGATAATTACTTAATTAAAGGATGATTACTTAATGAAATCAATTAAGTATAATTACTTGATTTAATTAATAAAAGATTATTACTTAAAGATAATTACTTTATGTAATTACATTAAAGAATGATTAATTAAGTAATTAAAGGGTAATTTATCACTTAAAGATAATTACTTAATGAAAGTAATTAAGGATAATTAATTAATGATTAAAGGTTGATTAATCAAGTGATTAAAGAATAATTAATTAAATGATTATTAATTTAAGTGATTAATTAATTAATGTGATTAATTTGGGATAATTAATTAATTTAAAGATTAAGTAATTAATGAAAGTGATCAGGGGATGATTTATTAAGGGTTAATTAATTAATATAATTAATTAAGGATAATTAAATGATTAAAGGTAGATTATCAATAATCAAAGGTTGATTTATTTATTAATTGAGATTGATTAATTAATAATTAAAGGTTGGTTAATTTATTATTAAAGGTTAATTAATAAATGATTAAAAGATAATTAATTAAAATGGTTTGTAATTAATTAATGTTAATTAACCAGGATTAGTAATTTATTCATAAGTAATTAATCCGATTTAAATTAAGCAGATAATTAATTGATCTTACTTATAAATGTTTGGATTGTATTGTGTGTTTGAATTGTTTGTTATCTCTGATGTGTATTGTTCTGTGACGTGAATTGTTTTGAATTAAGCTATGAACTGTGGTCTATTTATCTATGATGAATTTACATATTTATCTATGAATCTGTGAATGAAAGATAAGCGTTATAAGATTATACCACTTAACGATATTGTTATGCTTAAATTGATGATGATTGTGAAATGTTATTGCTGTGGGTAAAACCCCTAGACTACACCACACACACAAATATGGATTTCACGAGGAATCGCTTAAGTCACAGATATTTTGAATTTAAATATTATTTTGTTTAAAAGTTGAATTTTGAATACAATTGGTTTGGAAGTGAAACAAAGATGAATATGAAAAGTTTTTAAAAAGGAAGTTTGAAATCTAAATTTAGTTTGAATATATTATGTCTTGTTTTGAAATTATTTTGGGAAATATGGTTTGAAAGGATTATACAAGTTATATAATATATACATGGATTTTAAACCATTTTGAAGTATACTGAATAAATTATTTTGGGAATTTAAAATTTAATTCAAATAGAACTTGCCAAGTATACGGCAGTTTGCTGATTTCTGATTTTACTTTAAAAGATATAACTTGAGTAAATATAATCGGATTTTCCCGAAATGAATTTGTTTTCAAATGATAATGGCTTTCATATAACGAAAAGATTTCCAGTTTTTGTTGAAAGGATCAAGTTATCTAAATCAAAATTTGAAATGGAAATTATTTTGAAAGCTATGAATAAATCTTTGAGAAAGATTGGTGAACTTTGTTTTCAAATCAAAGAGAATCTTAAAGGTGTATCTTTTGTATAAAAGATTTGAAATAGAAATAGTTTTGAAAGCTATGAATGAATCTTTTTAGAGATTGGTGAACTTTGTTTTAAAAATGAAGGGGATCTTCAAGGGTGAATCTTTTATTTAAAAGATTAAAGTGGAAATTTGTTTAAACCATTTGAAAGAAAGGTTTTGGGTAATAAGTTGTGACTTAACTAAGATCCCAATATATCCATATGCTTTTTAAAATTAAGCGCTAATTATTCGGTTTAGTTGGGGGAGGACTTTATGTCATAAAACTCATTCCGAATAATGATACGACGTAATGGATAGCATTTGAAGACCGGTGGTGAAGACCGGGTATTTTTCAAGAACGAAAGGATAACCTGTCGAATGTCTTTACACTGAGTCGCGCCGGTATAGAGATCTCCATATGTGATGGGGAGTCCGATCGGGATTGTGAATTCCCGGATTGCAAGGGCTTCTTTGAAGTGCCTTCGGTTCCGTTCGAACTCGGAACAGACTTGTATGGATGTATGTCTGACATTACACTTTGAGATGTAGAGCTGGTTTCTATCAAATACATTTTTTTGGTGGCGGAGAATTTATTCTCTTAGCTTAACACCCTTCTTTGAGACATACGAGCCCAGAGGTTATGTAGTTGATATTTACTAGCGATACATTCCCAATTCGGTAATGTGGCATGCTAAGTGCTACTGATCATTTGTTGATCAAAGCATGGCATTTGTGAAAAGCGTAGCTTTATGGACGAGACCTCATCATGACCTCACAACCCGAAAGTGGTCGAAACGGGAATGATGCGGCAAGGTTATAAGGGTCGTGCCCTTTAGAGTATGTCCATTTCCTTATGGAAAAATGTGGTATCATGGTATGGAGCCCAGATATTTAACTTATGCGGTTACTTTTATTTATTGGTGAATCTCGAGATAATGGTCGGTAACGGCCGGGGGATGGCATACTCATGTCAGTAGTTACCTAGTTACAGAGGTAACCCAGCCTTGTGTTGGCAGAGATCCGGTTAGGTTCTTGGGGCGTCCCTCCAGAGGCGTACCCTTATGGTGTAGGAAGTTCCTTAGCCGGACCATTTATTGGAAATCGAATCAAACAATACGAGCCCTTTACGATTACAGTTGTATAACCTACCACCTCAGGTGTTAGCTATAGCAGGTATAATATAATGGTACCTATGCTGGCTAAGATTAATATTATACTTTCGAAATATTTTCTGCACTGTGCACTAATAATAATATCAAAAAGGATTTTGCGTATCAAGCATGTTTGACTATCATAAGGAGAAATCTCCTCCAATTATGCGCTTGCATTGTGTGTGGGGAGGCCTTATAGTAGTTTCATTTTCCAAAAAGCATTACGGATTTCAATTTTAAATTCTTTTTGTTGTTTTTGTTCAAATTAAACTGTTTTTGTTTGCTCACACTAGTCCCATGACTGACCTTGCTTAATACAACGTGATAGGGGGTTCTCACTTCGCGTTTGGTTGCGAACGAGAGACTCTTACCCCTACATGTCCTTGGGGAAGGGTTGGCTCACCGGGTTGGTGAAGAAGTCGAAAGGATGGCCATAAAAGCAAGTTCAGGGTACCATTGTATGCCATGGTGGGGCTGGGATGGCTGAAAAGCCTACTAGCCGAGAGTGGCTGTCGAATACAATTGACGTATATGGGTGTCGATTTTTGAAGGTCGAGTCAGGGTCGTTATAGTGGTATCAGAGCTGAAGGTTGAGTAAAAGCTTTAGCTCAGGAGTATAACACATTAGGTGACTCATTAGAGATAGGGATATTAAATGCCCTAGAATAAGTATCCCCAAGATATGTTGTCCGTATGACTCGGTAAATTCTCTTACTATCCACTAATAGTGAGCATGAGTGCAAGAAGCGGACGAGGTAGGGGACAGAGGAGTACCACAACAAATGGTCAATACCCTGTAACAACAAGGAAACAATCTTTTTGTATTAATCTCTTTTGATCATCATCTGATATCAATTCTTTGATTGCTTCGTGGCAGCTCTAAGAAGAAGCTTTGGTGTTGTGGTGGCCCTGCGAATCTTGTTTATGTTGTAGATAAGTTCCTATCTCGTATTCTAATCATCAGTTTCTATCAGCTTTTCGTTTTAACTTTAATGAATTTGAAATTTTAATTGAAATGAATTGATTAAATATGAAGTTAAATTGAATTGTATCCATCTGTTTATTCTTCGAGGTCTCGATATATTCTATGAACGGTTAGTTATCCCTTCGAACTAACCAATGTCCCTGCATTTTTCCTAGGCTGGACGACCTGAATATCTTATGGAGTGTTGAATGAGTTCGTTCTCATAATTATTAATGATATTCTGATTTGGTAAGCTAAATGCAGAATAGCTATTCAGTTTGATCTAGTAAACCAATTCTCTATCTTTATATGTGTTTATTTGTTGTCTCCCTATCTAGCAAATTTCGAGGACGACATTTTCTTAAGGGGGAGTCTGTAACGATCCCGGTTTTGAGTTAAATTTAAATTTGTAATTAAGATAAATTTTTGAATTAAATTGTGAATTAATTTGAATTTTTCCAAATTAAATAAAAACATTTGTTTGTTCATATATATATCTATGTATGTATGTATGTATGTATGTATGTATGTATATAAATTGATTTTAATTAAATTGTGGGTTTGAATTTCATAAATAAATATCTTATACACATATTGGATTTGAAAAACATTTTATTTTAAATTAATGAAAAATTATTTTCTAATTATAATATATGATATATATGAAAGTTATATTTTGAAATTAATACAGTAAATTTTCAAAAGTTGTTTAAAGCTAAATTCTATATTATATACATATGTGTGTTTATTTATTAAAGTATAATTAGATTTAAAATCATTTTCTTTAAAAATTGTTATAAGTATAAATAATGAACAAAATGTACGAATACAAACATAAAAAAAGAATGGATAAAAGTTTAAAATATACACATATACATATCTTTCGAAAATTAATAAGATTTAAATAAGATATTAATAAAGGAATAATATTCTTTCTCTTTAAAAAAATACACATTTAAATAGTTATAAAAGGAAATATAACTAGAAAAAATATAGAAATATATTCAAACATTGAATACATGTAAAATACATATGTAAGTATTTTTAACAATGAAAAATAACATGTGTAAACATTATAATAAGAAAGAATACAAGTGTAAACATTTTAAAATAACATTCAACAAATGTAACTCTTTAAATATGAAATATAACACGTGTAAATTTAGTTAACAATTGTCATCTTTATAAATTTTCTTTTCAATTTTGAATTTAATAAATAAAAGGAATTAAAGATGTAAATATCACTAAATCCTCCACTTCTCACTTCTTTAAAATTCAAAGCAAAAAAAATCTAAAATATAAAATCAAAGAAGAAAAACAAGATTCAAAAGCAAACCAAAAATTAAAACTTCAACCTAAAGCTTAAATAAAACAAGTTCCTCTCAACAAAATCAAAAATCAAAACCAAAAAAACAAAATCAAAAACCTAGAAACTTTAAAATCTGAAAAACAAGCAAAGCTTCAACTTGGATCAAACTTGAGTAAACAACATAATCAAGAAAGTAATTCAAAGAATCAATTCAAGAGCACAGCAAAATCAAGTCTTAATCAAAGCAAGATTCAAGTTTTAGATCAAATAATTTCAAACATGAGAAGCTAGCAAATCAAATTCGACAACAACTAATTCAACCTGAAGTAAATTCTAAGATTACAGTTTCAAGTTTTCCAGATTTTCTAATATCTGCTTCTCTGTTTCAATATCCTGGTGAGCAAACTAAACCCCTTTACAACTTAAATCTTGTTATAGATCTTGACAAATCTGTGTAGTTATATTGTAGATATGGATGTGTTTTGTTAAGTTTGGTGTTGATTGGGTGTGCATGTCTGGGTATATGCATTCATAAGCTCTGTTATGTTCCACAGGCTTGAGAATTTATTTTAAAAATTCATATCTTCCAATTTATACAAATTCGAGCTATGATTGATGAAGGAAAGATGATTGAAACAGTATAACATCAATGTTAAAAATAAATTCAAGTTTTTATATTGTGTATTTCTTTCAAGAATAAGAAATAACAGTAGAAAATCAAAATAAGTCCAAAATCATATATCTAGAAATCATGTTTGAATTGCGTAAACAAATTCGTATTGAAAATTGATGAATTTTGGAAATCAAATCATAATTTTTAGTTTGGTATAATTTGAGTTATGTTGAGTTGATCGTAATTGGGGTTTTCATTGATTAACGGCGATCAGCGATGAGTTGGATGTAGGGGTTTTGTAACAACCCGCATATTTATCGATTTTATATTCAAATATTTTATTTAAATATTTTATAATTCGTCGGATTTTGGTCCGAAAAGCTACTTTTTGCAAACAGCCGAATTAGGACTTGAGACCACCCCCATTGAGTTCAAAATGCCGTTTGCGACCTTTTTGAGTATAAGCTTCGATATGTTTGGAGAAAGTTGATTTTTGCCACTTTTTCACTTAGGGTTTTGGTTTGGGCTGAACCCACTTACTAACTCAGTTCCAACCCACTCCAACTCTTCATTACTTCATTTCTAATTCCTAACTCTTCAAGCTTTCAACAATGGAGGAAGAGAATGGGAAATAGAAATTCCTAAGCCCTAGCTTGCTTTGCAAATCCAACTTCTAGCTCCAAAATCTATGAGAACCCATTGGTAAGCTTCCTCTTCTTCTTCTCCAACTCATTCTCTCTTTGATTTCAGAAATTTCCTAAACCTAATTTAGCGAATGTTTCTCTTTTAAGCTTAGATTCAAGCTTGTTGAGTTGGAATTAAAGAGTGCTTGTTCTTGCCATTGCTTCATAGCATCTTCTTCATTCGTTTGGGCTCAAAGGTGAGATTTTTAATCTCACATCTATGCTTATAATTCTCATCTATTGTTAGGTATGAATTCCTAACACTTATTCATGTGCATTTGAATTTGATTTGGATTGCTTTTGTGAATATTCCAATTTTTAGTGTTTTGAGTTCAATTCGTTAAAAAATCCTAACTTTGATGTTTGAACATGTTTTTGGTGATGCATCGAGGAGCTTATAGGGCCGAGTAGTCGATTGGCATAAACCCTTAGCGCCGTTGCTCGTGCGAATGCAATTTGGTCAAGATTGAACCTCATTTGTAATAGGCAGGGAAGAGGCTGGAAACAGGTTCGGCCGACCGACTCCCCTGGTCCGGTCGACCGACCTGCTTGTATAAGTGCCTCTGTTTCTGGTTCGGTCGACCGACCCCCCTGGTTCAGTCGACCGACCTGGTGCCCCGAGCACTTCCAACCTCTGGTTCGGTCGACCGACTCAGGGAGTCCGGTCGACCGACCTGCTACTATTTGCCAGATTAGCCTATATTGCTAATTCGTTTGAATATCCAACTTTAATCGATTCGTGTTGTCTCCCTTTTGTTGTTGACATTTATTATCGACTTTGATTACCTTTTCTTTGGGAATTTTAGATATATCCACTTTGATGGATTTTATATCGATTTCTTTGGATTTTATTCACGTCTTCGTATGTGAATTTTTATTCCCGATTGTTTCTACAATGTTCTTTGTGATTTGTCACTTTAAAAATATAAAGGTTTCCTATACTAGTAGTAAATATCAAAACTCTTTCTTCAAATGATTTCAACACTATTTTATAACAAAGCTCGTTTTCTCAAACCGTTTTCCAACCTATTAGTATATACAAGCCTTTACCTCACTCGATGAGAAATCTAATTAAACGACTTAGTAAAACGAGTGGTATGAAACGCTTGCATTTACTTCGTCGGTTAATTCTTGGACTTGTTCGATTGAAAACTCTTGTGACAATTTTCTAGTGGAGATCTACAATTTGTTCGTAAATATTTAAGTTAAGCTAGTGGTTATGGGACATGAAGCTAAGCTCATATATTTACTAGCTTATTGTAATTGACACTTCTCGTTGATCATGACGATCATCTTTTTGGTTTAGACTAGCAATGTGCGATGTCTCTTTGTTTATGTGGAGGACTGTTCCTCATTTTTATTGAGCTTCGTCTCATTTCTCACATGGGTCGTACCTTTTTAGGTGCGTTAATGTTTTACATTACATGGGGTGTATCTTTCTAGGTGCATCGATGTTTCTTTGTGCATGGGGCATATCTTTCTAGGTGCGTCGATGCTAGAGGTGGGGCGTCACAGCTTGGTATCAGAGCCAAACTTCGGAACAATGTAGAATAATTTAACAAGGATCATTGTCCTAAGTCCATCTTAGGAGTCGTGCTTTAGGATTTAATTCGAGTCTTCGTACCGATTCACCCTATTTTCTTTATGATTCCTTGTTTTATCTATCAAGATTGCTTGATATTCATTTGTGAATAACCTTCTTCTTCCTTCTTTCTTTCTTAAAGAAGAGAAATGGTTAGACCTGGTCGTCCCAGCGCCGGTTAATCTAGTGCTACTCCTCGGGATGGAGTATTCATGTCTGCTCAACAACTTTTGGATCTTGTAAAGAATCAAGAGTTTATCTATGCTTTGAGTAAGAACCCCGAAATGGTTCTACCTTTGAAACTTGAAGTTTCTTTCAATCAGCTTGTGGATGTTACTCTTCTTCATGGAGAGGTTGGTAAAGGAAGTGTTTGCGATATTGGGACTTCCAAGAAGAGGCATATTAAGTTCAAGAGCCTTAATCCCAATAAGAGAGTGAAGCAAACCACTTTTGTAGCAAAGACTCCAATCCCTAATCGTGGATGATGCTACAATTGTAATTCTATGGAACACTATGCGAATATGTGTCCAAAACCCCATTCTTGTCGCTATTGCAAGAAACCGGGTCATCTTTTATCTGCATGTCCCAAACTTTTGAACAAGGACATGAGAAAGCTAAATATTGTGCAAGCCCCTAGCAACTCTTCTCTCAGTCAAGGTATTTTACATTCAATCCTTGATGACATTATTTATTTCGTGACCTTCTTATTCGAGTTCTTTTTGATATGGGTTCCATCTCACTATTTTATATCAAAAGAACTGGTCGATTCTTTTTCTTTGAATATTTTGGGTTTGATGACTTCTTTGAGGATTGCGAATCCGGATGGTAGGTCCGCAACACTCAATTTGTCTTTATTGGTGTCAAAATTATTTTATGTGATTTTTCTTTCTGAGCCGATATTTTTACTTAGGCTTCGGAATTGATTTTTTGAAAGGATCGGCTTAATCATTGTGAAGCCCATATACTATTTTTCGAGTGGACTATTCATCTTCGACATTTTCAATCTGTTAAGCAGATTTCTATTTTTCCTTTATGATTTTGATTCCAACTTGATGGCATCATTTTATTCCTTAAGCTCACTTATAAGGAAAGTGTTATTTCTCTCATTCATGTAGTTTGAGAAATTTTCCGGTATTTTGAGATTGTCTTAGGATCATCACCTAAGCAATATCTTTTCTGTGGTGCTAAGGTCTTTTCAGTTTGACTTTACCACCGGTTTTCATTTGCTACGAGTTGTGGAAGTCTTACCGCATTCCGCACTCGTTATGATTCTTATGAATGACTTATTATGTCATTCAATTTGTCCAGCTTATTTCATCCATTTTATAAATCGAATATTCTATGAATATTTCAATGAGACTATTCTTGTATTTACTGATTTTGGATGAAAATAGCAATTTAAAATTTTGCAAATCTTTTTCATAAGATTTATTTATAAGTAAAACTGGATTTTGTTCTTGAAACGAACAAAGAATATTCTTAAAACTTTTTAAGAGATTTATTTATCCTATAAAAAATGATTTTGTGATTGTATTGCCCGTTGAGTGCTTTAAGAATTTTGGTCGATGCGCTTGATCAACGTTATCGATAGGAATTTCCTAAACGCTTTGATGAGACAATCAGACACGGTATATTGACTTGTAAATTGTAAATTTTTCTAGAAATATTTTTACATTGAAATAATTGTGATTTTGAAAGTTTTAGCTTTTCGAGAAAGAAGATTATTTAAAAGAAATTCCTTCTTTTCGAAACTCTTATTCTTGTGATTCCTGAAGGGGAACCAAGACTTTGCTATTTGTACCGATACTAGTCGTATTGGTTTGGATGCCGTTATCTTGCAAAGGAGAACGTGCTATCTCTTGTACTTCTAAATCATTATAGCTTATCGAGACTAGATATGCCACTCATGATCTGGTTCTCTCGGCTATTGTTTTTACTTTTGGATTTTGGCATCATCATATTTGGATGAGAAATTTGTTCTCTATCTCGATCATAAATCCTTGGAATATTTATTTTCTCATAAGGAACTTCATGTTGACTCGAGTTCCTAGCTTCTTATGACCTTGATATTCTTTTTATTCCCGAAGGGGAAATCGTGTTGCCAATGCGTTTAGTCGTAAGCAACAAGGGGTTGTTTCTTTGTTGATGACTAAATGAAATTATCTTTTTATCAAGTTCATCGGGCGTTTTGATGTACTTCGTTTTATTGAGTTTCATCTCATTGCTTTTATGAACTTGCGTCCGATGTTCTTTTATTGTGTTCGGTTCATTAGACGTACCGTTTTTGTACTACGTCGGTGTTCCGAAAATCATTCGGGCTTCGGTTCATTGGACGTACCGTTTTTGTACTGCGTCAGTGTTCCGAATTATTTGGGTTTTGATTCATAGGATGTACCGTTTGTACTACATCGATGTCTTTGCTTTTGATTCATCGGATGTACCATTTGTACTACATCGATGTCTTTGCTTTTGATTCATCGGTTGTACCGTTTGTACTACATCGATGTCTTTGCTTTTGATTCATCGGATGTACCGTTTGTACTACATCGTGTCTTTGCTTTTGATTCATCGGATGTACCGTTTGTACTACATCGATGTCTTTGCTTTTGATTCATCGGATGTACCGTTTGTACTACATCGATGTCTTTCCTTTTGATTCATCGGATGTACCGTTTGTACTACATCGATGTCTTTGCTTTTGATTCATCGGATGTACCGTTTGTACTACATCGATGTCTTTGCTTTTGATTCATCGGATGTACCGTTTGTACTACATCGATGTCTTTGCTTTTGATTCATCGGATGTACCGTTTGTACTACATCGATGTCTTTGCTTTTGATTCATCGGATGTACCGTTTGTACTACATCGATGTCTTTCCTTTTGATTCATCGGATGTACCGTTTGTACTACATCGATGTCTTTCTTTTTGATTCATCGGATGTACCGTTTTCACTACATCGATGACTTGGCTTTTTGGTTCATTGGACGTACCGTCTTTGTACTACGTCGGTGTTCCAAAATTATTCGAGTTTCTAGTTTCTCGGGCGTACCGTATTTGTACTACGTCGTTGCACCGGCTCAACTTTCTGCTATTCTTGACGTTTTCCACGTCTTTTAACTATGGAAATGCTTTTATGTTTCCGGTTTTTATTCTTGAGCCCGGTGTTATTGTAGAAATTGAAGTTTCACCAGATTTGATTTATGAGCAACATTCCATTCGCATCATTGCTTCGGAGGTTGAGCGCCTTCGGAATAAAGATGTTCTTCTTATGAGAGTTCAATGGTTCTCAAATCCTATGGATTGCTCTTGGGAATCCAGAGAATTCATCGAGCGATCCCGTTCGTGCTAACTCTTTCGTGCTCTTTATGGTGAACTTCTTATTTCAATTTTCTTTTGTGTTAATATGCTTCTATGGTTGTTACTTCTTATATTTCCTTCTTAAGTATTGCGAGGACGCAATTTCTTTAAGGAGGGGAGTCTGTAACAACCCGCATATTTATCGATTTTATATTCAAATATTTTATTTAAATATTTTATCGTTCGTCGGATTTTGGTCTGAAAAGCTACTTTTTGCAAACAGCCGAATTAGGACTCGAGACCACCCCCATTGAGTTCAAAATGCCGTTTGCGACCTTTTTGAGTATAAGCTTCGATATGTTTGGAGAAAGTTGATTTTTGCCACTTTTTCACTTAGGGTTTTGGTTTGGGCTGAACCCACTTACTAACTCAGTTCCAACCCACTCCAACTCTTCATTGCTTCATTTCTAATTCCTAACTCTTCAAGCTTTCAACAATGGAGGAAGAGAATGGGAAATAGAAATTCCTAAGCCCTAGCTTGCTTTGCAAATCCAACTTCTAGCTCCAAAATCTATAAGAACCCATTGGTAAGCTTCCTCTTCTTCTTCTCCAACTCATTCTCTCTTTGATTTCAGAAATTTCCTAAACCTAATTTAGCGAATGTTTCTCTTTTAAGCTTAGATTCAAGCTTGTTGAGTTGGAATTAAAGAGTGCTTGTTCTTGCCATTGCTTCATAGCATCTTCTTCATTCGTTTGGGTTCAAAGGTGAGATTTTTAATCTCACATCTATGCTTATAATTCTCATCTATTGTTAGGTATGAATTCCTAACACTTATTCATGTGCATTTGAATTTGATTTGGATTGCTTTTGTGAATATTCCAATTTTTAGTGTTTTGAGTTCAATTCGTTAAAAAATCCTAACTTTGATGTTTGAACATGTTTTTGGTGATGCATCGAGGAGCTTATAGGGCCGGGTAGTCGATTGGCATAAACCCTTAGCGCCTTTGCTCGTGCGAATGCAATTTGGTCAAGATTGAACCTCATTTGTAATAGGCAGGGAAGAGGCTGGAAACAGGTTCGGCCAACCGATCCCCCTGGTCCGGTCGACCGACCTGCTTGTATAAGTGCCTCTGTTTCTGGTTCGGCCGACCGATCCCCCTGGTTCAGTCGACCGACCTGGTGCCTCGAGCACTTCCAACCTCTGGTTCGGTCGACCGACTCAGGGAGTCTGGTCGACCGACCTGCTACTATTTGCCAGATTAGCCTATATTGCTAATTCGTTTGAATATCCAACTTTAATCGATTCGTGTTGTCTCCCTTTTGTTGTTGACATTTATTATCGACTTTGATTACCTTTTCTTTGGGAATTTTAGATATATCCACTTTGATGGATTTTATATCGATTTCTTTGGATTTTATTCACGTCTTCGTATGTGAATTTTTATGCCCGATTGTTTCTACAATCTTCTTTGTGATTTGTCACTTTAAAAATATAAAGGTTTCCTATACTAGTAGTAAATATCAAAACTCTTTCTTCAAATGATTTCAACACTATTTTATAACAAAGCTCGTTTTCTCAAACCGTTTTCCAACCTATTAGTATATACAAGCCTTTTCCTCACTCGGATGAGAAATCTAATTAAACGACTTAGTAAAACGAGTGGTATGAAACGCTTGCGTTTCCTTCGTCGGTTAATTCTTGGACTTGTTCGATTGAAAACTCTTGTGACAATTTTCTAGTGGAGATCTACAATTTGTTCGTAAATATTTAAGTTAAGCTAGTGGTTATGGGACATGAAGCTAAGCTCATATATTTACTAGCTTATTGTAATTGACACTTCTCGTTGATCATGACGATCATCTTTGTGGTTTAGACTAGCAATGTGCGATGTCTCTTTGTTTATGTGGAGGACTGTTCCTCATTTTTATTGAGCTTCGTCTCATTTCTCACATGGGTCGTACCTTTTTAGGTGCGTCAATGTTTTACATTACATGGGGTGTATCTTTCTAGGTGCATCGATGTTTCTTTGTGCATGGGTCGTACCTTTTTAGGTGCGTCAATGTTTATTTATGCATGGGGTGTACCTTTCTAGGTGCATCGATGTTTATTTACTTCGTGGAGCAATCGGCTCAATAAGTCGGGACATGGGGCGTATCTTTCTAGGTGCGTCGATGTTCGTCTATGCATGGGGCGTGTCTTTCTAGGTGAGTCGATGTTCGACTTAGCATGGGGTGTATCTTTCTAGGTGCATCGGTGTTAGACATTACATGGGGTGTATCTTTCTAGGTGCATCGATGTTTACTTATGCATGGGGTGTATCTTTCTAGGTGCATCGATGTTTATTTATGCATGGGGCGTATATTTCTAGGTGCGTCGATACTAGAGCATGGGGCATATCTTTCTAGGTGTGTCGATGTTCGACTGTACATAGGGCGTGTCTTTCTAGGTGCGTCGATGTCCAGTTTGTGGGATTGGCCATCCTTTTTATTGTGATTTGGTTCATCGGATCTCCCGCTGTACGACGTCGTTGTTCCCTTTGATTGTGATTTGGTTCATCGGACGTCCCGCTGTACGACGTCGTTGATCCTTTTTATTGAGATTTCTGGATTTCGTGTGTTGATTTCTGGAATTTATGTTTCACCAACTTTTACGATGGGCATTGATATATATGTCATTTATTGTGGCTTGGTGAATGAAATTAGGAGTATGACATTCCTTTTTATCTTGAGTAGATTATTGTGATATCGATTAATCTCTTGTTGAGTTTCAATTACTTATTTATCACAGCTTGGCATTGTGATTATTATATGTTTATGTCATATCTCTTATTATATATCACTTCATCTGATATTTATAGCTAGACTGATCCGTTTATTATTTTCTTCTTAAATAATACTCGGGTCAGACTGAGATTTTACAAGTGCTTCTGCTTTACTCCTCATCGGACCATCTTCTGACTTTTGGCTAACTACTTTAGTTTAGTAGTTTATTTTGTTGTATACACTTGAGATATAGACTCATAGTTGTATTCTTTTGTATAGCACGTGTTGCTATTCCTTTGTATTATGGTGGATCTTATTTGACCACTACTCTGATATACACTTTCATGTGTTATATTCATATCTATTTCCGCCTTTGTGATATGAATTATCTGTGACTGATTTGTGTTATGTTTATTTCTATATTTGTTTCCGAAGACCTTTATAGCCACTGTGTAGTAGCTTTGAGTTTGTGTCGGTATGTCGTATTTCCTCTTGAGATGAAAAGTTATATTTTTATCTGGCATATCGGTACTCGCACAAAGCAATTATACAGATGGTCGCTCCTCAACAGCCTTATTCTCCATGCTAGTTGACAGCATTCACCGTAGTGTTCTTGGCTAGCATGGGTATAGAGGTGGGGCGTCACAGGTTTGGCTGGAGCAGGCAAGTAGGTCGGTGGTTAGGGGAAAAATGATTGAAGATTTTTCCATTCATCGACGTGGCAGTGCGGCTGGGTTTTAGGGTTTAAAACCCAGTTTTGCTCGACGAAGTTTCAAAGGCGATTCTGTCACCAATGGCGAATCGGACAAGGCCGGGGCAGGTGGAAACAAAGTATGGGTTGTCGATGAAGAGCTGATCATGAGGGTGAGGCTTCAAGTGGTCTTGATCGGCGAGGCGAGTCAATTTTTGTGACCGGAGTTTGGTTCTAGGTGGTATTGAATGGCTCGATTACGAGCTTGATGTCATTTCATTGATCTGGGTTTTTATGAGGATACAATAGATAATCGGTTATGTATGGATGATCTCGGCGGTGATCGGAGATGATCGTAATAGTGGTGCATATGCACGCGTACACATTCGTGCCTGGGTGGTTGTGAAATTTGGGAAGATAGAAGGTTGTTCGGGATTGGTAACGAGATGAATTCATGTGTGACTCGAAGTAATGAAGTAGAGGAAGAAACTCGAGTGTGTTACCAGGTTTAACCTTGGGTTGTCTCGGTCTGAAGCATTTAAACAAATCAATTTTTGAAATTTAAATAAAATAAGTTTTAAAATTTTTTACTTAAAACAAATTTCTTTTATATAATAAAAGTTTATTTAAATTTTAGGTCAATGAAAGTTGTATAGTTTATTTAACTTAAAAATTAATTAAGTTTTGTTTTTCTTAAGTTATTTTGAAAATAAAATTTAATAGTTTAAATTAAGAAACTGATTTAAGAGATAATGGTTTGTCTTAAATGATGATTTTATTTTATAATTAACTTGAAGATATTATTTTAATTTATACATCGATGATAATTTATTTCAAGGTTATTTAAATAAGATTTTAAAGATAAAATGGTTCATCTTGAAATAATAATTTTGATTATCAGTTAACTTAAAAGGGCTTAAGTTAAATTGTATGATTTTGTTAATTTGTTTCAAAGGTTATTTAAAATAAGATTTAAATAACGATTACTAAATTAATTAAGATAAATAGGTTATCTTAAGATTAAAGGACCATTAATTTGAAATTTAATGATAATTACTTAATTAAAGGATGATTACTTAATGAAATCAATTAAGTATATTCACTTGATTTAATTAATAAAAGATTATTACTTAATTAAAGATAATTACTTTATGTAATTACATTAAAGGATGATTACTTAAGTAAAGTTTAATTAATGATAAGTAACTAAAGGGTAATTTATTACTTAAAGATAATTACTTAATGAAAGTAATTAAGGATAATAAATTAATGATTAAAGGTTGATTAATCAAGTGATTAAAGAATAATTAATTAAAGGATAATTAATTAATGTGATTAATTAATTAATGTAATTAGTTTGGGATAATTAATTAATTTAAAGATAAGTAATTAATGAAAGTGATTAGGGGATGATTTATTAAGGGTTAATTAATTAATATAATTAAGTATAATTAAATAATTAAAGGTTAATTATTTAATAGTCAAAGGTTGATTTATTTACTAATTGAGATTGATTAATTAATTATTAAAGGTTGGTTAACTTATTATTAAAAGTTAATTAATAATGATTAAAAGATAATTAACTAAAATGATTTGTAATTAATTAATGTTAATTTACCAGGATTAGTAATTTATTCATAAGTAATTAATCCGATTTAAATTAATCAAATAATTAATTGATCTTACTTATAAATGTTTGGATTGTATTGAGTATTTGAATTGTTTGTTACCTCTGATGTGTATTGTTCTGTGATGTGAATTTTTTGAATTAAGCTATGAACTATGATCTATTTATCTATGATGAATTTACATATTTATCTATGAACCTGTGAATAAAAGATAAGCGTTATAAGATTATACCGCTTATCGATATTGTTATTCTTGAATTGATGATGATTGTGATATGTTATTGTTCTGTATAAAACCCCGGACTACACCACACACACACACACAAAAATATAGATTTCATAAGGAATCGGTTAAGTCACAGATATTTTGATTTTAAATATTATTTTGTTTAAAAGTTGAATTTTGAATACAATTGGCTTGCAAGACAAACTGAGCTTAATGTGAAAAGCTTTTAAAAAGGAGGTTTGAAATCTAAATTTAGTTTGAATATATTATGTCTTGTTTTGAAATTATTTTGGGAAATATGGTTTGAAAGGATTATATAATATAATATATATATATATATATATGGATTTTAAACCATTTTGAAGTATATTGAATAATTATTTTGGGATTTTAAAATTTAATTCAAATAGAACTTGCCAAGTATATGGCAGTTCGCTGATTTTTGATTTTACTTTAAAAGGATATAACTTGAGTAAATATAATCGGATTTTTTCGAAATGAATAGAATTTGTTTTCAAATGATAATGGCTTTCATATAACGAAAAGATTTCCAGTTTTTGTTGAAAGGATTTCAAGTTGTGTAAATCAAAATTTGAAATGTAAATTGTTTTGAAAGCTATGAATAAATCTTTGTGAAAGATTGGTGAACTTTGTTTTCAAATTAAAGAGAACCTTAAAGGTGTATCTTTTGTATAAAAGATTTGAAATGGAAATAGTTTGAAAGCTATGAATGAATCTTCGATAGAGATTTGTGAATTTTGTTTTAAAAGTGAAGGGGGTCTTCAAGGGTGAATCTTTTATTTAAAAGATTAAAGTGGAAATTTGTTTAAACCATTTTAAAGAATGGTTTTGGGTAATAAGTTGTGACTTAACTAAGATCCCAATATATCCATATGCTGTTTAAATTTAAGCGCTCATTATTCGCTTTATCCGGGAGAAGACTTTATGTCATCAAACCCATTTCGAATAATGATACGACGTAATGGATAACATTTGAAGACCGGTGGTGAAGATCGGGTATTTTCGAGAACGAAATGATTACCTGTCGAATATCTCTACACCGAGTTGCACTTGTATAGAGATCTCCATATGTGATGGGGAGTTCAATCGAGACTGTGAATTCCCGAATTGCAAAGGCTTCTTTGAAGTGCCTTCGGTTCCGTTCGAACCCAGAACGGACTTGTATGGATGTATGTTTGAAATTACACTTTGAGATGTAGAGCTGGTTTCTATCAAATACATTTCTGTTTGATGGCGGAGAATTTATTCTCTTAGCTTAACATCCTTCTCCGAGACGTACGAGCTCAGAGGTTATCTAATTGATATTTACTAGCGATACATTCCAAATTTGGTTATCTGGCATGCTAAGTGCTGCTAATCATTTGTTGATCAAAGCATGACTTTTGTGAAAAGCGTAGCTCTATGGACGAGACCTCATCAGGACCTTACAACTAGGAAATGGTCGAAACAGGAATGATGCGGCAAGGTTATGAGGGTCGCCCTTTAGGGCATGTCCATTTCCTTTTGGAAAAAGGTGGTATCATGATATGGATCCCAGATATTTAACCTATGTGGTTATTGTTATTTGTTGGTGAATCCCGGGATAAAGGTCGGTAATGACCGGGGGATGGCATACTCGTGTCAGTAGTTACCTAGTTACAAAGGTTACCCGGCCTTATGTTGGTAGAGATCCGGTTAGGTTCTCGGGGCGTCCCTCCAGAGGCGTACCTATGTGGTGTAGGAAGTTCCTTAGCCTGACCATTTGTTGGAATTCCAATCAAACAATACGAGCCCTTTACGATTGCAGTTGTATAACTTGCCACCTCGGGTGGTAGCTATAGCAGGCATAATATAATGGTACCTATGTTGGCTAAGATTAATATTATACCTTCGAAATGTTTTCTACGCTATGAACTAATAATAATATCAAAAAGGATTTTGCGTATCAAGTATGTTTGACTATCATAAGGAGAAATCTCCTCCAATTGTGTGCATGCATTGTGTGTGTGCAGGGAGGCCTTATGGTAGTTTCATTTTACAATGTTTTTGTTCAAATTAAACTGTTTTTGTTTGCTCGCACCAGTCTTATGACTGACCTTGCTTAATACAACATGATAGGGGGTTCTCGCTTCGCGTTCGGTGGCGAACGGGAGACTCTTACCCCTAAAATGTCCTTGGGGAAGGGTTGGCTAACCGGGTAGGTGAAGAAGTAGACATAAAAGCAAGTTCAGGGTGCCATTTTATGCCACGGTGGGGCTGGGATGGTTGAAAAGCCTACCAGTCAAGAGTGGTCGTCGAATACAAGTGACGTATTTGGGTGTCGATTTTCGAAGGTCGAGTCAGGGTCGTTACATTAATTGATAAAAAATTTATCAATTTTTATTAGTTGCACGAATTTATCGATGTAGAATATTTTAATTTTACACAATATACGTTCATACAATATTAGATAGGTTAAATGTTATCATTTTTTTTCTAATAAGGCTCCCAAGAAATTTTTATGTTTCTCAAACTCTAAGAAAACCATAGAAATCTTTTGATTTCTCTAGTGTTACGACTCGATGGACTTTGGTTCCTGAGCATGAGTTTGCTTAATAAATCACAGGCCTGCAAGAAAATGATAACACTTTATTAGTTTTACCATATACAACTCCAAAACCATGGTTTTTGACCTAATCTCAATCTCGATCTTGAGGTTTCTCAACAAACTAAAATAGATTATTCATTCATACCAACCATTTTGCGATTGCCTATGTATACTACGCATATCTTGATTTTGATCATTAAATATTCATTTAATTAAAACATTTTTAATTAAATTATTTCTTAAATGAATTTCAAATTTTTTATTATTATCTACTTTTAAACAATTTAAGGTAATTTTATACGCATATAGTTATATTGTTTTATTTTAATTCATTAACTTTTAATCAATTGTTTCTTTAACTAATCTAATCAGCCTTTTTGCAATGCAAGGGAAATGCTGCATACATTATCGACCTCTCCAGAGCACGCTATCAAGCGGGAGCCTCGTGCACAAGGTTCCACCTTTTACCTTTGATTAATCTGATCAATTATTATAATTTTCGAAATTACTAAACTTGTTTTCAAAACAATTTTGAAATTATTTTATAATTTCTATAAAATTTCATTTTATAATTTAAACCTAACCTTTTAAATTTAAAACATATTTTAAATTTCAAACTGAATTTTGAAAATTAGCTCAAGGCCTAAAATTAATTCGAATTTTTATATTGGGGATAATCTTTGGGCTTACATCATCGTTAAGGCCGGGGCAGTTGTTGAATATACGCTTTGCGCTATATGATTTTTGTTTGATGATAATAAACATATATACATTCATATAAATGTATTTGGTAATGTACTATTTTGTTTTTTCATAGTTTAAATAAATATTTGTTGAATAAAATTAAATTACACAAAATTTGAATTTGAATTCAAACAGAAATTTTTTATTCAAACAAATATTTATTACAATTTTAAATAGTACAATTTCATGCTCTCACTATACATATACATTTTTGATTACAATACATGACATTTCACATTTACATCAAAACCTTACTACATATCACTCACACTCATATTTTTGTCTTCAACTATAATGCAGTTTGAATCCAGCATCTGAGTAATCTGCAAAAAATATTTTCAAACGCAGTAAAATTGAAAGAGAAATACTTTTGAAATTTGAAAGAAACGATGATTTTTGAAAATATCGTTTGCCTCGGTTATTTGGGTTGTTCGTCATCATTCACACTTGAATTCATCACAAAGTCGTGCGCATAGATATTACAGGGACAGGTAATCATAAGTGGCTGCAATACACACGTGTACATTCATACACGTGTGCATTGCCTCGCCAACTCGTGTGCACAGCTCCAACCAGAAATTCAAGGCAACAGAGACCAAGCAATGAACAACTCAAAGCAACAGTCAACTGGCCAAGACTACAAGTACAAGCAGCAGTGTGCAACTCGAAAATGTACACAAGTGAAAGCAGCAAAATCAAGACAGCATCAAACAACAAGTATGGTGAAGCACTGACTCAAAGCACCACTGACCAGAATACTGCAACAACAAGTATGGTGAAGCACTGACTCAAAGCACCACTGACCAGAATACTGCAACAACAAGTATGGTGAAGCACTGACTCAAAGCACCACTGACCAGAATACAATGCAACAACACAGTCAACAAGGCAACAATGCAAATGAACATCACAATGAACCAACAGGTCAGAGGTGAAACTCAAGCATGTATGCAGCATCAAGTCAGAACACAGTGAAAAACTCGAGTCACGGTACAGGCCAAGACCAACACTACAACATGGAATACTAAAACAATGAAACTGTCTCAAAGCACAAAAGTGCACAGCAACCATCAAGTACACAGTGAACAAAGCAAGGTGAACCATGAAATCAACTAAATCAGTAAATGATACAGGTTGACAATGAATCAAAGCATGGTTCAAACCAAAGGCATCAGAACTTCAACCAGCACACAAGAAATAATGGCCATACATGCAAACTGCCTCAAAAATGAATCAGAAGCAATCAAGTGCATCACTACAAAACAAGACCAAATGGCCAACATAACATGCAGTGCAGTGCAAACACAAGTGGAATGCAACAGTGAAGCAAACAACAACACGAAGGCAACATGATCAAAAGTTCAGAGCAGACATAACAGTGACATGCACAGATGTATTCAAGTCCAGCAACATGAACACATGAGAATGGACAAGGCACAAATCAAGTTGCAGACTCCAAGTTACAAACTCAAGTGCAAACTGAATGTAACAAGCATGAATAGAGTACAGTGTCACTCTCATGTATGCAACAGATAATGAAACAAGTTGCACCAGACCAAGTTCAAGTAAAAGGGCAACATACTAACTTAAACAACAACAATGAACCAGAGCCAATAATATATGTACAGTATGGCAAATACAGGTACAAACAACAGTGAGCAGACTCATATGAACAAATGCAAAGAACAGTGAAGCATGCACATAGGCCACCAGTGAAACAAAGCAATATATACATGAAAAAGTGTAGCATCTGTTACAGTGAAAAGCCTAAGTCAAGATGGAGTTACAACAATGCATCAGTGAGGAACACAACAACAATGAATACTGCAACATGACAAAATGTCAAAACTGCATCAATTACAAATGCAATGCAAAATGGAGTGAATGCAACATGGTGAACAACTAAAGTGCAACAAGTATTGCAGTAATGAATGCATCACATATACAACATCAAAGTGCAACAGAATGGATGCAGCAGTACCAAGTGATAGTGAAGATGGCCAGAGATGAAGACAGGGGCAAACACAAGATGGGCCGAAGCAGTGAAGTCAGAATTTTCGAAAAAAGCATACCCAAAATCAAGTCG
Organism: Allium cepa; assembly: GCA_030765085.1. NCBI lineage: Eukaryota > Viridiplantae > Streptophyta > Magnoliopsida > Asparagales > Amaryllidaceae > Allium > Allium cepa. The sequence continues at coordinate 171,167,808 of CM060932.1, forward strand.
AAGTCAAACATTATTCAGCATCAAGCCAAAGCCGTGATCTAAATTTCAATGTGTGACAAAGTCAAATATCACAAATCACGAAATCAATTCAAAGCCGTGTGAATCAAGCTACTAGAAATACGAAATTGACAAAGTCGGATCAATCCTCAGCGTCAAAGTGTAATCGAACGGCAAAGCAAGAATTTTTGAAGCAATCAGTCGAACGCAAAAATAGGAAATCAAATCCTATTAAAACCCTAATCATCATTGGCATTTATTTCATCGAGTTCAAGCATCGAACAGCAAAGCAAAAAGAGAAAAGTACATACCGAATTCACAAGCAACGAACTCGATCGAGCAACTGCAAAACATCCAATAGTCAACCATCAGAGAAGCAGCGAGCTAGGGCAACAAATCACAGATCAATAGAAGAAACCGAAGCCCTAATTGGAACAAAGAGCCGAAGCCCTAACTGGAACAAAAGGGAACGAAGCCCTAACCGCCATTATTTCTCACGAACGAGACAAGAGAGGATCGGGTGAAATAAGGAAGTGGGCCGGTCTTAAAAATAAAAGGGGGTTTTGTTTCTATAGGCTTTTATTAATATTGTTAATTAGTTTAGGGTTATTTTCTATTGTTCTTAATTATTGTTTTTATTTTACGAATCAAAGAATTTAGGTAAATCACCACCTAGGTTTAGGTAGTGTCAGATTGTCTATTCTGAATTAGTTCAGTGAACAGGGTGTGCGAGTTTGCAAAGCTCTATAGGCGGGAGCAGTGTTTGCGAGTGAGCGAAACTCTATAGGCGGGAGCAGGGTGTGCGAGTCTAGTAGAGTGTTTGTGAGCGGGAGCAAAAGGGTCTGCGAGTCTAGTAGAGTTGTTGTAAGCGTGATACTGTTTAATTCTAATAGAAATCTGTGAATGCAGCAGTAGGCAGGGGTTGCCGGAGCTGGGTAAATTTTGTGTGTGATTTACTTTTCAGCATATTTATTTCTGCAGTTTATTTCTGTGTTTAAATCGAGAAAATTTGCTATAACCCTATTCACTCCCCCCCACTCTAGGGTTAATCTAGATCCTACAAGTGGTATCAGAGCCCGGTATATTTATTTATTTAACTCTAGAGTCATGAGTCTACAAAATAATGCTTTTTCTGAGGGGCAATCTATTGCTAGGCCACCCATGTTTAACGGGAACGATTATGCTTATTGGAAAGTTAGGATGAGTATTTATCTTAGTTCCGTTGATTATGATGTTTGGGATATTATTGAAACTGGCTATAAACCTCCCACTATAATCGTTGGTGATACTGAGATTCCTAAACCTAAGGATAGGTGGGATGCTAACGATAAGAAATTGAAAACGACAAATGCTAAAGCCATGAATGCTTTGATATGTGCTCTTGATAAAAATGAATTTAATAGAATTTCTCATTGTACAACAGCACAGGAAATATGGCATACTTTGGAGGTGACACACGAAGGAACTTCTCAAGTCAAGGAGTCTCGGCTAGCCCTATTCAGCAATGAATACGAAAACTTTGTGATGGACAAAGGCGAGAGCATAAAGGATATGTTTGGACGTTTTTCAACCTTGGTATACAATGCTAGAGCGCTTGGGAAGGTATTCACTGAGGTAGAGCTTGTGAGGAAGATACTACGAGTTTTACCAATGAACTTTGAGGCAAAAGTCACAGCAATCCAAGAATCGAAAGATCTGAGCAAACTAAGCATGGAGGAGTTGATTGGCAATTTGATGACATATGAGCTTGAGTTAAAAGCAAAGGAAAAACGCAACAACTCCGAACCAAAGAAGAAGACGATTGCCTTAAAGAGCAAAGAAGAAAGCGATGAAGAAGGAGAAGATCCAATTGAAGAGCTTGCAATGGCTGTCAATAATCTTAGAAAATGGTCCAAATTCAAGCCACGCAAGAAGAAAACAAATCGTAATAGGCCAAAAGATTCTGACAATTCCGATAATGAACCGACGTGCTTCAACTGCAAAAAGCCCGGACACTTCATACAAAAATGCCCACTTCTCAAAAACAACAAAGGAAAGAAAAAGACGAAGAAGGTATTTGCAGCGACTTGGGATGATGAAGAAGGAGAAGAAGCTTCGGATAGCAGCTCAGAGGAGGCTAACCTGTGTCTTATGGCGAAATCAAATTCAGATTCAAGCTCAGAGGAATCTAGTGAGGAAGGTGAGTATTCCTATAGAGATCTTGTTTTTATGTGTTCTGATCTTACTAAGGTAGTGGATACTCTTGAATCTAAAATTGAAAAACTGAAATCTGATAGGAGAGAATTTGCTCGTGAAAATTTTAGGTTAAAAACTGAACTTGAAAATATTCAAAACCTAGAACGTAAAAAATGTAAGATTTTAGATTCAGAATTATCAAAACTGAGGAATAACTTTGAGAATCTTGAAAAAGAAAACTTGAGTCTTAAAGAAAACATTGACACTAAAAAAAAGGATTTTATAAATCGATGCACCTCACTTGTCGCTGAAAATACAACACTAAAAACCAAAGTCCAAAATCTTGAGAAATCTTTGAATAATTTTTCAAGAGGCGAAAAATCTTTCAACATGCTATTGGGAAATCAAATTTTTGCTAACAATAGAAAAGGACTAGGTTTTGGAAAATCACAAGATGATGGTAAAGGTAAAAGTGTTGCTCGATCTGAAATAATTGGAAATCATGTTGAAAATCATAGTCATAGAAACACAAAATTTAATCAAGTCAATTTAATGAGCTCGTTTTGTAGAGAATTTGGACATAATCGAAATAATTGTTGGTATAGACCCAAACACGTGAAAACTATACCAATTTGGGTTCCAAAAGGCACAAATATAAAATCTTTGAAAGTCAAACAAATTTGGGTGCCAAAAGGAACATATATAAATAGTTTTGAGTCTCCAAAAACATATTTTTCATATTCTGCCACTAACAACAATGGACCTATAAAAACAAATAGGTCACATAAATCGTTTATCGTGTAGGTGTGGTGGCAGGCTAAGGAACAACAACAGTGTTATCTGGATTTCGGCTGTTCCAGAAACACAACGGACGACAAAGCAAAGTTCCTTAGCCTAGTATAAAGGTGACAGAATCACAATGGGCAATCATGAAAAATTATCATAAAGGTAAAACAGGTAATTGTTTTTAAATGTGATTATCTGCACCATACTCTAAATTAAAATCAGCCAATATTGAGATGAACAAAAGATGATGATTTTGATGCTATGATTTTTTTTAAAAATATTGACTAACCATCTTTAAAGAGAATTACTTGGAGTAATTATGATGGTTGACTGATTCGGATTTAATTGATATGATTTTTTGACTTGTTCTTATTTATGACATTAATTTGTGCTTAATTGATGACCAATCAGATTTTCAATTTTTGAACTAATTTATATAAATTTGTTCAGTCAAATGCTGATTACTCATGCTATACATAGATATATTGGTTCTGACATTTTGATCACTGCTTGTAAATTTGCACGATTTCAAATTCATGAGAAAAAGGATTTTAAGAAATTGTTTTTTGAAATAATTATGATGTTGATTGACTGTTGATTACTCATGAAAATAATTGTTTATCCTCTGGTTTCTGAAATTAACATCATGATATTTGTTTGAGTGTTAACACGGCTTAAATTCAAATTCAAAAGAATGATGTTTTGAAATTTTTGGTGCACATCTCATGGTTTGATTCAACAAGTGAATATTGAGTGAAATTTAAATTCAGATGCGGATTACACTGGTAATATAGTTGATAGAAAAATTATTAGTGTAACGTGATTAATTTTTGAAACATTCATTTGCTGCATCGTTTTTTTTTTTTCAAAGAAAATATCTGCATATTTTTCACTTGAAATAATTTTCAAATAGCAGAAAATTTTCTTATAAAACTACCCTCAAGAAAATCATGTTTGACCATATTTACAGCTTAATCATTTTTGAAAAATTGATTTTATAATTTTTAATTTGATTTTAAATGACAAATTTGACTAATCTGACTCCCTTTGATTATCGAAAAGATAAATAGTGATTGAAAAAGAGATGAGTGTTGATATTTATCATATATTATAACTCGAGAAAGTATAATTAGAAAATTTCTTTAGAATTTCATAACAAGAGTTATAAAAACTTTTTGTTGGGTAATAATTCCATGACCATTTCTATTTCTATCATCTTTCTATCGAACACCACTCATCAAGATCATATTTAGTATGTAAATTTGTGGTAGTTTACAAAGGAAATCATTTGTTCTTCAATATCTTTAAATCGGTGAAGGAAATTATTTGTGCTTCAACTTATTATATTCAGCAATTAAAAATAAATATCCAAAGTATTCACTCTCATTTAAAAGTCCTCACGGTTATGCATGGGTGAATTACTTGGATTTTTGATTATGTGCTTCCATGCTCATTTAAAAGTCCTCACGGTTATGCATGTATGGAACGCATATCAAAAATAATTGATTTAATAGACAAGTTGATTCTAATCCCATTTAAAAGTCCTCACGGTCATGCGTGGTTAGAAGATACTTGATTTCATTTTTTTAATTAAATTGGAATACTACTAATCTCATTTAAAAGTCCTAACGGTTATGCATGGTTAGTAGATATTCAAATTTCCAGAAATAAATATACCACAAATAGACATATCTATATGAATTTTTGATGATTCTATCTCCATCACTTCTGAAAGTGGAATATGCGCATGACAAGGGTAATTATGATTTTTGTTTGAGTTTTATTGAGATTTGATATTTATATTTAATTGAGTTAAATGTTTGATTCATGTCTATCACTTCATCCCTATTTTATAACATTATTATTCTTTTGCTGATAACAAAAGGGGGAGAGAAAAGTTAAGATTTTGTCAAATAGAATCAAGCAACGGTCAAATAACTTTCAATTTGCATATAGGCTCATTTACATATTTTTATTTGTATGCATATATGTAGGGGGAGCCATATATGTAGGGGGAGTATCACATAAAAAGGAAGCATTCAAATAGGGGGAGCAAATGAAATTATCAAATACATTTAATATATTCAAAATCTTAAATATATGTTTGTTATCATCGAAAGGGGGAGATTGTTGAATATACGCTTTGCGCTATATGATTTTTGTTTGATGATAATAAACATATATATATTCATATAAATGTATTTGGTAATGTACTATTTTGTTTTTTCATAGTTTAAATAAATATTTGTTGAATAAAATTAAATTACACAGAATTTGAATTTGAATTCAAACAGAAATTTTTTATTCAAACAAATATTTATTACAATTTTAAATAGTACAATTTCATGCTCTCACTATACATATACATTTTTGATTACAATACATGACATTTCACATTTACATCAAAACCTTACTACATATCACTCACACTCATATTTTTGTCTTCAACTATAATCCAGTTTGAATCCAGCATCTGAGTAATCTGCAAAAAATATTTTCAAACGCAGTAAAATTGAAAGAGAAATATTTTTGAAATTTGAAAGAAACGATGATTTTTGAAAATATCGTTTGCCTCAGTTATTTGGGTTGTTCGTCATCATTCACACTTGAATTCATCATAAAGTCGTGCACATAGATATTACAGGGACAGGTAATCATAAGTGGCTGCAATACACACGTGTACATTCATACACGTGTGCATTGCCTCGCCAACTCGTGTGCACAGCTCCAACCAGAAATTCAAGGCAACAGAGACCAAGCAATGAACAACTCAAAGCGACAGTCAACTGGCCAAGACTACAAGTACAAGCAGCAGTGTGCAACTCGAAAATGTACACAAGTGAAAGCAGCAAAATCAAGACAGCATCAAACAACAAGTATGGTGAAGCACTGACTCAAAGCACCACTGACCAGAATACTGCAACAACAAGTATGGTGAAGCACTGACTCAAAGCACCACTGACCAGAATACTGCAACAACAAGTATGGTGAAGCACTGACTCAAAGCACCACTGACCAGAATACTGCAACAACAAGTATGGTAAAGCACTGACTCAAAGCACCACTGACCAGAATACAATGCAACAACACAGTCAACAAGGCAACAATGCAAATGAACATCACAATGAACCAACAGGTCAGAGGTGAAACTCAAGCATGTATGCAGCATCAAGTCAGAACACAGTGAAAAACTCGAGTCACAGTACAGGCCAAGACCAACACTGCAACATGGAATACTAAAACAATGAAACTGTCTCAAAGCACAAAAGTGCACAGCAACCATCAAGTACACAGTGAACAAAGCAAGGTGAACCATGAAATCAACTAAATCAGTAAATGATACAGGTTGACAATGAATCAAAGCATGGTTCAAACCAAAGGCATCAGAACTTCAACCAGCACACAAGAAATAATGGCCATACATGCAAACTGCCTCAAAAATGAATCAGAAGCAATCAAGTGCATCACTACAAAACAAGACCAAATGGCCAACATAACATGCAGTGCAGTGCAAACACAAGTGGAATGCAACAGTGAAGCAAACAACAACACGAAGGCAACATGATCAAAAGTTCAGAGCAGACATAACAGTGACATGCACAGATGTATTCAAGTCCAGCAACATGAACACATGAGAATGGACAAGGCACAAATCAAGTTGCAGACTCCAAGTTACAAACTCAAGTGCAAACTGAATGTAACAAGCATGAATAGAATACAGTGTCACTCTCATGTATGCAACAGATAATGAAACAAGTTGCACCAGACCAAGTTCAAGTAAAAGGGCAACATACTAACTTAAACAACAACAATGAACCAGAGCCAATAATATATGTACAGTATGGCAAATACAGGTACAAACAACAGTGAGCAGACTCATATGAACAAATGCAAAGAACAGTGAAGCATGCACATAGGCCACCAGTGAAACAAAGCAATATATACATGAACAAGTGTAGCATCTGTTACAGTGAAAAGCCTAAGTCAAGATGGAGTTACAACAATGCATCAGTGAGGAACACAACAACAATGAATACTGCAACATGACAAAATGTCAAAACTGCATCAATTACAAATGCAATGCAAAATGGAGTGAATGCAACATGGTGAACAACTAAAGTGCAACAAGTATTGCAGTAATGAATGCATCACATATACAACATCAAAGTGCAACAGAATGGATGCAGCAGTACCAAGTGATAGTGAAGATGGCCAGAGATGAAGACAGGGCAAACACAAGATGGGCCGAAGCAGTGAAGTCAGAATTTTCGAAAAAAGCATACCCAAAATCAAGTCGAAGTCAAACATTATTCAGCATCAAGCCAAAGCCGTGATCTAAATTTCAATGTGTGACAAAGTCAAATATCACAAATCACGAAATCAATTCAAAGCCGTGTGAATCAAGCTACTAGAAATACGAAATTGACAAAGTCAGATCAATCCTCAGCATCAAAGTGTAATCGAACGGCAAAGCAAGAATTTTTGAAGCAATCAGTCGAACGCAAAAATAGGAAATCAAATCCTATTAAAACCCTAATCATCATTGGCATTTATTTCATCGAGTTCAAGCATCGAACAGCAAAGCAAAAAGAGAAAAGTACATACCGAATTCACAAGCAACGAACTCGATCGAGCAACTGCAAAACATCCAATAGTCAACCATCAGAGAAGCAGCGAGCTAGGGCAACAAATCACAGATCAATAGAAGAAACCGAAGCCCTAATTGGAACAAAGAGCCGAAGCCCTAACTGGAACAAAAGGGAACGAAGCCCTAACCGCCATTATTTCTCACAAACGAGACAAGAGAGGATCGGGTGAAATAAGGAAGTGGGCCGGTCTTAAAAATAAAAGGGGGTTTTGTTTCTATAGGCTTTTATTAATATTGTTAATTAGTTTAGGGTTATTTTCTATTGTTCTTAATTATTGTTTTTATTTTACGAATCAAAGAATTTAGGTAAATCACCACCTAGGTTTAGGTAGTGTCAGATTGTCTATTCTGAATTAGTTCAGTGAGCAGGGTGTGCGAGTTTGCAAAGCTCTATAGGCGGGAGCAGTGTTTGCGAGTGAGCGAAACTCTATAGGCGGGAGCAGGGTGTGCGAGTCTAGTAGAGTGTTTGTGAGCGGGAGCAAAAGGGTCTGCGAGTCTAGTAGAGTTGTTGTAAGCGTGATACTGTTTAATTCTAATAGAAATCTGTGAATGCAGCAGTAGGCAGGGGTTACCGAAGCTGGATAAATTTTGTGTGTGATTTACTTTTCAGCATATTTATTTCTGCAGTTTATTTCTGTGTTTAAATCGAGAAAATTTGCTATAACCCTATTCACCCCCCCTCTAGGGTTAATCTAGATCCTACAGCAGTAGGCTGGCATGATAGAGTGCTTGATCGCCCAAACCAAATTTTAGATACTACCTTTCTAAACACTCTATTAAATTGGAATGCTTTAATAAGTTAACCCTAATATTGCTAATATAGACTGCATAGACCATTGAGCTTTGATGACGTCGTAGGTCTAAATCAAAATCCTTTTTGGTAGTGCACTTAAAGATCAACTGAAACCCCGCAAAATCCCCGTTGTAGCAAATAGCACACTTCAACCACTATGTTTTTCAATTTAGGTTATTAAACAGTACATCCATTTTAATCCCTGTAATTTTTCACTACAGCCGGTAAATTAACGCCTTTTAGTACTTGTTTTAGCGGCATTAATATAAAAGGTTGGTTTGATTAAATTCTCTTTTAAACCAGATCAATAAATTAGGGTAAAGACCTAATTTTAAGGCGCAAGTGCCCAATATAAATTAGAAATCTATTGTAGCTACCAAATCTAGGCTGCATAAATCATGATATTCTTCCATTTTATTTTATAAGATAAACAATATTTCTTTTCCTATACAAATTATGTAAAAATGAGAATAAATTAACTTTAAGTATTTAGTTTTACATGTAGTAAAGCTTTTTGCACCTCCGCTATATCCCTATTTTATCATGCTATAACTTTTTGCACCTTCACCACTATAGAACCGTTAAGCACTTTAACTATGCAGCTTTCAGTGACCCAACAAAGTACCTCACAAGCTATCTTATGTCATAAATCGCAATTTGAGAACTTCATGTCATAGTAGTTGTAGGGATCGAACTCGAGACATCCAATGTACCGGTTGAACACCTTAACCGACCTCACTCTAATACCATTGTAGGAACCAAGCTAATCAGAAGCGAGCGAAATAGGTAGATTTCAATTTTTTCATTTTGGATCTATTAGGCCTACGAAGTCTAAAGAGTTTATCCAATCTAATATTTTTTAAATAAAATATTATTTTATTGAATTTGTTTAAAGTGATTTCGTTTAATTTAAATAAAATATATTATAATGAGCATATTAAATACACCAATATTTGTATAATCTAAGTGCAACATATAAACAGTGTACATAGTTAATGTGTACGTTTATATGTGATGGGCATTACACCAAAACATACATGTTTTCCCTTTATATATTCCTTTTTCGTCCATGGTTTTTGTATTTAAATTATATATAAAATAACAATTATATGTGTGCATGTGTGTGTTAAAAATCAATTTGGTTATTTTACATGTTTTGAAATCTAAAGTTAACAATTTATAATCTAGTTTTGACTTAAAAAAGGATTTCAACGTTAGATCTGTAATTTTACACAAACATTCTTCTATAAAATTTAATTGAGATAATACGTATGTATATACATATATATAATAACAAACTATATTTAAATTTAAAATAACGCACGCACAGATATATATATATATACACTCACTTTATATATTTTACAATTTAAAATTAACAATTTGATATCTTGTTTTAAATTCAGAAGAAATTCAACATTAGATCTATAATTTTGCAAAAAATTCCTTTGAATTTTTTTAATTAAAATAATGTAGATAAACAAATGTATATAAAATAAAAATTATTTGATATCAAAATAATATATATATATATATACATGAAACTTACATTTAATTTCATAAGATAATTTCAAACAGATTATGTATATATTTCACTAATATTTGTATATAAGATATGTTACAAAATATTTCAACTAATTACAGTTGGATCTAGATTTGAATTTTTGATATTAAACTTTAATTTCTAAAACAATAGCAAACAAAGATTGGATAACATAAGTATATATAAATTCATTGAATAGGATACGGGACCTAAACCAAATTAACAAGATGTAACATATAATCATGATGAGATGTAATGATATGCGATTTAAACCATTTTAACATGATGTAACAGATATTAAAAGAGAATGAAAATTACCTTCTAACGAAGCCAAAAAATCACACCTTAAATGAAGAAAAACTCCTAGATCCGATTGAATCATCTCTAGAAATTACAACGATATAAAACACCACTTTTATAATTATTTTATTTGTTTAGATTTTGTTTTAGAACTTTTTATGGATTGGAGGCCATGGATTTTCGGCAAAGAAGTGAGGAAGAGGACAAGGGATGAGTAGTATATAGTGAAAGCATTTTTTTCCCAGCACATATAAACGTACACACTAATAATAAGGAAGACAGATTGTTTCAGAATCTCACAAAAGCGTGATGAGTAATATATAATATTAAACAAGTCTTTACAAATAAAAAGATAAGAGACTTTGATATACATAAATAAATTAGAGTATAACACTAAACCATCATCAGGTTGGGTAGTTATAACAACTTGTCCTTATAATTGTTGATAACTACAGTAAAAACAAATAGTGGAAGATAACAGATAATATGGAAGCACATTTTGGAGGCATCCCAACTGGTCTCCTAAAAAGCTCCATAGTGTCCAGCTAAGTCTGGAAAATATCCTTGAACTGACTCGATCATTATAAGAAAAATAACGCTCAGATCAATCTGGTAAAAGTAGCATGAGAAACATAATCCAATGGATTCTTAATGTTTTATAAAACCTTTAAAGGTATCTCATAAGACCACGTTGCATATAAACACGGATGAGTTTTTACCTTACGATAACTAAAACATTCCACAGGAAATCTTATGATATTATAATAATATCTAGAGTAAAATAAATATTAATCATAGCTGAAATTGTCATATTAACTAAATTCCAGCATAACAGGTATACAACTAAATCCATAGGGGCTCGTATTCGAGATTGGATTTCCATTAATGAAAAGGCTACTGGGGTACCTCCTGCCGCGGTACACCTCTAGAAAAATGTACCAAGGGACTCACATGGACACCCTAAAAAACACAGAGCTAGCTGCCCCTTTAACATGGCATATTAGATTACATCATTCCCTGGGACCAAGGCTCAAAACAATGTGCATCACACATGGCCCCACTTCCGTGTGCATACCAAATCCGTAAATATTGATTCTAGATCGAGGATTGGTTGCTTCTAATGGTAGCGAACCACATAGCTCTACAACATATCCTCTATTTTAGTCATTATCGGGTTGTTAGGTTTGTGGGGTGACAATTACCTTTTCCTCTCTTAGCAATTCCCACTTGAAATGTTACCACTGCTTTCTAAGTACTAATACAATGCTAGCATTCGTCCATACAAGTTGTTCAGGATATGAACAAACTAAAGGCGTTACTTCTACTATAACCATTTTGGAATCACCCTTAATTAATAATTAATAATTATCTTTTAATACTTAAAATATGTTTGAAAATACTTTTAAAATTAATAAGAGCGAAAACACTTTTAGTTTTAAAAAAGTGTTCAATTCTACGAACTGCATCGCTAAGGATGCCATAAACTTCAAAACTAGTTTTACATACCAAATGCCCCTTTAAACCATTACTTTTTAACATGACTTTCTTTATAAACATGGTATAACTTTTGAAAACTAAAAGTAACGTTCTTGAAAACTTAATAAAACATTTTCTAGAAAATACATAAGTAAAACACGTTTAAAATCAAGGGATCTACATGTCGACAACTGTAACGACCCGCCTTTATGGACGGTTTAAATCAACAACAAAACATACACGTCAAATCAACCATTCAAAAGGGAGATTGTAAATTGGGTAAATAAGAAAATAATAGAAAAGATGGAAAAACAAAACACAAAATCTCAGAGTAGAATGATAAAGTATAATAATCAAATAAATAGTTCATTAAGCTGTTTTACAAATAACATTTGATTACACTTTTCGATATATCAGAGTTATACATACAACAGGAATAATAAGATAATGCAACGGAACAACATGATATAGTGGGATAAAATAACAATACAATACTAAACTCCGTCTTCGCCCTCCAAAATAATGTCTTCAACATTGAGAAGCTCAACTGACCCAAGTGTAATGAAAAGACAAAACACTCAAGACAGAACTAAAATATCTGATGTAAGTTAAATCAAAATAAGTAAATATGAGTGTAATGGCTTCAGAGATTTTTATTGTATTTTATATCTCATATCTAGTCTCTAACGTGCGTGCAATAACTTAAGAGATTTTCGGGATTCCATCTCCTAAGGATCCGTTAAACTATCTACATATATAATACAATATGTTATTGTAATATGTCTACAGTAAAGTAAAGTATTAAAATAGCGTTAAGGCGATACCCATATACCCCGTAATACATTTTTACATAAATACTATAGTTTATACAAATAGTGTAAGCTCCACCAAACCGGTAGTTTACTCAGGGAGCGCTCGATAGGTACTATACAAACCAAATTCATAGTGGGCTCGATCAGGATAAATATGACAAGGCATGTGAGGCAATGCCCAGGGTAGGATTCTACCGTTTTGCACTCCCGGACTGGTGGTAACACGTAGCAGCTACTATCGCCCACCTCGAGCCATACTCCCATAATCAAAAATCGAGGTTTGGCCACCAATCAAGCACAAAGTAACAGATATGGTATCAAAGAAATGTGCCCAATCGGGGGAGCGACCTCACTTGGCCCGGTATAGCTCGTGTTTTAGTCATTTTAATTATGACCCGAAAGTCAAGGCTATCCATCGTCATTCTCTTACTTCATTCCGGTAGCGTTTGCTAAACCATCCAACTTCATTCTGGATTCTCCACCACGTGCACAGTTGTTAAAGTGGTTTCGGTATTGACAGAGAGTATGACAATATCTGACACCGGTCTATTTAACAACCAACGCTTATTTCACACAGTGGTCATTTTATAAAATATTTTTAATAATAAATCCAAAACACAATTTATACCTTCATACCAAGATATCCATATGCTTATTCTAAAAGTATAAATATATTCATAAATGCCGAGGAAGATTTCTTTCAACCAATTTTGAAAATAATTTATAAATCTTACTTAAACCATTTAATTTAACTAATCAGGTGTCCATATATTTTCTATCATATAGTCAAGTGGTACGAATATATATCATTTCAACCCGCAATAAATTTAAATTTTCGAATATATATCATTTCAACCCGTATCCCGAATCACAATTTTCTGAATCATAAACTCACTCGGGTTCATCATTTTAACCCATAACGATTTTTCCCCAGTCTATAAGACCGTTCGGATATGTATCATTTCAACCCTAACTAAGAGAACTTGCAGTGTGATATCAACATATAAAATAAGCATAACATCAAATCATCCAAAATGTCAACAATTAAACATCCATCAAAATCAACATCCAAATCAGTCAATAAATCACAACAGCTAACTGGTTATCAATTTCAAGTATTTAAGTGACAATTTAAATTCAATATTAATTTAAATGGCAACTTAATTTAATAAAATTCAGATTAAATAAAAAGTCAAATTAAACTACAAAATAGCAACCAATAATATTCATATAACATCATAAATTTAATTTAACTAACATAAGATGGTTTAGTATTTGTGAGTGGGTTAAATCACTCATATTTGATTTTTAGTCCATTTAAAATCCAAACAAAACCCAAAATTTGAGCAGTCTTAGAATTTAACCAAAAAAGATTATTATTGTTCGGAATTTCAATACGATCGCAATGGAGAAAACCATGTGTGAATCCGAGCTCGTATGTAAAAGTTATGATAGTTAGAAAGACTGAAATTAAAATTTAAATTAAAAACAAATGAAGGGAAATTTCGTAAATAGATTCACCTTTGAAAACCCTAAATCATGCTTACAAATCATGTTTACACCCTTCCTCACGGAGCCGCCACCCCTTTAATCAATTGCCATCACCGCCACGTCCATCCACCACCAGATCGAACGCCGCCCTCGAGTTGCACGCCTCCGGCCAACCATGCCTTGGCCTCACGACCACCCTCGGGTCCTCCCCGAGACCGCACCACCACCGAGCTTTAGACGTCGATCGTCGTGAATTCTTGCAAGCTGGATGTGATTTAAGACCATGGATGCACTCCTCTAATCGCCCTCTACCATGTAGTATCCTCCGATCGTCGTATAATTGACGATCCACCATTGAATCCCAAGCCCTAAAATGAGCGGTCGAAACTTCTTCTCAATTTCTGGTCAAATATTGCATCAAATCGGAAAAAAAATTGTAGAAATCGATTATACTTGTCAAGATCTTTCCAACAATGTATTATATGACATAGTCCGAGAAGTTTGAAATTTTCTATTTGAATTTTGAAATTGAAACAAGGATTTTGAATTATCTACTATTGAAAAGGAGGATATGAGAGAGAAATATACGTATAGAAAATAGAAAATAAAAGGCTGCTAGGGTTTATAACAGTCTATATATAGATAGAGATGGATGAGAAAGAAAGGACAGATCGAATTGGGTCGAAACGATAACGACGAACCAAAAAGCCTGTTTCGTTCCCGAAATGAAAGTAGGTCATCATAATATCAAAATATATATTTTCGATATTTTTAAATTCAATGGAACTAAATTCAAATCCAAATTCCATTGTATACAGAAGTTAGCATATAAAATCAAGTTATATTCATTTAAATTCCGTTAATCGATTCTATGTGTTTCGAGCTTGCACGATCAAACGACAAGTCCGATTGCTACGAAACTTGAAATCCTACAATGATTCATTGTTATGGATCTGATGAAACTGGTTTCGTCGGAATCCGAGACAATGACCAAAATGGCTAATTTTCATGTTAATCAAATAAATTATAAATTTAAAATCAATTAAATCTCATTTAGATTCAATTTTAAAAGTTAACTGTTTTATCATTCTTGATTTCATAGAAATTAATAATCTATTAAAATAAATTTTCCATGTTAATCCACCATTTAAATATTACATTAATTATCCATGTTCAATTGCAATTGTAATAAGATTCCAGTTAATTATATTTTAAATTCCAACAATTCTTTTATTTCGATTAACACTCTTATTATTGAACCAACTATAACCTTATGAGTATAATTAACATTAGTTTACACTTTATAACATTCATATTCCACATTTATCATCTTAACTTGTATTAACTGTAATATTTAATTATATTATTTTCATATTAATTTCATATTCCATAATAAACTTATTTCAATTTATAACATAAAATTTCAACATTGCATCCAACATTTAATTTATTCCTTGTTTACAATTCTAACCAAATTAACTTTACAGTTACTTCACTTGATTGAAATTACCTTAAAGTAGTTGTCAGTAACCTTCAAGCAATAACATGAAATTATATTCTAACTATTTTTCTCATTAATAAATCAAATTTTAATTTCTTCCAATATTAAATTTCAAAATCTTATTTAATTTAAGAGTTTTTAAATATCAAATTTTACGAGTCGTTACATTCTCTCCCACTCAAAAATTTTCGTCTTCGAAAAGGAACAATAAGGAATTAAGTAACTTGATATAATTTTATTCAAAATGTTAAATTTGTAAACGCTTTAAATTTACGTAATTAAATTTTAATTAAGATATATCAATATATAAACAATTAAATCTTTAATATTCAAGTTTAATAAATGTTTGATAATATTTTTACTTTAACAAAAAAATTCTAAGTCTTAAATTTATGAAAAATTTCGCTAGAGTCTTCTTTTAATTGACCAAGGGTGATAAACAAACTATTAATCGAACAAGGGTAATAAATAAACTATAGCAACCAAAACTAATGGTTTTGTTCAGGTTTACAAACTTTTAATTAAACAAGGGTGATAAATAAACTATCAAGTGTACCCTATGCTCAACATCCTTGGATAATTACTTAATAGATTATTCATACAACCTTAAACAATTTATTGTATCATTCCCCAAACATCCCATAAGCCAAACAACAAAGAATTTAACATTATATCATTAAGTTAATGCTATTGGTTCCGTTTTCCATCATTTATTTTTCATTTATTTCCATTCGTTCAAACAATGTCATTTTTCATTCGTTCATTACTTAAATAAATCCATTCAAATATTGAAATCATTAGTGAATCCATTATTAAAGTATTGCATCCATTTGCAGTCTAATTCACAATTATTGTTATCATGATTTCAATTAATATTAATATTCATTCGTAAATCATTTCAATTTAAGTTTCTTAACTTTGATTCACTTTTATTCATTCATATATATTATTATTTAATCTTAAATCTATTTATGAGTCTTTCAACATTTCTATATGTTTATAATCATTAACTTAAATAATTCAACTTAATTAATAATCACTTCAAAACATAAACCTAAGTTTATAATCATTTACTTAAGTGATATACCCCTTTTACTATTCAATATAGTTATTAAGCATTCCAAAACCTAACTCATGTTTATAACATTTCTTGTACATCTTAAATTATTATTTTCATAAGGATATGGTTTCATTTTTGAACATTATTATTACTTAAGTTTTCACTTGTACAATATTATATTACATATTCATAATTAATACTTAAACTTTTATTAACATTTCTGTTAAGTTTTACATATGTCTTTTAGAATGTAATTGAATGTTATACAAATTTATCTTATTAAATTTTTAGTTAACTAAATGTTCAATAATTTATATCTTCTTAATTTTCATTACCTTTTAACTTACAAGTTATAAATCCCAACTTCTTTAAATTTACATGAAACAATTACCTTTTAATTTAGATTTCAATTTTGGAAGTTTCCAGCTTATTAAAATAGACATGATTTCATTTCATTACAATAACTGAAATCCCTAATTTATGGAAAACTTAAGAACAAAATTTTGGATTTCTTTTCAAAACATTTTGAAATTATATGTACACTTATATGTTTTGTATATCAAATCATGCCAAGGAAATTTAAATTTAAATTAGTTCATCAAAAGGAATGTGTAGCAAAGTTACTACAGTGGTCTTCCCACATTGAAACTCGAAAATGAATGTCGATGATGCCGTGGTCATCATCGAAATTATTTTCCAGCGACAGAAGAGGGTAGTACATAATTTATTTTCCTTTCAAAATTATTTTAAAACATTTCTTTTAAATAAATACTTCTACAAAATACTTCTAAATAATACCAATATTATATTCCAAAATCATTGAAAATCAATTTCAACTCCAAATCTTAAGTTCTCAAATTTCCAATTAAATTCATTTTATTTGTAAATCCTATTTTTCAACCATTACTTATGAAATCTCACTTCCTAACAAACAAACATATCACATACAACTATATCCATTTATGAAAATTATTCTTTCATATAAAAAATATAATACTATGTAAAATTATTACATTTACCTTTTTTTCAAAAACTATATTTTTCGATTTGCCCTATTAAGTGTTTAGAAATTCTTATCGATGCCATAACGTCCTACGTACCAACATGAATTCATAATACTCAACAGAACAAATTAACACAATATAAAACATTTTTAATAACACTAACAAATGCACTCCCTCATACATATGCATGCTCAAACAACTCATTCTAGGGTATTAATATCCTATCTCTAATGAGTCAAACCCCATAAAGCTAAGGTTATTGCTAAACTAAAGCTCTGATACCAACTGTAACGACTCACATTTTTGGATGGTTTAAATCGACAATAAACCACACATGTCAACTCAACCATTCAAAAGGGAGGATAGTAAATGAGGTAAATAAGAAAATAAGAGAAAAGAAGGAAAAACAAAACATAGAATCTCACAACAAAATGAAAAATATAATAATCAAATAAAGAGTTCATGAAGTTGTTTTACAAATAACATTTGATTACACTTTTCAATAGATCAGAGTTATACATACATCATGTAATGACCCACAATTCCATACCCTTTGAGTCAACAATAAACCACACATGTCTAATTTAAATTGCAAGAAAAGACAAATCATTCAGGGAAATAAAGAAAAATAGACAGAACAGAATCTCACACGAATGGAATAATATATAATATTCGACAATATTTTTGCAGCGGAAAACTTTTAAAATACATATACAAGAGTCTAACCTAAATTCAACTTAGACAATTATAAACATCAGTCCATACAATTGCTGATGAACATTAACCAAAAACAAACAGACAGCAGCGAATAATAGAATATGTCATACGTAGATGAATATCTCCATCTCTCCTCTGAAAACTTCAAACGTCATCGACTAAACCTGAAACTACTTGGATCTGACCCGAGTATTGAAAATACTTGGATCGGGCTTGATAAACCAGCATGATAAAAACTCAATAATAAATGACAATGTCATATATCAGCTTTTAAATAAGTTTTTTTGAAAAGAAAGAGTATCTCATAAGACCACGCCCAGACATAAACATGGATGGATTTTTACCTTATGATAACTAAAACACTTTTATATCAAAACATTTGATATTATTTTTAATGACATCGCTTTGAAAACCTTTGCAAATAAACTTATTAATCTTAGCTGAAATTGTTACATTGATTAAACTCCAGTATAATAGGTTTACAATCAAGTCCGTAGGTTCTTATTGGAGAATGGATTTCCATGCAAATGATTAGGTGAAGGAACTACCTTCCGACGGTACATCTCTAAAGCAATGTACCAAGGACCATCATAAAGGATCCTCTACCAACACAAGACCGACCTACCTCAATAACTAGGTAGTACCGAATATGTCATCCCTGGTCGTTATCGACCTTTAACCAAGTGCACTCTAGCATACAAACCACATTAATTTACATCCCAAACGTCATAGAGGTAAGAAATATATCTAAAAGGGGATGATCATACCCTAATTAGGAATGACCCACTTAGCCTTGCCGCATCTAATCCTATTTCGGTCATTTTCGGTTGATGACGCTCGAAGCATCGATTACCTATTCACACAGCATATCTTCTTCCACTTTGAATGCCACATTGTCATTTCACATTCACATGACTGATTTCCATAAATGTATAGCTTCCTAAGCTAGTATGTCTCGGGAAAGGGTGTTACGCTAAGAGAAGGCATCTTCTTTGCCACCAACTAATATACATTTATAGAGATCACTCATTGTGATTTATAATGCAAGGTCAGACACTCATCCGTACAAGTTCGTTCTGAGACTGAACGAAACCGAAGGTAATTTCCTTGGCCATTACTAGACGAGAAGTCCTTGTGGTTTTGAGGTTTCTCATAACAAAGAGACCACTGCTACAATATAATGAATTGGGAGTTTACCCCAATTAATTAACAAGTAGTCCTTCTGCAACGTCCCGCCTTATCGTACGCTTTAAATCGACGATAAACCACACACGTCAGACTTAAACCATACAGAAGGGAGGATTTTTATGGGCTAAATAATAAGAAGTAGAGAAAGAAAAAAAACCAGAATCTTGCAGTGGAACGATAAAATATAATAATCAAATATACAGTTCATGAAGCTGTTTTACAAAACATTTGATTTTCTTATACAATATAAGTCAGAGTTACACATACCAAAGGATAATAACAATGTAGCGGAACAATGTGAAGCAGTGGAACACTATAGTAAATAATAGTAATAATAAAATCTTCATCTTCGTCCTCCAGAAATAAGGCCTTCAATTCCTAAAATGCTTAGGCTGACCCGAGCGAATTGAAAAGACAAAACACTCGAGTCAGAACTAAAAGATCTTATGTAAGTTAAATCACCAATAAAATATGAGTGGAACGGCGTTAGAGATGTTTACGGGATTTGACATCTCCTATCCAGTGTCTAACGTGAGTGCAGTAACTTAAGAGATGCTCGGGATTCACATCCCCTAAGGATCCGTTAAACTATTTACTATGTAGTAATTTTTCGCTATTACAATAATGTCTATTAACAAAATAAACTTACTTTTAAATAGCTTTAAGGAGTTACCCAATCTCCCCCTTAACACAATAATAGTCCCAGTAGTCCATCCAATATCATGGTCCCTCCTCATCGGGAAGCCACCAGAGGATACCACACGGGCTACGGGAGAAAACCAAATCCGTACAAGGCACGCTAGGGTAGGTGACACGGCACACAAGGCAATGCCAAGGTAGATATACCAATTACGCACACGGACTGGTGGTAACGCATAGCAGCTACTACCGCCCACCTCAAGCCACACCCCCAAAATCAAAAATCAAAAGTGGCCACCGAATCAAACCAAAAGTCAGAGTATAATATCGAAGGGATGTGTCTGATAAGAGGGGCTACCTCCTTGGTCCGAGATCGCTCCTATTTCAGCCATCTTATGCCAATTCATGGGAGTCGGGTCCACGTATTTACCTCAGAGGAAACGCCGCCACCATCCTACTTCATTCTGGAATCTCCACCGCGTACACGACTGTTGAAGTTATTTTCGGAGTTGGCAGAGAGTATGACAACTTCCGATCCTGGTCTCTTTAACAACCAAACGTTATTATAACACCGCGGTCTTTTCAAAATAATTATACTTCAAAACCAGAATAAAATATTCATTTCAAACCATATAAATACGATATCATTTTCGTTTTAAAAACCAAATCAATATGATATCATTTATAAAACCCAAATCAATATAATGTCATTTTTATTTCAAATATATCCTTTCCCAAAATCATAGCATTTTCAAAGTTATAAAATTTCAAAACCAAAGATTTAAAACTATAACACTTTGAAAACGTAATACTTTGAAATTAATAACTTTGAAACATAACTTCCATCCTTACATGGATTAAATATTAAAATATTTATAAACAAACTAGCTTCTTAAATTTCACAATCAATTCCAAAACAACCCGAATTTTTATATTTTAAATTTAACATATTTCAAAGCTTAAATATTCAATATTTCAAAACTAAATTTTTTTTATTCATATATATATATATATATACACACACACAAATTTCACCTTTACTATTAATTAGTTTTGAAATATTTGCTTACTAAATCCATATCCTTTAAATAAAACTTCAAATTCAATAACTGAATATTCCTCAATTTATTCACTTAAATCACCTTAAACCCAAATTAAGTTATAAAACCATATTCTTTAAAAATCTCAATTTCAATAAGTTATAAATGGATTCTTATTAAATATAACTCTTAACTAAATAAAATCACAAATCAATTTCAAACTATCATCTCAACCTGGATTCATAAAATCCATATAAACTCTATATTAAAGTATAATTTAAGTAATTACTTATCCATATTATATTTTAATAAATCAAACTTTATTCTTAAACTTATTTTATACTTTTAACCAATTTTATACATAGCTTAAAACCAAAAATTTAACTATATATATCAAATACCATTTATAAAATATCCAAATCAATTATCTCATAAAACCATATATTTCTTTACAAACCATAGAAATCAACTTCAAATTATTTTTATATATATATGTAGACCACGGTGTCTTTATAAAATTTTCTATCCTATGGTCAAGTGATACAGATATTTATCATTTCAATCCGTAATTAAAAATAAAAATACGGTTATATATTATTTCAAACCGCAATCCCAAATGAAATAAAGTGCATAACAAGTTTCAGTTTAAAACAATATAAAATACAACATTCATTCATCCAATATCAATAATCAATCGTTTATTACAATCATCATCCAATTTAAACAATAACATCAATATAGAGCATATAATAAATAACAGGTAATTACTGATAGTTTATATTCAATAATAAATCAAACAATCTACCTAACTGGCAGTTTATATGCAATAATAAATTAAATAACAATTTAATTTAGTAAATTAAATTTAACTGAGATGATGATTGAAAATATGCCAACCAATCATATATACATTTCAAATCACATCATATATCAATTTAACACACATAAGAAATTTTTTAAGTTGTGAGTGGGTTAAAACACTCATCTTTTGAATTTAAATCCAATTTAAACCCAAAATTTGAACGGTCTCAGAATTCGTCCAAACGAGCGCCAAAATGTCCGGAATTCCAATACGAACCTAACGGAGAAAACTGCGCGTGAAACGGAGTTCGTAAGTGAAAGATATGTTAGTTAGAGCGACACGAATTAAATTTTATATAAAAATAAAAAGAACAAAACTCACCTAAATCAAAGCCACGTCATCCATTCTTCATGCTCACCACTTCCATACCACATCACGCACAGTACCCAGCACAATGCCGAACACGCAATCAACAACTGCCACGCTCGCACAGGTGACGAGCTGCCACCAACGCCAATCGACGCCGCACCACGCCTACCCCCCCCACGGCCACGCGGCATCGACGGCACTCCTCTGGCTCACGAACCACGACGCGGAGCAGCAGCCACCGCCATAAATCCACAAACCCTAATCGAAAAATTCTCCACATCCAACTGTCAATTCGCTAAACGAAGTATACCGATGAACTCCCCATCGTCCACTCTACAAAACCCAGAAATGGTTCGTCGATCAGTCGATGTTCATCGACGCGCGATGAACGGCTAAAAATGGTTCTGCGATTTCTGGCTAAATAGTGCATCGAATTTAAAAACGGATCACGGAATTGAGATGCGCTCTTCGAGAGCTTTCCGACGATATAAAATTTGATACTGTTCGAGGAGATTGAATTTTTGATTTGATTTTTGAATTGCAATTGGATCTAGAATTGTCTGCCATTGAAATGAGGAGGTATAGAGGAGTTGTACGTACAGGCAATTTACAATGAGGAACAATTAGGGTTTAAAACAGGGTATATATAGGAAAGGTTGAAATAGAATAGATGGACTCGATTTATAAACGCGATGAATGATGAATGGCCCGAAAAGCCCGTTTTGACTCCGAAACGAAATTGGGTCAACCCATATATCAAAATAGATGTTTTAAAATATTTTAAACTTGATGGAACAAGTTTCAAGTCCAAATTCCGTCGTATGAAGAAGTTATGCTAAAATCAAAATTTCCAAATTGATTTCAATTGATTTCAATTAAATCGATTTCGAGGCGTTTCGTGTTCGTACGATCAAAAGACAGGTCCGATCGCTACGAAACTTGAAATCCTACAATAATTCACCGTTACGGATCAGATGAAACTGGTTTCGTCGAAATCCGAGTCAGTGGCCAAAGTAGCTATTTTTACATTCATTAATTAAATTAATAAATTAATAAATTAAATCAAATTTCAAATTTCAACTCTATAATTAACAAATTTTATCATTTTTTAATTTCTAAATCATTTACACTAATTTACCCAAATTTAAATGTCAATTTAGAGTTGATTAATTATCAATTTCAGTATTAACCACAATTTCATTAAATTCGAAAATTATAAATTTAATTTCCAAAAATTCTATTAAATTTATTTTTCATTCTACTATTCAATTCATTATTGTCGATGGATGAAATAAATATTGGATTCAAAATCTATTACATTAATATTCTCACATTCCATCTACATTTCAAATAACGTAATATTTTTAATATTTAATTCCACTTATTTGCAATTAATCTAATTATTCAACTTTAAATTCCAATAAATTAATAAATCCTGCCTTCCATTCTGTTAAACTCCACAAATTGTCATGTTATAAATAGAATTGACATTATTTCCAATTATTCCCTTAATTTACACCAACATAACCTTAAATTTAGATTTATTGCAATATTTTACCGGTTTTAATTTCACACACTAAATAAATGGTTAACTTACAATACTTGTTACCATTTACGTTTATTCTCACCTATAAGCTACTAATAACAAACAAATGTTGCAATTGGTTTAGATCTAATTCAATAGATAAAATGAATGGGTAACAATTACTAATTATCACTATTGCCAAATTTACTCACCTTCATACATAAATTATCAACTCATAATTATTATATTTACTTATCTAGCATTGATTCAATCAAATTGTCATTTATTACATATTATTTCATTAATTAATATAACTTTTGAATTTATTTCCCCATTCACTAGTTTAAATCAATTATAACCTTACAATTTATTTCAATTAATAGGTATTACACTATTTAGTTACTTATCAACTTGCATCAACCTTATTACATTAATTTACATTCAGTTACTATTAATCAATGTATTATTCCATTGGTAAATTAAATGTCTACTTTTATTTACTTATTCTAAATTTTATACCCAAATGCAACAATTTAAACTTTCCATTATTATATCAATTTGAATTCCATTCTAGTTATTATTTTTATTAATAATTCACAAATTCAACATTCCAATTTGTTTCTTATATTTAACTTATAACCAAGTATGACAATTCACATTATTGCAATTAATTGCAATTGCATTTTAAATTGTTAATTTTAATTACAATTGCTACATTTAATTTCAAACATTCGCTCCAATATAAATTAAAGATTTTTATTTCTTTCTAAATGTAATTACAAAATCTTATTAATTTAACCAATTTTAATTATTGAAATTTATGGGTCGTTACACTCTCCCCCACTCAAAACTTTTCGTCCCCGAAAAGGAAAAAGAAGGGAAAAGAAAGAATTAAATAAACAATACATCTTATCAAATATTAACTTTATAAACAATTAAATTTACAAAATTAATTAATTTGAATAAAATATACCAATTTATAACCATTAAATCTTTTTATACTTAAATTAATAAAGTTTGGAAAACATTGTCAAATTTTTTCAAAGTCCAAAATTTACGGAAAATTTCGGTAGAGTCTTCTTTGTACGGAGAGGCTCGGGAGAAAATATAATATCAATATAACAATATACAACATATATTTTTCCAAAATAATATATATCCCAACAGGGAAAAAACAATATAATAACGCTATAAACCATAATCCGAAAACGTACCTATTAGTCGGGCAATTTACGCTTAGTTATGAAACCAAACGCAGTAGCAATTGCTTCCATAACCCGTATTTCACTCATATAATCTAAAAGAGTTAATAATTATATAAAATGAAATATTTAAAGTGGTTTCAATCATAAACAACAAATTAATACAAACCTCAATCACTTGCAACAAAATATACAACCACCACACAGAATCAACATAAAACAGTTATCTATTCATGTCAAACCAAACCAATAGTTGTTCAGATTCAAAACTTTAAATTGTACGGAATGAAAAATAAACTACTAAGTGTACCCTTCACTCAACAGTCTTAGGTGAAACAAAATAGATTATTCATACATCCAAACAAATTTAAGGTATCCTTGCCTAAACAACCATAAACCAAACAACCATAAACCAAACAAACAGCAACTTTAAACAACAAATCAAATTTACTTATCATTAATTTCATTTCATACATTTGTTGTTTGATTTCCTTTTCATTCATATAATGATTTATCTTTTTAATTTTCTTTTTTTCTTCTCACTTATTTCTTACAATTATTCAATTTCTCAGCATTTCAATTTATTTACTTAAATTTATAATCATTTATTTATAATCCTTATCTTTCTATTATATTTACTCATACTAACATTTCAATTATACTTAAGTTTATAATAACTGCAACATCAAATTTTATTTATTAAAGAATTTCATTAAATACTTTCATAATTTCAAATTTTACTTGTAAAATTCCCATTACATTTTCTTTAACATTTTAACTTTTTTTATAGTCGGTAGGTTATATATATGTTAAGGAATGCAATTACAATTTACACAAGTTTTACTTCATTTCTTTTAATTTAATCTAATATTCAATAATTATAACCTTTGGTTTATAAGTTACAAATTCAACTTTCTCATAGTTTCATTTATAATTCAACATTAAATCTCTTATTTCATTTAGGGTTTCAATTATTAGTTAAATTCCATCTCACTACACTAATTGAAACTATCACTTAACGGAAACTTAAGAATTAAATACCAGGTTTAATTTCAAATCATTTTAAAATAATAGATAAATATATACTTACAATTTAAATATCCAATTATATTTAGAACAATTTAAATTTTAAATTTTTTTATCAAAGTAAATCCATAATAAAACTACTACAAAGGCCTTCCTACTTCGAAACTCGTAAATGAATGTCGATGATGCATGCACTCATCACCGAAATTATTTTCCTGCGACATAGAGGGGAGTACGAAATTTATTCCTTTTAAAATTTTCTTTAAAACAATTCTTTCAAATCGTATTGAAATATCTATAGCAGAAAATACTTCTAAGTAATATTATTATATTCCAAAATCCTTTGAGAAAAATTTTCAAAATCCCGGAACTAAGTTCTAAAGTTTCCATTTTTTTTCATTTTCAATCTCATTTCAACTATATTTATAAATTTCATTACCTAACAACCAATATATTGCAAACAAATATAACCTTTATAAAATTTTATTTTATATATAGAAAATATAATAGGCAAAATTATTTCATTCACCTATATTCAAAACAAATATTGTGTCGATCTGTTCTATTAAGTATTTAGAAATCCCTATTGATGTCATAGCGTCCCATGCACCAACCAGAATTTATAAATACAAACCGGAACAAATTAACACAATATCAAAACCTTTTATAACACTAACAAATATGCTCTCATATATATATATATATATATATATATATATAGACACACACACACACACTCAGCGACTCATCATAGGGTATTGCTGCCCTATTAATAAAGTGTCAAACCCCACAAAGCTAAGGTCTATCGCTAAACCAAAGCTCTGATACCAGACGTAACTCCCACCTTTTCGTACGCTTTAAATCGACGATAAACCACACACGTCAGACTTAAACCATACAGAAGGGAGGATTGTTACGGGGTAAATAAGAAGAAGTAGAGAAAGAAAAAAAACCAGAATCTTGCAGCGGAACGATAAAATATAATAATCAAATATACAGTTCATGAAGCTGTTTTACAAAACATTTGATTTTCTTATACAATATATATCAGAGTTACACATACCAAAGAATAATAACAATGCAGTGGAATAATGTAAGGCAGTGGAGCACTAAAGTAAATAATAGTAATAATAAAATCTTTGTCTTCGTCCTCCAGAAATAAGACCTTCAATTCCTAAAATGCTTAGGTTGACCCGGGTGAATTGAAAAGACAAAACACTCGAGTCAGAACTAAAAGATCTTATGTAAGTTAAATCAACAATAAAATATGAGTGGAACGACGTCAGTGATGTTTATGGGATTTGACATCTCCTATCTAGTGTCTAACGTGAATGCAGTAACTTAAGAGATGCTCGAGATTCACATCCCCTAAGGATCCGTTAAACTATTTACTATGTAGTAATATTTCGCTATTATAATAATGTCTATTAATAAAATAAACTTACTTTTAAATAGCGTTAAGGAGTTACCCAATCTCCCCCTTAACGTAATAATAGTCCCAGTAGTCCATCCAATATTATGGTCCCTCCTGATCGGGAAGCCACCAGAGGATACCACACGGGCTACGGGAGAAAACCAAACTCGTACAAGGCGCGCTAGGGTAGGTGACACGGCACACAAGGCAATGCCAGGGTAGATATACCAATTATGCACACGGACTGGTAGTAACGCGTAGCAGCTACTACCGCCCACCTCGAGCCACACCCCCAAAATCAAAAATCAAAAGTGGCCACCGAATCAATCCAAAAGTCAGAGTATAATATCGAACGGATGTGTCCGATAAGAGGGGCTACCTCCTTGGTCCGAGGTCGCTCTTGTTTTAGCCACCTTATGCCAACTCACGGGAGTCGGGTCCATGTATTTACCTCAAAGGAAACGTCGCCACCATCCTACTTCATTCTAGAATCTCCACTGCGTACACGGCTGTTAAAGTGGTTTTCGGAGTTAGCAGAGAGTATGACAACTTCCGATCCCGGTCTCTTTAACAACCAAACGTTATTATAACACCGCGGTCTTTTCAAAATAATTATACTTCAAAACTAGAATAAAATATTCATTTCAAACCATATAAATACGATATCATTTTCGTTTTAAAAATCAAATCAATATGATATCATTTATAAAACCCAAATCAATATAATGTCATTTTTATTTCA
This sequence comes from Allium cepa, assembly GCA_030765085.1. Lineage (NCBI taxonomy): Eukaryota > Viridiplantae > Streptophyta > Magnoliopsida > Asparagales > Amaryllidaceae > Allium > Allium cepa. The sequence goes on from CM060932.1 coordinate 171,196,058, forward strand.
AATATATCCTTTCTCAAAATCATAGCATTTTCAAAGTTATAAAATTTCGAAACCAACGACTTAAAACTATAACACTTCTAAAACGTAATACTTTGAAATTAATAACTTTGAAACATAACTTCCACCCTTATATGGATTAAATATCAAAATATTTATAAATAAACTAGCTTCTTAAATTTCACAATCAATTTCAAAACAACCCAAATTTCTACATTTTAAATTTAATATATTTCAAAGCTTAAATATTCAATATTTCAAAACTAATTTTTTTTATTCATATATATATACACATACACCAATTTCACCTTTACTATTAATTAGTTTTGAAATATTTGCTTACTAATTCCAATATCCTTTAAATAAAACTTCAAATTCAATAACTGAATATTCCTCAACTTATTCACTTAAATCACCATAAACCCGAATTAAGTTATAAAACCATATTCTTTAAAAATCTCAATTTCAATAAGTCCTAAATAGATTCTTATTAAATATAACTCTTAATTAAATAAAATCACAAATCAATTTCAAACTATCATCTCAACCTGGATTCATAAAATCCATATAAACTCTATATTAAAGTATAATTTAGGTAATTACTTATCCATATTATATTTTAATAAATCAAACTTTATTCTTAAACTTATTTTATACTTTTAACCAATTTTATACATAGCTTAAAACCGAAAATTTAACTATATATATCAAATACCATTTATAAAATATCCAAATCAATTATCTCATAAAACCATATATTTCTTTACAAAACTGTAACAACCCGCATATTTATCGATTTTATATTTAAATATTTTATTTAAATATTTTGTCGTTAATCGGATATTGGTCCGAAAAGCTACTTTTTGCAAACGGTCAAATTAGGACTCGAGACCACTTCCATTGAGTTCGAAATGCCGTTTAAATTTTTTTAAGTATAAACATTGATATGATTGGAGATACTAGAATTTCACTACTTTTTCACTTGAGACTTTGGGTTGGGCTTTTAGCCTATTAGACCCAACCTTCACCCCTCCTCTTCATAACTTCATTTCTATTTTCCTAAGTCTTCAAGCTTCTTTAAAAATGGTGGAGGGAATGGGAAATTAAAATTCCAAAACTCAAATTCAATTGCAATCCATCTTTCTACTCCAAATTCAAGAAGAAGACATTGGATTCAAGCTTCTTGTGCTTAGATAGAAGAGGGATTGATTCTTGCTTGCTTAAAACTAAATTTTTTTCATTGGATTTGTGCAAAGGTGAGATTTTTATCTCACAAATCTAGTCTATAACTATATTGGACTGTTGGGAATGATTCCCTATCATTTTTGCATGCATATTAGCATTTGGTTTGGATTGCATTGGCGAAAAACTCCAATTTTTAGCGTTTTGGTGAATTTTCTGCACTTAGGTCGTTCTGGCCATTTTCGTGTGTTCGGAGTTAGGTCGCTCACGACCTAACCCTTAGGTCGTTCGCGTGTTATCGCGCTAGGTCGCACTGCCTTGAATTTTCACTTCGGAGTTAGGTCTTTTCACGTTAGGTCGTATAGGGTTTAAGTCGTAGGTCGTTTCTGGCCTATAATCTCCAGGCAAACGTTAAGTCGCTCGCCCTGGTTTATCTCGTAGGTCGTCTCCGACCTAAGCTCCTGCTAAGTCGTTCGAGTTAGGTCGTTGGAACATTTACCTTAGGTCGCTCGTCCACTAAGTCGGCCTGGTTTATCCTGTAAGTCGTCTCCGACCTAGGCTTCTGTTAAGTCGTAGGTCGCGTGGTTTTTACGTCGCATGACCTTTAAACCGATAGGTCGTTAGACCTATAACTCGTTGGGTCGACCCCCTTTAGGTCGTGAACCTTGTTAAGTCGTTCACCCTCCATTTCGTAAGTCGTAAGTCGTTACCGACCTTAAATCTCCTCTGCTAGTTAGGTCATGTGCTTTTAGGTCACTCGACTCTGTTAAGTTATAGGTCGTTGGACCTTAAGTCGCTCGCCTCCCTTAAGTCGCTCACTATTAGGTCGTATGACCTATAAGTCGCTTGCTCCAGTTAGGTCGCTCGGCCACTTTGTTAAGTCGCTCGTCCTGTTTCTCGGTTAGGTCGCAATCTCTGTTAGGTCGGCCATGTTGGGTCACGAGTCATCGTTAGGTCGCGAACACCACTAGGTCGTTTGACCCCTTAGACCACATTTTGTCTTCACTAGGTCGTACCGTTTTGGACGGAGCGCTGCCCCTGGACCCCCGCGACCTGACCGGGCAGGTCGAACCCCGTAAGCGGTGGCGTTGCCCCCGCACCCCCACCTTGGGGGGTTGCCACCCCCCCTGGACCCCCCCTCCGTAGGGGATCTTATCTGAAAAACATTGAGCTTATTTCCTTGGATTTTATTCACATCTCCGTATGCGATTTTTGTGACTGATTGTTTCTACAATTGCTTCTGTGTTTTGTCACTTTATAATATAAAGGTTTCAATACTAGTAGTAAATATCAAAACTCTTTTAACAAACAATTTCAACTCTATTTTTAATAACAAAGCTCTTTTCTTAAACCATTTTCCAATCTATTAGTATATACAAACCTTTACCTCACTCGGATGAGAAATCTAATTAAACGACTTAGTAAAACAATTGGTATGAAACGCTTGCGTTCACTTCGTCGGTTAATTCTTGGACTTGTTCGATTGAACCTCTTGTGACAATTTTATTAGTGAAGATTTACAGTTTGTTCATAAATATTTAAGTTAAGCAAGTGGTTATGAGACATGAAGCTAAACTTCTACATTTACTATCTTAGTGTAATTGACACTTCTCGTTGATCATGACGATCATTCTGATGATTTAGACTAGCAACTGTGCGATGTCTCTTGTTGCGAGGTTAGACTAGGCACCACTTGTGTGATTCCACTCACACATACCTTTTTGCTTTTTGGTTAGTCTGGACCTTAATCTGTGTGATTCCATTCACACATGTGGGGTAGCTCCCCTTGGTCTTCGGACCGTCATGTGATAGGCCTCTTTCTCTTTTCTATGATTTCTGGACTTCTTGCATTGATTTCTAGAATTTATGTCATTGACTTGTTATGAGTACAAGTTTGGGGTATGATGCCCTTTCCGAATCTTTGAGAAGATTCTTGTGATATTGATTATCTCTTATTGATTGATCTTCTGTTGATCATTATTTACATACTTATAGTGGTATGTCATTATGGATGTTTATGTTTACGCCATATATTTTATGTTATATCATGTCATCTGATATTTATAGCTAGACTGACCCGTTTATTATTTTCTTAAATAATACTCGGGTCAGACCGAGATGTTACAGGTGCTTCTGCTTGACTTCTTCCCAGGGATTCATCACTCTGACTTTTGGCTAACTGTTTAGATTAGCAGTTTTTGGTTGTATACACTTGAGATATAGACTCATAGTTGTATTCTTTTGTATAGCACGTGTCGCTATTCTTTTGTATTATCGTGGATCTTACTGACCACTACTCTGATGTACACTTTCATGTGTTAGTTATATATTCATATCTTCTTCCGCCTTTGTGATATGGATATCTGTGACTGATTTGTGATATGATTATTTCTATGTTTGTTTCCGAAGATTATTTATAGCCACCATGTGATAAGCAATTACATGGATGGTCGCTCCTCAATAGCCTTATTCTCCGTGCTAGTTGACAGCGCTACTCCGGAGTGTTCTTGGCTAGCGTGGGTATAGAGGTGGGGCGTCACAAAAACCATAGAAATCAACTTCAAATTATTTATATATATATATATAGACCGTAGTGTCTATATAAAATTTTCTATCTTATGGTCAAGTGATACGAATATTTATCATTTTAATCTGCAATTAAAAATAAAAATACGGTTATATATCATTTCAAACCGCAATCCCGAATGAAATAAAGTGCATAACAATTTGCAGTTTAAAATAATATAAAATACAACATCCATTCATCCAATATCAATCATCAACCGTTTATTACAATCATCATCCAATTTAAACAATAACATCAATATAGAGCATATAATAAATAACAGGTAATTACAGACAGTTTATATTCAATAACAAATTAAACAATCTATCTAACTGGAGGTTTATATGCAATAATAAATTAAATAACAATTTAATTTAGTAAATTAAATTTAACCGAGATGATGATTGAAAATATTCCAATCAATCATAAATACATTTCAAATCACATCATATATCTATTTAACACATATAAGAAAAATTTTAAGTTGAGTGGGTTAAAACACTCACGTTTTGAATTTAAATTGAATTTAAATCCAATTTGAACCAAAAATTTGAACGGTCTTAGAATTCGTCCAAACCAAAGCCAAAATGTTCGGAATTCCAATATGAACCTAGCGGAGAAGACCGCGCGTGAAACGGAGTTCGTAAGCGAAAGATATGTTAGTTAGAGCGACACGAATTAAAATTTTATATAAAAATAAAAAGAACAAAACTCACCTAAATCAAAGCACGTCATCAATTCTTCACGCTCACCACTGCAATACCTCATCACGCACTGTACACAGCACGATGCCGAACACGCAATCAACAACTGCCACGCACAGATGACGAGCCGCCACCAACGCCAATCGACGCCGCGCCACACCTACTCCCTCTACGGCCACGCAGCATTGACGCCGCTCCTTCGGCTCGCGAACCATGACGCGGAGCAGCAGCCGCCGCCCTAAATACACAAACCATAATCGAAAAATTCTCCACATCCAACTGTCAATTCGCGAAACGAAGCATACCGATGAACTCCCCATCGTCCACTCTACAAAACCCAGAAATGGTTCGTCGATCAGCCATTGTTCATCGACGCGCAATGAACGACTGAAAATGGTTCTGCAATTTCTTGCTAAACAGTGCATCGAATTGAAAAACGGATCATAGAATTGAGATGCACTCTTCGCGAGCTTTCCGACGATATAAAATTTGATACTGTTCGAAGAGTTTGAATTTTTGATTTGATTTTTGAATTGCAATTGGATCTAGAATTGTCTGCCATTGAAATGAGGAGATGAAGAGGAATTGTATGTACAGAAAATTTACGATGAGGAACAATTAGGGTTTATAACAGGGTATATATAGGAAAGGTTGAAATAGAATAGATGGACTCGATTTATAAACGCGTTGAACGATGAATGGCCCGAAAAGCCTGTTCTGACTCCGGAACGAAATTGGGTTAACCCATATATCAAAATAGATGTTTTAAAATATTTTAAACTCGATGGAACAAGTTTCAAGTCCAAATTTCATCGTATGAAGAAGTTATGCTAAAATCAAAATTTTCCAAATTGATTTCAATTGATTTCAATTAAATCGATTTCAAGGCGTTTCGCGTTTGTACGATCAAACGACAAGTCCGATCGCTACGAAACTTGAAATCCTACAATAATTCACCGTTACGGATCCAATGAAACTGGTTTCGTGGAAATCCGAGTCAGTGGCCAAAATAGCTATTTTTACATTAATTAAATTAATAAATTAACAAATTAAATCAAATTTCAACTCTATAATTAACAAATTTCATCATTTTTAAATTTCTAAATCATTTCCACTAATTTACCCAAATTTAAATGTCAATTTAGAGTTGATTAATTATCAATTTCAGTATTAATCACAATTTCATTAAATTCAGAAATTATAAATTTAATTTCCAAAAATTCTATTAAATTTATTTTTCATTCTACTATTCAATTCATTATTGTCAACGGATAAAATAAATATTGGATTCAAAATCTATTACATTAATATTCTCACATTTCATCTTCATTTCAAATAACGTAATATTTTTAATATTTAATTCCACTTATTTGCAATTAATCTAATTATTTAACTTTAAATGCCAATAAATTAATAAATTCTACCTTCCATTCTTTTAAACTCCACAAATTGTCATGTCATAAATAGAATTGACATTATTTCCAATTTTCCCTTAATTTACACCAACATAATCTTAAATTTATATTTATTGCAATATTTTACCGGTTTTAATTTCACATACTAAATAAATGGTTAACTTACAATGCTTGTTACCATTTACGTTTATTCTCACATATAAGCTATTAATAACAAACAAATGTTGCAATTGGTTTAGATCTAATTCAATAGATTAAATGAATGGGTAACAATTACTAATTATCACTATTGCCAAATTTACTCACCTTCATACATAAATTATCAACTCACAATTACTATATTTACTTATCTAGCATTGATTCAATCAAATTGTCATTTATTACATATTATTTCATCAATTAATATAACTTTTGAATTTATTTTACCATTCACTAGTTTAAATCAATTATAACCTTACAATTTGTTTCAATTAATAGGTATTGCACTAATTTAGTTACTTATCAACTTGCATCAAACTTATTACATTAATTTACATTCAGTTACTATTAATCAATGTGTTATTCCATTGGTAAATTAAATGTAACAACCCGAAAATTTCGTTAACTAAATTTGTCATATTTTCCATAATTTTTAATAAAATGAATGTTAGGAATTTGGTGTTGCCATTTGTTCTTATTAAAAGTTAACAATTTAAAATGAGATTTTCAATTCCATAAAATAATGTAAATATTGTGGTTTAATTTTTGAATGGAATATGTGGAAACAAGAGTAATTATAGAATAATAAGTTATTTATTTAGAGCATTGAATAAAAAAATTGTAAGCCAATTTTAATTAATGGTAATAATGCGATATAAGCTAATAAATTTGATCTCAATGCGATAACCATTTAATGAAGGTAATGAAACAGGATTTAGGAAAATGTATACTAGGTATAAATCAAATAGAAGGAAACAAACGTATATATCGAATTGATTTATGAATAAATACTTTGGATAGTAATTGAATGTTCAGTAATGGTAATTTAAAACCTATTTATAGTAAGACTGCATAAGATTCAGTAAATTAAGTGGTGGAAAGATTTTTCCTAGATATACTTTCAAGATGTCAAATTAAAGGTGAATATTAAAATTGGTTTATGTAAAATAACATTGATTAACCGTAAATGGGAATAAATTTGAAAATAAAAATTTATGTTACAAGTGGGTGAAAGTAAAGATAAGGGTTAAGAGTGTTGGAATAGGTATATTAGAATGACTATAAAGTGTAAATGTGCGTATTTATAGCAACATGAATTATTGAAGGAAAATAATTGGTAAACGGGGTTTGGGCTAAGGAAATGTTATTGATTGTTTTGAAACCTTATTTATTATGGGAAATTAATTTAGCATAAGCAAAACCAATGAAAATATCTAATTTATCAGTAAAGCAATAATAATAAATAGTAATCAATGCAAATTATGTAACAATAGAATGTGAAATTTGGGGAATAGACGCAAAGTATATATGAGTTGCTAAAAGTATGCATAATAAGTGCAAATTTAATAAATCAATGTCCTGTAGAGGTGGGAGTATGGTTAGTAATAAAAGCTTTTAAAGGAAAAACCTTTAATTTATAAATGAAAATCAATGCATTAAATTAGGTGTAACTGAATGCATGTAAATAATTTTGTAAGAATAAGTTAATAAACAATTTATTTGTGCATACCCAATTTAATTGAAATAACAGAAAAGATAAGAACTTGATTTGCCTAGGTATATATATATTGATAAACTATAACTAAATAGAAAGTTTGGTAGTAAATAGGATATAAGAAGACAAAGGCAACTAGTAAATTAATAAATGAATTCATAATAATAAGTAGTAATTAATGCATATATATTTGGCATTAGTGATAATTACAAAACTTTACCCATTTATCTAATTTATTTAATTAAATCTAAATCTATGGCAACATTGTTGTAATGATGGTTGTAAGTGAATTTGAATGTAAAAGGGTAACAATTATTTAGGTTAACCATTTTGAATATGTTAAGTTAAGAATGGAAATCGACTGAAATAAATCTAAATTAATTATTTTGTTTTGGTTAATGTGTTCTAGTTAATAAAGGGGAGTTTATAAGAAATGAAGCATGCACTAATGACATGTGTTATAATTCAAATGTTATTTATACCCATAAAATGTCTATTTACTAAATAGAAAGTTTTAAATCAATAAGCGAATTTATTGAGGTTCCAATTTATAATTTATAACATTTAATGTAGACTCAATTACAATTAATTGACTTAAATCGTGCAGTTAGCGTAGATTTGTTTTGTAATTGGAGTAGTTAATCCTATAAGATGAAGTTAATGCTAATTCTATTTATAATTGGACCATTTGTTGATATAGATTATAGAAAGCAAGATGTATAAATTTAATTAAAGTATCAACATTCAACAATTGTAATTATTGAAAATTAAAATGGAAGTTGAGGATAATAAGGTGAAACCATGAACAAATGTTAATGCATCCTTATTACTGGTAAAAGATGAGTATATAAAAGTTTGAAAATCAAAAATAGGTTTTTGAAAACTTAATTTATAATTTCTAAATATAAGGAAGTGGAGAAATTAACACTGCAATGGATAGACTTATCAGCTTTTAATTTACATCTAAATTTGTTTAGATCAATTTGGAAATTAATAAAATTGTGGATATATTTTGAAACGTAAACGAAACGTCTAGATTTACATTTGTATATACGTTAAAATAAAATGTAAATGATAAGGAATTTATTTATTTCCTAAATCCGTAACGTGTGTAATTAATATTATTTATCTTTTGGGACCACTTTCGTTTGCACATTAAATTTCGTGCACAACTATTCTTTTGCGATCTATCTATAAATAGACGATCAAAAAAAAACCCTAGCCTCCATCTTCTATCATTTGTCTGTATGTTCTTTTCTTCAACTCCTTCTCCTCCTCAAATGGATGCAAACCTAGATCTATTTCTATTCAAATTTCAAATGAAAATATAAACATCTCAGAAAAATTCCAAAAAAAAAAATTATGTTGTAGATTCCATCCATACGAATCTACGCGCAGTCTCTGTTTTCGAAATCGATACTTGAGTCAGCGGCAAATCGCGGTCAAAATCAGAAAATTCGAAACCTAAGTCAATTTGGGCGTTTTGATTTGGAGCGACTATTTGCAAATTGGTTTCTGCGTATTGGAGAGCTCGGCTAGGGAAGTCGTAATGGTGGAGGCGCGTCACCATCTGGTGGCCTGGGGCGGTCTAAAGGCACGGTCAAAGATGGGGAGGGCGTGCGTTGAAATGGGTTCATTCCCTGGACGAGCATACGTGAGTTGAGAAGAAGCTTTATGATGTGGCAAGCTTTAATTAGGTTGTTGTTTAATTTTGTTTTATTTAATTTTTGTTTCAACTCATTAAAATTGAACAACTTTTTCATACGTTACCCGTTTCGCGCGAAATTTCTTTTGTTAGGATCGTAATTAAATTCCGGATCTGATGACGTTGGTTTGGACAGATTTGGAGACCGTTGGATTTTTGAGTTTAAATTGAATTTAAATTCGATTTAAATTCAAAAGGTGAGTGTTTTAACCCACTCACAACTTCTAAAAGTTTTTATGTTTGTTAAATTTATTTTAAATATGAGTAGAAATTTATTTATGACTGTTGGCGTGTTTTATTCAGCGTATCTGTTAAATCGCATTTATTTAACTTAACTGTTAATTTAGTTTATTTATTGCATAAAATTTGACAGGTAGAATTTATTCTTGCACATAAACTGCTAGTTAACAGTCATTAAATTTATTATGGAATAGAAACTGTTAGTTAATAATCTGTTATTAATTCCTGTATAATTCATATGCTATGTATCAATGATTGTTTAAAATTGGATGGTGATTGCAATTGATGATTGATGATTGACATTTGGATGAATGAATGCTATAATTATATTGTATAAACTGCAAGTCATCATGCATTTTTATTTTTATTCGTGGTTGTGGTTTGAAATGATATACAACCGCAAAATTTTATTTTTAAATTGCGGATTGAAATGATAAATATCCGTATCACTTGACCATAGGATAGAAAATTTTATACAGGCACCGTGGTCTATATATAAATTATTTTAAAGTGATTTCCATGGTTTGGATGGGATACGGTTTATAAAAAATCTTGATATTGATATTTTATAAATGTTATTCTTCTATATATATATATACATATGAAGTAAAAAATTTTGAATTTAAGCTGTGTATAAATCTATTAAATAAAAATGGGAAAATTGAGAAATGGAATTTGATAATTCATATTATATGTTTAAGTTTGGAAAATTTTAAGGATGATATTTATAACTGGATTTTTCCAAGATAAATTTAAAATGAATATTCTAGTATAATTTAATTGAAGAAAATATTTAATTGTTAGAAATTGGAGTTTTATTTATGGATTTTTATGTAAATATTCAAGACTAAATAATAGAACATTTAATTTGGTTGAAGGAATAAATTCTAACTTTAGTTTTGAAATATTAATACTCCAAATGGATATATATATATATATAGAAATTGAAGTGGTTTTGGAACTTGAAAGTGGTATTTAAATTTTGGTTTAGACTTTAAATAAAGAAATATATTTGTAAAGCCATGGAAATTATTTTATTTACAAAGTAATCTTAAAGTTAAACCATTTATTTCGTATACCGTTGAATATCCAAACCATTCAAGTTTTAGAAGTTATGGTTTTAAAATATATGAATTTCAAAATATTATGCTTTGAAAGTATAAGTCAAATATTTGGTTTCCAGATATTTTAAATTTTAAAGCAGTATGATTTTGGAAAAGAAATATATTTGGATAAAATGATATCATATTGTTTTTGGTTTTAAGATGATATCGTATTCATAGTTTTGAAATGGAATTTTTATTCTGGTTTTAAAGTATAAACTATTTTAAATGACCGCGGTGTTATAATAACGATTAGTTGGCAAAGAGACCGGGATCGGATATGGACATACTCTCTGTCGATACCGAAAACCACTTTGACTAACCGTGTACGCGGTGGAGATTCCAGAATCAAGTAGGTTGGTGGCGACATTTCCTGTAAGGTAAATACGTGGACCCGACTCCCGTGAGTTGGCATAAGGTGGCTAAAACAGGAGCGATTCTCGGGCCAATGAGGTCATTCCTCTGATCGGACACTTCTCTTCGATATTATACTTTGACTTTGGATTGATTCAGTGGCCACTTTTATTTTTGATTTTGGGGGAGTTTGTTCGAGGTGGGCGGCAGCTGCGCGCTGCGCGTTTCCACCAGCCCGAATAGCAATTGGTATATCTACCCTGGCATTGCCTAGTTGTGCCGTGTCACTTACTACGAGTTTTGTTTTGTACCATACCTATGGAGTGCCCTCTAACGACGCCCATTACGAGGGAGATTACGGTACTGTATAGACTATGGGAATATATTCCGTGTTAAGGGCTATAAGGGTAACCCCTTAAAGCTATTAAAAAGTAAGTTTATTTTATAAATAGAAATTATTATAATAGCGCAATATACTACATAGTAAATAGTTTAACGGACCCTTAGGAGATGTAAATCCCGAGCATCTCTTGAGTTACTGTACTCATATTTATTTCTGTTAATTTAACTTACATAAGATCTTTTAGTTCTGACTCGAGTGTTTTGTCTTTTCAAATTCGCTCGGGTCAGTCCGAACGTTTCAGGATTTGAGGATTTAGCTCTAGAGGACGAAGACAAAGATTTGTATTACTAGTATCTACTATATTATTTCACTACACCATTTAATTCCGCTGCATTGATAGTATTGGTATGGGCAACTCTGATATTCATTGTACAAGTAAAATAAAATATTTTGTAAAACAGTTTCATGAACTGTATATTTGATTATTATATTTTATCCTTCCGCTGTGAGATTCTGTTTTGTTTTATTTCTTCTCTGTTCTTCTTATTTACCCCATAACAATCCGCTCTTCCGTATGGTTTGAATCGACATGTGTGTCGGTTTAAAGTGTACGAAAAGGCGGGATGTTACAGTTGGTATCAGAGCTTTGGTTTAGCGATAAACCTTAGCTTTGTGGGGTTTGATTCTTTGTTAATAGGGTAGTAATACCCTATGGGAGTCGCTGAGTGTATATATATGAGAGGGCGTATTTGTTAGTGTTATAAAAAGATTTTGATATTGTGTTAATCTGTTCCGTTTTGTATTTATAAATTCTGGTTGGTGCATGGGACGCTATGACATCAATAGGGATTTCTAAACACTTAATAGGACAAACCGACATAATATTTGTTTTAAAAATAGGTAAATGAAATAATTTTGCCTATTATATCTTCTATATATATAAAATAAATTTTCCAAAAGATATATATATTTGGTTGCAATAGTTTGGTTGTTAGGAATAAAATTTATATATAATAGGTAAAATAAGATTGAAAATAAAATCAATGAAATTTGGAAATTTTAGGACTTAAGTCCGGGATTTTGAAAATTTGCTTTCAAAGGATTTTGAAGTATAATAATATTGTTATATATATTTTCCGATATAAATATTTCATTTTGAATTCGGAAGAATTGTTTTAAAGAAGATTTTGGAGAAAATAAGTTTCGTACTTTCCTCTCTATCGCTGGAAAATAATTTCGGTGATGGCGGCCGCATCATCGACTTTCATTTTCGAGTTTCGAAGGGGAAAGCCACTGTGGTAAATTCTACTACAGATTTATTTTGAAATTATTTAAAATTTTAATTGTTTTAAATATAATTAGAGATATAAAAGTTGTAAGAAATTATTTATCTATTATTTTTAAAATAATTTGAAATTTGACCCGGTATTTAATTCTTAAATTTCCATTAATTAATAGTTTAAATTATTTTAGTGAAATAAAAGGTAAGTAATTAATGAATTTAAACCTCTAATTTAGGTAAGAAAATTTATGCAAAGTTATAAAGGGAAATTTGAAATTTTTAACATATGAGAAAAAAAAGTAATATTGTTGAACATTAAATTTAATTAAAAGATGAGATAAAACTTATATAAGTTCTTTTGCATTTTTTCTTTACACAAATAACTTACCAAATATGAAAAGTTGAAATGTTAAATAAGAAGATTGGAATAGAATATTATACAAGTAGAAATTTTGAAAATAATGAAGTATTCAATGAATTGCTATTATAAATGAGAATTTAATGGCATAAACTTAATTTATAATTGAAATTTTACCATAATTGTAACGACCCAGAAATTCGAATAATTTAATTTGAAAATATTTAATTAATTTTAAATATTTGAATAATGGTTTGGATTGAATTTTCAATATAGCTTTGAATTTGACGATTAAATTCTAAAATTTAATCTATTGAAGTTGAATAAAAATTTGAATCTTCAATTTTAAGCTGATTAAAAAAATATTACAAAGGCTTAGAAAATTCATATTGTTAAAACTGAAGATAATAGAAGCTTCAGATTTGAAATTAATAGTGAACTGTTCAGTTTTGAATTTATATCGTTTAAATCGATATTTAAAAATAGCCGTCCGAGGCACAGTCTCAGAATTCGACGAAACCAGTTCCATTGGGTCCGTAATATCGAATTATTACCGGATTTCAAATTTCGTATTTTTCGGAGTTGTTATGTGAGCACACGGTAAATAAACGCGTTGGAAAATTTGAATCAAATTCAATTTGAATTTAAAATTATAAATTGTCAACATCAGCCACCCTATGCTGTTTAAGCAGACCTACCCTCTGAAGCATTGTCTCCTTCGTACCCTTCTTTTCTTTTTCTTTTACGCTACTTTCCCAAATCATACAGATTCCAACAGAGAAACAAATAATCGAGCAGAAGAAAAAAATGGCCGAAGCCGATTCAAACAAGAAGAATAAAATGGACGAGTTCCATTCAATTTAACTCGTGCCCTTTTCTCTCCCTCACTTTCAAAACCCCTCTTTCCTCTTTTCCAAATCAATTTAAAAACCAACGGCCGAAGCCAAAAATTTCAAAATCACAAAAGTATCGCGTACGAGGCGGCAAACAATGGCGATGGAATCTATGATTTTGGCGACGGAGATGCGGGTCTGGGTCTCGAAGTCGCGTGGTCGAAGGAGGATGGGTCGAGTAGTGAGGGGGCCGCGAAGACGAGGCGGCGGCTAGGATTGGTGAATTAGTAACGGATGGAGCAAGGGCAGTGGGGTTCGTGGTTGGCGATGGTGGATTCCGCGTTCGAGCGACGCTGTGGGATGATCAGGAACGAGGTCGTCAATTGCGGCAGGGAGGTGCTGACCTAGGGTTTCAAGTATAGGTTTGTGTAGCAGGTATATGATTCAATTTAAATTTAATGTCACTTAACTATGAATTTATCATGGGAAAAGAACAAATTATAAACAGAAAATAAATATAGGTGTAAATGAAATTTTAATTTCCAGTAAAAGGAAAGTTAGTTTGAAAGTAAAGTGTTTAGTTAAATAAATTTATTTAACAGAAATTTGTTTAAAAGAAATTGTTTTGAAAATGAAATCATTTGTTCAAGTTAATTTGCTAGTAAATTAAATTTGTCAAATAGTTAGACAATTAGATTTATTAAAGGAAAGTGGGTTAAAATAAAATCATTAGCTAGAAAAATAGAATTGATTTGCATAAATTAGGTTCTTAAACGAAAATTAAATTTTTCGATTAGTTCAAAATATTTTTAATAAGGAAATTTCGAGTAATTTTGTTTAATAGTTGAAGAGATTATTTCAGATACGTATTTTAAACATTTGAAAGAGATAAAAGAATTTATTTCAAAAGTAAATAAATTTAGAAATTAAATTTGGAGTTTAAAAAAAAATTGGTTTAAAAAGAATTATCGGCTAATCGAAAAAAGAAAAAAAATAAAAAAAATAAAAAAATGAAAATTTATTATTCGATCTGTTCGAATATTAACGAATTGTATAAAATTGTTTATACAAGGTAAAAATGGCGAAGGAAATCAAGTCAAGATGGAAAATGGATGGCAAAATAAAAGCTAAGGTGAGAACTTCTCACTCAAAAAGGGTTATTTAAATTTTAAATAGTTATATTTAAAATTTGTTGATTGATTGATTGATTGCTTGATTGTGATATTAGATATAGTAGGATATATCTATATATAGCAATATATATATATATATTGGCATATGCATATATTGCAGTTGATTGATTTCCCGCATTGTATAGCGGATGAGACCCTATTGCGCCGCCTATTAAGCGGATAATATTTTATAAATCCCATATACCGCGATATTCCACCTCGAAGTGGAATGGGTATTGTGCTAACGTCTGTGGATGCAGGGAAACAGGTTGGAGGGATCCAACTGGATTCCTCACAAATATTTAGGTGATTATAGATATTGTGTGATTATTGATTATCATATCGATATATGATATTTGTGCCGTGATTGACTATTGGATGCTGTGGCATCATCGAATCCATTTTTAAAAGTATTTTTAACGATTTTGAATTATAAAGGATTTGAAATTGATTTTTCCAAAGTATATGTTTTTATTGAAATTTTGAGTTGATTCATTTTTAATTAAATTAAAATTTTAATTTTTAAAGTTATAGAATTTAAGATTTTTGTGAAATATAACCAAAGGTAGTTTTTAAAAATAAATAGATTTATATAATAATTTAAATTGGATTTCTGAATTATTATAAAGGATGAATATAAAAGACTTTATAAATTGATATTTATAAATAAAAATATTGGAAGTATAAACGAGTTTATTATGTGTTAAAATGAAGTATGAAATGGATCATTTAAAATTATAGACTTATAAATTGTGAAAGTTATAAAATGAATAGATATTGAAAATAAAAGATTCATGAGTCATTAACTTATAAAAATGGATTTTGGGCATTTAAATGAGATATTTATAGAAATTGTAACTAGAAGGAATTTTTTTTATAAGTTGAAATTGTCATGGAATATAAAAGAATCTTATAAGCAATAAGATTTGGAAGTTGTGAAGCTTAAAAAGAACGATTTGGTAAATGAATGAATGAATTATAAGTACTTAACTTATAATATGGACTGTTGGTATAAAATTGAGTTACATAATTTGAATTGGATTGATAAAGGAAATTTATAAATCGAAGTTTATAAATAGGAATAGAATTTATAAACATTGTTTATAAATTCGTAATCAATTGAATTTGATCAATTGAATATAAAAGTTTATTAAAGGAGTTATATTCACGTTTTTGAACAGTGAATATATCGTTAAGAAAATGGATATATTTTGGGAAAGGAATGTTTTAAATGGAATTTAAAAACGATTTAAAGGTGCTTTAAAATGCATTAAGTATCGAATACCTAGATTTCAACATTCATTGTTGAAATAGACGTTTTCGAGAAAAAAAAGGGAATGGAAACATAGATTTCAACATTTATTGTTGAAATAGACGTTTTCGAGAAAATAAGGAAATGATGGACTATAACACTGTTATTATAGTAAATGGATTCCGAAAGGAACTGTTTTGTATAGTATTGGGATTTATATATCTATTTTAATTTCGAATCCCTATACTAGTGAATTTGGGTTGTCGTAACGATGTTTTACGCAACATTCGTTTTGACCCAAATAAGAGTGAATAAAAGAATGTTTCCTTAAAGAATGAAATATATACTTAACTATGGGTTAAGTATATTGAATATTTTCAAGTTGTTGAAAATAAATAAGATTTATGAAATACTTATTATTAAATAAGTATGGAAATGCTTTTCCAATATGAAATGAAACGTTTTTGAGAATTTATCTTCTTAAAAATAAATTGGAATTGAATAATTGAACCTATTGAAAACTGTAGATCAATAGATACTTTGAAATATAAATTCACTATGGAATTTATAAATGGAAAGGGAAAGTTGTTTTCAAAATAAACGTTGTTTATTTTTGAAGTGTGGAAAATTATATATCTTGTAAAGATATTTTTTTGGGGAAATAAATAATTTGGAAAATTATTTGGAATCTGATGATGTTGCTCATCTCTATTGATAGTTAAATAACCGACTATCAATATTTACCCTTGAATGAGTATTTGTTGTGATTGCTTGAATTGGATGCCACACTTATTTTTAAAATAAGCGCTCACTATTCGGGTTAACCGGGAAAGGACCATGGGGTCGTATGACCCATTTCGAATAGTGATACGTCGTTATGAATTGCATTTGAAGACCGGTGTTGAAGACCGGATAATTGTGAAAACGGAAGGATTACCGTCGAGTTACCCTGCATCGGCTGATCTCCGATATAGAGGTTTTATCACCATTAGTGACGGGAAGTCCGGACGTGATTAATGAATATCCGGATTGCAAGGACTTCTTTGTAAGTGCCTTCGGTTCTGTTCGATCCCGGAACGGACTTGTATGGATTGTATGTCTGACATTACAAGTTGAGATATAAAGCTGATTTCTTTCAAATATATTTCTGTTGGCGGCAGAGAATTTATTCTCTTAGCTTAACACCCTTCTCTGAGACGTACGAGCTCAGAGGTTATATAGTTGATGGTTATTAGTGATATACTCCCATTTTGGTAGTGTGGCATGCTGAGTGATGCTGTGAAATGATCATTGGTTGATCGTTTGTGATAGGATCATTTGTTTGATCGTCTATCTTGATGATCATTGCTTTGATCATTTGTTGACCCAAAGCACTGCTTTTGTAAAGCGTGGCTTTGTGGACGAGACTTCATCGAGCCTCACACCTCGGAAATGGTCAAAACAGGAAAGATGCGGCAAGGTTATTAGGGGGTAGCACCCCTTTAGTGTATGTCATTCCTTCTGGATAGAGGTGGTATCATGGTATGGAGCCCAGATACTTAACCTATGTGGTTACTGCAAATTTATTACTTTGTGGTTGTTGGAAATCGGGGATCCTCGGATATAGATTGGTTACGATCGGGGAATGACATATTCGTGTCAGTTGTTACCTAGTTAGGGGTAACCCGGCCTTGTGTTGGCAGAGATCCGGTTAGGCTCTCGGGACGTCATTCCAGAGGCATTTCCATGTGGCAATGGGAAGTTCCTTGGCCTGACCATTTGTTGGAAATCCAAAGAAACAATACGAGCCTTGTACGGTTTTAGTTGTAGAACCTGCCATTTAATATGGTAGCTATAGCGGGCATAATATAATGGTACCTATGATGGCTAAGATTTATATTCTACTTTCGAAATTGTTTTCTACACTATGCACTAATAATAATATCAAAAAATGATTTGATTTTGCGTAGTAAGCATCTTTTACTATCATAAGGAGAAACCTCCTCCAAGTCCGCGTTTGCATTGTGTGTGTGGCGGGAGACCTTATGGTAGTTTCATTTTCAAAAAGCATTGCGAATTTTCTTTTAAAAATTATCCTATTCTTTGTTTAAAAGATAAATAACTGTTTTTAGTTCTCACACCAGTCACATGACTGACCTGGAGTTTATTGTTCCCTTTCTAAACTCTGGGTGCCCACCAATTTCCACACGGGCAGTCTAGAGTTAGGTTATCAGGTCATTCTGGATTCAGGTGTTGCTACAGATATCTGGAGGCGAGCTGGATGGCGTAGTATATTATATTGTATATAGTATTTCTTCTTTTTCCGTTGTTTGTTTGTTGTACACTCTGATGATATGATGTAATGTAATGCGATGTAATGTATAAAATGTACAGTTCTTTTGTTTTAATAAATATTCATTTATCTATTATATGTTGTTCCGCTGCGACTGTGAGATTCTGATATTGGTCTGTTGTTCTTTCTCTTCTGATATTGTTTACTTTCTTCTTCTCTTTTTTTCTCTCTGCTTCTACCTCTTTCTTCTTTCTTCAACCCTAACATTTCGGTTTTTCGGCAACGAACCGCAAACGTTACAATTTGGTATCAGAGCATATGGTTAAGTGACAACCTTAGCTCTGTTGGGTGTTACTCATTAGAGATAGAGTCAGTAATACTCTAGAATGAGTTTGAGTGTAATAATAGATATGAGCGCGTATTTGTTAGTGAATATTAAATTTGTTTTATATTGTGATGATTGGTTTGTTGAGTGGTATATGAACCTTCGTCGGCGCAGCCTCGAAACTGAATCGAAGGGGTTTCTAAACACTTGAATAGAACAATTCGACACAATATTGTTTTAAAAATAGGGTAAATGAAATAATTTTGCCCAAAACTATTTTTGTATATAAAAGAAATGATTTTCTGTAAATTATTATATATATATATGGATGCTTGGATGTTAGGAATTGATAATGTTAAAAGTTATTACCATTGATTATTGGATAAGAAATTGGAATCATAATCAAAAGTTTAGAAAATGAAATCCATATACAAATGAAATTTGAGAATGTAAATTATAAATGTGACTTATAATTGGAAATGAAATTCCAGAGAAGTTTTTGGAAATGTTTTTGAAAGAATTTGGAAATTTTAGAAATTAAATTCCTTTTTGATTTGGAAAATGAATTTAAAAGGTTTTGAAAGGTATTCTTAAGGAATGAAAAGCTCTAAACTCTTTTCGGTCGCTGGAAAATAATTCCGATGATGACCGCGGCATCATTGGTGTTCATTTTCGGGTTTCCAAAAGAGGAATTGCTACCAAATTGTTTTAAATAAAAGTTGTTTGGAAAATTTGGATTTGGTTTTGGAAAAGCTGAAAAGACTCTGGAATGCTATATAAAAATATTTATGGAATATTATTAAGTTGAAAATAAATTTGGAGTAATTAAAATGAATTGGAATTGAATTTGATTTAAGCAAAGCGAAGTATTGAAACGAAAATTAGTAAGCTAAACTAATTGAAGGAATGAAAGTAAATATGATTTGTAAGTTTAATTGAATTAAATGAAAATGGAAATGAAATTGAAGATTGTTTACAAGGAAATGAACTTGAGTTTGAAGTGAAATAGCTTAAGTAAATTCAAGATGAATATGAATATGGAATGTAAACAAAATAGAATGGAAAATATGAAATGAAAATTGAACTGAATTAGAATTAGAATAAATTGAATTGGTATCAATTTGAATTAGTTATAAACTAGAACGAATATGAATTCGTTTTGCTTAGAAATGAATAGAATGAAGAAAATGAATTGTAAACTATTGAATTAAATGGATAATGGCATATGAATTGGTCGTAAGCAACTAAAGATGAATTGAAACTTTAGGAATTGCAAATGAAAATGAAATGCAAAATTGAATGGAAATGAATATATAACTTCAATAGTAAAGCTAAAGATGGTATAAGAAGCATATATTGAATATTTTGAAATGGAATGTGCAAAATGGTTTGAATTTTGGAATTGGATACTACTACTAGCAGGTTATACAGGTATATTAAAGGAAATGGAATTTGGATTTTGATTTCAAAGATAAAAAAAAAATTGAATTGCTCAACAAAAGGTACGTATTTGAATTTCAGTATGAAATTTGATGATTTTCTTCTCCAGCCACTTGGCTTTCTCTTTTCTTTTTGATTCTGAAGGGCCGTGGTGCCATTTTGTAGTCGTACCGATCAAGCCGTGCAAAGGAGACGCTGGCGAAATTTTTCGAAAATTTAGGGTGTTAGAAAATTTTTGAGAAAATTTTGAAGTTTAAAATTTGAATTTGAATTGTTAAGAAACAATGTTGTTTAAAACCTATAATTGAAGTTGGAAAACTAGTTGAAATAATAATGGATCTTTAATAAAAAGATCTAGGTTAGTAAGTTGATAAAACAATTTTGATTGAGAAAAATAGTAGACGAGTTAAGGACCATTTCTTCCTAACTTGCAATTTCGGGACGAAAATCTTTTAAGGGAGGAAGGTTGTAACGATCCAGAAATTCGAATAATTTAATTTGAAAATATTTAATTAATTTTAAATATTTGAATAATGGTTTGGATTGAATTTTCAATATAGCTTTGAATTTGACGATTAAATTCTAAAATTTAATCTATTGAAGTTGAATAAAAATTTGAATCTTCAATTTTAAGCTAATTAAAAAAATATTTCAAAGTCTTAGAAAATTCATATTGTTAAAACTGAAGATAATAGAAGCTTCAGATTTGAAATTAATAGTGAACTGTTCAGTTTTGAATTTATATCGTTTAAATCGATATTTAAAATAGCCGTCCGAGGCACAGTCTCAGAATTCGACGAAACCAGTTCCATTGGGTCCGTAATATCGAATTATTACCGGATTTCAAATTTCGTATTTTTCGGAGTTGTTATGTGAGAACACGGTAAATAAACGCGTTGGAAAATTTGAATCAAATTCAATTTGAATTTAAAATTATAAATTGTCAACATCAGCCACCCTATGCTGTTTAAGCAGACCTACCCTCTGAAGCATTGTCTCCTTCGTACCCTTCTTTTCTTTTTCTTTTACGCTACTTTCCCAAATCATACAGATTCCAACAGAGAGAAAAAAAATCGAGCAGAAGAAAAAAATGGCCGAAGCCGATTCAAACAAGAAGAATAAAATGGACGAGTTCGATTCAATTTAACTCGTGCCCTTTTCTCTCCCTCACTTTCAAAACCCCTCTTTCCTCTTTTCCAAATCAATTTAAAAACAAACGGCTGAAGCCAAAAAAATTCAAAATCACAAAAGTATCGCGTACGAGGCAGCAAACAATGGCGATGGAGTCTATGATTTTGGCGACGGAGATGCGGGTCTGGGTCTCGAAGTCGCGTGGTCGAAGGAGGATGGGTCGAGTAGTGGGGGGCCGCGAAGACGAGGCGGCGGCTAGGATTGGTGAATTAGCAGCGGATGGAGCAAGGGCAGTGGGGTTCGTGGTTGGCGATGGTGGATTCCGCGTTCGAGCGACGCTGTGGGATGATCAGGAACGAGGTCGTCAATTGCGGCAGGGAGGTGCTGACCTAGGGTTTCAATTATAGGTTAGTGCAGCAGGTATATGATTCAATTTAAATTTAATGTCACTTATCTATGAATTTATCACGGGAAAAGAACAAATTATAAACAGAAAATAAATATAGGTGTAAATGAAATTTTAATTTCCAGTAAAAGGAAAGTTAGTTTGAAAGTAAAGTGTTTAGTTAAATAAATTTATTTAACAGAAATTTGTTTAAAAGAAATTGTTTTTGAAAATGAAATCATTTGTTCAAGTTAATTTGCTAGTAAATTAAATTTGTCAAATAGTTATACAATTTGATTTATTAAAGGAAACTGGGTTAAAATAAAATCATTAGCTAGAAAATTAGAATTGATTTGCCTAAATTAGGTTCTTAAACGAAAATTAAATTTTCCGATTAGTTCAAAATATTTTTAATAAGGAAATTTCGAGTAATTTTGTTTAATAGTTGAAGAGATTATTTCAGATATGTATTTTAAATATTTGAAAGAGATAAAAGAATTTATGTCAACAGGAAATAAATTTAGAAATTAAATTTGGAGTTTAAAAAAAAAATTGGTTTAAAAAGAATTATCGGCTAATCGAAAAAAGAAAAAAAAATGAAAATTTATTATTCGATCTGTTCGAATATTAATGAATTGTATAAAATTGTTTATACAAGGTAAAAATGGCGAAGGAAATCAAGTCAAGATGGAAATGGATGGCAAAATAAAAGCTAAGGTGAGAACTTCTCACTCAAAAAGGGTTATTTAAATTTTAAATAGTTATATTTAAAATTTGTTGATTGATTGATTGATTGCTTGATTGTGATATTAGATATAGTAGGATATATCTATATATAGCAATATATATATATTGGCATATGTATATATTGCAGTTGATTGATTTCCCGCATTGTATAGCGGATGAGACCCTATTGCGCCGCCTATTAAGCGGATAATATTTTATAAATCCCATATACCGCGATATTCCACCTCGAAGTGGAATGGGTATTGTGCTAACATCTGTGGATGCAGGGAAACAGGTTGGAGGGATCCAACTGGATTCCTCACAAATATTTAGGTGATTATAGATATTGTGTGATTATTGATTATCATATCGATATATGATATTTGTGCCGTGATTGACTATTGGATGTTGTGGCATCATCGGATCCATTTTTAAAAGTATTTTTAACGATTTTGAATTATAAAGTATTTGAAATTGATTTTTCCAAAGTATATGTTTTTATTGAAATCTTGAGTTGATTCATTTTTAATTAAATTAAAATTTTAATTTTTAAAGTTATAGAATTTAAGATTTTTGTGAAATATAACCAAAGGTAGTTTTTAAAAATAAATAGATTTATATAATAATTTAAATTGGATTTCTGAATTATTATAAAGGATGAATATAAAAGACTTTATAAATTGATATTTATAAATAAAAATATTGGAAGTATAAACGAGTTTATTATGTGTTAAAATGAAGTATGAAATGGATCATTTAAAATTATAGATTTATAAATTGTGAAAGTTATGAAATGAATAGATATTGAAAATAAAAGATTCATGAGTCATTAACTTATAAAAATGGATTTTGGGCATTTAAATGAGATATTTATAGAAACTGTAAATAGAAGGAAATTTTTTTTTATAAGTTGAAATTGTCATGGAATATAAAAGAATCTTATAAGCAATAAGATTTGGAAGTTGTGAAGCTTAAAAAGAACGATTTGGTAAATGAATGAATGAATTATAAGTACTTAACTTATAATATGGACTGTTGGTATAAAATTGAGTTATATAATTTGAATTGGATTGATAAAGGAAATTTATAAATCGAAGTTTATAAATAGGAATAGAATTTATAAACATTGTTTATAAATTCGTAATCAATTGAATTTGATTAATTGAATATAAAAGTTTATTAAAGGAGTTATATTCACGTTTTTGAACAGTGAATATATCGTTAAGAAAATGGATATATTTTGGGAAAGGAATGTTTTAAATGGAATTTAAAAACGATTTAAAGGTGCTTTAAAATGCATTAAGTATCGAATACCTAGATTTCAACATTCATTGTTGAAATAGACGTTTTCGAGAAAAAAAAGGGAATGGAAACATAGATTTCAACATTTATTGTTGAAATAGACGTTTTCGAGAAAATAAGGAAATGATGGACTATAACACTGTTGTTATAGTAAATGGATTCCGAAAGGAACTGTTTTGTATAGTATTGGGATTTATATATCTATTTTAATTTCGAATCCCTATACTAGTGAATTTGGGTTGTCGTAACGATGTTTTACGCAACATTCGTTTTGACCCAAATAAGAGTGAATAAAAGAACGTTTCCTTAAAGAATGAAATATATACTTAACTATGGGTTAAGTATATTGAATATTTTCAAGTTGTTGAAAATAAATAAGATTTATGAAATACTTATTATTAAATAAGTATGGAAATGCTTTTCCAATATGAAATGAAACGTTTTTGAGAATTTATCTTCTTAAAAATAAATTGGAATTGAATAATTGAACCTATTGAAAACTGTAGATCAATAGATAATTTGAAATATAAATTCACTATGGAATTTATAAATGGAAAGGGAAAGTTGTTTTCAAAATAAACGTTGTTTATTTTTGAAGTGTGGAAAATTATATATCTTGTAAAGATATTTTTTTGGGGAAATAAATAATTTGGAAAATTATTTGGAATCTGATGATGTTGCTCATCTCTATTGATAGTTAAATAACCGACTATCAATATTTACCCTTGTATGAGTATTTGTTGTGATTGCTTGAATTGGATGCCACACTTATTTTTAAAATAAGCGCTCACTATTCGGGTTAACCGGGAAAGGACCATGGGGTCGTATGACCCATTTCGAATAGTGATACGTCGTTATGAATTGCATTTGAAGACCGGTGTTGAAGACCGGATAATTGTGAAAACGGAAGGATTACCGTCGAGTTACCCTGCATCGGCTGATCTCCGATATAGAGGTTTTATCACCCTTAGTGACGAGAAGTCCGGACGTGATTAATGAATATCCGGATTGCAAGGACTTCTTTGTAAGTGCCTTCGGTTCTGTTCGATCCCGGAACGGACTTGTATGGATTGTATGTCTGACATTACAAGTTGAGATATAAAGCTGATTTCTTTCAAATATATTTCTGTTGGTGGCGGAGAATTTATTCTCTTAGCTTAACACCCTTCTCTGAGACGTACGAGCTCAGAGGTTATATAGTTGATGGTTATTAGTGATATACTCCCAATTTGGTAGTGTGGCATGCTGAGTGATGCTGTGAAATGATCATTGGTTGATCGTTTGTGATAGGATCATTTGTTTGATCGTCTATCTTGATGATCATTGCTTTGATCATTTGTTGACCCAAAGCACTGCCTTTGTAAAGCGTGGCTTTGTGGACGAGACTTCGTCGAGCCTCACACCCCAGAAATGGTCAAAACAGGAAAGATGCGGCCAGGTTATTAGGGGGTAGCACCCCTTTAGTGTATGTCATTCCTTCTGGATAGAGGTGGTATCATGGTATGGAGCCCAGATACTTAACCTATGTGGTTACTGCAAATTTATTACTTTGTGGTTGTTGGAAATCAGGGATCCTCGGATATAGATCGGTTACGATCGGGGAATGACATATTCGTGTCAGTTGTTACCCAGTTAGGGGTAACCCGGCCTTGTGTTGGCAGAGATCCGGTTAGGTTCTCGGGACGTCATTCCAGAGGCGTTTCCATGTGGCAATGGGAAGTTCCTTGGCCTGACCATTTGTTGGAAATCCAAAGAAACAATACGAGCCTTGTACAGTTTTAGTTGTAGAACCTGCCATTTAATATGGTAGCTATAGCGGGCATAATATAATGGTACCTATGCTGGCTAAGATTTATATTCTACTTTCGAAATTGTTTTCTACACTATGCACTAATAATAATATCAAAAAATGATTTGATTTTGCGTAGTAAGCATCTTTGACTATCATAAGGAGAAACCTCCTCCAAGTCTGCGTTTGCATTGTGTGTGTGGCGGGAGACCTTATGGTAGTTTCATTTTCAAAAAGCATTGCGAATTTTCTTTTAAAAATTATCCTATTCTTTGTTTAAAAGATAAATAACTGTTTTTAGTTCTCACACCAGTCACATGACTGACCTGGAGTTTATTGTTCCCTTCCTAAACTCTGGGTGCCCACCAATTTCCACACGGGCAGTCTAGAGTTAGGTTATCAGGTCATTCTGGATTCAGGTGTTGCTACAGATATCTGGAGGCAAGCTGGATGGCATAGTATATTATATTGTATATAGTATTTCTTCTTTTTCCGCTGTTTGTTTGTTGTACACTCTGATGATATGATGTAATGTAATGCGATGTAATGTATAAAATGTACAGTTCTTTTGTTTTAATAAATATTCATTTATCTATTATATGTTGTTCCGCTGCGACTGTGAGATTCTGATATTGGTCTATTGTTCTTTCTATTCTGATATTGTTTTCTTTCTTCTTCTCTCTTTTTCTCTCTGCTTCTACCTCTTTCTTCTTTCTTCAACCCTAACATTTCGATTTTTCGGCAACGAAAAATCGCAAACGTTACAATAATTAAAGGTAAGTATTATAAATAGGTGATTTTAAACTTAAGTAAATAAAACGAAACTCTTTAATAAATAAGGATTGATGTGTATGGTTATAAAATTTAGTATGATTTAAATGCTACTAGTTGAATAAAATGGAAAGTGGGTAATATAAATAAATGACTGTAAACATTAGGTAATAAATTAATAAAATCCTTTATTTATAAGAATGGAGGTTATAAGGTTAAGAATTTAAGTGTAATTAAAAAAGGGTTACTGTAATATAATATAATAGAAATGTAAGCATTAAATAAATGAGTGGAAATTGAAAAGTGCATTAAATGTAATACAAATAAAAGAGACTTACATAACCTAAATAAAATAAAAATGAATAATGGTAAGTAATAAGTAGAAATAAGGAAACAACCATTGAATGAGAAATAAAATTTGAAGTTTGTTAGAAATAAATGTAAATTATATAAAGGAAAATTTATGTGGGTTGAATAAAAGAAAAGAAATCAAATAATTAAAGTATGTAATGAATTTATATAAGTTGAATTGATTTGTTGGTTTAAATCGATATTGTTTACTTTATAGTTGGCTGGGTAAGGAAATTTGAAGTTGTTGGATGAATAAATAATCTATTTTTGTCCCATCTAAGACTGTTGAGTAAATGATGCACTGGATAGTTATTTTTCATTCCGTACCATTTCAAGTTTTGAACCCGAACAACTATTTGCTTGTTTGATTTAATGGTTGTTTTGTTTTGTTGTGTATACTGTTTGTCGAAATTGATGATTGTGTATTTATTGTTGTTAGTAGTTGAAACCATGAAAATATTTCACTTTATATAAATAGTTAACCTTTTTAGATTATATAAGTGAAATGCAGGTATGGAAGCAATTGTTACTGCTTTTGTTTCCATAAATTAAGCGTAATTTGCCCAACAAATAGGTACGTTCCCGGTTTACGTTTTGTAGCGCTATTTTTATATATTTTCCCGTGTTGGGATATACTATTTTGAATATTCTATATGATACTTTGTTATATTTCGGTATTATATTTTTCCGAGCCTCTCCGTACCAAGGAGACTCTGCCAAAATTTCCCGTAAATTTTGGACTTAAAATTATGTTGAAAATGTTTTCCAAACTTTAATTATTTAAGTATAAAAGGATATAATGATTATAAAACGGGAATATTTTATTTAAGGTAATAAATTTAGTAAATTACTGTTTATAAGTTAAATATTTTGAATAAGATGTATTGTTATTTAATTCTTTCTTCTCCCTTCTTTTCCTTTTCGGGGACGAAAAGTTTTGAGTGGGGGAGAGTGTAACGACCCGAGAATTTCGTTAACTAAATTTGTCATATTTTCCATAATTTTTAATAAAATGAATGGTAGGAATTTGGTGTTGCCATTTGTTCTTATTAAAAGTTAACAATTTAAAATGATATTTCCAATTCAATAAAATAATGTAAATATTGTGGTTTAATTTTTGAATGGAATATGTGGAAACAAGAGTAATTATGAAATAATATGTTATTTATTTAGAGCATTGAATATAAAAAAAATTTGTAAGCCAATTTTAATTAATGGTAATAATGCGATATAAGCTAATAAATTTGATCTCAATGCGATAACCATTTAATGAAGGTAATGAAACAGGATTTAGAAAAATGTATACTAGGTATAAATCAAATAGAAGGAAATAAACGTATATATCGAATTGATTTATGAATAAATACTTTGGATAGTAATTGAATGTTCAGTAATGGTGATTTAAAACCTATTTATAGTAAGACTGCATAAGATTCAGTAAATTAAGTGGTGGAAAGATTTTTCCTAGATATACTTTGAAGATGTGAAATTAAAGGTGAATATTAAAATTGGTTAATGTAAAATAACATTGATTAACCGTAAATGGGAATAAATTTGAAAATAAAAATTTATGTTACAAGTGGGTGAAAGTAAAGATAAGGGTTAAGAGTGTTGGAATAGGTATATTAGAATAACTATAAAGTGTAAATGTACGTATTTATAGCAACATGAATTATTGAAGGAAAATAATTGGTAAACGGGGTTTGGGCTAAGGAAATGTTATTGATTGTTTTGAAACCTTATTTATTATGGGAAATTAATTTAGCATAAGCAAAACCAATGCAAATATCTAATATATCAGTAAAGCAATAATAATAAATAGTAATCAATGCAAATTATGTAACAATAGAATGTGAAATTTGGGGAATAGACGCAAAGTATATATGAGTTGCTAAAAGTATGCATAATAAGTGCAAATTTAATAAATCAATGTCCTGTAGAGGTTGGAGTATGGTTAGTAATAAAAGCTTTTAAAGGAAAAACCTTTAATTTATAAATGAAAATCAATGCATTAAATTAGGTGTAACTGAATGCATGTAAATAATTTTGTAAGAATAAGTTAATAAACAATTTATTTGTGCATACCCAATTTAATTGAAATAACAGAAAAGACAAGAACTTGATTTGCCTAGGTATATATATATTGATAAACTATAACTAAATAGAAAGTTTGGTAGTAAATAGGATATAAGAAGACAAAGGCAACTAGTAAATTAATAAATGAATTCATAATAATAAGTAGTAATTAATGCATATATATTTGGCATTAGTGATAATTACAAAACTTTACCCATTTATCTAATTTATTTAATTAAATCTAAATCTATGGCAACATTGTTGTAATGATGGTTGTAAGTGAATTTGAATGTAAAAGGGTAACAATTATTTAGGTTAACCATTTTGAGTATGTTAAGTTAAGAATGGCAATCGATTGAAATAAATCTAAATTAATTATTTCGTTTTGGTTAATGTGTTCTAGTTAATAAAGGGGAGTTTATAAGAAATGAAGCATGCACTAATGACATGTGTTATAATTCAAATGTTATTTATACCCATAAAATGTCTATTTACTGAATAGAAAGATTTTAAATCAATAAGAGAATTTATTGAGGTTCCAATTTATAATTTATAACATTTAATGTAGACTCAATTACAATTAATTGACTTAAATCGTGCAGTTAGCGTAGATTTGTTTTGTAATTGGAGTAGTTAATCCTATAAGATGAAGTTAATGCTAATTCTATTTATAATTGGACCATTTGTTGATATAGATTATAGAAAGCAAGATGTATAAATTTAATTAAAGTATCAACATTCAACAATTGTAATTATTGAAAATTAAAATGGAAGTTGAGGATAATATGGTGAAACCATGAACAAATGTTAATGCATCCTTATTACTGGTAAAAGATGAGTATATAAAAGTTTGAAAATCAAAAATAGGTTTTTGAAAACTTAATTTATAATTTCTAAATATAAGGAAGTGGAGAAATTAACACTGCAATGGATAGACTTATCAGCTTTTAATTTACATCTAAATTTTTTTAGATCAATTTGGAAATTAATAAAATTGTGGATATATTTTGAAACGTAAACGAAACGTCTAGATTTACATTTGTATATACGTTAAAATAAAATGTAAATGATAAGGAATTTATTTATTTCCTAAATCTGTAACATGTGTAATTAATATTATTTATCTTTTGGGACCACTTCCGTTTGCACGTTAAAATTCATGCACACCTATTCTTTTGCGATCTATCTGTAAATAGACGATCAAAAAAAAAAACCCTAGCCTCCATCTTCTATCATTTGTCTGTACGTTCTTTTCTTCAACTCCTTCTCCTCTTCAAATGGATGCAAACCTAGATCTATTTCTATTCAAATTTCAAATGAAAATTCAAACATCTCAGAAAAATTCCAAAAAAAAAATATATTGTAGATTTCAACCATACGAATCTACGCGCAGTCTCTGTTTTCGAAATCGATACTTGAGTCAGCGGCAAATCGTGGTCAAAATCAGAAAATTTGAAACCTAAGTCAATTTGGGCGTTTTGATTTGGAGCGACTATTTGCAAATTGGTTTCTGCGTATTGGAGAGCTCGGCTAGGGAAGTCGTAATGGTGGAGGCGCGTCACCATCTGGTGGCCTGGGGCGGTCTAAAGGCACGGTCAAAGATGGGGAGGGCATGCGTTGAAATGGGTTCATTCTCTGGACGAGCATACATGAGTTGAGAAGAAGCTTTATGACGTGGCAAGCTTTAATTAGGTTGTTGTTTAATTTTGTTTTATTTAATTTTTGTTTCAACTCATTAAAATTGAACAACTTTTTCATACGTTACCTGTTGCGCGTGAAATTTCTTTTGTTAGGATCGTAATTAAATTCCGGATCTGATGACGCTGGTTTGGACAGATTTGGAGACCGTTGGATTTTTGAGTTTAAATTGAATTTAAATTCGATTTAAATTCAAAAGGTGAGTGTTTTAACCCACTCACAACTTCTAAAAGTTTTTATGTTTGTTAAATTTATTTTAAATATGAGTAGAAATTTATTTATGACTTTTGGCGTGTTTTATTCAGCATATCTGTTAAATCGCATTTATTTAACTTAATTGTTAATTTAGTTTATTTATTGCATAAAATTTGACAGGTAGAATTTATTTTTGCACATAAACTGCTAGTTAACAGTCATTAAATTTATTATGGAATAGAAACTGTTAGTTAATAATCTGTTATTAATTCCTGTATAATTCATATGCTATGTATCAATGATTGTTTAAAATTGGATGGTGATTGCAATTGATGATTGATGATTGATATTTGGATGAATGAATGCTATATTATATTGTATAAACTGCAAGTCATCATGCATTTTCATTTTTATTCGGGGTTGTGGTTTGAAATGATATACAACCGCAAATTGTTATTTTTAAATTGCGGATTGAAATGATAAATATCCGTATCACTTGACCATAGGATAGAAAATTTTATACAGGCACCGTGGTCTATATATAAATTATTTTAAAGTGATTTCTATGGTTTGGATGGGATACGGTTTATAAAAAATTTTAATTTTGATATTTTATAAATGTTATTCTTCTATATATATATATACATATGAAGTTAAAATTTTTGAATTTAAGCTGTGTATAAATCTATTAAATAAAAATGGGAAAATTGAGAAATGGAATTTGATAATTCATATTATATGTTTAAGTTTGGAAAATTTTAAGGATGATATTTATAACTGGATTTTTCCAAGATAAATTTAAAATGAATATTCTAGTATAATTTAATTGAAGAAAATATTTAATTGCTAGAAATTAGAGTTTTATTTATGGATTTTTATGTAAATATTCAAGACTAAATAATAGAACATTTAATTTGGTTGAAGGAATAACTTCCAACTTAGGTTTGAAATATTAATACTCCAAATGGATATATATATATATATATAGAAATTGAAGTGGTTTTGGAACTTGAAAGTGGTATTTAAATTTTGGTTTAGACTTTAAATAAAGAAATATATTTGTAAAGCCATGGAAATTATTTTCTTTACAAAGTAACCTTAAAGTTAAACCATTTATTTCGTATACCGTTGAATATCCAAACCATTCAAGTTTTAGAAGTTATGGTTTTAAAATATATGAATTTCGAAATATTATGCTTTGAAAGTATAAGTCAAATATTTGGTTTCCAGATATTTTAAATTTTAAAGCAGTATGATTTTGGAAAAGAAATATATTTGGATAAAATGATATCATATTGTTTTGGGTTTTAAGATGATATCGTATTCATAGTTTTGAAATGGAATTTTTATTCTGGTTTTAAAGTATAAACTATTGTAAATGACCGCGGTGTTATAATAACGATTGGTTGACAAAGAGACCGGGATCGGATATGGACATACTCTCTATCGATACCGAAAACCACTTTGACTAACCGTGTACGCGGTGGAGATTCCAGAATCAAGTAGGTTGGTGGCGGCGTTTCCTGTAAGGTAAATACGTGGACCCGACTCCCGTGAGTTGGCATAAGGTGGCTAAAACAGGAGCGATTCTCGGGCCAATGAGGTCATTCCTCTGATCGAACACTCCTCTTCGATATTATACTTTGACTTTGGATTGATTCAGTGGCCACTTTTATTTTTGATTTTGGGGGAGTTTGTTCGAGGTGGGCGGCAGCTGCGCGTTGCGCGTTTCCACCAGCCCAGATAGCAATTGGTATATCTACCCTGGCATTGCCTAGTTGTGCCGTGTCACCTACCATACCGAGCCTTTACTACGAGTTTTGTTTTGTACCATACCTATGAAGTGCCCTCTGACGACGCCCATTACGGGGGAGATTACGGTACTGTATAGACTATGGGAATATATTCCGTGTTAAGGGCTATATGGGTAACCCCTTAACGCTATTAAAAAGTAAGTTTATTTTATAAATAGACATTATTATAATAGCGCAATATACTACATAGTAAATAATTTAACGGACCCTTAGGAGATGTAAATCCCGAGCATCTCTTGAGTTACTGTACTCATATTTATTTCTGTTAATTTAACTTACATAAGATCTTTAGTTCTGACTCGAGTGTTTTGTCTTTTCAAATTCGCTCGGGTCAGTCCGAGCATTTCAGGATTTGAGGATTTAGCTCTGGAGGACGAAGACAAAGATTTGTATTGCTAGTATCTACTATATTATTTCACTACACCATTTAATTCCGCTACATTGATAGTATTGGTATGGGCAACTCTAATATTCATTGTACAAGTAAAATAAAATATTTTGTAAAACAGTTTCATGAACTGTATATTTGATTATTATATTTTATCCTTCCGCTGTGAGATTCTGTTTTGTTTTATTTCTTCTCTGTTCTTCTTATTTACCCCATAACAATCCGCCCTTCCGTATGGTTTGAATCGACATGTGTGTCGGTTTAAAGTGTGCGAAAAGGCGGGATGTTACATTAAATGCCTACTTTTATTTACTTATTCTAAATTTTATACCCAAATGCAACAATTTATACTTTCCATTATTATATCAATTTGAATTCCATTCTAGTTATTATTTTTATTAATAATTCACAAATTCAACATTCCCATTTGTTTCTTATATTTAACTTATAACCAAGTATGACATTCACATTATTTCAATTAATTGCAATTTCGTTTTAAATTGTTAGTTTTAATTACAATTGCTACATTTAATTTCTAACATCGCTCCGATATAAATTAAAGATTTTTATTTCTTTCTAAATTTAATTACAAAATATTATTAATTTAACCAATTTTAATTATTGAAATTTACGGGTCGTTACACCTTCATTATTATTTGTTACAATATCTCTGTCTTCAAACATCTTCATTTTTCGAATGCATGAATTGGTTCGAAGTGATTCTCGGATAGGAATCCCCCAAATCCGACCCCCGTTCCTTCGAAATCCAATAATCGATAAAAAGTGAATATTAGTATACAGGATTTATTAAGTCTCTTTTAACTTCAATTCTTTTTGGATGATTTCAAAATCTCTTTCTTTTGTCTTAGAGAAATTCTAAGTTAATTCATTCTTTTGCTTTAGATAATATCTCAATTTTATTTTATTTTAGAAATATTAATAATCTTTTTAGGGCATCCGGGCCTTCCTTTCGATCCGTTCCACCCCTCTCTTCTAAGAAAAGAAAACAGAAGCCAGGTAAGTTCAAGGCACTGGTTTCTCCATCCCTAACCTTAATTAAATGCCTTATTTTATCTTCCCAGATCTCACAAGCGGGATAAATGTACTAATCGTTTTCGTATACTTAGTTATCAACTTTATTTTGGAATTGATTATAAAGATTCCAAATTATCTTTTAAATGCTTAATTTCAATTTTAAAAACATTCATAATTGATTCTAGAAAAAATTGTTATGTTTAAACTCATATTCAAAAGGTTATAGAATTCATAACATAAAAGTGCAGCGGAAAGTACTATAAAAGCTTATTTGATTTAAACCACTTTTTAAAATTTGAAAATTCATATTCCCCACTTCGAATCTCTTCTAAATTATTTAAATGGATTTATCAAATTTATTCCATATTTTTCCATAGTAAAACGTTCATCTAAACAGATTTCCCGTAATGGTCATTTAACTGCACGAGCGCGATTTTTCTAGAAAATTGATTTGGATATATTTCAAAATCTACTCAAAGAAATTTAGATTTTCTTTCTTTATTTAGAACATATGGATATGATAGTCCGAAATATTCTTATCTCAAAGAATTCCGAGCTATATTCCATCGTATATACTCATTTGCAATTTTCGACGCGAAATCGCGAACTACCGTTGCGCTACGCGCCTAATTTTAACTTATTTTTCAACACTTGGAATAATTTATCCAAATTAAACTTTATTACTTATAAAATCATTACAAATCATTTTAAATCAATATTTTTTAAAAAGATTTTATAATGTATTTTCAATATTTCCATATTATAATATTACTTTATTCCTATTATTTTAATATATTGAATTTTAAAATCCAATTTCAATTCAATTTCAATTCTAATTTCAAATTAAACCAAATTAAAACTTAGATTTTAAATTTAATTTTAATTCTAATTTAAATTTCAAACTCAATCTCAATTTCAACTTTCAAAATCGATTACAATTTCAATTTCTCTATTCATCGCAATTTCAATTTAACTTTCCGTTTCAAATCCAATTTCACTTCTAATTTCAGATTCTCTATTATTTCCACTTTAATTTCAATTGCAATTAAAAAGCGACTTATTTTTCTAACGTATATCATATCACCAAAATAGGGTTTTATAAAGGGGATTCTTAATCAAGATGAGCATAACCAAGTTTAACATTTATCACTAACATAACTATGGTCCACACACAAGCTAATATGATAAATAATCACAACCATAAACACTTGTGATTATTCAAACATAACAAAAACATATCCAAACATCCATAACAACATTTCAAAGGGGTGTATGTTTGCATATGTAATAAGATGATTATTATAACAAAATAAAAATATGATCTCTTAAAAGCGGTGAGAATTTTCTCACATTTATTTTCACTCCGTCAAGCTATGCGCCTTCGAACTAACGTGCTATATTTCGAACGTCTCGTATTTTTTTATTTCCTTTCCTTCTCTTTTTTCTCCTTTCTTTTCTTTTTTTTTTTGTACGTGAGCATTTGAGAGGGGGTATGGATCTTGGGTAGCTTGGGTGGGGGTGCATGAGCTATAGGGGTGTGTGTAGGGCTTTGGATGCGTGCGTGTGCTCGGGTTGGGGTATGTAGATGGGGTGCGTGGCTTATGGAGGTGGGTATGGTGTGTAGGGCTCGCCTATGTTGATACGCTATATTTTGATCGATGACAATGTGCTTCAATAAAAAGGAAGAGAAACGTGCAAAGCTAAAGGAAGGACTATGAAGACCAAGGATATCATTAGTAATTATTATATATAGGTCTTAGTCTTAGTTTTATTGTTAAAATTTATCCTCAAGAAACTTGCACAAACACAAAAAACGCATAACACAACTTCATATTTCAGTTAAGTGTTCATTGTGCATAATCTACCAGTTCAGTCGACTGGACAGGATATTTCAGTCGACTGAACCTGTTACACATTTTACAACATGCACAGTTCCAGTTGACTGAAATCCCTGTTCAGTCGACTGAATTTGAACCTGCGAATTTTTCCTAAAGAGACACCTTCTTCTTCCCAAGAGTTGCAGCCATTCTCCAATGGAAATGGATGCATCTCTTGCCTGCACCTTTTGCAAATGGTTACACCTCTTCTACACATATAAAAACATGTTTCTATCATTTGCAAAATCACCAATTCTAATTGCTTTAATCTCTCTATTATATTTTCAGATTACTCAAGTTTTCAAAAGCATTCACAAACCACTTCAATTGCTTGAATCTCTGATTTCTTTTTAATACTCTTTTGATTCATAGCTATTTATATTTCCTAAGTCTTCATAATCACATTTCATATTCTTGAGGATTAGATTATAGGAAAGTTTTACTCCATTAGACTCATTAGTGTTATCAAGAACACAACAAGTCAAAAATACTCTTTGTACCTAGTTGAAGTCCTCTTCCGTAGTTGAGGCAAGAAATCCCGTTCGGTTGTTCGCGTAAGTTGTAAACCTATTCCTCCGGGTTAAGTGAGGGTTGTTAGTTAGAATTCCTAAGAAGAGCTTAGGGACTGGACGTAGGACAAGAGGTCCGAACCAGTATAAAGTCTTGGTGTCCACTTTACTTATTGCTTACTGCTATTTACCTATACCATTCCACTATTCCATATTATACGATCCTACCGCATAGCTTCTTTCAATTGGTATCAAAGCAAGGTCGTCCTATAACCATAACATCGTTATTTGACATATTGATAATATGGAAAATAACACAAGCACAAGCACAATAACTACCTATAGCTCTACATTTGCAGAAGGACAATCTACCCAAAGACCTCCTCTATTCAATGGATTAGACTATAATTATTATGCTACAAGAATGAGGATTTATATGCAAGCAACAAGTTGTGAAGCCTGGTATGCAACTCAAACAGAGTTCGTTGTACCCACAACTGATTATCCTACATGAACACAAACTCAGAAGAATGAAGCCAGTGCAAATGCCAAAGCTATGAATGTGCTATTTTGCTCTTTGGATAGAAATGAGTTCAATCGTGTTAGCATTCGTACTACTGCACATCAGAAATGGGATACACTTAGAACCATACACGAAGGCACAAACAAGGTCAAACAAACAAAGATTTCCATGTTAAAGAAACAGTTTCAAAACTTTAGAATGCGACAAAATGAATCTATCAATGACATGTACTCGAGATTTCAAGACATTCATCATGCATTAATAGGATTAGGAGAAAAATTTACGGATTTTGATATTGTATCTAAGGTCCTAAATTCACTCACTGATGAATGGGAGAGAAAAGTATTAGCAATCGAGGAAGAAAATGATCTGTCTACAATGAAACCAGAAGAATTAATTGAAAACCTTATGTCTTATGAAGTTAACTTGCAAGCTAAGAAAGACCAAGCACGGGAAAGAAAAAATGTGGCTTTTCACGCAGAAAAGGAAGAATCGGAGTCTGAAGATGGGGATTTAGCATTTATTGCCAAAAATTTCAAGAAATTCTTAGAATATAGAAAAGGAAATAAAAACGGTTTCAAAAAGAATTTCTTGAACAAACCTTCAGCTTCAAATATAGAATGCTTCAATTGTCATAAGAAAGGACACATGCACAAGGATTGTCCAGAACAAAAGAAGGAAAATCAAAAAATCTTCAACAAAAAAAATAAGAAGGATAAATTCAAAAAAAAGGAATTTTCTGTAACATGGGATGACTCAGATTCATCTTCATCCGAAAGTGATAGTGGTAGCGACAATGAACAAGCAAATGTATGCTTTATGGCGCAAGAATCTGAGTTTAGTGATTTATCTTATGATGATTTAATAGAAGTAAACACTGAATTTTTAAATACTATAAAAATTCTCAAAAAGAAACTTAAAGAGACACGTGAAAATCATAACAAAGCTAAATTTGAAAGAGATATATTAAAAGACGAGAAAAAAATTGGAAGAAGAACTTGAAAAAGTTCAAGAATCTCTCTCAAACTCAGACAGTCAACTTTTACTTTTGAGCCAAGAAATTGAAACTCAAAAGACAAAGAATGATAAAATTATTTCTGAAAATCACAATTTAAAAAATAAAATAAAACAAGTTGAATTAGAAAATACTAGTCTTCAAATTAAATTAAACATTACTAAAAATGTTTCTAATTTTAACAAAGGAAGAGAAAATTTATCTAAGATTTTAGATAATTCTCAATCTTCCTCAAATAAACATGGATTAGGATATAAAAATGATTCAAAAATTTCTCAAAAGAAAAATACTAATCTTAAGAAGAATAATGATTTAAAACATAATATATCATTAAGAGCACCTACTAAAACAAAAGTAGAAACTAAGATAATAAAAATTTGGGTTCCAAACACTAACAATAATTTAATTAGGAACAAATATGTTAAAACATTTATGAATATTGTTCATAACAATAAAAATTATATTTATAAAAGGGATACTAAACCCACTTGGGTTTGGCTTCCTAAGATCTAACTCTTAGGACCCTATTAAAAGGTGGGTACCAATGTATTTATTAATATTTTTTGCAGGTCCCACTCAAGAAAAGAAAATGGATTTTGGATAGTGGTTGCTCAAAACACATGACCGGAGACAAAGAAATGCTTACAAATATTTCATACTTTGATGGTGGCTCTGTTACCTTCGGAGATGACTCAAAAGGCTTCATCATTGGCAAAGGAGATGTGTGCAGCTACGGTATATCAAATTTACCCATTATTACAAATGTTTCTTTAGTTAAAAACTTAAAACATAACTTATTAAGCATAAGTTAACTATGCGAC
Source organism: Allium cepa (assembly GCA_030765085.1). Classification (NCBI taxonomy): domain Eukaryota; kingdom Viridiplantae; phylum Streptophyta; class Magnoliopsida; order Asparagales; family Amaryllidaceae; genus Allium; species Allium cepa. Next base: position 171,234,700 of record CM060932.1, read on the forward strand.
AAAGGTTTTAAAATAACTTTTTCTGAAAATAAATGTTGTATATTTGATCAAAATCAAAATCTTATTTTTGAAGGAAAGAGAGATAGAATTATTTATGTTTTAAACATGAAAATTAATAATAACAAAGATATGTGTTTAATGGTCAAAGATAATGATCCTTGGTTATGGCACAAAAGATTTTGTCATATTAATTTTAAGACTATTCAAAAACTTTCAAAAAATGAATTAGTCAAAGGCTTACCAAAAATAAATTTTAAAATAAATAATATTTGCGATGATGGTGAATTAGGTAAATTAACTAAATCATCTTTTAAATCGAAGAAAGTCATTTCAACTTTACAACCATTAGAATCATTACATATGGATTTATTCGGACCAACACAGGTTCAATCTATTAACCATAATCGATATGTTTTTGTAATAGTTGATGATTTCTCAAGATATACATGGATGATATTTATGAAAAATAAAAGTGATACTTTTGAATATTTCAAAAATTTTGTCAAAAGAATTCAAAATATTAAGAATTTAAAAGTCAAAATATAAGGAGTGATAATGGAGGCGAATTTGAAAATGAATCATTTGAATTATTTTGTAAAAAGAAAGGAATAAATCATAATTTTTGATTTCCTAGAACTCCACAACAAAATGGAGCTGTAGAAAGGAAAAATAGAACTCTTCAAGAATGCGCAAGAACGTTATTAAATGGAAGTACATTACCAAAGCATTTTTGGGCAGAAGCTGTAGCAACTGCGTGCTATGTATTAAATCGTATTTCCATAAGACCTTTAACTAAAAACACGTCATATGAACTTTTTAATGGAAGATAACCTAATATTTCATACTTAAAAATCTTTGGATCAAAATGTTTTATTCTTAACACAAAAGACCAACTTGGAAAATTCGATTCAAAAGCTGACCATGGTATTTTTGTAGGTTACTCGAAACGATGTAAGGCATATCATGTTTTTAATAAACGAACAAATGTAATAGAAGAAACTTTACATGTATCTTTTGATGAAAACTTTAATAAACATACAATCATCAAATATGATGAAGAAATTATATCTAACATAGAAAATATAAGTTTTGAAAATAATGAAAATATTAATCAAATCGATAATAATCAAATTAGATCTCCTCCTAGAACTCTACGAGTTCATCCTACACAAAATATAATTGGAGAAATTGACTCACAAGTTCAAACAAGAAGTCAACTAAACCAAATGGGACATGTTGCCTTTATTTCAACAATAGAACCTAAAAATTCTAAAGAAGCATCAACAGATGACTACTGGATTGTTGCTATGCAAGAAGAATTAAATCAATTTGAACGTAACGATGTTTGGGAATTAGTTCCCTGACCTACTAACCAATCAGTTATAGGAACTAAATGGGTTTACAAAAATAAAGTAGATGAGCAAGGAAATATAACTAGAAATAAAGCTAGACTAGTAGCACAAGGATATAATCAAGAGGAAGGTATCGACTTTGAAGAAACATTTGCTCCTGTTGCAAGATTAGAAGCAATAGGTATTCTATTAGCTTACGCTTGTTTTCACGATTTTAAACTTTATCAAATGGATGTTAAAAGTTCTTTTTTAAATGGTTTTATAAAAGAAAATGTATATGTAGAACAACCCCCTTTATTCACTCATGAAAAATATCCTGATCATGTATATAAATTAAAGAAAGCCTTATATGGTCTCAAACAAGCACCTCGTGCTTGGTATGAGAGACTTAAGAGCTATCTACTAGATTCGGGATTTCAAATTGGAAAAGTAGATCAAACTTTATTCATTAAAAACACTACTAAAGATATTTTAATAATTCAAATATATGTAGATGACATTATATTTGGTTCAACTAATGAAAAATTGTGTAAAGAATTTTCAAATGTAATGACTAAAGAGTTCGAAATGTCACATATGGGAGAATTATCTTACTTTCTCGGTCTTCAAATTAAACAATTAACAAACGGAATTTTCTTAAACCAAGAAAAATATTGCGATAATCTAATTAAACGCTTTGGAATGGAAAACACTTCTGGTAAACCTACTCCTATGAGTACCACAACTCATCTCGATCGAGATGAAAATGGCAAGAGTGTAGACGAAAAATTGTTTAGAAGTATGATAGGCTCTTTACTTTACTTAACCGCTAGTAGACCAAATATAATGATGAGTGTATGTTTATGTGCATGTTTTCAAGCTAATCCAAAAGAATCACATTTAAGAGCCGTAAAACGAATTATGCGATATCTTAATAATACTAAAGATTTTAGTCTTTTCTATCCAAAAGATTGTCCATTCGAGTTAGTTTCATTTAGTGATGCTGATTTTGGTGGATCTCGAATAGATAGAAAAGTACAAGTGGTACGTGCCATTTCATTGGAAAATCACTTGTATCTTGGTTTAGTAAGAAACAAAATTGTGTCTCACTTTCAACCTGTGAAGCGAAATATATATCTGCCGCATTAGCTAGTACCCAAGTCAAATATATGCAACAAACACTTAAAGATTTTAATATAAATTTAACAAACTCTACAATATATTGTGATGATACAAGTACAATAAATTTATCTAAAAATCCAGTAAATCACTCTCGTACAAAACATATTGATATTCGTCACCATTTTCTATGTGATAATATCAAAAAAGGAATTATCAATTTAGAATATATTTCTACCGAAAATCAAATTGCCGATATATTTACTAAACCATTACTAGAAAACTCATTCATAAAATTACGACGAGAATTAGGAATAATTTCTTTCAAGGATATTTAATAATAAGAATTATAATGGCAAGGAACCTAATACATGAGTAACATATGTCTTGCTTTAATTCACTTCATTTAAAGGGCAGACATTATTTTTTAAATAACTATAGGTTTGAAAAACTTAATCATTTATACATTTGAATTAGCTAATATTTCATACACTAAAACATAACCATCCATTTCAAAGCAAATTATTAACCATTAATTTGATTTCTGGTTCTAAATCCTTAATGATTTTACACCACATTGTGTTTATATAACTCCAAACCTATATATACATGTTAAAATTTTAAACAAAATAGAAATTCTTTTTCAAAACGATCAATCTCTGCAGAAAAATGTCTCCCAACAAACCAAACTCTCCCATCATCATAAATTTTTCAACCGATAGCTCGGCTGATTCACCTCAACTTCCTACGCCAACACCAACACACGAGCCTGTGTATAAATGGGAAAATTACCGAACCGGGTATACACCGAATTCCAAGAAGGCCAAACGATCGCTATTTATTTCTCCCGACACGAAGAAAAAGATCGATGAAATTCATCATTATCAACAACAACAACTAGACCTTCAACGAGAATTGTATTTTGAACAGAAAGTAACGGCTAAACGCCTAAGCTTTCTTGAACAAATTGGTTTGAAGTTTTGTAGCTCGAAGAAAAAGGATGTGAGTGAACCTTTACCACGACCAGTTAATCCGTATGATCCATCTTCGTCGTATCGTACATCAAACGACCCAATACATCCTTGGGTCTCGCCTCAAAGACATCACTATAGTCCAAATTCATGGGACAAAAACTATATGGTGAATGAAAGATATACAACACAAAAGAAGAAGACTCCATCCCCCAAGACTCCAACTCCCAAGAAATGACTTTTTTTAAAGGTTAAAATGATGATGTTGTATTGTAATATTATTATACAATTGTAAAGATTTCATTAAATAAAACATTTACATATATTTTCAACATAAAACTAAAAAATGCAAAATTCAGTCAACTGAATTTTTCTGCTCGGTCAACTGAAATTAACACAGAAACTTTCAGCCAAAAGTTCAGTCGACTACAAATTTCTGCTCAGTCAACTGAACTTTACACAGAAACTCCTCATTCACGAATTCAGTCGACTGAATCTTACCCAGAAAATTTTAGGGTACCTTTTTAGTCGATTGAACAGGCAATTCAGTCGACTGAACATCGTTTCCCAGATTACTTTTCTCTTTTTACCCATCAGTTTTGTCAGTTTACCTTTTACTTTTACCATTCTCTAAGCTTCATCACCATTTCTCCTAAAACCCTAGCTCCCAATCTTAACTTTTTATTTCAATTTCTCATCCATACTTCACAAAAATGCCTCCCAAACGATCAAGAGCTTCTACTTCAACATCCTCCGAGCCAATTGAAGCTCAAATTTCTCAATGGCTTTATGATGGAGTGGCCGTCACTAGATGGAATAAAATGAAAAATTCAAGGATTTTCGAACACTCATTCGTCGATTTTCAGAGTCTTCAAACTTACTGCATTCAAGCCTTGACCGATCAAGCAGGTTTGACATCCCTACTAGATATTAAACGCAATGATCTTGCCATTAATCATATTATGGTAAAATTGTTCTATGCTAATCTAAATCTTGGACACCAAACTCCATGAAATCCAAACGATAGTGTTTAGAGTATGGTGTGCGGTAAAAAGGTATGGTTTTCTCTAGATCGCATTGCACATATTCTAGGATCTCCTAACATTGGTAGAAAGCTTGAGGAAATAGAATTTAATCCTCATATTCGGGACAACATTAATCATTAATTTTTGGATGATAGCATTAATATCCGGGATATCATATCAACTTCTTTACGACCAAGAGCTAGGCTTCTACACAAAGCTCTTATGCGTACCATCACTCCTCGCACAGACTCATATGAAATCGTATACCCAAATAACTATCGGGCACTTTATGCCATTTGGGGTAATATTAAAGTTAATTGGGTTCAATTAATTCTTGATGAATTTCTTACATTCAATAATGGAAAATTGAGAACAATATACTATGGCGAGTATATCATGCGACTACTCCTCAACGTTGATTCGCCACTACCAGAGTCTGAATCTACAACGGTTCACCAAATCAACCAACGGACTATAAGCCTCATGCAACTCCCGGCAAGTCCTCCTCGCATCATGTCTCTAGCCGAATGTGAAGCACGTAATCAACAACCTCACCAATCTCCTCAGGCCTAACAAGAAGAACCTCATATTCAAGATGATGATATTCTTCTTGTTCAACCGCATTATACCACAAATCAGTCATTACGAATTCTATCAAGAAATCAACAAATTCTTGATAATCGCCTCAAAAAGGTTGATCACAAACTTGATAGAATAAAAGGTTTCTTCAACAAGCTATGGGATTCCATCTCATGCACAAGCTCCACTTCTGCTTCGACCTCACGCGGCAAGCGTCCGGCTCCAACATTTACATGGACATCTTCTGAAGAAAATCCAAGCAGCAGCACTAGAGGTAACAGTGGTGGTCAAGGAAGTAGAGCTTTTCAACAACCAACCGGTGGCCCAGTTATTCGAGAACCAGAGGGAGGACGTGAAGGATCTTATGATTGGGACAAGGATCATCGATCAATTTTATTGGTTTGATTTCCAAAAACTTTATTTATTCTCAAACATTTCTGATAAGGCTTGTATAAATAGCCTTCTTTTATGAAACTCTGTGGTTTGTTTAATTCATACTATGGTTATGTCTGTATGAGATTATTTTTTCTTGACAATTTTATATATATATATATATATATATATATATTACTTCCTTTTTGTCGATGACAAAGGGGGAGAAAGGTCACTAACTTTGTTTTATAGGAAAAATAGTGCATATATTCAGAGGGAGGAAACATAAATTACATCTCTACAAACATAGGTTTTGTCATCAATCAAAAATGGGGAGAATGTTGATACGCTATATTTTGATCGATGACAATGTGCTTCAATAAAAAGGAAGAGAAACGTGCAAAGCTAAAGGAAGGACTATGAAGACCAAGGATATCATGAGTAATTATTATATATAGGTCTTAGTCTTAGTTTTATTGTTAAAATTTATCCTCAAGAAACTTGCACAAACACAAAAAACGCATAACACAACTTCATATTTCAGTTAAGTGTTCATTGTGCATAATCTACCAGTTCAGTCGACTGGACAGGATATTTCAGTCGACTGAACCTGTTACACATTTTACAACATGCACAGTTCCAGTTGACTGAAATCCCTGTTCAGTCGACTGAATTTGAACCTGCGAATTTTTCCTAAAGAGACACCTTCTTCTTCCCAAGAGTTGCAGCCATTCTCCAATGGAAATGGATGCATCTCTTGCCTGCACCTTTTGCAAATGGTTACACCTCTTCTACACATATAAAAACATGTTTCTATCATTTGCAAAATCACCAATTCTAATTGCTTTAATCTCTCTATTATATTTTCAGATTACTCAAGTTTTCAAAAGCATTCACAAACCACTTCAATTGCTTGAATCTCTGATTTCTTTTTAATACTCTTTTGATTCATAGCTATTTATATTTCTTAAGTCTTCATAATCACATTTCATATTCTTGAGGATTAGATTATAGGAAAGTTTTACTCCATTAGACCCATTAGTGTTATCAAGAACACAACAAGTCAAAAATACTCTTTGTACCTAGTTGAAGTCCTCTTCCGTAGTTGAGGCAAGAAATCCCGTTCGGTTGTTCGCGTAAGTTGTAAACCTATTCCTCCGGGTTAAGTGAGGGTTGTTAGTTAGAATTCCTAAGAAGAGCTTAGGGACTGGACGTAGGACAAGAGGTCCGAACCAGTATAAAGTCTTGGTGTCCACTTTACTTATTGCTTACTGCTATTTACCTATACCATTCCACTATTCCATATTATACAATCCTACCGCATAGCTTCTTTCAATTGGTATCAAAGCAAGGTCGTCCTATAACCATAACATCGTTATTTGACATATTGATAATATGGAAAATAACACAAGCACAAGCACAATAACTACCTATAGCTCTACATTTGCAGAAGGACAATCTACCCAAAGACCTCCTCTATTCAATGGATTAAACTATAATTATTATGCTACAAGAATGAGGATTTATATGCAAGCAACAAGTTGTGAAGCCTGGTATGCAACTCAAACAGAGTTCGTTGTACCCACAACTGATTATCCTACATGAACACAAACTCAGAAGAATGAAGCCAGTGCAAATGCCAAAGCTATGAATGTGCTATTTTGCTCTTTGGATAGAAATGAGTTCAATCGTGTTAGCATTCGTACTACTGCACATCAGAAATGGGATACACTTAGAACCATACACGAAGGCACAAACAAGGTCAAACAAACAAAGATTTCCATGTTAAAGAAACAGTTCCAAAACTTTAGAATGCGACAAAATGAATCTATCAATGACATGTACTCGAGATTTCAAGACATTCATCATGCATTAATAGGATTAGGAGAAAAATTTACGGATTTTGATATTGTATCTAAGGTCCTAAATTCACTCACTGATGAATGGGAGAGAAAAGTATTAGCAATCGAGGAAGAAAATGATCTGTCTACAATGAAACCAGAAGAATTAATTGAAAACCTTATGTCTTATGAAGTTAACTTGCAAGCTAAGAAAGACCAAGCACGGGAAAGAAAAAATGTGGCTTTTCACGCAGAAAAGGAAGAATCGGAGTCTGAAGTTGGGGATTTAGCATTTATTGCCAAAAATTTCAAGAAATTCTTAGAATATAGAAAAGGAAATAAAAACGGTTTCAAAAAGAATTTCTTGAACAAACCTTCAGCTTCAAATATAGAATGCTTCAATTGTCATAAGAAAGGACACATGCACAAGGATTGTCCAGAACAAAAGAAGGAAAATCAAAAAATCTTCAAAAAAAAAATAAGAAGGATAAATTCAAAAAAAAGGCATTTTCTGTAACATGGGATGACTCAGATTCATCTTCATCCGAAAGTGATAGTGGTAGCGACAATGAACAAGCAAATGTATGCTTTATGGCGCAAGAATCTGAGTTTAGTGATTTATCTTATGATGATTTAATAGAAGTAAACACTGAATTTTTAAATACTATAAAAATTCTCAAAAAGAAACTTAAAGAGACACATGAAAATCATAACAAAGCTAAATTTGAAAGAGATATATTGAAAGACGAGAAAAAAAATTGGAAGAAGAACTTGAAAAGGTTCAAGAATCTCTCTCAAACTCAGACAGTCAACTTTTACTTTTGAGCCAAGAAATTGAAACTCAAAAGACAAAGAATGATAAAATTATTTCTGAAAATCACAATTTAAAAAATAAAATAAAACAAGTTGAACCAGTATAAAGTCTTGGTGTCCACTTTACTTATTGCTTACTGCTATTTACCTATACCATTCCACTATTCCATATTATACGATCCTACCGCATAGCTTCTTTCAGCCTAGGGTAGTTGGGGCATGGGTATGGGTGCTTAGGTGGCTGGTGTGTGGAGGGCGTGGTGTTTTAATGGCGGGTAGGTAGTTTTAGAGGTGGTTGGCCATGGGTAGATGTGGGTTTAGGAGGTTGTGGAGCTTGGTGGAGATGGTGGAAGGGAATGGAGAGGTGGGAAGCCATGGAAATGAAGGTGAAGAAGATAGAGAAAGTGAAGAAAAACTGAAAAATGAGACGTGTAGAAAGTGGAGAAATGATGATGGTATTTATACATGAAGTTTATAGCAAAAAGACCTTACTACCTTTAACCCAAAACTCATTTCTAACCACATATTTATTCCTCCATTCCAATGCAAGATTAGACCTTAAGTACTAACATTTAATGAGATGGAAAGTATGTGTATGGAGATGAAATGTAATGTACATTTGCTTTTTAATTACTTAACTTTTAAGTATTCTTATTTAATTATATTATGAAAATATCTTAGATATTTTCTTGTCTTTTGATGTGACTAATTGTGATGTTTTTAAATTTGTATTAATATTTGCTAAAATCATGTTAACAAAGGTGCGATAATGTTGCGACAACTTATTTTGAACAAAATGTTGGTTTTCGACAAAACATTTTTCGGTCACATTTTGACGTTTTTGTTAAACTATATATTGATGTAAACCAAAAAAATTAACTTCTTACTTCCTTAAATAAATTTAAACACGTCTATTCATATTATACAACAATATTTAAATAATATCAAAATCTCTATTTTTACAGTGTTTGTAAAACTGATAAAATGCGACAAATTTTGGATATTTTTGTAAAACGATTATTAATATACTTTTAAATCTGTTAGCATACTTCTATTATCTTTATTAAGTGATTTTAATATAATTTAACTTTTCAAATAAATATTTAAACCTTTTTATCTAAGTATTTATTCATTTTTAACAAAACTTGACTTTTGCTGATTTGTGATAAAATCTAAATTTATACCTTTTACATTATTAACTTAAAAAAATATTTTTTATATTATTATTTATTATATATAACTTATTTACTTAAGTTTTAAACCATTATAAATTTAAAAATAAGCAAAATTTCTACTTATCGAAGTAGCGAAATTATGGGTCGTTACATGCCAGGAATAATAAGATAATGCAGTGGAACAACATGATACGGTGGGATAAAATAATAATATAATACTAAACTCTGTCTTCATACTCTAAAATAATGTCTTCAACATTGAAAAGCTTAAGCATACCCGAGCGTAATGAAAAGACAAAACACTCCAAAACTAAAAAATCTTATGTAAGTTCAAAAAAAAAAGTAAATATGAGTGTAACGGCTTCAGAGATGTTTGCGGGATTTTACGTCTCTTATCTAGTGTCTAACGTGAATGCAATAACTTAAGAGATGTACGAGATTCGATCTTCTAAGGATCCGTTAAACTATCTACATATATAATACAATACGCTATGTGTTTATAGTAAAGTAAAGTATTAAAATTGCGTTAAGGTGTTACCCATATTATCCTTAACACATTTTTATATAAATACCGTAGTCTATACATATACTGTAAGCTCCACCAAACTGGCGGTTTACTCAGGGAGCACTCCATATGTACGATACAAACCAAAGTTGTAGTGGGCACGATCAGGATAAATATGACAAGGCATGCGAGAGAATGCCAAGCGTAGGATTCTACCGTTTTGCACTCCCGGACTGGTGGTAACGCATAGCAGCTACTACTTCCCGCCTCGAGACACACTCCTATATTCAAAAATCAATGGGTAGCCACCAATCAATCACTAAGTAATAGATATGGTATCAAAGAAATGGGCCCGACCGGAGAAGCGACATTACTTGGCCCAGTATAACTTCTGTTTTAGTCATTTTAGTCATGAACCGAAAGTCAAAGGCTATCCATCTCGTTCGCCGAACCATCCTACTTCATTCAGGATTCTCCACCACGTGCATAGTTGTTAAAGTGGTTTCGGTATTGCCAGAGAGTATGGCAACATCCGACCCCGGTCTCTTTAACATCCAAACGCTTATTTCACACCGTGGTCATTTTATAAAACATTTTTAATAATAAATCCAGAAAATAGTTTATACCTTCATATCAAGATATCCATATACTTATTCCAAAAGTATAATATATTCATAAATTTCTACGAAGATTTCTTTCAATCAATTTCGAAAATAATTTATAAATCTTACTTAAACCATTTAATTTAACCAATTCGGTATCCTATATAATTTTCTATCTTATGGTCAAGTGATGCTGATATATATCATTTTAACCCGCAATAATTTTAAATTTTTGGATATATATCATTTCAACTCGTATCCCGAATAACAATTTTCCAGATCACAAAATCGCTCGGGTTTATCATTTCAACCCATAACGATTTTTCCCTAATATATAAGACCGTTCGGGTATGTATCATTTCAACCCATAGTGATTTTCCCGACAATAACTAAGGGAACTTGTAGTTTGATATCGACATATAAAATAAACATAACATCAAATCATCCAAAATGTCAACAATTAAACATCCATCAAAATCAACATCCAAATCAATCAATAAAGCACAACAGTTAACTGGTTGTCAAATTCAGTATTTAACTAACAATTTAAATTCAATATTAATTTAAATGGAAATTTAGTTTATTGAAATTTAAATTAAATTGAAATGCCAAATTAAACTACCAAACAACAATCAATAATATTCTTATAACAACATAAATTTAATTTAACTAACATAAGATGGTTTAGTATTTGTGAGTGGGTTAAATCACCCACCTTTGATTTTTAGTGGATTTGAAATCCAAATAAAGCTCAAAATTTAAACATTCTTAGAATTCAATCAAAGTCATTTCATCCTGTCTGGAATTTCGATACGATCGCAATGGAGAAAATCGCGTGTGAACCCGAGCTCATATGTAAAAGTTATGATAGTTAGAAAGATTGAAATTTAAATTTAAATTAATAACAAATGAAGGGCAATTTCATAAATAGATTCACCTCTGAAAACCCTAACTCATGCTTATAGATTGCGCTCACACCCTTCCTCATGCAGCCGCCACCCCTTTAACCAACTACCATCACCGCCACGTCCATCTACCACCAGATTGAACGCAGCCCTCGAATTGCACGCCTCCGGCCGACCATGCCTTGGCCTCGCGACCACACTCCTACCCTCCCCAAGCCCATGCCGTCGTCGATCTTTATACGTCGATCATGGAGAATTCTTGCATGTTGGAGGTGATTTAAGACCATGGATGCACTCCTCTGATCGCCCTCTACCATGTAGTACCCTCCGATTGTCTTATAATCGACGATCCACCGTTGAATTCCAAGCCCTAAAACAAACGACCGAAAATACTTCATCAATTTATAGTTAGACGATGCATCAAATTGAAAAATGAATTGTAGCAGTAGATTACGCTCGTCGCGAGCTTTCCAATGATATATTATATGACATAGTTTGAGGAGTTTGAAATTTTCGACTTGACTTTTAAAATTGAAACTAGGGTTTTGAAGTGTTTATCATTGAAAAGGAGGAGATGAGAAAGAAATGTACGTACAGACAATAGAAAATAAATAGCTGCTAGGGTTTATAATAGCCTATATATAGGCAGAGATGGATGAGAATGAATGGACATATCGAATTGGGTCGAAACGATAACGGCGACCCAAAAAGCCCCTTTCGTTTCCAAAATGAAAGTATGTCATCTAATATATCGAAATATATATTTTTGATATTTTTAAATTTAATGAACTAAATTCAAATCCAAATTCCATTATATAAAGAAGTTAGCATTTAAAATCAAATTATATTCCCTTAAATTTCATTAATCGATTCTACGTGTTTCGAGCTCGCACGATCGAACGACAAGTCCGATCGCTATGAAACTTGAAATCCTACAATAATTCACTATTACGGATCCGACGAAACTGGTTTCGTCAAAATCTAAGACAGTGATCAAAATGGCTAATTTTCACGTTAATAAATTATAAATTTAAAATCAATTAAATCTCTTTTAGATTCAAATTTAAAAGTGAACCGTTTTATCATTCTTGATTTCATAGAAATTAACAATCTATTAAAATAAATTTTCCATGTTAATCTACCATTTAAATATTACATTAATTATCCGCGTTCAATTGCAATTGTAATAAGATTCTAGTTAATTATATTTTAAATTCAACAATTCTTTTATTTCGTTACACTCTTGTTATTGAATCAACTATTGCCTTATGAATATAATCAGCATTAGCTTACACTTTATTACATTCATATTCTACAGTTATCATCTTAACTCATATTAACTCATATTAACTATAATATTTAATTATATTAATTTCACATTGATTTCATATTCCATAATAAACTTATTCCAATTTATAACATATAATTTGGATATTGTATCCAACATTTAATTTATTCCTTATTTACAATTCTAACCAAAATAACTTTAAAATTATTTCAATTGATTGAAATTACCTTAAAATAATTGTCAATAACCTTCAAGCAATAACATATAATTCTATTCTAACTGTTCTTCTCATTAATAAATCACAAATTTTAATTTCTCCCAATATTAAATTTCAAAATCTTATTTAATTTAATAGTTTTAGTTATCAAAATTTATGGGTCGTTACAACAACAAACATAATTTAAGTACTAACTTCCCTTAGCTTACTACATTCAAACATAAGCTCATATATCCGACAAATGCCATAGCCAACGAACACAAGGTAAAGATCATAACTTTAAACCATAGCTTCACTTTTGACTTCATTTCCCAGAAATAACCAGTATTACATATAAGCACATACAAGTAAAACACACTAACACTATTTTCAACCAAACATTCAACAAAAATTTACTACCAACATATAAAGGTGAAAACTTTCCTTAAAAGAAGTGAGTTTTACTCAACAAAAGTTCATGAAACAAACTAAATCCCTACTAGAACTTAGATCGGCCTTGGATCTTGGGTTCCGATCCTTTAAGTAAAAATTGGATTTTTGGTCTTGTGAAGAGCTTTTAGGCTTGGCCTAGGGGATATGCAAGCTCGGCCTTGGGTGTTTAAGGATGGCGTGGACTTGTTTTTAGAAGGAAGAGGGGTGTAAGAAGAAAAGAAAAGACTTTTAAATGATTTTAATGAGTTTAAATGTAGAAAAAGACATTGTTTATTATTTTTTAAAAGAAAGGAAGCCATTAAAATGTTTTAAGAGCATAAGAAAGAGGAAGATAAAGTTTGAAAAAGGTAAGAAATGAAATGGAAGCGAGAAGAAAATTTTGAAGTTGTTTTATATAAGTTAAAATTACCAAATTAGCCTTTAAATACATGCCCTCCACAAATATTGTGCCACGTCATCACTTCCTCCTCCCTCCCCTTACTTGTAGCTCATGCCACCATCTTAGCCCCCCTTTCATCACATCCACCAATCCACCAAAGTACCGCACATTTTAAAACATGTTGGATAATTGGTTCAATCTTGTACCATGATGTAATGTGTAAATGTGACATTACATTATTTTATTTTATTTTTATTTGAAATTTTGGTTATACTTCACATCTAATTTTATATTTTAGTTAAGTAAATATAATTTACCACTTACTCTTATTAACCTTGTATATATTATTTGTAAATGTGTATAAATATATACTAAAGTGTTTATAACATTTTCAATAACTTTTAAATGATGAAAGGTAAAAAATTCATAAAACGATTTCCAGTCATATTGTTTTTGAACAAAATATTTTTGTAAACACATTTTGAAAATTATTTCACCATCATTAGTTATTAACTAAAAGAGGGTATTTTAATTAATAAAACCATTAACTGAATATTTAAAATAAATGAAATATTCTTGAACCAAAGCAATGAGATTTTGGATCGTTACAGATTTTCTACTTAATATACTTAAATTAATTACTTAATTAACTATATCATGATATAAAAGGTATATTTTAGAAATTAAGCACTTTATTATGGAAAAAGATTGGCTATCGAGTTAGATATATTTTACAAACTACACAATTTCCTTCAGGGCATCCCTCTATCTCTATCACACACTTTTATGTAAACAAATAAGTTCAAACAAAAATTGGCAAAATGAAGCAAATAGTTATATCATCAAAAGTACTAAATTCTATTAGCCAACCAAAATCAAATAAACTTGCCTAATCTAATGGATTGGCTGCGCTTGTTTAAAGTCCTAATTCTGGATGTTGATTATTGAATGTTGAGTTTTGAACATTAGTTGTTGAATACTGAATAATCACTTACTTGTTTGTTTATGTTTTAAAACTTCCGATTAGTATTATGAAATATAATTCTTTTGACAATAATACCATTCTTTATCAGTTGGTCTTTTAATAATGATTATTAAAGAAGGAACTTGAAATATTAAAATTTTAAATTTAAATATTTTAGATTATAAAATGTTTAATAATGAAGAGAAATTCAAATACCAGAAAAATTAAACAATGTTGGTTTTGGAAAACTAAAGTATCGAATGACTAATTATGTAGTTTATAATGTTCATAATTATAATTTTGAAATTTTAGAGTTTTTAGTTTGAAAAATAATTTTCAAAAATTTTCAACTTTATATTCTAAGAGGAAATTTAATTTAAATTCTAAAAACTAAAATTTAAAACACTTGAGGTTTCAAATTTAGAAATTTTAGGATTTTGCATTTTTACAAATTTGAACTTTAAAGATTTTAATTTTCTAAATTTTAAAACCTTGAAAATTAATTTTAAAATTTTGAATTGTTGAAATTTTAGATATTAAAGTTTTGAATTTACTTTAATTTGTAAATTTTAATGAATGTATAATTGAAAGAAATAGCTATTGGCTTTCAAATTAGTAACAAACATGAATAAAGTGCTGAAGACTTATTCCTAGAGCACTTATTTCTGAATAAATGTCTAAATTGGAAGATGTTCAAAAAGAATAAGCATAATAAAGTTGGAAATTTTGTAAACTTTTCCCATTTTTCGAAACTAATAACAATTTTATGATACTCTTTAAACTTAATGTAACAACCCGCATATTTTACGATTGAATATTTAAATATTTTATTTTAAATATTCATCGTTAGTTGGATTAGTGTCCGAGAAGCTACTTTTTGCAAACAGTCGAATAAGGACTCGAGACCCCTTCCATTGAGTTCAAAATGCCATTTGCAACCTTTTTGAGTATAAGCTTCGATATGTTTGGAGTAAGTTGATTTTTGCTACTTTTTCTATAGGGCTTTGGGTTTGGGTTCAGCCCATTTGCCCAATTCTGGTTATATCAACCCAACCCCTCTCCACTTCTCTTCATTCATTCCCCATTTCCTAACTCTCTCAAGCTAAAGAGAATAATGAGGGAAATGATTGGAAATTAGAATTCCTAAGCCCTGCTTCCTTTGCAAACTCAAATTCTTGCTCCAAAAATCAAAGAGAAGCCATTGGTAAGCCTTCTCTTCATCTTCTTCAACTCTTTCCTTCTTCTATTTCAGAAATTTCCTAAACCTAACTTAGGAAATGTTTCTTTTTTAAGCTTAGATTCAAGCTCCTTGAGTTGGGATTGAAGAGTGGTTGATCCTCCTTTGTTTTCAAGCTTCTCCTTCCTTGTTTTTGTGTAAAAAGGTGAGATTTTTAATCTCACATCTAGGTCTATAACTATCTTTGAACGTTGGGTATGAACTCCTAACAATTATTCATGTGCATTTGCTTTTGGTTTGGATTGATTTGGTTTATATTCCAACTTTTGGTGTTTTGAAAGCAAATTCTATGAAAATTCTTCTATGGATATTTGAACAAGTTTTTGGTGATGCATCGAAGAGCCTATAGGGCTGGGTTGCCGATCGGCGTAATCCCTTAATGCCCGAGGCTCGACCGGTTGCGAAATGGGAAGGGTTTCTTCTTCCGTTGATAGGCAGGGAAAACTGCCTTAGCTCCAGTCAGTCGACTGGACTTCTAGGTCAGTCGACTGGCTGAAGCTAATAAGCAGGGTGAAGGCTTCCTGCAGAGCCTTGGGGGCTTTGTTTACTGCAGTTAGTCGACTGACCAACTAAGTTCAGTCGACTGACCAGTATCCCACGAATTTTCAGGGACTGAGTTCAGTCGACTAAACTCAGTGAGCCAGTCGACTGACCTGCTCCTATATGCCTAGTATGCCTATTTTTGCCTATTTTTGCCTGTGAATCCAATTTTTATTGATTTGTTTTGATTCCTAGTTGATGCTATCAATTATTCGACTTTGATGACTTCTATTTGGGATTTTTGGAAATATCCATTTTGATGGATTTGATATCGATTTGTTGGAATTAATTCACGTCTTCGTATGTGAATTTTTATGATTGATTGTTTCTACAATCATTTCTGTGATTTGTCACTTTAAAAATATAAAAGTTTTCTATACTAGTAGTAAATATCAAAACTCTTTCTTCAAAATGATTTCAACGCTATTTTATTACAAAGCTCGTTTTCTCAAACCGTTTTCCAAACTACAAGCATATACAAACCTTTACCTCACTCGTATGAGAAATCTAATTAAATGGTTTGGTAAAACGAGTGGTATGAAACGCTTGCGTTTACTTCGTCGGTTAGTTCTTGGACTTGTTCGATTGAATCTCTTGTGACAATTTTCTAGTGGAGATCTACAATTTGCTCGTAAATATTTAAGTTAAGCTAGTGGTTATGGGACATGAGGCTAAGCTCATATATTCACTAGCTTAGAGTATTTGACTCTTTCTTGATGATCATTGAGAATCATTTTTGTGTTTTAAACAAGCGCTATGCTATGTTTCTTTGTCCACGTAGGGGACAGTACCTCGTTTAATTGAGTTTCGTCTCATTTTTATTATAGGCTAACGGCCTATTTATTTCTTGGGGTTTCGACCCAATTTTTGTGGGCTAGCGATCCACATTTTTATGGAGTTTGGATCTTCGGACGTACTGTTGTACTACGTCGTTGTTTCGAATTTTACGAGTTTCGGGTTCTTCGGGCATACCGTTGTACTACGTCGTTGTTCCGAACTATTCGAGTTTCTGTTTTCTCGGGCGTACCGTTGTACTACGTCGTTGCACCGGCTCTACGGTTAGCGACCATGGGATAGCGTCCCGTTTTGTGATACACGTGTCGGTGAGTTTTCATGCTCCCGTTTTGTGATAGGCCTCCCCTTTTTTGTGATTTGATCGTTTCTACGATCATTTTTGTGATTCCTGGATTTCTATCGATGAATTCTAGAATTTGAATTTCACCAATTTTATGATTGGCATTTATATGTTGTCAATATTTGTGGCTTGGTGAATGAAATAAGGAGTATGACATTCCTTTTGATCTTTGAGAAGATTTTTGTGATATTGATTAATCTCTTGTTGATTTTCAATTACTTATTTATCACAGCTTGGCATTATGATTATTATACGTTTAGTCATATCTCTTATTCTATATCATTTCATCTGATATTTATAGCCAGACTGATCCGTTTATTATTTTCTTATTAAATAATACTCGGGTCAGACCGAGATGTTACAGGTGCTTCTGCTTGACTTCACTTCTAGGATTATCATCCTGACTTTTTTCTAACTACTTAGATTAGTAGTTTTTGGTTGTATACATTTGAGATATAGACTCATAGTTGTGTACATATTCTTTTGTCCAGCACTTGTAACCATTATTTTGTGATATTGTGGTTCTTGTTTGACCACTACTCTGATGTACACTTTCATGTGTTATATTCATATCTTTTTCCGCCTTTGTGATATGAATTATCGGTGACTGATTTGTTTTATGTTTATTTCTATATTTGTTTCCGAAGACATCATAGCCACTGTGTAGTAGCTTTGAGTTTGTGTCGGTATGTCGGATTTCCTCTTGAAAAAATGCAAGTTATATTTTATCTGGCATATCGGTACTCACACAAAGCAATTATACAGATGGTCGCTCCTCAACAGCCTTATTCTCCATGCTAGTTGACGGCATTACACCGTAGTGTCCTTGGCTAGCGTGGATATAGAGGTGGGGCGTCACACTTAATTATAAATATAGGCTTATTTTTGCCACGTTGACGCTGAGTCAGCACTCTTCCACGTTGCATTTTGAAAATTCATCATGAATTTTTTTAGTTTTATGTTGGAGCGATTTCAAATGGTGCCAATATGAATTGCTGGAAAAAAATATTCCCTTTTGTTGTTATTTTTTTAATGTTTTTGCATTGGCGCGGTTTCAAATAGAACCAATGGGAATTGCCAAAAGAAAAAAATCCCTTCTGTGGAAATGTCAAAAGAAAACTTAGAAAAAGGAATTTATTTGGCGTATTTTCAAACTGGGCCAAGCGAAATAAAAATTTTCTGTAATTTTTATTGGCTTCGTTTGAAACTACGTCAATGTCAAATTAAAAAAATATGTATATGGCGCATTTTCGAATTAGGCCTAAAAATATATGTTAATTTAGTGCAAATATTGCAAAAATATATCTATATTTATAATAAGTTTTCAAAGTGATATAAATTTATTATTAGTTTTCAAAAGTGGAAAATAGGGAGAATGCCAAACATAAAGAAAAATTTTGACGTACGGGTAGCATGTTTTTTATTTAGTACGAATACCAAACTTGCTGTAAAAATATATTGCAACACCAAAATTAGGAGGCGACTAAAATGGTGGCGGCTTGACAGGCTACGTCATAACGGATGAGGGTTAGGAGACGACGAGGAGACAGCGGCTTAGGATAGCGACGGTGGTTGGTCAAGGCGATCGATGAGGTGGCAGCAGCTTAGGAGGAGACAAGGTGGTTGGTCGAGGTGGATTGGAAGGCGATGAAAGAGAAGAGTGTTGGAGGTGCAGCAGCGATGGTGAAGTCATGGCATCGATGATGATGTGGTCGAGGTGGATTGGGAGGCGATGGCGACGGTGTTGAAGGCGATCGATTGTTTTTAACAATTAACAGTCGAAAATGCTAAATATAACTAGCATTATCTGTAAGTGAATATGAATACAACATTATATATGTATGACGCTAATTTAATTTAGCATTTTTTAATTATAAAAGGAATGATGATGCCAGTTTGATTTATCATTTTTTAAACTATAAAAAAATGAATATAGCACTATGTTGATTTTATATTAGTTTAATTTAGCATTTTCGAACCACAAAAATGAATATTACATTGTATGTGTATCATGCTAATTTATTTTAACATATTTTTCGCCTATAAAAATTGATGATAGTGCTAATTTGATAGAATAAATCGACTGTGCTAAATGATAGTTAAATTAGTATTCGTATCTTTAAAGTGCATTAGAATGTGATGCATGTGCTTAATGATAGTTAAAAATAACATTTGTATTTTTAAAGTGTATTACAATGAATCGAATGTGCTGAATGATTGCATTAAAATGTATGGAGTATGCCGAATGATAGTGAAAAACATCATTTGCATTTTTAAATGCATTAAAATGTATCGAATGTGATGAATAACCATATAATAATTAAAAATAGGATTTGTATTTTTAAAATGCTTTAAAATGAATGGAATATGCCGATTGGTTCAATATGTACCTGATTAGGCTTGACATCCGGTTATCTTTTGCATCAATGCGTACCCACTTAGACTTGGCATCCTGTTAGTTTTTATATTCGATGGTACGCTCGGTTAAACAATATATCTCAGGTATAGATTGGTTCCATATGCACCTGATTAGGCTTGACATCCTGTTAGCTTTTGCATCCATACATACCCGATTACGCTAAGCATCCAGTTAGCTTTTGCATTCGATAGTACGCTCGGTTAAATAATATATCTCGAGTATAGACTAGTTCCATATATACCCAATTAGGCTTGACATCCAGTTTGCTTTTGTATCCATATGAACTCGATTAAGCTTGGCATCTAGTTAGTTTTTTTGTCCACACACACCCGATTAGGCTTGTCATCTGGTTAACTTTTACATCACAAGCACCGAATTAGAGTTGGCATTCGGTTAGCTTTTGCATTTGATGGTACGCTCGGTTAAATGATATATCTCGGTTATAGATTGGTTCTATATATACCCGATTAGGCTTGGCACCCGGTTAGCTTTTGCATCCATACGTACCCGATTAGGCTTGGCATTCTATTAGCTTTTGCATTCGATGATACACTCGATTAAACAATATATCTCGTGTACAGATTGGTTACGAATGTACACGATTAGGCTTGACATCTAGCTAGCTTTCGTATTCATACGTACTCGATTAAGTTTGACATCTGGTTAACATTTTAGTTATGAAGTTCATTACCATGTTTAAAATATTCAAAATGATATTTCAATGAAGCATTTTAATTACAAAGTCCACTAACATGTTTATAATATGTAAAATTGTAGTTTATATAGCATTTTGATTATAAAGTCTCCTACCATGTTTATGATATGCAAAAAAAAAAAATTTACTGTAGCATTTTAATTACAAAATCTACTAGCATGTTTGGGATATTCATAACGATATTTTAGTATAGCATTTTATTTATGGAGTACACTATTTTTTGAAATATACAAAATGGTAGTCTAATGTAGCATGTCAGTTACAAAGTATAGTAGCATGTTTATGATATCTAAAATGATAGTGTCAAGTGTCATTTTAGCTATGAAGTACAATAGCATATTTAAAACATGTAAAATGATGGTTTAATATAACATTCTAGTTACAAAATCTAGTAGCATGTTAATGATATTTGAAATGATAAATTGATGTACCATTTTAACTATGAAATACGCTAGCATGTTTAGGATATGCAAAAAGGTAATGTTGTATTTTCAAAATAGACTGGCTTGTATGAAATATGCTAAATGATAGTTAAAAGTAGCATTGCATTTTAAAGTGAACTAGCACGTGTAGAATATGTTAAATGATAGTTAAAGGTAGCCTGTGCAAAACTAAACTAGTTCTAGTAGCGTTGTTCAATATATATTCGTGTATATTATTGATCGTATACGTATGCTTCTTCCATATAATATAAATTTATAAAATGATTGATGGATTAACTTTGTATGCAAAACGATAGCAAAATTTAGCATTTTTTGAACTATAAAGAAATGAGTATAGCATTAGATGATTTAATGCTAATTTAATTAAGCAATTTTACTATGTTATTGATTGTTTTTAAAAATCAGATCGACGATGATGGTGCATCCCTAAAGTGGTACAGCGGAGGATGACCGCGGGGATGAGGTGGTCAGGTGTTTGTTTGAGGAGCCGACAAGCTTCCCGCTGACGAAGACGAAGGGAAAGCGGCATCGACGTCGAAGCAGAGCGCGGTGCAGGTTGAAGCCGCTGTGGTCGAGATCGAGCTGTTAAAGGCGATGGTGATGAAAAGGAAAGGAGCTACGAGGTGATGGTGTTAGCAGCTGAATAGGAGCAGCGCAGTTGAACATGAAATATGATCGTGGACGTCGGCAAGAAAGAAAACGTGGTTTTGTCCTTAGCCTAAATTTGAAAACTTCTGAACTTGATCTAATTTTTTTATTAAGGTTTGTCCTCTTGGCTAATTGTCTCTTTTCAAGAGGGAATTGATCTAAATTTATTAGAGAGAATTAGGGAAAAGACAAACTTTGATAAAAAATTTGTATCAAGGAACTAATTTTTTTTTTGTTGAAAGACAAATTTTGAGAAAAATTAGACTGAATGACACTGCTAGTTCTAACTAGCATTATATTTAGTTTTTACATAACTAGCATTGTCCTTCCGTCTAATTATTTTCAAAATTTGTCTTTCAGTTTAAAAATGAAACTTGTTGTCCTTCCGCATAGATTTTTTTTCAAAATCTGTCTTATTGTCTATTTTCCCCAATTTATTGTTAGTTTTCAAAAAGTCGCTGACTGTTATAAACTTCTTAAAACTTCTTAACCATACGCACTAAGGCCGCCAGGTACCAACGGTAATCCAAAGTCCACTCCATTGCTTGCTTTTTCTTCTTCAACCCCCAAATCTCCAAACAACAAAATAAAATATAAAAAAATAAATGGAACAACACATCCGACGCTTCCTCAATCGCCTTTCGCTCTTCCTCTCTCTCATCTCCACATTGTCTCTCTTCCACGTATATTACTCCACCACTTCCATATCTTCATGTGGCGCTGGGCCATACCCTGACCATCCTACCACTTCTTGTGCGCTTCAATCACGAGATCTTCTCTCTCCATCAAAACGCTTCCGCAAGATCTCCTCCTCTAAATCGTACATCAAGCGCTACAAATCGTTCCTTCCAATCTTCCAGACCCTAAAAAATCTAAAGTTGCTGAATAATTCATCTCACGTGCTCGTCGTGGCGGCAGGGGCAGCGCATGAAGTGGTGGCACTACACGAATCCGGCGTCGAAGAAGTTACAGCAGTGGATTTGGTGGAATTTTTGCCGTACGTGAAAAGATCAGATCCTCATAATTTACCCTTTTTTGATGAGGTGTTTGATATAGGATTCAGCAGTGGGCTGGATCAAGCTCTATTCCCGAAGCGATTTGTGGAGGAAATGGAAAGGTGTGTAAAGGCAGGCGGGGCGGAGGCTGTTGTGATTGAGAAGGTAGAAAGTGAGGTGGAGGTAGAGGAACTAAAGAGTTTATTTCAGAGATCAAGGTTGGTTCACGTTAGAGATGTCAGTTTGGATGGGAAGATCATGAGCTTGATTGTTATGAAGAATGTTGGCAATTTGCTACCCCCGGACTGATTGATAAGTTTTCCATTTTTCTTTTCTCTTTCATGTGCATTATGTACTATGTAGATGATCTTTATAATTGAAGTATATAAAGTTAGTTACTAGTGTTTTGATAAGTGTTCGGATTGGTTCTTTAAGGTTCCTTACCATATGATCCTAAATTATGGGAAATTCTATTTGAATACAAAACGATAACACAAAACTTGACACTGGAGATCTTAACCATTAAGATCTTCCCCTGCTATATTCAACATTCCATGTAAAGCCAGAATGTTCCAATGATTAAGATTTGTTGTATCATATCTTTTGTTTTATCTTGTGTCTTAGTGGCCGCTCCCTTATTTGCTTTGTGATAAATAGTTAGCTAAGGCGAAGAGTGGTAAATAACCCCACATTTAGTTTTGTTACTTTGCAATTCTTTACGAACCAAGCAATGATACGTGCTTATGGTTCTTTTGACAAACATGCTCTCCTGATCACTACTCAATAAAGACTGATTGATCAAGGAAAATAATGAATTATACTTTTATCTACAACGAGTTACTTATTCTGTGGCTCAATTGAACACTCTCCAATATTTTATGTGCTAATTTAATGTCAAAAGCTATTGATCATTGTTTTGGTCTGGCTTCTCTTTATTGAGAGTTAGCTAATTGTTCATTGTATATGATAATAAATCTTCTACTTAAGATGGTTAACAAGATTATCAATCTATCGTATCATTTACTCATGGTAAACACATTACTGTCACCCACCCAGGCCGATATAACTCGGGCTCACAATTACATAGAAATAACATGAACAATCACATAACAATAGTTTTTGTTTCAAACCAGCTCCTGCATATGAATAATTTCTAGACTGGGTTAAATTTAAGAATTTCTTGCATCACAACACTTCCGTTGTATATCTACTTGATCAGTATCTGTTACTGTACTTGTATTGTTGTTTTTATATATGATTCCATGGAACTTAAGTTAGCAAAACCCCTATCAGACAATCAAATGAAATGCTAATCTCAAATTTGTAGGATTCTAGGAAATTTTAACCAAAATTTAAGGTAACGCCCGAAAAACCGAGATTTCGGCCATTCCGTTCCGATTTCAGTAGGAAACGATACAAAACCAAACCGAAAATACAATTCAATAAAAAAATACTATTGAAATCCAAATATTATAGAAGAAAATAAAAAAGTGAATTAATTTGAGTTTCAAATATATATTCAAAATTTGAAATTCTAGCTTCGAAAACATGCAAAATCACATAATATATGAATAGCGTGACTAAAAAAGTTAAGTACGAAATAATAAATAAATGTTTGTTAATGTTATAATAAATATTTATAACCAATCATTGTTAATTTATATCTTATTTTTCAATTAAAGATAAATTACATAACTTGTTTCAATCGATTAAACAAATATATGTGTAATTATATGAAATAAATAATGAAATCTACAACTGAATCGTGAATTGAAATTCCTAAAATTTAACAATTAGATCGAAATTCATAAAATTACAAAAGAGCGAAACCGAGACCGAAATCAAGATCTTGAACTTTGGTTTAACACAACTAAAGGCTCTAAGCAAAAATAAATAATTAAATTGTGCCCCATTGATAAAAATGTCTGATATATATTATAAATTTTACATTTGGTCTTAGTTACTTTAGAACCTCATTAACGTGAGCGCTTCAGACCTGCATTGTTTATTTCAGACACCAGCAGATGGAAATATATCTGTATATGGGCTTTAAAATGCATTATTTAATCATAAAAAGTATAAAGCACGTAGTTTACTTTTCCCAAAGTATCATAAATCAATTTAAAAGCTTGAAATCAACGAATTACGAAGCAAAAATAGACATTAGTGAGTATTATTTTTGATTCTATAGATAATATTCTAACAATGTTACTTCTATTTTGTTTTGTTGATTAACAAACCACTTTAAAATGCTCCAATAATGCTTAATTTGCATAATTAATGCATGTGCAGTCTACATGCACATACAGTACTTTTTAAACGAGCATGCTATAATATATATAGTTAATTAAAGAATATTAGTTAATTAATTTGTCTTTATTCCATAAACACATTATTGCTTGTTTTTTCTCAAAATACCAACAATTGTCCTCATTTTTATTATCTGTATAACTGAAGCATTAGAATAACCCATTAATTTAAGTGGATGTTATCATGCAAAATTTAAACAGAAAAAGAAAGAAAAGAGGATTATGTTCTCTATTTTTTGTATTTAAATAGAGAAGAAGGTAAATCACTTTCAATCCTTCATCGGTTGAGTTATATGGTTTTTATTTTTGATATGGATGCAGTCATACTAAGATTCCCTGATGTATACATATGTAAGCTTCCTCTTCTCTAATGCATACGCACTTCACACGTTCAACACACCCAATTTTTCCAAACCTATCAGCTTCATAATTCAAAGATTTTCTAACATTATTAGTCATGTTAAAGCAATTATTGACTTGGTTCACATTATAATATCATTGGTATTGCATAATTTATGTCCTTTGATTGTTGGTGTAGTTTTTGCTACAATTACACCTTAATGCTCAGAAGTTGGTTCCAAGGTTAAAAAATTCCAGAGTCTAGAGATAAACCTGAGACTAAAAAGCATAAGCAAGGACTGCAACAAACAGTAAAAGACAGATGAGATTTATAATGATTCAGGAATATCCTTAAATCCATTGTCAATTGAAACTTCATTGCTGGAGTTTAGGCCGGGAAGACTGAAATTATCTAGGTCGTTATTATCAATCTCGTAACAAAGCCCAGCTTTAGTAATTTACAATGAAATGTAAAATAAGGATTTAAAATAACACAAATTTGTTGCTTTAATGTGCAGATCCCTTTCTTGATGAAGTGGACCTCTAATTATAGTAATTTTGTAGCTTTGTCATTGTTGCATTGGTTTTACTATAAATTGTCGACTTGGCTATTTGGATTGTTATGATTGACACTTGTCATAATCTGGTAGCGTGTTGTTTGATGTGGATTGATAGCGCGATATTTGTTGAAGGAGGGCGCAGCTAGCTTTGCCCTTTGCTTGTTGATTTGTGACAACTCTAGTGGCTCTACTTGAGGCATTGGTTGCCTATTGAATACTGACATGACATTATTGCTTCAGATGTTTGCTAAGTCTTGACATTGTTGGACCAGAGTTGATAGATTGAAACGCTTATGACATGTATTTGAACATATTTTTTGAAGTTGAGTAGATTGGCGGTCATCTCAGTAACTTTTTCATGTTGCAAGCTAGTAGAGACTTTCAAGCCTTGGTTCCGATTGTATACACTTGCACTTATGCGGAGCTGCCATAGAGTTCATATTTCGGGGTTTGGTATCTGTTTACACACTCTTGGCTTGTTTGTGCTAAAATTGGGCACAACACTTTTCGGATGTGTTTGAAGAGATAAAATGAAGAAAGTAAATGGAAAAGGAGAGAAGATCTAACAAACACACCAATAATAAGCAAGAAAAACACACAGAAACACACGGATGTAGAGTAGTTCGACGTATGACCTACCTCCACTATGAAATGATTGACTTTTATTAACTTTTGCTTGCTGGTTACAACGAATTACAATAGTAAAACGCGAGTACAACAATGGTTCCGGCAGAGTCTGCACGTAGAAGAGCCAAAAGTCCTTTTTTTAGGTCGTGGGCTGCTATTTGTAGGCGCAGGTTGCAAATATCTCGCTCAGATCTTGAAAAACCTCTTCTCTCACGTGGGTGGCCTACACGATCGTTCCCATGTCGTTTGCATTCGATCCGTGATCGATACGTACGAATTTCGTATCGATCAATATTTCGTCCAATCGAGTCGAGATCGATCATGAACGTTCCTGAGGATGTAGGCAAGCTTCCGTGAAAATTTGGTGGCATTTGGACTTGTAGATTTTGAGTTATGATCGATGCAAGTTTGGATTTTCAAAGGCTGTTGAATTCATATCATTGTTGTTCGCATCGATAGCTTCGTATCGATGGTTCTGCACGTGATGTCTGATGACATGGCACTTGCTTTTAGGATCAATCCACTTTTTATGCCGAATGACCGAGTCTTTTACTTGAGTGTGTTTTCTTCGCATCGATCTGGTGCGTTCCACTTCGTATCGCTTCCTGTGCTCCACTTCATATCGATGCCATGTGCTCCACTTCATATCGATCGTTGAGCATTTGGTTTCGTATCGATGAGAGGTGTTTATTTCGTATTGATCTGTGGCCGATCGATATGAAGCATTCTTAAAACTGGATCGATACGAGATGGACTCCCACGCTACTGCCGATGGATACGAAATGGGTGGTTATGAATGGATACAAAGTGGGTCAATTCCGATGGATACGGAGGAAGCCACTGCCGATGGATTCGAACGAGATCGATGTGAAGAAGATTAACCGATGGATGCGAACAAGTTTATTCTCTTGGTTTGCATTGATCATATCTTGAGCGTGTGAACTCGGATTGACTTGAAATTTGAAACGTTGGCTTCTATAGATTTGTTTGTCGTGTTTTGTTGATTTTAGCTCGATCTGGACTCGGAAAAAATTTACCCGTATCCATAGCGAGTCTGTGTATACCATTTTCCGAGATGAACTGTCTACGATTTTCAGTCAATTTCTTGGTGTCACGGCCTTGCCAAAAGGAGGGATAACATTTGCCCTCCAAAGTACGTCTTGTGAGAACACGACGTGCTTTGAAAAGTTGCAATCATCATTCTGAACAGTTTTATCTGGCTTGTCTGAACTGTTGTCTTCTCGTCGAAGGTGTAACTTTTGATTGATCTTTAGTAATATAAATAATAAATTGTTTGCTGCCAATTATTATACTGTTCACTGTTGTAACTGAGTTTTGAATGATAACAAATCTTTATTCAATATTGTAATTGTCACTAGGTGAGCATTCAACTTGTTCACGAGTCGTTGTCGGTTCTTTCTTATTGAATTTTATCTCGGTCCTCTTCTGAATCGATGTGAAATTCGAGTTGCATCAATGCTTGGTGGTTGTTTTAGAATGTCTCTTCGTATCGATTGATACAAGATCTTAGGGTCATTGAATAGGGGATACGAAATTGCCTTTTCTTATCGATTGAGTTGAGTGGCTTTAACATGATCTTGTAGTGACTTCTGTATCGTTGGTCATCGATACATGATGGTAGGATCTTGGAGTGCTTGTTTCGTATTAATGGTTACCAATGGATTCGAGTGGCTGTTGCGTTAGATGGATGATAGATGGATATGAAGAAGGCCTCTTCGCGTTAATGGATCAGTGACGAATACGAATAGCTGTGGCTTCAGGTTAATAGTAAGTAGATACGAACATGAGGTTTTATATCGATGCAAACTTCTTCTATCGGTCATTGACACCGGGAGACGAATCATTTCTTCGTAGCTATACACCCAAATAAATAAGTTTTATACATAGATTTTTTTTCACTTGTTCACTTTTTACTTTCTGCTTTCGTATCGATAGAGCACTCGGGAAACGAAAACTGTCTTCGTCCTAATCATCTAACTCTTCATTCCTTCGAATCGGTTGCTCAACATAGGTAATTAACCAATCCATTCCATTCTAAAATGATGAGACTCGAGTTTCCATGCCAATTCGTTCAAGGTCGTGACCGACTCGGCAACGTCACTACCGGAGTTGGGTCGGAGCAAGATTGAGGAAGGAGCAATGGCGTTTAAACAACTTGGAGAAGAAGGTAGACTGATGGATGCGAGGTGGAGTGTCGTAACATTGGGAAGTAATTCGTATCGATCTAGGAATACTAGGAGTTCGTATCGATCCTGGAAGTGCTGAATGGAAGGGTGAGATTCGTATCGAATCAACCATCATAGGAGTTCGTATCGATCTGGAGCGATCGATACGAAGATTTAGCCCGCGTGATCGATATGAAGTTCTGACTCCGGTGATCGATACGAAGACTGGGCCGGTGATCGATGCGAAGTACTGCCCCCGTTGATCGATACAAAGTCTTGACCGATGATCGATGCGAAGCCGAAGGTTTCAGATCGATATGAATCCCAGTCTTACCTAACCGATATGAAATTGAAATTTTGCTGAACGATCTAAGTTTAAATCTTGATGGATACAAAATATTGTGCATACTCAAACCTGACTCCGACGAGCTTCAGCCTCGCATATCTGGACTTAACTGTTAAACTGCATACTTAATTGCCCTTCGAAGCTTGTCGATGGAACTGTAACTTGACAAAATTTTAACAAACTTTAACTCAGATCGGTCTCTAAATTCTGGATGGCATGGTTGTGACAGTCGGCAATGACGGTCCCTCCAATTGAATTCTGAAGCCTCATCGTTTGAACATTTCATAAATTCTGTAGAATCTTTTAAGCACTATGTAGCACTGCACCGCACATCACATTCATGCACTTCACACTGAGGAACACGCGTGCTTATTATCTTCTAATGATGGATTTTGATGAGTTGATTAGTTATGGAATCTACAAGCTCACAGTGGCAGAAGCCTCAAAGTTCGCTTTCTCCGATAATAGAGGTGCCGACCATTGCAGCCGAAGTAATAGGTTCGGCTCCGGACGAGCTGCCAGGAACAACTTTTATCGCGAACTCTCAAGATTCTATGCCGTCCAATGTCTTCGAAGATATGTTGGGAAGAACATACTTAAGGCACGGTCTACCATTAGATGACGTTTTGCTACCCGGACCAAATGATAGGCCGCACGCTCCCCCGGAAGGATTCACGGCCTTTAAACGACATTCGTGCACAACTGGAATGCTTCCTCCATTCAACCAGTATATCCGAGAACTGTTAGCTTTCTTCAGAATCGCTCCATCGCAATTACTTCCAAATGGATATGCACTGTTGAACGGTGTATTCATCGTTTTCATGTAACATCTCTTTCAACCCCCGACTCCGTAAGAGTTCAGATACTTGTTTGATGTCAAGAGTCGGGGAGACAATCCTTCCTTCACATTTCTAGAGGCAGTTAGGAATTGTCAGGTGGTGATGGGATCTTGGACTAGGCTGAGTTACTTTAAGACGAAGTGGTTTTACATTCGATGCCCTCTAGGGTTCGCCAGCCGACGGTTAGTCAGATGTAAGTGCTGCAACTTTTCCAGTGGCTAACGAGATAGTCATAACTGACATTGAAACTGATTTCTTCTTTCCTTTACAGCCGCAATTCCACGACCTGAAGGTGCTTGTTTCAAAGAAATGGTACGGTTTCTTCAGAAAGTGTCGGGTGAAATGAGAGATATGGACTCAATGCTCACAGATAGAAACTTGAGGATTGTCGGGCTAATCGATCGAAATAAAAGCATAAGACTGACGGGATCGCTTAGGGCCGCCCCAGTGAGACGGGCTAAACATATAGCGCATGGGACCGTAATAGCCGATGAGGGCGATGATGAGAACACGCCTACTGACGACGAACCCGTAGTTGGGCCTCTTGTCAGTTTTCAGGATATAGAGGGAAGGAGGAAAGGCAAGGCAGCAACACATAAGCGTCATAAGTCTTTGAGATGAAAATCCGTGGTTGTGTCTTTGCTAGTTTCAGGTGTTAAAATTTCGGAGGCTCCTCCCTCGCAAATAGAGAACCCTTTTGAAGGGCTTGTCGACATTCCAATTCCGAACTATGTGTCGCTCCAACACGACACCGGATTGGAAGGGCTTCATAGTGCCTTAGATTTAAGCGAGCCACTTCCTGCAAGTGTGGCTAACATATCTAGTTGGTCGGGGGGTTTAACACATGCATGCGTACACGTCACGGCACTACACGATTTCCAATAATAAGTTATTCATTTCTAGAGATTACTGATCCTGCTTTTCTTTCTATTTTACAGATACGATGACTAGGCGAGAATTTATGTTGAGAAGCCTCCGCTCTGCACGCCGCTCGTCCAATTCATACTATAAGTCCCGTAGGAGGGAAGCTGACAGAGACCGCGGTCGCGGTTATTCTAGCCAGGAGCGCTATGATAGGGAGGGGGACAGAGATAGAGAATATAGATATCGCTCCCCATCACGCTCTCCTCCTCCTCCTCGGGCTCCACACAACCCTCCAGTCACGATAGACAACCTTTAGAGCCTCCATGTCAAAAACCATCTTCTCAAGCTCTTAGGCATGATTCACAACGCCGTAGAACTGAGGCCGAAACTCCCATTGTCACTGAATAGGCCATTACCGAGCCCACTGGGGAAGGAGCGATCAAAATCGCCCAGTTGACAAAAGATTTTCCAAACATTTGTTTCGATAGCTTTATCTTCCCTCCATACTTAAGGAAAATTCCAGCTGAGGCGGAACAAATGATGCATGATTACATCCATGATATTTATACCCAATACAAGGAGTGGATGAAAGTCGTGGATAAAGCATCGACGATGGCTTTTGAACGAGCAAAAACCATTGAGAAGTTAGAAACCTACCTCGTCCAAAAAGACCATATAATTGAAGTGCTGAATAGTGAAGCTGAATCTTCTCGAAAATCCGAAATAGAGGCGACCAAAAATGCCGACGAGGCAAATCAGTCTATGGAAAGGATGCAACAAACGCATTTTGCAGTGGTCGAGAAGATGGGCCACCAAAGCATCATTGTTACGGCCGTGAGGGATGCTGCTCTGAAGGAACTCAATGAGCTTAAAGCCAAATTCTCTGAAATCGTCAATAAAAAGGATGACGCAAATAAGGTTGTTCAGGAGACGTGAGAGCAAACTGTGGTGCTCCGGGATGAAAGGGATGCGGCGGTACTTAAAATTCGGGAGGCTGAGGCTAAGGTTGAGGATGAAGTTAAGATGGCGGAAGCAAGGTTAGAGGACGATATTGAAGATCTTCTGATCACATATAACCCTAATGTCTTGAAGCACAGAAACCTGACCTAGCTTGATAATTACTCAACACACCTATATAATGCTCGGGGCCGATTGGTAGAAGATGAAAAAGCCGAACACCATGCTGAATCGATTGATGAATTTGAGCTCGAGAACGGGGTGTTGAGTGAAGATGAAAGGAAAGTTCTCCACGATATCATGATCGCATATGAAAAGGAGAAACTTGTCATTCAACACTCGGAGGCTGGGAAAGGTTCGGGTGTTGAGCATCATGCTGTAAGTTCTGAAACTCTCGTGCCAACCCACCCTGAAACTACATCTGCGGTTTATCCCCAATCTGTTCCTGCATACAATCCCGATCAACAGCAGTTGTCTCCAGTCCGCGAGCAAGTATTTGAAACTGCTCCGCCTGCCACGAGTCAAATTGAGGAAGGTACTATGAACATTTTCCACGTTTTCTCAAATCGGAAGTGCTACTTAAAGTAATTACCAACATTTTTTTCTTTGTCTCCTACAGTGATTGGAGTAACATCTGCTATGCCTCCTTCAACCCAAGAGTTGCACCACGAGCAGGAGGCCGTTGTTACGAAAACGATCACAATAGCAACTGTTGCATTTACAGATGGGATACAAGAGAGCACACTTACTTTCGATGAGCAGATGATGGAGGAACTTCTCGAGCATGATGGTGACCCCTTTGCTGATCTGTCGTTTGTTATGAGTGGAAGTGCACCTATGTCTAGCTCTTCAGGCCCAATTGCTAACGTCCCAGGCGAGGCTCAGACAATTCATGAAGAGAAGATAATAGCAGAAATCATTGTCGAGATGGAAGCAGCCGCGCGGGCTAGTAGCTTTCGAGGTGGAATGGCGGGTCCTGGCCCGGCCCCGTTGCAGATGATCTCCCCGGGAGGAACCGTCGTTGATACAAGTGTGCCTCCTTCGCCTGCTAACATTGATCCTATCCCTCTGACTCCGGATTTAGGAAGCATTTCTATTCACTTGAGTTCGAAGGAGGAAGTTAACATAATGCCCCCAGCTGGGTCAATCGCCAAAAGGTAATGGTTCGAAGAGAAAACTAAGCGGCGAGTCTAGCAGGTCAACGCCGAAGAAGAAGTTGAGACAAAGAAAGAATAGATATGCCTTCTTGACTCATTTTTGGTTGATAGATAGGAATTTGCTTTTGCTTTCTTTTTGTAGGCCGTGTATAGATGTGGCTTCGGCATCTACTAGTTGGACTTTTGGTATAGTTTTGTAATTGTCCTTTTTTCTTCCAAAGAATAATTAAAATAAAATTTCATTTCGTCTCTGGCTCAGTTTGTATTTATTTGTTAAAGTGCTTCAGCGGTCGAACTTCTATTTAATATACTTATGGAGTTTTGGTCTTTAAATCGGACCCGGGTTTGGTTGCTAAGTTCCAGAGTCACGGTTTCGGGTCGCGATCGAGCGCTAAGTCGAATTCCGATATTGCACTATCTCAATCATTGGCTGGCACTTAAGTTCTGCCCCCAGTTTCGGGGATAAATTGAAAAGATTGGTTAACAACCGTTGATTGCCTTTAATATATCAAGCTTAACTTCATTGAAGCAGAATTGAAACAAGAAGAGTTCAGGTGGTCAAATCACACTTGCTCATCTATTGGTGGTCGCACCCGCACTCTGGGGATTGCATTTTTTCATTGACGGTCGATTGTGTTCACTTAAGCCTTAGTGATATGTCCATGCTTTGGAGACTTAAGTTATTTTCATGGGTGGTCAGTCACACCCATTCGATATTTAGAATTGCGTCCACTCTCTGGGGACTTAGGTTGATTTGTGGGTGGTCAGTCACATCCGATTTACATTTATGCTCTGACCGCACTCCGGGGACTCAGAGTTATTCGATGTTTATGCTCCAGTTCACACTCCGGAAATCCGGAGTTATTTAATGTTTATACTCCGTTTCGCACTCTGGGAATTCGGAGTTAGTTGATGGGTGGTCAATTTTAACCGCTCGGTATTTATGTTTATACTCTAGCTCGCACTCTATGAATCTAGAGTTGGCCAATAGATGGTCAATCACATCTGTTCGGGCTTTAGGATTTCGTTTGCACTCCAAGAACGATGAATCTATCAGGATCGTGGATGGTCGGTTCACATCCACCCTGAGTTAACAAGTGAGGTAGTTAGATGAACGGGTCCATCCTCCTCGAACTTGGTTTTAATACGGACGAAGTTATTAGGTGGACGGATCCATCCTCTTCGAAACCGCATTTATAGATTTGTAGTACAGTTCACACTTTGGGAATCTGGAATTAATTGGGGACTGTTGTGTATCAATCCTTTTTTGGCTTCAGTGTGATGACTTGTCCCCGAGCTCGTGTTTCACTTAGCTAGTGACCGGTCACATGACAGGCACTCCCTATTTGAATAAATCTCACCGTATGGTGGAACTTAGCTCTCCGTGCATAGCGATGGCCGTATGACGCATTTCAAAAAATCATAGCTTTGGCTCGAAGATGTTGCATTTCATTGCTGAAATAAAAAAATACGACAAAGTCAGTTGCCTAATGCGTAAACAAATTGCAAATGAAAAGCAGGCTGAATAAATAAACATAGCCTGTTATGTGTAGTAGCGACATAGACTTTCGCTGTTCCAGGCTCTTGGTAGAATGAGATCGTCAACAGTCGATAATTTGAATGTACCATCTCCGAGCTTTCGTTCAATGACATACGGTCTTTCCCACGTTGGTTTCATATGTGACGGAGTCGGGTAAATTCTCTTAAGGACGAGATCGCCAAGTACAAAGGTTCGGGGTCGGACCTTCGCATTGTATATCCGGGCGACTCGACTGCGATATGCGGATGCCCTCAAATCAGCCTATTCACACTTCTCGTCCAATAAACCAAAGATTTGGCAAGTAATATAGCATTCGTTTTCGGATCGTAATAAGTCACACGATGAGAAGGTACTTCCATCTCGGCTGGAGTAACGACTTCAGAACTGTAAGAAAGGGAGAATGGAGTATGGTCGGTCGCAGATTTGTGGGTTGTCCGATAAGCATATAAAACCATAGGAAGTTTGTCGACCTATTTACCCTCGGCCTTTTCTAGTTACTTCTTCAAAATAGACTTTATAACTTTATTAACAGCTTAAACTTATCCATTCGCTTGAGGGTGTGCAACTGCGGAGAACTTCTTTTGGATGTGGAACTGTTGATAGAAATTCTTAAATTCAACACTGTCGAGTTAGGCTCCGTTGTCTGTGACATGGTATGTGGGAGACCAAATCGGCAGATAATGTTACGCACTACAAAGTTGATCACTTTCTTGGTTGTGATTGTAGCAAGAGGTTCAGCTTCCGTCCATTTGATAAAGTAATCAACTGCGACGATGACGTACTTCGCACCACCTTACGCTAGAGGTAGAGAACCAATAATGTCAATCCCCATACTGCCAATGGCCGTGGACTGACCATTTGAGTTATTTTTGTATGTGGGGCTCTAGGAATCCGAGCGTGTTTTTGACATCTATCACATTTTTTGGCATAGTCCGATGCATCGCGGTTTACAGTCGGTCAATAGTATCCATATCAGAGCACTTTCTTGGTGATAGCTTGGCCCCTAGTGCGATCGCCACATTCTCCTTCGTGTACATCATGTAATACTCGTTTGATTTCATCGTGAGCGATACACTGGAGTAAAGGAACAGAGTACCCTCTCCTATACATGACTCTATTCTGAATAGTAAACCGCAAAGCTTTTTGAAGAACTTGTCTCCTTTCACTCCTACGCTCTGGCAGGGTCCCATGCTCGAGATAATTTCTGAATGGAGTCATTCACGACTCCTTATCGTGAATGACCTCAAATGCCCAATCCGTTTCCAACTGATCGATGCTTGGGGAAGATAACATTTCCACGGAAGTGTTTCCCATTTGTTGTGCCTCACCGGTACTGGCCAAATCTGCTAACGAATCGGCTTTTTGATTACGCTCTTGGAGGATGCAATAGATGACATAATAATCAAACTGATTCAATATCTCTTAGACCCGAGCTAGGTAAGAAGCCAGCCTTCGGTCTTTGGCCTGGCACTCTCCTCGAACTTGACACACGACAAACTGTGAATCACAATAAATCTACACAGCGATGATTTTTAAATCTCTGGCAAGTCTTAATCCAGCAAGTAGGGCTTTATATTTCAGCTTCGTTGTTGGTCGTACGAAAATCGAACTTTAAAGGATGTCATATAGATTGACCTTCCAGAGTTTTAAGTACAACCACGACACCTGAGCATAGGTCATTTGACGCACCATCATTATGCATCTTCCAGATATACCTGGGAGATTCACTGGTTTTGGGCAAGTCCTCTGGGATAGTAAATTCAGCCATGAAATCTGCTAGGACTTGTCCTTGAATGTCTAGCCTTGGAGTGTAAGTAATTCAAACGGACGTAGCTCGATATTCCACTTAAGTAACCTACCAGACGTCTCAGGCCGCGTAAGAACCTGTCGTAACGGTTGGTCGGTGTAAACGGTGATAAAATGAGCATGGAAATACGGACGAAGCTTCCTTGAGGCGATGACAAGACAATAAGCCAATTTTTCCGGCTTCGGATAATTTCTCTCTGCTCCCGTCAGTCGCTTGTTAATGTAATATACTGGCTGTTTTATTCGATCTTCCTCTCGAATTAGGGCAGCACTGATTTCGTTCTCTGACACCGCCAAGTAAATGTACAATCTCTCATGATCAATGGGCTTCGACAGAATAGGTGTGGAGAGGTGTTGAACTAGTGCTCCGAATGCACCCTCACATTCCATAGTCCATTCAAAGTTTCGTTTTCCTTTTCTGATCAGGTCGAATTAGGAAATGCATTTGTCAGTGGATTTCGAAATGAACCTGCTTTGTGCTGCTACTTTCTCGTTGAGGCTTTGGACTTGCTTTATAGTTCTTGGAGGCTCAAGATTTCTGATTGCCCAGAACTTTTCAGGATTAGCTTCGATTGCTCGAGCGTTGACGATAAACCCAAGGAATTTTCCAGATGCGACCCCAAAGTGACATTTCAATGGGTTGAGCTTCATTCTATATTCTCGGAGGGTGTTAAACATTGATTCCAGGTCTTTGATATGGTCAGTGGAGAATCACGACTTTACGAGCATGTCGTCCACATTTACCTCCATGGTTTTTCCAATATGGTTTGCGAACATTTGATTAACCAATCATTGGTAAGTTGCACCGGCGTTCTTGAGTCCGAATGACATGACTTTATAACAATAAAGTCCCAGATCGGTTGCAAAGATGGTATATTCCTGGTCAGGTAAGTGCATGAGTATCTGGTTGTAAGCAGAATATGCATCCATGAAGGATAAAAGTTCTTGTCCAGCTGTTAAGTCTATGAGATGATCGATTTGGGGGAGTGGAAAACTATCTTTAGGGCAAGCCTTATTCAAATTTGAGTAACCAATGCACGTTCTCCATTTTCCGTTTGGCTTTCCGACGAGTACATGATTTGACACCCGTTTTGGGCATAATGCATCTAGGATAAACCTGTTCAATTTAAGCTTATCTACCTCTTCTTTAAGGGTGAAAATCTCTCTGGATTCATACCACGCCTTTTTTGCTAGACCAGGACATGCTGCGGGTCAATATTCAATGTGTGGCTCACGATGTCCGAGGAGATTTCGTACATGTCAGAATGTGTCCACGCAAACACGTTGAGGTTTGCCCAGAGATATTCAACCAATTCCTCTTGCACCCATTGGCTTAGCTGAGATCCAATCTTTATTATTTTAGAGTCGTCATCACCGTCGATTGAAACATCGATAGTCGGCTCGGTCGGGGAAGCTTGATTGTCTTTACTTTTGTCTTCACTTTTGGTATCTCCCGGGTCAAGATCCCTTAGGAATCAGTTGGGGTACCTAGGCCTAGGCCCAGGCGTTTGCTATCAATTCTCAACAAAGCGGACGTAAAGAGATTCCTCTATGCCATTTCATTTTTCTTTTCATTGTTCCTCTCATAGCTCTGCAACATAAGAGGCTCGTCCAGCAGCTTGGTCTCCCTGAATGACTCCAACTCCATTGTTGGTAGGGAATTTTAAAGTCAAACACCAAGGGGCAATGACAACCCTAAATTCAGTTAGGGCCGGTCGGCCCAAGAAGGCATTGTATGGCGAGTCTATATCTAACACAACAAACTGTAATATCCGGACTCTCCGGCGTTCTCCAATCCTCATTTCCACTAGCAGTCACTCCAGTGGGTATTGTTGCGCTCCCATTGAAGCCATGGATATGGGACTGGCAAGACTTCAAATCTTTGGTTTTCATTTTCATCCGGTCATAGGCTCGCTTAAACAATATGTTTAGAGAACTTTCTCTGTCTACTAAGATCCTCTTCATCCAAACAGGACCTACTTGAGCTAATATGACAAGTGGATCAATGGTTGGGGCTTCAACCCTGTCGTCATCTCTGTCTCGAAATACAATGTCAATTGTCATCATTTTCTATTGCTTGGCTGGAGCCCCGTCTTTCAAACTACTACAACAATCGAAGCTCGCATGCCTAATAGAACTGGCATACGACTCCATTTCCTTCCAGATTTGGTCTGTTGGATGAGGACGACCACTAAGAGTATTTATCACCAACCTTCCGCCGGTACGAGCGGTTTCCTCTTGTCTTTCCTGATTTGGTATATGATTCTGATTCTATGCGCCCGTACCTCCTGATTGCGGTGCCCAGACAAACTGCTCTAACCTTCTCTCACATATCAACTTCTCAATGATAACCTGAAAATGACGGCACTCGTTCGTGTTATGGCCATAAATTTTGTGGAATCTACAAAACTTCCCCGTCTGAATCTGTTTTTTCGATGATTGTTTCGGAGCAGGTTTCTTATATTGAATAGTATTGCAGGTCTGTAAATACACAATTTCCAGCGACGTATTCAAAGGAATATAATTGTCAAACATAGAAGCCCTACGTCGCGGCCCACGACTCTGATCTCGTTTCCTGTTTTGATTTCCATCATCTTTCTGTTGAATCTATTTATTCTGTATGTTCAATTGCACTTTGCAAGAACTCTTCTCGGTTTGTTTAACATCAACATTGATCTGAATTCCTTCCATACTAGGCTCTACGTCATTCTTTTTCCTAGACTGTTTCGCATTCTTCCTTCTCAAGAATTGGGCTGCCTTATAATAGAAACTGTCCAATGACGTAGGAGGTTTTGCGGCTAACCAGTTGCCCAATTCAGAATCGGGATCGATCCCCTTAGTTAATGCCATCAGAATTGAGTTATCATTGGAATTACTAATCTCGACGCATGCAGCGTGAAACCTCTCCAAATAGCGTCTAAGTGTCTCTCCAGGAGCTTGAGTGACACTAGATAGGTACTAACATCCTTCAGCCTTATGACATGCATGCGGAATTGTTCGACAAACTGTGTGGCCAACTAGATAGAGAGATCGGGAAACTTCGGCACTTGACCGCATCATCGGCTCGTGCAGCGTTCATCAACCATTCATACTTTACGATATGCTGATTAGGATCAGAGCTCCCTTCATAGATGGGTAGAGTTGGCATCCTGAATTGCCGAGTTTGTTCAGCATAGAATATATCATCAGTGAAAGTGGTATGACTT
Organism: Allium cepa; assembly: GCA_030765085.1. Lineage (NCBI taxonomy): Eukaryota > Viridiplantae > Streptophyta > Magnoliopsida > Asparagales > Amaryllidaceae > Allium > Allium cepa. The sequence goes on from CM060932.1 coordinate 171,274,086, forward strand.
CGAAATCCCCAGTCGTCGTTGGTGAGACCCTGACTTTCACGGATCATCTGATGGATCATCGTCGGGATGTCCAGCATTTGGACATTTTGAGCCTGCTGAGCCAAGGTGTGGTTGGCTTCCACAATGCGAGGATGGGTCAGTCGCGATCAACGGTCCATGTCTCGCCTCCTTGGTTCTAAGTTCTCAGAGACATACGATTCAAGAGTGTATTCATGCTGCAATGGTTCAGATCTGTCCAGTTTCGGGCATCAGCTCCAAATTCTGTAGCGGTAATGCGGTTGTCAGTAGCATGATAAGAAACAGTACCTCATCGGGAGGAGGGTCTAGTTTGATGGCTAGTTGACGGGCCAACCCTCGGTTGCCCAAGACTCAAGGTGCGCTGCTATCCAGTAGCTTGTGTATAGCTTCCATCCAGTCGTGGACGCGTGGATCTATGATGATTGTCAGAAGAGGCTGAACTCTCGATCGATGAATAAGAAGCCTGATCCTTTCTGTATCTCCTTCATCTTTGACGATTCAGCTGATTGGTCAATTTTGCGTTGGCACGCAATTGCTGAGCAAGTTGCTGTCGACTCTGCGTCAGTTCTTGCATTAGCAGTTGGAACTCTTTCCTGTGACAGGCCCCGTGGATCTGGTAGTCCGGCAGCATTCTGATCGGTAGGAGGTAGTTGTACATGGTTTTTCCCGTCCCGTCCTTCTGGATCGGCAACTGTTGAATTAATCCTAGTGTTAACCATGATGGATAGGGAAGCTCTTTCCTAGACTTTATGCGAATCTGAATAGGATGGAAGAACTTTAGACTTGAAATCTAGACCTTCTTCTTAGATTTACGTAATTCGATATCGATAGCAGATCCAACGAGAAGGAGAAAAACTGAGTTTTCTCAGTGAAAGCACCAAAGTGTTTGTACTAAAATTGGACACAACACTCTTCGGATGTGTTTGAAGAGATAAAACGAAGAAAGTAAATGAAAAAAGAGAGAAGATCTAACAAACACACCAATAATAAGCAAGAAAAACGCACAGAAACACACGGATTAGAGTGGTTCGACGTATGGCCTACGTCCACTATGAAATGATCGACTTTTATTAACTTTTGCTTGCTGGTTACAACGAATTACAACAGTAAAACTCGAGTACAACAATGGTTATGGCAGAGTCTGAACGTAGAAGTGCCAAAAAGTCCATTTTCTGTAGGCCCTGGGCTGCTATTTATAGGCGCAAGTTGCAAATATCTCGCTCAAATCTTGTAAGACCTCTTCTCTCATGTTGGTGGGCCCACACGGTCGATCCCATGTCGTTTGCATTCAATCCGTGATTGATACGAACGAATTTCGTATCGATCAATATTTCGTCCAATCGAGTCAAGATCTATCATGAGCGTTCTTGATGACGTACGCAAGCTCCTATGAAAATTTGGTGGCATTTGAATTTGTAGATTTTGAGTTTAGATCGATGCAAGTTTGGATTTTTCGAAGGCCGTTGAATTCGTATCGATGCAGTTCGCATCGATAGCTTCATATCGATGGTTCTACATATGATGTATGATGACGTGGCGCTTACTTTTAGGATCAATTCACTTTTATGCCGAGTGACCGAGTCTTTTACTTGAGTGTCTTCGTATCGATCTAGCACGTTCCACTTCGTATCGCTTCCTATGCTCCACTTCGTATCGATGCCATGTGCTCCACTTCGTATCGGTCGTCGAGCATTTGGTTTCATATCGATGGGAGGTGTTGATTTCGTATCGGTCTGTGGCTGATCGATACGAAGCATGCTTGAAACTTGATCGATACGAGATGGTCTCCCATGCTACTGCCGATGGATACAAAATGGGTGGTTATGAATGGATACGAAGTGGGTCAATTCCGATGGATACGAAGGAAGCCGCTGCCGATGGATTCGAACGAGATCGATGCGAAGAAGGTTGACCAATGTATACAAACAAGTTTATTCTTTTGGTTTGCATTGATCATATCTTGAGCACATGAACTTAGATTGACTTGAAATTTGAAATATTGGCTTCCATAGATTTTTTTTGTTGTGTCGTGTTGATTTTAGTTCGATCCGGACTCGGAAAAAATTTACCAGCATCCATAGCGAGTCAGTATATACCATTTTCCAAGGTGAACTCTGTCTTTGATTCTCAATCAATTTCTTCGTCTCACGGCCTTGCCAAAAGGCGGGATAACATTTTCCCCGCAAAGTACATCTTGTGAAAACACGACATGCTTTAAAAAGTTGCGATCTTCATTCTGAACAGTTTTAACTTGTCTGAACGGTTATTGTCTTCTCATCAAAAGGTGTAACTTTTGATTGATCTTTAGTAATATAAATAATGAATTGTTTGCTGCCAATCATTGTATTGTTTACTGTTGTAACTGAGTTTTGAATGATAGCAAATCGTTGTTCAATGTTGTAGTTGTCACCAGATGAGCATTCAACTTGTTCACGAGTCGTTATCAGTTCTTTCTTATTGAATTCCATATCGATCCTCTCCTGAATCGATGTGAAATTTGAGTTGCATCAACGCTTGGTGGTTGTTTTAGAATGTCTCTTCGTATTGATGGATACGAGACCTTAGGGTCTTCAAATTGGGGATACGAAATTGTCGTTTCGTATCGATAGAGTTGAGTGGCTTTAACATGATCTTGTAGCGACTTCCATATCGATGGTGATCGATACGTGATGGTAGGATCTTGGAATGCTAGTTTCGTATCAATGGATGCCAATGGATTCACACGCCTGCTGCGTTAGATGGATGATGGATGGATACGAAGGCCTCTTCGCATCGATGGACCTATGACAGATACGAATAGCTGTGGCTTCAGGTTGATAGTAAGTAGATATGAACATGAGGTTTCGTATCGACGATATGCAAACTGCTTCTATCGGTCATTGGCACTGGGAGGCGAATCGTTTCTTCCTAGCTATACACCCAATACGTTTTGTACTTAGAATTTTTTCACTTTTTCACTTTTTACTTTCTTCTTTCGTATCGATAGAGACTCGGGAAACAAAAGCTGTCTTCATCCCAAATCGTCTAACTCTTCATTCCTTCGAATCGCTTGCTCAACTTAGGTAATTAACCAATCCATTCCATTCTAAAATGATGAGACTCGAGTTTACATGCCAAGTCGTTCAAGGTCGTGGCCGACTCTGGTGATGTCGCAACCGGAGTTGGGTCGGAGCAAGATTGAGGAAGGAGCAATGGCGTTCAAACAGCTTGGGGAAGAAGGTCGACTGATGGATGCGAGGTGGAGTGTTGTAACATTGGGAAGTAATTCGTATCGATCTAGGAACACTAGGAGTTCGTATCAATCCTGAAAGTGCTGAATGGAAGGGTGAGATTCGTATCGATCAAGGATGGTTGGAGTTCGTATCGATCTGGATCGATTGAAACGAAGATTTAGCCCGCGTGAGCGATATGAAGTTCTGACTCCGGTGATGGATACGAAATCCGAGCCGGTGATCGATACAAAGTCCTGCCCCCGTCGATCGGTATGAAATCTCGACCGATGATCGATGCGAAGCCGAATGTTTCAGATCGATACAAATCCCGGTCTTACCTAACCGATGCGAAATTAAACTTTTGTTGAACGATCTATGTTTAAATGTTGATGGATACGAAATCTTGTGCATACTCGAACCTGTTTCGACGAGCTTCAGTCTCGCATATGTGGACTTAACTGTTAAAATGCATACTTGATTGCTCTTCGAAGCTCGTCGATGGAATTGTAACTTGATAAAATTTTAACAAATTTTAACTCAGATTGGTCTCTAAAGTCTGGATGACATGGTTGTGGCGGTCATCGATGACGGTCACTCCAGTTGAATTCTGAAGTCTCATCGTTTGAATATTTCTTAAATTCTGTAGATCTTTTAAGCACTATAAAGCACTACACCACATAACACATTCATGCACTTCACACTGTAGAACACACGGGCTTATTTTCATCTAACGATGGATTTTGATGAGTTGATTAGTTATGGAATCTACAAGCTCACAGCGGCAGGAGCCTCAAAGTTCGTCTCCTCCGATAATAGAGATGCCGACCATTGCAACCGAAGTAATAGGTCCAGCTCCGAACGAGTTGCCAGGAGCAACTTTAATCGCGAACCCTCAATATTCTTTGCTTTCAATGTCTCTGAAGATATGTTGGGACGAATATGCTTAAGGCATGGTCTACCATTGGACGACGTTTTGCTACCCGGACCAAATGACATGCCGCACGCTCCCCAAAAGGATTCACGACCTTTAATCGATATTCGTGCACAGCTGGAACACTTCCTCCATCAACCAGTATATTCGAGAAGTGTATCTTTCTTCAGAATCGCTCCGTCGCAATTACATCCAAATGGATATGCACCGTTGAACAGTCTATTCATTGTTTTCATGGAACATCTCTTTCGCCCCCTAACTCCGGAAGAAGTCAGATACTTGTTTAATGTCAAGATTCGGAGGGACAATCCTTCCTTCACATTTCTAGAGGCAGTTACGAATTGCCAGGTGGTGATGGGATCTTGAACTAGGCTGAGTTACTTTAAGACAGAGTGGTTTTACGTTCGATGCCCTCCAGGATTCACTAACTGATGGTTAGTCAGACGTAAGTGCTGAAACTTTTCCAGTGGCTAACAAGATAGTCATAACTGACATTGAAACTGATATGTTCTTTCTTTTACAGCCGCAATTCCACGACCCAAGGGTGCCCGTTTCAAAGAAATAGTATGGATTATTCAAGAAGCGCCGGGCGAAATGAGAGACATGGACTCAATGTTCACATATAGAAACTAAAGGATTGTTGGGCTAATCGATTGAAATCAAAGCATAAGACTGGAGGGATCGCTTAGGGCCGCCCCGATGAGACGGGCTAAACATAAAGCGCATGAGATCGTAATAGCCGAGGAGGGCGATGATGAGAACACGCCTACTGATGACGAACCCGTAGCCGGGCCTTCCGTCAGTTTTTAGGATTTAGAGGAAAGGAGGAAAGGTAAGGCATCAACACATAAGCATCATAAGTCTTTGAGATAGAAATCCATCGTTGTGTCTTTGCCAGTCTCCGGTGTTAGAATTTCGGAGGCTCCCCTTCGCAAATAGAGAATCCTTTTGAAGGGTTTGCCGACATTCCAATTCCGAACTATGTGTCTCTCTAACACGACACCAGATTGGAAGGGCTTCAAAGTGTCTTAGATTTAAACGAGTCACTTCCTACAAGTGTGGCCGACATATCCAGTTGGTCGGGGGGTTTAACGCATTTCCAACCATAAGTTATTCATTTCTGGAGATTACTGATCCTGCTTTTCTTTCTATTTTATAGATACGATGACTAGGCGAGAACCTATGTTGGGAAGCCTCTGCTCCACACGCCAGTCGTCCAGTTCATACTATGAGTCCCGTATAAGGGAAGCTGAAGAAACCGCAATCGCGGTTATTCTAGACAGAAGCGCTATGATAGGGAGAGAGACAGAGATAGAGAATATAGATATCTCTCCTGATCGCTCTCTCTTCCTCCTGCTCGGGCTCCCACACAACCCCTTGGTCATGATAGACAACCTTTAGAACCTCCACGTCCAAAACCGTCTTCTCAAGCTCCCAGCCTAATTCACAACGCCGTTGAACCGAGGCCGAAACTCCCACTGTCACTGAATAGGCCATTACCGAGCCCACTGAGGAAGGAGCGATCAAAATCGTCCAGTTGAGAAAAGATTTTTCAAACATTTGTTTCGACGGCTTTGTCTTCCCTCCACACTTAAAGAAAATTCCAGCTGAGGCGGAACAAATGATGCGTGATTACATCCATGATATTTATACCCAATACAAGAAGTGGATGAAAACCGCGGATAAAGCATCGGCGGTTGCATACAATATTCCCAATGCAACTTATTAACAACGATCCTTGATATGCATTGTTTAACCTCTCTTTGTTTCTTTTTCTCAAATTTGAATCCTTGACTTTCCCCTCTTTCTTAAGGTTTTCATATAAGCTAATACCGCTAAAATTTCCATGGAGGAAGATGTCTCTAACTCTCTTAGATCTGACCAGAACCTACAAATCGAGTCATTATTGCGCTTTTCATTTCTTGTTTTGATTTGATCATGGTCTCCACTTATTCCTCGCAAACCCTGAAAACTGTGAAAATTTTGAGATCGATTTTGTCGTATGTGTTGCGAAATTGTTGGTTTCAACTCGTGTGAATTCATATTAGTTTTGTAACTTGGTAAATTATAGACTTTTTTGCACGTTGATTGATTTCCTTCTTCAGAATTGTTTAGTAGAGCAAGGAGATTCTGGTTGTTACAAATAAGTTATTAAAGTTTTACCTTGGATTACTTGAGAAATTGAAGCATGATAGCTTACCTGGAAATGTATCGTAATAGCATTTCAATTATGCTTTGTCTACCAGGCCTTTCTGCATAGAATCTAGATGCTGAATATAAGTTATGTTGTTCTTGGATTCATCTTATAAAAAATTGTGTCTCACTAGTGCATCCTTTGTACAAAATTTAAAGAATACTGTAGTCAACACCAGAGCTAAGTTACATTGGTACTAAGTTACTGTATTCGATGAAATTGAGAATGAGAGAACCAAGCTATCTGTAACTCCTCATTAACAAGTTTCGAAGTAATGTTCATAAATAATTCACCATTAAATATGAGATTATTTCGAAATTAATTTACAATATTTTTGTAACTATCTTTCCTTTTTCTTTTTAAACCATCGAACAATACCTACAAATCTGACTATGTTACAACAATTACCAGCGGGTATTGGCTTGTGCAACTATTGTAAATTAAGAAGAAGAAGAAACCTTATTATATGAGGGTTTAACTTATATGTAAACATAAATTTGATTCAATAAGTGACGCAGTTTCGCAGTTTGAGTTAAGGTGCATATGGTAGATGATCTATAAGCGAGGGCTTGATGCTGTGTGATTGTTGAGGTTTACATTGAAATAATAATCACATATTCGTGATTTTTAATGTATAATTGCACACAACAACTTGCAACTAGGTCCGACAAATTTGCTAAGTTGGGTCAAAATTGATCCAACTCATTCAAAATAATATTGAGCAAGACCATTTAACCTATTTATCAAATGGGCCAACCCAACTCAGCCCATTAGTGAAATAGGTCACTTAGGCCTAGTCCAGTTAACACATCAATGCTGAAACCGTTGTAAAAAAAGAAAATGAAAAGTTAACGAATCATAGACGCTCCGTGTCCAAGAAAGCGACCTGAATGTTGATATCAGTTTGCCTATATATATATATATATATATATATATATATATATATATATATATATATATATATATATATATATCATAAAAAAATTAAAAATTCCTGGGATATTGTACAGATATGCATAAAACGATCCAGTAAATAACCAATGCTACAACCTTATAATAACCAGTGATCATCCATACAAAACCGAGCAAACAACATAAAGCAAATGGAAAACAAAAAAGTAGTTCTAATTAAAACAAGGCATCAACAACGAATATTGCAAGACATTTGCAACTGCAACTGCAATGTCATCGCTTCTGACACAGCAAATCGCCTATCAGACATAGTCACCTACCTTATCCGAGCAACTGGCCAATTGCAAAAGATGAGAACCAATACAAATACAAACTACAAAAATAGCCGGCTAAACAGAGATAATCTTAATAGATTCAAAAATAAGGAATGGCCCAGTATGAATTTAAAAAGAACCGAGCATAGAAAGCTACAAAACCAGGCAAGTGTGCAGATAAAAAATTTACAATACAGGGAATAGCACAGATAAAAGTTACACTTTGCGCCTTCCAAGTAACAAATAAAGACCCATGCGACTCTCTTCTCACTGACTTACACCATTGTGTCAGCATGATTCCAGATTGCAACTCATAATACTGCCCATGAAGCATTTAAGCATATGCTTAACCATCAAAATCTAACAATCTTGCAATTTGAAACTACAGGAACCTCTGAAATAGGAATAATCAGTGAAGATTATAATGGTATTAGTGTTAACTCGTGCTACGCACACGGATTGTTGTTAATAAGTTGCATTGGAAATATTGTAAGCCATTCTATTTATTGAAGTTGCAATAATTCTTTTGAAACTTAAATTACTGAAATTTGAAACTATATAACGTATACTATTCTACTATGCTGTAACACATAGTAATGCTCTGAATGTTGGAGCAGTTTGGGCAATGTACGAAATTGAAACGCTGTTAAGTAACATAAATACACCAGCAAGGAAAGGTGGATACATTGTGTAAACCTGTACCGGGATGTTATAAATGAAAAGCATGCACGAGTGAATACAATTCATTTGAGAACAGACAGAGACGCTAGTTTATGGACCAAGTAGGTGGAATATTTTTTTTTACGTTAGCTGAAGTTGATAGCATTTTCAAATAAATTGCAGACCGGACATGTACTTTTATTTGATTTGTAGGCGGTACAATATAAAAATAGATAGTTGTTCACTTTCTTAGCCATTGAATAATGGAATAATTGGAAAAATGCTTCAACCACCATGCATCGGTTAACTTCTACTGCTGCTGTTGTAAGTCTTCATAACTCGCTTCATGTAATGGTCAGCTTCTGCTGCTGTATAACTCTGGCTAACATCAGATCCAACTTCCCTATGTTACATGAAGTAAATATAATGTTAAATTTAGTAAGAATGCCTAGCATACATATGACAGTCCCTAAGGAGAAAACCATAAGAAAATGACCATGTTACAGTATAAATATAAAAGATAGTAGAATTATTACAACTATCATGCATGAAAATTGCATAATAAAGAAATGAACTAACTATAGTCTAGTGCTACAATAAGTCGTGCCTAGCCGTTTAAAAAAAAAGTATCGTGTTGCATTAATTCATTAGTAGTGATTTACTGATTATATAGTCATGTCTAGTAATTCTAAAATATAGTATCTTGTTGCAGTTTATTGGTAAAGAATCTAGTAAGTATGGATACAATAGACCTAAGGTAAATATATTCAACGTATGTATGTGTGAGTTTGCATGGGTGTGTGTGTATAAAATTAATACTTAAGACATGCATAAATAATTTAAAATACACTAAATATAACAGAAGAAGTACTTTCCATGTATCCAAACCAACCAATGATGTCAAACTATTCCCATGAAACGAGTAATTTTTTATTTGAAATCTCTTTATAATCCAAAATATGGTTTAGTAAGTCAGAAAGCTTTATGTCTCAAATTTCCTCATTCTCCTTTGAACCTGTAGCAACTCTAAACTAGTATAACAAAGGCAAGTTTGAAGTAAGACAAAAGGAGATAATGATCTGTAAGACAGCTCCTAGTGAATCAAAAGGTATAACATACCATGTGTCTCCTACTGTATTATTTAATTTTAATTACTTTAACTATTTTGATGCTTTCATGTCTAGTTGTGCATGCTTTGTAATATTAACATAGCTCTGTATCCTTGTCTTAGTTCGCTCTTCTTTCTTGAGGTGCTGCACAAAATGATATAAATTAAACTGAAAACCATTTATTAAAATAAAATTAACACAACTGCGGTAACGATATCAGCTTAGAAACAAACATAGGATAAGTTAATGATCCTACTTCTTTTAAGTATTGTTTATCTAAATATGCCAAATTCTGGCGTATACATTAAAAAAATAAAATTAATGTCTTTATATCTTCTTATATTATATATGTTTGATGCAAAGTATTTTTTTTTATTTTAGTTGCATTTAGCCTTTATTGTCCAATTTCTTCTTCAGATAACAAACAAACAAATAATAAAAAGAGTTGTACTTATGCATCTTCTATATGATCAAATAATAAATTAATCTAAATAGTAAAAATAATTAATTTAGTACCATAGTCTTTATAATATACATATGCACCTAAGAATGAATCAAAGCATTTTCATGTTTGTGATTATTTAAATGAGAAATGTTCATGTTTGCGATAGTAGAAATGAGAAATGTGATCATGACAAATGTGATTCTCCGAGGAAGAAAAAGGATTCAAGTGAGTTTGATACCAAACAATTGCAACTTTATCTTAAACAAATATTAATAAAAAAAATTAGGAATTCTCGATCGATTGTAAATTAATGAACAACAATCACCAATACATATTTTTAGTGCATACCTAAATTGGCGTGTATCAATGTTTGGAATTATATTCATAATCTCATACCGATGATCAAGTAATCAAAAACTATCTTGTCCATCTTATTAACATCATGGAATTATATAAATCAAAGGGGAAACCTTCATCAAACCATAGATTCCAAATAAGGAGAAGCTTGCAAAGGATGAAACAACTGTTGTTCAGCCTATTTGTACATTATCAATGAATTGGTTGACCATATATATTTCACATGTTTGGTATTCAAAATTTATAGCTTGATTTTAGTAGGGTTTGGTCCATTTATAAATTGTTCGTTTTATCATAATTAGTATTACAACACAGTATGAATATGGAACATAGCCTCATATCTAAAATAAGTCCTCGATTTCGTATCACGAATACGGTTGCTTTAATAGTTTCTAGTTGCAATCCTTTTTTATTAATAAATATAATTGATTAAATATAAGTTAAAACAGAATACGCAGGTCCAACGTAAGTAAATTGTATAAGGAAACATATTAATGCATTTTATTAGTTAAAGTATATATAAAAGGCTTATTATAAGTGTGCGATATTGGTATAGATTATAATTTTTGTGACATTTTTAAATATATGACCGAAATCACAATACACATACCAAATAATAAAAATAGAATGGAGTAGTTTTGAGTTTCAACTGTACCTCATGGTCTATGTGTGCACATTTGGACTTATAGATTATATGATAAGAGAAGTAAACAATAACATAAGAGCAAGTAAAAATTAGTCCAACCATTTAAGTGACAACCACTTTTAGGAACATTGTACGCTATGCACAAGTGGTTATATAAAACATCATGCAGTGGACTGCATAACCCAAAAATCGACCTAATGTGAAAACTGGCATCTCCTAATATAGTCATAATTTGACTATTGAGCCCGCACAGAACTATTCAGGAGGTAAACAAGACAAAATTTTCAAACGCAAAGTAACGAATTTTATTTATAATTTTCAAGTTAAATATTTATCAAATTTAACGAACAACCTGGAAATATTTTCAAGTTAAAGAGGTTTTCATGTCAAACGGCAATTTCTCTTAACCAAATTTTTTTTGGTAACGAGGCCTGAGCAAGGAGTGTAAGCCAGGTTCAACAATATGTCTATGTTTTCTTTCTATTAAACCATTTTTTTCAGAAGTATAAGGACAACTAACTATATGTGATTCCTTTTTTTTGAAAGTACTCTATTAAAGGGTAGAATTTCGTTCCACCATTAGTTTAAAAGTTTTTAACCTTACAACCGGTTTGATTTTCAACCAGATTGATGAATTGAATTACAATATTATGATGTTTCAGATTAGATTTCAGGAAATATATCCATACATGTGTGGAGAAAGCATCTATAAAGGAAATGTAATATTTGAAGCCATAATCAGAGGTGATTGTTGTAGGACCCCATAAGTTTGTAGCAATTAATTCTAATGGTGTTAGTGCCAAAATTGGTCACTAACACCCAAATCCAGATGAAAGCACCAAATAACAGTCACAAGTCACAGATATAATATATGTAGAGAGTAATAATGTAAAGAACAGTTAAAGTTAAAATGAAAGCAGTAAAGAACAACAGATTTTATAGTGTTTCGGCTAACTTCGGCCTATGTCCACTCCAGAAGTTTTACTTTTTTATTGATGTAAGAATCAGTTACAGTTACAAAATGTTAGAGTAACCTTCGCCTTAGGAAATAGAAAGTCAGAGAGCCAGAAGAAGATCCATTTTCTGAAGCCCTACATGCTGTATTTATAGGCGAAACCAGGTAGTTGGGCTTCTCATGTGATACAGGCCCATTAAGACTTCGGTCGAGTTCGCACCCTTCACCTCAAACGACCCAAGTCCTTCATAGGTCAACCTGAAGTAACTATGGTACTGCACCGAAGCGACATGCTCAGCGACTCAAAGCAACATGACCCACCTTCGAGTGCCGAACCACGCAAATGCCGAGCCACCATCGAGTGCCGAACCACCCAAATGCCGAGCCGCCATCGAGTGCCGAATGACCCCAACCGAGCGACAATGCCGAGCGACCCTGACCACTTCTGTAATGCCGAGCGACCCACAATGCCGAGCGACCCACGATGCCGAGCTACCTTTCGGATGCCGAGCGACCCTTCCAATGCTGAGCTGCCTCTCTATTGCCGAGCGGCCTCTCTAATGCCAAGCCGCTTTTCCAATGCCGAGCCATGCATATCGAACCATTCCTAACCGACCTTCTATCCATCCAGCCGGCTCCAACTAATCGTATTTCAATATTGACAAATGAACAGTCGATTTGCTTAAACCCGCCTGTACGTGGCCTTGTAAAAAGGCGGTTAACATTTGCCCCCCAAAACATGCCTTGCTACTGGAAAGTGTTTTTTGAATAGCTTCGAATCCAATATCGTGAGTCCCTATTTTATTAATAGCTATAGTATACTTGATCAAGTTCGTGGCTGTTCGAAGCCGAATTGGTATTCATTTCCACTTGTGGAAGTCAGGAATTGAATTCTGCAGACTCTCTGGATTATCGATGGTCACTTCGGACCCTTGCCAAGTCCACTTTAAACTCGAAGGTCGAATAGAAATATCCTGTTGCGCTTCGGTGTTGCTTTCTATCCCTTGCACTCTGACCTCAGCGAGGGCATATAGCGATGCCTTGGTCTTTCTAGACCGATCATAGCCTCTCCGGGCTCTTACCGGATCCCATCCTGTCACTCTCCGATGAAAGGGAAACATCGTCGAGTGAGCCGATCCTGTCGCTCTCTAGCGAAGCGGCAACACCTCCTACACTCCGGTTCAGTGTCCTTGAACATTAAGCGATGTCATGTACTAAATCCTAAGCCGAGCATAGCCACTCCGGGCTCTTACTGGATCCTATCTTGTCACTCTCCGGTGAAGGGGAAACAGTGTTGAGTGAGCCGATCCTGTCACTCTCTGGCGAAGCAGCGTTACTCCCCGCACTCCGGTTCAGTGTCCCTGAACATTAAGCGATGTCATGATCCTCCTGGACCGATATCAGCCTCTCCGGGCTCTTACAGGATCCCATCTTGTCACTCTCCGGTGAAGGGGAAACAGTGTTAAGTGAGTTGATCATGTCGCTCTCTGGCGAAGCAACTCACTTCTTGTACTCCAGACCCCGTCTCTCCGGGTAGGGTCATAAAGCGATTAATTTCAAATTGACTTCCAATACTCATTCTTTAACTCTCCGGTCAAAAATTTATTTTATGAAATTTAAGTTCATTTATTAATTTAAAATTCCAAATGTTCAATCACAAGCATAGGAAAAATCTAGATACTGCCACTCTGGGCATAGCAGTCTATTACCATCTCAGAGCATGCCTGGGGATCTCTCCGGTTTCCTCACATGTGTAAGTGGAATAGCTGTTTTATTTTGAAATCAAAACCTAAGAATTTTATGTAATCAACCAGATTTCAAGTCTTGAACTTGGCCCATGCCATCATGATCAATTGATGACGAGTCGTGATCCCGAATTAGTTCTGTAGGGTGCAGGTGGTAGTTTCTCAGGTCCTACTACCGCTGTCCGATTTATCACATACTATGGCAATCTACCATTTCTATCATGCTCTTCCTCCTCATCCTTCAAATGGAGACATTCATCAGTAGCATGTCCTTCCAGCTCATGGAATAGGCAATACTTTCCACTTCTACATTTCCGTTCCGTGGGATCTCTCCTGGGTGGTTTCCGATAGGGAAGGTGCCTCCGATTTTCCGTGTAAATCCATTCCAGGTTTGCCGACAGGTCAGCATATTATTTGAATTTGGTTCTCGGAATTTCTTCCATTGTGAAGACCATCGTATCTATCAACCTGCTTTCGTTTTCCTTGTCTATTCCAGTCTGTTCCTTGGAGGTTCAATCGCCTTGCATGGTGTTTGTTTCCCGCCTTTCGACGTATGAATCCTCTAGCCGAACGAACCTTTCAGCTTCATGATAGAATTCTCCAAGGTCTTGTAGTGGATCTCTTGCCAAAAATCCTTAAACTCCGTGCCCTCTGCAACCCCTGCTACCGCTGCTATCAAAATCATCGATGGATCCGAGCGATCTACTGAAGCCACCGTTGCATTGAATCGCAATAGAAAATCTCTTATAGACTCTCACATCCTCTACTTCATTGAGGCTAAGGTCATCACACTCTTGGGTCGTGTCACGTGGACCGTAAACTATCTCATGAAGCATTCCACTAGCTCACCTTATGTTCTGATTGATCCATTCTCTAGCTTCCTGAACCAAAGCGCAGCCAAATCTATTAGATATAATGGAAGCATCATGCCATCACTTCCTCGGATGCCCCCAGAACTTCCATATACCTGATACATTGGTAATATGCATGGTTGGGTCTGATTTCCCATCATAAGGATCCAGCGTAGGTAACTTGAACTTCGGAGGATTCCTTGCATTTCTGATATTTGGAGTGAACGTCCTCTAAGCCTCCGCTTGACAATCCTCCTCTCATAATCCTTCTTATTAATTTAGCCATCCGCTCGTCTCCATCCGGGGGTAGTCCCCTATTTGCATCTCTACCTTGCCCCCCATGTCCTGGGGGTACTCAGGGTAGTATTCTTTATGTTGGTCATTTACGTTCATGTTGGTCCCTGCTTGCTGGCCTTCATTCACCGCTCTTCCAGTGTCCAATCCTGGACGTCTGCTCCTGAGCCTTTACTGATTTCCTTCAATCCCTCCAGCCTGGCTCTTCTGTTGACCTCCAGAAACTTCTATAGCTCTAGTTCCCTGTTCTACAATGTCAAGAGCCACGATTGGTCCTTTCCCTTGACTTTGTGCTCTAACATGACCAACCTGTCAAAGCAGGTTCTGTATCATGTCTTTCTGCCTTTTCAGCATCGTCTCCATCTCGTCCCTAGTGATATAGATTGATGTTTGACCTACTCCAGCTCTAGAGGAGGCCTCTTGACTTCCCTCTTGGTTGCTTCTTTCTGTCACTTGCTTCCTTGTTTATGGCCTGGCCATTGCCTTTTAGAATCCAAGTTCCTAACTCCCAAATCCCCGAGTGCTTGCCCTCTCAATGAAAGCACCAAAATGTTAGCGCCAAAATTGGTCACTAACACCCAAATCCAGATGAAAGAACCAAATAACAGTCACAACTCACAGATAGAATATACGTAGAGAGTAAAAATGCGAAGAACAGTCAAGTTAAAATGAAAGCAGTAAAGAACAACAGATTTTATAGTGGTTTGACTAACTCTAGCCTACGTCCACTCCAGAAGTTTTACTTTTTATTAATGTAAGAATCTGTTATAGTTACAAAATTGTAGAGTAACCTTCACCTTAGGAAATAGAAAGTCAGAGAGCCAGAAGAAGATCCATTTTCTGAAGCCCTATATGCTGTATTTATAGGCGAAAACAGGTAGTTGGGCTTCTCATGTGATACAGGCCCATTAAGACTTTGGTCGAGTTCGCACCCTTCACCTCAACCGACCCCAAGTCCTTCATAGGCCAACCTGAAGTAACCATGGTACTGCACCAAAGCGATATGCTCAGCGACTCGAAGTAACATGACCCACCTTCGAGTGCCGAACCACCCAAATGCCGAGCCACCATCGAGTGCCGAACTACCCAAATGCTGAGCCACCATCGAGTGTCGAGCGACATTACCGAGCGAACCTGACCTCTTCTGTAGTGCCAAGCGACCCATGATGCCGAACGACCCATGATGCGGAGCGACCCACGATGCCGAGTGACCCACGATGCCCCGAGCGACCGACGATGCCGAGAGACCCACGATGCCGAGAGCGACCCATGATGCCGAGAGTGATACATGATGCCGAGCAACCCACGATGCCGAGCGACCCAAGATGTCAAGAGCGACCCACGATGCGGAGCGACCCACGATGCGGAGCGACCCACGATGCGGAGCGACCCACGATGCCGAGTGACCCATGATGCCGAGCGACCCATGATGCCGAGCCACCTCTCCGATGCCGAGCCGCCTCCCTAATGACGAGCGGCCTCTCTAATGCCGAGCTGCCTTTCCAATGCCGAGCCATGCATATCGAACCATTCCTAACCGACCGTCTATCCATCCAGCCGGCTCCAACCAATCGTATTCCAGTTTTGACAAATGAACAGTCGATTTGGTTAAACCCGCCCCTCCGTGGCCTTGTAAAAAGGCGGGTTAACAAATGGTTTAATATAAACAGTCTCAGAATCAGAAAAAGCAAGTTTATGACTCTTACCCATTTGACAGTGTGTACATACATAAGGCATATAAATGTTAGCAAATGGAACTTATTATTATTCAACACTTTCTTTACAATATTTGCATTGCCATGCCCCAGTCTGCAATGCCATGTATCAAAAGTCTTACAATTACTTACTTGAGTTATTTCAGAGCTGTTACACCATTTATCTCTACAATCTTGATTTCCAAGATTATCAACATTAAATTTGTCTAGCCCTCTACACTCTTAGCCTTGTGAAAGAATTTCATTAGACTTAGTGTCTTTGACTAGACACTAAGTGGGAAAGAATTCAAAATATGCTTAATTACCTTTAGCAAATTGAGATACACTAAGCATATTTTTTGTAATTAAAGGCACTCTCAAAAGATTATTAAGATCTAGTTTTCTTGCACCTTTAATACATGCACTACCAGTGTGAGTAATATTTATGGGATTACCATTCCCATGTGAATGCATTGGATACCTTTGTACTCTTGATTTTCAAGGTTGAGGTTTCCAAGATTATTTTTACATGGTTAGTTGCCCTAGAGTCAGGGAACCAGCTTTGATCTTGAGAATCATCAGTATTGACAGTATTTTCTTTATGACTGACTGCATCATGTTAAATATTAATCATGTTTGCACTCTGATAATTCCTTTGACTGTTGTTTTCTTGTTGAGATGGTATATGTTTGCATCAAATCTAAAGTAACAATTTTTTGCACTATGCCCAAACTTTTCACATATTTGGCATCTCGGTCTGTTGTTATTGTTGCTGTGAAATCAACCACCTCTGCCTTTAGATGAACCACCTCTGTTCGATGGCCCACCTCTTTAGGTTTTATTATCGTATGTCTTTCCTTGATTTCTTGAAGCATAATTAACAGAAAATTATTGAATAGATTTCTTATGTTCTATTCTTCCTTCATGAGACTGAAGAATAGAACTGACATACTCGATAGATGGTGCTTCTTCTTGAGATGAAATTATTGCCACAACTGCTTCATATTCATCATCTAGATCA
Source organism: Allium cepa (assembly GCA_030765085.1). Taxonomy (NCBI): domain Eukaryota; kingdom Viridiplantae; phylum Streptophyta; class Magnoliopsida; order Asparagales; family Amaryllidaceae; genus Allium; species Allium cepa. The sequence continues at coordinate 171,291,444 of CM060932.1, forward strand.
CTTAAAATTGATAATACCTGCTCTGCATCAGACATTTTATAACGTGCAGTAGCTAGTTGATCACATATTTTTTTGATTTTCGTCAGATACTCTCTCATGTTTTAACCTATCTTTTCTTAAGTTCTGCAGTTGCCTTTTGTAAAAGGACCCTTGCTGCAGACTGAGTGTTGAATGTGTGCTCTATTGAATGCCATATTTCATGAGATGTTTTACATCCTATAAGTTGAGATAGAATGGTAGGTCCAATGGAAGATAACAGCCAAGAACTGATGAGGCTATCTTGCTTTTGATAGTTAGAGTAATCTTTGTTGATTACAAGCTTTCCATCACTGTCAGTGACATACTTTGTTGGAGTAATTAGTGTTCCAAACACATACTCCTCAATATCATATCCCCTTATGGCTGTTTCAATTTGAAATTTCCATAACATATAGTTTGATTCATCAAGAATGGTTGTCACTAACTGACTCTATGCTTTGGTTATTGATTTCAGCAGATCTTGAGATTCATAATGATGAGAGATAGTCGCTCTTGAAGTGTTGAGGGAATCTTAAACATCATTAGCATTGTCTCCTACCATGTTGATTATTTGAGAAACAAAAGAACAGATTATCAGATGAAGAATTTTGAAGTTATGAGGTCAACAAGTGGTGCAGCCAGAGGAATCTGGTGATGAATCAACTCTAAAGATGACCTCTAGGTGAGGCACTGCTACTAAGTTTGAAAAAGAAGATCAGAAACCAAGTTGGTTGGCAGTTCATGATCACAGTTTATAGTTCTCTATCAAGAACTGTAAGAACAGTGGGTAAGGGATTAAAAAAGGCTTCCTCGACGATGACAATGATTTGAGTGGAGCACCATGCAGCCACCGTTAGATTATGAGGAATATTCTGATAATGGTTGGCGAGGCACTTTTAGATGATGACAATCATTAGGTTGATTTTGTGAGCTCTGATACCATGTGAGAAATATTGAAAAGAGGAAATGATTTGCTTCTTGTATTATTTAGAATGAATATCACAATATTGTACATCGGTATGCTATTGTATTTATACAAGTGGTATACAAAGAGATATAATACCAGTGGGCTGCAGTTCAAGGCCCAAAGGCAAATATAACCTCACCGCATGTTTGAGTGAATTTGTATAATGTCGGCTGCCTTATCATATTATTCATTCTTTCTCTAATACTTCCATGCAACATTAGTGTCACAACAATAGTTTCTATCTACCTCCATCGAACTATTTTATCCAATGGTGTGTTTATTTATTGCCTATGTTCAATTTTCCTATGATTATATATTAGTGTAGAATAAGCATGCATGTTATATTCCACCATTATTCATGTGCCATTGAGCACTAATTAACTTTTACGAACCTGAAAGGTGTAAATGTAAAAGATATAGCCTTTTTCCTCAAAATACACACACACAAAAGCCATTATGTCAATAGAGTGCGGTGGTGATGAAGTAGTTGTTTCTGCCCATCTCATCAGGTTCTCTAAGTTTAAGGTACGATCTTATCTATCTGGCATATTATAGCTATTGGATTCGCAAGACTTTCAATAATCATAATTTCATTAGTTACTATTTAATTTACAGTAGTTATGATGGATTATCATGTCCGTTTATCTTTAAGTAAGGATGGTTAGCATTGTACTACTTCCACTTAACAAATTATTCCTAGAGCGAGTCCATTTGTTTATGGTTATATTCGTAATAATGCAAAAAAATTATATATATATATATATATATATATATATTCGTATCTTTTTTTTATATTCATCATTTGTGTTTTTTTTACAAGGTGGATGTGCCCAGTGAAAGCATGAAGATAGATACATGGAGTAAGATTGTGGAATTAATAAATTGCAAGGATAGTTTCAAAATATAAAAAACATCATCTCCAAAATAAGCTTACGTTTCTAGTCCCTATTTTCAAATCCAACTATGCCAAAAGACGCAAATACCCTTTACATTTTTAGCATTTCAAACGCGCATAACTTTCTGTAGAAACATCGGATCTGCACCCGGTTTTTACTAAAAAATTTACAGGGTTTAAAATGAGATCCATTGTTGATACCAAAATATCATATTTGCAATAAGACTGCAACTATTCCATATATTTGAAGAGAATTCTGCAATTTTTGAAAAACATCAATTTTTTTCAAATGTCAGTAATTATTTCATAAAATTGCAGAGTTTTATGCAATTATGTATAATAATTGCAGACTTCTTTGCTATTATTTATATAATTGCCGAGTTTTCTATAATTATTCCGTATATTTGCCATTTTCTGCAATTACATGAAATAATCATCAATTTTTCTTCAAATGTCAGCAATTATTCCATATAATTGCAGACTTTTATGCAATTATGTAGAATAATTGCATGCTTCTCTGCTATTATTTCATATAATTGCCGACTTTTCTATAATTATTCCGTATATTTGCCATTTTTTACAATTATATGAAATAACCGTTAATTTTTCTTCAAATGTCAGCAATTATTTCATATAATTGTAAACTTTTATGAAATTACATGGAACAATTGCAGACTTTTATGTAATTATATGGAATAATTATAGACTTCTATGCTATTATTCTATATAACTGCAGACTTTTCTGCAATTATTCCGTATATTTGCCCTTTTTTGCAATTAAATAAAACAATCATCAATTTTTCTTTAAAGGACAGCAATTATTCCATATGATTGCAAACTTTTATAAAATTATACGGAACAATTGCGTACTTTTGTGCGATTCAGTGGAATAATTGCAGACTATTCTGTAATTAAATGGAATTTTTTTGCAATTATTCCAAGTAATCGCAGAAAAGTGCAATTATACCATATAATTGTAGACTTTTCTGCAATTATTGCACATAATTGCTGAATTGTCTACAGTCATGGTATAAAATTGCAGAAAATTTACATCGATTTATAACTTGGTTTGCCATTGTTTTTACATATGCATAATGTCACTTATTAGAAAATTAATAAAATTTGTGATTTAATGGTGAAAACAGTTTATTAATCCGTCGTTTGAAGAATCAATATTACGTAATTTATATTTTTTTTAGGACGTTTTGTATATTAAGGTTGATTTTAGGGATGTGTTTCTTATTTTCACTAAATTATAATCATTCAGCGTTTGCATAAGCATGATCCAACAATTTTCACTTAACAATATATCATCTGATGGGGACACTGGGTTACCTTTCTGCGCTGCAGATGCACTTTAGTTTGCTGATTTCCTTACATATCGTAGTCTAAGATGCGTTTATATATATGCAGCCGTTCAGTCTACTGCTTTCCCAGCTGATTATCATATTCATTGTTGTGCTTTAGCTGTAGTTCAGACTGTTGTTCCCTACATGTCTGCCCGCTTGTTTTCCCACTATATCTACCATTGTTCTGGATCTAGCGCTGAAGTCATGTGCTATGTTCTGGTCATTGTTGGTATGTCGCACTCTCTTTTCTATGTGGGTAGTAGTAACTAACTCAAGAGGTAGCATATGGTGATTCAGTATGCATATTGCTTAATGCTTGATCTTGTACCCTAAGTTTTTGTCTGCTGTTCAGTACACTGTAATTGTGTCGTGTGTCCCCTGCCAGCCGTTTAATTTACATTCTGAGCTAATTGGTGCTACACACATTCTTACGTATAGGGTTGGACCTTATTTGTTTTAACTTAAGGCTGAGCGGTGTTAGTTAACTTACGGTCATGCTGGCTGTACGACTTCATGTATTAATCTCTATGCTGATCTTATGGGCTGTTTGTTTTTAGTATGTTACTAGATTTGTTGGCAGACATTATTTTCTACCATGTGGTTAGTATACGCTCGCGCATTTGATTTAGAAAATAAAAACCAAATTTATCTGTTGTCCTCCAATGTTACTTGGTATTATTTGCTTGTGTTTGGTGTTTACAAAATTTCCTAAAATTATATTTTTTAAGATTAGAATGACTATCTTAACAGAAGTATAATTTCTTTTAATATTTTTCAAGAAAATAAATAATGTTATCATGGTCTTTTGTTCATTTTTTTGACTCCTAATAATGCTTGCACCTTTTTTTTTTCGTTTATTTAATTTGATGTTAATATATTATTGAGCTAATATTTTTACTTTTACATTTAGCATCAAAATGATCGCTTTTTTGACCTATGTACGATAGTACTGTAATGTAGGATTAGAGCAATTAAAGAGGCCTGTTTAGAGCATCTTTAAGGGAGGAGAAATGAGGGTGCCGAAGCAATTTAAAAGTGTGATTTCCAAATTTTTTAGCCGACGAGTGTAAAAAATTGTTTTGGTTTTCTAGAAATGGTTTTCTAAAAACCTGTTTATAATATAATAGGGTTTTTGAAAATCGTTTAGAGTAAACAGATTTCAGAAAACGGTTTGTAGCATAGTATGGTTTTTGAAAACCGTTTAGAATAAACGGTCTTTAAAAATCTGTTTATATCATAAATGGTTTTCTTATTACCGTTTATAAATTGCCGCTTGAAAAAAAGGTCCTCGCTTCTTTCCATTCTCCACGCTTGCATAGATTTTCTTTCTTTGTTTTTTTTTTGGGTTTTGCTACATATGCTTTTATATACCGAGACAACTTTGTGGATATTAGGAAAAGTAGAATTTGACTCTATCCCGCGATCCAGTTGACTTTTGAAAAAGTAGAGGTTGAAAACAAAAATCTAAAAATCCTTAAAAACTATGGAATTGCATTATGTTTAGCTAAACTTGCGGATTGGATAAAAAAAGGGAATATTGTTTCCAATCATTGTAAATATTAGTTTGTGATGACAATATATAAAAACTAGAACTCTATTTAAGCCTGCTTCATAAAAAGAAATAATGTGCTTGGAAACTAATGATATTTCTTTGACAGAGTTATTCTGTAGCGACCCCGTTCTTATTGTGATTACAAAAGGAAGTAAGCATTGATTCAAGATTGTTTGATTTGTTCACCATCGATGATTTTAGAAGTAGTATGGGTTATGTAGGATAAAACCTTGCGTGCATAAAAATTCATAGTTGATTATATGAGTTTTCTTTGTCTTGATTCTCTTTTGGCATTTCGTTTTCAAAATTTTTAATTTATCAGTTTACGTCTGTTTTACTAGATCTCTCTTACTGCTTACATTTAAATTTTATACGACTATTTACAAATAATTCATCTGCTACCTCATATCATTTTCTTTTTAAATCCATATACTTAGTTTAATTACATAATTTCAAATTTAAAATGTTCCAATAAATTGAGTTAACTATTTTTTTTAATATTTCTAATAAATACCACCAAGCGGCTATTTCATCATATATACCGCTATTGTACCAACCGAAAGTGTAAAATTAATTTTTTATTCGATTATGATATATAAATCACACAACTTAGTAGTACTAAATTTAGTTTGGAATTTATTTATTTCAATAAAGTTATCATGCACTGTATTATAAATTTTTATTTTTAACTTCAAATGTCAATATTTAAAACTAACATGATTATTTACAAAATCCATCTCATTTTTCCAATAATATTTTACATTTTAGTCCATATATTTAAATTAATTATGCGATTTTAAATTAAAAATAATTAATAAATACAGTTAAATGATATTATTTAGTCCACCAACTGGATTATGAAATCTCGATATGTAAAACATAATCATAATAACAAAATGGTAAATTGTCTTTTCTTTTCTTTTTTGAATTCTCGCACCTAAGGCAAATCACTTCCAACGGGACAATGATGTTTGCCGTAAATTGTCTTTTCTATTATAGCAAAACAGATAACATATGACATACACATAAACAATAAAGAAATTTTGTAAAAAATGCTCACGAAATTTCAAAATACACGGTTGTCCATTCTAAAGGACATATTTAAAAGAATATCTTTAGTTTTTAATTCAATCCAGAATGTAAATATTTATAGTAAAACTGCAAATATTTCACTTTCACTAAAACAAAAGAATCAAACATTTGCTCTTTGTAAAAAAAATTGAATTTTTTCAACATTTTGTTATAGAAACATGCGATTAAGTTCAGATTTAGTTTCAATAAAACAAAAATAAGTGTCAAAAATAATATTATGGGTGTAATTTAAAACATATTTTTCATAAAGGGCTTTAGTGCATTAATTTTGAAAATAAAAGGTGGATCCTAACTTCTACTAAATAATAATACCAAATTCACTTATCTCAATAAATTCATCATATAACGCGTTACAAAATTATGTTCTTTTCACTTTAAATACACTTTTTTTAAAATCAGTTCTTTGTTATATCAATGAACCATTAGTTGATTCACCTCCTTAAAAATCATTAGCAGGGCAGTAAGGATAAAGAGTGTGACATCAACTAATGTAATACAATATGCATAAATTTCTTCATACATTATACAACACATATACAACACATAAAACAAATTTCATTTGCAACCCAGATGTTCTCTTCCTATCCGACCCAATTCTCCTTTTATCTTCCAAAACCCTTATCCATCATCATTTAACTCTATCCCCCATCTTTCACATACTTGCTCATAACTCCTCATTCCTTTTGTTTTCAGTGCCGATCCTCAATGCATCATCAAAACATCGGTTTGTATTAATTTTGCTCTCTGGATCTTTGTCAGCTTCTTTTGCTCAAATATTCTTGAATTTTGCTTATGCCAAAGATTACAAACGATGGTAAATCTTGCTGAGTCAATTTGAGTGATCTGCTCAGCCTCGGTAAACTCTCTATCTAGTTCTTCTATTTCCTCATGAAGTTTCATTGAGCTCGTAGGATTAAGCTTTATGTTTAAACACATCAATGTCCAGATGTAAGTGTTGTATGTGATAGAATTAGGATTATGCTGTAACGACCTGGAATTTTCGACACCGGAAATTCCAGATTGTTAGGGTTAGGAAAGAAAAAACATAGAAGAAGAAACAGAAACAAACACAGAATATTACATTCGCAGCGGATCAAAATATAATATCAAATAGTAGCATTTACACAAAGAAAGCTGCAAAAGTTAATTTACTTACAAAATCAGAGTACAACCAAACTGGACAGTTGTAACAACTTGTCTCAGAAAACAAACAAACAACTACAATACACAGTGGAATTACTCCTTACGTTCCTGCCATCTAGCTCGCCACCTGAGCTCCAGATCATCCTAACCTGAAATCTATAATACACGGTCTGACCCGAGCGTTACATTAAAGTAACACACGAGTCAGGCTGGAAACCAGCGTAAGTAAACTCAAACAATTTGAAATACTAAGTTATAAAACTTATTTGAAAATCAGGGTAACTCTTACCTCACTACGAGTTCTTAACATGATATAGTCAATCATTTATTACAAAACAATATTTAAGAACTGTTACTAGGTTCAAATGGTCATGTTACTTAAATATTCCATTCCAACCTACTTGATTCTAAAATCAAATCTATAAAGAATTATTGTAGATTTCTAATCGAAGTGGTTTCGGGTATTTGCTGATACCCGACCCCGGTCTCATCGAATCCAGTGTCATCTTTAATCCAAATTGTTTAAGTGAATACAATTCAATTTTAAAAATAGGATGTCACATTTACACAGCAATTCTTCATCGATAGATAACCCACGTTATCACAGTTCAAACCAACATCATATCATTGAGCATCACAAATTATCGGTCTAGGGATTATAGTCAGTTCATACATTCTATACAATTTAATCATCCATAATCAAGATTGGTTAGTTATACAATTCCTAATTAATTTAATTTAATCACCAAATAAATTAAATTAATTAATTTTAAATCCTGCTTAATTAACCTTAACTAATTAAGACCCTAATTAATTTAATTAAAGATGAACCCTTTACCTTAATTAATCACTTAATTATCATTTAAATATTTTTAAAATTAGATGCTTGAAATCAATTTATATAAAAACATTTGAGAATATTTTTATTAATTAAAGTTTAATACACTTACCTTAATCACTTCTTAATTACATTATTAAATTTCATTTGAAAAACATTTAGGGATTAATTTAATTAATTAACCTAACATAATTATTTTTAAACATAACAATTTTTAAAACATTTGAATTTTAACATTTTAAATCCTTGAACTTGTTTGAAAACTTGTTAATAAATTTACTTTGGAATCCCGGTTAACAACCCTTTGAAACATATTCATATTTTTTAAAACTTTAAAACAAGATCATGCTTTCATTTAAAAACCTGATTAAGAAAGTTGTTTAAAGTAAAACCTGTTTTCTTTACAAACTTAAAACTGGTACCACAATAATACCCTTACCCGAGCCAAACTGGAGAACCCCCGAGCCAAACCCCAAGCAAAAACTCACATCACTCGCCTCGAGACAACACGTGATCGACTACGAGCCTGACCCAAGCCGGACCTCTCTTCCCCAATCCACAACCACGCCAGACACAAACATGCACACGTACAAGTGCACCTCCGACCTGATCAACTTCGGCCCTCGTCGAGACCTTCAACAAGTCGCCGATCACCCCGCTGACTAGCCCAACCTCCCAGTTTGACGAACTCGACTGGAAATCAAAATCGAGCTGTTCGATCAGACTGGAAACCACAACTTGATCAAAAAATTCATCCTGCACCGCCACGTACGGCCACCAGACTTCTCGCCGACCATCCCAGAGCAGCGTCACCGTCCCACGCTTCGATTCCCCAACCGGTCGATTCCGATTCACTCACGACGTCGCACGATCTCGAGGAACAACATCGGCCAAACTGGCCGATAAAACCCTAAATCGACGTTTCCAAGCCGCGCCGACCACCTAAAAACCCATCCACCATTTTTCCCTAGCTCCTCCACACGAGCTACCTTCTACGTCAAACCCGACAACCAACTCCTCGCCGATCGTCGAAAATCGACGAAAAAGCATATACCTATCAACTCAGAAATTCTCAACATATACAAACTTAAAAATCATGAAACCACCATCTAAAATCATCATTTTCAAATACGAATCTGTTTCTGAAATCAAAACTTGAAATTATGATCATTGATTTTTCTGATTTGAAAAGGTTTCACTGTAATATCCTATTTTTGAAATATTTATTAAGTATTTCCACTTGAAACTATTTTTAAAAATGAAATTACATTGGAGATCATAGTCTAACAATGTTTCGTTGGGATGATATGAATTTATTTGTGTTAATCTGTGCCTATAATTCAAACAAAGGAAGTTATATATACATATACACAGACATGCATAGTCTTTTCACATTCATATACATGTAATTACATCCATTCATCCATGAAAACAGTATTCACTACATTACTACAAAATTTTATCACATGCATCAAAGTTAAAAATAGATTTAAGCTTTTAAAACAAAAGTTTACTCACTGGAATATGTTGATAACAGAGAACAGGCTTTTCCTTTTTGATCTGGAATTGATTTATTTTGATTTGTAACTGGAAGCTTGAATCCTACTTACTTCAGTTGAATTTGAAGTTGCTTGATTTCAGTTTGAAAGCTTTAAAGTTTGATTTGTTTTTAGTTTTAATTTAAAAGAAGAAAGAAGAGGAGATGTATATGAAAGGAGAAGAAGTATAGATATATGTGAGTATATAGCCTTGTTTGTTTTCCATTATATTTATTTATTTTTTTAAAACGAAGAAAAAAATTAAGTTTGACAATTGTAATTTGCATGTTATCTTAGCTACAAATGTTTAATGCATGCTATACAAGGCTTACAAATGTTTTAAACCCTTTATTTAATGTTTCTTATGCGTTTTACATGTTTTTATATTTAATTTATGTGTTATGTTTTATTTATTTATATATACATACGAACCATATTTAGTCATGAATTTTTTTAAAAAGAAAGCTTAATAAACTCTTTATTAAATCTTATTTTAACTATCATACTTTTGAATAGATAAATATTTATCTTTAGAGTTTTAAAAATATAGAATTTTAGCTTTAAATACTCTTTGAAAACTGTTATATTGAATTTAAATCAATGCTTCCAAATCACAATACATATACATATACATATATATATATATATTATAATTAGAAAACATATTTTAATTTGTTTTGAAAAGATAAATTTGCTAATTTAAATAATTTTAAAAGAAGATTATCAAAACTAATAGTTATATCTAGATATATGTATTCATCAGAATTCTATTTGTTCAACTTATAAATTAGTTAATTATCCAATTATTAAGTGTCCGAAAAATCCGGGTTATCACATATGCCTTAGGAGTAACTATGTAATTGTTATATATATCTAACTTAATAATCAATCTTGTTTGAAATAAAAGATGTTTTTTTGTTATACTTGATATAATATGTTATATTAATTAATTATTTAATTACAATAATATTTAATAGAAAATCCATAAATGGTAAGTTTTGTGATAGTAGTTATAATTTGTTGTAATCATGAGTGATTTATCATAATAAAATAAACATATCATATTAAATATTCCTAGTCAATATTGAGATTGGATATCGATGCATCCGTTAAGGCTAGAGCACGTAATGGTCTCCAAATTTTGGATGGTGTACTACTCATAACTACTATGGGAACCAAAGGGTACGTACTGATAGTTACTAGAGAACTATGGAACGACTCACTCGATAGTTTTCTAATGGTTAATATAACTAAAAGGCCGATTAGAAAATATCGATGTGATAAAATTACGCAGTTCTCTTGATCTAAGAATACCGTTGATCTTCAACGTGGAAAATGTGCTTTGATTATAGTTAAGTCATGGCACGGCGTCCATTGAAGGACTATAGTTGGGTCGAGTGGAAGCATTGGAAGTGAAACACTATTTAAGAAGGGATTCGTATCCTCGGTTATATGAGGTTAGTATCATGGTTAACTGAAGTCAACTCAAAGTCAAAGTTTCTGGCCAAAACGTTTCGGTTAATAATAATTGTTATTATTGAACTAAGGATTCTGTGTGACGCCCCACCTCTATACCCACTCTAGCCAAGGACACTACGGAGTAATTCCGTCAACTAGCGTGGAGAATAAGGCTGTTGAGGAGGGACCATTTGTGTAATTGCTTTGTGCGAGCACCGATATGTCAGATAGTACAACATGCATCTGGTAGGAAATCCGACATACCGATACAAACTCAAAGCTACTACATAGTGGCTATATATATTCTTCGGAAACAAATATAGAAATAAACATAACACAAATCAGTCACAGACATCCATATCACAAAGGCTGAAATAGATATGAATATATAACACATGAAAGTGTACATTAGAGTAGTGGTCAGACAAGATCCACAATATTACAAAAGAATAGCTACAAGTGCTAGACAAAAAAATATGGATACATCAATGAGTCTATATCTCAAATGTATAGAACAATAACTACTAATCTAAGTAGTTAGCCAAAAGTCAAGGTGATAATCCCGGTGTGAAGTCAAGCAGAAGCACCTGTAACATCTCGGTCTGACCAGAGTATTATTTAATAAAAAATACTAAACGGATCAGTCTAGCTATAAATATCAGATAAAATGATATAGAATAAGAGATATGACATAAACATATGATAACCACAAAGCCATACTGTGATAAGTACGTAATTGAAAATCAACAAGAGATTAATCAATATCACCAGAATCTTCTCAAAGATCAAAAAGAATGTCATACTCTATATTTTTATTTACAAAAAGTTAATGACACACAAATTCACCAATGCACAAATATTGATAAAACTTATCAATGTAAATCACGAAAATTGGTGAAAACACAAATTCCAGAAATCAATAATGGAAATCCAGAAATCACAAAAAAGGAGGGAGGCCTATCACAAAACGGGAGCATGAAAACTCATCAACACGTGTATCACAAAATGGAACGCTATTCCATGGTTGCTAACCATTAATTTTGAGCCGAAGCTCCACAAAACGGCCCGAAGACCATGGGTCGCTACCCCACCAAATTGAGCAGAAGCTCCACAGAAACGGGGTTTAGTCTCCCTCATAGACAAAGAGACATCGCACATTTGCTAGTCTAAATCATAAAAATGATCATCAGCGATCATCAAGACGTGTCAATTACAATGAGCTAGTAACTATATAAGCATAGCTTCATGTCCCATAAGCACTAGCTTAACTTAAATATTTACGAACAAATTGTAGATCTCCACTCAAAAATTATCACAAGAGATTCAATCGAACAAGTCCAAGAATTAACCGACGAAGTAAACGCAAGCGTTTCATACTACTTGTTTTACGAAGCCGTTTAATTAGATTTCTCGTATGAGTGAGATAAAGTGACAAATCACAAAAATGATTGTAGAAACAATAAATCACAAAAATTCACATTCGAAGACGTGAATAAAACCCAAGGAATTCGATTCCGAATCCATCAAAGCGGAAATACCCTCGCGACATAAAAGTCACGACTTACGACTTAACATAAGTCAACACAAGAAATCAGCGACTCAAGAAATAGCACACGGCTTAACTGCGCGACTTACATGGCGCGACCTATGACATGGCGCGACCGAGCACGACGCGGCCAAATCAATGCCGAGCGACTTAAGGTAGAGCGCGACCTAAGGGGGGTAAGGATAGGCCGAGCGACCTAACGACCTACGGGTTGCGACCTATAGCAGGTCGAGCGACCTAAATTGGAGCAGGCCGAGTGACTTAGGATGGTGCGACCTAACATGGAACAACCCAACATATAGCCGAGCGATCTAACATGGCCGAGGCTAACGACCTAAGATACACACGACCTAAGGAGGTAACGGCATAGGAGTAATCTACAATAATTGAAGGATCCACGTAAATTCCGGATTCGAAAATAATATGACCAAGCAATTTCACACGAGATTGCCAAATATGGCATTTAGAAAATTTTGCTTTCAATTGATTTCTCCTAAGTGTTTCCAACACAATCTGAAGATGCTTTTCATGCTCCTCCTCGGTTTTAGAATACACAAGAATATCATCAATAAAGATGAGAACAAACCGATCGAGGAAGTCTTTGAAAACTCTATTCATAAGGTCAACGAAATAAGCCGGAGCATTCGTTAAACCAAATGGCATAACGAGCCATTCATATGATCCATAACGAGTACGGAACGATGTCAAAGGAATACTATCCTCTGCAATTCGAAGCTGATGAAAACTGGTAGCTAAGTCTAATTGTGAAAAGACTCTAGCACCACTAAGTTGATCGAATAGATCATCAATCCGAGGTAAAGGATATTTATTCTTGATAGTAAGATCATTAAGCTTGCGGTAGTCAACGCAAAGCCTAAGTGTACCATCGGATTTCTTTACAAAAATAGCCGAAGCTCCCCAAGGCGAGAAACTAGAGTGAATAAATTGCTTCATCTCCAATTCGGATAATTGTTTGCGCATCTCCTCATTCTCCTTATTGGACATGCGATAAGAAGGATAAGTAATAGGTTGAGCTCCAGGGATGAGATTAATTCTAAACTCAATTTCTCGCTTAGGTGGTAATCCTAAAACGGGCTCAAAGATGTCGGAAAATTCACGAACATGAATAAGAGAAATAATATCTTCCTCATCATCATTATCGTCATCATGAGGATTTAAAGAATATAAAGATGCAACCAAGCTGGAATCCGAATCTTTAAGGTCAATAGAAATCTGCTTAACAGATTGAGGATGTCAAAGATGAATAGTCCGCTCAGGACATAGGATTTGGGCTTCATAGCGGTTAAGCCAATCCATTCCCAAAATCATTTCAAAGCTTAAGTAGCGCATAACATGCAAATCGGCTCGAAAAGAAAAATTACACAAAATAATCTCAACATCTTTACACAATAAAATGATCGTTGCGGATCCACCAACCGGATTCGCAATTCTCAATGAAGTCATTAAACACAAAACATCCAAAGAAAAAGTATCAACAAGTTCTTTTGATATAAAAGAATAGGACGCACCCGTATCAAAAAGAACTCGAATAGGATGATCACGAAATAGAACAATGCCATCAAGGATAGAATGAGAAATACCTTTACCACGAGATTGTTGCCAGGGGCTTGAGCAACATTAAGCTTTCCCTCCCTTTTGCCTTGAAGTCTGGGATAAGAAGATAAATAATGATCCGAGCTTTTGCAATAGCGACAAGCATGAGGCTTTGAACACTTGTTCGCATAATGGTCCGTAGAACCACAATTGTAGCATTGCCCACTACTAGAGGTAGAAGTCTTAGTTGCCAGAGAGGCTTGCTTCCCATTATTATTTTTAGGATAAGGACCTTTGAACTTATTTGGCATTTTCTTGTCGTTGAAGTTCGGTTTGGCGCTCCCAACCTCAACATCACTTTCTTTATCTGCCTCTTCAAGTCGAAGAGCGATATCAACGAGTTGGTCAAAAGAAACTTCTAACTTTAGAAGTAATGGCTTCTTGAGATTTTTATTCAAGCCATAAACAAATCATTGGTTCTTCTTCAATAGGGTGTTTATGTATTCGACCCCGTATTTAGAAAGTGCCTCGAATGATGCGACATAATCTGCCATGGAGGATTCACCTTGAACAAGGTTAATAAAACGACGAGCCAATGTCACCTTCTCAGCTTCTGGCACAAACTTTAATTCGAATCGTTTTCGGAATTTCTCCCAAGTAAGATCCGCTTCATTTATTTCAGATATCAGAAGCTCATACCAATCTAATGCTCTTTCTTGGAGCATACTAGAGGCCACCTGAACACGGTGAAGATCAATAAGATTCATGCGAGAAAAGATTCGATCGCACGTTCTCAGCCAAGCCTGGACCTCAATAATAGTTTTAGAACCTTTGAATGGCTTTCCACCAAAATTGGTATAATTGCTGCACAAACGTGCAAATCCAGACTTAGGGTGAGTGGACTCCGGATTAGATCCGGCTGCTTGAGCATTCCTTACTAGATCAAGGAGCTGCTGGGCAGACATAAATACTCAATCTTAGGGAGTAGCTCTAGATTGACCAGCGCTGGGACGGCCTGGTCTAACCTTTTCTCTTCCTTAAGAAGGAAGAAGGAAGAAGAAAAAGGTTATTCAGAAAATGAATATCAAACAATAATTGGTGATAAAACAAGGAATCACAAAAGAAATTAGGGTAGAACGGTTCGAAACCCCGAATAAAATCCTAAGGCACGACTCCTAAGATGGACTTAGGACGATGATCCTTGTTAAATTATTCTACATTGTTTCGAAGTTTGGCTCTGATACCAAGCTGTAACGCCCCACCTCTATACCCACTCTAGCCAAGGACACTACGGAGTAATGCCGTCAACTAGCACGGAGAATAAGGCTGTTGATGATGGACCATCCGTGTAATTGCTTTGTGCGAGCACCGATATGTCAGATAGTACAACATGCATCTGGTAGGAAATCCGACATACCGATACAAACTCAAAGCTACTACACAGTGGCTATATATATTCTTCGGAAACAAATATAGAAATAAACATAACACAAATCAGCCATAGACATCCATATCACAAAGGCGGAAATAGATATGAATATATAACACATTAAAGTGTACATCAGACTAGTGGTCAGACAAGATCCACAATATCACAAAAGAATAGCTACAAGTGCTAGACAAAAGAATAGAGATACATCAATGAGTCTATATCTCAAATGTATACAACAAAAACTACTAATCTAAGTAGTTAGCCAAAAGTCAGGGTGATAATCCCAGGTGTGAAGTCAAGCAGAAGCACCTGTAACATCTCGGTCTGACCCGAGTATTATTTAATAAGAAAATAATAAATGGATCAGTCTAGCTATAAATATCAGATAAAATGATATAGAATAAGAGATATGACATAAACATATGATAACCATAAAGCCATACTGTGATAAGTACGTAATTGAAAATCAATAAGAGATTAATCAATATCACCAGAATCTTCTCAAAGATCAAAAAGAATGTCATACTCTATATTTTTATTCACAAAAAGTTAATGACACACAAATTCAGCAATGCACAAATATTGATAAAACTTATCAATGTAAATCAAGAAAATTGGTGAAAACACAAATTCCAGAAATCATCAATGGAAATCCGGAAAACACAAAAAGGGGTGGAGGCCTATCACAAAACGGGAGCATGAACACTCACCAACACGTGTATCACAAAATGGAACGCTATTCCATGGTTGCTAACCATTAATTTTTAGCCGAAGCTCCACGAAACGGCCCGAAGACCATGGGTCGCTACCCCACCAAATTGAGCAGGAGCTCCACAGAAACGGGGTTTAGTCTCCCTCGTTGACAAAGAGACATCGCACATTTGCTAGTCTAAATCACAAAAATGATCATCAACGATCTTCAAGAAGTGTCAATTACAATGAGCTAGTAACTATCTAAGCTTAGCTTCATGTACCATAACCACTAGCTTAACTTAAATATTTACGAACAAATTGTAGATCTCCACTCAAAAATTGTCACAAGAGATTCAATCGAACAAGTCCAAGAATTAACCGACGAAGTAAACGCAAGCGTTTCATACCACTTGTTTTACGAAGCCGTTTAATTAGATTTCTCGTACGAGTGAGATAAAGTGACAAATCACAAAAATGATTGTAGAAAGAATAAATCACAAA
This sequence comes from Allium cepa, assembly GCA_030765085.1. Classification (NCBI taxonomy): domain Eukaryota; kingdom Viridiplantae; phylum Streptophyta; class Magnoliopsida; order Asparagales; family Amaryllidaceae; genus Allium; species Allium cepa. The sequence continues at coordinate 171,308,020 of CM060932.1, forward strand.
AATTCACATTCGAAGACGTGAATAAACCCAAGGAATTCGATTCCGAATCCATCAAAGTGGAAATACCTTTGTGACATAAAAGTCACGACTTACGACTTAACATAAGTCAACATAAGAAATCAGCGGCTCAAGAAATAGCACAGGGCTTAACTGCGTGACTTACATGGCGCGACCTATGACATGGCGCGACCTAGCACGGTGCGACCAAATCAATGCCGAGCGACTTAAGGTAGAGCGCGACCTAAGTGGGGTAAGGATAGGCCGAGCGACCTAACGACCTACGGGTTGCGACCTATAGCAGGCCGAGCGACCCAAATTTGAGCAGGCCGGCGACTTAGCATGGTGCGACCTAACATGGTGCAACCCAACATATAGCCGAGCGATCTAACATGGCTGAGGCTCATGACCTAAGATACACACGACCTAAGGAGGTAACGGCATAGGAGTAGCATGCGGCCTAAGGAGTGCGACCTAAGGCGCAAGTGACCTAGCATGGTTGCAAGCTAAAGCAGGCCGACCAAGACGAGCGACCTAATATATAGCCGAGCGATCTAAGAGCTCGCGGCTTAAGGAGGTGAGCGGCCTAACACGAAACGACCTAAGGGTAGAAGGAGAGTAGGCCGAGCGACCTAACGACCTGACGATCTAAGGAGTAAAAAAGACCGTGCGACCTAAGGGGGTTGCGACCTAATGACCTAAGACGTATGAGAAGGCCGAGCGACCTAAGTTGCGAAGGTGGCCGAGCGACCTAACTGTACGCGACCTAACTACGCGTGAGCTAACTGCAGGCCGAGAGATTTGTATGCAGGCCGAACGACCTAGGGAGTTACGACCTAAGGGGGAAAGCCGAGCGACCTAACGACTAAACAAGGCCGAACGACCTAAATGCAGGTCGACCTAAAGGAGACAAGGCCGACCAACGACCTAGCACGGCGCGACCTATAGGGGAGCGACCTAATGTGCAGGCCGAGAATCCTTCATGTGCAGGCCGAGCGACCTATGGAGTTTGAAGTGCAAAACTCACCCAATTTGCAACCGATCGAGCACGGACGCTAGGGGATTATGCCCATAGGCTTCCCGGTCCTATTGGCTCCTCGATGCATCACCAAATACGTGTTCAAACATCAAAGATTGGATTTTTAAAGATTTGAACCCAAAACACTAAAAATTGGAATTTTCACCAATTCAATCCAAACCAAAAGCAAATGCACATGAATAAGTGCTAGGAATTCATACCTAACAATCAAAGATAGTTATAGACAAAGATGTGAGATAAAAATCTCACCTTTACACAAAATTAATGAAGAAGAAGCTTGAAAGCAAGGAAGAATCAATGTGTTTTCTTTGAATTTGGAGTTAGATGTTGGATTTGCAAATGAACTTGATCTTGGAGCTTTAATTTCCCATTCCTTCCTCCATTTTTGATGAAGCTTGAGTGTTAGGAAATGAAAGTAAAGTTATGAAGGGAAGGGGGTGGAGTTTGAATTAATAGTTTAGGCTAATGGCTAAACCAAACCCAAAGCCCAAAGTGAAAAAGTAGCAAAAATCAACTTACTCCAAACATATCAAAGCTTATACTCAAAAAGGTTGCAAACGGTGCTTTGGACCCAATGGAAGTGGTTCCGAGTCCTAATTCGACCGTATGCGAAAAGTAACTTTTCGGACTAAAATTTGACAAACGATAAAATATTTAAATATTCAATCGTAAAGTATGCGGGTTGTTACGGACTCCACTCCTTAAAGAAATTGCGTCCTCGCAATATTTAAGGAGAAAATATATAGTAACAACCATAAAAGCATATACAACACACAAAAAATTTGAAATAAGAAGTTCACCTCAAAGAGCACGGGAAAGTAAGTCCGGATGTGTTCGCTCGATGAACTCTCTAGATTCCAAAGAGCAGTCCTTAGGATTTGAGGACCGTTGGACTTTAACAAGCGGAACATGCTTATTTCGGAGGCGCTTGACCTCCGAAGCAATAATACGGATAGGATGTTGCTCATAAGTTAAATTAGGTGAAACTTCAATTTCTTCCACATCACCGGGCTCAAGAATAGAATTGGAATCTCGAAGGTATTTCTGTAATTGAGAAACGTGAAACACGTCATGAATAGCAGAAAACTGAGCCGGTAATAAAAGGCGATAAGCCATGGAACCAATACGTTTGGTGATAGGAAATGGCCCAATATATCGAGGTGCTAACTTTTCCGATCGACTAAAACGTACAACATCCTTCATAGGTCAAACACGAATAAACACAAGGTCTCCCACAGAAAATTCTAATTTCCTTCTTCGGTTATCGGCATAGGATTTTTGTCTACTTTGGGCTTCTTTCATCCTATGACGAATAAGGTCAATCTTCTCTGTGGAATCATGAATAAAATCTGGACCTAAAACCAGCTTCTCACCGACCTCAAGCCAACAAGAAGGAGAACGGCATGGCCTTCCATAGAGTGCCTCAAAAGGTTCCATACCAATACTAGATTGGAAGCTATTATTATAGGAAAACTCAACTAGAGCACTATGATCTTCCCAACTTCCACCAAAATCAAGGACACATGCACGAAGAAGATCTTCAAGAGTTTGATTCACATGCTCGGTTTGTCCATCGGACTGGGGATGATAAGCGGTGCTAAAATTAAGCTTCGTTCCCAAAGCTTTTTGAAGACTCTTCCAAAATCCACTAGTAAACAATGGATCACGATCACAAACAATAGAAGTAGGAACTCCATGCAATTTAACAATTTCTTTGATAAAGAGTTTGGCCAAGAGAGGAACGATTCGATTGGACCGAACGGGTATAAAATGGGCGGATTTAGTAAGTCTATCAACTATCACCCATAAGCTATCATGACCCGAACGGGAACGGGGAAGGCCGTCTATAAAAGCCATGGAAATTTGATCCCACTTCCAAATTGGAATTTCTAAAGGTTGCTATAACCCACCGGGCCTTTGGTGTTCGGCCTTGACAAGTTGGCAAGTCATGCAACACTTAACAAAGTTAGTAATATCAGATCTCATTCCCTTCCAATAATTAAGTCGCTTCATATCCGCATACATTTTACTACTACCGGGATGAATGGTAAATTTAGAACGATGAGAATCTTCTAAAATGTCTTTACGAAGATTGCTAATATTTGGCACGATAAGTCTACCAAAATTTTGAATTCTGCCACGAGAATCAATATCAAAGTCTTTCAAACCTTCAATATCAATTTTATCCCTAAAATGTTGGCCAAGAAGAGCCAATTCGGGATCTAGCTTTTGAGCTTCAAGAATGCAGTCTAAAAGAGAAGGATGAGCCTCAAGGCTGCATAAAACAAGAGATGAGAACAAATCGGAAACACGATCTCAAATCTCACAAGTGGATAAGACCCCGAGATCATTCCATTCAGATATCATCATAAAAACAACCGCTTGTTGCTTACGACTAAGTGCGTCCGCAACACGATTTCCCTTTCCGGGAGTATAAAGAATATCAAGATCATAAGCTGCAAGAAATTTGAGCCAATGTTGTTGACGCAAATTAAGTTCCTTTTGGGAAAATAAATTCTTCAAAGATTTATGATCAGTAAAGAGAATAAACTTCTCTCCCAAAAGATAATGACGCCAAATACGAAGGGCGAAAACAATAGCCGCGAGCTCTAAATCATGAGTGGCATATCTAGTCTCGGCAGGCTTTAATTGCCTAGAAGCATAACCAATAACACGTTCTCTTTGCATAAGAACGACACCTAAACCAACGCGACTAGCATCGGTATAAACAACAAAATTTTGATTCCCCTCGGGAATAACGAAAATAGGAGCATCGGAAAGGAGTTCTTTTAATTTCTGGAATGAAGCTTCACATTTGTCCGACAAAATGTATTTAACTCCCTTCTTGGTCAAACTAGTAAAAGGCATGGAAATTTTTGAAAAGTCTTTTATAAAACGACGGTAATAGCCTGCCAATCCAAGAAAGCTACGGATTTCCGTCACACTCTCCAATGTCTTCCAATTTTGAATCGCTTAAATCTTTGAAGGATCCATGGAAATTCCGGATTCGGAAATAATATGACCAAGAAATTTCACACGAGATTGCCAAAAATGGCATTTAGAAAATTTTGCTTTCAATTGATTGCTCCTAAGAGTTTCCAACACAATATGAAGATGTTTTTCATGCTCCTCCTCGGTTTTAGAATACACAAGAATATCATCAATAAAGATGAGAACAAACCGATCGAGGAAGTCTTTGAAAACTCTATTCATAAGGTCAACGAAATAAACCGGAGCATTCGTTAAACCAAATGGCATAACAAGCCATTCATATGATCCATAACGAGTACGGAACGATGTCAAAGGAATACTATGCTCTGCAATTCAAAGCTGATGAAAACCGGTAGCTAAGTCTAATTGTGAAAAGACTCTAGCACCACTAAGTTGATCGAATAGATCGTCAATCCAAGGTAAAGGATATTTATTCTTGATAGTAGATCATTAAGCTTGCGGTAGTCAATGCAAAGCCTAAGTGTACCATCAGATTTCTTCACAAAAATAGCCGAATCTCCCCAAGGCGAGGAACCAGAGCGAATAAATTGCTTCGTCTCCAATTCGGATAATTGTTTGCGCATCTCCTCATTCTCCTTATTGGACATGCGATAAGGAGGACGGGTAATAGGTTGAGCTCCAGGGATGAGATTAATTCTGAACTCAATTGCTCGCTTAGGTAGTAATCCTAAAACGGGCTCAAAGATGTCGGAAAATTCACGAACAACGTTAATAAGAGAAATAATATCTTCCTCATCATCATTATCGTCATCATGAGGATTTAAAGAATATAAAGATGCAACCAAGCTGGAATTCGAATCTTTAAGGTCAATAGGAATCTGCTTAATAGATTGAGGATGTCGAAGATGAATAGTCCGCTCAGGACATAAGATTTGGGCTTCATAGCGTTAAGCCAATCCATTCCCAAAATCATTCCAAAGCATAAGTAGCGCATAACATGCAAAACGGGTCGGAAATAAAAATTGCACAAAATAATCTCGACATCTTTACACAATAAACTGATCGTTGCGGATCCACCAACCGGATTCGCAATTCTCAATGAAGTCATTAAACACAAAACATCCAAAGAAAAAGTATCAATAAGTTCTTTTGATATAAAAGAATGGGACGCATACGTATCAAAAAGAACTCGAATAGGATGATCATGAAATAAAATAATGCCATCAAGGGTAGAATGAGAAATACCTTTACCACGAGATGTGTTGCCAGGGGCTTGAGCAACATTAAGCTTTCTCTCCTTATTGCCTTGAAATTTGGGACAAGAATATAAATAACAATCCAGGCTTTTGCAATAGCGACAAGCACGAGGCTTTGAACACTTGTTCGCATAATGGTCCTTAGAACCACAATTGTAGCATTGCCCACTACTAGAGGTAGAAGTCTTAGTTGCCGGAGAGGCTTGCTTCCCTTTCTTATTGTTAGGATAAGGACCTTTGAACTTATTAGTCCTTTTCTTGTTGTTGAAGTTCGGTTTGGCACTCCCAATCTCAACATCACTTTCTTTATCTGCCTATTCAAGTCGAAGAGCGATATCAACGAGTTGGTCAAAAAATCTTCTAACTTTAGAAGTAATGGCTTCTTGAGATTTTTATTCAAGCCATAAAAAAATCTTTGGTTCTTGTTCAATGGGGTATTTATGTATTCGACCCCGTATTTAGAAAGTGACTCGAATGATGCGACATAATCTGCCACGGAGGATTCACCTTGAACAAGGCTAATAAAACGACGAGCCAATGTCACCTTCTCAGCTTCTGGCACAAACTTTAATTCGACTCATTCCTAGAATTTCTCCCAAGTAAGATCCGCTTCATTTATTTCAGAAATCAAAAGCTCATACCAATCTAATGCTCTTTCTTGGCGCATACTAGAGGCCACCTGAACACGGTGAAGATCAATAAGATTCATGCGAGAAAAAATTCGATCGCACGTTCTCAGCCAAACCTGGACCTCAATAATAGTTTCAGAACCTTTGAATGGCTTTCCACCCAAATTGGTATAATCGCTGCACAAACGTGCAAATCCAGACTTAGGGTGAGTGGACTCCGGATTAGATCCGGCTGCTTGAGCATTCCTTACTAGATCAAGGAGTTGTTGGGCAGACATAAATACTCCATCTTGGGGAGTAGCTCTAGATTGACCAGTGCTGGGACGCCCTGGTCTAACCATTTCTGTTCCTTAAGAAGGAAGAAGGAAGAAGAAAAAGGTTATTAACAAAATGTATATCAAACAACAATGAGTGATAAAACAAGGAATCACAAAAGAAATTAGGATAGAACGGTTCGAATACCCGAATAAAATCCTAAGGCACGACTCCTAAGATGGACTTAGGATGATGATCCTTGTTAAATTATTCTACATTGTTCCGAAGTTTGGCTCTGTTACCAAGCTGTGACGCCTCACCTCTATACCCATTCTAGCCAAGGACACTATGGAGTAATGTCGTCAACTAGCGTGGAGAATAAGGCTGTTGAGGAGCGACCATCCGTGTAATTGCTTTGTGCGAGCACCGATATGTCAGATAGTACAACATGCATCTGGTAGGAATTCCAACATACCGATACAAACTCAAAGCTACTACACAGTGGCTATATATATTCTTCGGAAACAAATATAGAAATAAACATAACACAAATCAGTCACAGACATCCATATCACAAAGACGGAAATAGATATGAATATATAACACATGAAAGTGTACATCAGAGTAGTGGTCAGAAAAGATCCACAATATCACAAAAGAATAGCTACAAGTTCTAGACAAAAGAATATGGATACATCAATGAGTCTATATCTCAAATGTATAAAACAAAAACTACTAATCTAAGTAGTTAGCCAAAAGTCAGGGTGATAATCCCGGGTGTGAAGTCAAGCAGAAGCACTTGTAACATCCCGGTCTGACCCGATTATTATTTAATAAGAAAATAATAAACGGATCAGTCTAGCTATAAATATCAGATAAAATGATATAGAATAAGAGATATGACATAAACATATGATAACCATAAAGCCATACTATGATAAGTACGTAATTGAAAATCAACAAGAGATTAATCAATATCACCAGAATCTTCTCAAAGATTAAAAAGAATGTCATACTCTATATTTTTATTCACAAAAATTAATGACACATAAATTCACCAATGCACAAATATTGATAAAACTTATCAATGTAAATCACGAAAATTGGTGAAAACACAAATTCCAGAAATCATCAATGGAAATACAGATATCACAAAAAGGGGGCAGGTCTATCACAAAACGGGAGCATGAAAACTCACCAACACTTGTGTCACAAAATGGAACCCTATTCCATGGTTGCTAACCATTAATTTTGAGCCGAAGCTCCACAAAACGGACCGAAGACCATGGGTCGCTACCCTACCAAATTGAGAAAAAGCTCCACAGAAACGGGGTTTAGTCTCCCTCGTAGACAAAGAGACATCACACATTTGCTAGTCTAAATCACAAAAATGATCATCAACGATCATTAAGAATGTCAATTACAATGAGCTAGTAACTATATAAGCTTAGCTTCATGTCCCATAACCACTAGATTAACTTAAATATTTACGAACAAATTGTAGATCTCCACTCAAAAATTGTCACAAGAGATTCAATCGAACAAGTCCAAGAATTAACCGACGAAGTAAACGCAAGCGTTTCATACCACTTGTTTTACGAAGCCGTTTAATTAGATTTCTCGTACGAGTGAGATAAAGTGACAAATCATAAAAATGATTGTAGAAACAATAAATCACAAAAATTCACATTCGAAGACGTGAATAAACCCAAGGAATTCGATTTCGACCTAACTGCACGCGACCTAACTGCGCACGAGCTAACTGCAGGTCGAGAGATTTGTATGCAGGCCGAACAACCTAGGGAGTTACGACCTAAGGGGGAAAGCCGAGCGACCTAACGACTAAACAAGGCCGAACGACCTAAATGCAGGCCGACCTAAAGGAGACAAGGCCGAGCAACGACCTAGCACGGTGCGACCTATAGGGGAGCGACCTAATGTGCAGGCCAAGAATCCTTCATGTGCAGGCCAAGCGACCTAGGGGGTTTGAAGTGCAAAACCCACCCAATTTGCAACCGATCGAGCACGGACGCTAGGTGATTATGCCCGTAGGCTTCCCGGTCCTATTGGCTCCTCGATGCATCACCAAAAACGTGTTCAAACATCAAAAATTGTATTTTTAAAGATTTGAACCCAAAACACTAAAAATTGGGATTTTCACAAATTCAATCCAAACCAAAAGCAAATGCACATGAATAAGTGCTAGGAATTCATACCTAACAATCAAAGATAGTTATAGACAAAGATGTGAGATAAAAATCTCACCTTTACACAAAATTAATGAAGAAGAAGCTTGAAAGCAAGGAAGAATCAATGGCTTCTCTTTGAATTTGGAGTTAGATATTGGATTTGCAAATGAACTTGAGCTTGGAGTTTTAATTTCCCATTCCCTCCTCCATTTTTGATGAAGCTTGAGTGTTAGGAAATGAAAGTGAAGTTATGAAGGGAAGGGGGTGGAGTTTGAATTAATAGTTTAGGCTAATGGCTAAACCAAACCCAAAGCCCAAAGTGAAATAGTAGTAAAAATCAACTTACTCCAAACATATCAAAGCTTATACTCAAAAGGTTGCAAACGGTGTTTTGGACCCAATGGAAGTGGTTCCGAGTCCTAATTCGACCGTATGCGAAAAGTAATTTTTCGGACTAAAATCCGACTAACGATAAAATATTTAAATAAAATATTTAAATATTCAATCATGCAGGTTGTTACATTTTGTGTTTGGACTATAGAGTTGAATGTGGATGATATTGGAATTTTGACCATTACTAAATTCCATAAGTCCAAAGTCATATAGTTTTGACGAAGAGAATTGGTATAAATAATAGTCACAATCGGGTATATCTTAACGAAGTAAAATTGGATTTTATCGAAATCAAGCAAGCAATAAATTTGACCAAGATGATACATCATCTACGTAGTAACACATAGGCGTTGATATTATAATAGTTTGATATTAGTTGTTGATCAAATTTACACCTAACGGGTCACAAAACCGAAATGTTGAATACTACTTTGACCAAACGATTTAATTAATTTGTAATTGTTGTAAATTAATTAAATTATTAATATTTATGAAATATTAGTTGTAAAATTTTATTTTGATTTGATGAAAAAATATTATTAGATGCATTTATAATAGTTATAAATATATTAATTGATATACGATATCAGTACCCGTTTGAATTGGATTTAAAGGGTTTGAAGCCCATACGGAGGCTGGCTTGTTTGGCCAAGATAGAGGAATATAGGGGTGTCCATGTGATGGTTGTATTGGCTAAGATTTAGATGGATAAGATATAAAGAAATTTGTAACGACCCGATTTATCGATGCTCGAAAAATCGGGTCGTTAGGCTAAAAGAAGAAGTAGATGGAAGAAGAGAAAACGAAACAACAATAGAATCTTACCATCGCAGCGGAATAAAATTTAATAGATAATAACAGATCTTTACACAAAAGAAACTATATCTGCTTTATAAATACATCATCAGAATACATCATCAGAGTTCAACAACATCAATAACATACAACTGAACAGTCATATAAACTTGTCCTCAAAACTGAATACACAGCGGAATAATAATCAAGTACGGAAGTACGTATCGCCATCCAGCTCCACAGCATCATTTACTGTAATCTATAATACTCGGTCTGACCCAAGCATTATAGTTAAATAACACCCGAGTCAGGCTGGAATATCAGCGCGAGAAAACACACTCAATTGGATTATTAAAGTTACAAAATTCTTTTGAAAATAAAAGCATCTCGTAAGACCACGCCACAAATAAACATGTCGGGTTTTTACCTTACGATAGCTAAAACATTTCTTATCAAAATCCTCTGATATTATAATAGTGTCTATATACAAATACTTATTCAAATAGCTGAAATTGTTACATGATTAAATTCCAGCATACTAGCCACAAAGTGGGTAATACAAACAAAACCGTAAAAGGCACATAGGTAGAATGGATTTCCAACTAATGACTAGGCACTAGGGTACCATCTATCACAATACGTGGCCTAGATCACCGTACCGAGGATCCCTCCCGATCCCCTGCGATACGAGACCAGGACTACCCCTTACGGGATAATCCCGAGTAAGATCACCCCACGGTTGGGATCAGCAACCGCACCACTAAGCCAAATAAAAGGGACATCTAGACAGAGATGACCTCACCCTAATGGATGCTACCCACTTAGCCTTACTGCATAACCCTTGATTTTCATTCATTCCCGATTGATGAGGCTCGAGGCTAAGCGTTACCTTTTAGAACGTTTCACTTAGAATGCCCATCGTCCACCTGACGATGTTCCGAAAGCATTCATCCATACAAGTCCGTCCCAGGTTCGAACGGAACCGAAGGCACTACTCCTACTACATCCATTTTGGAATCATACTCAGGATTAGTAGCGACTAGCCCTTCCACTTCACGGCTCCATCTTCAAATCCAAACTCGTCTTCCTTACGAAAACGTACAAACCAGATCGAAGTGGTTTTCAGGAAATAAATCCCGATTTCGGTCTCTTCGAAATGATCAGCGCATTGGCCAATATGGATAGTTGGTGATTTAACTATCAATTAACATTCACAAATAACCATCAAACAATAAATAATCTCCAAAATTATTTATTATCCTCAAAATATCTTCACGAGATATATTTTCACTTTTCAACCCATTGAAAACAGTTCTCGAATCACACTCTTCTCATGGAATAAATTCCCAAAAATTTATTTCCACTGAAACACCAAGCACAAAAACTTTAGATTTTTAAAATAATTTAAAAACACTTTATTATAAAATATACTTTAACATTTAAATTGAAAATACTTCAATACTTTATTAAAAATATATACTTTAGGAATATTTAAATTGAGGTTACTTTATAAAATATAAAACTAGATTTTCTCTTTTAAAACAAAATACCAAGTCACCTTTAAATAATTACTACGATAATAGATTTGAAAAATACTTACTTTAGAATTTAAACATTTAGAAATAATAAATTTTCTAAAACATGCTTTTTAAACAACATTAAAGCTTTTGATTTATATTTAAAAATTTACTTTGAAACATACTTGGCTATCTAGGGAAATATACTTCTCTTCACATCCTTCTAAAAATAAATCACTATTTATTTTTAAATAAGTTTACCCGTTCCTTTAATAAATTCCCATCGTAAATTTATTCTTCAAATATCCACTGATATATTATTTCACCTTTATAAACCCAGTTTATAAATTCCAAAGTCTCACTTCCCTTTAAAAAATCTCGGTTTAAACACTTAATCAATCTTCAAATTGATTTCCAAATTACTTCACTTTTAAATAAATTTTCTTACGTACTCCATTTATTCCAAAATCCATTAACTTCAGATTTTATTTCTTCATTATGATTTTTTAACTGAAAAAACCAATTTCATATTTTCCAAATTTCTTCTTAATCCTTTCAAATAAATTCAAACCTCGAATTTCAAAATAAATTCTTTATTTTTTGAAATAATATCACTTGAGTTTAAAAATAAAATCACTTATTCCCATTTATTCAAAATCTCATTTCCCGCACTTGGAAGTTTATTTATCAGAATTCAAAAATCACTTTTTATTCCTTTCCAATTTACTTTTAATTTATTCAAATTTCTATGATTATTTTACTCAAAATTCACTCTTTTATTTTCCTTTCAGAGACCCATTCTATAGATTTTTATAACCCAGTTTACCGAAATATTTTAGATTAACCATAGTATCCAACATTTCCAATTATCAATATAATTCATCACAGGATAGTAAATAATTATATCACAGAATATTTTAACAAATCTAAATATTTTGAGGAATCCAGTTGGATCCCTCCAACCTGTTTCCCTGCATTCATAGATGTTAGCACAATAAAATACCAATTCCACTTCGAGGTGGAATATCGCGGTATATGGGTTTTAAATATAATATCATCCGCTATTATGTGGCGCATAGGGTCTCATCCGCTATATAATGCGGGAAATCAATCACTCCAATATATACTATATACTACTATATATAATATAGCACATCAAATCAATTCAATCATTCAACCAATTATTTAAATTTAATCATTTAAATTTAAATTAAACCCAGATGAGTGAGATTAACTCACCTTTGATTTTATTTGCAGTCCAATCCAAACGGGCTTGTTCCTTCACGATTTCAGACCTTGTATAAACATTATATGGTTTATTAACATTTGAATTGACCGAATAATTAAATATTATTTATTTAATTTACCTAACAATTTAATTAAGTAATAATTCAATTTTAAATAAATTTTCTTTTTAAATAAAAATATTTTTTTAGTGACTAAAAAAAATTGGACAAATTAATCACCAATTTTATTATTTTAAAATAATATTTATATTTATTTTACTTTTGTGACTACACATATACTCATAAAAATAGATTCCAAAGATCTAACTTTTATAAAATCTCTACAACATCTTAAAATTTCTATATCATCCCAAAATTATATATATAAATATTTTCTCTTTTAATTAGAACATGCAAGTGGATATATATATATATATATATATATATATATATATATATATTTAATTATTAAATTAAAAACAAAATTATTTTATAACTTATTGAAATAAAATTATTTCTATCTTTATATATATTAAAACAGAAAGGGTTTTGTAAAACCTACTGTTATATTTTTCAAAATCTTCCTAATATATCTATATATTTATCTATTAAATAAACTCTAATATAGGAAGAAATCAATATGAAACCTCACTGACTGCAGCTCGATGCAACTTCGACTCCATCACTAGCATAGGCCCCTTTTCGAATGAACGAAACCATTCCCTACGACTTACAGCAGGTCGTTGTGACCCCATTAAACGCCGACGTCGAAGTCGTCGACTTCCAGATCGAGGTTTCCTCGATGCTCCAACCACTTCCCAAATGAGTCGCCCCCTACATCGAGTCGAACACGACTACATGCCAAAAACCCCAGACCAGAGAACCTCAATTTGACTGTCGACCTTCCCCCCAGCACCCCGGTCCAACCATCGCGACCCTAGGCGAATACGAGCCACCCCAGTTCTGCCCTCGACCCCGCGAATACTCCTCGCATGAGCGCCCACTCAGCCTCGCCGTACGATTCAAGCACGAATCCATTTTTATAAATGGATTTGAATTCGATTCCTTTTGTTTTTTGGTCGAATAAGTTTGTTGATTGAACGAAAGAGAGGGGGAAAATTCTTTTTTTATTAGCAGCCAATTTTTTTTGATTTGGGTTTTAATGAAGAAGGGGAAGGAGACAGGATTTGATGTCACCGTTCCTGAATGCCTTTTGCGTACAGAATATGCCTTGCTACAGTAACATAAAGTGAATAAAAATACAACTGATGTAAAGGAATTTTGTGACGACCCGAAATTTTTGAGCATTTGAAAACGGAATATTTAATTGATTTTAAATATTTAAAAGTTAATTTTTAACTTGAATTCAAATATCACTATTTATCTGATAATTAAATTGTTAAATTAAATAATTTGAAGTTGGGTAAAATGTTGAATCTAGAGTTTTAAGCCAGTTAAAAATTATTTGAAGGCTTATAAAATTTATATTGATAATATTGAAGATAATAGAAGTGTTAAAATTGAATCTAACAGTGATTTGTTCAGTTTTGAAATTATATCATTTAAATTGATATTTAAAAATAGCCTTCCGAGGCACTGTCTCGGAATTCGACGAAACTAGTTCAATTAGATCCGTAATATTGTATTCTTATCGGATTTTAATTTTCGTGGTGTTTGGAGTGATCGTGTGACCGTATGGCAGATAAACGCGCTGAAAATTTATATCGAAAATTCAATATAATAACAGATCCAAAAAGCTATCTTCTCCATACGATCGAATTAGGGCTCGAAACCTTTTCCATTGCGTTCGAAATAAGGGTTTAACATTATAAATGCCTAGCGGTATGCCTCCATAGGATGTCAAAATTTTAAGTTGCAGCTATAGAGACGGTTTAAATTTAATATTTAAATAATTTATACAACCGTCCGGTCAAGGAAGATTTTCATGAAAGCTTTATTCAAATCAAATCTACCATTCCCCTAACATGCAACTCACTTTTCTTTTTTCTTTTTTTCCATTTTTCCTATCAAATTTACATCAGCCGTAAAAAAAGGGAAATTGATAGGAATATTGCGACGACCCAGAATTTCTAAAAATTTAAATTGGAATATTTAATCGATTGTAAATATTTAAAATGTTAATTTTTCACTTGAATTCAAATATTTTTATTAATAGCAATTAAGTTATTAGATTTAATAAACTGAAATTGGGTAAAATGTTGAATCTGGAGTTTTAAGCCTGTTAATAATAATTGAAGGCTTATAAAATTTGTATTGATGATACTGAAGATAATAGAATGGTTGAAATTTAATTTAAAGGTGATTTGTTCAGTTTTAATAAAATATCGTTTAAATCAATATTTAAAAATAGCATTCCGAGGCACCGTCTCGGATTTCGACGAAATCAGCTCTATTGGGTTCGTAATATTGCATATTATCGGATTTAAATATTCATAGTGTTTGGAGTTGTTGGGTGAGCGTACGATATATAAACGCGCTGAATTTATATCGAAATTTAATATAATAACTGAGTCCAAAAAGCTATCTTTTCCATACGATCGAATTAAATCTCGAAACCCTTTTCCATCGCATTCGAAAAAGGGGTATAACATTAGAAATGCCTGACGGCATGCCTCAATAGGAGTTCAAAATTTTAAGTCGCATATATAGATAATATTTGAATTTAATTAAACATATATATATAGTTATATTTGGTCAACCATCAGCTGAAATACTTTTCACATCAACCGTTATCCTCAAACCCAAATCACTGTAGAAAGCATAATCCTACATGCTAATGTTTTCAGCATGCAAAAAATCAAATCATGTCCTTGTTCCCGTTTTCTCTTCTGATAGGAGTCACGCGAATAAAAAAATAGAAACCCAAGCTCTCTCTCCATTCCCCTTCCACACGACATTGAAGTCGTAATCGTTAGAAATGGTGGAGTACGAGAATCGAATATCTCCTCTTCCTAAAAATCATTCAAACAACTATAATTGAAACCCAGCCCCTCTTCCTTCTCTTCGTGCAATCGCGAATCAAATTCGATGCTCCTGTCGGCTCATTTTCGATTCAAGAGTGGGATGTTTCAGATGGATGCGCGTGTTTGTGGCAAGGCCGAAGGTTGAAGGGTGGAGTCTCACATGGTGGCGTGCGGTGCTGCGACAGTGACGAAGCTGAGGAGTGAGGCGCGATCGTTTTGGGGTGGATGTCGATGGTCATAGTCGATGATGATGGGTTTCGAGGCAGAGGCATTGTTTGTAGCTAGGGTGGTGAGGCCGATCGTTCGATCGTACGTGTGAAGGTCTGAACAGTGGCAAGGGGGAGTTCTTCGAAGTTCGAGCAGCTGAGGTGGCTTCTACGGCGATTTAGGTGAGATAGCTTATACTTTTTGGTATGTTAAATTTCAATTTAACAAGTTAATTGAGTAAAAGTATGCAGTTTAAAAAAATAAAAATAATATAATATAAAAAAATGTCTCTGCTTGGAAATTATGTATGAATGATTCTTGTAAACGTAGGAGGTTTCAAAAGAAAAATGTAGTTGGTTAAAACACTTTAAAATTTAAAATCAATTTTAAATTGAACAAATTAGTTGATTGAATTTATTTAGTGGTAAATTATTTTAGGTCATTTCAAATATTAGATAGAATAATATAAATTGTTTATTCAAGGTCAAATCGGGAAAACCAAAGCTATGTTGAAGTGGATTGCAAAAAAAAAATCAAAGGTGAGTTAATCTCACTCCTTTGGATGTTTATTTAAATTTACGTGGTTAAATTCAAATAGTTGATTGAATGATTGAATTGGTTTGATGTGCACTGATGATCTTGTGACTTTGGTTTTGGTTGGTTCTCGAGTTAATTGTTGCTTGACTCGAAGTAAGAAAATGTTTTCATTTTAATGTTAATAAGGGATTAATGATTTGTGATTCATTAAATTAGTAGGGTAATTTAAGTGGATAACTAATTAATTCAATAAATTAATGATTTGGGTTAATTAATTTAGTAATTAAGGGTTTGAATTAATTAATGAAGGTTTAAGTTAATTAATTAAGTTTAATTGATTTAGAATAATAAATGGCTGGATCGATAGGTGATTACTTAATGTAATTAATAAAATATAATTACTTTGTGAAATTAATCAAGAGATTAATTAAGATAGTTAGATAATGGAGTAATTAATTTATTTAATGAAGTAAATAAATGGGTAGTCAATTACTGGTTGAGATTAATCAATAGTGATTAATATTTGTGGTTTAATTAACGATTAATCGCTTAATGTAATTGATTCAGATTAGGATAAACTAAAATATAATTAGAAATCATTAATTTATATAATTAATGATTTAATTAAAGATTGATTAATTAAGACTGATTAATCAATAATAAGTGACTTATGAGAAATTAACTAATATAAGTAATTAAGGATTAATGTAATTAATATAGTTAATTAATTTATGATGTAATTAAGATTACTTATTGATTTTTGGTTAAGAATAATTAATATTGTGAAACTAATTAAAGTTAATTACTTGAATTTAATTGAAGTTAAGATAAATAATGAAGGGATGATTGATTAATTGATTTGAAATTAATTAGTTAAATGAAGAAATCTAAGTGGTTGAGGTTAGTAATCCAATCTGGACTAAATAAATTAAATTTACATGTGATTAAGCTTTGCTTATGGATGATTAAATGGTATTGGATTCTTTGAATGAGTTGATATCTCTGATATGAAATGTTGTGTGTTTCATTTGGATAACTTGGATTAGGATGACATGAGACTCGAAGAGACCGGGTCGGGTATTAGAAAATACCCAAAACCATTTCGAATTTTTTTTAAAGATGGATATGTGAAATCTATAGGCTGGAATGAAGTGATTTAAAGGAGTTGGACTATTTAAATCTAAGTCTTTGGTACTTAGAAAACTTTTTGTGAAATAAGTAATGTCTATAACATATTGTGAACTTGTAAATTGATTCGAGTTACCCCGGGTTCCATATAAGTTGTATGCTTTGTATTCCATGTTGGATGAGTTACTCACGCTGGTTTCCAGCCGGACCCGGGTGTTACTTTGGTGTAATGCTCGGGTCAGACCGAGTATTACAGATTTTCAGGTAGGGACGTTCTGGAGCTCAGGAGGCGAGCTGGATGGCAAGAACGTATAGATTATTTCCGCTGTATTTATATTGTTGTATATCTGAGACATGATGATTGTGTATATCCAGTGTCTGTATATATGTGTAACTCTGATGTATTAAAATGTAATCGACAGATATAATATTCTTTTGTAAACTGATAATATTTATTATTATATTTTATCCGCTGCGAATGTGAGATGTTGATGTTCTGATCTTCTTCTTCTTCCATCTCTTTCTTCTTTTTCATAACTATCTGGAATTTTCGGAATCAAAAATTTCGGGTCGTTACAATTGGTATCAGAGCAGAATGGTTAAGCGAGAACCTTGCTCTGGTGGGGATTACTCATTCAATAGAGTCCGTAGTACTCTAGGATGAGTTGAGTATATATATATGAGAGCCTACTTGTTATTTTCTTATATAAAGATTTTAAATGATTTTGGATAAAAATACATTTTGATATATAAAGCAATATCTCCTTCTAATAAATATTAGGTTATTGGTTGTTAAATTATTGGAATTAAATTAAGAAGTAATATAAAATACAACCAAACCGAAAGCTTGAATTGGAATTGAATTAAGTGGTAATAGAAATACAACCAAATTAAAATTAAGTGAAGATAAGTTTGAAATGGATTAAGAATTAAATGGTATAAAGAGATAAGTTGATTTGGTTCAAAGGATTAAATCAACATTTAAAAATTTAACTCGAATTTATATAATTAGGAACGGTTTAAATTTGAAATTTGAATTGAATTCGCTCAAATTGAATCTGATTTGAATTAATTGGATTTGTGATTGAAGATGTATGAGTCTAAAAATTTTTTAAATGGACAATTTGAATTGGGTTGAATTGAAATGATTTGAAGTTGAAGTGGGTTCAATTGATATTGGTCCAAATTGATTGGAATAATTAAGAATTGTAATTAAAGTTGAGTGGGTTTAAAATCAAATGGAATTTGATTTGAAATTGGGGTTAAGTCAATTTCAAGGGAAATTGAAGTTATTCAAGTTAGAATTGAGTCAATTTAAATGGAAGTGGAAATTTAAATTGGATTGATGGGGAAGTAAACAGTTTTGACTCTGGACTATTTTCAATATAAACTGTTTTAATATAAACTTATTTTTCCAAGCTATTTAATATATACAACAACCTTTCTTTTTAAAGCCAAATTATTTTATAGTTTTACAATTATTTTTGGAACTATTTAACAATTTTTCAACTATTTTACAAATTAATTACTATTTTACAACTATTTTGCAATTATCTAAAATTTCTATAACTATTTAACTATTTTCCAACTATTTTACAATTAGCTAACTATTTTACACCTATTTTGCAAACTAATAATTATTTTTCAACTACTTATCTATTTTTAAAATTTTTAAGCTATTTTTCTAAAAATAAATTGGTCGGATTTCAAACTATTATTGATTAAATACCCAACTGAGATAAGAATTGAAGATATAATCCAAATGAGAATTAAGGAAAATGTGATTAAGTGAATAAAGTTCAATGTGAGGATGAATAGAAAGGAAATTGATTTGGCTATCAATGAAAATAAATATGTAGGATGTACATATATTATTCTATTCGCATAGTGATTTGATCCAGATTCGAACATAGATTTCGAGATTGTTTATCAATCCGAGTTGGGATTTTTCACTCAATTTTCGACGGCGAACCTGGATATGGATTGTTGATTGGTTCTGGATATTATCTATCATAGTTATGGCTATGCAAGGAGAATGACGGTTTCTGATCAAGAAAACAGATATGAGTCCGCACTAGAATGTCAGGTGGATGATATAGTTCGGAAGTGAAACTGTGTGGTCGAGTGAGCGATCAGATTTGTATAGCGTATAGATGATTAGTGTACATCGTACAGATTTGAATGGAATTGATATTGGAAAGAGTAATCAAAATTTGAATATTTGATTTTGAATAAACAAAGTTATATATCTTTGTTATATAAGATAAATCTCCCCTTGTTGTATCTATTGATGGAAGAAAATGGATTTTGGAAGTGTTTGAAGCATAAAAGAAATTTTATACAAGTTTGAAATGATCCAAAGTTTTTAAAGATTATATATAGCTGTATACATATATATATATATAAGGATCTTATGAGGATTTTGGTAAAAGGTTTTGGGAACCTTTGAATTTGGAAAGGCTTTTGATTTTTGGGTAAAATCAATATTGGAATTTGAAAAGCCTAGTTTGAGAATTATCGATTTTGGGATAATCGATTTTGTGTAAAGAAGCTTTATATGAGATCATACTAGGTGTATGATTTGGAAAAATACTATATGTGTATAGTATAAAGTGTTTTGATAATGGCTCTGGGGAAAAAGGCGCTCCCTTGAAATGAACTTCTCAGGAGTGCCACCAGGTGGTGCTGCCTTGAACCTTAAAAGGAGGGAGGGGGGGGGGGGGGGTTCTAAAGTTGATCCTGTGAGGAGTCCAGACAAAACTAGTTCCTGAGGATTATGAGTAGTGTGTACCGTTGGATCGATTTCACCCTAGAGGGGGGAGGGTGAATAGGGTGATAGTGTTAATTATAAAAATTAATTGCGGAAGCTTATAAAATAATTTCAACACAGATCACAGAACAATAGCAGCACAGATAATAGCACAATAATAAATGCAGAAATAGAACGACACAGAATTTACCCAGCTTCGGCAAAACCCTGCCTACGTGCTGCCCCCAAGGTTTCTACTAGAAATTAGATAGTCCCTCGCTTACACACGTAAACTCGCGACACCCGCTATCGACTAAATCTAACTCTACGCTCAAAACCCTGCCACAACTCAGCCACTGAGTTGTGAATTCTCAAGCTACGCCACGTAGCTTGTCCCCTAGTCACACGACTAGAAATAACAACGGTTTAAAGTTTAAAAACTAATTTAAACAGCAATTTAAAAATAAAAACCCTAATTAAAAAAACTAAAAAGCCCTTAAAATAATAGGCCGGCCCCCTTTTGATTATTCAGCCCGAACCACTTTTAGTTTCTTCGTTCGTTTACGGTGGCCGTTCCTCTTGCAATTCAATTAGGGCTTCGTCCCCTCGATCCAAATTAGGGTTTGAAATAATATTTGAAGCCGCGCCTTTGTTGATCGATTAATGGATATTTCCGTGTGCTTCGTTCTCTGTTGTTCGCTCTTGGCCGCTTCTATTTGATCGAGTTCACTGTTTTGCTTCGGTATGTAACTTTCCTTTTTGTGCTTTTCTGATTTTCGTACTCAAACTCAATGATTGATTTCCAGTGATGATTCTGGGTTATATATGCGTTCGATCTCCTTTATTTGCATTCGTATAAATATATTTGAATTTTTCAATTCCTTTTCTCTGCCGCTTGATGATGCTTGAACGATTGATGATTAATCTGACTTTGTCAAATTCGTATATTTCATGTTTCTTGGTTGACACGGTTTTGAATTCATTTTCGTGATGACCACGGCTTCCACTCCGTTCCTTTTTCTGTTGACTTGTTAAAAACACGGCTTTGATATCATTTAGCTTTGTATCTGCAGTTTGTTGTTTACCTTTTGTTTTAGCAATATTATTCCTTTCTGTAACAAACAAGATAAAATGCTTTTGCTCTTATTCTTTTACATGACTTGCTATTATGTTGATGCATTGTGCCTTTGCCTCTATTTGCTTGATGTCTACATGCATGTGGTCTTGGTACACTTCTTACTGTTATTTGATTGTCGAGTCTTGTTCATCCCTCTAGTATACCTGGTGTATCACTGGTGCAGCGATATTGGTCTTGTTGCAGTTTGGCTCAATGTACATGTATATAGTTGAGTTTTGTTCATTCAATTCATTTAAATTGATATTGTACTTCACTGTTGCCTTGTTCATCATTGTGTATTGACTTCGACTGTTCAGTTGAGTTGTTGAGTTCCACTACTTTGGTTGACATTGTGAATATACATGACGTCTTGATATTCATTTGGCTTCACTTGTACACTGTGTCATTTGAGTTGCTGTGTTCATATGCTGGTTAGTTTGCATCTGCCTTGTGGTTGTTTCTGGCCATTCTTTGTGCTACCTGTTCATTTGAGTCTGGTTCACTAGTGGTCTTCATATTGTGTATGTTGTATGGGGTCTCTGTATATTTATATTAGCTCGAATTTGCCATGACTCTTCTGATGCATCTTCTTCTGGCTAGCACTTGTTGATACATGAGCAGTTTGCATGTTTGTTGTAGTAGTTGCTGTCTTCATTTGATTGTTGCATTCATTGGTCATTCTGGCCTTGTACCTGTAGTTGTATTCCTGTACACTGCATTGTGGTCTTGTGGCAGTTGCTTTGTCTCCATGTATTTCATATAGTATGGGCATTTGGTTCATCGTATCTGTTGCACTTGGTCCCTGACCTTTGTTTCCTCTGAGTTTGAGCATTTGCTGTCATGTGTATTGGGTATTTGGTTTTACTGCATTGTTGTATTTGGGCTTGTACATTGAGTTGAATCCAGCTTAAACGCTCAGGTTTGACCTTGTGCTCGTGTCGAGATTTTATTTATATTGCATTTGAGTTGAACCTGTCTTTTTATTTGGGTTTGACCTTATGCTCACCTGTCCCTATAGCGTTATCAAGTGTATATCGGTGTGCACGGCCTTGTGGCATGTACAGTGATACACTATGCATGTCACATTGTTCGTGTGTGATGAATTCAAATATAAATCATGACGATCAACCCAAATAACTGAGGCAAATAATATTTTCAAAAACCGTATTTTATTTTATATTGCAAAAATATTTTTTTTTTCAATTTTACTACGTTAGTGAATATTTTTGCAGATTGCTCAGATGCTGGATTCAATTTGAAGTGAAGTTGAAGATAGAATACGAGTGTGAGTGATATATAGTGAGGTCAACTGTAAATGTAAAATTGTGATGTATTTGTAATCAAAATTGTATATGTATAGTGAGAGCTTGAATTTGTACTATTCAAAATTGTAATAAATATTTGTTTGAATAAAATTTCTGTTTGAATTCAAATTCTGTGTTATTTAATTTTATTCAGCAAATATTTATTTAATCTATTAAAAATAAAATAGTACATTAACAAATACATTTAAACGAATGTATATATGTTTATTATCATCAAACAAAAATCATATAAGCGTATATTCAACAATCTCCCCCTTTTGATGATAACAAACATATATTTTAAATTTTGAATATATTAAATGTATTTGATCATTGATATGCTCTAATTGCTCCCCCTATTTAAATGCTTCCTCTCTACACAAAGCTCCCCCTACAAATATGCATACAAATAAAAATTATGCAAATGAGCCTAGATGCAAATGGAAGATATTTGACCTTTGCTTGATTTTATTTGACAAAATCTTAACTTTTCTCTCCCCCTTTTGTTATCAGCAAAAGAATAATAGTTTTAGGGAAAATAGAGATAAGGTGATCGATATAAATTCAACATTAAAACTCAATTTAGTATAAATATTAAATTTCAATAAAAAAGTCAAACAAAAATCATAAATATTTTGTTAGACGCATATTCCACTTTTAGAATGATGGGAATGATGTCATCATATAAAACCATACAGTTTTGTCTATTTGTGGTATATTTATATCATGAATTTGAATATCTACTAACCATGCATAACCGTTAGGACTTTTAAATGAGATTAGTAGTATTCCAATTTTATTTTAAAAAAAAACGAATTCAAGTATCTTCTATCAACGCATAACCGTGAGGACTTTTAAATGGGATTAGAATCAACTTGTTTATTTTAAAAATCAACTTTTGATATGCGTTCCATACATGCATAACCGTGAGGACTTTTAAATGAGCATGGAAGCACATAACAAATTCCAAGTAATTCACCCATGCATAACCGTGAGGACTTTTAAATGAGAGTGAATATTTTGGTATTTATTTATTATTATTATTATTATTATTATTTTTTACCATATAAATTTTTCTATTATTTTTTTTTAAAAAAATGTAAAAATGAAAAAGCGAACGATTCCCGTTTAATGTACCACATATCGACAAACTATATAGAATTTTGATGAGTGATGGTCGTTAGAAATATGATAGATATAGAGATGGTCATGGAATTTTTACCAACAAAAAGTTTTATAACTCTTGTTTAAATTTCTAAAGAAATTTTCTAATTATACTTTCTCGAGTTATAATATATGATTAATATCAACACTCATCACTTTTTCAATCACTATTTATCTTTTCGATAATCATTAGGGAGTCAGATTAGTCAATGTAATCATTTAAAATCAAATTCAAAAATAACTATAAATCAATTTTTTTCTAAAAATGACCAATCTGAAAACAAGATCAAAAATGATATTCGGGAAGGAGTTTTATAAGAAAATTTTCTGCTATTTGAAAATTTATTTGAATTGAAAATATATGCAGATATTTTCTTTGAATGAATGATGCAGTTACTAAATGTTTCAACAAAAATCACGTTCCACTAGTAATTTTTCTATCAACTAGATTACCAGTGTAATCTACATCTGAATTTTACTTTCACTCAAGTATCACTCGTTGAATTTGATTGACCAAACCATGAAGTGTGTACCAAAAATTTGAAACTCAATTTTAATAGTATTTTAAATGACATTCTCTTGAATTTGAATTGAAGCCGTGTAAACAATTAAAAAACCGTCAATATAAAGTTAGCCGTACTATAACCAAATGTATTATCATCCAACAAAACACTATTATTAATCCAAATTAATATAGATGAAGTAATTCAAAGAATCTAGAGAATTTTATAGTGTTTTTGGCATAAGAATATAATTGTCCAACTATTTTGAATAAGTCAGAATCATCATCTTTTCGTCATCTCAATATTGGCTGATTTTAATTCAGAATATTGTGCAGATTATCACATTTAATACATCATTCAAATAAATATACCATTACCTGTTTTACCTTTACGATATTTTTCTTTGTTGTCCATTGTGATTCTGTCACCTTTGAACTAGGCTAAGGAACTTTGCTTTGTCACCCATTGTGTTTCTGGAACAGCCAAAATCCAGAGAACACTGTTGTTGTTCCTTAGCCTGCCACCACACCTACACGTTGAAAGATTTTTGTGACCTATTTGTTTTTATAGGTCCACGATTGTTAGTGGCAGAATATTTTGAAAAATAATTTTGTGAAGACCCAAAACTATTTATAATTGTTCCATTCGGCACCCAAATTTGTTTAACTTTGAGAGTTTTTATATTTGTGCCTTTTGGAACCCAAATCGGTATAGTTTTCACATGTTTGGGTCTATACCAACAATTATTGTGAGTGTGTCCATATTTTCTACAAATTGTGCACATAGAGTTGACTTGATTAATATTGCTTTCAACAATTTTAGATTTACTATATCTAAGTCCTTGTCTAACCGTATTAATAGTTTGCTTTCCTAATAGAATATTCAACGATTTTTCACTTTTTGAAAATTTATCTAAAGTCGTTGACAATTGTTGGACTTGTGCTTTGAGAGATTCATTTTCGTTTAACAATTGTGTGCACTTTTTAATAGAATTCTCTCTCCTAGTATTTTCACTCTCTTTTAAAATCAGAATTTCATTTTCAAGTGATTTTATATTAATTTCTGATTTTTTTAATTTCCTCTTCGAATATTGGACACTTATCACACTTAGGGATCCTTCTTTGATAGTTTTCAACTAATTGGTCAAGTTGTTCATTTAATTCTATCAAAGTGTCTTTTTGTGATTCAAGTTTGGCATATTTTTCCCTAAGTCGTTCAAAACAGCCATTCACTTCGTGGAAATAAATAAGTAATTCAGAGTGAGTATGTAACAACCCGCATATTTATCGATTTTTATATTTAAATATTTTATTTAAATATTTTATCGATACTCGGAATTTAGTCCGAAAAGCTACTTTTTGCATACGGTCGAATTAGGACTCGGGACCACTCCCATTGAGTTTAAAATGCCGTTTGCGACCTTTTTGAGTATAAGCTTCGATAAGTTTGGAGTAAGTTGATTTTTGCTACTTTTTACTTAGGGCTTTGGTTTGGGCTGAGCCCATTAACCCCACTTATGTATTCAGTCCCAACCCCTTCTCCTCTTCATTACTTCATTCCTCATTTCCTAATACTCAAGCTTTTATATTAATGGAGAGTGGAAGAGGAAATTAAAACTCCAAGCCCTAGTATTCTTTTGCAAATCAAACTCTAGCTCCAAACTAATAGAAGAACCTATTGGTAAGCTTCTCTTCTTCTTCTCCAACTCATTCTCTTATCAATTTCAGAAATTCCTAAACCTAACTTTGGGAATGTTCTCCTTTTAAAGCTTAGAATCAAGCTTCTTGAGTTGGATTTGAAGAGTGGTTGATTCTCCTTTGCTTTCAAGCTTCATCTTCATTTGTTTGAGTTCAAAGGTGAGATTTTTATCTCACATCTTAGTCTATGTTTATCTCCGATTGTTAGGTATGAATTCCTAACACTTTTTCTTGTGCAATTGCTTTTGGTTTGGATTGAATTGGTGAATATTTCAATTTTTAGTGTTTTGGGTTCAAATCTTTAAAAATCCTAATTTTGATGTTTGAATGTGTTTTGGTTATGCATCGAAGAGCTTATAGGGCCGGGTAGTCGATTGGCATAAACCCTTAGCGCTGTTGCTCGAGCGAATGCAATTTGGTCGAGATTGAACCTCATTTGGCTGGGCTGGGAAGGGACTGGCAACAGGTCCGGTCGACCGAGCTCTGCTGCCGGCCGACCGACCTGCTTCCAAGTGCATAAGCACTTCTCTGTTTATGGTGCGGTTGACCAACTACAGGGTTCGGCCGACCGACCTGCTTCCCGAGGAATTTTGAGAACAGGGTCCGGTCGACCGAGCCCGACCGACCTGATGTAATTTTGCCTACTTCGCCTAATTGTTTGAATTTCCAACTTTAATCGATTCGTGTTATTTCCCTATTTGTTGTTATCATTTGTTATTGACTTTGATGACTTATTTTCTTTGGAAACTCTTGGAATATCCATTTCGATGGATTCGGTATGGATTTCTTTGGATTTTATTCACGTCTTCAAATGTGAATTTTAGTGATTGATTGTTCCTGCAATCAATTTTTGCGTTTTGTCACTTCAAAATATAAAGGTTTTCTATACTAGTAGCAAATATCAAAACTCTTTCTTCAAATGATTTCAACTATATTTTCAATGTCCAACTCGTTTATAAAACCGTTTTCCAATCTACTAGTATACATAAACTTTTACCTCACTCGTATGAGAAATCTAATTAAACGACTTAGTAAAACGAGTGGTATGAAACGCTTGTGTTTACTTCGTTGGTTAATTCTTGGACTTGTTCGATTGAAACTCTTGTGACAATTTTCTAGTGGAGATCTACAGTTTGTTCGTAAATATTTAAGTTAAGCAAGTGGTTATGGGACATGAAGCTAAACTCATATATTTACTAACTTAGTGTGATTGACACTTCTCGTTGATCATGACGATCATCTTTGTGATTTAGACTAGCAATGTGCGATGTCTCTTTGTCTGCGAGGGAGACTAAACCCCGTTTGTGGAGTTTCGACTCAAATTGGTGGGGTAGCAACCCATGGTCTTCGGGCCGTTTGTGGAGCTTCGGCTCAATTTGTGATGGTTAGCAACCATGGAATTAGCGTTCCGTTTGTGATACACGTGTTGGTAAGCTTTATGCTCCCGTTTGTGATAGGCCTTCCCCCTTTTTGTGATTTCTGGATTTCTCGAGATGATTTCTAGAATTTGTGATTCACCAATTTTCGTGATTTCCATTGATAAGTTTTATCAATATTTGTGCATTGGTGAATTTGTGTGTCATTGACTTTTGTGATTGATATTGATATAATCGTCAATATTTATGGTTTGGTGAACGAAATATAGAGTATGGCATTCCTTTTGATTCTTGTGTAGATTTTTGTGATATTGATTAATCTCTTGTTGATTTTCAATTACTTATATATATCACAGCTTGGCATTGTGATTATTATGTGTTTAGTCATAGCTCTTATTCTATATCGTTTCATCTGATATTTATAGTTAGACTGATCTGTTTATTATTTTTTTATTAAATAATACTCGGGTCAGACCGAGATGTTACAGGTGCTTCAGCTTGACTTCTCACTTGGGATTGATTTCTCTGACTTTTTGTTAACTACTTAGATTAGTAGTTTTTGGATTGTATACAATTGAGATATAGACTCCATGATGTATACTTATTCTTTTGTGTAGTTCGTGTAACTATTCTTTTGAGATATTGTGGATCTTTTTAGACCGCTACTCTGATATACACTTCCAAGTGTAATATTCATATCTATTTCCGCCTTTGTGATATGGATTGTCTGTGACTGATTTATGTTATGTTTATTTCTATATTTGTTTCTGAAGATAATATAGCCACTGTGTAGTAGCTTTGAGTTTGTGTCGGTATGTCGGATTTCCCTCTTGATAAAGAAATGCATGTTATACTATCTGGCATATCGATGCTCGCGCAAAGCAATTACACAGATGGTCGCTCCTCAACAGCCTTATTCACCGTGCTAGTTGACAGCATTCACCGTAATGTTCTTGGCTAGCGTGGGTATAGAGGTGGGGCGTCACAGCTTGGTATCAGAGCCAAATTTCGGAACAATGTAGAATAATTTAACAAGGATCATCGTCCTAAGTCTTTCTTAGGAGTCGTGCTTTAGGATTTAATTCGAGTCTTCGTACCGATTCATCCTATTTTCCTTATGATTCCTTGTTCTATCTATCAAGATTGCGTTATATTCATTTTGTGAATAACCCTTTTCTTCTTCTTTATTTCTTTCTAAAGGAAGAGAAATGATTAGACCTGGCCGTCCCAGCGCCGGTCAATCTAGTGCTACACCCCAAGATGGAGTTTTTATGACTACCCAGCAACTTCTTGACCTTGTCACGAATGCTCAAGCATCTGGTTCTAATCCGGAACCTACTCACCCTAAATCTGGGTTTGCACGTTTGTGCAATGATTACACCAACCTGGGTGGGAAGCCATTCAAAGGTTCTGAAACTATTATTGAAGTCCAGGCTTGGATAAGGACATGCGATCGAATCTTTTCTCGCATGAACCTCATTGATCTTCACCGAGTTTAGGTGGCTTCTAGTATGCTCCAAGAAAGAGCATTGGACTGGTACGAGCTTTTGATTTCTGAAATAAATGAAGCGGATCTCACTTGGGAGAAATTCCGAGAGCGCTTCGAGTTAAAATTCGTACCAGAAGCAGAGAAGGTGACATTGGCTCGGCGTTTCATAGACCTTGTTCAGGGTGATGCCTCCCTGACTGAATATGTTGCATCCTTCGAGTCACTTTCCAAGTATGGGGTCAAATACATCAACACCCCATTGAAGAAGAACCAAAGATTTGTCTACGGCTTAAACAAAAATCTCAAGAAGCCATTACTTCTAAAATTAGAAGTTTCTTTCGACCAACTCATTGATATCGCTCTTCGTCTTGAAGAGGCGGATATGGAAAATGATGTTGAAGTGGTGGGTTCCAAATCAAACTTCAACAACAACAAGAAATTGCCTAGTAAATTCAAAGGCCCTTATCCCAACAAAATGGGGAAGCAAGCAACCCCAGAGGCAAAGACTTCTTCCTTTGGTCGTGGGGAATGCTATAATTGTGGTTCGAAGGACCATTACGCGAACAAGTGCCCAAAGTTTCTCTCTTGTCGCTACTGCAATGGTCCCGGTCATGTTATATCTTCATGCCCCAAGCTTCAGGGCAGGAAGGAGGGAAAGTTAAATGTTGCTCAAGCCCCTGGCAACACATCTCGTGGCCAAGGTATTTCTCATACTATCCTTGATGGCATTATTGTGTTTCGTGATCATCCTATTCGTGTTCTTTTTGATACGGGTGCATCCTATTCTTTTATTTCAAAAGAACTCGTTGATACCTTTTCTTTGGATGTTATGTGTTTAATGACTTCTTTGAGAATTGCGAATCCGGTTGGTGGATCCGCAACAATCGGTTTATTGTGTAAAGATGTCGAGATTATTTTGTGTGATTTTTCTTTCCTAGCCGATTTGCATGTCATGCGTTATTTAGGCTTTGGAATGATTTTGGGAATGGATTGGCTTAACCGTTATGAAGCTCATATCCTATATCCTGAGCGGACTATTCACCTTCGACATCCTCAATCTGTTAAGCAGATTTCTATTAATCTTAAAGATTCGGATTCTAGCTTGGTTGCATCTTTATATTCCTTAAATCCTCGTGATGACGATAATGATGACGAGGAGGATATTATTTCCCTTATTCACGTTATTCGTGAATTTTCCGACATATTTGAGCCCGTTTTAGGATTACCGCCTAAGCGATCAATTGAGTTCCGAATTAATCTTATCCCTGGAGCTCAACCTATTACTCGTCCTCCTTATCGTATGTCCAATAAAGAAAATGAGGAGATGCATAAACAATTGTCCGAATTGGAGACGAAGCAATTTATTCGCTCTAGTTCCTTGCCTTGGGGAGCTTCGGCTATTTTTGTGAAGAAATCCGATGGTACACTTAGGCTTTGCATTGACTACCGCAAGCTTAATGATCTTGCTATCAAAAATAAATATCCTTTACCTCGGATTGATGATCTATTCGATCAACTTAGTGGTGCTAGAGTCTTTTCACAATTAGACTTAGCTACTGGACATCCAGCTTCGTCTTGCAGAGGATAGCATTCCTTTGACATCGTTCCGTACTCGTTATGGATCTTATGAATGGCTTGTTATGCCATTTGGTTTAACGAATGCTCCAGCTTATTTCGTTGACCTTATGAATCGAGTTTTCAAAGATTTTCTCGATCGATTTGTTCTCATCTTTATTGATGATATTATTGTGTATTCAAAAACCGAGGAGGAACATGAGAAGCATTTTCGGATTGTGTTGGAAACTCTTAGGAGTAATCAATTAAAAGCAAAATTTTCTAAATGCCATTTTTGGCAATCTCGTGTGAAGTTTCTCGGTCATATTATTTCCAAATCCGGAATTTTCGTGGATCCTTCAAAGATTGAAGCGATTCAAGATTGGAAGAGACCGGAGAGTGTGACGAAAATCCATGGCTTCCTTGGATTGGCGGGTTATTACCGCCGTTTTATCAAAGACTTTTCTAAGATTGCCATGCCTCTCACTAGCTTAACGAAGAAAGGTGTTAAATACATTTGGTCGGACAAATGTGAAACTTCTTTTCAGAAACTAAAGGAACTTCTACTTGATGCTCCTATTCTTGTTATTCCCAAGGGGAATCAAGATTTCGTTGTTTATACCGATGCTA
The DNA here is from genome assembly GCA_030765085.1 of Allium cepa. NCBI lineage: Eukaryota > Viridiplantae > Streptophyta > Magnoliopsida > Asparagales > Amaryllidaceae > Allium > Allium cepa. Next base: position 171,338,707 of record CM060932.1, read on the forward strand.
GTCGCGTTGGTTTGGGTGCCGTTCTTATGCAAAGAGAACGTGTTATTGCTTATGCTTCTAGGCAATTAAAGCCAGCCGAGACAAGATATGACAATCATGATTTAGAGCTCGCGGCCATTGTTTTTTCTCTTTGGATTTGGCGTCATTATCTTTTGGGAGAGAAATTTATTCTTTATACCGATCATAAGTCTTTGAAGTATTTATTCTCTCAAAAGAAACTTAATTTGTGTCAACAACGTTGGCTCGAGTTCCTTGCTCCTTATGATCTTGATATTCTTTATACCCCCGGTAAGGGTAATCGTGTCGCCGATGTCTTAGCCGTAAATAACAAGCTGTTGTTTCTATGATGATATCTGAATGGAACAATCTCGAGATCTTATCCACTTGTGAGATTCGAGACCGCGTTTCCGATTTATGTTCATCTCTTGTTTTATGTAGCCTTGAGGCTCATCCTTCTCTTTTAGACCGCATTCTTGAAGCTCAAAGGCTAGATCCCGAATTGGCTCTTCTTGGCCAAAATATTAAGGATAAGATTGATATTGAAAGTTTGAAAGACTTTGATATCGATTCTCGTGGCGGCATTCGAAAATTTGGTAGACTTATCGTACCAAATATTGGTGATCTTCGTAAAGATATTTTAGAAGATTCTCATCATTCTAAATTTACCATTCATCCCGGTAGTAGTAAAATGTACGCGGATATGAAGCGAATTTATTATTGGGAGGGAATGAAACTTGACATCGCTAACTCCGTTAAGCGTTGCATGACTTGCCAACTCGTTAAGGCCGAACATCAAAGGCCCGGTGGGTTATTGCAACCTTTAGAAATTCCAATTTGGAAGTGGGACCAAATTTCCATGGATTTTATAGATGGCCTTCCCCGTTCTCGTTCGGGTCATGATAGCTTATGGGTGATTGGTGATAGGCTTACTAAATCTGCCCATTTTATTCCCGTTCAGTCTAACCGAACTGTTCCTCTTTTGGCCAAACTCTTTGTTAAAGAGATTGTTAAATTACACGGTGTTCCTACTTCTATAGTGAGTGATCATGATCCATTGTTTACTAGTGGATTTTGGAAGAGTCTTCAAAAAGCTTTAGGAACGAAGCTTAATTTTAGCACCGCTTATCATCCCCAGTCCGATGGACAAACCGAGCGTGTGAATCAAACTCTTGAAGATCCTCTTCATGCATGTGTTCTTGATTTTGGTGGAAGTTGGGAAGATCATATTTCACTTGTTGAATTTTCCTATAATAATAGCTTCCAATCTAGTATTGGTATAGCACCTTTCGAGGCACTCTATGGAAGGCCATGCCGATCTCCTTCTTGTTGGTTTGAGGCCGATGAGAAGCTGGTTTTAGGTCCAGATTTTATTCGTGATTCCACAGAAAAGATTGAACTTATTCGACATAGGATGAAAGAAGCCCAGAGTAGACAAAAATCCTATGCCGATAACCGGAAAAGGAAATTAGAATTTTCTGTGGGAGATCTTGTGTTCATTCGTGTTTCACCTATGAAAGGTGTTGTACCTTTCAGTCGATCGGGAAAGTTAGCGCCTCGATATATTGGGCCCTTTTCTATCACTGAACGTATTGGTTCCTTGGCTTATCACCTATCATTATCGGCTCAGTTTTCTGCTATCCATGACGTGTTTCACATTTCTCAACTTCGGAAATGTCTTCGAGATTCCGATTCTATTCTTGAACCCGGTGTTGTGGAAGAGATTGAAGTTTCACCGAATTTAACTTATGAGCAGCATCCTATTCGTATCATTGCTTCGGAAGTCAAACGACTTCGAAATAAAGATGTTCCGCTTGTTAAAGTTCAATGGTCTTCAAATCCTAAGGATTGTTCTTGGGAATCTAGAGAGTTCATCGAGCGAACACATCCGGACTTACTTTCTCGTGCTCTTTGAGGTGAACTTCTTATTTCAAACTTCTTTTGTGTTGAATATGCTTTTATGGTTGTTACTATATATCTTCTTCTTATTGCGAGGACACAATTTCTTTAAGGAGGGGAGTCTGTAACAACCCGCATATTTATCGATTTTTATATTTAAATATTTTATTTAAATATTTTATCGATACTCGGAATTTAGTCCGAAAAGCTACTTTTTGCATACGGTCGAATTAGGACTCGGGACCACTCCCATTGAGTTTAAAATGCCGTTTGCGACCTTTTTGAGTATAAGCTTCGATAAGTTTGGAGTAAGTTGATTTTTGCTACTTTTTACTTAGGGCTTTGGTTTGGGCTGAGCCCATTAACCCCACTTATGTATTCAGTCCCAACCCCTTCTCCTCTTCATTACTTCATTCCTCATTTCCTAATACTCAAGCTTTTATATTAATGGAGAGTGGAAGAGGAAATTAAAACTCCGAGCCCTAGTTTTCTTTTGCAAATCAAACTCTAGCACCAAACTAATAGAAGAACCCATTGGTAAACTTCTCTTCTTCTTCTCCAACTCATTCTCTTATCAATTTCAGAAATTCCTAAACCTAACTTTGGGAATGTTCTTCTTTTAAAGCTTAGAATCAAGCTTCTTGAGTTGGATTTGAGGAGTGGTTGATTCTCCTTTGCTTTCAAGCTTCATCTTCATTTGTTTGAGTTCAAAGGTGAGATTTTTATCTCACATCTTAATCTATGTTTATCTCCGATTGTTAGGTATGAATTCCTAACACTTATTCTTGTGCGAATGCTTTTGGTTTGGATTGAATTGGTGAATATTCCAATTTTTAGTGTTTTGGGTTCAAATCTTTAAAAATCCTAACTTTGATGTTTGAATGTGTTTTGGTTATGCATCGAAGACCTTATAGGGCTGGGTAGTCGATTGGCATAAACCCTTAGTGCCGTTGCTCGAGCGAATGCAATTTGGTCGAGATTGAACCTCATTTGGATGGGCTAGGAAGGGACTGGCAACAGGTCCGGTCGACCGAGCTCTGCTGCCGGCCGACCGACCTGCTTCCAAGTGCATAAGCACTTCTCTGTTTATGGTCTGGTCGACCAACTACAGGGTTCGGCCGACCGACCTGCTTCCCGAGGAATTTTTAGAACAGTGTCCGGTCGACCGAGCACTGTAGCCGGCCGACCGACCTGATGTAATTTTGCCTACTTCGCCTAATTGTTTGAATTTCCAACTTTAATCGATTCGTGTTATTTTCCTATTTGTTGTTATCATTTGTTATTGACTTTGATGACTTATTTTCTTCGGGAACTCTTGAAATATCCATTTCGATGGATTCGGTATCGATTTCTTTGGATTTTATTCACGTCTTCGAATGTGAATTTTAGTGATTGATTGTTCCTGCAATCAATTTTTGTGTTTTGTCACTTCAAAATATAAAGGTTTTCTATAATAGTAGTACATGTCAAAACTCTTTCTTCAAACGATTTCAACTATATTTTCAATATCCAACTCGTTTATAAAACCGTTTTCCAATCTACTAGGGTACACAAACTTTTACCTCACTTGTATGAGAAATCTAATTAAACGACTTAGTAAAACGAGTGGTATGAAACGCTTGTGTTTACTTCGTTGGTTAATTCTTGGACTTGTTCGATTGAAACTCTTGTGACAATTTTCTAGTGGAGATCTACAGTTTGTTCGTAAATATTTAAGTTAAGCAAGTGGTTATGGGACATGAAGCTAAACTCATATATTTACTAACTTAGTGTGATTGACACTTCTCGTTGATCATGACGATCATCTTTGTGATTTAGACTAGCAATGTGCGATGTCTCTTTGTCTGCGAGGGAGACTAAACCCTGTTTTGTGGAGTTTCGACTTAAATTGGTGGGGTAGCAACCCATGGTCTTCGGGCCATTTGTGGAGCTTCGGCTCAATTTGTGATGGTTAGCAACCATGGAATTAGCGTTCCGTTTGTGATACACGTGTTGGTGAGCTTTATGCTCCCGTTTGTGATAGGCCTTCCCCCTTTTTGCGATTTCTGGATTTCTCGAGATGATTTCTATAATTTGTGCTTCAGCAATTTTCGTGATTTCCATTGATAAGTTTTATCAATATTTGTGCATTGGTGAATTTGTGTGTCATTGACTTTTGTGATTGATATTGATATAATTATCAATATTTATGGTTTGGTGAACGAAATATAGAGTATGACATTCCTTTTGATTCTTGTGCAGATTTTTGTGATATTGATTAATCTCTTGTTGATTTTCAATTACTTATATATATATATCATAGCTTGGCATTGTGATTATTATGTGTTTAGTCATAGCTCTTATTCTATATCGTTTCATCTGATATTTATAGTTAGACTGATCCGTTTATTATTTTCTTATTAAATAATACTCGGGTCAGACCGAGATGTTACAGGTGCTTCAGCTTGACTTCTCACTTGGGATTGATTTCTCTGACTTTTTGTTAACTACTTAGATTGGTAGTTTTTGGATTGTATACAATTGAGATATAGACTCCATGATGTATACTTATTCTTTTATGTAGTTCGTGTAACTATTCTTTTGAGATATTGTGGATCTTTTTAGACCGCTACTCTGATATACACTTCCAAGTGTAATATTCATATCTCTTTCTGCCTTTGTGATATGGATTGTCTGTGACTAATTTATGTTATGTTTATTTCTATATTTGTTTCTGAAGATACTATAGCTACTGTGTAGTAGCTTTGAGTTTGCGTCGGTATGTCGGATTTCCCTCTTGATAAAGAAATGCATGTTATACTATCTGACATATCGGTGCTCGCGCAAAGCAATTACACGGATGGTCGCTCCTCAACAGCCATATTCTCCATGCTAGTTGACAGCATTCACCGTAATGTTCTTGGCTAGCGTGGGTATAGAGGTGGGGCGTCACAGAGTAAGTTTTGATACCTCGTTTGGCTCGTCATCGTCGCTATCAGTTATATTTCCATGAAGGCACATATCTGCTTTCTCACTCTCACTGCTAGAACTTTGATTATCTTCATCACTTGTATTCCACGTGGCTGCAAAACTTCTCCTTTTTGATTTCTTTTTAAAGTCGCGTTGATTTTGAGGACAGTTGGGCTTGATGTGTCCGGGTTGGTTGCACTTGTGACAGATGATCTTCTGTTCTTCAGAGTAGTCTAGTGCTTTGGCTATTCTGCTTTTTGCTTTTTGAATTCGAGCTGAATTTCCATATTTGTAATTCCACTTTTTGAATTTCTTTATTAATAGCTCCAATTCTGCTGCTGCATCATCATCGTCATCGTCATCACTTTTAGTTGTTCCTTTGAGAGCTATTGATTTCTTTCGAGTATCTCCTCCTTCACGCTCTTCCTTGAATTTCATTTCTAGCTCATAAGTGGTGAGATTTCCGATAAGTTCTTCGATTTTCATTTGTTTCAAATCTTTTGATTCTTGAATGGCAGTCACTTTGGCTTCAAAACTTCGTGGAAGGACTCTAAGGATTTTTCGGACTATCTCCAACTCTGTATATGATTTCCCAAGAGCTTTTGATTTGTATACGATATAAGAAAGTCGTCCATGCATCTCTTTGACATTTTCTTCCTTCGCCATTGTGAAGTTCTCGTATTCGCTACTTAGCATGGCAAGGCGAGATTCTTTGACTTGAGATGTTCCTTCGTGAGTCACTTCTAGTGTGTGCCATATTTCTTGCGCAGTTAGACAATGTGAGACACGATTAAATTCAAATTTATCTAATGAACAGATAATAGAATTCATAGCTTTAGCATTAGTATTTTGTAATTTGTTTTCTAGTTCTGTCCATATTTCCTTTGGTTTCTCTATTTCCTGATTATCTACGGTTATAGTTGTTATTCTATAACCCGTGTCAACAATATTCCATGCGTCAATGGTTTTCAGAAAAATTTCCATCCTATTTTTCCAGTAAGCATATTCACCATTGAATATTGGTGGTCTAACTATGGATTGACCCTCAGCAAAAGCAGTATTAAAATAAGCCATTTTAAAAATTCAACTTTTTTAAATAAAAATTTGTTTTTGTAAAATCAAATTTTTAAAACAAAAACGGCTTTTGTTCCTAGCTCCGATACCACTTGTAGGATCGATTTCACCCTAGAGGGGGGGAGGGTGAATAGGGTGATAGTGTTAATTATAAAAATTAATTGCGGAAGCTTGTAAAATAATTTCAACACGCAGCACAGAACAATAGCAGCACAGAACAATAGCAGAATAATAAATGCAAAAATAGAACGACACAGAATTTACCCAGCTTCGGCAAAACCCTGCCTACATGCTGCCCCCAAGGTTTCTACTAGAAATTAGATAGTCCCTTGCTTACACACGTAAACTCGCGACACCCGCTATCGACTAAATCTAACTCTACGCTCAAAACCCTGCCACAACTCAGCCACTGAGTTGCGAATTCTCAAGCTACGCCACGTAGCTTGTCCCCTAGTCACACGACTAGAAATAACAACGGTTTAAAGTTTAAAAACAAATTTAAACAACAATTTAAAAATAAAAACCCTAATTAAAAAAATTAAAAAGCCCTTAAAATAATAGGCCGGCCCCCTTTTGATTATTCAGCCCGAACCACTTTTAGTTTCTTCGTTCGTTTATGGTGGCCGTTCCTCTTGCAATTCAATTAGGGCTTCGTCCCTTCGATCCAAATTAGGGTTTGAAACAATATTTGAAGCCGCGCCTTTGTTGATCGATTAATGGGTATTTGCATGTGCTTCGTTCTCTGTTGTTCGCTCTTGGCCACTTCTATTTGATCGAGTTCACTGTTTTGCTTCGGTATGTAACTTCCCTTTTTGTGCTTTTCTGATTTTCGTACTCGAACTCGATGATTGATTGCCAGTGATGATTCTGGGTTATATATGCGTTCGATCTCCTTTATTTGCGTTCGTATAAATATATTTGAATTTGTCAATTCCTTTTCTCTGCCGCTTGATGATGCTTGAACGATTGATGATTAATCTGACTTTGTCAAATTCGTATATTTCACATTTCTTGGTTGACACGGTTTTGAATTCATTTTCGTGATGACCACGGCTTCCACTCCGTTCCTTTTTCTGTTGACTTGTTAAAAACACGGCTTTGATATCATTTACCTTCGTATTTGCAGTTTGTTGTTTACCTTTTGTTTTAGCAATATTATTCCTTTCTGTAACAACCAAGATAAAATGCTTTTTCTCTTATTCTTTTACATGACTTGCTGTTATGTTGATGCATTGTGCCTTTGCCTCTATTTGCTTGATGTCTACATGCATGTGGTCTTGGTACACTCCTTACTGTTATTTGATTGCCGAGTCTTGTTCATCCCTCTGGTATACCTGGTGTATCACTGGTGCAGCGATATTGGTCTTGTTGCAGTTTGGCTCAGTGTACATGTATATAGTTGAGTTTTGTTCATTCAATTCATTGAAATTGATATTGTACTTCACTGTTGCCTTGTTCATCATTGTGTATTGACTTCGACTGTTCAGTTGAGTTGTTGCAGTTCCACTACTTTGGTTGACATTGTGAATATACATGACGTCTTGATATTCATTTGGCTTCACTTGTACACTGTGTCATTTGAGTTGTTGTGTTCATGTGCTGGTTAGTTTGCATTTGCCTTGTGGTTGTTTCTGGCTATTCTTTGTGCTACCTGTTCATTTGAGTCTGGTTCACTGGTGGTCTTCATATTGTGTATGTTTTATGGTGTCTCTGTATATTTATATTAGCTCGAATTTGCCATGACTCTTCTGATGCATCTTCTTCTGGCTAGCACTTGTTGATACATGAGCCGTTTTCATGTTTGTTGTAGTAGTTGCTGTCTTCATTTGATTGTTGCATTCATTGGTCATTCTGGCCTTGCACCTGTAGTTGTATTCATGTACACTGCATCGTGGTCTTGTGGCAGTTGCTTTGTCTCCATGTATTTCATATAGTATGGGCATTTGGTTCATCGTATCTGTTGCACTTCGTCCCTGACCTTTGTTTCCTCTGAGTTTGAGCATTTGCTGTCATGTGTATTGGGTATTTGGTTTTACTGCATTGTTGTATTTGGGCTTGTACATTGAGTTGAATCCAGCTTAAACGCTCGGGTTTGACCTTGTGCTCGTGTCGAGATTTTATTTATATTGCATTTGAGTTGAACCTGTCTTTTTATTTGGGTTTGACCTTATGCTCACCTGTCCCTATAGCGTTATCAAGTGTATATCGGTGTGCACGGCCTTGTGGCATGTACAGTGATACACTGTGCATGTCACATTGTTCGTGTGTGATGAATTCAAATATAAATCATGACGATCAACCCAAATAACTGAGGCAAATAATATTTTCAAAAACCATATTTTATTTTATATTGCAAAAATATTTTTTTTTTCAATTTTACTGCGTTAGTGAATATTTTTGCAGATTGCTCAGATGCTGGATTCAATTTAAAGTGAAGTTGAAGATAGAATACGAGTGTGAGTGATATGTAGTGAGGTCAACTGTAAATGTAAAATTGTGATGTATTTGTAATCAAAATTGTATATGTATAGTGAGAGCTTGAATTTGTACTATTCAAAATTGTAATAAATATTTGTTTGAATAAAATTTCTGTTTGAATTCAAATTCTGTGTTATTTAATTTTATTCAGCAAATATTTATTTAATCTATGAAAAATAAAATAGTACATTAACAAATACATTTAAACGAATGTATATATGTTTATTATCATCAAACAAAAATCATATAAGCGTATATTCAACAATCTCCCCCTTTTGATGATAACAAATATATATTTTAAATTTTGAATATATTAAATGTATTTGATCATTGATATGCTCTAATTGCTCCCCCTATTTAAATGCTTCCTCTCTACACAAAGCTCCCCTACAAATATGCATACAAATAAAAAATATGCAAATGAGCCTAGATGCAAATGGAAGATATTTGACCTTTGCTTGATTTTATTTGACAAAATCTTAACTTTTCTCTCCCCCTTTTGTTATCAGCAAAAGAATAATAGTTTTAGAGAAAATAGAGATAAGGTGATCGATATAAATTCAACATTAAAACTCAATTTAGTATAAATATTAAATTTCAATAAAAAAGTCAAACAAAAATCATAAATATTTTGTTAGACGCATATTCCACTTTTAGAATGATGGGAATGATGTCATCATATAAAACCATACAGTTTTGTCTATTTGTGGTAAATTTATACCAGGAATTTGAATATCTACTAACCATGCATAACCGTTAGGACTTTTAAATGAGATTAGTAGTATTCCAATTTTATTTAAAAAAAAAACGAATTCAAGTATCTTCTAACAACGCATAACCGTGAGGACTTTTAAATAGGATTAGAATCAACTTGTTTATTTTAAAAATCAACTTTTGATATGCGTTCCATACAAGCATAACCGTGAGGACTTTTAAATGAGCATGGAAGCACATAACAAATTCCAAGTAATTCACCCATGCATAACCGTGAGGACTTTTAAATGAGAGTGAATACTTTGGTATTTATTTATTATTATTATAATTATTTTTTACCATATAAATTTTTCTATTATTTTTTTTAAAAAAAATGTAAAAATGAAAAAGCGAACGATTCCTGTTTAAAGTACCACATATCGAAAAACTATATAGAATTTTGATGAGTGATGGTCGTTAGAAATATGATAGATATAGAGATGGTCATGAAATTTTTACCAACAAAAAGTTTTATAACTCTTGTTTAAATTTCTAAAGAAAATTTCTAATTATACTTTCTCGAGTTATAATATATGATTAATATCAACACTCATCACTTTTTCAATCACTATTTATCTTTTCAATAATCATTAGGGAGTCAGATTAGTCAATGTAATCATTTAAAATCAAATTCAAAAATAACTATAAATCAATTTTTTTTCTAAAAATGACCAATCTGAAAACAAGATCAAAAATGATATTCTAGAAGGAGTTTTATAAGAAAATTTTCTGCTATTTGAAAAATTATTTGAATTGAAAATATATGCAGATATTTTTTTTGAATGAATGATGCAGTTACTAAATGTTTCAACAAAAATCACGTTCCACTAGTAATTTTTCTATCAACTAGATTACCAGTGTAATCTACATCTGAATTTTACTTTCACTCAAGTATCACCCGTTGAATTTGATTGACCAAACCATGAAGTGTGTACCAAAAATTTCAAACTCAATTTTAATAGCATTTTAAATGACATTCTCTTGAATTTGAATTGAAGCCGTGTAAACAATTAAAAAACCGTCAATACAAAGTTAGCCGTACTATAACCAAATGTATTATCATCCAACAAAACACTATTATTAATCCAAATTAATATAGATGAAGTAATTCAAAGAATCTAGAGAATTTTATAGTGTTTTTGGCATAAGAATATAATTGTCCAACTATTTTGAATAAGTCAGAATCATCATCTTTTCATCATCTCAATATTGGCTGATTTTAATTCAGAATATGGTGCAGATTATCACATTTAATACATCATTCAAATAAATATACCATTACCTGTTTTACCTTTACGATATTTTTCTTTGTTGTCCATTGTGATTCTGTCACCTTTGAACTAGGCTAAGGAACTTTGCTTTGTCGCCCATTGTGTTTCTGGAACAGCCAAAATCCAGAGAACACTGTTGTTGTTCCTTAGCCTGCCACCACACCTACATGTTGAAAGATTTTTGTGACCTATTTGTTTTTATAGGTCCACGATTGTTAGTGGCAGAATATTTTGAAAAATAATTTTGTGGAGACCCAAAACTATTTATAATTGTTCATTCGGCACCCAAATTTGTTTAACTTTGAGAGTTTTTATATTTGTGCCTTTTGGAACCCAAATCGGTATAGTTTTCACATGTTTGGGTCTATACCAACAATTATTGTGAGTGTGTCCATATTTTCTACAAATTGTGCACATAGAGTTGACTTGATTAATATTGCTTTCAACAATTTTAGATTTACTATATCTAAGTCCTTGTCTAACCGTATTAACAGTTTGCTTTCCTAATAGAATATTCAATGATTTTTCACTTTTTGAAAATTTATCTAAAGTCGTTGACAATTGTTGGACTTGTGCTTTGAGAGATTCATTTTCGTTTAACAATTATGTGCACTTTTTAATAGAATTCTCTCTCCTAGTATTTTCACTCTCTTTTAAAATCAGAATTTCATTTTCAAGTGATTTTATATTAATTTCTGATTTTTTTAATTTCCTCTTCGAATATTGGACACTTATCACACTTAGGGATCCTTCTTTGATAGTTTTCAACTAATTGGTCAAGTTGTTCATTTAATTCTATCAAAGTGTCTTTTTGTGATTCAAGTTTGGCATATTTTTCCCTAAGTCGTTCAAAACAGCCATTCACTTCGTGGAAATAAATAAGTAATTCAGAGTGAGTATGTAACAACCCGCATATCTATCGATTTTTATATTTAAATATTTTATTTAAATATTTTATCGATACTCGGAATTTAGTCCGAAAAGCTACTTTTTGCATACGGTCGAATTAGGACTCGGGACCACTCCCATTGAGTTTAAAATGCCGTTTGCGACCTTTTTGAGTATAAGCTTCGATAAGTTTGGAGTAAGTTGATTTTTGCTACTTTTTACTTAGGGCTTTGGTTTGGGCTGAGCCCATTAACCCCACTTATGTATTCAGTCCCAACCCCTTCTCCTCTTCATTACTTCATTCCTCATTTCCTAATACTCAAGCTTTTATATTAATGGAGAGTGGAAGAGGAAATTAAAACTCCAAGCCCTAGTATTCTTTTGCAAATCAAACTCTAGCTCCAAACTAATAGAAGAACCCATTGGTAAGCTTCTCTTCTTCTTCTCCAACTCATTATCTTATCAATTTCAGAAATTCCTAAACCTAACTTTGGGAATGTTCTCCTTTTAAAGCTTAGAATCAAGCTTCTTGAGTTGGATTTGAAGAGTGGTTGATTCTCCTTTGCTTTCAAGCTTCATCTTCATTTGTTTGAGTTCAAAGGTGAGATTTTTATCTCACATCTTAGTCTATGTTTATCTCCGATTGTTAGGTATGAATTCCTAACACTTTTTCTTGTGCAATTGCTTTTAGTTTGGATTGAATTGGTGAATATTCCAATTTTTAGTGTTTTGGGTTCAAATCTTTAAAAATCCTAACTTTGATGTTTGAATGTGTTTTGGTTATGCATCGAAGAGCTTATAGGGTCGGGTAGTCGATTGGCATAAACCCTTAGCGCCGTTGCTCGAGCGAATGCAATTTGGTCGAGATTGAACCTCATTTGGCTGGGCTGGGAAGGGACTGGCAACAGGTCCGGTCGACCGAGCTCTGCTGCCGGCCGACCGACCTGCTTCCAAGTGCATAAGCACTTCTCTGTTTATGGTCCGGTCGACCAACTACAGGGTTCGGCCGACCGACCTGCTTCCCGAGGAATTTTGAGAACAGGGTCCGGTCGAACGAGCCCGACCGACCTGATGTAATTTTGCCTACTTCGCCTAATTGTTTGAATTTCCAACTTTAATCGATTCGTGTTATTTCCCTATTTGTTGTTATCATTTGTTATTGACTTTGATGACTTATTTTCTTTGGGAACTCTTGGAATATCCATTTCGATGGATTCGGTATGGATTTCTTTGGATTTTATTCACGTCTTCAAATGTGAATTTTAGTGATTGATTGTTCCTGCAATCAATTTTTGTGTTTTGTCACTTCAAAATATAAAGGTTTTCTATAGTAGTAGTAAATATCAAAACTCTTTCTTCAAATGATTTCAACTATATTTTCAATGTCCAACTCGTTTATAAAACCGTTTTCCAATCTACTAGTATACATAAACTTTTACCTCACTCGTATGAGAAATCTAATTAAACGACTTAGTAAAACGAGTGGTATGAAACGCTTGTGTTTACTTCGTTTGTTAATTCTTGGACTTGTTCGATTGAAAATCTTGTGACAATTTTCTAGTGGAGATCTACAGTTTGTTCGTAAATATTTAAGTTAAGCAAGTGGTTATGGGACTTGAAGCTAAACTCATATATTTACTAACTTAGTGTGATTGACACTTCTCGTTGATCATGACGATCATCTTTGTGATTTAGACTAGCAATGTGCGATGTCCCTTTGTCTGCGAGGGAGACTAAACCCCGTTTTGTGGAGTTTCGACTCAAATTGGTGGGGTAGCAACCCATGGTCTTCGGGCCGTTTGTGGAGCTTCGGCTCAATTTGTGATGGTTAGCAACCATGGAATTAGCGTTCCGTTTGTGATACACATGTTGGTGAGCTTTATGCTCCCGTTTGTGATAGGCCTTTCCCCTTTTTGTGATTTTTGGATTTCTCGAGATGATTTCTAGAATTTGTGATTCACCAATTTTCGTGATTTCCATTGATAAGTTTTATCAATATTTGTGCATTGGTGAATTTGTGTGTCATTGACTTTTGTGATTGATATTGATATAATCGTCAATATTTATGGTTTGGTGAACGAAATATAGAGTATGGCATTCCTTTTGATTCTTGTGTAGATTTTTGTGATATTGATTAATCTCTTGTTGATTTTCAATTACTTATATATATCACAGCTTAGCATTGTGATTCTTATGTGTTTAGTCATAGCTCTTATTCTATATCGTTTCATCTGATATTTATAGTTAGACTGATCTGTTTATTATTTTTTTATTAAATAATACTCGGGTCATACCGAGATGTTACAGGTGCTTCAGCTTGACTTCTCACTTGGGATTGATTTCTCTGACTTTTTGTTAACTACTTAGATTAGTAGTTTTTGGATTGTATACAATTGAGATATAGACTCCATGATGTATACTTATTCTTTTGTGTAGTTCGTGTAACTATTCTTTTGAGATATTGTGGATCTTTTTAGACCGCTACTCTGATATACACTTCCAAGTGTAATATTCATATCTATTTCCGCCTTTGTGATATGGATTGTCTGTGACTGATTTATGTCATGTTTATTTCTATATTTGTTTCTGAAGATAATATAGCCACTGTGTAGTAGCTTTGAGTTTGTGTCGGTATGTCGGATTTCCCTCTTGATAAAGAAATGCATGTTATACTATCTGGCATATCGATGCTCGCGCAAAGCAATTACACGGATGGTCGCTCCTCAACAGCCTTATTCACCGTGCTAGTTGACAGCATTCACCGTAATGTTCTTGGCTAGCGTGGGTATTGAGGTCTGGCGTCACAGCTTGCTATCAGAGCCAAATTTCGGAACTGTAACTGTGATCTGTTGTGGGTTCCATGGCGTAATCGAGGGGCGTAGAGTGCCTACAGTTACATGGACTTTTGCTGCGATGACAACGTAACCCAGGATGTAACTGCGACCATGGAACGGGGTGATGATTTCCAGAGCATTCTCACCAAGGATATTTCCTCTATTTTCAAAAACTATTTCTATATTTTCAATAAAATTATTTTTCAATTATTTTCAATGGATGTTGAAAACTGGTTTACCAAGTACTTATAGATTTTCGGTCCTACGCCTGATCAACGTGTGACTGAATTTCTATGAGAACGAGGATGGACTGATTGAGACATCGAGTTATAAGATTTTTTTTATAAAGAGCTATTTTAATAGTATTATATGAATTTAAATGTATTTCTAAATTTTTAAAATAAAAGTATTAGAATTTTGGAAAATGAAGAAAATCCAAACTGGAAATATAAAATAAAATTGAACTCAGAAAATTTAGTAAAGTGATTTTTGTAATAAAAGTTGGAAGTAACTAATCAGCTAAATAAATTATTTGATAGCATATATTAATAAAATTTAACTCGGTTAAATAAATGGATTGTAAGTTAATAATGGAGTTTGGAAATGAACTCGAATTATAAATAGAATTTGACTTGGATTTGATGATGAATTAAAATAAGTGGAGATGTTGTTAAAACAAAATGGAATTGAATTATAATAGACATGGTTTGAGTTGCAAATAAAACTCAGGTAAGTAAAAAAAATAAATTGAGTATGGATTTGTATAATAAAATAAATTCGAAAATGAACGGTTAGTGAATTAAAAATTTAAAGTAGGGTGAATAAATGGGTTAATGGAATTAAATAATAAATGGATGAAGTCTGATTGAATAAAAATTAAATCAGAATTTTAATTGGAACCGGGTTATCAGAATGAACTTAAGTTATGAGGCGTATTAATCTGAAGTAAAATTTACTTAAGTCAATAAAAGCTTGGTTTCGAGTAACAATAGAAGACCATTAAATAAATGTTTGGGTTAAATTTATATGGAAAATGGATATTAATATAAGCATAGAATGTTGTCTAGCTCAATGAAATAGTTTTAAAATGAATCCAATGCGGAGATGAAATGAAAGCAATGTATGGTTGGTGAATAAATTAGAAATGAAATGGAATTAAATACAGAATGAGTTGAAAATTAATTTAAAGTGGTTATAAACTAAAATAGATACTCTATTAAGCGAATATCGTCGAAATTGCATAAAAATAGTTATCGTTTGGCGTAAACAAAAGTAATTAAAATCCTATGAGTTGATAGAGATTAAATAAAATTGATTTTGAATCATTTGAAGTGAATATGAGCTTGTTTGGATTAAAAATAAATTGAATGTAAGCAATTGAGTTGTAAACCAATAAAATTGAAATGGAATATGGATTGGTTGAAAGAAATTGAATTAGTGTTGAAATCATATCAGTTGCTCATGGAAGTTATTTAGAATGCATTTCTTTCAGAGTTGATGTGTTGTAGTTGTTTAAGTAAGAGAAATGTTATAAACTTCATATATATAGTGCTTACATGTTTAAATTGAGTAAGTACAGGTACATGAAGGCCGTTTGGCTTGATTTGGTTGCACTAATTGCTTAAATAATAAGCCGCTTGCTTAAAATGCTAAATAAAGGTACGCCAACACAATAAAAATAGGAAATATGAACTGTTTTTTTCCGACCGTGTGGGTCGATGTATATATATTTATATCTCTTGTCAAATTGCAAAAGCTCCTCCGTACAAAGGATACTCTGCCAAAATTTTGAGAGTTAGAAATTTTTGAAAATTTTTGTTAGCGACAAAACGATTTCAAATTGGAAATTTAAATAAATTAATGGATGAAAATAATTTCAAATAATGATATGAATCAGTTATAAATGGAAGATAAAATTTAATATTCAGAATTGAAGATAAATTGAATTCATATGGAAATGGGAAAACTAATTTGAATAAAAGAAGATATGAAACCTATGTAAGGAAATGTATAAATGATTTGAAAAGTTAAGACTGGATACATGGCTAAGTAAGATATGCAGGTATTATAAAGGGAAAGGAAAATTGGATTTGATTTCAGGAGATAATTTGAATTGCCTGACCAAAAAGGCATGTGTTTAAATTTCTGTATGAAATTAGATTGGGTTTTTGATCTAGCCACTTGGCTTTTGCTTTCTTTTGGAATTTGGGAGCCCGTAGAGGCATTTTGTAGTTGTACCGAGCTAGCCGCGCATAGGAGACGCTGGCGAAATTTTTCGAAAATTTAGGGAGTTAGAAAATTTTTGAGAAAGTTTTGATAATTTAAATTTGAATAAGTGGAGTAAATAATGTTATTGGAAACTATAGAAGGTTTTGGGAAGTTGGTTGAGGTGATAGTGGGTTTTAATAAATGATAGTTGGTAGGAAGTTGAGTTGTGGCTTTAGGAAAAGGTAAACGGGTATTAGACCATTCTTCCTAACTAGTAATTTCGGGGACGAAATTCTTTTAAGGGGGAAGGAATGTGACGATCCAGAATTTCTAAAAATTTAAATTGGAATATTTAATTGATTGTAAATATTTAAAAAGTTAATTTTTAACTTGAATTCAAATATTTTTATTAATAGCAATTAAGTTATTAGATTTAATAAACTGAAATTGGGTAAAATGTTGAATCTAGAGTTTTAAGCCTGTTAAAAATAATTTGAAGGCTTATAAAATTTGTAATGATGATACTGAAGATAATAGAATGGTTGAAATTTTATTTAAAGGGGATTTGTTCAGTTTTAATTATATATCATTTAAATCAATATTTAAAAATAGCCTTCCGAGGCACAGTCTTGGATTTCGACGAAATCAGTTCCATTGGGTCCGTAATATTGCATTATTATCAGATTTAAATATTCATTGTGTTTGGAATTGTTGGGTGAGCGTATGATATATAAACGCGCTGAATTTATATCGAAATTTAATATAATAACTGAGTCCAAAAAGCTATCTTTTCCATACGATCGAATTAGAGCTCGAAACCTTTTTCCATCGCATTCGAAAAAGGGGTATAACATTAGAAATACCTGACGGCATGCCTCAATAGGAGTTCAAAATTTTAAGTCGCATTTATAGAGAATATTTGAATTTAATTAAACATATATATAGTTATATTTTGGTCAACCATCAGCTGAAATACTTTTCACATCAACCATTATCCTCAAACCCAAATCACTGTAGAAAGTATAATCCGACATGCTAATGTTTTCAGCACGCAAAAAATCAAATCATGTCCTTGTCCCCTTTTTCTTTTCTGATAGAAGTCACGCGAATAAAAAAAGAAACCCAGGCTCTCTCTACATTCCCCTTCCAGTCGTCATTGAAGCCGTAATCGTTAGAAATGGTGGAGTACGAGAATCGAAAATCTCCTCTTCCTAACAATCATTCAAACAACTATAATCGAAACCCAGTCCCTCTTCCTTCTCTTCAGGCAATCGTGAATCGAATTCGATGCTCCTATCGGCTCGATTTCGATTCAAGCGTGGGTCGTTTCAGATGGATGCGCGCGTTTGTGGCAAGGCTGAAGGTCGAAGGGTGGGGTCTCACATGGTGGCGTGCGGTGCTGCGACAGTGATGAATCCGGGGAGTGAGGCGCGATCATTTTGGGTGGATTGTCGATGGTTATAGTCGATGGTTGTAGTCGATGATGGGTTTCGAGGCAGAGGCATTGTCCGTAGCTAGGGTGGTGAGGCCGGTCGTTCGATCGTGCGTGTGAAGGTCTGAACAGTGGCAAGGGGGAGTTCTTCGAAGTTTGAGCAGCTGAGGTGGCTTCTACGGCGATTTAGGTGAGATAGCTTATACTTTTTGGTATTTAAATTTCAATTTAACAAGTTAATTGAGTAAAAGTATGCAGTTTAAAAAATAAAAATAATATAATATAAAAAAATGTCTCAGTTTGGAAATTATGTATGAATGATTCTTGTAAACGTAGGAGGTTTCAAAAGAAAAAAGTAGTTGGTTAAAACACTTTAAATTTGAAATCAATTTTAAATCGAACAAATTAGTTGATTGAATTTATTTAATGGTAAATTATTTTAGGTCATTTCAAATATTAAATAGAATCATATAAATTGTTTATTCAAGGTCAAATGGGGAAAACCAAAGTTATATTGAAGTGGACTGCAAAACAAAATCAAAGGTGAGTTAATCTCACTCCTTTGGATGTTTATTTAAATTTACATGATTAAATTCAAACAATTGATTGAATCATTGAATTGATTTGATGTGCACTGATGATCTTGTGACTTTGGTTTTGGTTGGTTCTCGAGTTAATTGTTGCTTGACTCGAAGTAAGAAAATGTTTTCATTTTAATGTTAATAAGAGCTTAATGATTTGTGATTCATTAAATTAGTCGGGT
Source organism: Allium cepa (assembly GCA_030765085.1). Taxonomy (NCBI): domain Eukaryota; kingdom Viridiplantae; phylum Streptophyta; class Magnoliopsida; order Asparagales; family Amaryllidaceae; genus Allium; species Allium cepa. The sequence continues at coordinate 171,357,253 of CM060932.1, forward strand.
AATTTAAGTGGATAACCAATTAATTCAATAAATTAATGATTTGGGTTGATTAATTTAGTAATTAAGGGTTTTAATTAATTAATGAAGGTTTAAGTTAATTAATTAAGTTTATTTAATTTAGAATAATAAATGGGTGGATTGATAGGTAATTACTTAATGTAATTAATAAAATATTATTACTTTGTGAAATTAATCAAGAGATTAATTAAGATAGTTAAATAAAGGAGTAATTAATTTATTTAATGAAGTAAATAAATGGGTAGTCAATTACTGGTTGAGATTAATCAAGAGTGATTAATATTTGTGGTTTAATTAACGATTAATCACTTAATGTAATTGATTTAGATTAGGATAAATTAAAATATAATTAGAAATCATTAATTTATATAATTAATGATGTAATTAAAGATTGATTAATTAAGACTGATTAATCTATGATAAGTGACTTATGAGAAATTAACTAATATAAGTAATTAAGGATTAATGTAATTAATATAGTTAATTAATTTATGAAGTAATTAAGATTATTTATTGATTTTCGGTTAAAAATAATTAATATTGTGAAACTAATTAAAGTTAATTACTTGAATGTAATTGAAGGATAATTAATCCAGGGTGATTAATTAAGATGAATAATGAAGGGATGATTGATTAATTGATTTGAAATTCATTAGTTAAATGAAGAAATCTAAGTGGTTAAGGTTAGTAATTCAATCAAGATTAATTAAATTAAATTTTATGTGATTAAACTTTGCTTATGGATGATTAAATGGTATTGGATGCTTTGAATGAGTTGATATCTCTGATATGAAATGTTGTGTGTTTCATTTGGATAACTTGGATTAGGATGACATGAGACTCGGAGAGACCAGGGTCGGGTATTAGAAAATACCCGAAACCACTTCGAATTTTTTATAAAGATGGATATGTGAAATCTATAGGCTGGAATGAAGTGATTTAAAGGAGTTGGACTATTTAAATCTAAGTCTTTGGTACTTAGAAAACTTTGTGTGAAATAAGTGATGTCTATAACATATTGTGAACTTGTAAATTGATTCGAGTTACCCCGGGTTCTATATAAATTGTATGCTTTGTATTCCATATTGGATGAGTTACTCACGCTGGTTTCCAGCCTGACCCGGGTGTTACTTTGATGTAATGCTCGGGTCAGACCGAGTATTACATATTTTCAGGTAAGGACGTTCTGGAGCTCAGGAGGCGAGCTGGATGGCAAGAACGTATAAAGTATTTCCGCTGTATTTATATTGTTGTATATTTGAGACATGATGATTGTGTATATCCAGTGTCTGTATATATGTGTAACTCTGATGTATTAAAATGTAATCGACAGATATAATATTCTTTTGTAAACTGATAATATTTATTATTATATTTTATCCACTGCGGATGCGAGATGTTGATGTTCTGATCTTCTTCTTCTTCTATCTCTTTCTTCTTTTTCATAACTATTTGGAATTTTCCGAATAGAAAATTTTGGGTCGTTACAAATATAATGCCGAGCCCTCACTTCTTCTTTCCCTAAAAATTAAATCGAAATGGGAGAGCAAAGCAAATTTTTAAAGAAATAAATTTACAAAATGAGAAAACGAAGAACGAAATCAGGTCGTTTGGAAGAAGGGAGATTGGGCGATCGAGCTCGACTTCGAGTCGTCTCCTAGCACATGAGGTCTAGGGCAACTAGAGGGGGGTTTTATCTGGAATCTCGAGGCAAACACGTGTAGAGAGGCAGTGGGGTCGTTCGAAGTCCTGAGGGTCGAGCATCGCGACTCCGAGTCTCGCGCTAGGGTTCCGATCGCATGATAGCATTTGCGATGCCTGGCTCGAACTTGGGTTTTTCATTCGGAAGGCGATGGCTCGTTGGGTTGGGCCTCGAGGTTAAGATTGAGGAATTTCAGATTGCAATGTTTGATTCGAGATTTGAGTCTACTGGTGTTTGTACGATGGAGTCGGCCTTGTTGGTGATCGTGTCTGGGTCGATCGATCTGTTCTAGTTCGAGTCGTGCAAGGCGGCGTTTCGTGGGCGGAACTCGAGTGGGTGAATGGTGATGAGCGGCAGTTGGAACGTTTTGGGGCTAATTGCAGTAGGATTTTAGCTGAGGTATTTACCTTTATTTAATTTATATACAAGAATGAATAAATATAACTGACATGCTATAATATACTTAGGTAAATGGAAGTTTATGTAGATAAGAGCTTAGGAAGAAGGAAATTTTAAAACGTTGAATATTTACATAAAATTAGATTTTTGAAAAAAACAATAAATTAATTTTTAGTAAATGGGTTTCAAAAGAAAAGAAAGAATTATTTATTATTGGGGAATTGGTTTGACTAAATAATTGGTAAATCAAATTTTATTAGATGATAACTGGTAATTTAATTATTCCAAGTATTAATAAAACCCTTAATGTTTATACAAGGTTAAAATCTGAAACGAAACAAGTCAAGGTTGGATTTGGATTGCAAAATCAAAGGTGAGTTAATCTCACTCATCTGGTTTAATTTAAATTTAAATGGTTAAATTTAAATAATTGGTTGAATGGTTGAATTGATTTGATGGGCTATATAATACTATGTAATACATCTTGGAATGATTGATTTCCCGCATTATATAGCGGACGAGACCCTATGTGCCGCATAATAGCGGATGATATTATATTAATCCCATATACCGCGATATTTCACCTCGAAGTGGAATTGGTGTTGTGCCAACATCTGTGGATGTAGGGAAACAGGTTGGAGGGATCCAACTAGATTCCTCAACATTTATTTAGATTATTTAATATTCTCTATTATGATTATTTGATACTCTGTGATGAATTATATTCGAATATTGAATGCTATAGTTTGCTTGAATATATTTCAGTACACCGAGTTATTAAAATATATAGAATTGGATTTTTGAAAAGAAAATAAAAGAGTGAATTTGTAAGTAAAATAATTACAGAGAATTTGAATAAATTTAAGAATGAATTGGAAAAGAATAAAAGTGGATTTTAAATGTTAATAAATAAATTTCGAGCAGGGAAAGAAGATTTAAATAAACAGGGAAATAATGAATTTTTAAAAACTTAAGTGGAGCATTTCAAAGAGCAAAAGAATTTATTTTAAAGATTTAAGCTTTAAATTTATTCAAAGGAATAGAGAAGGAATTTAGGAAATCTGGAACTGATATTTTTAGTTAAAAAGGATTTTTAATTTTAATTAAGAAATGAAATATGAGGTTAATTGATTTTGAATAAATTGAGTAAGTAAAGGAACTTATTTCGAATTAGGTAAATTGGAAATCCATCTGAAAATTCATTTAAGTGTTGGAATTGGGATTTTAAAAGGAGGTTGTGACTATGAAATGTATAAACTGGGTTTATAAAAGTAAAGTAAAATATATCAATGGATATTTGTGAAGAATAAATTCAAGGTGGGAATCTATTAAAGGAATGGTAAAATTTGTTTAAAAATAAATAGATATTTATTTTTTAAAGGATGTGAAGAGAAGTATATTTCCCTGGATAACCAAGTACGTTTTCAAAGTAAATTTTTAAATATGAGTTAAGTTGTTTTAAAAAGTATGTTTTAGAAGATTTATTATTCCTGAATGTTTAAATTCTAAAGTAAGTATTTTTTAAAAATTTATTATCGTAATAATTATTTAAAAGATGATTTGGGAATTTGTTTAAAGGAGGAAATCTAGTTTTATATTTTATAAAGTAGCCTTATTTAAAAATTCCTAAAGTATTATTTTTAATTAAGTATTAAAGTAGTTTTTCTAAATTTAATTGTTAAAGTATATTTTACAATAAAGTGTTTTTAAATTATTTTAAAAATCTAAAGTTTTATGCTTGGTAATTTCAGTGGAAATAGAAAATATTTGGGAAATTTATTCTGTAAAAGGAAGATAGCTTGAAACTGTTTTCAAAAAGGTTTTGAAAAGTGGAAATATATCTTGCGAAGATAGTTTGAGATAAATAAATAATTTGGAAAATTATTTATTTTGTTATCGATGTTTGTGAATGTTAATTGATAGTTAAATCACCGACTATCAATATTGGCCAATGCGCTGATCGTTTCGAAGAGACCAGGATCGAGATTTATTTCTCGAAAACCACTTCGATCCGGTTTGTACGTTTTCGTGGAAAAACGAGTTTGGATTCGAAGATGGAGCAGTGAAGTGCAAGGGTTAGTCGCTACTAATCCTGAGGATTATTCCAAAATGGATGTAGTGGGAATAGTGCCTTCAGTTCCGTTCGAACCCGGGACGGACTTGTATGGATGAATGCTTTCACAACATCGTCAGGTGAACGATGAGCATTCTAAGTGAAACGTTCTAAAAGGTAACGCTTAGCCTCAAACCTCATCAACCAGGAATGACTGAAAATCAGGGGTTATGCAGCAAGGCTAGGTGGGTAGCACCCATTTCTGGGTGAGGTCATCCCTGTCTAGATGTCCCTTTTATTTCGACCTAGTGGTGCGGTTGCTGATCACAACTGTAGGGTAATCTTACTCGGGATTGTCCAGTATGGGGTATTCCCGGTCCTGTGTTGCAGGGGATTGGGAGTAATCCTCGATACTGTGATCTAGGCTACGTACTGTGCCAGGTGGTACCCCAGTGCCTAGACATTAGTTGAAAAACCATTCTCCATACGTGCCTTTTACGGTTTTTGTTTGTATTACCCACTCTGTGGCTAGTAGCTAGAATTTAATAATGCAACAATTTCGGCTATTTTAATAAGTATTTGTATATAGACCCTGTTATAACATCAGAGGATTTTTAAAAAAAAATATTTTAGTTATCATAAGGTAAAAAACCGACATGTTTATTTGTGGCGTGGTCTTACGAGATGCTTTTGTTTTCAAAGGATTTTTAAAACTTTAATAATCAATTTGAGTGTGATTTCTCACGCTGGTATTCCAGACTGACTCGGGTGTTATTTAACTATAACGCTCGGATTAGACCGAGTATTATAGGATACAGGATATGATGCTGTGGAGCTCAGGAGACGAGCTGGATGGCGATACGTACTTCTGTACTTGATTATTGTCCCGTTGTGTATCCAGTTGTATGTTATTGCTGTTGTTGAACTCTGATGATGTACTCTGATGATATATGTATAAACAAATATAGTTTTCTTTTGTGTAAAGATCAACTATTATCTATTATATTTCATTCCGCTGCGATGGTTAGATTCTGATGTTGTTTTCTATTTTCTCTTCTTCTACCTCTTCTTCTTTAACCCAAATGGTTCGTATTTCTGTTCAACTTGAGTTGATTGATGTAGAATAGTTTTGACTCAAAGGGTATGGATTTGCGGGTCGTTACAGTTGGTATCAGAGCTTAGGTTGGTGATAACCTTGGCTCTGGTGGGGATTACTCATTAAATAGAGTCCGTAGTACTCTAGAATGAGTTTGAGAGTATTAATAAATACGAGTGCGTATTTGTTAGTGAATAAAAATTTGTTTTATATTGTGTTGACATATCTGTTGAGTGTTTATGGATTCTGGTCGATGTATGGGACGCCATATTGTCAATAGGAGTTTTTAAACTCTTAAACAAGGTAAACCGACACAGTATTGTTTTAAATAGGGTAAGTAAAATAATTTTACCCAAAATTATTTTTGTATATAAAGGAAATGATTTTTCGTAAAATGTTATAGTTATATATGGATGCTGGGTTGTTAGAAAGTGATAATATTAAATTATTATCATTGCTGTATGAGAATTGAATAAGAAATTGAAGATGACAACCAAATATTAAGGAATAAAGTAATAAATAAATGGGATTTGTAAATGTGATTTATAATCGAATAAGGAATTGAAATCATAATATAAAAAAACTAGAAACAGATTCATATACAAATCAAATTGTTAATGTAAACTATAAATGTGAATTATAGTATGATTAATAATTAAAATAAGATAAAATTCCAAAGTAATGTTTGAATATAAATTTAAAGGATTTGGAATTTGAAAATTTGGAAATTTAAATTCCTTTGAATTTGAAAATGATTCTTAAAAAGTTGGAAAAATAATATATATTTGAGAAATATTTTTGAATCGAATTTGATATCTAGAGAGATTTGGAATTTAAAAATATTGGAAGGGATTTTAAAGTGATAAAAGCTTTGAACTCTTTTCGGTCGCTGGAAAATAATTCCGATGATGATCGCGACATCATCGGTGTTCATTTTCGAGTTTCCAAGAAGGGGATTGCTACCTGGATGTTTTGGATTAATGTTTGCTTGTGAAATTTGGTTTGATTTTGAAAATGCAAAGGAATAGTTTGATTTATATGTATATGTTTTTGAAATTTAATTTTGAACATTTTAGTAATGAGTTTAAATGTAAGCAAAAGGAAATTGAAACTGAATGTTGAACTTAAGTTTGAATGGGAAAAACATTAGTCAAGTTGGACTAAATAAAACAAAGTTTTGAGATTAAAATTAGTAAGTAACTGATTGATTTATATTGTATGCAAATGAAATGAAGTTGAATATTGGATGATGTTTGATTTAAAATTGTGTAAAATAAAGTGCAGAATTAGTTCAAATGGACTAAAAATAATTAATGTTTGGAAATTAAATATATTGGTTGAAAATGAATTTATAAATGAATATTAATAAGTGAGTAGCTTATAAAAATTTAAAAATGGATAAAAGAATAAACTAATCGAATAAATTAGTAAAATGGTTGGGATTTGATCAAAGGAAAATCAAATTAAAGATTTAAAAGGAAGTTGGTTGAATAAAATAAACTTAAGTTAGTGGGTGGAATAGTTTGAAGAAAATAAATAACTTAAGTAAATTGTGAGATGGTTATTTAATATATTGGTTGTCAAGTTAATAAAATGGTTCGGAATCAAACTTTTTTGGAAATGAAAGAAAATGCAATGAAAGGATTGTGAATAAATTAAAATGGGATGGAATCAAGTGTAAATTGAGTTAGAATCAATTTAAATGGTTATAAAGCTTAAGTAATTATATATTCACACTGATATTGTAGAATTGCATAAGAAAATGGATCGTTTGATGTAAACGAGATTAGATAAAATCCTATGGGTTATTAGAAGTAAAATAGGATGATTTAGAAATCAATTGGAATGAATATGAGTTTGTTTTGCTTAGAATGAATTAAATATAAGCGATTAAGTTGTAAATCACTTAAACTGAATGGAATGTTTTGAGAATTGGTTGCAAGCAATTGTAATAAGTGTCGGAACCTTATATGTGCTTATGGAAATTATATAACATGCATTATATGTGAAATTTATGTGTTAGCTATTGAAAGTAAGTGAAATGTTGATAAATTTCATATTTTAGTACTTATATGTTTGAATTGAGTAAGTACAGGTACCGGGAAGCCGTTTGGCTGGATTTGATCATGCAAATTGTTAAAATAATAAGCCGCTTGCTTAAAAATGCTAAATAAAGGTACGCCTACACAATAAAAATAGGAAATATGAACTGTTTTTGTTTTTCGACTGTGTGGGTCGATGTATATATATTTATATCTCTTTTCAAATTGCAAAAGCTCCTCCGTACAAAGGAGACTCTGCAAAAAAAATTCGAAAATTTTGGGAGTTAGAATCTTTTTTGAAAATTTTGGGAAATTTTTTGTTAGTGACAAAACGATTTCAAATTGGAAAGTGAAATAAATTAGTGGATGAAACTAATTTAAAACAATGATATGAATCAGTTATAAATGGAAGATAAAAAAATTCAATATTCAGAGTGAAGGTAAATTGAATTCATATGAAAATGGAAGAACCAATTTGAATAGAAATAGATATAAACTAAGTGGTGAAGTGAAAATAAATATAAGAAGCGTATAAAATACTTATATTGAACTTAAGAAGAAATTATGAAATTCTTAAGTAACATGGGTGTCGGGAAAATATATTGAATAAGCATTTGAGTGGAGATTTAATAAAAATATACGTACATCATACGGCTTGAATGAATATATATTGAAATTCTGTAAAGAAGTCAATAAAGTAATTTTGAATGTTGTGATTGGATATTGTTACTAAGTAGGATATGCAGGTATTATAAAGGGAAAGGAAAATTGGTTTTGATTTCAGAAGATAAATTTGAATTGCTCGACAAAAATGTATGTGTTCAAATTTGTGTATGAAATTTGATTGGGTTTTTGGTCTAGCCACTTGGCTTTTGTTTTCTTTTGAAATCTGGGAGCCCGTAGAGGCATTTTGTAGTTGTACTGAGCTAGCCACGCAAAGGAGACGCTGGCAAAAAATTTCAGAAATTTTCGGAGTTAGAAATTTTTTGAGAAATTTTGATAATTCAAAATTTGGTTTTGAATTGAAACTTAAATGATTGAGCAAATAGTATTGTTTGCAAATTATGGGAGAGTTTGGGAAGTTAGTAAGAATGGTAATGGGTCTTCTACAAAAAGATAGTTGGTCGGATGTTGAATTGTTGGTTTTGGGAAAAGTAAACGGGTAATGGACCATTCTTCCTAACTAGCAATTTCGGGGACGAAATTCTTTTAAGGGGGAGGAATGTGACGATCCGAAATTTTTGAGCATTTGAAAACGAAATATTTGATTGATTTTAAATATTTAAAAGTTGTTTTTAACTTGAATTCAAATATCTCTATTTATTTGATAATTAAATTATTAAATTAAATAATTTGAAGTTGGGTAAAATGTTGAATCTGGAGTTTTAAGCCTGTTAAAAATAATTTGAAGGCTTATAAAATTTATATTGATAATACTGAAGATAAGAGAAGTGTTAAAATTGAATCTAACAGAGATTTGTTTAGTTTTGAAATTATATCGTTTAAATTGATATTTAAAAATAGTCTTCCGATGCACAGTCTCAGAATTCTACGAAACTAGTTCCATTGGATCCGTAATATTGTATTATTATTAGATTTAAATTTTCGTGGTGTTTGGAGTGATCATGTGATCGTACGGTGCACAAATGCACTGAAAATTTATATTGAAAATTCAATATAATAACAGATCCAAAAAGCTATCTTCTCCATACGATCGAATTAGGGCTCGAAACCTTTTCCATTGCGTTTAGAATAAGGGTTTAACATTATAAATGACTAGCGGCATGCCTCGGTAGGATGTCAAAATTTTAAGTTGCAGTTATCGAGACGGATTAAATTTAATATTTAAATAATTTATATAGCCGTCTGGTCAAGGAAGATTTTCACGACAGCTTTATTCAAATCAAATCTACTTTTCCCCTAACACACAGCTCACATTTCTTTTTTCTTCTTTTCCATCTTTCCCATCAATTTACATCAGCCGTAGAAAAAGGGAAATTGATAGGAATATAATGCCGAGCCCTCACTTCTTCTTTCCCCAAAAATTAAATCAAAATGGTAGGGCAAAGATTTTTTTTTAAAGAAATAAATTTACAAAATGACAAAACGAAGAACGAAATCAGGTCGTTCGGAAGAAGGGAGATTGGGCGATCGAGCTCGACTTCGAGTCGTCTCCTAGCACATGAGGTCAAGGGCAACCGGAGGGGGGGGGGGGTTTATCTGGAAGCTCGAGGCGAATATGTGTAGAGAGGCAGTGGGGTCGTTCGAAGTCCTGCGGGTCAAGCATCGCGACTTCGGGTCTCGCGCTAGGGTTCCGATCGCATGATAGCATTTGCGATGCCTGGTTCGAACTTGGGTTTTTCATTCGAAAGGCGATGGCTCGTTGGGTTGGGCCTCGAGGTTAAGATTGAGGAATTTCAGATTGCAATGTTTGATTCGAGATTTGAGTCTGCTAGTGTTTGTACGATGGAGTCGGCCTTGTTGGTGATCGCGTCCGGGTCGATCGATCTGTTCTAGTTCGAGTCGTACAAGGTGGCGTTTCGTGGGGGGAACTCGAGTGGGTAAATGGTGATGAGTGGCAGTCGGATCGTTTTGGGGCTAATTGCAGTAGGATTTTAGCTTAGGTATTTACCTTTATTTAATTTATACACAAGAATGAATAAATATAATTGACATGCTATAATATACTTAGGTAAATGGAAGTTTATGTAGATAAGAGCTTAGGAAGAAGGAAATTTTAAAATGTTGAATAGTTATGTAAAATTATACTTTTGAAAAAAACAATAAATTAATTTTTAGTATATGGGTTTCAAAAGAAAAGAAAGAATTATTTATTATTGGGGAATTGGTTTGAATAAATAATTGGTAAATCAAATTTTATTAGATGATAATTGGTAATTTAATTATTTCATGTATTAATAAAACCCATAATGTTTATACAAGGTTAAAATCTGAAAGGGAACAAGTCAAGGTTGGATTTGGATTGCAAAATCAAAGGTGAATTAATCTCACTCATCTGGTTTAATTCAAATTCAAAAGGTTAAATTTAAATAGCGGATAAGACCCTATGCGCCGCATTTAAATTTAAATCTCACTCATCTGGTTTAATACATCTTGGAATGATTGATTTCCCGCATTATATGGCGGATGAGACCCTATGCGCCGCGTAATAGCAGATGATATTATATTAATCCCATATACCGCGATATTCCACCTCGAAGTGGAATTGGTATTGTGCTAACATCAATGGATGCAGAAAAACAGGTTGGAGGGATACAACTAGATACCTCAACATTTATTTAGATTATTTAATATTCTCTTTTATGATTATTTTATACTCTATGATGAATTATATTGGAATATTGAATGCTATAGTTTGCTTGAATATATTTCGGTACACTGGGTTATTAAAATGTATAGAATTGGATTTTTGAAAAGAAAATAAAAGAGTGAATTTGTAAGTAAAATAATTATAGAGAATTTGAATAAATTTAAGAATGAATTGGAAAAGAATAAAAGTGGATTTCAAATGTTAATAATTAAATTCCGAGTAGGGAAAGAAGATTTAAATAAACAGGGAAATAATGAATTTTTAAAATCTTAAGTGGAGCATTTCAAAGAGCAAAAGAATTTATTTTAAATATTTAGGCTTTAAATTTATTCAAAGGAATAGAGAAGGAATTTGGAAAATCTGGAACTGATATTTTTAGTTAAAAAGAATTTTTAATTTTAATTAAGAAATGAAATATGAGGTTAATGGATTTTGAATAAATTGAGTAAGTAAAGTAACTTATTTCAAATTAGGTAAATTGGAAATCCATCTGAAAATTCATTTAAGTGTTGGAATTGGATTTTAAAAGGAGGTTGTGACTATGAAATGTATAAACTGGGTTTGTAAAAGTAAAGTAAAATATATCAGTGGATATTTGGGAAGAATAAATTCCAGGTGGGAATCTATTAAAGGAATGAGAAAATTTGTTTAAAAATAAATAAAGATTTATTTTTTAAAGGATGTGAAGAGAAGTATATTTCCCTGGATAGCCAAGTACGTTTTCAAAGTAAATTTTTAAATATAAGTTAAGTTGTTTTAAAAAGTATGTTTTAGAAGATTTATTATTTATGAATGTTTAAATTCTAAAGTAAGTATTTTTCAAAAATTTATTATCGTAATAATTATTTAAAAGATGATTTGGGAATTTGTTTAAAGGAGGAAATCTAGTTTTATATTTTATAAAGTAACCTTATTTTAAATATTCCTAAAGTATTATTTTTAATTAAGTATTAAAGTAGTTTTTCTAAATTTAATTGTTAAAGCATATTTTACAATAAAGTGTTTTTAAATTATTTTAAAAATCTAAAGTTTTGTGCTTGGTGATTTCAGTGGAAATAGAAAATATTTGGGAAATTTATTCTGTAAAAGGAAGATAGTTTGAAACTATGTTCAAAAAGGTTTGAAAAGTGGAAATATATCTTGCGAAGATAGTTTGAGATAAATAAATAATTTGGGAAATTATTTATTTTGTGATGGACGTTTTGTGAATGTTAATTGATAGTTAAATCACCGATTATCAATATTGGCCAACACGCTGATCGTTTCGAAGAGAGGGGGTTCGAGATTTATTTCTCGAAAGCCACTTCGATCTGGTTTGTACGTTTTCGTGGAAAAACGAGTTTGGATTCGATTATGGAGCAGTGAAGTGAAAGGGAGAGTCGCTACTAATCCTGAGAGTTATTCCAAAATGTTTGTAGTAGGAATAATGCCTTCGGTTCCGTTCGAACCTGGGACGGACTTGTATGGATGAATTCTTTCAGAACATCGTCAGGTGGACGATGAGCATTCTATGTGAAATGTTCTAAAAGGTAAGGCTTAGCCTCAAGCCTCATCAACCGGGAATGACTGAAAATCAGGGGTTATGCAGCAAGGTTAGGTGGGTAGCACCCATTTCAGGGTGAGGTCATCCCTGTCTAGATGTCCCTTTTATTTCGGCTTGGTGGCGCGGTTGCTGATCACAATCGTGGGGTGATCTTACTCAGGATTATCCAATAAGGGGTAGTCCCGGTCTTGTTTTGTAGGGGATTGGGAGTAATTCTTGGTACTGTGATCTAGGCCACGTGCTGTGACAGGTGGTACCCCAGTGCCTAGTCATTAGTTGGAAATCCATTCTCCCTACACGCATTTTACGGTTTTTGTTTGTATTACCACTCTGTGGCTAGTAGATGGAATTTAATATTGTAACAATTTCGGCTATTTTAATAAGTATTTGTATATAGACCCTATTATAATATCAGAGGATTTTAATAAAAAAATGTTTTAGCTATCGTAAGGTAAAAACCTGACAAGTTTATTTGTGGCATGGTCTTACGAGATACTTTTGTTTTCAAAGAATTTTTGAAACTTTAATAATCAATTTGAGTGTGATTTCTCTCGCTGGTATTCCAGACTGACTCGGGTGTTATTTAACTGTAATGCTCTGGTCAGACCGAGTATTATAGGATACAAGATATGATGCTGTGAAGCTCAGGAGACGAGCTGGATGGCGATTCGTACTTCCGTACTTGATTATTGTTCCGCTGTATATCCAGTTGTATGTTATTGCTGTTGTTGAACTCTGATGATCTACTCTGATGATATATGTATAAACAGATATAGTTTTCTTTTGTGTAAAGATCAACTATTATCTATTATATTTCATTCCGCTGCGATGGTTAGATTCTGATGTTGTTTTCTGTTTTCTCTTCTTCTACCTCTTCTTCTTTAACCCAAATGGTTCGTATTTCTGTTCAACTTTAGTTGATTGATGTAGAATAGTGTTGACTCAAGGGGTGCGGATTTGCGGGTCGTTACAAATTTCAACTGATGTTTGACCAAGATATAAATATAAATTAATTAAAATCATATCCAAATTATCTCGATCGATGCAACCTAAAATTTCGACATCCTATCGAGGCATGCCGCCATGCGTTTATAATGTTATGCCCTATTTCGAACACAATGGAAAAGGTTTCGAGTCATAATTCGATCGTATGGAGAAGATAGCCTTTGGACCTTATTATTATACTGAATTTTCGATTTAAATTCAGTGTGTTTACTTACCGTACGCCCAAACGATCATTCCAAACACTACGAAAATTGAAATCCGATAATAATACAATATTATGGATCCAATGAAACTGGTTTCGTCGAAATCCGAGACTGTGTCTCAGAAGGTTATTTTTAAATGTCAACTTAAACAATATATTTTTAAAAGTTAACAATACATTCCCAAATTCAATTTCAACACTTTTACTGTCTCCAGTAGCATCGATATAAATTTTACAAACCCTTAAAATATTTTTAACAAGCTCGAAACTCAAGATTAAATATTTTACTCAATCTTCCATTATTGAATTGAATAATTATATTATTCAACAAATTGCTGTATCTACATTCGGAATAGATAAATCCAAGTTTTTCATATTCATAACCAATTTATAATTCAATTTCTATATTTAAAACCATTTAAATATTCCAGATTCAACGCTGAAAAATCCGGGTCGTCACAAAATTGGTAAGCGGCCAAAAAGGATCTAGATCCTAACTTATCTCAAATCTCTCCTCTATAAGCATCTATATTCATACCTATTAGAGAAGTTTTGAAGCTTCCATATCCCCTGGCCGAATTCTATTCCTCCTATCTCTTCGTTTCCAAAGTCAAATCAAAGTAAAACCGATACTATTCGATGGTTGGTGGTCATTGGTTCAAGGACTAACGTTCTACTGGATTGGAAACAAATTAAAGGAGCAGATCTCATCGTTTCAAAGTGTACTTATAGGCATTGGCGATAAGGTAAATTTTCTAATCTATTAATATGTAGGAAATATTTATATCATGTATAACATTTTGTTAATCAGGCGACGATTCTATTATATCAATGTATTATCACAATCAGATTGGTTGTATGTTTATATATTTGCGAAAGAAAAATTTATTACCATGCATATATATTGCTTGCAGAAGAGAGAAGAACTTTTTTAATAAAAATAAATTTAATATTTCTTATTTATTTATATAAGCTTTATAATTCAAATATTAAATCATATATCGCATAAAATATGGTTTTAAAATTTTATATAAGCAATATTGTACGTAAAACATTTTTGTTAGAATTAAAATAATATATATATATTATTTAAATATCATTTAAATCATTTAATTCTATAAATAAATAATACAGATACATATATATGTTATAAAATATGTTTTAAATTTTATAAAATTAAATTTACATTTAATATTATTTTAGGTAATAAAAAAGTTAATTTTTTTACATAATTAAGTAATTTAATTAATTATTAAAATTAATAAATTTATTTTTAAATTTGTTTTGAATAATTATATATATACACGAAAATTTAAATTTTATAATGTCTCTGAGATTTTATTGGAATATTTAAATTATGAAAAATCTAAAAAAATAATTTTTATTAATTTTTATTATTTTCCTATACAAAGATATCTATTTATCTATTTAAAAACTAATAAAAACACATTACTATGAGCTATAATAGGCATGCCTGTATGTGTGTATTATTTCATACATATATTTTATTTAAGTTTCTATATTTAGATATATATATATATATATATTAAAAATATATTATTATATCATATTTTGATTTGAAAATAAATAAATTTTAATAAAATTTATACGATTTTTAATATATATACACACAAACGTATATTTTATAAATTATATATATATATAAATATGAATATAAATATTTTAATAAAATAATTTTAAACTAATATATATATATATATATTAATATTTTGTATATATGAAATAATATATATAAAATACATTTGGATAATATATTTGTATATTAGATGAGCTAACATGACCGTTGTAGTGTAAATCCTACCACTTATACATGGACATATTGTACTTTGCATGGATTGCTATATTACACACACATGTGTATGTGTTTATTGTACACGTGTATATATATACATGTGTGTGTATATATATATATATTATATAATATTAAGTACATAATGTAAAACTTTATTATAAATTTAAATAAAATAATGATTTTATATAAAGAAATATTGAAATATTCTAAATAAATTGGACTTCATAGGCCAAATAAAAATACAAAATGGTAAAAAAAATTAAAATTCAACTATTACTTCTACTGCGGGTTGGTCCACTACCAACAGCATAAACACTTAAAAAATTAAATGGTCTTTGCTTTCCAAATTCGATTCACAAAGCACACACAATGTTGAACATTGGAAGCCCCAATGTCATAGCTTGTCAGTAGTGTTTATATCATCTTTAATAACTTTATATGCCATGAACGACATTTTCCTACTGTTAATCGGATAACGGATAATTTTTAATATACCTAAGAGAACCCAATGGATGGGTAAACTCTTGGGAGGAATTAAGTTATGCCTGTCCACTTCAAACCATAGCACCTATAACCCGTGGTAACTATTTTTACGAGAAGTGTGTGCAAGCAGAGCTCAAACCTGGGTCTATTACCAGACCTAAGCTCCTCGGATTCTAGATAATTTTATGCCAAGAAACCTTATCAAACTAATCTCTAACAACATTCGGAGTTTGTTTGAAATTGAAAGCTTATTTATTTTTCCATCTCTAAGTGTTGGTAGTTAGTTGTTTATCTATGTTTACTTTATTGATATGTCCACAGATTTCCATTGTAACTAGTAATAAATCTTAGTTGAATTTATTATTATGAATAATAAAGATGACCTTGTGATCACCAGTATTTGTAACATGAACCATGTCCCAGCTCAATAAATCCACCAACAGTTTGCCATTTAACTATGGGTCGAACCACAAGGAGGTGTTATCTCCATTTGCAATTACTCTGTGTATTAGTTGTCTACCCATGTCATTGTGTTTCAAAATAGATTTCATTGTATATGACATATTATTGTCAATTGGCATAACCTAAAAATTCTTTAGTGTGTAGTATTTATTCTGCATCTGTGTGGTCCACATTGTTTTTTTTATAGTAGTTGTAATTTCAAAGCACAAGTATCCCGTAAGTCTCTAACTTCTCCAAGCCAATACCTCTTTCTTTTTTTGGTTTACATAAACTACTCCATGAGATTATATGTTTCTTTCCACCCCATGAAAAATCAGCACTAATTTTTTCTATTTTCTTCGAAGTAGTAGTAGCAATTTAGTATATTAGAAGTCAATATAGAACCATTGGGGCTGTAATACCATTTATCATTTACGCTCTTCCTTTTGCAATGTCATTTTCCAGTTTTCCCCATTATTTTTTGAAATAGGGAAGTACAATCTGAATAATATTGATGGTTGTTGGATAGAGGCACTCCCAAATATCTCACATTACTTCGAATACACTATTTTAAAATTCCTATAAATTTATATAGAATCTCTAAGCTCTCTTCTAATATTTTACGTTTGAAACCATATGTCAGAACTAATCTCATAATCTTATAACTATTTAAATAATTTCATTAAGTTTTTTTCGTTGACTTGTCCAATAAATCATAGAAATATGAAATTTTCAATATTTGTAGGATATTCATAATAATAAAAACAGTACCAAATTCATTTTTAGATACATAAGCAGGTAAGTCTTATAACATGATAATATACATAAATGATAATATGAATTTAATTTATAATTCATTTATATAAATAAATTAATGTGTTGCATTTTTTTTTACTTTAAGTAATTCATTATGAAATTTCTACAGTTGTTTACAAAACCCTCATCAATACATATAATATTGCACTTTAAATCATTATTTTTTCGTCAATTAGGTAATCCTGAATTTAAACTATTTAAATAAATTTAATTAACAAATATTCGTTAATTAATCTAATAAATCTTAACATATGACAGTTTTAATTATTATATCATATTCATGTCAACATAAGTGGCAGAGTTGTTTTTTCATTTAAAATATAAAGAAATATAGGTCACATAATATAAATAGTATACATAAATAATATATATAGATAATATTAAATTTTTTAATTTATTATTCATTGGTCATAATAAATTTATCATACATTAAATTATAAATTTTTTTTGGACTCAAATGATAGAGTTAACTTTGTAATAAAATCATGTGAAATAAAACGTTTTTTTCTTTCTATTATATACTTTTTATAATGTGTTATATTAATTAGTTATCTAATTAATTATATTTAATATAAATCCATTAATGGTATGTTTTTGTGATAGTAATTACAATATGTTATAATTATAAGTAAGTAATTTATAATAATATAATAAACTTATCGTATTTAAATATTCCTAGTCAAGATGTATCGAGACTAGATATCAATACATCTATTGAGACTAGAGTACGTAATCCTCTCTAAATGTTGGACAATGTATTACTCATGGATGTTGAAGCACCATGGGTTTACATACAGATAGTTATTGGATGATTATATATGACTCACTCAATAGTTTTATGTTGGTTAATATAACAAAGGGCTAACGGAAAATATCGACGTAACAATATTACACAGTTCTTTCAACTTGAGAATACTATTGAACTTCAATGTGAAAAACACCGCTTTAATTATAGTTAAATCATGGCATAACATCCATGGAATGACTATAGTTGGGCCTAAGTCGAAACATTGAAAGTGAAATGCTATTCATAAATAATTCATCTTCTTAGTTATATAAGGTTTGTATCATAGTCAACTGAAGCTAACTCAAAGTTAAAGTCTCTAGCCAGAGTAGTATGGTTAATGATAATTATTATTATTGAAAAGCAAATTCAAATTTGAACTGTAGAAGTCAAATATGGATGATATTGGAATTCGGACCATTATCATATTTCATAAGTCCTAATGTGATATAGTTTTAACAAAGAGAATTGGTGTAATAATTGTCACTATCGGAAACCACTTAAAATAGTAAAATTGGATTTTTAGCAAAATTTGGCCAAACTGTCACACTACTAACTAAAGTGGTGCATGAACGTTAATATTTGTATTGTTCAGTATTAATCGCTGATCGAACTTATATTTATGAGCCACACAACCGCAATGTTGAATACATCGAATACCACCTTGATTTAATTAAATTATAATGGTTATAAATTAATTAAGTTGATTAATATTTGTGAAATATTAATTATAAAATTTTATTTGATTGTTGATCAGTGTTGAAAATAGTACGTACATGAATGTTACATACACATGTACCGATATACCATTTCAATGGACATTTGAATTTGATTTAAATTTAGAGTATATGATATGGTTTGAAGTGGAATGGAAGCCCGTAAGGGCCAATGGTTTGGGTGGCCAAAGAAGAAATGCATAAGGGGTGATATGTTGATACTCTTGGGTTTGAATTAGTGGAGAAAAGGTGTAACAACCCGCATATTTATCGATTTTATATTTAAATATTTTGTCGTTAATCGGATATTGGTCCGAAAAGCTAGTTTTTGCAAACGGTCAAATTAGGACTCGAGACCACTTCCATTGAGTTTGAAATGCCGTTTACAACTTTTTTAAGTATAAACATTGATAGGTTTGGAGTTAGTGAAATTTCACTAACTTTTCCCGCCTTGGACTTTGGGTTAGTTTAGCCTATTAAGCCCAAGTTCCAACCCCCTTCTCCTCACTCTTCATAAATTTCCTAACTAACTCAAGCTTTGGCATTAATGGTGAAGAGAATGGGAAATTAAAACTCCAAGCACAAATTCAATTGAAATCCAACATTCAACTCCAAATTCAAGTAGAAGATATTGGATTCAAGCTTTGGATTGATTCTCCTTGCTTTCAAGCTTCATCTTCATAAATTTTAGTGCAAAGGTGAGATTTTTATCTCACAATTCTAGCCTATAACTATATTAGACCGTTGGGAATGATTCCCTATCACTTTTGCATGCACATTTGCATTTGGTTTGGATTGGATTGGCGAAAAACTCCAATTTTTAGCGTTTTGGTGAATTTTCTGCATTTAGGTCGTTCTGGCCATTTTCGTGTGTTCGGAGTTAGGTCGTTCGCAACATAACCCTTAGGTCGCTCGCGTGTTAACGTGCTAGGTCGCACTGCACGTATTGTCATCTCGGAATTAGGTCGTTGGGCATTAAGTCGTAGGTCGTTTGGCCCATAGGTCGTTAGGTCGCTAACACTTAGGTCGTTTCTGGCCTTAAACCCCCTCTGCAGTGTTAGGTCGCTCGCGAGTTGAGTCTTAAGCCGTAGGTCGTTCGCGAGTTAAGCTTTAGGTCGTTTGGCCTTTATAACGTTAGGTCGCTCGCGTGTTAAAATGTTAGGTCGCGTGATCTATATCCCGTAGGTCGTTGACCCCTTGAGTCGTAGAACTGATAGGTCGCTCGCGAGTTAAAATCGATAGGTCGCTCGACCACTAGATCGTATGACTCGTTAGGTCGCGTGGGTTTTAAGCCGCGTATCAGTTAAGTCGTTCCACCTTATAACCCTTAAATCGCTCACCTCTGTTAGGTCGCGAGTCCCTTAATTCGCTCGCCTCCGTTAGGTCGTGCATCCCCCTAACTCGTTCGGCCTTGCCTTCGTTAAGTCGCGTGACACATTAGGTCGCGCATCACCTTAACTCGCTCGACCTTGTTTAGGTCGTTAGGTCGCGAAGACCCTTGGGTCGCAACCATTAGGTCGCTCGACCCAATTCCCCTTAGGTCGTTAGACCTCATTTTGTCTTCACTAGGTCGTATCGTTTTGGACGGGGCGCTGCCCCCTGGACCCCCGCGACCTGACCGGGCAGGTCGAACCCCGTAAGCGGTGGCGTTGCCCCCGCACCCCCACCTTGGGGGTTGCCACCCCCCTTGGACCCCCCTCCGTAGGGGCTCTTTGATGAAAGATGCATTTTGAGTTGATTTCCTTGGATTTCATTCACGTCTTTGAACGCGAAGTTTTTGTGATTTGTCACTTTAATAAAATAAAGGTTTCAATACTAGTAGTAAATATCAAAACTCTTTCAGCAAAACGATTTCAACTCTATTTTTAATAACAAAGCTTTTTTCTTAAACCGTTTTCCAATCTATTAGTATATACAAACCTTTACCTCACTCGTATGAGAAATCTAATTAAACGACTTAGTAAAACAAGTGGTATGAAACGCTTGCGTTTACTTCGTCGGTTAATTCTTGGGCTTGTTCGATTGAATCTCTTGTGACAATTTTCTAGTGGAGATCTACAGTTTGTTAGTAAATATTTGAGTTAAGCAAGTGGTTATGGGACATGAAGTTAAACTTTTATATTTACTAACTTAGTGTAATTGACACTTCTTGATGATCATGACGATCATTTTTGTGTTTTAGACTAGCAACTGTGCGATGTTCCTTTGTCTGCGAGGGAGACTAGACCCCGCTCTTGTGATGTTTCGCCATCTCATTTGTGTGATGTTTCGCCATCACATATGTGGGGTAGCGCCCCACGGTCTTCGGGCCATTCGTGTGTCAAAATTAATGGCTTGCAACCATGAGATAGCTTCTCGCTTTGTGTTACACGTGTAGGTGAGTTTTCATGCTCCTATTTTGTGAGTTTTCATGCTCCTATATTGTAATTTCTGGATTTCTTGTGTAGTCTTCTGGAATTTGTGCTTCACCTATTTTCATGACTTTCATTGTTATGATTTTCCAACTTTTATGTTTAGGTGAATTTGGATCTTTTAGAAGATTCTTTTGATATTGTTTGATCTCTTGATGATCTTCATTTACATGCTTATCATAGTATGTCTTTATGGTTACTATATGTTCTTGCCATATCTATTGTTCATATCATGTTATCTGATATTTATAGCTAGACTGATCCGTTTATTATTTTCTTATAAATAATACTCGGGTCAGACCGAGATGTTACAGGTGCTTCTGCTTGACTTCTCCCCCAAGGATTTACTACTCTGACTTTTGGCTGACCTTTTAGATTAGCAGTTTTTGTCGTTTACACTTGAGATATAGACTCATAGATGTATTCTTTTGCATAGCACATGTTGCTATTCTTTTGTATTATTGTGGATCTTTTTGACCACTACTCTGATGTACACTTTCATGTGTTGTTATATATTCATATCTTCTTCCGCCTTTGTGATATGGATGTCTGTGACTGATTTGTGTTATGCATATTTCTATGTTTGTTTCCGAAGATTATTATAGCCACCGCGTGATAAGAAATCACGAGGTTGGTCGCTCCTCAACAGCCTTATTCTCCGTGCTAGTTGACAACTCTACACCGTAGTGTTCTTGGCTAGTGTGGGTATAGAGGTGGGGCGTCACAAAAGGATAGATCTGGATCCAATTTTTCCTCTCTCCTTTTTCTCCTATTTAAACCAATTTCCCTTCACCTTTTAGTTCTTTACTTTTTGCTCTCCTCTCCTATGAACCTTTGCCTGAAAACTCGATAACCCCATCCTCTATTATTTTCAAGCAAAATAAAAATTTGAATCAAATAAAAGAAGTATATGTGGATTTCTTTGACGGGTAACGCTTTGTGGAAGAGATTAGCTTCAATCCTAGGAGTTCATTTTGATTCAGCATTGGAGGTGTCATTGCTAGGCTATAATAGAGTAATACTTTACTACATATTGAATATATATTGTGACGACCCGGAATTTTGAGCAATATCAATTTAATATTCTTTGTTAACAATTAAATTGATTTGATCATTTTTCATTATAAATTGACAAGTTAAAATTATTTCAAAGGTCGAAAATAATAATTTGTTAATGTCTATTAATATTTTTCTTAACAATATATATAGGTAAGATTAATTCTTTTGAAGTTTATAATAATTTGATTTGGAAATATTTAGTTTAGTAAATAAGAAGTTTTTAATGTAATAAAACTTTATATTCAAATTGTAATATATATGAATGTATATATTGTGATTTGATATTTGTTTCAAAATTTAATATGAAAATTAATAAATTTAATGTTAGAATGTTTCTATTTGAAATGTGTATATATATTTGTATATATATGTTTTAAATAGGAATTTTATTAACTTGAGTTTAATAAGTATTTCCAAACTTTATTTAGATATATATATAGTTTTGAAATTTGAAATGTTAATTTGATTTAATGACTTTGAATTGATAATTGAGACTTAAATTTTAAATAACAAAGTTAATTCCTTATTTATGATAAATATGTACTTTAAAGCTTTTAAATAAGATTTAAAATAAAAGTTCATTTGTTTTAATAATCTTTCATTTTAATTTTAACATAAGATAAATTATTTTAAAAATTCTATATAAAGAATTAAAATAGATATCTTAAGCTTATAAACATATGTTATATAAATTGAATAAAAAGGCATAAATTATTTGTTAATAATTATTAACATGAAATTACTTTTATATCCATTAAAATCTAAAGATTTGTTTAAGTACACATTTTCATATTACATAATTACATATACATATTACATGAAAAATTTAAAATAAATTATAAAAAAATAAAATAACACTTGTAAGTATATTAAATTATGTAAGTTACATTTGTAAGAATATAAACATTAAAGAGACACATGTCATTATCTTTAGTAATTAAGATTTAAATTAAATTGTAAATAATAAGAAGAAAGATTTTATTCTTCAGCAAAATCTTTCTCTTCATTTTACAAAGAGGAATACAATCTGAAAAAAATAATTTCATAATCTTCAAACCAAAGTTCAAATGAAGTAAATACTAGAATCTGTAAATCTGGATATTCAAATCATATGCAAGATCATCTTCAAATTTATCAAGCAACTCAGTAATCAACTGCAAGTAGATTGATTTCAACATGCAACTCAGGTTCATCAAGCAATAAAATTCAACATGCAAGATAAATTCAAAAGCCTGGAATAGTCTCTGTCTTCTGTTTTTCTAAGGTGAGTAAATAAAATTTTAAAAACAGTTTTAAATTTTAAATTTCATCTTGTTCTTGTGTATGGAATCTTGATGAATTGACTGGATTCTTGGATTTAAACTGTTGCATGAATGAGTATGAGGGATTGATGATTTTGAGATGCCTGTAATCATAAATATGCTCTGTAAACCATAACAGGTTTTCAAATAAATTCAATAACTTGGATTTGAATTCGAATTTGCTTATTATTTGTTTACAAATGTTGTTTGTAATCACATAAGCTATCATCAAAAAATAATTACAAGATTTTAAATTGAATAATTTGTTATAAATATTTGAGTTTACAGTACATTTTCAATTAGGGTCAGAAATTCATGAATTCAATTTTAAATTTTGGTTTCATGATTGAATTGCAAATAGAAAATTATGATTTTTAATACTTGAATCATAGTTTTTAATGGGGTAATTAGTGAGCATTTTGGGATTTAATATTTTGGGGTTTTTTGCCAAATCACGGCAATCCATGGTGAACTGGGCCTCGCCGTTGGTCATGAAGGTGGAGGGGGCTTCAGTGATCATGCGAAAAATACTGCTGTATTTTATTAAGGTGTGTGGTGATCGTTTTTTGAGGTAGTAGGGTTTTGGGTGTTGTTTTTATCGTGAGTGTTTCCAGGGGATTCGCGGCGTCATGAAGCTGTTGGAGTTGATCGCACTTGGTGCCAGAGGCACGGGGGAGTGAAGCGAAGTTTCGATGGTGAGGGTGGGTTTTTTCAAAGCGTGGTTTGCCGTGGATATTGGGTTTTCTGGTGATGTAGGGATCGAGCAGTTGGGTTCGACTGTCACTTTTTGCTTCTCGATTAATTTGTGATTTCTGGGTTTAGTTTGTTGATGTCGAAGTTGAAGTCGACTTGGGGATGACCGGAGAAGAGCTCGCCGTCGACCATCGGCGTCATGCACGTTTTCGTGCACGTTTGTGTATTTCTGTTTTAGGGGTTCTGGGAAGAGAGGTGGGGAAACTCGAAGAAAGTCTCGGGAGTTTTGGGTTACTACTCGAAGCATGAAGGAAGGTGGAAAGCATGGGGTAGACTCGGGGTAAACGAGAGTGTTACTCGGGTTTTAGGGGGAGTTTACTCGAGTTTTAATGCAGTTTTGGTTTGCTGCAGAATTTTAAAATATAAAAGCAATGTTCAAGATTTTGAAAGCAAGAGGAATTTGATTTTTAGATTTAATTAAAGTTTATAAAAATATAAAACAAACTTTCTCTTATAAACTAATTTGGTTTCAAAGTTAAGTTTTAATAAATTTTTATATTTTGAAACATAAAGGTTTTAAAAATTAAATAAGTGGATTTTAATAATAAGTATTATACTTTATTTAATCACTTTGGAAAGTTCAAACATTTTTAATTTTGAATGTTTCAATTGTTTTAGTTAAAATTGATTTCTAAAGTATTTTATTTTAATAAGTTAAATAATAAAGATTTAGAGATCAATAAAAATAAAGATTATCTTTAGTTATTTTGAATTTTTGATTTAATTAAAGATAATAAAATTTGGAAAAATAATAATTAAGATAATTAGATTATTAACCATTTAAGGTTGTTGGTTAATATAAATGATTTAAATTAAGATGATGTTTTCTTAATTAAGAATCTTTATAATATAAGAAATTAAGGAATCATTTAATTAACTTTAAATGATTAAGTTAAATAATTAAATAAGTAATTAATTTGTGATTAATTAAGATAATCAATTTAGATTAATCTAATATAATTACTTAGGGAAGTAATTGAGTAATTAAGTGGTTAATTACTAAAGGTAATTAAGTAAAGGATAATTACGTTATTAAAAGTAATTAGGTAAATGTGATTAAGAGTTAATCGCTTTAGTTATTAATTAAAGAATTAATTAATAATTGGTTAAAGGTTTAAATTATTCGATTAATGATTAATTAATAAAAGGATTAAGAGTAATTAATTAAGTGATTAATTACATGTTAAAGTAATTAATTAAGAAAGAAATTAATTAATTAATTAATCATTAATTAATGGAAATAATTAATTAATTGTTGATTAATAATTTAATGAATAATTAATTTATAATTAAGTTTTAATTACTAAATGTAATTAAAGTAATTAATCAAATGTGATTAATTAAAAGTAATTAATTAAGTATGATTAATTAAGAGTAACTAATCAAGTGTGATTAATTAAAAGTGATTGATCAGGTGTAATTAATTAAAGGTAATTAAGGAATAATTATCAGGATAATTAAAGAATAATTAATCAAGTATGATTAATTTTAAAAGGGTAATTAAGAGGTAATTACTTAGTATAATTTGGAAGTAATTAATCAGGCTGATTAATTAATATGGTAATTAAGTAAGGATTACTTAAAGTAATTAAGTGATAATTAATCAGGGAAGATTAATTGAAATGGATAATGAAGTGATGTTAATTAATTAATTTTTAATTAATTATTGAATAAGAAGTTGGATTGAAGATAATCCAAGTAATCAATTAAGGATTAATTTAATTTAAGGATTAATTAAATTAATCAAGTTTGAATCAAAGTTGTTTATGAATGATTAATGATTGGATGATATATATCATTGGATGAGTTAATGATATTTGTTGTTGTTGGATGACATTGATTGATGGGTGATGATGTGAATATGCTATATCTGAATGTGATATATATGCTGCTTTGTGATATGTATAGATGCATGTGATAATAGATGATTATCTATCTGTGTTGTGATACATCCATTTATGTTAAGTGATATTTCTAAATATCTATTGTTTAAATCCCTTAAGTATAACTTGGACATTAAAATGGCGTTTGGTTTCGGTGAGACCGGGATCGGGTTTCCATATTTGGATATCCGAAAACCACATCGATTCCAACTAAACGTAGGTCGTAAATCCAAGTGGAGCAAGTGAAGACTCGAGGTGTAAGGGCTATACGTCAGTATAACTCTGTGGGTGATTCCGTAATGAGTAAACGGAATAGTACTTATAGATTCGAGATGGTGAATCAGAGTGCAAGGGCTACGGTCGTTCACTCGGAGGGTGATTCCAAAATGAATGCAACGAGATAGTGCCTTCGGTTCCGTTCGAACCTGGAACGGACTTGTATGGATTGAATGTTTTCAGAACATCGTCAGGCGGACGATGAGCATTCTAAGATAAATGTGTCCTATAAAGGTAATCGCAGCCTCAAGCCTCATCAACCGGGAATGGCTAAAACAGGGGAGGTGCAGCAAGGCTTCGTGGGTCGCTCCCACTGGAGAGCAAGATACATCCCTGTCTAGATGTTCCTTTTTATTTCGGCTGTGTGGGCAGTTGGTCTGCAGCCAACTGCGGGGTGGTCTTGTTCAGGACTGTTCAGTAAGGAATGGTCCTGGCTTTGTGTTGCAGGGGAGGGGGAGTACTCCTCGGTACGGTGATCTAGGCCACGCACTGTGACGGGCGGTACCCCAGTAGCCCTGCCATTGATGGAAACCCATTTTCCCTACGAGACCCTACGGTTTTGATTGTATTACCCACTTTTGTGGCTAGTAGCTGGAATTTAATAGATGTAACAATTTCGGCTATTTCATATTTACTTGAAAACCCCAGACACTATTATAATATCACTGGATTTCCTATCAAATGTTTTGGTTAGCGTAAGGTAAAAACTTTTCCATGTTTATGCGTGGGAAGTCTTACATGATACCCTTTCTTTTTAAAGGATTTTCTAAAGTTAAGAAATCTTAAACCGTTTACTCACACCAGACCCCTGTCTGACCCGAGTGTTTATTTTCTCTTTTATTAAACTCTTGGGTACTCATATTATATATGAGTAGTCAAGTGATTCAGGTTATCTCTTGACGAATTCTGGAGGAGTTTTGGAGCAGGAGGCTTCAGCGTGTAGATATATGGTTGAGTTTCCGCTGTGTTGATTTTCTATATGATGTCTTGTATTGTATTAGACAGAAATGTTATAACTGTCTAAATTGAGATGTTTAGTTGTGTACTCTGATGTATATGATACTATGTATATGTTCTATATTATATTTAAATCGTTCCGCTGTGAGATTCTGATGTGTTGTTTCTTTTTCTTCTCTTTCTTTATTCTTCTATCCCTTTCTTTCTTAATTAGTGATGCGATTTTCCAAGAGTGGAAAGTCGGGTCGCTACAGTTGGTATCAGAGCATTAGGTTGAGTGAATACCTAGGCTCTGCAGTGGTGTCTATCTTGAGAGAGCGTACTTGTAATTTTTTTATATAAATATATATTTATATAACTACCTAATCTGTTAGGTTATCTGTTCGAATTTTCCAACATAGGTTATAAAGGTAGATAAGGTAGGAGTGTGTGGAACACAACTACCACTATTGGAAGAGGTTTATATGTTGTGGTTGGAGGTGTTTATCGAGATTGTAGACCTAATGATGTCTCGAATAAGTTGTGTAGATTGGTGAAAGGATTTCTTTGAGCCCGGAGGAAGTATTTTCAAGAATTGGAATATATTCTTGTAGTGTGAGGTTGATTTGCTCTCAAGTAAGCAGGGATTTCTAAGAGTTGAGTTTGTTAGCCAAATAGAAGCAAGTGGTGGTATCTTGATAGCTTCAAGAAGGAATAGCTGTGTGATGAGATGCAGTATCCATAGATGGTTCTGAAGATTCGGATGTTTAGGAATTCTCTGGATCTCAAGTAAGGAAGTCTTATCCATGTTAAAGTATGAGACTAAGGTCGATGAGTTACCTCATTTCGGACATGGTCTCAATTGTTTTCTTAAGAAGATAAGTGGTTGGTGTTGGGTTGGAGCCGAGTTTCTTTGAGGAGATGTATACCCGTTTCAAGGATTTTTGGTGGAATTGGGTGTTAGTTTTGAGTTTCAAGAGCTTGTGGTTAAGGAAGATCTTGTGGCTTAGCAGTATCATTGAAGTGAAGTTTCGAAGCAGCAGCGTGACCTATTTCTTCGATGATTTAGTAATCTTTGGGATTCTACTATCAGCAGATCACGCAGATAGTGAGGGCTTATCATTTTCTTTGGGAGGCTCAGCAGAGCGAGATATTTGTTGGAAGTAATCTATCAGTTTCTGGTAGATAAGCCATTCTGGAAAGATTTATCTTGTATAGGAAAAGCGTTTCTAGTTGGGGAGACAGTTCTTTGGAATCAAAACTGAGTGAGATCGCAAAAGTGACTTGCGATTAGTTTGGGAATCTTTGTGTATTCTTTGGTTTGAGATTGAGGCACCTCGAGTAGAGGTGAAAGCTATGGATGTAGTCGGAGGTTCTCCAGATATTTTTGAGGAATTCAGAAGTTGACCTGAATCGGAGATTGAGTTTTCTTAGCGACTTGGATTATTAGAGCAATATTAATGGTTCAACCTTGTAGTGGGATGACTCTTGGAGCGAGAAGAATTTGGTGAGGCAGCTCAAGATTCTTTGGAGATGGATTGATCATCTTATTCTAAGTTGAGATTCTGTTGAGATGTTTTGATCAAGAAGAATGGTCACTAAGATTTTATGAGTCGGATGAAAAGTGTATGGAGAAAGATTTTGCTTGCGTTCTTCGATAGCATTCTTATCTGCTCTAGATCGGAGTTGTGCAGCGGAAGCGAGTTGGGAATTATTCTAGAATGGGAGCAACCGAGAGTCGCAGTAAAGAAATTTATACAGGAAATTCAAGTCTGAAGGAATTTTATGGATTTGGGAGGCAAGGTTGTCAAGTGCAAATGTTTGGCTATTCCAGATATGAGAGATAGGTTTGAAGTCCACTAATGCTTGTGGAATAAAGTCATGTATTGGATTTCAGCAAATTATTTTTTGGGAAAGCCACTTTGTTGAGTAGGACCTGGAGATTTGGTCTTAGTTGGTGTTGTTGTTTCATGGAGCAATCAGCAAGGGTTAGGCTGATCAGGAATATTGGAGGTGACTCAGAGCATCTGAAGAGTTGTGCAGTTAAGAATTTAGGAGATTTGGAATATGCAGTTAGAGTTTGGATATTGACTTGGTTTTATATCATCAAAGGAGATATAAGATTGGGTAAAACTGGAGAGTTCGCTCTGGAGGTATTTTGAGTTTTATCTGTGTTCTCTAGAGATTAGATTTTGATCTACAGGATGGAATTGCCAGTTTGGATTGCTGGAATTCATTGAATTTCACATATCTCTAAGGAATATGTGTATGATTCTTTGAGTGATAGAATCAGCAGTTCAGAAGGAATCTGGTGGTTGAGCTGGTTTTGAGTTTAATCTGATATCTTGTTCAGATTTGAAGAATCAGATGAGGGAGTTCTTGGTTTTAGAAGTGTAGTTACTTAAGATTTGTAGAGTAAGTATTCCAGTATAGGTACCTGGAAAACTCTTGATAATATTAGTAAGTTCTATTCAGAATTTTTCTGGATAGATAAAATTATTTGTTTGAATTGGTTTCTATGATTGATTGTTTGATTGCTGTTTGAAAATTTAAATTCTTTAGTTGGGTTATTAAATTATCTTTGCTTTTAAATTTCGGGGACGAAATTCTTTTAAGGGGGGAGGAATGTGACGACCCAGAATTTTGAGCAATATCAATTTAATAATCTTTGTTAATAATTAAATTGATTTGATCATTTTTCATTATAAATTGACAAGTTAAAATTATTTCAAAGGCCGAAAATAATAATTTGTTAATGTCTATTAATATTTTTCTTAACAATATATATAGGTAAGATTAATTCTTTTGAAGTTTATAATAATTTGATTTGGAAATATTTAGTTTGGTAAATAAGAAGTTTTTAATGTACTAAAACTTTATATTCAAATTGTAATATATATGAATGTATATATTGTGATTAGATATTTGTTTTAGAATTTAATATGAAAATTAATAAATTTAATGTTAGAATGTTTCTATTTGAAATGT
Organism: Allium cepa; assembly: GCA_030765085.1. Lineage (NCBI taxonomy): Eukaryota > Viridiplantae > Streptophyta > Magnoliopsida > Asparagales > Amaryllidaceae > Allium > Allium cepa. The sequence goes on from CM060932.1 coordinate 171,387,304, forward strand.
GTATATATATTTTTATATATATGTTTTAAATAGGAATTTTATTAATTTGAGTTTAATAAGTATTTCCAAACTTTATTTAGATATATATATATATATATATATATAGTTTTGAAATTTGAAATGTTAATTTGATTTAATGACTTTGAATTGATAATTGAGACTTAAATTTTAAATAACAAAGTTAATTCCTTATTTATGATAAATATGTACTTTAAAGCTTTCAAATAAGATTTAAAATAAAAGTTCATTTGTTTTAATAATCTTTCATTTTAATTTTAACATAAGATAAATTGTTTTAAAATTTCTATATAAAGAATTAAAATAGATATCTTAAGCTTATCAACATATGTTATATAAATTGAATAAAAAGGCATAAGTTATTTGTTAATAATTGTTAACATGAAATTACTTTTATATTCATTAAAATCTAAAGATTTGTTTAAGTACGCATTTTCATATTACATAATTACATATACATATTACATGCAAAATTTAAAATAAATTATAAAAAAATAAAATAACACTTGTATGTATATTAAATTATGTAAGTTACATTTGTAAGAATATAAACATTAAAGAGACACATGTCATTCTCTTTAGTAATTAAGCTTTAAATTAAATTGTAAATAATAAAAAGAAAGATTTTATTCTTCAGCAAAATCTTTCTCTTCATTTTACAAAGAGGAATACAATCTGAAAAAAATAATTTCATCATCTTCAAACCAAAGTTCAAATGAAGTAAATACTGGAATCTGTAAATCTGGATATTCAAATCATATGCAAGATCATCTTCAAATTTATCAAGCAACTCAGTAATCAACTGCAAGTAGATTGATTTCAACATGCAACTCAGGTTCATCAAGCAATAAAATTCAACATGCAAGATAAATTCAAAAGCCTGGAACAGTCTCTGTCTTCTGTTTTTCTAAGGTGAGTAAATAAAATTTTAAAAACAGTTTTAAATTTTAAATTTCATCTTGTTCTTGTGTATGGAATCTTGATGAATTTACTGGATTCTTGGATTTAAACTGTTGCATGATTGAGTATGAGGGATTGATGATTTTGAGATGCCTGTAATCATAAATATGCTCTGTAAACTATAATAGTTTTCAAATAAATTCAATAACTTGGATTTGAATTCGAATTTGCTTATGATTTGTTTACAAATGTTGTTTGTAATCACATAAGCTATCATCTAAAAATAATTACAAGATTTTAAATTGAATAATTTATTATAAATAGTTGAGTTTACAATACATTTTCAATTAGGGTCAGAAATTCATGAATTCAATTCTCACGACCCGAAATTCAACGTTCGAAAATTGACATCAAATACCTCACCTGTACTCGACTGTCAATGATTCAAACATCGAACTCCAGTAGGATGGATCTTATAACAACATTAGATGAATATATAACAGCGGAAATAAAAATGAATAACATGCATCACATCACAGATACAACACCACAATAATATCTGTTACTACATCAGAGTATATAATACATGAATCACATCTCCAAACAGAATGTCATAATAGAACAACTACATATCATATGCCAAAAGTCTTCAAAAAGATAGAGAATGATAGTGAACACCAACTAAGCACCTCGAGATCCAAAAGCTTCCAAAATGTCTCTAAGGTATGAGTCTCCAAAAATCAAAAATCTCCAACCCAAAATGCTTCGAAATGTAGCTAGAGCCAAAATACAGAAACCTGCTACTAGGCTGCCAGTGTAGAAATAGTGGGCACCCAGAGTTTAGAAAGGAAACAATAAACTCCGGGTCAGTCATGGGACTGGTATGAGTAAACAAAGATAATTGCTTTCAAATAAAACAGACTTATACAAGAAAACCGATATGCTTTTGGAAAATGAAACTACCAGAAGACCTCCCGCCACACACACAATGCAATCGCAGAATTGGAGGAGATTTCTTCTTATGATAGTCAAATATGCTTGATACGGGAAAATTCTTTGATATTATTACTAGTGCATAGTGTAGAAAGCCATTTCAAAAGTAGAATATTAATCGTAGCCGACATAGGTACCATGATACTATGCCTACTATAGCTGCCATGTTAAATGGCAGGTTCTACAACTAAAACCGTACTGGGTTTGTATTGGGAATTGGATTTCCAACAAATGGTCAGGCTAAGGAACTTCCTATGCCACATGGGTACGCCTCTGGCGGGACGCTCCGAGAACCTACCCGGCTCTCTGCCAACACAAGGCCGGGTTACCTCTGTAACTAGGTAACTACTACTCGAGTATGCCACTCCCCGGTCCTTTGGGACCTTTATCCGAGGGCCCTCCATCACAAAGCAACAACCACACAGAATAATGAGATTGAAGAAACCACATAGGTAAGCATCTGGGCTCCATACCATGACACTACCTTTTTCCAGAAGGAAATGACATACCCTAAAGGGCGCGACCCTCATAACCTTGCCGCATCTTTCCTGTTTCGACCATTTCCAGGGTGTGAGGTCCGATGAGGTCTCGTCCACAAAGCTACGCTTTACAAGAAACCCATGCTTTGATCACAGATGATCAACAAATGATCATCACTATACAGCATCACTTAGTATGCCACACTACCAAATTGGGAGTATATTGTTGATAACCTTCAACTACATAACCTCTGAGCTCGTACGTCTTAGAGAAGGGTGTTAAGCTAAGAGAATAAATTCTCCGCCACCAACATATATGTATTTGAAAGAAATCGGCTTTATATCTCAAAGTGTAGTGTCAGACACACGACCATACAAGTCTGTTCCGGGTTCGAACAGAACCGAAGGCACTTCGTCCAATAAAGGAAGAAGCCCTTGCAAATCCGGGCGTCCACAATTCCGATCGGACTTCCCATCACTTAGGAAATCCCTATACCGGAGTAACTCGGTGCAGAGACAATCGATAGGTTATCCTATCGTTTTCGAAGACACCCGGTCTTCACCGCCGGGCTTCAAATGCAATCCATTCGTCGAATCACAATTCGGAATGGGTTATATGACACAAAGGTTCCCTCCCGGCTAATCTAAATAGTGAGCGCTCAAATTTAAAACATGTGGGTGTATCAATCACAAAGGTTCACATTCATGGTTCGATGTGGGTTTCGGATAACAAATTAAAATCCGACTCCCTGTCGCATCGAAGTTTAAATGTCGTTTTATGGGCAAAAAGGAATTCACAAACATATAGGAACAAATCATAAGTCACAGTCCATCACAAAGCAATCACAACATCACAACAAAAATGTCAATCCAGTATAGAGTATTTGATGATGGTCAACCATCGTTGATTCAAGTGAAGTGATTAAAGTGAATTAGCCATAAAATTGTCTTGTTAATTAATATTTAATTTTACTTAATTTTAATTGGCTAAGTTAATTATCCTTTATTTTATTATTTTTCTTAATTGTTAATTTATTAAGTTTAATTAATTTTATAAATTTCCTATTCTTTAATTTATTAATTTTTTTTAAATTTTAAAAATCGTTACAAAACATCAATTTGTTAATTACTACTTCATCATTATAAACTTGGTTTGAAATTTGTCTTTGTATATTAGTTTATATTTAAACTTTTTATCAAGTTAAACATTTAAAACAACTTTTATTAATTTAAAATATTTTGAACTTCATAAAATTTTAAAAACTATTAGTTTCACATTCCATTAACAACTATCGTTACTTCACTCAGAAAATAAATTAAATTGTGTTTTCAAAAGTTTTATTAAAACTGGGTTTATTGTTTCATTTGCAGACCCGAGGCTTGCTTCGAGTCGTACCCGAGGAACATGCTTCCCTACTTCGAGTTAACCCCAGATTGACCCGTGTAATATTTTTTTTTCAAAATTTGATCAAGTTATAAAAACCCAACCCGATACACTACAAAACGCACGGCCCTAGCCCCGAGTTTCTTCCCAGTTCTCTCGTGCATTGCTTCGAGTTACTACTCGTCCCCCCCCAAACCCATCACACTGACACACACCCCATCCACGTGCATGTGCACGACAATCTTCGCCGCCGTTAGATGGTGCTGCGGCCACCAACACGTCAACGCTCATCCCCTAACACCCTACAAACACCCAGACTTCGAATTCACCTCGAAAAGCAGAATCGAGCTACCTCGACCCAACAACCCCAACGACTCCTCACCAGAAAAACGTCTCGTCCCGCCTCCAATGATCGTCAGAGGCCACGATATTTGGTCCACGTCTTCGTCTACACGTGACGCTTCTGATGGCTCCGGTGCGATGAAGTCCGGTCATCTGTGGAAGGCGCAGTGCCACCGTTTCTAACGTGAACAAAATTGGGTTTCTAAACCCTAGTTCGATCTCTAATCACAAGTGCAACGTTTTGAAAATTAATCTAGTATTTTTCTGGTGATACCGAGCATTACATCTAGCTGCGATGATGATCACGTGGACTACGATTACTTGATTCATCAGAATTTGACAAAAGTTGGATTTCCTTATCAACTTAAATTTCTTGATGAAGGCTCAATGTAAAATCTACATTTTGGTTTCAAAAATCATCGTTTCTCAAGGGGATTCAAGTAATATTACTGAAATACAAATCGGTGACACTCGAATTATTTGCTTATTTGGATTGTTAATGAATTTACCATCTTCCTGTAAAGAAAGAGTTGCATATACTTGTTTTCTTTCTTTAATTCATTGCTGACACATAGTATAGAGTTATACCATAATTTTATTTTATTTTAGCTTGTTTAAAATCATTTCCCAAAAGTAGAGAGGGAGAGAGAGATTTAAAACTTTGGTATAGTTTACTTTGTAGAAGCTGATACTTAAAAATGATTCTGTTTTCCAGTAAAAACAATTACAAAGACTTTTTTTTTAATTTCTGAGATGAAACACAGGTTAAAAACAATCCCTTAACTTACTTACAATTATTCCCAGAAGCAAAGAGAAGGAAGAAGAAAAGATATTGAATTTTGGTTATGGTTTACTCCATGAACCAGAGATTAAATCATGCATGTGCCTTTTTCCAAAGTTCTCAAAAAAAATAAAATAACTATAACTTGCTTTGATTTAAACTCTGAAACACAAGTGCAAGTTTTGAACTATATGTTTTTTTTTGGTAATTTATAATTTCTTCCCCCTTTTTTTTCAAAAGAAGGTTGGAGGGAAAATTCTAATTTCCATGTAACTAAATGTTACAGGAAATAGAAACAGGGGGAAAAGGTTGTACAGGAAATTCAAAGCATGAGCATAACTTCATTCATATGCAACTCATTTCTACTCCTATAGGCATTCAAACACAGTAAGAAATTGGAACAAACAATAGATTTACTCAACTTATGACGATCCTTACTCGGCCTTCGAAAATCGGCACCGAATACGACACTCGTATTCAAATGCCGCAGTTCCAAACGCCGAGTCTGGTTCGCCGGAGCTTGTAACACATTAAGTATAACACAGCGGAAGAAACAGAACATCATATATCAATATACAACATTGATATAATATCAGATACAATATGATACAACAGATGATACAATGAATATACATCAGAGATATGATACAGGATAATAGCAGCGACAAGAAAAGATAACGCAGCAGCGGAACAACAACTCTAGTATGGTCTTCAAGAAAGAGCTCCAGTATCGGCAATCTCCATCTTCAAAACACCAATCCAGAAATAGCTCGAACTCCCAATAATGATGCACAAAGATAAGCAAGTCTTGACCGCAAGCGATTGCCAAATCCTAGGCTGAAAGCTATCGAATCTACACCTATTATTGATTATCTGAAAAACCCAACTCTAGACTGCCCGTGAGGGAAAATAGTGGGCACCCAGAGTTTAGGAAAGGAACAATAAACTCTAGGTCTGTCGTGGGACTGGTATGAGCAAACAAAAACATTCGGTCTTTTAAAACAAACAAAAGAATTTAAATTTGAAATCCGCAATGCTTTTTAGAAAATGAAACTACCATAAGGCCTCCCGCCACACACACAATGCAAACGCAGACTTGGAGGAGATTTCCCCTTATGATAGTCAAATATGCTTAATACGAGAAAATTTCTTTGATATTACTACTATAAGTGCAAAGTGTGGAAAACCATTTCGAAAGTATAATATAAATCCTAGCCAGCATAGGCATTTCGCACTTATGCCTACTATAGCTACCATGTTCAATAGCAGGTTACCACCACATTCCATGGCAGGTTATAGAACTAAAACCGAACAGGGCGCGTATTGTTTTGATTGGATTTCCAACAAATGGTCAGGCTAAGGAACTTCCTACTGTCAATGGGATCGCCTCTGGCGGGACGTCCCGAGAACCTAACCGGATCTCTACCAACACAAGGCCGGGTTACCTCTGTAACTAGGTAACTACTACTCGAGCATGCCATCCCCCGGTCCTTTGGGACCTTTATCCGAGGCGCCTCAAAACCACAAAGCAATCACAAAGTAATAGATCTGCAGTATCCGCATGAGTAAATATCTGGGCTCCATACCATGATACCACCCTTTACCAGAAGGGAATGACACACCCTAAAGGGTGCGACCCTCATAACCATGCCGCATCTTTCCTGTTTCGACCATTTCCGGGGTGTGAGGTCCTGATGCAGTCTCGTCCACAAAGCTACGCTTTATACAAAAGCCATGCTTTGATCACAAATGATCAATAAATGATCATCAACACACAGCAGCACTTAGCATGCCACGCTACCAAATTGGGAATATATCACTGATAAATATCAACTACATAACCTCTGAGCTCGTACGTCTCAGAGAAGGGTGTTAAGCTAAGAGAATAAATTCTCCGCCACCAAGCAGAAATGTATTTGACAGAGATCAGTTTAATATCTCAAAGTGTAATGTCAGACATACAACCATACAAGTCTGTTCCGGGTTCGAACAGAACCGAAGGCACTTCCGAAGAAGCCCTTGCAAATCCGGGTATCCACAATACCGATCGGACTTCCCGTCACTAAGGGAGAACTCTATACCGGAGCAACTTAGTGCTGAGTCAATCGACATGTTATCCTATCGTTCTCGAAGACACCCGGTCTTCAACACCGGTCTTCAAATGCAATCCATAACGTCGTATCACTTTTCGAAATGGGCTATATGACACAAGGTCCTCTCCCGGCTAAACCGAATAGTGAGCGCCATATTTAAAAACATATGGATATGGGATTTCAGTTAAGTCACAACTTGAAAATCCAAAGTTTCTCTTTTAAATGGTTAAACAAATTACCATTTTAAATCTTTAAATAAAAAGATTCATTTCATAAAGTTCATCTAGTTTCACAAAGATCATCCGTAGATTCCAAAACAATTTCCATTTCAATTGGATTTATTCCTTAAATCTTTAAGCTAAAGATTTAATTTATAGCTTTCAAAACACGTTTCCAAAGATTTATCTATAACTTGGGAAACTATTTCTATTTTAGACTTGAAATCCTTTTATCACGAATTGGAAATTCATTTCTTATGCGAAAGCTCTTATTATTTGAAAACATATAGTTTCCGTTTCAGAAAGATTCAATTATATTTATACAAGTTAAAATCTTTGGGTTTAGAATTTAAATTCCCAATCAACGCTTTTAAAAAAGTTTAAAAACCCATTTATAAGTTGAATAACCCTTTTGAACCATAGTTTCTAAGCCATAGAATTCAATCCCAAATATTGAATTCTAGTTTAAATCAAATTATTTAAATTTCAAACTCAATCAAGTTATTCAAAATAACTTTTATTTCTGAAAATTCATTTTCAAAATTCCAATTCTAATTCCAAAACTATTTTGGATTCAAAAATTCAATTTTAAAACAATTCCAAAGATCTGTGACTTAACCCATTTCCACGTGCAATCCATATTTGTGTGTGTATAAGTGTGGTCCAGGGGTTTTACACAATAGTGCACTGCATCAATCATCACAGATATGACAATATCATTAAGCGGTATAACTCATAACGCTTATATTCATTTACAAATCGTAGATAAAATAAATTTATGAATCACAAAGATTCATCATTACAATTCGATGTGGGTTTCGGATAACCAACTGGAATCCGACTCCCTGTCGCATCGAAATCCAAATGTCGTTTTACGGGTCAAGGGGTTTTTCATATTCATACAGGAACAAATCACAAATCGCCGTTCAACACAAAGCATTCAATAGCAATCAAACATCTACAATTAAGGTGAAAAATTGGATGGTTTAAAATTTATTACCGACATAACTACTTTCATTAGTACTCTTTAATCAATGATTGATTATCATTAATTACAATTGGTTAAGTTTTAATCACCTTCATGATTTATCATTCTTTAATTAATTATCTTAACTAATCAACCCTTAATTGTAATAAATTAAATCTTAATTACTTTTATTAATTAATTATCCCTTAATTAATTACTTTAATCAATAAACCCTTAATTATTAGTTAAATCTTAATTATAATTGATTATCCTTAATTGATTAATTAATTAACTCTTAATTGCTTTTATTAATGAATTACTTCTTAATTAATTAATTTCACATTAATTCACCTTGATTAATTAAATCTTTAATATTAAGTAATTAATTTAAGTAATTACCCTTTTAGTAATTACATGAACAAGCCATTAATTATTTGGTAACTTATAGAGAAATCTTTTTGTCTTTATTAACCACTTTAGATATTTTTTACAAATCTGATCAAATCATCATTCTCATATATTAGTTGTTTTAAAAAGGGGATAGTTAAAATAACCTTTCATCTTACTTATCCCTTTAAAATTACATTATTTATTTAATGTAAATAACTTTATAAAATAATATAGACAAGATTAAATAAATTTAATTCAATTCCTTTAAAAAAAACATCTTACTTAAATCCTTAATTAATTCAAAACTTTACTCAAGATCATCTTTTGAATAACATGGGTTAAAATGTTTCAAAAAAATTCTGAATTTATTTTAATGCAAAAAAAACTGGTTTACGGGGCTGACCCGAGATTGCGTTGAGTCGTCCCCGAGGAAATTGACAGTTTACTTCGAGTTTCACCAAGAATCAACCCGAGCCAGAACATTCTTTACTTCGAGTAACCCACGCTAAAAACTCGAGCAACCCTCGAGAACAACTCGAGTAACACTGGAACCTAAACATCACCAGTAAATCTCCTCGTTTACTAAACTCTGATCATCAGAAAATCTGCAGTTCTGTCCTCGCCTTCGCCTACATGCCTACTACCATCACCCAAAATCTCTCTGCACTCGATCAACTCCAATTGCCGTGATGATCAATTTAACCTAGCCTAGTTAAACTAGGGTTCCAAACTTCATACAACAGCCACCACTTCCATACTGAAATGCACCATCATCAATAATTTTCCTTTTATCACCGACCATCCCTTCCATCATTACCCAAGATCCTGGCCTTCTAGAACCTCGAGATCACCCAAAAACCACCCAATCCCCATTTTTGTTCAACCCAGCAATGCAACCTAAAAACTCAACTAAATGATTTGATTCCTCTTTAAAAAATCATTTTTTTTTGAATGAGTTTTCAGATCCTAAGCCTGAAATGTTGAATTATGATGTTTGGATTTTCACTTATTCAAAGTTTGCTCTATGGTTTATGACTTCCAGAGGCAATACAAAGTTCTTTTTAACTTGAATAAATTTTTAAACTTTAATTATTGATAAAACAAACAAATTTTGTCTGAAACTTGTACCCTAACTCAGATTAGATCATGAGCTAAAAATTTTGGAATAAAATTTTGAACCTGGGATCTAAAAACAGGGTAGTATAAAACAACAATATGCACACATAAATCCACTCATATATATACACAAAAGATTCACCTATAAATATACCCACAACACCATTTTTATCATAGGAGTAACATGTTTTGTTTAATTCCTAGACAGGGTTTGAAACCTGCAACTACAACAGAGGCTGTATAAGCCTTTCCAACAGACATGCACCAGTCATCTATGTTCACATAGACATTTGGCACCCATACAACATGTTTTACAACATTATTTTCAAATATTTATCACTTGTAAACCCATATAAAACAGATTAAGCTTAAGATGGAAGTTTACTCACAGGGTATTGAAATTGTTGAGTTTTTTTTCTTTCTCTTACTTAATAAAAATCATCTCTGCAATTAACTATCTTTAAAGTGAATTACTTAACTTCAAATACTTGAATTTAATTTTAGAAATGATGTCACATACATACAACATTTTTCTTTAAGAGGTGGTAGCCTAAAAATCATTCTGTTGTATGATTTGGATTTCCAAATTATGTTTAAGAACCTGTACTTATAACAGGATATACATATACATACAGACCTACATATCAACTCATGTATTCATACATGCAGGCAAGACAAATAACACTTCACCACCCATTATCAAGTGCCAACCACAACATCAAAATGTAATAGGTTAAGTTTGCTCACTGGTCAAAGAAGCAAAGATATCTGGTTTGAAAAAAAGAGGTTTACTCACAGTAGAATGAAGACAGAGAGGAACAGAGTTTTGTTTGTTTCTTTTGCTTTAGCCTGATGATGTTTTACCCTCCAGAAAACAATACTAAGTTATTTTAACTTAAACCAGTTTTTCTTTTGAATGGATATTAGAGTTTAACAACCAGTTTTCTTTTCTAAATGTCAGACCCAAAATAAAATTTGGAGATGAGTTTGAACCAAACAGGGCCTGTATATAGATATATACAGACATGCAACTTCACAATTGCCTTTTTATAAACATATATGCACCAGTTTGTATCCATTCAAACATTTTCCCATCACCCATCAAACATTAATCACAAATGATCAAGAATTTGACAAAAGTTGGATTTCCTTATCAACTTAAATTTCTTGATGAAGGCTCAATGTAAAATCTACATTTTGGTTTCAAAAATCATCGTTTCTCAAGGGGATTCAAGTAATATTACTGAAATACAAATCGGTGATACTCGAATTATTTGCTTATTTGGATTGTTACTGAATTTACCATCTTCCAGTAAAGAAAGAGTTGCATATACTTGTTTTCTTTCTTTAATTCATTGCTGACACATAGTATAGAGTTATACCATAATTTTATTTTATTTTAGCTTGTTTAAAATCATTTCCCAAAAGTAGAGAGGGAGAGAGAGATTTAAAACTTTGGTATAGTTTACTTTGTAGAAGCTGATACTTAAAAATGATTCTGTTTTCCAGTAAAAACAATTACAAAGACTTTTTTTTTCTGAGATGAAACACAGGTTAAAAACAATCCCTTAACTTACTTACAATTATTCCTAGAAGCAAAGAGAAGGAAGAAGAAAAGATATTGAATTTTGGTTATGGCTTACTCCATGAACCAGAGATTAAATCATGCATGTGCCTTTTTTCAAAGTTCTCAAAAAAAAAAAACTATAACTTGCTTTGATTTAAACTCTGAAACACAAGTGCAAGTTTTGAACTATATGTTTTTTTTTGGTAATTTATAATTTCTTCCCCTTTTTTTTTCAAAAGAAGGTTGGAGGGAAAATTCTAATTTCCATGTAACTAAATGTTACAGGAAATAGAAACAGCGGGCAAAGGTTGTACAGGAAATTCAAAGCATGAGCATAACTTCATTCATATGCAACTCATTTCTACTCCTATAGGCATTCAAACACAGTAAGAAATTGGAACAAACAATAGATTTACTCACCCCCTCTTTTATTTCTTTTTTTTTTCTTTTTTGCTTCCCTGAAGTTTGACAGGAACTAGTATTTTGAAACATCAACATGCACAGTCAACTACCATCATATACCAAAAATCTTGCATGCAAACAAGTTTAATTCTCCTATATCACCTAAGCATACACACAACAATCAAAAAGATTGAGAAAACAAAGTTTACTCACATGTTTCCAGAAGTTGTTGACAGTTCCAAACAGAGATGAGACTTGGCAAATTTTCCTTCTTTTCTACTCTAATTTTCTTGGGGTTTTAGATCTGAAAATTTATAGTTACAGATCCGTGATTAATGTTTGCTATGTTCATATACTTATTCATTACATACAATAGTTTCTACTTTACTTACAGTTGGGATTCTTAGCAGAGAAGACACCCCTTTTTTTTCTAAAACTTGAAACCAAAAAGATTAAACCTTAATCTTCCTGCAATAAAATTAGACATTGTTGTATTAAATCCCATGTTGCTTTCATTTATTTTAATTATTAATAAAAAAAACCTCTAGATTACTTACTGTTTGGATTAACAGAGAAGCTTCTTTTCTCTGCAACTTTGAAAACACGAACTTAGAAACCAAAAAGAAAAGTAGCTTTTAATCCTTGACCCCTCCTGCAAATAATTTGATGTTATTGTATTAATTCTTGCTTCATTATAGATTATAACTTCAAATTCAACTTTAAAAAGGAAAGTTACTTGCCTTTAAAATTTATTCCCAGCAAAGAAAAAAAACTGCACTGCCTTTGAAATCCATAGACTCCTCTTTACAAATCTGCAGTTTAAGTTTTGAATTGATCATTGAAACTTGATTTTTTAAAAAAAATCATAATCTTCATGAACAATAAAGTTTAAAACAAACTTACCTAAAGATTAATATATCACTACAGTTTGAAAACACTTTAGTTTTTTCTTTCTTTGAATTGAAGAAGACAGTTTTTTTTCTTCTGAACCTTTTTTTTTCTTTGAATGTTGAAGAGAAAAAAAATTGCAATGATTTTTTGACTACTGAGTATCAGATGTTAGGGATTTAAAAATTTGAATTTTAGAAGGTGAAGAGTTTTCTGAATTTTCTATTTGATTATTTTATTAAGGAGTTGATGTTTTGTGCCATTTGTAAGAAAAGATCTTAAACCATAGATTTTGTTAATTATTCATTTTATTGTGAATGTAATTTTTCAGCCCTTGATGTTACAAAGCAAAAGAAACTTTATAGATTTTATTTCCTATATTATATACATACTTTTATAAACCAATATATATATATTTTATTCATTTGTATGTATATATGCATATGTACAATGTTAAAAAGAAAGGTTGTTTTTTTACCATTGTATACTTGTTCCTCAATGATTTTAAATGCTTCTTCATTTTAAAACATTTATTCCAAATTTAAATTCAAACTTAAATCTTAAACTTGAAATATAAACATTCTAAATCCAAATGACTTTTAAAAACATTTATCATCTCAATATTTTAAACTCAAAATAAACTTGGGATTTATTTCATACATTATTTTCACTTATTTCATTTGTTTAGATTTTTCTTCAAATTTATTCTCAAATCAAACCCCAAGAGTTTAAATATATAGTTTATTTTGATTAAAAATTTTGGGATGTTACAAACACCCCCTCCTTAAGAAAATTTCGTCCTCGAAATTGAAAGAGAGAGGAAAATAGACAAAGAACATACGAATTCATAAAGAATAAGGAAATGGCTTACCGGCTAAGCCGAGATATCCACTCTGCAATTGGGATAGGATTTCTGCATATCATCTTCAGTTTCCCAAGTGCAGTCATTTGGATCGCCACTCCACTGAACTTTAACAAGCTTTACGATTTTGTTCCTTAACTGCTTCTCCTCACGATCCACAATCCTTATCGGTTCTCTTTTAACGGTTAGATTGGGAGTGATGTCAAGATCGTGTTGGGCAGCTTCTTCAATAATATTGTCCGGATCGTGCACATACTTCCGAAGGCTAGAAATATGGAATACATCATGCACACCCGATAACCAGCTAGGCAACTGCACATGGTAGGCTAGAGAACCAATCCTCTCCAGAATAGGAAAAGGACCTATATATCGTGGTGCTAGCTTACCAGTCTTCCCAAATCTCAATACACCTCTCATAGGAGATACTTTAAGAAAAACAGAGTCCCCAATTTGAAATTCCAAATCCCGTCTTCTACGATCATAGTAGCTCTTTTGACGACTCTGAGCTGTCTTCAGTTTCTTTCGAATAAAATCAACTTTCTCGGTGGCCTCTTTAATGATGTCCGGTCCAAGAATAAGTCTATCACCTATCTCAATCCAGCATGCCGGTGATCGACACGGTCGACCATATAAAGCCTCAAAAGGAGCCATCTCAATACTGGCCTGATAGCTGTTGTTATAAGAGAATTCGACCAGATGCAAATGGTCCTCCCAAGAACCACCAAAATCAAGTATACAAGCTCGCAATAGGTCCTCCAAGATTCGATTGATCCTCTCTGTCTGCCCATCAGACTGTGGATGGTAAGCAGTACTGAAATTCAACTTGGTTCCCAATGCGTCTTGAAACGCCTCCCAAAATTTACTAGTGAATATCGGGTCACGATCACTCACTATGCTACTAGGAATGCCATGGAGATGGACAATTTCTTTCACATACAAATTAGCTAGACTTGCAGCCGTACGGGTAGTTTTTACTGGCAAGAAGTGGGCTGACTTGGTCAAATGATCTACAATAACCCAAATCGCTTCATTGCCCTTTCGAGTGCGAGGCAAACCGTCGATGAAATCCATCGACACTTGGTCCCATTTCCACTTGGGCACCTCTAAAGGCTGAAGTAGACCCGCTATCTTCCTTTGGTCGCTTTTGACTTGTTGGCAAGTAGCACAGCGACTCACATAAATAGATATATCCCTCTTCATCGTCTTCCACCAGAAAGTTCTTTTGATATCTCTATACATCTTATTAACTCCTGGATGGATGCAAAGCTTAGATTTGTGACATTCGTCTGGAACTTCACGTTTCAGATCAGGGAAGTCTGGAACACATATTCTGTCCTTCAATCTTATAACCCCATTGTCATCAATTATAAAACTAGAATCTTCACCTCGACGAATTCCCCCATATATCTCCTGAAGAAACTTGTCCTCTTTTTGCTTGTTGGCGATTGTCTCAAGAAGAGTAGGAGCAATGACAAGATGAGCAAGAATAGCATGCTTTCTACTCAACGCGTCTGCAACCACATTGGCTTTTCCGGGTGTATATAGAATATCCAGGTCATAGGATGCCAGAAATTCCAACCAACGCTGTTATCGCAAATTCAGATCTTTTTGGGTGAAGAGATATTTCAAAGATTTGTGATCGGTGAATAATTCGAATTTTTCACCTAGAAACAAGGAGAGTTCGATAAGTATATTTGTTAAGTTGAATTAAATTAAATTCGTAGATTGTTAAGAAAGCTGAAAAGATTCTTACCCAGAAGATAATGTCGCCATATTTTTAAAGCGAAGATAACAGCTAGAAGCTCCAAATCATGGGTCGGATAATTTCTTTCATGAGGACGTAATTGTCTACTCGCGCAGGCAATCACCTTTCCATTTTGCATCAATACTGCACCCAAGCCATCACCGCAAGCATCGGTATAAACAGATAAACCCTGATTCCCGTTGATAATAGCGAGAACAGGAGCGGTGGTTAATCTCTTCTTCAACTCCTCAAAAGCTTCTTCACATTTTGGAGTCCGAATGAACTTTGCATTCTTCATTGTTAGCTTGGTCAATGGACTAGCTAACTTCGAAAAGTCCTGAACAAACTTCCGATAATAACCTGCTAGGCCCAAAAAGCTTCGAACTTCCTTTGGGGTAGTAGGTCTTCTCCAATCAAGAATGGCGGAAATTTTTCTTGGATCAACAGAAATCCCTTCTTCATTAACAATATGGCCAAGAAATTTGACTTCTTTGACCCAAAAGTGGCATTTGGAAAATTTAGCATATAGAATATTTCTCCTCAATATTTCCAAGACAATTCTAAGGTGTTCGGCATGCTCCTCTTCGGTCTTGGAATAGACCAAATATCATCAAAGAATACGAGCACAAATTTATTCAATACATCCCGAAACACACGAGTCATAAGGTCCACAAAGTATGTTGGGGCATTGGTTAGCCCAAAAGGCATGACTAACCATTCATAGAACATATTGGGACCCCTGAAAGCTGTCAAATGAACACAGTCATCGGCGATTCGTAAATGATGGAACCCTTGGGCTAGATCCATCTTCGAAAAGAAACAAGCGCCGTGCAACTGATCAAATAAATCATCAATTCTGGGCAGTGCGAATTTATTCTTGAGAGCCTATAGGAGTAGAAATGAGTTGCATATGAATGAAGTTATGCTCATGCTTTGAATTTCCTGTACAACCTTTGCCCCCTGTTTCTATTTCCTGTAACATATAGTTACATGGAAATTAGAATTTTCCCTCCAACCTTCTTTAGAAAAAAAAGGGGGAAGAAATTATAAATTACCAAAAAAAACATATAGTTCAAAACTTGCACTTGTGTTTCAGAGTTTAAATCAAAGCAAGTTATAGTTTTTTTTTTTTTTTTGAGAACTTTGGAAAAAGGCACATGCATGATTTAATCTCTGGTTCATGGAGTAAACCATAACCAAAATTCAATATCTTTTCTTCTTCCTTCTCTTTGCTTCTGGGAATAATTGTAAGTAAGTTAAGGGATTGTTTTTAACCTGTGTTTCATCTCAGAAATTAAAAAAAAGTCTTTGTAATTGTTTTTACTGGAAAACAGAATCATTTTTAAGTATCAGCTTCTACAAAGTAAACTATACCAAAGTTTTAAATCTCTCTCTCCCTCTCTACTTTTGGGAAATGATTTTAAACAAGCTAAAATAAAATAAAATTATGGTATAACTCTATACTATGTGTCAGCAATGAATTAAAGAAAGAAAACAAGTATATGCAACTCTTTCTTTACAGGAAGATGGTAAATTCATTAACAATCCAAATAAGCAAATAATTCGAGTATCACCGATTTGTATTTCAGTAATATTACTTGAATCCCCTTGAGAAACGATGATTTTTGAAACCAAAATGTAGATTTTACATTGAGCCTTCATCAAGAAATTTAAGTTGATAAGGAAATCCAACTTTTGTCAAATTCTGATGAATCAAGTAATCGTAGTCCACGTGATCATCATCGCAGCTAGATGTAATGCTCGGTATCACCAGAAAAATACTAGATTAATTTTCAAAACGTTGCACTTGTGATTAGAGATCGAACTAGGGTTTAGAAACCCAATTTTGTTCACGTTAGAAACGGTGGCACTGCGCCTTCCACAGATGACCGGACTTCATCGCACCGGAGCCATCAGAAGCGTCACGTGTAGACGAAGACGTGGACCAAATATCGTGGCCTCTGACGATCGTTGGAGGCGGGACGAGACGTTTTTCTGGTGAGGCGTCGCTGGGGTTGTTGGGTCGAGGTAGCTCGATTCTGGTTTTCGAGGTGAATTCGAAGTCTGGGTGTTTGTAGGGTGTTAGGGGATGAGCGTTGACGTGTTGGTGGCTGCAGCACCATCTAACGGCGGCGAAGATTGTCGTGCACATGCACATGGATGGGGTGTGTGTCAGTGTGATGGGTTTGGGGGGGGGGGACGAGTAGTAACTCGAAGCAATGCACGAGAGAACTGGGAAGAAACTCGGGGCTAGGGCCGTGCGTTTTGTAGTGTATCGGGTTGGGTTTTTATAACTTGATCAAATTTTGAAAAAAATATATTACACGGGTCAATCTGGGGTTAACTCGAAGTAGGGAAGCATGTTCCTCGGGTACGACTCGAAGCAAGCCTCGGGTCTGCAAATGAAACAAATGATTTGACAAAAGCCGGATTTCCTTATCAACTTAAATTTCTTGATGAAGGCTCAATGTAAAATCTACATTTTGGTTTCAAAAATCATCGTTTCTCAAGGGGATTCAAGTAATATTACTGAAATACAAATCGGTGATACTCGAATTATTTGCTTATTTTGATTGTTAATGAATTTACCATCTTCCTGTAAAGAAAGAGTTGCATATACTTGTTTTCTTTCTTTAATTCATTGCTGACACATAGTATAGAGTTATACCATAATTTTATTTTATTTTAGCTTGTTTAAAATCATTTCCCAAAAGTAGAGAGGGAGAGAGAGATTTAAAACTTTGGTATAGTTTACTTTGTAGAAGCTGATACTTAAAAATGATTCTGTTTTCCAGTAAAAACAATTACAAAGACTTTTTTTTTAATTTCTGAGATGAAACACAGGTTAAAAACAATCCCTTAACTTACTTACAATTATTCCCAGAAGCAAAGAGAAGGAAGAAGAAAAGATATTGAATTTTGGTTATGGTTTACTCCATGAACCAGAGATTAAATCATGCATGTGCCTTTTTCCAAAGTTCTCAAAAAAAAAAATATAACTTGCTTTGATTTAAACTCTGAAACACAAGTGCAAGTTTTGAACTATATGTTTTTTTTGGTAATTTATAATTTCTTCCCCCTTTTTTTTTCAAAAGAAGGTTGGAGGGAAAATTCAATTTCCATGTAACTAAATGTTACAGGAAATAGAAACAGGGGGCAAAGGTTGTACAGGAAATTCAAAGCATGAGCATAACTTCATTCATATGCAACTCATTTCTACTGCTAAAGGCATTCAAACACAGTAAGAAATTGGAACAAACAATAGATTTACTCACCCCCTCTTTTATTTCTTTTTTTTTCTTTTTTGCTTCCCTGAAGTTTGACAGGAACTAGTATTTTGAAACATCAACATGCACAGTCAACTACCATCATATACCAAAAATCTTGCATGCAAACAAGTTTAATTCTCCTATATCACCCAAGCATACTGTAACAATCCGGATATTTTAACGGTTTTAAATTAATTTAACTAACTGAATTTGAGCGAAATTTAACAAAAATATAAAAATAAAATTTTGAAATATAAATTTGATATTTGGAATACGTCTAGTTAAATATAGCGACTGGTAAATTTTCGTTCGAAAATATGAAAGATTATTTCGTGCGTAAATTTACTTCAATTTATTCAGTTAAAAAGTGATGAAAATAAAACGTTTTCAAAACCAAAATATTTTTACATAGAAAAATTCTAAAACATCTTCTGAGCAAGATGTCAGTTTGTCATTTTTCCAAATTCGGATATCTTTGGCTCCGTCGATCTTATTTTTCTACGTTTTTCATGCATTTTCCGCTTTTATGAAATTTCGAATTTTTATAATTAGATCATACCACTGATATCCCTATGCTGTTTTGATCATCTCGTCGTACTGATTTTTACGGTATACACATTTCTGTGTTTGGCGTCCAATGCACGACGGAATCGGTTGAACCGATTAATCATATCGGTACCGTTTTAATCCTTCTAACTCTTTGTCTGTTCGTTATCCATTGTGTACATTCTAATGGACACTAGCATTAATCACCTTAAATTCATGCACATTGAAAATTTACAATTCCCTACCGGTTCCTTTCTCCATGCGTTGCCTATTTCTCTCTCTTTATGTTATCTGGAACTAGATAATAGGAATTAAATGCAAGCCATAAGGCACGTTCCACTTTCAAAGTTTGGTTGCTCTCTTCTCTGGATTACTAAAAAAAAAAATGAAAGCAAACATTTGCAACCTCCTTAAAATAAAAACAAAAGAAACTTAGTCATTTCCTAGCATGCACGTGCATGAAAACACTAGCCTCTTTTCCTTTTTTTAATTTTCTGTAGCCTATTTTCTTCCACTTCATATTCATCTTCTTCAACAACCCAAAGCCTACAGGCCGAACCACCTTCCACCATCTCTCCATCGGCCTCCATCCTCCCATCCCAGCCGCACCCCTCTCTTTCCACGTCGCCATAGCCCACCTCGGCCTCAACACCCGCTCCCTCCCTTGGCCAGCCTTCCACTTCGCTGTACCACACCATAGCCGCCGCTATAGCATGCTTCGGCGAGCTGCTTCTCCCTACCCATGCCTTAACACCCGAGACCATCTTGTTACCCCAACGCCGCGGTCTCCTCCACCAACCGACTGCGTGGCCGAGTCGTTTCCCCTAGCACGCTCATCTTTCCTCTCTTGCGTTTCTCTGTAAGTATATATATAGTTTTAAGAATAGAAGAAAACAATAGTTGTGCTTACTGTATATTATATTTAAAGGAAAGTATATACTATGATATATTAAAGTATATATTTTTAACGTTAAAACTGTATATGAGTTTCGGTACACAGGTTGAACAATATTAGATTTATACATTGTCATATACTTTTATATGTCAGTTTGTTGTTAGTATATACAGGTTTATAAAAAGTTTAAAGGCATATAACATATGTCATATACTATTATGTATACATATGTTGTATTCTGGTTTTATTTAATATTATATAGATTTATGTAAGTTGCGTGTTTTATATCTTGACATAATTGCTGCTTTATATCCTAGTATCTGCTAACATATATAAAGTGTCAGATGTATGTATATAGCATAGCTGGCTGTGATGTAGATATAAGTATAAAAGATTCATAGTTATATATTATATTATAGTTTAATGTTTGTTTTGAATGGATATGCCAACCTGCATATTTTATGGGAAATTTATGTTTTTATTTATTTATAAGGTTATAGATTTATCTGGTTTATTATTTTTTAGTTATATTTGTTGTTTTTTATGAGATCTGTGTTCGTTTGTTTTGCATCTTTAAGTATATATTTTAAAGCTAGTTTCTATTTTATCTCAGTTTCGTATATATGTAAATCTAACTGAGCTTGTATATTTAATATACATATGCCTATAGTTTGAAATATGCTAGAGTATATGGTATATATTAGTTTTGCAACTTACATGCATATGTACTGTTGCAAATATATAGTCTGCATATGCTGTCAGGAATTTCTAGTCTGCATACGTAATTTGCATAATTACAATATATGGCATAGTTATTTATATTAGATGTCCAAGTATTTGAAATGTTAGTCTAATATATATATTGTTTTGGTGCGTCTTTGTCTAATTGGAAATCTTTATGTATATATATATATGACTTTGTATTTTATAAGCTGCTTCACTGTGTTAGTTTATACAGGGTTAGTTATATAATATGTTGTTATGAATATATACATATACTCTGTTGCACTAGTTTATATAAAGTGGAACTATTTTTAAATGTAATTGTTATGTATGACATGATATCTTCCTTTGTACCTTTATAGTATTTTATAATAGAACGTATGAACCATTGTATAAAATGATGTTACAAAAGTTTATTAGTTGGTTATGGTTGTGTATATCTAAAGTAATATTGGTTCATATGGGCCGCTATATAGTTGTATGCATCTAAGATATTGGTTTTCTAGAAAAATGATTTCATGTACTATATATATATATATGTATTGATTTATTTTATGTGGGTTTTAATTTGAACCAATAGATTTTGAAACGCATATGGATATATTTAATTTAATATATGTTTGAAGTTAAATATGATTTTACATATATAGTTATATATCAGTTCAACTATTCCAATTTATCTTCATCGGTTCCGTTCTAATTTGATTTCGTCAAATTCTCATTTATCAGCTTTGTTCGTCTAGTCGAGTTCAATCTAGCTTTGCTTGGAAATTCATGTTTGGATTTTTAACTCGTTTCATTCGTCAAATCATCCCTAGCCTCGAAAGGTGAGTAATCACTCACGATTAATATTCTTTTATTTATTAAATCTGATTTCAATTGAAACGACAATTGAAATATGTTGCTGTTAGCTGTTTAAACTGTTATAATTGCTATTACCTGAATCAGTTCACCTATGACATCTGACACCATTATCTGTTAATTGTTATGCGATGTTAATACAGTTTGATTGATAATTGATTGATTGTTTGTTGTTTATATTGGATGTTAACTTGAAATGTATAAGAGATAAATATTATGCGATTGAATTTGATGTAGGATAGTTTAAAAATTAGAATCGACATATGTGTTGAATTTGATTAGTTAATTTGAATAATATGACCCCTTTTAATTGTTAAGTTAATTGACACGTAGAATTTGATAAATTATACTTTGAACTTTTGAACGTATATTGGATTAAGTGTCGTAGTATTACATTTGAAATTGAACGATGAGTGAAATAACCGTAATGTAATAATCTTTAATCTACATGAAATGATAGTGTAGATTCTAGAAATAATTATATTAATTCGCACAAACAACAATGTGAATTAATACGATTATTTCGGGATTATTTGAATTGATTATTGAATTGTGTTTGTTGTTGTCATTGCTTGTTTATTTACTTTGACACCATCCCTGTTATCACACTGCAAGTTCCCTTTGTTATGTTTAATTTTTGAATTGGAATTGGAATCGGGTTGAAATGATAAATACCCAAAATGAACTTGACTTAGGATAGAGAATTTAATAAATCCGATTGGTCAATAATTTGATTTAAAAATAAAATAATGATTTTATTCGAATAAAGAATAAGTTTTGAAATGAAACTGGAATTTGAATTTTTATGAAAGGAATATGTAAAGATTGAAATCTGAAACAAATATTAACGTAGTAATTGATGAAAGAACGTTGTTTGAAACTTAATTATTTAATAATTAAATTTGGAATTATTAATAAATAATTTGGAATTAGTAATGATTGAGTTTTGAAATTTTTGAGTTTGAAATCATTTAATAATTAAATTTGAAATTATAATTAAGTTGAAATTATTAAGTTGAATTTACAATTAAGTTGAAATGATTTGATGATTAAGTTTGAATTCATATTTAAGTGGAAATGATTTACTAATTAAGTTGGAATTCATAATTGAATTTTGAAATTATTAATAATTAATATTGAAATTATTTAATAATTGAATGAGATTTAATTATTTGATAATTGAATAAAAATTGAATTCTTTGATAAGAGATATTGAACTTTTGAATACGTGGATTTGAACATTGATAATAAATGAAATTGAGTTTCTTATTTATTAATTAAGCTTTGGAAAATTTAAGTAAGTTAATAAGTGAAATTAAACTTCTCGAATATATGAAATTTAGTTCTTTATTAATTGAGTTTGAAATTTGTAACGAAGTCAATAAATAAGTGAAAATTGAATTTCTTTAACAAGAAATAAAATGTGATTTATTGAAATGAATGAGATTTATTGAAATAACGCAAAACTTATAATTAAAAAAAAAATTGATTTGACGTATTTCATTTATTTCAGTTGAAGTTTTGATATAATGAAGCTGAACGTAAGTAATTGATTTAAATGAATTGGAATTTAAATAGAAGTTGTTTTGAAGGATAAATTTACTTAGCGAATATTGAATGAAATCGATAAATGAATTTAAATTGACTTGAATGAAAGTTAAACCATTCTAAAAGATTTCGGAATGAAACTTATATACGAACTTGAATCAATATTTAAATTGTCTAATTAAAGTTGAAATCGAATTATAAGATTTTGAAATGGTAATTTGGAAGTTTTGAACGTATATTTTGGAAATTGATTTAGAAAGACAAACGAAATGATGGTTTACGAATTCTAATTGAAATTGAAATTGATTTGGTTTTGAAATTTATTAAACGACCAATCGGTGTAAAAATTTCGAAAGTTATTAAAGAAACCGGAATCGGTTATGGACATACTCGCTGTCTAAACCGGAAGCCACTTTAATAACTATACGTGGAGTGATGATCCAGAATGAAGTGGTTGGAATGATGTACGTGATGACTGAAGAAAGAGAACGATAATGGATAGCCTTGACACTTCTGTCAAATTGGAAATGACTAAAATCAGGAGCCGTGCCGGGCCAAATGGGGTTAGCCACCTCGAGCGGACACACTTCTTCGTAACTACTACTCATTACTTGTGATTGATTGGTGCACCCTCGTACTTTTCAGGAGTGTTGTTTCGCGGTGTTGCGATCGCTGCGGCGATGCGTTCTCACCAGTCCGGATCAGGCAAACGGTAGTTTGACTACCTTGGGTATTGCCTCATGTGCCTTGTCATACTTGTATTTCCGTATACGCGACCACTACGAGTTTGTTTTGTGTTATACCTATGGAGTACTCCCTGATATCCCACCAGTTTACGGTGGAGTTTACAGTGCTGTATAGACTATGACATTTGTATAAAAATGTGTTAAGGGGGATAATGGTAAAGCCTTAACACTATTTTGATACTTTATATTACTGATAGACATTATCTATTTAGCGTACACTACTATATAGTAGATAGTTTAACGGATCCTTAGAGGATGGTGATTCCAACATCCTTTGAGTTACTTGTATTTCGATTGCTATTTCACTTGAGTTGGATTTATTGATATGAGAATATTAATCCTGACTCGAGTGTTTTGTATTTTCTTCACGCTCGGGTCAGATTGAGTGGTTCAGCTTTTGAGACTCACCTTTGGAGTTGGAGCTTTGCTTGAAGATCCAGCCATCTATTCTGCTTTCAGTATTCGATGATTCCAGTGATGTATTCTGATTTGTACTTGATGTATCGTATTTCTCCTCTGTTGTAAACTCTGATGTATCTTATATATTTACATAGTAGCTTCATGAACTACTATTCATTTTACTTCCGCTGCATATTATTACTCTGTGTCTGTGATTCTGTGATTATTTATTTACTGTATATCTGAGTTTTGCCAAATTTAAATTAACAATTCGGTATTTTGAATTATTCAAGTCCGACATGTGCGGATGCGAATAGTCCAAAATAGCGGGTTGTTATAGTTGGTATCAGAGCTTTGGTAGCTCTAGGCAAAACTTAGCATATAGGGTAAATGTATTTACAGAATCACTCCCACTCGAGTTTCAATCTCTTCCTTTTAACTCAATTCCATCGAATTTTGGAACATTCTCTGCGGTTTCAAAATTCATTCATATCCCTCACTATTTATCTTTTTTGATTCTGGAGTACCCCATATGTAACATCCCGCCTTTTTGCACACTTTAAACCGACACACGTGCCAATTCAAAGCATACGCAAGGGCGGATTGTTATGGGGTAAATAAGAAAAAGCAGAGAAGAAATAAAAACAAAAACAGAATCTCACAGCGGAAGGATAAAATATAATAACAAATATACAGTTCATAAACAGTTTACAAAAGCTTGATTCTTCTTTTACAATAAATATCAGAGTTACACATACCAATACAAGCAATGCAGCGGAATATAAAGAGTGTGGTGCAATACTATATATAAAATAATACTGATTCTTCGTCTTCGTCCTCCAAAGCTAAAATCTGCTATCCTGAAACGCTCGGACTGACCCGAGCGAATTTGAAAAGACAAAAACACTCGAGTCAGACTAGAATATCTTATGTGAGTTAAATAAACAGAAATAAATATGAGTACAGTAACTCAAGAGATGCTCGGGATTTACATCTCCTAAGGATCCGTTAAACTATTTACTATGTAGTATATTGCGTTATTATAATAGTGTCTATTTATAAAATAAACTTACTTTTTAATAGCGTTAAGGGGTTACCCATATAGCCCTTAACACATAATAGTCCCAGTAGTCCGTCCAATATCATAGTCCCTCCTGATCGGGAAGCCACTAGAGGATACCACACGGGCTACGGGAGAAAACCAAACTCGTACAAGGCGCGATAGGGTAGGTGACACGGCACAACTAGGCAATGCCAGGGTAGATATACCAATTACGCTTCCGGGCCGATGGTAACGCGAAGCCGCAGCAACCGCCCACCTCGAAACAACTCCCCAAATCAAAAAAATAGAAGTGGCCACTGAATCAATCCAAAGTCATAGTATAATATCGAAGAGGAGTGTCCGATCAGAGGAATGACCTCATTAACCCGTCGATCGCTCCTGTTTTAGCCACCTTATGCCAACTCACGGGAGTCGGGTCCACGTATTTACCTTACAGGAATCGTCGCCACCAACCTACTTCATTCTGGAATCTCCACCGCGTACACGGTTAGTCAAAGTGGTTTTCGGTATCGACAGAGAGTATGTCCATATCCGATCCCGGTCTCTTTGCCAACCCATCGTTATTATAACACCGCGGTTATTTAAAACAGTTTATACTTTAAAACCAGAATATAATCCATTTCAAAACCATAATATTACGATATCATTCCAAAACCCAAAACCATATTTTACCACTTATTCCAAATATAATTCCTTTCCAAAAATTAAAAGGCTTTAGCTTCATAATATCTGAAAATCGAATATTTTCAAAGCTTAATATTTTTGGAAATCCATAATTTCAAACCATAACTTTTAAACTCAAATGGTTTGGATATTCAACGGTATGCGAATTAAAAAGGTTTAACTTTACTGTTGCTTTATAAAGAAATAAATTACACGGCTTTCCAAATATTTCTTCTTTTAAAGTTAAACCAAAATCCAAAATATTACCTCAAGTCCCAAAACTATTTCAATTTTATATATATTTATATCCATTTTTGATCATTAATATTTCAACTAAAGTTGGATTTTTATCCTTTCAAAATCAATATTCTATTAATTAATCTTGACCATTCACATAAAATCCATAATTAATAAAACTTCAATTTCTAGTAAAATATATATATAAATTTTCCAATTCAAAATTTTACTAGAATATCCATTTCTATTTATTTTGGGAAAATCCAATTTCAAATATCATATCTTAAAATTTCCAACTTTACATTTAAACATAGGATATAAATTTACCAACTCCATTTTCTAAATTTCTTCCATTTCAATAAAGAAATTTATCCACCTTTTAAAATTCCTAAATTTTAACTTCATAGGTATATAAATATGGAATAAAATATTTATACAATATAAAATTTAAGATTTATAAACCGTATTCAATCCAAACCATAGAAATCACATTAAAATAGTTATATATAGACCGCGGTGCCTGTATATAATTTTCTATCCTATGGTCAAGTGATACGGATATTTATCATTTCAATCCGCAATTTAAAAATAAAACTTTGCGGTTTTATCATTTCAAACCACAATCCCGAAAATGTAAAATGCATGCTAACTGGCAGTTAATGATATCCACATAAGTCATCCATTCAACAACACATCCATCACCCAATTTCAACCATCAATCAATATCAATCACTATCAACCCATATCAATCAATAACAATATTAGTTCGATAATATGCAACGGGTAATAACTGTCAGTTTATTCAAATTAAATTTCAACTATTAATCTAACCATTTATATTTAGAGATAATTCATATAACTGTTAACTAGCATTTCATATGCAAACAAAATTCCTAACAGCAAATTAATACGCAATTAATCAATTTAATTAATAGCTAAATTCAATAAATGCAATTCAACAGATATGGATGAAATAACATGCCAAAAGCTCATAAATAAATTTCTATTCATTTCTAAAATTTATTTAACAAACATAAAAGCTTCTAGTAATTGTGAGTGGGTTAAAACACTCACCTTTTGAATTTAAATCGAATTTAAATTCGATTTAAACCCAAAAATTCGACGGTCTCCAAATCTGTCCAAACCAGCGTCAAAGCGTCCGGAATTTCAATACGAACCTAGCGGAGGAAACCGCGTGTGAATTGGATATCGTATGTGAAAGTTATTGATGTTATAACATTTGAAATTAAAATAAATAACCAACAATTAAGTTAAAACACGGACCAATAGGAACGCGCCACGCAAGCCCTCTCTTCTCCTGTACGTGATGTCCTTCCAGCCCCTCACGCAAATTTGAACCCACCCCCTTCATGAACCCGACCCCTTTGACCACCAACAACAACCACCTCCGGCCACGATAGCTCAGGCCACCTCCTCCATTGGGACCGCCTCGCCTTCCTCTGTCCTCGGCCTGAGGCCGCGCGTCCCTCGTTGCCCCAAAGCTTGCCTCGCCGCCGCGCAATTCCTAGGGTTTCAGACCTTAAATCGAACATTCCGACCACCACAAACCCATTTAGGCCAAGCGACCTACACCATCGCGAAGCCCATAACGAGATCTACCATACCCAGAAGCCAATTTCGTCGATTGATGCCAAAATTGAAAACGCCCAATTCGCCACATGGGTTACGAATTTCTGATTTTGACTGCGATTTCTGGTGAATCCGGACCCCATCTTGAAAAACGAACAACAGACGTAGATTCGTATTGATGAACACTACGCCATAAAATTTTTTGGTAATTTTCTGTAGAGTTTGGATTTTGACTTTTGGTTTTGAACTGAAATTGGATCTGAAATTATTGTCTGCCATTGGAGAGGAGAAGGAGTTGAGATATACGTATGGTCAAATGAAAATGAAGGGAATTAGGGTTTATAGCGATATATTTATAGACAAAGTTGAAATAGGATGGATCGGATAAGATAGAAGTACGCGCTAACCGATATATGGCCCGAAAAGCCCGATTCGACTCCGGAGCGAAATTTGGTAAACCCATATATCAAAATAGGTAATTTAAAATATTCTGAACACGATGGAAGAAGTTTCACGTCCAAATTTGATCGTATGAAGAAGTTATGCTGAAAACAAGATTTCCAAATTGATTTCAAATTGATTCTTAATAAATTGATTTCAAGGCGTTTCGCGTCCGTACGATCAAACGACAAGTCCGATCGATACGAAATTTGAAACCCTATAATAATTCACCGATACGGATCCGATGAAACTAGTTTCGTCGAAATCCGAGTCCGTGACAAAAATGGCTATTTTTAATGTTTATTAAATCAATTAAATAAATCATAAAAATCCAATTCTAATTTTTCAACTTCTAATATTGGCCAAATCTTATTACTTATATAATTCAATCAATTCCAATTGATTTAGCAGCTTGGATGTGAATTAAAATCTATAAACATATCAATTTGCAGTGTTAATTTCTGCATTTTTATAATTATTTGGAAATTATAAATTATATTCTAAAACTCAATTATTAAAGCTTATATTCTTATACTCTCAACGAAATCCAATTAGATAAATAGATTTGATTTCTATTCCAACTCATGATTGCAAATAAACTTTTACCATAATTAAATTCCAAATTATTAATAACCCTTATTTTTCTTAACTATTTATTAATTCCAATCCAATCGAATTCAACACTATAAATTTGATTAATTTATTATATTCACTTCCTTTCTATTATTCAAAGTTATTGTTGTAAATACGACGAATACTAACATTAGTTTAAGATTTCACTCAATGTTTACAAATTCCATTTCAATCTAATAACGTAATATTTTACGTTCAATTCTATTTTATTTGTCGTAAATACCACTTGTTGAATTAAATACTCAAATCTTAAATAAATCTTGCTTCTAAAGTTATACCAACAATGGTCCAGTTAAATTTGAATTAGCTTTACCTTTATTTTATGAAATTAACTATTGCAATAAATCCAGATTAATAAATAAGGCTTGATTCCTATATTAACTTCTTTGGTCTCAATTAACCTTTTATGGCGAGTATGAATTTCAATGTATAATTGAAATCTTTATATCCATTTAATTTTACTATCATCCACTATCTACAAATTCTAGCTAAATTCCAACTAACATATAAATTAGCTATTCCAACTTCCATTAATTGCGATTATCATACTATAGAAATTAAATTCCATTAACCACATAAATAAAAGTTGATCCCCATCTATTTACATTATTTCACGTTTGCATAAATTTATTCAATGGTCACTTTTAATTAGTAACTATCCATTTTCCAATCCAAATGTAAATCTTCCACTTTTGAATTCTTATATTAAATGGAATTTATTCTAGGTAATATTTTTACTAATATTTACTGATTCAACATTTATGTTTCTAAAATTTACTCCAACCAAATGTGACAATCTACATTCCATTTCTATGCAATATATACTCTTTTTTTTTTATTCCATTCATTTGGTTACTGCGTTGAAATCTATTTATTACTAATACTAACGTTATTATCATCAATTATAATTGGATTCCAAATTTTTATTCAATACTGTGAAAAATAACTTTCATATAAATCAAATCCTTTTTATACCTAATCCAAATTGGATTATATTCCAATTCCTATAACTAGGTCTTCAGTCACCATTTACATATTTAGCGTTTATTTAATTCTCCGTTTATAAATTTAGAGTTTCTACTAAATTGAATTATACAACTTATGAACTTTAACAAATTTAGTCCACCTAATAAATTTTCTAATGTTTATATATTGGCAATCCGATTCAGCTATCATTTCATTAATACCTTTTAAATCAACTAATTATAACTAATAACTACCCACCAATTTACATTAATCCAATCTATGCCACATAAATATTTAATTGTTAACATTAAATTATAATCACCACATCAATTCCTATATTTACTCAAATAAAAATCTTAAGACTTATATTTCCTTCTAAATTAGATTAGCAATTCTATTAAATTCAATTCATTAAACATTATTAATTTAACGGGTCGTTACAATCTCCCCCACTCAAAACTTTTCGTCCCCGAAAAGGAAAGAAGGGAGGAGGAAGAATAACAGTGCATTTTACTTCAAATATTAACTTATATTTTACTGGATTAATTTCCTTAAATGAAATACACTGGTTTTATAATTATTATATCCTTTAATACTTGAATTATTAAAGTTGGAAAAATATTCTCAACAAAATTCTAAGTCCAAAATTTACGAAAAATTTCGGCAGAGTCTCCTTTGTACGGAGGGACTCTGGAGAAAATATAATATCCAAATATACAAATATATTACATATATATCCAAAATAAAATATCCCAACATGGGAAAATATATAAAATAGCGCTTTACGTAATCCGGGAACGTACCTATTTGTCGGGCAATATACGCTTATATTTTTGTGGAACCAAAGCAGTAGCAGTGGCTTCCAACACCTGTATTCACTTATAAAATCTAAAAGGTAAATATTTATTTTACAGTGAATGTTTTGGTGGATTCAATCATTCATATCCAATCAAATGCAACAACCATAGATTTTAGCAAACAGCACACACCACAACAAACAATCATTAAATCAAACAAATAATTAGTTGTTCGGCTCAAATTCTGAAGTTGTACGAATGAAGAATAACTATCAAGTGCATCCGTTGCTCAACAGCCTTAGATGGAACAAAGATAGATTATTTGTTCATCCAACAACTCCACCATTCCTTACCCAACAATCATACATCAAACAATTCAAACCAACACCAAAATAGCTGATTATACATTCATTTCATAATTCAGTGTTTTGATTTTCTTCCCTTTATTTATGGAGGGATTTCTTTATTTCTTACAAGTTTTATTTTCCAATTATCACCAAATTCATTATATTTGTATTTCCTTTTTATTACTTAAGTTTCCTTTTATTACTTAAGTCTATAAAATAAATTCTCATTAATAACAACAAATATTTTGAATATCTTCTCTTGTAAGGTTTCCCTTAAATTCTTAATCTGCTAACATTCATTCTTATAAGTGGAAGTTTTTTATTTATCCATTAACTATTAATTGTAGACATTTCAATTTTTCCTACTTTCCATTATATTGGAATAGGGGAGATTAAAAAATACTTAAGTGAATAATCATATAATAAATTCTTATTTTGAATTTCATGTTATATACTCAGGTTCATATCATCTATTAATAATTCTCAACTTTATTTTCCATAAAATTTCAATTATAACCTAAGTTTATACCATTAAATTCTTATTATAACAGTAGTTTATTGAATACTTCATTTTCCTAAATTCCTACTTGTAAAACATTCAATTCTAGTTTCTGATTTAACATTTCAACTTTTATATTTGGGTAAGTTATTTATGTTAAAGAAATGCAATTGAACTTATACAAGTTAAATCTCCATTCTTTAATTAAATTTAATGTTTATCCATATTACTCTTTTATCTCATATGTTAAAAATTTCAAATTTCTCTTTATAATATTGCATTAATTCTCTTACTTAAATTAGAGGTTTCAACTTATTAATTACTTATCTTTTTATTCAACTAAAATAATTTAAACAATTAATTAATGGAAATTTAAGAATTAAATACCGGGTTAAATTTCAAATATTTCAAAATAATAGATAAATAAGTTCTTACAACTCAATATCTCTAATTATATTTAGAACAATAAAAGAAAAATTTTAGAAAATTTCAAAATAAATCTGCAGTAGAATTTACTACAGTGGCCTTTCCCCCTTTGAAACTCGAAAATGAAAGTCGATGATGCGGCCGTCATCACCGAATTTATTTTCCAGCGACGGAGAGAAAAGTACAAAATTTATTTCTCCAAAATCTTCTTTTAAAACAAATTTCCCGAATTTAAAATGGAATATTCATATCGGAAAATATATATATGACAATATTATCATACTTCCAAATTATACTTTTTATATAAGAAATTCCTTATAAACCAAATCATTACTTTTCATAAATTCTTTGAAAGCACATTTCAAAAATCCCGGACTTAAGTTCTAAAATCTCCAATTTGGTTTATTATAATTTCACTTAGCTTCAATTATTATAAATATGTTTATTGCCTAACATCCAATCTATAGCAACCAAATATATATATATATATCTTTATAAAATATTTTATATATAGAAAATATAATAGGCAAAATTATTTCATTCACCTATATTAAAAACAAATATTATGTCAGTCTGTCCTATTAAGTGTTTAGAAATCCCTATTGATGACATAGCGTCCCATGCATCAACCAGAATTTATAAATACAAAGCGGAACAGATTAACACAATATTAAAACCCTTTTATTAATACTAACAAGTACGCTCTCTCATATATGTACACTCAGTGACTCCCATAGGATATTTCTACCCTATTAACAAAGAGTCAAACCCCACAAAGCCAAGGTTTATCGCTAAACCAAAGCTCTGATACCAACTGTAACATCCCGCCTTTTTGCACACTTTAAACCGACACACGTGCCAATTCAAAGCATACGCAAGGGCGGATTGTTATGGGGTAAATAAGAAAAAGCAGAGAAGAAATAAAAACAAAAACAGAATCTCACAGCGGAAGGATAAAATATAATAACAAATATACAGTTCATAAACAGTTTACAAAAGCTTGATTCTTCTTTTACAATAAATATCAGAGTTACACATACCAATACAAGCAATGCAGCGGAATATAAAGAGTGTGGTGCAATACTATATATAAAATAATACTGATTCTTCGTCTTCGTCCTCCAAAGCTAAAATCTGCTATCCTGAAACGCTCGGACTGACCCGAGCGAATTTGAAAAGACAAAAACACTCGAGTCAGACTAGAATATCTTATGTGAGTTAAATAAACAGAAATAAATATGAGTACAGTAACTCAAGAGATGCTCGGGATTTACATCTCCTAAGGATCCGTTAAACTATTTACTATGTAGTATATTGCGTTATTATAATAGTGTCTATTTATAAAATAAACTTACTTTTTAATAGCGTTAAGGGGTTACCCATATAGCCCTTAACACATAATAGTCCCAGTAGTCCGTCCAATATCATAGTCCCTCCTGATCGGGAAGCCACTAGAGGATACCACACGGGCTACGGGAGAAAACCAAACTCGTACAAGGCGCGATAGGGTAGGTGACACGGCACAACTAGGCAATGCCAGGGTAGATATACCAATTACGCTTCCGGGCCGATGGTAACGCGAAGCCGCAGCAACCGCCCACCTCGAAACAACTCCCCAAATCAAAAAAATAGAAGTGGCCACTGAATCAATCCAAAGTCATAGTATAATATCGAAGAGGAGTGTCCGATCAGAGGAATGACCTCATTAACCCGTCGATCGCTCCTGTTTTAGCCACCTTATGCCAACTCACGGGAGTCGGGTCCACGTATTTACCTTACAGGAATCGTCGCCACCAACCTACTTCATTCTGGAATCTCCACCGCGTACACGGTTAGTCAAAGTGGTTTTCGGTATCGACAGAGAGTATGTCCATATCCGATCCCGGTCTCTTTGCCAACCCATCGTTATTATAACACCGCGGTTATTTAAAACAGTTTATACTTTAAAACCAGAATATAATCCATTTCAAAACCATAATATTACGATATCATTCCAAAACCCAAAACCATATTTTACCACTTATTCCAAATATAATTCCTTTCCAAAAATTAAAAGGCTTTAGCTTCATAATATCTGAAAATCGAATATTTTCAAAGCTTAATATTTTTGGAAATCCATAATTTCAAACCATAACTTTTAAACTCAAATGGTTTGGATATTCAACGGTATGCGAATTAAAAAGGTTTAACTTTACTGTTGCTTTATAAAGAAATAAATTACACGGCTTTCCAAATATTTCTTCTTTTAAAGTTAAACCAAAATCCAAAATATTACCTCAAGTCCCAAAACTATTTCAATTTTATATATATTTATATCCATTTTTGATCATTAATATTTCAACTAAAGTTGGATTTTTATCCTTTCAAAATCAATATTCTATTAATTAATCTTGACCATTCACATAAAATCCATAATTAATAAAACTTCAATTTCTAGTAAAATATATATATAAATTTTCCAATTCAAAATTTTACTAGAATATCCATTTCTATTTATTTTGGGAAAATCCAATTTCAAATATCATATCTTAAAATTTCCAACTTTACATTTAAACATAGGATATAAATTTACCAACTCCATTTTCTAAATTTCTTCCATTTCAATAAAGAAATTTATCCACCTTTTAAAATTCCTAAATTTTAACTTCATAGGTATATAAATATGGAATAAAATATTTATACAATATAAAATTTAAGATTTATAAACCGTATTCAATCCAAACCATAGAAATCACATTAAAATAGTTATATATAGACCGCGGTGCCTGTATATAATTTTCTATCCTATGGTCAAGTGATACGGATATTTATCATTTCAATCCGCAATTTAAAAATAAAACTTTGCGGTTTTATCATTTCAAACCACAATCCCGAAAATGTAAAATGCATGCTAACTGGCAGTTAATGATATCCACATAAGTCATCCATTCAACAACACATCCATCACCCAATTTCAACCATCAATCAATATCAATCACTATCAACCCATATCAATCAATAACAATATTAGTTCGATAATATGCAACGGGTAATAACTGTCAGTTTATTCAAATTAAATTTCAACTATTAATCTAACCATTTATATTTAGAGATAATTCATATAACTGTTAACTAGCATTTCATATGCAAACAAAATTCCTAACAGCAAATTAATACGCAATTAATCAATTTAATTAATAGCTAAATTCAATAAATGCAATTCAACAGATATGGATGAAATAACATGCCAAAAGCTCATAAATAAATTTCTATTCATTTCTAAAATTTATTTAACAAACATAAAAGCTTCTAGTAATTGTGAGTGGGTTAAAACACCCACCTTTTGAATTTAAATCGAATTTAAATTCGATTTAAACCCAAAAATTCGACGGTCTCCAAATCTGTCCAAACCAGCGTCAAAGCGTCCGGAATTTCAATACGAACCTAGCGGAGGAAACCGCGTGTGAATTGGATATCGTATGTGAAAGTTATTGATGTTATAACATTTGAAATTAAAATAAATAACCAACAATTAAGTTAAAACACGGACCAATAGGAACGCGCCACGCAAGCCCTCTCTTCTCCTGTACGTGATGTCCTTCCAGCCCCTCACGCAAATTTGAACCCACCCCCTTCATGAACCCGACCCCTTTGACCACCAACAACAACCACCTCCGGCCACGATAGCTCAGGCCACCTCCTCCATTGGGACCGCCTCGCCTTCCTCTGTCCTCGGCCTGAGGCCGCGCGTCCCTCGTTGCCCCAAAGCTTGCCTCGCCGCCGCGCAATTCCTAGGGTTTCAGACCTTAAATCGAACATTCCGACCACCACAAACCCATTTAGGCCAAGCGACCTACACCATCGCGAAGCCCATAACGAGATCTACCATACCCAGAAGCCAATTTCGTCGATTGATGCCAAAATTGAAAACGCCCAATTCGCCACATGGGTTACGAATTTCTGATTTTGACTGCGATTTCTGGTGAATCCGGACCCCATCTTGAAAAACGAACAACAGACGTAGATTCGTATTGATGAACACTACGCCATAAAATTTTTTGGTAATTTTCTGTAGAGTTTGGATTTTGACTTTTGGTTTTGAACTGAAATTGGATCTGAAATTATTGTCTGCCATTGGAGAGGAGAAGGAGTTGAGATATACGTATGGTCAAATGAAAATGAAGGGAATTAGGGTTTATAGCGATATATTTATAGACAAAGTTGAAATAGGATGGATCGGATAAGATAGAAGTACGCGCTAACCGATATATGGCCCGAAAAGCCCGATTCGACTCCGGAGCGAAATTTGGTAAACCCATATATCAAAATAGGTAATTTAAAATATTCTGAACACGATGGAAGAAGTTTCACGTCCAAATTTGATCGTATGAAGAAGTTATGCTGAAAACAAGATTTCCAAATTGATTTCAAATTGATTCTTAATAAATTGATTTCAAGGCGTTTCGCGTCCGTACGATCAAACGACAAGTCCGATCGATACGAAATTTGAAACCCTATAATAATTCACCGATACGGATCCGATGAAACTAGTTTCGTCGAAATCCGAGTCCGTGACAAAAATGGCTATTTTTAATGTTTATTAAATCAATTAAATAAATCATAAAAATCCAATTCTAATTTTTCAACTTCTAATATTGGCCAAATCTTATTACTTATATAATTCAATCAATTCCAATTGATTTAGCAGCTTGGATGTGAATTAAAATCTATAAACATATCAATTTGCAGTGTTAATTTCTGCATTTTTATAATTATTTGGAAATTATAAATTATATTCTAAAACTCAATTATTAAAGCTTATATTCTTATACTCTCAACGAAATCCAATTAGATAAATAGATTTGATTTCTATTCCAACTCATGATTGCAAATAAACTTTTACCATAATTAAATTCCAAATTATTAATAACCCTTATTTTTCTTAACTATTTATTAATTCCAATCCAATCGAATTCAACACTATAAATTTGATTAATTTATTATATTCACTTCCTTTCTATTATTCAAAGTTATTGTTGTAAATACGACGAATACTAACATTAGTTTAAGATTTCACTCAATGTTTACAAATTCCATTTCAATCTAATAACGTAATATTTTACGTTCAATTCTATTTTATTTGTCGTAAATACCACTTGTTGAATTAAATACTCAAATCTTAAATAAATCTTGCTTCTAAAGTTATACCAACAATGGTCCAGTTAAATTTGAATTAGCTTTACCTTTATTTTATGAAATTAACTATTGCAATAAATCCAGATTAATAAATAAGGCTTGATTCCTATATTAACTTCTTTGGTCTCAATTAACCTTTTATGGCGAGTATGAATTTCAATGTATAATTGAAATCTTTATATCCATTTAATTTTACTATCATCCACTATCTACAAATTCTAGCTAAATTCCAACTAACATATAAATTAGCTATTCCAACTTCCATTAATTGCGATTATCATACTATAGAAATTAAATTCCATTAACCACATAAATAAAAGTTGATCCCCATCTATTTACATTATTTCACGTTTGCATAAATTTATTCAATGGTCACTTTTAATTAGTAACTATCCATTTTCCAATCCAAATGTAAATCTTCCACTTTTGAATTCTTATATTAAATGGAATTTATTCTAGGTAATATTTTTACTAATATTTACTGATTCAACATTTATGTTTCTAAAATTTACTCCAACCAAATGTGACAATCTACATTCCATTTCTATGCAATATATACTCTTTTTTTTTTTATTCCATTCATTTGGTTACTGCGTTGAAATCTATTTATTACTAATACTAACGTTATTATCATCAATTATAATTGGATTCCAAATTTTTATTCAATACTGTGAAAAATAACTTTCATATAAATCAAATCCTTTTTATACCTAATCCAAATTGGATTATATTCCAATTCCTATAACTAGGTCTTCAGTCACCATTTACATATTTAGCGTTTATTTAATTCTCCGTTTATAAATTTAGAGTTTCTACTAAATTGAATTATACAACTTATGAACTTTAACAAATTTAGTCCACCTAATAAATTTTCTAATGTTTATATATTGGCAATCCGATTCAGCTATCATTTCATTAATACCTTTTAAATCAACTAATTATAACTAATAACTACCCACCAATTTACATTAATCCAATCTATGCCACATAAATATTTAATTGTTAACATTAAATTATAATCACCACATCAATTCCTATATTTACTCAAATAAAAATCTTAAGACTTATATTTCCTTCTAAATTAGATTAGCAATTCTATTAAATTCAATTCATTAAACATTATTAATTTAACGGGTCGTTACACCATAACTCCACTTCGAATGATCTTTATAGTGAGTCGGCGGTCTCGCCAATCCCTAATTTATCTGTAAATGGGTGAAACTCCTTTACAATAGACATAGATTTACCGGAGATTTCTGTATCCTCGGTTTACGATGCTATCTATCTTCCGCTATGCCTGAATTCTTTTTCTTGAGATCAAATGTAGATTTACCTTGGAATTCTGCATTGATCTCATTCTTTAAGTCACGGTCGATCCGGTTAAGGTTTCCCGTGAATTAATATAAGCTTATCCATCTCCCGATTCTGTTAATTGAATCACCTTATCTTTTCTTTCAAACTTGAATTTGAATCAGAATTCTCTTTAATTTGAGTCCATCAAATTTGAAACCCTATCCTTATTTTGAAATTCATTCCTGTATCGTCGAGCAAAGAAATGTATTTGTAAACTAATATTTAAAATAATATTGTGTTGTTTGAGTTGTCGATGTTGATTGGGTTTTCGATCGATTCGTCTGATCAACGCTATCGATAGAATTGCCAAAACACTTTAACAGGGCAAACTGACACAATATTGTTTTCAAAATTTGGTAAATAAAATAACATTTGTTATGATTATAAGTAAATTTTCTGATAATTGATAAATGAATGGGTTAACTAAACGATATTATTTGATTTTCTTTTACTGCTTTGTAAACCGCTGATTTACCAACATATAAATAAACGGAATTATAAAAATTAGTTTATAAATTGACTTGGAAATTTAAATGAATTTAAATTAGAAATTCGAGAATTTGATTTCCGTTGATTTCAAACTTTATTTTTTTAAGTTTTAAAGAGTATAGTATTTAAATATGTTCAAATACACACTGTTCAAAGAATTTTGATTGGTTAAATCTGTGCTCTTCTATTTGGTCGCTGGAAAATAATTTCCGTGATGGCGGCCGCATCATCGACATTCATTTTCGAGTTTCGAAGTGGAGAGACAAATTCGTAGCATGGCTACAGTTTTGTCTTGGAAATTAAATCGTTTTAAATTTCTTAAGTATGATTTGATTTATATATATAGATATATTATTTTAAATTTAATTTGATTAATATATATATATATATATATATTTATCTCTAAGTTGTTGAAATTAATCGGAAATTAATTCTTAAAATTTTTATTTAAGGATGATTTTCAATTATAAATGAAACCAAATTCTTTTTATATAAATACTTAACTTGAAATAACTGAATTGCAAAATTTTATTTGGTTAATACTCAATTACATTATACATAACTTAGCTAAATTTTCAAAAGTTAACTATGTAATTGAATATTATACAGTAGAAAATGATATCAAAAGAAATTTTAAACAAATTTGAGTAGTTATAATAAATGTAAATATACTTAATATATGTAATATGATATATTAAGTAGAATAAACTTAATAATAATTTGGGATAAAGAAGAATTAAATTTGTCGAATAGAATATGATTATAATAATGGACTATTCAATTTTTTATTTTAATTGTTAATTTAGGATAATTGGATAATATACAATGTAAAAAGTTTTATAAATGAAGTTTGAATGGGTATAATAATTTTTATACGCTAAAATTTTAATTATAAAGGTTAATAGAGATAAGCAGAATAATAAGCTGATTGAATAATAAATCAGATAAACAAAATAAATTTTTCTTTGAAAGAAACCTTTTATATCAACCTAATGAAATACCTTGAATTTAAAAGTCAATTGTTGAATACAAATTAATTAAAATTGAAATTTATATAGTTTACATTAATTGTTTTATTTTGGACTTCAAACCTATTTTCTTCTGATTGTTTCTATTCTCCTACCTCCTCCCTTTTCGAGGACGAAAAGTTTTGAGTGGGGGAGAGTGT
Source organism: Allium cepa (assembly GCA_030765085.1). Taxonomy (NCBI): domain Eukaryota; kingdom Viridiplantae; phylum Streptophyta; class Magnoliopsida; order Asparagales; family Amaryllidaceae; genus Allium; species Allium cepa. The sequence goes on from CM060932.1 coordinate 171,427,282, forward strand.
AACAATCCGGATATTTTAACGGTTTTAAATTAATTTAACTAACTGAATTTGAGCGAAATTTAACAAAAATATAAAAATAAAATTTTGAAATATAAATTTGATATTTGGAATACGTCTAGTTAAATATAGCGACTGGTAAATTTTCGTTCGAAAATATGAAAGATTATTTCGTGCGTAAATTTACTTCAATTTATTCAGTTAAAAAGTGATGAAAATAAAACGTTTTCAAAACCAAAATATTTTTACATAGAAAAATTCTAAAACATCTTCTGAGCAAGATGTCAGTTTGTCATTTTTCCAAATTCGGATATCTTTGGCTCCGTCGATCTTATTTTTCTACGTTTTTCATGCATTTTCCGCTTTTATGAAATTTCGAATTTTTATAATTAGATCATACCACTGATATCCCTATGCTGTTTTGATCATCTCGTCGTACTGATTTTTACGGTATACACATTTCTGTGTTTGGCGTCCAATGCACGACGGAATCGGTTGAACCGATTAATCATATCGGTACCGTTTTAATCCTTCTAACTCTTTGTCTGTTCGTTATCCATTGTGTACATTCTAATGGACACTAGCATTAATCACCTTAAATTCATGCACATTGAAAATTTACAATTCCCTACCGGTTCCTTTCTCCATGCGTTGCCTATTTCTCTCTCTTTATGTTATCTGGAACTAGATAATAGGAATTAAATGCAAGCCATAAGGCACGTTCCACTTTCAAAGTTTGGTTGCTCTCTTCTCTGGATTACTAAAAAAAAAAATGAAAGCAAACATTTGCAACCTCCTTAAAATAAAAACAAAAGAAACTTAGTCATTTCCTAGCATGCACGTGCATGAAAACACTAGCCTCTTTTCCTTTTTTTAATTTTCTGTAGCCTATTTTCTTCCACTTCATATTCATCTTCTTCAACAACCCAAAGCCTACAGGCCGAACCACCTTCCACCATCTCTCCATCGGCCTCCATCCTCCCATCCCAGCCGCACCCCTCTCTTTCCACGTCGCCATAGCCCACCTCGGCCTCAACACCCGCTCCCTCCCTTGGCCAGCCTTCCACTTCGCTGTACCACACCATAGCCGCCGCTATAGCATGCTTCGGCGAGCTGCTTCTCCCTACCCATGCCTTAACACCCGAGACCATCTTGTTACCCCAACGCCGCGGTCTCCTCCACCAACCGACTGCGTGGCCGAGTCGTTTCCCCTAGCACGCTCATCTTTCCTCTCTTGCGTTTCTCTGTAAGTATATATATAGTTTTAAGAATAGAAGAAAACAATAGTTGTGCTTACTGTATATTATATTTAAAGGAAAGTATATACTATGATATATTAAAGTATATATTTTTAACGTTAAAACTGTATATGAGTTTCGGTACACAGGTTGAACAATATTAGATTTATACATTGTCATATACTTTTATATGTCAGTTTGTTGTTAGTATATACAGGTTTATAAAAAGTTTAAAGGCATATAACATATGTCATATACTATTATGTATACATATGTTGTATTCTGGTTTTATTTAATATTATATAGATTTATGTAAGTTGCGTGTTTTATATCTTGACATAATTGCTGCTTTATATCCTAGTATCTGCTAACATATATAAAGTGTCAGATGTATGTATATAGCATAGCTGGCTGTGATGTAGATATAAGTATAAAAGATTCATAGTTATATATTATATTATAGTTTAATGTTTGTTTTGAATGGATATGCCAACCTGCATATTTTATGGGAAATTTATGTTTTTATTTATTTATAAGGTTATAGATTTATCTGGTTTATTATTTTTTAGTTATATTTGTTGTTTTTTATGAGATCTGTGTTCGTTTGTTTTGCATCTTTAAGTATATATTTTAAAGCTAGTTTCTATTTTATCTCAGTTTCGTATATATGTAAATCTAACTGAGCTTGTATATTTAATATACATATGCCTATAGTTTGAAATATGCTAGAGTATATGGTATATATTAGTTTTGCAACTTACATGCATATGTACTGTTGCAAATATATAGTCTGCATATGCTGTCAGGAATTTCTAGTCTGCATACGTAATTTGCATAATTACAATATATGGCATAGTTATTTATATTAGATGTCCAAGTATTTGAAATGTTAGTCTAATATATATATTGTTTTGGTGCGTCTTTGTCTAATTGGAAATCTTTATGTATATATATATATGACTTTGTATTTTATAAGCTGCTTCACTGTGTTAGTTTATACAGGGTTAGTTATATAATATGTTGTTATGAATATATACATATACTCTGTTGCACTAGTTTATATAAAGTGGAACTATTTTTAAATGTAATTGTTATGTATGACATGATATCTTCCTTTGTACCTTTATAGTATTTTATAATAGAACGTATGAACCATTGTATAAAATGATGTTACAAAAGTTTATTAGTTGGTTATGGTTGTGTATATCTAAAGTAATATTGGTTCATATGGGCCGCTATATAGTTGTATGCATCTAAGATATTGGTTTTCTAGAAAAATGATTTCATGTACTATATATATATATGTATTGATTTATTTTATGTGGGTTTTAATTTGAACCAATAGATTTTGAAACGCATATGGATATATTTAATTTAATATATGTTTGAAGTTAAATATGATTTTACATATATAGTTATATATCAGTTCAACTATTCCAATTTATCTTCATCGGTTCCGTTCTAATTTGATTTCGTCAAATTCTCATTTATCAGCTTTGTTCGTCTAGTCGAGTTCAATCTAGCTTTGCTTGGAAATTCATGTTTGGATTTTTAACTCGTTTCATTCGTCAAATCATCCCTAGCCTCGAAAGGTGAGTAATCACTCACGATTAATATTCTTTTATTTATTAAATCTGATTTCAATTGAAACGACAATTGAAATATGTTGCTGTTAGCTGTTTAAACTGTTATAATTGCTATTACCTGAATCAGTTCACCTATGACATCTGACACCATTATCTGTTAATTGTTATGCGATGTTAATACAGTTTGATTGATAATTGATTGATTGTTTGTTGTTTATATTGGATGTTAACTTGAAATGTATAAGAGATAAATATTATGCGATTGAATTTGATGTAGGATAGTTTAAAAATTAGAATCGACATATGTGTTGAATTTGATTAGTTAATTTGAATAATATGACCCCTTTTAATTGTTAAGTTAATTGACACGTAGAATTTGATAAATTATACTTTGAACTTTTGAACGTATATTGGATTAAGTGTCGTAGTATTACATTTGAAATTGAACGATGAGTGAAATAACCGTAATGTAATAATCTTTAATCTACATGAAATGATAGTGTAGATTCTAGAAATAATTATATTAATTCGCACAAACAACAATGTGAATTAATACGATTATTTCGGGATTATTTGAATTGATTATTGAATTGTGTTTGTTGTTGTCATTGCTTGTTTATTTACTTTGACACCATCCCTGTTATCACACTGCAAGTTCCCTTTGTTATGTTTAATTTTTGAATTGGAATTGGAATCGGGTTGAAATGATAAATACCCAAAATGAACTTGACTTAGGATAGAGAATTTAATAAATCCGATTGGTCAATAATTTGATTTAAAAATAAAATAATGATTTTATTCGAATAAAGAATAAGTTTTGAAATGAAACTGGAATTTGAATTTTTATGAAAGGAATATGTAAAGATTGAAATCTGAAACAAATATTAACGTAGTAATTGATGAAAGAACGTTGTTTGAAACTTAATTATTTAATAATTAAATTTGGAATTATTAATAAATAATTTGGAATTAGTAATGATTGAGTTTTGAAATTTTTGAGTTTGAAATCATTTAATAATTAAATTTGAAATTATAATTAAGTTGAAATTATTAAGTTGAATTTACAATTAAGTTGAAATGATTTGATGATTAAGTTTGAATTCATATTTAAGTGGAAATGATTTACTAATTAAGTTGGAATTCATAATTGAATTTTGAAATTATTAATAATTAAGATTGAAATTATTTAATAATTGAATGAGATTTAATTATTTGATAATTGAATAAAAATTGAATTCTTTGATAAGAGATATTGAACTTTTGAATACGTGGATTTGAACATTGATAATAAATGAAATTGAGTTTCTTATTTATTAATTAAGCTTTGGAAAATTTAAGTAAGTTAATAAGTGAAATTAAACTTCTCGAATATATGAAATTTAGTTCTTTATTAATTGAGTTTGAAATTTGTAACGAAGTCAATAAATAAGTGAAAATTGAATTTCTTTAACAAGAAATAAAATGTGATTTATTGAAATGAATGAGATTTATTGAAATGAATGAGATTTATTGAAATAACGCAAAACTTATAATTAAAAAAAAAATTGATTTGACGTATTTCATTTATTTCAGTTGAAGTTTTGATATAATGAAGCTGAACGTAAGTAATTGATTTAAATGAATTGGAATTTAAATAGAAGTTGTTTTGAAGGATAAATTTACTTAGCGAATATTGAATGAAATCGATAAATGAATTTAAATTGACTTGAATGAAAGTTAAACCATTCTAAAAGATTTCGGAATGAAACTTATATACGAACTTGAATCAATATTTAAATTGTCTAATTAAAGTTGAAATCGAATTATAAGATTTTGAAATGGTAATTTGGAAGTTTTGAACGTAAATTTTGGAAATTGATTTAGAAAGACAAACGAAATGATGGTTTACGAATTCTAATTGAAATTGAAATTGATTTGGTTTTGAAATTTATTAAACGACCAATCGGTGTAAAAATTTCGAAAGTTATTAAAGAAACCGGAATCGGTTATGGACATACTCGCTGTCTAAACCGAAAACCACTTTAATAACTATACGTGGAGTGATGATCCAGAATGAAGTGGTTGGAATGATGTACGTGATGACTGAAGAAAGAGAACGATAATGGATAGCCTTGACACTTCTGTCAAATTGGAAATGACTAAAATCAGGAGCCGTGCCGGGCCAAATGGGGTTAGCCACCTCGAGCGGACACACTTCTTCGTAACTACTACTCATTACTTGTGATTGATTGGTGCACCCTCGTACTTTTCAGGAGTGTTGTTTCGCGGTGTTGCGATCGCTGCGGCGATGCGTTCTCACCAGTCCGGATCAGGCAAACGGTAGTTTGACTACCTTGGGTATTGCCTCATGTGCCTTGTCATACTTGTATTTCCGTATACGCGACCACTACGAGTTTGTTTTGTGTTATACCTATGGAGTACTCCCTGATATCCCACCAGTTTACGGTGGAGTTTACAGTGCTGTATAGACTATGACATTTGTATAAAAATGTGTTAAGGGGGATAATGGTAAAGCCTTAACACTATTTTGATACTTTATATTACTGATAGACATTATCTATTTAGCGTACACTACTATATAGTAGATAGTTTAACGGATCCTTAGAGGATGGTGATTCCAACATCCTTTGAGTTACTTGTATTTCGATTGCTATTTCACTTGAGTTGGATTTATTGATATGAGAATATTAATCCTGACTCGAGTGTTTTGTATTTTCTTCACGCTCGGGTCAGATTGAGTGGTTCAGCTTTTGAGACTCACCTTTGGAGTTGGAGCTTTGCTTGAAGATCCAGCCATCTATTCTGCTTTCAGTATTCGATGATTCCAGTGATGTATTCTGATTTGTACTTGATGTATCGTATTTCTCCTCTGTTGTAAACTCTGATGTATCTTATATATTTACATAGTAGCTTCATGAACTACTATTCATTTTACTTCCGCTGCATATTATTACTCTGTGTCTGTGATTCTGTGATTATTTATTTACTGTATATCTGAGTTTTGCCAAATTTAAATTAACAATTCGGTATTTTGAATTATTCAAGTCCGACATGTGCGGATGCGAATAGTCCAAAATAGCGGGTTGTTATACATACACACAGCAATCAAAAAGATTGAGAAAACAAAGTTTACTCACATGTTTCCAGAAGTTGTTGACAGTTCCAAACAGAGATGAGACTTGGCAAATTTTCCTTCTTTTCTACTCTAATTTTCTTGGGGTTTTAGATCTGAAAATTTATAGTTACAGATCCGTGATTAATGTTTGCTATGTTCATATACTTATTCATTACATACAATAGTTTCTACTTTACTTACAGTTGGGATTCTTAGCAGAGAAGACACCCCCTTTTTTTTTTTCTAAAACTTGAAACCAAAAAGATTAAACCTTAATCTTCCTGCAATAAAATTAGACATTGTTGTATTAAATCCCATGTTGCTTTCATTTATTTTAATTATTAATAGCAAAAACCTCTAGATTACTTACAGTTTGGATTAACAGAGAAGCTTCTTTTCTCTGCAACTTTGAAAACAGGAACTTAGAAACCAAAAAGAAAAGTAGCTTTTAATCCTTGACCCCTCCTGCAAATAATTTGATGTTATTGTATTAATTCTTACTTCATTATAGATTATAACTTCAAATTCAACTTTAAAAAGGAAAGTTACTTGCCTTTGAAATTTATTCCCAACAAAGAAAAAAACTGCACTGCCTTTGAAATCCAGAGACTCCTCTTTACAAATCTGCAGTTTTAGTTTTGAATTGATCATTGAAACTTGATTTTTAAAAAAAATCATAATCTTCATGAACAATAAAGTTTAAAACAAACTTACCTGAAGATTAATATATCACTACAGTTTGAAAACACTTCATTTTTTTTTCTTTGAATTGAAGAAGACAGTTTTTTTTTTCTTCTGAACCTTTTTTTTTCTTTGAATGTTGAAGAGAAAAAAAATTGCAATGATCTTTTGACTACTGAGCATCAGATGTTAGGGATTTAAAAATTCGAATTTTAGAAGGTGAAGAGTTTTCTGAATTTTCTATTTGATTATTTTATTAAGGAGTTGATGTTTTGTGCCATTTGTAAGAAAAGATCTTAAACCATAGATTTTTTTAATTATTCATTTTATTGTGAATGTGAGTTTTCAGCCCTTGATGTTACAAAGCAAAAGAAACTTTATAGATTTTATTTCCTATATTATATACATACTTTTATAAACCAATATATATATTTTTATTCATTTGTATGTATATATGCATATGTACAATGTTAAAAAGAAAGGTTGTTTTTTTACCATTGTATACTTGTTCCTCAATGATTTTAAATGCTTCTTTATTTTAAAACATTTATTCCAAATTTAAATTCAAACTTAAATCTTAAACTTGAAATATAAACATTCTAAATCCAAATGACTTTTAAAAACATTTATCATCTCAATATCTTAGACCCAAAAATAAATTTGGAATTTATTTCATATATTATTTTCTCTTATTTTATTTGTTTTAGAATTTTTTCAAATTTATTCTCAAATTAAACCCCAAGAGTTTAAATACATTATTTATTTTAATTGAAAATTTTGGGATGTTACATCAATTTTAAATTTTGGTTTCATGTTTAAATTGCAAATAGAAAATTATGATTCTTAATACTTGAATCATAATTTTTAATGGCGTAATTAGTGAGCATTTTGGGATTCAATATTTTGGGGTTTTTAGCCAAATCACGGCAATCCATGGCGAACTGGGCCTTGCCGTTGGTCATGAAGGTGGAGGGGGCTTCAGTGATCATGCGAAAAATACTGTTGTATTTTATTGAGGTGTGTGGTGATCGTTGTTTGAGGTAGTAGGGTTTTGGGTGCTGTTTTTATCGTGAGTGTTTCCAGGGGATTTGCGACGTCATGAAGCTGTTGGAGTTGATCGCACTTGGTGCCAGAGGCATGGGGGAGTGAGGCGAAGTTTCGATGGCGAGGGCGGGTTTTTTCAAAGCTTGGATTGCCATGGATATTGGGTTTTCTGGTGATGTAGGGATCGAGCAGTTGGGTTCGACTGTCACTTTTTGCTTCTCGATTAATTTGTGATTTCTGGGTTTAGTTTGTTGATGTCGAAGTTGAAGTCGACTTGGGGATGACCGGAGAAGAGTTCACCGTCGACCATCGGCGTCGTGCACGTTTTCGTGCACGTTTGTGTATTTCTGTTTTAGGGGTTCTGGGAAGAGAGGTGGGGAAACTCGAAGAAAGTCTCGGGAGTTTTGGGTTACTACTCGAAGCATGAAGGAAGGTGGAAAGCACGGGGTAGACTCGGGGTAAACGAGAGTGTTACTCGGGTTTTAGGGGGAGTTTACTCGAGTTTGTAATGCAGTTTTGGTTTGCTGCAGAATTTTAAAATATAAAAGCAATGTTCAAGATTTTGAAAGCAAGAGGAATTTGATTTTTAGATTTAATTAAAGTTTATAAAAATATAAACAAACTTTGTCTTATAAACTAATTTGGTTTCAAAGTTAAGCTCTAATAAATTTTTATATTCTGAAACATAAAGGTTTTAAAAATGAAATAAGTGGATTTTAATAATAAGTATTATACTTTATTTAATCACTTTGGAAAGTTCAAACATTTTTAATTTTGAATGTTTCAATTGTTCTAGTTAAAATTGATTTCTAAAGTATTTTATTTTAATAAGTTAAATAATAAAGATTTAGATATCAATAAAAATAAAGATTATCTTTAGTTATTTTGAATTTTTGATTTAATTAAAGATAATTAAATTTGGAAAAATAATAATTAAGATAATTAGATTATTAACCATTTAAGGTTATTGGTTAATAAAAATGATTTAAATTAAGATGATGTTTTCTTAATTAAGAATCTTTATAATATAAGAAATTAAGGAATCATTTAATTAACTTTAAATGATTAAGCTAAATAATTAATTAAGTAATTAATTTGTGATTAATTAAGATAATCACTTTAGATTAATCTAATATAATTACTTAGGGAAGTAATTGAGTAATTAAGTGGTTAATTACTAAAGGTAATTAAGTAAAGGATAATTACGTTATTAAAAGTAATTAGGTAAATGTGATTAAGAGTTAATCACTTTAGTTATTAATTAAAGAATTAATTAATAATTGGTTAAAGGTTTAAATTATTCGATTAATGATTAATTAATAAAAGGATTAAGAGTAATTAATTAAGTGATTAATTACATGTTAAAGTAATTAATTAAGAAAGAAATTTAATTAATTAATTAACAATTAATTAATGGAAATAATTAATTAATTGTTGATTAATAATTTAATGAATAATTAATTTATAATTAAGTTTTAATTACTAAATGTAATTAAAGTAATTAATCAAAGATGATTAATTAAAAGTAATTAATTAAGTATGATTAATTAAGAGTAATTAATCAAGTGTGATTAATTAAAAGTGATTGATCAGGTGTAATTAATTAAAGGTAATTAAGGAATAATTATCAGGATAATTAAAGAATAATTAATCAAGTATGATTAATTTTAAAAGGGTAATTAAGAGGTAATTACTTAGTTTAATTTGGAAGTAATTAATCAGGATGATTAATTAATATGGTAATTAAGTAAGGATTACTTAAAGTAATTAAGTGATAATTAATCAGGGAAGATTAATTGAAATGGATAATGAAGTGATGTTAATTAATTAATTTGTAATTAATTATCGAATAAGAAGTTGGATTGAAGATAATCCAAGTGATCAATTAAGGATTAATTTAATTTAAGGATTAATTAAATTAATCAAGTTTGAATCAAAGTTGTTTATGAATGATTAATGATTGGATGATATATATCATTGGATGAGTTAATGATATTGGTTGTTGTTGGATGACATTGATTGATGGGTGATGATGTGAATATGCTATATCTGAATGTGATATATATGCTGCTTTGTGATATGTATAGATGCATGTGATAATAGATGATTATCTATCTGTGTTGTGATACATCCATTTATGTTAAGTGATATTTCTAAATATCTATTGTTTAAATCCCTTAAGTATAACTTGGACATTAAAATGGAGTTTGGTTTCGGTGAGACCGGGATCGGGCTTCCATATTTGGATATCCGAAAACCACATCGATTCCAACTAAACGTAGGTCGTAAATCCAAGTGGAGCAAGTGAAGACTCGAGGTGTAAGGGCTATACGTCAGTATAACTCTGTGGGTGATTCCGTAATGAGTTGACGGAATAGTACTTATAGATTCAAGATGGTGAATCAGAGTGCAAGGGCTATGGTCGTTGACTCTGAGGGTGATTCCAAAATGAGTGCAACGAGATAGTGCCTTCGGTTCCGTTCGAACCCGGAACGGACTTGTATGGATTGAATGCTTTCAGAACATCGTCAGGCGGACGATGGGCATTCTAAGATAAATGTGTCCTATAAAGGTAATCGCAGCCTCAAGCCTCATCAACCGGGAATGGCTAAAACAGGGGAGGTGCAGCAAGGCTTCGTGGGTCGCTCCCACTGGAGAGCAAGATACATCCCTGTCTAGATGTTCCTTTTTATTTCGGCTGTGTGGGCAGTTGGTCTGCAGCCAACTGCGGGGTGGTCTTGTTCGGGACTGTTCAGTAAGGAATGGTCTCGGCTTTGTGTTGCAGGGGAGGAGGAGTACTCCTCGTTACGGTGATCTAGGCCACATACTGTGACCGGCGGTACCCCAGTAGCCCTGCCATTGATGGAAACCCATTTTCCCTATGAGACCCTACAGTTTTGTTTGTATTACCCACTTTTGTGGCTAATAGCTGGAATTTAATAGATGTAACAATTTCGGCTATTTCATATTTACTTGAAAACCCTAGACACTATTATAATATCACTGGATTTCCTATCAAATGTTTTGGTTAGCGTAAGGTAAAAACTTTTCCATGTTTATGTGTGGGAAGTCTTACGTGATACCCTTTCTTTTTAAAGGATTTTCTAAAGTTAAGCAATCTTTAACCGTTTACTCACACCAGACCCCTGTCTGACCCGAGTGTTTATTTTATGTTTTATTAAACTCTTGGGTACTCATATTATATATGAGTAGTCAAGTGATTCAGGTTATCTCTTGACGAATTCTGGAGGAGTTTTGGAGCAGGAGGCTTCAGCGTGTAGATATATGGTTGAGTTTCCGCTGTGTTGATTTTCTATATGATGTCTTGTATTGTATTAGACAGAAATGTTATAACTGTCTAAATTGAGATGTTTAGTTGTGTACTCTGATGTATATGATACTATGTATATGTTCTATATTATATTTAAATCGTTCCGCTGTGAGATTCTGATGTGTTGTTTCTTTTTCTTCTCTTTCTTTCGTCTTCTATCCCTTTCTTTCTTAATTAGTGATGCAATTTTCCAGGAGTGGAAAGTCGGGTCGCTACATATATTTATTTGTTATTTATTATGTCATTATATCCGGCTAGATTAGCTTTATACCATGAATCCTTATATATGTATGATGTCAATCTAGAATATATATATGCTTTTACATTAGGCCTAATTTTAAAATATTTAATTAAAAATTAATAGTAAAAGTATTTAAATAAAAATTGAATTTTAATTTAAATAAATACACATAAGTATTTGTAACATATGCAATTAAATTTTAAACACGCTGTTATTTCAAAAATAATTATATATACTAGTCGCTACTGAACTGCGATTCGGATCTCATCCTTCGCATTCTGTTATCAGTCTAGTAATTTTAAATGAATTTTTTCCTATTTACTTGTTAGCGGTGTAAATATAGATTTCTCTACGTTTTTCTAATGGGATTTACGACATTTTTTTCCGTTTCGGTTTAGGTCAGTGTGATTTGCTAAATTAAAGCAAAGTTTGTTTTTCCCCCCTCCTTCTATCATTTTCTAACAGAATTTGGGCATCGAATTGTGCTTTGAATTATGATTATAGACTATTCAATAATGGAATCGACGATAAGGTCTCTTAGTTTTTTTGTTTTGTTTTGCTGGTGTTAAGTTAAGTTTGCCGTGTGTATGAGGTTAAGGTTGATTGATACTTATATCTTGCATGGCTGAAATCTACGATTTTGAATATCATTGTTGTTAGCATGCCATTGAGTTTAAGAAATGTATTCAAATTGACATAAGTATCAATCTCATTGTAGATTGATACTTATATCTTGCATGGCTGAAATCTGCGATTTTGAATCTCATTGTTGTTAGCATTCTGTTGAGTTTAAGAAATGTATTCAAACTGACACAAGCACATGTACCTGATGTTTTGTTTATCAGACACTAGAATTGGCCCGTGCTTCGCACATGGGCTATTTATACTATTGTAAACGGAAAGCAAGGGCATCTTCGAAATTTCAAAAAGTCGTCAAGTAAATTAATTCAACGAATTTTCTTTATTAGTAGTAGAGATATATACACTTATTAAATTCCTAATGTGTGTTTATATGTATGTATGTATGTATGTATGTATGTGTATGTGACTATATATATATGTATATATTATAACATAATTTATTAAATTGAATTAGAAAAGAAGAAGAATAAATCCTAATGGATGAATCAACTAAAATAACAAAAAAATGATAATTTGAATATGTTAAATTTGAATATGGTCAATATACATATACGTACACATACATACATACATATGTATATGTGCCTAATTATGCAACTACGTTTTATATTATATATATATATTCACTACAAGAAAAACCGTGTTTTGTAATGCCAATAAATAATACTATATTTTATAGTGTTATGGTTCCTTTTAATTTTTTTATTTGGAGTGGGGATGACTAGGTAAAACTTTGACATAGCTGGTTTCCCTAAGTATTTTCGTGGCCGCCTATTCTGTCTATTTTTTCGTTCTTCTCTCTTCCATCTTTCTTTCATTTTTTTTATAACACCCCATAAAATGAACAACAAACAAATGAAGTAAATTAAATAAATGCGATATGGTAGAAAATGATTATTTTATAAAAGTCATAATTTGATCATGAAAGTTATATCGTTGCGTTCGTGGAGAAATTCTGATTAATTTCCATATATAATATGCTGAAACTGGAGCTCGAACGAAGAAGCTATGACCGTTCGAAGTTTTCAGATTTAAATAGTTTGAATATGATTGAAATAAATAACTAATTCCCTAATTTGAAATCTGAAATTAATTGTGATTGGACTAGGGGGCTAAGTAACATTATGAATTAGCAATTAATGTTAAAAATTATTTAGAGTATGAGATCAATAAATAATCAAGCAACGGTAAAATAAAATAAATACCTTCCTAAAATAAGGGTAGAAGTCGACCCAGCACTTCAAGGGGTCGACCGCTTGGAGCATGAGGGTCGACCACTTCCCTATTGTGGAGCCTATTTTGATGAGTTGTACGTTCCAGATTTATCCATTTTTAAACTATTCTCGTTCAACAGTTCTAATGCGTTCCCAACCACTATAAATTGAACCCTAGACCTTTTACTTTTATCCTCAAATATTTTATGAACAATAGCAAAACTCTACCGTTGTTATATCTCCAAATTAGATTCAAAAACTCCATAGAGAATTCAGGTAAGAATCCAATCTATTTCTGTTTATTTCTTCTTCCTCCAACCTATTCTTATCCTATTCTCCTCCACTTTTCCTGAATCCAATAAATATGTATACCTCTTTCCTACTGTGTGTATATATATCAAAAGAGAGAGATTCTGGAAGAGATTGTGAGGCTTGCAAATCCAAGGAAGGCGAAGCTAAATCAATTCTATGAGTGCAAATCTTAGTATTTCTTTTCGCAATTGTTTTGTGTATTTATTTTGGATTTGAAGATGCCTTAGAGATTTTGGAATTTCATAATTATCATAGATAAAATCCCCCAAAATTTCTTTTTATTTCGAAATGTCAATTCTATGTTGTGATTCTCAATTACTTACATTAATTTGATGGAATTTGTTTCATTTATGCAATTTTTGATAATTTCATAGTCTATTCCACTACTTCTTCTTCTTTGGGTTAAATTGTGATCCTTTATAAAAAAGGGGTTTAGATTACGAATTCTGTTTATAGCCTACACCACTTATTCTTATCTATTTCTTTGTAAAAACGAGAAGTTGAATAGAATATGAGGTTCATATTGCAATTATGGTTTAAGATATTCTATTGAAATGGCGTAATAAATTGAGTTTCTATTAAAATTACAAATCTGTTATTGTAGTTTTGGTTATCAATATTTATTTCTTGTTTTGGCCATTAGAATTCCATGAAATCTTAAGAAATTGACGAAAATGGACTTGTAATAATAATTGGTTAGGGAATTGACATTTAACTCTAGTTTAGAGCGTAAAATCCGAGCGTTTAGAACTTATTAGGCACACATGTTTATTTATTTCTATTTATGTGATTAACATATGTAACGACCCAATATTTTCAACCATTCGCATCCATTATAAGTGTATAGGTAGACACTCATGCCAGAATTGAATTGCTCAAAATACCGCGTTGTAAATAAAAATTTGGCAAATCTCAGAGTATGCAGTAAATAAAAATCACAAATCACAGACACAGAGTAATAATAATGCAGCGGAAGTAAAAGAGATAGTAGTTCATGAAGCTACTATATAAATATATCAGAGTTACATAAGATACAATAGAAGAAATAAAGTACAACAGAAGTTTAAATATGATAACCAAGTACAAGCTGAATAGAACAACCGAACTGAAAAGATGAAACTTGACAAGTAGATAATCTCCAGTGATTCCAATCTCCAGAAAGTGGAAATCCAAATCTGTGAATAACTCAGGCTGACCCGAGCGTAAATAAAAATACAAACACTCGAGTCAGGACATACATACTTATACAATGTAAACCAACTCAAGTGAACTGTAGCAAAGGTACAAGTAACTTAGAAGATGCTTGGGACCGCCCATCCTCTAAGAATCCGTTAAAATATTTACTATGTAGCAATATACGCTATATACAGTAGTGTCTAATCAGTAAAGTATAATCATATAGAAAATAGCGTTAAGGGGATGGTGAACCTTAACGCGGTCGGATCTTTAAAACCAAAATCGTAGTGAGCTAGTTATAAGGAGATGACACGGCATGCGAGGCAATGCCAGGGTGGATACACCGTTTGCACTCCCAGACCGGTGGTGACGGCAAGCCAGCATCTTTCGCCCACCTCGAACAATACCCCCGAATCAAAGTGGCGCCACATATCGAATCACAAAAGTAATAGAATGGTTTTCGATGGAGCATGCTCGATGAAAGGGTGGACCCTTTGTGTAGTCCGGTATAGCTCCTGTTTTAGTCATTTATGCCAACTCACGGGAGTTGGGTCCACGTAATATACCTCGAGAACGTCGTCACCATCCTACTTCATTCTGGAATCTCCACCGCGTACACAGTTGTTAAAGTGGTTTTCGGTATTGGCCGGCTATAAGAAAATATCCGATCCCGGTCTCTTTAACAACCAATCGTTATTATAACCCGTAGTTATAACTAAAAAAATATAATTTATACTTCAAAATAAAATATCATTTCAACCTAAATCTTTATCGAAATAAAGATTAAATTATTTCCAAACCATTTCAATATATCATCATACCATATCTTTCGATTCAAATATTTATCAAAATAAATATCAAGTCATTTCTAACCATTTCAATATATTAAATTATCATATCCTTTCAAAACTTCCTTTCAAATCATTTTAATATATCAAAATATCATAACCTTTCAAAACTTCGTTCAAAATATCTTATCCTTCAGCACTTCCTTTCAAATTATTTTAATATCAAAATGTCATATCTTTCAAAACTCCATTTTCACATCATTTTAATATATCAAAATATCATATCTTTTCAAACCACATTTCAATCATTTAATATATCAAAATATCAAAACCATATTCATTTCAAATCATTATTCATTTTATTCAATTTAAAATACCATTTCAATTCACGTTTCAAAACAGTTTATATTCAAAAAAAAAAAAATCATTTTTAATCATTAAAATGAAGTTATTATGTTCAATAATTAAATTATTAAATTTACAAAATTTTCAACTTCCAAAGTTCATTTATTCACTTA
Source organism: Allium cepa (assembly GCA_030765085.1). NCBI lineage: Eukaryota > Viridiplantae > Streptophyta > Magnoliopsida > Asparagales > Amaryllidaceae > Allium > Allium cepa. Next base: position 171,443,165 of record CM060932.1, read on the forward strand.
AGTTTATCAAAACAGTGAAAATTCACTTTTCATGGCATTTAGAAAACGCTACGGAAAGATACATTCAAAACAGTTCAATTTAACAAAAGACAACATTTTAAAATGTTGTAATAGGGTTTACTTAAATTTCAAATAAACTTAGTTAAATTCAAAAATTATAGCACTTACAAAAATTGCTATAATAGCTTTTAATTCAATTTAGCTTTTTAGTTCATTATCATCAACTACAGCATTTACAAATGCTGTAATATCAATTACATTATAATTAATAGCATTTCAAAAATGCAGTCAATTAACTTCAAATATTCAATATAATTTCTCAACCAATTATATTTTTTATTTAAAACATTTTTAACTCATAAAATCATACATTTTCACATTTATAAACATCATTTAATTTTTCTCAAGTTCATGATTTTATAAAGTTAAATTTCCATTCAAAAATCAAGATTTAATAATAATTCACTTATTAAATTGCAATGTTCAATTTTAAATTCATTACATTAAATTTCAACTTAACACTTAAGTTCAAATTCTCAAATATAACTTAGTTTTATTTTTATTTACTTAACTAAAAGTTCACTTTTAAGTCAATTTCATAAATTTCCAATTTAGTTATGTTTCGAAATTTCAACTTAAAGTATTCATTCATTTCACATTTCAACTTTATTAAAAATCATTAATATGATATAAAATCACTTTGAATTCATTTAAATTCAAATTATCATAAATTTATCATAATTTCATATTCAATTTAATTTCCAATTATAATTAAATCAAATTTTCCAAAATAACTTACGTTCAAAATTTTCTAACTTTTCATTAATTCATTTTACTTACAATTATTCAGAAAATCAATACTATTTTACAAAAATCCTTTTTAATTAGATTTAAATCAAATTGTTTTAATATTTACATTTCTAAAATAATTTTAAAATTTTTAGAAAACATATATTAACTACGGGTCTGTATATAATTTTCTACACTAGGAAAAGTGATACGGGCAATATATCATTTCAACCCGTAATTTACAAAGAAAATCCGGGTTTTATCATTTCCAACCCGCAGTCCCAAGTAAATGAAATAAATTGAAAATCATTCAGGCCTATCATTTCAGCCTATAACAAATTTTCCTAATTCTAAAGTCCGTTCGGGTATGTATCATTTCAACCCATAGTGATTTCTAATTTACAGGGAACTTGCAGTGTGATAAACTGATAAAATATATAGAATAGCATGAAATAACAGTAACATATGATATAACAGGTGTAACGATAGGTGTGAACATCATATGATAATAATATAAGCAGTTATAACATGTTAATATAGTTCTACAGATTCAAAGGGTGTGAATTTACTACTTATATAAGTACATAATGTCTGGTGAGAAATACTCACATTTTTATGCTGGAGATATTAATTTGAATGACACAACGGATCCAGAAGCCACGACCTTTGATTTTGAGTGGAGAGAAATAGCCGAGATATCATCTTGTAAACAACCCCAAAACAAGACAATATAACTTATGAATATTCAACCAAAATATATTGAAATAAATTGAATTTGAAAGGCAACAAAGACAAGATAACTTGACCTTGCTACAACCATTCAAAAGCTCGACTAAGGGGTTCGTTTTCTTAGCCATGATGATGATATGAGTGTGGGAGAGACAAGGCTAATAGCCTTGCAAACATTCAAACAAAACAAACAAATAACATAAGTTTTCAAACCCAAATTCAATAAAACAGTGTTAGAATTAAATGCATAAAACAAAGCCAAAGTTTTTGCACTTGCTTTCTACCGCCTATGCTTCAGCTACAGATCTGAAATACATGTCTAAGGATTGGGTTAGGATCAGGTCTTGGGCTCATAAGGGTTAGCCATAGCTTGGAAGTAATGGTGCAAAGGTGGATGGACATAGGTTCAGCAAAACAACAACTATAAGGCAAATTCATCACTTCTATGCTATAAATGGGTTCGGCCATAGGCTCTAGGGGTATGGCCAGTGGGTCCAGGTGGTGGTGGGTGATGTGGCAGAGGGTGGATGTCAGGTCAGAGGTGGTGGTGGAAGTGGCGGCAAAAGGTGGATGAAGGTGATGGTTAGGGGTGTGTCAAGGTGGTGGTGGAGCAATAGGAGGTGGCCAAGGTCATCTAAGGTGATGGTGATGAAGACTAGTTGGCTTGACATGCTTTTTAAGAGTTTTAACATAGTTTTTATGGATTTTGCATCATGGGATGGTCATGGAACTTGCTGGTCAGTGGAGGAAGGGTTTTGGTCGTGTATAATGTGGGGAAGGAAGTGGTGGTGGTCGGTGGAGGAGATGGTGGAGGTGTTAGGCCAAACAAAGCAAGAGAAGCAAGGCAAAAATTAAGCAAAACAAAGAAGAAGAAGTAGAAAAATGAGAGGAGGAAGAGAGGCCATTGCTTATTTTTCTTTTCTCAGATCTGAAATGGATGTGTATTATTGATGGAATGAGAAACTTTCACGTGAATAAGCGAAAGAAAAGGAACGGCTACAATAAATTGATGCATTAATTGAAAAAGAAACGGTAAAAGAAACGGTGAAACGACTTTACGTTTCTTAGCTTTTAAAACCTTCCATACTTCCTTTTCTTTTAAATCAAGTAAAACAAAATAAACTTCAGAAAGTACATCTAAAACCGAAACAAAGTGAAAAAAAATAAAAATATATAATTAAATTTTAAAAAAATATAAAAAGAATTAAGGAAATTGCTTAAAAATTGAAAACAGGGTTCAAAAATTACAATTAAAACATCAATGGATTTGGAAAAATATCTACTTCATTTTAAAATATTCTAAAGCAAAAATTTTGAAATAAAATAATTTATTTATCATTTCTAAAATAAAATAAATAATTAAATTGGATAAAAATAGAAAAGAACTAAAGAAAATGTTTAAAAATTGAAAACAGGGCATGGAAATTACAAGAAAAATACTATTAGCTCTAGAAAAATTCATACCTCACTTCAAAAATATTAAATGACAAAAACATACATAAAATAACATATCAATAAATATTAAAAAAATATGAAAAATAAAAATAAAATTTATACTATTTAAAATAACAAAATTGCAGAATAAACAAATTGCACTCAATATTAAAATATACATAACTTTCACAATTTAAATCCGTTTCCAATGAAACAAAAAGCAGTGTTCCTAAAATTTTATGTACTTTCAAAATAAATGAAAAAAAATTAAATTTTCAAACTTTTAAAATTTTAAAATAAAATTCAACGTTTGACTATTTTGACCAAAAATTCACTTTTTGGAAAATATTCTTTTTAGTCATGCTTTGGAATGATAATTCATATCAAAACTAAAGTTTATCATTCCAAATAAATAAAATAAGTTTTTAAATCAAAAATTTAATTAAAATAATTAAATATACAAAAAAATAAATCACAAAATACATGGTTGTTACACTCTCCCCCACTCAAAACTTTTCGTCCCCGAAAAGGAATGAGGTACGGGAAAGCACAGAAAAAGATAGAGTGAAACAAGATTAGGACAAGATGACAAGGAGAAGGAAATTATACATGATAACTATTGTGATAGGTAAGTTTAACAAGGTGGAGATGATCTTTCCAAGATCCCCCGGAATCAAGAACACAAGCACGAAAAGGTGGATTCAAAATGAGTACCAAAGATTATCAAAGATTATAGAAGATTTCTAAAAAGAAAGATTATAGAAAGATGCCTATACCAGTCTATAGCAAGAGGATGATAAGGACAACCAAAAGATAGTTTGAAAAACAAAATAAGGAAATAAATTTGAAAGCATGGAAATTTCAACTTAAATAGAGAATAAATCTTTTACACAAGTTAAATAAATCTTAACTATCTCAAATTTCATTATCTTATTATCCAATCATCTTAAATTAACAATTTTTAAAACTATGGGTTTGAAAAATAATCATTTATTACACTCACATTGTACTTAATAAATTTTATTCTTCTTTATTCCTAATTAAAATTATATTTATTCCTTTCAATATATTTATCACTTATGTTAAACATACTTACACTTATTATAACTGCTTTCTTTTATTCTTAGTTCTTTTAACGTTATTTTATTGTAAGTTATTCAATTACCCTTTATTATATTTACCTCTTTTAATCGTTTTATAATTAAAATTTAAGTGTATAACATTTATTATAACCACTCAAATTTTATTTATAAAATCTTTTTATATTGTATATTATCCAATTACATTGTTAACTTTTGAAAAATTAAGGTAAGTTATATTGAACGCAATTGTATTATACAAATAAAACTTTCCAATTCAATCATTTCAAGCTTAAATCATTTATGCAAAAATTTTGATTTTTTTTATATATAATTGAAATTATTCTTTAAAATAAAATTTAAGAACTAAATTTCCGATTACATTCAAACCATTTAGAGATAAGTAATAATATATACATAATATGTCAAATCAAATTTCAATCATATATCTATATATATATTAAAATCAAGTCATATTTTAGAAATTCAAATCAATTAAATTTCCCAAAACAAAGTTGTAGCAAGACTATATGGCGGTCTCTTAACATCGAAACTCGAAAATGAACGTCGATGATGCTGCAGTCATCACCGAAGTTATTTCCCAGCGACAAAGAGAAGAGCACTAATTTTAAACTTTAAAATTCTTTGGAAACAAATTCTTATTCGAAAATACTTTAAATAATATACTTTAAAACTTAAACACAAGGTTTGAAACCATCGAAAATTAAATTCCCAAATTTCTTTTTCTAAATTCATTTCAGTTCCCAAATCAAGTATTATCACTTCAAATAATCAATTTAAATCAGTTTATTAAGTTTCATAAACTTACTTATATATCAAAATTTATTTCATTAACCAAAATTTTAAAATATATTGTGTCAGTTTGTTCTGTCAATGTGTTTTAGAAATCCTATCAATAGCGTTGATCAAACGGATCGATCAGAAACCCAAATCAACATGAACAACTCAAACAGCACAATATATAAAACAAAACATAGATATACAAGTACAATTCAAAATGTTTGGAAGAATAGATTGGAAACAAAAGACAAGATGATTAAATAATAGAGTAGGGAGGTGGATAATCTTAAATAAATCGCGGGCAACCTTAATTGGGTCAACTGTGACTTAAATAATAAGATCGATGTGGATTTTTAGGGTAAATCTACATTCGATCTCAAGAGTTAAAGTTTGGAATAACAAAAGATATTAGCATCTAAACCAAGGATAGATATAAATCTCTGGTGAATCGATGCTAATTGTAAAGGAGTTTCACCCTTTTACAATTCAATTTTTGAGATTGGCGGGACTGCCAACTCACTAAAAAGATCATTCGAAGCGGAGTTATGGAATACTCCAGGGTCAAAAAGAAGATGAATAGTGAGGGATATGAATGGATTTTGGAACCGTAGGGAACGTTCCAAAATTCAAAGAAATCGAGTCAAAAAGGAAAAGATTCAAACTCGAATGAAAGTGATTCTGTAAATACATTCACTCCATATGCTGAGTTATGCCTAGAGCTAACCTGGCTCTGATACCAACTGTAACGACCCGATATTTTCAACCATTCGCATCCATTATAAATGTCTAGGTAGACACTCATGCCGGAATTGAATTACTCAAAATACCGCATTGGAAATAAAATTTTGGCAAATCTCAGAATATGCAATAAATAAAAATCACAGATCACAGACACAGAGTAATAATAATGCAGCGGAAGTAAAAGAGATAGTAGTTCATGAAGCTACTATATAAATATATCAGAGTTACATAAGATACAATAGAAGAAATAAAGTACAACAGAAGTTTAAATATGATAACCAAGTACAAGATGAATATAACAACCGAACTGAAAAGATGAAACTTGAAAAGTAGATAATCTCCAGCGATTCCAATCTCCAGAAAGAGGAAATCCAAATCTGTGAATAACTCAGGCTGACCCGAGCGTAAATAAAAATACAAACACTCGAGTCAGGACATACATACTTATACAATGTAAACCAACTCGAGTGAACTGTAGCAAAGGTACAAGTAACTTAGAAGATTTTTGGGACCGCCCATCCTCTAAGGACCCGTTAAACTATTTACTATGTACTAATATACGCTATATACAGTAGTGTCTAATCAGTAAAGTATAATCATATAGAAAATAGCGTTAAGGGGATGGTGAACCTTAACGCGGTCGGATCTTTAAAACCAAAATCGTAGTGAGCTCGCTATAAGGAGATGACACGGCACGCGAGGCAATGCCACGGTGGATACACCGTTTGCACTCCCGGACCGGTGGTGACGGCAAGCCAGCAGCTTCCGCCCACCTTGAACAATACCCCCGAATCAAAGTGGCGCCACATATCGAATCACAAAAGTAATAGAATGGTTTTCGATGGAGCATGCTCGATAAAAAGGTGCGACCCTTTGTGTAGTCCGGTATAGCTCCTGTTTTAGTCATTTATGCCAACTCACGGGAGTTGGGTCCACGTAATATACCTCGAGAACGTCACCACCATCCTACTTCATTCTGGAATCTCCACCGCGTACACAGTTGTTAAAGTGGTTTTCGGTATTGGCCGGCTATAAGACAATATCCGATCCCAGTCTCTTTAACAACCAATCGTTATTATAACCCGTAGTTATAACTAAAAATATATATTTTATACTTCAAAATAAAATATCATTTCAACCTAAATCTTTATCGAAATAAAGATTAAATTATTTCCAAACCATTTCAACATATCATCATACCATATCTTTCGATTCAAATATTTATCAAAATAAATATCAAGTCATTTCTAACCATTTCAATATATTAAATTATCATATCCTTTCAAAACTTCCTTTCAAATCATTTTAATATATCAAAATATCATAACCTTTCAAAACTTCGTTCAAAATATCTTATCTTTCAGCACTTCCTTTCAAATTATCTTAATATCAAAATGTCATATCTTTCAAAACTCAATTTTCAAATCATTTTAATATATCAAAATATCATATCTTTTCAAACCACATTTCAATCATTTAATATATCAAAATATCAAAACCACATTCATTTCAAATCATTATTCATTTTATTCATTTTATTTAATTTAAAATACCATTTCAATTCACGTTTCAAAATAGTTTATATTCAAAAAAATCATTTTTAATCATTAAAATGAAGTTATTATGTTCAATAATTAAATTATTAAATTTTCAAAATTTTCAACTTTCAAAGTTCATTTATTCACTTAAGTTTATCAAAACAGTGAAAATTCACTTTTCGTGGCATTTAGAAAACGCTACGGAAAGATACATTCAAAACAGTTCAATTTAACAAAAGACAACATTTTAAAATGTTGTAATAGGGTTTACTTAAATTTAAAATAAACTTAGTTAAATTCAAAAATTATAGCACTTACAAAAATTGCTATAATAGCTTTTAATTCAATTTAGCTTTTTAGTTCATTATCATCAACTACAGCATTTACAAATGCTGTAATATCATTTACATTATAATTAATAGCATTTCAAAAATGCAGTCAATTAACTTCAAATATTCAATATAATTTCTCAACCAATTATATTTTTTATTTAAAACATTTTTAACTCATAAAATCATACATTTTCACATTTATAAACATCATTTAATTTTCCTCAAGTTCACGATTTTATAAAGTTAAATTTCCATTCAAAAATCAAGATTTAATAATAATTCACTTATTAAATTGCAATGTTCAATTTTAAATTCATTGCATTAAATTTCAACTTAACACTTAAGTTCAAATTCTCAAATATAACTTAGTTTTATTTTTATTTACTTAACTAAAAGTTCATTTTTAAGTCAATTTCATAAATTTCCAATTTAGTTATATTTCAAAATTTCAACTTAAAGTATTCATTCATTTCACATTTCAACCTTATTAAAAATCATTAATATGATATAAAATCACTTTGAATTCATTTAAATTCAAATTATCATAAATTTATCATAATTTCATATTCAATTTAATTTCCAATTATAATTAAATCAAATTTTCCAAAATAACTTACGTTCAAAATTTTCTAACTTTTCATTAATTCATTTTACTTACAATTATTCAGAAAATCAATAATATTTTACAAAAATCCTTTTTAATTAGATTTAACTCAAATTGTTTTAATATTTACATTTCTAAAATAATTTTAAAATTTTTAGAACACATATATTAATACGGGTCTGTATATAATTTTCTACACTAAGAAAAGTGATACGGAAAATATATCATTTCAACCCGTAATTTACAAAGAAAATCCGGGTTTTATCATTTCCAACCCGCAGTCCCAAGTAAATGAAATAAATTGAAAATCATTCAGGCCTATCATTTCAGCCCATAACAATTTTCCCTTATTCTAAAGTCCGTTCGAGTATGTATCATTTCAACCCATAGTGATTTCTAATTTACAGGGAACTTGCAGTGTGATAAACTGATAAAATATATAGAATAGCATGAAATAACAGTAATATATGATATAACAGGTGTAACAACAGGTGTGAACATCATATGATAATAATATAAGCAGTTATAACATGTTAATATAGTTCTACAGATTCACAGGGTGTCAATTTACTACTTATATAAGTACATAATGTCTGGTGAGAAATACTCACATTTTTATGCTGGAGATATTAATTTGAATGACACAACGGATCCAGAAGGCACGACCTTTGATTTTGAGTGGAGAGAAATAGCCGAGATATCATCTTGTAAACAACCCCAAAACAAGACAGTATAACTTATGAATATTCAACCAAAATATATTGAAATAAATTGAAATTGAAAGGCAACAAAGACAAGATAACTTGACCTTGCTACAACCATTCAAAAGCTCGACTAAGGGGTTCGTTTTCTTAGCCATGATGATGATATGAGCGTGGGAGAGACAAGGCTAATAGCCTTGCAAACATTCAAACAAAACAAACAAATAACATAAGTTTTCAAACCCAAATTCAATAAAATAATGTTAGAATTAAATGCATAAAACAAAGCCAAAGTTTTTGCACTTGCTTTCTACCGCCTATGCTTCAGCTATAGATATGAAATACATGTCTAAGGAGTGGGTTAGGATCAGGTCTTGGGATCATAAGGGTCAGCCATAGCTTGGAAGTAATGGTGCAAAGGTGGATGGACATAGGTGCAACAAAACAACAACTATAAGGCAAATTCATAACTTCTATGCTATAAATGGGTTTGGCCATAGGCTCTAGGGGCATGGCCAGTGGGTCCAGGTGGTGGTGGGTGATGTGGCAGAGGGTGGATAATGCAGAACGATCTATGAAATTAGTGAGGTTGAAGTGTTCAAAGTCTTTAGGTCATTTGGAAAAGGCCACAATCCTAAGTCATTCAAGAATTTTAAGTCGTTTTCGACTTAGCAGAAGATGGTCACGACCTAAGTTGTCACGAGATAAGGAACTACGAGTTAACAAAGCTTTAAGTCGAATGGAGGAAGCTTCCGTTTTAGGTCTTAAAGCCGTTCACGAGTCAAGCAAGAGAGGAAGGACTAAGGTCGCGGGAGGAAGCTTCGGGTCTGAGTCATTCAGAGGGGTTTAGGTCGGCAACGACCTAAGAAAGAAGATTTAAGTCGGTTGCGACCTAACGAGATATAGCTGAAGCTTTAAGTCGTGTGAAGAGTTAAGTCGTAAGTCGTTCAAGTGTTGAGTCGGTCGAATACGTGTGGTTGTTGAGTCGCCATTCTGTTATGTCGTTTGTAAGTTGAGTCGTGTAAGGTCACATATGTGCTGTAAATAAGTGTTGAGTCGTATGTCGCGTGCTTCCTTAAGTCGTGTGTCGGGATGGACTTGTGTTGTACTGTTTTAGGTCGTTGTAATAAGTACGTCGCTGAACGCTTAGGTTGCGCGCGACCTTAGTTGAGTCGTAAGTCGTGAGTCGGGGAGTGTTAAGTCGGCAACGACTTAAGGGTCAGGGTCAAAACTCTATAAATAGCGAGTGTGTTGTACATTTTGGGTGGTTGATTTTTTTTGAATAAAATTCTTGTTTGATTGCTGTGTGCTTTCATCCTAAATTGGTAGTTGAGTGTAATCTCCTATCTCCACTTTCGGTTATTCGAGTGCGCTCGAATCAACGATTGTTGAAGCCGATTCGCGGAATCAAGTGCGCTTGATCAACGCTTGAAGAATTGAAGATCTTCTATCACGGTATCGTGCGCGATCAACGTGATGAGGATAGCTAGAATTCGGTATCTTTGTGATCAACGAATTTGGGCATTTCAGTATCTTCAATCCACCGATTGCTACTTTCATCGATCCATATCGATTTGTTAATATCCGCTGCGTCAGTTTTGGTATCAGAGCTAGACTTAGCCAATCGTAGCTAAGCCGAGATTTGGAGCCAATTTTTGAAGTTGAAGTTTGAAGTTGTTGTTCATCGTGTTCATCTTGAAGTTGCAACAAGTTTGAAGATTTTGATCCATTTCATTTTGGATCAAACTTGGAAGAGTGTTTGAGTTTGGTCGTGAGATCTTTGCGCGCCAAAGTTGAAGGAGAAGTGCTTGGAGCCGTGTGTGCTTTGTTGAGCCGAGCCGACCTAACCATAGGTCGTTACCTATTGCCGAGCTAAGGTGATAAGTCGCAAGGCCTATTCGAGCTAAGTGAGGCCGAGCCAAGTTGCCAGTGAGCCGAGCTTGTTTGTTTTGCGTTGAAGTTTTTTGTTCGATTTGTTGAAGTATTTGAGAAGTTTTGAAGAGTTTGTGAAGATTTGAACTATGCCACCAAGGAGAGCTAATCGTCATCAAAACGTTGAAGCTTTGTATAGAAGAGAAGAAGCCGAGCTTATGGAGCAACGTATTAATGAGAAATTTGATGAAGGCATTGGAAAATTAGAGAAGTTTATGAATGACTTGAATCAAACTCAAAGGAGGAGATCACCAAACTCGAACCATGGAGGAAACCGTGTTTCGCCATCGGTTACGGAAGCGAGGAGGGTATCACTGCATTCTTTTAGAGATAGAAGAGAAACATCAATTTCATCACGGAGAGATCATCATGACTATGGACCTGAAGAGAGAAGAAGTCAACGTGAATTTGACAATGAGGCGTATAGAGATGAAGAGAGACATAGTCGAAGAAGCATGCATGAACGAAGGGATGATAATGGTCGAGATCGATGTAGGCGTACTTTTGATTTTGATGAAGAGGCTGATAGAGCTAGCATTCATTATCGAGATGGAGACCAAGTTCGAAATTCTTATCGAAATGTTGAAGATGATCGTCGATGGGAATCGGGTATGAAGATGGAAATTCCAGAGTTCAAGGGTGGAATGGTAGCTGAAGAATTTCTTGATTGGGTGTCAAATGTTGAAGAGATCTTTGATTTCAAGGAGGTTCCTGAGCATAGAAGAGTGAAGTTGGTTGCTACTAGGTTGAGGGGGAGAGCTTTGGCGTGGTGGCAGCAAATTAAACTTACGAGGGAGAGAATGGGGAAGTCAAAGATTGAGTCTTGGGATAAGATGAAGAAGTTGATGAGAGCTACTTTCCTACCTTACAACTATCAATCACTTATGTACCAGAGGTTGCAGAATCTGAGGCAAGGGACGAAGTCTGTTAGTGATTATGCTGATGAATTTTACCAACTCATTGCCAGGAATGATATTATGGAAATGGAAGAACAACTAACTGCTAGATTCATTGGGGGATTGAGAATGCAGATCCAAGATATGGTTAATATGTTTGATCCTAGGTCAGTGGCAGAGGCACATCAGAAAGCGTTGGCTTGGAAGAAGCAAGGAAGGCGTGGAGGTGGTGTGTTTACTAATTCCAATAATCAAGCGAAGGGTGTTAGTGGAAGTTCTAATGTTCCTAAACCTGTTACAAAACCAGTGGTGAAGGAGGCTGAGAAGGCGAAGGTTAGCAGTGGTTTCAAATGTTATAATTGTCAGAAGTTGGGTCACAAAAGCAATGAATGTCCGAAGCCGAAGAAGAGAGCAATGGTTGCTGAGATTGAGGATGATGGTGAGGAGGCAGAATGTTCAAATGCACCTTATGTTGAGGAGGAAGAAGAATTGTCTGGGGATGAAGGTTGTAATCTTATGATGAGGAGGTCATGTCTTACACCAAAGCAAGAGGAGGAAGACAGTTGGTTGAGGAATAACATATTTCAGTCTACTTGTACTATTCTTGGAAGAGTTTGTAAATTCGTTATTGATGCTGGGAGTTGCGATAACATTATCTCTACAGAGGCAGTAAAGAAGTTGAACTTGAAGACTGAGAAGCATCCTAAACCGTACAAGCTAGCTTGGTTAAGGAAGGGAGGTGAAGTGAAGGTGTGTCGAAGGGCTTGTGTTAGTTTTTCTATTGGGAAGAAGTACAAAGACGAAATTTGGTGTGATGTTGTAGACATGGATGTGTGTCATCTGTTGTTGGGCAGACCATGGCAGTTTGATAGAGCAGTGCAACATGATGGTCATGCTAATAGCTACAGTTTTATGTTTGAAGGTACTAAAATCACTTTAGTTCCTAAGAAGCAACAACAGAAGGAAAGCAAGGTAGAGGAGATTGAAGAGTTGAAAACATTATTATCTTTGAAGGAGTTTGTCAAGGAAGTCGAAGGGGAGCCTGAAGTGTATTTGTTGATTGGGCGAGAGTGCAGTGAAGGGGTTGAAATTCCTGAAGAAGCAAAACCAGTTTTAAAAGAATTTGAGGATGTATTCCCAGAAGAGTTGCCTAAGGAGTTACCGCCACTGAGGGACATTCAACATCAAATTGATCTTGTTCCGGGAGCAGTTTTACCACATCGACCACATTACCGAATGAGTCCGAAGGAACATGAAGAGTTGCGAAGGCAAGTAGAGGAATTGTTAGAACAGGGACGTGTTCAGGAAAGCTTGAGTCCATGTGCAGTACCAGCTTTGTTAGTACCGAAGAAGGATGGAACATGGAGAATGTGTACCGATAGTAGAGCTTTGAACAAAATTACTGTTCGCTACAGATTTCCTATGCCAAGGTTGGATGACTTGCTAGATCAGTTGAGTGGGGCAACTATCTTTTCGAAGATTGATTTGAAGAGTGGTTATCACCAAATTCGGATTAGACCTGGAGACGAATGGAAGACAGCCTTCAAGACGAGAGAGGGGTTGTACGAATGGTTGGTTATGCCATTTGGTTTATCAAATGCACCTAGTACGTTCATGCAGGTGATGAATCAAATCATTAGACCATTCATTGGGAAATTCGTGGTGGTTTATTTCGATGATATTCTGATATATAGCAGGAGTACGGAGGAGCATGTTCAACATTTGAGGGAAGTGTTGATTATTCTTCGTGAGGAACAATTTTATGTTGCTACAAAGAAATGCGTGTTTATGACGCATAGTGTTTTATTTCTGGGTTATGTCATTTCAGGAGAAGGTATACAGGTGGACCGGGATAAAGTTGAAGCAGTCAGGAATTGGCCACAGCCAAAGACAATTACGGAAGTGAGAAGTTTTCATGGGCTAGCGTCATTCTACCGAAGATTCATTCCACACTTCTGTAGCGTGATGGCTCCAGTTACTGATTGCATGAAAGGAAAGAAGTTTGAGTGGTCAGAGGAAGCAGGGGTTGCTTTTGAGAAGATGAAGGAACTATTGACGACAGCACCGATTCTTGTTTTACCAGATTTTCAGTTGTTGTTTGAATTGCATACTGATGCGTCAAAAGTGGGAATTGGTGGAGTGTTGAGTCAGAGGGGACGTCCTATTGCATATTTTAGTGAGAAGTTGTCAGGAGCGAAGATGAGATACAGTACATATGACGTTGAATTCTATGCTATTGTACAAGCTATTAAACATTGGAGACACTATCTATTTCAGAAAGAGTTTGTTCTTTACACTGATCATGAGGCTTTGAAGCATTTGCAAGGGCAAGACAAGATTTCAGCGAGACATGCCTTATGGATTGCTTATCTGCAGCAGTTTACTTTTGCCGTGAAGAACAAATCAGGGGTAACGAATCGCGTGGCAGATGCTTTGAGTAAGAGGAGTCATTTATTAATGACAATGAAAGTTGAAGTGACAGGTTTTGAATTATTGCCAGAGCTTATTGAAGAAGATCCTTACTTTAAGAAATTTGTTGAGAAAGTCAAGGAGGGAAGTTCTGATGAATTTGCATTGGTTGATGGTTTCTTATTCAAAGGTAATCGATTATGTATACCAGAGAGCAGTTTGAGAATGAAGATTATCAAGGAGCTTCATGAGGAAGGACATGTGGGTAGAGACCGGACATTGCAGTTAATCTCCCAATCCTACTATTGGCCATCGATGAGGAAGGAAGTTGAAAGGTTTGTTTAGAGATGTCATGTTTGTCATGTTTCGAAAGGAACAGCTACAAATGCGGGTTTGTATATGCCTTTACCTGTACCTACAAAACCATGGGTGGACATTAGCATGGATTTCGTGTTGGGTTTACCAAGAACGCAAAGGGGAAATGACTCGATATATGTTGTGGTGGATCGTTTCTCGAAGATGGTACATTTTATTGCTTGTAAGAAGACGGCGGACGCTGTTCATGTTGCTCAGTTATTTTTCAAGGAGATCTATCGACTTCATGGATTGCCCGAGTCTATTGTGTCGGATAGAGATACTCGCTTTCTGAGTCACTTTTGGTTAAGTTTATGGAAGATGGTGGGAACGAAATTGAAATTTAGTAGCGCTTATCATCCGCAAACAGATGGACAGACAGAGGTTGTTAACAGATCGTTGGGAAATTTGTTGCGATGTCTTGTACAGGATAATCTGAAGAGTTGGGACATGAAGTTATGCCAAGCAGAGTTTGCACATAATCATGCAGTGAATCGTAGTACGAGATTCAGTCCATTTCAGATTGTATATTCAAATTTGCCCAGGGGACCGTTGGATTTGGCAGTAGTACCACAACCGAAGGGGACGGTTAAACGAGCTGCTGATTTTGTTGAAAGTTTGACGGAATGTCATAGAATCGTTCAGGAACGATTGGAAAAGTCAAATGAGAAATATAAGAGCGTTGCAGATTTGAAACGAAGAAGTGTTGAATTTAATGAAGGAGATATGGTTTATGTTGTGTTAACAAAGGAACGTTTTCCAATAGGCACTTATAACAAGTTGAAAGCCAGGAAAATTGGCCCTGTAGAAGTTGTGAAACGGATCAATGAAAATGTTTACAGGTTGAAGCTGCCGGAGGATGTGTATACGTCTGACGTGTTCAACGTTAAACATTTAATTCTGTATCATGGAAACGAATTTATTGTGGAAAGAGAAAGTGAAAATTCGAGGACGAATTCCTGTCAACCGGGGGAGGATGATGCAGAACGATCTATGAAATTAGTAAGGTTGAAGTGTTCAAAGTCTTTAGGTCGTTTGGAGAAGGCCACAATCTTAAGTCATTCAGGAATTTTAAGTCGTTTTTGACTTAACAGAAGATGGTCACGACCTAAGTTGTCACGAGATAAGGAACTACGAGTTAACAAAGCCTTAAGTCGAATGGAGGAAGCTTCGGTTTTAGGTCTTAAAGCCGTTCACGAGTCAAGCAAGAGAGGAAGGCCTAAGGTCGCAGGAGGAAGCTTCGGGTCTGAGTCGTTCAGAGGGGTTTAGGTCGGCAACGACCTAAGAAAGAAGATTTAAGTCGGTTGCGACCTAACGGGATATAGCTGAAGCGTTAAGTCGTGTGAAGAGTTAAGTCATAAGTCGTTCAAGTGTTGAGTCGGCCAAAGACGTGTGGTTGTTGAGTCGCCATTCTGTTATGTCATTTGTAAGTTGAGTCGTGTAAGGTCACATATGTGCTGTAAATAAGTGTTGAGTCGTATGTCGCGTGCTTCCTTAAGTCGTGTGTCGGGATGGACTTGTGTTGTACTGTTTTAGATCATTGTAATAAGTACGTCGCTGAACGCTTAGGTTGCGCGCGACCTTAGTTGAGTCGTAAGTCGTGAGTCGGGGAGTGTTAAGTCGGCAACGACTTAAGGGTCAGGGTCAAAACTCTATAAATAGCGAGTGTGTTGTACATTTTGGGTGGTTGATTTTTTTGAATAAAATTCTTCTTTGATTGCCGTGTGCTTTCATCCTTAATTGGTAGTTGAGTGTAATCTCCTATCTCCACTTTCGGTTATTCGAGTGCGCTCGAATCAACGATTGTTGAAGACGATTCGCGGAATCAAGTGCGCTTGATCAACGTTGAAGAATTGAAGATCTTCTATCACGGTACCGTGCGCGATCAACGTGACGAGGATAGCTAGAATTCGGTATCTTTGTGATCAACGAATTTGGGCATTTCAATATCTTCAGTCCACCGATTGCTACTTTCATCGATCCATATCGATTTGTCAATATCCGCTGCGTCAGTGGAGGTCAGGTCAGAGGTGGTGGTGGTGGTGGAAGTGGCGGCAAAAGGTGGATGAAGGTGATGGTTAGGGGTGTGTCAAGGTGGTGGTGGAGCAATAGGAGGTGGCCAAGGTCATCTAAGGTGATGGTGATGAAGACTAGTTGGCTAGACATGCTTTTTAAAGAGTTTTAACATATTTTTTATGGATTTTGCATCATGGGATGGTCATGGCACTTGCTGGTCAGTGGAGGAAGGGTTTTGGTCGTGTATGATGTGGGGAAGGAAGTGGTGGTGGTTGGTGGAGGAGATGGTGGAGGTGTTAGGCCAAACAAAGCAAGAGAAGCAAGGCAAAAATTAAGCAAAACAAAGAAGAAGTAGAAAAACGAGAGGAGGTAGAGAGGCCATTGCTTATTTTTTTTTTCTCAGATCTGAAATGGATGTGTATTATTGATGGAATGAGAAACTTTCACGTGAGTAAGCAAAAGAAAAGGAACGGCTACAATAAATTGATGCATTGATTGAAAAAGAAACGGTGAAACGACTTTACGTTTCTTAGCTTTTAAAACCTTCCATACTTCCTTTTCTTTTAAATCAAGTAAAACAAAATAAACTTCAGAAAGTACATCTAAAACCGAAACAAAGTGAAAAAAAATAAAAATATATAATTAAATTTAAAAAAAATATAAAAAGAATTAAGGAAATTGCTTAAAAATTAAAAACAGAGTTCAAAAATTACAATTAAAACATCAATGGCTTTGGAAAAATATCTACTTCATTTTTAAAATATTCTAAAGCAAAATTTTTGAAATAAAATAATTTATTTATCATTTCTAAAATAAAATAAATAATTAAATTGGAGAAAAATAGAAAAGAACTAATGAAAATGTTTAAAAATTGAAAACAAGGCATGGAAATTAAAAAGAAAAATACTACTAGCTCTAGAAAAATTCCTACCTCACTTTAAAAATATTAAAAGACAAAAACATACATAAAATAACATATGAATACATATTAAAAAAAATATGACAAATAAAAATAAAATTTATACTATTTAAAATAACAAAATTGCAGAATAAACAAATTGCACTCAATATTGAAATATGCATAACTTTCACAATTTAAATCCGTTTCCAACGAAACAAAAAGCAGTGTTCCTAAAATTTTATGTAATTTCAAAATAAAAGAAAAAATTTAAATTTTCAAACTTTTAAAATTTTAAAATAAAATTCAAAGTTTGACTATTTTGACCAAAAATTCACTTTTTGGAAAATATTCTTTTTAGTCATGCTTTGGAATGATAATTCATATCAAAACTAAAGTTTATCATTCCAAATAAATAAAATAAGTTTTTAAATCAAAAATTTAATTAAAATAATTAAAATATACAAAAAATAAATAAATCACAAAATACAGGGTTGTTACAACATATGACTATTGCGTATATGGCATAGTTAATTAGGCATTCATTTGTATTTATTTCCCCCGTTAGTAAGGTAATTGGTTTTGAGGCGAAAATAAGAAGAAACTCTTATATAGCCTAAGTATTAATTTAAGGCATACTAAGGAGGATTACTTATAAGGCCTTATTTATGAAACGGTGAAATGAGAGTGTGTGTAGGTGTGTGTGTGTGTGTGTGTGGAGTAATTGATTTGTGGCTAAGTCATAGGAATACGTGGTCAACGAAGTTACATGATGGAAGTTACCCCTCACTTTGAGGCTACCCGTGTGTACACTTTATCGATGTGGGATATCCTTATGATGAATATTTGTAATGATGCGAGGTTTGTTCCAAATTATATAGGGAAAATCTACTCATTTAATCTGGCTAGTAGTTTCTACGAATAACGGACTAATGTGAGACGTCATTATGGGTATGGACCATAAGACGAAGGGCCTGCTTCAAGGTTTGAAGTTATAAGTTGTTTCACCTGCCTTTTTCCCTAGATGAGTTATTAAATGGCCAAAGGATTATGTTCTACAGGGGTCCGCTTCTGAAAATATATCTTAAATGATGGGGTTTACCTATTTTTCACTTGAAAGTATTAAGTGGCCAATGAGATTCCATATGATCTCAGCTAGATAGTACCATTAAGGAGCACGCTTCTGGAATCTGGCCTTAAATAAAGGGTCTGCCTATTTTCCACTTGGAAGTATTAAGTGGCATAGTTATTGTCTCTCACATTATTAGCCATTTATGACGTATGGTTGATATATGAGATTCTAGAAACCAACTTCTGGAATGGAAGGCATTAAGTGGTTGGACCCTCCTTCTTACCTTATAAAACAGTATTAAGTGGCTTTAATAGTTTTATGTTTATAGACATATTCTTATTTTGAAATACTGCCCAAGTACTGAAAAGGTAAGACTTGAGGTTTTTATTCACCAGACACTTGTTGTTTTGACTCGCTCCTCATTACAACATAGGTTAAGGATGGAGTGATGGCGGTGACGATGCTTAAAGATGAAGAAGCTTATTAAGTGACAGTATTTATCATCATTTGCTATCATGCGCACCAATGGATTTAAACAATTGTTGTAACAGATATTGTATTATTATTTTTATGGTATTTTGTGTTATGACATTTTTCTTCTTTTGAAATAAATGGGTAAGCTTTATTATTATATTTTGTTCCATTCGCTATGAGTTCTGAATGTTTAGTTATGGCTCTACAATGTTATTTCTTTTACTCCAGCACTTGCCTTGGAATGGATCTAATTTTCGATGGGCCTTTTTCTAGGTTGAAATTTAGGCCTGTTCTGGGGTAGGTTGTTACATTTGGTATTAGAGCCTAGGTTGCCAGATCAATAGGGAAAGTATACGATACGTATGAGTGGCATACTTGCTATTTTTGAAAAAAAAATCATAAGATTTTTCAAAAACTCATACTGTAGATATATTTATTTTGAATTTATGTTTAACTCTATAAATTCCAATTAAAGTAGTTGCGACCATATTCCAAAAGGATGGGCGAGGTGACTATGGGTTGGAAGAATAAAGAGGTAATTTCTACTCCTACTCCGATTACCCACAGAGCGAAGATCATACCTTTAGGAGCAAACTAGGGAGAGCATGACCTCAACTTATGGAAGCACCCTCGAAGCTGGATAGTAATTGACTCCTTGATAGGAGCTAGTCTTCCTTATCGTTATGGACCTTCTAGACGTATTTAATAATAGGGGTGACCGTAGATAGAAAGGTCGATAGGAAATAAATGACTTAAGTAACGTCCGTTAGGCTGATAATTAATATAGACAAATTAACATTTATGGAGGTAACAAATAAAGGTGTTATGTATTTACAAATATGGAAGTAAGGAAAGGAGCAAACTTCCATGAGAATGAATGTATTTATCACCAGAAAGAGGAAATTAGATTTTTAAAGGGTAGAGTATAGAGGTTTAAAAGAAAGAACAAATTTTACCCCACATTTTGGGACATAATTTGTTCAAAAGGTTTCTTTGAAAACCCCTTGAAATTTTTTAAAGTGCCTTTCAAAAGATTTTGAAATGAAAATCTTATAGGTTAGAAATTTTTGATTTAATGTGATTTTTAGATGACTTTTAAATCATACTACCGTTTAAAGTTTGAAAATAGGTTGTAAATTTAAAAAAGGTGGTCAAATTTTTGGTAGGTGATTTTAATTTCGTTAAAGTTTCCATTTATTAATTTCTCGATTTAAAATTTGATTGAATTAGAAAAGCTTTCAATTTCCTTATTTTTGTATTCTTTCATTTTTCTATGTTATTTTTCCTATGCAATAAATTTGAAAGTTCTTTCCTCTATAACTTCTTAGAGTGTGTATAAGTTGGAAATTTTAAAAAATATAATTATGGTTTTAGACAACTTTGGAAATATACCACCATTAGTTTTGGAAAATTTTGGAAGTTAATGAAAAATGGTGGATTGTTTTAATTGTAAATTTAAGCCTTAAAGGATTTCATTTGTTAATCTTTTTAATTTGATTAAAAAGATTTCAATTTTTGGTTCTTTGACCCTTCTATTTTTCCTTGTTTATAAGTCTAAAAGTTCTTTTTTTAGAACTCTTTTTAGGGGATTGTAGATAGAAATAACACCTATTTTGAGATAAAGAGATAGAAAATAGAAAGAAAGGAATGTCCAATAGTATACGAAGGAGCATTATTCCCATATAAGGCGATGAAGAGAATGATGGCTGGAATTTAGGTAATAATAGAATTGTGAATTCTGGTAGATAAGATATTGAAAGGAGTAATAGAGTAAGATAAAAGTTATCTTTGTCCACTCCATCAATTTTTCTATCGTAAAAATTATAAAAGGAATCTTGGACCATCAATTGGATTTAAACGATGATTGATAAATAAATTAGATGTTTTTATATAAGGAGAAGCATTTATGTAAAGATGAGAATTTTATATGTTTTTTCTAATTTGAATACAAAAGTTATTTGAATAATAAGAATATTGAATTTGATAAAAAAAAGTGTTGTAAGAGATTTTAAGAGTTTTTGAGCAAAGTTACTAGATATATTTCATCAAATAATAATATATTTTGAGTCATAAGAATATTATTGTAGGCTTTAGTTGGAAATAATTGTTATTTTGAAACGATAATAGTGAAAAATTACTATTTTGTAAACAATAATTCTTGTAGCTATGAAACTCTTTGAAACAAAAATGGTTTAACATATTATTTTGGAAAGATAATCAAGTCTTGAATCTTTTATGTTAAAATTCTTATTTTCAAAAAGGAGTAAATCCTTATTTTAGTAAGCTATTGAAAAGGAAAGTTTTTAATAAGTTCCATTATGAATAACTAAGAGAATTTTGAATGCCATAAATTAGAATGTCTAACTTTTAATTAAATTTTTGATAAAGAAAGTTTTAAAAAGCGAGATTATTTTATTCCTATTTGGGAATAATGGAACTTTGAATCTTCTATAAAGGTTTTAAATAAGTTTATTTATGCAAAGATATTTTATTTTGTGTGCGAAGATTATGATTTTATAAAATTTTATGTAGTAGATACGGATCATGACATAAGTAGGATAGACTAAGGTTTTTTTAGGATATGAGTAAAATGGAAATAGAATGTACAACCTGCTTTGGAAAGTTGCAGTTAGTCCCAAACCTCTATTTGAAGAAGTTGGTAAGTTCCAGATTTGTAATTGGGTTTTGAATTAGGTCTCCCATAGAATATGAATTTCTATATTTTAATTTTGGAGCAATTTCCACATGATTTCCATAAATTATCCAATTCCAAAAATACATGTAAAAGTGCATTGTTTGAAGTAACAAAGGGTACACTAAAAAGAAAAGAGATGTGTACGAGATGAATATTTCTTTCCATTGTTTACATTGTATATTTCAATAATAAGAAAAGAAATGATTCCTTGTAATTTAAAATAAAGAATTTTTTTAATTGTGGTTAATTTATGATTATAATGTTTTTGGAACGATAGCTTCGATGAATTAAAATATGGAAATGTGTATTCTAGTTGTAGAATTAGTAGTCAGATATAGATACCGTATAGCTACGCTAAAGACTAGAATATATATGTATATATAGCATAGATTACGACTACATGCTAAGAGTTAGTAATTGATGGATTAGGATTTATGGATGTCATACAAATTTAAAGGGCAATAAATTTGTAATTAGTGAGAGGAGAAGTAATCTAAAGAGGGACTGATTAAAAAACTTGATACTGCATTAGTGCAAGAAAGAAATTTGAGTAATGAACGAATTTTGAAAACGTGAAGAAGGTTAAAAAGATTGAAGAAGGATTAGTTGGAAATGGTCCATTTCTAACAATAATGATCTGCTGCTATGGATTTTAATTGAAGCAATAAATGGACCACATTTATGAAAGACCAATAAAGTGAAATTAAGAAAATGGGTAGCAATGGAATGAGATATTAAAGATAGCCCATCTTAGTTTAGAAAAGAATGATAGGACCTCAATACCATTTATATCAACTGATAATAAATGGCAACTTCCAGTACAAACTTCTTTTGAAGTTCTTAGAATATAGCCGCTAGTTGTCTTCCTTAGTTATTGGAAAGTGAATGATGTGGTATAGATATATTCCTGTTTTATTACCTTGTAGACTTTACGAATGTTATTTAAACCACTTGATATATGTTGGGAAGCAAAGTAAATAACGAAATTTTATGGGAACACTTAACCAGCGATAGACCATAGGTAAAACTGGATGTTAATGAGGAAATTAGGTTAGCAGCCTAAAAAGAGTAAATGTTTCAATCTCAAAACTTTAGATTTTGGGAAACATAAGGGATTTAGCTCACAAAATACCACCATGCAAGAAAAAGAGAAAATGTATAGGAATGAGAATGAAATTTCCCATTGATTAAGGATTAAAAAGAAAGTGGTAGCAATTTCCTGTTAGAAGTAGTGCACCGCTGCACTTCAACACAGCTTTATGAGGTTGTTTTTTGCATTGTTAGTAATAAGGACCCTTAGTTTACTAACAAATTTGGAGGGTTTGCTAGAACTTTAGGAATTAGCTTTAGAAACTTCTTTAAATCGGAGATTCGCTTAGCGACTGAAGGCCGATGGACAAATTAAAGCAATGGATGAGAACTTGGAGGATTTGTTGAGAGCTCGCATCTTAGATTTTGGAGGACCTTAGGAGTAGCGCTTATCCTTTGTAGAAATCAGTAGGATTGTAGTCATCAATGGACGATTAGTATGGTACCCTTGAAACATTTGTTTTGGAGAGGCCTTGCAAATCATCAAATTGTGTGTGGGAAACCACCGACAAATTGTACTCAAACCAGATTTATTTTGCGAGATTTTGGAAAGTCAGGATTGATTAGGCAGCGTATGATTTGAGTAGTTGGAAAATAGGAACCGGATTTGTTAGGCCTTTTCCCAATACGGGAAGAACAAGGAAACTTTTATGTTGGCTGACGTTCATGACGTTTTTGCATTTGAGGAAATACCTTCGTAGCATAACAATTTTTGTCGAGCCTGATCAATTAGAGGATTTCAAGATGGAGCTAATAGCATCGTGCCATTGCGTGTATCACAGAGCACGAAACTCGGAGGCTTCACAACAAAGAATTAGATTGGTTCAAGTACAATGGTGAGAAAATCTAATGGAAGGCATGAGGACTCTTCGCCCAAAACCTATCTCTAGAAAATTTTCTCTCCAAAATTAGGACTTTGGTTGCATCTCGGGTACTAGATTGGATAGTAGGAGATGGTTGCTACAACTTTTCACAACCACCTTACACTCACGTAGAAACTTTTATGCATGTTTAGGGTATATACATACAACTTTCATGATACGATTACATGCTCACGCTAGGATTGAGCTCATTTTAGTATGTCTGCAGTACATAATCACATGCACCATTGGTTGAGCAGATGGTTGTGTAAATAACTTGATTATATAACATGTATGTTATTAGGAGTTAGGATGTATGCCCCTTGAAAGATTTCAGGACGAAATCCTTTTTAAAGGGGGGGGGGGAGGGTGGGAGACTCTAACACATCGTAAAATGAACCATAAATAAATGAAGTAAATTAAACTAAATGTGATATGAGAGAAAATGGGAATTTTATAAAAGTTAGAATTTGACCACGAAAGTTATACTTTTGCATTCGTGGCGAAATTCTAATTAATTTTCATATATAATATGCTAAAAATGGAGCTAGAACAAAGAAGCTATGAACCTTTGAAGTTTTCAGATTTAAAATAATTTGAATAGGATTGAAATAAATAATCAATTCCCTAATTTGAAATTTAAAATTAATTGTAATTAGACTTGAGGGTTAAGTAACGTTAAAATTAGCAATTAATTTTAGAAGTTAATTAGGGTATGAAATCAGTAAATAATCAAGCAACAGTAAAATAAAATGAATACCTTCCCAAAATAAGGGAAGAATTCAACCCAGCACTTCAAGGGGTCGGCCGTTGGGGTGACCGTAGGGTTCAACCGCTTGAAGCATGGGGGTCGATCATTTCCCGGTTGTGGAACTTTTTCTGATGAGTTGTATGTAACAGCCCATAATTTTGTAAATATTTTTAACTAAAATTTTATTTGAAGAATTTGATTTTTAAAATCATTTAAAAATGAATTTCTGGAAATTTCCAATGTAAGTTTGGAATTTGTTTATAATTTATTTTTCAAATTCAATAAAATAAGCAATTTCTGAAATTTTTGTATTTTGGTCAACTGAAAGTCAAATTTTGACCACAGTTGAAAATTTTAAATTTGAATTTGTTAAATTATAATCTTTTTCTTTGAAAATGTATTTTATTTTAATATTAATTCAGCTTTTCGTTTCTTGAAATTCCGTTTTATACTTTTTAAATTTGATTACTTTCAGCTTTTTACACGCGATTGTTTTCAGTAAAATTTGTCTATTTTATATTTTGTTTTTCCACCTCTTTTATTTTTTCTATTTTCTATTTTCTACTTTGTTTTATTTTTCCATTGTCTTTTATAATAGATTTTGTATAGATTTTATTTGCATTTTTGATTGGAAATTCAAATAGATTTAGGTTACTTTTCTTGGATAGGAAGTTAGGCCTTTTTGCTTTCCTAGCCTTTTATTTTCTAGCCTATCCACATCTATAGCTGTTCAAAATCTTTGGAAACCCTAGCTGCCTCCTCCTTTTTTCTAATTCACGTACATCTCAACTCGTCATCTCATTATCATTTGTTCCTGAGAAAATACAGAAAGCTATGGCTTCCTCCTTCTTTTTCCTCTTTTCTATTTTTGTTTTTCTTTGTTTTTGCCTCAAGTATAGCTTCGCCTTCAACACTAGCCGACCTCTCCTCCACCATCTCCTCCTCATCACCACCACCTGACCACGGCCTCCACCCCTCATCAACATCCCATGCCCTAGTCGTAAGCATTATATTCAAATCCACACCAAAATTGCATTGAAACCCAAGCCATCTCCATCCTATTGCTAGCCTCGGCCACCCTCTTGTTCACCATCTTCCATGCCTTGGCAGTGACCATTCCCTTGCCAAACCTTCAGTTCAGACCTGCCTTGACCCCTATCACCTTATGACCAAACCCAAATTGACCTTGTGGTCGAACCATGTTGCTAGAGCCGAGCCTATATGTGCTTGCCTTTTGTCTTCCATGAATTTAACTTTCATCTCTTCAAATTCCTAACCTAGCCGTACACACTTGCCTTGAATCCAATTATGGCCGAGCCTTATGAGGTCATGGCCGAGCCCTTTTGACCATGGTCTAGCCAATGGTGGAGTGGCAAAGCCCACTTGAAGAGGTCAAGCCTTTTGCTTCAATATTTGGTTCATATTTGATCAATGTTTGATTCATATTCTTTGTATTATATAGTTATTTATGTATTTCATATTTTATTGGTTTGCAAGATTGGATCCTGACTCTTCGTTGACTCAAAAATACAGTCGTGCCTTGTCGTGCTTTTCAGAGTTTCAATTATGTACTTTGAATTATCATCAGCCATAAAAAGGTGAATTATTCACTCTAGATATTACATACTTATATGATTGTAGAATGATGACGAGTGAATTGTATAAATTATTATGCTATGTTCATACCTGCTTGCGATATGTTTATATGACGTTAAATGCTGTTTATATACCTGTTCCATCATCTGTTATGATATTTTATGCTATACTGTTATATTATTTCCTTTTTATCACACTGCAAGTTCCCTATCACTATGGGTTGAAATGATACATATCCGAATGGACTTTAGAATAAGAAAAAAATCATTGTAGGCTGAAATGATAGGCTCGAGTGATTTTTATTGTATTTATTTTACTTGGGATTACGGGTTGGAAATTATAGAACCCGAATTTTTCTTTTTAAATTACAGATTAAATGATATATATCTGTGTCACTTGACCAGGTTATAAAATTTTATACAGGCCCATGGATAAATTGTATAATAGTTTTCTAAAAGTATTAAGTATTTTGAATTTTAAATATATGGAATTAAGATTTAAAAGTTGATTTGATGATTTAAAATATAAAGAGATATTGGCTTCCAACAAGCTAAAATTTTGTAAGTGGTAAATGGTTTTAAATTGTAATATAATTTTTTTATTTGGTATTAAATGGTAATTTAAAGAACTTTAATTGTGAGAAATAGCTTAATAATTAAAGTTGACTAAGATGGAATTTTAAAATCTAACCTAGTAATTGAAATCAATTTTTAGTTTTGAAATGAATATAGTTTGTATAATAAATAATGTATTTTGAAGTGATAAAATGAAATGCAGTTTTGATTGGGCTTTTGTAATAAAATTTATTTAATTTGAAATCATAGTTATTTGATGTCTAACTGAATAGATTTATAAAGAAAATTTGATTGTATATTAACTATGATAAACATTTTATTATGAAGTGGATATGTTTGGAAAATGAATAATTATGTTTTATATGGAAGTTTATTTTTGAAATATGACTTAACATGGAAATTGGAAATTTGGTTTAAATGGAAATTTTAAGTTAAGTAAATAAATGAATATTTAATTTGATTTTGAGATGGGTACGTTAAATAAAATATTAAGTTATTTGTTGAAATAAAAGTTAAGCAATTTATCAAGTATTGACTTAACAAATGGATTTTAATTTGAGTTGGATATTTATTAATAAAACGTTATTTTAGTAAAATTTATAAGTTAAGTAATATCCAAATATTTTTTTTGAAAAGTGGAATAAGCTTGATAAGTTAAAATGAGAAAAATTGAAGATATATTATTTTAAAGGGTATAAACGAAATTATAGCTGTTCAGAAATGCTGTGGTTAAATGAACTATAGCTTGAAATATACTAAAGAGACCTATAACAGCATTTCTGAAGTGCTGCCATTTCTAAAAATTTGAAATATGTGTTGAAATTACTTAATGAACATATAACAGCATTTCTAAAGTGCTGCAGTTGCTGAAAATTTGAACTAGATATTGAAATTACTAAATAGGCCTATAATAGCATTTCTGAAATGCTATAGTTTCTGAATTCGAACTAGGTTTTGACTTATACTAAATATACCTACCGCATCACTTTATAAGTGCTGCTGTTTGAAAATTTCAATGTTTTGAAATGTTGAAATTGAATGAATGAACTAGAAATGTTACAAATTGAAATGAATATTATTTGACATTGAATTTAAATGGTTTAAATGAATATTATTTAAAGGTTCTATATTTTCTAAGTATTATAATTTCCAAATGACAATATTTCAAAGTGTTATGATTCAAAGTGTTATGATTCAAAGTATTATGGCTCCAAAGTATTTGGTTTTGGAGTTGTTTTAATTTTGGAAGTACTATGGTTTCGGAAATGAACTTATTTGAATTTGTATTTAATTAAGAATTGTCTTTAAAAAATATTTAGTCGAAACTTATTGAAATTGAAGATTTAAGAATATGATTTTATAAAGTGGTTTGAGTTAAGATGATTTAAAGGAATATTTCAAGTTTAATAGATTGAAGGAAATATTCAGTGATTTGGAAATTTGGGTTTTGTTTAAATGATATATTGATGTGGTTTTGGAATTTAAATGATATATTACTACTTTGATTTTTGAAATGGAAATGATATTGATTGGGTTTGAAACGAAATAATATAGTATTTAGTTTTGAAATGGACATTATTTTGGAAAGAAATGGTATTTGATTTTAAATGGTTTTGGGATAGAAATGTTTTGAAATACATATCCATGGGTTATAATAACGATTGGTTGTTAAAGAGACCGAGATCGGATATGGACATGCTCTCTGTCGATACCGAAGACCACTTTAACAACCGTGTACGTGGTGGATATTCCAGAATGAAGTAGGATGGCGGCGGGGTTCTTTTGAGGTATATACATGAACCCGACTCCCGTAAGTTGGCTTAAGGTGGCTAAAATAGGAGCGATCGACGGGAAAATGAGAAAGCTAGCTCCTCTTATCGGACACACTACTTTGATACCATTCTATTACTTTGTGATTGATTGGGGCACCTTTGATTTTGGGGGCGTGGATCGAGGTGGGCGGCGGTAGCTGCTATGCGTTACCACCAATCTGGAAGCGTAATTGGTATATCTACCCTGCCATTGCCTAGTTGTGCCATGTCACCTACCCTAGTGAGCCTTGTACGAGTTTGATTTGTTTCGTACCTATGGAGCATCTTCTCGTAGCCTCCCGATCAGGAAGTACGCAGGTGTTTTATAGACTATTGGCACTATTATGTGTTAAGGGGGATATTGAGTAACTCTCTAACGCTATTTAAAAGTAAGTTTATTTTACTAATAGACATTATTATAGTAGCAAAATATTACTACATAGTAAATAGTTTAACGGATCCTTAGAGGATGGGCAGTCCCAAGCATCCTTTAAATTACTTGTACCTTTCTGTTCACTTGAGTTGGTTTACATTGTATAAGTATGTATGCCCTGACTCGAGTGTTTTGTGTTTTACTTTACGCTCAGGTCAGACTGAGTGATACATCATTCGAGACTCACCTCTGGAGTTGGAGGTTCACTTGGAGATCCAGCAATCTATTTCACTTTCAATTATTCAGTTGATTCCAGCCATCCAGTTGGTTCCAGTGAATATTCTGATTGTACATGATTATCATCTTGTTACTTCTATTGTATCTTGTATAACTCTGATGTATTTATAAAGTAGCTTCATGCGCTACTATCTCTTTACTTCCGCTACATTATTATGTTACTCTTTGTCCGTGATCTGTGATTTATTTACTGCATATTATGAGTTTTTCCAAATTTAAATTAACATTTCGGTATTTGAGCTATTTAGTGTGGTTTTATTGTCGATTTGAATGGTCCAAAATAGCGGGTCATTACATTGTACGTTTGAGATTTATCCATTTTTAATATGTCCCCATTCAACGGTTCTGGTGCATTCCTGACCACTATAGATTAAATCCTAGACCTTTCACTTTTATCCACGAATATTTAGGAACAATAGATAAACTATGCTATTGTTACCTCTCCAAATTAGATTCAGAACCTCCATAGAGAATTTAGGTAAGAGTCCAATCGATTTCTGTTTACTTCTTCTTCGAACTACTCTTATTGTATTCTCCTCCAACTAGTCTGAATCTAATAAATATATATACCTTTTCCCTATAATGTGTGTGTGTGTATCAAAATAGAAAGATTTTGAAAGAGACTATGAGGCATGCAAATCAATGGAAGGCGAAGCTAAGGCTATTCCATGAGTGGAAACCTTAGTATTTCTTTTTAGTAATTATTTAGTGTATTTCTTTTGATATGAGTATGCCTTAGGGATTTTGGAATATCAAAATATGTTAGAGAAAATCCCCCAAAATTCCATTTTATTTCTAAATGTTAACTCTATGTTGAGATTCTCAATTATTTACATTAATTTGGCCGAATTTGTTTCATTTATGCAATTTTTGGTAATTTCATAATCTGTATCACTAATTCATCTTTGGGTTAAATTATGTTCCTTTAATGAAATAAGAGGTTTAGATTACGAATTCTATTCATAGTCTACACCACTTATTATTATCTATTTCTTTGTAAAAAGGAGAAGTTAAATAGAATATGAGGTTCAGATTGCAATTCCTATGTTTAAGATATTCTATTGAATTGGCGTAATAAATTGAGTTTCTATTAAAATTACAAGTTTGCTATTGTTGTTTTTGTTATGAATATTTATTCCTTGTTTTGGAGTTTACAATTCCATGAAATCTTACGAAATTGAAGAAAAAGGACTTGTAATAATAATTGGATTAGGAATTGACATTTAACTCTAGTTTAGAGCGTAAAATCCGAGCATTTAGAACTTATTAGGCACGAACATTTATTTATTTCTATTTACGTAACTAACATATAAATATTGCGTAGTTAATTAGGCATTCATTTACATTTATTTCCTCGGCTAGGAAGGTAATTGATTTTGAGGCAAAAATAAGAAGAAACTCTAATATAGCCTAATTATTAAGGCGTAATAAGGAAGATTCCATATAAGGCCTTATTTATGAAATGGTAAGATGAGTGCATGTATACGCACGCATATGTGGTGTGTAATTGGTTTATGGCTAAGTTATAGGGATGCGAGGTTAATAGAGTTACATGATGGAAGCCTGCCCTTCACTTTTTAGCTACCAACAGTTGTGTACACTTTTATTGATGTGAGGTATCCTTATGATCGATATTTGTAATGAAGCGAGGTTACCTCCAAATTCAGTAAGGGAAATCTACCAGCTATTCTGGCTACCAGTTCCTGTGAATAGCGGACTAATGTGAGATGCCATTATGAGTATGGGCCATAAGACTAAGGGCCTGCTTTGGGTTTTGAGTTATTAAGTGGTTGGACCAGCCTTTTTCCCCAAATGAACTATTAAATGGCCAAGGGGTTACATTAAATGGTATCTCTACAGGGGTCTTCTTTTGGAAATAGGTCTTAAATGATGAGGTCTGCCTATTTTCCACTTGGAAGTATTAAGTGGCCTATGAGATTCCATATGATGTCAGCTAGATTGTACCATTGAGGAGAACGCTTCTAGAAATAGGCCTTAAGTGATGGGGTCTGCCTATTTTCCATCGAGAAGTATTAAGTGGGTCGGGTACCATCTCTTACATCATTAGTGTGACAACCCTATATTTTTTTTTTATATATTTTAATTATTTTGATTTAAAAAAAACTTATTTTACTTATTTTAAATGATTAAATTTTATTACTTAAATATAAATCTTGATTTTATATGAAATTATAATTCCAAACTTGTGTAATTTGAATATGTTCCTGAAATGTGGATTTTGGTCAAAATAGTCAAACTTTGACTTTTGACTTAAAATTTTAAAAGTTTAAAATTATAAATTTTATCTTTTATTATGAAATTACATAAAATTCTAAGAACACCACTTTTCGTTTCGTTGAAAACGGAGTTAAAATGTAAAAGTTATGTACATTTCAATTTCTAGTATAATTTGTTTTATTGTGCAATTTTGCCTATTTTAAATTTTATAAATCATATTTTTCTTTCTTATATTTCTTTTAATATGGGTAGATATGTTAATTTATGTATATTTTCATCTCTAAATATTTTAAAGATAATAATAGGATTTTTCTAAAATTTACTATGATGATTTCCTATTTTTAAAAGGCTATTTCCTTTTTCTGCTATTTTCTTCGTCTAAACTATATTTTAATTAAAATTTATTTATTTATTTGGTGAATTCATTTTATTTTGTGTTCTTATCATTATTTATAAATATTTTTAAGTACATAAATTTTTTCCAAGTTCATTGCACTTATTTTTCATATTTTCAGGACTAGTTGTAAATTTTGCTGTTTTATTTAATTAAACTATATATAATTAATAATTTATTTATTTATTATTGTTTATTTACTAAATTTTCGTATTTTTATCTGGATTTATATATATATTTCAGTTATTTAAAATTAAAAAGAATTTAGTGGAAATTTGAAAGGTTTTGTGACTCTTTAGTTGCTTAAGTCTCTTTGTTTTCCCACCTTTTCATTTTCTAACTCTTGCATTCAATTGAGGCCAACCATATCTCATTTCTTTCAGCTGATCACATATCATTTGCACGTAAACAAATGTCCTCCTTCATCTCCTAAAAACTCACGGCACTTCAAAGAAAAATATGGCTTCCATTCTCCTCTCATCTTCTTCCTTTTTCCATTTGTTTGCCTTGATTTTTGCCCTGCTTCTTCATGCTTTGCTCAGCCTAACCTCTCCACCATCAGCTCCACCATCTCCTCCACCATCTACAGCAACTCCTCCTCCCGCTCCTCTGACATTAACCAAGTTTTGCCCATCCATTGAGGTTAGCATCACAAACTTTGCACCAAACCCCTTGAAATTGCCTAGCCTAGCCATATACTCCACTATCTCCTTCATATCTTGCCTTGGCCACCTCCTATTGTTCCACCACCACCACGATACAACCTTTGACCCTCCACCTACCCACTGTCCAGACCTGAACCAGATCAAGCCGTGGCCTCCCCATGTTGAAAACTCCACAAAAATTGCAAGCAAACCCTTAAAACTAGCCTAGCCGAGCCTTAATGCCAATATCCTTTCACATACTCCTCTTGGCCACCCCTAGAACCACCACCACCAGCAACCACATGACCTTTGGGTGCTGCTATACCATCACTCTCCACTGTCTAGATCTGGAGTAAGTATAGCCAGCCCAAGTGTGCCATAGGTCGAGCCAAATATGGACCAAAATCCTTGTTTACGCCTTGTAGTCATAGTTTCATGTACACATACCTTTGCACCATCATCAAATCCATGATACGCTGACCTGTTGCATCCAAACCTGATCCAAAACCATTCCATTACAGTGCTTTTCCAGTCCATAGCTGAAGCATACAAAGGTGAATGCAAGTGCAAAAGTTCTAGCTTTGAATTGTGTACTTATTCCTAGCATTGTTTTGTAATATCTTGGTTTATAATTCATGTTTGTTATTGTTTGTTTGATTTGTATTCAAGGGAATTAATCCTTGGCTCCTCCATTCGTATCTGTGTCGTGCTTTTGTGCTTGTGTAGATTCCGTTCGTGAAATTCGTTGTTGTGTCTCCAGCTCAAACCGGTGAGTTATTCTCACCAGACAATCTGTACCTATATAACTGATAAACCGACACCATTTGAATCTGTAAATGTATTGCATCATGTTATAACTGCTATATTATGATCATATGATGTTTACACCTGTTATTACACCTGTTATATCACTTGTTACTGTTTATTATGCTATTCTGTTTATTTATATCAGTTTATCACACTGCAAGTTCCCTTTTGATTAGAATCACTATGGGTTGAAATGATATTTACCCGAACGGACTTTGGAATAAGGGAAAATTGTTATGGGCTGAAATGATAGGCCTGAATGATTTTCAAATCATTTATTTAACTTGGGATTGCGGGTTTGAAATGATAAAACCCGGATTTTTCTTTTTAAACTGCAGATTGAAATGATACATATCCGTATCACTTTACCTAGCGTAGAAAATTATATATAGACCCGTAGTTAATATATGTTTTCCTAAAATCTTTAAAGTTATTTTAGAAATGTAAATATTATATTATTTTGATTTAAATATAATTAAAAAGGATTTTTGTAAAATATTATTGATTTTATGAATAATTGTAAGTGAATTGAATTAATGGAAAAGTTAGAAATTTTGAACGTAAGTTATTTTGGAAAAATTGATTTAATTATAATTGGAAATTTAATTGAATATGAATTTATGATAATTTGAATATAAATTGAATTTAAAGTGATTTTATATCATATTAATGATTTTTAATAAAGCTGAAATGTGAAATGAATAAATATTTTAAGTTGAAATTTTGAAATATAACTAAAATTGGAAATTTATGAAATTGACTTGAAAGGGAAATTTTAGTTAAGTAAATAAAAATAAAAATAAGTTATATTTGAGAATTTTAACATAAATGTTAAGTTGAAATTTAATGTAGTGAATCTAAAATTGAACATTGCATTTTGATAAGTGAATTATTATTAGAACTTGATTTTTGAATGGAAATTTAACTTTATAAAATCATGAACTTGAGAAAAATTAAATGATGTTTATAAATGTGAAATGTATGATTTTATAAGTTAAAAAATGTTTTAAATAAAAATATAATTGGTTGAGAAATTTTATTGAATATTTGAAGTTAATTTACTGCATTTTTGAAATTCTATTAATTACAACGTGAATGATATTACAGCATTGTAAATGCTGTAGTTGACGATAATGAACTAAAAAACTAAATTGAATTAAAAGCTATTATAGAAAATTTTTGTAAGTGCTATAATTTTTGAATTTAACTAAGTTTATTTGAAATTTAAG
Source organism: Allium cepa (assembly GCA_030765085.1). Classification (NCBI taxonomy): domain Eukaryota; kingdom Viridiplantae; phylum Streptophyta; class Magnoliopsida; order Asparagales; family Amaryllidaceae; genus Allium; species Allium cepa. The sequence continues at coordinate 171,477,323 of CM060932.1, forward strand.
TAAACCCTATTACAACATTTTAAAATGTTGTCTTTTGTTAAAGTGAACTGTTTTGAATGTATTTTTCCGTAGCATTTTCTAAATGCCACGAAAAGTGAATCTTTACTGTTTTAATAAACTTAAGTGAATAAATGAACATTGAAAGTTGAAAATTTTGGAAGTTTAATAATTTAATTATTAAACATAATAACTTCATTTTAGTGCTTAAAAATGATTTTTGGAATATAAACTGTTTTGAAATATGAATTGAAATGGTATTTTAAATTGAATAAAATGAATAATGATATTGAAATGAATGTGGTTGTGAAAAGAGATGATATTTTGATATATTAAATGATTGAAATGTGGTTTCGAAAAGATATGATATATTGAAATGATTTGAAATGAAGTTTTGAAAGATATGATATTCTGGTATATATTAAATGATTCGAAGATGAAGTTTTGAAAGTTATGATATTTTGAAATTAAGACGATTTGAAAATGAAGTTTGAAAGATGTGATGTTTATGTATTAAAAATGATTTGAAATGACTTGATAATTATTTTGATAAATATTGAATTTGGAAGATATGATGTTTATGTATTAAAAATGATTTGAAATGACTTGATAATTATTTTGATAAATATTGAATTTGGAAGATGTGATGTTTATGTATTAAAAATGATTTGAAATGACTTGATAATTACTTTGATAAATATTTGAATTGAAAGATATGGTATGATGATATATTGAAATGGTTTGGAAATGATTTAATCTTTATTTTGATAAAGATTTGGGTTGAAATGATATTTTATTTTGAAGTATAAAATATGTTTTAAAGTTATAACTACGGGTTATAATAACGATTGGTTGTTAAAGAGACCGGGATCGGATATTGTCTTATAGCCGGCCAATACCGAAAACCACTTTAACAACTGTGTACGGGGTGGAGATTCCAGAATGAAGTAGGATGGTGGCGACGTTCTCGAGGTATATTACGTGGACCCAACTCCCGTGAGTTGGCATATATGACTAAAACAGGAGCTATACCGGGCTACACAAAGGGTCGCACCCTTTCATCGAGCATGCTCCATCGGAAACCATTCTATTACTTTTGTGATTCGATTCGGTGGCGCCACATTTGATTCGGGGGTATTGTTCGAGGTGGGCGGAAGCTGCTGGCTTGCCGTCACCACCGGTCCGGGAGTGCAAACGGTGTATCCACCCTGGCATTGCCTCGCGTGCCGTGTCATATTCTTATATCGAGCCCACTACGATTTTGGTTTTAAAGATCCGACAACGTTAAGGTTCACCATCCCCTTAACGCTATTTTCTATATGATTATACTTTACTGATTAGACACTACTGTATATAGCGCAATATACTACATAGTAAATAGTTTAACGGATCCATAGAGGATGGGCGGTCCCAAGCATCTTCTAAGTTACTTGTACCTTTACTACAGTTCACTTGAGTTGGTTTACATTGTATAAGTATGTATGTCCTGACTCGAGTGTTTGTATTTTTATTTACGCTCGGGTCAGCCTGAGCTATTCACAGATTTGGATTTCCACTTTCTGGAGATTGGAATCGCTGGAGATTATCTACTTGTCATGTTTATCTTTTGAAACCTGTTGTTCCTTTCAGCGCTTGTATTAGTTGACTTCTACGAAGTGAGACTTCTTTTGTACCTTATTTCCTCTATTGTATTTTATGTAACTCTGATATTTTTATATAGTAGCTTCATGAACTACTATTTCTTTTGCTTCCGCTGCACTATTATTACTCTGTGTCTATGATTATGATTTTTATTTACTGTATATTCTGAGATTTGCCAAATTTTTATTTACAACGCGGTATTTTGAGCAATTTAATTCCGGCATGAGTGTCTACCTATACACTTATAATGGATGCGAATGGTTGAAAATACCACGGTTGTTACAGTTGGTATCAGAGCTTTGGTAGCTCTAGGCAAAACTCAGCATATGGAGTAGATGTATTTACAGAATCCCTTTCATTCGAGTTGAATCTCTTTCTTTTGACTCGATTCCTTTGAATTTTAGAACGTTCCCTATGGTTCCAAAATCCATTCTTATTCCCCGCTATTCATCTTCATTTGATTCTGGAGTATCGCATAACTCCACTTCGAATGATCTTTATAGTGAATTGGCGGTCTCGCCAATCTCAAAAATTTTCTTGTAAAAGGGGTGAAACTCCTTTACAACAGCATCGATTCACCAAAGATTTTATATCCTCAGTTTAGATGCTAGTATCTCCTATTATCCAAAACTCTATCTTATGAGGTTGAATGTAGATTTACCCCAGAAAATCCACTTCGACCTTATACTTTAAGTCACGGTTGACCCGATTAAGGTTGCCCGTGATTTATATTAGCTAATCCACCTCCCTACTCTATATTTAATCATCTTGTCTTTTGTTTCCAACATATTTTCAAACATTTTGAATTGTATTTGTCAATCTATATTTTTTTATATATTGTGTTGTTTGAGTTGTTGATGTTGATTCGGGTTTCCGATCGATTCGTCTGATCAGCGCTATCGATAGGATTTCTAAAACACTTTGATAGAACAAACTGACACAATATTATTTTAAAATTTTGGTTAATGAAATAAAATTTTGATATATATATCTATGGAACTTAATGAAATGATTCAAATTGATAATTTGAAATGATAATACTTGATTTATCATTTATTATTCTATAAATGAATTTATAAATAATTGTTTATAAATTGATTTGGGAACTTAAATGAATTTAGAAAAGAAATCTGAGAATTTATTTTCCGATGATCTCGAACTTTGGTTTAAAAGTTTTAAAAGGGTTATATTATTTAAAGTATTTTGAATAGAAATTGTTTTCAAAGAATTTTAAAGGTTTAAAATTAGTGCTCTTCTCTTTGTCGCTGGAAAATAACTTCGGTGATGATCGCGACATCATCGACGTTCATTTTCGAGTTCGAAGTTAAGAGACTGTTATGTAGTCTTGCTACAGCTTTGTTTTGGGGAATTTAATTGATTTGAATTTCTAAAATATGACTTGATTTATAATAATATAGATATATGATTGAAATTTGATTTGACATATTATATATATTATGACTTATCTCTAAATGGTTTGAATGTAATCGAAAATTTAATTCTTAAATTTTATTTTTAAAGAATATTTTCAATTATAAGAAATTTTTTGTTAGTTTAAGATGATTGGATAATAAGATAATGAAACTTGATATAGTTAAGATTTATTTAACTTGTGTAAAAATATTAATTATCAATTTAAGTTGAAATTTCCATGCTTTCAAATCTGTTTCCTTATTTTGCTTTCCAAACTATATTTTGGTTGTCCTTATCATCCTTATCTTGATATAGATTGGTATAGGCATCTTTCTACAATCTTTATGTTAGAAATCTTTCTATAATCTTTGATAGATCTTTGGTAACCATTTTGAATCTACCTTTTCGTGCCCGTGTTCTTAATTTTGGAGAATCTTGGAAAGATCATCTCCACCTTGTTAAACTTACCTATAACAACAGTTATCAGGTATAATTTCAATCTTCTTGTCATCTTATCTTAATCCTATTTCACTCTATCTTTTTTCTGTGCTTTTCCGTACCTCGTTCCTTTTCGAGGACGAAAAGATTTGAGTGGGGGAGAGTGTGACAACCCTGTATTTTTTTTATATATTTTAATTATTTTGATTTAAAAAAAACTTATTTTACTTATTTTAAATGATTAAATTTTATTACTTAAATATAAATCTTGATTTTATATGAAATTATAATTCCAAACTTGTGTAATTTGAATATGTTCCTGAAATGTTGATTTTGGTCAAAATAGTCAAACTTTGACTTTTGACTTAAAATTTTAAAGGTTTAAAATTATAAATTTTATCTTATATTATGAAATTACATAAAATTCTAAGAACACCACTTTTCGTTTCGTTGAAAACGGAGTTAAAATGTAAAAGTTATGTACATTTCAATTTCTAGTATAATTTGTTTTATTGTGCAATTTTGCCTATTTTAAATTTTATAAATCATATTTTTCTTTCTTATATTTCTTTTAATATGGGTAGATATGTTAATTTATGTATGTTTTCATCTCTAAATATTTTAAAAATAATAATAGAATTTTTCTAAAATTTACTATGATGATTTCCTATTTTTAAAAGGCTGTTTCCTTTTTCTGCTATTTTCTTCGTCTAAACTATATTTTAATTAAAATTTATTTATTTATTTTGTGGATTCATTTTATTTTGTGTTCTTATCTTTATTTATAAATATTTTTAAGTACATAAAATTTTTTCCAAGTTCATTGCACTTATTTTTCATATTTTCAGGACTAGTTGTAAATTTTGCTGTTTTATTTAATTAAACTATATATAATTAATAATTTATTTATTTATTATTGTTTATTTACTAAATTTTCGTATTTTTATCTGGATTTATATATATATTTCAGTTATTTAAAATTAAAAAGAATTTAGTGGAAATTTGAAAGGTTTTGTGACTCTTTAGTTGCTTAAGTCTCTTTGTTTTCCCACCTTTTCATTTTCTAACTCTTGCATTCAATTGAGGCCAACCATATCTCATTTCTTTCAGCTGATCACATATCATTTGCACATAAACAAATGTCCTCCTTCATCTCCTAAAAACTCACGGCACTTCAAAGAAAAATATGGCTTCCATTCTCCTCTCATCTTCTTCCTTTTTCCATTTGTTTGCCTTGATTTTTGCCCTGCTTCTTCATGCTTTGCTCAGCCTAACCTCTCCACCATCAGCTCCACCATCTCCTCCACCATCTACAGCAGCTCCTCCTCCCCCTCCTCTGACATTAACCAAGTTTTGCCCATCCATTGAGGTTAGCATCACAAACTTTGCACCAAACCCCTTGAAATTGCCTAGCCTAGCCATATACTCCACTATCTCCTTCATATCTTGCCTTGGCCACCTCCTATTGTTCCACCACCACCACGATACAACCTTTGACCCTCCACCTACCCACTGTCCAGACCTGAACCAGATCAAGCCGTGGCCTCCCCATGTTGAAAACTCCACAAAAATTGCAAGCAAACCCTTAAAACTAGCCTAGCCGAGCCTTAATGCCAATATCCTTTCACATACTCCTCTTGGCCACCCCTAGAACCACCACCACCAGCAACCACATGACCTTTGGGTGCTGCTATACCATCACTCTCCACTGTCTAGATCTGGAGTAAGTATAGCCAGCCCAAGTGTGCCATAGGTCGAGCCAAATATGGACCAAAATCCTTGTTTACGCCTTGTAGTCATAGTTTCATGTACACATACCTTTGCACCATCATCAAATCCATGATACGCTGACCTGTTGCATCCAAACCTGATCCAAAACCATTCCATTACAGTGCTTTTCCAGTCCATAGCTGAAGCATACAAAGGTGAATGCAAGTGCAAAAGTTCTAGCTTTGAATTGTGTACTTATTCCTAGCATTGTTTTGTAATATCTTGGTTTATAATTCATGTTTGTTATTGTTTGTTTGATTTGTATTCAAGGGAATTAATCCTTGGCTCCTCCATTCGTATCTGTGTCGTGCTTTTGTGCTTGTGTAGATTCCGTTCGTGAAATTCGTTGTTGTGTCTCCAGCTCAAACCGGTGAGTTATTCTCACCAGACAATCTGTACCTATATAACTGATAAACCGACACCATTTGAATCTGTAAATGTATTGCATCATGTTATAACTGCTATATTATGATCATATGATGTTTACACCTGTTATTACACCTGTTATATCACTTGTTACTGTTTATTATGCTATTCTGTTTATTTATATCAGTTTATCACACTGCAAGTTCCCTTTTGATTAGAATCACTATGGGTTGAAATGATATATACCCGAACGGACTTTGGAATAAGGGAAAATTGTTATGGGCTGAAATGATAGGCCTGAATGATTTTGAAATCATTTATTTAACTTGGGATTGCGGGTTTGAAATGATAAAACCCGGATTTTTCTTTTTAAACTGCAGATTGAAATGATACATATCCGTATCACTTTACCTAGCGTAGAAAATTATATATAGACCCGTAGTTAATATATGTTTTCCTAAAATCTTTAAAGTTATTTTAGAAATGTAAATATTATATTATTTTGATTTAAATATAATTAAAAAGGATTTTTGTAAAATATTATTGATTTTATGAATAATTGTAAGTGAATTGAATTAATGGAAAAGTTAGAAATTTTGAACGTAAGTTATTTTGGAAAAATTGATTTAATTATAATTGGAAATTTAATTGAATATGAATTTATGATAATTTGAATATAAATTGAATTTAAAGTGATTTTATATCATATTAATGATTTTTAATAAAGCTGAAATGTGAAATGAGTAAATATTTTAAGTTGAAATTTTGAAATATAACTAAAATTGGAAATTTATGAAATTGACTTGAAAGGGAAATTTTAGTTAAGTAAATAAAAATAAAAATAAGTTATATTTGAGAATTTTAACATAAATGTTAAGTTGAAATTTAATGTAGTGAATCTAAAATTAAACATTGCATTTTGATAAGTGAATTATTATTAAAACTTGATTTTTGAATGGAAATTTAACTTTATAAAATCATGAACTTGAGAAAAATTAAATGATGTTTATAAATGTGAAATGTATGATTTTATAAGTTAAAAAATGTTTTAAATAAAAATATAATTGGTTGAGAAATTTTATTGAATATTTGAAGTTAATTTACTGCATTTTTGAAATTCTATTAATTACAATGTGAATGATATTACAGCATTGTAAATGCTGTAGTTGACGATAATGAACTAAAAAACTAAATTGAATTAAAAGCTATTATAGAAAATTTTTGTAAGTGCTATAATTTTTGAATTTAACTAAGTTTATTTGAAATTTAGGTAAACCCTATTACAACATTTTAAAATGTTGTCTTTTGTTAAAGTGAACTGTTTTGAATGTATTTTTCCGTAGCATTTTCTAAATGCCACGAAAAGTGAATCTTTACTGTTTTAATAAACTTAAGTGAATAAATGAACATTGAAAGTTGAAAATTTTGGAAGTTTAATAATTTAATTATTAAACATAATAACTTCATTTTAGTGCTTAAAAATGATTTTTGGAATATAAACTGTTTTGAAATATGAATTGAAATGGTATTTTAAATTGAATAAAATGAATAATGATATTGAAATGAATGTGGTTGTGAAAAGAGATGATATTTTGATATATTAAATGATTGAAATGTGGTTTCGAAAAGATATGATATATTGAAATGATTTGAAATGAAGTTTTGAAAGATATGATATTCTAGTATATATTAAATGATTCGAAGATGAAGTTTTGAAAGTTATGATATTTTGAAATTAAGACGATTTGAAAATGAAGTTTGAAAGATGTGATGTTTATGTATTAAAAATGATTTGAAATGACTTGATAATTATTTTGATAAATATTGAATTTGGAAGATATGATGTTTATGTATTAAAAATGATTTGAAATGACTTGATAATTATTTTGATAAATATTGAATTTGGAAGATGTGATGTTTATGTATTAAAAATGATTTGAAATGACTTGATAATTACTTTGATAAATATTTGAATTGAAAGATATGGTATGATGATATATTGAAATGGTTTGGAAATGATTTAATCTTTATTTTGATAAAGATTTGGGTTGAAATGATATTTTATTTTGAAGTATAAAATATGTTTTAAAGTTATAACTACGGGTTATAATAACGATTGGTTGTTAAAGAGACCGGGATCGGATATTGTCTTATAGTCGGCCAGTACCGAAAACCACTTTAACAACTGTGTACGGGGTGGAGATTCCAGAATGAAGTAGGATGGTGGCGACGTTCTCGAGGTATATTACGTGGACCCAACTCCCGTGAGTTGGCATATATGACTAAAACAGGAGCTATACCGGGCTACACAAAGGGTCGCACCCTTTCATCGAGCATGCTCCATCGGAAACCATTCTATTACTTTTGTGATTCGATTCGGTGGCGCCACATTTGATTCGGGGGTATTGTTCGAGGTGGGCGGAAGCTGCTGGCTTGCCGTCACCACCGGTCCGGGAGTGCAAACGGTGTATCCACCCTGGCATTGCCTCGCGTGCCGTGTCATATCCTTATATCGAGCCCACTACGATTTTGGTTTTAAAGATCCGACAGCGTTAAGGTTCACCATCCCCTTAACGCTATTTTCTATATGATTATACTTTACTGATTAGACACTACTGTATATAGCGCAATATACTACATAGTAAATAGTTTAACGGATCCTTAGAGGATGGGCGGTCCCAAGCATCTTCTAAGTTACTTGTACCTTTACTACAGTTCACTTGAGTTGGTTTACATTGTATAAGTATGTATGTCCTGACTCGAGTGTTTGTATTTTTATTTACGCTCGGGTCAGCCTGAGTTATTCACAGATTTGGATTTCCACTTTCTGGAGATTGGAATCGCTGGAGATTATCTACTTGTCATGTTTATCTTTTGAAACCTGTTGTTCCTTTCAGCGCTTGTATTAGTTGACTTCTACGAAGTGAGACTTCTTTTGTACCTTATTTCCTCTATTGTATTTTATGTAACTCTGATATTTTTATATAGTAGCTTCATGAACTACTATTTCTTTTGCTTCCGCTGCACTATTATTACTCTGTGTCTGTGATTCTATGATTTTTATTTACTGTATATTCTGAGATTTGCCAAATTTTTATTTACAACGCGGTATTTTGAGCAATTTAATTCCGGCATGAGTGTCTACCTATAAACTTATAATGGATGCGAATGGTTGAAAATACCACGGTTGTTACAATTAGCTATTTATGACGTATGATTGGAATTGAGATTCTAGAAACCTACTTCTGGAATGAAGGTATTAAGTGGTTGGACCCGCCTTCTTTCGAAGCTTTAAATAATTTCAATGGTTTTATGTTCATAGATATATTCTTATTTTGAAATATACTGCCCAAATACCGAAAATTTATGATTCGAAGTTTTATTCACCAGACACTTGTTGTTTTGACTTCCTTTTCACTGCAACATAGGTTAAGGATAGAGTGATGGTGGTGACGATGCTTAAACATGAAGAAGCTTGGCAATTGGTAGTATTTATTATTATCTACTTTCATGTGTACCCATGGATTCAAACAATTGTTGTAACGGATAATATATTACAGTTTATCAGATTTTGTGATATGGCATTTTTGGGTTGTGAAATAAATTGGTACACTTACTATTATATTTTGTTCCGTCCGCTGTGAGTTCTGAAAGTTTAGTTATGACTCTGAAATGTTATTTCTTTTTACTACCAATAGCTTGCCTTAGAATGGATCTAAGTTTTGATCGGCCTTTTTATAGGTCAGTTTTAAGCCTATTCCAAGGTGGGTTATTACATTATTTCTCATCTCTCAAACCAAAAGAAACCAAACTTCTCTCTCTTGTAAATCCTCAAATCACTCCTTTAGGTCCATATCTTCCTTCATAAACATTTTATGTCGGATCCTATAATGTTGTAGGTTTTGATAAACAATTTTACAATTGTTCATCGTTTACTTAGACTAGGGTTTGGATTTTTAAAGTTCCATCTATTATAAATAAATTATATATATATATATATATAATTCATTAGCAAGATTTAAATTTAAAATATATTTTTAGATCTTGATCTAATTATCAAATTTGAAATTTAAATTTGAATTATAAATTATTTTTATATTTATATTTATAATTATATGTATGTGTCCGTGTATGTATGTATATATAAGATTACTTCTACACTATATATATATATAAATAATAAAATTGGTTGAAGATAATTGTGATGCCCCACCTCTTTACTTATGCTAGCCAGGAACACTATGAGGTAATGACGTCAACTAGCACGAAGAATAAGGCTGTTGAGGAGCGACCGTCTATGTAATTGCTTTGTACGAGCACCGATATATCAAATAATATAACATGAATTTCTTTTGAAGAGGAAATCAACATACTGATACAAACTCAAAGCTACTACACAGTGGTTATATGATCTTCGAAAAAATATATAGAAATTAGAATAACATAAATCAGTCACAGATATCCACATCACAAAGGCGGAAACATATATGAATATAAGACATAGAAGTGTACATCAGAGTAGTGGTCAAGTAAGATCCATAATATCATAAAAGAATGGATACAAGTGCTAGACAAAAGAATAAGTATACATCAAGGAGTCTCTATCTTATATGTATAACAACAAAACTATTAAACTAGTTAGTCAAAAGTTAGATAATGTTCCCAGAAGAGGAGCCAAGCAGAAGCACCTGTAACATCTCGTCTGACCCAAGTATTATTTAATAAGAAAATAATAAACAAATCAGTCTAGCTATAAATATGAGATAAAATGAGATAGAGTAAGAGATATGACAAAAACGTATGATAACAATAATGCCATACTATGAAAAGTATACATTAGAAAACACAAAAAAATCATACAATATCTCAAGAAATCTCAAAGTACTAAAAAGAATGTCATATTCTTTATTTTATTCACCAAACCCCAAATATCGGCATACATATTATTACCAATCACAAAAATAGGTGAAACACAAATTCTAAAAATCATCGACTGGAAATCCAGAAATCACAAAAGGGGGAGGCCTATCACAAAACAGGAGCATGAAAACTCGCCAACATGTGTATCATAAACGGGTCGCTAACCCTTGGTCGCTAACCATAGAGCCGGTGCAACAACGTAGCACAATATCGATACGCCCGTGGAACCTGAAACTCAAATAATTCGGAACAACGATGTAGTACATTGGTACGCCCGATGAACCTGATATACTGGTGCAATGGCGTAGTATAACGGTACGCCCGATGAACCGAACTTCATAGAATAACAATGGGTTGTTAGCCCACAAAAATGAGTCGAAACTCCAAAGATACCATAGGTCGTTAGCCTATAAGAGAAATGAGACGAAACTCAATAAAATGAGGTATAGACCCTAATGTGGACAAAGTGACATGGCATCACAAAATGACCATCATTTATCAATAAAAAGTGTGAATTACACTAAGCTAGTAAATAAATGAGTTTATCTTCATGTCCCATTACCACTGGCTTAGCTTAAATATTTACGAACAAATTGTAGATCTCCACTCGAAAATTGTCACAAGAGTTTCAATTGAACAAGTCCAAAAATTAACCAATGAAGTAAACGCAAGCGTTTCATACCACTTGTTTTGCTAAGCCGTTTAATTATATTTTCTCGTATGAACGAGGTAAAGTTTTGTATATACTAATAGGTTGGAAAATGAGATTTGTATTAAAATAGTGCTGAAATTGTTTTGATGAAAGGGTTTTGATATTTACTACTAGTATAGAAACCTTTGTATTTCAAAGTGACAAATCACAAAAATGATTGTAAAAACAATCAATTCACCAAAATTCACATTCGAAGACGTGAATCAAATCCATAGAAATCGATACCAAATCCATCAAGATGGATATTCCCAAACATCCCGAAAAAGAAGTTATCAAAGTCAACAAAGGTGATGCCAACAAATTGGATCAACACAAATTGATTAAAATTCGAAACCCAAGAAAAATAGGAAAATTTGGCTGAGATAATAGATTCAGTCGACTGGACCAGGGTGTTCAGTCGATTGACACAATTCCTGGAAACTTTCTGTTTCCAGGTTCAGTCGACTGAACCAGGGTGGTCAATCGACTGAATCATGCCGGGAAACTTTTGGTTTCCTAGCTCAGTCGACTGACCCAGAGTGGTCAGTCGACTGATTCTGGCCCAGGAAATTTCTTGGGTTCGGTTCAGTCGACTGACTTCCTGGTTCAGTCGACTGAACTGGAATTTCCATTATTTTCAGCCTAGCCCCTAAGTGGGGCAAAAATCCAACAAATTGTGATCGGACGAGCGATGGGCGTTAGGGGTTTATGCTAATCGGCAACCCAACCCTATAGGCTCTTCGATAGACTACCAGAAACATGTTCAAACATCAACGCTAGTATTTTTAAAGATTTGACCCTAAAACACCAAAAATTGGAATATTCATAAAACCAAGTCAATCCAAAGCAAATGAACAAGGTATAGATGTTAGGAATCACTACCTCACAACTATCAAAGATATAGAAATAGATGTGAGTTCAAAAACTCATCTTTAAAACTCAAAAAAAAAAAACAAAGGAGAAGCTTGAAAACAAAGGAAGATCAACTACTCTTCAACTACAACTCTAAAAGCTTCAATCTAAGATCATAAGAAAACATTTTCTAAGTTCAGTTATAGGAAATTTCTGAAATTGGAGAGAGATTGAGATGGAGAAGAAGAAGGGGATGTTTACCTAAGCTTCTCTTTGATTGTGGAGCTAGAACTTGTATTTTCAAAGGAAACTAGGGCTTAGGATTTTAGTTTCCAATCCCTTCTCCCTTTTTTGCTAAAGCTTGAAGTGTTAGGACAATGATAGAATGAATGAAGAGGAGAGGGGGGGGGTTAGTATATAAGATGAGTTGGGTTAGTGGGCTGAAACCCAAACCCAAAGCCCTAAGTGAAAATATCAAAATTCTACTCAACTCCAAACATATCAATGTTTATACTCAAAAAGGTCGCAAACACCAAACTCAATGGAAGTGGTCCCGAGTCCTAATTCGACTGTTTGCAAAAAGTAGCTTTACGGACTTTAATTCGCCTAATGATGCAATATTTATATAAAATATTTAAATATACAATCGTAAAATATGCGGGTTATTACAGACTCCCCACCTTAAAGTAATTGAGTCCTCGCAATACTTAAGAAGAAAATAAAGAGTAACAATCATAAAAGCATATCAACACAAAAGAAAATTTGAAATAAGAAGTTCACCTCTTAGGAGCACGAGAGAGTAAGTCTGGATGTGTTCGCTCGATGAATTCTCTAGATTTCTAAGAGGAATCCTTAGGATTTCAGGACCATTGAACTTTCACAAGCGGGACATCTTTATTCCGAAGGCGTTTAACCTCCATAGCAATGATGCGAATAGGATGTTGCTCATAAGTCAAATTAGGCGAAACTTCAATTTCTTCCACAACATCAGGCTCAAGAATAGAATCGGAATCTCAAAGGAATTTCCATAATTGAGAAACGTGATACACGTCATGAATAGCAGAAAGTTGAGCCGGTAATAATAGGCGATAAGCCACAGAACCAATGCGTTCGGTGATGGGAAATAGAACAATATATCGTGGCGCTAATTTTCCCGATCGACTGAAACGCACAACACCCTTCATAGGTGAAACACGATAAATACCAAATCTCCCATAGAAAATTCTAATTTATTTCTTCGATTATCGGCATAGGATTTTTGTCTACTTTGGGCTTCTTTCATCCTATGGCGAATAAGGTCAATCTTTTCTATGGCATCATGAATAAAATCTAGACCTAAAACCAGCTTCTCATCGGCCTCAAGCCAACAAGAAGGAGATCGGCGTGGCCTTCCATATAGTGCCTCGAAAGGTGCCATATAAATACTAGATTGGAAGTATTATTATAGGAAAACTCAACAAGAGAAATATGATCTTCCTAACTTCCACCAAAATTAAGAACACATGCATGAGTTTGATTACACGCTCGGTTTTTCCAACGGACTGAGGATGATAAGCAGTGCTAAAATTAAGCTTCGTCCCAAAAGCTTTTTGAAGACTCTTCCAAAATCCACTAGTAAATAATGGATCACGATTGCTAACAATAGAAGTAGGAACTCCATGCAATTTAACAATTTCTTTAATACAGAGTTTGACCAAAAGATGTACGGTCCGATTAGACCAAACGGAAGTAAAATGGGTGGATTTTGTAAGTCTATCAACAATCACACATAAACTATCATGGCCCGAACGAGAACGGGGAAGTCCGTCAATAAAGTCTATCAAAATTGGAATGTCCAAAGGTTGAAATAACCCATCGGAACTTTGAAGTTCGGCCTTTATGAGTTGGCAAGTTATGCAACGCTTAATGAAGTTAGAAATATCGGATTTCATTCCATCCCAATAATAAAGTCGATTCATATCCGCGTACATTTTAGTACTACCGGGATGAATGGTAAATTTAGAACGATGAGAATCTTCTAAAATGTCTTTACGAAGATCACTAATATTTGGCACGATAAGTCTACCTAGTTTTTGAATGCCGCCACGAGTATCGATTTCAAAGTCTTTCAAACCATCAATATTACTATCCCGGCAACTTTGGCTAAGATGAGCCAATTCGGGATCATGCTTTTGAGCATCAAGAATGCGGTCAAAAAGAGAAAGACGAGCCTCAAGGCTACATAAAACAAGTGATGAACATGAATGAGATTCACGATCTCGAATTTCACAAGTGGACAAAGTCTTCAGATCATTCCATTCAGATATCATCATAGAAACAACCACTTGTTGCATATGATTAAGGGCATCGGCAACACGATTCCCCTTTACGGGAGAATAAAGAATATCAAGATCATAAGATGCAAGGTACTCGAGCCAACGTTGTTGACGCAAATTAGGCTCCTTTTGGGAAAATAAGTACCTCAAAGATTTATGATCGGTGTAGAGAATGAATTTTTCTCCCAAAAGATAAAGACGCCAAATTCTAAGGGCGAAATCAATAGCCGCGAGCTCTAAATCATGAGTGGCATATCTAGTCTCCGCAGGCTTTAATTGCCTAGAAGCATACACAACAACACGTTCCCTTCGTAACAACCCTAGATTTTTGAAATATTTTTAAATTTGATTTTATTCATTTTGAGATATTTTAAATTTGTTTTACTTCTAGATTTCAGTTTTAAAATATTTTTAAAGTGGTATTATAATTTTCCAAAGCTTATTGTATTTTATATACAATTTTTAAATCCTAGTTTCTACTATTTAGAAATTTTCTTAATTAATTTATATTTTTCTAAAATTTATTTATTTATTTTCTTTCTTATTTTATTTTGTTTTTCTATTTTATTTGTTTATATTTTTATTTGTTTAAAATGAAGAAAAGAAAAAGAAATATGAAGAGTCCATAACCTTTTCATATACCATAACCTTTTCATATGCTTTTGTCTTTTCACTTTTTCAATTAGCACTTGCATTGAATGGCTGACCATATCTCCTTCTCATAGCCGTATACTTTCATTTTTCACGCAAGAGAAAAAAAAACTTCTCATCTCTAAAAGTTCGGCCATCATTCTGAAAATTTTGGTAATGATTTTTTTCATTTTTTCTTACTTTCTTTTCTTGTTTTATTTATTATTCTTGTCATGCTTTCTCCTATCACGCTCGGCCATAGCTCCTCCACCATTAACATCACCTTCACCACCACCTTGCTTGGATTCAACCTCCTCCAACCCCACTGACCATGGCAAGATGGTGGCCCCTTATGTTGCAAACTCCACAAAATAATACAACCATCACTTGAAAACCAAGCTAGCCGACCTCTACATGCATCACCACTTCACACTTCCCCTCGGCCACCTCTAGCACCACCTCCACTAGCCACTAACTGATCATTTACCACTGCTGCACCATCACTTGACTACCACCAAGCAAGGCCGAGCCACCAATGGCCATAGCCGAGCCTTGTGGTTGCACAAAAATTCATTTTGTTGCCTTGACTTTTGTATTTTCATGTCACAACTTCCGTCCTTCATATCCAAGCTAGGCCGAGCCATGTTGTTCCATACCTGACCCAAACTCATAGGCAAGGCCAAATACTTGAACCATATGGACGAGCATATGATTGGTTGAAACATGGGCAAGTTGTGTTGTTCTTTGTTGTTTTATATTTCTAGTTGTTTAATAATGATTTGTGTTGTAAATTCATGTGCAATATCTTGTTTTGTTTGCTATGTACAAGATAACCACTTTGGCACTCCCCTCACTTGAATCCGTATTCGTGCTTTCATGCTTTTCGGATCTTTGTTCGTGTGTTTGAATTGTTAACTCCAGCGATAAGAGGTGAGTAATTCACACATGACATCTGTACTTATATAATTAGTAAATTGACACCATGTGAATCTGTAGATTATATTTTCATGTTATACCTGCCTGTGATATGATCATATGATGTTCACCCTGTTTATACACCTGTCATATCATCTGTTACTGCTATATGATGCTATACTGTTTATTTATATCAGTTTATCACACTGCAAGTTCCCTGTAGGATAGAATCACTATGGGTTGAAATGATACATACCCGAACATACTTTAGAATAGGGAAAAATCGTTATAGGCTGAAATGATAGGCTTGAACGATTTTTATTTATTTCATTTTACTTGGGATTGCGGGTTTGAAATGATAGAACCCAGATTTTCTTTGTAAATTACGGCTTGAAATGATATATTATCTGTATCACTTGACCTAGGTTTGAAAATATTATACAGACCCGTGGTTTGTATATATTTTTTTGAAATTTTAAAAGTATTTTTAAAATGTTAATTTATGATAATTTAATTTAAGATTAAATTTAAAATGATTTCTATAAAGTGTTAATGATTTTTGTACAAGTTAAAAATGGGAAATAAATGAATAGTTAAGTTGAAATTTGAAATATAACTTAAATTTTGAAATTTGAGAATTTTGTTTAAAAGTGAATTTTAAAGTAAGTAAATGAAATGAAAAATAAGTTATATTAAGAAATTTAAATTTAAGTGTTAAGTTAAATTTTAAAAATAAAGAATAGAAATCGGTATACTTGAATTTAATAAGTAAATTATATTTTGATTTTTTGTATGAAAATTTCACTTTATAAAATCATAAATTAAAGGGTATTTAAATGATTGTTCTAAAGTGAGAAAATATGATTTTTTATGAGTTAAATATTGTTTAAATTAAAGTTTAATTGTTTACGAAATTGTATTGAAAATCTTGAATTTTATTAACAGCATTTCAAAAATGCTATCATTTCTAAAGTAAACAATATTACAGCATTTCTAACTACAACTATAAAAATGAACTAAGAGCTATCACAGCACTTTGGAAGTGCTGTAGTTGCAGAATTAATATTTGAAGCTAAACTATTACAGTAGTTTTAAATGCTATCTTTATTTAATTGAATTGTTTTCAAATGTAACTTACCGTAGCATTTTCCGAATGCTGCAAAAGCTGAAATTTCTCCGTTTTAATAAATTTAAGTGAATAAATGAATGCTGAAAGGAAATTCTTTTTGGAAATTTAATAATTGATTATTAAGTATAATAGCTTCATTTTTAAATGGTTTAAACAGAGTATTTTGATTTGAAATATAAACTATTTTGAAATGTGATTTGGAATGGTATTCAAATTAAATAAAGATGAATGAGGTTTTGAAAAGATATTTTGATTTTTTTTTTTTTGGCAAGGCCGACGGTTTTAAAGTGGACCGACCACTTTTATTACGAACGTAATAAAGTTGAAGTACAGGAGAAAGGTAGAGACACCTTTGCTACTATGATAGTTAGAAAAAATAAGTACGGCACAGGAGTGTGACAGACGTGTCACAGCTACATAGAAAATAACTAGACTAGTTCTCCTCCATAGAGGAAGAATCACCAACACCCTCATTATCCCGGGAAGAAACCAAACTGGACCCAATAAGACCATAAAAGGGGCGAAAACGAAGAGCAAGAGTGGGATCATAATAGTCAACTTCAGAGGAGTAAATAAAAGATCGATCCCAAGCAGTATCAGCTAGAATTCCGGAATTGATGTCAGAGTACGTTCCATCTAAATCAAGGACCAAAGAGTCTCTAGAAATTCTGTAGAAAAGGCAACGTAGGTCCATCAGATCATCAGATATATATCTAAAGTAGGATTCGTCAACAGGGTTGAATCTCATATTTTGAAATGAATTTGAAATGATATTGAATTTTTAACTGATATTTGATTTTTGAAGTATAAAATACCATTTTGAAATTTATAACCACGGGTTATAATAACGATTGGTTGTTAAAGAGACCGAGATCGGATATGGAGATACTATCTGTCGATATCGAAAACCACTTTAACAACTGTGTACGCAGTGTAGATTCCATAATGAAGTAGGATGGTGGCGACGTTCTTGAAGTATATAACATGGACCCGACTCCCGTGAGTTGGCTTAAGGTGGCTAAAACAGGAGCGATCTCGGGCCAAAAGAGGTAGCTCCTCTGGTTGGACGCACTTCTTCGATACCATTCTATTACTCTGTGATTGTTTGGTAGCCACCCATGATTTGGGAGTGTGTTCCGAGGTGGGCGTATGTGGCTGCTACGTTACCACCAGCCCATGTGCGTAATTGGTATATCTACCCTAGCATTGCCTCGTGTACCATGTCACCAACCATAGCGAGCCTTACTACGATTTTCTGTTTGTGTCGTACCTATGGAGTATCTTTTCATAGTCTTCCGATCAGGAGATATGCAGGTACCGTATAGACTATTGACATTATTTGTGATAAGGGCTATATGGGTAACCCCTTAACGCTATTTTGAAGTATGTTTATTTTACTGTAGACATTATTATAATAGCGCAATATTACTACATAATAAATAGTTTAACGGATCCTTAGAGGATGGGCGGTCCCAAGCATCCTTTAAGTTAGTTGTTCATTTACTGCAGTTCACTTGAGTTGGTTTACATTATATAAGTATGTATGTCCTGACTCGAATGTTTTGTGCTTTGCTTTACGCTCGGGTCAGCCTGAGTGTCCACAGCTTTGAATTTCTCTTTCTGAAGCTAGTCTTTGCTGGAGATTCTGCCTATCTATTTATCTATCTATTTTAGTTCATGTTGTTCTAGTTCATCTCATGTATTAGTGAACTTCTACGTATATGGGATTTCTATTATGTTGTTTTCAGACTGATATTATGTATTTGGTTTGAGACTTTGTTATAGTATCTTCATGAACTACTATGGTATTTTATTCCGCTACAAGTTATTCTAATATTTCTATGTCTGTGATTCTATGTGTTTGATTTTATTCGCTTCAAATTTTATTACAATCTGTTATTTTGCATCGTTCAAGTCTGACATGTGTGAATTATTGTCAATTTGAATGGTACAAAATAGCGAGTTGTTACATTTGGTATTAGAGCTTTAGTTTTAGGCAAACCATAGCCTGCAGAGAAAAAATTCATTAGAGGTAGGGTATAAATACCCTAGAATGAGTGAAATCAATCTCAGAATCATTTCTTTGTGAGAGAACGTATTTTAAAATATAAAATGATTTTCAAATGATTTTTCAAAGGATTTTTCAAAGATTATTTTAATATAAAATTTTTCTTGTTTTAAAAGGATTTTTGAAACGTTTTCTAACTTCCTTCTTTTTGTATCCACCTTTTAGTGTTTTCTTTCTTTAGGACATTCATTCAAGTGAATTTATCTTGGCTTATCTTAATTTATCTTTGGCATCTCTTTATCTTGTCCTAAATTCATTCTTGATCTTTCTGGGGTGAATCGAGGAAATGCCAGAGGTAGGAGTCGTGGTATTGCCTCAGCTCCTCAGCCAGTTGCACCTGTTGGGTTTGCTGTTCTCTGTAAGGAATTCACTCAACTTGGTGGAACCCCGTTCACTGGTTCAGAGAGCATTATTGAAGCCCAACAATGGCTGTGGGGTTTTGAGAGGATATACTGGTCTTGAGATTACTGATGCCCAGAAGCATTAGTTAGCAGCTTGGCAGTTACATGAGGCTGCCCTAGATTGGTGGGAGTCTGTTACGGCTAACACCGTCGAGGCTGATATTACTTGAGAGCAGTTTATGTATCTTCTCGTCTTTCTTTGAATTCTGTTTTTCTATCTCTTCATGCCTTTATAAGTTTATCTAACATCTTTCCAGGGATGCTTTCATTGCTAAGTGGATGCCCGAGGCCGGAAAATCCCAGCTTTATTGAGAGTTCATGGATCTCAAGCAGGGAAGTGTGTCTTTTGCTGAGTATGAGAGGAAGTTCAACGAACTTTCCAAGTTTGGTCCTAGCCTAATAGACACTCCTCTCAAGAAGAATGAGAAGTTCATAGCTGGTGCTCGTCCCGGGTACTACGATCGTCTCATTTCTCATGTTCATGGAACTTTTTACCCAGCTTATGGATATGGATATCCGATATGAGAAGCCTACTTCTAAGGGTCCTATTGTTTCTGGTGCTCCTTCAGCTCGGTCTTCCTATGCTAATTCTAAGAAGCGTAAGCCCAATTTCCACCAGCAGAAGAAGAATTGGCTCAAGAATTCAGATCTGGAATCTTCATCATCTTCTCCTTCTCAGAGGCAGCCTGTTGATCTTTCTTCCATCACCTGCTTCAGATGTGATCAGAAGGGACACTATGCCAATAGTTGTCCTACTTTAACTGGTGCTACTATTCCTCCACCTGCGCAATTGGCTAGGCGTTATCTCTGCCATATCTGTCTCCAGCCTGGTCATTTCAAGAAGGATTGCCCTACTCAGCAGAAGGGTAAGCCTTCTGGTATATTTACTGTCACTTCTGCATCTTCTCCAGCTCCGGCACCTGCTCCTGCTCCTACTCCAAGTGATTACCAAGGTACTCTTCAGGGCACCTTTTCTTTATTTCAGCATTCTGTTCGTGTTTTATTTGATACCAGAGCTTCCCACGGTTTCATTTCTGTTGATTTTTGTGATAAGTTTTAGCATCTTCTTTCTCCTGAGTATGATTTTGTACCTTTATGTGTTTCAAATCCAATTGGGGGTCCGACAAACCTTAATCGAATTTGTAAACATGTAGAACTTCTCTATTCTGATCATTGCTTCGGTGGTGATTTCTATGTTTTGGGCTTCGATGCTTTTGATTTATTGCTTGGAGGTGATTGGCTTGGTAAGCATGATGCTCGTATATCTTGTAAAGCCCAGTCTGTTTATCTTGTTGATGATCAAGGAAATTCCTTGACTATTCAGTGCCGCATGCCTCAGGATTTTGCTAGCTGTTTTATTTATTATCTGGATTCTTCTTCTGGTGATCTTCATTCGACCCGTGTGGTCAGATTCTATCCATATGTTTTTGGCGAAGTTACTGCTTAATCTCCTAGGCGAGAAATTGATTTTCGCGTTGATCTTATTCCTGGAGCTCGACCTACTGTTCTTCCTCCTAGAAGAATGGCACCCCGCGAAAAAATTGAGTTAGCAAAGCAAATTGAGGACTTGTTCTCCAAATGTAACGACCCGCCTTTTTGAACAGTTTAAACCGACGATCAAATACACATGTCGATTCCAAACCATTAAAAGGGCAGATAGTTATTGGGGTAATTAAGAAAAGAAAAGGAAGGGAAATAAAGGAAATGAAACAACACAGAATCTCACAGCGGAAGGCTAAAGTATAATAATAAAATAACAGTTCATGAAGCTGTTAATTAAATGAATACATTTGAAATGAATACATTTGATTATTAATATACAACATTTATCAGAGTTACATACACAACAAATATCATACAACAACGCAGCGGAATGGAATGAATATAATAGTAGTAGATAATATACCAAATCTTCGTCTCCGTCCTCCAAGGAAATGATCTTCAACCTAAACTGAAAACTCAGGACTGACCCGAGCGTAATGAAAAGACAAAACACTCGAGTCAGGACTAAAATATCCTTATGAAAGTGAAATCAATCGTAAATAAATATGAGTGTAACGGCGTCAGAGATGTTTACGGGGTTTGACATCTCCTATCCAGTGTCAACGTGCGTGCAATAACTCAAGAGATGTTACGAGATTTTCCATCTCTCAAGGATCCGTGAAACTATCTACTATATAGTAATATACGCTAAGTAGATAATGTCTATCAGTAATATAAAGTATCAAAATAGCGTTAAGGCGTTACCATAATCCCCCTTAACACATTTTATATTCCCAAAAGCATATACAAGACCGTAGTTTCCCCAAAACCGGAAGTCACCAGAGGGCAATCCATATACTCAAGGTACAAATCAAAACGTAGTGGTCGCGAATAGGATAATCAGTATGACAAGGTACATGAGGCAATACCAACTAGGATACTAGTAGTTGCGTGATCCGGACTGATGTTGGGCATAGCCAGCAGCTACCCCAACACCGCGAAACAACACTCCCAAATCAAGGGGTGCACCCAAATCGCATCACAAATGTAATAGATATGGTATCGAAGAAGTGTGTCCGCTAGAGGTGGCGAACCTCAATGGCCCGGCGCGGCTCCTGTTTTAGTCATGTCAGGGGTCATCCAAAAATCGTTCTCTTTCTTCAGTCAACGCGTTCACCAAACCATCCACTTCATTCTGGATCATCACTCCGCGTATAATAGTTATTAAAGTGGTTTTCGGTATCGACAGAGAGTATGTCCATATCCGATCCCGGTCTCTTTAATAACTACGTATTATTACACCTTTGGCTCTTTATATTTCAAATCGATTCATAATTGATATCAAAATATCATATTCGCTTCAAAAATCAAATCCATTCAAATATCATCGTATCTTTCAAAATATCAGATTTCATATTTAAATTAAAGATTTAAATATAAACATTTCACCTTATTGACCAGCTTAGGATTTTAGAAAAATAGTTTTAAGTAGTTTAAAAGTAGTTTTAAATAATTAAAATAGTTAAAAACACTTAAAATCTTTAAAATGGATTTAAAATAGATAAATTAGTTTAAAATAATTTAAATTGGGTTAAGTAGATTTAAAATAGATTAAAATAGTTTAAGTATTCAAAAATGGTTTATATAACCGAGAAATTTGGAAAACAAAATAAAACAGCTTCAAAACCAAACCATTTCAATTATAACTTCCCAATTCAAATCAATTTCAATTTCCATTCTACCGATTCAATTTCGATTTCAATTCAAAACAATGTCAACTTTAACTTTAAGTCAATTCAATTCTACATTCACCTTTAATTAATTCAATTTCAATTTATATCGATTTGGAGCTTGATTTCTCAAAATATCAATTTATAACACTTAACAAAATTTCCAACAATATTCAAGTTTAAATCCAAATTCCAAATATGATTCAATTCCAAACTCGATTTCAAAATATCATTTTCATATCACTTTTACTTAGTAATATTCAAAGCTCAAAATAATGTTCAATCTTTAAAACAATAAATTTCCGAAATTCAATCATATCCAAATTTTAAATCTCAAAGTCTCCACTTAAATTTTATTCAACAATTTCTTTTAACCAAATTTTATTTCAACATTCCAAACTCAATTTTTCGATAAATTCGATTTCTATAAATTGATTTCTATTTATAACTTTTAAATCGAAACATTTAAATAAATTTCAAATCGACGATTTCAAAAATTATTAATTTAGCCAATTCGGTGTCCGTATATAATTTTCTATCCTATGGCCAAGTAATTATTTATTTCAATTAAATGTCAGGGATGAGTATATATTACTTAAATTAAATCACAGTATCATATGTATGCATAACAGGATCTATATAAGCAAATAAACATCCAACATTCAATTATCAACCAATAGCATCCATCAAAATACATCATCCAATAAACAATACAATTCATGGCAGTTTCATAGTTATCAATGTCAGGTAATTTAATCGCAATTCAATTTTAATTTCAATTTAACTGTCAATTTAATTTTTCAACGGTTAATGCAAAAGACAAGCTATATGACAATTAAATTTTTATCAAACAACGACAAATAAGATCATAACACTTCATAATATCAATTTAACTAGCACAAAGATATTTAGTACGGTGTGAGCGTTATAAAACACTCACCTTGATTTTACGATTTTAAATCAAATCGAACGACGTTCGATTTAACTCAAAATTTTCTCTAGCTCCAAATGATTCCAATCCAGTTCCATTGCGTAGTCCTCGTCGATACGATTCCAACGCAAAAAGTTTCGTGCGTTTTCGACCCCGTATGAAAAAGTTATGCTATTTTAAAGTTTATACGAATTTAAATATACAATTTCAGCTTTATTTTAAATATCAAACCCTCAACTCCATCCTGGCCATCGATTTCTGCATCTTCAGATCTGAGCCGTCCCTCATCTCTTCTTCCTCAACGTGACAAACGCACGTATAAACAACCCATAGCCGCCGTTCTTCAAGCAATTGTCACGACCACCTCGACGACTTCCAGAACGATCAGGACCCATCATCTCGAAGGCCTTCGCGAGCTCCATCTTCACCGTGAGTATGGTCAAACTCGGCTGCACCTTTGGCCTCGAAAAACGTGAAAAACGCAGCGACTTTGAACGCGATTTCCCGTCGATCCGTGGCTCCGTTTTTGATCATCTCCGTATGGATTTGAAGCTTTCATCGTGCTCTACAACTTTGTAGTTAAGAGTTTTTGCTAATTGTTGATGGATTGAGAGGAAAATGAGAAAGAAGTTTCGAATTTCGTGGCCATTGATTCAGGAAATGGCGGCTAGGGCTGAAGTCAATTAGGGTTTCTGGATTAAGATAATAATAAAACTGCCTCGGTTTGCGTGCGTATTTATATAGGTAGGTCCAAAATCATCCGAACTCCAATCGAGACGTGCCGCCAGGCGTTTATAAGGTTTTATCACCATTCCGGACGCAATGGAACTAGTTTCAAGGCCTAATTCGATCATATGTGAGAGTTACGGAAATAAACGATCAATTTTAAATTAAACCGATTAAACGATTTTCTATGCGTTTTGGCTTGCCCCGGACAAACGGTAAATCCGATTGACACGAAATTTGAAACCTTACAATAATATGACATTACGGATGCAATGAAACTAGTTTCGTTGAAATCCGAGACCGTTTGAAAAATGAGTATTTTAACTCGCCAAATTAATATTAAAACAATTTCAACGCGTTTCGAGCTGCCACGGTCAAACGACAACTCCGATTGCTACGAAAATTGAAATCCGATAATAACTAACTATTACGGATCCAATGGAACTAGTTTTGTCCAATTCTGAGACTGTTCAAAAATTGGCTATTTTCCAGTCGATAATTAAATATTAAAATATTCAATTTTCACAAATAAATTTTAAATTCAGTTTTAAAAGTTCTATAACATCACTATAACTCCAATATGATAAAATAAAATTTTACAAATCATTTTTAATCATATTAAACCCGTTATTCAATTTATCCAATAAATTCCAGTTTTTAAAATCTTATTAACTCTATTATAATCCCAATAGATTCAACATTTATTATTATTCCAAACGACTTACAATTTTTTTTTTCTAACACTAAATCACGAAATCTTATTAAATTAGCTAATTTAATTATCGAAAATTTACGGGTCGTTACACTCTCCCCCACTCAAAACTTTTCGTCCTCGAAAAGGAAAAGAAGGGAAAAGAAAGGAAAAGAAACTAAGTATAGAATTCAACATTAGATATATTTTATTCAAAGTTACCAACTTATAAAACAATGAAATTCCATTTATAAAGTCATAACTACGCTTCCACTAACTTACTCCGAACGGCTTCCTAACTTTAAAAGTTAGTAATCAAAACAAGTTATAAAAAAAATTAAAACTTGAAAAAATTTCTAACACCCGGATTTTACGGAAAATTTCGGCAGAGTCTCCTTTGCGCGGCTCGATCGGAAAAATATAATAGCATATATATCATAAATATACATCTCATCTCAATGATGAGGCATCCCATATGTGGGGAAACAACATATAAATATCACCAATATCATATAAAACCGTAAGCGTACCTTTTATTTAGCATTTATTAGCATTTTACTTACATTATGCGTTTAGCGTAGAAGCGAACTCCACAACGAAGCGCAACCCCTTTGCTACCTACTAAAATGCTCAATAACTAAGTTAGAACCATGCATATAAAGATAGATCGATATATTTAGCCTACACAACATATATATAACCTATTTAGCTTCAAAACTGAGATTCCAATTTCAGGACAGCAAACAAATCTCAGTTTTAGGTCACCTAAACTATAAAATTTGGCAACAGAATCTAAACAAAACTTGTTGCATTCATTTTAATCTTTCCGGAATGTCCAAAATCATCGAATTCGGACCATTCATTCAAAAATTATGGCTGTTTTACTTAGCGGATACGCCTCAGCCTGGGCAATGAATTGCGCAGGTCAGCGACGTTTACCCGCGTTTCCGTCCTTCTAAACAACATCAAAACACAAAACACTTAAAACAAAAGTTTTCGCTTATGTTCTTAGCTTTCCAGAAAGTACAAGATCACCAAAATCCGATAAACCAGTCAAAAGATATGGCAAAAAAATACTAAGGGTGTATACTACAGATTTTACTTATTTTTACACAGGACAGCGAGTAACATTCAAGTTTTTAACCTAGTAGACGAAGGAATTTCTCAAGACACTCTAAATAAAAGTTGTGCTATAGTTTCTAAGCTTTTCAGAAAGTCCAAAATCGTCGAATTCCGTTCATCCATTTAAAAGTTATGGTTGTTTTCGTTTCAGCATATATCGGACAATTTTGGATTTTTCCAAAAATTTGCTTTTATTATTTCAAAGTACAAACCATCAAACTTCAAATTTTCTAAAGAAAAATCATAAAAACAAAGTTATTTATTTTCTTATTCATCCATGCAATAGGTTTTACATTCAATTTGTTTCCGATTTATTCAAGTTTGTTTCATTCACATTTTAAATTCAAGTCAATTTGCTTCAATTTATATTGAATTCAATTATATTTAATTTCACTTTGCTTCAAATTTGAATTTAGTTATTTTAAAATTTTATTCCATTTATTCAATTCCATTAACATTAATGAATTCAACTTAATCAATTATCATCCATCTAACAACCAATGCATATCAAACATTAACATCCATTCAAAATCTACCCTAAATCAATTATACATTTCCAAGTCAATTTTAATTTCATACACTTCCAAGTTTATTGACATTTAGTTATATTCAAATTTATTTAGTTTCCATTTACTAATTTTATTTTTCATAATTTTATTCATTCACTTATATATATCATTCATTTTACAGCTTAAAATTTCTTTTATATTTATAACTATCAATTGATCTTCACATTTTATTATTCACTCTCACACTGGTATATTATTTCTCTACTTATCCTTATTAGCATTTTAAACCTTTTAAGTATTTGGTAAGTTATAGTTATGCAAATAGAATGTAGTTAAACAACATACAACTTCTTTTCATTTAAAGTTGAATTTCAATTAATTAATTCTTAAGTCATTACTTAAATTTCACTATAATTTAATTTCACATTTACATTCACATATAGTATTTCCATTTTATATTAACATAATTGTGAATCACCTTTAAATGTTAATTTAAATTCCAATTATTTATTAACAATTTTATTTATATTTGCAACCATTAATTAAATGCATATTTCATTATTCAAACCTATACTTGTATATTATCCAATTAACAATTCATATAACATTTTTGAACTTCTTAAATATTTTGGTAAGTTATATCTATGCTATAGAATGAAATTTAATACTACGCGAGTTTTACAGTTTCAATTTTATTTTAAGTTCATAATTTCCTAATTCTAAGGATTTCTACTTCAATTGATATTTTCACTTAGCTCTTAGGTTCATTTCTCATTTCACAATTCAGAAGTTCCTCAATGATTCAAGTCTAAATTCATTTCAATCATTTAAAAAAATCATTAATTATTAAAGGACTTAAGAATTCCAATCCCGGTTTCATTTCAAATCAAGTTTTGAAACAATATATACTTATATAATTTATATATCAAATCATACTATAGAGAATACAAAATAAAATAAAAGTTGAATTAAAACAAGGTTTAGACAAGCTATTAAGTGGTCTCCCCCACTCGGACTCTCGAAAATAAACGCCGATGATGCGTGCACTCATCACCGAAATCATTTTCTAGCGTCAAGAGTAGGGAATATAACACTTATCATAAAAAAAAATCCTTCGAAAACAATTTCAACTCAATTATACTATCATATAATACTCATATTATATATTTCAAATTCTTGTAAGTCAATTTCAAACACCGGAATTTAAATTACCAAATCCAAGTTAAAATTCATTTATATTCATTATCAATTGTGTTTACAAGATTTCATTTTCCTAAATCCATTGTTATTTAATCAATTGTTGTAAATATTGACTGATCAAACAATAACGATAATAATCTAATATTATCATCTCCTAACAATCAATTCAATCAAAATGAATAAATATTCAAATAATTCTTTATATAAAAATATATTCCAAAACGATATTGTGTTGGTTTGTCCTATTCGAGTGTTTAGAAATTCCTATCGACGCCTTGGCGTCCCAAGTATCGACCAGAATTCATAAATACTCAACGGAACAAAGTTAACACAATATAAAACCATTTTATATCAAATAACAAGTACGCTCTCTCATATACACTCAACTCATTCATATAGTTTACCTCTATTTCAATGAGTTATTCCCCACTAGAGCCAAGGTTTATCGCTAAACCAAAGCTCTGATACCAACTGTAACGACCCGCCTTTTTGAACAGTTTAAACCGACGATCAAATACACATGTCGATTCCAAACCATTAAAAGGGCAGATAGTTATTGGGGTAATTAAGAAAAGAAAAGGAAGGGAAATAAAGGAAATGAAACAACACAGAATCTCACAGCGGAAGGCTAAAGTATAATAATAAAATAACAGTTCATGAAGCTGTTAATTAAATGAATACATTTGAAATGAATACATTTGATTATTAATATACAACATTTATCAGAGTTACATACACAACAAATATCATACAACAACGCAGCGGAATGGAATGAATATAATAGTAGTAGATAATATACCAAATCTTCGTCTCCGTCCTCCAAGGAAATGATCTTCAACCTAAACTGAAAACTCAGGACTGACCCGAGCGTAATGAAAAGACAAAACACTCGAGTCAGGACTAAAATATCCTTATGAAAGTGAAATCAATCGTAAATAAATATGAGTGTAACGGCGTCAGAGATGTTTACGGGGTTTGACATCTCCTATCCAGTGTCAACGTGCGTGCAATAACTCAAGAGATGTTACGGGATTTTCCATCTCTCAAGGATCCGTGAAACTATCTACTATATAGTAATATACGCTAAGTAGATAATGTCTATCAGTAATATAAAGTATCAAAATAGCGTTAAGGCGTTACCATAATCCCCCTTAACACATTTTATATTCCCAAAAGCATATACAAGACCGTAGTTTCCCCAAAACCGAAAGTCACCAGAGGGCAATCCATATACTCAAGGTACAAATCAAAACGTAGTGGTCGCGAATAGGATAATCAGTATGACAAGGTACATGAGGCAATACCAACTAGGATACTAGTAGTTGCGTGATCCGGACTGATGTTGGGCATAGCCAGCAGCTACCCCAACACCGCGAAACAACACTCCCAAATCAAGGGGTGCACCCAAATCGCATCACAAATGTAATAGATATGGTATCGAAGAAGTGTGTCCGCTAGAGGTGGCGAACCTCAATGGCCCGGCGCGGCTCCTGTTTTAGTCATGTCAGGGGTCATCCAAAAATCGTTCTCTTTCTTCAGTCAACGCGTTCACCAAACAATCCACTTCATTCTGGATCATCACTCCGCGTATAATAGTTATTAAAGTGGTTTTCGGTATCGACAGAGAGTATGTCCATATCCGATCCCGGTCTCTTTAATAACTACGTATTATTACACCTTTGGCTCTTTATATTTCAAATCGATTCATAATTGATATCAAAATATCATATTCGCTTCAAAAATCAAATCCATTCAAATATCATCGTATCTTTCAAAATATCAGATTTCATATTTAAATTAAAGATTTAAATATAAACATTTCACCTTATTGACCAGCTTAGGATTTTAGAAAAATAGTTTTAAGTAGTTTAAAAGTAGTTTTAAATAATTAAAATAGTTAAAAACACTTAAAATCTTTAAAATGGATTTAAAATAGATAAATTAGTTTAAAATAATTTAAATTGGGTTAAGTAGATTTAAAATAGATTAAAATAGTTTAAGTATTCAAAAATGGTTTATATAACCGAGAAATTTGGAAAACAAAATAAAACAGCTTCAAAACCAAACCATTTCAATTATAACTTCCCAATTCAAATCAATTTCAATTTCCATTCTACCGATTCAATTTCGATTTCAATTCAAAACAATGTCAACTTTAACTTTAAGTCAATTCAATTCTACATTCACCTTTAATTAATTCAATTTCAATTTATATCGATTTGGAGCTTGATTTCTCAAAATATCAATTTATAACACTTAACAAAATTTCCAACAATATTCAAGTTTAAATCCAAATTCCAAATATGATTCAATTCCAAACTCGATTTCAAAATATCATTTTCATATCACTTTTACTTAGTAATATTCAAAGCTCAAAATAATGTTCAATCTTTAAAACAATAAATTTCCGAAATTCAATCATATCCAAATTTTAAATCTCAAAGTCTCCACTTAAATTTTATTCAACAATTTCTTTTAACCAAATTTTATTTCAACATTCCAAACTCAATTTTTCGATAAATTCGATTTCTATAAATTGATTTCTATTTATAACTTTTAAATCGAAACATTTAAATAAATTTCAAATCGACGATTTCAAAAATTATTAATTTAGCCAATTCGGTGTCCGTATATAATTTTCTATCCTATGGCCAAGTAATTATTTATTTCAATTAAATGTCAGGGATGAGTATATATTACTTAAATTAAATCACAGTATCATATGTATGCATAACAGGATCTATATAAGCAAATAAACATCCAACATTCAATTATCAACCAATAGCATCCATCAAAATACATCATCCAATAAACAATACAATTCATGGCAGTTTCATAGTTATCAATGTCAGGTAATTTAATCGCAATTCAATTTTAATTTCAATTTAACTGTCAATTTAATTTTTCAACGGTTAATGCAAAAGACAAGCTATATGACAATTAAATTTTTATCAAACAACGACAAATAAGATCATAACACTTCATAATATCAATTTAACTAGCACAAAGATATTTAGTACGGTGTGAGCGTTATAAAACACTCACCTTGATTTTACGATTTTAAATCAAATCGAACGACGTTCGATTTAACTCAAAATTTTCTCTAGCTCCAAATGATTCCAATCCAGTTCCATTGCGTAGTCCTCGTCGATACGATTCCAACGCAAAAAGTTTCGTGCGTTTTCGACCTCGTATGAAAAAGTTATGCTATTTTAAAGTTTATACGAATTTAAATATACAATTTCAGCTTTATTTTAAATATCAAACCCTCAACTCCATCCTGGCCATCGATTTCTGCATCTTCAGATCTGAGCCGTCCCTCATCTCTTCTTCCTCAACGTGACAAACGCACGTATAAACAACCCATAGCCGCCGTTCTTCAAGCAATTGTCACGACCACCTCGACGACTTCCAGAACGATCAGGACTCATCATCTCGAAGGCCTTCGCGAGCTCCATCTTCACCGTGAGTATGGTCAAACTCGGCTGCACCTTTGGCCTCGAAAAACGTGAAAAACACAGCGACTTTGAACGCGATTTCCCGTCGATCCGTGGCTCCGTTTTTGATCATCTACGTATGGATTTGAAGCTTTCATCGTGCTCTACAACTTTGTAGTTGAGAGTTTTTGCTAATTGTTGATGGATTGAGAGGAAAATGAGAAAGAAGTTTCGAATTTCGTGGCCATTGATTCAGGAAATGGCGGCTAGGGCTGAAGTCAATTAGGGTTTCTAGATTAAGATAATAATAAAACTGCCTCGGTTTGCGTGCGTATTTATATAGGTAGGTCCAAAATCATCCGAACTCCAATCGAGACGTGCCGCCAGGCGTTTATAAGGTTTTACCCCCATTCCGGACGCAATAGAACTAGTTTCAAGGCCTAATTCGATCATATGTGAGAGTTACGGAAATAAACGATCAATTTTAAATTAAACCGATTAAACGATTTTCTATGCGTTTTGGCTTGCCCCGGACAAACGGTAAATCCGATTGACACGAAATTTGAAACCTTACAATAATATCACATTACGGATCCAATGAAACTAGTTTCGTCGAAATCCGAGACCGTTTGAAAAATGACTATTTTAACTCGCCAAATTAATATTAAAACAATTTCAACGCGTTTCGAGCTGCCACGGTCAAACGACAACTCCGATTGCTACGAAAATTGAAATCCGATAATAACTAACTATTACGGATCCAATGGAACTAGTTTTGTCCAATTCTGAGACTGTTCAAAAATTGGCTATTTTCCAGTCGATAATTAAATATTAAAATATTCAATTTTCACAAATAAATTTTAAATTCAGTTTTAAAAGTTCTATAACATCACTATAACTCCAATATGATAAAATAAAATTTTACAAATCATTTTTAATCATATTAAACCCGTTATTCAATTTATCCAATAAATTCCAGTTTTTAAAATCTTATTAACTCTATTATAATCCCAATAGATTCAACATTTATTATTATTCCAAACGACTTACAATTTTTTTTTTCTAACACTAAATCACGAAATCTTATTAAATTAGCTAATTTAATTATCGAAAATTTACGGGTCGTTACACCAAAGGTCTGATCAAACCTAGCCATTGAGAATGGGGAGCAATGGTGGTTTTTGTCACCAAGTCCGATGGATCTTTGAGGATGTGTGTTGATTATAGGGAGCTGAATAAGCTCACTATGAAAGATAGATATCGAATGCCTCGTATCAATGATATGTTCGATTGGCTTTGTGGTGCCACTGTTTTCTCTCAGCTTGATCTTGCCACAGGTTTTCACCAGCTCAGGGTTGCTGAGGAAAGCATTCCCAAGACTACTTTCCGTACTGAGAATGGGTTTTATGAGTTGTTAGTCATGCCTTTTGGTTTGACTAATGCTCCTGCTTTCTTTGTTGATTTGATTAATCGTGTTTTTTGTGATGTGCTTAATAAATTTGTTCTAGTCTTTGTTGATGATATCCTTGTCTTTTATAAGACCAAGAAAGAGCATGAGTCGCATTTGAAATCTATTCTGGAAATTCTTAGAAATCATCAATTGAAGGCCAGATTTTCTAAATGCCATTTTTGGAAAGATGAAGTCCGATTTCTTGGACATTTTGTTTCTGGTAATGGAGTTTCTGTTAATCTAGCCAAGATTGCTGCGATCAATGTAAGTCTTTCTTTCTGTCTCTTTTTCCTTCGTCATTTAATTATTCTATCTTTTTTGTTGTTCTTATTTCTCCCTATTCTGTTACAGGATTGGGAATGCCCTATGACTCCATCAGATATCCATAGTTTTCATGGTCTTGTCGGTTATTACCGGAGATTCATTGAGAATTTTGCTCAGATTGCTGCACCTCTCACTGCTTTGACTCGTAAGAATGCTGGGTTAATCTGGGTTATTGTGGATAGACTGACCAAGTCCGCTCATTTCATTCCGGTCAAGTCTACTCGTTCTGCTTCTAGCTTGTCTGAGATCTACATGAGAGAGATTGTTCGTCTCCATGGTGTTCCTCTCAGTATTGTTTGTGATCGTGATCCTATCCTTACCAGTCAGTTTTGGAAAGCTTTTCAGGAATCTTTGGGCACTCATTTGAATCTGAGCACTACTTACCATCCACAGACCGACGGTCAAATAGAAAGAGTGAATCAGATTCTCTAAGATCTCCGTCCTTGTGTGCTTGATTATGGAGGATCTTGGGAAGATCATCTTCATCTTGTCGAATTCACCTACAATAATAGTTATCATGTATAATCTTATCTTCTGTTTTAAGCTTATCTTAATCTCTTTATCTATTTCATTCCATCTCTGAATTCAGGCCAGTATTAAAATGTCTCCGTTTGCTGCTTTTTATGGACGACCTTTTAGATCTCCATCTTGTTGGATTGAATCCGGTAATCGTTTGGTTCTTGGCCTTGATTTGGTTTTGGAGGCTTTTGAGAGAGTTGAAGAGATTAAGAGGAAGTTGAGGGTTGCCAGGATAGGCAGAAGAAGTACGCCGACAGGCGAAGGCGGAGTTTGGAGTTTGTTGTTAGTGATCAGGTTTTCCTTAAGCACTACTACAAAACATGCCATTTGCATCGGTTGTTTACCCCCCTTTTGCATCAGTTCAACAACCGATGCATATGCAACCGATGCAACAGGCTTAACACTTTTGCATCAGTTCTGAAACCGATGCAAAAATGTCCTTTTTGCATCGGTTGTTACTAACAACTGATGAAAAATATCATGGTTGGTTGCTTGAAGACAGCCCCCATGTTGCATCGGTTGTAATTAAAACCGATGCAACAAAGTAACTTGTTGCATCGGTTTTTTATAACAACTGATGCACACTAATCTCTATTGCATCGGTTTTTTATAACAACCGATGCAAACTAATCCCTCTATTGCATCAGCTATTTATACCTGATGCAAAAAAGCCATTCTCAGAAACCATTATTACAAAGTGTATATATATATATTATTGATTATAACAAACAATTATTGCATGCAATATTACAATCATTCAAAATTAAATTTGATGGCAAATACAAACTGAATAACAAAATACCAAAATAAACATATATCAATTAAAGTGTTAATAATCTATACAAAATAATGGTTCATACATTCATTTTCATTTCATTGTTGCATATTGCTCTCTGTTTTTTTTATTGTCTTCATTTCATTGTTGCATATTGCTCTCTTTTTTTTTCACTGGCCATAATCAACCACTGCACATCCATACATCCATCCCACTGCACATCAAATTACAACACCCATCCTGTACCTCATTCCCAATACTTCCCAAACAAACCCTACACTTCATTGTACTGCTTCTTCACATCGCATTGCAATTTCACCACAAAATCACATTTTCCTACCCACGGTCTTCTCCATAACCTACTCCAATCACAATGACCTGCTAAAACCACCGACCTCTGCTAGAACCACTAACCGGCCATCAGAGAAACACAACAGCTGAAACATCATCACACAAAACTCCATACATTTCATTCCATCACCTAGCAGAAGTACATACACTGCCATAGCCACCACCACCATACAATACAACTGCTGCCAAGCCCACACTCAATCAACCAGAACTACTTGCCTCAACCATTCACTACATCAACCCTCTCATCCTCCATAAGTTGTTGTAACATTACAATTCAACACCCCATTTCATCATCACAAACCATCACTGCAGCTGTTTTACCACTCCTCAACATTTCTACAACTTCCCCTGACTTCTCATCCTTACTAACAACTTCTATCCCCTAAAACATCCCTGTCATCTGCCTTCGACCTGCAAATTTCGTCCTTCACTCATCAGCAACTCTTCTCTGCCCTGACCCTGACATCAAACACTCATCACTGCAAACCAAACAACTCTAACCCCTTACTATTTCTAACTCAATATTTCCACTGTTCCAACCATTCACCATCTTCATTATCACTTGCCTTCACCCTGGACATTGCACACAAACTGTTCATCTTCAACCTTCCCAATCACCACTTCGACAGCCACTTACTTGCCATATACAACTTACCCACCAGTACAATTTCATACTATACCATACTTCCCTGCCCTGAAGTAAAATTAAAGATACTGCAGTTAAAGTTTCATAGGGCAAGTTGTTCCATAACATAAGATGCTATGTGAGTTTGTATAAAAGGACAACTAGCCTCAATTAATGTCTTAAATAATTAACAAACAGAAGGTCCATCTGGATGTTAAACTAATGAAGAGAAAGGTACCTTTCCTTTTGATATTTTAACGAATGATATCCTCGTTAGCTAGCTTTGGATTATTTTATCAGAAGCTCGTAATGAGAGGATTGCCGTGAAGGTCGATCTGTAGCTATCAATAACTTTTCCTTGACCACATCAACACCTGTCACACACACTCATAATTAATTACTACGGTAATTCAGTTGGCCGTTGATGATTCCATGTTAATGTAGGAAAAGTTACAAACTTAATCCATTTGATTATATATTAGTATAATATGTGTATATTATAACTAGGCATCACGTAAAAATATTATGAGTGAATTAGTTTTAAACTTAATGAAAATTGATACCTACTTACTCATAAACTAAACCACAGACTAACAGCTAAATTAGATCATATCTTGTTTTGACAACCAAACTATGCAGCAAAAACTTGATTCAGACTTATTTCAGGTTAGATAAAAGCACATAGGAAAGATGAAAAAGAGAAGAAATCATAGCAAAACATGAAGTAAAAAGGAAAGGAAAGTACAGAGCTTACCATATCTCTGTATCAAATTCGGTAATGCTTTATGCCAGCATGGTGGTAGTGAATGCCATGTGCAGCCCAAACTTCACATGGAGCATAACTAATTTCTTGTAGGTGTAACATCCTCATCTGAAACCCCATAACAAAACCTGATTATCTCACCCATAATCACATATGCTATATCACCCACCCAATCTGGCCGTATTCATCAAATTGGATAGCAGGTTAGATAGTATAGAGCAATCACATACAAGAGCATAATGGCCAATGCTATGCACATAACTTATTATAGCATCTCCAACAGCTAATTCAGCCAAATATTAAGCATTCCTTGCAAATTTATGTTGAGTCAAAGCTTCTATGAAGATTTTGATTGCTGACAACAATATAAAGGCAATCGACAAATCAAGACCTACATATGGTACTCTAGATTATAGGTTGATTATTTGATGTTGTAATAGTGATAAACTTGTTAAAATCTATCCTCAAATAATCATGCATCTCAAATATAGTCGATATATATACATTTAAACATCATTGCACATTCACTGTGAAAATTTACACAGACCGGTCGACCGGTTGAAAATGGGGCGGTCGACCGTTTCTGGTAAAGTTGCACAGTAAACGTGCACACATGCACATAACGACTATATATTTAAAATCCTGTCTACCGGTCATTTTTTGACCTGTCGACCGTTTTTAAACAGAAAGCAAGTTTTCCAAACGACACTTCTCTTCTCCAAAAGTTGCATCTCCTACCTTTCAACAATAATCACAACTCTTAATGGCAACTGTTTCACCAAGAGTTACAACTATTTCTTCTTATATATACTCATCTAAATCGTTGATTCAAACATGAATTTTATGATTATTATATGCTTTCTCTGATCTTACTTTCTAACATTCTTGCATTCTAAAAGCACTCATTTAATTAATAGCTTATTGAATCATTGAAACTATTTTATACCTTTTGATTCAATAAGCAATATACCTTCTTTAATCTTCACAAAAAACATCATTCATATTCTTTGAGGATAAGATTATAGGAAGGGTGTACTACTAGTGACAAATCCGTGTTTTCAAGAACACAAGTTGTCAACAACAATTGTATTTGTTTTTGTTGAAGTCCTCGTGTTGTAAGAGGCAAGTGTTAAAGTCCTCAGTGTATTAGAGGCGTGAAATCCCGTTCGGTTGTTCGGGTATTGTAAACCTGTTCCTCCGGGTGAAGCGAGGTAGTTAATAGTAAAAATCCAGATAGGAGTCTGGGACTGGACGTAGGACGGTGCTCCGAACCAGTATAAAAATCTCTGGTGTGATTTTTCTATTTTTATTTTTGCTTTGCTACTATCATCTATTTTCCGCATTTATATTATAGTCCATATTACACGATCCGTGTGTACTATATTAGTACGTGCATTAGTATACTCACCCCCACTTTCATTTGGTATCAGAGCACGGTTATCATATAACCGTAACACAGTTATTTGATATATTCTTGTAATATGGCAAATAACGCAAGTACTAGCACTCAAAACACCACTTACACGGAAGGTCAATCGACACAAAGACCTCCATTTTTCAATGGTCTTAACTATAGTTATTGGGCAACACGTATGTCATTTTTTATGCAATCAAGTAGCTATGATGCTTGGAATGCTACTCAAAGAGAAATAGTGAATCCAACAACTGATTATTCAGAATGGACTGCTGCTGAGAAAATGGCAGCAGCCGTAAATGCAAGAGCAATAAATATGTTGTTCTGTGCATTAGACCAAAATGAATATAACCGTGTTAGCATCTGCACTACTGCATATCAAATTTGGCAAACGCTAAAAATCACTCATGAAGGTACTAACAAGGTTAAACAAGCCAAAATAGCAATGCTGAAAAGTCAATTTCAAAATTTCAAAATGAAACCAAATGAGACAATCAATGAAATGTATTCACGGTTTCAAACTATTCACCATGCACTTATTGGCTTAGGACAAAAATATTCTTATTTTGATGTTGTTTCAACAGTCCTACATTCTCTGACTAGTGAATGGGAAGGAAAAGTATTGGCAATTGAAGAAGCTAATGACCTTTCCGTCATGAAGCCAGATGAATTGATAGGAAATTTAATGTCATATGAAGCAAATGTGCAGGCTAGAAAAGAACAGAAAGAAGAAAAGAAAAATGTAGCATTTCATGTTGAGAAAGATGAAAATGAATCGGATTCTGAAGACGAAGATTTGGCATTCATTGCAAAAGGATTCAAAAAATTCCTAAAATATCGAAAAGCCAGTCGCTACAATAAAAGGAAACCTGGATCAAATAAACCATCTTCATCTGCTATAGAATGTTTCAACTGCCATAAAAAGGGACACATGCAGAAGGATTGTCCAGAACAAAAGAAGATGTCAGAAAATGACAAATTCAAATATAAGAAGGACAAATCAAAGAAACGAGCCTTCTCAGTAACATGGGATGACTCAGAGTCATCTTCATCAGAAAGTGAAAGTGATTCGGAGAATGAACAAGCTAATGTTTGTTTTATGGCAACAGAAGATGAGGTACAAATTCCTACATTTGATGAATTACTTGATATTAATGCTGAATTGATAGTCAAATATAAAGACATAAAACGTCAATTAAAAGTAGTCAAAGCAGATTTAAGTAGAGCAGAGTTTGAACGAGATATGTTAAAAGATGAGAAGAAAATATTAGAAGAAGAACTTGGAAATATTCAAGAATCATCATCTAATGTTGACTCTCAAATATCTCTTTTGAGTCATGAAATAGAAGCTCAAAAAGAGAAAAATAATGCTCTCACTACTGAAAATCATGAACTTAAAGCAAAAGTTAAAATTCTAGACCTAGAAAAAGCTAGTTTACAAACAAAGTTTGATGACATTACTCAAAATGTTTCTAACTTTAACAAAGGTCGAGAAAATTTAACTAAAATCATTGAAAGTTCACAATCTATTTCAGATAAACAAGGTTTGGGATATAACAAACATGAAACTAAGAAACATCTTAGAAATAAAAGGAAGAAAAAAGTACAAAAAACTGAAGCTAAGAAAAATTTTAGTTTATTATATTTCAAACCAAAACCAGTTGTGAAATTTCAAAAGAGAAATGTTAAGACTATCAAAATATGGGTTCCTAAAACAAATAATAATTTGATTAGGAACAAATACATTCAGCATTTCATGAATACTGTACATTTTAATAACAATTATATATATAAAGGGGATACCGGACCCAAATGGGTTTGGACTCCTAAGACCTAACTCTTAGGACCCTATAAAAAGTGGGTACCATGAACTTAATTCTATTTTTTGCAGGTCCCACTGAAGAAAAGAGGAAAGTGGATATTGGACAGTGGTTGCTCAAAACATATGACGGGAGACAAAAGCTTATTAACAAATATTAAATACTCAGATGGTGGCTCAGTCACTTTTGGAGACAATTCAAAAGGTTATATCATCGGCAAAGGCGATGTGAGCAATTGCGGTACATCTAACTTACCTCTTATTACTAATGTCATGCTAGTTAGAAATTTAAAACACAATTTACTTAGTATTAGTCAGTTATGTGACAAGGGTTTTATAATTTCCTTTTCAAATAATAAGTGTAGTATTTTAGATAAAGACCATAATTTAGTTTTTGAAGGTTATAGAGATAGAAATATATATATTCTAAATATGAATATTAATCATAATTCAGATATGTGTCTTGTGGCTAATGACAATGATCCATGGCTATGGCACAAACGTTTCTGTCATATAAACTTCAGAAATATTGACAAGTTAGCTAAAAACAATCTAGTTAGAGGACTACCCAAAATGAGTTTTAAAGTTAACAACATTTGTGATGCATGTCAATTAGGAAAATTGACCAAATCATCTTTTAAATCCAAGAAAGTTATATCAACATTACAACCACTTGAGTTACTGCACATGGATTTATTTGGACCTACTAGAGTTCAATCAATAAATCACAATCAATATGTGCTTGTAATTGTTGATGATTTCTCTCGTTATACATGGACAATTTTCTTAAAAAATAAAAGTGATACTTTCAATCATTTCAAATCCTTCGACAAAAGAATTCAAAAATCAAAAGGGATTAAAGTTAAAAATATAAGAAGTGATCATGGCGGAGAGTTTGAAAATAATGAATTTGAACATTTTTGTACAAAGAAAGGTATATATCATAATTTTTCGTTTCCCAGAACTCCACAACAGAACGGAGT
Source organism: Allium cepa (assembly GCA_030765085.1). Taxonomy (NCBI): domain Eukaryota; kingdom Viridiplantae; phylum Streptophyta; class Magnoliopsida; order Asparagales; family Amaryllidaceae; genus Allium; species Allium cepa. Next base: position 171,517,723 of record CM060932.1, read on the forward strand.
AGTAGAACGAAAGAACCGAACTTTACAAGAATGTGCAAGAACATTATTGAATGGAACTACCTTACCAAAACATTTCTGGGCAGAAGCTGTCGCAACCGCCTGTTATGTTTTAAATCGTGTGTCCATAAGACCTCTTACCAAGAACACTCCTTATGAATTGTTTAACAAAAGAAAGCCCAAAATCTCATACTTCAAAGTTTTTGGTTCTAAGTGCTTTATTTTAAATACGAAAGACCAGCTTGGAAAATTCGATCCAAAAGCCGATGAAGGAATATTTGTCGGTTATTCGGAACGAAGTAAGGCCTATCGGATATTTAATAAACGAACCAAAACTATTGAAGAATCATGTAACATCCCGGGGATTTCGAATTTAAAATTTGGTAATGTATTTGAACTTTTTGAAATTTAAATTGAAAAGTTATAAAAATAAATAATAAAATAAAATATAAGTTATAGATTTAATATTAATAAGTTAAATCTTGAATAGAAATAAAAATTTAAGAAAATGTATATTGTAATAAAATCACATAATTATTAAAAGTTAATAACTAAAACAAGTTGCTATAAACACTATAAAGACATAAGAGAATAAATAAATAAATAGTTAAACAAAAGATCAAACAAATGAACAAATAAATAAACAAGAAAACAAAGTAATAAAGAGAAAAAAAATAAAAAAATAAAAATGGCAGTAAACTAATGTGTAGACATAAGGAAAATATAAAACTGAAACAAGACTCTCCCATATAACAAAGTAAAGTAAGGTAAATTTGTATAAAAATAATAATAATAATAAACAAAACAGTATGCTGTAATATACAAGTGTGCAGGGAAGCATTACAAACATGCTTCATTTAATGCCATTACTTTAGCAACCTCAAGTAAGACATCAACTATGAATCCATGCTTCATTAAATGCATTTACTGTCTTGCATAGGTAAAGATCACATCAACCTGTATTTAGCAACAATGCAGAATATATTGAACCTGTATACAATTCCCTCTATAAATAAAAACATTTGTTTCAGTTCTTTCGTCCAACAACTTAGCAAAGAACATAAAATAAACTTTGAAAAATATACAAGTTCAAAACAACTTGCTGAAGAAAGAAAAGGAAAAAAAAAAAAACCAGAGAGTAAGATTTGGAACTGCAGTTCAAAGAAGATCAACATATTCACTGTTTCAAATATTGCCAAGTGAGTAAACATGTTTTTATAAAGGATTTTAAGTTTGTTTAAAATAGTTTAAACTTCAATTATAAACTGCTTTGGTTCATGCTACACATGATTTCACAGTGATGCTATGTCTCTGTAAACCTTTATACAGGGATTTTTATTTGTTTCAAACTGAAGTCTATTTACTTTAAATCACTGACAAGCTTGGGTTTTCAAATAGATCAAGTTGTTTTAATCTTAAAACAAGTTTTTGTAAAGTTGTTTTAACCTGCAGTAGATTTCTTTCCACTGGAATATGCTTTACAGGTTTTCAAGTTGAAATTTGATAAAAATGAAAGGTTGTAAAACATTGATTCAAGATTTTAACCTGAACCTATATTTCAATCCATGATTTTTAAAACAAAAGTGAAGAATTTTAGTTTAGTATTTAAAAGGAAATTTGCATTTGAATAAATATTGAATTTTTACCAATTTCTTGTAAGCGAATCAATTTAAAATGCTGAAATTCGAGTTGAAGCAAGTCAAACCGTTCTTGATATTGGGAAAAATACAAATTTATTTTTCCATTGTGTGAATTGGGAATACGAGATCGTTTTAGGGTTTTTGTTCCAGTTTTGAACATGCTGAGCAAAAAGAGGATTGCGCATTTTTGGGTTGACCGAGCTTCACGAGGAATTGGGGAAAGATAGCTTGGGGTGTTGTCGAGCTATGGACGGAGTTGTAGATTTTCTGGTGGCTCGAGGCGTGGCGGCGAAGTGATTTTGTTCAATGGGTTCGTGTTGCAGTGTCGAACGAAAAGTCGAATTTCGTTCTGGAGAGAATGGCTTCGAATCAAACTTTGATTTCGAGTATGGGTGTGGTTTGTGATTTGCGGAGGTGGGTGGTGTTCGCCAGAACGGCGGCGAGTCGCCGTGCATGTGCACGGCGATGGTTTGGGTATCAGGAGATTTTCGCGTTGGCCTCTGTGTCAGTAAGGGGGGGGGGGGTATGGCCTGGGTACTCGGGGGTGTTATCGAGCGTAGGGGGTTCGAACTCGGGATCGAACTCGAAGCATGTGGCGGAGACTTTATTTCCAGTGTTGATTCATATGCGCGTAAATAAAAAAAAAAGAAAAAGAAAAGAAACTGAAAGAAAATAAGAAACTGGGGAGTGGGAAGAAAGGGATTGACGCGAGTAAAACGCGTGACCGACTCGGGTTGTTTATAATGGGCTAAGCCCATTCAAAAATTTTAAGGCAACAATGTTGAGAAAATAGGTGCTTTGTAATATAAACAATTTATGTTTAAACTATTTTCATAAAGCATTGTTTGTAAAATGAAGATCGTTTGTAAATGGAATGTGAAGTTAATAAATTAATGATTAAATAATTTATGATTTAAAATTACTTTTTAATAAATAATAATAAATAAATAAAAGCAATTAAAATTAAAGTTGTAAATTTAAAGATCATTAAGTTGATAATTTAAATTGATTAATTCAAAATTGATAGTTACATTAAAATAATTTATTAAGGAATAATAAATTAATATATTCAATTGAGATCTAATTGAATTGTAGTTTAAAATGAAAATTAAAGTGAATAATTGTCATTAATCAATGATTTTGAAAGGAAATTTTAAGAATGATTTACAAACTTGTAATTAAATTGATTGATAAACAATTAAGTGTTTAAATAAATTTGTAAGTAAGAATTTGTAAATTTTGAAACAATAAATTGAGTAATCAAAATTTAATTTATTTATCCAAATTCTTATCATTTAATTTAATTAATCTAGTGGCACATGTATTTAAATCACATTGGAAAGTAATTAACTACTGTTGTTAATTTACATTGATATCCCTGTTCTGTTGTAAATTCTGTAGGATGTATTTGCCATGTGATGCACTGTGATTATGATTTGTTCTGTATTGATGTGAAAGCCCTATTGTCCGTGAAACGGCATTTAAACTTCGATGCGACAGGGAATCGGATTTCAGTTTGTTATCCGAAACCCACATCGAACCTGTGAATTATTATGAATGACATCCACATTGTTTTTAAATTAACGCTCACTATTCGGTTTAACCGGGAGACGACCTTTGTGTCGTATAACCCATTCCGAATAGTGATACGTCGAATTGGATAGCATTTGAAGAACCGGTGTTGAAGACCGGGTATTTGCGAGAGCGATAGGATGACCTGTCGATTGACTCTGCACCGAGTTGCTCCGGTATAGAGTTCTCCATATGTGATGGTGAATCCGATCAGGATTGTGAATATCCGGATTGCAAGGACTTCTTTGTAAGTGCCTTCGGTTCTGTTCGAGCCCGGAACAGACTTGTATGGATAGTATGTCTGACATTACAAGTTGAGATATAAAGCAGATTTCATTCAAATATATTTCTGTTGGTGGTGGAGAATTTATTCTTTAAGCTTAACACCCTTCTCTGAGACGTACGAGCTCAGAGGTTATATAGTTGAAGTTATCAGCGATATATTCCCAATTTGGTAATGTGACATGCTGAGTGTTGCTGAAATGATCATTGTGTTGATTTTTGAGATAGGATCGTTTATTTGATCGTCTATCTTAGTGATCATTGTGTTGATCATTTTTTGACCCAAAGCATGGCTTTTGTATAAAGTATGTTTTTGTGGACGTGACTTCGTCGGACCTCACACCCCGAAATGGTCGAAACAGGAAAGATGCAGCAAGGTTATTGGGGGTAGCACCCCTTAGGGTATGTACATTTCCTTCTGGATAGAAGTGGTATCATGGTATGGAGCCCAGATACTTAACTTATGTGGATATCGCAGATATATATATATGATTTTGTGATTTGTTGCTGGGGCCCCGGTTAAAGGTTGGTTGCAACCGGGAGATGGCATACTCGTGTCAGTAGTTACCCAGTTAGGGGTAACCCGGCCTTGTGTTGGTAGAGATCCGGTTTGGTTCTCGGGGACGTCCTTCCAGAGGCGTTCTCAGTGGCAATGGGAAGTTCCTTGGCCTGACCATTTGTTGGAAATCCAATTCCCAATACGAAACCCTGTACGGTTTTAGTTGTAGAACCTGCCATTTACTTATGGTGGTCACCACTGTTTAGATGGTAGCTATAGTAGGCATACGATAATGGTCGTATGTTGGCTAAGATTAATATTCTATTTTTGAAATGTTTTCTTCACTATGCACTAGTAATAATATCAAAGAATTCTTTTCTCGTATCAAGCATATTTAACTGTCATAAGAAGAAATCTCCTCCAATTCTTCGTTTGCATTGTGTGTGTGGCGGGAGGTCTTATGGTAGTTCCATTTTTAAAAGCATTCCGAAAATTCTTTTGTAAATCTTGTTATTTAAATACAACTATTTTGTTTACTCATACCAGTCCCATGACTGATCCGGAGTTTATTGTTTTCTTTCCTAAACTCTGGGTGCCCATTATTTTCACACGGGCAGCCTAGTAGCAGGTTTCTATATTTTGGAGTAGCAGTATTTTGGATCTCTTATCTTGGATATATCTTAGGAGCTATTGGAGATTACAGGTGTTTAGCTTTTGGGAGTTCGTAATCATCTCTTTCATTTGAGGATTTTTGGATATATGATCATTGTTGTATTATCATGATGTTGTATTTGGAGTTGTAGTGTATGTATTATGTACTCTGTTGCAGTATGGATATTATGTTGATGTTGTAACAGTGATGTTATTTATGATATTGATTCTGTTCCGCTGTTTTATATACATCTAATTGTTGTTATAAGCTCCGGCGATGCGAATTTGATGTCGTTTATTGGACATCGAGTTTGGGTCGTCACAAAGTGGTATCAGAGCCAGGTTTCGATCCTGGGACCTGTGGGTTATTGGACATTTGGCTTAATTTTCTCCAAAACTGAAGATGAGCATGCCGAGCACCTTAGAATTGTCTTAGAAATTTTAAGGAGAAATGTTCTATATGCGAAATTTTCCAAATGCCATTTCTGGGTCAATGAAGTCAAATTCCTTGGCCATATTGTTAATGAAGAAGGAATTTCAGTAGATCCTAGCAAAATTTCCGCTATTCTTGATTGGAAACAACCCACTACTCCAAAAGAAGTTCGAAGCTTTTTGGGTTTAGCAGGCTATTACCGGAAATTCGTTCAAGATTTTTCTAAGTTGGCTAGCTCATTGACTAAGCTAACAATGAAAGGTGTAGAATTTGATTGGACTTCAAAATGTGAGGAAGCTTTTCAAGAGTTGAAAAAGAGATTAACCACTGCTCCTGTTCTCACTATTGTTAACGGGAACCAAGGCTTATCTGTCTATACTGATGCAAGTGGTGAAGGGGTAGGTGCAGTATTAATGCAAAATGGAAAGGTAGTTGCCTACGCGGGTAGACAATTACGTCCGCATGAGAAGAACTACCCAACGCACGATTTGGAACTTTTGGCTGTTGTTTTCGCTTTGAAAATATGGCGACATTATCTTCTGGGTAAGAATCTTTTCAGCTTTCTAAATAATTTGCGAAATTAGCTAAAGAAATATACTTAATAAACTCTCTTTGTTATAGGTGAAAAATTCGAATTATTCACCGATCATAAAAACTTGAAATATCTTTTCTCCCAGAAGGATCTGAATCTGCGACAACAACGTTGGTTGGAATTTCTGGCATCTTATGACTTGGATATTCTGTATACACCCGGAAAGGCCAATGTAGTTGCAGACGCTTTGAGCAGAAGTTATGCTGTTCTTGCTTATCTTGTTATTACTCCTACTCTTCTTAAGAAAATCGCGAGCAGGCAAATGGAAGACAAGTTTCTTCGAGAAATGCGTAGAAGAATAGATCGAGGAGAGGATACTACTTTTGAATTAGATAATAGAGAAGTTATAAGGATGAAGGGCAGAATTTGTGTCCCTGACATTCCAGAACTGAAACGTGAAGTATTGAACGAATGCCACAAATCCAAATTTAACATCCATCCCGGAGTCAACAAAATGTATCGTGATGTTAAAAGGACATTCTGGTGGAAAACGATGAAGAGAGACATATCTATTTATGTAAGTCGTTGTGCTACTTGTCAGCAGATCAAGAGCGACCAAAAGAAAGTGGCCGGTTTACTTCAACCTTTAGAAGTACCGAAATGGAAGTGGGATCAGGTATCAATGGATTTCATCGATGGATTGCCTCGTACCAAGAAAGGCAATGAAGCGATTTGGGTTATTGTGGATCGTCTAACCAAGAATGCCCATTTCATTCCAGTTAAATCTACTCGTACTGCGGCAAGCTTGGCAGGTATTTATATAAAGGAAATTGTTCGCCTCCATGGTATTCCCAGCAGTATAGTGAGTGATCGTGATCCGATCTTCACTTGTAGATTTTGGGAAGCATTTCAAGACGCTTTAGGAACGAAATTAAATTTCAGTACTGCTTACCATCCGCAATCTGATGGACAGACTGAGAGGGTTAACCGAGTTTTAGAAGACCTACTGCGTGCTTGTGTTCATGATTTTGGTGGTTCTTGGGAGGACCATTTGCATCTGGTTGAATTCTCATATAATAACAGCTATCAAGCCAGTTTAGAAATGGCTCCTTTCGAAGCTTTATATGGTCGTCCGTGTCGATCACCTACATGTTGGATCGAATCAGGTGATAGACTTGTTCTTGGACCAGATATGATAAAAGAAGCCACTGAGAAGGTAGAATTTATTCGAAAGAAGTTATTAACTGCCCAAAGTCGTCAGAAGAGCTATTATGACCGTCGAAGGAGAAATTTGGAATTTCAAGTTGGAGATTCTGTATTTCTGCAAGTATCTCCGATGCGGGGAGTGTTGAGATTTGGGAAAACTGGAAAGTTAGCACCGCGTTATATTGGTCCTTTTCCTATTCTGGAAAGGATTGGTTCTCTAGCATATAGAGTGCAGTTACCCAACTGGTTATCTGGCGTACATGATGTGTTCCATATTTCTAATCTCCGGAAATATGTGCACGATCCAGATGATATTATTGAAGAAGCTGCTCAGCAGGATCTTGAAATCACTCCCAACATGGCAGTTAGAAGGGAACCGATGAAAATAATTGATCGTGATGAGAAGCGATTGAGGAACAAAATTGTGAAATTGGTCAAAGTTAAATGGAGTGGCGATCCAAAGGACTGTACTTGGGAGACTGAAGAGAATATGAAGAAATCATATCCCAAATGCAGAATTGACATCTCGACTTAAATCTGTAAGTCATTTCCTTATTTCTGAATTCGTATATTCTTTGTTTAAGTTTCTCTCTCTTTCAATTTCGAGGACGAAATTTTCTTAAGGAGGGGATATTGTAACATCCCGGGGATTTCGAATTTAAAATTTGGTAATGTATTTGAACTTTTTGAAATTTAAATTGAAAAGTTATAAAAATAAATAATAAAATAAAATATAAGTTATAGATTTAATATTAATAAGTTAAATCTTGAATAGAAATAAAAATTTAAGAAAATGTATATTGTAATAAAATCACATAATTATTAAAAGTTAATAACTAAAACAAGTTGCTATAAACACTATAAAGACATAAGAGAATAAATAAATAAATAGTTAAACAAAAGATCAAACAAATGAACAAATAAATAAACAAGAAAACAAAGTAATAAAGAGAAAAAAAATAAAAAAATAAAAATGGCAGTAAACTAATGTGTAGACATAAGGAAAATATAAAACTGAAACAAGACTCTCCCATATAACAAAGTAAAGTAAGGTAAATTTGTATAAAAAAAAAAATAATAATAAACAAAACAGTATGCTGTAATATACAAGTGTGCAGGGAAGCATTACAAACATGCTTCATTTAATGCCATTACTTTAGCAACCTCAAGTAAGACATCAACTATGAATCCATGCTTCATTAAATGCATTTACTGTCTTGCATAGGTAAAGATCACATCAACCTGTATTTAGCAACAATGCAGAATATATTGAACCTGTATACAATTCCCTCTATAAATAAAAACATTTGTTTCAGTTCTTTCGTCCAACTTAGCAAAGAACATAAAATAAACTTTGAAAAATATACAAGTTCAAAACAACTTGCTGAAGAAAGAAAAGGAAAAAAAAAAACCAGAGAGTAAGATTTGGAACTGCAGTTCAAAGAAGATCAACATATTCACTGTTTCAAATATTGCCAAGTGAGTAAACATGTTTTTATAAAGGATTTTAAGTTTGTTTAAAATAGTTTAAACTTCAATTATAAACTGCTTTGGTTCATGCTACACATGATTTCACAGTGATGCTATGTCTCTGTAAACCTTTATACAGGGATTTTTATTTGTTTCAAACTGAAGTCTATTTACTTTAAATCACTGACAAGCTTGGGTTTTCAAATAGATCAAGTTGTTTTAATCTTAAAACAAGTTTTTGTAAAGTTGTTTTAACCTGCAGTAGATTTCTTTCCACTGGAATATGCTTTACAGGTTTTCAAGTTGAAATTTGATAAAAATGAAAGGTTGTAAAACATTGATTCAAGATTTTAACCTGAACCTATATTTCAATCCATGATTTTTAAAACAAAAGTGAAGAATTTTAGTTTAGTATTTAAAAGGAAATTTGCCTTTGAATAAATATTGAATTTTTACCAATTTCTTGTAAGCGAATCAATTTAAAATGCTGAAATTCGAGTTGAAGCAAGTCAAACCGTTCTTGATATTGGGAAAAATACAAATTTATTTTTCCATTGTGTGAATTGGGAATACGAGATCGTTTTAGGGTTTTTGTTCCAGTTTTGAACATGCTGAGCAAAAAGAGGATTGCGCATTTTTGGGTTGACCGAGCTTCACGAGGAATTGGGGAAAGATAGCTTGGGGTGTTGTCGAGCTATGGACGGAGTTGTAGATTTTCTGGTGGCTCGAGGCGTGGCGGCGAAGTGATTTTGTTCAATGGGTTCGTGTTGCAGTGTCGAACGAAAAGTCGAATTTCGTTCTGGAGAGAATGGCTTCGAATCAAACTTTGATTTCGAGTATGGGTGTGGTTTGTGATTTGCGGAGGTGGGTGGTGTTCGCCAGAACGGCGGCGAGTCGCCGTGCATGTGCACGGCGATGGTTTGGGTATCAGGAGATTTTCGCGTTGGCCTCTGTGTCAGTAAGGGGGGGGTATGGCCTGGGTACTCGGGGGTGTTATCGAGCGTAGGGGGTTCGAACTCGGGATCGAACTCGAAGCATGTGGCGGAGACTTTATTTCCAGTGTTGATTCATATGCGCGTAAATAAAAAAAAAAGAAAAAGAAAAGAAACTGAAAGAAAATAAGAAACTGGGGAGTGGGAAGAAAGGGATTGACGCGAGTAAAACGCGTGACCGACTCGGGTTGTTTATAATGGGCTAAGCCCATTCAAAAATTTTAAGGCAACAATGTTGAGAAAATAGGTGCTTTGTAATATAAACAATTTATGTTTAAACTATTTTCATAAAGCATTGTTTGTAAAATGAAGATCGTTTGTAAATGGAATGTGAAGTTAATAAATTAATGATTAAATAATTTATGATTTAAAATTACTTTTTAATAAATAATAATAAATAAATAAAAGCAATTAAAATTAAAGTTGTAAATTTAAAGATCATTAAGTTGATAATTTAAATTGATTAATTCAAAATTGATAGTTACATTAAAATAATTTATTAAGGAATAATAAATTAATATATTCAATTGAGATCTAATTGAATTGTAGTTTAAAATGAAAATTAAAGTGAATAATTGTCATTAATCAATGATTTTGAAAGGAAATTTTAAGAATGATTTACAAACTTGTAATTAAATTGATTGATAAACAATTAAGTGTTTAAATAAATTTGTAAGTAAGAATTTGTAAATTTTGAAACAATAAATTGAGTAATCAAAATTTAATTTATTTATCCAAATTCTTATCATTTAATTTAATTAATCTAGTGGCACATGTATTTAAATCACATTGGAAAGTAATTAACTACTGTTGTTAATTTACATTGATATCCCTGTTCTGTTGTAAATTCTGTAGGATGTATTTGCCATGTGATGCACTGTGATTATGATTTGTTCTGTATTGATGTGAAAGCCCTATTGTCCGTGAAACGGCATTTAAACTTCGATGCGACAGGGAATCGGATTTCAGTTTGTTATCCGAAACCCACATCGAACCTGTGAATTATTATGAATGACATCCACATTGTTTTTAAATTAACGCTCACTATTCGGTTTAACCGGGAGACGACCTTTGTGTCGTATAACCCATTCCGAATAGTGATACGTCGAATTGGATAGCATTTGAAGAACCGGTGTTGAAGACCGGGTATTTGCGAGAGCGATAGGATGACCTGTCGATTGACTCTGCACCGAGTTGCTCCGGTATAGAGTTCTCCATATGTGATGGTGAATCCGATCAGGATTGTGAATATCCGGATTGCAAGGACTTCTTTGTAAGTGCCTTCGGTTCTGTTCGAGCCCGGAACAGACTTGTATGGATAGTATGTCTGACATTACAAGTTGAGATATAAAGCAGATTTCATTCAAATATATTTCTGTTGGTGGCGGAGAATTTATTCTTTAAGCTTAACACCCTTCTCTGAGACGTACGAGCTCAGAGGTTATATAGTTGAAGTTATCAGCGATATATTCCCAATTTGGTAATGTGACATGCTGAGTGTTGCTGAAATGATCATTGTGTTGATTTTTGAGATAGGATCGTTTATTTGATCGTCTATCTTAGTGATCATTGTGTTGATCATTTGTTGACCCAAAGCATGGCTTTTGTATAAAGTATGTTTTTGTGGACGTGACTTCGTCGGACCTCACACCCCGAAATGGTCGAAACAGGAAAGATGCAGCAAGGTTATTGGGGGTAGCACCCCTTAGGGTATGTACATTTCCTTCTGGATAGAAGTGGTATCATGGTATGGAGCCCAGATACTTAACTTATGTGGATATCGCAGATATATATATATATGATTTTGTGATTTGTTGCTGGGGCCCCGGTTAAAGGTTGGTTGCAACCGGGAGATGGCATACTCGTGTCAGTAGTTACCCAGTTAGGGGTAACCCGGCCTTGTGTTGGTAGAGATCCGGTTTGGTTCTCGGGGACGTCCTTCCAGAGGCGTTCTCAGTGGCAATGGGAAGTTCCTTGGCCTGACCATTTGTTGGAAATCCAATTCCCAATACGAAACCCTGTACGGTTTTAGTTGTAGAACCTGCCATTTACTTATGGTGGTCACCACTGTTTAGATGGTAGCTATAGTAGGCATACGATAATGGTCGTATGTTGGCTAAGATTAATATTCTATTTTTGAAATGTTTTCTTCACTATGCACTAGTAATAATATCAAAGAATTCTTTTCTCGTATCAAGCATATTTAACTGTCATAAGAAGAAATCTCCTCCAATTCTTCGTTTGCATTGTGTGTGTGGCGGGAGGTCTTATGGTAGTTCCATTTTTAAAAGCATTCCGAAAATTCTTTTGTAAATCTTGTTATTTAAATACAACTATTTTGTTTACTCATACCAGTCCCATGACTGATCCGGAGTTTATTGTTTTCTTTCCTAAACTCTGGGTGCCCATTATTTTCACACGGGCAGCCTAGTAGCAGGTTTCTATATTTTGGAGTAGCAGTATTTTGGAGCTCTTATCTTGGATATATCTTAGGAGCTATTGGAGATTACAGGTGTTTAGCTTTTGGGAGTTCGTAATCATCTCTTTCATTTGAGGATTTTTGGATATATGATCATTGTTGTATTATCATGATGTTGTATTTGGAGTTGTAGTGTATGTATTATGTACTCTGTTGCAGTATGGATATTATGTTGATGTTGTAACAGTGATGTTATTTATGATATTGATTCTGTTCCGCTGTTTTATATACATCTAATTGTTGTTATAAGCTCCGGCGATGCGAATTTGATGTCGTTTATTGGACATCGAGTTTGGGTCGTCACAAAGTGGTATCAGAGCCAGGTTTCGATCCTGGGACCTGTGGGTTATTGGACATTTGGCTTAATTTTCTCCAAAACTGAAGATGAGCATGCCGAGCACCTTAGAATTGTCTTAGAAATTTTAAGGAGAAATGTTCTATATGCGAAATTTTCCAAATGCCATTTCTGGGTCAATGAAGTCAAATTCCTTGGCCATATTGTTAATGAAGAAGGAATTTCAGTAGATCCTAGCAAAATTTCCGCTATTCTTGATTGGAAACAACCCACTACTCCAAAAGAAGTTCGAAGCTTTTTGGGTTTAGCAGGCTATTACCGGAAATTCGTTCAAGATTTTTCTAAGTTGGCTAGCCCATTGACTAAGCTAACAATGAAAGGTGTAGAATTTGATTGGACTTCAAAATGTGAGGAAGCTTTTCAAGAGTTGAAAAAGAGATTAACCACTGCTCCTGTTCTCACTATTGTTAACGGGAACCAAGGCTTATCTGTCTATACTGATGCAAGTGGTGAAGGGGTAGGTGCAGTATTAATACAAAATGGAAAGGTAGTTGCCTACGCGGGTAGACAATTACGTCCGCATGAGAAGAACTACCCAACGCACGATTTGGAACTTTTGGCTGTTGTTTTCGCTTTGAAAATATGGCGACATTATCTTCTGGGTAAGAATCTTTTCAGCTTTCTAAATAATTTGCGAAATTAGCTAAAGAAATATACTTAATAAACTCTCTTTGTTATAGGTGAAAAATTCGAATTATTCACCGATCATAAAAACTTGAAATATCTTTTCTCCCAGAAGGATCTGAATCTGCGACAACAACGTTGGTTGGAATTTCTGGCATCTTATGACTTGGATATTCTGTATACACCCGGAAAGGCCAATGTAGTTGCAGACGCTTTGAGCAGAAGTTATGCTGTTCTTGCTTATCTTGTTATTACTCCTACTCTTCTTAAGAAAATCGCGAGCAGGCAAACGGAAGACAAGTTTCTTCGAGAAATGCGTAGAAGAATAGATCGAGGAGAGGATACTACTTTTGAATTAGATAATAGAGAAGTTATAAGGATGAAGGGCAGAATTTGTGTCCCTGACATTCCAGAACTGAAACGTGAAGTATTGAACGAATGCCACAAATCCAAATTTAACATCCATCCCGGAGTCAACAAAATGTATCGTGATGTTAAAAGGACATTCTGGTGGAAAACGATGAAGAGAGACATATCTATTTATGTAAGTCGTTGTGCTACTTGTCAGCAGATCAAGAGCGACCAAAAGAAAGTGGCCGGTTTACTTCAACCTTTAGAAGTACCGAAATGGAAGTGGGATCAGGTATCAATGGATTTCATCGATGGATTGCCTCGTACCAAGAAAGGCAATGAAGCGATTTGGGTTATTGTGGATCGTCTAACCAAGAATGCCCATTTCATTCCAGTTAAATCTACTCGTACTGCGGCAAGCTTGGCAGGTATTTATATAAAGGAAATTGTTCGCCTCCATGGTATTCCCAGCAGTATAGTGAGTGATCGTGATCCGATCTTCACTTGTAGATTTTGGGAAGCATTTCAAGACGCTTTAGGAACGAAATTAAATTTCAGTACTGCTTACCATCCGCAATCTGATGGACAGACTGAGAGGGTTAACCGAGTTTTAGAAGACCTACTGCGTGCTTGTGTTCATGATTTTGGTGGTTCTTGGGAGGACCATTTGCATCTGGTTGAATTCTCATATAATAACAGCTATCAAGCCAGTTTAGAAATGGCTCCTTTCGAAGCTTTATATGGTCGTCCGTGTCGATCACCTACATGTTGGATCGAATCAGGTGATAGACTTGTTCTTGGACCAGATATGATAAAAGAAGCCACTGAGAAGGTAGAATTTATTCGAAAGAAGTTATTAACTGCCCAAAGTCGTCAGAAGAGCTATTATGACCGTCGAAGGAGAAATTTGGAATTTCAAGTTGGAGATTCTGTATTTCTGCAAGTATCTCCGATGCGGGGAGTGTTGAGATTTGGGAAAACTGGAAAGTTAGCACCGCGTTATATTGGTCCTTTTCCTATTCTGGAAAGGATTGGTTCTCTAGCATATAGAGTGCAGTTACCCAACTGGTTATCTGGCGTACATGATGTGTTCCATATTTCTAATCTCCGGAAATATGTGCACGATCCAGATGATATTATTGAAGAAGCTGCTCAGCAGGATCTTGAAATCACTCCCAACTTGGCAGTTAGAAGGGAACCGATGAAAATAATTGATCGTGATGAGAAGCGATTGAGGAACAAAATTGTGAAATTGGTCAAAGTTAAATGGAGTGGCGATCCAAAGGACTGTACTTGGGAGACTGAAGAGAATATGAAGAAATCATATCCCAAATGCAGAATTGACATCTCGACTTAAATCTGTAAGTCATTTCCTTATTTCTGAATTCGTATATTCTTTGTTTAAGTTTCTCTCTCTTTCAATTTCGAGGACGAAATTTTCTTAAGGAGGGGATATTGTAACATCCCGGGGATTTCGAATTTAAAATTTGGTAATGTATTTGAACTTTTTGAAATTTAAATTGAAAAGTTATAAAAATAAATAATAAAATAAAATATAAGTTATAGATTTAATATTAATAAGTTAAATCTTGAATAGAAATAAAAATTTAAGAAAATGTATATTGTAATAAAATCACATAATTATTAAAAGTTAATAACTAAAACAAGTTGCTATAAACACTATAAAGACATAAGAGAATAAATAAATAAATAGTTAAACAAAAGATCAAACAAATGAACAAATAAATAAACAAGAAAACAAAGTAATAAAGAGAAAAAAAATAAAAAAATAAAAATGGCAGTAAACTAATGTGTAGACATAAGGAAAATATAAAACTGAAACAAGACTCTCCCATATAACAAAGTAAAGTAAGGTAAATTTGTATAAAAAAAAATAATAATAATAAACAAAACAGTATGCTGTAATATACAAGTGTGCAGGGAAGCATTACAAACATGCTTCATTTAATGCCATTACTTTAGCAACCTCAAGTAAGACATCAACTATGAATCCATGCTTCATTAAATGCATTTACTGTCTTGCATAGGTAAAGATCACATCAACCTGTATTTAGCAACAATGCAGAATATATTGAACCTGTATACAATTCCCTCTATAAATAAAAACATTTGTTTCAGTTCTTTCGTCCAACAACTTAGCAAAGAACATAAAATAAACTTTGAAAAATATACAAGTTCAAAACAACTTGCTGAAGAAAGAAAAGGAAAAAAAAAAAACCAGAGAGTAAGATTTGGAACTGCAGTTCAAAGAAGATCAACATATTCACTGTTTCAAATATTGCCAAGTGAGTAAACATGTTTTTATAAAGGATTTTAAGTTTGTTTAAAATAGTTTAAACTTCAATTATAAACTGCTTTGGTTCATGCTACACATGATTTCACAGTGATGCTATGTCTCTGTAAACCTTTATACAGGGATTTTTATTTGTTTCAAACTGAAGTCTATTTACTTTAAATCACTGACAAGCTTGGGTTTTCAAATAGATCAAGTTGTTTTAATCTTAAAACAAGTTTTTGTAAAGTTGTTTTAACCTGCAGTAGATTTCTTTCCACTGGAATATGCTTTACAGGTTTTCAAGTTGAAATTTGATAAAAATGAAAGGTTGTAAAACATTGATTCAAGATTTTCTGAACCTATATTTCAATCCATGATTTTTAAAACAAAAGTGAAGAATTTTAGTTTAGTATTTAAAAGGAAATTTGCATTTGAATAAATATTGAATTTTTACCAATTTCTTGTAAGCGAATCAATTTAAAATGCTGAAATTCGAGTTGAAGCAAGTCAAACCGTTCTTGATATTGGGAAAAATACAAATTTATTTTTCCATTGTGTGAATTGGGAATACGAGATCGTTTTAGGGTTTTTGTTCCAGTTTTGAACATGCTGAGCAAAAAGAGG
The DNA here is from genome assembly GCA_030765085.1 of Allium cepa. NCBI lineage: Eukaryota > Viridiplantae > Streptophyta > Magnoliopsida > Asparagales > Amaryllidaceae > Allium > Allium cepa. Next base: position 171,533,726 of record CM060932.1, read on the forward strand.
ATTGCGCATTTTTGGGTTGACCGAGCTTCACGAGGAATTGGGGAAAGATAGCTTGGGGTGTTGTCGAGCTATGGACGGAGTTGTAGATTTTCTGGTGGCTCGAGGCGTGGCGGCGAAGTGATTTTGTTCAATGGGTTCGTGTTGCAGTGTCGAATGAAAAGTCGAATTTCGTTCTGGAGAGAATGGCTTCGAATCAAACTTTGATTTCGAGTATGGGTGTGGTTTGTGATTTGCGGAGGTGGGTGGTGTTCGCCAGAACGGCGGCGAGTCGTCGTGCATGTGCACGGCGATGGTTTGGGTATCAGGAGATTTTCGCGTTGGCCTCTGTGTCAGTAAGGGGGGGGGGGTATGGCCTGGGTACTCGGGGGTGTTATCGAGCGTAGGGGGTTCGAACTCGGGATCGAACTCGAAGCATGTGGCGGAGACTCTATTTCCAGTGTTGATTCATATGCGCGTAAATAAAAAAAAAAGAAAAGAAACTGAAAGAAAATAAGAAACTGGGGAGTGGGAAGAAAGGGATTGACGCGAGTAAAACGCGTGACCGACTCGGGTTGTTTATAATGGGCTAAGCCCATTCAAAAATTTTAAGGCAACAATGTTGAGAAAATAGGTGCTTTGTAATATAAACAATTTATGTTTAAACTATTTTCATAAAGCATTGTTTGTAAAATGAAGATCGTTTGTAAATGGAATGTGAAGTTAATAAATTAATGATTAAATAATTTATGATTTAAAATTACTTTTTAATAAATAATAATAATAAATAAATAAAAGCAATTAAAATTAAAGTTGTAAATTTAAAGATCATTAAGTTGATAATTTAAATTGATTAATTCAAAATTGATAGTTACATTAAAATAATTTATTAAGGAATAATAAATTAATATATTCAATTGAGATCTAATTGAATTGTAGTTTAAAATGAAAATTAAAGTGAATAATTGTCATTAATCAATGATTTTGAAAGGAAATTTTAAGAATGATTTACAAACTTGTAATTAAATTGATTGATAAACAATTAAGTGTTTAAATAAATTTGTAAGTAAGAATTTGTAAATTTTGAAACAATAAATTGAGTAATCAAAATTTAATTTATTTATCCAAATTCTTATCATTTAATTTAATTAATCTAGTGGCACATGTATTTAAATCACATTGGAAAGTAATTAACTACTGTTGTTAATTTACATTGATATCCCTGTTCTGTTGTAAATTCTGTAGGATGTATTTGCCATGTGATGCACTGTGATTATGATTTGTTCTGTATTGATGTGAAAGCCCTATTGTCCGTGAAACGGCATTTAAACTTCGATGCGACAGGGAATCGGATTTCAGTTTGTTATCCGAAACCCACATCGAACCTGTGAATTATTATGAATGACATCCACATTGTTTTTAAATTAACGCTCACTATTCGGTTTAACCGGGAGACGACCTTTGTGTCGTATAACCCATTCCGAATAGTGATACGTCGAATTGGATAGCATTTGAAGAACCGGTGTTGAAGACCGGGTATTTGCGAGAGCGATAGGATGACCTGTCGATTGACTCTGCACCGAGTTGCTCCGGTATAGAGTTCTCCATATGTGATGGTGAATCCGATCAGGATTGTGAATATCCGGATTGCAAGGACTTCTTTGTAAGTGCCTTCGGTTCTGTTCGAGCCCGGAACAGACTTGTATGGATAGTATGTCTGACATTACAAGTTGAGATATAAAGCAGATTTCATTCAAATATATTTCTGTTGGTGGCGGAGAATTTATTCTTTAAGCTTAACACCCTTCTCTGAGACGTACGAGCTCAGAGGTTATATAGTTGAAGTTATCAGCGATATATTCCCAATTTGGTAATGTGACATGCTGAGTGTTGCTGAAATGATCATTGTGTTGATTTTTGAGATAGGATCGTTTATTTGATCGTCTATCTTAGTGATCATTGTGTTGATCATTTGTTGACCCAAAGCATGGCTTTTGTATAAAGTATGTTTTTGTGGACGTGACTTCGTCGGACCTCACACCCCGAAATGGTCGAAACAGGAAAGATGCAGCAAGGTTATTGGGGGTAGCACCCCTTAGGGTATGTACATTTCCTTCTGGATAGAAGTGGTATCATGGTATGGAGCCCAGATACTTAACTTATGTGGATATCGCAGATATATATATATGATTTTGTGATTTGTTGCTGGGGCCCCGGTTAAAGGTTGGTTGCAACCGGGAGATGGCATACTCGTGTCAGTAATTACCCAGTTAGGGGTAACCCGGCCTTGTGTTGGTAGAGATCCGGTTTGGTTCTCGAAGACGTCCTTCCAGAGGCGTTCTCAGTGGCAATGGGAAGTTCCTTGGCCTGACCATTTGTTGGAAATCCAATTCCCAATACGAAACCCTGTACGGTTTTAGTTGTAGAACCTGCCATTTACTTATGGTGGTCACCACTGTTTAGATGGTAGCTATAGTAGGCATACGATAATGGTCGTATGTTGGCTAAGATTAATATTCTATTTTTGAAATGTTTTCTTCACTATGCACTAGTAATAATATCAAAGAATTCTTTTCTTGTATCAAGCATATTTAACTGTCATAAGAAGAAATCTCCTCCAATTCTGCGTTTGCATTGTGTGTGTGGCGGGAGGTCTTATGGTAGTTCCATTTTTAAAAGCATTCCGAAAATTCTTTTGTAAATCTTGTTATTTAAATACAACTATTTTGTTTACTCATACCAGTCCCATGACTGATCCGGAGTTTATTGTTTTCTTTCCTAAACTCTGGGTGCCCATTATTTTCACACGGGCAGCCTAGTAGCAGGTTTCTATATTTTGTAGTAGCAGTATTTTGGAGCTCTTATCTTGGATATATCTTAGGAGCTATTGGAGATTACAGGTGTTTAACTTTTGGGAGTTCGTAATCATCTCTTTCATTTGAGGATTTTTGGATATATGATCATTGTTGTATTATCATGATGTTGTATTTGGAGTTGTAGTGTATGTATTATGTACTCTGTTGCAGTATGGATATTATGTTGATGTTGTAACAGTGATGTTATTTATGATATTGATTCTGTTCCGCTGTTTTATATACATCTAATTGTTGTTATAAGCTCCGGCGATGCGAATTTGATGTCGTTTATTGGACATCGAGTTTGGGTCGTCACAAATCACTTCATGTATCTTTTGATGAAATCTATCAGCATCCTCACACAATATCAGATGATGACGAATCAATAGTCATTAATAATCCAATCATCTCAAATACTGATTCTGACTCAGAAGTAATTATTGAGAATGCTCCTCAAATATGTGAATTACAAACACCACCAAGAATATTAAGAGACCATCCGGCCCAAAATATAATAGGTGAAATAACATCACATGTCAGAACAAGGAGTCAACTCAATCAAATGGGTCATGTCGCTTTTCTCTCAAATATCGAACCCAAGAATCCAAAAGAAGCTGCTACAGATGATTACTGGATCATTGCCATGCAGGAAGAACTAAATCAGTTTGAGCGCAATGACGTTTGGGAACTTGTTCCAAGACCAACTGATCAGTCAGTAATTGGTACTAAATGGGTCTATAAAAATAAGGCTGACGAACAAGGAAATATCACCAAAAATAAAGCAAGATTAGTAGCACAAGGATACAATCAAGAAGAAGGTATCGATTATGAAGAAACTTTTGCACCAGTTGCTCGACTAGAAGCTATTAGAATTCTATTATCTTTTGCTTGTCATCATAATTTCAAACTTTATCAGATGGATGTCAAAAGTGCTTTTCTCAATGGATTTATCAAAGAGAATGTCTATGTCGAACAACCTCCGTTGTTCGTACATGAAAAATATCCTAACCATGTGTTCAAACTTAAGAAAGCTCTGTATGGTTTAAAACAAGCACCTCGTGCTTGGTATGAACGATTACGTAGCTATCTTATTAATTCAGGTTTTGAAATAGGCAAAGTCGATCAAACTTTGTTTATTAAACATTCTCGAAAAGATATTCTGGTTATCCAAATATATGTAGACGATATAATCTTTGGTTCAACATACGATAAACTCTGCAAGGAATTTGCAAGTATTATGACCAAAGAATTTGAAATGTCTCATATGGGAGAACTATCTTATTTTCTTGGACTTCAAATCAAACAACTTTCAAACGGTATTTTTATCAATCAAGAAAAATACTGTGAAAATCTTATCAAACGCTTCGGATTACAAAATACATCTGGTAAACCAACTCCTATGAGTACAACTACACATCTTGAAAAAGATGAAAGTAGTAAGAATGTTGACCAGAAATTATATCGAAGCATGATTGGTTCTCTTCTTTATCTTACAGCTAGTCGTCCAGATATATTAATGAGTGTTTGTTTATGTGCTCGTTTTCAAGCCGATCCAAAGGAATCACATTTACGAGCAGTGAAACGTATAATTCGTTATCTTAATAATACCAAAGATTTTGGTCTTTTCTATCCAAAAGAATGTCCATTTGAATTAGTATCATATAGTGATGCTGATTTTGGTGGCTCACGAACGGATAGAAAAAGTACAAGTGGTACGTGCCATTTTATTGGAAAATCACTTGTCTCTTGGTTTAGTAAGAAACAGAATTGTGTTTCACTATCAACATGTGAAGCTGAATATATATCAGCGGCTCTTGCTTGTACTCAAGTACTATATATGCAACAAACACTTCAAGATTTTGATATTCATTTATCAAATTCTATTATATACTGTGATAACACAAGTGCTATAAATCTTTCTAAAAATCCAGTGAATCACTCTCGAACTAAACACATTGATATCCGTCATCATTTTCTTCGAGATAATATTAAAAAAAGAAATATATGTCTTGAATATATCCATACTGACAATCAATTAGCAGACATTTTTACTAAGCCGCTGCTCGAATCTAATTTTATTAGATTACGAAGAGAGCTTGGTTTAATTTCAAGAAAAAATCTTGACTAAGCAATTACTAATGTACACTTTCTCTTTTGGTTATTCTCTTTAATTATAATTTTTTTTAAACTAAACTAATGTCTTTTCTCCTAGTAACCGTATCTTTTACTTAACCTATTTTTTATATTAAATATTAGCCATTGCTTTATTTAAATGGTTAAATTTTATTTACTCATTTTATAAATTCAGTTTTAAAAACAAAGCTATTTTTAGAATAACAATAAAATTTCTGCTTATATTTTCGTGGTTAAAAGTTATCATTAACTCACATCCATAAGATTATATATAAGAAACTTATATATAAGCTTGCAAAATTTTTTTTATACTTTGATCATCTTTAATTCTTATCTATCCATAATAATATATTCAACTTACACTATGGCTCATATTTGTGACAAATGTGCGCAAGAATCTCACATTTCTATTACAAGCTCTGAGTCGGACGAATATTATTCTCCTACTACTCCAAAACAAAAATCAAGCTGTCATCATCAATGCTCCTGTATGTCTGATAAAACTCCAAATTCAAAACGAGTTAAAAGGACACTATTCTATTCTCCTCGAACCAAAGCTCAAATTGAAGAGATACACCACTACCAAAAACATCAAATCGACCTTCAGAGACAATTGCATTATGGACAAAACCAACTGTATCATGAACAACAACGTACGTCGGCGCGATTATCCGTCTTAGAAAGAATGGCATCGTTCTTCTGCGGATCAAACAAGCACGATGTTCATGAACCAATGCCATCCAGGCCATCGACTTCAACGACTCCAAAATCTTGGGATAGAAATTATAACGAGAATGAAGGAGCTCGAAATAAGTGGAGTCCAAGGGCTAAACCTATTGAAGACAACAAAAATTCTAATGACAACTCTCCTTCTCATTAGAATTTCATAATGTATATTGTTTTGTTTTCATATATATTTCTTGTCATATCACATATTCTGTAATAATAATATAATATAAAATATATGCAATCGATTTTTTTCAAAATTTTTTGCAAATTCAAGCAGTTTTCAACACAGAGCAAAACCGGTCGCATGCATTTACAGTTTTTTTTTCAGTTCACGTATATATTTTATACCCCACACTCATTTCTTTCTACTTCCTACTGAAAGCTTTCCCAATTCCCAAACCCTAGTTCATATTTCTCAAGCTCCAAAACTCTCAAATCCTCATCAATGGCTCCACCACAAAAGAAATCAAAGAAAAGAGCATCTTCAGAATCTTCATCTCTAACTCTCTCTGCCAGAAAGTGGCTTGAAACTCCAGTTGCCGTAACTCGATGGAATCAAATGACAAATTATAAGTTCCATCCGGGCTCATTCATCAAATTCGAAGACTTCACTTCATACGGTATTCGTCGTTTAGCAAACAATTCCAATATTTCTCCTCTAATAGATTTTTCAGATAATAGCGTAGAAATTAATCACTTAATGATTAAATTATTCTACGCAAATATGAATTTAGAAGAATATACACCGGATAATCCAAATGGAGTTATTTGGTCGGTAGTTTGCGGCAAACGAATTTATCTTACTCATGATAGAATAGCTTCTATTCTTGGAATACCAAATCGAGGTGAAGAATTTTCATCGACATTTTGTGAAGTATTCACCCGAAATAGCACTAGCCATAAGTTTATAGAAGATAATAGTGACGGCACCAAATCGATTGGGCTACGACCGACAGCAAGGCTATTACATCGTGTCTTGATGCACTCTCTATTTCCTCGATTAGGAAATTATGATGCCGTCTACAAGGAAAATTTCAAGGCTCTTTATGCTATATACGGGGAAATCGAAATCAACTGGGCTCACATGATTTTCGATGAAATTTTAAAAGTGAATAACTCCACTCGACCTCATTTCTTCTATAATGAGTATATTATGCGCATATTGCTAGCATGTGGAGTAACAACCCCTGATTCAGCAACATCTACACCAAAATGCATTGACTCCACTACCATCAAGCGCATGAAACTTCCTCCTCCCTATGTTCAGATTATGCCATTCGAACAATGGCAACAACGAGGTACACAAGCACAACGAGCTCCATCTTCCCGACCTCGTTCCGGAGAAGTTAGGTTGTTGAAATCTAAGTCGTCTACAAGAGAATCTCTTGAAACCATCGCTCGTAATCAATTCTTACTTGAAGCGAGACTCAAACGTATGGATTCAAAAATTGACAAACGATTCAACAAGGTCAAGTCTTTCTTCAGTGCTATATGGGATGCTATATCATGTAGCACATCTGTCTCTACCCAACATCAAGACCCCGGAAAGCGTCCGGCTCCTCCCACTTTCACTTGGTCAACATCCGAGGAATCTGCTGGTACAAGCGGACAAGGTCATGGAGAGACATCTAGAGGTGATGACGATGACGATGATAACGATGACGATGATGACGATGATGATGATGAAGATGATGAGGAGGAGATTCAGTCGGACTAAAGCTAGTTTGTTTATTTTTTTTAAGTTCTTTAAAAACATCTGTGACACTTGTACTAATTAGTGTCCATCTTATTGAACTATGGCATGTATGGTAGTTTTCAAAACATCTTATGTTTAAATATGTATTATGCATTGTTCTTTTTTGGTTCATATTCTCTTTTGTTTACTCCTTTTTGTCGATGACAAAGGGGGAGAAAGGTGCTAATAATTGTTTGCAGGGAGAAAGGTGCTAATAATTGTCTGCAGGAAATCACATATTCAGGGGGAGATTCAATACTTTAGCTATATATTGTCATCAATCAAAAAGGGGGAGAATGTTGAGTCAAAGCTTCTATGAAGATTTTGATTGCTGACAACAATATAAAGGCAATCGACAAATCAAGACCTACATATGGTACTCTAGATTATAGGTTGATTATTTGATGTTGTAATAGTGATAAACTTGTTAAAATCTATCCTCAAATAATCATGCATCTCAAATATAGTCGATATATATACATTTAAACATCATTGCACATTCACTGTGAAAATTTACACAGACCGGTCGACCGGTTGAAAATGGGGCGGTCGACCGTTTCTGGTAAAGTTGCACAGTAAACGTGCACACATGCACATAACGACTATATATTTAAAATCCTGTCTACCGGTCATTTTTTGACATGTCGACCGTTTTTAAACAGAAAGCAAGTTTTCCAAACGACACTTCTCTTCTCCAAAAGTTGCATCTCCTACCTTTCACCAATAATCACAACTCTTAATGGCAACTGTTTCACCAAGAGTTACAACTATTTCTTCTTATATATACTCATCTAAATCGTTGATTCAAACATGAATTTTATGATTATTATATGCTTTCTCTGATCTTACTTTCTAACATTCTTGCATTCTAAAAGCGCTCATTTAATTAATAGCTTATTGAATCATTGAAACTATTTTATACCTTTTGATTCAATAAGCAATATACCTTCTTTAATCTTCACAAAAAACATCATTCATATTCTTTGAGGATAAGATTATAGGAAGGGTGTACTACTAGTGACAAATCCGTGTTTTCAAGAACACAAGTTGTCAACAACAATTGTATTTGTTTTTGTTGAAGTCCTCGTGTTGTAAGAGGCAAGTGTTAAAGTCCTCAGTGTATTAGAGGCGTGAAATCCCGTTCGGTTGTTCGGGTATTGTAAACCTGTTCCTCCGGGTGAAGCGAGGTAGTTAATAGTGAAAATCCAGATAGGAGTCTGGGACTGGACGTAGGACGGTGCTCCGAACCAGTATAAAAATCTCTGGTGTGATTTTTCTATTTTTATTTTTGCTTTGCTACTATCATCTATTTTCCGCATTTATATTATAGTCCATATTACACGATCCGTGTGTACTATATTAGTACGTGCATTAGTATACTCACCCCCACTTTCAATTTATACTCCAACTGTGAAAATATTACTGAATATTTAAGGCTAATATTCAAAGGACTATTCAAGATTCTGAATTTGAACATGAAATATGTATTCAAATGTTCATTTTCAAGTGGTTATAGTACATACAAGCCAAAGAATTAGCATGAGAACACCGTTCATAAGATAGGTGTTGCTTCTCTTCATGCCTCCTGTATCTAGAAACCTTCAAACAAAGAAAAGAAATAAAAAGTGTAAGCAAATATAAGTGAGAGAGTGATTAAATGATGATTGGAAGTGAATTTTCTAACCATCGCAAGTTAACCAAAGGAGTAGTTGCCTCTGATATTAACACCATGTATGTATATATCTGCCCTTCATTGGTCATCACGGCGTAAGTAATAGCACAAAGAGAGAGTAATTGATGACAAACCTATTAATATACATTTGTATACAGTTGTAAGGATAAAGACAAAGAAACGATATATGTACACACGCGCGCGTATGTATATGTATGAATATGACAAGTGAAAAAACATAGAAGGTGATAGAAATTTACTTACATACTCCCTTTTACCAAGCAGAGGATAGAACCAGAAAATCATTGCAAGGTCGGTGATGAAATATCTGATAGAAACCTATGAGTATACAATACATTGTTAAATATATGAGAGCTTAGACATTACTACAACTAAAGAGTTTTATCATACCCCCAATGAAAAATTCGATAAATTTGAACTTCTTAATGTGATATTGCTGTCATGGCTTTCGGAGACAGATTGGAGAAGAAGATCAAGTAGAGTGACACTGTTGTGATGAAAATCGCATGAGCAGTAGAAATGCCTCTGCAAAATTCAGAATTAAACTCAAGAAATCAAAGGAAAAAGCTGTCGTATTTTTAGTAAAAAATATGATCAAAATTAAGTACCAGTTGTTCCACTCGATTTGCTTGATCTTTGTTAGAGAAGCATATAACTTGAAATAATACAAGCTAATGAACTGGGTAATGTCATAAGCCTGTCATGCAAAGATTGAATTTTTACAACATACCATTGTTAAGTAGATAGATATAAAATATAATAATGGTAAGGAGACGCACAATCAAACACAAAGCTACTGCATCCTCACAAAGCTGCAATAGAAACAATACAACATGTGACACATGTAATGCAATGGTAAATGAATTGCATGCTTACTCTACATACAAAAATTGAATTCTAAAACCAAAACTCAACCAACATTGTTCGAATTACTTGTTCTTGGACCTATTTGTGTATCTGCTGACATTGCTTGGTTGACAGTAGTCGACCTTCAATGATAAAGCAGTAAGAAATATCATTATGCAAAAAGTATTTGAAAATTTATTTTTAAAAAAAGGACATTAACTGCAAGATACCTGAGAGGGTGTGTGTTGAGTACATCTTTAAGAGGGGGGCGAAGGCCGCTTGCACGAGAACCACTGTACCTGAAAGATTCTATCAGCGCTACAAATCTGTCCATTGACTTCTCTGCTATGCCTGAATACTTGTTCACGTGAGATATGTCGCAAGCAATATTGCCTTCTACTGTTTTATTCCTGCTCTTGTCAGCCACTGCATTATCAAATCCGATTTATCCGCTTTTATATACCAACAATGCAAAACAGATAACTTGAATAGCAAAGCAAGATAGCACTTACCATCATCTGTAGAAGCTTGAAAATTCTTTGATGAGCTAGTTTTCTGCATATACGATGTTTACACATTAGAATGACTACTGGTTAACATAAAGGTAAATAGCAATCTTCACTTTCTTTTATAAACATGTTTAATTACTTTGTGAGGATGCAGTAGCTTTCTGCTCTTGATAGAAATAACGATACGAAAATGAACATTTGGGATACATATTAAAGCCTTGATTACACTTACGACCTATATTATAAACAGAGTATTTAACACTAAAGTTTTTTTTAAAACCACACAACACTCACGAAAGGTGAAACACATAGAGCAACGAATAATCAGACTATTGGCTACTAAGCTCAAAAAAGAGCTGATAACAACAAAGATTTGTGCCGCATGCTTCGCTACGTCTAGTGTAGCTTTTATAAGTGTGCACAATTGCGTCAGCAGCAGCCGCAGCCATTGTTTCTTCTTCTATAATGATAAGCAATTTGAAATCTGTCTGGATACTCTGGAGAATTTAAACATAAAAATACATTACAAACTTTGTATATTTTAGAGCTTGCCCCAACAACTAACTTCTGAATGTGTTTAATTATTTGGATATAAATAAGCATATGCATTGTTTTCTTTATGGTATCGGACCTTAGCAGGCAAGCGAATAGCTCACACATAACATGATGAACTCAAGTAGACAAAGATTTCACATGAGATTTAAGAGTCAGTAACTAAATCTTCTCAAAATCGATCACAGCTGTCATTTGGTAGGGAGTACATTGAACTCAAATATTAACAAGAGTCTTAGCTTTTGCTGCATCACAAGGCGAGGAAGGAAATCTTTCCGTTAATAAGTAAATATTCAAATCCCATTCTGAACAAGTATTAAATCAACTGATACTTAATGTTTGGCAATCACTTTGGTGGTATTAATAACGAAGACAACATATTAGAGAGTGTGGGGATTTCAGTTGTATATTATATAACGAAGATGGGATATCAGAGTGTAATCACTTAGTAGCTGACTGTAGCTTTCAAATATATATTCGTGATAGTGGACTAAAAGATTTGAATGAAACAGGGACTAATTTCACACGACAAGGTGGTATTAATTTCAGTATACACAGTTTTAAACTTCTTTCAAAATTTGATTGGTCATGGATAAATTTATTAAATCATTCTACTAGTGATCATCCCCTCATGTCGAGCAATTCACTTTTAGATTCACTCAAGGTCAATTATAGATCCATTATGTATAAATAATGTATGGCCTACTCTATCAGACGCATTAATACTAAAACTGATGATGATCCTATGTTTAGTTTTCTCTCTAAGCTTAAGGAAGTCAATGCAACCTCAAATAGTGGAATAAAACAAAGCTAGTATCAAACAAATTTGTGATTAGATAAGAGAAAGCAACAACTATTATGCTTGCAACTCATTAACAGGCATTCTATCATCAATCTTATGGACACTGCTGCGTGATATAACCAATATTAACTAATTACGTTAAACATCGGAAGTAAAGAGAACAAATATTATCTTGTTGCTCATAGAAAGCACATTTCGGCAGTAAATCACGCCCGACTTCTTAAGTGAGCAAAAAAATCAAAGATCCTATTTAGTATTCCACAAAAAACTACAATTTGGTATTCATTTCACCTGATGTTCATATCAAAATGCATGATTTCCACTTTAATTCACAACTAGGGTATAAAGAGCAAACAACAAACTATGAAATATAGTGCAAAAGAATGAAAAATGGGACACCTTGAAGTGATTAATGAGAACAAGTGCATCTCCATCCGCAGGAGGGATGCCGATGGCAGTGACAACAAGATTACCTAACGACACATCTCCATCCGTAGTAGGGATGTCGAGGTCGTCATCCGAAGCCTTAAGCAAGTAGTCATGATCCGAACAAATCGAGTTGGAGTTAGACTCCGGACCCGATAAAGGATTCACCTCCGAATCCTAAACAGAAAGCAGCATCTCCTATTCTAAAAATTTCATGACAGAACCTCAGAACTGTTTCATGTTTGATCTGTAATTGAAGAAAATAGTGAAGAAATTAAATCACTTTCAAGTGCAATTTCAACGACAGATATAAAGTTTAGTAAACAAAGCTACCCGACATTAAGGTTTTCTCACTTGTACAACATAAAGCAAAAGAAAGGGACAGTACATCAGATCACAGTATCAAAAACAAAGTACGAACTAACTGATGAATCCATAGAATACTGAAATGAAGGAAAAGAGTACTAAACTACCAACTTGGATTTTCCTAAATTTGACAGTCGCCTTTAAATTTGGTGGCGAATACCATCAGTGGCTATATATGTGACATGGAATAGAGTTACTGAAATGAGAATTGTAGTGAGCGGAAAAGAAGGGGCGGAGTAGAAATTCGCCGAATTTTTACTGCAGTGAATTAAAACATAACCATCTCACCAAAATTCACATAACCATCTCACCGCCCAGAAACATCATTTACTTACCTACCATCCACTGCCCATTACTTCTACAACGACCACAAACTTCACAGCTCAACTCAACGAGCTTCATACTTCTACAACCTGACTCCCGACCACATACCAAAGCAAATACCACTCTGCCTCTGCCTCGCAACCTCCTGCACTCATTCCACCCATCAATCGGCCATCTCCACCCACCTGTTAAACCCCTTCACACTTCTCACCTCTTCAGACTCCAACCTTCACACTTCACGCCACAAACCAATTTCCAGTGCACACAAAACCCTGCACAAAACCCCATACAACTCTTCTTCACTATACCATCAAAACAACACATACTGCCACAATATTAACTTTCGACCATCTTCCACTACCCTAACAAAACAATTGCAATCACCTCCTACAAACCTCCATACCACTTGCCTCTGTCCTATCTCTCATCATTAATCACCACCTGCATTTCTTCTGCCTGGAACTTCTATCACCACTTCACATTCCATTACCACAGACCATATTGTCATCCTTATCAACCCCACCACTCGAGTACAAACATTCAACAAGAGCAACTCCACTACATACTGCTGCTACCAAACTGCTCGCAAAACCATCAACGTTTCAATCCATCAAAGTGCCACTTCCTCAACATCAATCAATCCATCCCCTATACAAAAATTGCCCTATTTACAATTGCACACACTTGCTCTTCCAATCGAACCGTTACAATTGCCATTTGCTTTTCATCCTCAACCCAAACTGCCTCCGCGAACAACTCCAATTCGCGACCCCAATCTCCACCACGACTTCGAACACAAACCCAATCGAAACAGCGAAGTCGCCATCGAACTCAAACTAACGAACTCCTCCAACCAATCCTTCCTCAACAATCTTCTCGATTCGAACACGGCGAGAACTCCCAAAATTCGATTTGGGTTGCAATTGAATTTTGTTTTCTGAGAAAATTGGGTTGAGAAATTGTGAGTTAATATATTTTTGAGTGCCGCCATGGATTATGAAAGTAGTGTGTTTGGAGATTTGGGTTTTATTAAACTAATATCATTCTCAGTTACATTCTTTTTGTAGCGTAGGGTTTGAGCATGGGTTGCGGGTTGTTTTCGCATACTCGTTTTGGTTTTTGTATTTGCCTACTGTTAAAACATATGTTGGTAAGGGATGCAAATTAACGTAGTTGCATCGGTTGACTTTAAAATCGATGCGACTAAAACTATTTGCATCGACGTATTTGCATCGGTTGTTGTTGACAACTGATGCAAATTTGATTTATTATTACCTATTGCTTTCCACGTACCAATTGCATCGGTTATTAAGACAGAACTGATGCAAATAGTTCTATTTGCATCAGTTTTTACTTCAACCGATTCAAATGAGGCGATGCAAATGGCCTGTTTTGTAGTAGTGAAGGTCTCTCCCTTAAGGAATGTCAATCGTTTTGATCGTAGAGTGAAGGTTTCTCCTAGGTTCATTGGTCCTTTCGCATTGTGGAAAGAGTTGGTTCTTTGGCCTATCGTTTGGATTTTCCCGAGAAGCTTTCTAGAGTGCATGATGTATTCCATGTCTCTCATCTTCGTCGTTATCTTCATGATCCATCTCTTATTGTTCGGCCTTCTGCTCTTGATGGCTTGGATATTGAGCCTAATCTGACTGTCGGGAGGAAGCCACTTCGTATTGTTGACAGAGGTACGAAGCAGCTAAGAAGGAAATCTGTTAATCTGGTCAAAGTACAGTGGAGTACTGATGATCGAGATTGTACCTGGGAAACGGAGGAGAGCATTCTTGCTTCGAATCCGGAATTGTTTGTTTCAGGTACCATTTTGCTTTTTCTATCTTGTTTCTTTATTTTCCTTATTCGTTCTTTTCGAGGACGAAAAGATTTGAGTGGGGGAGAGTGTAACAACCCTAGATTTTAGAAATATTTTTAAATTTGATTTTATTCATTTTGAGATATTTTAAATTTTTTTATTTCAAGATTTCATTTTTAAAATATTTTTAAAATGATGTTACAATTTTCCAAAGCTTATTGTATTTTAATTACAATTTTTAAATCCAAGTTTCTATTATTTAGCCATTTTATTAATTAATTTATATTTTTCTAAAATTTATTTATTTATTTTCTTTCTTACTTAATTTTGTTTTGTTTTTCTATTTTATTTAGTTAAGTTTTTATTTGTTTAAAATGAAGAAAAGAAAAAGAAATATGAAGAGTCCACAACCTTTTCATATACCATAACCTTTTCATATGCTTTTTTCTTTTCACTTTGTAAATTAACACTTGAATTGAATTGCCGACCATATCTCCTTCTCATAGCCGTATACTTTCATTTTTCATGCCAGAGAAAAAACTTCTCATCTCTAAAAGTTCGGCCCTTATTCTGAAAATTTTGGTAATGGTTTTCTTCATTTTTTCTTACTTCCTTTTCGTATTTTATTTATTATTCTTGTCATGCTTTCTCCTATCATGCTCGGCTATAGCTCCTCCGCCATCAACATCATCTTCACCACCACCTTGCTCGGTTGGAACCTTCTCCAACCCCACTGACCATGGCAAGGCCGTGGCCCCCTATGTTGCAAACTCCATAAAATAATACAAGCATCACTTGAAAACCAAGCTAGCCGACCTCTATATGCATCACCACTTCACACTTCCTCTCGGCCACCTCTAGCACCACCTTCTCCAGCCACTAACTGATCATTTACCACTGCTGCACCATCACTTGACCACCACCAAGCAAGGCCGAGCCACCTATGGCCATAGCCGAGCCTTGTGGTTGCACCAAAAATCATTTTGCTGCCTTGACTTTTGTATTTTCATGTCACAACTTCCACTCCTTCATATCCAAGCTAGGCCGAGCCATGTTGTTCCACACTTGACCCAAACTCATAGCCTAGGCCGAGTACTTGAACCATATGGCCGAGCATATGATTGGTTGAAACATGGGCAAGTTGTGTTGTTCTTTGTTGTTTTATATTTCTAGTTGTTTAATAATGATTTGTGTTGTAAATTCATGTGCAATATCTTGTTTTGTTTGCTATGTACAAGATAATCACTTTGGCACTCCCCTCACTTGAATCCGTATTCGTGCTTTCATGCTTTTCGGATCTTTGTTTGTGTGTCTGAATTTGTAAACTCCGGCGATAAGAGGTGAGTAATTCACACATGACATCTGTACTTATATAATTAGTAAATTGACACCATGTGAATCTGTAGATTATATTATCATGTTGTACCTGCCTGTGATATGATCATATGATGTTCATCCTGTTTATGCACCTGTCATATCATCTGTTACTGCTATATGATATTATACTATTTATTTATATCAGTTTATCACACTGCAAGTTCCCTGTAGAATTGAATCACTATGGGTTGAAATGATACATACCCGAACGGACTTTAGAATACGGAAAAATCGTTATGGGCTGAAATGACAGGCCTAAACGATTTTTATTTATTTCATTTTACTTGGGATAGCGGGTTTGAAATGATAGAACCTGGATTTTCTTTGTAAATTACGTATTGAAATGATATATTATTCGTATCACTTGACCTAGGTTAGAAAATATTATACAGACCCGTGGTTAATGTATATATTTTCTAAAATTTTAAAAGTATATTTAAAATGTTAATTTATGGTAATTTAATTTAAAATTTAATTTAAAATGATTTTAATAAAGTGTTAATGATTTTTTTACAAGTTAAAAAGGGAAAATAAACGAATAGTTAAGTTGAAATTTGAAATATAACTTAAATTTTGAAATTTGAGAATTTTGTTTAAAAGTGAATTTTAAAGTAAGTAAATAAAAAGAAAAATAAGTTATATTTGGAAATTTAAATTTAAGTGTTAAGTTAAATTTTAAAAATAAAGAATAGAAATTGGTATACTTGAATTTAATAAGTAAATTATTAAATTTTGATTTTTTGTATGAAAATTTCATTTTATAAAATCATAAATTAAAGGGTATTTAAATGATTGTTTTAAAGTGAGAAAATATGAATTTTTTTATAAGTTATAAATGGTTTAAATTAAAGTTTAATTGTTTATGAAATTGTATTGAAAATCTTGAATTTTATTAACAGCATTTCAAAAATGCTATCATTTCTAAAGTAAAGGATATTACAGCATTTCTAAGTGCTGTAGTTGATACAAATGACTATAACTATAAAAATGAGCTAAGAGCTATTACATCACTTTGTAAGTGCTGTAGTTGCAGAACTAAAATTTGAACCTAAACTATTACTGCAGTTTTAAATGCTGTCTTTACTTAATTGAATTGTTTTCAAATTTAACTTACCGTAGCATTTTCTAAATGCTGCGAAAGCTGAAATTTTTCCGTTTTAATATATTTAAGTGAATAAATGAATTTTGAAAGGATTAAATTTTTGGAAATTTAATAATTGATTATTAAGTATAATAACTTCATTTTTAAATGGTTTAAATGGAGTATTTTGATTTCAAATATAAACTTTTTTGAAATGTGATTTGGAATGGTATTCAAATAAAATAAAGATGAATGAGGTTTTGAAAAGATAAGATATTTTGATATTTTTAAATGAATTTGAAATGATATTGAATTTTTAGATGATATTTGATTTTTGAAGTATAAAATACCATTTTGAAATTTATAACCACGGGTTATAATAACGATTGGTTGTTAAAGAGACCGGGATCGGATATGGACAAACTCTCCGTCGATACCGAAAACCACTTTAACAACTGTGTACGCGGTGGAGATTCCAGAATGTAGTAGGATGGTGGCGACGTTCTTGAGGTATATAACGTGGACCTGACTCCCGTGAGTTGGCTTAAGGTGGCTAAAACAAGAGCGATCTCGGGCCAAATATGGTAGCTCCTCTGGTCGGACGGCCTTCTTCGATACCATTCTATTACTCTGTGATTGTTTGGTGGCCATCCTTGATTTGGGAGTGTGTTCCAAGGTGGGCGTATGTGGCTGCTACGTTACCACCAGCCCGTGTGCGTACTTGATATATATACTCTGGCATTGCCTCGTGTGTCGTGTCACCTACCATAGCGAGCCTTACTACGAGTTTCTATTTGTGTCGTACTTATCGGGTATCTTCTCATAGTCTCTCGATCAGGAGATATGCAGGTACTGTATAGACTATTGGCATTATTTGCGTTAAGGGCTATATGGGTAACCCCTTAACGCTATTTTGAAGTATGTTTATTTTACTGTAGACATTATTATAATAGCGCAATATTACTGCATAGTAAATAGTTTAACGGATCCTTAGAGGATGGACGGTCCCAAGCATCCTTTAAGTTACTTGTTCATTTACTGCAGTTCACTTGAGTTGGTTTACATTATATAAGTATGTACGTGCTGACTCGAGTGTTTTGTATTTTGCTTTACGCTCGGGTTAGCCTGAGTATTCACAGCTTTGGATTTCTCTTTCTGGAGCTAGTCTTTGCTGGAGATTTTGCCAATCTATTTATCTATCTATTTCAGTTTCTGTTGTTCTAGTTCAACTCATGTATTAGTGAACTTCTATGTATTTGGGATTTCTATTATGTTGTTTTCAGACTGATATTATGTATTTGGTTTGATACTTTGTTATAGTAGCTTCATGAAGTACTATGGTATTTTATTTCGTTGTGAGTTATTTTGATATTTCTGTATCCATTATTCTGTGTGTTTGATTTTATTTGCCCCAAATTTTATTACAATCTGTTATTTTGCATCATTCAAGTCTGACATGTGTGGATTATTGTCGATTTGAATGGTACAAAATAGTGGGTTGTTACACCCTTTTCATGAGAACGGTTCTTAAACCAACATGAATGACATGGTATAAACAATAAAGTCTTGGTTCCCTTCGAGAATCACGAGAATAAGAGCATCAGAAAGGAGTTCTTTTAATTTATGAAAAGAAACTTCACATTTGTTGGACCAAATTTACTTAATTCCCTTCTTTGTCAAACTAGTAAGAGGTACAGAAAGTTTAGAAAAGTCCTTTACAAAACGATGGTAATGGCCTGCCAATCCAAGAAAGCTACAAATTTCCATCAAACTCTCTGGTCTCTTCCAATTTTGATTCGCTTCAATCTTTGAAGGATCCACGAAAATTCCAGATTCAGAAATGATATGTCCTAAAAACTTAACGCAGGATTGCCAAAAGTGGCACTTAGAAAATTTTGCTTTCAATTGATTACACCTAAGAGTTTCCAACACAATCCGAAGATGTTTTTCATGCTCTTCCTCGGATTTAGAATAAACAAGAATATCATCTATAAAGATGAGAACAAACCGATCGAGGAAGTTTTAGAAAACTCGATTCATAAGGTCAACGAAATAAGCTGGAGCATTTTTTAAACCAAATGGCATTACAACCCATTCATAAGATCCATAAAGAGTACGAAACGACGTCAAAGGAATACTATCCTCCGCAATACAAAGCTGATGAAAACCGGTTGCTAAGTCTAGCTGTGAAAAGACTCTAGCACCGCTCAATCCGAGGTAATGGATATTTATTATTGATGGTGAGATCATTAAGATTGCGGTAGTCAACACAAAGTCTAAGTGTACTATCAGATTTCTTCACAAAAATAGCTAAAGCTCCCCAAGGAGAGGAACTAGAACGAATAAACTGCTTCGCTTCCAATTTGGATAATTGCTTATGCATGTCCTCATTTTCCTTATTGGACATATGATAAGGAGGACGAGTGATAGGTAGAGCTCCAGGAATTAGATTAATTCTGAACTTGATTGCTCGCTTAGGTGGTAATCCTAAAACGGGATCAATATGTTGGAAAATTCAGGAACAACGTGAATGAGGGAAGTGACATCTTCCTCATCATCATTATCATCATCATGAGGGTTTAGAGAATATAGGGATGTCGCCGAATTGGAATATGAATCTTTAAGAACAATAGAAATTTGCTTAATAGATTGAGGATGTCGAAGATGTATAGTCCTCTCAGGACATAGGATGTGGCCTTCATAACGGTTAAGCCAATCCATTCCCAAAATCATTCTGAAACCTACGTAGCGCATAACATGCAAATCGGCTTGGAATGAATAATCACATAAAATAATCTCGACATCTTTACAAAGAAAACCGAGTGTTGCGGATCCACTAACCGGATTCACAATTTTCAGTGAAGTCATCAAGAATATAACATTTAAAGACAAAGCATCAACAAGTTCTTTTGATATAAAAGAGTGAGATGCACCCGTGTCAAAAAGAACTCGAATAGGATGATCACAAAACATAATAATGCCACAAGGTTAGAATGAGAAATACCTTGACCACGAGAAGTGTTACTAGGGGCTTGGACAACATTTAGCTTTCCCTCGTTCTTGCTTTGAAGTTTGGGACAAGAAGATAAAAGATGCCTCGAACTTTTGCAATAACGACAAAAGAGAGGTTTCGGGCATCTATTAGCAAAATGGTCCATAGAACCACAATTGTAGCATTGCCCATGACTAGAAGTAATAGTCTTTGCTATTGGAGTTTCTTGCTTTCCTTTCTTGTTGGGATAAGAAACTTTGAACTTAATAGGCCTCTTCTTCTTGTTGCTGAGGTTTGGTTTGGCACCCACAACCTCAACATCATCTTCTTTATTGGCCTCTTTGAGTCGAAGAGCGATATCATCAAGTAGGTTGAAAGAAACCTCCAATTTCAGAAGTAAAGGCTTTTGAGATTCTTATTCAAGCCATAGACAAACCTCTGATTTTTCTTCAATAGGGGTATTAATGTACTCGACCCATTTAAAGAGGGATTCAAAAGATGCAACGTAGTCCGTCACAGACGATTCACCTTGAACAAGGTCAATAAAGCGCAGAGCTAAAGTTACCTTTTCAACTTCCAGCACAAACTTCAATTCAAATCTTTCCCGGAATTGCTCCTAAGTAAGATTTGCTTCAATAATTTTAGAAATCAGAAGCTCATACCAATCTAATGCTCTTTCTTAGAGCATACTAGAAGCCACTTGGACACGATGCAAATCAATAAGATTCATGCGAGAAAAGATGCGATCGCATGTTCTAATCCAAGCCTAAACTTCTATAACACTTTCGGAACCCTTGAATGGCATTCCACCTAAATTGGTATAATCGCAGCACAAGCGTGCAAACCTAGATTTAGGCTGAGTAGGTTCTGCAATAGGTCCGACAGCTTAAGCATTCTTTACAAGATCTAGAAGTTGTTGGGCAGACATAAATACTCCATCCCGAGGTGTAGCACTAGATTGACCGATGCTAGGACGACCTGGTCTAACCATTTCTCTTCTTTAAGAAAGAAAGAAAGAAGAAGAAAAAGGTAATCTACAAAATGAATATCAAACAATCATGATTGATAAAACAAGGCATCATAAAAGAAAATAGGATAGAACGGGCCCTATGACTCGGATAAATCCTAAAGCATGATTTCTAAGAAGGACTTAGGACAATGATCCTTGCTAGATTGTTCTACATTATTCCGAAGTTTGGCTCTGATGTCAAGCTGTGACGCCCCACCTCTATACTCACGCTAGCCAAGAACACTACGAGGTAATGCTGTCAACTAGCATGGAGAATAATGCTGTTGATGAGCAACCATCCATGCAATTGTTTTGTGCGAGCACGGTATGTCAAATAATATAACATGCATTTCTTTTTAATAGAAAATCCGACATACCGATACAAACTCAAAGCTACTACACAGTGGCTATATGATCTTTGAAAAAATATATAGAAATAAGCATAACATAAATCAGTCACAGATATCCACATCACAAAGGCAAAAACAGATATGAATATAACACATAGAAGTGTACATCAGAGTATTGGTCAAATAAGATCCATAATATCACAAAAGAATGGATACAAGTGCTAGAAAAAAGAATAAGTATACATCAAGGAGTCTCTATCTCATATGTATAACAACAAAAACTACTAAACTAGAGTAGTTAGTCAAAATTCAGATAATGTTCCCAGAAGAGGAGTCAAGCAAAAGCACCTGTAACATCTCGGTCTAACCCGAGTATTATTTAATAAGAAAATAATAAATAGATCACTCTAGCTATAAATATCAGATAAAATGAGATAGAATAAGATATATAAAAAAAAGTATGATAACAATAATGCCATACTATGAAAAGTATACATTAGACAACATAAAAAAATCGTACAATATCTCAAGAAATCTCAAAGCACTAAAAAGAATGTCATATTCTTTATTTTATTCACCAAACCCCAAATATCGGCAAACATATCATTGCCAATCACAAAAAGAGGCGAAACACAAATTCTTGAAATCATTAACTGGAAATCCAAAAATCACAAAAGGGGAAGGCCTATCACAAAACGGGTGCATGAAAACTCACCAACACGTGTATCGCAAACGGGTCGCTAACTATAGAGCCGGTGCAACGATGTAGTACAATATCGGTACACTCGAGGAACTTGAAACTCAAATAATTCGAAACAACGACGAGTACAACAACACGCCCAATGAACCTAATATGCCGATATAACGATGTAGTACAATGGTACGCCCGATGGACCGAACTCCATAAAAGAACAATGGGTCGCTAACCCACAAAAATGATTCGAAACTCCAATGATCCCATAGGTCGTTAGCCTATAAAAGAAATGAGACTAAACTCAATAAAATGAGTTATAGTCCCCTATGTGAACAAAGAGACATAGCAGATTGCCAGTCTAAATCACAAAACGATCATCATTTATCAATAAAAAGTGTGAATTACACTAAGCTAGTAAATAAATGAGTTTAGCTTCATGTCCCATAACCACTGGCTTAGCTTAAATATTTATGAACAAATTGTAGATCTCCACTCAAAAATTGTCACATGAGTTTCAATCGAACAAGTCCAAAAATTAACCGACGAAGCAAACACAAGCGTTTCATACCGCTTGTTTTGCTAAGCCGTTAAATTAGATTTTCTCATACGAACGAGGTAAAGGTTTGTATAATAGGTTGGAAAATGGTTTTAATAAACGTACTTTGTATTAAAATAGTGCTGAAATCATTTTAATTAAAGGGTTTTGATATTTACTACTAGTATAGATGTTATCCCACCTTTTGGTCAAGTCTGGAATATCAACAAATTGGCAAGGAATGATGGATATTGGGATTGGAGATCGATTGGAAACAAGGCTACAATCGATGTCGTCAAAATTTGGTTAAGCTCCGATCGGGACGGAATCGAATGGAGATGATGATGAGGACTAGGAGAGGCTATATTTCAAATTTAAGGTTAATCGGAGTTCGCATGAAGGAGATATGATCGATGCAAGGTAGGAAGAGCATGACTGTTCGTATCCATCGGCACACAGGAATGGTTCATATCGATACATTTCGTATCGATCAGGTAGTTGGTGTTTCGTATCGATCAGATTCGTATCGATCGGCAGAAATTCGACTCGATGGGGCTTGCATCGATCAAAGGAAGAGCAGGGTAAAGGACTTCGAATCGATACTGTTTGTATCGATCATCAGGGACACGACTCAATGATTTCTTATCGATCAGGATTAGGACAGGTGGTGTATTTAGAATCCATGATCTCGTATCGATCACTGGAGCTCAGTTCGACTCCATCAGGTAAAATCTTGCTCGTATCCATCAGATAAGGTTTCGCTCGTATCCATCATTGAGTTTGGTTTCGTACCCATCTGTTGGTCTTTCATTCGTATCGATCAAATTCAACATTTCGTATCGATTCGATCGATAAGAAATACTCTCCTGCGATCGATATAAGAGAACATGCGATGCAAACAGTTGAGTACATGGAGAAGTGATCGACACGTGAAAGCGTGAAGCATGGATACGTGCGCGTCTCCATGAAAGAAGCGTTCAACTCGACGCACCAAGTGGATCAACCCAGTCAACACGCCGCAAAAGTCGAATCGATCCAGGAGGTTAGGGCCACGTCATTGTGCGCGCATGCTCCTGATCGAGTCGAATAGGATGGATTCAAACCAGTGGATACGAACGCAACATCACTCGTGCAAATGCAATTCGTATCGATCATATCTCCTAAACGGCCGATCCAAATGCAATGAAATTTTCACAGCAGCTTGCATACAAGGTGAGGAATGTTCTTGCCAAGTTTCATCTCGATTGGACCATTTTTTGATGGATACGAAATCAATTTGTATCGATCACAGATCAAGTCGAAACTTGGTAGGGTCGATCGCGTGGGCCCTCTCACGTGCCAGAAAATGTCTCCCAAAGTTTGAGCGAGATCTGAG
The DNA here is from genome assembly GCA_030765085.1 of Allium cepa. NCBI lineage: Eukaryota > Viridiplantae > Streptophyta > Magnoliopsida > Asparagales > Amaryllidaceae > Allium > Allium cepa. Next base: position 171,557,889 of record CM060932.1, read on the forward strand.
CCTCCAACGCCTATAAATAACCTCCTGAGGCCTACAGAAAAAGGACCTTTTGGCTATTGGACGTCCAGACTCTGCCGGATTCATTTCTACGCTTCAATATAACTATTGTACTCGAAATTTTTCATCACTACTGCTGTAATCATCTGTAACCAGCGAGGATAATCAATAAAAGGATAAAACTTTGAAGTGGACGTAGGCCGGAGATAGCCGAACCACTATAAATCTTGTGTCTCTATTCATTATTCCTAGATTATTGCTTGCTGTTTGCTGTGATCTGTGGTTTGTGTTTGGAATATTACCGATTTAATTTTATACTTGGTGCTTTCACGGTATTTGGGGTTTGTGACCAATTTTGGCGCAAACACTTTGGTGCTTTCACTGAGAAGGACTAGCACCCGCTACATCGGATTGAAGTTTGGACTTGAGAAGAGTGAAGAGTTTAGATTTGAAATACAATGACTCGACAAACAAGGCAAAGAGCTGAGAGAAGCCAACAAGGAGGAAGCCAGGAGGCATCCTCTGGAGCAGGAGAAGGACAAGCTTCCATCTACATCACTAGAGATGAAATGAAGCTATGGAGAATTCTTTGCAAGAGAGATTGTTGAAAAGTCAGCAGGACATGATGCAAATTTTCTTTGAACAAACGAGAGCCATAGGAACACAGAACCTTGGACCAACCACGTCGGCTACAAGTGCAAGACAAGAAACTAGGCTCGCGGGACCTGATGGAGGACAAAATGCGGAACTAGATGGCAATCAACAAAGGCTTGGGGACAGACCCGCAGGATCTGATACTGGAAGGCCTATGGATGGAGCTCAGCAGGTTAGAGAAAATGCTAACGTCAGCAAACTGCATGAAGAGTATGTACAGGAGTTTCCTCGGGGGCATAGGGGGCAACCCCTGACAGACAATACTAGATTAGTGGAGATCATTAGAAAAACCATGCGTGGAGGCTTGACCAATAGAGACTTGGAAGGAGTGAACAGGAGTCCGTTCGCTCGGGAAATCAGGATAGCTCAAAATCCACCTAAGTTCAAGCTACCTAACATGAAAGTATATGATGGCAAGGATGATCCGACTGATCATTTGATGAGGTATGCCAGACATATGGAAGTGCTGTGGGAATCGGAGGAAGTGATGGCCCGATGCTTCCCTTTGTACTTGACGGACTTAGCTGCAATGTGGTTTAGGCAGTTGGAGGAAGGATCTATCAGGACTTGGAGGGAATTGGTGGATAGGTTTTTGGGATAGTTTCGGGTTCATATCAAGAGACCAAAGAACGTGATGACGCTAACGTCGGTGAAACAAAGGACGGATGAATCATTTAGAGCTTTTCTAACTCGATTCAATGCGGCAGTTGCTTCGGTGGATCGGCCGGATCCATCAATGGTTTTAATGGAGGCAGTGTCAGGAGTTAGGGAGGATTCAGATTTCAATGTTTCTTTGATACGAGACCCACCACTGGATCTCGAGGAATTCTTTCACGAAGATGAAAGATTCCTTCGACAAGAGGATGCATGTGCAGATTTAAAGTTGAAGGAGGTGAATGCAATTTAGGGTGGAGGACCATCAAGCAAAGGTTCGGATAAAGATAAAGGAAAACGGAAGTTGGACGATGATTCTAGAAAAGCTAGGAAACGATGGAAGGATCCAAAGTTTTCTACATACACAGGATTGAACGAGACGCTGGAGCGGATATACCTAGATACTCGGAATCGCCTTCCCTACCGGAGGCCAGCTAAGAGAGAACCATCAGAACGGGAGAGGGCATCAGGAGGGCACTGTCTCTTCCATGATTTGGACGGACATGATACCAACAGCTGCAGACATTTAACGGATATAATTGAGGAACATGTCAGGAATGGACAACTGAGGCAGTATGTTGGAACACGGAATGCAGCGGTGGAGCAGGTTCAACCATCGTCTACCTCACTCCATGACGATGTGAGGCCCAGGAATGATGGTCGATTGATTATCAATTGACTTGGATAATATGGAATAAGTAACAAACCATTAGAAAACGACTAAGTCATTTACACATGTATGGGGACGGAGATAGCCCCTAGGCATGCTCTGAATGATGATAAATCGCGATGCTATGGTTTGTGAAATTTGTCTTTTGCTTTCGGATTGGACACTGATTTTTCTGGTTTGATTTTGGAGTTTGGATTGAAATCCTTGGTTTTGTTTGCTTTCTGATTTGGATTTTCCTTTGGATGTTTGTTTGCGGTTTTGGATGCTGGTTTGAATTTATGATTTTCGGGTTTTGATTTGGATTTCGGATTGGATTTTTATCTGGTTTTTGATAAAAGGTCATCGGGTATGGATTATGCCTGGCAAGGGGTAAGTCAATTTGCCCGAACGTGGTAAATTGACTCATTCAGGTCGTCGCGTATGGACTATGCTCGACAAGGGTCCGGAGTGACCAGGATTCGGCCTAGGACTTAGGCCCTGTATTATCAATTGTTATTTTCAGGTCGCCGAGTATGGACTATAATCAGTAAGGGTCCGGAGTGACCAGGATTCGGCCTAGGACTTAGGCCCTGTATTATCGATTATTGTTTCAGGTCGTTGAGTATGGACTATGCTCAACAAGGGTCTGGAGAGACCAGGATTCGACTTAGGACTTAAGCCATGGCATTGTACAACGTCCAGGGACACTGGACCAAGGTCATCAGGTGTGGATTACGCTTGGCAAGAACCCGGAGAGGTTAGCTCAACGTTTAGGGACATTGGACCAAGGTCGTCAGGTGTGGATTGTGCTTGGCAAGAGCCCGGAAAGGTTATGGACTTGCATATCGACCCGGAGAGGTCCTGGATTCGGTTATTGGCTATTGGATAAGGATGGATTAGGACTCGGTTGTTGAGTTCGAATGGACATAGAATTGGAATTGGCTAGGGACTTCGGATATCGAAACTATTCAAAACACGCCTTCTTATCACAAGGCATGTTTTGGGGGGCAAATGTTATCCCACCTTTTGGTCAAGGCTGGAATATCAACAAATTGGCAAGGAATGATGGATATTGGGATTGGAGATCGATTGGAAACAAGGCTGCAATCGATGTCGTCAAAATTTGGTTAAGCTCCGATCGGGACTGAATCGATTGGAGATAATGATGAGGACTAGGAGAGGCTATGTTTCAAATTTAAGGTTAATCGGAGTTCGTATGAAGGAGATATGATCGATGCAAGGTAGGAAGAGCATGACTGTTCGTATCCATCGGCACACAGGAATGGTTGGTATCGATACATTTCGTATCGATCAGGTAGTTGGTGTTTCGTATCGATAGGCTTCGTATCGATCGGCCGAAGTTCGACTCGATGGGGCTTGCATCGATCAAAGGCAGAGCAGGGTAAAGGACTTTGAATCGATACTGTTCGTATCGATCATCAGGGACACGACTCATTGATTTCGTATCAATCAGGATTAGGACAGGTGGTGTATTTCGAGTCCATGGTCTCGTATCGATCACTGGAGCTCAGTTCGACTCCATCAGGTAAAATCTCGCTCGTATCCATCAGGTAAGGCTTCGCTCGTATCCATCGTTGAGTTTGGTTTCGTACCCATCCGTTGGCCTTTCATTCGTATCGATCAAATTCAACATTTCGTATCGATCGGATCGATACGAACTACTCTCCTGCGATCGATACGAGAGAACACGCGATGCAAACAGTTGAGTACATGGAGAAGTGATCGAAACTCCAAAGATCCCATAGGTCGTTAGCCTATAAAAGAAATGAGACTAAACTCAATAAAACGAGTTATAGTCCCGTATGTGGACAAAGAGACATAGCAGATTGCCAGTCTAAATCGCAAAACGATCATCATTTATCAATAAAAAGTGTGAATTACACTAAGCTAGTAAATAAATGGGTTTAGCTTCATGTCCCATAACCACTGGCTTAGCTTAAATATTTACGAACAAATTGTATATCTCCACTCAAAAATTGTCACATGAATTTCAATCGAACAAGTCCAAAAATTAACCGACAAAGCAAACACAAGCGTTTCATACCACTTGTTTTGCTAAGCCGTTAAATTAGATTTTCTCATACGAACGAGGTAAAGGTTTGTATAATAGGTTGGAAAATGGTTTTAATAAACGTACTTTGTATTAAAATAGTGCTGAAATCGTTTTAATGAAAGGGTTTTGATATTTACTACTGGTATAGATGTTATCCCACCTTTTGGTCAAGGCTGGAATATCAACAAATTGGCAAGGAATGATGGATATTGGGATTGGAGATCGATTGGAAACAAGGTTGCAATCGATGTCGTCAAAATTTGGTTAAGCTCCGATCGGGACGGAATCGAATGGAGATGATGATGAGGACTAGGAGAGGCTATATTTCAAATTTAAGGCTAATCGAAGTTCGCATGAAGGAGATATGATCGATGCAAGGTAGGAAGAGCATGACTGTTCGTATCCATCGGCACGCAGAAATGGTTCGTATCGATACATTTCGTATCGATCAGGTAGTTGGTGTTTCGTATCGATTGGATTCGTATCGATCGGCAGAAGTTCGACTCGATGGGGCTTGCATCGATCAAAGGAAGAGCAGGGTAAAGGACTTCGAATCGATACTGTTGGTATCGATCATCAGGGACACGACTCAATAATTTCTTATCGATCAGGATTAGGACAGGTGGTGTATTTAGAGTCCATGATCTCGTATCGATCACTGGAGCTCAGTTCGACCCCATCAGGTAAAATCTTGCTCGTATCCATCAGATAAGGTTTCGCTCGTATCCATCATTGAGTTTGGTTTCGTACCCATCTGTTGGCCTTTCATTCGTATCGATCAAATTCAACATTTCGTATCGATCGGATCGATACGAAATACTCTCCTGCGATCGATATAAGAGAACATGCGATGCAAATAGTTGAGTACATGGAGAAGTGATTGACACGTGAAAGCGTGAAGCATGGATACGTGCGCGTCTCCACGAAAGAAGCGTTCAACTCGACGCACCAAGTGGATCAACTCAGTCAACACGCAGCAAAAGTCGAATCAATCCAGGAGGTAAGGCCCACGTCATTGTGCGCGCATGCTCCTGATCGAGTCGAATAGGATGGATTCAAACCAGTGGATACGAACGCAACATCACTCGCGCAAATGCAATTCGTATCAATCATATCTCCCAAACGGCCGATCCAAATGCAATGAAATTTTCACAGCAGCTTGCGTACAAGGTGAGGAATGTTCTTGCCAAGTTTCATCTCGATTGGACCATTTTTTGATGGATATGAAATCAATTCGTATCGATCACAGATCAAGTCGAAACTTGGTAGGGTCGGTCGGTCACTGGGCCCACTCACGTGCCAGAAAAAGTCTCCCGAAGTTTGAGCGAGATATGAGCCTCCAACGCCTATAAATAACCTCCTGAGGCCTACAGAAAAAGGACCTTTTGGCTGTTGGACGTCCAGACTCTGCCGGATTCATTTCTACGCTTCAAAATAATTATTGTACTCGAAATTCTTCATCATTACTGCTGTAATCATCTGTAACCAGCGAGGATAATCAATAAAAGGATAAAACTTTGAAGTGGACATAGGCCGGAGATAGCCGAACCACTATAAATCTTGTGTCTCTATTCATTATTCCTAGATATTGCTTGCTGTTTGCTGTGATCTGTGGTTTGTGTTTGGAATATTACTGATTTAATTTTATACTTGGTGCTTTCACGGTATTTGGGGTTTGTGACCAATTTTGGCGCAAACAATAGAAACCTTTGTATATCAAAGTGACAAACCACAAAAATGATTGTAAAAACAATCAATTAACCAAAATTCACATTCGAAGACGTGAATCAAATCCGTAGAAAACGATACCGAATCCATCAAGATGGATATTCCAAAACATCCCGAAAAAGAAGTTATCAAAGTCAACAAAGGTGATAACAATAAATTGGAACAACATGAATCGATTAAAATTGGAAACCCAAGCAAAATTGGAACATTTGGCTGTGACAACAGATTCAGTCGACTGGACTAGGGTGGTCAGACGACTAACACAATTCCTAAAAACTTTCTATTTCCAGGTTTAGTCGACTGAAACAGGGTAGTCAGTCGACTGAATCATGCCTGGAAACTTTCGGTTTCTAGGCTCAGTCGACTGACCCAGAGTGGTCAGTGGACAAATTCTGGCCGAGGAAATTTCCTGGGTTCGATTCAGTCGACTGACTTCCTGGTTCAATCGACTGAACTAGAATTTCCAGTATTTTTAGCCTAGCCACCAAGTGGGGCAAAAATCTAACAAATTGCGATTGGACAAGCGATGTGCGTTAGGGTTTATGCCAATCGGCAACCCAGCCCTATAGGCTCTTCGATACACCACCAGAAACATGTTCAAACATCAAAGGTAGGATTGTTAAAGATTTGACCCCAAAACACCAAAAATTGGAATATTCATAAAACTAATTCAATCCAAAGCAAATGGATAATCCAAAGCAAATGGACAAGGAGATGTTAGGAATCATTACCTAACAACTATCAAAGATATAGACATAGATGTGAGTTCAAAAACTCACCTTTAAAACTCAAAAACAACAAAGGAGAAGCTTGAAAACAAAGGAAGATCTACTCTTCAACTATAACTTTAAAACACCAATCTTAGATCATAAGCAAACATTTCCTAAGTTAGGTTATAGAAAATTTCTGAAATTGGAGAGTGATTGAGATGGAGAAGAAGAAGAGGATACTTACCTAAGCTTGTCTTTGATTTTGGAGCTAGAACTTGAATTTGCAAAGGAAACTAGGGCTTAGGATTTTAGTTTCCAATCTCTTCCCTCATTTTCGCTAAAGTTTGAAGTGTTAGGAAAATGATAGAATGAATGAAGAGTAGAGGGAAGGGGGGAAGTTAGGATATAAGATGAGTTGGGTTAGTGGGCTGAAACCCAAACCCAAACCCAAACTCAAAGCCCTAAGTGAAAACATCAAAATTCTACTCAACTCAAAACATATCAATGTTTATACTCAAAAATGTTGCAAACACCATTTTGAACTCAATGGAAGTGGTCCCGAATCCTATTTCGGCTGTTTGCAAAAAGTAGCTTTTCGGACTTTAATTTGACTAACGATGCTATATTTAAATAAAATATTTAAATATACAATCGTAAAATATGCGGGTTGTTGCAATAATAGAAAAGACAAATAATGGACATGATTTAAAGTTGAAAAAGATATTAGATGGATATAATTTATCAACATTAGCAAAATTGATTTATGTATTAACTCTATTAGGCTTTCGTTAAATTTTTAATTCTATTGTTAAAATTTGAGTTCTCTTCTACCCGAACCTCCTCCTCTATGATTGCCACCATAACAAATTATACCTTTCTTTCATCTCCTAATAAAATTCTCCATATGCTAGAATTTGTTTCTCCTCCTCCATTCCCAAATCTATGTCTCCTCTTCTCATCGACTTTTCTCCCACCATAAAATCGCATTGAAAACCAAAATTATTTCCCACTCCAAAATTATAATGTTTCTCCATTCTCATTCACGGTAGCTACCTATGAGTCATTACCATGTATCATTCGTCTTAAACAAAATCATATTGATTCTCCTCAAATATATAGTCTCTCACCCAAAAGTATCTGCTATCAAGCATTTTTTGGTCTCTAGGCTTTTCTTAGATATTTAATTTGATACATTTTTGTTTAAATAATTGCAATTTTTTATATTCTTTTCTAACGTTTCTTATTGTTTGGTTAATTAGCAATAATTGGCAAGTAATTATTTAAATCTATCCCCTTTTAATTCATTACTGAATATAGTGATCTATGTTGCATAGTATGTTATGCCATTTTTCAATTTTTTTATTCATGCACTCTTTTTCAAAAACCTATAACCATTGCTTATAGCATGAAGTCATTTCTAAACATCTTTTTTAACCTGTATGTTATTGTGATTTACATTAATTGAGTATTATACATAGGTTTTTCAAATTTGTGATATTCACGTAAACAACTAGTTTAGATTTTAATGGATTTACATTTTTTTTGAATTTTGAAAATGTAACTTGTGTTTATATCTGTTGAACACGGGTATTTTATAAATGTACATAAGATTGAGTTACTTAAGAATGCATTGAGCCTACATATCATTATGCAGTTTAATACATATAGTTGATACTAAACACTATGTTTTTTTGTTGGTTACAGCATTGGATAGCTATACATGATCAGAAACAAAAATATTTGAGTTTCTATAGAGCCTTGACAAGGTTTGTACGTTGGGTTGACCATAAAAGGATAAATTAACCGAATGTTTCATCTCTAATCTTCAATATTCAAAATTTTCAGTGAAAATATTTGGCTTTAAATTATATGAGAAACATTAAGGAGCTTAACTCAAATTTAATTCATGCATGCAACTGTTTTCGTTAGATCTTTAGCACAACTAGCATATGACATTATCTAATAGTTTTATCTACAAGTCATTTTAGATTTAAAATGGAAATAATAAAACATTGAAAATAGTCTTGCTTTTTAGACAATTCGAGTAAAACTTGATCGTGCTCTCTTATCTCCATTATATGCAACTTAATCACAATAAAGTATGCATATACTCCCAAAACTCCTTGATATACATGCACTGTGTAGGGGATTAGATTCAGGATGGATTACTTACTACTGCTTGGACTTGACTTTTACAATGAATGACGTCTCTGATATAGTATAACTACACCGCTTTCTCCATGTATGTGTCACTTTAAACCCTATTTTGTTTTTTGCCGTTTGTATAATTCATTAACCATTTCTAAAAATGACACATGTTTATATTTGTTGAACACAATTATTTTTAAAAAAATATGTCCAAGACTTAGTTTTACACACAAATTGCTTACATATCATTATGAGTTTATCGAATACAATTAATTGTTGAAAATAAACTTAATTTTTCAATGTAGATTTTTTTCATATAAGAAATATAATGAATCTAAAATATAGGAATAATATATTTGAAACTGTATGAGAGAATAATTAGGAGATATTTGTGGACTAATATATTTGAAATTGTATGTCAGAGAATATTTAATACATATTTATGGAGAACTGTTATATTAAGATAATCTCCACCGTTTATTTGAGATGTGAATTCCTATAAATAAAGGTGGATTCACTCATTTTGGATGTAAGAAAAAAGTGAACTTTTGTAATAAAGTTTTCTCCTTATATTGAAAAAAATCATTTTCTTCTTCTCTATCCTCTTATCTATCTTCTTCTAAAATCAAATCTATTTGCTATTGAAGAAAACTTCCAACAAAGTGTTAGTGGAGCTTGAAGATCCTCATAAAACGATGGCAAATAGGGGTGTTCCCTTACGAGTCCCAATCCTCACTAAGGCCAATTATGACAATTGGAGTTTAAGGATGATGGCTCTCCTTAGAGCACACGACGTATGGGAGATAGTCGAGAAAAGCTACACCGAATAAGAGAATGAAGATAGTTTATCTCAAACTCAAGGGAATAGTTTGAGGGACTCAAGGATGAGAGACAAGAAGGCTCTTTGTCTAATCTATCAAGCATTGGATGACGATACTTCTGAGAAAGTTTTAGGATCAAAGTCAGCCAAAGAAGCATGGGAAAGGCTTCGAACATCTTACAGTAGAGCCAATCAAGTCAAAAATGTATGTCTTCAAACTTTAAGAGGAGAGTTTAAAACTTTGCATATGAAAGAAGGTCAACTTATCTCCGATTGCTTCCCAAGTGTTTTAACGGTTGTTTATAACCTAAAAAGAAACGGTGAGAAGTTAAGTGATGTAAGAATTATGGAGAAGATTCTTGGATCATTAGATCCAAAGTACAAACACATTGTCGCCATCATCAGAGAGACAAAAAACCTAGAGGCCATGGCAATAGAGGAACTTCTCATTTCATTGCAAGTTTATGAAGAAAAGAAAAGGAAGAAGGAGGAGATTGTGGAGAAACTATTCAAGAAACGAATTGATTCAAAAAAGAAAGAAAGCAATCGAAGCCAACAAAGACAAGGTTATGGTCAAGAATGAGGACGAAGTCGTGGATATTAACATATATGAGGTTGGAGACCCAATAACGACAACAACAATGGAAATGACAACCAAAGAGGAGAAAGATCAATAAAAGGTCGTGGAAGAGGAAATTCAAAATCAAGGCATGACAAGTCATGCGTCAAATACTACAATTGTGAAAAGTTTGGACATTATGCTTCTGAATGTAGAGAACAAAACAACAATAAAATTGAAGAGAAGGCTAATTACATTGAAGAAAGAGGTCAAGAAGATGGTACTATACCACTGGCTTATAAGGAAAATGAAAGAGGTGAGGATAATCAATGGTATCTAGATAGCGGTGCAAGCAACCATATATGTGGAAGAAAAGCATGTTTGTGGTGCTTGATGAATCGATGAAGGGAAACATAGCATTTGGAGATTAATCCAAAGCAGAGGTGGAAGGTAAAGGAAATCTTCTCATTTGATTGAAGAATGGAGATCACTAATTCATTTCCAAAGTTTATTATGTTGCAAATATGAACAGTGTAACAACCTAAATTCCAGTGCTCCAGATTTTTCACAAAAATGCTAAAAACCAAGCCCACTAAAGCCCGAGTTGGGTATCTGGTATCCTGCAAAAAGGCAAAGACAAATATAACATAGCTCAATAATTTATCTTACAACAGGATTGACTAAAATATAATAGTAAGTAAATACTTACTAATATAATAACACTCTCTAAATAAGTGTCTTACAGCTGGGAAGTCTCTGCCATCTACTTAACCTGTAAGGTGTTATGAGGAGGGGGTCAGAACTAAAGTTTTGGTGAATGGATAAATTATACACTTCTAATCTTAATTCTACATATACCATTTTATTTCCATTTACTGTTATATTAGGTTTACAATACTCTCGCCTCTATTCGTGAACCGTGCCCATCTACTTCTTAGTAGATTAAAACCTAATAACTAATGTATACATATATGTAGCTATATGCCCAATGACCATAATGGTCCTAGGTAACACCTATGGCACTTTGCGTATCCTCACCAAAAAGGTCACCGTCATCTTGCTCCATAGCTATATCTGTAAAGTACTGCTTCATAAGGCCTACAATATAGAGACTCCATCATCTTGCTCCGCAAGCATTCCGTAGCTACATCTGTAAAGGATTGCTTCGTAAGGCCTACAATATAGATGCTCCACTACTTACTATGAAAACGTTAATCGCATCCGCACTGGTCTATGCCAGTGCTCGGACATCCATAATGTACAACCTAGTGCGTACATTGAGGACTATGTAATTGTTCTGTCTACCATCTGAATCCCACCAACAAGGTCTTCCTTGTACAGAATTTAGTCAGGGATATTCTATATCTGTAAAGGACTACTTCATTAGGCCTACAATGCAAATTTTCTAGTGGGTCTGTCTCTTTTCTTATCGTGGCTATGGTCCCATGCAGCCACCGCTCAATTAAATTGAAAGACCTCTAAAGATTTAAGTGGTCATTCCCTACTGCAAACAATCTAACTTCAAATTGGCGGTTCCCTACATCCAATATCTCGATAGTGAAAGAATCATTGTCCTGTTGGTTTAACTCTAGTCTTTCCTGAAATCGCTCTTGGTATTGATGCTGGCCGATATCCGCATGCAACTATCCTTAAACTTACTTGCCAGTACTGGACATACGAATACCCGACTTCGAACACCAAGCCCTTCTGATTGCCTACATAGGTCTGCTTCTTTAGGCCTACAATGCAAATGTAGTCAAGGCATATTCTCTTGATGTAACACCTACGGACCTGCCTCCAGGGGTGCATCTTCGTTATGCCTACCTAGAGGGCCAACCTAGAGTATCCTCACTTTCCGTTGAAGTCTCATACTTCCTTGAAGCCCAAAAATACTAAGTTGGATGTGCATTTCCGTTTCTGAAATCTGTGATGAACTGCTTCGTTAGGCACTTCATCCTTTGGGCTACTCCAAACGCATCTCAATTCTTTTATTAGACTCTAAGTCTAATCTTTTAATTTGTGTTTAGTTTACTTTTATTGTTCCATTGGCTACTTATTTACCCTAATTAGCATATTCTTGCCCTCGTCTCGCTTCTGGCTATTGTGAGACCACCATTGATCTAATAGGGAATGCTTTTGGTATTACCACTTCTTGCTTATTAATTAATTTAATTCTTAAGCTTATTAAATAAGCATCTTTTGTTCTATTTGCTTATTAATTTACTATAAATCTAAAATAAGCATTTACTATTTATCTTTTCTATCATTGCATATTTATTCTAGTTTCCCCAATAAGCCATTTATTCTTTTACTCAATCATAACTTATGTTATAATTATACATAATTGTTACTATTATTTCTTTTAAAATCTTTATATAATTACAAGTGTTTCTTTTCTATTCTAGTATGTCTTTTTTATTATGATACAGGATTCTTTTTAATTCTCTTTTATTATATAATTAACTTATCATAACAACTGTCTTTTTATATAGTCTGCACGGTAAATGCAGACCTAGGTTCGTTTATTGTTCACAGCCTTAATTTCTTATCTAGTAATTTATTTGATTCATTTCATACTATTTTATTTTCTTTTATTCTAGGAAGTAATTCTATTTATTTGATTCAAATTTAAATTAATTCATTTAAATTCCAAGATTCAATCAAGTTATTTAAAATAACTTTTATTTCAGAAAACTCATTTTCAAAGCTTCAATTCCAATTCCAAAATTATTTTTGGATTTAAAATTTCAATTTTAAAACAATTTCTAAATCTGTGACTTAACCCATTTCCACGTGCAATCCATATTTGTGTGTGTATAAGTGTGGTCAAGGGTTCAACGCAATAGTGCACAATAGATTCAATCAAATCGATAAGCGGTATGACCCATAACGCTCATCTGTATTCACATATTCATAGATAAATAAATTACCAATCACAAAGGTTCACTGATATGATTCGATGTGGGTTTCGGATAACCAACTGAAATCCGACTCCCTGTCGCATCGAAATTCAAATGTCGTTCTAAGGGTCAAAGGGTTAACATAACAATAAATACACCACAGATATAATAACTTAGCACAAAGCATCACATCACATATCAAATAAACAAATCCATCACCTAGCATCCAATAGCAATCAAACATCTATAACTAGAATGAATAAATTTGGTGGTTTAAATTTATCAACGACATAATTGCTTTTATTAGTAATCTTAAATCAATGATTTAATTGTGAAAGCTATACTAAAATCTATTTCCATAATTTAATACTAAATAATACTATAAACAATAATTCGTAACTGCAAGATATTTCTTTTATTATTTCGAGCTAGGGTAAAATGTAGTGGTCCCTCTATTTTACACTAGATCCATTTTTATTTCTTTTTATTCTTGCAGTTATATTTATCGTTATCTTTTAATTACTAAATTATAGAAATTTATTATAGTTTCTATATAAAGCAATTATTATCTTATTACTCCCCAAATTAAATTATCAGATAAATTTATTGTTTTCGTTCAGCGTAATTTATTTCAGAACTCCACTTTTCTAAATTTGTTCAAATTTTCTTATTTTACATCTACTTATACAAAGTCTTGTATTTTAGTCCATGACAACGAAATCTCTTTCTAAATATATTATTCACGTAAAAAGGGAATAAAAGCAACCAGTATTAAGGCTAAATTATGACTTTTAAGATAGATGTAAATAACTGTAAATATCTTACTTTTAGGCCTATACATTTTCTAACTGGCAAGCATAATCAAATATAAATAAAATTTACAGCGTATGAATTACTGATAGAATTAATTACTAGAATAAATTATCTAATGGAAATTCAACAATAATATATATTATAAACGTAAAAGAATATAATTAAATCCACTCAGATGTCATCCTTAGCTTCAATCTCTATCCCTTTTAATTTGCTACGCTCTTCCTCGCTTTTCCTCCTTTTAATTTGTTGTAAACTCCTTGGTTTGTTTGCGTAATTCTCCAGTTTGCTTGTATGTATATCCTTGCTTAATTTTATTTTCTATTTGGGGAAAGATTTGATTGATAGAGGAGAAAGGAAGAAGGAGAAGAGAAGAGGAGTTTGCTGTAAATGACAACAGCTGATGCAGAGAAAATAGTCTGGGCTAGGGTTAAGTTACGTTCAATTTATAGGTGTAGTGACAAATATGAACCATCCGATTAACCCTAAAAACAATCCTCACCATCATTTATTGATTTGTTTACGTTAACTTATAACGTATAATTCTCCAGTGTTATTCATTATTTCCTTTATTATATGACCCTATTAATCCACGTTTCCTTCTAAATAAGATTCTTCCATTAATTATCCAATTAATTAGATCATACATATACATGTACATACACATATATGTATGTATGCATATGTATATCCAATATTAGTTGATTATTATACGTTATAATTTCTTACCTATTTGACCACATCAATTAATACCTCTATTAATTGATTGTATATAAAATTTATACTTTTTAATTTATTCTTATTAACTTACCTTCGTCATAAACTTAATTACTCCGTTTGATTTTTGTACGCATTCCAATTTTTTTCTTTTTAACTGGGAAACAAATAATCTTATAACTGGAGTTTGCTTCTAGCTAATTAATTTACATTATTAGCCATTATAGCAAGGTCATATTCTTTGATTAATTGACACCCATTTTAAAAAGCTCAATTGATTGTCAATTAATTAATTGAAACGTTTTCCCATTTTAATCGAGATCCAAATTAATTCCTACGCGTCACTCAATCATACATTTATTAGTTGTATATATTTAAACTGCTAATTCATTACCTAATTAATTGACATATAAGTTTCCCTCATTTATTAATAGAGGCTTACTTAATGTCTTTAATTAATTGATTGCATCAATTATGAATCAATATATGTATGTTATCATTTAATTTATTCCCCACATATATTTCCTTTTATTAGAAGACCCCTTAACTAATTAATGTTATAAAGGTGATATATTCTCTAGCTAATTAATGCCTCTACGTCCCTTAGTTAATTCCCCGTTTAATTGATTGATGTATCAACTAATCACACACTCATTGCTTGCATAAATTTATGTAACATCGTAATTCTTAAATGCATATATTTGACATTTATATTCTGTTTTTCAATTATGTTAATTCAATTGATTTTATTTATTATATAAAAATGCGGGGTGTTACAAAGAGCAAGATCTGAGACTAGGACAACTCTTAAAGAAAGGTTATGATACTCGATTAAAAGATAAAAATATTTCTATAAGAGACGGTGCAAGTAACTTCATTATAAAGGTGCTGATAACAAAAAATAGAATGTTCATTTTCAACATTCAAAATGATATTGAATAATTGCTTAAGATATGCTACAAAGGTACTTCTTGTCTTTGGCATCTTAGATTTGGGCATCTCAATTTCAAAGGATTAGAGTTGCTCTCCAAGAAAGAAATGGTTTAAAAATTACCTTGCTTCAGCCATCCCGATCAAGTATGCGAAGGAAGTCTACTTGGAAAATAATTTGAAATGAGCTTTTCGAAGGAGTCTTACTCAAAAGCTATAAAAAATTAGAACTCATACACATGGATGTGTGTGGTCCGATCAAGCCAAGTTCACTTGGCAAGTTTCTATTTATTAATTATTTCAAGAAAAACATGGGTGTATTTTTAAGAGAGAAATCAGAGATGTTTGAAAACTTCAAGAGGTTCAAGACCCATGTTGAAAAGGGAAGTGGTCTTGTGATTAAAGCCATGAGATCTGACCGTGGAGCAGAGTTCACACCAAAGGAATTTCAGAAGTATAGTGAAGATAATAGAATCTGACGACAACTGACGGTGCCTAGATCCTCCCAGCAAAATGGAGTAGCAGATAGGAAGAATAGGACAATCCTTTAGATAGTGAGGAGCATACTCAAAAGTAAGAGGCTACCAAAGGAGTTTTGGGCTGAAGCATTTGCATGTACGATTTACCTATCAAACCGATCTCTAACCAAAAGTGTGTAGGGAAAAGGAAAGAAAAGAAAAACACCACAAGAAGCATGAAGTGGAAGGAAGCCCGGTATTTCCCATCTAAGAGTGTTTGGAAGCATAGTTCCCATACACGTACGAGACGAGAAGTGAAGCAAGTTAGATGACAAAAGTGAGAAGTATATCTTTATTGATTACAACACTAACACCCAATACTACAAGCTGTACAATCATGATAAGGGGAAGATAATCATTAGTCGAGATGCTGTGTTCGATGTAGAAGGAGAATGGGATTGGAGTTTACATAATGAAGACTACAACTTCTTTCGACATTTTATAGAAGATGACGTGCAACAATCAAGGATCGAACAATCAAGAGAGGAACCTAATTCTCCACTAGCTTAACCAGCCATGAGTTGTCAAGAAGACGAAAGTTCATGTGAAAAGACTTCACGCTTTAGAAACCTTCAAGAAGTGTATGAGGTAACCAAAAACCAAGATATTCTTACCCTTTTTAGTCTGTTTGCGGATTGTGAGCCCATGAACTTTCAAGAAACTTGGAAAAAGAAGAGTTGGAGAAATGCTATGGATGAAGAGATAAAGGCGATCAAGAAAAATGACATATGAAAGTTAGCTTCACTTCCACAAGAGCACAAGACAATTTGTGTGAAGTGGGTATACAAAGTAAAGAAGAATGCTAAAGGAGAAGTTAAAATATATAAGGAAAGATTGATGGCAAAAGGCTACAGTCAAAGAACGAACATTGACTATAATGAGGTGTTTGCTCCAGTCGCTCGACTGGAAATTGTTAGACTAATTATTTCATTGGCAGCTCAAAACAATTGGAAGATACATCAAATGGATGTGAAATCTGCCTTCCTAAATGGAGTTCTTGAAGAATAAATTTACATCGAGCAGCCACAAGGCTATGAAATCAAGGGAGAAGAAGAAAAAGTCTTCAAGCTAAAAAGGCACTTTGTGGGTTGAAACAAGCCCCAAGAGCTTGGAATGCTCAAATTGATAAGTATTTCCAAGAGAGAAACTTCATCAAGTGTTCGTATGAGCGTGCACTCTATATCAAAATCCAAAACGGTGATACATTGATTGTATGCTTTTATGCAGATGACTTGATCATCACCAGTAGCAATCTAAGTATGTTTAATGAGCTTAAGAAAGAGATGACAAAAGAGTTCGAGATGTCCGATATTGGACTTGTGTCTAACTACCTTGGCATTAAATTAAAATAAGAAGACGAAGGCATCCTAATCACTAAAGAAGGATATGCTAAGGAAGTGCTGAATAAGTTCAAGATGGATGACTCTAGACCGGTCTACACGCCAATGGAATGTGGAATCAAGTTGTCGAAGCATGAGGAAGGAGAAAAGGTGGACCCAACACTCTTTAAGAGCTTGGTTGTAAGCTTACGATACTCAACGTGCACAAGACCCAACATCTTATATGTGGTAGGAGTTGTCAGCTGAAATATAGAGAACCCAATGGCAACTCATTTGAAGGCAGCAAAGAGGATTTTTCGTTATGTAAAAGGGACAACAAATTTTGGCTTGTACTAATCTATTTCTGATAATTGCAAGCTCGTTGGATATAGCGATAGTAATTGGAGTAGAGATATGGATGATAGAAAAAGCACAAGCAGCTTCGTGTTCTACATGGGAGACACAGCTTTCATATGGATGTTGACAAAGCAATCGATTGTCACTCTTCTCACCTATGAAGTGGAGTATGTAGCTACCACTTCATGCGTTTGTCATGCAATTTGGATACGAAACTTGTTAAAAGAGTTGAATTTACCACAAGAGGAGCCGACCAAGATTTTCATGGACCATAAGTCAGCAATTGCTTTGGCCAAGAACCCAATCTTCCATGATCGAAGCAAGCACAATGATATAGGCTGTCACTGTATTAGAGAGTGTGTCGCCAAAAAGGATATCCAACTAGAGTATGTAAAGACACATGATCAAGTAGCTGATATCTTCACCAAATCTCTCAAGCACAAGATTTTTTTATGTTCAGGAGATTGCTTGGAGTAGCAAAATCAAGTTTAAGGGAGGGGGATGTTGGAAATAAACTTAATTTTCAATCTAGATTTTTCAAATAAGAAATATCGAGAATCTTGAATCTATGGAATAATATATTTGAAACTGTATGAGAGAATATTTAGGAGATATTTATAGACTAATATATTTGAAATTGTATGCGAGATTATTTAGGAGATATTTATGGAGAACTGTTAGATTAAGATAATCTCCACCGTTTATTTAAGATATGAACTCCTATAAATAGAGGTGGATTCACTCATTTTGTATATGAGAAAAAAATTTGAACTTTTGTAATAAAGTTTAGTAATAAAGTTTTTTCTCCTTATATGAAACAAAATCATTTTTTTTATTCTCTAACCTCTTATCTATCTTCTTCTAAAATCAAATATATTTTATATCGAAGAAAACTTCCAGCATTAATATTGAATATTATGTTATTCTTAGGTTATAGCTTTGAGTGGCCATACATAAACATAAACACAAGCTATTTTAGGTTGCCTGAAGCCTTTTATAGAGTTGTGCATCATCTTGTATAATATTGCCTTTTGTTATATGGTTGTACACATGGCTAAGATGGTTTATAGCTATGATAATCATAATTTATGCTTCTCAAGCTTCACTTTCTAATGGAGCTGGTAACCTACCCTATTTATTCTTTCATGGCTTCACATCTTTGATCGTAAGGATTGTCTATATAGGTTTTGTTTTCATTGCTTACCTATTTAATTTTAGTATTCTTAAGCTCATACACATGAAAAGAGAATTTGCTAAAAAGGATGCAGTTTCTAGGAAAATAAACTATTTTAGTGCTTGATGATTAATAGAATGCTGGATATACATCCTACTTCAGTTAGATATAATAATTCTAGCCAATTGCTATAATTGTCATATATTTTTTGGTCACTTATTTATCTACTACATATATTTTTTACAACAGGATTTTGAGTGTTCAACTCTTTTGTTCATCACCAATATAATATGCATTTTATATTCTCGGTTTTTCTTACAAAAGGAATCTCTTCATTTTGTTTAGTGGATAACTAAGAATCCTATGTGTTACTTTCGATTAGTGAAAATCTATATTAACTTAAAGGTTCTATGCCTCATTAAATTATATAATATTTATTGGTAGCAACCATCTTGGAGCTATAATTATTTTATTTAACTTCATTTTTTAGGAGAAGACCGCTATAAGAAATTTAGATTATAGTAAGTGCATCGTGAAAACTAAGGTTAAAAAATAAATCATGTTAGTTATCCCTTAAAATTTATCAAATGCATCTCAGTCCATAATTAAATAGCACTAGGAAACAGACAAAGAAATTTATGGTTAACTCTTTTAAAACGTAGCGGCTTAATATAGACATTTAATGCATATCAAATACATCAAAGTGCATATAAATATAATACCACATAGTTTGACACTAATAAATTGATACGTTTGTATTTCAAAATTTACACCGACAACTGGATTACCTTGCAGAATATAAAATAACTCACAATTTTATATTTTCTCAAATAAATTTGTTTAAAATATTATATTTATTCATTCTTGAAATTATATTTTGTCATTAATTTTTGATCTTTATCTTACAATGTTAGCCACGGTTTTTGAGAATTAGAATAGTAGAATTGTATCAGACAAAGCGATTAAGTTTATGCATATGGTTAACAATAAAAAGCATTGGATATCAAAAGAGTAAGTTCAAAGGTTTGAGGCATCATTGGCAAAATGTGGGTGATAGAACAACTCATTTTTGGTCAAAAGCAGTGTATCAATAATTATCATCGATCAAGATTTGTGCAAAATTATTTATGTAAATACAATATTTAAGTATTAACTATATATGTATTTGAAGCTTTTTACTATCGGGGTAGCAATTTCAAGATATTACAATTTGCTACCAATAAATTGAAGATGATAAATTCTATTTATTGGAACAAGATACTAGGTACAATATCTTCATATATTTTTATACAACAAATTTTATATCAATCAAACTTTGCATCGGTGCAATGCGCAAGTATTATACCACATAGATTTCGTACTGTGCCATCGGCACATGATTCATATTAGTTAATATGTGTACGCGCATGCACGCGCATGCATATGCGTATAGACATATATATATATATATATATATATATTATATAGGGGCTAATATGTCCATTGTGGTGTAAATCTCAGCACTTAGATACATGCACGTTAAATTATGCATACTATATATGTAGCACATGCGTGTACCACATGTGTATGAGATACACATGTACACACTATTTATTATATATATAATATCGAATAAAACTCTTTTATCATAAATAAAGTAAAATAATGATTTTATTTAACAATAATTTAGATTAGACCTAAATCAGTTTAGACTTAATGAGCCCAATAAGATTCAGACTGGTAAAAAAAATGAAATTTATAAATTTAACCGGTTGCTTACTGGCCCCGATCCAACAATGGTATCAGAGCTCAATAGTATACGTGGTCAAAATTAGCAATATTAGGGCAACCTAATTAAGCTTACACATTTAGCAGGTTGTCTAGAAAAATAATATATAGGCTAGATTTGGGTAGTCAAGTATCATTCCCTACCTGGCTACCGCCCTGGTCTAAAAGGTAATGTAAGCCCAAAAGGTTATCCCTAATATGAAAGGCCCAATTTTGAATACGGGCCTTGAACTGATTTTTCAAAGATCATTTTCAAAACTAAAACTAAAATTAAGATTTAAAAATTAAATTTTAAATAAAAAATATTATAAATGTTATAATATGATTTTCAAAATTGTTTTGATAGTTTACAAATTAATTTCAAATTAATCAATTATTAATTAGATTAGTAAATTAATAAATTAATTAAATTGCAACATTTATAACGATATAGTCATATTATCATGAATTTTTTAAGACGAAGTAAGTATGCATAAAATATTCAAAATTAAAATAATTAATTAACATTATTTAACCAAATGAATTATTTAAAATTTAATTTATAAATAATATAATGAACATATACAAAGGTATATGCATATAACTATAAATGTTGTTGTCTAAATATTTTTGATATTTAATATTTAATTGAATATTATAAAATAAATCAAAATGTTAATTGATTAATTAATTGAATAATATTTAATTAATAACATTAATATAAAATTATACATAAGACTATTGTATAAGTTAACTAAATTATAAAATGTGACGACCCCAAATTTTTGGATGTTCGAAATCGGAATATTTAATTGATTTTAAATATTTAAATGTTAGTTTTTAAGTAGAATTCAAATATCACCATTTAAACGGTAATTTAATTATTAAATTAAATAATTTGAAGTTGGGTAAAATGTTGAATTTGGAGTTTTAAGCCTGCTAAAAAAATTTTGAAGGCTTGTAAAATTTATATTGATAGTGTTGAGAATAATATAAATTTTAAAATTGAATTTAACACCGATCGTTTAAATCGATATTTAAAAATAGCCTTCCAAGGCACAGTCTCGGAATGTAACGCCCCACCTCTATACCCACGCTAGCCAAGAACATTACGGTGAATGCTGTCAACTATCACGGAGAATAAGGCTGTTGAGGAGCGACCATCCGTGTAATTGCTTTGCGCGAGCATCGATATGTCAGATAGTATAACATGCATTTCTTTATCAAGAGGGAAATCCGACATACCGACACAAACTCAAAGCTACTACACAGTGGCTGTAATATCTTCAGAAACAAATATAGAAATAAACATAACATAAATCGGTCACAGACAATTCATATCACAAAGGCGGAAATAGATATGAATACTACACTCGAAAGTGTACATCAGAGTAGTGGTCTAAAAAGATCCACAATATCACAAAAGAATAATTACACGAACTACACAAAAGAATAAGTATACATTATGGAGTCTATATCTCAAATGTATACAAACCAAAAACTACTAATCTAAGTAGTTAACCAAAAGTCAGAGAAATCAATCCCAAGTGAGAGGTCAAGCTGAAGCACCTATAGCATCTCGGTCTGACCCGAGTATTATTTAATAAGAAAATAATAAACGGATCAGTCTAACTATAAATATCAGATGAAACGATTTAGCATAAGAGATATGACTAAACGCATAATAATCACAATGCCAAGCTGTGATATATATAAGTAATTGAAAATCCACAAGTGATTAATCAATATCACAAAAATCTACACAAGAATCAAAGAAATGTCATACTCCTTATTTCGTTCATCAAACCACAAATATTGACGATTATATCAATGTCAATCACAAAAGTCAATGACACACAAATTCACCAATGAACAAATATTGATAAAACTTATCAATGGAAATCACGAAAATTGGTGAAGCCCAAATTCTAGAAATCATCTCAAGAAATCCAGAAATCACAAAAAGGGGGGGGGGGGAAAGGCCTATCACAAACGGGAGCATAAAGCTCACCAACACGTGTATCACAAATGGAATGCTAATTCCATGGTTGCTAACCATCACAAATTGAGCCGAAGCTCCACAAACGGCCCGAAGACCATGGATTGCTACCCCACCAGATTGAGTCGAAACTCCACAAAACGGGGTTTAGTCTCCCTCGTAGACAAAGAGACATCGCACATTGCTAGTCTAAATCACAAAGATGATCGTCATGATCAACGAGAAGTGTCGATTACACTAAGCTAGTAAATATATGAGTTTAGCTTCATGTCCCATAACCACTTTCTTAACTCAAATATTTACGAACAAACTGTAGATCTCCACTAGGAAATTATCACAAGAGGTTCAATCGAACAAGTCCAAGAATTAACCGACGAAGTAAACGCAAGCGTTTCATACCACTTGTTTTACTAAGTCGTTTAATTAGATTTCTCATATGAGTGAGGTAAAGGTTTGTATATACTAGTAGATTAGAAATCGGTTTGAGAAAACGATCTTTGTAATAAAATAGTGTTGAAATCATTTGAAGAAAGAGTTTTGATATTTACTACTAGTATAGAAAACCTTTATATTTTTTAAAGTGACAAATCACAAAGAAGATTGTTGGAACAATCAATCACTAAAATTCACATTCGAAGACGTGAATAAAAATCCAAACAAATCGATAAAGAATCCATCGAAATGGATATTTAAAAATCCCTAAAAAGGAGTCATCAAAGTCATAATAAATTATAACAACCAATAGGATCATCACGAATCGATTTAAATTGGAATTCTTAAACAAAAAGGCAAGCAGGCAAAACACTACAGTTTCAGACGTCTGAAACAAGTGGTTCAGACGTCTGAATCTGGAAATATAAAGATTTCCAGAACACAATTCAGACGTCTGAATCAAGTATTTCATACGTCTGAAATAGGCATATTTTAGCCTATTTTCTTTCTGTTCGAAATAGAACCAATTCAGACGTCTGAAACCCAATATTCAGACGTCTGAATCTGGGAATAGAAATCTTCCCAGACAATATTCAGACGTCTGAATATTCCGTTTCAGATGTCTCAATCTGGGGTTCAGGGCATTCCCTGAACCTAGGCCAAAAATGGCCAAACGAATATCGAAAATGATCGAACGAGCAAATGGCGATGACTAAGGAATTACGTCGAACGACAACCCAGCCTAAACGGCTCTTCGATACGCCTCAAATATCAATGTCCAAATATCCATAATAAGATTTTCATAAATTAGACCAAAACACCAAAAATTGGAATATACACGAAATCGATCCAAACCAAAATCAATTGCACACGAATAAACGTTAGGAGTTCATACCTAACAATCGAAGATAATTATAGACTAAGATGTGAGATAAAAATCTCACCTTTTTACAAAATGAAACAAGAAGAAGCTTGAAAGCAAATGGAGAATCAACCTCTCTTCAACACAACCCAAATGAGCTTGAATCTATGCTCAAAACAAGAACATTCCCAAAATTAGGTTTAGGAATTTTCTGAAATTGGTAAGAGAATAAGTTGGAGAAGAAGAAGAGAATGCTTACCAATGGGTTCTCTTGAATTTGGAGCAAGGAATTTGAGGTTGCAAGAGGAACTAGGGTTTTAGATTTTTAATTTCCAATCTCTCCCACCATTAAGAACTGAAAAGAGGAAGAAGTGAGGGTGAATGGGGAAGAGTGGTTCAGTTTTGAGTATAAGTTGGCTAGTGGGCTGAACCCAAACTCAAACCCAAAGTGAAAAAGGTCAAATTTTTGATTAACTCCAAATATATCAAAGTTTATACTCAAAAAGGTCGCAAACGGCATTTTGAACTCAATGGAGGTGGTCTCGAGTCCTAATTCGGCTGTTTGCAAAAAGTAGCTTTTCGGACTAAAATCCGACTAACGATAAAATATTTAAATATAAAATCGATAAATATGCGGGTTGTTACAGACTCCCCTCCTTAAAGAAATTGCGTCCTCGCAATATTTAAGAAGAAGATATGTAGTAACAACCATAAAAGCATATTCAACACAAAAGAAATTTGAAATAAGAAGTTCACCTCAAAGAGCACGAGAAAGTAAGTACGGATGTGTTCGCTCGATGTACTCTCTAGATTCCCAAGAACAATCCTTAGGATTTGATGACCATTGAACTTTAACAAGTGGAACATCTTTATTTCGAAGTCGTTTGACCTTCGAAGCAATGGTACAAATAAGATGTTGCTCATAAGTTAAATTAGGCGAAACTTCAATCTCTTCCACAACACCGGGCTCAAGAATAGAATCGGAACCTCAAAGACATTTCCAAAGTTGAGAAACGTGAAACACGTCATGGATAGCAGAAAATTGAGCCGGTAATAAAAGGCGATAAGCCATGGAACCAATACGTTCAGTGATAGGAAATGGCCCAATATATCGAGGCGCCAATTTTCCCGATCGACTGAAACGTACAACACCTTTCATTGGTGAAACACGAATAAAAACAGAGTCTCCAACAGAAAATTCTAATTTCCTTCTTCGATTATCGGCATAGGATCTTTGTCTACTCTGGGCTTCTTTCATCCTATGACGAATAAGATCAATCTTTTCTGTGGAATCACGAATAAAATCGGGACCTAAAACCAGCTTCTCACCGGTCTCAAGCCAACAAGAAGGAGATCGGCATGACCTTCCGTAGAGTGCCTCAAAAGGTGCCATACCAATACTAGATTGGAAGCTATTATTATAGGAGAATTCAACAAGGGAAATATGATCTTCCCAACTTCCACCAAAATCAAGAACACAAGCACAAAGAAGTTCTTCAAGAGTTTGATTCACACGCTCGGTTTGTCCATCGGACTGAGGATGATAAGCGGTGCTAAAATTAAGCTTCGTTCCCAAAGCTTTTTGAAGACTCTTCCAAAATCCACTAGTAAACAATGGATCTCGATCACTAACAATAGAAGTAGGAACACCATGTAATTTAACAATCTCTTTAACAAAGAGTTTGGCCAAAAGAGGAACGGTTCGGTTAGACCGAACGAGAATAAAATGGGTGGATTCCGTAAGTCTATCAACAATCACCCATAAGCTATCATGACCCGATCGAGAACGGGGAAGGCCATCTATAAAATCCATGGAAATCTGGTCCCACTTCCAAATTGGAATTTCTAAAGGTTGCAATAACCCACCGGGCCTTTGATGTTCGGCCTTAACGAGTTGGCAGTCATGCAACGCTTAACGAAGTTAGCGATGTCAAGTTTCACTCCCTCCCAATAATAAAGTCGCTTCATATCCGCATACATTTTACTACTACCGGGATGAATGGTGAATTTGGAACGATGAGAATCTTCTAAAATATCTTTTCGAAGATCACTAATATTTGGCATGATAAGTCTACCAAATCTCCGAATGCCGCCACGAGAATCGATATCAAAGTCTTTCAAACCTTCAATATTAATTTTATCCTTAATATTTTGGCCAAGAAGAGCCATTTCGGGATCTAGCCTTTGAGCTTCAAGAATGCGGTCTAAAAGAGAAGGATGAGCCTCAAGGCTACATAAAACAAGAGATGAACATAAATCGGTAACACGGTCTCGAATTTCACAAGTGGATAAAATCTCGAGATCGTTCCATTCGGATATCATCATAGAAACAACCGCTTGTTGCTTTCGACTAAGTGCATCAGCAACGCGATTTCCCTTTCCGGGAATATAAAGGATATCAAGATCATATGGTGCAAGAAATTCGAGCCAACGCTGTTGACGCAAATTAAGTTCCTTTTGGGAGAATAAATACTTCAAGGACTTATGATCGGTATAAAGAACAAATTTCTCTCCTAAAAGATAATGACGACAAATACGAAGGGCGAAAACAATAGCCGCGAGCTCTAAATCATGAGTGGCATATCTAGTCTCAGCAGGCTTCAATTGCCTAGAAGCATAAGCAATAACACGTTCTCTTTGCATAAGAACGGCACCCAAACCAACGCGACTAGCATCGGTATAAACAACGAAATCTTGATTCCCCTCGGGAATAACGAGAACAGGAGCATCAGAAAGAAGTTCTTTTAATTTCTGAAAAGAAGCTTCACATTTGTCCGACCAAATGTATTTAACACCTTTCTTCGTCAAGCTAGTGAGAGGCACGGCAATCTTAGAAAAGTCTTTGATAAAACGACGGTAATAGCCCGCCAATCCGAGAAAACTACGAATCTCTGTCACACTCTCCGGTCTCTTCCAATCTTGAATCGCTTCAATCTTTGAAGGATCCACAGAAATTCCGGATTCGGAAATAATATGACCGAGAAACTTCACACGAGATTGCCAAAAGTGGCATTTAGAAAATTTTGCTTTTAATTGATTACTCCTAAGAGTTTCCAACACAATCCGAAGATGTTTTTCATGCTCCTCCTCGGTTTTAGAATACACAAGAATATCATCAATAAAGATGAGAACAAACTGGTTGAGAAAGTCTTTGAAAACTCTATTCATAAGGTCAACGAAATAGGCCGGAGCATTCGTTAGACCAAATGGCATAACAAGCCATTTATAAGATCCATAACGAGTACGGAACGATGTCAAAGGAATACTATCCTCTGCAATACGAAGCTGATGAAATCCAGTAGCTAAGTCTAATTGTGAAAAGACTCTAGCACCAATAAGTTAATCGAATTGATCATCAATCCGAGGTAAAGGATACTTATTTTTGATAGTAAGATCATTAAGCTTGCGGTAGTCAACGCAAAGCCTAAGTGTTCCATCAGATTTCTTCACAAAAATAGCTGAAGCTCCCCAAGGCGAAGAACTAGAGCGAATAAATTGCTTCGTCTCTAATTCGGATAATTGTTTACGCATCTCCTCGTTTTCTTTATTGGACATACGATACGGAGGACGAGTGATAGGTTGAGCTCCAGGAATAAGATTAATTCTGAACTCAATTGCTCGCTTAGGTGGTAATCCTAAAACGGGCTCGAATAAGTTGAAAATTTCACGAACGACGTGAATAAGAGAAATAATATCACCCTCATCGTCATCATCGTCATCACGAGGATTTAAAGAATATAAAGATGCGACCAAGCTGGAATCTGAATCTTTAAGATTAATAGAAATCTGCTTAACAGATTGAGGATGTCGAAGATGAATAGTCCGCTCAGGACATAGGATATGAGCTTCATAACGGTTAAGCCAATCCATTCCCAAAATCATTCCAAAGCCTAAATAACGCATGACATGCAAATCGGCTCGGAAAGAAAAATCACACAAAATAATCTCGACATCTTTACACAATAAACTGATTGTCGCGGATCCACCAACCGGATTCGCAATTCTCAAAGAAGTCATTAAACACAAAACATCCAAAGAAAAAGTATCAACAAGTTCTTTTGATATAAAAGAATGGGACGCACCCGTATCAAAAAGAACTCGAATAGGATGATCACGAAATAAAATAATTCCATCCAGAATAGAATGAGAAATAACTTGGCCACGAGATGTGTTGCCAGGGGCTTGAGCAACATTAAGCTTTCCCTCTTTCCTGCCCTGAAGCTTGGGGCATGAGGATATAACATGACCGGGACCTTTGCAGTAGCGACAAGAGAGAGACTTTGGACACTTGTTCGCGTAATGGTCCTTCGAACCACAATTATAGCATTCCCCACGACCAAAGGAAGAAGTCTTTTCCACGGAGGTTGCTTGCTTCCCTTTCTTATTAGGACATGGGCCTTTGAATTTGTTTGGCCTCTTCTTGTTGTTATTGAAGCTTGGTTTGGAACCCACCACTTCAACATCATTCTCCCTATCCGCCTCTTCAAGACGAAGAGCGATATCAACGAGTTGGTCGAAAGAAACTTCTAATTTTAGAAGTAATGGCTTCTTGAGATTTTTGTTTAAGCCATAGACGAACCTCTGGTTCTTCTTTAAAGGGGTGTTGATGTATTCAACCCCATATTTGGAAAGCGACTCGAAGGAGGCGACATAATCAGTCACGGAGGACTCACCTTGAACAAGGTCTATAAATCGTCGAGCCAATGTCACTTTCTCAGCTTCTGGAATGAATTTTAATTCGAAGCGTTCTCGGAATTGCTCCCAGGTGAGAACCGCTTCATTAATCTCAGAAATAAGAAGTTCGTACCAGTCCAATGCTCTTTCTCGGAGCATACTAGAGGCCACCTGAACTCGGTGAAGGTCAATAAGATTCATGCGAGAAAAGATTCGATCGCATGACCTTAGCCAAGCCTGTACTTCAATAACAGTTTCGGAACCTTTGAATGGCTCCCCACCCAAATTAGTGTAATCGCTGCACAAGCGTGCAAATCCCGACTTTGGATGAGTAGGTTCCGGGTTAGCTCCAGCTGCTTGAGCATTAGTTACCAAATCAAGAAGCTGTTGAGCAGTCATAAAAGCTCCATCCTGGGGTGGAGTGCTAGATGGCACAGCTCTGGGGCGGCCTGGTCTAGACATTTCTCTT
Source organism: Allium cepa (assembly GCA_030765085.1). NCBI lineage: Eukaryota > Viridiplantae > Streptophyta > Magnoliopsida > Asparagales > Amaryllidaceae > Allium > Allium cepa. The sequence continues at coordinate 171,586,792 of CM060932.1, forward strand.
CCTTTAGAAAGAAAGAAAGAAAGAAGAAGAAGAAAAAGGTTATTCACCAAACAATTATCAAGAAATCATGATAAATAAAATAAGAATCATAAAAGAAAATGTACGAAGACACGAATTAATCCTAAGGTATAACTCCTAAGATGGACTTAGGATGATGATCCTTGTTAAGTTATTCTACATTGTTCCGAAGTTTGGCTCTGATACCAAGCTGTGACGCCCCACCTCTATACCCACGCTAGCCAAGAACATTACGGTGAATGCTGTCAACTAGCACGAGAATAAGGCTGTTGAGGAGCGACCATCCGTGTAATTGCTTTGCGCGAGCATCGATATGTCAGATAGTATAACATGCATTTCTTTATCAAGAGGGAAATCCGACATACCGACACAAACTCAAAGCTACTACACAGTTGCTGTAATATCTTCAGAAACAAATATAGAAATAAACATAACATAAATCAGTCACAGACAATTCATATCACAAAGGCGGAAATAGATATGAATACTACACTCGGAAGAGTACATCAGAGTAGTGGTCTAAAAAGTTCCACAATATCACAAAAGAATAATTACACGAACTACACAAAAGAATAAGTATACATTATGGAGTCTATATCTCAAATGTATACAAACCAAAAACTACTAATCTAAGTAGTTAACCAAAAGTCAGAGAAATCAATCCCAAGTGAGAGGTCAAGCTGAAGCACATGTAACATCTCGGTCTGACCCGAGTATTATTTAATAAGAAAATAATAAAAGGATCAGTCTAACTATAAATATCAGATGAAACGATTTAGCATAAGAGATATGACTAAACGCATAATAATCACAATGCCAAGCTGTGATATATATAAGTAATTGAAAATCAACAAGAGATTAATCAATATCACAAAAATCTACACAAGAATCAAAGAAATGTCATACTCCTTATTTCGTTCATCAAACCACAAATATTGATGATTATATCAATGTCAACCACAAAAGTCAATGACACACAAATTCACCAATGCACAAATATTGATAAAACTTATCAACGGAAATCACGAAAATTGGTGAAACACAAATTCTAGAAATAATCTCAATAAATCCAGAAATCACAAAAAAGGGGGGGGGGGAAGGCCTATCACAAACGGGAGCATAAAGCTCACCAACACGTGTATCACAAATGGAATGCTAATTCCATGGTTGCTAACCATCACAAATTGAGCCGAAGCTCCACAAACGGCCCGAAGACCATGGGTTGCTACCCCACCAGATTGAGTCGAAACTCCACAAAACGGGGTTTAGTCTCCCTCGTAGACAAAGAGACATCGCACATTGCTAGTCTAAATCACAAAGATGATCGTCATGATCAACGAGACGTGTCGATTATACTAAGCTAGTAAATATATGAGTTTAGCTTCATGTCCCATAACCACTTGCTTAACTCAAATATTTACGAACAAACTGTAGATCTCCACTAGGAAATTGTCACAAGAGGTTCAATCGAACAAGTCCAAGAATTAACCGACGAAGTAAACGCAAGCGTTTCATACCACTTGTTTTACTAAGCCGTTTAATTAGATTTCTCATACGAGTGATGTAACAACCCAGAATTTTTGATAACTTAAATTTGAATATTTAATTAATTTCAAATATTAATAAGTGGAATTTTTAAGTCGAATAATTTATTTATCGGATATTTGATTTAATTTGACAATTAAATCGATAGTTTAATAGTGAAATTCCAGAAATAATTAAATATTGGGTTAAATATGATTGAAAATGATTTGGGAAATTTTGTTATATCATATTGAAGTTATAGAAACATTTTGGAACTTTTAAAAACGAATTTAAAGTTAATTTGTGAAAAATTGAATATTTTAAATATTTAATTATCGACTGAAAAATAGCCAATTTTTGAACAGTCTCAGAATTGAATGAAACGAGTTCCATTGGATCCGTAATAGTGAATTATTATCGGATTTCAAATTTCGTATTTTTCGGAGTTGATATGTGAGCACACGACGTATAAACGCGTTGGAAATTTGAATCAAATTCAATTTGAATTTAAAATTGTAAATTGTCAACTCAGCTATCCTACTCCTGAGCAAGCAGACCTACTCTCTGCTAAACCACGTTCTCTCTGTTAATCGCGTACTCTTTGTTCCCTCTTTTTAAAACAATTCGATCAGAGGAAAAATAAAAATAAATGGATCTGTCGTTCAAGATAAAAATTTTGATGGCCGAAGCCCTCTTCTTCTTCGTTAAAAAATCGAAATCCTCTTCAAGTATAAAAAAAAAGAGAGCGAACGAAATGGCCGCTTCCCAGATTGAAAAAAAAAGGGACGATTCGAATCAATCGCGATTAGGGGATGGGCGATGGAGCTCGAGTCTGGTGATGGTTCGCGCGCGTTGGCCGAGGTGGTTTCGTCGCGGCGAATCGAGGTCAGGTGGAGAAGGCATCAAGGCAGTCGCGAATTAGGTGGTTGTTCGAGCATGGGTGTGGGTCGCGGTGGCTTCAACGTGACATCAGGAAGCAGTAGTTCGCGAGGGCAGTTTTGAGGTTGGAGGAAATTTTGGTGATGAGCTCGAGTGCGGCATCAGGCAGCGGCGGCGTGGGGCATCGCAATGTCTGGTGATGGAGGCGTTCGCGAGTCGAGCAGTAAAGGGTATTTCCTATCTTCTCTATCTAATTTATGAAAAAAAATTCTTCACAATAAAGGCTTAAAAATGAAATACTGTTTAGTTAGTATAAAACTTTGGAAAGACAGTGATTTCAAAAATGTTGAGGAGTTCAAATAAAGTTTGAATTCTATTTTATTAAAAATGTATATATGATAGAATAAAAATAAAATGTTATTGTAATAATTTTTAGAAGTATTTAAAATAACTAAAATAATGACAGTAAGTTGTAAAACAGAAAAGATATTTGTGAAAAAGAAGAATAAATATAGATAAGCTGAAAAATAAATTATAAAAGAAAATTTGTTAGAAATTTAATTTGCTAGGTGAAGTGATTTATTAAAGGAAAATTTGTTAAAGATAAAAAATTTGGTTAATTTATCAAAGAGGAAATTTAGTTTTAATTTAGTCTTAGTTAAATAAATTCATTCAAGAGGAAATCGGTTTAAAATTTAAGCTATCAGCTTAATACAAAATCATTGGATAATTAAAATTACCAAAAGAAAATTGGTTATTCAATTTATTCGAATATTGATAAATTGTATAAACTGTTTATACAAGGTTTTAAAATCACGGAAACAAGCTGAGACGGAAATGGACTGCGAAATAGAAAGCTAAGGTGAGAACTCCTCACTCAATCAAACCGTTTGGTTTAAAAATTTAAATAGTTATTGTTGATTGATGATTGCTGTTTGATTGTGGTAGTAGATATAGTAGGATATATACTGTATATAGCAATATATATATATATTGGCATATGTATATATTGGATTTGATTTCCCGCCTCGTATAGCGGATGAGACCCTATTGCGCCGCCTATTAAGCGGATAATATTTTATAAAATCCCATATACCGCGATATTCCACCTTGAAGTGATTTTTAAAGTGATTTTTTCCAAAGTATGTTTTATTAAAATTTTCAAATTGATTCACTTTGAAAATAAATAGACGTATAAATTTTTATGTTATAGAAATTAATATTTTTATGAAATATAACCAAAAGGAAAATTTTAAATTAAATAGATTTTTAAAATAGTTAAATTGGGACTTTGGATAATTTTTATTAATAGTTGTATAAAAGATTTTATAAATTGATATCTATAAATAAAATTTATGGGAATTATGAAACGAGTTTATAAAGTGTTAAAAAGGTGTATAAAATGGGTTTCACTAAAAACCATAGATTTGTAAATCTTGAGAGTTATAAAATAAATAGATGTTGAAATAAAGGTTTTATAAGTAATTAACTTATAAAAATGGATTTGGGCATTTAGAAGGGGACATTTATAGAAATTGTTAATAAAGGAGGTTTTTTATAAGTTGAAAACTATTATAAAACTTAAAGGAATCTTATCAGCAATAAGATTTAAGAAATTGTGAAGTTTTAAAGGAACGGTTTAGTAAATAAATAGATTATAAGCTCTTGACTTATAATACGAACTTTTGGTATAGAAATTGGGTTTATAAATTGAATTGGCTTAATAAAAGAGATTTCTAAACCGTAGTTATTAATAGAAATAGAATTTATAAACGTTGTTTATAAATTTGAAATCAATGGAATTTGATAAATTGAATTTAGAATTTGTTAAAGGAGTTATATTCACTCTTTTAAACGATGAATATATTATTAAGTCAAATGGGCATGTTTGGGAAAGGAATGTTTTAAATGGAATTTAAAACGATTTAAAGATGCTTTAAAATGAATTAAGTATCGAAACCATAGATTTCAACATTTATTGTTGAAATAGACGTTTTCGAGAAATAGAAGGAAATGAATACGTAGATTTCAACATTCATCGTTGAAATAGGCGTTTTCGAGGAAACAAGGAAATGGTGGACTATAACACCGTTGTTATAGTAAATGGTTTCCAAAAGGCAATATTTTGTATAGTATTGGGATTTATGTATCTATTTTTATTTCGAATCCCTATACTAGTGATTTTGGGTTGTCGTAACGATGTTTTACGCAACATTCGTTTTAACCCAAATAAAAGTGAATAAAAGAATGTTTTCCTTAAAAGAGTGAAATATATACTTAACTATGGTTTGAGTATGTTGAATATTTTCAAATTGTTGAAAATAAATAGATTTTGTAAATTACTTATTATTTAATAAGTATGGAAATGCTTTTCCAATATGAAATGAAACGTTTTTGAGGATTCATCTTTTAAAGGTAAATTGAAAGCGAATAATTTGAAATCGATTTGAGAATCGTATACTAGTAGATATTTGGGAAAATTGAAATTCACTATGGAATTTGTAAAGGGAAGGGAAATTTGTTTAAAAATAAATATTGATTTATTTTGAAGTATGGAAATGAATTTGCGAATTTGGAACGTAAGTTTAAAATAAATCGGTAAAGATTTATTTGATGATTTGAAATTTGTTTTCAAAGGGTATAAAGGATGAAAAGTAATTTGAAATTGGTTTTCAAATGGTTGGAGTGTGGAAATTATATCATGTAAAGATATTTTGGTAAAACAAATAATTTGGGCAATTATTTGGAAGGTGTATATATATATATATCTTGTGAAGATATTTTTGGGATTAAATAATTTTGGAAAATTATTTGGAATCTGATGATGTGGCGCATCTTTATTGATAGTTAAATAACCGACTATCAGTATTTACCCTTGGATGGTATCTGTTGTGTTTGTTTGAAATTGATTGCTACACTTATTTTTAAAATAAGCGCTCGCTATTCGGTTTAGCTGGGAGAGGACCTTTGTGTTGTATATCCCATTCCGAATATGTGATACGTCGTTATGGATAGCATTTGAAGACCGATGTTGAAGTACGCAGTAGCAAAGAAGTACTGATCAATGAATGCAACTGAAACAAATGCACAACAATGCAGCACAATTCAGATAACATGTCAAAGACCAACTGCGTAATGCAAATAAATTCGAACCAAGTATGGCAGTGAAACTCAAGCGAGTAAGTACAAACTGATGCATGATGAATCAGACAAGCAATGAAAATATAAAAGGTATGTATCAGACTCTCCACCGAGAAAAAAATGAATCAACAATGCTTGAAGACTGCAGCATCCATTAAACGGCCAATATAAATGCACATAGCAAGCTACATGAAGACAGAGCTCAAGACTACAACTCAAAGTTCAATGCAGACTGCATAATGAACCAACTACAAAATTCGAAGCATAATGATCCAAACAACGACAAAGTCGATGCAAACATACATGAACAGGCAGTACACAGTGAAACAGGGTGACTCAGGCAAATATACAGAACAAACAACAAATGCCACTGTGATTTCGACCAACCACTAAAAGTATCAATAACTGAGCCGATAAATCAAAATATATAACCAAGTCAAAGCCGATGGTCATCACAAAATCCAAGTCGAAGTCAACCAGAGAAAACCACGAAATTAATCAACACCATAATGTACATTGACCAAGTTAAAGCCGTGACCATCAAGTTATGATAATATACGCTTTTTTGAATAAGTCAGAAAACATCCCAAGCATCCAAGCATAATCGAACGGGCGAAGACAAATTCAAATCAACATATACGAACGCAAAAATAGGAAATCAAATCCTATAAAAACCCTAATCATCATCGGCAATTATCCCATCGAGTTCAAGCATTCAATCAGAAAGCAAAAGGAAAAAAAATACTCACCAAAATTGTAATCGAACTCGATCAATCGAAGTAGCCGAAGCAAGGTACAAGGAGGCAGTCGATCGACAGGGCAGAAGGACGAAAATCACAAATTCGATCAATTAATATAATATCGGCATCTTCGATTCCAGCCCTAATTTATTGAATAAAGAGGAACAAACAAGAGGCGAAGCCCTAATCTCAGAAGGAAGAACAAGCCGACATTATCACAAAGAAAATAAAAGAGATTCGGGTTAAAGGAAAAATTGGGCCGGCGTGTTTTTTTATAAAAGAGGCCTTATTTGTTAAAAAAGGCTATAGTTTATTTTAATTAGGGTTTTTATTTTCTGTTTAAATTTGTTTTTAAATTTTAAACCGTTTAAATTTCTAGTCGTGTGACTAGGGGACAAGCTACGTGGCGTAGCTTGAGAATTTGCAACTCGGTAGTTGAGTTGTGGCAAGGTTTTGAGCGTAGAGTTAGATTAGTCAATAGCGGGTATAGTGAGTTTACGTGTGTAAGCGAGGGACTATCTAATTTCTAGTAGAAACCTTGGGGCCAGCACGTAGGCAGGGTTTTGCCGAAGCTGGGTAAATTCTGTGTTGTTCTGTTTTATTCTGTTATTTTATATTCTGCGATATCTGTGCTGCTATTCTGTGATCTGAATTGAAATTAATTGATAAGCTTCCGCGGTTAATTTTTATAATTTACACTATCACCCTATTCACCCCCCTCTAGGGTGAAATCGATCCTACAAGTGGTATCAGAGCTAGGAATAGAAGTCAACATTTATTTTAAAAAATTCGATTTTTTAAAAAAAAAATCAGTTTTTGTTTTAAAAATTTGAATTTTTAAAATGGCTTCTTTTAATAATGCTTTTGTAGAAGGTCAAACCATAGTTAGACCACCAATGTTCAATGGTGAATATGCTTTTTGGAAAAATAGGATGAATTTTTTTTTGAAAACCATTGACGCTTGGGATATTGTTGAGACAGGTTATAGAATACCAACTATAACTGTAGATGATCAGGAAATAGAGAAACCAAAGGAACAATGGACAGAACTAGAAAATAAATTACATAATACTAATGCCAAAGCTATGAATTCTATTATCTGTTCATTAGATCAATTTGAATTTAATCGTGTCTCACATTGTCTAACTGCGCAGGAAATATGGCACATACTAGAAGTGACTCACGAAGGAACATCTCAAGTCAAAGAATCTCGCCTTGCCATGCTTAGCAGAGAATACGAGAACTTTACAATAGCGAAATAAGAAAATGTCAAAGAAATGTACGGACGACTTTCCAATATCGTATACAAATCAAAAGCTCTCGGAAAAACATACACCGAATTGGAAATAGTCCGAAAAATCCTCAGAGTCCTTCCACGAAGCTTTGAAGCGAAAGTAACTGCCATTCAAGAATCAAAAGATTTAAAACAACTCAAAGTTGAAGAACTCATCGGAAATCTCACCACTATGAGCTAGAAATGAAATTCAAGGAAGAGCGTGAAGGTGGAGATACTCGAAAGAAATCAATAGCTCTCAAAGGAACAACTGGAAGTGATGATGATAACGATGATGACGATGATGGAGCAGCAGATCTGGCACTACTAATAAAGAAATTCAAAAGGTGGAATCGCAAATACGGAAATCCAGCTCGAAATCATGAATTGAAAAGCAGAATAGGCAAAGCACTAGACAACCCAGAAGAACAGAAAATCATTTGTTATAATTGCAACAAACCCGGCCATATCAAGCCCGATTGTCCACAAATTAAATTCAGCCATGGAAAGAAACAGAAAAAGAAAACTTTTGCAGCCACTTGGGATGAAATAGACGAGAATGATCAAAGCACTGGCAGTGAAAGCGAAAAGGCAGAATTGTGTCTTCGAGGTGATACAACTGACAGTGACGATGACGAGCCAAGCGAGGTATCAAAACTTACCCATTCTGAGTTGCTTATATATTTTCATGAAGTAAACGGCTGTTTTGAACGACTTAGGGAAAAATACGCCAAACTTGAATCTCAAAAGGATACTTTGATAGAATGCAATAAACAACTTGATCAATTAGTTAAAACCTATCAAAGTAGAATCCCTAAGTGTGATAAGTGTCCAACATTCGAAAAAGAAATTAAAAAATCAGAAATCAATATAAATTCACTTGAAAATGAAATTCTGATTTTAAAAGTGAATGAAAATACTAGGAGAGAGAATTCTATTAAAAGGTGCACACAATTGTTAAACGAAAATGAATCTCTCAAAACACAAGTCCAACAATTGTCAACGACTTTGGATAAATTTTCAAAAAGTGAAAAATCGTTGAATATGCTATTAGGAAAGCAAACTGTTAATTCGGTTAGACAAGGACTTGGATATAATAGTTCGAAAATTGTTGCAAGCAATATTAATCAAGTTAATTCCATGTGCACAATTTGTAGAAAATATGGACACAATCACAATAATTGTTGGTATAGACCCAAATATGTGAAAACTATACCGATTTGGGTTCCAAAAGGCACAAATATAAAATCTCTCAAAGTTAAACAAATTTGGGTGCCGAAGGGAACAATTATAAATAGTTTTAGGTCTTTACAAAATTGTTTTTCAAAATTTTCTGCCACTAACAACCATGGACCTAAAAAAACAAATAGGTCACATAAATCTTTCATCGTGTAGGTGTGGTGGCAGGCTAAGGAACAACAACAGTGTACTCTGGATTTTTTGGCTGTTCCAGAAACACAACGGACGACGAAGCAAAGTTCCTTAGCCTAGTATAAAGGTGAAAGAATCACAATGGACAACGACGAAAAATATCGTAAAGGTAAAACAGGTAATGGTATGTTTTAAACGATATATTAAATGTGATAATCTGCACCATATTCTGAATTAAAATCAGCCAATATTGAGATTGATGAAAAGATGATGATTTTTGATTCTGACTTATTCAAAATAGTTGGCCAATTATATTCTTATGCCAAAAACACTATAAAAATCTCTAAATTCTTTGAATTACTTCATATATATCATTTTGGATTAAAAATAGTGTTTTGTTGGATATTACAATTGGTTATAATATGGCTGACTCTATATTCACGGTTTTCGATTATTTACACGGCTTCATTTCAAATTCAAAAGAATGTCATTTAAATTGCTGAAAAAATTGAGTTTGAAATTTTTGATGCACACTTCATGTTTTGGTCTATAAAATTCAATTGATGATAATTTTTGAGTGAAAGAGAAATTCAGATGCAGATTACACTGGTAATCTAGTTGATAGAAAAATTACTAGTGAAACGTGATTTTTTGAGACATTTAGTAACTGCATCGTTTTTCAAAGAAAATATCTGCATATTTTTCATTTCAAATAATTTTCAAATAGCAGAAAATTTTCTTTTAAAACCCCCTCGAGAAAATCATTTTTGACCATAGTTTCAGATTAGTCATTTTTGAAAAATTTAATTTCATAATTATTTTTGAATCTGATTTTAAATGATTATTTTGACTAATCTGACTCCCTAATGTTTATCGAAAAGAAAAACAGTGATTGAAAAAGTGATGAGTGTTAATATTTATCAAATATTATGACTCGAGACAGTATAATTAATAAATTTCTTTAGAAATTTGTTGGTAAAAATTCCATGACCATCTCTATCTCTATCATATTTCTAACAACCATCACTCATAAAAATTCTATATAGTTTGTCGATATGTGGTACTTTAAAAAGGAATCGTTCGTTTTTTTTCATTTTCACATTTAAAAAAAAATAAATAAATAAATAAATACCAAAGTATTCACTCTCATTTAAAAGTCCTCACGGTTATGCATGGGTGAATTACTTGGAATTTGTTATGTGCTTCCATGCTCATTTAAAAGTCCTCACGGTTATGCATGTATGGAACGCATATCAAAAGTTGATTTGTAAAATAAACAAGTTGATTCTAATCCCATTTAAAAGTCCTCACGGTTATGCGTGGTTAGAAGATACTTGAATTCATTTTTTTTAAAATAAAATTGGAATACTACTAATCTCATTTAAAAGTCCTAACGGTTATGCATGGTTAGTAGATATTCAAATTCCTGATATAAATATACCACAAATAGACACAACTGTATGGTTTTATATGATGACATAATTTCCATCATTCTAAAAGTGGAATATGCGCCTAACAAAACATTTATGATTTTTGTTTGACTTTTTATCGAAATTTAATATTTATATTCAATTAAGTTTTAATGTTGGATTGATATCGATTACTTTATCTCTATTTTCTCTAACACTATTATTCTTTTGCTGATAACAAAAGGGGGAGAGAAAAGTTAAGATTTTGTCAAATAAAATCAAGCAAAGGTCAAATAATTTTCTATTTGCATTTGCATATTTTTATTTGTATGCATATATGTAGGGGGAGTTTTGTGTAGAGAGGAAGCATTTAAATAGGGGGAGCAATTAGAGCATATCAATGATCAAATACATTTAACATATTCAAAATCTTAAATATATGTTTGTTATCATCAAAAGGGGGAGATTGTTGAATATGCGCTTATATGATTTTTGTTTGATGATAATAAACATATATACATTCGTTTAAATGTATTTGATAATATACTATTTTATTTTTCACAGATTAAATAAATATTTGCAGAATAAAATAAATAACACGGAATTTGAATTCAAACGAATATTTTATTCAAACAAATATTTATTACAATTTTGATAGTACAAATTCAAGCTCTCACTATACATTTTTGATTACATCACAATTACATCACAATTCAGTTTACATTAATAACCTCACTACATAACACTCACACTCGTATTTTGTCTTCAACTGCATTCCAGTTTGAATCCAGCATCTGAGCAATCTGCAAAAATATACACTAACGCAGTAAAATTGAAAAAGAAATATTTTTGCAATATAAAATGAAATATGATTTTTGAAAATACGATTTACCTCAGTTATTTGGGTTGTTCGTCATAATTTAAATTTGAATTCATCATACACGAACAACTTGTGACATACACAGTGTATCACTGTATATGCCACAAGGCCGTGCACACTGATATATACACTTGATAATGCTACAGGGACAGGTGAGCACAGGTCAAACCCAAATGAAAAGCCGGGTTCAACTCACGTGCAATATATTCAAAATCACGACTCAAGCACAAGGTCAAACCCGAGTTTTTGAAACTGGATTCAACTCAAGTAAAATTTCAAAAATCAACAAGAAGTGGCCAAGAACTCAACAATGTCTGGACAACATAGATGAACAGTGCAAGCATGAAGTATGCACAGCAAATAACATACACCAAAGCTAACAGCAGTGCCAAGAAACTCAAGTGCTACCAGATAACAAACAAGAATGAAGCATTCATCACAACTTCAATAGTCTCAAGGCTACAACACCAAGTATACATGGATGCAGATTACAAGACAGTCTGCAAGCAAGTTCAAGTGATGAAGCACTGCAGCGCAAAGAGCTCAAATGCATACATGAACAAGCAGTGCACCAATGAACCATCAAAGAATGCAACACAGTGAAGAGACAAAGTGCACGACTAAACTGACGATGAATACAACTTGAAGCATACAAGCTCAATGAAGATTGCAGCAATATACAGATGAACTAAAGTATGGAACAAATGCAACTTAGACTGAAACAAACAAAGACTACAGCAAAAACTGAACCAATGACACGGCAATGCTCAAGACCAAAGTAAACTACTTAACAATGCACAAGTGAAGTTAAGGTCTGACCACACATCAGATTTGCTATCAAGTACGCAGTAGCAAAGAAGTACTGATCAATGAATGCAACTGAAACAAATGCACAACAATGCAGCACAATTCAGATAACATGTCAAAGACCAACTGCGTAATGCAAATAAATTCGAACCAAGTATGGCAGTGAAACTCAAGCGAGTAAGTACAAACTGATGCATGATGAATCAGACAAGCAATGAAAATATAAAAGGTATGTATCAGACTCTCCACCGAGAAAACAATGAATCAACAATGCTTGAAGACTGCAGCATCCATTAAACGGCCAATATAAATGCACATAGCAAGCTACATGAAGACAGAGCTCAAGACTACAACTCAAAGTTCAATGCAGACTGCATAATGAACCAACTACAAAATTTGAAGCATAATGATCCAAACAACGACAAAGTCGATGCAAACATACATGAACAGGCAGTACACAGTGAAACAGGGTGACTCAGGCAAATATACAGATCAAACAACAAATGCCACTGTGATTTCGACAAACCACTAAAAGTATCAATAACTGAGCCGATAAATCAAAATATATAACCAAGTCAAAGCCGATGGTCATCACAAAATCCAAGTCGAAGTCAACCAGAGAAAACCACGAAATTAATCAACACCATAATGTACATTGACCAAGTTAAAGCCGTGACCACCAAGTTATGATAATATACGCTTTTTTGAATAAGTCAGAAAACATCCCAAGCATCCAAGCATAATCGAACGGGCGAAGACAAATTCAAATCAACATATATGAACGCAAAAATAGGAAATCAAATCCTATAAAAACCCTAATCATCATCGGCAATTATCCCATCGAGTTCAAGCATTCAATCAGAAAGCAAAAGGAAAAAAAATACTCACCAAAATTGTAATCGAACTCGATCAATCGAAGTAGCCGAAGCAAGGTACAAGGAGGCAGTCGATCGACAGGGCAGAAGGACGAAAATCACAAATTCGATCAATTAGTATAATATCGGCATCTTCGATTCCAGCCCTAATTTATTGAAGAAAGAGGAGCAAACAAGAGCTGAAGCCCTAATCTCAGAAGGAAGAACAAGCCGACATTATCACAAAGAAAATAAAAGAGATTCGGGTTAAAGGAAAAATTGGGCCGGCGTGTTTTTTATAAAAGAGGCCTTGTTTGTTAAAAAAGGCTACAGCTTATTTTAATTAGGGTTTTTATTTTCTGTTTAAGTTTGTTTTTAAATTTTAAACCGTTTAAATTTCTAGTCGTGTGACTAGGGGACAAGCTACGTGGCGTAGCTTGAGAATTCGCAACTCGGTAGTTGAGTTGTGGCAAGGTTTTGAGCGTAGAGTTAGATTAGTCAATAGCGGGTATAGCGAGTTTACGTGTGTAAGCGAGGGACTATCTAATTTCTAGTAGAAACCTTGGGGGCAGCACGTAGGCAGGGTTTTGCCGAAGCTGGGTAAATTCTGTGTTGTTCTGTTTTATTCTGTTATTTTATATTCTGCGATATCTGTGCTGCTATTCTGTGATCTGAATTGAAATTAATTGATAAGCTTCCGCGATTAATTTTTATAATTTACACTATCACCCTATTCACCCCCCTCTAGGGTGAAATCGATCCTACAGGTCATTTGTGATATGATCATTTGTTTGATCATTTATCTTTGTGATCATTGCTTTGGTCATCTGTTGACCCAAAGCATGGCTTTGTTGCACAAAGCGTAGCTTTGTGGACGAGACTTCGTCAGACCTCACTTCCCGGAAAATGGTCGAAACAGGAATATGCGGCAAGGTTATGAGGGTCGCGCCCTTTAGGGTATGTCATTTCCTTCTGGAAAAGGGTGGTATCATGGTATGGAGCCCAGATATTTACTCATGTTGATACACTATATCTATTACTGTGTGGTGTTGTTGGTATCGAGCGCTCGGATAAAGGTCCCAAAGGACCGGGGGATGACATATTCGTGTAGTAGTTACCTAGTTACAGAGGTAACCCGGCCTTATGTTGGCAGAGATCTAACCGTAACGTTAGTTTCTCGGGACGTCCCGCCAGAGGCGATCCCATGTGGCAGTAGGAAGTTCCTTAGCCTGACCATTTGTTGGGAATCCAATCAAAACAATACGCACCTTGTACGGTTTTAGTTGTAGAACCTGCCTCCTCAGGAGGTAGCTATAACAGGCATAATATCATGGTACCTATGCTGGCTAGGATTTATATTCTACTTTCGAAATTGTTTTCTACACTATGCACTAATAATAATATCAAAAAATGATTTGACTTTTGCGTAGTAAGCATTTTTGACTATCATAAGGAGAAATCTCCCCCGTGTGTGTGTTTGCATTGTGTGTGCGCCGGGAGGCCTTATGGTAGTTTCATTTTCCAAAAAGCATTGCGGATTTCAAAATTTAATTTTTCTTTTTGCTTGGTTTAAAGGTAAACTGTTTTGAGATCTCACACCAGTCCCATGACTGACCTGGAGTTTATTGTTCCTTTCCTAAACTATGGGTGCCCATTATTTTCCACACGGGCAGTCTAGAGTTAGGTTATCAGGTTATTCTGGATTCGGGAATTGCTGCGCAAATCTGGAGGCGAGCTTGGTTAGCGTAGTCTATTATCTATTGTATATAGTATTTCTTTTTCCGCAGTTTATTATTGTACACTCTGATGATGTGATGTAATGTGATGTAATGTATAAAATGTATAAAATATACTGCTCTTTTGTCTAATGATTATTTATCTATCTATTATATGTTATTCTGCTGCGATTGTGAGATTCTGATATTGTTGTCCTATTCTGTAGTTTGTTTCTGTTTGTTCTATCTTTCTCTCTCTTCTTCTACCTCTTTCTTCTTCTTAAACCCTAAAGATTCGGAAGTTCGTTCCTCTTTGGCTAGATTGTTGTGGAATGTTGCCAGCTCAAAGGAGTACGGATTTTCGGGCCTTTACATTTGGTATCAGAGCATATGGTTAAGCGACAACCATGGCTCTGTTGGGTATTACTCATTAGAGATAGAGTCAGCAGTACTCTAGAATGAGTGTGAGTGTAATAATAGATATGAACGCGTATTTGTTAGTGAATATAAAATTGTTTTATATTGTGATGATTGGTTTGTTGAGTGGTATATGGATTCTGGTCAGTATAGTCTGTACAACTCTATCGATAGGGATCTCTAAACACTTATACAGAACAATTCGACACGATATTGTTTTAAATTGGGTAAATGAAATAATTTTACCCCGATTATGTTTTATATATAAAGAAAATAATTTTTCAAGAATTACTGAAGTGTGTATATAATTGGTTGTTTGATTGTTTGAAATATAAATATATATAAGTTAATTAAAAGTTGTTGAATAAGCTAATGAAAGCAACAATTGTAAAAGAATAATTGTATAAACTAATGAATTATAAGTATGAAATTATAATTAGTATGGTTTATAATTGTAAAATGATCTTATATATATAAGAAGTGAAAAATTTTATAAGTAAAAGGTTTACAAATGTAGTTATAAATAAAAAAAGAAAACTTTTTGAAAGAATATTTAGCATTGATTTCACTATTGTCACTGGGAAATAATAAGGATGATGACTGCAGCATCATCAGTATCATTTTCGAGTTTCTATGTGATGGATTTGCTACAATAATGAGTTTAAAAATTGAAGTTTTGTTGTAATAAACAAATTTGAAATTAAAATTCAACTTGAAGTTGATAAATATAAGTGAAAAAGGTTTTGAACTTATAATATGAGTTGGAAGTCGAATAATAAGTTGTATAACTTATAGAATGAGAAAAGGTAAGTGAAACCAATTATTGAAGTGGTTAAACAATTAAGTTAAGTAAAATAAAATTTTAATTGGAATGTTGATATGAAATTGGGCTAAAGTAAAAAGTTAAATAAAATTTACTTTAGAATTGTGATCCGAATTGGATTGTTAAGTGGAAACTTAAGTTCAATTGAACAAATGATGTCAAATGGAGCATAACTTAAGTGAAGTTGAAAAAAAAATTGATTTTGTATCAAAGTTAAATAATCAAGTGAATTAAATGATGTGAACTTGAGTTATATAAGTGAAATTCAACTTTATATAGATAAATGTATTAGCTTTGAATTAAAGAATGGATTGAATGTTAATCAATCGAATGCAAATAAGTTGATATGAAATGATGCATGTAAGTGTAAATTCATTTGAAAATAGTTGAATAATTGAATGAAAATCAATTGAGTGTTAAAACCAAATTGAATGTAAATAAAATAAATAAATTTGGTTGTATTGGATATACATTGGTTGTTATTTGCTTGTTGGTTGATTTTATGTAAATTCATTAAGTGTTAATGAAATTGAATTAGCGAAATTGAAAGCTATGTAACTGAATTCAAATTGAAAGTGAAGTAAATGAATTTGAATATGAACTGAATTTGATCCAATTTGGAAGTAAACTAATGTGAATTTAATTAGTGAATGTAAACTAATTGGAAACGAATGAAAATGAATATGTAACTTCAATAGTAAAGCTAAAATTGAGATAAAAAGTAAGTATCGGAATTTTGTAAATGGATTTGGCAAAATAGTTTGAATGTTGGAATTGGATACTACTACTAGCAGGATATACAGGTATATAATGGAATTGGGATTTTGATATTAAAGTTAAAAGTTGAATTGCTCGACAAAAAGGTACGTATTTCAATTTTAGTATGAGATTTGATTATTTCCTTCTCCAGCCACTTGGCTTTCTCTTTTCTTTTTGATTCTGAGGGGCCGTAGTGCCGTTTTGTAGTCGTGTCGAGCTAGCCGCGCAAAGGGAACGCTGGCGAAATTTTCGGGTGTTAGAAAAATTTTGAGAAATTTTGAAAGTTTGGAATTTGAATCTAAATTTAAATTTGAATTGTTAAGTAAACAATGTTGTTGGAAACCTATAATTGAAGTTGGAAAGCTAATTGAAATGATAGTGAATCTTTAATAAAAAGATTTGTGCTAAAAAGTTGATAAAACTAATTTGTTTTGGAAAAATAATAAACGAATTAGGATCATTCTCCTTAACTTACAATTTCGGGGACGAAATTCTTTTAAGGGGGGAAGATTGTAACGACTCGGAATTTTTGATAACTTAAATTTGAATATTTAATTAATTTTAAATATTAATAAGTGGAATTTTTAAGTCGAATAATTTATTTATCGGATATTTGATTTAATTTGACAATTAAATCGATAGTTTAATAGTGAAATTCCAGAAATAATTAAATAATGGGTTAAATATGATTGAAAATGATTTGGGAAATTTTGTTATATCATATTGAAGTTATAGAAACATTTTGGAACTTTTAAAACTGAATTTAAAGTTAATTTGTGAAAAATTGAATATTTTAAATATTTAATTATCGACTGAAAAATAGCCAATTTTTGAACAGTCTCAGAATTGAATGAAACGAGTTCCAATGGATCCGTAATAGTGAATTATTATCGGATTTCAAATTTCGTATTTTTCGGAGTTGATATGTGAGCACACGACGTATAAACGCGTTGGAAATTTGAATCAAATTCAATTTGAATTTAAAATTGTAAATTGTCAACTCAGCCATCCTACTCCTGAGCAAGCAGACCTACTCTCTGCTAAACCACGTTCTCTCTGTTAATCGCGTACTCTTTGTTCCCTCTTTTTAAAACAATTCGATCAGAGGAAAAATAAAATAAATGGATCTGTCGTTCAAGATAAAAAATTTGATGGCCGAAGCCCTCTTCTTCTTCGTTAAAAAATCGAAATACTCTTCAAGTATTAAAAAAAAGAGAGCGAACGAAATGGCCGCTTCCCAGATTGAAAAAAAAGGGACGATTCGAATCAATCGCGATTAGGGGATGGGCGATGGAGCTCGAGGCTGGTGATGGTTCGCGCGCGTTGGCCGAGGTGGTTTCGTCGCGACAAATCGAGGTCAGGTGGAGAAGGCATCAAGGCAGTCGCGAATTAGGTGGTTGTTCGAGCATGGGTGTGGGTCGCGGTGGCTTCAACGTGACATCAGGAAGCAGTAGTTCGCGAGGGCAGTTTTGAGGTTGGAGGAAATTTTGGTGATGTGCTCGAGTGCGGCATCAGGCAGCGGCGGCGTGGGGCATCGCGATGTCTGGTGATGGAGGCGTTCGCGATTCGAGCAGTAAAGGGTATTTCCTATCTTCTCTATCTAATTTATGAAAATAATTTCTTCACAGTAAAGGCTAAAAAATGAAATACTATTTAGTTAGTATAAAACTTTGGAAAGACAGTGATTTCAAAAATGTTGAGGAGTTCAAATAAAGTTTGAATTCTATTTTATTAAAAATGTATATATGATAGAATAAAAATAAAATGTTATTGTAATAATTTTTAGAAGTATTTAAAATAACTAAAATAATGATAGTAAGTTGTAAAACAGAAAAGATATTTGTGAAAAAGAAGAATAAATATAGATAAGTTGAAAAATAAATTATAAGAGGAAATTTGTTAGAAATTTAATTTGCTAGGTGAAGTGATTTATTAAAGGAAAATTTGTTAAAGATAAAAAATTTGGTTAATTTATCAAAGAGGAAATTTAGTTTTAATTTAGTCTTAGTTAAATAAATTCATTCAAGAGGAAATCGGTTTAAAATTTAAGCTATCAGCTTAATACAAAATCATTGGATAATTTAAATTACCAAACGAAAATTGGTTATTCAATTTATTCGAATATTGATAAATTGTATAAACTGTTTATACAAGGTTTTAAAATCACGGAAACAAGCTGAGACGGAAATGGACTGCGAAATAGAAAGCTAAGGTGAGAACTCCTCACTCAATCAAACCGTTTGGTTTAAAAATTTAAATAGTTATTGTTGATTGATGATTGCTGTTTGATTGTGGTAGTAGATATAGTAGGATATATACTGTATATAGCAATATATATATATATATATATTGGCATATGTATATATTGGATTTGATTTCCCGCCTCGTATAGCGGATGAGACCCTATTGCGCCGCCTATTAAGCGGATAATATTTTATAAAATCCCATATACCGCGATATTCCACCTTGAAGTGGAATTGGTATTGTGCTAATGTCTGTGGATGCAGGGAAACAGGTTGGAGGGATCCAACTGGATTCCTCGCAAATATTTATTTGTTTATAAATATTGTGTTGATTGTTAACTATCATATCGATATATGATGTTTGTTCCCGTGATTGACTGTTGGATGCTGTTGCATCATCGGATTCATTGTTAAAGTTAAAAATAACGATTTTTATTTTTAAAAGGATTTTTAAAGTGATTTTTTTCCAAAGTATGTTTTATTAAATTTTTTAAATTGATTCACTTTGAAAATAAATAGACGTATAAATTTTTATGTTATAGAAATTAATATTTTCATGAAATATAACCAAAAGGAAAATTTTAAATTAAATAGATTTTTAAAATAGTTAAATTGGGACTTTGGATAATTTTTATTAATAGTTATATAAAAGATTTTATAAATTGATATCTATAAATTAAATTTATGGGAATTATGAAACGAGTTTATAAAGTGTTAAAAAGGTGTATAAAATGGGTTTCACTAAAAACAATAGATTTGTAAATCTTGAGAGTTATAAAATAAATAGATGTTGAAATAAAGGTTTTATAAGTAATTAACTTATAAAAATGGATTTGGGCATTTAGAAGGGGACATTTATAGAAATTGTTAGTAAAGGAGGTTTTTTATAAGTTGAAAACTATTATAAAACTTAAAGGAATCTTATCGGCAATAAGATTTAAGAAATTGTGAAGTTTTAAAGGAACGGTTTAGTAAATAAATAGACTATAAGCTCTTGACTTATAATACGAACTTTTGGTATAGAAATTGGGTTTATAAATTGAATTGGCTTAATAAAAGAAATTTCTAAACCGTAGTTATTAATAGAAATAGAATTTATAAACGTTGTTTATAAATTTGAAATCAATGGAATTTGATAAATTGAATTTAGAATTTGTTAAAGGAGTTATATTCACTCTTTTAAACGATGAATATATTATTAAGTCAAATGGGCATGTTTGGGAAAGGAATGTTTTAAATGGAATTTAAAACGATTTAAAGATGCTTTAAAATGCATTAAGTATCGAAACCATAGATTTCAACATTTATTGTTGTAATAGACGTTTTCGAGAAATAGAAGGAAATGAATACGTAGATTTCAACATTCATCGTTGAAATAGGCGTTTTCGAGGAAACAAGGAAATGGTGGACTATAACACCGTTGTTATAGTAAATGGTTTCCAAAAGGCAATATTTTGTATAGTATTGGGATTTATGTATCTATTTTTATTTCGAATCCCTATACTAGTGATTTTGGGTTGTCGTAACGATGTTTTACGCAACATTCGTTTTAACCCAAATAAAAGTGAATAAAAGAATGTTTTCCTTAAAAGAGTGAAATATATACTTAACTATGGTTTGAGTATGTTGAGTATTTTCAAATTGTTGAAAATAAATAGATTTTGTAAATTACTTATTATTTAATAAGTATGGAAATGCTTTTCCAATATGAAATGAAACGTTTTTGAGGATTCATCTTTTAAAGGTAAATTGAAAGCGAATAATTTGAAATCGATTTGAGAATCGTATACTAGTAGATATTTGGGAAAATTGAAATTCACTATGGAATTTGTAAAGGGAAGGGAAATTTGTTTAAAAATAAATATTGATTTATTTTGAAGTATGGAAATGAATTTGCGAATTTGGAACGTAAGTTTAAAATAAATCGGTAAAGATTTATTTGATGATTTGAAATTTGTTTTCAAAGGGTATAAAGGATGAAAAGTAATTTGAAATTGGTTTTCAAATGGTTGGAGTGTGGAAATTATATCGTGTAAAGATATTGTGGTAAAACAAATAATTTGGGCAATTTTTTAGAAGGTGTATATATATATATATATATCTTGTGAAGATATTTTTGGGATTAAATAATTTTGGAAAATTATTTGGAATCTGATGATGTGGCGCATCTTTATTGATAGTTAAATAACCGACTATCAGTATTTACCCTTGGATGGTCTCTGTTGTGTTTGTTTGAAATTGAATGCTACACTTATTTTTAAAATAAGCACTCGCTATTCGGTTTAGCTGGGAGAGGACCTTTGTGTCGTATATCCCATTCCGAATATGTGATACGTCGTTATGGATAGCATTTGAAGACCGGTGTTGAAGACCGGGTATTTGTGAAAACGATAGGATGACCTATCGATTGTCTCTGCATCGCTAGCTACGATATGGAGATTTCCTTTGTGATGGGAAATTTTATCGGGATTGTGAATACCCGGATTGCAAGGGCTTCTTTGGAAGTGCCTTCGGTTCTGTTCGAACCCGGAACAGACTTGTATGGTTATGTGTCTGACATTACATTTTGAGATATAGAGAAGATTTCTTTCAAATACATTTCTGTTGGTGGCGGAGAATTTATTCTCTTAGCTTAACACCCTTCTCTGAGACGTACGAGCTCATAGGTTATGTAGTTGAAGGTTATCAACGATATATTCCCAATCTGGTAATGTGACATGCTGAGTGCTGCTGTGTGATGATCATTGGTTGGTCATTTGTGATATGATCATTTGTTTGATCATTTATCTTTGTGATTATTGCTCTGGTCATCTGTTGACCCAAAGCATGGCTTTGTTGCACAAAGCGTAGCTTTGTGGATGAGACTTCGTCAGACCTCACTTCCCGGAAAATGGTCGAAACAGGAATATGCGGCAAGGTTATGAGGGTCGCGCCCTTTAGGGTATGTCATTTCCTTCTGGAAAAGGGTGGTATCATGGTATGGAGCCTAGATATTTACTCATGTTGATACACTATATCTATTACTGTGTGGTGTTTTTGGTATCGAGCGCTCGGATAGAGGTCCCAAAGGACCGGGGGATGACATATTCGTGTAGTAGTTACCTAGTTACAGAGGTAACCCGGCATTGTGTTGGCAGAGATCTAACCGTAACGTTAGTTTCTCGGGACGTCCCGCCAGAGGCGATCTCATGTGGCAGTAGGAAGTTCCTTAGCCTGACCATTTGTTGGGAATCCAATCAAAACAATACGCACCTTGTACGGTTTTAGTTGTAGAACCTGCCTCCTCAGGAGGTAGCTATAGCAGGCATAATATCATGGTACCTATGCTGGCTAGGATTTATATTCTACTTTCGAAATTGTTTTCTACACTATGCACTAATAATAATATCAAAAAATGATTTGACTTTGCGTAGTAAGCATTTTTGACTATCATAAGGAGAAATCTCCCCCATGTGTGTGTTTGCATTGTGTGTGTGCCGGGAGGCCTTATGGTAGTTTCATTTTCCAAAAAGCATTGCGGATTTCAAAATTTAAATTTTCTTTTTGCTTGGTTTAAAGGTAAACTGTTTTGAGTTCTCACACCAGTCCCATGACTGACCTGGAGTTTATTGTTCCTTTCCTAAACTCTGGGTGCCCATTATTTTCCACACGGGCAGTCTAGAGTTAGGTTATCAGGTTAGTCTGGATTCGGGAATTGCTGCGCAAATCTGGAGGCGAGCTTGGTTAGCGTAGTCTATTATCTATTGTATATAGTATTTCTTTTTCCGCAGTTTATTATTGTACACTCTGATGATGTGATGTAATGTGATGTAATGTATAAAATGTTTAAAATATACTGCTCTTTTGTCTAATGATTATCTATCTATCTATTATATGTTATTCTGCTGCGATTGTGAGATTCTGATATTGTTATCCTGTTCTGTAGTTTTTTTCTATTTGTTCTATCTTTCTCTCTCTTCTTCTACCTCTTTCTTCTTCTTAAACCCTAAAGATTCGGAAGTTCGTTCCTCTTTGGCTGGATTGTTGTGGAATGTTGCCAGCTCAAAGGAGTACGGATTTTCGGGCCTTTACAAGTGAGGTAAAGGTTTGTATATACTAGTAGATTAGAAATCGGTTTGAGAAAACGATCTTTGTAATAAAATAGTGTTGAAATCATTTGAAGAAAGAGTTTTGATATTTACTACTAGTATAGAAAACCTTTATATTTTTTAAAGTGACAAATCACAAAGAAGATTGTTGGAACAATCAATCACTAAAATTCACATTCGAAGACGTGAATAAAAATCCAAACAAATCGATAATGAATCCATCGAAATGGATATTTAAAAATCCCTAAAAAGGAGTCATCAAAGTCATAATAAATGATAACAACCAATAGGATCATCACGAATCGATTTAAATTGGAATTCTTAAACAAAAAGGCAAGCAGGCAAAACACTACAGTTTCAGACGTCTGAAACAAGTGGTTCAGACGTCTGAATCTGGAAATATAAAGATTTCCAGAACATAATTCAGACGTCTGAATCAAGTATTTCAGACGTCTGAAATAGGCATATTTTAGCCTATTTTCTTTCTGTTTGAAATTGAACCAATTCAGACGTCTGAAACCCTATATTCAGACATCTGAATCTGGGAATAGAAATCTTCCTAGACAATATTCAGACGTCTGAATATTCCGTTTCAAAAGTCTGAATCTGCGGTTCAGGCCACTCCCTGAACCTAGGCCAAAAATGGCCAAACGAATATCGAAAACGGTCGAACGAGCAAATGGCGATGACTAAGGAATTACGTCGAACACCAACCCAGCCTAAACGGCTCTTCGATACGCCTCAAATATCAATGTTCAAATATCCATAATAGGTTTTTCATAAATTAGACCAAAACACCAAAAATTGGAATATACACGAAATCGATCCAAACCAAAATCAATTGCACACGAATAAACATTAGGAATTCATACCTAACAATCGAAGATAATTATAGACTAAGATGTGAGATAAAAATCTCACCTTTTTACAAAATCAAACAAGAAGAAGCTTGAAAGCAAATGGAGAATCAACCTCTCTTCAACACAACCCAAATGAGCTTGAATCTATGCTCAAAACAAGAACATTCCCAAAATTAGGTTTAGGAATTTTCTGAAATTGGTAAGAGAATAAGTTGGAGAAGAAGAAGAGAATGCTTACCAATGGGTTCTCTTGAATTTGGAGCTAGGAATTTGAGGTTGCAAGAGGAACTAGGGTTTTGGAGTTTTAATTTGCAATCTCTCCCACCATTATTGCCTTAGAACTGAAAAGAGGAAGAAGTCAGGGTGAATGGGGAAGAGTGGCTCAGTTTTGAGTATAAGTTGGCTAGTCGGCTGAACCCAAATTCAAACCCAAAGTGAAAAAGGTCAAATTTTTGACTAACTCCAAATATATCAAAGTTTATACTCAAAAAGGTCGCAAACGGCATTTTGAACTCAATGGAGGTGTTCTCGAGTCCTAATTCGGCTGTTTGCAAAAAGTAGCTTTTCGGACTAAAATCCGACTAACGATAAAATATTTAAATAAAATATTTAGATATAAAATCGATAAATATGCGGGTTGTTACACGGAATTCGATGAAACCAGTTCCACTGGGTCCGTAATAGTGTTTTATTATCGGATTTCAATTTTCATAGTGATTGGAGTTTTTGTGTGAGAATACGATATATAAACGCGCTGAAAATTTATCGAAATTTAATGTAATAACTGGGTTCAAAAAAGCTATCTTCTCCATACGATCGAGTTAGGACTCGAAACATTTTCCATTTCGTTCGGAATAGGGGTATAACATTATAAACGCCTAGTGGCACCCCTCGATAGGAGATCGAGATGTTAAGTTACGGTTCGAGAAGATTTTAAAAAAATTTAAAAAAAATATTTGATACTTTGTTGACCGGTCAAAATAAAAATAAATAAATGTAATAAAATCTGTCCTATCTATCTCCTTTTAGCCGAAATTCCTTCCCTATTCATCACACAAGCCAACTTTTACACGCATCACTTTCCTTCTGAATATCTTAGCCGAACTCTTTTACAAATTATAAAATAAAGTCTCTCCTCTTCAATTAATCGTGCCGAGCAAATCAAAATCGTTGTCTTTCCCGAAAAGCTTTATGGCCGATACTTCTATATTTACCTCTCCCCTTTTCAGTTTCTTCAAAATCGATTCACATAAAAAAAGGAAAAGAGCCAGCGCTCGAATTCGAAGCCGAGTTCAACTCAAGCACGAAGGTGACTTTGTGGGTTGCGATGATGGAGGGAGGCGCGACTTGCTAGTCGGCTCGAACAGTTTGCGAGCAAGGCATGGAAGGGACTCATGATGCTTTGGGATACGTCGCAGAGGAGTTTGGTGGCCGACATGTTCTTGAGCGCACGTGAGCCCTAGAGGATATGCATTGGAGATTGGGGAGCGGTCGTGTTCGTGGCTGTAGGCGATTTAGGGTTCGATTTCTTGGATTGTATGCTCATCGATTTGCTATACGATGGATATACACTGGTTTGTGAGAAGGTTTGGAGGATGGAGTTGGAGTTAGAGGAGGCACGGTGGTCCCTGGCATAGTGCGACAGTAATGCGGTCAGTAAGGGGAGATGCCATGTCGCGATGAAGAGGGGAAGCTTGGCTTTGTCTCGGTTATTGTCAACGAGAGGAGGAGGAGAAAGGGGTTTCTCCTGTGATGGAGCGGTGGCAGGTCTAGGATGCAGCAAGTAGTCGACGGTGCTGGAACTCGTTCGAGTCGCACATTCATTTGTGCATGCCTGGGTTGTTCGAACAAATGAGCGAAGGAAATGCAACCTCTAATTTTCTTAGGGTAAATTAATTTTTACTTTCAAAATTTATGTTAACTATGGGTTAAATTATATACAAAGTTCTTTAATCTATGTTAAATTTGTACGAGGCCCAAATATCATTTAAACAAGTCAAGTGGATTCCTATCTGGAAAATCAGTGAAATAGATTTGGTTTGGGAATTTTCGGAGGGAGCTGGAATTTTAGGAAAAAAATAAATTTGGATGTTCGGCAAAATATAAATCAAGGTCAAATCAGGTAAACCAAGGCAACATTAAAGTGGATTACAAAGGAAAATCAAAGGTGAGTTAATCTCACTCATCTGGTTGCTTTTTAAATTTAAATGGTTAAATTTAAATAATTGGTTGGATGATTGAATTAATTTGATGTGCTTTATATATATAGTACATACAGTTATATTGGAGTGATTGATTTCCCGCATTATATAGCGGATGGGACCCTATGCGCTGCATAATAGCGGATGAGATTATATTAATCCCATTTACCGCGATATCCACGTTGAAGTGGAATTGGTATTGTGCAAACATCTGTGGATGTAGGGAAACAAGTTGGAGGGATCCAACTGGATTCCTCAAAATTATTTAGATTGTTTAATATTCTGTGTTATGAATATTTGATATTCTGTAATGAATTATATTGATAATTGGAATATTGAATTGGATTTTTTTGGAAAATAAAATATAAGAGTAAATTTTGGAAGTGAAATAATTATAGAATAAAAATATGAATGAATTAGAAAGAAATAAAAGTGATATTTAAAAACTGAAGTTAAATTGTAAAGTAGAGATTTAAAACAAGTTTTACATCAAAGTTAAATTGGGAATTCAAGTTTAGTGAATCTCAGTTTTTAAACAAATAAAGTTTTTAAAAATTAAATTATTTTAAAAACTTGAATGTTAAAGTGTATTTTAAATTGATTTGAATTTAAAAATGAATTTGGTTTAAAATTTCTTTAAACTTCCTTTATAAAATGAGTAATTAATTTATTTAATGAAGTAAATAAAAAGGTAGTTAATTACTGGTTGAGATTAATCAGGCGTGATTAATATTTGTGGTTTAATTAATGATTAATTACTTAATGTAATTAAATTAGATTAGGGTAAACTAAAATGTAATTAGAAATCATTAATTTATATAATTAACGATGTAATTAAAGGTTGATTAATTAAGATTAATTAATCAATAATAAGTGATTTAAGAGAAATTAATTAATATAAGTAATTAAGGATTAATGTAAGTAATTATAGTTAATTACTGTTTTTGGTTAAGAGTAATAAATTTGTGTAATTAATTAAAGATAATTACTTGAATGTAATTGAAGGATAATTAATCCAGGGGATTAATTAAGATGGATAATCAAGGGATGATTAATTAATTGATTTCAAATTAATTAATGTCAAGTGAGGAATCTAAGTGATTGAGGTTAGTAATTCAATTAGAAGTGATTAAATTTATTTTGGAAGTGATCAAGTTTGCTTATGGATGATTGAATGGTATGGAATGCCTTGAATGAGTTGATATCTTTGATATGAAATGTTTTGTAGTATCTATGTTTGGGCGGACA
Source organism: Allium cepa (assembly GCA_030765085.1). NCBI lineage: Eukaryota > Viridiplantae > Streptophyta > Magnoliopsida > Asparagales > Amaryllidaceae > Allium > Allium cepa. The sequence continues at coordinate 171,614,042 of CM060932.1, forward strand.
GGATATTGTGGATTCTATCAATGATGAATTGTTGTGTAAAGGGACATCCTGTGTTTAAAGTTTGAAGTGTATTTCATTTGGATAACTTGGGTTAGGATGACATGAGACTCGAAGAGACCGGGGTCGGGTATTAGAAGATACCCGAAACCACTTCGAATTTTCTATAGATTGATATGTGAAATCAATAGGCTGGAATGAAATGATTTAAGTGAATTGGACTATTTAATCTAAATTTTGGTACTTAGAAAATTGATGTGTGAAATAAGTGATGTCTATAACAAATTGTGAATTTGTAAATTGATACGAGCTACCCCGGGTTTTATGTAAGTTATATGCTTTGTATTCCTTGTTAGATGAGTTTACTCATGCTAGTTTCCAGCCTAACCCGGGTGTTACTTTGATGTAATGCTCGGGTCAGACCGAGTAATATAGATTTTTAGGAAAGGACGTTCTGGAGTTCATGAGGCGAGCTGGATGGCATGAACGTATGGAGTGTTTCCGCTGTATTATATTGTTGTATATCTGAGACATAATGATTGTGTATATCTAGAGTCTGTATATATATGTGTAACTCTGATGTATTAAAGTGAAATTTGACAAGTACAGTTTTCCTTTGTACAACTGTTATTATTTGTTATTATATTTTATCCGCTGCGAATGTGAGATGTTGGTGTTCATGTTCTTCTTATTCTTCTATCTCTTTCTTCTTTCCCTAACTATCTAGAGCTTTCGGGATCGAAAATTTCGGGTCGTTACAGTTGGTATCAGAGCTGAAAGGTTAAGCGAGAACCTTGGCTCTGGTGGGATCACTCATTAAGGATAGGGTCAATGGTACCCTAGAATGAGTTGAGTATATATATGTGAGCGCGTACTGGTTATTTTCTTATATAAAGATTTTAAATGATTTTATATGCATATATATATATAGAGCAATATTTCTTACTAATAAATATTAAGGTAATTGGTTGTTATATTATTTGAAAATTTTAATAATGAGAATTAAGTGGTAATAGAAATACAACCAAATTAAAATTAAATGAAGATAAGTTTGAAATGGATTCTGAATTAAATGGTTTAAAGAGATAAGTTGATTTGATTTAAAGGATTAAATCAACATTTAAAAAACTTAACTCGAATTTATATAATTCGGGATGGTTTAAATTTGAAATTTGAATTGAATTCGTTCAAATTGAATTTGATTTGAATTAATTGTAATTGTGATTGAAGATGGATAAGTTTAAAAATTCAAATGGAAAATTTGAGTTGGATTGAATTGAGATGATTTGAAATTGAAGTGGGTTCAACTGATATTAGTTCAAATTGATTGGAATAATTTGGAATTGTAATTAAAATTGAATAGGTTTAAAATCAAATGGAATTTGATTTTAATTTGGAAAGAAATCAAGATTAATTCAACTTGAATTAGGGTTAAATCAATTTCAATGGAAATTAAAGTTATTTAAATTGGAATTGAGTCAGTTTAAATGGAAGTGGAAATTTAAATTGAATTGATGAGAATAGAAATTTGGAAATTGAACAGTTTGGCTCTGGACCGTTTTTAGAATAAATTGTTTTAGTACAAATCTATTTTTCCAAGTTATTTATTATATATACAAGCTTTCTTATTAAACCCAAAACTATCTTATACTTATTTTATAACTACTTTTGGAATTATTTAACTATTTTGTAACTGTCTTATAAATTAATTACCGATTTTCAAATGTTTTATAACTAATTACTAATTTACAACTATTTTGCAATTATCTAAAATTTCTGAAACTATTTGGCTATTTTCCAACTATTTTACAATTACTTAACTATTTTATAGCTATGTTACAAACTAATAATTATTTTCAACGACTTATCTATTTTAAACTTTTCAAGCTATTTTCTGAATTTAAGCTGGACAGAGTTCAAACTGTTTATGATTGAATATCCATTTGGGATAAGGATTAAATTTATAATCTAATGGAATTGAAACAATTGTGATTATATGGTTAGAAATTAAAGGAAATGTGAATAGAAAGAGAAATTAATTTAGTTGATAATCAATTAAGATAACTACGTAGGATCTACGTATATTATTCTATTCGCATAGTGATTTGATCCAGATTCAAGCACATAATTTCGAGATAGTTATATCGATCCGAGTTGGGATTTTTCACTCGATTTTCGACGGCGAACCTGGATATGGATTGTTGATTGGTTCTGGATATTTTCTATCATAGTTATGGCTATGCAAGGAGAATGACGGTTTCTGATCAAGAAACGACGATACTAGTTCGGAAGTATAATTGTGAGATCGAGTGAGCGATCAGATTGGTATAGCGTACGGATGATATGTGTACATCGTACGGATTTAAATGAAATTGATATTGAAAATTTATGAATAAGAAATGTGAAATGATTTCTTTTGAAATGAAAGTATATTTTGTGAAATATACCATGGATAAATGTGAAAGTTGGATATTTTTGTGATGATAAGTTAGATGGAAACAACTTTATAAAAAAGAGTAATCAAATTTGAATATTTGATTTTGAATAAACAAAGTTATATATCTTTGTTATATAAGATAAATCTCCCCTTGTTGAATCTATTGACGGAAGAAAAGGATTTTGAAAGTGTTTGAAGTATAAAAGGAGTTTTATACAAGTTTGAAATGATCCAAAATTTTAAATTATATATATATATATATATATATATATATATATATATATATATATAAAGGATCTTATGAGGATTTTGGAAAAAGGTTTTAGGAACCTTTGGGTTTGGAAAGGCTTTTGATTTTTGGGTAAAATCAATGTTGGAATTTGGAAAGCCTTGTTTGAGAATTATAGATTTTGGGATAATCGATTTTGAGAAAAGGAGATTTATATGAGATTCATACTAGGTGTATGATTTAGAAGATACTATATGTGTATAGTATAAAGTGTTTAGATAATGGCTCTTGGGAAAAAGGCGCTCCCTTGAAATGAACTTCTCAGGAGTGCCACAGGGTGGTACTGCCTTGAACCCTAAGGGGGGTTTCTTAAGTTGATCCTGTGAGGAGTCCGGAAAAAACTAGTTCCTAAGAATTATGAGTAGTATGTAGCGAAAGTCGAGGGCGTTGATGCCTACAGAGGAATTTGGGTTATGCCGTGACGATAGTGTAACTCGATGTCACTGCGATCTACTGCAGACCATAGCGAAAGTCGTGTGTGCCGCTGAGAGCCAACAGTCTACGTCTGATTTTATATCGGTAGACTGCAACCTATGGTAACATAGCGAAAGTCATGTGTGCCGCTGAGAGCCAACGGACTACGTTTGATTTTACATCGGGTAGACTGCGACTTATGTGGGAGTGGAGAAGTTTCATTTTTGACAACGAAAATCGAGGGCGCTGATGCCTATCGTTAAATGGACTTTTGTTGCGATGGCAACGTAACCCTGGAATGTAACTGTGATCTGTTGTGGGTTCTGTAACAACCCACATATTTATCGATTTTATATTTAAATATTTTATTTAAATATTTTATCGATACTCGGAATTTAGTCCGAAAAGCTACTTTTTGCATACGTTCGAATTAGGACTCGGGACCACTCCCATTGAGTTCAAAATGACGTTTGCGATCTTTTTAAGTGTAAGCTTTGATATGTTTGAAGATAGTAGAATTTTGCCACTTTTTACTTAGGGCTTTGATTTGGGCTGAGCCCAATAACCCCACTTATGTATTCAGTCCCAACCCCTTCTCCTCTTCATTACTTCATTCCTCATTTCCTAATACTCAAGCTTTTATAACAATGGAGAGTGGAAGAGGAAATTAAAACTCCAAGCCCTAGTTTTCTTTTGCAAATCAAACTCCAGCTCCAAACTAATAGAAGAACCCATCGGTAAGCCTTCTCTTCTTCTTCTCCAACTCATTCTCTTATCAATTTCAGAAATCCTAAACCTAACTTTGGGAAGTTCTTCTTTTAAAGCTTAGAATCAAGCTTCTTGAGTTGGATTTGAAGAGTGGTTGATTCTCCTTTGCTTTCAAGCTTCTTCTTCAATTGTTTGGGTTCAAAGGTGAGATTTTATCTCACATCTTAGTCTATAATTATCTTCGATTGTTAGGTATGAAGTCCTAACACTTATTCTTGTGCAATTGATTTTGGTTTGGATTGGTTTGGTGTATATTCCAATTTTTGGTGTTTTGAAATCAAAATCTATGAAAATCCTTTTATGGATATTTGGACATTGATATTTGAGGCGTATCGAAGAGCCGTTAAGGCTGGGTTGTCACTTGGCGTAAATCCTTAGTCGTTGTCCCTCGATCGATCGCTTCCGGTACTCGTTTGGCCATTTTTGGCGTGGGTTCAGGGGATGCCCTGAACCCTTGATTAAGACGTCTAAAACGTATAATTCAGACGTCTGAATATTATACTAGGAATTTTTATTCCCCAGTATTCAGACGTCTGAATCTATATTTCAGACGTCTGAATTGGTTCATTTGGAACCAGAAAGGAAATAGGCTAAAATGTGCCTATTTCAGACGTCTGAAATCAAAGATTCAGACGTCTGAATTTTGTTTTTGAAAAATATTTATTTTCCAGATTCAGACGTCTGAATCCTTGAATTCAGACGTCTGAATCTGCACTCTTTTGCCTATTTGCTTGAGAATTCCAACTTTAATCGATTCGTGTTGATTCCCTTTTGTTATTATCAATTATTATCGACCATGATGACATTTTCTTCGTAATTTTTGGGAATATCCATTTCGGTGGATTGGGTATCGATTTCTTTGGATTTTATTCACGTCTTCGAATGTGAATTTTGGTGGTTGATTGTTTCTACAATCATTTCTATGATTTGTCACTTTAAAATATAAAGGTTTTCTATACTAGTAGTAAATATCAAAACTCTTTCTTCAATTGATTTCAACACTATTTTATAACAAAGCTCGTTTTCTCAAACCGTTTTCCAATCTATTAGTATATACAAGCCTTTACCTCACTCGTATGAGAAATCTAATTAAACGACCTAGTAAAACGAGTGGTATGAAATGCTTGCGTTTACTTCGTCGGTTAATTCTTGGACTTGTTCGATTGAATCTCTTGTGACAATTTTCTAGCGGAGATCTACAATTTGTTCATAAATATTTAAGTTATGCTAGTGGTTATGGGACATGAAGCTAACTTTATATATTTACTAGGTTAGTGTAATTGACACTTTCTTGATGATCATGACGATCATTTTTGTGATTTAGACTAGCAATGTGCGATGTCTCTTTGTCTACGAGGGAGACTAAACCCCGTTTTGTGGAGTTTCGACTCAAATTGGTGGGGTAGCAACCCATGGTCTTCGGGCCGTTTGTGGAGCTTCGGCTCAATTTGTGATGGTTAGCAACCATGGAATTAGCGTTCCGTTTGTGATACACGTGTTGGTGAGCTTTATGCTCCCGTTTGTGATAGGCATTTCCCCCCTTTTGTGATTTCTGGATTTCTTGAGATGATTTCTAGAATTTGTGCTTCACCAATTTTCGTGATTTTCATTGATAAGATTTATCAATATTTGTGCATCATTGACTTTTGTGATTGACATTGATATAATTGTCAATATTTATGGTTTAGTGAATGAAATAAGGAGTATGAAATCCCTTTTGATCTTCGAGAAGATTTTTGTGATATTGATTAACCTCTTGTTGATTTTCAATTACATATTTATCACAACTTGGCATTGTGATTATTATACGTTTAGTCATATCTCTTATTCTATATCATTTCATCTGATATTTATAGCCAGACTGATCCGTTTATTATTTTCTTATTAAATAATACTCGGGTCAGACCGAGATGTTACAGGTTCTTCTGCTTGACTTCTCATCCTGGATCATTACCCTGACTTTTGGGCTAACCACATAGATTAGCAGTTTTTGTTGTTTACACTTGAGATATAGACTCATCGTTGTATTCTATTGTATAGCACGTGTTGCTATTCTTCTGTATTATTGTAGATCTTTCTGACCACTACTCTGATGTACACTTTCATGTGTTAGTTATATATTCCTATCTTCTTCCGCCTTTGTTATATGAATTATCTGTGACTGATTTATGTTATGCTTATTTCTATATTTGTTTCCGAAGATATTATAGCCACTGTGTAGTAGCTTTGAGTTTGTATCGGTATGTCGGATTTGCTCCTTAAATGAATTGCATGTTATTCTATCTGACATATCGGTGCTCACGCAAATCAATTACATGGATGGTCGCTCCTCAACAGCCTTATTCTCCGTGCTAGTTGAAAGCATTACTCCGTAGTGTTCTTGGCTAGCGTGGGTATAGAGCTAAGGCATCACAGCTTGGTATCAAAGCCAAACTTCTAAACAATATGGAAAATTATAACAAGGATCATCATCCTAAGTTTTTCTTAGGAGTCGTGCTTTAGGATTTAATTCGAGTCTTCGTACCGATTCATCCTATTTTCTTTATGATTCCTTGTTTTATCTACCAAGATTGCTTGATATTCATTTTGTGAATAACCTTTTTCTTCTTCTTTATTTCTTTCTAAAGGAAGAGAAATGATTAGACCTGGCCATCCCAGCGCCGGTCAATCTAGTGCTACTCCCCAAGATGGAGTTTTTATGACTACCCAGCAACTTCTTGACCTTGTCACGAATGCTCAAGCATCTGGTTCTAATCCGGAACCTACTCTCCCTAAATCTGGGTTTGCATGTTTGTGCAATGATTACACCAACCTGGGTGGGAAGCCATTTAAAGGTTCTGAAACTATTATTGAGGTTCAGGCTTGGTTGAGGACCTGCGATCGAATCTTTTCCCGCATGAACCTCATTGATCTTCACCGAGTTCAGGTGGCTTCTACTATGCTCCACGAAAGAGCATTAGACTGGTACGAACTTCTTATTTCTGAGATTAATGAAGCGGATCTCACCTGGGAGCAATTCCGGGAATGCTTCGAATTAAAATTCATGCCAGAAGCAGAGAAAGTGACTTTGGCTCGCTGTTTTATTGACCTTGTTCAAGGTGAAGCCTCCGTGACTGAATATGTGGCGTCCTTCGAGTCGCTTTCTAAATATGAGGTTGAATACATCAACACCCCATTAAAGAAGAATCAAAGATTCGTCTATGGCTTAAATAAGAATATTAAGAAGCCATTACTTATAAGGTTAGAGGTTCCCTTCGACCAACTCATTGACATCGCTCTTCGTCTTGAAGAGGAGGCTAGGGAGAATGATGTTGAAGTGGTGGGTTCCAAACCAAGCTTCAACAACAACAAGAAAAGGCCAAATAAATTCAAAGGTCCTTATCCCGATAAGAAAGGGAAGCAAGCAACCCCTGTGGCAAAGACTTCTTCCTTTGGTCGTGGGGAATGCTATAATTGTGGTTCGAAGGACCATTACGCGAACAAGTGCCCAAGGTCTCTCTCCTGTCGCTACTGCAAAGGTCCCGGTCATGTTATATCTTCATACCCCAAGCTTCAGGGCAAGAAGGAGGAAAGTTAAATGTTGCTCAAGCCCCTGGCAACACATCTCGTGGCCAAGGTATTTCTCATTCCATTCTTGATGGTATTATTTTATTTTGTGATCAACCCATTCGAGTTCTTTTTGATACGGGTGCATCCCATTCTTTTATATCAAAAGAACTTGTTGATACTTTTTCTTTAAGTGTTGTTTCTTTAATGACTTCTTTGAGAATTTTGAATCCAGTTGGTGGATCTGCAACTCTTAGTTTATTGTGTAATGATGTCGAGATTATTTTGTGTGATTTTTCTTTCTGAGCCAATTTGCATGTCATGCGCTACTTAGGCTTTGGAATGATTTTGGGAATGGATTGGCTTAACCGTTATGAAGCTCATATCCTATGTCCTGAGCGGACTATTCATCTTCGACATCCTCAATCTGTTAAGCAGATTTCTATTATTCTCAAAGATTTGGATTCCACTTTGTCTGCATCTTTATATTCTTTAAATCCTCGTGATGATGATAATGATGATGAGGAAGACGTTATTTCTCTTATTCACGTTGTTCGAGAATTTTCCGACATATTTGAGCCCGTTTTAGGATTACCACCTAAGCGAGCCATTGAGTTCAGAATTAATCTCATTCCTGGAGCTCAACCTATCACTCGTCCTCCTTATCGTATGTCCAATAAAGAAAATGAGGAGATGCGTAAACAATTATCCGAATTGGAGACGAAGCAATTTATTCGCTCTAGTTCCTCGCCTTGGGGAGCTTCAGCTATTTTTGTGAAGAAATCCGATGGTACACTTAGGCTTTGCGTTGACTACCGCTAGCTTAATGATCTTACTATCAAAAATAAATATCCTTTACCTCGGATTGATGACCTATTCGATCAACTTAGTGGTGCTAAAGTCTATTCACAATTAGACTTAGCTACTGGTTTTCATCAGCTTCGTATTGCAGAGGATAGCATTCCTTTGACATCGTTCCGTACTAGGTATGGATCTTATGAATGGCTTGTTATGCCATTTGGTCTAACGAATGCTCCGGCTTATTTCATTGACCTTATGAATAGAGTTTTCAAAGACTTCCTCAAGCAGTTTGTCCTCATCTTTATTGATGATATTCTTGTGTATTCAAAAACTGAGGAGGAGCATGAAAAGCATCTTCGAATTGTGATGGAAACTCTTAGGAGTAATCAATTAAAGGCAAAGTTTTCTAAATGCCACTTTTGGCAATCTCGTGTGAAGTTTCTCGGTCATATTATTTCTGAATCCGGAATTTCCGCGGATCCTTCAAAGATTGAAGCGATTCAAGATTGGAAGAGACTGGAGAGTGTGACGGAGATTCATATTTTTTTTAGATTGGCGGGTTATTACCGTCGTTTTATCAAAGACTTTTCAAAGATTGTCGTGCCTCTCACTAGCTTAACGAAGAAAGGTGTTAAATACATTTGGACGGACAAATGTGAAACTTCTTTTCAGAAACTAAAGGAACTTCTTTCTGATGCTCCTATTCTTTTTATTCCCGAGGGGAATCAAGATTTCGTTGTTTATACTGATACTAGTCGTGTTGGTTTGGGTGCCGTTCTTATGCAAAAAGAAAGTGTTATTGCTTATTCTTCTAGGCAATTAAAGCCGGCCGAGACTAGATATGCCACTCATGATTTAGAGCTCGCGGCTATTGTTTTCGCCCTTCGGATTTGGCGTCATTATCTTTTAGAAGAGAAATTTGTTCTTTATACCGATCATAAGTCTTTGAGGTATTTATTTTCTCAAAAGGAACTTAATTTGCGTCAACAACGTTGGCTCGAGTTCCTTGCTCCTTATGATCTTGATATTCTTTATACACCCGGTAAGGGTAATCGTGTCGCCGATGCTCTTAGCCATAAACAACATGCTGTTGTTTCTATGATGATATCCAAATGGAACGATCTCGAGATTTTATCCACTTGCGAAATTCGAGACCGTGTTTCCGATTTATGTTCATCTCTTGTTTTATGTAGCTTTGAGGCTCATCCTTCTCTTTTAGATCGCATTCTTGAAGCTCAAAGGCTAGATCCCGACTTGGCTCTTCTTGGCCAAAATATTAAGGATAGAAATGATATTGAAGGTTTGAAAGACTTTGATATTGATTCTCATGGCGGCATTCGGAAATTTGGTAGACTTATTGTGCCAAATTTTAGTGATCTTCGAAAAGACATTTTAGAAGATTCCCATCGTTCTAAATTTACCATTCATCCCGGTAGTAGTTAAATGTACGCGGATATGAGGTGACTTTATTATTGGGAGGGAATGAAACTTGACATCGCTAACTTCGTTAAGTGTTGCATGACTTGCCAACTCGTTAAAGCCGAACATCAAAGGCCCGGTGGGTTATTGCAACCTTTAGAAATTCCAATTTGGAAGTGGGATCAAATTTTCATGGATTTTATTGACGGCCTTCCCCATTCTCGTTCGGGTCATGATAACTTATGGGTGATAGTTGATAGACTTACTAAATCCGTCTCCCGTTCGGTCTAAACGAACCGTTCCTCTTTTGGCCAAACTCTTTATTAAAGAGATTGTTAAATTACATGGAGTTCCTACTTCTATTGTTAGTGATCGTGATCCATTGTTTACTAGTGGATTTTGGAAGAGTCTTCAAAAAGCTTTAGGAACGAAGCTTAATTTTAGCATCGCTTATCACCCCCAGTCTGATGGACAAACCGAGCGTGTGAATCAAACTATTGAAGATCTTCTTCGTGCGTGTGTTCTTGATTTTGGTGGAAATTGGGAAGATCATATTTCACTTGTTGAATTTTCCTATAATAATAGCTTCCAATCTAGTATTGGTACGACACCTTTTGAGGCACTCTATGGAAGGCCATGCCGATCTCCTTCTTGTTGGCTTGAGGCCGGTGAGAAGCTGGTTTTAGGTCCAGATTTTATTCGTGATTCCACAGAAAAGATTGAACTTATTCGAAATAGGATGAAAGAAGCCCAGAGTAGACAAAAATCCTATGCCGATAACCGGAGAAGGAAATTAGAATTTTCTGTGGGAGATCTTGTGTTCTTTCGTGTTTCACCTATGAAGGGTGTTGTACGTTTCAGTCGATCGGGAAAGTTAGGGCCTCGATACATTAGGCCATTTCCTATCGCTGAACATATTGGTTCCATGGCTTATCGCCTATCATTACCGGCTCAGTTTTCTCCATGCATGGCGTGTTTCACGTTTCTCAATTACGAAAGTGCCTTCGAGATTCCGATTCTATTCTTGAGCCCGGTGTTGTGGAAGAGATTGAAGTTTCGCCTAACTTAACTTATGAGCAACATCCTATTCGTATCATTGCTTCGGAAGTCAAACGACTTCGAAATAAAGACGTTCCGCTTGTTAAAGTTCAATGGTCTTCAAATCCTAAGGATTGTTCTTGGGAATCTAGAGAGTTCATCGAGCGAAACGCATCCTGACTTACTTTCTCATGCTCTTTAAGGTGAACTTCTTACTTCAAAATTCTTTTGTGTTAATATGCTTTTATGGTTGTTACTATATATCTTCTTCTTAAATATTGCGAGGATGCAATTTCTTTAAGGAGGGGAGTCTGTAACAAACCGCATATTTATCGATTTTATATTTAAATATTTTATTTAAACATTTTATCGATACTCAGAATTTAGTCCGAAAAGCTACTTTTTGCATACGGTCGAATTAGGACTCGGGACTACTCCCATTGAGTTCAAAATGACGTTTGCGATCTTTTTAAGTGTAAGCTTTGATATGTTTGGAGATAGTAGAATTTTGCCACTTTTTACTTAGGGCTTTGATTTGGGATGAGCCCAATAACTCCACTTATGTATTCAGTCCCAACCCCTTCTCCTCTTCATTACTTCATTCCTCATTTCCTAATACTCAAGCTTTTATAACAATGGAGAGTGGAAGAGTAAATTAAAACTCCAAGCCCTAGTTTTCTTTTGCAAATCAAACTCTAGCTCCAAACTAATAGAAGAACCCATTGGCAAGCCTTCTCTTCTTCTTCTCCAACTCATTCTCTTATCAATTTCAGAAATTCCTAAACCTAACTTTGGGAATGTTCTTCTTTTAAAGCTTAGAATCAAGCTTCTTGAGTTGGATTTGAAGAGTAGTTGATTCTCCTTTGCTTTCAAGCTTCTTCTTCAATTGTTTGGGTTCAAAGGTGAGATTTTATCTCACATCTTATTCTATAATTATCTTCGATTGTTAGGTATGAATTCCTAACACTTATTCTTATGCAATTGATTTTGGTTTGGATTGGTTTGGTGTATATTCAAATTTTTGGTGTTTTGAAATCAAAATCTATGAAAATCCTTTTATGGATATTTGGGCATTGATATTTGAGGCGTATCGAAGAGCCGTTAAGGCTGGGTTGTCGCTTGGCGTAAATCCTTAGTCGTTGTCCCTCGATCGATCGCTTCCGGCATTCGTTTGGCCCTTTTTGGCGTAGGTTCAGGGAATGCCCTGAACCCTTGATTCAGACGTCTGAAACGTACAATTCAGATGTCTGAATATTATACTGAGAATTTTTATTCCCCAGTATTCAGACGTCTGAATCTATATTTCAGACGTCTGAATCGGTTCATTTGGAACTAGAAAGGAAATATGCTAAAATGTGCCTATTTCAGACGTATGAAATCAAAGATTCAAACGTCTGACTTATGTTTTTGAAAAATATTTATTTTCCAGATTCAGACGTCTGAATCCTTGAATTCAGACGTCTGAATCTGCACTCTTTTGCCTATTTGCTTGAGAATTCCAAATTTAATCGATTCGTGTTTATTCCCTTTTGTTATTATCACTTATTATCGACTATGATGACATTTTCTTCGTGATTTTTGGGAATATCCATTTCGATGGATTCGGTATTGATTTCTTTGGATTTTATTCACGTCTTCGAATGTGAATTTTGGTGGTTGATTGTTTCTACAATCATTTCTATGATTTGTCACTTTAAAAATATGAAGTTTTTCTATACTAGTAGTAAATATCAAAACTCTTCCTTCAATTGATTTCAACACTATTTTATAACAAAGCTCGTTTTCTCAAACCGTTTTCCAATCTATTAGTATATACAAGCCTTTACCTCACTCATATGAGAAATCTAATTAAACGACGTAGTAAAACGAGTGGTATGAAACGCTTGCGTTTACTTCGTCGGTTAATTCTTTGACTTGTTCGATTGAATCTCTTGTGAAAATTTTCTAGTGGAGATCTACAATTTGTTCGTAAATATTTAAGTTAAGCTAGTGGTTATGGGACATGAAGTTAAATTTATATATTTACCAGCTTAGCGTAATTGACACTTTCTTGATGATCATGACGATCATTTTTATGATTTAGACTAGCAATATGCGATGTCTCTTTGTCTGCGAGGGAGACTAAACCCCGTTTTGTGGAGTTTTGACTCAAATTGGTGGGCTAGCAACCCATGGTCTTCGGGCCGTTTGTGGAGCTTCGGCTCAATTTGTGATGGTTAGAAACCATGGAATTAGCGTTCCATTTGTGATACATGTGTGGGTGAGCTTTATGCTCCCTTTTGTGATAGGCCTTTCCCCCCTTTTGTGATTTCTGGATTTCTTGAGATGATTTCTAGAATTTGTGCTTCACCAATTTTCGTGATTTTCATTGATAAGATTTATCGATATTTGTGCATTGGTGAATTTGTGCGTCATTGACTTTTGTGATTGACATTGATATAATTGTCAATATTTATGGTTTGGTGAATGAAATAAGGAGTATGACATCCCTTTTGATCTTTGAGAAGATTTTTGTGATATTGATTAACCTCTTGTTGATTTTCAGTTACATATTTATCACAGCTTGGCATTATGACTATTATACGTTTAGTCATATCTCTTATTCTATATCATTTCATCTGATATTTATAGCCAGACTGATGCGTATATTATTTTCTTATTAAATAATACTCGGGTCAGACCGAGATGTTACAGGTGCTTCTGCTTGACTTCTCATCCTGGATCATTACCCTGACTTTTGGGCTAACCACATAGATTAGCAGTTTTTGTTGTTTACACTTGAGATATAGACTCATAGTTGTATTCTTTTGTATAGCACGTGTTGCTATTCTTCTGTATTATTGTAGATCTTTCTGACCACTACTCTGATGTACACTTTCATGTGTTAGTTATATATTCATATCTTTTTCCGTCTTTGTGATATGAATTATCTGTGACTGATTTATGTTATGCATATTTCTATATCTGTTTCCGAAGATATTATAGCCACTGTGTAGTAGCTTTGAGTTTGTATCGGTATGTCGGATTTCCTCCTTAAATGAATTGCATGTTATTCTATCTGACATATCGGTGCTTGCGCAAAGCAATTACACGGATGGTCGCTCCTCAACAGCCTTATTCTTCGTGCTAGTTGACAGCATTACTCCGTAGTGTTCTTGGCTAGCGTGGGTATAGAGGTGGGGCGTCACAGGTTCCATGGCGTAATCGAGGGGCGCGGAGTGCCTACAGTTACATGGACTTTTGCTGCGATGGCAACGTAACCCAGGATGTAACTACGACCATGGATTGGGGTGATGATTTCCAAAGCATTCTCACTAAGGATATTCCTCTATTTTCAAAATGTTTTCGATATTTTCAATAAAATAATTTTTTCAAGTATTTTCACTGGATATTGAAAATGGGTCTGCTATGTACTTATAGATTTCCAGTCCTACGCCTAATCAACGGATGACCGAATTTCTGTGAGGACAAGGATGGACTGGTGAGACATCGAGTCATAAAAAGAATTTTTATTAAAAGCTATTTTAATAGTATTATGTGAATTTACAAGTAATTATAAATTTTAAAATAAAATTTAATTGAAATAAATTCAGTTGAGTTAAAGATAATATTGAATGGAATAAAATTCTTAATTAAATAAATAAGCGTAAACTAAGTAAGTATTGAATTGGGATAAATAAGCTTTGGAAGCTTATAAAGGAATTGAAACCCATTGAATAAAAATATACTTAGCTTAATAAAAATATATAATCCCTAGTTACAAAGGGTATAGTGTAAATGAAATTGATTGTAAATGGATGAAGATGTGGACATAAATAAGTGTGTGACTTATAAAATTTAAGGGTAGAATAAATAAGTCCAGAATAAAGTTTGTTTCATATTTTGGAAAATGAAAAAAAAAGTCCAAACTTGAGATATAAAAAAATAAAATAAAATGGAATTGGATTATAATAGAAATGATTTGAGTTACAAATAAAATCCAATTCGAGTATAAATGAGTTAAATATGTTCTTGGATATTATTTTATAAATTGAGAATGTGAATTAAAATTAAAATAACAATGGAAGGAATTAAAAATAAATTGAGTTGGAATCAATTTAAATTGGTTATAAAACTTAAGTAATTATTTATTCACATGGATATCATCAAAATTGCATAGAGTGAATTGTCGTTTGACGTAAACGAATGTAACTAAAAATTCTATGAGTTGATAGAGATTAAATAAATTGATTTTAAGAGAAATGGAAGTGAATATTAGTTTGTTTTGCTTAAAAATGAATTGAATGTAAGCAACTGAGTTGTAGACTATTTAAATTGAATGACGTTGTATACGAATTGGTTGTAAACAATTAAAATTAATGTCGGAACCCTATAAGTTGGTTATAAATATTATTCAACCTGCATTGCTTATAGAAACTCGTATGTTTACTAGTTAAATATGTAAAATGTTGTTAAGTTACATGATTTTGGCACTTACATATTTAAATGAGTAAGTATAGGTACAAGGAAGCCGCGTGGTTTGATTTGGACGCGCTAATTGCTAAAATATAAGCCGCTTGCTAAAAATGCTAAATAAAGGTACGCCTACGCAATAAAAATAGGAAATATGAACTGTTTTTTTTCCAACCATGTGGGTCGATGTATATATATTTATATCTCTTGTCAAATTGCAAAAGCTCCTCCATACAAAGGAGACTGGCAAAAATTTTGGGAGTTAGAAAATTTTTGAAAAATTTTGGAAATTTTTTTGTTAGCGACAAAACGATTTCAAATTTGAAATTGAAATAAATTAGTGGATGAAACTACTTTAAAATAATGATATGAATCGGTTATAAATGGAAGATAAAATTCAATATTCAGAGTTGAAGACAAATTGAATTCATATGGAAATGGGAAAACTAATTTGAATAGAAGTAGATATGAAAACTTCTGTAAGGAAATGTATAAAATGATTTTAAAAGTTATGATTGGATATTATTGCTAAGTAGGATATGCAGGTATTATAAAGGGAAAGGAAAATTGGTTTTGATTTCAGAAGATAAATTTGAATTGCTCGACAAAAAGGTATGTGTTTAAATTTCAATATGAAATTCGATGATTTTCTGGTCTAGCCACTTGGCCTTTTGTTTTCTTTTGGAATTTGGGAGCCCGTAGAGGCATTTTGTAGTTGTACCGAGCTAGTCGCGCAAAGGAGACCCTGGCTAAATTTTTCAGAAATTTAGAGAGTTATAAATTTTTTGAGAAAGCTTTGATAATTTAAATTTGGATTTAAATTTAAATTTGAATAAGTGGAGTAAATAATGTTGTGGAAACTACGGAAGGTTTTAGGAAGTTGATTGAAGTAATAGTGGGTCTTTAATAAAAAATATATGATATGGCAAGTTGATAAAACTGAATGGTTTTAGGGAAAATAGTAAACGGGTATTGGACCATTCTTCTTAGCTAGTAATTTCGGGGATGAAATTCTTTTAAGGGGGGAGGAATGTGACGACCCATAATTTTTGGATGTTTGAAATCGGAATATTTAACTGATTTTAAATATTTAAATGTTATTTTTTAACTTGAATTCAAATATCACCATTTAAACAGTAATTTAATTATTAAATTAAATAATTTGAAGTTGGGTAAAATGTTGAATCTGGAGTTTTAATCCTGTTAAAAATAATTTAATGGCTTTTAAAATTTATATTGATAGTGTAGAGAATAATAAAAAATTTAAAATGGAATTTAACACTGATTTGTTAAGTTTTGAAAATATATCGTTTAAATCGATATTTAAAAATAGCCTTCCAAGGAACAGTCTCGAAATTCGACGAAACCAGTTCCATTGGGTCCGTAATAGTTTTTTATTATTGGATTTCAATTTTCGTAGTGATTGGATTTTCTGTATAAGCATACAATATATAAACACGCTGAAATTTTATCGAAATTTAATATGATAAGTGGGTTCAAAAAAGCTATCTTCTCCATACGATCGGGTTAGGACTCGATACCTTTTCCATTTTATTCGGAATAGGTGTATAACATTATAAATGCCTGGCGGCACCACTCGATAGGAGATCGAGATGTTAAGTTACGGTTTCTAGAAGAATTTAAAATTTAAAAAAAATATTTGATACTTTGTTGACTAGTCAAAATAAAAATAAATAAATGTAACAAAATTTGTCTAGTCAATCTACTTTCAGCCGAAATTCCTTCCCTACTCATCACGCAAGCCAACTTTTATCTGCATCTCTTTCCTTCTGAATATCTTAGCCGAGCTCTTTTATAAAATATAAAATAAAGTCTCTCCTCCTCAATTAATCATGCCGAGCAAATCAAAATTGCTGTCTTCCCCGAAAAGCTTTATGGCCGATACTTCTATATTTACCTCTCTCCCTTTTCAGTTTCTTCAAAATCGATTCACATAAAAAAAGTGCCAGCGCTCGAATTCGAAGCCGAGTTCAACTCAAGCTCGGAGGTGACTTTGTGGGTCGCGATGATGGGGGGCGCGATTTGCTAGTCGGCTCGAACAATTTGCGAGCGAGGCATGAAAGGGACTCACGACGCTTTGGGAGACGTTGTAGAGGACTTTGGTGGCCGACGTGTTCTTGAGCACGTGTGAGCTCTGGAGGATACACATTGGCGATTGGGGAGCGGTCGCGTTCGTGGCTGTAGGCGATTTAGGGTTCGATTTCTTGGATTGGTATGCTCATCGATTCGCTATACGTTGGATATACACTGGTTTGTGGGAAGGTTTGGAGGATGGAGTTGGAGTTAGAGGAGGCATGGTGGTCCCTGGCATAGTGCGACAGTAATGCGGTCAGTAAGGGGAGATGCTATGTCGCGATGAAGAGGGGAAGCTTGGCTTTGTCTCGGTTATTGTTAAAGAGAGGAGGAGGAAGGGGTTTCTCCGGTGATGGAGTGGTGGCAGGTCTAGGATGCAGCAAGTAGTCGACGGTGCTGGAAGTTGTTCGAGTCGCACGTTCTTTTGTGCTTGCCTGGATTTTTCGAACAAATGAGAGAAGGAAATGCACGGCTCTAATTTGCTTAGGGTAAATTAATTTTTACTTTTAAAATTTATGTTAATTATGGGTTAAATTATTTACAAAGTTCGTTAATCTATGTTAAATTTGTACGAGGTCCAAAAATCATTTAAAAAAGTCAAGTGGATTCCTATCTGGAAAATTAATGCAATAGTTTTGGTTTGGGATTTTTCGGAGGGAGCTGGAATTTTAGGAAAAAAATAAATTTGGATGTTCGGCAAAATATAAATCAATGGGTAAACCAAGGCAACAATGATGTGGATTGCAAATGAAAATCAAAGGTTAGTTAATCTCACTCATCTGGTTGCTATTTAAATTTAAATAGTTAAATTGAAATAATTGGTTGGATGATTGAATTGATTTGATGTGCTATATATGTGTGGTATATTTAGTATATATTGGAGTGATTGATTTTCCGCATATATAGCGGATGAGACCCTATACGCCGCATAATAGCGGATGATATTATATTAATCTCATATACCGCGATATTCCACCTTGAAGTGGAATTGGTATTGTGCTAACACCTGTGGATGCAGGGAAACGGGTTGGAGGAATCCAACTGGATTCCTCAAAATTATTTAGATTGTTTAATATTCTGTGTTATGAATATTTGATATTCTATGATGAATTATATTGATAATTGGAATAATGAATTGGATTTTTTTGGAAAAAAATATAAGAGTAAATTTTGGAAGTGAAATAATTATTGAATAAAAATAAGAATGAATTGAAAAGAAATAAAAGTGATATTTAAAAACTGAAGTTAAATTGTAAAGTAGAGATTTAAAACAAGTTTTGAATCAAAGTTAAATCTGGAATTCAAGTTTAGTGAATCTCAGTTTATAAACAAATAAAGTTTTTAAAATTTAAATTGTTTTAAAAACTTGAATGTTAAAGTGTATTTTTAAATTGATTTGAATTTAAAAATGAATTTGTTTTTAAATTCCTTTAAAGTTCCTTTATAAAATGAGTAATTAATTTGTTTAATGAAGTAAATAAAAAGGTAGTTAATTACTGGTTGTGATTAATCAGGAGTGATTAATATTTGTGGTTTAATTAATGATTAATTACTTAATGTAATTACATTAGATTAGGATAAATTAAAATGTAATTAGAAATCATTAATTTATATAATTAATGATGTAATTAAAGGTTGATTAATTAAGATTAATTAATCAATAATAAGTGATTGATGAGAAATTAATTAATATAAGTAATTAAGGATTAATGTAAGTAATTGTAGTTAATTAATTTGTGAAGTAATTAAAGATTAATTATTGTTTTTGGTTAAGAATAATAAATTTGTGTAATTAATTAAAGATAATTACTTGAATGTAATTGAAGGATAATTAATCCAGGGTGATTAATTAAGATGGATAATTAAGGGATGATTAATTAATTGATTTAAAATTAACTAATGTCAAGTGAAGGAATCTAAGTGATTGAGGTTAGTAATTCAATTAGAAGTGATTAAATTTATTTTGGAAGTGATCAAGTTTTCTTATGGGTGATTGAATGGTATGAGATGCCTTGAATGAGTTGATATCTCTTATATGAAATGTTTTGTAGTATCATGCTTTTGGGCGGACAGGATATTGTGGATTCTATCAATGATGAATTATTGTGTAAAGGGACATATTGTGTTTAAAGTTTGAAGTATATTTCATTTGGATTACTTGGGTTAGGATGACATGAAACTCGAAGAGACCGGGGTCGGGTATTAGAAAATACCCGAAACCACTTTGAATTTTTTTATAGATTGATATGTGAAATCAATAGGCTGGAATGAAATGATTTAAGCGAATTCGACTATTTAATCTAAATTTTGGTACTTAGAAAATTGATGTGTTAAATAAGTGATGTCTATAACAAATTGTGAATTTGTAAATTGATACGAGTTACCCTGTGTTTTATATAAGTTGTATGCTTTGTATTCCTTGTTAGATGGGTTTACTCACACTGGTTTCCAGCCTGACCCGGGTGTTACTTTGATGTAATACTCGGGTCAAACCGAGTATTATAGATTTTCAGGTAGGGACCTTCTGGAGCACAGGAGGCGAGCTGGATGGCAAGAACGTATGGAGTATTTTCGCTGTATTATATTGTTGTATATCTGAGACATGAAGATTGTGTATATCCAGTGTTTGTATATATATATATATGTGTAACTCTGATGTATTAAAGTGAAATTTGACAAGTATAGTTTTCCTTTGTACAACTGTTATTATTTGTTATTATGTTTTATCCGCTGCGAATGTGAGATGTTGGTGTTTCTGTTCTTCTTATTCTTCTATCTCTTTCTTCTTTCCCTAACTATCTTGAGCTTTCGGGGTCGAAAGTTTTGGGTCGTTACATAAAAGTTACACAATAATTAAAAATTATATAATATGAATGTAAAATAAAAGGTGGAATAATAAGAAACCCAATTTAAATTTAAGAAATAAATACTAATATATAATAGGTATGCCGTGATTTCATATGTGTCCACCACTTGAAAGATGAGAGAATTTTATAGGAAATACATTATTCCATAAATTGATATCACTCAATTAAATATGTTAAATGTCAGTGGACCTTTCATCCCATAATGCAAAACTAATTATGAATAAATTACAATGTTATATGCTTCCGTAATTGGGCATAAACGGATTTAATTAGTATTAAATTTGCCTTAAGTTTGTAATTCTGTTGTTGTATGCTTACACAATTAAGTAGTTGCAATTTAACTGTCTGTTAAAATATCAAGTCTAACTTATATCCAATTTGGTAAAATCAAAGTGAATCTAATATTGAATAAAAAGTGCAGAAAAAGTAAAGGATGTAGGAATTTACATGGTTCGAATTTTATGGAATCCTACGTCCACAGATCAATGCTTTTCTTATATTCTTCTTCTGGTACAAGCTTTTAGTGGTAGAAAGTACAAGTGACTTTAGTATGAAATTCAGAGAAACTGTCAAAAGTCTTTTTCTTTGCTACGGTATCCTTCTATTTATAGTATTATGACAACACGCAAATTACTAATTCCTTAATCTGGCATATCTACTCAGCCATTCTATCTTTCCACAGGTCATTTATTATGTTGGTCATTGTTTTGTGATCGTATTGTTAATGTGGATGGAGGCTTGGATAATTTCTTTAGGCGGGGGGATTTAGTTGAAGGTAGGAAATTTGAGTTTTGGTAAATGGGGTTAGCTCCTAGATTTTCATTGAATGTTGTGCTCGAGATATAAGCCCTTAGGCATTTGTTAATCTGTTAGTTACTATGCGGTTTGCTTATAGTGTTATAGTTGACATCAAGCACAGCTGTAATACCCTGCAAAATTCAACCTGAAATTTAATAGAAAAATTAAATATAAATATGACAAGGGTAAAAATAGAAATTTTGCAAATGTATGAATCGGGCTATGAAACTTACACCATTGTGTTCGTATTGATTTTCTAGACAATTTTCATATATGATGTTTTGAAATCGAAGCTAGTATGAAAAGGTTCATTAACATTTGAAAATTAGAAATTGAAAATAACTAAATAATTAGAATGGGAAAGAAATAATTTAATAATTAAAGCTCCATCGATCGACATCAGTGGTTGGACTGGTCGACCGGTCATCGCTTTCTAAAGGGCTTAGGTAAGCCAAACTGCTCGGATTTAGTTAAAATGGAATCAACGGTCGATATTGGTTTGTATTGCTATCGATAAGACACTAACCCTAAACCCTAATCATTCAACAACAAGCAATATGTCAAAATTCGTCCCAAATCTCTATCTCCTTTGAAATAAATTTTGAAATAAAAATTAAAAACAAGTTGAAGAAGAAATCAAGCAAAGAAGGAGATTAAAAACTAGAAGGAAGGGGTATTTAAAAATCAAGGTGGGATAGCATTTTTTTTAAAGGAGAGTAGGTTCATAACTAGTATAACGATTTACATATAATTGATTTTATTATACCCTATTTGATTCATAGTTGTTTAATGTGATATTTATCTAATAACCGTAGTGCATCGGGAATTTGGTAATAATTTAACATATGAATTTGATCACCTTCTTTCTAATCTAATTTTGGTGGAAGTAAATCTATTGTGTGTGAGGACAAGGATTTTCGACCACGAAGGTCGACATTGATACGTCCACTGTATCAACTGCCGAGCAATCGAGTGCCATAAAACCATACCTTTAGGGTTAAAGAAGAGGTAGAAGATAGAAGAACAAGGAAAGAAAAAGCAACAGAAACAATATCAGAATCTCACAATCACAGCTGAACAACATATAATAGATAAATGAATATCTTTAAAACAAAGAACTATATCAGTTATTACATTACATCACATTATCATTACATTATCAGAGTGTATAACAACAAACAGCGGAAAAGAAATACTATATACTAGTTGATACGGCAAGCCATCCAGCTTGCCTCCAAATCTCTACAGCAACTCCTGAATTCCGAAATATCCTGATAACCCGACTCTAGACTGCCCATATGGAAATTGGTGGGCACCCAGAGTTTAGGAAGAGAACAATAAACTCCAAGTCAGTCATGTGACTGGTGTGAGACTTAAAATAGTTATATCTTTAAAAATAAACAAAGAAATATTTTAAAATAGATTCGCAATGCTTTTGGAAAATGTAACTACCATAAGGCCTCCCGCCACACACACAATGCTAACGCAGAACTTGGAGGAGATTTCTCCTTATGATAGTTAAAGATGCTTAATACGTAAATTTCTTTTCAATATTATTTTTATAAGTGCAAAATGTGGAAAACCATTTCGAAAGTTGAATATAAATCTTAGTCATCATAGGTACCATTATAGTATGCCTACTATAGCTACCATGTTAAATGGCAGGTTCTACAACTAAAACATACAAGGCTCGTATTATTTCTTTGGATTTCCAACAAATGGTCAGGCCAAGGAACTTCCCATTGCCACATGGAAACGCCACTGGAAGGACGCCCCGAGAACCTAACCGGATCTCTGCCAACACAAGGCGGGTTACCCCAAACTGGGCAACTACTGACACGAGTATGCCATCCCTCGGTCATAACCGACCTTTTTCGGGATCTCAATAACCAATAACCACAAAGTAATAAATTAACAGTAACCACATAGATTAAATATCTGGGCTCCATACCATGATACCACCTCTATCCAGAAGGAAATGCACATACCCTAAAGGGCGCTACCCCTAATAAACTTGCTGCATCTTTCCTGTTTCGAACATTTCGAGGTGTGAGGTTCGACGAAGTCTCGTCCACAAAGCCACGCTTTTCACAAAAGCCACGCTTTGATCAACAATGATCAGCAGCACTCAGCATGCCACATTACCAAATTGGGAATATATCACTGATAACCTTCAACTACATAACTTCCGAGCTAGTACGTCTCAGAGAAGGGTGTTAAGCTAAGAGAATAAATTCTCCGCCACCAACGGAAATGTATTTGAAAGAAATCTGCTTTATATCTCAAAGTGTAATGTCAGACATACAATCCATTCAAGTCTATTCTTGGTTCGAACAGAACCGAAGGCACTTTCGAAAAATCCCTTGCAATCCGGGTATTCACAATCCCGATCAAACTTCCCATCACTTAGGGAATCTCTACCGACGCGACTCAATGAAGAGACAATCGATAGGTCATCCTATCGCTCTCGTAAATACCCGGTCTTCATCATCGGTCTTCAAATGCTATCCATATTGGTCGTATCCCTATTCGGAATGGGTTATAAGAAACAAAGGTCCTTCCTCGGCTAAACCGAATAACGAGCGAAATATTTTAAAATAAGTGTAGCATTCAAATTCAAGTAAATCACATCAAATACCCATTTAAAGGTAAACATCGATAGTCGGTTATTTAGCTATCAAAGCAAACCAACAAATATTCAGCACAACAACAATCACTAGGCCCTTTTATTAATCTTCCATCAATTAAATAACTTACCAAACATTCACTTCAATTTATCTTTGAAAAGATATATTCTCTAAACCCTTTCAATTTCTACATTGGAAAACATTACCAAACACTTGTTTAACAATAAGTAATTCACAAATCCATTTACTTTCTTTAATTAGAAAATATTCGATATACTTAAAACACGGTTAAGTATATATTTTATTCTTTTAAGGAAAACATTTTCTTAAACACATTTATTTGAGTCAAAACGAATGTTGCGTAAAACACCGTTACCACAACCCAAAATCACTAGTATAGGGATTCGAAATTAAGATAGATATATAAATCCCAATACTATATAAAACATTTCCTTTCGAAAATCATTTACTATAACAACAGTGTTGTAGTCCACCATTTCCTTTATTTCTCGAAAACGTCTATTTCAACAATGAATGTTGAAATCTATGGTTTCGACACTTAATACATTTTAAAACAACTTCAAATCATTTTAATTCTATTTAAGAGATCACTTCCGAAAACATTTCTTTAATATATTATTCACTATCCAAAATCGTGAATATACTTCGTTAACCAAATTCAACCTTTCTACTCATTTTATTTAAAGGATTATCCACTGTCCAATATCATGGATATATCTCCTTTAATAAGCTATAATAATTAACTTATCAAAATAAGTCGTTTTCGGATTTATAAAACAGTGTTTATAAATTCCTTTTATATTTTATAACAACTTAAACTTATAAAAGCACTTTATTAAAAAATTCTATTCATATCCCAATTAAACGCAAAAATCCAAATTATAAGCAAATTTCTTATAATTCTCTATTTACAAATTCACTCTTTTTATAACTTCAAAATTGTAGATTCTATTCTTTTATAAAATCCATTTATAATCATCATTTTACAACATCTTTAAAAACTCCTTTATAATTTCATCACTTTGATTTATAAAAAACAAATTTTATAAATCTTATATATAAAGTTTTTATAATAAATTCAAATTCTCAATTTTAAACTATTTCATAAAATTCATTAACTCTATATTTCAAAAATAAATTTTCAACTATATTTCTCAGAAATCATAGTTTTTATAACATAAAAATTATAACGTTTATTTATTTAAAATGAATCAATTTCAAAATTCAATAAAACATATACTTTCAAAAATCACTTTAAAATCCTTTTAAATTCGAAATCGTTACTTTAACATTTTTAAAACTCCAAAAATAGGCCCAATGCTGCAACAGCACTAAATATAACAATAACGGCATCCAAAACATCATATATCATATGATAACAGAATATATCACAATATCTGTAAATAAATCAATACGGTTGAGGAATCCAGTTGGATCCCTCCAACCTGTTTCCCTGCATGCATAGATGTTAGCACAATACCAATCCCGTTTCAATACGGAATATCTCGGTATATGGGTTTATATAAAATATTATCCATTATTATGCTGCGTAATAGGGTCTCATCTGCTATATAATGCGGGAAAATCAACTCTAAGTACATATATAATACCAATTCCACATCAAGGTGAAATATTGCGGTATATGTTTTTAATAAATAACATCCGCTTAATATACGACGTATATGGTCTATTTCAATACAATAAATAATAAATAAATTTATCATCTAAGCATACAATCAACGAAATCAAGCAATTTTAAATCTAAGTATTTAAAATATAAATCGAAACACAATTCGGTTGAGTGAGAAGTTCTCACCTTACTTTCAATAACAGTTTCAGCGTTTTATTTCGAATAAAATTAAACGCGCGTTTAATTTTACCTAAAATTTTCACTAGCTCCAATCAACTCCAATATAGCTCCATCGCGTAGTATTCGCGAATACGAACCCATCGCAATTCGTTTGGTCATTTTTTGACCTCGTATGAACAAGATATCAATTTTTAAAGTTTATACAAATTTATATAATAATTTACAAATTTATTTTAAATTTCCAAACCCTTCTATCATCTCGGCCGTTTCTCCCAGGGAATGAAATCGTGACCGTTTCCATCATCTTCTTCGTTCATCAAGAAAGAATCGCGTACATAACCCATAGCCGCCTCCATCACAAATTAACGCGACCCCCAATCTTTTTCATGTCGATCGAGCACCTTCATTCGAAAGGCCACGACGAGCTCAACCATCACCACCAACGCCGACGAACTCGGCCTCCCCTGCTCCTCGAAAATCGTGCGCGACATCCGGGTATTCAAGCTCGATTTGCCTTTGATTCATGGCTCGAAATTGGATTGTAGCCGTTGAACTCGTAGATCTCATCGTTGTCTACAACTTTCATTTAGGAAGTTTATTGAATCGATTCACGGATTTGAAGAAAATTAAGGAAGAAGAAGAGAGTTTTTTGTCCATTAAAATTGGAGGTGCGGCTAGGGTTTCTGATTAGGGTTTAGTGTAAATTAAAGAGAATGAGGTCCTTTTATAGAAAATTACGCGACACTATTCACCCAAAAATTTTCCGAACTCCAAACGAAGCGTGCCGCCTGGCGTTTATAATGTTTTACCCCCATTCCGAACGCAATGGAATATATATCTGGAGCCAATTCGATCAAATTTAGAAGATAAGTTTTTGAATCGACTATTTAAATTCAAAATTCACTCGAATCGATTTCTACGCGTTTTTGTTTGCCCCGGACAAACCGTAAATCCGATTGACACGAAATTTGAAACCATACAATAATTTAACATTACAGATCCGATTAAACTAGTTTCGTCGAAATCCGAGACTTTTTGAAAAATGGCTATTTTTACTCGTCGATTAAATATTAAAATATTCAATTTCCAAAATTTAACTTTTAATTCAATTTTAAAAGTTCTATAACATCATTCTTACTCCAATATGATTTAATACAACTTTACAAATCATTTTTAATCATTTTAAACCTAATTTCCAATTATTCCTGTAATTTCAAATATTAAATTATCGATTTAATTATCCAATTAAATTCTCATATTCAAAATTTAATTTATTCGACTTACAAATTTTACTTATTAATATTTAAAATCAGTTAAATATATGAATTTCAATTGATAGAAATTCTGGTCGTTACAAACTTCCCCCCTTAAAAGAATTTCGTGCTCGAAATTACCAAGTAAGAAAAAGTTAGAGAATCCTTTTTCTTTTCAAACATCCATTTGTTCAAATTAAATTTAAAATTCACCTAAGTGTTTAACTTTTTCAAAATCCAATAGTTAAACTTCTTATAAAAAATTTACTAAGTTTTCAAATCACACTTAGTTATCTTTTCAAAATTTTCCAATTTTCTCGAAAATATTCTAAGGCCTTAAATTTTCAGAAAAATTCGCCATAGTCTCCTTTGCGCGGTTCGATCCGGAAAAATGGAAATATATATCACAAATATACATCTCATCAAGTAATGAGGCATCCCACAGGGAAAAAAGTGTAAAAGTACGATATGTAATCCGATATATGTACCTTATATATTATTAGCGAGCATATACAGCTAATATAGCGCGAAAGCGAGCTCCAAATGCGAAGCAAGCACAATCCGCACCTACTATACACTCAACAAACAAATGAGAACATGCATATATGAAAGTAATATCGATACACAACATATATCAGAAGCAACAGCAATATGTGCCAATATAGCAAATGCAACAAAAGCAATAAATTCAACCATCAACCAACTAGCATTCAACTAACATCCATGACCAAATCAATATTCATGCACTTCTCATTAATATTCAATGAATTGGTTTTCCAATTTAAATCACATTTGATTCATTAACATTGGATGTTTTTACTAACATTCATTTATCCATATTCAATTAGTTTGCATTCACTAATTCATATTCAAGTTGGTTCACTTCCATATTAAATTCAATTCTATTTAAGATCCACTTAACTTCCAATTTGATTTTAATTACTTTAGCTTTCAATTTCATTAATTCAATTTCATATGGATTTCTATACAATCAACTAACAATCATCTAACAAACAACGTATATCCAAAATTACCAAATTTCTTTACTTTGCTCACATTCTCAATTTGGTTCATCACTTTTAATTAGCTTTAATGAATTAACACTTACATCTATTATTTCATATCAATTTATTTACATTTAATTGATTTACATTCAATTCGTTCATTAATTCAATTGCTAATTCATTTAACCACAAAAGTTGAATTTCATTACATAACTCAAGTTCATATTCATCACTTCATTTTGTTAATTTACTTCGATACCAAAATCAACTTCATTCAACATTACTTAAGTTATATTCCATTTCAAACATCATTTGTTTAACTTAATTTAAATTTCCAAATCCAATTCAGATTTCGATTCTAAAGTAAATTCTATTTTACTTTTATTTACAACTCATATTTATACATATATTCATATAGTTTCACTTCTTATATATAAGATTATTTCACAATTGTAAATCACATTAATTATAATTCCATACTTAATAATTCATTTACTTATACAATTTATTCTTTTACAATATGTTTTGTTTAACTTATTCAAACATCCTTTAATTAACTTATATATATTCTTATATTTTCAACGATCAAACAATCAATTTATATACACATTAATAATTCTGAAAAATTATCCCCTTCATATGAAAAATATAATTTTGGTTAAAATTATTTCATTTACCCACTTTTAAAACAATACCACTCAACAAAACAATCATCACAATATAAAACAATTTTATATTCACTAACAAATACGCTCTCATAGGTATTATTGCACTCACACTCATTCTAGAGCACTACTGACTCTATCTCTAATGAGTAATTCCCAATAGAGCTAAGGTTGTCACTTAACCATATGCTCTGATACCAAATGTGGCGACAAGGATTTTCGACCACTAAGGTCTACATTAATAAGTCCACTGTATCAACTGCCGAGCAATCGAGTGTCGGAAAACCGTACCGTTAGGGTTTAAGACGAGGTAGAAGATAGAAGAAGAAAGAAAGAAAAAGCAACAGAAACAATATCAGAATCTCACAATTGCAGCGGAACAACATATAATAGATAAATGAATATCTTTAAAACAAAGAACTATATCATCTATTACATCACATCACATTATCATTACATAATCAGAGTGTACAACAACAAACAACGGAAAAGAAATACTATATACTAGTTGATACGCCAAGCCATCCAACTTGCTTCCAAATCTCTACAGCAACTCCTGAATTCCGGAATATCCTGATAACCTGACTCTAGACTGCCCGTATGGAAATTGGTGGGCACCTAGAGTTTAGGAAGAGAACAATAAACTCCAAGTCAGTCATGTGACTGGTGTGAGAACTTAAAACAGTTATATCTTTAAAAATAAACAAAGAAATATTTTAAAATAGATTCGCAATGCTTTTGGAAAATGTAACTACCATAAGGCCTCCCGCCACACACACAATGCAAACGCAGAACTTGGAGGAGATTTCTCCTTATGATAGTTAAAGATGATTGATACGTAAATTTCTTTTCAATATTAATTTTATAAGTGCAAAATGTGGAAAACCATTTCGAAAGTAGAATATAAATCTTAGCCAGCATAGGTACCATTATAGTATGCCTACTATAGCTACCATGTTAAATGGCAGGTTCTACAACTAAAACCGTACAAGGCTCGTATTGTTTCTTTGGATTTTCAACAAATCGTCAGGCTAAGGAACTTCCCATTGCCACATGGAAACGCCTCTGGAAGGACGCCCCGAGAACCTAACCGGATCTCTGCCAACACAAGGCCGGGTTACCTCTAACTGGGTAACTACTGACACGAGTATGCCATCCCCCGGTTGTAACCGACCATTCCCGGGATCCCGATAACCAACAACCACAAAGTAATAAATTCACAGTAACCACATAGGTTAAATATCTGGGCTCCATACCATGATATCACCTCTATCCAGAAGGAAATGCACATACCCTAAAGGGCGCTACCCCCAATAACCTTGCTGCATCTTTCCTGTTTCGACCATTTCGGGGTGTGAGATTCGACGAAGTCTCGTCCAAAAAGCTACGCTTTTCATAAAAGCCACGCTTTGATCAACAATGATCAGCAGCACTCAGCATGCCACATTTTACTGAGTCGTATCCCTATTCGGAATGGGTTATATGACACAAAGGTGTAGCATTCAAATTCAGCACTCAACAATGATCAACAATAAGTAATTCACAAATCCATTTACTTTCAATAATTAGAAAATATTCGATATACTTAAAACACGATTAAGTATATATTTTATTCTTTTAAGGAAAACATTTTCTTAAACACATTTATTTGAGTCAAAACGAATGTTGTGTAAAACACCGTTACGACAACCCAAAATCACTAGTATAGGGATTCGAAATTAAGATAGATATATAAATCCCAATACTATATAAAACATTTCCTTTCGAAAATCATTTACTATAACAACAGGTTGTAGTCCACCATTTCCTTTTATTTCTCGAAAACGTCTATTTCAACAATGAATGTTGAAATCTATGGTTTCGACACTTAATACATTTTAAAACAACTTCAAATCGTTTTAATTCTATTTAAGAGATCACTTCCTAAAATATTTCTTTAATATATTATTCACTATCCAAAATCGTGAATATACTTCGTTAACCAAATTCAACCTTTCTACACATTTTATTTAAAGGATTATCCACTGTCCAAAATCGTGGATATATCTCCTTTAATAAGCTATAATAATTAACTTATCAAAATAAGTCATTTTCGGATTTATAAAACAATGTTTATAAATTTCTTTTATATTTTATAACAACTTCAACTCATAAAATCACTTTATTAACAAATTCTATCCATATCCTATTTACACACAAAAATCCAAATTATAAGCAAATTTCTTATAATTCTCTATTTAAAAATTCATTCTTTTTATAACTTCAAAATCGTAGATTCTATTCTTTTATAAAATCCATTTATAATCATCATTTTAAAATGTCCTTAAAAACTCCTTTATAATTTCATCACTTTGATTTATAAAAATCAAAATTTATAAATCTTATATATAAAGTTTTTATAATAAATTCAAAATCTCAATTTTAAACTATTTCATAAAATTCTTTAACCCATATTTCAAAAATATATTTTCAACTATATTTCTTAGAAATCATAGTCTTATAACACAAAAATTATAATGTTTATTTATTTAAAATGAATCAATTTCAAAATTCAATAAAACGTATACTTTCAAAAATCACTTTAAAATCCTTTTAAATTCGAAATCGTTACTTTAACATTTTTAAAACTTCAAAAATAGGCCCAATGCTGCAACAGCACTAAATATAACAGTCACGACATCCAAAACATCATATATCATATGATAACAGAATATATCACAATATCTGTAAATAAATCAATACGGTTGAGGAATCCAGTTGGATCCCTCCAACCTGTTTCCCTACATCCACAAATGTTAGCACAATACCAATCCCGTTTCAATACGGAATATCGCGGTATGTGGGTTTATATAAAATATGATCCGTTATTATGCTGCGTAATAGGGTCTTATCCGCTATATAATGCGGGAAAATCAACTCTAAGTACATATATAATACCAACTCCACATCAAGGTGAAATATCGCGGTATAAGTTTTTAATAAATAACATCCGCTTAATATACGGCGTATAGGGTCTATTTCAATACAATAGATAATAAATTTATCATCTAAGCATACAATCAACGAAATCAAGCAATTTTAAATCTAAGTATTTAAAATATAAACGAAACACAATTCGATTGAGTGAGAAGTTCTCACCTTGCTTTCAATAACAGTTTCAGTGTTTTATTTCGAATAAAATTAAACGCGCGTTTAATTTTACCCAAAATTTTCACTAGCTCTAATCAACTCCAATCCAGCTCCATCACGCAGTATTCGCGAATACGAACCCAACGCAATTCGTTTCGTCATTTTTCGACCTCAAGTGAACAAGATATCAATTTTTAAAGTTGACACAAATTTATATAATAATTTACAAATTTATTTTAAATTTCCAAACCCTTCTATCATCTCGGTCGTTGCTCCCAGGGAATGAAATCATGACTGTTGCCATCATCTTCTTCGTTCATCAAGAAAGAATCGCGTACATAACCCATAGCCGCCTCCATCACGAATTAACGCGACCCCCTCATCGATTTCATGTCGATCGAGCACCTTCATTCGAAAGGCCACGACGAGCTCACCCATCACCACCAACGCCGACGAACTCGGCCTCCCCCACGCCTCGAAAATTGTGCGCGACATCCGGGTGTTCAAGCTCGATTTTCCCTTGATCCGTGGCTCGAAATTCGATCGTAGCCGTTGAATTTGTAGATCTCATTGTTGTCTAGAACTTTCATCTAGGAAGCTTATTGAATCAATTCACGGATTTGAAGAAAATTAAGGAAGAAGAAGAGAGTTTTTCGGCCATTAAAATTGGAGGTGGCAGCTAGGGTTTCTGATTAGGGTTTAGTGTAATTTGAAGAGAATGGGGTCCTTTTATAGAAAATTACGCGACACTATTCACCCGAAATTTTTTCGAACTCCAAACGAAGCGTGCCGCTTGGCGTTTATAATGTTTAACCTCCATTCCGAACGCAATGGAATATATATCGGGAGCCAATTCAATCAAATTTGGAAGATAAGTTTTTGAATCGACTATTTAAATTCAAAATTCATTCGAATCGATTTCTACGTGTTTTAGGTTGTCCCGGACAAACCGTAAATCCGATTGACACGAAATTTGAAACCATACAATAATTTAACATTTTGGATCCGATGAAACAGGTTTCTTCGAAATCCGAGACTGTTTGAAAAATAACTATTTTTACTCGTTGATTAAATATTAAAATATTCAATTTCCAAAATTTAACTTTTAATTCAATTTTAAAAGTTCTATAACATCATCCTAACTCCAATATGATTTAATACAACTTTACAAATCATTTTTAATCATTTTAAACCCAATTTCCAATTATTCCTATAATTTCAAATATTAAATTATCGATTTAATTATCCAATCAAATCCTCATATTCAAAATTTAATTTATTTGACTTACAAATTTTACTTATTAATATTTAAAATCAACTAAATATATGAATTTCAATTGACAGAAATTCTAGGTCGTTACATATTGGATAAGGATTAATTTAGGTTGATTACTGTAACGATCCGCCATCCTTCTCCACAGAATGACGCATCATTAATAAGAAAGAAAGGGATAGAAAAGAGAAGAAAGAGAAGAAAGAAGAAACAACACATCAGAATCTAAACAGCGGAATGAATAAATTATATTAATAACATAAAATATTACATATTATACAATAATTATCAGAGTACACAGATAATACAACACATGCTAGACAGTTATAATGACCTATCTAGTTATTACAACTCAATACAACTTAGAGACAACACAGAACACACAACGGAATACTATATATCTAACGCAGAAGACTCCTACTGCATTGCTCCTCCAGTATTCGTCAAAGCTAACCTGAATCCCTTGACTACTCGTAAAAATTTGAGTACCCAAGAGTTTAAGAAAACAAAGAATAAACTCCGGGTCAGACATGGGTCTGGTGTGAGTAACAGGTTAAGTTGCTTAATTTTAAAAATCTTCTAAAAAGAAAGGTATCACGTAAGACTTCCCAGCATAAACATGGAAAAGTTTTTACCTTACGCTAACCAAAACATTTGATAGGAAATCCACTGATATTATAATAGGTCTAGGGTTTTCAAGTAAATATGAAATAGCCGAAATTGTTACATTTATTAAATTCTAGCTACTAGCCACAAAAGTACGTAATACAATAAAAACCGTTGGTACCTACTGGATTTTGGATTCCATACAATGGCTGGGCTATTGGGGTACCGCCCGTCACAGTACGTGGCCTAGATCAACGTACCGAGGAGTACGCCCGCTCCCCTGTAACACAAAGCCAGAACCATTCCTTACTGAACAGTT
Organism: Allium cepa; assembly: GCA_030765085.1. Lineage (NCBI taxonomy): Eukaryota > Viridiplantae > Streptophyta > Magnoliopsida > Asparagales > Amaryllidaceae > Allium > Allium cepa. Next base: position 171,647,669 of record CM060932.1, read on the forward strand.
CTGAACAAGACAACCCCGCAGTTGGTGCGCATATCCAACCGCCCACTAAGCCGAAATAAAAGGGACCTCTAGACAGGGGAAAATCTTATCCTACTTGGGTATGACCCAATTGGCCTTGCTGCACCTCCCCTGTTTTAGCCATTTCCGGTTGATGAGGCTTGAACCTACGATTACCTTTAGAGAACATATCTCTTAGAATGCTCATCATCCACCTGACGACGTTCCGAAAGCATTTAATCCATACAAGTTCGTTCCGGGTTCGAATGAAACCGAAGGCATTATCTCGTTACACTCGTTTTGGAATCACCCTCAGAGTTAACGACGATAACCCTTGCACTCTGAATCACCATCTCGAGCCTGTTAGTACTATTTTCGTCAAACTCATCTCGGAATCACCCCTAGTGTTACACTGACAAATAGTCCTTACACCTCGAGTCTTCACTCTTCACATAAGATGCACGACCTATCGTTAATTTGGATCGATGTGGTTTTCGGATATCCAAATATGGAAACCCGATCCCGGTCTCATTGAAATCCAAAGCGTGTCTTTTAGGTCCAAGTTGTTTTAGAGTTAAAACAATTCAATACATTACCTATATACACACAGATAGATAACTCACAGATTCACAACAGATAATTCAAAAGATAATCCATATCATCATCACAATGCAACCAATGCATCCATATCACTCAACATTACTAATCTCATAGTTAAGACTCGAAACCATTCAAGGCAACTATATCATCCATTCATAAGCAATGACCTATAATCATACCATCTATAATTAATTTAAAATGAATTAAATTAATTACATCATCTTTAATTAATTTAAAATGAATTAAATTAATTACTTACATCAATATAAATCTTGCTTACATCACCATTAATTAATTACAAATTAATTAATTAACTAACCTCTAATTTATCATCTTAATTAATCAACCCTGATTAATTATACTTTAATTAATTTCACAAAATTAATTACTCTAAACCAAATACAGTAACTAACCTTTAATTACTTCATTAATTAATTAACTATAATTAATTACATTTAACCTTAATTAATTACAATTAATTAATTACACCTAATCATTTATTATTGATTAATTAATCTTAATTAATCAATCTTAGTTACATCATTAATTATATTAATTAATGATCCTTAATTATATTTAATTAATTACTCAATTAAATTAATTACTTTCATTAATTAATCTCACTTAAACCATGATTATTAATCACCTTTGATTAATCTCATTCTGCAATTACCATCCTCAATTACTTATCAAATTAATTATTCCTTAATTAATTTAATTAATCCCTTGATTAATTATACAAAATAATTTAATCCAAATTACTTTCACAATCCCAACATCATCCACTAATTACATCCAGTAATTATCCTTAATTACTTCACTGAGTAATTTTACTTCATTAATTACATCAAGTAATTATTATCAAATCTAGTGTTTAAAATTAATTAAACTTAATTAATTAATTTAAACCAATCTCAATAAACTCCATTAATTAAGTAATTAATCTCTTAATTATTTTCATTTAGTAATTAAACTTAAATAATTTTCACAATTGATTATCATTAATTAATCTAATTAATTATTAAAAATTAATCATATTAATTAATTACTAAATATCCTTAGTTAATGATCATCATTAACTATTTGACATTCTTTAATTACTTTCCTTTAATTACTTCTTAGTTATCTCTAATCTAAATTATTAATTTATACATTAAATAAATAAGACATTCCTTACTTATCTTATTCATATGATCATTTTAATACTTCAATAATCATTAAGAAAATCCATTTCTTATTAATGATTTTATAAATATTAAAGTGTACTAGAACATTGCATTTTTAAAATTTAAATTCAAATTCCATTTTGAATCAAAAATTCAAAATGATATTTATTTAAGCATTAACCAAATTTAGATTCCATTTATAATCCTTTAAAATAAATGTAAATAACATTTATTACTTTCATTTAAAACTTATATAAGATAAGCCTTTAACCAATTTGCTTAATTTCATTTGGAATTAAGTTTAAAGTACATTACCATTTAAATTGCAGATTCAAGTCAACAAATCACTTAACTTCCTTTTATAAACCTTTTATAAACGACTTCATTCAAAAAGGAATCATGTTTAAATATTTGTTTGAAAACAAATTTACCTTTAACAAGAAATTTAAATTTAAACTTGTTTGAAAACATTCAAATTTTAAAACTTATTCAAATATCCAGATTTTTAATTCAAGATACTAGAACCCATTTTAAATCATTTGATTTAAACTTGAATTGAACTTTTGATTTAAACCTTGATTTTAAAACTTTTTATTTAAAATCCAAATTCATTTTTAAAAACCTGAAGATTCAAAGGTCTTAAGAAAACTGAACATAAAATTTAAATTCAAACTGCTTGTTTTAAATTAGGTTTTAGATTTTCAAAATGAAATTCAATTTCCAGTACTGTCAGGGTTTTTTTTTAAACTGAAAACCACTTTCAAAATTTAAAAACATATAAGATTTCAAAATCCTTTGAAACTATAATACGTACTAGATTAAACTTGTTTTAAATCCTATCATAACAACTTTGAAATTCATTTAAATTTTGATTTAAATTAAAAACTTCAGACAGTTTTACAGAAAAACTGTACTAACTACAAATTCCCGAGCTAACCTAATAATGCTTCGAGTCATCAGGCCTATTCCTTCGAGAAAAGCATAACAAATACTCGAGTAATACTCGAGTTCAAAAAAACACTGCAATAATCAAGCAAACTTTTGAAGCCAAAAGTGCACGGTGCACGTGCACCGTGCCTCCAGCCATCATCGTCCACCTCCGGTGGCTTCCCAACATCGACAACCAACCCCACGACCAACCACCACCATCAGATCCTCCTTCCGAAACACGAAATTGAATTCGACTTGCATTCCAAAACCTGGAACAGAAGAAAACATGTATCACCCCAAACCTGAAACATGCCTCATCCTCAACCTTCTGACCACCGGAATGGCAGCGACTCTGGCCATATGTTCATCAACCATCATACTAACATCCCCCAAAATCTCATTCAACTCGATCACCTCAACAAGCATGCCGACCAAAACAAATGACCTAGTTAAAACTTGGGTTCCGGACAAGATCTCACCGCCACAGTCACCACGATGAATTGCAACGCCACCCAATATTTTTCCCGGCATCAATAACTACTCCTCCACCTACCAGATGAATCCCGACACTTCAAATTGCCGAAATCACCCCGAAAACCCAATATTCCCCTTTTTAGTTCAACATAGAACTGCACCCAAACCTCTTAGCTAAAAATACTGATTTTTATTCTAAAAATCAAGTTTTGATATTAGTATTATTAATGCTAAATTTATAAATTATTCAGTTTGGATTTTCACATATTTTAACATCCACTGATGTTTTTATATACCAGTGAACTTTCCAATTTAAATTTAACCCAAACAAAACTTTAAAACCCTTCTATGACATAACAACAATTTTATTTAAATGCTAAGTACTAACTCAATAGGTTTAAGAGAATGTAAATTTTTGAATCAAGTCTTGAACTTGAAACTGGTAACAGAGATTGAACAGAAACAATTCATACACATCCACACATCCTTATAAATATTCAGAGATAAACTTATAATTGCATTCTCAAACATATTTTGTTTCCAGTGATAAAACATGCAACATAATTATACCTTAAACCATTTATATTATGATGTTACTCACCTGTTATAAAAGAAGAACATAGCCTCCAAATGTTTTGAAGAGCCTGAAGAATGAATCCCCCATTTTTTAACTTTGCACTTTAATGCTTTAGCTTTTAAACTTCGAGTTGCATTTAAAAACTGAGTTGTTGAAGCTTTGAGACTTGACTTTTAAAAAAGGAACTACATGCATTCTGGCTTGCATCTGAACTTGCAGTTGTTTGCTTGTGAGCAGATCTCGGATTTTTGAAAAAAATGAAGGCAGGCTTTGTATCTTTGAAAATTTGTTGATAGGCTTTGATTTGGAGGTGAATTACAGGTTTAAAATGTTTCAGGTTTTTAAAAAAAATGAAGATGAGATTTCAACTTTTTCTTGTTTTTGATTTTGGTTCAAAGGAAGTGTTTTCTCTTAGATTTTCTTTACTTTAGATCTTAGAAAAGAAAAGAAAAACGAGGAAAGAAGATTTCACATAAGCTAGCTGAAATTATTTGAAAATAAAAACAAAAGAATAAGCTAAATTAAATTTTGACACTTGTCCCTAAATATAACATTTGTCATGCACCTTATTTATTATTTTAACACATGTTAATTTAATTTGTAAAATGCCTACACTTGTCTTTTTATGTTAATAAGCTATAAATAAGTTAACTCGTATTTTAATTAGATTTTTAATATAAGATAAATGAAAATCCATGTTTAATTATTTAGTTAACATGTATTTATTTACATGTAGATAAATTTTAAAATGAATAAATCCAATTTAATTTATAAAATGAAGCTTATACAAATATTTCAAAATCAAAACAAATTAAAAATATTTATACTTTAAAATTTAAAAGCTTTGAATTCAAGTTCAAATTAAATTTTGAAATCCAGTTTATTTACAAATATAACTACACAATTAAATTTTTGAAAAACAATTATTTCTATAGAAAATCTATTTGTTAAAAACAATGTATTATTATATTTAAAAATAACAACATTTGATAACTATAAATAATTTATAAAATAAAATGTTTCTTTATCGATAAATTATTTATTTTATCCAACTATATTTAAAAGAAAATGAAAATAAACCTTATTGTTATTTATTTAAATTTAAATCTTGAGTTAAACATATTTTAAATCATTTCAATATTTATCTTATGCATTTAAAACCATATTTATTTATTAAATAACCTTTTAAAAGTTTAACTTTTAAATAAAATCAAAATTCCAAATTTTTACTAAAGATATGTATTTTTATAGAAAACAGAATTTATTTATTTATTAGATTAAATCAAGATCTATTTTCATTGTATACATATTCTATATACATTATAAATAGATAACAATTTATTAGATTTAAAAAGATAAAATCTATCAATTAAATATTTATTTTATTGGATTATTAAATTAATTCAAATCTTATCAAGTAAATTTAATTTTTAATTCAGATTATTAAATTGATATTGTTTCAAAATTCCGGGTCATCACATTCCTCCCTCCTTAAAAGAATTCCGTCCCCGAAATTTAAAACAAAGGTAATTTAATAATCTATTTAAAGATTAAATTTTAAAACACAAGCATATACCAATGATATGCTAGCAATCATAGAAATCAATTCACCTAATCAATCAAACCTATCTATCCAGATAAAATTTTGGATAGAGTTTCCTTGAGTTTCCCCGGTAAAAATATCGGGATACTCGCTCTATATATTCCAAACAATCAATACTATTAAGCTACAGAGCTCCTATTCGTCTAGATCTACAAAACTAGATAGCATATCAGACTACAAACAAGTCTGACTTAACAACCAAACCTTCTGAACAGCTGGTTCCAAAACCAAAGATAGACCATACACGTACTCCCTCAGAGATACGTGAAACATACCATATCCCAATTATCCAAACTGGCAATTCAATCATGAAAACCAAATACCAATCCAACCAAAACACAGAAGAGATCCAAAACATCTCGGAGTTAGCTTTCCAGCCTTACCCCATCTTATAGTTACTTTGATCGGTGAAAACTTATCCAAACAAAACTCCGACTCCAGAATCCAAATTCCTTCGTCTCTTATCCACAAAATGTCTTCAGACAATCCTGGCTGCCAACATCCAAACTGATCGGCTCAACCCTTGCCGATCCCTCCAGAATAAACAGAACCAGAAACAACCCAACCCAATGATCTCCTCAAGATCAACCAAAACCAAAAACACAACTCTACTCCATAACCTGCAGAAGACTGAAGTTACTTCTCCTAATCCGGAAAAGACAATCAGAAACACTCCCAAACTGCTTCCGTTGCATAACTCTGATCCGAAGTAGATAAGAAAATGCTGATGAAGAACACAAGCACCAACTGGACATCACCTTCCAGAAATATGGTTCAACAGATTCATAAAAGAAAACTCAAAAATTCCTCCAAAACTGAGTTGCTTCACCAAACTCTATCTTTAAGAATCATCCTTCAACTACAATAACCCACCAGTTCCACTCCTGGAATACTAGTTGATAAGAAAACTCAATTCCCAGATGCGAACAAATCTCTGTCTTCCCAGAAGACATCCAGAAAATCTTCAACAATCCAAGAGAACACTCAACTATCGCAAGTCGTTTTGCGATCAACCCAGATAAATTTCCAAAGAAAACTGTCCTCTTTTTACCAAACAGAATAGCTTACACTGGTCTAGTCAATCCATTGAAGAAACGGATCCACTCTGCTACTTCTGAACTCCATCTCCAGAAAAACTACTCAGCTAAGACCTCCCTGTCGGCACACAGAACACTCCGAGCTGCATTGCTGAAATCGATGCCAAACTTCCTAATCCAAAGCCCTTCGAGAAACTCAGACTCCAAAGCTAACCACAACATCCTGCCGACCTCAGCCACAACATCGAAGCAGACACACCTACTAAAACTTGTTCCAAAGAAATATCTTTGGACACATCCATATCACTGCATCTCATCACGCAGTTACAACTTCCTGAAGTATCAAAATACCATCACTTGCTCCGGCCCAACCGACAGATCCAATATTCAACTCATCCAACATCAAAGATGAACTCCAAACCTTAACAAGTTTCCTTCAAAGATCGATGAAATACTTCATCACAACAAAGCTTACGCGAGACGGTATTAGGTCTACAGTCTCGACAAATACACTTCCAACCTCAACATACAAACTTCAATCCAATGGTAGTAATCGTGTTACAAACACCACTACCTTATCTACCTTTATAATCTATATTGGAAAACCCGAACGGGTAACCCAACAGATAGGTAGAAATATATATATATATATATATATATATATATATATATATATTTAAAATTACAAATACGCTTTCTCAAGAAAGACACCACTCCAGAGCCTAGGTATTCACTCAAACTAATACTCTGATACCTCTATAACGACCCGCCGTCCGTCTCTACAGAATGACACAACATTAATAAGAAAGAAAGGGATAGAAAAGAGAAGAAAGAGAAGAAAGAAGAAACAACACATCAGAATCTAAACAGCGGAACGAATAAATTATATTAATAACATAAAATATTACATAGTATACAACAATTATCAGAGTACACAGATAATACAACACATACTAGACAGTTATAAACACATGTCTAGTTATTACAACTCAATACAACTCAGAGACAAGACAGAACACATAGCAGAATACTATATATCTAACGTAGAAGCCTCCTGCTCCATTGCTACTCCAGTATTTGTCAAAGCTAACCTGAATCCCTTGGCTACTCGTAAAAATTTGAGTACCCAAGAGTTTAAGAAAACAAAGAATAAACTTCGGGTCAGATATGGGTCTGGTGTGAGTAACAGGTTAAGTTGCTTAATTTTAAAAATCTTTTGAAAAGAAAGGTATCACATAAGACTTTCCACACATAAACATGGAAAAGTTTTTACCTTACGCTAACCAAAACATTTGATAGGAAATCCAGTGATATTATAATAGGTCTAGGGTTTCAAGTAAATATGAAATAGCCGAAATTGTTACATTTATTAAATTCCAGCTACTAGCCACAAAAGTGGGTAATACAATCAAAACCGTTGGTACTTATTGGATTTTGGATTCCATATAATGGCTGGGCTATTGGGGTACCGCCCGTCAAAATACGTGGCCTAGATCAACGTACCGAGGAGTATGCCCGCTTCCCTGCAACACAAAGCCGGAACCATTCCTTACTGAACAGTTCCGAACAAGACAACCCCGTAGTTGGTGCGCATATCCAACCACCCACTAAGACGAAACAAAAGGGACCTCTAGACAGGGGAAAATCTAGTCCTACTTGGGCATGACCCGCTTAGCCTTATTGCACCTCCCCTGTATTAGCCATTCCCGGTTGATGAGGCTTGAGGCTACGATTACCTTTAGAGAACACATCTCTTAGAATGCTCATCGTCCACATGACAACGTTCTGAAAGCATTCAATCCATACAAGTTCGTTCCGAGTTCGAACAAAACAGAAGGCATTATCTCGTTACACTCGTTTTGGAATCACCCTCAGAGTTAACGACGATAACCCTTCCACTCTGGATCACCATCTCAAGCTTATAAGTAATATTTTCGTCAAACATATCTCGGAATCACCCCTAGAGTTATACTGACTAATAGTCCTTACACCTCGAGTCTTCACTCTTCGCATAAGATACACGACCTATCGTTAATTTGGATCGATGTGGTTTTCGGATATCCAAATATGGAAACCCGATCTCGGTCTCATCGAAATCCAAAGCTTGTCTTTTAGGTCCAAGTTGTTTTAGAGTTTAAAACAATTCAATACATTATCTATATACACACAGATAGATAATTCACAGATTCACAACAGATAATCCATATCATCATCATAATGCAACCAATGCATCCATATCACTCAACATTACTATTCTCATAGTTGAGAATCCAAACCATTCAAGGCAACTATATCGTCCATTCATAAGCAATGACCTATAATCATACCACCTATAATTAATTTAAAATGAATTAAATTAATTACATCATCTTTAATTAATTTAAAATGAATTAAATTAATTACTTACATCAATATAAATCTTGCTTACATCACCATTAATTAATTACAAATTAATTAATTAACTAACCTCTAATTTATCATCTTAATTAATCAACCCTGATTAATTATACTTTAATTAATTTCACAAAATTAATTACTCTAAACCAAATACAGTAATTAACCTTTAATTACTTCATTAATTAATTAACTATAATTCATTACATTTAACCTTAATTAATTACAATTAATTAATTACACTTAATCATTTATTATTGATTAATTAATATTAATCAATCAATCTTAATTACATCATTAATTATATTAACTAATGATCCTACATTATATTTAATTAATTACTCAATTAAATTAATTACTTTCAGTAATTAATCTCACTTAAACCATAATTATTAATCACCTTTGATTAATCTCATTCTGTAATTACTACCCTCAATTACTTATCAAATTAATTATTCCTTAATTAATTTGATTAATCCCTTGATTAATTATACAAAATAATTTAATCCAAATTACTTTCACAATCCCAACATCATCCACTAATTACATCCAGTAATTATCTTTAATTACTTCATTGAGTAATTTACTTCATTAATTACATCAAGTAATTATTATCAAATCCAGTGTTTAAAATTAATTAAACTTGATTAATTAATTTAAACCGATCTCAATAAACTCCATTAATTAAGTAATTAATGTCTTAATTATTTTCATTTAGTAATTAAACTTAAATAATTTTCACAATTGACTATCATTAATTAATTAATCTAATTAATTATTAAAAATTAATCATATTAATTAATTACTAAATAACCCTTAGTTAATGATCATCATTAACTATTTGACATTCTTTAATTACTTTTCTTTAATTACTTCTTAATTATCTCTAATCTAAATTATTAATTTATACATTAAATAAATAAGACATTCCTTACTTATCTTATTCATATGATCATTTTAATACTTCAATAATCATTAAGAAAATCCATTTCTTATTAATGATTTTATAAATATTAAAGTGTACTAGAACATTGCATTTTTTAAATTTAAATTCAAATTCCATTTTGAATGAAAAATTCAAAATGATATTTATTTAAGCATTAACCAAATTTCAATTCCATTTATAATTCTTTAAAATAAATGTAAATAACATTTATTACTTTCATTTAAAACTTATATAAGATAAGCCTTTAACCAATTTGCTTAATTTCATTTGAAATTAGGTTTAAAGTAGATTACCATTTAAATTGCAGATTCAAGTCAACAATACACTTAACTTCCTTTTATAAACCTTTTATAAAGGACTTCATTCAAAAAGTTTAAATATTTGTTTGAAAACAAATTTACCTTTAACAAGAAATTTAAATTTAAACTTGTTTGAAAACAATCAAATTTTAAAACTTATTCAAATATCCAGATTTTTAATTCAAGATACTAGAACCCATTTTAAATCATTTGATTTAAACTTGAATTGAACTTTTGATTTAAACCTTGATGTTAAAACTTTTTATTTAAAATCCAAATTCATTTTTAAAAACCTGAAGATTCAAAGGTCTTAAGAAAACTGAACTTAAAATTTAAATTCAAACCGCTTGTTTTAAATTACGTTTCAGATTTTCAAAATGAAATTCAATTTCCAGAACTGTCAGGTTTTAAAAAAAAAACTGAAAACCACTTTCAAAATTAAAAAACTTATAAGATTTCAAAACCCTTTGAAACTATAATACATACTAGATTAAGCCTTTTTTAAATCTTATCATAACAACTTTGAAATTCATTTAAATTTTGATTTAAATTAAAAACTTCAGACAGTTTTACAGAAAAACTGTACTAACTACAAATTGCCGAGCTAACCTAATAATGCTTCGAGTCATCAGACCCATTCCTTCGAGCAAAGCACAGCAAATACTCGAGTAATACTCGAGTTTAAAAAAACACTGCAATAATCAAGCAAATTTCTGAAGCCAAAAGTGCACGGTGCACGTGCAGCGTGCCTCCAGCCATCATCGTCCACCTCCGGTGGCTTCCCAACATTGACAACCAACCCCACGACCAGTCACCACCATCAGATCCTCCTTCCAAAACACGAAATTGAATTCGAGTTGCATTCCAAAACCTGGAAGAGAAGAAAATAGGTATCACCCCAAACCTGGAACATGCCTCATCCTCAACCTTCTAACTACTGGAATGGCAGCGACTCCGGCCATATGTTCATCAACCATCATACTAACATCCCCTAAAATCGCATTCAACTCGATCACCTCAACAAGCCATGCCGACCAAAACAAATAACCTAGTTAAAACTAGGGTTCCGGACAAGATCTCACCGCCGCAGCCACTACGATGAATTACATCGCCACACAATATTTTTCCCGGCATCAACGACTACTCCTCCACCTACCAGATGAACCCCGACACTTCAAATTGCCGAAATCACCCCAAAAACCCAATATTCCCCTTTTTAGTTCAACATAGAACTGCACCCAAACCTCTCAACTAAAAATACTGATTTTTATTCTAAAAATCTAGTTTTGATCTTAGTATTTAATTCTTAATACTGAATTTATAAATTATTCAGTTTGGATTTTCATATATTTTAACATCCACTGATGTTTTTATATACCCAGTGAACTTTCCAATTTAAATTTAACTCAAACAAAACTTTAAAACTCTTCTATGACATAACAACAATTTTATTTAAATGCTAAGTACTAACTCAACAGGTTTAAGAGAACGTAAATTTTTGAATCAAGTCTTGAACTTGAAACTGGTAACAGAGATTGAACAGAAACAATTCATACACATCCACACATCCTTATAAATATTCAGAGATAAACTTATAATTGCATTCTAAACATTTTTGTTTTCAGTGATAAAACATGCAACATAATTATACCTTAAACCATTTATATTATGATGTTACTCACCTGTTATAAAAGAAGAACATAGCCTCCATATGTTTTGAAGAGCCTGAAGAATGAATCCCCCATTTTTTAACTTTGCACTTTAATGCTTTAGCTTTTAAACTTCGAGTTGCATTTAAAAATTGAGTTGTTGAAGCTTTGAGACTTGACTTTTAAAAAAGGAACTACATGCATTCTGGCTTGCATCTGAACTTGCAGTTGTTTGCTTGTGAGCGGATCTCGGATTTTTGAAAAAAATGCAGGCAGGCTTTGTATCGTTGAAAATTTGTTGATAGGCTTTGATTTGGAGGTGAATTACAGGTTTAAAATGTTTCAGGTTTTTAAAAAAAATGAAGATGAGATTTCAACTTGTTCTTGTTTCTGATTTTGGTTCAAAGGAAGTGTTTTCTCTCAGATTTTCTTTGCTTTTGATCTTAGAAAAGAAAAGAAAAATGAGGAAAGAAGATTTCACATAAGCTAGCTGAAATTATTTGAAAATAAAAACAAAAGAATAAGCTGAATTAAATTTTGACACTTGTCCCTAAATATAACATTTGTCATGCACCTTATTTATTATTTTAACACATGTTAATTTAATTTGTAAAATGCCTACACTTGTCTTTTTATGTTAATAAGCTATAATAAAGTTAACTTGTATTTTAATTAGATTTTTAATATAAGATAAATGAAAATAAATGTTTAAATAATTAGTTAACATGTATTTATTTACATGTAGATAAATTTTAAAATGAATAAATCCAATTTAATTTATAAAATGAAGCTTATACAAATATTTCAAAATCAAAAAAAATTAAAAATATTTATACTTTAAAATTTAAATGCTTTGAATTCAAGTTCAAATTAAAGTTTGAAATCTAGTTTATTTACAAATATAACTACATAATTAAATTTTTGAAAAACAATTATTTTTATATAAAATCTATTTGTTAAAAACAATGTATTATTATATTTAAAAATAACAACATTTGATAACTATAAATAATTTATAAAAGAAATTGTTTCTTTATCAATAAATTATTTATTTTATCCAACTATATTTAAAAGAAAATCAAAATAAACCTTATTGTTATTTATTTAAATTTAAATCTTGAGTTAAACATATTTTAAATCATTTCAATATTTATCTTATGTATTTAAAAACATATTTATTTATTAAGTAACCTTTTAAAAGTTTAAATTTTAAATAAAATTAAAATTCCAAATTTTTATTAAAGATATATATTTTTATAGAAAACAAGATTTATTTATTTATTAGATTAAAATAAGATCTATTTTGTATACATATTCTATATACTTTATAAATAGATAACAATTTATCAAATTTTAAAAGATAAAATCTATTAATTAAATTTTTTTTATTGGATTATTAAATTAATTCAAATCTTATTAAATAAATTTAATTTTTAATTCAGATTATTAAATTGATATTGTTTCAAAATTCCGGGTCATCACAATTACACACTTTTTGTTGAATTAAATGTGAATAGATATAAACCTATTAATCCTAAACCTAAGTTAAGTTGATTTACTGAAATTGTACATGAAATCAAATATGAAATTATGAGGATTATAATTGTAGATTCACAAAAACTAGGATTTGATGTGATGAACAATTCGTATTAAATTTTTAATGTAATCCATAATTACGAACGATGATGAGTAATAAACAAACGTAACACTATAATTAAAAATATACAGTAAACATGTTACGACCAACCGATAGGCTTAGTGGAGCCGCTTGACAGCAAGCGGTCGACTGCTCCAATGACCAGTGGTCGACCGTTTATCGAGTTCTGGGTGTAGTTTAAAACTTATCCAAAGGTCTAAGTTATTAATTTAATTGTATATATATATTATGTATATTGATGTTAGTATAAGTATGAAAATTAGCCGTATAGGATTACTTTCCTTGGATGTTGCTAGTTTGGATAAATGTGTACACCGACAATGAGGGCTAGGCACTATTTATTCAAGGGGGTTGACATTCGACTGGAGGCGATTCTATTGCAAATTGCACTTATAGGAGGTTTTATGGTGTATGCACACACTAATAATTATACTTGGAGGAGTATATAGCCTGGCACTAATGGGAGTTCCTTGGCATGCACGGCGGCGTAAACGTTATATTTTGTTGTTGATGAATCCCGACATAAAGCGATAAGAGGCATTACGTTACTATTGAGTGGTGGACAACAGCGACCTTGAAACATCTTTAGCGTGAATCAGCATTGCGGGCTCCCTTTAAATGAGTGAATATAATACATGTAGTCATAATTTGGGAATGTAGTCCCAAGTTTGACATTGTCGGTGATCCTATGTTGGAATAGTTTCATTAGCTATTAGCCGATCCATATTTAATTTGAGGATTGTTCGATCCTAAGTATAAGCCTTCACAAGATGCTGTGTAGGTGCGTTTAGAAATATACCCCTTATGTAAACAAAACTACCTTAGTAAATAGTTTACAAACATGGTAGAATACCCTAGGTTATATATAGTATTAATAAATTTAATTGCATGTGATCATCATATATAATGATGTAACTCATTCAATAGACTTTTGTCTGAACCATTGATTTCCTTTCATTTTAACGCACCAGGGGAAGACAGGGTAGTAGTTGATTTGGCTTGATAAGTGGAGAAAGGTGCTAAGCGTTGGAGTTCCATTATTCTTTGTTATTCCCCGAATAGCTAATAATTGAACTAAATGTCTATCGAACTTTATATTGTGTGAAAACACTATATATGAACTAAGTATTTTCGGAGATTGTGTAACAACCTGAATTCCGGTGGTCTGGATTTTTCGCAAAAATGCTAAAACCAAGCCCACTGAATCCCGAGTCAGGTATCGGTTATCCTGCAAATAGGCAAAGACAAATATATCATAGCTCAATAATTTATTTCACAACGAGATTGACTAAAATATAATAGTAAGTAAATACTCAACTAAATGATAACACTTTGTAAGCAAATGTCGTAAAGCTTAGAAGTCTCTGTCATCTACCTAACCTATAAGATGTTATGAGGAGGGGGTCAGAACAAAAATTCTGGTGAATGAATAAATTATATATTTCTAGGCTTAATTTTACATATATCGTTTTAGTTCCATTTAATTTTATATTACGTTCATTAATTACAATATTCTCTCCTCTGTTCGTGAACCGTGCTCATCTACTCTATAGTATATTAAAACCTAACAACTAATAAATACATATATGTAGCTATATGCCCAATGACCATATTGGTACTAGGTACCATCCATGGTACCTTCCATATCCTCCTCGAAAAGGGCTCCATCGTCTTGCTTCGAGAGCATTCCATAACTACATCTGTAAAGAACTGCTTCGTAAGGCCTACAATACAGATGCTCCATCGTCTTACTCTGTAGCTATATCTATAAAGGACTGCTTCGCAAGGGCTATAATAAAGATACTCCATCATCTTGCTCCGCGAGTGTTCTGTAGCTACATCTGTAGAGGACAGCTTCGTAAGGCCTACAATACAGATGCTCCACTACTTACTATGAAAACGTAAATCACGTTCGCACTAGTCTATGCCAGTGCTCGGACATCCACAATGTACCATCTAGGGCGTACATTGAGAACTATGTAATCGTCCTGTGTACTATCTGAGTCCAGCCGACAAGGTCTACCTTGTACGGAATTCAGTTAGGGGTTTTCTATATTTGTAGAGGACTGCTTCGTTAGGCATACAATACATATTCTAGTTGATCTGTCTCTTTTTCATCGTGGCTATGGCCCCACGGAGCCACCCCTCAACTAACCGTAAGACTTCTAAAGAGTTAAGACATACAATCTAACATCCAAATGGCGGTGGGCCTCATCCAATGTCTCGATAGTGAAATAATCATTGGCCTGAGGGTTTAACTCTAGTCTTTCCCAAAATTGCTCTTGGTCTTGAAGCTGGCCGATATCCGCATGCGACTATCTTTGCACTTACTTGCAACTACTGGACATACGAATACACTACTCCGAATACCAAGCCCTTTTGACTGCCTACAAAGGCCTGCTTCGTCAGGCCTACAATCAAAATGTATTCAATGCATAATCTCTTGATGGAACACCTATAGAGCTATCTCCAGAGTTGCAGCTTCGTTAGGCCTACCCAGAGGGCTATCCTAGATTTTTCTCACGTCCCGTTGAAGTCTCGTACTTCCTTGAAGCCCAAAAATACTATGTTGGACATGCTTCTCCATTTTCGAGATCCGTGATGAACTACTTCGTTAGATGCTTCATGCTTTAGGCTGCTCCAAACGCTTCTCAATTCTTTTATTAGACCCTAAGTCTAATTTCTTAATTTGCATTTAGTTTACTTTCTTATTCTGTTGGTTACTTATTTACCCTAATTAGCTTATTCTTTCCCTCGTCTCACCTCTCTCTATTGTGATATTTTCATTTATTTAATAGGGAATGTTGTTGGTATGAGCCACATTCATTGTCTTGCTTATTTAACTGAATATAAATATTAATTTCATTAAAATAATCCTCTTTTATCATTCCTACTTTATTCGCTTATTGACTTAATATGAATTATTTAAATAAGCTTCTACCATTATTATTGCTCATTAATTTATTCCAAGTCTGAAAATAGGCTTTTTCTTTCTTATTACTTAATTATAACCTATGTTATAATTCTCTTATCTTACTAATCTCAAAAAAATCTAAACAACTAAAAACCATCTAAAATCTAAAAAAAATACTAAAAATCTTAAACAGAAAGAATCAAAAATTATAAAACAACAAAAAAAAAATTCTATCTAAAAACAAAAAAATAACTATCTTCTTAAACATTCTGTGCAATGAATGCAGACCTAAGTTCATTATCGTTTACAGCTTCAATTTCTTATTTAATAATCTACTTGATTCATGTCATACTTTGCTTTATTATCTTATATTCTAGGAAGTAATTCTATTTTATTTGGTTAGTTATGAAAACTATATTTGAAAATTCATTTCCATATTTTAATATTAAATAATATTATAAACAATAATCCGCAACTGCTAGATATTTTTTTTACTATTTTGGAATACTGTAAAATACAGTGGTCTCTATTTTACACCGATTCTCTTTTTCTAACTTTTATTCTAGCAATTACGTTCATTATTGTTTTTTAAATATTAAATTTAGAAATGTATCCTATTTTCTAAACCAACCAATTAACCTTTTAGTTACTCACAAATCCAGTTATTAGATCTATTAACTTTTCTCATTTTAACGAAATCTATTAAAGTAATTCCAGTCCTCAAGCTTTTATTACTTTACAACTTATTTCCTTCATTTAAGTATATTTAATTATTCAATTCATACTCACGTTTAATCTTTTCCAATCCATACGCAAAGAAATAGGAGAAAATAGAAGAAGAATGACGCTTGCGTAGAAATCCAAAATGTAAAAACAGATGTAAATAAATACTAATACTATAAATAAACTATAAATTCCGCATAGTTCGGCATAGTTAATTAAAAGGATTAATTATTGAATAAAACTATTTAAATGGGAATTTAACAATAATATATGTTAAACTTAAAAAATATAATTAAACCCACTCACATCGCTAGCTTTCCAAAACTCCCTGATTTTATTTCAGATCTGTCCCTAACATCTATATTCGCCTTCCTTGTAATCCCTATTTGGAATTACAAACGATATATTTATCGATTTGTAATAGTTGAAAGAGAAAAGGAAGAGATATCGATTAGAAATAGCAAACAAAACTTAGATATAAGGTTTTACCTTTGACATAGCCTTCTGATTTGAACCGATTCCAGATTCCCTAATTAATTATATTCTCTTTCTATTTAGATCTAAATTCGTGTAAATTAGAAATAACATTTTTTTATAAAGAGTGTAGAAGAGATAGAAAAATGATAGAGCTTCTGTAGGCAAGAGAAAAATAATAAGAATAAAAATGAGGCTCTGCATCAATATTTATAATGGTTCAAATGAATGCTAACCATTAGATATAAAACCCTAAAATCTAAAGCATACACTCAGTCTGTGGACATTTAATTAATATGTTTTCTTCTGCATTTGTTTTTATTTCAAATTGATTCCCCAAAAATCTTTTCATTAATCACTTTCCCCTTCTCTCTCGCAATCTATGGAAATATATATTTTTAAATGTGAGGTTTCTTTTAAATAAGATTCCCATTTTAATCACCTAATTAATAGATTTCATATGATCCTAGAACTAATTTACTATCCAATTAATCCCTGCATGCACTGTTATTAATTGCCAAATTAATATGCCAATCAACACCATATTAATTCGTCGCATATATGCATATTAATTTATTTTATTCCATAATTATTGCATGCGTATATTCTACAATTGAATCTTGAATCGCATTCTTAATTATATATGTTACCATAAGTATACATGTTTATTAATTGATAATCTATTACTTGCATAAATTACTCTTCCTCCTTTTAATTCTCTTGTACTAGCATATATACTTCTAATCATATTAATTAGTTGCTACAATATATGTTCCCGTTCTTGTTAGTTCCTATCAATTAATCACCTCTACTAATTAATTGAATATTAATTTCCCTTTTAAACAAACACCGTCAATAGATCTTCCCTATTAATAGATTTTATATAATTTCTCTCTATAATGTATTTGTTGCAAAGATGTATATGTATTCCAATAATAATAATTAGTTGCCCAATTTACAAACATTTCTTTGTTTTAAAATTTCAAACGTATATAACTTAATTAAATTATTTGGATATATAATTGTAAGTTAACACAGGGTGTTGCTTCTCCCGCCAAGGAAATTTAATCCTCGAAATTTGATAAGGTTTCAATTATGGAATTACTCGTATTAGTCACATTCATTTTGTGTACATCAAATTTTGCAACAATACGTGCAT
Organism: Allium cepa; assembly: GCA_030765085.1. NCBI lineage: Eukaryota > Viridiplantae > Streptophyta > Magnoliopsida > Asparagales > Amaryllidaceae > Allium > Allium cepa. The sequence goes on from CM060932.1 coordinate 171,666,268, forward strand.
AGTGCAAAGTGCAATACATCATAAAATATATGCCTGTACAATAATTTCTATGCGGTACCTCCTATATGAATGCCTTTTCTTTTAGAAATTCCTCTTAAAACATGGTGCACACATCCTAAATATACTTGCAATTTCTATGTGGATGCAATCTTTTGAAAACTAAAAATATTTTTTTCATTCAATTTTTCCCAACTCCTATTGAATAGGAGCATAGTTCAACAAATTTTTACGTCCAAACCTACCACATAACTTTTAATTTTCAAATTTTAGAAAATTCTAATTCCCCAAATTCGATTTCTTATGTTATAAAGAAGGTGGAAAATGAAAAAACTACATATTTCTCTAATTTTCTTTTGCGCACACCTTCCTCCTACTTGGGATTTAGGCTACTATTCTCAAAAAAAATTATTTACTTCCCCAAGCATAGTTTACATAAGAAAATATCTTTTTTAAAATTTTTCCGTTGATGTTTCTGTCGCTTTCTTTATATTTGTTATTTTCCTTTTAGTTATCTTATTCTACTTTTACTCTTTTTTATATACAACAACTAAACACAGCTATCATCTAGGGCAAGGAGGTCTAGGACGATGTCCACCTTGACACAGAAAGGTCCTACGCTAGGATTCCAAGTAACTCACGTACTCCTCCGATTGCCTATTACATGTTACCAACTTACGATGTATTACTCATGACGAATAAGATCTATTCATCTCTTATATTCCATGCTCAAAAAGGAATAACTAAGTCTCATTTACTGCAATGGATAAGGGTTTCAATCTATGGAGTCTCTATCTAAAAAGACAACTAAGCTTGGGAAAATTTTCTCTTTACCTTTCATTTTTCCCCAACGAAGTTCTACCTATCCCAACCACGTGTGTCTTATCGTCTTGCTAATACCATTTCACTATTCTTATATAGTCTGCACACATGAAGCAACATTTCTAGATTTTCACTAGTGTCATATACATCTTATAGGAACTTTTATTACTACTAAGAGTAATTACTGCTATAACCTTATAGTTTTCCTGTTGCACCTAGGAAATGATTCCTATCTACTCCATATTTAAAAGTCTGATTTTGTTTCGTATTTACCAATTTTTCTTCAAAAATTAAAACAACTAAATTTCATCTTTTCAAAAACTTATTTACTTTTCCACCAAACCATCTTTTTTTAAAACGTGTCTTGCTTGTTCTTAAAACATTTAACTTTGTTCTTGACTTAAAAAGAACGTCCTCACTTGTTTTCAAAATGTCCTTTTTTTTTATATATTTTCAAATTTACTAAAACTGGGGTAAATAAGAACAATTATTTTATCAAAAATCTCTTAACTTTGTTACTCTTCCAATTACTTAACCATGAAGGAGTTACTAACTTACTACACTTAATGGTTTTATACCTTAATGTATTGGAATTACTTTCTCTTATGAGAAACCATTAACGCTAAAACCTCATATAAATCCTTTAAAGGAGGATTTCATGTTTATGTGAAATTGTAAGAAATTTATTTTATCGAAATAGGCTATAGAATATATTGTGCTTTCCATACCTTGTACATCTCTTTCACTTATTCCTTATAGCTTGCATAAAACATCTTTATTTGTGATTCATAGAAAATTATGTCATTATTCATTTCACTCCAATAGATTAAGGTGTGTTTACTCTATATTTACTTATATAAGATATTTCTTTTTAAATTCATTAATTTATCATAAATTATTTTTCAATAGAACTCAATTTTAAAACTTCTTCATAACTAGAAAATATTTTCATGTGCTTATTTAAATAATATGTGTATATAAAAACCACATTAGAAATTATCCCCAAAACTCAATTGGGTCAAAAAGATGTGGCGTAAAACACAATTATTACAACCCAAAAATACTAATATACAGTTTCAATTAAAATAAATATTAATAAATCCCGTATGTTATGTAAACAACATTTACTTGGGAGTCACCTACTATAACAATAGTGTCATAGTCTATACTTACTTTATTTTTACTGGAAATACTTATTACAACAGTAAATGTTGTAACCCACATTTTCAATACTTAACACACTCCAGATTTTTATATTTAAAAACATTGTTTACCTATAATGAAACTAGCGAGCTGTAAATGCTCTACAATTCTTCAAAAAGAATTTCACTTTTAAAAAAATTTACAACATATAAAAACCAATTTAAATTTCATACCACTTATTCTTTCAAAAACGCAATATTTAATTCCTCAAATATATTAAAAATTATATTTTTCAACTTTTTTAATTCAAAAGTTTCATTTTTATCAGGTTAGACATAAAGTGGATTTTCTTCATACTAAAACCTCTTATTCTTCCCAAAAAAAGACTCTCCCTATCCCTAAGGAACTTCCTTACTTCCTAAAACATATGGATACAAATTTTCTCTCAAAACATGTCTTATTTTTATGCTATAAATCGGTAATAACATAAGGCTCTACATATTTGGGTCATCCCAAACCCATCCAGCAACCTATGCACAAATATACTTCTAAAAACTTTCCATATGTTAAAATCTATGGTTGAGGACTATTTGGATTTTAGTATATAATATATTTATATTTTATTCAAAAATACAAATACGTTCACTCACTATCTCCTTAGCAATCCTAAACCTAAGCTCTGATATCAAATGTAACAACTCGAATTCCAATGGTCTGGATTTTTTGAAAAATGCTAAAACCAAGCCCACTGAAGCTCGAGTTGGGTATTTGATATCCTGCAAATAGGCAAAGACAGATATATCAAAGCTCAATAATTTATTTCATAGTGGGATTGACTAAAATATAATAGTAAGTAAATACTCACCCAAATGATAACACTTTATAAGCAAGTGTCATAAAGTTGAGAAGTCTCTGCCATCTACCTAACCTGTAGGATGTTATGAGGAGGGCGTCAGAACAAAAGTTCAAGTGAATGAATAAATTATATGCTTCTATGCTTAATTCTACATATATCGTTTTATTTACATTTACTCTTACATCAGGTTCATTAGGTTACAATACTCTCGCCTCTGTTCGTGAACACTGCCCGTCTACTCCATATTAGATTAAAACCTAATAACTAATGTAAACATATATGTAGCTATATGCCGAGTGACCATATTAGTCTTAGTTACCACCGATGATACCTTTCGTATCCTCTATGTAAAGGGCTCTATCACCTTGCTTCGAGAGAATTCCGTAACTACATCTATAACTGACTGCTTCGTAAGGCCTACAATACAGATACACCATCGTCTTGCTCCACGAGCGTTCCATAGCTACATCTATAAAGGACTACTTCATAAGGCCTACAATATAGATGCTCCACTACTTACTAAGAAAACGTAAATCGCATTCGCACTAGTCTATGTGAGTGCTCGGACATCCACAATGTACCACCTAGTGCGTACATTAATGACTACGTAATCATTCTGTCTACTATCTAAATCCCGCCAACAAGGTCTACCTTGTACGAAATTCAGTCGGGGATTCTCTATATCTATAAAGGACTGGTTCGTTAGGCCTAGATACAAATATTCTAGTTGGTCTGTCTCTTTTTCATCATGGCTATGGCCCCACGTAGCCACTCCTTAACTAACCGAAAGACTTCTAAAGAATTAAGCAGCCGTGCCCTACTACAAACAATCTAACATACAAATGGCGGTGCCCCTCATCCAATGTCTCGATGGTGAAAGAATCATCGGCCTGATGGTTTAACTCTAGTCTTTCCTGAAATCGCTCTTGGTCTTGATGCTGGCCGATATCCACATACGACTATCCTTAAACTTACTTGCAAGTACTGGACATATCAATATGCTATTTCTAACACCAAGCCTTTCTGACTGCCTACAAAGGTCAGCTTCATTAGGCCTACAATGCAAATACAGTCTAGGCATATTCTTTTGATGGAACACCTATAGACCTGCCTCCGGATGTGCAGCTTCATAAGGCCTGCCCAAAGGGCTATCCTAGATTATCCTCATGTCCCGTTGAAGTCTTGTACTTTCTTGAAGTCCAAAAATACTAAGTTGGACATGCTTCTCCATTTTCGAAATCCGTGATGAATTGCTTCGTTAGAAGCTTCATGCTTTGGGTTGCTCCAAACGCATCTCAATTCTTTTATTAGACCCTAAGTCTAATCTTTTAATTTGTGTTTAGTTTACTGTCTTATTCTGTTGGCTACTTATTTACCCTAATTAGCATATTCCTGCCCTCATCTCACCTCTATCTATTATGAGATTTCCATTTATTTAGTAGGGAATGCTGTTGGTATGAGCTACATTCATTATCTTGCTTATTTAACTTAATATAAATCTTAAGTTCATTAAAATAACCCTCTTTTATCATTCCTGCTTTATTTGCTTATTGACTTAATATAAATTATTTAAATAAGCTTCTACCATTATTATTGCTAATTAATTTATTCAAAGTCTCAAAATAAGCTTTTCTATTCTTATTACTTAATATAAACTACATTATAATTCTACCTGTAATTGTCATTTTATTTTCTTTTATAGTCTGTACATAATTCCAACATTTCTTTTCTGTTCTAACCTGCCTTCTTTCATTATGATACAGAATATTCTTTTATTCTCTTATATTATATAATTTACTTAACATAATAACTGTCTTCTTAAATAGTCTACGTAGTGAATACAGACCTAGGTTCATTTATAGCTTCAAGTTCTTATCTAATAATTTGCTTGATTCATGTCATACTTTGCTTTATTATCTTCTATTCTAGGAATTTATTTTATTTTATCTTATTGGTTATGAAAACTTTATTTAAAATTCATTTCCATATTTTAATATTAAATAATACTATAAATAATAATCCCTAACTGCTAGATATTTCTTTTACTATTTTGAAATAGTGTAAAATACAATGGTTTCTCTATTTTACACTAATTTTCTTTTTCTTTCTTTTATTCTAGCAATTAGGTTCATTATTGTCTTTTAAATATAAAATTATAAAAATGTATCTTATTTTCTAAACCAACCAATTAACCTTTTAGTTACTCCTAAATCCAGTTATTAGATTAATTAACTTTTCTCATTTTAACGTAATTGATTACAGTAATTACATTCCTCAAACTTTTGTTACTTTACATCTTATTTCCTTCATTTCAGTATTCTCAATTATTTAATCCATATTCACGTTTAATCTATTCTAATCCATACGCACAGAGAGAGGAGAAAATAGATGAAGAATGACGCTTGCATAGAAATCCAAATTATAGAAACATATGTAAATAAATACCAATACTGTAAATAAACTGTAAATTCCGTATAGTCCAGCATAACTTAAATAATAGGATAAATTATTGAATAAACTATTAAACGGGAATTTAACGATAATATATCTTAAACCAAAATATATAATTAAATCCATTCACATTGCTAGCTTTCCAAATCTCCATGACTTCATTTTAGATCTGTCCTAACATCTATATTCACCTCTCTTATAATCCCTATTTAGAACTACAAACGATATAATTACAGATCTATAAAATTTGAAAGAGAAAAAGAAGAGATTTGGATTAGAAATAGTGAATAAAACTCAGATCTAGGGTTTTACCTTTGACATAGCCTTCTAATTTGAACCAATTCCTAATTCCCTAATTAATTCTATTCTCTTTCTATTTAGATCTAAATTCATGAGAATTAGATCTAAAATTTTGTTGTTGATAAAGTGTAGAAGAGGTAGAAAAATGGCAGAGCTGCTGTAGGCAAGAGAAAAATGATGAGAATAAAAATGAGGCTCCGCACCTATATGTATAGTGGTTCAACTCAATGCCTATTAGATATAAAACCCTAAAATCTAAAGTGTACACTCGGTCTACGGACATTAAATTAATATGTTTTCTTTTGCGTTTTTTTATTTCAAATTGATTCTCCAACAATCTTGTCGTTAATCACTTTCCTCTTCTCTCTCGCAATCTAAGGAAACATATATTTTTAAATGTGGCGTTTCTTTTAAATAAGATTCCCCTATTAATCACCCAATTAATAGATTTCATATGTACCTATTACTAACCCAATTAATCCATGCTTGCACTGTGATTTCATACCAAATTAATATTCCAATCAACACCATATTAATTTGTCGCATATATGCATATTAATTTATTTTATTCCCATAATTACTACATGCATATATTCAAGAATTGAATTTTGAATCATAATTTTAATTATATATGTTACCACAAGTCTCCATGTTTATTAATTGACAATTGGTTGCATGCATAAATTACTCTTTCTCCATTTTATTCTCTTACACTAACATATATGTTTTTAATCATATCAATTAGTTGCTACAATATATGTTTCCGTTCTTGTCAGTTCTTGTCAATTAATTACCTCTACTAATTAACTAAATATTAATTTTCTTTTTAAACAAACATCGTCAGTTAAACTTCCCTATTAATTGATTTTATATAATTTCTCTCTCTAATTTATTTGTTACACAAATATACCATTTATAAACTTTTCTTTGTTTTAAAAATTCAAACGTATATAACTTAATTAATTATTTGCATATATAATTGTAATTTAACAAGGGGTGTTACATCCTCCACCTAGGAAATTTCATCCTTGAAATTTGATAAAGGTTCAATTATGTAATTTCTCATATTAATCACCTCCATTTTGTGTACATCTAATTTTGTGACAATCCGTGCATTGTGCAAAGTGCAATACATCATAAAATATATACATGTACAAGAATTTCTGTGCGATACCTCTTATATGAATCCTTTTTCTTTGAGAATTTTTTTTAAAACATGATGCACGCATCCTAATTATACTTGGAATATCTATATGAATGCAATCTTTTGAAAACTCAAAACATTTTTTTCATTCAGTTTTTCCCACACTCCTACTGAATAGGAGCATAGTTCAACAAATTTTTACGTCCAAACCTACCACACAACTTTTAATTTTCGAATTTTAGAAAATTCAAATTTTCCAAATTCAATTTCTTATGCTATAAAGAAGATGGAAAACGGAAAAGCTTCATATTTCTCCGATATTCTTTTCACATACCTTCCTCCGTACTTGTGATTTTGGCTACTATTCTAGAAAAAATTTATTTACTTCCCCAAGCATAGTTTACATTGGAAAATATATCCTTTTTAACTTTTCTGTTGATGTTTCTATCGCTGTCTTTAAATTTTTTTATTTTCCTTTTAGTCATCTTATTCTTGTTTTATTCTTTTTTTTATACAGCAACTGAATACAACTATCATCTAGGGCAAGGAGGTCAAGGACCATGTCCACTTTGACTCAAAAAGGTTCTACTCTAGGAATCCAAGTAACCCATATGCTCCTCCTAACGCCTATTACTTGTTACAAACTTAGGCTATATTACTTATGACGAATAAGATCTATTCATCTCTTTTATTTCATGCTAAAAAAGGAATAACTAAGTCTCATTTACTGTTGTTATTGAGGGATTCAATCTATGCAGTCTCTATCTAAAAAGACAACTAAGATTTGGGAAATTTTCTCTTTACCTTTCAGTTTTCCCCAACTAAGGTCTACCTATCCCAATCACGTGTGTCTTATCATCTTATTAGTCTACACACATGAAGCGACATTTCTACGTTTTCACTAGTGTCCTAAACATCTTACGGGAACTTCTATAATTACTAAGAGTAATTACTGCTATAACCTTATACTTTTCTCATTACACCTAGGAAATGATTCATATCCACTGCATATTTAAAAGTCTAATTTGGTTTTGTCGTACTTCTTGGCACCGACACGAGTCCAAAAGTCACCACTACAAGAATTTTGATTTTTAGTAGCGCCAAAAAAACGCAACTAAAAGTTTTAGCAGCGTTTTGATGAACGCTGTTATAAAGCCCGCGACTAAAAATACCTGATTTTTAGTTGCACTTATTTCAACGCTACCATAAATCCTTTTACTATAGCGTTTATGAAATGCCACTATATTCTTTTTTTGCAGCGTGTATAAAATGCCACCAAAATGTTTTTTGACGCTACCAATAGCATTTCGAATTTTACCCCTACTTTGCGGTTGCGTTTACTCAACGCCACTATATGTATTTTCGTAGCGTTTTTGAAACGCTACTAAAAGTTGACGATCATTTTGCACTATTTTTTCATGCTATTATTTCCGATTGATGGTCTATTTTTTTCTACTATATCAATCAACCGTAAACTTTGAAACATAAACACAATCGAACTACGTATACAATCGCAAAATACATATACACATAAACATTCAAACATAAACACAGTTAAAAACCACAAAATACATAAACAAAAGCACTAACATAAAAAATATGTTAACCATACATAGAAGTTTACACAACCAAACTACGTACCGCAAACAATATGCTAATGCTACAGTTAAAGTACCATAAACATCTGAACTAAGCAAGTACAATAAACAACCAAACTACCTAAAAAGTACGATAGAATAGTGCTGCTACTACTCATTCTTCAGAAACGCCTACCTGTAAACAAAATATAATCAACAATGAGACTCAAGATATAATCAATACTGAGACAATAATGACAGGACCATCAATACTGGGAAAACAATGAGACTAAAGTTATGCACAACTGAATATGTGCAATCTTATGTTCAACTGAATATGCCAACTGAATATGAAAACTAAAATAATGTGCATGTTAGTTTTGGCCAAGAATAAAATGAAAATGAATATTTGTCATCAACGTTTTGTACATTTATCTCTGCCTGTACATTTTCAGATACTCAAACACAGATTTTCATATACTAGAACACAAATGAAAATATAAGTGTACATGAATTATTTTAGATAGTGAAATTAGGTAGGTGTTAGAAGTCTGCCATACCCATATGGATACAGCCAAACACAGATTCAAAAAATTCATAACGATACATGCATTTGTTGATAAAAATATGGGACAATAATATAATACGGTCCTAGTATGTAAAATGACTGGAAACTTAGGATCATAAATTATCTTTTAAGTACGTACAGTTAGTCGATATAACGTATGGCTACTAATGGATTAAACCGCCGACTAATTACAGTTAATATATTAAAGATAAATACTATATTTTGATGAGCCTGATCATACTAAATTCCAACATAAATTCTAACTTATTCACATTGTTGCATATTCACATAAATCATTCAAGTACAACAACTCATTGCACATCTACAAGCAGGTTATAATAAGGAAATTTAGAGGAAAATTTCAAATAAATTTGAAGGCAGCCCCTTTTCAAATCAATTAGGCATTATAATTATTTGAGTTGATGGTTTAAGTATTTTGTTGCTACTGGTTATCCATGGTGGTAATTCTGCAAGAAGTTTTCAAGTACATAAAGAATTGCATACCGTTCAATTTGGTTCCATAATGACTTTTGCCATCGGCCAAGCTATCGGAATGCCAAAGGCATCTTCCAAGCACGTCAACTCCGATGTAGGTCTCCATAGCACTGCATCTGGAACTCTCACAGTTTTAACCCAAACTTTTCTCTTCGTTTTCTTTTTCAAAATCATTTGGATAATCCTTCAACAATGCATAAATGTTTCTCCCAGTTAGAATTCTAGGAGCACTACCTTTTTCTATGGTGTTATCAAACAATGCCTTTTGTTTCCTCCATGAATCTGAAGTAGGTAGAAATCTTCTATGACCCATGTAGACTCTCTTTCGACTGTGATTCAACCAACGAGAATGGATATTGACACCACATAATGGGCAACCTTTTTCCCCTTTCACACGACATCCAGGAAGATTTCCATAAGCCGGAAAATCGTTAATCATCCATAGCAAAATTACATTCAATTTAAACAAAGTTTTACTAAATGCATCGCAAGCATTAACTCCATTACACCACAAATGATGCAAGTCTTCCACCAAAGGCGCCAAATATACATCAATATCATTTCCGGGTTGCTTTGGGCCTGGAATAAGTAAAGTTAACATAATATTTTCTTTCTTCATACACAACGTAGGCGAAAGATTTTATCTCACAAGCATTACCGGCCAGCAACTATATTTCAAACTCAACATGGAAAATGGATTGAATCCATCTGTAGCAAGACCAAGCCTAAGATTGTGTAGATCAGACGAAAAAGATGTATACTTTTCATCCACCATTTTCCATGTCATAGAATCCACGGGATGACACATTTTTCCATCTTTGCTTGTATTTTTAATATGCAATCTTAAATCTGTTGCCATCTTTTGAGATCTATACATTCTTTTAAATCTCGGAATTATTGAAAAGTATCTCAACACTTTAACAGGATTACCTTTTATAACCTCTTCAGTATCTTGATTTTTCTTCCATCTCGAAGAACCATATTTTGGACAAATATCTAAATCTTTGTATTCTTTTCTGAAAGGCAACAGTCATTCTCACAGGCATGTATCTTTTCAAAACCCATGTCCAATGTTCTAAGAAATTTCTTTACTTCATATAAGGTTTTGGGAAGCACGTTATTCTTCGGCAAAAATAAATGTTGCACGGTTAAAAGCTTATCAAACCCACTATCAGACAATCCAGTCTCACATTTAAGATTAAACAAGATGGTGATGGTAGATAATTTTGTATGATTTGTGCAACCATGATATAATGGAGTTTCTGCATCTTCCAAGTTCTTGAGTAACTCATCCTCGTTACTCTGAGAATCAACATTATCTTTATCATCATGAAAAAAATCTTTATCTTCATAGTGAATCATCTTGCATAAATCATATACGTCAAACGTATTTGTTTTCTTCTCATCAATTATCTATTCGCCATGGTTAAACCACACCGTGTATGTATTTAGGATCCATTCCTCCAATAATTAAATGTTCAATGATGATGTGATCATCATGACGACTAAGATTAAGATTCCGACAATATTTGCAAGGGCATAAAAAATTTTCTACACTTCTTACATTCCTTTTTGCAGCATGCACGAAATTCATTACTCCTTGTCGGTACTCTACGCTAGTTCTATGACAAAAGTTAAAAACATAAAAAAGAAATTTAGTTTTAATATTATATTACATGTTCTAATTCTCAAAATACATATTAAATTAAGCATTGTTTTATCACTTGTTTAAAAAAACCCAATCTTTTTCCATCGTCGACATGTGAAGGCAAATAAGTTCCCAATCTTTGACGTAGAAATTGGTGACACCTCCTCTTCATATGTCTGATACTAATTTAAAAAAAATAAGTTACTGCGTTAATGCTACTTCTTAATATCAGGCCACCCAATCATTCTAAAGATTAGCCAAATAAAAATTTGTTCAATGACGTTTCAATGAATTTTTGTTAATATAGAGAGAAGAGGAGTTTCAATGATATGATGGATAAATAAATGTTTAAGATGAACATGATATATATTATTGAAATTATGCTATTTTTTGATGATTCTGTTGATGTTCGTTTTGTTCAATCAGTACACTGTAAATCAGAGACTTCTCAACATTCAAGCACTATAGTAACACTATGTTTTTTTCCAACGTGGTTAATTGGCGTCTAATGGGATTTGATCTCAATGACTTTACACATACATACCAGTATTTCACAAAGGATATCACTTAGTCTACATGTTCTTGAAAGCAAGATGTTAAATTCTCTGCATTGCAATTTCTCAAGCAACACGATTTTGGATATCATAGAGGCAAAACTCTATGTTGATTTACAGTGCTTGTAGCCCAGGTGATTGCTAAAAGCAACTCATACTTCACTGCAAGAACCATTTCAAGCCCAGGTGATTGCATATTTTTTATTCCTCTCTATATATATGTGTGTGTGTGTGTGTATACACAATAATCATGGGTGTAGCCAGACTCTCCATGTCCAGACATGTTGATATTCAATATCTTCCATATTCAATTTTGTGATTATTCGTACTTGCTATACAAAATTTGTACTTTGGTTAAAACGGTAAAAAATTACACAGTTTAACCCTAGACATAGCCAAGCTTTTATTCATTTAATAAAAAACAAAAATATATAAATGGGTAAACTAGGGTTGAATAAAAGATCTTCATTATTAGGGTTGAATCAACAATTTTAGTTAGAAATTAGGCAGCGATGCATGCAAATTAGGGTTAAATAAAAAAGAATCACAAAATCAAATCACAAAATCGATTTAGACGAACCTAAATATACCTAAGCGATTGCTGGCTGCCGCGAGGATGCTGAGTAATGCCACGAGGATGTTGAGCAAGGACGGAGTGGACAATGAAAAGTGAACTTGATCTTCAGTTGATGAAATTTGAGTGATTGCTGGCTGCCGCGAGGATTTAAAAGGTGGAAAATTTTATGTAGAAGTAATCGAAATGGGGAGAGATTTTTGTAAGTATACGTGAGATGGAAAACAATGACTCTGGTCACGTTTATTTTTGGCTAGGCGGGAAAAGTTTTCTAAGGAGCGGGAACAAAAATTTTTTAGTCACGAAACATATTTTGGGAAAAATATTTTTGGTTGCATTTACGATAAAATGCCACATTTTTTTGCGATCGTAAATGGTTTTTCTTGTAGTGCACCTTAGGCTTTGGAATGGTGTATCCGGAGGTGCGGTTTATCACAACTACTATATTGCTATGGGTCGAAATAGTTGTTTGATCTACCTTTGATAAAAGCGGTGTATTTCGCTTTGGGTATCAGTGACATTCCTTTGTAGATGATGGCATGGCTTGTGTAAAAGATATTAGTGCAGACCCTAGGAATGTGGCAATGCGGACTCTAAATAGATGCCAGCGTAGACCCTAAGAAGGTGGCGACAAATACCTTAAAAAGTTAATGAGATGGCGCTTCCCATTATATCCTTTTGGTATAGGGATCCTTTGGGTTTGTATGTGCTCGTATGCATTATTTAGTTTTTTGTTTTATGAAGGAATGCTTTAGCGACTTACTTCTTGATGTTTACTGTTACAACATTAGTGCAGCTTGGTACATTAGGGTGGTGTGGTATACTTTTGATTTGAATTGATCCTTGTAGTGCTTTTGACTCTATTTCGTTCCACACTGCCAGTTGTGTGTGAAGTACAAACCCTATAGTTTTACTCAAACACGTTCTATTGGGCTTCATGTATTGTTCTTTGTGCAGTTCCTTTTTAAAGAGGCTGTGACCCATATTGCCTTTTCATATTACCTATGCACTCTGTTTACTTCGCATGCTTGAATTATGGATCTACATCACGTATGTTTATAGGAGAAAAACAAGTATAACATTAAAGATTATCAATCTTTTTTATAAAGTTATCCTCTACCATTTATATTAATAGATTACTTGCATACTCCTTAGTTGTTGATATTCCTCAAGCTAAGGATGCTATGTTTAATACTATTACTATATTGAATAAAAGAGATAGGATATATGTATGTATTTGTTGATATTCCTCAAGCTACGTACATTTATATTTTGGGCATCACAAAATGGTAGGTACGAGTGAATAATATCCTTTTGATTTGTTGATATTCCTCAAGGTCAAAATGAGATTAGGATAAGGAACCATGGGACCTTTTGCGGGAATATGATAATCGATATTCCTCAAGGTCAGAGTCCTAAGGAAAACGAGTTTAACACCCACTAGTGAAGTCGAGAGACTATTATGTTTCATCTTATGGTTTTTAGAAATATAAAAGACCAACGAAAGCTTATTAGTAAAATGAATGTAATGTTTAGCCTTTACAATATTCTAAACAAATCTACTATGAATAATTTTCTAATCTACTAAGTTAATATTTCTACACCTAAGTTGTTTTCTAAAAATGACAAACTCACCGTACCTAAATACATAAACTATCTAAGAGAGATTAAGATAGCACTGACATATGACCGCTTATGGTTATCGATAACCGAACCGCTGAAGGTATGGACCCCGAACTCAAAATTGCTTATAATAAATGGATAGTTGACCAAGAAATCTCCTAAATTTACGTGTGGTCTACATTAGACAAACCGTTGTAGCGATAACATGAAAACATGAATGTCTATCAGGTCTTTGATAGCCTTAAAACTTTATATGGGGAACAATCTCAGTCCAGAAGACACAAACTTACTAAGCAACCGTTTAACAATAGTATGTCAAAGGAAACAAAAGTGGACGATTATATCTTAATGATGGAAGGCTATATTGATAAACTTACTCAATTAGACGTGACGATAAGCAATGAGCTACAAGTGAACTTGATCTTAGGGTCTGTTACTCTAGAATTTAGCCATTCATATTAAACTACAATATGAACCAGTTGGTTGTAAGCTTTGTGCAACCACTTAATATATTGAGATCAACCGAGTCTTTATCCAAGGATCAAGGCACAATGCTCGCAGTTAAGTGTAAAGCATCATCGTCGAAAGGTTCGAAGAAGAAGAAAAGGGTTAATGAGAAGACTAAGAAGACTATCCTAGCCGATAAAGGTTAATTTCATCATTTTCATAAGACGGGTTATTGGAAATGGAACCATTCAGAGTACTTGAGGATTGTCGAAGAGAAGAAATATAATAGTTTTGCTGCTCCTACATGTATATTTACGACTCAAAATTGTTAGCAATCAATAAATGTCTTGGGCTTTAGATATTGGATCTGAAACTCACATATGTAATTTGTTATAGGGATTTAGGAATAGAGGTCATGTGGCAAAAAGAAAAATAAGGCTTCAAGTTGCTGATGGATCTCTGGTAGATGCAAGATTTGGAGATTATCATTTATCTTTGCTAAATGGATTAGTTTTGATATTAAATAATTGCTATTATCTAAAAGATATTATTTGTGGTATTATTTCTATGTCTAGATTATCTAAGACTGTATATATTTGTCATTGCACTAATAATGTTATGAACATCATATTGGATGGTAATAAATTTGCGATAGTATTTTAGATAGTGGCATTTATGTGATTAATATTAATTATGTCTGTTGTAACAATCCTAGTTTTTAAGTCATAAAATTAATAAATTTAATTAAAATAGAAATATTTGAGTTTGATTTTTGATAATTATTATTTTGAAAATAATTTCTTTCTTGTTTGAAATTTAACTAAAAAAAGATTTTGTTCCAATAATCTGAATTATATTAGTAAATTCTTTTCGAATAATATGTTAGAATTAAATAAATGTTTAAGTAAATATACAATATTTAATGGTGTATGTAATTTTTATATCACTAAAATAGTTAAGAAATAAATTTATTTCAAATGAATACTATGAATAACTAAGTAAAAACAAACAAGTATTGAATTAAAAGGAATATCGAAATATAATATGTAGAATAAATTATAATTCAATCTAAATTAGATTGAAATAAATTTACAAATAAATAAATAGAGTTCTTTAAAAGAAGAAAAATGAATTAATTCATACTAGAGCCCAAACCAAAGCCCAAGCCCACACTTTTATTCACAAATTAAAGCCCTCCTTTTTTTGTGAATCTTCTAGCTAGCCCCAAATCAAAACCCGTACGCCATTCTATAATATGCCATAAATCAATTCGTGCTTCCCAAATTTAAAAAAGAAACAAAAGTAAAAGGAAAAGGAACAAGAATAAATTTGAAGTCATGCTCGACCAAGTAGGCATGAAGAAGGAGATAGCAGTCGACTTTAGGGGAGGGGCAGAGGATTGGCGACACTATGGCTGGTGGGATGCGACATGGAGTGATGTGATGTGGAAGGCATTACGACCTAGAGGTCTTGTGTGCGTGCCGACATGGAATTGGAAGTGGCGAAGGCTGGTGATGTTGGTGATTGGCCGGTGCCTTTAGTGGAGTATGTTATGGAGAGACTGTACGAGCATAGTTTATGAGGCGATGTTGTTGATGAGGGTCAGTGCAGCGGTTGGAGGCAGCTATTGATGAAGTGGTAGTGAAAGCTTTGGTTTGTGGAGTTGCAATCATCAATTTTAGTGAGTTCACAACTACTGTCTTCTTGTTTCTTCTACTTTCATTGATTATTTGATAATGAATTCATTGGTTAATACAGATTGAATTAGATTAAAATTATGTTGATAAGTGTTGCCTTGATTTGAGTATGTCCCATGTATTCTTGTCATTGTAATGTAACGTTGGTCGATTATTGATTATTCATATATTATATATTACTTAAAAAATAAATTGATGTTTGCAGACAATAATAAGCAATATTTGAAATTGATTAGAAAGGGAGTAAATGAATTTAAAATGCGAAGATTAGAAAGAAATAAATTAGTTTAGAGATTAATATTGAATTTTAAAATGATTTTTTTATACCTTTGGGAAATGTTTTATGTCCAAAATTATATTGGTGTTGGAATTTTATTTCAAGGATTTGACAGTTATTTCAACTGAAAATCCTTATTGGAAAAGTACTATTATTTGAAATTTACTGTTTGAAAGAAATCATGAATTATAAAACTTACTTGAAATTATTATTATTATTTTTAATTATTAGAGAGGAATTTTAAAATGTGTGAATTATTTTAAAAGAAGTTTTAGAGATTTGGAATTGAATGATGTTTAATATATAGATTCCCTATTAATTAAATAAGAGGTTTGGAAATATTTATTTTTTAAGAACAATAAAAGGATTTTTGGAAAAGAACAAGAATATTATAATTTATTCTTCTCTGAATTTAATAAAGACATTTGAAATTGTGTTGAAGATTTTTCGAAAAGTGTATTTTACAATAAAACCCCTTTAGAATCAATAAATAGTAGCAATGTGTGTTTTGAATGATTTAAATTTCTATGTAACAAGGAATTCGAATAACTAGAGCTATAATATCGTTTGGTATGGGGATTTCGGTATTATTTCTTCGATTATTCTTTGGACTCATCATATAGAATAATATTATGTAAAATTCTAAATTGTGAGGAATTTAAGCAATGGATTAGTAATACCGTTTGGTACGTGACATTCAGTAATATTATTTGATTACTCTTTTGACTCATGGTATAAAATATTATGCGAGCGTAATTTACAAGCATTGAGTGAACGAGCGAATAACACCAGGTGGCATGGAACGCCTAAGCTGGTATTTGGTCAAATACTTTTTGTGTAAACACCACTCTAACATAGTTGAATATATGGGGTATTATATTTATGGTGATGCAGACTGAGAGTGAGTAGGCTAAGAGCAATAAGTGTGTTATGTATTGTGTGTATACTCCTATTATAGACATGTAGCGAACCATATTGGCCTGTATCCATCTTATCAGCGTGATTGCGGGGTTGCTCCTTGAATCCATGGTACACTTTTTTGATATATAAGGCTAAGAAACAAGGTTGAGAGCCACTGCTCCTATGTCACATAGGCCAACAGTCTGTCATCATTAAGGGCACTTGTAGGGTCATGACCATCGCATAGCGCAATCTTGCACTTGATGGATATTGGATCACGATGTCCGTTGATGTAACTAAGTTTGTATATATAGCAGTGAGAGCATGTGAGGAAGACACTTGGAGTAGGTCGAGTGCCACCAGTCTCCTGTCTGGCTATTATTGATGAGATGTCATAGGCATATACTTATTCACCTAAATGAGATCATTGTATATACAGCCGAGAGCCATTCGGATCATTTGATGAGACTGATGCTGAAATGAATGTTTATACTGTCAAGAGCACATAGGACTAAGAGTCACGATGACTATCCATGATACTTAGAGTTGAGTGGACTAGTAGAGCTACGAGAGACCGTATGACTATTTCATTGGCTGAGAGCCAAGTTGATTAATATGAGATTTAAAGTCTAGTTGATTATTACGTGATTATCGATTTCTTGGATTATTACGAGACTTTGAGTCTATAAAGTTGTGTAACCCCATGCACATCAATTATAATGCTATTGAGGATAGCTAGAGGTGTTGCGCGGATGAAGTTGGAATCTGTATCTATCTTTTATATGGTTATTTGAGAGATGACCCTCCCTACTAAGGTAAGCCGTATTTATAAATTGTGTATGTTTGATTTGGGTGATTTTTATGTGCTATATACATATACATATATATTTGTATGTATTAAGTAAGATGAACCCATCTCGAAGTAAATTAGATTATCCTATTATATAAATAACTATCCTCCTCTAGGCCCAAC
Organism: Allium cepa; assembly: GCA_030765085.1. Taxonomy (NCBI): domain Eukaryota; kingdom Viridiplantae; phylum Streptophyta; class Magnoliopsida; order Asparagales; family Amaryllidaceae; genus Allium; species Allium cepa. The sequence goes on from CM060932.1 coordinate 171,684,314, forward strand.
AATCAAAAGCTAGTCACCCCATCCTTGATCCCGTAATGTCTCGGACTGACCCGATTGCGAACTGAGGGTGAGTAAGTTAAGAGCCATAAGTGTGTCTATCTATTCTTTGCATACCACTATATATAATGTGGAATAAAACAGATTGGATAGTATCCATCCATGTGGCCTAATTGCGCGGTCACTCCGCGAATCCATGACAGACCTTTTGATAAAGTTACAGGTATGACCTAAGGGCAATTATGTAATTTGTCACATAAACTAACTCTGTGATCAATCTTTTTCAAAATAAAAGATGGTTTTCTTTCTAGAATACTTATTATATAATGATAAAAATAGTTAAGTAATTAATTTAAAGTATATAGATGGAAAATCCTTAAATGATATGTTATGTGATAATAATTACAAGTGTTGTAAAGGAGAAATTTATCACATTGAGGATAACATATTATTTTAAATATTCCTAGTCAAGATGTTTCGAGAAAAGATATTGATTCATCCGTTGAGATTAGTGTATGTAATGCTCTCCAAATATTAGGCAGTTTATTTCTCATGGCTGTTGGAGGTACTAAGGAGTTACGTACTGATAGTTGTTGGATGATTATAGAATGACACACTCGAGCATTATATGTTGGTTAATATGACTAAAGTCAAACAAAAAATTTCAAAGTGACGATGCTACACAATTCCCTCTACTAGAATGTCATGGAACTTCAATATGGACACTTCACTTTAAATATAGTTAAATCATGAGGTGGCGTCCATCAAACCATCCCATGACTATAGTTAGGTCTGAGTTAAAGTGTTGGAAGTAAAACACAATTCAGTAGAGAATTCGTCTCCTCGGTTATGTGGGGCAGTATCACGGCCAATTGTAATCAACTCAAAATCAAAATCTCTGGCTAGAGTAATAAGGTTAATAGTAATTGTTTTATTGAACTAAGAATTTTGTATTTGGAATTACAAAGTTAAATATGGACGATGTTGGAGTTTTGACCAAAAGAAAATTCCACAAGTCCTAATGTGATATAATTTTGATGAAGATAATTAGTATAAATAATCAGTACTACTAGGTACCGCTTATAATAGTAAAATTAGATTTCACTAAAAAGTTTATTAGCAATAAATTGTGCCAAAATGTTACATCACTAGCTATGGTGATGTATGAACGTTAATATTCAAATTGTTTGGTATTAATTCCTGACTGATTTTACATTTTTGAGTCGCACAACCGTGATGATGAATTCTTCGAAAAACCATACGATTTAATTAATTTATAAAATGTTATGAATTAATTAAAATAATTAGTACTGGAGAAACATCAATTATTATTTGATGTTTAAGAATTGTTTGTAATTATTTAAATGCATATAGAAAAGATATATTATTGTGCATATATATATATATATATATATATATATATATGATATTGGTGTATTTTTAAAACGAGTTTAAATAAAAGATAGTTACATGAAAGGATTTATAGAAATCTTATTCCATTTGATGGAAAGTAAATTTGGCACTATCACGTAAAGAAAGAGGAGTGGGAGAGAGAGAGAGAATTAAGGGAATTGATTAGGGAAGTTTTAATTAAAAGAATGGGAAAACTTTCATTCTTTCAATTAAAACATGTCCACTAATTCATTTCCTATAGATTTTCATTCTTCTTGAAAAAATCCATTTCCTTTTTCTCTTTCTTCCTCCATCTCCTTTAGTGAATAAAAATTCATGTCTTCATTTAAAAAATCCCTAAATAATTCAAGCATTAAATAAAATAAATACAAAATTGGTTCTTTAGCTCACTATAATCTCTAGATATGATCCAATCAGATTTAGGAGTCTTTATAGATTTAAGATGTGATTTATTAGCCACATCCAAATGTAGTTCTATGATTTAAATTCATCTATGTATTTCTATCACTGATATAATTAGACTTATATGATTCACCTCATGTTTTAATTATTTATCTTGCCACATGTCACTTAAACCTCCCTTATGTCTATTTTGGTTAACATATGTTTATTATATTGTTAAGGTTAAGATCTATTTTTGTTCATCATCTCCCTTTAATATATATTCATGATCAATTGATATATTTTGGATTTGATGTTACTTTTGTTAACTTGATATTATTCTACGTGGTGTTTAGATCTGTAATTCTTATCATAAATTTACACATGCCTATTGTGTCAAAATTATTTTATTTTGTTTTGGAAATTATAAGAAATTGAAAACTAATTTTGAATCAATTTTTTGACAATCATAAAACATTTACATGCACAAATGCAAATAAACTGAAGTTAAATTATTTGTTGTTCTCTGAAATTAATCTTTAATTTTATATGGTAAATACTTGAATATAACTGTTTCAATCATTATTTCTAAAAAATGATTTAAAATTAATTAATGAACTTTAGTGCAAATTCTAATTCTTTATAGTTTTCTAAATTAAAGCCTCATGTAAAATCCTAAACTCTTGTTTCATTCCTAAATTGAACGTTTAGTCAAAACCGTTAACCTTAATCAAACATATTTGTATATACATATATATACATATATATCATATGCTAAAATGTTTGCCAATATACATTATTTTACATCTAAATTATTGAATTGTAATAAACATGTATATGGAAATGTACATGTGTAGTTGGATACAAATTTGTAAGAGGATTTCGTTCAATAGTGTAACCTTTTGTTGTCAAACCTTTCTTTAATTGAAATCATTTTCAATTAATGCTAATTTTGGATTTCAAATTGTTTTAACCAAAAAATGAACAAATACCAAAGGTATTGTATTGAGAATAAAAGTGAAGAAAAGTAAATTTAAAAGAGTTAGAATGATGATACAACATTTATAGTGGCTTGGATAATCTTGGCCTACGTCTCTTAGTGATTTTATTGCTTATATAACCAGTTTAAAAGGACTAGTCCTTACGGATCGATATAAATCCATGGGTGATTACCAGAAATTAGAGTAAGACAGAGCTAGAGCCAAAAATCCTTAAAAGTGAGCCCTATCCCTCTATTTATAGCTATAGGAAGACAAAAATCTTGTCGCCATGATCTCCACCTCATTTTCCATGACATAGACCACTTCTCCAAGAAAATAGGTGGACACATCATCAAATTCAAAGGCTTGAATTAGTACCGATCCATATAATGTTCATACGGACGATTTCGAACTTCTGTCCTGGCTTGATTCATAGTTGGCTTCATGATTCCATACATGTCTGCATCATTATTAACTTGTTTCGAAGTCCAAATGGTGGATTGGTAGAAGAATGAAGTTGTTGATTTAAGTACTCAAGGTAATCGATAGAGAATTGCATGAGATCGATGAAATGAAACTTTGAAAGCCTTCTATCATTAACATTAGTGGGTAAAAGGAAGTTGGGCTTCATTAGCTGAAGAAAAGTGGACCAATATTGATACGTAAAGTTGGATCGGTACTGATCCAACACATGTTGGATTTTGCACTCTGGATCCTTGTGGTGTTTTGGTCTTTGGACTCTTGGGCAATCACTTTGGACTTCCTACCTTGATAGCTTCCAAGTTTGATTTGTCCAGTCTATTCGAATATTTCCAAACCAAAAGGCAGGATAACACTTGACCTTCAAAGTACATCTTATTTCAGACATGATATGCTTTGAATCGTGACAAGTCGGGTTTGCCTTAAAGACCCCATTCTATGCATTGAATGGTATTTATCCTTCCTGCAAATCATTTCTATGAAGATTTACATCGATAGCTATTCATCACAATGCTTTTCTTGCATCCGGCATTTGAATTTGAAATGTGCCCTCTCGATCTATCAATCCGAACTCAGCAATTTTGAACAGGCTCCTCTTATAGACTTACCAGGTTTGAATCTGATTTTCTTCGACTCTAGTCATTCGTGGTAGGATATGTACACAAACATGTATACACATGCACATTTTCCAGTAGCTCAATTATGGTACATACATACACTCACAATGTGTACACAAGGACCGTCATCAACATTTTTTTAAAATAAGACTCGGTACCGATTTAGGACTTGAAAAATCCTATTTGTCTACCTAGATAATTAGGATTGTTGGGTTATATAACCCGATTGCTTTCTCTTCCCCCTTACTTTTAACTTGCTACCGAACCAAGCTACCTGCCACCATTAAAAGACTTCGACTTTAAAACTGAACCTATCTCCATCCCTTAACCTTAGGATTGCCATTGCCACCCATCTCTAGATGAACTCGACGTCACTTGTCATGCTTAAACCCAGTTCAAACTATCTCCACTCAATCGACTTCACCAGGATTCGACCTTATGCTTGAACATAGGTAGGTGCTGACAATGATGGAAGAGAAGCTGGGGATTAACATGGATGATCCTTGCATTGGTAGCTACATTTTGGATTGAGAGAGAGGGAGGAAGTCGAAGGTTGAAATCCACATCAAGGGTTCAAATTGATACCGATCTAACCTTTGGGTTTTTCCTTCGAATTCTTATCTTGAATCCCTTAGTGAATTCGCAATACTCAGGTTTTCCCGAGTGATTTGTCTTGATTCCAAAGGTGTACTTGGTGCATAGACACTAATGCAAAGTTCATTGGGACGGTTAACAATGACGGTTACTCCAAGTGATAACCAAATTTCAAAATGAAATGTTGTATAATATCAAAAATATGCATTGCACGACACAACACTAGGTTCCACTTTAGCACAAGAGTACGGCTTATGATTAATCTGATTGTTTGCACCAAAAATGGTTACAAACACCCAAGAATATTTTTTGCAGAGAAGTAAGTGAAGAAAAGAAAAATTAAATGAGTAAAAGAACAAGTAAGCAATAGATAATAAGTAGCAATCAAAGACATAAAGGTTTATAATGGTTCGGTTTTGTATGCCTATGTCCACTTTGAAGATTATCCATTATTACTGTCTTATGAATCTGACTACAATAGTTGAAAAAAGCTTGTACTTGATTACAATGGAGTCTATAATAATAAACAGCATAAAGATTTTGAAAATGAACCAATAGGTATGAATTTATAGGATGAGATGATGAGATATTTCGCTAAGATTTCGGCAGAAGGCTCTCCAGGTCTATAGGGGCCGACCATAGCGATCGATGAACACAACTTGCTGTTTTGGAACGATCAGTATAAATCATACCGATTATTATTTTGACCTTTGATTGCCATAGGATCGTTTATGGGGAAGGGGAGGTCCATATCCCTCCAATGCCTTGCTCTTAAAATATGAAGTCATTCCGAGTTGTAGATTGTGAGACATAGACCAATCTTTATTGCATGTGGATCGTTTGCTGAATTACACCGATCGTTAGGAAGGAATGGTAGAAAACGATTGCATAAAACGTTGGCATTTCTTAGACCTTATAATTTTGATCTGTGATCGTTTTTGTGGGCTCCGTCATTCAATATATAGACAGCCTGAAAGTTTCAAGTGAATTGGCCTTGTGGATTTTGAGATATCGATAAATCTTCGCTGATTTGAGCTGTTTTATGGATTGTTCCAGATCGATCCATATAAATCATTGCTTTGTCCGTAAATCAGGCATATGAACTTCAATCGACCTAAAATTATGATTATAACTTCATGGGGCTATGCTTGTCACTCCACACAGATTGCACCCCGATTGGGTCTTGGTTCGAATCTGTTCGACCATTGTCCACGGTATCGTATGCAATTGATTCTCAAGGCTAGTAACCATCAGTTTCTAGCTAAGTTGGTGATATCACGACCTTGTCAAAAGTCACAGACTTCAATCATTGAAAAAGGACACCATTTAGTTCGCTGAATGGTCTTTATCCTTTTTTGAGTCGCATTCATATTGAGGGTTGTGCCTTCTTTCGTTCATTATGTCTATTGGTTGATTTCAAATAGTATAAATACTAGATCATGACTTATCGATAATTATCTTATTGTTTTGTAGTGATTATCAGGCCACAATAATTGGATTTTTTGATCTACCTTCGATTGATTTCAAATGTGAATTCAATTTCTGTCAATTTTAAAAATTTGAACTTTAGAACGTATATTAGTTCATATATGTGTCCATACCTGAACTCCGATCACGATTACATGTCCACAGGTCATTGTCAAGATTCAAAGTTATTCCTTGTCTTGTGTGAACATCCACGACAAATCATTAATCATTGAATGGGAAGTTGGATTGCCTTTGTACGATTATTATTTTTTGTTTTTTAAAACAAATGATTAAGGCCGATCGTTATCACTGAATGGGTTTTCATATCCATCTATTTACGATCGTCCTTTTATAATCGTTGCCATTTTCTATATGTATATTTTTTCAATGATCATTACCGATCGTTAGTTCGTATAAAGGAACTCGAGATCGTTCTTGGTTGTGGAACGATTGGTAAGAATTCTAGCTTGAACGATCGGTATTTCTCTTGAATGATCGGTATATGCTCTTCCTATAAAAGCTTTCATACTTGACACTTTTTTTGAATCTAGGCCAATTATTTCTGGGCTTACAGAATCTTGGATTGTTTTAGAATGATCGGTGCAATTTCTGGGCTATGAAGGATCGGCCTGCCCATCCATATAAAAGCTTTTACTTAGCAACTTCCATCTTCACTTTTCACTTTCGTATCGTTCAAAATTTCAACAAGAAAAGAAAAAGAATGAATCGTTCTCCCTCTTTCCTACCATCGCTTCAAACAACGATCAAAATTCTCCAACTAAGAAACATCCTTTCATCACTTCAGCTCTAGTCGATCGTTTTCTTCTCTTATCCATTACTGTTGCTTCAGATCTTTCTTCAAATCGAATTCGAATCTACATTTTCTCCTTAGGTCTCACACTTAGGTAGAATGACTTATACTTGCTTTATGGTTCGAGGACGAGACTTTGAGTGCCTTGAATCTTGTGTTAATTAGTTTAGTTGGTGGAATCATTCGATCTAAATCAAGTTGGGGTGGATGGGAATTGGGGAAGATGGAGCTGATGAGTGCGGGGAATGCAGATCGACGCATGACGATTGTCCTTGGATAATTAGTAGAGCTTTGGACTTTGTGAATTATGAAGTAAATGGATCGACTAGCAGAACGATTGTATTCATAGAGTAGAGACAATGATCGGTTTTAGAAGGTAAAAGAGAACGATCGGTGGTAATGAAATGATAAAAAATGATCCGTAGGACTAGACCTAGGAACGATCGGTTGGGTGATGCTCGAATGATCAGTTTAGGAGAGTTAAGTTGAACGACCGATAGCAAGGCATGGGGAACGATCGGTGATGTTAAAATAAATGATTAATGTTTTGCATATAAACCTTAAAAGTGGGACCTAGTTAAATAACCTTCAACCAATGGTGTGCTTCGGCCTTGCACATTCAAGTGAACTTATATGACATGTATAGGACTTGAACTACATACCCGGTAGTGTATGACATTTGAACTTTGACATGAACCAACGCCTTCGACTATTCTCTAGGAGCTCATCAGTGACTTGAATACAAAATTAAACTTTCACTTGCTGATAATCGATCTTGAAACTAAAAACTGCATTGTTCCCTAATGACATAGAGAAATGGTTGAGACGGTCAGGTCTGACTGTCTCTCTGGTCGAATCTCGAAGTCTTGTCATCTTTTCCCTTTTCACTTCCGTACAACTTATTACTATATTGTATAGCACTTCATCGCATCAAACTAGCACTCATTATGCACTTAAGGGTATAGGTTAATTTATTTAAGTATGATTTTTACTGAGTTTAATAGCGATGGGTTGTAGACGTTCTGGACGTCTTGCTGCTATGCCAGCTGGTTCATTTTCTCAATAGGATAATCCTGACATGGAATCAACTTATGGAACCAAGTTTGATAATCAGTCCTCTAGTTATCATTCAGAATGACCGAAAAGCCCAAGCCCACAGTTTGACTATTTGATGCAAATCCTATTCTCCCACCAGAAGTTGTTGATCCTGCTCCCGACACTTTGGAGGATGCAGTTATTTTAGAGAACCTTTGATTCTGTAAGCTCTAAAATTAAGGAAGGTGCTCTTCGCCTAATCTTCATAAGGCATGGAATTCCATTTGAGGATATATTGGTTCCATCGTGTGATGACAGGGCTTATAGACCCCTTGAAGGATATACAGTGTGCAATAAATTCATGTGCTGGTCGGATGCATCTCGCCATTTAATTCGTACATCCAAGAAATTCATCATTGTTTGAGGATAGCTCTAGTGCAACTTCAATTGAACGGCTACGCTCTTCTCAATTGTACTTATATGGTATTTATGGAGTTCTTGCATCTTCCTCTGAGCATCAACGACATTCATCTCACATTCTCTTTCAAGCGACGGATAGGGAGTCTTTTGTTTACATTTCTTAAGTTAGCGAAAAAGTGTCAGATACTAACTAATACATGGAATAAATTAAGCTCTTTCAAAGGTGAGTGGTTTTTTGTTCGATGTCCTCTCGATTTTTATTGACAATGGCTGGAAAGTCGTAAGTGTTATCCACCATCTTTATATTAGCATGGTAAACCGATATACAGGCCGTATTCCTGACCAAGTAATCCTTTTTATAGGCACCTTTACATGGCCCGGTAGTAATCTTTATGAGAAGGCGTTCATGACTCTCAAAAATGCACCGTTTTAAGAAAGGAACATCGAATATCTTCCCACGGATGAATGCCTTGTTACTTTTTGTTGACCAAAGAAAGCCTCAGCATAGGGCTAACAAAAGTAGCTCAGACTGCAAGGGTAAGACCATGGGTTTCAATCAGTCAAAGGAGAAATTGAATCGATCCTGTCATGCCCCCAGCTATGGATGGTCGAGAATTCACCGATACTGATGTCGAAGGAGATAAAGGCAATGTGCCCAGTCACAATGATGACGAATTTAGTCTTAGAGTCGAGGCTAGATCCTCGTAGGCCTCACAGCCTTCGGCTTCCGATAGAAGAAAGAAAACATTTGTTAATAAATTTCCTAAAAGTCACCTTTTTGATCAAATCAAGTTATCGATGGCTCCTGAAGTTGTTCAAGATGAATCCTCTTCTCAATTGTCCGAGCGTTCAAGTCTACCGCTTGATTCTTAGTCTGATCTACCAATACACCTTGACACTTTCCACTTCACTGACGTGATTATTGATAGGTAGGAATCTCCAACCAGAACTGGCACTAAATTCCAACTTCTAAAGGGGAAATTACTCCAATGAGCAAAGCTCCCGCACCTGGTTTGTTGGGGGATAACACAAGGACACTTGCACACACTTACACCCCTCAACATTGCATTATGCTCAACTTGGTCCTTTTAATGCTTAAAGATTACTAACTTCTGTTTTCCTATGCAGAAACAATGGTGAAGAAAAGGAACATGTTTGATTCCCTTTTGGATACACACCACCAATCCTTTGGTTCATGCTTTGGTTCATACCATCGAGGTGGTAGTCAAGAGTATTATGGTCCTAGTTATCGCTCCGATCGGCAGCGTGGTTGTAGCACCCCTAATTTTTGATAACATTATTCAGGAGATTTAATTAGATAAATTAAATAGAATAATGTAAGAATTATAATGATAAGGAGATTGAGATTTGAATTAACAATTAGAGGCCGTGCTTAAATTATTTAAATGGACTATGATTGATTATACATGTTAATTAATTAACACAAGGGTACTAGGGTAATTGTTGCACCATATTTCCATCACCCTTATATTCTCATGCCTTAACCATTCAAGTTCATTTTTGACAAAATAAAAACAAATGTAAGAAAAGAGAAGGATAGCCGGTCATTACTAGGAGAAAAGAAAAAGAAGAAAATTCAAGTAAAGCTTAAGATTCAAGCAAAGGAAAATTAGTCTCAATTCAATCTCCTTATCCTAATCAAGAAGAATAATAATTTATACCATCTTTATTCTGTTTTATGATCATATATTTTCGGGTTTAAGATTAAAACCATTTTATGATGATTTGGATGATGATATGCTTAGATTTATAATATGGTTGATTTAGACAAAATTGTTTAAATATTATTTTGCACGGTTCTAAGGGTAAAACTGATTATGGATGATTTTGAATGCCATGGAAAAATTATGTGTTATATAAAATATGATTTTGGAGATGTGTTTAAATTTCTCTAATTTTCCAAGCTATGAAAAAATTAATATGAATTTTCAAAGGAAAATATGTATAATTGGGTTTAAAATTTTATTTCGATTATTTTTGGAAGAATTGTTCTGGAATTTTTATATGTTAGATAACATATTGAAAGTGAAATCTCTAATTTCTGTGAATTTCACCTAAATAATTTACTATGGAATTAAATTTTTTTAGAAAGAAGGATTTAATTTCATAATTGGTTTTTCTTAGTGGAAGGGCTAAATTGCTAAATTAATCTTTGTTTAGATCTGAAATTTTGCGGCAGTTTTATTTGGAAAATAATTTGAAAAGTTAAGGCAACCAATTAAATGTTAACAAGTAGGCAGGTTAGTTATATAATGATTTCTTAAAAAGGTATTAAAACGGCTTTTACCTAGAAATTGTTTTCCGCCACTTACAGAAGCTACCTTTCGACCTGATGCTTCAACCTCAATCAAGTCAACACCAACCATGTCGAAACCAATTAAGCCAAACCCAATACGCAAGGTATCATAATGCTAGAACGTAGTGGATTGGAGAAAGGCGAAAGGCATGGTGTCAAAAGCATTGCTTCGGACGGGGTCGAAACCTTTGTTTTGTTTGCTAAAGAAACGCCTGTTTTATTAAATGTTTTCGAACGAGTCAAAACCTAAGCTTTTGATGGGGTCCTTTTAAAATTACTTTCGAAAGGGGTTGCTGCTTTTTGTTTAAGTAGTAGCTTCTGAAGGAGCTACTTAGTTTAGATGTTAATGTTTTCGAAAGGGGTAGTCTCGACCTGGTTGAAATTGTACTGCCGTTTCTTTTGCCTTTCGATTATATTGAAGTCATCAATGCTTTCGAAGCATAGCCTTTGTTTTAAACTTATACCGAGCCACTTCCAAAATGCTTTCAAAAGGGTTCAAGTGTTTCGAAGACAATGGTGTCAAGGGGGTTTCGACACTATCCTTCAATATTTTACTTAACTGTTCTAAGCTTTCAAAAGGGTGGTTTCGAAGATGTCAAACTCATCCCCAAACAATTTTATATAAGATCATTAATTTCGAAAGGCGTACTTTCATTGCTATTGAAAGGGGTACTTTCCTTTATATTCACTTTGACCCAAAAGATATTTTAAAGGTAATGCGACGAACCGGAATTTTTGAGCATTTAAAATCAGAATATTTAAATTGATTTTAAATATTTAAAAGTTAATTTTTAACTTGAATTCAAGTATCCCTATTTATTTGATAATTAAATTATTGAATAAATAATTTGAAGTTGGGTAGAATGTTGAATCTAGAGTTTTAAGCCTGTTAAAAATAAATTGAAGGCTTGTAAAATTTATATTGAAAATACTTAAGATAATAGAAGTGTTAAATTGGAATCTAATAGTGATTTGTTCAGTTTTGAAAATAACGTTTAAATTGATATTTAAAAATAGCTTTCCGAGGCACAGTCTCGGAATTCGACGAAATCAGTGCCATTGGATCTGTAATACTGAATTATTATGGGATTTCAATTTTCGTGGCATTTGGAGTTGTCATGTGAGCGTACGACTCATAAACGCACTGAAATTTATATCGAAAATCTTATATAAAAACCTGGACCCAAAAAGTTATCTTCTCCATACGATCGAATTAGGACTTGAAACCTTTTCCATTTCATTCGAAATAGGGGTATAACGTTATAAACGCCTAGCGACACGCCTGGATAGGAGGTCAAAATTTTATAGTTGCGTATTAAAGACGACTGGAATTTAAATATAATATATATCTGTTGACTCGAAAAAACATATCACATCAGAACTTTTTCAACATTTCAAATCACTGTATACAAGCCTTAGCCGACACGCAACTTAACCTTTTCTTTTTTTCTTTCCCATCGATTAATGTCAGCCGCAAAGCAATAATAATAATCTCGTAAACCAAGAAACCAAAATGGCTGCTTCCCTTTCGATTCAAATCGAATCATTATAAAAAAAAATAGAGGGATTTCGCATATACGAGGAAGATGCGGATCGTGTGCAGGTGGAGTAGATCTCATCGATCGGTTCTACGAAGCTCGCGTTCGAAGGGAAGTGGGGATGAAGCAGTTTTCGACTAGGGTTTGGCTCGCGATGGCGATTGAGGCGAGTGCGCAAGATCGGCGACTAAGAACGGCTGTGCGAGGCACGTGGCCTGAGGCGAGAGTGTCAATGGATTCGAGAGGGAAGAGGCGATCTTATGGAGGCTCGATTGATGTGGATTCTCATAAGAAGCCGTAGCAGTTGAGTTCGGCATGGGTTCATCGGCAACGTGAAAGCCGCGAAGCTAAGACGAAGTGGTATCGGGTTGAGGAGCCTTCGTGTTTATGCTGTGTTTATTCGTGAGGTAAAAATGGATTTTTATTTTTTCATTTAGCAGTATATATATATAGTATGTAAGAAGAAATGAATTTTTTACAGTAAGACAAGTTTTTTAATTTCCAAGTCGGCATATGTAACGACCCGTAAATTTGGATAATATTAAATGGATTAACTTAATATAATTTCTAATCTAATTGAGAATAAAATAAAAGTTTAGATATTTATTTTAGAAAACGTAGTGATTTGTTATAGTAATTGGAATTTAATAACAAGATTTTATGACAATAGATTTGGGTAGTGAAATTTGTCGCATTTGGTTAAAGGATTTATTTTAAGAAACCAATAAATGTTGTAATTGAAGATGTTAATAAAAATATTAACAAAAGGGGGTTTCATTAATATAATATAAATTTAGGAATTTATGACAAGAATTTAGATTTCCTATGTGTTTATATATATATATATAATGGTAATATTGTAACTATATGTGAATCTAGGTAGTAAAATAAAAGGCAGTGATGGATAACCAATATAATACAATACAAAGGAGTTGAAACGACTGTTGGGTTTTAAATGTAGTGTATATATATATAGTGAAAATCATCATAACCTCTTAATTTAATAAGATTGTTAAATTAATACTAAAAGATTAAAATTCGAAATAGTATTAATGTAACAATAAATAGTGTGAATTGCAATTGTATAATGGGATTAAATTGTTAATTTGAGGATGTAACCATTGGATAAATGTATGGTAAATTTATGGTAGTGAACTTTTAATGTATGTTGGATAGAACATAGGTGATTGTAATTCTGTAGTATGTATTAAATATAAATTTCATTCAATTATGAAGAAAGTTTTAATTAAGAGAAACGTTACCGTAATAATTATTAATGTAGAAACGGAAGAGTGTATAAATTTATAGTAACGTAAAAACATATTGTAAGGTAATAATTAAGTGCAGACTTATAAAATATATTTATGTATGTTAATTTCATGCATTTGGCTATAATGGATTTAATAAAAAAAAAAAATGGAATAGTGAAATAAAATGGATATAAAGGTTTCAATTACACATTGGAATTCATACTCACCATAAAAGGTTAATTGAAACCAAAGAAGTTAATATAGGAATCAAGGCGTATTTATTAATTTGGATTTATTGCAATAAGTTAATTCCATAAAATAAAGCTAAAGCTAATTCAAATTTTAACTGGACCATTGTTGTTATAACTTTAGAAGCAAGATTTATTTATGATTTGAGTATTTAATTCAACAAGTGGTATTTACGACAAATAAAATAGAATTGAACGTAAAATATTACGTTATTAACTTGAAATGGAATTTGTAAACATTGAGTGAAATCTTAAACTAATGTTAGTATTCGTCGTATTTACAACAATAACTTTGAATAATAGAAAGGAAGTGAATATAATAAATTAATCAAATTTATAGTGTTGAATTCAATTGGATTGGAATTAATAAATAGTTAAGAAAAATAAGGGTTATTAATAATTTGGAATTTAATTATGGTAAAAAGGTTAATTGCAATCCAAAGATGAGTTGGAATGGAAATCAAGTATTTATTTAATTTGATTTAAGAGGTGAGTATAAAGGTATAAGATTTAATAATTGGGTTTAGAATAAAATTTATAATCTCTAAATAATAAGGAAGTGCAGATATTTAGCTGCAAATTTATATACCGATAGATTTTAATTCACATCCAAGCTTGGTAAATAATTTAGAATTGATTGAAGTATATAAATAATGAAATGGGGCCTATATTAGAAGTTGAAATATAAAAATTGGATTTTTAATTTATTTGATTTATTTAATAAATATTAAAAATAGCCATTTTTGTCACGGACTCGGATTTCGACGAAACCAGTTTCATCGGATCCGTATCGGTGAATTATTCTAGGGTTTCAAATTTCGTATCGATCGGACTTGTCGTTTGATCGTAAGGATGCGAAACGCCTTGAAATCAATTTTATTAAAAATCAATTTGAAATCAATTTGGAAATCTTGTTTTCAGCATAACTTCTTCATACGATCGAATTTGGTCGTGAAACTTTTTCCATCGCGTTCAGAATATTTTTAAATACCTATCTGGATATATAGATTTAATAGATTCGGTTCTGGAGGCATAGCGGGCTTTTGGGCCATAGTTTGTTGCGTACGTTCACTCTTCTAGCCTATACGCTCTAACCTAACCCTAACTATAAATATACCATGGTAAACCCTAGCCTCCTTCCTACTGTCAGTTGGATATACGTACATATTTCTTCATCTCCTCTTTCTCCTCAATGGTTGCAAATCTGGATCTGCCTCAATCCAAAATTCAGTAAAAATTCAAACACCTCAGAAAATTCTCAAAAAAATATATGTTAAAGTATTCGATACGCGTAATCTCATGGTGTAATTTGCTTTTCAATTGGAGGTATCGTTCGTCCTGGAAAATTCGAAACAGTTCCGGCCGTTCATAGACAATTGCTCGATTCAACGGTAGATCTGAGTTGATAGCTCGATCCGACGATGCTGCAGCGTAGATGAGGCTTCAAGGAGTTCATCCATACGGTTCACTCGGGTCGGAGGCGTGTAAATTCGCCGTGATAGGCTGTAGATGGCGTGCGGCGCCGTGGGGCCAGGGAGAGCCGGAGGTGGCCGCATCTAGGCTATAGGGGCGGTTCGAGTAGGGGAAGTTAGTGGCGAGTTCTGATCGACGCGATTTGGCTTGGGGAGGCGGCGAAATTCACGTGAAGGTGGCGGCTGGCTTCGTTCGTGCGTGAGGGTTACTGTGCGCGTGTCTTGGAGCCGAAAACGTGAGAGAGAGATGAATAGGAGGGGGGTTACGTGGCATCGAAATAAGGTTAGTTTCATTCTAATTTTATTTTGATTTTCAAACGCGTTATATTGAATATCTTTTTCATACGATCTCCGATTCAAGCGAGATTTTTTTTCTTAGGTTCGTTTTTAAATTCCGGATCTGATGACGCTGGTTTGGACGAATTCTGAGACGGGCAAATTTTTGGGTTTAAATTGAATTTAAATTCAATTTAAAATTCAAAAGGTGAGTGTTTTAACCCACTCACAATTACTAGAAGCTTTTATGTTTGTTAAATAAATTTTAGAAATGAATAGAAATTTATTTATGAGCTTTTGGCATGTTATTTCATTCATATCTGTTGAATTGCATTTTATTAAATTTAACTGTAAATTTAATTGATTTATTGCGTATTAATTGGCTGTTAGAAATTATTGTTTGCATATGAACTGCTAGTTAACAGTTATACAAATTATCACTGAATATAAACTGTTAGATTAATAGTTGATAAATATAATTTGAGATAAAACTACAAATTATTACCTGTTGTATATTACCAAACATATATGGTTATTGACTGATATTGATTGATGTTTGTGATTGGATGATGGACGTGTTGTTGAATGGATGTTTTATTTGGATATTATTAAACTGCAAGTTAGTATGCATTTTTCATTTTTCGGGATTGTGGTTTGAAATGATAAAACCGCAAAGTTTATTTTTAAATTGCGGATTGAAATGATAAATATCCGTATCACTTGACCATAGGATAGAAAATTTTATACAGGCACCGCGGTCTATATATAACTATTTTAATGTGATTTCTATGGTTTGGATGGAATACGGTTTATAATAATCTTAAATTTTATACTGTATAAATATTTTTCTTCCGTATTTATGTACATGAAAAGTTGGAAATTTTGAAATAAAAAGGTGTATAAATTCCCTTAGTAAAATGGAAGAAAATTTAGAAAATGGAGTTGGATAAATTTATATCATATGTTTAAATGTTAAGTTTGGAAATTTAAGATATGATATTTATAATTGGATTTTTCCCAAGAAAAAAATTGAAATGAATATTCTAATATGAATTTGAATTGGAAAAATATTCTAATATAAATTGGAATCGAAAAATACATATGTTTTATTACTAGAAATTGGAGTTGTTTAAGGATTTATGTGAATATTCAAACTAAATAATAAAACATTTAATTTGTTGAAAGAATATATTCCAATTTTAGTTTTTGAATATTAATACTCCAATGGATTTATATATATGGAAATTGAAATGGTTTTGGAACTTAAGAGTGATATCTAAATTATGGTCTTAACTTTAGATAAAGAAATATTTCCATAAAGCCCTATAACTTATTTCTTTACAAAGTGACAGTAAAGTTAAGCCTTTGAAATTCATATACCGTTGAATATCCAAACCATTTGAGTTTTAAAAGTTATGGTTGAAATTATGGATTTCCAAAAATATTATGCTTTGAAAATATTCGATTTTCAGATATTATG
Organism: Allium cepa; assembly: GCA_030765085.1. Lineage (NCBI taxonomy): Eukaryota > Viridiplantae > Streptophyta > Magnoliopsida > Asparagales > Amaryllidaceae > Allium > Allium cepa. The sequence continues at coordinate 171,701,090 of CM060932.1, forward strand.
AAGTTAAAGCCTTTTTATTATTGGAAAGAAATTATATTTGGGATAAGTGGTAAAATATGGTTTTGGGTTTTGGAATCATATCGTAATATTATGGTTTTGAAATGGATTATATTCTGGTTTTAAAAGTATAAACTGTTTTAAATAACCGCGGTGTTATAATAACGATGGGTTGGCAAAGAGACCGGGATCGGATATGGACATACTCTCTGTCGATACCGAAAACCACTTTGACTAACCGTGTACGCGGTGGAGATTCCAGAATGAAGTAGGTTGGTGGCGACGATTCCTGTAAGGTAAATACGTGGACCCGACTCCCGTGAGTTGGCATAAGGTGGCTAAAACAGGAGCGATCGACGGGTTAATGAGGTCATTCCTCTGATCGGACACTCCTCTTCGATATTATACTATGACTTTGGATTGATTCAGTGGCCACTTCTATTTTTTTGATTTGGGGAGTTGTTTCGAGGTGGGCGGTTGCTGCGGCTTCGCGTTACCATCGGCCCGGAAGCGTAATTGGTATATCTACCCTGGCATTGCCTAGTTGTGCCGTGTCACCTACCCTATCGCGCCTTGTACGAGTTTGGTTTTCTCCCGTAGCCCGTGTGGTATCCTCTAGTGGCTTCCCGATCAGGAGGGACTATGATATTGGATGGACTACTGGGACTATTACGTGTTAAGGGCTATATGGGTAACCCCTTAACGCTATTAAAAAGTAAGTTTATTTTATAAATAGACACTATTATAATAACGCAATATACTACATAGTAAATAGTTTAACGGATCCTTAGGAGATGTAAATCCCGAGCATCTCTTGAGTTACTGTACTCATATTTATTTCTGTTTATTTAACTCACATAAGATATTCTAGTCTGACTCGAGTGTTTTTGTCTTTTCAAATTCGCTCGGGTCAGTCCGAGCATTCCAGGATAGCAGGTTTTAGCTTTGGAGGACGAAGACGAAGATTCAGTATTATTTTATATATAGTATTGCACTACACACTCTTTCTATTCCGCTGCATTGTTGTATTTGGTATGTGTAACTCTGATATTCATTGTATAAGTAAAATCAAGCTTTTGTAAACTGTTTATTAACTGTATATTTGTTATTATATTTTATCCTTCCGCTGTGAGATTCTGTTTTGTTTTAATTCTTCTCTGTTTTTCTTATTTACCCCATAACAATCCGCCCTTGCGTATGCTTTGAATTGGCACGTGTGTCGTTTTAAAGTGTGCGAAAAGGCGGGATGTTACAGTTGGTATCAGAGCTTTGGTTTAGCGATAAACCTTGGCTTTGTGGGGTTTGACTCTTTATTAATAGGGTAGTAATATCCTATGGGAGTCGCTGAGTGTATATATATGAGAGAGCGTACTTGTTAGTATTAATAAAAGATTTTAATATTGTGTTAATCTGTTCCGCTCTGTATTTATAAATTCTGGTTGATGCATGGGACGCTATGCCATCAATAAGGATTTCTAAACACTTAATAGGACAGACCGACATAATATCCGTTTTTAATATAGGTGAATGAAATAATTTTGCCTATTATATTTTCTATATATAAAATTTTTTTTAAGGATATATATATATATATATATATATATATATATTTGGTTGCTATAGATTGGGTGTTAGGCCATAATAATATTTGTAATAAATTGAAGCTAAGAGAAACCATAATAAACCAAATTTGGATATTTTAGAACTTAAGTCCGGGATTTTTGAAAATTTGCTCTCAAGGAATTTATGAAATATAAGGATTTGGTTTATAAGTATTTTCTTATATAAATATTTCGTATAATTTGGAAGAATTGTTTTAAAGAAGGTTTTGGAAAAAAATTAAATTCTGTACTTTCCTCTCTGTCGCTGGAAAATAAATTCGGTGATGACGGCCGCATCATCGATTTTCATTTTCGAGTTTCGAAGGGGGAAGGCCACTGTAGTAAATGCTACTGCAGATCTATTTTGAAATTTTCTAAAAATTTTCTTTTATTGTTCTAAATATAATTAGAGATATTGAGTTGTAAGAACTTATTTATCTATTATTTTGAAATAAATTGAAATTTGACCCGGTATTTAAATTCTAATTTTTCCATTAATTAATTGTTTAAAATTTGTTAATGAAATAAAAGTTGAGTAATGAATGAATTGAAACCTCTAATTGAAAAAAAAAGAGAATAATTGCAAAGTTATTAGAGGAATTTGAATACATATGAGACAAAGAGTAATATGGATGAACATTAAATTAAATTAAAGAATGGAGACTTAACTTGTATAAGTTCAATTGCATTTTCTTTAACATAAATAACTTACCCATATATAAAAGTTGAAATGTTAAGTAAGAAACTAGAATTGAATATTTTACAAGTAGGAATTTAGAAAAATGAAGTATTCAATAAATTACTGTTATAAATAAAAATTTAATGGTATAAACTTAAGTTATAATTGAAGTTTTATTAAAAATAAGTTAAGAATTATTAATAGGTGATATGAACTTAAAGCAAATAAAATGAAATTCTAAATAAGAATTGATTGTAGGATTATTAGTTTATGTAAGTCTTAAGTCTCCCCTATTCTAATATAATAGAAAGAAGGAAGAATTGAAATGACTGTAATCCATAGTTAATGGATAAATAAAATAAAATAAAAACCCACTTATAAGAATGAATGTTAACAGATTAAGAATTTAAGGGAAATCTTACAAGTGAAGAGTAAGGAAATGAAGATATTCAAAATATTTGTTGTTATTAATGAGAATTTATTTTATAGACTTAAGTAATAAAAGGAAACTTAAGTAATAAAAAGGAAATACAAATATAATGAATTGTGAGATAATTGGAAAATAAAACTTGTAAGAAACAAAGAAATTCCTCATAAATGAAGGAAAGAAAATCAAACCACTGAATTATGAAATAAATGTATAATAAGCTATTTTGGTGTTGGTTTAAATTGTTTGGTTGATGTATGTTTGCTGGGTAAGGAATTTTGGAGTTGTTGGATGAACAAATAATCTATCTTTGTTCCATCTAAGACTGTTGAGTATAGGATGCACTTGATAATTATTTTTCATTTCGTACAATTTCAAAATTTGAACCCGAACAACTAATGATTTGTTTGATTGAATGATTGTTTGTTTGTGATGTGCTGTTTGTTAAAAATGTATGGTTATTGCATTTGATTGGATATGAATGATTGAATCTACCCAAACATTTCACTGTAAAATAAATATTTAACCTTTTAGATTATATAAGTGAATACAGGTGATGGAAGCAACTGCTACTGCTTTTGGTTCCAAAATAAAAACGTATAGGGTCCGACAAATAGGTACGTTTCCGGATTACGTATAAAGCGCTATTTTATATATTTTTCCCGTGTTGGGATATTTTATTTTGGATAATATGTGTAATACATTTGTATACTTGGATATTATATTTTCTCCAGAGTCCCTCCGTACAAAGGAGACTCTGCCAAAATTTTCAGAAAATTTTGGACTTAGAATTTTGTGAAAATATTTTTCCAACTTTAATAATTCAAGTATTAAAGGATATGATGATTATAAAAAGAAGTATATTTCATTAAAAGAAATTAATCCAGTAAAATATTGTTTATAAGTTAATATCTGAAATAAGATGTACTGTTATTCTTCCTCCTCCCTTCTTTTCCTTTTCGGGGACGAAAAGTTTTGAGTGGGGGAGATTGTAACGACCCGTAAATTTGGATAATATTAAATGGATTAACTTAATATAATTTCTAATCTAATTGAGAATAAAATAAAAGTTTAGATATTTATTTTAGAAAACGTAGTGATTTGTTATAGTAATTGGAATTTAATAACAAGATTTTATGACAATAGATTTGGGTAGTGAAATTTGTCGCATTTGGTTAAAGGATTTATTTTAAGAAACCAATAAATGTTGTAATTGAAGATGTTAATAAAAATATTAACAAAAGGGGGTTTCATTAATATAATATAAATTTAGGAATTTATGACAAGAATTTAGATTTCCTATGTGTTTATATATATATATATAATGGTAATATTGTAACTATATGTGAATCTAGGTAGTAAAATAAAAGGCAGTGATGGATAACCAATATAATACAATACAAAGGAGTTGAAACGACTGTTGGGTTTTAAATGTAGTGTATATATATATAGTGAAAATCATCATAACCTCTTAATTTAATAAGATTGTTAAATTAATACTAAAAGATTAAAATTCGAAATAGTATTAATGTAACAATAAATAGTGTGAATTGCAATTGTATAATGGGATTAAATTGTTAATTTGAGGATGTAACCATTGGATAAATGTATGGTAAATTTATGGTAGTGAACTTTTAATGTATGTTGGATAGAACATAGGTGATTGTAATTCTGTAGTATGTATTAAATATAAATTTCATTCAATTATGAAGAAAGTTTTAATTAAGAGAAACGTTACCGTAATAATTATTAATGTAGAAACGGAAGAGTGTATAAATTTATAGTAACGTAAAAACATATTGTAAGGTAATAATTAAGTGCAGACTTATAAAATATATTTATGTATGTTAATTTCATGCATTTGGCTATAATGGATTTAATAAAAAAAAAAAATGGAATAGTGAAATAAAATGGATATAAAGGTTTCAATTACACATTGGAATTCATACTCACCATAAAAGGTTAATTGAAACCAAAGAAGTTAATATAGGAATCAAGGCGTATTTATTAATTTGGATTTATTGCAATAAGTTAATTCCATAAAATAAAGCTAAAGCTAATTCAAATTTTAACTGGACCATTGTTGTTATAACTTTAGAAGCAAGATTTATTTATGATTTGAGTATTTAATTCAACAAGTGGTATTTACGACAAATAAAATAGAATTGAACGTAAAATATTACGTTATTAACTTGAAATGGAATTTGTAAACATTGAGTGAAATCTTAAACTAATGTTAGTATTCGTCGTATTTACAACAATAACTTTGAATAATAGAAAGGAAGTGAATATAATAAATTAATCAAATTTATAGTGTTGAATTCAATTGGATTGGAATTAATAAATAGTTAAGAAAAATAAGGGTTATTAATAATTTGGAATTTAATTATGGTAAAAAGGTTAATTGCAATCCAAAGATGAGTTGGAATGGAAATCAAGTATTTATTTAATTTGATTTAAGAGGTGAGTATAAAGGTATAAGATTTAATAATTGGGTTTAGAATAAAATTTATAATCTCTAAATAATAAGGAAGTGCAGATATTTAGCTGCAAATTTATATACCGATAGATTTTAATTCACATCCAAGCTTGGTAAATAATTTAGAATTGATTGAAGTATATAAATAATGAAATGGGGCCTATATTAGAAGTTGAAATATAAAAATTGGATTTTTAATTTATTTGATTTATTTAATAAATATTAAAAATAGCCATTTTTGTCACGGACTCGGATTTCGACGAAACCAGTTTCATCGGATCCGTATCGGTGAATTATTCTAGGGTTTCAAATTTCGTATCGATCGGACTTGTCGTTTGATCGTAAGGATGCGAAACGCCTTGAAATCAATTTTATTAAAAATCAATTTGAAATCAATTTGGAAATCTTGTTTTCAGCATAACTTCTTCATACGATCGAATTTGGTCGTGAAACTTTTTCCATCGCGTTCAGAATATTTTTAAATACCTATCTGGATATATAGATTTAATAGATTCGGTTCTGGAGGCATAGCGGGCTTTTGGGCCATAGTTTGTTGCGTACGTTCACTCTTCTAGCCTATACGCTCTAACCTAACCCTAACTATAAATATACCATGGTAAACCCTAGCCTCCTTCCTACTGTCAGTTGGATATACGTACATATTTCTTCATCTCCTCTTTCTCCTCAATGGTTGCAAATCTGGATCTGCCTCAATCCAAAATTCAGTAAAAATTCAAACACCTCAGAAAATTCTCAAAAAAATATATGTTAAAGTATTCGATACGCGTAATCTCATGGTGTAATTTGCTTTTCAATTGGAGGTATCGTTCGTCCTGGAAAATTCGAAACAGTTCCGGCCGTTCATAGACAATTGCTCGATTCAACGGTAGATCTGAGTTGATAGCTCGATCCGACGATGCTGCAGCGTAGATGAGGCTTCAAGGAGTTCATCCATACGGTTCACTCGGGTCGGAGGCGTGTAAATTCGCCGTGATAGGCTGTAGATGGCGTGCGGCGCCGTGGGGCCAGGGAGAGCCGGAGGTGGCCGCATCTAGGCTATAGGGGCGGTTCGAGTAGGGGAAGTTAGTGGCGAGTTCTGATCGACGCGATTTGGCTTGGGGAGGCGGCGAAATTCACGTGAAGGTGGCGGCTGGCTTCGTTCGTGCGTGAGGGTTACTGTGCGCGTGTCTTGGAGCCGAAAACGTGAGAGAGAGATGAATAGGAGGGGGGTTACGTGGCATCGAAATAAGGTTAGTTTCATTCTAATTTTATTTTGATTTTCAAACGCGTTATATTGAATATCTTTTTCATACGATCTCCGATTCAAGCGAGATTTTTTTTCTTAGGTTCGTTTTTAAATTCCGGATCTGATGACGCTGGTTTGGACGAATTCTGAGACGGGCAAATTTTTGGGTTTAAATTGAATTTAAATTCAATTTAAAATTCAAAAGGTGAGTGTTTTAACCCACTCACAATTACTAGAAGCTTTTATGTTTGTTAAATAAATTTTAGAAATGAATAGAAATTTATTTATGAGCTTTTGGCATGTTATTTCATTCATATCTGTTGAATTGCATTTTATTAAATTTAACTGTAAATTTAATTGATTTATTGCGTATTAATTGGCTGTTAGAAATTATTGTTTGCATATGAACTGCTAGTTAACAGTTATACAAATTATCACTGAATATAAACTGTTAGATTAATAGTTGATAAATATAATTTGAGATAAAACTACAAATTATTACCTGTTGTATATTACCAAACATATATGGTTATTGACTGATATTGATTGATGTTTGTGATTGGATGATGGACGTGTTGTTGAATGGATGTTTTATTTGGATATTATTAAACTGCAAGTTAGTATGCATTTTTCATTTTTCGGGATTGTGGTTTGAAATGATAAAACCGCAAAGTTTATTTTTAAATTGCGGATTGAAATGATAAATATCCGTATCACTTGACCATAGGATAGAAAATTTTATACAGGCACCGCGGTCTATATATAACTATTTTAATGTGATTTCTATGGTTTGGATGGAATACGGTTTATAATAATCTTAAATTTTATACTGTATAAATATTTTTCTTCCGTATTTATGTACATGAAAAGTTGGAAATTTTGAAATAAAAAGGTGTATAAATTCCCTTAGTAAAATGGAAGAAAATTTAGAAAATGGAGTTGGATAAATTTATATCATATGTTTAAATGTTAAGTTTGGAAATTTAAGATATGATATTTATAATTGGATTTTTCCCAAGAAAAAAATTGAAATGAATATTCTAATATGAATTTGAATTGGAAAAATATTCTAATATAAATTGGAATCGAAAAATACATATGTTTTATTACTAGAAATTGGAGTTGTTTAAGGATTTATGTGAATATTCAAACTAAATAATAAAACATTTAATTTGTTGAAAGAATATATTCCAATTTTAGTTTTTGAATATTAATACTCCAATGGATTTATATATATGGAAATTGAAATGGTTTTGGAACTTAAGAGTGATATCTAAATTATGGTCTTAACTTTAGATAAAGAAATATTTCCATAAAGCCCTATAACTTATTTCTTTACAAAGTGACAGTAAAGTTAAGCCTTTGAAATTCATATACCGTTGAATATCCAAACCATTTGAGTTTTAAAAGTTATGGTTGAAATTATGGATTTCCAAAAATATTATGCTTTGAAAATATTCGATTTTCAGATATTATGAAGTTAAAGCCTTTTTATTATTGGAAAGAAATTATATTTGGGATAAGTGGTAAAATATGGTTTTGGGTTTTGGAATCATATCGTAATATTATGGTTTTGAAATGGATTATATTCTGGTTTTAAAAGTATAAACTGTTTTAAATAACCGCGGTGTTATAATAACGATGGGTTGGCAAAGAGACCGGGATCGGATATGGACATACTCTCTGTCGATACCGAAAACCACTTTGACTAACCGTGTACGCGGTGGAGATTCCAGAATGAAGTAGGTTGGTGGCGACGATTCCTGTAAGGTAAATACGTGGACCCGACTCCCGTGAGTTGGCATAAGGTGGCTAAAACAGGAGCGATCGACGGGTTAATGAGGTCATTCCTCTGATCGGACACTCCTCTTCGATATTATACTATGACTTTGGATTGATTCAGTGGCCACTTCTATTTTTTTGATTTGGGGAGTTGTTTCGAGGTGGGCGGTTGCTGCGGCTTCGCGTTACCATCGGCCCGGAAGCGTAATTGGTATATCTACCCTGGCATTGCCTAGTTGTGCCGTGTCACCTACCCTATCGCGCCTTGTACGAGTTTGGTTTTCTCCCGTAGCCCGTGTGGTATCCTCTAGTGGCTTCCCGATCAGGAGGGACTATGATATTGGATGGACTACTGGGACTATTACGTGTTAAGGGCTATATGGGTAACCCCTTAACGCTATTAAAAAGTAAGTTTATTTTATAAATAGACACTATTATAATAACGCAATATACTACATAGTAAATAGTTTAACGGATCCTTAGGAGATGTAAATCCCGAGCATCTCTTGAGTTACTGTACTCATATTTATTTCTGTTTATTTAACTCACATAAGATATTCTAGTCTGACTCGAGTGTTTTTGTCTTTTCAAATTCGCTCGGGTCAGTCCGAGCATTCCAGGATAGCAGGTTTTAGCTTTGGAGGACGAAGACGAAGATTCAGTATTATTTTATATATAGTATTGCACTACACACTCTTTCTATTCCGCTGCATTGTTGTATTTGGTATGTGTAACTCTGATATTCATTGTATAAGTAAAATCAAGCTTTTGTAAACTGTTTATTAACTGTATATTTGTTATTATATTTTATCCTTCCGCTGTGAGATTCTGTTTTGTTTTAATTCTTCTCTGTTTTTCTTATTTACCCCATAACAATCCGCCCTTGCGTATGCTTTGAATTGGCACGTGTGTCGTTTTAAAGTGTGCGAAAAGGCGGGATGTTACAGCATATATATGTGGATATATAAACAGAAGGAAATAATAAATGCAAATATATATAAATATACCCAAACATTTTGATATATAGGTAAAACAGAATATGTTTATAAAGGTAAGATTATAGAAAATGGGAATTTGAAAAAAAAAGAGAATGTTGAAAGTATATTTATATTAGAGTTTTTTGAGATCTACAAATTATTTTTAAGTTTATATATAAATGTTGTTTCAAAGGAGAATGAATATACACATATACCTATTTTCATTCACTAGTTTAATTTTAAAATAATGGAGATTAATTTGTTTAATAAAACTTATTATTTTAGCCACTAAACGATTTTTTTAAGGGAAATTATTAGTTAAATTAAATTTATTTAAATGGAAATAAATTGCTCGATTATTTCAAATATTAAAAATCATATAATTGTTTATACAAGGTTTGAAAATCGTAGATAACAAGTCAAGGTGGAAGTGGATTGCTAACATAATCAAAGGTGAGTTAATCTCACTCATCTGGTTCGATTAAATTTAAATGATGAAATTTGAATAATTCGGTTGAATGGTTGAATTGATTTGATGTGTTACATTATAGTATATAATATATCTTGGAATGATTGATTTCCCGCATTATATAGCGGATGAGACCCTATGCGCCGCATAATAGCGGGTGATATTTTATATTAATCCCATATACCGCGATATTCCACCTCGAAGTGGAATTGGTATTTTATATTGTGCTAATGTCTGTGGATACAGGAAAACATGTTGGAGGGATCCAACTGGATTTGTGATAACCTGGATTTTTCTGGACATCTGTAATTGATAAAATAATTGGGTTAATTAATTGAAATACTGATTTATAAATTAAACAAATAAATCTGATAATAAATATTTACATCTGGATTTGTGCATTGATGAATTTGAACTATAATAAATACTAAGTTTTAAATATTTGGATAAATATTCATTTAATAATCTCCTGATATAATTATTGAAATTTGATAATATTTTTTAACGATCTTCATTATATTTTTGGCAGAATTTATCTTTTACAGATAAACATGTTTCTTTTTTAATGTATATTAGTAATTGGCAAATGAAAGTTTGGATTCGAAATCCAAACATCTTTAAAAAAAATTGATTATAAAACAAATCTTTTTATTACTCTTATTTAAATTTAAACCTAAGCTTAAATATATATATATATATATATATATATATATTTAACAACTAACATTTATCTCAAAGAAATTCATGTGCATTTAGATAAATATTTAAGATGAAAAAAATGGGATTTATTAACTTTAAAATAAATAAGAATTACTTAAATGACATGTGTAAAAAAACTAGAGACATTAGTAACATGTGTAACTAATAAACAACTCTTTATGACAAATGTTGAAATGTTAAACAAGTGTAATTTTTATTTTTTTTCTTTTTAAAATAAATCACATTATTACCTATACAAATACATTGCTTTCACCTTCATTTTCTTTTTTCTATTCTCTCCAACTCAAGTCTAAGAAAACAATACCCTGTAAATCACCCAAACAATCTGAAAACCCATCCACCTCTAAAACAAGAATCAAGTTCAAAAGGATGTAATTCATTTTCTTAAATCAAAAGATCAAAAGCCTGTAAATGTTTTTCATCAAACTGTAAACGTTTTCAATCAAAACAAAGTAAGAAATCCTGAAGGAAATCAAGGTTCTGGCAACTGAATCAAAGCAACCTTTTCAAAGCAAAGCTTTCAAATATTTTTTTCACCATTTCCGGATTTCAAGATATAAGCTCAAGAACAGGTGAGTATCTACTCTTTAACATCTCAAATCTTCCAGTATATTGATATACATGTAGTGATTATTGAAGTTTAGATGTAAGAGCATGCATGTGTATGTCTGAAAATGATGTATGCATGTTTAGAAACAAGGACATTTTCTCTGTTTAAACCATTTTCAGTAAATAAACTGTTTTCAAAAATCTAATAATTTTTTTATGATGTTAAGTATAGTTAAATTAAGGATTTCCAGTTTATCAGGATGTATATGCCTATATATTAGTGTGAATACCTGTATATATCTTCCTTCCTCTGTTTCTTGTCTTGGCTGTTTGCATCAAATTCAAAATTTTACCAAGACATCTATTCAGTTTCAAACTTCTCTATCTAACATTTTATTAGGCGAGTAATCAGAGCTTTTAATCTGTTTTAGATTTTGTCGCATACAGTAAAACTCGAAGTAAACTAGTGATAATGTTGTGCATGATTATTTATATGATTACATGAATATATTTGGGTATATTGGAATGCAGGTTTGTATAAAGACAGTTTCTCTGTCTTATATCATTGTTTCAAAACTTTTAAAAAAAATTCAATACTTCCTTCCCAAATTCCTTTTAGATTTAGAGGTATTAACCAAACTTGTCTGTAATGACGAGATACATGATCTAAAAATGGTTCCAGATAAATATACATAGCATTTACTTTTAAAAGAAGAAGTTTACAGTAAAAGCAAGATAATGCAAGAATTTCGATCATTATAGTTTTGTGGTTCACCTATATGGTTAAATTCGATTTGGAAAATTGGGATTTATGGTAGGAGTTTTGTAACTTATAGGTTAAAATTTGAAGGGATATTGTATGTTGATCGGAATTGGGTGAAAGGCTAAATTTCGGTGGGCCGATGGATTTCATGGCGTACAGTTTGGCGTGGAGGAGCTTTAAATCATGGCGCATCGGAGAAAATTAGCTCGAGAAGGTATAGAGGATCGTGGAGTCAGGTTAAGGTCAATCTAGGGTTTAAGGGTTGATTGGGGTGGAGTTCGGTCTCTAGGCAACTGCGAAGCGGAGGGAAGAAAGAAGGAATCCTAGGTAATGAGGAGGAGTGTAGAATGGCGAGTTGATTGGAAAGTTTTGGTGGGAGATGAACCACGGTGGTGGTTCGCCGTGGAGGTTGAAGTTCACCGTCTGTTCATTATTTCATCCAGGTGGGAAGTAAGTGTGATTTTTTTTAAGCACGGTCTGGGTTTCGAGCATCCTTAGGGGGAGAGAGCGTAGGAGTAGTCGTATGCGTTAGGGACGACGATCGTTGGCGAATTCCGATGGTCGGGGTTTTGAATTCAGGTGCACGCTTTCGTGCACACTCCTGCACAGGCAAGTGGGAAGTAGGACTGGAAAGATGGTAAAGGAGGAGGAAGGTAGGAATTTGGGCCGAAGAATTTGTTTGGGCCTGTTAAATTAAGAGAAGAAGAAAGTGTAGAAGGGGGTGAGAATGGGTTGTATCGGGTCACGTTAGATTTAGGCTCAGGAATTTTTGTTTTGGGCTGGTAGCCTAATTATGATTTAACCAAGTTTCAAATAAATTGTATGGTTTATATAATTTAAAATAAGTTAATTATATGATTTTATTTCTATGTGATTTCAAATGAAATATTAGATCGATTTGATTAAAAAATTAATTAAGGTTATGGTTTATTTTTAATTTTAATTAGGGACTTGATTTATTAATGGGTAAATAATCAATATGATTAATGAAAAGCTATTACTTAGGGTAATTAATTAAATGATTAGTTAAGGATAATTAACTAAAAGTGCTAAATGAAGAATAATTGTTTAAGATAAATAATTAAGGATCATTAATGTAAGTAATTTAAAGTTAATTATTGAATGTGAATGTTTATTTGATTAAAGAATTAATTTCAATAATTAATTAAAGGTTAATTAATGTAATTAATTAACGGTTAGTAAGAGTAATTAAAGGATAGTTAATTACTCAATTAAATAAAAAGGTAATAACTTAAATGTGATTAATTATGGTATAATTAAATAATGAGAGTAATTAAAGGTTAATTACTTGTTATATAATTAATTAATGTATGATTAGTAATTTCATTTATTTATTAAAATGATTTGTTAATGTCGATAAGCTGGATTTAGAGGTAACTAATTTAATTGATTTGAAGATTAAATTAAATTAATTTTGGAAGTAATCAATCTTATGAATGATTGAATGTTGTTAAATACCTGGAATTGAATGATATCTATGGTATGTAATGTTTGTGATATGATATGTATCCGGATGGATAATGATAATGTGGTTTTATATCGATGATGAATTGCTATGGAAAAGCGGCATCGTGTATTTAAAGTTGAATTGTTTTTTACTTGGATAAATTGGGTTGAATGGGCATTGAACTCGAAGAGACTGGGATCGGGTTTGCTATATTATAACATGATAGGGGGTTTTCGCTTTGCGTTAGGTGGCGAATGGGAGACTCTTACCCCTACGTGCCCTCGGGGGTAGTATAAGGCTATGCGAGGCTGGTTGTGAGTTGAGAGGCTAGCTGTAAATGCAAACCCGAGGTATCACTGTGAGCCACGGCGGGGATGGGATGGTTGAAAATCCTACCAGTCGAGTGTGCCACTGATGATGGTTGCAAAGCCTAGACTATTACATTTGGTAACATAGCTGAAGGTTAAGCGAGAACCCCGGCTTTGGTAGGATTACTCATTAAGGATAGGGTCAATGGTACACCGTAATGAGTTGAGTGTATAAATATAAGAGAGCGTACTTGTTATTTTCTTATATAAAGGTTTTAAAATGGTTTCAAAAAGTAAATGAATCACATGAGTTTATAGATTATCTATTATGTTAAGGAAGTTGGTTGTTGTATTAATTAAATTAAAGTAATAGTAAGAATTAAGTGGTAATAGAGATACAACCAAATTTAAATGGAATAAAGAACAAGTTTGAAATGGATTCAAACTGAAATTTAAATTTTGAGTTTGGAGAAGAATTTTCAGAATAAAGAAAATAGTGAGTTGGATTCTAGTTGCAATAATCTTGGTCATTATCATATATGATTGTTGTATTTAATAATGAAATGTGTGTTAATGAGAAAGCAAAATGAAATGTTTTAAGAAAATAGAACATTTGGGTAAGTATGGCTTATAAATTGGAATTGAAGATGATCTAGATTGTGAAGTTTTAAATCTGGGTCCAGAATTTGAAAATTATTTCAAAGTAATAAAGAAATAATAAATAATGTTATTTTGAATGAAGGGTCCTGTTTCAAACGAGAGTTGTTTGAAAAGTTAAAGAAAATTTTTTTTGAATGAAAACCAAAGGTGGTTTAAATTTCAAAATTTTGGCTTGGTGGGCCAAGAATTAAATATGTATATGTGTGGATTACCAAATATCAAAGATGGTTTGAAATAAACTCTAAATGTTGTGTTTTAAATTTTTAAATTTGGAATGTGATGTGAAACCCAAAGAGAAATAAGTTTTTAAAACTTAAGTGGGAAGATAAATAATTTGAAGTTTAAAATTTGAATACGAATTCAAATTTGTGTAAATTTGACTGGATTAAGTAAATGGAATTTAACTTGGAAGAAGTTAAATAAGTTTGAATGATCAACCTGATTTGGAAATTTCAAGATGAAATTAAGATTTAACTTGGGAAGTTAAATGGTTGATTTGAATTAAGAGTTTGAGTAATCTCAATTTGGGTTTGAGATCCAAAAAATGGAAATGGATGGATGTTTTAAAATAATTGGATGACATTACCCTATTGTTATTAATAATCTTTAAACTGTGAATTGGTTTTTTTAAAGAAATGGGGTGTGGTAATATATCCATTATTAAGGTAAAATGGAATCATTTCATACTTAAGGTTTGAATATTTAGGACAAAACTTCAAAGATTTGGTTTCAAAGTTGAAATTTGATGATAAATTGAATTTAAAAGATTTAATTGTTTGAGAATTTTTTTTTATTATTTGAACTTTGAAATAAGTTTGAAATGAAATTTGGATTCAGAATTAAATGGTTTAAAGATATAAGTTGATTTGATTCGATTTAAAGGATTAAATCAACACAAAAAAATTAACTCGAATTTTATAATTCGGGATGGTCTAAATTTGAAATTTATTTGAATAATTTGGAATTGTAATTAAAGTTGAATAGGTTTAAAATCAAATGGAATTTGATTTGAAAATTGGAAGTAAATTGAGAATTAACTCAACTTAAATTGGGGATAAATCAATTTCACTGGAAAATGAAGTTATTTATATGGGAACTAAGTCAATTAAAATGAAAGTGGAAATTTAAATTGAGTTGATGGAAATGGAGATTGGAAAGTGAACAGTTTTGACTCTGAACTATTTTTAAAATAAATTGTTTTAGTACAAATCTATTTTTCCAAACTATTTAGTATACAACTTTTCTTTTTAAACCTAAAACTATCTTATACTTGTTTTACAATTATTTTTGGAACTATTTAACTATTTTACAACTATTTTATAACTAATTACTATTTTATCATTATTTAGCAATTATTTAAAACTTCTATAAATATTTGACCATTTTCCAATTATTTTACAATTACTTAACTATTATACAGCTATTTTACAAACTAATAATTATTTTTGTCAACTACTTATCTATTTTAAACTTTTCATGCTATTTTTAAATTTAAGATGGACATAGTTCAAATTGTTTATGATTTGTTATCACTTGAGATAGGAATTGGAGTGATAATGCAAATGAGATTGAAGCAATTGTGAATAAGTGAACGAATTTAAAGTGAATGTGAATAGAAAGGGAATTCATTTGATTAATAAATCAATAAAGATAAGTACGTAGGATGTATGTATATTATTCTATTCGCATAGTGATTTGATCCAGATTCGAGCACAGAATTTCGAGATAGTAGTCGACCAGAGTTGGGATTTTCCACTCGATTTTCAACGGAAAACCTATATATGGATTGTAGATTGGATCTGGATATTCTCTATCATAGTTGTGACTATGCAAGGAGAATGACGGTTTCTGATCGAGAAACCAGATCTATGTCCGCACTAGGAAGTCGGGTGGACGATACTAGTTCGAAAGTGAAATTGTGTGATCGAGTGAACGATCAGATTGGTATAGCGTACAGATGATAAGTGTACATTGTACGGTTTGAATGGAATTGATATTGGAAAGAGTAATCAAAATTTGAATATTTGTTTTGAATAAACAAAGCTATATATCTTTGTTATATAAGATAAATCTTTCCTTGTTGAATCTATAGAAGGAAGAAAGGATTTTGAAGGTGTTTGAAGTATAAAAAGGGTTTTATACAAGTTTAAAATGATCCAAAGATTTTTATCAAGGATTTTATATATATCTATGTGTGTGTGTGTGTGTATATATATATATATATATAAACGATCTTATGAGGATTTTAGAAAAGGTTTTGAGAACCTTTGGATTTGGAAAGGCTTTTGATTTTTGAGTAAAATCAATATGAGAATTTGGAAAGCCTAGTTTGAGAATTATCGATTTTGTGTAAAGGAGCTTTGTATGAGATCATACTAGGTGTATGATTTGAAAGATACTACATGTGTATAGTCTAAAGTGTTTTGATGATGGCTCTGGAGAAAAAGGCGCTCCCTTGAAATGAACTTCTCAGGAGTGCCGCCGGATGGTGCTGCCTTGAGCCCCAAGGGGTGGGGGGTCTAAAGTTGATCCTGTGAGGAGTCCGGACAATACTAGTTCCTGGGGATTATGAGTAGTGTGTACCATAGCGAAAGTTGTGTGTGCCGCTGAGAGCCAACAGTCTGCGTTTGATTTTATATCGGCAGACTGCGACCTATGGTAACATAGCGAAAGTCATGTGTGCCGCTGAGAGCCAACAGTCTGTGTTTGATTTTATATCGGTAGACTGTGACCTATGTAGGAGTGGAGAAGTTTCATTTCGACAGCGAAAATCGTGTGTGCCGCTGAGAGCCAACAGTTACATGGACTTTGGCTGTGATGGCAACGTAACCCTAGAATGTAACTGCGATCTGTTGTGGGTTTCATGGCATAATCGAGGGGCGCGGAGTGCCTACAGTTACATGGACTTTTGCTGCGATGGCAACGTAACCCAGAATGTAACTGTGACCATGGATGGGAGTGATGATTTCCAGAGCATTCTCACTAAGAATATTTCCTCTATTTTCAAAAGTATTTTCTATATTTTCAATAAATTTATTTTCTAAAATATTTTCACTGGGTGTTGAAAATGGGTCTGCTAAGTACTTATAGATTTTCAGTCCTACGCCTGATCAACGTATGACCGAAGTTCTGTAGGAACGAGGACAGACTTATTGAAACATCGAGTTATAAAAAGTATTTTTATAAAACTATTTTGGCAGTATTACAGATTTAAAAAGTGTTTTAAAATGAACAAAGAATATTTTAACTGGTTTTAAAATATTTAATGAATTATGGATTCAAAGGGGGGAGGGATGTGATAACCCGGATTTTTCTAGACATCTGTAATTGATAAAATAATTGGGTTAATTAATTGAAATACTGATTATAAATTAAACAAATAAATCTGATAATAAATATTTACATCTGGATTTGTGTATAGATGAATTTGAACTATAATAAATACTAATTTTTAAATATTTGGATAAATATTCATTTAATAATCTCCTGATATAATTATTGAAATTTGATAATATTTGTTTAACGGCCTTCATTATTATTTTGGTAGAATTTATCTTTTACAGATAAACATGTTTCTATTTTAATGTATATTAGTAATTGGTAAATGAAAGTTTGGATTTGAAAACCAAACATCTTAAAAAAAAATTGATTATAAAACAAATCTTTTTATTACTCTTATTTAAATTTAAACCTAAGCTTAAAAATATTTTTTTTTGAACACCAAAATTTTATCTCAAAGAAATTCATGTGCATTTAGATAAATATTTATAATTAGTAAATTAAGATGAATAAAGGGGATTTTTATTAACTTTAAAATAAATAAGAATTATTAAATGACATGTGTAAAATAATTAGAGACATTATAACATGTGTAACTAATAAACAACTCTTTATGACAAATGTTGAAATGTTAAACAAGTGTAATTTTTATTTTATTTCTTTTTAAAATAAATCACATTATTACCTATGCAAATACATTGCTTTCACCTTCATTTTCTTTTTTCTATTCTCTCCAACTCAAGGCTAAGAAAACAATACCCTGTAAAATCACCCAAACAATCTGAAAACCCATCCACCTCTAAAACCAGAATAAAATTCAAAAGGGCTGTAATTCATTTTCTTAAATCAAAAGATCAAAAGCCTGTAAATGTTTTTCATCAAACTGTAAACATTTTCAATCAAAACAAAGTAAGAAATCCTGAAGGAAATCAAGGCTCAGGCAAGTGAATCAAAGCAACCATTTCAAAGCAAGCTTTGAAATATTTTCTTCAGCATTTCCGGATTTCAAGATATAAGCTCAAGACCAGGTGAGTATCTACTCGTTAACATCTCAAATCTTCCAGTATCTTGATATACATGTAGTGATTATCGAAGTTTAGATGTAAGAATTTGCTTGCACGCACGTGTATGTCTGAAAATGATGTATGCATGTTTAGAATCATGGACATTTTCTCTGTTTAAACCATTTTCAGTAAATAAACTGTTTTCAAAATCTAATAATTTTTTTTATGATGTTAAGTATAGTTAAATTAAGGATTTCCAGTTTGTCGGGAAGTATATGCCTATATATCAGTGTGAATACCTGTATATATCTTCCTTCCTCTGTTTCTTGTCTTGGCTGTTAGCATCAAATTCAAAATTTCACCAAGACATCTATTCGGTTTCAAACTTCTCTATCTAACATTTTATTAGGTGAGTAATCAAAGCTTTTAATCTGTTTTAGATTTTGTCACATATAGTAAAAATTGAAGTAAACTAGTGATAATGTTGTGCATGATTATTTATATGATTACGTGAAAATATATTGGCATATTGGAATGCAGGTTTGTATACAGACAGTTTCTCTGTCTTATTTCATTGTTTAAAACTTTAAAAAAAAATCAATATTTCCTTCCCTAATTCCTTTTAGATTTAGAGGTATTAACCAAACTTGTTTGTAATGACAAGATACATGATCTAAAAATGGTTCCAGATAAATATACATGGCATTTACTTTGAAAAGAAGAAGTTTACAGTAAAAGCAAGATAATGCAAGAATTTCGATCATCAAAGTTTTGTGGTTCACCTATATGGTTAAATTCGATTTGGAAAATTGGGATTTGTGGTAGGATTTTTCTAATTTATAGGTTAAAATTTGAGGGGATATTGTATGTTGATCGGAATTTGGTGAAAGGCCAAATTTCGGTAGGCCGATGGATTTCATGGCGTACAGTTTGGCATGGAGGAGATTTAAGTCATGGCCATCGGAGAAAATTAGCTCGAGAAGGTATAGAGGATCGTGGAGTCGGGTTAAGGTCAATCTAGGGTTTAAGGGTTGATTGGGGTGGAGTTCGGTCTCTAGGCAACTGTGAAGCGGAGGGAAGAAAGGAGGAGGAGTGTAGAATGGCGAGTTGATTGGAAAGTTTTGGTGGGAGATGAACCACGGTGGTGGTTCGCCGTGGAGGTTGAAGTTCACCGTCTTTCCATTATTTCATCCAGGTGGGAAGTAAGTGTGATTTTTTTAAGTGCGGTCTGGGTTTCGAGCTTCCTTAGGGGGAGAGAGCATATGAGTAGTCGTATGCGTTTGGGATGACGATCGTTGGCGAATTCCGGTGGTCGTGGTTTTGAATTCAGGTGCATGCTTTCGTGCACACTCGTGCACAGGCAGATGGGAAGTAGGACTGAAAAGATGGTAAAGGGGGAGGAAGGTTGGAATTTGGGTCGAAGAATTTGTTTGGGCCTGTTAAATTAAGAGAAGAAGAAAGTGTAGAAGGGGGTGAGAATAGGTTGTATCGGGTCACGTTAGACTTAGGCTCTGGAATTTTTGTTTTGGGCCGATAGCCTAATTATGATTTAACCAAGTTTCAAATAAATTGTATGGTTTATATAATTTTAAAATAAGTTAATTATATGATTTTATTTCTATGTGATTTCAAATGAAATATTATATCTATTTGATTAAAAAGTTAATTAAGGTTATGGTTTATTTTTAATTTTAATTAGGGACTTGATTTATTAATGGGTAAGTTATCAATATGATTAATGAAAAGCTATTACTTAGGGTAATTAATTAAATGATTAGTTAAGGATAATTAACTAAAAGTGTTAAATGAAGAATAATTATTTAATACAAATAATTAAGGATTATTAATGTAAGTAATTTAAGGTTAATTATTGAATGTGAATGTTTATTTGATTAAAGAATTAATTTCAATAATGAATTAAAGGTTAATTAATGTAATTAATTAAGGGTTAATGAGAGTAATTAAAGGATAGTTAATTACTCAATTAAATAAAAAGGTAATAACTTAAATGTGATTAATTATGTTATAATTAAATAATCAGAGTAATTAAAGGTTAATTACTTGTTGTATAATTAATTAATGTTAAATTAAAGACTGATTAGTAATTTCATTCATTTATTAAAATGATTTGTTAATGTAGATAAGCTGAATTTAAAGGTAATTAATTTAATTTATTTCAAGATTAAATTAAATTAATTTTGGAAGTAATCAATCTTATGTATGATTGAATGTTGTTAAATACCTGGAATTGAATGATATATATGGTATGTATGTTTGTGATATGATATGTATCCAGATGGATAATGATAGTGTGGTTTTATATCGATGATGAATTGCTATGGAAAAGAGGCATCGTTTATTTAAAGTTGAATTGTTTTTTATTTGGATAAATTGGGTTGAGGTGGCATTGAACTCGAAGAGACTGGGGTCGGGTATTAGTGCATATCCGAAACCACTTCGATTTGTGATCTATATTTTTTTTTTATAGATTTGATATGTGAAAACAATAGGCTGGAATGGAATGATTTAAGTGAACTGGACCATTAAATCTAAGTTGGTACTTAGAGATTGATGTGTGAAAAAAGTGGTCTATATCAAATTGTGAATTTATAAATTGTTACAAGTTACCCCGGGTTATTTAAGTTGTATGATTTTGTATTTCATGTTAGATGAGTTTACTCACGCTGGTTTCCAGCCCGACCCGGGTGTTACTTTGATGTAATGCTCGGGTCAGACCAAGTATTACATATTTTCAGGTAAAGAAATTTTGGAGCTCAGGAGACGAGCTAGATGACATGAACGTATGGAGCATATACCACTGTATATATTATAGTTGTCTTGAACATGTTGTTTTAAACTGTCTAGTGTATTGAAATGGTTGTAACTCTGTTGTGTAAAATATAATTGTACTGATGCAGTTCTTCTTTGTAAAACCATTATTTATGTTATCTTATATTTTGATCTGCTGCGAATGTGAGGTTTCTATGACTTGTTTCTGTTTCTTCTTCTTTCTCTTTCCTCTCTTTCCTAACTATCTGGAATTTTCGGGATCGAAATTTCCGGATCGTTACAGGATTCCTCAACATTTATTTAAATTATTTAATATTCTCTGTTGTGATTATTTTGATATTCTATGATGAATTATATTGGAATATTGAATGTTATGGTTTGCTTGAATATATTTCGGTGCACTGAGTTATCAAAATATATAAATTGGATTTTTGGAAAGATAATAAAAGAGTGGAGTTTTAAGTAAAATAATTGTAGCGAAATTGAATAAATTAAGAATGAATTGAAAGAAGTAGAAGTGACATTAAAATACTAATAAATAACATCGAGTATGCAAAACAGAGATTTTGAATAAATAGAAATTAATGAATTCAAAACTTAGGTGATATTATTTAAAGGAATAAAGAATTATTTTAAAATTTGAAGTTTAAATTTATTTAAAAGAATAAGAAGTAATTTGGGAAATCTAAATTTGTATATTTCAGTTAAAAGATTTAAAATCAAACGGGAAATAATAATAATAATAATAACAAAGTCTGTAATTAACGAATTTTGAAATGAATTGAGTAATTAAAGAAATTTATTTCAAATGGAGTAAATTGGAAATCAATTTCGGAAATTGATTTAAGTGATTGAAATTGGAAATTCTCCCCGGACAACCAAGTACGTTCTCAAAGTAAATTTTTAAATATAAGTTAAAAGTTTTAAAGTTGTTTTAGAAGAAGTTTTGGAAAATTTATTATTTCAAAAATATTTAAATTCTAAAGCAAGTATTTTCTTTTAATCTACTATGGTAGTAATTATTTAAAAGTGACTTGGTATTTGTTTTAAAAAAAAAGAAAATTTAGTTTTATATTTTATAAAAGTAACCTCATTCTAAATATTCCTAAAGTGTATATTTTTAATAAAGTATTGAAGTAGTTCTCAATCTAAATGTTAAAATGTATTTTATAATAAAGTGCTTTAAATTATTTTACAAATCTAAAGCTTTGTACTTGGTGTTTTCAGTGGAAATAAATATTGGTAAATTCATTCCATGAGAAGAGTATGGTTTGAAACTATTTTCAAAGGGTTAAAAAGTGGAAATATATCTTGTGAAGATAATTTGAGTTTAATAAATAATTTGGAGAAATTATTTATGTTGATGGATGTTTGTGAATGTTAATTGATAGTTAAATAACCGACTATCAATATTGGCCAAATGCGTTGACCGTTTCGAAGAGACCGGGATCAGGATTTATTTCTCAAAAACCACTTCGATCCGGTTTGTACGTTTTCGTGGAAAACGAGTTTGGATTCGAAAATGGAGCAATGAAGTGCAAGGGCTAGTCGCTACTAATCCTAAAGATAATTCCAAAATGGATGTAGTAGGAATAGTGCCTTTGGTTCCGTTCGAACCCGGGACGGACTTGTATGGATGAATGCTTTCAGAACATCGTCAGGTGGACGATGAACATTCTAAGTGAAACGATCTTAAATGTAACACTTAGCCTCAAGCCTCATCAACCGGGAATGACTGAAAATCAGGGGTTATGCAGCAAGGCTAGGTGGGTAGCACCCACTTCAGGGTGAGGTCATCCCCGTCTAGATGTCTCTTTTTATTTCGGCTTAGTGGTGCGGTTGCGGATCACAACCGTTGGGTGATCTTACTCGGGATTATCCAGTAAGGGGTAGTCCTGGTCTTGTGTTGCAGGGGGTCGGGAGTGATCCTCGGTATGCTGATCTAGACCGGGTACCGTGACAGGTGGTATCCCAGTGCCTAGTCATTAGTTGGAAATCCATTCTCCCTACGTGCCTTTTACGAGTTTTGTTTTTATTACCCACTCTGTGGCTAGTAGCTGGAATTTAATAGATGTAACAATTTCGGCTATTTTAATAAGTATTTGTATATAGACCCTATTGTAATATCAGAGAATTTTAATAAAAAGTGTTTTAGCTATCGTTAGGTAAAAACCTGACATGTTTATTTGTGGCGTGGTCTTACGAGATGCTTTTATTTTCAAAACAATTTTGAAAAATAATCCAATGGAGTGTGGTTTTCTAACGCTGGTGTTCCAGACTGACTCGGGTGTTATTTAATTGTAATGCTCGGGTCAGACCAAGTATTATAGAATACAGGATGATGCTGTGGAGCTCAGGAGAAGAGCTGGATGGCGATACGTACTTCCGTACTTGATTATTGTTCCGCTGTGTATCCAGTTGTATGTTATTGATGTTGTCGAACTCTGATGATGTATTCTGATGATGTATGTAAAAAAACAGATATGACTTTCTTTTGTTTAAAGATCTGCTATTATATATTATATTTTATTCCACTGCGATGTAAGATTTTGTTGTTGTTTTCTGTTTTCTCTTCTTCTACCTCTTCTTCTTTAACCCTAATGGTTCGTATTTCTGTTCAACTTAAGTTGATTGATGTAGAATAGTGTTGACTCTAGGGGTACGGATTTGCGGGTCGTTATAGGTAAACCCAATTGTTTCAAAAGAGGTGCTTACATTTGGTTTTGAAAGGGTGGTACTCCAATGTTTTTGAAAAGTTTCGAAAGAAAAGGTTTTAAAGTGTTTCAAAAGGCAGGTGCCCAGAGTTTTGAAAAGAAGATTTGAATACTTTCGAAAAGATCTTTTCCAATGATTTCGAAAGAAAAGATTAAAGGTTTCGAAAGCCTTAGTTTTCAAAACAAAGAACCCAATCTCAATTTTTAAAGGAAAATCATGGCATTATCAACGAACATTTAAATGCTTTTAACTTGGAGTTTTTGAAGAAGCTAACTTTGATATAAATAATTGGTTAAAGGGATTAACCAAATCTCCAAGGGGAAATGATTTCAAAGATGTTAAACCAAAGATGTTGGTATTGTTTTTGTATATGCTTCTTCTATAAATTTATTCACTAAGTAATAGTCTCATAACTGAATTTTGGGGAGTAAGGGAAGGATAACCAGGATGATTGACCCCTTAGTGAATATAAATTAAGTTAACTCCTGAAAGAGTAGAATTGCATTCGGGAGGTTAGGAAGACCGGAATATAGGATGCTAAAAAATTGATTAAAGAAGTTGTCAAAGAGATAAGTTCATAGTAAACCTATGTAAACTATGTTTAAAAGAAGTTGTCCGGGAGACAGGTTCATAGTGATCTCATGAAAACTGTGTTTACGTAAAGTTATTGGCAAGGGCCAATAGGTTTTTAATGAACCCAATAAAACTATATCTGGATTAAGTTAATGACAGAAGTCAATAGGTTCATAGTCAACTCAAGAAAACTATGATAAGCGGGAAGTTATTGGAGTTACCAATAGATTCAAGGAGAACCCGTGAAACAGTAAAGTTATCAGCAGGGGCCAATAGGTTCTTAGTGATCCCATGAAAGCTATGAAATTGAACAGGGAGTCCATAAATATTAAACATGTTATTAGTTGGCCCGTGAAAAATATTAGGTTAATAGTGACCCTAGAAACTATAAATGAGATAGTTAGTCAAAATGAATGGGGAAGGAAAATCCAGAATTGATTTACTTGTTTGCATATCATCATATTATTTTAAATTATTTTAACCATTATAGATGCAGGAGCATAGTATATGGTTTTATAAAGTTTTGAAAGCTACTAGTGAGGGTAAAACCAATTCCGCTAAGCGGCGTGGTCTCACTAGATATTCAAATGGTTTGAGATGGTAGATTATTATTCATACCAGGCTTTATGTCTAACTCGAAGTTTCTGTTTTCCCGTTAAAGTCTCGGGTGCTCAATTGATTTTGAGTGGGTTGAGAGTTGAGGTTTTCAGGTAACTCTTTAGACGAATAAGCTTCCGGAAACGAAGAGGCATGATAGCTATTTAGAGTTCTTTCTATTTTTGATTTTGTTATGTTGTTTGTATTGTGAAGTCAAAGTTGTTTAATTGCCTATATATAATATGATCATCCAAGAGGGCATCTTTATATGTCGCTTTGGCATATGATGTAATAATTATATTTTATTTGAACGTGGTTGGAGTGTTGGGATTATGTAATGAACCTGAAATGTTTTGAAATGGAATGTGAAAGTTAATTGTTGATTTTAATTTTTTTACATATCCATTTTTTTCTGTGGTATCAATGTATCTAACGATACTATATCTTGTCGTCGATGATTAATAACAATGGATGACTGTAGCATCCATAACTATTAGTTTTGGAACTCCAAGTGGGGGATGTTACAGTGGTCATTAAGACAGGGGTGATAGGGATAAATCCTCTCAAGATAAATATCGTTCAAGATCTAGGTCCCCACTTCCGAAGGGTTTTGATAAGCCAACTGATTGTCGGGACTTATCTGTCGATCTCTCATGTGGTCCCCCTCCTATCATAGTTCCTCCTTGGCCTTTATTTCCTTCTCACTCTCAGCGGTCCTGTGGTCATTGTTGCTATAGCGAATATATTACTGTCTACAGGCTCGACAAGGAAAGTACTAACGTCGAAATCATTATCGAAGAACCTATGATTGATCTAGTTACTCGCATGGCACAACTTTGAGAAGATTTTCCAAACCTATGCTTTGAAGGGTTATTTTCCCTCCTAATCTGAAGATGGTCCGTACCATGTCCAGAAAATGACTATTGACCGTGTCACTGATATTCACAAGTAATACCATGAATAGGTGAAGGCAAAAAAGAAGATGTCGAAAGTATCTTTCGAGCGTGCAGTAGAACTTGAAAAGTTGAAACGCCAGGAAGCTCAAAATAAAAGAATTATCGATATTTTAACAAACATGGTAGAGGCTTCTAGGAGTTCCCTAGCAGAGACCGAGGGAAAAGCTATTGTTGCCATCAAATCCATGGTGGAGATAGTACAATTATCTTGATATGGTGTAGGTGTAACATCATTGAAATCCAGAAATAGCACTCGAGAGAGATTAAACTCGAAGTAATGAATCTGCAGCCTTGAAAGAGATACCTAACTCAAAGCTAAGCTGGAGTATGCAAACAAGGAGAAAGATGATGCTCATAAAATCGCTCAAGTTGCTTATGAGAAGCTGGTGAGTATAGACATGAGAGGGATACAGCCATTGATAGGGCCAAAGATGTTGATGCATTCATTTAGCGTGAGGTAGAAGCTACCAAGGATATGGTTAGGGAAGAGATAATGAACGAGAACGACCCGCTTCTTATTCTTTACAACGCCAACACTCTCCAGCATAGAAATCTTGCATGGCTTGGCGATGATTACTCCTACCAGCTCTAGCGTGCATGGGAATTACTTGTTGTAGAGAAAAAGATACTCCTTAATACTGAGGAATTCGACCTGTCTAGACTAGAAAGTTAAATTCTATTGGGTGACGAATCCAAAATATTGCATGATATCCAACATACACTTCAGAAAGATTCTGTTGACGCCTCTTCACATGAAGTGGGTGAAGGATCCGGGTCGGCACAACCCGATGATACAACCGAATTGCCTCTACCATCCTAGGCTATTCCTAGTTCTATGACAAATTCTTCAACCATCCTCGGGTATGATCCGGACAAGCCTCAGCTTTCTCTAATTCTTGAATGCAGTTCTAAGGATATTTCGGCTTAACTCAAAAGCCACACCGAGGAAGGTATTTCATTGACATCTTCTATCTTTCAAAAAGTTGGGGTGTTATCGGTCGATATTTCTAATCTTTTCGCCTATTTTTTCTCAGCTTTAAATTTGTTAGGCGTCGTTCCTTCTCGTAAAAGCTTAATTGGGATCATAAGAGGCCGCGACAGAACTCATTAAAGTTACAACTTTAGCCACTGCTCAGGGTGCTCAAGAAGAAACCTTCATTATTGATGATCAATTCATAGGGGCATTTTTCAAGGAAGGAGGCGACCCACACCATAAAATTCCTTTTAATAAGGATGTCATATCATGGGTTCTTCCAACCCTACTGATGAGCTTAGCATTAAAAAGCGTGCCGAGAAGGAAGAGTTGTTGAAAAAGAAGGCAAAAGCCAAGCCTCTTGATATGGATTTCAAAGAGCTGATTCCTATCCCACTCCAGATGAAGCCTCCTTCCGGAACAATTTTCCAAGATGAGGTACCCCCTACTTCCGGTGTTGAGAGTGCCTCGATCACTCCTACTTCTAACGATGCTGCCGCCTTGATCCATATAACTGAAGATGTATCTTCGAAGAAAAGCCAAGGTGGAAAAAGATCGAAGAGAGGATTGAGTGGCAGTTCGGATGGAGCCACTCCTAAGAAATGAAAGAAAGATAAGAAATCGAAGAAATAATCATTGGTTTGGTGTGATGTATAAATAGCTTGGATGGCTACCTTTTCTTTTTGCTGGTCATGTTTGATTGAGTACGACCCCCTCTTTTACTACTCATTTTGGATAAACTTGTATTGTGAACAGCAAGTTTAGTGTTAATAAGATTTCTTTTATTTTTGTGTAGAATTCGCATACACACTTGTTTAAATGGTCAAGCAATTTCATTTTCCATTTAATGTGTTTGTGATTCGTTGCTCGTCGGGTCAGACATCGATCCGACTTATCCATCCCAAGGCCTCCCTAATGGCGTGGCCTTAGTCATATCAAACACTAGGCTCGAGCCTTTGTCTTACACCATCGAATTCAACGGTTTGAGTAATTGTACTCCACCCCTCAGACTCATGTTAGTGGAGTTAGAGAGTGGACCGTGGAACTCAATCATTATCGAGCTTATACGCCTGTCGATTTTAGGTCAGAGTTTATGGAATGGTAAGTGGTCAAACCGTGCTCATCTATTTGTTTATACACATATCCACGCTTTGGGGATAATAGTTAGTTAATGGGCAGTCGGATCACACCCGTCTAGCATCTATACTTACATCCACACTCTAGGGACATGAGTTAATTCATAGGTGATTAGTCACACCCATGTAGCATTTATACTCACATCCGCACTCTGGGGACATGAGTTATTTGGAAAACTGTCGAATTCAGTTCTCTTTGGCCAGTCATTCTACCCTCAAATATGGAGTTTGACTCATCAAGTGACCAGTCGAATCCCAGTCACTCTCAAATTACATCGGTCCCATCGAACACTAGGATTTAGTCAGTCGTATATCGCAACTAACATGTGCTGCAATGGCATGTCACAAATATGATGGAAAGTTCAAAGTTCTATTGCTGAATGGAAAGAAATGACATAATCTTTCTTATTACATATTTGAAAAACCAAATGCTAGAGCAAATCTTTAAATTAAGTACACCTGAAAGAAAACAAAGTGCTAAGTGAAATAGGATCAGTGCTTGCTATTCTACGCCATTGGGAGTGCAATACCATCAACAGTCGCTAGCTTGAAAGTTCCCCCTCTAAGCTTCTGCTCAATGACATATGGTCCTTCCCAAGTTGGGTTCATATGCGACAGGATAGGGAAACCCGTTTTAAAACAAGATCACTGACTTCAAAAGTTTTAGGTCGGACTTTAGTATTGTAGTACCGGACGACTTCGTGCCGATGAGCAGCTGCCCTCAAATCAGCCTCCTCATGCTTCTCATCTATAAAGTCTAGAATTCCAAAGGGACATCTTTGTTTGTTCTGGGATCATAGTAAGTTACTCGATGAGAAGGAACTTCGAGCTCAACAATAATAACGGCCACGGTAGCCTAAGCGAGGGCGAATGGAGTATGTGTAACACCCCTCTTTCAGAGACTCAAAACTAACTACTACGAATGCTGCAGTCATCCATAAGTGTAATTTCTGAGTGACCAAAATCAGAATCTGGAAACTATTGGCAAACAAAAACACAAGAATATGAAATTTTTAAACATCAATAAAAATAATTTCTTATTTCTTATGAATTTCGATTTAAGATTTAATTACATAACCCCAGACGTTAACCACGTTCAGGTCACATATACATGTACAAAATACGATAAGAGCGACATATGAAGATATCCCCTTATGATGATCAGAGAGCTAATAAATATGAACTTTACAGTTCTTAGTACATCATAGCGGAATATAAAAAAAGCTCCTATATAGCTAATACTACCTCATGCATGTCTTCGAAAGCTTATTCGTCCAAAAAACTGAAAGTCTGGCACTCTAAGTCTACTCTAATCAATTTTGAGTACCGAGAGTTTGCAGAGAAACACAAACTTCGAATCTGATAATAAGTCTGGTATGAATAATCCCCTATCATCTCTTATCTTGAATAGATAGCTAGTGAGACTATGCCACTTAGCGGAACAAGTTTTCCCTCACTAGTATCCAAAACAAACATGCAAATCATTTACTAGGCCCCTGCACCCAAAATGATTAGTCTTAATATATTATGAAATAAAGCATAAATCATATGTATTAAATATCCCATCTACCCATTTATTAGATATCCCATCTAAAAGCAATTTATTAGATTTCCCATCTAAAAATCAATATATTAGAGTTTCCCTCTAAAATCTTTAAAACGACTATCCGTCATAGTTTAATAGGACTATCCATCCCAAATCTATTCAAAATAAATGCAGATTACCCACCGTATATTGTTTTATAAAAGATGGTATGAGCTATCAACCGCACACCCTATTTTCCTAGGATGACTATGAACCCTTGGGTGGCGAATCTGAAGGCTAACCACTACTGGAAAAACATTCGTTACTTTAGAAATTTGATGTGGGCTATCCACCGCACATTCCATGTTTTTCCTAGGTTAACCGAGAACCCATCACTTGGTCAATTAAAACATCATGATCCCTACGATTATTTAAAAAATTCATGATTACCATGATTAAATAATTTTTCCAGGTATACCACCTGTTTAACCTATTCCCATTAGTAGCCCCAATTAGGTTAAATTAAATAAAACACATTGATAGCCCCAATATATATTTTCGAAAGCACATTTCTATTTCTAACCCCAAACTTTGTAACGAAAACATTAAACCCACCCCGATGTCACCAAGGTTTTATAACTTTCAATTAAAATAAG
Source organism: Allium cepa (assembly GCA_030765085.1). Classification (NCBI taxonomy): domain Eukaryota; kingdom Viridiplantae; phylum Streptophyta; class Magnoliopsida; order Asparagales; family Amaryllidaceae; genus Allium; species Allium cepa. The sequence goes on from CM060932.1 coordinate 171,731,419, forward strand.
GATCCCCCTTATATATTCAAACAAAGATAGTTATTTTATGCTATGTTATCCCGCCTTTTGGCAAGGCCGAGATACCAAGGCACTGGTTGAAAACAAAGGGTCGTTCGTCCCGGATATCGAGCACACATAGGTTTGCTATGGATGTCCATGAATTTTGTATGAATTCTGATCAGGCTACAATCAGCAAACACGACAAGCGAAGCCATAAAAGCTAGCATTCCAAATTTCAAGTCAATCCAAGTTCGTATGCTCAAGTTATGGTCCATGCAAGTCGGAGGGAAAAATCACGTTTTCGTATCCATCGCTAGACCGTATTTTGAATCGATCAGATTCGTACCCTTCTTCGTGTCCTCGTTTGAATTGATCAGTTTTGCATCCATCGCCAACCACTGTCTCGCATCAATCAACTCCACATCCATCAACTGGTAACGCGCTTCGTATTGGTCGATTGATGCCTAGTTCGTATCCATAAAGAAGGCATTTATTCGAATCCATCGGGTAGCTTTAATTCGTATCCATCACAAATATCACCTGATCGTATCCATTGAATGGAGGCGACATCTATCGATGCAAACCACACCATCACCATCATATGAGCTAAGTAACCTATCTCGATTCGAACTAGACAATACCACGAATCGATACGAGGTGCACGTAGTTGATTGGTTCAAACAGGATAACGGCACCCGATGCAAACGAGGCGAAACTCATGGATACGACACAGTCAACACGGAGCAAAAAGAGGATCAGTGCAAGGAATGCGCGCCGCATCATCACAAAGGCACGTGCTTCATCGATTCGAAGTGGATCAATTCAAATTGATGGATTCGAACCAAAACAGCCAACGAGAAACTCAAGCTAATATCGATCATAACTCAAAATCCACCAGACCAAATGCCATGAAATTTTCACAGAAGACTACATGCAAGCTAAATATTATTCTCGCCAAGTTTCACCTCCATCGGATATAGTCTCGATCGATACGAATTGAGTTTGTATCGATCACCAAACGAGTCAAAACACTCCAAGATCGGTCGCGTGGGCCCCCTCACGTGCCAGAAGGAGTCTCCCGAAGTTTGACCGAAATATCAGCCTCCTACACCTATAAATAGAGCCCTAGAGCCTACAGAAAAAGGATTTTTGATTCTCAAGCGCCCAAACTCTGCCGGATCGAGATTTACATCCTATCCTTGCTGTTGAATTCGAATTCCAAGCCGTAATTTACTGTTGTTCACTGTAATCAAGTGTAATCATTGAAAGAGAATCAATAAAGTCACAAAAACTTCATAGTGGACGTAGGCAACACGCCGAACCACTCTAAATTGCTTGTCTTTGCATTTGTGTTATTGTTTGCTGGAGTTTTTGTTACATAATCTTCATTTTAAATTTATATTTTTCACTTTTATCTCTTCAAAAACTTCTAAAGAATGTTGTGCCCATTTTTCATAGTAGACGTAGGCAACACGCCGAACCACTCTAAATTGCTTGTCTTTGCATTTGTGTTATTATTTGCTGGAATTTTTGTTAGATAATCTTCATTTTAAATTTATATTCTTCACTTTTATCTCTTCAAAAACTTCCGAAGAGTGTTGTGCCCTTTTTGGTACAAACACTTTGGTGCTTTCACTGAGAACTAACCCAAATTTTCTCCTGCTCCTTGGATCTATCGTCGATACAGTATTTCATAAATCTAAGAGATAGATCCAGATCACTAATCCGAATTCCTTTCATCCTATTCAGATTTGCACAAAGTATAGGAAAGGAGTTCAATCCTCAAGATGGTTAGTACAAGAACCACCTCCCATGCCGTCGATCAAGAAGGCCGGGATAGACAAAATCTCACGCAGCTACCTCTATCCAACCAAGACGCTGTCGGACCCTCAGATCCATCAGGCCCGGTTACCAGGCAAGAGTTACAGTTGTTGCTACAAGAGTTGACACAGAGTCGTCAACAGCTAACAGAACAGTTGCGCGCGAATGCCGAGCCGACCAACCGGTTCAATTGCTAGAAGCGTAGAAGATCTAGAAGAGATCAAGTTTCGCACTCCTCCATAGAAAGTTCTGCCTCGTCAGGCTACAACCATAGATCCATTCGTCCTCGACCGGATGGAGGCTACGCATAGGCCGCCGGACATCAGCCCGCCTTGACCGTTAGGCAGCTGAGAGTTGGCCCCTCGGCCAGGTTCCATACAGGACCCTCTTCCTGGGGAGGAACTATTCCCCATTACACCGTAGATAACCTTGCCGCCGCCACCACGGTTGAAACAGAGATTGATGCCCGAAACCAACATGGACGTACTCCTGAACCTTACGTCCCAGAAGACGTCGAGCCAAGGAGGGGAGACTTGGACCGTCGACAGCGCCCGGTGCAACCTCCCAATGTGGAACCCGACCACACCTTGGCTCCACATGCGCAGAACGTTCAAACGCCAGACCTTCTAGCTATGATATGTCAAATGATCCATAAAAGTCAGGGTCTTACCAATGATGACTGGGGAATCTCCCGTAGTCACACCACCTTTACGGATGACATACTCTATGTCGGACCTCCTCGACGATTCAGAATGCCCACTTTACTGGTTTATGAGGGGAATTCAGACTCAAACCAGCACATCATGAAGTACGAGTGGTTGATGAACGCTGCAAGAGCGGATGATGTGGTAAAGTGCCATAGCTTTCCTATCTCTTTGGAGGGCATTGCCACCATGTGGTTTACGCAATTGCCGCCCTGATCCATTTCTTGTTCTGATCAAATGGCCATAAAATTTGTAGAACAGTTTCGTATGCATGTTGCTAGACCTAAAGATGTTAACACATTATCCAATGTCACTCAGGCTCCAGGAGAGACACTTAGACGCTATCTAGAGAGATTCCATGCGGCATGCGCAGAGATCAGTAACCCCAATGACAACTCAATCTTGATGGCACTAACTAAGGGAATTGACCGTGATTCCGAGTTTGGAAATTAGTTAGCCGAGAAGCATCCTGCATCGTTGTATCGTTTCTACTCCAAAGCAGCCCAATTCTTAAGGCGAGAGAATGCGAAACAGTCTAAGAAGCAGGACGACGTGGGACCCAGCAATGAGGGGGTTCAAAGCAATGTGGCAGTTAAACAGTCGGGTGAGTGTTCTGGAAAAGTACAGTTGAACATACAGAACAAGCAATCTCAACCGAGAAACAATGATAATCAGAATAAAAAATGGGATCAAAACCATGGCCCGCGACGTAGGGCTCCAATGTTTGATAACTGCACACCATTGAATACATCGCTAGAGAATGTGTATCTGCAAACCTGCAGTGCCATGTAGTACAAGAAGCCTGCTCCGAAGCCAACGTCAAAGAGGCAGATTCAAACGCGAAAATTCTGTAGATTCCATGAGAGTTATGGCCACAATACCAATGAGTGTAGACATTTGCAGGACCTTATTGAGAAGTTAATTGGGGAGAGAAAGTTAGATCAGTTTGTGCAGGCGCCGCAGTCTGGTGGTGCGGGCCCGTCAAACCAAAATCGTGTGCAGAATCGAGAAAGGCAGGAGGAACCCGCTCGTACAGGCGGGAGATTGGTAATAAATACAGTTAGTGGCGGTCCCCATCTAGTAGACCGAAGTTGGAGGGAAATGAAGTCATATGCCAGCTCTATCGGTCATGCAGACTTTGAGTGTTGTAGTAGTTTTGATGAAGGGGCTCCGGCCAAACAATAGAGAACAGTGACCGATGACATCGTGTTCAGAAGCCGCGATGTTGATAGGGTTGAAGCCCCCACTATTGACCAACTGGTCCTATCTGCCCAGGTTGGTCCTGCTTGGATGAAGAGGATCCTGGTTGACAGTGGAAGTTCAGTAAATATTTTGTTTAAGAGAGCTTACGATCTGATGAAAATGGAAGCCGAGGATTTAAAACATTGTCAATCTAGAATTCACGGCTTCGATAGAAGTGCCAATATACCCACTAGAGTAGTGGATCTGCCAGTGGAGTTGGGAATTGGCGAGTGGCGGAGGGTTCGGATGTTACAATTTGTTGTGTTAGACATTCAATCCCCCTGTAATGCATTTTTGGGCCGACCAGCCCTCGCTGAATTCAGGGCAGCAATTGCCCCATGGTGTTTAACTCTGAAATTCCTCACCGATCGTGGGATTTGAGTCATTCAAGTAGATCAGGCTGCTGGGAGAGCCTGTTATGTTGCTAGCTGCGCGAGGCGCAACGAAGAGAGAAAGGAAAGGGCGTAGAGGAATCTCTCTGCGTCCGTTTTGTGGATAATTGACAATTGGTGCCTTGGCCTCGGCCCGGGAACCCCAACCAATTCCAGAGGGATCTTGACCCTAGAGACAACGAAAAAAAGAATGAATCTGTAGAAAGTCAGGCTTCTCTGGCCAAACTGACGATCGATGTTCCAATTGGTGACGTTGATGATGATAATTCGAGGATGTTAAAGATTGGGTCTCAGTTGAGCCAAGAGACACGGCAGGAATCAGTTTAATTTCTTCGGGTGAATCTCGATGTGTTCGCTTGGACACACTCTGATATGTGTGGAATCTCGCCGGACATCACGAGCCACACCATGAATATTGACCTACGGTGTATCCCAGTCAAACAGAAAAGGCGTGGTGTGGATCCAGAGAGATCTGTCGCCCTTAAAGAAGAGGCCGATAAGCTAAAATCAAATGGGTTTATTCGAGATGCTTTATACCCTGAGTAGGTATCCAATCCCGTACTTGTCCGGCTGAACGGGAAATGGAGGCATGCGTTGATTATTCTGATCTAAATAAAGCTTGTCCTAAAGACAGTTTTCCACTTTCCAAGATTGATCCGCTTGTAGATTCAAAATGTGGACACGAATTATTATCTTTCGTGGATGCTTATTCCGGCTACAACCAGATACCCATGCATGCACCCGACCAAGAACATACTAGCTTCGTAACCGACCTGGGACTCTACTACTGCAATGTTATGCCCTTTGGACTAAAGAACACCGGAGCAACATACCAACGTCTAGTCAACTGGATGTTCGTTAACCAGATCGGGAAGACTATGGAGGTTTATGTAGATGACATGCTGGTAAAGTCGCGGTTCTCCACTGATCACATCAAAGATTTGGAGTCAATGTTCAACATCCTTCTAAAGTACGGGATGAAGCTCAATCCGCTGAAATGTCATTTTGGAGTCGCATCCGGAAAGTTCCTTGGGTTCATTGTCAACACTCGAGGAATAGAAGTCAATCCAGAAAAGATCTGGGCAATCATAAACTTGTAGACTCTGAGAACAATAAAGCAAGTTCAGAGTCTCAATGGGAAGGTAGCAGCGTTGAGCAGGTTCATATCGAAGTCTACCGACAAATGCATCCCCTTCTTTGATCTGATCCGAAAAGGAAAGCGAAACTTCGAATGGACTACGGAGTGCGAGGGCGCATTCCAAGCGCTGGTTAAACATCTTTCCTCACCGTCGATTTTATCAAAGCCTATCGACCATGAGCAGTTGTATATTTACCTGGCGGTATCAGAAAATGCGATCAGTGCTGCCCTAGTTCGAGAGGAAGACCGAGTGCAGAAACTAGTCTATTATGTTAGCAAATGACTAACCGGAGCTGAGAGAAACTATCCAAAGCTAGAAAAGTTAGCTTACTGCCTAGTCATTACCTTGAGGAAGCTCCGTCCATATTTTTAGGCTCATCCTGTAACTGTGTACACCGATCAGCCGTTATGACAGGTCCTTACGCAGCCTGAGACGTCTGGTAGATTACTTAAGTGGAATATCGAACTGAGTAAGTTCGATACCACCTATACCCCAAGAAGAGCCATTCAAGGTCAAGTTTTGGTGGATTTTATAGCCGAATTCACTGTCCCAAAGGACTTGCTTGAGACCAGTCAATCTTCCGAATACATTTGGAAGCTGCATACCGATGGTGCATCCAACGATTGGTGCTCAGGTGTTGGGGTAGTACATGAAACCCCCGAGGGCCGGTCCATATGCTACGCTGTGAAATTTGAGTTTCGTGCAAGCAATAATGAAGCCGAGTATGAAGCTTTACTTGCTGGGTTGAAGCTAGCCTGCGATTTGAGAATTATTGTTGTTGAAGTTTACAGTGACTCTCAGTTAGTCATATGCCAGGTTCGAGGTGAATACCAAGCCAAGGATCAAAGACTAGCGGCATATCTAGCTCGAGTCTGGGAAATACTTGATCAATTCGATTATTATTGCATTTTCTACATACCCCATGAGCACAACCAGAAGGTTGATTCATTGGCCAAGTTAGCAAGTACGGGTGACGCACAGCAGATGAGACTCGTTCCTTTTGAAACTCTATCTTCTACCAGCATTGACCAGATGGAAACGGATTATATATTTGAAATCGCTCCCGATAAGGAGTCGTGGATGACCCATATAGAAACTATATCGAGCATGGAACACTGCCCGAGCATAGGAGTGAAAGAAGACAGATTCTACAAAAAGCCTCGCAGTTTACCATTCAGAATGGAGTCATGTATAGAAGAGGATATTCCGTCCCTCTCCTCCGATGTATTGCACACGATCAAATCAAACGAGTGTTACATGATGTGCATGAGGGAGAATGTGGAGATCACACCGGGGGGCAAGCCCTTGCCAAGAAAGTACTCCGATATGGATATCACTGGCCGACTGTGAACCATGATACATCATACTATGCTAGGAAATGTGATAAATGCCAGAAACATGCTCAAATTCCAAGAGCCCCACCTACTGAGATAACCCAAATGGTCAGTCCCTGGTCGTTTCCAGTATGGGGCATTGATATCATTGTTACACTACCCCTTGCCAAAGGAGGAACGAAGTATGTAATCGTCGCGGTTGATTACTTTACTAAATAGGCTGAAGCTGAACCTCTTGCGACAATCACGACGAAAAAAGTAATCAACTTTGTAGTTCGCAATATCATCTGCCGATTTGCTCTCCCGCATACCATTATCACTGATAACGGAGCCCAATTCGACAGTGTTGAATTCAAGAATTTCTGTCAACCACTCCATATCCATAATAAATTCTCTACGGTTGCACACCCTCAGGCGAATGGCCACGTTGAAGCTGTTAATAAGGTTATCAAAATTATTCTAAAGAAGCGACTGGAAAAGGCCGGGGGTAAGTGGGTTGATGAACTGCCTATGGATTTATGGGCTTACCGAACAATCCACAAGTCTACGACCGGACACACTCCATTTTCTCAATCTTATGGCTCAGAAGCCGTTATTCCAGTCGAAATGGAAGTACCTTCTCATCGTGTGACTTATTACGACCCGAAAACTAATGCCATATTACTCGCTGAATCTTTGGACTTACTGGATGAGAAGCGTGAAGAGGCTTATTTGAGGGCAGTTTCATATCGAAATTGAGTCGCCTGATTATACAATGCCAAGGTTCGACCATGGACCTTCGAACTTGGCAATCTCGTTCTGAAAAGAATTTATCCGGTTCCTTCACACGTGAAGCCAAATTGGGAAGGACCGTATGTGATCACCCAAAAGCTCGGATATGGCACGTTCAAGTTATTGACCGCCGACGGTCTTACTTTTCCGAGGGCTTGGAATAGTGAAAGCCTCTGTCGCTATTACATATGACAGGTTTTTATTTATTTGATTCATTCTCTTATTTGCAATTTGTTTCTGCATTTCGAAATTTGAATTTGTAATAAGGCAACTGACTTTGCCATATTTTCTCATTTCAGCAATAAAATGCCATCTCTTCGAGCCAGAGCTGTGATTTATTGAGTATGACGAACGATATCACGATGCACGGAGAGCTAAGTTCCATCAAACGATGGAATTTATTCAAATAGGGAGAGACTGTGATATGACCGGTCACTCACTAAATGAAACCCAAGCTCGGGGGAAAGTCACCACGCTAATATCAAAGAGGATTGATACACGACAATCCTTAAAACAACTCCAAACTCCCAGAGTGTGAGTCGGAGCATAGAAATCCTAAACACAGTTTTGGAGAGGGCAGGCTCGTCTGCCTAACGACTTCGACCATGTCCTGACCAAGTTAGAGGAGGATGGACCAGTCCATCTAACGACCTCGCTTGTTAATTTGGGGTGGATGTGACCCGACCATCCACGATCCCAATAAATCAATCGTTCCCAAAGTGTGAATGACCTCCTAAAAAGTCTAAACAGATGTGACTGACCATCTGTCGACTAACTCTAAATTTTCGGAGTGCAAATTAGAGTATAAACATCAACTCTAGGTTCTCGGAGTGCGAACCGGAGTATAAACACTAACTCTAAATTTTTGGAGTGCGAATTGGAGTATAAACACTAACTCTAAATTTTCGGAGTGCGACTTGGAGTATAAACATCGACTCTAAGATCTCAGAGTGCGAATCAGAGTATAAACGCTAACTCCAAGTTTCCAGAGTGTGAACTGTAGTATAAATACCGAGTCAAAGTTCCCGGAGCGCGAACTGTGCTACAAACGTCGATAACTCTCGGATTCCCAAAGTGCGAACCAGGTTATCGATCACGAATTATCCTAAGTTCCTAGAGTTCGGACGAAATATAAAAATAACTCGGGTGTGGATGGCCACTCGTAAATTAGCTTATGTCCCCAGAGTTTGGAGATGTACTTAAAAACTTCGATAGATGTGATCGACTGCCGAAATACAAATTGCTGATCCCCAGAGTGTGGATGCAACTATTCATAGGTAAGCGAATGAGATGCAATCGCTCGGCTTACGCTTGTTTCTGCATCAATATGACGATGCTAAACTCTAAAAGTAGAGGCAAATCATGATCGCTATCCGATCTTTATGACTTGTTCTCGAAACTGGGAGGCAAAGCTTAAGTGTTAGCCATTGACTGAAACAGTACAATGTCTAAAGTCCGACTCGATATCTCGTTACAACCCGTACTCGTGATTTTCAAACTTGGCAAACAAAAAGAGTTCAGGGGTTGAAACTCCTTTAGTATATGGAACCGAGATCCAAACTCTATGACACTTAAGTACGAAAGGCAGAAATAAGAGTTGAAGCAACAAAAAATAGAATTTTATTTCAACTAATCAAAAGCAAAGACTTGTATACAAATTCTCGCAAAAAATGCCTACTAGCAGGAGCCGAACCTGCATCTATACACGGCCTAGAAAAGAAAGACAAGTTCTTAGCTAACAAAAATTTGCAACGGAAGGGCATATCTACTCCTTAGCCTTCTTCGGCTTCCTCTTAAGTGTAGAATCACAAGAGCCACCAATAATTTTTTGCTTTGAACCTTTACTCTTTGGCGGATCATCTCCAGATGGAGGCATAATATCAACATCCTCCTCCGAACTTGAATCTATAGGAACGCTCCCTGCAGAAGGAGTCGAAGGAACTGGATCCACCACCGGGGGCAGAACAGACGTACTAGTATCAACAAGCGTACCCCCGGGTGATATCATCCTAAGTGGAGTTGGGCCAAATGCTGTCAATCCACCCTCAGAAATACTGCTACGAGACGCATCCTCCTCTCTGCATTGATTTCAGCTAGTATCTCTGCTTCACAAGCAGCATGGGCTTCACTGTGGGTAGCAGTGGTCTATGTCGAAGCACAAGAGGGAGGCGGAAATCCACTAAGGAAGAACGGCAAGTTCGCAAAGGGGTCGCCCTACCGTCCCAGAAGCTCATTCATCATTTGCTCATCAAAAGAAAGAGAGCTCCCCTGTGTTACCTCGATAGGTGCGGTCGTGGTCATAGTGATCGCCTCGGTGATAGTGGCCTCATGCATTTATTGTAATTTGTGTATTTCAGGAGGCGCTACCAATATAGCTTTAGTCACTGGACAAGGAAAAATAATAAGTTGTTAGTATGCGCTTCAATACAAGTACTTCATTTTAGAAACACGCAAGATTTGTGCAGAGTACCTTTCTCAACTTGACTCGTAGCTAGCTGAAAAGCTTCCGAGGAGTGCTCCCTTATGGGAGATAAGTGTGGCTGTTTCGGGTCGTAGGCTAGGACCAGTTGCGGCTCAATTGCTGGCACAAGCTCAGACCCAGACGAAGTAATCATCTCAGAACTTATAGCTTGATGTGCGACGTCTGAGCCCTCGCCAACTTCTAGGTGATGGGCGCCCAATCTCTCTTGCATGAGAGATCATAGAGTCATGAAGAACCTTCTTTTCATCTTCATTTCAGTATGCGGTTCTCAAGCTCAAATTCGCCGAGGGCACCACCCAACAGCATCGCCTTCTCTTCCTCAACCACCAAATTCTAGGCATTGTATAGGTGTGTCGAGTAATCGTCAAGCCAAGCCAGATTCCTGCATTTCAGCACATTGGCGTTATAAGTGACGAGTAGCTCCTCTATCTCCGCCTTGAGCCTAGTCTCCGCCAATCGGACCTTTTCATCTGCTTCAGCTTCAACCTCGTGGACCTTTTCCATGGCCGCATCTCTATCCCTCTGAAGCACCACCGCTTGATCGCACACTTCTTGTGCTGAAACATTAGCGTCATCTCTCTCTTTCATGATCTCCGAGACTTTAGCCTTAAGTTCGTTCAGCTCTTTCAGGGCTGCATCCCGCTCAGCGTTCACGATGGTGTTCCGGTGGCCCATGTCCTCCACCGTGGCATAATGCTCCCATTTCATTCTATCCATCACCGCATGGGCCTCGTCAGCCTTTATAAGATCTTCAATCTCGGATTTACGAGAAGAGTCGTCCTTACTATTGAGCGCTTGAATGATCCGGTCTTTCTGGCTGAGTTCTTTCTCTAGCCTTTCAATCATAGCTGCTTGGTTAAAGGCCACCTTCGATGCCTTCCTCGCTGTTTTCGACCACTCCTAATACTGGAAAAATATGTCCGCGACATAATCGTGCACTGTATTTTCGGCCGACGCTGGGATCCTTTTCAAGAATGGAGGAAAGACGAACCCATCAAAACAAATGTCAGGAAAATCCTTTCGCAGCTGAGCAAGCCTCATCTCTACTTCCCCAGTGGGCTCGACGAGGGCCTGCGCAGTAGTGGAAGGGTCTGCAACTTCAGTTCTACACTGAGATTCAGGCCTAGATGATTGGGAAGATGGTTTGTGTCGTAGAGCTTCTGAAGGTCGTGGAACATGAACTAGCGGCGGTACTGGAGCTCTGGGAGATGGCATATGAGATCGAGACCGACGTCTATACCACTTATCTCTGTCAGAATGTTCCTGACTAGAGTAACCCTGGTTGTAGTCTCTATCTCCCTCTCTCCTCGTGATTCGTAGTATGATGAAGATCGCGTTTTCTGCATAGGCTACCAAGCATTGAGCCTTGACGGGACATGGTATCTGCAAAGCAAAACAAGGGAAAAAGTTAGTAATCTTTCACAGTGGGTGTATTACAATCAGAAATCATGTAGTGCCGTGAAGTGTGAATGTATGTGCAACCCCCGACCAACCAGATGTGTCGACCATGCTAGCGGGCAGAGACTCGCTTAAAACTAAAGCGTGTTAGAGTTCATCCAATCCGACATCATGTTGCATGGACACGTCGTCCGGAATTGGAAGGTCGGCGAGCCCTTCGAAAAGATTGTATGTTCTTGGGGAGACATCACCGAAATTCTAATTTCGGAAGCGAGCCGGGACATGACCACAGATTTCCATCTACCCTTTTTGGATTGCTTAAAAATGGATGCCTTGCCTTTTCTCTTTACCTCAGAATCTTAGGCTGCATCCGCAAGCTCGCCCAAAGGTTCATCGTCAGTATGAGTTCTTCCGGAGTCAGCCTCTTCGACTATGACAACTCTGGGCTTTTTACACTTAACTCGCTCCCTCAAGATAGTCCTTAGTGCACCGTCAAGCCTTATACTTTGTCTTCGCTCGATTAGCCCAAGAATCCTGAGATTCCTATCCGTCAGGACCAAGTCGATGTTCCTCTCTTCTCTTGGGGACCTCTTGGAGGACTCGAACTAACTCCTTGTAATATCCTCCTTCGGTTCGATGAATTATCGCTGTAAAGAAAAAGAGTTACGAGTTGGCCTCATCTATAACTATCTTATCGACTACCCGGGAAGATGGCAATACTCACGTCTAAACAGCCATCGTATGGCAAATCCTAGAGGGCATCTGACATAGAACCACTCCGTCTTGAAGTAGCTCATCCTAGTCCAAGACCCCGTAATTATTTGGCAATTTCTTACGGCCGCTAGGAATGTGAAAGATGGACTGTCCGTTCGACTCTTGAAGTAGAACAAGTATCTTATCTCGGTCAGTTGGGGTGGTCGATATAGGCGTTCCATAAATGCAATGAACAAGCTATTCACAAAGCATATCCATTTGGGTGTAGCTGAGATGGGGCGATCCCTATAAAAGACAACAGTTCTCTTATGTATTCATTGAATGGGGGAAGCATCCCAGCTGCGTACGCATGTCGATTGAACGCGGTCAATCCCTCCGGCGGATTGTGTGGTTTATCATTTGGTCCCGGCAATATTACGTCGTCCATTGACAAACCATGCCTTAAGCATATTCTCCCTAGCATATCTTCAAAAATATTGGACGGAACAGAATCTAGTAGATTATTAATAAAGGATGCGTCAAGTACCCCGTCCGGGGCCGGATTGATAATTTCGGCCTCGATGTCCGGTATTTCAAGTCTGGGAGGAATTACACTCTGAGTTTCCTGTGGCTGGGAGCTTGGATTTTCCATAACTAACTTACTCACGAAAAATCATCATTAGACGACAAAGAGTCCGTGTGTTCCCCACGTGCAGAGTGTGTGTGATGCAGTGCAGTGCTGTGCATTACTTGAAAAGATTTTGCAATGTTCAAGAAAAATTTGCCGACGACGAAGATATCAGAATCCAGCTGGAATAACCGTCATCGCTGACCGTCGCCACCATACCATCCGGATGTTAACGATCGGTCCAAATTAAAGTTGTTATGGTTCTATCAGCAAGCTTCGAAAGGCAGTCAAGTATGTAGTTTAACAGTCAAGTCCAGATATGCGGGAATGAAGCTCATCGGAATCATGCTGTCATGTACTCAAAATTTCGTATCCATCACATGATGGGTTTGAATCGATCATGGGAAGCACATTCGAATCCATTAGGATCCAAGTTCGTATCGATCACTAGGAACATATTTCGAATCGATCGTCAACACTTGAGTTCGTACCGATCAAGATCAGTAGCTTCGGATTGATCCTTGGTATTCAGGTTCACATCCGTCAGGAAAGTCTCGGCTTAGCATCGATCACGTACGCGTCGATACTTTTCGTATTAATCGCGAGTGTATATTTCGAATCGATCTGAAGCCAAGGGTTTTGCCCCAATTGATCACCTATTCTTCGCATCGATCATTATAGATCAACACAATTTACCACCATCTCGGATGATACGAACTACGTCATTTACCGTAAAAATCCCTGAGATCGATGCGAACTCCAAGGAAATGCGTTATCGCCTGCATCGATTCGAACACAGTCCCCCAAATCGACACGAAGTATAGATCGAGCCATCTTCATTTTTTTCTCTGCAATCCTTATCCAATTATCAAGGGCATCACCATGGCCATCCTCGACCAAGCTCCGACCCAAATCTAACCTCAAAGATTGCCAGAATTGATAATCGGTTAAGAGGGGATGGATATGAGATTCAAGTTTCATCGTCAGGATTTAGCTATAGCTGATTAATTACCTAAGTTAGAGATTGAATTCGAAGAATTAAGAGACTGTGTGTGATCGATTCGAAAGAAGCGAGCAGTTCCTCTTTTCCCAAGTTTATGGATCGATGCGAATGAGGTAGGGAAAGTAGCAGTAAAAAGGTGAAAAATGGCTAAGTCCAAGGGTATTTATATGGATCCAGGGGAGAAAGAATGTTGTTTCACCTCCCAGTCAACATGACTAGTCATTGTAGGTCAACACTCCGCTCGAGTCAAATGGCGAGTTCAAATCTTTCAGCCCTATCGATTCGAAATGGTAGATAGATCCATCGATACGAAATACACGATGAAGATAACTCTGAAGGCCATTGAGTTCCACCGATTCGAAGTCTTTATTCACATCGATAAGTCCATAGTCACGGTCCATCATTACGAGCTATTCTGTTCGAATCCATCGGTTTCGTCGATACTTTGACTGTGGACTCGTGGAACCTTTCAAAATCCTATATCGATTCAGGAGAGGATCGATACGGAATCCGACACAAGAAAAATGACAACAACTCATGGACGTCCAATGTTAGCGAGAGTCATATGAACATGTATACATATATGTCGAACTGATATTCAATTTTCAGCATTAACAGGAAATGGACGTTCAAATAAATACGATTACGGCGACGAACAACTAAACACTATCGTGCAGCAATCAGTTACAACAACGAAAGATTACAACCTTCAACAAAGAAGCAATAGCTGATCAGAAGAAAGACTGTAGCTTTTTAAAGCACGACACGTTACCATAAGACGTACTTTGGGGGGCAAATGTTATCCCGCCTTTTGGCAAGGCCGAGATACCAAGGCACTGGTTGAAAACCATGGGTCGTTCGTCCCGGATATCGAGCACACACAAGTTCGCTATGGATGTCGATGAATTTTGTACGAATTCGGATCAGGCTACAATCAGCAAAACATGACTAGCGAAACCATAAAAGCCAGCATTCCAAATTTCAAGTCAATCCAAGTTCGTATGCTCAAGTTACGTCGATGCAAGTCGGAGGGAAAAATCACGTTTTCGTATCCATCGTTGGGCCGTATTTCGAATCGATCAGATTCGTACCCCTCTTCGTGTCCTCGTTCAAATCGATTAGTTTCGCATCCATCCCCAACCATTGTGTGATGACCCTCCATTCATCTCCAGAATGACGCATCATCTTGAAGAAAGAAGGGGATAGAAAAGAGAAAAGAAAGAAGAGAAAGAAGAAACAACATCATAATCTCAACAGTGGAACAAATAAATTATATTTATAACATAAGTATTACATAGTATACAATGACTATCAGAGTTACACAGACAATACAACACATATTAGACAGTTATAAACACCTGTCTAGTTATTACAACTCAATACAATACAAAGAAACCACTCAAAGATACCATCACAGCGGAACACTATATATCTACATGCAGAAGCCTCCTGCTCCATTGCTTCTCCATAATTCGTCAAAGCTAACCTGAATCTCTTGGCTACTCATAAAAATTTGAGTACCCAAGAGTTTAAGAAAAACAGAAATAAACTCCGGGTCAGACATGGGTTTGGTGTGAGTAACAGGTTAAGGTTGCTTAACTTTGAAAAACCTTTGAAAAGAAAAGGTATCACGTAAGACTTCCCATACATAAACATGGAAAAGTTTTTACCTTATGCTAACCAAAACATTTGATAGGAAATCTGATGATATTATAACATGGTCTAGGGTTTTCAAGTAAAATACAGAAATAGCTGGAATGCTTACATCTCACGTTCCAACATAGTTGGGCATAACTAATACGTACGACACTTATTGGATTTTGGATTCCATACAATGGCAGGGCTAACGGGGGGTACCGCCCGTCACATTACGTGGCCTAGATCACTATACCGAGGATCGCTCCCAATTCCCTGCGACACAAAGCAGGAACCATTCCTTACTGAATAGATCCGAACAAGACCACCTCGCAGTTGTGATCAGCAACCGCACCACACAGCCGTAATAAAGGGACATCTAGACAGGGGCAAATCTCGTCCTACTTAGGCATGACCCACTTAGCCTTGCTGCACCTCCCCTGTTTTAGCCATTCCCGGTTGATGAGGCTTGAGGCTACGATTACCTTTATAGGACACATCACTTAGAATTCTCATCGTCCACCTAACGTGGTTCTGAAAGCATTTAATCCATAAAAGTTCGTTCCGGGTTCGAAAGAAACCGAAGGCATTATCTCGTTACACTCATTTTGGAATCACCCTCAGAGTTAACGACGATAAACCTTGCACTCTGAATCTTCATCTTCACTTGAGATTCATGACCTATTGTTAATTTGGATCGATGTGGTTTTCGGATATCCAAATATGGAAACCCGATCCCGGTCTCACCGAATCCAAAACGTATATTTTAAGGCCAAGTTGTTTTAGAGTTTAAAACAATTTCAATTCATTATCTATATACACACAGATAGATAATTCATAGATTCACAATGGATAATCAACATTATCATCACCAACAGATAATCCATATCATTATAAACAGATAATCCATATTATCATCTCAATGCAACCAAAGCATCCATAACACACAACATTATTCATCTCATAGCTGAGATTACAAACCATTAAAGGCAACCAATATCATCCATTCATACATAAGCAATGATTCAATGATCACACCATCTATAATTAATTTTAAATGAATTAAATTAATTACTTTATCTCTAATTAATTTAAAATGAATTAAATTAATTACTTCATCATTATAATCCTGCTTAACTTAACCATTAATTGATTGCAAATCAATTAATTAATCACCATCTCATTATTCATTTCAATTAATCATTCCTGATTAACAAATTTTCTAATTAAAATAAGTAATTAGCCTTTAAATTAATTACACAAGTTAATTATACTTAACCCTTACAATAATTAACTTTTAATTACTTAATCAATTAATTAACTCAAATTAATTACATTAATCATATATTAATTAATTACTTCATTTATTAATTATTCCTTAATTAATCAATTCTAAATTACATCATTAATTTTGTTAATTAATGATTTCTAATTACATTTAATCAATCTCTCTATATAAATTAATTACATTAAGTAATTAATCTACAATTAAACCACACATATATTAATCACCCTTGATTAACAACAATCCATTAGTTAACTACCCTTAATTACTTCATCAATAAATTACTCCTTAATTTATTCTCTAATTAATCCCTTGATTAATTACATTCAGTAATTAACTACCTTTAATTACTTTATTTCAAAAATTAATTACCCTTAATTAATTATCTCAATTAATCCCTTGATTAATTACAAAGTAATTTAATCCAAATTACTTCCATCATTAAACATCTTTAATTACATCCAGTAATTATCAATTAATTACTTCCCTAAGTAATTACAATCCCATTAATTACATTAAGTAATTATTTTTCAAATCATCAAGTGTTTAAATTAATTGAACTTAATTAATTAACCTAAACAAATCACATTAACCCAATTAATTACATCAAGTAATTAATTTCTATAGTTACTTGTATTAAGTAATTAAACATAAACAATTACATAAATGATTATTATTAATTAATCTAATTAATTAATTAAAATTAATCACATTAATTAATTGTTAAATAACCTTAAGTTAATGACCTTCATTAACAATTCTTTAATTCTTTCTTAAGAAATTAACTTTGATTAACCATTATTAATTACAAATTAATAAATATTTAATTACCAATTAATTAATCTTTAATTATTTAATTAATTAATTGTTAATTACAACTTAATTAATCCTTAATTACTTGATTAATCAATTCTTAATCATTAATTAAAATCTAATTAATAATCCCTAATTACAAATTAATTAACCTTAATTAATTAATCTTAAGTTTTAATTAATCAATTTAAAAATTCTTAATTATTTAATTAATCATCCATATTATTAATTAATTAACTAATTAATTATCCATTTAAATTAGCTTAATAATTTAAATGAATAAAAATCATTAAAATTCTAATTTATTTTAAGAAAAACATTTCTTACTTAATCAAAGTATTTAAACAATTTGTTTTCAAATTTACTTTAAATTCCAATTTAAACTTTATTTTAAATTTAAGGTTTTAAAATGAATACAAATTTTAACTTAAACAAGGTTTTAAAACAATTCAAAACCTTTTTTATCTCATGTGTTAAAAGAATAACCATTTTATAAAATAAGTTTAAAAGAATATAAAGTTCAAATCAATTTAAACATACACTTTAAACATTCCAAGTTATTTAAAAACAAATTCAATTTTAAAAATTTCCTTTAATTTCAATACTGAAATACAGATTTAATCTTTATTCTAGATTTAACTTAAATTTTTAAAGTTTTCCTTGCATTTCAAATCTTCATTTTAAATTTCAAATTATTTAACCATTTCTAAAATAGTTAAACAAATAAAATTTAAAAACTTATTTTATTTTAAAAACTAAAATTCAATCCAAATTCCAGATTTTAAATCTCAAATTCAAACTTATTTTAAATTTTATATTTTCAATTTAAACTTCCAGTTTAAATTCAAAACCAAGTACCTTTTTATACTTAAAAGTTTTTTTTAAAACCAAACTTAAATTTCAAAATTAAATTATTTCAAAACTCAGATTCAAACTAACTTGAAATCAGGTTCAAACTCAAGTTTTAACTTAGTTTAAATTTTTAGTTTACATTTTAAAACTTCACTTTTAATTTATAAAACAGAAAAGGATTGTGTTTTTAATAAAACCTAGAACAACATCAATACCCGAGCAACATTAATTTCACTTCGAGTCATATCCAATCTTGCTTCGAGTTAAAACTCGAATTACCCGAGACAATCCCAAGGCCACTAAAACCTGCAACACACCAACTAACAACATAAAGTTCATGAGAAAAATTAATGCACTGTGCACATGCACGGTGCCGCCGACCAACTCCTGTCGACTCCACACCCTCGAGCATAACAATGATCACCCTTACACTAGAATCCAGCCACCACAACGTCCACCCAAACCAGAAATCGAATCCAAGCTTACACCCAAACCTGGAAACAGACAGTACCAAAACAATACCCAACCTGTCAACGCCACGTTCACGCGCCTCCGGCCACCGCTGTCTCTGCAACTTCGGCGAAGACCTCGTCAGCTCATCTACCCAAGAGCCCAAACAACTCGATCAACTATACTGGCCGAAATGATCGATTCTTCCTAGCCCAGTAAAACTAGGGTTCAAATCTTCAAATCAAAATCATAACCTCCAAAATTAAATGCCACCCCATCTAATAATTTTCACCTCATCCTTGATAACTCCTCCTCCTCCAGAAATAATCTCGGCACCTCAAACCACTTGTGGCAACAGAGATGCCCCAAAATACAATTTATAGTAAAAATAGAACTGCTCACTGGTTATAAATTTAAAATTTGTAATTTATGGTTTAAAATTCATGTTTTTGTATGAAGTTTTGATTTATAACCCTGAAACTTCAAATCAATGTATTTGAAAATTTCACAAATTAAAGTTTGTTCATCTATTTATAAACTTTAGAGATGATACAGGGTTGTTTAACTTAAGTAATATTTTCAACCCATAGTTTATGATGAAATAAACATAATTTTTTTCAGCCTTATCTAAACCAAGATTCAATCAAGATAAAAGGGATTAAAATCAAGCAGAAGCTTAAAATTGAGGAAACAGACATGTATTAGATAACAAGCATGCACTCATAAATATATTCATATATATATATATATATATATATATATTCACAATAGATTCATAATATAATTCCATCTCTAATTAAAAGCATGCAATTAACTTTTACCTATTTAAAATTTAAAAGTGGAGTTACTCACCTGTTTTTAAAAAATGCAGAGCAGAGCACCAGTGTTGAAAAACCCCTTTGAAAATCTTTTGCAAATTTGTTTGAATGCTTTAAAACTTTTGCTCCCTGATTTTGAACATCCTTTAATCTTTTGAAAACGTGCTTGTGACTTAAAAACTGAAATGCTTGCAGGAAGCTTGAGTTGCTTTAAAATGCTTCCAGATTTTTAAAACTACACGCATGCAGGTTTTTGGAAACAGATTTGCTTTTTGAGGAGAATGAATGCAAATTGGTTTACAGGGATTTGAAGAATGCAGGTTTGCTTTTGTCTTTTTGAAGATGAGCAGTTTGATTTACAGGTTGAAGAGATAACAGGATTTTAGAGGAAATGATAATTGCATTTTGATATGAGGAGTTTGTTTACTAACTTTAGAAGAAATGAAAAGAAGATTGTTTTTAAGGTGGAACGTTTCAGCTGGAAAAAAAATTCTTTGCTATGAGAAAAAAATAAGAAAAGGAAAGGAAAGGAAGATGGCATGAGTTTATATAACTTATTTTCATGATAAATTAAAAATCAAAGAAAAATAAAAATACAAATTTGGCACTTGTATAAAATATGAACACTTGTTAATTTTCTTATTTAAACATCTAACACATGCTCTATTATGTTCTAAGATGTTTACACATGTCCTTTTAATTAATTAGTATTTTTAATTAAGTTAAATGAAAGTTTTAAACTAAATTAATTAGTTTTTAATACTTAGTTA
Source organism: Allium cepa (assembly GCA_030765085.1). Lineage (NCBI taxonomy): Eukaryota > Viridiplantae > Streptophyta > Magnoliopsida > Asparagales > Amaryllidaceae > Allium > Allium cepa. The sequence continues at coordinate 171,751,640 of CM060932.1, forward strand.
TATATATATATATGAATAATTTTTTTTAAAGAATAAAACCAAGTATAATTATAAATAAAAACAATATACAAATCAATCATTTGAAAATAATATTTTTAATCATTTAAAATAAATTTATAAAAGATATTATAAATTACTTATTATTTATATGAATAAATGTTCCATTAATTAGCTGCATTTTAAACTTCATATCTAATTTACAATCATATTTATTAAATAATATTTTAAAAAGAAATATAACAAACATTTTTATAACTTTATTTAGTATTCAAACTTAAGTTAAAATATAACTTGAACAAATAATACTTTTGTCTTATGTATTTAAAATCATCTAGTTATTTATAAAATAGTTTTTTAAAAGCTTAATCATTAAATAAATCATAATTTCCCAATTTCAAAATATTAGAAAATATGCTATATTAATTAAATTTAAAACCAAACTCATCCATTTAAAATATATATAAATATACATACATATTATAAATAGAAAACAATTTATTAGCTTATTAAAAATAAATTCACTAATTAAATATTTATTAAAGTAGATTATTAAATCAATTCAAATTTATTAACAATAAATTATCAAATCAATTTAAATTTTAAACACAGATTATTAAATTTATATTGCCAGAAATTTTGGGATATCACACACTGTCTCGCATCGATCAACTCCGCATCCATCAACCGATAACGCGCTTAGTATCGATCGACCGATGCCTAGTTCGTATCCGTAAAGAAGGCGTTTATTTGAATCCATCGGGTAGCTTTATGTCGTATCCATCACAAATATCACCTGATCGTCTCCATTGAATGGAGGCGACATCTATCGGTGTGACCACACCATCACAATCGATACGAGCTAAGCCACCTATCTTGATTCGAACTAGACATTACTGTGAATTGATAGGAGGTGCACGTAGTTGATTGGTTCAAACAGGATAACGGCACTCGATGCAAATGAGGCGAAACTCATGGATACGATGCGGTCAACATGGAGCGAAAAGAGGACCAGTGCAAGGAATGTGTGCCGCGTCATCATAGAGGCACGTGCTTCATCGATTCAAAGTGGATCGATTCAAATTGATGGATTCGAACCAAACAGCCAACGAGAAACTCAAGCTATTATCGATCGTAACTCAAATCCACCGAACCAAATGGCATGAAATTTTCACAGAAGACTACATGCAAGCTAAAGATTATTCTCGCCAAGTTTCACCTCCATCGGATACAGTCTCGATCGATAGGAATTGAGTTCGTATCTATCACCAAACGTGTCAAAACTCTTCGAGATCAATCGTGTGGGCCCCTTCACGTGCCAGAAGGAGTCTCCCGAAGTTCGAGCGAAATATCATCCTCCTACACCTATAAATAGAGCCACAAAGCCTACAGAAAAAGGATTTTTTTTATTCTCAAGCGCCCAGACTCTACCGGATCGAGACTTGCATCTTATCCTTGCCGTTGAATTCGAATTCCAAGCTGTAATTTACTATTGTTCGCTGTAATCAAGTGTAATCGTTGAAAGAGAATCAATAAAGTCACAAAAACTTCATAGTGGACGTAGGCAACACGCCGAACCACTCTAAATTGCTTCTCTTTTCATTTGTGTTATTGTTTGCTAGAGTTTTTGTTAGATAATCTTCATTTTAAATTTATATTCTTCACTTTTATTTCTTCAAAAACTTCCGAAGAGTGTTGTGTCCATTTTTGATACAAACATGCTATAACCCTTCGAAATAAACCCTTCAAATTAGAAAAATTTTGCAAAAAGAAAATTGCTAAAAACAACCCTTTAAAACCCTTCGAATGAAGTCCTATTTGAAAGAAAATTAACATTCAAAGTTAGCCCCTTTGGAAACCTTTCTCTTGAAAGCATCATAATATCATACCTTTCTTAATCATTAAATATAATCCATACAAAAACTTTCAAAATTAAACCTTTCGCAATTAAAACCTTTCGCAATCATTGAAGATAATCCCTTCAAAACCTTTCAAAATTAAACCTTTCGAAATCAAAACCTTTCACAATCATTGAAGATAATCCCTTCAAAACCTTTCGAAATCAAAACCTTTCGCAATCGTTGAAGATAACCCCTTCAAAGCCTTTCAAAATAAAACCTTTGGAATCAAAACCTTTCGCAATCATTCAAAAACAATAAAACGTTGGTGGAACCATCCCTTCGAAAGTATACTTCCGACCTTGTCAGAAGGTTAACCCTCCGTCTTGCCGAAAGGTATTAAATCACCTTTTCAGAAAACATTTTAAAATAGTATCTTGATGGTTTAAGCTTTTGAATATCCCCTTGGAAGCCCATTCATGAATATATAAAAAAATTAATCTCTTATAAAATGTTAGAGTCGAAGGATTCCCCTTCAACTAATTCGAAAGCAATTTTATTTCTATCCGAAAGCAAAGAAAGCAGCCTTCCCGTCCCTTTGCCCCTCTTCCCTTCGACACCATGCCTACCTTTCGAATTTGGCAGAAGGTAATGGCTTACCTTCCGTCTTAAGAGAAAGGTACCATTCGATTTCATCTAAAGTGTAAAAGCGTGCTAGTGGGAGTCGAAGGCAGAATTCGGCCTACTGAAGTGATGTTTTTATCTTGTTTGTCTAATTTTGATTGGCTAAGGAAGCTTCTCCTGTACTTCCAATTAGTAAAAATTATACAAAAGACAACATTTTTCTTTAAACACTATACTTCTTCATCAAATATTTCCTAAAGCAATTTCCTTCCCAATTTAAGTAATTTCGGAAGAAAATTTTCAGTTTTGCACTTAGGCTTAAGTAATTTAGTTACCTTAGTAAATCATTAAGCAAACATTTCCAAAAATCAATAAAAATCAGATAAATCATAAACTTCAACGTATTAAAATTTCAAAGAATATGAAAATCAAACAACTTGGAATTTAACCAAAACTGAATGAATACGTGTTAATTAGCCCATTAACATTTTAAAACACCCGTGTCTAATCCAAACAAAGGTTTAAATGGTCATATCCTAACCAAAATCATAAACATGAATCGGGTATAACCCATAACCAATCCAAACATAGAAAAATGAGATGATAAACATGATTAAATTAGTTGATTGGAGAATTAGATAATTTCCTAGCTTTAATTCCTTAGCCTGTTCTTCAATTTAAACTCTTCCTGGAGCTTTTTAATGGTTAGCCGAAATATGTGGGAGTAAAGAATGAGAAAGTGGAAGTTCGTTGAGGTGGAAGAAGAGATATGTACAAAGAAATATAGCCTCATTTCCAAGTTTACCCCATAGGAAATTCCTCCTTCTAAATTTAGTTAAGTTTTATTTTAGTTCATTCATTTAGGCATGACCATAAGATTTATTAATCTCATCTCCCTAATTATTCGCATTATTATATTAAATTTATCCAATTAAATATCCCGAATAATGCTAATTAAAATTCGAGGTCATTACAGACTCTCCCCTTAAAGAATTTCGTCCTCGAAATTCAGTAAGGACAAAACAATAAGCATATAGCCCATGCTAGCAAAGCTAGTATAACCCACCAGCCAAATTCTATATAAACCCTATATAGAACATACCATCTAAAACAGCCCAGGAAAAGTAGCCCTAATCCTATCTTCGGTCTTCCAAGTACAGTCCTTTACGTTGTCGCTCCATTGGACCTTCACCAACCTATCTGTCCTATTCCGTGGCCTCTTCTCATCTTTTGCCACAACATGAATTGGTTGCCTCACAAAAGCAATATCCGGTTCCATCAGAAAGTCCTCCAGTACCGTCGGAGCGGTAGTAATTTTTGGATCATGAACATACTTCCAAAGATGAGAAACATGAAACATATTATGGACCCAGCCAAACTGCTCGGCAAATCTACTCGGTATGCGAGTCTCCCAATCTACTTTGATATAGGAAATGGTCCAAAATATCTCGGTGCTAGCTTCTTGGTCTTCCTAAACCGTCACACCTTTCCTCAGGGATACCTTGATGAAAACTCTATCTCTAACTGAGAAGTCTAGGTCCTTATGCTTTTTGTCTGTGTAAATCTTCTGTCTAGATAGAGCTTCCTTCATTCTTTCCCATATGAACTCGATATTTTCCGTCGCCTCTCTCACTAAATCTGGACCAAGGACCAATCTATCTCTCGTCTCTAACCAACATGCTGATAATTTACATGGCCTTCCATACAATGCTTCAGAAGGCGCCATTCCTATAGTAGTCTGTTAAAAATTATTATAGGAAAATTCCACTAAGTGCAAGTGATCTTCCCAAGAACCACAAATATCCAGCACATAAGCCCTCAACAGATCTTCAGTACCTTGTGGACTCTCTTTGTCTGCCCATCCATCAGAGGATGGTATGTGGTACTCATCTTGAGCTTAGTGCCTAACATAATCTGTAGATCTTCCAAAATTCGCTAGTAAACAAAGAATCTCTATCACTGATGATACTACTAGGAATTCCATGTAGTCTAATGATGTTCTTCATAAACAACTTAGCGAAAACAGGTGTCGTCCTGGTCGACCTTACCGGAATGAAATACGCACTTTTGGTCAATCTGTTCGCTATGACCCATACACCTTCATTACCCCAATTTTACCTTGGCCACCTATCAATGAAATCCTTGGATATCGAGTCCCACTTCCAAACTGGGATATCCAAAGGCCAAAGAAAACCACTTGGCTTTTGATGTTTGACTTTTACTTGCTGATAGTTCAAATACTGTTTTACTCATAAGCCAACATCCCTCTTCATTCCTTCCCAGAAGAAACTTCTCTTAATATCTTGATACATCTTGGTTCCGTCAAGATGAATCGTAAATTTTGATTGATGACCTCCCCTATGAACTTCCTTCCTAAGGTTTCCAACATCCAAAACACATACCCGTTCTTTCTTTCTCAACCAATCTATGTGGTCAAGGATAATATCCTTTAAGTCATCAATTTCGGCTCCAGTTTCTAACCTTATAATCCTTTCGGCTAACACTAGATTCTCTTTCTGCCTAGAAGCAATTCATTCGATTGGAACTGGTCGAACTTCCAAACATGACATCATGACGATATTCTGACAAGATCCAACAGTCGACCTCAACTGCACACTGCAAGCAGCCAGCGCTTCCAAGTCTTTCCATTCCGCCAACATAGCTAACACCACATTCTGACGTTTCCTGCTAAGCGCATCCGCTACCTTATTTCCTTTTCTCGGTGTATACTCGATGCTAAAATCGTAAGTTGCAACAAACTCCAACCATCTCCGCTGTCTCATGTTTAACTCCTTCTAAAAGAATAAATACCGTAGAGACTTATGATCCGTAAAAAGCTCAAACCTTTCTCCCAAAAGACAATGTCTCCACACCTTCAATGTGAAGATTACCGCTGCCAACTCCAAATCATGAGTAGGGTATCTCACTTCACGCGATCTAAGCTGTCTAGAAGCATAAGCAATAATCTTTCCATTCTACATCAGCTCATCACCTAACTCGGTACAACATACATCGGTGCAAACTACCAATCCCCGATTCCCATCATGAAATACTAACACGGGCGCATTGGTTAAGAAATGTTTCAACTTAGGGAATGCCTTCTCAAATTTGTTAGACCAAACAAACTTCACATCCTTCCTTGTTAGCATAGTCAAGGATGCCGCTATCCGTGAGAAATCCTAATGAACCTTCGGTAGTATCCCGCAAGACCAAGAAACTTCTAATCTTACTTACCATCTCTGGTCTCTTCTAATTGTCAACAGCTTCGATCTTATCCGGATCAACTGCTAAACCTTCCTTGGTAACTACATGACCAAGGAACTTCACTTCTGTGAGAAATGCGGATTACGGATCTTAAGGCTACGATTAACACAAGAAGGTGTGCAATATAAAGACACAGATATGATCACAGAAACAAACACAGATGCAGAAATAAAATAAAAAGCCGTAAAGGAAAGAACACATCGGATTTTATACTAGTTCGGAGTTACCTTACATCCACTCCAGCAACACAAGTACGGTTTTCCTTTCAAAACCAATCTTTACAATTACACCCTCGATTTCAAGGCTACGAGGTACACCCTCTAGAATCACAATCCTCTGGGTAGAGATACTTGATTTTTTGGGCAACAAGTTCACCCACTTGATTTTACGGGCAACAAGTTCACCCAATTGATTTCCCTAGGCTACAATCACACCTTATCACGCTTGATTGATTTTCTAGGCTACAATCATACCTTTTCTCGCTAAGTTTATTACAAAAAGCCTATAACTCTGAATAGCACTGAGGATCTTGTTGAGATAGTGATAGAGTATCAAACTACGAATGATCAAGTTCGATTCAATGTTGATTTCGGCAGAGTAATGGTAAGAATATGTATTAAGAAAAGTGGAAGGAGAAGAGGAGTGAAAAACCAGAAAATCTGATGTAAAATTCGTTGAAACTAACCCCTATTTATAGAAGAACAACAGTCATGCCATTCGTGAAGAGATATGACGAATAGACACTTCTTTTGAAATTTGAATTTTGAAACCAACGGACACCATGTCGACATGGTCACCATGAGTATATCGACATCCCAAGGCAATTTTTAATGATTTGATTTTCTTTGAAAATAACATTTATCTTATATTAAAACTATTTTAAACTTTATAAATATACTTGACTATAGTTAAAATTCATAAGTAAATATAGGGAATAATATATATAGAATTTAACTATAATTTTATATTTAAATTTAAGTATTATATTAAAAGATAGTTTAAAATCAGGAGTAATTTGGCTTTGAAATTAAAGATGATTTTGAGGCTAAAATTATTTAAAATCAGGCTAGAGGTTTTTGATGCTTTTAAAAGGAAGGTTTTGAAATCATTTTGAAAACAATATATAATTTTGAAAAATCATTTTGAATAAAAATTTAGCGGATACAAAATAATGTTCCACTAGATTTTTCGTAGGTTTCATCCTACTTAGGGTTCCATCCCTTTAATAGGCTCGAAGTGGATTCCATTCCACGAGTAAATTGGATTTTGAGATGTCAGTGCTTTTCTATGAGTTTTAACAAAATTTATAATTAAATAATAAATTACTTGAATTATTGAACTCTTGATAATATTGATACTCATTAGTCTTCAATCTTGATATCTTGAATCTCTATACTGTACAGTCTTCATTTTTGGTACCTACATGGTTAAATCCTGCATATACATATATATCTAAACTTATACTGTTAGTATTTATATTTTATAATCTATTCTAAGGTTGTTGTCATCAAAACAGTCATCCTACGGACTAATAACTTCCTTCTTCCAGAAATGACACTTTGAGAACTTCACTATCAGCTGATATTGCCTTAGCGTTTCCAACACTATTCTAAGAAGATCTGCATGATCCTTCTCATTTTTAGACTATACCAAAATTTCATCAATAATAACCAACATCAACCTATCCAAGTGCTCTAGAAAAACCCTCATTAAATCCAAAAAGAAAGATGGCACATTAGTAAACCCGAATGGCATAACCAACCATTCGTAGGACCCGTATCTGGTCCTAAACGACGTCAAAGGAATACTGTTCTCTGCCACTCTTAGATGATGGAATCCTGTCGCCAAATCCAGCTGGGAAAACACTATGGCTCCACTCAACTGATCTAATAAATCATCGTTCTGCGGTAAAGGATACCTATTCTTGATCGTCCCCTCGTTCAGCATACAACAGTCGATACACATCCTTAATGACCCATTGGCTTCTTCAGAATACCATAGTCGTACCCTAAGGCGAACTGCTTGGCTGGATGAAATTCTATCCTTCCAATTCCACTAGTTGCACCTTCAAATCCTTCATCTCTAGCAGTGACATACCGCTAGGTGGTCTACTTACGGGTTCAGCTCCCGGTACAAAATCTACCTAAAACTCGATAGCTCTTTTCGGCGGCAAACCCGAAACTGGTTCAAACACATCCGCAAACTCTCTTGCTAGATAAACCTGCTTCACTCTGCTTCAATTCCCATATTACCCAATAACGCATAAGCATTTCCATTCGAACTCCTTACTAAGTAAATGACTCAGTTATGGCTATTACGGTGTTTCAATGATATTTTTCCCTCTTGGCAAAATATCTTAGCATTGTTTATGTCCAAGCAATCCATACCCAATATGATCTTGAAACCCACAAAGTCAAAGACATATAAACTGCATGCAAACATACGACCTAACAAATCAAGTTCCAACCGGTCATATCTTACTCCCAGAGTTGCAACCCTCCTATAGAATTCACAATCCTTAAAGGAGTAATAAGGTATAAAGGTTCCAAACATAAGCAATCTACCAAATACTGAGATATAAGTGAGTGCGATGCATCGGTATTAAATATTATCCTAACTAGGGCGCTACGAATCATAAGCGTACCTTCAATCATAGCTTTTCCTTTCTCAGTAGCCGTTGGTTTAGAGGATGATGGTTCCAATGCAAAGACCTTTCCTTTCCAGCCTTAGCAGCCTCGGGACAATTGTCCTTATAATGCCTCATTTGGCCACAGTTGTAGCACTTCACATTCGGCCTCACTGCAATGGCTCTTCCATCACCCGAGCGACGCTGATTAGCATAATGCACATTCTTGTCACACTTGTAACAAACAACATCATCCTTGCTCTTCTTAGTTGTTCCCCCGACTGGGCACCTTTCTTCTTGAAGAACTTTCCCTTCTTACCTTGAAAATTCCGAGCCTCGGTTGGCTTCCCTTTTCCAAAAGTAGAAAGAATTTCTTAATTTCGAATACCCTTCTCAAAAACTATATGACACATATCCCTGAGGTTTTCCATGGTTGCTCTGGCGATCTCAGGATTCAACCCCCTGATAAACTTATTATTCCATCGAATGATAGTATTCACAGTAGCATATCCATAACGGGATGACTCATTAAACTCTATAACATACACAATCATCGATCTATCCCCCTGAAATCTGCAAATTTCCTGAGCAATGCTGACTTAGTTCTGATAGAAATTTTTCTTCAAACCACCTTCGAAATTCAGCCCAAATCAGGTCTTCCACTAGCTCTTATAGGGTAACCCCATTCTATCAAAACAATGCTGCTCTCGTGCAATTGCCTTGAAGAAAGTCTCCTCCTTTTCATATCCATCAAGCCGAGATCTGCAAATATCCTTTCATAATGCAATAGCCAGTTCTCCACTCTTACTACATCCTCATTTCCCAAAAAAGGCTTTCATCCAAGACTAACGTAATCCCTCCTCAGCTTGGCGTAGTTATTGCCAACTAGAGCCACCGGATTTGCTCCTACAGCGTTCCCTATAGCTACTTCTGCAGCTTCTCCAGCTTGCAACAAATTCACAAAAAACTGATACATTATCCCCATATCAACCAGTGGAATCTCAGCACCAACATTAGCATTTGCATTTGCTTGTCGACCCTGGTTACTCCTAGTATTGGGCCGAAAATTTCCATTTGTTATGTTGCTTCTCCCACCTTGATTCACTCTTCCGTTTCCTTCCTCAGTATCTTACTTCCCTATTACCTGAAATCCAATATTGGTAAGATACAGAAGAATGGTCTAAGAGAGTTGGGAATACGTACTTAGGTAGTTATAGCAATGTACATATACGTTACTTTAACGCTTACCCAAGCCCAACCATATTTTAGATTCATTAGATTATGCTTTAAAAATCTTTTAAGGTTTAAATTTCTTTTAAGTATATAAATCTCGCTCTGATACCAACCTTGTAATATCCCGCTTTCGGAGGCTCAAAACTAACTACTACGGACGTTGCAGTCATCCATAGGTGTTATTTCTGAGTGATCGAAATCGAAATTTTGAAACTATTGGCAACACAAAAACACAATAATATGAAATTTTTTAAATTCAATACAAAGAATTTCTTATTTCTTATGAATTTCAATTTAAGATTTAATTACATAACCCCAGACATTAACCACGTTCAGATCACATATACATGTACAAAATACGATATAAGCGACATATGAAGATGTCCCCTTATGATGATCAGAGAACTAATAAATATGAACTTCATAGTTCTTAGTACATCACAGTGGATTACACAAAATAGCTCCTATAAAGCTAACACTACCTCCTGCACGTCTCTAGAAACTTATTCCTTCAAAAAACCTAAAAATCCACCACTCTCAGACTACTCAAGTTAATTTTGAGTACCCGGGAGTTTGCGAAGAAACACAAACTTCGAGTCAGACAAGAAGTCTGGTATAAATAATCCCCTATCATCTCTTATCTTAAATAGATAGCTAGTGAGACCACGTTGCATAACGAAATGGGTTCCCCTTACTAATATCCAAAACAAACATGCAAATCATTTACTATGCCCGTGCACCCAAAATGATTAGTCTTAACGTAATATGAAATAAAGCCATAAGTCATATGTATTGGATATACCATCCACCCATTTATTTGGTCTCCCATTTAAAAGCATTTTATTAGATTTCCCATCTAAAAGTCGATATATTAGAGTTCCCCTCTAAAATCTTTAAAATGACTATCCACCATAGTTTGATAGGACTATCCGTCCCAAATCCATTCAAAATAAATGCAGATTATCCATGGTACAATTTTTTATAAAAGATGGTGTGGGTTATCCACAGCACACTCCATAGTTTTCCTAGGTTGACTACGAATATTTTTTTATAAAAGATGTTGTGGGTTATCCACCATGCACTCCATAGTTTTCCTAGGATGAATATGAACCCTTGGGTGCCAAACCCTAAGGCTAACCACCTCTGGCAAAATATTCTTTACTTTAGAAATTTGATGTGGGCAATCCACCTCAAATTCCATGATTTTTCTAGGTTAACCAAGAACCCATCACTTGGCCAATTAAAACATCATGATCCCCATGATTATTTATAAAAATTTATGATCCCCATGATTAATTAATTTCCCTAGGTATACCATTTGTTTAACCTATTCCCATCGGTAGCCCCAATTAGGTTAAATTAAATAAAACAAATTTATAGCCCCAATGCATATTTTCGAATGCATAATTCTGTTTGTAACCCCAAACTATTTAATGAAAACATTAAACCCACCCCGGTGTCCCCAAGGTTTTATAACGTTCGATTTAAATAAGGATCCCTCTTATATATTCAAACAAAGATATGTATTTTATTTTATAACCCTTTGAAATAACCCCTACAAATTAGAAAATTTTACTTAACGAAAATGGCTGAAAATAGCTCTTTAAAACCCTTTGAATGAAGTCCCATTCGAAAGAAAATTGTTAGTATCAAAATTGGGCACAACACTCTTCGAAAGTATTTTAAGAGATAAAAATGAAGAATAGAAATGTAAAACGAGGATTATCTAAGAAACACTTCAAAAACAAATATGAAAAAAAGTAGAAACACTGCAATTTAAAGTGTTTCAGCGTATGGCCTACGTCCACTATTAAGTTGATGACGTTATTGATAAATGCTTGCCGATTACAACTAAGTACAAAGGATTACAACGGATTATCGTTCTGAAATTCGAGCACAACAACAGCTATGGAGTGCAAAGTTGAATTCGATAGAGTCTGGACGTCAAAAAGCCAAAAGGATCCTTCTTTTCTAATCCTTGGGGATCTATTTATAGGCGTAAGAGGCTGATATCTCGCTCAGATCTCGGAGGACTTCTTCTGGCATGTGAGTTGGCCTACGCGATTGATCCCAAGCGATTTTGACTCGATACGTGATTGATACGAACAAATTTCATATCGATCAATAATTGATCCAATCGATCAGAATTTGGAAGGAACATTCCTAGGTTGCACGCAACCCTTGTGAAAATTTCATAGCATTTGGACTTATAGATTATGAAATATGATCGATGCAAGTTCGTGTTTTCGGTAGGCTGTTTGGTTCGTATCGATCACCTTCGCATCGTTCGGTTTGAATCATTCAGTGCACGTGCTCATAAGCTGGCTAGGTGCTAAATCTTTGGACCGATCCACTTTTATCGCCGAGTTGACTGCTTCCATCCTCGTATCCATCGAGTGATATGTCTTTGTGATCAATGCTTGGTGCTTCTTTTCATATCAATCATCTGTGCTCTCCTTTGTATCGATCGTGCTTTATTTCGCATGGATGCTCGGCACTCCATTTTGTATCGACGGGTAGGTTTCTACTTTATATCGATCTGTGATTGATCGATACAAAATGTGCATGATGTTTGATCGACTCGATGGATACGAAATGGGCAACAGCCGACCGATTTGAAGTAGACCTGCCTTCGGATGGACACGAAGAAGGCCATCCTCGATGGATACGAAGATGGCAACCGCCGATCGATATTAAGTAGAGTTGTTTGATGATGGAGTCGAATTGATCGGTACAAACACAGCGTATTCCCCTAATGGATAAGAATAAATGGAGACGGCCTAACCGATACGAAACGATGGATGCGAACAGAGTGTTTGCAAGGTGATGGACACGAACGAGGCCTTGGGGATGGATTTGAACGGGATGATTTCTTTGGCTTGTATCGATCATAACACGAGTGTACAAACTCGGTTTGACTTGAAATTTAGAATGCAACTTTTATGGTTTTTCTCATCATGTCATATCAATTGTAGCTCGATCCGGACTTGGACAAAATTCATCAACATCCATAGTGAACTTGTGCTTACTCGACATTTGGGATGAGCGATCCTTGGTCTTCAGTCAATTCCATGATATCTCGGCCTTGCCAAAAGGTGGGATATCATTTGCCCCCTAAAGTGTGTCTTGTGATAACATGACGTGCTTTGAATAGTCGCATCATTTCATCCTGAATAGTTTTGTCCGACTTGTGGAATGATCGTCGTCTTTCCATTGAAAATTGTAACTCCTGATTTATTTTCTCAATAGTACGAATCATTGACTGCCAACTGTTGTACCATGTACAATTGTAACCGATTGATGCATATATGTTAACCTGACTCCTACTAACATTCGCGTGTTTACATGCCGTTGTCAGTTTCTTGCATCGAATTCCATATCGATCCTCTCCTGAACCGATGTGAAATTCGAGTCGCAACAACATTTGATGGTTGTTTTGGAATGTTCCTTGGGATCGATCCTCTTCTGTATCGATGTAAAAGACCGAAAGATTGTTTTCGTATCGACGGAAGTCGCATCGATGGATACGAAGTATATATTCGCAATGATAGATTCGAGTTTCGGTGGACCATAGCAATGGATACGAAGTTGTGACTTCGCATCAATGTAACTCAATGCTTTAGAAAAGTCTTCGTTGCACACTTCGTATCGAGGGACTTACGAGGGATACGAATAAGACAGTTCGCATTAATGGAATCCAAGAGTTTAGGAAAACCTATGTTGCGAACTTTGTATCGATAAAGCATGAGCTATTGAATACGAACAACAAATTCGTATCGATACAATGAGAGACTTGTTGGAACCGGCTAAAATGACTGGGAGTCGAATCGCCTTTTTTCCTTCGGTTTTGCTCCCAAATAAATGTACGGTTCTGTACTTAGAGATATGTTTACTTGCTCATTCTTTTGCCTTGTCTTTGTATCGCTTCAAGTTGAAGAAAAATAAAACTATCTTCGTCCTCAATTTAGACAACCCATTAATTTCTTAACTCGGATCTTTAAACTTGGTAAATGATTAACCAAAATTGCTTCAGAACGATGAGACTTCGGGTTTCAATGCCAAATCACCCATAGCCGTAGCCGATTTCGGCATTAGTGTCGATGTTGGAGTTGGGTAGGGGTAAGGTTGTGGAAGGAGGAAATGGCCTCTATTTTTATAGGGAAAAAAGCATGCTGATGGATACGAGGATGAACATTGTAGCACGTTGCAATTGTTTGGATGGGCCTGAGAACGTAGAAACTGATATCGATCTAGGAGCATAGAGATTCATGTCGATGTGAAGATGATGGGTGAAAAGGAGTTGCTTCGCATCGATCTAAGTGATAGGATTTTGTATCGACCATGATCGATACGATGCCCTAACTAGTGATCGATGCGAGGTAGCTTATGGTGATCGATACGAAGTGTTTTGACTTGATCTGATCGATACGAATTTCCATCTTGGCAATCGATACGAAATTTGAATGTCACGAACGATATGAATTTCAAGTAGGGTGATCGATACAAATTAGACCTTTGGTGACCGATTCATGTCTTGGTCGAGATGCATACGAACACTCTTGAATAATTGAACACTTGACAATGGCGAGCTTCAACCTTGCATAACTGGACTTTGACCATTTCACTGCATATTTGACCTCCCTTCAAAGCTCGTCGATGGAACTGTAATTTGCCACAATTTTCATGAACTTTAACTTGAATCGATCTCTAAAATATAGATGGCTCGGTTGTGACGGCCAACGATGACGGTCACACCAATGGAATTTCGAAGTCTTGTCGTTTGCATATTTTCTTTAACCTATTGAATTTTTCAAGTAATTTGTAGCGCTGCAATACACAACACACTCACACACTTCACACTGGGGGATGCATGATCTTGTTATCGTCTAATGATGATTTCTCATAAGTTAGTTAGTTATGGAACCTTCATGCTCACAACAGCAGGAGGTTTAGAGTTCACTCCTCCCAACAATCGAGATACTAGCCATCGCGGTCGAAGTCATAGATCCACCTCCGGATGAGCTACTCGATGCCTTGTTTATTGGTAATCTGCCATAATCTACGCCGTCCAACGTTTCTGAAGACATGTTGGGACGAATATGTTTAAGGCACGACCTGTCACTAGACAATGTGCTATTACCGGGACCGAATGATAGACCACAGTATCCATTGGAAGGGTTTACCGCACTCAATCGCCATGCATGCCCAGTTGGAACACTTCCCCCATTCAACCAATACATTAGGGAAATGTTATCTTTTCTTGAAATCGCTCCATCTCAACTACACCCTAAAGGATGTGCTTTGTTGAATAGCTAATTCATCATATTTATGGAGCATCTCTTTCGACCCCCGACACAGATCGAGATTAGATATTTATTCAGCATCAAGAGCCGAGGAGATATCCCTTCTTTTACATTCCTGGAAGTGGTCAACAATTGGCAAGTAGTAACGGGGTCTTGGACCAGGTTAAGTTACTTCAAATTGGAGTGGTTTTATGTTCGATGCCCTCCCAGGATTCGCCAGTCGATGGTTATTCAGAAGTAAGTACCACAATCTTTTCATGTAGCTAATAAGATGATCATAACTGGTGCCAAACTTATATCCGTAACGACCCGTATTTTACGTGTCGACAAATCGTAAAATAGTTGCCATTAAGTCATTAGTAGAGCTTAAGTCGTATGGAAATTGCTCGTGTGAGCGACTTAGTGAGGTAGTTAAGTCGTGTAGTGTTTAGGTCGGTAGAGCGACCTATAGAATTGGACCGACCTAAGAGAGTGACCGACTTAAGGAAGTTAGTAGGTTAGCGGTTTAGAGGTTGACCGACTTATAGGAGTTAACGACCTATAGAAGTGAGCGGCCTAAAGGAGGGAACGAGTTAAGGAAGTGAGCGGGTTAAGAAGATGGGCCGACCTAAGAGGAGTTAACGGGTTAACGAGTTAGCGACCTAGTAGTTAATGCTGTGTTGAGATAGGTCGTGGAGGCCTTAAGTCGTTGGGTCGGCACTTGTGTTAAGTCCTATGTTTGGTTAGGTCGGCTGGGTATGTTAGGCCGTGTGTTCAGGCTTAGATCGTAGATAGTAGACTCGTTAAGTCGGCAACTAGTTAAGTAGTTAGGTCGGCACCTAGTTAGGTCGTCCAGAAGATTAGGTGCAGGGTCGCTTAGAGTGTTAGGTCGGCAGTGTGAGATGAGTCGTTAGGTCGGCAAGGGTTAAGTCGTGATCGACTTAAGGGGGGCCGAACGACTCATGGGGTTCAGCCTATAAATACACGGCTTTGGTTCACTTTTTGGCACCGGATTTTGGAGCAACGAGTGCTGCTATTTTGAGAGCTCGACTACAATACTTCTTCACTTCTTTTCTCCACTCTAATCTAGTGCATACATCCATCTAAGATCGAAGATGCAAGAGCTAAAGTTGAAGATCTACATTCTTCAAAGAGAGATTTCACCGTTTGAAGCGGAATTTTGTCGGATCAAGCTAGATCCTTTGCTGTCCAGATCTGAAGTTAGCTGCTTTTGAAGTGTTTAGGTGATTCGGTGAGTGGTGGTTATCTCTCACACGGACCCAAAAGAGTATATTGGATCGGTGGCTTGTTTGTGTGTTAAAGATAGTGATTTCATGCATTTTCCTTAAGTCTGCACGTAGATCATCGTTCATAAAGTTTTGAGATCCACTTTACTGCATGTTAACCTATGCTAGTTCATTCATCAAGATATTACTTAGAATCCATGCTTGTTAGATTTGGACTCTTTATTTACGAAATTGCCATTATTGTTATAACTGTTTATTTAGATCTTGTTTGAATGATTAATAACTTGGATTAATGATTGTCTTGATTGATTGTTATGAGTTAGTTGATGTATGGTTGAATTTGGATAAGTTGGTCGAAGATGATTCAAAAGCTAAGTGGAAAGACTCTTGAATAAGGAAAGCTGCTTGTGGCATATGAAGCGGATGATAAAGCTCATATGGATAGATTTGATGATGATGTCGGGATGGAATTTTGCTATGATGCGATGAGGCAAAACATGATGTTGAGATGGGACTTTGCTATGATGCGATGAAGCAAAGCATGATGTGAGATAGCCTTGGTTTAATCTAGACGGGATCATTCCAAGCATGTTGATAACTCGGTGATTGGGTCCGAGTTCGTTGATAATGGATGGCTCGAGAGGCGCTTGAGCTAGTATGAGAATAGTCGTCGAGGAGGATGACTAGAAGGCTGAGATTTCATCGTTATTGAAGGTTCTAGCAGGCTCAAAGCAAGAGTACGCTGGGCAGATTCGATAATCCCAGGCACGGGCTGCGATGACGTGCTAAGTACTCTGGGCAGATTCGATAGTCCTAGGCACGGGCTGCGACGACGTGCGGAGTTCTGTCTAGAACCGGGGTTACCATTAGCCCTTGACGGACGGATGAAATAATGAGCCTATCATTCAATTAACGGTGATATCGAAGCAATGATAACAGTGATAGCCAGAGTCATGGATGTTTGGTTGTATCGTCACTCGGTCTCAAGAGCGATGTTTTGTGGGTGCTTATCTGATCTTGGTTTAGGCCTTGGGGGTTTGTGCTTGGAAAACATCGACCTTGACTCGAGTGATAATTGTTCTACTTTAAATGTCTGCTTTGCTATGTTTGTTTCTGCTTAGAGGGTCTGGGGGCTATCACTGTAGAAAGAGGTGGAGTGGGATGGTTGGGTTCCTATTCCTTTTTACCCTTTATGCTCTTTTGGTATGTTTGATAGTTGATTTACTGCTCACTAGGACTTTTGTCTGACTCAAGGTTTTATGTTCAACTCTTATTACCTTGGGCTGTTCATCTGTTTTGGGATGGGCAGACTAGGTAGTAGATGACAGGTGCTGTTCTTAGTGACCAACGCTGTTGATGACGAAGATGAGCTGGAGGATTTTGCATATTGTTTTCTTACTATATGTACTGGATGTTCCGCTGTTTGTATGATTCTCTGAGTGATATGTAGTGAGGCTTGCTGTATTGACTTTTCAGATTGTTGTACCAAACTATTATGAGTTTATATGATGAGATTCTGTTCTATGGAGCTTCACTATGTACACTTTTCTATTGTATTTTATCCATGCGCTGTGGGTAATACGACAAAGTTTATTGTTTTACCCCACCCTGATGATCGTCCATGGCGGCCTGGCACACTTTCCAGCGCATTATTTCCCTGTTTAGTGCAGGAGTCATGGGCGGTCGTCACATTTGGTATCAGAGCTTTGGTTAATCGATTTTAGCCAACGCTCGCTGATGTAACTACGTATGAGAGACGTAAATGTAATTTTTATGGATGATTACTATATATAATATAGTAGCTTAGAAGGATTTGAACTTCTTATGCAGTTGTTTCTCAGGGTATATTAATCATTTCTTTTAGATTTTAGGAATGAGTCGAAGAGGGAGACAAGCTGCTAGGGGAGGCCGTGATGTTGAGGGGGCTGCTGATTATGCTTCTATGTTCGAGGCTATGATGGCTTCGATCATGAGAAGAATGCCAGCTCCGGGGCCATCAGTAGATGTTGGAGTTCAAGTTCAAGCCCCAAGACCAGTGGATATTGCTAAGTTGTGTAAGGACTATACTGCTCTTGGAGGAAAGGTTTTCTTGCGAACAGAATCAAGCATTCAAATTCAGAGATGGATTGATGCTTGTAGAAGGATCTTTGGTGATTTGGGAATTGAGGATGCAACTAAGAGGAAGCTTGCATCAAGACAGCTTCAAGGAAGAGCTTCTGATTGGTGGAATTCTATCACCATTGATACTCCAGAGGAAGAGATCACTTGGGAGAAATTCCAAGCTAGATTTGAGGCTAAGTTCATTTCTACAGCTCAGAAATCTGTTCTGTTTAAGAAGTTTGTGGAGCTCAAGCAAGGTGGAAGACCAGTTCTTGAGTATGTTTCTGAGTTTGAAGCTTTGTCCAAGTATGCTCGGTCATATATTGAATCTCCCTATTAGAAGAATGAGAAGTTTGTGACAGGCTTGGACAGTTATCTTGGGAGGCAGTTGGTGGATCATCTGGATGACCCATTTGATAAGCTTGTGGAGAAAGCTCTCAGGCATGAGAATCTATTTCCTAAAGAAGGATATGTTGTTGCTGTAACCAAGGAAGGATCTAAACCATAGCAGGGTGAAAATAAGAAAAGGAAGCAGCATCAACATAAGGGTAAGGATGGCCACAAGAAGCTGAAGGGTGAAATGACCTGCTACAACTGTCAGCAGAAGGGACATCTCTCCAGAGATTGTAAGAATCCGAAGGTGCCGGCGAAGTGCCACCACTGTGACAAACCGGGGCATTTCAGGAAGAATTTTCCGGAACCGAGGAAGGACAAGCAGATTGTGCAAGCTTATGCTTTGGGGGCTGTGCCATCGTCTTCGAAAGCTCCTACTGCGGAAGAGAAAGGAAAGAATGTGGTGGTTCAAGGTACTCTTTCCATTTGTGGTGTTCCAGTTAGAGTGTTATTTGATACTGGGGCGTCGCATTCCTTTCTTTGTAGTGAACTTGTAGGCCGGTTGGGTTTGGAACCGGATATTGTTGATAGACCATTGGTTGTGACTAATCCAGTTGGGGGTTCGTCTTGTTTGTGTATGGTATGCCATGGTCTAGTTGTATCGAGTCATGATTGCTCTTTTGTTTGTGATTGTTTTCTTCTAAACTTTACGGGGTTCGGAATTATTTTGGGTATGGACTGGCTTAGGAAGTATGCGACAAGGGTTGATTGTAAGAGGCTGGAGGTGAAAGTCGAGAATGTGGAGGGGCGAAAGGTTGTGATATGATGTAAGCATGAAGAAGGCGTCTTCATGAGCTTCATGTATTCGCTAGTTGTTCCACGGGATGGACTGTCATCGGTGCCTATTGTGAATGGATTTGAGGATGTCTTTGACGAGGTCAAAGGGCTACCGCCGCATAGAGAGATCGAGTTTCGTATCGATCTAGTTGAAGGAGCCAGACCCGTTGTGATGCCTCTTAGGCAGATGGCGCCTAGGGAACAGCAAGAGTTGAAGGTGCAAGTTGATGACCTTTTACAGAAAGGATTCATTCGGCGTAGTGTGTCCGAATGGAGTGCACCAGTTGTGTTTGCAACCAAAGCGGATGGATCGTTGAGGTTGTGCGTGGATTATCGTGAGCTGAATAAAGTGACTAAGAAGAACAAGTATCCATTGCCGAGAATAGATGACTTGTTTGATCAGCTTCACGAAGCTAAGGTGTTTTCTCAGATGGATTTGGCAACGGGATTTCACCAGTTGAGAGTGGCAAAGGATAGTGTGCCGAAGACTGCTTTCAGGACACCATCTGGTTTCTTTGAGTGGCGGGTAATGCCGTTTGGATTGACCAATGCACCAGCGTATTTTGTGGATCTTATGAATAGAGTGTTCAGAGATCAGTTGAACAAGTTCGTACTTGTGTTCGTGGATGATATTTTGATTTAATCCAGAACTGAAGAAGAGCACAAGACGCACTTGCGTATTGTTTTGGAAACTCTGCGAAAACATCAGCTGAGGGCTAAGTTTTCGAAGTGTCACTTCTGGAAGAGTGAAGTGAGGTTCTTAGGTCATATTATCTCTGGAAATGGAATAGCGGTTGATCCCGCCAAGGTGGCAGCGATCCAGGATTGGGTTGGACCTAAGAATGCATCTGATGTGAGAAGTTTTCTTGGATTAGCAGGATATTATCGTCGGTTTATCAAAGACTTTTCCAAGATAGCTGCACCATTAACTGGATTGACGAAAAAGAACCAAGTGTTCAGATGGGATGCTAAGTGTGAGCAAGCTTTCGGAATCCTGAAAGAGCGATTGACAAGTGCTCCTGTTTTGGCTATTCCAAGTGGAAATGATGAGACGGTGGTTTACACCGATGCATGTGGTACTGGACTTGGAGCAGTGCTAATGCAGAAGGATAAAGTTGTTGCGTATGCAAGTCGACAACTGAAGCCGCATGAAAGGAATTATCCGAGTCATGATTTGGAGTTGGCGGCAATTGTATTTGCTCTGAAGATGTGGAGACATTACCTATTGGGAGTTCGATTCGAGTTGTTAACAGATCATAAGTCGTTGAAGTATCTTTTCTCCCAGAAGGATTTGAATCTTCGACAGCAACGATGGCTTGAGTTTTTAGCATCATATGATTTTGGTATAGCCTATACTCCAGGAAAAGGTAACGCAGTGGCAGATGCGTTAAGTCGAAGACATGCAGGATTGGGAGCCATGTTTTCGGAATGGAAGAGTCTCGAGTATTTAGCTGGGTTTGACTTCAGGCCTAGATGTGAATTGAAACCTGAAATGTTGGCAAACTTATCGATAAGACCTACTCTTGTGGAAAGAATTGGCGAGAGCCAAAAGCGAGACGATAAGCTTGTCAAGACTATCCGTGATTTGGAATCTGGATTGGATCCAGAGAAGGATAAAGGATTCGAGGTCGATCGGGAGGGTTGGCTTCGGAAACAAGGACGACTGGTTGTTCCCGATATAGATGAATTGAGGAATGAAGTTTTGAAGGAAAGTCATCACTCGAAGTTGACAATTCATCCTTGTGGAAATAAGATGTACCGGGATATGAAGAGAACCTATTACTGGAAAGGTATGAAGAAGGATGTTGGAAATTTTATTTCCAAATGCATGAATTGCCAGTTGGTAAAAGCCGAACAGAAGAAGCCAAGTGGATTGCTTCAGCCGTTAGAAGTTCCTACATGGAAGTGGGAGCAAATATCGATGGATTTTATCGATGGTCTACCTAGAACCAGAGCAGGAAATGAAGGGATTTGGGTTATCGTAGATCGTTTGACTAAGAGTGCAAGATTCATTCCTGTTCGATCAACTAGGAATGCATCGAAATTGGCTGAGTTATATGTTAATTGGATAGTTCGATTCCATGGTATTCCGAAGAGTATAGTGAGCGATCGAGACCCATTGTTCACTAGTGGATTTTGGAAGAGCTTCCAGGAAGTTTTGGGAACCAAGTTGTGTTTGAGTACAGCTTATCACCCCCAAACAGATGGTCAGACCGAGAGAGTCAACCGATTTTTAGAAGATCTCCTCAGAGCATGTGTTTTAGACTTCAGAGGATCATGGGAGGACCATCTTCATTTGGTGGAATTTTCATATAATAACAGTTACCAGTCGAGTATTGGTATGGCGCCATATGAGGCATTTTATGGAAGACCGTGTAACTCTCCGACATGTTGGTTGGAAACAGGAGAAAAGTTGATACTTGGGCCAAAAATGATTCAACAGACTACGGATTGCATAGAGATCATTCGGCGATGAATGAAGGCAGCCCAAGATCGTACGAAAAGTTATGCCGATAAGCGTCGTAAGGATTTGGAATTTGACGTAGGTGATATGGTTTTTGTGAAGATTTCTCCACTGAAGAATGTTATTCGATTCGGGAAGAAAGGAAAATTGACTCCGAGATTTGTTGGACCATTCCCGATCATCGAGCAAATCGGAAAGCTCGCCTATAAATTGGAATTACTAGAAAAGATGTCGGGTGTGCACAATGTTTTTCACGTATCGTATCTACGGAGGTATGTCCACGACCCAAGTACGGTGGATTCTGCTGATAGCTATGAAGATTTGGAGGTTGATCCAGTAGTTAAGAGACCTCGTAAACCGCTTCGTGTTGTCGAGACTGACACGAAACAGCTTAGGAGGAAGGTAGTCAAGTTGCTCAAGGTACAATGGAGTGATGATGTTAACGACTATACATGGGAGGAGGAAGAGAGGATGATGGCAGCTCATCCTGAACTCTTCGAGGTATGGCCCTAAGGTGTCGTGACATCACATGAATTTGTAACTTGTTCTAGTCTTAGAATTCTGCCTGCTAGGTTAGTAATTGGATGCATGGCTTGTTGATTGCTATGGATGGTAGGCATGCAGAATAGTTTTGATTGTTCTTGATTGTTTGGAATTTCGAGGGCGAAATTCCTAAGGGGGAGAGAATATAACGACCCGTATTTTACGTGTCGATAAATCGTAAAATAGTTGCCATTAAGTCATTAGTAGAGCTTAAGTCGTATGGAAATTGCTCGTGTGAGCGACTTAGTGAGGTAGTTAAGTCGTGTAGTGTTTAGGTCGGTAGAGCGACCTATAGAATTGGATCGACCTAAGAGAGTGACCGACTTAAGGAAGTTAGTAGGTTAGCGGTTTAGAGGTTGACCGACTTATAGGAGTTAACGACCTATAGAAGTGAGCGGCCTAAAGGAGGGAACGAGTTAAGGAAGTAAGCGGGTTGAGAAGATGGGCCGACCTAAGAGGAGTTAACGGGTTAACGAGTTAGCGACCTAGTAGTTAATGCTGTGTTGAGATAGGTCGTGGAAGCCTTAAGTCGTTGGGTCGGCACTTGTGTTAGGTCCTATGTTTGGTTAGGTCGGCTGGGTATGTTAGGCCGTGTGTTCAGGCTTAGGTCGTAGATAGTGGACTCGTTAAGTCGGCAACTAGTTAAGTAGTTAGGTCGGCACCTAGTTAGGTCGTCCAGAAGACTTAGGTGCAGGGTCGCTTATAGTGTTCGGTCGGCAGTGTGAGATGAGTCGTTAGGTCGGCAAGGGTTAAGTCGTGACCGACTTAAGGGGGGGGGGGGGGGGGCGAACGACTCATGGGGTTCAGCCTATAAATACGCGGCTTTGGTTCACTTTTGGAGCGACGAAGTGCTGCTATTTTGAGAGCTCGACTATAATACTTCTTCACTTCTTTTCTCCACTCTAATCTAGTGCTTACATCCGTCTAAGATCGAAGATCCAAGAGCTAAAGTTGAAGATCTACATTCTTCAAAGAGAGATTTCACCGTTTGAAGCGGAATTTTGTCGGATCGAGCTAGATCCTTTGCTGTCCAGATCTGAAGTTAGCTGCTTTTGAAGTGTTTAGGTGATTCGGTGAGTAGTGGTTATCTCTCACACGGACACAAAGGAGTATATTGGATCGGTGGCTTGTTTGTGTGTTAAAGATAGTGATTTCATGCATTTTCCTTAAGTCTGCATGTAGATCCATCGTTCATAAAGTTTTGAGATCCACTTTACTACATGTTAACCTATGCTAGTTCATTCATCAAGATATTACTTAGAATTCATGCTTGTTAGATTTGGACTCTTTATTTACGAAATTGCCATTATTGTTATAACTGTTTATTTAGATCTTGTTTGAATGATTAATAACTTGGATTAATGATTGTCTTGATTGATTGTTATGAGTTAGTTGATGTATGGTTGAATTTGGATAAGTTGGTCGAAGATGATCCAAAAGCTAAGTGGAAAGGCTCTTGAATAAGGAAAGCTGCTTGTGGCATATGAAGCGGATGATAAAGCTCATATGGATAGATTTGATGATGATGTCGGGATGGAATTTTGCTATGATGCGATGAAGAAAAACATGATGTTGAGATGGGACTTTGCTATGATGCGATGAAGCAAAGCATGATGTGAGATAGCCTTGGTTTAATCCAAACGGGATCATTCTAAGCATGTTGATAACTCGGTGATATGGTCCGAGTTCGTTGATAATGGATGGCTCGAGAGACGCTTGAGCTAGTATGAGAATAGTCGTCGAGGAGGATGACTAGAAGGCTGAGATCTCATCATTATTGAAGGTTCTAGCAGGCTCAAAGCAAGAGTACGCTGGGCAGATTCGATAATCCCAGGCACGGGCTGCGACGACGTGCTAAGTACTCTGGGCAGATTCGATAGTCTTAGGCACGGGCTGCGACGACGTGCGGAGTTCTGTCTAGAACCGGGGTTACCATTAGCCCTTGACGGACGGATGAAATAATGAGCCGGTCATTCAATTAAAGGTAATATCGAAGCAATGATAACAGTGATAGCCAGAGTCATGGATGTTTGGTTGTATCGTCACTCGGTCTCAAGAGCGATGTTTTGTGGGTGCTTATCTGATCTTGGTTTAGGCCTTGGTGGTTTGTGCTTGGAAAACATCGACCTTGACTCGAGTGATAATTGTTCTACTTTAAATGTCTGTTTTGCTATGTTTGTTTCTGCTTAGAAGGTCTGGGGGCTATCACTGTAGAAAGAGGTGGAGTGGGATGGTTGGGTTCCTATTCCTTTTTACCCTTTATGCTCTTTTGGTATGTTTGATAGTTGATTTACTGCTCACTAGGACTTTTTTCTGACTCAAGGTTTTATGTTCAACTCTTATTACCTTGGGCTGTTCATCCGTTTTGGGATGGGCAGACTAGGTAGTAGATGACAGGTGCTGTTCTTAGTGACCAACGCTGTTGATGACGAAGACGAGCTGGAGGCTTTTGCATATTGTTTTCTTACTATATGTACTGGATGTTCCGCTGTTTGTATGATTCTCTGAGTGATATGTAGTGAGTCTTGCTGTATTGACTTTTCAGATTGTTGTACCAAACTATTATGAGTTTATATGATAAGATTCTATTTTATGGAGCTTCACTATGTATACTTTTCTATTGTATTTTATCCATGCGCTGTGAGTAATACGACAAAGTTTATTGTTTTACCCCACCCTGATGATCGTCCATGGCGGCCTTACACTTTTTAGCGCATTATTTCCCTGTTAGTGCAGGAGTCATGGGCGGTCGTCACAATATCTCTTTTTCCTTTACAGGTGTGATTCCACGACCCGAGGGTGCTCATTTCAAAGATATAGTTCGGGTTCTTCAAGAAATTCCAAGTAAGGAGAGGGAAATTGACTCGGTTCTGACAGATAGAAACTTGAGAATCATGGGCTTGATCGAGCGTAGTCAAAGCATAAGGCTTGAAGGAACGCTAAGGGCTGTCTTGAAGAAACGTATGAAACGTAAGACGCCTGGAGTTCTTATAACCGAGGAGATCGATCTAGAAAGAATGCCCACCGATGATGAACTTGTGGTCAGGCCTTTTGATGCCTTTTAGGGTTCCGAAGGTAAGAGAAAAGGCAAGGTAGCTGCTTTTAAACATTTTAAATCTAGGAGATGGTAATCTATGGTCGTATCTTTGCCTATTCTTGTGATCAAAATTTCAGAGTCCCCTCCCCCACAGGTGGAAAACCTCTTTGAAGGGCTCGCCGATATCCCAATCACGGATTATGTGTCACTCCAGGATAACACAAGGTTGGATGAGCTTCAGTGTGCATAGATTTAAGTGAATCTCTGCCTACGAGCATTGCCAACATTTTCGATTGGTCAGGGGGTTGCACATACATATACACATTATGGCACTACACGATTCCTGACCATAAGTTGCTTACATTGGAAGATTATTAACTCTTTTCTTCTTTTACTTTGCAGATATAATGTCCAGCTGAGGCTTGATGTTAGCGAGTCTTAAAAAAGCTCGTCAATCTTCCACATATTATGAACCGCGTAGGAGAGAGGAGGATAGGGGCTATGATCGTGGATACTCTAGTCAAGAGCAACACGACAGAGATAGGGAGTACAGATACTGATCACAGTCTCGTTCTCCACCTCCTAGAATCCCTTCATACCCCTCAAACTATGAAAAACAAGTGATAGAGCCTCCCCGCCAGAAACCATCAAATCCCTAGGCCTGAATCACACCATCATAGAACTGAAACAATGGCTCCCATAATTGGAAAGCAGGTCCCTACCGGGCCTATAGGTGAAGGAGCGATTGGACTTGTCCAATTGAAGAAGGATTTCCCAGATATCTGCTTCGATGGTTATATTTTGCCCCCGCACTTAAAGAGAATTCTAGTGGAGGCTGAGAACACAATGCACGATTACATCCATGACATTTACACTCAATACAAAGAATGGAGAAAAGCCGTGAAGAAAGCATCGAAACTGGCCTTTGAGCACACAGCCACCATTGAGAAGTTAGAGACCAAGCTCGCCCAGTAAGATCGCATCATTTAGGTGCTTAATACTGAAGCCGAATCCTCCCAAAAGTCAGAGATGGAGGCCATTCAAAAAGCTGATGAGGCTAATTTGGCCATGGAGAGGATGAGGCATGCACACTATGCCTTGGTGGAAGAGATGGGCCATCGCAACACCACTGTTACTACCTAACGGGATGCGACCCTCAAAGCACTCAATGAGCTCAAGGTCAAATTCTTCGAAATTGTGAAAGATAGGGATAATGCGACCAACGCAGCCCAGAAGGCATGTGAGCAGGCCATAGTGCTCCGAGCTGAACAAGATACAACAGTGGAGAAAGCATGGTGGAGTCTAAGGTTAAGGAGAAGGTTCGGATGGCAGAGTCTAGGCTGGAGGCTGATATAGAAGATCTTCTCATCACCTACAATGCTAACGTGCTGATACATAGAAATTTGGCCTGGCTCGAAAGCTACTCGACACATCTTTGTGCCGCCCGGGGCCGATTTGTCGAGGAGGAGAAGGCGGTTCATCTGGGTGAATCAATCGATGAGTTTGAGCTGTAGAATCGCGTGCTGACTAAAGATGAAAGGAAGATTCTCCATGAGTCGATGATTTCACATAAAAAGGAGAAGCTCGACACTCAACACTCGGAGATTGGGGAAGGTTCAGGTGTTGAGCATCACGCTATAAGTCTTGAGATTCCTGCTCCACCTCAACCTGAACATGCACCAACGGTTCAACCCTAGTCTGTCCTTGCTTATGATCTGGAACAGCCACAACTGTCTCCTACCAAAGAGCATACTGTTGTAGCTGCTCAGCCATCCACCAGCCTAACTTAGGAAGGTACTCTGAACATTCCCATGTGTCCAAAGTAGAAGGCTTGATTTGAAGCGCTTGCTAATAGTTTTTATTTTTCTCTATCCAGTGGCTGGAGTTACACTGAGAGCGGCTCCTGCAACCCAAGAATCGCATCAAACGCTGGGGTCATCATTGCTGAGGCGATTACCACAATGACGACTGCACCGGTTAATGGGACGCGGGGGTGCACTTTCTTTTGATGAGCAGATGATGGATGAAATCCTCAGTCGCCACAGTGACCCCTTTGCGGACCTATTGTTCGTCATAAGTGGACTCGCCACTGCCACTGGCTCTTCAATGTAGACCACCGATGCCCCCAGCATGGCTCAATCGATTCGTGTAGAAGAAATATTGGCAGAAATCAATGTGGAAATGGAGGCAGGGAATCGCGATGGCAGTTCTAGAGGTGGAATGGCAGCGCCTGGTCTGGCTCCGTTGAGAATGATATCGCCCAGCGGTACAGTTACTGACACCAGCATCACTATTCCACCTCCAATAGTCAATCCAATTCCTCCGACTTCACCTTTTGGAAGTATCCCCATAGACTTGAGTTTAGAGGAATATGTTGAAACCATGCCCCCATCTGGAGATCGATCGTCGAAAAGTAAAGGCTCAAAGAGGAAAATTACGGGCGGCTCTAGCGGGTCCACGCCGAAGAGGAAGCCGAAAAAGAAAAAGGAGTAGATAGGCCTCTTCGGCACATTTTTTAATCTTGTTTTCCTTTCATAGGCCGTGTATGGATGTGGGTTCGGCCCCTGCTAGTAGGAATTTTGGGAAAACTTGTACATGAACTTCTTTCACGGTTAGTTGAAATGAAATTTTGCTTTTGGCTTTAACTCTATTAATGTCTTTTATGCTTAAGTGTTCCAGTGTTTGAATTCTAGTCCAGTGCACTTGCAGAGTTCCAACCTTTGAGTCACGTTTGTTTATCTGTTAAGCCTGAAAATTTGAAACACGAGTCATGACCGGGGATTACGTTAAACTTTGACGCTGTACAGCTTCAGGCAATGTTGACACTTAAGCCCTGCCCCTAGTTTCGGGGATGAGTTGTAAAGATTGGCTAGCAATTGCATCTCGCCTTTATTTCATTGAGCTTAACATCGTCGAATCGATGCTAACGCTGATGTGAGTTGAGTGGTCGAATCCTACTCGCATACTTAATAACTATTGCATCCGCTCTCTAGGGATTTGTATTTGAACTTCGGCGGTCAATCATGCCTTTTTAATTTTTTAAGTATGCGTCTAAACTCTATGGACCTAAGTTATTTTGTGTGTGGATAGTCACACTCGAGTTATGTCTATACTCCAACCACACTCTGGGACTTAGATTTATTCGCGGTCGACTCCCTGGTTTGCAATTTGAGAATCCGGGGATAGCCGACATTTGCACTCGAGTTCGCACTCGAAGAACTTGGATTTGGTTGATGTTTATATTCTAACTCGCACTTGGGGAATTTGGAGTTGATGTTTATACTCCTATTCGCACTCTGGGAACTTGGAGTTAGTGTTTTTACTCTAGTTCACACGCTGGGAACCTAGAATTGATGTTTATACTCCAATTTACACTTCAGGAATTTTGAGTTGGCCAACAGACGGTCAGTCACGTCTGTTTTGGCGTTTGAATTTCGTTCCCACTTCGGGAATGATGGATTTATCAAGATTGTGGATGGCCGGTTCACATCCACCTCGAGTTAACAAGTGAGGTCGTTAAATGGATGGATCCATCCTCCCCGAACTTGTTAGGATACGGCCGAATTCATTAGGTGGACGGGTCCACCCTCTTCGGAATCGCACTTATGAGTTTATACTCCAACTCGCACTCTGGGAGTTTGGAGTTAGTTAAAGGATTGTCGTGTATCAATCCTTTTTTGGCTTTAGTGTAGTGACTTGCCCCCGAGCTCGGGTTTCACTTAACAAGTGGCCAATCGTATCACAATCACTCCTTATTTGAATAAATTCCATAATATGATGGAACTTAGCTCTTTATGCGTCATGATGGTTGTATGTCACATTCAATAAATCATAGCTCTAGCTCAAAGAGATGGAATTTTGTTGCTGAAATGAGAAAATATGGTAAAGTCAGTTGCCTTGTTACAAATTCAAATTTCGAAATGCGGAATCAAATTACAAATGAAAAATAGACTAAAATAGATAAAGCATGTCATGTGTAGTAGCGACAGAGACTCTCGCTGTTCCAGGCTCTCAGCAAAGTAAAACCATCAATAGTCGATAATTTAAATATGCCATCTCCTAGTTTTTATGCAATCACATACGGTCCTTACCAAGTTGGCTTCATGTGCAAAGGAACCAAAAAAATTCTCTTGACAACGAGATCGCCGAGTTCAAAGGTTCGTGGTCGGACCTTGGCATTGTACAGTCAGGCAACTGGACTACGATATGTGGCTGCCCACAAATCAACATCTTCACGCTTCTCATCCAACAAATCCAAGGATTCAGCAAGTAATATGGCATTTGACTATGGATCATAATAAGTCACACAATGAGAAGGTACTTCCATCTAGATTGGAATAACGACGTTTGAATCATATGATAGAGAGAATGGAGTGTGTTCGATCGCGGACTTGTAGGTTGTCCGGCAAGCCCATAAAGCCATAGGAAGTTCATTAACCTACTTGCCCCCGGCCTTTTCCTGTCGCTTCTTTAGAATAGACTTGAAGACCTTATTAACATCTTTAACCTGGCCGTTCTCTTAAGGGTGTGCAACTACAGAGAATTTCTTGTGTATGTGGAATCGCTGGCAGAAATCCCTGAATTCAACGCTGTCGAACTGGCTTCCGTTATCAGTGATGATGGTATGAGGGAGACCAAATCGACAGATAATGTTGCGAACAATAAAGTTGATCACTTTCTTCGTCGTGATTGTAGCAAGAGGTTCAACTTCGGCCCACTTGGTAAAGTAATCAACTGCGACGATAGCGTACTTTGCACCACATTTGGCTAGAGGTAGAGAGCCAATGATATCAATGCCCCATATTGCAAATGGCCACAGACTAACCATGTGGGTTATCTAAGTATGTGGGGCTCTACGAATTCGAGCATGCTTTTGGCATCTATCACATTTCTTGGCTTAGTCTGCTGCATCACGGTTTACAGTTGGCTAATAGTACCCGTATTCAAGTACTTTCTTGGTGAGAGCTTGCCCATCGGTGTGATCGCCACATTCTTCTTCGTGTACATCATGTAACACTCATTTAATTTTATCGTGGGTGATACATTGAAGGAGAGGAATGTAATATCCTCTTCTATACATGACTCCATTCTGAATGGTGAACCGCGAAGCTTTTCGAAGAATCTGTCTCTTTTCAAACCTAGGTTCAGGCAGCATTCCATGCTCGATGTAATTTCGGTACGGAGTCATCCACGACTTCTTGTGGGGAGTGATTTCAAATACAAAGTCTGTCTCCATCTGATCAATGCTTGGGGAAGATAATGCCTCCACAGGAACAAGCCCCATTTGCTATGCTTCGCCCGTACTCGCTAACTTTGCCAATGAATCGGCCTTTTGATTGCGCTCATGGGATATATAGAAGATGACATAATAATCAAACTAATCAAGTATTTCCTAGACTCGTGCTAGATAAGTAGCTAGTCTCCGATCTTTGGCCTGATATTCACCCCGAGCTAGGCATACGACTAATTGTGAATCACAATAAATTTCCACAACAATAATTCTCAAATATCAGGCGAGTTTCATTCCAGCAAGCAAGGCTTCGTACTCAGCTTCATTATTAGTTGCACGAAAATCAAACTTCAGAGCATAACATACGGACCGACCCTCGGGGGTTTCAAGTGATATTCCAGCACCCGAGCACCGGTCGTTCGATGTGCCATTAGTATACAGCTTCCAGATATATTCGGGAGATTCACTAGTTTCGAGCAAGTCCTCTCGAATAGTAAATTCGGCTATGAAACCCGCTAGGACTTGTCCTTGAATAGCTTGCTTCGAAGTGTAAGTGATATCGAACTGGCTTAGTTCAATGTTCCACTTGAGTAACCTACCAGATGTCTCAGGCCACATAAGGACCTGTCGTAACGGCTGATGGTATAAACAGTGATAGGATGAGCTTTGAAATATGGACGGAACTTCCTTGATGCAATAACGAGACAATAAGCCAACTTGTCTAGCTTTGGATAATTTCTCTCAGTTTCGGTTAGTCGTTTACTAATGTAGTAGACCGGTTTCTACACCCGGTCTTCCTCCCGAACTAAGGCAACACTGATTCCATTTTTTCTGATGCCGCCAAGTAAAGGTATAATTGCTCGTGATCGATGGGCTTTGACAAAATTGGCGGTGTGGAGAGATGTCGAATCAGTGCTCATAATGTGCCTTCACAATCCGTGGTCCATTCAAAGTTTGATCTCCCTTTTCGGATCTGATCGAAGAAGAGAATGCACTTGTCGGTGGATTTTGAAATGAACCTGCTCAATGCTGCTACCTTCCCCTTAAGGCTTTGGACTTTCTTTATGGTTCTTGGAGTTTCAAGATTTCTGATTGCCCAGATCTTTTCAGGATTTGCTTCGATTCCTTAAGCGTTGATGATGAACCCAAGGAATATTCCAAATGTGACTCCAAAGTGACATTTCGGTGGATTGAGCTTAATCCTGTATTCTCGAAGGATGCTGAACACTAATTCCAAGTCTTTAATATGATCAGTGGAGAATCGTGATTTTACCAGCATGTCGTCCACATATACTTCTATGGTCTTTCCGATCTGGTTGGCAAGCATTCGATTGACTAGTCGTTGGTACGTTGCATCGGCGTTCTTGAGTACGAAAGGCATGACTTTGTAACAGTAGATTCCTAGAACGGTCACGAAGCTGGTATGTTCTTGGTCGGGTAAGTGCATGGCTATATAGTTGTAACAGGAATAAGCATCCATAAAAGATAATAACTCGTGCCCAACCGTTGAGTCTACGAGCTGATCAATTCGGGGAAGTGGAAAACTATTTTTCGGGCAAGCTTTGGTCAAGTCAGAATAATCAACCCACGTCCTCCATTTCCCATTCGGCTTTCAGACAAGTACGAGATTGGATACCCACTCTGGATACAAGGCATCACGGATAAACCCATTCGATTTCAACTTATCGACCTCTTCTTTAATGGCGGCATGTCTCTCTGAATCCATACCACGCCTTTTCTGCTTGATCGGGATACACCGCGTGTCAATATTCAGGGTGTGGCTCGCGATGTCCGACGAGATCCCACACATGTCAGAATACGTCCAAGCGAATACATTGAGATTCGCCCAGAGAAATACAACCAATTTCTGCTGCATCTGTTAGCTTAACTGAGATCCAATCTTTATCATCTTTGAATCATCATCATCATTGTCGATCGGGACATCGATTATCAGTTCGGCCAGGGAGGCTTGATTTTCATTAGTTTCATCTTTACTTTTAGTGTCTCTCGGGTCAAGATCCTTCTGGAATTGGTTGGGGTGGCTAGGCCTGGCCCCAAGCACGGGTTGTCAATTATTAGTAAAACGGCGCAGAGAGATTACTCTACGCCTTACCTTTCTCCTTTCGCTGTGCCCTGGCAGCTCGGCAACATAACAGGCTCGTCCAACAGCTTGATCTCCTTGAATGACTCCAACTCCACGGTCGGTGGGAAACTTTAGAGTAAAGCACCATGAGGCAATGGCTGCCTGGAATTCAGCAAGGGTCGGTCGACACAAGAAAGCATTATAAGAGGAGTCTATGTCCAACACAACAAACTGCAATATCCAGACACTTCGGTGTTCTCCAACTCCCAACTCCACTGGTAGTTACACCACTCCAGTGGGTATAGTACACTCCCACTGAAGCCGAGGATTCGATACTGGCACGGTTTCAAATCTTTGGCTTCCATCTTCATTTGATCGTAAGCTCGCTTAAACAAAATATTTACAGAGCTTCCACTATTAATCAGGATCCTCTTCATCCTAGCAGGACCTACCTGAGAAGATATGACAAGTGGATCGATAGTGGGGACTTCGACCTTATCAGCATCTCTTTTTCAAAACACGATGTCATCGGTCATCGTTTTTTCTTGCTTGGCCGGACCCCCATAATCACAACTACAACAACACTCGAAGTCCGCATGCCTGATAGAGTTGGCATACGACTCCATTTCCCTCCAACTTCGGTCTGTTGGATGAGGACCACGACTTATTATATTTATTACCAACCTCCCACCAATACGAGCGGTTCCTTCTGTCTTTCCTGGTTTGGTACACAATTCTAAGTTGATGGGCCAGCACCTTTTGATTGCGGCGCCCACACAAACTGATCCTACTTCCATTCTCTAATTAACTTCTCGATGAGATCTTGCAAATGATGAGACTCATTTGTATTGTGGCCATAACTCACATGAAACCTACCAAATTTCCTTGTTTGGATTTGCCTCTCTGATGATGGCTTCAGAGCAGGCTTCTTGTACTGCATAGTTTTGCAGGTTTGTAGATATACACTCTCTAGCGACGTATTCAGTGGAGTGTATTTATCAAACATTGGAGCTCTACATCGCGGACCATGGTTTTGATCTCGATTTTTGTTTTGATTTCCATTATTCCTCTATTGAGTTTGCTTGTTCTAGATATTCAACTGAACTTTTCCAGAGCTCTCACCGGATTGTTTAACCGCAACATTACTTTGGATCCCTTCCATACCGAGCCCCGCGTCATCCTATTTCCTTGACTGTTTCGCGTCCTCTCTTCTCACGAATCGGGCTGCCTTGAGTATAAATGGTCTAATGACACGGGAGGCTTCCCAGTCAACCAATTTTTGAACTCGAAATCAGGATCAATCCACTTGGTCAATGCCATCAAGATAGAGTTGTCATTGGGATTGCTTATCTCTGCACATGCAACATGAAACCTCTCTAAGTAGCATCTGAGTGTCTCTCCTGGGGCTTGAGTGACACTAGACAAAGTGTCGACGTCCTTTGGCCTTGCTATGTGCATCCAAAACTGCTCGATAAACTTGGTTGCTAATTGGTCAAAGCAAGAAATAGATCGGAGAGGCAAACAAGTGAACCACATGGTGGCTATGCCCCACAAAAAATAGGAAAACTACAGCATTTAACTGCATCATCGGCTCTCGCAGCATTCATCAGCCATTCGTATTTCAGGATTTGCTGATTCGGATCAGAACTTCCTTTATAGACTAGTAGAGCCGGCATTCTAAATCGTCGAGGAGGTTCAGCATAAAGTTTCTCATCTGTAAAGGGAGTATGACTCCGAGAAAATCCCAGTCGTCATTTGTGAGTCCATGACTCTCTCGAATCATCTAACTAATCATAGTGGGGATGTATGGCATTTGTACATTCTATGCATGTTGAGCCAAGGTGTGATCGGGTTCCACAATGCGAGGCTTGACCGGACGCTGTCGATGGTCCATGTCTCGCCTCCTTGGTTCCAAGTCTTAAGGGACGTATGGTTCTGGAGTACATCCATGCAGATGATGGTTCAGACCTGGCTAATTCCAGGCATGAACCCCTAGTCCAACAGCGGCGGTGGTAGCGCGGTTATCTGTGGTGTAGTGAGGAACAGTACCTCCTCGGGGGGAGGGTCCAGTCTGGAAGCTGGTCGATGGGCCAACTCTCAGTTGTCCAACGTTTAGAGTAGGTTGATGTCTGGTGTCTTGGGTGTAGCTTACATCCATTCGTGGGTGTGTAGATCTGTGATGGTAGTCAGATGAGGCTGAACTTTCGGTGGATGAGTAAGAGGCATGATCCCTCCTGGATCTCCTACACCTTTGCGGTGCAGCTGGTTGGTCAACTCCGCATTGGCATGTAGCTGTTCAGTCAGCTGTTATCGACTCTGGGTAAACTCTTGAAGTAGCATCTGAAACTCTTGTCTGGTAATTGAGCCGGACGGATCTGATGGTTTGGCAGCATTCTGGTTGGATGGAGGTAGCTGTATAGGATTCCGTCTGTCTCATGCTTCTTAATCTGCAGCTATAGAGGCGGTCCTTGTGCTAACCATAGTGGATAAGAAAGTCCTTGCCAAGATTTTATGCAAATCTGAATAGGTTGGAAGGATTCTGAACTTGAGATCTGGATCTTTCTCTTGGATTTGTGCAATCCAATATTGATAGTAGATCTAAAGAGCAGGAGAAAAACTACGTTTTCTCGATGAAAGTACCAAAGTGTTAGTGCCAAAATTGGACACAACACTCTTTAGAAGTATTTGAAGAGATAAAAATGAAGAATAGAAATGTAAAATGAAGATTATCTAACAAATACTTCAAAATCAAATATGAAAACACGCAAAAACATGGCAATTTAGAGCGGTTCGGTGTATAGCCTACGTCCACTATTAAGTTGTTAACTTTATTGATAATTGCTTGTCGATTACAACTGATTACAAAGGATTAGAGCGGATTATAGTTCCGAAATTCGAGTACAATAGCAGTTATGGAGTGGGAAGTTGAATTTGACAGAGTATGGACGTCAAAAAGCCAAAAGGATCTTTCTATTATAGGCCTTGGGGCTCTATTTATAGGCGTAAGTGGCTGATATCTCGCTCAGATCTTGGGAGATTTCTTTTGTCACATGGGTGGTCCCACGCGATCTATCTTAGGAGATTTCGACTCGATCCATGATCGATACGAACAAATTTCATATCGATCAATAATTGTTCCAATCAAGTTGAAATACGGCAGGAACATTTTTTAGGCTGCATGAAAACCCTGTGAAAATTTCATAGCATTTAGACTTATAGAGTGTGAGATATGATCAATGCAAGTTCGTGTTTTCAATAGGCTGTTTGGTTCATCTCGATCACCATCACATCATTCAGATAGAATCGATCAATGCACGTGCTCGTAAGCTGATGTGGTGCTAAATCTTCGAACCGATCCACTTTTAGCGTCGAGTTGACTGTTTCCATCCTCGTATCCAACGAGTGATATGTCTTTGTGATCGATGCTTAGTGCTTCTTTTCGTATCGATCATCTGGGTTCTCCTTTGCATCGATCGTGCTTTATTTCGTATCGACGCTCGGTACTCAATTTCATATCGATGGGTAGGTTTCTACATCATATCGATTTGTGATCAATCGATATGACGTATTGATGATGTTTGATCGACTCAATGGATACAAAATGGGCAACAGCCGACCAATTCAAAGTGGACCGCCTTTGAATGGACACGAAGAAGGCCATCCTCGATTGATACGAAGGTGGCAACTGCCGATCGATACGAAGTAGAGTTGTTTGATGATAGAGTCGAATAGATCGAAATGAACACAGAGTATTCCTCTGATGGACAAGAATTAATGGAGACGGCCTAACCAATATGAAACGATTGAAGTGAACAGGGTGGTTGCAAGGTGTTGGACACGAATGAGGCCTTTGGGATGGATTTGAACGAGATGATTTCTTTGGCTCGTATCGATCATAACATAAGCATACAAACTCGGGTTAACTTGAAATTTGGAAAGAGGACTTTTATGGCTTTGCTCGTCATGTTATATCAATTGTAGCTCGACCGAGACTCGGACAAAATTCATCGACATCCATAGTGAACCTGTGCTTACTCGACATTCGGAATGAGCGATCCTTGGTCTTCAGTCAATTCTACGATATCTCGGCCTTTCCAAAAGGCGGGATAACAAAAACTAACATCCAAATTTAGCCCCTTCGGAAACCTTTCTCTTGAAAGCATCACAAAATCATACCTTTAAAAATCATTGAATGTGACCCCTTCGAAACCTTTCGAAATCAAACCTTTCAAAATCAAAACCATTCGCAATGATTGAAGATAATCCCTTCAAAACATTCGAAATTAAACCTTTTGAAATCAAAACCATCCACAATCATTGAAGATAAACCCATCAAAACCTTTCGAAATCAAAACCTTTCACAATCATTCAAAAACAATTAAGTGTTGGTGCTGAAACCAACCCTTCAAAAGTGTACTTCCGACCTTATCGAAAGGTTAACCCTTCGGCTTGTCGAAAGGTATTAAAATACCTTTTCATAAAACATTTTAAAATAGTACTCTTGATGGTGCTTTCAAATGTCCCCTTCGAAACCCATTCTTGAATATATAATTTTTTTTAATCTCATATAAAATGTTAGAGTCGAAGGATCCCCCTTAAACTAATTTGAAAGTAATTATATTTCTAACCGAAAGCAAAGGAAGCAGCCTCCCCATTCCTTTGCCCCTCTTCCCTTCGACACTGTGCCTACCTTTCTACTTTGGCAGAAGGTAATGGTTTGCCTTCTGTCTTAAGCGAAAGGTACCTTTCGACTTCATCAGAAAAGTAAAAGCCAGCTTGTTGGAGTCGAAGGCAGAACTAGGCCTACTGAAGTGATGTTATTATCTTGTTTATCTGATTATGATTGGCTGAGGAACGTTCTCCTACATTTTCAATTAGTAAAAAGTATACAAAAGTCAATATTTTTGTTAAAACACTGTACTTCTTCCATAAATATTTCCAAAAGCAATTTCTTTTCGAATTTAAGAAAATTTGGAAGCAAATTTTCAATTTAGCCCTTGGGCTTAAATAATTTAATTACCTTAGTAAATCACTAAGGAAAAATTCCCAAAATCACCAAAAATGGGATAAATCTTATACTTTGACATATTAAAATTTCAAAGCATATGAAGATCAAAACAACTCAGAATTTAACCAAACCGAACGAAAATGTGTTAATTAGCCTATTAACATTTTAAAACACCTATGTCTAATCCAAACAAAGGTTTAAATGGTTATACCCTAGCCAAAATCTTAAACATGAATCAGGTATAACCCATAACCGAACCAAACATAGAAAAATGAGATGATAAACATGATTATTCACCTTGATTAGTTGATTGGAGAGTGAGATAATTTCCTAGCTTTAATTACTTAGCTTATTCTTCAATTTAAAATCTTCCTCAAGCTTTTTGATGGTCGGTCAAAATATGTGGGAGTTAAGAATGAGAAAGTGGTAGTTTATTCAATGCAGGAAGAGATATATATAAAGAAATGTAGCTATATTTACAAGTTTACCCCTTAGAAAATTCCTCCTTCTAAATTTAGTTAAGTTTTATTTTAGTTCATTCATTTAGACACGTCCATAGGATTTATTAATCTCATCTCCATAAATATTCACATTATTGTATTCAATTTATCCAATGAAATATCTCAAATAATGCATATTAAAATTCGAGTTTATTACAGTTTGGCCAGTCGTGGATTTAGGGGTGGTCCTTTAAGCCCATAGCTGCCGGGAGTTCATCCACCCACTTGCCTCTATCCTTTTCCAAATGCTTCTTCAATAAGGATTTTGTGATATTGTTCATAGACTCAACTTGTGCATTTGCTCGAGGGTGAGCAATTGCCGCAAACGTCTTTTCAATGCGGTATCGAAAGCAGAAGTCTTTGAATTCAGTATCTTTGAATTGAGTCCCATTATCTTTTACAATAGTTCATGGAAGACCAAAATGACAGATGATGTTTCGGACAATGATGTTGATGACTTTATTGGTTGTGATCATAGCTAAAGGTTCCACCTTGGCTCATTTGGTAAAGTAATCGACTACAATTATAGCATACTTTGTACCACAATCAAAGATCGGTATGGAAATGATAATATCTATGCTCCATATGGCAAACATCCATGGGCTGATCATTTGTACAATTTCTATCGGTGGAGCTCTTGGAACTTTCATATATATATTTGGCACTTGTTGCATCGCTTTACATAATCGGCAGTGTCTCGATTGACGATCGCCACATTCCCCTACATGAACTTTCTTTAGGACTCGTTTTATTTCATCATGAACGATACACCAAGAAGTGGAAAGAGGAAACCCTTTATGTACATAATTCTTTCCTGTATAATATACCGTGAAGCTTTGCGAAGGATTAGCCCCTTTTCATTCCTTCATTTGGGAATAATTTCCTGTAGCTAATAATCTTTAATCGGAATCATCCACGATTCCTTTTCAGGTTTCCTCTCTAATACCCGGTCAATTTCCATCAGGCTTCTACTTAGGGCATTTAATACCTCAACCGAAATCAAGCCCATCTATTGTGCATCTCCAGTGCTAGCAAACTTTACCAATGAACCAGACTCACTATTTTGATCTCGAGAAATGTGCGTAATGTCATAATACTCAAATTCAGTCAACAACTCTTAAACTTAGGTAAGGTATCGAGCTAGTCAATGTCCTTTAGCTTGATAATCTTCTCTGACTTGGTATGCTGCCAATTGTGAGTCCAAAAGATTTCAAATGCTTTATTCCCAGTTCTCTAGCAAGTTTAAGTCCAGCAATTAGAGCTCATACTCGGTTTTGTTCTTTGGTGAAGGGAAATCATGCTTTGAAGCATAGTAAATTGAATGATTTTTATGTGTTACATGCACAATCCCAGCTCTAGAACAACGATCGTTGGATGCTCCATCTATGTAAAACATCCACCGTATGGTAGGGATTTCACCGCTCTTATGGAAATCATCCTGTGCAGTAAATTTTGCTATAAAATCTGCTAATGCCTGACCCTAGATAGTCCTTCGAGAAAGGTAAGTGATATCAAATTAGCTAAGTTTGATATTCCAATTCAGTAACCTTCTAGACATCTTAGGTCACCGCAAGACGTGTCATAATAGCTGGTCAATGTAAACATTAATAGGGTGTGGTTAAAAGTAAGGGAGAAGCTTTCATGATGCAATCGGCAAGCAGTATGCCACTATCTCTATCTTCGGATAGTTCCTTCAAGCCTTTGTCAATCGCTTGCTAACATAATAGGCCGATCTCTGAATTCGATTCTCTTCATGAAGCAAAGCGGCGCTTATAGGATGTACAGATATGGCTAAGTAGACATATAAATAATCTTGATCCACTGGCTTTGATAACATGGGAGGTCTCTCCAAGTGGTTCACCAAAGCTTGAAATGCGTCTTTACAATCCTGTATCCATTTAAAATTCCTTTTTCCTCTCCTAATCAAGTCAAAGAAAGAAATGCATTTATCGGTAGCTCTGGAAATGAATTGGCTTAAGGCAGCGGTCGTCCCATTCAGGCTCTATACTTGTTTGACAGTCTTTGGAGCTTGGATATTGCGAATAGCTTGGATCTTCTTGGGATTAACTTCTATTACGTGGGCATTAACAATGAACCCCAAGTACTTTCCTGATGCAATGCCAAAGGAACATTTTAGATGATTAATCTTCATTTTATAATATCATCCATATGCCTCTATCGTTTTTCTGATCTGATCTCTAAACATTCTATTAACTATGTGCTGATAGGTCGCTTCTGCATTTTTTTAGTCCAAATGGCATCACCACACAGAAATATAAACCAACATTGGTAACAAAGCTGGTGTGCTCTTGATCGGGAATGTGCATCAGGATTTGGTTATACCGTGAGTATGCATCCATGAAAGATAGTAATTCATGTCCCACTTTCGAGTCTACCAATCGGTCTATCCTTGGAAGGGGAAAACTATCTTTTGGGCATGCCTTGTTCAAGTCTGAGTAATCAATGCATGTTCTTCATTTCTCATTTTCCTTTCTCATAAGCACAGGATTAGATACTAATCTAGGTTAGTGGGCATCGTGAATAAACCCATTGTCCTTGAGTTTATCCACCTTCTCTTTAAGAGCGGTAGATCTCTCTAGATCCATTCCACGTCTTTTCTATTTCATCGGGACATATGTTGGGTCGATATTCAATGTATGGCCCGCAATTGAAGGTGAGATCCCACATATGTCGGAGTGAGTCCAAGCAAACTTTTTGATATTTTCTCGAAGAAATACGATAAGTTTTCATCATTGGGAGGCTGAGTTACGATCTGATCTTTAGGACCCATGAAGGGTCATCATGGCTAATGGTGATGTCAATCGTCAGCTCAGCGGATGTAGCCTTGGTCTTTTTGAACTCCTTTTTGTCATCTCTCTGATCTATATCTCTATAGAACCGACTGTGATGCTCAAGCCGAGGCTCAGATGCTAGTTGTCAATCCTCAATGGCTTGGATGCAGACTGACTTGCCCATTCCCTTACCCTTTTCCCTCCATTTGAGCATCTCTCAACTCAGCTACATAATAGGCACGTACAATCTCATGATCACTGCGAACTACTCCAACACCACTATCTGTTGGGAATTTCAAAGTCAAAAACCATTGGGCAAAGATGCTCATAACTCAGCTAGGGCCCGTTGGCCCAAAAATGGGTTGTATGGAGAGTCAACATCCAAAATAAAAAAGGCAAAATCCACACTCTCTTACGGCCACCTTCTTATAACTCTATACGTAACTAAACATAACCAACAGTTTTAATTACAGCACCGTTAAAGCCATGAATGCAGGCTTTAGACGGGTTCAAGTCCTTTACTTCCATCATTATCTGATCATAAGCTTTCTTAAAAATTATGTTTATAGAACTTCCATAGTCAACCAGTATCATTCTCACAAAAGCGGGTCCTATCAAGGCCGAAATGACCATTGCGTCAATCGTTGGAGCCTCTACCTTGTCTCCATTTCTATTTCTAAACATGATATCATTGGCCAATGTACAATGCGGTTTATTCGGAGCTCCTCTTCCATATTTGAAATGCATTGAAAATCCACAAGCTTAATCGTGCTAGCATAGTGCTCCATCTCATGCCAACTTTTATCAACTGGATGCGATCCCCCGACTACTGTATTGATCACTAATCTTCCACCAGTCCACGCAGGTTCCTCAGCCCTGTAAGGCGCTTATCCTCAGTTTGGGTCAGATGTCCCTTGTCCGCCATCTTGCGGGGTTTTTACGGACTGCTGTAACTTCCTCTCTCGAATCAACGTTTCAATAATATCCTGGAGATGTCTACATTCAATGGTGTTATGCCCATAACATTTGTGAAATAGGTAAAATTTCCTGGTCTATTTCTGCTTCTCTGCTGATTCTTTTGGAGGCGACTTCCTATACTGCATGGTATTTCTGGTAAAAATAGACATTCTCCAATGATGTGTTCTGTGGCTTGTAAGATTGTACAACAGAATCCTAGGCTTTCCTCTTCCAGAATCCTTCTTTTGTTCACGGCTCCTATCTCCGCCTTTCTTTTGCTGATTCAATTTGTTCTGGACATTCTCTTGAACTTTTCCGTAGCTTTCATTAAATTACTTTACTACATTATTATTCTATACTCCCTCTCCACTTAGTCCTATAACATTCTTCTTCTCGGGGGATCTGGCTTCCACCTTTCTTAAATATTGAGCCGCCTTTGCATAAAAGCATTCCAACATTGCAGATGGCTTGTCGGCTAACCAATCGCCAAAATCAGATTCTGCACCAATCACTCTTATCATGGCCATCAATATTGCATGATCATTCAGATTGCTAATTTCCACAATAGATGTGTGGAATCCCTCCAAATAATCTTTGAATGATTCTCCTGGAGCCTGGATCACACTTAACAGGGACATTACAACCTTAGAGCGAGTTTTGTGCATTTGGAACTGCTCCACAAACCTTATTTCCAAATCATCGAATCTAGAGATCGATTACGGGGGTGGCCTTGTAAACCACATCGATTTTGACGACCCGCCTTTCATTCCATTGAAAGTCGCATCATCAATAAGAAAGAAAGGGATAGAAAAGAGAAAAGATAGAAAAGAAAAAACTAAACAATATCAGAATCTCACAATGGAACGAATAAAATATATTAATCACATAGTTATTACATAGTATACAACCTCTATCAGAGTTACACAGCTTTACATCACAACACATTAGACAGTTATGAGACCTACCTATCATATAACTCAAGATACAACACAGAGATTAACACAGCGGAACCACAATATCTATATACGCTGAAGCCTCCTGCTCAAAATCTCCTCCAGAATTCGTCAAAGCTAACCTGAATCCCTTGGCTACTCGTAAAAATTTGAGTACCCAAGAGTTTAAGAAAACAAAAAATAAACTCTAGGTTAGACATGGGTCTGGTGTGAGTAAACAGGTTAAAGTTTTTTAACTTTGAAAATCATTTGAAAATAAAGGTATCTGGTAAGACCACGCCACAAATATACATGTCGGGTATTTACCTTATGATAACCAAAACATTTGATAGGAAATCCAGTTATATTATAATAGTGTCTAGGGTTTTCAAGTAAAATACAGAAATAGCTGGAATGTTTGCATCTCACGTTCCAACATATTGGGCATAATCAAAACGTACGAAACTTATTGGAGATTAGATTCCACACAATTGCAGGGCTACTGGGGTATTGCTCGTCATAGTACCTGGTCTAGATCAGAGCACCGAGGATCCACCCTGATCCCCTACAACATAAGGCCGGAACCATCCCTTACTGGATAATCCTGAATAAGACAACCCCGCAGTTGGCGCGACCAACCGCCCACACAGCCGAATAAAAGGGACCTCTAGACAGTGGAAAATCTTATCCTACTTGGGTGCTACCTACTTAACCTTGCTGCACCTCCCCTGTTTTAGCCATTCCCGGTTGATTAGGCTTGAGGCTACGATTACATTTTTAGAAGACATATCTTGGAATGCTCATCGTCCTCCAATGATGATGTTCTGAAAGCATTCAATCCATACAAGTTTGTTCCGGGTTCGAACGAAACCGAAGGCTCTATCTCGTTACACTCATTTTAGAATCACCCTCAACGTTAACGACAATAGCCCTTGCACTCTGATTCTTCATCTCGAAACTGAAAGAACTATTTCCGTTAAACTTGTTTTGGAATCACTCTCCGAGTTAACAACAATAGCCCTTACACTTCGAGTCTTCATCTTGAACATCACTTGAGATTTCAAGACCTATCTTTAATTTGGATCGATGTGGTTTTTGTATATCCAATTTGAAAATCCGATCCAAGTCTCATCGTAATCCAAAACGTCGTCTTTTAAGGCCAAGTTG
Organism: Allium cepa; assembly: GCA_030765085.1. NCBI lineage: Eukaryota > Viridiplantae > Streptophyta > Magnoliopsida > Asparagales > Amaryllidaceae > Allium > Allium cepa. Next base: position 171,795,734 of record CM060932.1, read on the forward strand.
TTTTAAGTTTTAACAATTCAATTTATTATTTAGAAATACATATTCATACAGATAGATAATTTATTATCACAGATAGATAATCCATGTTATCACAATTCAACCAAAGCATCTCATATCATAGAGCAGCACATATCACAAATCAGAAATATCAAATAATCCGAGGCATTCAATATTATTCAATCATCCGTAAGCAAGACTAATTAGTCACACCGTTACTAATTAATTTAAATAAATTAAATTAATTACTTCATTCACTTTTGAATCTTGCTTACTTAACATTAATTAATTACAAACCAATTAATTAATGATCCCTTAATTATCATCTAAATTAATCATCCTCAATCAATTATTCTCTAATTACATTAAGTAATTAGCCTTTAATTGATAACACAAATTAATTATCCTTTAACGGTTCACATTAATTAACCCTTAATTACTCTCATTAATTAATTAACTATAATTAACTATGTTGATCCTTAATTAATTACCTTAATTAATTATCCTATAATCACATAAATTGATTAATTATCTTTTAATTAATCACATTCATTAATTAACTAACCCTTTAATTAATTACCTTAATTAATCGTTTAATTAATTATACCTAGTAATTAATCCTTAATTACCTCCATTAAGTAATTATCATTTAATTACTTTCACTAAGTAATTTCCCTTTTATTAATTTCATTAAGTAATTATCCATTAATTACTTATACTAAGTAATAACACTTTATTAATTGTATTATGTAATCATACTTAGTCAATTTCATAAGTGATTATCCTTAATTAATTAAATCAATTAATTATCTTAAATTAGTCACATTAATTAATATAATTAATTACATTGAGTGATTAATCCCTTTAATTACTCCATTAATTAATTACTCTTTAATTAGTTGACCTTTAATTACTTAGATTAATTAACCCTTAATTAATCAAGTAATTAACTATCCTTAATTAATTAAACCAATTATCTTAAATTAATTACATTAGTTAATTATCTCTTAATCACTAGTCAATGATCCTTAAATTAATTTCACTCATTAACTATCCATTCATTACTTTCATTAAGTAATTATACTTTGATTATTAACATAAATTTATTAAACCTTATTAATTACATCGTGTAATTAACTTTTAATTAATTTCACTAATTAATTATCTTAATTAATCGCAACCTTAATTAATTAAAGATAAATTCTTTATCTCAATAAATTACTTAATTACATCATTAACTTTATTTTAAAAAAATCATTTGTAATTAATTACATAATTATCCTAATATAATTACTTTTAAAACAAAACAAATTTAAATCATTTAACTTTTACATTTAAACTTGAAACTTGTTTTAAAATCTTACTTAACTTTTTTTTTACTTTGGAACTTGGTTTATAACCTTTAGAAAAAAACTTATTCATTTTAAAACTTGATTTAATAAATTATTTAAAACTTAGTCATTTTCAAAAACTTAAAACTTGGAAAATATTGTCTTAAAAATCTTATTTATTTCCCTTTTGGCTTTTGAAACTTTGTTTTAACATTTTTCTTTCAAACTGGTATTTCTTTTCCTTAGCAACTTAGGTTTTGCTTTTCTTTTAAAACCCTGGAAGCCAAAATGAACAACCCGAGACAAAACCCTAATCTACCCGAGCCCTAACCCAAGTCACTCGACCACGTTCCCGCTTCGAGACAACCCACCATCGTACTCGAGCCCGACCCGAGTAAACTCATTCTTCCCAGATCACCCAACTAATCCAAACACGGACGTGCACATGTGCACGTGCATGTTGATCTGGACATCGCTGCCACCTCACCGACGATGCGCTCAAGTCGATGACGACCTACACGTAAGCTACAACCATCCAGCTTCGTCAAATCACCTGAGATTCGAAATCAAGCACCTCGACCATACAGGAACTTCCAACCCTGATCGACATTACTCCACGACGGTGACGATCCCCTCCACCAGAAATTCAACTGCCTCATCCAAAGCCACGTCTCGAACCCCAAAATCGATCTCCTCCTCACGATCAACTTCGATGATCCAATGACGATGTACGACCTACTACAACATCGACGACAAAAATTAATCCTTAAACCCTAATCCACCTCCAATGAACCACCTCGGCCATGGGAAAAATCTCTAACCATTTTTCCTCCGATCCTCAACAAAACGACCATCTCCAAGACAAACCCTAACGAAAATCTCATCGTCGTTCATCAGCAATCGACAAAAATGTCGAATCTGATCAACCCAACAATTCTCTACTTATATGAATCTAAAAATCATGAAATTACTATCTAAATTCATCATTTTCTAACACTAATCTTGTTCTTTAATAAAATTCTGAAATTAAGATGACTGATTTTTAATTTATATTTAGATCATTACTGTATTTTTTAAATAATTACTAAATATAAAATCTTGAAACCATTTTTAAAATTAATATTACACTGATATAATCATTTTTCATTCAAAGATCAAAGCTTAAATTTGATTATATGAGGAGATATGCATTATCTTATATGAAACTGAAGCCTGTAAATAAGACAGAGTAGTGTATATATACATCTTTGCAGACATTTCACATGCATACCCTTATATATATATGCATTCACACCCAAATCATTCATGTAAACATTTTATACTATAGTACTACAACATTTATCACATGTAACAAACATAAGAACAGATTTAAATCTATTTTTAAAAAAAAGTTTACTCACCAGTTAAATGAAAGCAGAGAAAATAGAGAAGTAGAGAACAGGGTTTCTTGTTCCACGAACTTTATTTTTAAAACTAAAACTTACTTTGATATGAGTCTACTAGATTGTTAAGTTAAATCCTTGCTGATGTTGATTTTCTTGTTAGCTTTGCTCAGGTTGAAGATGAAATAGTTGTTGTTAAGTTGAAAACTTGAAAACCGGTTGTTATTGTTTTGATTTTCTTTTGATTTTTGGTTTTCAGTTTATTTTTTTTTTAGAAATAAAGAAAGATGAAGAGAAGAAAGATTTGATAAAGTTTGAACTGAAATAAGAATAGCCAAATTTTTGTAAAACATTATATTATATATAATTAAATTTTAAGGAGAAACAAATGTTGCCATTTGTTAATTTACATGTTACCAAGTTAACACATGTTAAATGCATGTTTTAATTACTCTACAAATGTCAAAAGCTTGTATTATATGTTTACAAATGTTTAAATCCTTATTTTATAAATTTACCCATTAATACATTTGTGTTTATATTAATTTTTCCTAATTACTTATGTTTTGTAAATTATGTAATATGTTTATATACGTATGTTTTAAATATTTATATATTTACAAACTACATTTTATTCATGTGTAACTTAGAAAGAAACGTGTATATATATTTACAAACCATTTTAGTTTAAGTGTATTTAAAAGAAAGCATAATAAACCTTCTTATCAAATAATTTTCTTATGTTTTATATGTTCGTTAATTATGTTTTAAACTTTTATATATATTTACAAACCATATTTAAATCAAGCAATATTTAAAAAGAAAGTAAAACAAACCTTTTGTTAATCTTATTTAAACTTAAGCTAAAATACTTTTTAATTAAATAAACATTTACCTTTGTTGTTTTGAAAATGCATGATTAACTTTTAACAGCCCTTGAAAGGTATTATATTGAATTTAAAACAAGGCTTCCAATCACAATATATACACACACATTATAAATAGAATACATTTTTAATAGCTTTGAAAGATAAATTCAATTAAATATTATTAGGCTATGAAAAGATAAATAGGCCTATTAGAAAAAAGAAGATTATCAATTCATATTGCTCAATTAAATAGTTAGATTATTAAATCAATATTGCACATTTTAAATAATTATTAATGAAGATTATCAAATAATTATTGCCTAAAATTCCAAGACATTGCATCGTTGCTATTCTAGAGAGTGTTATGGGAAAACCTCTACACTTGGTTGCATCATCTGCTCGTGCAGAATCCATCAGCCATTCATGTCTCATGATGTGCTACCTATAGTCGATTTTTCCCTCATAAGTAAGCATTGATGAAATGTTGAACCTCCTTGGATCTATTTATGCAGAACATTATCAGTGAATGGGATATAGCTTCTCGAGATTCCCTAGTCATCATTAGTCAAGCATTGGCTTTTCTTCTCACTAGCTATCTGGCCATAGCCAACAAGTTCGGCGTTTGGATAGTTGGCACCAAGCGGTGGTTATGTTCCACCTTACATAAATGGTTCGGTCAACGTATATGGGCCGTTCCACGCCTTCTTGGTTCAATCTCTTCTCAATGTGTATCTCATAAACTCACTATATTGTTATTTTTTGGGAAGCATTTGGTCAAAATTAAACTAAACTCCATCATCCAAATCGGCCGCATCAGCTCCAGTTTTAATCTAGAATGCATAGGTAAATGCCCTTCTCTGGTAGAGGGATCAACACTAATCATTCTTGGCAGACCACGATGGTCTGTCTGTAGACGCCTCATAGTTTCTACATGATATCTGTCTGTTCTACGACGCCTATGCATGTGTACTCATTCAATGAACTAGAACTCTCTGATGCCGAGTAAGGGGTAAGGTCCCTTCTAGCTTTTCCTTGCTATTGTTGACTGAGTTAGTTCATTAGGTTGATATTGGCTTACATCCGCTGATTTAATTCTTGACGGCTATTCATTAGCTCTCTCATTAGATTCTAGAATTCAGCTCTTGTAACCGAATCAGTTTTGATTTTGGACTACAAATGGTTCAACATTCACATCCATTGGTTGACTGCTCAGGCCTCCTTGTTGGATACTAGCATTTTTGTTTCCTTCCACGTTTTGAGAAGTAGATCTAGTATTCCTCACCATTATTTATAGCTTTGCTTAGATTTTGCAAATTTGAGTAGAACGAGCAAACTTCCTGAAGGTAACTATGGATCTCCTTCGGGGGATTTACGTAATCCAATAGAAAAAAGGGGATCCTAATAAGCTGAGAATCAAAGTTCTTAGAGAAAGCATCAAAATATTTGCACGAAAAATGGTAACAAATCCCCAAGAATAGCGTTTCTAGAGAAGTAATTAAAGAAAAGAAAAATTAAACTGAGTAAAAGAACAAGAAAGATAGAGAATAAGTAGTAATCAAAGACACAGAGGTTTATAGTGGCTCGGTGTTGTATGTTATGTCCACTTCGAAGATCATCCTTTATTACTCTCTTTTGAATCTAATTACAATAGTAGAAAAAGCTAGTACTTGATTACAATGGAGTCTAGAATAACAAGCAATGCAAAGATCCGAAAAATTAACCAATAGGTCTATATTTATAGAGTGAGGTGATAAGATATTTCACTAATATTTCGGCGGAAGGCTCTCTAGGTCCATAGGGGCCACCATAACGAATGATGAACATAACTCGCTGTTTGGGAACGGTTGGTACAAATTATATCGATCACTAATTTTGCTTTGATTGCCATGCGATCGTTTGTGGAGGGGGAGGGTCTTACATGCCTCCATGCCTTGATCTTAAAATATGAAGTCATTCTAAGTTGTAGATTTCGAGATATGGACCAATCTTTATTGCATTTGGATCATTTGCCGAGTTACACCGATCATTAGGAAGGGTCAGCAGAAAAAGATCACCATATCTTGAAATGTAGAGTTTTGACACTACAACAAAAAAGTTCTTTCACAGCATTTTGGAAATGCTGCCATAAACATTAGCATGGATTTGAAGAACTTTGCCTAATGTCGTGCTACAATAGAGTGAATAAATACCACAACGTTTTAAAAATGTTGCTAACAAGAAGGCAACTTTTGCGTAAATTAATTTTGCAGCATTTCATAAAGTGATGCAGACTCATTTAGTCGTTGTGTTTTGATTATTGCAGCGTTTTCATTTTGCTTTAGTTTTTTTTTCTACAGCGTTTCTGTACTTTTTAGTATTGCAACTCTTTTGAAATGATACGGTATATCACCTTTATGCAACATGTTACACCTATTGCAGCATTTTTGAAATGCTACGGTATATTAAACCGTTTTGCAACATTTTACACCCATGATAGTAGTTTTAAAACAATTATTAAAACCATGTATAATATATTCAAAAGAAAATTGCTAAATTTATAAAACACTAATAGATATAATGTGATATTATAAGCATTTTGAAGATTAAACATAATGAAAGCTACATCAATTTCATATACCAAAAAATTTCATCATATATAAATTTCATGAACAATGTTTTAAGCGTAAATATTAGCGACATAAAATCTTACAAAAAGAGCTTAATAAAAGAGAAAATATAAATCGCGAAAAGTCCAATATGCCTACAACGAAAAAAGCAATTAGAGATCAGCGGTAGAAGAGAACAAAAATGAATTTGTTTAGCATCAAATATGACAGGTTCAAGTTAATTTGACTAGCCCAAACAGCAGAAAATGCCATCCTTAATTATTGGTCAAACAACCCAATTAAAATTGGGTCACTTTGCGAATGTTAAATTTTGCATCCACGGGCCAAATGCACTTGCAAACAATTTCAAACATTGTTTTTCCTATAGAGATGCCTACAATATATGTATATGATGCTGAAAACATACATTTATGAATCCATAATGCATGGCTAGGTAGTCTGTTTTCGAACATACCTAAAGAACTGGCAAAAGAAACTTTCCTGAACAAAATTATTTGATAATTAGAACAAATAAATTACTTGGAAATTTATAAGTTAATATATAAAAATGAAGTTGAATTACCTTTGCTCTTCCTAAAGCGATGGTGATAGCAATGTATGCAACATGAAATATAGCCTAGTAAAATATGAAAGTATGCAACTGATGTAATCCATTTATTGACACAAGTGGAACCTTTCCCTGTTATCACAAAACTAGATTATTTACTAATTGAGTATCAACACAATTCCTTTTTTTAAGATAGATATATTTCAAACACAAAAAATTGTTTATGCTATATCACAAATACTAAAAGAACATTTAGTTTATAATTATCTGTAAAATACAAAGGGAATTCAAAAATATGTACTCTTTGTAATATACTACCATCTAAGGATTTTAAAATTAAGCAACAAAAGGAAATTTTCATTTGTTATAAGATAATAACACTCTTCATTTTAGGATATTCAACTTACCTTAGCATATGTATTTGGTACAACACAAGCTAAGATTCTTCGGATACCAGAAGTACTATAAGCATCTTCATTACAATCAATAGCCTCCTTTCTGACTTGCCATTTTCCTTTTCTATTTCCACAATACTTAGTTTGCAAGGCAACATAATATTTACTGTTTTTTTCGATATGCATATTTTGGCTATGTAATTTTGCCCAAATGTAAACAGTAAGGAAATGAATCCTAGAATCATAAATTCTAAAGGAGAAAAAAGGATTAAATAATGATGAATTAGTCGCTTATATGATGAAATCAGTCTTCTCATACGTATTTCACATTTTCCAATGCTACAGACAAAGATTTTTTTCGACCGTGAACCACTGCACTCAAAAATAATATCAGAAATGTCATATTTATATCAAGTTTAAATTTATTCAACACACTTCAAAATGCCAGTGGCATTATAATATGGAACTTAAAAATGCAACTAATAGCAGGTTTCAAATTTACACTACAGGATGACATATATCTTGTAAGTGTGATTAATTACATAATAAAACTTAGAAATTAATAATCTAAATGATATAGACATTAAAAATGTAAAATATATAAAATTGCAAGCATGCATGGAACAATAATAAACATTTAAAATATATAAAATTACATCAATAGCAGCTCGATATTCCTCTCTTCACTCGAGATTTCCTGAAATGCCCGAACTATCTCCTTGAAACGTTCACCTTCAGGTCGCTGAATTACGGCTGAAAAGCAAAAAAATGTGAGTTCGACTTCAAATACATCAGTTTTATCAACTACCCGAAAAAATAGCAATACTCACGTCTAAATAGCCATAGCCGAGCAAACCCTGGAGGGCATCTGACATAAAACCATTCCGTCCTAAAGTAACTCAATCTTGTCCAAGCCCCCGTGATCACTTGGCAATTTCTTACAGCCTCCAAGAATGTGAAAGATGGACTATCGACCCGACTCTTGAAGTTAAACAAGTATTTGATCTCAATCGGCAGTGGCAGTCGATGGAGATACTCCATAAATGCAATGAACAAGCTATTGAGCGACGCATATCCGTTCGGGTGCAGTTGAGAGGGGGCGATCCTCAAAAACGACAATACTTCTCTTATATACTGGTTAAACGGAGGGAGTGTCCCAGCTGCGCACACATGGCGATTGAATGCAGTATATCCCTCCGGTGGATTGTGCGGTCAATCATTTGGCCCCGGCAGTAGCACGTCATCCATCGACAAACCATGCCTTAAGCAAATTCTTCCTAGCATGTCTTTCGAAATATTGGACGGGACAGAGTCTGATGGGTTATTAATGAAGGATGCGTCAAGTAACTCGTCCGGAGCTGGACCGATAACTTCATTCTCAATCTCCGGTACTTCGAGCACGGGAAGGACTGAACTCTGAGTTTCTTGCGGCTGCGAACTTGAAGTTTCCATAACTAGGTGACTCACGAGAAATCATCATTAGATGCTAAAAAGCCTGTGCATCCCCGGTGTAAAGTGCATGAATGTGTCGTGCAGTGCTGTGCATTACTTGAGAAAATTCTATAGAATAAACTGTAATGTACGAACGACAAAACTATGAAAATCAAACCGGAAATGACCGTCATCACTGACCGTCACAACCGTGCCATCCAGATACAAACGATCGATCCAAGTTAAGGTTCGTTACATTTTTGTTAAGTTACAGTTCCATCGGCGAGCTTCGAAAGGCAGTCCAATATGCAGTTCTACGGTCAAGTTCAATCATGAAAGGCAGAAGCTCATCGGAGTCAAGTATTTTAATGTGCGAAAGTTCTCTAGATTCGTCTAATTTCAACTTGGAATCGGTCGCTGCAGTTCAAATTCGTATGGAGTCGAAGAAATATCATCAACCACATTCGAACCGATGCATTTCATATCGATCCAATTCGAATCGATACATTTCGTATCGATCATGTTCGAACCGATACGTTTCGTATCGAACATGCTCGAATCGATACGCTTCGTATCCATCATTTCGACTCGATATGTTTCGTATCAATCCAATTCGAAACGATGCGTTTCGTATCGGTCAAGGGAACCATTTCGGATCGATGCGAAATCTCATACTTTCCTTCGATTCGAAAACTCCAAAACTCCTTCTCCAAAACAGGCCTCGACTCCATGGCAACGCATCCATCCCCAACCTTGCTCTCACCCATCCAGATCTTGAATTCATCAAAACCGATCATGGGAGCAAGAAAGATAGATTGAGATTTTGAGTTTCATCGTTCTAAGCATGATTCTATCCATTAATCACCTGATTTTGATGTTTAATTCTGAAGGACAGAAGGATTGAATCGATTCAAAGGCTAACAGCTCTTTCTCTCTATCGATTCGAAAGTAAAAGACAGTGGTAAATGTAAAAAGTAAAAAAATGGCTAAGTCCACACTATTTATACGAAGCCATAGGAGAACCGGGTCGATTCGTCTCCCGGTCCATGTGACAGTCACCACCGGTCACCTCAACACTAGAGTCGAACGGTAGTTTTGAATCCATCACCGGAAGTTTATATCGATTCGAAATAAACGACAGATTCTTCGATACGAAGCAAGCAGCAGGGAAAGCCAAAGATTGTGAACTCCATCAGCTCAAAGCCCTCATTCACATCAACAAGTTCACAATTCCATCCACAACTTATAGATACGGACAACAATTTCGTATCCATCAAAATCTACCGGTACGAACGGATGTTTCGTATCCATCCAAGCTCATCGTCACGAACTATCATTTCATATCCAGCATTTCGACTCGCATCGATACAAAAAACTACTTTTCAACCTTTTACATCGATTCAGGAGAGGATCGATACAAGAGAGTAGTCAAAAACAACCATCAAGCGTTATTTCAACTCAAATTTCCAAATTGGTTCAGGAGAGAATCGATACGAAATTTAATAACAAACAAAACTTACAATGACTCGTGAACACAGAACGTTAACGAGAGTCAAATTAACGTATGCGCATATATGTCGGACTAATATTCGATTTTAAACATTCACAGGGATCGAATACTCATCTAGGTTACGATTACAACAACCAATAGCTAAGCACTATTCTACAGCAATCAATCATATCAAAGCAAGATTACAACCTTCAACAAAAGAGCAATGATTGTTCAGAGACAAATCGCAGCTTTCCAAAGCACGTCATGTTTTCCACAAGATGTACTTTGGGGGGCAAATGTTATCCCGCTTTTTGGCAAAGCCGTGATACCAAAAGATCGATCGAAAAACAAAGGACAGTTCCTCTCAGAGATTGGTCATACTATGCTTCACTATGGATATCGTTGAATTTTTTCCGAGTCCAGATTGAGCTACAATTGTTAGGACATGATAAGACAGATCATAGAAGTCAAAATCTCAAATTTCAAGTCAATCCGAGTTAATACGCTCAAGTTATGATCGGTTCAATTTGAAGGGAAAAGCACCAATTTTGTATCGATCACTTTCGTATCGATCAGGCCCCAATGACTTCGTTTCCATTGAAGTGCCGCCCTTCGTATCGATCAACTTCGAATCCATCATAGTGTCTCCGTTCGTATCCATGATGTTCGAATCCATCAAAAGTACCTCGGTTCGACTCGGCCTCATTCGTACCCATCAGCAGATGAAGCGCTTCGTATCCATCAGCCAGTGTCTGCTTCGCATCCATCAGATCATCATCCTTCATATCCATCGTGCGATTCAAGTTCGCATCGATTGACTTCGTATCCATGGAGAAGCTACAAAGCTCGTATCCATCAGAGAAAGGCTTTTTCGTATCCATCAACCATCGGTTGTTCGACTCCTTCAGTGAAGCTTCATTCGAATCCATCAACCCAGCAAGTCAAGGTGACGGTCATTCCATCGATGCGAATGCGCCGAGATATATGGAGTTGAAGCGGTCAATTCGGAGCAAAGACCGGATCGAGTCGAAGATTGCACTCCACATCATCACAACAGCGCGTACCATCTTCGGTTCGAAGCGATCGATTCGAATGAATCTATTCGAACCAAACAGCAAAACAAAGAACCTCATTTTGTATCCACGATAACTCGAGATCTACTGATCCAAATGCCACGAAATTTTCACAGAAGCTTGCACACGTGTTGAAGAATCTCCACACCAAATTTCACCTCGATTGGATGATTTTCTGATCGATTCGAATGGAGTTCAAATCGATCCCAAAGTGGGCCCAAATCTCCTAAGGACGGGCGTGTGGACCTCCTCACGTGCCAGAAGTGGTCTTCCGAATTTTCAGCGAAATATCAGCATCCTACGCCTATAAATAGAGCCTTTGGTCATTCAGAAAGGGGATCGGAGAATTTTTAGAGACAGAGCACGCCCGGACGCCGCCAGAATCACTCCATATCATCATTGCTGCCATTGATTTCGAATTTTGACTTACTATCTGTTGTACTTCGCTGTAAAAAACTTGTAATCTTCAAGTATCGAGCAATAAAGTGACAAAACTTCATAGTGGACGTAGGCGATGCGCCGAACCACTCTAAATTACTGTCTTCTGTGTAATTTACTTTTCTGTGATTTGGAGTTTTTGTTAGATAATCCTCATTTCCAATTTGATTTCTTCATTTATTATCTCTTCAAAAACTTTCGAAGAGTGTTGTCCAATTTTGGTGCAAACAAAAACCATGAATTCGTGACTGACACGGTTTTAGATCTTTCGTTTCCATTCTCATTTTGTCATAAGCTCGCTTAAAAAGAATGTTCACGGAGCTTCTTTTGTCAACCAAGATCCTTTTCATCCAAGCAGGACCTATTTGAGTTAAAATGACCAATGGATCGATAGTGAAGCCTCGACTCTATCAGCATTGAAATTCCTAAAAACGATGTCGTCTTTCATCATTCTCTGTTGTTTCGCTGGTGTCTCATCGTCGGAATTAATACGACACTCGAAGTCCACAAACCTAATCGATCTAGCATATGACTCCCTTTCCTTCCATCTCTGATCAGCTGGATGAGGAACACCACTCACTATATTTATAACCAACCTCCCACCAGTATGTGCGGGTTCTTCGGGCCCAGCCTAGCCTTGACCTTGATTCATGTTAGATGGACCCGCACCTCCATTTGTGGAGCCCGAACAAACTGTTCCAACTTCCTCTCTCTAATCAACTTCTCGATGATGTCTTGTAGGTGACGACACTCATTGGTGGTGTGGTTGTAACAATCGTAGAATCTATAGAACTTCCCTATTTGGGTTTTCTTCTTAGATGATTGTTTTGGAGCTGGTTTCTTATACTGTTCAGTATTACAAGTCTGCAAATAAATAATTTCCAATGATGTGTTTAAAGGGGTACATCGTTCGAATTCGGGAGCATTAGGTCTCAATCCACGATTTGGGTCTCTTTTATTCCCTTAACCTCCGTTACTCTTCCATTGACCTTTCTTGTTCTATATATTCGATAGCACTTTACCGAAACTCTCACCGGACTGTTTCACAGCAACATTACTTTAAATGAATTCAACACTGGGCACCACATCATCCTGCTTCATAGATCGTCTAGCATCTTCTCTCCTAAAAACTAGGCCGCCTTAGCATAGAAACGATCAAACGATGTAGGGGGTTTCCCAACATACTAATTTCCAAACTTGGGGTCGATTCCTTTAGTCAATGCCATTAAGATAGAATTGTCATTTTGGTTGCTGACCTCAACACAGGGATTAGAAACCTTTCTAGATAATAGATAATGTCTAAATGTTTCTCCCGAAGCTTGGGTAATGCTGGACAAGGTGTTGACATCCTTTGGCCTTGTAACATGCATACAGAATTGTTTGAAAAACTTCATAGCCAGCTGATCGAAACTCGAAATGGATCTTGGTAGTAGTCAAGTGAACCGCATAGTTTCTATACCTCCCAAGGAAATAAGGAAACTCCTGCACTTAACCGTATCGTCAGCTCGAGCGGCGTTCATGAGCCATTCAGACTTTAATATATTCTGCTTAGGATCCGCACTTCTTTGTACATGGGCAAGGTAGGTATCCTGAATCGACGAGGTAGCTCAACATAAAGGATGTTGTTGGTGAAAGAAGTATGACTTCGAGAGATTCCCCAATCGTCATTGGTAAGACCTTGACTTTCTCAGATCATTTGGAAAATCATGGTTGGAATGTAAGGCATCTGAACATTCGGGGCTAAGGCATGGTTGGGTTTCATGCTATAGGGATTGTCCGGGCACTGTCGATGGTTCGTTCCTCGCCCATTAGCTCTCGGTCTTCGGAACGTAGGTTCATGAGCATGGATGTGTTGAAGAAGGGCTGGATCTAGCTGGTTCTGGATCTCAGCTTCCAGATCTATAGCGGTAGCAGCTGAATGGTTATGGATGCTGCGATAAGGAAGCACCCCTCCTTGGGAGGAGTGTCCAGCTTGCTGCCCTGTAGAATGACCAACCCCGGCTTACCCAAGATTCATAGCACGCTGATGCTTGGAGGCTTCTACAAAATTTCAATTCAGCCGATGGCGTATATATCTGAGGTTGAAGTCAAATGAAGCCAAGCTTTCAATCGAGGAACATGAGACATGATACCTCCAAGATCTCCTTTGTGTTTCCTCGTTTAGCTAGTTCGTGAGCTCCGTGTTGGCACGGCTGCTGGGTGAGCTCTTGACGGCTCTGGGTAAGCTCCTACATGAGGATCTGGAACTCCTCTTTAGTCACAAGACCTTGTGGATTTGAGGCTCCAGCTAATGTTTGGCATGTGATAGTTGGCTGCGTGTGATTTTTCCTATCTCTTCCTTTTGGATCTCCAACATTTGAAGCAGTTCCGGTAGTATGCCCATGGTTGGTGTAGCTCTTTCTTAGTCTTGAGCTAATTGAATAGAATGGAAGGTACCACAAGACGACAGATCTTGTTCTCCTCCTTAGATTTTACCAATCCAACAATGGAAGTAGATCCAATGAATTAGAGAAAAATAGAGTTTTCTTGGTGAAAGCACCAAAGTATTTATATCAAAATTGGGCACAACACTCTTTGGACGTATTTGAAGAGATTAGAATGAAGAATTTAAATGCAAAAAGAGGCTTATTTAACAAACATGCCAATTAATGCAAATAGAAATAGATAGAGGTTTATTGTGGTTTGGCGTTGTAGCCTACGTCCACTTTAAATGATTTTCTATTTATTGATTGTTGCTAACTGATTACAACAGTGAATAACTCTAACACTCAAGTTAGAATGAAGACCCGACAGAGTAACGGCGTAGCAGAGTCCAAAAAGTCCTTTTTCTATTGGCATTGGAGCACTATTTATAGATGTAGGTCTGATATATCTGCCACTGAACTTCGAATACTACTCACATGAGAATGGGCCCACCAGATCGATCAGGAGACGTTTGGGATCGATTGGGCTCGATCCCCACCTTGTTCATATCGATCAAAAATGATGTCCATGTAGGCTGAGATCGATCAAAGACATTCTTAAGGTGGTAAGCAAGCACCTATGAAAGTTTGGTAGCATTTGTACTTATAGATTTCAATTTATGATCGATCCAAGGTTGAATTTGCAATTGGCTCATATATGCGTATCGATTCTTTTGTATCGTTCATCCTTCATATCAATTCCTTTTCATATTGACCAATTGTGTGGTGATGATGTGGAGCGATGACTTAGGGTAGGTCCACTTTTTATGCCACATGACCATTTCCTTTACTTGATGATGCCTTCTTCATATTGATCTCGGGCACAACTCTTCGTATCAATAATGATTGGAGGATCTCTTCGTGTCGATCATTTGGTAGTAAGTTTCGTATCGATCATTAGTCGGTCGATATGAAATGTGTGGGTACAGTGATCAATACGAAGAGTGATGAGGGACTACAAAGTGAAATTTGATTGATGCTTGTATTTGATGGATACATATGAAGTGGATACGAAGGAGATGGTTGCCAACTTGATGGATACGAAAACGATGGTCACAAAGTAAGCTTCTTCAATGTGAAACTTGATCGATCCACAACTTGAGCAAACAAACTCCAATTGACCTAAAATTTGGAATGTTGGCTTTCATAGCTTTTCTTGTCATACCATTTTAATTGTAGCTCGATCCGGACTCGAACCAAAATTTCTAGGATCCATAGTAGACCTGTGTATAACTGATCTTCGAGTCGAGTTATCTTTGGTTTCCAGCCAAGTCCTTGGTATCACGGCTTTGCCAAAAGGTGGGATAACATATATATTGTTTTCATTCAATATTTACACCGAGTACCCAGTGATGAGGAAATTCAGTAATATACAATTTCAAGAGCCAAAATGGAAGCCCTTCTTGACTTATCTAGAATCGACCAAGAACTTTCGATTTGTTACTAGTACATGGAATAAGCTGAGCTATATCAAGAGTGAATGGTTCCATGCCTGTGTCCACCTGTATTTGCATGAAGACGGCTATCTTAATGTAAGTTCTACATCATGTGTTTGATATGAAATTGCCTTGTGATCCCGTAAGTTTAGCTCATATTCTTTTTGTCATTCAAATGTTCCGACGAGACCTAGTGGCACGACACTTTAAGATGTTGTTAGAGTTCTTATGGAACCTTCATACAATGATAGAGATATTAGAGTTCTACTTTTCGACGAGAATCTCTAGGCCCATAACTTGCGCGAAGTAGGCCATAACATGGATCAAGTCTAAGTGGTCACTGATAACGATGATGGCGACGATGATGGTAATGATAACTTTCTTGGAGGTAGCAATGTAAATCTTGGAGTGCCTCCAGTCCCATGTCTAGGGGCTGGAACTGAAGAGAATGTTGAAGCGATGTAAGAATATGCCGAGGAAGGCGAAATAGTAGGCGGAGTTGGTGAAGCTAGCCATGATGACATCGATGAGGGCCACGAGCCATCAGTTGAATATTCTAAGGATGACTAATGGTATATTATGAAAAAGAGGCCCATCATGAAACTTCCTAAAGGATAATCTTCCATATAGCCTTCGCCAACAACAACTGGAGGGAAAACTCCTTTACTCCCTTCTGAAGATACATCTGCCAGTTTAGGGCCAATTCAAACTGAGTTCAGCTCTTTCGACATTGGTAATATGAGCCTTGAGGGTCTTTACTTTCCTCTCTGCTTTGATGATAAAATCACTCCTAACAACGTGGGAAAAATAGCTCCCATTAGCAAAGCACCAGCGCATGGTCCGTCAGGGGATATAGGCACTCACATATGCAAGCACTATACTACATTGTAGCTGACTTATGTCTTCACTTAATGGAGCTAACGTGTCCCTATTTCATTTGCAGGATCCATGCAGAGGAAAAATACATATTGTAGTCTTTAGAAGAAATGTGTCTCAACAAAGATGCCGCTCAGACATGTATCATCATGGTGGTGGCCGAGACTTAGAAGCCAGCTATCGATCCATCCGTGACAGAGGCAGCGACGATAGAAACTATCCATATCATAACTATGCTTCTAGATATTGTTCTAGATCTAGGTCGCATCCGCCAAGAGGTTCATAAAATCATTATGATCGCTGTGATGACTTTCAACTAGGCGATGCCTCTCTTGCACCACCTCCAGCTTCCGTTCCCGTTCAACACTCGACATCAACTCACATCAATTGACCTCCTACTTGCAGGCACCATAAGGGAAGTTTCTAGGCCTCTCATTATAAAGCTAGCGAGATATCGATTAAAGCTTTGGTCATCACTGTGGAGCAGAAACTTACCGTTGATGGATGAATGGCTGAACTGAAGGAATTGTTTCCAGATGTATGTTTTTATGGACTCAAGTCTGTACCCAATCTGAAGAACATTCTGCCAATGGTCAGAGGCATCATTATTGCTTATGTAGCCGATGCTTATAACTAATATAATTAATGGAAGTGGATTGCCAAGAAAATCTCCAAGTTGTAGCAACCTAGAATTTCAAACACTTTACATTTAAATATCTAAATTATTTAAATATTTTTATCTAAGGTTTAATGTGATTAAACATAATTTTATAACCTTGTTAAATAGTTTTTAATTAATAACTAATGCTATAAAATTTATTTTTGAAATGTGTTTACAACAATATACACTTTGAACAAATGTTGAAAATGTGACTGGAAAATGTTTTATGAAAAATCAACTTTTTATCAATACAAGTCATGTAAATATTTTGCAAACTGAAAAGTTATCATATGAACACATCAATAATGAGGCGTTGAATAGTAAATATTTTGCAACTTGAGTCCTCTTTGCTTCACGGTTAAGGAAGGGTTTTTACAAACTTTTGCACGCATTTTCTAAGCCTATATAAGCACATACATAGCCACTTCATTTTCCACAGCAAATTCGTTTACTAAACATAGGTCTTCACTTTCTTTTCCCCACATTCGGTCGCCTTAGGCTGTGTGTGCTTTGGGTGAAGGAAAATGGCTTAGGCCATGGGTTTAAAAGTAAAGGAGGAGGTGGAAGTGCCTTAGGGCTGTGAGTATGAGGGAGATGAAGGAGGTTGGATGTGAACTAGGTAATGGTGGAGAGAAAGGCCATAAGCATTTAATGTGGATGGTGGAGATAGCCGTGAGCTTAAGGAGGGATGGAGGACTTGGACGTAAGGTTCGAGAAGGTAGAGTATGGTTTTGCTGGTTTTTTGATGAAGCAGTAAATGATAGTGAAGTGTTGTTTGAAATGAATGTTGGTAGGATGAATATCTCGTGTTAAAAGTGAGTTAATCATACTTTGAATGAAGTTAATTATCTAAATTAATGAGTGATAATATTGCTTGATAATTGCTTGCTAAATCACATGTTAATATTACATGCTATTAGTAATAATATTATACAATAACTACTTAAAGTTACACCCCTGATTATATGCTTTGTTAAGTATGCAAATTGATAAAGTACTTGTTTATTAAACCATTGAATTGTATTAATATAATTTGGACATTTAAAATGGACAAGTGATTTGAGTACATATGTTATTATATGTTGTAATTAATATGTTTTGAAATTGGAAGTCATATATGTGTATAAAATGAAATGACACTATGGCGGAATTGAATACAGAATTGTCCGCATAACGATAGTCGCTATAAAAGCACTTTGAAATCCCTTAACTTTAAATTGTGAAAAATGATGATTTAATAACATATTTTAATATAATTTGCTTCGGTTGATTTATGAAGTTACATGAGTATTTTGAAAAGTAAATAGTATGTTTTGAAAAGATATAGAAAACATAAAACAAGATTAAGAAAGATTGAAGTAAAATAGTCGCTCTAATGCCATTTTTAAATAACTCATTTTTGAAGAATACGTTTATTTTTATAGAAACATTCTTAGGAGTTTCTTTAACTTTTTAATAAGTTAATTATGTATTATTCTCATTAGGAAATTTATGAAGAATAATTCCTTTTAATGGCTAGTTGAACGAAGGGGCAAAAGTTATAACGAAATAGTCGGTATATGAGCACTTCACTGAAATACACTGTTTTCGCAAATTTATCTAAAATAACTAAAAGACATTCTTTGAGATTTTTCTTTATGATTTTAAAGTACCTGAAGTATACTAACTATTGCAAAAATAATGGATCCAAAACCAATTATTAAGATATTGAAGACTAGACACAATGTTGTAGCAAAAATGTAATAAAACTAGGAACAGAACTTTAGGCAACACTTTTGTAAATGCCAATTTTGTTTCTTGAAGATAGAAATAGTTTACAAATGACATTTAAATTTAGTATTTTTCTCTAATCTTTTTAGGGTTATTTTATAACTTTTAGTAGACCGTTTTAAAATTGCTTTCAAGTTTAAATATTTTATTAACAATTAACTATGAATTCTTAAACTATGTAGCTTTTAAAAAAAGCTTATTTTTCTATTATTTCAAAATTCATTATTTTTTACAGAATATTGTATATAAATAATTAACATATATTCTAAGTAGTTTTAAAAGTATTTTAACATATTAATAAGTATTTTAAAGATATTTCTATATTTTCAAATTTTAAATACTAAATTAAGTATTTTATAAATAAAATAAAAGGAGAATGGGTTTTAACGCTTAAGTTAAAATAGATGGTTTTGTGAGGTCAACTAAAAGTGTGTTATCTTAACTAATAAGTTTGGTCATGCTTTAATCTTTAAAATAAATGTTTAAAGTTATTAATGGATAAGTAAATTATATTGGGCTGTCGTAAATGGTGCTTTGCCAACACTTGTTTTTAACCCTTATTATTAGTTATATTTGGAAATATAATTAGATATTTACTAATGAATATTTAGTAGATAGATACAAGTAAATGGTCTTGGGTTTCTTGTGACAAATGTTTTAAAACAACAATTGTCTTTAACCCTTGAATGTAATTAAATCTTTAAAAGGGAGTTTTAAAGAGAAATAATTTCTAAATATGAAATATTTGGGTTTGTTATAATTGTTCTAAGCAACACTTGCCTTTAACCCTTGAATATAATTAAATCTTTAAAAGGGAGTATTAAAGAGAAATGTTTTCAAAATATGAAATATTTGGGTTTGTTGTGATAATTGTTCTTAGAAACACTTGTCTTTAACCGTTGAATACAATTAAATCTTTAAAAAAGAGTTTCAAAGAGAAATGCTTTCAAATATGAAATGTTTGGGTTTGTTGTTTGGGTTTTCGCTTGATTTTATTCAAGATTGTAGTTTATGTTCTTTGATTTATTATTTTTGCTTTTACGAATTCTTCAGTTGTGTTAGTGGAAACTCAAACTAAGAGTTCAAATCATCAACCAATGGATTATGGTAACCAAAGGTATTGCTTGTTATTTTTGTTGATTTTGAGCATTTGTTTGTATTTAATTCTGATAAATGAATTTATCTTTTTGGCAGTAAAACCCTTTTTTCAGTAATTTGGTATAATGAGTTGACTAGAAGGTTTTGTTGATATAATTAATGCTTACTCTGTTATAATGAAAAGCATATAAAAGTAAGGCTGAAACTTTTGGTTAACAATAAGCATATATGTGTTGCTCTTATTGAATCTGATAATTATTTGTTGATTTCCTGTTTAGTTTCTGATGATGCTTCTTGGAAAAACACAAAAACTATTAGGGGAAAGCTAATCTATAGGATGCATTGGCCATTTTTAATATATATGACATTGTTGAAAACATTGGTCGTCTATAATTCAAAATAGATGCACGTCAAAGTATGAAATTAATCCTATTTAGTGAGGCAGATCGACACAGTTACAATTTTCATTAGTAACCATATCGTATAAATAACATACTTTGAAAATAATGTTCCTTGTATATTGGTAATGATGAAACAATAGTTCTGTAATTAAAAGATAAACGCTTTTATCTTTTTTTTTTAAAGTGGACTAGATAAGGATCTGGCACCTAATATTTTATGCAATTACTTGCTAATTAAGATTGGATATAGTAAAACATTTCATGTAGATACTTACCTTCTTGCATTTCCAATTGCAGTGGTGATCCATCTGTTATGATTGTGTTTGATTTCAATAAGAATTATTTTAGTGGTCGTTTTGGATTGGATGCTTCTATTTCTTCTGTTAGGAATAAGATTGGTGAGGAGTCGAATAATTTTAGTCGATTGTGCTTCGATATTTTTTATATTAGAGAATCAAAGACCACCTTTTTTGAAACGGATAGTGATCTTCAAGCTATATTGTGCTTATTGTATTTTAAAAAGGAAGAATTTTTTGTTTTTTTGTGAGATTGAAGAATAATTCTATGGATAATTTTGTTGGTGAAAGCAGTAAATCTTGTTCACTTGCTATTGGAGAGTCGAGTAGTAATACGTTAGATTATGTTGATGATTTTGAATCTGGTTTTACACAAGAAAGAGATTTACATGAGTTGATGAAGAGGAATTCAAATTTATAAATTTTTACCTGGGTTGGTCAAAAATTTGATTCTGCTCTTGGATTTCGTCAAATGATTGATGCTTACCATTTGAAGAATGGATTTAAAGTACAATATGTTAATAATTATAAGGAATGATTGGCTGTTTAATGTGCTATAGATGGTTGTCCTTAGGATTCATGCTTCTTACAAATTGAAAAAGTTGGATCGATCGTATGTTAAAAGTATTCAATTAACTCATTGTTACGGTGGTGAATTTCGATCGATTAGTGGTCCAACTATTAATAGCGATCTTGTGAAAACTTTAATTGTTAATCAATTCCGTGATGAGCCAAAAAGAAAAACCAAGGATCTTATGAAAACTTTTAGAAGAGATTATGATGTGAATTTGAGCTATTTATGATGTGGATTGGAGAGTCCAACTATGAATAATATTTATGGCGATGAAGAAAAATCTTACAATGAATTAGTTTAGTATTTGAAGGAAATTGAAAGAAATAACCCGAATAGTTACTCAAGTATGGAATTAGATCCGAATACTAATCAATTTAAAAGTGTTTTTGTTTGTTATGAGGCATGCATCTATGGATTTAGCTATTGTTGTCTTATGGTGTTATTAGATGCAACATTTTTGAAAGGTCGAAGTGGCATTTTGATGGCTACGACTGCAAAAAAAAGAATCAAGGTACTGGTTTTTATGTTTTTTTGTCGTTAATGTATGTGTTCATACTTTGTAGTGTTTGCGTGTCTTCCTTGTTATAAACTTATCTTATATACCAATGTTCCTATAATTCATTATTCTAGTGAATAAAACATAGTGCAAATGACTGCGTGTTAAATTACTGGATATTCTAGTTAGTTTAGAAGTTTGGCAAAGCATATATATATATATATATATATATATATATAAGTATGCATATGAGTTATATTAGATATGATAAGGTAAAAATCATAATGATTAGTTTATGTTGTTTGTGTTTTATTTTAGGTTTTTTGTAACTGATATTCAAATTGATGATGTTGTGGACATGTCCTAGTTAGTTTAGCTGTTTATGCTGTTTATGTTGTTTCAGGTATTTTTCCATTGGCAATGGTTCTTGTTCCTAAGGAAAATGAAGAATGTTCGTATTGGTTTCTTACTCATTTAAGAAATGCTCTTAGGTATGATAGACCGTTGACTTTTCTAAGCGATAGACATTGGGGTTTGCTCTTAAGTGTTCCTATTTTTTTTCAAATGGTCATCATTCTAACTGTTTACATCATATGCCAAACAATATTGCTGTTATTGTGAAAAGTGGAAGGGGTATTTGGGTGGCTTATTTGCTACAGCGTTGTGCTTTAGGTTCTAATTATTATGAATTTTAAAAAACTATGTCTACATATAAAGAAATTGGAGGAGCAAAAGCTATTGATTATTTGAATGATAAGCCTTATGATCATTGGGCTAATTTATTTTTTCCTGGGAAACGATATGGTGAAAATAAGTCTAATGTAGCCGAGAGTTTTAATTCTTGGATTTTGGATGAAAGAAGTCTCCTTGTCACTTCATGTCTAGATGATATTCGAGTTAAAGTTACAGTTCAATTGTCTAACCAAAGAGAAGAGTCATCTAAGTTGACTAGTGTGCTTTGTTCGAAAATGGAAGCTCGTTTGTTGAAATTTAAGGAAGAAGGATTTGGATGGAGTGTGTCTAAGTCATCTAGGTATATGTTTTCATAACATTGTCGTCATCTATATATGGATTTGGATTGAGTGTTTATATTTTTTTTATCTGTCTTCGAACAATAAATAGATTTCAAACATTGGTTAGTAGTTATTCATTTTCTAATACGTTTGAATCATATTGACAATCATGAGTTTAGGTTTGCTTATTTCCTAAGTAGTCTGATGTTAACAATATGTTCCTAAACATTAGCCTGAGTACATAAATATGCAATAATTAGTTTGGCATTTGAATGTTTTCGTATAATAGTTACAATAAAGCAAGCGATAAGGACTTCATTTTTTTCTCTCACATTAATTTTATACATATTTCATCTTTGATGCACATACTTTGGGCCTTATGTATTAGACATATTATATATAGTACCAATAACTTTTTTTCGCAAATACAACATGTCTATATATCTAACCATTTATCATTTTTAAATTTTGTAAATATCTTTTTGAAGTTCATTCTCCTATATCGCATAAGGTTGATCTCAAAAATCGTATTTTTAGCTGCAATCAATGGAAAAGGATGGGTTTTCCTTGCGCACATGCTTTGAAGTGCATTTCTTTGTCTAAAAATTATATTTACGATTTCATTGAGCATTACTTTACTATTTGATCTTATCGAGCTTCATATTCACATGTAATCAATCCTATTCCAACTTTTGATGAGGAAGCGGTTGAATCTGAAGAATCATCTACTATTCTTCCTCCTAAGCCCATTCATGGAGTTGATAGGCCTAGGATGAATAGGACCAAAGGGGATGATTTTCATTTTGAGCAAAACAAGTGTGGAAAGTGCAAAAATAGGACATGATAGAAGCAGATGTCCTTTGAATAATTGATTTACTGTTTTATGATCAACTGTAATGTATTTGACTAAAATCGCAATGTATTTGATTGATTGTTTTACAATAAATTTTAGAGTTGAATAATTTAGTTTGTTGAATTGTTGCTTATGTTTTTGTGATTCTATTGATTTTAAGCAAATTTTTAATGTTTAGTGATTAAAATTCTCAAAATTCAATTTTTATTATATGTTGTTCACAGTTTTTGGAAATGTTAAATGAATTTTTCTTTTTGACAATATAGACTTTTTTTAGTGTTACCAAATAATGAGTGGACATGAACCTTTTGATGTTTAATTTCCTATCTACTAATCTTTTGGTCGATTAATGTCCTTTTTTATATATGATTTTCTTATGTTGCTAGTTGTTCGTTCTTAGATCATAATTTGATCGATTAAGAACATCCTCAAGTTTTATTTTTACTTGAAATAAACCACCATATTTAAACATGTGGAAACTACTTGTGGGTAGCGACCCACAGTTCCGTACCCTTTGAGTTGATAATAAATCACTCATGTTCGACCCAAACTGTACGAAAGAGCGAATAACCATGATAAAGAAGAAGAAAGAGATTGAAGAAAATAGAACACAAACACAGAATCTCACAATCGCGGCGGAACAAAATATAATATATATTAACATATTTTTACACAAAAGAATCTGTAACAGTTTTATATACTCACAATCATCATAGTACAACAATTAATACATCGACCTGGCAGTTACTGCCTTGATATACATAACTCTCATAACGGAAATACCAAGTACGTGATATACGTCTGAACACCTCCAGCTCGTCTCCTGAACTCCATAGCAGTCTATCATGAATCTGTAATGCTCGGTCAGACCCGAGCATTATAATAAAATAACACCCGAGTCAGTCTGGAAAACCAGCGTGAGAAAACACACTCAATTTGAAATATTAGAGTTATCTAAATCCATTGAAAATCCAGTGATATTATTAGAGCATTATAATACATAAACACGATGGGTTTTCCCCTTACGATAACCAAAACATTTTATAGAAAATCCAGTGATTTATAATAGGGTCTACGTACAAATATTTATTCAAATAGTTGAAATTATTACACTAATTAAATTCTAGCATACTAGGCTCTACAAACAAAACCGTAAGCTCGTATTGGAAAATGGATTCCAATGAATGATTAGGCCACTGGGATACCGCCCATTACAGTACACCTCTAGAACAATATACCGAGGACCATGCCAGGATCCCCTACAACACAAGACCGGTCTACCCCAAACCTGGATAGACCAAATATGTTATCACCCCGGGTATTCCCTCCCTTACCACCGAGCTCTCCTTCTTCCATACACAACCATATCTAAAATAATTTGGTTTCCGAGGACATTTAGAAAGGTGATAACATACCCTAATTACTTGTGACCCACTTAGCCTTGCTGCATCTCCCCTGTTTTAGTCATTCCCGGCTTATGAGGCTTGAGGCTACGCATTACCTTTTCAAGAAACAATTCTACTTAGAATGCTTATCATCCTCTAATGATGATGTTCTAATAGCATTCATCCATACGAGTTGTCCCGGGCATGGACAAACCGAATCGCCGTCTTCACCATCTTTACTGTATTCATACGTAATGTTCAAACCGGATCGAAGTGGTTTTCAGATAATTAAATCTGATCCCTGTCTCTTTGAAACATTTAATGAAATTGGCCAATATTGATAGTCGGTTATTTAACTATAAGTAAAACATCCATAAGCAGACACCAGACCATATTATACATTTTTTCCTAAAAATATCTGTTTCCAAAATATCTTTATAAGATATATTGATTCCTTTCAAATACTTAAATCCGTAACCAGATATTCCCAAACCATCTCGACACTTAGAAATATTTTCAAATATTGTTTTTATAACACTTAGAAAAAAATATTTCTATCCCAATCATTTCCCATTGAAAATATCTACAAAACCTTCCTTTCGATAATTAGGAGATTCATTTATATGTTTATTTTTCCAAAAATCATTTTAATATTAAACTTGGAAATAATTCATAACTCTTCTCAAAAATCTCTGGAATTACATATAAATTTCTTCTTAAAAATTTTAAACCGATTATACTTATTTGTAATCTCATCTAACCATTTATATTTCTTTAATGAATTCAATTCTTTTCAAAGTTATGGCATTTAAACATTTGGAATATTTCTTAGGTCCCTAAAATACATTTATAAGATTTCTCTTATAAAATCTCATCCTTTTAATAAATCCCATCTACACATCTTGAGAGAATTTATAAATAAATTTCCAATCATTTCAAAAACTATATATATAACGATATTTTAGAGGATCATAATTTATTTTTGAAATATGTTTAAGTTATTATTTAAATTATTGAATACAATTTATAAACTTCATCAACTTATTTTTAGATAAACAAATAAAATTTTAAGGCTGATTTTAAAAGTTAGAATTACTAAAATAAATACTTCGTATTTAAAAATCCACTTACCAAAGTATTTCAACTTAACTAGCTTAAAATTTCATAGTTTTAAAATAATAAAATTTTCCTTTTGAAAAACAAAATTAACTACTTAGAATTGAAATATATATTTTTAAACCTCACTAACCAATTTAATTTATAAATCCCTCTCGAATCACAACCATTCCTTATAATACAACAAATTGTCCAATATGAATAACCATAACATTATTTACAAATATTACCTTAATTAACATTAAGGTAATATTAAATTACAATTATTGTAACTGATTTCCAATTTTAAATTAACAAGCTACATAAATAGGTAACTTACAATAATCGTTACGCTAACTTTTAGTCACATTAATAAGCTTTTATTACTTACAAATCAATGTTCCCATTTATTTTCATTAATTGGAATTTCATTCAATTCATTAATTATTAACTTTAATTAGCATTGGTTATATCTTGGCACATTAATATTTTCCAATTTCATCTCAATTCTTATTTACATAATATTCCAACATCAAATTTCGTGTAATTCCAAATAATCCACTTTATTAATTTTAAACTAAAATCTTGGTTCCCAATCTTACTTTATTATCAAACAAAAATTATTATAATTACTCTCTAGCATTGATCCTATCAACTATAATTTATTATGTATTATTTTATCAATTAAAATAACTTTGAATCTATTTCCCAAATCTACTAATTTCAATCAATTAAAACCTTACAATTCTTGCAATTAAATTGGATTGCACTAAATTGCTTATTTATCAACTTCCATTAACATTACTACCTTAATTTACATTCAGTTATTATTAATCAATATATTATTCCATTGGTTAATTAAATGCTTACTCTCATTCATACTTATAAGTTTTCCTTTTCCAAACAATATTGTAAATACTTACAGGACATTCAATTACTATTTATTATTATAAATTCATTAATTAATTCACTATTTGCCTTTGCTTTCTTAGATTCAATTCTTAGCCTAGTATAACAATTTACATTACTTCATTTAATCAACATTTTCATTTCAATTGTTAATACCTAGCTTTAATTTCCATAGTTGCATTTCATTTTCAAAATTTGCTTCATTATAAATTATAAATTTTTTATTTCTTTCTAAATTTAATCACAAAAATCTTATAAATTTAACTAAGTTTAACCATTGAAAATTACGGGTCGTTACACTCTCCCCTACTCAAAACTTTTCGTCCCCGAAAAGGAAAAGGAAGGGAAAAGAAGAATTAAGAAATCAATATAACTTCCTTAAAATATTAAATTTATAAACAAATAAATTTACAAAATTAATTAATTTAGATAAAATATAACAATTTATAACCATTAGATCGTTTTGTACTTAAATTAATGAAGTTTGGAAAACATTTTCAAAATTTTCTTAGTCCAAAATTTACGGAAAATTTTGACAGAGTCTCCTTTGTACGGAGAGGCTCGGGAGAGAATATAATATCAAATATAAAAATATATAACATATATTTTCCAACATAATATATATTCCTACACAGGAAATACAATATAATAGCGCTAAAAACCGTAATCCAAAAACGTACCTATTAGTCGGGCAATTTACGCTTATGTTATGAAACAAAAAGCAGTAGCAATTTCTTCCATAACCTGTATTTCACTTATATAATCCAAAAAGAGTTAACAATTATATAAAATGAAATATTTAAGGTTGTTTCAACCACAAACAAACAATTCGATACAATTAACAATCATTTGCAACAAGGCATACAACCATCATATGGAGTCAATACAAATCAATCATCCATCATATCAAACAAAACAAATAGTTATTCGGGTTCAAAAACTTAAAATTGTACAAAATGGACAACAAACTATTAAGTGCATCATTTACTCAACAATTTTATATGAAGCTAAATAGATTATTCATTCATTCAACAAATTTAAAGAATCTTTTCCCAAACAACCATAAACCAAAACAAACAACCAACAATTTCAGAAAATAAATCAAATTCATTCTTTGTCATTTCTTTTCATAATATTTGTTGTTGGCTTTCATTTTATTCATATAATGGTTAATTTTTTGCTTTTCTTATTTGCATTTTCTTCTTACAATTTTATTTATTTATTTATTAACATTCATTTATTTATATTAAACTCATTTTCATACATTTGTTGTTCATTTCTTTTTTTATTCATATAATGGTTTATCTTTTTATTTACATTTATTTCTTTCAAAATTTCCCTTTTTATTGCCTTACATTCATTTTTCAATTTCATTTATTTTCATTCAATTTTCCAAAATATTCATATTTTAATTCAATTTCTTTGTATATTAATTCATTTACTTAAGTTTATAATCTTATACTTACAACACTTACTTCTTATTACCTTTATTACAGTAACACTTCAATTATAACTTAAGTTCACAACAATTACAACATCAAATTCTTATTTATTGAAGAATTTCATTGAATACTTTCATTGTTTCAAATATACTAGTATAATATCCTATTACATTTCTTATAAGCATTAGAACTTTTAATATTTGGTAAGTTATATATATGCTTTTAAGGATGAAACTGAAAGTTACATAAGTGTATTTTATTTCTTTTAATTAATTTAATGTTCAACACTAATAGCCTTTGTTCCATAGGTTACAATTTCAAATTTTCTTTTAATCCCATTTATAACTTAGCATTAAATCCCTTATTTAAATTAGAGGTTCCAATTATTAATTAGCTACATCCTATTTCACTACAATAATTGAAACTATTAATTAATGGAACTTTAAGAATTAAATACCGGGTTAAAGTTCAAATCATTTTAAAATAATATATAAATGTATATAGGCAACATATATATATATATATATATATATATATATATCTAATTATATTTAAAACAATTTAAAATTTTATATTTATTTATCAAAATAAATCTGTAGTAAAACTACTACAGTGGTCTTCCCACTTTGAAACTCGAAAATGAATGTCGATGATGCGTGCGCTCATCACCAAAATTATTTTCCAGCGACAGAGAGGGGAGTACAAAACTTATTTCTTTCCCAAAATTTCTTTAAAACAATTCTTTCAAATTATATTGAAATATTTGTATCAGAAAATACTTCTAAATATTATTATTATATTTCAAATCATTCAAAAGAAAGTTTCAAAACCCCGGAACTTAAGTTCTAAATTTCTAATTTTATTTATTTCACTTTCTTCAAATATCGTTTCCAATCAGTATTTATAAATTTCTCTACCTAACAACCAATAAATTACAACCAAATATAACCTTTATAAAATTTTACTTTATATATAGAAAATAAAATTGGCAAAATTATTTCATTCACCTATATTCAAAACAAATATTTTATCGGTCTGTCCTATTAAGTGTTTAGAAATCCCTATTGATGTCATAGCGTCCCATGCACCAACCAGAATTCATAAATACAAAACGGAACAAATTAAAACAATTTTAAACATTTTATAACACTAACAAATACGCTCTCTCATATATATACACTCAGCGACTCCCAGAGGGTATTACTACCCTGTTAATAAAGAGTCAGACCCTACAAAGTTAAGGTTTATCGCTAAACCTCGCTCTGATACCAGATATAATGTCCCGCCTTTTCGTATGCTTTAAACCGACGATAAATCGCACATGTCAGACTTAAACCATACGGAAAGGAGTATTGTTATGGAGTAAATAACAAAAAAGAAGGAAGAAATAAAACAAAACAGAATCTTGCAGCGGAACGATAAAATATAATGATGAAATAAATGGTTCATGTAGCTGTTTTACAAAATATTTGATTTTACTTATACAATACATATCAGAGTTACACATACCAGAGAATATTAATAATGCAGCAGAACAGTATGAATGTAGTGGAATACTATAATAAATAATGATAAATCTTCGTCTACGTCCTCCAAAATACAATCTTCCAAATCTTGAAATGCTCAAGCTGACCCGAGCGAATTGAAAATACAAAACACTGGAGTCAGAACTAAAAGATCTTATGTAAATTAAATCAATAGTAAATAATATGAGTGGAACGACGTCAGAGATGTTTACGGGATTTTGACATCTCTTATCCAGCGTCTAACGTGAGTGCAATAACTCAAGAGATGCTCGGGATTCACATCTCCTAAGGATCCGTAAAACTATTTACTATGTAGTAATATTTCGCTATTATAATAATGTCTAATAGTAAAATAAACTTACTTTTAAATAGCATTAAGGTTTTACATTTTCCACCTTAACGTGTAATAGTCCCAGTAGTCCATCCAGTATCAGCGCATCTCCAGATCGAGTGACTACCCTAAATACTCCACGGGCTACGGGAGAAAACCAAACTCGTACAAGGCGAGCTAGGGTATGTGACACGACACAACTAGGCAATGCCAGGGTAGATGTGATGACCCGTCTTTCCAATCCTCAGAAAGACATATCATCAATAAGAAAAGAAAGAGATAGAAATAGAAAGATAGAAGAAAAGAACAACAACATCAGAATCTCACAGTGGAAACGGAACAAAATATAATATTACACAAATACATTACATAGTTTACATATCAGAGTACACAAAATAATACGACTTCATTACATTAGATATTTATAAGAGTCTGCAAACCATACAAACCAAAATACAACATCAAAATGTCACTACAGTGGATAGAGATAGATAAGTACGTCTGGACTCCAGCTCCAGCTTCCAAAACATTTGTCAATCCCAACCTGATCACTTGGCTACACATAAAAATTTGAATACCCAAGAGTTTATGAAAAACAAAATAAACTCTGGGTCAGACATAGGTCTGGTGTGAGTAAACAGGTTAAAGTTGTTTAACTTTTAAAATCATTTGAAAACAAAAGGTATCACGTAAGACTTCCCACACATAAACATGGGTAAGTTTTTACCTTACCCTAACCAAACATTTGATAGGAAATCCAGTGATATTATAATAGGGTCTAGGGTTTTCAAAATAAAATACGGAAATAGCTAGAATGCTTACATCTCACGCTCCAACATAGTTGGGCACAATCAAAACCGTACAGGCACTTCTTGGAGTTTGGATTCCATACAATGGCAGTGCTACTAGGGTACCCCCATCACAGTACGGGGCCTACATCACCGTACCGAGGACCACTCCCGATCCCCTGCAACACAAAGCCGGAACCATCCCTTACTGGAAGTGCCGAACAAGACAACCCTGCAGTTGTGGCCAACAGCTGCCCACACAGCCGAAATAATAAGGGACTTCTAGACAGGGGAAAATCTCGTCCTGCTTGGGCATGACCCACTTAGCCTTGCTGCACCTCCCCTGCTTTAGCCATTCCCGGTTGATGAGGCTTGAGGCTACGATTACCTTTATTGGACAAATCTCCTAGAATGCTCATCGTCCACCTGACGATGTGCTGAAAGCATTCAATCCATACAAGTTCGTTACGGGTTTGAACGAAACCGAAGGCATTACTTCGTTACACACATTTTGGAATCACCCTCAGAGTTAACGACAATAACCCTTGCACTCTAAAACTCCATCTCGATCTTCACTTAGAGATGTCACGACCTAACGTTTAACTTGGATCGATGTGATTTTTGGAAAATCAAACTTGATTCCCGATCCCGGTCTCATCGAAATCTAAACGCCATCTTAAATGTCAAGTTGTTTAAAGATTTAAACAATTCAATTCAATTTTTAATATTCAATTCACACAACATTATTCACAGATAATAACAATCATCTATCACAGATATACACAATATCTAATCATAGAATATCTCAGATTATCATCCAACAAATATCAACCAAATTCAATTCAAAACAACCATCCATAAGCAAGCTTATCTCTAATTCCATCTCGATCCACTACAAAATTCCAGTCAACCCATTTTTCGAACGCGACCAAATCACTGTAATGTACCCTAGTCCACCCAAATTCCATCTCCACAACGATCGATCACCACTTCCATGATTTTTCTTAGATACATCGATCACCATTACAACTCCGACCCAAAGCTCCACCCCTAAAATCTACCCAGTCACTCAATTTTGATAAAAAGTTCATTCCTGGTCATCCCAGAAATGCTCCAAAAATCCTCACCTAAAATTCTTTGTTTTGTTATTAAAAATCAAGTTTTTCCATGTTGATTCAAGTTGCAAAACTCGAATCCAAAAATCAGAGAACTTGGATTTATCATATTTTAAAAATTCTTACTGTTTTCTTTGTTCCAGAGAAATTTTCATATTTAAAATTCCTAGACTAAATTTTAAAATATAGATTATGATCCTATAATCATATTTGCTATGAATCATTATGTCCAGTAATAACTGGATTGGCAGATTTGTATATTTATATATTTTTTTAAATACTGGACTCTGTAAATTCCAAACAGAGATCAATCTTCATTACAATATACAGGGTCAACATATATATATATAAGCTTATACATAAATATGCAAGCAAAAATTTATCAGAGTAGTCACATGCAAGTTATTCAGTTTCCTAAATTTCTTTAATTTATGTTTACTCACCTGATTTTTAAAAGCAGAAATTCCAAAAACTTGAGACCTGGAAAAGTTGAACTGCAGATTTTAAATCTGGGAAAAATGGACTGCAGATCTTAAAACTTGGAAATGCTTGATGAAGTTGTTTGCTTGTTTTCAACTTGAATTCAATCAGCAGTTAAGATCTGAAACCGAGGTGAGCTTTGAATTTGACTTGCAGGAATTTGATTTTTTACTGGAACTTGATTTTACAGAATTTTCTTTTGTATTCTTTTTTGCAGATTAGAAAATTTGAAATGAGATTTTGAATTCTTGTTTTTAATTCTTGGTTGAAAGAGTGGAAATTTATGAAATTTAGATTTGTAAATGAAAGAGTGATTTTTTCTTGCTTTAGAAAATGAGAATGGGAAAAATTAAGATATAGAAGATGAAATAATCTTTTACAGATAAAATTTTTGTTTTACTAAATTAAAGAAAATAAAGATGGCACTTGTAATATTTTCTAACATTTGTCATTGAAGATGGCTATCCTCTTAACACATGTTATTAGAGTGATTCAAAATTTAACAAATGTAATTCTCATGCAAAAATGGATTTTAAAATGTTTTTATAATTAATTTTCAATTTTTAAGTACATTTTTAATTTATATAAATCAATTCTTCTTAAAAGAAATAAATATAAATCAAATTTTATATTCTAAATAAAATCATAGAAATACACCTTTATATCAAAGTATGATTTAAGATATACTATATTTTGAATTTCAATTTATATACCCAAATTCAAATTAAATTTCAAATTCAATTTAAAAAAATCAAATTTGATATGTATATATAATTTAACAAATTCATTTCCACTTGTATATATTAATTTCAATTAAAATCAATATATATTTACAACCCATTTATTATTATTGTTTAAAATAACAATTTATCAATTTTAATTAACTTATTAAAAAGATTATCACATTTAAATTTGATTTGAAATTCTGGAATATCACATTCCTCCCCCCTTAAAAGAATTTCGTCCCCGAAATTTAAGCAAAAGATAATCCAAAATTTTCATTTCATTTCAACAATTCAAGCATACATATTATTCATACATAAGCAACCCTCAAAAAAACATTCAAACAACAATACTTCCAATACAAACATCATTAGCTATCCGGACACATATCCGGATAAGCCTTCCTAAAACTATCCAGAGTCTCCCAAGTACAATCTCTAGGATCCTCACTCTATTGGACTTTAACGAGCTTCACTATCTTACTTCTGAGTTGCCTCTCGTCTTGATCAATAATCTGAACAGGATGTCTAACAACTGATAAGTCCGCCTCAACCTCTAAGTCTTCCTGCACAGCTGGTTCCACAATAAGAGATGGATCGTGCACATATTTCTGTAGATGAGATACGTGAAAAACACTGTGAATTCCAGCCATCCAGATTGGCAATTCAATCCTGTATACTACGACACCAATCCTCTCGAGCACTCGGACTGGACCAATATATCTCGGGGCGAGTTTCCCTGTCTTCCCAAATCTTACCGCTCCTTTAATAGGGGAAACTTTCACAAGACAAAATCACCAATCTCGAACTCCAATTGTCTTTGTCTTTTATCTGCATATTTCTTTTGACGATCCTGGGCAGCTCTCATCCTTTTCTTGATAAGATCAACTTTAGTAGATGCTTCACGGATTAGATCTGGTCCAAGCACAAGACGGTCTTTCGACTATATCCAACAGGCTAGGGATCTACACAATCTTCCATACAGAGCTTCATAGGGAGCCATCTTAATACTTGCTTGGTAACTGTTATTATAAGAGAATTCCACTAGATGTAGATGGTCTTCCCACGATCTACTAAAATCCAATACACAGGCTCTCAGCATATCTTCTATAATTCGATTAAGCCTTTCCGTCTGCCCATCTGTCTGGGGATGATATGCTGTTTTTAATCTCAAACTTGTTCCCATAGATGATTGCAAAGCCTCCCAGAACTTGCTGGTGAAGATAGGATCTCGATCACTTACAATACTAATTGGAACACCATGCAATCTGACTATCTCTCTCAAGAAAATTTCTGCCAGAGAAGCTGCAGTACGGGTTGCCTTAACTGGTATAAAATGAGCGCTTTTACTTAGGCGATCAAAAATCACCCATATTCCTTCATTTCCCTTCTTAGTTCTAGGCAAGCCGCCGATGAAATCCATCGAAATCATCACCCACTTCCACATCAGAATTTCCAAAGGTTGCAACAAAGAGCTGACTTCTGCTGATCCCTTTTAACTTGCAGGCAGATAGCACGACTATTAAAGAAGGCAGCTACATCTTTCTTCATGCTCGACCACCAGAAAATCCTTCTCATATCTTTGTACATCTTTGAGATCCCCGAATGGATATTTAATCTGGAGCGATGACTGTCAGATAAGACTTCATGCCTCAATCTATCTATATCAGGTACACACAAACGACCATTAATCCTCAATGCCCCTTGATTTTCTATCTTGAAATCCGAATATCGACCATCCTTGGTTCCAAGAATCAGTTCTTCAAAAGATCTATCCTCCACTTGCTTGCTTATGATTCTCTCCTGGAGAGTCGGAACAACTTCCAAAAGAGATAGAACTGCATTCCAGGTAAGAGCGTCTTCCACAACGTTCACCTTTCCCGGTGTATACAGAATATCCAAATCATATGATGCCAAGAACTCTACCCATCGCTGCTATCTTAGATTAAGATCTTTTTGAGAGAAAAGATATTTCAACGGTTCGTGATCCGTGAATAACTCGAACTTTTCTCCTAAAAGATAGTGCCTGCATATCTTTAAAGAAAAAACAATGGCCAACAGCTCTAGATCGTGCGTAGCGTAGTTTCTTTCATGTGGCTTCAATTGTCGACTCGCATACGCAATCACCCTACCATTTTGCATTAGCACTGCTCCCAATCCAACAATACAGGCATCTGTATAAACTTCAAACTTGCTCTTCCCATTTGGAATGGCCAACACAGGAGCACTTGTCAACTTCGGATTCAGATTCTGAAAAGCCTCCTCACATTCAAGTGTCCACTTAAATTTAGCTTCCTTTCTTGTCAGCTTTGTTAGATGCGACGAGATCTTGGAATAATCCCTAATAAACTTTCTGTAGTAGCCAGCCAATCCCAGAAAACTGCGAACTTCTATTGGTGTCCGAGGCTGCTTCCACTCTAGAATAGTCTCAACCTTTGCTGGATCTACTAAGATGCCTTCTCCAGAAACAATGTGCACCAAAAATTTTACTTCTGATTTCCAAAAATGGCACTTAGAGAACTTCGCCTTCAGAACATGTCTTCTCAGAGTTTCCAATACTATTGTCAAGTGCTGCTTGTGCTCTTCTTCTAACTTAGAGTAGACCAAGATATCATCGATGAATACCAAAATGAACTTATTCGAAACATCTCTAAAGACTCGGTTCATCAGGTCTACAAAGTAGGCAGGAGCGTTGGTTAACCCGAAAGGCATAACCAACCACTCATAGAAACAATTAGGTCCCCTAAATGCAGTTAAGGGAATACTGTCCTCAGCTATCCTTAACTGATGGAAACCTGATGCTAAATCCAACTGAGAAAAGAATGAAGCTCCAAGCAGCTGATCGAAGAGATCATCAGTACGAGGAAGTGGATACTTATTTCAAATGGTCACTTTGTTCAATTCTCGATAGGCTATGCAGAACGTTAGCGACCCATCCGACTTGGTGACAAATACTGCAGCAGAGCCCCAACAAGAAAAACTGGGCCTAATCAAACCCTTCTCCAACAGATCTTGAGTTTACTTCACTAGCTCCTCCCTCTCCCTAGGAGCCATCCTCCTACTAGGCTGAATTACGGGTACTGCTCCTGGAACCAAATCTATGCAAAACTCTATTTATCGGTGCGAAGGTAAACACTTAACTTCCTCGAATACATCTGATAAATCCTGGACCACTTCGATATCTTCAATCTCCTAAGACTACTCAAGTGAACTCCAGAGTCATCACACATTACACTAGCAATTCTACCCAGATCAGTTTCCAACGAAACTATTCTCTCATCATAATTTAAGACAGCCTTATAGTTATCAAGCCAATCCATTCCCAATATAAGGTTAAAACCCTTAAAATCTAACACATAAGGGTCGCAACAAAAACTATGGGATAGATAGGAGATTTTCAAATCCTTACAGATCATATCTAATTTGGTTACCCCCCTATAGGATTTGATACACAGATGGGATTGTCTACGGTACTAGGGGTAAGAAAGAACTTCTCTATAGATTCCAGAGAAATAAAACTCAAAGAAGCACCAGAATCAAACAAAACTTTAATATACTTGCCGTCTAAAAGTAAGGTACCTTCCAATACTCCTTTGCCCTTAGATGAGGTTGATGGTGCACCTTCCAAAGCAAATACTTTATTCTGCTGGACTTTATGAAGAAGCGGGCAATCTTTAATCATATGTCCTGGTTGATGGCACTTGAAGCAAAGAGACTTTTGAACTAAAGTTGAGCCTGGTCCACTATAATGCGGTTGCTGCTGCTGTTGAGACCCTCTTCTGGGACACTTATTCGCCAGGTGATCTTCTTGCTGACAAATATGGCATCTGCGAGGTCCATTGTCGTTTCCAGACTTCTTCTTGATTTGCCTCTTCCAATTGGGATTGAATTTTCTCTTATTTGGGTTAGAAGAATTCCCTCCCAATGCAGAAACTCTTGCCACTGATCTCTTATTCATAAAATCCTCATATCTTAACGCCATATCAATTAACTCCACAAAAGATCCTTTCAAGTGCACTGTCATCCTTTCATGAAACTCTAGCCTCAATCCTTGCACAAACATCTCGTTCTTTTTGAGAGGAGTGCCTATAAGCCCTAGACCATAGCAAGATAACTCGTTAAATTTGGTCTCGTACTCCGCTATAGTCATGTTCCCTTGTTTCAGAAAATCCTGATAAAGACGAGTTTTCCCTGTTGTCGGCATGAATTTCTCCTCAAACAACTCCTTAAACTCTTCCCAAGACATATCGCCCTCCGAGACATTCGCTGTCACCGCATCCCACCAGGCTGCAGCACCTCCTTGTAATTTCCATGAAGCCATACCCTCTTCTGCTCATCCAATAATTTCATGCTATTAAAGATTTTCTCACAAGAGCATAGCCATGCTTAGACCTCAATTATAGTCTCTGACTCTTTAAATGGTTTTCCTCCAAGGTTGATGAAGTCCTTACATAAAGAAGCAAAACTGACTGGAGGCGGTACTGGATTAACAGCCTCATTATCAGTTTGTTCTCTCCTATTATTGGTTGATGTACTTCCTACAACCCTTCCCCTTCTGCCTCTTGAACTCATTCTGGCTACTTGGACAGGTAACCCAACCAATTTAAATAAAGTTATAGTTATATAAGAAAATTATAAATACGCACTCTCAAGTTAGATACTATTCCAGAGCCTGGGTG
The DNA here is from genome assembly GCA_030765085.1 of Allium cepa. Classification (NCBI taxonomy): domain Eukaryota; kingdom Viridiplantae; phylum Streptophyta; class Magnoliopsida; order Asparagales; family Amaryllidaceae; genus Allium; species Allium cepa. Next base: position 171,833,703 of record CM060932.1, read on the forward strand.
TTTCTCAACCTATGCTCTGATACCAACTGTGACGACCCGTCTTTCCAATCCTCAGAAGGACGTATCATCAATAAGAAAAGAAAGAGATAGAAATAGAAAGATAGAAAGAAAAGAACAACAACATCAGAATCTCACAGCGGAAACGGAACAAAATATAATATTACACATATCCATTACATAGTTTTACATATCAGGGTACACAAAATAATACGACTTCGTTACATTAGATATTTATATGAGTCTGCCAAACCATACAACCCAAAATACAACATCAAAATGTTACTACAGCGGATAGAGATAGATAAGTACGTCTGGACTCCAGCTCCAGCTTCCAAGACATTTTTCAATCCCAACCTGATCACTTGGCTACTCATAAAAATTTGAATACCCAAGAGTTTATGAAAAACAAAATAAACTCCAGGTCAGACATGGGTCTGGTGTGAGTAAACAGGTTAAAGTTGTTTAACTTTTAAAATCATTTGAAAACAAAAGGTATCACGTAAGACTTCCCATACACAAACACAGGTAAGTTTTTACCTTACGCTAGCTAAACATTTGATAGGAAATCCAGTGATATTATAATAGGGTCTAGGGTTTTCAAAATAAAATACAGAAATAGCTGGAATGCTTACATCTCACATTCCAACATAGTTGGGCACAATCAGAACCGTACATGCACTTATTCGAGTTTGGATTCCATAAAATGGCAGGGCTATTGAGGTACCGCCCGTCACAGTATGGGGACTAGATCACCAAACCGTGGACCACTCCTGATCCCCTGCAACACAAGGCCGGAAACATCCCTTACTGGACAGTGCCGAACAAGACAACCCTACAGTTGTGGCCAACAACTGCCCACATAGCCGAAATAATAAAGGACTTCTAGACAGGGGAAAATCTCGTCCTACTTGGGCATGACCCACTTAGCCTTGCTGCATCTCCCTGTTTTAGCCATTCCCGGTTGATGAGGCTTGAGGCTACGATTACCTTTATTGGACACATCTCCTAGAATGCTCGTCGTCCACCTGACGATGTGCTGAAAGCATTTAATCCATACAAGTTCGTTACGGGTTCGAACGAAACCGAAGGCATTACTTCGTCACACACATTTTGGAATTACCCTCAGAGTTAATGACAATAACCCTTGCACTCTAAAACTCCATCTAGATCTTCACTTAGAGATGTCACGACCTAACGTTTAACTTGGATCGATGTGATTTTCGGAAAATCAAACTTGATTCCCGATCCCGGTCTCATCGAAATCCAAACGCCATCTTAAAGGTCAAGTTGCTTAAAGATTTAAACAATTCAATTCAATTTTTAATATTCAATTCACACAGCATTATTCACAGATAATAACAATCATCTATCACAGATATATACAATATCTCATCACAGAATATCTCAGATTATCATCCAACAAATATCAACCAAATTCAATTCAAAAAAACCATCCATAAGCAAGCATATCTCTAATTAATATTATAATTAATTTAATTAATTCAAATTAAATTAATTACTTAAGAATTAATCACTTTACCTTGCTTAACCAATCATTAATTAATTAATCATAATCATTTAATTAATTAATCACTTCTTAATTACCCTCATTATCAATTAAATAATCTTTAATTAATTAATTAATTATCCTTTAATTATTAATTAATAACTCTAATCATTCATTATTAAAACCTGATTAAAAATTCATCATTCCTTAATTGATTACTAATTAATCCTTATTTAACAATTAATTAATCTTAATTAATTGCTTAATTAATTCCAAATTATAAATTAATTTATCTTAATTACTTAACTAATTATAATTAATTAACTTTAATTATTTAATTAATTAAGTCTTAATCACTAATTAATTAACTATTAAATTATAAATTAATTCATGTTTAATTACTTAATTAATTAATCCTAATCATTTAATTAATTAATTCTTAATTACTAATTAATTAATCACTAATCACTTAATTAATTAATTAATTACAAATAATTTATTAATTAATTACTAATCATTTTCTTTTTAATTAATTAATTAATTATCAAATAATTATAATTTTATAAATCTTTAATTACTTAATTAAGTAATTCTTAATTATCAATTAATTAATCCATAATTAATAATTAAACCTTAATAAATTAAATAATCTAAAATTATTAATTAATTTAACTTTAATTACTTTATTAGTTAAAGTAATCTTTAACCATAAAACTTAATTAACTTCCAACAAATCAATTTTATTAATTACTTAAAATTATTACATATTTAAAACATTTCCATTTTGATTAAACTAAATTACTTTTTGAAAGATAAATTTAAAAGAATACAAAATCATTTCAAATTTAGTTATCAAGGTATAAATTACTTTAAATTAAATAGTTTAACATTATCATAAAGTCGTTTAAATAAAATTTAAATTTTCAAAATTTAAAATAAGTTTTGAAAAGCTCTTAAACATCACTTGCTTCGGGGTTCAACCCGACCAAACTCGAGACCAACTCGGGTTCATACCCCTTCTTCTTTTCTTTTTCTTTTAGCTTCAATTAAAACTAAACTTCATGAACCTAGAAAGAAACAACACTCCCTCTATCCCTAGCACGAACAACAGCATTAACCCATGCCTTAACTCGAGGAAAAACCAATTCTACTCGATCGTTACTTCGAGTTCTCCTAACACCAACCCTCTCTGACACAATTACTGACACGTGCACGTGCACGACGCTCCAACGCCACCGCCACCACCAGCGACACCGCGCACAAGCTCCCTATCGATCACTGACACGACACCAACCCACGACCTGTCATCATGCGACTTAAATCAAAAACGAAGAAGTTCGCACCCATCACTTAGAACAGCACTTCACCAGAAAACCCCTCAATCCCACGATTCCGACCATCGTTCGCCATGGAATTTTGGCCACATCACCGCAATCCAACCACGCAACTACCTCCTAATTCTTACGCAACTCGATCCACTACAGAATTCCAGTCAACCCATTTTTCGAACGCGGCCAAATCACTGTAATGAACCCTAGTCCACCCAAATTCCATCTCCATAACGATTGATCACCACTTCCATGATTTTTCTCAGATACATCGATCACCATTACAACTCCGACCCAAAGCTCCACCCCTAAAATCTACCCAGTCACTCAATTTTGATAAAAAGTTCATTCCTGGTCATCCTAGAAATGCTCCAAAAATCTTCACCTAAAATTCTTGATTTTGTTATTAAAAATCAAGTTTTTCCATATTGATTCAAGTTGCAAAACTCGAATCCAGAAATCAGATAACTTGGATTTATCATATTTTAAAAATTCTTACTGTTTTCTTTGTTCCAGAGAAATTTTGTTATTTAAAATTCCTAAACAAAATTTTAAAATATAGATTATGATCCTATAATCATATTTGGTATGAATCATTTTGTCCAGTAACAACTGGATTGGCAGATTTGTATATATATATATATATATTTTTATATATAGGACTCCGTAAATTCCAAATAGAGATCAATCTTCATTACAATATACAGGGTCAACATATATATATATATAAGCTTATACATAAACATGCAAGCAAAAATTTATTAGAGTAGTCACATGCAAGTTATTCAGTTTCCTAAATTTCTTTAATTTACGCTTACTCACCTGATTTTTAAAAGCAAAAATTCCAAAAACTTGAGATCTGGAAAAGTTGAACTGCAGATTTTAAATCTGGAAAAAATGGACCGTAGATCTTAAAACTTGGAAATGCTTGATGAAGTTGCTTGCTTGTTTTCAACTTGAATTCAGTTAGCACTTAAGATGAAACTGAGGAGAGCTTTGAATTTGCCTTACAGAAATTTAAATTTTCACTCGAACTTGATTTTACAAAATTTTCTTTTGTATTCTGCTTTGCAGATTAGAAACTTTGAAATGAGATTTTGAATTCTTGCTTTTAATTCTTGGTTGAAAGAGTGGAAATTTATGAAATTTAGATTTGTAAATGAAAGTGTGATTTTTCTTGCTTTAGAAAATGAGAATCGGAAAAATTTAGATATAGAAGATGAAATAACCTTTTAAAGATAAAAATTTTGTTTTATTAAAATTAAAGAAAATAATTTATAAAGATGACACTAGTAATATTTTCTAACATTTGTCATTAAAGATGGCTATCCTCTTAACACATGTTATTAGAGTGATTCAAAATTTAACAAATGTAATTCTCATGCAAAAATTGATTTTAAAATGTTTTTATAATTAGTTTTCAATTTTTAAGTACATTTTTAATTTATATAAATCAATTCTTCTTAAAATAAATAAATATAAATCAAATTTTATGTTCTAAATAAAATCATAGAAATACACTTTTATATCAAAGTATGATTTAATATATAAATAACTATATTTTGAATTTCAATTTAAATACCCAAATTCAAATTAAATTTCAAATTCAATTTAAAAAATCAAATTTGATACATACATATAATTTAACAAATTCATTTCCACTTGTATATATTAATTGCAATTAAAATCAATGTATATTTACAACCTATTTATTATTATTTTTTTAAAATAACAATTTATCAATTTTAATTAACTTATTAAAACGATTATCACAATTAAATTTGGTTTGAAATTCTGGAATATCACAGTAGATATACCAATTATGCTTCCGGGTCGGTGGTAACGCGTAGCGCGCAGCTACCGCCCGCCTCGAGCCACACCCCCAAATCAAAAATCAAAAGTGACCACCGAATAAATCCAAAGTCAGAGTATAATATCGGAGGGATGTGTCCGATAAAAGGTGTTACCTTCTTAACCCGTCAATCGCTCATGTTTTAGCCACCTTATGCCAACTCACGGGAGTCGGGTTCACGTATTTACCTCAAAGGAAATGCCGCTGCCATCCTACTTCATTCTGGAATCTCCAACGCGTACACGGTTGTTAACGTGGTTTTCGGAGTTGGCGGAGAGTATGACAACTTCCGATCCCGATCTCTTCAATAACCAAACGTTATTATAACACCGCGGTCATTTCAAAATAATTTATACTTCTAAACCAGAATATAATATCCATTTCAAAACCATATAAATACGATATCATTTCCATTTTAAAACCAAATCCATATTATATTATTTTTATAAAAACCCAAATCAATATAATATCATTTAATTTCAAATATATCCTTTTCAAAAAATCATAACATTTTCAACATTACAACACTTCGAAATCAAAATGCTAGAAATATAACCCTTTTAATTTATACTACCTCGAAACTCATAACTTCCACCACTGATGTGGTTTAAATATTTAAAATACTTTAAATAACCAAAATAGCTTCTTTAATTTTCACAAATCAATTCCAAAACAACCCGAATTTATAGATTTTTAAATTTAATATATTTCAAAGCTTAAGTATTCAATATTTCAAAACTAAATTTTATAATTCATTTACATACAAATTTCACTTTTACTATTATTTAGTTTTGAAATATTTGCTTACTAAAACCAATATCCTTTAAATAAAAATCCAAATTTCAAAACTGAATATTCCTTAATTTATTCACTTAATCACCTTAAACCCGAATTAAGTTATAAAACCATATTCTTTTAAATTAAGTTCCAAATGGATTCTTATTAAATATAGTTCTTAATTAGATAAAATATCAATCAATTTTAAACTATCTTCTTAACCTTGATTTATAAAAATCAATATAAAATCTATATTAAAATATAATTTAAGTAAATCCTTATCCATATTATATTTTAATAAGATCAAACTTTATTATTAAATTTATTTATACTTTAAACAATTTTTTTTTCATAGCTTAAACCAAGGATTTAACTATATATAAAAGAACCTTTATAAAATATCCAAATCAATATCTCCAAAAATCATATATTTCTTTACAAACCATAGAAAATCATTTCAAAATAATTTTATATATAGACCATGGTGTCTGTATATAATTTTCTACCCTATGGTCAAGTGATATGGATATTTATTATTTCAATCCGTAATTTAAAATAAAAATACGGTTATATATCATTTCAAACCCAATCCCAAATGAAATAAAGTGCATAACAAATTTGCAGTTTAAAATAATATAAAATACAACATCCATTCATCCAATATCAATCATCAACCATTTATTACAATCATGATTCAATTTAAACAATAACATCAATATAGAGCATATAATAAATAACAGGTAATTACTGACAGTCTATATTCAATAATAAATTAAACAATCTATCTAACTGGAAGTTTATATGCAATAATAAATTAAATAACAATTTAATTCTAAACAGAAGAAGGATCTAGTTTTGGTTGAATGGATCGGAAGGTTAAGGGAAGGAATAGAGTGTGATGACTTAAAGGATTTTAGTCTTTTCCAAAAGGGTGGTTGAGAAAGAAAGGAAGGTTGTGTGTTCCGAATTTAGGAGACATGAGGAAGAAAGTTTTGGATGAATTTCATCGTTCGAAGTTCACTATCCATCCAGGAGGAACGAAGATGTATTAGGATATGGAGAGAAGTTTCTTCTATGAAGGTATGAAACGGGACATTGGTTTATTCGTTAAACAGTGCTTGAATTGCTAGCAAGCAAAGGCTGAACACCAAAGTCAAGCGGACTGCTTCAACTGTTAAAAGTTACAATGTAGAAATGGGATTCAATCTCAATGGATTTTATTGATGGGTTGCCAAGGTCTAGTAGAGGAAATGAAAGTATATGGGTTATTGTGGATATACTGACTAAGAGTGCTTGTTTCATTCCGAATAAAGTCAACTAGAATGGCACCTATCCTAGCGAAGTTATTTATGAAGAATGTAGTTGGACTGCATGGGATTCCTAGTAGTATCATTAGTGATAGAGATGCTTTATTTACTAGTGAGCACTGGAAGAGTCTACAGGAAGCATTAGGAACCAGGCTCAACATGAGTACCACTTACATTCACATACTAATGGGAAAACGAAAAGATTTAATAAAAAAGTCTTGGAGGAATTATTAAGAGCTTGTGTATTAGATTTCGAGGGATCATGGTAAGACCATCTCCATTTAGTCGAGTTCTCATATAATAATAGTTATCAGACTAGTTATGGCGCCATTCGAAGCGTTTTATGGGAGACCATGCAAATCTCCCGTATGTTGGTTAAAGACCAGGGATAGGTGGTTCTTAGTCCGGATTTGGTGGAAGAAGCCGTAGAGAAGATTGAGTTGATCCGAGCAAGGAGGAAGTAAGCTCAGTCTAGGCAGAAAAGTTATGCTCACAGAAGAAGGAAAGATTTTGAATTCTCGTTTAGAGACTGTGTTTATTATGGTCTTGCTGATGAAGGGTGCAATTAGATTTGGAAAGTCGGGGAAGTTAGCACCTAGATTCATTGGACCTTTCCGTATTGTTGAGAGGATCGGGAAACTCGCTTATAGAGTAGAGTTACCGAGCATTTTGGCTAAAGTTCATGATGTATTCCATATTTCTTACCTTAGAAAGTATATTAGAGACCGAGAGACTACTATAGCACCTACAGTATTAGAGGATTTAGTTGTAGAGCTGGATTTGACCATAGTTAGGAAGCCAATTTAGATTGTAGCTAGAGATGAAAAGAGATTAAGAAACAAGACTGTCAAGTTAGTAAAGGTTCAGTGGAGTGACGATGCTAGAGATTGTACTTTGGAGGCTGAGAGCAGAGTTAGAGATGCATATCCTGATTTGTTTGATGATATGTTTTATTCTTGATTTTTTTCTTATGTACCTTATCGTAATTTCGAGGACGAAATTCTTTAAGATAGGGAGTTTGTAACATCCCATATTTTTATAACATTATTTAGAATGTTTAATTAACAAAATAAAATACAAAAATGTAGAGATTAATAAGTTGAGAATTGATTGGCTAAGGGTAGTCGTTCCATTTTAGTATACAAACTAAAATGAAATAAGATAAGCTAATGTATTCGGATATGAGAAGGGCAATATGGGAAATAGAAGAAGGGCTTATACCCTAAACCCTTAGGAATAAAACTCATGTTCATTTTATTTTCACTTAAACTAAGACTATACTAAGGCCGGCCACCATTATTGTTCTCAAGAGAAGATAAGCTAGGATTCAAGAGAAGGAAAATAATCAACTAAATCGACTCTCACATCTTATAATCTCAAAGCTAAGGTGAATAATTACTACATCCTATTTTCATTAGGTTTTCAGTTTTTGATTATATTTGAAATGTTTTTGCAAATATATGTCATGTTTTGATGACTAATGTTATATATATGTTTATTGATGAATTATATATCTTCATGTTAGTTCTTATGATATGTTTGACATGAAAACCCTATTAGATGACATCCAAATGCCTTGAAAATTTAAATATAGGTTAGAGATGATATTTTAGAGAAGGGTATATATTTTCATAATTTGTTGAGTTAATGTGGATTTTATATTAATTTTCTAGTGAAGAAAATGATTTATGTGTTATAAATTATTTACAGCTAAAATAATTATTATTTTGCTGTGAAATTTTTATATGTTAGAAAACATATTAAAATAGATTTTCTTGAATTTTTTCAAATTTTTACTAAGTGTTTTGATGAATATATAAAATTATTTAAGGTGTGGTACTTGAATGTTTTATATATTTAGTTAAGGAGAAGGGACATTTTATAAAATGAAATTATTATTTAGTTCTGAAAATAGTGGTAGCATATTTCTGAAAGAATCTTTTTACCAAAGGAAATTTAACAAACAAAGGAAAGTTAGTTGAAAAATTATCCTTTTTAAGTTAAAAACAAAGAAGTTATACTTTTAGCATGTTTCAGTCAATTTTGGCATCGGACCTTCCAATCTAGGCCTCTCGACTAAGTTGAAAGGTTCTAGCTTTCGACAAGGTTAAAGTACAATGCATACAGTACAAGTATCTTGGTACGTAATGAATTAGACAAGGTCGAAGGATTCTTAGTCGAAAGGTCAGTTGCCAAAGAGGTTGGGGTATGTTTGTTTTATAAAACAAAAACTTTCACCTGCTTTGCTTTCGAAAAGAATTAAAATAAAGGTTTGAAAACATTCGATAAAGTCGAAAGGTTGCTGCCATTTTTCTTGTTTTTTTTTTACTTTCCAACAAATCGAAAGGTTACTGCTTTGTTTTTGATTTTGAACCTTTCGACAAAGACGAAAGGTTTACTTGTTTAAAACAATCTGCTTCTCCATGCTTTCGAAAGGAAGTTTTCATTTAGGTGATTCACCCTTGTATCAGAAATTGAAGTATAACACAAATATTTTGAAGGAGATTTTTAAATGTTGAAGCCTATTGTTGAAAAGTTAAGATTTAAAGCTTTCGAACCAGACCTTCCGACAAAGTCGGAAGGATGCTTCCAGTGAAGTCGAAAGCTTTTAAAAGAAGGTTTTCCACTTGTTTTAAATTGAACCCAGTAAGTCTGCTTTGAATGATTTAACAAACCCGGTTTGGAGATTACCGATAATATTAAACCCGGTTTGGATATTACCGCTAATATTAAATTATAATCATCATTATAATTTAATATTAGCGGTAATCTCCAAACCGGGTCTGTTACAAATGATTTCGAAAGGTTTTAGTTGAATGATTTCGAAAGGTTTAAGTTGAATGATTTCGAAAGGGTTGATGAATGATTTCAAAAGGTTTAAGTTCAACGACTTCGAAAGGTTTTAGTTGAATAATTTCGAAAGGTTTAATGAATGGTTTTGAAAGGTTTTAGTCCACTGGTTTCGAAAGGCTTGATGAATGATTTCGAAAGATTTTAATTCAATGGTTTCGAAAGGTTGAGATGGAAGGTTTTCTAGAGTTTTTCTAAACTAATGTTTCAAAGAGATTTTTAAAGAAGGATGTCCAAAGTTTCATTGCTTTCGAAAGGTTTACTTTTCAATGGTTTCTAAGGGTTTGATGACTGATTTCGAAAGGTAAGATTTTGGCATATTGGCCTCAATAATTAAAAGGTTTTCACTTTGTTATAGAAAGACGCACTTTCAAATGTTTAGAGATTTTCATCAACTAAAGCATGTAAAGAATATATATAACGTGGTAATATGATTTAGATAAAGCATAAGGACTAAATATATTTTTCCCTGTTTAAGTATGATTTAAAGGTTTTAAACAATTTTGAAAATGTTATCAAGGAAAATTATGCAATGGGATCCTTAAGTGAAAATGACTAAGATATCAGAATATTAGATGGGACTAGAATAGGGTCGCGCCATATACATTAGCTGTTAGCCCCAATTAATTGTTGTCCAAAATTTTAGTGTATAGGGCTTGTCACAAGTAGACTAAAATTATGATTACACACAGAAAGGAATATATGTTGTATACAGATAGGTTACTGGTGTGCCCGAAAAACCAATAGGATTAGGAAGACCTAGGAGATGATTAAATTAGGGATAGACCATCCAGAAGAGAAGTATTTATTAGATAATTAAGGACAGACCGTCCAAAAGTGAAGTATTTAACATATAGTTAAGGACAGATAATACAAAAGAAGAATAGCTGTAACATTCCTGAATTTTAGCTAAAAATAATTTGGTAATTGATTTAATATTTAGGATTAAATTTTGGAAAAAATTGGTAATCAAATTTAATTTTGGGTTAATTGTGAATTTATTTAGAATTTATATGCATTTGAAATATAAAAATAATAAAAAATTGAATTCATCAAATTTAATAAGATATATGTTCATTGAGTGATACAAATGAATTATAATTGGGAAATTAAATTTTGAAATTTAACAAATAGATTGATAATTAATATTATTGACGTGAAGATACTAAAATGAATATATTTAAAACAAATTGGATTTATTTTGGAATAAATATGAAAATTCCAGAATAAATATAAAATATGTATTATAAAATAGTATTTTAGATTGGGATTCAATTATAAACATTTTGAAAATAAATATAGTTGTATATAAATATATAAGAGTAATAAGTACAAGATTTGAATTTTTTACTTGTACAAAACATAAATAAGCATAGTTAATATAAGAATATAAAATTTGTAATTATAAAACCAACTAAGGATCTAAATATAAATCAAATTGAATATATTTAAATATCAATATATAAATAAAAATATGTTAGATAGATAAGAATTATTTTCTTATGGTTGTATAAATAGTTATAAAAAAATAAAAAAATAAATAGGAAATAATATAAAGATAAACATAAGTATTTAATTTAAACAAAAGTTAAAACATAGAAACATGTTTACAAATTAAAATAAAGTAAGGGCTGAAAACATAAATTTATTTGAATTTAGAAAAGTGTAAGAGGATTCATATCTTAACTTACAAGTGGCAAGAAAATCCATTTCTTTTGAATTGAATCTTTGGAAACATGCAAAAGGAGAAAAGACAAGTTACTTTTATCTTTCTTAAAAAATTTGCTCAGACCTGATGAAAACAAAACTGGAATTATAAAAATCAAAACCAGATTCAAAGTTGAATCAAAACAGATTAAAAAAATCAAGCAAGCTTCAATCTTGAAAGCAAAAAAAATGAAAAATTGAAAAAGGGGAGCTAGATAAATTCTGGGAACCTAAGGATAGCAATTCAATGCCTTCAGCCTCGATCAAAGCATTCAGGTTTAAATTTCAAAACAACAATCAAAATTCAATTCAAGCAAAGTTTCAAGGCAAATACGAGCTGGAACAAGAAGATTCAAAATACCCAGTTTTCAAAATTTATGCTCTGTTCTTTTCCACTTCAACTCCAGGTGAGCAAAACATCACCCTTATCAAACTTTCTCTGTTTTGTTTTGCTGCATGTGATGAATCTGTGAATTTTGTTGTGAATTTTTTTGTTTATATGTGCTTGCATGAACCTCGGTTCATATGTGATGTGTATATGTGTCTGTAAGCCTTCCCTGTTCTTGTACCCAGATGCAGGACAAATTCAAAACCCAAAATCATTTTTCTCTGTTATCTCTTAGTCTAAGCTGTTTAAGGAAATATTGTTAAGAAAATTAAGACTTTAGTTTTGAAAATACTTGTGAGCAACCACCCATTTTTAAAATTTAAATCTCTTGGCATATGAGCAATTCTTCAACCTATGCAAGTTAATCTGGTTTGTATGTGTGTTTGAGTCTGAAATGATGTGGTGAATGATGGTTGAATAGGTGCAGATATGTTGTGCATACATATAATGTTGAATTTGAACAGATACATTCATATTTGTTCTTGGTTACGGAGTTAAAAAAAAAAGAAGAAGAAAAATTAAAAGCTCAACATCTCAACCTATAACTATCTATATACTTTGATGTTTGAATGAAACTAGTTTGGATTGATAAGATCAAAATTTTAAAACACTTTTAGGTAGTAAAGAAAAAAGGGGTTTTGACATCCCGGAATTTTGACCCTATTATTATAATAAGTTTTTAATTAAATTTAAATAAAATGTAATATTTTCATTTATAAATAAATAAGATGTTGGATATTTTTAGTTGTATATGTGTTAGAAAGGAAATTTATAATTTCAAAATGTAAACTAGACTCTTTTAACAATATTCAAAAATTAAATCTGTTTTATTTAATTAAATTAAAAGTTTTGTATGAATGGCATTTAATATCAGATATAAGAATGTAGTTAATAAAAATAAGTACAATAATACAATTTTATTCATATTAAATATAAATATAAAATACATAGGTGCAAATACATTACAAATCCAATATTGAAAAATTAACTTTAAATAAAAATAAGATTTAAGTACTGTTTCTACACAATAACTTTTATAACTAAAATGAACTAAGCTTATAAATATTTAACATGAGTTTCTATATAAATATAAATACTTATAAATATGGTTATAAACATGAGCTTATATATTTAGCATAAATATAACATAACAGTAGGATTACAAACATAAGTATAAAATTATAACATGAATAAGATATAAATAAAAGTGTTAACTATTGAAAGACAAATATACATAATCTGTAAACAATGAAGAAAAATTGGAAACCTGCAAACATTACTTATATGTGATCATAAGAAAAATCATAATACAAACACAAATGAAAACTTGCAAACTATATATACATAAGAAATCAAAACCTGCAAGCAACATTTATCTATATGTTAACATAAGTATGTTTAAACAAAAATCTGCAAGTATGAAATATGATTACATCTTAGTACAAATACACTGCAAATATCTTTGTACAAAATTGTGTCAGCAATGCATTATAATGTAAACCCATATGAATACATTCAGTACAGACAAAGCCTGAAATATGTTATACAAAATGTTTATGACAACAAACATTATGATATGTTAACATATATGTTAACACAAACATTAATTAGCATAACAATCTGCCAAATATATAATCTCCTAGCCGAAATATGTGATAGATCTCAGGTTTTAGTACAAAAATAATATATAATAAAGCAAGATATTTTATCAAGCCAAAGCTTGTGCAAGAAGACAGCATTGTTGAAAGTTATAAATATTTGTATACATCATTTCTTATACCTTAACTCATCTGTATCTTCAAAAGAAAAAGGAACTTCACAAACCTGATAAAGCAAAAGAGAAGAAAATAAATAATCAAAATTTCAAGTTCAAAGGTCAGGAAGCATAGAAGTTACAGAAATACAAATTTGCAAAACTGCAGTACCCTTGCATCATCAAATATTTCTCTGTTACAACAGTTTTGGTGAGTAAACATGTTTTTCAATCTAACTTTTAATTTGTATTTCATGAAGTATTGTTAAGATTTAAATTTCTGGAATGTTTGGCATAGTTTTATTTGTTCTGCATCTTGATATTCTTACAGGTTTTAAATTTTTGTTGAGTCAAAGGAAGTAAAGAATAATTCATACTTATATATAAAGTCATCTTGATTAATTAGTAATTTAACTAAGTAATAGTTGTTAAAGCTTCAGTTTAAAGTTTGAAATGATTTTAAGATAGCTGTATAATTTAAACACTGGAAAACTTAAACTTACAGTAAAAAGGTAAGTAATGATCAAAATTCGAGTTGCTTAAATTGTAAATTCAAAGTTATATCTTGAAACAACATACTAAGTTAAGATTTTTAAGACCCAAATTATAATTTCTAGTGAACAAGTCTGAGAGCAGTTTGATAATAACCCAATTTTGCTTTTCTATGACTTTCAGATGATTCATTCAATAATTTTTGTTGAAATTCGACTTGAAGCTAGAGTAATATTGTAGGATCAATATAAAATTGTTAAAATAATTTTCGAATGCAAGAATTGTTGTGGGGAATCAAAAATAGGGTTATGGGTTCTGTGTTTTCGAGCCCTGTTCATGTGAAGGTCGCGTCGCTGAGGCTTCACCGAGTGCTATGGGATTTGGGTAGATGCTAGAGTGGGGTGTCGGCAAGATTTGATCGGAACCACGTCGTCTATGGCGGTCGTGACGGTGGGTATGAGGTGGTTTTGTCCACTGTGTTCGTGGAAACAGTTCGACTTTTGGGCATTATTTTGATTTCGTCATTGTCGCGTTCTTCTGGGTTGCGATTTCGAACGAGAGGGGAGTTTGTGACTTGTTGGTGGTGTCGAGGTGCAGTAGCGCGGTGGTGGACCGCCGTGCACGTGCACGGCGGTGAGGAAGGATCTGGGCAATTTCAACTCGGGTGAAACGCGAGTTGGATCGCGTGTTACTTCGGGTCTTTTGCTTGTGAGTCGCGTGAGTGTGCTAGCTTACCTGTTGTTTAAAACTTAAACTAACTAAAAAAAGCAAAGATAGAAACAGGGAAGGAAGAAGAGAGACAGAGAGGGGAACGCGAAAGAGGTAAGGGTTGGTCTTGAGTTCTGCACGAGGAAACTCAGAGTCGACTTCGGGTTTAATTCCAGTACCTTGCTAACCATATTAAAGTAAAATACGCTAAGTATAAATAGTATTGACCAAATTGTTTAAGCCAGGTTAAACTTTAAGCTTTGCAGAAAACAAAGGGAGTAATTAATGTAAATACAAAGTTAATTAAGTAGAACAACAAATTTTATAATTATAATTTCATACGTAGTCCAAATTTTAATCAAATTTGTAATTAAAGATTTTAATGATAATCTTATGAAATCATTTGTAATTAAGAATCTAATTAATTATTTGAAGTTGGTTAATTAACAAATCATAGTTAACAGATTAAATAATTAATTAGTGATTAAACGATTAAGTTAATTAATAATTAATGATTAATTAAACAATTAGCAATAATTAATTATGTAATTGAGTTTTATAAATCAATAATTAAGATTATTGATTAATAATTAATTAATTAAGAGAATGATTAATAAGTAATGAATAAATGGAAATAAGTTAATTAATGTGTAATTGATTAAGCATGAATAAAATATAATTGATGTTTAAGTATGCAATTAAGTTTAAAACAAATCAAACTAAATGTTGATGTGAATCGATGATTATATTGATCGTCTCTAATGTTTATTTATATCCTGTGGTGTTCTATGATATTCTGGATATATCTGTGATGATTGTGTATGATTTATCTGTATGAAATCGCTATATGTTTATCTGATGTTATTTGTCTGTGTTAAATTACTATATGAATTCAATTGTTAAATTTAAAATGTTAAGTAATTAGACAACTTGGACTTTAAAATGGCGTTTGGATTTCGATGAGACCAGAATCGGATATCAATTTCGAAAACCACATAGGTCGTGTAATCTCAAGTGAAGATCGAGATGGTGTTTCCAGAATGCAAGGGTTATCGTCGTTAACTCTGAGGGTGATTCCAAAATGAGTGTAACGAGGTAATGCCTTCGGTTTCATTCGAACCCGGAACGAACTTGTATGAATTGAATGCTTTCAGCACATCGTCAGGTGGACGATGAGCATTCTAAGAGATATGTTCTAAAAAGGTAAATGCAACCTCAAGCCTCATCAACCGGGAATGGCTAAAACAGGGGATGTGCAGCAAGGTTAGGTGGGTCATGCCCAAGCAGGACGAGGTATACCCCTGTCTAGATGTCCCTTTTATTCGGCTGTGTGGGCGGTTGGTCTACAGCCAACTGCGGGGTTATCTTGTTCGGGACTGTTCAGTAAGGAATGGTTCCGGCCTTGTGTTGCAAGGGAGTTAGGGTGGCTCCTCGGTACTGTGATCTAGACCATGTACTGTGACGAGCGGTACCCCAGTAGTCCTGCCATTGTATGGGATCCAATTTCCAATAAGCGCCGTACGTTTTGATTGTGCCCAACTATGTTGGAATGTGAGATGTAAGCATTTCAGCTATTTCTGTATTTTACTTGAAAACCCTAGACACTATTATAATATCACTGGATTTCCAATGAAATGTTTTGGTTAGCGTAAGGTAAAAACTTACCCGTATTTATGTGTGGGAAGTCTTACGTGATACCTTTATTCTAAATGATTTTCAAAGTTAAACAACTTTAACCCGTTTACTCATACCAGACCCATGTCTGACCCGGAGTTTGTATTTTGTTTTTCATAAACTCTCGGGTACCCAAATTTTTACGGGTAGCCAAGGGATTCAGGTTAGCTTTGACGAATTCTGGAGGAGCAATGGAGCAGGAGGCTTCAGCGTTGTAGTTCCGCTGTGTTTGTTAGTTTATGATATTTGAGATGTATGTTCGAACTGATATGTATATGATAGTCATGTTGTATGATATTGTATAACTCTGATGTATATAACTATGTAATAGTTATGTTAATATATTACATTTTATTCCATTCCGCTGTGAGATTGTGATGTTGTTATTCTTTCTTTTTTTCTTTTCTATTTCTACCCCTTTCTTTCTTATTGATGACACGTCTTCCTGGGCGTAGGAAGCCGGGTCGTCACAGCTGGTATCAGAGCATTAGGTTGAGCGAGTACCTATGCTCTGGAATAATATTTATCTTGAGAGTGCGTATTTGTATTTTCATATAAATAATTATATACCTATCTAAATTTGTTGGGTTACCTGTGTAGGAGGCCAACATGAGTTTTGGAGGAAGAGGCAGAGTTAGGGCCAGTACTTCAACTGATAATGTTCGAAGTCAAATTGCTAGAGAGGCTGTTAATCCAGTACCACCT
Source organism: Allium cepa (assembly GCA_030765085.1). Taxonomy (NCBI): domain Eukaryota; kingdom Viridiplantae; phylum Streptophyta; class Magnoliopsida; order Asparagales; family Amaryllidaceae; genus Allium; species Allium cepa. Next base: position 171,850,751 of record CM060932.1, read on the forward strand.
CAAGTTAGTTTTGCAGCCTTATGTAAAGATTTTATCGATCTTGGAGGCCAACCATTTAAAGGTTCAGAATCAATAATTGAAGTTCAAGCCTGCTTACGCTCTTGTGAGCGCATTTTTAAGAGGATGAGATTGTCGGATGACCAGAAAAGGGATATGGCATCGTGGCAATTGCAGGGAAGCGCAGCATCATAGTGGGATGCAACAATTGCAAATATTCCTGAAGAAGATATTTCATGGGAAAGATTTAAGGAGTTATTTGAGGAGAAGTTTATGCCGACAGCAAGGAAAATTCAATTGTATCAAGATTTTCTGAATTTGAAGCAGGAAAGCATGACCATTTCTGAGTATGAGGCCAGATTCAAAGAACTTTCGCATTATGGATCGGGACTCATTGATACTCCCCTCAATAAGAATGAAAAGTTTGTGCAAGGATTGAGGTCCGAATTCCAGAATAAGATGACGGTGCCCTTGAAAGGATCTTTTGTTGATTTGGTTGATATGGCATTGAGGTATGAAAATTTGATGAGCAAGAAATTGGAGGCAACAGCAACAGTTTCGAGAGGGAATTCCGTTAACCCAAATAAAAGAAAGTTTCATCCACTTTGGAAAAGGCAAGTTAAGGGAAAGAAATCGGGTAGAAGCAATAGCGGACCCTGTAAGTGTTATAATTGTCAGCAAATTGGACATTTGGCGGATCAGTGTTCTCAAGGAGGATCTCAGCAACAGCAACGTCAGAGTGATCCCGGATTAGCAGTATTCCAGAGATCGTTGTGTTTTAATTGTCGTCAGCCCGGTCATATGATTAAGAATTGCCCACTTTTGCAGAGGACACTTCAGGATAAAGTTTTTGCTTTGGAAGCTGGTTCATCTTCTTCTTCTCAAGGCAAAGGAGTTTTGGAAGGTACCTTACTCTTAGATGGAAAATATATTAAAGTTTTATTTGATTCGGGTGCATCTTTGAGTTTCATATCTTCAGAATCAGTACAAAAGTTTTCTCTTAACCCTAGTACCGTGGATAGACCCATTATTGTATCTAATCCTATTGGTGGAGCAACAAAATTGGATACGATCTGTAAGGACTTGAAGCTTTCTTATTTGTCCCATAGTTTCTCTTGTGACCCGTATGTGTTAAATTTTAAAGGATTTTATCTTATTTTGGGAATGGATTGGCTCGATAAGTATAAAGCAGTCCTGAATTGTGATGAAAGGACAGTTTCATTGGAGACTGATTTGGGTAGGATTGCCAAAGTGTCGTGCGATAGTTATGGATTTCACTTGAGTAGTCTTTTACTAGGAGTTGAGACTTCTCAAGAGGAAGTTGAGGAAATTGATGTGGTTCAAGATTTTCCTGATGTTTTTGAAGAAGTTAAGTGTCTTCCGCCACATCGAGAGATTAAGTTTCGTATTGATTGATTCTAGGAGCAGTGCCGGTGATTCAACCCAGTAGGAGAATGCCTCCTAGAGAGAGAGAAGAGTTGGTTAAGTAGACGTAAGATCTTTTGGAGAAGGGTTTGATTAGACCCCGTTTTTCTTGTTGGGGCTCTGCTGCAGTGTTTGTCACCAAATCGGATGGTTCGCTAAGGTTTTGTGTTGATTATAGAGAATTGAATAAAGTGACCATTCGAAATAAATATCCTTTTCCTCGCATTGATGATCTTTTTGACCAGTTGCATGGAGCTTCTATCTTTTGTCAACTGGATCTAGCTACAGATTTCCATCAATTGAGAGTAGCTGAGAATAGTATTCCCTTGACAGCATTTAGGGGACCGAATTGTTTTTATGAGTGGTTGGTTATGCCATTCGGATTAACCAACACTCCTGCCTATTTTGTTGACCTCATGAACCATGTCTTTAGGGATGTGTTGAATAAGTTTGTGCTGGTATTCATTGATGATATCTTGGTTTACTCCAAATCAGAAGAGGAGCACAGACATCATTTGAGGATTGTATTGGAGACTCTGAGGAAGCATGTGTTGAAAGCAAAGTTTTCAAAGTGCCATTTTTGGAAATCAAAAGTTAAATTTTTAGGGCACATTGTTTCTGGTGAAGGCATTTCAATAGATCCAGCAAAGGTTGAAACTATTTTGCAATGGAAACAGCCGGAGACACCAACAGAAGTTCGCAGTTTTCTGGGTTTGGCTGGCTACTACAGAAAATTCATAAAGGATTATTCCAAAATTTCTTCGCATCTGACCAAGCTAACAAGGAAAGGAACTAAATTCAAGTGGACACCTCAGTGTGAAGAAGCTTTTAAGGAATTGAAGACAAGGCTAACTAGTGCACCAGTACTTGCTATTCTGGATGGGAAGAGCAAATTTGAAGTATATACGGATGCATGTTTAGTTGGATTGGCTGCAGTTCTGATGCAGAATGGCAGAGTGATTGCGTATGCTAGTCGACAATTGAAGGCCCATGAGAAGAACTATGCTACGCATGATCTAGAACTGTTAGCTATTGTTTTTGCTTTGAAGATCTGGAGACATTATCTTTTGGGAGAAAAGTTTGAGTTATTCACGGATCACAAACCGTTGAAATATATTTTCTCTCAAAAAGATCTTAATTTGAGACAGTAGAGATGGGTTGAATTTTTGGCATCTTATGATCTGGATATTTTGTATACTCCGGGGAAAGCAAATGTCGTGGCTGATGCTCTTAGTAGAAATGTTGTTTTATCTCTTTTGGAAGTTATTCCATCTCTCCAGGAAAAGATCATTGGTAAGCAAATGGAGGATAAGTCCTTTGAGGAAATAATTCTTGGAACTAAGGGCGGGCGGTATTCGGATTTCAAGATAGACGATCAGGGAATTTTAAGGATTAATGGTCGTTTGTGTGTGCCTAATATTGATGACTGAGGCAAGAAGTTTTAGCTGAATGTCATCGTTCTAAATTGAATATTCACCCGGGAATCTCGAAGATGTATAAAGATATGAGGAGAGTTTTCTGGTGGCCGAGTATGAAGAAGGATGTAGCTGCTTTTGTAAATAGTTGTGCCATTTGCCAGCAAGTGAAGGGAGATCAACAAAAGTCTGCAGGACTATTGCAACCTTTGGAAATTCCAGATTGAAAGTGGGAAATGATCTCGATGGACTTCATCGACGGTTTGCCTAGGACCAGGAAAGGAAATGAAGGAGTTATTTTGGATCGTTTAACGAAGAGTGCCCATTTTATTCCAGTTAAAGCGACTCGTACCGCAGTTTCTTTGGCAGAAATTTTCTTGGAAGAAATAGTTAGATTGCATGGTGTTCCTGTTAGCATAGTAAGTGACCGTGATCCTATTTTTACTAGCAAATTTTGGGAAGCTCTACAATCAGCAATGGGAACAAGTTTAAGATTAAGTACAGCCTATCATCCTCAGACGGACGGACAAACGGAAAGGCTTAATCGTATTTTGGAAGATATGCTGTGAGCTTGTGTATTGGATTTTGGTGGATCATGGGAAGACCATCTTCATCTAGTGGAATTTTCCTATAATAACAGTTATCAAGCGAGTATTAAGATGGCTCCTTATGAAGCTCTGTATGGAAGACCGTGTAGATCCCCTTCTTGTTGGATTGAATCGAATGATCGACTTGTGCTTAGACCCGATCTTATTCGTGAACCTTCTGCGAAGGTTGAGCTTATCAAGAAAAGGATGAAAGCTGCTTAAAATCGTCAGAAGAAATATGCAGATAAGAGATGAAGACCCTTGGAATTTGAGATCGGAGATTTAGTTTTTATCAAAGTTTCCCCAATCAAAGGTGCTATAAGATTCGGTAAGACGAGAAAATTTGCTCCGAGATATATTGGTCCATTCCGAGTATTGGAAAGAATTGGAACTGTAGCCTACAGGATTGAATTACCAGAACGGATGTCTGGGATTCACAATGTATTTCATGTGTCTCATTGAAGGAAATATATTCATGACCCATCATTAGTGATAGAACCAGTTGTTCAGGAAGATTTAGAAGTCGAACCCAACCTGACTTTGGTTAGAGATCCGGTTCAGATTGTAGATCAAGACGAGAAGCAGCTCAGGAACAAAGTGGTGAAACTCGTCAAGGTGCAATGGAGTAAGGATCCCAGAGATTGTACCTGGGAAACTCTTGATAGTTTTAGAAAAGCTTGTCAAAATTTATGTCCGAATAATTAGTAATGATGTTAGAATTGACTGTTTGATTATTTGTTTTGTATGGATGATATGTATGTTTGGATTGATAATATTAAGTTTTTGAAATTAATTGTTGTTTAAATTTCGGGGACGAAATTTTTTTAAGGGGGGAGGAATGTGACATCCCGAGATTTTGACCCTATTATTATAATAAGTGTTTAATTAAATTTAAATAAAATATAATATTTTCATTTATAAATAAATAAGATGTTGGATATTTTTAGTTGTATATGTGTTAGAAAGGAAATTTATAATTTCAAAATGTAAACTAGACTCTTTAACAATATTCAAAAATCAAATCTGTTTTATTTAATTAAATTAAAAGTTTTGTATGAATGGCATTTAATATCAGATATAAGAATGTAGTTAATAAAAATAAGTACAATAATACAATTTTATTCATATTAAATATAAATATAAAATACATAGGTGCAAATACATTACAAATCCAATATTGAAAAATTAACTTTAAATAAAAATAAGATTTAAGTACTGTTTGAGAGAGATGGACATGGAAATGAATATATTGTCTACTGGATAAGATTGGAGATAAGGTCAAAACAGATGGGTCATAAACTACAAGAATTCTACCATAGCATGCAGAGTCAAGATTGTGATGAAAGCTCCACTGGGGATTAATATAATTAGCAGCTTTAGTAGATAGGCTAAATCCTTTCTCACCCAATATTGTCTGACCATTCTCCCCAAATCCTTTCACTTGATCCCCATTTAAGAAGAGACAAAAGAAGTTTTAGATTTTTTAATGCATGGGCTAATCATGTTGAGTTTATTGATATAGTTACTACTACACACAATACCATTTTCTGTTTTGGTAACCTTATGTACAAGTTTTGCAGGAAATTGAAAAGTATAAAGCAATCTCTCAAAACATGGGCTTCCTCCACCTTTGGGCATGGCAGTTTGCTCTCTACCACTCTCACTGAACAGCTCAAAGCAAAACAAGATCACATGATGGAGTTTCCTGATGATGTCAATGCTGCCATTGAAGAAGGTCGCTTATTCTTGGAGGTTAATCAAGCACTGCAGCTGGAAGCAAGTATGAAAAGCCAGAAGCTACGCAACAGATGGTATGAAGAAGGTGACAAGAACACAAAATATTTCCATGACTCTCTTCGGGTCAAACATGCCAGAGAAAACATATACAACATAATGGATGACCATGGTAATGAATACTCTTCACCTGAAACTGTTGATCAAGCCTTTATTGATTACTTCACTGATATTTTTAGCAATAATTCTGGCTTCACTCCTAACCTTAGCATCATTTCCTCCCTTCCTCTGCCAAGTATTTCAGTTCTGCAAGCTCAAACCTTAATAAAACCAGTCACTGATGAAGAAATCAAAGTTGCCCTTTTCTCCATGAACCAAAATTCTGCTGCTGGACCAGATGGTCTGAATGTTAAGTTCTTCATAGTAACGTGGTCTGTGCTTGGCCATGATTTTTGTAAAGCTATCCATAATTTCTTCAATAAGTGTACTATGCTAAAACAGATTAACGCAACGAACATTGCATAAATCCCTAAGGTTTCTCCCCCTCATAAAGTTTCTTCCTTTAGGCCAATTTCGTGCTGTAATGTTATTTACAAATGTATATCGAAAATACTTGCAACAAGGCTTGTGTGTGTTCTTCCTTCTATTGTGTCTAACAACCAAGCTGCCTTCATCCCTTCAAGAAACATTCTTGACAATGTTCTCATTGCTCATGAGTTGTTGAAAGGATATGGAAAATGTAATGCCACTCCTGCTGCAACACTTAAAATTGATATATCTAAAGCCTATGATTCTATTCACTGGGAATCAATTGTTAGGATTATGGCAACAATGGGCTTCCCCAAAATCTTTGTTTCATGGATATACATTTGCATATCATCCCCATCATTCTCTGTCATTGTTAATGGTAGGCCAGTTGGCTACTTTAGTTGCCAAAAAGGCATAAGACAGGGAGACCCTATTTCTTTATTTATTTTTCTTTTAGTCATGGAAGTGCTCACTGTTCTTCTTAACATCAAATATTCTCAAAGATTGATTAAGTACCACCCCAAGTGTTCTCTGCACAACATATCCTCCATTATGTTTGCTGATGATGTGATGATATTCACTAAGCCTGAAGCTTCCTCTTTAGGTGAAATTCTGAGTTCTCTTAATACCTTTCATCTTGTGACTGGGTTATCCATCAACAAGGCCAAATCTTCCTTGCTGTTTGCTGGTATCACTGATGTTCAGGCAGCTTGTATGTACCAGTATAGTGGGTTTACAAGTATGCACGATGATATGAGGTACCTTGGCTTGCCCATTATAACAAAAAGAATTACCATAGCCGACTGCCTTCCCCTTTTTAACAAAATAACTGGTGTTATGAATGCTTGGGAAAATCGTCGAATGTCACCAAGTGGTAGGCTTGTGCTAATTAAATCGGTTGTTTTCCCATCCTTGGTTTATTGGGCACGCTCTGTTATTCTACCTACCAAGCTTCTGCATCTCGTTCGCTCTGCAATGATCAGATATTTTTGGACTGGTAGCATGTTCAATAAGAAACTATTGCCATGTTCTTTTGCAAAATGTGAAACTTCTCTTAAGTTGGGAGGTCTGGGAATTATTAATGCTAAAAATTTGAACAAAGCTGCTTTTAGTAAACACTTCCATGATGTTATAAAAAAGAAAGATTGTCTATGGGTCAAATGGACATGGGCGTATAATATTAAGCATGGTAGGTTCTGGATGATGGATGTAGCTCAAGACAGTAGTTGGACATGGCGAAATATTCTCAAACTCAGGGATGAGTTCCTTCCCATGATTCAATACCGCGTGCATCATAACACAAGTATAAGTTTTTGGGATGAACCCTGGGTACGCTCTGGTATGATTCTGTCTACATTTATTGATCATGCATTGATTATCCAATCTGGAGTTCATCGTGAGGCCAAAGTCAGTGAGTACTTAACTGATGGTAAAATCTACCTACCTTACAATAGTAGCCATGTTATTAGGCAGCTGTGGAATACTATCCAGTGCACTAGGTACAATACTGATCAAACTTCAATCATGACTTGGAGTAATAATCCCTACAGTATTAAGCTGGTAACAAATCTCTTGAGTAATGACATTGAATACCCTGCTGCTAAGTGGTTCTGTTGTGTGCATTTCCACCACCGAACCAGCGAGCACAGGGACACCACCGAACCAATGCTCCCCCCTACATGCCGAACCAATGCCTCTCCCCCTACATGCCGAACCAGCTCCTCTACCATCCCCTACCGAGCCAAACCTTGCTCTACTACATGCCGAACCAACCGCATCTCCATGCGCACCGAACCAACTCCACCATGTCCCACCGGACCAACACACGCCGAACCAAGCCCACACCAAACCAACACCATTACCGGACCAACCATTGCTGGACCAAATTACATCTCCATCCATTTCCGAACCAAGAGGATGCCGAACCAACGTCGCTAGGCCAAATTACATCAGCCCAGGCCCACCAGCAGCTATATACATCCAAGACCCCTGCCCTCAGCCTCACTCTATAAATAGAGGGGCAGGGGTACAACAATGGCAGACAAGTTTGAGAGCTCAAGCACGGAAGGAACTTTCAAACAACTTTCATATACTTGTATACAAAGCTTTGTACTTGTAATCTGAAAGAAAAGAGAGAATAACATATAAAGTGGACGTAGGCACGTTCTGGCCGGACCACTATAAATCTGCGTGTCTTTTACAGTTTAGCCCCTGTTTTTTTTATATATTTGCATAAATCACCCAAACCGCTAAGAACAACATAAAATAAACTAAATCATACGACTTTGAGGTGTTTGTCCATTTTTTGTGCAAATATTTTTAGTGCTTTCACTGAGAAACTTGGAACTCGAAGCTTCAGCTTCCCTCATTCAACCTTCTTTCCCAATAGCACCCTTCATTGGATAGGAAACATGACTTCCAGGCCGAGAAAAGACGCCAACAAGGGAAAGAACGTTGCAACCAGCAGCGCTCCAGATCCAGTGGATCCAGATCAAGAGAACCATCCCACTACGACAGCAGTGCCAAATGTAGATCAGGCAATTCCGACAGCCCCTGCCGCGGAACAACTGGCAGCAATCACTAGGGCAGACCTAGACAGAGTTGTGGTTGAAGTGACTAACCGCTTCGCATCCCAACAAGAAGCTTTGGTGAACCAACTCATGTCACGCTTGAGGGATGCCGAAGAATCCAACCGCAACACTGAATCATGGGGTGAGTCTCAATCTGGAGGATCTCGGAGACAACAAAGGTCTTCCCTCTTCGAAGAAGTTATCAACAGGAACAACAATGATAGGGGCCGCGCCCGGACTCAGGCCGAACTCCGACTCGAGGAAGCGCTTGGAACCGAACCCAACGGGGGAGGCACCAGGCGAGGGTCGGATGTAGCTGAGCCAGTCATGCCGCCTAATCAAAGAAACCCCGCTGAACGGAGCCGAGCTAGAACCCAGCCCGAAGTTGACCCCATGGAAATGCTCGAAACAGAACCCCACAGGGAAAGATCAAGGCAGGGGCCAACTGTAGCTGGTCCTAGCATGCATCCGAGCAGCCAAAGACAGCCACTGGATAACGTCAGAAATGATAGACTATACCATCCCTACAGGCCATCTGGACGAGATCGATCTTGCAGGGAAGAATCAAGCTCATTTTTGTCCGCTCCAAATTCTGATGAAAGAATGGCACGATTATTCAGGGAATGCGTCCGACGGGAGCAAAGGGATCGAGGGATAGGCGCTAGGGTAACCAGCCCTTTCACCCGCGACATCGAAACCACCATCACCCCTCGAGAATGGAAAATGCCAACGATGGAACCGTACAAGGGAACTTCCGACCCCGTTGTACACCTGCAGAGATACACACAGCATATGCTCATGAGCGGAGCAACGGAAGGAGTGTTGTGTAAATGCTTTCTGCTATTCCTAGCAGACCTAGCTACCTCCTGATTCTGCCATCTACCCCAAGGATCTATCAGCACATGGGAGATGTTGAAAGAAAAGTTCATTAGCCAGTTCCGCATTCATGTGGAACAACCCAAGGATGCTTATTCTCTATCTACTGTCAAACAGAAATCCGAAGAGACACTGCAACAATATCTAACCCGGTTCAACGCCGCAGCGGCCGCAGTCCAAGATGCCGATGAGAAACTCACCCTAATGGCCCTCTGTAGTGGTGTGCACCCAGATACCAAGATTGCTAGAAGACTAACTAAAGAAAAACCAGCTACCTTGCCTGATTTCTTCCATGAAGCTGGGAAGTACATGAGACTCGAAGAGGCTGCCACTGAAAGGCAGACAGGACCACAGGCTAAGACGGCTCATGGAAATGCCCCCGCCGCAGCGAAGGACATTCGGAGAAACGACTCCAGAGACAATGCGGGGGCAAGAAGGGAGAAAAGCGCTTGTACCGACCAGGACCGAGATTTGACGCTTACACTCCCTTGAATGAAACAGTCGAGAACATCTTCCTGGCCACCCAGGACGAACTTACATACAAGCGCCCCCTGTACAAGAAAGAGTCAGATCGTGCAATCCAGTCTGGAAAATTCTGTCATTTCCACGAGTCTCATGGGCACGATACCAATGAATTCCGCCATCTCCGAGACCTAATTGAAGAACACATCAGGAGAAGGAGGCTGGAATGTTATGTGAAGGGCCAGGACAGGACTCCAGCTCCCGTCAAGGAAAACCCAGGGCAGCTCCACCTGGAGACAGGAGGAGGAAATCGCAACACCGGCGGTTCCAGCCAAGAGAAGATAGTGGTCCATACAATATCAGGAGGGCCACACATCGCCGACAAGAGCTGGGCAGAAATGGAAGGATATGGAAACTCACTCAGAAGCGAGGAAGACTGCGTCAATTCTGTTATGGAAGAACGCCACCCTAAACGGAAGGAAAATAATGACATCACATTCAGTGGGCGCGGCCTAGAAGGAAGGCAATACCCTTACATGGATCCTATGGTCATCTCTGCCTGGTTCGGCCCAGCTGAAGTTTTTCGAATCCTAGTAGACACTGGAAGCTCAGTGAATATTCTGTTCAAGCATGCTTTCGACAAAATGAAGCTGTCAATGAAGGACGTGTCTCCCTGCAATAAACCGCTACACGGTTTCACTGGAGAAGCAAAGATGCCCCTCGGACAATTGGATCTCTTTGTTGAATTGGGAAGTCATCCCCGCTCCGCCGTTCGGAAACAAACATTTGTGCTAATAGACAACCACTCGGCCTACAATGCCTTTTTAGGAAGACCAGCCTTGTCCGACTTCCAAATTGTCCTTGCCCCATGGTGCCTGAAGATGAAGTTCCCAACGGATAATGGAGTAGGAGAAGTAGAAGGGGATCAAGACGCCGCTCGGGACTGCTATGTAACCGAACTTCGCAATAATCGCAGGAGAGATAAAGGGAAGAATGCAGAGACTGCTCTCTGCAAGAAAATCTTGGAAGCATAGCAACTAAAGAAATCCTCTCCTCTTCGATATACAAGTGATCTCTTTAATGAATTAGACCCTAGGGACAGAGAGGAGGAGTCCACCGCCGAGCCTGCAGAGGCTATGGAGTTTGTATCTGTAGACAAATGTGACTCGAGTAGACTACTGAGGATTGGGTCTCAGTTAAAAACAGAATTGAAAGACCAACTTATTGATTTCCTTCGCCACAACTTGGATGTGTTTGCATGGACACACACTGATATGACTGGAATCTCCTCGGACATAGCATGCCACGCACTAAACATCGATCCTACCAAGGTACCGGTAAAGCAAAAGAAGAGAAGTATGGGGGCAGAACGATCAGCAGCCCTCGAGGAAGAAGTAAAGAACTTACTTGCCAATGACTTCATACGTGAAGCCATCTACCCGGAATGGATCGCTAACCCGGTACTGGTAAAGAAAGCTAATGGGAAGTGGCGAACATGCATCGATTTCTCCAACTTAAATGACGCTTGCCCGAAAGACTGCTTCCCACTCCCCCGAATCGACCAACTCGTGGACAACACTGCCAGACACGAACTTTTATCCTTTATGGACGCATACTCAGGATATAACCAGATCCCTATGCACGCCCCCGTTCAAGACCACACTAGCTTCATCACTGACCGAGGATTGTACTGCTACAAGGTAATGTCATTTGGACTTAAAAACGCCGGAGCTACTTATCAGCGCCTCGTCAACAAGATGTTTGCAGAACTGATAGGACGAACTATGGAAGTTTATATGGATGACATGCTGGTAAAATCGAGGAAAGCCAACGACCATATAAACCACCTGGACGAGATGTTTCAAGTACTTCACCAATATGGAATGAAGCTGAACCCTCGAAAGTGCTCCTTCGGAGTATCATCGGGAAAGTTCTTGGGATTCATCGTTCATGCCAGGGGGATTGAAGCAAACCCCTAACAAGTCCGAGCTTTACAAGATATCAAGACACCATCTACTCGAAGAGAGATGCAAAGCCTAAACGGGAAAGTGGCCGCCCTGAGTAGGTTCATCTCTAAAGCAACCGACAAATGCATCCCTTTCTTCGAAGCTCTAAAGAAAGACAAAGGAAAGTTCGAATGGACTGACGAATGCTCGACAGCCTTCCTTAACTTAATCGGACACCTCCAGAGACCACCGGTACTTTCAACTCCAAATGAAGGCGAGGAACTATACCTATACCTTGCTGTGTCACTACATGCCCTAAGTGCCGCGCTGGTGAGAGAAGACAACCGCACGTAACGGCCCGTATACTTCGTAAGTAAGAGGTTTATGGAGGCAGAAGTCAGATACCCTAAACTTGAAAAGTTAGCATACTGTATGCTTATCACGTCGCGGAAACTGCGACACTATTTCTAGTCTCATTCCATCAGAGTTTTAACCGATCAACCGCTAAGGCAAGTGCTCCATCGCCCCGACACTTCTGGGCGATTACTTAAGTGGTGCATCGAACTAAGTCAATATGATATCATTTACCATCCTCGCACCGTTATTAAGGGGCAAGCCATAGCTGATTTCATTGCCGAATTCACTACTAGCGAAGGTAAGGACCAATCTGAAATAGCAGAAGATATCAAGTGGAATCTCTTCGTAGATGGAGCGTCGAACGAACAAGGCTCGGGGCCAGGTGTTGTGATAATCACCCCCAAGGGAAAGAAGCTGCACTACGCCCTAAGATTGGAATTCGCTGCCACCAACAATGACGCAGAATACGAAGCAGTGATAGCCGGATTAGAACTTGCACTGGAAATTGGAGTCAGTTCTTTATGTCTCCATAGTGATTCTCAACTTATTGTAAATCAAATATTAGGAGAGTTCCAGACTCGAGGAGAACGACTCACAGCATACCTAAAGAAGACCAAGCTGCTACTTAACCAAGTGGATCACTATTTGATCAGACACATTCCTCGAGAGGAGAATCAAGAGGCCGACGAACTGGCAAAACAAGCTAGTATGAAGAACATCACTATTTTCGGAGCATTAACCATCTCAAAACAGATGGCACCAAGTTTCGAGCAAGTAAATCTGATAGCTGCAACCGAGGAAGAAACATGGATGACCCCTATCCGAGAATACTTACAAAACGGCACACTTCCCGACAGGCGTAAGGAAATTAAGAAAATCTTAAGGAAAGCTTCCCTCTATACATTGCAAGAAGGCATCCTCTATCGGCGCGGCTTCTCTAACCCCTTATTACGATGTGTCGCTGGAAGGGAAGCCAAGGAAATCTTATCCAACATCCACCAGGGAAGCTGCGGAGATCACACTGGAGGGCAGACTCTGGCAAAGAAGATACTCCAGTATAGATATTTCTGGCCCACCTTGAACAAAGACGCCTTAGACTTCGTCAGAAAATGTGACAGATTTCAGAAATTTGCCAAAATTCCTCGACTACCGACAAATGAGATCACTCAAATGACTTGCCCTTGGCCCTTTGCAGTATGGGGAATTGACTTGATTGGTGAACTGCCAATGGGCCGAGGCAGAGCTAAATATGCTATAGTAGCAGTCGACTATTTCACCAAATGGGTGGAAGCGGAACCTCAAAGTAAAATATCTTCGACAAAATCATTAACTTCTTGATCAAAAATGTTCTGTGCAGGTACGGAGTACCGCTCAAAATCATATCAGGCAATGGACTTCAGTTTGACAGCGAGGAATTCACCGACTGGTGCCAAGAGCACGGGATTCACAAAAGCTTCTCATCCGTGGCTTATCCCCAGGCAAATGGCCAAGTCGAAGCTGTCAACAAAATTCTCAAAACGCTGATCAAGAAGAAGCTTGAAAAGTCAAAGGGCGCTTGGGTGGATCAACTTCCTACGGCACTTTGGGCCTACCGCACATCTTTCAGAACATCAACAGGGCATACTCCTTTCTCTTTGGCATACGGATCGGAGGCAATGCTCCCAGTTGAGACTATTGTGCCTTCCCACCGTAGGATCCACTACAACCCAGAAGAAAACGAAGTACTCCTCCTCATGTCTTTGGATCTGATTGAGGAGAGAAGAAATGATGCAGCACTCAAAGTAGCAGCTCACAAACAAAAAGTGGCAGCACTATACAACTCCAAAGTCAAGCATCGCAACTTACAAGAAGGAGATCTTGTCCTCAAGCGAATCTTTCCGCGCCTCGGGGCACTGGACCGCATCTGGGACGGACCATATGTAATTCATCAAGATCTTCACAAAGGAGCTTATATTTTGTCAGCAGTGGATGGAGAGGTGTTCCAAAGGGCATGGAACATCCGACACCTCCGTCGATACTTTTTTAACTTGTGCTGCCCATATGAAGTGAATTAACAAAGAGAATCAGTGGACGTAGGCATTTTCGTGCCGAACCACTTTAAAAAACTTGGCTCTTGTTAACTTGTTCCTTTATATCTTGGCTACTTGTTAAGCTTTATCCTTTGCCGTTGAACAAAATCCTTTGCAGATGACATTTCAATTCAGAGCTTCACAACACAACTCCACCTGGACAAAATCTAACAGGTACGCTACGATCCTATGCCCTCGCCAATGAGACACTTTGCTCCGGTATCCCTTTACCGCGAGTTAACTCATTGTTTGCCTCGGCCCTTAAAGCCGACTGTAATAAGCCGAGTATAAGCCACCGAGAAGGCCGATTATGCCATGGCAGCTCATTACAGCGATTCGGCTCGCCGGCAACTGTGAACAGACCATAAGCCCCAACATAAGGTGTGGCCAGCCAAGGGCAGTTCACAGTTGACGATCGGCCCCCACGCTAGCCGGCCACAGTAAATCGAATAATACCCACGATTACGGGCCATAATGGCCCGGGTAGTTACTATGCGCGATCGGCTCCGATGTGTCTTAAGTGCGGCTGTGGTAAAAAAGAAAACTCCCCGCAGAGGCGTAAGATGGGTGACAAATGTCTACAAGACCCACAACTAGGGAAAGTGACTACAAAACCCATTTGCCACGAACTTAAGCACATCGACGGCCTTCCGTGACTGGAAGTTTTACTTTTCCTATATTTCCATTTCATTTAAAACTTTTCTCATATTCTCCGTAACGGTGCTTGAAAGTACAGGACACGAAATAGGGAACGCTCGCTAATGGGAACAGAAACTTACAATCGGATGACGAGACACTCAACAACATTCCGTGCTTAGTCTTACAGGGCGCACGAAGTTGCCGTCCACAGCCGAAACATGAAGGGCAGTACCTTATACTTTTATACATTAATGCATAGCTGCAGTTCATATTCACACATCACATTTACATTGCAAAATGAGAAAATTATACTTTAAGCAAAAAACATGGCATCAGGCACAGTCAAGCCACTAGTAACATGCATAGTTACATCACTTACACAGCACAAAAAAATAGCGATAACATTCCAACATAAAGGAATCAGCTTATGTTATGAAATTATATAAAGTCATTCGTCATAAACAATATTATTACAGTCACATCAATGTTTTGGACTAACATAAACACCGATAAAAGGAAATCAAAAGGTGACCGAATCCAGACAAGGAATCAGCTGCGTCCGCACCTCACCCTCATCCTACCAGCTCTCCAAGCCTACTTAGCCGCAGGGTCGGAACTCCCAGCATGCTTATCAGAAGTCCCACCTGTCCAATTCAGAAGAGGAATCCATTAAACCAACAACGGACGATCAAGTCATGAAAAACTAAAATAGGGAGAACTCACCAGCACCCGCTTCTTGGTCCTAATCCCCCAACTGCAGACCGGCTTCCTCCGCAGCAAGTAGCCGCATCCCCTCCTTCACCGCTACCTTCTCCTCCTTTGAGAACTGGGTGGTTACCATGTCCATCCTGAATGCCGCTCCACCTTCCTTATCCGCATCGGCCTTGGCCTCCTCCAAAGCCCGGAGATATATCGTAGCCATGATCCGGGGATAGTCATCCATCCAGGATAGATTACCCTGCTTCCCGGTACGGAAGTACATATCCTGCAACATCTCATCCATCATTCCCTCATTCTCCTCAAGCTCCCTCACCCGGGCCTCGGAGGACAACAATTGGCGACGGCAACATCCCTCTCCGATCGATATCTCAAGCGGTCAGCCTGGAGAGACCTCCTCATTTCCTCCATCTCTTCCTTTAGCCTGGCCTGAGCAAGCTCTACGGCCTCAAGCCTCCCAGATAACTCCTCTACTTGCTCGAGATCCGCCCTCCGAACCTCATCCACCGTATCAATGGATATGTCAATCCGCTCCTTGCAGGCGGCCTCCACCTTTCGCAACTCAGCCTTGCTAGCCTCCTCCATGAGTGGACGTTTAGTCGTCGGGTGGCCGCCTCATGCTGGGATATCTGGATAGCCTGATCGGCAAGCTACTTGGCCTGATCAGAAACCTGTAGCCGCAATCGGATGTTAGCACTTCCGATTTCCTCCCCAGCCCTGGCCAGTCGAGCATGATGCTCCATTAACCTCTTGGTTTCCTCAGCCACCCGATCGATACTTGCCTTGGCATCATTCCCCATGGTCACAATCCGAGTAGTAAGCAAATCGAGGTCTAATGACTTAGCCTCATCAAGCACCCGTACCATGGGATTGCGGGAAAGAAGATGCTCACCCGTGACCTCGTCAAAAGAGATATCCTGAAAACTCGGGTTCAGATCCGGGTAGCCGGCAAAGGGGTTGCGATCCAAACCAGGACGGTCTATCGGAGTGACGGTTGGATTTCCGGACAGATGGGGGGAAGGCATAAACTCAGTATCCTCTTCAGTAATATCATGGATGGGCTGGACTGGAGGCTGGGGGCCAGGAGAAGGTTCAAACGAAGATCGGCCCCTCTTCCTCTTTTGCATATCTTCCTCAATGGCTCCAAGAAGAGGGCGATATCTAACTACATCCCCAGAACGGTTAGTTGGCGGCTTTGGTTTGGCAGAAGCTTTGAGTAGCTTATGCTGTTCGAGGCGGTGCCGAATATATGATGACTTGGTCGCCTTATCTGCTTCTGGAATAAAAGCTAAGTGTTACGAACATACAATGGTCCATAATTCGAGAAATATGTTAAGTTAAAAAGAGTGAGAAGACACATCTATTATACAAACCCTGCGGAGGAGTAGGATACTGCAATAAGTCCTGAATCTCATTCCAGGACGGAAGCGAACCATAAAATATTCCTAAGTCCCTATCGTAAATGGAGTCTGCAGAAGTCAAAAGTTCACCTTGAATCACTGGAGTCGCCGTAGCTGAAGAACTCTTTGAGAATGAATTGGCGCCAGCCCCAGCCTTGTCAACCTCCTTTGCCTTCTCAACCAAAGCCGATCCTTCCTCCGACTCCCCAAAAGCCTGACGGAAAGCATCATCCGTCCACTCATGAATCTCTCCCGCTTGCCCAGAGGTTAAGGCATCAACGCCACCACCACTCTGTCCATCTCCTCCTTCACCCTCACCTCTATCTTCCTCCACATCTTCCTCTCCCGGGGCAAATGGGCAAGTTCTAGGAGAGGGACCATTAGACTTCTTAAGCTTCTTACCTCCGACAACGGGAGGCTTTGTAAAAGGTTCCCTCTTGCCACTCTTCACCGTGGCCCCTTCCTTGGCTTTGGCAGGCTTCTCCTCAGTTGTATCTCTCTGCTTAACCACGGACTGGCGTGGGAGGATCAAGTTGTGCTCCAGGAGAGTAGCGTTCCTGATCAAGTAAGAAGCCGACCGATCCCGTCCCGGAATGGCTCTTATTTCCCCAGCACCCTGAACCAAGGAATCATTCTCCACGACCGCAAAGCCACCTGTCGCTAGCAAGAAATGAAAGCATATAAGAAGAAGCGTTGCAGCCGAAACAAGGAAACTATAAATGATGTTCGACTCACAGCCAGAGGTGAAAAGGCGGAAGGAAACGGAGTCATCCCTGATGAAAAACCATTCTTTCTTAAACATACTAAGCTTCGAATATAGGTCCAGGACTGGTTTGAAAGGAACAGCCGCTTCCAAGCTAACGTACGGAGATCCCTTCTTGTAACCCCTCAAGTTATATAGATACCGGATCTCCCGGTTGGAAGGGGGCGCCCGTACCTTCTCTGGAAAATAATGTATAAGCACACCAAGATGGCGTAGGAATTGGGCTGAAGCTGGAAAGGAGCCACCTTCAGATAAGTAATGAAGCTGACTATCCAGGTATTAATGGGAGGAATGGCCCCACACATGCAGTGGT
The DNA here is from genome assembly GCA_030765085.1 of Allium cepa. NCBI lineage: Eukaryota > Viridiplantae > Streptophyta > Magnoliopsida > Asparagales > Amaryllidaceae > Allium > Allium cepa. The sequence goes on from CM060932.1 coordinate 171,868,549, forward strand.
ACCTACTATACGCAAAATATCCTTCAGGGGGATTGTAAGGCATCACCCCGTCCCCCGGCAACCGCATAAGCGCTCTATCTATCCCGAAGGAACGAGATATAACATCAAGTTGCTCCTCCTTTAGGGAGCTAGGAAAGAAATCGGGAGGGGAGACCGGAAGTTCCTGGGGACCATACCCATCCACTAACGACCTCGAGGTAGGTCCATGTTGCGCCGGTCTTGGCTGGGCTGGGGGCACGGAGGAGGACTCTCCTTCGCCCTTAGACTTCCGTTTATCTGATCGGGTTTCCACTTTGTGAGACATTTATCTACAAACACAAAAGCAAAAGCACGTTATTAAAACAAGAAGTATGGAAATATAAGCAAGCAAGTGCATAAAGCGAGCAGGTGAATATAGGTCTAGTGTTCCACTCAAGACTCAAATATGAAAGCTCAATCGGCGTAGCCCATTCGGCATAAAGTTCATCCGGTAAAGTAAATAATAAGTTTCATTCGGTACGCGAGGCCCCGAGCTCATTCGGTGATTGAATATAAAGATCGTTCGGCAGGATAGATCCTCACCTGGTTCGGCAAAGATTTTGATCCGGCTAAACATGTATGATTCGGCACAACTAGGTGATTCGGCACTTATATGGTTCGGCTGTCTCAAATGGTAGAGGATGAACGAAGGCCTGAAGCCCATATTTATAGGCGAAACCTATCGACCGGACCAACCGGTTCGGCACACCCAGGACCGAACGACTGCAGGAAAACAAAGCACGCCATGTGCATACACATGCCCTACTTTGGGGGGCAAGTGTTATGTGCATTTCCACCACCGAACCAGCGAGCACAGGGATACCACCGAACCAATGCTTCCCCTACATGCCGAACCAATGCCTCTCCCCCTACATGCCGAACCAGCTCCTCTACCATCCCCTACTGAGCCAAACCTTGCTCTACTACATGCCGGACCAACCGCATCTCCATGCGCACCGAACCAACTCCACCATGTCCCACCGGACCAACACACACCGAACCAAGCCCACACCAAACCAACACCATTACCGAACCAACCATCGCTGGACCAAATTACATCTCCATCCATCTCTGAACCAAGAGGATGCCGAACCAACGTCGCTAGGCCAAATTACATCGGCCCAGGCCCACCAGCAGCTATATACATCCAAGACCCCTGCCCCCAGCCTCACTCTATAAATAGAGGGGCAGGGGTACAATAATGGCAGACAAGTTTGAGAGCTCAAGCACGGAAGGAACTTTCAAACAACTTTCATATACTTGTATACAAAGCTTTGTACTTGTAATCTGAAAGAAAAGAGAGAATAACATATAAAGTGGACGTAGGCACGTTCTGGCCGAACCACTATAAATCTGCGTGTCTTTTACAGTTTAGCCCCTGTTTTTTATATATTTGCATAAATCACCCAAACCGCTAAGAACAACATAAAATCAACTAAATCATACGACTTTGAGGTGTTTGTCCATTTTTTGTGCAAACAGGTTCCCTGTTCTTTGGAGCAATGACTCACCTCCGAGAGAAAATTTAATGTTTTGGAAGGTTGTTAGCAGTGCTCTCCTAACCAGAGATGTATTAATTGGTTATGGTATTAGTAGTGTCCCTGACTGTGTTTTTTGTGAGCAGCATGTTGAAACAGTTGATCATCTATTCTTCGATTGCCCTAGTTTAAGTGCTCTTGTTGCTATGATTCTGTGTAGTCTACAAAGAACAGTTGCTGCCCCTTTCTCAGCTATAGATTGGAACATAATTCTGAAGGCAACGAGGTGGAAGAATAGTGGCTACCATGTTTTAATTGTTTGCATTAAAATTTATATGGACGTGATTTGGAAAGAGAGAAACAACATAGTTTTTGAAAAAAAGAGTAGAACTGTTTGCTCTCTCTGGTCTGATATTAGGCATCGTGTTTGCATGCAACTAATTAGGAAGGAGTGCCTGTTCCCTGACATTGTGATTGATAGCTGGAGATAATGTTCTTCCTTTTTTTTTTCTTCTTTGTGTTCTACTTTGTTAATCCCAGTATGTTTCTTTTTCTGATTCAAAGCATGTTTTGAATCTTTTTTATTGTGTTGTAATAAACTGGTAGGGGTCCAGTTAACCCCGCTGGCTTTGCCAAAGAAGATTTAAGTACTGTTTCTACACAATAACTTTTATAACTAAAATGAAATAAGCTTATAAATATTTAACATGAGTTTCTATATAAATATAAATACTTATAAATATGGTTATAAACATGAGCTTATATATTTAACATAAATATAACATAACAGTAGGATTACAAACATAAGTATAAAATTATAACTTGAATAAGATATAAATAAAAGTGTTAACTATTGAAAGACAAATATACATAATCTGTAAACAATGAAGAAAAATTGGAAACCTGCAAACATTACTCATATGTGATCATAAGAAAAATCATAATACAAACACAAATGAAAACTTGCAAACTGTATATACATAAGAAATCAAAACCTGCGAGCAACATTTATCTATATGTTAACATAAGTATGTTTAAACAAAAATCTGCAAGTATGAAATATGATTACATCTTAGTACAAATACACTGCAAATATCTTTGTACAAAATTCTGTCAGCAATGCATTATAATGTAAACCCATATGAATACATTCAGTACAGACAAAGCCTGAAATATGTTATACAAAATGTTTATGACAACAAACATTATGATATGTTAACATATATGTTAACACAAACATTAATTAGCATAACAATCTACTAAATATATAATCTCCTAGCCGAAATATGTCATAGATCTCAGGTTTTAGTACAAAAATAATATATAATAAAGCAAGATATTTTATCAAGCCAAAGCTTGTGCAAGAAGACAGCATTGTTGAAAGTTATAAATATTTGTATACATCATTTCTTATACCTTAACTCATATGTATCTTCAAAAGCAAAAGGAACTTCACAAACCTGATAAAGCAAAAGAGAAGAAAATAAATAATCAAAATTTCAAGTTCAAAGGTCAGGAAGCATAGAAGTTACAGAAATACAAATTTGCAAAACTACAGTACCCTTGCATCATCAAATATTTCTCTGTTACAACAGTTTTGGTGAGTAAACATGTTTTTCAATCTAACTTTTAATTTGTATTTCATGAAGTATTGTTATGATTTAAATTTCTGGAATGTTTGGCATAGTTTTATTTGTTCTACATCTTGATATTCTTACAGTTTTTAAATTTCTGTTGAATCAAAGGAAGTAAAGAATAATTCATACTTATATATAAAGTCATCTTGATTAATTAGTAATTTAACTAAGTAATAGTTGTTAAAGCTTCAGTTTAAAGTTTGAAGTGATTTTAAGATAGCTGTATAATTTAAACACTGGAAAACTTAAACTTACAGTAAAAAGGTAAGTAATGATCAAAATTCGAGTTGCTTAAATTGTAAATTCAAAGTTATATCTTGAAACAACATACTAAGTTAAGATTTTTAAGACCCAAATTATAATTTTTAGTGAACAAGTCTGAGAGCAGTTTGATAATAACCCATTTTTGCTTTTCTATGAATTTCAGATGATTAATTCAATAATTTTTGTTGAAATTTGACTTGAAGCAAGAGTAATATTGTAGGATCAATAGGAAATTGTTAAAATAATTTTCGAATGCAAGAATTGTTGTGGGGAATCAAAAATAGGGTTATGGGTTCTGTGTTTTCGAGCCCTGTTCATGTGAAGGTCGCGTCGCCGAGGCTTCACTGAGTGCTATGGGATTTGGATAGATGCTAGAGTGGGGTGTCGGCAAGATTTGATCGGAACCATGTCGTCTATGGCGGTCGTGACGGTGGGTATGAGGTGGTTTTATCCACTGTGTTCGTGGAAACAGTTCGACTTTTGGGCATTATTTTGATTTCGTCATTGTCGCGTTCTTCTGGGTTGCGATTTCCAACGAGAGGGGAGTTTGTGACTTGTTGGTGGTGTCGAGGTGCAGTAGCGCGGTGGTGGACCGCCGTGCACGTGCACGGCGGTGAGGAAGGATCCGGGCAATTTCAACTCGGGTGAAACGCGAGTTGGATCGTGTGTTACTTTGGGTCTTTTGCTTGTGAGTCGCGTGAGTGTGCTAGCTTACCTGTTGTTTAAAACTTAAACTAACTAAAAAAAACAGAGAGAAGATAGAAACAGGGAAGGAGGAAGAGTGACAGAGAGGGGAACGCGAAAGAGGTAAGGGTTGGTCTCGAATTCTGCACGAGGAAACTCAGAGTCGACTTCGGGTTTAATTCCAGTAACTTGCTAACCATATTAAAGTAAAATACGCTAAGTATAAATAGTATTGACCAAATTGTTTAAGCCGGGTTAAACTTTAAGCTTTGCAGAAAACAAAGGGAGTAATTAATGTAAATACAAAGTTAATTAAGTAGAACAACAAATTTTATAATTATAATTTCGTACGTAGTCCAAATTTTAATCAAATTTGTAATTAAAGATTTTAATGATAATCTTATGAAATCATTTGTAATTAAGAATCTAATTAATTATTTGAAGTTGGTTAATTAACAAATCATAGTTAACAGATTAAATAATTAATTAATGATTAAACGATTAAGTTAATTAATAATTAATGATTAATTAAACAATTAGAAATAATTAATTATGTAATTGAGTTTTATAAATCAATAATTAAGATTGTTGATTAATAATTAATTAATTAAGAGAATGATTAATAAGTAATGAACAAATGGAAATAAGTTAATTAATGTGTAATTGATTAAGCATGAATAAAATATAATTGATGTTTAAGTATGCAATTAAGTTTAAAACAAATCAAACTAAATGTTGATATGAATCGATGATTATATTGATCGTCTCTGATGTTTATTTATATCCTGTAGTGTTCTGTGATATTCTGGATATATCTGTGATGATTGTGTATGATTTATCTATATGAAATCGCTATATGTTTATCTGACGTTATTTATCTGTGTTAAATTACTATATGAATTCAATTGTTAAATTTAAACTGTTAAGTAATTAGACAACTTGGACTTTAAAATGGCGTTTGGATTTCGATGAGACCGGGATCGGATATCAATTGATATTCCGAAAACCACATCGATCCAAATTAAACGTTAGGTCGTGTAATCTCAAGTGAAGATCGAGATGGTGTTTCCAGAATGCAAGGGTTATCGTCGTTAACTCTGAGGATGATTCCAAAATGAGTGTAACGAGGTAATGCCTTCGGTTTCATTCGAACCCGGAACGAACTTGTATGGATTGAATGCTTTCAGCACATCGTCAGGTGGACGATGAGCATTCTAAGAGATATGTTCTAAAAAGGTAAACGCAACCTCAAGCCTCATCAACCGGGAATGGCTAAAACAGGGGATGTGCAGCAAGGTTAGGTGGGTCATGCCCAAGCAGGACGAGGTATACCCCTGTCTAGATGTCCCTTTTATTCGGCTGTGTGGGCGGTTGGTCTGCAGCCAACTACGGGGTTATCTTGTTCAGGACTGTTCAGTAAGGAATGGTTCCGGCCTTGTCTTGCAAGGGAGTTAGGGTGGCTCCTTGGTACTGTGATCTAGACCACGTACTGTGACGGGCGGTACCCCAGTAGCCCTGCCATTGTATGGGATCCAATTTCCAATAAGCGCCGTATGTTTTGATTGTGCCCAACTATGTTGGAATGTGAGATGTAAGCATTTCAGCTATTTCTATATTTTACTTGAAAACCCTAGACACTATTATAATATCACTGGATTTCCTATGAAATGTTTTGGGTAGCGTAAGGTAAAAACTTACCCGTATTTGTGTGTGGGAAGTCTTACGTGATACCTTTATTCTAAATGATTTTCAAAGTTAAACAACTTTAACTCGTTTACTCATACTAGACCCATGTCTGACCCGGAGTTTGTATTTTGTTTTTCATAAACTCTCGGGTACCCAAATTTTTACGGGTAGCCAAGGGATTCAGGTTAGCTTTGACGAATTCTGGAGGAGCAATGTAGCAAGAGGCTTCAGCGTTGTAGTTCCGCTGTGTTTGTTAGTTTATGATATTTGAGATGTATGTTCGAACTGATATGTATATGATAGTCATGTTGTATGATATTGTATAACTCTGATGTATATAACTATGTAATAGTTATGTTAATATATTATATTTTATTCCATTCCGCTGTGAGATTCTGATGTTGTTATTCTTTCTTTCTTTTCTTTTCTATTTCTACCCCTTTCTTTCTTATTGATGACACGTCTTCCTGGGCGTAGAAAGCCGGGTCGTCACAGGGGTTTACTGGGAAATTATAAAACACAGCAAAATTCAAATTTTGTGCAAAATTATATTGATAAAAACTCGAGTTTTGAATTCATGATCAGGTTCGTTTCCATAAAACATGATTTTTAAGTGAGAATTCATTATTTTTAAGTACACATGTAAAGAGAAATCGCTAATAGAACGAAAATTGGGTTTTGACCAAAATCTAATGATCGGCGTGATGATAAATCTTGTTATCGAATCTGGGGCACGCTTGTGGGTCAAGGATTACCAGAAAAACGGTGAAGTAATTTTTGGATCATCAAAGAGGATAGTCGACGTTAAAATAGGGTTTTGGGACCTCGTTTGAATGACGTTGTATTTATGGGTACTGCGCTGTCAAAGGAAGATCGGACTTCACCGCAAGGGTTGCGATCGAAGCTTGAGTGGTTGACGATGCTCTGGGTGGAGTGGTGCAATTTCTGGTGGCGTGGCTTATCGTCAGTGAGGTAGTTTGTCGATTGGGTTTTGTTCCCGAATTTGGATTTTTGGGTCAGATTCGTTTCTCGACCGAATTGAGTGGTAGATATGACCGTGATTGGTTGAGTGGATCATCGGTGAAGTGTAGAAGCCGGTGTCGATGACCGGAGTGACGTTGATCATCGGTGGAGGTGCACACGTGCACATGTACATTGATGTTCGTTGTGGTTTTGGGTGAGGGAAGAAGATAAGTTTGCTCGGGCTTGTCTCGAATCGTTGAGTGATTGGCTCGAAGTAAAGGAGGGACGCGAATGATTTTTAAACAGTTTCGAAATTTAAAAGAAAATCGTGATTTCAAAAAAAAGAAGAAGAAAAGGGTGTTTCTAGGATTACAGCTCGATGTTGATCGGGTTTTGCTCGAAGTTGGGGTCGGGGAAGAACAGGGTTTTGGCTCGGGTTTCTTGAGTTTGATAATTTAAAGCAATTTTAAAAATTATGAAAGGATTTAGTTTTAAAACAAATTAAAACAAAGTTATATAAATTAAATTTCCAAAAGAAAAGGATTAACAAAATTTTCAAAACAAACCCCAAATCTAAATTTAAATGATTTTAAAACTTGTTTTAGTTTTGAATAATCATATTAAGTTAATCATTTAAATTACCCTAAGTGCCTTCAAATTTAATTTGATGATGTAATTAAGTGATAGTCGAGATAAATGATTTATCTTAAATATTTGAAGTCTTATTAATAAAAGTAATTAAAGATTAATTACTCAAAGAATAATTACTTAATTATAGGTTTAATTAAAGATTTATCAGAGATTTATTTAAAGATTGATTAAGGTTAATTAATTACATGATTTAGGTAATTAATTAATGATTAAAAGGTTAATTAATTAATGAAATTATTAGGGATAATTACTTATTATAATTAATTAAATGGTAATTAATTAATGGTTAATTAATCAACGTAATTAATTAAGATAATTACTTAAAGGTTAATTAATTAATGAAAGTGATTAAGGAGTGATTTTAATTAATAATTAATTGATTTTTATAATTAATTAAGGATAATCAATCAAAGGATTTATTATAAATTTAAGTTTAATTAATAAATGATTGAAGAGTAATTAATCAAATTGATTTGTAGTTAATTAATATTAATTAACCAAGATTAAAAATTTATTCATAAGTAATTAATCTGATTTAATTTAAGTCAGATAATTTAATTTATTTTTACTTATGGATGTTTGGATTCTATTGGATGTTTGAATGGTTGATATTACTCATATGTCATGCTTTGTGATATTTTGCGATGCGAGTTGCTGTATATTGATCTGTGATATGTTTCTGTGTAAATACCCCTTGGCTCGTAGAACGACATTTGGAATTCGATGCGACAGGGAGTCGGATTCCAGTTGGTTATCCGAAACCCACATCGAATAGTAATGGTGAATCTTTGTGATTGATAAATTTACTTTATCTGTGAATCTGTGTATATAGATAAGCGTTATAGGATATACCGCTTATAGATATTGTTATTGAATCCATGATGATTGATGTTGTTGCACTAATGTGTAAAACCCTTGGACTACACCTTACACACATAAATATGGATTGCACGAGGAAATCGATTAAGCTACAGATTTTTAATGATTTTAAAGATTGAATTTTTGAATCCAAAATAGTTTTGGAATTGGAATTGGAAGCTTTTGAAAATGAGTTTCAAAAAACAAAAATTATTTTAAATAACTTAATAAAACTTGAAATTTAAATAATTTGATTTTGAATTCAAAATATGAAATTGAATTCAATGATTTGGAAATTATGGTCTAAAAAGATTATACAAGTTATAAAGGTGTTTATATGAGTTTTTAACAATTTAAAAGTATTGTTTTGGAAATTTAAATTTAACCCCAAATCTTATACTTGAATGACTTTAACTTATGTAAATGTAATCTGCTTTAACTTATGTGAAAGATTATTAAGACTTGTTTTCAAATCGAAGAGTGCTTTAAATGGTATATCTTTCATATTAAGGGCTTGAATTTGAAATGGTTTGGAAGTTATGAAATAAATCTTTATTTTAAAGATTGGATAAGTTAATCCAATTTGAAATGAAATTGTTTTGAAAAGCCGTAAATGAACCTTTGTGGAAAATTTGTGAACTTTGTGAAATAAATCTTTTTATTCAAAAAGATTTAAAATGGTAATTTGTTTTAAACCCTTTAACGAAAGGTTTTGAATAACAAGTTGTGACTTAACTGAAATCCCATATCCATATGTTTTTAAGTATTGCACGCATTATTCAGTTTAGCCGGGAGAGGACCTCGTGTCGTATAACCCATTTCGAATAATGATACGACGATATGGATAGCATTTGAAGACCGGTGGTGAAGACGGGGTATTTTCGAGAACGAAAGGATAACCCGTTGATTGTCTCTGCACTGAGTCGCGCCGGTATAGAGATTCCCTAAGTGATGGGAAGTCTGGTTGGGATTGTGAATACCTGGATTTGCAAGGGCTTCTTCGGAAGCGCCTTCCGTTCTGTTCAAACCCGGAACAGATTTGTATGGATGTATGTCTGACATTACACGTTGAGATGTTAAAACAGTTTCTATCGAATACATTTCTGCTTAGTGGCGGAGAATTTATTCTCTTAGCTTAACACCCTTCTCTGAGACGTACGAGCTCAGATGTTATGTGGTTGATGGTTGCTAGTGATACATTCCCAATTTGGTAATATAGCATACGAAGTCCTGCTAATCATTTGTTCATCAAAGCATGGCTTTGTGAAAAAGCGTAGCATTGTGGACGAGACCTCATTGAGCCTCACAACCCAGTAATGGTCAAAACAGGAAAAATGCGGCAAGGTTTCAGGGGTAGCTCCCCTAGGGTATGACCATTCGTTCTGGAAAAGGGTAGTTTCTTGGTATGGAGCCCAGATACTTACTCATGTGGGCACTGTAGTATATTTATTAATGTGTGATGTTGTTGGTGTAGAGAATCCTTGGTTAAAGGTCCCAAAGGACCAGGGGTGGCATATCTTAGGTTTTATTCCCCGGGAAGGGGGTAGCCAGCCTTTTGTCAACAGAGAGCCGAGTAGGTTCTCGGGGCGTCCCTCCAGAGGCGTTCCCATGTGGCAATAGGAAGTTACTTAGCCTGACCATTTGTTGGAAAATCCAATCAAAACAATACGCACCCTGTACGGTTTTAGTTGTACAACCTGCTATGGAATGTGGCGGTAACCTGCTATTGAACATGGTAGCTATAGTAGGCATACGACGAAATGTTGTATGCTGGCTAGGATTAATATTATACTTTCGAAATGGTTTTTCCACACTTTGCACTTATAGTAATAATATCAAAGAATTTTTCTCGTATCAAGTATTTTTGACTATCATAAGGAGAAATCTCCTCCAATTCTGTGTTTGCATTGTGTGTGTGGCGGGAGGCCTTATAGTAGTTTCATTTTCTAAAAAAGCATTGCGAGTTTCAAAATTTAAAATCTTTTGTTGTTTGTTTTAAAAGATAAAACTGTTTTTGTTTGCTCACACCAGTCCCATGACTGACCTGGAGTTTATTGTTCCTTCCTAAACTCTTGGTGGCCACTTTTTTCCACATGGGCATTCTAGAGTTGGGTTTTTCAGATAGTCGAATAGTAGGAATTGATTCGATAGCCTTCGAAGCTCTTTGGATTTGTGGATAGCATTGGCTACACTTCAGCATCCATGGACCGACCTTGCTTATCTTGGTGAAACGAGATGATGGTTCGAGCTAGCCTTGGATTTAAGATGGAGTTCTTGGAGTTTGGCATTGAAGACATTATCTTTTCGCTGCTATTTCTTGTATCTCTGATAGTATTGTATCATTCTATTGTATTCAGTTGTATCAGATATTGTATCAAATGTTGTATATCAAATGTATTATTTCATTTCTTCCGCTGTGTTGTACTTAATGTGTTATAAGCTCTAGCGAACCAGGTTCGACGTTTGGATCTGTGGTATTTGAATACGAGTGTCGTATTCGGTGTCGATTTTCTAAGGTCGAGTAAGGGTCGCTACATCTGGTGTCAGAGCTGAAGGTTTAAAACTTTAGCTCAGGAGTATAACACATTAAGTAACTCATTAGAGATGGGGTGAAGTATACCTTAGAATGAGTATATCCCTAAGATATCCATTCGAATGCCTCAGTAAATTCTCTTACTATTAACTGATAGTAAGTATGAGTGCGAGAAGAGGACGAGATAGGGGACAGGGGAGTACCACTACAAATGGTCAATACCCTGCGACAACGGAAATAACTTTCTCTATCAATCTCCTTTGATTCGATTCCAAATTCTCTTGATTGCTTCGTGGTAGCTCGAGGAAGAAGCTTCGGTGTGATGGTGGCCCTATGAATCGTGTAGATAAGTCTCTATTTCGTATTCTGTTCGCCCAATTTCAATCAGCTTTTCGTTCTTAACTTTAGCGAAATTGAAATTGAAATTAATTGGTTAACAAGAAAATAAGGATAAATAAATTATATCAATAAAAAAAATTCGATTAAAACCAAATTTGAAATTCTATCGTAGTTTCTTGTGAATATCAAAGTCCGAAGAGGGACAAATTATATATATACTTTGGGATATTTCAACTTGAATTGAATCCATTTTTATGTTCTTTTGGGTCTCGATATATTCTATGAATGGTTAGTTATTCCTTCGAACTAACCAGTTGCCCTGCATATTTTGTAGATCTGGTGACCCGAGTATCTTGTATAGTATCGAACGAGTTTGTTCTTGTATCTATTAGGGATATTCTGATTTGGTGAGCCAGATACAGAATAGATAATCGGCTTGATTTATGAGTCGATTCTCTATCGTTGGGTATCTATCCATTCTTTGTTGTCTCCCTGGCAAATTTCGGGGATGAAATTTTCTTAAAAGGGAAATTGTAGCATTTCTAAATTTTAGCTAAATATAATTTGGTAATTGATTTAATATTTAGGATTAAATTTTAGAAAAAATTGGTAATCAAATTTAATTTTGGGTTAATTATGAATTTATTTAGAATTTATTTGCATTTGAAATATAAAAATAGTAAATAATTGAATTCATCAAATTTAATAAGATATATGTTCATTGAGTTATACAAATGAATTATAATTAGGAAATTAAATTTTGAAATTTAATAAATATATTGACAATGAATATTGTTGATGCGAAAATACTAAAATGAATATATTTAAAACAAATTGGATTTATTTTGGAATAAATATGAAGATTCCATAATAAATTAAAAATATGTGTTATAAAATAGTATTTTAGATTGGGATTCAATTATAACATTTTGAAAATAAATATAGTTGTATATAAATATATAAGAGTAATAAGTACAAGATTTGATTTTTTACTTATACAAAACATAAATAAACATATTTAATATAAGAAAATAAAATTTGTAAATATAAAACCAACTAAGGATTTAAATATAAATCAAATTGAATATATTTAAATATCAGTATATAAATAAAAATATGTTAGATAGATAAGAATTATTTTCTTATGGTTGTATAAATAGTTATAAAAAAATAAAAAAATAAATAGGAAATAATATAAAGATAGACATAAGTATTTAATTTAAACAAAAGTTAAAACATAGAAACATGTTTACAAATTAAAATAAAGTAAAGGCTGAAAACATAAATTTATTTGAATTTAGACAAGTGTAAGAGGATTCATATCTTAACTTACAATGGCAAGAAAATCCATTTCTTTTGAATTGAAACTTTGGAAACATGCAAAAGGAGAAAAGACAAGTCAGGTTACTTTTATCTTTCTCAAAAAATTTGCTCAAACCTTATGAAAACAAAATTGGAATTATAAAAATCAAAACCAGATTCAAAGTTGAATCAAAACAGATCAGAAAACAATCAAGCAAGCTTCAATTTGGAAAGCAAAAAGAAAGAAAAAAAAATTTCAAAACAGAAAAAGGGGAGCTAGATAAATTCTAGAAACCTGAGGCTAGCAATTCAATGCCTTCAACCTTAATCAAAGCATACAGGTTTAGATTTCAAAACAACAATAAAAATTCAATTCAAGCAAAGTTTCAAGGCAAATACGAGCTGGAACAAGAAGATTCAAAAGACCCAGTTTTCAAAATTTCTGCTTTGTTCTTTTCCACTTCAACTCTAGGTAAGCAAAACATCACCCCTATCAAACTTTCACTGTTTTGTTTTGCTGCATGTGATGAATCTGTGAATTTTGTTGTGAAATTTTTTGTTTATATGTGCTTGCATGAACCTCGGTTCATATGTGATGTGTATATGTGTCTGTAAGCCTTCCCTGTTCTTGTTCCTAGATGCAGGACAAATTCAAAACCCAAAATCATTTTTCTCTGTTACCTCTTAGTCTAAGTTGTTTAAGGAAATATTGTTAAGAAAATTAAGACTTTAGTTTTGAAAAATACTTGTGAGCAACCACCCATTTTTAAAATTTAAATCTCTTGGCATATGAGCAATTCTTCAACTTGTACAAGTAAATCTGGTTTGTATGTGTGTTTGAATCTGAAATGATGTGGTGAATGATGGTTGAATGGGTGCAGATATGTTGTGTATACATATAATGTTGAATGTGAACAGATACATTCATATCTGTTCTTGGTTACAGAGTTCAGAAAAAAAATTAAAAGCTCAACATCTCAGCTTATAACTACCTATATACTTTGATGTTTGAATGAAACTAGTTTGGCTTGATCAGATCAAAATTTTAAAGCATTTTTAGGTAGTAAAGAAAAAAGGTGTTTATTGGGAAATTGTAAAACACAGCAAAATTCAAATTTTATGCAAAATTAAATTGATAAAAACTCGAGTTTTGAATTCATGATCGGGTTCGTTTCCATAAAACATGATTTTTAAGTGAGTATTCATGATTTTTAAGTACATATGTAAAGAGAAATCCCTAGTCGAACAAAAATTGGGTTTTGACCAAAATTTGATGATCGGCGTGATGATAAATCTTGCTATCGAATCTGCACCATGTTTGTTGGTTAGGAATCACCAGAAAAATGGTGAAGTAATTTTTGGATCATCAGAGAGGATAGTCGACGTTAAAATAGGGTTTTGGGACCTCGATTGAATGACGTTGTATTTATGGGTACTGCGTTGTCAAAGGAAGATCGGACTTCACCACAAGGGTTGCGGTTGAAGCTCGAGTGGTTGACGATGCTCTGGGTGGAGTGGTGCAATTTCTGGTGGCGTGGCTCGTCGTCGGTGAGGTAGTTTGTCGATTGGGTTTTGTTCCAGAATTTGGATTTTTGGGTCAGATTTGTTTCTCGACCGAATTGTGTGGTAGATGTGACCGTGATTATTGAGTGGATCATCGATGAAGTATAGAAGCCGGTGTCGATGACCGGAGTGACGTTGATTATCGGTGGAGGTGCATACGTGCACATGTACGTTGATGTTCGCTGTGGTTTTGGGTGAGGGAAGAAGACAAATTTGCTCGGGCTTGTCTCGAATCGTTGAGGGATTGGCTCAAATTAAAGGAGGAACACGAATGATTTTTAAACAGTTTTGAATTTTAAAAGCAAATCATGATTTAAAAACAAAAGAGAAGAAGAAAAGGGTGTTGCTGGGATTACAGCTCGATGTTGATCAGGTTTTGCTCGAAGTTGGGGTTGGGGAAGAACAGGGTATTGGCTCGGGTTTCCTGAGTTTGAAAATTTAAAGCAAGTTTTAAAAATTATGAAAGGATTTAGTTTTAAAACAAATTAAAACAAAGTTATATAAATTAAATTTCCAAAAGAAAAGGATTAACAAAATTTTTAAACCAAACCCCAAATCTAAATTTAAATGATTTTAAAACTTGTTTTAGTTTTGAATAATCATATTAAGTTAACCATTTAAATTACCCTAAGTGCCTTCAAATTTAATTTGATGATGTAATTAATTGATAGTCAAGATAAATGATTTATCTTAAATATTTGAGGTCTTATTAATAAAAGTAATTAAAGATTAATTACTCAAAGAATAATTACTTAATTATAGGTTTAATTAAAGATTTATCAAAGATTTATTTAAAGATTGATTAAGGTTAATTAATTACATGATTTAGGTAATTAATTAATGATTAAAAGGTTAATTAATTAATGAAATTATTAGGGATAATTACTTATTATAATTAATTAAATGGTAATTAATTAAAGGTTAATTAATCAATGTAATTAATTAAGATAATTAATTAAAGGTTAATTAATTAATGAAGTGATTAAGGAGTGATTATTAGTTAATAACTAATTGATTTTTTGTAATTAATTAAGGATAATTAATCATAGGATTTATTATAAATTTAAGTCTAATTAATAAATGATTGAAAAGTAATTAATCGAATTGATTTGTAATTAATTAATATTAATTAACTAGTATTAAAAATTTATTCATAAGTAATTAATCTGATTAAATTTAAGTAAAATAATTTAATTTATTTTTACTTAGGGATGTTTGGATTCTATTGGATGTTTGAATGGTTGATATTCCTCATATATGATGCTTTGTGATATTTTGCGATGTGAGTTGATGTGTATTGATCAGTGATATGTTTCTGTCTAAATACCCCTTGGCCCGTAGAACGACATTTGGAATTCGATGCGACAGGAGTCGGATTCCAGTTGGTTATCCGAAACCCACATCGAATCGTAATGGTGAATCTTTGTGATTGATAAATTTACTTTATCTGCGAGTCTGTGTATAGATAAGCGTTATAGGATATACCGATTATCAATATTGTTACTGAATCCATGATGATTGATGTTGTTGCACTATTGTGTAAAACCCATGGACTACACCTTACACACACAAATATGGATTGCACGAGGAAATTGGTTAAGTCACAGATTTTTAATGATTTTAAAGATTGAATTTTTGAATGCAAAATAGTTTTGGAATTGGAATTGGAAGCTTTTGAAGATGAGTTTCAAAAATAAAAGTTATTTTAAATAACTTAATAAAACTTGAAATTTAAATAATTTGAATTTGAATTCAATATTTGAAATTGAATTCAATGATTTGGAAATTATGGTCCAAAAAGATTATATAAGTTATAAAGGTGTTTATATGAGTTTTTAACCATTTAAAAGTACTGTTTTGGAAATTTAAACTTAAACCCAAGTCTTATACTTGAATGACTTTAACTTATGTAAATGTAATAAGCATTAACTTATGTGAAAGATTATTAAGACTTGTTTTGAACTCGAATAGAGTTTTAAATGGTATATCTTTCATATTAAGAACTTGAATTGGAAATGGATTGAAAGTTATGAAATAAATCTTTATTTTAAAGATTGGATAAGTTAATCCAATTTGAAATGAAATTGTTTTGAAAAGCCGTAAACGAACCTTTGTGGAAAATTTGTGAACTTTGTGAAATAAATATTTTTATTTAAAAAGATTTAAAATGCTAATTATTTTAAACCATTTAACGAAAGGTTTTGATAACAAGTTGTGACTTAACTGAAATCCTATATCCATATGTTTTTAAATATTGCGCTCATTTCAGTTTAGCTAGGAGAGGACCTTGTGTCATATAACCCATTCCGAATAATGATACGACGATATGGATAGCATTTGAAGACCGGTGGTGAAGACTGGGTATTTTTGAGAACGAAAGGATAACCCGTCGATTGTCTCTACACTAAGTCACGCCGGTATAGAGATTCCCTAAGTGATGGGAAGTCCGATCGGGATTGTAAATACCCGGATTTGCAAGTGCTTCTTCAGAAGTGCCTTCGGTTCTGTTCGAACTCGAAACAGACTTGTATGGATGTGTGTGTCTGATATTACACTTTGAGATGTTAAACCAGTTTCTATCAATTACATTTCTGCTTGGTGGCGGACACTTTATTCTCTTTTCTTAACACCCTTCTCTGAAACGTACGAGCTCAGAGGTTGTGTAGTTGATGGTTACTAGTGATACATTCCCAATTTGGCAATGTGGCATACGATGTGTTGTTGATCAAAGCATGGCTTTGTGAAAAAGCGTAGTTTGTGGAAGAGACCTCATTGAGCCTCACAACCCGGTAATGGTCGAAACAGGAAAGATGCGGCAAGGTTTCAGGGGTAGCTCCCCTAGGGTACGACCATTCCTTATGGAAATGGGTGGTATCATGGTATGGATCCCAGATACTTACTCATGTGGGCATTGTAGTATATTTATTACTGTGTGATGTTGTTGGCGTAGAGGATCCTCGGTTAAAGGTTCAAAAGGACCGAGGGTGGCATATCTCAGGTTTTATTCCCCGGGAAGTGGGTAGCCGGCCTTGTGTCAGCAGAGAGTCGGGTAGGTTCTCGGGACGTCCCTCCAGAGGCGTTCCCATGTGGCAATAGGAAGTTCCTTAGCCTGACCATTTGTTGGAAAATCCAATCAAAACAATGCACGCCCTGTACAGTTTTAGTTGTATAACTTGCCATGGAATGTGGCGGTAACCTACTATTGAACATGGTAGCTATAGTAGGCATACGACGAAATGTCGTATGCTGGCTAGGATTAATATTATACTTTTGAAATAGTTTTTCCACACTTTTCACTTATAGTAATAATATCAAAGAATTTTTCTCGTATCAAGCATTTTTTACTATCATAAGGAGAAATCTCCTCCAATTCTGCATTTGCATTATGTGTGTGGCGGGATGCCTTATGGTAGTTTCATTTTCTAAAAAAGCATTGCGGATTTCAAAATTTAAAATCTGTTGTTGTTTGTTTTAAAAGATAAAACTGTTCTTGTTTTCTCACACCAGTCCCATGACTGACCTGGAGTTTATTGTTCCTTCCTAAACTCTGGGTGACCACTATTTTCCACGCGGGCAGTCTAGAGTTGGGTTTTTCACATAGTCGAATAGTAGGAATTGATTCGATAGCCTTCGAAGCTCTTTGGATTTGTGGATCGCATTGGCTACACTTCAACATCCACAGACCGACCTTGCATATCTTGGTGAAACAAGATAATGGTTCGAGCTAGCCTTGGATTGAAGATGGAGTTCTTGAAGTTTGGCATTGAAGACATTATCTTTTCGCTGCTATTTCTTGTATCTCTGATAGTATTGTATCATTCTATTGTATTCGGTTGTATCAGATATTGTATCAAATGTTTTATATCAAATGTATTATTTCATTTCTTCCGCTGTGTTCTACTTAATGTGTTATAAGCTCCGGCGAACCAGGTTCGACGTTTGGATCTGCGGCATTTGAATACGAGTGTCGTATTCGATGCCGATTTTCGAAGGTCGAGTCAGGGTTGCTACAATATCTAACCTGTGTTAGATTAATTTAGATTATATTTTTTGGTAGGCCCAAGCCAGCTATCCAAACAAAACTTATGTGTTTAAACAGACAGTTCATTATTACATGATGTTTATGTATGTTTACATAATGACGCTTTACATTGTTTAATCAGTTTTAATTGCAGGAAATGGTTTTGCAAAGATATGTTTTAAAAGAATGTTAGTGAGGGGAAACCCATTCTGCTAAGCGGCGTAATTTCACTTAACACACACACACTCACACGCATATTTAGGGATGTATAGTATTATTCATATTAGGCTTTATGTCTGACTCGAAGTTTATATTTTCCACTTAAACTCTTGGGTGCTAAAAATTAATTTGATTAGGCTAAGGAGTTAAGGTCTTTTTAGCTTTTAGTAGGACGATGAATAAGGCTACCAGAGGCTTGTAGGAGGCAAAAAAAATAGTTATTAGGAGTTGCAGTTCTTTTTTTATGTTTTGATGTATTTCTACTGTGTTTTGTATTAAATTTATTATGACTCTATGACTCTGATCATCTAAGGGGTTATTTATATATACCGCTCTTGTTGTATTTGTAACAAGTATATTTTATCCATGACAGGAATGAATCTGGGATTATGTGTTGGGAATGTGAAACATTTGGTTTTTGAAATGTAATGAAGTAAAATTTGTTTTGAAATCTGTGTTTTGTTTCATAATCAAGTGCTTCTGATATTATTGATACATTAATATAACTGTACTTAGTCGCCGAAAGCTAATACTATAGATGACTACAACATCTATAGCGTTATGGTTTGGGCCTTCGAACAGAGGATGTCACAAGTAACCTCCCGTTAATGCCCATAACCATGCACTGCACCAGGCTTGCACAGATAATGACTAGGCCCAATTGCCCAATAACATCGACTAACCTCCCGTTATGATGGTGTGCTCAAGCACACCATCATAATAAAATCATCGTCACCTTGAATGCCACTCCTTAGGATTTTGTAAAATGTGAACCTATGACATCACCACACGTGATATTTCTCCTTCTCGTTGCATGACTTCCTTCAATTCTGTAGGCATCCCAAATGTCATAGAGATGGGAAATAATTTTCCCTTATTTGTGTGATTATTATATATTAAACCTAGTCTATAGGCCAAGGTTCAATCTATGCCTATCGTTTACCAATCGGTTAATCGTTTTTACCTTTGCGGTCGACTGCTTGTGATCAACCAGCTAAGGTAAGCCACTGACTAGTGGAATTTAATTCCACTAGCCATTGCATCAGTTATATTCCTAATAATATTATACTTTTAATTTTCTTATTAGCTAAGTAGATTTGTTTCAGCCCTTGTTCTGACTAGATTTTCATCATTTACTTCATACATAATTCGAGTAGATTTTCGTATATAATTGATAATTTTGTTTACATGGATTTAACCAATTAAATTTATGATATTTGAGTATTTTTATCTTTTTATTTAATACCCTTATGTATTCCTAACTATGGTTATATATATATATATATATCAAGATGAATTCAAGGTGAAATCGAAGGGTTTCTGATTTCTTTTACTTACCTGATCTAAATCATCTTCAAACTCTATCAAATCATGGTTTATGTTCATTCAATTTAGAGTGAAGTAATCTAGTCTATCTTTCCTAAAATTACAGCATATAAAATTTTGAGTTTATCATCAAATATCCACCTAGTTTGAACTGACTGGTTTTAAAATTGAATTAGAAACTTTTAACTCAAACTTAAAGAATACATTTATAGGTAAGTTATAAAATTAAATAAAATTGATTACTTTTGAAATAACATATCAAAGAAATCAACCCACTCGCCTCTTTGAAGCTTCTCTCTTCCAAGCTTCACCTCAATCTTCTCCTCTTCTCTCCTTCCTTTCTATTAGCTTAGTTCATTCTTTTAATTTGAATTTATTTTTATTTATTTTTATTTTTGTTTAGAATTTTGGAGGAGATAGAGAGATTTTGAAGGAAAAAGAAAATGGTACATATGTTGATGGTTAGATTAGGGTTTCTGAACGAAAAGTGTGGAGGCTTAAGCCCTTTTTTATTGCTACTCAAGTACTGCATGACCGTTGAATTAATATAATTAAATATTGGTCAAACATGCCTAATCAAGCACTAGCTGCCAACCACCCACCAGTCGATCGCCATGGTCGACCTGCCCTCCATGGGCAGTCGATCGGCCCTTGAAGGCTGTCGACCGGTATGATTCTAATCATTATAATTAATGGTTATTTAATCCTTAAATTTCTTTAAGGTTAAGTATATAGTATTTATTTCCTTACCTCTTTAAATTATTTTCGATCCGAAATTTTAAACATCGGTAAATTCTCTGTTTCAACTCCAATCGCAATGCTTTATACATGAAAGTTGCTCAGAAAATGGCCACAATACAATAGTGTAAGTTTTGTAGCTAAATTCTGAAGTTTGCTCAAATTTCATTTTTAGCCTTATTATTAATTAATCAATCTTAATAGATTTTCTGTAAATTTTGTAGGATGTAACAAAAGCTCTATCCCCATCTCCCTTTTCCATTTTCAAACATAAATATAATTAAAGGAAATTAAATAAAGGTGTGGTGATCTCTTTGGAATTAGCATTTCTCAAAGGGATTGAATCAAATTCAATGAGTTCTTTCGATTCGGCATTCAAGGTATTACATCAAGGCTAAAGTTAAGGTAATATTCAATTTATATCAACTGATATATGTAATAATTTATGCTATTGTATATGAATATGTTAGACATATATATCAGGAATTAATATATTTGCTTGCTATCGATTTACATATGAATATATATTATATAATAATAATAATTTTATACATATATGCACATATAATTTCTTTCGACCACGACAAAAAAAATGTCAAATATAAAACTAGCTTAAAATCAAATTTTGATTTGAATAATTAAAAATTTGTGAAACATGTACATATATAATTAATTCAATAAATTTATACATGTTTTTTTCTTATGTATGTATAAAGAAAAATATTATTTAAATATGCATTTTTAAAAATGAAAATATAATTATAATACTAATTAATATTTAAAGTCAATAAATTTACAATCTGTCAATATATATTTAAGTATAAAAATAAATAAATATTTTTTATAAAGTAAAATCTATACAAAAAATAAAAAATTCAGTTTTTAAACCATATGGAAATTTGAAATTTAAAATAATATTTTTCCATATGGATTAAAAAATAAATTGACTTTTTCATAATCTTTTAGGGTCAAAAATAAATATATTTATATATATTTTAAAATATGTGTAATAATATAACACTATATATATTTATATATAAATTAGAATTTTATAGCTAACATACATATACATATACATATACATATACATATACATATACATATATATATATTGTTTTATGTAATTTCAAAAAAAATCATTTTTTGTATAGATATTTATAAATATAATTTTATAAATTAAATGAAAAATGTTTATATTTGTATTTTATTTTAAGTAAAAAAATTAATCTAGGTCTAATTCAAATTTAAATTTTTCTTAATGATTTTTAATATTTAATTTTGAATTTTTTCATACTTAAATATATATATATTTGATTTATGCATATATACACTTGTTATACATACATGTGAATATAATATATCTCTACTACTAATAAAGAAAATTAGTTTAACTATTTACACGGTGTCTTTTTATAATTCCAAAAATGCCCTTGCTTTCCGTTTACGTGTTTGCACTCAAACAAAATACCAATGTATACAATAATACAAACAGCCCGTGTGCAAAGCATGGGCCCATACTAGTATATATAATTATATTTTATATTGTATTAATATTATGTAATAATAGATAGCAAATATGTATATAACGGGGCAAATGTGTCTAGTATGGTGTAAAGCCCAGCACTTATATACATGCATATTAAACCATGTACATATTATATGTTGCATGTGCACACACACACACACACATATATATATATATGTATATATTTGATACACATGTACATATTATATATCATATATACAAACAAATTAAATATTTATATTAATTAATTAAATTAAATAAAAAAATTATAAAAAAATTATACGGAATCTAAATTAATTTGGACTTCGTAGGCCCAAGAATATCGAAAATGACAAAATATTGAATTTTCCTATATAAGCATTGCGTGCCGGCCCAGTTCTAAAAGGGACATGATAAAAATCAAGCAATTTATTATGTACTCTCCTTTAAAGAACATTCAAAAACACCTCATTGAAAAATGAAAAAATGATAGATATTCCTCCAAAAACTAAATATAGAGGGTTTTGATCGAAAGAAAGTCATAAAATGGCGGGATCCACCGAAAAAGTTACATAACAGGGTATTCGCAGAATTAATTTGATTTTGTTATGAATGCACAAATTATCTTGGTACCCCTTATAATAATTTCAAGACTACTGAAAATTTATCCTCTCGTGTCCATGCCATTTTCTTTTTTATTTATGTATGATCAAACAATCAAATATGAGGTACTAGAAATTAATAATATTTTTGAGTAATGTACAGTAGTCAAAGATTCTAAAAGAAGAGTTTAATGTGTGTGAATCATGTATAAAATTTTACATGCTTATCTTTAAGGAATTACCCATATAGCAACATCACGCATACACACACGCTCTCTTTTGAAAGAAAATAATTAATTTAACAATGTAAAGGGTTCTTATGAGTAACAATGTAGGATGTGTTCTGTTATAAGCTGAAATTATAGAAGCTTCTCCATGCCCTACAAACTTTTTTCACCCTTACCCATGTAACACTTATACATTTTTGATAATCTGAGATAAGAAAGAAACTTATAAATGAATGAATTCAATTATGTAGTTGAAAGGCCTAAGTGAAGACAACATTACCATTCCTTGATGATTACTGAAAGCTAAAATTTGGATGTAAACTATAAATCTTTCGGATAACCAGCACATGCGTTATCATATTAATAACTAATGTTGTTTGTAATGTAAGAAAATGACATGTATTTGCGTATGGCTGTCATTTTCTGCTTAAACATTAAAACTTTGGTTTTTTCTATAGTTGTTGAAAATGATGAGAACTCTCTACTTGTTTATTAGACGTTTTTGAAAACACAGATTTCAATTTTTATTGTTGTAATAGATGTTTTCAAGGAAGTATGGAAGGCGTTGCTATAACATTGTTGTTATAGTAAATGATTTCCAAAAGGAAATGTTTTATATAGTATACGGGACACACACACACACACACACACACACACACACATATATATATATATAATCAAAGCCCTATAATAGTGTTTGGGTTGTCGTAATAATGTCTGATGCAACATTCGTTTTGACACAATAAATGATGTTTCCATTGTGAAATACACGAATTGGTTCTTATGATCGTATTAAAGGCTTAGTGGTATATGAGCATTGATTTCTATACTTAACACCCGTCCAGAGGGGTACAAACTCTGGAGTTGTACGGTTGCAGAAATCTATTTGGCATGTCTCCAAAATGATAGTTTTATTCAATATACTTATATCGTTTATATAAGTATATGGAAATGTTTTCCAATATCAAAAGATTGAAAGGGTTTTGAGGATATATCTTTTTAAAGATAATTTGAAGTAAATATTTGAAAATTAATTTAATTAATAAAAGATTAATTATATGGGCCCAATGACTGCTTATGTGCTAGATATTGTTTGTTGCTTTGATAGTCAAATAATCGACTATCAAATTTGGCCATTTTGGTTTCCATGATTTGATGTGGGAGTGATTAGTCGTGTACATAGCACGAAACCGATTGAGTAAGCTTGATTATTGTTTGGATTAAGAATGTTGATTCGAGTGGTGCTGATTGTTAATGGTACTCCAATCTACTAGGCTGCTATCTTGGCCGAAGGATAGCTAGTTGAGAGAGGTAAACGTGATAAGTCTACGAGACTTGGTTTTTATAGGAGGTTAAGGGCCTCTTTATCGTGGTTGGTCCGAAGAGACTGGGGTCGGATTTATCCGAGAACCACTTCGGACCGATGTATGCATTTGAAAGTGTAGATTTATGATGATGATTTTGAAGACGGAGATCTTCATGATGCATGGCTACTTGCCACTAGACCCATGATGCATATTATATATATGGTGGCAGTGTGCTCTGTTATGAAAATCTTCGATAAGAAAGGACTTCTTGCTACTAATCCTAGGGGTAGTTTCCGATAGAAAGTGGTTGGAGAGTGCCTTCAGTTTTCCCTATTCTCAGACAACTTGTATGGGCGAATGTCTAGCATTATATTTTTAATTACATTAATTGATCTCTATGAACATGTCATCTATTTGGTGGCGGAGAAGGCAACTTCTCTTAGCTTAACACCCTTACCTAAGACGAACGAGCTCAGGAGTTATACGTTTGTAGAAATCAATTGTGTGATTGTGGAAATGGCAGTGTGGCATTCAAAGTGGAATGTGCTATGTGAAAGGTAAAGGTTACCTTAAGCCTCATCACCCGGTAATGGCTTAAACAGGGTACGCCGTAAGGCTATATGGTTCATTACCATAAGGGCATGATTATCACCTTTCTAGATATCCATTTATATGTCAGGTATGTTGTGCATGCTTTAAGGCATCTCGGATAAGTCGGTAATGACCGAGGTGATGACATCTTCGATTTCTATCTAGGCCATGTATGATTACAAATAGGGATATACCAGTCTTGCCAGATGTGGAGGATTGTTTGTGTATCCTCAGTACATCCCTCTAGAGATGTACTATATGGTAGATAGTCCCCTACCTACTATTATATGGAAATCCATTCTCCAATGCGTGCCTGTCATTTTGTTTGTAAACCTATTTTACCTTCAAATTTAACCAATGTAACGATTTCGGCAATTTTAATATTATTTTATACTTGACACTAGTATAATACAACTGGATTTGATATGAAAT
Source organism: Allium cepa (assembly GCA_030765085.1). Lineage (NCBI taxonomy): Eukaryota > Viridiplantae > Streptophyta > Magnoliopsida > Asparagales > Amaryllidaceae > Allium > Allium cepa. The sequence goes on from CM060932.1 coordinate 171,893,492, forward strand.
GTTTTGGTTATCGTAAGATAAAAACTCATATGTGTTTATGTGCGGTGTGGTCTTACGAGATGCCTTTGTTTTGATAAAGAAAAGTTTTTATAACTTTTAAATTCAATTGAGATGTGTTTTCTCACACTGGTTTACTAGACTGATCTGGGCATTCTCCCCTTGGTCAGACTGAACATATTTACATATTTAGATTTGGATGCTTTGGAGCTTCAACGGACGAGCCAGAGGTCTTTTGGTCATATTCACGTATATGTTTATTTCCCGCTACATTATAGTTTAAATTATCATCATTTGTAAGATAGGATATTATAACTGTCCAGGCTGATGATAGTGATGTGTTATTACACTCCGATGGATGTATGTGTATGAAAGTTTCTCTTTTGTAAAGTTCATTGATATTATATTATATGTTGTTCCACTACGATTGTGAGATTCTGTGTTGTTTTAGTTTCTATTCTTCTTCTTTTCTCTTTTTTTCTCTTCTTTCTTTCTGATAATTGTTCGCATCTTCGCTTGGTTTGGACATGTGTGGTTTATTGTCAGCTTGAATTGTACATGTTTACAGGTCGTTTCAGTTAGTATAAGAGCTTAGGTTGTGCAAACACCTAGGCTTTGGCTTTGTACTGATTATAGATAGGGTCAGTAGCACCCAAAAATAAGTTTGAGTGTATTATATTTATGAGAGCGTATTTGTTAATGATTATAAAAATGTTTTATAGTGTGTTAATTTATCTGTTGAATGGCTTATGAATTCTGGTCAGTACGTGGGACGCTACAGTTATCGATAGGGGTTTCTAAACAGTTGAACAAGACAAAGCGACACAATATTGTTTTGAGAATGGGTAAATAAAATAACTTTGCGTTGATTATATTTTATATATAAAAGAATAATTTTTAGAAATTATTATAGTTATATATGGTGTGTTTGGTTATTAGTGAATGATAATATTTAATTATTATAATTTGTTGTTTGTTGTTTGTTGTTTGTTGTTTGTTGTTTGTTGTTCGTTATTTGTGTTTTAAGAAAAGTTATTATTATTATAGTGTAAACAAAGACAAATAATTAAGAAATGGTTTTATATAACCAAAATGAAATTATATATAATGAAAATTTATTAATATGATTTGTAAATAAAAAGGGCCTAAAAGAAATAAAAAGCATTAAACTCACTTCGGTCATTAAAAAATAATTCTAGTGATGACTACAATATCATTGGCATCCTTTTCGAGTTTCTAAGTGATGGAGTTCTATCTTTGGTTGGTAAAACTGGATTTCATTTTAAAATTCAAAAGCATAATTTCATATAAAAGGAATTATGTATATATTAATATTTTCCAATGATTTGAATAATAAATGAAAAGTGGGTATTTAAATTATAAAAGTCGTTATCTAAGTGTTTTACTGAATACATAAGAAACTAAATTTTATAACTTATAAATTTTGAGAATTAGTGAGCTAAAACAAATTTAAAAAAATTGTTGAATCGTTAAGAAAGGTAAATTTAAAATTGAATTATGATATGAAATTTAACTTAAGTTAAGTTAAAATAACATGAATTTTATGGAATTTTAATTAAGCAAAGTTAAGTGACATCGAATTTGATTTGTAACGAATTAATGAAATGGATATGAACTTGAGTTATAAAATGAAATTAACTTAAGTTGTAAAGTGAATAAATATTAGTGGTGTATATGAAAAGTTTATAGTAAGCTTAAGTAATGGTTTATAAATGATAGTAGTAGTAATGAAAATGTTTATAAACTCAAGTAAAATTATATGAAAATGATTCACAAATGAATTTAGTTTGGAGTGAAACGTGGTCAAATATAAAATGAATGTAAATGAAACGAATATGAAAAGAATGAAAGTAAATAAATGAATGTGAATAAAGCAATGTGAATAATGAAAATGAAGTGAATGTAAATAAAAAGAATGGGATATAATAATAAACCAATTAAAATAAATGCATATTTTGTATGTGTATATTTTATTCGTATAACTATTTGATTCAGATTCGAATATACGATTTCGAGGTGATTTATGTAACAACCCAGTATTTTGTGATTATTTTAATTGTTTATTTTAATTATTTAAATTGAAACTCCTGAAAAAAATGAAAAAAAACTTTATTATATTTAATAAATTGAAATTTTTTTGTTAATTTCAAAGTATATTTTGATTTTTGTGTGAATTATAATTTCAAACCCGAATAAATAGGATATTTCCAGAAAAATGTGGATTTTGGTCAATCTGGTCAAACTTTGACTTTTAAATTTAAAATTTAAATATTTGAATTTTTGAATTTATATGAAAATATGTTAAATTTCAAGAATACTGCTTTTCATTTCGTTTCGTTGAAATCCGACTTATATTGTAAAAGTTATGCTTTTTACAATATTGTATGTAAATTGATTTATTTAATAAAATTGTCTATTTTAATTTATATAAATAATATTTTTATTTGTCATATAATGTTCTAATATGTGTTATATGACATGTTAGGTATATATTTTTATTTTAAAAATATTTTAAAGTAATGTTATAATTTTTCCAAAGCTTAGTGTATTTATTTTCAATTTTTATAACCTAGTTTCTATTTTAAGCTATTTTCTTAATTTAATTATATTTATTTAAAATTTATTTATTAATTTTTATGCCTTTTTTTGTTTTTTATCTTTATTTATAAGTATTTTTCTGGTATTTAAAGTTTCAAAAGAAATTATAGAAATATGAAAAAATTTGTCCTTCTGTATTCCTTGCCTTTTCACGTTTCGACTTACCTTTTCACACCAAACATCACATGCATTTAATTGCTGGCCATATCTCATTGCTTCACTTGCATACCCACTTCATTTTCATGTATAGGAAAGCTTCTCAACCGAAAAAAATTTGGCCATCATCCAAGCAAAAGTTTGGTAAAAATTTCTTTTTATTTCACTTTTTATACTTGAATTATGTGATTTTTGCACTTGCTTCATCCACTTTGTGTTCGGCCCTGCCACCTCCAGCCCCTTGGCCGCCTCCACCACCACCTACTCCAGCCACCATACTGTGATATCCTGGAATTTTCGACAATATCTATTTAATAATCTGTATTAAAATTTAATTGGTTTGATAAATTTTGTTAATAAATTTGAATTGATTTAATAATCCAATTAAATAAATATTTAATTAATAGATTTTATCTTTTAAAATCTAGTAAATTGTTTTCTATTTATAATGTATATAGAATATGTATATATTGTAAATAGATAAGCGTTGTTTTAAATTTAATAAATAAATAAATCTTGTTTTCTAATACATACATACATACATACATATATATATATATATATATATATATATATATATATATATCTTTGGTAAAATTGGGAATTATGATTTTATTTAAAATTAAACTTTTAAAAGCTATTGAATAAATAATATATGGTTTTAAATTGTTAAGATAAAAGTTTAATTTGTTTAAATTGATTTTGAGTTTAAATTTAAATAAACTAACAATAAGGTTTATTTTGATTTCCTTTTTAAATATAGTTTGATAAAATAAGTAATTTATTTATAAAGAAACGATTTCTTTTATAAATTATTTAAAATTATCAAATTTGCATTTTCAAAATATAATAATATATTGTTTTTAACAAATAGATTTTTATAAAAATAGTTTGTTTTTCAAATTTAATTGTGTAGTTATATATGTGTATATATAACTTGATTTCAAAATTTAATTTTAGAATTTGATTTGAATTTGAATTTAAAGCTTTGAAAATTTAAAGTAAAAATATTTTTAATTGTTTTGAATTTTAAAATATTTGTATAAACTTTAATTTTATAAATATAATTGGATTTATTCATTTCAAAATTATCTACATGTAAATAAGTATATATTAACTAATTAATTAAATATAAGTTTACATTTATCTTATGTTAACATCTAACTAATACTAATTAACATTTAATTATATCTAATTAACCTTAAAAAGACAAGTGTATGTATATAAGGTTGTTTTAAACAAGTGTAAATAAATAAACAAGAGTTTTGACAAGTGTTATGTTTTAATTTTATTTTTCTTTGATTTTTATTAAACCATAAATTAAGTTATATAAACAAACACCTCTCATTTCATTTTCTTTTCCTAAGCTCATTTGTAAACAAAGAAAATAAAAGCAATCTCCGATCAAAATATATTTGTACCAACTTGCCTACCCCTGTAAACACCTTTTCTTTCTATATGTACATCCTCTTTGTTTCATTTTCGTTCTCAAGACTAAGCAAACCAGAAAAATAGCATATGCATTCTTCTTCAACTCAATCAGCTGCATACATTCAAGTCTGGAATCATCTGCATATCATCTTCAACTCAAATCTTTTGCATGCATTCAAGTTTTCAAGAGCATTTCAGTTTCAAGTTTGCAACCTGCAAATTCAAAACTGCTTTCAACATAAACCTGCTCTGTTCTTCATTTGCTGTGAGTAACACTTTCTAAAGCTTAAGTGTTTAATTTGTTGCATGTTGAGTTCTGAATGAAAGATGGTTGCATGTGAATATGTATAGGTAGTTCTGCATATATGTATTGAATGTATGAATGTGTAAAAACAAGTCTGTTTCACTTAAACAAGTATGTTTCCAGTTCAAGCAAGTTTGGTCAAACTTCTTTTCTCTTGATCCAATCTATATCTAGGTTTAAGTATTTAACAAAACTTGTTTATTAGACCATAGAGTAGGCTTAAAAATTTAATTAAGTTAAAATTTATTTTAATTACTCTATAAAACCAATAAGAGCAGAGCAAACTTAGAATAAGTAAGATTTCAAACATGTTAATTCATTGATTCAGATATATAACCTGAATCCCTAAACAAAGCCTTTATTTAAAAAAAAAATCATATTTTTAGCAATGGGATATAGGAGCAGTTTTAAGTTTGTCTGTTTTGGGTTTTTTGGGAATCACTGGTGATCCCGTGATTGGGGAGGTTGAGTTTTTCTCTGATGGTAGATGGGCGACTGGAGAGGCCAGGAAAAATAACCGGTGGCTGGTCAATGGCGGTCATGGCAGTGGTGTTTGGGTTTTAGTTTCTAAACCTAGTTTGTCTGGGTGGTAGATTTTGGCTCTGTTTGTTTTCTTTGGTGCATCGAGTGTCATGGGCTTTTGAGAATCGCTAGAGGGAAGGTAGTCGAGGGTGTGGTCGGTGGTGGTGGCACTCAGGTGGTCGGAGTTTCGAGGAAGGGACGTTGGCAGGTTTGGGTATTAGACGCAGTCTGGTTTCCAGGTTTGATTTAGCTACTCGATTTTGATTTGAGTTGTTGTGATGGATTCTGGTGATCGTGATCGAGACTAGAGATGATCGGCGATGTGTTGAAGCCAAGGTGGATGGCCAGAGATGGCCAGAGTCACGGTGCATGTGCACCGTGCATTTTGGAAGTTTTGGTGAACTTTGTTTGTGCAGAGAATTTGAACTCGAATTTACTCGAGTAAATGTAGGGGTTTACTTGAAGAAATAAGGGTTTTGACTCGAAGCACTTTGCTATTGCCTCGGGTTGATTTTGTTTTGTTACAGGTTTTATAAAACCTGTTTGTAATTTAAATTTAAACCAAATTTAAATGAATTTAAAAGTTGTGATGATAGATTTTAACAAGTTTAAATCTAGTGTGAAGTATAGATTCAAATGGCTTTGAATCTTAAAATTTTTAAAATATTTAAAGTGGGTTTTCAGGTTTTTAAAAACCTGATAGATTTCTAGATTTTGAATTTTATTTTAAAATCTAAAAACATAACTTAAACAGTGGTTTAAATTCAAAGGTAGGTTCAGTTTTCAAATAACTTTTGAGTCTTAAGGTTTTAAAATGAAATTTGGATTTTTAGTAAAGAGTTTTAAATCAAGGTTTAAAACAAGTTTAAATCAAAGTTTAAAATCAAATGTTTTAAATAAATAGTGGATTTAAGTTCCTTGAATTCAGATCTGGGTATTTGAATAAGTTTTTAAATTCTGAACGTATTTAAAACAAGTTTAAATTAAAATAGCTTTTTAAAGGTAAATTTGTTTTCCAACAAATATTTAAACTTTATTTTTGATAAAGTTCTTTTATAAAAGGTTTTTAAATGGAAGCTAAATGATTTGTTAACTTGAATTTGCAAGTTAAATAGTAATGTATTTAAAAGCTTAATTTTTAAATAAAATTAAGTAAATTAGTTTAAAGGCTTTTCTTATATAAGTTTCATATGTAAGTAATAAATGTTATTTACATTTATTTAAAGGATTATAAATTGAATTTAAATTTGGTTAATGTTTAAATAAATAATCATTTTGAATCTTAAATTCAAAATGGAATTTGAATTTAAATTTAAAATGTAATGTTCTAAATACACTTTAATATTAATGAAGTCATTAATAAAGAAATGGATTATCTTAGAGATTATTAACAGATTAAAATGATTAAATGAATAAGATAATTAAGGAATGACTTATTTATTTAATTTATAAATTAATAATTTAGATTAATTTATAATTAGAGATTAATTAAGAATTAAATTAAGAAAAGTAATTAAAGAATGATCAATATTTAATAAAGGTCATTAACTAAGGATTATTTAACAATTAATTAATATGGTTAATTTTAATAATTAATTAAATTAATTAATTAATGGTAATCATTTGTAAAATTGTTTTAAGATTAATTACCTTATGGAAGAAATTAAATAATTAATTACTTAATGTAATTAATTAAGTTTAAATGTAATTTGTTTAAGTTAATTAATCAAGTTTAATTAAGTTAAACACTGGATGCTTTGATAATAATTACCTAATGTAATTTATGAAGTATAATTACTTAGTGAAGTAATTAATGATAATTTGATTTAAGAATGAAAGTAATTTGGATTAAATTACTTTATAATTAATCAAGGGATTTATTTAGAGATAATTAATTAAGGAGTAATTAATTTGATAAGTAATTAAGGATAGTTGATTACTGAATATAATTAATCAAAGGTGATTAATAATTATGGGTTAATTGAGATTAATTACCTAATGTAATTATTTTAAATAAGTAGTTAATTTAAATTTAATTAAGGATCATTAATTAATATAATTAATGATGTAATTAAGGATTGATAAATTATGATAAATTAATCAATAATAAGTAATTAAAGGTAATTAATTAAAGTAGTTAATTAAGGATTAATGTAATTAATTATAGTTAATTTATTAATGTAGTAATTAATGGTTAATTACTATAAATGATTAAGAATAATTAATTTGTGAAATTAATTAAAGTATAATTACTTGAATGTAATTAAAGTATAATTAATCAAGGGTGATTAATTAAGGTGGATAATTAGAGGATTATTAATTAATTGATTGTAATTAATTAATGGGTATGTAAGCAATATTTATATTAATGTAAGTAATTAATTTAATTCATTTTAAATTAATTAGAGATGGAAGTAATTAATTTAATTCGTTTTAAATTAATTATAGATGGTGTGATTATAGATCATTGCTTATGTATGGATGGATGATATTGTTGCTTTGAATGGTTTGAAATCTTAGCTATGACATAAGTAATGTTGTGTGATATGGATGCATTGGTTGCATTGTGATGATAATACGGATTATCTTTTTATAATGATAATATGGATTATCTGTTGTGATGATAATGATGATTATCTATTATGAATCTGTGAATTATCTATCTGTGTGTGTATAGATAATAGCATTGAATTGTTTTAAACTTTAAAACAACTTGGCCTTAGAAGACACACTTTTGGATTTCGATGAGACCGGGATTGGGATTCCAGATTTGGATATCCGAAAACCACATCGATCCAAATTAACGATAGGTGGTGAATCTCAAGTGAAGAGTGAAGACTCGAGTTGTAAGGACTTGGTTCCTCTATTAGTTGACATAAGCATAATTATGTACAGCTGCAAAAAGATATGTGTAAGTGTACAAGATTTAGCTTGTATATGAAGCTACTTGTTAAAGATATTTGTTTTATTTTATTTTTTAGTTTGAACTATAATATACATCTTTTGTGAGGTGTTATTTCCATACTTTGACCAATTTCATTTGACTAGAATGAAGATATTTTATTTTGCATTGCATACTTGTCTTTTTCTTTCCTATTCTTGCCTGCATACTTACAAGCAACCTACATATGTAACTCCCTTTTATTTTGTTTCTTACAGGTGGATGCTCTTATGAAAGAAGGTTATTTTATTTTATACTTTATTCTTGTTTTATCCTTTGGGTTCAAATTTATAGTTTGTGTTGTAAGTTTGTTTATTCTGTAGTTTGTGTTTCACTTCATTTCTTATTTGTAATTACATTTGTATTTGAACTATGACTAACAAATATTTAATTATTTATTATTATTTTATTTTATACTTATATTAATATTAATAATGTTTATTTTAATTTGAACATTTTGAAACCTTTATTTTTAATTTCCAAATCATATCTTTAATTCAAACACACGTATTTATAAATAAAGTTGACATGAAAATTTTATTAAAATTCAATTGTAAAGATTTACATTATTAATATAGCTCATTATTAAGTCAAAATGATTTATAAAAGAATTTATCTTTTTATTAATAAACTACTTATTTTTGTCAGGCTCAATGTAAAACAAATTAAACAACCCTTTTTCTAAATTTAAATGTAAGCTAAAATTATTTTAAACAAACTAAACTTAAATCTTGAGTAATTTAAAATCATATGATCATTTATTAGATAGCTTAATATCCAATTTCTAAATTATCAAAAATATTAGAATTAAAAACATGTCTATTAAACAAAGATTATCCATTTACAATATATACAGATACATATACATTATAAATAGAAGGCAGTTTGATTAACTTTTAAAAGATAAATTATCAGTTAATATTTATTTAAAAGAAGATCATCAAATCTATTCATATATTATTAACAAATATTATCAAATCAATTTAATTTTTAATGTAGATTATTAAATTGATATGTCCCAAATTTCCAGGATATCACATTCTTCCCCCCCTAAAATAATTTCGTCCCCGAAATTTAAAACAAAGGTAATTTAATAATCCAATTAAAAATTTAAAATTTTAACACCAGCATATATCAACCATAAACTAACAATCATAGCAACCAATTTATCCAAACAAACAAATCTAACCATCCAGACAAAATTCTAAATAGAATTTTCTCGAGTTTCCCCAAGTATAAATACCGGGTTACTCGCTCTATAGAATCCAAATAACCAATACTACTACTAAACTACAGATTTCCCACTCATCTAGATCTACAAAACAAATCAAAATATCAGACCAAACTCAAGTCTGATTCAACAACTACAACTCCCTGAACTGCTGATTCTACAACCAGAGATAAATCTTACATGTACTCCCTCAGAGATACGTGAAACACTCCGAATTCCAGTTATCCAAACTAACAATCCAATTCTGAAACCAAACACTTATCCAAAATCAAATCTCCGATTACGGACTCCAAATTTCTTCATCTCTTATCCACAAAACTCTTCGGAAGATCCTGGGCTTCCTTCATCTTTCCTGATCTGCTCAACTCTTGTTGATGTCCTTAGAAACAAACTGAACCAAAGACAATCCAATAAATTGATCTTTCCAAGATCAACCAAAACTCAGAATACAACTCTATTCCAAAATCGGAAAATAGAACTCACATCTCTCGTTCGGAGAGATAAAACAGGTGCACTCCAATCTGGTCTCAGATCCTGCAAAATTTCCTGTAGAACTTTCTAATCCAAACACTGCAACATCCAATTGCTTCCAACTAGAACATCTGCCACCATGCTTCCACTGCGCAACTCTGACTGAACAGATGAAAATGCTGATTATGAACTCAAGCACAAACTGGTCAACACATTCCAAAAATAAAACTCAGAAGTTCCTCCAAAATTCTGAGCTGCTTCACCAAACTCAATTTCCAGATGTTAACAAAGCTCTAACTTCCAGAAGACATCTAGAAAAATCTCTGAAACTCCAAAAGAACACCCAAACCATCGCAAGTCACTTTTGCGATCGATACAGCCAAATTCCAAAGATACTGCTCTCTCTTTTTACAAATCAGAACAGCTTACACTTATGTGGCCAATCCATCGAAGAAACGGGTCTACATAATTACTTCTGAATTCCATTCTAGAAAAACTGCTAAGCCAGAAGATCTCTTGCCAACACCGAAAACATCCCAAGCTGCATTTCTGCCACAGATGCTAAGATTTCCTATCCAAAGCTCTTCGAGAAACTTGGACCTCAAAACATACAAAACACCCAGCTGAGCACAGCCACAACACCGAAGCAGTCACTCTTCCTTACTTGTTCCAAAGAAACATCGTCGGAGATATCCACAGTCATTGTATCTCATCACACAGCTACTACACCTTGATGTATCAAAATATCTTGACTTACTTCTGTCCACCCGACAGATCCAAATTCTAGCTCAACCAAACTCTTACACTTCAAAGATGAACTCCAAACCTTAAAAGGTTTCCTTCAGAGATCAATGAAATCCTTGCACCATCCAAAACTTACTCGAGACAGTATTAGGCCTACAGTCTCGACAATTACACTTCCAACCTCAATCATTCAAACTCCAACCATTGGTAGTTGTGTTACACACACCACTACCTATCTACCTTTATAGCTTATTGGAAAACCTGAACAGGTAACCCAACAAATAGGTAGAAATAAATAAATATATATATATAAATTACAAATACGCTCTCTCAAGAAAGAAAACTCACAAGAGCCTAGGTATTCACTCAACCTAGCGCTCTGATACCACTGTAACGTCCTAGGCTTTTCAACCATCAGCAACGGCTCACGACCGGTAGGCTTTGCAACCATCCCAGCCCCGCTGTGGCTCACAGTGATACCTCGAATTTGCTTTTACGGCCACCCTCTCGAGTCGCAACCAACCCCGCAAGACCTTATACTATCCCCGGGGGCATGTAGGGGTAAGAGTCTCCCGTTCGCCACCTAACGCAAAGCGAGAACCCCCTATCACGCTGTAATGTAGAAAATCCGATCCCGGTCTCATCGAAATCCAAAACGTGTCTTTTAGGGCCAAGTTGTCTATTTAGTCTTAACAGTTTAATTCAAAATCATCAATATTCACACAGATAGATAATTCATAATATCACAGTAGGTAATCATATCATCATCATAAACAGATAATCAAAATTATCAACCCAATCAGATAATAATATACTATCATGCTTAAACAAACATCCAAGTCACCTAGATATTATTCATCTTATATCTGAGTTCACAATCATCAAATGAAATATCAATATCATTCATCCATAAGCAATGATTTATAATCTTACCATTTGTAATTAATTTAAAATGAATTAAATTAACTACTTCTATCTCTAATTAATTTAAAGTAAATTAAATTAATTACTTTATCTATAAATCCTTCTTATACAACCAATAATTAAATTTATACAAATTAATTAATTTATCTCTAGATATTTATCTTGATTAACTCCTCTAATTAATCATTTTCTAATTACAGTAAGTAATTAGTCTTTAATAAATTTTACAAATTAATTATTCTAAATTATTCCTAGTAATTAACTTTTAATTACTTCATTTATAATTAATTACATTTATTCTTAATTAATTACATAAATTAATCTCCACATTATTAATTATTTCTTAATTAAACAATTCTTAATTTACATCATTAATTATATTAATTAATGATCTCTAATTCAGATTAAATTACTTTATTAATCACATTAAGTGATTAATCTTGTATTAAACACAATTATTAATCACCTTTGATTAATATCAACCAGTAATTAATTATCCTTAATTACTCATATTAATAAATTAATTATCCCATAATTAATTATCTCCATTAATTAATCCTCTGATTAATTTCAAATGTAATTATCCAAATTACTTTATTAACATATAATCTTTCACTAATTACATTCAGTAATTAACATTAATTACTTTCTTAAGTAATTGTGCTCTATTGCATACACTAGTAATTACACTTATCAATTTATCAAATGATTTTCTTAAATTAATTAAAATAAATTAACTAACTTAAATTAATCATCTTATTAATTACCATAAGTAATTAATCTCTTAATTACTTTTATCAAGTAATTACATTTAACAATTTACAATAGCTTATCCAATTGATCTAATTAATTATCCAAAATTAACCCTATATATTAACTAATTAATAATCCTTAGTTAATTGTCTACATTTAATATCATTTCTTAATTTACTTCTTAATTGATCTTTAGTTATAAATCAATTTAAATTATTAACTTTAATACATAAGTCATTCCTTAATTACCCTATTATTCTCAAGATAATTTATTTCTTAATTAATGACTTCATTAACATTACATTTTAAATTTAAATTCTAATATCATTTGAATTGAAGATTCAAAATGATTATAATTTAAATTCAATTTAAAATCTTTTAAATAAATATAAGTAACATTTACCCATGAACTTACATAAGAAAATCTTTTAAATTAAACTACTTGAATTTTAATTCAAATTTAAATTTCCAAATTACATTAATATTTAACTTGCAAACCTCAAGTTAAACAATTTATTTATTTTTTATTCAAAAATCTTTAATCAAAGAATTCTCAAAAATCAAGTTAATTTTTATTGAAACAAATTACTTGTCAACTATTTATTTGAACTCATTCTTAAAACATTCATATTTAAACTGATTTAAACTTTCAGATTATGAATTCTAAGTAAACTTGAATTTCTCAATTTATCTTGATTTAAAACTTCGATTTAACTTTCTTTTAACAACTAGAGTCAGAAAGTCGATTTTTAAATCCAAATTCATTTTAAACTTTAAAATTCAAATATCCATTTGAATCAAAAACTTTAACAAAAATCGTATTTAACTGCAGCAACATTTTGTTTCAGATCTAATTTTAAAATCTGGAAATTATCAAGTTTTAAATCTGAAACTCATTTAAATATTTCAAAACTGCATTTTAGATTTAAAACATAAATTTGAATTCATACTTCTAATTAGATTTAGACTTTGTTAAATCTTAGTTGACAAACTTAAATTCAATTCCATCATGATTTCAACTAACTTACATTTCATTTTGCTTTAAATTAGGTTTAAATTTAAATGTACAGGTTGTTTGTACAGCCTGTAGCAATTCAACACCCACCTGAGACCAAAACAAAGTTTCTTTGGGTCAACTGCCTCCCTGCTTCGAGTAAAAAGAGCAAATAACCCGAGACTCCCCCGAGCTCAAACCCTGCACACACAAAAAAAAACTGTGGCAGTTCAAAACCTGGTACCATCACAATTTCCAACCCACTTCAGTGCTTCGAGTCCTCCATCACCTTGCTTCGAGTTACATACTCGATTGACTCGAGTATTCCCTGAGACCAAACTCTGCACACCAAAAAAAACAACACCACCATACTTCACTGGCACGGTGCACGTGCACCGTGGCCCCAGCCACCTCCGGCCATCCACTAGCACTCCCACACGACGCCAGTCACCTCCAGATCCTATCACAATCACCAGAAGCTAGCCATTTGCTTGAAAACAATAACACACCTTCTCCTCTGCAACCTGGAAACTCCAACACTTCCCACTTCCAAACCTGTCACCCTCGAGTTCTCCACCCTCCTACCATATGAGTGTCTACAACTCCGGCATCTTATTCGACTCCAACCCAACTATTACCACCCCAAATATCCCTGCACTCAATCACCAACATGGGCCGTGGTGATCGCTTCCTTATACACAGCAAAACTTTAGGGTTCTAGGAGAAAACCCACTACCACATCTCCCCTAATGAACTTCATCACCGCCACCTATTTTTCCTAGTATCATCGATTACTTCTCCATCGACCCGAAGAATCCCTACCCCTCCAGTCCACTTGATCTCCAGAAAAACCCATATACTCATATCTCATTTAAACCAGAACCACCCCCTAAAACCCAAACTAAAATTTATGATGTTTAGTTCAAAAATTATATTATAGTTGTTGTTTCCAAATTTTTAATACTGGACCTCTAAATTACAAGTTTGAGATTTTACTTTGTTTATCAGAACTGTTGTTTTTAGCTCTTTGAGACACACAGACTTGAAGTTTAACTAAAACAGGCTTCTAAACATAAATGCATAATGAAATAAACAGCCTTTGTTTGTAACTCAGTTCTAATAACAATTTACAGAAGAGAATTATTAATTTAAATCTAAACAAGAAAGCTGGAAACTAACAGAGGATGTTAAAATGGACATAAACATGCACTATCAGATTCATTTACATATATACATACCACCATATTTTATCACAGAAAAACATACAACCATATTCATTCTTAGATTTAAGGAAAATAATGTTACTCACCTTGTTTTTGGATGGAGACAGGACATTCTTCTTTTTGAACAGCTAAAACTTTGAAACTGAGAAATTATTTGCTTAATTTCCCTAACCTTGTTGCCTTTGTATAATGCTTCAGTTATAAAAATATAAGTGTTTGCTATTCTATGCTATGTTGAACGAACTAAAATAGTAGGCTATATAAATAGGAAAACTGTTGAACAGCTGTAGGTTACCATATGTACAAGTTTTACTTGTTTTGATATGGCAGATTTTTGTATCTGAGAGGTACAGATTTATATTCACTTGAATTGACAAAATTATGTGCTGATACAATAGTAATTAAGACTTGGTTCCTCTATTAGTTGACATAAGCATAATTATGTACAGCTGCAAAAAGATATGTGTAAGTGTACACGATTTAGCTTGTATATGAAGCTACTTGTTAAAGATATTTGTTTTATTTTATTTTTTAGTTTGAACTATAATATACATCTTTTGTGAGGTGTTATTTCCATACTTTGACCAATTTCATTTGACTAGAATGAAGATATTTTATATTGCATTGCATACTTGTCTTTTTCTTTCCTATTCTTGCCTGCATACTTACAAGCAACCTACATATGTAACTCCCTTTTATTTTGTTTCTTACAGGTGGATGCTCTTGAGAAAGAAGGTTATTTTATTTTATACTTTATTCTTGTTTTATCCTTTGGGTTCAAATTTATAGTTTGTGTTGTAAGTTTGTTTATTCTGTAGTTTGCGTTTCACTTCATTTCTTATTTGTAATTACATTTGTATTTGAACTATGACTAACAAATATTTAATTATTTATTACTATTTTATTTTATACTTATATTAATATTAATAATGTTTATTTTAATTTGAACATTTTGAAACCTTTATTTTTAATTTCCAAATCATATCTTTAATTCAAACACACGTATTTATAAATAAAGTTGACATGAAAAGTTTATTAAAATTCATTTGTAAAGATTTACATTATTAATATAGCTCATTATTAAGTCAAAATGATTTATAAAAGAATTTATCTTTTTATTAATAAACTACTTATTTTTGTCAAGCTAAATGTAAAACAAATTAAACAACCCTTTTTCTAAATTTAAATGTAAGCTAAAATTATTTTAAACAAACTAAACTTAAATCTTGAGTAATTTAAAATCATATGATCATTTATTAAATTGCTTAATATCCAATTTCTAAATTATCAAAAATATTAGAATTAAAAACATGTCTATTAAACAAAGATTATCCATTTACAATATATACAGATACATATACATTATAAATAGAAGGCAATTTGATTAACTTTTAAAAGATAAATTATCAGTTAATATTTATTTAAAAGAAGATCACCGAATCTATTCATATATTATTAACAAATATTATCAAATCAATTTAATTTTTAATGTAGATTATTAAATTGATATTGTCCCAAATTTCCGGGATATCACAGTATGGTCATGTGAGTTCGAAATGCGTAGAAATTAATTTAAGGAATTTAAATTAACTTAATTTGATTTTGAAAACTTAACTTTTGTATTTGATGGAATTGGCTTTCGATATATATTCTTTTGTATTCGAAATAGGGGTATGACATATGGAACGCCAGGCGACACGCTTCATTTGGAATTTGAAATATTTAGGAATCAATAGTGCTGGCGAAAAGTTTCTATAATCAACTTTTTTTCATTTGCCAAACCCTAACCATAAAAGCTTCGGCCTCCATTAAAAGAAAACAAAATCAACGGATATGAATCAAAGTTGCAATCCAAGCGAAATTAGTCGAAATGTTCGACATGAAAGATGAAGGCGTGGCCAAGTGGAGTCAATCCATGGTCGTGGATCGTCGAATGGACAACGATGGTAGCGACAAGGGGGCTACGTTCATGTACAGTTTTGGGTGGCAAGGCATGGCGTAGGCACGTGCATGATGGCACGAGCAGCGGAAGGGAGCAGCGGCGAAGGCGGCGGTGCGAGCAGGAGGCGGCGGTGAACTTGGGCGAGTCACGATCGATCGTTTAATTAAAAAAAGTGTGTTTCCTCGAAACGAGCATGAAAGGGGGAGTGGGAAGAAGGTTTAATTTAAAATTTAATTAATTATAGTTAATTTTATTTAATTATCTCGTATGTTCGTTAATTCATAACTTTTTCGTAAATGGTCGATTTTGAGCATGATAAGTTGCACTGTGATTCTATCAGCAAGTACTACGCCATGAAGTTAAATTGGACGGATTCAAAGTCAAAAAAAATTAGGGTTAAATTGAACGACCGTTTGATTTTAATTTAAACCGGAGCACTTTAGCGATTTCTTGAATTTCTATAAATAAACTCACCTCCCTATCCCACTTATATGTTTGTATAAGTGTGAATAATTTTTATTTATGTTGTTTGTTGCTTGTTTGGATGATTTACTGTATTTACTAGTTGGTTTAGATATATTCCCACCTATTGGAGCGGATGAACCCTATTACATTCCTATGTACGAGCGATAACTCTTTGTGTATGATCTCACCTCGAAACGGTATATTTTATGATTATATACTGTATGTGATGCAGGGGGACGGGTTGGAGGAATCCAATAGGATTTATCACACTGTTGATTTTACTTTTCATATATTTTGATATATGATGTGTTGGATGCCATATTTGATAACACGGATTGTTTTTTATTATTTAGTGCAATAGAAGCACTAGGCTATATTTTTTTTAGTATTTTGAAATAGTATAAAATAATGATTTTGAATTGGTATGATTTTTAAAGTCATTTTGTATATATGTTTAAAAGGAATGAATCTATTTTTAAACAAATAAAAAATTATGATTTTTGATGTTATAAAAGTATAGTTTTGTGAAATATTCTCAAGTAGAGATTTTTGAATAAGTTTGTAAAAAGGATTTATAGCAGTGATATCTTATAAATAAAGAAATAAATTTAAAATCATAATTAGTAAATGAGTTTGAAATTTATTTGGTAAATGGATTTATGAATGGAATTTATAAATAAATTGGACTGATAAAAATATGGATTTATAAATTGATTTTGATAGTAAAATGAGTTTTTATAAAAGAATGATTTATAAATAGAAGTTTTATAAAATGGAAAGGAGATTTACAAACATGGATTTATAAATATGGAATGGATTTATGTTGAGATTTAAATATGGATTTTATATAAAGGAAATACATTCAACTTTTAAAGAGTTAAATAATCTTTTAAAGGAATGTTTTAAAAGTAATATTTTTGATGAAGTTAATTGTTTTAAAGTGACAAACTTTAAAAGCGAAGTTTTTAAAGTAATAATTCTGAATGGAATTTAATAGTTTGAAAAATGATTTAAAATGTGATGAGTATCAAAAACATAGATTTCAACATCTATTGTTGCAATAGACGTTTACGGGGATCTATGGAAGGCATGGATTATAACTTTGTTGTTATAGTAAATGATTTCCAAAAGGAAATGTTTTATATGGTATACAGGATATAATTAATTAATTAATTAATTAATTAATCAAACAAATCCCAATATTAGTTGATTAATGATGTTTTATGCATTCGTTTTGGCCTAATAAATGATGTTTTGACCTTCCACTGTGAAATACACAAATTGGTTCTTATATCATACTAAAGGCTTGGTGGTATAAGGCCTTTGCCTCTTATACTTAACACCCATTCAAAGGTGTATGAACTCTGGAGTTGTACGGTTATGAAATCTATTTGGCGTGTCTCCAAAATGGTATTGTTATTAAATATACTTATACCCTTGATATAAGTATATGGAAATATTTTCCAATATCAAAGGATTGAATTGGTTTTGAGGATATATCTTTTTAAAGATAATTTGAAGTAAATATGTGGAAACTGATTTAATTAATAAAAGATTAATTAAATAGGCCTAGTGACTGCTTATGTGCTACATATTGTTTGTTACTTTGATAGTTAAATAATCGACTATCAAATTTGGCTATTTTTGGTTCCTTGACTTGATGTGGGAGTTGATTAGTTATGCACTTAGCACGAAGCCGACTAAGTAGGCTTGATTATCATTTGGATAAAGAATGTTAATTCGAGAGGTGGGAGTGTCTATGTTACTCAAATCTACCAAGTTTCCTTCTTGGTCGAAGAATAGCAAGTTGAGAGTTGAAAACGTGATAAGTCTACGAGACTTGGCTTCCGTATGAGGCTAAGGGCTTGTTTATCATTGTTGGTCTGGAGAGACTGGGTCGGATTTGTCCGAGAACCACTTCAAACCAATGTATGCATCCGAAAGTGTAAGTTTATGATGACGACTTTTATGTTGGAGATCTTCATGATGCAGGGCTACTTGCCACTAGACTTGTGATGCATATTATATATATGGTGGCAGTGGTGCTTTATTAAGAAAATCTTCGGTATGCAAGGACTCCTCGCTGCTAATTCTAAGAGTAATTTCCGATAGGATATGGTAGGAGAGTGCCTTCATTTTGTCTTGCTCTTGGACAATTTGTATGGACAAATGTCTGACGTTGCATTTCCTGTTCCATTAATTGATCTCCAGAACGTACCATTTGTTTGGTGGCGCAGAAGGAAACTTCTCTTAGCTTAACACCCTTTCCTGAGACATAGGAGCTTAAGAGTTATACGTTTGTAGAACTCAGTTGTGTGATTGTGAAAATAACAGTATGGCATTCAAAGTGGAATGTGCTCTATGAAAGTTAAATGTTACCTTAAGTCTCATAACACGGTAATGGCTTAAACAGGGTACACCATAAAGCTATGTGGTTCGTTTCCAAAAGGATATCATCATCACCTTTTTAGATAACCCTTTGTATGTCGGGTATGTGGTGTATACTATGAGATGTCTCAGATAAGTCAATAACGATCGAGGTGATGAGATATTCAGTTTCTATCTATACCATGTATGAGTGCCAAATAGGGATAGACCGGTCTTTCCAAGTGTAGAGGATTGTCTGTCCATCCTCGATACATTCCTCTAAAGATGTATTGTACGGAAGGTAGTTGCTTACCTACCATTGTATGAAAATCCAATCTCCAATATGTGCCTTCCATTTTGTTTGTAAACCTATTATGCCGTCAAATTTAACCAATGGAACAATTTCGATTATTTTAATACTATTTGTATACTAGACATTAGTATAATATAACAGGATTTGGTATCAAATGTTTTGGTTATCGTAAGGTAAAAACTAGTCAGTGTTTACGTGTTATGTAGTCTTACGAAATACTTTTAATTTCATAAAGAAATTTTTTTATAAGTTTAAAATTTAGTTGAGATTTATTTTCTCAAGCTGATTTACCAGACTGATCTTGGAATTCTTCTCTTTCAATGCTTGGGTCAGACCTAGCATATTTACAGATTCGGATTTGGATGCTTTGGTGCTTAAACAGACCAGTTGGAGGTCTTCTGGTCGTATTCACATATATGTTTATTTCCCATTGCATTGTTTTTTAAATTATACACAATTGTAAGGACAGATTATTATAGCATTCCAAGTTGATCATAGTGATTTGTTGTTGTACTCTAATGGTTGTATATATTTGACAATTCCTCTTTTGTAAAGTACATTGATATTATATTATATGTTGTTCCGCTGCGATTATGGGATTCTATGTTATTTTAGTTTCTCTTTGACTTCTTCTTCTTTACTTTTCTTCTCTCTTTTCCATAACTATTCGCATCTTTGCCCGATTTGGGTTGAACATGTGTGGTTTATTGTCAGCTTGAATTATACGCGTTTGAGGGTTGTTCATGGTATTTGGAAGAGTTTGGGATACTGGTGTATAATGTGAATTATTTATGGGTATATTTTGGTTGGGCTTTGAGTGGAAGTAGGGTTGTGGCACATAATTAGGTTTGAATAGAAATAGTCCGAAAAGGAGGTTGTATAGTGCCTACGATTCAATTGGAGTAAGGAGATTTCGGTTGTATTGGAGTTGGCCTCACGGCCCATTAAAATAATTGGCTGTTGACCATTAAAAAGTGACATTGTCGTTTTCTTGTGATAGGTATATTTTGGTTAGTCTTTGAGTTGTAATAGGGTTGTGTCCTGTAATTGGGTGAAAATGGAAATAGCCAGAAAACAAGGATGTATAGTGCATATGATTCAATTGATGGAAGGTCATTTTGGTTGGATTGGAGTTAGCCACATGCCCATTAAAATAATAGGAGGTTGACTATAATAAAATGACATTGTCATTTTCTTGTGATCTACCGTGAATGGGCCCAAACTTTGAAGCCATTATACTCGAAAAATCGTATTAGCTTTTGAGGCCTTAAAGAGAAAGATATCGATAATGAAATTGTAGATGTTGATTTGTACTAGGATATGGTGGCAAATACCCTAGCAATGAAATCGCTCTCCATTTCCTACTACCATCACGAAATCACTAGTTCCATATTGTCAACCCAGGGTGTCACGTAGCTTTAGGGGAATTAATTATGAATGCTTTCGGAATTGAATGTGAAAATTGATTTGCTGTTGACGAGTGTGGTCAACCATATCGATCTCGGTTGAATTGATCCAAACTATGGATGAAAAAAATCATCGGTTCATCTCTTTATGTATTGTCTAAAGATTCCATATTTGGTAGGTCGAGTTCTTCATTTGGTAAGAGAAGAAGTGCTTGATTTTTGATGCATTTGTGGTTGGGATGGTATCTATCATCGCAGGGATTGTTAGAAACGAATGAGTAGTATTGAGGAATGTGAAGGCATTAGTTGCGTTCAAAGATGAATAGTCCCTCGTCTTAGAATAAAATAAACTATTTATGTTTATATACTAAGAAGTGGACACTATTATAATTCTAATAGACAAAGGGAGATACAAGCCATGGTGGGTGGTGCAACGCACTACCTCGAAAGCATGCCCTCGTGCTTGTGCCTATGCCCGAGCTCGCTCTTTAATCCGAGGTGCGGGCGAATAGGCGTTTGAGGCATATTAGAGGCACTTAACACTTTATAGTTGGTAGTTGGCTTGACATCGCTGTTCAGATCGAACATTTTTTATTTTTGTCGATTTCAATTCAAACGGTCGCACCGCTTGATAAATGGTCTCGACTTTTTCAATAGTCATATCCGTTTGAACAGGCAACTATTACTGAACAAGTGCATCTCCCCACTCCTATATATAGCAGATAGAAAACAATGAAATAACTTTAAGTTTTTCAGCATTTTCTTTCTCCTTACAGCACTTTATTCTTAAAAATACTCTTTTGAGTTTGTCAGTGCTCTGCAATTTTTGCTCAGCATCGCGAAGAAGGTCTGTTTAATCTTGGAAAACAATTGCTCGATATCCTTAAGCGTTGTAGAGGGAGCAATATTGTTACAAGGAAACAATTTTTAAATGCTTAACTCGGACAATACAATCGGTACGCTGTTTGGTGCTTTATTTGTTAACTGTACAGTTCTACTCCTAATATTTTTGTAACGCGCTTATGGCAGTTTGTTGATGTTGCAATTTGCAACATAATTGTAATAGTTTCGTAACACTTTTATAACATAACTGTTAGCAATTTTTGTATACAGTTTCATAACACTTTTCTGGCATCGCCGTTTAACAATTTCGTTACACTTTTCTAATGCCACTGTTTAACAATTTCATAACACTTTTCGGACGTTACAAATAACAGTCTTGAAACAATATTGATTTATTGTTCGCTATTTTTGTAGATGAAAATGTCTCATGAAAACAATAATTCTGCACCAACACAGGCTGTGACCACTACTCATTTTACAAGTATGGTTCCAACATTGGAGCTGTCTCATGGATAATGGCTGCAAAAGTTCACAAGGATGGACTTTAAATGCTGGTAGCAAATGATGTTGTTTTACCTAACGATTTTAGGCCTTGTAAACTTTCTTATAGAAGATTCTCCTGTAGTTGAAGAATTGGAACCCGATACAACAGAGGTTGAAGCCTTGAATGCCTAGAAGAGTTTGACTTTATATGCAAGAACAACATATTAAATGGGCTCGACAATTGCCTATACAATGTATACTGTACTGCTCGAACATCCAAAGAACTTTAGACGATATTAGAGAAAAAGTACAAAATCGAAGATACGGGCATGACGAAATTCATAGCAAGAAAATTCCTTGACTTCAAAATGATTGATGCAAAGACTGTTATCAATTCAAGAGGTACAAGTAATCATTCACAGACTGCACGGTGAAGGAATGACCCTAAGCGAATCCTTTCAGGTTACCGTTGCGATTGAAAAGCTTCCTGCATCATGGAAAGATTTCAAAGACTACCTTAAGCACAATCATAAGGAGATGACAATGGAGGAACTTGTAATCTGATTGAGGATTGAGGTAGATAACCAAAAATTTGAGAAGAAGACTTTGCATGCCAAGGTTGCCAAGGTAAATGTAGTTGAGTCAGAGAAACCCAACAAATGGAAACGTGGGCATGCTCCTAAGAAATCAAATAAATTTCAGGGTTATGCCATAATTATAGGAAGAAAGGACACAAAGCCGTCGAATGCTGCGCATCCAAGAAAAAGAAATCAGAAGCAAACATAGCTGACATCTTAGAAGGCGTGTCTGATATGGACTTATGTGCAGTAGTGTCCGAACGCAACCTTGTTGGTGACTCGAAGGAATGGTTTATAAACATAGGAGCCACATGACACATATGTGAAAATAAGTCGATGTTTACAACCTACAAAACTGTTACTGAGGACGAACGACTTTTTGTAGGTAATTCATCCGCATCAAAAGTCGAAGGCAGAGGAAAAATTGTGTTGGAAATGACATGTGGAAAAGAATTAACTTCGGTAGATGTTCTAAATGTTCCAAAGATCCGCAAGAACCTAATTTCCGGATCGCTGCTTAGCAAGAATGGCTTCAAACTCTCTTTTGTGTCTGATAAGTTTTTGTTGTCAAAGAATGGAGTGCATGTAGGAAGAGGATATGTTTGTGATGATTTATTTAAGGCAAATGTAATCACTATTGTACCAAAAAATGGTATGAATAAAATTGAATCTTCTGCTTATATTGTTGATTCTTCTAACATATGGCATTCTAGAGTAGGCCACGTAAATTTCGATACCTTAAGAAAATTTATTAATCTAGACTTTTACCAAAATGCAACATAGATTCCAACTATAAATGTCATGTTTGTGCAGAAGCAAAATTGTCATGTTTATGCAGAAGCAAAATTGACAAGAACCTCATTTCATCATGTTGAATGAGAAATTGAACCTCTAGACCTAATACACACAGATGTATGTGACTTAAAATTTGTCAAACTAGAGGTGGAAAAAGGTATTTCACTATCTCTGTTGATGACCGTATAAGGTACTATTACGTGTATCTCCTTAGAAGTAAGGACGAAGCATTCGACATGTTTAAATAGTATACGGCAAAAGTGTAACGTCCCGCCTTTTCGTACGTTTTCAATCGACACACGTGCCAATTCAAACCATACCGAAGAGCGGATTGTTATGGGGTAAATAGGAAAAAGCAGGGAAAGAAAAAAACAAAATAGAATCTTACCGCGGAACGATAAAATATAATAATCAAATATACAGTTTATGAAGCTGTTTTATAAACTGTTGATTACATTTATACAATACATATCAGAGTTGGACATACCAACGAATAATAATCGATACAGCGGAACAGATGTGATGCAGTGGACTAATATAATATATATAATAGCAATAAAATCTTCGCCTTCGTCCTCCACAAGTAAGGTCTTCAAATCCTGAAATGCTCAGGCTGACTCGAGCGAATTGAAAAGACAAAACACTCGGGTCAGAACTAAAAGATCTTATGTAAGTTAAATCAACTGAAATAAATATGAGTGTAACAACATCGGAGATGTCTATGGGATTTGACATCTCTTATCCAGTCTCTAACGTGAGTGTAGTAACTTAAGAGATGCTCGGGATTCACATCTCTTAAGGATCCGTTAAACTATCTACTATGTAGTAATATACGCTATTCTAATAGTGTCTAAAGTAAAATATAATATACTGAAAATAGCGTTAAGGGGTTACCTATATAGCATTTAACACACTTTTATATTCCAATAGTCAATACAGTACCGTAATCTCCCATGTACTGGGCGTCGTCAGAGGGCACTCCATAGGTATAGCACAAAACAAAATCGTATAAGGCGCACTAGGGTAGGTGACATGGCACAACTAGGCAATGCCAGGGTAGATATACCAATTACGCATCCGGGCTAGTGGTAACGCATAGCCGCAGCTACCGCCCACCTCGAACAAACACCCCCAAAATCAAAAAATAAAGGTGGCCACCGAATCAATCCAAAGTTAGAGTATAGTATCGAAGAGATGTGTTTGATAAAGGGTGCTACCCCTTTGGCCTGAGAATCGCTCCTGTTTTAGCCACCTTATGCCAACTCACGGGAGTCGGGTCCACGTGTTTACCTCAAAGGAAACGTCGCCACCATCCTACTTCATTCTGGAATCTCCATCGCGTACATGGTTGTTAAAGTGATTTCCGGTATCTTCAACAACCAAACGTTATTATAACACCGCGGTCTTTTCAAAATAGTTTATACTTTAAAAACCAGAATAAAATATCCATTTCAAAGCCATATAATTACGATACCACTTCCTCTTTTAAAAACAAAATCAATATGATATCATGCTCAAATTTATCTTTTCTAAAACCATACCACTTTAAAATTTATAATATCTCAAAACCAAACATTTGAATTTTAACTTTTCAAAACATAATACTTCGAAATCCATAGCTTTAAAACCATAACTTCCAAAACTTAAATGGTTTGGATATTCAAACAGTATATAAAATAAAATGGTTTGAATTTGAAATTACTTTATAATATAAATAATTTCCACGACTTTAGAATTTTATTCTCTATAAATTAAGTCTAAATCCGTAAACTTTAAATTCACTTTCAGTTTTTAATAAACCACTTCAGTTTCAATATATTTCAAACTTTGAGTATTAAACAGTTAGGAACTAAGGTTGGAAATTTCTATTCAACAATTCAATGTCCTATTATTTAGTTTGAAATATTTGCATAATAAATCCATAATCATTTAAATAAAACTCAAATTACCTATAACTGAATATTTCCTTCAATTTATTTATACTAGAAATATTCATTTAATTCATCTTGAATAAAAAAATTCAGCTATAAATATCATACCTTTTAAAATTTCAAGTTATTAAGTTCTACATCAACTTATGGAGTTTAATTCTTAAATAAGCTCAATTCCAAATAAATTTCCAATTTACCTTCCAATCTTAATTGATTTAAATCATTAAAACTCTATATATATTCAATATCTTAAACATGTACTTAACCATATAATATAAAATAATCAAATTCCATTGTTCAACTTATTTATTTTATTTAACAAATTTATACATAGCTTAAATTCAATAATTTAACTATATATGTATATATAAAATAATATTTATATATTATCAAAAATTAATATTTATTTAACCGTATCCTATCCAAACCATAGAAATCATTTTCAAAACATTTATATATATACACCGACGGTGTCTGTATAAAATTTTCTATCCTATAGTCAAATGATACAGATATTTATCATTTCAATCCGCAATTTAAAATTAAAATTTTACGGTCATATATCATTTCAAACCGCAATCCCGAATGCAATAAAATGCATAATAACTTGCAGTTTATGATGATATAAATAAACATCCATTCATCCATCATAAAATCATACATCCATTCATCAAAATCATCATCCAATTCAAACAATACATTAGTATATAACGAATAATAAACAATAGGTATCAACTAGCAGTTTATATTCAACAATAATTTAATTAATTGTTTAATTGGCAGTTTATATGCAATAAATAAATAAGTAACAATTTAATTTAATTAATTTAATTTAACTGGGATGATGATTGAAAATATGCCAAACAGTTATAAATTGATTTCTAAACACATCATAAATCAATTTAACAAACATAAGAAATTTTAGAAGTTGTTAGTGGGTTAAAACACTCACCTTTTGAATTTAAATTGAATTTAAGTTCCATTTAAACCCAAAAATTTGACAGTCTCCAAATCCATCCAAACCAGTGCCAAAATGTCCGGAATTCCAATATGAACATAGCGGAGAAAACCGCACTGGAAACGGAGTTCGTATGCGGGAGTTATGCGTGTTAGAACAATTTGAAAATTAAATTTTAAATTAAAATAACCAAAACAACAAAGCACACCTTCCTCTCATGATTTTTCCACGTCACTAATGATAACGCGAAACCTAAACCCGCGCATGCAAATCTGCAGCCGCCTTTGACCATCTATTGCCGCCTCTACAGCCATCTTCATCGCCACCGACCACCACCATTCGACCCACCTCCTCGATCTCTATCGAACACCCCTCTTCAAACCACCTACGATCGCCTATATATGGCATGCTGCTGCCTCTTTTCTTAGGGTGTTGAAACCCTAAAATTCCAATTCCGGCCGCCACAGGTAGATCAAGGTGATGCAAACACCACCTATCGACTCCTGGAAGTCCCCTCTATAAAACCCATATCTACATTTCGTCGATTGTTTCTCCAATTAAAAACCCCCCAATTTGGCTTTGACCGTGATTTCAGATTGATTCGAGCATCAATTTCAAAAACAGAAGCTACGCGTAGATTCGTATCGATGAAGTCTTCGATATTTTTTTTTCAAATTTTCCTGAGGAGATTGAATTTTTGAAGTTGATTTTTGAATTGAAATTTAAATTGGATAAACTAGGGTTTGCAGCCATTGAGGAAGAGCAGCATAGAAATTTATGTACATATAGAAATGAGGAATAGAGGCTGCTAGGGTTTATAGCAGGATATATATAGGCAAATTGAAATAGAATAGATGAACCCGATAAATAAACGTGCTGAACGATCTATGGCCCAAAAAGCCCGTTTCGCTTCTGGAACGAAATTGGGTCAACTCATATATCAAAATAGATGTTTTAAAATATTTTAAACGCAATGGAAAAGGTTTCAAGTCCAAATTCCATCGAATGGAGAAGTTATGCTAAAATCAATGTTTTCAAATTGATTTCAATTGATTTCAATTAATCGATTTCAAGGCGTTTCAAGCCCATACGATCAAATGACAAGTCCGATCGATACAAAACTTAAAAACCTATAATAATTCACCATTACAGATCCGATGAAACTTGTTTCGTCAAAATCCGAGTCAGTGGCCAAAATGGCTATTTTTATATTAATTATATAAATTAAAAATAAATTAGTTAAATCACTTTTTAATGTGAACTCTGTAATTAACAAATTTCATAAATTTTTTACTTTCTTAATCATTTACACTAATTTAACCAAATTTAAATGTCAATTTAGAGTTGATTAATTTATCAATTTCAGTATTAACATTCAATTTCATTATATTCAGAAATTTAAATTAAACTTTCATCTATTAAATTTTTTTTCACTCTATTATTCAATTCATTACAATCAACCGGATGAAATTAGCATTGGATTCCAAATATATAACATTGATATCCTCACATTCCTTCTCTATTTCCATTAACGTAAAATTTAAACATTATATTTTATTAATTTTAAACAAATCCAGTTTATGAAAATAAAAGTAATAAATCTTAATTTCCATTCTTTTTATTCAGTCTCTCATTATCTTATGGGTAAATTCAACCTTACTGTAAATCCAATCTCCCTAATGTTTTCCAGTAATCAACTAAATTCATATAAATGTAGTATTTAATTATGTTTAATTGCAATGGATTTAGATTTAATTCACTAAATTCAATAAATAGGTAAACGATTAGTAATTATCACAAATTGCCTAATTGTTTTCCATTCATATTCTATTATCAAATAACCCTTAATAAAATATTTACCTAACTTTGACTATATCAAATTATAGTTTACTGCGTATTATCACATCAGTTAATATAACTTTAAATTAATTCCTAATGTGCCAATTACAATCAAATATAACCTTACAATCGGTTTCCATTAATAGGTATTGCAGTAAATTAGTTATTATTCAACTTGCATAATATTTAATTCTAATTGCTGCAATAATTACGCTTTATTATAACTTGGATTTAGATGGGATGATTTGTTTGTCTTTCATCAACCTACTATATTCAAAAATCCAGCCTTTCTTTGTATTAACTACTATTTCCATTTTATTATAATTGCCAGATATGTACATTAATTACGGTTTATATTCTCAATCAATTTAGTTATTTTCGAATTAAATTTTTATGAACTAAACAAATAGGTAACTTATAATTTTTGTAACCATTAAAATTTAATTAACTTTAAGTTTATTACATTCAAGAAAATAATATGATTACTTATAGAAAATTGACTTTTATTCAATTATCATTTATTGTAATGCAAATTCATTAATTTATTAAATGCTTACATTTATTTCCCTATACCCAATTTGTTACAACTTTACTCATTAACACTATTTCCCTTATTTTGGTTATTATTTCATACATAGATCACAAATTTACATTCCTTTATACTGTCTTATGAAAACAATATACATTCCTAACACTTTATTACATTAATTGGAATCAAATTTCCAAATTTACTAGATACAACAAATTATGACCTTACAGTTATTTCAATTAATTGGAATTGCGCAAAATTAATTATTTATTAACTTACATTAACATAATTGCATTAATTTACATTCAGTTACAAATAAATTAATACACTGATTTCATTTGTAAATTAAATGCTTACCTTTATAAGTTTTCATTCCCAAACAATATTTCAATTACTATAGGACATTGAGTTAATTCAGTTTACTATTTAATATTCTTAATTTATTAAATAAATTCACTATTTACCTTTGTTTTCTTATATTCAATTCTTAGGCTAGTATAACAATTTACATCACTTCAATTTATTCGTAATTTTATTTCAACTGTTAATACTTAGCTTTAATTTCCATGGTTTCATTTCATTTTCAACATTGGCTTCGTTATTAATTTAAAAAAATTATAAATTAAATTGCAAAAATTAGATTAAACTATCCAATTTATTTATCAAAATTTACGGGTCATTACAAAAAGTTGAAAATCAACTCAATGAGAAAACAAAAGCTTTAAGAAGGGACAGAGGAGGAGAATATGAATTTCCCTTTGAGAAATTCAACACCAAACTACAGCCCCGTATTCATCTCAATCCAACGGTATAGCCGATCGAAAAAATAGAACTCTTAAAGAAATGATAAATGCCTTGCTAATTAGTTCTGGATTACCAGATAACTTTTGAGAGCGGCTATTCTTTCTGCAAAATATATTTGAATAAGATACCATGAAAGAACAAACTTTGAAAAAATTGACCGCCATCCTACAAACACTTAAAAGTGTGAGGTGTCTTGCGAAAGAAGAGGTACCTAAACCAAAGAAGGCCAAATTTGTACCAAAAGCAATTGATTGTGTATTCATTGGATATGCACAAAACAGTGCCGCTTATCGGGTTTTGGTACACAAATCCGAAATTGATGATATTCACAAAAATACCAGCATATTATCGAGAAATGCTAGATTTTTCGAACATGTATACCCTTTAAAATAAGGTACTAAATATTATCCACAAAAGAGACCAAGGGAAACTAAAATCTCCAATTTTCTTGAGAATACTAAATAAAATATTGATTAGTAAAATAGTGCTAATCAACAAGGGGAGGAAACAAGGAGAAGCAAAAGATCAAGTACATCAAAAACCTTTGGTATAGACTTCTACACATTTATATTAGAAGCCGATCCATTAATATACAAACAACCTATGTCCTCCGTTGATGCCCCTTATTGGTAGGAGGCCATTAATAACGAAATCGAATCCTTTATGGCAAACCATACATGGAAGTTAGTTGATTTACCTCAAGGATGCAAGACCTTGGGTGATAAATGGATTTTAAGAAGAAATTGAAATCTGTTGGTTCAATAGACAAGTATAAAGCTTAACTTGTGGTTCAAGGTTTCAGACAAAAGGAAGACTTGGACTATTTCGATAGATATTCTCCAGTAACTAGAATAACATCAATAAGAATGTTGATAGTAATCGTGTAACGATTTGTGAACTCGAACAAATTTTAAAAATATTAATTATAATTGTTGAATAGAATATGGTTAGAATTAGAGAATTTTCAATTATTACCATAAAATAATAATAATAATAACAATAATTATAATAATAATAAATTTGTTAGAATATAAAACATGATCTTAAAAAAAATTCTAAAACAGCTAATCTTCATTCAAATGGAAGGTGGTTTATTAGAATATAATTTAATAATAATGATTGAATGTAATTGACAACTATATTATACAATTTCAATCAACTGTAACAATAAATAATACTAAAGAATGGGATAAACAATATTCTAAATATGTTAGCATACAACAAGAAATCAATTATTTGGTAAGTATATTTATACTCATTATGTAAACAATAAATTAATAGATATGAATTACGACGCTGTAACAATTGATTTATTCTTCATCCCATTGTTTAATCCGCTTTGGAATTTATTTTGTAATCCATGGAATTAAATGCAATTGAAATCTTTCAAATAAAAGAAAAGAGAACATTGATTGTAATTAATGAACGTAATAATAGAACATATGTTTGAATTAAAATAAAAGAGGAAGTTGGGGAAATAAAAGGGAAACATATGTTTTAACTGAAAGAGAAATTGAATGTAATATAAAGAACATGTAAATGGAAATAAAAAGATAAAAGATTGTTTGAATTATTAAATGAAAATAAAACGACTAGTGTGTAACCAACATTCGATTGAAATTTTAATATTGAATAAATTGGTACTAAATCTTTGAATTAAGGTAAAAAGTAATAGATGGTAATTGATTCTGTAACGACCCGCTATTTTAGACTATTCGCAACCGCACATGTCGGGCTTGAATAATTCAAAATACCGAATTGTTAATTTTAAATTTGGCAAAACTGAGATATACAGTAAATAAATAATCACAGAATCACAGACACAGAGAAATAATGTGCAGCGGAAGCAAAAGAGACAGTAGTTCATGAAGCTACTATATAAATATATAAGATACATCAGAGTTTACAATAGAAGAGTAAGTCGATACATCAGGTACAAATCAGAATACATCACTGGAATCATCGAATACTGAAAGCATAATAGATGGCTGGATTTTCAAGCAAAGCTCCAACTCCAAAGGTGAGTCTTGAATACTGGTACACTCAGTCTGACCCGAGCGTAAAGCATAACACAAAACACTCGAGTCAGGATTAATATTCATATATCAATAAAACCAACTCAAGTGAAATAACAATTGAAATACAATAACTCAGAGGACGTTGGAATAACCATCCTCTAAGAATCCGTTAAACTATCTACTATGTAGTAGTATACGCTAAATAGATAATGTCTATCAGTAATATAAAATATCAAAATAGTGTTAAGGCGTTACCATTATCCCCCTTAACACATTTTATAAATGTCATAGTCTATACAGCACTGTAAACTCCACCGTAAACTGGTGGGATATCAGGGAGTACTCCATAGGTATAACACAAAACAAATTCGTAGTGGTCGCGTATATAGGAATACAAGTATGACAAGGCACATGAGGCAATACCCATGGTAGTGAAACTACCGTTCGCCTGATCCGGACTGGTGAGAACGCATCGCCGCAACGATCGCAACACCGCGAAACAACACTCCTGAAATTCCGAGGGTGCACCAACCAATCACAAGTAATGAGTAATAGTTACGAAGAAGTGTGTCCGCTCGAGGTGGCTAACCTCATTTGGCCCGGCACGGCTCCTGATTTTAGTCATTTCCAATTTGACACAAGTGTCAAGGCTATCCATTATCGTTCTCTTTCTTCAGTCATCACGTACATCATTCCAACCACTTCATTCTGGATCATCACTCCGCGTATAGTTATTAAAGTGGTTTTCGGTTTAGACAGAGAGTACGTCCATAACCGATTCCGGTCTCTTTAATAACTTTCGTAATTATTACATCGATTCGTCATTTAATATATTTCAAAACCAAATCAATTTCAACTTCAATTAGAATTTATAATCAACATTTCATTCGTCTTTCGAAGTCGATTTCCATAATTTACGTTTCAAAACTTCCAAATAACCATTTCAAAGTCTTACAATTCAATTTCAACTTTTATTTAAAACAATTCAAATATTGATTCAAGTTCGTATATAAATTTCATTCCGAAATCCTTTAAATTAAATTAATTTAACATTCAAATCAATCTAAACTCATTTATCGATTTCATTCATTATTCGTTAAGTTGCTTTATCATTCAAAACAATTTCTATTAATTTCCAATTTTTTAAATCAATTTCTTGAGTTCAACTTCATTATATCAACTTATAAATTGAGTTCAATTAGATTCGTCAAATCAATTCTTTAAATTACAAGTCTTACGTTAATTTCGATAAATCGCATTCATTTCAATAAATCACATTTTATTTCTTGTTAAAGAAATTCAATTTTCACTTATTTATTGACTTCGTTACAAATTTCAAACTCAATTAACAAAGAACTAAATTTCACATAATCAAGAAGTTTCAATTTCACTTATTAACTTACTTAAATAATTTTTCCAAACTTTAGTAAATAAAGAAACTCAATTTCATTTATTAACGAAGTTCAAATACACTTATTCAAAAGTTCAATTTCTCTTATCAAAGAATTCAATTTTTATTCAATTATCAAATAATTAAATCTCATTCAATTATTAAATAATTTCAATCTTAATGATTAATAATTTTAAAACTTAATAATCACAAACTTGATTATAAATTCAAACTTAATTATTAATTCATTTCCACTTAATTATGGATTTAAACTTAATTATCAAATCAGTTCAACTTACTTATAAATTCAACTTAATAGTTTCAAACTTAATTATAATTTCAAACTTAATTATAATTTCAAATTAAATTATTAAATGATTTCAAACTTAATAATTTCAAAACTCAATTATTACTAATTCCAAATTATTTATTAATAATTCCAAATTTAATTATTAAATAATTAAATTTCAAACAACGTTTTTCATCAATTACTACGTTAACAATTGTTTCAGATTTCAATCTTTACATTTTCTTTCAAAAATTCAAATTCCAACTTCATTTCAAAACTTATTCTTTGCTCGAATAAAATCATTATTTTATTTTTAAATCAAACTATTGACCAATCGGATTTTATTTAATTCTCTATGCTAGGTCAAATTCATTTGGGTATTTATCATTTCAACCCGATTCCAATTTCAATTCAAAAATACAAACATAACAAAGGGAACTTGCAGTGTGATAACTGGGATGGTGTCAAAGTAAATAAACAAGCAATAACAAAAATCAAACACAATCAAATAATCAATTCAAATAATCCCGAAATAATCGTATTAATTGACATTGTTGTTTGTGCGAATTAATATAATTATTTCTAGAATCTACACTATCATTTCATATAGATTAAAGATTATTACAATATTATTTATACGGTTCTTCACTTGTCATTCATTATTCAATTTCAACTACATCAATTTACACAACATACATTTAAATAGTTCAAAGTGCGATCTATCATATTTCTACGTGCTGATTCATTTAAACATTTAAGGGGTCATATTATGCAGATGTCATCAAATAAAACTTAACCCATATATCAAACCTAACTATCCAACGACAATTCAATCTCAAGTTATTTATCACTTACAACATTAACAGTTTAACGCTCAATGTCAACATCACACAATCAATCAAATTATCAACCAAACTAGATTATTTTTGCATACATAACAGATAATGGTGTCAGATGTCACAAGTGAACTGATACAGGTCATAACATAGATTTAACAGTGTAAATAACTAACAACAGCCATATTTCAATTATCGTTTTACTTGAAATCAAATTTCATAAATAAAAGAACATTAATCGTGAGTGATTGCTCACCTTTCGAGGCTAGAGGAAAGGAAGAGAATGGAAGCGAGTTGTGCATCCAACACGAATTCCAAAGCGAAACTAGATTGGCACGAATCAACGAACAAATCTAATAAATAGGAATAGACGAATCAGATCAGGACTGTATCGATGGCAGGAATTGGTATAAGTGAATTTACAAATATAACCATATATATCAAATCATTTCAACTTTAATCATATATTAAATTAAATATATGTGTATATGCAAATAAATGACTATGTGTTACCAAATATGCAGACTTGACCTTATCTCAACCAACATTTAAAAATACGCGGCTTACTTATATGTGTTGTACCACATTATATGAAAAATATACATGCATCAAACATGTTATTACATTTTATAGTTATCAAATCATATTACGTTATAAACCGAACACATACTCAACATACAAAAATATGCAGACAGGCTTATATATACTAATGTTTACAACGGCAACACCAATATATATAACTATACGCAACCTATAAAAATGTGTACAAATAATAACGCACACATGTACTTTAAATTATAAAGAAAATATTATGCACGCTGGCATCATAAATTTGAACGAATATGGAAGATGGTGTATATAAACTAAGAAACCTTCCATACTTCATAATATATAACCAAATAGAGTAGTGCTACGGTTTAAACAAAAGAAAACAACAGGTATATAATTCATATATATGCGGACATGATTTTTTTTTTCGCTTTGTAAAATGTAAAATATATGCTAATAAACACATTTTACGCTGTATAATAAAATACTTACATAAACTCTTAACTTAAAAATCAAAACGTATGCTTTACTGTAACCAACATATTATATGTAAGCTTTCAAACCTATGTAACAAATATAAATTAATGCTCAAAAATCAATGCAAGTACAGACAATATATGCAACACTGTATACATGCTACTAAATGAAATATACATGCCTGACACTTTATAATAGAACCTGTATATAAATTTAACTTAGCCATATCATAACTTATACACACATAGCCTTCCAAAGAACTTATTCAGTATATTAATATATTATGTAACCATAGCTTCCTAACCCAAAATATAAATCTAATATATATAACATAATACTTACTTTGTAAAACACCGTAACATATACATAGCTTCACAGATATGCAGACTGACACATACAAACACTTTTAAAACTAAATATATTGTTAATAAGCTAACATATATGCAAAATTTAGAAACCAATGATAGTGAAAAATTTTAAAAACGCATATGCTGTAACCTGTGCACTTTTCAACAACAACAAAAAAATATTTTTTCTTTCCACTGCTTACAAAATCTAATATATATGACATATATATATATAGCTAACCTTTTACAAAACTATAGCATGCATTATAAGTACCTATATAATCAGTAACAAAGTCTGGAGGCTGAACATCTAGGAGGCGTGACTTGGGTGGTGACGGCGGCAAGGTGCGGAGATGGTTGCATGGCCGAAGGAATGGGCTCGCTGCTGTGGTGATGGAGGGTCAGAGGTTGCGTTGGAGGTACGACCGCGTGGGGTAGGAGCGACGGAGCAAGATGGGATAGGCGTGGCTTGCTTCGGCTGATGGTGGCCTGGGCGGTGAAGTGGCTGTGACTGATGGTGGTGATTGCTTTGTCGGAGGATGGGGCGGGTTGATAACGAGGCCATGGGAAAAGAGCAGGAAGCAATTTTTTTTTTTATGTTTCAAATTTTCTGAGAAAAGTATGCGGCAAAGGAAGAGAGTGGAAGAAAAATGGAAGAGACAGAGGGTGGGGAAGCAGAACGTGAGAAGGGAAACAAGGTAGGTAGGCAAATTTGAACTGTTGGCTGTCAACCTTCTTTTTAGCTTGAACCGGTAGGATTAGTAATAGCTAAAAGAAAATTTTGGGGAATAGAAAAGCTACAGCTGGATTTCTTGGAAAGTGCGAATATTATTAACGCAACTGCACCGTTCAAAGTTTGGAAAACAAGAAAACTAACGGTCACAAATCTAGGTACGGTTTGACGCACTGTTTTCCCGTTTCCGTCGCGTACTGGGCCATAAAATACGGAAATAAATATACCACAGAGATTAGCACGACGAGACGATCAAAACGGCATATAGATGTCAGTGGCACGATTGAATTATAAAAATTCGAAATTTTCTACTACGGAAAATGCAAGAAAATCGCAGAAGAATAAGATCGACGGAGCCAAACATGTCCGAATTTGAAAAAACGACAAACTGACAACTTGCTCACAAGATGTTTTAGAATTTTTCTGTGTAAAAATATTTAGGTTTCGAAAAAGTTTTATTTTCATCGCTTTTTAACTGATTAAATTGAAGTAATTTTACGCACGAAATAAACTTCCGTATTTTCGGACGAAAATTTACTGGTTGTTATGTTTAACTCGACGCATTCCAAATATCAAATTTATATTTCAAAATTTTATCATTTAAATTCCCATAAAATTTCAATTAATAACGTTATTAAAACCTGTTAAATCTATGGGTTGTTACATTCTCCCCCACTCAAAATTTTTCGTCCTCGAAAAGGTAGTAGGTAGGAGAATAGAAACAACCGAAAGAAAATAGAATGATAAACAAAATAATCAATTGGTCCAAGCCATATAAATTCAATTTAAATAAACTTACATTCAACAATTTGTTTTTAAAATCTAGGTTTCCATTAAATTTATTTGATTACTCATTTATAAATGTTGGGTACAAAGGCTTCTTTCAAATGAAATTCACTTTAAATTCAATTAATTCAAGATATCCCATTAAGTTGATTTAATCCAATTTATTTACTTTCAAAACAATTTTCTTCTATTAATCACAACTATTATACAATTAACTTATTATTCTATTTATCTCCATAACATTAAAATTTAAGTGTATGACATTTATTATACGCACTCACATTTTATTTATAAAGACAATTTATATTATATACAATCCAATTATCTTAAATTAAAAATTTCAAAGATCATAAAGTTGAATAGTCATTTATTAAAATTATACTTTATTCAACAATTTTTATTCTTCTTTTATTCCAAATTATTATTAAATTTATTCTACTTAATATATCTATGTGACAAGATATATTAAGTATATTTATACTTATTATAACTACTCAAATTTGTTTAAAATTCCCTTCAACATCATTTTATATTGTATGATATTCAATTACATAATTAACTTTTGAAAATTTAGGCAAGTTATATATAATGCAATTGAGTATTATCCAAATAAAAGTCCTAATTCAATTCTCTCAAGTTAAAAAAAAATTAATTCAAAATTTGGTTTCGTTTATAATTGAAATCATCCTTTACCCAAATTTTAAGAATTAAATTTTCCGATTAACTTCAAACAATATAGAAATAATTATATATATACATTATATCCAAATCAAATACTTATATATATTTTAAATCTTGTTGTACTTTAAAATTTTCAAATCAAATTCATTTCAAAACAAGAGTGTAGAAAGCTACTGATGGTCTCTCCACTTCGAAACTCGAAAATAAATGCCGATGATGTGGCCGTCATCACCGAAATTATTTTCCAGTGACAAAGAGGAGAGCGCTGATTTAAACATTTTACATTCTTTGAAATGATTTCTATTTGAAAATATTTTAAATAATATACACGTTAAACTTTTAAAATCAAAGTTTGAAATCACCGGAAATCAAATTTTCAAATTCCTGATTTACATTCATTCCAAATTCCAAATCAAATTATAACCAAATTTTATAAATTCATTTATTTATTTTATGAAATAGTCAATGATTTATAAAACAATAAATGAAAATCAAATATTATTGTTTTGGACAATAGATTCAATAACAGTTTAATTTCAGAAAAATTTATACTTATTATAATATACTCATTCAAAATTTATTTTATTTACCAAAATTTGAAAACAATATTGTGTCAGTTGCTCTGCTCAAGTATTTTGGAAATTCTATCGATAGCGTTGATCAGACGAATCGATCGAAAATCCAAATCAACATCAACGACTCAAACAACACAATATATAAAACATTTTTAATGAAAATTTACAAATACGTTTCCTCGCTCGACGATACAAGAATGAATTTCAAAATAAGCATAGCGATTTAAATTTGATGGAAATCAAATTAAAGAGAATTTTGATTCGATAATAAGTTCGAACAGAAGATAAAATAATTCAACTAACAGAATCAGGATATAGATAAGCTTATAATTCACGGGCAACCTTAACCGGATCGACCGTAGCTTAACGAGTAAGATCGATGCTGAATTCCGAGGTAAACCAACATTCGATCTCAAGAAATAGAATTCAGGTATAGCAGAAGATAGATAGCATCGTAAACCGAGGATACAGAAATCTTCGATAAATCAATGCTTATTGGAAAGGAGTTTCACTCATTTACAAATAATTCAAAGATTGGCGAGACCGCCGATCTTAAAGATCATTCAAAGTGGAGTTATGAGATACTTCAGGATTCATACGTATACGAATAGTGAGGGACAAGAATGAATTTCGAAACCGAGGGAACGTTCCAAAATTCAAAGGAATCAAGTTAAAAGGAAGAGATTGAAACTCGAATGAGAGTGATTCTGTAAATACATTTATCATATATGCTAAGTTTTGCCTAGAGCTACCAAAAGCTCTGATACCAACTGTAACGACCAGCTATTTTAGACTATTCGCATCCGCACATGTCGGGCTTGAATAATTCAAAATACCGAATTGTTAATTTTAAATTTGGCAAAACTGAGATATAAAGTAAATAAATAATCACAGAATCACAGACACAGAGAAATAATATGCAACGGAAGTAAAAGAGACAGTAGTTCATGAAGCTACTATATAAATATATAAGATACATCAGAGTTTACAACAGAAGAGTAAGTCGATACATCAGGTACAAATCAGAATACATCACTGGAATCATCGAATACTGAAAGCAGAATAGATGGCTGGATCTTCAAGCAAAGCTCCAACTCCAAAGGTGAGTCTTGAATACTGGTACACTCAGTCTGACCCGAGCGTAAAGCAAAACACAAAACACTCGAGTCAGGATTAATATTCTTATATCAATAAATCCAACTCAAATGAAATAACAATTGAAATACAATAACTCAGAGGACGTTGGAATAACCATCCTCTAAGGATCCGTTAAACTATCTACTATGTAGTAGTATACGCTAAATAGATAATGTCTATCAGTAATATAAAATATCAAAATAGTGTTAAGGCATTACCATTATCCGTCTTAACACATTTTATAAATGTCATAGTCTATACAGCACTGTAGACTCCACCGTAAACTGGTGGGATATCAGGGAATACTCCATAGGTATAACACAAAACAAATTCGTAGTGGTCGCGTATATAGGAATACAAGTATGACAAGGCACATGTGGCAATACCCAAGGTAGTGAAACTACCATTCGCCTGATCCGGACTGGTGAGAATGCATCGCCGCAACGATCGCAACACCGCGAAACAACACTCCTGAAATTCCGAGGGTGCACCAATCAATCACAAGTAATGAATAGTAGTTACGAAGAAGTGTGTCCGCTCGAGGTGGCTAACCCTATTTGGCCTGGCACGGCTCCTGATTTTAGTCATTTCCAATTTGACACAAGTGTCAAGGCTATCCATTATCGTTCTCTTTCTTCAGTCATCACGTACATCATTCCAACCACTTCATTCTGGATCATCACTCCGCGTATAGTTGTTAAAGTAGTTTTCGGTTTAGACGGAGAGTATGTCCATAACCGATTCCGGTCTCTTTAATAACTTTCGTAATTATTACACCGATTGGTCATTTAATAAATTTCAAAACCAAATCAATTTCAACTTCAATTAGAATTTATAATCAACATTTCATTCATCTTTCGAAGTCGATTTCCATAATTTACGTTTCAAAACTTCCAAATAACCATTTCAAAGTCTTACAATTCAATTTCAATTTTTATTTAAAACAATTCAAATATTGATTCAAGTTCGTATATAAATTTCATTCCGAAATCCTTTAAATTAAATTAATTTAACATTCAAATCAATCTAAACTCATTTATCGATTTCATTCAATATTCGTTAAGTTACTTTATCACTCAAAACAATTTCTATTAATTTCCAATTCATTAAATCAATTTCTTGAGTTCAACTTCATTATATCAACTTATAAATTGAGTTCAATTAGATTCATCAAATCAATTCTTTAAATTACAAGTCTTACGTTAATTTCGATAAATCGCATTCATTTCAATAAATTACATTTTATTTCTTGTTAAAGAAATTCAATTTTCACTTATTTATTGACTTCGTTACAAATTTCAAACTCAATTACTAAAGAACTAAATTTCACATAATCGAGAAGTTTCAATTTCACTTATTAACTTACTTAAATAATTTTTCCAAACTTTAATAAATAAAGAAACTCAATTTCATTTATTAACGAAGTTCAAATACACTTATTCAAAAGTTCAATTTCTCTTATTAAAGAATTCAATTTTTATTCAATTATCAAATAATTAAATCTCATTCAATTGTTAAATAATTTCAATCTTAACTATTAATAATTTCAAAACTTAATAATAACAAACTTGATTATAAATTCAAACTTAATTATTAATTCATTTCCACTTAATTATGGATTTAAACTTAGTTATCAAATCATTTCAACTTAATTATAAATTCAACTTAATAGTTTCAAACTTAATTATAATTTCAAACTTAATTATAATTTCAAATTCAATTATTAAATGATTTCAAACTTAATAATTTCAAAACTCAATTATTACTAATTCCAAATTATTTATTAATAATTCCAAATTTAATTATTAAATGATTAAATTTCAAACAACGTTTTTCATCAATTACTACGTTAACAATTGTTTCAGATTTCAATCTTTACATTTTCCTTTCAAAAATTCAAATTCCAACTTCATTTCAAAACTTATTCTTTGCTCGAATAAAATCATTATTTTATTTTTAAATCAAATTATTGACCAATCGGATTTTATTTAATTCTCTATCATAGGTCAAATTCATTTGGGTATTTATCATTTCAACCCGATTCCAATTTCAATTCAAAAATACAAACATAACAAA
This sequence comes from Allium cepa, assembly GCA_030765085.1. Lineage (NCBI taxonomy): Eukaryota > Viridiplantae > Streptophyta > Magnoliopsida > Asparagales > Amaryllidaceae > Allium > Allium cepa. The sequence goes on from CM060932.1 coordinate 171,934,949, forward strand.
GGAAACTTGCAGTGTGATAACTGGGATGGTGTCAAAGTAAATAAACAAGCAATAACAAAAACCAAACACAATCAAATAATCAATTTAAATAATCCCGAAATAATCGTATTAATTGACATTGTTGTTTGTGCGAATTAATATAATTATTTCTAGAATCTACACTATCATTTCATATAGATTAAAGATTATTACAATATTATTTATACGGTTCTTCATTTGTCATTCATTATTCAATTTCAACTACATCAATTTACACAACATACATTTAAATGGTTCAAAGTGCGATCTATCATATTTCTACGTGTCGATTCATTTAAACATTTAAGGGGTCATATTATGCAGATGTCATCAAATCAAACTTAACCCATATATCAAACCTAACTATCCAACAACAATTTCAGTCTCAAGTTATTTATCACTTACAACATTAACAGTTTAACGCTCAATGTCGACATCACACAATCAATCAAATTATCAACCAAACTAGATTATTTTTGCATACATAACAGATAATGGTGTCAGATGTCAAAAGTGAACTGATACAGGTCATAACATAGATTTAACAGTGTAAATAACTAACAACAGCCATATTTCAATTATCGTTTTACGTGAAATCAAATTTCATAAATAAAAGAACATTAATCGTGAGTGATTGCTCACCTTTCGAGGCTAGAGGAAAGGAAGGGAATGGAAGCGAGTTGTGCATCCAACACGAATTCCAAAGCGAAACTAGATTGGCACGAATCAATGAACGAATCTAATAAATAGGAATAGACGAATCAGACCAGGACTGTATCGATGGCGGGAATTGGTATAAGTGAATATACAAATATAACCATATATATCAAATCATTTCAACTTTAATCATATATTAAATTAAATATATGTGTATATGCAAATAAATGACTATGTGTTACCAAATATGCAGACTTGACCTTATCTCAACCAACATTTAAAAATACGCGGCTTACTTATATGTGTTGTACCACATTATATGAAAAATATACATGCATCAAACATGTTATTACATTTTATAGTTATCAAAACATATTACGTTATAAACCGAACACATGCTCAACATACAAAAATATGCAGACAGGCTTATATATACTAATGTATTTACAACGGCAACACCAATATATATAACTATACGCAACCTATAAAAATGTGTACAAATAATAACACACACATGTACTTTAAATTATGAAGAAAATATTATGCACGCTGGCGTCATAAATTTGAATGAATATGGAAGATGGTGTATATAAACTAAAAAACCTTCCATACTTCATAATATATAACCAAATAGAGTAGTGCTACGATTTAAATAAAAGAAAACAACAGGTATATAATTCATATATATGCGGGCATGAATTTTTTTTTTCGCTTTGTAAAATGTAAAATATATGCTAATAAACACATTTTACGCTGTATAATAAAATACTTACATAAACTCTTAACTTAAAAATCAAAACGTATGCTTTACTGTAACCAACATATTATATTTAAGCTTTCAAACCTATGTAACAAATATAAATTAATGCTCAAAAATCAATGCAAGTACAGACAATATATGCAACACTGTATACATGCTACTAAATGAAATATACATGCTTGACACTTAATAATACAACCTGTATATAAATTTAACTTAGCCATATCATAACTTATATACAAATAGCCTTCCAAAGAACTTATTCAGTATATTAATATATTATGTAACTATAGCTTCCTAACCCAAAATATAAATCTAATATATATAACATAATACTTACTTTGTAAAACACTGTAACATATACATAGCTTCACAGATATGCAGACTGACACATACAAACACTTTTAGAACTAAATATATTGTTAATAAGCTAACATATATGCAAAATTTAGAAACCAATGATAGTGAAAAATTAAAAAAACGCATATGCTGTAACCTGTGCACTTTTCAACAACAAAAAAAAAATTCTTTCCACTGCTTACAAAATCTAATATATATGACATATATATATATAGCTAACCTTTTACAAAACTGTTGCATGCATTATAAGTACCTATATAATCAGTAACAAAGTCTGGAGGCTGAACATCTAGGAGGCGTAACTTGGGTGGTGGCGGCGGCAAGGTGCGGAGATGGTTGCATGGCCGAAGGAATGGGCTCGCCGCTGTGGTGATGGAGGGTCAGAGGTTGCGTTGGAGGTGGGGCCGCGTGGGGTAGGAGCGGCGGAGCAAGATGGGATAGGCGTGGCTTGCTTCGGCTGATGGTGGCCTGGGCGGTGAAGTGGCTGTGACTGATGGTGGTGATTGCTTTGTCGGAGGATGGGGCGGGTTGATAACGAGGCCATGGGAAAAGAGCAGGAAGCAATTTTTTTTTTTTATGTTTCAAATTTTCTGAGAAAAGTATGCGGCAAAGGAAGAGAGTGGAAGAAAAATGGAAGAGACAGAGGGTGGGGAAGCAGAACGTGAGAAGGGAAACAAGGTAGGTAGGCAAATTTGAACTGTTGGCTGTCAACCTTCTTTTTAGCTTGAACCGGTAGGATTAGTAATAGCTAAAAGAAAATTTTGGGGAATAGAAAAGCTACAGCTGGATTTCTTGGAAAGTGCGAATATTATTAACGCAACTGCACCGTTCAAAGTTTGGAAAACAAGAAAACTAACGGTCACAAATCTAGGTACGGTTTGACGCACTGTTTTCCCGTTTCCGTCGCGTACTGGGCCATAAAATACGGAAATAAATATACCACAGAGATTAGCACGACGAGACGATCAAAACGGCATATAGATGTCAGTGGCACGATTGAATTATAAAAATTCGAAATTTTCTACTACGGAAAATGCAAGAAAATCGCAGAAGAATAAGATCGACGGAGCCAAACATGTCCGAATTTGAAAAAACGACAAACTGACAACTTGCTCACAAGATGTTTTAGAATTTTTCTGTGTAAAAATATTTAGGTTTCGAAAAAGTTTTATTTTCATCGCTTTTTAACTGATTAAATTGAAGTAATTTTACGCACGAAATAAACTTCCGTATTTTCGGACGAAAATTTACTGGTTGTTATGTTTAACTCGACGCATTCCAAATATCAAATTTATATTTCAAAATTTTATCATTTAAATTCCCATAAAATTTCAATTAATAACGTTATTAAAACCTGTTAAATCTATGGGTTGTTACATTCTCCCCCACTCAAAATTTTTCGTCCTCGAAAAGGTAGTAGGTAGGAGAATAGAAACAACCGAAAGAAAATAGAATGATAAACAAAATAATCAATTGGTCCAAGCCATATAAATTCAATTTAAATAAACTTACATTCAACAATTTGTTTTTAAAATCTAGGTTTCCATTAAATTTATTTGATTACTCATTTATAAATGTTGGGTACAAAGGCTTCTTTCAAATGAAATTCACTTTAAATTCAATTAATTCAAGATATCCCATTAAGTTGATTTAATCCAATTTATTTACTTTCAAAACAATTTTCTTCTATTAATCACAACTATTATACAATTAACTTATTATTCTATTTATCTCCATAACATTAAAATTTAAGTGTATGACATTTATTATACGCACTCACATTTTATTTATAAAGACAATTTATATTATATACAATCCAATTATCTTAAATTAAAAATTTCAAAGATCATAAAGTTGAATAGTCATTTATTAAAATTATACTTTATTCAACAATTTTTATTCTTCTTTTATTCCAAATTATTATTAAATTTATTCTACTTAATATATCTATGTGACAAGATATATTAAGTATATTTATACTTATTATAACTACTCAAATTTGTTTAAAATTCCCTTCAACATCATTTTATATTGTATGATATTCAATTACATAATTAACTTTTGAAAATTTAGGCAAGTTATATATAATGCAATTGAGTATTATCCAAATAAAAGTCCTAATTCAATTCTCTCAAGTTAAAAAAAAATTAATTCAAAATTTGGTTTCGTTTATAATTGAAATCATCCTTTACCCAAATTTTAAGAATTAAATTTTCCGATTAACTTCAAACAATATAGAAATAATTATATATATACATTATATCCAAATCAAATACTTATATATATTTTAAATCTTGTTGTACTTTAAAATTTTCAAATCAAATTCATTTCAAAACAAGAGTGTAGAAAGCTACTGATGGTCTCTCCACTTCGAAACTCGAAAATAAATGCCGATGATGTGGCCGTCATCACCGAAATTATTTTCCAGTGACAAAGAGGAGAGCGCTGATTTAAACATTTTACATTCTTTGAAATGATTTCTATTTGAAAATATTTTAAATAATATACACGTTAAACTTTTAAAATCAAAGTTTGAAATCACCGGAAATCAAATTTTCAAATTCCTGATTTACATTCATTCCAAATTCCAAATCAAATTATAACCAAATTTTATAAATTCATTTATTTATTTTATGAAATAGTCAATGATTTATAAAACAATAAATGAAAATCAAATATTATTGTTTTGGACAATAGATTCAATAACAGTTTAATTTCAGAAAAATTTATACTTATTATAATATACTCATTCAAAATTTATTTTATTTACCAAAATTTGAAAACAATATTGTGTCAGTTGCTCTGCTCAAGTATTTTGGAAATTCTATCGATAGCGTTGATCAGACGAATCGATCGAAAATCCAAATCAACATCAACGACTCAAACAACACAATATATAAAACATTTTTAATGAAAATTTACAAATACGTTTCCTCGCTCGACGATACAAGAATGAATTTCAAAATAAGCATAGCGATTTAAATTTGATGGAAATCAAATTAAAGAGAATTTTGATTCGATAATAAGTTCGAACAGAAGATAAAATAATTCAACTAACAGAATCAGGATATAGATAAGCTTATAATTCACGGGCAACCTTAACCGGATCGACCGTAGCTTAACGAGTAAGATCGATGCTGAATTCCGAGGTAAACCAACATTCGATCTCAAGAAATAGAATTCAGGTATAGCAGAAGATAGATAGCATCGTAAACCGAGGATACAGAAATCTTCGATAAATCAATGCTTATTGGAAAGGAGTTTCACTCATTTACAAATAATTCAAAGATTGGCGAGACCGCCGATCTTAAAGATCATTCAAAGTGGAGTTATGAGATACTTCAGGATTCATACGTATACGAATAGTGAGGGACAAGAATGAATTTCGAAACCGAGGGAACGTTCCAAAATTCAAAGGAATCAAGTTAAAAGGAAGAGATTGAAACTCGAATGAGAGTGATTCTGTAAATACATTTATCATATATGCTAAGTTTTGCCTAGAGCTACCAAAAGCTCTGATACCAACTGTAACGACCAGCTATTTTAGACTATTCGCATCCGCACATGTCGGGCTTGAATAATTCAAAATACCGAATTGTTAATTTTAAATTTGGCAAAACTGAGATATAAAGTAAATAAATAATCACAGAATCACAGACACAGAGAAATAATATGCAACGGAAGTAAAAGAGACAGTAGTTCATGAAGCTACTATATAAATATATAAGATACATCAGAGTTTACAACAGAAGAGTAAGTCGATACATCAGGTACAAATCAGAATACATCACTGGAATCATCGAATACTGAAAGCAGAATAGATGGCTGGATCTTCAAGCAAAGCTCCAACTCCAAAGGTGAGTCTTGAATACTGGTACACTCAGTCTGACCCGAGCGTAAAGCAAAACACAAAACACTCGAGTCAGGATTAATATTCTTATATCAATAAATCCAACTCAAATGAAATAACAATTGAAATACAATAACTCAGAGGACGTTGGAATAACCATCCTCTAAGGATCCGTTAAACTATCTACTATGTAGTAGTATACGCTAAATAGATAATGTCTATCAGTAATATAAAATATCAAAATAGTGTTAAGGCATTACCATTATCCGTCTTAACACATTTTATAAATGTCATAGTCTATACAGCACTGTAGACTCCACCGTAAACTGGTGGGATATCAGGGAGTACTCCATAGGTATAACACAAAACAAATTCGTAGTGGTCGCGTATATAGGAATACAAGTATGACAAGGCACATGTGGCAATACCCAAGGTAGTGAAACTACCATTCGCCTGATCCGGACTGGTGAGAATGCATCGCCGCAACGATCGCAACACCGCGAAACAACACTCCTGAAATTCCGAGGGTGCACCAATCAATCACAAGTAATGAGTAGTAGTTACGAAGAAGTGTGTCCGCTCGAGGTGGCTAACCCTATTTGGCCTGGCACGGCTCCTGATTTTAGTCATTTCCAATTTGACACAAGTGTCAAGGCTATCCATTATCGTTCTCTTTCTTCAGTCATCACGTACATCATTCCAACCACTTCATTCTGGATCATCACTCCGCGTATAGTTGTTAAAGTAGTTTTCGGTTTAGACGGAGAGTATGTCCATAACCGATTCCGGTCTCTTTAATAACTTTCGTAATTATTACACCGATTGGTCATTTAATAAATTTCAAAACCAAATCAATTTCAACTTCAATTAGAATTTATAATCAACATTTCATTCATCTTTCGAAGTCGATTTCCATAATTTACGTTTCAAAACTTCCAAATAACCATTTCAAAGTCTTACAATTCAATTTCAATTTTTATTTAAAACAATTCAAATATTGATTCAAGTTCGTATATAAATTTCATTCCGAAATCCTTTAAATTAAATTAATTTAACATTCAAATCAATCTAAACTCATTTATCGATTTCATTCAATATTCGTTAAGTTACTTTATCACTCAAAACAATTTCTATTAATTTCCAATTCATTAAATCAATTTCTTGAGTTCAACTTCATTATATCAACTTATAAATTGAGTTCAATTAGATTCATCAAATCAATTCTTTAAATTACAAGTCTTACGTTAATTTCGATAAATCGCATTCATTTCAATAAATTACATTTTATTTCTTGTTAAAGAAATTCAATTTTCACTTATTTATTGACTTCGTTACAAATTTCAAACTCAATTACTAAAGAACTAAATTTCACATAATCGAGAAGTTTCAATTTCACTTATTAACTTACTTAAATAATTTTTCCAAACTTTAATAAATAAAGAAACTCAATTTCATTTATTAACGAAGTTCAAATACACTTATTCAAAAGTTCAATTTCTCTTATTAAAGAATTCAATTTTTATTCAATTATCAAATAATTAAATCTCATTCAATTGTTAAATAATTTCAATCTTAATTATTAATAATTTCAAAACTTAATAATAACAAACTTGATTATAAATTCAAACTTAATTATTAATTCATTTCCACTTAATTATGGATTTAAACTTAGTTATCAAATCATTTCAACTTAATTATAAATTCAACTTAATAGTTTCAAACTTAATTATAATTTCAAACTTAATTATAATTTCAAATTCAATTATTAAATGATTTCAAACTTAATAATTTCAAAACTCAATTATTACTAATTCCAAATTATTTATTAATAATTCCAAATTTAATTATTAAATGATTAAATTTCAAACAACGTTTTTCATCAATTACTACGTTAACAATTGTTTCAGATTTCAATCTTTACATTTTCCTTTCAAAAATTCAAATTCCAACTTCATTTCAAAACTTATTCTTTGCTCGAATAAAATCATTATTTTATTTTTAAATCAAATTATTGACCAATCGGATTTTATTTAATTCTCTATCCTAGGTCAAATTCATTTGGGTATTTATCATTTCAACCCGATTCCAATTTCAATTCAAAAATACAAACATAACAAAGGGAACTTGCAGTGTGATAACTGGGATGGTGTCAAAGTAAATAAACAAGCAATAACAAAAACCAAACACAATCAAATAATCAATTTAAATAATCCCGAAATAATCGTATTAATTGACATTGTTGTTTGTGCGAATTAATATAATTATTTCTAGAATCTACACTATCATTTCATATAGATTAAAGATTATTACAATATTATTTATACGGTTCTTCATTTGTCATTCATTATTCAATTTCAACTACATCAATTTACACAACATACATTTAAATGGTTCAAAGTGCGATCTATCATATTTCTACGTGTCGATTCATTTAAACATTTAAGGGGTCATATTATGCAGATGTCATCAAATCAAACTTAACCCATATATCAAACCTAACTATCCAACAACAATTTCAGTCTCAAGTTATTTATCACTTACAACATTAACAGTTTAACGCTCAATGTCGACATCACACAATCAATCAAATTATCAACCAAACTAGATTATTTTTGCATACATAACAGATAATGGTGTCAGATGTCAAAAGTGAACTGATACAGGTCATAACATAGATTTAACAGTGTAAATAACTAACAACAGCCATATTTCAATTATCGTTTTACGTGAAATCAAATTTCATAAATAAAAGAACATTAATCGTGAGTGATTGCTCACCTTTCGAGGCTAGAGGAAAGGAAGGGAATGGAAGCGAGTTGTGCATCCAACACGAATTCCAAAGCGAAACTAGATTGGCACGAATCAATGAACGAATCTAATAAATAGGAATAGACGAATCAGACCAGGACTGTATCGATGGCGGGAATTGGTATAAGTGAATATACAAATATAACCATATATATCAAATCATTTCAACTTTAATCATATATTAAATTAAATATATGTGTATATGCAAATAAATGACTATGTGTTACCAAATATGCAGACTTGACCTTATCTCAACCAACATTTAAAAATACGCGGCTTACTTATATGTGTTGTACCACATTATATGAAAAATATACATGCATCAAACATGTTATTACATTTTATAGTTATCAAAACATATTAAGACGTTATAAACCGAACACATGCTCAACATACAAAAATATGCAGACAGGCTTATATATACTAATGTATTTACAACGGCAACACCAATATATATAACTATACGCAACCTATAAAAATGTGTACAAATAATAACACACACATGTACTTTAAATTATGAAGAAAATATTATGCACGCTGGCGTCATAAATTTGAATGAATATGGAAGATGGTGTATATAAACTAAAAAACCTTCCATACTTCATAATATATAACCAAATAGAGTAGTGCTACGATTTAAATAAAAGAAAACAACAGGTATATAATTCATATATATGCGGGCATGAATTTTTTTTTTTTCGCTTTGTAAAATGTAAAATATATGCTAATAAACACATTTTACGCTGTATAATAAAATACTTACATAAACTCTTAACTTAAAAATCAAAACGTATGCTTTACTGTAACCAACATATTATATGTAAGCTTTCAAACCTATGTAACAAATATAAATTAATGCTCAAAAATCAATGCAAGTACAGACAATATATGCAACACTGTATACATGCTACTAAATGAAATATACATGCTTGACACTTAATAATACAACCTGTATATAAATTTAACTTAGCCATATCATAACTTATATACAAATAGCCTTCCAAAGAACTTATTCAGTATATTAATATATTATGTAACTATAGCTTCCTAACCCAAAATATAAATCTAATATATATAACATAATACTTACTTTGTAAAACACTGTAACATATACATAGCTTCACAGATATGCAGACTGACACATACAAACACTTTTAGAACTAAATATATTGTTAATAAGCTAACATATATGCAAAATTTAGAAACCAATGATAGTGAAAAATTAAAAAAACGCATATGCTGTAACCTGTGCACTTTTCAACAACAAAAAAAAAATTCTTTCCACTGCTTACAAAATCTAATATATATGACATATATATATATAGCTAACCTTTTACAAAACTGTTGCATGCATTATAAGTACCTATATAATCAGTAACAAAGTCTGGAGGCTGAACATCTAGGAGGCGTAACTTGGGTGGTGGCGGCGGCAAGGTGCGGAGATGGTTGTATGGCCGAAGGAATGGGCTCGCCGCTGTGGTGATGGAGGGTCAGAGGTTGCGTTGGAGGTGGGGCCGCGTGGGGTAGGAGCGGCGGAGCAAGATGGGATAGGCATGGCTTGCTTCGGCTGATGGTGGCCTGGGCGGTGAAGAGGCTGTGACTGATGGTGGCGGTTGCTTTGTCAAAGGATAGGGTGGGTTGATAACGAGGCCATGGGAAAAGAGCAGGAAGCAATTTTTTTTTTTTTATGTTTCAAATTTTCTGAGAAAAGTATGCGGCAAAGGAAGAGAGTGGAAGAAAAATGGAAGAGACAGAGGGTGGGGAAGCAGAACGTGAGAAGGGAAACAAGGTAGGTAGGCAAATTTGAACTGTTGGCTGTCAACCTTCTTTTTAGCTTGAACCGGTAGGATTAGTAATAGCTAAAAGAAAATTTTGGGGAATAGAAAAGCTACAACTGGATTTCTGGGAAAGTACAAATATTATTAACGCAACTGCACGGTTCAAAGTTTGGAAAACAAGAAAACTAACGGTCACAAATCTCGGTACGGTTCGACGCACTGTTTTCCCGTTTCCGTCGCGTACTGGGCCTTAAAATACGGAAATAAATATACCACAGAGATTAGCACGACAAGATGATCAAAACAGCATATAGATGTCAGTGGCATGATTGAATTATAAAAATTCGAAATTTTCTACTACGGAAAATGCAAGAAAATCGCAGAAGAATAAGATCGACGGAGCCAAAGATGTCCGAATTTGGAAAAACGACAAACTGACAACTTGCTCACAAGATGTTTTAGAATTTTTCTTTATAAAAATATTTAGGTTTCGAAAAAGTTTTATTTTCATCGCTTTTTAACTGATTAAATTGAAGTAATTTTACGCACGAAATAAACTTTCGTATTTTCGGACGAAAATTTACCGGTTGTTATGTTTAACTGGACGCATTCCAAATATCAAATTTATATTTCAAAATTTTATCGTTTAAATTCCCATAAAATTTCAATTAATAACGTTATTAAAACCGGTTAAATCTACGGGTTGTTACAGATTCACTCAAAAATAAGAAACATATGCTGAATTGAATAAAATGAAAATTTGAATAAAGACAAACCAATGTTAATAAAATGAGGGTCCAATTTAGTCAATTTTAAAATATGTTATTATTTGAATTTAAACAAAATTTAAAGGTTAAAATTTAAGAAGAAATTTTGGAATATTGAGTAATATATTTTTTCAAATTCAATGAAATAGAAAATTTTCTAAAATTTTGAATTTTGGTCAGACTTAGTCAGAATTTGACCTTTGGTTGTAAATCTTAAATTTGAATTTTAAAATTTTATTCTATTTATATGATGATACTAAACTGAATTCTGATCATTTCTCAACTTTTTGTTTCGTCAAAATCAAATATCTATTTATCTAAATATTTGAATTTTGATGAAAAACCGACATAAGTTTGTGGTGTTTAGTTGTGAAACTTGGGTAAGTCCTAATGGGTTTGGTTTAGTCTAATGGGCCTTGGTTAACCAAGAATTCCAACCATAACAAGAGATTTGTGTCCGTTCCTATACCTACGCCCATTTGCTTCCTCCTGACTAACTTGTAGTACATAATTTTCTCTTGAGAAAACTTTCTCATCACACTTTCTTCTTCCTCTCCGAATTTGCAGAGAGTTCTAGATATAAAAACACAAATTTCTCTAAAGCAAAACTCCTTCCTTTTCTCTTCCAAATTCCTTCCACCTCCTATCATATTGCCGCCTCTCCTCCACCTTCTAAGCCATCTTTCCCTCCCCTTCATCTCGGTCACCATTTCGTCGAAGCAAGGCTGAAATCATCCCTTCTTTAATAGCCTATAGTCATGCCCTATCTCCAACAAATCCCACCCAAATCTCCATCATCTTCTCCTCTTGCATAGCCAAACCATCTCTTCCACCCTAGCCTACCTTAGCCGCACCCAAACCTATCCTTTCAACCCTAGGCCGAGCCTCTTAACCTCTCTCCTCTTATCTTTCATAAAAAATTGAAATATATATCCATATATATTTTGTGTTACATCAATTCAAGTCCGCTTGGATTTGTTTTGGAATTGCAACTCAAATTCATAGCTTTTTGTCGTCAATTTTCCTTGCCTCGAAAGGTGAGCTATTCACTCACGATTTATAATCTTATATTAAGTAAATGGATATCGATTGATATGTTATTGGAATGTTGCAATAGTTAAGAAATTTTGCATAATTTGGTTGTGATTTGATATGACATATGTTCACATATATTCCTTTATTATTTTTGACATGAAATTGTTTTTGATATTATATTGTTTATTTATAAAAATAGATGTGATGATATGGTTATTAATATGCATCATGATGTTAATATTAAATTACTATGTTGAAAAGAAATAAAGGAAAATACTATATTAATTTAAAGGTTGACACTTTTGTCATGTAAATTGGCATTAGTATGTTATGTAAAATTTATGTATGAAATAGAAGAAGAAAAAAGAAGAATAAAAAAAAGAACAAAATGTATATGCATATATGTAGTATGATTATAATATAGGAAATCACCTAAGTTGCTATATTGGAAATGATTGCATGTTGGGTTATGTTATGGTAGAAAATTTATGTCACATTCCATGTTATTTTATGTAATTAATTATGTAAGCTACATGCTATATCATGTAATTATCTATGTAATAATTAATTATGTAAGTTACATGGTATGTTTTATAATTAATTATGTAAGTTGCGTGCTATGTTATGTAATTAATTATGTAATAATTAATTATGAAGTTACGTGCTATGTTCTATAACTAATTATGTAAATTACATGCTACGTTTTGTAATTAATTATGTAAGTTACATGCTACGTTTTGTAATTAATTATGTAAGTTACATGCTATGTTCTGTAATTAATTATGTACGTTACATGCTATGTTCCGTAATTAATTATGTAAGTTACATGCTAGTTATGCAATTCGTTATGTAAATGATATGCTATTTTATGCAATTTTTTATGTAAGTTATATGTTATTTTATGCAATTTGTTATGTTGGTTATGTGCTACCTTATGTAACATGTTATGTATGATTTTTCGTTATGTTATTTATTTTATGTAAGTTATGCTGCAAGTTCCCTTAGTTTTAGTTATTCCCTGTGGGTTGAAATGATCATCCATACCCGAATGATCTTTGGAATAGAGAAAAATCGTTATAGGTTGAAATGATAAACCCAAGTGGTTATTATCGATTTTGAAAATTTGAGATTGCGGGTTGAAATGATATATACCTATAAATTTTAAATTATTACGGATTGAAATTATAAATATCCATATCACTTGACGCTAGAATAGAAAACTATATACGAACACCGATGGTCTGTTTTTAAAGTGATTTCTAAAATTTTGAAAAGATGAATTTGGAAAAAAGGGAAAATGATTTTTAAATTTAGTATAATGATTATATTTTTAAACATATATGTAAAATTTAGATTTAAAATTATTTTTTTTAAGAATTCTAAATTTATAAGTCAAGTTTTAAAATGAAAATTTTAAGGTTTTACTTATAACTTTATTTACATTTTTCATTATATAAGATTTATTTTATTAACATTTAATAAAAATATAATATATTATGTTTAAAATGTTTAAATTAATATATTTATTTTAATATATAACCTGTTTTAGTATATAAACTATTTCTAATATATAAACTATTTCAAATCTATAACTTATTTTTAAAATATAAACTATTTTTATAGTATAACGATTCCAATATATAAACTACTTTCAATACTCAAAATGTTTAAAGTTGGAACTTTTATGATTTAGATTTAATTGATTTAAAATGCAAATATTTTGATATGATGGTTTAACCTATTTTGTGGTTATGAATTCGAAAATGAATGTGATTTCGAAAATGAATAGGATTTCGAAAGTGATATGATTTTGAAGTGAATATGATTCCAAAAGTGATATGGTTTGAAATCGAACATGATATATTAATATTAATTATGAAATAGTTTTGGAAATGTAAAAGAACCATCCGCTGTGAAATAAGCATTTGGTTGTTAAAGAGGCCGTGATCAAATATTGTCATACTCTCTACCAATACCGAGAACCACTTTAACAACTATGTATGTGGTGGAGATTCCAGAAATGAAGTAGTATGGTTTGGAGAACGACTCTATAACCTTGACTCCCGTGAGTCAGCTTAGAAGTGACTAAAACATGTGCTACACCAGGCCAAGTGAGGTCATTCCTCCTATCGGACACATTTCTTCGACACTATATTCTGACTTTGTGATTGATGTGGTTGCCACCCTTTGATTTGATTTGGAAGTGTGTCCGAGGTGGGCGGTAGTAGCTGCTATGCGTTACCACCAGTCCGGGAGTGCAATTGGTATATTACCATGGCATTGCCTCAAATGCCATGTTCACATGCCATGTTGCGCCTTTTACTATTTCTTTTGTGTCATACCTATGGAGTGCTCCCTCATAGCCCACCTGCAGGTGGAGTTTGCATTATCTGTATTGACTACGACATTATATAAAGTATGTTAAGAGGGATACGGGTAACGCCTTAATGCTATTTTAATATTTTACTTTACCGTAGACATTACTTATGTAGGGTATTGTATTATGTATGTTGATAGTTCCACGGGTCCTTAAAGGATGGAAATCCCAAACATTCTTTAAGTTATTGTATTTCATTTGGACATTTCACTTGAGTTAGTTTACTTGCATAAGATTGTTAATCATGATTCGAGTGTTTTGTGTTTTGTTTTATGCTTGGGTCAGCCTGAGTATTACAGCATTTGAGACTCGCCTTTGGAGCTTAGAGCTTTGTTTGGAGATCTATCTTTAATCTATTCAGCTTTTCAGTTATCTCGGTTATTTTATTTATTTCCAGTTGTTTATGTTCAGACTTGTCATTTGCTTATGCATTAGAGACTTCTTTGTATTTGGACTTAGGTTGTATTTGGTTTTACTCTATGATGTTTCTGTAGCAACTTCATGAACTGCAACTTATCTATTCCGCTGTGTATTGTTGTATTACTCTATGTTTGTGATTCTATGATTGATTTATTTACTGTATATGCTAGGTTTTGCCAAATATAAATAAAAATTTGTCGTTTTGAGCAATTCAAGTTTGACATGTATGGATTATTGTCGATTTGAATGGTTCAAAATGGCGGGTTGTTACAAATGGTATCAGAGCTCAGGTTTAGGCAAAACTTAGCCTATGGAGTAAAAACTCATTAGAGATAGGGTAGTGATACCCTAGAATGAGTTGAATCAATTACGGAATCATCCTTCTTTTCGAGCCTATCTTCTTAGTTAGGATTCTCTTTGATTAGGGTTCCACTAAATTTGAATCTCTATCTTTGTTCTAAGATCCATTCTTGGATCATCCTATGAGAGAGCATATTTGTTAGTGTTATAAAATTTGCTTTACATCGTATTGTTTATTTTGTCAAGTATGATTATATCTCATATATAAAAGTATAATTTTCTGAATTTAGGTAGTCAAATAAATTAGTTGTAGAAATTATAATACTAGATTATCATTTATTGTTTTGTTAACATTCCTAAATCGGTAACTATTATTGTATATTATAAGGAGATGAAATTTTATAAATATGGTTTATAAATCTAATTTGCAAATGTGATAAAATTAAATTGTGTATTTGAGAATTTAATTTTCCATTCTTTTCAAAATTTGGTTTTCAAAGTAAGAAAAAAATAAAATAAAAATAATATTAATATTGTTTAAAGGTATTTTTTAAGTAGAAATTGTTTTCAAAAGAATTAAATGAAGCAAGTCGGTACTCTTCTCTTTTGTCGCAGGAAAATGTTTTTGGTGATGACTGCAGCATCATCGACATTCATTTTCGAATCTCAAATAGGGGAGACCACTTAGTATCTTTGCTACATTTTTGTTTTCGAAACTAGATTTTGATTTGAATTTCTTAATTATGATTTGATATACAAAAAAATATGCATATATTTATTTCAAAATGATTTGAAGTTGTAACGACCCGTAGATTTATGATATTTAATAAATTTAATTAATGTAATTTCAAATTTGTTTGAGAATAAAATGCAGAGATTTGGCATAGTTGAATCTGTAAAAGTTAATATAAATATTTACTTTAATGGTGTTCATTAATACAAAGATGTAATTAGTGTAGATAGTGATAATTTATGCCTGTAGGGTAAGGAAAAGAAAAATAATAGAAACATAAAATGTATTATTATGTAAACAAAAGCATAGTTTGAATAAATTTATGAAAATTGAATAGAAACAGTGTTTGTAATCAGTTGGGTTTTATAATTGAAAGATGAAGATCCGTAAATACGTTAATGAATTTAAAATGGGAAGGAAAGAATATATATAATAATAAGCAATTGATTCTATTAAGGGAATTAAATTATAATTAATGGTCATTTAATAAATTCAACGTTTTGTGAGGAATCAAAATAGTTGTGTAAAATATGTACAAACTACGATTTGGAATTTATTGGATTTATAACGGTTTTGTTATTAAGTGTATGAGTTTAAAAGTTATTCCATTTTGTAAAGTAATAGAAGAATGCATGTAAATATAAACAGGGCTTAATAGAATTTGATACTTAATAAATGGAATAAATTGCCCATTTAGTAGATATGTATAGTGGACTATAAATGGCCTAAGCAAATTAAATGGGATAATGATTGAGATTTGTACTATGAAAATAAATAGTAATATTTATTTGCAAGTAATAAAAGCCTATTTATGTGACTAGAATTTAGATTTAACGACTATTGTATGTTACCTATTCTTGTTTCTTATTAATTTTAAACTTTGGAATTTATTCAATTTATCCGCCAATTTACTGCAGTTAAAGTGAGATGGATTGGTGATTGAGTAATGTAAATATAAATAAGATGCAAAACAAAGGAAATCTTATTTATAATAATTTATGTAGAATAAAATAAAGAAATCAGTAAATGATAATGTGAAAATGTGGATGAAAGGAGATCTTAGGTAATAATAACGTTGTTAGGTAGGTGATAACGGAATTTCGTGTATAACCAAATAAAAATCCAAATTTACTTGTAAATCAATTGCAATCAATTGAATTTATTGCAATATAATGGATTTAACATTTAATAGTTTACGTAATTATTATTTGGAAGAAATGAGAGTTATTTGAAAAAGTATGAACCAAATGATAATTTTCTTATGGGATAGTGAAATAAAATAGATATAAAGGTTTCAGTTATACATTGAAATTCATATTCACCATAAAATGTTAATTGAAACCAAAGAAGTTAATATAGGAGTCAAGCCATTTATTTATTCGGATTTATTGCAGTAGTTAATACCATAGAATAAAGTTAAAGCTAATTCAATCTTATTTGACCATTGTGGGTATAACTTTAGAAAATAAGATTTTATTTATAATTTGAGTATTTGATTCAACAAATGGTATTCACTACATATAACACGGAATTAAACGTAAAATTTTACGTTATGGGATTTAAAACGAGATTGGTAAACATTTGCCTTAAAGAACAATGGTGTGAATCTTGAAAATGTTAGTCCCTCCATATTTACATCAATAACTTGGATAATAGAAAGAAAGTGGATTTAATAAATTTATCAAACTATAATGTTGAATTCATTAAGATTAGAATAAATGAATAATTGAGAAAAGTAATGGAGGTAAGTTATTAATAATTTAGAATTTAATTTATGGAAAAGGTGAATTGCAAATCATATGAGATGAAATGGAAATCAAGTTATTTATTTAATTAGATATTTAGAATATAATTTATAATTTCCAATTAATAAGAAGTGCAAATATTAAACACTGTAAATAAATAGACTTATAAATTTTAAATTCACATCCAAGCTTGTTAAATCAATTGGAATTGATTGAATTATCTAAGTTTTGAAATTTGGCCAATATAAGAAGTTGAAAAATAAAATTGGATTTTTATGATTTATTTAATTGATTTAATAAATATTAAAAATAGCCATTTTGTCACGGACTCGGATTTCGACGAAACCAGTTTCATCGGATCCGTATCGGTGAATTATTATAGGGTTTCAAGTTTCGTATCAATCGGACTTGTCGTTTGATCGTACGGACGCGAAACGCCTTGAAATCAATTTTATTAAAATCAATTTGGAATCAATTTGGAAATCTTGTTTTCGGCATAACTTCTTCATACGATCAAATTTGGACGTGAAACTTTTTCCATCGCGTTCAGAATATTTTAAATTTCCTATTTTGATATATGGGTTTACCCAATTTCGCTCCGGAGTCGAATCGGGCTTTTCGGGCCATATATCGGTTAGCGCGTACATCTATCTTATCCGATCCATCCTATTTCAACTTTGTCTATAAATATATCGCTATAAACCCTAATTCCCCTCATTTTCATTTAACCGTACGTATATCTCAACTCCTTCTCCTCCCCAATGGCAGACAATAATTTCAGATCCAATTTCAGTTCAAAATCAAAAGTCAAAATCCAAACTCTACAGAAAATTACCAAAAAAATATATGGCGTAGTGTTCATCAATACGAATCTACATCTGTTGTTCGTTTTTCAAGATGGTGTCGGGATTCACCAGAAATCGCGGTCAAAATCAGAAATTCGTAACCCATGTGGCGAATTGGGCGTTTTCAATTTTGGCATCAATCGACGAAATTGGCTTCTGGGTATGGTAGATCTCGTTATGGGCTTCGCGATGGTGTAGGTCGCTTGGCCTAAATGGGTTTGTGGTGGTCAGAATGTTCGATTTAGGGTCTGAAACCCTAGGAATTGCGTGGCGGCGAGGCAAGCTTTGGGGCAACGAGGGACGTGCGGCCTCAGGCCGAGGATAGAGGAAGGCGAGGCGGTTACGATGGAGGAGGTGGCCTGAGCTATCGTGGCCGGAGGTGGTTGTTGTTGGTGGTCAAAGTGGTCGGTTTCATGAAGGGGATGGGTTCGATTTGCGTGATGGGCTGGAAGAACATCGCGTACGCGTATTACAGGAGAAGCTAGGGCTTGCGTGGCGCGTTCTATTGGTCCGTGTTTTAACTTAATTGTTGTTTATTTATTTTAATTTCAAATGTTATAACATCAATAACTTTCACATACGATATCCAATTCACACGCGGTTTCCTCCGCTAGGTTCGTATTGAAATTCCGGACGCTTGGACGCTGGGTTGGACAGATTTGGAGACCGTCGAATTTTTGGGTTTAAATCGAATTTAAATTCGATTTAAATTCAAAAGGTGAGTGTTTTAACCCACTCACAACTACTAGAAGCTTTTATGTTTGTTAAATAAATTTTAGAAATGAATAGAAATTTATTTATGAGCTTTTGGCATGTTATTTCATTCATATCTGTTGAATTGCATTTTATTGAATGTAACTGTTAATTTAATTGATTTATTGCGTGTAAATTGGCTGTTAGAAATTATTGTTTGCATATGAACTGCTAGTTAACAGTTGTGTCAATTATCACTGAATATAAATTGTTAGATTAATAGTTGATAAAATTTAATTTGAATAAACTGTCAGTTATCACCTGTTATATATGATCATATATATAATTGTTATTGATTGATATTGATCGATGTTGTGATTGGATGATGGATGTGTTGTTGAATGAATGTTTTATTTGGATATCATTAAACTGCAAGTTAGTATGCATTTACATTTCATTCGGGATTGCGGTTTGAAATGATATACAACCGCAGTTTTATTTTTTTTAAAATTGCGGATTTAAATGATAAATATCCGTATCACTTGACCATAGGATAGAAAATTATATACAGGCACCGCGGTCTATATATAACTATTTTAATGTGATTTCTATGGTTTGGATTGAATACGGTCTATAAATCTTAAATTTATATTGTATAAATATTTTATTCCATATTTATATACCTATGAAGTTGAAATTTTGAAATTAAAAGGAATATAAATTTCTTTATTGAAAATGGAAGAAATTTAGAAAATGGAGTTTGGTAAATTTATATCCTATGTTCAAATGTAAAGTTGGAAATTATAAGATATGATATTTGTAATTGGATTTTTCCCAAAATAAATAGAAATGGATATTCTAGTATAATTTGAAGTGGAAAAATTCTATATATATATATATATATTTTACTAGAAATTGAAGTCTTATTAATTATGGATTTTATGTGAATGGTCAAGATTAATTAATAGAATATTGATTTTGAAAGGATAAAAATCCAACTTTAGTTGAAATATTAATGCTCAAAAATGGATATAAATATATATAAAATTGAAATGGTTTTGGGACTTGAAGTAATATTTTGGATTTTGGTTTAACTTTAAAAGAAGAAATATTTGGAAAGCCATGTAATTTATTTCTTTATAAAGCAACAGTAAAGTTAAACTTTTTTTTTATTCGCATACCGTTGAATATCCAAACCATTTAGTTTTGAAAATAATGGTTTAAAAATACTATGGATTTTCGAAGAATTATGTTGAAAGTTACAAACAAAATATTGGTTACATGGGATATTAAATAACAAAAAGTGACATAATTTTTGGAAAGGAAAATTTTATTTGGGAAACGATATCATTGATTTGGGCTTTTATAAAATAATATGAAAATAAATTGTTTGTGTTTTAAAGAAGAAATGATATCGTAATATTATGGTTTTGAAAGGGATTATATTCTGGTTTAAAGTATAAATTGTTTTTAAAATAACCGCGGTGTTATAATAACGATTGGTTGGCAAAGAGACCGGGATCGGATATGGACATACTCTCTGTCGATACCGAAAACCACTTTGACTAACCGTGTACGCGGTGGAGATTCCAGAATGAAGTAGGTGGTGGCGACGTTTCCTGTAAGGTAAATACGTGGACCCAACTCCCGTGAGTTGGCATAAGGTGGCTAAAACAGGAGCGATTCTCAGGCCAATGAGGTCATTCCTCTGATCGGACGCTCCTCTTCGATATTATACTTTGACTTGGATTGATTCAGTGGCCACTTCTATATTTTGATTTTTGGGGGAGTTAGTTCGAGGTGGGCGGCAGCTGCGCGCTGCGCGTTACCATCAGCCTGGATAGCAATTGGTATATCTACCCTGGCATTGCCTAGTTGTGCCGTGTCACCTACCCTATCGCGCCTTGTACGAGTTTGGATTTCTCCCGTAGCCCGTGTGGTATCCTCTGGTGGCTTCCCGATCAGGAGGGACTATGATATTGGACGGACTACTGGGACTATTATGTGTTAAGGGCTATATGGGTAACCCCTTAACGCTATTTAAAAAGTAAGTTTATTTTATAAATAGACACTATTATAATAGCGCAATATACTACATAGTAAATAGTTTAACGAATCCTTAGGAGATGTAAATCCCGAGCATCTCTTGAGTTACTGTACTCATATTTATTTCTGTTTATTTAACTCACATAAGATATTCTAGTCTGACTCGAGTGTTTTTGTCTTTCAAATTCGCTCGGGTCAGTCCGAGCATTTCAGGATAGCAGGTTTAGCTTTGGAGGACGAAGACGAAGATTCAGCATTATTTATATATATAGTATTGCACCACACACTCTCTATATTCCGCTGCATTGTTGTATTGGTATGTGTAACTCTGATGTTCATTGTATAAGTGAAATAACTGTTTTGTAAACTGTTTTGAACTGTATATTTATTATTATATTTTATCCTTCCGCTGTGAGATTCTATTTGTTTTATTCCTTCTCTGTTTTTCTTATTTACCCCATAACAATCCGCCCTTGCGTATGCTTTGAATCGGCATGTGTGTCGTTTTAAAGTGTGCTAAAAGGCGGGATATTACAGCTGGTATCAGAGCTTTGGTTTAGCGATAAACTTTGGCTCTGTGGGGTTTGACTCTTTGTTAATGGGGTAGAAATATCCTATGGGAGTCGCTGAGTGTATATATATGAGAGAGCGTATTTGTTAGTATTAATAAAAGGTTTTGATATTGTGTTAATCTGTTCCGCTTTGTATTTATAAATTCTGCTTGATGCATGGGACGCTATGCCATCAATAGGGATTTCTAAACACTTAATAGGACAGACCGACATAATATTTGTTTTTAATATAGGTGAATGAAATAATTTTGCCTATTATATTTTCTATATATAAAAATATTTATAAAGATATATATATTTGGTTGCTATAGATTGGGTGTTAGGTAATAAAATATACTTGTAATAATTAAGCAAAGTTGAAATTTTAATAAATCAAATTGGAGATTTTAGAACTTAAGTCCGGGATTTTTCAAATCTGTTTCCAAAGAATTTATGAAATATAATGATTCGGTTTATAAGTATTTTCTTATATAAATATTTAGTATAATTCGGGAAAAATTGTTTTAAAGAAGATTTTGGGAAGATATAAATTCTGCACTTTCCTATCTGTCGCTGGAAAATAATTTCGGTGATGACGGCCGCATCATCGACTTTCATTTTCGAGTTTCGAAGGGGAAAGGCCACTGTAGTAAATTCTACTTCAGATTTATTTTGAAAGTTTCTAAAAATTTTCTTTTATTATTCTAACTGTAATTTGAGATATTGAGTGTAAGAACTTATTTATCTATTATTTTGAAATAAATTGAAATTGACCCGGAATCAGACTCTAAAATTCTCCATTAATTAATTGTTAAAATTTAGTGAAATAAAAAGTTGATTAATAAATGAATTGAAACCTCTAATAAATAAGAGAATAATTGCAAAGCTATAAAGGAGAATTTGCATACATATGAGATAAAAGAGTAATATGGATAAACATTAAATTTAATTAAAGAATGAAGATTTAACTTGTATAAGTTCAATTGCATTTTCTTTAACATAAATAACTTACCCATATATAAAAGTTGAAATGTTAAATAAGAAATTAGAATTGAATGTTTTACAAGTAGGAATTTAGGAAAATGAAGTATTCAATAAATTACTGTTATAAATAAGAATTTAATGGTATAAACTTAAGTTATAATTGAAATTTTACTGAAAAAGTTAAGGATTATTAATAGGCGATATGAACTTAAGTAAATAAGATGAAATTCTTTAATAAATAAGGATTGTAGGATTATTAGTTTAAGTATGTCTTAATTTTCCCCTATTCTAATATAATAGAAAGTAGGAAGAATTGAAATGACTGTAATTCATAGTTAATGGATAAATTAAAACTTCCACTTATAAGAATGAATGCTAGCAGATTAAGAATTTAAGGGAAATCTTACAAGTGAAGATATTCAAATATTTGTGTTATTAATGAGAATTTATTTTATAAACTTAAGTAATAAAAGGAAACTTAAGTAATAAAAAGGAAATACAAATATAATGAATTTGGTGATAATTGGAAAATAAAACTTGTAAGAAATAAAGGAATTCCTCCATAAATAAAGGGAAGAAAATCAAAACACTGAATTATGAAATGAATGTATAATCATCTATTTTGGTGTTGGTTCGAATTGTTTGGTTGATGTATGGTTGTTGGGTAAGGAATTGTGGAGTCGTTGGATGAACAAATAACCTACCTTTGTTCCATCTTAGGCTGTTGAGCAACGGATGCACTTGATAGTTATTCTTCATTCGTACAACTTCAGAATTTGAACCCGAACAACTGATTGTTGGCTGAGTGAATGATTATTTGTTTGTGATGTGTGCTGTTTGTAAAAATTTATGGTTGTTGCATTTGAGTGAGTATGAATGATTAAACCTACCCAAACATTTCACTGTAAAATAAATACTTAACCTTTTAGATTATAAAGTGTATACAGGTGATGGAAGCCACTGCTACTGCTTTGGTTTCATAAAAATATAAGCGTATTGCCCGACAAATAGGTACGTTTTCGGATTATGTTTAAAGCGCTGTTTTATATATTTTCCCGTGTTGGATATTTTATTTGGGTAATATGTGTAATATATTTGTATATTTGGATATTATATTTTTTTCCAGAGTCCCTCCGTACAAAGGAGACTCTGCCAAAAATTTTCATAAATTTTGGACTTAGAATTTTGTTGAAATATTTTTTCCAACTTTAATAATTCAAGTATTAAAGAATAGAATGATTATAAAACAAATGTATTTCATTAAAGGAAATTAATCCAGTAAAATATTGTTTATGAGTTAACATTTGAAATAAGATGCCCGGTTTTATTCTCCCTTCTCCCTTCTTTCCTTTTCGGGGACGAAAAGTTTTGAGTGGGGGAGATTGTAACGACCCGTAGATTTATGATATTTAATAAATTTAATTAATGTAATTTCAAATTTGTTTGAGAATAAAATGCAGAGATTTGGCATAGTTGAATCTGTAAAAGTTAATATAAATATTTACTTTAATGGTGTTCATTAATACAAAGATGTAATTAGTGTAGATAGTGATAATTTATGCCTGTAGGGTAAGGAAAAGAAAAATAATAGAAACATAAAATGTATTATTATGTAAACAAAAGCATAGTTTGAATAAATTTATGAAAATTGAATAGAAACAGTGTTTGTAATCAGTTGGGTTTTATAATTGAAAGATGAAGATCCGTAAATACGTTAATGAATTTAAAATGGGAAGGAAAGAATATATATAATAATAAGCAATTGATTCTATTAAGGGAATTAAATTATAATTAATGGTCATTTAATAAATTCAACGTTTTGTGAGGAATCAAAATAGTTGTGTAAAATATGTACAAACTACGATTTGGAATTTATTGGATTTATAACGGTTTTGTTATTAAGTGTATGAGTTTAAAAGTTATTCCATTTTGTAAAGTAATAGAAGAATGCATGTAAATATAAACAGGGCTTAATAGAATTTGATACTTAATAAATGGAATAAATTGCCCATTTAGTAGATATGTATAGTGGACTATAAATGGCCTAAGCAAATTAAATGGGATGATTATTGAGATTTGTACTATGAAAATAAATAGTAATATTTATTTGCAAGTAATAAAAGCCTATTTAGGTGACTAGAATTTAGATTTAACGACTATTGTATGTTACCTATTCTTGTTTCTTATTAATTTTAAACTTTGGAATTTATTCAATTTATCTGCCAATTTACTGCAGTTAAAGTGAGATGGATTGGTGATCGAGTAATGTAAATATAAATAAGATGCAAAACAAAGGAAATCTTATTTATAATAATTTATGTAGAATAAAATAAAGAAATCAGTAAATGATAATGTGAAAATGTGGATGAAAGGAGATCTTAGGTAATAATAACGTTGTTAGGTAGGTGATAACGGAATTTCGTGTATAACCAAATAAAAATCCAAATTTACTTGTAAATCAATTGCAATCAATTGAATTTATTGCAATATAATGGATTTAACATTTAATAGTTTACGTAATTATTATTTGGAAGAAATGAGAGTTATTTGAAAAAGTATGAACCAAATGATAATTTTCTTATGGGATAGTGAAATAAAATAGATATAAAGGTTTCAGTTATACATTGAAATTCATATTCACCATAAAATGTTAATTGAAACCAAAGAAGTTAATATAGGAGTCAAGCCATTTATTTGTTCGGATTTATTGCAGTAGTTAATACCATAGAATAAAGTTAAAGCTAATTCAATCTTATTTCACCATTGTGGGTATAACTTTAGAAAATAAGATTTTATTTATAATTTGAGTATTTGATTCAACAAATGGTATTCACTACATATAACACGGAATTAAACGTAAAATTTTACGTTATGGGATTTAAAACGAGATTGGTAAACATTTGCCTTAAAGAACAATGGTGTGAATCTTGAAAATGTTAGTCCCTCCATATTTACATCAATAACTTGGATAATAGAAAGAAAGTGGATTTAATAAATTTATCAAACTATAATGTTGAATTCATTAAGATTAGAATAAATGAATAATTGAGAAAAGTAATGGAGGTAAGTTATTAATAATTTAGAATTTAATTTATGGAAAAGGTGAATTGCAAATCATATGAGATGAAATGGAAATCAAGTTATTTATTTAATTAGATCTTTAGAATATAATTTATAATTTCCAATTAATAAGAAGTGCAAATATTAAACACTGTAAATAAATAGACTTATAAATTTTAAATTCACATCCAAGCTTGTTAAATCAATTGGAATTGATTGAATTATCTAAGTTTTGAAATTTGGCCAATATAAGAAGTTGAAAAATAAAATTGGATTTTTATGATTTATTTAATTGATTTAATAAATATTAAAAATAGCCATTTTGTCACGGACTCGGATTTCGACGAAACCAGTTTCATCGGATCCGTATCGGTGAATTATTATAGGGTTTCAAGTTTCGTATCAATCGGACTTGTCGTTTGATCGTACGGACGCGAAACGCCTTGAAATCAATTTTATTAAAATCAATTTGGAAATCTTGTTTTCGGCATAACTTCTTCATACGATCAAATTTGGACGTGAAACTTTTTCCATCGCGTTCAGAATATTTTAAATTTCCTATTTTGATATATGGGTTTACCCAATTTCGCTCCGGAGTCGAATCGGGCTTTTCGGGCCATATATTGGTTAGCGCGTACATCTATCTTATCCGATCCATCCTATTTCAACTTTGTCTATAAATATATCGCTATAAACCCTAATTCCCCACATTTTCATTTAACCGTACGTATATCTCAACTCCTTCTCCTCCCCAATGGCAGACAATAATTTCAGATCCAATTTCAGTTCAAAATCAAAAGTCAAAATCCAAACTCTACAGAAAATTACCAAAAAAATATATGGCGTAGTGTTCATCAATACGAATCTACATCTGTTGTTCGTTTTTCAAGATGGTGTCGGGATTCACCAGAAATCGCGGTCAAAATCAGAAATTCGTAACCCATGTGGCGAATTGGGCGTTTTCAATTTTGGCATCAATCGACGAAATTGGCTTCTGGGTATGGTAGATCTCGTTATGGGCTTCGCGATGGTGTAGGTCGCTTGGCCTAAATGGGTTTGTGGTGGTCAGAATGTTCGATTTAGGGTCTGAAACCCTAGGAATTGCGTGGCGGCGAGGCAAGCTTTGGGGCAACGAGGGACGTGCGGCCTCAGGCCGAGGATAGAGGAAGGCGAGGCGGTTACGATGGAGGAGGTGGCCTGAGCTATCGTGGCCGGAGGTGGTTGTTGTTGGTGGTCAAAGTGGTCGGTTTCATGAAGGGGATGGGTTCGATTTGCGTGATGGGCTGGAAGAACATCGCGTACGCGTATTACAGGAGAAGCTAGGGCTTGCGTGGCGCGTTCTATTGGTCCGTGTTTTAACTTAATTGTTGTTTATTTATTTTAATTTCAAATGTTATAACATCAATAACTTTCACATACGATATCCAATTCACACGCGGTTTCCTCCGCTAGGTTCGTATTGAAATTCCGGACGCTTGGACGCTGGTTTGGACAGATTTGGAGACCGTCGAATTTTTGGGTTTAAATCGAATTTAAATTCGATTTAAATTCAAAAGGTGAGTGTTTTAACCCACTCACAACTACTAGAAGCTTTTATGTTTGTTAAATAAATTTTAGAAATGAATAGAAATTTATTTATGAGCTTTTGGCATGTTATTTCATTCATATCTGTTGAATTGCATTTTATTGAATGTAACTGTTAATTTAATTGATTTATTGCGTGTAAATTGGCTGTTAGAAATTATTGTTTGCATATGAACTGCTAGTTAACAGTTATGTCAATTATCACTGAATATAAATTGTTAGATTAATAGTTGATAAAATTTAATTTGAATAAACTGTCAGTTATCACCTGTTATATATGATCATATATATAATTGTTATTGATTGATATTGATCGATGTTGTGATTGGATGATGGATGTGTTGTTGAATGAATGTTTTATTTGGATATCATTAAACTGCAAGTTAGTATGCATTTACATTTCATTCGGGATTGCGGTTTGAAATGATATACAACCGCGGTTTTATTTTTTTTTAAATTGCGGATTTAAATGATAAATATCCGTATCACTTGACCATAGGATAGAAAATTATATACAGGCACCGCGGTCTATATATAACTATTTTAATGTGATTTCTATGGTTTGGATTGAATACGGTCTATAAATCTTAAATTTATATTGTATAAATATTTTATTACATATTTATATATCTATGAAGTTGAAATTTTGAAATTAAAAGGAATATAAATTTCTTTATTGAAAATGGAAGAAATTTAGAAAATGGAGTTTGGTAAATTTATATCCTATGTTCAAATGTAAAGTTGGAAATTATAAGATATGATATTTGTAATTGGATTTTTCCCAAAATAAATAGAAATGGATATTCTAGTATAATTTGAAGTGGAAAAATTCTATATATATATATATATATATATTTTACTAGAAATTGAAGTCTTATTAATTATGGATTTTATGTGAATGGTCAAGATTAATTAATAGAATATTGATTTTGAAAGGATAAAAATCCAACTTTAGTTGAAATATTAATGCTCAAAAATGGATATAAATATATATAAAATTGAAATGGTTTTGGGACTTGAAGTAATATTTTGGATTTTGGTTTAACTTTAAAAGAAGAAATATTTGGAAAGCCATGTAATTTATTTCTTTATAAAGCAACAGTAAAGTTAAACTTTTTTTTTATTCGCATACCGTTGAATATCCAAACCATTTAGTTTTGAAAATAATGGTTTAAAAATACTATGGATTTTCGAAGAATTATGTTGAAAGTTACAAACAAAATATTGGTTACATGGGATATTAAATAACAAAAAGTGACATAATTTTTGGAAAGGAAAATTTTATTTGGGAAACGATATCATTGATTTGGGCTTTTATAAAATAATATGAAAATAAATTGTTTGTGTTTTAAAGAAGAAATGATATCGTAATATTATGGTTTTGAAAGGGATTATATTCTGGTTTAAAGTATAAATTGTTTTTAAAATAACCGCGGTGTTATAATAACGATTGGTTGGCAAAGAGACCGGGATCGGATATGGACATACTCTCTGTCGATACCGAAAACCACTTTGACTAACCGTGTACGCGGTGGAGATTCCAGAATGAAGTAGGTGGTGGCGACGTTTCCTGTAAGGTAAATACGTGGACCCAACTCCCGTGAGTTGGCATAAGGTGGCTAAAACAGGAGCGATTCTCAGGCCAATGAGGTCATTCCTCTGATCGGACGCTCCTCTTCGATATTATACTTTGACTTGGATTGATTCAGTGGCCACTTCTATATTTTGATTTTTGGGGGAGTTAGTTCGAGGTGGGCGGCAGCTGCGCGCTGCGCGTTACCATCAGCCTGGATAGCAATTGGTATATCTACCCTGGCATTGCCTAGTTGTGCCGTGTCACCTACCCTATCGCGCCTTGTACGAGTTTGGATTTCTCCCGTAGCCCGTGTGGTATCCTCTGGTGGCTTCCCGATCAGGAGGGACTATGATATTGGACGGACTACTGGGACTATTATGTGTTAAGGGCTATATGGGTAACCCCTTAACGCTATTTAAAAAGTAAGTTTATTTTATAAATAGACACTATTATAATAGCGCAATATACTACATAGTAAATAGTTTAACGGATCCTTAGGAGATGTAAATCCCGAGCATCTCTTGAGTTACTGTACTCATATTTATTTCTGTTTATTTAACTCACATAAGATATTCTAGTCTGACTCGAGTGTTTTTGTCTTTCAAATTCGCTCGGGTCAGTCCGAGCATTTCAGGATAGCAGGTTTAGCTTTGGAGGACGAAGACGAAGATTCAGCATTATTTATATATATAGTATTGCACCACACACTCTCTATATTCCGCTGCATTGTTGTATTGGTATGTGTAACTCTGATGTTCATTGTATAAGTGAAATAACTGTTTTGTAAACTGTTTTGAACTGTATATTTATTATTATATTTTATCCTTCCGCTGTGAGATTCTATTTGTTTTATTCCTTCTCTGTTTTTCTTATTTACCCCATAACAATCCGCCCTTGCGTATGCTTTGAATCGGCATGTGTGTCGTTTTAAAGTGTGCGAAAAGGCGGGATGTTACAGAAGTGAAACCGTAAATTAAACTCTTGAGTTTATGTTAAGTAATGGTTTTCAATTATTGAAATGAAGCAAAATTTGTGAATAATTGGAGTGTCTAAAATGAGAAATGAAATTGAAACAACTTGAAACAGTTGAACGAGGATAAAATTAATTTGTATAATACTCAATTGCATTCTAAAACATATATAACTTACCTGAAATATTTAAAAAAATTAAAATGTTAACATGAATATATAATTTAAGGATATACAAAAGGAAACATAAGTAATAAAAATGTTCAAACCAAATGTTTGCTTATTAAAATATTGTAAATAAAAGGTAAATTATTTAATGCTCAATTACATTCTGAAACATTAATAAAAACTTACCAGGAAAAAGTTTGAATGTTAATGAGGACATGTAGTTGAATGATATACAATATAAAATGAAGTAATAAGATGTCCAAAATGAAATTTGTTAAGGAAAGTTATAAATAAAAACTGAGTTCTTTTAATGAATGTTTATACACATAATCTATGTTATAGAAATATTAAATGAAATAAACTGAACAATAAAAAGAGAATGCTACTTAAGTAAATGAATATAAACTTAAGAAACTAAACAAGTAATAAACATATTTATATTTTGTAAACTATTTGTGATACAAAGGTAAATTACAAAGAATGTTTGAAATAAAATTATGAAGTGGAATTAATTTAAGTGAAATCAAATGGATTAAATAGATGAAATGAGTTAAATAAAATAGGATTTGCTTTGAAACAAATATATATATATATATATATATATATATAAAATTGAATTTAAGTTATAAAGAAAAGGTGAATGTAAATATATTATGAATGAAAGTTAATTAAGTAGAGATGTAAGAAATTTGGATTTTGTATAAGCAATATAACTTAAAAGTTGAGAAAATAGGAAGTAAAAACCAAAATAAGAATGTGGTTAAACATTTTGGATAAGCAAAGGAAAATATGGAATGTTGATATTAAACTTAAGTAAATTTGCAAAATGGTTAATTAAGTGATATTGACATTAAAACAAACATACTATGTGAATGAAATAAAATAAATGATCATAAATAAACGCGAATGTGAAGGAGAATAACAAATAGGATTGTAAATGAATATAAATAAATAGGGTGAACATAAAGAACGTCAATAATTGAATGTAAGTTAATTGGACATAATAAAGTTAATTAGACATAATAGAACGGAAACTAATGGAATGAGAATTCATTAAACAAGAATAAGTAAGCATGGAGGAAAAAATTTGTAACGAATGTTAATAAATTGAAAGTAAACAAATTGAATGTATACCAATTAAATGTGGATGAAACAAATGTAAAAATTGAAAAATCAATTGTAAATACATTAAATTGGAATTAATCAATTGCGAATGCAATGAATATTGATTGATTGAATAAAAATGGATTGAAACCAAATTAATTGAATGTAAATCAACTAAAATCGAATGAACTGAATATAAATCATGAATGATTAACGAGATGAATAATAATAAGTGAATGTTAGTCATTAAGAAGTAAATAAAGTAAGGATATGAATGTAAATAAATTGAAAGTGAGTTGATTAGAACGATAATAATATATGGATGTTAATAAGTAACAAAAATGTATAAAGTTAACATTCAAAATGAAATATATATGGTTTGGTATTAATTGTTTGTATCTGGTACTATTCATTTTGATTCTATCTGTAACATCCCAATTTTTTTAATTAAAATAGGATGACTTATTTGAACTTTTGAAATTAATTTGAAAAGTTTCAAAGGAAATAAAATATTATTAATATAAATAATACAAGGATATATGGATATAAATAAAATATTTGGTAGTTTAAGCTTTATATAAATATATATAACCAACAAGAATTTGTGTTAAACCATGAAATAAAATATATGTGATAAATTAAATGTTGATAGTTAAACTTTAAATATAAATAAAATTTAGAATGTATGTTAGTAATAAGATTTTATAGTTATATGGCAACATAAGATAAATACATATCAATAATTATAATAATTTTTAAATTAAGCACAAGGGTATAAAATAAAACAAGACAAGAATGAAAGTATGTTGCTGTGAATTTTATATGAGCAAAAGAAACCAATACAAATAACTAAAACAATTTCTTTTATTTGGCAAAGCAAACCAAACAAGTGTGTATGAATATTATACAAGCCAGGGGATAATGAAAAAAATCTACAAACAAAACAAAAATGTACTTACAAAAAGAAAATAGGATTACATGTAAACTTGGATGGGAACATAAGCATTAAATACTTTCCACTCAGTAGAAAAAAAAGAAGTCATTTCGAAATGTAACAAAGATCATTTCAGCTGAAAAAAAAACCAAATCTAGCTTAGCAACCAAAAAAGAAAAAATATCTGGTCAATAAAAAAAATATGACTAAAGGAAATAAGCTCATACCAGTAAACACCTACCTCCCCTGTACAAAGTCTTCCTTTATATATATACACATCCATATTTGTTTCATTTCGTTCATCCAAATATAGTAAACCAGAAGATATTAACCTCACTATATTTTCAATCTTAAATACAATCTGCTGGAAAAAAAAAATCAAATAGACAAAATTCAAAGGAAGATTTAAACTGCAGGCTTTCAAAAACAAAAGGAGCTCTCTGTTCATAAACTTTTCAAGTGAGTAAACCTATTATTTTTTTTAAATTTTAAATCTGGGTATTTAGTTCGTGAACTTTGTGCTTTGCTGTATATTGGAAAAAAGATTTATTCTGTATGTTTCTGTGATACTGAAAATGTTCAAATAACTTGTTCTTTTATACTTCTTGTTACAGAGCAAATAAAAGTAGAAAAAATTTAATACATCTTCCCACAAACATTTTTAACTTAGGATTTTAAACAAAATAGGTTTGTTTAAACTTGAATCACAGCCTAAAATTTTTAAGCTTGATCATGAAGAGTTGACTCTGTAACCTCAGTTTCACAGTAGAAAAACAAAATCATATGATGAATTCAAGTATTTCAAATTATCGATTTGATTACATAACTTGAATGAACATACAAAGATAGGAGTTTTAAAATTGATATGATGGTTTTAAATAGAGTATTCCAAGAGCAGTTCACGGTTGAACAAAATTTGTTCTTTTTCCATTTTCTGATGATCGATCTAATATTAGGTGCTGAAATTTGGTTTGAAGCTAGTTTATTGATCAACTATTTCAGGAAAATTATCAAATAATTTTTCTATTGCGTAAATTGGTGGGTCGAGGTGAATTTAGGGTTATGTTTTAAGTTTTGTAGTGGGTTGGATATGGGGTGATTTCGTCACCATGGAGTGATCGAGTTGCTCGAGATTAAGGGGGATGTTAGCGTAGGGGGTTGACGTGATATGGCCGAAGTCGTGGCGTCTCTGGTGGTATGAGCAACGGCGATGAGGCATTTTTGTTCGTTGGGTCGATTGCAGTTTTTCGAGCAAACTGCGAATTTTTTATTTCGAATTGTTGGCTTCGAATCGAAGTTTGATTACGAGTGTGGGTGAGTTTTTCGACTTTCCTAAGGTCGTGACGTTCACCGGAGAGGCGGCGCAACGCCGTGCATGTGCACGACGTCGATTTTGTACCAGGAGGTTTTGCGCTTGGAGGGAACTCGAAGGAGCGCTCGAGCAGGAGATGGGCTGGCTCGAGTTTCTCGTGGAGTTGATTTAGTAGTGATTTGAGTTTAAACTTAGCTAGAAAAAAAAAGGAAGAAGAAGAAATGAATGAGAGGGAAGGAGGACAACTCGGGGAAAAGCACAGAGGAGCTCGAGTTGTTACTCGAGTAAACCGGCATTTCGCTCGGGTCGATTTCCCAAAACCTGAATTATATTAAAAGTAAATTAAGCAAAACTTTTAAACAAATTTTAGGTAATCATGACAATTAATGTTTGACAAATTGAGGTTAAAATTTTATTACAAGTTTAATTATTTGAGGGAAATGCTTAACAATGTTTCTAAAATCTTAATTAATATTTTGATTAAGTAATTAAGCTAAGTTAATATTTAATGTAATTAACACTAAAGTTTTCAAGTTAATAATAATTTGATTTCAAAGTTTAAAGAAGATTTTAAATATTAATTAAGATAAACAATCATTATTAATTAATTGTTTAAAAAGAGTAATTAAGGAATGATTAACTAATAAAGTTGATTAAGATTTAATTAATTTATCATCATCTAAATTAATTAATAAAAATAGTCATATGGTTAATTCATTTAAAACACATTCACCTTGATTGAAAAATAATTAACTATTGTTGTGCACTGGATTGATGTTTCTGTTGTGGTTGTGATACTGTGTGATGTGAATTACTCTGTGCTGGATTATGATTGGTGATTTTATTCTGTATTGATGTGAAAACCTTTTGCCCGTAAAACGGCATTTAAACTTCGATGCGACAGGGAGTCGGATTTCAGTTAGTTATCCGAAACCCACATCGAACACTGAATATGAATCTTTGTGATTGATACACCCGCGTGTTTTAAAATCAAGCGTTCACTATTCGGTTTAGCCGGAAGAGGACCTTTGTGTCATATAACCCATTCCGAATAATGATTCGGCGAAATTAATAGCATTTGAAGACCGGTGTCGAAGACCGGGTGCCTTCGAAAACGATAGGATAACCTATCGATTGTCTCTACACCGAGTAGCAACGGTATAGAGATTCCCTAAGTGATGGGAAGTCCGATCGGGATTGTGGATATCTTGATTTGCAAGGGCTTCTTCCTTCATTGGACGAAGTGCCTTTGGTTCTGTTTGAACCCGGAACAGACTTGTATGGTCGTGTGTCTGACACTGCACTTTGAGATATAAAGCCGATTTCTTTCAAATACATATCTGTTGGTGGCGAAAAATTTATTCTCTTTGCTTGACACCCTTCTCTAAGACGTAAGAGCTCAGAGGTTATGTAATTGAAGGTTATCGGCGATATACACCCAACGTGGTAGTCTGGCACGCTAAGTGTTGCTTTGTGTTGATGATCATTTGTTGATCATTTGTCAAAGCATGGCTTTCGTGTAAAACGTAGCTTTGTGGACGAGACCTCATCGGACCTCACAACCCGAAAATAGTCGAAACAGGAAAGATGCGGCAAGGTTATGAGGGTCGCGCCCTTTAGGGTATGTCATTTCCTTCTGGAAAAAGGTAGTATCATGGTATTGAGCCCATATATTTACCTATGTGGTTGCTTCAATCTCATTTACTGTGTAGTTGTTACTTTGTGGTAGAGGGCCCTCGGATAAAGGTCGCAAATGACCAGGAGGTGGCATACTCGAGTAGTAGTTACCTAGTTACAGAGGTAACCCGGCATTGTGTTGGCAGAGAGCCGGGTAGGTTCTCAGGACGTCCCTCCAGAGGCGTACCCATGTGGCATAGGAAGTTACTTAGCCTGACCATTTGTTGGAAACTCAAACAAAACAATACGAACCCAATACGGTTTTAGTTGTAGAACCTGCCATTTAACATGGCAGGTATAGTAGGCATAGTATAATGGTACCTATGCTGGCTAAGATTAATATTATATTTTCGAAATGTTTTCACACTATGCACTAGTAATAATATCAAAGGGCTTTTCTCGTATTAAGCATATTTGGCTATCATAAGGGAAAATCTCCCCCAAATGTGCGATTGCATTGTGTGTGTACCGGGAGGCCTTATGGTAGTTTCATTTTCCAAAAGCATAACGGTTTTCTTTTATAAATCTGTTTTATTTAAAAGCAACTGTTTTTGTTTACTCATACCAGTCCCATGACTGACCGGGAGTTTATTGTTTCCTTTCTAAACTCTGGGTGCCCATAATTTCCACACGGACGGCCTAGTAGCAGGTTTCTATGTTCTGGTGTTGGCAGTATTCTGGAGCTTTTGCTTTGGAGATATTTTAACAGATTTTGGGATCTCAGGTGCTTAGTTTGTTGGAAGTTCACTATCGCTTCATCCCTTTGAAGACTTTTTGGCATATGATCACTTGTTGTTCTATTATGATGTTCTATTCGGAGTTATGACATAAATATTATGATACTCTGATGTAGTAATGGATAATATGATGATGTTGTATCTGTGATGTAGTGCATGATATTCATTTTGTTTCCGCTGTTTTATATTCATCTGATGTTGTTATAAGCTCCATCCGACTGGAGTTCGATGTTTGAATTTTCGACAGTCGAATACAAGTGAGGTATTTAGTGTCAATTTTCGAACATTGGATTTCGGATCGTGACAAAGTGGTATCAGAGCTGAAGGTTGAGTAAGAACTTTAGCTAAGGAGTATAACACATTAGATGGCTCATTAGAGATAGGGTGAAGTACACCCTAGAATGAGTATAATCGAGACTGAAACCTCAAATTTTCTTAGTCTATTTCCTTTTTACTGCTGATATTCCTTAAGATATCTCGTCCTTATATTTAAACCAATTTTCTTACTAATTTTCTTACTAATTACAGATAGTAAGAATGAGCGGACGAAGAGGAAGGGTTAGGGGTCGAGGAAATGCCACAACACCTACTCAAGTAGCCCCACCAGCAGAAGCAGCAATACGTACTCAGAATCAACCGAATTTGGCTGATTTCTATAAGAGCTTCTCAAGGCTTGGTGGTAAGCCATTCACCGGCAAGGAGTTAATTGTAAATGCTCAAGCATGGATCAGATCATGTGAAAAAATCTTTAGAAGGCTGAAGTTGCAGGACGATCAGAAGCGACTCATAACTTCTTGGCAACTTCAAGGAGAAGCCTTAGCATGGTGGGAGACAGTTACTGTAGATAAGCCAGAAGATGAGTTTACTTAGAAGAAATTTAAAGAAGAATTTGAGAAGCGCTATCTGTCATCAGCTGGAATTTCTCGAATGTACCGGGAATTCATGGACTTAAAGCAGGGGAGTTTGTCATTCGAGGAGTATCTAAACAAATTCAATGAGTTGTCTCATTTTAGTCCAGAATTGGTGAACACACCTTTAAATAAGAATGAAAGATTTATTCGTGGGATGAATAAAAAGTTCCACGAAAGAATGACCGGCCACATCAAAGAATCATTTTCAGATTTGGTTGATATGGGGTATAGATATGCTACACTTGATATGCAAGAAGCCCTGGTGGAGAAAGGAAATTCGAGTAATCAGAATTGGAAGAAGAGAAAATTTGGACGCAAGAAACCATGGCAGGGTAAGGAGAAAAAGAAGAGTAATCAGGGAAGCACAACAGAGAATGTCACTTGTTGTAATTGTCTAGAAAAAGGCCACTACTCAAACAGTTGCAAGAAGCCAAAGAGAGATCAATACGTTCAAGCGAAGCCCAGGAAATTTTATTATTGTCAGAAAGTGGGACATGAAGTTAAAGACTGCCCAGTTATGAAGCAAGCTCAGACAGCCAAGGTGTACATAGTGAAAGACCAACCTGCATCTTCTAAAGTAGAAAAAGGGAAAGGAGTTCTGGAAGGTAATCTCATTATTTATGACAGCATTGTTAGAGTTCTATTTGACACGGGCGCTACACATAGTTTTATCTCTCAGCAAGCTATTAATGAATTAAATCTTGAACCTGATTTTGTTGATGAGCCTATACGCGTAAAGAATCTAGTTGGAGGTCCCGCGAACCTTTGTCTTCGATGTAGAGACGTTCCTATCTCATATTCTCATTACCAATTCCCTATTGGGCTATTTGTTCTTGATTTTAACGAGTTTGAAGTCTTACTCGGAATGGATTGGCTAGCAAAATACGAAGCCAAATTGGATTGCAACAATCGATTGATTTCAATTAAAACCACATTTGGAGATTTCATCGAGATTTCTTGTGAGGACCCTAGTCCTAAAAGAGAAGGGTTGATGTATAACTTGGGTTATCCCAAACCCAGTTTGGAGTCCATACCCATTGTTAGAGATTTTACAGACGTGTTCGAAGAAGTGAAATCTCTACCTCCACATCGGGAAATAGAATTTAGGATCGACCTTGTACCTAATGCTCGTCCTTCGTTCATGCAAGTCGCAGGATGGCACCCAGGGAAAGGGTTGAATTAGTTCAGCAAACCAAGGATTTACTAGAAAAAGGGTTAATTCGACCTAGTGTTTCTGAATGGGGTTCAACTGTCATATTTGTTGCTAAATCGGACGAATCTTTGAGATTATGTGTAGATTACCGCAATCTCAATAAGCTTACTCTCAAGAATAAATTTCCACTACCCAGAATTGATGATCTGTTTGATCAATTGCACGGCGCTTGTTTCTTTTCAAAGATGGATCTAGCCCAGGGGTTCCATCAATTACGAATCGCCAAAGATTGTGTTCATTTGACCACTTTCAAGGGTCCTAATATGTTCTACGAATGGTTAGTCATGCCTTTCAGGCTAACTAATGCTCCAACATACTTTGTAGATCTTATGACTCGTGTGTTACGAGAAGTATTGAATAAATTTGTGCTCGTGTTTATTGATGATATTTTGATCTATTCCAAGACCGAAGAGGAGCATGTCAAGCATCTTAAAATCGTTTTGGAGATACTAAGGAGAAATATTCTATTCGCAAAATTTTCCAAATGCCATTTTTGGGTCAAAGAAGTCAAATTTCTCAGCCATATTGTTAATGAAGAAGGAATTTCTGTTGATCCTAGCAAAATTTCCGCTATTCTTGATTAGAGGAAACCCACTACCCCAAAAGAAGTTCGAAGCTTTTTGGGTTTAGCAGGTTATTATCGAAAGTTTATTCAGGACTTTTCTAAAATAGCTAATCTGTTGACTAAGCTAAC
The DNA here is from genome assembly GCA_030765085.1 of Allium cepa. NCBI lineage: Eukaryota > Viridiplantae > Streptophyta > Magnoliopsida > Asparagales > Amaryllidaceae > Allium > Allium cepa. Next base: position 171,973,615 of record CM060932.1, read on the forward strand.
AATGAAGGATGTAAAGTTCAATTGGATTCCAAAATGTGACGAAGCTTTTTAGGAGTTGAAGAGGAGATTAACCATCACCCCCGTTCTCGCTATTATCAACGGGAACCATGGTCTATCTGTTTATACCGACGCTTGTGGTGATGGTTTAGGTGCGGTACTAATGTAGAATGGGAAGGTAATTGTCTACGCGAGTAGACAATTACGTCCTCATGAAAGAAACTACCCAACCCATGATTCAGAACTCTTAGCTGTTATCTTCGCTTTGAAAATATGGCGACATTATCTTCTGGGTAAAAATCTTTTCAGCTTTCCTAATAATTTACGAATTTAACATAACTTAACAATATACCTAATGAATCCTCTTTCTTTAGGTGAAAAATTCGATTTATTCACCGACCATAAATCTTTGAAATATCTCTTTACTCAGAAAGATCTGAATCTGCGACAACAACGTTGGTTGGAATTTCTGGCATCTTATGACCTAGATATTCTATACACGCCCGGAAATGCCATTGTAGTTGCCGATGCCTTGAGTAGAAAGCATGCTATTCTTGCTCACCTTGTCATTGCTCCAATTTTGAGAAAATCGCCAACAAGCAAAAACAGGACAAGTTTCTTCAGGGGATATATGGGAGGATTCGTCGAGGTGAAGATTCTAGTGTTGCAATTGATGATAATGGCGTTATAAGGATGAAAGGCTGGATATGTGTTCCAGACTTCCCTCATCTGAAACGAGAAGTTTTAGATGAATGTCACAAATCCAAGCTTTGCATCCATCCAGGAGTTAATAAAATGTATAGAGATATCAAAAGAACTTTTTGGTGGAAGACGATGAAAAGGGACATATCTAGATATGTGAGTCACTGTGCAACTTGCCAACAAATCAAAAGCGATCAAAAGAAAATGGCGGGTTTACTTCATCCTTTAGAGGTACCCAAGTGGAAATGGGACCAAGTATCGATGGATTTCATCGACGGGTTGCCTCGTACTCGAAAAGGCAATGAAGCAATTTGTGTCATTGTGGACCGTTTGACTAAGACCGCCCACTTTTTGCCAGTGAAATCTACCCGCACGGCAGCAAGCTTAGCCGAATTATATGTGAAAGAAATTATCTGTCTCCACGGTGTTCCTAGCAGCATAGTGAGTGATCGTGATCCGATCTTCACTAGTAGATTTTGGGAGGCATTTCAAGCCGCATTGGGAACAAAACTGAATTTCAGCACTGCTTATCACCCACAGTCTGATGGGCAGACCGAGAGGATTAACCAAATCTTAGAAGACCTATTGTGTGCTTGTATACTTGATTTTGGTGGTTCTTGGGAGGACCATTTACATCTGGTCGAGTTCTCATATAATAACAGATATCAGGCCAGTATAGAGATGGCTCCTTTTGAAGCTTTATATGGTCATCTGTGTCGATCACCCGCATGCTGGATTGAGGCAGGTGATAGACTCGTCCTTGGACCGGATATGATTAAAGAAGCCATAGAAAAAGTTGATTTTATACGGAAGAAATTGAGGACAGTTCAGAGTTGTCAAAAGAGTTATTATGATCGTAGAAGAAGGGATTTGGAATTCCAGATTGGAGATTCTGTCTTTCTCAAAGTATCTCCTATGCGAGGTGTATTAAGCTTTGGGAAGACCGGTAAGATGGCACTATGATATATTGGTCCTTTTCCTATTCTGGAAAGGATCGGTTCTTTAGCCTATCGATTACAGTTGCCTAGATGGTTGTCTGGCATGCATGATGTGTTCCACATTTCTAATCTTCGAAAATATGTGCACGATCCAGATATTATTATTGAAGAAGCTGCTCGGCAGGATCTCGAAATCACTCCCAATTTAACAGTTAAAAGAGAGCAGATAAAGATTGTAGATCATGATGAAAAGCGATTGAGAAACAAATTTATGAAACTGGTTAAAGTACAGTGGAGCGGCAATCCAAAGGACTGCACTTGGGAAACCAAAGATAATATGCAGAAATCATATCCTAATTGTGGACTAGATATCTCGGCTTAAACTGGTAAGCAATTTCCTTATTTTTTCTGAATTCATATATTCATTGTTTGCTTTTCTCTCTCTTTCAAATTTCAAGGACGAAATTTTCTTAACGGGGGATATTTGTAACATCCTAAAATTTTTATATTAAATAGGGTGACTTATTTGAACTTTTGAAATTAATTTGAAAAGTTTCAAAGGAAATAAAATATTATTAATATAAATACTACAAGGATATATGGAGATAAATAAAATATATGGTAGTTTAAGCTTTATATAAATATATATAACCAACAAGAATTTGTGTTAAACCATGAAATAAAATATATGTGATAAATTAAATATTGGTAGTTAAACTTTAAATAGAAATAAAATTTGGAATGCATGTTAGTAATAAGATTTTATGGTTATATGGAAACATAAGATAAATACATATCAATAATTATAATAATTTTTAAATTAAGCACAAGGGTATAAAATAAAACAAGACAAGAATGAAAGTATGTTGCTGTGAATTTTATATGAGCAAAGCAAACCAATACAAATAACTAAAACAATTTCTTTTATTTAGCAAAGCAAACCAAACAAGTGTGTATGAATATTATACAAGCCAGGGGATAATGAAAAAAAAATCTACAAACAAAAGAAAAATGTACTTACAAAAAGAAAATAGGATTACATGTAAACTTAGATGGGAATATAAGCATTAAATGCTTTCTTCTCAGCACAGAAAAAAAAGAAATCATTTCGAAATTAACAAAGATCATTTCAGCTGGAAAAAAACCAAATCTTGCTTAGCCACCAAAAAGAAAAAATAACTGGTCAATAAAAAAAATATGACTAAGGGAAATAAGCTCATACCAGTTAACACCTACCTCCCCTATGCAAAGTCTTCCTTTATATACATACACATCCATATTTGTTTCATTTCGTTCATCCAAATATATTAAACCAAAAGATATTAGCCCCACTATATTTTCAAGCTTAAATACAATCTGTTGACGAAGAAAAAAAAAGGAAAAAAATTCAAACAGACAGAATTCAAAGGAAGGTTTAAACTGCAGGCTTTCAAAAACAAAAGGAGCTCCCTATTCATAAACTTTTCAAGTGAGTAAACCTATTATTTTTTTAAATTTTAAATCAGGGTATTTAGTTCATGAACTTTGTGCTTTGTTGTATGTTGGAAAAAAGAATTGTTCTGTATGTTTCTGTGATACTGAAAATGTTCATATAACTTGTTCTTTTATACTTCTGGTTATAGAGCAAAGAAAAGTAGAAAAAATTTAATACATCTTCCCACAAACATTTTTAACTTAGGATTTTAAACAAAATAAGTTTATTTAAACTTGAATCACAGCCTAAAATTTTTAAGCTTGATCATGAAGAGTTTGACTCTGTAACCTCAATTTCACAGTATAAAAACAAAATCATATTATGAATTCAAGTATTTCAAATTATCGACTTGATTACATAACTTGAATGAACATACAAAGATAGGATTTTTAAAATTAATATGATGATTATAAATTGTGTTTTCCAAGAGCAGTTCACGGTTGAACAAAATTTGTTCTTTTTCCATTTTCTGATGTTCGATCAAATATTAGGTGATGAAATTTGGTTTGAAGCTAGTTTATTGATCAACGATTTCAGGAAAATTATCAAATCATATTTCTATTGCGTAAATTGGTGGGTCGAGGTGAATTTAGGGTTATGTTTTAAGTTTTGCAGTGGGTTGGAAATGTGGTGATTTCGTCACCATGGAGTGATCGAGTTGCTCGAGATTAAGGGGGATGTTAGCGTAGGGGGTTGACGTGATATGGCCGAAGTCGTGGCGTCTCTGGTGGTCTGAGCAACGACGACGAGGCATTTTTGTTCGTTGGGTCGATTGCAGTTTTTCAAGCAAACTGCGAATTTTTTATTTCGAATTGTTGGCTTCGAATCGAAGTTTGATTACGAGTGTGGGTGAGTTTTTCGACTTTCCTAAGGTCGTGAGGTTCACCGGAGAGGCGGCGCAACGCCGCGCATGTGCACTACGTCGATTCTGTGTCAGGAGGTTTTGAGCTTCGAGGGGAACTCGAAGGAGCGCTCGAGTAGGAGATGGGCTGGCTCGAGTTTCTCGTGGAGTTGATTCAGTAGTGGTTTAAGTTTAAACTTAGCTAGAAAAAAAATGGAAGAAGAAGAAATGAATTAGAGGGAAGAAGGACAACTCAGGGAAAAGCACAGAGGAGCTCGAGTTGTTACTCGAGTAAACCGGCATTTCGCTCGGGTCGATTTCCCAAAACCTGAAGTATAATAAAAGTAAATTAAGCAAAACTTTTAAACAAATTTTAAGTAATGATGACAATTAATGTTTGACAAATTGAGGTTAAAATTTTATTACAAGTTTAATTATTTGAGGAAAATGCTTAACAATGTTTCTAAAAACTTAATTAATATTTTGATTAAGAAATTAACCTAAATTAAGTATTTAATGTAATTAACACTAAAGTTTTCAAGTTAATAATAATTTGATTTTAAAGTTTATGGAATATTTTAAATATTAATTAAGATAAATAATCATTATTAATTAATTGTTTAAAAAGAGTAATTAAGGAATGACTAATTAATAAAGTTGATTAAGATTTAATTAATTTATCGTCGTCTAAATTAATCAATAAAAATAGTTATATGGTTAATTCAATTAAAACACATTCATCTTGATTGAAAAATAATTAACTATTGTTGTGCACTGGATTGATGTTTCTGTTGTGGTTGTGATACTGTGTGATGTGAATTACTCTGTGCTGGATTATGATTGGTGATTTTATTCTGTATTGATGTGAAAATCTTTTGCCGTAAAATGGCATTTTAACTTTGATGCGACAGGGAGTCGGATTTCAGTTAGTTATCCGAAACCCACATCGAACACTGAATGTGAATCTTTTTGGTTGATACATCCACATGTTTTAAAATCAAGAGTTCACTTTTCGGTTTAGCCTGGAGAGGACCTTTGTGTCATATAACTCATCTCGAATAATGATTCGACGAAATTAATAGCATTTGAAGACCGGTGTTGAAGACCGGGTGTCTTCGAAAACAATAGGATAACCTATCAATTGTCTATGCACCGAGTAGCTATGGTATAGAGATTCCCTAAGTGATGGGATGTCCGATCGGGATTATGGATACCTGGATTTGCAAGGGCTTCTTCCTTCATTGGACGAAGTGCCTTCGGTTCTGTTTGAACCCGGAATAGACTTGTATGGTCGTGTGTCTGACACTGCACTTTGAGATATAAGGCCGATTTCTTTCAAATACATATTTGTTGGTGGCGCAAAATTTATTCTCTTAGCTTGACACCTTTCTCTGAGGCGTACGAGCTCAGAGGTTATGTAGTTGAAGGTTATCGGCGATATACTCCAAACGTGGTAGTGTGGCATGCTAAGTGTTGTTGTGTGTTGATGATCATTTGTTGATCATTTGTGATCAAAGCATGGCTTTCGTGTAAAGCTTAGCTTTGTGGACGAGACCTCATCGGACCTCACAACCCGGAAATGGTCGAAACAGGAAAGATGCGGCAACGTTATGAGGGTCGCGCCCTTTAGGGTATGTCATTTCCTTCTGGAAAAAGGTAGTATCATGGCATTAAGCCCATATATTTACCTATGTGGTTGCTTCAATCTCATTTATTGTGTGGTTGTTGCTTTGTGGTAGAGGGCCCTCGGATAAAGGTCGCAAACGACCGGGAGGTGGCATACTCGAGTAGTAGTTACCTAGTTACAGAGGTAACCCAGCCTTGTGTTGGCAGAGAGCCTGGTAGGTTCTCGGGACGTCCCTCCAGAGGCGTACCCAAGTGGCATAGGAAGTTCCTTAGCCTGACCATTTGTTGGAAACTCAAACAAACAATACGAACCCAGTACGGTTTTAGTTGTAGAACCTGTCATTTAACATGGCAGCTATAGTAGGCATAATATAATGGTACCTGTGCTGGCCAAGATTAATATTATATTTTCGAAATGTTTTCACACTACGCACTAGCAATAATATCAAAGGACTTTTCTCGTATTAAGCATATTTGACTATCATAAGGGAAAATCTCCCCCAAATGTGCGATTGCATTGTGTGTGTGCCGGGAGGCCTTATGGTAGTTTCATTTCCAAAAAGCTTAACGGTTTTCTTTTATAAATCTGTTTTATTTAAAAGCAACTGTTTTTGTTTACTCATAACAGTCCCATGACTGACCCAGAGTTTATTGTTTCCTTTCTAAACTCTAGGTGCCCATAATTTCCACACGAGCAGCCCAGTAGCAGGTTTCCGTGTTCTGGTGTTAGAAGTATTTTGGAGATTTTGCTTTGGAGATATTTTAGAAGCTTTTGGGATCTCAGGTGCTTAGTTTGTTGGAAGTTCACTATCGCTTCATCCCTTTGAAGACTTTTTGGCATATGATCACTTGCTGTTCTATTATGATGTTCTATTCGGAGTTATGACATATGTATTATGATACTCTGATGTAGTAATGGATATTATGATGATGTTGTATCTGTGATGTAATGCATGATATTCATTTTTGTTTCCGCTGTTTTATATTCATCTGATGTTGTTATAAGCTCCTTCCGACTGGAGTTCGATGTTTGAATTTTCGACAGTCGAATACAAGGGAGGTATTTATTGTCAATTTTCGAACATTGGATTTCGGTTCGTAACACTATCTTATCTTTCTATTTTCTTATACTCTACCACCTCGTTCCTTTTTGTAACATCCTGGTATTCCGTGCCATTCGCATCCGCACATGTTGAAATTGAATTGCTCAAATCTCAGATTGTTAATTTATATTCGGCAAAACTCAACATATACAGTAAATAAAATAATCACAAAATCACAGACATAAAGTAATATGACAATAAGCAGTGGAAACAAATGAATAGTAGTTCATGAAGCTACAATATATAAGAGAGTTAAACAAGATACAACAGAAGTTACGAATACATAGAAGTCCTGATACAATAGTCAATAAAAAAATCTGAATATATCACTGGAGTCAACTGAATAAATGAAAGCTGAATAGATAGAGGAATCTCCAAGTAAAGCCCCATCTCCAAAGATGAGTCTCAAATGCTACGACACTCAGTCTGACCCGAGCGTAAAGCAAAAAAACAAAACACTCGAGTTAGGATTAACATTCTTAAATGAATAAATCCAAATCAAGTGAAATATCAACCGAAATACACGTAACTCAAAGGATGTTTGGAATAACCATCCTCTAAGCATCCTTGGAACTATCGATTTTGTAGTACAATACGCTATTAAAATATTTTTATGGCAAAGTAAACTATTAAAATAGCGTTAAGGTGTAACCCATATCCCCCTTAACACATTTTATATATTCCTATAGTATATACAGTACCGTAATCTCCCCCGTACTAGGCGTCCTCGGAGGGCATTCCATAGGTATGGTACAAAACAAACCCATAGTTGTCTCGATATGGTTAGTGACATGGCACAACTAGACAATGCCAAGGTAGATATACCAATTACACTTTCGGGCTGGTGGTAACGCATAGCCGCAACTACCACCCACCTCGATCCACACACCCAAAATCTAATGGTGCACCTAATCGATCACAAAATAATAGAATGGTATCGAAGAAGTGTGTCAGATTAGAGGATCTACCTCACTTGGCCCATCGATTTCTCCTGCTTTTGCCACCTTAAGCTAACTCACGGGAATCAAGTCCATGCATATACCTCAAATAGAACGTCGCCGCCATCCTACTTCATTTTGGAATCTCCACTGCATACACAGTTGTTAAAGTGGTTTTCGGTATTGGCAGGAAGTATAACAATAATCGACCCTGGTCTCTTTAACAACCGATCGTTATTATAACACCGTGGTGATTTCAAAACAGTCAATACTTCAAAACCAAGATATAATTTCCATTTTAAAACCATATCAATACGATATTATTTCTCACTTAAAGAATATTCATTTCCATAATCATAACACTTTCAAAAATTATAACTCTTCCCACTTAAATAGTTCGATATAGAAAATAGGATATATATAATAAAATAGTTAATAAAATAAAATAGTTTATATAAACTAAAATAGTTAATAAAATAAAATTATATATGTAATAAAATAGTTTGTATATAAAGTAGTTACAAATTAAATAGTTTACATTAAAGTAATTAATATATTAAAATAGTTTATTTGAAATAGTTTATATCAAAAATGGTTTATATTGAAATAAATATATATGAAAATAACTAATAAAGTAATATATATATATTTAAAATACTTTATATAATAAAATATTTCCTCAAGGTTCATAAATCGATTCAAATCCCAAAATTCAATTTAATTCATTCGCAATTCCTCTATTTCAATTCAATTCAGTTTCTCAATAAACCATTCCAAATTATATCAATTTCAAATACAGATTTGAACCACAAAATATTCCATTTCAATTTCAATAAATACGAAGTTTTAAATACTCAACATTTTCAAAACTAAATTTGATAATTTCATTTATATCTCTATTTAACTTCATTATTATTTAGTTTTGAAATATTCACTTAAAAAAATCCACTATCATTTAATTAAGCCTTAAATTACAATTTAAACTAAATATTTTCGTCCACTTATTTAAACTTGAAATGTTCATTTAATCGCTTTAAATCAAATCAAGTTACAAAACCATATCTTAAAATCTCAAATTCAATAAGTTTCAAATCAATTTTATTAAATAATTCTTAAAAGAAAACTATTTCAAAATCATCTTAAATTTATCTTCCAGCCTTAATTTATTAAAATTATTATAACAAATCTATTTTTGAGATAAAAATTTAAATAAATACTTAAACATATTATATTAATTAAATCAAACCTTATAAAAATTAAATCTTATTATTAAACTTAATTTATATTAAACTTAATTTATATGCATTTTAAAATAGTGAAAATATAAGTAAAATCTTAAAATTTATAATTTTAAAACTAAATTATAAATTAAAATTCCCAAAATGTATAATTCTAAGAATCTAAAATTTAAACCTTTATAAATAACATATATATATAATATTTAAAATCAATATTTATGTGAAACCTTGTATATATGTATCCTTTTTAAAACCATGGAAATCTTTTCAATATATATATATAGAGACCAATGGTGTCTTTATATAATTTTTTATCCTATGGTCAAGTGATACAGATATTTATCATTCAGTCCGCAATTTAAATATATACGAGTATATATATCATTTCAACCCTCAGTCCCAAATTCAATGTCAATGAAAATCGCTTGGGTTTATCATTTCAACCCATAACGATTTTCTCCTATTCTACAAGATCGTTCGGGTATGTATCATTTCAACCCATAGGCAATTCTACACTAACAGGGAACTTACAGAGTGAACAAATATGATAATAATATAACTGGCATATATCATCAGTAATAGATAAAATATAAATAACATATGATGGTGTCAGATGTCACAGGTGAATAGATACAAATAATAGCATATATATGAGAATTTAACTAACATCAGCATATTTCAATTGTCATTTCAGTTGAAGTCAAATTTAATAAATATAAGAACGTTAATCATGGGTGATTTCTCACCTTTAGAGGCTAGAAATGAACGAGATGAGTTACGAATCCAAGCACGAATTCCAAAGCAAAGCAAGATTGAACGTGAGTTTGACGAATAAAGTTGAAAGCTTGGGATTGACGAAACCAAATCAGAACTGGATTGACGAAGATAAATGATATAAGTAAACTTGTATATAACTATATATATAAAACCATATTCTAAATTTAAAAACAAATTAAATTAAATATATATATATATATATATATATATATATATATATATATGCAGACAAGACTTGTTGGAAAGAAAAGTGTGTGTATATATATATGTTAATAATTTCAAAATCATATCATAAAGTCAATGTCAACATACATACCATATATATATCAAATACTAACATTACCCTCAGATACTCGAAAAGCCAAACTCATGTATACAGATATAACTAATAGAACTGAAATGTATACAAGCAAATATGTTTCATATAACATTTAAATACAATAGCAATTGAAACTATGCTAACAACTTATATTTAAATTTCTTCAAACTTACTTTATTACATAAATAATAGGTTATACAACCTACATATAGCTAGATTATGTATGCATAAACAGAAGAAGAAAAATTTATATCATATATACTTTTATAACAAGATAAAGTATATGTAAATAACAATGATATATACACCTAATATATATCACCGCAAAACAGAAAAGTAAAACTAATGATATATATACACTAGCATCTATATAAACAAAATAGAAACATATTATACCTACTGTACGCAGCAAAAACAAAGACATATATCGACCAACATATATATATATATATATATATATATATATATATATATATATATATAAACTTATATAATATACACTTTAAACAAAGCCGAAATATATATATACCAGAATTCAACAGACATGTTATACTTATAAACTGCAAAGTACTTATGCATGCTATCTTCAAAATCTATATTGCCCACTTATGCACATAACTAACCTTATTAAAATTATAATATATCATCAAACTCAAGCATACTTATATATTAGTAACAAATGTTCAAACTACAAATAAACAATGTATACTTACATAAACTTTTATAACTCTATATACTTATAATATATAAAATGTATACACTATAAATCTATATACTATATATATAAATCTATATACTATATATATAAATCTATATAAACTGTATAAACTATAAAGATCATCATATACTATACAGTTATATGCAGACTTTGGAAACAGGAAAAAGAAAATATGTATGCAACTACTTATATACTTCTAAATAGACTAAACCTCCTGCGCAACAAAGTCAGGCAATGGAAAGTGAGATGGAGAAGGGCAAGGCGAGCACACAAGGCCGAGCAAGGAGGAAGTGATGGTGGAGAAGGAAAAGGGAGAAGGCGGACAGTGGCCAGAGAAAATGGCTATTGTTGTAAAGGGCGCCAGGCCGGGCTAGTGGAGGGAGAGGTCGGATTTAGGTCGAGCGGAAGCATGGGTGGGGTTCGACGCAATAGTGGATCTCGGCGGCAAAGGGAGGACGAGAAGCAGTGGAAGGTCGTGGTCGATGGTTCTCGAGTTACGAAGGAACAACGCGGTTGATGCTCGAGCAAGGAGAAGAAAAAGAGGTGTGGGCTGTCGGCTTCTCGTGGAGGTGAAGGGTGGAGAGACAACGGCGCTTGGGTTTATGGCAAGGTGAAGAGGGGATGGACGAGATCGAACATGACGAGCGGCCTTCACCATGAATAGATAATGATTAATGTTGCACATATTTTTTTTATTTATTTATACGAAGCAATAGAGAATTGAAGTAAAAGACAGATTGAAGAAATAGAGATAAACAGTTAAAGAAAAGTAATTATAACTTAAACTGGTAGGAATAGTAATAGCCAAAAAAAATTGGGAAAATAAAAGGCAAGTGACTGAATAGTTTCACGATAGATAACCAATGGTCACAAGTAAACCAAATGGAATAGAACCAATACTGATACGGTTACCGTTTTTGTGGATTACGTTGCATATTGAACTTCAAACCACAGAACTGAATATACTACAGAGATCAGCACGACGAGACAATCAAAACGGTATACAGATATCAGTGGTACGATCATCATATCAAAAGTTGATAATCAGTATCGAAAATGCTGCTAATTTGCCGAAAATAAGATAAACGAAGCAATAGCAGTCCAAATTTGAGGAAAAGGAAGATAACGTCACTCTCAGAAGATGATTTACAAATTTATTATACGAAAATATTCAGATTTGGAAAATATTTTATTTACATCAAATTTAACTAATTTAAATTTAAAAAAATTACGCAATAAAATAAACTTCCATATTACCAGATAAAAAATTACCATTTGCTATATTTAAGTAGATGTATTCCCAATATCAAATTTTATTTCAAAATTCAAATATTTAAAATTTCACAAAAATCAGTTCAATTACGTTATTAAAACAGTTAAAATTTTCGTGTCGTTACACTCTCCTCCACTCAAAACTTTTCGTCCCCGAAAAGGAAGGATGTAGGAGAATCGAAACAACCAGAAAGAAAAGTGGATTGAAATGCAAAATAAAATAGTCAATTTAAAGTCATAAATTTCATTTTAAACAAATTAATATTTAACAATTTGAGTTAATCCATTTGATTTCACTGAATTTAAATCAATCTTTAACTATTTCTAAATTCATTATCTTATTATCCAATTATCCTCCATTAACAATTTCTAAAATCATAAATTAAGTTTATTAACATTTATTTTAATCGTATTTTATTCAACAAATTAATTCTTTCTTTTTCCAAATTATTATTAAATTTATTCCACTTAATATATCTTATAACATATTTTACTTATATTTACACTTATTATAACCACTCAAATTAATTTATAAATACCTTTAACGTCATTTTATATTGTATATTATTCAATTACATATCCAACTTCGGAAAAAATTTGGTAAGTTATATATGTTGGAATTAAATTGAGTATTATACAAATAAAATTTTCCAATTCAATTATTTCAAGTTTAAATATTTATTCAAAATTTTGGCTTCGTTCAAAAATTAAAATCATCCCTTTCATAAAATTTAAGAGTTAAATTTCCGATTCTACTTCAAACAATTTAGAGATAAATATATATATTATATATATCAAATCAAAGCTATAACCATATACCTATATATATAATATAAATCAAGTCGTACTTAAGAAATTCAAATCAAATTTGTTTTCCTAAACAAAAGTGTAGCAAAGTTAGTAAATGGCATCTCCACTCTGAAACTCGAAAATGAATGTCCATGATGCTGTGGTCATCACCGAAATTATTTTCCAGGGATATTGTAGGAGAGTACTGATTTAAAACTTTTAAAATTCATTGAAAATGAATTTCTATTTTAAAATACTTTTAAATATTAAATCCTTAAATTTAAGACCAAATTTTCTAAAAATACCAGAAATTTAATTCAAAAATTCTTAATTTAAACTTATTTAAATTCCAAATCAATTTATAAACCATATTTTATAATTTCATTTATTTATCATGTGGTAATAGTTATTGGTTTACTAAACAATAAATGAAAATAAAATATTATCATTTTCAACAACCCGTTCAGTTAACTATTTAATTTAAAAAACATTTACTTATATATAGTGTAATTACACAAAATTATTTCATTTACAAATTTGAAAATAATATTGTGTCAGTTTCCTCTGTTCAAGTATTTTGGAATTCCTGTCGATAAAGTTGATCAAATGAATCGATCAAAGCTCTGAATCAACCTTAACAACTCAAACAACACACTATAAAATATTTTAATTAATTATAAATGCACTCCCTCACTCGATGATTCCAAAATGGATTCTAGAACAAGATGAGAGATTCAAGATTATAGGAACTCTGATAAAATAGAATTTTACTAAGAAGATAGGCTCCATAGGGATATAAGAGAATAAAATTGCCAAATAGGAAGATGGATATACTGATATTAATCATGGGTGACCTTAACCTGGTCAACCGTGACTTCAAGAATAAAACCGATGTAGAATTCTGAGGGAAATCGACATCTAATCACAAGAGGTAAAATTTGGGCATTGCAAAAGATAACAACATCTAACCAACGATACAGGAATCTCCGGTGGGTCAATGCTATTGTAAAGGAGTTCCACCCCTTTACAAATAATATAGTGGAGTTATGGGTACTCCAGAATCAAGAAAATACGAATAGGGAGAGACAAGAATGGATTTTAAAACGAAGGGGAAAGTTCCAAAATTCAAAGGAATTCTGAGTCAAAGAGGAAGGAATTCAAGCTCGAACGAAGGTGATTCTATAATTAAATTTACTATATATGCTAAGTTTTGCCTAAAACCAGAGCTCTGATATCAACTGTAACATTCCGGTATTTCATGCCATTTGCATCCGCACATGTCGAAATTGAATTGCTCAAAATATTAGATTGTTAATTTATATTTGGCAAAACTCAACATATACAGTAAATAAAATAATCATAAAATCACAAACACAGAGTAATATAGCAATAAGCAGCGGAAACAAATGAATAGTAGCTATATATAACAGAGTTAAACAAGATATAACAGAAGTTATGAATACATAGAAGTCTCAATTCAATAGTCAATAACAAAATCTGATTATATCATTGGAGTCAACTGAATAACCGAAAGCTGAATAGATAAATGAATCTCCAAGTAAAGCCCCATCTCCAAAGGTGGGTCACAAATGCTATGACACTCAGTCTGATCTGAGCGTAAAGCAAAAAAAAACACTCGAGTCAAGATTAATATTCTTATGTCAATAAATCCAACTCAAGTGAAATATCAACCGAAACACAAGTAACTCAAAGGATGTTTTTGATAACCATCCTCTAAGGATCCTTGGAACTATCTATTATGTAGTACAATACGCTATTATAATATGTCTATGGTAAAGTAAATTATTAAAATAGTGTTAAGGCATTACTTATATCCCCATTAACACATTTTATATATTCCCATAGTCTATAAAGTACTGTAATCTCCGTCGTACTGGACGACGTCAGAGGGCACTCCATAGGTATGGTACAAAACAAACTCGTAGTAGGCTCGATATGGTAGGTGACATGGCACAATTAGGTAATGCCAGGGTAGATATATCAATTACACTTCCGGGCTGGTGGTAACGCATAACTGCAACTACCGCCCACCTCGATCCACACTCCGAAAATCCGAGGGTGCACCCAATCAAACACAATGTAATAGAATGGTATCGAAGAAGTGTGTCCGCTCGGAGGAGCTACCTCACTTGGCCCATCGATGGCTCCTGTTTTAGCCACCTTAAGCTAACTCATGGGAGTCAGGTCCACGTATATATCTCAAATAGAACGTCACCACCATCCTGCTTCATTCTAGATTCTCCACCGCGTACACAGTTATTAAATTGGTTTTTGGTATTGGCAGAGAGTATGACAATAACCGATCCCGGTTTCTTTAATAACCGATTGTTATTATAACACCGTGGTCATTTCAAAATAGTCTATACTTCAAAACCAAGATATCATTTCCATTTCAAAACCATATCAATACGATATCATTTCTCACTTAAAGAATATTCATTTCTAAAATCATAACACTTTTAAAAATTATAACTCTTTCCACTTAAATAGTTTGATATATAAAATAGTGTGTCTATATATAATAAAATAGTTAATAAAATAAAATAGTTTATATAAATTAAAATAGTTTATAAAATAATATATATATATATAATAAAATAATTTGTATATAAAATAGCTATAAATTAAATAGTTTATATTAAAGTAATTAATATATTAAAATAGTTTATTTGAAATAGTTTATATCAAAAATGGTTTATATTGAAATAAATATATATTTAAATAATTTATAAAGTAATATATATATATATATATATATTTAAAATACTTTATATAATAAATTAGTTTCCTCAAGGTTCACAAATCGATTCAAATCAATTCAAATCCCAAAATTCAATTTAATTCACTCTCAATTCATCAATTTCAAATCAATTTAGTTCCTCAATAAACCGTTCCAAACTATATCGATTTCAAATGCAGATTTGAACCACAAAATATACCATTTCAATTTCAATATATTTCAAAGGTTTAAATATTCATCAATTTCAAAACTAAATTGGATAATTTCATTTATATTTCAATTTTACTTCATTATTATTTAGCTTTGAAATATTCACTTAACAAAATCCAATATCATTTAAATAAGCCTTGAATTACAATTTAAACTAAATATTTTCTTCCATTTATTTAAACTCGAAATGTTCATTTAATCACCTTAAATCAAATCAAGTTACAAAATCACATCTTAAATTCTCAAATTCAATAATTTTCAAATTAATTTTATTAAATAATTCTTAAAAGAATACTATTTCAAAATCATCTTAAATTTATCTTCCCAACCTTAATTTATTAAAATTATTATATAAAATCTATTTTTGAAATATAAATTTAAATAAATACTTAAACATATTATATTAATTAAATCAATCCTTATAAAAATTAAATCTTATTATTAAACTTAATTTATATTAAAACTTAATTTATATATATTTTAAAATAGAAAAAATATAAGTAAATCTCAAAATTTATAATTTCAAAACTAACTTATAAATTTAAATTTCCCAAAATGTATAATTTTAAGAATATAAAATTTAAACCTTTATAAATAACATATATATATAATATTTAAAATCAATATTTAGGTAAAACTATATATATATATATACACACACACATATATATATATATATATCAGTTTTAAAACTATGGAAATCATTTCAAAATATATATAGACCAACTATGACGACCCAAAATTTTTGAGCGTTTGAAATAGGAATATTTAATTAATTTTAAGTATTTGAAAGGTTAATTTTAACTTGAATTCCAAATATCACTATTTAATTTGATAATTAAATTGTTGAATTAAATAATTGGAAATTGGGTAAAATATGAAATTTGGAATTTTAAGCCTGTTAAAAATAATTTAAAGGCTTGTAAAATTTATATTGATAACACTAAAGATAATAAAAGTTGTAAAATTGAAATTAACAGTGGTTTGCTCAGTTTTAAAATTTTATAGTTTAAATTGAATTTAAAAATAGCCTTCCGAGGCGTAGTCTCGAAATTTGATGAAACCAGTTCCATTGGATCCATAATATTGTATTATTACCGGATTTCAAATATCGTAGCTTTCGGAATTATCGTGTGATCGTACGGGATAAAAACGCCTGGACAATAATTATCGATTTAATTTAAATATCTTTATCTGAAAGAAAATCAAATCACAGCCGAAATCTTTCCTGAGCAAGCCGACTTCCTTTCATATCCATATTTCTTTTTTTTATAACAGTACGCAACATTTCGTCTCACTCGATCAAATTTAAGCCTATCTATAAACTTGACCACGTCTCCCATGGATTCGTTCAAAATCAAATTCAAGGGAGAAATTTTTATAATGGCCGAATACTTTCCTTCTCCAGAATCTTTTTCCTCTTCTCAACTTTTATTTCAGTCGAATGAAAAATAAAATCATCGAAGCTAAAACAATATAATGGCTGGCGATTCACTTGTAAAGCATCGAAGACGAGGGAATTAGGTCGTGAATCGCGAGTTCGATAGGCGTGGAAAGGATAAGGTTATTTACCAAATGAATATCAAGCAATCTTGATAAATAAACAAGGAATCATAAATAAAATAGGATGAATCGGTATGAAGACTCGAATTAAATCCTAATGCACGATTCCTAAGATGGACTTAGGACGATGATCCTTGCTAGATTATTCAACATTGTTTCCAAGATTGGCTCCGATACCAAGCTGTGACGCACCACCTCTGTACCCACGCTAGCCAAGGACACTACGGGGTAATGCCGTCAACTAGCGCGGAGGATAAGGCTGTTGAGGAGTGACCATCCGTGTAATGGCTTTGTGCGAGCACCGATATGTCAGATAGTACAACATGCATTTGGTTTCGGGAGGAAATCCGACATTCCGATACAAACTCGAAGCTACTACATGGTGGCTATATATATATTCTTTGGAAACAAACATAGAAATAAACATAACATAAATCAGTCACAGATATCCATATCACAAAGGCGGAAATAGATATGAATATTACACATGAAAGTGTACATCAGAGTAGTGGTCAAACAAGATACACAATATCACAAAATGATAGATACAAGTGTAAGACAAAAGAATATGGATACATCAATGAGTCTATATCTCAAATGTATACAACAAAAACTACTAATCTAAGTAGTTAGCCAAAAGTCAGGGTGATAATCCCAGATGTGGAGTCAAGCAGAAGCACCTGTAACATCTCGGTCTGACCCGAGTATTATTTAATAAGAAAATAATAAATGGATCAGTCTAGCTATAAATATCAGTTAAAATGATATAGGATAAGAGATATGACCTAAACATATGATTACCACAAACCCATATTGTGATAAGTATGTAATTGAAAATCAACAAGAGATTAATCAATATCACGAGAATCTTCTCAAAGATCAAAAGGGAATGTCATACTCCTCATTTACCAAATCACTAAACTATAAATATTGACAATAATATCAATGCCAATCACAAAAGTTAATGACACACAAATTCACCAATACACAAAAATTGATAACACATATCGATGAAAATCACGAAAATTGGTGAAACGCAAAAATTCCAGAAATCATCAATGGAAATCCATAAATCAAAAAAAGGGGGAGGCCTATCACAAAACGGGAGCCTGAAAACTCACCAACACGTGTACCACAAGCGGGACGCTATCCCATGGTCGCTAACCATAGAGCCGGTGCAACGACGTAGCACAACGGTACGCCCGAGGAGCCTGAAACTCGTGAAATTCGAAACAACGACGTAGCACAACGTACGCCTGAAGATCCGAACTCCATAAACACGTGGGTCGCTAGCCCACAAAAATTGGGTCGAAACTCCAAATAATACATAGGTTATTAACCTATAAAAGAAATAAGATGAAACTCAATAAGACGAGGTACTGTCCCCTACGTGGACAAAGAAACATAACATATCGCTAGTCATAATCACAAAAATGATCATCATCGATCATCAAGAAGTGTTAATTACAATAAGCTAGTAAATATATGAGCTTAGCCTCATGTCCCATAAACACTAGCTTAACTTAAATATTTACGAACAAATTGTAGATCTCCACTCAAAAGTTGTCACAAGAGATTCAATCGAACAAGTCCAAGAATTGACCGGCGAAGTAAACGCAAGCGTTTCATACCATTTGTTTTACGAAGCCGTTTAATGAGATTTCTCGTATGAGTGAGGTAAAGATGTGTATATTTTTAAAGTGACAAATCACAAAAATGATCAACGGTCGATCACAAAAGTTCACATGCGAAGACGTGAATAAAATCCAAAGAATTCAATTCCAAATTCATCAAAGTGAAAATACCCCTAAGGCTCAACCTTGCGCGACCTAACTCTCGAGCGACCGAAGGAGATGTGCGACCTAACATGCACGCGACCTAATGCATGTCGCGAGCTAGCGGAGTGACCTAAAGCTTGTCGCGACTTAGTGGAGCGACCTAAGTAGATGCCGAGCGACCTAACACGGCGCGACTTAAAACATGAGGCCGACCTAAGAGCGGGGGAAACGACCTAGCATGGTCGCGACCTAACGACCTAATGAAATGAGAAGGCCGAGCGACCTAACACAAACGACATAGCTACAAGCCGAGGGAATGCAAGCTGAACGACCTAAGGAAGTTAAGAGGGCCGAGCAACCTAGCGATTCATGGGTTACGACCTAAGGCCAAGCGACCTAGCGACCTATGGAACGAACGACCTAAAACCGAACGAGCTAACTGCAGGCCGAAAGTCACCAGTGTGCAGGCCGAGCGACCTAAGAGCTTTGGAGGTCAAAACTCGCTCAATTTGCAACCGATCGAGCACGGACGCTAGGGGATTATGCCCATAGGCTACCCGGTCGTATTGGCTCCTCGGTGCATCACCAAAAACGTGTTTAAACATCAAAAATTGGATTTTTAAAGAATTGAACCCAAAACACTAAAAATTGGGATTTTCACCAATTGAATCCAAATCAATAGCAAATGCACATGAATAAGTGTTAGGAATTCATACCTAACAATCAAAGATAGTTATAGACGAAGATGTGAGATAAAAATCTCACCTTTACACAAAATTCATGAAGAAGAAGCTTGAAAGCGAGGAAGAATCAATGGCTTCTCTTTGTATTTGGAGTTGGATGTTGGATTTGCAAATGATCGTGAGCTTGGGGTATTAATTTCCCATTCCCTCCTCCATTTTTGATGAAGATTGAGTGTCAGGAAATAAAAGTAAAATTATGAAGAGAAGGGGGTTGAGCTAGAGTAAATACTTTAGGTTAATGGGCCAAACCAAACCCAAAGCCCAAAGTGAAAAAGTGACAAAATTCCGCTAACTCTAACATATCAAATTTTATGCTCAAAAAGATCGCAAACGGTGTTTTGAACTCAATGGAAGTGGTTCCGAGTCCAAACTTGACCGTATGCAAAAAGTAGCTTTTCGGACTAAATTCGACTGACGATAAAATATTTAAATATCAAACCGTAAAATATGCGGGTTGTTACAGACTCCCCTCCTTAAAGAAATTGCGTCCTCGCAATATTTAAGAATAAAACATAAAGTAACAACCATAAAAGCATATTTAACACAAAAGAAATTGGAAATCAAAAGTTCACCTCAAAGAGCACGAGAAAGTAAGTCCGGATGTGTTCGCTAGATGAATTCTCTAGATTTCCAAGAGCAATCCTTAGGATTTGAGGACCATTGGACTTTAACAAGCGGAACATCTTTATTTCGAAGGCGCTTGACCTCCGAAGCAATAATACGGAAAGGATGTTACTCATAAGTTAGATTAGGTGAAACTTCAATTTCTTCCACAACACCGGGCTCAAGAATAGAATCGAAATCTCAAATACATTTCCGTAATTGAGAAACGTGAAACACGTCATGAATAGCAGAAAACTGAGCCGGTAATAAAAGGCGATAAGCCACGGAACCAATACGTTCGGTGATAGAAAATGGCCCAATATATCGAGGCGCTAATTTTCCCGTTCGACTGAAACGTACAACACCCTTCACAGGTGAAACACGAAAAAACACAAAATCTCTCACAGAAAATTCTAATTTCCTTCTTCGATTATCGGCATAGGATTTTTGTCTACTCTGGGCTTCTTTCATCCAATGACGAATAAGGTCGATATTTTCTATGGAGTCACGAATAAAATCTGGACCTAACACCAGCTTCTTACCGGCCTCAAGCCAACAAGAAGGAGATCGGCATGGCCTTCCATAGAGTGCCTCAACCATACCAATACTAGATTGGAAGCTATTATTATAGGAAAACTCAACAAGAGAAATATGGTCTTCCCAACTTCCACCAAAATCAAGAAAACATGCATGAAGAAGATCTCCAAGAGTTTGATTCACACGCTCGGTTTGTCCATCGGACTGAGGATGATAAGCGGTGCTAAAATTAAGCTTCGTTCCCAAAGCTTTTTGAAGACTCTTCCAAAATCCACTAGTAAACAATGGATCTCGATCACTAACAATGGAAGTAGGAACTCCATGCAATTTAACAATTTATTTGATAAAAAGTTTGGCCAAAAGAGGTACGGTTCGATTAGACCGAACGGGAATAAAATGTGCGGATTTAGTAAGTCTATCAACTATCACCCATAAGCTATCATGACCCGAACGAGAACGGGGAAGGCCGTCTATAAAATCCATGGAAATTTGATTCCACTTCCAAATTGGAATGTCTAAAGGTTGCAATAACCCAACGGGCCTTTGATGCTCGGCCTTAACGAGTTGGAAAGTCAAGCAACACTTAACAAAGTTAGCAATATCAGATTTCATTCCCTCCCAATAATAAAGTCGCTTCATATCTGCGTACATTTTACTATTATCGGGATGAATGGTAAATTTAGAACGATGACAATCTTCTAAAATGTGTTTACAACGATTACTAATATTTGGTACGATAAGTCTACCAAATTTTTGAATGCCGCCACGAGAATCAATATCAAAGTCTTTCAAAGCTTCAATATCAATTTTATCCCTAAGATTCTGGCCAAGAAGAGCCAATTCGGAATCTAGCTTTTGAGCTTCAAGAATGAGGTCTAAAAGAGAAGGATAAGCCTCAAGACTACATAACGCAAGAGATGAACACAAATCGGAAACGCGATCTCGAACCTCACAAGTAGATAAAATCTCGAGATCATTCCATTCGGATATCATCATAGAAACAACCGCTTGTTACTTACGACTAAGTGCATCGGCAACACGATTACCCTTTCCGGGAGTATAAAGAATATCAAGATCATATGCTGCAAGAAATTCGAGCCAACCTTGTTGACGCAAATTAAGTTCCTTTTGAGAAAATAGGTACTTCAAAGATTTATGATCGGTGTAAAGACTAAATTTTTCTCCAAAAAGATAATGACGCCAAATACGAAGAGCGAAAACAATAGCCGCGAGCTCTAAATCATGAGTGGCATATCTAGTCTCAGCAGGCTTCAATTTCCTAGAAGCATAAGCAATAACACGTTCTCTTTGCATAAGAACGGCTCATATACCAACGCGACTAGCATCGGTATAAACAACAAAATATTGATTCCCCTCGGGAATAACAAGAATAGGAGCATCAGAAAGGAGTCCTTTTAATTTATGAAAATAAGCTTCACATTTGTCCGACCAAATGTATTTAACTCCCTTCTTTGTCAAGCTAGTAAGAGACACGAAAATTTTGGAAAAGTCCTTTATGAAACGGCGGTAATAACATGTCAATCCAAGAAAACTACGGATCTCCGTCACACTCTCCGGCCACTTCCAATTTTGAATCGCTTCAATCTTTGAAAGATCCACGGAAATTCCGGATTCGGAAATAATATGACCAAGAAATTTCACACGAGATTGCCAAAAGTGGCATTTAGAAAATTTCGCTTTCAATTGATTGCTCCTAAGAGTTTCCAACACAATCCGAAGATGTTTCTCATGCTCCTCCTCGGTTTAGAATACACAAGAATATCATCAATAAAGATGATAACAAACCGATCGAGGAAGTCTTTGAAAACTCTATTCATAAGGTCAACGAAATAAGCCGGAGCATTCATTAAACCAAATGGCATAACAAGCCATTCATAAGATCCATAACGAGTACGGAACGATGTCAAAGGAATGCTATCCTCTGCAATACGAAGCTGATGAAAACCGGTAGCTAAGTCTAATTGTGAAAAGACTCTAGCACCACTGAGTTGATCAAATAGATCATCAATCCGAGGTAAAGGATAATTATTCTTGATAGTAAGATCATTAAGCTTGCGGTAGTCAGCGCAAAGCCTAAGTGTACCATCAGATTTCTTCACAAAAATAGCCGAAGCTCCCCAAGGAGAGGAAGTAGAGCGAATAAATTGCTTCGTCTCCAATTCGGATAATTATTTGTGCATCTCCTCATTTTCTTTATTGGACATACGATAAGGAGGACGAGTAATAGGTTGAGCTCCAGGGATGAGATTAATTTTGAACTCAATTGCTCGCTTAGGTGGTAATCCTAAAACAGGCTCAAATACGTCGGAAAATTCACGAACAACATGAATAAAAGAAACAATATCCTCCTCATCATCATTATCATCATCATGAGGATTTAAAGAATATAAAGATGCAACCAAGCTAGAATTCAAATATTTAAGATCAATAGATATCTTCTTAACAGACGAGGATGTCAAAGATGAATAGTCTGCTCAGGACACAGGATTTGGGCTTTACAACGGTTAAGCCAATTCATTCCCAAAATCATTCCAAAGCCTAAGTAGCGCTTAACATGCAAATCGGCTCGGAAAGAAAGATAACACAAAATAATCTCAACATCCTTACACAATAAACTGATTGTTGCGGATCCACCAACTGGATTCACAATTCTCAGTGAAGTCATTAAACACAAAACATCCAAAGAAAAAGTATCAACAAGTTCTTTTGATATAAAAAAAGGGGACACACCCGTATCAAAAAGAACTCGAATAGGTTGATTATGAAACATAATAATGCCATCAAGGATAGAATGAAGAGTACCTTGACCACGAGATGTGTTTCCAGGGGCTTTAGCAACATTAAGCTTTCCCTCCTTCCTGTTTTGATGTTTGGGACAAGAAGATAAATAATGATCCGGGCTTTTGCAATTGCAACAGAAGAGAGGTTTCAGACATCTATTGGCATAATGGTCTTTAGAACAACAATTGTAGCATTGCCCACTACTAGAGGCAGAAGCCTTTGCTACCGGAGTTGCTTGCTTCCCTTTTTTGTTAGGATAAGACCCTTTGAACTTAATAGGTATTTTCTTGTTGTTGTTGAATTTTGGTTTGGCACCCACAACATCAGCATCACTCTCTTTATCTGCCTCTTCAAGTCGAAGAGCGATATCAACTAGTTGATCAAAAGAAACTTCTAGCTTTAGACGTAATGGCTTCTTGAGATTTTTATTCAAGCCATAGATGAATCTATGATTTTTCTTCAATGGGGTATTAATGTATTCAACCCCGTATTTAGAGAGAGATTCAAAAGACGCGACATAGTCCGCCATGGAGGATTCACCTTGAACAAGGTCTATGAAACAACGAGCTAATGTCACCTTCTCAGCTTCTGGTACAAATATTAACTCGAATCGTTCTCGGAATTTCTCCCAAGTAAGATCTGCTTCAACTATTTCAGAAATAAGAAGCTCGTACTAATCTAATGCTCTTTCTTGGAGCATACTAGAGGCCACTTGAACACGGTGAAGATCAATATGATTCATGCGAGAAAAGATTCGATCGCACGATCTCAGCCAAGCCTGGACATCGATAATAGTCTCAGAACCTTTGAATGGCTTCCCACCCAAATTGGTATAATCACTGCACAAACATGCAAATCCAGACCTAAGGTGGGTAGATTCCGGATTAGATCCGGCTACTTGAACATTCCTCACTAGTTCAAGAAGCTGCTGGGCAGACATAAATAATCCATCCTGGAGAGTAGCACGAGATTGACTGGCGCTGGGACGACCAGGTCTAACCATTCCTCTTCCTTTTTGAAAGAAAGAAAGAAGAAGGATAAGGTTATTTACCAAACTAATATCAAGCAATCTTGATAGATAAACAAGGAATCATAAAGAAAATAGGATGACTCGGTACGAAGACTCGAATTAAATCCTAATGCACGATTCCTAAGATTGACTTAGGACGATGATCCTTGGTAGATTATTCTGCATTGTTTCGAAGATTGGCTCCGATACCAAGCTGTGACGCACCACCTCTATACCCACACTAGCCAAGGACACCACGGGGTAATGCCGTCAACTAGCGTGGAGGATAATGCTGTTAAGGAGCGACCATCCGTGTAATGGCTTTGTCCGAGCACCGATATGTCAGATAGTACAACATGCATTTGGTTTCGGGAGGAAATCCGACATTCCGATACAAACTCAAAGCTACTACATGGTGGCTATATATATATATTCTTCGGAAACAAACATAGAAATAAACATAACACAAATCAGTCACAGATATCCATATCACAAAGGCGGAAATAGATATGAATATTACACATGAAAGTGTACATCAGAGTAGTGGTCAAACAAGATACACAATATCACAAAATGATAGATACAAGTGCAAGACAAAAGAATATGGATACATCAATGAGTCTATATCTCAAATGTATACAACAAAAACTACTAATCTAAGTAGTTAGCCAAAAGTCAGGGTGATAATCCCAGATGTGGAGTCAAGCAGAAGCACCTGTAACATCTCGGTCTGACCCGAGTATTATTTAATAAGAAAATAATAAACGGATCAGTCTAGCTATAAATATCAGTTAAAATGATATAGGATAAGAGATATGACCTAAACATATGATTACCACAAACCCATATTGTGATAAGTATGTGACTGAAAATCAACAAGAGATTAATCAATATCACGAGAATCTTCTCAAAGATCAAAAGGGAATGTCATACTCCTTATTTACCAAATCACTAAACTATAAATATTGACAATAATATCAATGCCAATCACAAAAGTTAATGACACACAAATTCACCAATGCACAAAAATTGATAACACATATCAATGAAAATCACGAAAATTGGTGAAACACAAAAATTCCAGAAATCATCAATGGAAATCCAGAAATAACAAAAAGGGGGAGGCCTATCACGAAACGGGAGCCTGAGAACTCACCAACACGTGTATCACAAACGGGTCGCTATCCCATGGTCGCTAACCATAGAGCCGGTGCAACGACGTAGTACAACGGTACGCCCGAGGAACCTGAAACTCATGAAATTCGGAATAACGACGTAGTACAATGGTACGCCCGAAGATCCGAACTCCATAAAAATGTGGGTCGCTAGACCACAAAAATTGGGTCGAAACTCCAAATAATACATAGGTCATTAGCCTATAAAAGAAATGAGACGAAACTCAATAAGACGAGGTACTGTCCCCTACGTGGATAAAGAAACATAGCATATCGCTAGTCATAATCACAAAAATGATCATCATCGATCATCTACTAGTGTTAATTACAATAAGCTAGTAAATATATGAGCTTAGCCTCATGTCCCATAACCACTAGCTTAACTTAAATATTTACGAACAAATTGTAGATCCCCACTCAAAAATTGTCACAAGAGATTCAATCGAATAAGTCCAAGAATTAGCCGACGAAGTAAACTTAAGCGTTTCATACCACTTGTTTTACGAAGCCGTTTAATTAGATTTCTCATACGAGTGAGGTAAAGGTTTGTATATTTTTAAATTGAAAATCACAAAAATGATCGTAGAAACGGTCAATCACAAAAGTTCACATGCGAAGACGTGAATAAAATCCAAAGAATTCAGTTCCTAATTCATCAAAGTGAAAATACCCCTACGGCTCAACCTTGCGCGACCTAACTGCCGAGCGACCGAAGGAGATGTGCAACCTAACATGCACGCGACCTAATGCATGTCGTGAGCTAGCGGAGCGACCTAAAGCTTGTCGCGACTTAGTGGAGCGACCTAAGTAGATGCCAAGCGACCTAACACGGCGCGACTTAAAACATGTGGCCGACCTAAGAGGGGGGAAACGACCTAGCATGGTCGCGACCTAACGACCTAATGAAATGAGAAGGCCGTGCGACCTAACATGAGCGACATAGCTACAGGCCGAGGGAATGCAAGTCGAACGAACTAAGGAAGTTAAGAGGGCCGAGAGACATAGCGACCCATGTGTTACGACCTAAGGCCAAGCGACCTAGCGACCTATGGAGCGAACGACCTAAAACCGAACGAGCTAACTGCAGGCCGAAAGTCACCAGTGTGCAGGCCGAGCGACCTAAGGGCTTTGGAGCTCAAAACTCGCTCAATTTGCAACCGATCGAGCACGGACGCTAGGGGATTATGCCCATAGGCTACCCGGTCGTATTGGCTCCTCGGTGCATCACCAAAAACGTGTTTAGACATCAAAGATAGGATTTTTAATGATTTGAACCCAAAACAATAAAAATTGGGATTTTCACCAATTCAAACCAAATCAATAGCAAATGCACATGAATAAGTGTTAGGAATTCATACCTAACAATCAAAGATAGTTATAGACGAAGATGTGAGATAAAAATCTCACCTTTACACAAAATTTATGAAGAAGAAGCTTGAAAGCAAGGAAGAATCAATGGCTTCTCTTTGAATTTGGAGTTGGATGTTGGATTTGCAAATGTTCTTGAGCTTGGAGTTTTAATTTCCCATTCCCTCCTCCATTTTTGAAGAAGCTTGAGTGTTAGGAAATGAAAGTAAAATTTGAAGAGAAGGGGATTGAGCTAGGGTAAATACTTTAGGCTAATGGGCTAAACCAAACCCAAAGCCCAAAGTGAAAAAGTGACAAAATTCCGCTAACTCTAAACATATCAAAGTTTGTACTCAAAAAGATCGCAAATGGTGTTTTGAACTCAATGGAAGTGGTTCCGAGTCCAAATTTGACCATATGCAAAAAGTAGCTTTTCGGACTAAATACAACTAACGATAAAATATTTAAACAAAATATTTAAATATCAAACCGTAAAATATGCGGGTTGTTACAATAGTACTCTAAACCGAGTTTGAGCGTATTAATAGATATGAGCTCGTATTTGTTAGTGAATATAAAATGATTTTATATTGTGTTGATTGGTTTATTGAGTAGTTTATGGATTCTGGTCAATGCGAGTAATTAACGTTATTGATAGGGATCTCTAAACACTTGAATAGAATAATTTGACACGGTATTGTTTTAAAGTAGGGTAAATGAAATAATTTTACCCAAATTATTTTTGTATATAAAAGATATAAATTTTTGTAAAGTATTATAGTATTTGGATGCTTGATTGTTAAGGAATGATAATATTAAATTATTAACACTATTGTGTAGAAATTGAATAAGAAATTGAAATCTTATAACCAAAGTTGAAGAATAAATTTATATAACAAAATGGAATTTGAAATATAGATTATAAATGTAATTTATAAATTGAAATAAACTTCATATACAAATGAGATTTGTAAATGTAAACTGTAAAGGTGATTATAATTTTGAAATAGAATTCCAGAGAACCATTTGAAATTGAAATGAGATAAAGTTCCAGAGAATGTTTGAATATAGATTTAAAGGAATTGCAATTTGGAATTTTTGGTAAAAAAAGGGAAAAAAATTTAAATTCCTTGGGGTTTGAAAACGGTTTCAAAGGGGTCTGGAGGAATAATAGTATTGTTTTGGAAATATTTTGAGTTGTAATTGAAATCTTGTGAGATTTGGAAATTAAAAATATTTGAAATGTTGTTAAAGAGATAAAAGCACTAAACTCTTTCGGTCGCTGGAAAATAATTCCGATGATGATCGCGACATCATCGGTGTTCATTTTTGAGTTTCTAAGAGAGGAATTGCTACCTGAATATTTTAAATTGGAATTGTTTGCAAACTGGGTTTGGTTTTGAAATTCAAAGGTATAATTGAATTTTCCAAAGGATTTTGGATGTAGTTGATTTCAAAAGTGATTTTGAAATTTTGGGAAATTGTTTAAACTCTGGAATCTTATTTTAAATGTTTATGGAATAATAAAAATATATTGGCTAAATAAAATGTATAATTCCGAGTTAAAAGTAAAATGTGAATGGAATTGATTATAAATAGATAAAAGAATGGATATAAATAAGTTTGTGGCTCATAAAATTTAGAAGTGGAATAAATAAGCCAAAATAAATTTGTTTTATATTTTGGGAATGAATAAAATTCAAAACTTAAATTATAAAATAGATTGAACTCCAATAAAATAGTTAAAGTGATTTTTGAAATAAAAATCAAATATTGGGTATAAAATTGGAATAAACCAATAGATAATTAATTAGTTAATGAAATTGGAAATGAACTCGAGAATAAATGAATTCAGCTTGGATTGTTGGTGAATTAAATGTAATTGGAAGTGTGGCCGAATAAAATAGAATTGGATTATAACAATGATGGATTGAATTGGTGGATAAAAATCCAAGTAGACATAAATTTAAAACTTTCCTTGTTATTGATAGGAATAAATTCAGAATGAATTATGTATGGAAGTTAGAAGTTTAAAGAAATGACTGAATAAACTAATTTAATTAAATTAGTAAATGAGATTGGTTTGATAATTGAAAATCAAATTAAGGATTTAAATTGGGAAGTGCTCATAAAAAAATATAACTTGAGTTTTGAAGTTGAAATATATTGAAGGAAATAAATAACTGAAGTAATATTTGGATAAAAGCCTTGACTTAGGCAAAATTGTGAAATGATTATGTCGAGTTTAATGAAATGATCTTAAATAAAACTCGTTTAGTTATTGAAATGAAATGCCAGTTGAATACCAATTTGATGTGACAGATGTTTGGCTTGTAAATATATTATGTAATGAGTTCGTTTGGATTAAATGAATTGAATGTAAGAAATGGAGTGTAAGCCATTTAAATGGAACGAAATAAGAATGAATTAAGTGAGATGGTGGGTGAGTGGGTTGGAAGCATTTAAATTTGTGTCGAAACCTTATAAATTTACTTATGAACGGCGTTTAGTGTATATTGCTTGTGTTATACATGTGTTTAGCTTTTGAAATTAATTGAAATGCTAATAAACTTTGTATATTCGTCACTTGCATGTTTAATTGAGTAAGTACAGGTATAGGGAAGCCGCGTGGCTGGATTTGGTTGCGCTTATTGCTAAAATAAATAAGATGTTTGCTTAAAATGCTAAATAAGGTACGCCTACGCAATACAAACAGGAAATATGCACTGTTTTTCTGTTTTCGGACCGTGTGGGTCGATGTAGATATATTTATATCTCTTGTCAAATTACAAAAGCTCCTCCGTACAAAGGAAACTCTGCAAAAAAAATTCAAGAATTTTGGGAGTTAGAAATTTTTTTAAAAAAATTTCACTACAATATATGATTTAAATTTGATAAGCAATTAGTTTTGAAACTGACTAATGAAATCTAATTTAACATTTGTGCAAGGTAAAAGCGCAGAAAAGTTTGAAGAAATTAAAGATAGAAAAGTTTGCAAACAAACTTTTATTTGAGATATAAAAACAAATTAGTAAGTGGAATTAATTTAAGGGATGATTAATCGAATATTGTTTGAAATGAGATGAATTGAACTCGATATTTTGAATTGGAAGGTGAATTGAACTCAAGTAGAATTCAAAATGAAATTTGGATAAAAGATGAGAATAAAAGTATTGAGGCTTGAAATTAATTCGCAAATCGAAGCAAATTGAATTTATTTGGAATTGGAATACAAAAAGATTAAAACTAAAGTTGTGGCAAGGAAAAGTGTGAATAAGTGAATAACAATCAAAATAAATGATAAAAAAAAGAAATTGATATAGTTGATAATCAATTGGGGCAAATTCGTAGGATGTACGTATATTATTCGCATAGCTATTTGATCCAGATTCGAGCATAGAAATTTGACATAATTTTATCGATCCGAGTTAGGATTTTTCACTCGATTTTCGACGGCGAACCCTGGATATGGAATTTTGGTTGATTCTGGAAATTCTCTATCATAGTTTACAGCAATGCAAGGAGAATGACAATTTCTGATCAAGAAACCAGATCTGTGTCCGCACTAGGAAGTCGGGTGGACGATACTAGTTCGGAAGTGAAATTGTGTGATCGAGTAGGCAATCGGATTCGGTATTACGTACGAATGATATAGGTACATCATACGGGCTTAAATGGAATGAATATTGAAATTTTGAAAAGGGGTCAAATAAATGATTTTGAATGCTGTGATTGGATATTATTGCTAAGTAGATTATACAGGTATTGTAAAGGAATAGAAAAATTGGTTTTGGTTTCAGAAGATAAATTTGAATGGCTTGAAAAAAGGTATGTGTTTAAATTTCTATATGAAATTTGATTGGGTTTTTGTTCTAGCCACTTGGCCTTTTGTTTTCTTTTTGAGATTTGGTGGCCGTAGAGCCATTTTGTAGTAATACCGAGCTAGCAACACAAAGGAGACGCTAGCAGAATTTTTTGGAAATTTAGGGAGTTAGAAAATTTTTGAGAAAATTTTGATAATTCAAAATTTGGTCTTAAATTTGAGAGATTGAGCAAATAATATTGTTTCAAAACTATGGGCGAGTTTGGGAAGTTAGTAAGAAGGGTAATGGGTCTTCTATAAAATGATAATTGGTAGAATGTTGGATTGTTAGTTTTGGAAAAGGGTACACGGGTATTGGACCATTATTCCAAACTAGTAATTTCGGGGACGAAATTCTTTTAAGGGGGGAGGAATGTGACGACCCGGAATTTTTGAGCATTTGAAATAGGAATATTTAATTACTTTTAAGTATTTGAAAGGTTAATTTTAACTTGAATTCAAAATATCACTATTTAATTTGATAATTATATTATTGAATTAAATAATTGGAAATTGGGTCAAATATGAGATCTGGAATTTTAAGCCTGTTAAAAATAATTTAAAGGCTTGTAAAATTTATATTGATAACACTAAAGATAATAGAAGTTGTAAAATTGAAATTAACAGTGGTTTGTTCAGTTTTAAAATTTTATAGTTTACATTGAATTTAAAAATAGCCTTCCGAGACGCAGTCTCGGAATTTGATGAAACCAGTTCCATTGGATCCGTAATATTGTATTATTACCGTATTTGAAATTTCGTAGCTTTCGGAATTATCGTGCGATCGTACGAGATAAAAACGCCTAGACAATAATTATCGATTTAATTTAAATATCTTTATCTGAAAGAAAATCAAATCACAGCCGAAATCTTTCCTGAGCAAGCCGACTTCCTTTCATATCCATGTTTCTTTTTTTATAACAGCACGCAACATTTCTTCTCACTCGATCAAGTTCAAGCCTATCTATAAACTTGACTGCGTCTCCCATGGATTCGTTCAAAATCAAATTCAAGGAGAAATTTTTATAATGGCCGAATACTTTCCATCTCCAGAATCTTTTTCCTCTTCTCAATTTTTATTTCAGCCGAATGAAAAATAAAATCAATCGAAGCTAAAACAATATAATGGCTGGCGATTCACTTGTAAAGCATCGAAGACGAGGGAATTAGGTCGTGAATCGCGAGTT
The DNA here is from genome assembly GCA_030765085.1 of Allium cepa. Lineage (NCBI taxonomy): Eukaryota > Viridiplantae > Streptophyta > Magnoliopsida > Asparagales > Amaryllidaceae > Allium > Allium cepa. The sequence continues at coordinate 172,005,924 of CM060932.1, forward strand.
CGATAGGACGTGGATGCTTGGCAGTTCGATAAGGGAAGGAGTTCGAGGGCGGCGTCTGGTAGATCGCGACGAGCAAGAGCTCATTTCCAATCGCGGGTCTGTATCGATGGGTCGCTGGTGATGTTGTCGTGTCTGTCCGAGCGCACGTGCTTAGGGTCATTTGCGCGGCGATGGTCGATGTAAACGAGGAAGGCTGCATTTGGTGATAAGGGTTGTTCGCGAATTCGATTCGAGGTTGCTCGAAATGGGTGCGGCGATTGCAGCTTGGTCGTTCGTTTTTGGTTGCTGTTCTGTGGCCGTAAGTTTACAATTCCATCTTTATTTAATTCATTTAAACATGTCTTCAGATTGATAATAAAAGGAAGAAAAAGAGGATTTTTGCAGTAATAAAATTACTGTTTGCTGTTTACAATAAGGTATAGGATAATTCTGGTTAGAGGTAAATATTATTTCTCCATTAGAAATTAGTAAATATATATGTGTATATATAAGTTTGTGGGAACAGAAGTTTTAAATGTCGAAAAAGTTATTTAACATTTAGTTTTGAAATCTATATAGATATTTTTAGTCCTAAAGAAAATAAGTATATATTTACATATCTTAATTTACAAACTTATTTTGAATAATGGATTTAGTAATAAATTTACCCAATTAACTTATTTAATTTATTTTAAGTTACTAAAAATTATTTAGTGAAGTAAATTATTAGTCGGAATTTAAATCATTGGTTAACTAAATTTATAAAATGGAAATAAATTGTTCAGGTTATTTCAAAGTGTTAATAAATCGTATGATTGCTATACAAGGTCAAAATCTGATAGAAGCAAGCTGGGTTGGGTCGGATTGCAAAACAAGAATCAAAGGTAAGTTAATCTCACTCATCTGGTAAAAATTTAAATTTAAATGTTTAAATTTAAATAATTGGTTGAATGGTTGAATTAATTTGATGTGCTATATTATAGTATATAATATATCTTGGAATGATTGATTTTCCCGCATTTATAGCGGATGAGACCCTATGCGCCGCATAATAGCGGATGATTTTATATTTAAAACCCATATACCGTGATATTCTACCTCGTAGTGGAATTGGTATTTTATGTTGCGCCAACGTCTGTGGATGTAGGGAAACAGGTTGGAGGGGTCCAGCTGGATTCCTCAACATATATTTAAATTGTTTATTTTTCTCTGTTATGATTATATGGATATTCTGTGATGAATTATAATGAAATATTGAATGCTATAGTTGCTTGAGTATGTTTTGGTATTCCGAGTCATCAAATTATATAGAATTGGATTTTTGAAAAGAAAATAAAAGAGTGAATTTTTAAGTAAAATAATCATAGAAGATTTGAATAAATTAAAGAATGAATTGTATAAGAACAAAAGTGATTTTTAAAATTTTTAATAAATAACTCTAAGTAGGAAAAAGGGGATTTTGAATAAACAGAAATTAATGATTTGCAGACTTAAGTGATATCAATTAAAGGAATAAAGAATTATTTCAAAGTTCAAAGTTTAAATTTATTTAAAAGAATAAACAAGTAATTTGAGAAATCTAAAATTGGTATTTTCAGTTAAAAGTATTTCAAATAATAATTAAGGAATAAAATCTGAAATTTATGGATTTCGGAATAAAAGGGTGTAAATTGGAAATCAATTTGGAAATTGATTCAAGTGTTTGGAAATTTAAAGGGGAATGTGACTGTAGAATTTATAAACTGGGTTTATATAAGCAAAATAAAATATATTAGAGGATATTTGGGAAGAATAAGTTAAAGGTAGAAATTTATTAAAGGAATGAGAAAATTTATTTAAAAATAAATGGTGATTTATTTTTAAAGGATGTGAAGAGAAGTATATTTCCCTGGATATCCAAGTACGTTTCCAAAGTAAATTTTAAAATATAAGATAAAAATTTAATGTTGTTTTAAAAAAGCATATTTTAGAAAATTTATTATTTTTGAATGTTTAAAATTCTAAAGTAAATATTTTTCAAATCTATTATTGTAATAATTATTTAAAGGTGACTTAGTGTTTTGTTTTAAAAAGTGGAAACCTAGTTTTATATTTATAAGGTAACCTTATTTTCAAATATTCATATAGTATGTGTTTTTAAATAAATTATTGAAGTAGTTTTAACTTATATGTTTTAAAGTATATTTCAAAGTAAAGCGTTTTAAATTATTTTAAAAATCTAAGGTTTTGTGCTTGGTGGTTCCAGTGGAAATAGAAAATACTTGGAATTTATTCTAAGAAAGGAAGATAGTTTAAAACTGTTTTCAAAAGGGTTTGAAAGTGGAAATATATCTTGTGAAGATATTTTTGGGATAAATAAATAATTTGGGAAATTATTTATTGGTTGATGGTTGTTTGTGAATGTAAATTGATAGTTAAATCACCGACTATCAATATTGGCCAAATGCGCTGATCGTTTCGAAGAGACCGGGATCAAGATTAATTTCTCGAAAACCACTTCGATCCGGTTTGTACGTTTCGTGGGAAAACGAGTTCGGAGTCGAAGATGGAGAAGTGATGTGCAAGGGCTAGTCGCTACTAATCCTGAGGATATTTCCAAAATGGATGTAGTAGGAATAGTGCCTTCGGTTCCGTTCGAACCCGGGACGGACTTGTATGGACGAATGCTTGGGGACATCGTCAGGTGGACGATGGGCATTCTAAGGGATATGTTCTGAAAAGGTAACGCTTAGCCTCAAGCCTCATCAATCGGGAATGACTGAAAATCAGGGGTTATGCAGCAAGGCTTCGTGGGTAGCCCCCACTTGAGAGTAAGGTTTCCCCACTTGAGTGTGACAGAGATTCGTAGTTTTCTCGGCTTGGCGGGCTATTACCGTCGTTTTATCAAAGACTTTTCTAAGATTGCCGTGCCTCTCACTAGCTTAACGAAGAAAGGTGTTAAATACATTTGGTCGGACAAATGTGAAGCTTCTTTTCAGAAATTAAAAGAACTTCTTTCTGATGCTCCTATTCTTGTCATTCCCGATGGGAATCAAGATTTCGTTGTTTATACCGATGTTAGTCGCATTAGTTTGGATGCCGTTCTTATGCAAAAAGAACGTGTTATTGCTTATGCTTCTAGGCAATTAAAGCCTGCTGAGACTAGATATGCCACTCATGATTTAGAGCTCGCGGCTATTGTTTTTGCTCTTCGGATTTGGCGTCATTATCTTTTAGGAGAGAAATTTGTTTTATATACCGATCATAAGTCCTTGAAGTATTTATTCTCTCAAAAGGAACTTAATTTGCGTCAACAGCGTTGGCTCAAATTTCTTGCACCATATGATCTTGATATTCTTTATACTCCCGGTAAGGGTAATCGTGTCGCCGATGCTCTTAGCCGAAAACAACAAGCTGTTGTTTCTATGATGATATCCGAATGGAACGATCTCGAGATTTTATCCACTTGCGAAATTCGAGACCGTGTTTCCGATTTATGCTCATCATTTGTTTTATGTAGCCTTGAGGCTCATCCTTCTCTTTTAGACCGCATTCTTGAAGCTCAAGGGTTAGATCCTGAATTGGCTCTTCTTGGCCAAAATATTAGGGATAAAATTGATATTGAAGAATTGAAAGACTTTGATATCGATTCTCGTGGCGGCATTCGGAAATTTGGTAGACTTGTCGTGCCAAATATTGGTGATCTTCGTAAAGATATGTTAGAAGATTCTCATCGTTCTAAATTTACCATTCATCCCGGTAGTAGTAAAATGTACGCGGATATGAAGCGACTTTATTATTGGGAGGGAATGAAACTCGATATTGCTAGCTTTGTTAAGTGTTGCATGACTTGCCAACTCGTTAAGGCCGAACATCAAAGGCCCGGTGGGTTATTGCAACCTTTAGAAATTCCAGTTTGGAAGTGGGACCAAATTTCCATGGATTTTATAGATGGCCTTCCCCGTCTCGTTCGGGTCATGATAGCTTATGGGTGATCGTTGATAGACTTACTAAATCCACCCATTTTATTCCCGTTCGGTCTAACCGAACCGTTCCTCTTTTGGCCAAACTCTTTATCAAAGAGATTGTTAAATTACATGGAGTTCCTACTTCTATAGTTAGTGATCGTGATCCATTGTTTACTAGTGGATTTTGGAAGAGTCTTCAAAAAGCTTTGGGAACGAAGCTCAATTTTAGCACCGCTTATCATCCCCAGTCCGATGGACAAACCGAGCGTGTGAATCAAACTCTTGAAGATCTTCTTCGTGCATGTGTTCTTGATTTTGGTGGAAGTTGGGAAGATCATATTTCTCTTGTCGAATTTTCCTATAATAATAGCTTCCAATCTTGTATTGGTATGGCACCTTTTGAGGCACTCTATGGTAGGCCATGCCAATCTCCTTCTTGTTGGCTTGAGGCCGGTGCGAAGCTGGCTTTAGGTCCAGATTTTATTCGTGATTCCACAGAAAAGATTGATCTTATTCGTCATAGGATGAAAGAAGCCCAGAGTAGACAAAAATCCTATGCCGATAACCGGAGAAGGAAATTAGAATTACTGTGGGAGATCTTGTGTTCATTCGTGTTTCACCTATGAAAGGTGTTGTACGTTTCAGTCGATCGGGAAAACTAGCGCCTCAATATATTGGGCCATTTCCTATCACTGAACGTATTGGTTCCATGGCTTATCGCCTTTTATTACCGGCTCAGTTTTCTGCTATGCATGACGTGTTTCACGTTTCTCAACTTCGGAAATGTCTTCGAGATTCCGATTCTGTTCTTGAGCCCGGTGTTGTGGAAGAGATTGAAGTTTCGCCTAATTTAACTTATGAGCAACATCCTATTCTTATTATTGCTTCGGAGGTCAAACGACTTCGAAATAAAGATGTTCCGCTTGTTAAAGTTCAATGGTCTTCAAATCCTAAGGATTGTACTTGGGAATCTAAAGAGTACATCGAGCGAACACATCCGGACTTACTGTCTCGTGCTCTTTGAGGTGAACTTCTTATTTCAAACTTCTTTTGTGTTGAATATGCTTTTATGGTTGTTACTATATATCTTCTTCTTGTAATATTGCGTGGACGCAATTTCTTTAAGGAGGGGAGTCTGTAACAAACCGCATATTTATCGATTTTATATTTAAATATTTTATTTAAATATTTCATCATTAGTCGGATTTTAGTCCGAAAAGCTGCTTTTTGCATACGGTCGAATTAGGACTCGGGACCACTCCCATTGAGTTTAAAATGCCGTTTGCGACCTTGTTGAGTATAAGCTTCGATATGTTTGGAGAAAGTTGATTTTTGCTACTTTTCACTTTGGGTTTGGTTTTTGGGCTCAACCTTATGTTTTACTTATGCTCAAATCTGAGCCACTCTTCCCCATTCACCCTCATTCTCTTCTCTTTTCAGTTTTCTTAGCATTAATGGTGGGAGAGATTGGAAACTAAAACTCCAGAACCCTAGTTTCTCTTGCAAATCAAATTCCAAGCTCCAAACTCAAGAAGAACCCATTGGTAAGCTTCTCTTCTTCTTCGTCTCCAACTTATTCTCTTACCAATTTCAGAAATTCCTAAACCTAATTTTGGAAAAGTTCTTGTTTTTGAGCTTAGATTCAAGCTCAATTGGGTCGTGTTGAAGAGAGGGTGATTCTCCATTTGCTTTCAAGCTTCTTCTTGTTTGATTTTGTGAAAAGGTGAGATTTTTAATGTCACATCTAAGTCTATGAATTATCTTCGAATGTTAGGTATGAATTCCTAACACTTACTCGTGTGCATTTGCTTTTGGTTTGGATCGAATTGGTGTATATTCCAATTTTTGGTGTTTTGAGTTCAATTCGTTAAAAATCCTAACTTCTATGTTTGAACATGTTTTTGGTGATGCATCGAGGAGCATATAGGGCCAGGTAGTCGGTTGGCATAATCCCTTAGCGCCATTGCTCGAGAAAAATGCAATTTGGTCAAGATTGAACCTCATTTGTTATAGGCAGGGAAGAGGCTGGAAACAGGTTCGGCCGACCGACCCCTCTGGTCCGGTCGACCGACCTGCTTCCAAGGGCATAAGCACTTTCTGTTTTAAGGTTCGGTCGACCGACTCAGGGAGCCCAGTCGACCGACCTGTTGCTGAGTGCATAAGAACTCCTCTGTTTAAGGCTCGGTCGACCGACTCAGGGAGTCCGGTCGACCGACCTGCTGTAATTGCCAGATTAGCCTATTTTGCTAATCCGTTTGAATATCCAACTTTAATCGATTCGTGTTGTCTCCCTTTTGTTGTTGTCATTTATTATCGACTTAGATGACCTTTTCTTTGGGAATTTTAGATATCCACTTTGATGGATTTTATATCGATTTCTTTGGATTTTATTCACGTTTTCGAATGTGAATATTAGTGATTGATTGTTCCTACAATCTTCTTTGTGATTTGTCACTTTAAAAATATAAAGGTTTTCTATACTAGTAGTAAATATCAAAACTCTTTCCTCAAACGATTTCAGTACTATTTTAATACCAAATTCGTTTATAAAACCGTTTTCCAATCTATTAGTATATATTAACCTTTACCTCACTCGTATGAGAAATCTAATTAAACGACTTAGTAAAACAAGTGGTATGAAATGCTTGCGTTCACTTTGTTGGTTAATTCTTGGACTTGTTCGAATGAAACCCTTGTGATAATTTTTTAGTGGAAATCTACAGTTTGTTCGTAAATATTTAAGTTAAGCAAGTGGTTATGGGACATGAAGCTAAACTCATATATTTACTAGCTTAGTGTAATTGACACTTCTCGTTGATCATGACGATCATCTGTGTGATTTAGACTAGCAATGTGCGATGTCTCTTTGTCTGCGAGGGAGACTAAACCCCGTTTTGTGGAGTTTCGACTCAATTTGGTGGGGTAGCAACCCATGGTCTTGGGGCCGTTTGTGGAGCTTCGGCTCAATTTGTGATGGTTAGCGACCATGGAATTAGCGTTCCGTTTGTGATACACGTGTTGGTGGGCTTTATGCTCCCGTTTGTGATAGGCCTCCCCCCCTTTGTGATTTCTGGATTTCTTGTGTAGATTCCTAGAATTTGTGTTTCACCAATTTTCGTGATTTCCATTGATAAGTTTTATCAATATTTATGCATTGGTGAATTTGTGTGTCATTGACTTTGGTGATTTCTGGATTTCTTGTGTAGTCTTCTAGAATTTGTGTGTCATTGACTTTTGTGATTGACATGGATATTATCATCAATATTTATGGTTTGGTGAACGAAATAGGAGTATGACGTTTCTTTGATTCTTGTGTAGATTTGGTGACATTGATTAATCTCTTGATGATTATCAACTAAGTATATATATATCACAGCATGGCATTGTGATTATTATGTGTTTAGTCGTATCTCTTATTCTATATCGTTTCATCTAATATTTATAGTTAGACTGATCCGTTTATTATTTTCTTATTAAATAATACTCGGGTCAGACCGAGATGTTACAGGTGCTTCTTCTTGACTTCTCATCCGGGATTAACTCCTTGACTTTTGGGTTAACTACTTAGATTAGTAGTTATTTTGTTGTATACATTTGAGATATAGACTCCTTAATGTATACTTATTCTTTTGTTTAGTTCGTGTAACTATTCTTTTGTGATATTGTGGATCTTTTCAGACCACTACTCTGATGTACACTTTCTAGTGTAATATTCATATCTTATTCCGCCTTTGTGATATGAATTGTCTGTGACTGATTTATGTTATGTTTATTTCTATATTTGTTTCTGAAGATATTACAGCCACTGTGTAGTAGCTTTGAGTTTGTGTCGGAATGTCGGATTTCCCTCTTGATAAAGAAATGCATGTTATACTATCTGACATATCGATGCTCGCGCAAAGCAATTACACGGATGGTCGCTCCTCAACAGCCTTATTCTCCGTGCTAGTTGACAGCATTCACCGTAATGTTCTTGGCTAGCGTGGGTATAGAGGTGGGGCGTCACAGCTTGGTATCAGAGCCAAACTTCGGAACAATATGGAATATTATAACAAGGATCGTCGTCCTAAGTTCTTCTTAGGAGTCGTGCTTTAGGATTTTATTCGGGTCTACGTACCGTTCTATCCTATTTTCTTTTATGATTCCTTGTTTTGTCTATCAAGATTGCTTGATATTCAATTTGGTGAATAATCTTTTTCTTCCTCTTCTTTCTTTCTAAAGGAAGAGAAATGTCTAGACCTGGCCGCCCCAGAGCCGTGCCATCTAGCACTCCGCCCCAGGATGGAGTTTTTATGACTGCTCAACGGCTTCTTGATTTAGTGACGAATGCTCAAGCAGCTGGAGCTAACCCGAAACCTACTCACCCAAAGTCGAGGTTTGAACGCTTGTGTAGCGATTACACTAATTTGGGTGGGGAGCCATTCAAAGGTTCCGAAACTGTTATTGAAGTGCAGGCTTGGCTAAGGTCATGCGATCGAATCTTTTCTCGCATGAATCTTATTGACCTTCACCGAGTTCAGGTGGCCTCTATTATGCTCCGTGAAAGAGCATTGGACTGGTACGAGCTTCTTATTTCAGACATTAATGAAGCGGATCTCACCTGGGAGAAATTCCGAGAATGCTTCGAGTCGAAATTCGTACCAGAAGCTGAGAAAGTGGCATTGGCTCGACGATTTATAGACCTTGTTCAAGGTGAGTCCTCCGTGACTGATTACGTCGCCTCCTTCGAGTCGCTTTCCAAATATGGGGTTGAATACATCAACACCCCTCTGAAGAAGAATCAGAGATTTTTCTATGGCTTAAACAAAAGTCTCAAGAAGCCATTACTTCTAAAATTAGAAGTTTCTTTCGACCAACTCGTTAATATCGCTCTTCGTCTTGAAGAGGCGGATAAGGAGAATGATGTTGAAGTGGTGGGTTCCAAACCAGACTTCAATAACAAGAAGAGGCCAAACAAATTCAAAGGCCCTTATCCCAATAAGAAAGGGAAGCGAGCAACCTCCGTGGCAAAGACTTCTTCCTTTGGTCGTGGGGAATGCTATAGTTGTGGTTCGAAGGACCATTATGCGAACAAGTGCCCAAAGTCTCTCTCTTGTCGCTACTGCAAAGTTCCCGGTCATGTTATATCTTCATTCCCCAAGCTTCAGGGCAAGAAGGAGGGAAAGCTTAATGTTGCTCAAGCCCCTGGCAACACATCTCGTGGCCAAGGTATTTCTCATTCTATTCTAGATGGAATTATTTTATTTCGTGATCATCCTATTCGAGTTCTTTTTGATACGGGTGCGTCCCATTCTTTTATATCAAAAGAACTTGTTGATACCTTTCCTTTGGATGCTTTGTGTTTAATGACTTCTTTGAGAATTGCGAATCCGGTTGGTGGATCCGCAACAATCAGTTTATTGTGTAAAGATGTCGAGATTATTTTGTGTGATTTTTCTTTCCGAGCCGATTTGCATGTCATGCGTTATTTAGGCTTTGGAATGATTTTGGGAATGGATTGGCTTAACCGTTATGAAGCTCATATCCTATGTCCTAAGCGGACTATTCATCTTCGACATCCTCAATCTGTTAATCAGGTTTCTGTTATTCTTAAAGATTCAGATTCTGCTTTGGTTGCATCTTTATATTCTTTAAATCCTCGTGATGACGATGATGATGATGAGGGTGATATTATTTCTCTTATTCACGTCGTTTATGAATTTTCCGACATATTCGAGCCCGTTTTAGGATTACCACCTAAGCGAGCAATTGAGTTCAGAATTAATCTTATTCCTTGGAGCTCAACCTATCACTCGTCCTCCTTATCGTATGTCCAATAAAGAAAACGAGGAGATGCGTAAACAATTATCCGAATTGGAGACGAAGCAATTTATTCGCTCTAGTTCCTCGCCTTGGGGAGCTTCGGCTATTTTCGTGAAGAAATCCGATGGTACACTTAGGCTTTGCGTTGACTACCGCAAGCTTAATGATCTTACTATCAAAAATAAATATCCTTTACCTCGGATTGATGATCTATTCGATCAACTTAGTGGTGCTAGAGTCTTTTCACAGTTGGACTTGGCTACCGGTTTTCATCAGCTTCGTATTGCAGAGGATAACATTCCTTTGACATCGTTCCGTACTCGTTATGGATCTTATGAATGGCTTGTGATGCCATTTGGGTTAACGAATGCCCCGGCTTATTTCGTTGACTTAATGAATCGAGTTTTTAAAGACTTTCTCGACCGGTTTGTTTTCATCTTTATCGATGATATTCTTGTGTATTCTAAAACCGAGGAGGAGCATGAAAAACATCTTCGGATTGTGTTGGAAACTCTTAGGAGTAATCAACTAAAGGCAAAATTTTCTAAATGCCACTTTTGGCAATCTCGTGTGAAGTTTCTCGGTCATATTATTTCTGAATCCGGAATTTTCGTGGACCCTTCAAAGATTGAAGCGATTCAAGATTGGAAGGGACCGGAGAGTGTGACAGAGATTCGTAGTTTTCTCGGCTTGGCGGGCTATTACCGTCGTTTTATCGAAGACTTTTCTAAGATTGTCGTGCCTCTCACTAGCTTAACGAAGAAAGGTGTTAAATACATTTGGTCGGACAAATGTGAAGCTTCTTTTCAGAAATTAAAAGAACTTCTTTCTGATGCTCCTATTCTTGTCATTCCCGATGGGAATCAAGATTTCGTTGTTTATACCGATGCTAGTCGCATTGGTTTGGATGTCGTTCTTATGCAAAAAGAACGTGTTATTGCTTATGCTTCTAGGCAATTAAAGCCTGCTGAGACTAGATATGCCACTCATGATTTAGAGCTCGCGGCTATTGTTTTTGCTCTTCGGATTTGGCGTCATTATCTTTTAGGAGAGAAATTTGTTCTATATACCGATCATAAGTCCTTGAAGTATTTATTCTCTCAAAAGGAACTTAATTTGCGTCAACAGCGTTGGCTCGAATTTCTTGCACCATATGATCTTGATATTCTTTATACTCCCGGTAAGGGTAATCGTGCTGCCGATGCTCTTAGCCGAAAACAACAAGCTGTTGTTTCTATGATGATATCCGAATGGAACGATCTCGAGATTTTATCCACTTGCGAAATTCGAGACCGTGTTTCCGATTTATGCTCATCATTTGTTTTATGTAGCCTTAAGGCTCATCCTTCTCTTTTAGACCGCATTCTTGAAGCTTAAGGGTTAGATCCTGAATTGGCTCTTCTTGGCCAAAATATTAGGGATAAAATTGATATTGAAGAATTGAAAGACTTTGATATCGATTCTCATGGCGGCATTCAGAAATTTGGTAGACTTGTCGTGCCAAATATTGGTGATCTTCGTAAAGATATGTTAGAAGATTCTCATCGTTCTAAATTTACCATTCATCCCGGTAGTAGTAAAATGTACGCGGATATGAAGCGACTTTATTATTGGGAGGGAATGAAACTCGATATTGCTAGCTTTGTTAAGTGTTGCATGACTTGCCAACTCGTTAAGGCCGAACATCAAAGGCCCGGTGGGTTATTGCAACCTTTAGAAATTCCAGTTTGGAAGTGGGACCAAATTTCCATGGATTTTATAGATGGCCTTCCCCGTTCTCGTTCGGGTCATGATAGCTTATGGGTGATCGTTGATAGACTTACTAAATCCGCCCATTTTATTCCCGTTCGGTCTAACCGAACCGTTCCTCTTTTGGCCAAACTCTTTATCAAAGAGATTGTTAAATTACATGGAGTTCCTACTTCTATAGTTAGTGATCGTGATCCATTGTTTACTAGTGGATTTTGGAAGAGTCTTCAAAAAGCTTTGGGAACGAAGCTCAATTTTAGCACCGCTTATCATCCCCAGTCCGATGGACAAACCGAGCGTGTGAATCAAACTCTTGAAGATCTTCTTCGTGCATGTGTTCTTGATTTTGGTGGAAGTTGGGAAGATCATATTTCTCTTGTCGAATTTTCCTATAATAATAGCTTCCAATCTAGTATTGGTATGGCACCTTTTGAGGCACTCTATGGTAGGCCATGCCGATCTCCTTCTTGTTGGCTTGAGACCGGTGAGAAGCTGGCTTTAGGTCCAGATTTTATTCGTGATTCCACAGAAAAGATTGATCTTATTCGTCATAGGATGAAAGAAGCCCAGAGTAGACAAAAATCCTATGCCGATAACCGGAGAAGGAAATTAGAATTTTCTGTGGGAGATCTTGTGTTCATTCGTGTTTCACCTATGAAAGGTGTTGTACGTTTCAGTCGATCGGGAAAACTAGCGCCTCGATATATTGGGCCATTTCCTATCACTGAACGTATTGGTTCCATGGCTTATCGCCTTTTATTACCGGCTCAGTTTTCTGCTATGCATGACGTGTTTCACGTTTCTCAACTTCGGAAATGTCTTCGAGATTCCGATTCTGTTCTTGAGCCCGGTGTTGTGGAAGAGATTGAAGTTTCGCCTAATTTAACTTATGAGCAACATCCTATTCTTATTATTGCTTCGGAGGTCAAACGACTTCGAAATAAAGATGTTCCGCTTGTTAAAGTTCAATGGTCTTCAAATCCTAAGGATTGTACTTGGGAATCTAAAGAGTACATCGAGCGAACACATCCGGACTTACTTTCTCGTGCTCTTTGAGGTGAACTTCTTATTTCAAACTTCTTTTGTGTTGAATATGCTTTTATGGTTGTTACTATATATCTTCTTCTTGTAATATTGCGTGGACGCAATTTCTTTAAGGAGGGGAGTCTGTAACAAACCGCATATTTATCGATTTTATATTTAAATATTTTATTTAAATATTTCATCATTAGTCGGATTTTAGTCCGAAAAGCTGCTTTTTGCATACGGTCGAATTAGGACTCGGGACCACTCCCATTGAGTTTAAAATGCCATTTGTGACCTTTTTGAGTATAAGCTTCGATATGTTTGGAGAAAGTTGATTTTTGCTACTTTTCACTTTGGGTTTGGTTTTTGGGCTCAGCCCTATGTTTTACTTATGCTCAAATCTGAGCCACTCTTCCCCATTCACCCTCATTCTCTTCTCTTTTCAGTTTTCTTAGCATTAATGGTGGGAGAGATTGAAAACTAAAACTCCAAAACCCTAGTTTCTCTTGCAAATCAAATTCCAAGCTCCAAACTCTAGAAGAACCCATTGGTAAGCTTCTCTTCTTCTTCTCCAACTTATTCTCTTACCAATTTCAGAAATTCCTAAACCTAATTTTGGGAGTGTTCTTGTTTTTGAGCTTAGATTCAAGCTCAATTGGGTCGTGTTGAAGAGAGGGTGATTCTCCATTTGCTTTCAAGCTTCTTCTTGTTTGATTTAGTGAAAAGGTGAGATTTTTATTCTCACATCTAAGTCTATGAATTATCTTCGAACGTTAGGTATGAATTCCTAACACTTACTCGTGTGCATTTGCTTTTGGTTTGGATTGAATTGGTGTATATTCCAATTTTTGGTGTTTTGAGTTCAATTCGTTAAAAATCCTAACTTCTATGTTTGAACATGTTTTTGGTGATGCATCGAGGAGCATATAGGGCCGGGTAGTCGGTGGCATAATCCCTTAATGCCATTGCTCGAGAAAAATGCAATTTGGTCAAGATTGAACCTCATTTGTTATAGGCAGGGAAGAGGCTGGAAACAGGTTCGGCCGACCGACCCCTCTGGTCCGGTCGACCGACCTGCTTCCAAGTGCATAAGCACTTTCTGTTTTAAGGTTCGGTCGACCGACTCAGGGAGCCCAGTCGACCGACCTGCTGCCGAGTGCATAAGCACTCCTCTGTTTAAGGCTCGGTCGACCGACTCAGGCAGTCCGGTCGACCGACCTGCTGTTAATTGCCAGATTAGCCTATTTTGCTAATCCGTTTGAATATCCAACTTTAATCGATTCGTGTTGTCTCCCTTTTGTTGTTGTCATTTATTATCGACTTAGATGACCTTTTCTTTGGGAATTTTAGATATATCCACTTTGATGGATTTTATATCGATTTCTTTCGATTTTATTCACGTTTTCGAATGTGAATCTTAGTGATTGATTGTTCCTACAATTTTCTTTGTGATTTGTCACTTTAAAAATATAAAGGTTTTCTATACTAGTAGTAAATATCAAAACTCTTTCCTCAAACGATTTCAATACTATTTTAATACCAAATTCGTTTATAAAACCGTTTTCCAATCTATTAGTATATATAAACATTTACCTCACTCGTATGAGAAATCTAATTAAACGACTTAGTAAAACAAGTAGTATGAAACGCTTGCGTTCACTTTGTTGGTTAATTCTTGGACTTGTTCGAATGAAACCCTTGTGACAATTTTCTAGTGGAAATCTACAGTTTGTTCGTAAATATTTAAGTTAAGCAAGTGGTTATGGGACATGAAGCTAAACTCATATATTTACTAGCTTAGTGTAATTGACACTTCTCGTTGATCATGACGATCATCTGTGTGATTTAGACTAGCAATGTGCGATGTCTCTTTGTCTGAGAGGGAGACTAAACCCCGTTTTGTGGAGTTTCGACTCAATTTGGTGGGGTAGAAACCCATGGTCTTCGGGCCGTTTGTGGAGCTTCGGCTCAATTTGTGATGGTTAGCGACCATGGAATTAGCGTTCCGTTTGTGATACACGTGTTGGTGGGCTTTATGCTCCCGTTTGTGATAGGCCTCCCCCCCTTTGTGATTTCTGGATTTCTTGTGTAGATTCCTAGAATTTGTGTTTCACCAATTTTCGTTATTCCATTGATAAGTTTTATCAATATTTATGCATTGGTGAATTTGTGTGTCATTGACTTTGGTGATTTCTGGATTTCTTGTGTAGTCTTCTGGAATTTGTGTGTCATTGACTTTTGTGATTGACATGGATATTATCGTCAATATTTATGGTTTGGTGAACGAAATAGGAGTATGACGTTTCTTTGATTCTTGTGTAGATTTGGTGACATTGATTAATCTCTTGATGATTATCAACTAAGTATATATATATATCACAGCTTGGCATTGTGATTATTATGTGTTTAGTCATATCTCTTATTCTATATCGTTTCATCTGATATTTATAGTTAGACTGATCCGTTTATTATTTTCTTATTAAATAATACTCAGGTCAGACCGAGATGTTACAGGTGCTTCTGCTTGACTTCTCATCTGGGATTAACTCCTTGACTTTTGGGTTAACTACTTAGATTAGTTGTTATTTTGTTGTATACATTTGAGATATAGACTCCTTAATGTATACTTATTCTTTTGTGTAGTTCATGTAACTATTCTTTTGTGATATTGTGGATCTTTTCAGACCACTACTCTGATGTACACTTTCTAGTGTAATATTCATATCTTATTCCGCCTTTGTGATATGAATTGTCTGTGACTGATTTATGTTATGTTTATTTCTATATTTGTTTCTGAAGATATTACAGCCACTGTGTAGTAGCTTTGAGTTTGTGTCGGAATGTCGGATTTCCCTCTTGATAAAGAAATGCATGTTATACTATCTGACATATCGATGCTCACGCAAAGCAATTACACGGATGGTCGCTCCTCAACAGCCTTATTCTCCATGCTAGTTGACAGCATTCACCGTAATGTTCTTGGCTAGCTTGGGTATAGAGGTGGGGCGTCACAGAGATGCTTTTTCTTTCAAAAGGATTTTGAAACTTTATAATCAATTTGAGTGTGGTTTTCTCGCGCTGGTATTCCAGACTGACTCGGGTGTTATTTAACTATAATGCTCGGGTCAGACCGAGTATTATAGGATACAGGATATGATGCTGGGAAGCTCAGGAGACGAGCTGGTGACGATACGTACTTCTGTATTTGGTTATTACTTTGCTTTGTATCTAGTTGTATGTTATTGATGTGGAATTCTGATGATGTACTCTGATGATGTATGTATAAACAGTAATAGATTTCTTTTGTGTAAAGACCATTTAATATATATTATATTTTATTCCGCTGTGTTGGTTAGATTCTGTTATTGTTTCTATTTTCTCCTTCTACCTCTTCTTCTTGAATCAAAATGGTTCGTATTTCTGGACATCTTGAGTTAATTGATGTAGAATAGTGTTGGCTCAAGGGGTACAGATTTATGGGTCGTTACACCAACGGTGTCTGTATATAATTTTATATCCTATGGTCACATTTATCATTTCAATCCGCAATTTATTTATATACGAGTATATATCATTTCAACCCACAATCCCACATTCAACATCAATGAAAATCGCTTGGGTTTATCATTTCAACCCATAACGATTTTCTCCTATTCTACAAGATAGTTCGGGTATTTATCATTTCAACCTATAGGGAATTCTATACTAACAGGGAACCTGCAGAGTAAGAAAAAATATGATAATAATATAACAGGCACATATCATCAGTAATAGATAAAATATAAATAACATGTCATGGAGTCTGATGTTACAGGTGGATAGACAGAGATAATAGCATATATATGGCAATTTAAATAACTAACATCAGCATATTTCAATTGACGTTTCAATTAAAATCAAATTTAATAAATATAAGAATGTTAATCATTGGTGATTGCTCACCTTTAGAGGCTAGAAATGAACGAGAACGAGATGAGTTACGAATCCAAGCACGAATTCGAAAGAAAAGCAAGACTGAATGTGAATTTGACGGACAAAGCTGAAAGCTGGGAATTGACGAAATCAAATCAGAACTGGATTGACGAAGATAAATGGTATGAGTGAATTAGTATATAACTATATATATATATATATAAAACCATATTCTAAATTTAAACACATATTAAATATATATATATGTATATGTAGAAAAGAATTGTTGGAAAGCAAAGTGTGTGTATATATATATATATATTAATAATTTCAATATCATATCATAAAGTCAATGTCTACATACATACCATATATATATATCAAATACAAGCATTACCCTCATATGCTCGAAAAGCCAAACTCATGTATACAGATATAAATGATAGAACTGATATGTATACCAGCAAATAAGTTTCATATAACATTTATATACAACAGCAACTGAAACTATACTAGCAACTTATATTTAATTTCTTCAAACTTACTTTATTATATAAATAATAGGTTATACAACTTATATAGCTAGATTGTATATGCATAAACAGAACAAAATTTTATATTATATATACTTTTATAACAAGATAAAGTATATGTAAATAACAATGATATATATACCTAATATATATATATATATATCAACATAAACACACAAGTAAAACTAATGATATATATACACTAGCATCTATGTAAACAAAATCGAAACATATTATACCTATTGTACGCAGAAAAAACAAAGACATATATCGACCACCATATACATATATACAACAATTTATATAATATACACTTTAAACAAAGCCGAAATATATGTATATGCACCAGAATTCAATAGACATATTATACTTATAAAATGCAAAGTACTTATGCATGCTAACTTCAAAATCTATATTGCCCACATATGCACATAACTGACCTTATTAAAATTATAATATATAATCAAACTCAAGTATACTTATATATAAATAACCAATGTTCAAACTACAGCCAAACAATGTATACTTATATAAACTTTTATAACGCTATATACTTGTAATATATAAACTGTATACACTATAAATCTATATACTATATATATCAATCTAAATAAACTATATAAACTGTAAAGATCATCATATACTATAAAATTATATGCAAACTTTGGAAACAGGCAAAAGTAAATATGTATGCATGTAACAACCCAGTATTTTATGATTTTTTTAATTGTTTATTTTAATTATTTAAATTGAAACTCCTAATTTAAAAACTTTATTAAATTTATTAATATGAATAAATTTTGTTATTTTAAATATAAATTTTGATTTTGTGTGAATTATAATTCCAAACCTGAATATAAAGAATATTTTTCAAAAAAGTGGATTTTTGGTCAATCTGGTCAAACTTTGAATTAAAATTTAAAATTTTGACTTTTTGAATTTTATTATGAAAATAAATTTAATTTCAAGAATACTGCTTTTCGTTTCGTTGAAATCTGATTTATATTGAGATAGTTATGTTTTTTACAATATTGTGTATAAATTGATTTATTCAACAATATTGTTTATTTTAATTTATATAAATAATAGTTTTATTTGTCATATCTTATTCTAATGTATATATATGTGAAATATGTTATGTTATGTTTGTGTGTGTATATATATATATATATTTTAAAAGTGATGATAAAAAATTTCCAAAGTTTATTGCATTTATTTTCTATTTAAAAGCCTAGTTTCCAATTTTTAGGCTATTTTCTTAATTTAATTATATTTATTTAAATTTTATTTATTTATTTTTTCTTATTCATTATAATTACGCATTTTTTTCTTCATTTATATGTATTTTACATGTATTTAAAATGGCAAAATAAATTAAGGAAATTTGAAAGGTTTGTGACCTTTTATGTGCCTAGCCTTTTCATATTCACTTACCTTTTCACAAATCAATCCATCACTTCATTTGGTGCCATATCACCCATTGTTCATCCGACCACTTTATCACTTGCTCACGTGAGAAAAATTATCTCAACCCTAGAAAAAATTCGGCCATCATCCCAGAGAAGTTTTGGTAAAATTTCTATTCCTTTTTCACTATTTTCATTGTTTTGTTGTGATTTTTGCACTTGCTTCATCTTCTTTGTGTTCGGCCATCCTTACTCCAGCACCTTGGCCGCCTTCACCACCACTACAACCAGCCACCATCCCCTCCTTCCCACTAACATTCCATGGCCAAAGCCATTTATGATGATGATCCACCAAAAAATGAAGAAATCTCCACTTTATTCACCATAGCCGAACTCCCCTTTGATCCACCACTCCACCATCACTTTGGCCGGCCCATACACCACCACCACCAGCCATTTCCTGGACCAGAGACCTCTGCAACACCTGTAGTTGGTCTTCCCAGACCTGGCCATGCCTAATCAAGCCTTTGCTGAAGCCATTGTTGCATAGGAATCCATGTAGTTGCCTTGAAATTGTGTGTTCATGCACACATATCTCTCTACTTCTTTATATATTGTTATGGCCGACTTATATGACCTGAACCTAATCCAAACCTGATCTAAATCCATCCCATAACAGTGCTTTTCCAGCCTATGGCTGAAACATATGACGTTGGATGCAAGTGCAAAAGCGTTAGCTTTTAGTTGTGCATTTATTCGTAGCATTGTTTTGTAATATTTTGGGTTGTAATTCATATTGTACTTTGTTTTGTTTGACATTTGCAAGGCAATCAACTTTGGCTCTCCCACTCTCGAATCATTGTCATGTTATCGTGCCTTTGAATATCTTTGTTTGTGCATTTGTTTGTCATCTCCAGCTTATACAAGTGAGTAATTCTCACCAGACAGGATTTATACTTATATGACTAGTAAACTGATTACAATTAAATCTGTAAAATATATCACCATGCTATATTTGTTATGCTATGATCATATGATGTTCGCCCATGCTTATTTACCTGACATCTGTTACTGTTATATAATACTATTCTGTTATTTATATCAGTTTATCACACTGCAAGTTCCCTTTAGATTAGAATCACTATGGGTTGAAATGATACATACCCGAATGGACTTTAGAATAGGGAAAAATCGTTATGGAATGAAATGATAGGCCTTAACGAATTTTCATTATTACATTTTACTTGGGACTGCGGGTTTGAAATGATAAAACCCGGGTTTTCTTGGTAAATTATGGATTGAAATGATATATTATCCGTATCACTTTACTTAGGCTAGAAAGGTTTATACATACCCAATGTTAATATATATTTTTATAAAAATTTTAAAATATTTTAGAAATGTAATTATTATAATATTTTGATTTAAACTTAATTAAAAATGATTTTTATAAGGCATTATTGATTTTCTAATAATTTATAAGTGAAATGAATTATTGGTAAAGTTAGAAATTTGAAATATAAGTTATTTTGGAAATTATGGTTTGGTTATAAATGGAATTTAAATTAAGTAGAAAATATGATAAATAGATTTAAATTTTGAATTAAATGAACTTAAAATTATTTCATAAAGTTTTAATGATTTTTGAATAAGTTAAAAGGTTAAATAAATAAATATTTAAGTTGAATTTTGAAATATAACTTAGATTCGAAGTTTGTGAATTTTGCTTAAAAATGAATTTTAAGTTAAGTAAATAAAATGAAAATAAGTTATATTTGAAAATTTAAACTTAAGTGTTAAGCTAAAAATTTAATTTTAAAGAATTGAAATCGAATGTTGAATTATATGGGTAAATTATTATTAAATTGATTTTTGAATGTAAATTTAACTTTATAAAATCATGAATATAAAGGTGTTTAAATGATTGTTTTAAAAGTGATATATGATTTTATAAGTTTAAAATGATTTAAATAAAAATTTAATTGTTTGTGAAATTATATTGAATATTTGGAATTTAATTAACAGCATTTTTGAAATGTTATTATTTCTAGTGTAAAGGATATTACAGCATTTGTAAATGCTGTAGTTGATAGAAATGAACTAAATGGCTAAATTGCATTAAGGGCTATTATAGCACTTTGTTAGTGTTGTAGTTGCTGAAATTAACTACGGTTTTATTTGAACTAAAGTAACCCTATTACAACATTTTTAAATGCTGCCTTTTGTTTAATTGAATTGTTTTAAAAGTATTTTTCCGTAGCATTTTCAAAATGCCGCGAAAGATGAATTTTTATTGTTTTAATGAATTTAAGTGAATAAATGAACTTCGAAAGATTAAAATTTTAGAAATTTAATAATTTAATTATTAAATATAATAACTTCATTTTAATGATTTAAAATGAAGTAATTTGTTTAGAAATATAAACTATTTTGAAATGTGTGTTGAAATGGTATTTTAAATAAAATGAATGTGGTTTTGGAAAGATATGATATTTTGATATTTTGAAATGGATGTTCGAAATGATATTGAATTTTTAAATGATATTTGATTTAGACGTATAAAATACCATTTTGAAATTTTAACCACGGGATGTATTTAATTTATATTTTAACTGATCCTTAAATGATGGGCAATCCCAATCATCCTTTAAGTTATTGTACATTACTACTACAGTTCACTTGAGTTGGTTTACATTATATAAGTATATATGTCCTGACTCGAGTGTTTTGTGTTTTACTTTACGCTCGGGTCTGCCTGAGTATTTACAGCTTAGCTTTGGATTTCTTTTCTGAAGCTAGGAATTGCTGGAGATTCTGCTTGTCTAGTTATCTGTTCCCTTTCAGTTTCAGTTGTTATATTTCATCTCTGGTATTTATAAACTGCTATGTATTTGAGATTTCTATTGTATATGTTTTTTAGGCTGATATTATGTATTATGTTTTGAGAGTTTGTTATAGTAGCTTCATGAGCTACTATGGTATTTTAATTTCTGCTGCTAGTTATTATGATATTTCTGTGTCTGTGATTCTGTTATTGTATTTCATTTGCTCCAAATTTATTTACAATGCGGTATTTTGAGCAATTCAAGTCCGACATGTGTGGATGTGAATGCCTAAAAATATCGGGTTGTTACAATGCAACTATATATATACTTCTAAATAGACCAATACCTCCTGAGCAACAAAGTCAGGCAATGGAAAGAAAGATGGAGAATGTCAAGGCGAGCACACGAGACCGAGCAAGGAGGAAGTGATGGCGGGGATTGGCAAAGGGAGAAGGCGGACGGTGGCCAGAGGAAATGGTTGTTGTTGTGGAGGGAGCCAGGCCAGGCTAGCGGAGGGATAGGTCGGGTTTAGGTCGAGCGAAAGCACGGGTGGGGTTAGGCGTAGTAGTGGATCTCGGCGGCAAAGGGAGGATGAGAAGTAGTGGATGGTGGAGGTCGATGGTTATCGAGTTACGGAGGAACGACACGGCTGATGCTCAAGCGAGGAGAGGAAAACGAGGTGCAGACTGTCGGCTTCTCATGGAGGGAAAGGGCGGAGAGACGGCGATGCTTGGGTTTGTAGCAAGGTGAAGAGGGGATGGACGCGATCGAACATGATGAGCGACCTTCACCAGAACAGATAATGATTAATGTTGCATATATTTTTTTATTTATACGAAGCAACAGAGAATTGAAGTAAAAGGCAGATTGTAGAAATAGAGATAAACAGTTGATGAAAAGCAATTATAACATGAACCGGTACGAATAGTAATAGCCAAAAAAAATTTAGGGAAATAAAAGGCTAGTGGCTGAACAGTTTCACGATAGGTAACCAATGGTCATAAGTAAACCAAAAGGCACAGAACCGATACCGGTACGATTACCGTTTTCATGGATTCCATTGCGTATCAGACTTCAAACCACAGAAATGAATATAGTGCAGAGATCAGCACGACGAGACAATCAAAACGGTATGCAGATATCAGTGGTACGATCATCGTATCAAAAGACGACAATCGGTACCGAAAATGCTGTTAATTTGCCGAAAATAAGATAAACGGAGCAATAGCACTCCAATTTTGAGGAAACGGAACATGATGTCTCATTCAGAGGATGATTTACAAATTTATTATATAAAAATATTCAAATTTGGAAAATATTTTATTTACATCAAATTTAACCAATTTAAATTTAAATAAAATTACGCAATAAAATAAATTTCCATATTATTAAATGAAAATTTACCATTTGTTATATTTAAGTAGACGTGTTCCAATTCCAAAAATTAAATTTTTATTTCAAAATTCAGATGTTTAAAGTTTCATACAATTCAATTTAATTACATTATTAAAACAGTTAAAATTTATAGGTCGTTACACTTTTCAGAGACGAAAAGTTTTGAGTGGAGGAGAGTGTAACGACTTGTAAATTCGGACAAATTTTAAAAATATTAATCATAATTTTTGAACAGAATATGGTTTGAAAAAGAGACAATTATTACTATAAATAATAATAACAACAAGAATAATAATAATAATAAATTTATTAGAATATAAAACATGATCATAGATAAAATTCTAAAGCAACTAGTCTTTGTTGAAATAAAGGTGGTAGCATGTATTAGAATATAATTTAATAATATTGATTGAATGTAACTAACTACTGTACTAATGCAATTTCCATCAACTGTAACAATAAATGTTGCTAAAGAATAGGATAAACAATATTCTAAATATGTTAGCATACAATAAGAAATCAATTATTTGGTAAGTAGATTCATACTCATTGTGCAAACAATAAATTAATATATATGAATTAATAAGCTGTAACAATTGATTTATTCCTCATCCCATTGATTAATCCACTTTGGAATTTATTTTGTAATCAATGAAATTAAATGTAATTGAAATCTTTCAAATAAAAGGAAAGAGAAC
Source organism: Allium cepa (assembly GCA_030765085.1). Taxonomy (NCBI): domain Eukaryota; kingdom Viridiplantae; phylum Streptophyta; class Magnoliopsida; order Asparagales; family Amaryllidaceae; genus Allium; species Allium cepa. The sequence goes on from CM060932.1 coordinate 172,029,196, forward strand.
ATTAATTGTAATTAATGAACGTAATAATAGAGTATATGTTTGAATTAAAATAAAAAGGGAAGTTGAGGAAATAAAAGGGAAACATATGTTTTAATTGAAAGAGAAATTCGATGTAATATAAAGAATATGTAAATGGTAATAAAAAGATAAAACTTTATTTGAATTATTTAATGAAAACAAAACGATTAGTGTGTAACCAACATTCAATTGGAAATTTAATGTCACGACCCGAAATCCAGTATCCAAAAATCGACATCAAATACCACACTTGTATTCGAATGACGGAGATTCAAATGTCGGACACCAGCTCGATGGAGCTTATAACAACATTAGATGATACAACACAACGAAAACAAAATGAATTTCATTGATAACATCACTGATACAACATTGATACAAAACATGAACACCACCATCAGAGTAGAATGTATATGATACAACAAAATAATATAACATCACAGCGGAACAACAACAAGGCTACAATAACTTCAATGGAGTCTACCGAAAGAAGGAGAGAGTGAGAATCCAACATACTTCGACTTCGATAAGGTCTTCCAAAACTCCAAAGACTTACCAAACCAAAAGCTTCCAAAAAAATTCAAAGACCAAAGGCTTCAAAAGACATCTAGATCCAAATCTACATTCCAACTTCGCTCCAGATCACGGATAACTTGCTTCTAGGCTGCCCATGTGGAAAATTTTGGGCACCCAGAGTTTAGGAAGGGAAAAATAAACTCCGGGTCAGTCATGGGACTGGTATGAGTAAACAAAAACAGTTGTTTGAACAAAAAAAATTTACGAAAAGAAATCCGTTATGCTTTTTGGAAAATGAAACTACCATAAGGCCTCTCGGCACACACACAATGCAATCGCACATTTGGAGGAGATTTCTCCTTATGATAGTCAAACATGTTTGATGCGAGAAAACTCTTTTGATATTATTATTAGTGCATAGTGTAGAAAACATTTTGAAAATATAATATTAATCTTAGCTAGCATACATACCATTATAGTATGCCTACTATAGCTACCATATTAGATGGCATGTTCTACAACTAAAACCGTACAGAGCTCGTATTGAATGATTGGATTTCCATCAATGGCCAGGCTAAGGAACTTCCTTTCCAAATGGGTATGCCATTGGAGGGACGCGCCGAGAACCTATCTGGGTCTTTGCCAACACAAGGCCGGGTTACCTCTGTAACTACGTAACTACTGACACGAGTATGTCATCCCCCGGTCGTAACCAACCTTTATCCAGGGCGCCAACAACAACAATAACCAACAACCACATAAGTTAAGTATCTGGGATCCATACCATGATACCACTTTTTATCCAGAAGGAAATGCACATACCCTGGTGTTACCCCCATAACCTTGCCGCATCCTTCCTGTTTCGACCATTACCAGGGTGTAAGGTTCGATGAAGTCTCGTTTCTCAAAACTACGCTTTTCACAAAAGCCATGCTTCGATCAATAAATAATCAGCACTCAGCATGCCACACTACCAAATTGGGAGTATATCACTAATAACCATCAACTACATAACCTCTGAGCTCATACGTCTCAGAGAAGGGTGTTAAGCTAAGAGAATAAATTCTTCGCCACCAAACAGAAAATTATATGACAGAAATCAGCTTTATATCTCAAAGTGTAATGCCAGACATACAACCATACAAGTCCATCCTGGGTCTGAATGGAACCGAATGCACTTTGTCCAATAAAGGAAGAATCCCTTGCAAATCCGGGCATCCACAATACCGACCAGACTCCCCATCACATATGGAGATCTCTATACCGGAGCAACTCAGTGTAGAGACAATCGATAGGTAATCCATTTGTTCTTGAAAATACCCGGTCTTCAACCACCGTCTTCAAATGCACTCCCATTTCGTCGTACCATTATTCGGAATGAGTTTTATGACTTAATGTCCTCTCCCAGCTCAATCGAATAACGAGCGCTTATTTTAAAAACATGTGGATACACAAGTCAGAACAAATTTCCAACTTTTAAACAAAAGATTCACCATTGAGATTCGATGTGGGTTTCGGATAACCATCTGGAATCCGACTCCCTATCGCATCGAAATTCAAATGCCATTTTAAAGGCCAACCATTTTACTTCAATGCAGAAGTTCACAATCACATAGCAATATATCACAGATGTCACAGCACAGAACAAAACAATTCACATTACAAAGTATCACAACCACATATCAGAAATATTAACCAATCCAAGGTATTCAACAATAATCAATCATCTATAACAAGATTAATTAATCGTGTGATTATAATTAATTAATCACATAATTATTTTCATTAATTATCCTTAATTAATGATTAATTATCCTTAATTATAAATTAATTAATCCTTACTTATTAGTTAATAAATCCTAATCACTTTTCATTAATTAAATATTTCCTAATTAATTACATTAATTAATTAATCCTTAATTATAAATTAGTTAACCTTTAATTAATTATTCTTCAATTATTAAGTAATTATAAATCATTTATCTTAATTAATTATTTAATTATCATTAAAACTTTATTTAATAAACCTTGTAATTAATCAACATTAACACATATATTAACTTAAGATATTTGGATTAATTAATAATTGAAAACATTTCTTCTTAATTAAACTTTAATTACACTATTAAATTTGTTTTAATTAATCTTAAGAATTTATAGATAATGTCACATAATTTAATAAAATAAACTTAATTATTTCAAAATAATCTTACTTAAAACCTTTAGTGATCCCATTTTTAAATAAAACAATTATCTTTAAAGAATTGAGTTAAAAATGTTTTAAACTTGAAATTGTTTTAAAATTTAAAAATTGTTTTCATGCATACCCGAGACAACCTCGAGATTGCCCCCAAGCCAAATACAATTTCCTTCGAGTCTTCCGTGAGCTAACCCATGTTTTTCTTTGTTTTGTTGAGTTTTTAAACCTCATATGTACTCGAAAATACGCGTTCCAAATCTCAAGCCACAACCAAGTCACCCCGAGGTCGACTTCGAGATCACTTCCATCTTCCCAAACTTAAACTACTGACACACACCAGTAACATGTGCACGTGCACCACCGATCGTCGGTGTTCTGGCTATCGCCACCACCTTCCACAAGTCATCGTCAACCCATTTAAGCACCATGAACACCCAGAACCTCGTAACGACGAACTCGAATTTTAGCTGTTTCGACACAACCTGGAATGAAAACTTCATTCAACAAAATTGATTCGCCCCACCGCCTCAGGCCCCCAAAGGCCACGCAACTCTGTCCAGAGCTCCTTCGATTAACTACACACCGATTCCACTCGTCCTGGTCTAGTCCGATGCAATGTTGACGCTGTAGTTAATCGAATTCTGACCCTATCTAAAACTTTGGTTTAAACCGCAAAGCTTGACCATGCCGTCGCCACGATGTTGGAAAAATCTTCGATCATTTTTCCTGAGCTCGACAGCCTCCCACATACTTCTAGAAGCAACCCCGACCACCCATCTTGCTCTGATCGCCGTGAATTGCCAAAACTCATTTCACGTTCAACCTCGAATTCCCTAATCGATACGAAACTAAAATTTTTGATTCAACTCTTAAAATTCATGGTTTATGAAGACGAACAAGTTGATGTTCGTGAATCAATAAATTATGAGATTCGAATTTAACATGTTTTTAAAGTTCTTCACTGTATATTTAAATTTCCAAATAAACTTAAAAAATTATTCTCAAAAATAATTTTTAAACTTAGATCTTGATTTTGCAAACATGTTCCACTTAGATCTTAAAGCCAAACAAGAATCATAGGAAGAGAATTTTAATTTTTAAACAGGTATTGAAAACCTGTAAACAACACAGAGGCAATATGCCTGTTATCGAACATGCATAGGTATATATTCATATTTTTGTATACATGCAACTATATTTCAAATCTTCATTTCAACATAAATCACCATATCAAGTCAAAGGTCGGATCAAAGAAGTTTACTCACCTTTAAAAGAAGAACATAGAACTTTTGTAAAACCTGGAAGTATTTTGAATTTGAAAATCTAGAAAACTTGTTTTCGTTTTGATCTGGAATGTTTTGCTTTGAAATCTTGTTTGATGATCTGAGTTAAATATTAGCTGAGTTGAACTTTGTTGTTAGCTTCAGGTTTCAAGATGAATTCAAGTTTGTTTTTGATGTTTTCTGGTTTGTACAGGCTTTTGTTTTTGAAATTTTTTTTCCTCTGGTTATACAGGTTTTGATTTTTGAAAAGTGAAGATAAAGAAAAATGAGACTATAGGAGTAGAGAGATTTTTATAGCACTGTTTTCTTTTCTTAATTTATTATTTATTATTTTTAAAAATAAAAGAAAATTAAGACTCTTGCTAATTACAAGTCTTACTTAACTCACACCTGTAATTTGTATGTCTTATTAACTTACACTTGTTAATTTATGTGCTAAAAATTTAACACTTGTCCTTTTGCCTTTTTTTTATATAATTTTAAATTACATTTTCTATTTTATAATTACATTTCCTTTGTTTATTTATATAATTTAAAAGAAAATGATTTAAAACTAATTTATACATTAATAAAAATCACATAAATATTATTTTTAAATCCAAATATTTTTAAGATATTTATATCTTGAATTTCAAATTCAAATTTAAATACAATCTATTCATATGTATAAATCAACACTTATCTTAATTGTTCTTGAAATTTTCAAATTGATTCCAAAAATTATCTTAATTGCCAAATAAAATTTGATTCAAAAAGGGGATCATTACAGATTCCTCCCTTAAGAAAATTTCGTCCTCGAAATTTGAAAGAGAGTGAGAGAGACAAACAAAGAACACATAAAAAGATAGAGAAATGGCTTACCAGATTAAGCCGAAAAATCAACTCTACACTTGGGATTGGACTTCTGTGTGCTCTCCTCTGTTTCCAAAGTACAATCATTTGGATCCCCACTCCATTGAACTTTTACCGATTTCACCACTTTATTTCTCAACTGTTTTCATCTCGATCAATAATCTTCAGTGGTTCTCTTTTTACTGCTAAATTTGATGTGGTCTCCAAATCCTTCTGAGCGGCCTCTTCAATAATACAGTTTGGATCGTGTACATATTTCCGAAGGTATGAAACATGAAACACATTATGTACACCAGATAGCCAATTAGGTAACTGCACTCGATAAGCCAAAGGACCAATCCTCTCAAGTATAGGAAAAGGACCTATATATCGCAGTGCCAGTTTACCAGTCTTTCCAAATCTCAACACTCCATGCATTGGAGAAACCATTAGGAAAATAGAATCTCCAACTTGGAATTCTAAAGTTCTTCTCTTGCGGTCAACATAACTTTTCTGTCGACTTTGGGCAGTTTTCAGTTTCTTTCGAATAAAATCAACTTTCTCAATAGTTTCCGTAATCATATCTAGTCCAAGAAAAATCCTATCACTCGACTCAATCCAACACGCAGATGATCTGCAAGGTCGACCATGCAATGCTTCGAAAGGAGCCATCCTAATAATGGCCTGATAGCTATTATTATATGAAAATTCAACCACATGCAAATGGTCCTCCCACAAACCGCCAAAGTCAAGAATACAAGCACCCAAAAGATCTTCCATGATTCGATTTTTCTTTTCCGTTTGCCCATCAGACTGCGGATAGTATGCGGTACTGAAGTTCAACTTGGTTCCTAGTGCGGCTTGAAATGCCTCCCAAAATCTGCTAGTGAAGATCGGGTCACGATCACTCACTATACTGCTTGGCATACCATGGAGACGAACGATCTCTTTCATATACAGTTCAACCAAACTCGCTGCCGTTCGGGTGGATTTACTGGGATAAAGTGGGCAGTCTAGGTCAGACGATCCACAATAATCCAAATTTCCTCTTTACCCTTTCGAGCTCGTGGCAAACCATCTATGAAATCCATAGACACCTAGTCCAATTTCTATTTAGGAACTTCCAATGGTTGAAATAAACCCGCCATCTTCATCTGATCACTCTTGATTTGCTAACAAGTTGCACATCGACTGACATAAATAGATATATCTCTCTTCATTGTTTTCCACCAGAAGGTCTTTTTGATATCTCGATACATCTTATTGACCCTTGGATGGATACTAAGCTTAGACTTGTGACACTCGTCCAATACTTCCTGTTATGGATCTGGGATGTCTGTAACACAAATCCTGCCTTTTAGTCTTATAATTCCACTATAATTGGTTCCAAAACCAGAATCTTCGCCACGAAGGATTCTTCCATAAATTTCTCAAAGAAACTTGTCTTCTTTTTGCTTACTTGCGATTTTCTTAAGAAGAGTAAGAGTGACAACAAGATAAGCAAGAACAACATGTCTTCTATTCAAAGCATCGGCCACTACGTTGGATTTTCCAAGCATATATAGAATATCCAGGTCATATAACGCTAGAAATTCTAACCAACATTGCTGCCTTAGATTCAAATCCTTTTGGGTAAAGGGATACTTTTGAGATTTATGACTGGTGAACAATTCAAAAGTTTCTTCTAAAACAAGGAGGGTTTATTAAGTGTATATATTAAGTTAAGTTAAAAATTTAATTTTTTTGAAAAGCCAAAAGAGATTCTTACCCAGAAGATAATGATGCCAGATTTTTAAAGCAAAAATAACAGCCAAGAGATCAAGATCTTGGGTTGGGTAGTTTTTATCATGTAGTCGCCATTGTCCACTTGCGTAGGCAATCACTCTACCCTCCTGCATTAGAACAACACCCACACCTTCACTACAAGCGTCTGTATAAACAGATAAACCTTGATTCCCATTAAGAATAGCGAGAACTGGAGTAGTAGTCAACCTTTTCTTCAACTCCTGGAACGCTTCTTCGCACTTTGGAGTCCAATCAAATTTAGCATTCTTCATAGTCATCTTAGTTAACGGACTGGCTATATTGGGGAAATCCTGGACAAATTTCCGGTAATATCCGGCTAAACCCAGAAAACTTCTAACTTCCTTTGGAGTTGTGGGTTGCTTCCAATCTAGGATAGCAGAGACCTTGCTAGGATTCACCGAAATTCCCTCTTCAGTAACAATGTGTTCGAGAAATCTAACTTCTTTAACCCAAAAATGACACTTAGAAAATTTGGCAAATAGAATGTTCCTCCTCAATATTTCCAAAACAATTCTCAAGTGCTCGGCATGCCCTTCTTCATTTTTGGAGTAGATCAAAATATCATCAATAAATACAAGAATGAATTTTTTTAACATTTCTCGGAATACACGGGTCACTAAGTCTACGAAATATGCAGGAGCATTGGTTAGTCCGAAAGGCATAACTAACCATTCGTAGAATGTGTCAGGACCCCTGAAAGTAGTTAAATGAATACAGTCTTCAGTAATTATTAGTTGATGGAATCCTTGGGAAAGATCCATCTTTGAAAAGAATCGAGCGCCATGCAACTTATCGAAGAGGTCGTCAATCCTGGGCAAAGGAAACTTGTTTTTAAAAGTTAATTTATTTAGATCGTGGTAGTCCACGCACAATCTTAGAGATCCGTCAGATTTGGCCACAAACACCACAGCTGAACCCCAACTGGAATAACTGGGACGTATTAGTCCTTTCTCTAGCAAATCTCAGGTTTGCTTGACTAACTCTATTCTTTCCCTTGGTGCCATCATGCGGCTTGCATGAATAACAGGACGAGTATTGGGAACCAAGTCGATTTTGAATTCAATTTCCCTATGTGGAGGCAATGACTTAACTTCTTCGAACAAGTCTGGAAATTCCCGAACAATAGGTCTAGATTCCAAACTAGGTTCAGGATACCCCAAAGTATACATCAGCTTACCCTTTTCAGACTTGGGTCCTCACAAGAAATTTTGATAAAATTCCCAAATTTAGTTCTGACAGAAATCGTTCGATTGTTACAATCTAATTTAGCTTCGTATTTCGTTAGCCAGTTCATTCCAAGTAATATTTCAAATTCATTAAAGTTGATAACAAAAAGGTTGATAGGAAACTGATGATGAGAATACGAGATAGGAACCTTCCTATAATATAGACAAAGATTCGTAGGGACACCAACCGGATTCTTCATGCAAATGGGTTCGTCTATAAATTCGGGTTCAAGTTTTAATTCGTTTACGGTTTTTTGAGAGACAAAGCTATGTGTGGCTCCCGTGTCGAACAGAACTCTAACAACTTTATCATAAATAAGAAGGTTACCTTCTAAAACTCCTTTTCCTTTATCCGCCTTTGAAGTCGAAGGGTCATCTTTGATTGCATACACCTTCGCTACTTGAGCTTGCTTCATTGCCAGGCAATCTTTAACTACGTGTCCAAGTTTATGGAAATAATAGCATTCCCTGGCTCCTTGACTTGTCTTCATAGGTCGATCTTTCTTTCCATGTTTCTTTGGTTTTCTGCAACTGTTTGAATAATGGCCTTTCTCCAAACAATTAAAACAAGTTACATCCTTCACCTTATTTTCTTGAATGTTCTTCTTTTCTTTTTCTTGCCATAGTTTCTTCCCTTCGAACTTCCTTTTTTTCCAATTTGGGTTGCTTGCACTTCCTTTCTCCTCTGGGACTTCCTGGTTATCCAGGGTAGAATATCTATATCCCATATCTATCAAGTCAGAAAAAGATTTCTTTCACGTGGGCTGTCATTCTCTCATGGAACTTCTTATTCATCCCTCGAATAAATCTTTCATTCTTCTTTAGGGGGTATTTACCAACTCCGTACCAAATCGAGATAACTCGTTAAACTTGTTCAAGTATTCTTCAAAAGATAAGCTCCCTTGTTTCAGGTCAGTGAACTCTTGGTAAGATACTAGCAGATGGCATATAACACTGCTCAAGTACTTCTTTGAATCGATCCCAAGTAAATTCATCCTCCTGCTCAGCCAATGTAATAGTCTCCCACCATGCTAAAGCTTCCTCCTGGAGTTTCCAAGAAGCTATCAATCTCATCTAATCATCCTCCAACTTCAGTCTTCTGAAAATCCTTTCACACGATCGAATCCAGGCTTGTGCTTCGATAATTGACTCCTTGCCTGTGAATGGCTTTCCACTAAGTCTTGCAAAATTTCGATATAAATCAGCTAGATTTGACATAAGTTGGGTAGGAATAGCTGCATCCGTTGTTGCAGGGCCTTGACTAGTTGTAGTGGTACTTTCCCATCCCCTACCTCGTCCTCTTTTCGCACTCATTTTCACTATCTGTATATAGTAAGAAAACTTGATTTAGGCATACGGACGAGATTACTTAGGGATATACTCATTCTAGGGCATTTTTAACCCTATCTCTAATGAGTCACCTAACATGTTATACTCCAAAGCTAAAGTTCTTACTCAACCTTTAGCTCCGATACCACTTTTCACGACCCGAAATCCATCGTCCGAAAATCGACATCAAATACCCCACTTGTATTCGAATGCCGAAGATTCAAACGTCGGACTCCAGCTCGGTGGAGCTTATAACAACATTAGATGATACAACACAACGGAAACATAATGAATTTCATTGATAACATCACTGATACAACATTGATAAAATACATAAACACCATCATTTGAGTAGAATGTATATGATACAACAACAAAATATAACACCACAGTAAAACAACAACAACAAGGATACAATAACTTCAATAGAGTCTTCCAAAAGAAGGAGAGAGTGAGAATCCAACATACTTCGACTTCGATAAGGTCTTTTAAAACTCCAAAGACTTTCCAAACCAAAAGCTTCCGAAAAACTTCAAAGACCAAAGGCTTCAAAAGACATCTAGATCCAAATCTACATTACAACCTCGCTCCAGATCACGGATAACATGCTTCTAGGCTGACCATATCGAAAATATTAGGCACCCAGAGTTTAGAAAGGGAACAATAAACTCCGGGTCAGTCGTGGGACTTGTATGAGTAAACAAAAATAGTTGTTTGAACAAAAACAATTTACAAAAGGAAATCCGTTATGCTTTTTGGAAAATGAAACTAATATAAGGCCTCTCGGCACACACACAATGCAATCGCACACTTGGGGGAGATTTCTCCTGATAGTCAAACATGCTTGATACGAGAAAACTCTTTTGATATTATTATTAGTGCATAGTGTAGAAAACATTTCGAAAATATAATATTAATCTTAGCCAGCATACGTACCATTATAGTATGCCTACTATAGCTACCATATTAGATGGCAGGTTCTACAACTAAAACCGTATAGGGCTTGTATTGAATGATTGGATTTCCAACAATGGCTAGGCTAAGGAACTTCCTTTTCGAATGGGTACGCCTTTGGAGGGACGCCCCGAGAACCTAACCGGATCTCTGCCAACACAAGGCCGGGTTACCTCTGTAACTAGGTAACTATTGACACGAGTATGTCATCCCTCGATCGTAACTGACCTTTATCCGAGGCCCCAACAATAACAACAACAAACAACCACATAAGTTAAGTATCTATGCTCCATACCATGATACCACTTTTTATCTAGAAGGAAATGTATTTACTCTAAAGGGCGCTACCCCCGCAACCTTGCCACATCCTTCCTGTTTCGACCATTACCGAGGTGTGAGGTTCGATGAAGTCTCGTCCCATAAAGCTACGCTTTTCACAAAAGTCATGTTTCGATCAACAAATGATCAGCACTCAACATGACACACTACCAAATTGGGAGTATATCACTAATAACCATCAACTACATAATCCTTAAGCCCGTACATTTCAGAAAAGGGTGTTAAGCTAAGAGAATAAATTCTCTACCACCAAACAGAAATGTATTTGATAGAAATCAGCTTTATATCTCAAAGTGTAATGTCAGACATACAACCATACAAGTCCATCCTGGGTCTGAATGGAACCGAAGGAACTTCGTCCAGTAAAGGAAGAAGCCCTTCCAAATCCGGGCATCCACAATCCCGACCGGACTCCCCATCACATATGGAGATCTCTATACCGGAGCAACTCAATGCAGAGACAATCGATAGGTAATCCTTTCGTTCTCGAAAATACCCGGTCTTCAACCACCTTCTTCAAATGCACTGCCATTTCGTCGTACCTTTATTCAGAATGGATTTTATGACTTACTGTCCTCTCCCGGCTCAACCGAATAATGAGCGCTTATTTAAAAACACGTGGATACACAAGTCACAACAAATTTCCATCTTTTAAACAAAAGATTCACCATTGAGATTCGATGTGGGTTTCGGATAACCATCTGGAATCCGACTCCCCGTCGCATCGAAATTCAAATGCCATTTTAAAGGCCAACAATTTTACTTCAATTTAGAAGTTCACAATCACATAGCAATATATCACAGATGTCACAGCTCAGAACAAAACAATTCATATTACAAAGTATCACAATCACATATCAGAGATATCAACCAATCCAAGGTATTCAATAATAATCAATCATCTATAAGCAAGATTAATTAATCGTGTGATTATAATTAATTAATCACATAATTATTTTCGTTAATTATCCTTAATTAATGATTAATTATCCTTAATTATAAATTAATTAATCCTTAATTATTAATTAATAAATCCTAATCACCTTTCATTAATTAAATATTTCTTAATTAATTACATTAATTAATTAATCCTTAATTATAAATTAATTAACCTTTAATTAATAATTAATTAACCTTTAATTAATTATTCTTTAATTATTAAGTAATCATAAATCATTTATCTTAATTAATCATTTAATTGTCATTAAAACTTTATTTAATAAACCTTGTAATTAATCAACATTAACACATAGATTAACTTAAGAAATTTAGGTTAATTAATAATTGAAAACATTTCTTCTTAATTAACGTTTAATTACACTATTAATTTTGTTTTGATTAATTTTAAGAATTTATAGATGATGTCACATATTAAATAAAATAAACTTAATTATCAAAATAATCTTACTTAAAACCTTTACTAATCTCATTTTTAAATAAAACAATTATCTGTAAAGAATTGAGTTAAAAATGTTTTAAATTTGAAATTGTTATAAGATTTAAAAACTGTTTTCATGCCTACCCGAGATAACCTCGAGATTGCCCTTGATCCAAATACAGTTTCCTTCGAGTCTTCCCCGAGCCAACCCATATTTTCTCTATTTTTTTGTTTTAAGTTTTTAAACATGATATGTACTCGAAAATACCTGATCCAAATCTCGAGCCACAACCAAGTCTCCCAGAGGTCAACTTCGAGACCACTTCCATCTTCACAAACATAAACTATTGACACACACCAATAACATGTGCATGTGCACCACCGATCGTCGACGTTCGGGCCATCGCCACCAACTTCCATAAGTCATCGTCAACCCACTTGAGCGCTACGAACACCCAGAACCTCATATTGACAACGAACTCAAATTTTAACTATTCGATACAACCTGGAATGAAAACTTCGATCAACAAAATCGATTCGCCTCGCCGTCTCAGGCCACCAGAGGCCACGCAACTCCGTCCAGAGCTCCTCCGATCAACCAAGCACCGATTCCACTCGTCTCGGTCTAGTCCGATACAATGTTGATGCTACAGTTAATCGAATTCTGACTTTGTCTAAAACTTAGGTTCAAACCCTAAAATCTTGTCGTATCGTTGGCAAGATGATCGAAAAAATCTTCGATCATCTTTCCTAAGCTCGACAATCTCCCAAACACCTCCAAAAGCAACCCCGATCACCCATCTTACTCCGATCGCTGTGAATTGCCAAAACTCATTTCACGTTCAACCCCAAATTCCCCAAACGGTACGAAACTAAAATTCTTGATTCAACTCTTAAAATTAATGGTTTATGAAAATGGATAGGTTGGTGTAGGTGAATCAATAAATTGTGAGATTCGAATTTAACATGTTTTTAAATTTCTTCACTATATATTTAAACTTCCAAATAATCTTAAACAAATTATTCTCAAAAATAATTTTTAAACTTAGATCTTGATTTTACAAACATGTTTCATTTAGATCTCAAAGCCAAACAAGAATCAGAGGAAGAGAATTTTAATTTTTAAATAGGTTTTGAAAACCTGTAAACAACACAAAGGCAATATGCCTGTTATCAGACATGCACAGGTATACATTTATATTTTTGTATACATGCAACTATATTTCAAAGCTTCATTTCAACATAAATCACCATATCAACTCAAAAATCAGATCAAAGAAGTTTACTCACCTTTAAAAGAAGAGCAGAGAGCTTTTGTAAAACCTGGAAGTATTTTGAATTTGAAAATCTGGAAAACTATTTTCATTTTTGACCTAGAATGCTTTACTCTGAAATCCTGTTTGATGATCTGATTTGAATCTTAGCTGAGTTGAACTTTGTTGTTAGCTTCAGGTTTTAAGATGAATTCAAGTTTATTTTTGATGTTTTCTTTTGTTTTCTGGTTTGTACAGGCTTATGTTTTTGAAATTTCTTTTTTCTCTGGTTTGTATACAGGTTTTGATTTTTGAAATGTGAAGATAAAAGAAAAATGAGAGTGTAGGAGTAGAGAGATTTTTATAGCCTTGTTTTCCTTTTTTATTTTTTATTTATTATTTTTAAAAACAAAAGAAAATTAAGATACTTGTTAATTACATGTCTTACTTAACTCACACTTGTAATTTGTATGTCTTATTAACTTGCACTTGTTAATTTATGTGCTAAAAATTTAAAATTTCTCTTTTTGCATTTTTTTATATGATTTTAAATTACATTTTCTATTTTATAATTACATTTCCTTTGTTTATATTTATACAATTTAAAAGAAAAAGATTTCAAACTAATTTATACATTAATAAAAATCACATAAATATTATTTTTATATCCAAATATTTTTTATATATTTATATCTTGAATTTCAATTTCAAATTCAAATACAATCTATTTATATGTATAAATCAACACTTATCTTATTTGTTTTTGAAAATTTCAAATTAATTCCAGAAATTTATATTAATTGCCAAATTAAATTTGATTCAAAAATGGGATCGTTACATTTAATATTGAATAAATTGGTATTATATATTTTAATTAAGGTCAAAAGTAATAGATGGTAATTGATTCAGTCAAGAATAAGCACATATGTTGAATTGAATAAAATGAACATTTGAATAAAGAGAAACCAATGTTAATAAAATGAAGTTTCAATTTAGTCAATTTTAAAATATATTATTGTTTGAATTTAAATAAAATTTAAGAATAAATTTTGGAATATTGAGTAATATATTTTTCCAAATTCAATGAAATGTAAAATTTTCTAAAATATTGAATTTTGGTCATTAGTCAGAATTTGACCTTTGGTAAAAAATCTTAAATTTGAATTTTAAAATTTTATTCTTTTTATTTGATACTAGACCGAATTCTGATCTTTTCTCCACTTTTTGTTTCGTCAAAATAAAATATCTGTTACTCATAATATTTTAAGTTCTGTAAAAAACTAACATAAGTTTGTGGTAGTTGTGAAATTTGGCTAAGTCCTAATGGGTTTGGTTTACTCCTAATGGGCCTTGGTTAACCAAGAACTCTAACTTGTGTCTATTCCCATACCTACGACCATCTTTTTCCTTCTAACTAACTTGTACGTACATAATTTTCTCTTGAGAAAACTTTCTCATCACACTTCCTTCTTCCTCTCCAAATTTATAGAGAGTTCTAGATCTAAAAACACAAACTTATCTAAATCAAAACTCCTTCCTTTTCTCTTCCAAATTTCTTCTACCTCCTCTCATATTGCCACCTCTCCTCCACCTTCCAAGTCATCTTTCCCTCCCCTTCATCTCGGTCACCATTTCCTCCAAGCAAGGCTGAAATCATCCCCTCTTTCGTAGCCTATAGACATGCCCTCTCTCCACCAAATCCCACCCAATTCACCACCATCTTCTCCTCTTGCATAGCCAAACCATCTCTTCTACCCTAGCCCACCTTAGCCGCATCCAAACCCATCCCTTCAACCCTAGGTCGAGCCTCTTATCCCCTCTCCTCTTCTATTTCATAAAAGAAATATATATCCATATATATTTTGTGTTACATCAATTCAAGTCCGCTTTGATTTGCTTTGGAATTCGCGACTCAAATTCATAGCTTTGTGTCATCAATTTTCCTAGCCTTGAAAGGTGAGCTATTCACTCACGATTTATAATATTATGTTAAGTAAATGGATATCAATTGATATGTTATTGGAATGTTGCAATAGTTAAGAAATTTTGTGTAATTTGGTTATGATTTGATATGACATATGTTCACCTATGTTCCCTTAATATTTTTGACATAAAATTGTTTCTGATATTATGTTGTTTATTTATAAAAATAGATGTGATGATATGGTTATTAATATGCATCATGATGTTAATATTAAATTACTATGTTGAAAAGAAATAAAGGAAAATATTATATTGATTTAAAGATTGACACTTTTGTGATGGAAATTGTCATTAGTATGTTATGTGAAATTTATGTACGAAAAAGAAGAAGAAAAAAGAAGAATAAAAAAAGAACAAAATTTGTATACATATATGTATGATTGTAATATAGGAAATCACCTAAGGTGCTATATTGGAAATGATTGCATGTTGGGTTATGTTATGGTAGAAAATTTATGTCATATTCCATGCTATTTTATGTAATTAATTATGTAAGTTTCATGTTATGTCATGTAAGTTACATGCTATGTTTTATAATTAATTATGTAAGTTACATGCTACGTTATGTAATTAGTTATGTAATAATTAATTATGTAAGTTACATGTTATGTTCTATAATTAATTATGTAAGTTACATGCTATGTTCCGTAATTAATTACCTAAGTTACATGCTATGTTCCGTAATTAATTATGTAAGTTACATGTTATGTTATATAATTTGTTATGTAAGTGATACGCTATTTTATGCAATTTGTTATGTAAGTTATATGCTATTTTATGCAATTTTTATGTAAGTTATGTGCTGCCTAATGTAATATGTTATGTATGGTTTTGTGTTATGTTATTTATTTTACGTAAGTCGTGCTGCAAGTTCCCTTAATTTTAGGTTTTCCATGTAGGTTGAAGTGATACATACCCGAATGATCTTTAGAATTGGAAAAAATCTTTGTGGGCTGAAATGATAAACCCAAGCGGTTTTTATTAATTTTGAAAATTTGGGATTGCAGGTGAAATGATATATACCCGTAAATTTTAAATTATTACGAATTGAAATGTGAAATATCCATATCACTTGACCCTAGGATAGAAAACTATATACAGACACTGGTGGTCTGTTTTTAAAGTGATTTCTGAAATTTTGAAAAGATGAGTTTGGAAAAAGACAAGGAAAATGATTTTAAAATTTAACATAAAGATTTTATTTTAAACGTATATGTAAAATTTAGATTTAAAATTATTTGTTTAAGAATTCTAAATTTATAAGTTAAATTTGAAAATGAAAATTTTAAGGTTTTACTTATAACTTTATTTACTTTTTTCATAATGTAAGATTTAATTTAATAACATTTAATAAAAATAAAATATATTATGTTCAAAATGTTTAAATTAATACATTTATTTTAATATATAACCTATTTTAATATGTAAACGATTTCTAATATATAAACTATTTCAAATCATTAACCTATTTTTAAAATATAAACTATTTTTATCTCATAACTATTCCAATATATAAACTACTTTCACTAATGTTTAAAGTTGGAGCTGTTATAATTTAGATTTAATTGATTTAAAATGCGAATATTTTGATATGATGGTTTAACCTATTTTGTGGTTATGATTTTGAAAATGAATATGATTTCGAAAATGAATATGATTTCGAAAGTGATATGATTTTGAAGTGAATATGATTCCGAAAGTGATATGGTTTGAAATCGAACATGATATTTTGATATAAATTATGAAATAGTTTTGGAAATGTAAAATAACCATCCAGTGAGAAATAAGCGTTTTGTTGTTAAAGTGACTAGGATCGGATATTGTCATACTCTCTGCCAATACCGAAAACCACTTTAACAACTGTTTGCGCGGTGAAGATTCCAAAAATGAAGTAGGATGGTTTGGAGAACGATTCTGTATGAGGTATTTACGTGACCTTAACTCCCGTGAGTGCTTAAATGTGGCTAAAACAGGAGCTATATCGGGCCAAGTGAGGTCATTCCTCCTATTGGGAACATTTCTTCGATACTATATTTTGACTTTTTGATTGATTTGGTGGCCGCCCTTTGATTTCATTTGGGAGTGTGTCCAAGGTGGGCAGTAGTAGCTGCTATGCGTTACCACCATTCCGGGAGTGCAACTGGTATATCTATCCTGGCATTGCCTCTAATGTCGCGTTCAGATGCCCTATCGCATCTTCTATGAGTTTTTTTGTATCGTACCAATGGAGTGCTCCCTGATAGCTCACCTACGGGTGGAGTTTATAGTATCTGTATAGACTACTGCATTATATAAAATGTGTTAAGGGGGATATGGGTAATGCCTTAGCGCTATTTTAATATTTAACTTTGCTTTAGACATTATTTATGTAGCGTATTGTATTATGTATGTAGATAGTTCCACAGATCCTTAAAGGATGGAAATCCCAAACATTCTTTACGTTATTGCATTTCATTTGGACATTTCACTTGACTTGGTTTACTTGCATAAGATTGTTGATCCTGATTCGAGTGTTTTGTGTTTTGCTTTATGCTCAGGTCAGCCTAAGTATTATAGCATTTGAGACTCACCTTTGGAGCTTAGAGCTTTGCTTGAAGATCTATCTTTAATCTATTCAGCTTTTTAGTTATCTCAGTTACTTTAATTATTTCTAGTTGTTTATGTTCAGACTTGTAATTTGCTTATGTATTAGAGACTTCTTTGTATTTGGACTTAGGTTGTATTTGGTTTTAGACTCTGATGTTTCTATAGCAGCTTCATGAACTATAATTTATCTATTCCGCTGTGTATTGTTATATTACTATGTGTCTATGATTCTGTGATTGATCTATTTACTGTATTAAGTTTTGCCAAATATAAATAACAATATGTCGTTTTAAGAAATTCAAGTTTAACGATTATTGTCGATTTGAATGGTTCAAAATGACGGGTTGTTACAAATTGCATCCACACTCGATTTAGAAATACATCAAATGGATGTAAAGACACCATTTTTAAATGGAGAACTGGAAGAAGAAATATACGTGAAACAACCTAAAGGTTTCCTAAAAACTAGAAATGAAAATAAGGTTTGTAGATTAAGAAAATCACTACATGGGCTTAAACAAGCACTTAAACAATGGCATGAAAAAATTGATGAAAATATGGTATTAAATGAATTTCCTATAAATAAATGTGACAAATTTGTCTATTCTAAACATATAAATATGGGTTATGTCATTGTATATCTATATGTAGATGATCTACTAATATTTGGAAGCAACAAAGAGATAATAACATCTACAAAAGATATGTTCTCCTCCTGATTTGATATGAAAGATCTAGGAATAACTGATGTGATACTTAGTGTAAAAATACATAAAACCAACCATGGATATGTGTTGTCCCAATCACATTACATTGGGAAAATACTTGAAAAGTTTAAGCAACACAATATAATATCATCAAAAACACCCATAGATTTGAACCAAAACTGGGGTAAAAATAGCGGTGATAGTATTTACCAACTTGAGTCCTTTAAAAAAAATTATCAACTTGAGTACTCTCGTATATTGGGCAACATTATGTACATAATGAACTGCACTAGACCTAATATAGTATATGCTTTGAATAAACTCAGCAGATATACTATCAATCCATGAAAGAATCACTGGAAAGCTATAATTCGGGTACTAGGATACCTTAAGGTGTACACATGGTCATGGACTACATTATGACAAGTAACCATCTATAATAGAAGGATATTGTGAAGCAAACTGGATAGTTGGTTCCTTAGATACAAAATCCACTAGTGGATATGTATTTACCTTAGCTGGTAGGGGTAATATCTTAGAGATCCTCTAAACAAACTTGTATAGAAAGATCAACCATGGAAACACAAATTATTACCTTAAACAATGCCACAGAAGAAGCAGATTGGCTACGAGGTTTCTTAGAAGGTATTTCGAATTGGGAAGAACCTGTACCTCAAATAAGCATACATTGTGACAGCCAATCAATTATTGGAAGGGCCAATAATAAGCTTTATAATGGCAAGTCAAGACATATTCGTCGTAGACATAAAAATGTTAGACAACTTCTCTCCAATTGGATTATCACAATTGGCTATGTAAGATCGAATGATAACATTGTGGATCCAATAAAAAAACGCTTACCTAGAGAGAAGGTTAATAGCTTATCGAGAGGAATGGAGTGAAGGACCATAAACTAAAAGTTTCTTTAAACAGAAACCGCACCTACCTGATTGGAGATTCCAAGATCTAGGTTCAAAGGGACAATTAAGTTTAGATGGACTTTATAGCACTGTAAATATTCAAACCATTCCTAAGATAAGTTAGTGCACTACTCGCTAGAAAATAGGATACTTTTTCATACTTTTAATGATGTTTATACATGGCAATATTAAGAGCCAAGTAGGGTATTGTGAAAATAGCAGTTATAGAATCACCTACATGAGTGCGAAGGCGTTACTTCAAGGAAATTTTAAGGCCAAATTCTTAAAATCACTCATGAGACCAAGCCGTTGTTCATGGCAGAATTGAACACAAACAAAGAACCAAGGAGGATTAGTAACACTTATTGCGTGTTCTCTATTTTAGATTTATGCAAAAGGCTTACAGTTCAAAGGCAACCTAGTCCACTGATTCGCCAGTAAGTCAAAGGATAAACACTAGGAAAGTTCAAGGCCATTGTGCTACTTTAACAGATACGATAAATGTTTCGCATAATTTTAAGAACAAATTGAACAATTACTCATTCATGTAGGGGATTGTTAGAAATGAATGAGTAGTATTAGGGAATGCAAAGGCATTAATTGCCTTGGAAAACGAACAGACCCACATCTTAGAATAAAATAAAATATTTGCATTTATACACTAGGATGTGGACACTATAATAATTCCTATAAATAAAGAGAGACAGAAGCCATGACGGGTAATACAACGCACCATCCTTCACATGCATGCCCGTGTGCCAGCCCGCACCCGCTACGTGGGCGAATGGGCTTTTGAGACGTATTAGAGGCACTTAGTACTTTGCAGTTGTCTTGGCATGGTTGTTCAGACCGAATAGTTTTTTATTTCTGTATGTTCAAATTCAAACGGTCGCACGGCTGGTGTAGGGTCGCCACCTTTCCAACAGTCGCATCTGTTTGAACAGGTACCTATTGCCGAATAGGTGCATCTCTCCGTTCTTATATATAGGAAGATAGAAAACTGTGAAATAACATTAAGTTTTTCTGCATTTTTTTCCTCACAACACTCTATTCTTAAAAATACTCTCTTAAGTTCGTCACTGCTCCACGATTGTTGTGCAGCATCACAGAAAAGATCTGTTTCAACTTGGGAACAATTGCTCGATATCCTTAAGCACTGTAAAGGGAGAAATATTGTTTCAAGGAAATAGTTTTAAACGTTGGGCTTGGACAATACAATCGGTATGCTGTTTACTGCTTTATGTGTTAACTGCATTTTTCTGCTCGTAACATTATTGTGACGTGCCTTGACAGTTTGTTATTGTTGCAATTTGCAAAGTATCATAACACTTTTGTAACGTTACTTTTAACAATTTTTGTATAGAGTTTCGTAACACTTTTCTGACGTTGCTGTTTAACAATTTCGTAACGCCTTTCTTACATTACTGTTTAACAATTTCGTAACACCTCTATGACGTTACGAATAATAATGATAACGTCGTATTTAAGCTTTTTTGGTTTGAAGCTCGATTTGCATTAATTTTTGGTTAAGGTGATCAATATTGGGGTTTGTGTTGGGCCTGGTATTGGTAGAAGGGAGAGGAGTGGTATTATTTGGTTTTGGTTAATGTTTGTTCTGGTGAAGTTTCATGTCATTGATTTTGGTCTCCATCAAATTGGCTAGGGCAATAATGTCAGTGATGGTTATGGGTAGGAGTATAACTTCAACCTTTATTTTGGGTTTCAAACTAGAAGGAAAGTAATTAAGTATGGCTTTTTGGGGAAGGTTAGTTTTACGGTTGGAGAGTATTTCAAATTTTGATTGATATTCTTCGATGGACGTTGGTTGATGGAGTTTAAAGGGTAATTCTTATGAGTTGATGTCGGGGGATGGGCCGAAATGATTTAATTAGATGGCTTGGGTAAGGGATTGCCAAGAGTATAGTTGCCTATTGTAAAAACTTGCGATTTTGATATTTTTTTTGTCAGGAATGGACTGATATGTGAAAACCCTTTTGACTTGGAAAATCCAATCAGAAGGATTGGAACCATTGAAGTGGGTCAGTTCGCATTTTGGTGTTCGAATGGCGATGGGGGTTGTATGGATGTGTTGTTTATAGAGGAGTTTTGAGGAGAGGAGAAGCTGGTGCGTGGTCATTCGAACGGAATGTTATGTGGTGAAGAGTGGTTTGAAGATAGTTTAACACACTAGAAAGGCTGCCAATTGCGATAGTCTTTTGCATCGGCTAACAAAGGCTAAAAAAGGCAGTCATAGCTAGCCGACGCTAGCCGACGCAAAGTCGTTTATACAGGCACGAACCCACAAACAGGCACTTCATTTCCGCGTTCCCAAAAAAAAAACCTAAATCCCCCCTTTGCTTCTGCCAGCCACCGCCCCCGCCACTGCCCGTCGTCGCCAACAAGAGCTCTTCGCAGCTTGCTGGTATCTCCTCCTCTTTAATCTCTATAGTTTATAGGTATAAACTCAACCTTAATTTTGAAATTGGGTGATTTAGGAATTTGGAGTTGATGATTATATCTTATCAGTTGATGATAATATAGTGTATTGGTTGATTTGGGTATTTAATTAAAACCCTAATTTAATAAATTAGCTGATTATGGATTAGAAATTAATGATTATTGCATACTAGTTGATGATAATTAAAAATTTGTTCGATTTGGAGATATTAATTAGTGATTTGATTGTTTACTTCATAGTTAAAAATTAGGGTTAATTTAAAATCTGAAAATTAGTCCATAATTATTGATTAATATGCTTGTTGTTGACTTTCAATGAATGTTTGTTGTATTTTGGAATAATATTTGTCATAATTTATCCAAAAATTAGTGTATAATTAATGATTAATATGCTGCTAGATTGGTATGGTTAAACATAAGTAATGTTTGTTTATTTAATTAGCATGTGTACATTGCAAGTTTCAATTGTTTATATAAAATAAAATTAATTTAATTTATTACAAGTGCCAACATCTAATTGTCTTTTACAGAATCAATAAAAAAATCTAAATTGTTAACTGAAGTTTAAAATACATTTTAAAATTCCAATTATTAAGTATGCGATTTAAATAGTTGATTGAATTATATAATTTTGAAATGAGCAACAACAACAAATATCAAGCTGAAATCAATTTTTGGAAAAAATCAAGAAATGAATATAATAACGATAAATATCTACTAAAATGGATTTTGTTAAAAATGAAGAAATGAATATAATAACATTAAATATCTTGCTAAAATCGATTTTGTAATAAAAATTAAGAAATTAATATAATAACAACTAATATTGTACTAAAATTGAATTTTGTAAAAAAATGAAGAAAAAAATAAAACAACAGCAAATGTTCTACTAAATTTGATTTTGTAAAAAAAATTAAGAAATGAAAATAGTGTTGATTTGAAAGTAAGCATTAAATATTATTTCAACAAATAATTGACGTTAAAATATTAAAGCATTTAGTCCCAAGGAGTTTTAATTTAGTTTTGAAAATACAATAACAAAAATATACCCCTTGGATGCTAAGTTATGCGTAGAAGAGAAGTGAAGTGAAGTGCTATCGAAATTAGATGGAAGTGTGGTGTGTGAAGCCTTTAGTCCTTTTTCGCTTTACTTTATTTTAGAAAATGTAATAATATATATTCTAGTAAAATCGATTTTGTAAAAAATGAAGAAATGAATATAATAACATTAAATATTTTGCTAAAATCGATTTTCTAATAAAAATTAGGAAATAAATATAACAAGAATAAGTATTATACCCAAATCGATTTTCTAAAAATATTTGAAATGAATATAATGTTGATTTGAAAAGAAGCATTAAATATTATTTCAACAAATAATTGACGCTAAAAAATTAAAGCCTTTAGTACCAAAAAGTTTTAATTTAGTTTAGAAAATAAAAATATACCCCTTGTACAAAGTTATGCGTAGAAGATAAGTGAAGTGAAATACTATTGAAATTAGATAGAAGTGTGGTGTGTGAAGCATTTAGTCCTAATTCTTTACTATATTTAGAAAATACAACAATAATATATCATTTGAGTGCAAGTTATATGTAGAAGATAATTGAGCTTAAGTGTTGTGAAAATTACTAACATATATTTTTAAATTAGGTATAGCGTTCGATTAATTTCAAGACTGTACTTGGATGTATGAAGTCAAAACAGGTATGAAAGGTTCAATGAAGCAGCATTTCTACAATGGTGTACACAAATTTATTTGATTTGCTACATCCAATAATCGAAATAACGAAGAACTTCGATACCCTTGTAGTAAGTGCCAACATTTAAATCATTGGAAACTAGACACAGTTAAAGTATATTTGTATAAATCTGGTTTTGAGCCAAATTATTAATTGTGGCATTGCCATAGAGAACATGTTGCACCTACACCTAATTCTGTAGCGTTAGAGGACGATCATGTTATGACGAACCCAATAGAAGATATGGTGGAAGATGCAGCGCGGTTAATGTTTGCACCGTCCAAGTTGACGATGAAGACGTAAACATCGAAGAAAAATCGAATGTGGGAGCGAATTTTTTTTATGATTTACTGAATGCCGCTAAGAGGCCATTAGGGATGGTTTTAAAAGTGGAACCAAATTATTAGTACATGCCGAGCACATCACTATGAAATCAAAATTCAACTTTATAGAAGCTGGATTTACAGTAGTTGTATAAGCTGCAAAACGACATATGCGCCTAATAATCTGATGTGTGATAGTCATTATAAAGTGAAAACACTTATGTCGGCTTTCGGTCTACCATACCAAAAGATAGATACATGTACAAAAGGTTGGAAATATGTCATTAACCTTAGAAACTGCAAAATATGAAATGAGGAAAGATACAAACCAAGAAAAAAGAAAGGAAAGAAAGTTCCGTAAAAGAGAATGCAGTATTTATCAATCGCTCCTAGGCTTCAAAGGTTATATGTGTCTTCAGCTATGGCATATCATATGCGATGGCACGGTGTGAGAACACAGGAAGAGAGAACTTTGATACATCCATCTGATGGAGAAGCATAGAAATATTTTGATAAAACATACCATACGTTTGCTGTAGAGAGTCATAACATGAGACTTAATTCATGTACGGATAGATTATTACCATGCTCTCAATTTGTAGTAAATATTCATCTTGGCCTATTATCGTTACTCCATATAATTTACCTCCGGGGATGTGTATGAAAACTCCATATATGTTTCTGACTGTTGTCGTCCCTAGCCATGATGATCCAACACAAGGAATCGATGTTTAGTAACACCCGGAATGAAAGTAAGTTATTTAATTTCATATTGTTATTAAAATTAATTTCGTATATTAGTGGCATTAAATTAGTTAAACATGTCTTTAAATTTATAGGAACTATTAATACGAAATTGTCCAAATAGGAATAAAAATCCTACTTTGCACCGTGGTGGATCTAAATCCTTTCAGCAACATCGCACGGAGTTGGTAAGTTTAGCAATTGTGTTTGTAAACAGATGTAACATTATTTAATCATATTTGTAAATTGTTCGTTAACATTGTTCATTAATCATACTTGTAACGGCGTAGGAAGCTAAATCGTGAGCCTATAGTGGCTGAGGTCTTCACAATGACACACGCTGTTGAGCAGAGAAATAAGGAAGACAATGTGTCATATACCTAGACAGATGATAAATCTGAATCAATAATGGTAAACAATCTTAATTTTTTTTAACTTCAAATTTCAAAACTTCTAAATTATATATTTATTGTGGCAAAATTTTGTTCGTGATTGCAAGCAAGATATGACACAGAGCATGCTCGAGTGGCGCGATCCTGGTCGTCAGTTGACCTTAGATGAGTCAAACAGTATGGGATGCTTTGATTGACTCTCCTTCGTGAAATAGGCGTTACGGTTTCGAAAATCAGGAGGTAAAATACTTTAGTAACTAATATATAAGCAATATTTAATATTGAGCATAAATTATAACCCGCTATTAATAATTTGCTGGCCATGACGATCCAGTCGTCCTAAGGAGATCTCAGGCTGAAGAAGAGATAGCTCAATTGAAACAACAGCCAGTAGAGATCAATGACTAGCGAAAGAGTGAGGCATTGGCATAGCAGCTAGATGAGCATATTGCGGCATACTTAGCTATGCATGGGACAATGCTGCGGGACGACGACGATGATGAGGATGATGAGAAGGTATGGCCGTGTTTCTGATGGATTTTGATCATTTTGTTTTGTACACATGTGACATAAATTTGTACATTTATGAATTTGATATTTTTTTGTTAATTGGGTTGTTTAATGGATTGATGGATGTTTTGTTTGATGTACATGAGTTGGTCGAGATTTGATGAACTTGTTGGTAGGTATGGTTTTGTAGTATGATGAGATATTGGTGTTGATTGATGAAATGGTTGTGTAAATATTGATATTTGCTTAATATATTTGATTGTGTGTAATATGTATGAGATTATACTATTCTTGCATTGGTAGTAGTTGTGAAACTGAGTATATATGTGGTGAAAATGAGGTGGATGGAGATTTGTGGGTTTGGATGGCCGAAGGATAAGATTATGAAGGTAATTGTAGAAAAAAATTCCCAAGTTAGCGACGGCCCTCTGTTTCCAAGTTAGTGACGGCTAGCGATGGCTATTTGGTTTCAGATTAGCGATGGCAGGTGTCGGTTTGCCGCAACCCTTCAAATTCCAAGATGTTACCACGCGTCTACCTAGCCATCACCAACTGTCGCCAATATGTCGACGGAGCCATCGCTTTGATTGTTGACGACGAGGTAAATAGCGATGGCTGGCGACGGCTGTCGATGCCTTTTTGTTGTCGCTAAATGAAGCATGTTTTGTAGTGTAAAGCTGATTTCGGCTAAGGTTTGGGTTAGTTGTTGAGAGCCGAGATGAGTCTTAATTTCAATGATATTGTTTTGTTGATGGGAGAGTATTAAGAATTAAAGAAAATAAGAGATGAAGTAGTAGAATTAAAGAAAATAGTGAAAACATATCAAAAAAGTATTAAGAAATAAGGTAAGAAAAATGAAAAGAACATTGACTAAATAATAGGTTACTCTTTTGTCATGCATCAAGATTGACCTCCCATCCTCCCATTCATCACTAAGATTAACAACGTCTAGCTATTTGAACTATAATTCAATTTCCATGTTAAATATCCAATAAGTTTATAGTTTCAAAATATATATTTTTTTGGTTGCCACTTCATATTTTCTGATTGTTTCCTCTTCGTGTTGGATTGTTCCATTCGACGTTTAAAATGTCAAGTCATGAAACTGGGACAGAGTGAACTAAGATACATGATCGACAATTGCTGTATCAATAACATTGCGACTTCCCTTTTTCTCCCCTTTTTGTTTTGATTCGGGAAATTTTGCTATATTAGAAAAACTCATTGTTATACTAAATGCATAACATAATCATTGTGAAAAATGAATATATTTTATCATTGTGGTTACATTGTTATACTAAATACATAACATAACATAATCCTTGTGAAAAATGACCATGTACAAACGGATTTTTGAGAATAAATAATAGAAACAATAATCAATTTATAAGGGCAAAGATTTAAAAGAAAATTTAATTGAAAGAAATTTTTATCTACGATTATATTTGATGTTTGAAATTCAATAAATTTAGGAAGATGGTTAATTTTTTAGAACGGTAGAACTATATTTCGATAAAATTACTACTTAATTTTTTGGAAAAGTAAGTATCATCACCGTATTTAGAGTTTGGTCGGTTTCGTTTTCTATTTTGTGTTTTGAGTTTTCAACATTCATAACAAAATATAATAATAACGACAGAGAAATTTAAAATTTTAGATCATGAAAATGGAGGGTGTTGAGAGAAGGTAGAGGGGATGAGTTATTTTTCATTCTTATGTTATTTCTCAAACACAAAAATAAAATAATTTTTATTTCATTTGATATGCTAGCTTAGCTTTTCAAATTGTTTTTTTTCGAAAAATAAATGTGTCGTGTGCCCTTTTTTAGAGAAAACACAGAACTAAAATTGGAAATTCAATTGGTGCTTTCGTATTTCTATTTTTTTTTTATGATAATATGAATATATTTTTGACATTGTCATTTGTTTGGTTTTAAATTAACATGATATTTTGCAATAAACATGTGATATTAAAAGGAGCAAAAGCTTTAATACAGAAGTATATATCCGAGATTTGATATGATATTTCAAAGATTGACATGTGTACTAAGAGCATCAGAAATTAGAAAATGTATTTTTTTGCAGTACCATCCATTGCACATGTCAAAGCAAGTTACATAAAAATTTCTTTACAGCAACATGTATTAAAGTTTATTTTACATTAAAACGGTTGGTTCTTTGTTGTACTTCTTACCGATCTGTTTTATAAGGATCTTACGGTGTTCATTTGTACTTGTGCACCACATCCTTTTTTTAAAAGGTTTACCATGTTACACGCGAATGTGTAGGTCGCACATGGCAAATAAAGAAGCAACAGGGAATTAGTCAAAGAGGAGACATGCAGCGAACAATACGCACGTGTGGGTCCAGCCAGCGGCAAGGAAGAGACATTGGAAGATATCACCCACGTGTTCTAAGGCCCCACACGTGTGCATATATGTTACTACTACCTATCCGAATAACAGTATCAGATTAAATAATTCAAGGTCAAAGCTGAAACGGTTAGTAGATGCTGCAGTGCATGTATAAATAAATATACCGTGTTGTTCTGTGTTTCGTGTATATCGACTTATAAGAAAGAAAACAGTGAGAAAAGAACAATGCACGTGTCATCCATTCCCAGTCAATGGGTCAGCGCCCGACATGCCACACCATGAACCTGCATTCCGCCTTGTAGTCCGATATCCATTCCCTATTTCATAGAATATTAGTTTCAGGTCTTTTTGTTATTTCAAATATAAAATGGGTCCCTATAATATTTTGTAGATTAGGTTCATGTTCCTCTATTTATTATCACATCCAACAAATTCTGCCAGGCGCCAACTAATTTAATCAGCTCAGAAAATCAATATTGCAGCAAATGAATTTGCCAATTAAACAATCTAATTCATCTCTAAGAAACCTGAAACAAGCTAGAACGTGTGAGGGCACACATTCTAGCTTGTTTCAGGTTTCTTAAAGATGAATTGGATTGTTTAATTTGCAAATTCATTTGTTGTAACGTTGATTCTCTGAGCTGCTGCAAACATGAACTTCTTTAAAACGTTATAATATTTTTTATCATTTTTTAACAAGACTAATCGGATTTTGAACGGGTCGTCCACTTTATAAATAAGCATTAATAACAGATGTTCGACGTAGGCGCCAGAACAAATAAAAAAAAGGAGATTAGAAAATAGGTAGAAGCACTTAAACTGCTATCTGACAGAGGACAACTAATTCCCATCATCACAACTGCTGTCACCAGCAGAAACATGCCCCGTAACATGCCTACCCTAGCAAATAGAGACATTAGGTTATACATAAAGTGCACAGAATCACTAGTGTATGAATATTTCCCATCCCAATTAACATCTTGTAATAATAGATTATTTTGTTCACCGCCTTCTCCAACAGTAGACAAGATCAAACATCCCCCCTCAACATGGTAAACCAAAGCACTAACCCTCTTCTTCGACATGCATATGGAAACTGTCACTTAACGTTTTGTATCTCATTTCAAAATCTTCATGAACCTAGGAACCCTCACAACTTTGCCAATAAAAAGGACGCTTAATAGGTGGGGCTATCGCAAAAAACTATAGACACATAAGGCATAAAAATTACCTCCGGAACAAATCCAGAAGAAGGGGAAACCACAACGGGGTCAGTAATGCCTGCTACATTAAAAGAAGAGGGCTTAGGCTTCGAAACCCACTTCCTGACAGGAAGGGGAGGCAAGGGAATCTTAGAAGGGAATGAATGTGGCCAATCAACAACACAGTCCTCTACGGTGTGACCAAAAGATTGGCAAGACGTGCATATGTTCGGTTTTCAACTGTAACGAATATCAATATCTGCATCATGGCCCTCACCAATCCTGACCCTAAGTTTAGATCTGTGCAGTTAATGCGCTCGGTAGATTCGAAGCGGTGGAGGTGCAAAAAGTCATAGCGGGGATACATCGAGGATATAGTGGGATATAGTGGATAGCTCTAAAATAGCATATAAAACTCGTACTTAATGTTTTTACAAATATATAAATGGTAATTAAATGAAAAATTATCATTTAATTGAACTATAAACAATACATAAATAATTTTAAATAAAAACATGTGCGAATATACTTTAAATAAACGAAAAATGATTATATAACATAATTGAATTTGGTAGAATATTAGAGTATTTTCATTTCTGAAAATATATTAAAAATTAAATCAAATAAATTAGTTTCATAATTTTATAATGTATAATTGCAATTTTTCAATTCATTTTATTAAAAAAGATATAGTGGAAATAGCAGAATATAGCGGAAATATCAGGATATAGCGGAAATAGCAGGGATTAAAGCGGAAAGGCTATATTCTGGGGCTATATGGAAAAATCATAGCGGTAGAAATCCGCTATGATATATAACAGGGATGTAGCGGGGTAATAGCGGGGCATTAACTACACAGGTTTAGATGGTAATAACTTTATGGGGGAGTGATTTCAATCAAGACCCTGGCATATATAAGACTTTTCCTGGTAACTGTATTAGCATTAAAACATTTAACCTTACGACCAGACTGCTTAACCAATCAAGTCCAATCATGGATTGCAAAACAGATGGTATATAAGAGAAGTGCACCCAAATAGGGATGGGCCATACATACTCTTTAGCTCTGTCAATCGAGAGGCTCCAAGTAGTAACTATGAAAGGTATTCCTTCGATGATGATCGGGTCAAGAACATGTTGCCTTTCATCTAAACGTGAAAATTCGAAAAAGAACAACGAGTTATCGAAATGCACCTATAGACAACCTCTGTGTTTCCACGCTCGATTACAACACTCTTTAATT
This sequence comes from Allium cepa, assembly GCA_030765085.1. NCBI lineage: Eukaryota > Viridiplantae > Streptophyta > Magnoliopsida > Asparagales > Amaryllidaceae > Allium > Allium cepa. Next base: position 172,059,512 of record CM060932.1, read on the forward strand.
AGATGATACGGTGTGAGAGAATCTAGAAAAAATCCAGCCAAAAAGTCAGACCAATAGTCAACTTGTGACGCCCCACCTCTATACTCACACTAACCAAGGACACTACACGGTAATACCGTCAATTAGTATGAAGAATAAGGCTGTTGAGGAGCGACCATCTGTGTAATTTCTTTGTGTGAGTATCAATATGTCGGATAGTATGCCATGCATTTCATTTCAAGAGGAAACCTGACATATCAAATACAAACTCAAAGCTACTACACAGTGGCTATATGACCTTTGGAAACAAATACAAAATAAGCATAACGTAGATCAGTCCATATATTCATATCACCAAGGCGAAAACAGATATGTATATAGCACACAAAAGTGAACATCAAAGTAGTGGTCATACCAGGTCCACTACATCACAAAAGAATAGGTACAAGTGCTAGACAAAAGAATGTGTATACATCAAAGAGTCTCTATCTCGAATGTATAAAAATAAAAACTACTAAGATAAAGTAGTTAGCTAAAAGTCAGAAGATAGTCCCTGCTAAGAAGTCAAGTGGAAGTACTTGAAACACCTCAGTCTGACCCGAGTATTATTTAAGAAGAAAAATAATAAATGGATCAGTCTAGCTATAAATATCATATAAAATGAGATAGGATAAGAGATATGACAAATCTATGTGATAACAATAAAAATCATACAATATCTCAAACTTTCTCAAACACCAAAAAGAATGTCATATTCTTAAGATTGTTCACCAAACCTCAAATATCATCAAAACGTGTCAACGCAAATCACAATAATTGGTGAAACAAAAATTCCAAAAATCGATTACTAGAAATCCAGAAAACACAAAGGGAGAGGCCTATCACAAACGGGAGCATGAAAACTCACCAACGCATGTATCACAAATGGGACACTATCCCATGGGTCGCTAACCCATAAAAATATGGGGTACAATCCCCCCTTGGGGACGAATAAGCCGAAGATCGATGCACCTAAAAAGATACGCCCCATGCACAGATTTATCGAGCCGAACATCGATGTACCTAAAAAGATACACCCCATGCACCGACTTATTGAGCCGATTGCTCCACGAACGGTCAAAAGACCATGGGTTGTTAGCCCCTAAAAATAAAACGAAGCTCTGCAAAATGAGGTATAGTCCCCCACGTGGACAAAAAGACATCGCATATCACTAGTCTAAACCATAAAACGATCATCATTGATCAATAAGAAGTGTAAATTACACTAAGCTAGTAAATAAATGAGTTTAGCTTTAGGTCCCATAACCACTACCTTAACTCAAATATTTACAAACAGATTGTAGATTTCTACTCGAAAATTGTCACAAGATTTCAATCGAACAAGTCTAAGAATTAACCGACGAAGTAAACGCAAGTGTTTCATACCACTTGTTTTGCTAAGTCGTTTAATTGGATTTCTCATATGAATGAGGCAAACGTTTGTATATACTAGTAAATTAGAAAACGATTTTAAAACGAGCTTTTGTATTAAAAGTAAATGTTGAAATCATTTTTGTGAAAGAGTTTGAGTATTTACTACTAGTATAGAAACCTTTGTATTTTAAAGTGACAAATCACATAAATGATTGTAAAAACAATCTATCACTAAAAATTCACATTCGATGACATGAATTAAAACCCTAAAAATCAATATCGAATCCATCAAATGGATATTCCCAAAAATCCCGAAAAGAAATCATCAAAGTCAATAGTAAATGACAACAACAAATCAGATCAATAAAAATTGATTAAAATGGAAATCCACTCAAAATAGGTAAATTGGCTTAATTTATCAGGGTCAGACGTCTGGTGGTCTTCCCAGATGTCTGAGTTAATGGTTTGTAAATTTTCTTCCAGATCGTCCAGACGTCTGGGAAATACCATCAAACGGTTGAGCTGTAAATCTGGAAATTTTATTCCGTAGCATTTTGATGGCCATTGATGGCCAAATCAACTTCCGTAGCTCAGGGCACATTATTCTATAGCTTATGCACATTTTGTCTGGGCCATTGATGGCCAAATCAACTTCGACGCAATCGAATGAGCGGCGATGGCTAGGGATTTATGCCAAGAGACAACCCAACCCTATAGGCTCTTCAATACACTCCAAACAACATGTCCAAACATCCATAGTAGGATTTTCATATATTTTGAATTTAAACTACCAAAATTGGAAAATTCACCAAACCAGCAAATGAACATGAAATAGATGTTAGGAATTCATACCTAATAACAATGAAAGCTATAGACATAGACGTGAGTTCAAGATCTCACCTTTAAACTCAAAAATAAGGAATGAGAAGCTCTATAACAAACCGAGACCAATTTCTCTTTACTACAGCTCTAGAATCTTCAATCTATTATCAAATGCAAAGATTTCCTAAGTTAGGTTATAGGAATTTCTGAAAATTGAAGAGATATTGAGATGGAGATGATGAAGAGGAAGCTTACCTAAGCTTCTCCTTGATTTTGGAAATTGAAGTTGAATTTCCTAATAATATAGGGTTTAGGAATTTTGATTCTCCCTCTTGTTCATCATTTTCTCTTTAGCATGAGTGTTAGGAAATGAGGAGTATAATGAAAGAAGAGTATAGGAGTTAGGATATTTGGTAGAGGAGTTTGGGTTATCCTGTTGGGTTAGTGGGCTATAACAAAACCCAAAGCCCAAATGAAAATACCAAAATTCAAATCAACTCCAAACATATCGATGTTTATAATCAAAAAAGTTGTAAATGTCATTTTGAACTCAATGGAAGTGGTCTCGAGTCCGGGTTTGACTATGTATAAAAAGTCACATTTCGGACTTTAAATTCAACTAACGACACTATATTTAAATAAAATATTTAAATATATAATAGTATAATATGCGGGTGGTTACAGACTCCTCTCCTTAAAGAAATTGCATCTTCGCTATACTTAAGAAGAAAAATCTGAAGTGAGAAGTTCACCTTAAAGAGCATGAGAGAGTCAGTCCGGATGTGTTCGCTCGATGAATTCCCTGGATTGCCAAGAACAATCCTTATGATTTAACGACCATTGAACTTTCACAAGTGGAAAATCTTTATTTCAAAAGCATTTAATCTCCATAGCAATGATATGAATAGGATGTTGCTCATAAGTCAAATTAGTGTTGAATATGCAAGTATGTGATTTTTGTTTGATGATAATAAACATATATATATATATTCATTTAAATGTATTTGTTAATGTAATATTTTATTTTTCACATAATTAATAAATATTTACTGAATAAAATAAATAACACAGAATTTAAATTCAAACAAATATTTTATTCAAACAAATATTTAATAACAATTTTGAGTAGTACAAATTTGAGCTCTCGCTATATATATATACAAATTTAAATTACATTAAAATTTCAGTCACATCACATTTTTCACTAAACATACATTTGCGCCTCACTACATTTCACTCATACACTTGTATTTATCTTCAACTCTATTCCCGATTGAATTTAGCATCTAAGTTATCTGCAAAATAAACACTAACGCGGTAAAATTGAAAAAGAAATTATTTTGCAGTGTAAAATAAAATGTGATTTTTGAAAATATTATTTGCCTCAGTTATTTGGGTTGTTCGTCATCATTTAATTTGAATTCATCATACATGAACAGCTTGTGACATGCACAGTGTATCACTGTACATGCCACAACGTCATGCACATCGATATACACTTGATAAAATTGCAGTGATAGGTGAGCACAAGGTCAAACCCAAATCAAAAGCCGGGTTCAACTCAAGTGAAATAAAATTTAAGTCACAACATGAGTACATGGTCAAACCCGAGCTATAACCTGGATTCAACGCAGGTGCAATCCAAATATAAGTTCAAATTCAACTGGAAATGAAGGCATAAGCACATGCACCAGTGAAACAAAGAACAGAACCAACATTTCACAAATACTAAAATGCAGCATATATCAAGTGAAGGCCAGAAAATCAAGGAGCAACATAATGAACCAGTACAAAGAGAAATGACATCAATATACAATGTCACCAGTGAAAAAACATAGACACACACACGCGCGTGTAGTAAAGGCCAGTGATCAAGCAACATAGCAACTAGCTCATATATATGACATTAATGCAAACACAGTGAAACCCAAAGCTAACACATGCATATTGAAGCACATGTCAATGGAAAATGCAATGCACAAATACAAGCCGAGACAAGATCAAAGCAGTGTGAACATAACCGAACAAACATAATGCAACACAGTACAAAAATAGCATGCACTTATATACTTATGCAACAACAAGTACAAAATGAATACAAACAGTTTCATAGGCTAACAGAATCAGGTAGACCAGAGAACAATGACTGTTAAGCCAACAACAAAGCATGCACCGGTTCAATATTCTATAGAACCAAGGTCAGAGGTGACATCAATGTACATGTCGACCAGGCAGCAAATAACAAACAAGTACAGGGATAAACATGTACATAAGCATCAGGTCGAAAAATGACATCAGGAATTTCAAACAGAAAAAGTATAACAAAGTCAAGGCCGATGTCAACAGCCATGTACAAATCAAAAAAGCTCAACTGTAAAATTCACATGAAGTCGTGAGCAATTGACCGAAGTCAAAGAGAATGAAGAATGAAAGATTTAATGCCAGCAAATATCAAGCCATGGTGACCAAGATTCAAAGCCGTGATTATCAAGTAAACAAGCAACAAAATATACAAATTGAAAAGGTCTGAAATCATCACGAGCATCCATACTAAAATCATACGGCCAAGCATATTATCTAACGAATTCAAACCAGATATATACGAACAAAGAAATAGGAATTCGAATCCTATATAAACGATTAACATCATCGGCTTTTAGAATAATTGAGCTCAAGCAAACTAACGAGTAAAGCAAAAGGCATAAATTACATACCAAAGTCAAAATCGAACTTGATCGAGAAGCAGCCGTGTGCAACTCAAAGAGACGATCGATCGACAGAGCAAGAAACACGAAATCACCTATTCGATCAATCAACAAAAGTCGACGGCTTCAACAAAGTAAAACTCTAAATCTGGAAAAGGAATGAACAAAGAGAAGCATTCGTTTTCAAAGATCGAAGTACAAGGAATCGGGATAATAAAAGAATAAAGGCGACAATTTTTTATCATCTAATTTACTTATGGGCCGGCAATTTATAATCTCTTTTGGGGTTTAGTTTATTTAATTTAGGGTTTTGTTCTTTAATTGTTTTAATTTGTATTTTATCTTTTAAACTTTTGTAATTTCTAGTCATGTGACTAGGGGACAAACTACGGTGATGTAGTTCGAGAATTCACAACTGAATGGCTGAGTTATGGCAGGGTTTTGAGCGTAGAGTTAGGTTAGTCGATAGCGGGTGTCGAGAGTTTATATGTGTAAGCATCTAACTACTTAATTTCTAGTAGAAACCTTGGGGCAGCACATAGGCAGGGTTTTGCCAAAGCTGGGTAAACTTTTGTGTTCTATTTTCTATTTTTTATAATCTGCTATTACCTGTGCTGCTATTATTCTGCTGTGATCTGTGTTGAAATTATTTTATATAAACTTCCGCAATAATTTTTATAATTAATAGTATCACCCTATTCACCCCCCTCTAGGGTGAAATCGATCCTATTTTTATATTCTGCTATTATTTGTGCTGCTATTATTCTGTTGTGATCTGTGTTGAAATTATGTTATATAAACTTCCGTAATAATTTTTATGATAAATAGTATCACCCTATTCACCCCCTCTAGGGTGAAATCGATCCTACAAGTGGTATCAAAGCGAGGAACAAAAGCCATTTTTGATTTAAAATTTTGATTTTCGAAAAATAATTTTTGTTTTACAAATTTGAATTTTTAAAATGGATTCTTTTAATAATGCTTTTGCTGAGGGTCAGTTCATAGTTAAACCACCAATGTTCCATGGTGAACATGCTTATTGGAAAAATAGAATGAAATTTTTACTGAAAACCATTGATGCTTGGAATATAGTTGAGACAGATTATAGAGCACCAACTATAGTAGTAAATAATCAGGAAATTGAAAAACCAATTGATCAACTGACAGATCTAGAAAATAAGTTACAGAATGCTAATGCTAAAGCTATGAATTCTATTATTTGTTCATTAGATCATGTTGAATTTAATCGTGTCTCACATTATCTTACTGCATAGGAAATATGGCACACACTTGAAGTGACTCATGAAGGAACATCTCAAGTCAAAGAATCTCGCCTTGCCATGCTTAGTAGCGATACGAGAACTTCACAATGGCCAAGGATGAAAATGTCAAAGAGATGTACGGACGACTTTCCAATCTCATATGCAAATCAAAAGCTCACGAAAAATCATACTCAGAATTTGAAATAGTCCGAAAAATCCTTGGAGTCCTTCTATGAAGTTTTGAAGTGAAAGTTACCGCTATTCAAGAGTCAAAAGATTTGAAACAAATCAAAATCGGAGAACTCGTTGGAAATCTCACCACTTACGAGCTAGAAATGAAATTCAATAAAGAACGTGAAGGAGGGGATACTCGAAAGAAATCAATAGCTCTCAAAGAAACAACTGAAAGTGACGACGACGACGACGATGATGGAGCAGCAGAGTTGATGTTGATAATAAAGAGATTCAAAAAGTAGAATCACAAATACGGAAATCCATCTCTAAATCAAAAATGGAAAATAAGAATAATCAAAGCACTAGACAATCCAGAAGAGCGGAAGATCATCTATCACAAGTGCAATAAACCTGGCCACATCAAGCCCAATTGTCCTCGAAATCGACTTGGCCATGAAAAGAAATCGAAAAGGAGAAGTTTTGCAGCCAAGTGGAATAAATGTGATAATGAAAGCACTGGCAATGAGAGTGAAAGCGCAGATATTTGCCTTCGAGGTGTTATAACTAATAATGATGACGACGAGTCAAGCGGGGTATCAAAACTCACTCACTCAGAATTACTTATATATTTCCCAAAGTAAATGGATGTTTTGAAAGACATAGGGAGAAATACACTAAAATTGAATCACAAAGAGATACTTTGACAGAATCAAATAAAAAACTTGTCCAGTTAGTTGAAAACTATCAAAGTAGGAGCCCTAAGTGTGATATGTGTCCATCACTTGAAGAAGAAATTAAAAAATCAGAAATTAAAGTTAAATTAATTGAAAATGAAATTCCGATTTTGAAAGAAAGTGAAAATACAAGGAGAGAAAATTCCATTAAAAAATGCACATAATTATTTAACGAAAATCAATCTCTCAAAACACAAGTCCAACAATTGTCTACAACTTTAGGAAAATTTTTCGAAAGTGAAAAATCGTTAAATATGCTATTAGGGAAACAAATTGTTAATACTGTTAGATAAGGACTTGGGTATAATCAATCAGAACATGCTAGAAATGTAATTAAACAAGTCAATTTCGTGCGCACAATTTGTAGAAAATTTGGACATAATCAAAATAATTGTTGGTATAGACCCAAACATGTGAAAACTATTTCAATTTGGGTTCCGAAAGGCACGAATATAAACAAATCTGGGTACCGAAAGGAACATATATAAATAGTTTTGGGTCTCCACAAACATATTTTTCAAAATCCATTGCCACTAACAATTACGGACCTATAAAAAAACAGGTCACAAATATCTTTTATCATGTAGGTGTGGTGGTAGGCTAAGAAACAACAACAGTGTTATCTGGATTTTGGCTGTTCCAGACACACAATGGGCGTCAAATCAAAGTTCCTTAGCTTAGTACAAAGGTGGTACAATCGCAATGGGCAACAACAAAATATTATCGGTAAAGGTAAAATAGGTAATGGTACATCTATCTTGAACGATATATTAAATGTGATAATCCGCACCATAATTTGAATTAATTCAGCCAGTTATGTGAAATGAATGTTGATTTTGATTCCAACTTATTCTCATGTTTGACTTCTTCTTATTTTTGATTATGGTTTGTGCAAAAATGTTTAACAATCATCTTTTCATCTTTGAACTAAGCCACATAAATTTGTTTGGTCTTATGATGGTGTTTGTTGGTCGTGTTTACACCTCCTACCGGTCCAGCGCCTTCCTCATGCCACCAATCCAACCTACCTACCGAGTCAAAGCATGGCTGATCCAACCTCCACCGGACCAACTCCATCCACCACTGCCGAACCGAGTCATTACCGCTCCACTCCCCTCAGGACCACTTCCCTGCCGAACCAACCCATCCCTTCACTCACCACCGAATCAGATCCAACTCCATGCTCCTACGACTGAACCAAGAGTTAAAGCTACTATCACCGGTCCAAAGCCTCACCGGACTGGACCATCCACTTATCACCGAATCGAAGCCTAGAAGGCATTACCGGACCTACGTCACCAGGCCAGATCGCTTCAGCCCAGGCCCACCAGCAGCTATATACATCCAAGACCCCTGCCCCTAACCTCACTCTATAAATAGAGGGGCAGGGGTACAACAATGGTGGACAAGTTTGAGAGCTCAAGCACGGATAGAACTTTCAAACAACTTTCAGTTACTTGTAATCAAAGCTTTGTACTTGTAATCTGAATAGAAAAGGAGAATAACATATAAAGTGGACGTAGGCACGTTCTGGCCGAACCACTATAAATCTGTGTGTCTTTTACAGTTTAGTCCCTGCATTTTATATATTTGCGTAAATCACCCAAATCACTAGAAACAACATAAAACCAACTAATTCATACGACTTGGAGGTGTTTGCCCATTTTTTGTGCAAACATTTTTGGTGCTTTCACTGAGAGGCGATAGGAGCTCGAAGCTTCAGCTTCTCCCACTCAACCCTTTTCCTATCAAAATCGTTCATTGCTTGGAAAACATGCCTCCCGGACGGAAGAAAAATGCTAATAAAGGAAAGAACATTGCAACTAGCAGTATCCCAGATCCAGTAATCAAAAATCAAGACAATCGTTCGGTTCCAACGGTAAATGGAAATCAGGCAGATCCGACAGCCCCTACTACGGAACAACCAATCACAAGGACGGATCTGGACAGGGTTATGGCTGAAGTAACCAACCACTTCGCATCTCAACAAGAAGCCTTGGTGGACCAACTCATGTCACGCTTAAGGGATGCTGAAGAATCCAACCGCAACACTGAATCATGGGGTGAGTCCCGGTCTGGAGGATCTGGGAGACGACAAAGGTCTTTCTTCTTCGAAGAGGTTAAGAAACAGCAATGGTAGGAGCCGAACCTGGACTCAGCCCGAATTCTGACCCAAGGAAACACTTGGAACCGAACCCAACAGGGGAGGTACCAGGCAGGGGTCGGATGTAGCTGAGCCTGTTATGCTACCTAACCATGGAAATACCAGTAGACGGGGCCGAGATGGAGTCCAGCCCGAAGTTGGACCCGAGGAAGTGCTGAGAACAGAGCCCAGCAGGGGAAGATCAAGGCAAGGGCCAACTGTGGCTGACCCCAGCATGCCCCCGGAAGACCAGAGGCAGCCATTGGAGAATGTTAGGAGTCACAGACGATACCATCCCTAGAGGTCGTCTGGACGGAATCAATCCCGCTGGAAAGAACCAAACTCATTTCTATCCGCTCCAAGTTCTGATGAAAGGATGGTGCAATTGTTCAGAGAATGCGTCCAACGGGACCAAAGGGATCGGGGTATAGGCGCTGGGGTAACCAGCCCCTTCACCCGCAATATCGAAACTGCCATCACCCCCCGGGAATGGAAAATGCCAACAATGTAACCTTATAAGGGAAGCTCTGACCCCGTTGTACATTTGCAGAGATACACGCAGCATATGCTCATGAGCGGAGCAACATAGGGAGTGTTGTGTAAATTCTTCCCACAATTCTTGGCAGATCTAGCTACCTCCTGGTTCTGCCATCTACCCCAAGGATCCATCAACTCATGGGAAATGTTGAAAGAAAAGTTCATCAGCCAGTTCCGCATTCATGTGGAACAACCCCAGGACGCTTATTCCCTATCTAATATCAAACAGAAGCCCGGAGAGACGGTGCAACAATATCTAACCCGATTCAACGCCGCAGCGGCCGCAGTCCAAGATGCCGATGAGAAACTTATCCTAATAGCCCTCTGCAGTGGTGTACATCCGGATACTAAATTTGCTAGGAGATTAACGAAAGAAAAGCCAGCTACCTTACCCGATTTCTTCCATGAAGCCGGGAAATACATGAGACTTGAAGACGCTGCCACTGAGAGGCAGTCAGGGCAACAGGCTAAGGCAGCTCCAGACAGGGTTCCAGCTGCAGCAAAGGATGTTCGAAGAAATGACTCTAGAGACAATGCTGGGGGCAAGAAGGGAGAAAAGCGCTTATATCGACCCGGACCAAGATTTGACTCTTACACTCCTTTGAATGAAACAATCGAAAACATCTTCCTAGCCACTCAAGATGAAGTTATATACAAGCACCCCCCGCACAAGAAGGAGTCAGATAACGCACTCAAGTCTGGAAAGTTCTGTCGCTTCCACGAATCCCATGGACATGACACCAATGAATGCCACCATCTCCGGGACTTTATTGAAGAACACATCAGAAGGAAGAGACTAGAGCGCTATGTGAAAGGTCAGAACAGGACTTCAACTCCTGTCAATGAGAACCCGCGGCTGCCCCTCCCGGAAGTAGGCGGAGGAAATCGCAACACCAGCGGCTCTAGTCAAGAGAAGATAATGGTCCTTACCATATCAGGAGGACCACACATTGCCGACGGAAGCTGGGCAGAGATGGAAAGATACGGCAAGTCACTTAGAAACTATAAGGGCTACGTTAATTCTGTCACAGAAGAACGCCACCCGAAACAGAAAGAGAATGATGACATCACATTCAGTAGACGCGATCTAGAGGGAAGGCAGTACCCTCACATGGATCCTATGGTTATCTCTGCCTGGTTCGGTCCAGCCAAGGTTTTCCGAATTCTAGTGGACACTGGAAGCTCAGTAAATATCATATTCAAGCATGCTTTCGACAAAATGAAGCTGTCAATGAAGGATGTGTCTCCCTGCAACAAACCGCTACATGGTTTCACTGGGGATGCGAAGATGCCCCTCGGGCAACTGGACCTCTTTGTCGAAATAGGAAGTCACACCCGCTCTGTTGTGCGAAAACAAACATTTGTGCTAATAGGGAACCACTCGGCCTACAACGCCATTTTGGGAAGACCAACCTTGTCTGACTTCCAAATTGTCCTAGCCCCGTGGTGCCTGAAGATGAAATTTCCAACAGACAATGGAATAGGAGAAGTAGAGGGGGATCAAGATGCCGCTCGAGATTGCTATGTGACTGAACTTTGCAATAACCGTAGAAAAGATAAAGGGAAAAATGCAGAGACTACTCTCTGCATAAAAAGCTTGGAAGCATAGCAACTAAAGAAAGCCCCTCCTCTTCGATATACCAGCGATCCTTTCAATGAATTAGACCCCAGGGACAAAAAGGAGGAGGCCACCGCCGAGCCTGTAGAGGCTATGGAATTTGTATCTGTAGACAAACACGACCCAAGTAGACTGCTAAGAGTCGGGTCTCAGTTAAGAGCGGAATTGAAGGATCATCTCGTCGATTTCCTTCGCCACAACATGGATGTATTTGCATGGACGCACGCCGACATGACTGGAATCTCCACAGACATAGCATGCCACGTGTTGAACATCGATCCCACCAAGGTGCCAATAAAGCAGAAAAAGAGAAGCATGGGGCCAGAACGATCAGCAGCCCTCGAGGAAGAAGTAAAGAACTTACTTGCCAATGACTTCATACGAGAAGCCATCTACCCAGAATGGATCGCTAACCCGATACCGGTAAAGAAGGCTAATGGAAAGTGGCGAACTTACATCGACTTCTCCAACTTAAATCACGCTTGCCCGAAGGACTGCTTCCCACTCCCCCGAATCGATCAGCTCATGGACAGCACAGCCGGGCATGAACTCTTATCCTTTATGGACGCATACTCAGGATATAACCAGATCCCTATGCATGCCCCCGATCATGACCACACTAGTTTCATCACTGACCAGGGATTGTACTGCTACAGAGTAATGCCTTTTGGACTTAAAAACGCCGGAGCTACTTATCAGCGCCTCGTCAACAAGATGTTTGCGGAACTAATAGGACGAAAATGGAAGTTTATGTGGATGACATGCTGGTAAAATCGAGGAAAGCCAACGATCATATAAACCACCTGGACGAGATGTTTCAAGTACTTTGCCAATATGGAATGAAGCTGAACCCTCTAAAGTGCTCCTTCAGAGTATCGTCGAGAAAGTTCTTGGGATTCATCGTCCATGCCAGGGGGATTGAAGCAAACCCCGAACAAGTTCGAGCTTTGCAAGATATCAAGATAACATCCACTCGAAGAGAGATGCAAAGCCTAAATGGGAAATGGCCGCCCTAAGCAGGTTCATCTCTAAAGCAACCGACAAATGCATCCCTTTCTTTGAAGCTCTAAAGAAAGACAAAGGAAAGTTCGAATGGACTGACGAATGCTCGACAGCCTTCCTTAACTTAATCGAACACCTCCAGAGACCACCAATACTCTCAACTCCAAATGAAGGAGAGGAACTATACCTATACCTTGCTGTGTCGTCCCATGCTTTAAGCGCCGCTTTGGTGAGAGAAGACAACCGCGCGCAGCGGCCCGTATACTTTGTAAGCAGGAGATTTACAGGAGCAGAAGCCAGATACCCTAAACTTGAAAAGCTAGCATACTGTTTGCTAATCACGTCACGGAAACTGCGACACTATTTCCAATCTCATTCCATCAGAGTTTTAACCAATCAACCGCTAAGGCAGGTACTCCATCGCCCCAACACTTCTGGGCAACTACTTAAGTGGTGCATTGAACTGAGTCAATATGATATCACCTACCATCCTCGCACCGCTATCAAGGGGCAAGCCATAGCTGATTTCATTGTCGAATTCACTACTAACGAAGGTAAGGAGGAATCTGAAATAGCAGAAGATATCAAGTGGAATCTCTTAGTAGATGGAGCATCAAATGAACAAGACTCGGGGGCAGGTGTTGTGATAATCACCCTAAGGGGAAGGAAGCTGCACTACGCCCTAAGGTTGGAATTCGCTGCCACCAACAATGACGCAGAATACGAAGCAGTGATAGCCGGATTAGAACTTGCCTTGGAGATTGGAGTCGGTTCTTTATGTCTCCGTAGTGATTCTCAACTTATTGTAAATCAAATACTGGGAGAATTCCAGACTCGAGGGGAACGACTCACAGCATATCTAAAGAAGACCAAGCTGCTGTTCAATCAATTGGATCACTATTTAATCAAACACATTCCTCGAGAAGAGAATCAGGAGGCCGACGAACTGGCAAAGCAAGCTAGCATGAAGGACGACACCACTTCCCGAACAATAACCATCTCAAAGCAACTAGCCCCGAGTTACGAGCCAATGAATATGATAGCTGCAATCGAAGAGGAAATTTGGATGACTCCCATCCGGAAGTACTTACAAAGTGGCACACTGCCCGACGGGCGTAACGAAGCTAAGAAAATCTTAAGGAAAGCTTCCCGCTACACATTACAAGAAGGCATCCTCTACCGGCGCGGCTTCTTTAGTCCCTTATTAAGGTGTATCGCTGGAAGGGAAGCCAGGGAAGTCTTGTCCAACATCCATCAAGGAAGTTGCGGAGATCACACCGGAGGACAAACTCTAGCAAAGAAAATACTCCGATACGGGTATTACTGGCTCACTTTAAACAAAGACGCCTTAGACTTCGTCAAAAGATATGACAAATGTCAGAAATTTGCTAAGATTCCTCGACTACCAACAAATGAAATTACTCAAATGACCAGCCCTTGGCCCTTTGCAGTATGGGGAATTGACTTGATTGGCAAACTGCCAATGGGCTGAGGCGGAGCCAAATATGCCATAGTGGCAGTCGACTATTTCACCAAATGGGTGGAGGCGGAACCTCTAAATAAAATATCTTCGACAAAAGTTATTAACTTCTTGATCAAAAATGTTTTATGCAGGTATGGGGTTCCACTCAAAATCATATCGGACAATGGACTTCAATTTGACAGCGAAGAATTCACCGACTGGTGCCAAGAGCACGGAATTCACAAAAGCTTCTCATCTGTAGCTTACCCCCAGGCAAACGGACAAGTCGAAGCTGTCAACAAAATTCTCAAAACTCTAATCAAGAAGAAACTTGAAAAGTCAAAAGGCGCTTGGGTGGATGAACTTCCTACGGCACTTTGGGCCTACCGCACATCTTACAGAACATCAACAGAGCATACTCCTTTCTCTTTGGCATACGGAACGGAGGCCATGCTCCCAGTTGAAACTGTAGTGCCTTCCCACCGTAAGATCCACTACAACCCAGAAGAGAACGAAGAACTCCTCCACATGTCTTTGGATCTAATTGAGGAGAGAAGAAACGATGCAACACTCAAAGCAGCAGCACACAAGCAAAAAGTGGCAGCACAATACAACTCCAAAGTCAAGCACCGCAGCTTACAAGAAGGAGATCTTGTCCTCAAGCGGATCTTTCCGCGCCCCGGAGCGCTAGATCCAATCTTGGACGGACCCTATGTAATTCATAAAGATCTCCACAACGGAGCTTATATTTTGTCAACAGTGGACGGAGAGGTGTTCCAGAGGGCATGGAACATCCAACACCTCCGTCGATACTTTTCTTAACTTGTACTACCCATATAAAGTGAATTAACAAAGAGAATCAGTGGATGTAGGCATTTTCGTGCCGAGCCACTTTAAAAATCTTGTCTCTTTTTAACTTGTTCCTTTATATCTTGGCTGCTTGTTAAGCTTTATCCTTTTCTGTTGAACAAAATCCTGTATAACGATATTTCCATTCTGGACACTTCACGGCACAACCTCACCTGGACAAGACCCTACAGGTACTATGCGAATCTATGCACTCGCCAACGAGACACTTTTGCTCCCGCATCCCTCTGTTGCGGGTTAACTCATTGCTCGCGACTGCCCTCAAAGCCAACTGTAATGAGCCGATTATAAGCCATCAAGAAGGCCGACTATAGCCGATGGCAGCTCATTATGGCGTTCGGCTCGCCGGCAACTGTGAACCTACTTTAAGCCCCAACATAAGGTGTGGCCAGCCAGGGGTAGTTCACGGTTGACGATCGGCACCCATGCTAGCCGGCCGCAGTAAATCGAATAATACCCACGATTACGGGCCATAATGGCTCGGGTAGTTACTGTGCGCGATCTCGGCTCCGATATGTCTTAAGTGCGGCTGTGGTAAAAAAGATAAACTCCCCGCGGAGGCGTAAGATGGGTGACAAATGTCTCCAAGACCCACAGCTAGGGAAAGTGACTACAAAACCCGTTTGCCACGAACTTAAGCATATCGACGGCCTTCCGTGATTGGAAGTTTTACTGTTTCTTATATTTCCATTTCATTTAAAAACTTTTCTCCTATCCTATATAACGGTCCCTAAAGTACAGGACACCAAATAGGAGACTCGCAAACTGGATGACAAGACACTCAGCTGCATTCCATACTCAGTTACACAAGACATTCAAAGCTACCGTCTACAGCTAAAACTTGAAGGGCGGTACTTTCTTCTCTTATACACAAATATGTAACCATAATTTATTCGCACATCCAACAAACATTGCAAGATATGAAATTACATTTTAAGAAAGAGCATAGCATCAAACACGATTGAAGCACATACACAGCTATATTTCTTATGCAACACATCAGAATAACAAAAGCATTCAAATATAGCAGAATCAGTTTATGTTAAAAAATTACATAAAGTCATTCGTTGCAATGAAATAATTACAACCTGAAAGTACATTAATGTTTTAGAACTAGTGTATACAGGAATGTCAAGTAAAACCAAAAATGCCCAGATCAAGTCAAAATAGTCGGCAGCATCAGAACTTCATCTCTATCCTTCCAACCCCCCAAGATCTACTTGATCGCAGGATCAGAATTCCCAGCATGCTGACCAGAGGTTCCACCTGTCCAATTCAGGAGAAGAATCTATTAGACCAACGATAAGCAATCAAGTTGAGAAAAGATTAAAAAGGGAAGACTTACCAACGTCTGCTCTCTGATCATCATCCTCCAATTGTACACCCACTTCCTCGGCGGCAAGCAGCCGCATGCCTTCCTTCACCACCGCCTTCTCCTCCTTGGTGAACTATGCGGTAACCACATCCATTCTGAAGGCCGCGCCACCCTCTTTATCCGCTTCAGCCTTGGCTTCCTCCAAAGCACGGAGATATATCCTAGCCATAACCCAGGGATAATCGTCCATCCAGGACAGGTTGCCCTACCTCCAAGTACAGAAATACATGTCCTGGAGCATCTCATCCATCATCCCCTCGTTCTCCTCAAACTCCCTCATTCAGGCCTCGGAAGCCGATAGCCTTGCAACGGCAGCGTCTCTCTCCAATCGGTATCTCGAGCAATCAGCCTGAAGGGATTTCCGCATCGCCTCCATCTCCTCCTTCAGCTTAGCTTGAGCAAGCTCTGCGGCCTCAAGCTTCCCAGATAACTCCTCTATCTGCTCAAGATCCGCTCTCCGAACCTCATCCACAGTGGCAATGGCCATATAGATTCGTTCCTTGCAGCTGGCCTCCATTTTTCGCAACTCGTCTCTACTAGCCTCCTCCATAGTTTCCTTTAGCCGTCTGGAGGCCGCCTTATGCTGGAAGATCTAAATGGCCTGATCGGTAAGCTGTTTGGCCTGATCGGAAACCATTAGCCGCAGCCGAATGTTAGCACTTACGATTTCCTCTCCAGCCTTCACCAGTCGGGCGTGATGCCCCATTAACTTCCTGGTCTCTTCAGCCACCCGGTCGATGTTTGCCTTGGCCTCATCCCCTATAGTCACAATCCGAGTAGCCAACAAGTCAAGATCCAAAGCCTTAGCCTCATCAAGCACCCTTACCATAGGATTGCGGGGTAGGAGGTGCTCTTCGGTAACCTCATCGAAGGAAATGTCATGAGAACTCGGGTCCTGATCTGGATGACCCGCAAATGGGTTACGAGCCAAGCCGGGACGATCAATATGAGTAACGGAAGGATTCTCTGATGGATGCGGAGATGGTATGGACTCAGTATCTTCCTCCGTGATGTCATGAATAGGCTGGGTTAGGGGCTGAGGTCCAAGTGAAGATTCGAACATGGAACGCCTCCTTTTTCTCTTTTGAATATCCTCTTCGATAACTCCGAGAAGAGGACGGTAACTGACTACGCTCCCGGAACGGTCAGTCGAGGGCTTCGGTTTAGCAGAAGCCTTGAAGAGTTTGAATTGCTCAAGGCGGTGCCGAATGTCTGATGTCTTAGCCGCCTCAACCGATCCTGAAATAAAAACCAAGTGTTACAAGCATGCATGAGACTATGATTCAAGAAACATATAAAGTTAAAAAAGGAGTTAAGAATTCACCTTGAACCGCCGGAGTTGCTTTAGCTGAAATACTCTCAGAAGATAGACTGGCACCAGTTCCGGCCTTATCAGACTTCTTCGATTTCTCCACCAAGGCCGGCCCTTCCTCCAACCCCTTAAAGGCTTGGCAGAAAGCATCATCCGTCCACTCTTGAATCTCACCCGCTTGCCCAGAGGTCAGGGCACCAACGCCACTACCACCCTGACCTTCGCCACCGTCACCACCATCACCTTCTCCATCGCCTCCGCTCTCCTCCTCGCCTCTTTCCTCCTCTCCACTTTCCTCCTCCGGAGCATCTAGGCATGTGCTGGGAGAGGGTCCATCAGATTTCTTGAGCTTCTTCCCCCGACGACTGGAGGTACCAAGAAGGGTCTCCTCTTGCTGCTCTTCGTCATGGCCCCGCCTTTAGCTTTGGCAGCCCTCTCCTCGGTTGTATCTCTCTGATTAACCACAGATTGACGTGGCAAAATCAAGTTGTGCTCCAGGAGAGTGGCATTCCTGATCAGGTAAAAAGCTGACCTATCCCTTCCTGAGATGGCCTCTATCTCCGCAGCCATCTGTACCAGGCGATCATTCTCCACGACCGCAAAGCCACCTGTCGCTAGCAAGAAGCAGAAGCATATAAGAAGAAGCATTGCAGTCGGGACAGAGAAATTAAAAATGAAATTCAACTTACAGCCAGAAGTGAAAAGGCGAAAAGAAACAGAGTCATCCTTGACGAAGAACCATTCCTTCTTAAACATGGTGAACTTCGAGTATAGGTCCAGGACTGGCTTGAAGGACACGGC
This sequence comes from Allium cepa, assembly GCA_030765085.1. Taxonomy (NCBI): domain Eukaryota; kingdom Viridiplantae; phylum Streptophyta; class Magnoliopsida; order Asparagales; family Amaryllidaceae; genus Allium; species Allium cepa. Next base: position 172,077,718 of record CM060932.1, read on the forward strand.
CGACTCTAAACTAATGTATGGAGACCCCTTCTTGTAGCCCCTCAGATTATACAAATATCGGATTTCCCGGTTAGAAAGGGGGCGCCCATACCTCCTCTGGAAGATAACGAATAGACACACTAAGATGGCGTAAGAGTTGGGCTGAAGTTGGAAAGGAGCCACCTTCAGGTAGGTAATGAAGCTGACTATCCACGCATTGATCGGAGGGATGGCCCCGCACATGCAATGGTATCGGCTATAGGTGAAATATCCTTCAGGAGGATCATACGGCATCACACCGTCTCCCGGCAACAGCATACTCGCTCTGTCAATCCCAAAGGAGCGAGCGATGACATCAAGTTGCCCTTCTTTGAGGGAGCTAGGAAAACAGTCAGGCGGAGAGTGCAGAAGCTCCTGAGGGTCGTACCCGTCTACTAGTGACCTCAGGACGGGTCCATGACGTTCCGGTCTTGGCTGAGCTGGGGGCACTGAGGAGGACTCACCTTCGCCCTTGGACTTCCTTTTATCTGATCGAGTCTCCACTCTTTGAGACATTTATCTGCAACACAAGAAAGTATATCGTTAAAACACATAAACTATGTAATCTAGAGTTTCACTGGTAATTCAAGTATAAAAGTCCATCCAGTAAGGGGTTCATTCAACACTCGGAATCCCCGAGTTCATTCAGTAAGGCCCAACCTAGAGCTCATTCGGCATTCCGAGCATATAAGGACCATTCGGCACTCAACACCCAATCTCATTCGGCGATCATACTCTAAAGGTTCATCCGGTAATTCAAGAGAAAAAGCTCATTCGGTACTCAGAATACTCGAGCCCATCCGGTAGTTCAAGTACAACGGTTCATTCGGCACTCGGGATACCCAAATTCATTCGGTAGTCTAAAAAAAACTAATAAAAAATAAAAACCATTCGGCGAGAGAAGGCTATATCACCTGATTTGGTACTCTAACGTAATTCGGCAGAAAATTTGATTCGGCAGGAATATCTGGTTCGGCTATCTCACTTGGTAAGGAATATCAATAACTTGAAGCCCCTACTTATAGGCGAACATCAATGACCGAACCAATTGGTTCGGCACACAGGACCGGATGAAAACTCCCCTAAGCTAACTGACCTAAAACAAAGCGCAACATATGCTGGCATATGCCCCACTTTGGGGGGCAAATGTTGGTCGTATTTACACCTCCTACCGGTCCAGCGCCTTCCTCATGCCACCAATCCAACCTACCTACCGAGTCCAAGCATGGCCGATCCAACCTCCACCGGACCAACTCCATCCACCACTGCCGAACCGAGTCATTACCGCTCCACTCCCCTCCGGACCACTTCCCTGCCGAACCAACCCATCCCTTCACTCACCACCGAATCAGATCCAACTCCATGCTCCTACCACCGAACCAAGAGTTAAAGCTACTATCACCGGCCCAAAGCCTCACCGGACCGGACCATCCACTTTTCATCGAACCGAAGCCTAAAAGGCATTACCGGACCTACGTCACTAGGCCAGATCGCTTCATCCCAGGCCCACCAGCAGCTATATACATCCAAGACCGCTGCCCCCAACCTCACTCTATAAATAGAGGGGCAGGAGTACAACAATGGTGGACAAGTTTGAGAGCTCAAGCACGGATAGAACTTTCAAACAACTTTCAGTTACTTGTAATCAAAGCTTTGTACTTGTAATCTGAATAGAAAAGGAGAATAACATATAAAGTGGGCGTAGGCACGTTCTGGCCGAACCACTATAAATCTGTGTGTCTTTTACAGTTTAGTCCCTGCATTTTATATATTTGTGTAAATCACCCAAATCACTAGAAACAACATAAAACCAACTAATTCATACGACTTAGAGGTGTTTGCCCATTTTTTGTGCAATCAGTGTTTTATTGATACATGTGGATATATTTGACTTGACATTATATTTTGTGTTTGTTTATATACACGGTTTTAATTCAAATTCAATTCAATTTCATTTAAAAGCTGTTAAAAATGTTTTTGTTGCACACTTCATGGTCTGGTCTATAACATACAAAAAATGATAAATTTGAGTCAATAGGAAATTCAGATGCAGTTTACACTGGTAATCTAATTGATAGAAAACTACTAGTGGAACATGTCTTATGTAGAGACATTCATTAGCTGCACCACATTTCAAAGAAAATATCTTCATATTTTTAACTTGAAATAATTTTAATATAGCAGACATTTTTCTAAAACCCCTTCAAGAAAATCATTTTTGTTGACTTTGTTTCAGATTAGTCATCTTAGAAAATTTGACTTTATAATTATTTTTAGATTTTATCTTAAATGACTACATTGACTAATTTGACTCCCCACTGATTATCCAAAAGATAAATGGTGATTGAAAAGTGATGACTGTTGATATATGATCATATATTATAACTTGAGACAGTATACTTAGTAAATTCCTTTAGAAATTAAAACAAGAGTTGTAAAAACTTTTTGTTTGGTGAAAATCTCATTGCCATCTCTATTGCTATCATATTTCTATCGACCATCACTCATCAAAATCCAATATAGTATGTCAATATGTGGTGTTTTAAACAGATATCATTTTCTTTTTAATTTTATTATATTTTTAGCAATAAAAACATCCAAAGTATTCACTGTCATTTAAAAGTCCTCACGGTTATGCATGGGTGAATTACTTGGAATTTTTGATTACGTGCTTCCATGCTTATTTAAAAGTCATCATGGTTATGCATGTATGGAACACATATCACAATTTATTAATTAAATAGACAAGTTGATTCTAATCCCATTTAAAAGTCCTTAGGGTTATGCGTGGTTAGAAGATACTTGATTCTTTTTTTTAAAATTTGGAATACTACTAATCTCATTTAAAATTCCTAACGGTTATGTATGGTTAGTAGATATTCAAATTACTGATATAAATATACCACAAATAGACACAACTATAAGGTTTTATATGATGACATCAAACATATCATTCTAAAGTGGAATATGCGTCAAGCAGAGTATTTATGATTTTTGTTTTGTTTTCTATTGAAATTTAATATTTATACTCAATTGAGTTTTAATGTTGTATTAAAGACTGTCACTTTATCTCAATTTTTCTAAACATTATTACTCTTTTGCTGATAGCAAACGGGGGAGAGAAAAGTTAAGATTTTGACGAATAAAGGTCAAATATTTTCTATTTGTATCCAGGCTCATTTGCATATTTTTATTCATGCATATATGAAGGGGGAGCTTTATGTAAAGAGGGTGCATTCAAATAGGGGGAGCAAATAGAATGATCAAATAAATTTAACAAATTCAAAATCTTAAATATATGTTTGTTATCATAAAAAGAGGGAGATTGTTGAATATGCAAGCATATGAATTTTGTTTGACGATAATATATATATATATATATATATATATTCATTTAAATGTATTTGTTAATGTACTATTTTATTTTTTACACAATTAAGAAATATTTGTTGAATAAAATAAATAACACAAGATTTAAATTCAAACAAATATTTTATTCAAATAAATATTTGATTACAATTTTGAATAATACAAATTTGAGCTCTCGCTATACACACACACACACACACACACACACACAAAAATTTCAATTACATTACAATTTCAATCACATCACAATTTTCATTATACATACATTTGCACCTCACTACATTTCACTCATACACTTGTATTTATCTCAACTCTATTCCAGATTAAATCCAACATCTGAGTTATCTGCAAAATAAACACTAACGCAGTAAAATTGAAAAAGAAATATTTTTTGCAGTGTAAAATAAAATGTGATTTTTGAAAATATTATTTGCCTCGGTTATTTGGGTTGTTTGTCATCATTTAATTTGAATTCATCATACACGAACAGCTTCTGACATGCACAGTGTATCACTGTACATGCCACAAGGTCGTGCACACCGATATACGCTTGGTAAAATTGCAGGGATAGGTAAGCACAAGGTCAAACCCAAATCAAAAGCCGGGTTCAACTCAAGTGAAATAAAAATTAAGTCACGACACGAGCACAAGGTCAAACTCGAGCTATAACCTGGATTCAACGCAGGTGCAATCCAAATATAAGTTCAAATTCAACTGGAAATGAAGGCATAAGCACATGCATTAGTGAAACAAAGAACAGATGCAACATTTCACAAATACTACAAGACAATTCAACATATGTCAAGTGGAGGCCATAAATCAAGGAGCAACATAATGAACCAGTATAAACAGAAGTGAAATCAATATACAATGTCACCAGTGAAACTATATATATATATATATATATATATATATATATATATATATATCTATGTATATATGTATGTATGTATGTATACATGTGTAGTAAAGGCCAGTGATCAAGCAACATAACAAAATGAATACAAAGCATACTGAAGCACATGTCAATGAAAAGTGCAATTCACAAGTACAGGTCGAGACAAGATCAAAGCAGTGTGAACATAACCGAACCAAATACAATGGAATACAGTACAAAAACAGCATGCACTTATATACTTATGCAACACCAAGTACAAAATGAATACAAAAAGTTTCACAGGCTAACAGGATCAAGTAGACCAAAGAACAACAACTGTGAAGCCAACAACAAAGCATGCATCAGTTCAATATGCTATAGAACTAAGGTCAGAGGTGACATAAATATACATGTCCACCCGGGAGCAAATAACAAACAAGTACTGGGATGAAGTAAACATGTACATAAGCATCAGGTCGAAAAATGTCATCAGGAATTTCAGATTGAACAAGTATAACAAAGTCAAGGCCGATGTCAACAGCTGTGCACAAATCAACAAAGCTCAATTGTAAAATTCACATGAAGCCACGAGCAATTGACCGAAGTCAAAGAGAATGAAGAACGAAAGATTTAATGCCAGCAAATATCAAAGCCATGGTGACCAAGATTCAAAGCCGTGATTATTAACTATACAAGCAACAAAATATACAAATTGAAAAGGTCAGAAATCATCACGAGCATCCATACTAAAATCATACGGCCAAGCATATTATCTGATGAATTCAAACCAGATATATACGAAGGAAGAAATAGGAATTCGAATCCTATATAAACGATTAACGTCACCGGCTTTCAGAATCATCGACTTTAAGCAAACTAAAGAGTAAAGCAAAAGACATAAATTACATACTGAAGTCAAAATCGAACTCGATCGAGAACTAGCCGTGTGCAACTCAAAGAGACCGTCGATCGATAGAGCAAGCAATGCAAAATCACCTATTCGATCAATCAACAAAAGTCGGCGGCTTCAACAAAGTAAAACCATAAATCTAGAAATGGAATGAACAAAGAGATGCATTCATTTTCAAAGATTGAAGTATAAGGAGTCGGGCTGATAAAAGAATAAAGGGGACAATTTTCTATCATCTAATTTACTTATTGGGCCGACAACTTATAATCTTTTTTGGGCTTTAGTTTATTTAATTTGGGGTTTTGTTCTTTAAATTGTTTTAATTTGTATTTTCTCTTTCAAACTTTTGTAATTTCTAGTCGTGTGACTAGGGGACGAACAATGGTGGTGTAGTTCGAGAATTAGCAACTCAGTGGCTGAGTTGTGGCAGGGGTTTGAGTGTAGAGTTAGGTTAGTTGATAGCGGATGTCACGAGTTTATGTGTGTAAGCGTCTGATTATTTAGTTTCTAGTAGAAACTTTAGGCGTAGCACGTAGGCAGGGTTTTGCCGAAGCTGGGTAAATTTATGTGTTCTATTTTCTGTTTTTTATATTCTGCTATTATCTGTGCTGCTATTATTCTGCTATGATCTGCGTTGAAATTATTTTATATAAACTTCCGCAGTAATTTTTATAATTAATAGTATCACCCTATTCACCCCGCTTTAGGGTGAAATGTAACCAGTCGAATTTTTCGCGCTCGAAAATCGACATCCATACTTCATATCTTATTCGAATGCCATTGATTCGACCGTTCAAATCCGATTCGTCGGAGCTTATAAAAACATTAAGTAAACAACACCGCAGAATATAATGAATAATACATTGATATACAGCTTTGATACAATTCTGATACAATAGATGATCCAATAAATATCAATATACATCAGAGATATGATACAATAAAATAGCAGCGGAAAAGGAAAATAGATAACATCCAGCAGCGGAACAATATAACTCTAAGATAGTCTTCAAAAGAGAGCTCTAGCAGCACCAGCTCATTTCAACATCACGATACGCAAAAACAAGCAAGTCTCGTCCACATCCAAAGACTGAACTAGCTCCAGATAATTCACTGAACCTAACTATCTGAAAAACCCAACTCTAAACTGCTCGTGTAGAAAAAAATTTGAGCACTCAGAGTTTAGGAAATAAAAAATAATCTCCGGATTAGTCGTGGGACTGGTATGAGTAACAAAAACAGTTTGTCTTTTAAAACAATCAACAGAAGATTTTAAAATCAATTCGCAATGCTTTTGGAAATGAAACTACCATAAGACCTCCCGCCACACACACAATGCAAACGCAGAATTGGAGGAGATTTCTTCTTATGATAGTCAAACATGCTTGATACGCAATTTCCTTGATATTATTACTATAAGTGCAAAGTGCAGAAAAACATTTCGAAAGTAGAATATAAATCTTAGCCAGCATAGGTACCATTATATTATGCCTACTATAGCTACCATATTAGATGGCAAGTTCTACAACTAATACCGTACAAGGCTCGTTTGTTTCTTTGGATTTCCAACAAATGGTCAGGCCAAGGAACTTCCCATTGCCACATGAGAACACCTCTGGAAGGACGTCCCCGAGAACCTAACCGGATCTCTGCCAACACAAGGCCGAGTTACCCCTAACTGGGTAACTACTGACACGAGTATGCCATCTCCCGGTTGTAACCAACCTTTAACCGGGGCCCCAGCAACAAATCACAAAGTAATATATATATATATATATATATCTGCGATATCAACATAAGTTAAGTATCTGGGTTCCATACCATGATACCACTTCTATCCAGAAGGAAATGCACATACCCTAAGGGGTGCTACCCCCAATAACCTTGCTGCATCTTTCCTGTTTTGACCATTCCGGGGTGTGAGGTCCGACGAAGTCTTGTAAACAAAGCTACGCTTTATACAAAAGCCACGCTTTGATCAACAAATGATCAGCATCACTCAGCATGCCACATTACCAAATTGGGAATATATTGCTGATACCCTTCAACTACATAACCTCTAAGGGTGTTAAGCTAAGAGAATAAATTCTCCGCCACCAACAGAAATATATTTGAAAGAAATCTGTTTTATATCTCAATTTGTAATGTCAGACATACAGTCCATACAAGTCTGTTCTGGGTTCGAACAGAACCGACGGCACTTCCAAAGAAGTCCTTGCAATCCGGGTATTCACAATCCCGATCGGACTTCCCATCACTTAGGGAGTCTCTATACCGACGCGACTTGGTGCAGAGACAATCGATAGGTCATCCTATCGCCTTCGCAAATACCCGGTCTTCAAATGCTTTCCATAACGTCGAATCACATATTCGGAATGGGTTATAGGACACAAAGGTCCTTTCCCGGCTAAACCGAATAGTGAGCGCAATATTTAAAACATATGGATATGGGATTTCAATTAAGTCACAACTTAATAATTCAACTTTCTTTCAAATGGTTTAAATCAATTACCATTTTAAATCTTTTAAACAAAAGATTTACCTCATAAAGTTCACCTAGTTTCACAAAGATTCATTCCCGGATTTCAAAACAATTTCATCTTAATTGGATTAATTCATTTAAATCTTTAAATCAAGATTTATCTTATAGCTTTCAAACTCGTTTCCAAAGATTCATTCATAGCCTTTCAAAAACAATTCCACTTCATGTTGGATTAATTTATTCGGTCTTTGAACCAAAGACTCATTTCATAGTTTTCAAAACATTTCGATTCCATTTCAAATTTGAAACCTTTTTAGCACAATTTGGAAATCCTTTCTTTAAAATGAAAGCTATTATTATTTGAAAACAAGTAGTTTTCATTTCGGAGAAATTCGATCTCGTTTATACAAGTTAAATCTTTGGGTTAATTCAAATTCCCAAAAGAACAATACTTTAAAAATGGTTTCAAACCGTATATAACTAACATAACATTTTTAATCCCTAATTTCAAATCATAGAATTCAATTCCAAATTTTGAATTCGAATTTAAATCAAATTATTTAAATTCCAAAACTTAATCAAGTAATTAAAAAAAAATTATCTCGAAATTCCATTCCCAAAAGTTTTTCACATTTATTCCGATTCCATTTCCAAAACATTTGAATTAAAATATTCAAATTTAAAACTATTTCAAACATCTGTGACTTAACCGATTTCCTCGTGAAATCCATAATTGTGTGTGTATGGTGTGGTCCGGGGATTTAACACAATAGTGCAACATCATTCAACCATCACAGATCAAAACACATAAAAATAGTTGATAAGTGATATAACTATTACGCTTATCGCTCATTCACGGATTCACAGATAACATACAGATGTATCATCAAATAAATGAATAAATTATACATAACACAATCTACAGAACAAAATATCACAAATCAGATAGGGCAGTAAATTCAAGGCATCTCATATAATACAATCATTCATAAGTAAGGTCAAGCATTCAATAAACATTTATAAGTAGGATTAATAAATCGTTTAAATCCTAATTAATTCAATTTATTCCCAAGTAAATTTATTACTTATAAATTAATTATCAAATTCTAATTAATTAATTACAAATCATTTGATATAAATTTATTTATCAAACACTTTAATAAGTAAAGTTACTCTTAATTTATTTAATTAACCTTTAAATAAATTAATTACTTTAATAATTTAATTACTCTCAAATTAATTACCAAATCAATTTATCACATTATCCTTAAATTTATTATTGCTTAATCACTTGATACATCAACGTTAATCATTGATTAATATTTTATAAAAAAAATCCTTAATTCACAAATTTATTATTCCTTAATAAATAAATCTTTAAACCTTAATTAATTAATTTAAACCTTTAATTACTTAGTTTATTGATTATTTATTCTTATTAAAATTACCTAAGTTAACTATTGATATTAGTTAACTTTAATTAGTTACTTTAAAAACTCTTAGTTACAAATTAATTAAACTCTTCATTATTAATTAATTCATCTTTAATAACAAATTTATAAATCTCAATTTACTTAGTGGATTCCAATTATCAATTTATGAACATTCTTAATTACCCTGCAATATAATTCAATTAAATCATTTATCTTTTATTTGAAAAATCTTTCTTTCATAACTATAAATTAATTTGTTACTACCTTACAACTAAATGTTAATTTAAAGTTTAAAAATCAAAATATTAATTAAGACTAATACTTAATTGTCTAAGGTGATTAACTAAATCTTTCAAATACTTGAACTAGTTGCCAAATGATTCACAAACTAAATTTGATTAGGCTTAACATCTTGAACCAATACCCGAGAAAACTTTATGTTCATTCGAGTTGAAGCTCGAGTTCCTTCACCCTTCTTCCGAGATTCCCTTCTTCTTCCTATTTCCTTTTTCTTTGTAGTTTATGTTGTTATTTAAATTTCAACATCCGGTGAAACTTCAATAACCTGTGATTAAATTCCCCAGGAAAACACACGCAACAACCCAAAGTTTTGAGTCAAATCACGAAAATCTCGAGCAACGTCCCGAGTTTCCTGCTTCTTCCGCAAAGACGCAACCCACAGCCAAAACCCAATCCCAAACGTGCACGTGCACGTGTACGCCGTCACCATCAGCCATCTCATCGCCGCGACCGTGCCATCGAGTCGCGCCTCATCCACTGATCGCAATCGCCTCCTCCCCGTTGACCTAAACCACCCCAGACCAAAAATGGGTTCACGTTCGAACCATCAGGGAACCCCGGCCCCAGAACTTGTCGAACTGCTCCCCACCGATGCCGTTTGGTCCACCGGAACCTTCACCATCAGGAAGCAGACTCATCACACTATCTCTTCACCAAAACTCGAAAGTTCTGGTCGCGCCTTCCCTCGTCAATTCGATCGCGTCCATCGCCCTTTCAATGCCGCTCTTAAACCCTAAAATCATCTCGCCCGAACAATCAAAGGCCAAATCACAAATTCCTTCATGGTAGACCTCTTCCCTAGGTCCTCCTACTCCCTCCAGCCAAAGCCACGTCACCTCTCGTCAACCAAGTCGATAGAAATTTATTTTTGAACGGAAATTGCTTATTTTCCGATTTCTCTTGATTTAGGTCACGTAAAATTCCCATTTTCGTTTTAAAAATCCTATTTTCATATAAGAATTTAATTTATAAACTCGAATTGATATTTTAAGATATTCGAGAATTTCACTTATATTAAGTATTAACTGTTCTTATGGTTCTTCCAGAGCAAACTCAATTTATTTTTAACTTAAATAAATTTTAAACTTTATTCTATCATTTAACAAACATAACTTGTTTGAATTTTTAAACCTCACAAGGAACAGGTCAGGTGAAAATGATTTTTAACTTAAACTTGAGCTTGAAATTTGAACAGAGGAGTTCTACAGGTATTAGCAAACATGCATTCATTGTAAATCACAAATACACAGAAATTTCACCAATATATATACACAAATACATATTTATCTTCAGGCATAAATCAAGCAATCAGATATAAGTATACTTAAACTTTTTAACATGAAGTTACTCACCTGGATCTTGAATAAGGCAGAGAACAAGAACAAGGAACAGATAAGAAATTTGAGCATGCACACATTTCTTTCCTTTAACTTTGATTTTTGTTTCCTGCAACTTTATTTTACTTTCCAGAGATACTTTGCACTGGCATTTACTTTTGGGTTTCCAGATTTTAATCCTTACTTCTGTCTTCAGGTTGATTCCTTTACTTGTTGAAATATTTTTGTTTAAGTTTGAATGATCTTACTTTGAATAATGGTCGAAACTGAAAAGAAGATGGTTGATATAAAGAAAGAGGTGTATAGGTTGATTATATTATTTAGTATAAGTGACATTATTTGTTCAACAGGTATGGCTGAGAAGAAAAATGTGTGCTAGCATTTAATGCCAAGGTATGCGTCTCCATACTCACCTTACTTGCATGTTTTACAGTTAATACTTGTTCATTTTCTTACCTGGCAGCCTTTTTGTATGTTGATATTTTCCCACATACTTTGTTTATTTGTACAAAGACGTCTTATTTTACTTTGTTTTGTTTACCTTGCATATTTATTTACAACTTTGTTTCTATTTGTATGTTTATATTTTTGGTGGCTGAGAGATCTCATATCTTGTACAAAATGATATTATATTTTTGGTACAACAAGACAGGGATTTTTTTTCCTTGTTTTATTTACTTAGCTGATATTCTTGGTGGCTAAGATGAAAACATTCAATGTTGATGTACATTGTGTCTACACACTTAACTTATTATCCTTGTACACGAATATACATATATTTTTTTATAATTCATCATATATATATATATATATATATATATATTCTTATTTCTATTTACTTTGTACATAGATGTTCATTCGTATGTAGATATTATCTTTCCTTTGTTTACTTATGTATTTATATTTATCGTTTGTTTGTTTGTTTTTCTTCCTTTGTAAACTTTTGTACATATATATTATTTCTTTCCAAATTTTATTTATTTATTTATAATTCAATTCAATTGAAAACATTTATTTTGAGATTCAATTCCAATTTATAAAATACATTAGTATATACATCTTATTAAATTTGAAAAATTCAAAGAAATACACAATTAAATTTTAAAATTTGAATACAATTCAAATATCTAAAGTCGAATTCAAATTTTATTCCAAAATTTGTTCAAAATTTCATTAACTATCAATTTAAAATTAATTCATAATTGGGGTCGTTACATGAAATCAGCCCTACAATTAGGTGAAACTTCAATTTCTTCAATGACTGGGCTCAAGAATAGAATCGGAATCTCTAAGCTTTTCCATAGTTGAGAGACGTGGAATACGTCATAAATAGCAGAAAATTGAGCCGGTAATAAAAGGCGATAAGCCACAGAACCAATGCGTTTGATGATGGGAAAAGGGCCAATATATCGAGGTGCTAATTTCCCCGAGCAACTGAAACGCACAACACCCTTCATAGGTGAAACACGAATGGACACCAAATCTCCCACAGAAAGTTCCAAATTCCTTCTTCGGTTAACAGCATAGGATTTTTGTCTACTCTGAGCTTCTTTCATCCTATGACGAATAAGGTCAATCTTTTCTGTGGAATCACGAACAAAATCTATACCTAAAACTAGCCTCTCATCGGCTTCAAGCCAACATGAAGGAGATCGGCATGGCCTTCCGTAGAGTGCATCGAAAGGTTCCATGTCAATACTAGATTGGAAGTTATCATTATAAGAATTAAAACTCAACAAGAGAAATATGATCTTCCCAACTTCCACCAGAATCAAGAATACAAGCACGAAGAAGATCTTCAAGAGTTTGATTCATATGCTCTGGTTGTCCGTCGAACTGAGGATGATATGTGGTGCTAAAATTAAGCTTCGTTCCCAAAGCTTGGATGATATGTGGTGCTAAAATTAAGCTTTGTTCCCAAAGCTTTTGAAGACATTTCTAAAATCCAATAGTAAATAATGGATCACAATCGCTAACAATAGAAATAGAAACTCCATGCAATTTAACAATTTCTTTGATATAGAGTCTGGCTAAAAGAGGTATGGTCCAATTGGACCGAACGAGAATAAAATGGGTGGATTTTGTTAGTCTATCTACGATCACCCATAAACTGTCATGACCCAAACGAGAACGGGAAAGTCCGTCAATAAAGTCCATGGAGACTTGATCCCACTTCCAAACAGGAATGTCCAAAGGTTGCAATAACCTACCGGGCCTTTGATGCTCGGCCTTTACGAGTTGACAAGTCATGCAACGCTTAATAAAGTAAGCAATATCAGATTTCATTCCATCCCAATAATAAAATTATTTCATGTCCGCATACATTTTACTAATACCGGGATGAATGGTAAATTTAGAACGATGAGAATCCCCTAAAATGTCTTTATGAGGATCACTAATATTAGGCACGATAAGTCTATCAAATTTTCGAATGCCCCCACGAGCATCGTTTACAAAGTCTTTCAAACCATCAATATTTCTATCCCGACAACTTTGACTAAGATGATCCAATTCGGGATCTTGCTTTTAAGCTTCAATAATACAGTCTAAAAGAGAAGGATGAGCCTCAAGGCTACATAAAATAAGTGATGAACATGAATCAGACTCACGATCTCGAATATCACAAGTAGACAAAGTCTAGAGATCATTCCATTCAAATATCATCACAGAAATAACAGCTTGTTGCTTACAACTAAGGGCATCGGCAACACGATACCCCTTCCGGGAGTATAAAGAATATCAAGATCATAAGATGCAAGAAATTCCAGCCAACGTTGTTGACGCAAATTAAGTTCCATTTGAGAGAACAAATACTTCAAAGATTTATGATCGGTGTAGGGAACAAATTTCTCTCGCAAAAGATAATTCTAAGGGCGAAAACAATGGCCGCGAGCTCTAAATCATGAGTGGCATATCTAGTGTCGGCAGGCTTTAATTGTCTAGAAGCATAAGCAATAACACGTTCCCTTTGCATGAGAACGGCTCCCAAACCAACACGATTAGCATCAGTATAAACAGTGAAGTCTTGGTTTCCTTCGAGAATCACAATAATAGGAGCATAAGAAAGGAGTTTTTTTTATTTATGAAAAGAAGCTTCACATTTGTTTGACCAAATGTACTTAACTCCCATCTTTTTCAAACTAGTAAGAGGTATGGAAATTCTAGAAAAATCTTTTATGTAACGACGGTAATAGCCCGCCAATCCAAGAAAGCTATGAATTTCCATCATACTCTCCGGTTTCTTCCAATTTTGAATCGTTTCAATCTTTGGAGGATCCACAGAAATTACAGATTCAGAAATAATATGTCCTAAAAATTTCACACGAGATTACCAAAAGTGGCACTTAGAAAATTTTGCTTTCAATTGATTTCTCCTAAGGGTTTCCAGTATAATCCGAAGATGATTTTCGTGCTCTTCCTCGGTTTTATAATAAATAAGAATATCATTTACAAAGATGAGAACAAATCGATCGAGGAAGTCTTTGAAAACACGATTCATGAGGTCAACGAAATAAGCATGAGCATTCGTTAAACCAAATGGTCTAACAAGCCATTCATAAGATCCATAACGAGTATAGAATGATGTCAAATGAATGCTATCCTTTGCGATACGAAGCTGATGAAAACCGGTTCCTAAGTCTAACTGTGAAAAGACTTTAGCACCGCTAAGTTGATCGAACAAATCTTCAATCCAAGGCAAGGGATATTTATTCTTAATGGTAAGATCATTAAGCTTGCGTTGGTCAAGGCAAAGCCTAAGTGTACCATCAGATTTCTTCACAAAGATAGTTGAAGCTCCCCAAGGAGAGGAACTAGAACGAATAAATTGCTTCGCTTTCAATTTGGATAATTGTTTACGCATCTCCTCATTTTCCTTATTGGACATACGATAAGGAGGACGAGTGGAAGGTAAAGCTTCAAGGATTAGATTAATTCTGAACTCTATTGCCCCCTTAGGTGGTAATCCTAAAACGGGGTCAAATATATCAGGAAATTCACGAACAACGTGAATGAGGGAAATGACATCTTCCTCATCATCATTATCGTCATCATGCGGATTTAGAGAATACAAGGATGCTACCGAATTGGAATCTGATTCTTTTAGAATAATGGAAATCTTCTTAACAGGTTGAGGATGTCGAGGATGGATAGTCCTCTTGGGACATAGGATGTGGGCTTCATAACGGTTAAGCCAATACATTCCCAAAATCATTCCAAAACCTAAGTAATGCATAACATGCAAATCGGCACGAAAAGCATAATCACATAAAATAATCTCGACATCTTTACAAAATAAACTGAATGTTGCGGATCTACCAACCGGATTCGCAATTTTCTATTAAGTCATCAAGCACATAACGTTGAAAGACAAAGTATCAACATGTTCTTTTGATGAGATGCACTCGTATCAAAAAGAATTCGAATAGGATGATCATGAAACATAATAATGCCATCATGGACAGAATGAGAAATACCTTGACCAAGAGAAGTGTTACAAGGCGCTTGCATAATGTTCAGCTTTTCCTCATTCTTGCTTTGAAGTTTGGGACATGAAGATATATGATGACCCAAACTTTGGCAATAGCGGAAATAAAGGGGTTTTGGACACTTATTTGCATAATGGTCCTTAGAACCACAATTGTAGCACTCTCCATGATTAGGGGTAGGAGTCTTTGCTACCGAAGTTGGTTGCTTCCCTTTCTTGTTGGGATTAGATTTGAACTTAATAGGACTCTTCTTATTGATGTTGAAGTTCTGTTTGGCACCACAACTTCAACATCGTTTTCTTTATCGGCCTCTTCAAGTGGAAGAGCGATATCAACAAGCTGATCGAAAGAAACTTCTAATTTTAAAAGTAAAGCCTTTTAAAAGATTCTTATTCAAACCATAGATAAACCACTGATATCTTCAGTAGGGTATTAATATACTCGATACCATATATGGAGAGGAATTCAAAAGATATGACATAATCTGTCATAAAAGTTTCACCTAGAACAAGGTCAATAAAGCGTCGGGCTAAAGTTACCTTTTCAGCTTTCATCACAAACTTTAACTCAAAATTTTCCCTGAATTGCTCCCAAATAAGATCCGCTTCAACGATTTCAAAAACTAAAAGCTCGTACCAAGCTAATGCCCTCTCCTGCAGCATGCTAGAAGCCACTTGGACTCGATGTATATCTATAAGATTCATGCGAGAAAAGATGCAGTTGCATGTTCTAAGCCAAACTTGGACTTTTATAACGCTTTTGGAACCCTTGAATGACATTCCAACCAAATTGGTATAATCACTGCACAAGCATACAAACCCGGATTTAGGGTGAGTAGGCTCAGGAATAGGTCCAGCAGCTTGGGCATTCTTTACAAGGTCCAAGAGTTGTTGGGCAGATATGAATACGCCATCATGAGGAGTAGGCACTAAATTGACCAGCGCTGGGACGACCAGGTCTAACCATTCTCTTCTTTAAGAAAGAAAGAAAGAAGAGGAAAAAGTTAATCTCGGAATAAATATCAAACAAACTTGATTGATAAAACAAGGCATCATAAACGAAAATAGGATAGAACAGGTCCTAGGACTCGAATTAAATCCTAAGGCACGATTCTTAAGAGAGACTTAGGACAATGATCCTTGCTAGATTATTCTACATTGTTCCATAGTTTAGCTCTGATATCAAGCTGTGACGCCCCACCTCTACACTCACACTAACCAAGGACACTACTGGGTAATGCCGTCAATTAGTACGAAGAATAAGGCTGTTGAGGAGCGACCATCTATGTAAACGCTTTATGTGAGTACCAATATGTCAGATAGTATGTCATGCATTTCATTTCAAGAGGAAACCTGACATATCAATACAAACTCAAAGCTACTACACAGTGGCTATGTGGCATTCGAAAACAAATATAAAATACGCATAACAAAAATCAGTCATAGATATTCATATCACTAAGATGGAAATAGATATGAATATAATACATAGAAGTGAACATCAAAGTAGTGGTCGTACAAGGTCCACTACATCACAAAAGAATAGGTACAAGTGCTAGACAAAGGAATATGTATACATCAAGGAGTCGCTATCGCGAATGTATAAAAACAAAAACTACTAAGATAAAGTAGTTATTCAAAAGTCAGAAGATAGTCCCTGCTAAGAAGTCAATTGGAAGTACCTGAAACACCTTAGTCTGATCTGAGTATTATTTAAGAAGAAAAATAATAAACGGATCAGTCTAGCTATAAATATCATATAAATGAGATAGGATAAGAGATATGACAAACATATATGATAGCAACAAAAATCATACAATATCTCAAACTTTCTCAAACACCAAAAAGGATGTCATATTCTTTAAATTATTCACCAAACCTCAAATATCGTCAAAACGTGTCAACGCAAATCATAATAATTGGTGAAACACAAATTCCAGAAATCAATTACTAGAATGCCTAAAAACACAAAGGGGGAGGCCTATCACAAACGAGAGCATGAAAACTCACCAATACATGATCACAAACAGGACACTATCCCATGGTTCGCTAACCCAAAAAAATACGGGGTACAGTCCCCCCTTAGGGACGAATGAGCCGAACATCGACGCACCTAAAAAGATACGCCATGCACAGATTTATTGAGCCGAATATCGACGCACCTAAAAAGATATGCCCCATGCACCGACTCATTCATCCGATTGCTTCACGAACGGTCAAAAGACCATAGGTCGTTTGCTTATAAAAATGAGACGAAGCTATGCAAAACGTGGTATAATCCCTCACGCGGACAAAGAGACATCGCATATCGCTAGTCTAACCATAAAATGATCATCATTGATCAATAAGAAGGGTAAATTACACTAAGCTAGTAAGTCAATGAGTTTAGCTTTATGTCCTTTAACCACTATCTTAACTTAAATATTTACAAACAGATTGTAGATTTCCACTCGAAAATTATCACAAGATTTCAATCAAACAAGTCTAAGAATTAACCGATGAAGTAATGCAAGCGTTTCATACCACTTGTTTTGCTAAGTCGTTTAATTGGATTTTTCATACGAATGAGGTAAAGGTTTGTATATACTAATAGATTAGAAAATGGTTTTAAAAACGAGCTTTTGTATTAAAAGTAAATGTTGAAATCATTTTTGTGAAAGAGTTTGAGTATTTACTACTAGTATAGAAACATTTGTATTTTAAAGTGACAAATCATAGAACGATTGTAAAAACAATCTATCACCAAAAATTCACATTCGACGACGTGAATTAAAATCATGAAAATTAGTATCGAATCCATCAAATGGATATTCCCAAAAATCCAAAAAAGAAGTCATCAAGTTGATAATAAATGAGAACAACTAATCGGATCAACAAAAATCAATTAAAACGAAAAATCCACTCAAAATAGGCAAATTGGCTTAATCTATTAGGGTCAGACGTCTGAGCTGAAGGTTTGGAAATTTTCTTCCAGATCGCCCAGATGTCTAGGAAATAACATCAGATGTCTGAGCTTTAAATCTAGAATTTTTATTCCGTAGCATCAAACGTCTGAGCATTTTACCAGAGGTCTGAGCTGAAGCTCAGGGCACCTTTTGCCTAGGCCATTGATGGCCAAATCAACTTCAAAGAAACCGATTGAGCAACGATGGCTAGGGATTTATGCCAAGAGACAATCCAACCCTATAAGCTCTTCAATACACTCCAAGCAACATGTCCAAACATCCATAGTAGGATTTTCATAGATTTTGAATTCAAAATACCAAAATTGGAAAATTCACCAAACCAATTCAATTCAAAAGCAAATGAATATGAAATAGATGTTAGGAATTCATGCCTAACAACAATGAAATCTATAGACATAGATGTGAGTTCAAGAACTCACCTTTAAACTCAAAAACAAGGAATAAGAAGCTCTAAAACAAAGCAAGGCCAATTCCTCTTCACTACACCTCTAGAATCTTCAATCTATTATCAAATGCAAAGATTTTCTAAGTTCGGTTATTGGAATTTCTGAAAATTAAAGAGAGATTGAGATGGAAAAGATGAAGAGGAAGCTTACCTAAGCTTCTCCTTGATTTTGGGACTTGAATTTGAATTTAGTAATAATCTAGGGTTCGGAAATTTTGATTTTCCCTCTTTTTCTCGATTTTCTCTTTTAGCCATAGTGTTAGGAAATGAGGAGTATAATGAATGAAGAGGAGTTAGGATATTTGATATAAGTGTTTGGGTTATCTTATTGGGTTAGTGGGCTAGAAAACAACCCAAATCCCAAATGAAAATACCGAAATTCTAATCAACTCCAAACATATCGATGTTTATACTCAAGCAAGTTGTAAACGTCATTTTGAACTTAATGGAAGTGGTCTCGAGTCCGGGTTCGACTGTTTGCAAAAAGTCACATTTCAGACTTTATATTCAACTAATGACACTATATTTTAATAAAATATTTAAATATGTAATTGTAAAATATGCGAGTTGTTACACAACTCCTGCTTGCAACACTTCAACAGGAGGAACCATCACCCCTTCAATTCCTACTAAATCGAAGGATCGAGGAGCATAAACCCCTGCATTTCTCGGCACAAAAGTAAATAGTGTAGGCCATTTGTTAGGCGTGGTATAGGAAGGCAACACATGAATAGATCCTATAGGAGGCAACTGGACATTGATTTCAGAAGTGCAAATAGCAGGTAGGGGAAATTTGGTGTTGGCATTAACACAAACATCTACTATGCCAACCACTGCATCAGTAGAAACAAATCCAACAACATTTCCATTACCACTATTAGAACAAACATTAACAACAACAATATCATTACACTCTAACACATCCAAATTGTCATCTACGATAGATAAAGACGATTCCGACCACTGGCCAAAAATTTGACCAGCGACCGCCTCAAGCAAAGAGGATAAAGGGGTCGGTCGATTCTCATTGGAGACTTCAGCTATGCCAGAAATCAGAGTGGAATTGGCAACAAAAACTGCAAGTGAATTATAACATCCTGGAATTTTACTATTTGATTTTAAATATTTAATTAATTTTAAATATTTAAATAATCGGTGTTTAAAAATATAAATAACTTATATTTAAATATAGGGATTATTTAAATATGTGAATTGTGAATTAAATAATTGAATGGTGAATTAAATTTTGATTAAATAGATTCAATGGCCTTATTTAACTCTTTTTAATTAATAAATAATAATGGCTTTGTAAATTTATTTACAACAATGAATAGTTTGAATAAATAACAAGGGAATAAATTGTTAATAAAACGAATTGATTTGTATTATAGTATTTTTAATTTACTTATAGAATTTTTCCATAATTTTTAATTTGAAAAATATTTAAATTGTTTTTTGACGATATTTCGGCAAATGATGTTATTTTTGTGATCTTACATAATAAGATAACCAGTGTATTTATTTTTGTTTGGAGATCATGATGTTTTTTTGAATGCGATCGTATTTTAGTTTTGTCATTCGCGGTATGTACGCAAACTAAACTCTATGCAGCGAAATGCCGAAAGTTTGTAAATAAACGTATCACCACACTTCAACACACCATTTTTCCTTTTTCTCTTTCCATTTTTCCCAAAACCAATATCCGATAAAACAAATAAACATTCATGCCCTAAAACCTAGTCCCTCATCCAACAGCCATGATCATTAATGACAACTAGTGGCCAAATTAGGTGATGGCCTCAACTAGAAAAACGTTCATCTAGGGGAGACGTAGAAGATGACCAACCATACTGTGGTGGATCGTGGCGAGGCGGCGAGGATCTAGGTTTAATGGCAGTAGTGTTTTTGGGTTAGATTGCATGAACGGTGGAAAATTAGGAAGTGGGACCGGTGGCTTTGGGTTATTCTTGGTCTAGGGGGGTTGAGGTAGGAGTGCGGTAGCTGGAGTTGGCCTATGGCAGCGGTGGCGTGCGATGAATTATGGTGGCCTAGGTTCGTTGTATTGCAATTTGAGTTAAAACTGGTTAGGGTTATTAATTTTGATTACGGTGAGAGAATTAGGTTGATTAAGTAATTAATTATATTATAACTCTAAAATCTTATAAACCCAAGTAACTATTTCATACAAGTCGAATTTGGACGCGATCATTTGCTTTGAACTCGTATAAATGTTAGCTATGCATTGGTTCTAGTTTCATTAAATTTCAAGCAAGTATAATTTTAGGTTGAAATTGAACGTAGACCAAATCAGAACGCGGAATCGTCCATTGGAATATCAGTGCGTTTACACACTTTTAAATAAGCTAAATAATATCCATGTAGCTTGCTATAGTTTGTATATTGTTGTTTAGTTGTTTTGTTTGGATTTGATTCTTCCTTGAGAAGCAAATAACATAAATAACCATTGTGTTGTATGGAAAAAAAACAAATATAAAGTCAAAGTGTATACGTAGCGAATACGTCGACACGGAGCACTTTGAAAATTCATATCCATCTGTGTTATTTACTAGAGACTTTTGTAGCGAGACCCTAAGGGATTTCTTGCCAATATTAATTTATTTATATTCTTATGTCCCTTATATTGTTGTTTGGTTGAAAATATTTATGGTATACTGTTTGATTGTGTAAGTGTCGATACAGTGATTATCGTTATACCATCACTTTTGAAATATCATCCCCTTAAACACTTGTTGTGCATTGAACTTGAGTTTGTATTTTTACAAAATTAATGTTTGGTCTTATTTTTTCACTCTGAAAATTGTTTACAATATTTTCGAGTATTTTGAGAATTTTGAAAATGAAGGATAATTGTTGCTTAAAAATTTATAAAAGGGGGTTACAAATTTAGTTAATTATCTTTTGGGATAGTTAATGCTAGGAGTGGGCGAGGGTCGGTGTGAAGCCCAAACCTCTTCCACACCGCATCAAATAGATAATTAAAAATAGAAACCATTATACTAATAATTTAAATGGTTTGGTTTTGGTTTTGTTTTGATATAATATGGTTCTCTTTTGGTTTGGTCCGGTTTGAATCCATATTAAATATGAGATAAAAGAATTACTTCCATCAACAATTAATTTACGAAGGCAATTGTGTGAATCTTTTACAGTTAAAGGTTAAAACACATAATGATATACTGAAATAAAAGATTACTTCTTAATTATATTAATATTGCAATTTGACATTTAGCTATAAGGGAATTTTTTTAAGTAAATTAACCAAATATCAACATTAATCAATGCATAATCATTAAGTAAGATGACTAGAATAAGATTATAAATCGCATTTATCAAAAAAATATGATGAAAATTATTTTACTAAAACTATAACTTCTTCTTTATGACAATGATTATCATTAATATAACAAAAATATATCTGAAAATAGAATATACATCGTTAAAATCTAAAATAAGATAGGAGTTGCTTATATTTTTATCATAAGATAACTAGTGTAAATTTTCAGTTCGGTTCGCTTTAATATGGTCGGTTCAATCGTCCAAACCGCAACCGAACCATACTGATGCAGGTCGGTCCAGTTTAGGGTATTTGCGATTCGGTGCGGGTTTCCACACCGCTATTGCGGTCCGATGCGGGCGGTTTCCGTATAGCGGTGCCGCTTATGCCGACCCCTAGTTAATGCTGTTTTTAAATCTATAAAGAGATTATAAATTTGACTAATTATCTTTCAAGATAATTAGTGTCATTTTAAATTTATAAAATAATTTAATTTGGATTTAATTATCTTTAGAGATAGTTGATGTTGTTTAAATTTATAAAGTTTTTTACCTTAAATATTCTGTAAATTCTTTTCAAATGAGTTTGTAAGGATTGTATAAGTATTTGAAAGGAATTGGAGGTTTAAATATGTTCTTAATTATTATTTAACTATAATAAAGTTAATTAATAAATTTATTTATGATGTTTAAAGTTGATTAACTGATTTAATAAAAGTGCTTTAAAGTTAATTAACTGATTTAATAAAGGTGTTTAAGGATAATTGATTTATTTATTAATGGGGTTATAAGGTTGATTAATTCTTTTTCGAGATAATTAATGTGGTTCTTAATGTATAGAAGTATTTTAGTTGTTTTATTGTCTTCCGACATAATAATGTTGTTTGAAATTTATAAACGATAGTTTATAAATGTGAAAAATCTTTTGAAAAGAATTATTTTTCTATAATATAGCTAAGTGTAAACTATTTTGGGCTTATAGTAAATAGTGTTTTAATGATGTTTGTTTTTGACCCTTCTTTCTAATGCATTTAAAAATATAATTTGATTTTTAAAAAGAATATTCTCATGAGTGTTTCTAAAGTGTTTTACAAATATTTGTAATGTGAAAACCAAACATAAGTTTGGGTTTCAAAAGTTTAAACGTTTGATCCGGTTATGGAAAGGACAAGAAATTTAACTTCCATAAACAATATCGCTCATATGGAAAGGATTTAGTCATACTCGTAGCACCAAACGTCAAGGTATGGAAACTCGTTTCTATCTTGTAGGATGAAATTGTTATCAATATGCCTTGAGGTAACACTACCTTCACTTATCCGACTCCATTCTTAATCCAGTAATAGTACAAATTTGATATCGATGAGTAGTGGTAAGGGTATGAGATTTTATTTCCATATACGATCATTTTGATTATTCCGTACAGTTGATTTATTGACTATCAATTTAGCTTTCTTTTATGTGTATTATCAATTTAAGATGATTTGTTGCTCATTTGAGCATTGATATCCTTGGTTGGAAATGACTAAAACCAAAGCCCGGATGGGGGCCAAGCTATGTGGGGTTGCTCCCATTAGGATATGTTTACATATACTTTAGATTGGTTTCGGTGGCATATGAATGAAGATGTGAAATACTCGAATCCTCGAAAAGGTTGGCGGGGTCCGACTAGAGTTCTCGAGAGAGTTCCAGAGTAACACGACTCTCTTAATACATTTCTAGAGGTATACCGTAACAACCCGGATTTTTGGGTTGATTAAATAAAACAAATATTGATTTAAATTGAAGAATTTAAATTACTAATCCGGAGTTTGTATTCTTTTTGTAAAAGATGATTTGTTTTATAATCATTATTCTAAATATTATGAAATTAGAAATTGAAGGAATTTTCTAAGTGATATAAATCACTTTAAAAATTTTACTTGGATTTTATTTCAATTTCGCTAAATAGAAATATAATTGGTATTTTTAATGATATCAAAATAAAGGTGTACATTTACATTATGTTGTGTAAAGTTTTAGTTTCATGTAGTAATGATTATAACTTTATAAATAAATAAGAAGGGTCTTTGGGTGAATAAATAACAGAGGTAAGAAATAATGTTTTATTTTCTTATTGGTTTAATTTAAAACCCAAGCCCAATAACCCTTTATACTAAAGAGAAATTCTCCTCTTTCTTGAATCGTACGTTCAGTTTCTAAAACCAGTAAGCAAAAATATAAAGAAGAAACCTAGTTCCTCTTTAAAACTAGAATCAAATTAGCAAATTAAAATAGGAAGAAATTGCTAATAAATCCGTTAAATTCAAGGATTTGGCTATTTTGAGAAATTAGAAGCTGTTGTGTTTTAATTGCTGCTAAATTGAGGAAGAGAGGTGAGTAAATCCTCACACAATCTATCTTTAGATCTCTAATTGCATGCATATAAACTTATGCTAATTATTCAAAAACTGAAATGATGATGAATTTTTTGTTTTCATGGTTACAAACTTGCAACTTGTTCTCTATTCAAAATTTATTATTATTAGTAATATGTCCATATCTTTTACGCTTTTGATTGGAATTTGATAATTCTTGTTTTGATGGAAAGCTTGAACTTTTGTCTACAGCTTTCATGGTTTGTAAAATTCTAGAATTTAGATGGTCGAATTGGTTTTTTTGTCTCACTGCCTTAAGATTGAGCAATAGGAATCAATTTAAACCTAAAGCTTGTTTTAATCATAAGTTTTGAACCGTAAGTCCAAATCTAATGATTCCTTTTTAGGGAAAGCATAAACTTTTATCTACAACTTTTATGTTTTTATTTTTGTAAAATTTTAGGCTTTAAATTGTCGAAATGATGTTTTTGTCTCGCTGCCCTGGGATTTACTGATAGGAATCAGTTTAAATCTGAAGCTTGTTTCGATCATAACTTTTGAACCATAAGTCCAAATCTGATGATTCTTTTTTTGGAATGCTTAGACTTTTTTCTGCAACTTTTATCCTTTGAGTTTTGTAAAATTTTGAGCTCTAAAGGGTCAAAATTGCATTTCTTTGTCACCGGCCTAGACATATTAATTAGGCAGTTTCTTCTCTTCTCTTTTGTTGCTCATTTCAAATTTTCCTCTATTACTTCGCATGCATGTTTTACCACAATTTGAGCTTTTTTGGATGAGATTTCATTATCTATTCCGAGTATATAATTGCTTTCTTGTTGCTTTTAATTCCGTAGAAGTTTTACTCTATGTGTACTTTTTCGAACGAACGTTTTCTATGATATAGTTTTCATGTGTTTATAAAGTAATATTTTGAAAATATATTATATAAAAGGATATCTATATATACATAAAGCTTCTAAAAATGATCTTTGGAAAAGTAAATACTTATAAATATTTACAGTTTACAAATCATTTGTGAAGCATGGCGGCCAACAAATGAGTTTATCAATTTTAAAATGAGAAGTTTGAAAGTAAGTATATAAATAACATGTTTTTGAAATTATTTTCCATATGGTAAATTATATTATTTGTTCTCAAAACCATAAATTCTTTTTAGATTTTATTGTGTTTTAATTGGCTATTTATATGATATTTGAGCATTCTTGTAAGGCTTTTGGGTTTATTGTCTTCTTGCAATTTCTATCTTCATTTGAATGAGAAATCTAATTAAATGATTAGCAAGACAAGTGGTATGGATCATTTGTATTACTTCATTGGTTAATTATTGGACTTATTTGATTAAATATTTTGGTCGAGTGGGATTTACAATTGTTTAATAAATATTTAAGTATCGCAAAGTGGTTACGGGACATTGGGAATGTAACATCCGCCTTTTTATACGCTTTAAATCGACGATAAACCACCCACGTCAGACTCAAACCATACAGAAGGGTGGATTGTTATTGGGGTGAACAAGAAAAAGCAGAGAAAGTAAGAAAACAAAACAGAATCTTGCAGCGGAATGACAAAATATAATAATCAAATCACAGTTCATAAAGCTGTTTTACAAAACATTTGATTATACTTATATAACCATTGAATCAGAGTTACACATACCAAAGAATAATACATAATGCATCGGAACAATGTAGTAAATAATAGTACTACAATCTTCGTCTTCATCCTCCAAAAGTAAGGTCTTTAAATTCTGAAATGCTCATGCTGACCCGAGCGAATTGAAAGACAAAACACTCGAGCCAGAACTAAAAGATGTTATGTAAGTTAAATCAACGGTAAATAATACGAGTGGGATGGCGCCAGAGATGTTTACGGGATTTGACATCTCCTATCCAGTGTCAATGTGAGTGCGGTAACTTAAGAGATGTTCGGGATTTCATCTCCTAAGGATCCGTCAAACTATTTACTATGTAGAAATACTTCGCTATTATAATAATGTCTATAGTAAAATAAACTTACTTTTAAATAGCGTTAAGGAGTTACCCAATCTACCCCTTAACACAATAATAGTCCCAGTGGTCCATCCGGTATCAGCGCATCTCCAGATCGGGAGACTACCCTAAATACTCCATGGGCTACGGGAGAAAATCAAACTCGTACAAGGCACGCTAGGGTAGGTGACTGATACACAAGGCAATGCCAGGGTAGATATACCAATTACGCACATGGGCTGGTGGTGTGGCTCGAGGTGGGCGGTAGCTGCGCGCTATGCGTCACCTCCAACCGGTGTGCGTAATTGGTACATCTACCTAGGCATTGCCTTATATGCCGTGTCACCTACTCTAGCGCGCCTTGTACGAGTTTGGTTTTCTCCCGTAGCCCATGGAGTATTTAGGGCAGTCGCCCAATCTAAAGATGCGCTGATACTGGATGGACTGCTAGGACTATTATTGTGTTAGGGGGAGATTGGGTAATTCTTTAACGCTATTTAAAAGTAAGTTTATTTTACTATAGACATTATTATAATAGCAAAGTATTACTACATAGTAAATAGTTTGACGGATCCTTAGGAGATGAAATCCCGAACATCTCTTAAGTTACTACACTCACGTTGACACTGGATAGAAGATGTCAAATCCCTAAACATCTCTGACGCCGTCCCACTCATATTATTTACCGTTGATTTAACTTACATAAGATCTTTTAGTTCTGACTCGAGTGTTTTGTCTTTCAATTCACTCGGGTCAGCCTGAGCATTTAGGATTTGAAGACTTACTTCAAGAGGATGTAGACGAAGACTGTAATACTATTATTTACTACATTATTCCGCTGCATTATGAATTATTCTTTCGTATGTGTAACTCTGATTCTATGATTGTATAAGTATAATCAAATGTTTTGTAAAATAGCTTCATGAACTGTTATTTGATTATTATATTTTGTCGTTCCGCAGAAAGATTCTGTTTTGTTTTCTTTCTTTCTCCCTTTTTCTTATTTACCCCAATAACAATTCGTCCTTTTGTATGGTTTGAGTCTGACGTGTGTGGTTTATCGTCGATTTAATGCGTACAAAAAGGCGGGATGTTACAACGTGGTATCAGAGCGAGGTTTAGCAATAAACCTTAGTTTTGTGGGGTCTGACTCTTTACTAATAGGGTAGTAATATCCTATGATGAGTCGCTGAGTGTGTGTGTGTATGAGAGAGCGTATTTGTTAGTGTTACAAAAAGGTTTTTATATCGTGTTAATTTGTTCCGTTTTGTATTTATAAATTCTAGTTGGTGCATAGGATGCTATGACATCAATAGGGATATCTAGACACTTGATTGGACGGACGGACACAATATTTGTTTTGAATATAGGTGAATGAACTAATTTTGCCTATTATATTTTCCATATATAAAATAATTTTTTTACAAAGGTTATATTTGGTTGTAATATATTGGTTGTTAGGTAGTGAAATTTATAAATATTGGTTGGAAATAAGATTTAAAATAAAATCCATGAAAATTGAAAATTTTAGAAGTTAAGTTCTAGGATTTTTGAAAATTGCTTTCAAGGGATTTGGAATATAATAATATTGTTATAAGTATTTTCTGATATAAATAATTCAGTAAGATTTGAAAGAATTATTTTCAAAGGAAATTTTGGTTAATGAATTAGAAGTTTATTTGTAATCAGAAATGATAGAAATGGTAAATAATTAAATTTGGATTGAAGAAGTGAGTAATTAATTTAATATTAAATTATTTAACTAATTGGAAAATAGCCATTTTGGCCACTGACTCGAATTTCGACGAAACCAGTTTTATCAAATCCGTAACGGTGAATTATTGTAGTATTTCAAGTTTCGTAGCGATCGGACTTGTCGTTTGATCGTACGGGCTCGAAACGCCTAGAAATCAATGAAATTGAAATCAATTTGAAATAACTTGATTTTAGCATAACTTCTTCATACGATGGAATTTGAACTTGAAACCTGTTCCATTGCGTTTAAATTTAAAAACATATATTTTGATATATGGTTAACACATTTCCTTATCGGAATCGAAACGGGCTTTTCAGGTCAATTATCGTTAAAAACTCAAACCAATCAGGCTCATTCCTTTCTATTTTATTCTGCTTATATATATATATCATTATAAATCTTAGCACCCTTTCTATTTCTCATTTCTGTACGTACAGAAATTTCTGTTGCTCTTCTTTCTCAATGGCTGAAAACCCTAATCTTCCCAATCCAATTACAATTTCAAAAAAAAAAGAATTGCGGATCTGCAGCAACTTCGGGTCGCGCTTCGAGTTCCAAAGGCAAAAACCTTGCATCAACTTCGGGTCAGGAAGAAAATGACTCGGGTCGATCCGGGTCATTTTGGCGAAAACTCAGAGCAAGCACCGGGGATTTGAGGCTGTGGACCGAAGTTGAACCTGAAGTGGACCCAGGACTAGAATTTTCCAATCTTCTAATTTTCATAACTTTTTCATACGAGCTCGGATTCATGCACGTTTGTTTTGCTGGGATCGTATTAGAATTTCGGACATTTTGGCTCTGGTTTTGATGGATTCTGAGATTGTTGAATTTTGGGTTTAAACTGAATTTATATCCAATTTATTTATAATAATTACCTTTCAATTTATTTAATTAGTAGCCTTTCAATTATACTTAAGTTTATAACAACTACAACATCAAATTCTTATTTATTACAGAATTTTGTTGAATACTTTCATTATTTCAAATTTTTACTTCTATAATATTCTATTATATTTTCTTATTTAACATTAGAACTTTTTCCCTCTTTTGGTAAGTTATATATATGTCTTTAAGGATGTAATTGAAAATTATCCAAGTTTATTTTATTTCTTTTTAAATTAGCTCAATGTTCAATAATAATATCCTTTGTTTTATAGGTTATAAATTTCAAGTTTCTTTTAATTTCATTTATAACTTAGCATTAAATCTCTTATTTCATTTAGAGGTTTCAATTATTAGTTAAATTCCATTTCACCACACTAATTGAAACTATTAATTAATGGAAACTTAAGAACTAAATACCGGGTTTCGTATCAGATCATTTAAAATAATAGATAGATAGATATATATACTTACAACATATATATCCAATTATATTTAAACAATTTAAAATTTATATTTGTTTATCAAAATAAATCTGTAGTAAAACTACTACAGTGGTCTTCCCACTTCAAAACTCAAAAATGAATGTCGATGATGCGTGCACTCATCACCGAAATTATTTTCAGCGACAAAGAGGGGAGTACAGAACTTATTTCTTTCCAAAGTTTCTTCTAAAAAAATCTTTCAAATTATATTGGAATATTTATATCATAAAATACTTATAATAATATTTTTATATTCCAAATCCTTTGAAAGCAATTTTTAAAAATCTGGCAACTTAAGTTCTAAAATTTCCAATTTTCATGGGTTTTATTTTAAACCCAAAATTCAAAAGTCTTAGAATCCATCCAAACCAGAGCCAAAATGTTCAGAATTCTAATATGATCCCAACAAAGCAAACCGCGCATGAATCCAAGCTCGTATGAAAAAGTTATGAAAATTAGAAGACTGGAAAATTCTAGTCCTAGGTCGACTTCAGGTTCAACTACGGTCCACTGCCTCAAATCCCCGTGCTTGCTCTGAGTTTTTGCCAAATCGGCCCGGAGCGACCCGAGTCATTTTCTTCCTGACCTGAAGTTGATGCAGGGTTTTTGTCTCTAAAACTCGAAGCGCGACCCGAGGTTGCCGCAGATCCGCAATTTTTTTTTTGAAATTGAAATTGGATTGTGAAGATTAGGGTTTTCAGCCATTGAGGAAGAGGAGCAAAAAAAATTTCTGTACGTAAGGAAATGAGAAATAGAAAGGCTGCTAGGGTTTATAACGATATGTGTGTGTGTGTGTGTGTGTGTGTGTGTGTGTGTGTGTGTGTGTGTTTGTGTGTGTATAATTCCATTTTGGAATCGAAACGGGCTTTGCGGATCAATTATCGTTAAAAACTCAAACCAATCGGTCCCATTCCTTTCTATTTTGTTCTGCCTATAGGCAGAACAAAATAGAAAGGAATGGGACCGATTGGTTTGAGTTTTTAACGATAATTGATTCGAAAAGCCCGTTTCGATTCCGGAATGGAAATGGGTCGTCCCATATATCAAAATAAATGTTTTTAAATATTTTAAACGCAACGGAATAGTTTTCAAGTCCAAATTCCATCGTATGAGTAAGTTATGCTAAAATCAAGTTGTTTCAAATTGATTTCAGTTGATTTCAGTTGATTTCAATTTCATTGATTTCTAAGCGTTTCCATCCCGTACGATCAAACGACAAGTCCGATCGCTACAAAACTTGAAACCCTGTAATAATTCACCACTACGATCTGATGAGACTGGTTTCATCGAAATCCGAGTCAGTGGCCAAAATGGCTATTTTCCAATTAATTAAATAATTTAATATTAGATTAATTACTCACTCCTTCAATCCAAATTTAATTATTTACCATTTCTATCATTTCTGATTACAAATAAACTTCTAATTCATTAACCAAAATTTCCTTTGAAAATAATTCTTTCAAATCTTATTGAAATATTTATATCAGAAAATACTTATAACAATATTATTATTCCAAATCCTTTAGAAGCAATTTTCAAAAATCCTAGAACTTAAGTTTTAAAATTTCCAATTTTCATGGATTTTATTTTAAATCTTATTTCCAACCAATATTTATAAATTTCACTACCAACAGCTAATATATAACAAACAAATATAACCTTTATAAATTTTTTATTTTATATATAGAAAATATAATAGGCAAAATTAGTTCATTCACCTATATTCAAAACAAATATTGTGTCGGTCTGTCCTATCAAGTGCTTGGAAATCCCTATTCATGTCATAGCGTTCTCTGCACCAACTAGAATTTCTTAACAAAAAATGGGACAAATTGACATAATATTAAAACCTTTTTGTAACATTGACAAATACGCTCTCTCATATACACACACACACACACACTCAGTGACTCATCATAGGATATTACTACCCTATTAGTAAAGAGTCAGACCCTACAAAGCTAAGGTTTATCGCTAAACCTTGCTCTAATACCACATTGTAACATCCCGCCTTTTTGTATGCTTTAAATCGACGATAAACCACACATGTCAAACTCAAACCATACAAAAGGGCGAATTGTTATTGGGGTAAATAAGAAAAAGGGAGAAAGAAAGAAAACAAAACAGAATCTTGCAGTGGAATGACAAAATATAATAATCAAATAAAAGTTCATGAAGCTGTTTTACAAAACATTTAATTATACTTATACAATCATAGAATCAGAGTTACACATACCAAAGAATAATACATAATGCAGCGAAACAATGTAGTAAATAATAGTACTACAATCTTCGTCTTCATCCTCCAGAAGTAAGGTCTTCAAATCTTGAAATGCTCAGGCTGACCCGAGTAAATTGAAAGACAAAATGTAACAACCCGCATATTTTACGATTGTATATTTATATATTTTATTTAAATAGAGCATCGTTAGTTGGATTTAAATCCGAAATGCTACTTTTTGCAAACAGTCGAATTAGAACTCAAGACCACTTCCATTGAGTTCAAAATGCCGTTTCGACCTTTTTAAGTGTAAATATCGATATGTTTGGAGTTAGCTTGAATTTTGACATTTCCACTTAGGGCTTTGAGTTTGTGTTTCAACCTAATAACCTAACACAAGACTCTAGCTCCACCACATCCCCTCCTCATTCATTCTCATTTCCTAAACTTCAAGCTTTAGTAAAAATGGGGGAAGAGATTGGAAATTAAAATCCTAAGCCCTAGTTTCTTTTGCAAATTCAAGTTCTAGCTCCAAAATCAAAGAGAATCTTAGGTAAGCATCCTCTTTTTCTTCTCCATCACAATCTCTCTCCAATTTTAGAAATTTCCTATAACCTAACTTAGGAATTTATTTGCTTATGATCTTAGATTGGAGCTTTTACAGTTGAAATTGAAGAGTGGTTGATCTTCCTTTGTTTTCAAGCTTCTCCTTCCTTATTTTTGTGTAAAAACTGAGTTTTTGAACTCACATCTGTTTCTATAGCTATCATTATTGTTAGGTATGAATTCCTAACACTTATTAATGTTCATTTGCTTTTGATTTGGATTGAATTGGTGAATATTCCAATTTTGGTGTTTTGAGGTCAAATCTTTAAAAATCTAATCTTTGATGTTTGAACACGTTAGCAGGGTGTTTCGGAGAGCCATACAAGGCTGGGTTGTCGCTAGGCGTAAATCCCTAGTCCTCATTGCTCGCTCGTTCTCTTCCGTTTCGTGTTATGGGTTTTGACCCACAAGGGGGCTAGGCTAAAACTCCTGATGAAGCAGGTTCAGTCGACTAAACCAAGGGGTAGAAAATTCGATGTCCCTGTATCAGTCGACTGACCTGATGGTCCAGTCGACTGACCTGGAAACCCAAAAGTTTCTAGGCTCTGTGTCAGTCGATTGACCACTTGGTCTAGTCGACTGACCTGCTTGGTTCAGCCCAATTTGCCTATTTTGCTTGAGATTCCAATTTTAATCGATTCGTGATTATCCGAATTGTCGTTATCATTTATTATCGACTTTGATGACATCTACTTGGGATTTTTGGGAATATCCATCTTGCTGGATTCGGTATCGAATTCTATGGATTTGATTCACGTCTTCATATGTGAATTTTTGGTGATTGATTGTTCCTACAATTATTTTTGTGATTTGTCAGTTTAAAATACAAAGGTTTCTATACTAGTAGTAAATATTCAAACTCTTTTACAAAGACGATTTCAACTCTGTATTTAATACAAAGATCTTTATAAAACCGTTTTCCAACCTATTATTATATACAAAACTTTACCTCGTTCGTATGAGAAAATCTAATTAAACGGCTTAGCAAAACAAGTGGTATGAAACGTTTGCGTTTGCTTCGTCGGTTAATTTTTGGACTTGTTCGATTGAAACTCTTGTGACAATTTTCGAGTGGAGATCTACAATTTGTTTATAAATACTTAAGTTAAGCCAGTGGTTATGGGACATGAAGCTGGACTCATTTATTTACTAGCTTAATGTAATTCACGCTTTTTTTTTGATCAATGATGATCATTTTGTGATTTAGACTTGCGATATGCGATGTCTCTTTGTCCACGTAGGGGACTATACCTTGTTTTATTGAGTTTTGTCTCATTTCTTTTATATGCTAACGAAACTATCGGTTCTTTTGTGTTTCGACTCATTTTTGTGAGCTAGGGACCCATGCTCTTTTATGGAGTTCGGTTCATTGGACGTACCATTGTACTGCGTCGTTGTCTGGCTTATCAGGTTCATTGGGCGTACCGTTGTACTACGTCGTTGTTTCGAATTGTTTGAGTTTCAGGTTCCTCGGGCGTACCGATATTGTACTACATTGTTGCACCGGCTCTATGGTTAGCGACCATGGGATAACATCCCGTTTGTGATACACGTGTTGGTGAGTTTTCATGCTCCCGTTTTGTGATAGGCCTCCCCCTTTTGTGATTTCTGGATTTCTAGTTGATGATTTCTAGAATTTATGATTCATCGATTGTAACATCCCCCCTTTTCGCACACTTTAAACCGACACACGTGCCAATTCAAAACATACGCAAGGGCGGATTGTTATGGGGTAAATAAGAAAAATAGAGATGAAATAAAGCAAAATAGAATCTCACAGCGGAAGGATAAGATATAATAATCAATATACAGTTCATGATAACTGTTTACAAAATATTTATTTTACTTATATAATGAATATTAGAGTTACACGTACCAATACAATCAATGCAGCGGAAATTTAGAGTGTGGTGCAATACTATAAATAATATAATACGGATTCTTCGTCTTCGTCCTCCAAAGCTAAAATCTTCGATCCTGAAATGCTCGGACTGACCCGAGCGAATTTGAAAAGACAAAAACACTCGAGTCAGACTAAAAGATCTTATGTGAGTTAAATTAACAGAAATAAATATGAGTACAGTAACTTAAGAGATGTTCGGGATTTACATCTCCTAAGGATCCGTTAAACTATTTACTATGTAGTATATTGCGCTATTATAATAGTGTCTATTTATAAAATAAACTTACTTTTTAATAGCGTTAAGGGGTTACCCATATAGCCCTTAACACAAATAATGCCAATAGTCTATACAGTACCGTAATACCTCCTGATCGGGAAGCTACCAGAGGATACTCCATAGGTACGACACAAATAGAAACTCGTAGTAAAGGCTCGGTATGGTAGGTGACACGGCACAACTAGGCAATGCCAGGGTAGATATACCAATTGCTATCCAGGCTGGTGGAAACGCGTAGCCTGTAACGACCCGTTAAAATTATGATGTTTAATAGAATAGATTTATATAAGTTCTTATTTGTTTAAGAATAAAATGCAGAGATTTGGTATAGTTGTAGTAATTGCAATTTAGTGTAACTACAATATTTTATAATAATAGAGGTGGACAATGTAAATTGTCACAACTTGATTTGAAGTAATTTTAAGAAACAAATTTAAGTTGAATCTGTAAAAGTTAATATGAATATTTACTTTAATGGTATTCATTAATATAAAGATGTAATTAGTGTAGATAGTAATAATTTATGTCTGTAGTAAAGAAAAAAGAAAACTAATAGTAACATAAAATTTATTTTATGTAAACAAAAGTATAGTGGAACAAATTTATGAAAATTTATAGAAACAGTGTTTGTAATCAGTTTGGTTATTTTATATTGAAAGATAGAGATGTGTAAATTCGTTAATGAATTTATAAAGGGAAGGAATGGTAAAAATGAAGAATATATAATAATAAGCATTTGACTCAATTATGGGAATTAAATTATAATAAATGGTCATTTAATAATTTAACGTTCTGTGAGTAATAATTGGGTGGAATCAGTACAAAATTTGGAAATGCATAAACCTCAATAAACATTCTAACTTAATACAATTATGCAAATGTAGGAATTAGTTATAAGCGTATAATTTTGAGTATGATAACTATTAGTATAAAATACCTTTATATTTGAAACACATTGTAAGGCATAATTAATTGAGTTGGGAAATTGAGAATGATTTCAAGGTATATGAACATTTGTGCTACTTAAATTAGAATTAACGCAGTAGCTAAATTTGTGAAATCTAAACTTATGGGACATAGTGTGTAAGATCTTTACTGATAAAAATTTACTTTACATGTAGTGTAAATTCCTAATACAATGAGACTATGGGTTATAGTAAAGTTTTAAAACAAGATTTTATCTATGAGAGTAAAGGAATGAAGGTAATTGGATTTTTGCAATTAAGGAAATTTAAACGTTTATTATTAAGTTAAGTGAGATTTAAGTTGAGTTTGAAAATATTTATGTATGTTAAATTCATGCATTCGGCTATAACGGATTTAATAATAAAAAGATGAAATGGTGAAATCAAGTGGATATAAAGGTGTCAATTTTACATTGAATTTCATATTCACCATAAAAAGTTAATTGACAACAAGAAGTTAATATAGGAATCAAACCTTATTTATTTATTTGGATTTGTTGCAATAGTTAAGTCCATAAATTAAAGTTAAAGCTAATTCAAATTTAGTTGGACCATGGTTGATACAACTTTAGAAAGCAAGATTTTATTTATAATTTGAATATTAAATCCAACAAATGGTATTTAATACATATAAAATGGAATTAAACGTAAATTATTACGTTATTGAATTTAGATTGGAATTTGTAAACTATTGAATGAATTTAATGGATTTATCAAACTGATAGTATTGAATTCATTAAGATTTGAATAAAAAAAAATAGTTAAGAGAAAGGAGGGAATGATATTTGAAAACATTGCAATAGAGTTTAATTAAGGATTTGACTTAAATAAATTAAGGCGAATAAATGGAGATAAAGTTATTAATATTTTGGAATATAACTTATGGTAAAAAGTTTATTTGAAATCAAAGGAGTTGGAATAGAAATCAAAAATATTTATCTAATTGGATTTAAGACAAGAATATAAGAGTATAGGAATTAATAATTGAGTTTAAGAATAAAGATTTTAATTTCCAAATAATAAGAAAGTGCGGATATTAACGCTGCAAATTAATATATTTATAAATTTTAATTCATAATCCAAGCTTGTTAAATCAATTGGAATTGATTGAATTATCTAAGAAATGAAATTTGGCCAATATTAGAAGTTGAAAATATAAAATTGGATTTTATGATTTATTTAATTGATTTAATAAACATTAAAAATAGCCATTTTGTCACGGACTCGGATTTCGACGAAACAAGTTTCATCGGATCTGTATCGGTGAATTATTATAGGGTTTTAAATTTCGTATCGATCGGACTTGTCATTTGATCGTACGGACGCGAAACGCCTTGAAATCAATTTTATTAAAAATCAATTTGAAATCAATTTGGAAATCTTGTTTTCAGCATAACTTCTTCATACGATCGAATTTGGTCGCGAAACTTTTTCCATCGCATTCAGAATATTTTAAAACACCTATTTGGATATATAGTTTTAACAAATTCGGTTCCGGAGGCATAACGGGCTTTTTGGGCCATAACCTGTTGCGTACGTTCATCTATCTAGCCTACCTATTCTAACCCAGCCCAATCTATATATATACAGCTATAAACCCTAGTCTCTATTCTTTAGCTGTACGTTCATTTCTTCACTCTTTTCTCCTCCCCAAATGTATACACTTCAGATCCAGTTTCAATGGCAAATCAAAAGCCAAAACTCAAAAAAATTCAGAAAATTCCACAAAAATTATATGTTGATCTTCTCGAAGCGCGTAATCTACTGGTATAATTCATTTCTCTATTGGGACTGTCGTTTGCTCAGAAAAAATTCAGACAGTCCGTGGCCTCACATCATGGTCGCGACAAAGTTCGTCGGATTGACAAACCCTTTCTGGGTTTTATAGAATGGACGATGGGGATCGCATCAGCGAAGTTCGTTTTGCGTTTTGATGGTTAGATCTGCCTGGAGAGTTGATTTAGGGTTTCGGCCCTAGGACTAACAGCGGCGACGGCGTGCTCCAGAGGGGGCCGGAGTTGGGCCATAGGAGCGGCCGGAGGAGGGGGTTTCGCCAGTGGCAACCCCATGGCCAGCGGCGGCGCGTGGAAGGGAGGAAGCTCGGTCAAAAATTGGATTGGGTGCGTTGACTTTTGGACCGTGCGTGCGTTGCTATGAGTGGAGCGATTTTCTCTGTAGCGCATGCTTTAGGGCAAGGATGCTGACGTGTTTTGTTTGTTGAGGTGATTATGTTCCTTTTTATTAATTTATATTTGAATTTCAACTCGATAAAACCAAATAACTTTTTCATACGATACCCGTTTTACGAACGGTTTTTTTTGTTAGGTTCGTAATTTAATTCCGGACTTGATGACGCTGGTTTGGACAAATTCTGAGACGGACGAATTTTTGGGTTTAAATCGAATTTAAATTCGATTTAAATTCAAAAGGTGAGTGTTTTAACCCACTCACAATTACTAGAAGCTTTTATGTTTGTTAAATAAATTTTAGAAATGAATAGAAATTTATTTATGAGCTTTTGGCATGTTATTTCACCCATATCTGTTGAATTGCATTTTTATTGAATTTAGCTGTTAATTAATTGATTGATTGCGTATTAATTGGCTGTTAGAAATTATTGTTGCATATGAACTGCTAGTTAACAGTTATATAAATTTTGGGGAATATAAACTGTTAGATAAATAGTTGATAAATATAAATTGGAATAAAACTGCCAATTATTACCTGTTGTATATTAACCAAACACATATTGCTATTGATTGATATTGCTTGATGTTTGTGATTGGATGATGGACGTGTTGTTGAATGGATGTTTTATTTGATATCATTGAACTGCAAGTTAGCATACATTTTACATTTCATTCGGGATTGTGGTTTGAAATGATAAAACCGCAAAGTTTTATTTTTAAATTGCGGATTGAAATGATAAATATCCGTATCACTTGACCATAGGATAGAAAATTTTATACAGGCACCGCGGTCTATATATAACTATTTTAATGTGATTTCTATGGTTTGGATTGAATACGGTTTATAAATCTTAAATTTTATATTGTATAAATATTTTATCCCATATTTATATACCTATGAAGTTAAAATTTAGGAATTTAAAAGGTGAATAAATTTCTTTATTGAAATGGAAGAAATTTAGAAAATGGAGTTTGGTAAATTTATATCCTATGTTTAAATGTAAAGTAGAAATTTTAGGATATGATATTTGTAATTGGATTTTCCCAAAATAAATAGAAATGGATATTCTAGTAAAATTTGAAGTGGAAAAATTCTATATATATATATATATATTTTACTAGAAATTGAAGTCTTATTGATTATGGATTTTATGTGAATGGTCAAGATTAATTAATAGAATATTGATTTTGAAAGGATAAAAATCCAACTTTAGTTGAAATATTAATGCTCAAAAATGGGTATAAATATATATGGAAATTGAAATGGTTTTGGAACTTAAGAGTGATATCTAAATTATGGTTTTAACTTTAGATAAAGAAATATTTCCATAAAGCCCTATAACTTATTTCTTTACAAAGTGACAGTAAAGTTAAGCCTTTGAAATTCATATACCGTTGAATATCCAAACCATTTGAGTTTAAAAGTTATGGTTTGAAATTATGGATTTCCAAAAATATTATGCTTTGAAATATTCGATTTTCAGATATTATGAAGTTAAAGCCTTTTTATTATTGGAAAGAAATTATATTTGGGATAAGTGGTAAAATATGGTTTTGGGTTTTGGAATGATATCGTAATATTATGGTTTTGAAATGGATTATATTCTGGTTTTAAAAGTATAAACTGTTTTAAATAACCGCGGTGTTATAATAACGATGGGTTGGCAAAGAGACCGGGATCGGATATGGACATACTCTCTGTCGATACCGAAAACCACTTTGACTAACCGTGTACGCGGTGGAGATTCCAGAATGAAGTAGGTTGGTGGCGACGATTCCTGTAAGGTAAATACGTGGACCCGACTCCCGTGAGTTGGCATAAGGTGGCTAAAACAGGAGCGATCGACGGGTTAATGAGGTCATTCCTCTGATCGGACACTCCTCTTCGATATTATACTATGACTTTGGATTGATTCAGTGGCCACTTCTATTTTTTTTATTTGGGGAGTTGTTTCGAGGTGGGCGGTTGCTGCGGCTTCGCGTTACCATCGGCCCGGAAGCGTAATTGGTATATCTACCCTGGCATTGCCTAGTTGTGCCGTGTCACCTACCCTATCGCGCCTTGTACGAGTTTGGTTTTCTCCCGTAGCCCGTGTGGTATCCTCTAGTTGCTTCCCGAGTAGGAGGAGCTATGATATTGGATGGACTACTGGGACTATTACGTGTTAAGGGCTATATGGGTAACCCCTTAACGCTATTAAAAAGTAAGTTTATTTTATAAATAGACACTATTATAATAACGCAATATACTACATAGTAAATAGTTTAACGGATCCTTAGGAGATGTAAATCCCGAACATCTCTTGAGTTACTGTACTCATATTTATTTCTGTTTATTTAACTCACATAAGATATTCTAGTCTGACTCGGGTGTTTTTGTCTATTCAAATTCGCTCGGGTCAGTCCGAGCGTTTCAGGATAGCAGGTTTTAGCTTTGGAGGACGAAGACGAAGATTCAGTATTATTTTATATATATAGTATTGCACTACACACTCTTTATATTCCGCTGCATTGTGTATTGGTATGTGTAACTCTGATGTTCATTATATAAGTGAAATAACTGTTTTGTAAACTGTTTTGAACTGTATATTTATTATTATATTTTACCCTTCCGCTGTGAGATTCTATTTTGTTTTATTCCTTCTCTGTTTTTCTTATTTACCCCATAACAATCCGCCCTTGCGTATGCTTTGAATTGGCAAGTGTGTCGTTTTAAAGTGTGTGAAAAGGCGGGACGCTACAGTTGGTATCAGAGCTTTGGTTTAGCGATAAACCTTGGCTTTGTGGGACTTGACTCTTTGTTAATAGGGTAGAAATATCCTATGGGAGTCGCTGAGTGTATATATATGAGAGAGCGTATTTGTTAGTTTTATAAAAAGATTTTTTATATTGTGTTAATCTGTTCCGTTTTGTATTTATAAATTCTGGTTGATGCATGGGACGCTATGTCATCAATAGGGATTTCTAAACACTTAATAGGACAGACCGACATAATATCCGTTTTTAATATAGGTGAATGAAATAATTTTGCCTATTATATTTTCTATATATAAAAATATTTTATAAAGATATATATATTTGGTTGCTATAGATTGGGTGTTAGGAAATAAAATATTTATAATAATCGAAGCTAAGTGAAACTATAACAAACCAAATTTGGAGATTTTAGAACTTAAGTCCGGGGTTTTTGAAATTTGTTTCCAAAGAATTTGTGAAATTTATTGATTTGGTTTATAAGTAATTTCTAATATAAATATAGTATAATTTGGAAGAATTGTTTCAAAAGAAGATTTTGGAGAAATAAATTTTGTACTTTTCTCTGTGTCGCTGGAAAATAAATTCGGTGATGACGGCCGCATCATCGACTTTCATTTTCGAGTTTCAAAAGGGGAAAGGCCACTGTAGTAAATTCTACTGCAGATTTATTTTGAAATTTTCTAAAATTTTTCTTTTATTGTTCTAAATATAATTAGAGATATTGAGTTGTAAGAACTTATTTATCTATTATTTTGAAATATTTGAAATTTAACCCGGTATTTAATTCTTAAATTTCCATTAATTAATTGTTTAAATTATTTTAGTTGAATAAAAAGATAAGTAATTAATAAGTTGAAACCTCTAATTTAAGTAAGAGAATTAATGCAATATTATAAAGAGAAATTTGAAATTTTTAACATATGAGATAAAAGAGTAATATGGATAAACATTAAATTTAATTAAAGAATGGAGATTTAACTTGTATAAGTTCAATTGCATTTCTTTAACATAAATAACTTACCCAAATATAAAAGTTGAAATGTTAAACAAGAAACTAGAATTGAATATTTTACAAGTAGGGATTTAGGAATAATGAAGTATTCAATAAATTACGGTTATAACAAGAATTTAATGGTATAAACTTAGGTTATAACTTTATTGAAAATAAAGTTAAGAATTAGTAATAGATGATAGGAACCTGAGTGTATAACATGAAATTCAAAATAAGAATTTATTATATGAGTATTCACTTAAGTATGTTTTATCTCCCCTATTCTAATATAATGGAAAGTAGGAAAATTTTAATGACCGCAATTCATAGTTAATGAATGTTATTAATGAGAATTCAAGGGAAATCTTACAAGTGAAGATATTCAAAATATTTGTTGTATTTAATGAGAATTTATTTTATAGACTTAAGTAATAAAAGGAAACTTAAGTAATTAAAAGGAAATACAAATATAATGAATTTGGTGATAATTGGAAAATAAACTTGTAAGAAACAAAGAAATCCCTCATAAATGAAGGAAAGAAAAATCAAAACACTGAATTATGAAATAAATGTA
This sequence comes from Allium cepa, assembly GCA_030765085.1. Lineage (NCBI taxonomy): Eukaryota > Viridiplantae > Streptophyta > Magnoliopsida > Asparagales > Amaryllidaceae > Allium > Allium cepa. Next base: position 172,119,607 of record CM060932.1, read on the forward strand.
TAATGAGATATTTTGGTGTTGATTTGAATTGTTGGTTGATGTATGTTGCTGGGTAAGGAATTATGGAGTTGTTAGATTTGCAAATAATCTACCTTTGTTCCATCTAAGGCTGTTGAGCAACGGATGTACTTGATAGTTATTCTTCATTCGTACAACTTCAGAATTTGAACCCGAACAACTGATTGTTTGTTGAGTGAATGATTATTTGTTTAAGGTGTGTGCTGTTTGTTAAAAATGTATGGTTGTTGCATTTGTTTGGATATGAATGATTGAATTCACTTGAATAGTTCATTTTAAAATAAATATTTAACTTTTCAAACTATATAAGTGAATACAGGTGATGGAAGCCACTGCTACTGCTTTGGTTCCATAAAAATAATAAGCGTATTGCCCGACAAATAGGTACGTTTTCGGATTACGTTTAAAGCGCTATTTTATATATTTTCCCGTGTGGGATATTTTATTTTGGGATATATATGCAATGTATTTGTATATTTGGATATTATATTTTCTCTAAGAGTCCCTCCGTACAAAGGAGACTCTGCCAAAATTTTCCGTGAATTTTGGACTTAGAATTTTGCTAAACATATTTTTCCAACTTTAATAATACAAGTATTAAAGGATATGATTGATTATAAAACAAGTGTATTTCATTAAAGGAAATTAATCCAGTAAAATATAAGTTAATATTTGAAGTAAAATGCACTGTTATTCTTCCTCCTCCCTTCTTTTCCTTTTCGGGGACGAAAAGTTTTGAGTGGGGGAGATTGTAACGACCCGTTAAAATTATGATGTTTAATAGAATAGATTTATATAAGTTCTTATTTGTTTAAGAATAAAATGCAGAGATTTGGTATAGTTGTAGTAATTGCAATTTAGTGTAACTACAATATTTTATAATAATAGAGGTGGACAATGTAAATTGTCACAACTTGATTTGAAGTAATTTTAAGAAACAAATTTAAGTTGAATCTGTAAAAGTTAATATGAATATTTACTTTAATGGTATTCATTAATATAAAGATGTAATTAGTGTAGATAGTAATAATTTATGTCTGTAGTAAAGAAAAAAGAAAACTAATAGTAACATAAAATTTATTTTATGTAAACAAAAGTATAGTGGAACAAATTTATGAAAATTTATAGAAACAGTGTTTGTAATCAGTTTGGTTATTTTATATTGAAAGATAGAGATGTGTAAATTCGTTAATGAATTTATAAAGGGAAGGAATGGTAAAAATGAAGAATATATAATAATAAGCATTTGACTCAATTATGGGAATTAAATTATAATAAATGGTCATTTAATAATTTAACGTTCTGTGAGTAATAATTGGGTGGAATCAGTACAAAATTTGGAAATGCATAAACCTCAATAAACATTCTAACTTAATACAATTATGCAAATGTAGGAATTAGTTATAAGCGTATAATTTTGAGTATGATAACTATTAGTATAAAATACCTTTATATTTGAAACACATTGTAAGGCATAATTAATTGAGTTGGGAAATTGAGAATGATTTCAAGGTATATGAACATTTGTGCTACTTAAATTAGAATTAACGCAGTAGCTAAATTTGTGAAATCTAAACTTATGGGACATAGTGTGTAAGATCTTTACTGATAAAAATTTACTTTACATGTAGTGTAAATTCCTAATACAATGAGACTATGGGTTATAGTAAAGTTTTAAAACAAGATTTTATCTATGAGAGTAAAGGAATGAAGGTAATTGGATTTTTGCAATTAAGGAAATTTAAACGTTTATTATTAAGTTAAGTGAGATTTAAGTTGAGTTTGAAAATATTTATGTATGTTAAATTCATGCATTCGGCTATAACGGATTTAATAATAAAAAGATGAAATGGTGAAATCAAGTGGATATAAAGGTGTCAATTTTACATTGAATTTCATATTCACCATAAAAAGTTAATTGACAACAAGAAGTTAATATAGGAATCAAACCTTATTTATTTATTTGGATTTGTTGCAATAGTTAAGTCCATAAATTAAAGTTAAAGCTAATTCAAATTTAGTTGGACCATGGTTGATACAACTTTAGAAAGCAAGATTTTATTTATAATTTGAATATTAAATCCAACAAATGGTATTTAATACATATAAAATGGAATTAAACGTAAATTATTACGTTATTGAATTTAGATTGGAATTTGTAAACTATTGAATGAATTTAATGGATTTATCAAACTGATAGTATTGAATTCATTAAGATTTGAATAAAAAAAAATAGTTAAGAGAAAGGAGGGAATGATATTTGAAAACATTGCAATAGAGTTTAATTAAGGATTTGACTTAAATAAATTAAGGCGAATAAATGGAGATAAAGTTATTAATATTTTGGAATATAACTTATGGTAAAAAGTTTATTTGAAATCAAAGGAGTTGGAATAGAAATCAAAAATATTTATCTAATTGGATTTAAGACAAGAATATAAGAGTATAGGAATTAATAATTGAGTTTAAGAATAAAGATTTTAATTTCCAAATAATAAGAAAGTGCGGATATTAACGCTGCAAATTAATATATTTATAAATTTTAATTCATAATCCAAGCTTGTTAAATCAATTGGAATTGATTGAATTATCTAAGAAATGAAATTTGGCCAATATTAGAAGTTGAAAATATAAAATTGGATTTTATGATTTATTTAATTGATTTAATAAACATTAAAAATAGCCATTTTGTCACGGACTCGGATTTCGACGAAACAAGTTTCATCGGATCTGTATCGGTGAATTATTATAGGGTTTTAAATTTCGTATCGATCGGACTTGTCATTTGATCGTACGGACGCGAAACGCCTTGAAATCAATTTTATTAAAAATCAATTTGAAATCAATTTGGAAATCTTGTTTTCAGCATAACTTCTTCATACGATCGAATTTGGTCGCGAAACTTTTTCCATCGCATTCAGAATATTTTAAAACACCTATTTGGATATATAGTTTTAACAAATTCGGTTCCGGAGGCATAACGGGCTTTTTGGGCCATAACCTGTTGCGTACGTTCATCTATCTAGCCTACCTATTCTAACCCAGCCCAATCTATATATATACAGCTATAAACCCTAGTCTCTATTCTTTAGCTGTACGTTCATTTCTTCACTCTTTTCTCCTCCCCAAATGTATACACTTCAGATCCAGTTTCAATGGCAAATCAAAAGCCAAAACTCAAAAAAATTCAGAAAATTCCACAAAAATTATATGTTGATCTTCTCGAAGCGCGTAATCTACTGGTATAATTCATTTCTCTATTGGGACTGTCGTTTGCTCAGAAAAAATTCAGACAGTCCGTGGCCTCACATCATGGTCGCGACAAAGTTCGTCGGATTGACAAACCCTTTCTGGGTTTTATAGAATGGACGATGGGGATCGCATCAGCGAAGTTCGTTTTGCGTTTTGATGGTTAGATCTGCCTGGAGAGTTGATTTAGGGTTTCGGCCCTAGGACTAACAGCGGCGACGGCGTGCTCCAGAGGGGGCCGGAGTTGGGCCATAGGAGCGGCCGGAGGAGGGGGTTTCGCCAGTGGCAACCCCATGGCCAGCGGCGGCGCGTGGAAGGGAGGAAGCTCGGTCAAAAATTGGATTGGGTGCGTTGACTTTTGGACCGTGCGTGCGTTGCTATGAGTGGAGCGATTTTCTCTGTAGCGCATGCTTTAGGGCAAGGATGCTGACGTGTTTTGTTTGTTGAGGTGATTATGTTCCTTTTTATTAATTTATATTTGAATTTCAACTCGATAAAACCAAATAACTTTTTCATACGATACCCGTTTTACGAACGGTTTTTTTTGTTAGGTTCGTAATTTAATTCCGGACTTGATGACGCTGGTTTGGACAAATTCTGAGACGGACGAATTTTTGGGTTTAAATCGAATTTAAATTCGATTTAAATTCAAAAGGTGAGTGTTTTAACCCACTCACAATTACTAGAAGCTTTTATGTTTGTTAAATAAATTTTAGAAATGAATAGAAATTTATTTATGAGCTTTTGGCATGTTATTTCACCCATATCTGTTGAATTGCATTTTTATTGAATTTAGCTGTTAATTAATTGATTGATTGCGTATTAATTGGCTGTTAGAAATTATTGTTGCATATGAACTGCTAGTTAACAGTTATATAAATTTTGGGGAATATAAACTGTTAGATAAATAGTTGATAAATATAAATTGGAATAAAACTGCCAATTATTACCTGTTGTATATTAACCAAACACATATTGCTATTGATTGATATTGCTTGATGTTTGTGATTGGATGATGGACGTGTTGTTGAATGGATGTTTTATTTGATATCATTGAACTGCAAGTTAGCATACATTTTACATTTCATTCGGGATTGTGGTTTGAAATGATAAAACCGCAAAGTTTTATTTTTAAATTGCGGATTGAAATGATAAATATCCGTATCACTTGACCATAGGATAGAAAATTTTATACAGGCACCGCGGTCTATATATAACTATTTTAATGTGATTTCTATGGTTTGGATTGAATACGGTTTATAAATCTTAAATTTTATATTGTATAAATATTTTATCCCATATTTATATACCTATGAAGTTAAAATTTAGGAATTTAAAAGGTGAATAAATTTCTTTATTGAAATGGAAGAAATTTAGAAAATGGAGTTTGGTAAATTTATATCCTATGTTTAAATGTAAAGTAGAAATTTTAGGATATGATATTTGTAATTGGATTTTCCCAAAATAAATAGAAATGGATATTCTAGTAAAATTTGAAGTGGAAAAATTCTATATATATATATATATATTTTACTAGAAATTGAAGTCTTATTGATTATGGATTTTATGTGAATGGTCAAGATTAATTAATAGAATATTGATTTTGAAAGGATAAAAATCCAACTTTAGTTGAAATATTAATGCTCAAAAATGGGTATAAATATATATGGAAATTGAAATGGTTTTGGAACTTAAGAGTGATATCTAAATTATGGTTTTAACTTTAGATAAAGAAATATTTCCATAAAGCCCTATAACTTATTTCTTTACAAAGTGACAGTAAAGTTAAGCCTTTGAAATTCATATACCGTTGAATATCCAAACCATTTGAGTTTAAAAGTTATGGTTTGAAATTATGGATTTCCAAAAATATTATGCTTTGAAATATTCGATTTTCAGATATTATGAAGTTAAAGCCTTTTTATTATTGGAAAGAAATTATATTTGGGATAAGTGGTAAAATATGGTTTTGGGTTTTGGAATGATATCGTAATATTATGGTTTTGAAATGGATTATATTCTGGTTTTAAAAGTATAAACTGTTTTAAATAACCGCGGTGTTATAATAACGATGGGTTGGCAAAGAGACCGGGATCGGATATGGACATACTCTCTGTCGATACCGAAAACCACTTTGACTAACCGTGTACGCGGTGGAGATTCCAGAATGAAGTAGGTTGGTGGCGACGATTCCTGTAAGGTAAATACGTGGACCCGACTCCCGTGAGTTGGCATAAGGTGGCTAAAACAGGAGCGATCGACGGGTTAATGAGGTCATTCCTCTGATCGGACACTCCTCTTCGATATTATACTATGACTTTGGATTGATTCAGTGGCCACTTCTATTTTTTTTATTTGGGGAGTTGTTTCGAGGTGGGCGGTTGCTGCGGCTTCGCGTTACCATCGGCCCGGAAGCGTAATTGGTATATCTACCCTGGCATTGCCTAGTTGTGCCGTGTCACCTACCCTATCGCGCCTTGTACGAGTTTGGTTTTCTCCCGTAGCCCGTGTGGTATCCTCTAGTTGCTTCCCGAGTAGGAGGAGCTATGATATTGGATGGACTACTGGGACTATTACGTGTTAAGGGCTATATGGGTAACCCCTTAACGCTATTAAAAAGTAAGTTTATTTTATAAATAGACACTATTATAATAACGCAATATACTACATAGTAAATAGTTTAACGGATCCTTAGGAGATGTAAATCCCGAACATCTCTTGAGTTACTGTACTCATATTTATTTCTGTTTATTTAACTCACATAAGATATTCTAGTCTGACTCGGGTGTTTTTGTCTATTCAAATTCGCTCGGGTCAGTCCGAGCGTTTCAGGATAGCAGGTTTTAGCTTTGGAGGACGAAGACGAAGATTCAGTATTATTTTATATATATAGTATTGCACTACACACTCTTTATATTCCGCTGCATTGTGTATTGGTATGTGTAACTCTGATGTTCATTATATAAGTGAAATAACTGTTTTGTAAACTGTTTTGAACTGTATATTTATTATTATATTTTACCCTTCCGCTGTGAGATTCTATTTTGTTTTATTCCTTCTCTGTTTTTCTTATTTACCCCATAACAATCCGCCCTTGCGTATGCTTTGAATTGGCAAGTGTGTCGTTTTAAAGTGTGTGAAAAGGCGGGACGCTACATAGCCGCAGTTACCGCCCACCTCGGACTAACTCCCCAAAATCAAAATATAGAAGTGGCCACTGAATCAATCCAAAATCAAAGTATAATATCGAAGAGGAGGGTCCGATCAGAGGAATGACCTCATTGGCCTGAGAATCGCTCCTTTTTTAGCCACCTTATGCCAACTCACGGGAGTCGGGTCCACGTATTTACCTTACAGGAAACGTCGCCACCACCTACTTCATTCTGGAATCTCCACCGCGTACACGGTTAGTCAAAGTGGTTTTCGGTATCGACAGAAAGTATGTCCATATCCGATCCCGGTCTCTTTGCCAACCCATCGTTATTATAACACCGCGGTCATTTAAAAATAGGTTATACTTTAAAAATCAGAATAAACATTCCATTTCATAACCATGAATACGATATTATTTCAAAACCCAAAACCATATTTTATCACTTATCCCAAATATAATTCTTTTCCAAAATCATAATGCTTTCACTTCATAACGTTTGAAAATCAAATATTTTCAAAGCATAATATTTTGAAAATCATAATTTAAAACCATAACTTCTAAAAAAAAAAACTTGAATGGTTTGGACATTCAACGGTATATGAATTAAATGGTTTAAATTAAATGTTACTTTGTAAAGAAATAGTTCTCATGGCTTTACAAATACATTTCTTTAGTAAAGTATAAACCAAAATTTATATTATCTCTCTCAAGTTCCAAAACCACTTCAATTTATTTATATATACGTATATCCATTTTGAGTAACAATATTTCAAACCAAAATTGGATTTTATTCTTTCAACAGATCCATTGTTCTATTAATTAGTCTTGAATATTCACATAAAATCCATAAATAATAAGACTTCAATTTCTAGTGATAAAATATATATATCTTCCCAATTCAAATTATACTAGAATATTCATTTCAATTTATTTTGGGAAAAATCCAATTATAAATATCATATCTTAAAATTTCCAAACTTAACATTTAAACATATGATATAAATTATTAAACTCCATTTTCTTAATTTTCTTCCATTTTTAATAAAGATTTTTATACACCTTTTAATTTCAAAATTTTCAACTTCATATGTATATATATATTGTAGAAAAATATTTATACAATATAAACTTTAAGATTATTATAAACCGTATTCCATCCAAACCATAGAAATCACATAAAATAGTTATATATAGACCGCGGTGCCTGTATATAATTTTCTATCCTATGGTCAAGTGATACAGATATTTATCATTTCAATCCGTAAATTAAAAAAAAAAAAAAAAATTTTGCGGTTGTATATCATTTCAAACCACAATCCCGAATGAAAGGAAATATGCATGATAATTTGCAATTTTATGAAATACAATAAAACATCCATCAACATCACCCATCATCCAATCACAATCATCAAGCAATATCAATCAATAACAATTTATATTTGATAATATATAACAGGTAATAACTGGCAATTTTATTCAGAATAAATTTAACAACTATTAATCTAACAGTTTATATTCAGTAATAATCTATATAACTGTTAACTAGCAGTTTATAGGCAAACAAATAAATTCTAACTATCAATTAATACGCAACAAATAAATTAAATTAACAGTTAAATTTAATAAATGCAATTCAACAAATATGAGTGAAATAAACATGCCAAATACTCATACATAAATTTCTATTCATTTCTAAAATTAATTTAACAAACATAAAAGCTTCTAGTAGTTGTGAGTGGGTTAAACACTCACCTTTGTAATTTAAATCGAATTTAAATTCAATTTAAACTCAAAATTTTGACGTTCTCCAAATCCATCCAAACCAGCGTCAAAACGTCAGAATTCCGATACGATCCCAGCAAAACAAACCGCGCGTGAATCCGAGCTCGTATGCAAAAGTTATGAAAATTTGAAAAATGGAAAATTCTGGTCCTGGGTCGACTTCGGGTTCGACTTCGGTGCGCCGCCTCAATTCCCCGGTGCTTGCTTGGAGTTTTCGCCAAAACGACCCGGAGCGACCCGAGTCATTTTCTTCCTAACCCGAAGTTGCTCTAGGGTTTTCTCCCCTGAAACCCGAAGCGCGACCAGAAGCTGCTGCAGATCCACATTTTTTTTCTTCTTTTTTTTTGAAATTGAAATTATTTTTTTGGAATTTGAGAATTAGGGTTTTTTTTTTCTGCCATTAGAATGAGGAGTTGAGAAGGAGATGAAGAAAAATGTACGTACAGCCAAATGACAATAGGAAGGAGGCTAGGGTTTATGATCGCATATATATAGACAAATAGAAGAAGGCTAGGTGGGTACGGATAACGAACGCGCTAAACGGTAGTTGGCCCAAAAAGCCCGTTCTGACCCCGGAACGAAATTTATCAAACCCATATATCTAGATAGGTAATTTAAAATATCCTGAACGCGATGGAAAAAGTTTCACGTCCAAATTTGATCGTATGAAGAAGTTATGCTGAAAACAAGATTTCCAAATTGATTTCAAATTGATTTTAATAAAATTGATTTTCAAGGCGTTTCGCGTCCGTACGATCAAACGACAGGTCCGATCGATACGAAACTTGAAACCCTATAATAATTCACCGATACGGATCCGATGAAACTGGTTTCATCGAAATCCGAGTCCGTGACCAAAATGGCTATTTTCAATATTCATTAAATAAATTATAAAAATCCAATTTTTTACATCTAAATTCAAAAATTGACCAAATTTCTCCCTTTAAATTTTCTTAATTATTTACTCCAATTCTAAACAATTCAAGTGTCAATACATAGTTGTTCTATTCATCAATTTAGATGTTAATCCTTACTTAAAGGTTAAATTCCAATTTTTAATAAATTCAACATTATACGTTTGATTAAATTTATTAAATTCACTTTCTTTCTATTATTCAAAGTTATTGATGTCAATTTAATGAAACTAACATTGGCTCAATATCTATACATTAAAAATCTCAATTCTAAACTTAGATCTCAACTTATGAAATAGTTAAAAAAAATAAATTCCATCTAAATCTACATCTTCCTACTATCTAAATATTTAGAAAAATTACTTACCACTTTTTATTGTAAATTTCTAAACTAGTAGATTTGTGTCATTTCTAGCCCTCTGGATATTTTAAATTAACTAAAAGCAAATTTACATATAATTTCCATCGTCAATTATTTTAGTGAATAAATCTTCAAAGGTTACTGCAATTAATCCCATAAATTGCAATAAATTCTAATAAATTTGACTCTATTTGATTACAACTCACAAATAAATCAATTATTCCCCAACTACAAAGTTACCGTTTCTTATATATATATATCACTACAGTAATACTTCCAAATGTTCATCCTTTGTTTGCATAAATTACTGTATTCAATTGAATTGTAATATTGTTAACTTACACATAAATAAAACTTAACAACTAATAGAATAAATAACTTACAAAATTTGTTGTCATAAATATATTTTATAAGTCTACACTTAATTATTATCTTACAATACGTTTTTACGTTACTATAAAATTTATACACTCTTCCGTTACCATATTAATAATTACTAAAGTAACGTTCATTCTTAATAACAACGTTATACTATTCAACATATAAAAGGACTCCATTCCCCAAATACATTCATTTATATTTATTCCCTTAAAGTTCTCCTTTATTGACTAGACACATTAATTTAGATTCATTTACATCGAATGCCCTTCTTAGCTATATACTCAATACATGTTAAATCTAAATATATTTTTTTATCCCTTTTATTCAAATTCACTTATACCATCAATAACAAAATGTTGCCCTAAATTTAGATTCAATTATATACATTAGATAAATGGGTAAACTTTTGTAATTATCCCATATATGAAAATATTTTTATGCATACATTTCCACTTACTTACTATGCATTCATTTATTAAATTACTAATTGCCTTAGTCAACTTATCCCCTATTTACTGCCAAATTTCTCACTTGGTTATAGTTTATAAACCTATATACATACCTAGGCAAATCAAGTTCTAGTCCTGTTGTTATTTATATTATATTGGGTATGCACAATTAAGAGGTTAATTAATTATTTCTACCAAATTATCTTCATACATTTAGTTCCAAATCTTATAGGATTAAATTCTAATTACTTACCCTTAATCCATCAATTACATATTCAATGCAAACATGCATTTGAAACCTTTTTATTCTAAATAAATTTTATTAAGTGTTGACATCCACTAATAGAATTCACCTTTATTACAACCAAAGGTAACCTCTTCACTACTGATTTTATATTAATGAATCTCATTTAGTTAATATTTTTATTAATATTTTCAATTCAACATTTATTGATTTCTTATAATTTACTTTTTAACAAAAAGTGACAAATTACATTATCCAAATCTATTGTCATAAAATTTTATTGTTACACTAAATTACAACTACTATACCAAATTTCTACATTTCTTTTATATTCCAATACATAAATATTTCCCAAAATTTCATCTTTTATTTGCATAACTTACCGTATCTAAATTTTATTGGAAATTTTGTTAACTTTACGCATAAATAAAGTTAGAACCTCAATTAATTCATTCCATTTTGGTTTCATTCTTTATATCACATTAATCATCATATTATGAATGGAAATTTATCTAGGTTACATCTTATTTATTCACTTACCAATATTCCACACTAACTGCAATAATTTAGTGCGTTAATTGAATTGATCAAAATAAAACTTAACAAACTAATAGAATAAATAACGTACAAAAATTTATTGTCATTAATCTATTTCATAAGTCTACACTCAAATACTCACTTAAAATAAGTTTTACGTTTCCATTAATTCGCGTTCGCACACCCGTTACTATATTAAAAATTACTAAAGTAACGTTTTTCTTAATAACAACATTAAAATTTCTCAATATTTAAATGAACTTTATTTCCAATACATGCTACCTAATTGCATTTACTTATGATCTTATCCAAACATTCATTTATATTTTATTTCCATCAATTAGTTAATATTTACATCCATTTATTTACAATTTACTTCCATTATACAATTGCAATTTATTATAGTTATTATTACATTAAATACTATTTCAATTTTATTCTTTTAGTATTAATTAAACAATCATATTTAAATCAAGATATTATAATGTTTTTCACTATTTATTTACACTCCATTAAAACCCAACAGTCATCTCAATCACTTTTGAATTTGCATTAAATTGGTTGTCCAGCAACTGCCATTTGTATTACTATCTTAATTCTTATACAGTTACCGTTTTACCAATTTACTAATACATAGGTAATTTAAATTTTTGTCTTTAATTCTTTATTTTATATTTTATTCAAGTGCAACAAATTACACTATTCCTTTATTGATATTTCACCTAACCTTTCAACAATTAAGTTAAATAACCGTTTCTACAATTCATTATTAATTATAAATTTAATTCTCCTTTATTTATGCAACTTACACAAGGGTATAAATCTTCCATTATCTCAATCATTAGATTTCTATTAAATTTAACAATAATTAAGATTTTTAATTACCGGTGCTATAAATTTTCATTTAGCGTTCATCTAGTATTAATTTACCTCCTTTATATATATATTTCCCTTTTCTACAAAATTTAAATTTCAAAATCCTTTTTAATTAAAAATTTAATTGTCGAAATTTACGGGTCGTTACACTCTCCCCCACTCAAAACTTTTCGTCCCCGAAAAGGAAAAGAAGGGAAAAGAAGAATTTTGAAATCAATATTTTAAATTTACAAAATTAGTTAATTTAGCTAAAATATACAAATTTATATAATGTGAAATATTTAAGTGGTTTCAACCATTAAACAACCAAACAAAACAACAACCATCAACCTTACAAACAGCATACCTACACAAGACAAAGCAACCATTTAATTCATCAAACAAATAGTTATTCGGGTTCAGAACTTGAAATTTGTATGGAATGAAAATAACTATCAAGTGCATCCTTTACTCAACAGTCTTAGACGGAACAAAGATAGATTATTTATTCATCTAAAACTTCAAATTCCTCACCCAACAACCATAAATCAAACAATACAATTCAAACCAACAACCAAATTAACTTATTATACATTTAATTCATGCTTTAGTTGTTTGATTTTTTTTTTTTTTTTTTTTTTATGGAGGGATTTCTTCATTTCCTACAAATTTCATTTTCCATTTATTACAAAATTCATTATATTGGTATCCTATTTTATTTACTTAAGTTTATATCATCTATTTATAATCTTACCTTTACTTATATAGTAGAATTTCCAATTTAACTTAAGTTTATACAATTTGATTCTCATTTTATCACAGCAAATTCATTGATTACTTTCATTACCTTACTCTTCACTTGTAAGAATTTCCCTTACATTTTCTTACTAACTTTGCACTTTTCTTATATGGTAAGTTATATATGTTTTAAGAATGTAAGTGGAAATTTATACAAGTTTCTTCTCAATTCCTTTAATTAATTAATGGTTCATCAAATATATATTCGTTTTATAAATTAAAATTTCAACTTACCTTTAATTTCATTCATTTATTAAATGTTGACGTTTCTATTATATTTAATAGTAGTAACAATTTAATTTCTCACTTCCACTTATATTAAACTGGTAGCATTTAAATCACACTTAAGTTTATAACCCTGCACATCAATCTTTATTTGTTAAAGAATTTCATTTTATTTACTTAAGTTTAAAATCACCTATTAATAATACTTATCTTAAATTATGGAAAAATTCAAATTATAAATTAAGTTTATACCATTATATTCTTATTTATAATAGCAATTCATTGAATCCTTCATTATTTCCCAAAATTCCTACTTGTAAAATATTCAATTCCAATCTCTCATTTAACATTTCAACTTTTTATATTTGGTAAGTTATATATATGTTAAAGAAAAATGCAATTGAACTTATACAAGATTATCTAAATTCTTTTAATTCATTCATTGTTCAATAAATCTTTACCTCTCTTATAAGTTAAAATTTTAACTTCCTTTATAACTTAGCATTAATTCTCTAAATTAGAGGTTTCACTTCATTAATTACTTACCTTTTATTTCACTAAAATAATTTAAACCATTAATTAATGGAAATTTAAGAATTAAATACCGGTCAAATTTCAAATTATCTTAAAAAAAATAATAAATAATTTCTTACAACTTTTATATCTCAATTATATTTGTAAAAATTAAAATTTTAGATATTTTCAAAATAAATCTGCAGTAGAATTTACTACAGTGGTCTTTCCCCTTCGAAACTTGAAAATGAAAGTCGATGATGCGGCCGCCATCACCGAAATTATTTTCCAACGACAGAGAGGAAAGTACAAAATTTATTTTCTCCAAAATCTTCTTTAAAACAATTCTTCTGAATTAAAATGAAATATTTATAGAAGAAAATACTTATAAACTAAAGCATTATATTTCATAAATCCTTTGAAAGCAAATTTTTAAAATCCCAGGCTTAAGTTCTAAAATCTCCAATTTGATTTATTCTAATTTCAACTTAGCTTCAATTATTATAAATATTTTTATTTCCTAACACCCAATCTATATCAATCAAATATATACATAATATCATTTAAAACTTTATTTTATATATAGAAAATATAATAGGCAAAATTATTTCATTCACCTATATTAAAACGGATATTATGTCGGTCTGTCCTATTAAGTGTTTAGAAATCCCTATTGATGACATAGCGTCCCATGCATCAACCAGAATTTATAAATACAAAGCGGAACAGATTAACACAATATCAAAATCTTTTATCAACACTAACAAATACGCTCTCTCATATATATACACTCAGCGACTCCCATAGGGTATTACTACCCTATTAACAAAGAGTCAAACCCCACAAAGCCAAAGTTTATCGCTAAACCAAAGCTCTGATACCAACTGTAACATCCCCCCTTTTCGCACACTTTAAACCGACACACGTGCCAATTCAAAACATACGCAAGGGCGGATTGTTATGGGGTAAATAAGAAAAACAGAGAAGAAATAAAGCAAAATAGAATCTCACAGCGGAAGGATAAGATATAATAATCAATATACAGTTCATGATAACTGTTTACAAAATATTTATTTTACTTATATAATGAATATCAGAGTTACACATACCAATACAATCAATGCAGCGGAAATTTAGAGTGTGGTGCAATACTATAAATAATATAATACGGATTCTTCGTCTTCGTCCTCCAAAGCTAAAATCTTCGATCCTGAAATGCTCGGACTGACCCGAGCGAATTTGAAAAGACAAAAACACTCGAGTCAGACTAAAAGATCTTATGTGAGTTAAATTAACAGAAATAAATATGAGTACAGTAACTCAAGAGATGTTCGGGATTTACATCTCCTAAGGATCCGTTAAACTATTTACTATGTAGTATATTGCGCTATTATAATAGTGTCTATTTATAAAATAAACTTACTTTTTAATAGCGTTAAGGGGTTACCCATATAGCCCTTAACACAAATAATGCCAATAGTCTATACAGTACCGTAATACCTCCTGATCGGGAAGCTACCAGAGGATACTCCATAGGTACGACACAAATAGAAACTCGTAGTAAAGGCTCGGTATGGTAGGTGACACGGCACAACTAGGCAATGCCAGGGTAGATATACCAATTGCTATCCAGGCTGGTGGAAACGCGTAGCCGCAGTTACCGCCCACCTCGGACTAACTCCCCAAAATCAAAATATAGAAGTGGCCACTGAATCAATCCAAAATCAAAGTATAATATCGAAGAGGAGGGTCCGATCAGAGGAATGACCTCATTGGCCTGAGAATCGCTCCTGTTTTAGACACCTTATGCCAACTCACGGGAGTCGGGTCCACGTATTTACCTTACAGGAAACGTCGCCACCACCTACTTCATTCTGGAATCTCCACCGCGTACACGGTTAGTCAAAGTGGTTTTCGGTATCGACAGAGAGTATGTCCATATCCGATCCCGGTCTCTTTGCCAACCCATCGTTATTATAACACCGCGGTCATTTAAAAATAGGTTATACTTTAAAAATCAGAATAAACATTCCATTTCATAACCATGAATACGATATTATTTCAAAACCCAAAACCATATTTTATCACTTATCCCAAATATAATTCTTTTCCAAAATCATAATGCTTTAACTTCATAACGTTTGAAAATCAAATATTTTCAAAGCATAATATTTTGAAAATCATAATTTAAAACCATAACTTCTAAAAAAACACTTGAATGGTTTGGACATTCAACGGTATATGAATTAAATGGTTTAACTTAAATGTTACTTTGTAAAGAAATAGTTCTCATGGCTTTACAAATACATTTCTTTATTAAAGTCTAAACCAAAATTTATATTATCTCTCTCAAGTTCCAAAATCACTTCAATTTATTTATATATACGTATATCCATTTTGAGTAACAATATTTCAAACCAAAATTGGATTTTATTCTTTCAACAGATCCATTGTTCTATTAATTAGTCTTGAATATTCACATAAAATCCATAAATAATAAGACTTCAATTTCTAGTGATAAAATATATATATCTTCCCAATTCAAATTATACTAGAATATTCATTTCAATTTATTTTGGGAAAAATCCAATTATAAATATCATATCTTAAAATTTCCAAACTTAACATTTAAACATATGATATAAATTATTAAACTCCATTTTCTTAATTTTCTTCCATTTTTAATAAAGATTTTTATACACCTTTTAATTTCAAAATTTTCAACTTCATATGTATATATATATGGAAGAAAAATATTTATACAATATAAACTTTAAGATTATTATAAACCGTATTCCATCCAAACCATAGAAATCGCATAAAATAGTTATATATAGACCGCGGTGCCTGTATATAATTTTCTATCCTATGGTCAAGTGATACGGATATTTATCATTTCAATCCGTAAATTAAAAAAAAAATATATAATTTTGCGGTTGTATTTCATTTCAAACCACAATCCCGAATGAAAGGAAATATGCATGATAATTTGCAATTTTATGAAATACAATAAAACATCCATCAACATCACCCATCATCCAATCACAATCATCAAGCAATATCAATCAATAACAATTTATATTTGATAATATATAATAGGTAATAACTGGCAATTTTATTCAGAATAAATTTAACAACTATTAATCTAACAGTTTATATTCAGTAATAATCTATATAACTGTTAACTAGCAGTTTATAGGCAAACAAATAAATTCTAACTATCAATTAATACGCAACAAATAAATTAAATTAACAGTTAAATTTAATAAATGCAATTCAACAAATATGAGTGAAATAAACATGCCAAATACTCATACATAAATTTCTATTCATTTCTAAAATTAATTTAACAAACATAAAAGCTTCTAGTAGTTGTGAGTGGGTTAAACACTCACCTTTGGAATTTAAATCGAATTTAAATTCAATTTAAACTCAAAATTTTGACGTTCTCCAAATCCATCCAAACCAGCGTCAAAACGTCAGAATTCCGATACGATCCCAACAAAATAAACCGCGCGTGAATCCAAGCTCGTATGCAAAAGTTATGAAAATTTGAAAAATGGAAAATTCGGGTCCTGGGTCGACTTCGGGTTCGACTTCGGGTTCGACTTCGGTGCGCCGCCTCAATTCCCCGGTGCTTGCTTGGAGTTTTCGCCAAAACGACCCGGAGCGACCCGAGTCATTTTCTTCCTGACCCGAAGTTGCTCTAGGGTTTTCTCCCCTGAAACCCGAAGCGCGACCAGAAGCTGCTGCAGATCCGCATTTTTTTTTTTTTTGAAATTGAAATTATTTTTTTGGAATTTGAGAATTAGGGTTTTTTTTTCTGCCATTAGAATGAGGAGTTGAGAAGGAGATGAAGAAAAATGTACGTACAGCCAAATGACAATAGGAAGGAGGCTAGGGTTTATGATCGCATATATATAGACAAATAGAAGAAGGCTAGGTGGGTACGGATAACGAACGCGCTAAACGGTAGTTGGCCCAAAAAGCCCGTTCTGACCCCGGAACGAAATTTATCAAACCCATATATCCAGATAGGTAATTTAAAATATCCTGAACGCGATGGAAAAAGTTTCACGTCCAAATTTGATCGTATGAAGAAGTTATGCTGAAAACAAGATTTCCAAATTGATTTCAAATTGATTTTAATAAAATTGATTTTCAAGGCGTTTCGCGTTCGTATGATCAAACGACAGGTCCGATCGATACGAAACTTGAAACCCTATAATAATTCACCGATACGGATCCGATGAAACGGTTTCATTGAAATCCGAGTCCGTGACCAAAATGGCTATTTTCAATATTCATTAAATAAATTATAAAAATCCAATTTTTTACGTCTAAATTCAAAAATTGACCAAATTTCTCCCTTTAAATTTTCTTAATTATTTACTCCAATTCTAAACAATTCAAGTGTCAATACATAGTTGTTCTATTCATCAATTTAGATGTTAATCCTTACTTAAAGGTTAAATTCCAATTTTTAATAAATTCAACATTATACGTTTGATTAAATTTATTAAATTCACTTTCTTTCTATTATTCAAAGTTATTGATGTCAATTTAATGAAACTAACATTGGCTCAATATCTATACATTAAAAATCTCAATTCTAAACTTAGATCTCAACTTATGAAATAGTTAAAAAAAAAAAATTCCATCTAAATCTACATCTTCCTACTATCTAAATATTTAGAAAAATTACTTACCACTTTTTATTGTAAATTTCTAAACTAGTAGATTTGTGTCATTTCTAGCCCTCTGGATATTGTAAATTAACTAAAAGAAAATTTACATATAATTTACATCGTCAATTATTTTAGTGAATAAATCTTCAAAGGTTACTGCAATTAATCCCATAAATTGCAATAAATTCTAATAAATTTGACTCTATTTGATTACAACTCACAAATAAATCAATTATTCCCCAACTACAAAGTTACCGTTTCTTATATATATATCACTACAGTAATACTTCCAAATGTCCATCCTTTGTTTGCATAAATTACTGTATTCAATTGAATTGTAATATTGTTAACTTACACATAAATAAAACTTAACAACTAATAGAATAAATAACTTACAAAATTTGTTGTCATAAATATATTTTATAAGTCTACACTTAATTATTATCTTACAATACGTTTTTACGTTACTATAAAATTTATACACTCTTCCGTTACCATATTAATAATTACTAAAGTAACGTTCATTCTTAATAACAACGTTATACTATTCAACATATAAAAGGACTCCATTCCCCAAATACATTCATTTATATTTATTCCCTTAATGTTCTCCTTTATTGACTAGACACATTAATTTAGATTCATTTACATCGAATGCCCTTCTTAGCTATATACTCAATACATGTTAAATCTAAATAATTTTTTTTATCCCTTTTATTCAAATTCACTTATACCATCAATAACACAATGTTGCCCTAAATTTAGATTCAATTATATACATTAGATAAATGGGTAAACTTTTGTAATTATCCCATATATGAAAATATTTTTATGCATACATTTCCACTTACTTACTATGCATTCATTTATTAAATTACTAATTGCCTTAGTCAACTTATCCCATATTTACTACCAAATTTCTCACTTGGTTATAGTTTATAAACCTATATACATACCTAGGCAAATCAAGTTCTAGTCCTGTTGTTATTTATATTATATTGGGTATGCACAATTAAGAGGTTAATTAATTATTTCTACCAAATTATCTTCATACATTTAGTTCCAAATCTTATAGGATTAAATTCTAATTACTTACCCTTAATCCATCAATTACATATTCAATGCAAACATGCGTTTGAAACCTTTTTATTCTAAATAAATTTTATTAAGTGTTGACATCCACTAATAGAATTCACCTTTATTACAACCAAAGGTAACCTCTTCACTACTGATTTTATATTAATGAATCTCATTTTAGTTAATATTTTTATTAATATTTTCAATTCAACATTTATTGATTTCTTATAATTTACTTTTTAACAAAAAGTGACAAATTACATTATCCAAATCTATTGTCATAAAATTTTATTGTTACACTAAATTACAACTACTATACCAAATTTCTACATTTCTTTTATATTCCAATACATAAATATTTCCCAAAATTTCATCTTTTATTTGCATAACTTACCGTATCTAAATTTTATTGAAAATTTTGTTAACTTTACGCATAAATAAAGTTAGAACCTCAATTAATTCATTCCATTTTGGTTTCATTCTTTATATCACATTAATCATCATATTATGAATGGAAATTTATCTAGGTTACATCTTATTTATTCACTTAGCAATATTCCACACTAACTGCAATAATTTAGTGCATTAATTGAAATTGATCAAAATAAAACTTAACAAACTAATAGAATAAATAACGTACAAAAATTTATTGTCATTAATCTATTTCATAAGTCTACACTCAAATACTCACTTAAAATAAGTTTTACGTTTCCATTAATTCGCGTTCGCACACGCGTTACTATATTAAAAATTACTAAAGTAACGTTTTTCTTAATAACAACATTAAAATTTCTCAATATTTAAATGAACTTTATTTCCAATACATGCTACCTAATTGCATTTACTTATGATCTTATCCAAACATTCATTTATATTTTATTTCCATCAATTAGTTAATATTTACATCCATTTATTTACAATTTACTTCCATTATACAATTGCAATTTATTATAGTTATTATTACATTAAATACTATTTCAATTTTATTCTTTTAGTATTAATTAAACAATCATATTTAAATTAAGATATTATAATGTTTTTCACTATTTATTTACACTCCATTAAAACCCAACAGTCATCTCAATCACTTTTGAATTTGCATTAAATTGGTTGTCCAGCAACTGTCATTTGTATTACTATCTTAATTCTTATACAGTTACCGTTTTACCAATTTACTAATACATAGGTAATTTAAATTTTTGTCTTTAATTCTTTATTTTATATTTTATTCAAGTGCAACAAATTACACTATTCCTTTATTGATATTTCACCTAACCTTTCAACAATTAAGTTAAATAACCGTTTCTACAATTCATTATTAATTATAAATTTAATTCTCCTTTATTTATGTAACTTACACAAGGGTATAAATCTTCCATTATCTCAATCATTAGATTTCTATTAAATTTAACAATAATTAAGATTTTTAATTACCGTTGCTATAAATTTTCATTTAGCGTTCATCTAGTATTAATTTACCTCCTTTATATATATATTTCCCTTTTCTACAAAATTTAAATTTCAAAATCCTTTTTAATTAAAAATTTAATTGTCGAAATTTACGGGTCGTTACATCGATTTTGTGATTGGCATTGATATATTTGTCAATATTTGTGGTTTGGTGAATAAAATAAAGAATATGACATTCTTTTTAATGCTTTGAGATTTCTGGAGATATTGTATGATTTTAGTTTTTATTTAATGCATACTTGTCGCGGTATGGCATTATTGTTATCATACGTTTTTGTCATATCTCTTATTCTATCTCATTTTATCTGATATTTATTGCTAGAATAATCCGTTTATTATTTTCTTATTGAATAATACTCGGGTCAGACCGAGACTTTACAGGTGCTTCTGCTTGACTCCTTATCAGGGATCATTAACTGACTTTTATCTAAATACATTAGATTGGTAGTTTTTGTTGTTATACATTTGAGATAGAGACTCCTTGATGTATACATATTCTTTTGTCTAACACTTGTATCTATTCTTTTGTGATATTGTGGATCTTGTTTGACCACTACTCAGATGAACACTTTTAGGTGTTATATTCATATCTGTTTCCGCCTTTGAGATATGAACATCTATGACTGATTTATGTTATGCTTATTTCTATACTTCTTTTTGAAGACCTGTGGCACCCCACTTCTATACCCATGCTAGCCATGGACACTACGGGGTAATGCCGTCAACTAGCGCGGAGAATAAGGCTGTTGAGGAGCGACCATCCGTGTAATTGCTTTGTGCGAGCACCGATATGCCAGATAAAATATAAAAATCCGACACACCGACACAAACTCAAAGCTACTACACAGTGGCTATAATATCTTCGAAAACAAACAAAGATATAAACATAACACAAATCAGTCACAGATATCCATATCACAAAGGCGGAAAAAGATACGAATATAACACATGAAAGTGTACATCAGAGTAGTGGTCAAACAAGATCCACAATACCACAAAAGAATAGCTACAAGTACTAGACAAAAGAATAAGGATACATCAATGAGTCTATATCTCAAATGTAAACAACAAAAACTACTAATCTAAGTAGTTAGCCAAAAGTTAGGGTGATAATCCTAGATGTGAAGTCAAGCAGAAGCACCTGTAACATCTCGGTCTGACTCGAGTATTGTATAATAAGAAAATAATAAACGGATCAGTCTAGCTATAAATATCAGATGAAATGATATAGAATAAGAGATATGAAAAGAACATATGATAACCATAAAGCCATATTGTGATAAGTATGTAATTGAAAATCAACTAGGGATTAATCAATATCACAAGAATCTTCTCAAAGATCAAAAGGAATGTCGTACTCTTTATTTTTATTCACCAAACCATAAATATTGACATTAATATCAATGCCAATCACAAAAGTTAATGACACACAAATTCACTGATGCACAAATATTGATAAAACTTATCAATGTAAATCACGAAAATTGGTGAAACACAAATTCTAGAAATCATCAATGGAAATCCAGAATTCACAAAAAGGGGGAGGCCTATCACAAAACGGGAGCATGAAAACTCACCAACACGTGTATCACAAAATGGAACGCTATTGCATGGTTGCTAACCATTAATTTTGAGCCGAAGCTCCACAAAACGGCCCGAAGACCCTGGGTCGCTACCCCACCAAATTGAGCCGAAGCTCCACAGAAACGGGGTTTAGTCTCCCTCGTAGACAAAGAGACATCGCACATTTGCTAGTCTAAATCACAAAAATGAGCATCAATGATCATCAAGAAGTGTCAATTACAGTAAGCTCGTAAATATAAAAGCTTAGCTTCATGTCCCATAACCACTAGCTTAACTAAAATATTTACGAACAAATTGTAGATCTCCACTCAAAAATTGTCACAAGAGATTCAATCGAACAAGTCCAAGAATTAACCGGTGAAGTAAACACAAGCGTTTCATACCACTTATTTTACTAAGCTGTTTAGTTAGATTTCTCATACGAGTGAGATAAAGGTTTGTATATGCTAGTAGATTGGAAAACGGTTTAAGAAACGAGCTTTGTAGTAAGATAGGGTTGAAATCATTTCGATGAAAGAGTTTTGATATTTACTACTAGTATTGAAACCTTTATATTTTTAAAGTGATGAATCACAAAAATGATTGTAGAAACAATAAATCGCAAAAATTCACATTCGAAGACGTGAATAAAATCCAAAGAATTCGATTCCAAATCCATCAAAGTGGTAATACCCTTGCGACTTAACAGCCACAACTTACGACTTAATACGATACAACACAAGAAATCAGCGGCTCAACTCATATGACTCCATGGCATATGACCTAAGAGATCAGCGACTTTAAGAAATAGCATGCGGCCTAACAGGCAGAGCGACTTAAGGAGTAAAGGCTGAGCGACCTAAGTGGTTGCGACCTAAGGGGTGAGAGAAGGCAGAGCGACAACGACCTAAGCATGACGCGACCTAAGTATGGCGCGACCAATGCAGCTTGCGACATAATAGGCCGAGCGACCTAATGGGTTGCGACCTAAGGAGGAAGGCCGAACGACTTAAGATGGAACGACCAAGCCGAGCGATTTATATGGTCAGCGACCTAAGGCAGGCCGACTCATAGCAAGGCGAGTGACCTAACATGGCGCGACCTAAGTTGGTTGCGACCTAAGTTATGGCGCGACCCATAACAAGGGGTGCGACCAAGCTGAGCGCCTTAAGGGGTGGAACGACCTAACTCAAGGCGTGACCAAAGCATGGCGCGACCTAACTGCAAGCGACCTAACTGTAGGCCGAGACATATGTATGCAGGCCGAACGACCTAAGCAACAGAAATGCAAAAAAAACTTTCTCAATTTGCAACCAATGGAGCACAGACGCTAGGGGTTTTCGCCCATCGGCTACCTGGTCCTATTGGCTCCTCGATGCATCACCAAAAACGTGTTCAATCATCAAATTTAGGATTTTTTAAAGATTTGAATCAAAACACTAAAAATTGAAAATTTCACAAATTCAATCCAAACCAAAAGCAAATGCCCATGAATAAGTGTTAGGAATTCATACCCAACAATCAAAGATAGTTATGGACAAAGATGTGAGATAAAAATATCACCTTTTCACAAAATCAATGAAGGAGAAGCTTAAAAGCAAAGGAGGAATCGACCACACTTCAATCTCAATACAAGAATCTTGAATCAATGGCTCCTCTTTGGATTTGGAGTTGGATGTTGGATTTGCATACGAACCAGAGCTTGGAGTTTTATTTCCCTTTCCTCTCCCCATTTTTGATGAAGCTTGAGTGTTAGGAAATGAAAGTAAAGTAATGAAGGGAAGAGGGGGTTGAGCTAGAGTTAATAGTTTAGGCTAATGGGCTAAACCAAACCCGAAACCCAAAGTGAATAAGTGGCAAAATTCCACTAACTCCAAACATATCAAAGTTTATACTCAAAAAGATCGCAAACGGCATTTTGGAACCAATGGAAGTGGTCTCGAGTTCTAATTCGACCGTATGCAAAAAAAGTAACTTTTCGGACTAAAATCCGACTAACGATAAAATATTTAAATACTCAATCGTAAAATATGCGGGTTGTTACAGACTCCCCTCCTTAAAGAAATTGCATCCACGCAATATTTAAGAAGAAAATATAAGGTAACAACCATGAAAGCATGTCAACACAAAAGAAACATGAAATAAGAAATTCACCTCAAAGAGCACGGGAAAGTAAGTCTGGATGTGTTCGCTCGATAATTCTCTAGATTCCCAAGAGCAATCCTTAGGATTTGAGGACCATTGAACTTTAACAAGCGGAACATCTTTATTTCAAAGGCGTTTGACCTCCGAAGCAATAATACGAGTAGGATGTTGCTCATAAGTTAAATTAGGCGAAACTTCAATTTCTTCTACAACACTGGGCTCAAGAATAGAATCGGAATCTCGAAGGCATTTCCGTAATTGAGAAACGTGAAACACGTCATGAATAGCAGAAAATTGAGCCGATAATAAAAGGCGATAAGCCACGGAACCTATACGTTCAGTGATAGGAAATAGCCCAATATATCGAGGCGCTCATTTTCCCGATCGACTGAAACGTACATCACCCTTCATAGGTGAAACTCGAATAAACACAAAATCTCCAACGGAAAATTCTAATTTCCTTCTTCGGTTATCGGCATAGGATTTTTGTCTACTTTGGGCTTCTTTCGTCCTATGACGAATAAGGTCAATCTTTTCTGTGGAATCACAAATTAAATCTGTACCTAAAACCAGCTTCTCACCGGCCTCAAGCCAACAAGAAGGAGATCGGCATGGCCTTCCATAGAGTGCCTCAAAAGGTGCCATGCCAATACTAGATTGGAAGCTATTATTATAGGAAAACTCAACAAGAGAAATATGATCTTCACAACTTCCACCAAAATCAAGAACACATGCACGAAGAAGATCTTCAAGAGTTTGATTCACACGCTCGGTTTGTCCATCGGACTGAGGATGATAAGCGGTGCTAAAATTAAGCTTCGCTCCCAAAGCTTTTTGAAGGCTCTTCCAAAATCCACAAGTAAACAATGGATCACGATCACTAACAATAGAAGTAGGAACTCCATGCAATTTAACAATTTCTTTGATAAACAACTTGGCCAAAAGAGGTACGGTTCGATAAGACCGAACGGGAACGAAATGGGCGGATTTAGTAAGTCTATCAACTATCACCCATATGCTATCATGACCCGAACGAGAACGGGGAAGGCCGTCTATAAAATCCATGGAAATTTGGTCCCACTTCCAAATTGGAATTTCTAAAGGTTGCAATAACCCACCGGGCCTTTGATGTTCGGCCTTGACAAGTCATGCAACACTTAACAAAGTTAGCAATATCGATTTCATTCACTTCCAATAATAAAGTCGCTTCATATCCGCGTACATTTTACTACTACCGGGATGACTGGTAAATTTAGAATGATGAGAATCTTCTAAAATATCTTTACGAAGATCACTAATATTAGGCACGATAAGTCTACCAAATTTTCGAATGCCGCCACGAGAATCAATATCAAAGTCTTTCAAACCTTCAATATCAATTTTATCCCTAAAATTTTGGCCAAGAAGAGCCACTTCAGGATCTAGCTATTGAGCTTCAAGAATGCGGTCTAAAAGAGAAGGATGAGCCTCAAGGCAACATAAAACAAGAGATGAACATAAATCGGAACCACGATCTCAAATCTCACAAGTGGATAAAACCCCGAGATCATTCCATTCGGATATCATCATAGAAACAACCGCTTGTTGCTTGCGACTAAGTGCATCGGTAACACGATTTCCCTTTTCGGGAGTATAAATAATATCAAGATCATAAGATGTAAGGAATTCGAGCCAACGTTGTTGACACAATTAAGTTCCTTTTGGGAACATAAATACTTCAAAGATTTATGATCGGTATAGAGAATAAACTTCTCTCCCAAAAGATAATGACGCCAAATACGAAGGGCGAAAACAATAGCCGCGAGCTCTAAATCATGAGTGGCGTATCTAGTCTCGGCTGGCTTTAATTGCCTAGAAGCATAAGCAATAACACGTTCTCTTTGCATAAGAACGGCACCCAAACCAACACGACTAGCATCGGTATAAACAATAAAATCTTGGTTTTCCTCGGGAATAACAAGAATAGGAGCATCAGAAAGGAGTTCTTTTAATTTTTGAAAAGAAGCTTCACATTTGTCCGACCAAATGTATTTAACACCTTTCTTTGTCAAACTAGTAAGAGGCACGGAAATTTTGGAAAAGTCTTTTATAAAACAACGGTAATAGCCCGCCAATCCAAGGAAGCTTTGGATTTCCGTCACACTCTTCGGTCTCTTCCAATTTTGAATCGCTGCAATCTTTGAAGGATCCACGGAAATTCCGAATTCGAAAATAATATGACCGAGAAACTTCAGACGAGATTGCCAAAAGTGGCATTTAGAAAATTTTGCTTTTAATTGGTTACTCTTAAGAGTTTCCAACACAATCCGAAGATGCTTTTCATGCCCCTCCTCGGTTTTTGAATACACAAGAATATCACCAATGAAGATGAGAACAAATCGATCGAGGAAATCTTTGAAAACTCGATTCATAAGGTCAACGAAATAAGCCAGAGCATTCGTTAAGCCAAATGGCATAACAAGCCATTCATAAGATCCATAACGAGTACAGAACGATGTCAAAGGAATACTATCCTCTGCAATACGAAGCTAGTGAAAACCGGTAGCTAGGTCTAATTGTGAAAAGACTCTAGCACCACTAAGCTGATCGAATAGATCATCAATCCGATGTAAAGGATATTTATTTTTGATAGTAAGATCATTAAGCTTGCTGTAGTCAATGCAAAGCCTAAGTTTACCATCGGATTTCTTCACGAAAATAGCAGTAGCTCCCCAAGGCGAGGAACTAGAGCGAATAAATTGCTTCGCCACCAATTCGGATAATTGTTTGCGCATCTCCTCATTTTCCTTATTGGACATGCGATAAGGAGGACGAGTGATAGGTTGAGCTCCAGGGCTGAGATTAATTCTGAACTCAATTGCTCTCTTAGGTGTCAATCCTAAAACGGGCTCAAATATGTCGAAAAAACTCACGAACAACGTGAATAAGAGAAAAAATATCTTCCTCATCATCATTATCGTCATCATGAGGATTTAAAGAATATAAAGATGCAACCACGCTGGAATCTGAATCTTTAAGGTTAATAGAAATCTGCTTAACAGATTGAGGATGTTGAAGATGAATAGTCCGCTCAGGACATAGGATTCGGGCTTCATAGCGGTTAAGCCAATCCATTCCCAAAATCATTCCAAAGCCTAAGTAGCGCATAACATGCAAATCAGCTCGGAAAGAAAAATCACACAAAATAATCTCGACATCTTTACAAAGCAAACTAAGTGTTGTGGATCCACCAACCGGATTCGCAATTCTCAAAGAAGTCATTAAACACAAAACATCCAAAGAAAAAGTATCAACAAGTTCTTTTGATATAAAAGAATGGGATGCACCCATATCAAAAAGAACTCGAATAGGGTGATCACGAAATAAAATAATGCCATCAAGGATAGAATGAGAAATACCTTGACCACGAGATGTGTTGCCCGGGGCTTGAGCAACATTAAGCTTTCCCTCCTTCTTACCTTGAAGTTTGGGACAAGAAGATAAATAATGATCCGGGCTTTTGCAATAGCGACAAGCACGGGGCTTTGAACATTTATTCGCATAATGGTCCTTAGAACCACAGTTGTAGCATTGCCCACGACTAGAGGTAGAAGTCTTTGCCACCGAAATTGCCTGCTTCCCTTTCTTATTGGGATAAGGACCTTTGAACTTTTTGGCCTTTTCTTTTTGTTGAAGTTTGGTTTGGCACCCATAACTTCAACATCACTCTCTTTATCTGCCTCTTTAAGTCGAAGAGCGATATCAATGAGTTGATCAAAAGAAACTACTAATTTTAGAAGTAATGGCTTCTTGAGATTTTTATTCAAGCCATAGACAAATCTTTGGTTCTTCTTCAATGGGGTGTTTATGTATTCGACCCCGTATTTAGAAAGTGACTCGAAGGATGCGACATAGTCTGCCACAGAAGATTCACCTTGAACAAGGTCTATAAAATGACGGGCCGGTGTCACCTTCTCAGCTTCTGGCACAAATTTTAATTCGAAGCGTTCTTGGAATTTCTCCCAAGTAAGATCCGCTTCAACTATTTCAGAAATCCGAAGCTCATACCAATCTAATGCTCTTTCTTGGAGCATACTAGAGGCCACCTGAACACGGTGAAGATCAATAAGATTCATGCGAGAAAAGATTCGATCGCACGTTCTCAGCCAAGCCTGGACTTCAATAATAGTTTCAGAACCTTTGAATGGCTTCCCACCCAAATTGGTATAATCGTTGCACAAACGTGCAAATCCAGTCTTAGGGTGAGTAGACTCCAGATTTGAACCGGCTGCCTGAGCATTCTTTACGAGATCAAGAAGCTGCTAGGCAGACATAAATACTCCATCCTGGGGAGTAGCACTAGATTGACCGACGCTGGGACGGCCAGGTCTAACCTTTTCTCTTCCTTTACAAAGAAAGAAAGAAGAAGGAAAAGGTTATTCACCAAATGAATATCAAGCAATCTTGATAGATAAAACAAGGAATCATAAAGAAAATAGGATGAATCGGTATGAAGACTCGAATTAAATTCTAAAGCACGACTCCTAAGAAGGACTTAGGACGATGATCCTTACTAAATTATTCTACATTGTTCCGAAGCTTGGCTCCGATACCAAGCTGTGGCGCCCTACCTCTATACCCACGCTAGCCAAGGACACTACGAGGTAATGCCGTCAACTAGCACGGAGAATAAGGCTGTTGAGGAGCGACCATCCGTGTAATTACTTTATGCGAGCACCGATATACCAAATAAAATATAAAAATCCGACATACCGACACAAACTCAAAGCTACTACATAGTGGCTATAATATCTTCGAAAACAAACATAGAAACAAACATAACACAAATCAGTCACAGATATCCATATCACAAAGGCGGAAAAAGATATGAATATAACATATGAAAGTGTACATCAGAGTAGTGGTCAAACAAGATCCACAATATCACAAAAGAATAGCTACAAGTGCTAGACAAAAGAATAAGGATACATCAATGAGTCTATATCTCAAATGTATACAACAAAAACTACTAATCTAAGTAGTTAGCCAAAAGTCAGGGTGATAATCCCAGATGTGAAATCAAGCAGAAGCACCTGTAACATCTCGGTCTGACCCGAGTATTATTTAATAAGAACATAATAAACGGATTAGTCTAGCCATAAATATCAGATGAAATAATATAGAATAAGAGATACGACAAGAACATATGATAATCATAAAGCCATACTATGATAAGTATGTAATTGAAAATCAACTAGGGATTAATCCATATCAAAAGAATCTTCTCAAAGATCAAAAGGAATGTCATAATCTTTATTTTTATTCACCAAACCATAAATATTGACATTAATATCAATGCCAATCACAAAAGTTAATGACACACAAATTCACCAATGCACAAATATTGATAAAAATTATCAATGTAAATCAAGAAAATTAGTGAAACACAAATTCTAGAAATCATCAATGGAAATCCAGAAATCACAAAAAGGGGGAGCCCTATCACAAAACGGGAGCATGAAAACTCACCAACACGTGTATCACAAAATGGAACGCTATTCCATGGTTGCTAAACATTAATTTTGAACCGAAGCTCCACAAAACCGCCCGAAGACCCTGGGTCGCTACCCCACCAAATTGAGCCGAAGCTCCACAGAAACGGGGTTTAGTCTCCATCGTAGACAAAGAGACATCAAGAAGTGTCAATTACAATACACTAGTAAATATAAAAGCTTAGCTTCATGTCCCATAACCACTAGCTTAACTTAAATATTTACGAACAACTTGTAGATCTCCACTCGAAAATTGTCACAAGAGATTCAATCGAACAAGTCCCAGAATTAACCGGCGAAGTAAACACAAGCGTTTCATACCACTTGTTTTACTAAGCCGTTTAATTAGATTTCTCATACGAGTGAGATAAAGGTTTGTATATGCTAGTAGATTGGAAAACGGTTTAAGAAACGAGCTTTGTAGTAAAATAGGGTTGAAATCATTTTGTTGAAAGAATTTTGATATTTACTACTAGTATTGAAACCTTTATATGTTTAAAGTGACGAATCACAAAAATGATTGTAGAAACAAAATCACAAAAATTCACATTCGAAGACGTGAATAAAATCCAAAGAATTCGATTCCAAATCCATCAAAGTGGAAATACCCTTGCGACTTAACAGCCACGACTTACGACTTAACACGATACAACACAAGAAATCAACGGCTCATTTCATATGACTCCACAGCAAATGAGCTAAGAGATCAGCGACTTTAAGAAATAGCATGCGGCATAACAGGCAGAGCAACTTAAGGAGTAGAGGCTGAGCGACCTAAGTGGTTGCGACCTAAGGGGTGCGAGAAGGCCGAGCGACAACGACCTAAGCATGGCGCGACCTAAGTATGGCGCGACCAAAGCAGCTTGCGGCATAATAGGCCGAACGACCTAATGGGTTACGACCTAAGAAGGAAGCCCGAATGCTTTAAGATGGAATGACCAAGCCGAGCGACTTATGTGGTCAGCGACCTAAGGCAGGCCGACTCATAGCAAGGCGAGCGACCTAACATGGCGCGACCTAAGTTGGTTGCGACCTAAGTTATGGCGCGACCCATAACAAGGGGTGCGACCAAGCCGAGCGACTTAAGGGGTGGAACGACCTAACTCAAGGCGCGACCAAAGCATGGCGCGACCTAACTGCAAGCGAACTAACTGCAGGCCGAGAGATATGTATGCAGACCGAACGACCTAAGTAACAGAAATGCAAAAAAACTTTCTCAATTTGCAACCGATCGAGCACAGACGCTAGGGAATTACGCCCATCGGCTACCCGGTCCTATTGGCTCCTCGATGCATCACCAAAAACGAGTTTTTTCATCAAAGATAGGATTTTTTAAAGATTTGAACCAAAACACTAAAAATTGGAATTTTCACAAATTCAATCCAAACCAAAAGCAAATGCCCATGAATAAGTGTTAGGAATTCATACCCAACAATCAAAGATAGTTATAGACAAAGATGTGAGATAAAAATCTCACCTTTTCACAAAATCAATGAAGGAGAAGCTTAAAAGAAAAGGAGGAATCGACCACACTTCAATCTCAACACAAGAAGCTTGAATCAATGGCTTCTCTTTGGATTTGGAGTTGGATGTTGGATTTGCAAATGAACTAGGGCTTGGAGTTTTAGTTTCCCATTCCTCTCCCCATTTTTGATGAAGCTTGAGTGTTAGGAAATGAAAGTGAAGTAATGAAGGGAAGAGGGGGCTGAGCTAGAGTTAATAGTTTAGGCTAATGGGCTAAACCAAACCCAAAGCCCAAAGTGAATAAGTGGCAAAATTCCAATAACTCCAAACATATCAAAGTTTATACTCAAAAGATCGCAAACGGCATTTTGGACCCAATGGAATTGGTCTCGAGTCCTAATTCGACCGTATGCAAAAAAAGTAACTTTTCGGACTAAAATCCGACTAACGATAAAATATTTAAATAA
This sequence comes from Allium cepa, assembly GCA_030765085.1. Taxonomy (NCBI): domain Eukaryota; kingdom Viridiplantae; phylum Streptophyta; class Magnoliopsida; order Asparagales; family Amaryllidaceae; genus Allium; species Allium cepa. Next base: position 172,151,492 of record CM060932.1, read on the forward strand.
AATATTTAAATATTCAATCATAAAATATGCAGGTTGTTACAGACTCCCCTCCTTAAAGAAATTGCATCCACGCAATATTTAAGAAGAAAATATAAGGTAATAACCATGAAAGCATGCCAACACAAAAGAAATTTGAAATAAGAAATTCACCTCAAAGAGCACGGGAATGTAAGTCCGGATGTGTTCGCTCGATGAATTCTCTAGATTCCCAAGAGCATTCCTTAGGATTTGAGGACCATCGAACTTTAACAAGTGGAACATCTTTATTTCAAAGGCGTTTGACCTCCGAAGCAATAATACGAATAAGATGTTGCTCATAAGTTTAATTAGGCGAAACTTCAATTTCTTCTACAACACCGGGCTCAAGAATAGAATCGGAATCTCGAATGCATTTCCGTAATTAAGAAACATGAAACATGTCATGAATAGTAGAAAATTGAGCCGATAATAAAAGGCGATAAGCCACGGAACCAATAAGTTCAGTGATAGAAAATGGCCCAATATATCAAGGCGCTAATTTTCCCGATCGACTGAAACGTACAACACCCTTCATAGGTGAAACTCGAATAAACACAAAATCTCCCATGGAAAATTCTAATTTCCTTCTTCGGTTATCGGCATAAGATTTTTGTCTACTTTGGGCTTCTTTCATCCTATGACGAATAAGGTCAATCTTTTCTATGGAATCACGAATAAAATCTGGACCTAAAACCAGCTTCTCACTGGCCTCAAGCCAACAAGAAGGAGATCGACATGGCCTTCTATAAAGTGACTCGAAAGGTGCCATGCCAATACTAGATTGGAAGTTATTATTATAGGAAAACTCAACAAGAGAAATATGATCTTCCCAACTTCCACCAAAATCAAGAACACATGCACGAAGAAGATTTTCAAGAGTTTGATTCACACGCTCGGTTTGTCCATCGGACTGGGGATGATAAGCGGTGCTAAAATTAAGCTTCATTCCCAAAGCTTTTTGAAGGCTCTTCCAAAATCCACTAGTAAACAATGGATCACGATCACTAACAATAGAAGTAGGAACTCCATGCAATTTAACAATTTCTTTGATAAATAGCTTGGCCAAAAGTGGTATGGTTCGATTAGACCAAACGGGAACGAAATGGGCGGATTTAGTTAGTCTATCAACTATCACCCATAAGCTATCATGACCCGAACGAGAATGGGGAAGGCCGTCTATAAAATCCATGGAAATTCGGTCCCACTTTCAAATTGGAATTTCTAAAGGTTGCAATATCCCACCGGGCCTTTGATGTTCGGCCTTGACAAGTTGGAAAGTCATGCAACACTTAACAAAGTTAGCAATATTAGATTTCATTCCCTTCCAATAATAAAGTCGTTTCATATCCACGTACATTTTACTACTACCGGGATGAATGGTAAATTTAGAATGATGAGAATCTTCTAAAATATCTTTATGAAGATCACTAATATTCGGCAATATAAGTCTACCAAATTTTCGAATGGCGCCATGAGAATCAATATCAAAGTCTTTCAAACCTTCAACATCAATTTTATCCCTAAAATTTTGGCCAAGAAGAGCCGCTTCGGGATCTAGCTATTGAGCTTCAAGAATGCGGTCTAAAAGAGAAGGATGAGCCTCATGGCTACATAAAACAAGAGATGAACATAAATCAGAACCACGATCTCGAATCTCACAAGTGGATAAAATCCCGAGATCATTCCATTCAGATATCATCATAGAAACAACCGCTTGTTGCTTGCGACTAAGTGCATCGGTAACACGATTTCCCTTTCCGGGAGTATAAAGAATATAAAGATCATAAGATGCAAGGAATTCGAGCCAACGTTGTTGACGCAAATTAATTTCCTTTTGGGAAAATAAATACTTCAAAGATTTATGATCGGTATAGAGAATAAACTTCTCTCCCAAAAGAAAATGACGCCAAATACGAAGGGCTAAAACAATAGCTGCGAGCTCTAAATCATGAGTGGCATATCTAGTCTCGGCTGGCTTTAATTGCCTAGAAGCATAAGCAATAACACGTTCTCTTTGCATAAGAACGACACCCAAACCAACACGACTAGCATCGGTATAAACAATAAAATCTTGGTTTCCCTCGGGAATAACAAGAATAGGAGCATCAGAAAGGAGTTCTTTTAATTTTTGAAAAGAAGTTTCACATTTGTCCGACCAAATGTATTTAACACCTTTCTTTGTCAAACTAGTAAGAGGCATGAAAATTTTGGAAAAGTCTTTTATAAAACGACGGCAATGGCCCGCCAATCCAAGGAAGCTACGAATTTCCGTCACACTCTCCGGTCTCTTCCAATTTTGAATTGCTTCAATCTTTGAAGGATCCACGAAAATTCCGGATTCGGAAATAATATGACCGAGAAACTTTACACGAGATTGCCAAAAGTGGCATTTATTTTTTTTGCTTTTAATTGGTTACTCCTAAGAGTTTCCAACACAATCCGAAGATGCTTTTCATGCTTCTCCTCGGTTTTTGAATACACAAGAATATCATCAATGAAGATGAGAACAAATCGATCGAGGAAATCTTTGAAAACTCGATTCATAAGGTCAGCGAAATAAGCCGGAGCATTCGTTAAGCCAAATGGCATAACAAGCCATTCATAAGATCCATAACGAGTACGAAACGATGTCAAAGGAATACTATCCTCTGCAATACGAAGCTGATGAAAACCGGTAGCTAGGTCTAATTGTGAAAAGACTCTAGCACCACTAAGCTGATCGAATAGATCATCAATCCGAGGTAAAGGAAACTTATTCTTGATAGTAAGATCATTAAGCTTGCGGTAGTCAACGCAAAGCCTAAGTGTACCATCGGATTTCTTCACGAAAATAGCCGAAGCTCCCCAAGGCGAGGATCAAGAACAAATAAATTGCTTCTTCTCCAATTCGGATAATTGTTTGCGCATCTCCTCATTTTCCTTATTGGACATGCGATAAGGAGGACGAGTGAAAGGTTGAGCTTCAGGGATGAGATTAATTCTGAACTCAATTGCTCGCTTAGGTGGCAATTCTAAAACGGGCTCAAATATGTCGAAAAAACTCACGAATAACGTAAATAAGAGAAATAATATCTTCCTCATCATCATTATCGTCATCATGAGGATTTAAAGAATATAAAGATGCAACCGAGATGGAATCCGAATCTTTAAGGTTAAAAGAAATCTGCTTTACAGATTGAGGATGTCGAAGATGAATAGTCCGCTCAGGACATAGGATTCGGGCATCATAGCGGTTAAGCCAATCCATTCCCAAAATCATTCCAAAGCCTAAGTAGCGCATAACATGCAAATCGGCTCGGAAAGAAAAATCACACAAAATAATCTCGACATCTTTACAAAGAAAACTAAGGGTTGCGGTTCCACCAACCGGATTCGCAATTCACAAAGAAGTCATTAAACACAAAACATCCAAAGAAAAAGTATCAACAAGTTCTTTTGATATAAAAGAATGGGACGCACTCGTATCAACAAGAACTCGAATAGGGTGATCACAAAATAAAATAACGCCATCAAGGATAGAATGAGAAATATCTTGACCACGAGATGTGTTGCCAGGGGCTTGGGCAACATTAAGCTTTCCCTCCTTCTTACCTTGAAGTTTGGGACAAGAAGATAAATAATGATCCGGGCTTTTGCAATAGTGACAAGCACGGGGCTTTGAACATTTATTCGCATAATGGTCCTTAGAACCATAATTGTAGCATTGCCCACGACTAGAGGTAGAAGTCTTTGCCACCGAAGTTGCTTGCTTCCCCTTCTTATTGTGATAAGGACCTTTGAACTTACTAGGCCTTTTCTTGTTGTTGAAGTTTGGTTTGGAACCCTTAACTTCAACATCACTCTCTTTATCTGCCACTTCAAGTCGAAGAGCGATATCAATGAGTTGATCAAAAGAAACTTCTAATTTTAAAAGTAATTGCTTCTTGAGATTTTTATTCAAGCCATAGACAAATCTTTGGTTCTTCTTCAATGGGGTGTTTATGTATTCGACCCCGTATTTAGAAAGTGACTCGAAGGATGCGACATAGTTTGCCACGGAAGATTCACCTTGAACAAGGTTTATAAAACGACGAGCCAGTGTCACCTTCTAAGCTTCTGGCATAAATTTTAATTCGAAGCGTTCTCGGAATTTCTCCCAAGTAAGATCTGCTTCAACTATTTCAGAAATCAGAAGCTCATACCAATCTAATGCTCTTTCTTGGAGCATACTAGAGGCTACCTGAACACGGTGAAGGTCAATAAGATTCATGCGAAAAAAGATTCGATCGCACGTTCTCAGCCAAGCCTGGACTTCAATAATTGTTTCAGAACCTTTGAATGGCTTCCCACCCAAATTGGTATAATCGTTGCACAAATGTGCAAATCCAGACTTAGGGTGAGTAGACTCCGGATTTGAACCGGCTGCCTGAGCATTCTTAACGAGATCAAGAAGCTGCTGGACAGACATAAATACGCCATCCTGGGGAGTAGCACTAGATTGACCGGTGCTGGGACGGCCAGGTCTAACCATTTCTCTTCCTTTAGAAAGAAAGAAAGAAGAAGGAAAGGTTATTCACCAAATGAATATCAAGCAATCTTGATAAATAAAACAAGGAATCATAAAGAAAATAGGATGAATCGGTATGAAGACTCGAATTAAATCCTAAAGCACGACTCTAAGAAGGACTTAGGACGATGATCCTAGCTAGATTATTCTACATTGTTCCAAAGCTTGGCTTTGATACCAAGTTATGGCGCCCCACCTCTATACCCACGCTAGCCAAGGACATTACGGGGTAATGCCGTCAACTAGCGCAGAGAATAAGGCTGTTGGGAGCGACCATCCGTGTAAAATATAAAAATCCGACATACCGACGCAAACTCAAAGCTACTACATAGAGGCTATAATATCTTCGGAAAAAAACATAGAAAAAACCATAACACAAATCAGTCACAGATATCCTTATCACAAAGGCGGAAAAAGATATGAATATAACACATGAAAGTGTACATCAGAGTAGTGGTCAAACAAGATCCACAATATCACAAAAGAATAGCTACAAGTGCTAGACAAAAGAATAAGGATACATTAATGAGTCTATATCTCAAATGTATACAACAAAAACTACTAATCTAAGTAGTTAGCCAAAAGTTAGGGTGATAATCCCAGATGTGAAGTCAAACAGAAGCACCTGTAACATCTCGGTCTGACTCGAGTATTATTTATTAAGAAACTAATAAACGGATCAGTCTAGCTATAAATATCAAATGAAATGATATAGAATTAGAGATATGACAAGAACATATGATAACCATAAAGCCATACTGTGATAAGTATGTAATTGAAAATCAACTAGGGATTAATCAATATCACAAGAATCTTCTCAAAGATCAAAAGGAATGTCATACTCTTTATTTTTATTCACCAAACCATAAATATTGACATTAATATCAATGCCAATCACAAAAGTTAATGACACACAAATTCACCAATGCACAAATATTGATAAAACTTATCAATGTAAATCACGAAAATTGGTGAAACACAAATTCTAGAAATCATCAAAGGAAATCCAGAAATCACAAAAAGAGGGAGGCCTATCACAAAATGGGAGCATGAAAACTCACCAACACGTGTATCACAAAATGGAACGCTATTCCATGGTTGCTAATCATTAATTTTGAGCCGAAGCTCCACAAAACGGCCCGAAGAACCTGGGTCGCTACCCCACCAAATTGAGCCGAAGCTCCACAGAAACGGGGTTTAGTCTCCCTCGTAGACAAAGAGACATCGCACATTTTCTAGTCTAAATCACAAAAATGAGCATCAAAGATCATCAAGAAGTGTCAATTACAGTAAGCTAGTAAATATAAAAGCTTAGCTTCATGTCCCATAACCACTAGCTTAACTTAAATATTTACGAACAAATTGTAGATCTCCACTCGAAAATTGTCACAAGAGATTCAATCGAACAAGTCCAAGAATTAACCAGCAAAGTGAACACAAGCGTTTCATACCACTTGTTTTACTAAGCCGTTTAATTAGATTTCTCATACGAGTGAGATAAACGTTTGTATATGCTAGTAGATTGGAAAACGGTTTAAGAAATGAGCTCTGTAGTAAAATAGGGTTGAAATCGTTTTGATGAAAGAGTTTTGATATTTACTACTAGTATTGAAACCTTTATATTTTTAAAGCGAGGAATCACAAAATTGATTGTAGAAACAATAAATCACAAAAATTCACATTCGAAGACGTGAATAAAATCCAAAGAATTCGATTCCAAATCCATCAAAGTGGAAATACCCTTGCGACTTAACAGCCCCGACTTACGACTTAACACGATACAACACAAGAAATCAGCGGCTCAACTCATACGACTCCACGGCATATGACCTAAGAGATCAGCGACTTTAAGAAATAGCATGTGGTCTAACAGGAAGAGCGACTTAAGGAGTAGAGGCTGAGCGACCTAAGTGGTTGCGACCTAAGGGTTGAGAGAAGGCCGAGCTACAACGACCTAAGCATGGCGTGACCTAAGTATGGCGCGACCAAAGCAGCTTGCGGCATAATAGGCCGAGCGACCTAATGGGTTGCGACCTAACGAGGAAGGCCGAACGACTTAAGATGGAACGACCAAGCCGAGCGACTAATGTGGTCAGCGACCTATGGCAGCCGACTCATAGCAAGGCGAGCGACCTAACATGGCGCAACCTAAGTTGGTTGCGACCTAAGTTATGGCGCGACCCATTAAAAGGGGTGCGACCAAGCCGAGCGACTTAAGGGGTGGAACGACCTAACTCAAGGCGCGACCAAAGCATGGCGCGACCTAACTGCAAGCGACCTATCTGCAGGCCGAGAGATATGTATGCAGGCCGAACGAACTAAGCAACAGAAATGCAAAAAAACTTTCTCAATTTGCAACCGATCGAGCACGGACGCTAGGGGATTACGCTCATCAGCTACCCGGTCCTATTGGCTTCTTGATGCATCACCAAAAACGTGTTCAATCATCAAAGTTAGGATTTTTTAAAGATTTGAACCAAAACACTAAAAATTGGAATTTTCACAAATTCAATCCAAACCAAAAGCAAATGCCCATGAATAAGTGTTAGGAATTCATACCCAACAATCAAAGATAGGTATAGACAAAGATGTGAGATTAAAATCTCACCTTTTCACAAAATCAATGAAGGAGAAGCTTAAAAGCAAAGGAGGAATGGACCACACTTCAATCTCAACACAAGAAGCTTGAATCAATGGCTTCTCTTTGGATTTGGAGTTGGATGTTGGATTTGCAAATGAACTAGGGCTTGGAGTTTTAATTTCTCATTCCTCTCCCCATTTTTGATGAAGCTTGAGTGTTAGGAAATGAAAGTAAAGTAATGAAGGGAAGATGAGGTTGAGCTAGAGTTAATAGTTTAGGCTAATGGGCTAAACCAAACCCAAAGCCCAAAGTGAATAAGTGGCAAAATTCCACTAACTCCGAACATATCAAAGTTTATACTCAAAAAGATCGCAAACGGCATTTTGGACCCAATGGAAGTGGTCTCGAGTCCTAATTCGACCATATGCAAAAAAAGTAACTTTTCGGACTAAAATCCGACTAACGATAAAATATTTAAATAAAATATTTAAATATTCAATCGTAAAATATGCGGGTTGTTAGAAGACCGCATAGCCACTATGTAATAGCTTTGAGTTTGCATCGATATGTCGGATTTCTTCATGGAATGAAATGCATGTTATAATATCTGACATATCGGTGCTCGCACAAAGCAATTACGCGGATGATCGCTCCTCAATAGCCTTATTCTTCGTGCTAGTTGACGGCATTACCTCGTAGTGTCCTTATCTAGCATGAGTATAGAGGTGGGGTGTCATAGCTTGGTATCTGAGCCAAACTTCGGAACAACGTAGAATAATCTAGCAAGGATCATTGTCCTAAGTCCTTCTTAGGAATCATGCTTTAGGATTTATCCGAGTCATAGGACCCGTTCTATCCTATTTTCTTTTATGATGTCTTGTTTTATCAATGACGATTGTTTGAAATTCATTTTGTGAATAACCTTTTTCTTCTTTTTTTCTTTCTTCCTAAAAGAAGAGAAATGGTTAGACCAGGCCGTCCCAGCGCCGGTCAATCTAGTGCTACTCCTCAGGATGGAGTATTTATGTCTGCCCAACAGCTTCTTGTTCTTGTAAAGAATGCTCAAGCTGTCGGACCTATTCCAGAGACTACTCACCCTAAATCTGGGTTTGCACGCTTTTGTAGTGACTATACCAATTTGGATGGAAATCCATTCAAGGGTTCCAAAAGCATTATAGAAGCCCAATCTTGGCTTAGAAAATGCGATCGCATCTTTTCTCGCATGAATGTCATTGATCTGTATAGAGTCTAAGTGGCTTCTAGGGTGCTCCAAGAAAGAACACAAGATTGGTATGAGATTCTGATTTTTGAAATTATTGAAGCGGATCTTACTTGGGAGCAATTCCTGGAACGATTCGAATTAAAGTTTGTGCCGAAAGCTAAGAAAGTAACTTTAGCTCGGTGCTTTATTGACCTTGTTCAAGGTGAATCTTTTGTGGCAGATTATGTCGCATCTTTTGAATCCCTCTCTAAATATGGGGTCGAGTACATTAATACCCCACTGAAGAAAAATCATAGGTTTTTCTATGGATTGAATAAGAATCTCAAAAGGCCATTACTTCTAAAATTAGAAGTTTCTTTCGATCAGCTTGTTGATATCGCTCTTCGACTCGAAGTGGCCGATAAAGAAGATGACGTTGAAGTTATGGGTGTCAAACCGAACTTCAACAACCACAAGAAGAGGCCTATTAAGTTCAAAGGTCCTTATCCCAATAAGAAAGGGAAGAAAGCAACTCCGGTAGCAAAGACTTCTACGCCTAGTCATGGGCAATGCTACAATTGTGGTTCTAAGGACCATTTTGCTAATAGATGTCCGAAACCTCTCTTTTGTCCTTATTGCCAAAGTTTGGGTCATCTTTTGTCTTCTTTCCCAAACTTCAAAGCAAGAGGATGGAAAGCTAAATGTTGTGCAAGCCCCTAGTAACACTTCTCGTGGTCAAGGTATTTCTCATTCTATCCTTGATGGCATTATTATTCGTGATCATCCTATTCGAGTTCTTTTTGATATGGGTGCATCCCATTCTTTTATATCAAAAGAACTTGTTGATACTTTTTCTTTGAGTGTTATGGATTTGATGTCTTCTTGAGAATTGCGAATCCGGTTGGTGGATCCACAACACTCAGTTTACTTTGTAAAGACGTCGAGATTATTTTATGTGATTATGCTTTCCGAGCCGATTTGCACGTCATGCGTTACTTAGGCTTCATAATGATTTTTGAAATGGATTGGCTTAAACGTTATGAAGCCCATATCCTATGTCCTGAGCGGACTATTCATCTTCGACATCCTCAATCTGTTAAGCAGATTTCTATTGTTCTTAAAGGTTAAGATTCTAAATTGGCAGTATCCTTGTATTCTCTAAACCCTCACGATGACGATAATGATTATGAGGAAGATGTCATTTCTCTCATTCACGTTGTTTGTGAATTTTCCGATATATTTTCGATCCCGTTTTAGGATTACCACCTAAGCGAGCAATTGAGTTTCGAATTAATCTAATCCCTGGAGCTCTACCTATCACTCGTTCTCCTTATCGTATGTCCAATAAAGAAATTGAGGAGATGAGTAAGTAATTATCCGAATTGGAAGAGAAGCAATTTATTCGTTCTAGTTCCACTCCTTGGGGAGCTTCAGCTATTTTTGTGAAGAAATTCCAATGGTACACTTAGGTTTTGTGTTGACTACCGCAAGCTTAATGATCTTATCATTAAGAATAAATATCCTTTACCTCGGATTGATGATTTATTTGACCAACTTTGCGGTGCTAGAATCTTTTCACAGTTAGACTTAGCAACCGCTTTTCATCAACTTCGTATTGCAGAGGGTAGCATTCCTTTTACGTCGTTCTGTACTCGTTATGAATCTTATGAATGGCTTGTTATGACATTTGGTTTAACGAATGCTCCGGCTTATTTCGTTGACCTTATGAATCGAGTTTTCAAAGACTTCCTCGATCGATTTGTTCTCATCTTTATAGATGATATTGTTATTTATTCTAAAACCGAGGAAGAGCATGAAAAGCATCTTCGGATTGTGTTGGAAACTCTTAGAAGTAATCAATTGAAAGAAAAATTTTCTAAATGCCACTTTTGGCAATCTCGTGTGAAATTTCTCGATCATATTATTTTCGAATCCGAAATTTTCGTGGATCCTTCAAAGATCGATGCTATTCAACATTGGAAGAGACCAGAGAGTGTGACGGAAGTCCATAGTTTTCTTAGATTGGCGGGTTATTACCATCGTTTTATAAAGGATTTTTCTAAAATTTCCATGCCTCTTACTAGTTTGACAAAGAAAGGAGTTAAATATATTTGGTCAAACAAATGTGAAGCTTCTTTTCAGAAATCAAAAAACTCCTTCCCAATGCTCCATTCTTGTGATTCCCGAAGGGAACCAAGATTTTATTGTTTATACCGATGCTAGTCGTGTTGGTTTGTGAGCCGTTCTCATGTAAAGAGAATGTGTTATTGCTTATGCTTCTAGGCAATTAAAACCTGTCGAGACTAGATATGCCACTCATGATTTAGAGCTCGCGGCTATTGTTTTCGCCTTTAGAATTTGGCATCATTATCTTTTGGGAGAGAAATTTGTTCTCTATGCCGATCATAAATCTTTGAAGTATTTGTTTTCTCAAAAGGAACTTAATTTGCATCAACAATGTTGGCTCGAGTTCCTTGCATCTTATGATCTTGATATTTTTTACAATCCCGGAAAGGGAAATCGTGTTGCCGATGCCCTTAGTCGCAAGCAACAAGCGGTTGTTTCTATGATGATATCCGAATGGAATGATCTTGGGATTTTGTCCACTTGCGAGATTCGAGTTCGTGAATCCAATTTATGTTCATCTCTTGTTCCATGTAGCCTTGAGTTCATCCTTCTCTTTTAGACCGCATTCTTGAAGCCCAAAAGCTAGGTCCCGAATTGGCCCTTCTAAGCCAAAGTTGTAGGGATAAAATTCATACTGAAGGTCTAAAAGACTTTGATATTGATGCTTGTGGCGGTATTCGAAAATTTGGTAGACTTATCGTGCCAAATATTAGTGAATTAAATATGGTGGTAAAAACATGCACATTTACGTGCACATCAAATACCCCCACACTTATCTTTTTATTCGTCCTCAAATAAAGGAAAACCAAGATAAATCCATTTTCGTAGGGAGCACGATTGCATTGGGCATATGCAACAAGCCGTTAAACCTCTGGGTGTCCCCAGTAGGACGGGTGTTGTCTCGTGAGGGTTTTCAGCGGATACTACCCACAAAATCCAAATGCAGGATGAAAATATTTACAAAATGCAAGATTTATTTACAAAGAGATGAATGCAAATTTTTTGAAAATATTTACAAATGAAGGATTTATTTTTAAATTGACACGAATAAGTTAAATATAGGTTTTGGTTATTATCTTGAAAATTTATGTCATTTACTCGTCAAAATTTCCAACAAAAATCAAGTTATCATAACAAATAGACGATAGTTTAACTTGTTGTTTTGGTTAATAACAAAGTGTAACTATGAAATGGATCCTTAGTTGATTATCAAAGTTTATCGAAGTGGTATTTTCATTTCTTTTCAATAACAAGTCAAATCAACTAAGTAAAAATAGTGCTAGGATTTCAATTGCTTGCTCTCTCATTATTTGCAAGAAAAATTACACACCTAGCTCAGGTAAACTGAGGTCAGATATACCGCCCATGCACTGCCTTTCGGGCTTATGTGAGGGGAGTACAGAGCATGACGGGTGCACACACTTTCGTGCATACACCTATCGACCGTAGGTGGTTTTTATTAAGTCTGTTTTTTTACATGTGTTCCATACGTGCATAACCGTGAGGACTTTTAAATGAGCATGAACACAAATAATCAAAGATTCCAAGTAATTCACCCATGCATAACTGTGAGCACTTTTAAATGAGAGTGAATAATTGGATGTTATTATTTTTTATTTATATATATATTTTTTTTAAAAGAGAGAGAGTTTTGCAAAATCATCTTAGCACCATTTGACTTAGAAGGCCAAAAAAATGTTATATCCTTTACTTTAAATCAACCACTTTTTTAAAACAAAGATTTTCAATTAGGATGTACTTCATAATTAACACATATGAATCTTCCTATATACTAGTTAAACCATTATTATTTGTAATCAAACTTCATTTTTATTTTTGTTAAGACCAATAAATTTTCAAAATTTCAATTTAATAAACCAAAGCCGTATATTTATCTTATAGTGTTTCTTTTAAAAATAAATCGAAAGAAAATTTGTTTTTGGGATTTTTTTTTGATTTTAAAGCAAAAATAAACCATGAAAAATAGAAAAAATGTAAAAATAGAAAAATTGAAAAATAGAAAAATAGAAAATCAAAAAACTTAATATAATGTGCATAAATGTGGTTCAAAATTGATTTTGATGTGCATGTAAAGGTGCATATTTTAACCACCATATTTATTCTTTTTAAATTAATTAAATGATCATATTGGGTATTTTAACTTGTTTAAACCAAAATTCATATTATTTGAAATTGTCACATATTCATCTTCATCCAGGGGCAAAATGGTCATTTTTGTGCATATATTGATTTGAGAACATTTAATTGGAAATTTTTATATTATTTTGTAGGAAATTACACTCAATTACAAGTGGGTTCATGAAGGAATATGCATGCACAAAAAGAATACAAAGGAATGAAGATGGAAATAATTCAAAGTGAAGAACATGGAGGACCCCACCTACCCACTACCTAATGTACAAATTAAAGGCTAATGCACATGCTAAAAGACATTTAAAGCTTCATGTACATTTAAGTGGGGGATTATTAAAGCTAATGATAACTTGGCCACCATACTTCCTCCAAGGGCATTTTGGGTACTCCCCAAAAATATGCATTAGTGTTTCTAACTTGTATAAATACCCCTTATATTTCATGTAGCCATCTTCCTCTTAGTTAGTTAGTTTTAGTTTAGAAAATAAATCAAATCTCTCTTTCTTTCCATGGCTACTTAGCCATTTCTTCTCTTATGTAATTCTATTTTATGCAATGTTAATTATTGTTTCTTTTTAATTACATGTTCATTTCCTTTTATGTAAGTAGTGTAGATTTTCCTTTATGCAATTAGATTAGTTGTCTTTTCCATTAGCTTTTATTTTCCTTTCTTTTTGCTTTCATGTTGATTTCTACATTTGTTGATTGATAACAAATATGAGAGCTTAATCCCTACAATTTAGGGGTAATGAAGCTCTCTAGTATGTAGATGCAACATTTTGATGTTTATACTCACTTTTTGTGCTTTAATGGAAACACTTGAAGTGGTTTAATGATGTTGTTTAGCTTTGAATTTGATAGTCTATGTTGTTCATACCAAATGGACTATGCTTGAACAAACATAACACAAATTGCCTCTTCATCTAAATATGATTATGGAAAAGAAGTGAATGTTGAAATTGAAATTTGATGGCCTATATTTCTAAACAATAGTTAATAGGCTATGCTTAAAATAGATTTTTCTTTCAACTTTGTTGTCATATTTCATGAGAGTTAAAAGTGTATTAGTGGTTGTGTTATAGTTTGATGGTTATATTGAGCTAGTTAATAGCACAAATATACCATACTTATGATAAACACATCAACTAATTCACTAATGACAAGAAAAGAGAGATCATAACTTCATTTTGTTGATTTATGTGATCTAGAGAGTGGAATTGCCTCTAAATTGTTAACACTCATATTTTTATCAATTTTCTTTTGCTTGTTTTTTTCTTCTTTTCTAGTTTAACATTCTCTTCAACATTGGTTTAATTTGATTGAATAGATTTTTAAAATCATCAATTCCCTGTGGATCGACCCGTATTCGCAACGTGCTACATTCGTACATCGTGCACTTGTGGTTATTTTTAATTTAATTTCGTTCGACGGTTTTCTAAACCGATCGAATTTCATCGACGAACAAGTTTTTGGCACCGTTGCCGGGGAGTTGTTTTGATTTTATTTTCTATTCTTCGAATTATTTTTCATTTGATTTTTATTGTGTGTTTGTTTTGTGCTGCATTTTATATAAAAAAGAAAAAAAAAATTGTGTTGTGAATTTTGCTTGCAATTGTTTGTGTGCTTGTTTTCTTTTTGTTTGTTTTGCATTTTCATATTTATTATTAAAAAAAATCACATTGCATTTCATTTTTTTAGTTTGCATTTTCTGTTGTGTGCATTTCTTTGTTCACTCTGTGCATTTCATTTCATGGCCAAAAGAAAGAAAAAATACTGCATTGCTTTTGTGCCATTACATATCGTTCTCTGTTACATTGTTCTCTGCTACATTTTTCTCTGCTACATATCTACCTCTGCCCACCATTCAAAACTTCCCTCTTTACACTTCACTTAGAACTTCTGTGCATACAAAAACAAAACAAAAAAAAACAAAAAAAAATACCCATCAATCACCACACCAAACCCCTGCCTGTCAACAAGACATTCACCAAACTTCATCTTCAATCATATCATCTTCAATCTCCAACACCTGCTACCTCAAAAACTACAACCGCCCACTGTCTCGGACTCCACGACTACAACAGGAAGTCGCTGACCACCACTTCACCATTTTCGTGCAAACTTCACAAACCACTGCAGCTCCCTCCTTCCGACCATTGCCAATACTGTCAACAGCCTCTGCTTGCTTCACTTCACCCCATAACAACTTCTAAAACCTACATACATACACTTCAACAACCACATTTCTCTGAAATCACCACAATCACTTCAGTGCCACAACCATAGACCTTATACAACACAAATGCAACCCTTTACCATATCACGGCAACTCGCCTCTGTTCCCCTTCCCTACCACTCGTCCACTAATCAACCTGAAACAAACTCTACAAACTTCAGCACTATAACTGATATCACAAACCACCCAAGCATACTTCTCTGGCAATACAACAGAAACTCCTCATCACTATACAGACTCTCCTCCATACAACAGAAAGTCCTCCACCACTTCTATCTCACCAAACCATACAACTGCAGAGCATTCCAAAGCAGCCAACATCGACGACAATCCGTTCTCATTCACTCACTTCACAATCCCCTCACTGTCCAACTGCCTGCATCATTCTTCTACTTGCCTTAACCACTGACATCCCTTGCAAAACTCCTCACCACAAGTACTTCTCACCACCACTCAACAGTGCATACACTTTCATTTCATTCACCCAAACTCCACTTTCTTCCCTGCTACTGCTGCAACATTCACAAACATTCAACACAATCATCCACGAAATCAAGCTTCGCCATCGGATTGAACACCAACCATCAACCAACTCCTGCCTCTTCCATAGACCATCAACCACTTCACACTCCCTTCCTCTGCCAAAAAAAAAAACAACAACTCACAATACTACAACTGCTAACCATCTTCAACAAACGATTTTCTGCCTCATACCAACAGTCTTCTCCCCCTCCTTAAGCAACTCAAACTCTAAACCATCGCCTCCATCATTTATTTGCCATTTCATCAAATCACGCAGCATTGACAACCCTCCACTTCATTACCGCTTTAATCCTCTGACCACTCCATTCATCGTCAACTGCTATCATCAACAAACAATCCCCCTTGCTACTGTTACTGCTACCTCAATCGAATAACCCAAAAGCCATCGAACCTTCACGCAGCTTCCATCCTCAAATTCACCTCACTAATCCCAGCGCAACCCCAAATCACCCACAATCGAACTGCCCTATTTCACATTGACGCCTGCAGTTTAATCGCGGCAATCCCAATTCAACACCTCCATCACCACCAATTGCAACTCGAAACCAACTCCATCGCTCAATTCGCGATTTCATCCACCTCAAACCCACGACAGGCAAGCAAGCAAGCGAAACTTCCCCTCTGCACTTACAAAATTTCAACGAGGCTTGAATTGATTGTGGGAAATCACTTTAATTTTTTTTTTTCGAAGCAAGTGATAATTTTCTTTTAAGAATTGATATTTGTTCGGGGATTTGATTTGTTTGGTGGGAACGATAAAAGCTTCGCTGTATTTTCTGTTTGGGCCGGGTTTTGCTTTCTCTTTAGGCTGAGTAATTTTGTTTTTGTTTTTGTTGATAGTGTCTTATTTTGTTTTGTTTTAATTTTTTTATAATTTGTTTATAGTGTTGCTTAATTTGTTTTAAATTTTTCTTTGTCTTGTTTTTTCAATTTTTTTTAAGTAAAACCCTACTTTTAAGTTTCCTTTCAAAAAACAAAAAAAAAACAAAAAAAAAAACAATTGTATATGTTTTTTTTTTTAATTTCAGGTTGCAAGAGCAGAAATTCAAAGGAGAGGAACTGCGGCCAATGCTTCACTTTGCTTTATAAAAAGAAAAAAAACTGCTTGCTTGACATATCTATTGTTTTTATTTGCCTTGCATTGTATATATCTCTTGTTTTTATTATAGTTGCATTGTTGATTGCTTGCATTTGCATATATATATTTAAAAAAAAATTCAAAAAAAAATTACATTCGTAATTGCATTGTTAATACACGTTTATTTTTTGCTTTGCATTTCATCTTAGAATTTGATTAATAATAACGGTTAGAAATCAATAACACTTAATTGTATATTGACAAGTTGTCTTTTTGATCAATTTAATTTCTTGGTGTCTAGGCTACGGCAGAGTAATAACCATTTATAAATATTATGGTGATTCGTAAATATTATAGTGGTTGTTCCTCTGAAGGTACTTAAACCTTCGGCTGCATTGCTACGGTGATTCGTGGTGCACCGATAAATTCTGCCCGTTACCTGGCTTAGAACTATCTTGTTTATTTAAGACAGTTTGTGAGTATACAATTTTGGGTTAACTTAGAATAAATCATTTGTAATTAAACCTTGCATTCATTTAGTTGCATTAGTTCATGCATATTTAAGAAAAAAAAAACAAAAAAAAAATTTCAAAAATCCAAAACTAAAAAGAAAATTGTAAATATTCCTTTTATTTTTCTTTGAAATCTTTAAATCCTTTTCCTTTGAAATTTCAAAAATCCAAAAAATTTAGAAAAACAAAAATAAAAAAAATATATAAAACTTTTTCTTAAAAAAAAATTTGAAAATCAGAAAACAAAACAAAATTCAATTTTCCATTTTGAAAAATAAATTCCACTTGTAAATATTTTTCTCTATAAAAAAACAACAACAAAAAAATCTTGAAAATGTCCTAGTTTCCTCTCTTACTCACTTGAATTTAGTTGTGAAAATCAATATAATCCATATGAGTTCACTCCAAATTCGTATGGATATTTTAACAACAACTATTGTTTAAACGATTCGAATTTTGAACCACAAAATTTTCAAAATGATGACCAACCTTCAAATCTTGAAAATAGCATTTCATCTTTACTTGAAATCGCTACACAACAAAATCAAATGATAAATAAGTTGTGTAATTCATATTTGTGCAATAACCCGAATCAAAGTTTTCAAAATAATCAAAATTTGAATTCACTTCAAAATTCAAACGATTTCGAGTATAACCCATGCCAATACAATTTTGAACTCCAAAATGAATTTCAAAATCAAAACGAAAATGTGATCCACTTTTCAAATAATTTTGACAATGGGAATAGTCTTGACTACGATACGAGTGAAATTTTTTGTTCTAAACAATTCCAAATCGAAAATTATCAAGTTAATAATTACAAATTGGATTATTTTGAACAAACGAACGAAATCTACGATGATCACACAGATTTGTTGTTTGAATCTTATATGAAACAACGTGAAAAGCAAAATCAAATTCCAACGTGTGATGAGTCAAGTGAGAATCCATCTTTTACCCAAATCGATGATTTTCAAATAACAACTTTTGAAATTGAAAACGAAAATCTTAATGAAGTTGTTGAAAACATGATAATTGAATTGGATTTCAATTCTTTTAAGGATGTGGAACCAAATTTGAAATTCGATATTCCTTTTCTTGATTTCGAAAATTTGAATACGACTACTTTGAATTTTGAACTTGAGACATGTAATAAAGTTGTTGATAATCCAACAAAGGAAGACGAATTTAATGAACATGAATTCTTTGGACTTTTCGAAAATGAGTTGTTAAATTACGAAGGGGAAG
This sequence comes from Allium cepa, assembly GCA_030765085.1. Classification (NCBI taxonomy): domain Eukaryota; kingdom Viridiplantae; phylum Streptophyta; class Magnoliopsida; order Asparagales; family Amaryllidaceae; genus Allium; species Allium cepa. The sequence goes on from CM060932.1 coordinate 172,169,736, forward strand.
ATTTACATCACCATTTTGATTTTGAAATCAATAATTTTGAAGAATTTTTCAATTACAAACTTGAATTTCAATTTGGTGAAAATAAACTTGAATTTCAATCACTTGTTTTATCTGTCCCAAAAATCATCGAAAACAAAACAACTCATTCAATTTTCAATAAAACGACATTCATTTTTCCAAATCAACATTCAACTTCAAAATCTTTTATGGTTTGGTTTTTCGAGCTTAAGTGTAAGGACCCGATTCTTCGACTTCCGAAAACCGACATCAATACGTCCACTGTATCAACTGCCGAGCAATCGAATGCCAATAAACCGAACACTTAGGGTTTTAAGAAAAGAAAGAGACAGAAGAAGAGATAAGAAGGTAGAAAATAGAACAGGAAAGATCATAGAATGTAGAACGGAAAGAAAACAGCAAAACAACATCAGAATCTCACAATCGCAGCGGAACAACATATAATAAATAAATGAATAATCTTTAAACAAAGAACTATATCAGTTATTACATTACATTACATTTCATTACATCATCATCAGAGTGTACAACATCATACAACAACAAACAGCGGAAAGAAATACTATATACCAGTAATACGCCATGCCATCAGCTTGCCTCCAGCAACTCCAGAATATCCTGATAAACCTTATCTCTTGACTGCCCGTGTGAAAATTGGTGGGCACCCAGAGTTTAGGAAGGAAAACAATAAACTCCGAGTCAGTCATGTGACTGGTGTGAGAACTCAAAACAGTTTATTTATCTTTAAAATCAAAATAGAGGAATATTTTTAAAGTCAATTCGCAATGCTTTTAAAAATGAAACTACCATAAGGCCTCCCGCACGCACACACAATGCAAACGCAGAATCGGAGGAGATTTCTCCTTATGATAGTCAAAGATGCTTGATACGCATTTAAAGGAACATTTGATATTATTACTAGTGCATAGTGTAGGAAAAATTAATTTCGAAAGTAGAATATAAATCTTAGCCAACATACGACCATTATCGTATGCCTACTATAGCTACTATGTTCAATAGCAGGTTACCGCCACATTCCATAGCAGGTTATACAACTAACACCGTACAAGATCGTATTGTTTCTTTGGATTTCCAACGAATGGTCAGGCCAAGGAACTTCCCATTGCCACATGGAAACGCCTCTGGCGGGACGTCCCGAGAACTTAACCAGCTCTCTGCCAACACAAGGCCGGGTTACCTTTATCACTAGGTAACTACTACACGAGTACGTCATCCCCCGGTCCTTTGGGACCTTTAACCGAGCGCTCGTCACCATCATCACACAATCATAAATAAAGTGTTTCAACATGAGTAAGTATCTGGGCTCCATACCATGATACCACCCTTTTCTAGAAGGAAATGCACATACCCTAAAGGGAGCTACCCTCATAACCTTGCCGCATCTTTCCTGTTTTGACCATTCCGGGGTGTGAGGCTCGACGAAGCCTCGTCCACAAAAACATACTTTATACAAAAGCCATGTTTTGGGTCAACAAATGATCATAGAGATGATCACAAAGATAAACGATCAAACAAATGATCCTATCACAAATGATCAACACAATGATCATTTCACAGCAACACTCAGCATGTCACATTACCAAATTAGGAATATATCGCTAATAACCTTCAACTACATAACCTCTGAGCTCATACGTCTCAGAGAAGGGTGTTAAGCTAAGAGAACAAATTCTCCGCCACCAACAGAAATATATTTGAAAGAAATCAGCTTTATATCTCAATTTGTAATGTCAGACATACAATCCATACAAGTCTGTTCCGGGATCGAACAGAACCGAAGGCGCTTACAAAGAAGTCCTTGCAATCCGGATATTCACTAATCACGACCAGACTTCCCATCACATATGGAGTCTCTATACCAGGGACCATTCGATGCAAAGACATTCGACGAGTTGTCCTTTCGCTTTCAAAAATATCCGGTCTTCAACACCGGTCATCAATGCTATCCATTACGTCGTATCACTATTCGGAATGGGTAATCCGAATAACGAGCGCAATAATTTTAAAAATAAGTGTGCATTCAAATTCATCAAATCACAACAAATACCTTTCAAAGGTAAATATTGATAGTCGGTTATTGAACTATCAATGGATATGCACACATCACCAGATTCCAAATAATTTTCCAAATTATTTATTTTCCAAAAATATCTTTACAAGATATATAATTTTCACACTTCAAAAATAAATCAATATTTATTTTTAAACAAATTCCCCTTTCTTTTATAAATTCCTTAGTGAATTTATATTCCCAAAATATTTATGAATATACGTTTTCAATTATTCATTTCAATTTATCTTCAAAAAGATAAATTCTCAAAACGTTTCATTTCACATTGAAGAAACATTTCCATACTTATTTATTAATAAGTAATTCACAAATCCATTTATTTTCAACACTTGGAAAATATTCAATATACTTAAATCAAAATTTAGTATATATTTCATTCTATAAGGAAATCATTCGTTTAACCATATTTATTTGGGCCAAAACGAATGTTGCGTAAAACTTCGTTACGACAACCCAAAATCACTAGTATAGGGATTCGAATTTAAGATAGATATATAAATCCCAATACTAAATAAAACATTTCCTTTCGGAAATCATTTACTATAACAACAGTGTTATAGTCCACCATTTCCTTCTATTTCTCGAAAACGTCTATTTCAAACATGAATGTTGAAATCCATGGTTTCGAATCTCAACTCATTTAAAAACATCGTTAGATCATTTTAATTCTATTTAAAACATCACATTCAAAACAATTCCTTTAACGTATTATTCACTATTCAAAAACGTGAATATAACTCCATAAGTAAGTTATAAAAATTAACTTATCAAAATAAGTCGTTGCGAATTTATAAAACAATGTTTATAAATTCCTTTATTACCCTATATTCAATTCATAACTCAATTATATACCAAAGGTTCATATTATAAGTTAAATACCTATAATTTATTTGTTTGCAAAAATCGTTCCTTTGAACTTCATAATTATAAATCTTATAACTTATAAGATTTAATTATTTACCCAAATATATTCTTTAATAACTCCACAAAATTTATAAATCTTACTATTTATAAATTTCATTTGTAACTTCACCATTTTTAATTTTATAAATTCCATTCACTTATGCAATCCATTTTCACTTCATTCAAACACTTATAAAAACTCGTTTTATAATTTCAATATTTCAATTTATAAATATCCATTTATAAATCTCTTATATAAATCAATTCATATTAATATTTTAAAACGTCTTTAAATTCCTTTATAATTTCATCCTTTTTACTTATAAAATAATCAAATTTTATAAATTCTATTTTTAAACTTCTAATAATAAATTCAAAAATCCCAATTTAAACTATTTTATAAAACCATTAACCCCATATTTTTAAAAATCAACTTTTAACTATTTTTCTCAAAAATCATAATTCCTATAACTTTAAAATTATAACGTTTATTTATAATGGATCAATTCCAAAAATATTTATAAACGTATACTTTCAAAAATCACTTAAAAAATCATTTTAAAATTCCAAAATTTGGTCCAATGATGCTACACACCAAATAGTCAATCACGACAATATCATTTATCGTACATGATAATCAACGAATATCAAAATATCCATAATCAAATAAATAATGTTGAGGAATCCAGTTGGATCCCTCCAACCTGTTTTCCTGCATCCACAAACATTAGCACAATACCAATTTCGCTCCAGTACGAAATTATCGCGGTATATGGGATTTAAAATATTATCCGCTTAATAACGGCGCAATAGGGTCTCATTCGCTAAAAAAATGCGGGAAATCAACAACTGCAATATATACATATGTCAATATATATATATATATTGCTATTATATATAATACCAATTTCACTGTTTATGAAATATTCGCGGTATATGTTTTTAATAAATAACATCCGCTTACTAACGGCGCATAATGTCTATTTTAACAATCAATAGATAACAATCATCATTCAAACATGCATTCAAATATTTTAAATATAACTATTTAAAGTAAAATCGAAACCGATTCGATTGAGTGAGAAGTTCTCACCTTGATTTCAATTTCGTTTTAGCGATTTATTTCGAATAAAATTAAACGCGCGTTTAATTTTATCCGAAATTTTCACTGACTCCAAACGGCTCCAATCCAATTTCATAGCGTAGTGCTCGTCCATACGATTCCAACGCAACTGGTTTCGCGCGTTTTCGACCTCGTATGAAAAAGATATGATTTTATGAAGTTACACGAATTTTTAACTTATATAAATTTACAAATTTTAAACCTAGCTTCATCACAGCCCTTAGATCCAACATCCTTCCATCATGACCGTGCAACATCTTCTTCGTTCACGCGCGTGTCTTCTACTACAGGTATTTGGCCGACATCATGAACCCATCTTTCCAAATTAGGGTTAACAAATTCGGCCACCACACTCGACGATAATTCGATCAGGAAGCGCCACGTTGAAGAGCATCGCGAGCACGACACTCGGCTGGAGCCTGGTCGAACTCGGCCTCCATCTTGGCGCGTATTTCGAGGCCGAACGTCCACACTTCCAACACCAATTGCCGATGATCCACCACATAATACTCGATCACCACCGTTCAGATTGTAGCCCTCGATGTGCTCTATAACTTCGTAGTTGAACGTTCTTTAAATTGATGAATGGATTTTGAGAAATTGAAGGTAGAAGGGGGTTATTTTCTGGTCGTTCGTTGTGGGGGTGGCGGCTAGGTTTTGGGTTAGGTTAATAATTTTTTTTTTCCTTGTGAATGGAGCCCTATTTATAGAAAATAAATGAACACTATTCATCCAGGTTTTCAAAACTCCGATTTACGCGCCGAAACTGACGTTCCTAGAGTTTACCCCGCGTTCCGGACACAATGGAACAGGTTTCGAAAGCTAATTCGGTCATCTGTGCGAGATATGGCAACAAACGATCGATTTAAATTAAACCGATTTAAACGATTATTTAGGCGTTTTAGCTTGCACCGGACAAACGGTAAATCCGATTGACACGAAATTTTAAACCATATAATAATATCACATTAAGGATCCGACGAAACTAGTTTCGTTGAAATCCGAGACTTTTTGAAAAATGACTATTTTAACTCGCCAAATTAATAGTAAAACAATTTCGATGCGTTTCGAGCTGCCACGATCAAACGATAGCTCCGATTGCTACGAAAATTAAAATCCAGTAATAACTAACTATTACGGATCCAATGGAACTAGTTTCGTCCAATTCTGAGATTGTTCGAAAATTGGCTATTTCACTAGTCGATTAAATATTAAAATATTCAATTTTCACAAATAAATCCTAATTCGATTTTAAAAGTTCTATAATATCATTCTAACTTCAATATGATAAAATAAAATTTTACAAATCATTTTCAATCATATTTAACCCAATTTTCAATTATTTCTGTATTTTCACATATTAAGTTATTTGTAACAACCCGCAGATTTAACCGGTTTTAGTAACGTTTTAACTGAAATTTTGTGAAATTTTAAACGCTAAAATTTTGAAATATAAATTTGATATTTGAAACACGTCCAGTTAAACATAGCAAAGGGTAAATTTTCGTCCGAAAATATGAAAGTTTATTTCGCGCGCAAATTTACTTCAATTTAATCAGTTAAAAAACGATGAAAATAAAACGTTTTCAAAACCAAAATATTTTTACATAGAAAAATTCTAAACCATCTTTTGAGCAAGTTGTCAGTTTGTTGTTTTTCCAAATTCAAACATCTTTGGCTCCGTCGATCTTATTTTTCAACGTTTTTCATGCATTTTCCGCTAGTAGAAAATTCGTATTTTTATAATTCAATCATACCACTGATATCTGTATACCGTTGTGATCGGTTCGTCGTGCTGATCTCTGCGGTATATTCAATTTTGTGTTTTGAAGTCCGGTACATAGCGGAATCCGCAAAATCGGTAACCATATCGGTATCAGTTTTGCATATCTATAATTCCTGTGTCCATTCAGATTTCACGTGAATAAGTTTAATAGCCTCTCGCCGCTTTATACTGCTGAATTTAGTTCTGGCTTTTACTATTTCCCATGTTGACTTTATAATATTTGCCGGTTCGTTCATTGTGGCTTCTATGCTCACACTTTATTTCTGTCAGTATAATATCATACATTAAGTTTTGGGTAGAAACACAAAACATTAGCTGGCGTTCATATTGTTCTAAAAAAAAAGCCTCTTCACATTCCATCTTCACCATCTCTCTTTTGTTACTTGTTTATACAAAAGAAAAAATGAATGAAATGAAATGTCAGAGCATATTTAAATAACCCACCATCTTTGTAATGATAGCGATTTTTCGTTGCCGAAAAACCGAACCATTAGGGGGTTTTTAGAAAGAAGAAGAGAAAAGAAAGAGAGAAAGAAAAAAAAAAAAAAAAAGAGAATAAGGAAAATAGAAGATAGAAGAATTTTAAAAATAGAGGGAAAAGAGAATAGAAATTTTTTTTTTTTTTAAAATAGAACTGACAGAAAGGAACAACAGAACAGAAAGAACAACATCAGAATCTCACAATTCGCAGCGGAACAACATATAATAATAAATGAATAATCTTTAAACAAAGAACTATATCAGTTATTACATTACATCATATCATCAGAGTGTACAACATCATACAACATCAACAGTGCAGCGGAAAAAGAAATACTATATAAACTAGTAATACGCCATGCCATCCAGCTTGCCTCCAGCAACTCCTGAATATCCAGAATATCCTGATAAACCTAACTCTTAACTGCCCGTGTGGAAATTGGTGGGCACCCAGAGTTTAGGAAGGAAAACAATAAACTCCGAGTCAGTCATGTGACTGGTGTGAGAACTCAAAACAGTTTATTTATCTTTAAAATCAAAAAGAGGAATATTTTTAAATTCAATTCGCAATGCTTTTAAAAATGAGACTACCATAAGACCTCCCACCACACACACAATGCAAACGCAGACTTGGAGGAGATTTCTTCTTATGTTAGTCAAAGATGCTTGATACGAATTTAAAATAACATTTGATATTATTACTAGTGCATAGTGTAGAACAAATCATTTCGAAAGTAAAGATATAAATCTTAGCCAGCATAGGTACCATTATATTATGCCTACTAATAGCTACCATATTAAATGGCAGGTTCTACAACTAATACCGTACAAGTTTCGTATTGGGAATTGGATTTCCAACAAATGGTCAGGCCAAGGAACTTCCCATTGCCACTGAGAATGCCTCTGGAAAGACACCCCCGAGAACCAAACCGGAACTCTGCCAACACAAGGCCGGGTTACCCCTTAACTGGGTAACTACTGACACGAGCACGCCATTCCCCGGTCCTTTAGGACCTTTTCAACCGAGCGCTCGATATCCAACATCACACCATAATAAATAGAGTGTTTTCAACATGAGTAAGTATCTGGGCTCCATACCATGATACCACCCCTTTCCAGAAGGAAATGCACATACCCTAAGGGGAGCTACAGCAACCCCTAATAACCTTGCCGCATCTTTTCCTGTTTTGACCATTTCCGGGATGTGAGGCTCGACGAAGTCACGTCCACAAAAACACACTTTGTACAAAAAGCCGTGCTTTGGGTCAACAAATGATCAACACAATGATCACTAAGATAGACGATCAAATAAATGATCCTATCACAAATAATCACCACAATGATCATTTCAGCATCACTCAGCATGTCACATTACCAAACTGGGAATATATCGCTGATAACTTCAACTATATAACCTCTGAACTCGTACGTCTCAGAGAAGGGTGTTAAGCTAAAAGAATAAATTCTCCGCCACCTCAGAAATATATTTGAAAGAAATCGGCTTTATATCTCAACTTGTAATGTCAGACATACAATCCATACAAGTCTGTTCCGGGCTCGAACAGAACCGAAGGCACTTACAAAGAAGTCCTTGCAATCCGAATAATTTCTAATTACGTTCGGATTTCCCATCACTTATGGAGATCTCAATACCAGGGATCAGCCAGTGCAGAGACAATCAACAAGAAATCCTTTCGCTTTCGAAAGTATCCGGTCTTCAACACCGGTCTTCGAATGCAATTCATAACGACGTATCACATATTCGGAATGGGTTATACGACCCCATGGTCCTTTCCCGGTTAACCCGAATAGTGAGCGCTTATTTTAAAAATAAGTGTGGCATCCAATTCAAGCAATCACAGCAATTACTCATTCAAGGGTAAATATTGATAGTCGGTTATTTAACTATCAATAAAGATGCGCCACATCATCAGATTCCAAATAATTTTCCAAATTATTTATTTTTCCAAAAATATCTATACTAGATATAAAATCTCAATACTTCAAAAATAAACCAATGTTTATTTTGAAACCAATTTCCCTTTTTCATTTATAAATTCTATAGTGAATTTATATTTCATATTTTCTATTGATTTACCGTTTCAATAGATTTTTATTTTTAAATTCCAATTTATCTTCAAAAAGATAAATTCTTAAAAATATTCCATTTCATATTGGAAAAGTAATTCCATACTTATTCTAAAAATAAGTATTCACAAATCTTATTTATTTTCAACAATTTGAAAAATATTCAATATACTTAAACCATAGTCAAGTATATATTTCATTCTTTAAGGAAATCATTCTTTTATTATAATTTATTTGGGTCGAAACGAATGTTGCGTAAAACATCGTTACGACAACCCAAAATCACTAGTATAGGGATTCGAAATTAAAATAGATATATAAATCCCAATACTATATAAAACATTTCCTTTCGGAAATCATTTACTATAACAACAGTGTTATAGTCCACCATTTCCTTCTATTTCTCGAAAACGTCTATTTCAACAATAAATGTTGAAATCTATGTTCTCATTCCCTTCTATTTCTTGAAAACGTCTATTTCAACAATAAATGTTGAAATCTATGTTCTCAATACTCAATGCATTTTAAAATATCTTTAAACCGTTTTAATTTCTTTTTAACACATTCTTTCCTCAAAAGATATCCATTTTATTCAATAATATATTTACCGTTCAAAAACGTGAATATAACTTCTTTATAAACTTCTATATTCAGTTCATCAAATTCAATTGGTTTCGGTTATAAATTCCATTTCTATTTAAAAGCTTCGATTTTGTAAATCTCGTTTATTAACCCAATTCAATTGATACAACTCAATTTTAATACCAAAGGTTTATATTATAAGTCAAGTACTTATAATTTATTTATTTACAAATCGTTCCTTTTAACTTCACCAATTATAAATCTTATTACTTATAAGTTTTCTTTATAAATTTCCTATTTCCAACTTATCAAATTCGATTTGATTTCGGATTTATAAAACAACGTTTATAAATCCCATTTATAATTTCATAAACTTCTATTTACCAAAAGTCAATTTATTAGCAAATTCCATTTATCTTCCACATAAATGACAAGGTCCAATTCATAAGAAATTTACTTATAGACTTTTGTTTTACAAATCTATACATTTTCTAACTTCACACTTTATAAATTTATAAATTTTCATTTACTTATAAAAACAATTTATACTTCATTTATAACATTTATAAAAACTCAATTTATAATTCCAATCATTTTAAATTTATAAAAATCAATTTAAAAATCTTTTATATACATTGTTTTTAATAATTCAAAAATTCCAATTTAAACCAATTTCAATTTACTTAACTATTTATTTCCAAAAATCTCAATTTGATTTTATTTTATAAAAATCTTAAATTCTATAACTTCAAAAATTAAATTTGGTTTAAAATGAATCAATTCAAAATTTTACTAAAAACATATATTTGGAAAATCGATTTAAAAATCCCTTTAAAATCAAAAATCATTATTTTTAACTTTAAAAACGAATCCGATGATGCCACAGCATCAATTGGTCATATCGATATGATATTCACAATCATCAAAATATTTATAAACAAATAAATATTTGTGAGGGGTCCAGTTGGATCCCTCCAACCTGTTTCCCTGCATCCAAAGAGTTAGCACAATACCCATTCCACTTCGAGGTGGAATATCGCGGTATATGGGATTTTAGAAAATATTCCGCTTACTAACGGCGCAATAGGGTGTCATCCGCTATACGAGGCGGGAAATCAATCAACTGCAATATATACATATGCCAATATATATATATTGCTATATATAGATATATCCTAAAATATCTACTATCACAATCAAGCAATCAATCAATCAATCAACAAATTTTAAATATAACTATTTAAAATTTTAAATAACCTTTTGAGTGAGAAGTTCTCACCTTAGCTTTTATTTTGCCATCCATTTCCAATTCCGGCTTGATTTCTTCATTTATACCTTGTATAAATATTTACACAATCTATTAATATTCGAATAGATCGAATAATAAATTTTCATTTTTGATTGTTTTAGTTATTCAATGGTTTTGTTCTAAACCAATTCCTTTAACAATTTTATTCAACTAATTATTTCATCTCAAGTTAATGATTTTTATTTTTAGCTAAAAATTAAAGATTCAAACTGATTTTCTTTTTAAAAAAAATTCTAACATTTTGCTTATATAAATTTTCTTCAATTTTTTTAAAATTCCTTTGTTTAATAAATTATTTTAACTAAAAATTAAATTTAATTAACCAAACTCACTTTTAAATAATTTAATTAACTATAGATTTAACTTTAACTAAAGATTTTCTTTTTAGTTTAAAACAGATTACTCTTAACAAATTTATTTAATAAAATTTAAATCTCAACTAAATTTACTTAAATAAATTTATTTAACTACAATTAAAATTTAAAACTAAATTTTCTTCTTTTAATAATTGATCTAATTTCAATTTAAAATTTTAAAACTAAGTTTCCTTTTTTTTTTAAAAAAAAAATAAATAAATTTTATTTAGCCTACAAATACCTATACTTATCATTTAAAATTCCTAATTTCTTTTGATAGCTTTAATCAACAATTTCTCTTTTTATAAATTTAAATTTAAACTAAATTCCTTTTAAATAGTTTGATTTAACTAAAAATTCAATTTTAACCTTTAAACACTTTAAAATTTCTAAATCTCTTTTTCAAGTCTGCATTTAAGTTTCTAAATTGAATATACAACTTGTGAATACATTATTTTATTTTCATTTTCCTATTTCTATCTATACGTACGTATTAAAATTTTTAAACTAAAAATAACTTCACTGTTATAATTCTTATGAACAAAATCAAGGACAGACGAATACCTCTCTGCCGTGATTATCACAGCTTCGATGACAACGCGACGAAGCCCTAGCCTCCTCCGATCGCAGCCAAATCGCCACGACCACGAGCCTCCTTCCTCTGCCCTAGCTACGACGACCCCACTGCCGTGCCCAACATCATCCACACGACTCACGTTGCCACTGCCGCAGCTCCAAACCTCACGCGCACGCCCCACTGTCCTGACGCCGCGCCGCCATCCCAACCCTAGATCCACTTCGCGCGGCCGCTGCCATAGAACTCGCCGCCATCGCGAATGCCAAATTCGCATCTCCCTTTGCTCGTTGTCGATGGAGGCTTCAGCCGCCTTAAGCGCGAGTCTCGAATCGCGTGCGTGCTGCCATCATCTCGCGCGACTTCGCCCCCCCCGCCTCGCGTCGCAACCTCTCGTGCCGCCGCGACTTCAATTTTTGCATCGGCCATTTTTCTTTTTCTTTTTATTTTTATTTTCGTATGAATGAACGAATTTATTCGGATTGGGGAAGATGGAATTGAAGAAGGCTTCGGCCACTATTTGTTGATTTGGGGGGGAAGGGGGAATTTTGATTTCAATTTGAAAGGAAACAGAAGAAGGGGAAAGAACGAGAGGCCATTTTTAGATTTGAACGAGATGCTCGAGTGTTTTGAAAAACAGAAGAAGTCGCGTGTTTTTAAGGTGGAAAGGGAGGAACGTGAAGAAGTATGCACTGCACGATCTCTATCGTGAATTTAGGCATGAATTTAGGGAAAAGAACGTGATGAAGTTTGACCAAAAATTTAAACTTAAATTTAAATTTAAATTTAATCGTTGAAAATTTCGACGCGTTTATGTGTCGTGTGCTCACATATTAACTCCGAAAATTACGAAATTTGAAATCCGGCAATAATTCAATATTACGGACCCAGTGGAACTGGTTTCGTCGAATTCCGAGACTGTGCCTCGGACGGCTATTTTTAAATATCGATTCGAACGATTAAATTTCAAAACTGAACAATTCACTTTCAATTTCAATTCTGAAGCTTCTAAAATTTTCAATACTATCAATATGAATTTTACAAGCCTTTGAAATATTTTTAATTGGCTTAAAATTGAAGATTCAAATTTAATTCAACTTCGATAGATTAAATTCTATAATTTAATCGTCAATTTCAAAGTTATATTGAAAATTCAATCTAAACCATCACTCAAATATTTAAAATTAATTAAATATCTTCATTTTTAAATTGTTAAAAATTCGGGATCGTTACAATCTTTCCCCCTTAAAAGAATTTCGTCCCGAAATTACAAGTTAAGAAGAATGCCCTTATCCCGTCTATTATTTTTCACAATCCAAAGAGTTTTATCAACTTACTAGCCTAAATCTTTTTACTAGAGATTTACTATCATTTCAACTAGCTTTCTAACTTCAATTATAAGTTTCAAACTATATTGTTGTACTAACCATTCAAATTTAAATTCAAATTCAAATTTCAAACTTTCAAAATTTTCTCAAAAATTTTCTAACACCCTAAATTTTCGAAAAATTTCGCCAGCGTCTCCTTTGCGCGGCTAGCTCGGTACGACTACAAAATGGCACCACGGCCCCTCAGAATCAAAAAGAAAAGAGAAAAGCCAAGTGGCTAGAGAAGAAAGTCATCAAATCTCATACTGAAATTGAAATACGTACCTTTTTGTCGAGCAATTTAATTTTATCTTCGAAATCAAAATTTCAATTCTTTTATACACCTGTATAACCTGTTAATAGTAGCATCCAAATCCAACATTCCAACTATTTTGCAAATTCTATTATAAAATTTCCAACATATACTTCTTATACATTTTTACTTCACTGTTTGAAGTTACATATTCAATTTCATTCAATTCCACATTTCAATTCAATTCACGATTTCAAATTCATTCGAATTCAATTCTCAATTCTAAATATTGAATTCTAACGATTAACCTTCATTTAGTAATTCATATTACTATTTTAAATTAGTTTCATTCACTAACTCATTTCAATATTTCAATTCATCTCATTTTCACTTAGAAATCCAATTCTATTTTATTTAATTCCATATACTAACGATAATAATTCAATATTATCATTTCCTAGCAATCATGCAACCATATACTATAATAATTCATAAAAAATCATTTCTTTCTATACCAAAAATAGTTTTGGGCAAAAAATTATTTTATAATATAAATCAATTTTATATTCACTAACAAATACGCGCTCATATCTATTATTACACTCAAACTCATTCTAGAGTACTGCTGACTCTATCTCTAACGAGTAATACCCATCAGAACCATGGTTGTCGCTTAACCAACAGCTCTGATACCAAATGTAACGATAGCGATTTTTCGTTGCCGAAAAACCGAACCATTAGGGGGTTTTTAGAAAGAAGAAGAGAAAAGAAAGAGAGAAAGAAAAAAAAAAAAAGAGAATAAGGAAAATAGAAGATAGAAGAATTTTAAAAATAGAGGGAAAAGAGAATAGAAATTTTTTTTTTTTTTTAAAATAGAACTGACAGAAAGGAACAACAGAACAGAAAGAACAACATCAGAATCTCACAATTCGCAGCGGAACAACATATAATAATAAATGAATAATCTTTAAACAAAGAACTATATCAGTTATTACATTACATCATATCATCAGAGTGTACAACATCATACAACATCAACAGTGCAGCGGAAAAAGAAATACTATATAAACTAGTAATACGCCATGCCATCCAGCTTGCCTCCAGCAACTCCTGAATATCCAGAATATCCTGATAAACCTAACTCTTAACTGCCCGTGTGGAAATTGGTGGGCACCCAGAGTTTAGGAAGGAAAACAATAAACTCCGAGTCAGTCATGTGACTGGTGTGAGAACTCAAAACAGTTTATTTATCTTTAAAATCAAAAAGAGGAATATTTTTAAATTCAATTCGCAATGCTTTTAAAAATGAGACTACCATAAGACCTCCCACCACACACACAATGCAAACGCAGACTTGGAGGAGATTTCTTCTTATGTTAGTCAAAGATGCTTGATACGAATTTAAAATAACATTTGATATTATTACTAGTGCATAGTGTAGAACAAATCATTTCGAAAGTAAAGATATAAATCTTAGCCAGCATAGGTACCATTATATTATGCCTACTAATAGCTACCATATTAAATGGCAGGTTCTACAACTAATACCGTACAAGTTTCGTATTGGGAATTGGATTTCCAACAAATGGTCAGGCCAAGGAACTTCCCATTGCCACTGAGAATGCCTCTGGAAAGACACCCCCGAGAACCAAACCGGAACTCTGCCAACACAAGGCCGGGTTACCCCTTAACTGGGTAACTACTGACACGAGCACGCCATTCCCCGGTCCTTTAGGACCTTTTCAACCGAGCGCTCGATATCCAACATCACACCATAATAAATAGAGTGTTTTCAACATGAGTAAGTATCTGGGCTCCATACCATGATACCACCCCTTTCCAGAAGGAAATGCACATACCCTAAGGGGAGCTACAGCAACCCCTAATAACCTTGCCGCATCTTTTCCTGTTTTGACCATTTCCGGGATGTGAGGCTCGACGAAGTCACGTCCACAAAAACACACTTTGTACAAAAAGCCGTGCTTTGGGTCAACAAATGATCAACACAATGATCACTAAGATAGACGATCAAATAAATGATCCTATCACAAATAATCACCACAATGATCATTTCAGCATCACTCAGCATGTCACATTACCAAACTGGGAATATATCGCTGATAACTTCAACTATATAACCTCTGAACTCGTACGTCTCAGAGAAGGGTGTTAAGCTAAAAGAATAAATTCTCCGCCACCTCAGAAATATATTTGAAAGAAATCGGCTTTATATCTCAACTTGTAATGTCAGACATACAATCCATACAAGTCTGTTCCGGGCTCGAACAGAACCGAAGGCACTTACAAAGAAGTCCTTGCAATCCGAATAATTTCTAATTACGTTCGGATTTCCCATCACTTATGGAGATCTCAATACCAGGGATCAGCCAGTGCAGAGACAATCAACAAGAAATCCTTTCGCTTTCGAAAGTATCCGGTCTTCAACACCGGTCTTCGAATGCAATTCATAACGACGTATCACATATTCGGAATGGGTTATACGACCCCATGGTCCTTTCCCGGTTAACCCGAATAGTGAGCGCTTATTTTAAAAATAAGTGTGGCATCCAATTCAAGCAATCACAGCAATTACTCATTCAAGGGTAAATATTGATAGTCGGTTATTTAACTATCAATAAAGATGCGCCACATCATCAGATTCCAAATAATTTTCCAAATTATTTATTTTTCCAAAAATATCTATACTAGATATAAAATCTCAATACTTCAAAAATAAACCAATGTTTATTTTGAAACCAATTTCCCTTTTTCATTTATAAATTCTATAGTGAATTTATATTTCATATTTTCTATTGATTTACCGTTTCAATAGATTTTTATTTTTAAATTCCAATTTATCTTCAAAAAGATAAATTCTTAAAAATATTCCATTTCATATTGGAAAAGTAATTCCATACTTATTCTAAAAATAAGTATTCACAAATCTTATTTATTTTCAACAATTTGAAAAATATTCAATATACTTAAACCATAGTCAAGTATATATTTCATTCTTTAAGGAAATCATTCTTTTATTATAATTTATTTGGGTCGAAACGAATGTTGCGTAAAACATCGTTACGACAACCCAAAATCACTAGTATAGGGATTCGAAATTAAAATAGATATATAAATCCCAATACTATATAAAACATTTCCTTTCGGAAATCATTTACTATAACAACAGTGTTATAGTCCACCATTTCCTTCTATTTCTCGAAAACGTCTATTTCAACAATAAATGTTGAAATCTATGTTCTCATTCCCTTCTATTTCTTGAAAACGTCTATTTCAACAATAAATGTTGAAATCTATGTTCTCAATACTCAATGCATTTTAAAATATCTTTAAACCGTTTTAATTTCTTTTTAACACATTCTTTCCTCAAAAGATATCCATTTTATTCAATAATATATTTACCGTTCAAAAACGTGAATATAACTTCTTTATAAACTTCTATATTCAGTTCATCAAATTCAATTGGTTTCGGTTATAAATTCCATTTCTATTTAAAAGCTTCGATTTTGTAAATCTCGTTTATTAACCCAATTCAATTGATACAACTCAATTTTAATACCAAAGGTTTATATTATAAGTCAAGTACTTATAATTTATTTATTTACAAATCGTTCCTTTTAACTTCACCAATTATAAATCTTATTACTTATAAGTTTTCTTTATAAATTTCCTATTTCCAACTTATCAAATTCGATTTGATTTCGGATTTATAAAACAACGTTTATAAATCCCATTTATAATTTCATAAACTTCTATTTACCAAAAGTCAATTTATTAGCAAATTCCATTTATCTTCCACATAAATGACAAGGTCCAATTCATAAGAAATTTACTTATAGACTTTTGTTTTACAAATCTATACATTTTCTAACTTCACACTTTATAAATTTATAAATTTTCATTTACTTATAAAAACAATTTATACTTCATTTATAACATTTATAAAAACTCAATTTATAATTCCAATCATTTTAAATTTATAAAAATCAATTTAAAAATCTTTTATATACATTGTTTTTAATAATTCAAAAATTCCAATTTAAACCAATTTCAATTTACTTAACTATTTATTTCCAAAAATCTCAATTTGATTTTATTTTATAAAAATCTTAAATTCTATAACTTCAAAAATTAAATTTGGTTTAAAATGAATCAATTCAAAATTTTACTAAAAACATATATTTGGAAAATCGATTTAAAAATCCCTTTAAAATCAAAAATCATTATTTTTAACTTTAAAAACGAATCCGATGATGCCACAGCATCAATTGGTCATATCGATATGATATTCACAATCATCAAAATATTTATAAACAAATAAATATTTGTGAGGGGTCCAGTTGGATCCCTCCAACCTGTTTCCCTGCATCCAAAGAGTTAGCACAATACCCATTCCACTTCGAGGTGGAATATCGCGGTATATGGGATTTTAGAAAATATTCCGCTTACTAACGGCGCAATAGGGTCTCATCCGCTATACGAGGCGGGAAATCAATCAACTGCAATATATACATATGCCAATATATATATATTGCTATATATAGATATATCCTAAAATATCTACTATCACAATCAAGCAATCAATCAATCAATCAACAAATTTTAAATATAACTATTTAAAATTTTAAATAACCTTTTGAGTGAGAAGTTCTCACCTTAGCTTTTATTTTGCCATCCATTTCCAATTCCGGCTTGATTTCTTCATTTATACCTTGTATAAATATTTACACAATCTATTAATATTCGAATAGATCGAATAATAAATTTTCATTTTTGATTGTTTTAGTTATTCAATGGTTTTGTTCTAAACCAATTCCTTTAACAATTTTATTCAACTAATTATTTCATCTCAAGTTAATGATTTTTATTTTTAGCTAAAAATTAAAGATTCAAACTGATTTTCTTTTTAAAAAAAATTCTAACATTTTGCTTATATAAATTTTCTTCAATTTTTTTAAAATTCCTTTGTTTAATAAATTATTTTAACTAAAAATTAAATTTAATTAACCAAACTCACTTTTAAATAATTTAATTAACTATAGATTTAACTTTAACTAAAGATTTTCTTTTTAGTTTAAAACAGATTACTCTTAACAAATTTATTTAATAAAATTTAAATCTCAACTAAATTTACTTAAATAAATTTATTTAACTACAATTAAAATTTAAAACTAAATTTTCTTCTTTTAATAATTGATCTAATTTCAATTTAAAATTTTAAAACTAAGTTTCCTTTTTTTTTTAAAAAAAAAATAAATAAATTTTATTTAGCCTACAAATACCTATACTTATCATTTAAAATTCCTAATTTCTTTTGATAGCTTTAATCAACAATTTCTCTTTTTATAAATTTAAATTTAAACTAAATTCCTTTTAAATAGTTTGATTTAACTAAAAATTCAATTTTAACCTTTAAACACTTTAAAATTTCTAAATCTCTTTTTCAAGTCTGCATTTAAGTTTCTAAATTGAATATACAACTTGTGAATACATTATTTTATTTTCATTTTCCTATTTCTATCTATACGTACGTATTAAAATTTTTAAACTAAAAATAACTTCACTGTTATAATTCTTATGAACAAAATCAAGGACAGACGAATACCTCTCTGCCGTGATTATCACAGCTTCGATGACAACGCGACGAAGCCCTAGCCTCCTCCGATCGCAGCCAAATCGCCACGACCACGAGCCTCCTTCCTCTGCCCTAGCTACGACGACCCCACTGCCGTGCCCAACATCATCCACACGACTCACGTTGCCACTGCCGCAGCTCCAAACCTCACGCGCACGCCCCACTGTCCTGACGCCGCGCCGCCATCCCAACCCTAGATCCACTTCGCGCGGCCGCTGCCATAGAACTCGCCGCCATCGCGAATGCCAAATTCGCATCTCCCTTTGCTCGTTGTCGATGGAGGCTTCAGCCGCCTTAAGCGCGAGTCTCGAATCGCGTGCGTGCTGCCATCATCTCGCGCGACTTCGCCCCCCCCCCCCCCCGCCTCGCGTCGCAACCTCTCGTGCCGCCGCGACTTCAATTTTTGCATCGGCCATTTTTCTTTTTCTTTTTTTTTTATTTTCGTATGAATGAACGAATTTATTCGGATTGGGGAAGATGGAATTGAAGAAGGCTTCGGCCACTATTTGTTGATTTGGGGGGGAAGGGGGAATTTTGATTTCAATTTGAAAGGAAACAGAAGAAGGGGAAAGAACGAGAGGCCATTTTTAGATTTGAACGAGATGCTCGAGTGTTTTGAAAAACAGAAGAAGTCGCGTGTTTTTAAGGTGGAAAGGGAGGAACGTGAAGAAGTATGCACTGCACGATCTCTATCGTGAATTTAGGCATGAATTTAGGGAAAAGAACGTGATGAAGTTTGACCAAAAATTTAAACTTAAATTTAAATTTAAATTTAATCGTTGAAAATTTCGACGCGTTTATGTGTCGTGTGCTCACATATTAACTCCGAAAATTACGAAATTTGAAATCCGGCAATAATTCAATATTACGGACCCAGTGGAACTGGTTTCGTCGAATTCCGAGACTGTGCCTCGGACGGCTATTTTTAAATATCGATTCGAACGATTAAATTTCAAAACTGAACAATTCACTTTCAATTTCAATTCTGAAGCTTCTAAAATTTTCAATACTATCAATATGAATTTTACAAGCCTTTGAAATATTTTTAATTGGCTTAAAATTGAAGATTCAAATTTAATTCAACTTCGATAGATTAAATTCTATAATTTAATCGTCAATTTCAAAGTTATATTGAAAATTCAATCTAAACCATCACTCAAATATTTAAAATTAATTAAATATCTTCATTTTTAAATTGTTAAAAATTCGGGATCGTTACAATCTTTCCCCCTTAAAAGAATTTCGTCCCGAAATTACAAGTTAAGAAGAATGCCCTTATCCCGTCTATTATTTTTCACAATCCAAAGAGTTTTATCAACTTACTAGCCTAAATCTTTTTACTAGAGATTTACTATCATTTCAACTAGCTTTCTAACTTCAATTATAAGTTTCAAACTATATTGTTGTACTAACCATTCAAATTTAAATTCAAATTCAAATTTCAAACTTTCAAAATTTTCTCAAAAATTTTCTAACACCCTAAATTTTCGAAAAATTTCGCCAGCGTCTCCTTTGCGCGGCTAGCTCGGTACGACTACAAAATGGCACCACGGCCCCTCAGAATCAAAAAGAAAAGAGAAAAGCCAAGTGGCTAGAGAAGAAAGTCATCAAATCTCATACTGAAATTGAAATACGTACCTTTTTGTCGAGCAATTTAATTTTATCTTCGAAATCAAAATTTCAATTCTTTTATACACCTGTATAACCTGTTAATAGTAGCATCCAAATCCAACATTCCAACTATTTTGCAAATTCTATTATAAAATTTCCAACATATACTTCTTATACATTTTTACTTCACTGTTTGAAGTTACATATTCAATTTCATTCAATTCCACATTTCAATTCAATTCACGATTTCAAATTCATTCGAATTCAATTCTCAATTCTAAATATTGAATTCTAACGATTAACCTTCATTTAGTAATTCATATTACTATTTTAAATTAGTTTCATTCACTAACTCATTTCAATATTTCAATTCATCTCATTTTCACTTAGAAATCCAATTCTATTTTATTTAATTCCATATACTAACGATAATAATTCAATATTATCATTTCCTAGCAATCATGCAACCATATACTATAATAATTCATAAAAAATCATTTCTTTCTATACCAAAAATAGTTTTGGGCAAAAAATTATTTTATAATATAAATCAATTTTATATTCACTAACAAATACGCGCTCATATCTATTATTACACTCAAACTCATTCTAGAGTACTGCTGACTCTATCTCTAACGAGTAATACCCATCAGAACCATGGTTGTCGCTTAACCAACAGCTCTGATACCAAATGTAACGATAGCGATTTTTCGTTGCCGAAAAACCGAACCATTAGGGGGTTTTTAGAAAGAAGAAGAGAAAAGAAAGAGAGAAAGAAAAAAAAAAAAAGAGAATAAGGAAAATAGAAGATAGAAGAATTTTAAAAATAGAGGGAAAAGAGAATAGAAATTTTTTTTTTTTTTAAAATAGAACTGACAGAAAGGAACAACAGAACAGAAAGAACAACATCAGAATCTCACAATTCGCAGCGGAACAACATATAATAATAAATGAATAATCTTTAAACAAAGAACTATATCAGTTATTACATTACATCATATCATCAGAGTGTACAACATCATACAACATCAACAGTGCAGCGGAAAAAGAAATACTATATAAACTAGTAATACGCCATGCCATCCAGCTTGCCTCCAGCAACTCCTGAATATCCAGAATATCCTGATAAACCTAACTCTTAACTGCCCGTGTGGAAATTGGTGGGCACCCAGAGTTTAGGAAGGAAAACAATAAACTCCGAGTCAGTCATGTGACTGGTGTGAGAACTCAAAACAGTTTATTTATCTTTAAAATCAAAAAGAGGAATATTTTTAAATTCAATTCGCAATGCTTTTAAAAATGAGACTACCATAAGACCTCCCACCACACACACAATGCAAACGCAGACTTGGAGGAGATTTCTTCTTATGTTAGTCAAAGATGCTTGATACGAATTTAAAATAACATTTGATATTATTACTAGTGCATAGTGTAGAACAAATCATTTCGAAAGTAAAGATATAAATCTTAGCCAGCATAGGTACCATTATATTATGCCTACTAATAGCTACCATATTAAATGGCAGGTTCTACAACTAATACCGTACAAGTTTCGTATTGGGAATTGGATTTCCAACAAATGGTCAGGCCAAGGAACTTCCCATTGCCACTGAGAATGCCTCTGGAAAGACACCCCCGAGAACCAAACCGGAACTCTGCCAACACAAGGCCGGGTTACCCCTTAACTGGGTAACTACTGACACGAGCACGCCATTCCCCGGTCCTTTAGGACCTTTTCAACCGAGCGCTCGATATCCAACATCACACCATAATAAATAGAGTGTTTTCAACATGAGTAAGTATCTGGGCTCCATACCATGATACCACCCCTTTCCAGAAGGAAATGCACATACCCTAAGGGGAGCTACAGCAACCCCTAATAACCTTGCCGCATCTTTTCCTGTTTTGACCATTTCCGGGATGTGAGGCTCGACGAAGTCACGTCCACAAAAACACACTTTGTACAAAAAGCCGTGCTTTGGGTCAACAAATGATCAACACAATGATCACTAAGATAGACGATCAAATAAATGATCCTATCACAAATAATCACCACAATGATCATTTCAGCATCACTCAGCATGTCACATTACCAAACTGGGAATATATCGCTGATAACTTCAACTATATAACCTCTGAACTCGTACGTCTCAGAGAAGGGTGTTAAGCTAAAAGAATAAATTCTCCGCCACCTCAGAAATATATTTGAAAGAAATCGGCTTTATATCTCAACTTGTAATGTCAGACATACAATCCATACAAGTCTGTTCCGGGCTCGAACAGAACCGAAGGCACTTACAAAGAAGTCCTTGCAATCCGAATAATTTCTAATTACGTTCGGATTTCCCATCACTTATGGAGATCTCAATACCAGGGATCAGCCAGTGCAGAGACAATCAACAAGAAATCCTTTCGCTTTCGAAAGTATCCGGTCTTCAACACCGGTCTTCGAATGCAATTCATAACGACGTATCACATATTCGGAATGGGTTATACGACCCCATGGTCCTTTCCCGGTTAACCCGAATAGTGAGCGCTTATTTTAAAAATAAGTGTGGCATCCAATTCAAGCAATCACAGCAATTACTCATTCAAGGGTAAATATTGATAGTCGGTTATTTAACTATCAATAAAGATGCGCCACATCATCAGATTCCAAATAATTTTCCAAATTATTTATTTTTCCAAAAATATCTATACTAGATATAAAATCTCAATACTTCAAAAATAAACCAATGTTTATTTTGAAACCAATTTCCCTTTTTCATTTATAAATTCTATAGTGAATTTATATTTCATATTTTCTATTGATTTACCGTTTCAATAGATTTTTATTTTTAAATTCCAATTTATCTTCAAAAAGATAAATTCTTAAAAATATTCCATTTCATATTGGAAAAGTAATTCCATACTTATTCTAAAAATAAGTATTCACAAATCTTATTTATTTTCAACAATTTGAAAAATATTCAATATACTTAAACCATAGTCAAGTATATATTTCATTCTTTAAGGAAATCATTCTTTTATTATAATTTATTTGGGTCGAAACGAATGTTGCGTAAAACATCGTTACGACAACCCAAAATCACTAGTATAGGGATTCGAAATTAAAATAGATATATAAATCCCAATACTATATAAAACATTTCCTTTCGGAAATCATTTACTATAACAACAGTGTTATAGTCCACCATTTCCTTCTATTTCTCGAAAACGTCTATTTCAACAATAAATGTTGAAATCTATGTTCTCATTCCCTTCTATTTCTTGAAAACGTCTATTTCAACAATAAATGTTGAAATCTATGTTCTCAATACTCAATGCATTTTAAAATATCTTTAAACCGTTTTAATTTCTTTTTAACACATTCTTTCCTCAAAAGATATCCATTTTATTCAATAATATATTTACCGTTCAAAAACGTGAATATAACTTCTTTATAAACTTCTATATTCGGTTCATCAAATTCAATTGGTTTCGGTTATAAATTCCATTTCTATTTAAAAGCTTCGATTTTGTAAATCTCGTTTATTAACCCAATTCAATTGATACAACTCAATTTTAATACCAAAGGTTTATATTATAAGTCAAGTACTTATAATTTATTTATTTACAAATCGTTCCTTTTAACTTCACCAATTATAAATCTTATTACTTATAAGTTTTCTTTATAAATTTCCTATTTCCAACTTATCAAATTCGATTTGATTTCGGATTTATAAAACAACGTTTATAAATCCCATTTATAATTTCATAAACTTCTATTTACCAAAAGTCAATTTATTAGCAAATTCCATTTATCTTCCACATAAATGACAAGGTCCAATTCATAAGAAATTTACTTATAGACTTTTGTTTTACAAATCTATACATTTTCTAACTTCACACTTTATAAATTTATAAATTTTCATTTACTTATAAAAACAATTTATACTTCATTTATAACATTTATAAAAACTCAATTTATAATTCCAATCATTTTAAATTTATAAAAATCAATTTAAAAATCTTTTATATACATTGTTTTTAATAATTCAAAAATTCCAATTTAAACCAATTTCAATTTACTTAACTATTTATTTCCAAAAATCTCAATTTGATTTTATTTTATAAAAATCTTAAATTCTATAACTTCAAAAATTAAATTTGGTTTAAAATGAATCAATTCAAAATTTTACTAAAAACATATATTTGGAAAATCGATTTAGAAATCCCTTTAAAATCAAAAATCATTATTTTTAACTTTAAAAACGAATCCGATGATGCCACAGCATCAATTGGTCATATCGATATGATATTCACAATCATCAAAATATTTATAAACAAATAAATATTTGTGAGGGGTCCAGTTGGATCCCTCCAACCTGTTTCCCTGCATCCAAAGAGTTAGCACAATACCCATTCCACTTCGAGGTGGAATATCGCGGTATATGGGATTTTAGAAAATATTCCGCTTACTAACGGCGCAATAGGGTCTCATCCGCTATACGAGGCGGGAAATCAATCAACTGCAATATATACATATGCCAATATATATATATTGCTATATATAGATATATCCTAAAATATCTACTATCACAATCAAGCAATCAATCAATCAAACAACAAATTTTAAATATAACTATTTAAAATTTTAAATAACCTTTTGAGTGAGAAGTTCTCACCTTAGCTTTTATTTTGCCATCCATTTCCAATTCCGGCTTGATTTCTTCATTTATACCTTGTATAAATATTTACACAATCTATTAATATTCGAATAGATCGAATAATAAATTTTCATTTTTGATTGTTTTAGTTATTCAATGGTTTTGTTCTAAACCAATTCCTTTAACAATTTTATTCAACTAATTATTTCATCTCAAGTTAATGATTTTTATTTTTAGCTAAAAATTAAAGATTCAAACTGATTTTCTTTTTAAAAAAAATTCTAACATTTTGCTTATATAAATTTTCTTCAATTTTTTTAAAATTCCTTTGTTTAATAAATTATTTTAACTAAAAATTAAATTTAATTAACCAAACTCACTTTTAAATAATTTAATTAACTATAGATTTAACTTTAACTAAAGATTTTCTTTTTAGTTTAAAACAGATTACTCTTAACAAATTTATTTAATAAAATTTAAATCTCAACTAAATTTACTTAAATAAATTTATTTAACTACAATTAAAATTTAAAACTAAATTTTCTTCTTTTAATAATTGATCTAATTTCAATTTAAAATTTTAAAACTAAGTTTCCTTTTTTTTTTTTTTTAAAAAAATAAATTTTATTTAGCCTACAAATACCTATACTTATCATTTAAAATTCCTAATTTCTTTTGATAGCTTTAATCAACAATTTCTCTTTTTATAAATTTAAATTTAAACTAAATTCCTTTTAAATAGTTTGATTTAACTAAAAATTCAATTTTAACCTTTAAACACTTTAAAATTTCTAAATCTCTTTTTCAAGTCTGCATTTAAGTTTCTAAATTGAATATACAACTTGTGAATACATTATTTTATTTTCATTTTCCTATTTCTATCTATACGTACGTATTAAAATTTTTAAACTAAAAATAACTTCACTGTTATAATTCTTATGAACAAAATCAAGGACAGACGAATACCTCTCTGCCGTGATTATCACAGCTTCGATGACAACGCGACGAAGCCCTAGCCTCCTCCGATCGCAGCCAAATCGCCACGACCACGAGCCTCCTTCCTCTGCCCTAGCTACGACGACCCCACTGCCGTGCCCAACATCATCCACACGACTCACGTTGCCACTGCCGCAGCTCCAAACCTCACGCGCACGCCCCACTGTCCTGACGCCGCGCCGCCATCCCAACCCTAGATCCACTTCGCGCGGCCGCTGCCATAGAACTCGCCGCCATCGCGAATGCCAAATTCGCATCTCCCTTTGCTCGTTGTCGATGGAGGCTTCAGCCGCCTTAAGCGCGAGTCTCGAATCGCGTGCGTGCTGCCATCATCTCGCGCGACTTCGCCCCCCCGCCTCGCGTCGCAACCTCTCGTGCCGCCGCGACTTCAATTTTTGCATCGGCCATTTTTCTTTTTCTTTTTTTTTATATTTTCGTATGAATGAACGAATTTATTCGGATTGGGGAAGATGGAATTGAAGAAGGCTTCGGCCACTATTTGTTGATTTGGGGGGGAAGGGGGAATTTCGATTTCAATTTGAAAGGAAACAGAAGAAGGGGAAAGAACGAGAGGCCATTTTTAGATTTGAACGAGATGCTCGAGTGTTTTGAAAAACAGAAGAAGTCGCGTGTTTTTAAGGTGGAAAGGGAGGAACGTGAAGAAGTATGCACTGCACGATCTCTATCGTGAATTTAGGCATGAATTTAGGGAAAAGAACGTGATGAAGTTTGACCAAAAATTTAAACTTAAACTTAAATTTAAATTTAATCGTTGAAAATTTCGACGCGTTTATGTGTCGTGTGCTCACATATTAACTCCGAAAATTACGAAATTTGAAATCCGGCAATAATTCAATATTACGGACCCAATGGAACTGGTTTCGTCGAATTCCGAGACTGTGCCTCGGACGGCTATTTTTAAATATCGATTCGAACGATTAAATTTCAAAACTGAACAATTCACTTTCAATTTCAATTCTGAAGCTTCTAAAATTTTCAATACTATCAATATGAATTTTACAAGCCTTTGAAATATTTTTAATTGGCTTAAAATTGAAGATTCAAATTTAATTCAACTTCGATAGATTAAATTCTATAATTTAATCGTCAATTTCAAAGTTATATTGAAAATTCAATCTAAACCATCACTCAAATATTTAAAATTAATTAAATATCTTCATTTTTAAATTGTTAAAAATTCGGGATCGTTACAATCTTCTTGGCCTTCCACCGATCGACCTTGTCACGCCAGGCACCGGACCCGCTCCAACTCCGGCTGCACCCGCCATCCTAAACCCACGTCCTTCTCTCCCTCCTCCATGCCGACCTCCACGAGACCATACGCCTCGCTCTATATTTTTTCCGCTGCCACAGCCTTCATTCGTCCACCTCCCTCCTTCACTTGCCTCCACCTACGTCACGTTGGCCTTACCGCCAAACCGAAGTGCAACACGCAACCTCCGACTGCCCCTCTCGTGCTCGCCTCCGCCTTGGCCACCTGCCGAGCCCACCCTGTGCACAGCTCGTATATTTGTAAGTTGGTATTATATATTCCATAAGCATATGTGACAGTCTCAGTTGATATATTCCTTTTGTACATTTAGTTATAATACGCCAATGTTTCTACATATTCTTTTGTGTAAATCAATGTTTACTGTGTGTTTTATGGTTACATTATTATGAAGTATATAAAGTTCGGTCTGCATATATAATTAAACAAGTTATATATAATATTTTGATTTGTGCATGCAAATGTTCTATACGTTATTAAGAGTTGTTACTTTTAGGTGTATATATTAGATTGTTTGTTTGTTTTAAATATAGTATGTGAATTATATTTTTAAAAATGTATGAGTTCTTGTTTAAAAAGTTTTACCGCAACATATATATAGTGTTCAGTTCCACAAAAAGTTGTATTAGCTTTGTATTTGGATCTGTAAAGTACATATATACAGTTATATTTTTCAGAGTAGCCTGCCTTACATATTATCATATACATTATATAATCACTGCTTGCTTCCTGTGCGTGCATGTCTACAGTATATGTTATAATACATAACTGTATGGTTATTAAAAAAAAAATATATTAATGCGCTACTTTATGGGTAAGAATGTCAGTGTTTGCTTAAAATTTTGGCATACTGTTAGTATACGTGTATGTTTGGGTTTGTGTTGATAAAGTTTATAAACTATATTTTCTATGGAATATAACTAACGTAAGCTATAGTATATTGTATCAATTATCGAATACCGTGCATCTTATTTTATAAGTTATGTATATAAAATATAAGCAAGTTGGATCGCATAATAAATATATAATAATATACATAGTAGAGTGCAAAAATTTGCGTGTCCTCTGAAGTCTAAGCCTGTAGTTTGCTCGGCTATTTTATGTTATAAATGGTAAAGTCATCTTCCGTATTCTACTTTATAAAATTTTATGCATAAATCTATAAACGTATAGATATATGCTACGCCGAAACAAAGATGATATATAAGTTATATAACAGTATTATATGATAAAGTATGTTCATATATAAATTAAAGATTGATTTTAAAATATGGGTTGTGTATTTGAATATGTTTGCATGTTTATTTTTCTGAACAGCAGTTAGACTTCATGTTCACGATATCATATCTCACTCATGTTTTATCGAAATGGATTGATTCTATTTTTAAAAAAGCGTCGAAGTTACCTAGTTTATGCATGTCAAATTTAAGCAAAATCCGACATCGTTTGATTAGTGGTCGAGGATGTAGAAGTTCGACCCAGGCAGATGTTCTTTTGTACTTAAAATTATTTTACACTGCTGCAAACACGACCTGAGTTCATGTTTGACGCATCGTATCTCCTCCGTCTTACGTCGGAATCAAGTGATTCTTTGCAGTTTTGAAATACAAGTTTTGATCTTTATTCATACCAAATTTCAGACCATTTCAATCTCGGTAGCACATAGAATTATATTGTTAAACTTTGACGTAGGACATGTTTTGTAATTGTTTCTATGTTGAATGTTTTGATTTGATTTCGGCAATTCCTATTTAACAGTTTTGCTCGTCGATTCGTGCCAATCTTACTTTGCTCTGAGAATCATGCTTGGATTTGTAACTCCATTTCAATGTCCGTATCAGTGTGCGTATCCGTGTCATCTTCTCGATCATCTCTAGCCTCGAAAGGTGAGCAATCACTCACGATTAATATTCTTTTATTTATTAAATTCGATTTCAATTGAAACGACAATTAAAATATGCTGCTGTTATTTATTGCACTGTTATTTATGTATCAGTTCATTTTTGACATCTGACACCATTATCTGTTAATTATGTATGCGATGATAATACAGTTTGGTTGATAATTGATTGATTGATTGTTGTTAATATTGGATGTAAATTGTAACGTATAAAGTGATAAATATTATGCAATTGAATTTGACGTAGAATAGTTTAAAATTGTGAATCGACATATGTGATGAATTTGATTACTTTACTTGAATAACATGACCCATTTTAATTGTTAAGTTGATTGACACGTGGAATTTGACAAATCATACTTTGAACCTTTGAACGTATACTGGATTAATTGTTGTAGCATTAAATTTGGAATTGAAATGGAACGACAAGTGGGAAAACCGAAATGTAATAATCTTTAGTCTACATGAAATGATAGTGTAGATTCTAGAGATAATTATATTAATTCGCACAAACAACAATGCGAATTAATACAATTATTTTGGGATTATTTAAATTGATTATTGTATTGTTATTGATTGTTGTTATTGCTTGTTTATTCACTTTGACACCATCCCAGTTATCACACTGCAAGTTCCCTTTGTTATGCTTTAATTTTTTTGAATTGAATTGGAATCGGGTTGAAATGATAAATACCCAAATGAACTTGTCTTAGGATAGAGAATTAAATAAAATCCGATTGGTCAATAATTTGATTAAAAGTAAAATAATGATTTTATTCGAACAAAGAATAAGTCTGGAAATGAAGTCGGAATTTGAATTTTTGAAAGGAAAATGTAAAAATTGAAATCTGAAACAAATATTAAAGTAGTAATTGATGAAAGAACGTTGTTTGAAATTTAATTATTTAATAATTGAATTTGGAATTATTAATAAATAATTTGGAATTAGTAATAATTGAGTTTTGAAATTATTAAGTTGAGATCATTTAATAACTAAATTTGAAATTATAATCAAGTTGGAATTGTAATTAAGTTTGAAATCATTAAGTTGAATTTATAATTACGTTGAAATGATTTGATAATTAAGTTTGAATTCAAAATTACGTGGAAATGATTTAACAATTAAGTTTGAATTGATAATAAAGATTGTAATTATTAAGTTTTAACATTATTAATAATTAAGATTGAAATTATTTAAGAATTGAATAAGATTTCATTATTTGATAATTGAATAAAAATTAGATGCTTTGATAAAAGAAATTGAACTTTCGAATAAGTGAATTGGAACTTCGTTAATAAATGAAATTGGGTTTTCTTAATTTATTAAGTTTGAAAATTATTTAAGTAAGTGAATAAGTATAATTTGAAACTTCTCGATTTTGTGAAATTTAGTTCTTTATTAATTGAGTTTGAAATTTTTAACGAAGTCAATAAATAAGTGAAAATTAAATTTCTTTAACAAGAAATAAAATGCGATTTATTGAAATGAATGGGATTTATTGAAATTAACGTAAAACTTGTAATTTAAAGAATTGATTAGACGAATCTAATTTATTTCAATTTGAAGTTTTGATATAATGAAGTTGAACGTAAATAATTGATTTAAATGAATTGGAATTTAAGTAGAAGTTGTTTTGAAGGATAGAATTTACTTAGCGAATATTGAATGAAATCGATAAATAAATTTAATTTGATTTGAATGAAAATTAAAACCTTTTAAATGATTTCGGGATGAAACTTATATACGAACTTGAATCAATATTTGAATTGTTAAAATAAAAGTTGAAATCGAATTATAAGATTTTGAAATGGTAATTTGGAAGTTTTGAACGTAAATTTTAGAAATTGATTTAGAAGACAAACGAAATGTTGATTTACGAATTGAAATTGAAATTGAAATTGATTTGGTTTGAATTATATTAAACGACCAATCGGTGTAATGATTACGAAAGTTATTAAAGAAACCGGAATCGGTTATGGATATACTCTCTATCTAAACCGAAAACCACTTTAATAACTATACGCGGAGTGATGATCCAGAATGAAGTGGTTGGAATGATGTACGTGATGACTGAAGAAAGAGAACGATAATGGATAGCCTTGACACTTGTGTCAAATTGGAAATGACTAAAATCAGGAGCCGTGCCGGGCCAAATGGGGTTAGCCACCTCGAGCGAACACACTTCTTCGTAACTACTACTCATTACTTGTGATTGATTGGTGCACCCTCGTACTTTTCAGGAGTGTTGTTTCGCGGTGTTGCGATCGCTGCGGCGATGCGTTCTCACCAGTCCGGATCAGGCGAATGGTAGTTTCACTACCTTGGGTATTGCCTCATGTGCCTTGTCATACTTGTATCCCTATATACGCGACCACTATGAATTTGTTTTGTGTTATACCTATGGAGTACTCCCTGATATCCCACCAGTTTACGGTGGAGTTTACAGTGCTGTATAGACTATAACGCTTATAAAAATGTGCTAAGGGGGATAATGGTAACGCCTTAACACTATTTTGATATTTATATTACTGATAGACATTATCTATTTAGCGTACACTACTACATAGTAGATAGTTTAACGGATCCTTAGAGGATGGTGATTCCAACATCCTTTGAGTTACTTGTATTTTGATTGCTATTTCACTTGAGTTGGATTTATTGATATGAGAATATTAATCCTGACTCGAGTGTTCTGTGTTTTGCTTTACGCCCGGGTCAGACTGAGTGGTTCAGCTTTTGCGACTCACCTTTGGAGTTGGAGCTTTACTTGGAGATCCAGCTATCTATCCAGCTTTCAGAGATTCAGTTGATTCCAGTGATGTATCTGATTATTGTATTTGACTATTGTATTCGAGACTTCTGTTGTAACTTGTTTAACTCTGATGTATCTTACATATTTATATAGTAGCTTCATGAACTACTATCTCTCTTACTTCCGCTGCATATTATTACTCTGTGTCTGTGATTATGTGATTATTTATTTACTGTATATCTGAGTTTTTCCAAATTTAAATTAACAATTCGGTATTTTGAATTATTCAAGTTCGACATGTGCGGATGCGAATAGTCCAAAATAGCGGGTCGTTACAGTTGGTATCAGAGCTTTTGGTAGCTCTAGGCAAAACTTAGCATATAGGGTAAATGTATCTGCAGAATCACTCCCACTCGAGTTTCAATCTCTTCATTTTAACTCAATTCCTTTGAATTTTGGAACGTTCCCTTGGTTCCGAAATTCATTCGTGTCCCTCACTATTCGTCTTCTTTTGATTCTGGAGTATCTTATAACTCCACTTCGAATAACCTTTATAATGGATCGGCGGTCTCGCCAATCTTCAAATTATTTGTAAATGGGTGAAATTCCTTTATAATAAGCATTGTTTTACCGAAGATTTCTGTATCCTTGGTTTACGACGCTATCTATCTTCTGCTATACCTGAATTCTATTTCTTGAGATCGAATGTTGATTTATCTCGGAATTCTGCATCGATCTTACTTGTGAAGCTACAGTCGATCCGGTTAAGGTTGCCCGTGAATTAAAAAGGCTTATCCATCTCCTGATTCTGTTAATTGAATTATCTTATCTTCTATTTCGAACCTATTATCGAATCAAAATTCTCTTTGATTTAATTTCCATCGAATTTGAATCCCTATACTTAATTTGAAATCCATTATTGTACCGTGAAGCGGAAAGTGTATTGTAAATTAATATTTAAAATGTTTTATATATATATTGTGTTGTTTGAGTTGTTGATGTTGATTTAGATTTTCGATCGATTCGTCTGATCAACGCTATCGATAGAATTTCTAAAACACCTGAGCAGAGCAAACTGACACAATATTATTTTATTTACTAAATTTGAAAACAATATTATGCTAGTTTTATAATTAATATTGAATGATTTTATTATATATAAGTATAAATTTTTTTGAAATTAAAATGTAATGAATCTGTCGTCTGAAATGTGAAAAAAATTTGATTTTCATGTATTGCTTTATAAATCATTGACTATTTCATAAAATAAATAAATGAATTTATAAATTGGGTATAATTTGATCGAAATTTGAAGTAAATTTAAATTAGAATTTGAGAATTTAATTTCCTATAATTTCGAACTATGGTTTTAAAAGTTTAAAATGTATATTATTTAAAATATTTTCATATAGAAATAGTTTTCAAAGAATTTTAAATGATCAAATCAGTGCTCTTCTCTTTGTCGCTGGAAAATAATTTCGGTGATGACGGCCGCATCATCGACATTCATTTTCGGGTTTCGAAGTGGAGAGACCATTCTGTAGCTTTGCTATGGTTTGTTTTGAAAAATAAATTGATTTGAATTTCTTAAAGTGGGATTGATTTGTAACATATATATAGATATATGATTTAAATCTGATTTGTTATATCATATATATTTATTTACCTCTAAATAAATTTGAAGTTACTCGAAAATTCAATTCTTAAATTTATGTTAAAGGATAATTTCAATTATAAAATGAAATTAGAATTTTGAATAAAAATTTAAGCCTGAATAATTAAATTAGAAAATTTAACTTGTACAATACTCAATTGCATTATATACAACTTACCTAAATTTTCAAAGGTTAACTATGTAATTGAATATTATACAGTAGAAAATGATATCAAGGATTTTTTTTGAAATAAATTTGAGTAGTTATAATAAATGTAAATACACTTAATATATATAGGTGATAGGATAGATTAAGTAG
Organism: Allium cepa; assembly: GCA_030765085.1. Taxonomy (NCBI): domain Eukaryota; kingdom Viridiplantae; phylum Streptophyta; class Magnoliopsida; order Asparagales; family Amaryllidaceae; genus Allium; species Allium cepa. The sequence goes on from CM060932.1 coordinate 172,203,493, forward strand.
AATAAACTTAATAATAATTTGGAATAAAGAAGAATTAATTTGTCGAATAAAGTATGATTATAATAAATGACTATTCAAATTTATGATCTTGAAATTGTTAATTTAAGAAAATTGGATAATATACAATATAAATTGTCTTTGTAAATAAAATATGAATGCGTATAATAAATGTTATTCGCGTAAATTTAAAATTATAAAATGTTTATGGAGATAAATAGAATAATAAGTTAAATATATAATAGGTGTGATTAATAAAAGAAAATTTGTTTTGAAAGATAATAAAAGTGAATTAAATCAACTTAAAGGAGTATCTAGGATTAATTGAATTTAAATTGAATTTCATTTGAAAGAAACCTTTTGTACCTAACATTTTTAATCAAATCAATTTAATGAAAACCTGAATTTAAAAACAAATTGTTGAATATAAATTTATTTAGATTGGAATTTATATGGTTTAAATTAATTGTTTATAATGTAATTGAAGTTTATTTTCTTTTGGTTGTTTCTATTCTCCTGCTTCCTTCCTTTTCGAGGACGAAAAGTTTTGAGTGGGAGAGAGTGTAACAACCCGCAGATTTAACCAGTTTTAGTAACGTTTTAACTGAAATTTTGTGAAATTTTAAACGGTAAAATTTTGAAATATAAATTTGATATTTGGAACACGTCCAGTTAAACATAGCAAATGGTACATTTTCGTCCGAAAATATGAAAGTTTATTTCGCACGCAAATTTACTTCAATTTAATCAGTTAAAAAACGATGAAAATAAAACGTTTTCAAAACCAAAATATTTTTACATAGAAAAATTCTAAAACATCTTTTGAGCAAGTTGTCAGTTTGTCGTTTTTCCAAATTCAGACATATTTGGCTCCGTCGATCTTATTTTTCAACGTTTTTCATGCATTTTCCGCTAGTAGAAAATTCGAATTTTTATAATTCAATCATACCACTGATATCTGTATACCGTTGTGATCGGTTCGTCGTGCTGATCTCTGCGGTATATTCAATTTTGTGTTTTGAAGTCTGGTACATAACAGAATCCGCAAAATCGGTAACCATATCGGTATCAGTTTTGCATATCTATAATTCCTGTGTCCATTCAGATTTCACGTGAATAAGTTTAATAGCCTCTCGCCACTTTATACTCCTGAATTTAGTTCTGGCTTTTACTATTTCCCATGTTGACTTTATAATATTTGCCGGTTCGTTCATTGTGGCTTCTATGCTCACACTTTATTTCTGTCAGTATAATACCATACATTAAGTTTTGGGTAGAAACACAAAACATTAGCTGGCGTTCGCATTGTTCTAAAAAAAAAACCTGTTCACATTCCATCTTCTCCATCTCTCTTTTGTTACTTGTTTATACAAAAGAAAAAATGAATGAAATGAAATGTCAGAGCATATTTAAATAACCCACCATCTTCTTGGCCTTCCACCGATCGACCCTGTCACGCCAGGCACCGGACCCGCTCGCACCGGACCCGCTCCAACTCCGGCTGCACCCGCCACCCTAAACCCACGTCCTTCTCTCCCTCCTCCATGCCGACCTCCACGAGACCATACGCCTCGCTCTATATTTTTTCCGCTGCCGCAGCCTTCATTCGGCCACCTCCCTCCTTCACTTGCCTCCACCTACGTCACGTTGGCCTTACCGCCAAACCGAAGTGCAACACGCAACCTCCGACTGCCCCTCTCGTGCTCGCCTCCGCCTTGGCCACCTGCCGAGCCCACCCTGTGCACAGCTCATATATTTGTAAGTTGGTATTATATATTCCATAAGCATATGTGACAGTCTCAGTTGATATATTCCTTTTGTACATTTAGTTATAATACGCCAATGTTTCTACATATTCTTTTGTGTAAATCAATGTTTACTGTGTGTTTTATGGTTACATTATTATGAAGTATATAAAGTTCGGTCTGCATATATAATTAAACAAGTTATATATAATATTTTGATTTGTGCATGCAAATGTTCTATACATTATTAAGAGTTGTTACTTTTAGGCGTATATATTAGATTGTTTGTTTGTTTTAAATATAGTATGTGAATTATGTTTTTAAAAATGTATGAGTTCTTGTTTAAAAAGTTTTACCGCAACATATATATAGTGTTCAGTTCCACAAAAAGTTATATTAGCTTTGTATTTGGATCTGTAAAGTACATATATATACAGTTATATTTTTCAGATGAGCCTGCCTTACATATTATCATATACATTATATAATCACTGTTTGCTTCCTGTGCGTGCATGTCTACAGTATATGTTATAATACATAACTGTATGGTTATTAAAAAAAAAAAATATTAATGCGCTACTTTATGGGTAAGAATGTCAGTGTTTGCTTAAAATTTTGGCATACTGTTAGTATACGCGTATGTTTGGGTTTGTGTTGATAAAGTTTATAAACTATATTTTCTATGGAATATAACTAACGTAAGCTATAGTATATTGTATCAATTATCGAATACCGTGCATCTTATTTTATAAGTTATGTATATAAAATATAAGCAAGTTGGATCGCATAATAAATATATAATAATATACATAGTAGAGTGCAAAAATTTGCGTGTCCTCTGAAGTCTAAGCCTGTAGTTTGCTCGGCTTTTTTATGTTATAAATGGTAAAGTCATCTTCCGTATTCTACTTTATAAAATTTTATGCATAAATCTATAAAAGTATAGATATATGCTACGCCGAAACAAAGATGATATATAAGTTATATAACAGTATTATATGATAAAGTATGTTCATATATAAATTAAAGATTGATTTTAAAATATGGGTTGTGTATTTGAATATGTTTGCATGTTTATTTTTCTGAACAGCAGTTAGACTTCATGTTCACGATATCATATCTCACTCATGTTTTATCGGAATGGATTGGTTCTATTTTTAAAAAAGCGTCGAAGTTACCCAGTTTATGCATGTCAAATTTAAGCAAAATCCGACATCGTTTGATTAGTGGTCGAGGATGTAGAAGTTTGACCCAGACAGATGTTCTTTTGTACTTAAAATTATTTTACACTGCTGCAAACACGACCTGAGTTCATGTTTGACGCATCGTATCTCCTCCGTCTTACGTCGGAATCAAGTGATTCTTTGCAGTTTTGAAATACAAGTTTTGATTTTTATTCATACCAAATTTCAGACCATTTCAATCTCGGTAGCATATAGAATTATATTGTTAAACTTTGACGTAGGACATGTTTTGTAATTGTTTCTATGTTGAATGTTTTGATTTGATTTCGGCAATTCCTATTTAACAGTTTTGCTCGTCGATTCGTGCCAATCTTACTTTGCTCTGAGAATCATGCTTGGATTTGTAACTCCATTTCAATGTCCGTATCAGTGTGCGTATCCGTGTCATCTTCTCGATCATCTCTAGCCTCGAAAGGTGAGCAATCACTCACGATTAATATTCTTTTATTTATTAAATTCGATTTCAATTGAAACGACAATTAAAATATGCTGCTGTTATTCATTGCACTGTTATTTATGTATCAGTTGATTTTTGACATCTGACACCATTATCTGTTAATTATGTATGCGATGATAATACAGTTTGGTTGATAATTGATTGATTGATTGTTGTTAATATTTGATGTAAATTGTAACGTATAAAGTGATAAATATTATGCAATTGAATTTGACGTAGGATAGTTTAAAATTGTGAATCGACATATGTGATGAATTTGATTACTTTACTTGAATAACATGACCCATTTTAATTGTTAAGTTGATTGAGACGTGGAATTTGACAAATCATACTTTGAACCTTTGAACGTATATTGGATTAATTGTTGTAGCATTAAATTTGGAATTGAAATGGAACGACAAGTGGGAAAACCGAAATGTAATAATCTTTAGTCTACATGAAATGATAGTGTAGATTCTAGAGATAATTATATTAATTCGCACAAACAACAATGCGAATTAATACGATTATTTTGGGATTATTTGAATTGATTATTGTATTGTTATTGATTGTTGTTAGTGCTTGTTTATTCACTTTGACACCATCCCAGTTATCACACTACAAGTTCCCTTTGTTATGCTTTAATTTTTTTGAATTGAATTGCAATCGGGTTGAAATGATAAATACCCAAATGAACTTGTCTTAGGATAGAGAATTAAATAAAATCCGATTGGTCAATAATTTGATTAAAAGTAAAATAATGATTTTATTCGAACAAAGAATAAGTCTGGAAATGAAGTCGGAATTTGAATTTTTGAAAGGAAAATGTAAAAATTGAAATCTAAAACAAATATTAAAGTAGTAATTGATGAAAGAACGTTGTTTGAAATTTAATTATTTAATAATTAAATTTGGAATTATTAATAAATAATTTGGAATTAGTAATAATTGAGTTTTGAAATTATTAAGTTGAGATCATTTAATAACTAAATTTGAAATTATAATCAAGTTGGAATTGTAATTAAGTTTGAAATCATTAAGTTGAATTTATAATTACGTTGAAATGATTTGATAATTAAGTTTGAATTCAAAATTACGTGGAAATGATTTAACAATTAAGTTTGAATTGATAATAAAGATTGTAGTTATTAAGTTTTGACATTATTAGTAATTAAGATTGAAATTATTTAATAATTGAATAAGATTTCATTATTTGATAATTGAATAAAAATTAGATGCTTTGATAAAAGAAATTGAACTTTCGAATAAGTGAATTGGAACTTCGTTAATAAATGAAATTGGGTTTTCTTAATTCATTAAGTTTGAAAATTATTTAAGTAAGTGAATAAGTATAATTTGAAACTTCTCGATTTTGTGAAATTTAGTTCTTTATTAATTGAGTTTGAAATTTTTAACGAAGTCAATAAATAAGTGAAAATTAAATTTCTTTAACAAGAAATAAACTGTGATTTATTGAAATGAATGGGATTTATTGAAATTAACGTAAAACTTGTAATTTAAAGAATTGATTAGACGAATCTAATTTATTTCAATTTGAAGTTTTGATATAATGAAGTTGAACGTAAGTAATTGAATTAAATGAATTGGAATTTAAGTAGAAGTTGTTTTGAAGGATAAAATTTACTTAGCGAATATTGAATGAAATCGATAAATAAATTTAATTTAATTTGAATGAAAATTAAAACCTTTTAAATGATTTCGGGATGAAACTTATATACGAACTTGAATCAATATTTGAATTGTTAAAATAAAAGTTGAAATCGAATTATAAGATTTTGAAATGGTAATTTGGAAGTTTTGAACGTAAATTTTAGAAATTGATTTAGAAGACAAACGAAATATTGATTTACAAATTGAAATTGAAATTGAAATTGATTTGGTTTGAATTATATTAAACGACCAATCGGTGTAATAATTACGAAAGTTATTAAAGAAACCGGAATCGGTTATGGATATACTCTCTATCTAAACCGAAAACAACTTTAATAACTATACGCGGAGTGAAGATCCAGAATGAAGTGGTTGGAATGATGTACGTGATGACTGAAGAAAGAGAACGATAATGGATAGCCTTGACACTTGTGTCAAATTGGAAATGACTAAAATCAGGAGCCGTGCCGGGCCAAATGGGGTTAGCCACCTCGAGCGAACACACTTCTTCGTAACTACTACTCATTACTTGTGATTGATTGGTGCACCCTCGTACTTTTCAGGAGTGTTGTTTCACGGTGTTGCGATCGCTGCGGCGATGCGTTCTCACCAGTCCGGATCAGGCGAATGGTAGTTTCACTACCTTGGGTATTGCCTCATGTGCCTTGTCATACTTGTATCCCTATATACGCGACCACTACGAATTTTTTTTGTGTTATACCTATGGAGTACTCCCTGATATCCCACCAGTTTACGGTGGAGTTTACAGTGCTGTATAGACTATAACGCTTATAAAAATGTGTTAAGGGGGATAATGGTAACGCCTTAACACTATTTTGATATTTATATTACTGATAGACATTATCTATTTAGCGTACACTACTACATAGTAGATAGTTTAACAGATCCTTGGAGGATGGTGATTCCAACATCCTTTGAGTTACTTGTATTTTGATTGCTATTTCACTTGAGTTGGATTTATTGATATGAGAATATTAATCCTGACTCGAGTGTTCTGTGTTTTGCTTCACGCCCGGGTCAGACTGAGTGGTTCAGCTTTTGTGACTCACCTTTGGAGTTGGAGCTTTACTTGGAGATCCAGCTATCTATCCAGCTTTCAGAGATTCAGTTGATTCCAGTGATGTATCTGATTATTGTATTTGACTATTATATTCGAGACTTCTGTTGTAACTTGTTTAATTCTGATGTATCTTACATATTTATATAGTAGCTTCATGAACTACTATCTCTCTTACTTCCGCTGCATATTATTACTCTGTGTCTGTGATTATGTGATTATTTATTTACTGTATATCTGAGTTTTGCCAAATTTAAATTAACAATTCGGTATTTTGAATTATTCAAGTTCGACATGTGCGGATGCGAATAGTCCAAAATAGCGGGTCGTTACATTATTGATTTAATTATTCAATTAAATCCAATTATTCAAAATAAAATTTATTCGACTTATAAATTCATTTATTAATATTTAAAATTAATTAAATATACGAATTTTAATTAATAAAAAATTCTGGGTCGTTACATTAAGCTGTGTCTCGTATACTCGACGAGACAAATGAATCGGTTTTTGGAAGATCATTTCATTTACTTTTTGACAATATACTTTCTGATCTCGTGTAAATACCGTTCGTTTTCATGTAAATAATAATAAACATCCCTTTCACTTAGGTTGACAGTGGGGACACGGTCAAAATCAAGTGTGAGGGGGAGACTCATCTTCATTTTTTTTTTCATGGTTTATTTTTGCTTTAAAATCACAAAAACAAAAAAAATTAAAAAAAATCCCAAAAACAAATTTTCTTTTGATTTATTTTTAAAAGAAACACTATAAGATAAATATATGGCTTTGGTTTATTAAATTGAAATTTTTGGAAAATTATTTGTCTAAACAAAAATAAAAATGAAATTTGATTACAAATAATAATGGTTTAACTAGTATATAGGAAGATTCATACGTGTTAATTATGAAGTATATCCTAATTGAAAATCTTTGTTTTAAAAAGTGGTTGATTTAAAGTAAAGGATATAACTTTTTTTTTGTCTTCTTAGTTAAATGGTGCTAAGATGATTTTGCAAAACTCTCTCTCTCTTAAAAAAAAAAAAAAAAAAATAACATCCAAGTATTCAATCTCATTTAAAAGTCCTTACGGTTATGCATGGGAGAATTACTTGGAATCTTTTATTATGTGCTTCCATACTCATTTAAAAGTCCTCATGGTTATGCATGTATGGAACACATGTTAAAAAAAAGACTTAATAAAAACCACCTACGGTCGATAGGTGTATGCACGAAAGTGTGTACACTCGCCATGCTTTGTACTCCCTTCACATAAGCCCGGAAGGCAGTGCATGGGTGGTATATCTGGCCTCAATTTACCTGAGCTAGGTGTGTAATTTTTCTTGCAAATAATGAGAGCGCAAGCAATTGAAATCCTAGCACTATTTTTACTTAGTTGATTTGATTTATTATTGAAAAGAAATGAAAATACCACTTTGATAAACTTTGATAATCAACTAAGGATCCATTTTATAATTACACTTTGTTATCAACCGAAACAACAAGTTAGACTATTGTCTATTTGTTATGATAACTTCATTTTTGTTGGAAATTTACAAGTAAATGAATTAAATTTTCAAGATAATGACCAAAACCAATATTTAACTTATTTGTGTCGATTTAAAAATAAATCCTTAATTTTGTAAATATTTCAAAAACTTGCATTCATCTCTTTGTAAATAAATCTTGCATTTTGTAAATATTTTCATCATGCATTTGGATTTTGTGGGTAGTATCCGCTGAAAACCCTCACGAGACAACACTCGTCCTACTAGGGACACCCAGAGGTTTAACGGCTTATTGCATACGCTCAATGCAATCGTGCTCCCTACGAAAACGGATTTACCTTAGTTTTAGTTTATTCGAGAACGAATAAAAAGATAAGCGTGGGGGTATTTTTCCTTCATAAAAAAAATCCCAAAAACAAATTTTCTTTTGATTTATTTTTAAAAGAAACACTATAAGATAAATATATGGCTTTGGTTTATTAACTGAAATTTTTGGAAATTTATTTGTCTAAACAAAAATAAAAATGAAATTTGATTACAAATAATAATGGTTTAACTAGTATATGGGAAGATTCATACGTGTTAATTATGAAGTATATCCTAATTGAAAATCTTTGTTTTAAAAAGTGGTTGATTTAAAGTAAAGGATATAACATTTTTTTTGTCTTCTTAGTTAAATCGTGCTAAGATGATTTTGCAAAACTCTCTCTCTCTTAAAAAAATAAAATAAAAATATTAATAACATCCAAGTATTCACTCTCATTTAAAAGTCCTCACGGTTATGCATGGGTGAATTACTTGGAATCTTTGATTATGTGCTTCCATACTCATTTAAAAGTCCTCACGGTTATGCATGTAATGAACACATGTTAAAAAAAAGACTTAATAAAAACCACCTACGGTCGATAGGTGTATGCACGAAAGTGTGTACACTCGCCATGCTTTGTACTCCCCTCACATAAGCCCGAAAGGCAGTGCATGGGTGGTATATCTGGCCTCAGTTTACCTGAGCTAGGTGTGTAATTTTTCTTGCAAATAATGAGAGCGCAAGCAATTGAAATCCTAGCACTATTTTTACTTAGTTGATTTGATTTGTTATTGAAAAGAAATGAAAATACCACTTTGATAAACTTTGATAATCAACTAAGGATCCATTTTATAATTACGCTTTGTTATCAACCGAAACAACAAGTTAGACTATTGTCTATTTGTTATGATAACTTGATTTTTGTTGGAAATTTACAAGTAAATGACTTAAATTTTCAAGATAATGACCAAAACCAATATTTAACTTATTTGTGTCGATTTAAAAATAAATCCTTAATTTTGTAAATATTTCAAAAACTTGCATTCATCTCTTTGTAAATAAATCTTGCATTTTGTAAATATTTTCATCATGCATTTGGATTTTGTGGGTAGTATCCGCTGAAAACCCTCACGAGACAACACTCGTTCTACCGGGGAGACCCAGAGGTTTAACGGCTTATTGCATACGCTCAATGCAATCGTGCTCCCTGCGAAAACGGATTTACCTTAGTTTTAGTTTATTCAAGTACGAATAAAAAGATAAGTGTGGGGGTATTTGATGTGCATGTAAATGTGCATATTTTAACCACCATATTTATTCTTTTTAAATTAAATAAACGATCATATTGGGTATTTTAACTTGTTTAAACCGAAATTCATATTATTTGAAATGTCACATATTCATCTTCATCCGAGGAAAAATGGTCATTTTTGTGCATATATTAATTTGAGAACATTTAATTGGAAACTTTTATATTATTTTGTAGGAAATTACACTCGATTACAAATGGGTTCATGAAGGAAAATGCATGCACAAATGAATACAAAGGAATGAAGATGGAAATAATTCAAAGTGAAGAACATGGAGGACCCCACCTACCCACTACCTAATGTACAAATTAAAGGCTAATGCACATGCTAAAAGACATTTAAAGCTTCATGTAAATTTAAGCGGGGGATTATTAAATCTAATGATAACTTGGCCACCACACTTCCTCCAAGGGCATTTTGGGTACTCCCCAAAAATATGCACTAGGGTTTCTAACTTGTATAAATACCACTTATGTTTCATGTCGCCATCTTCCTCTTAGTTAGTTAGTTTTAGTTTAGAAAATAAATCAAATCTCTCTTTCTTTCCATGGCTACTTAGCCATTTCTTCTCTTATGTAATTCTTTTTTATGCAATGTTAATTATTGTTTCTTTTTAATTACATATTCATTTCTTTTTATGTAAGTAGTGTAGATTTTCCTTTATGCAATTAGATTAGTTGTCTTTTCCATTAGCTTTCATTTTTCTTTCTTTTTGCTTTCATGTTGCTTTCTACATTTGTTGATTTGATAACAAATATGAGAGCTTAATCCCTACAATTTAGGGGTAATGAAGCTCTCTAGTATGTTGATGCAACATTTTGATGTTTATACTCTCTTTTTGTGCTTTAATGGAAACACTTGAAGTGGTTTAATGATGTTGTTTAGCTTTGAATTTGATAGTCTATGTTGTTCATACCAAATGGACTATGCTTAAACAAACATAACACAATTTTTTTTTCTTAAAATGCAAGCAAACAACAATGCAAGACAACTAAAACATAAAATTTTATAAGCAAGCAAGCAGTTATTTTTTTTTTGGCAAGCACTTCAAATCAAGAAATTTATTTAACAAGCACTTCTGCTCTTTCCGTAATAATGGTTTGGCAACTTGAAATAAAGCAAGATATATACAACTTTTTTTTTTGAAAGGAAACTTAAAAGTAGGGTTTTACTTAGAAAAAAAATATTTTTTTTTGAACAATTTTTTTTAAATACAATGCAAACTAAAAATTAAGAATCAAAACAATTCCTTTCTCCCTTTTTTTTATAACAAAACCGAACTATCAGACCCGCTAAAGCCCACTGCAGGCCCACTATCAAACAAGCCAACTCCCCAACCAAACGTAAACCAGATGCTAAAATATTTTTTTTTGCGCTTCTTTTTTTTCTTATGTGAAATAAACAAAACCGAACTGCTAAAATTAAAAAAAAGTGGAAGAAATCAACAAAACTCTTCTCAAATCCAAATTAAAACGATTTATGCCAAATCAGACTTCCAATTCCAATCAGGCAAATTTCGAATTTGTGATCGAGTGAGGGCTACAGGTTTGGATTCTGGAGCGGTCAAAGGCTACTGGAGTTTGATTGGAGAGCACGGTAAGAGGGTATGCGGTCACTATCGATACTGATTTCGAGCTGCTACTCTGGTCAGTGGTGCTTGCGATTGGGGGTTGAGGAGGATGTGAGAGGCGATTCGTGTTGGAGGTGGAAATGGGCAGCTCGATCAATTGGATTGGAAGCAGTGACAGGTCAGTTATGGGAAGGAAATGATGGTGTACTGCAGTGGAGTGTTTGCTCGATGTAGTTGTGAAGTGGTGATGGTGTTGACTGAAGTTTTGTAGCAGCTATTGAGTTGAAGTAATGGTAGTCGTGAATTAGGGGTGAATCGATTCGTTTTGCAAGCTGCTTCTGGTCTGGTAATTTCTTTGATTATCGTGATTTTGTGATTTTTGGGTTTTTGGTGATTGGTGTCAGAGGCAGTTGCACTAGTGGGGTTGATGAAGTATGTTTGCTCTGTGGCAGTTAGGGATGTGTGCAGTGAGGTGGATGGGGGTTATTGGCAAAGGCTGCTGTGTAATGGTCGGAGGTGGACTTGGGGGCGGTGGATGGTTGTCAGTAGTGGGAAGTTTTGATGCTTGTAGTATGATGTGGGATGATGGGAGACGTGTAATGCAACAGGTTGGTTTGGGATACAATCTGTAATATGATGGTGAGGGAGTTGCTGAGGGTGAATGGTTAGTATGTCGTCGACTGTTGCAGTTGTCTATTGTTGCTTTTCGATGATATGTTGAAGGAGATTGTTTTGTTGTTGCTGGTGCAAGAGGGTAATGCTCAAAGTGGAAGTGAGAATGGGATTGGAAGGTAATGTCAGGGTAATGGAGTGAAGTGGCTGTTGTTGGATGGTGAAGTTTGTGAGATATGGTGAATGAATTGTATGGCGAGTTAATGGGTGGTCAGGTGTGATGATTGTGGTCGGGGGTGGTAGTGAATAGGCAGGGCGATGTATCATTGTGCTGGTTAGTTTTGTATGTATGGAGTGGGATGAAATGGTTTGGTGTGTGCAGTGTTTGTGCTCAGTGCACTGTAGTAGGCAGAGGGAGATGAACTGTTAGCAGATGGTGGTTGTGGTATGAATGAACAAGGTGGTTAATGAAGTGAAAAATGCAACTCTGTAGACTGGTGGGTGTAGGAATCAGTGACGTGATGGTTGAGGTAGATAAGGTTGGTTTGAAGAAGTGATGAATGCAGGCAGCAACAGTGAACAGAAATAAAAACAGAGAGGAAATAAAAACAGAATTTGTAACAGAAATTGCAGCAGGAAACAGAAATGCAATGAACAGTTTTTTGTTTTGTTTTGTGATTTGTATTTTTTTTAATATGCAAATGCAACTAGAAAACACAAACACACAAACAAAATAGAAACAAAAAATCAGACAAACACACAACACAACATCTTTCTAAAAAAAATGCAACACACAAAAAAAAAATTAAAACACACAAAAAGAAAACAAAAATAATTCGAAGAATAGAAAATCAAAATCAAAACAAATCCCAGGTAACGGCACCAAAAACTTGTTCGTCGACGAAATTCTATCGGTTTAGAAAACCGTCGACGAACAAGTTTTTGGCGCCGTTGCCGGGGATTTGTTTTGATTTTGATTTTCTATTCTTCGAATTATTTTTGTTTGCTTTTTGTGTATTTTTTCTATTTTTGATTTTCTATTCATCAATTTATGCACATTATATTAAGTTTTTGGCATCGTTGTAGTATAGTGGTGAGTATTCCCGCCTGTCACGCGGGTGACCCGGGTTCGATCCCCGGCAACGGCGCCAAAAACTTGTTCGTCGACGGAAATTCTATCGGTTTAGAAAACCGTCGAACGAATTTTGAAATAAAATTTACCGCATGCTCACGGTGTACGAATGTAGCACGTGGCGATACGGGTCGATCTGCAGGGATTGATGATTTTAAAATTCTATTCAATCAAATTATACCAAAGTCGAGAGTGTGTTTAAGCTAGAAAATGAGAATATGAACTAACTAACAAAAAGAAAAGAAATGCAAATATGAGAGTTAAATGACAATTTAGAGAATAAATCCACTCTCTAGATCATGTAGTTCAACACATGAAATCATGATCTCTCTTTTATGGTCATTAGTGTTTTAATTGATGTGTTTATTTTAAGTATGACATATTTGAGCTATTGATTAGCCAACATAAGCCATCAAACTATAACACACCCCTTATAACACTTACTAACTTTCATGAAAATTGATAAAGAAAATGAGAATGAAATCTATTTTAAGTATGGCCTATTAACTATTGATTAGAAATATAGACCATCAAATTTTAATTTCAAATCACTTTCTTTTTCCATAATCATATTTTGACGAAGAGGCAATTAGTGTCAGTGATTGTTTAAACATAGCCTATTTGGTGTCAACAATATAGGCTATCAAAATTCAAAGAAAAAACAACTGGTAAACCATTTCCATAATCATCATTAAGCACAAAAAGAGAGCATGAATTGACAAAATGTTGAAGCTACATTAATTAGAGAGCTTCATTACCCCTAAATTGAAGGGGTTTAGCTTTTCATATTTTTCATTTTATTAACAAATGTAGCTAATAACATGAAAGCAAAATGAAGAGGAAAAAGAGAGCAAAATGAAAAGATAAACTAATTAACTTGCATAAAAGAGAAGAGATCCACACTACAACATAAAAGTAAATGAACATGAAAAGGAAAGAGCATGTATTAAATTGCATAAAATAAAAAAGATTACATAAAATAAAAATGGCTAAGTAGCCATGAAAATAGAAAGATGAGCTTTCATTTTATTTTTGATCTAAACTAAACTAAAGAGAAGGAGGCCTAAGAGAGACTAAGAGAAGAGATTGGGAAGAGCTACATGAAACATAAGGGGTATTTATACAAGTTAGAAACCCTAATGCATATTTTTGGGGAGTGCCCAAAATGCCCCTTAGGAAGTGTGGAGGCCAAGTAATCATTAACATGTCTTAATCCCCCATTAAGTGTACATGAAGCCATTAACTCCAAAAGCATGTGCATTAGCCTTTAATTTGTACATTAAGGTAGGTGGGTCTGTGGGGTCCTCCATGTTCTTCACTTTGAATTATTTCCATCTTCATTCCTTTGTATTAATTTTGTACATGCATATCTTCATGAAACCACTTCTATTTGAGGTCAAATTCCTACAAAAATATATACAAATTTTCAATTAATTTTTCTCAAAGAAATATATGCACACAAATGACCGTTTTGCCCATATATGAAGATGAATATGTGACAATTTGGAATAATTTGAATTTTTGGTTTAAAAAGGTTAAAATACCCGATATGATCATTTATTTAATTCAAATAGATTAAATATGGTGGTAAAAATATGCACATTTACGTGCACATCAATTAGTGATCTTCGTAAAGACATTTTAGAAGATTCTCATCGTTCTAAATTTACCATTTATCCCAGTAGTAGTAAAATGTACGCGGATATGAAGTGACTTTATTATTGGGATGGAATAAAATCTGATATTGCTAACTTCATTAAGCGTTGCATAACTTGCCAACTTGTTAAGGCCGAGCATCAAAGGCCCGGTGGGTTATTGCAACCTTTGGACATTCCAATTTGGAAGTGGGATCAAATTTCCGTGGATTTTATTGACGCTCTTCCCCGTTCTTGTTCGGGCCGTGATAGCCTATGGGTTATAGTTGATAAACTTACAAAATCCGCCCACTTTATTCCCATTCGGTCCAATCGAATCGTACCTCTTTTGGCCAAGCTCTTTATCAGAGAAATTGTTAAATTGCATGGAGTTCCTACTTCTATTGTTAGAGATCGTGATCCATTGTTTACTAGTGGATTTTGGAAGATTCTTCAAAAAGCTTTGGAAACGAAGCTTAATTTTAGCACCGTTTATCATCCTCGGTCCGATGTACAAACCGAGCTTGTGAATCAAACTCTTGAAGATCTTCTTCGTGCATGTGTTCTTGATTTTGGTGGAAGTTGGGAAGATCATATTTCTCTTGTTGAGTTTTCCTATAATAATAGCTTCCAATCTAGTATTGGTATGGCACCTTTCGAGGCACTCTACGAAAAGCCATACCGATCTCCTTCTTGTTGTCTTGAGGCCGCTGAGAAGCTAGTTTTAGGTCTAGACTTTATTCACGATTCCACAAAAAAGATTGACCTTATTCGTCATAGGATGAAAGAAGCTCAAAGTAGGCAAAAATCCTATGCCGATAATCGAAGTTGGAAATTAGAATTTTTTGTGGGAGATTTTGTGTTTATTCGTGTTTCACCTTTGAAGGGTTTTGTGCATTTCTGTCGATCGGATTAGTTAGCACCTTGATATATTGGTCCATTTCCCATCACCAAATATATTGGTTTTGTGGCTTATCGCCTTTTATTACCGGATCAATTTTCTGCTATTCATGACGTGTTTCACGTTTCTCAATTACGGAAATGCCTTCGAGATTCCGATTCTACTCTTGAGCCCGGTGTTGTGGAAAAAATTGAAGTTTCGCCCAATTTGACTTATGAGCAACATCCTGTTCGTATTATTGCTTCAGAGGTAAAATGCCTTCGAAATAAAATGTCCCTCTTGTGAAAGTTCAATGGTCCTCGAATCCTAAGGATTGTTCTTGGGAATCTAGAGAATTCGTTGAGCGAACACATCCGGACTTACTCTCTCGTGATCTTTGAGGTGAACTTCTTATTTCAAATTTTTTTTGTTATGATATGCCTTTATGGTTGTTACTTTCAATTTTCTTCTTAAATATTGTGAGGACGCAATTTCTTTAAGGAGGGGAGTCTGTAACAACCCACATATTTTACGATTGTATATTTAAATTTTTTATTTAAATATAGCATCGTTAGTCGGATTTAAGTCCAAAATGCTACTTTTTGCAAACAGTCGAATTAGAACTCAAGACCACTTCATTGAGTTCAAAATGCCGTTTGCGACCTTTTTAAGTGTAAACATCGATATATTTGGAGTTAGCTTGAATTTTGACATTTCCACTTTGGGCTTTGGGTTTGGGTTTCAGCCTAATAACCTAACATAAGACTCTAGCTCCACCCCCTCTCCTCTTCATTCATTCTTGTTTCCTAATACTTCAAGCTTTAGTAAAAATGGGTGAAGAGATTGGAAATTAAAATCCTAAGCCCTAGTTTCTTTTGCAAATTCAGGTTCTAGATCCAAAATCAAAGAGAAGCTTAGATAAGCATCCTCTTCTTCTTCTCCATCTCAATCTCCCTCCAATTTCAGAAATTTCCTATAACCTAACTTAGGAAATTATTTGCTTATGATCTTAGATTGGAGTTTTTAGAGTTGAAATTGAAGAGTGGTTGATCTTCCTTTGTTTTCAAGCTTCTCCTTCCTTGTTTTTGTGTAAAAAGTGAGTTTTTGAACTCACATCTACTTCTATAGCTATCATTGTTGTTAGGTATGAATTCCTAACACTTATTTATGTTCATTTGCTTTCGATTTGGATTGAATTGGTGAATATTCCAATTTTTGGTGTTTTGAGGTCAAATCTTTAAAAATCCAATCTTTGATGTTTGAACACGTTAGCGGGGTGTTTCGAAGAGCCATACAACGCTGGGTTGTCGCTAGGCGTAAATCCCTAGTCGTCGTTGCTCGCTCTTTCGCTTCCGTTCCATGTTATGGGTTTTGCCCCAAAAGGGGGATAGGCTGAAACTGCTGATGAAGCAGGTTATGTCGATTGAACCAGGGGCAGAAAATTCTCTGTTCCCGTATCAGTCGACTGACCTGATGGTCCAGTCGACTGACCTGAAAACCTGAAAGTTTCCAGGCTTTGTGTCAGTCGACTGACCACCTGGTCCACTCGACTGACCTGCTTCCTTCAGCCCAATTTGACTATTTTGCTTGAGATTTCAATTTTAATCGATTCGTGATTATCCGAATTGTTGTTATATTTATTATCGACTTTGATGACTTCTACTTCGGGATTTTTGGGAATGTCCATCTTGTTGGATTCGGTATCGATTTCTATGGATTTGATTCACGTCCTCATACGTGAATTTTTGGTGATTGATTGTTCCTACAATCATTTTTGTGATTTGCCACTTTAAAATACAAAGGTTTCTATACTAGTAGTAAATATTCAAACTCTTTTACAAATATGATTTCAACTCTATATTTAATACAAAGCTCTTTATAAAACCATTTTCCAACCTATTAGTATATACAAACCTTTACCTCGTTCGTATGAGAAAATCTAATTAAACGGCTTAGCAAAACAAGTGGTATGAAACGCTTGCGTTTACTTCATCGGTTAATTTTTGGACTTGTTCGATTGAAACTCTTGTGACAATTCGTAAATACTTAAGTTAAGCCGGTGGTTATGGGACATGAAGCTGAACTCATTTATTTACTAGGTTAGTGTAATTCACACTTTTTATCGATCAATGATGATCATTTTGTGATTTAGACTTGCGATATGCGATGTCTCTTTGTCCACGTAGGGGACTATACCTCGTTTTATTGAGTTTCGTCCCATTTCTTTTATAGGCTAACCACCTATTGTTCTTTAGAGTTTCGACTCATTTTTGTGGGCTAGCGACCCATGTTCTTTTATGGAGTTCGGTTCATCGGATGTACCGTTGTACTACGTCGTTGTCCGGCTTATCAAGTTCATCGCGCATACCGTTGTACTACGTCGTCGTTTCGAATTATTTGAGTTTTAGGTTCCTCGGGTGTACCGATATTGTACTGCGTCATTGCACCGTCTCTATGGGTAGCGACCATGGGTTAGCGTCCTGTTTGTGATACACGTATTGGTGAGTTTTCATGCTCCCGTTTTGTGATAGGCCTCCCCCTTTTGTGATTTCTGGATTTCTGGTTGATGATTTCTAGAATTTATGATTCACCGATTTTGTGATTGGCATTGATATATTTGTCAATATTTGTGGTTTGGTGAATAAAATAAATAATATGACATTCTTTTTAATGCTTTGAGATTTCTTGAGATATTATATGATTTTAGTTGTTATTTAATGCATACTTGTCGCAGTATGGCATTGTTGTTATCATACGTTTTTGTCATATCTCTTATTCTATCTCATTTTATCTGATATTTATAGCTAGACTGATCCGTTTATTATTTTCTTATTAAATAATACTCGGGTCTGCCGAGATGTTACATGTGCTTCTGCTTGACTGATTCTCAGGGATCATCATCTGGCTTTTGTCTAACTACATTAGATTGGTAGTTTTTGTTGTTATACATTGGAGATAGTGACTCCTTGATGTATACATATTCTTTTGTCTAGCACTTATATCTATTCTTTTGTGATATTATGGATCTTGTTTGACCACTACTCTGATGAACACTTTTATGTGTTATTTTCATATCTGTTTCTGCCTTTGAGATATGAACATCTGTGATTGATTTATGTTATGCTTATTTCTATATTTGTTTCCGAAGACCACATAGCCACTGTGTAATAGCTTTGAGTTTGTATCGATATGCAGATTTCCTCTTGAAATGAAATGCATGTTATAATATCTGACATGTCGGTGCTCTCACAAAGCAATTACGCGGATGGTCGTTACTCAACAGCCTTATTCTTCGTGCTAGTAAATGGCATTACCTCGTAGCGTCCATGGCTAGCGTGAGTATAGAGGTAGGGCGTCACACAAAACACTCGAGTCAGAACTAAAACATCTTATGTAATTTAAATCAACGGTAAATAATATGAGTGGGATGGCATCAGAGATGTTTACGAGATTTGACATCTCCTATCCAGTGTCAACGTGAGTGCAATAACTTAAGAGATGTTCAGGATTTCATCTCCTAAGGATCCGTCAAACTATTTACTATGTAGTAATACCTCGCTATTATAATAATGTCTATAGTAAAATAAACTTACTTTTAAATAGCGTTAAGGAGTTACCCAATCTCCCCCTTAACACAATAATTGTCCCAGCAGTCCATCCAGTATCAATGCTTCTCCAGATCGGGAGACTACCCTAAATACTCCACGGGCTACGGGAGAAAACCAAACTCATACATGGCGCGCGAGGGTAGGTGACACAGCACACAACGCAATGCCAGGGTAGATATACCAATTACGCATACGGGCTGGTGGTGACGCATAGCGCGTAGCTACCGCCCACCTCGAGCCCCGTTCAAATTTTGGGCTTATTTTGAATTTAAATTCAATTTAAATTCAAAGGTGAGTGTTTTACCCACTCACAACTTCTAAAATTTCTTATGTTTGTTAAATTGATTTATGATGTGATTAGAAATTTATTTATGACTATTTGGCATATTTTGAATCATCATCTCAGTTTTTTTGGATTTATTTGGATAAAATAGTTATTTAATTTGTTATTGAATATAACTGCCAGCAAATACCTGTCATTTACTATCTGTTCTATATTGATGTTATTGATTGAATTGGATGATGATTGTGATAAATTTTTAATGATTGATATTGGATGAATGGATGTTGTATTTTATATTGTTATAAACTGCAAGTTGTTATGGATTTTTATTTCATTCCGGATTACGGTTTGAAATGATATATAACCGTATATATATTTTGAATTACGGATTTAAATGATAAATATCTGTATCACTTGACCATAGGATAGAAAATCATATACAGACACCGTCAGTCAATATATATATATATATATATATATATATATAAATATTTTGAAATGATTTCTATGGTTTTGGAAAGAAATATACAGTTTAATAAATATTGATTTTTTGATATTATATATATATTATTTTTATATATAATTAAATTCTTGAAATTAAGCTATGTATAAATTTGTTTAATAAAAATAAAAGAGTTTTATTTTATCAAAATATAATATGGGTAAGTATTTAAATTATATTTTAATATAGAGGGTATAATGATTGAAATAAATTAAGGTTGGAAGATAAATCTGAAATTAATTTGAAATTGAATTTAGTTAAGAATTAAACTCAAATAAGTTTGACGTGAAATGTATTAAATTTGAGATTTTAGAAGGTATAATTTTTATAACTTGATTTTGGTTTAAGGTGGATTAAATGAATATTTCAAGTATAAATAAATTATGGGTAATATTTAGTTATTTAAAATTTGAGTTTTATTTAAATAATAATGGATTATTATGTAAAATATTTCAAAACTAAATAATAGAAATTTGAATTGTTGAATCCTAAGTACCAAACTTAGTTTTGAAATTGTTGAATACTTAAAGTTTGAAATATATTGAACTGGAAATGGTTTATTCTGTGGATCAAATCTGTTTTGAAACCAATAAAATTTGGGATAGTTTATTTGGAAACCGAATCATATTGGAAGTAAAGATTTGGGATTTGGTTAAATTTAAATTTATAAATTCGAGTTGTTTTGGAATTGATTTGTGAGGTTGAAGAAGCTAGTTTATTATATAAAGAATTTTAATATTTTGGCCATTCAAGTGGTGGAAGTTATGTTTTCAAAGTTTGAGTTTCAAAGGATTATGATTTGAAAGTGTTATATTTCAAGTGTTTTGATTTCGAAGTGTTATAACGTTGAAAGTGCTACGATTTTTTGGAAAGGATATATTGAAATAAAAATGATATTATATTGATCTGGGTTTTAATAAAAATGATATAATATGGGTTTGGGTTTTGAAATGGAAATGATATCACATTTGTATGGTTTTGAAACGGATATTATATTCTGGTTTTGAAGTATAAATTATTTTGAAATGGCCACGGTGTTATAATAACGTTTGGTTATTAAAGAGACCGGGATCAGAAGTTGTCATAATCTCTGCCAACTCCAAAAACCACTTTAACAACCATGTACGTAGTGGAGATTTCAGAATGAAGTAGGATAGTGCCGACGTCCTTTGAGGTATGAACATGGACCCGACTCCCGTGAGTTGGCTTAAGGTGGCTAAAACAGGAGCGATCTCGGGCCAGTGAGGTAGCCCATCTTATCGGACACACTCCTTCGATATTATATTCTGACTTTGAGATTGATTTGGTGGCCACTTTTGACTTTTGATTTTTTTGGGGTGTGGCTCGAGGTGGGCTGTAGCTGCGCGCT
The DNA here is from genome assembly GCA_030765085.1 of Allium cepa. Classification (NCBI taxonomy): domain Eukaryota; kingdom Viridiplantae; phylum Streptophyta; class Magnoliopsida; order Asparagales; family Amaryllidaceae; genus Allium; species Allium cepa. Next base: position 172,224,379 of record CM060932.1, read on the forward strand.
ATGCGTCACCACCAGCTCGTGTGCGTAATTGGTATATCTACCCTGGCATTGCCTTGTGTGCCGTGTCACCTACCCTAGCGCGCTTTGCATGAGTTTGGTTTTCTCTCGTAGCCCGTGGAGTATTTAGGGTAGTCTCCCGATCTGGAGATGCGGTGATACTGGATGGACTGCTGGGACTATTATTATGTTAAGGGGGAGATTGGGTAACTCCGTAACGCTATTTAAAAGTAAGTTTATTTTACTATGGACATTATGATAATAGCGAAGTATTACTACATAGTAAATAGTTTGACGGATCCTTAGGAGATGAAATCCCGAACATCTCTTAAGTTACTGCACTCACGTTGACACTGGATAGGAGATGTCAAATGCCCTAAAACATCTCTGACGCCGTCCCACTCATATTATTTACCGTTGATTCAACTTACATAAGATCTTTTAGTTCTGACTTGTGTGTTTTGTCTTTCAATTCGCTCGGGTCAGCCTGAGCATTTCAAGATTTGAAGACCTTACTTCTGGAGGATGAAGACGAAGATTGTAGTACTATTATTTACTACATTGTTCCGCTGCATTATGTATTATCTTTGGTATGTGTAACTCCGATTCTATGATTGTATAAGTATAATCAATTGTTTTGTAAAACAGCTTCATGAACTTTTGTTTGATTGTTATATTTTATCGTTCCGCTGCAAGATTCTGTTTTGTTTTCTTTCTTTCTCCTTTTTTCTTATTTATCCCAATAACAATTTGCCCTTTTGTATGGTTTGAGTCTGAAGTGTATGGTTTATCGTCGATTTAAAGCTTACAAAAAAGGCGTGATGTTACAGCGCAAAACTTATTTAGTTACTAATCGAAAGTATATTATACTTATCGGCTGGAGTTTACTAACATTTAGTAAATGCTCAAGTAAACCCGAGTGGTTATGGAACATAGAGTCGTTACTTGAGTGATTACTATTCGGAAGCATATAACACTTATTTTGTCGAGTTTTCGTATTCGTCCTTGGGTGATCCATTTATGCAGATTCGTAGGTTTTTAGGCCCATCTAGAGATACTTGTTTATAAGAAAGTTATGATGGGTAAAGCACTCGTATCTTGGGTTGGTGAATGAAGTGTGCGTCTCTTGTGATGATTTGTGAAGTGCATATCTATATTGCTAGCTTATGAATTTGGCTTGTGACGTGCTTGTCTAATTCGATGTGTGAACTGCATGTCAATGTGTGTTTACATGCGAAGTGTGTGTTTATTATTATAGCTTACGAAGTACTTGCTTTTGTTAGACTTATGATGGGCTTGTTGTTATGATTTGTGATTTATGACTTTCTTTTATGTTAAGTCTTTTGTGTTTTAACTCACTTTCAGGCGGTCTTATATTTTCTAGAGTTGATTTGCTTTATGCAATCTTTTGTGTTCTTAAGTTTTTAAAGTGAGTTCCTTATCACCATATTTGAGATAATTGTCGTTGATGGGCATGAGAGTATTTGATGACATGGTTATTTGGTATTGTGATATTTTATTTTCATATGGCATATATTAGATAGTTATTATTATGCCTCGTGTTTTATGCAAATTTATTATTGATGATTTCATGGTGAGACTTTTGATGCTTAGTGTGATTACACTTTTTGGACTTATATATCTTTGATATTATGCAAGCTTATTATTATACGTTCTCACCTTTTTGATATCTAAAGGTAGTTTGACCTGTTTATTTTATTATACTTGGTCAAACCGAGACTTGATAGGTACAAGGACTCAGGGACTATAGATTTGGGCTAGCTAGAGTAGCTATATCGAGTAGTACCTTTTTGATAGAGTTCCCTTTTTAGATATTAGCCTTAATTGTGGACTTGTGTTATGCTTGGCTATTTTACTGTCTTGAGATGACTTGTTTATTCTTTTAGGCTTGCCATATTTTATGCAAGTATATATTTGTATATGTAAGTCTAGTGTTTCATTTGTAGACTTACACTTTAAAGAAGTAATTGATGTGTTTTATTTCCTTGCAAAATTTGATTCTGTATAACGATCCGTATTTTTTACCAATTTAAATTATTAAATTTAATATAATTATTAAACAAAAATGGATAGAAATAAATTTTAATGACTTATTAATGTAATTTATTGAATATGAACTTAGATATAATTTTTAAATAACAAATATTCCATAAGATAAAAGATGATAACTTTTATTAGAATGTAAATTAAAAGGTATTAAATTATAAGTAATTGGTAACAGAAATTGAAATAATCAATGTTAAGTTAATAAAGAATTGAATGAATGTTTGTTAAAAGTAAAAGCATAAGTCTATGTATACTAAATCGTATTTTTGATAAGTATAAATTTTAGAAATAAGAAAACATTTATTTGGTGAGAAATAAATAACTTTTGCTGTATACAATAATTGCAAAGATATTGACTTACTGTAAAATGGAAGTAGTTGTTTTATTATCTGAATTCATTTTAAAAGTTAAATTTTAAAAGTTAAATAACTTATATTTCAAATATAGCGATTTATTTTATAAATAAATTGTTTAAATTTAATATTTGAATTTTTTTAAATAATTGAATGATGATTTCAAAAGTTGATTTAAATTCTATTTGAATTATAATGGAGTTAGTGAACTTTTGAAATTGGATTTAAAAGTGCTTAAATTGATTTTGGAAATTACTCGTTTTAATTAATGTGTAAAAGTTGCTTTTTTGGGCAGTGTCTCAGATTTCGACGAAACTAGTTTTATTAGATCCGCAATAGTGAATTATTATAGGATTTCAAGTTTCGCAGTGATCGAACTTATCGTTTGGTCGTGTGAGCCTCAAACACGTAGAATTTATTTTCAAAACTTTAATTAAAATAATGTGATTTTGAAAAGCTATCTTCTGAATATGATGGAATTGGCTCCCGATATATGTTTCATTGTGTTCGAAATAGTGGTATAACATATAGAACACCGGGCGGCACGCTTCGTTTGGAGATTGAAATTTTCATGGATGAATAGTGCCGCGGAAAATTTCCTATAAATAGCCTCGACCTTCCTTTATTTGTAAAACCTAAATCCACAACCGCCATATTATAACCCTCGATCCAATGGTGGAGGTCATCCACGCAAATCGGAGCCATTTCAAGCGAACTCTCCAACATAGAAGTTGTGCATGCGGGCTAAAGGAACTCATCCGTGGTGACTGATCATTGATCAGGGCGTCATTGTGGCAAGGATCTGGATTTGAATGAGGCTGATTTAGGCTAGTTATTCATAACGTTGGAAGCACTAGAGCAGTGGTCGGTGGTGTAGGCGGGATCGAGCTCGAGGCAGTAGTCGCGCGAAGGCGCGGCGGTGTTGGTTCGACAGTTGGCGAGGCGCGATCTATGAAGGTTCAAAAAAAAGAGCATATGCGTTCAGCCTAGAACGCGAACGAGGGAGAGGAGAAGGGTTAGATTAATTTTATGTTAATTATTATGTTCATTTTATTTTAATTATATCGAATATTATTTAATCCGTAACTTTTTCATACGAGATTTAATTCGAGCGAAACAAGTCACGTTGGATTCGTATTGACATCGTCTATGATATGGAGTTGGATTAGAATTTAGTTGAATCTAAAAGAATTATTTTAAATAAAGTTGACTGATTAAAGCCACTCACGAATACTAAAATATTTCTAATGTTCGTTAAATTGAAATCATGTAGTGATTTAATTTTATTGATTGTTGTTTGGCAATTTAACTGACATGGAAATCAGCATAGAAATCAACCTGTTAGAAATTTTTTAACAGTTGAATTGAAATTAACTAGTTAAACTCCTAATTATTGATAACCAGTTAACTGTTGTGATTTATTGGCTGATTTGATGTTGATTGTGATGGATGGCTATTGGTTGATATTTGTGGATGATTGGATGTTTATATATATATATATATATATATATATATATATATATATATCCCGTTACCACCCTGTATGTTGCTGACAGTATACCAAACTGTTATTTGAATTACTTCAAATAAATTAAGACATAGATTGAAATGATATATAACAATGCCACTTAATTTGGATTGAAATGATATATATCCATCCCTGAAATTAAAACCACAATAATCGATCACTTAGCCATAAGATAGAAAATTATATACGGACACCGGATTGGTTAAATTGAATAATTTTAAAATTCTTGGTTTTGAAATTATTTAAATGATATCGTTTTTAAAGAATAAAACAATTGAATTTATGAGAATTGAATTAATTTTGAATTCGAGTTTTGAAATGTTGGAATTAAATTTGATTAAAAGAAATTGTTTTAAAGTATTAAAATTTAGAATATGAAGTTATAATTGACACATGACTTGAGTTTTGGAAATTGAAATTGTTTTAGAGGTTCAAACTTTTTCTTGAACTTCGAAGTTATCTAAGTAAAAGTGATTTCAAATTTGTACTTGGAATTGAATTATTTTGAAGATTTGAACCTTAAATTGAACATTGAAGTTAAATTTGATTTAAGTGATTTAAATCGGTAAATTGAAATTGGATTTGAAATTTATGTAAATTGAAATGGTTTAAAATAAGAATTTAATTGAAATTTGAACTACTGAATTGAATCGTTGAATCGAATTTGAAGTTAAAATGAAAGTTTTGAAATTGAAGTTAATTAGAATTATAATCTAAATTGAGTTGGTTTGAATTCAAATTGAAATTGAATCTGTGACGAACCGCCTTTTATTCCACAGAAAAATGCATCATCATTAGGAAAGAAAGGAATAGAGAAGAGAAAGATAGGAAAGAAAGAACTAAACAATATCGGAATCTCACAGCGAAACGAATAAAATATATTAGTCACATAGTTATTACATAATATACATCATCTAACAGAGTTACACAACTTTATATCACAACACATTAGATAGTTATAAAAACCTATCTATCATACAACTCAAGATACAACACAGAGATTGACCAGCGGAAACACCATATATCTATATATGCTGAAGCCTCCTGCTCCATATCTCCTTTAGAATTTGTCAAAGCTAACCCAAATCCCTTTGCTACTTGTAAAAATTTGAGTACCCAAGAGTTTAATAAAATAGAAAATAAACTCTAGGTCAGACATGGGTCTTGTGTGAGTAAACGGGTTAAGTTTGCTTATCTTTTAAAATCATTTGAAAAGAAAGGTATCTCATAAGACTTCCCACACATAAACATGGACAAGTTTTTACCTTACAATAGCCAAAACATTTGATAGGAAATCCAATGATATTATAATAGTGTCTAGATTTTCAAGTAAATAGAAAATAGCCGAATTTGTTACAATATTAAATTCCAGCATACTAGCCACAAAGCGAGTTCTGCAATTAAAACCGTAAAGGTTGCGTAGGAAAAATGGATTCCAAACAATGGTAGGGCTACTGTGGTGTCGTCCGTCACAGTACGTAGTCTAGATCACCGTACCGAGGATCCACCCTGATCCCCTGCAACACAAGGCTGGAACATCCCTTAGTGGATAATCCCGAACAAGACAACCCTGCGATTAGCGCGACCAACCGCCCACCAAATCGAATAAAAACGGACCTCTAGATAGGGGAAAATCTTGTCCTACTTGGGTGCTACCCACTTGGCCTTGCTGCTCATCTCCTGTTTTAGCCATTCCCGGTTGATGAGGCTCGAGGCTACGAATATCTTTTTAGATCACATATCTTGGAATGCTCATCGTCGTCCTTTGATAATGTTCAGAAAGCATTCAATCCATATAAGTTCATTTCGGGTTCGAACAAAACCGAAGGCACTATATCGTTACACTCATTTTGGAATCATCCCCAGAGTTAACGACAATGCCCTTGCACTCTGAATCTTAATCTCGAACCTGGAAGCACTATCTCCGTCAAACTCATCTTGGAATCACCCTCAGAGTTTTAACGACACATAGCCCTTACACTTCGAGTCTTCATCTTGTTCTTCATTGGAGATTTCATGACCTATCGTTTAATTTGGATCGATGTGGTTTTTGGATGTTCCAATTTGGAAATCCGATCCTGGTCTCATCGAAATCCAAAACGCCATCTTTTATTGTCCAAGTTGTTTAAGTTTAAACAATATAATTTATCATTTAGGATACTATATTCACACAGATAGATGATTCACAATATCACAGATAGATAATCCATATTATCAAAATTTAACCAAAGCATCTCATATGACAAAGCAGCATAAATCACATATCAGAGATATCACATAATCCAAGGCATTCAGCATCATTCAATCACCCATAAGCAAGATTAATTTAATTTCTAATTAATTTAATTAATCTCCAATTCAATTAATTATCAACTTTAATCACTTGGATTACCTTAATCCTTCTTACTTAACATTAATTACAAATCAATTAATCAATCATCCATTAATTATCATCTTAATTAATCATCCTTTATTAGTTATCCTTTAATTCCATAAAGTAATTAGCCTTTAATTGATTACATAAATTAATCATCCTTTCACCATTCACATTAATTAAGCCTTAATTATTTTCATTAATTACATTAATTAATGATCCTCTAATTACTTTCATTAATTATTTTACTTTAATTAATTACATTTAGTAATTAATCTTTAATTAATCACATTCATTAATCAATGTTAATTAATTCCATTCAGTAATTAACTATCGTTTAATTACTTACATTAATTAATTAACTCCTAGATTAATTATAGTAATTAATCCTTTAATTAATTACACTAAGTAATTAATCCTTAATTACTTCCACTAAGTAATTACCCTTTATATTAATTACATTCAGTAATTATTCATTAATTACTTGCACAAGTAATTACACTTTACTAACCACATTTAATTTATTTAATTAATTACATCGAGCATTTTATCCCTTAAATTACTTCCATTAATTAATTTCCCTTAATAATCCTTTTAATTTTAAGTAACTAACCTCTAATTACTTCCATTAATTAATTATTATTTAATTAATTACCTTTAATTACTTAGATTAATTAACCATTAATTAATTAAGTAATTAACTATTCTTAATTAATTTAACCAATTATCTTAAATTAATTACATTTATTAATTATCTCTTAATCACGAGTTAATGATCCTTAAATTAATTACACTCATTAACTATCCATTAATTACTTTCATTAAGTAATTATACTTGATTTTTAGCATAAATTAATTAACCCTTATTAATTACATTAAATAATTAACCTTCGACTAATTTCACTAATTAATTATCTTTAATTAATCACAACCTTAATTAATTAAAGATAAATTCTTTATCTTCAATAATTACATCATTAAATTTCATTTGAAAAAAAATTTAGGAATTAATTACGTAATTAACCTAATATATAATTTATATAAATCAACCAAATTTTAAAACATTTAACTTTGAAACTTATTTTGAATCTTGTTTAATAAATTGTTTTGAAAACATCCCTTGTAAACTTATCCTTTTTAAACACACTCTTTTAAAACTTGGCTAAACATTTTCTTTTGCCCTTTTTAATAAAACTTGTTAAATCATTATTTAAACCAAAGTAATTTTTAAAAGAAAACATTTAACTTTAGAATTAAAACTTTGAAACTAGTTTTAAAACTTGATTATTTTAATGCACATTAAAATTTGCATTAGCTTTTAAACTTTATACCTTCACATTTTAAAACTTTGAAACACAATTACTTCACAAATTAAACCTGGTAACAAAAATTAAAAAGCGACCCTAGCCCATACTATCAAAACCCCGAGCCATCTATGATTCTTACCCGAGCAAAACACGAGACTCCCACTTCCTCTTCTCCTTCTTCCCAAACCAACCAAACCAGACATCTAAAGTACACACGTGCACGTGTAATCGCCGAAGCTCCGACCTTTGCGGTGACCCTCAACCAGTCAACGTCGACCCTGCCGACCGCCTCGATCACCCCGATCGGCGAATTCACCTACGAATCGATATCGAATAACTCGATGGACACAGGACCCATACTTGATCGATAAAGTTGCCACCAGCCATCACCTCCAACCACTGGAACATACGCCGACCAACCCGAATCTACTCCATGTCACTACACTCCGATCACAACCTTCATGATAGAGTCCGGTCTCCCCATGGCGACGCAGTCCCCTCAAATACATCGACAACCCAATCCGTCAACTAAACCCTACTACGACGTTCCCTGGCCACCATGACCATCGATAAAACCTCATACTATTTTTCCATCAACCACCATCCTTCTAGCTATCTCTATCAACAAGCCCGGCCTCCAACACCTCGTCGATCGACTATAATCGACGAAAGTACCAAATCCGATCATCTCAATATATCTCACTATATACTTACCTAAAAATCATGATTTTTCTACCTAAATTCATCATTTGCCATGACGAATCACATTTTATAATCAATAATTGAAATTAGCATGATTGATTTTTAAATTCTTTTCAGATCATCTCTTTATTTTTTATTTTTTGTAAAAATACTAAATATAAAATCTTGAAACCCATTTTAAAATTAATATTACCCTGAAATAATCATATTTCATTCAAAGATCAAAGCATAAATCTGATTGTATGAGGAGATATGAATTTTTGAAGGTAATTCTTAAGCCTAAAATTGGAACAGAGAATATACATATACATATTTACAGACATTTCACGGACATACCAATATATATATATACACATATTCACATCCACACATCTATACAGACATTATATACTATACTAATACACAGATCTATCAGATGCATTAAGGATATAAAGGTTTTTAGCTTTGAAAAAGTTTGTTTACTCACCAGACATTAAACAGAGAACAGAGTTTTATTTTTGATCTGGAACTTTGATGTTTGAGGTTAATGCTAGCTTGAACTTCTGCTTGATGACTGATTTTAACCTTGTCTGCTTAAGTTAAGTTGAAACTAAAATTGCTAGCTTGATCTTCAGATTGAAATTGTTCAGGTTTAAAAGTTGAAGCTGTTGATTTTTAGCTTTTTTTTTTCTTTTTGGTTTATAAGAAGAAGAAAGAAATAAAGAATTGAGAAAATAAAGATTTTGAACTGAAAATCAAAAACCAGGTTTCTTTCTTAAACACTTATTTATTTAAATTTGATTAATAATGAAAAAGGATTGCCATTTGTTAATTCAAAATATACAAATGTCAATGTATAAATTACTTAGCTTACAAATGTAAATGCATGCTTTAGTTTTCTTACAAATGTTGAATATATGCATTATTATGTTTAAATCCTTATTTCAAAAAGTACTTATGTTTTTATATTTATGTAATGTGATTTTATTAATTTATGTTTTATTTATATGTATATATATATTACTTATGTTTTTAAACTATATGTATATTTAAATACCATGTTATCTCAGGTTATATTTTAAAAAGAAAGAATATTTAAAACGAAAGAAATAAATCTTTAATTAAATTTTATTTTAAACTTTAGCTAAAATATATTTTTAAATAATAAACATTTATAGATATTATCTTTGTTGTTAAGAAATACAAAGTTTAACTTTTAAATAGCCTTTGAAAAGTTTTATATTAAATTCAATCATAACTTCCAAATTACAAAATATATATTAAAATTTGAAAACATGTTTTTACCTGTTAAATTCAAACCAAAGCTTTCCCATTTATTATATATATTAATATATATACATTATAAATAGAAAACATTTAATATTAGCCTTGAAAATTATTATATTGAACTTTAAAACATAACTTCAAATCACAATATATACATACATTTACATTATAATTTGTAAACATATCTTTTATTAAATTAAAGCCAAAGACTTCCTGTTTACAATATATATACCAATATATACATTATAAATAGAAGATAATTTTATTAGCTTTAAAAGATAGTGTTTACCAATCAAATATTTATAAAAGAAGATTACTAAATCAATTTACATACTTATTAATAAAGATTATCAAATTATTATTGCCTAAAATTCCAGGTCATCACATTCCTCCCCCTTAAAAGAATTTTGTCCTCGAAATTTAAAAGCAAAGATAATTTAATAATCCAGCAAAAGTTTTAATTTTTAAATTGCAAGCGTATATTATCAACCATATTCTAGAAACCATAGGAACCAATTTATTCTAACAAACAAATCTATCCTGACATAAATTTAGGATAGGCCTTCGTAATACTATTAAGAGTTTCCCAGGTAAAAATACTGGGATACTCGCTCTACCGAATCTAAACTAGCTACACCACTCTAATCCTGAGCTCCTTCTCATCACAATCTACAATCTGAAGAGGATATCAGGCCATAGTCAAGTCCTGCTCAACTTCCAAATCCTCTTGAACTGCAGATTTCACAACCAGTGTGGATCATAAACGTACTCCCTCAGAGATACGTCAAATGCATTATGAATCCCAGTCATCCAAACTGGCAATTCAAACACTTGTCGTTACAAGATGTAATGATCCCAGTTTTAAGTCAAATTTAATTTGATAATTAATATAAAATTTTGAATTTAATTGTGAATTAATTTGATAAATTTGGAAAATAAATAGATTATGAAAGGGACAAAATATATATTTATGAAAATAATTTTGATTCGGAATTCAAAATGTCTTGAAAATAAATGGGATTTTAAATTTTAAATTTTGAAACTAATAGAAAATTTGTTTTCTAATTTTAATATATATATGTGTGTATATATAAAATGATTTGAAAGTTATGATTTAAATTTAATATAATTTTCAAGAGGTTAAATTCTATTATATATAAATTATATGTGTATGTTTATTAAAGTATAATTAGTTTTAAAATCATTTTCTTTAGATTGATATAAGTATAAATAATAAATAAATGTATGAATTCAAACATAAAACAAGAATGGATAAAAGTTTAAAATATACATATATACATATCTCTTGAAAGTTATATAAATATTAATAAAGGAAAAATATGAATATAAATTTAATAACACATATATATGTAAACATAAATATAAAAAGCATATAAATACATTTTATAAAAACATATACACATTAAACTAAAGAGAAAATATAATATATAAATTATATAAAAAAACCTATTCTCATGTAAATTACAAGTGTAAAATAATTAACACACACAAATCACAAGTGTTGAGATTTTAATACATGTATCAACAAGTGTAATAAAATATAACAAGTGTCATCTTCTTTTTATTTTCTGAGAAAAATAAATATAAGAAAATATAAGTATATATGCTCATCTACCCTCTACCCCTACATTTTCTTTTATACTTTGATTCAAAAAAACTACAAACCTAGAGAATATAAAACATGAAATCAAAAGCAAAAGGAGATCAGTAAAAAAAATCAAAACCAGTGAAAAACAAATATAAGATCAAACTACAAACCTGAGACAACAAACAAAAGAGATCAAATGAAAATAAATCAAAACAGCTTCAAGTTTTAAAGCTAGCAATAAGTTCAAATTTAAAAGTGGAAGATTCAAAATCTGAAAGAAAACTACAAACCGAAGAGTGGATCAAGCAAGAAAATCAAACTATAAATTCAATAACATTTTCAAACTGCAAGATCAACCTAAGTTAGCAAGTTCAGTTCAACCTCAAACAACAATCAAGTTCAAAATAAAATTCCAGGCTTGTGTTCTCTGTTCTTCCTAAATCCATGTGAGCAAACCCACTTGATTTCACTTCTATATCTTGATGTTTGAATTGACACTGGAAGTATATTATGAGAAGTGTTTGAATAAGCCTGTGCATGCTTGTGTATATGTATGTTAATGCTCTGTTCAAGTTACAGGTTTCAAAACCTGTTAAAAATTCATATTCTCTCTTTCTCACCCTCTTTAGGCTTTAAGTTTAAAACAAAACATGTTAGTGCAATCATGATTTAAGTTTTAAAAATAATTTTAAGTATAATTTATTAAAGTATTTTCTAGAAAATCAAGAAAAACAGATGAATACAAATCATATAAAAAAAATTTAAGAGTCAAGATTTCTTGTTCAATTAAATCATCTGATTTTTTTTTGGAAATGATGAATTTTAAAGGTGAAATTACGATTTTTAAGTTTGTAATTGGTGGGAAATTTTGGGTTGAAAGAAAAATGGTTTTTTGTCGATTTGCAATGATCGACGCAAAGTTGATTGTCGACATCATGGCTTAAGGAGGCTGAGGGTCTCGGGATCATCAGAAAAACGTGGGATGAATTTATCGAACGCCGTATTGGCCGTGCGAAGTCAATTTAGGGTTTTGATTGCTGGTTTTGTCGGCAATGTTGTTCGAATTTGTGTGACGCCGATGGTGGACCAAAGTGGACCAGTACGGGGGGAAACGGAGCAAAGGGCATCGACGATGATGTGGTCGAAGTTTTGAAGCATCCAGTGAACTGTGGCGGCGATACGTGGCGGTTTTAGGTGATCTGCTTTGTTTTAGTTTTGAATCGAGTTTCTCGATTTCAATTTCTTATATATATTGATGATCTGTGGGTGATCGGAATAATGGCCAGAAGTGGTCAGGCCTCATGTGCATGTGCACGTTGATATGATGGTGTCAGTAGTTGCGGTAGAAAGAAGAAGAGGGTGAGCTCGAAGCTATGCTCGGGAACTTGGGTTTTTTGCTCGAGGAAGGTTACGGGTGTTCGTGTCGTTAACAAGGGTTAACAGTTTTTTGTAAGTTTTTTAAAATAAAGTATAGTAAAAAGGGAAGGGAAGGAATTTACTAGAAGCCATACTCGGGTAAACTTGCAAACGAATAGGGTGAAAATCCAAAGTGTCTCGGGTTCAGATATATGCCAGTTTTGGAATTTAATTTTAACAAGTTTTTATTAAATTGAGTTTAAACATTTTCTTGTTTGATTCTTTTAAATATAATAGATGATTTATTTTTGTTTTGGAATTGGTTAAAGGTATAAAATAATTATTTTAAATTTATTAAATTTAAGTATTTTATTATATACCTATTATTCAGATTTAAGTTTATTTAAATATGTTTAAATGATGTAATGTAATAGCTTTAAGTAACTTAAAAGGTTTAAGTTAAACTGTGTGTTATGAAGATTTATTGCAAAGGTTTATTTGAATGAAATTAATTAGTGAATAAAGATAAATAGTTTATCTTTTAAATTAATTAAGGTCTTGTGTAATTTCTTAATGAAATTGAAAAAAATGATGTTAATTAATTAAGGTAATTAATCAATGGTTGATTAATTAATGTGATTAATTAAAGGTTAATTTATCAATTAGTTTTAGCATAATTGCTTAATTAAAGGATGATTAATTAATGATAAGTAATTAAAGGTTAATTACATAATGAAATTAATTAAGTATAATTACTTGATGTAATTAATAAAGGATAATTACTTAATGTAATTAAGTTAAAGGTTGATTAACTAATGTACGTAATTAAGGATAATTAATTACTTAAAGATAATTATTTAATGAAAGTAATTAAGGATAATTAATTAATGATTAAAGATTAATTAATCAAGTAATTAAAGAATAAATACTCAATGTAATTAATTTGTGATTTATTAAAATAAGTGATTGGGGGCAATCATTTATTGTAATTAATTAAGGATAATTAATTGAATGGTAATTAATTAAGGGTTAATTAATCCACATAATTATTTAAGGATAATTAATTAAAGGATAATTAAATAATTAAAGGTTAATTATTTAATGATTAAAGGTTTATTTATTTATTAATTAAGATTAATTAATAATTAAAGGTTGATTAATTTATTATTAAAGGTTAATTAATAAATGATTAAAGGATAATTAACTAAAAATGGTTTGTATTTAATTAATATTAATTAACCAGGATTAGTAATTTATTCATAAGTAATTAATCTGATTTAAATTAATTAGGTGATTGATTGATCTTACTTATGAATGTTTGGAATCTATTTAATGTTGAATTGTTTGATATCCCTGATATGTGATGTTCTGTGATATGATTGAGATGTGAACCGTGACTTATTTATCTATAATGAATTTATATTATTTATCTATGAATCTGTGAATGAAGATAAGCGTTATAGGATTATACCGCTTATCGATATTGCTGTGCTTGGATTGTAATGATTGATGATATTGTATCGCTGTGTGTAAACCCCTGGACTACACCACATACACACAAGTATGGATTTCACGGGAAATCGGTTAAGTCAAAGAAATTTTGAATTTAAATATTATTTTATTTAAAAGTTAAATTTTGAATCCAAATGGTTTTGGAAATGGGATTATGCTGATTATGGAAAGCATTTAAAAACGAAGTTTTGTAATTGAAATTTAGTTTGAATATACTATATCTTGTTAAAGTTTTGAAATTATTACGGAACTTATGATTTGAAAGGGGTATACAAGTTATGCAACATATATATGGATTTTAGACCATTTTTAAAGTATATTAAATGAACTATTTTGGGATTTTAAATGGAACTTGCTGAGAATAAGGTAGTTCGCTGATTTTCCAGTTTAAACTTTAAAAGTGTATAACTTGTGCATATTTGATCAGATTTTTCTAAATCGAAATCTCTTGTTTTCAAAAGATAACTGCTTTCATGTAATGAAGGAACTTCCAGTTTTGTTAAAAGGATTTCAAGCTGTGAAATGGAAATTTTTTTGAAAGCTATGAATAAATATTTGTTAAAGATTGGTGAACTTTATTTTCAAATTGAAGAGGATCTTCAAGGGTGAATCTTTTATTCAAAATATTAAAAGTGGAAATTTGTGTAAACCATTCAAAAGAAAGGTTTTGGGCTTTAAGTTGTGACTTAACTAAGATCCCACTACATCCATATGCTTTTAAAATTAAGCGCTCATTATTCGGTTTAGCCGGGAGAGGACTTTGTGTCATAAAACCTGTTCTGAATAATGATACGATGAAATGGATAGCATTTGAAGACCGGTGGTGAAGACCGGGTATTTTCGAGAACGAATGGATTACCCATCGAATGACTCTGCACTGAGTAGCTACGGTATAGAGATCTCCATATGTGATGGGGATTTCGCTCGGGATTGTGAATACCCGGATTGCAAGGGCTTCTTTGAAGTGCCTTCGGTTCCGTTCGGACCCGGAACGGACTTATATGGATGTATGTCTGACATTACACTTTGAGATGTAAAGCTGGTTTCTATCAAATACATTTCTGTTTGGTGGCAGAGAATTTATTCTCCTAGCTTAACACCCTTCTCTGAGACGTACGAGCTCAGTGGTTATGTAGTTGACATTTACTAGTGATGCATTTCCAATTTGGTAATGTGGCATGCTGAGTGCTGCTAATTATTTGTTAATCGAAGCATGGATTTGGTGAAAAGTGTAGCTTTGTGGGACGAGACCTCGTCGAACCTCACAACCCAGAAATGGTTGAAACAGGAAGAATGCGGCAAGGTTATGAGGGTCGCGCCCTTTAGGGTATGTCCATTTCCTTCTGGAAAATGGTGGTATCATGGTATGGAGCCCAGATATTTGACCTATGTAGTTGCGGAAAATTTATTACTTTGTGGTTGTTGGTGTTGAGAGCTCTCGGATAAAGGTCGGTAACGACCGAAGGATGGTGTGACGCCCCACCTCTATACCCACGCTAGCCAAGAACACTACGGTGTAGTGCTGTCAACTAGCACGGAGAATAAGGCTGTTGAGGAGCGACCATCAATAGTTAGGCCTTATACTAGTATTGGTTATCTCAATGGGAGTGGTATATAAATATATTTTCTTTCATTTTCCATCTCTGATTTATTTTCTCCCATTGACATACCCCAATTCCAGTATAAAACGAACTACGATGGTTCGTAATAGTTTAGAACAGTAAATATAAAATATCAACACAGATAATATAGATGCGGAACACAGATGAAACAGAAAGTCTCATATATATATATATATATATATATAATAACTGATGTCAGTTACAATACATTCACACGGTACATATGATACAACTACACAGTCGACTAAGGAAGTTACATATACAAGTACATTAACGTATTTAATATACATGAACACATATCTTCCTATACAATTTTTCAGACTACTACAAATGACGACGACTACTTCAAAAGATATGAAAGAACTTCATAGCTCTAGCAGCAACCCGAAGCAGAATATCTACAACCTGAAATACTCGGTCTGACCCGAGTATTAAATTCAAAAGAAAATAATACTCGGGTCAGTCTAATTCAAACTCAGTTATTAGTGCACAGAAGCAATAATAATCAAATAATGAATAGACGACAGTAATTAAACCAAATCAGAATGCAATTCAGAATATTGAATTGAAATAAACAGAACAGTTCAAACCATTGAAATATCAATTAAAATATTAAGATGAGTAGGGCTGCAGTACACGCACGCGTGTACTGCCTCGCCACTACAGCACATGAACTACGCAAAAGATTAATAAATCAAAGCAAAATAGAATATCACAAAATTAAACCGTGTGGCTGCAGTTCACGCTTGCGTGCACTGCCTTGCAACTATAGTGACGAGGTAACCAATGAATACCGTGTGGCTACAGTTCACGCTTGCGTGCACTGCCGTGCCACTACAGTGATGATGTACCCATTGAATACCGACAGCAATCAAAAACTGCAGAGGTCAAGTTTGGACGACATAAATGCGAACCCAAATGTACACAATGAAAGTTCACAAACGAACACAAGGTCAAACCCGAATACCGGATTCAACTCAAGTGCATGTATCATAACCCAAATATACAACTGCACATGTGCAGGAAAAAGGAATGTCCCATGCACAAAAAGGTAAAAGAGTGTGCACACGCATGAACATCAACATAAGAATTTCACGAGCCCAAACCATAAATATGAAATAAAAGGGAAATGTATAAAGGCAATATATCAGGTTCAGTTCAACATAGACAGTTGACCCAAGAAATGGACACAAAGGTCATGGGAAAACAAGGATGCCCAGAGAAGTGTACATGTTTATAATTTGATACAAGGAACTATATGCTGAACTAGTGTGCAAGTGAATGCAACGTGAACCAAACAGTGCCCAGATAAGTCAAAACAGCAAGGCACTGCGACAAATTCTAGTAGCATCTAAATGAAAATCAGGGCTACAACTTCAAAAGAATCAGGTGAAGCAAAATGCAACAGTGGACAGGGTCACTGCTACAATTCAAAACCCATGTGCTAATGGAAATAGGCAGTGACACTTGCTGGTAAAACAAGTGCAAGATACAATACAGTATACATCAAGCAGTACAAGTCTCGACCAAAAATTCAAAAATATCACTGCAACAATGAAACTGTACATGTACACAGAAATACGGCATCAATGGTCACTACAAAAGCTATAGTGCAGACATCAATCTACCTGGCAACAATGATGAATCAACAAATGCAACATATTCAAGTTGATACAAATGCACAGTTACAGTTCAACAAGACAAATGCAGACAGATATGTTCATCAAGCTATGGAAACTAGACTGCAAAGACCAGTGATGCAGACTACAACTACTCAAGGCAACAGCGGTCATTGCACTGCAGATAGGACAACTAGGTCCAACCATCAAGTTCAAGTATGAAGTACACATGAAATGCACTTATTACTACAATTTACAGTATGACATAAATGCTCAAAGCAACCTGAAATCATTGATACCAAGCCACACTGAGCACAGATACGCATGTGTATAGCAAGTTTACATAGGTATGCAAGTGCAGACCCAAATGATACATGAATATACATGTATGGTAATACAGCAGTAGAACTTGTTAAAGACAGAAGGAAAAATCGATAACAGTTCAACAGGCATCATTTACATGAAGCTACTCTGCTGGATAAATACAACTCCATATGGTATGCACTGAAATTTGACAACAGCTCATATATATAATAAACGGAGGCAACATCAATGGATTTTTATGAACACAACCTAAATGTGCCCAATACTACAAGAAACAGGTATACATGTATTAGAATGTATATGCAGTGCATAACAAAGTTGAGACCTGGAATACATATATAGTGGCAATGTGTTTGAAGTGAGACTACAAACCAGAATGCATCCAGACTCCACAAAGCTACATGTAAGCATGAGAACCAGCTACAAACAACTTTAGCTGCAGATATACTTATAAAACTAGTTGTATTTATCAAGTTATGGTTCAAACCATAGAATACTACAAAGCCTTTAATGGTTATAACAAAAATCAAGCTGAAGAAAGAGCTAAAGATACATCAATGAATCATCCACTACATATGGTGCAGCAGCCTCGACAATCAAAGACGAGACATACAAGTCCAGATGCAATGCAGAAAAGTGCACAAGAACAAGTTCGAAAATACTATCAGGGATGAACACAAGATAGCCAGAGTGATAAAAATTGCATTTTTTTTAAAATAATCGAAGTAGCAGGTTACACCAAATCAAAGCAATGCCGAAGATCAGATGGTAAACAAATCGAATCCATGATCAACTGAGTTCGAAGTCACAAAGAAATCAACAGCTTCAACTGAATTCTATGGTACAGATTCTAACCAAAACCATAAATCAATCAAGTCGATTACAAAATCAACATCGTAAAATTCAAGCAGCAAAATACACAGATAACTCGAGACATGAATTAGATGTGAGCAAACTCACCTTGTCGACGAATTTAGGAGAAGCCGAGCACGAGATCGTCGATTGATGTAGCCACGAACAAGATGAAGGGGCGAACAAGAAACGAAAAGGGGCCGCCATTAATTTTTCTTCGTTCGATTATGATGTAGGGTTTCGAATGAAAAGGGGGAAGAGGGGGACCGGTTGAATAAAATAAAAATAAAAAAAAAAGAATCGTGGGCCGAGAATTTATATCAAAGCCCCTCAAACTTAATAACCATATGTAATTTAAATTTTAATTTAAATTTTAAAAACTTCAAAATGGCAATTGACGAAAATATAAATCGTTTTAACGTCGATTATGAATTGACGCGAATATCGGGTTGTTACAGACTCCCCTCGTTAAAAAAATTGCGTCCTCGCAATCATAAGGAATAAATGGACAAATGGTAACAACCATAAAGAACATCATCACAAGATGAAGAAATTAGAAATAGAAAGTTCACCATATAGAGCATGAAAGAGAAAGCCTGAACGTGTTTGCTCGATGAATTCTCTGGATTCCTAAGAGAAGTCCATAGAATTTGAGAACCATTGAGAATCTCCACAAGAGAAACATCTTTATTTCGAAGGTGCTACACCCCCGAAGCAATGATGTGAATATAAGGTTGCTCAAGAATAGAAATCGGGAATCCCTAAGGCATTTCCGTAATTTGAGGACGTGGAAAACATCATGAATAGCAGAAAATTGAGTTGGTACACCGGCGTAATACAATATAAACGCCAAAGAAATCTTTTAATTTCATAAAAGAAATTCACAATTTATCAACAAAATCTAATTATCAATAGATAATTCAGAAATCTCAAATCACAAATATTCGATTATCAAAAACGATAATCAAATCAACAAGTATTCGATTATCAAAAATCGAAAATCAATCTTAAATCACAAATATTTAATTATCACAATTGATAATCAAATCTCAAATCGCTAATGTTTAATTATCATAAACGATAATCAAACCACAAATATCTAATTATCACAAACGATAATTAGAAACAATAAATATCTGATTACCAAAAACGATAAATCAGAAATCATAAATATCCAGTTATCAAAACGATAATCAGAAATTACCACAACGGTAATCAAATTTAAAATCACAAATATTTAATTATCACAATTGATAATCAAATATCAAATCGCAAATGTTTAATTATCACAAACGATAATCAAACCACAAATATCTAATTATCACAAACGATAATTAAATCTCAAATATCTGATTATCACAAGCGATAATCAGAAACAGCAAATATCTGATTATAAAAAAAAATGATAATCAGAAATCACAAATTTTCAATTAACGAGTCCGAAATTAACCGAAATAGCAAACGCACATGACCCATAACCACGAGTTTTACTAAATCGCTTAATTCACTTCATCGTTTCCTTGAAAGTGCAAAATTGTGTATTTTAAATAAATAACATTTTACATTCTCAAACGGACAAGTTCGGAATTAAGCGAATCAGTAAAAGAAAGGGGTCATAGTCCTCGATTTTCCTGAAACTTTTAAATCGCTTCCTCATTCTTTTGAAAGCGCAAATCGTAAAAATTCTGAAAACAATTTTGATTTATATTTAAAACAATTTTTAAAACACGTGATTAAAGCAGCAACATCCGTAGCAACTTCGACATACGTCAAAATTTCATCGAAATAATTGGCATCAAAATATAATACCAATGAATTTTCATTTATCGAAAATGTCGCAGGAATCTTTTCAAAGATAGAAAAGGATATCATACCCTAAACTTGTATTCATAACAAGTCAATAACACACGAATTCACCAATGCACAAGAATTGATAAAACTTATCAATAGAAATCACGAAAATTGGTGAAGCACAAATTCTAGAAATCATCACAAGAAATCCAGAAATCACAAGATGAAAGTATGAAAACTCGAACGGAGTATGAAAACTCGAACGGAGTATGAAAACTCGAATGGAGTATGAAAACTCGAACGGAGTATGAAAACTCGAACGGAGTATGAAATAGAATAGAAGATATGGCATAACATAAAATATCCATAATGACATACTACTATAAGTATGTAAATAATGATCAACAGGAGATCAACCGATAAGAGGTATGGCATAAATATGAAATATCCATACTGACATACAACTATAAGTATGCAAATAATGATCAACAGGAGATCAACCGATAAGAGATATGGCATAAATATGAAATATCCATACTGACATACAACTATAAGTATGCAAATAATGATCAACGGGAGATCAACCGATAAGAGATAATCAATATCACAAGAATCTTCTCAAAGATCCAAAGAGGTATCATACCCCAAATTTGTACTCATGACAAATCAATAACATATGAATTCACCAATGCACAAAAATAGGTGAAGCATAAAATTTCCAGAAATCAACATAAGGAATCTAGAAATCACAGAAAAAGGGAAAGAGGCCTATCACATGACGGTCCGAGGACCAAGGGGAGCTACCCCACATATGTGAATGGAATCACACAGATTGAGGTCAAGACTAACCAAAAAGCAGAAAGGTACGTGTGAATGGAATCACACAAGTGGTGTCTAGTCTGACCATCAGAACGATCATCATGATCAACGAGGAGTGTCAATTACACTAAGCATGTGTGAATGGAATCACACAAATTGAGGTCAAGACTAACCAAAAAGCAAAAAGGTATGCATGAGTGGAATCACACAAGTGGTGTCTAGTCTAACCTTGCAATGAAAGAGACATCGCGCAATTGCTAGTCTAATTCATAAAGCGATCATCAAGATCAACGAGAAGTGTCAATTACACTAAGCTAGTGAATATAAAAGTTTAGCTTCATGTCCCATAACCACTAGCTTAACTTAAATATTTACGAACAAATTGTAGATCTTCACTAGAAAAATGTCACAAGTGGTTCAATCGAACAAGTCCAAAAATTAACCGACGAAGTAAACGCAAGCGTTTCATACCACTTGTTTTGCTAAGCCGTTTAATTAGATTTCTCATACGAGTGAAAATAAAGGTTTATATATACTAATAGATCGGAAAACGGTTTAGGAAAAGATTTTGATATTGAAAATTGAGTTGAAAACATTTTGATAAAAGAGTTTTGATATTTACTACTAGTATTAAAACGTTTATATATTTTTTTAAAGTGACAAATCACAAAAATGATTGTAAAATCAATCAATCACAAGAATTCACATACGAAGACGTGAATAGAATCCAAAGAAATCGATACCGAATTCATCGAAACGTATGTTCACAAAAATTCCCGAAGAAATGGTCATCAAAGTTGCTAATAAATGATAGCAACAAATCGGGAAATTAACAAGAATCGATTAAATTTGGAAACCAAATCAATTCACTAAAATTCACATTCGAAGACGTGAATAAAAACCAAAGAATTCGATTCTTAAATCCATCAAAGTAGGAATATCGAAAAAATTCCAGAAATAGAAGTTATCAAAGTCGACAAAGAAGATAACAACTAATCGGAAAAGAAGAATCGATTAACAATTGGAAAAACAAAGCAGAACGAGCATAAATGCATAAATGACTTCAACAAAAATAAAAATCGAGTCAATGTCGAAGTCAACGATTAATGGCCCTAATAGAGTACAAAACGATTCAACATCATCATAAAAGGACTCAACGGCAAACCAAATCAGAGTCTTGGAAATCACGAATTTAGAAATTTCTCAAAAACAAAGTGACCGAAGTCGAATGGAATTCAAGCAGAGGAAAACATAAAATATCAAGTTCGGAATCGCTGAGATTCGAACAAAATCAATCATCGGCTAAATCAAATCAAAGCCGAAAACACAAGAATCAAAATCAAATGCATATGAATAAGCGTTAGGAATTCATACCTAACAATCAAAGACAATCATATGCAAATACGAGAGATTAAACGTCGACAAATAGTTGTAACATATGTACTATCTAAGTTATGTTTTATATTTGTTCTAAACCCCAGGCTCCGATACCAAGCTGTGACGCCCCACCTCTATACCCACGCTAGCCAAGAACACTACGGTGTAGTGCTGTCAACTAGCACGGAGAATAAGGCTGTTGAGGAGCGACCATCAATAGTTAGGCCTTATACTAGTATTGGTTATCTCAATGGGAGTGGTATATAAATATATTTTCTTTCATTTTCCATCTCTGATTTATTTTCTCCCATCGACATACCCCAATTCCAGTATAAAACGAACTACGATGGTTCGTAATAGTTTAGAACAGTAAATATAAAATATCAACACAGATAATATAGATGCGGAACACAGATGAAACAGAAAGTCTCATATATATATATATATATATATATAATAACTGATGTCAGTTACAATACATTCACACGGTACATATGATACAACTACACAGTCGACTAAGGAAGTTACATATACAAGTACATTAACGTATTTAATATACATGAACACATATCTTCCTATACAATTTTTCAGACTACTACAAATGACGACGACTACTTCAAAAGATATGAAAGAACTTCATAGCTCTAGCAGCAACCCGAAGCAGAATATCTACAACCTGAAATACTCGGTCTGACCCGAGTATTAAATTCAAAAGAGAATAATACTCGAGTCAGTCTAATTCAAACTCAGTTATTAGTGCACAGAAGCAATAATAATCAAATAATGAATAGACGACAGTAATTAAACCAAATCAGAATGCAATTCAGAATATTGAATTGAAATAAACAGAACAGTTCAAACCATTGAAATATCAATTAAAATATTAAGATGAGTAGGGCTGCAGTACACGCACGCGTGTACTGCCTCGCCACTACAGCACATGAACTACGCAAAAGATTAATAAATCAAAGCAAAATAGAATATCACAAAATTAAACCGTGTGGCTGCAGTTCACGCTTGCGTGCACTGCCTTGCCACTATAGTGACGAGGTAACCAATGAATACCGTGTGGCTGCAGTTCACGCTTGCGTGCACTGCCGTGCCACTACAGTGATGATGTACCCATTGAATACCGACAGCAATCAAAAACTGCAGAGGTCAAGTTTGGACGACATAAATGCGAACCCAAATGTACACAATGAAAGTTCACAAACGAACACAAGGTCAAACCCGAATACCGGATTCAACTCAAGTGCATGTATCATAACCCAAATATACAACTGCACATGTGCAGGAAAAAGGAATGTCCCATGCACAAAAAGGTAAAAGAGTGTGCACACGCATGAACATCAACATAAGAATTTCACGAGCCCAAACCATAAATATGAAATAAAAGGGAAATGTATAAAGGCAATATATCAGGTTCAGTTCAACATAGACAGTTGACCCAAGAAATGGACACAAAGGTCATGGGAAAACAAGGATGCCCAGAGAAGTGTACATGTTTATAATTTGATACAAGGAACTATATGCTGAACTAGTGTGCAAGTGAATGCAACGTGAACCAAACAGTGCCCAGATAAGTCAAAACAGCAAGGCACTGCGACAAATTCTAGTAGCATCTAAATGAAAATCAGGGCTACAACTTCAAAAGAATCAGGTGAAGCAAAATGCAACAGTGGACAGGGTCACTGCTACAATTCAAAACCCATGTGCTAATGGAAATAGGCAGTGACACTTGCTGGTAAAACAAGTGCAAGATACAATACAGTATACATCAAGCAGTACAAGTCTCGACCAAAAATTCAAAAATATCACTGCAACAATGAAACTGTACATGTACACAGAAATACGGCATCAATGGTCACTACAAAAGCTATAGTGCAGACATCAATCTACCTGGCAACAATGATGAATCAACAAATGCAACATATTCAAGTTGATACAAATGCACAGTTACAGTTCAACAAGACAAATGCAGACAGATATGTTCATCAAGCTATGGAAACTAGACTGCAAAGACCAGTGATGCAGACTACAACTACTCAAGGCAACAGCGGTCATTGCACTGCAGATAGGACAACTAGGTCCAACCATCAAGTTCAAGTATGAAGTACACATGAAATGCACTTATTACTACAATTTACAGTATGACATAAATGCTCAAAGCAACCTGAAATCATTGATACCAAGCCACACTGAGCACAGATACGCATGTGTATAGCAAGTTTACATAGGTATGCAAGTGCAGACCCAAATGATACATGAATATACATGTATGGTAATACAGCAGTAGAACTTGTTAAAGACAGAAGGAAAAATCGATAACAGTTCAACAGGCATCATTTACATGAAGCTACTCTGCTGGATAAATACAACTCCATATGGTATGCACTGAAATTTGACAACAGCTCATATATATAATAAACGGAGGCAACATCAATGGATTTTTATGAACACAACCTAAATGTGCCCAATACTACAAGAAACAGGTATACATGTATTAGAATGTATATGCAGTGCATAACAAAGTTGAGACCTGGAATACATATATAGTGGCAATGTGTTTGAAGTGAGACTACAAACCAGAATGCATCCAGACTCCACAAAGCTACATGTAAGCATGAGAACCAGCTACAAACAACTTTAGCTGCAGATATACTTATAAAACTAGTTGTATTTATCAAGTTATGGTTCAAACCATAGAATACTACAAAGCCTTTAATGGTTATAACAAAAATCAAGCTGAAGAAAGAGCTAAAGATACATCAATGAATCATCCACTACATATGGTGCAGCAGCCTCGACAATCAAAGACGAGACATACAAGTCCAGATGCAATGCAGAAAAGTGCACAAGAACAAGTTCGAAAATACTATCAGGGATGAACACAAGATAGCCAGAGTGATAAAAATTGCATTTTTTTTAAAATAATCGAAGTAGCAGGTTACACCAAATCAAAGCAATGCCGAAGATCAGATGGTAAACAAATCGAATCCATGATCAACTGAGTTCGAAGTCACAAAGAAATCAACAGCTTCAACTGAATTCTATGGTACAGATTCTAACCAAAACCATAAATCAATCAAGTCGATTACAAAATCAACATCGTAAAATTCAAGCAGCAAAATACACAGATAACTCGAGACATGAATTAGATGTGAGCAAACTCACCTTGTCGACGAATTTAGGAGAAGCCGAGCACGAGATCGTCGATTGATGTAGCCACGAACAAGATGAAGGGGCGAACAAGAAACGAAAAGGGGCCGCCATTAATTTTTCTTCGTTCGATTATGATGTAGGGTTTCGAATGAAAAGGGGGAAGAGGGGGACCGGTTGAATAAAATAAAAATAAAAAAAAAAGAATCGTGGGCCGAGAATTTATATCAAAGCCCCTCAAACTTAATAACCATATGTAATTTAAATTTTAATTTAAATTTTAAAAACTTCAAAATGGCAATTGACGAAAATATAAATCGTTTTAACGTCGATTATGAATTGACGCGAATATCGGGTTGTTACAGACTCCCCTCGTTAAAAAAATTGCGTCCTCGCAATCATAAGGAATAAATGGACAAATGGTAACAACCATAAAGAACATCATCACAAGATGAAGAAATTAGAAATAGAAAGTTCACCATATAGAGCATGAAAGAGAAAGCCTGAACGTGTTTGCTCGATGAATTCTCTGGATTCCTAAGAGAAGTCCATAGAATTTGAGAACCATTGAGAATCTCCACAAGAGAAACATCTTTATTTCGAAGGTGCTACACCCCCGAAGCAATGATGTGAATATAAGGTTGCTCAAGAATAGAAATCGGGAATCCCTAAGGCATTTCCGTAATTTGAGGACGTGGAAAACATCATGAATAGCAGAAAATTGAGTTGGTACACCGGCGTAATACAATATAAACGCCAAAGAAATCTTTTAATTTCATAAAAGAAATTCACAATTTATCAACAAAATCTAATTATCAATAGATAATTCAGAAATCTCAAATCACAAATATTCGATTATCAAAAACGATAATCAAATCAACAAGTATTCGATTATCAAAAATCGAAAATCAATCTTAAATCACAAATATTTAATTATCACAATTGATAATCAAATCTCAAATCGCTAATGTTTAATTATCATAAACGATAATCAAACCACAAATATCTAATTATCACAAACGATAATTAGAAACAATAAATATCTGATTACCAAAAACGATAAATCAGAAATCATAAATATCCAGTTATCAAAACGATAATCAGAAATTACCACAACGGTAATCAAATTTAAAATCACAAATATTTAATTATCACAATTGATAATCAAATATCAAATCGCAAATGTTTAATTATCACAAACGATAATCAAACCACAAATATCTAATTATCACAAACGATAATTAAATCTCAAATATCTGATTATCACAAGCGATAATCAGAAACAGCAAATATCTGATTATAAAAAAAAACGATAATCAGAAATCACAAATTTTCAATTAACGAGTCCGAAATTAACCGAAATAGCAAACGCACATGACCCATATCCACGAGTTTTACTAAATCGCTTAATTCACTTCATCGTTTCCTTGAAAGTGCAAA
Organism: Allium cepa; assembly: GCA_030765085.1. Classification (NCBI taxonomy): domain Eukaryota; kingdom Viridiplantae; phylum Streptophyta; class Magnoliopsida; order Asparagales; family Amaryllidaceae; genus Allium; species Allium cepa. The sequence continues at coordinate 172,251,453 of CM060932.1, forward strand.
ATTGTGTATTTTAAATAAATAACATTTTACATTCTCAAACGGACAAGTTCGGAATTAAGCGAATCAGTAAAAGAAAGGGGTCATAGTCCTCGATTTTCCTGAAACTTTTAAATCGCTTCCTCATTCTTTTGAAAGCGCAAATCGTAAAAATTCTGAAAACAATTTTGATTTATATTTAAAACAATTTTTAAAACACGTGATTAAAGCAGCAACATCCGTAGCAACTTCGACATACGTCAAAATTTCATCGAAATAATTGGCATCAAAATATAATACCAATGAATTTTCATTTATCGAAAATGTCGCAGGAATCTTTTCAAAGATAGAAAAGGATATCATACCCTAAACTTGTATTCATAACAAGTCAATAACACACGAATTCACCAATGCACAAGAATTGATAAAACTTATCAATAGAAATCACGAAAATTGGTGAAGCACAAATTCTAGAAATCATCACAAGAAATCCAGAAATCACAAGATGAAAGTATGAAAACTCGAACGGAGTATGAAAACTCGAACGGAGTATGAAAATTCGAATGGAGTATGAAAACTCGAACGGAGTATGAAAACTCGAACGGAGTATGAAATAGAATAGAAGATATGGCATAACATAAAATATCCATAATGACATACTACTATAAGTATGTAAATAATGATCAACAGGAGATCAACCGATAAGAGGTATGGCATAAATATGAAATATCCATACTGACATACAACTATAAGTATGCAAATAATGATCAACAGGAGATCAACCGATAAGAGATATGGCATAAATATGAAATATCCATACTGACATACAACTATAAGTATGCAAATAATGATCAACAGGAGATCAACCGATAAGAGATAATCAATATCACAAGAATCTTCTCAAAGATCCAAAGAGGTATCATACCCCAAATTTGTACTCATGACAAATCAATAACATATGAATTCACCAATGCACAAAAATAGGTGAAGCATAAAATTTCCAGAAATCAACATAAGGAATCTAGAAATCACAGAAAAAGGGAAAGAGGCCTATCACATGACGGTCCGAAGACCAAGGGGAGCTACCCCACATATGTGAATGGAATCACACAGATTGAGGTCAAGACTAACCAAAAAGCAGAAAGGTACGTGTGAATGGAATCACACAAGTGGTGTCTAGTCTGACCATCAGAACGATCATCATGATCAACGAGGAGTGTCAATTACACTAAGCATGTGTGAATGGAATCACACAGATTGAGGTCAAGACTAACCAAAAAGCAAAAAGGTATGCATGAGTGGAATCACACAAGTGGTGTCTAGTCTAACCTTGCAATGAAAGAGACATCGCGCAATTGCTAGTCTAATTCATAAAGCGATCATCAAGATCAACGAGAAGTGTCAATTACACTAAGCTAGTGAATATAAAAGTTTAGCTTCATGTCCCATAACCACTAGCTTAACTTAAATATTTACGAACAAATTGTAGATCTTCACTAGAAAAATGTCACAAGTGGTTCAATCGAACAAGTCCAAAAATTAACCGACGAAGTAAACGCAAGCGTTTCATACCACTTGTTTTGCTAAGCCGTTTAATTAGATTTCTCATACGAGTGAAAATAAAGGTTTATATATACTAATAGATCGGAAAACGGTTTAGGAAAAGATTTTGATATTGAAAATTGAGTTGAAAACATTTTGATAAAAGAGTTTTGATATTTACTACTAGTATTAAAACGTTTATATATTTTTTTATAGTGACAAATCACAAAAATGATTGTAAAATCAATCAATCACAAGAATTCACATACGAAGACGTGAATAGAATCCAAAGAAATCGATACCGAATTCATCGAAACGTATGTTCACAAAAATTCCCGAAGAAATGGTCATCAAAGTTGCTAATAAATGATAGCAACAAATCGGGAAATTAACAAGAATCGATTAAATTTGGAAACCAAATCAATTCACTAAAATTCACATTCGAAGACGTGAATAAAAACCAAAGAATTCGATTCTTAAATCCATCAAAGTAGGAATATCGAAAAAATTCCAGAAATAGAAGTTATCAAAGTCGACAAAGAAGATAACAACTAATCGGAAAAGAAGAATCGATTAACAATTGGAAAAACAAAGCAGAACGAGCATAAATGCATAAATGACTTCAACAAAAATAAAAATCGAGTCAATGTCGAAGTCAACAATTAATGGCCCTAATAGAGTACAAAACGATTCAACATCATCATAAAAGGACTCAACGACAAACCAAATCAGAGTCTTGGAAATCACGAATTTAGAAATTTCTCAAAAACAAAGTGACCGAAGTCGAATGGAATTCAAGCAGAGGAAAACATAAAATATCAAGTTCGGAATCGCTGAGATTCGAACAAAATCAATCATCGGCTAAATCAAATCAAAGCCGAAAACACAAGAATCAAAATCAAATGCATATGAATAAGCGTTAGGAATTCATACCTAACAATCAAAGACAATCATATGCAAATACGAGAGATTAAACGTCGACAAATAGTTGTAACATATGTACTATCTAAGTTATGTTTTATATTTGTTCTAAACCCCAGGCTCCGATACCAAGCTGTGACGCCCCACCTCTATACCCACGCTAGCCAAGAACACTACGGTGTAGTGCTGTCAACTAGCACGGAGAATAAGGCTGTTGAGGAGCGACCATCAATAGTTAGGCCTTATACTAGTATTGGTTATCTCAATGGGAGTGGTATATAAATATATTTTCTTTCATTTTCCATCTCTGATTTATTTTCTCCCATCGACATACCCCAATTCCAGTATAAAACGAACTACGATGGTTCGTAATAGTTTAGAACAGTAAATATAAAATATCAACACAGATAATATAGATGCGGAACACAGATGAAACAGAAAGTCTCATATATATATATATATATATATATATATATATATATATATATATATATATAATAACTGATGTCAGTTACAATACATTCACACGGTACATATGATACAACTACACAGTCGACTAAGGAAGTTACATATACAAGTACATTAACGTATTTAATATACATGAACACATATCTTCCTATACAATTTTTCAGACTACTACAAATGACGACGACTACTTCAAAAGATATGAAAGAACTTCATAGCTCTAGCAGCAACCCGAAGCAGAATATCTACAACCTGAAATACTCGGTCTGACCCGAGTATTAAATTCAAAAGAGAATAATACTCGAGTCAGTCTAATTCAAACTCAGTTATTAGTGCACAGAAGCAATAATAATCAAATAATGAATATACGACAGTAATTAAACCAAATCAGAATGCAATTCAGAATATTGAATTGAAATAAACAGAACAGTTAAAACCATTGAAATATCAATTAAAATATTAAGATGAGTAGGGCTGCAGTACACGCACGCGTGTACTGCCTCGCCACTACAGCACATGAACTACGCAAAAGATTAATAAATCAAAGCAAAATAGAATATCACAAAATTAAACCGTGTGGTGCAGTTCACGCTTGCGTGCACTGCCTTGCCACTATAGTGACGAGGTACCCAATGAATACCGTGTGGCTGCAGTTCACGCTTGCGTGCACTGCCGTGCCACTACAGTGATGATGTACCCATTGAATACCGACAGCAATCAAAAACTGCAGAGGTCAAGTTTGGACGACATAAATGCGAACCCAAATGTACACAATGAAAGTTCACAAACGAACACAAGGTCAAACCCGAATACCGGATTCAACTCAAGTGCATGTATCATAACCCAAATATACAACTGCACATGTGCAGGAAAAAGGAATGTCCCATGCACAAAAAGGTAAAAGAGTGTGCACACGCATGAACATCAACATAAGAATTTCACGAGCCCAAACCATAAATATGAAACAAAAGGGAAATGTATAAAGGCAACACATCAGGTTCAGTTCAACATAGCATAGACAGTTGACCCAAGAAATGGACACAAAGGTCATGGGCAAACAAGGATGCCCAGAGAAGTGTACATGTTTATAATTTGATACAAGGAACTATATGCTGAACTAGTGTGCAAGTGAATGCAACGTGAACCAAACAGTGCCCAGATAAGTCAAAACACAAGGCACTGCGACAAATTCTAGTAACATCTAAATGAAAATCAGGGCTAAACTTCAAAAGAATCAGGTGAAGCAAAATGCAACAGTGGACAGGGTCACTGCTACAATTCAAAACCCATGTGCTAATGGAAATAGGCAGTGACACTTGCTGGTAAACAAGTGCAAGATACAATACAGTATACATCAAGCAGTACAAGTCTCGACCAAAAATTCAAAAATATCACTGCAACAATGAAACTGTACATGTACACAGATATACAGCATCAATGGTCACTACAAAAGCTATAGTGCAGACATCAATCTACCTGGCAACAATGATGAATCAACAAATGCAACATATTCAAGTTGATACAAATGCACAGTTACAGTTCAACAAGACAAATGCAGACAGATATGTTCATTAAGCTATGGAAACTAGACTGCAAAGACCAGTGATGCAGACTACAACTACTCAAGGCAACAGTGGTCATTGCACTGCAGATAGGACAACTAGGTCCAACCATCAAGTTCAAGTATGAAGTACACATGAAATGCACTTATTACTACAATTTACAGTATGACATAAATGCTCAAAGCAACCTGAAATCATTGATACCAAGCCACACTGAGCACAGATATGCATGTGTATAGCAAGTTTACATAGGTATGCTAGTGCAGACCCAAATGATACATGAATATATATGTATGGTAATACAGCAGTAGCACTTGTTAAAGACAGAAGGAAAAATCGATAACAGTTCAACAGGCATCATTTACATGAAGCTACTCTGCTGGATAAATACAACTCCATATGGTATGCACTGAAATTTGACAACAGCTCATATATATAATAAACAGAGGCAACATCAATGGATTTTTATGAACACAACCTAAATGTGCCCAATACTACAAGAAACAGGTATACATGTATTAGAATGTATATGCAGTGCATAACAAAGTTGAGACCTGGAATACATATATAGTGGCAATGTGTTTGAAGTGAGACTACAAACCAGAATGCATCCAGACTCCACAAAGCTACATGTAAGCATGAGAACCAGCTACAAACAACTTCAGCTGCAGATATACTTATAAAACTGGTTGTATTTATCAAGTTATGGTTCAAACCATAGAATACTACAAAGCCTTTAATGGTTATAACAAAAATCAAGCTGAAGAAAGAGCTAAAGATACATCAATGAATCATCCACTACATATGGTGCAGCAGCCTCGACAATCAAAGACGAGACGTACAAGTCCAGATGCAATGCAGAAAAGTGCACAAGAACAAGTTCGAAAATACTATCAGGGATGAACACAAGATAGCCAGAGTGATAAAAATTGCATTTTTTTTAAAATAATCGAAGTAGCAGGTTACACCAAATCAAAGCAATGCCGAAGATTAGATGGTAAACAAATCGAATCCATGATCAACTGAGTTCGAAGTCACAAAGAAATCAACAGCTTCAACTGAATTCTATGGTACAGTTTCTAACCAAAACCATAAATCAATCAAGTCGATTACAAAATCAACATCGTAAAATTCAAGCAGCAAAATACACAGATAACTCGAGACATGAATTAGATGTGAGCAAACTCACCTTGTCGACGAATTTAGGAGAAGCCGAGCAGAAGATTGTCGATTGACGTAGCCACGAACAAGATGAAAGGGCGAACGAGAAACGAAAAGGGGCCGCCATTAATTTTTCTTCGTTCGATTATGATGTAGGGTTTCGAATGAAAAGGGGGAAGAGGGGGACCGGTTGAATAAAATAAAAAATAAAAAAGAATCGTGGGCCAAGAATTTATATCAAAGCCCCTCAATCTTAATAACCATATGTAATTTAAATTTAAATTTAAATTTTAAAAACTTCAAAATGGCAATTGACGAAAATATAAATCGTTTTAACGTCGATTATGAATTGACGCGAATATCGGGTTGTTACAGATGGCATACTCGTGTAGTAGTTACCTAGTTACAGAGGTAACCCGGCCTTGTATTGGTAGAGATCCGGTTAGGTTCTCGAGGCGTCCCTCCAGAGGCGTACCCATGTGGCCCAAGAAGTTCCTTAACCTGACCATTTGTTGGAAATCCAAAGAAACAATACGAGTCCTGTATGGTTTTAGTTGTATAACCTGCCATGGAATGTAGTGGTAACCTGCTATTGAACATTATAGCTATAGTAGGTATATTGCGAAATATGTATGTTGGCTAAGATTAATATTATACTTTCGAAATGTTTTCTGCACTATGCACTACTAATAATATCAAAAGGTTTTTGCGTATCAAGCATGTTTGACTATCATAAGGAGAAATATCCTCCAATTGTGCGTTTGCATTGTGTGTGTGGCGGGAGGCCTTATGATAGTTTCATTTTATGAAAAGCACTGCGGATTTCTTTTTAAAATCTTTTTGTTTGTTTTGTTCAAACAACTTTTTATGTTTGCTTACACCAGTCCCATGACTGACCTGGAGTTTATTGTTCCCTTTCTAAACTCTGGGTGCCCATAATTTTCCACACGGACAGCCTACAGTCAGGTTTTTCAAATAATCAAATAGTAGGTGTAGATTCGATAGCATCCAGCCTTTGGATTTTGCGATTGCATTTGTTTCTCTGGGATTGGAGTTGCTTAACTTTAGCATGATGGTGGTTCGAGCTTCTGGCTTGGAGTTTGGAGCTTGGCATTGAAGATGTTGTTATCTCTTCTGTTGTTGCTATTATCTTTCCGCTGCTATCTTGTATCTCTGTTAAATGTTGATACTCATTTGTGTCGGATGCTGTATCTATTGTATGTCAATAAAAGTTATTCATTTGTTTTCCGCTATGTTGTTATACTTAATGTGTTACAAGCTCCGGCGTACCAGATTCGACGTTTGAATCTGCGGCATTTGAATACGGGTGATGTATTCGGGTGTCGATTTTCGAAGGTTGAGTCAGGGTCGTTTCACAAGAACACAGAAAGATCCAATATACTTCGGAGCTAGCTTCCCTATCTTACAAAATCTTACTGCTCCCTTTACCAGAGAAACCTTAACAACAACGAAGTCTCCAACTTCAAATTCCAGATTCCTTTGCCTCTTATCCATATAACTCCTCGACGATCCTGGGCTGCCCTCATCCTTCCTTGATCGACCAAACCTTTACAGATGCCTCTCGAAGCAAATCTAGACCAAGAATAAGATAAACTCCGGATCCTACCCAACAAAATGGTCCTTTCAAAATCTGCTGAAATCCAGAATACAAGCTCTACTCCACAAACATCAGTAGACTTCGAACTAACTTCTCCCATCTGGAATAACCAGAACAGGTGCACTTGACAATATCACCTTTAGGTCATGAAAAATCTTCTTCACACTTATGAGTTCATTTGAACTTGTCTTCCTTTCCTATTTAGCTGGGATAAGTAAGAAGAAATCTTATAGAAAAATCCCGGATGAACTTCACGTAGAAATCTACTAATCCAAGTAAATTGCGAGCTTCCGTAGGAATCTGAGGTTACTTCCACTTTTGCACAGCTGCTACCTCGCTTCCGCTGCACAACTCTGATTCGAAGATGATGAGAATGCCGTCGATGAATTCGAGCACAAACTTGCCCTAGAAGATATGGTTCCTTACACAAAATCTTAGTGACCCATCCGAGTCGATCACCATCACTATAGCAGAATCCCAACTAGAAAACTAGGTCAGATCAATCCTTCTTCGAGAAATCCTGAAGTGCTTCACCAAACTCTCTCTCTAGAAGTCATCCTACTACTTAGCTGGACTATCGGTATTGCTCCTGGAACTAAGTTGATATGAAAACTCAATCTCTAGATGCGGAAAAACTTCTGAATTCCTTGAAGATATCCAGAAAATCTCTGACAACTTTGATAACTCCCATTCCTTCTTGAGATGCCTCAATCCGTGCAAAAGATTACCAAGAGAACTCCTGAACTAACGCAAGTCACTCTTCGCAATCCTACCTAATTCATTTTCCAAATATACTATTCTCTCTTTACAAATCAAAACAGCCTTATGCTAACCTAACCAATCTATCGAAGAAATGGGTCCACTCTGCTGCTACAGAATTCCACCTCTACTGCTAAGCCAAAAGATCTTCCTACTGGCACACAAAACACCTCTGAGCTGCACTGCTGCCACAAATGCCAAAGACTTCTTACCAAAAGCTCTTCGATCCTCAAAGCCATATCGACCGATTCCACAAAAGAGTCTTAAGATGGGAAGACATCTTCTCCAGAAACTCAACCCTCAAACCCAAGCACAAATATCTTGCTCTCCTTTAGAGGGTGAGTCAATAAGACTAGGCCCGAAGAGATAACTCGTTGAACTCGGTCTCATACTCCAATACAGATAAACTTCCTAGCATGAGATCCATAAAAATTCCTTTACAGCCAAGTCATCCTTGCGGGAGGTATCAACTGTTCCTCAAATACCACCATAAACTTGTTCCAAAGGAAAACATCTTTGAGAACGTCCATGGTCACTGCGTCCCACCATATAGTTGCTCCTTCCTGAAGTTGCCAAGATACCATCACTCGCTTTTTCTCATTCAACAGATCCAAACTCTTGAAAATCCGTTCACACGAGCTTTCCCAAGCTTACACTTTAATGACGGACTTCGATCCTTGAAAAGACTTTCCTTCCGAGATTGATGAAATAGATATACCCACACCATGTCTCAAAGCTCACTCGAAGCGGTATTAGGTCCACAGTCTTAGTAGATAATCCTCAACATATGGGCCTCTTCCATTAGTGGTAGTCGTGCTACACACACCACTACCACTCCTACCTCTAGAACTCAGGTTGGCAAACCTAAACCGGTATCCCAACAAGTTAGGTGTGTGTGTATATATATACACACATACACACGCTCTCTCAAGAAAGATATCACTCCAAAGCCTAGGTGTTCACTCAACCTAGAGCTCCGATACCAACTGTGACGACCCGTCTTTTATTCCACAGAAAGACGCATCATCGTTAAGAAAGAAAGGGATAGAGAAGAGAAAGATAGGAAACAAAGAACTAAACAATATCAAAATCTCACAGGGGAACGAATAAAATATATTAATCACATAGTTATTACATAATATACATCATCTAACAGAGTTACACAACTTTATATCACAACACAATAGACAATTATAAAAACCTGTCTATCATACAACTCAAGATACAACACAGAGATTTACCAGCGGAAACCCTATATATCTACATACGATGAAGCCTCCTACTCCACATCTCCTCTAGAATCTGTCAAAGCTAACCTGAATTCCTTGGCTACTCATAAAAAATTTGAGTACCCAAGAGTTTAATAAAACATAAAAAAAACTCTGGGTCTAACATAGGTCTGTGGTAAATGGGTTAAGTTTGCTTAACTTTGAAAATCATTTGAAAAGAAAGGTATCTCGTAAGACTTTCTATTCATAAACATGGAAAAGTTTTTACCTTACGATAACCAAAACAGTTGATAGGAAATTTAGTGACATTATAATAGTGTCTAGGGTTTTCAAGTAAATAGAAAATATCCGAAATTATTACATTATTAAATTCTAGCATACTAGCCACAAAGTGGGTTCTACAATCAAAACCGTAAAGGGCGCGTAGGAAAAATGGATTCCATACAATGGCAGAGCTACTAGGGTACCGACCGCCACAGTAGGTGGTCTAGATCACCGTACCAAGGATCCACCCTGATCCCTTACAACACAAGGCTGGAACCATCCCTTACTGGATAATCCCGAACACGACAACCCTACGGTTGGCACGACCAACCGCCCACTAAGCCAAATAAAAAAGGACCTCTAGACAGGGGAAAATCTTGTCCTACTTGGGTACTACCCACTTAGCCTTGCGGTACCTCCCTGTTTTTAGCCATTCCCAGTTGATGAGGCTTGAGGCTAGGATTACCTTTTTAGATCACATATCTTGGAATGCTCATCGTCCTCCATTGACGATGTTCTGAAAGCATTCAATCCATACAAGTTCATTCCGGGTTCGAATGAAACCGAAGGCACTATCTTGTTACACTCATTTGGGAATCACCCTCAGAGTTAACGATAAAAGCCCTTGCACTCTAAATCTTCATCTCGAACCTAGAAGCACTATCTCTATAAAACTCATCTTGGAATCACCCTTAGAGTTTTAATGACACATAGCCCTTACACTTCGAGTCTTCATCTTGATCTTTATTAGAGATTTCACGACCTATGGTTTAATTTAGATCGATGTGGTTTTCGAATATTCCAATTTGGAAATCCGATCCCCGTCTCATCGAAATCCAAAATGCCTCCTTTTAATGTCCAAGTTATTTAAGTTTAAACAATCTAATTTATCATTTACGATAATATATTCGCACAGATAGATGATTCACAATATCATAGATAGATAATCCATATTATCAAAATTTAACCAAAACATCTCATATCACTAAGTAGCACAAATCACATATCAGAGATATCACATAATCCAAGGCATTCAACATCATTCAATCACCCATAAGCAAGACTAATTCAATTTGTAATTAATTTAATTAATCTCCAATTCAATTAATTACCAATTTTAATCACTTAGATTACCTTAATTCTGCTTACTTAACATTAATTACAAATCAATTAATTAATCATCCATTAATTATCATCTTAATTAATATTGATTAATTATCCTTTGATTCCATTAAGTAATTAGCCTTTAATTAATTACACAAATTAATCATCCTTTAACCATTCACATTAACCCTTAATTATTTTCATTAATTACATTAATTAATGATCCTCTAATTACTTTCATTAATTATTTATTCTTTAATTAATTAAATTTAGTAATTAATCTTTATATATCACATTCATTAATCAAATTAATTATACCCATTCAGTAATTAACTATCCTTTAATTACTTACATTAATTAATTAACTCCTAGATTAATTATATTAATCAATCCTTTAATTAATTACACTAAGTAATTAACCCTTAATTACTTTCACTAAGTAATTACCCTTTATATTAATTACATTCAGTAACTATTCATTAATTACTTACACAAGTAATTACACTTTAATAATCACATTTAATACATTGAGTAATTTATCCCTTAAATTACTTCCATTAATTAATTTCCCTTAATAATCCTTTTAATTTTAAGTAATTAACCTCTAATTACTTCCATTAATTAATTATTCTTTAATTAATTACCTTTAATCACTTAGATTAATTAACCCTTAATTAATCAAGTAATTAACTATTCTTAATTAATTTAACCAGTTATCTTAAATTAATTACATTTATTAATTATCTCTTAATCACTAGTTAATGATCCTTAAATTAATTACACTCATTAACTATCCATTAATTACTTTCATTAAGTAATTATACTTGATTATTAACATAAATCAATTAACCCTTATTAATTACAATAAATAATTAAACTTTAACTAATTTCACTAGTTAATTATCTTTAATTAATCACAACCTTAATTAATTAAAGATAAATTCTTTATCTTCACTAATTACATAATTAAATTTCATTAGAAAAACATTTAGGAATTAATTACGTAATTAACCTAATATATAATTTATATAAATCAACCAAATTTTAAAACATTTAACTTTAAATTTAACTTTGAAACTTATTTTAAATCTTGTTTAATAAATTGTTTTGAAAACATCCCTTGGAAACTTATCCTTTTTAAATACACTCATTTAGAACTTGGCTAAACATTTTCTTTTGCCTTTTTTAATAAAACTTGTTAAATCACTATTTAAACCAAAGTAATTTTTAAAAGAAAACATTTAAAATTTAACTTTTGAGTTAAAACTTTGAAACTAGTCTTAAAACTTGATTATTTTAATACATATTAAAATTTGCATTAGCTTTTAAACTTAATCCCTTCACATTTTAAAACTTGGAAACATAATTACTTCACTTATTAAACCTGGTAGCAAAAACAAGAAAACGACCCGAGCCCATACTATCAAAATCCCGAGCCAACTACGATTCTTACCCGAGCAAAACACGAGACTCCCGCTTCCTCTTCTTCTTCGAGTCGCACACGGAAATACATGAGATTGACCCGAGAAAAATATCATCTTCCCAAACCAACCAAACCAAACATCCAAAGTACACACATGCACGTGCACACACAATCGTTGGAGCTCCGATCTTCGCCCCGACCCTTGACCAATCGACGTCGACCCTGCCGACCCGCTCAATCACCTAGATCAGCGAATTCACCTACGAATCAATATCGAACAACTCGATGGACACAAGTCCCGTACTTGATTGATAAAATTTCAACCAGCCATCACCTCCAACCACTGGAACACACACCGACCAACCCGAAGCTACTCCATGTCACCACGCTCCGATCCCATCCCTCGCGATCGAGTCCGGTCTCCCCATGGCGAAGCAGTCCCCTCGAATACATCGACAACCCAACCTAATGACTAAACCCTACTCCGACGTTCCTTGGACACCACAACCATTGATAAAACCTCCCACTATTTTTCCATCAACTACTATCCTTCCGACTATCTCTATCAACAAGCCCGGCCTCCAACACCTCGTCGATCGACTATAATCGACGAAAGTACCAAATCCGATCATCTCGATATATCTCACTATATACGTACCTAAAAATAATGATTTTTCTACCTAAATTCATCATTTTCCATGACAAATCACATTTTATAGTCAATAATTGAAATTATCATGATTGATTTTTAACTTATTTTCAGATCATCTTTGTATTTTTTATTTTTGTAAAAATTACTAAATATAAATCTTGAAACCCTTTTTAAAATTAATATTACCCTTTAATAATCATCATTCATTTAAAGATCAAAGCTTAAATCTTATTGTATGAGGAGATATGAATTTTTGAAGGTAATTCTTAAGCCTGAAATAGGAACAGAGAATATACATATACATATTTACAGACATTTTATGGACATGCCAATATATATATAGACACACACACATTCACACATGTTGAATATATGCATTATTATGTTTAAATCCTTATTTCATAAAGTACTTATGTTTTTATATTTATGTAATGTGATTTTATTAATTTATGTTTTATTTTTGTATATATATATATATGTATGTATATTACTTATGTTTTTAAACTATATATATTTAAAAACCATGTCATCTCATGCTAAATTTTAAGTAGAATGAATATTTACAACAAAAGAAATGAATCTTTGATCAAATCTTATTTTAAACTTTAGCTAAAATATATTTTTAAATAATAAAAATTTATAGATATTATTTTTGTTGTTAAGAAATATAAAGTTTAACTTTTAAATAGCCTTTGCAAAGTTTTATATTAAATCCAATCATAAATTCCAAATTACAAAATATATATTAAAATTTGAAAGCATGTTTTTATTTGTTAAATTCAAACCAAAGTTTTCCCATTTATAAATATATAAATACATATACATTATAATAGAAAATATTTAATATTAGCCTTGAAAATTATTATATTGAATTTTAAAACATAATTTCAAATCATAATATATACATACATATACATTACAATTTGAAAACATGTCTTTTATTAAATTAAAACTAAAGACTTCCTATTTACAATATATATAACAATATATACATTATAAATAGAAAACAATTTTATTAGCTTTGAAAGATAAAATTTACCAATCAAATATTTGTAAAAGAAGATTATTAAACCAATTTAAATAATTATTAATAAAGATTATCAAATTGTTATTGCCCAAAATTCTAGGTTATCACAGAATCGAATTGAATTGATTTGAGATTTAAGATGATTTAAATTGGAAGATTTGAATTTGGATCGGTTTGGTTGAAATTTGGACCTGAGTCCATATTTATTTGAAATAGAAAGAAGCAGTTTTAAATTTGAAACTATTTTCACTATAAACTATTTTACTAAAAACTGTCTTAAAATTCACTTTTTTTTTAAATTTAAAATTATTAAAATTTCCAAACCATTTTAATTTATAAACCATTTTCAATACTTAAACAATTTTTTTTTCAAATTGTTTTCAATCTCCATACTATTTAAACTATTTTAACTATTTAAACTATTTAAAATATTTAAAATTTTCAAACTATGTTCAAAAACCAATTTCAGACTATTCATTGTGAACTGTTTATGTTTAAATCATTGATTTAAATACGAATACGGTTAAAATGAAGTTATAACCTAAGTCGAAATTTGAAATGAAATTGATTTTGAAGTGAATATGAAATTTTGATATCAGGTATGAATCGTTTTGAAAAGTAAAAGAAACAGCCAGTGTGTAAATAACGTTTGGTTGTTAAAGAGACCAGGGCCGAGTATTGGTATACTTTTTGTCGATGTTGGAACCACTTTAACAACCGTGTACGTGGAGGAGACTCCAGAATGAAGTGGTTGGATTTGGTGTACGTTGTTGGATTTGAAGAATGAAAACGATGATAAATAGCCCCGACACTTGTGTCAATTTGAAATGACTAAAACAGGAAGGCTAAACCAGGACAAGTGGGCTAGCTAACCCTAGCGAACACCTATTCTTCGATTTTTCTTATGGACTTGGTCCGTACTATTACCTTTCTTGTTGGTTTTGATTGGTGCACCTTGATTTGGGATAACCTCCCTTTGACTCGATATGGGATGGGTGGACGCGGTGGGCAGTCGTTGCGACGATGCGTTATCACCAGCCTGGCGACTCGAACTGGTAGCATACTACTTTGGGCATTGCCTCACATGCCTTGTCATACTTTTATCCTTATACGAGACAACTACGAGTTTGGTTTAGTGTTATCATATCACGGCGCATCCCTATCTCCCGACGTTCTACTGGTTGTGTTATATGCAAACTGTATGACAATGCTTAAAAACGCGTTAAGGGGGGACTAATGTAAATCCTTGATGCTGGAAAAAATATTTATTTAATTGATTAGAGATTGCATATATACCGTATTCTACTGTATATAGATATTTAGACGGATCCTTAAGAGATGGAAAATCTTGTAACATCTCTTGAGTTATTGCACACGTTATACACTAGATAAGAGTTGTGAAACCCCGTAAACACCTCTGACGCTACTACAATCCTTCTATATGTGATATTTATAAGACTTACATAAACATATTTTTGTTTTGACTCGAGTATATTGTTTTACTTTATGCTCGGATTAGCCTTGATTATTTCAATGCATTGAAGATTATTATTCTGGAGGATAAACACGAAGATTGGTATATTATCATTCCTAGTATTATTCCACTGCATTGTTTGTTCCTCTGCATTATTCTATTGTTATGTTGTATATATAACTTTGATAGATGTTGTAAAATTTTAATCAAATGTATAGTATAACCAGCTTCATGAACTGTATATTTGATTACTATATTTTGTCATTCTACTATGAGATTCTGTGTTTGTTTTCTTCTTTTCTTATTTTTCTTAATTCACCCCATGGATTATCTATGTTTTGGATTGTTTAAGTTGGACATGTGTGGTTTATTGTCGACTTAAACCTTCCAAATGTGGGTCGTCAGAATTGGTGTAACAACCTAGAATATCAGTTATTTGAAATTAGAATATTTAATATATTTTTAATATTTAAAAGTTAATTTTATAGTTTTAATAACTTGAATTTCAAATATAGTGATTTACTGGATAATTTAATTGCTAAATTTAACAATTGAATTTGTTTAAATAATTGAATCATGGAATTTTATTTGGATATAAATGATATAAAAGCTTATTAAATTTCTATTTAATAATAATCAAGGTAATAAAACTTTTAAATTGGATTTAAAATTGATTTAGCTGGCTTTCAAAATAATTTTTTTTAATTAATATATAAAATTAGGCTTCCGCTGCACATTCTCGGATTTCGACGAAACCCATGTCATTGGTTCTGTAATAATAAATTATATTGTGCCGTCAAATTTTGTTGCAATTAGACGTATCGTTTGGTCGTATGAGATAGAAATGCATTGAAATTAATATTAAAGATTTAATGTATTAATTGAGTTCAAAAAGCTATCTTCTTCGTATGATCGAATTAAGGCTCGAGACTAGTTCCATTGCATTCCGAATAGGGGCATAACAAATAGAACGCCATGCGACACGTCTCGATTGGAATCCATAATTGTATAGCTATATATTTTGAATTTTAAAATAATATATTTTTTGATTTAACTTTTCACCGCCTTAACCTTTCATATCAGCCCACTTTTAACCATACGAGCCCACACCCTTCTTCTTGTTATCTCCCATCACTCTTCTCTATTTAAACACTACCAGGAAAAAATTAAATATCTCACAAAATAATCATTTTAAAATCGTCAAACAAATTTTAAAATTCATGTTTCGAATAGACCTTTCCACTGACGTGCTTATTTGGAGGTGCGACAGTGATTTAAGGATTTCGTCAGTAAGGTCGAATGGGTTATTTTGGCTAGGGTTTACATTTCTAGAAGATAGAGGCATCAAGTCAAGTTTTTGGATCGCATTTGAGTTCGTCGAGGAACTTGAGTCGAAATTTAGGGTGGTCCGATCTCATGGGAGGATGCACGACCTGACATGGCCATGGAGGCACTATTGTATGTCATAATTTGATTGGGGGCTTTGGCCGTGTGTTTGAGGAGTCCGGGGAGAAGAGGAAGCCTAGAGAAGCATGATGGCGAGGTCGATTCGGAGCATTGTGGATTGGAGGTGGGTGCTTGGTGCACGACCATGCACGTTAATGGCATGCATAATCATATGTTGATCATTTGGGGAAGAAAAGGAGGACGGGTAATGTTGTAATATAGTGGAACTTGTAATTGTTTATTTATTTTAATTTTAAAAATATAGACAACTTATAAAATTGCACAACTCTTTCATATTAGGTCCGTTCGGGACAATTTTTTTTAGGTTGGGCTCATAAAGACAAAAGCTTAATAATGCAACTGGTTTGGATGAATTTGAAGACAATCGAAATTTAGGCTAAAATCGGACGTCGTTCGATTTTAGTTCCAAACCTGAATGTCTCGGCAAAACAAAAAAATTCAGTGAGTTAAACTCTCCTTTTTGGATCACCAGTATAATTTATAGTTGATAAAAATTGTTGAATGATTGTTTAGGTGAATTATTATATTTATTAGTCGGATATATTCCTGTTTATTGGAGCGGATGAGACCCTACTACATTCCTGTATAAGAGCGGATGACCTTTTGTATACGAATCCTGCCTTGAAGCGATTGATTTATATTTTATGATTATCTAACATTTGTGATGCAGAGAAAAACAGTTTGGAGGAGTCCAATGGGATTCCTTGCTATTATTGAATTATACTGTTTCAATAATATTTCCTTTATATGGATTATTGAATAATAAATATGATTGTGTATGCTGTGGTTATAACATCGTTATATGTTTGAAATTAAAACCTAATAGTGATAAAAAAAATCTATGTGGATATTGGTTAAGTGTTGGGTGGCTATTGGCCTCAAATTAGTATTTTAAAAATACTATTAATTGCCGTTAAGTCAGGTTTGTTTTAAAAGACAAGAAATTATTTTTAAATCTGAAATCGGGACCAGAAATATTTTGTTCTAAGGAATTATTTGTTTAATTTTAATAATATTTTTTAGGTTATTTAATTATATTAATTTTATTTTATAGTTATTTTCTTATAGTAATATTATTTTAAAGTGTTTAATTAAATTAATATTGTTTAAAAAGTATTTAATTATATTAATATGGTTTCAAAGTTAATTAATTATACTAATAAGAGTTTAAGGTTATTTAATTATATTGGTATCACTTTAAAGTTAAGTATCTATAGTAATATGTATTTAAAGAATTATCAAAATGTGATAAGGTTAATTTTTTAAAAACAATTATGGTTTGAAATTAATATTTGGGATACTAATAAGGTTTCAAAATAAATTATTATTATTCATGAAAAGGGTAAAAGTTAATTATTATTATTCTTAAACAATATTTTGACAATATTAATTATCATTTTTAAGATTTTTTTTAAATTTATAAACTTTAATGTTAATAAACATTATTATATAATTGTCTTTGAAGTAAAATATTTAAATTCTTTATAATTATTTCTAGGACCCCGAAAATACATTTGAAAGACTTAGATTTTATAATGGAGTTATAAAATGGGTTTGACGAATTAAGGAAAGGTTATTTGAAAAGTGAAGAATTTATAAATGATTAGATATTTATAAACAAATTTCAGAAACTGGTTTATAGATTTATAAAAGAAGTTTATAAACATGGTATGGATTCATAAAGGGTTCATAAGTGATTTTTG
This sequence comes from Allium cepa, assembly GCA_030765085.1. Taxonomy (NCBI): domain Eukaryota; kingdom Viridiplantae; phylum Streptophyta; class Magnoliopsida; order Asparagales; family Amaryllidaceae; genus Allium; species Allium cepa. The sequence continues at coordinate 172,269,800 of CM060932.1, forward strand.
AAATGTATAAGAAGCTTATAAAGGATGGAATTTTTATAAAGGGATTATCAATGGTTTTCAGGGGTTTATAAAATGATTTATAAATGGTTTTGGAGAATTGAGTAAAAGAAAACTTTCTAAATTTTATGGATATATATTGTTGAGATAAGTATATGAATATTTCTATGTATTGAAATATAGAGGTTTGCGAGTACATCTTTGTAATTTACATGTAATTTATGAAGTGGGTTTTGTTTTTGAAGGATTTATTAAAAGGAGGCAGGTGGTCGTTATGTGCTTAACCTATGTTTTTCACATATGGAATAAATCTTTATGTGGATGTTTGTTTATTTGATGGTTCAACAACCGACTATCGAATCCTAGCCTAAATATGTAATTCTTCTTATGTTTGGTGGTAGGTAAATATCCCCTACTTAACACCGAAGGATTTTAACTCTGGAAATATTTAGGGAAAACACGGGAATTATATGGTACAGTTACCATCGGCGGTCCTATACTGTACGTATAAACTCGTTTTGTTCTTCTAGGGCAAATGATAAGAAGATCCGTCCACTTAAACTGTTAAGGGGTGATCCCCACCATTATGTATTGTTTGATTATTTCCTAAAGAACCAGTATTGAGCATTCTGAAACTCAACTTTTGGTTTTGTGGAGCACCCGAGAAACGGAACAGTGTACCCATAAGAGAAGACTCAAATCCGTGACCACTTCGAAAACAATATATGGTTTTATGAAGGAGATTCGTGATATTTTGAGATGTTGGGATCCATGTGTGATTCCAAAACCTATGGAGGTATGGGAATCCGGGTGTGATTCTAAGATCTAATTGAGATGTGGGAATCTATGTGTTATTCCAAGACCCGTTGGGGTATTGGAATCCATGTGGGATTCCATGATTTATTTGGTGACGGTGCGTAAGTTGAAATGTCGGACGTAGCCTCATCTGTAGGAATGACTAAAACCAGAGATATGAGGCATGACTAGGACGGTTGGCAAACCCATAGAGTGTAGTCGGCTCCTCTTAGATGTCACTTATAATTATTATGCATGCATGGGGTGGCGCACTTAGCCTTAACGAGACCAACTATGTTTTTCCTATGGCACATCGCTAAAGAAGTATGCTGCTTCAAAAGGATAGCTCTGATCCTTGTGCAGCAGGATCGTTCCTCGAAGTACGAAGGGCACCTCCATGGAAATCCTACACAATTAGCGAAAACCCCTTATCGATTTTCGATTATATACCTAGTATTGTTGTGATGTACACTCACGCGCATCATAGCTACTTAATTATTATTATTTTCCCCTTCATACATTATTAAAATATCAATGGGATTTCTATGGAAAATGTTTTGGTTATCGTAAGATAAAATCCCATCTATGTTTATGTGCGGCGTGGTCGTACGAGATACTTTTGATTTTAAAGGTTTACATAACTTTAAATCCAGTTGGGTGCGTTTTCTCATGCTGGTTTTCCAGAATGACTCGGGTGTTATAAAATGCTTGGGTCAGACCGAGTATATTATAGATTAGTTTGGATGCTTGGAGCTTCAGGAGACGAGTTGTGTAACGGCCTAGAATTTTGGATATTTTAAATTGGAATATTTAATTGATTTTAAATATTTAGGTGTTGATTTTTAAATTGGATTTCAAATATAACTATTTGTTGGGAAATTAAATTATTGAATTAAACAATTGGAAATTTGGTAAAATATGAAATATGAAGTTTTTTAGCTTGTTAAAAATATTTCAAAGGCTTACAAAATTTATATTGATAATACTGAAGATGATAAAAGTTTTAAAATTAAATTTAAAAGTAATTTGTTCAGTTTTAAAAATATATCGTTTAATTGACATTTAAAAAAAGCTTTCGAGGCACAATATAGGATTTCAACAAAACTAGTTCCATTGGATCTGTAATAGTGTATTATTATTGGATTTCAAATTTCGTATTGTTTGGAGTTATCGTGTGGTCGTACGGGTATAAACGCGTTGAAATTTATATCGAAAATTCAATATAATAACTAGGTCCAAAAAGCTATCTTCTCCATATAATCAAATTAGGACTCGAATCCTTTTCCATTGCAGTTGGAATGGGGGTATAACATTATGAACGCCCAGCGACACGCCTTGATAGGGGTTCGCAATTTTAAGCTACGTAAATCGAGACAATTTTAATTCAATTTAAAATATATTTATATACCCTAGTCCCTTCAGCTGTATTTCTTTCACATCATAACTTTTGGCCTTCAAATCACTGTAACTAGTTTGAATAGGGTCGCAGGCACGCCAACGTCGCTTCTTGTTTCCCCCATCTTCTTTTTAAATTTCCAAGCAACAGATCATTTCAGAGAAAAATTATACGAAGTTCATAATCAAAGTAATGGCCGAAATAGATGAAGAATGGGAATCACGTTCCTTTACATTCCTTCAATTTAAAACTCGTCCTAGTCTCTATCTCCTTCCTTTTTCAAATTGAATTCGCACCCCTTTTGAAATCGATTCCCAAATAAACGAGAAAAATTGGTCGAGCTTTAAATTTAAAATCTCCTATATATTTCACCTCAGTCCTCATTTCAAATTCGAACTCTTGGTGTCCATCTCCTCTTCGCGAACAAATCAAAATCAGCAGTGAATGAAATCGAAGTTTCAAAACATGGTCGAATGAAATTCACTCAGAAAAGAAATAAACTCGAAAAAAATCAAAATCGATTTTCGATTCAAAATGAGTATAACGGAGCCGCTCCCCTTCCATTTATATCGCAAGCTCATTCGAGACTCGAGGAGACCGAGGAGTTCATCAATGCGGCTAGGGAATCAGGTAAGGTCAGTGGGTCACGCGAGTGATGACGATGATGGTTTCGTTCGAGGATCTGACGAAGCAGTTAGAGAGCATCGCGTGGGAGAAGGTACGGTGTGGCGAGGTAGGAGGCTAGCCGCGATGTCGAGGAGGTCAGGTTCGAGTTCGCGTTCTGGCGACGAGAAGGTTTCAAGCGGTTGTGGTGCTTGACGGTTGTGAGGTATATGATTCTTTTTTCTTTTCAATTTAACATTTGATAACATGTATATATATATATATATATATTATAGAGAAAGAAGTTACTGTCTTGATAATTAGATTAGAAAATATGTATAATACATCAATTTACTCTTTAAGATTTAAAATATATGCCCAAAAAAATGTTTCACACTAAGACACACACACACACACACACTAAAGAAGAAAAAGGAAATTTTTACTGTAAAGAAAATTACTATTATTTATAGAAAAGAAATATATATATATATAAATACATATACATGTTTTATTTTAAATTTAAATATAGATAAAATGGAGAAATATATATAGATATGGTTTGGAAAAAATATGGGGATTTTAATGTTCGAGGAATCTATAAAAAAATTAGATATTTACATCTATATAGATTTTTATAAGTATATATGTAGTTCAAAAAAAAATTAAAGATACATATATGTTTAAAGGAAAATTTGTTTAATTAAATTATTGGTTCGAAATTAAATAAATAAATGGTAATTGATTGTCTAATTATTTCAAATATTAACAAACTATATAATGTTTATACAAGGTCAAAAACCATAAAGGAAATAGCCGGTTTGGATCGGATTTGCAAATTAAAGGTTAAAGGTGAGTTAATCTCACTCAAATTGGATTTCTGGTGATTTTAAATTGTTAAATTTAAATTATTGGATGACTGGTTGAATTTTTTAATTGCTATAAGTCTGTATGTGATATTATATATAGTAGTATATGTATGTACATATTGGAGTGATTGATATACCTGCATTATATAGCGGATGACCCTTTATACCACGATATCCCCCTCAAAGTGGGATGGGTATTTTTATATTGTGCTAACATCTGCGGATGAAGGGAAATAGGTTGGAGGGATCCAAATGGATTCCTCAAAAAAAATGTTGAATTTATTTTCATATTTAGTTTTATGAAACGTTGAATAATCTGTGATATTATGTTGGAAAATTTATTTATTTGATGTTAATATGTTGCTGGATATATTATGGCATTTTAAAGATATAAATAATGAATTTTTAAGGGGAAATAAAAAGGAAAATTTTAAAGTATGAAATATATAGTAAAGATGGATAAATTTGAAAAGAAAAGAATCGAGAAAAAGTAAATAATTGATTTTTAAATCCTACATAATACATTTTGGAATATGGAAAAGAATAGAGTCTTGAATAAATCGGAATTAAAGGATTTTAAAGGTAAGGATTTAAGCAATATTTATTTTAAGTACAAAGGATTTATTTTAAAATTTAAGTTTGAAATGAGTTGGGAAATTTAAAGGAGAATTTTGAAATAGAGTATGAATTGATATTTCGGATTTAATAAGATTTTAAATCATAATAAAGGTATAAAACTGGAATAAATGTATTTTGGAATAAATTTGGGGAAATCAAGAAGTAAACTTTAAAATGGAGTTTAATTCAGAAAATCGATTTATAAATCGATTTAAGTGTTTTGAAGCAGTGATAAAAGGAATGAGATTATGGGATTTATAAACTGGGTTTATCAATAAAAGGGATGTAAATATCAGTGGATAGTTGAGATTCTAAATTCACGGTGGGAATTTATAAAGGAATGAGTAAATCGTTTTAAAAATAAAAGAGTGGTTTCATTTTTAAAAGTATGGAAAAGAAAATTTACAGGATTGGGACATAAATTAAATCGGGAAAAATCAAGAAGGAATTATAAATGACAAACGGATTATAAAGTGTATTTTTCTAAAAAGCCAAGTATAATTTCAAAGAAAGATTTTTAAGTATAAATTAGAAGTTTTAAAAGTGGTTTTGAAAGAATGTTTTAGAAAATTATTATTTAGTTGTTTTAAAATTATTAAATATTTATTTTGGTTAATTATAGTGGTAATTATTTTTAAAGGTTAAATTAGTATTTTGATGTAAAGGATAACTATTAAATATTTATACCTTATAAAATAGTTTATTTTAAAGTAGTTTTGGCTAAAGTTATACTTGGGAAATTATTATAGAATTTTCTTAACTATTAGTTTGAATAAAGTGATTTAAGTAGTTTTTATTTTAAATGTTTATGTGTATATTTTTGGATAAAGTGATTTAATTTATTTGAAAGCTAAATTTAATAATTCTTAGTGTTTTCCAGTGGGTATAAAATAATTGTTTAATTTGATAGTTAAATAACCGACTATCAATATTGACCAATGCGTTGATCGTTTCGAAGAGGCTGGGATCGGATTTGCTTCATTACAACATGATAGGGGGTTCTCGCTTCGTGTTTGGTGGCGAGCAAGAGACTCTTACCCCTACATGTCCCTGATGCGTTGGTTGTGGATGTCGAGAGGCTGGCTGTAAAAGAAAATTCGAGGTACCACTGTATGCCACGGTGGGGCTGGGATGGTTGAGAAGCCTACAAGTCGCCATTGCTGTGGGCCATTACAGTTGGTATCAGAGCTGAACGTTAAGTGAGAACCTTGGCTCTTGTGGGGATTACTCATTAGAGATAGGGTCGGTAGTTCCCTAAAACGATTTTGAGTGTATCAATAGATATGAGCGCATATTTTTTAGTGAATATAAAATCGTTTTAGGTTGTATTGATTGGTTTGTTGAGTGGCTTATGGATTCTGGTCAATACAAGTAATTATCTTTATTGATAGGGATCTCTAAACACTTGTACAGAATAATTCGACGCTGTATTGTTTTAAATAGGGCGAATGAAATAATTTTACCCAAAATATTTTTATGTATAAAAGGAATAATTTTTCGTAAATTATTATAAGTATCTATGGTTGCTTAGTTTTAAGAAAATGATAATATTAGACTGCTATCATTGTTGTGTGGAAACTGAAATAAGAAAATAATGGTATAACCAAAGTTAAGAAATAAATTTATATAACAGAATGAAATTTGTAATGTGAATTTATAAATGTGATTTGTAATTGAAATGGTATAAAATTTCAGAGTAATATTTGAATATGGATTGGGAGGATTTGAAATTCAAAAATTTGGAAAATTTAATTCCCTTGAGTTTGGAAATGATTTTCAAAGGATTTGGAGGAATAATAGTGATATTATTTGAAAATATTTTTGAATTGGATATGAAATCTGGTGAGAATTGGAATTAAAAATATTTGAAATGTTTTTAAAGAAGTAAAAAGCACTGAACTCACTTTGGTCGCTGGAAAAAAAATTCTGATGATGATCGCGACATCATCGGTGTTCATTTTCAAGTTTCCAAGAGAGGGATTGCTACCTGAATCTTTTGAGTTGGTGTTCGAAAAAGTTGAATTTGGTTTTGAAATTCAAAGGAATAATTTGGTATACCAAAGGATTTTGAATATAATTGATTTCAAAAATGATTTTGAAATACTTAAATGATTGTTTAACGACTCTGGAGTTGGTTTAAAAATGTTTATGGAATAATAAATGGGTTTGGAAACTGATAATTTTTTTTTTGAAATTTTCTTAGAATAAAATTAACCTTAAGAAGAGTTAAATTAAAATAAGAGTGAAAAGGAAATAAGTCAGAAAAGTAAGCCAATTAGATGAAGTAAATTGGAAGAGAGTAGTAAATGGTATTTAAATAAGTTAGAAAACTTATAGAAGGTAAAAATTTAAATGGAAATGGAATTTAACTAAGTCAAGTTAAACAAAAGTGAATTTTGAGAAAAAAGTCTAAGTAGGCTAAAGGAAATGATTATTGAAAATAAGTTTATTTAGATTGTAAACAAATGTGTGGAGGAACAAATGAATTTGCATTTGTAAGTAAATGAATTGAAATTGAATATTAGAATGATATTGAATTTAAATTGTGTAAGTAAAGTGGAATCGAAAAATTAGTTTGAATGGGCGAAATAAAATGAAAGGTTTGGAAATAAAAATTTGATTGAGGTATGAATAAACTAGTGAGTAGAACTAACTTAAAGAAATGGTTAATTAAAAGTTGAGTTTGAGATAAGGTTAATAGAGTTCAATATTAAATTTGAGTTGGTAATAAATTAATAATTGAAGGTAAATTGAATTCAGAATGGAATTGAAAATTTAAGTAAATGAAAAATAGATATAAAAGCTTAAGTGGTGAAGCGAAAATAAATATAAGAAGTGTATAAAATATTCATACAGAACTTATGACGACCCGAAATTTATAGATATTTGAAATTGGGATATTTAATTGATTTTAAATATTTGAAGTTAATTTAACTTGAATTTAAAATATCACTATTTATTTGGATAATTAATTTATTGGATTTAATAATTGGAAGTTGGGTAAAATATTAAATCTGGAGTTTTAAGCTTATTAAAAATATTTCAGAGCTTATAAAATTTATATTAATAGTACTAAAGTTAATAGAAGTTTAAAATTTGAATTTAAAAGCGATTTGTTCAGTTTTAAAAATATATAGTTTAAATGGATATTTAAAACAGTAAAATACGCATAGGGAAGAGGTTGGTAAAAAATTTAGTCTCGAGGACAACAAGTTTGCTTTTTAGTTTGAATGACAGTTTTTAGTGTAAACAGAAAATGATAGTTACAATTATCATTCTGTGATTTGCACTAGAAAATGTCCTTCGACCAAAAAAGAAAACTTGTTGTCCCTGAGAATAAATTTTTTACCAACTTTTTCCTTGAGCCTAAAAACCCCTATTTAAAATACCCTTTCGAGGAACAGTCTCGCATTTCGACGAAACCAGTTCCATTGGATCCGTAATAGTTTTTTATTATCGGATTTTAAATTCCGTAGGGTTTGGAGTTATCGAATGATCGTACTATATGTAAACGCACTAAAATCTATATCGAAAATTCAATTTAATAACCGAGTCCGAAAAGATATCTTCTCCATATGATCGAATTAGGATTCGAATCCTTTTTCACTTCATTCGGAATAGAGGTATAACATTATAAACGCCTAGCGGCATGCCTCCATAGAAGGTCGAGATTGTAAGTGGCGATTTCGAGACGACTCAAGTCTAAATTTAAATATTATATATATGTGTACTAGTCAATGAAATTCACTTCAAACCATTTTCTCTTCCGCATCACTGTAGCCTGCCTTTTGCCTCTTCTAATCACGCACCAGGTTTCCACCTCGTTTTCTTTAAAGAAAAACTTAAGCCGATAACATAAAAAAATAATGGTCGAGTTTTATTCCACCTCTTTCTTCCTTCTTACTTCATTTCTTTCCTAGTAACGAATTCAAAAAAAGGGGAGGAATTTCGAAACCATAAATCGAATTGAGTCTTTCGATTCTAAATCATGCCAGTTCGATTTACAATGCTTGAACGAAGTCGATTTCGTTTTCGAGTGAAAGAGAGCACGCGAAAGGGACGCCCTCGTGATGGTAAGCGGCATCGCGAGAAGGATGCGCATGTAGTTTCTAAGGGTTGTGGGTTCATAGTCGAACGTCGAATGGTGGTCATCGTCGGCTCTGGTGGGTGGCGCACGCGATAGGAAAGGCAGCGTTCGATTTTTGGGCGAGGTAAGGTTTCTACTTCGAAAGGCAGCAAGGTATCCTCGATTTTATTTTATTTTCAACTAAACTTAATTTACAAACATATGTATATGTAAGCCAGAAAGAAAAAAAGACAGTGAAGATATTTTATTTTAAATATTTCGTTAAATTTATATATACACATTTTACAGAAAAAATATAATAGTAAGGTTTCTATTTTGAATATATGCATATATGTGTATAGGTTAGGAAAAGATTTTATTTGGTTAATTACAGAAAATGAAAAGTGTACAAATATTTTGCAGTAAGCGTTACAAAATCCTGTTTCTAAACTAATATATAACTCGAAAGGAATTTTTTATATTTGAAAATAGTGTATTAAGGAGATTAATTATTGTAATAAACTTATATTAATTATTTTAGTTCCTAAAGGATTTTTATATGAAAATTATTAGTTAAATTAAATTTTGGTTAACTAAATTTATGGCAAAAAATAAAATTTGTTCAATAATTGTTTAATTTATTACAGTTTAATTTTTTTTAAAAGTGGAATTATTAATTTAAATAAAATAATTAGTTAATTAAAATTTATTAGATGGTAATTGATCATTCGATTAGTTCAAATATTAGTAATCATAAAACGTTTATACAAGGTCTGAAATGTTGAAGGAAACAAGACGGTTTGGATCGGAGTGCAAATAAAATCAAAGGTGAGTTAATCTCACTCATTTGGATTGCCTTTTAAATTTAAATAGTTAAATTTAAATTATTGGTTGTCTTCTTGAATTTATAATTTATTATCAGCTTGGATGTGATATGTTATATATGGGGGGTGTGTGTGTGTATACATATTGGAGTGATTGATTTCCCGCATTATATAGCGGATGAGACCCTATGCTCCCCACATAATAGCGGATGACCCTTTATACCGCGATATCTCCCTTGAAGTGGGATTGATATTTTTACGTTGTGCTAACATCTGTGGATGCAGGAAAATAGGTTGGAGGGATCCAACTGAATTCCACAAATTATTGAAATTTTTATTCACAATCTATGAAATGATTGATTGATTATCTATGATTGACTTTATCATGATTTGAAATACTAAACGCCATGGGTTGACGGAATATATATATTTTGGGTATATTGAGATATCAAAAATTTATAGAATGGATTCTTGAAGGAATTAAAAAGAGAATTTTAAAGTAAAATAATTTAGCTAATTTGGATAAATTGAATAATAAAATTGGGAAGAAACAAGTTCTATGGGGAATTTAATTTAGAGAATCGGTTTATAAATCGATTAATTGATTTGAAACAACAATTAAAAAGAGATTGAGATTATGGAATTTATAAACAGGGTTTGTAAATGTAGTGAAATATTTATCAGAGGATAATCTGGAAGTATAAATTCGCGATGAGAATTTATAAGGAAAGGGTGATTTGTTTTAAAACTAAATAATGGTTTATTTTTAAAGGTGTGGAAAGGAAGATTTACGGGTTGTAACAACCTATAAATTTCGACCATTTAATTTGTTAATTTAATTTGATTTTGTAATTTAATTTAGAAAGAAAGAAAATTTTTCTAATTCATGTTGAAGTAAATGTAGAAAGAAAATGCAACATTTGAAATTTAAGCTAAGTATAAAAATAAAAAAAGGAAATTACGATGCATTAAAGTAATTGGAATTGTTATTCTAGGCTAAGAAATTTTTAATAAGAAAACGAATGGGAATATTTTATAAACTAATGCAATAAAGTAATTTGTGATAATTTAAAGAATTCAATGTATAGTAACCAATGAAGTAATACGCAATTAATGGAAAACGTATACAATCTTAATGAAACTCCAATTCATTGTATTTAAACATGCTATGCTTGGTTGTAAAACTAAATACAAGTAACAAATGTAAACATTTAGTTATTGTACAAAATAGATAGTTAATGGTAATTAAATAAGATCAGTATGGTGTAAGGAATTGTAATATGTGTGGTATTAATGGTTACACTGATTTATAGTGGGATGTAAAAGGTAATAAATTAATGTTGTTTTGATAATAAACATTACTTAATGATTTGAAATTTCGTAACGGAAGAGTGAATGAGAATTTATGGAAAACATAAACTTATTTTTAAGTAAACAAGAGTATATATTGAACAAATTTATGATAATTGGATAATGCAGTGTTAATGGAAATTAATTTGTGTTATATATGGAATTTATACCTTGGTGGGTGAGTAGTAAACTTATAAATGAAAGAAGTAAGTAGGCGACCATTTATTTAGGTTATTTATTCATTTTGGTATGTAAAAAAAAATTTGGGAATCAGATCTCAATTAAGGGAAATTAAGTTGTACGTTAATTTGAAATAAAATCTAATAAATATTACATTAATATGGGATGTAGTGCAACTGGTTAGGGATTGTCAAATTTGGTAAAAAGGGACCGACTTAGGAAATTTTGTTAATTGAGTTTAAAACCTTAATTAATACGCATAATTGACAAGATTCACATTTTTAAGTATAACCGTTGATACAAATCTAAGATGTATATAGGAGTATCAGTGTAATGAAATATAAACAAATGTTAAGTATGCTTATAGGATAAAGATCATTTGAATAAAAAGAATGAGAATCAACATTTAATTCTTTATTTGAATTTAAATTACGATAATATGATTGCAATTAAATGGATTTAATATTTAAAAATTGCGTAAATATAAATTTAGATGAAATTTGGAGATATTTATGTAATAGAGTATGAATCCAATGGTAGTCTCATCTATTGGATACTAATAGATTGAATAATTAAATGAAAGTCAATTAAAAGGAATTTTTGCAAATTTAATTTATAATTTGCGAATATAATGAAATTGAAATTTAACGCTGAAATGGATAAATTTGTTAACTTTAAATTTACATCTAGATTTGGTTTAACTAATACGAGGGATTAAGAAAATAAAAGTGATAAAGATTGTCAATTTCAGAATTTAAATAGGAAATATGATTTAATCAATTTATTGTAAATTTATTTAATTAATATAAAAAACAGCCATTTTGGCCACTGACTCGGATTTTGACGAAACAAGTTTCATCGGATCCGTAACGGTGAATTATAATAGTATTTCAAGTTTCGTAGCGATCGGACATGTCGTTTGATCGTACGGACTCGAAACGTCTTGAAATTTATGCAAATGAAATCAATTGAAATCAATTTGAAAATATTGATTTCAGCATAACTTATCCATATGATGGAATATGGACGCGAAACCTTTTCCATTGTGTTTAGAATATTTTAAAACACCTATTTTGATATATGGGTTTACCCAATTTCATTCCGGGGTCAGATCGGGCTTTTTGGGCCACGTTAGCGTTAACACGTACATCTATCAACCCGATCCATCTATTTTTCAACTTTATCTATAAATACCCTACTAAACCCTAGCCTCCGCCTATTCTCATTTGTCTACGGGTAAATTTCATCAGCTCCTCCTCTTTTTCCAATGGCTACAAACCCTAAATCCAATTTCAAAATTCAAAAATCAAATCCAAAGCCTAAAATTTAAAATCCTCAGAAAATTCTGAAAAAAATATATATCGAACATCTCGACGATACGAATCTGCATCAACTATTCGTTTGAGGAGATGTTGCTCGAATCAGCGGGAAATCATGGTCAAAGGTCAAAATTTCGAAACCCATATGGTGATTTGGGCGTTTTTGATTCGGGCAGCAATCGAGAAATTCCTTTCTGGGTATCGAAGAGCTCGACAAGGGGAAGCTAACGTTGGTAGTCGGGAGGGCTAATTTGATCGGAGGCACTTGAATTTGGCAATTTAGGGTTTCGAAAACCCTAAAAGGGGCGGCGGCGGCGGCCTGAGGGTGCCGTGGTGGTGTCGGTCGGTAGAGGGGGAGATGGGGGTCTCGTCGATGGTCACGGCTCGTTGATAAGTGGTCGTAGGCTCGTCGATATCTTGGTCAAAGTTTGGTCAAAATGTGAGGATTGGGTTCGGTTGTCACCTGGGCTCGGCTTCACTGGAGAAGACGCACGCATAGTAGGTTGATGATGTGGCAAGTAATGTAATATGTTCTCTTTTTTTGTTAATTTAAAATTTAAATTCCATCACAATTATTGCTATAACTCTCGCATACGAACTCCGTTTCACACGCGATTTTTTTTGTTAGGATCATATTAAAATTTCGGACTTGATGACGCTAGTTTGGAAAAGTTCTGAGACGGTCAAATTTTTGGGTTTAAATTAGATTTAAATTCAATTTAAATTCAAAAGGTGAGTGTTTTAACCCACTCACAACTTCTAAAATTTCTTATGTTTGTTAAACTGATTTATGATATGAGTAGAAATTCATTTATGATTGTTTGGCATATTTTATTCATCATCTCAGTTAGATTGCATTTATTTAAATTAAATTGTTATTTAATTTTATTATTGCATATAAATTGATAGTTAAATTTATTTATTTTTGCATATAAACTTCCAATTAAACGGTTATTAATTTATTATCGAATATAAACTGTTCGTTGATACCTGTTATATTTTATATGCTATATATTGATGTTTTGTTCAAATTGGATGATGATTGTAATAAATGGTTGAGGATTGATGCTTGGTGAATGGATGATGTGTTCTATGTTATATAATGTGCAAGTTATCATGCATTTCATTTCATTCGGGATTGCGGTTTGAAATGATATACAACCGCATTTTTATTTTTAAATTGCGGATTGAAATGATAAATATCCGTATCACTTGACCATAGGATAGAAAAATTTAGACAGGCACCGCGATATATATATGTATAAAATTATTTTGAAACGATTTCTATGGTTTGGATAGGATACGGTTTAATAAATATTAAAATTTGATATTATATAAATATTATTTTATATATACATATATAGTTAAATGTTTGAATTTAAGCTATGTATAAATCTGTTAAATAAAAATGAATAAGTTGAAAAATGAAGTTTAATAATTTATATTTTATGTTTAAGTACAGGTTTAAATTTTGTGTATATATATAGAGTTTTAAATGATTCAAATCAATTAATATTTGAAGATACATTGGGAATTTATTTAGAATTTAGCTTATTTAAAAATTTAACTCCATAAGTGGAGGTGAACTTATTAAACTTGGAAAATTTAAAGGTATGCTATTTATAACTAGATTTTTTTTATTCAAGATAAATTAAATGAATATTTCTAGTATAAATAAATTGAAGGAAATATTTAGTTGTTAGTAATTTGAGTTTATTTCTAATGATTATAGATTCATTATGTAAATATTTCAAAACTAAGTAATAGGACAATAAACTGTTGAATAGAAATTTCCAACCTTAGTTTTGAAATTGTTAAATACTCAAAGTCTGAATATATTGAAATCGAAATGTTTTATTGAAACTAAAAGTGAATCTAAATTTTTGGGTTTTAGACTAAAATTAAACTGAATAAATGGTAAAGGAGTGGAAATTATTTACTTTATTAAGTAATTTGAAATCAACTAATTTACATACAGTTGAATATCCAAACCATTCAAGTTTTAGAAGTTATGGTTTAAAACTATGAATTTCGAAGTATTATGTTTTGAAAGCTACAATTCAAATGTTTGGTTTCCAGATACTATAAAATTTTAAAGCAGCATGATTTTGGAAAAGAAATATATTTGAAATAAAATGATATTATTGATTTGGGGTTTATAAAAATAATATCAAAATGAGTTGTTTTGGAAATGGAAATGATATCGTATTTTTGGGTTTTAAAATGGATAATTATATTCTGGTTTTAAAGTATAAACTATTTTTAAAGGTCGCGGTGTTATCATAACGTTTGGTTGTTGGAGAGACCCGGATCGGAAGTTGTCATACTCTCTGCCAACTCCGAAAACCACTTTAACAACCGTGTACACGGTGGGTATTGCAGAATGAAGCAGGTTGGCGGCAGCGTTTCCTGTAAGGTAAATACGTGGACCCAACTCCCGTGAGTTGACATAACGTGGCTAAAACAGGGGCGATCGACGGGTTAATGAGGTAGCACCTCTGATCGGACACTTCCCTTCGATACTATACTTTGACTTTGGATTGATTCGGTGGCCACCTTCAATTTTGATTTCTTTGATTTGGGGGAGTGTAACAACCCGCATATTTATCGAGTTTGTATTTAAATATTTTATTTAAATATTAACTCGTTAATCGGATTTTGGTCTGAAAAGCTACTTTTTGCAAACGGTCAAATTAGGACTCGAGATCACTTCCATTGAGTTCGAAATGTCGTTTACAACCTTTTAAGTATAAACATCGATAGGTTTGGAGTTAGTGAAATTTCACTAACTTTTCCCGCTTTGGACTTTAGGTTAGTTTAGCCTATTAAGCCCAAGTTCCAACCCTCTTCTCCTCACTCTTCATGAATTTCCTAACTAATCAAGCTTTGGCATTAATGGTGGGGGGAATGGGAAATTAAAACTCCAAGCACAAATTCAATTGCAAATCCAACATTCAACTCCAAATTCAAGTAGAAGATATTGGATTCAAGCTTTGGATTGCTTCTCCTTGCTTTCAAGCTTCATCTTCATAAACTTTAGTGCAAAGGTGAGATTTTTATCTCATAATTCTAGCCTATAACCATATTGGACTTTTGGGAATGATTCCCTATCATGTTTGCACGCACATTTGCATTTGGTTTGGATTGGATTGGCGAAAAACTCCACTTTTTAGTGTTTTTGGTGAAAAACTGCCTTTAGGTCGTTCTGCCTTTGTTAGGTCGTTCTGTGTGAAAAGTCGCACTGGAGTTAGGTCGTTTCCGACCTTAAAATAGCCTACACCTTTAGGTCGCTCGGAGTTATCTCATTAGGTCGTAGGTCGCATGGGCCTTAGGTCGTAGGTCGCATGTGAGTTAACTCCTAGGTCGTTCTGGCCTTATTAGCTCGTATCGGAGTTAGGTCGTAGGTCGCATGGGCCTTAGGTCGTAGGTCGCATGTGAGTTAACCCCTAGGTCGTTCTGGCCACTTTTCGTGTGTTTGGGTTTAGGTCGTTGGACCTTTAGGTCGTTGACCCCCTTGAGTCGTTAACTAGTTAAGTCGCTCGCTACTTGACTCCATTAGGTCGCTCGTCACTGGATGCAGTTAGGTCGCTCGACTCCCTTACCCACTAGGTCGCGTACTTAGTTAGGTCGCGTGACCCCATAACTGTTAGGTCGTTAGACCGTTAACCCTATAGGTCGCTTGGCCTATTTGTTTAGGTCGTAGGTCGTTGGACCTTACCTCGATAGGTCGTTCCCACTTTTGGACGTGTGCACTCTAGGTCGCTAGGCCGCCTCTCTTTAGGTCGCGTGACCCAATACAGTTAGGTCGTTTGACCTTATGTTCTTTTAGGTCGCGTCTCCTTTAGGTCGTGTCTCCTTTAGGTCGTGCCTCTTTTAGGTCGCGTCTCCTTTAGGCCACGCCTCTTTTAGGTCGTTCGAATGCTAGGTCGCTCGACCCTATCCCTTTAGGTCGTTAGACCTCATTTTGTCTTCACTAGTTCGAACCCCGTAGGCGATGGCGTTGCCCCCGCACCCCCACCTTGGGGGGTTGCCACCCCCCCTGGACCCCCCCTCCGTAGGGGATCTTATCTGAAAAACATTGAGCTGATTTCCTTGGATTTTATTCGCATCTCCGTATGCGATCTTTGTGACTGATTGTTTCTACACTTGCTTATGTGTTTTGTCACTTTATAATATAAAGGTTTCAATACTAGTAGTAAATATCAAAACTCTTTTAACAAACAATTTCAACTCTATTTTTAATAACAAAGCTCTTTTCTTAAACCGTTTTCCAATCTATTAGTATATACAAGCCTTTACCTCACTCGGATGAGAAATCTAATTAAACGACTTAGTAAAACAAGTGGTATGAAACGCTTGCATTTAATTCGTCGGTTAATTCTTGGACTTGTTCGATTGAACCTCTTGTGACAATTTTATTAGTGAAGATTTACAGTTTGTTCGTAAATATTTAAGTTAAGCAAGTGGTTATGGGACATGAAGCTAAACTTCTATATTTACTAGCTTAGTGTAATTGACACTTCTCGTTGATCTTGATGATCGCTTTATGAATTAGACTAGCAATTGTGCGATGTCTCTTTCATTGCAAGGTTAGACTAGACACCACTTGTGTGATTCCATTCACACATACCTTTCTGCTTTTTGGTTAGTCTTGACCTCAATCTGTGTGATTCCATTCACACATGCGGGGTAGCTCCCCTTGGTCTTCGGACCGTCATGTGATAGGCCTCTTTCCCTTTTTATGATTTCTGGATTTCTCGTGTTGATTTCTGGAATTTATGACATTGACTTGTTATGAGTACAAGTTTAGGGTATGATGCCCTCTTCGAATCTTTGAGAAGATTCTTGTGATGTTGATTATCTCTTATTGATTGATCTTCTGTTGATCATTATTTACATACTTATAGTGGTATGTCGTTATGGATGTTTATGTTTATGCCATATCTTTTATGTTATATCATGTCATCTGATATTTATAGCTAGAATGATCCGTTTATTATTTTCTTAAATAATACTCGGGTCAGACCGAGATGTTACAGGTGCTTCTGCTTGACTTCTTCCTAGGGATTCATCACTCTGACTTTTGGCTAACTGTTTAGATTAGCAGTTTTGTTGTATACACTTGAGATATAGACTCATAGTTGTATTCTTTTGTATAGCACGTGTTGCTATTCTTTTGTATTATCGTGGATCTTATTGACCACTACTCTGATGTACACTTTCATGTGTTAGTTATATATTCACATCTTCTTCCGCCTTTGTGATATGGATATCTGTGACTGATTTGTGATATGATTATTTCTATGTTTGTTTCCGAAGATTATTTATAGCCACCGTGTGATAAGCAATTACATGGATGGTCGCTCCTCAACAGCCTTATTCTCCGTGCTAGTTGACAGCACTACTCCGGAGTGTTCTTGGCTAGCGTGGGTATAGAGGTGGGGCGTTACAGGGAGTTTGTTCGAGGTGAGCGGTAGCTGTGCGCTACGCGTTACCACCGACCCGGAAGCGTAATTGGTATATCTACCCTGGCATTGCCTAGTTGTGCCGTGTCACCTACCCTATCGCGCCTTGTACGAGTTTGGATTTCTCCCGTAGCCCGTGTGGTATCCTCTGGTGGCTTCCCGATCAGGAGGGACTATGATATTGGATGGACTACTGGGACTATTACGTGTTAAGGTGGAAAATGTAAAGCCTTAACGCTATTTAAAAGTATGTTTATTTTACTATAGACACTATTATAATAGCGAAATATACTACATAGTAAATAGTTTAACGGATCCTCAGGAGATGTAAATCCCGAGCATCTCTTGAGTTACTACACTCATATTTATTTCTGTTGATTTAACTTACATAAGATCTTTTAGTTCTGACTCGAGTGTTTTTGTATTTTCAAATTCGCTCGGGTCAATCCGAACGTTTCAGGATCGAAGACTTTAGCTTTGGAGGACGAAGGCGGAGATTTCTATTATTATTATTACTTATTATATTCCACTACACCCATATTGTTCCGCTGCATGGTTATATGGTATGTGTAACTCTGATATGTGTTGTCTAAGTATAATCGAATAATTTCAAACAACTTTATAAACTGTATATTTGATTATTATATTTTATCCTTTCGTTGTGAGATTCTATTTTGTTTTATTTCTTTCTTGTTTTTCTTATTTACCCCATAACAATCCGTCTTTCCGTATGGTTTGAATTGGCACGTGTGTCGATTTAAAGCGTACGAAAAGGCGGGACGTTACACAGGTTTTGGACGTAAATTAAAATGGAAATAAATCAAGAAAGATATTTTCAAAGAAAGATTTCCAAGTCTAAGTTAGAGGTTTTAAAGTGGTTTTAAATGAATGTTTAAGAAAGAAATTATTATTTGGTGGTTTTAAAATTTTTAAAAGTAAATATTTATTAAGTTATTTATACAAGTAAATTATATTAATGGTTTAGCTAGTATTATGATTTAAAGATAATTATTTATTATTTATACCTTATTGTAACATCCCGCCTTTTCGTAGGCTTTAAATCGACGATAAATCACACATGTCGGACTTAAACCATACAGAAGGGCGGATTGTTATGGGGTAAATAAGATAAAGCAGAGAAAGAAAGAAAAACAAAATAGAATCTTGCAGCGGAAGGTAAAATATAATAATCAAATATATAGTTCATGTAGCTGTTTATAAAATATTCGCTTATACGTATACAATACATATCAGAGTACACATACCAGAGAATAATAATTAAAGCAGTAGAATTAAATGTTTTAGTGGGATAATATACTAGATAATAGTACTACAAATCTTCGTCTTCGTCCTCCATAATAAAATCTTCAAATCCTGAAACGCTCGGACTGACCCGAGCGGATTGAAAAGACAAAACACTCGAGTCAGAACTAAAAGATCTTATGTGAGTTAAATTAATTAAAATAAATATGAGTGTAGTAACTTAAAAGATTCTCGGGATTCACATCTCCTAAGGATCCGTTAAGCTATTTACTATGTAGTAATACTTCGCTATTATAATAGCGTCTATTAGTAAAATAAACTTACTTTAAAATAGCGTTAAGGGGTTACCCATATAGCCCTTAACACACTTTTATATTCCCATAGTCTATACAGTACCGTAATCTCCCCCGTACAGGGCGTCGTCAGAGGGCACTCCATAGGTATGGTACAAAATAAAATCGTATAAGGCGCGCTAGGGTAGGTGACACAGCACAACTAGGCAATGCTTGGGTAGATATACCAATTATGCATACGGGCTGGTGGTAACGCATAGCCGCACCTACCGCCCACCTCGAGCCACACTCCCAAAATCAAAAATCAAAAGTGGCCCCCGAATAAATCCAAAAGACAGTATAATATCGAAGGGATGTGTCCGATAAGAGGGGCTACCTCCTTGGCCCGAGAATCGCTCCTGTTTTAGCCACCTTATGCCAACTCACGGGAGTCGGGTCCACGTATTTACCACAAAGGAAACGCCGCCACCATCCTACTTCATTCTGGAATCTCCACCGCGTGCATGGTTGTCAAAGTGGTTTTCGGAGTTGGCAGAGAGTATGACAACTTTCGATCCAGGTCTCTTTAACAACCAACCGTTACTATAACACTACGATCATTTCAAAATAATTTTACTTCTATATTTATCTTCCAAATCTAAATTTATTTAAATCATTATAACCTCTATATAAAAATATGATTTAAATACTTAACCATATTTATTTTAATAAATCAAACTCCAATTTTCTACTTATTGTCATTAAACAGATTTATACATAGCTTAAATACATGAATTTAACTATATATAAAATATTTTTATATAATATCAAAAAGAATAAATATTTATTTAAACCGTATAATTCTATCCAAAACCATAGAAATCATTTTCAAAATATTTATATATATATATCTATGTATGTATATATATGTATATATATATATATGTATATATATGTATATATATATATATAGACCGACTGTGTCTGTATATAATTTTCTATCCTATGGTCAAGTGATACAGATATTTATCATTTCAATTCGTAATTTAAAATAAAATTACGGTTATATATCATTTCAAACCGTAATCCCGAATGAAATAAAATGCATAACAACTTGTAGTTTAAAATAATATATAATACAACATCCATTCATCCATCAACAGATCACACATCCATCACAATCATCATCCAAAACAATCAATCAAATATCAATAGATAACTGATAATATATATGACAGGTATTTAACCGGCAATTTATATGCAATAATAAATTTGATAACAATTTAATTCAGTTAAATGCAATTTAACTTAAATTATGATTAAATATATGCCAAACATCTATAAATAAATTTCAAATCACGTCATAATTAAATCTAACAAACATAAGAAATTTTAGAAGTTGTGAGTGGGTTAAAACACTCACCTTTTTAATTTAAATCGAATTTAAATCCAATTTAAACCCAAAATTGAACAGTCTCCAAATCCGTCCAAACTAGCGCCAAAATGTCCGGAATCTTATTACGACCCTAGCGGAGAAACCCGCGCATAAAAATGACCTCGTACGCAAAAGTTATGCATATTAAAAGTTATACGATTCAAACTAAAATAAATAAAGAAAAATAAAACAAACAACTTCCTATCTTTAATGGCCACGTCACTGCACAAAACAACGCTACAGAACCCTACTGCTCTCAACATCAAACACGCCAATCGAACCAGGCCGCTGCCGCTGCACAACCTCGCTCGCGATTGCCACTGGGCCCACCGCGGCCATGCTCCATCACCAGAATGACGTGCCACTCTCTCAACTCATTGCTCGGCCCCTCCACCATTCGATCAACGTCCAAAAATAGCCGGCCGCCACAAATAACCTTAAACGCTAATCAATTATCCAACTCAATCTAACCATTGAAACTCCAAATAAACATCGCCGATGCCTTCTACTCGAGACTCTCCACAGCCCGGTATCATCCATTCGACGATCCGTCGTTGTTGATTTGAACCATATGGACGCCGAGAATTAATCATAAATTTCTGAGTAACCGATGAATCGATTCGAAAAACGAACAGTACCAGAAGATTACGCTTATTGAGAGCTTCTGTATATATTTTTTCCAAATTTTTTAGGACTTTGAAATTTTAGCTTTAGAGTGAAATTTGAATTGAATAGATTAGGGTTTACAGCCATTAAGGAAGAGGAGCACAAAAGTCTCTGTACGTATAGAAATGAGGAATAGAGGCTGTCAGGGTTTATAGCATGATATATATAGGCAAATTGAAATAGAATAGATGGATCAGGTTGAATATACGTGCTAACGACCAAGTGGCCCAAAAAGCCTATTTCGAATCCGGAATGAAATTCGGTCAACCAATATATCAAAATAGGCGTTTCTAAATATTTTACGAGCGATGGAACAAGTTTCAAGTCCAAATTCCATCGTATGAAGAAGTTATGCTAAAATCAATATTTTTTAAATTGATTTCAATTAATCGATTTCAAGGCGTTTCGCGTTCGTACGATCAAACGACAAGTCCGATCGCTACGAAACTTGAAATCCTACAATAATTCACCGTTACAGATCTGATAAAACTAGTTTCATCGAAATCCGAGTCAGTGGCCAAAATGGCTATTTTCCCACTAATTAATTAAATAAATAAATTAGCTAATTAAATCAAAATTTAAATTCCAATTCAAAAATTGACAAATTTCATCACTTATGATTCCTCAATCATTTACAATGATTTAAACAAACTTGAATGTCAATTTAGAGATGATTAATTTATAAATTTCAATATTAATTCTCAATTTCATTAAATTCAACATTATAAATTTAATTTCCAATAAATCTATTAAATTCGCTTCCATCCTATTATTCAATTTATTGATGTCAATTGGATGAAGTTATCTTTGGCTCAATATCTATAACATTAAAAATCTCCAACTTAAACTTAATTTCAATTAGCGACATAATTAAATAATTTATTCCATTCATTAGCAATTAATCCAATTATTGAATGTTTATTCAAATAAATTGTTTTTATTTGATTTAAAACTTAATATCACATCCACAAATTTCAAATAATATAGTTAATGCTGGGTTTTACATTATATTACATAAATATACTCAACTTACTTTCTTTATTGTGTATTAACTATAAATCCCATTAGTATTGAAATCTTTGCCAAATATAGCATTTTCATTTCCTCCTTTATTTGGATTTCATTCAACTTGTTTATAGTCAATTTATAGTAGCATCACTACCTTTAATTTTAATTATCAATACATTCATAAACCACTAACCATACCTTATCACCACTATTACCTAAAATCCACAAAATGTAATATTTCATTTCGATTTATTGCAATTGGTTTCCATAAATTTGAATTGCGCTAATTTAGTTTGCATTAACGTTATTACATTAAATCTACATTCAGTTTCAATTAATATAGAATTTAATTCTAATTACTTACCATTAAATTCATCAATTATTGATTACCTTCAAATTAAATAAAATTTGATTCCCAAATTGATTTGATTTGACTGCCATCTTTATTATGTCCATTATTACTTAACTATAAATTTACAATTTCACTCAATTATAACTTTTACAATTTGTTTCCAATTAATAGGTATTGCACGAATATCGTTACTTATCAACTTGCATTAACCTTATCACATTAATTTACATTCAATTACTATTCAATATATTTTATTTCATAAATTAATCCAAATTTTACGCTCGTTTTCTTCCATTTGATTTATAGCCGAATATAACATTTACATTAACCCATTTCATTCGACCCATTAATTCTAACCTTAAATTAGCCTTGGTTATATTTTGATGCATTAATACTTTCCACATTTCAACTCAATTCTTATTTACGAAATATTCAAGCATCAAATTCCAATTAATTCAGTTTATCACATTTATTAATAATCTTGGTTCCCATTTGTTACGCAGATTTATATCAATAAATCATCATTTTCATTTGTTGCTTGCATTCAACTTATAACCAAGTTAGACCATTTTACATTATTTCATTTATTGCAACTTCATTCAATTTATGCAAATTTAGCTTTGGCTAACTTTATTGCCTAAATTTACATGCAGTTACTTTTAATAAATAAATTATTGCATTGGATAATTAAATGCTTACCTTTAATATATATATAAATTTTTTTCCCAAGTATAACACTTTCACTACTACCTTTATTAGGATTTTATTCCATATACTAATACTTAGTTTTTAATTACCCTTGCTATATTTCATTTCAGCGTTTATTTCAATATTAACTTATAAAGTTTTTTTTCATTTAATTTAATTACTAAATTTTAATTAAATTATCCAATTTATTTATCAAAAATTAACGGGTCGTTACACTCTCCCCCACTCAAAACATTTCGTCCCCAAAAAGGAAAAAGAAAGAAGGAATTAAATAATCAATATATCTTATTCAAAAATATTAACTTTATAAACAAATAAATTTACAGAATTTAGTAATTTAAATAAAATATATCAATTTATAACCATTAAATCTTCTTTACCCAAATTAATAAAGTTTGGAAAACATTTTTCAAAATTTTCTAAGTCCAAAATTTATGGAAAATTTCGGCAGAGTCTCCTTTGTACGGAGAGGCTCGTAAGAAAATATAATATCAAATATAACAATATATAACGTATTTTCCAAAATAATATATATCCCAATCCAGGAAAAATAATATAATGAAACGATAAACCGTAATCCGAGAACGTACCAATTGGTTGGGCAATTACGTTTAATTATGAAACCAAAAGCAGTAGCAATTGCTTCCATAACCTGTATTTCACTTATATAATCCAAAAGAGTCAATAATTATATAAACTGAAATGTTTAACTTGTTTCAATCCATAACAAACAACAATCACTTGCAACAAGGCATACAACCATCACATAAAAATCAACACAAATCCATCATTCATTCATATCAAATAAAACAAATATCTATTTCGGTACAAAACTTCAATTTGTACAGAACGAAAAATAAACTACTAAATGCACCATTTACTCAACAGCCTCTCATGAAGCTAAATAGATTATTCATACATCCAAACAATTTTAAAGTGTCCTTACCCAAACAACCGTAAACCAAAACAAACAATAATTTCAACAATAAATCAAGTTTATTTTTTTATCAATTCCACTTCATCCATTTTTTGTTTGATTTCCTTTTTATTCATTATTTATTTTTATCTATTTCTATTCATTACCTGCTAATTCATTTTCATCTATCTATATAATGCCAATTCTATTTATTTCATTACATTCATTGATTTATATTATTCATATTTAATTAAATTTCTTAGTAGGTAAATTTATTAACTTAAGTTTAAATTCATTTTTCAGTATTCTTCTTTTATTCTTATTTTATTCAGAAGTAACTTCAACCTATTTACTTAAATTTGTAATTACTTACTTACAATACCTACTTTCCTTTCTGTTTAATTAGTAGCATTTCAATTATACTTAAGTTTATAACAACTACAACTTCCAATTCTTATTTATTAAAGAATTTCATTGAATACCTTCATTATTTCAAAAATTTTACTTGTATAATATTCTATTACAATTTATTATTAACATTGTAACCTTTATTATTTGGTGAGTTATACCTATATGCTTTTAAGAATGCAATTGAAAATCACACAAGTTTTCTCAATTCTTTAATTCATTAAATGCTTAATAATAATATCCTTTGTTTTATATGTTACAATTTAAATTTCTTTTTATTTAATTTACAACTTAGCATTAAATCTCTTATTTCCTTTAGAGGTTTCAATTTATTAATTACCTACGTTCCAATTCATTACAATAATTGAAACTATTAATTAATGGAAACTTAAGAATTAAATACCGAGTTTAAATTTCAAATTATTTTAAAATAATAGATAAAGGTTTATACTTACAACTTATATTTCTAATTATATTTAAAACAATTTAAAATTTATATTTGTTTATCAAAATAAATCTGCAGTAAAACTACTATAGTGGCCTTTCCACTTCGAAACTCGAAAATGAATGTCGATGATGCGTGCACTCATCACCGAAATTATTTTCCAGCGATAGAGAGGGGAGTACAAAACTTATTTCTTTCAAAATTTCCTTTAAAACAATTCTTTCAAATTAAAATATTTATATCAAAAAAATACTTCTAAAATATTATTATTATATTTCAACATCATTCAAAGGAAAGTTTCAAAACCCCGGAACTTAAGTTTTAAATTTCCAATTTTCATTTATTTGATTTTCAATCTCATTTCAACTATTATTTATAAATTTCATTACCTAACAACCAATTTAATACAACCAAATATAACCTTTATAAAATTTTACTTTATATATATAGAAAATATAATAGGCAAAATTATTTCATTCACCTATATTCGAAACAAATATTGTGTCGGTATGTCCTATTAAGTGTTTAGAAATCCCTATTGATGTCATATCGTCCTATGCACCAACCAGAATTTATAAATACAAAACGGAACAGATTAACACAATATTAAAACCTTTTTATAACACTAACAAATACGCTTTCTCATATATACTCTCAGTGACTCATTATAGGGTATTACTACCCTATTAGTAAAGAGTCAAACCCCACAAAGCTAAGGTTTATCGCTAAACCAAAGCTCTGATACCAGATGTACCATCCCTCTTTTTTGTAGGCTTTAAATCACTAAACCAAAGCTCTGACCCAATATTCCCCTTAACACATAATATATTCTCATAGTCTGTACAGTACCGTAATCTCCCCCGTACTGGGCGTCGTCAGAGGGCACTTCATAGGTATGGTACAAAACAAAATCGTATAAGGCGTGCTAAGGTAGGTGACACAGCACAAATAGGCAATGCCAGGGTAGATATACCAATTACGCATCCGGGCTGGTGGTAACGCATAGGCGCAGCTACCGCCCACCTCGAGCCACACACCCAAAATCAAAAATCAAAAGTGGCCACCGAATAAATCCAAAAGACATAGTATAGTATCGAAGGGATGTGTCCAATAAGAGGGGCTACCTCCTTGGCCCGAGAATCGCTCTTGTTTTAGCCACCCTATGCCAACTCACGGGAGTCGGGTCCACGTATTTACCTCAAAGGAAACGCCGCCACCATCCTACTTCATTCTGGAATCTCCACAGCGTACATGGTTGTTAAAGTGGTTTTCGAAGTTGGCAGAGAGTATGACAACTTTCGATCCTAGTCTCTTTAACAACCAACCGTTATTATAACACCGCGGTCATATCAAAATAATTTTACTTCAAAACCAGAATATAATATCCATTTCAAACTATATAAATACAATATCATTTCCTTTTTTTAAAAACCAAATCAAATTTGATATCCTTTTCAAATATATCCTTTTCTAAAACCATAACATTTCAAAGTTATAATATTTCAAAACCAAAACTTGAAATATAGCCTTTCAAACATAAAACTTTGAATTTCATAACTTTGAAACATACTACACCACTTAAATGGTTTAAATATCAAATTACTTTATAAAATAAAATAGTTTCTTCACCTTCACAGACCAATTCCAATATGGATTTTAAATTCCCAAATAAACCCATATAATTTTCACATATTTCAAAGCTTTAATTATTCCACCATTTCCAAACGGATTCTTTGATAATTTCATATATATCAAATTCAATTACTATTATTTAGATTTGAAATGTTTACTAAATAAATCAAATATCATTTAAATAAAACCTTTAAACTTCAAATAACCGGATATTCTTTCAATTTAATTAACTTGATAATATTCATTTAAATCGACTTGATACTTATTTAAGTCCTCTAAACAAAAATCAAGTTATAAAACCATACCTTTTAAATCTCAATTTATTTATATATCCAATCAAATTTTTCGAGGATAATCCTTAAATCTTAAATTCAGTTAAATTCACATATATCTTCCAAATCTAAATTTATTTAAATCATTATAACTTCTATATAAAAATATGATTTAAATACTTAACCATATTTATTTTCATAAATCAAACTCCATTTTTCTACTAATTGTCGTTAAACAGATTTATACATAACTTAAATACATGAATTTAACTATATATAAAATATTTTTATATAATATGAAAAAGAATAAATATTTATTTAAACCGTATAATTCTATCCAAAACCATAGAAATCATTTTCAAAATATTTATATATAGACTGACGGTGTTTGTACATAATTTTCTATCCTATGGTCAAGTGATACGAATATTTATCATTTCAATCCGTAATTTAAAATAAAATTACGGTTATATATCATTTCAAACCGCAATCCCGAATGAAATAAAATGCATAACAACTTGCAGTTTAAAATAATATATAATACAACATCCACTCATCCATCAACAGATCACACATCCATCACAATCATCTTCCAAAACAATCAATCAAATATCAATAGATAACTGATAATATATATAACTGGTATTTAACCGACAGTTTATATGCAATAATAAATTTGATAACAATTTAATTCAATTAAATGCAATTTAACTTAGATGATGATTAAATATATGCCAAACAGCTATAAATAAATTTCAAATCACATCATAAATAAATTTAACAAACATAAGAAATTTTAGAAGTTGTGAGTGGGTTAAAACACTCACCTTTTGAATTTAAATTGAATTTAAATCCAATTTAAACCCAAAATTGAATAGTCTCCAAATTCGTCCAAACCAGCGCCAAAATGTCCGGAATCTTATTACGACCCTAGCGGAGGAACCCGTGCGTAAAAATTACCTCGTACGCAAAAGTTATGAATATTAAAAGTTATACGATTCAAACTAAAATAAATAAAGAAAAATAAAAAAACAACTACCTATCCATAATGGCCACGTCACCGCACAAAACAACACTCCAGAACCCTACTGCTCTTAACATCGAACACGCCAATCGAACCAGGCCGCCGCCGCCGCACAACCTCGCTCGCGATCACCACTGGGCCCACCTAGGCCACGCTCCGTCGCCAGAACGATGTGACACTCTCTCGAGTCAGTGCTCGGCCCCAACCCACCGTCCGATCAACTTCCAAAACAAGCCGGCCACCACAAATAACCTTAAACCCTAATCAATTATCTACCTTGATCTAACCGTTGAATGTAACGACCCGTTTTTTACGTGTCGATAAATCGTATAATAGTTGCATTGAGTCGTTCTAGAGATAAGTCGTGTTAAAGTTAAGTCGTGTGGAACTTAAGTCGTGACCGACTTAGAGGATGGAAGGACTCATAGGTTAGGTCGGCGGCGACTCATGGGGAATTCAGCCTATAAATAGAGGGTTTGGCTCACTTTTTGGCACCGGATTTTGAAGCGACGAAGTGCTGCCATTTTGAGAGCTCGACTACAACATTTCTTCATCTTCTTTTCTCCACTCTAATCTAGTTCTAACATCCATCCAAGATCGAAGATCAAGATCAAAGATCCAAGAGCCAAAGTTGAAGATCTTCATCCAACGAAGCTAGATTCCATCGTTTCAAGCGAGATTTCGACGAATCAAGCTTGAATCCTTGCTGTCCAGATCTGAAGTGATTAGTTTTTGAAGTGTTTGGGTGATTCGGTGAGTGGTGGTTATCTCTCACGCGGACCCAAAGGAGTATATTGGTTTGGTGGTTTGTTGGAGTGTTGTAGATAGTGATTTTATGCATTTTTCCTTAGATCCAAGTGTAGATCCACTACTCATGAAGATGTTTACTTATACAAGTTCATTTATCAAGTTGAAGAGACAAAACCCATGATTTATATTTGTTAGATCTATGCTAAAAACCCATGATTCATGTATGTTAGATCTATGCTCATTTATTTACGAAATTGCCATTATCATTGTAATTGTTTAATTAGATCTTGTTTGAATGATTGATTGCTTGGATTAATGTTTGATTTGATTGATTAGTTGATATATAGCTTGATTTGATCAAGTTGGTTGATGATGATTCAAAAGCTAAGTGGAAAGGCTCTTGAATAAGGAAAGCTGCTTGTGGCATATGAAGCGGATGTTGAAGCTCATATGTATGGATTAGATGATGACTTTGCCATGATGCGATGAGGCAAGCCATGATGTTGAGATGAGACTTTGCTATGATGCGATAAAGCGAAGCATGATGTGAGATAGCCTTGGTTTAATCCAGACGGGATCATCCCAAGCGTGTTGATAACTCGATGATGTGATGCGAGTTGGTTGATAATGGTTAGCTTGAGAGGCGCTTGAGCTAGTATGGAAATAGTCGTCGAGGAGGATGACTAGGAGGCTGAGATCTCATAGTTGTTGAAGGTTCTAGTATGCTCAAAGCAAGAGTACGTTGGAACGGGCTGCGACGACGTTCCAAGCACGGGCTGCGACGACGTGCTAGTACTCTGGGTAGTTGCGAAAATTCCTAGGCACGGGCTGCGACGACGTGCGGAGTTATGTCTAGAACCGGGGTTACCATTAGCCCTTGACAGGTGGTCATTCAACTAACGGTGAAATCAAGGCAATGATAACAGTGATAGCCAGAGTCATGGATGTTTGGACGTTTGGTTGTATCATCATTCGGTCTCAAGGGCGGTGTTTTCCGGGTGCTTATCTGATCTTGGTTTAGGCCTTGGGGGTTTGTATTTGGAAAACATCGACCTTGACTTGAATGATTATTGCTTTACTTTAATTGTCTGCCATGTTATGCTTGCTTCTCCTTAGTGTGTGTCTGGGGGCTATCACTGTAGAAAGAGGCGGAGTGGGATGGTTTGGTTCCTGTTCCTTTTATCCCTTATGCTCTTTTGGTATGTTTGATAGTTGATTTACTGCTCACTAAGACTTTGTCTGACTCAAGGTTTTATGTCTCCTCTTATTACCTTGGGCTGTTCATCCATGTTGGGATGGGCAGACTAGGTAGCAGGTGACAGGTGCTGTTCTTGGAGATCTACGTTGATGATGACGAAGATGAGCAGGAGGCTTTTGCATATTATTTCATATTATGTACTGGGTGTTCCGCTGTATATACTTCGAGTGCTTTGTAGTGAGGTTTTGATGTATTGACTGTTCTGATGATTGTATCAAACCACTAAGATGCTTATTTGATGATATTCTGTTATGAGCTTCACTATATACATATATTTATCTATTGTATTTTGTCCATGCGCTGTGAGTTGTGCGATAGATTCTGCGATGTTTATTCTACCCTTGACGGTCACCCATGGCTGCCTGGCACGCCTTTCAGCGCATTATTTCCTTGTTTTGGTGCGGGAGTCATGGGCGGTCGTCACATTTGGTATCAGAGCTTTGGTTAATCGATTTTAGCCAACGCTCGCTGACGTAACTACGTATGAGAGACGTAATTGTATTTTGATGAATGATTACTATATATAATATAGTAGTTTAGAAGGATTTGAACTCCTTATGCAGTTGTTTCTCAAGGTGTTCTAAGTCATTCCTTTTTGTAGATATTAAGGATGAGTCGAAGGGGGAGACCAGCTGCTAGGGAAGGCCGTGCTGCTAGGGAAGCTGTTGATTATGCTCCTATGTTTGAGGCCATGATGACTTCGATCATGAGAAGGATACCAGCCTCGGGGCCATCAGTAGATGTTGGAGTTCAAGTTCAAGCTCCAAGACCAGTGGATTTTGCTAAGCTTTGCAAGCACTATACTTCTCTTGGAGGAAACGTTTTCTTGGGAACGGAATCAACCATTGAAGTGCAAAGATGGATTGATCCTTGTAGAAGGATCTTTGGTGACTTGGGAGTTGAGGATGCAACTAAGAGGAAGCTTGCATCAAGGCAACTTCAAGGGAGAGCTTCGGATTGGTGGAATTCTATCACCATTGATACTCCGGAGGAGGAGATTACTTGGGAGCAATTCCAAGCTAGATTTGAAGCTAAGTTCATCTCTACGGCTCAGAAATCTGTCTTGTTTAAAAAGTTTGTGGAGCTCAAGCAAGGTGGAAGACCCGTTCTTGAGTATGTTTCTGAGTTTGAAGCTTTGTCCAAGTATGCCAGATCGTATATTGATTCTCCCTATCAGAAGAATGAGAAGTTTGTGACCGGTTTGGATGCTTATCTTGGAAGACAGTTGGTGGATCATCTGGACGATCCGTTTGAGAAGCTTGTGGAGAAAGCTCTCAGGCATGAGAGTTTGTTTCCTAGGGAGAGTTCTGTTGTTGCTGTAACCAAGGAAGGGTTTAAGCCACAGAAGGGTGGAAACAAGAAGAGGAAGCAACAACAACAGAAGGGTAAGGATGGCCAGAAGAAGCCGAGGGGCGAAATGACTTGCTATAATTGCCAGCAGAAGGGCCATCTCTCCAAGGATTGTAGGAATCCAAAGGCGTCGGCGAAATGCCACAACTGTGACAAGCCAGGGCATTTCAGGAAAGATTGTCCAGAACCGAGGAAGGACAGGCAGATTGTGCAAGCTTATGCTTTGGGAGCTGTGCCGTCGTTTTCAAAAGCTCTTACTGCTGAAGAGAAAGGGAAGAGTGTGGTGGTTCAAGGTACTCTTTCCATTTGTGGTATTCCAGTTAGAGTGTTGTTTGATACTGGAGCGTCGCATTCATTTGTTTGTAATGATCTGGTAGACCGGTTGGGTTTGGAACCGGACATTGTTGGTAGGCCATTGGTTGTGACTAATCCAGTTGGAGGTTCGTCATGTTTGTGTATGATATGCCGTGGTCTAGTTGTGTCGAGTCATGATTGCTCTTTTGTTTGTGATTGTTTTGTTCTGAACTTTGCGGGGTTCGAAATTATTTTGGGTATGGACTGGCTTAGGAAGTATGCGACAAGGATTGATTGTGAGAGGCTGGAGGTGACAGTCGGGAATGTGGAAGGGCGAAAGGTTGTGATACGATGTAAGCATGAGGAAGGCGTCTTCATGAGCTTCATGTATTCGCTGGTTGTTCCACGGGATGGACTGTCATCGGTGCCTATTGTGAATGGATTTGAGGATGTCTTTGACGAAGTCAAAGGGTTACCGCCGCATAGGGAGATCGAGTTTCGTATCGATCTAGTTGAGGGAGCTAGACCAGTTGTGATGCCTCTTAGACGGATGGCGCCTAGAGAACAACAAGAGCTGAAGGTGCAGGTTGATGACCTTTTTCGGAAAGGATTCATTCGGCGTAGTGTGTCCGAATGGGGTGCACCAGTTGTGTTCGCAACCAAAGCGGATGGATCATTGAGGTTGTGTG
This sequence comes from Allium cepa, assembly GCA_030765085.1. Classification (NCBI taxonomy): domain Eukaryota; kingdom Viridiplantae; phylum Streptophyta; class Magnoliopsida; order Asparagales; family Amaryllidaceae; genus Allium; species Allium cepa. The sequence continues at coordinate 172,302,024 of CM060932.1, forward strand.
TGGATTATCGTGAGCTGAATAAGGTGACTAAGAAGAACAAGTATCCATTGCCGAGAATAGATGACTTGTTTGATCAGCTTCACGAGGCTAAGGTGTTTTCTCAAATGCATTTGGCAACGGGATTTCACCAAATGAGAGTGGCTAAGGATAGTGTGCCGAAGACTGCTTTTAGGACACCATCCGTTTTTTATGAGTGGCTAGTAATGCCGTTTGGATTGACTAACGCACCAGCATATTTTGTAGATCTTATGAATAGAATGTTCAGAGATCAGTTGAATAAGTTCGTGCTTGTGTTCGTGGATGATATTCTGATTTATTCCAGAACTGAGGAAGAGCACAAGACGCACTTGCGTATTGTTTTGGAAATCTTACGGAAACATCAGCTGAAGGCTAAGTTTTCGAAGTGTCACTTCTGGAAGAGTGAAGTGAGATTCTTAGGCCATGTTATCTCTGGAAATGGAATAGCGGTTGATCCCGCTAAGGTGGCAGCGATCCAGGATTGGGTTAGACCTAAGAATGCATCTGATGTGAGAAGTTTTCTTGGATTAGCTGGATATTATCGACGGTTTATCAAAGACTTTTCCAAGATAGCTGCACCGTTAACAGGATTGACGAAAAAGAACCAAGTGTTCAGATGGGATGATAAGTGTGAGCAAGCTTTCGTAATCCTGAAAGAGCGACTGACGAGTACTCCTGTTTTGACTATTCCAAGTGGGAATGATGAGATGGTGGTTTACACCGATGCATGTGGTACTGGACTTGGAGCAGTACTAATGCAGAAGAATAAAGTTGTTGCATATGCAAGTCGACAACTGAAGCCGCATGAAAGGAATTACCCGACTCATGATTTGGAGTTAGCGGCAATTGTTTTTGCTTTGAAGATGTGGAGACATTACCTATTGGGAGTTAGATTCGAGTTGTTTACAGATCATAAGTCGTTGAAGTATCTGTTCTCTCAAAAGGATTTGAATCTTTGACAGCAACGGTGGCTAGAGTTCTTGGTATCGTATGATTTTGGTATAGCCTATACTCCGGGAAAAGGTAACGCAGTGGCTGATGCGTTAAGTCGAAGACATGTCGGATTGGGAGCCATGTTTTCGGAATGGAAGAGTCTCGAGTATTTGGCTGGATTTGATTTCAGGCCCAGATGTGAATTGAAACCTGAGATGTTGGCAAACTTATCAATAAGGCCTACTCTTGTGGAAAGGATTGGCGAGAGTCAAAAGCGAGACGATAAGCTTGTCAAGATTATCCGTGATTTGGAATCTGGATTGGACCCAGAGAAGGATAAGGGATTCGAAGTCGATCGAGAGGGTTGGCTTCGGAAGCAAGGACGATTGGTTGTTCCCGACATAGTTGAATTGAGAGATGAAGTTCTGAAGGAAAGTCATCACTCGAAGTTGACAATTCATCCAGGTGGAAATAAGATGTATCGGGATATGAAGAGAACTTATTACTGGGAAGGTATGAAGAAGGATGTTGGAAATTTTATTTCCAAGTGTATGAATTGCCAGTTGGTCAGAGCAGAAGAAGCCAAGTGGATTGCTTCATCCATTAGAAGTTCCTATGTGGAAGTGGGAACAGATATCGATGGATTTTATCGATGGTCTACCTAGAACAAGAGCAGGAAATGAAGGGATTTGGGTCATAGTAGATCGGTTGACCAAGAGTGCAAGATTCATTCCTGTTCGGTCGACTAGGACTGCATCGAAGTTGGCTGAGTTGTATGTTAAGTGGATAGTTCGATTCCATGGTATTCCGAAGAGTATAGTGAGCGATCGAGACCCATTGTTCACTAGTGGATTTTGGAAGAGCTTCCAGGAAGTTTTGGGAACCGAGTTGTGTTTGAGTACAGCTTATCATCCCTAAACAGATGGTCAGACTGAGAGAGTCAACCGAGTTTTGGAAGATCTTCTCAGAGCTTGTGTTTTGGACTTCGGAGGATCATGGGAAGATCATCTTCATTTGGTGGAATTTGCATACAATAACAGTTATCAGTCGAGTATTGGTATGGCACCATATGAGGCATTGTATGGAAGACCGTGTAACTCTCCGACATGTTGGTTGGAAACTGGAGAAAAGCTGATACTTGGGCCAGAGATGATTCGACAGACCACGGATTGTATAGAGATCATTCGGCAATGAATGAAGGCAGCCCAAGATCGTCAGAAAAGTTATGCCGATAAGCGTCGTAAGGATTTGGAATTCGACGTGGGTGATATGGTTTTTGTGAAGATTTCTCCACTGAAGAATGTTATTAGATTCGGGAAGAAAGGAAAGTTAACTCCGAGATTTGTTGGACCATTCCCGATTATCGAGCGACTTGGAAAGCTCGCTTATAGATTTGAGTTACCGGAGAAGATGGCGGGTGTGCACAATGTCTTTCATGTATCTTATCTACGGAAGTATGTGCATGACTCGAATACGGTGGTTTCTGCTGATAGCTGTGAAGACTTGGAGGTTGATCCAGTGGTTACGAGACCTCGTAAGCCGCTTCGTGTTGTTGAAACCGACACGAAACAGCTTAGGCGGAAGACGATTACGTTGCTCAAGATACAATGGAGTGATGATGTTAACGACTGTACGTGGGAGGAGGAAGAGAGGATGGAGGCAGCTCATCCTGAACTCTTCGAGGTATGGCCCAAAGGTGTCGTGACATCTCATGAATTTGTAACTTGTTCTAATCTTAGAATTTTGCATGCTAGGCGAGTAATTGGATGCATGGTTTGTTGATTGCTATGGATGGTAGGCATGCAGAATAGTTTGGATTGCTCTTGTTTGTTTGGAATTTCGGGGGCTAAATTCCTAAGGGGGAGAGAATGTAACGACGCGTATTTTACGTGTCGATAAATCGTATAATAGTTGCATTGAGTCGTTCTAGAGATAAGTCGTGTTAAAGTTAAGTCGTGTGGAACTTAAGTCGTGACCGACTTAGAGGATGGAACGACTCATAGGTTAGGTCGGCGGCGACTCATGGGGAATTCAGCCTATAAATAGAGGGGTTTGGCTCACTTTTTGGCACCGGATTTTGAAGCGACGAAGTGCTGCCATTTTGAGAGCTCGACTACAACATTTCTTCATCTTCTTTTCTCCACTCTAATCTAGTTCTAACATCCATCCAAGATCGAAGATCAAGATCGAAGATCCAAGAGCCAAAGTTGAAGATCTTCATCCAACGAAGCTAGATTCCATCGTTTCAAGCGAGATTTCGACGAATCAAGCTTGAATCCTTGCTGTCCAGATCTGAAGTGATTAGTTTTTGAAGTGTTTGGGTGATTTGGTGAGTGGTGGTTATCTCTCATGCGGACCCAAAGGAGTATATTGGTTTGGTGGTTTGTTGGAGTGTTGTAGATAGTGATTTTATGCATTTTTCCTTAGATCCAAGTGTAGATCCACTACTCATGAAGATGTTTACTTATACAAGTTCATTTATCAAGTTGAAGAGACAAAACCCATGATTTATATTTGTTAGATCTATGCTAAAAACCCATGATTCATGTATGTTAGATCTATGCTCATTTATTTACGAAATTGCCATTATCATTGTAATTGTTTAATTAGATCTTGTTTGAATGATTGATTGCTTGGATTAATGTTTGATTTGATTGATTAGTTGATATATAGCTTGATTTGATCAAGTTGGTTGATGATGATTCAAAAGCTAAGTGGAAAGGCTCTTGAATAAGGAAAGCTGCTTGTGGCATATGAAGCGGATGTTGAAGCTCATATGTATGAATTAGATGATGACTTTGCCATGATGCGATGAGGCAAGCCATGATGTTGAGATGAGACTTTGCTATGATGCGATAAAGCGAAGCATGATGTGAGATAGCCTTGGTTTAATCCAGACGGGATCATCCCAAGCGTGTTGATAACTCGATGATGCGATGCGAGTTGGTTGATAATGGTTAGCTTGAGAGGCGCTTGAGCTAGTATGGAAATAGTCGTCGAGGAGGATGACTAGGAGGCTGAGATCTCATCGTTGTTGAAGGTTCTAGTATGCTCAATGCAAGAGTACGTTGGAACGGGCTGCGACGACGTTCCAAGCACGGGCTGCGACGACGTGCTAGTACTCTGGGTAGTTGCGAAAATTCCTAGGCACGGACTGCGACGACGTGCGGAGTTATGTCTAGAACCGGGGTTACCATTAGCCCTTGATAGGTGGTCATTCAACTAACGGTGAAATCAAGGCAATGATAACAGTGATAGCCAGAGTCATGGATGTTTGGACGTTTGGTTGTATCATCATTCGGTCTCAAGGGCGGTGTTTTCCGGGTGCTTATCTGATCTTGGTTTAGGCCTTGGGGGTTTGTATTTGGAAAACATCGACCTTGACTCGAATGATTATTGCTTTACTTTAATTGTCTGCCATGTTATGCTTGCTTCTCCTTAGTGTGTGTCTGGGGGCTATCACTGTAGAAAGAGGCGGAGTGGGATGGTTTGGTTCCTGTTCCTTTTATCCCTTATGCTCTTTTGGTATGTTTGATAGTTGATTTACTGCTCACTAAGACTTTGTCTGACTCAAGGTTTTATGTCTCCTCTTATTACCTTGGGCTGTTCATCCATGTTGGGATGGGCAGACTAGGTAGCAGGTGACAGGTGCTGTTCTTGGAGATCTACGTTGATGATGACGAAGACGAGCAGGAGGCTTTTGCATATTATTTCATATTATGTACTGGGTGTTCCGCTGTATATACTTCGAGTGCTTTGTAGTGAGGTTTTGATGTATTGACTGTTCTGATGATTGTATCAAACCACTAAGATGCTTATTTGATGATATTCTGTTATGAGCTTCACTATATACATATATTTCTCTATTGTATTTTGTCCATGCGCTGTGAGTTGTGCGATAGATTCTGCGATGTTTATTCTACCCTTGACGGTCACCCATGGCTGCCTGGCACGCCTTTCAGCGCATTATTTCCTTGTTTTGGTGCGGGAGTCATGGGCGGTCGTCACATTGAATCTCCAAACGAACACCGCCAATGCCTTCCACTCGAGACTCTCCACAGCCTGGTATCATCCATTCGACGATCTATCGTCGTTGATTTGAAGCATATAGATGGCCAAGAATTAATCATAAATTTCTGAGCTACTGATGAATCAATTCGAAAAACGAACAGTACCAAAAGATTACGCTCATTGAGAGCTTCTGTATATATTTTTTCCAAATTTTTCTGAGGAGTTTGTAATTTTAGCTTTGGAGTGAAATTTGAATTGGGTAGATTAGGGTTTACAACCATTGAGGAAGAGGAGCACAAAAGTCTCTGTATCTATAGAAATGTGGAATAGAAGCTACTAGGGTTTATAGCAGGATATATATAGGCAAATTGAAATAGAATAGATGGATCGGGTTGAATATACGTGCTAACGACAAATTGGCCCAAAAAGCAAGTTTTGACTCTGGAATGAAATTGGGTCAACCCATCTATCAAAATAGATGTTTTTAAATATTTTAAACGTGATGGAACAAGTTTCAAGTTCAAATTCCATCGTATGAAGAAGTTATGCTAAAATCAATATTTTTCAAATTGATTTCAATTGGTTTCAATTAATGGATTTCAAGGCGTTTCACGTTCGTACGATTAAACGACAAGTCCGATCGCTACGAAACTTGAAATCCTACAATAATTCACTGTTACGGATCCGATGAAACTTGTTTCGTCGAAATCCGAGTCAATGACCAAAATGGCTATGTTCCCACTAATTAATTAAATAAATAAATTAGCTAATTAAATCAAATTTTAAATTCCAATTTGAAAATTGACAAATTTCATCATTTATGATTCCTCAATCATTTACAATGATTTGAAAAATTTTGAATGTCAATTTAGAGATGATTAATTTATAAATTTCAATATTAATTCTCAATTTCATTAAATTCAACATTGTAAATTTAATTTCCAATAAATCTATTAAATTCGCTTCCATCCTATTATTCAATTTACTGATGTCAATTGGATGAAGTTATCATTGGCTCAATATCTATAACATTAAAAATATACAATTTAAACTTAATTTCAATTAACGACATAATTAAATAATTTATTCCATTCATTAGCAATTAATCAAATAATTAAATGTTTATTCAAATAAATTGTTTTTATTTGATTTAAAACTTAATATCACATCCACAAATTTCAAATAATATAGTTAATGCTGGTTTTTACATTATATTACATAAATATACTGAACTTACTTTCTTTATTGTGTATTAGCTATAAATCCCATTAGTATTGAAATCTTTGCCAAATATAGCATTTTCATTTCCTCCTTTATTTGGATTTCATTCAACTTGTTTATAGTCAATTTATATTAACATCACTACCTTTAATTTTAATTATCAATACATACATAAACCACTAACCATACCTTATCACCACTATTACCTAAAATCCACAAAATGTAATGTTTAATTTTGATTTATTGCAATTGGTTTCCATAAATTTGGATTACGCTAATTTAGTTTGCATTAACGTTATTACATTAAATCTACATTCAGTTTCAATTAATATAGAATTTAATTTTAATTACTTACCATTAAATTAATTAATTATTGATTACCTTCAAATTAAATAAAATTTGATTCCCAAATTGATTTGATTTGATTGCCATCTTTACTATGTCCATTATTACTTAACTACAAATTTACAATTTCACTCAATTATAACTTTTACAATTTGTTTCCAATTAATAGGTATTGCACAAATATCGTTACTTATCAACTTGCATTAACCTTATCACATTAATTTACATTCAATCACTGTTCAATATATTTTATTTCATAAATTAATCCAAATTTTACGCTCGTTTTCTTCCATTTGATTTATAGCCGAATATAACATTTACATTAACCCATTTCATTCGACCCATTAATTCTAACCTTAAATTAGCCTTGGTTATATTTTGATGCATTAATACTTTCCACATTTTAACTCAATTCTTATTTACGAAATATTCAAGCATCAAGTTTCAATTAATTCACTTTATCACATTTATTAATAATCTTGGTTCCCATTTATTATGCAGATTTATATTAATTAATCATCATTTACATTTGTTTCTTGCATTCAACGTAAAACCAACTTAGACCATTTTACATTATTTCATTTATTGCAACTTCATTCAATTTATACAAATTCAGCTTTGACCAACTTTATTGCCTAAATTTACATGCAGTTACTTTTAATAAATAAATTATTGATTGGATAATTAAATGCTTACCTTTAATATATATATATATATATATATATATATATATATATATATATAAATTTTTTCCAAGTATAACACTTTCACCACTACCTTTATTAGGATTTTATTCCATATACTAATACTTAGTTTTTAATTACCCTTGCTATATCTCATTTCAGCGTTCATTTCAATATTAACTTATAAAGTTTTTTTCAATCTGAATTTAATTACTAAATTTTAATTAAATTATCCAATTTATTTATCAAAAATTAACGAGTCGTTACACTTATAGAATAACTTTTATTTTAAAATTAGTTTTGGCTTAAGTTTTACACGAGAAATTATTATAAATTTCATAGCTAGTATTTGAAATAAAGTGTTTTAAGTAGTTTTTATTTTGAGTGTTTTAATATTTTTGGATAAAGTGATTTAAATTATTTAAAAACCTAAAGTATTAAGACTTGCTGATTTTCAGTGGAAATAAAACAATTGGGTGGAAATTTATTCCGTGAGAGAAAAAGTGATTTGAAAACTATTTTCAAAGGGTTGAAATGTAGAAAAAATATCTTGGGAAGATATTCTGAAATAAATAATTTGGAAAATTATTAAGGCCCGATGGTTGTTTGCAGATGTTATATGATAGTTAAATAACCGACTATCAATATTGGCCAATGTGTTGATCGCTTCGAAGAGATCGGGATCGGGATTAATTTTCAGAAAACCACTTTGATTTGGTTTAAACATTTTCGTGAGGAAGACAAGAGCGTGGAGTCGAAGATGGGGTAGTGAAGTGTAAGGGCTAATCACTACTAATCTTGAGGGTGATTCCAAAATGGATGTAGTAGGAGTAGTGCCTTCGGTTCCATTCGGACCGGGAACGGACTTATATGGAAGAATGCTATCAGAACATCGTCAGGGGGACGATGTGCATTCTAAGTATATGTGTGCTAAAATGATAACGCATAGCCTCAAGCCTCATCAATGGGGAATGGCTAAAACAGGGGAGGTGCAGCAAGACTAGGTGTCTAGCAACCAATTAGGGTAAGGTCAACCCTGTCTAGATGTCCCTTTGTATTCAGTTGTATGGGCGGTTGCTGATCCCAACCGTGGGGTGATCTTATTCGCACTATCCAATAAGGGGTAGCTCCAGTCTTATGCTGTAGGGGATTAGGGAGGATCCTCGGTATGCTGATCTAGACCAGGTACTTTAACGGGCGGTACCCCAGTAGCCCTGCCATTGTATGGAATCCAATCTCCAATAAGCCTCTGTACGCTTTTGATAATGCCCAAATATTGCCGGAACGTGAGATGTAAGTATTTCAGGTAGATTTAAACACTTGTAATATCAGACGTATTTGATAAAAATGTTTTGGTTATCATAAGGTAAAAACCCGACATGTTTATTTGTGGCGTGGTCTTACGATATACCTTTGATTTCAAAGTATTTTCGAAAACTTTAATAATCTAATTAAGTGTGTTTTCTCAAGCCGGTTTTCCAGACTGACTCGGGTGTTATTTTTCTGTAATGCTTGGGTCACACTGAGTATTATAGACACAAGATGAGATGCTGTGGAGCAGAGGAGATGAGATAGATGGCGAGACGTATCACACGTACTTGATGTATATTCCACTATGCAGTATAAGCTGCGTATTCAATTGTGTAGGGACAAGTTAGTATTACTATCCAGTATTTTCTATTGATTGTGTTGTACTCTGATGATGTAATGTATAAACAAATATAGTTCTTATTGTATAAAGATCAGTCATTTATCTATTGTATATTGTTCCGTTGTGATTGTGAGATTCTGATATTGTTTTGTTTTCTCTTTTTCTACCTCCTTCTTCTTTAACCCTAATGGTTCGTATTTTCATCCATTTTGAGTTGATCTGATGGAGAATATTGTCGACTCAAAGGGGTACGGATTTGCGGGTCCGTTATAGGGGTATCAGAGCTGAAGGTTAAGCAAAAACCTTGGCTCTGGTGGGGATTAATCATTAGAAATAGAGTCTGTAAGTACTCTAGAATGAGTTTGAGTGTATTAATAGATATGAACACGTATTTGTTAGTGGATATAATTTTTTTATACTGTGTTGATTGGTTTGTTGAGTGGCTTATGGATTATGGTTAATACGAGTAATTAACGTTATTGACAGGGATCTCTAAACACTTGTACAGAACAATTCGACATGAAATTGTTTTAAAATAAGGTAAATGAAATAATTTTTTCCAAAATTATTTTTTGTATATAAAAGAAATAATTTTCAGTAAATTATTATAATATATATAGTTGCTTGGTAGCTAGGAAATGATAATATTAAAATATTGTCATCATTGTATGGAAATTGAATAAGAAATTGAAATTATAATTAAAAACTAAGAAATAAATTCATGTCCACATGGAATTCATAAATGTAAATTATTAATATGATTTATAGTTTGAAATAAAATTCCAGAGTAATATTTGAATATAGATTGAAAAGATTTGAAATTTGAAAATTTGAGAAAATTTAATTTCCTTTGAGTTGAAAATGATTTTCAAAGGTTTTGAAGGAATAATAGTGATATAATTGGAAAATATTTTTGAATTGGATTTGAAATTTGGTGAGATTTGGAATTAGAAATATTGGAAATGTTTTTAAAGAGGTAAAAGCACTGATCTCACTTTGGTCGCTGGAAAATAATTTCGGTGAAAGACTACAACATCATTGATGTTCATTTTCAAGTTTCCAAGAGAGAAATTGCTACCAAAATGTTTTAAGTTGGAGTTGTGCAACAAACTAGGTTTGGTTTCAAATTCAAAGGATAATTTGATATGCAAACGAATTGTGTATATATAATTGAAATCAAAAATGATTTTGAAATGTTGAGAAATTATTTAAACTTTGGATGTTTAGTTAAAAATGTTTATGGAAATATAAATGGGTTTGATAACTTATAAAAATTTGAACATTTGTATAAAATAAAAATTTAACTTGTAAAAGAGTTAAATCAAGGTAGGTATGAAAACGAGATAAGTTGGAAAGGTAAGCTAATTAAATGAAGTAAATCTAAAGAGATTAGTAGATGGAATACAAATAAGTTGGAGAACCTATAGAAGTTCAAAATTTGAATGGAAATGAAATATAACCAGATTAAGTTAAATAAAAGTGAACTTCGAGGAAAATAAGCCTAAGTAGGCTAAGTGAGATAAGAGTATTGAAATAAATTGATGAATGAACAAACTAATTTAATTGGTAAATAAATGGAATTGAAACTGAATATTGGAATTTAAATTGAATTGTGTGAAATAGGAAATTAGTCAATTTGAACTAAATAAAACAAAGTATTGAAACTAAAATTAGTAAGTAAACTAATTAATTTAAACGGTAAGCAAATGAATGGAAATTGATATTGGGATGATATTTAATTTAAATTAGGTAAAGTGAAGTGAAATTGTAGAATTAGTTCGAAGTGGACTATGAAAATAATAAAGATTTGGAAATAAGAAGTGTTTGAGGTATAAATAAATTTGAGAATGGAACTGATTAAAGAAATTGTTAATTAAATATGGGTTGAGATAAGATGAATAGAATTCAATATTTATAAAAATGAAAGATGAATTAAATTCAGAATGAAATTGAAAATTTATGTTAAATGTTTATAGATGTGAAAGCTTAAGTGGTGAAGTAAAAATAAATATAAGAAGTGTATAAACTATTCATATTGAACTTAAGAAGGGACGGTGAAATTTTAAAGTAAATTTGGTTTTGGGAAAAAATATTCTACGTTAATATTTGAATGAAGGTTTAATAAAGGTATGTGAAAGTGTATAGAAATCAAAATAAACGTGAATAAAAAGGAGAATTGATATAACTAATAATCAATTAGGATTAATACGTAGGATGTACGTATATTATTTTATTCGCATAGCAATTTGATCCTAATTCAAGCACAGAATTTCGAGGTAGTTATACCGACCCGAGTTAGGATTTTTCACTCGATTTTCGACGGGGAACCCTGGATATGGATTTTTGATTGATTCTGAAAATTCTCTATCATAGTTTGTGGCTATGCAAGGAGAATGATGGTTTCTGATTAAGAAACCAGATCTGAGTCCGCATTAGAGAGTCGGGTGGACCATACTAGTTCGGAAGTGAAATTGTGTGATCGAGTGAACGATCAGATTGGATATTGTGTACGGATGATATATGTACATCGTACGGGCTTATGGAAAGCAAATGTTGAGATTGGGTAAAAGAGAGTGAATAAAATGATTTGGATTCTGTGATTGGATATCATTGCTAAGTAGGATATTAATGTATTTATTTTGTCATATGAAATTTGATGATTTTCTGATTTAGCCACTCGGCTTTTGTTTTCTTTTGAAATTTGGGGGCCCGTAGAGGCATTTGTAGTTGTACCGATCTAGCCGCGCAAATGAGACGCTGGCGAAATTTTTCGAAAATTTAGAGGGTTAGAAAATTTCGAGATAATTTTGATGATTTAAAATTTGATTTTGAATTATAATTTGAATGGTTGAGTAAGTAATGTTGTTTGGAACTATGGAAGAGTTTGGAAAGTTAGTAAGGATGATATTGTGACTTTAATAAAAAGATTGTTTTGGGGAGTCATTGAAACAATATTTGGTTTTGGGAAAAATAGTTAACGGGTTGTGGACCATTCTTCTTAACTAGTAATTTCGGGGGCGAAATTCTTTTAAAGGGGGAGGAACGCGATGACCCGGAATTTTTAAATATTTGAAACTGGAATATTTAATTGATTTTAAATATTTGAAGTTAGTTTAACTTGAATTTCAAATATCACTATTTATTTAAATAATTAATTTATTGGATTTAATAAGTGGAAGTTGGGTAATATATTAAATATAGGGTTTTAAGATTATTAAAAATATTTTAGAGGCTTATAAAATTTGTATTAATAATACTGAAGATAATTGAAGTTTTAAATTTGAATTTAAAAGCGATTTGTGCAGTTTTAAAAATACATCGTTTAAATTGATATTTAAAATAGCCTTCCGAGGCACAGTCTCGGATTTCGATGAAACTAGTTCCATTAGATCTGTAATAGTGTTTTATTATCGGATTTCAAATTCCATTGTGTTTGGAGTTATCGGGTGATCGTACGGTATGTAAACGCGTTGAAATTTATATTGAAAATTCAATTTAATAACCGAGTCCAAAATGCTATCTTCTCCATACGATCGAATTAGGACTTGGAACCTTTTCTATTTTGTTTGGAATAGGGATAAAACATTATAAACGCCTGGCGGCATGCCTTGATAGGAGGTCGAGATTGTAAGTGGCGATTTCGAGACGATTCAAATTCAAATTTAAATATTATATATATATATATGTATGTATGTATGTATGTATGTATGTATGTATGTATGTATGTATGTATGTATGTATGTATGTATGTATGTATGTATGTATGTCGACTGGTTAACGAAATTCACTTCAAACCTTTTTCTCTTCAGCATAACTACAGCCTTGACTTCCATGTGCCTCCTGCCTCTTCTAATCATGCACCAGATGTCCACCTCGTTTTCTTTAAAAAAAAACTCAAGCCAATGACAGAAAAAAATAATGACCGAGTTTTATTCCACCTCTTTCTCCCTTCTTACTTCATTTCTTTCCCGGCAACGAATTCAAAAAAGAGGGAATTTCGAAACCATAAATTGAACCGAGTCCTTCGATTCTAAATTGTGCCAGTTCGATTTAGAAGCTTGTACGAAGCCGATTTCGTTTTCGAGTGAAGGCGAGCACGCGAAGGGGAAGCCCTCGTGATTGTAAGCGGCATCGCGAGAAGGAGGCGAGTGTAGTTTCGGAGGGTTGTGGGTTTGTCGTCGAACCACGATTGGTGGTCATCATCGGCTCTAGAGGGTGGTGCACGCGATAGGAAAGGCGACGTTCGATTTTTGGGCGAGGTTAGGGTTCCACTTCGAAAGGCGGCAAGGTATCCTCGATTTTATTTTATTTTCAATTAAACTTAATTTACGAACATATGTATATGTAAACCAGAAAGGAAAAAAAGAAAGTGAAGAAATTTTATTTTAAATTATTATGTTATATATATATATATATATATATATATAAACGCACACACATTTTACAGAAAAAATATAACAGTAAGGTTTCTATTTTAAATATGTATATATATGTGTATAGGTTAGGAAAAGATTTCATTTGGTTAATTACAGAAAAGGAAAAGTATATAAATATTTTGCGGTAAGCTTTATAAAAATCTTGTTTCTAAATTAATATATAACTTGAAAGGAGTTTTATTTTATTTGAAAACAGTGTATTAAGGTGATTAATTAGTGTAATTAACTTATATTAATTATTTTAGTTCCTAAAGGATATTTATAGGAAAATTAATAGTTAAATTAAATTTTGGTTAATTAAATATATGGTAAGAAAATAAAATTTGTTTAATAAACTTGTTTAATTTATTATAGTTCATAAACAAAAAGTTTTTAAAAGGGGAATTATTAGTTTAAATAAAATAATTAGTTAATTAAAATTTATTAGATAGTAATTGATCATTCGATTAGTTCAAATATTAATAATCATAAAATGTTTATGCAAGGTCTGAAATCTTGAAGGAAACAAGACGGTTTGGATCGGAGTGCAAATAAAATCAAAGGTGAGTTAATCTCGCTCATTTGGATTACCTTCTAAATTTAAATAGTTAATTTTAAATTATTGGTTGTCTGCTTGAATTGATAATTTATTATCAGCTTGGATGTGATAGGTTATATATATATATATATATATATATATTGGAGTGATTGATTTCCCGCATTACATAGCGAATGAGACCCTATGCGCCCAGCATAATAGTGGATGACCCTTTATACAGCGATATCCCCCTCGAAGTGGGATTGGTATATTTATGTTGTGCTAACATCCGTGGATGCAGGAAAACGAGTTGGAGGGATCCAACTGGATTCCTCAAATTATTGAAATTTGTTTTCATAATCTATGTTATGATTAATTGATTATCTATGATTGATTTTATCGGCATTCGAAATACTAAATGCTATGGGTTAACGGAATATGTATATTATTGATATATTAAGATATCACAAATATAAAGAATGGATTCTTGAAGGAATTAAAAAGAGTATTTTTAAGTAAGATAATTTAGCTAATTTGGATAAATTTAAGAATGAAATTGGGAAGAAATAAATTCTATGGGGAATTTAATTTAGAGATTCAGTTTATAAATCGATTAAGTGATTTGAAACAGCAATTACAAAGAGAATGAGATTATGGAATTTATAAATAGGGTTTTATAAATAAAGTGAAATATTTATCAGAGGATAATTTGGAAGTATAAATTCATGATGGGAATTTATAAGGAAAGGGTGATTTTTGAAAAAAAATAAATAGTGGTTTATTTTTAAAGGTGTGGAAAGGAAAATTTATGGGTTTTGGACATAAATTAAACTGGAAATAAATCGAGAAGGATTTATAAATGATGAGACGTTTGTATGGGAATGAAAAGTTTATTTTCTTGAAAAGCTAAGTATATTTCCAAAAAAAGATTTCCAAGTATAAGTTAGAGGTTTTAAAGTGGTTTTAAAAGAATGTTTTGGAAAGAAATTATTATTTAGTGGTTTTAAAATTTTTAAAAGTAAATATTTATTAAGTTAATTATATAAATAAATTAATTTAAAGGTTTAACTAATATTATGATTTAAAGATAATTATTTAATATTTATACCTTATAGAATAAATTTTATTTTAAAATTAGTTTTGGCTTAAGTTTTACGTGAGAAATTAGTATAAATTTCATAACTAGTATTTGAAATAAAGTGTTTTAAGTAGTTTTTATTTTAAGTGTTTTAAAGTATATATTTTTGGATAAAGTGATTTAAATTATTTAAAAACCTAAAGTATTAAGACTTGGTGATTTTAAGTGGAAATAAAACAATTGGGTGGAAATTTATTCCACAAGAGAGAAAGTGATTTGAAAACTATTTTCAAAGGGTTGAAATGTAGAAAAAATATCTTGCGAAGATATTTTGAAATGAATAATTTGAAAAATTATTAAGGTTTGATGGTTGTTTGTGGATGTAATATAATAGTTAAATAACCGACTATCAATATTGGCCAATGCGCTGATCGTTTCGAAGAGACCGGGATCAGTATTAATTCCCCAAAAACCACTTCGATCCGGTTTGAACGTTTTCGTGAGGTAGACTAGAGCTTGAAGTCGAAGATGGAGTAGTGAAGTGCAAGGGCTAATTGCTACTAATCCTGAGGGTGATTCCAAAATGGATGTAGTAGGAGTAGTGCCTTCGATTCCGTTCGGACCGGGATGGACTTGTATGGACGAATGCTATCAGAACATCGTTAGGGGAACGATGAGCATTCTAAATGTATGTGTGCTAAAAAGGTAATGCATAGCCTCAAGCCTCGTCAACCGGGAATGGCTAAAACAGGGGAGGTACAGTAAGGCTAAGTGGCTAGCAACCAATTAGGGTAAGGTCATCCCTGTCTAGATGTCCCTTTTTATTCGATTGTGTGGGCGGTTGCTGATCCCGACCGCGGGGTTGTAATGACCAGTAAATTTTAGTGGTTTTATTTAATTAATTAACTGAATTTTGTGAAATTTTGAATAATAAAATTTGGAAATTAAAATTTAATATTTGAAATACGTCTAGTTAAACATAGCAAATGGTAAATTTTCATCTGATAATATGCAAGTTTAATTTCTTATGCAATTTTATTTCGATTTAAATCAGTTAATAATTGATGATAATAATTTTTTTTACAAACATGAATAATTTATACAATAGATTTGTAAATCATTTTCTAAGTGAGACGTCATATTTCGTTTCTTCAAATTTGGACTGCTATTTTCCCATTTATCTTATTTCTAGCAAATTACCAGCATTTTCGGTACCGATTATTGACTTTTGATAGGATGATCATGTCATTGATATCTGTACACTATTTTGATCGTCTCATTGTACTGATATTTACGGTATATTCAATTATGTGTTTTGAAGTCCGGTATGCAGCGGAATCCGTGAAACGGATAACCGTATCGGTAAGTTTATATAGTCTTTTGGGTTTCTATTGCCTTTTTATTTTTCTGTAGTATAAATCCAATAGCCATAAACTTTCGGTATCCCTTGAAATCAATGTTCATGACTTTACATTTTCAATTGTTTCATATTTTGCCGGTTCAAGCGTGCCTTTACATTTTATATATTTTTCCGTACCTTTGTATTATCATTTCTTTTTGCTTCCTCCCAAAATGATGTTGCATCTCCTTTACCTTGTCGCCATGCCACAGCTAAAACAGAGCACCTCCATACTACCCAACCCATCAGCTTCGTCTTCTTCTACCAATACCCCTTCCATGGCTGACCAACCTCCCTTAGCCGCTACCATTCCCTTGCTTTCTGATCTTTGCCACCGGCACTTTTTGCATCTCCGACCACATAGACATGACAGCCTTACCGTTGTCGTTCGCTTTCTGTTCTCTCTTTGTTCAGTTCCTTTTTCTAACAAAAAAAAGGTATGTAAGATATTTATTTGATCTGGTCTTGACATGAATAATGAAAGCTACATTACTGGAAGAACTTTGGTTTCTAGAGTAGCCTTCTCTACTTGTTTCCATAAATTATGTGTGTGTGTATATAAGAAGTTTGTCTTGTATACATACATACATACATACATACATACATACATACATACACACACACACGTACAGTTGCTCTGTGTTTGTGGCATTTTGTTTAATCTCTGTCCTAGCCAAATATATATAAAAGCTTATATATATGTTGATGTGAGCTTCTATACAAACATATGCATCTTTCACAAAGGTATATTATGAGCTTTGTAAATATATATAGTGACACGTTTATATATATACTTGTTTTCAAAAAAAAATTGTTTATCAGTGTATACAATTATGGCTCGCCATCTGTTTGTATATATTAGTGTGTACAAGTTATAGATAAGTTAGTTTATAATGTATATGTTATGTCAGTGTTTATATATGTTAGTGTTTGATTTATATTTTGTATATGAAAGTATACATTATTTTATAAAGTTGTTTATGTATATTGTTTTGTTTGTTTTATATATAGTATGTTAGTTTATATATATATATATTTTTAAACTGTTATATTTGAGCTAAATATATATAAGTTATATAGCCCGTTTATATTATACAATTATATATATATATATATATGTGTTTATATTTCGAAATAAGTTTACATAACCTGTAAGTTATATTTTGGTTTTGTTGTTTATATGAGGTATGTATATTATATGATCTGTCACATGGATACACATGTCAATAAAATTGTTGGTTGGATCTTGAATATGATATGTATATGTGTTTTTGATTTTTTGTATATGAGTTCGTATACCCATTCTGTATTATATTTATATAAGCGATTGTTGTAAAGTTTGAGTTTTTATCTTCTATTCTATAATATAGATTTGCTCAAATTTCAGTATACGTCAGTTTACATGTATAAGTTAGTATTGATTTTTAATTTTATATACGTATACATATTTTAGGATTTTGGAGCATATAGGTATATACGTTTATTTTTGACTTTTAAATTATACGTATATATTGATTTTTTTTAAAATATTTCAATATTGATTTTTTTAGGTATATACATTTTGATTTAAAATATAGGAGTGAACCAAGTAATAACATTTTATATAATACATACAATTTTCCATTGATAGATTTGAATTAAATATTGATATTAACAGATATAAAGAAATTGTTTTGACATGTGTTTTAATTTAAAACAATAATTTTGAATATGTGCTTGAATGTAGAATATGTATATAGTTATATACAGTTATGTGAATTCACTTATACTATTATCTTCATCGATCTAATTCTGATTTAATTTCATCTATTCCTATTTATCAGCTTGTCTATCAAATTCGTGTCAATCCTGCTTTACTTTGGAATTCGTAGCTTGTTCTGTTGTCAAACTTCTCTAGCCTCGAAAGGTGAGAAATCATTCACGATTATATTCTTATATTTATTAAATTTGATTTCAATTGAAATGTCAATTGAAATATGCTGCTGTTAGTTATTTACATTGCTATATATATGCTATCTGTTCACCTATGACATCTGACACCATTATCTGTTATTTATATTGATGATATATGCCCGTTGTATTATTATCATATGTGTTATCACTGTAACGTCCTGTCTTTTCGTACGCTTTAAACCGAAGATAAACCACACACGATAGACTTAAACCATACAGAAGGGCGGATTGTTATGGGGTAAATAAGAAAAAGCAGAGCAAGATAAAAATAAAACAGAATCTTGCAGCGGAATGATAAAATATAATAATCGAATATACAGTTCATAAAGCTGTTTTACACAATATTTGATTTTACTCATACAATATATATCAGAGTTACACATACCACAGAACAATAAATAATGCAGCGGAACAATATGAATGTAGTGGAATAATAAAATAAATAATAGTAATACAATCTTCATCTTCGTCCTCCAGAAATAAAGTCTTCAAATCCTGAAGTGCTCGGACTGACCCGAACGAATTGAAAAGGCAAAACACTCGAGTCAGAACTGAAAGATCTTATATAAATTAAATCAATGGTAAAATATGAGTGGAACGACGTCAGAGATGTTTACGGGATTTGACATCTCCTATCCAGTATCTAACGTGAGTGCAGTAACTTAAGAGATGCTCGGGATTCACATCTCCCAAGGATCCGTTAAACTATTTACTATGTAGTAATATTTCGCTATTATAATAGTGTCTATAGTAAAATAAACTTACTTTTAAATAGCATTAAGGAGCGACCCAATATTCCCCTTAACACGTAGTAGTCCCAGTAGTCCATCCAATATCATAGTCCCTCTTGATCGGGAAGCCACCAGAGGATACCACACGAGCTACGGGAGAAAACCAAACTCGTACAAGGAGCGATAGGGTAGGTGACACGACACAACTAGGCAATACCAGGGTAGATATACCAGTTACGCTTCCGGGTCGGTGGTAACACGTAGTGAGCAGCTACCGCCCGCCTCGAGCCACACCCCGAAATCAAAAATCAAAAGTGGCCACCGAATCAATCCAAAAGTCAGAGTATAATATTGAAGGGATGTGTCCGATAAAAGGTGCTACCTTCTTAACCCGTCAATCGCTCCTGTTTTAGCCACCTTATGCCAACTCACGGGAGACGGGTCCACGTATATACCTCAAGGAACGTCGCCACCATCCTACTTCATTCTGGAATCTCCACCGCATACACGGTTGTTAAAGTGGTTTTCAGAGTTGGCAGAGAGTATGACAACTTCCGATCCTGGTCTCTTCAACAACCAAACGTTATTATAACACCGTGGTCATTTCAAAATAATTTATACTTCAAAACCAGAATAAAATTTTCATTTCGAAACCATACAAATACGATATCATTTCCATTTCAAAACCAAATCAATATGATATCATTTTAAAAATCATAGTATTTCAAAGTTATAAAATTTCGAAACCAAAGACTTAAAACTATAAACCTTCCAAAACGTAATACTTTGAAATTAATAACTTTGAAACATAACTTCCACCCTTACATGGATTTAAATGTTAAAATATTTTATAAAATAAACTAGCCTCTTAAATTTCACAAATCAATTCCAAAACAACCTGAATTTCTAAATTTTAAATTTGATATATTTCAAAGCTTAAATATTCAATATTTCAAAATCAACTTTTATAATTCATATATATACAAATTTCACTTTTACTATTATTTAGTTTTGAAATATTTGCTTACTAAAACCAACATCCTTTAAATAAAACTTCAAATTTCAAAACTGAATATTCCTCAATTTATTCACTTAATCACCTTAAACCCAAATTAAGTTATAAAACCATATTTTTTAAAATCTCGATTTCAATAATTCCAAATGGATTCTTATTAAATATAACTCTTAATTAAATAAAATCTCAAATCAATTTCACTATCTTCTCACCTTGTTTTACAAAAAATAATATAAACTCTATATTAAAATATAATTTAAGTAAATACTTAACCATATTATATTTTAAATAAAAATCAACTTTATTATTAGACTTATTTCATACATAACAATTTTATTCATAGCTTAAACCCCAGAATTTAACTATATATACAAAATAACATTTATAAAATATCCCAAATCAATATCTCACAAAATGATATATTTCCTTAGAAATCATTTCAAAATATTTTATATATAGACCGCAGTGTCTGTATATAATTTTCTATCCTATGGTCAAGTGATACGGATATTTATCATTTCAATCTGTAATTTAAAATAAAAATGCGGTTATATGTCATTTCAAACCGCAATCTTGGATGGAATAAAAATGCATAACAACTTGCAGTTTAGAACAATATAAAATACAACATTCATTCATTGACTATCAATCATCAACCATTTATTACAATTATCATCCAATTTAAACAATAACATCAATATAGAGCAAAAAATAAATAACAGATAATTACTGGCAGTTTATATACAATAATAAATTAATTTAACTGGCAGTTTATTTGCAATAATAAATTGAATAACAATCTAATTCAATAAATTAACTTTAACTGGAATGATGATAAAATATACCAAACAACAATAAATAAATTTCTAATAATATCAGAAATTAAATTTAACAAACATTAGAAATTTTAGAAGTTGCGAGTGGGTTAAAACACTCACCTTTTGAATTTAAATTGAATTTAAATCCAATTGTTAAACCCAAAATTCAAACATCCTCAGAGTTCATCCAAACCAGCGCCAAAATGTTCAGAATTCCAATACGAACCTAGCAGAGAAAACCACGCGTAAATCGGACCTTGTATGTAAAAGTTATTACAATTAGAAGTTGTACGAATTTAAATTTGAAAATAAATAAAATAAGTGAACTTTACACGTCACCACTTGAATTCCTCACGCGCAAAAAAAACCGTACCCCGCTGTTCATCGCAGTCGAACCCAGATCGAACCCAAACGCGAGCACGCCGCCACCAAAACCTGCCTCCACGCTAGATGGTTCTCCGATCAAGCCTCGCCATCGTCACAGCCACCTCGAATGTGTAATGACGCATAAATTTCGATAATTTAATTTGTTAATTTAATAGGATTTTGTAATTTATTTTTAGTAGAAATAATAAAAGAGGGTAAATTAATATCAAAATGAAGGCTAAAATAAAATATATGAATGGTAATTAAGCCTATTTATTTGTAATATGAATAAAATTTCAATAAATAAAATGGTGTAAATATTGTACGTGGATATAATGTGAATATGGAAATTATAGGGTACGCATTAAATTAGTAAGTGTAAGGACTCATTGTTACAGTAATTGATTTTAATTAGGGATACGTTATTTCAAGTTGATAATTTATAAACTTGGATGAACGTTTCAATTTGAGAAATTATTTTTAAATGATAAGGCTTAGTATGAATGAAATAATTAGGGAAATTGGTATTTAATGAAATTAAGTGTTGGTATATTACATAGATAAGGATTTAGATGAAGTGGGTTAATTTATGAAATAAAATTTAAGGATAGCAACTATTATAAATTACCTAATAAAATTGGTCAATGAATTCATTGTAAATAAAGTTCATTTAAAATGTTAGGTGATTATAATGTTGTTATTAATAATAAACGTTACTTAAATGATTTTTATTATAGTAACGGAAGTGTAAAGGTAAATTGATAAAAGCATTAATTTAGCTAAGTAGTAATTTGTGGTTTGGGAATAATAACACATTAGTGTGATTCAAGATAAACGGTAACAAATATTTTAGGGTACCTATTTATCAAGCCTGTTAATTTAATATGGGAAATTGCGATAAAACTAAATCTAATCATTGGTTGGTTAATGTGATTTTGTTAATAATGGAAATTTTATGAAACATGCATTTAAGGGCATGAAACCAAGTGAACCAATTTATTTAGAATAGTTAATCGTAATTAAAGGATATAAATTTGCTAAGTTATAATGAATGGAAAATGTAACAACCCGCATATTTATCGATTTTATATTTAAATATTTTATTTAAATATTTTGTCGTTAATCGGATATTGGTCCGAAAAGCTACTTTTTACAAACGGTCAAATTAGGACTCGAGATCACTTCCATTGAGTTCGAAATGCCATTTACAATTTGTTTAAGTATAAACATTGATAGGTTTGGAGTTAGTGGAATTTCACTTACTTTTCCCGCTTTGGACTTTGGGTTAGATTAGCCATTATAACTCAAACCCACTTCTCTCCTTCTCCTCACTCTTCATATATTTCCTAACAACCAAGCTTTGGCATTAATGGTGAGTGGAAGGGGAAATTAATATTCCAAGCTCAAATTCTCTTGCAAATCCAACATTCAATTCCAAATTCAAGAAGAAGATATTGGATTCAAGCTTGTGATTGCTTCTCCATTTCTTTCAAGCTTTTCTTCATAAATTTGGTGCAAAGGTGAGATTTTTATGTCACAATTCTAGCCTATAATCATATTGGACTGTTGGGAATGATTCCCTATCACTTTTGCATGCACATTTGCATTTGGTTTGGATTGGATTGGCGAAAAACTCCAATTTTTAGTTGTTTGGTGAATTTCCTGAGCTTAGGTCGCTCTGCCCAGGTTAGGTCGCTCGGAATCATTAGCTCGCGCGCGTGGAAAAGTCACGGCCTTCAGATTTTTCATTCTCTGACCATAGGTCATAGGTCGCTAGCTCATAGCTCGTATTTGAGCTTAGGTCGTAGGTCGTTAGCTCGTAGCTCGTATTTGAGCTTAGGTCGTAGGTCGCATCACCCTTAAGTCGTTCGACCCTTAGGTCGTAACACATAGGTCGCTCGGCCATATTTATATCCTTATGTCGCGAGTTTCACTAGCTCGCGTAATCCCATAGGTCGCTTGACCTTATGACGTTAGGTCGCTGGCTTTATACACTTTAGGTCGTATGACCTTGGGTGGTTTCACTTTAGGTCGTTTGACCTGTGTTATCTTAATTCGTTCGACCTGATGCCTCTCTTAGTTCGCGCATCCCCTTAGGTCGCTAGGTCTTAGGTCGCGCATCGCCTTAAGTCGCTCGACCTGCTCTCACTTTAGGTCGCGCCATCTTTTAGGTCGCGTACCACACTTTAGGCAGTAGTCACTTAGGTCGCTTGCACCTTAGGTCGGCCTCGTTAGCTTGCAGATCTTAGGTCGCGTGGCCTTTAGACTATTAGGTCGCGAGCGTTAGGTCGTTAGACCTTACCATTCCTTAGGTCGCATGACTACAACACCATTAGGTCACTCGATCCTATCCTCCCTTAGGCCTTCACTAGGTCGTACCGTTTTCGACGGGGCGCTGCCCCATGGACCCCCGCGACCTGACCGGGCAGGTTGAACCCCGTAGCAGGGGCGTTGCCCCTGCACCCCCACCTTAGGGGGTTGCCACCCCCTTGGACCCCCCCTCCATAGGGGATCTTATCTGAAAAACATTCAACAGAACTTGCTTTGTTGAGATGCTGAGTTGACCATTCTTCGAGGAAAACTATCTTTGGCTTCTCGGTCGATTTTATGGATTTTTGAATATCTATTTCGATGGATTCTTTATCGGTTTCTTTGGATTTTATTCACGTCTTCGAATGTGAATTTTAGTGATTGATTGTTTCTACAGTCACTTCTACGATTTGTCACTTTAAAATATAAAGGTTTTCTATACTAGCAATAAATATCAAAACTCTTTCAACAAAATGATTTCAACTCTATTTTCAATAACAAAGCTCTTTTCTTAAACCGTTTTCCAATCTACTAGTATATACAAACCTTTACCTCGCTCGGATGAGAATCTAATTAAACGGCTTAGTAAAACAAGTGGTATGAAACGCTTGCGTTCACTTCGTCGGTTAATTCTTGGACTTGTTCGATTGAACCTCTTGTGACAATTTTCTAGTGAAAATTTATAGTTTGTTCGTAAATATTTAAGTTAAGCAAGTGGTTATGGGACACGAAGATAAACTTTTATATTTACTAGCTTAGTGTAATTGACACTTCTCGTTGATCATGACGATCATTTTATGATTTAGACTAGCAATTGTGCGATGTCTCTTTGTTTGCAAGGTCAGACTAGACCTCATTGGTGTGATTCCGACTCACACATATCTCTTTGTCCGCAAGGTTAGTCTAGACACCATTTGTGTGATTCCACTCACACATACCTTTTTGCTGCGAGGTTAGGCTAGACACCATTTGTGTGATTCCATTCACACATACCTTTTTTCTTTTTGGTTAGCCTAGACCTCATCTGGGTGATTCCGACTCACCCATATGGGGTAGCTCCCCATGGTCTTCGGATCGTCATGTGATAGGCCTCTTTCCCTTTTTCTGTGATTTCTGGATTTCTTGTGTTGATTTCTGGAATTTATGTTATTGACTTGTTATGAGTACAAGTTTAGGGTATGATGCCCTGTAACAACCCTGTATTTTGTAATTATTTTATTGTATATTTTAATTATTTTAATATAAAATTTTGATTTAAAAACTTTTATTTTTACTTATTTGAAATGATTAAATTTATTATTTAAATATAATCTTGATTTTTATGAGTTATAATCCCAAACTTGTGTAAGTTGAAATATTTGCCTGAAATGCTGATTTTGGTCATAATAGTCAAACTGTGACTTTCAACTTAAAATTTTAAAAGTTTAAAAATTTAATTTTTTTCTTTTATTATGAAAGTACATAAAATTCTAAGAACACCACTTTTCGTTTCGTTGAAGTTGGATGTAAATTGTGAAAGTTATACCCTTTACAATATTGTGCGTATATAGGGTTATTTAACAATGACTATTTTAAATTGTATAAATTACTTCTTCTTGGTTATATTTTATTTTATTATGTGATAATATGTTTTATTATGTATATTTTGACTTTTAAATATTTTTAAATGATAATAGAATTTTTTCAAAATTTACTGTATTTATTTCCTATTTTTAAAGGCTGTTTTCTAATTTTCTGCCATTTTCTTCATATAAATTATATTTAATAATTTTTTTTTTGTGAATGCACTTTTATTTTTTGTTATTTTATTTGTTATAAATATTTTACAAGTCCATGAAGATTTTCTAAAGTTCATTTGGATTTATTTCTAATTTTAAAGCCTAGTCTACAATTTTAAGCCATTTTCTTATTTTAATTATATATAATTAAAATTTATTTATTTATTTTATGCACTCACTTTTATTTGCCGTGTTTTACTTTATTTTATTCATTTTACATGTACTTAAATTAAAGTAAATTTTTCCAAAGTGTATTGAAGTTATTTCTAATTCTTAAGTCTAGTTTTCATTTTTCTGTGCTATTTTTCTTATTTAATCATATCTAATTAATATTTAATTTTTAATATTTTGTTTATCTGTTATATTTTCGAATTTTAACTGAGATTTTAATTATTTTCAGTTATTTGGATGTATATAAATATATATGAGAAATTTGAAAGGGTTAAGAGCTAAGAAACGGAAGAACGTTTTATCCGTTTCTTTTGCAGTTTCTTCTGTCATTAATACATCAATTCATCTTAGCCATTCCTTTCCCCATCCTTTGCAGCCGACTTCCTCTTGTCATTCACGAATTTTTGAAGCTCTAAAATCCTAAAAATCATGGCCTCCACCTTGAAGAAAAAAAATTAGGTAAATCCCTCTCTTCTTTCTACTTTTCTTACTTTTCTATGCAATTTTGCCTTGTTTCTCTTCTAAGTTTGGATCGGCCTCTTCTCCATAGCCGCAGCCACAAACTCCTAGATCTCTTCCATGCCTCCAACACCATCTACTCCACCAACCATGACCATGGCCGAGCCATCTATGGTGGCCAAACCCTTCAAATTGCAATCTACATGCCTAAAAACAATGTTTTTGACCATTGTTGCCTCATTCCCTTCATCTCCACTTGTTGCCTTGCCTATATGATATTAAACCTGACCTATATGATGTCATACCTGAGCCAAAGGATCATCATAGCCAAGCATAAGTGTCCCTTAGGCCAAGCATTGAAGTGGTTGAAGCAAGGTCCAATCTATCTTGTTCATTTCGCTTTGTATTTCAAAATTGTTTCAATGTTATTTTATGCTGAATGTTTATACAGTGTCTGGTTTATTTTGTTTTGGGTTGTTGATACAAAATCATATCTTGGCTATCTTTCAACTCAAATCAAAAGTCGTGAAATTGTGCTTATCGTGCCTTTGGAGTAGTGCTTGTATGTTGTTTTGGTCTCTAGCTTTGAAAAAGGTGAGTCTTTCTCACTCTGACATATATACTTATGAAAAGTGGATTGATGACAAGTGTTTAGTAATGTAAAATGTTTATGCAAGTTAATGATGATCATATGATATGCTATGCCATATTATTACATTGTAATTACCATGTTAAAAATGTTAATTTTCACCTAACATCTGATACATGACTGTATATTGTGATATTGACATTGTTTATATTATTTCTGTATATGATCACACTGCAAGTTCCCTGTTAGGATAAAAATCATTATCGGCTGAAATGATAGGCCTGAGTTATTTTATTTATTTATTTAAACTTGGAATTGCGGGTTTGAAATGATAGAACCCGGAATTTTACTTTTTAAACTGCGGATTGAAATGATACATATCCGTATCACTTGACCTAGGTTAGAAAACTATATACAGACACGTGGTTATTCTATAAAGTGTTTTGAATATTTTAAGTATTTTAAAAATTATAAATTTATGAATTTGGTTTAAATAGTTTTTGAAAGGTTTTAAAATAAATAAAATATGATTTTTCTATGTGTTTAAAATGTAATTTATGAATGGATTAACTGGATTTTTGAAATATAACTTATGTTTGAAATTTGGAATTTTGACTAAAAATGATATTTAAGTTACATGAATAAAATGAACTTTAATTTTATTTGGAAAATGGTAAATATGATAAATTGATTTATATTTGAATTTAAGTGATTTATTAAAGAATTATTGATTTTCTATAAATTTAAGTGGTTGAATAAATGACTGTTGAAAATGAAATTTTAAAATATAACTTGACTTGAAAATGTGAAATTTGAGTTTTAACTAAAGATGTTAAATAAATTAAATAAACTGGAAGTTTAGTTAAATTTGTGAAATGGTAATATAAATCTGAAATGTTAAGTTTTAATTAATGAAAGGAACGTATAGGTTGAAACGTATAGGTTTTAATTTATGAAAGAAACATATAGGTTTTAATTTATGAAAGAAACGTATAGGTTTTAATTTATGAAAGAAACGTATAGGTTTTAGTTCATGAAAGAAACGTATGGTGTTCTAATTAATGATAGGAACATGTAAATTCCTAATTAATGAAAGAAAGGTATAAGTTTTAATTAATGAAAGAAACGTATAAGTTTTTAATTAATGAAAGAAACGTGTAAAGTCCTAATTAATGAGAGAACATGAAAGTTTTAATTAATGCAAGAACATGTAAAGTTTTAATTAAGAAAGAAACATGTAAAGTTTTAAGAAGTGTGGTATTGATTTAATTAATAAATGTTCATCATTGTAATAGGAATAAAAAATTTAAAACGTACATTTGACGCGTAGATTTTAATCAATGTAATGGTGTATTTTAAATTGATTAAAATGATAAATGTTACTTACTGTAATAATAAAATGTAAGTTGATAACGTACATTTGATAAGCAAGTTTAAATTTATGTGAATCGGATACTTTAAATGACTAAAATAATAAAGTTTCTTTATTGTAATAATAATGTAAGTTAATAAGGTGCTTTTAACTTAACATAAGAATTTCGGTTTAAATTGTATATTACAGTAAGAAAGTTTATTTAACTATAAGGCTATGATAAATTGACATGTTAAAATTTTAAGCTTATCAATACTATGATTATGTACAATGTAAAGTGGAAAGTAGTACATTCTATAAATGCTATGATTCCTTAAGGTAACATTTCCAAAATGCTATGATAATTTAAAGGAATATTCCAAGTTTAATAAATTGAAAGAAATATTCAATGATTTGGAAATTTGGGTTTTATTTGAATGATATATTTATTGAATTATTTTTTTGAAATGGAAATGATACAATTGTGATATTGTTTTGAAATGAGTATGATATTTTGGTCTAGAAAGTATAAATTATTTGAAATAAATATCCATGGGTTATAATAACGATTGGTTGTTAAAGAGACCGAGATCGGATATTGTCTTATAGCCGGACAATACCGAAAACCACTTTAACAACTGTGTACGCGGTGGAGATTCCATAATGAAGTAGGATGGTGGCGACGTTCTCGAGGTATGTTACGTGGACCCAACTCCCGTGAGTTGGCATATATGACTAAAAAAGGAGCTATACCGGGCTACACAAAGGGTCGCACCCTTTCATCGAGCATGCTCCATCGGAAACCATTCTATTACTGTTGTGATTCGATTCGGTGGCGCCACTTTGATTTGGGGGTATTGTTCGAGGTGGGTGGAAGCTGCTGGCTTGCCGTCACCACCGGTCCGGGAGTGCAAATGGTGTATCCACCCTGGCATTGCCTCGCGTGCCGTGTCATATCCTTATATCGAGCCTACTACGATTTTGGTTTTAAAGATCCGACCGCGTTAAGGTTCACCATCCCCTTAACGCTATTTTCTATATGATTATACTTTACTGATTAGACACTACCGTATATAGCGTATATTACTACATAGTAAATAGTTTAACGGATCCTTAGAGGATAGGCGGTCCCAAGAATCCTTTAAGTTACTGATGCATTTTGTTACTGTTCACTTGAGTTGATTTACAGTTTATAAGTATTTGTGTCCTGACTCGAGGGTTTTGTGTTTTGCTTTACGCTCGGGTCAGATTGATTGAGTTAGCATTCAAGATTCACCTTCGGTGTTGGAGCTTTCCTTGAATATCCAGCCATCTATTTTGTTTCAGTATCCAGTGGTTCAGTGATGTATCTGATTTGTACCTGATGTATCTTGTTACTCTTCTGTTGTATCTTATTTAACTCTGATGTATCTCATATTTTATATAGTAGCTTCATGAACTACTATCTCTTTTCTTCCGCTGCATTTTTATATACTCTGTGTCTGTGATCTGTGATGTTTATTTACTGTATATTCTGAGGTTTGCCAAAATTTTATTTACAACGTGGTATTTTGAGCAATTCAATTCTGGCATGAGTGTCTACCTATACACTTATAATGGATGCGAATGGTTGAAAATACCTGGTTGTTACAGTTGGTATCAGAGCTTTGGTAGCTCTAGGCAAAACTCAGCATATGGAGTGAATGTATTTACAGAATCACTTTCATTCGAGTTTGAATCTCTCCCTTTTGACTCGATTCCTTTGAATTTTGGAATGTTCCCTACAGTTCCGAAATCCATTCGTATCCCTCACTATTCATCTTCTTTTGACTCTGGAGCATTCCATAACTCCGCTTCGAATGATCTTTCTAGTGAGTCGGCGATCACACCAATTTCAAATTTAATTGAAAAAGGGGGAAAACTCCTTTGCAGTTAGCATCGATTCACCAGAGATTTATATATATCCTTGTTTAGATGCTAATATCTTTTGTTATTCCAAACTCTAACTCTCGAGATCGAATGAAGATTTACCCTAGAAAATCCACATTGATCTTATTCTTTAAGTCACGGTTGACCCGGTTAAGGTTGCCCATGATTTATATAAGCTTATCCATCTTCCTATTCTGTTATTTAATCATGTCATCCTTGTTTCCAACTTATTTTTAAATCATAATCTCCTTTGATTTGTGTTAATCAAAAATTTGAATCTCCAACCTTCTTTGAAAATCTATTCATGTATAGTGTATTTGTAAACTAGTATTTAAAATTAAAATGTTATATATATTGTGTTGTTTGCGTTGTTGATGTTGAGTTGGGTTTCTGATCGATACGTCTGATCAGCGCTATCGATAAGATTTCCAAAACACTTTGACAGAACAAACGGACACAATATATTTAAAAAAAAATTGGTTAATGATATAAATTTTGATATATAAGTAAATTTATGGAACTTAATGAAATGATTTAAATTAATAATTTGAAATGATAATATTTGATTTATCATTTATTGTTCTACAAATTGATCTATAAATATTTGTTTATAAATTTATTTGGGAACTGAAATGAATTTAAAACAAGAATTTGAGGATTTAAATTCCGATTATTTCGAACTTTGGTTTAAAGTTTTAAAAGGTTATATTATTTAAAGTATTTTGAATAGAATTTGTTTTCAAAGAATTTTTAAAGGTTTAAAATTAGTGCTTTTCTCTTTGTCGCTGGAAAATAACTTCGGTGATGATCGCGACATCATCGACGTTCATTTTCGAGTTTCGAAGTTAAGAGACTGTTCTGTAGTCTTGCTACAGCTTTGTTTTGGGAAATTTAATTGATTTGAATTTCTAAAATATGACTTGATTTATAATATATATAGATATATGATTGAAATTTGATTTGACATATTATATATATATTATTACTTATCTCTAAATGGTTTGGAGAAATCGGAAATACAATTCTTAAATTTTATTTTAAATAATAATTTCAATTATAAAAAGAGAATCAAAAATTTGAATAAATGATTTAAGCTTGAAATGATTGAATTGGAAAGTTTTATTTGTATGACACAATTTCATTCCAATATAACTTACCTTAATTTCAGAAGTTAACAATGTAATTGGGTAATATACAATATAAAAAGATTTTATAAATAAAATTTGAGTGGTTATAATAAATGTTATACACTTAAATTTTAATTATAAAATGATTAACAAAGGTAAATATAATAAAGGGTAATTGAATAACTTACAATAAAATGATGTTAAAAGAACTAAGAATAAAAGAAAGCAGTTATAATAAGTGTAAGTATATTGAACATGAGTGATAAATATATTGAGAGGAATAAATTTAATTTTATTAGGAATAAAGAAGAATAAAATTTATTAAATACATTGTGAGTGTAATAAATGATTATTTTTCTAACCCATGGTTTTAAAAAAAAAAATTGTTAATTTAAGATGATTGGATAATAAGATAATGAAATTTGAGATAATTAAGATTTATGTAACTTGTGTAAAAGTTTATTTTCTATTTAAGTTGAAATCTCCATGCTTTCAAATTCATTTTCTTATTTTGTTTTTCAAACTATCTTTTGGTTGTTCTTATCGTCCTCATCTTGCTATAGGCTGGTATATGTATCTTTCTATGATCCTTCTGTTTAGAAATCTTTCTATAATCTTTGATAATCTCCACCTTGTAAAACTTACCTATAACAACAGTTATCAGGTATAACTTCAATCTTCTTGTCATCTTATCTTAATCCTATTTCACTCTAACTTTTCTGTGCACTTCCATACCTCATTCCTTTTCGGGGACGAAAAGTTTTGAGTGGGGGAGAGTGTAACAACCCTGTATTTTGTAATTATTTTATTGTATATTTTAATTATTTTAATATAAAATTTTGATTTAAAAACTTTTATTTTTACTTATTTGAAATGATTAAATTTATTATTTAAATATAATCTTGATTTTTATGAGTTATAATCCCAAACTTGTGTAAGTTGAAATATTTGCCTGAAATGCTGATTTTGGTCATAATAGTCAAACTGTGACTTTCAACTTAAAATTTTAAAAGTTTAAAAATTTAATTTTTTTTTCTTTTATTATGAAAGTACATAAAATTCTAAGAACACCACTTTTCGTTTCGTTGAAATTGGATGTAAATTGTGAAAGTTATACCCTTTACAATATTGTGCGTATATAGGGTTATTTAACAATGACTATTTTAAATTGTATAAATTACTTCTTCTTGGTTATATTTTATTTTATTATGTGATAATATGTTTTATTATGTATATTTTGACTTTTAAATATTTTTAAATGATAATAGAATTTTTCCAAAATTTACTGTATTTATTTCCTATTTTTTAAGGCTGTTTTCTAATTTTCTGCCATTTTCTTCATATAAATTATATTTAATAAATATTTTTTTTTAATGAACTTTTATTTTTTGTTATTTTATTTTTTATAAATATTTTACAAGTCCATGAATATTTTCTAAAGTTCATTTGGATTTATTTCTAATTTTAAAGCCTAGTCTACAATTTTAAGCCATTTTCTTATTTTAATTATATATAATTAAAATTTATTTATTTATTTTATGCACTCACTTTTATTTGCTGTGTTTTACTTTATTTTATTCATTTTACATGTATTTAAATTAAAGTAAATTTTTTCAAAGTGTATTGAAGTTATTTCTAATTCTTAAGTCTAGTTTTCATTTTTCTGTGCTATTTTTCTTATTTAATCATATCTAATTAATATTTAATTTTTAATATTTTGTTTATCTGTTATATTTTCGAATTTTAACTGAGATTTTAATTATTTTCAGTTATTTGGATGTATATAAATATATATGAGAAATTTGAAAGGGTAAAGAGCTAAGAAACGGAAAAACATTTTATCCGTTTCTTTTGCAGTTTCTTCTGCCAATAATACATCAATTCATCTTAGTCATTCCTTTCCCCATCCTTTGCAGCCGACTTCCTCTTGTCATTCATGAATTTTTTAAGCTCTAAAATCCTAAAAATCATGGCCTCCACCTTGAAGAAAAAAATTAGGTAAATCCCTCTCTTCTTTCTACTTTTCTTACTTTTCTACGCAATTTTGCCTTGTTTCCCTTCTAAGTTTGGATCGGCCTCTTCTCCATAGCCGCAACCACAAACTCCTACACCTCTTCCAAGCCACCAACACCATCTACTCCACCAACCATGACCATGGCCGAGCCATCTATGGTGGCCAAACCCTTCAAATTGCAACCTACATGCCTAAAAACAATGTTTTTGACCATTGTTGCCTCATTCCCTTCATCTCCACTTGTTGCCTTGCCTATATGATTTTAAACCTGACCAATATGATGTCATACCTGACCCAAAGCATCATCATAGCCAAGCATAAGTGTCCCTTAGGCCAATCATTGAAGTGGTTGAAGCAAGGTCCAATCTATCTTGTTCATTTCGCTTTGTATTTCAAAATTGTTTCAATGTTATTTTATGCTGAATGTTTATATAGTGTCTGGTTTGTTTTGTTTTGGGTTGTTGATAAAAAATCATATCTTGGCTATCTTTCAACTCAAATCAAAAGTCATGAAATTGTGCTTGTCGTGCCTTTGGAGTCGTGCTTGTATGTTGTTTTGGTCTCTAGCTTTGAAAAAGGTGAGTCTTTCTCACTCTGACATATATACTTATGAAAAGTGGATTGATGACAAGTGTTTAGTAATGTAAAATGTTTATGCAAGTTAATGATGATCATATGATATGCTATACCATGTTATTACCATGTTATTACCATGTTAAAACTGTTAATTTTCACCTGACATCTGATACATGACTGTATATTGTGATATTGACATTATTTATATTATTTCTGTATATGATCACACTGCAAGTTCCCTGTTAGGATAAAAATCATTATGGGCTGAAATGATAGGCCTGAGTTATTTTATTTATTTATTTAAACTTGGGATTGCGGGTTTGAAATGATAGAACCCAGAATTTTACTTTTTAAACTGCGGATTGAAATGATACATATCCGTATCACTTGACCTAGGTTAGAAAACTATATACAGACGCGTGGTTATTCTATAAAGTGTTTTGAATATTTTAAGTATTTAAAAAATTATAAATTTATGAAATTTGGTTTAAATAGTTTTTGAAAGGTTTTAAAATAAATAAAATATGATTTTTCTATGTGTTTAAAATGTAATTTATGAATGGATTAACTGGATTTTTGAAATATAACTTATGTTTGAAATTTGGAATTTTGACTAAAAATGATATTTAAGTTACATGAATAAAATGGACTTTAATTTTATTTGTAAAATGGTAAATATGATAAATTGATTTACATTTGAATTTAAGTGATTTATTAAAGAATTGTTGATTTTCTATAAATTTAAGTGGTTGAATAAATGACTGTTGAAAATGAAATTTTAAAATATAACTTGACTTGAAAATGTGAAATTTGAGTTTTAACTAAAGATGTTAAATAAATTAAATAAACTGGAAGTTTAGTTAAATTTGTGAAATGGTAATATAAATCTGAAATGTTAAGTTTTAATTAATGAAAGGAACGTATAGGTTGAAACGTATAGGTTTTAATTTATGAAAGAAACGTATAGGTTTTAATTTATGAAAGAAACGTATAGGTTTTAATTTATGAAAGAAACGTATAGGTTTTAATTTATGAAAGAAACGTATAGGTTTTAATTTATGAAAGAAACGTATGGTGTTCTAATTAATGATAGGAACATGTAAATTCCTAATTAATGAAAGAAACGTATAAGTTTTAATTAATGAAAGAAACGTATAAGTTTTTAATTAATGAAAGAAACGTGTAAAGTCCTAATTAATGAGAGAACATGAAAGTTTTAATTAATGCAAGAACATGTAAAGTTTTAATTAAGAAAGAAACATGTAAAGTTTTAAGAAGTGTGGTATTGATTTAATTAATAAATGTTCATCATTGTAATAGGAATAAAAAATTTAAAACGTACATTTGACGCGTAGATTTTAATCAATGTAATGGTGTATTTTAAATTGATTAAAATGATAAATGTTACTTACTGTAATAATAAAATGTAAGTTGATAACGTACATTTGATAAGCAAGTTTAAATTTATGTGAATAGGATACTTTAAATGACTAAAATAATAAAGTTTCTTTATTGTAATAATAATGTAAGTTAATAAGGTGCTTTTAACTTAACATAAGAATTTCGGTTTAAATTGTATATTACAGTAAGAAAGTTTATTTAACTATAAGGCTATGATAAATTGACATGTTAAAATTTTAAGCTTATCAATACTTTGATTATATACAATGTAAAGTGGAAAGTAGTACATTCCAGAAATGCTATGATTCCTTAAGGTAACATTTCCAAAATGCTATGATAATTTAAAGGAATATTCCAAGTTTAATAAATTGAAAGAAATATTCAATGATTTGGAAATTTGGGTTTTATTTGAATGATATATTTATTGAATTATTTTTTTGAAATGGAAATGATACAATTGTGATATTGTTTTGAAATGAGTATGATATTTTGGTCTTGAAAGTATAAATTATTTGAAATAAATATCCATGGGTTATAATAACGATTGGTTGTTAAAGAGACCGGGATCGGATATTGTCTTATAGCCGGACAATACCGAAAACCACTTTAACAACTGTGTACGAGATGAAGATTCCAGAATGAAGTAGGATGGTGGCGACGTTCTCGAGGTATGTTACGTGGACCCAACTCCCGTGAGTTGGCATATATGACTAAAACAGGAGCTATACCGGGCTACACAAAGGGTCGCACCCTTTCATCGAGCATGCTCCTTCGGAAACTAGTCTATTACTGTTGTGATTCGATTCGGTGGCGCCACTTTGATTCGGGGGTATTGTTCGAGGTGGGCGGAAGCTGCTGGCTTGCCGTCACCACCGGTCCGGGAGTGCAAACGGTGTATCCACCCTGGCATTGCCTCGCGTGCCGTGTCATATCCTTATATCGAGCCCACTACGATTTTGGTTTTAAAGATCCGACCGCGTTAAGGTTCACCATCCCCTTAACGCTATTTTCTATATGATTATACTTTACTGATTAGACACTACCGTATATAGCGTATATTACTACATAGTAAATAGTTTAACGGATCCTTAGAGGATGGGCGGTCCCAAGCATCCTATAAGTTACTGATGCATTTTGTTACTGTTCACTTGAGTTGATTTACAGTTTATAAGTATTTATGTCCTGACTCGAGGGTTTTGTGTTTTGCTTTACGCTCGGGTCAGATTGATTGAGTTAGCATTCAAGATTCACCTTCGGCGTTGGAGCTTTCCTTGAATATCCAGCCATCTATTTTGTTTCAGTATCCAGTGGTTCAGTGATGTATCTGATTTGTACCTGAGGTATCTTGTTACTCTTCTGTTGTATCTTATTTAACTCTGATGTATCTCATATTTTATATAGTAGCTTCATGAACTACTATCTCTTTTCTTCCGCTGCATTTTTATATACTCTGTGTCTGTGATCTATGATTTTTATTTACTGTATATTCTGAGGTTTGCCAAAATTTTATTTACAACGCGGTATTTTGAGCAATTCAATTCTGGCATGAGTGTCTACCTATACACTTATAATGAATGCGAATGGTTGAAAATACCTGGTTGTTACATGCCCTCTTTGGATCTTTGAGAAGATTCTTGTGATATTGATTTATCTCTTATTGATTGATCTTCTGTTGATCATCATTTGCATACTTATAGTAGTATGTCTGTATGGATATTTTATGTTTATGCCATATCTTTTATTTTATATCATGTCATCTGATATTTATAGCTAGACTGATCCGTTTATTATTTTCTTAAATAATACTCGGGTCAGACCGAGATGTTACAAGTGCTTCTGCTTGACTTCTTCCCTGGATTTGCTACTCTGACTTTTGGCTAACTATTTAGATTAGCAGTTTTTGTTGTATACACATGAGATATAGACTCATAGGTGTATTCTTTTGCATAGCACGTGTTGCTATTCTTTTGTATTATTGTGGATCTTTTTGACCACTACTCTGATGTACACGTTCATGTGTTAGTTATATATTCATATCTTCTTCCGCCTTTGTGATATGGATGTCTGTGACTGATTTGTGTTATGCTTATTTCTATGTTTGTTTCCGAAGATTATTTATAGCCACCGTGTGATAAGCAATTACATGGATGGTCGCTCCTTAACAGCCTTATTCTCCATGCTAGTTGACAGCACTACACCGTAGTGTTCTTGGCTAGCGTGGGTATAGAGGTGGGGCGTTACAGATAATGAAGGTTATTAACTAAGGAAGAAATATGTAACAATTGCATTTATTTGTAAGTGGAAATAAAACGTTAATGATTACAAGTATTTAAGATTAACCATCTATTTAGTATATTTAATTATAACTGATAATCAACTAAAATAAATAATAGATAATTATTACATTAACGTTAATTGGAGTAATACTTGAAATTTAATATTTAGATATTAGGTACATATAAATTTAGATGAAATTGGAGATATTTACGTAATGAAATATGAATCCAGTGGTAAATTCATGTATTTGACAATAATAAATGGAAAGAAAATTTAATTAAATTATTGAAAACTAAATTTATAATTTGGTGTAATTAATGAAATTTGGGAATTTCAAAATTTTAATTCGACAAGTTAAATTTTGTTTAAATTAGTATAGATGATTGAAAAATTTATAATAATAAGAATCGTCAATTATCAAAGAGGAATGGGAAATTTGATTTAATTGACTAATTTTTAATTTATTTAATTAATATAAAAATAGCCATTTTGGTCACAGACTCGGATTTCGATGAAACCAGTTTTGTCGAATCCGTAACAGTGAATTATTGTAGTGTTTCAAGTTTCGTAGCAATCAGACTTGTCGTTTGATCGTACGAACGCGAAACGCCTTGAAATCGATTTAATTAAAATCAATTTGAAATCAATTTGAAAATATTGATTTCATCATAACTTCTTCATACGATGGAATTTGGACGTGAAACTTTTTCCATCGCGTTCAGAATATTTTAAATCACCTATTAGGATATATGGGTTTAACAAATTTCATTCCGAGGTCCGAACGGGCTTTTGGGCCACGGTAGCGTGAGCACGTATATCTGTCAACCCGATCCATCTATTTTTCAACTTTGACTATAAATACCCTACTAAACCCTAGCCTCCGCCTATTCTCATTTTCTATGCATAAATTTCATCAGTTCATCCTCTTCCTCAATGGGTGCAGAACCCTAGATCTAATTACGAGTCAAATTCAAAAGTGAGAAATTCAAAGTCCTCTGAAAAATCCCAAAAAAATATATGTTGAAGCTCTCAACTAGCGTTATTCACTGCTGGTGTTCGTTTTTCGTTTTGGATGGTCGTTTGACCATTAAAAATTGAGGAAGTTTCGGCCGTTCGTGGTTAGGCGTTGGATTGTGCGCTGGATCGTCGTCCTGGGTTCGATCGGGTTGCGCTGTTGCGTAGAGGGGTTCATGGGCTTTCAATCTATGCGGTTACTTTGTACAAAAGGTGACCGATTTCGCCAAAAATCGATGGGAAACGGCCGAAAAACGCTTCGGGTTGGGGAGCTCACGGCGGCGCCGAGTGGTTCCAGGTGGGGTCAGGCGGTTCGGCTCGTTATGGGGAGTGTGGCCATGCCAATCGATCGAGATGCAGGGCAGTGAGGCGACGGCAAAATCTCACGTGATGGTGGCGGCGCTATTCCTGGACGCGATTTTAGGGTTGGGGTTTCTGCATATCGCATGCGTGATGGCTTGGGCGCGTGGGAGAAGGAGGTCTGTGACGTGGCAGGTTAATTTTTTTTATTTTGTTTTAATTAAATTTCAACTCGTTCAAACTATAATAACTTCCACATACAACATCCGTTTTACACGCAAAATTTTTTTGGATCGTTTTTAAATTCCGGACACTTTGGCGCAGGTTTGGACAAATTCTGATATCGTTTGATTTTTGGGTTTAAATTCGATTTAAATTCAAAAGGCGAGTGTTTTAACCCACTCACAACTTCTAAAATTTCCTATGTCTGTTAAATTGATTTAAGATATGAGTAGAAATTTATTTATGACTCTTTGGCATGTTTTATTCATCATCTCTGTTAAATCACATTTATTTAATTTAACTGTTAATTAATTTTATTATTGCATATAGATTTACAGTTAAAAATTTATTTATTTGCATAGAAACTGCTAGTTAAACAGTTAATAAATTTATTATTGAATATAAATTGTTAGTTAATACCTGTTATTTATTATCTGTTATATTTTATGTGCTCTATATTGATGTTGTTTAAATTGGATGATGATTGTAAATAAATGGATGTATGATTTCAATGGATGAATGGGTGTTATTTATATAAACTGCAAGTTAGCATGCATTTCATTTCATTCGGGATTGCGGTTTGAAATGATATATAACCGTAATTTTTATTATTAATTACGGATCGAAATGATAAATATCCGTATCACTTGACCATATGATAGAAAATTATATACAGGCACCACGGTCTATGTATATAAATTATTTTAAAAAATAAATTCCATGGTTTGGATAGGATACGGTTTAATAAATATTAATTTTTGATATTATATAAATATTATTCTATATATACCTAAATGGTTAAACTATTGAATTTATACTATGTATAATTTTGTTAAATAAAATATACATAAGTTGAGTAATGGAGTTGGATTATTTATATTTTTGGTTAAATACGTTTTAAGATATTGTATATATAGAGAGAGTTTAATGGTTTAAATCAATTAAGATTGGAAGGTAAATTAGAAATTTAATTGGAATTGAGCGTATTTAAGAATTTAACTCCATAAGTTGATGTAGAACTTATAGCTTGAAATTTTAAAGTATGATGTGTAAAACTGAAATTTTATTCAAAATGAATTAAATGAATATTTCTATTATAAATGGATTAAAGGAAATATTTAGTTATAGGTAATTTTAGTTTTATTCAAATGGTTATGGATTTAGTATGCGATATTTCAAAACTAAATCATAGGACCTTTAATTGTTGAATAATAATTTCCCATCTTAAAATTTTGGAAGTGTAATACTTAAAGTTTGAAATATATAAAATTTGAAGTGGTTTTGGAAACTGAAGTGAATTTAAAATGTATGGATTAGACTTAATTTAAAATCAATAAATTTGTAAAGCCGTGGAAATTATTTACTTTGTAAAGTAATATAAAATCAACTATTTTACATACCGTTGGGTATCCAAACCATTTAAGCTTTAGAAGTTATGGTTTTAAACCTATGAATTTTGAAGTATTATGTTTTAAAGTTATAATTCAAATGTCCAGTTTCCAGATATAATTTTTTTTAAAGCAGTATGATTTTGGAAAAGAAATATATTTGAAATAAAAATGATATTATTGATTTGGGTTTTATAAAAATAATATCAAAATGAGTTGTTTTGGAAATGGAATTAATATAGTATTTATGGGTTTTGAAATGGATAATTATATTCTGGTTTTAAAGCATAAACTATTTTAAAGACCGCGGTGTTATAATAACGTTTGGTTGTTGAAGAGACCAGGATCGGAAGTTGTCATACTCTCTGCCAACTCCGAAAACCACTTTAACAACCGTGTACGCGGTGGAGATTCCAGAATGAAGTAGGTTGGTGGCGGCGTTCCCTGTAAGGTAAATACGTGGACCCAACTCCCGTGAGTTGGCATAAGGTGGCTAAAACAGGAGCGATCGATGGGTTAATAAGGTAGCACCTTTGATCCGACACATCCCTTCGATATTATACTTTGACTTTTGGATTGATTCAGTGGCCAATTTTTTTTATTCCTTTGATTTGGGGGTGTTGTTCGAGGTGAACGGTAGCTGCGGCTATGCGTTACCACCGACCTGGAAGCGTAATTGGTATATCTACCCTGGCATTGCCTAGTTTTGCCGTGTCACCTACCCTAGCACGCCTTATACGATTTTGGTTTTGTACCATACCTATGGAGTGCCCTCTGACGACGCCGGGTACGGGGGAGATTACGGTACTGTATAGACTATGGGAATATATAACCGTGTTAAGGTGGAAAATGCAAAGCCTTAACGCTATTTAAAAGTAAGTTTATTTTACAAATACACACTATTATAATAGCGCAATATACTACGTAGTAAATAGTTAACAGATCCTTAGGAGATGTAAATCCTGAGCATCTCTTGAGTTACTGCACTAATATTTATTTCTGTTGATTTAACTTACATAAGATCTTTTAGTTCTGACTCGAGTGTTTTGTCTTTTCAATTCGCTCGAGTCAGTCCGAGCGTTTCAGGATTTGAAGATTTTGTTCTGGAGGACAAAGATGAAGATTTGTAGTATTACTATCTACTATATTATCCCACTACACTATTTAATTCCGCTGCATTGATATTATTGGTATGTGAACTCTGATATTTAATTGTATAAAGAAGAATCAAATGTTTTGTAAACAGTTTTGTGAACTGTATATTTTATTATTATATTTTATCCTTCCGCTGTGAGATTCTGTTTTTTTATTATTTCTTTCTTGTTTTTCTTATTCACCCTATAACAATCCGCCCTTCCGTATGGTTTGAATTGGCACGTGTGTCGATTTATAGCATGCGAAAAGGCAGGACGTTACATCTCGTATCAGAGCTTTGTTTTAGCGATAAACCTTAGCTTTATGGGGTTTGACTCTTTGTTAATAGGGTAGTAATACCCTATGGGAGTCGCTGAGCGTATATATATGAGACAGCGTATTTGTTAGTGTTATAAAAAGGTTTTAATATTGTGTTAACCTGTTCCGTTTTGTATTTATAAATTCTGGTTGATGCATGGGATGCTATGACATCAATAGGGATTTCTAAACACTTAATAGGACAGACTGACATGATATTTGTTTTAAATATAGGTGAATGAAATAATTTTACCTACTATATTTTCTATATATAAAGTAAAATTTTATAAAGTCTATATTTGGGTGTATTATATTGATTTTTCGGTAATAAAGTTTATAATTAATGGTCGAAATAAGACTTAAAATAAATAAAAACTGGAAATATAGAACTTAAGTTCCAGGGTTTTTGAAATTCTTTAAATTGATTTTTGAATATAATAATAATATTATTTAGAAGTGTTTTCGGATATAAATGTTCAATATAAATTGAAAGAAATGTTTTAAAAGAAATTTTGGGAAGAATAAGTTTTGTACTCCCCTCTCTGTCACTGGAAAATAATTTTGGTGATGAGTGCACGCATCATCGACATTCATTTTCGAGTTTCGAATTGGGAAGGCCACTGTAGTAATTTACTGTAGAATTGTTTAAGAAATTTTATCGTTTTAATTATAATTGGATATATATATATATATATATATATATATATATATATATATATGTATGTATGTTAAGTGTAGATATCTATCTATTATCTTAAATGATTTAAAATTTAACCCGGTAATTGGTTCTTAAAGTTCTAGTTAATTAATAGTAAATTAAGTGTAGCAAATTGGAACCTTTAATTAAAGTAAAAATTTAATACAATAGGAAGATAAGTAATGTAAATAAACGATTATGAACCTTAGTAAATGAATTAATGAAATTCTTTGTTTATAAGAATTTATGTTATAAGGTTACAAATTTGGTGTAATTGAAATGTTACTATTATTAAATATAATAGAAATGTAATCATTAAATAAATGCATGAAATTAAAAGCAAGTTGAAATTGTAACTTATAAAACGAATATATAATTATTGAACCATTAATTAATTAAAGGAATTGAGAAGAAACTTGTATAATTGTCACTTACATTCTTAAAGCACATATATAACTTACCATATAATAAAAGTTACAATGTTAGTAAGAGAATGTAAAGGGGAAACCTTGCAAGTAAAGCTTGAGGTAATGAAAGTATTCAGTGAATTTGCTGTTATAAATGAAAATTTAATGTTATAAACTTAAGTTATGAATTGAAATTTTACCATAATTAAAGGTAAGTATTATAATTAGATGATTTTAAACTTAAGAAAATAAAACGAATTTCTATAATAAATAAGAATTGATGTGTAGTTGTATAAATTTAAGTATAATTGAATGTTACTAATTAAAACGATAGAGGCAAATATCGTAAGTATTGTTATAAGATTTTAAACTTAAGATAATGAAATTAAGCAGTGAATAAATGAAAATAAATGGATAAACCATTATATAAATGAAAAAAAAATCACTGAAATGAATGAAAGAAAGGAAATTAAACAACTAAGGTATGAAATAAAATTAATAATAAGTAAAGTTGATTTGAATTGTGCTATTTGGTTATGGTTGTTGGGGTAAGGATACTTTAGATTTGCATGGATGTGTGAATAAACTATTTAGATTTATCTAAGACTGTTGAGTAAATGATACGCTAGTGGTTTATTCTTCATTCCGTATAATTTAAAAGTTTTGAAACCCGAACAACTATTTATTGTTTGATTGAATGGTTGTTTTGTATTTGTTGTGTATGCTGTTTGTTGAAATTGATGGTTGTTGTATTGATTTGTTGTTAGTGATTGAAACCACTTAAATATTTCACTTTATATAAATTGTTAACCCTTTGGATTACATAAGTAAAATGCAGCTTATGGAAGCAATTGCTACTGCATTTGGTTTCATAAATTAAGCGTTAATTGCCCGACAAATAGGTATGTTTTCGGATTACGGTTTATAGCGCTATTTTATATATTTTCCCGGGTTGGGATATAATATTTTGGATAATATTTGTAATATAATTGTTATATTTAATATTATATTTTCTCCCGAGCCTCTCCGTACTGCCAAAATTTTCCGTAAATTTTGAACTTTGAAATATTTTTAAAATGTTTTCCAAACTTTAGTAATTTAAGTATAAAAAGATTTAATAGTTATAAACTGAGATATTTTATCTAAATTAATTAATTAATTTTATAAATTAAATTGTTTATGAAGTTAATGTTTGAATAAGGTATATTGATTTCTTAGTTCTTCGCTTCCCTTATCTTCCTTTTCGGGGACGAAAAGTTTTGAGTGGGGGAGAGTGTAACGACCCGTAAATTTCGACAATTTAATTTGTTAATTTAATAGGATTTTGTAATTTATTTTTAGTAGAAATAATAAAAGGGGGTAAATTAATATCAAAATGAA
Organism: Allium cepa; assembly: GCA_030765085.1. Taxonomy (NCBI): domain Eukaryota; kingdom Viridiplantae; phylum Streptophyta; class Magnoliopsida; order Asparagales; family Amaryllidaceae; genus Allium; species Allium cepa. Next base: position 172,346,020 of record CM060932.1, read on the forward strand.
GGCTAAAATAAAATATATGAATGGTAATTAAGCCAATTTATTTGTAATATGAATAAAATTTCAATAAATAAAATGGTGTAAATATTGTACCTGGATATAATGTGAATATGGAAATTATAGGGTACGCATTAAATTAGTAAGTGTAAGGACTCATTGTTACACTAATTGATTTTAATTAGGGATGCGTTATTCAAGTTAATAATTTATAAACTTGGATGAACGTTTCAATTTGAGAAATTATTTTTAAATGATAAGGCTTAGTATAAATGAAATAATTAGGGAAATTGGTATTTAATGAAATTAAGTGTTGGTATATTACGTAGATAAGGATTTAGATGAAGTGGGTTAATTTATGAAATAAAATTTAAGGATAGAAACTATTATAAATTACCTAATAAAATTGGTCAATGAATTTATTGTAAATAAAGTTCATTTAAAATGTTAGGTGATTATAGTGTTGTTATTAATAATAAACATTACTTAAATGATTTTTATTATAGTAACGGAAGTGTAAAGATAAATTGATAAAAGCATTAATTTAGCTAATTAGTAATTTGTGGTTTGGGAATAATAACGCATTAGTGTGATTCAAGATAAACGGTAACAAATATTTAGGGTACCTATTTATCTAGCCTGTTAATTTAATATGGGAAATTGCGATAAAACTAAATCTAATCATTGGTTGGTTAATGTGATTTTGTTAATAATGGAAATTTTATGAAACATGCATTTAAGGGCGTGAAACCAAGTGAACCAATTTATTTAGAATAGTTAATCGTAATTAAAGGATATAAATTTGCTAAGTTATAATTAATGGAAAATGTAACAACCCGCATATTTATCGATTTTATATTTAAATATTTTATTTAAATATTTTGTCGTTAATCGGATATTGGTCTGAAAAGCTACTTTTTGCAAACGGTCAAATTAGGGCTCGAGACCACTTCCATTGAGTTCGAAATGTCGTTTACAGTTTCTTTAAGTATAAACATTGATAGGTTTGGAGTTAGTGGAATTTCACTTACTTTTCCCGCTTTGGACTTTGGGTTAGATTAGTCATTATAACTCAAACCCACTTCTCTCCTTCTCCTCACTCTTCATAAATTTCCTAACAACCAAGCTTTAGCATTAATGGTGAGTGGAAGGGGAAATTAATATTCCAAGCTCAAATTCTCTTGCAAATCCAACATTCAATTCCAAATTCAAGAAGAAGATATTGGATTCAAGCTTGTGATTACTTCTCCATTTCTTTCAAGCTTTTCTTCATAAATTTGGTGCAAAGGTGAGATTTTTATCTCACAATTCTAGCCTATAAACATATTGGACTGTTGGGAATGATTCCCTATCACTTTTGCATGCACATTTGCATTTGGTTTAGATTGGATTAGCGAAAAACTCCAATTTTTAGTTGTTTGGTGAATTTCCTGAGTTTAGGTCGCTCTGCCCAGGTTAGGTCGCTCGGAATCATTAGCTCGCGCGCGTGGAAAAGTCATGGCCTTCAGATTTTTCGTTCTCTGACCATAGGTCGTAGGTCGCTAGCTCATAGCTCGTATTTGAGCTTAGGTCGTAGGTCGCTAGCTCGTAGCTCGTAGCTCGTATTTGAGCTTAGGTCGTAGGTCGCATCACCCTTAAGTCGTTTGACCCTTAGGTCGTAACACATAGGTCGCTCGGCCATATTTATATCCTTAGGTCGCGAGTTTCACTAGCTCGCGTAATCCCATAGGTCGCTTGACCTTATGACGTTAGGTCGCTGGCTTTATACACTTTAGGTCGTATGACCTTGGGTCGTTTCACTTTAGGTCGTTTGACCCGTGTTATCTTAATTCGTTCGACCTGATGCCTCTCTTAGTTCGCGCATCCCCTTCGGTCGCTAGGTCTTAGGTCGCGCATCGCCTTAAGTCGCTCGACCTGCTCTCACTTTAGGTCGCGCCATCTTTTAGGTCGCGTACCACACTTTAGACCGTAGTCCCTTAGGTCGCTTGCACCTTAGGTCGGCCTCGTTAGCATGCATTTCATTTCATTCGGGATTGCGGTTTAAAATGATATATAACCGTAATTTTTATTTTTAATTACAGATCGAAATGATAAATATCTGTATCACTTGACCATAGAATAGAAAATTATATACAGGCACCGCGGTCTATGTATATAAATTATTTAAAAAAAATTCGATGGTTTGGATAGGATACGGTTTAATAAATATTAATTTTTGATATTATATAAATATTATTCTATATATACCTAAATGGTTAAACTATTGAATTTATACAATGTATAATTTTGTTAAATAAAATATACATAAGTTGAGTAATGGAATTGGATTATTTATATTTTTGGTTAAATACGTTTTAAGATATTGTGTATATATATATATATATATATATATATAGAGAGAGAGTTTAATGGTTTAAATCAATTAAGATTGGGAGGTAAATTAGAAATTTAATTGGAATTGAGCGTATTTAAGAATTTAACTCCATAAGTTGATCTAGAACTTATAGCTTGAAATTTTAAAGTATGATATGTAAAACTGAAATTTTATTCAAGATGAATTAAATGAATATTTCTATTATAAATGGATTAAAGGAAATATTTAGTTATAGGTAATTTGGGTTTTATTCAAATGGTTATGGATTTAGTATGCGATATTTCAAAACTAAATGATAGGACCTTTAATTGTTGAATAATAATTTCCTATCTTAAAATTTTGGAAGTGTAATACTTAAAGTTTGAAATATATAAAATATGAAGTGGTTTTGGAAACTGAAGTGAATTTAAAATGTATGGATTGGACTTAATTTAAAATCAATAAATTTGTAAAGCCGTGGAAATTATATACTTTGTAAAGTAATATAATTCAAATGTCCAGTTTCCAGATATTAATTTTTTTTAAAGTAGTATGATTTTGGAAAAGAAATATATTTGAAATAAAAATGATATTATTGATTTGGGTTTTATAAAAATAATATCAAAATGAGTTGTTTTGGAAATGGAATTAATATCGTATTTATGGGTTTTGAAATGGATAATTATATTCTGGTTTTAAAGTATAAACTATTTTAAAGACCGCGGTGTTATAATAACGTTTGGTTGTTGAAGAGACCGGGATCGAAAGTTGTCATACTCTCTGCCAACTCCGAAAACCACTTTAACAACCGTGTACGCGGTGGAGATTCCAGAATGAAGTAGGTTGGTGGCGGCGTTCCCTATAAGGTAAATACGTCGACCCAACTACTATGAGTTGGCATAAGGTGGCTAAAACAGGAGCGATCGACGGGTTAATAAGGTAGCACCTTTGATTGAACACATCCCTTCGATATTATACTTTGACTTTTGGATTGATTCGGTGGCCACTTGTTTTTGATTCCTTTGATTTAGGGGTGTTGTTCGAGGTGGGCGGTAGCTGCGGCTACGCGTTACTACCGATCCGAAAGCGTAATTGGTATATCTACCCTGGCATTGCCTAGTTTTGTCGTGTCACTTACCCTGCGCGCCATATACGATTTTGGTTTTGTACCATACCTATGGAGTTCCCTCTGACGACGCCCAGTACGGGGGAGATTACGCTACTGTATAGACTATGGGAATATATAACTGTGTTAAGGTGGAAAATATAAAGCCTTAACGCTATTTAAAAGTAAGTTTATTTTACAAATAGATACTATTATAATAACGCAATATACTATGTAGTAAATAGTTTAACGGATCCTTAGGAGATGTAAATCCCGAGCATCTCTTGAGTTACTGCACTCATATTTATTTCTGTTGATTTAACTTACATAAGATCTTTTAGTTCTGACACGAGTGTTTTGTCTTTTCAATTCGCTCGGGTCAGTCCGAGCGTTTCAGGATTTGAAGATTTTATTCTGGAGGACGAAGACGAAGATTTGTAGTATTACTATCTACTATATTATCCCACTACACTATTTAATTCCGCTGCATTGATATTATTGGTATGTGAACTCTGATATTTAATTGTATAAAGAAGAATCAAATGTTTTGTAAACAGTTTTATGAATTGTATATTTTATTATTATATTTTATCCTTCCGCTGTGAGATTCTATTTTTTTTATTTCTTTCTTGTTTTTGTTATTCACCCTATAACAATCTGTGACGACCGCCCATGACTCCTGCACCGAAACAAGGAAATAGTGCGCTGAAAGTGTGCCAGGCAGCCATGGACGATTGTCAGGGTAAGGTAAAAACATCAAACTCTATCGTAAAACTCACAGCGCATGGATAAAATACAATAGAGAAATATAATATAGTGAAGCTCCCATAGAACAGAATATCATCATCTAATCATAATAGCTTTATACATGGTCTGAATCATGAATACAAGAACCATCACTACATAGCACTCAGAGTAATCAACAATCAGCGGAATATCCAGTACATAGAATATGAAAATAATATGTAAAGCCTCCTGCTCGTCTTCGTCATCATCAGCGTGAGCCACTAAGATCAGCACCTGCCACCTGTCACCTAGTCTGCCCATCCCAAACATGGATGAACAGCCCAAGGTAATAAGAGGAGACATAAAACCTTGAGTCAGACAACAGTCTTAGTGAGCAGTAAATCAACTATCAAACATACCAAAGGAACATAAAGGATAAAAGGAATAGGAACTCAAATCATCCCACTCCACCTCTTTCTACAGTGATAGCCCCCAGACACACACTAAGGAGAAGCAAGCATAGCAAAGCAGATAATTAAAGTAAAGCAATAATCACTCGAGTCTAGGTCGATGTTTTCCAAATACAAACCCCCAAGGCCTAAACCAAGATCAGATAAGCACCCAGAAAACACCGCTCTTGAGACCGAATGATGATACTACCAAACATCCATGACTCTGGCTATCACTGTTATCATTGCCTTGATTTTATCGTTAATTGAATGACCAACTCATCTTTCAACCATCCGTCAAGGGCTAATGGCAACCCCGGTTCTAGACATAACTCCGCACGTCACCGTGACCCGTGCCTAGGTATAACGGATCTACCCAGAGTACTAGCACGTCATCATGACCCGCGCCTGGGTATAACGGATCTACCCAACGTACTCTTGCTTTGAGCTTGCTAGAACCTTCAATAACGATAAGATCTCAGCCTTCTAGTCATCCTCCTCGACGACTATTCCCATTATAGCTCAAGCACCTCTCGAGCCCACCATTATCCACCAAAACTCGAACCATATCACCGAGTTAACATCATGCTTGGAATGATCCCGCCTGGACTAGACCAAGAGTATCTCATATCATACTTTGCTTCATCGCATCTTAGCAAAGTCCATATCATGCTTCGCCTCATCATATCACGGCAAAGTCCATCATCATCATACTTTGCTTCCTCGTATCATCGCAAAGTCCTCGAATCCATCCATATGAGCTTCCTCATCCGCTTCATATGCCACAAGCAGCTTTCACCATTCAAGAGCCTTTCCACTTAGCTTTTGAATCATCTTCGACCATCTTGTTCCAAATCAACTACTAGCTAACTTGAAACAATCAAATCAATCATACATTCAAACAATCAATCATTCAAACAAGATCTAATAAGCAATATTAACTATAATGGCAATTTCGTAAATAAATGAGTGAAAGTCTATCATACATGAATTATGGATTTCTAGCATAGATCTATCAAATATAAAACATGGGTTTTGTTCCTATAACTCGATAAATGAATTTGCATAGGTAAACATCTTCATAAACAATGGATCTACATGCAGACTTAAGAGAAATGCGAGAAATCACTATCTTTAACACATAAACGAACCACCACTCCAATATACTCCTTTGGATCCGTGTGAGAGATAATCACCACTCACCGAATCACCCAAACACTTCAAAAACTAATCACTTCAGATCTGGACAGCAAGGATTCAAGCTCGATTTGTTGAAATCTCGCTTGAAATGGTGAAATCTAGCTTCGTCGGAAGAAGATCTTCAACTTTGGCTCTTCAATCTTCGATCTTGATCTTCGATCTTGACGGATGTTAGCACAAGATTGAAGTAGAGAAAGAAGTGAAGATAATGTTGTGGTCGAGTTTCCAAAATGGCAGCACTTCGTCGCTTCAAAATCCGGTGCCAAAAAGTGGGCCAAACCCCTCTATTTATAGGCTGAAATCACCCTTAGGTCGCCCAGACTTAGGTCATTGCCGACCTAAAAACCCCGACCTAACATAGGTCGCTGCCGACCTATACACTCCAACGACCTAATGGCCTAACCAACCCAGAAACATATGAGCTAACAAACACGGCCGACCTATCTCTATGCCGACCTAACTAAATGCCGAGTCAACGACCTAACTCCCCAGGCCTTCACGCGACCTAACAACATACGACCTATCTGGGTTAAGGACTCACGCGGCTTAGCGATCTAACAAACCCAACGACCTAAAACAAGCGTGACCTAACAGACCCGACCTACCACAGACATAGGGTCTAACGACTCACGACCTAACCACTAAGTCGCTCGCGACCTAACCACATCTCCTTCACACGACCTATCTTTAACTCGTCCTCCCGACCTAAGCCAATATTCCTTAGATCGCTCATCCTTATAGGTCGCCCACTATCTTAGGTCGCTAACTCCCATTACGTCGGTCACTCTCTTAGGTCGTTCCTCTATCTTAGGTCGCTCAACCGACCTAACTCTTAACACGTTAAAACCCTAACTCGTGTCACATGCTAACCCGTTGACTGGCTTGCCCTCTTAGGTCGGCCATAGCTTAACTCGCCAACTTCCTTAGGTCGCCATACCCTATAGGTCGCTAATCTACCTAAACCGGCCTATCTCCTTAGGTCATTCCTCACGACCCTAACTTCCTAGGTCGCTAACTACCTTAGGTCGCTCTACCGACCTAACTCCATCACGACCTAAGCTTAAGCTGCCTACACAAGTTAACCTCCCAAACGACTTAGGCTAGGGATAACATAACACTAACGACCTGCAAATTCTACGATCTATCGACACGTAAAATACGGGTCGTTACATTCTCTCCCCCTTAGGAATTTCGCCCCCGAAATTCCAAGCAAACAACAGCAATCAAAGATATTCCGCATGCCTACCATCCATAGCAATCAACAAATCATGCATCCAATTCTAACCTAGCATGCAGAATTCTAAGATAGGAATCAAGTTACAAATTCATGAGATGTCACGACACCTTAGGGCCATACCTCGAAGAGTTCGGGATGAGCTGCCTTCATCCTCTCTTCCTCCTCCCACGTACAGTCGTTAACATCTTCACTCCATTGTATCTTGAGCAACGTAATCGTCTTCCTCCTAAACTGTTTCGTATCGGTTTCAACAATACGAAGCGGCTTACGAGGTCTTCTAACAACTGGATCAACCTCCAAATCTTCACAGCTATCAGCTGAAACCACTGTGCTCGAATCGTGCACATACTTCCGTAGATAAGATACATGAAAAACATTGTGCACACCCGCCATCTTTTCCGGTAACTCCAATCTATAAGCGAGCTGTCCAATTCGCTCGATAATCGGGAATGGTCCAACAAATCTCGGGGTCAATTTTCCTTTCTTCCCGAATCGAATAACATTCTTCAATGGAGAAATCTTCATAAAAACCATGTCACCTATGTCGAACTCCAACTCCTTTCGACGTTTATCTGCATAACTTTTCTGACGATCCTGGGCTGCCTTCATTCGTTGTCGAATGATCTCTATACAATCCGAAGTCTGACGAATCATCTCTGGCCCAAGAATCAGCTTTTCTCCAGCTTCCAACCAATATGTCGGAGAGTTACACGGTCTTCCATACAAGGCTTCATATGGTGCCATACCAATACTTGACTGGTAACTGTTATTATATGCAAACTCCACCAAATGAAGATGATCTTCCCATGATCCTCCGAAATCCAAAACACATGCCCTCAGAAGATCTTCCAAAACTCGGTTGACCCTCTCAGTCTGACCATCTGTTTGGGGATGATAAGCTGTACTCAAACACAACTCAGTTCCCAAAACCTCCTGGAAGCTCTTCCAAAATCCACTAGTGAACAATGGGTCTCGATCGCTCACTATACTCTTTGGAATACCGTGGAATCGAAATATCCACTTAACATACAATTCAGCCAACTTTGACGCAGTCCTAGTTGATCGAACAGGAATGAAACTTGCCCTCTTAGGTCGGCCATAGCTTAACTCGCCAACTTCCTTAGGTCTCCATACCCTATAGGTCGCTAATCTACCTAAACCGGCCTATCTCCTTAGGTCGTTCCTCACGACCCTAACTTCCTAGGTCGCTAACTACCTTAGGTCGCTCTACCGACCTAACTCCATCACGACCTAAGCTTAAGCTGCCTACACAAGTTAACCTCCCAAACGACTTAGGCTAGGGATAACATAACACTAACGACCTGTAAATTCTACGATCTATCGACACGTAAAATACGGGTCGTTACATTCTCTCCCCCTTAGGAATTTCGCCCCCGAAATTCCAAGCAAACAACAGCAATCAAAGATATTCTGCATGCCTACCATCCATAGCAATCAACAAATCATGCATCCAATTCTAACCTAGCATGCAGAATTCTAAGATAAGAATCAAGTTACAAATTCATGAGATGTCACGACACCTTAGGGCTGTAACATCCCGTATTTTTAAGCTATTCAAATTGAACATTTAATTCATTTTAAATGTTGAATATGAATTATAATTTGAATTTAGAGATAGATGACTTTGGTTAAGTTAATAAAATTAGTCAAAAATTCAAATACGAGAACTAAATTGAAAATTGGATAATAATAATTGAATATTGGATTTAGATAATTTTGGAAATTGGATGTGAATTGATATAAAAATGATGTTAAATGTGTTTTCATGTTCAATTGGACATGATTGATATTATTGGAATTTTAGAAGAATTTTAAAATCGATAAATTAATATTTGGGAATTTATATTAATTTAAAATGAATTTAATATTATTAAATATTGCAATTAATCCGGTTTAAGTCCAGAATGGACCGGGATGATTTCTAATATATTTATAAATTCAATATGAATTATAATTAAGTTAATAAAATTTTAAAAGTGGAAATTTTGAGTGATTTCGATAATTTCGAAAATCGCTTAATTAAATTGACGAGTTAAAATAGCCTTCCGGGGCACAGTCTTGGAATTCGACGAAACCAGTTTCATTGGATCCGTAATAGTTATTTATTATCGAATTTCAATTTTCGTAGCAATCGGAGTTGTCGTTTGACCCCGGCAGCTCGAAACGCATCGAAATCGTTTTAATCGGTTTAATTTCAAATTGATCGTTTTATTCCGTAACTCGTGCATACGACCGAATTAGCTTACGAAACTTGTTCCATTGTGTCCGGAACGCGGAAAAACCTTAGAATCGCCTGTAGGAACGCGAGAATTGGAGTTCGTTTGCATAAGTGGTTAAAAAGAGAATTTTATTAATTAAATATTATTAAACCATTTATATATCTCAACATTTAATCCAAAACCCTAGTTCGTTCAGGCCGCCATCTCCTAACGTTTAATGGCCGATATTACTCGTGCTTTCCCTCTCCTTTTCTCTCGATCCAGGCCTCGAATTCGAAAATCTTCAACTGCAAAATGGAAGAACGCAAGGGGATCTACGAATCCTACGGTTGAGATGTGGTTTAGTGAAGAGAATCACTCTAATGTTGACTCCGTTCGTGCTCGGTTCGAACGCGAATTCCCAGAGCCTAGGGTAGCCGAGCTCGACGTGTTGGCCGGCGTTGGCGTGTCACTCGAAGAGCTTCACGTTGTTGGTCTTTGATCGGTTCCTGGACGAGTTTGGTGGATGTGACTGGGAGAAATCAAATGGCAGTGATGGGTTCATTTTCACCTGTTAACGCGAGAAGAAGATGAAGAAGATGCGGCCCGTTCCTTTTCATAGTGATGAACGGCTAGACGTTGTTTTTGGTAATTTAATAAAAGAAAATTGTTAAATTTTAATTCAAACTTTAAAATCGAATAACTAATTCATATGATATCAGATTTCGACGAATTTGATAGCGCCGGAATCGCTGATAAGAGTACTTCACAGTGGAACAGATCCGGGATCATTCCGGGCAAGTAGAAATTTAGGTTAAATCGAACGTCGTTCGATTTAATTTGAATTTCGAACGCTCGCCGAAACTCAAGGTGAGTTATTCTCACTCACATCTGGATACTAGTAAAGTAGACAGTTAGTATTGATTGTTTATTTGGATGTTTAGCTGTTTATGTTGATTATTATCAAATTGAATTGATATATATATATGGTTGTGCTAATATTTGTGGATGCAGGGAAAACAGGTTGGAGGGATCCAACAGGATTCCTCACATATAGAAATTATTCTTATAATTGATAATGATGCCTGTTTATATTGTGACTGATAAATTTGGATTTAATTTGTATTGTGGTGTTGTTGGATAAACTGTAAATCCTGAATGATAATTTTAAAGAAATTGGAGTTTTAATTATAAAGGAATTAAATTGGGTTTCATAAGAAACCAAGAAAATTGATAAATAAGAAATTTAAAGAATATGAAAATTGGAATCTATTAGTTGGAAATTAAAATAAAGTTAGATTTGGAATATTGCTGAGTAAATTTTAATTCCATAATTAATTTATAAATAGGTAAATTGAATTTTAGAGAGATAAAGGATATTGTTAAATAATGAATTTTAAAAGGATAAAAAATTGAAATCTATTTAAAATGGAAATTAAAATTTGTAACATCTAGAATGATAATCAAAGATAAATGTTATTAGTTGGAAATTTGGGAAAATAAATTGATGTTATAAAACCATAAATCTAAATTGAGATAATTGGACAGAAATCGAAGGAAGGATTTCTGTGATGATTTAGTGGAAATGAGTTTTCCGGGGAAAAACCGAGTTCGAGTTTTAAGTTGATTTTTATAAAAGGAAGTTTTAAAATATTAAATTAGTTTTAAAGAACTGTTTTGAAATTATTGTTTTAAAGTAATAATATATAAATTTGTAATAGAAAATTTTATAAATATCTTAATAATTATGTTTACAAATGGATTTGTTTTAAAAGCTAGTTTTGACTTAAGTATATTGAAATAAGAGTTAATCTTTTTACAACTCTATTTTTAATATATAGTATAACTAAACCTTATTTTAAATTAAGTTATATCTTATAATTAGTTATACTTTAAATATTTTGAAATTTTATTTTGAGTAAAGAATTAGTAGTAAATTATCTATTTTAAAGTATATTTTAAATTTAAATGTTTTTAACTGTTTTTAAATCTAAACTGTTTTGAACTTGGATATTTTCCAATGGAAATATATGGTAACGGATTTACCTTGTAAATGGAGAATTTTGGGAAAGTGTTTTCAAATGAGATTTGGAAATTTGGTAATATATCTTTAAAAAGATATTTGAGATAAATAAATAATTTGGGAATTATTTATTGTGTGATGGATGCTATGGATGTTTATGCATATTGATTGATAGTTAAATCACCGACTATCAATATTGGACAAATGCGATGATCGTTTCGAAGAGACCGGGATCGAGATTTATTTCTCGAAAACCACTTCGATCCGGTTTGTACGTTTTCGTGCGATAAAACGTTTTCGGAGTCGAAGATGGAGCAGTGAAGTGCAAGGGCTAGTCGCTACTAATCCTGAGGATATTTCCAAAATGGATGTAGTAAGAATAGTGCCTTCGGTTCCGTTCGAACCCGGGACGGACTTGTATGGACGAATGCTTCGTGACATCGTCAGCGGACGATGGGCATTCTAAGGGACATGTGCTATAAAGGTATCGTTTAGCCTCGAGCCTCATCAACCGGGAATGACTGAAAATCAGGGGATATGCAGCAAGGCTTCGTGGGTAGCCCCCACTGGAGAGTAAGGTCATCCCTGTCTAGAGGTTCCTTTTTATTTCGGCTTAGTGGTGCGGTTGCTGATCCCAACCGCGGGGTGATCTTATTCGGAATTGCCCATAGGTGATTCCGGTCTTGTGTTGCAGGGGACGAAGGGAGTAGTCCTCGGTACTGTGATCTAGACCACGTACTGTGACAGGTGGTACCCCAGTGCCTAGTCATTGTTGGAAATCCATTTTCCCTACGAGCCTTTTACGAGTTTTGTTTGTATTACCCACTTCGGTGGCTAGTAGCTGGAATTTAATGAATGTAACAATTTCGGCTATTTTATAAGTATTTGTAAATAGACCCTATTATAATATAAGAGGATTTCTATAAAAAGTGTTTTAGCTATCGTAAGGTAAAAACCCGACATGTTTATTTGTGGCGTGGTCTTACGAGATGCTTTTGTTTTCAAAAGGATTTTTGAAACTTTAATAATCAATTGTGTGCATTATTATCAGCTGGTATTTCAGACTGACTCGGGTGTTATTTCGTTATAATGCTCGGGTCAGACCGAGTATTATTTGTTCAGGTCAGGATGCTATGGAGCAGGAGAGGAGCTGGAGTCCGAGACGTATTATATGTACCTATATATATATCCGTTGCTATGTTGTATGGTATGTCTGTTATGTGATGATTGATGTATGAGTTACTCTGATGATATGTTGTATATAAACAGATATAGATTTCATTTTTGTGTAAAGATATATAGTTGCTATTATATTTTATTCCGCTGCGACTGTGAGATTCTGATATTGTTTTAGTTTCTCCTTCCTCTATCTCTTTCTTAAACAAAATTGGTTCGTATTTCTGTGCCACTTGAGTTAATTTCTGTAGAATAGTGTTAATTCAAGGGGTACGGATTTGCGGGTTGTCACAAGGGCCATACCTCGAAGAGTTCGGGATGAGCTGCCTTCATCCTCTCTTCCTCCTCCCGCGTACAGTCGTTAGCATCTTCACTCCATTGTATCTTGAGCAACGTAATCGTCTTCCTCCTAAGCTGTTTCGTATCGGTTTCAACAATACGAAGCGGCTTACGAGGTCTTCTAACAACTGGATCAACCTCCAAATCTTCACAGCTATCAGCTGAAACCACTGTGCTCGAATCGTGCACATACTTCCGTAGATAAGATACATGAAAAACATTGTGCACACCCGCCATCTTTTCCGGTAACTCCAATCTATAAGCGAGCTTTCCAATTCGCTCGATAATCGAGAATGGTCCAACAAATCTCGGGGTCAATTTTCCTTTCTTCCCGAATCGAATAACATTCTTCAATGGAGAAATCTTCACAAAAACCATGTCACCTATGTCGAACTCCAACTCCTTTCGACGTTTATCTACATAACTTTTCTGACGATCCTGGGCTGCCTTCATTCGCTGTCGAATGATCTCTATACAATCCGAAGTCTGACGAATCATCTCTGGCCCAAGTACCAGCTTTTCTCCAGCTTCCAACCAACATGTCGAGAGTTACACGGTCTTCCATACAAGGCTTCATATGGTGCCATACCAATACTTGACTGGTAACTGTTATTATATGCAAACTCCACCAAATGAAGATGATCTTCCCATGATCCTCCGAAATCCAAAACACATGCCCTCAGAAGATCTTCCAAAACTCGGTTGACCCTCTCAGTCTGACCATCTATTTGGGGATGATAAGCTGTACTCAAACACAACTCAGTTCCCAAAACCTCCTGGAAGCTCTTCCAAAATCCACTAGTGAACAATGGGTCTCGATCGCTCACTATACTCTTTGGAATACCGTGGAATCGAACTATCCACTTAACATACAATTCAGCCAACTTTGACGCAGTCCTAGTTGATCGAACAGGAATGAAACTTGCACTCTTGGTCAAACGATCTACAATGACCCAAATCCCTTCATTTCCCGCTCTCGTTCTAGGTAAACCATCGATAAAATCCATCAATATCTGCTCCCACTTCCATGTAGGAACTTCTAATGGCTGAAGCAACCCACTGGGCTTCTTCTGCTCTGCTTTAACCATCTGGCAGTTCATGCACTTGGAAATAAAATTTCCAACATCCTTCTTCATACCTTCCCAGTAATAGGTTCTCTTCATATCCCGATACATCTTATTTCCACCTGGATGAATTGTCAACTTCGAGTGATGACTTTCCCTTAGAACTTCATCTCTCAATTCATCGATATCGGGAACAACCAGTCGTCCTTGCTTGCGAAGCCAACCCTCTTGATCGACATCGAATCCTTTATCCTTCTCTGGTTCCAATCCAGATTCCAAATCACGGATAATCTTGACAAGCTTATCGTCTTGCTTTTGGCTCTCGCCAATCCTTTCCACAAGAGTAGGCCTTATCGATAAGTTTGCCAACATTTCAGGTTCCAATTCACATCTAGGCCTGAAATCAAATCCAGCCAAATACTCGAGACTCTTCCATTCCGAAAACATGACTCCCAATCCCGCATGTCTTCGACTCAACGCATCAGCTACTGCGTTACCTTTTCCCGGAGTATAAGCTATACCAAAATCATATGATGCTAAAAACTCTAGCCATCGTTGCTGCCGAAGATTCAATCCTTTTAGGAGAAAAGATACTTCAACGACTTGTGATCCGTAAACAACTCGAATCGAACCCCCAATAGATAATGTCTCCACATCTTCAGAGCAAACACAATTGCCGCTAACTCCAAATCATGAGTCGGGTAATCCCTTTCATGCGGCTTCAGTTGTCGACTCGCGTACGCAACAACTTTATCCTTCTGCATTAGCACTGCCCCAAGTCCAGTACCACATGCATCGGTGTAAACCACCATCTCATCATTCCCACTTGGAATAGTCAAAACAGGAGCACTCGTCAGTCGCTCTTTCAGGATTCCAAAGGCCTGCTCACACTTAGCATCCCAACTGAATACCTGATTCTTCTTCGTCAATCCTGTCAATGGTGCAGCTATCTTGGAAAAGTCTTTGATAAACCTTCGATAATATCCTGCTAGTCCAAGAAAACTTCTCACATCTGATGCATTCTTAGGTCTGACCCAATCCTGGATCGCCGCCACCTTAGCGGGATCAACCGCTATTCCATTTTCAGAAATAACATGGCCTAAGAATCTCACTTCACTCTTCCAAAAGCGACACTTCGAAAACTTAGCCTTCAGCTAATGTTTCCGCAAGATTTCCAAAACAATACGCAAGTGCGTCTTGTGCTCTTCCTCAGTTCTGGAATAAATCAGAATATCATCCATGAACACAAGTACAAACTTGTTCAACTGATCTCTGAACACTCTATTCATAAGATCCACAAAATATGCTGGTGCGTTAGTCAATCCAAATGGCATTACCAGCCACTCATAAAACCCGGATGGTGTCCTAAAAGCAGTCTTCGGCACACTATCCTTCGCTACTCTCAACTGGTGAAATCCCGTTGCCAAATCCATCTGAGAAAACACCTTCGCCTCTTGGAGCTGATCAAACAAGTCATCTATTCTCGGCTATGGATACTTGTTCTTCTTAGTCACCTTATTCAGCTCACGATAATCAACACACAACCTCAACGATCCATCCGCTTTGGTTGCGAACACAACTGGTGCACCCCATTCGGACACACTACGCCGAATGAATCCTTTCCGCAAAAGGTCATCAACTTGCACCCTCAACTCTTGCTGTTCTCTAGGCGCCATCCGCCTAAGAGGCATCACAACGGGTCTGGCTCCCTCAACTAGATCGATACGAAACTCGATCTCTCTATGCGGCGGTAACCCTTTGACCTCGTCAAAGACATCCTCGAATCCATTCACGATTGGCATCGATGACAGTCCATCCCGTGGAACAACCAGCGAATACATGAAGCTCATGAAGACGCCTTTTTCATGCTCACATCGTATCACAACCTTTCGCCCCTCCACATTCTCGACTGTCACCTCCAATCTCTCACAATCAACCTTTGCCGCATACTTCCTAAGCCAGTCCATACACAAAATAATTCCGAACCCCGCAAAGTTCAGAACAAAGCAATCACAAACAAAAGAGCAATCATGACTCGACACAACTAGACCACGGCATAACATACACAAACAAGACGAACCCCCAACTGGATTAGTCACTACCAATGGTCTATCAACAATTTCCGGTTCCAAACCTAACCGGTCTACCAACTTATTACAAACAAAAGAATAAGACGCTCCAGTATCAAATAACACTCTAATTGGAACACCACAAATGGAAAGAGTACCTTGAACCACCACACTCTTCACCTTCTCTTCAGCAGTAGGAGCTTTCGAAGATGACGGGACAGCCCCCAAAGCATAAGCTTGCACAACCTGCCTGTCCTTTATCGGTTCCGGACAGTTCTTCTTAATGTGCCCCAGCTTATCACAGTTGTAGCACTTCAACAACACCTTCGGATTCTTGCAATCCTTGGAGAGATGGCCCTTCTGCCGACAATTATAGCAGGTCTTTTCCCCCTTCAGCTTCTTCTGACCATCCTTACCCTTCTGTTGTTGCTGCTTCCTCTTTTTGTTTCCACCCTGCTGTGGTTTAGACTCCTCCTTGGTCACAGCAAAAACAGATACTTCCTTAGGAAACAAACTCTCGTGCTTGAGAGCTTTCTCCACCAGCTTCTCAAATGGATCGTCCAGATGATCCACCAACTGTCTTCCAAGATAACTGTCCAAGCCTGTCACGAATTTCTCGTTCTTCTGGTAGGGAGATTCAATATACGATCTAGCATACTTGGACAGAGCCTCAAACTCAGAAGCATACTCAAGAACTGGCCTCCCACCATGCTTGAGTTCAACAAACTTCTTAAACAAAACAGACTTCTGAGCTGTAGAGATAAACTTGGCTTCAAATCTAACTTGGAATTGCTCCCAAGTAATCTCTTCTTCTGGAGTATCTATGGTGATAGAATTCCACCAATCAGCAGCTCTCCCTTGAAGCTGTCTCGATGCAAGCTTCCTCTTAGTTGCATGCTCAATTCCTAAATCTCCAAAGATCCTCCTACAAGCATCCATCCATCTTTGGACTTCAATAGTCGATTCCGTTCCTAAGAAAACCTTTCCTCCAAGAGAAGTATAGTCCTTGCAAAGCTTAGCAAAATCCACCGGCCTTGGAGCTTGAACTTGAACTCCCACATCCACTGACGATCCTGAAGCTGGTATCCTCCTCATGATCGAAGTCATCATGGCCTCAAACATAGGAGCATAATCAACAGCTTCCCTAGCAGTACGGCTTTCCCTAGCAGGTTGTCTCTCGCCTCGACTCATCCTTAATATCTGTAAAAAGAATGATTAGAACACCTTGAGAAACAACTGCATAAGGAGTTCAAATCCTTCTAACTACTATATTATATATAGTAATCATCCATCAAAATACAATTACGTCTCTCTTACGTAGTTACGTCGGCGAGCGTTGGCTAAAATCGATTAACCAAAGCTCTGATATCAAATGTGACGACCGCCCATGACTCCTGCACCGAAACAAGGAAATAGTGCGCTGAAAGTGTGCCAGGCAGCCATGGACGATTGTCAGGGTAAGGTAAAAACATCAAACTCTATCGTAAAACTCACAGCGCATGGATAAAATACAATAGAGAAATATAATATAGTGAAGCTCCCATAGAACAGAATATCATCATCTAATCATAATAGCTTTATACATGGTCTGAATCATGAATACAAGAAGCCTCACTACATAGCACTCAGAGTAATCAACAATCAGCGGAATATCCAGTACATAGAATATGAAAATAATATGTAAAGCCTCCTGCTCGTCTTCGTCATCATCAGCGTGAGCCACTAAGATCAGCACCTGCCACCTGTCACCTAGTCTGCCCATCCCAAACATGGATGAACAGCCCAAGGTAATAAGAGGAGACATAAAACCTTGAGTCAGACAACAGTCTTAGTGAGCAGTAAATCAACTATCAAACATACCAAAGGAACATAAAGGATAAAAGGAATAGGAACCCAAATCATCCCACTCCACCTCTTTCTACAGTGATAGCCCCCAGACACACACTAAGGAGAAGCAAGCATAGCAAAGCAGATAATTAAAGTAAAGCAATAATCACTCGAGTCCAGGTCGATGTTTTCCAAATACAAACCCCCAAGGCCTAAACCAAGATCAGATAAGCACCCAGAAAACACCGCTCTTGAGACCGAATGATGATACTACCAAACATCCATGACTCTGGCTATCACTGTTATCATTGCCTTGATTTTATCGTTAATTGAATGACCAACTCATCTTTCAACCATCCGTCAAGGGCTAATGGCAACCCCGGTTCTAGACATAACTCCGCACGTCACCGTGACCCGTGCCTAGGTATAACGGATCTACCCAGAGTACTAGCACGTCATCATGACCCGCGCCTGGGTATAACGGATCTACCCAACGTACTCTTGCTTTGAGCTTGCTAGAACCTTCAATAACGATAAGATCTCAGCCTTCTAGTCATCCTCCTCGACGACTATTCCCATTATAGCTCAAGCACCTCTCGAGCCCACCATTATCCACCAAAACTCGAACCATATCACCGAGTTAACATCATGCTTGGAATGATCCCGCCTGGACTAGACCAAGACTATCTCATATCATACTTTGCTTCATCGCATCTTAGCAAAGTCCATATCATGCTTCGCCTCATCATATCACGGCAAAGTCCATCATCATCATACTTTGCTTCCTCGTATCATCGCAAAGTCCTCGAATCCATCCATATGAGCTTCCTCATCCGCTTCATATGCCACAAGCAGCTTTCACCATTCAAGAGCCTTTCCACTTAGCTTTTGAATCATCTTCGACCATCTTGTTCCAAATCAACTACTAGCTAACTTGAAACAATCAAATCAATCATACATTCAAACAATCAATCATTCAAACAAGATCTAATAAGCAATATTAACTATAATGGCAATTTCGTAAATAAATGAGTGAAAGTCTATCATACATGAATTATGGATTTCTAGCATAGATCTATCAAATATAAAACATGGGTTTTGTTCCTATAACTCGATAAATGAATTTGCATAGGTAAACATCTTCATAAACAATGGATCTACATGCAGACTTAAGAGAAATGCGAGAAATCACTATCTTTAACACATAAACGAACCACCACTCCAATATACTCCTTTGGATCCGTGTGAGAGATAATCACCACTCACCGAATCACCCAAACACTTCAAAAACTAATCACTTCAGATCTGGACAGCAAGGATTCAAGCTCGATTTGTTGAAATCTCGCTTGAAATGGTGAAATCTAGCTTCGTCGGAAGAAGATCTTCAACTTTGGCTCTTCAATCTTCGATCTTGATCTTCGATCTTGACGGATGTTAGCACAAGATTGAAGTAGAGAAAGAAGTGAAGAAAATGTTGTAGTCGAGTTTCCAAAATGGCAGCACTTCGTCGCTTCAAAATCCGGTGCCAAAAAGTGGGCCAAACCCCTCTATTTATAGGCTGAAATCACCCTTAGGTCGCCCAGACTTAGGTCATTGCCGACCTAAAAACCCCGACCTAACATAGGTCGCTGCCGACCTATACACTCCAACGACCTAATGGCCTAACCAACCCAGAAACATATGAGCTAACAAACACGGCCGACCTATCTCTATGCCGACCTAACTAAATGCCGAGTCAACGACCTAACTCCCCAGGCCTTCACGCGACCTAACAACATACGACCTATCTGGGTTAAGGACTCACGCGGCTTAGCGATCTAACAAACCCAACGACCTAAAACAAGCGCGACCTAACAGACCCGACCTACCACAGACATAGGGTCTAACGACTCACGACCTAACCACTAAGTCGCTCGCGACCTAACCACATCTCCTTCACACGACCTATCTTTAACTCGTCCTCCCGACCTAAGCCAATATTCCTTAGATCGCTCATCCTTATAGGTCGCCCACTATCTTAGGTCGCTAACTCCCATTACATCGGTCACTCTCTTAGGTCGTTCCTCTATCTTAGGTCGCTCAACCGACCTAACTCTTAACACGTTAAAACCCTAACTCGTGTCACATGCTAACCCGTTGACTGGCTTGCCCTCTTAGGTCGGCCATAGCTTAACTCGCCAACTTCCTTAGGTCGCCATACCCTATAGGTCGCTAATCTACCTAAACCGGCCTATCTCCTTAGGTCATTCCTCACGACCCTAACTTCCTAGGTCGCTAACTACCTTAGGTCGCTCTACCGACCTAACTCCATCACGACCTAAGCTTAAGCTGCCTACACAAGTTAACCTCCCAAACGACTTAGGCTAGGGATAACATAACACTAACGACCTGTAAATTCTACGATCTATCGACACGTAAAATACGGGTCGTTACATTCTCTCCCCCTTAGGAATTTCGCCCCCGAAATTCCAAGAAAACAACAGCAATCAAAGATATTCCGCATGCCTACCATGCATAGCAATCAACAAATCATGCATCCAATTCTAACCTAGCATGCAGAATTCTAAGATAGGAATCAAGTTACAAATTCATGAGATGTCACGACACCTTAGGGCCATACCTCGAAGAGTTCGGGATGAGCTGCCTTCATCCTCTCTTCCTCCTCCCACGTACAGTCGTTAACATCTTCACTCCATTGTATCTTGAGCAACGTAATCGTCTTCCTCCTAAACTGTTTCGTATCGGTTTCAACAATACGAAGCGGCTTACGAGGTCTTCTAACAACTGGATCAACCTCCAAATCTTCACAGCTATCAGCTGAAACCACTGTGCTCGAATCGTGCACATACTTCCGTAGATAAGATACATGAAAAACATTGTGCACACCCGCCATCTTTTCCGGTAACTCCAATCTATAAGCGAGCTGTCCAATTCGCTCGATAATCGGGAATGGTCCAACAAATCTCGGGGTCAATTTTCCTTTCTTCCCGAATCGAATAACATTCTTCAATGGAGAAATCTTCATAAAAACCATGTCACCTATGTCGAACTCCAACTCCTTTCGACGTTTATCTGCATAACTTTTCTGACGATCCTGGGCTGCCTTCATTCGTTGTCGAATGATCTCTATACAATCCGAAGTCTGACGAATCATCTCTGGCCCAAGAATCAGCTTTTCTCCAGCTTCCAACCAACATGTCGGAGAGTTACACGGTCTTCCATACAAGGCTTCATATGGTGCCATACCAATACTTGACTGGTAACTGTTATTATATGCAAACTCCACCAAATGAAGATGATCTTCCCATGATCCTCCGAAATCCAAAACACATGCCCTCAGAAGATCTTCCAAAACTCGGTTGACCCTCTCAGTCTGACCATCTGTTTGGGGATGATAAGCTGTACTCAAACACAACTCAGTTCCCAAAACCTCCTGGAAGCTCTTCCAAAATCCACTAGTGAACAATGGGTCTCGATCGCTCACTATACTCTTTGGAATACCGTGGAATCGAACTATCCACTTAACATACAATTCAGCCAACTTTGACGCAGTCCTAGTTGATCGAACAGGAATGAAACTTGCCCTCTTAGGTCGGCCATAGCTTAACTCGCCAACTTCCTTAGGTCTCCATACCCTATAGGTCGCTAATCTACCTAAACCGGCCTATCTCCTTAGGTCGTTCCTCACGACCCTAACTTCCTAGGTCGCTAACTACCTTAGGTCGCTCTACCGACCTAACTCCATCACGACCTAAGCTTAAGCTGCCTACACAAGTTAACCTCCCAAACGACTTAGGCTAGGGATAACATAACACTAACGACCTGTAAATTCTACGATCTATCGACACGTAAAATACGGGTCGTTACACAATCCGCCCTTCCGTATGGTTTGAATTGGCACGTGTGTCGATTTATAGCATGCGAAAAGGCGGGACGTTACAAGCCGCCCCTATGCCTGACACCTCGCCCACTCCGGCCACCCCTAGTCCCGTCGCCGCCGCTGGCACAAACATGCCAATCGAGGCGCCTCCAAGCTCCTCTGACAAGAACGAATGACATGGATCGAAGCCCCCGAACATCCTCTACAGCGCAGCGCAACCTGATCGTCGTTTCGACAAGAATCCACCATTGAAAAATTAAACCCTAAAATGGACGGTCGACGTTCAAAAACAATTTCTGAACAAACGATGGTTCGAATCGGAAAACAAATTTAAATGTTAATTTAACGTTGATTCAATCCTTCAACTTCAGCGTTAATTATCAATTTCATTTTATTCAAAAATTATAAATATAACTTCCAATAGTTCCATTTAATTAAATAAATTAATAATTGTTCCATTTATTATTGTCAAATAAAAGGATTTAACGTTGGATTCAAAACTATTACATTAATATCCTCACATTCCATCTTAATTTCAAATAATGTAATCATTTTAATATTTAACTCCACTCATTTGCAATTAATCTAATTATTAAACTTTAAATTCCAATAAATTAATAAATTCTGCCTTCTATTCTTTTAATTCAACTAATTATCATATTATGAATAAAATTTACGTTATTCCACTTATTACCCTAAATTACATTAACGTAACATTTAATTCAGATTTATTACAATTGATTACCCGTTTTAATTTAATGGACTAAATAAATGATTACTTTATAATGATTGTTGCCACTAACCCTTAATCCTATTTATACAAGTTATCATTTCCAAAAAATTACATACAGAACATTTATTTTATTCAATCGCTATTTATTCATTATTAATTCATTGATTAATTAAATATTTACATTTATTTTCCTATAATAATTTATTACCAAATATTCTCATTTACAATCATTTATAACCCAAATAGACGTTCCAATCAATTGGGTTTGCATTGAATTAATTATTTATTAGCTTACATTTACATTTTTACCATTCGTTTGAAATTTTCCTTATTTTCCTTGTCATGAATCAATTATAGACTTACCATCTTAAAGGTGATGTCAACATTTTAAATTATTAATTTATCTTTTATATTCCATTATAAATTAATGCACACATACAAATTAAGATTTTAAATCAAATTAATCATTTCATCTTGGTTCCATTCTTTTATTCCATCAACTATTACTTTATGAATAAAATTAGCATTTCTTGTTCATTTTGTTACATTCACAGTCTCCGCTATTGTCTTAAACTTGCTAATGTAACATTAAAGTTCATATAATTCTAACTGATTCCCCATTTAAAGTTAATAGACCAATTAAATAGGTAACTTATAACCATCGTTATCATAACTTTTAATCACACATATGAATTCGCTATTCACATACAAATGTTACAATCTTACATAAAGTTGATTTTATTCAATTACCATTAACTATCTATTATCTCATTAATTAATTCATGTTTACATCCACTTCCGTATATAAATTTTGTAACCAAGTTATAACCTTTACATTATTTCACTTATTGTAATTACAACCAAGTTATTAACAATTAACTTACATTTATACAATTGCAATTCATTTTAGTTATTATTTCATTAATATTATTTCCAATTTTATTTCTTTCAATATTAATTACACAATCATATTTAATTAACAAATTATATTACTGTCCACTATTTCTTTATTGGGATTTCATTCCAATTGTCAAGAATTAATTTTATTTACCATTGCAACATCTAATTTCTAACATTCTCTCTAATATAAATTATAAGATTTTCATTTCTTTCTACATTTAGTTACAAAATCTTATAAATTTAACCAATTTTAATTATCAAAATTTACGGGCCGTTACACTCTCCCCCACTCAAAACTTTTCGTCCCCGAAAAGGAAATAAAGGGAAAAGAAGAATTAGGAAATCAATATATCTTACTTAAAACATTAAATTTATAAAAAATAAATCTTACAAAATTAATTAATTTAAATAAAATATGCCAATTTATAACCATTAGATCATTTTATACTCAAATTAATAAAGTTTGGAAAACATTTTCAAAATATTTTCTAAGTCCAAAATTTACGGAAAATTTCGGCAGAGTCTCCTTTGTACGAGGAGGTTCGGGAGAAAATATAATATCAAATATAACAATATATAACATATACTTTCCAAAATAATATATATCCCAACACGGGACAAACAATATAATAACACTATAAACCGTAATATGAAAATGTACCTATTTGTCGGGCAATTAACGCTTAATTATGAAACCAAATGTAGTAGCAATTTGCTTCCATAACCTGTATTTCACTTACATAATCCAAAAAGGTTAACAATTATATAAAATGAAATATTTAAAGTGGTTTCAACCATAAACAAACAAATCAATACAACCATCAATCGTTTGCAACAAGGTATACAACAATATACAAATCAACCATTCAACCAAAACAAAACAATTGGTTGGTTCGGGTTAAGATACTTTAAATCACATAGAATGACAAATAACTATGAAGTATTTAATTTACTCAACAGTCTTAGATAAAACTTGATAGGTTATTCATACATCTACGCAATTTTAAAGTACCCTTGCCCAAACAACCATAAACCAAACAACAACAATTTCAAACAATAAATTTAGTTCATTCTTATTAATTTCATTTCATACTATTTTTGTTTGATTTCTCTTTTTCATTCATATAATGGGTTATCTTTTCAGTTTACATTTATTCTTACCATTTTATTTAGAAATAACTTCAACTTATTTGCCTAAGTTTAAAATTTCTTACTTACATTACCTGCCTTCTATTATATTTAATTAGTAGAATTTCAATTATACTTAAGTTTATAACAACTCCGTCACCAATCCTTATTATAATAAAGAATTTCATTAATTACTTTCATTGCCTCCAGTTTATTACTTGTATAATATCTATTACATTTTCTTATTAACATTTCAACTTTTTATATCCTTTGGTAAGTTATATATATGTTTAAGAATGCAAATGAAACTTATACAAGTTTTACCTCATCTTTTAATTTGATTTAATGTTCAATAATTACATCTTTTGTTTTATAACTTACAAATTTCAACTTCTTTTTGAATTTTATTTATAACTTAGCATTTAATCTATTATTTCATT
Source organism: Allium cepa (assembly GCA_030765085.1). NCBI lineage: Eukaryota > Viridiplantae > Streptophyta > Magnoliopsida > Asparagales > Amaryllidaceae > Allium > Allium cepa. Next base: position 172,370,882 of record CM060932.1, read on the forward strand.
TTTAGGTTTTAATTATTAGTTAAATTCCATTTCACTAAAGCAATTGAAACCATTAATTAATGGATACTTAAGAATTTAAATTCCGGGTTTAATTTCAAATCATTTTAAAATAATAGATAAATGTTTATACTTAAAACTTATATGTCCAATTATACTTAAAACAATTAGAAATTTATATTAGGTTATCAAAATAAATCCGTAGTAAAACTACTAAAGTGGCCTTCCCACTTCGAAACTTCAAAATGAATGTCGATGATGCGTGCACTCATCACCAAAATAATTTTCCAACGACAGAGAGGGGGGTACATAACATATTTCTTTTCATAATTTCTTTAAAAAATCTTTCAAATTATGTCAAAATATTTATATCATAAAATACTTCTAATAATATTATTATTATATTCCAAAATCATTGAAAGAACTTTCAAAACCCTGGGCTTAAGTTCCAAATTCTCAATTTTCGTTTCTTTTATTTTGAATCTTATTTCAACTATTATTTATAAATTTCATTACCTACCAACCAATATATTGCAACCAAATAAATCTATCATTTATAAAATTTTATTTTATATAGAAAATATAATAGTCAAAATTATTTCATTCACCTATATTAAAAAAAATATTGTGTTGGTCTGTCCTGTTAAGTGTTTAGGAATCCCTATTGATGTCATAGCGTCCCATGCATCAACCATAATTTATAAATACAAAACGGAACAAATTAACACAATATTAAAACCCTTTTATACACTAACAAATATGCTCTCTCATATATAGACGCTCAGTGACTCATCATATGGTATTACTACCCTATTATTAAAGAGTCAGACCCCACAAAGCTAAGTTTTATCGCTAAACCAAAGCTCTAATACCAGATGTAACGTCCCAACTTTTCATACGCTTTAAACCGACAATAAAGCACACACGTCAACTTAAAACATACAGAAGGGCAGATTGTTATGGCGTAAATAAGAAAAAGCAAAGAAAGAAAAAAAACAAAACAAAATCTAGAAGCGCAACGATAAAATATAATATTCAAATATACAGTTCATGAAGCTGTTTTACACAATATTTGATTTTACTTATACAATATATATCAGAGGTAGACATACCAGAGAACAATAAATAATGCAGCGGAACAGTATGAATGCAGTGGAATAATATAATAAATAATAGTAATACAATCTTCGTCTTCGTCCTCGAGAAATAAAGTCTTCAAATCGTGAAATGCTCATACTGACCCGAGCGAATTGAAAAGATAAAACACTCGAGTCAGAACTAAAAGATCTTATGTAAGTTAAATCAACGATAAAATATGAGTGGAACGGCATCAGAGATGTTTATGGGATTTGACATCTCATATCCAGTGTCTAACATGAGTGCAATAACTTAAGAGATGCTCGGTATTCACATCTCCTAAGGATTCGTTAAACTATTTACTACGTAGTAATATTTCGCTATTATAATAGTGTCTATATTAAAATAAACTTACTTTTAAATAGCGTTAAGGAGTGACCCAATATTCCCCTTAACACGTAATAGTCCCAGTAGTCCATCCAATATCATAGTCCTTCCTGATTGGGAAGCCACCAGAGGATACCACACGGGCTACGAGAGAAAACCAAACTCGTACAAGGCGCAATATGGTAGGTGACATGACACAACTAGGCAATGCCAAAGTAGATATACCAATTACGCTTCCAGGTCGGTGGGAATGTGTAGCGCGCAGCTACCTCCTACCTCGAGCCACACCACCAAATCAAAAGTGGCCACCGAATCAATCCAAAAGTCAGGGTATAATATCGAAGGGATGTGTCCGATAAAAGGTGCTACCTTCTTAACCCGTCAATCGCACTTGATTTAGCCACCTTATGCCAACTCGCGGGAGTCGGGTCCACGTATATACCTCAAGGAAGGTCGCCACCATTATGACGCCCCACCCCTATACCCACGCTAGCCAAGGACACTACGGTGTAATGCCGTCAACTAGCACGGAGAATAAGGCTGTTGAGGAGCGACCATCTGTATAATTGCTTTGTGCGAGTACCGATATGCCAGATAAAATGTAACTTGCATTCTTTTCAAGAGGACATCCGACATACTGACACAAACTCAAAGCTACTACACAGTGGCTATTATGCCTTCGAAAACAAATATAGAAAAAAACATAACACAAATCGGTCACAGATAATTCATATCACAAAGGCGGAAATAGATATGAATATACATAACACATAAAAGTGTTCATCAGAGTAGTAGTCAAGCAAGATCCACACTATCATAAAAGAATAGTTACAAGAACTACACAAAAGAATAAGTATACATCATAGAGTCTATGTCTCAAATGTGTACACCAAAATAAACTACTAATCTAAGTAGTTAGCCAAAAGTCAAAGAAATCAATCCCAAGTGAGAAGTCAAGCTGAAGCACCTGTAACATCTCAGTCTGACCCGAGTATTATTTAATAAGAAAATAATAAACGGATCAGTCTAGCTATAAATATCGGATGAAACGATATAGAATAAGAGGTATGACTAAACGCATAATAATCACAATGCCAAGCTGTGATAAATAAGTAATTGAAAATCAACAAGAGATAAATCAATATCACAAAAATCTTCTAAAAGATCCAAAAAGGGTATCATACCCAAAACTTGTATTCACAACAAGTCAATGACACATGAATTCACCAATGCACAAAAGTTGATAAATCATATCAATGAAAATCAATAAAATTGGTGAAGCATAAATTCCAGAATTCAACACACGAAATCCAGAAATCATAAAAAGGTGGGAGGCCTATCACACGAACGGGAGCATAAAAACTCACCAACATATGTATCACACGAACGAGACGCTATCTCATGGTAGCTAGCCATTAATTTTTGACACACGAACAGCCCGAGGACCATGGGGAGCTACCCCACATGTGTGAGTCAAAATCACATAGAAACGGGGTCTAGTCTAACCTTGCAAACAAAGAGACATCGCACAATTGCTAGTCTAAATCTTAAAATGATCGTCATGATCAAAGAGAAGTGTCAATTACAGTAAGCTAGTAAATATATGAGCTAAGCTTCATGTCCCATAACCACTAGCTTAACTTAAATATTTACGAACAAATTGTAGATCTCCACTAGAAAATTGTCACAAGAGTTTCAATCGAACAAGTCCAAGAATTAACCGACGAAGTAAACGCAAGCGTTTCATACCACTTGTTTTACTAAGCCGTTTAATTAGATTTCTCATACGAGTGAGGTAAAGGTTTGTATATACTAGTAGATTGGAAAACGGTTTAAGAAAAGAGCTTTGTTATTGAAAATAGAGTTGAAATCGTTTTGATGAAAGAGTTTTGATACTTACTACTAGTATTGAAAATTTTATTTTTTTAAGTGACAAATCATAGAAATGATTGTAGAAACAATCAATCATCAAAATTCACATACGAAGACATGAATGAAATCCAAAGAAATCGATACCGAATCCATCAAAATGGATATTCCCAAAAATCACGAAGAAAATGTCATCAAAGTCGATAATAAGTGACAATAACAAAAGGGAATCAACACGAAACGATTAAAGTTGGAATTCTCAAGCAAATAGGCAAAAGAGTGCAGATTCAGATGTATGAATCTAGAAAAAAAAATATTTTCCAAAACAGAATTCAGACGTCTTAATCCTTGAATTCAGACGTCTGAAATAGGCACTTTTTATCCTATTTCCTTTCAGGTTCAAAACGAACCAATTCAGACGTCTGTATATATTATTCAGACGTTTGAATACTGGGGAATAAAAATTCCCAGTATAACATTCAGACGTCTGAATCTAATGTTTCAGACGTCTGAAACTGGGGTTCAGGGCATTTCCTGAACCTAGACCAAAAATAGCCGAAATAAATACCAGAAATGATCAGACGAGCAACAACGACTAAGGAATTATGGCGAGCGACAACCCAGCCTAAACGGCTCTTCGATACGCCTCAAATATCAATGTCCAAATATCCATAAAAGGATTTTCATAGATTTTGATTTCAAAACACCAAAATTGGAATATACACCAAATCAATCCAAACCAAAATCAATTGCACAAGAATAAGTGTTAGGAATTCATACCTAACAATCGAAGATAATTATAGACTAAGATGTGAGATAAAAATCTCACCTTTTCACAAAATCAATGAAGAAGAAGCTATAGAGCAATGGCGAAAACAATCACTCCTCAATACCAACCCAACAAGCTTGAATCTAAGCTTAAAGGAGAAACATTTCCTAAATTAGGTTTAGGAAATTTCTGAAATTGAATGGAGAAAGAGTTGGAGAAGATGAAGAGAAGGCTTACCAAAGCTTCTTCTTGAATTTGGAGGTAGAAGCTTGAATTTGCAATAAAGATTAGGGCTTGGAGTTTTAATTTCCCGTTCCTCCCACCATTGTTGTTAAACCTTGAGTATTAGGAATTAGAAATGAAGTAATGGAGAGTTGGAGTGGAGTTGGGTTCATATGTTAGGTTAATGGGTTGAAACCCAAACCAAAGCTCTAAGTGAAAAACTAGCAAAATTCTACTATCTCCAAACATATCAAAGTTTATACTTAAAAAGATCGCAAACGGCGTTTTGAACTCAATGCAAGTGGTCCCGAGTCCTAATTCGACCGTATGCAGAAAGTAGCTTTTCAGACTAAATTCCGAGTATCGCTAAAATATTTAAATATAAAAAAATCGATAAATATGCAGTTTGTTACAGACTCCCCTCTTTAAAGAAATTGCGTCCTCGCAATATTTAAGATGAAGATATATAGTAACAACCACGAGAGCGTATTCAACACAAAAGAAATCTGAAATAAAAGGTCCACCTTAAAGAGCGTGGGAAAGTAAATCCGGATGTGTTTGCTCGATGAACTCTCTGGATTCCCAAGAATAATCCTTAGGATTTGAAGACCACTGAACTTTCACAAGCGGGACAACTTTATTTCGAAGGAGTTTGACCTCCGAAGCAATAATTCGAATAGGATGCTGCTCATAAGTTAAATTAGGCGAAATTTCAATCTCTTCCACAACACCGGGCTCAAGAATAGAATCGGAATCTCGAAGACATTTTCATAATTGAGAAACGTGAAACACGTCATGCATGGCAGAAAACTGAGCCGGTAATGAAAGGCGATAAGCCATGGAACCAATACGATCAGTGATAGGAAATGACCCAATATATCGAGGTGCTAAATTTCCCGATCGACTGAAACGTACAACACCTTTCATAGGTGAAACACGAATAAAAACAAGATCTCCAACAGAAAATTCCAGTTTCTTTCTCCGGTTATCGGCATAAGATTTTTGTCTACTCTGGGCTTCCTTCATCATATGTCGAATAAGGTAAATTTTCTCTGTGGAATCCCGAATAAAATCTGGACCTAAAACCAGCTTCTCACTGGCCTCAAGCCAACAAGAAGGAGATCAGCATGGCCTTCCATAGAGTGCCTCGAAAGGTGCCATACCAATACTAGATTGGAAGCCATTATTATAGGAAAATTCAACAAGAGGAATATGATCTTCCCAGCTTCCACCGAAATCAAGCATACAAGCACGAAGAAGATCTTCAAGAGTTTGATTCACATGCTCGGTTTGTCCATCGGACTGGGGGTGATAAGCGGTGCTAAAATTAAGCTTCGTTCCTAAAGCTTTTTGAAGACTCTTCCAGAATCCACTAGTAAACAATGGATCACGATCACTAACAATAGAAGTAGGAACTCCATGTAATTTAACAATCTCTTTAACAAAGAGTTTGGCCAATAGAGGAACGGTTCGGTTAGACCGAACGGGAATAAAATGGGCGGATTTAGCAAGTCCATCAACTACAACCCATAAGCTATCATGACCCGAACGAGAACGGGGAAGGCCATCTATAAAATCCTTGGAAATTTGGTCCCACTTCCAAATTGGAATTTCTAAAGGTTGCAATAACCCACCTGGCCTTTGATGTTCGGCCTTAACGAGTTGGCAAGTCATGCAACGCTTAACGAAGTTAGCGATGTCAAGTTTCATTCCCTCCCAATAATAAAGTCGCTTCATATCCGCGTACATTTTATTGCTACCGGGATGAATGGTAAATTTAGAGCGATGGGAATATTCTAAGATGTCTTTTCGAAGATCACTAATATTTGGCACGACAAGTCTACCAAATTTCCGAATGCCACCACGAGAATCAATATCAAAGTCTTTCAAACCTTCAATATCAATTCTATCCTTACAATTTTGGCCACGAAGAGCCAAGCCGGGATCTAGCCTTTGAGCTTCAAGAATGCGGTCTAAAAGAGAACGATGAGCCTCAAGGCTACATAAAATAAGAGATGAACATAAATCGAAAACACGGTCTCGAATTTCGTAAGTGGATAAAATCTCGAGATCGTTCCATTCAGATATCATCATAGAAACAACAGCTTGTTGCTTACGGCTAAGAGCATCGGCGACACGATTTCCCTTACCGGGGGTATAAAGAATATCAAGATCATAAGGAGCAAGGAACTCGAGCCAAAGTTGTTGACGCAAATTAAGTTCCTTTTGAGAAAATAAATACCTCAAAGACTTATGATCGGTATAAAGAACAAATTTCTCTCCTAAAAGATAATGACACCAAATCCGAAGAGCTAAAACAATAGCCGCAAGTTCTAAATCATGTGTGGCATATCTAGTCTCAGCCGGCTTCAATTGCCTAGAAGCATAAGCAATAACACGTTCTTTTTAAATAAGAACGGCACCCAAACCAATGCGACTAGCATCGGTATAAACAATAAAATCTTGGTTTCCATCGGGAATCACAAGAATAGGAGCATCGGAAAGGAGCTCTTTCAATTTCTGAAAAGAGGTTTCACATTTGTCCGACCAAATGTATTTAACTCCCTTCTTAGTCAAGCCAGTGAGAGGCACGACAATCTTAGAAAAGTCTTTAATAAAACGACGGTAATAGCCCGCCAATCCGAGAAAACTACGAATCTCTGTCACACTCTCCGGTCTCTTCCAATCTTGAATCTCTTCAATCTTTGAAGGATCCACGGAAATTCCGGATTCGGAAATAATATGACCGAGAAACTTCACACGAGATCGCCAAAAGTGGCATTTAGAAAATTTTGCTTTTAAATGATTACTCCTAAGAGTTTCCAACACAATCCGAAGATACTTTTCATGTTCCTCCTCGGTTTTTGAATACACAAGAATATCATCAATGAAGATGAGAACAAATCGATCGAGAAAATCTTTGAAAACTCGATTCATAAGGGTAACGAAATAAGCCGGAGCATTCGTTAAACCAAATGGCATAACAAGCCATTCATAAGATCCATAACGGGTATGGAATGATGTCAAAGGAATGCTATCCTCTGCAATACGAAGCTGATGAAAACCGGTAGCCAAGTCCAATTGTGAAAAGACTCTAGCACCGCTAAGTTGGTCAAATAGATCATCATTCAGAGGTAAATGATATTTATTTTTGATAGTAAGATCATTAAGCTTGCTGTAGTCAGCGCAAAGTCTAAGTGTACCATCGGATTTCTTCACGAAAATAGCCGAAGCTCCCCAAGGCGAGGAACTAGAGCGAATAAATTGCTTCATCACCAATTCGGATAATTGTTTGCGCATCTCCTCATTCTCCTTATTAGACATGCGATAAGGAGGACGAGTAATACGTTGAGCTCCAGGGATAAGATTAATTTTGAACTCAATTGCTCGCTTAGGTGTCAATCCTAAAACGGGCTCAAATATGTCGGAAAATTCACGAACAACGTGAATAAGAGCAATGACATTTTCCTCATCATCATTATCGTCATCACGAGGATTTAGAGAATATAAAGATGCAGTCAAAGAAAAATCCGAATCTTTAAGAATAATAGAAATCTGCTTTACAGATTGCGGGTGTCGTAGATAAATAGTCCGCTCGGGACATAGGATGTGAGCTTCATAACGGTTAAGCCAATCCATTCCCAAAATCATTCCAAAGCCTAAATAACGCATGACATGCAAATCGGCTAGGAAGGAAAAATCACACAAAATAATCTACACATTTTTACAAAGCAAACTAAGAGTTGCGGATCCACCAACCGGATTCACAATTCTTAAAGAAGTCATTAAAGCAACAACACTTAAAGAAAAGGTATCGACAAGTTCCTTTGATATAAAAGAGTGGGATGCACCAGTATCAAAGAGAACTCGAATAGGTTGATCACGAAATATAATAATACCATCAAGGATAGAATGAGATATACCTTGACCACGAGATGTGTTGCCAGGGGCTTGAGCAACATTTAACTTTCCCTCCTTCCTATTTTGAAGTTTGGGACATACATACATAAAATGGTCCGGGCTTTTACAATAGCGACAACGACGAGGCTTTGAACACTTGTTCGCAAAATGGTCTCTGGAACCGTAGTTAAAGCATTTCCCTTCAGTAGAGGAAAAAGTCTTCGCAGCAGGAGTTGCCTGTTTACCCTTTTTACTGGGATAAGGACCTTTGAATTTGTTCGGCCTCTTCTTGCTGTTGAAGTTTAATTTGGAACCCACCACTTCAACATCACTTTCCCTATCCGCCTCTTCAAGACGAAGAGCGATATCAATGAGTTGGTCGAAGGGAACTTCTAATTTTAGAAGTAATGACTTCTTGAGATTTTTGTTTAAGACATAAACAAATCTTTGGTTCTTCTTCAATGGGGTGTTGATGTATTCAACCCCATATTTGGAAAGTGACTCGAAGGATGCAACATAATCAGTCACGGAGGCTTCACCCTGAGCAAGGTCTATGAAACGTCGAGCCAATGTCACTTTCTCTGCTTCTGGCACGAATTTTAATTCGAAGCGTTCCCAGAATTGCTCTAAGGTGAGATCTGCTTCATTAATCTCAGAAATAAGAAGTTTGTACCAGTCCAGTGCTCTCTCTTGGAGCATACTGGAAGCCACCTGAACACGGTGAAGATCGACGAGATTCACGCGAATGAAGATTCGATCGCAGGTCCTCAACCAAGCCTGGACCTCGATGATAGTTTCAGAACCTTTAAATGGCTTCGCACCCAGGTTGATGTAATCATTGCACAAACGTGCAAACCCAGATTTAAGGTGAGTTGGTTCCGGATTAGATCCAGCTGCTTGAGCATTCGTGACAAGGTCAAGAAGTTGCTGGGTAGTCATAAAAACTCCATCTTGGGGTGTTGCAGTAGATTGACCGGTACGGGGACGTCCAGGCCTAACCATTTCTCTTCCTTAAGAAAGAAAGAAGAGAAAGAAGAAGATTATTCACAAATGAATATCAAGCAATCTTGCTAGATAAAACAAGGAATCGTAAAGGATATAGGATGAATCGGTACGACGACTCGAATTAATCCTAAGACATAACTCCTAAGGTGGACTTAGGACGATGATCCTTGTTAAGTTATTCTACATTGTTCCGAAGTTTGGCTCTGATACCAAGCAGTGACGCCCACCTCTATACCTACGCTAGCCAAGGACACTACGGTGTAATGCCGTCAACAAGCATGGAGAATAAGGCTATTGAGGAGCGACCATCTGTATAATTGCTTTGTGCGAGTACCGACATGCCAGATAAAATGTAACTTGCATTCTTTTCAAGAGGACATCCGACATACCGACACAAACTCAAAGCTACTACACAGTGGCTATTATGTCTTTCGAAATAAATATAGAAATAAACATAACACAAATCAGTCACAGATAATTCATATCACAAAGGCGGAAATAGATATGAATATATATAACACATAAAAGTGTTCATCAGAGTAGTAGTCAAGCAAGATCCACACTATCACAAAAGAATAGTTACAAGAACTACACAAAAGAATAAGTATACATCATAGAGTCTATATCTCAAATGTGTACACCAAAATAAACTACTAATCTAAGTAGTTAGCCAAAAGTCAGAGAAATCAATCTCAAGTGAGAAGTCAAGCTGAAGCACCTGTAACATCTCGGTCTGACCCGAGTATTATTTAATAAGAAAATAATAAATGGATCAGTCTAGCTATAAATATCAGATGAAATGATATAGAATAAGAGGTATGACTAAACGCATAATAATCACAATGCCAAGTTGTGATAAAAAAAGTAATTGAAAATCAACAAGAGATAAATCAATATCACAAAAATCTTCTCAAAGATCCAAAAAGGGTATCATACCCAAAACTTGTATTCACAACAAGTCAATGACACACGAATTAACCAATGCACAAAAGTTGATAAATCATATCAATGAAAATCAATAAAATTGGTGAAGCATAAATTCCAAAATTCAACACACGAAATCCAGAAATCATAAAAAGGGGGGAGGCCTATCACACGAATGGGAGCATAAAAACTCACCAACATATGTATCACACGAACGAGACGCATTCTCATGGTAGCTAGCCATTAATTTTTGACACATGAACGGCCCGAAGACCATGTGGAGCTACCCCACATGTGTGAGTCGAAATCACACAGAAACGGGGTCTAGTCTAACCTTGCAAACAAAGAGACATCGCACAATTGCTAGTCTAAATCTTAAAATGATCGTCATGATCAAAGAGAAGTGTCAATTACAGTAAGCTAGTAAATATATGAGCTTAGCTTCATGTCCCATAACCACTAGCTTAACTTAAATATTTACAAACAAATTGTAGATCTCCACTAGAAAATTGCCACAAGAGTTTAATCGAACAAGTCCAAGAATTAATCGACGAAGTAAACGCAAGCGTTTCATACCACTTGTTTTACTAAGCCGTTTAATTTGATTTCTCATACGAGTGAGGTAAAGGTTTGTATATACTAGTAGATTGGAAAACGGTTTAAGAAAAGAGCTTTGTTATTGAAAATAGAGTTGAAATCGTTTTGATGAAAGAGTTTTGATATTTACTACTAGTATTGAAACCTTTATATTTTTAAAGTGACAAATCATAGAAATGATTGTAGAAACAATCAATCATCAAAATTCACATACGAAGACGTGAACAAAATCCAAAGAAATCGATACTGAATCCATCAAAATGGATATTCCCAAAAATCACGAAGAAAATGTCATCAAAGTCAATAATAAGTGACAATAACAAAAGGGAATCAACACGAATCGATTAAAGTTGGAATTCTCAATTAAATAGGCAAAAGAGTGCAGATTCAGACGTCTGAAATCAAGGATTTAGACGTTTGAATCTGGAAAATAAAATATTTTCCAAAACAGAATTCAGACGTCTAAATCCTTGAATTCAGACGTCTAAAATAGGCACTTTTTAGCCTATTTCCTTTCTGGTTCAAAACGAACCTATTCAAATGTAACATCCCAGAATTTTTAACACGGGATTTGTGAACATTTAATTCATTTTACATGTTTACTATGAGTTCAAGATTCATTTTGAACTAAAAAGAATTGGTTTAAACTGAAATAACAAGTTAAAATTTCTAATGTGGCCATTTAATTTGAAATTGAATAATAGTAATTTAATATTGGACTGAGAATAATTTGGGAATCTAGATGTAAATAGTGATGAAAATGGTTGTAAAAATTTATTTTGAGTTATTAGAGTGTAAATAGCGTGGTTGGATTTTTAGATGAATTTTAAAGTTGATAAATTAATATTTGGGATTTTATATTAATTTAAAAATGAATTTAATATTATTAAAATGCAATTTAATCGGATTTTAGTCAGGAATGAGTCAGAATTAATTTTTAATGTGATTATAAATTTTATATGATTTATTGTTAAGTTAATAAAATTTTAGAAGCGAAATTTTAAGCATTTTCGTTATTTTTGAAATATTGCTCGATTTAATAGACGAGTTAAATAGCCTTCCGGGGCACAGTCTCGGAATTCGACGAAACTAGTTTCATTGGATCCATAATAGTTAGTTATTATCGGATTTCAATTTTCGTAGCAATCGGAGTTGTCGTTTGACTGTGACAGCTCGAAACGCATTGAAATCGTTTTATTCGATTTAATTTTAAATTGATCGTTTAATTCCGTATCTCGCACATACGATCGAATTAGCTTACGAAACCTGTCCCATTGTGTCCGGAACGCGGAAAAACCCTAGGAACGCCTGTTGGTTCGTGAGAATTGGAGTTCGTTTGCATAGGATATTAAAATGTGAAGAACGAGATTAAAATAATATTATATATATATATATATATATATATATATATATATATATATATATATATAAACATTTTCGTTCAAAACCCTAGCAAAAACGAGGCCGCCGTCGTTCTCTCCTCCTATGGCCGAAAATTACCCACCTTCTTCACCAATTATCAATCAATCCGCTCATTATTTGTCAAAACTTTCAACTGGAATATCGTAGAGTGCGGAGAGTGCTTCAGATCCAACGGTTGATTAGTGTTATTGTCGACCGTAGGAGGCGCTAGGAGGTGCCGATTGCTGTGATTTCGTGCGTCGTTTTCGAGGACCTGAGTTAGCCGAGCTTCGCGAGTCGCTGGGCATTGGTGGAGGTAGCCGTGACGATTCGTTTGGTGACGGTTTGATGGACGCTCGATGTACGTGTGATGAACGGCGGAGAACCCTAGATGGCGAGTGTAGGGTTTTTGTCGCGTGTGCTTACTGATGCTTGCGATTGAGGAAGATGAGGAGTGTGCGGCCCTGATTTCAAATTCTGGAGTGAACGGCCCGATTTATTTGAGGTTAAAAAAAAAGAAGTTTTGTTTTAAATTTATATACAAAATTTATAATTCTATAACTTGAGCATACGTTGTCAGATTCAGGCGAAACTGGAAATGCCGGAATCGCAGAGACGAACACTACGAGATGGTGCGGTTCCGGATTCATTCTGGGCAAGAAGTAATTTGGGTTAAATCGAACGTTGTTCGGTTTAATTTAAATTTCGAACGCTCGCCGAAATGCAAGGTGAGTTTAACTCACTCACATCTGGATGTTGGCTGTTTTAAATAATTAATATTTAAATATCTGTGTGATTGGTTGCATATAATTGTTGTTATCAGTCTGGATTGATATTTATATATGTAATGTGCTAATATTTGTGGATGCAGGGAAAACAGGTTAGAGGGATCCAACTGGATTCCTCACAATGTAGTAATTATTTTTAGAATTGATGATGATGCCTGTTATATATTGTGATTGATAAATGTGGGATTAAATTGTATTGTGAAATCGTGGAATAAACTATAAGCCCAAAATGTTAAATTATAAAGAAATTTGCAGTTTTAATTATAAAGAAATTAAATTGGGTTTTAAAAGAAATTAAGAAATTAAGAAATTAATAAATAAGGAATTTAGAGGAATATAAAAATTAGAATCTGTTTGGATGGAAAACTGAAATAAAATTGTATTGGAATATTGCTGGGTAAATTATAAATCCATAATTAATTATAAATGGATAAATTGGATTTTAGAGAAATAAAAGGTATTGTTAAATAATGAATTTAAAGGAATTAAAATTTGAAATCTATTTGGAATGAAAATTGAAATTTGGTAAATCTGGAATGATAAACAAAGAGAAACGTTATCAATTGATAAATGTGAAAGTAAAGTTATGTTATTAACCTTAAACCTGAATCTAAATAAATTGACAGAATTTATAAGAAGGATTTTTGGGATATTTGAGTGGGAATGAACTTCCCTGGAAAACCAAGTTCGAGTTTTTGAACAGATTTTATTAAAAGTAAATTTAAGCTTAAAACTTGTTTCAAACGAGTGTTTGGAAAATTTTAAAAGCTAGTAAATAAATTAGCAATAGTGGTTATTTGCGATTTCATTAGTAATTATTTTTACAAATGAATTTATTTAAAGGCTGTTTTTGACTTAAGTCATTTGAAATTAGTATTTATCTTATTAAAACACTACTTTTAAGTTTAGCTTAATAAAAACCTTATTTAAAATCAAAGTTTATATCTTAAGAAATGGTTTTACTGTACATATTTTGAAATTATATTTCGAGTAAATAACTAGTAGTAAACTTCCATATATTAAAGTATATTTTAGAATAAAGTGTTTTTTTAAATTGTTTTTAAAATCTAAATGTTTTGAACTTGGTTATTCCAATGGAAATATATGGCAAAGGATTTACCTTGTAAAGGAAGAATTTTGGGAAATTGTTTCAAATGAGTTTTGGAAGTTAGGAAAATATATCTTTTAAAGATATTTGAGGCAAATAAATAATATGGAATATTATTTATTGTGTGATGGATGCTTATGGATGTTTATGAATATAAATTGATAGTTAAATCACCGACTATCAATATTGGCCAAATGCGTTGATCGTTTCGAAGAGACCGGGATCGAGATTATTTCTCAAAAACCACTTCGATCCGATTTGTACGTTTCGTGCGAAAAACGTGTTCGGAGTCGAAGATGGAGCAGTGAAGTGCAAGGGCTAGTCGCTACTAATCCTGAGGATATTTCCAAATGGATGTAGTAGGAGTAGTGCCTTCGGTTCCGTTCGAACCCGGGACGGACTTGTATGGATGAATGCTTGCGAAACATCGTCAGGTGGGCGATGGGCATTCTAAGTGAAAACGTTCTAAAGGTAACGCTTAGCCTCAAGCCTCATCAACTGGGAATGACTGAAAATCAGGGATATGCAGCAAGGTTAGGTGGGTCATGCCCAAGCAGGACAAGATATTTCCCCTGTCTAGATGTCCCATATATATATTTTGGCTTAGTGGGTGGTTGGTCGCGCCAATCACGGGGTTTATCTTGTTCGGGACTGTTCAGTAAGGAATGGTTCTTGCCTTGTGTTGCATGGGATGAAGGGAGTAATCCTCGGTACGGTGATCTAGGCCCCGTACTGTGACAGGTGGTACCCCAGTGCCTAGTCATTGTTGGAAATCCATTCTCCCTACGAGCCTTATATGAGTTTTGTTTGTATTACCCACTTTTGTGGCTAGTAGCTGGAATTTAATGAATGTAACAATTTCGGCTATTTTATAAGTATTTGTAAATAGACACTATTATAATATCAGAGGATTTCTATAAAAAGTGTTTTAGCTATCGTAAGGTAAAAACCCGACATGTTTATTTGTGGCGTAGTCTTACGAGATGCTTTTGTTTTCAAAGGATTTTTGAAACTTTAATAATCAATTTGGATGCATAATTATTATCAGCTGGTATTCCAGACTGACTCGGGTGTTATTTCATTATAATGCTCGGGTCAGACCGAGTATTATATGTTCAGGATAGGTTGCTATGGGGCAGGAGAGGAGCTGGAATCCGAGACGTATATATGTATCGATATATATATATATATTTCCGCTGCTGTGATTATATGGTATGTCTGATTCGTGATTGTTGATGTATGAGATACTCTGATGATATGATGTATAAATCAGTGAAAATTTTCATTTAGTGTAAAGTTCTATATTTACTATTATATTTTATTCCGCTGCGACTGTGAGATTCTGATATTATTTTAGTTTTTTCTTCTTCTATCTCTTCTTCTTTAACCCTAATGGTTCGTATTTCTGTGCCACTTGAGTTAATAGAGGTAGAATAGTGTTAATTCAAGGGGTACGGATGTGCGGGCTATTACACTTGGTATCAGAGCATAGGTTGGAGACAACCTAGGCTTTGGTGGGGAAATTACTCATTAACTAGAGTCGATAATGCTCTATAATGAGTTGAGAGTAATAATAGATATGAGAGCGTACTTGTTAGTGGATATAAAATTGTTTTTTATACTGTGTTGACTTATCGGTTGAGTGTTTATGAATTCTGGTCGGTACGGGAAGTACAACCGTATCGATAGGGGTTTCTAAACTCTTAAACATGATGAACAGACATAGTATTGTTTTTAAAGGGGGTAAATGAAATAATTTTACCCAAAATTATATTTTGATATAAAAGAAATAATTTTCTGCAATTCTTATATGCAATTGATTGTTTGGATGTTTGGTTGCTAATATTAAAAATCAAATAAGAATCTAAAATTAGGTTATAATCTAATAAAGTTCTATAAATATAAAATTTATAAAAGAAGAATAACTAAAATTTAATTAAAACAGAATATAAAACCCGGAAGTTTTGGAAAGGATTTCAAATGTAATGAACATGAACGTTTGGAAATTTAAAATCCTGGGAAAGTTTAAAATGTTTGCTAAAGTGTTTGAAGGTAATGATGGAATATTGTTTTGGGAAGTATTTTGAATGGAAACTGTTTTGAAATGAATTTGGAGAGTAAGAAGCATTGAACTCACTTCAGTCGCTGGAAAATAATCCTGATGATGCTGGCCACATCATTAGAATTCATTTTCGAGTTTCTAGAGTGATGGATTGCTTCCCTAGTACTTGGTTATGATATTGTTTGGATTTGTTGGGTATACTTGTTGTTTTGGAAATTTCAAAGGAGGAAATTTGATTTGATTGATATACCAAATAGGTATATATCTAATATGATTCAAAATGGTTTTGAAATGAAACCGGGCAATTGAATTTTGGAAAATTATATTTAAATGATGTGTAAAATTAAAATGAACTAACTATTGAACTTATTAAGTGAAATTGATATTAATAAGAAGTAAGAAATGAAAATTTTAGTCCTGGAATTAAAATTTAATTTGAGTAATTGAAAGTGAATAAAATATGTTTAAGTGAGTAGAAAATTTGAATTTAACTTGGATAAGTTAAATAAATTGGACTTAGAATTAAATTGATTTGAATTAAATTAAAATGTAAGTTGGCTTTAAAATTGTGGGTCATTATGAAATGGAGTATACCCACAAGCTAGTAAGTGTTATGCATTAGTGGAAATTATGAATTTAAAATTGTGCAAAGTATTAAGTTGAAAGAAAATTTGTACCCTTAGAAATTCAGTGATACATATATATAAAATTTGAAATTGTGATTATATGATGTAGATGGACCGAAATGAGCAATATGAGCTTTAAAAGAAATAAGTTGGTGAACTTATATAAATAGAAATGGAATTATAATCACAAACGGGAAAGAGTGGAATGGTGTGGTAAATTCAAACTTAATCTCTAATGAAATGTAAATTGAAATAAGGTAATGTGAGATATAAAGGAAATGAATGAACTTAAAATAGTAAACAAGTTTTGAACATGTATATAGAGAATTAAAATTTGGATTTGATTGGATTTAACTTTGACTAAATGGAATTGAGTCAAATTTGGATTAATTAAAAACAAGATTCAATTGTGTTGTGAATAAAGTGAATGAAAAATGGAATTAACTTATAATAATGATGGTTTGAATTGTAAATAGATTCAAATGAGTGGTAAAAGAAGTGGGATGAATTTAATTTGGCTAAGCAAGTTTTTAAGTAAACTTGGAAGAAATTTGGGTAAGAACCAAATTGAAAGGAAATTTAATTTAGTTGAAATGATGTTGAATGATGTAAATGCTCACTCGACTAAATCCAAAATAATTGTTTGGAAATGAATATTGTATAAGCTAAATTAATGGAATGTGTATGGTAATGAATAAAATTTTGATAGTTTGGTCAAAATTTCGAAAGTAAATAAAGTCCAGTTTTGAAATGGAATTTAAATTTGTGGTAACAGATAATGGAAGAGTAAATGAATAATGGAATTAGATTTTAATAGTGATGGCCTGAATTGTAAATAAATTCAAGTGGGAGAAATAATGTGAAAGGGCCCTGTTATTAATAAACTAAATTTGAAAATAAATTGGTGAATGAGAATTGGAATTGGATGGATATATGAATCAAGATTAATGGAATTGGAATTTGATTGAATGAGAATCAAATGAAGATAAAATAAATTTTATATAAGAAGGAATGGAAATATTGTATGATTTAAATGACTTAAGCAAGTTGAAAGACAAAATTAATCGTAGATAAGCTTTATTAAGTAATCTTAAATGCAATCTGTTAGGTAATTAAAACTGAATTACAAGTGAAATAGTATTAATTGATTTTATTGTGATAAATTAAGGAGGTATGAGTTGTAAATAATATGAATGTGATGATATTAATTTAAACTTAACTTGGATGAGCTTTATTTAGTAGATTTGAATGAAATTTGCTTAGATAATAAAATTTAAATGCAACTGAAAGAATCTTAATTAATTGTTGTGATAAAACAAAAACGTAAGGGTTGTAAATGACCCAGGATGGAATGATATTATTATCAATTCGAATTGTTTAATGAAATAATAAAATAAAAAAAATGTAAGGGAAGAATTTAATTTAATAAATTGCAATGTGATAAGAATGCTTGGATTGTGAATCATGCAGAATTGAATAAAATTAATAAATTAAACTAGAATTAATTGTAAATGGTTATAAGCTTAAGTGGCAATTGTTTTGCTTAAATGGCATGAAAATTTACATGTATTCGGAATTGAGTTATTTAAAAAGCAATTGAAATTGATTTTGTATAAATTTATATGGATTAGAATCTAATTCAAAGAGTTTTATATGAATGCAAGTAAATTGGTTTAAAAGAGCAAATGGAATTGATGTTGAATCAACTGGAATAAATTGACATTTTAATAAGTAATGTTTGCATATGAATAGTAATGGGTCATAACAGAAATGCGAATGTTTCCAATTTAAAATAGAATTTGATTGTAAATCAAGTTGGGAATGTAGGTTACAATAAAATTTAAGAAAGGCATAATTAGTAAATCAAGTTGGGAATGTAGGTTAAAATAAAATTTAAGAAAGGCATAATTAGCCATATTGAAATGGAAATGAATTGAATAAAATCTTTGGATTGTTGAAAAGAATATGGTTAATATTGTTAGACCATGAAGTTGGGTTTGTAAAGCGAATTTAAAATGATGTAGGAATTGAGAAATTTGTTATAAAGGTGGTTAGCATGCATAATTATGAAATTGCTTGGTTTGGTTATGGAATTGATATGTTTGGCTTGCATTTATATAGGAAATGTTATTAAAATGCTTATATCTTTGAAAACTGATAAGTTGTTTGAGTTTAGTACAGGTGCAGAAGACGTTCGAGAGAGTTGGAGCGCGTATATGCGTTATATTAGCCGCTTGCTATTAAAATTTGCTAAAAAGGTACGCCTACGCAAATATAATTGGGAAATGATATATATATATATATTGTGATATATTTCGGTTTCCGGCCGTGTGGGCCGATGTATATATATTTGTGTATCCTGCGATATCGCAGAAGTCCCTCCATGCAGGGGAGACTCTGCCAAAAATTTTCAAAAATTTTGGGAGTTAGAAAATTTTTGGGTTTTGGGAAAAGTTAAGTAACTTGGGAAGTTATTTTAAAATAATGTTGAAACAAAAGCATTAGAATATAAATAAAGCAAGTGAGTTTGGATTTGAGCTAAAGAGTTTTGGAAAGTGTATATAAGTTGTAACTAAAGAAGTTTGGGTTAAGTTAAGAGTGTAGGAGCATTCTTCTACCTTAGCAAATTTCGGGGACGAAATTTTTATAAGGGGGGAGGATTGTAACATCTCGGAATTTTTAACACGGGATTTGTGAACATTTAATTCATTTTACATGTTTACTATGAGTTTAAGATTCATTTTGAACTAAAAAGAATTGGTTTAAACTGAAATAACAAGTTAAAATTTCTAATATGGACATTTAATTTGAAATTGAATAATAGTAATTTAATATTGGACTGAGAATAATTTGGGAATCTAGATGCAAATAGTGATGAAAATGGTTGTAAAAATTTATTTTGGGTTATTAGAGTGTAAATAGCGTGGTTGGATTTTTAGATGAATTTTAAAGTTGATAAATTAATATTTGGGATTTTATATTAATTTAAAAATGAATTTAATATTATTAAAATGCAATTTAATCAGATTTTAGTCAGGAATGAGTCAGAATTAATTTTTAATGTGATTATAAATTTTATATGATTTACTGTTAAGTTAATAAAATTTTAGAAGTGAAATTTTAAGCGTTTTCGTTATTTTTGAAATATTGCTCGATTTAATAGACGAGTTAAATAGCCTTCCGGGGCACAGTCTCGGAATTCGACGAAACTAGTTTCATTGGATCCGTAATAGTTAGTTATTATCGGATTTCAATTTTCGTAGCAATCGGAGTTGTCGTTTGACTGTGACAGCTCGAAACGCATCGAAATCGTTTTAATCGATTTAATTTTAAATTGATCGTTTAATTCCGTATCTCGCACATACGATCGAATTAGCTTACGAAACATGTTCCATTGTGTCCGGAACGCAGAAAAACCCTAGGAACGCCTGTTGGTTCGTGAGAATTGGAGTTCGTTTGCATAGGATGTTAAAATGTGAAGAACGAGATTAAAATAATATTAAATAAATATATATATATATATATATATATATATATATTAACATTTTCGTTCAAAACCCTAGCAAAACCGAGGCCACCGTCGTTCTCTCCTCCTATGGCCGAAAATTACCCACCTTCTTCCCCAATTATCAATCAATCCGCTCATTATTTGTCAAAACTTTCAACTGGAATATCGTAGAGTGCGGAGAGTGCTTCAGATCCAACGGTTGATTAGTGTTATTGTCGACCGTAGGAGGCGCTAGGAGGTGCCGATTGCTATGGTTTCGTGCGTCGTTTTCGAGGACCTGAGTTAGCCGAGCTTCGCGAGTCGCTGGGCGTTGGTGGAGGTAGCCATGACGATTCGTTTGGTGATGGTTTGATGGACGCTCGATGTACGTGTGATGAACGACGGCGAACCCTAGATGGCGAGTGTAGGGTTTTTGTCGCGTGTGCTTACTGATGCTTGCGATTGAGGAAGATGAGGAGTGTGCATCCCTGATTTCAAATTCTGGAGTGAACGGCCCGATTTATTTGAGGTTTAAAAAAAAAAAGTTTTGTTTTAAATTTATATACAAACTTTATAATTCTATAACTTGAGCATACGTTGTCAGATTCAAGCGAAACTGGAAATGCCGGAATCATAGAGACGAACACTACGAGATGGTGCGGTTCCGGATTCATTCCGGGCAAGTAGGAATTTGGGTTAAATCGAACGTCGTTCGGTTTAATCTAAATTTCGAACGCTCGCCGAAATGCAAGGTGAGTTTAACTCACTCACATCTGGATGTTGGCTGTTTTAAATAATTAATATTTAAATATCTGTGTGATTGGTTGCATATAATTGTTGTTATCAGTCTGGATTGATATTTATATATGTGATGTGCTAATATTTGTGGATGCAGGGAAAACAGGTTGGAGGGATCCAACTGGATTCCTCACAATGTAGTAATTATTTTTATAATTGATGATGATGCCTGTTATATATTGTGATTGATAAACGTGGGATTAAATTGTATTGTGAAATTGTGGAATAAACTATAAGCCCAGAATGGTAAATTATAAAGAAATTTGGAGTTTTAATTACAAAGAAATTAAATTGGGTTTCAAAAGAAATTAAGAAATTAATAAATAAGGAATTTAGAGGAATATAAAAATTAGAATCTGTTTGGATGGAAAACTGAAATAAAATTGTATTGGAATATTGCTGGATAAATTATAAATCCATAATTAATTATAAATGGATAAATTGGATTTTAGAGAAATAAAAGGTATTGTTAAATAATGAATTTAAAGGAATTAAAATTTGAAATCTATTTGGAAGGAAAATTGAAATTTGGTAAATCTGGAATGATAAACAAAGAGAAACGTTATCAATTGATAAATGTGAAAGTAAATTTATGTTATTAACCTTAAACCTGAATCTAAATAAATTGACAGAATTTATAAGAAGGATTTTTGGGATATTTGAGTGGGAATGAACTTCCCTGGAAAACCAAGTTCGAGTTTTTGAACAGATTTTATTAAAAGTAAATTTAAGCTTAAAACTTGTTTCAAACGAGTGTTTGGAAAATTTTAAAAGCTAGGCTGTTTTTGACTTAAGTCATTTGAAATTAGTATTTATCTTATTAAAACACTACTTTTAAGTTTAGCTTAATAAAAACCTTATTTAAAATCAAAGTTTATATCTTAAGAAATGGTTTTACTGTACATATTTTGAAATTATATTTCGAGTAAATAACTAGTAGTAAACTTCCATATTTTAAAGTATGTTTTAGAATAAAGTGTTTTTTTAAATTGTTTTTAAAATCTAAATGTTTTGAACTTGGTTATTCCAATGGAAATATATGGCAAAGGATTTACCTTGTAAAGGAAGAATTTTGGGAAATTGTTTCAAATGAGTTTTGGAAGTTGGGAAAATATATCTTTTAAAGATATTTGAGGCAAATAAATAATATGGAATATTATTTATTGTGTGATGGATGCTTATGGATGTTTATGAATATAAGTTGATAGTTAAATCACCGACTATCAATATTGGCCAAATGCGTTGATCGTTTCGAAGAGACCGGGATCGAGATTATTTCTCGAAAACCACTTCGATCCGATTTGTACGTTTCGTGCGAAAAACGTGTTCGGAGTCGAAGATGGAGCATTGAAGTGCAAGGGCTAGTCGCTACTAATCCTGAGGATATTTCCAAATGGATGTAGTAGGAGTAGTGCCTTCGGTTCCGTTCGAACCCGGGACGGACTTGTATGGATGAATGCTTGCGAAACATCGTCAGGTGGGCGATGGGCATTCTAAGTGAAAACGTTCTGAAGGTAACGCTTAGCCTCAAGACTCATCAACCGGGAATGACTGAAAATCAGGGGATATGCAGCAAGGTTAGGTGGGTCATGCCCAAGCAGGACAAGATATTTCCCCTGTCTAGATGTCCCATATATATATTTCGGCTTAGTGGGTGGTTGGTCGCGCCAATCACGGGGTTTATCTTGTTCGGGACTGTTCAGTAAGGAATGGTTCCGGCCTTGTGTTGCAGGGGATGAAGGGAGTAATCCTCGGTACGGTGATCTAGGCCCTGTACTGTGACAGGTGGTACCCCAGTGCCTAGTCATTGTTGGAAATCCATTCTCCCTACGAGCCTTTTACGAGTTTTGTTTGTATTACCCACTTTTGTGGCTAGTAGCTGGAATTTAATGAATGTAACAATTTCGGCTATTTTATAAGTATTTGTAAATAGACACTATTATAATATCAGAGGATTTCTATAAAAAGTGTTTTAGCTATCGTAAGGTAAAAACCCGACATGTTTATTTGTGGCGTGGTCTTACGAGATGCTTTTGTTTTCAAAGGATTTTTGAAACTTTAATAATCAATTTGGATGCATAATTATTATCAGCTGGTATTCAGACTGACTCGGGTGTTATTTCATTATAATGCTCGGGTCAGACCAAGTATTATATGTTCAGGATAGGTAGCTATGGGGCAGGAGAGGAGCTGGAATCCGAGACGTATATATGTATCGATATATACATTTCCGCTGCTGTGATTATATGGTATGTCTGATTCGTGATTGTTGATGTATGAGATACTCTGATGATATGATGTATAAATCAGTGAAAATTTTCATTTAGTGTAAAGTTCTATATTTACTATTATATTTTATTCCGCTGCGACTGTGGGATTCTGATATTATTTTAGTTTTTTCTTCTTCTATCTCTTCTTCTTTAACCCTAATGGTTCGTATTTATGTGCCACTTAAGTTAATAGAGGTAGAATAGTGTTAATTCAAGGTGTACGGATGTGTGGGCTATTACATCAAACGTCTGGATAATATGATTCAGATGTCAGAATACTGGGGAATAAAAATTCCGAGTATAATATTCGGACGTCTAAATCTAACGTTTCAGACGTCTAAAACTGGGGTTCAGGGCATTCCCTGAACCTAGACCAAAAATGGCCGAAATAAATACCGAAAACGATCGGACGAGCAACAACGACTAAGGAATTACGTCGAGCGACAACCCAGCCTAAACGGCTCTGCGATACGCCTCAAATATCAATGTCCAAATATCCATAAAAGGATTTTCATAGATTTTGATTCCAAAACACCAAAATTGGAATATACACCAAATCATTCCAAACCAAAATCAATTGCACAAGAATAAGTGTTAGGAATTCATACCTAACAATCGAAGATAATTATAGACTAAGATGTGAGATAAAAATCTCACCTTTTCACAAAATCAATGAAGAAGAAGCTATAGAGCAATGGCAAGAACAATCACTCCTCAATTCCAACCCAACATGCTTGAATCTAAGCTTAAAGGAGAAACATTTCCTAAATTAGGTTTAGGAAATTTCTGAAACTAAATGGAGAAAGAGTTGGAGAAGATGAAGAGAAGGCTTACCAAAGCTTCTTCTTGAATTTGGAGGTAGAAGCTTGAATTTGCAATAAAGATTAGGGCTTGGAGTTTTAATTTCCCTTTCCTCCCACCATTGTTGCTAAACCTTAAGTATTAGGAATTAGAAATGAAGTAATGAAGAGTTGGAGTGGAGTTGGGTTCGTATGTTAGGTTAATGGGCTGAAACCCAAACCAAAGCCCTAAGTGAAAAAGTAGCAAAATTCTACTATCTCCAAACATATCAAAGTTTATACTTAAAAAGATCACAAACGACGTTTTGAACTCAATGCGAGTGGTCCCGAGTCCTAATTCGACCATATGCAGAATGTAGCTTTTCGGACTAAATTTCGAGTATCGATAAAATATTTAAATAAAATATTTAAATATACAAAATGGATAAATATGCGGGTTGTTACAACCATCCTACTTCATCCTGGAATCTCCACTGCGTACACGGTTGTTAAAGTGGTTTTCGGAGTTGGTAGAGAGTATGACAACTTTCGATCCTTGTCTCTTCAACAACCAAACGTTATTATAACACCGCGGTCTTTTAAAATAATTTATACTTCAAAACCATAATAAAATGTTCATTTCGAAACCACAGAAATACGATATCATTTCCATTTCAAAACCAAATCAATATGATATCATTTTAAAAATTATAGTATTTCAAAGTTGTAAAATTTCGAAACCAAAGACTTAAAACTATAACACTTCCAAAATGTAACACATTGAAATTAATAACTTTGAAACATAACTTCCACCCTTACATGGATTTAAATATTAAAATATTTTATAAAACAAACTAGCCTCTTAAATTTCACAAATCAATCCCAAAACTACCCGAATTTCTAAATTTTAAATTTGATATATTTCAAAGCTTAAATATTCAATATTTCAAAATCAACTTTTATAATTCATATATATACAAATTTCACTTTTACTATTTTTTAGTTTTGAAATATTTGCTTACTAAAACCAATATCCTTTAAATAAAACTTTCAAAACTGAATATTCCTCAATTTATTCACTTAATCACCTTAAACCCGAATTAAGTTGTAAAACCATATTTTTTAAAATCTGGATTTCAATAATTCCAAATGGATTCTTATTAGATATAACTCTTAATTAAATAAAATCTCAAATCAATTTTAAAACTATCTTCTCACCTTGATTTATAAAAAATCAATATAAACCCTATATTAAAATATAATTTAAGTAAATACTTAACCATATTATATTTTAAATAAAAATCAACTTTATTATTAAACTTATTTTATACATAACAATTTTTTCATAGCTTAAACCCCAGAATTTAACTATATATATAAAATAACATTTATAAAATATCCAAAATCAGTATCTCACAAAATGATATATTTCCTTAAAAATCATTTCAAAATATTTTATATATAGACCGCGTTGTCTGTGTATAATTTTCTATCCTATGGTTAAGTGATACAGATATTTATCATTTCAATCCGTAATTTAAAAAAAATGCGGTTATATATCATCTCAAACCGCAATCCCGGATGAAATAAAAATGCATAACAACTTGCAGTTTAGAACAATATAAAATACAACATCCATTCATCGAATATCAATCATCAACCATTTATTACAAGCAACATCTAATTTAAATAATAACATCAATATAGAGCATAAAATAAATAACAGATAATTACTGGCAGTTTATATACAATAATAAATTAATTTAACTAGTAGTTTATTTGCAATAATAAATTGAATAACAATCTAATTCAATAAATTAGATTTAACTGGAATGATGATAAAATATACCAAACAGCAATAAATAAATTTCTAATCATATCAAAAATAAATTTAACAAACATAAATTTTTTTAGAAATTGTGAGTGGATTAAAACACTCACATTTTGAATTTAAATTGAATTTAAATCCAATTTAAACTCAAAATTCAAACAGACTCAGAATTCATCCAAACCAGCGCTGAAATGTCCGGAATTCAAATACGAACCTAGCGAAGAAAACCCGCGCAAATCGGACCTTGTATGTAAAAGTTATTATAATTAGAAGTTATACGAATTTAAATTTGAAAATAAATAAAATAAATAAACTTTACACGTCACCACTTGAATTCCTCACGCGCAAAAAAAACCGTACCCCACTGTTCAGCGCAATCGAACCCATATCGAACCCAAACGCGAGCACGCTGCCACCAAAACATACCTCCACGCTCGATAGTTCTCCGATCAAGCCTCGCCATCGTCACAGCCGCCTCGAGCAGCCCCTATGCCTGACACCTCGCCCACTCCGGCCACCCCTAGGCCCGTCGCCGCCGCTGGCACAAACATGCCAATCGAGGCGCCTCCAAGCTCCTCTGACCAGAATGAATGACATGGATCGAAGTCCCCAGACGTCCTCTACAGCGCAGCGCAACCTGATCGTCGTTTCGACAAGAATCCACCGTTGAAAAATTAAACCCTAAAATGGTCGTTCAAAAGCAATTTTTGAACAAAAGATGGTTCGAATCAGAAAAAAATTGCAGTTTTAAGATGCGTACATCAAGAGCTTCGATATATAATTTTTCTGAATTTTTCTGAGGAGTTAGAAATTTCACTTTGATTTTTGAATTGCAATTGGATTTGGAATTCTCTGTCATTGAAATGAGGAGTTGAAGAGGGATTGTATGCATAGATAAATGAGAAATAGAGGTGGGCTAAGGTTTATAACAGGGTATATATAGATAAAGTTGAAATAGAATAGATGGACCCGGTTGGATGTACGCGCTGACGATGAACGGCCCGAAAAGCCCGTTCTGATTTCGGAACGAAATTGGGTCAACCCGTATATCAAAATAGATGCTTAAAAATATTTTAAACGCAATGGAAAAGGTTTCAAGTCCAAATTCCATCGTATGAAGAAGTTATGCTAAAATAAATTTATTTCAAATTGATTTCAATTGATTTCAAGGCGTTACGAGTCCGTACGATCAAACGACAAGTCCGATCGCTGCGAAACTTGAAATCCTACAATAATTCACCGTTATGGATCCGATGAAACTGGTTTCGTCAAAATCCGAGTCAGTAGCCAAAATGGCTATTTTTACATTAATTAAATAATTTAATAATTAATAAATTAAATCACTTTTCAAATTTCAATTTCATACTTAACCAATCCTATCATTTTTGATCTCTTAAACAATTACATGATTTAAACAAATTTAGATGTTAATTTAACGTTGATTCAACCCTTCAACTTCAGCGTTAATTATCAATTTCATTTTATTCAAAAATTATAAATATAACTTCCAATAGTTCCATTTAATTAAATAAATTAATAATTATTCCATTTATTATTGTCAAATAAAAGGATTTAACGTTGGATTCAAAACTATTACATTAATATCCTCACATTCCATCTTAATTTCAAATAATGTAATAATTTTAATATTTAACTCCGCTCATTTGCAATTAATCTAATTATTTAACTTTAAATTCCAATAAATTAATAAATTCCGCCTTATATTCTTTTAATTTAACTAATTATCATATTATGAATAAAATTTATGTTATTCCCACTTATTACCCTAAATTACATTAACGTAACATTTAATTCAAATTTATTGCAATTGATTACCCGTTTTAATTTAATAGACTAAATAAATGATTACTTTATAATGATTGTTTCCACTAACCCTTAATCATATTTATACAAGTTATCATTTCCAAACAATTACATACAGAACATTTACTTTATTCAATCACTATTTATTCATTATTAATTCATTGATTAATTAAATATTTACATTTATTTTTCCTATAATAATTTATTACCAAATATTCTCGTTTACAATCAATTATAACCAAAATAGTTGTTTCAATCAATTGGGTTTGCATTGAATTAATTATTTATTAGCTTACATTTACGTTCTTGCCATTCGTTTGAAATTTTCCTTATTTTCCTTATTATGAATCAATTATAAACTTACCATCTTAAAGGTGATGTCAACATTTTAAATTGTTAATTTACCTTTTATATTCCATTATAAGTTAATGCACACATACAAATTAAGATTTTAAATCAAATTAATCATTTCATCTTGGTTCCATTCTTTTATTACATCAACTATTACTTAATGAATAAAAATAGCATTTCTTATTCATTTTGTTACATTCAGTCTCCGCTATTGTCTTAAACTAGCTAATGTAACATTAAAGTTCATTTAATTCTAATTGATTCCCCATTTAAATTTAATAGACCAATTAAACAGGTAACTTATAACCATCATTATCATAACTTTTAATTACACATATGAATTCACTATTCACAAACAAATGTTACAATTCTTACATAAAGTTGATTTTATTCAATTACCATTAACTATCTATTATCTCATTAATTAATTCATATTTACATCCACTTCCGTATATAAATTTTGTAACCAAGTTATAACCTTTACATTGTTTCACTTATTGTAATTACATCCAAGTTATTAACAATTAACTTACATTAATACAGTTGCAATTCATTTTAGTTATTATTTCATTAATATTATTTCCAATTTTATTTATTTCAGTATTAATTACACAATCATATTAAATTAACAAATTATAATGTTATCCACTATTTCTTTATTGGGATTTCATTCCAATTGTCAAGAATTAATTTTATTTACCATTGTAACATTTAATTTCTAACATCTGCTCCAGTACAAATTATAAGATTTTCATTTCTTTCTACATTTAATTACAAAATCTTATAAATTTAACCAATTTTAATTATCGAAATTTGCGGGTCGTTACAATTACTCTGCAAGTTCCTTGCTAGTATAGAATTCACTATGGGTTGAAATGATACATACCCGAACGATCTGTAGAATAGGAGAAAATCGTTATGGGACGAAATGTTAAACCCCAGCGATTTTCATTGAATTGAATTTGGGATTGTGGGTTGAAATGATATATACCCGTATATATTTAAATTGCGGATTGAAATGATAAATATCTGTATCACTTGACCATAGGATGAAGATTATATACAGACATGATTGGTCTATAAATATAAATATTTTGAAATTGATTTCTATAGGTTTTGGAAAGAAATATATGGTTTTATATAATTATTGATTTTTGATATTACATAAGTGTTATTTTATATATAATTAAATTCTTGATTTGAGCTATGTGTAAATTTGTTTTGATATAAAAAAGTTTAGTTATAAAGTTTGATTTTATTAAAATATAATATGGTTAAGTATTTACTTAAATTATATTTTAATATAGGGTTTATAATGATTTAATAAATTAAGGTTGAGAAGATAGATTTGAAATTTATTTGAAATTTTATTTAATTAAGAATGATATTTAATTAAATCGATCTGAAACTTATAGAATTTGAGGTTTTTAAAGCATACGATTTGATAACTTGATTTTGGTTTAAGATGATTTATAATGAATATTTCAAGTTTAAATAAACTGAAAGAAATATTTAGTGATTTGAAATTTGGGGTTTATTTAAAAGATATTGGATTTATTTAGTGAATATTGCAAAAAATGAATAATAGTAAATTGAAATTTTTTTTGCAAGGCTAGTAAATTGAATTTGATATACATATATATATATATATATATATATATATACATGAAATTGTCAAAATTTAGTTTTGAAAATGTTGAATACTTAAAGATTTGAAATAGATGTTGAAATTGGAATGGTTTATTGTGGTTCAAATTTGTATATGTAATCGATATAATTTGAAATGGTTTATTGAGAACTGAATTAAGTTAAAATTGACGAGTTGAGATTTGATTTAAATTGAATATTTGGATTCGAGTTGATTTGAAATTGATTTGTGTAATTTGAGGAAGCTATTTTATTATATAAAGTATTTTAAATTGTATTTTAAACTATTTATACATTTTCCCTTATAAACTATTTTAATATAAACTATTCTAATATATTAACTGTTTATTTTAAATAATTTTAAGTTATAACTATTTTATATAAACTATTTTACTTTATAAAATATGTTATTATATATACTATTTTAATATCTAAACCGGTGAAGTGGGAAGTATTATGATTTCTAAATTTTGATTTCCAAAGTGTATGATTTCCAAAGTGATTTGATGTCCAAATTGTTATAATTTCAAGTGTTTTGGTTTCGAAGTGTTATAACTTTGAAGTGCTAAGATTTTGGAAATGGATATATTTGAAATGGAAAATTTGGTTTTGAAATGGAAATGATACCGTATTGATATGGTTTTCAAATGGCAATGATATTTGGTTTTGAAGTATAATCTATTTTGAAATGACCGCGGTGTTATAATAACGTTTGGTTGTTAAAGAGACAAGGATCAGATATTGTCATACTCTCTGCCAATACCAAAACCACTTTGACAACTGTGTACGTGGTGGAAATTCCAGAATGAAGTAGGATGGTGGCGAAAATCCTATATGAGGTATATACATGGACCTGACTCCCGTGAGTTGGCATAAGGTGGCTAAACCAGGAGCAATTGACGGGCCAATGAGGTATCTCCTCTAATCGGACACACTCCTTCGATATTATTCTATTACTTTGTGATTGATTGGGTGCACCCTTTGATTTTTTTTGGGAGTGTGGATCGAGGTGGGCGGTAGTGGCTGCTACGCGTTACCATTAGTCCGAAAGTGTAATTGGTATATCTACCCTGGCATTGCCTAGTTATGCCGTGTGACCTACCCTATCGCGCTTTCTACGAGTTTGATTTGTGTCGTACCTATGGATTATTGGTAGCCTCCCGATCTGGAGGTACGATGGACTGTATAGACTATTGGCACTATAAATGTGTTAAGGTGGAAAATGTAAAGCCTTAACGCTATTTTAATAGTTTACTTTACTATAGACAATATTAGAATAGCATATATTACTATATAATAGATAGTTTAACGGATCCTTAGAGGATGGTTATCCCAAACATCCTTTGAGTTACTTGTATTTCAGTTGATATTTCACTTGACTTGAATTTATTGATATAAGAATGTCAATCCTAACTCGAGTGTTTTGTGTTTTGGGTACATCTTTTGAGACTCACCTTTGGAGTTGGAGCTTCGTTTGAAGATCCATCTACATCCATTCAACTTGCAGATATTCAATTGATTCCAGTGATGTATTCTGATCTTGTATTTGACTATTGTATTTGAAACTTCTATTATATCTTATTTAACTCTGATATTTACGTATATAGTAGCTTCATGAACTACTATTCATTTTGTTTCCGCTGCATTATTGTTATTACTCCGTGTCTGTGATTTTGTGATCTTCATTTATTGTATATGTTGAGTTTTACCAAATATAGATTAACAATCTGGTATTTTGAGCAATTCAAATCCGACATGTGTGGATTCGAATGGTTGAAAATATCAGGATGTTACATTTGGTATCAGAGCTTTGGTTTTCGGCAAAACTTAACATATGTAGTAAATTTAATTAAAGAATCGCCTTCGTTCGGGCTTTGGTTTTTTTCTTTAATTCGGTTTCCCTTTGAATTTTGGAACTTCACCTCGGTTTTGAAATCCATTATTGTCTCTCCCTATTTGTGTTTCTTGATTCTGGAGTATCCCATAACTCCAATATACGATTTGTAAAAGGGTGAAACTCCTTTACAATAAGCATTGATTCACCGAAGATTTCTGTACCCTTGGTTTACGATGCTTCTATCTTCTACTATAACTGAATTCTATCTCTGGAGATCGAATGTCGATTTGCTCCAGAATTCTGCCTCGATCTTATTTCAAAGTCAAAGTTGATCCGATTAAGGTTTCCTGCGATTTATATAAGCCTGTCTATTCTTTTCTCTCTTTGAAATCTATTATCTTCCTTTCGAGCCTATCTTCTAGTTGAATTCTTTTGGTTAGGATCCCTCTATATTTGGATCTATATCCTTGTTTTGAAATTCATTCTGGAATTGTCGAGTGAGAGAGTGTATTTGTAATTAATATTAAAATGTTTTACATTGTGTTGATTGAGTTGTTAATGTAGATTTAGATTTTCGATCGGTTCGTATGATCAACGCTATCGATAGGATTTCCAAAACACTTGAACAGAGCAAACTGACACAATTTTGTTTTCAAATTTGGTTAATGGAATAAATTTTGTATGATTATATTTAGATGAGTATAAATTTTTTTTGAATTTAAATAATCAAATGAAATGATTATCGGAAATGATAATATTTGATTTTCATTTATAGTTTTGTAAACCATTGATTTTACCAACATAAATAAATGAATTTCTAAAATATGGTTTATAATTTGACTTGAAATCGAAATGAATTTAAATCTGGAATTTGAGAATTTAATTTTTGATAATTTCAAACTTTGGTTTTAAAATTTTAAATGTATATTATTTGAAGTATTTTCAAATAGAAAGGTTTCCAAAGAATTAAATGTTTAAAATTAGTACTCTTCTCTTTTGTCGCTAGAAAATAATTTTAGTGATGACTGCTACATCATCAACATTCATTTTCGAGTTTCGAAATGAAGAGATCAATTTGTAGCTTTTCTACAGTTTGTTATGGAAATTAAATTGATTTAAATTTCTAAAGTATGATTTGATTTAAATATATAGGTATATTATTTTATATTTAATTTGATTTGATATATATAGTATATATATAATTATCTCTAAATGGTTTGAAGTTGATCGGAAATTTAAGTCTTAAATTTATGTTAAGGGATAATTTCAACAAAATAAAGAAAAAAAATTTGAATAAATATTTAAACTTGTATAATTGGATTGACAAATTTTTCTTCTATAATACTCAATTGCATTTCCAATATAATTTACCTTAATCATTCAGAAGTTGAATATATAGTTAAATAATTTACAATGTAAAATGATATTAAAGGAATTTATAAATAAAATTTGAGTGGTTATAATAAATGTTATACACTTAAATTTTGATTATAAAAAAATGTTAGTAGAGATAAATAAAATAATGAGTTGTAAATGTGACAAATTAAATAAAATTTCATTTTGAAAGAAACCTTTTGTATCAAATATTAATAAATTGAAATTAAATCAATTTAATGAAATATCTTGAATTTAAGATCAATTATTGAATATTGTTTAATTTAATTGAAAGTTATATGGTTTAAATTAATTGCTTTTTTGTTTTTCAATCTATTTCTTTTCTGGTTATTTCCATTCTCCTACTTCCTTCCTTTTCGGAGACGAAAAGTTTTTAGTATGGGAGAGTGTAACGACCCATATATTTTAGTGGTTTTATTTAATTGATTAATTGAATTTTATGAAATTTTAAATAATAAAATTTGAAAATTAAAATTTAATATTTCGAATATGTCTACTTAAACATAGCAACTAGTAAATTTTCATCTGATAATATGCAAGTTTAATTTCTTGTGTAATTTTATTTCGATTTAGATCAGTTAATAATTGATGATTATAAAATATTTTCCAAACCTGAATTTTTTTACAATAAATTTGTAAATCATTTTCTGAATGAGACGTCATATTTCGTTTCTTCAAATTTGGACTGCTATTGCCCCGTTTATCTTATTTCTGTACCGATTATGGACTTTTGATAGGATGACCAACCTCTCTTAATTTAATTAATAATTATTCCATTTATTATTGTCAAATAAAAGGATTTAACGTTGGATTCAAAACTATTACATTAATATCCTCACATTCCATCTTAATTTCAAATAATGTAATAATTTTAATATTTAACTCCGCTCATTTGCAATTAATCTAATTATTTAACTTTAAATTCCAATAAAATAATAAATGGAATAATTATTTGTACCACTGATATCTGTATACCGTTTTGATTGTCTCCTCGTGCTGATCTCTATGGTATATTTAATTCTGTGTCTTGAAGTCCGGTATGCAGCGGAATCCGTGAAATGGATAACAGTATCGGTACGTTTCTATAGTCTTTTGGGTTTCTACTGTCTTTTTATTTGTCTATAGTATAAATCCAATAGCCGTAAGCTTTCGGTATCCCTTGAAATCAATGTTCATGACTTTACATTTTCAGTTATTTCATATTTTGCTGGTTCAAGCGTGCCTTTACATTTTATGTTTTTTTCCATACCATTGTATTATCATTTCTTTTTTCTTCCTTTCAAAATGGTGTTGCATCTCCTTTACCTTGTCGCCATGCCACAGCCAAAATAGAGCACCGTCCATACTACCCACCCCATCAGCTTCGTCTTTTTCTTCCAATTCCCCTTCCGTGGCTGACCAACCTCTCTTAGCCGCTACCATTCCCTTGCTTCCTGATCTTTACCGCCGGCACATTTTGCATCCCCGACCACACAGACATGACAGCCTTACCGTTGCCGTTCGCTCTCTGCTCTCTCTTTGTTCTATTCCTTTTTCCAAAAAAAGGTATGTAAGATATTTATTTGATCTGGGCTTGACGTGAATAATGAAAGCCATATTACTGGTAGAATGTGGGTTTCCAGAGCAGCTTTCTCTGCTTGTTTCCATAAATTATGTGTGTGTGTATATAAGAAGTTTGTGTTGTATACACACACACACACGCGTACGGTTGCTCTGCATTTGTGGCTTTTTTTAATCTCTATCCTAGCCAAATCTATATATAAAAGCTTATATATATGTTGCTGTGAGCTTCTATACAAACATATGCATCTTTCATAAAGGTATATTATGAGCTTTGTAAATATATATAGTGACACGTTTATACATATACATGTTTACAATTTTTTTTGTTTTTTTGTTTATCAGTGTATACAAATCTGGCTCGCCATCTGTTTGTATATATTAGTGTGTACAAGTTGTAGATAAG
The DNA here is from genome assembly GCA_030765085.1 of Allium cepa. Taxonomy (NCBI): domain Eukaryota; kingdom Viridiplantae; phylum Streptophyta; class Magnoliopsida; order Asparagales; family Amaryllidaceae; genus Allium; species Allium cepa. The sequence goes on from CM060932.1 coordinate 172,405,799, forward strand.
TTAGTTTATAATGTATATGTTATGTGTAACAACCCTGTATTTTGTGATTATTTTAATTGTATATTTTAATTACTTTATTTGAATTTATAATTTAAAAAGATTATTTTATTTATTAAAATGAATAAATTTTTGTTATTTTAATTATAAATTTTGATTTTTATGTGAATTATAATTTCAAACATGAATAGATAGAATATTTTCCAGAAAATATGAATTTTGGTCAAAGTGGTCAAACTTTGATTTTTAAATTTAAAATTCAAATATTTGAATTCTTGAATTTTGTCTTTTATTATGAAAATAAATTAAATTTCAATAATATTGTTTTTCGTTTCATTGAAATCTGATTTATATTGTGAAAGTTATGCTTTTTCCAATATTGTATGCAAATTGATTTATTTAACAAAATTGTTTATTTTAATTTATATAAATAATATTTATGGTTGTCATATCTTGTTCTAATTTGTGTACATATGTTTGATATGACGTGTTATGTATATATTTTATTTTTAAAACATTTTTAAAGTGTTGAATTTATTTTTCCAAAACTAGTTATATTTTGTTTTCAATTTTCAATACTAGTTTACATATAAATAACCATTTTCTTACATTTTTCTATATTTTTCTAAAATTTATTTATTTGTTTCATTTTCACATTATTTTGTATTCATTTTTATTTTATTTACATGGTTTTTATTTTATTTTATTTGCATAAAAGAAATAGGAAATTTCAAGAGACTTAGCCTTTTAAATTTACATGGTTTGTGTGCTTTGTCTTGCTATCTCCAGCTTGAAACAAGTGAGTGATCACACTTGACATATTTACTTATATAAACTGTGAAGTGGCACCAAGTGAAATTGTAAAACTGCTATATCATGTTATACCTACCTATTATATGACTTATGTGATGTTCACCCTGTTAATAAACCTGTCATATCAACTGTTACTGCCATATGTTGTTATGCTGTTATTTATATCTGTTTGTCATACTGCAAGTTCCCTGTAGAATAGAATCACTATGGGTTGAAATGATACATATCCAAACGAACTTTATAATAGGGAAAAATCGTTATGGGTGGAAATGATAGACCTAAACAATTTTTATTTATTTTACATAACTTGGGATTGCGGGTTTGAAATGATAGAACCCGGATTTTTCTTTGTAAGTTACGGATTGAAATGATATATTATCCGTATCACATGATCTATGTTAGAAAATATTATACAGACCCATGGTTTTATATATTTTCTGGAATTTTTAAAGTATTTTAGAAATGTTAATTTATGATAATTTAATTTAAAATTGAATTTAAATGATTTTTATAAAGTGCTAATGATTTTCGTACAAGTTAAAATGTGAAATAAATAAATGGTTAAGTTGAAATTTGAAATATAACTTAAATTTGAAATTTGAAAATCTTGTTTAAAAGTGAATTTTTAATTAACTAAATAAAATGAAAATAAGTTATAATTTGAAATAGTAATTTAAATTTAAGTGTTAAGATAAAAAATTTAAAAATATAAAGAATAGAAAATGAATGCTTGAATTTAATAAGTGAAAATTTAATAAAATTTGATTTTTGTATGAAAATCTCACTTTATAAAATCATAAATTAAAGGGCATTTAAATGATTATTTTTAAAGTGAGAAACTATAATTTTATAAGTTAAAAATGTTTTAAATTAAATTTTAATGGTTTATGAAATTATATTGAAAATTTGGAATTTAATCAATAGCATTTCAGAAATGCCATCATTTCTGAAGTAAATGATATTACAGCATTTCTAAGTGTTGTAGTTGATACAAATGAACTATAACCAAAGTTTAACTAAGAGATATTACACCACTTTATAAGTGCTGTAGTTGTAGAAACTAAACTTGAACCTGAACTATTACAGCAGTTTTAAATGCCGTCTTTGCTTAATTGAATTGTTTTTCAAATGTAACTTATCGTAGCATTTTCTAAATGTTGCGAAAGCTGAAATATCACCGTTTAATAAATTTAAGTGAATAAATGAAGTCTAAAAAGACTAAATTTTTGGGAATTGAATATTTGATTTTTTTATAATAACTTCATTTTTATTGGCTTAAATGGAATATTTGATTTGAAATATAAACCATTTTGAAATGTGACTTGGAATGGTGTTTAAATTAAATAAAAATGAATAAGGTTTTGGAAGGATATGATATTTTGATATTTTAAAATTAATTTGAAATGATATTGAATTTTGAAATGATTTTCAAAGTATAAAATACCATTTTGGAATTTTAACCACGGGCGCATTCCTCTGTATGCCTTGTGATTTTGAATGTACACCTTCAATTTGAGAGTGTGACTAGAGGTGAGTGATTGCTGCAGCTCTACGCTACCCTAGCCACAATAGCCCTGTTATTTGCATAGTTTATTTTAATATGGACATTTCTATGATAGCGTTAAATTGATGGTTTAACTGATCCTTAGACGATGGGCGATCCCAAGCATCGTTTAAGTTATTGTGCATTATTACTACGGTTCACTAGAGTTGGTTTACATTGCATAAGTATGTATGTCCTGACTCGAGTGTTTTGTGTTTTAGTTTACGCTCGGGTCAGCCTGAGTATTCACAGCATAGCTTTTGATTTCTCTTTCTGGAGCTAGGAATCGCTGGAGATTCTGTTTATCTAGTTATTCATCTATTTCTGTTTCAGTTCATCTATCTCAGCTCTTGTATTAGTGAACTTCTATATATTGGGATTTCTATTGTATATGTTTCATACTGATATTATTTATTTTATTTTGAGATTTTGTTATAGTAGCTTCATGAACTACTATGGTATTTTTATTTCCGCTGCGAGTTATTCTGATATTTCTGTGTCCGTGATTCTGTGAATGATTTTATTTGCTCCAAATTATATTACAATCTGTTGTTTTGTATCATTCAAGTCCGACATGTGTGGATTATTGTCGATTTGAATGGTACAAAATAGTGGGTCGTTACAGTTGGTATCAAAGCTTTCGTTTTAGGCAAACCATAGCCTGCGGAGCAAAAACTCATTAGAGATAGTGTAACAACCCTGAATTTTTTGATTTATTATAATTGTTTATTTCGATTATTTTATTTGAAAACTTTATTATATTTATTAAAATGAATAATTTTTGTTATTTTAAAGTATATTTTGATTTTTGTGTGAATTATAATTCCAGACCTGAATAAATATGATATTTCTAGAAAAAGTGGATTTTTGGTCAATCTGGTCAAACTTTGACTTTTAAATTTAAAATTTTAATTTTTGAATTTTTGAATTTTACCTTTTATTATGAAAATAAATTTAATTTCAATAATATTGTTTTTCGTTTCGTTGAAATCTGATTTATATTGTGAAAGTTATGATTTTTTTACAATATTGGGTGTATATTGATTTATTTAATAAAATTATCTATTTTAATTTATATAAATAATATTTTTATTTTTAAAATCATGTTCTAATATGTGTTATATGATATGCTAGGTATGTATTTTATTTTAAATATTTTTAAAATGATGATAAAAATTTTCCAAAGTTTATTGCATTTTTTTCCTATTTTTAAAGACTAGTTCTATTTTTCTGTTATTTTCTTCATTTAAATTATAGTTAAGTAAAATTTATTTTTATTTTTGTGAATTCATTTTTAATTTATTTTATTATCTTTATTTATAAATATTTTTCATGTCCATATAAATTTCCAAAGTTTATTCTGTTTATTTTAAAATTTTCTAGACTAGTTTTCATTTTTTGTGCTATTTTCTTATTTTAACCATATATTATTAATATTTATTTATTTATATTTTGTATATTTGTTATATTTTCGAATTTTTAACTAAATTTATTATTATTTTCAGTTATTTAAACTTATATTAAGAAATTTGGATGGTTGGTGACTTTTTGTTTCTTATGGCCTTTGGTATTTCCACCTTTTCACATTTCACCATATCTTTTCATCAATTAGCCATAACTTCTCATTTCCTTCAACTGCATACCTCTTTCCTCAGTCACGTACATCATTTTTTTTCTCATTTCTGAAAAAAAAGTCATCCCTTGCTCTGAGAAAAAGTTTGGTAATCTACTTTTCTCTTTTTCACTTTTATTGTTTTTATCTTGATTCACATAGTTTTGCACTTGCTTTCTTCATCTCTTTCTGGCTTGACCTCTCTCCTCCAACCCCTTGGCCACCTCCACCATCACCACCTATAAACAACACTTCTTCCAGCCCATCCCCATGCCATAGCCGTGCCCCTTGATGATGTAGATCCACCTAAAAATGCACAAACAGCACCTATATCCAACATGGCCTAGCTACAATTGTTCCATCACCTCACACAACCCTTGGCCACCACCTACACCACCACCACCACCAGAAAATTCCTGACCTAAACCCACTGCCACGCCATCCTCCAGCCCTCTGCAGACCTGGCCGTGCCCATGATGCCTTGGCCGAGCCCTTATGTTGCTTAGAAATCATGTTGTTTTACCTTGTGGTGTTCGTTCATGCTTATATATTTTGTACACCATTTTTGCTTTTCTAGGCCAACCCATTTCAAACCCAAACCAGATCCAAATACATGTTTTGGTCGTGCATTTAAGATCTATGGCTGAAGCATAAGTTGTAGGAAGCAAGTGCAAAAGCTTTGGTTTTGTTTTATGCATTCATTCCTAGCATTGTTTATGTATATTTGAGTTTGAAACTTATGTTATATATATATTTGTTTTGTTTGAATGTATCCAAGGGTATTATCTTTGGCTCTCCGCTCTCAAATCATATTCATGCTTTCGTGCCTTCGAAGATCTTTGTTGTGTGTCGGTTTTTGTCATCTACAGCTAATACATGTGAGTAATTCTCACCAGACGATTTGTACTTGTATAACTAGTAAACTGACACCATTTGAATCTGTAAAATATATCATCATGTTATAACTGCTTATATTATGATCATATGATGACCACACCTGTTATTAGACCTATTATATCATCTTTTTCTATTATATCATGCTATTCTTTTATTTATATCAGTTTATCACACTGCAAGTTACCTGTAGATTAGAATCACTATGGGTTGAAATGATACATACCTGAACGGACTTTAGAATAGGGGAAAATCGTTATGGGCTGAAATGATAGGCCTGAACGATTTTCAAATTATTTCATTTACTTAGGACTACGGGTTTGAAATGATAAAACCTGGGTTTTCTTGTAAATTACGGGTTGAAATGATATATTACCCGTATCACTTTTCCTAGTGTAGAAAATGATATGCAGACCCGTAGTTAAAATATGTTTTTCTAAAAAATTTAAAATATTTTAGAAATGTAAATATTATAATATTTTTATTTAAACTTAATTAAAATTGATTTTTGTAAAGTATTATTGAATTTTTGAAAATCTATAAGTGAAATAAATAAATGGTAAAATTAGAAAATTTGAAATGTAAGTTATTCTGGGAAATTTTAATTTGGTAATAATTAGAATTTAAATAAAATATGAAATATGATAAATTCATGATAATTTGGATTAAAATGAATTTAAAATGATTTTATAATATATTAATGATTTTTTTGAATAAAGTTAAAATGTGAAATGATTGAATATTTAAGTTGAATTTTGGAAATATAACTTAAATTGGAATTTATGCATTTTGTTTAATAGTGAATTTTTAAAGTAAGTAAACAAATTGAAAATAAGTTATATTTGAAAATTTCAAACTTAAGCATTAAGTTAAAAATTTAATTATATGAATTGAAATTGAATGTTGGAATTTAATAAGTGAATTATTATTAAAAATTGATTTTTGAATGGAAATTTAACTTTATAAAATCATGAATATAAGAGTATTCGAATGATTGTTTTAAAAGTGAAAATATGTGATTTTATAAGTTTGAAATGGTTTAAATGAAAACTTAATGGTTTATGAAATTACATTGGATATTTGAAAATTTAATTAACAGCATTTTTGGAAATGCTATTATTTCTAATGTAAATGATTTTACAACATTTGTAAATGTTGTAGTTGATAATGATGAACTAAATGGCTAAATTTAATAAAAGGCTATTATAGCATTTTTGTAAGTGCTATAATTGTTGAATTTAACTAAGTTTCTTTAAAACTAATGTAACCTATTACAGTATTCTTAAATGCTGTCTTTTGTTAAATTGAACTGTTTTGAATGTGACTTTCCGTTGCATTTTCTAAATGCTACGAAAGGAGAATTTTCACTGTTTTGATAAACTTAAGTGAATTAATGAACTTTGTAAGATTAAAATTTGAAAATTTAATATTTAGTTATTAAATATAATAACTTCATTTTTTGATTTAAAATGAAGTAATTTTTTTGAAATATAAACTATTTGAATTGTGTTTTGAAATGGTATTTTAAATAAATGAATGTGGTTTGGAAGATACGATATTTGGATATTTTGAAATGGATATTTGAATGATATTGAATTGTCAAATGATATTTGACTTCGATGTATAAAATACCATTTTGAAATTTTAACCACGGGACGTATTTAATTCATAGTTTAACTGATCCTTAAAGGATGGGCGACCCCAAGCATCCTTTAAGTTATTGTGCATTTCTACTACAATTCACTTGAGTTGGTTTACAGTATATAAGTATATATGTCCTTACTCGAGTGCTTTGTGTTTTACTTTACGCTCTGGTCAGCCTGAGTATTTACAGCTTAGCTTTGGATTTCTTTCTTGAAGCTAGGAATCGCTGGAGATTCTGCTTGTCTAGTATATGTTCCCTTTCAGTTTCAGTTTTTCTATTTCAGTTATGGTATTTAGAAACTTGCTATGTATTTGAGGTTCCATTGTACATATATTTTTTCAGAGTGATATTATGTATAATGTTTTGAGAGAGTTTATTATAGTAGCTTCATGAACTACTATGGTATTTTAATTTCCGCTGCGAGTTATTCTGATATTTCTATGTCTGTGATTCTGTGATTTGTATTTCATTTGCTCCAAATTTATTTACAACGCGGTATTTTGAGCAATTCAAGTCCGGCATGTGTGGATGCGAATGGCTGAAAATATCGGGTTGTTACAGTTGGTATCAGAGCTTTGATTTTAGGCAAACCATAGCCTGCGGAGCAAAAACTCATTAGAGATAGGGTAGAAATACCCTAGAATGAGTGAAATCAATCTCAGAATCCTTTCTTTGTGAGAGAATGTATTTTCGAAGTATAAAATGATTTCCAAATGATTTTTAAAGTATTTTCAAAGATTATTTTGGTATAGAAATCCTCTTATGCTGAAACCAAGATTTTCTAAGCTTCATTACTTCTGTATCCACATTGTTAGAAATCTCTTGGTTAGGATTCTTATCAATTAGGATTCCTTGAACTTTGGAATGCTCCCACTTGTTCTGAAATCCAGTCTTGTATTCCCCATTTTACCCTTTTGATTTTGGGGGTTTCCATAACTCCACTTTGGAATGGCCTTTATAAAGATCGGTGATTCCACCAATCTTTGAATGATTTGTAAAGGGGTGAAACTTCATTACAATTGGCATTGATTCACCGGAGATATTTATATCCTCGGTTTACGATGCCATCTAACTTCTGCTATATCTGGGTTCTATCTCTGGCGATCAAATGTCGATTTGCCTTAGATTTTCCACATTGATTACATTCCTGAAGTCATGGTTGACCCGGTTAAGGTCATCCGCAATTTATATAGGCTTATCCATCTTCTATTATTGAATTATAAAGTCTTAGTTCGAGCTTATCTTCGAATCACGGTTCTATTTGATTAGAGTTTCTCTAAATTTGAATCTTTGTTTGTTTGGAATCTATCCTTGAATCATTCTTTGGGAATTTGTGTTTGGTTGTATTATGGAATTGTGCATACATCGAAATTATTATTTTGATAAGGATGATCCTATTTTGTATATAAAAGTGAAATGTTTTCGATAAAGATTATATATCTTTTAAATGAAAATTTGAAATTTATAAAGGATTTGAAATTTTGAAAATTTGTAAGAATTTGACCTATATAAAATGATTTATAATTGAAGGGTTTTGAATTTGAATTTCGAGGAATCGAACTCCGGAGTTTTGAAATCGGTTTTAAGGTTTTGGAAAATATATAATAATAATATGATTTAAAGATATTCTCCAAATAAGAGTGTTTCAAATGTATTCGAATGAATTCCAATGATTTCGAAGAGATTTCAAAGAAGTTTAAAGAAAATAAAAAGTCCAGAACCCACTTATGCCGCTGGAAAATGATTTCGGTGATGAATGCATGCATTATCGACATTGATTTTCGAGTTTCTGAGTGGGGAGGGGCCATTCTAATAGCTTTGCTATGCGAATGATTTTGTGAAACCGATTTTGATTTTAGATTTTGAAGTATGGTTTGATATTCAAAAGATATATGTATATATATATTTGAAATGATTTAAAGTAAATCGGTGTTCAGTCCTCGAGATTCAGATTTGTTTTGGTATAACCCTATCTTTTGGAATTGGTTTACTGATTTGTTGGTGATTTCCAACTCTTGGATTGAAAATATGATTTCTTCGACTATTTTGAAGATTCGAGCACTTTCAAATCATGGTTAACTTTTCAAAGCTAAGAAATGTTGAAAGGTATAGGGTATTTGATAAAGAATACAAGTTTAGGTTGGTATGATTAAAGTATAAAGTAATATGATTTATATAATTTTGAAACAGTCTGTTGAGTGAAATAAATAAGATTATGTTAAATTAAACTGGTATGAAATATAGATTTGAAATGTTTTGAATAAATTATATACGTAGAATAATAATCTTTTCAATGGTAAATTGGATTTTTCATATAGAAATAAATAGTTTGAAGGTGTTGTTGAAAAACTAAATTGAATTGAAACTGATGGTTTGAATTGAATTAAAATTGAAAATTTTAGATTTGGGTTTAATTGAATAAATTCATGAAATATAAAGAATTAAAGGAATGTTTTATGATTTCAAATATATGATTTCGATATGCTAGATTTTCAAAGTGTAATGATTTCAAGTATTTGGTTTCGAAAGATTTATAACTTTGAAAGTATTATGATTTTTGAAAGTGAGTATATGTTTGAAATGGAAATGAATTTGTTTGACATAAATTTTGTTGATTTGGAAATTTGGATTATTTTATAAATCTATTGTTTTAAGAAACTTTGAAACTAAATATATGTAATTAGGAAGAAATGATTTGGTGAAATCATATATGGTTTTGAAACTGAACTGATATTGAAATGGTTTAAAATTGGGAACCCTGTTTTATTTAAATACTTTGATTTGGGAGGTATAGAATTTATATAAAATTGATTTGTATAAGTATGAAATTGATTTGAAAACTGTTGATTCGAAAAGGTACTCATACTCAATTTGTAAATTGAAATCTTATATAATCGAAGTTTATATAAGTGTGATTTGATATACTATTGATTTTGGAAAGTATTTGATTCGAAAATGGAATCTTATATATAATGGACTTTATATAAGTATGATATTTGAAAGCGATTTTGAAAGGTACTTTATGATACTTATTTTCGATGTAAAGATATGGAAAGTTCCTTCTGCTTGATATCCGCTTTGTGGCCACACTGTGGATTCATTCTATCGATATTATTTTTCCTGATTTGGGTTTTCCGGATATGACACTCGAGCGTCCATCGAATTCCATGGCGATCTCCATGGTCTTACGAGCGTGACTGCATAGCGCAACTGCCTGGCTGAGATGGCCTAGGGGTACGGATTGTTTCCTGGGGGATCCAGGCGTAACCATTGTGTATCCTGCAATCTATGTAGGTCGCATTAGTAGCAAAAATCCTAGCTGAGATGGCCTAGGGGTATGGATAGTTTCCTGAGGGATCCAAGCGTAACCATTGTGTATCCTGCATTCTACTAGTCATCATCGCATAACTCGCAGGGCTGAGAAAGCTTACGGATACAGATTGTTTCCTGGGGGATCCAGGCGCAACCATTATGTATCTGTGATCCATGGTTAGACAAATGTTTGGTTTGGTTGATTTGTTTGGATTGTACTTTCCATATCTGTTGTTTTAAAATGTTTATCAAGTATTTTCACTGGGTGTTGAAACAAGTCTACTAAGTACTTGGAGAATTCTAGCTTTGCGCCTGATCAACGCATGGCCAGAGTCTATAGGAACGAAAGTAAACTTGTTAAGACATCGAGTTATAAAAGTATTTGGATAAAGTATATTATATAAAGGATATTTTGATCATTTAGTTTGCTTTCCTAAATAATTTAAAATGCTTTATAATATTGTTTACTTCGAACTATCAAATTTGAATCAAATGACTATTTATCACATTATAAATTGTTTAAAATGTTGTAAATATAAAATTTTATATTGAAATTTATATGGTTTTAAAATAATGGTCCATCCTTGTGTTCCAACCTATTTTTCCTTCTAGCTATTCCTACCTTCTTCTTCGTCGAGGGTCCTTTCTGTATTATGGAAAGAGTTGGTTCTTTGGCTTATCATTTAGATTTGCCCGAGAAACTTTCTGGAGCGCATGATGTATTCCACGTCTCACATCTCCTCTAGTATCTTCTTTGCCTATCTCTTTTTATTCAAGCTGTCTGCTCTTGATAGTTTGGATATTTAGTCTAAATCTGACTGTCGAGAGTAAGCCACTTCGTATTGTCGACAGAGGTACGAAGCAGCTAAGAAGGAAATCTGTTAGTCTGATCAAAGTACGATGGGGTACTGATGATCGAGAATGTACTTGGGAGACGAAGGAGAGCATTCGTGCTTCAAATCCGGAATTGTTTTTTTAGGTACTATTTGCTTTTTCTGTGTTGCTTTTCCTTATTTTTCCTTGTTCGTCTTTTCGAGGACGAAAAGATTTGAGTGGGGGAGAGTGTAACAATCCTGATTTTTTTGATTTATTTTAATTGTTTATTTTGATTATTTTATTTGAAAACTTTATTATATTTATTAAAAGGAATAATTTTTGTTATTTTAAAGTATATTTTGATTTTTGTGTGAATTATAATTCCAAACCTGAATAAATAGGATATTTCCAGAAAAAGTGGATTTTTGGTCAATCTGGTCAAACTTTGACTTTTAAATTTAAAATTTTAATATTTGAATTTTTGAATTTTACCTTTTATTATGAAAATAAATTTAATATCAAGAATACCGCTTTCCGTTTCGTTGAAATCCGATTTATATTGTGAAAGGTATGATTTTTTTACAATATTGGGTGTATATTGATTTATTTAATAAAATTATCTATTTTAATTTATATAAATAATATTTTTATTTGTCAAATCATGTTCTAATATGTGTTGTATGACATGTTAGGTATATATTTTATTTTAAATATTTTTAAAATGACGATAAAAAATTTCCAAAGTTTATTGCATTTATTTCCTATTTTTAAAGGCTAGTTCTATTTTTCTGCTATTTTCTTCATTTAAATTATATTTAATTAAAATTTAATTATTTATTTCTGTGAATGCATTTTTATTTTATGTTATTATCTTTATTTATAAATATTTTTCATGTCCATATAAAATTTTCAAAGTTTATTCTGTTTATTTTCAAATTTTCTAGACTAGTTTTCATTTTTTGTGCTATTTTCTTATTTTAACCATATATTATTAATATTTATTTATTTATATTTTATATATTTGTTATATTTTCGAATTTTTAATTGAATTTATTAATATTTTCAGTTATTTAAACTTATATTAAGAAAGGATGGTTGGTGACTTTTTGTTTCTTATGGCCTTTGGTATTTCCACCTTTTCACATTTCACCATATCTTTTCATCAATTAGCCATAACTTCTCATTTTCTTCAGCTGCATACCTCTTTCCTCATTCACGTACATCATATTGTTTCTCATTTCTGAAAAAAAAGTCGACCCTTGCTTTGAGAAAAAGTTTGGTAATCTTCTTTTCTCTTTTTCACTTTTATTGTTTTTATCTTCATTCACATAGTTTTGCACTTGCTTTCTTCATCTCCTTTTGGCTTGACCTCTCTCCTCCAACCCCTTGGCCGCCTCCACCATCACCACCTCTGAACAACACCTCCTCCAGCCCATCCCCATGCCACAGCCGTTGTAACAACCCGCATATTTTACGATTTGATATTTAAATATTTTATTTAAATATTTTATCGTTAGTCGGATTTTAGTCCGGAAAGTTACTTTTTGCATACGGTCGAATTTGGACTCGGGACCACTCCCATTGAGTTCAAAACACTGTTTGCGATCTTTTTGAGTGTAAACTTTGATATGTTTAGAGTTAGTGGAATTTTGTTACTTTTTCACTTTGGGTTTTTGGTTTGGTTTAGCCCATTTTCCTAAACTATTAATTTTAACTCAACCTCCTTCTCTTCATAACTTCACTTTCATTTCCTAACACTCAAGCTTCATCAAAAATGGGGTAAGGAATGGGAAATTAAAACTCCAAGCTCAAGATCATTTGCAAATCCAACATCCAACTCCAAATTCAAAGAGAAGCCATTGATTCTTCCTTTCTTTCAAGCATCTTCTTCATAAATTTTGTGTAAAGGTGAGATTTTTATCTCACATCTTTGTCGATAACTATCATTGATTGTTGGTTATGAATTCCTAACACTTATTCCTATGCATTTGCTTTTGGTTTGGATTGAATTGGTGAAAATCCAATTTTTAGTGTTTTGGGTTCAAATCTTTAAAAAGATCCTAACTTTGATGTTTGAACACGTTTTTGGTGATCCACCGAGTAGCCAATACGACCGGGTAGCTGATAGACGTAATCCCCTAGCGTCCGTGCTCGATCGGTTGCAAATTGAGTGAGTTTTGGCATTTCTGGAGCTTAGGTCGCTCGGCCTGCATATAGCTCGTTCACCCTTAGGTCGTTCGGCAATAACTAGGTCGCTTATCCTTAGGTCGCTCAGCCTGTGTCACCATTTAGGTCGTTCGGCCATGCTTGCTCATTCCAGTTAAGTCGTTCCACTTTAGGTCGCTCGGCCTGTGCAACCATTTAGGTCGCACACCTTAGGTCAATGGGCCTATTTATCACTTGGTCGCGCAACCCTTTAAGTCGCACGGCTATATCGCTCGGCCTTCCTGCACCTTTAGGTCGCTTGGCACAGGTTCGTACCACCTTAAGTCGCTCGGCACTAGGTCGCTCACCCTATTAGGTCGCTCGGCCTTGCCACCACATTAGGTCGCACCTCGTTAGGTCGCACCATTGCTTAGCTCGATTAGGTCGCTCACCTCGTTAGGTCGCTCCAATGCTTAGATCGGCCATGATAGGCCGCTCGCCCCTGGTAAGTCGCACCACTACTTAGCTCGACCATGTTAGGTCGTTCACCCCCTTAGGCCGCGCCCTGTTAGGTCGCGCCAATTTCCTGTGTTGAACTATGTTATGTCGCAGTCGTATTTACACTTGGATGGCTTTGGAATTGATTTCTTTGGATTTTATTCACGTCTTCGAATGTGAATTTTTGTGACTGATTGTTTCTACAATCATTTTTGTGATTTGTCACTTTAAAAATATAAAGATTTCAATACTAGTAGTAAATATCAAAACTCTTTCATCAAAGCGATTTCAACACTATTTTATTACAAAGCTCTTTTCTTAAAACCGTTTTCCAATCTATTAGTATATACAAACCTTTACCTCACTCGTATGAGAAATCAAATTAAACGACTTAGTAAAAGACGTGATATGAAACGCTTGCGTTTGCTTCGTCGGTAATTCCTGGACTTGTTCGATTGAATCTTTGTGACAATTTTCTAGTGGAAATCTACAATTTGTTCGTAAATACTTAAGTTAAGCTAGTGGTTATGGGACATGAAGCTAAGCTTTTATATCTACTAGCTTATTGTACTTGACACTTCTTGATGATCGATGATGCTCATTTTTGTGATTATGACTAGCGATATGTTATGTTTCTTTGTCCACGTAGGGGACACTACTTCGTCTTATTGAGTTTCGTCTCATTTCTTTTATAGGTTCACGACCTATGTATTATTTGGAGTTTCGAATCAACTTTTGTGGGCTAGCAACCCATGTTCTTTTATGGAGTTCGGTCCATCGGGCGTACCGTTGTACTACGTCGTTGTTCCGAACTATTCGAGTTTTTGGTTCCTCGGGCGTACCGTTATACTACGTCGTTGCACCAGCTCTATGGTTAGCGACCATGGGATAGCGTCCCGTTTGTGGTACACGTGTTGGTGAGCTTTCATGCTCCTGTTTTGTGATAGGCCTCCTCCTTTTTTTTGTGATTTCTAGATTTCCATTGACGATTTATAGAATTTGTGTTTCACCAATTTTCGTGATTTACATTGATAAGTTTTATCAATATTTGTGCATTGGTGAATTTTGTATGTCATTGACTTTTGTGATTGGTATTGATATTATTGTCAATACATATGGTTTTGGTGAATAATAATATAGTGTATGACATTCCTTTTGATCTTTGAGAAGATTCTGGTAATACTGATTAATCTCTTGTTGATTTTCAATTACATACTTATCACAGTATGGCTTTATGGTTATCATATGTTATGTCGTATCTCTTATTCTATATCATTTTATCTGATATTTATAGGTAGACTGATCCGTTTATTATTTTCTTATAAATAATACTCGGGTCAGACCGAGATGTTACAGGTGCTTCTGCTTGACTTCACTTCTGGGATTATCATCCCGACTTTTGGCTAACTACTTAGATAAGTAGTTTTTGTTGTATACCTTTGAGATATAGACTCCCTGATGTATACATATTCTTTTGTCTAGCACTTGTAACCATTCTTTTATGATATTGTGGATCTTGTTTGACCACCACTTTGATGTACACTTTCAAGTGTTATATTCATATCTTTTTCTACCTTTGTGATATGGATATATGAGACTGATTTGTGTTATGTTTATTTCTATGTTTGTTTCCGAAGACTATATATAGCCACTGTGCAGTAGCTTTGAGTTTGTATCGATGTGTCGGACTTCTTGTACTATCTGACATATCGGTGCTCGCACAAAGCAATTATACGGATGTTCGCTCCTCAACAGCTTTATTCTCCGTGCTAGTTGACGGCATTACCCCGTAGTGTTCTTAGCTAGCGTGGGTATAGAGGTGGGGCGTCACAGCTTGGTATCAGAGCCAATCTTCGGAACAATGTAGAATAATCTAGCAAGGATCATCGTCCTAAGTCCATCTTAGGAGTCGTGCTTTAGGATTTAATTCGAGTCTTCGTACCAAGTCATCCTATTTTCTTTATGATTCCTTATTTATCTATCAAGATTTCTTGATATTCATTTGGTGAATAACCGTTTTTCTTCTTCCTTCTTCCTTCTTAAGGAAGAGAAATGGTTAGACCTGGCTGTCCCAACGCCAGTCAATCTCGTGCTACTCCCCAAGATGGAGTATTTATGTCTGCCCAGCAGCTTCTTGATCTAGTAAGGAATGCTCAAGCAGCTGGATCTAATCCGGAGTCTACTCACCCTAGTTCTGGATTTGCACGTTTGTGTAGTGATTTTACCAATTTGGATGGGAAGCCATTCAAAGGTTCTGAAACTATTATCGAAGTCCAGGCTTGGCTAAGATCGTGCGATCAAATCTTTTCTTGCATGAATCTTATTAATCTTCACCGTGTTCATGTGGCCTCTAGTATGCTCTAAGAAAGAGCATTAGATTGGTATGAGCTTCTTGTTTCTGAAATAGTTGAAGCGGATCTTACTTGGGAGAAATTCCGGGAACGCTTCGAATTAAAATTTGTGCCAGAAGCTGAAAGGTGACTTTGGCTCGCCGTTTCATTGACCTTGTTCAAGGTGAATCCTCTGTGACAGACTATGTCGCGTCTTTTGAATCTCTTTTTAAATACAGGGTTGAATACATTAATACCCCATTGAAGAAAAATCAGAGATTCGTCTATGGATTGAATATAAATCTCAAGAAGCCATTACTTCTAAAGCTAGAAGTTTCTTTTGATCAACTTGTTGATATCGCTCTTCGACTTGAAGAGGCAGATAAAGGGAGTGATGCTGATGTTGTGGGAGCCAAACCAAAATTCAACAACAACAAGAAAAGGCCTATAAAGTTTAAAGGGTCTTATCCCAACAAGAAAGGGAAGCAAGCAATTCAGGTGGCAAAGGCTTCTGCCCCTAGTAGTGGGCAATGCTACAATTGTGGTTCTAAAGACCATTATGCCACTAGATGTCCGAAACCTCTCTTTTGTCGCTATTGCAAAAGTTTGGATCATTATTTATCTTCTTGTCCCAAACTTCAAGGTAGGAAGGAGGAAAAGCTTAATGTTGCTCAAGCCTCTGGCAACACATCTCGTGGTAAAGGTATTTCTCATTCTATCCTAGATGGCATTATTTTATTTCGTGTTCATCCTATTCGAGTTCTTTTTGATACGGGTGCATCCCATTCTTTTATATCAAAAGAACTTGCTGATACCTTTTCTTTTGATGTTGTGTGTTTAATGACTTCTTTGAGAATTGTGAATCCGGTTAGTGAATCCGCAACAATCAGTTTATTGTGTAAAGATGTCGAGATTATTTTGTGTGATTTTTCTTTCCGAGCCGATTTTCATGTTATGCGCTACTTAGGCTTTGGAATGATATTAGGAATGGATTGGCTTAACCACTATGAAGCCCAAATCCTATGTCCTGAGCGGACTATTCATATTCGACATCCTCAATCTGTTAAGCAGATTTCTATTGGTCTTAAGGATTCGGATTCCAGCTTGGTTGCATTTTTATATTCTTTAAATCCTCATGATGATGATAATGATGATGAGGAAGATATTATTTCTCTTATTCACGTTGTTCGTGAATTTTACGACATATTTGAGCCCGTTTTAGGATTACCACCTAAGCGAGAAATTGAGTTCAGAATTAATCTCATTCCTGGAGCTCAACCTATCACTCGTCCTCCTTATCGTATGTCCAATAAGGAAAATGAGGAGATGCGCAAACAATTATCCGAATTGGAGACGAAGCAATTTATTCGCTCTAGTTCCTCGCCTTGGGGAGCTTCGGCTATTTTTGTGAAGAAATCCGATGGTACACTTAGGCTTTGCGTTGACTACCGCAAGCTTAATGATCTTACTATTAAGAATAAATATCCTTTACCTCGGATTGATGATTTATTTGATCAGCTTAGTGGTGCTAGAGTCTTTTCACAATTAGACTTAGCTACTGGTTTTCATCAGCTTCGTATTGCAAAGGATAGCATTCCTTTGACATCTTTCCGTACTCTTATGGATCTTATGAATGGCTTGTTATGCCATTTGGTTTAACGAATGCTCCGGCTTATTTCGTTGACCTTATGAATAAAGTTTTCAAAGACTTCCTCGATCGGTTTGTTCTCATCTTTATTGATGATATTCTTGTGTATTCAAAAACCGAGGAGGGGCATGAAAAACACCTTCGGATTGTGTTGGAAACTCTTAGGAGCAATCAATTAAAAGCAAAATTTTCTAAATGCCACTTTTGGCAATCTCGTGTGAAGTTTCTCGGTCATATTATTTCTGAATCCAGAATTTCCGTGGATCCTTCAAAGATTGAAGCGATTCAAAATTGGAAGAGACTGGAGGTGTGACAGAAATTCGTAGTTTCCTTGGATTGGCCGGTTATTACCGCCGTTTCATAAAGGACTTTTCCAAAATTTCCGTGCCTCTTACTAGTTTGACGAAGAAAGATGTTAAATACGTTTGGTCGGACAAATGTGAAGCTTCTTTTCAGAAGTTAAAAGAACTCCTTTCTGATGCTCCTATTCTTGTTATTCCCGAGTGGAATCAAGATTTTGTTGTTTATACCGATGCTAATCGCATTGGTTTGGGCGCCGTTCTTATGTAAAAAGAACGTGTTATTGCTTATGCTTCTAGGCAATTGAAGCCAGCCGAGACTAGATATGCCACTCATGATTTAGAGCTTGCGGCTATTGTTTTCGCCCTTCGTATTTGGCGTCATTATCTTTTGGGAGAAAAATTTATTCTTTACACCGATCATAAATCTTTGAAGTATCTATTTTCTCAAAAGGAACTTAATTTGCGTCAACAACGTTGGCTCGAATTTTTTGCAGCGTATGATCTTGATATTCTTTATACTCCCGGAAAGGGTAATCGTGTTGCCGATGCACTTAGTCGTAAGCAACAAGCGGTTGTTTCTATGATGATATCCGAATGGAGTGATCTCGAGATTTTATCTAGTTGTGAGATTCGAGATCACGTTTCTGATTTGTGTTCATCTCTTGCTTTATGTAGTCTTGAGGCTCATCCTTCTCTTTTGGACCGCATTCTTGAAGCTCAAAAGCTAGATCCCGAATTGGCTCTTCTTGGCCAAACTTTTAGAAAAATAATTGATATTGATGGTTTGAAAGACTTTGATATTGATTCTCGTGGCGGTATTCGAAAATTTGGTAGACGTATCGTGCCAAATATTTGTGATCTTCGTAAAGATATTTTAGAAGATTCACATCGTTCTAAATTTACCATTCATCCCGGTAGTAGTAAAATGTACGCGGATATGAAGCGACTTTATTATTGGGAGGGAATGAAATCTGATATTGCTAGCTTTGTTAAGTGTTGCATGACTTGCCAACTTGTCAAGGCCGAACATCAAAGGCCTGGAGGGTTATTGCAACCTTTAGAAATTCCAATTTGGAAGTGGGATCAAATTTCCATGGATTTTATAAACGGCCTTCCCCGTTCTCGTTCGGGACATGATAGCTTATGGGTGATAGTCGATAGACTTACTAAATCCGCCCATTTTACTCCCGTTCGGACCAATCGAACCGTTCCTTTCTTGGCCAAAATCATTATTAAAGAAATTATAAAATTGCATGGAGTACCTTCTTCTATTGTTAGTGATCGTGATCCATTGTTTACTAGTGGATTTTGGAAGAGTCTTCAGAAAGCTTTGGGAATGAAGCTTAATTTTAGCACCGCTTATCATCCTCAGTCCGATGGACAAACCGAGCGTGTGAATCAAACTCTTGAAGATCTTCTTCGTGCATGTGTTCTTGATTTTGGTGGAAGTTGGGAAGATCATATTCCTCTTGTTGAGTTTTTCTATAATAATAGCATCCAATCTAGTATTGGTATGGCACCTTTCGAGGCACTCTATGGAAGGCCATGCCGATCTCCTTCTTGCTGGCTTGAGGTCGGTGAGAAGCTGGTTTTAGGTCCAGATTTTATCCGTGATTCCACAGAAAAGATTGACCTTATTCGTCATAGGATGAAAGAAGCCCAGAGCAGACAAAAATCCTATGCCGATAACCGGAGAAGGAAATTAGAATTTTCTGTGGGATATCTTGTGTTTATTCGTGTTTCACCTATGAAGGGTGTTGTATGTTTCAGTCGATCAGGAAAATTAGCGCCTCAATATATTGGGCCATTCCGTACCACCGAACGTATTGGTTCTGTGGCATATCGCCTTTTATTACCGGCTCAGTTTTCTACTATTCATGACGTGTTTCACGTTTCTCAATTACGGAAATGTCTTCGAGATTACGATTCTGTTCTTGAGCCTGGTGTTGTGGAAGAAATCGAAGTTTCACCTACTTTAACTTACGAGCAACATCCTATTCGTATTATTGCTTCGGAGGTCAAGCGCCTTCGAAATAAAGATGTTCCGCTTGTTAAAGTCCAATGGTCCTCAAATCCTAAGGATTGCTCATGGGAATCTAGAGAGTTCATCGAGCGAAAACATCCGGACTTACTTTCCCATGCTCCTTGAGGTGAATTTCTTATTTCAAATTTCTTTTGTGTTGAATATGCTTTTATGGTTGTTACTATATATTTTCTTCTTAATTATTGCGAGGACGCAATTTCTTTAAGGAGGGGGTCTGTAACAACCCGCATATTTTACGATTTGATATTTAAATATTTTATTTAAATATTTTATCGTTAGTCGGATTTTAGTCTGGAAAGTTACTTTTTGCACACGGTCGAATTTGGACTCGGGACCACTCCCATTGAGTTCAAAACACCGTTTGCGATCTTTTTGAGTGTAAACTTTGATATGTTTGGAGTTAGTGGAATTTTGTTACTTTTTCACTTTGGGTTTTGGGTTTGGTTTAGCCATTTGCCTAAACTATTAATTCTAACTCAACCCCCTTCGCTTCATAACTTCACTTTCATTTCCTAACACTCAAGCTTCATCAAAAATGGGGGAAGGAATGGGAAATTAAAACTCCAAGCTCAAGATCATTTGCAAATCCAACATCCAACTCCAAATTCGAAGAGAAGCCATTGATTCTTCCTTGCTTTCATGCATCTTCTTCATAATTTTTTTGTAAAGGTGAGATTTTTATCTCACAGCTTTGTCAATAACTATCATTGATTGTTGGTTATGAATTCCTAACACTTATTTCTATGCATTTGCTTTTGGTTTGGATTGAATTGGTGAAAATCCCAATTTTTATTGTTTTGGGTTCAAATCTTTAAAAAGATCCTAACTTTGATGTTTGAACACGTTTTTGGTGATCCACCTAGTAGCCAATATGACCGGGTAGCCGATAGGCGTAATCCCCTAGCATCCGTGCTCGATCGGTTGCAAATTGAGTGAGTTTTGGCATTTCTAGAGCTTAGGTCGCTCGGCCTGCACACTTGAGATTCTCGGCCTGCATATAGCTCGTTCACCCTTAGGTCGTTCGGCAATAACTAGGTCGCTTTGCCTTAGGTCGCTCGGCCCGTGTCGCCATTTAGGTCGTTCGGCCATGCTAACTCATTCCAGTTAAGTCGTTCCACTTTAGGTCGCTCGGCCTGTGCAACCATTTAGGTCGCACACCTTAGGTCGCTAGGCCAATATATCCCTTGGTCGCGCAAGCCTTTAAGTCACACGGCTATATCGCTCGGCCTTACTGCACCTTTAGGTCACTTGGCACAGGTTCGTACAACCTTAAGTCGCTCGGCACTAGGTCGCTCACCCTGTTAGGTCGCTCGGCCTTACCACCACATTAGGTCGCACCTCGTTAGGTCGCACCATTGCTTAGCTCGATTAGGTCGCTCACCTCGTTAGGTCGCTCCAATGCTTAGATCGGCTATGATAGGTCGCTCGCCTTTGGTAAGTCGCACCACTACTTAGCTTGACCGTGTTAGGTCGTTCACCCCCTTAGGCCGCGCCCTGTTAGGTCGCGCCAATTTCCTGTGTTGAACTATGTTATGTCGCAGGCGTATTTACACTTGGATGGCTTTGGAATTGATTTCTTTGGATTTTATTCACGTCTTCGAATGTGAATTTTGTGACTGATTGTTTCTACAATCATTTTTGTGATTTGTCACTTTAAAAATATAATGGTTTCAATACTAGTAGTAAATATCAAAACTCTTTCATCAAAGCGATTTCAACACTATTTTATTACAAAGCTCTTTTCTTAAAACCGTTTTCCAATCTATTTGTATATACAAACCTGTACCTCACTTGTACGAGAAATCTAATTAAACGACTTAGTAAAACAAGTGATATGAAACGCTTGCGTTTGCTTCCTCGATTAATACTTGGACTTGTTCGATTGAATCTTTGTGACAATTTTCTAGTGGAAATCTACAATTTGTTCGTAAATATTTAAGTTAAGCTAGTGGTTATGGGACATGAAGCTAAGCTTTTATATCTACTAGCTTATTGTACTTGACACTTCTTGATGATCGATGATGATCATTTTTGTGATTATGACTAGCGATATGCTATGTTTCTTTGTCCACGTAGGGGACAGTACCTCGTCTTATTAAGTTTCGTCACATTTCTTTTATAGGTTAACGACCTATGTATTATTTGGAGTTTCGACTCAACTTTTGTGGGCTAGCGACCCATGTTCTTTTATGGAGTTCGGTCCATCGGGTGTACCGTTATACTACGTCGTTGTTCCAAACTATTCGAGTTTCTGGTTCCTCGGGCGTACCGTTGTACTACGTCGTTGCACCGGCTCTATGGTTAGCGACCATGGGATAGCGTCCCGTTTGTGGTACACGTGTTGGTGAGCTTTCATGCTCCCGTTTTGTGATAGGCCTCCCCTTTTTTTGTGATTTCTGGATTTCCATTGATGATTTCTAGAATTTGTGTTTCACCAATTTTTGTGATTTACATTGATAAGTTTTATCAATATTTGTGCATTGGTGAATTTTGTGTGTCATTGACTTTTGTGATTGGTATTGATATTATTATCAATACATATGGTTTTGGTGAATAATAATATAGTGTGTGACATTCCTTTTGATCTTTGAGAAGATTCTGGTAATATTGATTAATCTCTTGTTGATTTTCAATTACATACTTATCATAGTATGGCTTTATCGTTATCATAGGTTATGTCATATCTCTTATTCTATATCATTTTATATGATATTTATAGCTAGACTGATCCGTTTATTATTTTTTTATAAATAATACTCGGGTCAGGCCGAGATGTTACAGGTGCTTCTACTTGACTTCACTTCTGGGATTATCATCCTGACTTTTGGCTACTACTACTTAGATTAGTAGTTTTTGTTGTATACCTTTGAGATTTAGACTCCCTAATGTATACATATTCTTTTTTCTAGCACTTATAACCATTCTTTTGTGATATTGTGGATCTGTTTGACCACTACTTTGATGTACACTTCCAAGTGTTATATTCATATCTTTTTCCGCCTTTGTGATATGGATATATGAGACTGATTTGTGTTATGTTTATTTCTATGTTTGTTTCCGAAGACTATATATAACCACTGTAGTAGCTTTGAGTTTGTATCGATGTGTCGGACTTCTTGTACTATCTGACATATCGGTGCTCGCACAAAGCAATTACATGGATGGTCGCTTCTCAACAGCCTTATTCTCCGCGCTAGTTGACGGCATTACCCCATAGTGTTCTTAGCTAGCATGGGTATAGAGGTGGGGCGTCACAGCCGTGCCCCTTGATGATGTAGATCCACCTAAAAATGCACAAACACCACCTATATCCAACATAGCCTAGCTACAATTGTTCCATCAACCCACACACCCCTTGGCCGCCACCTACACCACCACCAGCAGCAAATTCCTGAACTGAACTCACTGCCACGCCATCCTCCAGCCCTCTGTAGACCTGGCCATGCCCATGATGCCTTGGCCGAGCCCTTATGTTGCTTAGAAATCATGTTGTTTTACCTTGTAGTGTTAGTTCATGCTTATATATATTATACACCATTTTTGGTATGCTAGGCCAACCCATTTCAAACCCAAACCAGATCAAAATACATGTTTTGGTCGTGCATTTTAGATATATAGCTGAAGCATAAGTGGTAAGAAGCAAGTGCAAAAGCTTTGGTTTTGTTTTGTGCATTCATTCCTAGCATTGTTTATGTATATTTGAGTTTGAAACTTATGTTATATATATTTGTTTTGTTTGAATGTACCTAAGGCTATTAATCTTTGGCTCTCCACTCTCAAATCATATTCATGCTTTCGTGCCTTCGAAGATCTTTGTTGTGTGCAGTTATTTGTCATCTCTAGCTAATACATGTGAGTAATTCTCACCAGACGATTTGTACTTATATAACTAGTAAACTGACACCATTTGAATATGTAAAATTATATCATCATGTTATAACTGCCTATATTACGAACATATGATGATCACGCCTGTTATTACACCTGTTATATCATCTGTTACCGTTATATCATGTTATTCTATTATTTATATCAGTTTATCACACTGAAAATTCCCTGTAGATTAGAATCACTATGGGTTGAAATGATACATACCCGAACGGACTTTAGAATAGGGGAAAATCGTTATGGGCTGAAATGATCGACCTGAACGATTTTCAAATTATTTCATTTACTTGGTACTGCGGGTTTGAAATGATAAAACCCAGGTTTTCCTATAAATTACGGGTTGAAATGATATATTACGCGTATCACTTTTCCAATTGTAGAAAATGATATACAGACCCGTAGTTAAAATATGTTTTTCTAAAAAAATTAAAATATTTTAGAAATGTAAATATTATAATATTTTGATTTAAACTTAATTAAAAATGATTTTTGTAAAGTTTTATTGATTTTATGAAAATTTATAAGTGAAATAAGTAAATGGTAAAATTAGAAAATTTGAAATGTAAGTTATTTTGGGAAATTTTAATTTGGTAATAATTGGAATTTAAATTAAATATGAAATATGATGAATTCATGATAATTTGGATTAAAATGAATTTAAAATGATTTTATAATATATTAATGATTTTTTTGAATAAAGTTAAAATGTGAAATTAATGAATATTTAAGTTGAAATTTGGAAATATAACTTGAATTGGAATTTATGCATTTTGTTTAAAAGTGAATTTTT
Source organism: Allium cepa (assembly GCA_030765085.1). NCBI lineage: Eukaryota > Viridiplantae > Streptophyta > Magnoliopsida > Asparagales > Amaryllidaceae > Allium > Allium cepa. Next base: position 172,430,076 of record CM060932.1, read on the forward strand.
GAAGTAAGTAAATAAATTGAAAATAAGTTATATTTGAAAATTTCAAACTTAAGCATTAAGTTAAAAATTTAATTATATGAATTGAAATTGAATGTTGGAATTTAATAAGTGAATTATTATTAAATACTGATTTTTGAATGGAAATTTAACTTTATAAAATCATGAATATAAGGGTATTCGAATGATTGTTTTAAAAGTGAAAATACGTGATTTTATAAGTTTGAAATGGTTTAAATGAAAACTTAATGGTTTATGAAATTATATTGGATATTTGAAAATTTAATTAACAGCATTTTTGGAAATGCTATTATTTCTAATGTAAATGATTTTACAGCATTTGTAAATGCTGTAGTTGATAATAATGAACTAATTGGCTAAATTTAATAAAGGCTATTATAGCATTTTTGTAAGTGCTATAATTGTTGAATTTAACTAAGTTTCTTTAAAACTAATGTAACCTACTACATCATTCTTAAATGTTGTCTTTTGTTAAATTGAACTATTTTGAATGTGACTTTCCGTATCATTTTCTAAGTGCTACGAAAGGAGAATTTTCACTGTTTTGATAAACTTAAGTGAATGAATGAACTATGGAAGATTAAAATTTTGGAAATTTAATAATTTAATTATTAAATATAATAACTTCATTTTTTGATTTAAAATGTAGTAATTTGTATTGAAATATAAACTATTTGAAATGTGTGTTGAAATGGTATTCTAAATAAATGAATGTGGTTTGGAAGATACGATATTTTGATATTTTGAAATGGATATTTGAATGATATTGAATTGTGAAATGATATTTGATTTCGAAGTATAAAATACCATTTTGAAATTTTAACCACGGGATGTATTTAATTTAAGTTTAACTGATCCTTAAAGGATGGGCGACCCGAAGCATCCTTTAAGTTATTATGCATTTCTACTACAGTTCATTTGAGTTGGTTTACAGTATATAAGTATATATGTCCTGGCTTGAGTGTTTTGTGTTTTACTTTACGCTCGGGCCAGCCTGAGTATTTACAGCTTAGCTTTGGATTTCTTTCCTGGAGCTAGGAATCGTTGGAGATTCTGCTTGTCTAGTATATGTTCCCTTTCAGTTTCATTTTTTTTATTTCAGTTCTGTTATTTAGAAACTGCTATGTATTTGAGGTTCTATTGTATTTTTTTTCAGACTGATATTATGTATAATGTTTTGAGAGAGTTTGTTATAGTAGCTTCATGAACTACTATGGTATTTTAATTTCCGCTGCGAGTTATTCTGATATTTGTGTGTCTGTGATTCTGTGATTTGTATTTCATTTGCTCCAAATTTATTTACAATGCGGTATTTTGAGCAATTCAAATCTGGCATGTGTGGATGCGAATGGCTGAAAATATCGGGTTGGTATAGATAGGGTAGAAATACCCTAGAATGAGTGAAATCAATCTCAGAATCATTTCTTTGTGAGAGAACCTATTTTCGAAGTATAAAATGATTACCTAGTGATTTTAAAGGATTTTTAAAGAATATTAGTATAAATTTTTCTTATTTTGAAATCAGGATTTTCTAAACTTCATCCCTTCGATATCCATCTTGTTAGTAATCTCTTGGTTAGGATTCTTATCGATTGGGATTCCTTCGAACTTTGGAATGCTTCCACTTGTTTTGAAATCCAATCTTGTCTTCCCTATATTTATCCTTTTGACTTTGGGGCATTTCATAACTCCACTTTGAATGACCTCTATAAAGATCGGCGATTTCGCAAATCTTTGAATGATGTGTAAAGGGGTGAAAGTCCTCTACAATTGGCATTGATTCACCGGTGATTTCTATATCCTCGGTTTACGATGCTATCTATCTCCTGCTCTACCTGGATTCTATCTCTAAAAATCGAATGACGATTTGCCTTAGATTTTCGAATTGATTATATTCCTGAAGTCACGGTTGACTCGGTTAAGGCCGCCCGTGATTTACGTAAGCTTATCCATGTTCTATTTTGTAATTAAATTATCTCATCTTCGTTCGAGCTTATCTTCGAACCAGAATTTTTGATTAGAGTTCCTCTAAATTTGAATCTCTATTTGTTTGAAATCCATCCTTGAATCATCCCTTGGAAATTTGTGTTTGGTTGTATTTTGAAATAGTGCATACATCGAAATTATTATTTTGATAAGGATAACCACATTTTATAAAAGTAAAACGTGTTCGATAAGGATTTTATATCTTTTAAAAATGAAAATTTAAATCTTTGAAAAGATTTGAAATTTTGAAAAGTTATAAGAAATTTGATTTATATAAAAATGATTTATAACCGAAGGGTTTTGAATTTGAATTTCAAGGAATCGAACTCCGGTGTTTTGAAATCGGTTTGAAGATTTTGGAAAATATATAATAATAATACGATTTAAAGATATTTTATGAATAAGAAATGTTTCAAATGTATTCGAACGAATTCCAATGATTTTGAAGAGATTTCAAAGAAGTTTCAAGAAAATAGAAGTCCTGAACTCACTTGTGTTGCTGGAAAATAATTTCGGTGATGAGCGCATGCATCATCGACATTGATTTTTGAGTTTCAGAGTGGGGGACAGGACACTTTAGTAGCTTTGCTATGCGAGTGATTTTGTGAAACAAATTTTGATTTCATATTTCGAAGTATGGTTTGATATTCGAAAGATGTGTGTGTGTGTGTGTATGTATGTATATATATATATATATATATATATATATATATATATATATATATTTGAAATAATTTAAAGTAAGCCGGTGTTCAGTCCTCGAGTTCAGATTTGTTTTTGGTATAACCTTATCTATTGGAATTGATTTACTGATTTGTTGGTGATTTCCAACTTTTGGATTTTAAATATGATTTCTTCGACTATATTGTTTTGTGTAAAAAAGTTCGAGCACTTCCAATTCAAGGTGTAATTTTAAAAGCTAAGTAATTTTCAAATGGTAAATTGGATTTTCCATGTATGTAAATAAATAGTTTAAAGGTTTTAAATGGATAGTTATAAACTTGGAAATCATTTTGGGTATAATTGATTTTGAGAAAAAAATATTTGGGTTTGAAAATAGATTGGATAGTAAAACCCAGTATTTATATGATGACTTTAGAAATGGATTTGTTTGACCTAAATTTTATCGATTTGGAAACCAAGATTATTTTCTAAACCTATTGTTTTGAGAAACTTTGAAACTGAATACATGTAATTTGGAAGAAATGATTTGGTGAAATCATATATGAATTTTGAAAAACTAAAACATTATTGAAAGGAATTGAAATTGAGAACCTTATTTTATTGAATACTTTGATTTGGGAGTTATCGAACATATATAAAATTGATTTGTATAAGTATGAAGTTGATTTGAAAACTGTTGATTGTAAAGGTACTCAATTTGGCAAGAGAAATCTTATATAATCGAAGTCTATATAAGTGTTATTCGGTATACTATTGATTTTGGAAAGTATTCGATTTGAAAATGAAATCTTATATATGATGGACTTTGTATAAGTATGATATTGAAAGTGATTTGAAAGGTACTATATGATACATATCTTCGAAGTAAAGATATGGAAAGTGCCTTCTGCTTGATATCCGCTTTGTGGCCATACTGTGGATTCATTCTATCGATATTGTTCTCTCTGATTTGGGTTTTTCGAATACGATACTCGAGTGTCCATTGAATTCCTTGGCGATCTCGATGGTCTTATGAGCACGAATGCATGGCGTAATTCGCCTGGCTGCGATGACCTAGGGGTATGGATGTTTCCTGGGGATCCAGGCGTAACCATTGTGTATCCTACGATCTATGTAGGTCGTATTAGTAGCGAAATCCGCTGGCTGAGATAGCTTAAGGGTACGGATGTTTCCTGGGGGATCCAGGCATAACCATTGTGTGTCTGCGATCTACTAGTCATCATGGCATAATTCGCAGGCTGAGATAGCTTACAAGTACGAATGTTTCCTGGGGGTCATGGTTAGACAACTGTTTTGGTTTGGTTGATTTTTTTTGGATTGTACTTTCCATATCTATTTTTTAAAGGTTTTTCAGTATTTTCACTGGGTGTTGAAACAAGTCTACTAAGTACCTAGAGAATTCTAGCTTTGCGTCTGATCAATGCATGGCCAGAGTCTGCAAGAACGAGAGTAAACTTATTTTGATAAAATATCATATAAAGGATATTTTGATCATTTATTTTACCTTTCTAAATAATTTAAAATGTTTTAAATATGGTTTACTTCGAACTAACAAATTTGAATCAAACGACCATTCATCATATTATAAAATGTTTAATGTTATAAATAAAAAAATTTAAATTGAAATATATAATGGTTTTAAAAATATGGTCCATCCTTGTCTTTCAACCTATTTTCCCTTTTAGCTATTCTTATCCTCCTACCTTCTTCCTCTTCAAGGGTCCTTTCTGCATTGTGGAAAGAGTCGGTTCTTTGGCTTATCCTTTGGATTTTCCCGAGAAGCTTTCTGGAGTGCCTGATGCATTCCATGTCTCACATCTTCGCTGGTATCTTCATGACCCGTCTTTTTTTATTCAACCTTCTACTCTTGATAGTTAGGATATTTAGCCTAATCTGACTGTCGAGAGGAAGCCACTACGTATTGTCGACAGAGGTACGGAGCAACTAAGAAGGAAATCTGTTAGCCTGGTCAAAGTATCGTGGAGTACTGACGATCGAGATTGTACCTGGAAGATGGAGGGGGGCATTCGTACTTCGAATCCGGAATTGTTTTCAGACACTATTTGCTTTGTCTATCTTGCTTTTCCTTATTTTCCTTATTCGTTCTTTTCGAGGACGAAAAGGTTTGAGTGGGTTAGAGTGTAACAACCCTGTATTTTGTGATTATTTTAATTGTACATTTTAATTACTTTATTTGAATTTATGATTTAAAAACCTTATTTTATTTATTAAAATGAATAATTTTTTTATTTTAATTATAAATTTTGTTTTTGTGTGAATTATAATTTCAAACATGAATAAATGAATATTTTCCAGAAAACGTGAATTTTGGTCAAAGTGGTCAAATTTTGACTTTAAAATTTGAAATTTAAATATTTGAATTCTTGAATTTTATCTTTTATTATGAAAATAAATTAAATTTCAAGAATACTTCTTTTCATTTCGTTGGAATCCGATTTATATTGTGAAAGTTATGCTTTTTACAATATTGTATGTAAATTGATTTATTTAACAAAATTGTTTATTTCAATTTATATAAATAATATTTCTGGTTGTCATAGCTTGTTCTAATTTTTGTATATATGTTTGGTATAACATTTTATGTATATATTTTATTTTTAAAACATTTTTAAAGTATTATATTTTTTCCAAAACTAGTTATATTTTGTTTTCAATTTTCAATACCAATTTACATATAAATAACTATTTTCTTATATTTTTCTACATTTTTCTAAAATTTATTTATTTGTTTCATTTTCAAATTATTTTGTATTCATTTTTATTTTATTTACATGGTTTTTTGTTTAGTTTATTTGCATAAAAGAAATAGGAAATTTCAAGAGACTTAGCCTTTTAAACTTTTGACTTTTCATTTTCCACCTCTTCATTTTTGGGCTGTCCTTTCCCAAGCTCATAGCCGTGTGTTTCTTTTTGGCATTTCACGTAAAAACACTTCTCTTATATCACTTTTCACACATGTTTTCAGATCTGAAGAAAAGGAAATGGTTTCTTAATTTTTTTCCAAGTTTTCTTATCATTTTATTGAATTTTTCATTGAAATTGTGCATTGCTTCTCCTTGTCTTTATCGGCCTTAGCCCCTCCACCACCTCCACCATCTAGCACCACCACATCCACGGCCACACCACCCTCCTCTCCACTTGTCCTGACCCGGCCGTGAGCACCCTTGAAGCAATCACCACCAAAAGTTGCAAAATCCCCTTGAACAATTGCCTAGCCGAGCTTTTTGTCAACATAGCCTTCATTTTTCACTTTGGCCACCTCCATAGCCACCGCCACCTGCTCCTCCACAACCTCTGGCCGTAGGTCTAGCCACCACCTGATCACCCCCTTGCATGGCCAAGCCCACATCACTTCAGGCCAAGCCCAAAGTGGCACCAAAAACACACTACTTTTGCCTACCCCTTGATCTTTCTTCGTGTTGTAACTTATACCACTTCAACTCCTTGTAGCCATGCACATGCATGCATATCCTAGCCCAAATCACCACTACGGCCGAACACACAAGTCCCCTTGGCCGAGCATATGAAGGTTAAGGCAATGGTCAAATAAATTTGTTCATTGTTGCTTTTATTTTCAATTGTTTCAATATGTATTTGGTGTTGAAATTGTATTTATATGTATCTTGTTTTATGTGTTTTTCACAAGATCACTAGCTTGGTTCTCTTCCCACTCAAGTCAAAAGTTGTGTTATCATGCTTTCATGATTCGTTTGTGTGCTTTGTCTTTCTTTCTTCAGCTTGAAACAAGTGAGTAATCACACTTGACATATTTACTTACATAAACTATGAAGTGACACCAAGTGAAATTGTAAAACTGCTATATCATGTTATACCTTCATGTTATATGATTTATATGATGTTCACCCAGTTAATAAACCTGTCATATCATCTGTTACTACCATATGTTGCTATGCTGTTATTTATATCTGTTTATCACACTGCAAGTTCCCTGTAGAATAGAATCACTATGGGTTGAAATGATACATACCCGAACGGACTTTAGAATAGGGAAAAATCATTATGGGCAGAAATGATAGGCCTAAACGATTTTTATTTATTTTATATAACTTGGGATTGCGGGTTTGAAATGATAGAACCCAGATTTTTCATTATAAGTTATGGATTGAAATGATATGTTATCCGTATCACTTGACCTAGGTTAGAAAATATTATACAGACCCATGGTTTTATATATTTTTTTAGAAATTTTAAAATATTTTAAAATTGAATTTATGATAATTTAAATTAAAATTGAATTTAAATGATTTTTATAAAGTGTTAATGATTTTTGTACAAGTTAAAATGTGAAATAAATAAATGGTTAAGTTGAAATTTGAAATATAACTTAAATTTGAAATTTGAAAATCTTGTTTAAACGTGAAATTTTAATTAAGTAAATAAAATGAAAATAAGTTATATTTTGAAATAGTAATTTTAATTTAAGTGCTAAGATAAAAAAATAAATAATATAAGGAATAGAAAATGAATGCTCGAATTTAATAAGTGAATATTTAATAAAATTTGATTCTTGTATGAAAATCTCACTTTATAAAATCATAAATTAAAAGGTATATAAATGATCATTTTTAAAGTGAGAAACTATAATTTTATAAGTTAAAAATGTTTTAAATTAAAATTTAATGGTTTATGAAATTATACTGAAAATTTGGAATTTAATCAATGGCAATTAAGAAATGCCATCATTTCTGAAGTAAATGATATTACAACATTTCTAAGTGCTGTAGTTGATACAAATGAACTGTAACTAAAATATAACTAAGTCATATTACAACACTTTGTAAGTGTTGTAGTTGTAGAAAATAAACTTGAACCTGAACTATTACATCAGTTTTAAATGCTGTCTTTGCTTAAATGAATTGTTTTTCAAATGTAACTTATATCGTAGCATTTTCTAAATGCTACGAAAGCTGAAATTTCACCTTTTAATAAATTTAAGTGAATAAATGAAGTCTGAAAAGACTAAATTTTTGGGAATTGAATATATGATTTTTTTATAATGACTTCATTTTTATTGGCTTAAATGGAATATTTTATTTGAAATATAAGCCATTTAGAAATGTGATTTGGAATGGTATTTAAATTAGATAAAAATGAATAAGGTTTTGGAAGGATATGATATTTTAAAATGAATTTGAAATGATATTGAATTTTGAAATGATATTTGATATTCGAAGTATAAAATACCATTTTGGAATTTTAACCACGGGTACATTCCTCTATATGCCTTGTGGTTTTGAATGTACACCTTCAATTTGAGAGTGTGACTAGAGGTGAGTGATTGCTGCAGCTCTACGCTATCCTAGCCACATTAGCCGTGTTATTTACATAGTTTACTTTAATATGGACATTTCTATGATAGCGTTAAATTGATGGTTTAACTGATCCTTAGAGGATGGGCAATCCGAAGCATCTTTTAAGTTATTGTGCATTATTACTAAAGTTCACTTGAGTTGGTTTACATTGTATAAGTATGTATATCCTGACTCGAGTGTTTTGTATTTTACTTTATGCTTGGGTCAGCCTGAGTATTCACCGCTTAGCTTTGGATTTCACTTTCTGGAGCTAGGAATCGCTAGAGATTCTGTTTATCAAGTTATTCATCAATTTCTATTTTAGTTCTTCTATTTCAGCTCTTGAATTAGTGAACTTTTATATATTGGGATTTCTATTGTATATGTTTCGTACTAATATTATGTATTTTGTTTTGAGATTTTGTTATAGTAGCTTCATGAGATACTATGGTATTTTTATTTCCGCTGCGAGTTATTCTGATATTTCTATGTCTGTGATTCTGTGAATGATTTTATTTGCTCTAAATTATATTGCAATATGTTATTTTGCATCATTCAAGTCCGACATGTGTGGATTAATGTCGACTTGAATGGTACAAAATAATGGGTCATTACATTATGTAAGTGTTTATATATGTTAATATTTGATTTATATTTTGTATATGAAAGTATACACTATTTTATAAAGTTGTTTATGTATATTGCTTTGTTTTTTTATACATAGTATGTTAGTTTATATATATATATATATATATATATAAAATCTGTTATATTTGAGTTAAATATACGTAAGTTATATGTTCCGTTTATATTATACAGTTATATATGTGTGTTTATATTTCGAAATAGGTTTATATAACCTGTAAGTTATATTTTGGTTTTGTTGTTTATATGAAGTGTATATATCATATGATATGTCACGTGGATACGCATATCTATAAAATTGTTGGTTGGATCTTGAATACAATCTTTATATGCGTTTTTGATTTTTTTTATATAAGTGTATACCCAGTTTGTACATTATATATATAAGCGATTGTTGTAAAGTTTTATTTTTTATCTTCTGTTCTATAATATAGATTTTCGCTAGGTTCAGTATACGTCAGTTTATATGTATACGTTAGTATTGTTTTTAATATATATGTTTTAGGATTTTGGAGTATATAGATATATACGTTTATTTTTTACTTTTAAATTATACTTATAAATTTGAATTTTTTTAAAATTTTCAATACTGTTTTTTTTAGGTACATACATTTTGATTTAAAATATAGGTGTGAACCAAGTAATAACATTTTATATAATACATATGGATTTTACATTAATAGATTTGAATTAAATATTGATACTAAAAAACATAAAGAAATGGTTTTGACATGTGTTTTAATTTAAAATAATAATTTTGAAATAAATATATATTTAAATTTAATATGTGCTTGAATATAGAATATGTGTATAGTTATATATAGTTATATGAATTCACTTATACCATTACCTTCATCAATCCAGTTCTGATTGAATTTTGTCTATTCCTATTTATTAGCTTGTCTATCAAATTCGTGCCAATCCTACTTTACTTTGGAATTCGTAGCTTGTTCTGTTGTCAAACTTCTCTAGCCTCGAAAGGTGAGAAATCAATTCACGATTACATTCTCATATTTATTAAATTTGATTTCAATTGAAATGTCAATTGACATATGCTACTGTTAGTTATTTACAATGCTATACATATGTTATCTGTTCACCAATAACATCTGACACCATTATCTGTTATTTATATTGATGACATATTATGCCTGCTATATTATTATTATCATATGTGTTATCACTCTTTGACTCTGGGTTGAATTGATACATACCAGAACGATCTGTAGAATAGGAGAAAATCATTATGGGGTGAAATGATAAACTGTAACAACTCACATATTTAACGATTTTATATTTAAATGTTTCATTTAAATATAGCGTCGTCAGTCGGATTTAGGTCCGAAATGTTACTTTTTTCAAATGGCCGAATTGGGACTCAAAACCATTTCCATTGGTTCCAAAATGGCGTTTGCGATCTTTTTGAGTATAAGCTTTGATATGTTTGGAGTAAGATGAATTTTTTTTGCAACTTTTTCTTGTAGGGTTTGGGTTTGGGTTCAGCCCACTAACTATCTAATTAACCCTAACTCAGTCCCTCCCCTCTCCACACTTATTTCATTTCTTAAAAACTTAAACTAAAAACTGAAAATGGGAGAAGAGAATGGAAATTAGAAATTCCAAGCCCTAGTTTCTTCTTGCAACTTGATTTCTTGCTCCAAAATCATAGAGAAGCTATTGGTAAGCTCCTCTTCATCTTCTCTATCTCTTTCTCTCTTCAATCTCAGAAATTTCCTAAACCTAACTTAGGAAATACTTGTTTTATTCTTAGATTGAAGCTAGTAAAGTTGAAGTGGAGAGTGGTTGGTTGTTTTCTTTGCTATTGAGCTCCTCTATTCTTGTTTTGAATCAAAGTTGAGATTTTTATCTCACCTCTATGCTTATATATATATACACGCACACACATATATATATATACACATATATATATCTTTGTTTGGGTGTAGGAAGGTGAGTTTTGAACTCACATCTACTTCTCTTGATTTCATTGATGTTGGGTATGAATTCCTAACACTTGTTCATATGCTCTTGCTTTTGGTTTGGATTGAATTGGAGAATATCCAAATTTGTAGTGTTTGGTTTCAATTCCTTAAAGATCCTAACTTTGATGTTTGAACATGTTTTCGATGGCGAATCGGAGAGCTAATGGAGCTGGGGTATCAATTGGCTAAGGCTCCTTAGGTCCACTGCTCGAACGGTCGCGTTTTGGTGGAATTTGCATTTTAATTGAAAAAAGGGCAGGAACTGCAGAAACTTGCAGTTCGGCCGACCGAGCCCTGTAGCCGGTCGACCGACCCGCTATCCCGAGTTTTTTTTTTTTTGCATCTGGCCAGCCGACCGAGCCCTGTAGCCGGTCGACCGACCTGCTCCAATTTTGCTGTTTTGCCTATTTTACTCATTTTGATTGGTTATCCAAATCTTATCGATTCAAGTTAGTTTTTAGTGGTTATTATTGCATCTTTGGCTTTGATAACTTATTTTTGACTTCATTCACGGGTTTTTATAAAATAATCTTTTAAATTGTATTAAAAGCTTGCTTCTCTAATTTATAAATTCTATTTAAAATGCACACACAATTTCGCACTTCGAGCGGAGTGGAAGGGAGATTGAATGGTTGGGTAAAACACGGACCATGAATCCATGCGTTTATCTTTCCGATTAATCCCCGACCTATTCGATTGATTGTTTTGACCTTTGTGTCTGGTTTACCGATGAGATGAGGTGAACTTTGTACTGCCTTGAGTGTGAAATTAACTAATGGATGGTAAACCGTTTAGTGCGAGCGAGTGGTTATGGGACTCTCGTTACCACTTTTCGGATTCCTTTTTGAGAGTTACGACACATTCCGCCAGTTAGTGGTGTCCAGTACTGGGTCTTCGACCTTCACCACTACGGTTTGTTGCCTTCGGGTTTGTTGCCCTTTAGTATCGCTTTCGATGTTGGTCGTTATGAGCCGCATGGGTGATATTGGGTTGCCCTTTAGTATCGCTTCTGATGTTGGTCGTTATGAGCCGCATGGGTGATATTGGGTTTGGAGTCTTCGGGCTCATGGATCCTTGTTTGTACAGTACTGAGCTCGAGCAAATTTTTTGATGTTTCATTCATATGTATATTCCCTAGGTATCGCCCTTCGGTGTTGGTCTTTTTGAGCCGCATGATGAGTAGCGTTTACCTTGTGGAACTTGTATACCTTATTGGTATTTGTTATTTGCCTTATGGCTTGCTTTGGGATATTCCTATCCTTTGTTTCTATGAGTTGCCGATGATATGAGGCTTGTTATGTTATCATATGATTCATCTTTTGTTAGATGATTGTGTTATCTCCCTTAGAGATATTTGTTATACTTTGTAACCTTGCAGGTTTATTGTTGTTCAGTTTATCTAACTGATTTGTTTAGCTAGACTGACCCGTGTATTTTATTCTCGGGTCAGACCGAGATGTTTTCAGGTTAGGTGCTTTTGGACTTAGCATTTTTTGCTTCCGCATGGACTATTCAGCTTGTTCCTTTTTGTCATAGCTTTTTGTGTAGTCCTTTTATTGTAACTCTGATATATGTATTCTTTTGACTCGTCTGTATATTGTGGTTTGCTATACCACTTGACATGTATTATTTTGTATACTCTGTTATGTATCAATATATGTGTATATGATGATTTACTGTTCTGTGATGTATATCACATTTGGGTTGTTATATTCTATTCTGATAGATCCTCCAACCACCTATGGTTTTTTTTTGAAGTATTCATTGGATATGTCGACCTGCTTGGTATGACTATTGTCGATGTATTCAATAGATAGTTAGAGCATGGCTATAGATGGTCGCTCCTAACCATCCTTATTCTCCGTGTTAGTTGACGGCATTACTCTGTAGTGTCCTTGGCTGGCGTGGGTATAGAGGTGGGGCGTCACAGCGTGCTATCAGAGCAAAGTTCAGGACAAAATATGATAAACACAGAATAGATGCACATATTACGGTACATCAAAGTGTATAAGTGATACAAATCTTTGAATTATCGTACCTTTCTATTCCTTCTACCATCAAGGGTTATATAGAATGGGGAATACGTCTAGGAATGCATTTTATTATGTAGTATTTCGTATTGGAGTATCTACCTTGTGATTAATCTTGTTCTTATCATACCTTCAACATATAGCTGGAAGAGGCCGGGGACGACGTTCGGATGCTGGGTGATCTAGTGGTTCACATCCGGATGGTGTTTATATGTCTGCCGATCAGTTTTTGGAGTTGTTGAGTACCCTCCGTCACCATCAGCTTAGAGCCAAATTCTCCAAGTGCCATTTTTTGGAGAATAAGGTTAAGTTCTTAGGCCATGTTGTATCTTCCGATGGCATTTCTGTCGATCCCTCAAAGATCGAAGCCATCCAGAATTGGAAAAGGCCTGAGAATGTGCATGAGATTCGTAGTTTCCTTGGATTGGTGGGTTATTACCGTCGGTTCATTAAGGATTTTTCCCGTGTTGTGCTTCCTCTCACCGGCCTTACTCGGAAAGGCATTCATTTTATTTGGTCCGACAAGTGTGAAGCTTCCTTTCTGACATTGAAGGAACTTCTCACTAATGCTTCTATTCTTGTGGTTCCCGAAGGGAATCATGATCTTGTTGTCTACACCGATGCTTGTGGTAGTGGTCTCGGTGCTGTTCTTATGCAGAAGGATCGGGTAGTTGCTTATGCTTCTAGGCAACTGCATCCGAATGAAGTTCTCTATGCCACTCATGATCTTGAGTTGGCCGCCATTGTCTTTTGCTTGAAGATTTGGCGACACTGTTTATTGGGCGAGCGCTTCATTCTTTATACCGATCATAAATCCTTGAAGTATTTGTTCACTTAGAAGGAACTCAATATGAGACAGCAGCGTCGGCTCTGCTTCCTATGACTTTGATATCCAGTATACCCCTGGTAAGGGTAATCGTGTTGCAGATGCGCTTAGTCGCAAACATTCGGCTGTTATTTCTATGATGCTTGCCGAATGGGATATTCTTGGGACTCTATCTTTTTGTGAAATTCGTGATCGAGGTTCATCTTCTCTTTCTCCTATTCTATTATTTAGTTTGGGAGCTCGACCTATTTTGTTGGATCGTATTGCCGATGCTCAGCGGCGTGATCCTGATTTGTTGCATCTTATTCAGCTTTGTGAGCCTGGATCCTGTGATGAGGCATTGCGGGATTTCAGCATTGATTCTCATGGGTGTCTTCGCAAGAAGAACCGTCTTTTTGTGCCTTCTGATTTTGCGCTTAGGCGTGACATTCTTGATGACTGTCACCGTTCTAAGTATACCATTCATCCTGGTAGTAGTAAGATATGCCGATATGCGTCGTCTTTATTATTGGGAAGGCATGAAGCGCGATGTGGCGAGTTATGTGAGTAATTGCATAACTTGTCAAAATTTTAAGGCCGAACATCAGCGTCCTTCTGGTCTTCTTCAGCCTCTTGAGATTCCATTGTGGAAATGGGATCGGATTTCTATGGATTTTATTGACGGCCTACCTCGTTTGAGATCGGGCCATTCTAGCATTTGGGTTATTGCTGATCACCTCACCAAGTCTGCTCATTTTGTTCCTATTAAGTCTAATAGGACTGCTTCGCATTTGGCTAAGTTGTATGTCAAGGAAATCGTGAGACTTCATGGTGTTCCTAGTTCTATTGTGAGTGGCCGTGATCCTTTTTCACCAATCATTTTTGGAAGAGTCTTCAGCAAGCTTTGGGAACAAAGCTTAATTTTAGTACAGCTTATCATCCGCAGTCTGACGGACAGACTGAACGGGTGAATCGTATCTTGGAAGATCTTCTCCGTATTTGTATTTTTGATTTCGGTGGTAGTTGGGAGGATCACCTACCTCTTGTAGAGTTCTCCTACAATAATAGTTTTCAATCTAGTATCGGTATGCTCCTTTCGAAGCTTTATATGGAAGGCCATGTCAATCACCTTCTTGTTAGTTGGAATCTGGGGAGAAGCTTATTCTTGGTCCAGATTTTGTTCGTGATTCTTCGGAGAAGATTGATCTTATCTGGTTGAGAATGAAAGAGGCATAGAGTCGCCAGAAATCCTACGCTGACAACCGTAGAAAGCCTCTCGAATTCTCGATTGGTGATCTTGTTTTTATTCGTGTTTCTCCTTTGAAAGGGGTTATGCGTTTCAGTACGACTGGGAAATTGGCTCCTCGCTATATATGAGCATTTTCTATTACTGAACGTATTGGCCCCGTGGCTTATAGAGTTTCTCTTCCTGCTCATTTATCTGGCATTCATGACGTGTTTCATGTATCGCAACTTCGGAAGTGTCTTCGGGAGTCGGATTCTGTTATTGATTCTCCTGATTTGCTTAAGCTTGAGGTCTCACCAGACTTATCTATTGTACAGCAACCTATTCGCGTACTTGACACGGAGGTGCGGCGCCTTCGAAACAAGGAAGTGCCGCTCGTTAAAGTTCAATGGTCCTCTAATCCTAATGACTGTACTTGGGAAACCAGAGAGTTTATTGAGCGATCTTATCCGGGTCTTCTATCTTTGCTTGAGAATGGTGAGCATATCTTTTCATCTCAAGCTTATTTTCTTTTCTTTTGAATGTTGTATGTATGTAGTTCTTACAAATATCGTCTCTAGGAATTGCGGGGATGCAATTTTGTAAGGAGGGGAGATCTGTAACAACCCGCATATTTAACGATTTTATATTTAAATGTTTCATTTAAATATAGCGTCGTTAGTCGGATTTAGGTCCGAAATGTTACTTTTTGCAAATGGCCGAATTGGGACTCGAAAACATTTCCATTGGTTCCAAAATGGCGTTTGCGATCTTTTTGAGTATAAGCTTTGATATGTTTGGAGTAAGATGAATTTTTTATGCAACTTTTTCTAGTCGAGTTTGGGTTTGGGTTCAGCCCACTAACTATCTAATTAACCCTAACTCAGTCCCTCCCCTCTCCACACTTATTTCATTTCTTAAAAACTTAAACTAAAAACTGAAAATGGGGGAAGAGAATAGGAATTAGAAATTCTAAGCCCTAGTTTCTTCTTGCAACTTGATTTCTTGCTCCAAAATCATAGAGAAGCCATTGGTAAGCTCCTCTTCATTTTCTCTATCTCTTTCTCTCTTTAATCTCAGAAATTTCCTAAACCTAACTTAGGAAATACTTGTTTTATTCTTAAATTGAAGCTAGTAGAGTTGAAGTGGAGAGTGGTTAGTTGTTTTCTTTGCTATTGAGCTCCTCTATTCTTGTTTTGAATCAAAGGTGAGATTTTTATCTCACCTCTATGCTTATATATATATATATATATATATATATATATATATATCTTTGTTTGGGTGTAGGAAGGTGAGTTTTGAACTCACATCTACTTCTCTTGATTTTATTGATGTTGGGTATGAATTCCTAACACTTGTTCATATGCTCTTGCTTTTGGTTTGGATTGAATTGGAGAATATCCAAATTTGTAGTGTTTGGGTTCAATTCTTTAAAGATCCTAACTTTGATGTTTGAACATGTTTTCGATGGCGAATCAGAGAGCTAATGGAGCTAGGGTATCAATTGGCTAAGGCTCCTTAGGTCCATTGCTCGAACGGTCGCGTTTTGGTGGAATTTGCATTTTCATTGAAAAAAGGGCAGGAACTGCAGAAACTTGCAGTTCGGCCGACCGAGCCCTATAGCCGGTCAACCGACCTGCTATCCCGAGCTTTTTTTTATTTTCTGCATCTGGCCAGCCGACCGAGCCCTGTAGCCGGCCGACCGACCTGCTCCAATTTTGCTGTTTTGCCTATTTTTGCTCATTTTGATTGGTTATCCAAATCTTATCGATTCAAGTTAGTTTTTGTGGTTATTATTGCATCTTTGGCTTTGATAACTTATTTTTGACTTCATTCACGGGTTTTTATAAAATAATCTTTTAAATTATATTAAAAGCTTGCTTCTCTACTTTATAAATTCTATTTAAAACGCACACACAATTTCGCACTTCGAGCGGAGTGGAAGGGAGATTGAATGGTTGGGTAAAACACGGACCATGAATCCATGCGTTTATCTTTTCGATTAATCCCCGACCTATTCGATTGATTGTTTTGACCTTTGTGTCTGGTTTACCGATGAGATGAGGTGAACTTTGTACTGCCTTGAGTGTGAAATTAACTAACGGATAGTAAACCGTTTAATGCGAGCGAGTGGTTATGGGACTCACGTTACCACTTTTCGGATTCCTTTTTGAGAGTTACGACACATTCCGCTAGTTAGTGGTGTCCAGTACTGGGTTTTCGACCTTCACCACTACGGTTTGTTGCCTTCGGGTTTGTGCCTTCGGGTTTGTTGCCCTTTAGTATCGCTTCCGATGTTGGTCGTTATGAGCGGCATGGGTGATATTGGGTTGCCCTTTAGTATCGCTTCCGATGTTGGTCGTTATGAGCCGCATGGGTGATATTGGGTTTGGAGTCTTCGGGCTCATGGATCCTTGTTTGTATAGTACTGAGCTCGAGCAAATTTTCTGATGTTTCATTCATATGTATATTCCCTAGGTATCGCCCTTCGGTATTGGTCTTCTTGAGCCGCATGATGAGTAGCGTTTACCTTGTGGAACTTGTATACCTTATTGGTATTTGTTATTTGCCTTATGGCTTGCTTTGGGATATTCCTATCCTTTGTTTCTATGAGTTGCCGATGATATGAGGCTTGTTATGTTATCATATGATTCATCTTTTGTTAGATGATTGTGTTATCTCCCTTAGAGATATTTGTTATACTTTGTAACCTTGCAGGTTTATTGTTGTTCAGTTTATCTAACTGATTTGTTTAGCTAGACTGACCCGTGTATTTTATTCTCGGGTCAGACCGAGATGTTTTCACGTTAGGTGCTTTTGGACTTAGCATTTTTTGCTTCCGCATGGACTATTCAGCTTGTTCCTTTTTGTCATAGCTTTTTGTGTAGTCCTTTTATTGTAACTCTGATATATGTATTCTTTTGACTCGTCTGTATATTGTGGTTTGCTATACCACTTGACATGTATTATTTTGTATACTCTGTTATGTATCAATATATGTGTATATGATGATTTACTGTTCTGTGATGTATATCACATTTGGGTTGTTATATTCTATTCTGATAGATCCTCCAACCACCTATGGTTTTTTTTTGAAGTATTCATTGGATATGTCGACCTGCTTGGTATGACTATTGTCGATGTATTCAATAGATAGTTAGAGCATGGCTATAGATGGTCGCTCCTAACCATCCTTATTCTCCGTGTTAGTTGACGGCATTACTCTGTAGTGTCCTTGGCTGGCGTGGGTATAGAGGTGGGGCGTCACATAAACCCTAGGGATTTTCATTGAATTGAATTTGGGATTGCGGGTTGAAATGATATATATCCGTATATATTTAAATTGCGGATTGAAATGATAAATATCCGCATCACTTGACCATAGGATAGAAAATTATATACAGACACCATTGGTTTATATATATAAATATTTTGAAATTGATTTCTATGGGTTTTGGAAAGAAATATATGGTTTTATATAAATATTGATTTTTGATATTATATAAATTTTATTTTATATACAGTTAAATTCTTGATTTGAGCTATGTGTAAAAAAAATTTGATATAAAAAAGTTAGTATTAAAGTTTGATTTTGTTAAAATATAATACGGTTAAGTATTTATTTAAATTATATTTTAATATAGAGTTTATAATGATTTAATAAATTAAGGTTGAGAAGATAGATTTGAAATTTATTTGAAATTTTATTCAATTAAGAATGATATTTAATTAAATCGATCTGAAACTTATGGAATTTGAGGTTTTTAAAGGACACGATTTGATAACTTGATTTTGGTTTAAGATGATTTAAATTGAATATTTCAAGTTTAAATAAATTGAAAGAAATATTTAGTGATTTGAAATTTGGGGTTTATTTAAAAGATATTGGATTTATTTAGTGAATATTGCAAAAAATAAATAATAGTAAATAGAATTTGATATATATATATATATATATATGAAATTATCAAAACTTAGTTTTGAAAATGTTGAATACTTAAAGATTTGAAATATATGTTGAAACTGGAATGGTTTATTGTGGTTCAAATCTGTATTTGAAATCGATATAATTTGAAATGGTTTATTGACAACTGAATTGAGTTCGAATTGATGAACTGAGATTTGATTTAAATTGAATTTTGGGATTCGAGTTGACTTGGAATTGATTTGTGAAATTTGAGGAAGCTATTTTATTATATAAAATATTTTGAATTGTATTTAAAACTATTTATATATTTTCCCTTTTAAACCATTTTAACATAAACTATTCTAATATATTAACTATTTACTTTAAACTATTTTAAGTTATAACTATTTTATATAAACTATTTTACTTTACAAAATATGTTATTATATATATACTATTTTAATATCTAAACCGGTGAAGTGGGAAGTAATATGATTTCAAAGTATTATGATTTCTAAATTCTGATTTCCAAAGTGTATGAGTTCCAATGTGATTTGATGTCCAAAGTGTTATAATTTCAAGTGTTTTGGTTTTGAATTGTTATAACTTTGAAGTGCTAAGATTTTGGAAATGGATATATTTGAAATGGAAATGATATCGTATTTGGTTTTGAAATGGAAATGATATCGTATGGATATGGTTTTTAAATGGCAATGATATTTGGTTTTGAAGTATAAACTATTTTGAAATGACCACAGTGTTATAATGATGTTTGGTTTTTAAAGAGACAAGGATCAGATATTGTCATACTCTCAGCCAATACCGAAAACCATGTAGACAACTGTGTACGCGGTGGAGATTCCAAAATGAAGTAGGATGGTGGCGACATCCTATATGAGGTATATACGTGGACCTGACTCCCAAGAGTTGGCATAAGGTGGCTAAAACAGGAGCAATTGACGGGCCAATGAGGTAGCTCCTCTAATCGGATACACTCCTTCGATACCATTCTATTACTTTGTGATTGATTGGGTGCACCCTTTGATTTTTTTGGGAGTGTGGATCGAGGTGGGCGGTAGTGGGTGCTACGCGTTTCCACCAGTCCGGAAGTGTAATTGGTATATCTACCCTGGCATTGCCTACTCGCGCCGTGCGACCTACCCTATCGTGCTTTCTATGAGTTTGATTTGTGTCGTACCTATGGAGTATTTATGGTCGCCTCCCAATCTGGAGGTATGATGGTACTGTATAGACTATTGGCACTATAAATGTGTTAAGATGGAAAATGTAAATCCTTAACACTATTTTAATAGTTTACTATATACAATATTATAATAGCGTATATTACTACATAGTAGATAGTTTAACGGATCCTTAGAGGATGGTTATCCCAAACATCCTTTGAGTCACTTGTATTTCAGTTGATATTTCACTTGAGTTAGATTTATTGATATAAGAATGTCAATCCCGACTCGAGTGTTTTGTGTTTTGCTTTACGCTCGAGTCAGACTGAGTGGTACAACTTTTGAGACTCACCTTTGGAGTTGATGCTTCGTTTGGAGATCCATCTACATCCATTCAGCTTGCAGATATTCAGTTGATTCCAGTGATGTATTCTGATCTTGTATTTGACTATTGTATCTTATTTAACTCATATATATATAGTAGCTTCATGAACTACTATTCATTTTGTTTCCGCTGCATTATTGTTATATTACTATGTATTTTTGATTTTGTGATCTTCGTTACTGTATATTTTGAGTTTTACCGAATATAAATTAACAATCTGGTATTTTGACCAATTCAAATCCGGCATGTGTGGATTCGAATGGTTGAAAATATTAGGATGTTACGTTTGGTATCAGAGCGTTGGTTTTTGGCAAAACTTAACATATGTAGTAAATTTAATTATAGAATCGCCTTCATTCGGGCTTGAGTTTTTCTTCTTTGATTCGGTTTCCTTTTGAATTTTGGAACTTGCCCTCTGTTCTGAAATCCATTCTTGTCTCTCCCTATTCGTGTTTCTTGATTTTGGAGTATCCCATAACTCCAATATACGATTTGTAAAAGGGTGAAACTCCTTTACAATAAGGTTGCATGCGATTTATATCCTTTCCATTCTTTTATCTCTTTAAAATCTATTTATCTTCCTTTCTAGCCTATCTTCTAGTTGAATTCTATTGGTTAGGATCCCTCTATATTTGGATATAGATCCTTGTTTTGAAATCCACTCTGGAATTGTCGAGTGAGAGAGTGTATTTGTAGTTAATATTAAAATGTTTTATATTGTGTTGTTTGAGTTGTTGATGTTGATTTAGATTTTCGATCGGTTCGTCTGATCAACGCTATCGATAGGATTTCCATAATGCTTGAACAAAGCAAACTGACACAATTTTGTTTTCAAATTTGGTTAATGGAATAAATTTTGTACGATTATATTTATATAAGTATAAATTTTTTTGAATTTAAATAGTCAAATGAAGTGGTTATCGGAAATGATAATATTTTATTTTCATTTATTGTTTTGTAAACCATTGATTTTACCAACATAAATAAATGAATTTATAAAATATGGTTTATAATTTGACTTGGGATCAAAATGAATTTAAATCTACAATTTGAGAATTTAATTTTCGGTAATTTCATACTTTGGTTTTAAAGTTTTAATTGTATATTATTTGAAATATTTTCGAATAGAAAGGTTTTCAAAGAATTAAATGTTTAAAACTAATACTCTTCTCTTTTGTCGCTGGAAAATAATTTCGGTGATGATTGCAGCATCATCAACATTCATTTTCGAGTTTCAAAACGAAGAGACCAATTTGTAGCTTTGCTACAATTTTGTTTTGGAAATTAAATTGATTTAAATTTCTTAAGTATGATTTGATTTATATATATAGGTATATTATTTTAAATTTAATTCGTTTCGATATATATAGTATATACATAATTATCTCTAAATAATTTGAAGTGAATCGGAAAATTAATTCTTAAATTTATGTTAAGGGATAATTTCAAAAAATAAAGCTAAATTTTTTGAATAAATATTTAAACTTGAATAATTGGATTGATAAATTTTTCTTCTATAATACTCAATTACATTTCCAATATAATTTACCTTAATCATTCAAAAGTTGAATATGTAATTGAATAATTTACAATGTAAAATAATGTTAAAGGAATTTATAAATAAAATTTGAGTGGTTATAATAAATGTTATACACTTAAATTTTAATTATAAAAAAATGTTAGTAGAGATAAATAGAATAATGAGTTGTAAATGTGACAAAATAAAATTTTGTTTTGAAAGAAACCTTTTGTATCAAATATTAATAAATTGAAATTAAATCAACTTAATGAAATATCTTGAATTTAAGATCAATTACTAAACATCAATTGATTTAATTGAAAGTTATATGTTTTAAATTAATTGCTTATTTTGTTTTTCGATCTATTTTCTTTCTGGTTGTTTCCATTCTCCTACTTCCTTCCTTTTCGAGGACGAAAAGTTTTAAGTATGGGAGAGTGTAACGACTCATAAATTTTAATCGTTTTATTTAATTAATTAATTGAATTTTTTGAAATTTTAAATAATAAAATTTGAAAATTAAAATTTAATATTTGTAATACTTCTACTTAAACATAGTAAATGGTAAATTTTCATCTGATAATATGCAAGTTTAATTTCTTGTGTAAATTTATTTCGATTTAAATCAGTTAATGATTGATGATAATAAAATGTCTTCCAAACCTGAATATTTTGTACAATAAATTTGTAAATCATTTTCTGAGTGAGACGTCATATTTCGTTTCTTCAAATTTGGACTGGTATTGCCCCATTTATCTAATTTCTGGCAAATTAGCTGCATTTTCAGTACCGATTATCGACTTTTGATAGGATGATCGTACCATTGATATCTGTATACTGTTTTGATCGTCTTCTCGTGCTGATCTCTACGATATATTTAATTCTGTGTTTTGATGTCCGGTATGCTGCGGAATCCATGAAACAGATAACCGTATCGGTACGTTTCTATGGTCTTTTGGGTTTCTACTGCCTTTTTATTTTTCCATAGTATAAATCCAATAGCCGTAAACTTTCGGTATCCCTTGAAATCAATGTCCGTGACTTCACATTTTCAGTTGTTTCATATTTTGCCGGTTCAAGCGTGCCTTTACATTTTATATTTTTTTCCATACCTTTGTATTATCATTTCTTTTTGCTTCCTCCCAAAATGGTGCTGCATCTCCTTTACCTTGTCGCCATGCCACAACCAAAACAGAGCACCGTCCATACTACTCACCCCATTAGCTTTGTCTTCTTCTTCCAATTCCTCTTCCATGGCTGACCAACCCCCTTAGCCGCTACCATTCCCTTGCTTTCTGATCTTTTCCACCATCACTTTTTGCATCACCGACGACACAAACATGACAGCCTTATCGTTGCCGTTCTCTCTTTGCTCTCCCTTTGTTCTGTTCCTTTTTCTAAAAAAAGGTATGTAAGATATTTATTTGATATGGGCTTGAAGTGAATAATGAAAGCCATATTTGTAATGACCCTTAAATTTAGTTAATTAAATTGGTTAATTTAATAAGATTTTTGTAATTAAAATTAGAAAAAATATATTATAATATATATTGAAGTGAATGTTAGAAATGAAATGTAGCAATGGTAATTAAAATTTATTATTAACAGTGGGAGTGAAACCCTATAATGAAATAGTGTAAAGTCTTGCACTTGGTTATAAAATTGAAAATAAGTAAATAAAAGTAAGCATTGAATTAACCAATGAAATAATATATTGATTGATGGTAATTAAATGAAAATTAAGGTAATAATGTTAATGCAAGTTGATAAATAACTAATTTAGTGCAATCCCAGTTAATTGAAACCAATTGTAAGGTTATAATTGATTGTAAATAGTAAATTAGGAAATAAAATTCAAAGTCATATTAATTGACGAAATAATACGTAATTAGCTGTAATTTGGAAAAAAATAAATATTAAATAAGTAATTATAATAATTGTAGGTTGATAATAAAGTATGAATGGGATTAAATTAGGCAAATAGTGATAATTATTAATTAGTTACCCATTTATTTAATCTCCTAAATTAGATCTAAATCCATTGCAATTGAACATAATTAAATACTACGTTAATATGAATTTAGTTGATGACTGGAAAACATTAGGGAAATTGGATATACACTAATGTTAAAGTTATCCATAAGATGATGATTGATTGGATAAAGAAATTGAATACAAATTGTATTAATTTAATTGAAATTAAAAATATAATTTATTTGAATTTACTTAAATTTAAGGTAAACACTATTAATTTTGCAATAAAACCTTATTTGATTGATAAGGAAATTTGGTTAATGAATAAGAAGTTTAATTGTAACCAGAAATGATAGAAATGGTAAACAATTAAATTTGAATTGAAGAAGCGATTAACTAATCTAATATTAAATTATATAATTAACTGAAATATAGTCATTTTGGCCGCTGACTCGGGTTTCGACGAAACCAGTTTCATCGGATCCGTAACGGTGAATTATTGTAGAATTCAAGTTTCGTAACAATCAGACTTGTCATTTGATCGTATGGGCATGAAACGGCTAGAAATAAATTAAATTGAAATCAATTGAAACCAATTTGAAATATGTTGATTTTAACATGACTTCTACATACGATGGAATTTTGACTTGAAACCTGTTCCATCGATCTGTAGCTCTGGAAGAGCGTATCTCAGATTTTAAATTCGTTTTTCGATCTGGGTTTTTGTGTGGCTAGAAAAATACGATAAATTCTCGCCATTCATTGTACGGCTCCTCGATCAACGGCGGATCTTCAACGTTGGCTTGACCGGAAGGCCTGGGGTGTTGAGGGTGGCTAGCAGGTTCGATCGGTACGGCCACTTTGTGTCAGAGGTCATCGTTTTCACCACGATTGGTCGTACTCTCGTACGACGGTGGGTGAACTAGGAACCACCGGAGGTGGCATCGCGATGGGAGTAGGGGCGGTCGGCCATGGCGAGGTCGGTAGTGGTGTTCGATTGGGATGAAGATCGACAAAGGCGCGACAAATATTGCAGGAACGGGCAATTTGGTGGCGGCTGCTAACGGGGTCGAACGAGATGTTAGGGTTCGATCGGCTTCGGTATTGCATGAGTGCTGCTGACGTGTACAAGTTTTTATTATCATTTATTTGTTTTAAATTAAATTCGTATATCTTCTAATGCACATAACTTTTGCATACGAGGTCCAATTCATGCGCGGTTTATTCCGTTGGATTCGTATCTGAATTTCAGACATTTTGACGCTAGTTTAGACAAATTATAAGGCAGTTTTATTTTTGGGTTTAAATTGGATTAGAATTCAAGTTAAATTCAAAAGGTGAGTGTTTTAACCCACTCACAACTTCTAAAATTTCTTATGTTTGTTAAATTGATTTATGATGTGATTAGAAATTTATTTATGATTGTTTGGCATATTTTGAATCATCATCTCAATTTATTTGAATTTATTTATAAAAATAGTTATTTAATTTATTATTGAATATAAACTACTAGTAAATACTTGTTATTTATTATCTATTATATATTGATGTTATTGATTCAAATGGATGATGATTGTGATAAATGTTTGATGATTGATATTGGATGAATGGATGTTGTATTTTATATTGTTATAAATTACAAGTTGTTATGGATTTTTATTTCATTCAGGATTGCGGTTTGATATATATATAACCATGTTTATATTTTAAATTACGGATTAAAATGATAGATATCCGTATCACTTGACCATAGGATAGAAAATTAAATACAGACACCGTGGTCTATATATAATTTTTTTTTGAAATGATTTCTATGGTTTTGCAAGGAAATATACGGTTTTCGATAAATATTGATTTTAGATATTATATAAATTTTATTTTATCCTTTATTTTAAGCTATGTATACTTTGTTTTAATATAGAATAAGCTTAGTGATGAGTTGATTTTTATTGAAGATAATATGGTTAAGTATTTTAATTATGTTCTAATATAGAGTTTATAATGATTTGGATAAAATGGAGGTTGGAAGATAAATTTGATATTTATTTGAAATTGAAATTATTTAAGAATTAAGCTCAATAAGCTTGATGTGAAATTTATTTAAATTTGAAATTTTAGAAGCTATGATGTTTATAACTTGATTTTGGTTAAGGTGAAATTAAATGAATATTTCAAGTATAAATAAATTGAAGGAAATATTTAGTTATTTGAAATTTGAGTTTTATTTAAATGATAATGGATTTATTATGTAAAATATTTCAAAAACTAAATAATAGAAAATTGAATCGTTGAATCGTAATTACTAAACTTAATTTTGAAATTATTGAATACTTAAATTTTGAAATATGTTGAATTTGAAATGGCTTATTTTGTGGATCAAATCTGTTTTGAAATCGATAAAATTTGGAATAGTTTATTTGGAAACTGAATCGAATTGAAATTTATGATTTGGGATTTGATTAAATATAAAATGTAAAAATTCGAGTTGTTTTGGAATTGATTTGTGAAATTTAAGAAGCTATTTTATGATTTATAGTATTCTAATATTTAAACCGTTTAAGTGGTGGAAGTTATGTTTCAAAGTTATGAGTTTCAAAGTATTATGATTTGAAAGTGTTATATTTCAAGTGTTTTGATTTCGAAGCGTTATAACTTTGGAAGTGCTATGATTTTAGAAAAAGGATATATTGGAAATAAAAATGATATTATATTGATTTGGGTTTTTATAAAAATGATATCATATTGATTTGATTTTTGAAACGGAAATGATGTCGTATTTATATGGTTTTGAAACGGATATTATATTCTGGTTTGAAGTATAAACTATTTTGAAAGTGACCGCTTTGTTATTATAATGTTTGGTTATTAAAGAGACCGATATCGGAAGTTGTCGTACTCTCTGCCAACTTCGAAAACCACTTTAACAACCGTGTACGTGGTGAAAATTACAGAATGAAGTAGGATGGTGGCGGCGTTCCTTTGAGGTATATAAGTGGACCCGACTCCCGCGAGTTGGCATATGGTGGCTAAAACAGGAGCGATTGACGGGCTAATTAGGTAGTGCGTTTGATCGGACACATCCCTTCGATATTATACTTTGTCTTTTGGATGGATTCGGTAGCCACTTTTGATTTTTTTATTTGGGGGTGTGGCTCGAGGTGGCCGGTAGCTGCGCGCTCAGCGTTACCACCGGCCCGGAAGCGTAATTGGTATATCTACCCTGGCATTGCCTAGTTGTGCCGTGTCACCTACCCTACCACGCCTTGTACGAGTTTGATTTGTGTCGTACCTATGGAGTATCCTCTGGTAGCCTCCCGATCAGGAGGGAATTACGGTACTGTATAGACTATTGGCACTATTACGTGTTAAGGGCTATATGGGTAACCCTTTAACGCTATTTAAAAGTAAGTTTATTTTACTATTAGACACTATTATTGTAACATTCCTGAATTTTGAACAAGATAATTTGACCAATTATTTAATTTTTGGAATTAAATTATTATTTAATTTTTGGAATTAAATTATGAAATTTTGGTAGTTAATTTTTTTTTTAGATTTAAAAATTGAATCAATTGGAAGATTTACATAATAAATAATAATATGCATTTTTAAATTGAATTTGGAATATAAAAAGCTTGAAATTTTATTGTGAATTTAATTATGAAAGTTTTAAAATAAGTGTTTGTTAAGAAGTTTAATATCTTAAGTTTATAAATATAAATGTATTGAAAATAAAAGTAGTATTTACTAACTTATGAATATTTGCTAATAATGTATAATCTAATTTCAAACTATTTTATTTTAATATTGTGTAAGTATAACTACATAACATATATGTGTAAAAAAAAAAATTGATAAGCATGTTTTATAAATTTAAAATCAAATAAGGTTTAAAAACAAAATGTATAAAATTAAAATAAATATGAACTAAAATTGTAAATATTTAAAACTAAATTTATAAATCAAATTAAGTTAAGGGATTTAAACATATATTTGAAAATGTAAAAAAAATTTGTAAATGTATGAACTAAAGGGCCAAAACAAAATTTGTAAATAAATTTAAAAAAAAAAAAAAAAAAAAATAACTAAAAGGGTTTAAACACAAATTTATCCATTATGACAAATGTAAACCAAGTGGGATCATGTTATTACATGTGTTAACAAACAATACAAGTGGCAACAACAAAAATTTCTTTTCAAATTTTATTACAAATGATATGAAGAAAAAAAAATGTATACCATCAAGACTGAAAGCTCAGTTCGAAATGCAAAGAAAAGAGAAAAAAAAAAAATCAGTTGCTTCCTTCTCCTCATCTTCATTTTCTCAAACTGATTTCCTTTATTTAATAATCTGAAAAACTTTCAAGCTTGAGATTCAAACCCAGAAAAATGATGCCTGAGCTCATTTCAAAACTCTGGTACAAACAGCAACCAAAGCAAAGAATCAAAACAATTTCAACCTGGAAGCTAGGCATTGATTCAACAAAAAAAAAAAAAAAAAAATCTGAAAACAAGATATGTTCAAAAGAAGCAAACATGCAAGTTTAAAATGCAGATCTGAAAAGTAAACTAAAAAGGAAATCCGATCAAAACTTTGTCTTCAATCTTCAAGATCTGGAAACAAGCTGAAATCAAGTATGAAGAGCAGATTTAAACATAAGCTAAAATGCAAATCAGTAAGCATATGAATTCAAACAAGTAGATCAGCCAGCAACTCAACTTGATCAGTCCAAATCAAGATTTAAGCAAATTATTCTAGTTCAAGATGATCTCAAACAAAACAAATAGAAGATGGAGCAGGGCAGTTTCCTCTGGGATTAAATTAAGATAAGTTAATTTTTTTTTCCTTAAAAGTTTGAATTCATATTTTTAAATGAGTATTAAAGTATAAATTTAAAAAAACAGTTGAAATAAAAAAAAAAAAAATTTAAATGCAGAGATTACAACCTGGAACTTCAATGCAGATCAAAGAAAATTAAAGAAAATAATATGTACAGGCTTACTCTTCTCTGTGCAACTAATGACAGGTGAGCAAATTTTTCAAACTTTAATACCTTATTGACTGTGAGTAGCATATGGATGTTTAGGAATTAGTATGATGTGTGATTGCCTATTGATGCATGTTCTGTGTATACATATATGAATATGCATATTGTGCTTGTTGTGCCAGGTATCTGTATACCTGTTCTTAAACCCAGATTTTCTTTAAAATTCTTGATTCACTTGATTTGTTCTTAGTTTGAAATTGATATGTGAACAAGAATTGTTTGTTTAACATAGATTTAGGCATATAAACTATAATTATGATTAATTAAACTCTGTGTCTCTGGAAAAAGAAGAAAAATACAGACATTGTTTCAAATAGCCAAAAATCAAACATCATTAAACTTTGAAACAGTATCACAAATTGAAAGCATGTAGGAAATTATGATTTTTAAAACAAATATTACAATTTTTAGTGTACTGTTGTATATGCATTGCTGAGTTGAACAAAATGTCAATTTTTTTGGCCTATCGGGTGATCTAGTGAATTTGGAATGTTACGATTCTTCCTGGAGGTGTATGATTGATCGGTGGGTAGGGGAAAAATATCAGACTGATGATCAGAAGCTGGTGGTAGCGGTGGTTGACGTTGACAGGTTTCTAACCCTAGTTTTCAATATGGTCGAAGTTTGGATCAGCTCGTATTCTTGGTTGCATCGGATGTTATAGGGTTTTGGGAAGTGGTAGAGGGTTTGTAGACGAATCCATGGCCGGAGGCGCGATGTCTCAGGTGGTCGGAATTGAAGATGCTCGGCGTTGACAGGTTTTGAAAACCTGGGCAGTGTGATGTTCCAGGTTTGAGTTTAAACTTGAATTCGAATTTGAGTGGAATTTCGAGAGAATTGATGTCTGAAGGTGGTTATAGGGTGTCTGGTCGATGGGGGATGACCATGGATGATGGTCAGAGGTGGCCGGAGTTGATGGATGGTGCACAGTGGTGGTGTGCATGTCAGTGTTCATCTGTGTGTTATAGGATTTTTGCCTCGGGTTAATTGAAGTAGAAACTCGAAGTAGACCAGGTATTTTCTCGAAGCAACTAGGTAGATGACTCGAAGTCATGACAGGGTTGGCTCGGGTAGCAAATTCTTACAGGCTTATGATGAAACAGAGAACCTGTTGCAGTTTTAAACTAAAAATTTGAAACCAAGTTTAAATCATGAATTCAAATGAATTTGAATTCCATGTTTGAATAAATTTGCATAAATAAAATAAAGTGTTTAATAAAAATAAATAAATCTGGGCAGTATTTTATAAATTGATTTATAAATCTGAAAACAGGATTTTTAAATAGGATTTAAATTTTAAATCTGGAGGTGAAACCCTGAATCTAAAAGTATTTTAAACAGGTTTAGGTTTTTGAAATTTTAATTTGGTCTCAACTATTTTTAAGTGTAAAAGTATATGAGTTTTTGAATTTAAACAGAAAATTCAAAATTGTAAAATAGGAAATTTAAAATAAGTTAAAATTGAGATTTAAAAATCTGGAAATATGGGTTGAGTTTCAGTTTTTAAAGATAAATAAAGTTTTAAATTTAATTGTTTAACTTCTCTTTAAAAAAATATGGTTAAATGATATGAATTTTAAAATGAAGATTTGAAACGTAAGGAAAGCTTTTAAAATTTAAGTTTGAATCTGGGATGAAGATTCAAGTTGTATTTCAGATTTTATATTAAAAATAAACTTTTAAATTTAATTTAAGTAACCTGGAAGGTTAAGTGTGTTTTTTTTTTTTTTTTGAATTTAATTTGAATAGGGATTTAAATTCTTTCAAACCTATTTTATGAATGGATGTTTCTTTTAATAAATGAGATAAGAGGGTTTGAATTATTTTTAAAACTTTGTTTAAGCTAAATTTGAATTTTAAATTTAAATTGAAATTTAAAATGAATATTAAAGTATATTTGAAAACAAATTGTTTCAAATACTTTAATTAAGTAAGAAATATTTATCTTAAAGATAAATGAATTTAACAAATTGGATTTATTAAATTATTAAGTTGGATAATTAATTATTTAATTAATTAAAAATATGGATGATTAATTAAGTAATTAAAGAATTTATAAATTAATTAATTAAGGCCTGGATTAATTAATTTAGGATAATTTAAGCTGTAATTAAGGGTTATTGATTAGGTTTTAATTAATAACTAAAGATTAATTAATTTGAGGGATTAAGGATAAATTAAGATTTTAATTAACACTTAATTAATTTGATAATTAGGGATTAAGTAATTAGTAATTAAATATTAATTTATGGAATTAATTAAGGGTTGATTATTAATTAAGAGTTAATTAGTTATTGTAGTTAATTAAGAATAATTAATTGAGATGGGTTGTAATTAATTAATATTTATTAACTAAGATTAGTGACTAATCTGATTTAGATTAATCAGATAATTAATTGATATTGTTTATAGATGATTGGATTCTATTGAATGATTGAACTGTTTGATATCCCTAATTGTGATGCTTTGTTTGATTTGAGCTATGTTTACTGTGATTTATTTTCTGTGATATATTTACCCGTGATCTGTGAATGAAAGATAAGCGTTATGGTTTATACCGCTTATCAAATATAAGCGTTATAATTTATATCGCTTATCAAATATATTGCTGTATTTGAATCTGTGCTGATTGATGTTGTGGCACTATTGTGTAAAACCCCTGGACCACACTATACACACACAAATATGGATTGCACGTGGAAATCGGTTAAGTCACAGATTTTTGAAATGGTTTTAAAAGTTGGATTTTTTGAATTTAAACGGTTTTGAAAATGGAAGTATGTTAAAAAAAATGAAAAGCTTTAGAAGGGAATTTCAATAAAGGGATTAAGTTTTGAAATTTAAAATAGTTTCATTTGAATTTAAATTCAAGATTTGAAACTAAATCCTATTGGTTTGGGAATTTGAATTTTATATTTGAAAGGCTTTAACTAGTGAAATTGAAATCGGGTTTTCCGAAATAAAACTGTTGTTTTCAAATGCTAATAGCTTTCTCATAAGAAATGAATTTCAAATTCATAAGAAATTTCAAGTTTGAGTTGAAATAAGTTTTCCAAGCTATGAATGAACCTTTGGAAATTATTTTGAAAGCTATGGAATAACTCTTTTATTAAAGGCTAATGAGTTAATTCAATTTGGAGTGGAATTGTTTTGAAAGGCTAGAAATAAATCTTTGTTAAAGATTGGTGATCTTTGTTATAAGATTAAAAAGGGGATCTTTAAGATAATCTTTTGTTTAAAGGATTTAAATGTGGAAATTGTTTTGAACCATTAAAGGTTTTGAAATAAATCTTTTTATTTAAAAAGATTCGTAAAATGGTAATTTGTCTTAACCATTTGATGAAAGGTTTTTGAGTTTTAAGTTGTGACTTAACTGAGATCCCATATCCATATATTTTTAAAATATTGCGCTCACTATTCGGTTTAGCCGGGAGAGGACCTTGGTGTCATATAGCCCATTCCGAATATGTGATACGTCGTTATGGATAGCATTAAAGACCGGTGGTGAAGACCGGGTGTTTGCGAGAACGATAGGATGACCTATCGATTGACTCTGCACTGAGTTGCTCCGGTATAGAGTCCTCCCTTAGTGATGGGAAGTCCGATCGGGATTGTGAATACCCGGATTTGCAAGGGCTTCTTTGGAAGTGCCTTCGGTTCTGTTCGAACCCGGAACAGACTTATATGGTTGTATGTCCGACATTACACTTTGAGATATTAACCGATCTCTATCAAATACATTTCTGCTGGTGGCGGAGAATTTATTCTCTTAGCTTAACACCCTTCTCTGAGATGTACGAGCTCAGAGGTTATGTAGTTGATATTTATCAGTGATATATTCCCAATTTGGTAATGTGACATGCTGAGTGCTGCTGTGTGATGATCATTGGTTGATCGTTTGTGATATGATCATTTGTTTGATCATTTATCTTTGTGATCATTGCTTTGGTCATCTGTGGACCCAAAGCATGGCTTTGTTGCACAAAGCGTAGCTTTGTGGACGAGACTTCGTCAGGACCTCACTCCCCGGAAATGGTCGAAACAGGAAAGATGCGGCAAGGTTATGAGGGTCGCGCCCTTTAGGGTGTGTCATTCCCTTCTGGTAAAGGGTGGTATCATGGTATGGAGCCCAGATACTTACTCATGTTGATACACTATACCTATTACTGTGTGGTGTTGTTGTTGCGAGCGCTCGGATAAAGGTCCCAAAGGACCGGGGGATGGCATATTCGTGTAGTAGTTACCTAGTTACAGAGGTAACCCGGCCTTGTGTTGGCAGAGATCTAACCGTAACGTTAGTTTCTCGGGACGTCCCACCAGAGGCGATCCCATGTGGCAGTAGGAAGTTCCTTAGCCTGACCATTTGTTGGAAATCCAATCAAAACAATACGCGCCCTGTACGGTTTTAGTTGTATAACCTGCCATGGAATGTGGCGGTAACCTGCTATTGAACATGGTAGCTATAGTAGGCATACGACGAAATGTCGTATGCTGGCTAGGATTAATATTCTATTTTCGAAATGGTTTTTATGCACTATGCACTAGTAATAATATCAAAGAAAACTTTCTCGTATTAAGCATATTTGACTATCATAAGGAGAAATCTCCTCCAATTCTGCGTTTGCATTGTGTGTGTGGCGGGAGGCCTTATGGTAGTTTCATTTTCCAAAAAGCATTGCGGATTTCAAATTTAAATTGTGTTGTTTGTTTTAAAAGACCAAATGTTTTTGTTTGCTCATACCAGTCCCATGACTGACCTGGAGTTTATTGTTCCTTTCCTAAACTCTGGGTGCCCACTATTTCCCACACGGGCAGTCTAGAGTTGGGGTTTTCAGATAATCAGTAATAGGTGTAGATTCGATAGCTTTCAAGCCTTAGGATTTGGCAATCGCATTTGGATCGAGTTGCTTCTCTTCATCTTGATTTGGGAGTTCGAGCTATTCTGGATTGGTGCTTTGGAGATTACCGATACTGGAGTTCTTCCTTGAAGACTATTTTGGAGATTTGTTCCGCTGCTGGTGTTATCTTTTATTTCCGCTGCTATTCTTTGTATCTCTGATAATGGTGATATCTATTGTACCATTCTGTTGTATCAGTTATTGTATCAAATGTTGTATATTGATATATGCTATTCTTTCCTTCCGCTGTGTTATTTACTTAATGTGTTATAAGCTCCGGCGAACCAGGTTCGACGTTTGGATCTGCGGCATTTGAATACGAGTGCCGTATTCGGTGCCGATTTTCGAAGGTCGAGTCAGGGTCGTTATAAGTGGTATCAGAGCTGAAGGTTGAAACTTTAGCTCAGGAGTATAACACATTAAGTAACTCATTAGAGATAGGGTGAAGTATACCCTAGAATGAGTATATCCTTAAGATATCCGTTCGAACGCCTCAGTAAATTCTCTTACTATCCACTGATAGTGAGTATGAGTGCGAGAAGAGGACGAGATAGGGGACAAGGGAATACGACTACAAATGGACGATATCCTGTAATAGCGGAAACAACTTTCTCTATCAATTTCCTTTGATTCGTCTTCTCAATTCTTTGATGATTCCTGGAAGCTCCAGGAAGAAGCTTTGATATCTTTGCATGGGACATAAACTCCAAACGGGTCAGAATTGTTTGTTTGGATGAATTGTTTGCTTTGGTTGCTATGGTTGATAGATATATTTTGGCTGTTTCAACTAAAAGTTTTGGAATTGTATCCATATATCAGTTGGGTCCAGATAAATTCTACGAGTGGTTAGTTATCATTCGAACTAACCAATACTTCTGTATATTCGTAGTTCTGGTAACCCGAGTATCTTGATTCGTTCTTGTATCTATTATTGATATTCTGATTTGGTAAGCCAAATGCAGAATAAATACCCAGTTTGATTTGCAAACTGTTTCTCTATCTTTGTGTATCCATCCTTTGTTGTCTTCCTACTTTCAAATTTCGAGGACGAAATTTTCTTAAGGAGGGAAGTCTGTAACATTCCTGAATTTTGAACAAGATAATTTGACCAATTATTTAATTTTTGGAATTAAATTATTATTTAATTTTTGGAATTAAATTATGAAATTTTGGTAGTTAATTTTTTTTTTTAGATTTAAAAATTGAATCAATTGGAAGATTTACATAATAAATAATAATATGCATTTTTAAATTGAATTTGGAATATAAAAAGCTTGAAATTTTATTGTGAATTTAATTATGAAAGTTTTAAAATAAGTGTTTGTTAAGAAGTTTAATATCTTAAGTTTATAAATATAAATGTATTGAAAATAAAAGTAGTATTTACTAACTTATGAATATTTGCTAATAATGTATAATCTAATTTCAAACTATTTTATTTTAATATTGTGTAAGTATAACTACATAACATATATGTGTAAAAAAAAAATTGATAAGCATGTTTTATAAATTTAAAATCAAATAAGGTTTAAAAACAAAATGTATAAAATTAAAATAAATATGAACTAAAATTGTAAATATTTAAAACTAAATTTATAAATCAAATTAAGTTAAGGGATTTAAACATATATTTGAAAATGTAAAAAAAATTTGTAAATGTATGAACTAAAGGGCCAAAACAAAATTTGTAAATAAATTTAAAAAAAAAAAAAAAAAAAAATAACTAAAAGGGTTTAAACACAAATTTATCCATTATGACAAATGTAAACCAAGTGGGATCATGTTATTACATGTGTTAACAAACAATACAAGTGGCAACAACAAAAATTTCTTTTCAAATTTTATTACAAATGATATGAAGAAAAAAAAATGTATACCATCAAGACTGAAAGCTCAGTTCGAAATGCAAAGAAAAGAGAAAAAAAAAAAATCAGTTGCTTCCTTCTCCTCATCTTCATTTTCTCAAACTGATTTCCTTTATTTAATAATCTGAAAAACTTTCAAGCTTGAGATTCAAACCCAGAAAAATGATGCCTGAGCTCATTTCAAAACTCTGGTACAAACAGCAACCAAAGCAAAGAATCAAAACAATTTCAACCTGGAAGCTAGGCATTGATTCAACAAAAAAAAAAAAAAAAAATCTGAAAACAAGATATGTTCAAAAGAAGCAAACATGCAAGTTTAAAATGCAGATCTGAAAAGTAAACTAAAAAGGAAATCCGATCAAAACTTTGTCTTCAATCTTCAAGATCTGGAAACAAGCTGAAATCAAGTATGAAGAGCAGATTTAAACATAAGCTAAAATGCAAATCAGTAAGCATATGAATTCAAACAAGTAGATCAGCCAGCAACTCAACTTGATCAGTCCAAATCAAGATTTAAGCAAATTATTCTAGTTCAAGATGATCTCAAACAAAACAAATAGAAGATGGAGCAGGGCAGTTTCCTCTGGGATTAAATTAAGATAAGTTAATTTTTTTTTCCTTAAAAGTTTGAATTCATATTTTTAAATGAGTATTAAAGTATAAATTTAAAAAAACAGTTGAAATAAAAAAAAAAAAAATTTAAATGCAGAGATTACAACCTGGAACTTCAATGCAGATCAAAGAAAATTAAAGAAAATAATATGTACAGGCTTACTCTTCTCTGTGCAACTAATGACAGGTGAGCAAATTTTTCAAACTTTAATACCTTATTGACTGTGAGTAGCATATGGATGTTTAGGAATTAGTATGATGTGTGATTGCCTATTGATGCATGTTCTGTGTATACATATATGAATATGCATATTGTGCTTGTTGTGCCAGGTATCTGTATACCTGTTCTTAAACCCAGATTTTCTTTAAAATTCTTGATTCACTTGATTTGTTCTTAGTTTGAAATTGATATGTGAACAAGAATTGTTTGTTTAACATAGATTTAGGCATATAAACTATAATTATGATTAATTAAACTCTGTGTCTCTGGAAAAAGAAGAAAAATACAGACATTGTTTCAAATAGCCAAAAATCAAACATCATTAAACTTTGAAACAGTATCACAAATTGAAAGCATGTAGGAAATTATGATTTTTAAAACAAATATTACAATTTTTAGTGTACTGTTGTATATGCATTGCTGAGTTGAACAAAATGTCAATTTTTTGGCCTATCGGGTGATCTAGTGAATTTGGAATGTTACGATTCTTCCTGGAGGTGTATGATTGATCGGTGGGTAGGGGAAAAATATCAGACTGATGATCAGAAGCTGGTGGTAGCGGTGGTTGACGTTGACAGGTTTCTAACCCTAGTTTTCAATATGGTCGAAGTTTGGATCAGCTCGTATTCTTGGTTGCATCGGATGTTATAGGGTTTTGGGAAGTGGTAGAGGGTTTGTAGACGAATCCATGGCCGGAGGCGCGATGTCTCAGGTGGTCGGAATTGAAGATGCTCGGCGTTGACAGGTTTTGAAAACCTGGGCAGTGTGATGTTCCAGGTTTGAGTTTAAACTTGAATTCGAATTTGAGTGGAATTTCGAGAGAATTGATGTCTGAAGGTGGTTATAGGGTGTCTGGTCGATGGGGGATGACCATGGATGATGGTCAGAGGTGGCCGGAGTTGATGGATGGTGCACAGTGGTGGTGTGCATGTCAGTGTTCATCTGTGTGTTATAGGATTTTTGCCTCGGGTTAATTGAAGTAGAAACTCGAAGTAGACCAGGTATTTTCTCGAAGCAACTAGGTAGATGACTCGAAGTCATGACAGGGTTGGCTCGGGTAGCAAATTCTTACAGGCTTATGATGAAACAGAGAACCTGTTGCAGTTTTAAACTAAAAATTTGAAACCAAGTTTAAATCATGAATTCAAATGAACTTGAATTCCATGTTTGAATAAATTTGCATAAATAAAATAAAGTGTTTAATAAAAATAAATAAATCTGGGCAGTATTTTATAAATTGATTTATAAATCTGAAAACAGGATTTTTAAATAGGATTTAAATTTTAAATCTGGAGGTGAAACCCTGAATCTAAAAGTATTTTAAACAGGTTTAGGTTTTTGAAATTTTAATTTGGTCTCAACTATTTTTAAGTGTAAAAGTATATGAGTTTTTGAATTTAAACAGAAAATTCAAAATTGTAAAATAGGAAATTTAAAATAAGTTAAAATTGAGATTTAAAAATCTGGAAATATGGGTTGAGTTTCAGTTTTTAAAGATAAATAAAGTTTTAAATTTAATTGTTTAACTTCTCTTTAAAAAAATATGGTTAAATGATATGAATTTTAAAATGAAGATTTGAAACGTAAGGAAAGCTTTTAAAATTTAAGTTTGAATCTGGGATGAAGATTCAAGTTGTATTTCAGATTTTATATTAAAAATAAACTTTTAAATTTAATTTAAGTAACCTGGAAGGTTAAGTGTGTTTTTTTTTTTTTTTTTTGAATTTAATTTGAATAGGGATTTAAATTCTTTCAAACCTATTTTATGAATGGATGTTTCTTTTAATAAATGAGATAAGAGGGTTTGAATTATTTTTAAAACTTTGTTTAAGCTAAATTTGAATTTTAAATTTAAATTGAAATTTAAAATGAATATTAAAGTATATTTGAAAACAAATTGTTTCAAATACTTTAATTAAGTAAGAAATATTTATCTTAAAGATAAATGAATTTAACAAATTGGATTTATTAAATTATTAAGTTGGATAATTAATTATTTAATTAATTAAAAATATGGATGATTAATTAAGTAATTAAAGAATTTATAAATTAATTAATTAAGGCCTGGATTAATTAATTTAGGATAATTTAAGCTGTAATTAAGGGTTATTGATTAGGTTTTAATTAATAACTAAAGATTAATTAATTTGAGGGATTAAGGATAAATTAAGATTTTAATTAACACTTAATTAATTTGATAATTAGGGATTAAGTAATTAGTAATTAAATATTAATTTATGGAATTAATTAAGGGTTGATTATTAATTAAGAGTTAATTAGTTATTGTAGTTAATTAAGAATAATTAATTGAGATGGGTTGTAATTAATTAATATTTATTAACTAAGATTAGTGACTAATCTGATTTAGATTAATCAGATAATTAATTGATATTGTTTATAGATGATTGGATTCTATTGAATGATTGAACTGTTTGATATCCCTAATTGTGATGCTTTGTTTGATTTGAGCTATGTTTACTGTGATTTATTTTCTGTGATATATTTACCCGTGATCTGTGAATGAAAGATAAGCGTTATGGTTTATACCGCTTATCAAATATAAGCGTTATAATTTATATCGCTTATCAAATATATTGCTGTATTTGAATCTGTGCTGATTGATGTTGTGGCACTATTGTGTAAAACCCCTGGACCACACTATACACACACAAATATGGATTGCACGTGGAAATCGGTTAAGTCACAGATTTTTGAAATGGTTTTAAAAGTTGGATTTTTTGAATTTAAACGGTTTTGAAAATGGAAGTATGTTAAAAAAAATGAAAAGCTTTAGAAGGGAATTTCAATAAAGGGATTAAGTTTTGAAATTTAAAATAGTTTGATTTGAATTTAAATTCAAGATTTGAAACTAAATCCTATTGGTTTGGGAATTTGAATTTTATATTTGAAAGGCTTTAACTAGTGAAATTGAAATCGGGTTTTCCGAAATAAAACTGTTGTTTTCAAATGCTAATAGCTTTCTCATAAGAAATGAATTTCAAATTCATAAGAAATTTCAAGTTTGAGTTGAAATAAGTTTTCCAAGCTATGAATGAACCTTTGGAAATTATTTTGAAAGCTATGGAATAACTCTTTTATTAAAGGCTAATGAGTTAATTCAATTTGGAGTGGAATTGTTTTGAAAGGCTAGAAATAAATCTTTGTTAAAGATTGGTGATCTTTGTTATAAGATTAAAAAGGGGATCTTTAAGATAATCTTTTGTTTAAAGGATTTAAATGTGGAAATTGTTTTGAACCATTAAAGGTTTTGAAATAAATCTTTTTATTTAAAAAGATTCGTAAAATGGTAATTTGTCTTAACCATTTGATGAAAGGTTTTTGAGTTTTAAGTTGTGACTTAACTGAGATCCCATATCCATATATTTTTAAAATATTGCGCTCACTATTCGGTTTAGCCGGGAGAGGACCTTGGTGTCATATAGCCCATTCCGAATATGTGATACGTCGTTATGGATAGCATTAAAGACCGGTGGTGAAGACCGGGTGTTTGCGAGAACGATAGGATGACCTATCGATTGACTCTGCACTGAGTTGCTCCGGTATAGAGTCCTCCCTTAGTGATGGGAAGTCCGATCGGGATTGTGAATACCCGGATTTGCAAG
This sequence comes from Allium cepa, assembly GCA_030765085.1. Lineage (NCBI taxonomy): Eukaryota > Viridiplantae > Streptophyta > Magnoliopsida > Asparagales > Amaryllidaceae > Allium > Allium cepa. The sequence continues at coordinate 172,470,019 of CM060932.1, forward strand.
GGCTTCTTTGGAAGTGCCTTCGGTTCTGTTCGAACCCGGAACAGACTTATATGGTTGTATGTCCGACATTACACTTTGAGATATTAACCGATCTCTATCAAATACATTTCTGCTGGTGGCGGAGAATTTATTCTCTTAGCTTAACACCCTTCTCTGAGATGTACGAGCTCAGAGGTTATGTAGTTGATATTTATCAGTGATATATTCCCAATTTGGTAATGTGACATGCTGAGTGCTGCTGTGTGATGATCATTGGTTGATCGTTTGTGATATGATCATTTGTTTGATCATTTATCTTTGTGATCATTGCTTTGGTCATCTGTGGACCCAAAGCATGGCTTTGTTGCACAAAGCGTAGCTTTGTGGACGAGACTTCGTCAGGACCTCACTCCCCGGAAATGGTCGAAACAGGAAAGATGCGGCAAGGTTATGAGGGTCGCGCCCTTTAGGGTGTGTCATTCCCTTCTGGTAAAGGGTGGTATCATGGTATGGAGCCCAGATACTTACTCATGTTGATACACTATACCTATTACTGTGTGGTGTTGTTGTTGCGAGCGCTCGGATAAAGGTCCCAAAGGACCGGGGGATGGCATATTCGTGTAGTAGTTACCTAGTTACAGAGGTAACCCGGCCTTGTGTTGGCAGAGATCTAACCGTAACGTTAGTTTCTCGGGACGTCCCACCAGAGGCGATCCCATGTGGCAGTAGGAAGTTCCTTAGCCTGACCATTTGTTGGAAATCCAATCAAAACAATACGCGCCCTGTACGGTTTTAGTTGTATAACCTGCCATGGAATGTGGCGGTAACCTGCTATTGAACATGGTAGCTATAGTAGGCATACGACGAAATGTCGTATGCTGGCTAGGATTAATATTCTATTTTCGAAATGGTTTTTATGCACTATGCACTAGTAATAATATCAAAGAAAACTTTCTCGTATTAAGCATATTTGACTATCATAAGGAGAAATCTCCTCCAATTCTGCGTTTGCATTGTGTGTGTGGCGGGAGGCCTTATGGTAGTTTCATTTTCCAAAAAGCATTGCGGATTTCAAATTTAAATTGTGTTGTTTGTTTTAAAAGACCAAATGTTTTTGTTTGCTCATACCAGTCCCATGACTGACCTGGAGTTTATTGTTCCTTTCCTAAACTCTGGGTGCCCACTATTTCCCACACGGGCAGTCTAGAGTTGGGGTTTTCAGATAATCAGTAATAGGTGTAGATTCGATAGCTTTCAAGCCTTAGGATTTGGCAATCGCATTTGGATCGAGTTGCTTCTCTTCATCTTGATTTGGGAGTTCGAGCTATTCTGGATTGGTGCTTTGGAGATTACAGATACTGGAGTTCTTCCTTGAAGACTATTTTGGAGATTTGTTCCGCTGCTGGTGTTATCTTTTATTTCCGCTGCTATTCTTTGTATCTCTGATAATGGTGATATCTATTGTACCATTCTGTTGTATCAGTTATTGTATCAAATGTTGTATATTGATATATGCTATTCTTTCCTTCCGCTGTGTTATTTACTTAATGTGTTATAAGCTCCGGCGAACCAGGTTCGACGTTTGGATCTGCGGCATTTGAATACGAGTGCCGTATTCGGTGCCGATTTTCGAAGGTCGAGTCAGGGTCGTTATAATTATAATAGCGAAATATTACTATATAGTAAATAGTTTAATGGATCCTTAGGAAATGTGAATCCCGGGCATCTCTTAAGTTACTACACTCACGTTAGACACTAGATAGGAGATGCCAAATCCCGTAAACATCTCTGACGCCATTTCACTTATAATATTTATCGTTGATTTAACTTGCATAAGATCTTTTTGTTCTGACTCAAGTGTTTTGTCCTCTCAATTCGCTCGGGTTAGCCGAGCATTTTAGGATTTGAAGACTTTATTTTTGAAGGACGAAGACGAAGATTGTGTTACTATTATCTATTATACTGTTCCGCTGCATTATTTATTTATTCTCCGGTATGTATAACTCTGATAGGTGTTGTATATGTATAATCAAATGTTTTGTAAAATAGCTTCATGAACTGTTATTTTATTATTATATTTTGTCATTCCGCTGCAAGATCCTATTTTGTTTTTTCTTTCTTTACTTTTTCTTATGTACCCCGTAACAATCCGCCCTTCTGTATGGTTTGAGTCTGATGTGTGTGGTTTATCGTCGATTTAAGGCATACAAAAAGGCGGGATGTTACAATTGGTATCAGAGCTTTGGTTTAGCAAAAACCTTAGCTTCATGGGGTCTGACTCTTTACTAATAGGGCAGTAATACCCTATGATGAGTCGCTGAGTGTATACATATGAGAAAGCATATTTGTTAGTGTTATAAAAAGGTTTTAATATTGTGTAACTTTGTTCCATTTTGTATTTATAGATTCTGGTTGGTGCATAGGACGCTATGACATCAATAGGGATTTCTAAACACTTAATAGGACAGAATGCCACAATATTTTATTTGAGCATAGGTGAATGAAATAATTTCGCCTATTATGTTTTCTATATATAAAATAATTTTTTATAAATGATATATATTTGGTTGTAATATAATGGTTGTTAGGTAGTGAAATTTATGAATATTGGTTGGAAATAAGATTCTATAATAAAATAAATGAAAACTGGAAATTTAGAACTTAAAGTTTCGGGGTTTTGAAAATTTCTATCGTATGATTTTTGAATATAATAATAATATTATTTAGAAGTATTTTCTGATATAAATATTTCAATATGATTGAAAATAAATTGTTTTAAAGAAACTTTGAAAAGAAATAAGTTCTGTACTCCCCTTCTGTCGCTGGAAAATAATTACGACGATGAGTGCATGCATCATCGACATTCATTTTCGAGTTTCGAAGTGGAAAGGCCAGTGTACTAGTTTACTACAGGTTTATTTTGATAAACAAATATAAATTTAATTTTTTTTATATATTATTGATAAATAAATTGTAAGTGTATACATCTATCTATTATTTTAAAATAATTTGAAATTTAACCAGGTATTTAGTTCTTAAGTTTCCGTTAATTAATAGTTTCAATTATTGTAGTGAAATGGAATGTAAATAATCAATAATTGTAACCTTCAATTAAAATAAGAGATTAAATGCTAGGTTATAAATGAAATAACAAGAAAGTTGAAATTTATAATCTATAAAAGAAGCAAAGGATATGATTATTGAACATTAAATTAATTAAAAAAAATGAGAAAACTTGTATAACTTTCAATTGCATTCTTAAAAAGCATATATAACTTACCAAAAGATGTAAAAAGTTGGAATGTTAATAAGAAAATGTAATAGATATTATATAAGTAATACTTAAATAATGAAAGTGTTCAATAAAATTTACTTTATAAATAAGAAATTTGACATGAAAGTAGTTACAAACTTGAGTCAAAATTTTAATGTTACTAATTAAATGAAATAGGAAATGAGCAATGTAAGTAAAGATTTTGAACTTAAGCTAATGTTGAAACTATTTATAATTAAAGTAAATAAATGAAACTAGGTAGTGAATAAATGAATGTAATACAATAAATGATTATAAACTTAAGTAAACGAATTGATATGCTAAGAAATTTGAATTAAACATGAATACCATAAATAAATGAATAAATGAAATTAAGTAATAAATGAATAAATGGAAATTGAAAATTTGCAAGAAATAAATGTAAATAAAAAGGTAAATCGTTATATGAATGAAAAGGAAATCAAACAACAATTATTATGAAACAAAATTATTAAAAATGAACTCGATCTGTTGTTTGAAATTGTTGTTTGTTTGGTTTATGCTTGTTTGGGCAAGGATACTTTAAAATTGTTTGGATGTATGAATAATCTATTTATTTTCATCTAACACTATTGAGTAAACAGTGCACTTAGCAGTTTATTTTCCATTCTGCACAATTTGAAGTTTTATACTAGAACAACTATTTGTTTTGTTTGCTATGGATATATGGATGGTTGATTTTATTGACTTCATATGATGGTTGTATGTTGTGATTGCAAGTGATTATTATTGATTTGTTTGTTAGTGGTTGAAACAACTTTAAATATTTCATTTTATATAATTGTTAACCTTTTTGGGATTATATAAGTGAAATATCGGTTATGAAAGCGATTGCTACTACTTATGGTTTCATAAATAAGCGTTATTTGCCCCACAAATAGGTACGTTCTCAGATTACGGTTTTATAGCGCTATTATATTGTTTTTTCCCGTTGTTGGGATATATTATTTTGAAATATTGTGATATATATTGTTATATTTGATATTATATTTTCTCCCGAGCCTCTCCGTACAAAAGAGACTCTGCCGAAATTTTCTGTGTATTTTGGACTTAGAAACTTTTTGAAAACGTTTTCCAAACTTTATTAATTTGAGTATAAAAAGATTCAATGGTTATAAATTGGTATCTTTTATTTAAATTAATTAATTTTGTAAATTTATTTGTTTATAAATTTAATATTTTAAGTAAGATATATTGATTTCTTAATTCTTCTTTTCCCTTCTTTTTCCTTTTCAGGGAAGAAAAGTTTTGAGTAGGAGAGAGTGTAACGAGCCATAAATTTCGATAATTAAATTGGTTAATTTAATAAGATTTTTGTAATTAAAATTAGAAAGATATAAAAACTTTATAATTTATAATGAAGCTAATGTTAGAAATGAAATGTAGCAATGGTAATTAAAATTTATTATTGACAATGGGAGTGAAATCCCAATAATGAAATAGTGCAAATTGTTGCACTTGGTTATAAAATTGAAAATAAGTAAACAAAAGTAAGCATTTAATTAACAAATGAAATAATATATTGATTGATGGTACGTAAATGAAAATTAAGGTAATAATGTTAATGCAAGTTGATAAATAACTAATTTAGTGAAATCCCAATTAATTGAAACCAATTGTAAGGTTATAATTGATTGTAAACAATAAATATAGAAATAAAATTCAAATTCATATTAATTGACGAAATAATACGTAATAAGTTGTAATTTGGAAAAAAATATATTAGATAAGTAATTATAATTATTGTAGGTTGATAATGAAGTACGAATGGGATAAAATTAGGTAAATAGTGATAATTACTAATTGGTTACCCATTTATTTAATCTATTGAATTAGATCTAAATTCATTGCAATTAAACGTAATTAAATACTACGTTAATATGTATTTAGTTGATGACTGGAAAACATTAGCTAAACTGGATATATACTAATGTTAAATTTATCCATAAGATGATGATTGATTGGATCAAGAAATTGAATACAAATTGTATTAATTTAATTGAAATTAAAAATATAATTTATTTGAATTTACTTAAATTGAAGGTAAACACTATTAATTTTGCAATAGAACCTTATTTGATTGATAAGGAAATTTTGGTTAATGAATTAGAAGTTTAATTGTAACCAGAAATGATAGAAATGGTAAATAACTAAATTTGAACTGAAGAAGTGATTAATTAACTTAATATTAAATTATATAATTAACTGAAATATATTCATTTTTGCCACCGACTCGGGTTTGGAAGAAACCAGTTTCATCGGATCCGTAACGGTGAATTATTGTAGGATTTCACGTTTCGTAACAATTAGGTTTGTCGTTTGATCATACGGGTTTGAAACGTCTAGAAATAAATTAAATTGAAATCAATTGAAACCAATTTGAAATATGTTGATTTTAACGTGACTTCTCCATACGATGGAATTTGGATTTGAAACCTATTCCATTGATTTTTAAATGTTCCAAAACATATATTTTGATATATGGGTTGTGTAACAACCCCCATATTTATTGAGATTATATTTAAATATTTTATTTAAATATTATATCGTTAATCGGATTTTGGTCCGAAAAGCTACTTTTTTCAAACGGTCAAATTAGGACTCGAGACCACTTCCATTGAGTTCGAAATGCCGTTTACAACTTTTTTTAAGAATAAACATCGATAGGTTTAGAGTTAGTGAAATTTCACTAACTATTCCCGCTTTGGACTTTGGGTTAGTTTAGCCTATTAAGCCCAAGTTCCAACCCCCTTCTCCTCACTCTTCATAAATTCCTAACTAACTTGAAATTTTCATTAATGGTGAAGAGAATGGGAAATTAAAACTCCAAGCTCAAATTTAATTGCTAATCCAACATTCAACTCCAAATTCAAGTAGAAGATATTGGATTCAAGCTTTGGATTGCTTCTCCATTGGCTTCAAGCTTCATCTTCATCCATTTTAGTGAAAAGGTGAGATTTTTATCTCACACTCTGGCTTATAACTATCTTGGACTATTGGGAATGGTTCTCTATCACTTTAACATGCACATTTGCATTTGGTTTGGATTGAATTGGCGAAAAACTCCACTTTTTAGTGTTTTTGGTGAATTTCCAGCCTTAGGTCGTTCTGGACCCTTAGGTCGCTCGGGTTCGTAGCTTGCGCGCGTGGAAAAGTCGCCTGAACGTTATGTCGTAGGTCACTCGCGAGTTAAGCCTTAAGCCGAAGGTCGTTCGCGAGTTAAGCCTTTGGTCGTTTGGCCTTTATAACGTTAGGTCGCTCGCGTGTTAAAACTTTAGGTCGCGCTGGCCTTAAGTCGTAGGTCGTCTCCGACCTAATATTGCCTCTGCTATTTCACTAGGTCGCGCGGGCCTTAGGTCGTAGCTCGTGAGTCTCCTAGGTCATAGGTCGCTCGGTCCTACTTCTGTCCCTAAGTCGCGTAACCCCATCACCTTTAGGTCATTAGGCCTTTATGTCGTTAGGTCGTTACACCTATAACCCGTTAAGTCGCGAATACCTTTAGGTCGTGAACCTTGTTAGGTCGCTCATCCCTAGTTCGCGTACCTTCTTAGGTCGCCCACCCCCTTAGGTCGTTAGACCTCAGTTTTGTTTTAGGTCGTAGGCCGCTTGTCTTCACTAGGTCGTACCGTTTTGGACGGGGCGCTGCCCTACACCCCGCCGGGGGCGCTGCCCCCTGGACCCCCGCGACCTGACCGGCCAGGTCGAACCCCGTAGCGGTGGTGTTGCCCCCGCACCCCCACCTTGGGGGGTTGCCACCCCCCTGGACCTCCCCTCCGTAGGGGATCTTATCTGAAAAACATTCAACAGAACTTGCTTTGTTGAGATGCTGAGTTGACCATTCTTCGAGACAACTTTAGAAATATGAAGGTTTCAATACTAGTAGTAAATATCAAAACTTTTTCATCAAAATGATTTCAACTTTATTTTCAATACCAAACTCATTTATAAAACCGTTTTCCAGTCTATTAGTATATACAAACCTTTACTTCACTCGGATGAGAAATCTAATTAAACGGCTTAGTAAAACAAGTGGTATGAAACGCTTGCGTTTGCTTCGTCGGTTAATTCTTGGACTTGTTCGATTGAACCTCCTGTGACAATTTTCTAGTGAAGATTTACAGTTTGTTCGTAAATATTTAAGTTAAGAAAGTGGTTATGGGACATGAAGCTAAACTTTTATATTTACTAGATTAGTGTAACTGACACTTCTCGTTGATCATGACGATCATTCTTATGATTTAGACTAGCAATTGTGCGATGTAACAACCCGCATATTTGTCGATTTTTATATTTAAATATTTTATTTAAATATTTTATCGATACTCGGAATTTAGTCCGAAAAGCTACTTTTTGCATACGGTCGAATTAGGACTCGGGACTACTCCCATTGAGTTTAAAATGCCGTTTGCGACCTTTTTGAGTATAAGCTTCGATATGTTTGGAGTATGTTGATTTTTGCTACTTTTTACTTAGGGCTTTGGTTTGGGCTGAGCCCATTAACCTCACTTAACTCAGTTCCAACCCTCTCCTCTTCATTCACTTCTTTTCTATTTTCCTAATACTCAAGCTTTTATGTTAATGGAGAGTGGAAGAGGAAATTAAAACTCCAAGCCCTAGTTTTCTTTTGCAAATCAAGCTCTAGCTCCAAACTAATAGAAGAACCCATTAGTAGGCTTCTCTTCTTCTTCTCCAACTCTTTCTCTCTTTGATTTCAGAAAATTCCTAAACCTAATTTGGGAAATGTTTCTCTTTTTAGCTTAGAATCAAGCTTCTTGAGTTGGATTTGAAGAGTGGTTGATTCCCTTTGCTTTCAAGCTTCATCTTCATTTGTTTGGGTTCAAAGGTGAGATTTTATCTCGCATCTATGCTTATATTTATCTTCGAATGTTAGGTATGAATTCCTAACCCTTATTTGTGTGCATTTGCTTTTGGTTTGGATTGATTTGGAGAATATTCCAATTTTTGGTGTTTTGAGTTCAATTCGTTAAAAATCCTAACTTTGATGTTTGAACATGTGTTTGGTGATGCATCGAGGAGCATATAGGGCCGGGTAGTTGATTGGCATAATCCCTTAGTGCCGTTGCTCGAGAGAATGCAATTTGGTCGAGGTTGGACCTCAATTGGATGGACTGGGAGGGGACTGGCAACAGGTCCGGTCGACCGAGCCCTGTTTCCGGCCGACCGACCTGCTGCCAAGTGCATAAGCACTTCTCTGTTTAAGGTTCGGTCGACCGAATACAGGGTTAGGCCGACCGACTTGCTTCCCGAGGAATTTTGAGAACAGGGTCCGGTCGACAGAGCTCTGTAGCCGGCCGACCGACCTGGTGCATTTTTGCCTATTTTGCCTAATTGTTTGAATTTCCAACTTTAATCGATTCGTGTTGTTTCCTATGTGTTGTTATCATTTGTTATGACTTTGATGACTCCTTTTTAGGGATTTTTGAATATCCATTTTGATGGATTCTTTATCGGTTTCGTTGGATTTTTATTCACATCTTCGTATGTGAATTTTAGTGATTGATTGTTCCTACAATGTTCTTCGTGATTTGTCACTTTAAAAATATAAAGGTTTCTATACTAGTAGTAAATATCAAAACTCTTTCTTCAAATGATTTCAACTCTATTTTAGTACAAAGCTCGTTTCATAAACCGATTTCCAATCTATTAGTATATACAAACCTTTACCTCACTCGTATGAGAAATCTAATTAAACGGCTTAGTAAAACAAGTGGTATGAAACGCTTGCGTTTACTTCGTCGGTTAATTCTTGGACTTGTTCGATTGAATCTCTTGTGACAATTTTCTAGTGGAGATCTACAATTTGTTCGTAAATATTTAAGTTAAGCTAGTGGTTATGGGACATGAAGCTAAGCTCATATATTTACTAGCTTACTGTAATTGACACTTCTCGTTGATCATGACGATCATCTTTGTGGTTTAGACTAGCAATGTGCGATGTCTCTTTGTCTATGAGGGAGACTAAACCCCGTTTTGTGGAGTTTCGACTCAAATTGGTGGGGTAGCAACCCATGTTCTTCGGGCCGTTTGTGGAGCTTCGGCTCAATTTGTGATGGTTAGCAACCATGGAATTAGCGTTCCGTTTGTGATACACATGTTGGCGAGCTTTATGCTCCCGTTTGTGATAGGCCTCCCCCTCTATGTGATTTCTGGATTTCTTGAGATGATTTCTAGAATTTGTGTTTCACCAATTTTCGTGATTTCCATTGATAAGCTTTATCGATGTTTGTGCATTGGTGAATTTGTGTGTCATTGACTTTTATGATTGGATTTCGTGTGTTGAATTCTGGAATTTGTGTGTCATTGACTTTTGTGATTGACATTGATATTACCGTCAATATTTATGGTTTGGTGAAATAAATTAGGAGTATGACGTTTCTGTGATTCTTGTGTAGATTTGGTGATCATCCTATTCGTGTTCTTTTTGATACGGGTGTGTCCCATTCTTTTGTATCAAAAGAACTTGTTGATACTTTTTCTTTGGATGTTTTGTGTTTAATGACTTCTTTGAGAATTGCGAATTCGGTTGGTGGATCCGCAACACTCAGTTTATTGTGTAAAGATGTCGAGATTATTTTTTGTGATTTTTCTTTCCTAGCCGATTTGCATGTCATGCGTTATTTAGGCTTTGGAATGATTGTGGGAATGGATTGGCTTAACCGTTATGAAGCTCATATCCTATGTCCTGAGCGCACTATTCATCTTCAACATCCTCAATCTATTAAGCAGATTTCTATTAATCTTAAAGATTCGGATTCCATCTTGGTTGCATCTTTATATTCATTAAATCCTCGTGATGACGATAATGATGACGAGGAATATATAATTTCTCTTATTCACGTCGTTCGTGAATTTTCCGACATATTTGAGCCCGTTTTAGGATTACCACCTAAGCGAGCAATTGAGTTCAGAATTAATCTCATTCCTGGAGCTCAACCAATCACTCGCCCTCCTTATCGTATGTCCAATAAAGAAAACGAGGAGGTGCGCAAACAATTATCCGAATTGGAGACGAAGCAATTTATTCGCTCTAGTTCCTCGCCTTGGGGAGCTTCGGCTATTTTCATGAAGAAATCCGATGGTACACTTAGGCTTTGCGTTGACTACCGCAAGCTTAATGATCTTACTATAAAAAATAAATATCCTTTACCTCGGATTGATGATCTATTCGATCAACTTAGTGGTGCTAGAGTCTTTTCACAATTAGACTTAGCTTTCGGTTTTCATCAGCTTCGTATTGCTGAGGATAGTATTCCTTTGACATCGTTCCGTACTCGTTATGGATCTTATGAATGGCTTATTATGCCATTTGGTCTAACGAATGCTCCGGCTTATTTCGTTGACCTTATGAATAGAGTTTTCAAAGACTTCCTCGACCGGTTTGTCCTCATCTTTATTGATGATATTCTTGTGTATTCAAAAATCGAGGAGGAGCATGAGAAGCATCTTCGGATTGTGTTGGAAACTCTTAGGAGTAATCGTTTGAAAGCAAAATTTTCTAAATGCCATTTTTGGCAATCTTGTGTGAAGTTTCTCGGTCATATTATTTCCGAATCCGGAATTTCCATGGATCCTTCAAAGATTGAAGCGATTCAAGATTGGGAAAGACCGGAGAGTGTGACAGAGATTCGTAGTTTTCTTGGATTGGCGGGTTATTACCGGCGTTTTATCAAAGACTTTTCTAAGATTGCCGTGCCTCTCACTAGCTTAACGAAGAAAGGTGTTAAATACATTTGGTCGGACAAATGTGAAACGTCTTTTTAGAAATTAAAAGAACTTCTTTCTGATGCTCCTATTCTTGTTATTCCCGTGGGGAATCAGGATTTCGTTGTTTATACCGATGCCAGTCGCGTTGGTTTGGGTGCCGTTCTTATGCAAAAAGAACGTGTTATTGCTTATGCTTCAAGGCAATTAAAGCCTGCCGAGACTAGATATGTAGAACTCGCGGCTATTGTTTTCGCTCTTCGGATTTGGCGTCATTATCTTTTAGGAGAGAAATTTGTTCTTTATACCGATCATAAGTCTTTGAAGTATTTATTCTCTCAAAAGGAACTTAATTTGCGTCAACAGCGTTGGCTCGAATTTCTTGCACCATATGATCTTGATATTCTTTATACTCCCGGTAAGGGTAATCGTGTCGCCGATGCCCTTAGCCGTAAACAACAAGCTGTTGTTTCTATGATGATATCCGAATGGAACGATCTCGAGATTTTATCCACTTGCGAAATTCGAGACCGTATTTCCGATTTATGTTCATCTCTTGTTTTATGTAGCCTTGAGGCTCATCCTTCTCTTTTTGACCGCATTCTTGAAGCTCAAAGGCTAGATCCCGAATTGGCTCTTCTTTGCCAAAATATTAAGGGTAAGATTGATATTGAAAGTTTGAAAGACTTTGATATTGATTTTCGTGGCGGCATTCAGAAATTTGGTAGACTTATCGTACCAAATATTGGTGATCTTCGTAAAGATATTTTAGAAGATTCCCATCATTCTAAATTTACCATTCATCCCGGTAGTAGTAAAATGTACGCGGATATGAAGCGACTTTATTGTTGGGAGGGAATGAAACTTGACATCGCTAACTTCGTTAAGCGTTGCATGACTTGCCAACTCATTAAGGCCGAGCATCAAAGGCCCGGTGGGCTATTGCAACCTTTAGAAATTCCAATTTGGAAGTGGGACCAAATTTCCATGGATTTTATTGATGGCCTTCCCCGTTCTCGTTCGGGTCATGACAGCTTATGGGTGATTGTTGATAGGCTTACTAAATCTGCCCATTTTATTCCTGTTCGGTCTAACCGAACCGTACCTCTTTTGGCCAAATCTTTATCAAAGAAATTGTTAAATTGCATGGAGTTCCTACTTCTATTGTTAGCGATCGTGATCCATTGTTTACTTGTGGATTTTGGAAGAGTCTTCCAAAAGCTTTGGGAACGAAGCTTAATTTTAGCACCGCTTATCATCCCCAGTCCGATGGAAAACTGAGCGTGTGAATCAAACTCTTGAAGATCTTCTTCGTTCTTGTGTGCTTGATTTTGGTGGAAGTTGGGAAGATCATATTTCACTTGTTGAATTTTCCTATAATAATAGTTTCCAATCTAGTATTGGTATGGCACCTTTCGAGGCACTCTATGGAAGGCCATGCCGATCTCCTTCTTGTTGGCTTGAGGCCGGTGAGAAGCTGGTATTAGGTCCAGATTTTATTCGGGATTCAACAGAGAAAATTGACCTTTTTCGACATAGAATGAAAGAAGCCCAGAGTAGACAAAAATCCTATGCCGATAACCGAAGAAGGAAGTTAGAATTTTCTGCGGGAGATCTTGTGTTCATTCGTGTTTCACCTATGAAAGGTGTTGTACGTTTCAGTCGATCGGGAAAATTAGCGCCTCGATATATTGGGCCATTTCCTATCACTGAACATATTGGTTCCATGGCTTATCGCCTTTTATTACCGGCTCAATTTTCTGTTATCCATGACGTGCTTCATGTTTCTCAACTTCAGAAATGTCTTCGAAATTCTGATTCTATTCTTGAGCCCGGTGTTGTGGAGGAGATTGAAGTTTCACCGAATTTAACTTATGAGCAGCATCCTATTCGAATTATTGCTTCGGAGGTCAAACGTCTTCGAAATAAAGATGTTCCGCTTGTGAAAGTTCAATGGTCTTCTAATCCTAAGGATTGTTCTTGGGAGTCTAGAGAGTTCATCGAGCGATCACATCCGGACTTACTTTCCCGTGCTCTTTGAGGTGAACTTCTTATTTCAAACTTCTTTTGTGTTGAATATGCTTTTATGGTTGTTACTATATATCTTCTTCTTAAATATAGCGAGGACGCAATTTTTTAAGGAGGGGAGTCTGTAACAACCCGCATATTTGTCGATTTTTATATTTAAATATTTTATTTAAATATTTTATCAATACTCGGAATTTAGTCCGAAAAGCTACTTTTTGCATACGGTCGAATTAGGACTCGGGACCACTCCCATTGAGTTTAAAATGCCGTTTGCGACCTTTTTGAGTATAAGCTTCGATATGTTTGTAGTAAGTTGATTTTTGCTACTTTTTACTTAGGGCTTTGGTTTGGGCTGAGCCCATTAACCCCACTTAACTCGGTTCCAACCCTCTCCTCTTCATTCACTTCTTTTCTATTTTCCTAATACTCAAGCTTTTATGTTAATGGAGAGTGAAAGAGGAAATTAAAACTCCAAGCCATAGTTTTCTTTTGCAAATCAAGCTCTAGCTCCAAACTAATAGAAGAACCCATTAGTAAGCTTCTCTTCTTCTTCTCCAACGATTTCAAAAAATTCCTAAACCTAATTTGGGAATGTTTCTCTTTTTAGCTTAGAATCAAGCTTCTTGAGTTGGATTTGAAGAGTGGTTGATTCCCTTTGTTTTCAAGCTTCATCTTCATTTGTTTGGGTTCAAAGGTGAGATTTTTATCTCACATCTATGCTTATATTTATCTTCGAATGTTAGGTATGAATTCCTAACCCTTATTCGTGTGCATTTGCTTTTGGTTTGGATTGATTTGAAGAATATTCCAATTTTTGGTGTTTTGAGTTCAATTCGTTAAAAATCCTAACTTTGATGTTTGAACATGTGTTTGGTGATGCATCGAGGAGCATATAGGGCCGGGTAGTTGATTGGCATAATCCCTTAGTGCCGTTGCTCGAGAGAATGCAATTTGGTCGAGGTTGGACCTCAATTGGATGGACTGGGAGGGGACTGGCAACAGGGCCGGTCGACCGAGCCCTGCTGCCGCCCGACCGACCTGCTGCCAAGTGCATAAGCACTTCTCTGTTTAAGGTTCGGTCGACCAAGTACAGGGTTCGGCCGACCGACCTGCTTCCCGAGGAATTTTTAGAACAGGGTCCGGTTGACCGAGCTCTGTAGCCGGCCGACCGACCTGGTGCATTTTTGCCTATTTCGCCTAGTTGTTTGAATTTCCAACTTTAATCGATTCGTGTTGTTTTCTATGTGTTGTTATCATTTGTTATGACTTTGATGACTCCTTTTTAAGGATTTTTGAATATCCATTTTGATGGATTCTTTATCGGTTTCGTTGGATTTTTATTCACATCTTCGTATGTGAATTTTAGTGATTGATTGTTCCTACAATCTTCTTCGTGATTTATCACTTTAAAAATATAAAGGTTTCTATACTAGTAGTAAATATCAAAACTCTTTCTTCAAATGATTTCAACTCTATTTTAGTACAAAGCTCGTTTCTTAAAACCGATTTCCAATCTATTAGTATATACAAACTTTAACTCACTCGTATGAGAAATCTAACTAAACGACTTAGTAAAACGAGTGGTATGAAACGCTTGCGTTTACTTCGTCGGTTAATTCTTGGACTTGTTCGATTGAATCTCTTGTGACAATTTTCTAGTGGAGATCTACAATTTGTTCGTAAATATTTAAGTTAAGCTAGTGGTTATGGGACATGAAGATAAGCTCATATATTTACTAGCTTACTGTAATTGACACTTCTCGTTGATCATGACGATCATCTTTGTGATTTAGACTAGCAATGTGCGATGTCTCTTTGTTTGCGAGGGAGACTAAACCCCGTTTTGTGGAGTTTCGACTCAAATTGGTGGGGTAGCAACCCATGGTCTTCGGGCCGTTTGTGGAGCTTCGGCTCAATTTGTGAGGGTTAGCAACCATGGAATTAGCGTTCCGTTTGTGATACACGTGTTGGCGAGCTTTATGCTCCCATTTGTGATAGGCCTCCCCCTCTATGTGATTTCTGGATTTCTTGAGATGATTTCTAGAATTTGTGTTTCACCAATTTTCATGATTTCCATTGATAAGCTTTATCGATGTTTGTGCATTGGTGAATTTGTGTATCATTGACTTTTGTGATTTCTAGATTTCGTGTGCTGAATTCTGGAATTTATGTGTCATTGACTTTTGTGATTGACATTGATATTACCGTCAATATTTATGGTTTAGTGAACTAAATTAGGAGTATGACGTTTCTGTGATTCTTGTGTAGATTTGGTGACATTGAATAATCCCTTGATGATTTTCAACTGCTTATATATATCATAGCTTGGCATTGTGATTATTATGTGTTTAGTCATATCTCTTATTCTATATCGTTTCATCTGATATTTATAGTTAGACTGATCCGTTTATTATTTTCTTATCAAATAATACTCGGTTCAGACCGAGATGTTACAGGTGCTTCTGCTTAACTTTGCATCCGGGATTACCTCCTTGACTTTTGGTTAACTACTTAGATTAGTAGTTTTTTTTGTATACATATGAGATATATACTCCATAAGGTATACTTATTCTTTTGTGTAGTTCTTGTAACTATTCTTTTGTGTTATTGCGGATCTTTTTAGACCGCTACTCTGATTTACACTTTCATGTGTTAGTTATTCATTCACATCTTCTTCCGCCTTTGCGATGTGAATTATCTATGACTGATTTATGTTATGTTTATTTCTATATTTGTTTCTGAAGATATTATGGCCACTGTGTAGTAGCTTTGAGTTTGTGTCGGTATGTCGGATTTCCCTCTTGATAAAGAAATGCATGTTATACCATCTGACATATCGATGCTCGCGCAAAGCAATTACACGGATGGTCGCTCCTCAACAGCCTTATTCTCCGTGCTAGTTGACAGCATTCACCGTAATGTTCTTGGCTAGCGTGGGTATAGAGGTGGGGCGTCACATGCGATGTCTCTTGTTTGCTTGGTTAGACTAGACACCACTTGTGTGATTTCATTCACACATACCTTTTTACCTTCTTGGTTAGTCTAGACACCACTTGTGTGATTTCACTCATACATACATTTTTGTTTGCGAGGTTAGACTAGAAACCACTTGTGTGATTTCACTCACACATACCTTTTTGATTTTTGGTTAGTCTAGACCTCATCTGTGTGATTTCGACTCACACATATGGGGCAGCTCCCCATGGTCTTCGGACCGTCATGTGATAGGCCTCTTTCTTTTTTTCATGATTTTCTGGATTTCTTGTGTTGATTTCTGGAATTTATGTCATTGACTTGTTATGAGTACAAGTTTTGGATATGATACCCTTTTGGATCTTTGAGAAGATTCTTGTGATATTGATTAATCTCTTGTTGATTATCGTTTACATACTTATAGTAGTATGATGTTATGGATATTATTCGCATATGCCATTTCTCTTATTTTATATCATGTCGTTTGATATTTATAGTTAGACTAATCCGTTTATTATTTTCTTATAAATAATACTCGGGTCAGACCGAGATGTTACAAGTGCTTCTGCTTGACTTCTCCCCCAGTGATTCACTACACAGACTTTTGGCTACTTGTTTAGATTAGCAGTTTTTGTTGTATACACTTGAGATATAGACTCATAGTTGTATTCTTTTGGTATAGCACGTATTGCTATTCTTTTGTATTATTGTGGATCTTTTTGACCACTACTCTGATGTACACTTTCATGTGTTAGTTATATATTCATATCTTCTTCCGCCTTTGTGATATGGACGTCTGTGACTAATTTGTGTTATGCTTATTTCTATGTTTGTTTCCGAAGATTATTTTTAGCCACCGTGTGATAAGTAATTACATGGATGGTCGCTCCTCATCAGCCTTATTCTCCGCGCTAGTTGACAGCACTACACCGTAGTGTTCTTGGCTAGCGTGGGTTTTGACGTGGGGCGTCACAGGTTGACCCATTTCCATTTCGGAGTCAGAAAGGGCTTTTTAGGCCATGCATCGTTCAACTTTCCAAACACAATTTCGCCCGTTCAATTCTATTTTGTTCAGCATATATATATTCGATTATAAACCATAGCAGCCTTTCTATTTCTCATTTCTGTACGTACAAAAACTTCAGTTGCTTCTCTTCCTCAATGGCTGAAAACCCTAATCTTCCGAAGCCAATTTCAATTCAAAATTCAACATCGAAAATTCAAACTCCTCTAATAATATCAAATTATATATCGATCTGAAGTTCTCGACGAGCGCATCTCAGATTTGAAATTCGTTTTTCGATTTGGGTTTTTGTGTGGCTAGAAAAACACGAAAAATTCTTGGCCATTCATTGTACGGCTTCTCAATCAACGGCGGATCTTCAACGTTGGCTCGATCGAAAGGCATGAAGGGCGTTGAGGGTGGCTAGCAGGTTCGATCGATAAGGTCATTTCGTGTCAGAGGTCATCATTTTCACCGCGATTGGCTATATTCTCGTATGACGGCGGGTGAATTAGGAACCACCGGATGTGGCGACGCGATGGGAGTAGGGGCTGCCGGCCATGGCGAGGTTGGCAGTGGTGTTCGATTGGGCTGAAGATCGACAGAGGCGCGACAAATATTGGAGGAATGACAAATATTGAAATAAAAATTATATTATATTGATTTTGGTTTTTATAAAAATGATATCATATTGATTTGGTTTTTGAAACGGAAATGATATCATATTTATATGGTTTTGCAATGGCTATTATATTCTAGTTTTGAAGTATAAACTATTTTAAAAGTGACCGTGGTGTTATAATAATGTTTGGTTGTTAAAGAGACCGGGATCGGAAGTTGTCATACTCTCTGCCAACTCCGAAAACCAATTTAACAACAATGTACGAGGTGGAGATTCCACAATGAAGTAGGATGGTGGCGGCGTTGCTTTGAGCTATATACGTGGACCCGACTCTCATGAGTTGGCATAAGGTGGCTGAAACAGGAGCGATTGACGGGCTAATGAGGTAGCACCTTTGATCGGACACATCCCTTTGATATTGTACTTTGACTTTTGGATCGATTTGGGGGCCACTTTTGATTTTTTTTGATTTGGGGGTATGGCTCGAGGTGGGCGGTTGCTACGCGCTACGAGTTACCACAAGCACGGAAGCGTAATTGGTATATCTACCCTGGCATTGCCTAGTTGTGCCATGTTACCTACCTTAGCGCGCCTTGTACGAGTTTGATTTGTGTCGTACCTATGGAGTATCCTCTGGTTGCCTCCCGATCAGGAGGTATTACGGTACTGTATAGACTGTTGGCACTATTATGTGTTAAGGGCAATATGGGTAACCCCTTAACGCTATTTAAAAGTAAGTTTATTATACTATTAGATACTATTACAATAGCAAAATATTACTACATAGTAAATAGTTCAACGGAACCTTATGAGATGTGAATCCCAAGCATCTCTTAAGTTGCTGCACTCACGTTAGATATTGGATAGGAGATGTCAAATCCCGTAAATATCTCTAACGTCGGTTCCACTCATAATATTTACCGTTTATTTAACTTGTATAAGATCTTTTAATTTTGACTCGAGTGTTTTGTCTTCTCAATTCGCTCGGGTCAGCCTGAGCATTTCAGGATTTGAAGACTTTATTTCTGGAGGACGAAGACGAAGATTGTGTTACTATTATCTATTATATTATTCAATTGCATTCATACTGTTCCACTGCATTATTTATTTATTCTCTGGTATGTGTAACTTTGATATGTGTTGTATAAGTATAATCAAATGTTTTGTAAAACAGCTTCACGAACTGTTATTTGATTATTATATTTTGTCATTCCGCTGCAAGATTGTTTTTCTTTCTCTGCTTTTTCTTATTTACACCGTAACAATCCCCCCTTATGTATGGTTTGGTCTGACGTGTGGGGTTTATCGTCGATTTAAACGTACAAAATGATGGGATGTTACAATATTGCTGGTAGAACTTCGGTTTCCAGAGCAACCTTCCCTGCTTGTTTCCATAAATTATTTGTGTGTATATATAAGAAGTTTGTGTGTGTGTATATATATACATATACAGTTGGTATGCTTTTATGGCGTTTTGTTTAATCTCTATCCTAGCCAAATATATATAAATGCCTATATATATGTTGCTGTGAGCTTCTATACAAACATATGCATCTTTCATAAAGGTATATTATGAGCTTTGTAAATATATATAGTGACATGCTTATATATATACATGTTTTCAAGTATGTTTTTTTTGTTTATTAGTGTATACAAATCTGGCTTGCCATCTATTTGTATATATTAGTGTGTACAAGTTGTAGATAAGTTAGTTTATAATGTATATGTCATGTCAATGTTTATATATGTTAGTATTTGATATATATTTTGTATATGAAAGTATACATTATTTTATAAACTTGTTTATGTATATTGTTTTGTTTTTTTATATATAGTATGTTAGTGTATATATATATATATATATATATATATATATTTAAACAGTTATATTTGAGTTAATTATACATAAGTTATATATTCTGCTTATATTATACAGTTATATATATGTGTTTATATTTCGAAGTATATTTACATAATCTGTAAGTTATATTTTGGTTTTGTTGTTTATATGAAGTATATATATTATATGATATGTCACATGGATATGCATATCTATAAAATTGTTGGTTAGATCTTGAATACAATATGTATATGTGTTTTTGATTTTTTGTATATGTGTTTGTATACCCAGTTTGTACTTTATATATATAAGCGATTGTTGTAAAGTTTTAGTTTTTATCTTCTTTTTGATAATATAGATTTGCGCAAGTTTCAGTATACGTCAATTTATATGTATAAATTAGTATTTATTTTTAATTTTATACACATATATGTGTTTTAGGATTTTGGAGTATATAGATGTATACGTTTTGAATTATACGTATATATTTGAATTTTTTTAAAATTTTCAATATTGATTTTTTAGGTGTATACATTTCGATTTAAAATATAGGTGTGAACCAAGTAATAACATTTTATATAATACATATAGATTTCCATTGATAGATTTGAATTAAATATTGACATTAATAGATATAAAGTAATGTTTTTGACAAGTGTTTTAATTTAAAACAATAATTTTGAAACAAATATATATTTAAATTTAATGTGTTCTTGAATATAGAATATGTATATAGTTATATGAATTCACTTATACCATTATCTTCATCCATCCAGTTCTAATTTAATTTCGTCTATTCCTATTTATCAGCTTGTCTATCAAATTTGTGCCAATCCCGCTTTACTTTGGAATTCGTAGCTTATGCTGTTGTCAAACTTCTCTAGCCTCGAAAGGTGAGCAATCACTCATGATTACATTCTTATATTTATTAAATTTGATTTCAATTGAAATGTCAACTGAAATATGTTGTTATTAGTTATTTACATTGTTATTTATATGCTATCTGTTCACCTATGATATCTGACAGCATTACCTGTTATTTATATTGATGATATATGCCTGTTAAATTATTATCATATATGTTATCACCCTGCAAGTTCCTTGTTAGTATAGAATTCACTATGGGTTGAAATGATAAATACCCGAATGATCTATAGAATAGGAGAAAATTGTTATGGGTTGAAATGATAAACCCAAGCGATTTTCATTGAACTGAATTTGGGATTGCGGGTAGAAATGATATATACCCGTATATATTTAAATTGCAGAGTGAAATGATAAATATCCATATCACTGGACCATAGGATAGAAAATTATATACAAGCACCATTGGGGTATGTGTGTGTATTGAAATTGACTTTTATGGGTTTTGGAAATAAATATATGGTTTTATATAAATATTGATTTTTGATATTATATAAATGTTATTTTATATATAGTTAAATTCTTGGTTTGAGCTATGCATACATTTGTTTTGATATAAAAAAAAGTTTAGTAATAAAGTTAGATTTTATTAAAATATTATATGGTCAAGTATTTATTTAAACTATATTTTAATATAGAGTTTATAATGATTTAACAAATTAAGGTTTAGAAGATCGATTTGAAGTTGATTTGAAATTTTATTTAATTAAGATTGATATTTAATTAAATCAATCTAAAATTATGGAATTTGAGGTTTTTAAAGGATATGATTTGATAACTTGATTTTGGTTTAAGATGATTTAAAATGAATATTTCAAGTTCAAATAAATTGAAAGAAATATTTAGTGATTTGAAATTTGGGTTATATTTAAAATATATTGGATGTATCTAGTGAATATTGAAAAAACTAAATAATAGTAAATTGAATTTGATATATATATATATATATATATGAAATTATCAAAATTTAGTTTTGAAAATATGTAATACTTAAAGCTTTGAAATATATGTTGAAATTGGAATGGTTTATTGTGGCTTAAATCTATATTTAAAATCGATATAATTCGAAATGGTTTATTGAGAACTGAATTGAGTTAAAATTGATAAACTAAGATTTGATTTAAATTGAATTTTGGGATTCGAGTTGATTTGGAATTGATTTGTGAAATTTATGGAGGCTATTTTATTACATAAAGTATTTTAAATTGTATTTAAAACTATTTATATGTTTTACCTTATAAATTATTTTAATACAAACTATTCTAATATGTTAACTATTTATTTTAAACTATTTTAACTTATAACTATTTTTTATAAACTATTTTACTTTATAAGCTATTTTATATATACTATTTTAATGTCTAAACCGGTGAAGTGGAAAGTATTATGATTTCAAAGTATCATGATTTCAAAGTATTATGATTTCAAAGTATTATGATTTCTAAATTATGATTTCCAAAGTGTATGATTTCCAAAGTGATTTGATGTCCAAAGTGTTATAATTTCAAGTGTTTTAGTTTCGAAGTGTTATAACTTTGAAGTGCTAAGATTTTGGAAATGGATATATTGAAATGGAAATGATATCGTTTTGATATGGTTTTTAAATGGCAATGATGTTTGGTTGTGAAGTACAAACTATTTTGAAATGACCGTGGTGTTATAATAACGATTGGTTATTGAAGAGACAGGGATCAGATATTGTCGTACTCTCCGACAATACCGAAAACCACTTTGACAACTATGCACGCGGTGGAGATTCGAGAATGAAGTAGGATGGTGGGGACGATCCTATATGAGGTATATACGTGGACCTGACTCCCACGAGTTGGCATAAGGTCGCTAAAACAGGAGCACTTGAGGGGCCAATGAGGTAGCTCCTCTAATCGAACACACTCCTTCGATACCATTCTATAACTTTTTGATTGATTGGGTGAACCCTTTGATTTTTTTTGGGAGTGTGGATCGAGGGGGCGGTAGTGGCTCTTACGCGTTACCACCAGTCCGGAAGTGTAATTGGTATATCAACCCTGGCATTGCCAAGTTGTGCCGTGTCACCTACCCTATCGTGCTTTCTACGAGTTTGATTCGTGTCGTACCTATGGAGTATTTATGGTAGCCTCCCGATTTGGAGGTACGATGGTACTACATAGACTGTTGGCACTATAAATGTGTTAAGGTGGAAAATGTAAAGCCTTAACGCTATTTTAATAGTTCACTTTACAATAGACAATATTATAATAGCGTATATTACTACATCGTAGATAGTTTAACGGATCCTTAGAGGATGTCTATCCCAAACATCCTTTGAGTTACTTGTATTTCAGTTGAGTTGGATTTATTGATATAAGAATGTCATTCCTGAATCGAGTGTTTTGTGTTTTTGCTTTACGCTCAGGTCAGACTTAATGGTACAGCTTTTGAGACACACCTTTGGAGTTGGAGCTTCATTTGGAGATCCATCTACATCCATTCCGCTTGCAGGTATTCAGTTGATTCCAGTGATGTATTTTAATCTTGTATTTGACTATTGTATTTGAAATTTTTATTATATCTTATTTAACTAATATAGTAGCTTCATGAACTTCCATTCATTTTGTTTCTGCTGCATTATTGTTATATTACTCTACGTCTGTGATTTTGCGATCTTTATTTACTGTATATGTTGAGTTTTACCAAATATAAATTAACAATCTGGTATTTTGAGCAATTCAAATCCGGCATGTATGGATGCGAATGGTTGAAAATATCAGGATGGTACAGGGGTGATCTTATTCGCACTATCCATTAAGGGGTAGCTCCGGTCTTGTGTTGCAGAGGATTGGGGGATCCTTGGTACGCTGATCTAGACCAGGTACTGTGACGAATGTTACCTCAATAGCCCTGCCATTGTATGGAATCCAATCTCCGATAAGCGCCTGTACGGTTTTGATTGTGCCCAACTATTGCTCGAACGTAAGTTGCAAGCATTTTAGCTAGATTCTATTTTACTTTCTATAGACATTATTATAATATCAGATGGATTTGATATAAATGTTTTAGTTATCGTAAGGTAGAAAACGAATTTGTTTTTTTGTGGCATGGTCTTACAAGATACCTTTGATTTCAAAGGATTTTCGAAAACTTTAATAATCCAATTGACCATGTTTTCTCACGCTGGTTTTCCATACTGACTCGGGTGTTGTTTTTCTATAATGCTTGGGTCAGATCGAGTATTACAGATACAGGATGAGATGTTGCGGAGCTCAGGAGACAAGCTGGACGGCTAGACGTATCACACGTACTTGATGTATATTCCGCTGTGATATCTGTGTATTCAGTTGTGTGGGGACAAGTTAGTATAACTATCCAGTATTTGCTATAGATTGTGTTGTATTCCTATGATGTAATGTATAAACAGATATAGTTCTTTTTGTATAAAGATCAATCATTTATCTATTATATATTGTTCCGCTGCGATTGTGAGATTCTGATGTTGTTTGTTTTCTCTTCTTCTACCTCCTTCTTTAACCCTAATGGTTCGTATCTCCGTCCACTTTGAGTTGATCTGATGCAGAATATTATCGACTCAAAGGGGTACGGGTTTGCGGGTCCATTACAGAACTTAAGAAATGGATGGTGAAATTCTTAAGTACATTTGGAATTGAAATATTCTAAGTTAATATTTGAATGAAGATTTAATAAAAGCGGTGAAAAGGGAAATTGGGAATAAATGAATGGAAATCAAAATAAATGTGAATAAAAAAAGAATTGATATAGTTAATAATCACTTGAGATAAAAACGTAGAATGTACGTATATTATTTTATTCGCAAAATGGTTTGATCCGGATTCAGGCACAGAATTTCGAGATATTTATATCGATCTGAGTTGGCATTTTTCACTCGATTTTTGACGGCAAACCCTGGATACGGATTTATGATTGATTCTGAAAATTCTCATCATATTTTATGGCTATGCAAGGAGAATGACGGTTTCTGATCCAGAAACTACATCTGAGTCCGCACTAGGAAGTCCGGTGGACGATACTAGTTTGAAAGTGAAATAGTGTGATCAAGTAAGCGATCGGATTTGGTATCGCGTACGAATGATATATGTGCATCATAAGGGCTTAAGTAAAGCAAATATTGAAAAAATTGTAAAAGAAATGAATAAAATGATTCTGAATTCTATGATTGGATATTAGTGCTAAGTAGGATACAAATATTTAAGAGAAAAAGAAAATTGGTGTTTGTTATTTTAAAAAATAAATTTGATTGCCCGACAAAAAGGCATGTATTTAAATTGTCGTATGGAATTTGACGATTTCATAATCTAGCCACTTGGCTTTTATTTTCTTTTGAAAATTTGGGGACCCGTAGAGGCGTTTTGTAGTTGTTCCGAGTTAGCCGAGTGTTTGCGCCAAAATTGGTCACAAACCCCAAATGTCACGAAAGCACCAGCGAATGAACACAAATCAGCAGTATGTAATCACAGATCACAGATATAAGTAATGTAGAGAATAAAAAATGAAGAATAATCAACTTGAAATAGAAAGAAACAAATAGAGCCACAAGATTTATAGTGGTTCGGCTATCTCCGGCCTATGTCCACTCTAAAAGTTAATCTATTATTGACTTTCCTTACTGGTTACAGATGATTACAGCATATTATAATGATAAAATTCAAGTACAAAAGCATCTATGGAGTGCAAAGTTGAATCGGGCAGAGTCTGGACGTCGAAAAGCCAAAAGATCCTTCTTTTGTAGGCCCTGGGCTCTATTTATACGCGTAGGAGGCTGATATCTCGCTCAAATCTCGGAAGACTTCTTCTGACACATGAGTGGCCCCACGCGATCGATCCCATTAAATTTTGGCTCGATCCGTGATCGATACGAACATAATTTGTATCAATCAAGATCTTATCCAATGGAGTCGAAACTTGGCATGAACCTTCCTTAGCTTGTATGTAAGCTCCTGTGAAATTTTCATAGCATTTGGAGCTGTGGATTATGAGTTATGATTCGAAGGCTGTCGCGCTCGTATCCATGATCTCACATCCATACTGCCGTTTATTCGAATCAATCATGTTGGCTTCGATGACGTGCCTCTGAGATCTAGGGAAGATCTACCTTTCACTTCGCTTTGACTTCTTTTTTGTATCAATCGATACGAATTCGACCGATACGAACACAGCTCCTTTGCATCCATCAACTATGCCTTTGTTCATGTCCATTGACCAACCCTCGTCCTCATCGACTTGAAGCATTCTTTGTTGATCGATACAAATAGTATCGACTTGAAATAGCCATGTTGATAGATACGATCAGTATCGATTCAAAATATGCCACTACGCTCCATCCTGATCGACACGAAATCATCGAGTCGAACAAGTCGCCATGCGCCTATCTGTTCAATCCGGGTCCATAGTCATCGAGTCGAAACCCATTTGGCCTTCCTCCCTGATCTATACGAACGTGCTATTCGTATCCCTGCCGAATTACTGCCTATGATGGATATGAACGACATGTTCGCACCCATGTCGATCGATACGAACAAGTTTGCACTTATGTCGATAGATATGAATTTGTACTGATTCGAACTAAAACATCACTGCACAAGTATTCATCGACTATCTTGAGCAAATGAACTCCATTTGACCTGAAATTTGAAACATAGCCTTTCCTAGCCTTGATCATCGCTCCAATCGATCCTTCCTTGATTGGAGCTCAGCCAAATTCTGACGACATCGATCACAGCCTTGTTTCCAATCGATTTCCAACCCCGATATCCATCCTTTTTCAGCCACTTTGTTGATATTCCAGCCCTGACCAAAGGGTGGGATAACATTTGCCCCCAAAAAAAGCCTTGTGATAAGAAGGTGTATTTTGAATAGTTCCGAATCCGATATCCGAAGTCCATATTTCGTTTAGAGCCATATCATCCGAGTACATCATTCTTGACTGCTCCGAGTCGATGCTCAATTCCAAATCCAGTAACCAAAGCCTTAGCCAATTCCATATCCATCCGAACTCGATAACCGAGTCCTAATCCATCCTTATCCAATAACCAGTAACTGAATCCAAGACCTCTCTCCAGGTCGATATCCAAATTTGTAACCTCTCCATGTTCTTGCCAAGCGCAATCCACACCTGACGACCATGGTCCAGTGTCTTTGAATGTTGAGTAATGCCATGGCTTAAGTCCTAAGTCGAATCCTGGCAGCTCCGAACCCTTGTCGAGCATAGTCTATACTCAACGACCTGAAATAGCAACCAATAATATAGGGCCTAAGTCCCATGCCAAATTGTCGTCTCTCCGGACCCTTACCGAGCATTATCCATACTCGACGACCCGAATAAGACAATTCACCACGTTCAGACGAAGAGACTCACCCCTTGCCAGGCACAATCCATACTCGACGACCGTTTACCCAAAAATCAGATAAAAATCCAATCCAAAATCCAAACAAAATCAAAAAGCCAAAAATCCATAACAGAAATCTAAATCAACATCCAAACCAGAAAGCAATCATCCAATCAAAAGTCCAAACCAAAAGACAAACAAAACCAGGAGCTCGAACCAAACTCCAAAACCAAACCCGAAAAAGCAAATGTCCAAACCAAAAGAAGAAACAGATTTCGCAAACCATAGCATCGTGGTTTATCATCATTTAGAGCATGCCTATGGGCCATCTCCGTCCCCGTACAGAGTAAATAACTTGGCCGTTTTCCTATAGCTTACTACTTATTTCATAACATCCCAGTCAATTGATAATCAATTGACCATCACTCCTGGGCCTCGCACCATCATTGTTTGAGGTAGACGGTGGTTGCTCCTGTTCCACCACCACGTTCTGAGTCCCGACATATTGTCGTAACTGTCCATTCTTTACATGCTCCTCGATTATATCCTTTAGATGCCTGCAGATGTAGGTATCATGTCCGTCCAAATCATGGAAGAGACAGTGCCTTCCTAATGCCCTTTCACGTTCGGAGGGTTCTCTCGTAGCTGGCCTTCGGTAGGGAAGGCGATTCCGAGTCTCCATATATATCTGTTCTAACATCTCATTCAATCCTGTGTAGGTGGAGAATTTTGGCTCTCTCCACCGCTTCCTAGCTTTTCCTGATTTTTTATCCGGCTTCCTTTTTCCTTTACCTTTATCTTTGTCTGAGCTTCTACTGCATGGCCCTTTGTCCTTAGCCGTGTTAATTTCCTTTAACTTTAAATCTATACATGCATCTTCCTGCCAAAGGAATCTCTCAGCTTCATGAAAGAATTCCTCGAGATCCATTGGTGGGTCCGGTATCAGAGGCACTTTGAAATCCAAATTCTCTCTAACACTCGACACTTCTGCCATTAAAACCATCGATGGATCCGACAGATCTACCGAAGCAACCGCTGCATTGAATTGGGTTAAGAAAGCTCTGACCGACTCATCTTTCCTTTGCTTCACTGATGTTAGCATCATTACGTTCTTCGGCCTCTTGATACGAACCTGAAACTGTATCAGAAACTTGTCCACCAATTCTGTCCATGTCCTGATAGATCCTTCTTCTAGTTGTCCAAACCACATAGCAGCTACATCTGTCAAGTATAGAGGGAAACATCGGGACATCACTTCCTTCGATGCCCCTAGCACTTCCATGTGTCTTTTATATCTCATCAAGTGATCAGTAGGATCAACCTTGACATTTTATACCTCTAGCGTAGGTAGCTTGAATTCTGGTGGATTCTGAGCCATTCTAATTTCACGAGTGAATGGACTCCTGTTTACTCCCTCCAGATCTCTGTTTGTCAATCCTCCGCGCATGGTTCGCTTGATAATCTCAGCCAATCTAGCGTTGTCCGCCAAGGGTTACCCCCCGAGTCCTCAAGGGAATCCTGGTACATACTCTTCATCCTATGCTCTTACATTCCTGCTAGCATCTTGTAGTGTGGTGTCACCTGGATTTCCTTCATGGATTGGTCCACTATTGCCAGGTGGTGTGCTCCTATGTCCGAAACCATCCAGATTAGCAGTTGTGTGCTGATCGGGGTTGTGCCTTGTTTAACTGCTCCATTCGATTGCCTGTTTGGTCCTTCTGTTACAGCTCCGTGGATTTAAACTCCTGAAGCTCTAGTTGTTCCTTCTTGCCCCAACTGTCTAAGGAGGTTTTGAATCATTTCCTCCTACCTTTTTAGAAACTCTTCATGCATAGCTCCCATCATCATCTCCATCTCGTCTTTGGTGATGAAAGCCGAAGTCCGACTAGCCCCTGATGGTGCCTCCTTGGTTCCTTCATGCTGACTTCTCTCGGTTCTTTGCCTTCTACTTGATTGCTTTTTCATAGCTCTTTAGATTTAAATCCTTAAACCTTCAAATCTGAAATCAAAATCTGGTATAGCGGGTGCAAGCTACTCTCAGTGAAAGCACCAAAGTGTTTGTGCCAAAATTGGTCACAAACCCCAAATATCGCGAAAGCAGCAGCATATGAACACAAATCAACAGTATGTAATCACAGATCTAGGTAATGTAGAGAATAAAAAAAGGAAGAATAATCAACTTAAAATAGAAAGAAACAGACAGAGGCATAGGATTTATAGTGGTTCGGCTATCTCCGGCCTACGTCCACTCTAAAACTTAATTTTTTTATTAACTTTTCTTGCTGGTTATAGAAGATTATAGCAGATTATATTGATAAAATTCGAGTGCAATAGTAGCTATGGAGTGCAAAGTCGAATCGTGCAGAGTCTGGACGTCGAAAAGCCAAAAGATCCTTCTTCTGTAGGCCCTGGGGCTCTATTTATAGGCGTAGGAGGCTGATACCTCACTCAAATCTCGGGAGACTTCTTTTGGCATGTGAGTGGACCTACGCGATCGATCCCATGAAGTATTGGCTCGATCCGTGATCGATACGTACATAATTCGTATCGATCAAGATCTTATCCAATGGAGTCGAAACTTGGCATGAACCTTTCTTAGCTTGTACGTAAGCTTCTGTGAAAATTTCATAGCATTTGGACCTGTGGATTATGAGTTATGATCGATGCAAGCTCGAGTCGTTCGAAGGCTGTTGCGCTCGTATCCATGATGTCGTATCCATACTACCCTTTCTTTGAATCGATCAGGTCGGCTTCGATGACATACCTCTGAGATCCACGGAAGGTCCACCTTTCACTCTGCTTTGACTTCTTCTTTCATGTCGATCGATACAAATTCGACCGATACGAACACAGCTCCTTTGCATCCATCAACTATGCCTTTGTTTGTGTCCATTGACCAACCTTCCTCCACATCGACTCGAAGCATCCTTGTTGATCGATACGAATATTATCGATTCGTAATAGCCATGTTGATCGATACGATCAGTATCGATTCGAAATATGCCGCTACGCTCCATCCTGATTGACTCGAAATCATCGAGTCAAACAAGTCGCCATGCGCTATCTGTTCAATCCTAGTCCACAGTCATCGAGTTGAAACCCATTTGGCTTCCTCCCTGATCGATATGAACGCGTTGTCTGTATCCTTACCGAATTACTCCCCACGATGGGTATGAATGACATGTTCGTACCTATGGCGATCGATACGAACAATTTCGCACTTATGTCGATCGATATGAGTTTGTATCGATTCGAACTAAAACATCCCTACGCAAGTATCCATCGACTATCTTGAGCAAATGAACTCCGTTTGACCTGAAATTTGAAAGGTAGTCTTTCCTAGCCTTGATCATCGTTCCCAATCGATCCCGCCTAGATCGATGCTTAGCCAATTTTTGACGACATCGATCACAACCTTGTTTGCAATCGATTTCCAATCCTGATATCTTTCCTTTTCCAGCTAATTTGTTGATATTCTAGCCTTGACCAAAGGGTGGGATAACACCACGCAAAGGAGACGCTGGCGAAATTTTTTGAAAATTTAGGGAGTTAGAAAATTTTGATAATTTAAAATTTGTTTTAAACTATAATTTAATTATTGAGGGGGATAAAATTATTTGAAACTATGGATGGTTTTGGGAAGTTAGTAAGAGTGATAGTGCATCTTTAAATAAAAAGATTGTTTTGGAAAGTTTTTTGAAACTGTTTGGTTTTGGGAAAATAGTTAATGGGTTACGGGACCATCCTTCTTACCTTGTAATTTCGAGGACGAAATTCTTATAAGGGGTTGTAATGTAATGACCCAAAATTTGGATATTTGAAATTGGAATATTTAATTGATTTTAAATATTCAGGTGTTGATTTTTAAATTGGATTTCAAATATATCTATTTATTGGGTAATTAAACTATTGAATTAAGCAATTGGAAATTTGGAAAAATATGAAATCTGGAGTTTCAAGCTTGTTAAAGTATTTCAAAAGCTTATAAAATTTATATTGATAATACCCAAGATGATAAAAGTTTTAAAATTAAATCTAAAAGTGATCTGTTCAGTTTTAAAAATATATCGTTTAAATTGACATTTAAAAATAGCCTTCTGAGGCACAGTCTTGGATTTTGACGAAATCAGTAACATTGCATCCGTAATAGTGTACTGTTATTGGATTTAAAATTTTGTAGTGTTTGGAGTTATCCTGTGGTCGCACAGGTTATAAATGCATTGAAATTTATATCGAAAATTCAATATAATAACTGAGTCCAAAAAGCTATCTTCTCCATACGATCGAATTAGGACTTGAAACGTTTTCTGTAACAACCCGTATATTTGGACCATTTAAATTGACAATAATCCACACATGTCAACTTAAATAGTACAAAACACGAATCATTAATGGAGTATAGATATATATAAATGAGAATCATCACAGAATCACAGAAATATAACATCACAGAATAGTGCAGCGGAAATACAACATAGTCATAAGAGTAGTTCATGAAGCTACCCAGAAATACAACAATGTCTCAGATAAAATAAAATAGAACAACATAGATGTCCAATAGTCTAAATAGCAAGAGCAATACTGATAAGATAAGATAATGATAGTCTTCGGTCTTCAGCTCCAAATAAACAGCAACAGCAATCCTCAATCTGATCCGAGCATATGCACAAACAAACACTCGAATCAGGACATATATTCTTATACAGATAATATGGTTCAAATTTTGAAATAAACAATAACTCAAAGATGCATGGAATAAACATCTTTCAGGATCCGATAAACTATTTATACATAATAGGGTACGATACATAGATAATGTCTAACAGTAAAGTAAAATATCAAAATAGTGTTAAGGCGTTACCATTATCCCCCTTAACACATTTTATACAGCATCATAGACTATACAGCACTGTAAACTCCACCGTAAACTAGTGGGATATCAGGGAGTACTCCATAGGTATAATACAAAACAAAATCGTAGTGGTCGCGTATATGGGAATACAAGTATGACAAGGCACATGAGGCAATACCCAAGGTAGTGAACTACCGTTCGCCTGATCCGGACTGGTGAGAACGCATCGCCGCAACGATCGCAACACCGCGAAACAACACTCCAATTTCAAGGGTGCGCACCAATCAATCACAAAAGTAAATGAGTAGTTTACGAAGAAGTGTGTTCGCTCGAGGTAGCTAACCCCATTTGGCCCGGCACGGCTCCTGATTTTAGTCATTTCCAATTTGACACAAGTGTCAAGGCTATCCATTATCGTTCACTTTCTTCAATCATCGCGTACGTCAATCCAACCACTTCATTCTGGATCATCACTCCGCGTATAGTTATTAAAGTGGTTTTCGGTTTAGACAGTGAGTATGTCCCTAACCGATTCCGGTTCCTTTAATAACCTTCGTAATTAATTTTCCGATTGGTCGCTTAATATATTTCAAAAACCAATTCAATTTCAATTTCAATAATAATTCGTAAATCAACATTTCGTTAGTCATTCTAAATCAATTTCTAACATTACGTTTCATAACTTCATAACTTTATTTCAAAATTTCTATAATTCAATTTCAAAGTTTCAACTTAAAACAATTTCAATTATTCATTTAATTCCATGTATAAGTTCGTTCCAAAGTCAATTAACGTCCAAATCGATTTAAATTCCATTATCGATTTCATTCGATATTCATTAAATTAATTTATCATTTAACAATTTCAATTCAAATTTTTAATTCATTACATTACTTTCATAAGTTCAACTTTATTATCAAAGCTTAAATATTTATTCAATTTGAATGGTCGAATCCAATTCTTAAAATTACAAACATTTCATTTGTTTCGATAAAGCGCATTCTATTTCTTATTAAGGAAATTCAATTTCATACATTTATTTCCTTCGTTACAAGTTTCAAAACTCAATTAAACAACTTACTTTCACTTATTCGCAAATTCAATTTCTCAAAATAAAGAATATTCAATTCAATTTAATTATTACATAATTCAATCTATTCAATTTAGTTTAATCATTAAACAGTTCAATCTTATTTAATTTAGTTCAATCATTAAACAATTCAATCTTATTCAATTGTCAAATAATTTCAAATCTTAATTATTATCATTTCAAACTCATTCATTAATAATTCCAAACTCAATTATAAATTTTAAAACCAAATTATTAATAATTTCAAAACTTAATTTATTAATAATTTCAAAACTTAATTTATTAATAATTTCAAAACTTGATTATTAATAATTTCAAAACTTGATTATTAATAATTCTAAATTGATTATTATCAATTTCAACTTAATTATTAATAATTTCAAAATCAATTATCAATTAATTATACATTTAATCATTAATCAATTAAATTTTTAAAACAATGTTCTTTTATCAATTACGACGTTAATATTTGTTTCAAATTCAATATTCACATTTACATTCATTCCAAATTAAATTCCAATTTTATTCAAAACCTTGTTATTATTCAAATAAATTTTATTTCATTTAAATCAAAACATTGACCAATCGGTTTTAATTTAATTTTCTATCCTAAGTCAAGTTATTTGGGTATCTATCATTTCAACCCGATTCCATTTCAATTCAAAATCAAATCAGAGCATACAAAGGGAACTTGCAGTGTGATAGCTGGGATGGTGTCAAAGTAAATAAACAAGCAATAGCATCCATACATAACAATTCAACAATTATTTAAATAATCCCGAAATAATCGTATTAATTTACATTTGTTATTTATGTAAATTAATCAAATTATTTCTAGAATCTACACTATCATTTCATGTAGATTAAAGATTACTACATTACAGTTTCACTTTGTCGTTCAATTTCAATTTCAATTTAAATACTACGACCATTAAACAAATCTAAGTTCACAGGTCCAAAGGTTCCTTATCAAATTCTACGTCAAATATAAATTAAGGGGTCAAGTTCGACTAACCTAATTTAACATATGAAAGGGTTACAAATCAAATTCGACAAATATAATCCGTCTAATTTATTAACTATCCTATGCCAAATTACTGGCAATTTAATATCACTCAGCACAAATAACATCCAAAACATATCACATAGCAATCAACTAGCATAAGAATATATGTCGTGAAAATTTATTTCACCTTTCGTGGATAGGAAATGTGACGGCAAAACAAAAGAAGAAAGAATGAAGCAAGAATAGAGTCGGTATAGCACGAACAAAGAACACTGTAATATCGACAAAAGAAAACGATATTAATACAATGAACGTTTGTATATAATTTATAATTTATATAAATGCGCTTACCGACGACAAAGAGAAGAACAAAAGTTGAAGGTCGATGCTGCTGCGAAAACTCAACCGGTTGCTTCTGCACACAACAAGTAAAGAAAAGTCGGTTACTATTTTGGCAACCAATAGATATTTACTTAAATACTTTTCAGCAAAATCTAAACTATTGGCCAATCTCAGTTAAAATAAAAAAAAAAAAAAAAAGATTTTTTTTTTTTTAAAAAAAAAGAAAACACGGCCGAGACAAAACTTGCAGTAAAACTTCCTTCCCACTCACGCATGCATGTACAGAATTTGTACATGATCCCATCTGCCTCAGCAACCCATCTATTCACCATTACACAATTTTTTTTTTTTTTTTTTTTTACACGCATACTTTTGTACACATATTTCACTAACTAAACAACGCAACTAGCATGCATGAAATAACATATAGACCTTCCACCTGTACAACTCACGTATGCAGTCCCACTCATTCATGCATGCAACTTTTCTTTTCTTTTTTCTTTTTCTTTTTAGAGACACACACAACTCTTTTCATGAACACACACTAAAACAAATGACACACATCTCTTTTTCCATGAACACACTAAAACAATGACACACACCTCTCTTTTTTTTTACAAAACACACGCACAAACCCACAGCACTCAATACACACCACTAAAACATGTACGCACGCACATACTATACACTCACGCGCGCATGCAACGCGCACACACACCATACACTGCCGCACTGCTCGTTACTACACCCAGCATGCTGTTCACACTCTCCCTTTTTTTTTTCTTTTTTTTTCTTTTTTTTTTTTTTTGCAGATGGTGCCGGAGATGGGTTGAGTGAGATGCGGTGTTCATGTTTTCGGCCTGGGGAAAGAAAGGGAATGGTGAGTGTTTTTTTTTTTTTTTTTTTGTTGGCCGTGCTTTCTCATTTCTGGGGAAGACAAAGTATAATAAGGAATTAGTATAGAGGAGGAAGAAATGTGAGCTACGAACCAGAGAAGTTTAGAGATTTGTAAACGAATGAAATATGAATCGATCCAGGTATATAATGAATAGTATAGAAAATCAAAAGTCTCCCATTTATGCTTTGGTACTCAAAGAACTATTGGATTTCCTTGGGTAATTACTGGCCAGAGGATGCTTCGTATTTCCACCCAGTGCAGTCCAATAGACGTTCGTTTGAAAAGTGTAGCGGACAGGTTTCAAACCCGTTGAACAATTTTAGTTTGCAACGCCGGACTCCGATTGACACAAATAAATATACCGTTTTGATCAGCGCGGCGATGCGCTTCCAACGGTATAAAAATTATTGCGATACGATGGTTTTATAAAATTCGCATTTACGCCGCTTAAATTGTACGTTTTGCAAAATAATTTAAACGGGACAGGCGATGATAGTTTTTGACGAAACGAATTTCACAGTCATGATCAGAATAATTTTTACAACATAACTGCGTAAAAATATTTGGATTTTAAAGATAAATTTTACGCAGCTTTATATGGACTGATATACAGTAAAACGCGAACGAAGTTTACTGTAATAATTTGCGACGAAACTTTTTCTATGTCCATATCTAACTAGACGTATGTCATAAATAAAGTTTGGACGTAAATTGAGATCGTTTATGAATTTTCAAATTTTTTACATTAAAACGATAAATTTACCATTTTAAATCGGGTCGGAAATTCAGGGTCGTTACAATCTCCCCCACTCAAAACTTTTCGTCCTCGAAAAGGAACGGAATGAGTGAAGTAGGAATGAAATAAGCAGAAAATCAAGATAGATTATAAGAAATTTGAATTATACCTGAAATTAGTAATTCGGGGTTTGAATCCCGAATACTATCCTCAGTTTCCCATGTGCAATCTCGCTCATCTGCACTCCATTGGACTTTGACGAGATTTACCGACTTCCTTCTGAGTTGCTTTGTCTCACGATCGACTATCCGAAGTGGCTTACGCTCGATGGTCAAATCAGGCTCAATAACTATCTCCTCCAACTGAGTAGTAGGAATAGTCATAGATGGATCGTGTACAACTTTGCGAAGATGAGAGACATGGAACACGTTGTGCACACCGGCGAACTTCTCTGGTAATGCAACTCTATATGCCAATGTTCCGACTCTTTCTGTAATCTCAAACGGACCAACAAATCTCGGAGCTAGCTTCCCTTTCCTTCCAAATCGAACAATATTCTTCAAAGGCGACACCTTCAGAAATACTTTGTCTCCTACGCTGAATTCAAGATCTCTTCTCCTTTTGTCAGCATAGCTCTTTTGTCTATCCTGTGCCGTCTTTATCTTCTTCCTGATTTCTTCGACTTTTTCAGAAGCTTCCATAATCATTTCTGGACCAAGCACTAATCGATCACCCGACTCGATCCAACAAGCTGGTGATTTGCACGGCCGTCCATATAAGGCTTCGAACGGTGCCATACCAATGCTTGCCTGGTTTATTGAAGAAAATTAATTCAAGTTCAAATATGCTTATTCAAATTTGAAATTCAATATCTTTACCTGGTAACTATTATTATAAGTGAATTCTACCAAGTGAAGATGATCTTCCCAAGATCCACCGAAGTTAATAATACAAGCTCGGAGAAGGTCTTCCAATATCTGATTCACCCTCTCAGTTTGGCCATCTGTCTGCGGATGATATGCAGTGCTCAGATTCAGTTTGGTGCCCAAAGTATCCTGAAATGCTTTCCAGAATTTACTAGTGAAAATAGGATCTCGATCGCACACGATACTAGATGGTACACCATGAAGTTTAACGACTTCCCTCATATATATTTCGGCCAGACTCGAAGCAGTACGAGTGGTCTTAACTGGAATAAAATGGGCGGATTTCGTCAGTCTATCGACAATCACCCATATGCTTTCGTTACCCTTTCTAGTCCTTGGCAGCCCATCAATAAAGTCCATAGAAATTTGCTCCCACTTCCATCCTGGAATCT
This sequence comes from Allium cepa, assembly GCA_030765085.1. Classification (NCBI taxonomy): domain Eukaryota; kingdom Viridiplantae; phylum Streptophyta; class Magnoliopsida; order Asparagales; family Amaryllidaceae; genus Allium; species Allium cepa. The sequence goes on from CM060932.1 coordinate 172,507,006, forward strand.
CTAATGGTTGAAGTAAACCAGCTGTCTTTTTGTGATCAGCTTTTACTTGCTGGCAAGTTGTACACCTGCTAACATATGTAGAGATATCGCGCTTCATCCCACTCCACCAATATAACTTCTTCATAGTCTGGTACATTTTAGTAACACCGGGATGAAATGAAAGTGAAGAGTTGTGGTTTTCTTTCAGCACTTCTTGTCTAAGACCATCAACATTAGGAACACAAATGCGATTATCAATTTTCAAGACTCCATTACTATCAACATGTGCACCCAATTTATTGTCAGCGTTTCCAACTCTTCCAAGGACTATTTCCTTGATACGATAAAGCAACGTGTCCTCGTATTGTTTGGCTATAATACGATCCATAAGAGCTGGGGAGACGGAAAGCTGGAATAACATTCCTTCAACAAGATTACAACATGCCATTGTTTGGTTTCTGCTCAAAGCATCGGCTACGGCATTCGCTTTCCCAGGAGTATAATTAATATCAAGATCATATGCAGCCAGAAATTCGAGCCATCGGACTTGTCTCTGGTTCAAATCCTTTTGCGAGAAAATACATCTCAGTGACTTGTGGTCAGTGAATAACTCGAATTTTGTTCCCAATAGATAGTGCCTCCATAGCTTAAGAGCAAATACAACCGCAAGAAGCTCTAGGTCATGAGTTGCGTAATTTGCTTCATGGGTCTTTAACTGACGACCCGCATATGCAATAACCTTTCCTTTTTGCATTAAGACTGCTCCAAGACCATCACGACAGGCATCTGTATAGACGGTCAATCCTTCACTACCATCAATAACTGTAAGAACTGGGGCAGATGTCAATCTTCGCTTCATCTCATTGAAAGCTGCTTCACACTTTTCACTCCAAATAAATTTCACATTCTTCCTAGTCAGTGCGGTAAGTGGGGCAGCGATACGAGCAAAGTTTTCTATAAATCTGCGATAATAGCCAGCTAATCCCAAGAAACTGCGGATATCTGTAGGAGTTTTGGGAGTCTCCCAATCCTGCAAATTTCAAGAATTCGAATTTAGATATCGATAAGTTGTTTAGATAGAATTGACAAGTAAGAATAGAACTCACATTGATTACGGCGATCTTAGCTGGATCGACCGAAATCCCATTCTCCGAAACAATATGGCCAAGGAAACGAACTTCATCTCGCCAAAAGTGGCATTTCGAAAACTTGGCTTTAAGCTGATGTTTGCGAAGAGTTTCAAGTACAAAAGCCAAATGTGAACTATGTTCTTTCTCATCTTTGGAGAAGACGAGAATGTCATCGATGAAAACAAGCACGAACTTGTTAAGAACATCACGGAAAACTCTATTCATCAAGTCGACGAAATAGGCTGGAGCATTAGTGAGACCGAACGGCATAACTAGCCATTCATAGAAACCATTTTCCGTGCGGAATGCTGTTTTAGGAATGCTATCCTCAGCGATTCTGAGTTGGTGAAAACCGGTAGCCAAATCAAGTTGAGAAAAGACTTTAGCTCCATGCAGCTGGTCGAAAAGATCGTTGATGCGGGGCATCGGATACCTGTTCTTGTGTGTGAGCTTGTTTAACTCTCTATAGTCCACACACATTCTGAGTGAGCCATCAGACTTGGTGACAAATACAACTGCAGCACCCCATTCTGAATGACTGCGCCGAATCAAGCCTTTGGAAAATAAATCTTCAATTTGAACATTCAACTCTGCCTTTTCTTTAGGAGCCATTCTCCTTGGAGGAAGCACTACTGGTCGTGCACCAGGAATAAGGTCGATGCGGAATTCGATTTCCCGTGGAGGTGGTAGAGAATTAACCTCTCCAAATACATCAGAAAAGAGTTGAACTACTGGAGTAGAGCTTAGTTCATTTGGATGGGAGTCAAGAGAGAATATAAAACTCCCAGCATATTCTTGAGGTGATTTGCCTTTAACAACTAATGGCATACTCTTGTCGTCAATAAGAGAGACAGTTCGAGTTTTACATGAGATAACGGCTTCGAACTTTCGTAGCCAATCAATGCCTAATAGAATATCAAATGCCTCGAATCCAAGAACATAGAAATCCCAAGTGAAGCGGTGAATGTCATGCATAAGAGTGACATATTTGCAAACCCTTTTGAGGTTAGCGGGCCCTCCAATAGGGTTAGATACACATAAGGAAATGGATGCAAGAGTGGGTTCCAAACCAAGTTTATTACACAAGTCAATAGATATGAAGCTGTGTGTTGCTCCGGTGTCAAATAAAACTCTAACAGGCAAGGTATGCAACATAAAAGTACTTTGTAAAGTACCTTGGTTATCCGAAACTTCCGGGACAGGAACTTCCGGGGCAGGTGTGGAAAGAGCAAAGACTCCAGATGGTGTACCACGCTTCTGTGTTGGGCAGTCTTTCTTGAAGTGTCCAGGTTGTAAGCAGATATGACACAAATCTCTCCTAGTCATCTGTGCCGGTGGCGGAACAGCTGCGCTCTTTGGAGATGGGCAGCTACTAGCATAATGACCCTTTTGGTTGCAGTTGAAGCAAGTAATGGATGATATGTCAATGGGCTTCTTCTGAGAGTATCCAAGCCCTGTTTTCTGCTGCCAATTCTTCTTCTGTTGTGCAAAGTTTGGCTTTCTCTTCCCCGACTTACTAGCTGATGTCTGAACAACTGGAGCTTTGGAGGATGATGTTTCCTTTGGCTTTCCCTCATATCGAAGAGCAAAGTCCATCAACTCAGTGAAGGTTCCATGGACATGAGTGGTGAGAAGCTCGTAATACTCAGGGCGTGCGCCATGTATGAACTTCTCATTCTTAAGCAAAGGTGTGTCGATCAGCCCGGGTCCGAACTTAGAGAGTTCGTTGAATTTCCTCTCATACTCAGTGAAAGTCATATTGCCTTGCTTGAGATCCATAAAAGAACGATAGAGTTGGGCCTTCCCAGCAGCTGGCATCCACTGAGCCATAAAGGAGTCCCTATTTACAAATGATATGAAAACGAGTCAAAATTTTGAACAAGATAGAAGGAATTTATTTTGATGTAATTTAGATAGATTTCTACCTAAACTGGGCCCAAGTGATGTTTTCCTCATCGGTACGAGAAGTGACGGATTCCCACCAGTCTTGTGCAGCATCCTGAAGTTGCCAAGCGGCCAATTGACGCTTCTGAGCGTCCGTGATTTCCAAGCCAGTAAAGATCCTCTCCAAACTCTTTAGCCATTGCTGTGCTTCGATGATACTCTCGGAGCCAGTGAATTTGACTCCTCCAAGCTGAGTGTACTCCTTACTAAGAGTGGAGAATCGGATTGCGGGGGCTTGTGGAGCAGGAGCATTTCCACCCCTTCCACCTCTAACATTTCTTCTGGCAGCCATCCTGGAATACCAAAAGTGATTTAGAATCAAAGATAGGAATTTATAGAACTTAAGGAAATTCTACTCAAACGAATTCAATAAGAAAGATGAATCAAAAGATGTGGATTCTGAAATGATTCTCCTCATTCTAGGGTATATTTACCCTATCTCTAATGAGCTTTTAAAACTCCACAGGCTAAGGTTATCGGGAACCAAAGCTCTGATACCAACTGTAACAACCCGTATATTTGGACCATTTAAATTGACAATAATCCACACATGTCAACTTAAATAGTACAAAACACGAATCATTAATGGAGTATAGATATATATAAATGAGAATCATCACAGAATCACAGAAATATAACATCACAGAATAGTGCAGCGGAAATACAACATAGTCATAAGAGTAGTTCATGAAGCTACCCAGAAATACAACAATGTCTCAGATAAAATAAAATAGAACAACATAGATGTCCAATAGTCTAAATAGCAAGAGCAATACTGATAAGATAAGATAATGATAGTCTTCGGTCTTCAGCTCCAAATAAACAGCAACAGCAATCCTCAATCTGATCCGAGCATATGCATAAACAAACACTCGAATCAGGACATATATTCTTATACAGATAATATGGTTCAAATTTTGAAATAAACAATAACTCAAAGATGCATGGAATAAACATCTTTCAGGATCCGATAAACTATTTATACATAATAGGGTACGATACATAGATAATGTCTAACAGTAAAGTAAAATATCAAAATAGTGTTAAGGCGTTACCATTATCCCCCTTAACACATTTTATACAGCATCATAGACTATACAGCACTGTAAACTCCACCGTAAACTAGTGGGATATCAGGGAGTACTCCATAGGTATAATACAAAACAAAATCGTAGTGGTCGCGTATATGGGAATACAAGTATGACAAGGCACATGAGGCAATACCCAAGGTAGTGAACTACCGTTCGCCTGATCCGGACTGGTGAGAACGCATCGCCGCAACGATCGCAACACCGCGAAACAACACTCCAATTTCAAGGGTGCGCACCAATCGATCACAAAAGTAAATGAGTAGTTTACGAAGAAGTGTGTTCGCTCGAGGTAGCTAACCCCATTTGGCCCGGCACGGCTCCTGATTTTAGTCATTTCCAATTTGACACAAGTGTCAAGGCTATCCATTATCGTTCACTTTCTTCAATCATCGCGTACGTCAATCCAACCACTTCATTCTGGATCATCACTCCGCGTATAGTTATTAAAGTGGTTTTCGGTTTAGACAGTGAGTATGTCCCTAACCGATTCCGGTTCCTTTAATAACCTTCGTAATTAATTTTCCGATTGGTCGCTTAATATATTTCAAAAACCAATTCAATTTCAATTTCAATAATAATTCGTAAATCAACATTTCGTTAGTCATTCTAAATCAATTTCTAACATTACGTTTCATAACTTCATAACTTTATTTCAAAATTTCTATAATTCAATTTCAAAGTTTCAACTTAAAACAATTTCAATTATTCATTTAATTCCATGTATAAGTTCGTTCCAAAGTCAATTAACGTCCAAATCGATTTAAATTCCATTATCGATTTCATTCGATATTCATTAAATTAATTTATCATTTAACAATTTCAATTCAAATTTTTAATTCATTACATTACTTTCATAAGTTCAACTTTATTATCAAAGCTTAAATATTTATTCAATTTGAATGGTCGAATCCAATTCTTAAAATTACAAACATTTCATTTGTTTCGATAAAGCGCATTCTATTTCTTATTAAGGAAATTCAATTTCATACATTTATTTCCTTCGTTACAAGTTTCAAAACTCAATTAAACAACTTACTTTCACTTATTCGCAAATTCAATTTCTCAAAATAAAGAATATTCAATTCAATTTAATTATTACATAATTCAATCTATTCAATTTAGTTTAATCATTAAACAATTCAATCTTATTTAATTTAGTTCAATCATTAAACAATTCAATCTTATTCAATTGTCAAATAATTTCAAATCTTAATTATTATCATTTCAAACTCATTCATTAATAATTCCAAACTCAATTATAAATTTTAAAACCAAATTATTAATAATTTCAAAACTTAATTTATTAATAATTTCAAAACTTAATTTATTAATAATTTCAAAACTTGATTATTAATAATTTCAAAACTTGATTATTAATAATTCTAAATTGATTATTATCAATTTCAACTTAATTATTAATAATTTCAAAATCAATTATCAATTAATTATACATTTAATCATTAATCAATTAAATTTTTAAAACAATGTTCTTTTATCAATTACGACGTTAATATTTGTTTCAAATTCAATATTCACATTTACATTCATTCCAAATTAAATTCCAATTTTATTCAAAACCTTGTTATTATTCAAATAAATTTTATTTCATTTAAATCAAAACATTGACCAATCGGTTTTAATTTAATTTTCTATCCTAAGTCAAGTTATTTGGGTATCTATCATTTCAACCCGATTCCATTTCAATTCAAAATCAAATCAGAGCATACAAAGGGAACTTGCAGTGTGATAGCTGGGATGGTGTCAAAGTAAATAAACAAGCAATAGCATCCATACATAACAATTCAACAATTATTTAAATAATCCCGAAATAATCGTATTAATTTACATTTGTTATTTATGTAAATTAATCAAATTATTTCTAGAATCTACACTATCATTTCATGTAGATTAAAGATTACTACATTACAGTTTCACTTTGTCGTTCAATTTCAATTTCAATTTAAATACTACGACCATTAAACAAATCTAAGTTCACAGGTCCAAAGGTTCCTTATCAAATTCTACGTCAAATATAAATTAAGGGGTCAAGTTCGACTAACCTAATTTAACATATGAAAGGGTTACAAATCAAATTCGACAAATATAATCCGTCTAATTTATTAACTATCCTATGCCAAATTACTGGCAATTTAATATCACTCAGCACAAATAACATCCAAAACATATCACATAGCAATCAACTAGCATAAGAATATATGTCGTGAAAATTTATTTCACCTTTCGTGGATAGGAAATGTGACGGCAAAACAAAAGAAGAAAGAATGAAGCAAGAATAGAGTCGGTATAGCACGAACAAAGAACACTGTAATATCGACAAAAGAAAACGATATTAATACAATGAACGTTTGTATATAATTTATAATTTATATAAATGCGCTTACCGACGACAAAGAGAAGAACAAAAGTTGAAGGTCGATGCTGCTGCGAAAACTCAACCGGTTGCTTCTGCACACAACAAGTAAAGAAAAGTCGGTTACTATTTTGGCAACCAATAGATATTTACTTAAATACTTTTCAGCAAAATCTAAACTATTGGCCAATCTCAGTTAAAAAAAAAAAAAAAAAAAAAAGATTTTTTTTTTTAAAAAAAAAGAAAACACGGCCGAGACAAAACTTGCAGTAAAACTTCCTTCCCACTCACGCATGCATGTACAGAATTTGTACATGATCCCATCTGCCTCAGCAACCCATCTATTCACCATTACACAATTTTTTTTTTTTTTTTTTTTTTTTTACACGCATACTTTTGTACACATATTTCACTAACTAAACAACGCAACTAGCATGCATGAAATAACATATAGACCTTCCACCTGTACAACTCACGTATGCAGTCCCACTCATTCATGCATGCAACTTTTCTTTTCTTTTTTCTTTTTCTTTTTAGAGACACACACAACTCTTTTCATGAACACACACTAAAACAAATGACACACATCTCTTTTTCCATGAACACACTAAAACAATGACACACACCTCTCTTTTTTTTTACAAAACACACGCACAAACCCACAGCACTCAACACACACCACTAAAACATGTACGCACGCACATACTATACACTCACGCGCGCATGCAACGCGCACACACACCATACACTGCCGCACTGCTCGTTACTACACCCAGCATGCTGTTCACACTCTCCCTTTTTTTTTTTTTTTTTTTTTCTTTTTTTTTTTTTTTTTTTTTTTTGCAGATGGTGCCGGAGATGGGTTGAGTGAGATGCGGTGTTCATGTTTTCGGCCTGGGGAAAGAAAGGGAATGGTGAGTGTTTTTTTTTTTTTTTTTTGTTGGCCGTGCTTTCTCATTTCTGGGGAAGACAAAGTATAATAAGGAATTAGTATAGAGGAGGAAGAAATGTGAGCTACGAACCAGAGAAGTTTAGAGATTTGTAAACGAATGAAATATGAATCGATCCAGGTATATAATGAATAGTATAGAAAATCAAAAGTCTCCCATTTATGCTTTGGTACTCAAAGAACTATTGGATTTCCTTGGGTAATTACTGGCCAGAGGATGCTTCGTATTTCCACCCATGCAGTCCAATAGACGTTCGTTTGAAAAGTGTAGCGGACAGGTTTCAAACCCGTTGAACAATTTTAGTTTGCAACGCCGGACTCCGATTGACACAAATAAATATACCGTTTTGATCAGCGCGGCGATGCGCTTCCAACGGTATAAAAATTATTGCGATACGATGGTTTTATAAAATTCGCATTTACGCCGCTTAAATTGTACGTTTTGCAAAATAATTTAAACGGGACAGGCGATGATAGTTTTTGACGAAACGAATTTCACAGTCATGATCAGAATAATTTTTACAACATAACTGCGTAAAAATATTTGGATTTTAAAGATAAATTTTACGCAGCTTTATATGGACTGATATACAGTAAAACGCGAACGAAGTTTACTGTAATAATTTGCGACGAAACTTTTTCTATGTCCATATCTAACTAGACGTATGTCATAAATAAAGTTTGGACGTAAATTGAGATCGTTTATGAATTTTCAAAATTTTTACATTAAAACGATAAATTTACCATTTTAAATCGGGTCGGAAATTCAGGGTCGTTACATTTTCCATTGCAACCAGAATAGAAGTATAACATTATGACCATCTAGCAACACGTCTCGATAGGGGTTCCTAATTTTAAGCTACTAAATCGAGATAATTTGAATTCAATTTAAAATATATTTATATACCCTAGTCCCTTCAGCTGTATTTCTTTCACATCATAAATTTTTGCCTTCAAATAACTGTAGCTAGTTTGCATAGGGTTACAAGCATGCCAACGTCACTTCTTGTCTCCTCCATCTTCTTTTTAGATTTCCACGCAACAAATTATTTCAGAGAAAAATTATACAAAGTTCAAAATCAAAGTAATGGCCGAAACAGATGAAGAATGGGAATCGGGTTCCTTTACATTCCTCCAGTTTAAAACTCGTCCCAGTCTATATCTCCTCCACCTTTCAAATTGAAATCACGCCCCCTTTTGAAATCGATTCCCGGATAAATGAAAGAAAAATGGACGAGCTTTGAATTTAAAATCTCCTGTATATTTCACCTCCGTCCTCATTTGAATTCGAACTCTAGGCTTTCATCTCCCCTTCGCAAATAAATCAAAATCAGCTGTGAACGAAATCAAAGTTTCAAAACATGGCCGAATAATATTCACTCATAAAAGAAATAAACTCAAAAAAAATCGAAATTAATTTTCAATTCACAATGAGTATAAAAGAGCTTTTATCCTTCCTTTTATATCGCAAGCTCGTTCGAGACTTGAGGGGACCAGGGAGTTTGTCAGTGTAGCTAGGGGAGTCAGGCGAGGTCAGTAGGTTGCGTGAGTGATGGCGATGATGGTTTTATGCGAGGAGACGATCAAACAGTTGGACCGCATCACGTGGGAGAAGGTACGGGGTAGCGAGGCATGATGTTAGCCGCGATGTCGAGGGGGTCGGGTTCGAGTTCGCGTTCTAGTGACGAGAAGGTTTCAAGCGGCGATGGTGCTTGGCGGCTGTGTGGTATATGATTCTTTTTTTTCTTTTCAATTTAAAATTTGATAACATATATATATATATATATATATATATATATATTACAGAGAAAGAAGTTACTGTCCTGATATATATATTAGAAAAAATATATAATACATCAATTGACTGTTTAAGATTTAAAATGTATACAGCAAAAAAAATATGTTTCACAGTAAGATATATATATAATAAAGAAGAAAAAGAAAATTTTGCTTTAAAGAAAATTATTATTATTTACAGAGTAGAAAAATATATATAAATACACATACACTTTTTATTTTTAATATATATATATATATATAAATGGAGAAATATATATAGATAAGGTTTGGAAAAAATATGGGGATTTTAATGTTTGAGGAATTTATAAAAAATTGAAATAAATTAGTTTTTTAAATCTATGTAGATTTTTTTAAGTGTATATATAGTTCAAAAAGAAATTAAAGATACATATATGTTTAAAGGAAATTTTTTTTAATTAAATTATTAGTTCAAAATTAAATAAATATATGGTAATTGATTGTCCGATTATTTCAAATATTAACAAACAGTATAATGTTTATAAAATGTCAAAAACCGTGAAGGAAATAGCTGGTTTGGATCGGATTTGCAAATTAAAAGTCAAAGGTGAGTTAATCTCACTTAAATTGGATTTCTAGTGAGTTTAAATTGTTAAATTTAAATTATTAGATGATTGGTTGCAATTGTTAATTGTTATCTGTCTGGATGTGATATTATATATAGTAGTACATGTGTGTGTGTGTATGTGTGTGTGTATATATATATATATATATATTGGGGTGATTGGTATTCCAGCATTATATAGCGGATGAGACCCTATGCGCCCCGCATAATAGCGGATGACCATTTATACCACGATACCCCCCTCAAAGTGGGATGGGTATTTTTATATTGTGCTAACATCTATGGATGCAGGGAAACAGGCTGGAGGGATCCAACTAGATTCCTCAAAAAATGTTGAATTTATGTTCATATTCAGTTTTATGAAATGTTGAATAATTTAAGATATTATCTTGGAAAATTTATTTATTTTATGTTAATATGTTGTTGAATATATTATGGCATTTTAATGATATAAATAATGAAATTTTAAAGGGAAATAAAAAGGAAAATTTTAAAGTAAGAAATTTATAGTAAAGATGGATAAATTTGAAAAGAAACGAATCGAGAAAAAGTAAATTATTGATTTTTAAATCCTATATAATAAATTTCGGAATATGGAAAAGAATAGAGTCTTGAATAAATGGGAATTAAAGGATTTTAAAGGTAAGGACTTAAGCAATATTGAATTTAAGTACAAAGGATTTATTTTAAAACTTAAGTTTTAAATGAGTTGGAAAAATTAAAAGGAGAATTTTGAAGTAGGGTATGAAATTGATATTTCAGATTTAATAAGGTTTTAAATCATAATAAAGGAATAAAACTGGAATAAATGGATTTTGGAATAAATTTGGGGAAATCAAGAAGTAAACTTTAAAAGGGAGTTTAGTTCAGAAAATCGATTTAAAAATCGATTTAAGTGTTTTGAAGCAGTGATAAAAGGAATGAGATTATGGTATTTATAAACTGGGTTTATAAATAAAAGGGAAGTAAATATCGGTGGATATTTTGAGATTTTAAATTCACGGTGGGAATTTATAAAGGAGTCAGCAAATCATTTCAAAAATAAAAGAGTATTTTTACTTTTGCAAATATGGAAATGAAAATTTACGTGATTGGGACGTAAATTAAATTAGGATAAATAAAGAAGGCTTTATAAATGATTAGATTGATTATAAAGTGTACTTTCCTGAAAAGGCAAGTATAATTTCTAATAAAGATTTTTAAGTATAAATTAGAAGTTCTAAAAGTGGTTTTGAAAGAATGTTTTAGAAAAATTATTATTTAGTTGTTTTAAAATTGTTAAATATTTATTTACGTTAATTATAGTAGTAATTATTTTTAAAAGTTAAATTAGTATTTTGATGTAAAGGATAACTATTAAATATTTAAACCTTATAAAATAGTTTATTTTAAAGTAGTTTTGGCTAAAGTTTTACTTGGGAAATTATTATAGAATTTTCTTAACTACTAGTTCGAATAAAGTGATTTAAGTAGTTTTTTTTAAATGTTTAAGTGTATATTTTTGGATAAAGTGATTTAATTTATTTAAAAGAAAAATTTAATAGGGCTTGATGTTTTCCAGTGGGAATAAAATAATTGGCTGAATGATTGTTTAATTTGATAGTTAAATAACCGACTATCAATATTGACTGATGCGTTGCTCGTTTCGAAGAGACCGGGATCAGATTAATTATCTGAAAACCACTTCGATCCAGTTTTGAACGTAGCGAATGAAGACCGTGAAGATGATGAAGATGGTGAAGACGGTGATTTGGTTTGTCCAGGCCCATGGCAACTTGTATGGATGAATGCTATCAGACCAACGTCATTGGAGGACAATGAGCACTCTAAGTGAATGTGTTCTAAAATGGTAACGCTTTGCCTCAAGCCTCATCAACCGGGAATGGCTAAAACAGGGGAGGTGTAGCAAGGCTAAGTGGATAACACCCAATTAGGGTAAGGTCATCTCTATCTATAGCCTCTTTTGATCTCGGCGGTATGGGCAGTTGCTGATCCCAACCGCGGAGTGATCTTATTCGGATTATCCAGTAAATGGTAGCTCTAGTCTTGTGTTGCAGTGGATTGGGAGTGGTCCTCGGTACACTGATCTAGGCCAGGTACTGTGATGGACGGTGCCCCAGTAGCCCTGCCATTGTATGGAATCCATCTCCAATAAGCGCTCGTACGGTTTTGATTGTGCCCAACTATTGCTGGAACATGAAATGCAAGCATTTCAGCTAGATTCTATTTTACTTTCTACAGACATTATTATAATATCACACGAATTTGATAAAAATGTTTTGGTTATCATAAGGTAAAAACCCGACATGTTTATTTATGGCATGGTCTTACGAGATACCTTTGATTTCAAAGGATTTTGAAAACTTTAATAATCCAATTGAGTGTGTTTTCTCATGCTGGTTTTCCAGACCGACTCGGGTGTTATTTTATTATAATGCTCAGGTCAGATTGAGTATTACAGATACAGGATACGTTGCTTTGGAGCTCAAGAGACGAGCTGGATAACGAAGACGTATACCACGTATCCGACTTATATTCCGCTGGTTATGGTATGCTGTATATTCAGCCTTGTGAGGAGAAGTTATTATAACTGTCCAATATTACGCTATTGTTTGACGTTGTATCTGATGATCTAATGTATAAAACAGTAATAGTTCTTTTTGCATAAAGATCAGTTGTTATCTACTATATATAGTGTTCCGCTATGATTGTGAGATTCTGATGTTGTGTTTATCTTCTTTTTCTATCCTTTTTCTTCTTTAACCATAATGATTCGTATTTTCATCCAATTTGAGTTGAACTGATGGAGAATATTGCCGACTGAAAGGGGCACGGATTTGCGTGTCGTTACAAGTTGGAGGCCCAAAGACATACATAAATGGTTATTTTTTGCTATATTCATCGGTTGTGTTTATCAGCAATTGTGAGGAAAGACTGTTATAACTATCTAGGCTAAAATAGATTAGTATACTCTGATTAATGTCTGTATATACATTTATCACAGTTTTTTTGTGTAAAAATTTATGGTATATTATAGATTATTCGTTCCACTATGAGATTTTGTGTTGTTTGGTTTTCTTCTTATCTTCTTCCTTCTTTCTTTCCCCTAACAATCAGGCCTTCCAGCATTCGATTGCTTAGCATGTGATACAATGGACGTATTTGTGTCAATTTTCAATGGTCGAAAAGCCTGGTTCGTTACTGTTGGCATCAGAGCTTTGGTTTAGCCACAAACCTTAGCTTTGATGGGAATTGACTCATTAGAGATAGGGTAACAATACCCTAGAATGAATCTGTTTGAGTATTCGTGCGTGTGTGTGAGAGAGAGAGAGAGAGAGAGAGAGAGCGTGTGCTTATTAGTGTTATAAAATGTTTTATATTGTGTTTATTTATCTGTTGCGTTATTTATGCATTCTGGTCGGTACATGAGGCATTATGTTATCGATAGGGGTTTCTAAACACTTAAACGAGGCAAGTCGACATAATATCATTTTGAAATATGGTAAATGAAACAATTTTACCTAAATTATATTTTATATATAAAAAGAAATAATCTTCAAAAAATAACCCTTTTGGTTTATGAAAATATAAATTCATTTATGGATGTTGTTGTCAGGAGATGGTAATATTGAGTTATCATCAATTATTATTTGAATTAAACTAAATATAAATACTTTGTGAACTATACTTCACGAAGCATACGATAATTAGATTAAATTGAAATCTAATTAAAATAAGAATTATTTGCAATAACAAGATGTAAATTAATGAAATGTTTTCATAATATGGTAATGGAAATGTATAAGTATATTTATAATATGGTTTATAAACAGAAAGGGTTTAAAAGCTGATAATTGTAGAATTTAAAATCCATTGATTTTTGTAATGACCCGTAATTTTCGAAAATTAAAAATAGTTGATTTAATAAAGTTTTGTGACTTAATGTTGGAACAAATAAAAATTTGTTATTTAATAATAAGAATATAAGTAGAATGAAATGTAATAGTATTAATTTAAGGCAATTGATGGCTGCTTTAAATGAAATTCCAATTAATTGAAAGGGTTAAAAAGTTAAAATTGGTTATAGGTTGTAAATTAATTGTAATAATGTATGTATTAATTAATAATTGGATTAAAGAAGTAAATGGTAATTTAAATGTTAAGTTATTAATGAAATAATGTGTAATAAATTGTAATTGAATAAAATTAGTGTAGTGTGAGCTGTTATAACATTTGTTTATGAATAATAAACTTACAAATTTTATTAATGTAGAAATGGTGACAATTTTTTTTTCAATTTATTTAATCAATTATAATTAAATGAAGTTAAATGTTACGTTAATGTGAGTAAAGACGATAACTGTAAAAGGTAAATGCAATAAAATGTACGACAATGTCAATTATAGTCATAAGGCCATAATTGATTTAATAAAAAGATTGAAGACCAAGATAAGTTGATTTATTTGGATTTAATATTTTATTTAGTGTGAAAATCAACAAAAGTTCAATATTATTGGAATATTGCAATGAATATGGTAAAGACGATAGTTAGAAAATATTAATGTAGTAAGATATAAAACAATGTTATCTATGCTCATGGAGGAATGACTGATTGAATAAAAAGATTGAAATAAAATTAAATCAATCTATTGGAATTAAATTATAATTAATTGGATTTAGTTTTAGTTGAAATTGAACATTATAACTCGTATAATAATTAACACTGAATTGATATGTAAATTTTTTTAAACTATTATAGATGTCTAAGTAATTAAAAAATGATAAAATTTGTTAGTTATTAAAAAGTGGAATTAAAAAGTGATTTAATCAATTTAATAATAATTTATTTAATTAACGCAGAAATAGCAATTATAGCCACTGGCTCGGATTTCGACGAAACTGGTTTCATCGGATCCATAACAATGAATTATCATAGGATTTCAAGTTTCATAGCGATCGGACTTGTCGTTTGATCATACGGACTTGAAACACATAGAAATCAATTTAATTGAAATCAATTTGAAATAAGCTGATTTTGAAGCTAACTTCTTCATACGATGGAATTAGGATTTGAAACCTGTTCCATTGAGTTTAAAACTGTCAAAACATCTATTTTGATATATGGAACGACCTACTTTCATTTCGGAGACAAAACAGGCTTTTCGGGGAGTTATCGTCAATTTATATCTATTCGGATGTTCACCCTTTCTTATCGGGCCTTGGTTATATAAGTAGTCTTTCTCTCAAACCCTAGCAGTCATATTCTCATTTTAGTATGTACAATTCTATCTGCGTCTCTCTTGTCAACGACCGAAAACAATTCAAACTCAAACCCTAAAATCCAATTTCAAATCAATTTCAAAAATTTAAACTCCTCCAAACCTTGACAAATTACATACTGTTTCGAAGCTCTCAATGAGTGTAACCTAGATCTGCAATTCATTTTTGCAATCGAATTACCTTTTGTCCAAAATTCAAAGACAAACCTCAGCCGTCCATTCTAGATTTTGGACGATCCAACGGTGAATCGCTGCCCGATCGACGATCGAGAAGTGGCAATGGGAAGCTGACGTCGAGCAGCACTCATCAGTACCATTCGCTCATCGCCAGGTGGTTTGAAATCGCCAGGAAATGATGGAATAACATGGAGGTGCCATTGGCATTTGGAGGCGTCGGGCAAGGTCGCATAGGTAGGCCGGGGGTGGTTGGACATGGGGTAGGCAATGGTGGTCTTCTATCATGGTGCAAGTGCAATGGTTTGATTTTTGGACGTTCGAAAATCGACATCAATACGTCCACTGTATCAAATGCCGAACAATCGGATGCCAAAAAACCGAATCATTAGGATTAAAGAAGAAGGAGGTGGAAGAAGAAATAGAAATAATATAAAAATCTCACAATCACAGCGGAACAATATATAATAGATAAATGACTGATCTTTAAATAAAAAGAAATATATCTGTTTGTACATTACGTCATCAGAGTGGAACACAAAATCAACAACACAATTCAGGAAAGTTATAATATCTTGTCCTTCCGAAGATGAATATACAGCTTACACTTCCCAACAGAATATACATCCAGTACATGAAATACGTCTCGCCATCCAGCTCGTCTCCTGAGCTCCACATCATTCCATCTAGAATTTGTACTCCATAATATTCGGTCTGACCCGAGCATTGTAGTTAAATAACATCCTAGTCTGTCTGGAAAACTAGAGTGAGAGAACGCGCACAATTGGATTATTAAAGTTTTCAAAATCCTTTGAAATCAAAGGTATCTTGTAAGACCACGCCACAAATAAACATGCCGGGTTTTTACCTTACAATAACCAAAACATTTTCTTATCAAATCCTCTGATATTATAGTATTGTCTATGTACAAATACTTATTCAAATAGCCGAAATGGTTACATTCATTAAATTCTAGCATAATAGGTATACAAATAAGTCCGAAGGAACTAATTGGAGATTGGGTTTCCATCAATGGCAGGGCTACTAGGGTACTGCCCGTCAAAGTACGTGGTCAAGATCATCGTGCCGAGGATCCACCCTGATCCCCTGCATCACAAGACTGGAGCTACCCCTTACTGGATTGTGATGACCCGGAATTTTTAGGCATTTGAAATTGGAATATTTAATTAATTTTAAGTGTTTGCAAGATAGTTTAACTTGGATTTCAAATATCAGTTTGAATTTGGCGATTGAATTTATTGAATTTAATAATCTAAATTTGGGTAAAATATTGAATGTTCAGTTTTAAGCCTGTTAAAAATAATTTGAAGGCTTGTAAAAGTGTTAAAATTGAATTTGGAAGTGCTTTGTTAAGTTTTAAAATTTTATAGTTTAAATGGACATTTAAAAATAACCTTTCGAGGTACAGTCACGGAATTTGATGAAACCAGTTTCCATTGGATCTGTAATATTGTATTATTATCGGATTTCAAATTTCGTAGTGATTGGGTTAGTTGTGTGAGCACACGACAAGTAAACGCGCTGAAAATTAAATCGTAATTTAATATAGTAACTGGGTCCAAAAAGTATCTTCTCCATACGATCGAATTAGGACTCGAAACCTTTTCCATTTCGTCCGGAATAGGGGTTTAATATTATAAACGCCTAGCGGCACGCCTCAATACGATGTCAAGATTTTAAGATTTGAATTGTAGACGATTTAAATTTAAACTTGAAATTTAAATAAAATACATATGTTTTGTTTGACTGGTCAAATTCTTCCTATTAACTTTTTCTTCCCATCAGTTGAAATTCTTTCGCCGTATAATGACCCGCAAATCCGTACCCATTGAGTCAACACTATTCTACATCAATCAACTCAAGATGAACGGAAATACGAACCATTTGGGTTAAAAAAGAAGAGGTAGAAGAAGAAAATAGAAAATAACATCGGAATCTAACCATCGCAGCGGAATAAAATATAATAGATAAAAACAAATCATTACACAAAAATAAATACTATATCTATTTATACATACATCATCAGAGTACATCAATCACATAACACAATTGGACAGTAATCATAACCTGTCCTCACACAACTGAATACACAGCGGAATATAAATCAAGTACGGAAGTACCTCTTGCCACCCATCTCGTCTCCTGAGCTCCACAGCTTTCTTTCCTGTATTCTATAATACTCGGTCTGACCCGAGCATTACAGTTAAATAACACCAGAGTCAGTCTGAAATACCAGCGTGAGAAATCGCACTCAAATTGATTATTAAAGTTTCAAAAATCCTTTGAAAATCAAAGCATCTCGTAAGACCACGCCACAAATAAACATGTCAGGTTTTTTCCTTACGATAGCTAAAGCATTTCTTATTAAAATTCTCTGATATTATAATAGTGTCTAAAGAAAGTAAAATAGAATCTAGCTGAAATGCTTGCATCTAACGTTTCAGCAATAATTGGGCAAAATCAAAACCGTACGGGCGCGTAGGGAAAATGGATTTCCAACTAATGACTAGGCATTGGGGTACCACCTATCACGGTACGTAGCCCAGATCACTACGGAGGATCACTCCCGACCCCCTGCAACATAAGACCGGGACTACCCCTTACTGGATATTCCCAAGTAAGATCACCCAACGGTTGGGATCAGCAACCACACCACTAAGCCGAAATAAAAGGGACATCTAAACAGGGATGACCTCACCCTGAAATGGGTGCTACCACCTAGCCTTGCTGCATAACCCCTAATTTTCAGTCATTCCCGGTTGATGAGGCTTGAGGCTAAGCGCTACCCTTTAGAACGTTTCACTTAGAATGCCTATCGCCAACCTGACGATGTTCCGAAATTATTCATCCATACAAGTCCGTCCCGGGTTCGAACGGAACCGAAGGCACTACTCCTACTACATCCATTTTGGAAATATCCTCAGGATTAGTAGCGACTAGCCTTTGCATTCACTGCTCCATCTCCGACTCCGAACTCGTCTTCCTCATGAAAACGTTCAAACTGGATCGAAATGGTTTTCGAGAAATTAATCCTGATCCCGATCTATTCGAAACGATCAACGCATTGGCCAAAATTGATAGTCGGTTATTTAACTATCAATTATCATTCAAAACATCCATCAAACATAAATAATTCTCCTGAATTGTCTATTGACCTCAAAATACCTTCGCAAGATATAATTCCATTTTCAATCCTTTTGAAAACAGTTTTCAACACACCTTTCTCATGAATTAAAATCTCCAAATATTTATTTCCACTGAAAACAACCAAGCACAAAACTTTAGATTTTTAAATTAATTTAAACACTTTATAATAAATTATCCTTTAAAACATTTAAATTAAAAATTACTTTAATACTTTTTTAAAATATGTACTATAGGAATATTTAAAATAAGGCTACTTTATAAAATATGAAACTAGATTTTCTCTTTTAAAATAAAATATCAAGTCATCTTCAAATAATTACTACTATAATTGATTTGAAAAATACTTACTTCAGAATTTAAACATTTAGAATTTTTTTTTTAAAACATGCTTTTTAAAAACGACATTAAACTTTTAACTTATATTTAAAAAATTCACTTCGAAACGTACTTGGCTATCCAGGGAAATATACTTCTCTTCAAATCCTTTAAAAATAAATCACTATTTATTTTTAAACAAAATTTTCATTTCTTTAATAACTTTCCATCGTGGATTTATTTCTCCAAATATCCACTGATTTATTACTTTACTTTTATAAACCCAGTTTATAAATTCCAAAGTCCCACTTCTCTTTTAAAGTTCCAACTTCATCCACTTAAATCAATTTTCAAATTGATTTCCAATTTACTCCATTTTGAAATAAATTTCTTTACTTGCTCAATTCATTTCAAAATCCATTAATTAAAGACTTATTTATTTATTTTTTTGGTTTTGATTTTAAATCTTTTAACTGAAACATACCAATTTCAGATTTTCCAAATTTCTTCTTTATTCTTTTCAATAATTTAAATCTTAAATATAAAATAAATGCTTTATTCTTTTAAATAATAACACTGAAGTTTAAAATTCATTATCTTCCTGTTTATTCAAAATCCCCTTTTTCCTACTCTGAATTTATTTATTAGAATTTTAAAATCACTTTTATTCTTTCCCAATTCATTCTTAAATTTATTTAAATTCTCTATAATTATTTCACTTACAAATTCTCTTCTTTATTTTCTTTCCAAAAATCTAAATTATATATTTTGATAACTTAGTACATCCAAACATATTCTATCAAATCAGTATCCAACATTTTCAATTACCCATATAATTCATCACAGAATATCAAATAACCAAAACACGGAATATTAAAAAATCTAATAAATTTTGAGAAATCCAGTTGGATCCTTCCAACCTGTTTCCTTGCATCCACAGATGTTAGCACAATATAAAATACCAATTCCACTTCGAGGTGGAATATCGTGGTATATGGTTTTAAATATAATATCATCCGCTATTATGTGGCGCATAAGGTCTCATTCGCTATATAATGCTGAAAATCAATCATTCCAAGACATATTATATACTACTATATATAATATTGCACATCAAAACAATTCAATCATTCAATCAATTATTTAAATTTAATTATTAAAATTTAAATAGCAACCAGATGAGTGAGATAAACTCACCTTTGCTTTTTAATTTGCAGTCCGGCCTAACCCAGCTTGTTTTTTCTTCACGATTTCAGATCTTGAATTAATATTATATGATATATTATTATCTGAATTAAGCGAACAATTAACTACTATTTATTTATTTACTTATTTATTTAAGTTAACCAATAAATTTGATTTTAAACTAATTTTCTTTTTTTATAAATTATTTTTAGTAACCAAATAGCTAGATAAGTTATTAAATAAATTTATCACCTATATACATATTTTTAAAGTAACTAGTAAGTTAGAAGGTGTATATTTATTTATTTATTTATTTTCCATTTTGAAACTATATATCCTTATGAAAAAAATAGACTATAGATTTCAAAAATCTAACTTTTATAAATTTTCAAACACTTTAAAAATTCCTATATATTCTTGAAATTAATTCCTTGTATAAAATTTTACCGTTTCACCTATATGTATATATTTACTTGATTAAAAACAGAACTACTTTCTACCCTTACTGTAACTTTTTTTTTGTTTCTTTGTTTATAAACATATATTAAATTAAAAAAAAAACTACTTTTAATTCTATTTTTTTCTGCTGTTCGTCAAAAAAAATCTTTTTTGCACATACATAATAAATTGAAAGAATTTACATACATATAACACTGTATAAAAAAAATTCTTTCATCTATACATGTATCGAATTAAAGATAGAATGGTATACCCCTATTTCGAATGCAATGGAAAAGGTTTCGAGTTCTAATTCGATCGTATGGGAAGATAGCTTTTATTTTTGGACTCAGTTTTTATCTTAAATTTTTGATATGAATTTCAGTGCATTTATATAACGTACGCTCACACAACAACTCCAAACACTACGAAAATTGAAATTCGATAATAATACAATATTACAGATCCAATGGAGATAGTTTCGTCGAAATCCGAGACTATGCCTCGGAAGGCTATTTTTAAATATCGATTTAAACGATATAATTTCAAAACTGAACAAATCATCTTTAAATTCAATTTTAACACTTTTGCTATCTTCGGTATTATCAATATAAATTTTACAAGCCTTCCAATTTTTTTTAGCAGGCTTAAAATTCCAGATTCAACATTTTACCCCACTTCAAATTATTTGACAATAATTTAATTATCAGATGAATAGTGATATTTGAATTCAAGTTAAAAATTAACTATTAAACATTTAAAATCAATTAAATATTCCGATTTCAAACATCCAAAAATTTTGGGTCGTCACATTCCTCCCCCTTAAAAGAATTTCGTCACCGAAATTACTAGTAAGGAAGAATGATCCAATACCCATTACTATTTTCCAAAACCAAACAGTTTTATCAACTTGCCATAACCTATCTTTTATTACAGACCCACTATTACTTCAACCAACATTCCAAAACCTTCCATAGTTTCCAAATAACTTTAATTATTCAACCATTCAAATTATAATTCAAAACCAAGTTTAAATTTTCAAAAAAAAATTTCAAAAATTTTCTAACTCCTTAAATTTTTGAAAAATTTCGCCATCGTCTCCTTTGCGTGGCTAGCTCGGTACAACTACAAAATGCCTATACGGGCTCCCAAATTCCAAAAGAAAACAAAAGGCCAAGTGGCTAGATCAAAACCCAAATCAAATTTAAACAGAAATTTAAACACATACCTTTTTTGTCGAGCAATTCAAAATTTATCTTCTGAAATCAAAACCAATTTTCCTTTCCCTTTATAATACCTGCATATCCTACTTAGCAATAATATCCAATCATAGCTTTTAAAATCATTTTATACATTTCCTTATAGAGGTTTTCATATCTACTCCTATTCAAATTATTTTTTCCATTTCCATATAAATTCAATTTATCTTCAACTCTGAATATTGAATTTTATCTTCCATTTATAACTTATTCATATCACTATTTTAAATTAGTTTCAATTTCCATTTCCAAAATTCCTTATTTTAATTCCAATTCGAAATCGTTTTGTCGCTAACAAAAATTTTCCCAAAAATTTTCAAAAAATTTCTAGCTCCTAAAGTTTTCGAAAATTTTTGGCAGAGTCTCCTTTGTACGGAGGAGCTTTTGCAATTTGACAAAAGAAATAAATATATATACATCGACCCACCCGGTCGGAAAGCAAAAACAGTTCATATTTCATTTTTTTTATTGCATAGGTGTACCTTTATTTAGCAATTTTAAGCAAGCTGCTTATTTATTTAGCAGTTAGCGTGCCCAAAATCCAGCCAAACGGCTTCCTGGTACCTGGACTTACTCAATTCAAACATGTAAGTGCCATATATATGAAGTTTAACAATATTTCACTTATTTGCAATAGTTAAACACATGAATTCTAAAAGCAATGCACACTAAACACTCTCTGTAAGCAATTTATATAGTTTTAATACCAATTCAACTGTTTTCAATTAATTCATATACCATCATTCAATTTGAATGGTTTACAACCCACTTTCTTACATTCAATTCATTTTCTAATTTTAAACAAATCCATATTATTCCAATTGATTTAAAAATTAATTCTATTCACCTCTGTTAATACATTTACTTTCGTTTACAATAAAATGACTAATTTTCTGTGCAAATTTGATGTTATTCGTGCAAATAACAATTACTTAAGCTTATAACCATTTTAAATTGATTCCAACTCAATTTATTATTTAATTCCTTCGATTTTAATTCATTCACAACCATTTTATTTAGCTCGACACATTCTATTTCAATTTTATTCCTTTTCAATTTTATTCACGATCCATTCATTTACGTTTCATTCCATATTTGCCTTCATTTGATTTGAGACCATTTTATTAAGCTTGACCCATTCCATACTTATATATTAATAACCATTTCCCCATTTAAATTTACCCTAGCTTTTATTTAATGGACTTTTACCCATTTTTCGAAGCCAAGCTTCCATTAATTTTAAACATAAATTAATTTACTTCAAATTATTCAAATTTCATACTTATGCCTATTTTCATTTTGAAAATAAATTTCACTTTTCAATTTAACTTGATTCTATTTCAATCCAATCTCATTTCAAACTACAAATTTATTTGATTAGTTCATCTGTTTCGTATAAAATTCAAATTTTCGGATTCAATTAATTCTTAACTCATTTAATTAATTACAAGGACATTTTCAATTTATTCCCAAATTCATCTGGGTTTTATTTACAATTAAAACCAACCCTACTTTAATCCAATTCTTTTTATCTGGCAACATTTTCAATTATATTTACCTCACTAACGATTCAAGTCGAATTGGATTTATAACTCGAGTTTTATTTCCAAACTTCACAATTCAGCTTCTATTTAACTACATTAGATTCCATTTACATATTTAATTAACTAATTTATCATCTAATTAGTTTTCCCCCTATTTATAATTCAATACTTGATTTTTTAATTTCAAAATCTCTGCATTTTATTTTCTTAAGTTCAATTTATTTTATAATTCAGGTTTGGATTTTTGTTTCATTTTCCAAAACATCAAACAATATTTATTTTGGGATTTCTATTCCACTTTTAAATTTTATAAGTCACAACTTATTATTTTACACATTTCCATTCATTCTAGGCTTGAATATATTCATCTTTATTTTTGACTCAAGATTTTTCGCTTATTTACAACCCAAGCATATTTTTATTCCATGGATTTTTAATTCTTTTGTAAGTTATTCTAATCCATTTATTCCAATCCAATTCTTATCCAACTTATTTCTTATCCAACTTACTTCCATTGATTTAAGTAAGGATCTAATTCCATTCAGTATCACATATAACTCAACTAAATTTTATACCAATTCAATTTTATTTTAACTCAGGTTTATTTAATTCAATTCGATTCAATTTTCTTCCTCAAGCTAAGTTAATTTCATTTTTAACCTTTCACTTTAATTTTAAATTCCAACATTCAAAGCTCGTATTTCCTTCCTGATTTAAAAGTCATCTCAATTTATAAGCTTACAACCTATCTCATCAGGATTTTTAAACACCCGGCTTTTGGTTTCAAATCATTTTGAAATCTCCAACATCTCAAAATCGTACTTCTCAAAAAATTTAAACCAATCTTGGTTTTTATTCCCAACAAATTACCTTTGAAATTTCAAAAACAAACTGGTTCTCCTGAACAAATCAATTTGGCAGCAATTCGTCACTTAGAAACTCGAAAATGAACATTGATTATGTTGTAGTCATGACCGAAGTTATTTTCCAGCGGCTGAAGTGAAATTCAATGTTGTATGCCTTCCAAAATTTATTTGAAGCAATTTCCTTTCAGAAATACTTTTTTTAAAACAATAAAGCTATTATTTATCTTCAAAACACTTCAAAAAGCACTTCTAAAATCTCCGGGATTTTATGTTTTCAAATTCTGGCTTAAATCAAATTTTAGCTATAATTCATTTGCATAGTTTATGCTCATACAAATTCCCATTTGATTATATTTCAGTTATAAATCACATTTATAATTCATATTTATAAATTTCATTTTATAATTGAATTATTCCTTTAACCTTTGGTTATATTTTCAATTTCTAGTTAAATTTCCGCACAACAATGATAATAATTTAATATTATCATTCCTAACATCCAGGCAACCATATATTAGCTAAAATAGTTTACAAAAACTTTTCTTTTATATCAAAATATATTTTGGGTAAAATTATGTCATTCACCCATCTTCAAAACAATAGTATGTCAATGTATCGTGTTAGGTGTTTATAAACTCCTCTCGAATAGCGGCCAACTTACCCGATTAAAATTCATATTTCACACAACCAATAAGTCAACACAATATTAAAACACTTTATATTCACTAACTAATATGCTCTCATATCTATTAATACGCGCAAACCCATTCTAGAGTACTATTGACACTATTTGAGTAATTCCCACCAGAGCCAAGGTTATCACCAACCTAAGCTCTGATACCAACTATAATGACCCACAAATCTGTACCCCTTAAGTCCACACTATTCTACATCAATCAACTCAAGATGAACGGAAATACGAACCATTTGGGTTAAAGAATAAGAGGTGGAAGAAGAAAATAGAAAACAACATCAGAATCTAACCATCGCAGCGGATTAAAATATAATAGATAATAATAGATCTTTACACAAAAACAAATACTATATTTGTTTATACATACATCATCAGAGTACATCAATCACATAACACAATTGGACAGTAATCATAACCTGTCCTCACAGAACTGAATACACGGTGGAATATAAATCAAGTACCGAAGTACGTCTCGCCATCCAGCTAGTCACCTGAGCTCCACGGCTTTCTTTCCTGTGTTCTATAGTACTCGGTCTGACCCAAGAAATACAGTTAAAAAACACCCGAGTCAGTCTGGAATACCAGCGTGAGAAATCACACTCAAATTGACTATTAAAGTTTCAAAAATCCTTTGAAAATCAAAGCATCTCGTAAGACCACGCCACAAATAAATACGTCGGGTTTTTACCTTACGATAGCTAAAACATTTCTTATTAAAATTCTTAGTGTCTAAAGAAAGTAATATAGAATCTAGCTGAAATGCTTGCGTCTCACGTTTCAGCAAAGTTGGGCACAATCAAAACTGTACGGGCGCGTAGGGAAAATGGATTTCCAACTAATGACTAGGCACTGGGGTACCACCTGTCACGGTACGTGGCCTAGATCACTGTACCGAGGATCACTCCCGACCCCCGCAACACAAGACCGGGACTACCCCTTACTGGATAATCCCGAGCAAGATCACCCCACGGTTGGGATGAGCAACCGCACCACTAAGCCGAAATAAAAGGGACATCTAGACAGGGATGGCCTCACCCTGAAATAGGTGCTACCCACCTAGCCTTGCTGCATAACCCCTGATTTTCAGTCATTCCCGGTTGATGAGGCTTGAGGCTAAGCGTTACCTTTTAGAACGTTTCACTTAGAATGCCCATCGTCCACCTGACGATGTTCCGAAAGCATTCATCCATACAAGTCCGTCCCAGGTTCGAACGGAACCGAAGGCACTACTCCTACTACATCAATTTTGGAAATAACCTCAGGATTAGTAGCGACTAGCCCTTGCACTTCACTGCTCCATCTTCGACTCTGAACTCGTCTTCCTCACGGAAATGTTCAAACCAGATCGAAGTGGTTTCCGAGAAATTAATCCCGACCTCGGTCTCTTCGAAACGATCAGCGCATTGGCCAATATTGATAGTCGGTTATTTAACTATCAATTAACATTCACAACATCCATCAAACATAAACAATTCTCCTGAATTGTTTATTGACCTCAAAATACCTTCCCAAGATATAATTCCATTTTCAAGCCTTTTGAAAACAGTTTTCAACACACCTTTCTCGTGAATTAAAATCTCTAAATATTAATTTCCACTGAAAACAACCAAGCACAAAACTTTAGACTTCTAAATTAATTTAAACACTTTATAATAAATTATCCTTTAAAACATTTAAGTTAAAAATTACTTTAATACTTTATTAAAATATATACTATAGGAATACTTAAAATGAGGCTACTTTATAAAATATAATACTAGATTTTCTCTTTTAAAATAAAATATCAAGTCACCTTGAAATAATTACTACTATAATCGATTTGAAAAATACTTACTTCAGAATTTAAACATTTAGAAATAATTTTTTTTAAAACATGCTTTTTAAAAACGACATTAAACTTTTAACTTATATTTAAAAATTTTACTTCAAAACATACTTTGCTATCCAGGTAAATATACTTCTCTTCAAATCCTTTAAAAATAAATCACTATTTACTTTTAAACAAAATTTTCATTTCTTTAATAACTTTCCATCATGGATTTATTTCTCCAAATATCCACTGATTTATTACTTTACTTTTATAAACCCAGTTTATAAATTCCAAAGTCCCACTTCTCTTTTAAAGTTCCAACTTCATCCACTTAAATCAATTTTCAAATTGATTTCCAATTTACTCCATTTTGAAATAAATTTCTTTACTTGCTCAATTCATTTCAAAATCCATTAATTAAAGACTTATTTATTTATTTTTTTGGTTTTGATTTTAAATCTTTTAACTGAAACATACCAATTTCAGATTTTCCAAATTTCTTCTTTATTCTTTTCAATAATTTGAATCTTAAATTTAAAATAAACGCTTTATTCTTTTAAATAATAACACTGAAGTTTAAAATTCATTATCTTCCTGTTTATTCAAAATCCCCTTTTTCCATACTCTGAATTTATTTATTAGAATTTTAAAATCACTTTTCTTCTTTCCCAATTCATTCTTAAATTTATTTAAATTCTCTATAATTATTTCACTTACAAATTCTCTTCTTTATTTTCTTTCCAAAAATCCAATTTATATATTTTGATAACTTAGTATATCCAAACATATTCAATCAAACCAGTATCCAACATTCTCAATTACCCATATAATTCATCACAGAATATCAAATAATCAAAATATAGAATATTAAATAATCTGATAAATTTTGAGGAATCCAGTTGGATCCCTCCAACCTGTTTTCCTGCATCCACAGATGTTAGCACAATATAAAATACCAATTCCACTTCGAGGTGGAATATCGTGGTATATGGGTTTTTGAATATAATATCATCCGCTATTATGCAGCGCATAGGGTCTCATCCGCTATATAATGCGGGAAATCAATCATTCCAAGATATATTATATACTACTATATATAATATTGCACATCAAAACAATTCAATCATTCAATCAATTATTGAAATTTAACTATTAAAATCTAAATAGCAACCAGATGAGTGAAATTAACTCACCTTTTCCCTTTAACTTGCAGTCCGACCTAACCCAGCTTGTTTTTTTCTTCACGATTTCAGACCTTGATTAAATACTATATGATTTATTAATATCTGAATTAAGCGAACAATTAACTACTATTTAGTTATTTAAGTTAACCAATAAATTTGATTTTAAACTAATTTTCTTTTTTTATAAATTATTTTTAGTAACCAAATAGCCAAATAAGTTATTACATAAATTTATCACCTTAATACATATTTTAAAAGTAACTACTAAGTTAAGAGATGTATATTTACTTTATTATTTTTTTCCATTTTGAAACTATATATCCTTATGAAAAAATTAGATTATAGATTTCAAAAATCTAACTTTTATAAATTTTCAAACAATTTAAATATTCTTATATGTTCTTCAATTTTTTTTCCTATATAAAATTTTACCATTTCACCTATATGTATATATTTACTTGATTCAAAACAGAACTACTTTCTACCCTTACTGTAACTTTTTTTTGTTTCTTTGTTTATTAACATAGATTAAATTAAAAAAAACTGCTTCTAATTCTATTTTTTTTTGCTCTTCGTCAAAAAATCTTTTTCGTACATACATAATAAATTGAAAGAATTTGCATACATATACCACTGTGTAAAAAAACTTTCTTTCATCTATACATGTATCAAATTAAAGATAGAATGGCATACCCTTATTCCGAACGCAATGGAAAAGGTTTCGAGTCCTAATTCGATCGTATGGGGAAGATAGCTTTTATTTTTGGACCCAGTTTTTATCTTAAATTTTCGATATAAATTTCAGCGCGCTTATATATCGTACGCTGACACAACAACTCCAAACACTATGAAAATTAAAATCCGATAATAATACAATATTACGGATCCAATGGAACTAGTTTCGTCGAAGTCCAAGACTATGCCTTGGAAGGCTATTTTTAAATATCGATTTAAACGATATATTTTCAACACTGAACAAATCACCTTTAAATTCAATTTTAACACTTTTACTATCTTTACTATTATCAATATAAATTTTACAAGCCTTCCAATTATTTTTAACAGGCTTAAAATTCCAGATTCAACATTTTACCCCACTTCAAATTATTTAATTCAATAATTTAATTACCAGATAAATAATGATATTTGAATTCAAGTTAAAAATTAACTTTTAAATATTCAAAATCAATTAAATATTCTAATTTCAAACATCCAAAAATTCCGAGTCGTCACAACCGTCAGTCAAAACTTTTTCCTCAACAGCTTTTCTTTATTTCAAATCACTACAGTCTTCTACTCCACGCCAACGTCTTCTCTTGTCTCCTCGTATATCTCCTTTATCTTCAAACAGGAAGCACTCGCTCCTCTCTTCATAACGAAATCCCCTTATTCTTTTTAAAAAAAATCAAGATAGCTCGTTTCATTCAAAATAAAAAAAATGTATGAACTCATCAAAATCGAATTTATGAAATCGATTCAAAAATCAAAGTAGAATGAAGATGATCATGAGCCGGTCCTCAATTTCAATTCGAAATTGAATTGATTCGTGCGACTTGTTCGGTCGAGTCTCGAGGCACGTAAAAGGGGGATGTCGACTTCGATGCGACAAGGAGGAGACTCGCGCTCGAAGGAGGGCACGCGAGGCCGTAGAGAGTGGGGAAGAATCGAGTCGCGACCATCGCGATGAAGAACTCGAGCTGCGATGTGAGGCAGATTCGCGAGATGAGGAGGTTGACCACGTGTGAAGGTGGAGCGACCCTAGGGTGGCGGTTCGTGGTTGGAGATGGGCGAGCGGTTTTGTGAGTCTCGAGTGGCAATGGGGATTGAGGTGGTCACGCGGTGCTGAGGGCTTGGTCATCTGGGATCGTTCTTGTTCGGGTAAGGTAATCCTTTCCTAATTAAATAAAAATGTATTGATTAAAAATAGAAATTTACATACTGGACTCATTGTTTAATATATATATATATATATATATATTAAGGTAATTTAATTTTTTATAT
Organism: Allium cepa; assembly: GCA_030765085.1. Classification (NCBI taxonomy): domain Eukaryota; kingdom Viridiplantae; phylum Streptophyta; class Magnoliopsida; order Asparagales; family Amaryllidaceae; genus Allium; species Allium cepa. Next base: position 172,536,770 of record CM060932.1, read on the forward strand.
CATTTAAATTTAATGATAAATAGGTATAAACTTTTAAATTAAATTGTTTATCAAAATTTAATAGTAAGGTTAAATTTAGAGTTTTATTATCCTAGTAGATTTCATTTCAAAAATGAGAACCATTATTTAAAACTAGTTAAATAAAATTTATTTAATGATAAAAATAAATTGTCTGATTAGATCAAATTATCAATAAATTATATAATGTTTATACAAGGTCAAAATCATAGAAACAAGCCGGATTGGGAGTGGGTTGCAACATAAAAGAAAAGGTGAGTTAATCTCACACATCTGGGTTTAATTTAAATTTAAATGGTTAAATTTAAATATTTTGTTGATTGATTGATTTGATTTGATGTGCTATATTATATATAGTAGTATATAGTATATATTGGAGTGATTGATTTCCCGCATTATATGGCGGATGAGACCCTATGTGCCGCATAATAGCGGATGATATTATATTAATCCCATATACTGCGATATTCCACCTCGAAGTGGAATTGGTATTGTGCTAACATCTGTGGATGCAGGGAAACAGGTTGGATGGATCCAACTGGATTCCTCAAAAAAAAATTAGATTGTTTAATTTTTTTTGTTATGAATATTTGATATTCTGTGATGAATTATATTTGGAATATTGAATGCTATGGTTTGCTTGAATATATTTTGGTACATTGAGTTATCAAAATATATAGGATTGGATTTTTGGAAAGAAAAAAAAGAGTGAATTTTTAAGTAAAATAACTATAGAGAATTTGAATAAATTTAAGAATGAATTGGAAAAGAATGAAAGTGATTTTAAAATTCTAATAACTAAGTTTCGAGTATGGAAAAGGGAATTTTGAATAAATAGCGAAATAATGAATTTTAAAACTTAAGTGATGTTATTTAATGGAATAAAAGAATTTACTTTAAATTCAAGGTTTAAATTTATTTGAAAGGATAAAGAAGAAATTTGGGAAAATTGAAATTGGTATTTTTCAGTTAAAAGATTTTAAATCATAAGTGAGGATTAAAAATCTAAGGTTAATGGGATTTTGAAGTAAATGAGTAAGTAAAATGGGTTTGTTCCAAAATAGAGTAATTTGAAAACTAATTTGAAAATTGATTTAAGTGTTTGAAATTGGAAATTTAAAGGAGAATGTGACTATGAAATTTATAAACTGGGTTTATAAAAGTGAAGGGATATATTAGTGGATATTTGGAAGAATAAATTTACGGTGGGAATTTATTAAAGGAATGGGTAAATTTGTTTAAAAATAAATAGTGATTTATTTTTAAAAGATGTGAAAGAGAGGCGTATTTCCCTGAATAGCCAAGTACGTTTTCAAACAAATTTTTAAGTATAAGTTAAAAGTTGTTTTAAAAAAAGTATGTTTTAGAAAATTTATTATTTTTAAGTGTTTAAATTTCAAAGTAAGTCTTTTCAAATTTATTATAGTAGTAATTATTTAAAGGTGACTTGGTATTATGTTTTAAAAAGATTAAAATTTAGTTTTATATTTTATAAAGCGGCTTTGTTTTAAATATTCTTAAAGTATATGTTTTTGAATAAGTATTAAAATAGTTTTAACTTAAATGACATAAAGTGTATTTTATAATAAAGTGTTTTTAAATTATTTTAAAGACCTAAAGTATTGTACTTGGTATTTTCAAAGGAAATAACTATTTGTGAATTCATTCCATGAGAAGAGTGTGGTTTGAAAACTGTTTTCAAAAAGGTTTGGAAATGGAAATATATCTAGCGAAGATATTTTGAGGTCAATAAATAATTTGGGGAAATTATTTATGCTTGATGGATGTTGTGAATGTTAATTGATAGTTAAATAACCGACTATCAATATTGGCCAATGCGCTGATCGTTTCAAAGAGTCTGGGATCGGGTTTGCTATATTACAACATGATAGGGGGTTCTCGCTTTGCGTTAGGTGGCGAACGGGAGACTCTTACCCCTACATGTCCCTGGGGGTAGTATAAGGCCTTGTGGGGTTGGTTGCGAGTCGAGAGGCTGGCCGTAAAAGCAAACCCGAGGTATCATTGTGAGCCACGGCGGGGCTGGGATGGTTGAAAAGCCTACCGGTCGAGTGAGCCGCTACCGACGGTTGAAAGGCCTAGCTCGTTGTAGTTGGTATCAGAGCTTAGGTTGGTGATAACCTTGGCTCTGGTGGGAATTACTCAATAGAAATAGAGTCTGCAAGTACTCTAGAACGAGTTTGAGTGTATTAATAGATATGAACGCGTATTTGTTAGTGAATATAAAAGTTGTTTTATATTGTGTTGACTTATCGGTTGAGTGTTATGGGTTCTGGTCGATATGTGGGACTCCATGTCGTCGATAGGGATATATATGCTCTTAAACAAGATAAACCGACATAGTATTGTTTTAAAATAGGGTAAATGAAATAATTTTACCCAAATTATTTTTGTATATAAAGGAAATGATTTATCGTAAATTATTATAGTTATATATGGATGCTTGGTTCTTAGGAATGATAATATTAAATTATTATCATTAATGTGTAAAATTGAATAAGAAATTGAAATATTAACCAAAGATTAAGAAATAAATTAATAAAATAAATGGGATTTGTAAATGTGATTTATAATTTTGAAATAGAATTCCAAAGAAATATTGAAAATGTTTCTGAAAGAATTTGGGATTTGAAATTTTTAGAAATTTAAATTCCTTTGAATTTGGAAATGGTTTTCAAAAGTGTTGGTGAAGTAATAGTGGTATTATTTCAGAGATATTTTTGAATTGGATTTGAAATCTGGTGAGATTTGGGATTTAAAAATATTTGAAGGGATTTTAGAAAGATAAAAGCATTGAACTCTTTTCGATCGTTGGAAAATAATTTCGATGATGATCGCGGCATCATCGGTGTTCGTTTTTGAGTTTCCAAAAGGGGGAATTGCTACCTGGATGTTTTGGATTAATGTTTGTTTGCGAAATTTGGTTTGATTTTGAAAATGTAGAGGAATAGTTTGATTTAGATATATATTTTTTCAAAATTGAATTTGGAACATTTTAGTAATGGTTTAAACTCTGGAGTTGGTTTGAAATGTTTTGGTATTTTGGAAAGTGAAATAGAAATCTAAACTCAAATTATAAATTAGATTGAACTCAAGTAAAGTAATAAAGTGATTTTTGAAGATAAAAATCAAAGATTGAATTGTAAATTGGAAGTGAGCCTACTGAATAATTAATTATTTAATATGGAAATGGAACACTAGTTGGATAAATAAAAATTGAAATTTGAGTTAATGATGGATTTGTAAATAAAACCCGAGTTATAAATAGAAATTCAACTTGGAATTGTAAGTGAATTAAACATGAATTAAATATGGCCTTGGATATTATTTTAACGAATTGAGAATGGAATTAAAATTTAAATGGATTAGGAGAATGGCTAATTGACTTAAATGAATCGTGAATGAATTGTATTTGGAAATTAAAATTTGTGATGAACGAAACAAAAGAACTAATCAAATAAATTTGTAGATTGAAATGAGATTTGATAAGTTAAAGTGAAAAAGAAAATGTATTCGCAAATGAAGTGAGCTTAAGTTTTGAAGTTAGAATAAATCGAAGTAAATTAACTTAAGTTAAAATAAGTAGAAGCTCAACTTCGAGTAAGAATGAAAGTTCATTAAATAAAAGTTTGGGTCACTACGCCATAGATGGCCTTCTGCAACATTTTTGCAAGGTGTTGCTAGGTAAAATGTTGCGATAGCTATACAATTTTGGTCCTACTGCAACGTTGAATTTTTTGTGTTGCCTTATCCATAAAAATGTGTTGCTCAAGTTAAACAAGTGTAATTGATGCAACATTTTTTTACAGTGTTGCTATAGCAGACCTTTGCATATCTTTCACCCCGATCCTCGCCAATCTACCAAGGCAAATCCTATATTGGAGAACGTAACACCTCATCAATCCGTAAACTACTCCTTGATCTTTTAGAGCCGCGAAGGAAAAAGTCCCCGCAAATACTTTTTATTTTCATTCTTCTCTGTCTTCTTACAAAGGTTCAAGCGAACATTCTTAATTTGGGGTTCAGCGATTTTGGTTCGATTAGGGCTTCGATTCGGGGGTTCAAGCTTTATTCAGCGATTTCGCTTCTGCCTTTGTTGGATTGAGATGCTCTCGTAATAGTAGGGTTAGCTTTCGAATTTGTTGGATTTGATGAAGCTTTTGCAAGTATTGGCGGAAGGAGGTTACTTTGATGTCCAACGGAACTGCAGCCACCATTATTAGCATTTGCTTCCGTCAACATCAACGAAAGTAATCAGGTGTCATGGTTATTCAACAACGCTCCAGATCTACTCTCACCATTGTTTTGCAAGTTGTTGTCCATTTCCAAAACAAATAATCCAGGTATGGTACTTTATCCCTGAATTAGAGGTTGCGCTTTGGAAACTCATAAACATTTAGAAATTAATATCAAATTTCCCAGATCTAAAAAAAATGCTTTAAGTTCCAAAAGTGATTACAAAATTAATTTTGAAAAGTATTTTATCTTAAATTTAATGAAACTATTATTTTAGTGGAATTTTCTACTATTGGGGTAACAATTTAAACCACACAAGTTGAAGATTCATGAGCATAAAAGCTAATTTGGCATTATCTGATATCAACAACAAAGAAATATTATAATTTTATTATATTTTGTGCTACCTTCAAAAAAGTATATGTAATATTGTTGCTCGATATTTTAGTACTATGAAAAACTTTATTTCAGTGAACTCATTTTTTCATTATAATCTGAGTAAGAGAAGAGGGTGTTTATTCTTTGCAAAATAACTTATAAATTGAGCATTGTGTTATTCTCCTCTTAAAACCAAATAATTATTAAAATTAAGATTGATCTTTCTAATTTTCATCATGTGTTAATACTTAATACCAGCTTCGGTCAACATTACCGCTATATTATTACCTGACAGTAAAAAAATCATTAACATTTATTCTTAGTGGTAAATGAAGTAATACTAATGTTGTTTTATTATTGGTCTTCAAGATTCTTCTAAGGAAAATATTGGGAATCAAAAGTTAGTGAATTAGACATTAAAACTAATTGGAATTTATATAGGCAACCTCCTACTTTCACTTATGTTTACATTTACGGAACTAATAGACGATATTTCCAGAAAATTCTACCATTACCACAGGACTAGCTTATTTCATCTGTCACGGTATGCTGTATGAAATATTATACTTATTCCTTATTATAATTTTGTAATCAGTCATTTTATAACTAAATTTGGTTCATAATTAAGTATTGAACATGTTCTACTGAAAATTTGGGATCAAGTTATATAGAAATTATATATGATCTACTTATTCATAAATGTTTTTCTAATTACCCTTACGTGGTTTCTATTGTTATATTCTTACTATGTGCCTATTTTGTGATCTTATGTATAATTGTTAAGTTCAGCGAGCGTATATATTTGTGATCTTGCCTCTTTCAGTACTTTATTAAGTTTATAATTATTAGTAAATTTATTTTCATATTTATTCTACTTGAGACTGACTGTACCGAATTGTTTTAAATTTCAACACCAACGTTTTATTCGTGTCCCAATAGGCTCACTTGATTGGAAATTTGTTTGAACGCATTCTTCTTCAACTCTTAACAAAATATATTGAAGTTTTGGGAAATTGATTAAACCGTTCTTTTGAAACTAACCTTGACATTTTATTAATTACCATTTATTCTCGATCAATCACCAATGAATACTTTTAATTTCCCTGTCAATGCTCTTGTAACGTCCCGCCTTTTCGCACGATTTAAACAGACACACATGTCTATTCAAACCATACGGAAGGGCGGATTGTTATGGGGTAAATAAGTAAACAGAGAAGAAAAAAACCAAAATAGAATCTCACAAAGGAAGGATAAAATATAATAATAAATATACAGTTTATAAAACTGTTTACAAAACATTTGATTCTTCTTTATACAATTAAATATCAGAGTTCACATACCAATAATATCAATGCAGCGGAATACAGTGTAGTGGAATAAAATAGTAGATAGTAATACTACAAATCTTCGTCTTCGTCCTCCAGAGCTAAAACTTCAAATCCTGAAACGCTCGGACTGACCCGAGCGAATTGAAAAGACAAAACACTCGAGTCAGAATTAAAAGATCTTATGTAAGTTAAATCAACAGAATAAATATGAGTACAATAACTCAAAAGATGTTCGGGATTTACATCTCTTAAGGATCCGTTAAACTATTTACTATGTAGTATATTGCGCTATTATAATAGTGTCTAATTGTAAAATAAACTTACTTTTTAATAGCGTTAAGGGGTTACCCATATAGCCCTTAACACAGAATATATTCCCATAGTCTATACAGTACCGTAATCTCCCCCGTACTGGGCAACGTCAGAGGGCACTCCATAGGTATGGTACAAAACAAAACTCGTAGTAAAGGCTCGGTATGGTAGGTGACACGGCACAACTAGGCAATGCCAGGGTAGATATACCAATTGCTATCCGGGCTGGTGGAAACGCGTAGCCGCAGTTACCGCCCACCTCGAACAAACTCCCCCAAAATCAAAAATAGAAGTGGCCACTGAATCAATCCAAAGTCAAAGTATAATATCGAAGAGGAGCGTCCGATTAGAGGTATGACCTCATTGGCCCGAGAATCACTCCTGTTTTAGCCACCTTATGCCAACTCACGGGAGTCGGGTCCACGTATTTACCTTACAGGAAACGTCGCCACCACCTACTTCATTCTGGAATCTCCACCGCGTACACGGTTGGTCAAAGTGGTTTTCGGTATGGACAGAGAGTATGTCCATATCCGATCCCGGTCTCTTTGCCAACCCATCGTTATTATAACACCGCGGTCATTTAAAAATAGTTTATACTTTAAACCAGAATAAATTTTCCATTTCAAAACTATGAATACGATATCAATTTAAACCCAAAACAATATGATATCATTTTATCCAAATATATTTCTTTTCCAAAATCATACTGCTTTAAAATTAAAAATATCTAGAAACCAAATATTTGAAATATACTTTCAAAGCATAATATTTCGAAATTCAAAATTTTAAAACCATAACTTCTAAAACTTGAATGGTTTGGATATTCAACGAATGTAAAATAAATGGTTTAACTTTAATTTACTTGTAAAGAAAAATAATTTCCATGGCTTTACAAATATATTTCTTTATTTAAAGTCTAAACCAAAATTTAAATATCACTTCAAGTTCCAAAAACCCCTTCAATTTCTATATATATATATCCATTTGGAGTATTAATATTTCAAAACTAAAGTTGGATTTTCTTCTTTCAACAATTAATATTCTATTATTTAGTCTTGAATATTCATATAAATTCCATAAATAAAACTCAAATTTCTAGCAATTAAATATTTTCTCAAATTTACTTTATACCAGAATTTTCAGTTTTTTATTCATCTTGGAAAATCCAGTTATAAATATCATACCTTAAAATTTCCAAACTTAAACATATAAGATAAATTTCCATATTTCATTTTCTCAATTTTTCATTTTTATTCAACAGGTTTATACACAACTAAATTTTCAAATTTTTAACTTCATATGTATATATATCGAAGAATAATATTTTATAAAATATCAAAATCAAATTTTTATAAACCGTATCCCATCCAAACCATAGAAATCACTTTAAAATAATTTATATACAGACCACGGAGCCTGTATAAAATTTTCTATCCTATGGTCAAGTGATACGGATATTTATCATTTCAATCCGTAATTTAAAAATAAAATTTTGCGGTTGTATATCATTTCAAACCACAATCCCGAATGAAACGAAAAATGCACGATAACTTGCAGTTTAATGATATAAAATAAAACATCCATTCATCAACATCATCCATCATCCAAATCACAATCATCATCCAATAATAATTCAATATCAATATATATCTGATAATATATATCAGGTAATAACTGGCGGTTATATTCAAAAATAAATTTAATCAACTATTAAACTAACAGTTTATATTTAGTAATAAATTTTATAACTGTTTACTAGCAGTTCCTATGCAAATAAATAAATTCTAACTGTCAATTAATATGCAATAAATAAAATAAATTAACAGTTAAATTAAATAACGCGATTTAGCAAATATGATGAACAAAACATGCCAAACAGTTATAAATAAATTTCTACTCATATCTAAAATAAATTTAACAAATATAAAAACTTTTAGAAGTTGTGAGTGGGTTAAAACACTCACCTTTTGAATTTAAATCGAATTTAAATCCGATTTAAATCCAAAAATTCGACGGTCTCCAAATCTGTCCAAACTAACGTCAAAGCGTCCGAAATTTTATTACGATCCTAACAAAAAAAACCGCGCGTGAAACGGGATTCATAAGTAGAAGTTATAGCGATAATTGCGAGTTGAAATCAAAAAAAAAAGTAAATAAACAAAGAACACAATCACCTTTAATAATTTGACCACGTCATCACACGTTTTCTCCCCCCAGTCCCTAACGCGCACGGCACCCATATGTACACGGTCAACCTCGATTTTGACCGTACGCCGTCCCCACCTCGGGCGTCAATTGCCCAAGCCGACGCCACCAATGAACTCGCCTAGGTCCCCTCTTCCACCACCATCGGACCGAACGCCAGAACCTCCACCTGCCGCCGCCCCCTATTTAGCATGCCGAAACCCTAATTTAGAGATTCCGGTCACCTCCGGTCGAGATAGGCCCAACGACCACCACCTACCAACTCCTGAAGCCAAGCCTAACAAAACCCAGAAAGGGATTTCGCGATTGCTGCCCGAATCAAAAACGCCCAAATCCACATATGGGTTTCGAAATTTGGAACTTTGACCACGATTTCCCGCTGATTCGAGCAACATCTCCACAAACGAACAGTTGATGCAGATTTGTATCGATGAGATATTCGATATATATTTTTTCGGAAATTTTCTGAGATGTTTGAACTTTCATTTGATTTTTGAATAGAATTGGATCTGAAATTTGCATCCATTGAGGAAGAGAAAGAGTTGAAGAAAATGAACGTACAGCAAATGAGGATAGAAGATGGAGGCTATGGTTTATAATCGTCTATTTATAAGTAGGGCTGGATTGGAGTAGATAGACCAGATAGATGAACGTACGGAACAAACTATGGCCCAAAAAGCCCGTTCTACCCCGGAACGAAATTTATTAAACCCATATATCCAAATAGGTATTCTAAAATATTCTGAACGCGATGGAAAAAGTTTCACGTCCAAATTTGATTGTATGAAGAAGTTATGCTGAAAACAAAATTCCCAAATTGATTTCAAATTGATTTTAATTAAATTGATTTCAAGGCATTTCGCGTTCGTACGATCAAACGATAAGTCTGATCGATACGAAACTTGAAACCCTACAATAATTCACCAATACGGATCCGATGAAACTGGTTTCGTCGAAATCCGAGTCCGTGGCCAAAATGGCTATTTTTATATTAATTAAATAAATTAAAATAAATTATAAAAATCCAATTTTATATCTAAATTCTAAAATTGGCCAAAATTTATCGCTTATATATTTCATAATCAATTTAAATGATTTAACAAGTTTAGATGTGAATTAAAAGTTGATAAGTCTATAAATTTCAGTGTTAAATTTCTCCACTTCCTTATATTTAGAAATTATAAATTAAATTCTCAAAAACCCATTTATTAGATTTTCAACTTTTATATTCTCAACTTTTATCCAAAATAAAGATGCCACTAACATTGGTTCCTGATTTCACATCATTATCCTCAAAGTCCATTTTAATTTCAATAACGTAATATTTATACGTTAAATTCCATTTTATTATGAAATAAATGCAATAGTTGGATTTGATAATCTAATTAAATTTACAAATCCTGCTTTCTATACTTTAAATCAACAAAGGGTCAAATTATAAATAGAATTAGCATAAACTTCATCTTATAGAATTAACTACTACAATGACAAACAATTCTACGCTAACTACACGATTTAAGTCAAATAAATTATAATTGAGTCTACATTAAATGTTATCAATTATAAATTGGAACCTCAATAAATTCGTTTATTGATTTAAAAATCTTTCTATTCAGTAAATAGACATTTTATGGGTAAAAATAACATTTGAATTATAATACACTTCATTAGTGCAGGCTTCATTTCTTATAAATTCCCTTTTATTAACTAGAACATATTAACAAAACAAAATAAATAAATTTAGATTTATTTCAATCTATTTCCATTCTTAACTTAATATACTTAATGAATGGTTAACCTAAATAATTGTTACCCTTTTACATTCAAAATCACTTACAACCATTAATAACAAAAATGTTGCCATAGATTTAGATTCAATTAAATAAATTAGATGAATGGGTAAAACTTTGTAATTATCCCAAATGCCAAATATATTTATGCATTAATTACTACTTACTATTATGAATTCATTTATTAATTTACTAGTTGCCTTTGTCATCTTATTTCCTATTTACTACCAAACTTCCTACTTAGTTATAGTTTATCAATATATACATACCTAGGCAAATCAAGTTCTTGTCCTTTCTGTTATTTCAATTAAATCGGTTATGCACAAATAGATTGTTAATTAACTTATTCCTACAAAATTATTTACATACATTCAGTTCCAAATTTTATAGAATTAAATTCTAATTACTTATCACTTAATCCAACAATTATATGTTATATCCAACATGCATTTAAATCTTTTTATTTTAAATAAATTTATTCAATGTTGACATCCACTAAATAAAATTTTCTTTCATTTATATAGTTGCAATTCAATTCAGTTATTATTTCATTAATACTATTTCCGCTTTATATCTTCTAGTATTAATCAACAAATTATAACTTATAACCACAAACGCCAATTTACGTTATTTCAATCTATTGCCATATAAACATTTAAATTGTTAACCTTTAATTACATTTACTATATCTAATTCCTACATTTACTCAAATAAAATCTTAAGACTTTTATTTCATTCTAAATTAGATTAGAAATCATATTAAATTAACTCATTTAATATCATCGAATTTAACGGGTCGTTACACTCTCCCCCACTCAAAACTTTTCGTCCCCGAAAAGGAAAAAAGAAGGGAGAAGGAAGAATAAAACAGTACATCTTATTTCAAATATTAACTTATAAACAATAATTTACTAAATTAGTTTTCTTAAATTAAATATACCCGTTTTATAATCATTACATCCTTTTATACTTAAATAATTAAAGTTGGAAAACATTTTCAACATAATTCTAAGTCCAAAATTTTTGGAAAATTTTGGCAGAGTCTCCTTTGTACGGAGAGGTTTGGGAGAAAAATATAATATCAAAATATAACAAATATATTACATATATTATCCAAAATAAAATATCCCAACACGGGGAAAAATATATAAAATAGCGCTATAAAACGTAATATGAAAACGTACCTATTTGTTGGGCATATTACGCTTATTATTATGGAACCAAAAGCAGTAGCAGTTGCTTCCATAACCTGCATTTCACTTATATAATCTAAAAGGTTAACTATTTATATTAAAGTGAAATATTTTCATGGTTTCACTACTAACAACAATAAATACAACAATCATCAATTTCAACAAACAACATACACAACAAAACAACCATTCAATCAAACAAGCAAATAGTTGTTCGGGTAAAAAACTTGAAATGGTACGGAATGAAAAATAACTATCCAGTGCATCATTTACTCAACAGTCTTAGATGGGACAAAAATAGATTATTTATTCATCCAACAACTTCAAATTTCCTTACCCAACCAACCATAGATCAAACAATAACAATTCAAACCAACAAATCAAATTAACTCATTATAAATTTTTATTTCATACATTGGCTGTTTGATCTTTTCATTCATATAACAGTTTATCTTTTATTTTCATTTATTTTCATTCATATACCACATAAATTATCTTTTTTTTTCTAATCTACATTTATTTCTAACAATTTTAAATTTTATTTACTCATCAGTGGTTGTTTCCTTTATTTTTACTTATTACTTACAGTTGTTCATTTTTATCTATTCAGGTTATGTAAGTTTCTTTTATTTGTATTACATTTAATGCACTTCTCAATTTCAATCATTTATTAAATGCTTACATTCTATTATATTTAATTACAGTAACCCTTTTTAGTTACACTTAATTCTTAACCTTATAACCTCCATTCTTATAAATAAAGGATTTTATTAATTTATTACTTAGGGTTTGCAGTCATTTATTTATATTACCTACTTTCTATCATACTTAAGTTAATAGCCCTACACATCAATCCTTATTTATTAAAGAATTTCGTTTTATTTACTTAAGTTTAAAATCACCTATTAATAATACTTACCTTTAATTTTAGTAAAATTTCAATTATAACTTAAGTTTATACCACTTAATTCTTATTTATAATAGCAATTCATTGAATACTTCATTATTTCCAAAATTTTTACTTGTATAATATTCTATTCAAATCTCTTATTTAACATTTCAACTTTTCGTATTTGGTAAGTTATATACGTTAAAGAAAATGCAAAAGAACTTATACAAGTATTATCTCATCCTTTAATTAAATTTAATGTTCAACAATATTACTTTTTGTCTCATATGTTAAAAATTTCAAATTTCCCTTTATAACTTTGCATTAATTCTCTTACCTAAATTAGAGGTTTCAATTCATTAATTGCTTACCTTTTATTTCACTAAAATAATTTAAACAATTAATTAATGGAAATTTAAGAATTAAATACCGGGTTAAATTTCAATTTATTTTAAAATAATAGATAAATATATTCTTATAACTTATATACCTCTAATTATATTTAAAACAATAAAAATTTTAGATACTTTCAAAATATATCTGCAGTAGAATTTACTACAGTGGCCTTTCCCCCTCAAAACTCGAAAATGAAAGTCGATGACGCGGCCGCCATCACCGAATTTATTTTCCGGCGACAGAGAGGAAAGTACGAACTTATTTTCTCCAAAATCTTCTTTAAAACAATTCTTCCGAATTAAAATGAAATATTTATATCGGAAAATATTTATAACAATATTATTATACTTTAAAATCCTTTGAAAGCAAATTTTCAAAATCCGGACTTAAGTCCTAAAATTTCCAAATTTCATTGATTTTAATTTCAATCTTATTTTACCTATTATTTAAAAATTTATTCCTAACAACCAATCTATTGCAACCAAACATACATATATATATATATATAATATCATTTAAAAATTTATTTTATATATAGAAAATATAATAGGCAAAATTATTTCATCCACCTATATTAAAAACAGATATTATGTCGGTCTGTCCTATTAAGTGTTTAGAAATCCCTATTGATGTCATAGCGTCCCATGCACCAATCAGAATTTATAAATACAAAACGGAACAGATTAACACAATATCAAAATCTTTTTATAACACTAACAAATACGCTCTCTCATATATATACACTCAGCGACTCCCATAGGGTATTACTACCCTATTAACAAAGAGTCAAACCCCATAAAGCCAAGATTTATCGCTAAACCAAAGCTCTGATACCAAATGTAACGTCCCGCCTTTTCTCACGATTTAAACGGACACACATGTCTATTCAAACCATACGGAAGGGCGGATTGTTATGGGGTAATAAGAAAACAGAGAAGAAAAAAAACCAAAATAGAATCTCACAGCGGAAGGATAAAATATAATAATAAATACACAGTTTATAAAACTGTTTACAAAACATTTGATTCTTCTTTATACAATTAAATATCATAGTTCACATACCAATAATATCAATGCAGCGGAATACAGTGTAATTGAATAAAATAGTAGATAGTAATACTACAAATCTTCGTCTTCGTCCTCTAGAGCTAAAACTTCAAATCCTGAAACGCTCGGACTGACCCGAGCGAATTGAAAAGACAAAACACTCGAGTCAGAACTAAAAGATCTTATGTAAGTTAAATCAACAGAATAAATATGAGTACAATAACTCAAAAGATGTTCGGGATTTACATCTCTTAAGGATCTATTAAACTATTTACTATGTAGTATATTGCGCTATTATAATAGTGTCTAATTGTAAAATAAACTTACTTTTTAATAGCGTTAAGGGGTTACCCATATAGCCCTTAACACAGAATATATTCCCATAGTCTATACAGTACCGTAATCTCCCCCGTACTGGGCGTCGTCAGAGGGCACTCCATAGGTATGGTACAAAACAAAACTCGTAGTAAAGGCTCTGTATGGTAGGTGACACGGCACAACTAGGCAATGCCAGGGTAGATATACCAATTGCTATCCGGGCTGGTGGAAACGCGTAGCCGCAGTTACCGCCCACCTCGAACAAACTCCCCCAAAATCAAAAATAGAAGTGGCCACTGAATCAATCCAAAGTCAAAGTATAATATCAAAGAGGAGCGTCCGATCAGAGGTATGACCTCATTGGCCCGAGAATCACTCCTGTTTTGGCCACCTTATGTCAACTCACGGGAGTCGGGTCCACGTATTTACCTTACAGGAAACGTCGCCACCACCTACTTCATTCTGGAATCTCCACTGCGTACACGGTTGGTCAAAGTGGTTTTCGCTATCGACAGAGAGTATGTCCATATCCTATCCCGGTCTCTTTGCCAACCCATCGTTATTATAACACCGCGGTCATTTAAAAATAGTTTATACTTTAAGCCAGAATAAATTTTCCATTTCAGAACTATGAATACGATATAAATTTAAACCCAAAACAATATGATATCATTTTATCCAAATATATTTCTTTTTCAAAATCATACTGCTTTAAAATTTAAAATATCTGGAAACCAAATATTTGAAATATACTTTCAAAGCATAATATTTCGAAATTCAAAATTTTAAAACCATAACTTCTAAAACTTGAATGGTTTGGATATTCAACGAATGTAAAATAAATTGTTTAACTCTGAAGTTACTTGTAAAGAAAAATAATTTCCATGGCTTTACAAATATATTTCTTTATTTAAAGTCAAAACAAAAATTTAAATATCACTTCAAGTTCCAAAAACCCCTTCAATTTCTATATATATATATATATATATATATATATATATATCCATTTGGAGTATTAATATTTCAAAACTAAAGTTAGATTTTCTTCTTTCAACAATTAATATTCTATTACTTAGTCTTGAATATTCATATAAATTCCATAAATAAAACTCCAATTTCTAGCAATTAAATATTTTCTCAAATTTACTTTATACTAGAATTTTCATTTTTTTATTCATCTTGGAAAATCCAGTTATAAATATCATACCTTAAAATTTCCAAACATAAACATATAAGATAAATTTCCATATTTCATTTTCTCAAGTTTTCATTTTTATTCAATAGGTTTATACACAACTAAATTTTCAAATATTTAACTTCATATGTATATATATCGAAGAATAATATTTTATAAAATATCAAAATCAAATTTTTATAAATCGTATCCCATCCAAACCATAGAAATCACTTTAAAATAATTTATATATAGACCACAGTGCCTGTATAAAATTTTCTATCCTATGGTCAAGTGATACGGATATTTATCATTTCAATCCATAATTTAAAAATAAAATTTTGCGGTTGTATATCATCTCAAACCACAATCCCGAATGAAACGAAAAATGCATGATAACTTGCAGTTTAATGATATAAAATAAAACATCCATTCATCAACATCATCCATCATCCAAATCACAATCATCATCCAATAATAATTCAATATCAATATATATCTGATAATATATATCAGGTAATAACTGGCGGTTATATTCAAAAATAAATTTAATCAACTATTAAACTAACAGTTTATATTTAGTAATAAATTTTATAACTGTTTACTAGCAATTCCTATGCAAATAAATAAATTCTAACTGTCAATTAATATGCAATAAATAAAATAAATTAACAGTTAAATTAAATAACGCGATTTAGCAAATATGATGAACAAAACATGCCAAACAATTATACATAAATTTCTACTCATATCTAAAATAAATTTAACAAACATAAAAACTTTTAGAAGTTGTGAGTGGGTTAAAACACTCACCTTTTGAATTTAAATCGAATTTAAATCCGATTTAAATCCAAAAATTCGACGGTCTCCAAATCTGTCCAAACCAACGTTAAAGCGTCCGAAATTTTATTACGATCCTAACAAAAAAAATCGCGCGTGAAACGGGATTCATAAGTAGAAGTTATAGCGATAATTGCGAGTTGAAATCAAAAAAAAAAAGTAAATAAACAAAGAACACAATCACCTTTAATAATTTGGCCACGTCATCACACGTTTACTCCCTCCAGTCCCTAACGCGCACGGCACCCATATTTACACGGTCAGCCTCGATTTTGACCGTACGCCGCCCCCACCTCGTGCGTCAATTGCCCAAGCCGACGCCACAATGAACTCGCCTAGGTCCCCTCTTCCACCACCATCGGACCGAACGCCAGAACCTCCACCTGCCGCCGCCCCCTATTTAGCATGCCGAAACCCTAATTTAGAGATTCCGGTCACCTCCGGTCGAGATAGGCCCAACGACCACAACCTACCAACTCCTGAAGCCAAGCATAACAAAACCCAGAAAGGGATTTCGCGATTGCTGCCCGAATCAAAAACGCCCAAATCCACATATGGGTTTCGAAATTTGGAACTTTGACCATGATTTCCCGCTGATTCGAGCAACATCTCCACAAACGAACAGTTGACGCAGATTTGTATCGATGAGATCTTCGATATATATTTTTTCGAAATTTTTCTAAGATGTTTGAATTTTCATTTGATTTTTGAATAGAATTGGATCTGAAATTTGCATCCATTCAGGAAGAGAAAGAGTTGAAGAAAATGAACGTACAACAAATGAGGAAAGAAGATGGAGGCTAGGGTTTATAATCGTCTATTTATAAGTAGGGTTGGATTGGAGTAGATAGACCAGATAGATGAACGTACGGAACAAACTATGGCCCAAAAAGCCCGTTCTACCCCGGAACGAAAATTATTAAACCCATATATCCAAATAGGTATTCTAAAATATTCTGAACGCGATGGAAAAAGTTTCACGTCCAAATTTGATTGTATGAAGAAGTTATGCTGAAAACAAAATTCCCAAATTGATTTCAAATTGATTTTAATTAAATTGATTTCAATGCGTTTCGCGTTCGTATGATCAAACGACAAGTCCGATCGATACGAAACTTGAAACCCTATAATAATTCACCGATACGGATCCGATGAAACTGGTTTCGTCGAAATCCGAGTCCATGGACAAAATGGCTATTTTTATATTAATTAAATAAATTATAAAAATCCAATTTTATATCTAAATTCTAAAATTGGCCAAAATTTATCGCTTATATATTTCATAATCAATTTAAATGATTTAACAAGTTTAGATGTGAATTAAAAGTTGATAAGTCTATAAATTTCAGTGTTAAATTTCTCCACTTCCTTATATTTAGAAATTATAAATTAAATTCTCAAAAACCCATTTATTAGATTTTCAACTTTTATATTCTCAACTTTTATCCAAAATAAAGATGCCACTAACATTGGTTCCTGATTTCACATCATTATCCTCAAAGTCCATTTTAATTTCAATAACGTAATATTTATACGTTAAATTCCATTTTATTATGAAATAAATGCAATAGTTGGATTTGATAATCTAATTAAATTTATTAATCCTGCTTTCTATACTTTAAATCAACAAAGGGTCAAATTATAAATAGAATTAGCATAAACTTCATCTTATAGAATTAACTACTACAATGAGAAACAAATCTACGCTAACTGCACGATTTAAGTCAAATAAATTATAATTGAGTCTACATTAAATGTTATCAATTATAAATTGGAACCTCAATAAATTCGTGTATTGGTTTAAAAATCTTTCTATTCAGTAAATAGACATTTTATGGGTAAAAATAACATTTGAATTATAATACACTTCATTAGTGCAGGCTTCATTTCTTATAAATTCCCTTTTATTAACTATAGAACATATTAACAAAACAAAATAAATAAATTTAGATTTATTTCAATCTATTTCCATTCTTAACTTAATATACTTAATGAATGGTTAACCTAAATAATTGTTACCCTTTTACATTCAAAATCACTTACAACCATTAATAACAAAAATGTTGCCATAGATTTAGATTCAATTAAATAAATTAGATGAATGGGTAAAACTTTGTAATTATCCCAAATGCCAAATATATTTATGCATTAATTACTACTTACTATTATGAATTCATTTATTAATTTACTAGTTGCCTTTGTCATCTTATTTCCTATTTACTACCAAACTTCCTACTTAGTTATAGTTTATCAATATATACATACCTAGGCAAATCAAGTTCTTGTCCTTTCTGTTATTTCAATTAAATCGGTTATGCACGAATAGATTGTTAATTAACTTATTCCTATAAAATTATTTACATACATTCAGTTCCAAATTTTATAGAATTAAATTCTAATTACTTATCACTTAATCCAACAATTATATGTTATATCCAACATGCATTTAAATCTTTTTATTTTAAATAAATTTATTCAATGTTGACATCCACTAAATAAAATTTTCTTTCATTTATATAGTTGCAATTCAATTCAGTTATTATTTCATTAATACTATTTCCGCTTTATATCTTCCAGTATTAATCAACAAATTATAACTTATAACCACAAACGCCAATTTACGTTATTTCAATCTATTGCCATATAAACATTTAAATTGTTAACCTTTAATTACAGTTACTATATCTAATTCCTACATTTACTCAAATAAAATCTTAAGACTTTTATTTCATTTTAAATTAGATTAGAAATCATATTAAATTAACTCATTTAATATCATCGAATTTAACGGGTCGTTATAGCTCTAATTATGAATTTGGGATATGGATGTCAAATGTCATGTAAATATATTGCCAACTGGGTGCTTTCAAATATGGTTTATGTAACTGCATAAGCACAAATAAACGTATTTTATTAGTAGACACGAAGCCAGGATATTTCATATTTTTCATATACATTGTTAATTACAATAAATTGTTTACATTATATTTTTGCTGTAGTTATGAATTTGGGATATGGATGCCAAATATCATGTAAATATATTGCCAACTGGGCATGCTTTCAAATGTGGCTTATGTAACTGCATAAGCACAAGTAAAAGTACTTTAATCACTAGAAGCGAAGCCAAGATAATACATATTTTTCATATGCATTGTTAATTACAATAGATTGTTTAGATTATATTTTGCTAAACCTTTCCGACTGCCATACCACTGGTATACTACTAATAGCGAGTAGTGCTTTCGTTTGCTCTGAAGCCCTCTTCAATCTCCCAATAAAATTTTGCCACCTATACTTGGAAATTCGAAGGTCATTTTTCCTTCTTTGCGAGAACTTCATTCTCTTCTCCTATCTGTAGTGCATTCAGACGGTAATTCCGTAAATTAAACTAATGATCGTCATTTTCTACGCCCCTTTTGCCACCTAACCTAATCTGTATTTAATCTGCTGCCGTTCTTCACCATGCAGAGAAATTAAATTCTCTCGCTGGCTCCTATTGATCTATTACTTAGATTTTTATTTTGGAGTTCTGATTTTCTTAGTTGATTAGAACATATTTACATCCATTTAAATTATACGGTCTTGATGGTTTTTGAATTTCACTATTAACTCCTCCCCTTCGGATCAACCAAAAAACTCAAACGCAACTTTATCATGTAAGTTTTGATTTATTTTCACTTGATTTGATTACTTTAATTACCTATATTTTTGCTTTGTACATTTTCTTTCTTGGTTGTTTAATTTGCACTAAGATTCAACTAGCAGTTTTCAAGAAGAAAATGAAGAAGCAGCAGCAGCAATACATAAATAAATGAATAATCTCATTGTTGATTGGATCATATTTTTATGCATAATGATTAAATCGGTTTTGGCAAATTTGATATATTTTGCATTAATACTTCAAAGAATTTTACATTTTTAGTCGTGTAAAAATGTGTTCACTCATGTTGTAAGTTTCATATTGTAGTAAAGTATAGTTTTTCTAGATTGAATATTAAAAGCTTGATTCATGATATAATAAAATTTTCAAAAAAACAAATAGTGCATTGCGAACTCACTTTATATCCTTGTACCTTCGCAAAGATATTTTCTGAATACTACTGGAAATACTACATAGGAACATTCAGATTTGAATTGGTTGATAATTAAGTTACTATCAACCGCTTCATTGATGATTTACACTTTATTTAAAAAAAAAATCATTTCATAATTTCAGATTGTGAGTATAATTTTATTTATATTTCACTATATTTTTATTGAACAGAAAAAGTATTATAGTCGTACTTATTATGGCTAATAAGTTTTAATATCATGCTTAATTAATTTGAGGTACATGAATTTCCAGTTCTGAGAACTTGACTCTTGGATTGTCATCAGTTTCAAATGAAGGTCTACCTTCATGTATATTTTTGTGTCCATTATCAGTTACAAATAGCAAATTTTAGAAGCATTAAGTTCTATTGCATCAAGGCTCATGGCCCGTCCTGTACTTAGAGTTGAAAGTTACATGCAAGTTGTTTTTCTTGTATCATCATTCACTCTTCTCCTTCCTATTCTAACCACGTTAAATCCTCTTTTATTTTCATAGACATAACTAGCTATTAAAAAAATGCAATTTATGATAATCACTTCAGTTATTGTACCTTATCTGATTTTATTGTGTTGCAGTTTTTGACTACACCTCCATCTGTTAAAGGTGGAAGTATATCTTTCGCTGCATGTATGCAGCTCTTTGGGTTTTGCACATTTGAAGCATGTTGTGGAATATTTTGGCCATATATTATGAAAATGAGGTCACAATACATTCCCGAGGAGGCTAGGAGCACCATCATGAATTTCTTCCGCATCCCCTTAAATATTTTTGTGTGTGTTATTCTTTAAAATGTAAGCTCTAAACTCTTAAGTTATTTATCTTTAGACTTAACATCGTTATTTATAGGACAAATTTTTACATAAGCTATTCAAAAAAACTTATTAGCCGAATATGCCGGTTTGCAAACTTATTATCAAATCGAGCTAGTTTCAACAGCTAACTCAGGAAATTGAAACTATCCGGTATATGAATAATTATGAGTTGTGCAAAATGTTGACAATGGTTTCTGCAACTTTGAACTGTGGATATGAGACTATTAGACAATTAAATACTTCGTAGGTGCAAAGTATTTTCCGTCTACCGCTCAAAGTTGTGCATAATAGTGTCAACTTTTTTTGCACAGCCTGTAGTTGTATACCAGACAGTTACAGTTTGCTGAGTTTGGCCGACTAGGCAAAAATAACCTATTTTGATAGTAAGTTTGCTAATCAGCATGTTTTGGTAATATTTTATTTTGAGTAGCTTATATTAAAAAAGAAGTCCTTAAATGTAATATAGGTGTGACCCATAGACAATATTTTTTGCCAAATTGCTCATATTGAACTTTACATCCACTTCAAAAAAAATTCTTTCTGAAGTAACCTTAACTCAAAAGCATAGTACTTTAGTAATCAAACTAGAGATGGGATCGAAATGATATTACGTTAGCAAAGAGCAAGCACAAGTGTATTTGCCATCTAACTTTGCTTGATAAACATTTTCGCTAGTGTTCGTATTCATTAACTACACCAATATCTTTAGCTAGCTACTGACATCACTGATGAATTGCAGAGCATATATTAATGAAGGAGATAAATCCAGAGGCAGAATCATTGAATATTAGCTAGCTAGAGGAACATGAGTTGGATGGAAGCTAAAATAAAGTAAATTTGCTAGAATCCAAGGTATATCAGAAGGTACAAGAGAATTTACTAGGGTGCTTTAGGTGATGCCAACCCGGAGATGAACATCAATGTAGAGGATCTAACTTCCACAATCATGTCCGGTGAGACTGATAATCTGACTGGAGGCACCAGCTCTTAAGTCTCATTTATGAATTGTTATGTGCACCGGATATTTTGGGGTAGCTTTGTAGTATTTTGGGGTAACTGGATATTTTGGGGTAACTGACATGAATTGTGATGTGTACTGCTGTATGAATTGTTATCTGTACTGTGTATTATGCTGTGTATTATGCAAGTGTTTTATGTGATATTGTACTGTGTATTATGCAAGTGTTCTATGTGATATTGTACTGTTCTATGTGCTCTCAGTGTCTCTTCAGTATAGTGTTGCAGTAGCTTCGGAATAGTGTTGCAATAGCTTCAGAATAGTGTTGCCACCAGATTATAAATGTTGCTTAAAATAATGTTGCAATAGTCATTCAAGGTGTTGCCATAGGGATGGATCAGTTGGGTCATGGGCCCTACATTGTGGGCCCCACAAGATGTGGGCCCCACAACTTCAGAAAGTTAATATCTATAGCAACATTTTTGGAATGTTGCTACAGATACCTATGGGTGTTGCCATAGACCCAAATAGGGTTCTATTGCAACAATATTACTTATGTTGCCTTAGATAGTCAAAATGTTGCCTTTGAGGTCTAAGGCAACGGCAAAAATTGCATCACCCTGAAAGTGTTGCCATAGACCTATGGCAACTTTTTTTGGGGCCTGAGCCGACATTTTTTTTGTGTCACAGAAGGCCATTTATGGCGTAGTGGGTTAAATTAATTTGGGAAATGGTTATTAATATTAGCATGGAATGTGTCGAGCTAGATAAAATAGGTTCGAATGGAACCTATGCAAATATGAAATAAAATACAATGTAGGTTAAAATGGAAATGAATTAAATGAAAATTGAGTTGGAATCGATTGGAAGTAGTTAAAAACTAAAATGGATATGCCATTAAGAGAATATCATCGAAATTGCGTAGAAATGATTGTCGTTTGACGTAAACGAGATTTAATAAAATTCTATAAATTAGTGGAAGCAAATATAATTGAATTTTTGGAATCAATTGATATGAATATGAGTTTGTTTGGAATTATAAATGAATTGAAGGTAATTAAGTGAGTTGTACATCACTTAAAGTGAATGCAAGGGTAAGAAAAGCGAGTGAAAGCAATTTAATTGGTGATTGAAACCTTATTAATTACTTTTAAGTGCTGTTTGGTAGGTATGGCTTATGAAATCCATGTGTTAGCTATTGGAAATGAATGAAATGTGAATAAATTTCCTATATATGGCACTTACATATTTAAATTAAGTAAGTACAGGTACCGGGGAGCCGTTTGGCTGGATTTGGACGCGCTAATTGTTAAAATAATAAGCCGCTTTCTTAAAAATGCTAAATAAAGGTACGCCTACGCAATAAGAATAGGAAATATGAATTGTTTTTGTTTTTTCGACCGGGTAGGTCGATGTATATATATTTATATCTCTTGTCAAATTGCAAAAGCTCCTCCGTATAAAGGAGACTCTACCAAAAAATTTCGAAAATTTTAGGAGTTAGAAATTTTTTTGAAAATTTTCGGGAAAATATATTGAAATAAGCATTTGAGTGAAGATTTAATAAAAATATGTGAAATGATAATCGTCAATAAGTGAATAGAAATCAAAATGAATGTGAATAAAAGAGAATGGATATAAATACGTAAGGTGTACGTATGTTATTTTATTCGCATAGCGATTCGATCCAGATTCGTGCACATAATTTCGAGGTAGTTGTACCGATCCGAGTTGGGATTTTTCACTCGATTTTCGACGGCGAACCCTGCATATGGATTTTGATTGATTATAGAAATTCTCTATCATAGTTATGACTATGCAAGGAGAATGACGGTTTCTGATCAAGAAACCAGATCTGAGTCCACGCTAGGAAGTCGGGGGGACGATACTTGTTCGAAAGTGAAATTGTGTGATCGAGCGAGTGATCGGATTTGATAATGCGTACGGATGATATATGTACATCGTACGGGCTTAAATGGATTGAATATTAAAATTTTGTAAAGAAGTGTATAAAATGATTTTGGAATATGTAGTTGGATATGGTTAAATTGGATATACAGGTATTAAAAAGCTAGTGGAAAAAATTGGTTTTGATTTCGGAAGATAAATTTGAATTGCTCGACAAAAAGGTATGTATTTAAATTTCTGTATGAAATTTGATTGGGTTTTTGATCTAGCCACTTGGCCTTTTGTTTTCTTTTGGAGTTTGGGAGCACGTAGAGACATTTTGTAGTTGTACCGTGCTAGCCGCGCAAAGGAGATGCTGGCGAAATTTTTCAGAAATTTAGAGAGTTAGAAATTTTTTGAGAAAGTTTTGATAATTCAAATTTAAATTTGAATAAGTGGAGTAAATAATGTTGTTGGAAACTATGGAAGGTTTTGGAAAATTGGTTGAAGTAATAGTGGGTCTTTAATAAAAGATATGTTATGGCAAGATGATAAAACTGTTTGGTTTTATGAAATAGTAATAGGTATTAGATCATTCTTCCTAACCAGTAATTTCGAGGATGAAATTCTTTTAAGTGGGGAGGGATGTGACGACCTGAAATTTTTAGGCATTTGAAATTGGAATATTTAATTAATTTTAAATGTTCACAAGATAGTTTAACTTGGATTTCAAATATCAGCTTGAATTTGGCGATTGAATTTATTGAATTTAATAATCTAAATTTGGGTAAAATATTGAATTTTCAGTTTTAAGCCTGTTAAAAATAATTTGAAGGCTTGTAAAATTTATATTGATAATACTGAAGATAGTTAAAGTGTTAAAATTGAATTTGGAAGTGCTTTGTTAAGTTTTAAAATTTTATAGTTTAAACTGACATTTAAAAATAACCTTCCGAGGCACAGTCACGAAATTCGACGAAACCAGTTCCATTGGATCCGTAATATTGTATAATTATCGGATTTTAAATTTCATAGTGATTGGGTTTGTTATGTGAGCACACGATAAGTAAACGCGCTGAAAATTAAATCGAAATTTAATATAATAACTGGGTCTAAAAATCTATCTTTTCCATAGGATCGAATTGGACTCGAAACCTTTTCCATTTCATTCGGAATAGGGTTTTCACGTTATAAACGCCTAGCAGCACGTCTCAATGCGATGTCAAGATTTTAAGATTTGAATTGTAGACGGTTTAAATTTAAACTTGAAATTTAAATAAAATATATATGTTTTGTTTAACTGGTCAAATTCTTCCCATTAACTTTTTCTTCCCATCAGTTGAAATTCTTTCACCGTCAGTCAAAACTTTTCCCTCAACAGCTTTTTCTTTATTTCAAATCACTACAGTCTTCTACTCCATGCCAAAGTCTTCTCTTGTCTCCCCGTATACCTCCTTTATCTTCAAAGAGGAAGCACTCGCTCCTCTCTTCACAAGGAAATCCCCTTCTTCTTCTTTTAAAAAAATTCAAGACAGCTCGTTTTATTCAAAATAAAAAAGAATGAACTCATCAAAATCGAATTTATGAAATCGACTCAAAAATTAGAGTAGAATGAAGATGATCTTGAGCTGGTCCTCAATTTCAATTCAAAATTGAATCTATTCGTGCGACTTGTTCAGCCATGTCTCGAGGCACGTAAAAGGGGGATGTCGACTTCGATGCGGCAAGGAGGAGACTCGTGCTCGAAGGAGGGCACGCGAGGCCGTAGAGAGTGTGGCAGAATCGAGTCGCGACCTTCGCGACGAAGAACTCGAGCCGCGATGTGAGGCAGAGTCGCGAGAGAAGGAGGTTGACCACGTGTGAAGGTGGAGCGACTCTAGGGTGGTGGTTCGTGGTTGGAGATGGGCGAGCTATTTCGCGAGTCTCGAGTGGCAGCGGGGTTGAGGTGGTCACGCGGTGCTGAGGGCTTGGTCATCTGGGACCGTTCTTGTTCGTGTAAGGTAATCATTTCCTAATTAAATAAAAATGTATTGATTAAAAATAGAAATTTACATACTGGACTCAATTTTTAAATACATACATACATACATATATATGTGTGTGTGTGTGTGTGTTTTAAGGTAATTTAATTTTTTTTATATCATTTAAATTTAATGATAAATTGGTATAAACTTTTAAATTAAATGGTTTATAAAAATTTAATAGTAAAGTTAAATTTAGAGTTTTATTATCCTAGTAGATTTCATTTCAAAAATGAGAACCATTATTTAAAACTAGTTAATTAAAATTTATTTAATGATAAAAATAAATTGTCTGATTAGATCAAATTATTAATAAATTATATAATGTTTATACAAGGTCAAAATCGTAGAAATAAGCCGGATTGGGGTGGGTTGCAACATAAAAGCAAAGGTGAGTTAATCTCACTCATTTGGGTTTTAATTTAAATTTAAATGGTTAAATTTAAATAATTGGTCGATTGATTGAATTGATTTGATGTGCTATATTATATATAGTAGCATATAGTATATATTGGAGTGATTGATTTCCCGCATTGTATAGCGGATGATACCCCATGCGCCGCATAATAGCGGATGATATTATATTAATCCTATATACTGCGATATTCCACCTCGAAGTGGAATTGGTATTGTGCTAACATCTGTAGATGCAGGAAAACAGGTTGGATGGATCCAACTGGATTCCTCAAAAAAAATTTAGATTGTTTAATATTCTGTGTTATGAATATTTGATATTCTATGATGAATTATATTTGGAATATTGAATGCTATGGTTTGCTTGAATATATTTCGGTACACTGAGTTATCAAAATATATAGAGTTGGATTTTTGGAAAAAAATAAAAGAGTGAATTTTTAAGTAAAATAATTATAGAGAATTTGAATAAATTTAAGAATGAATTGGAGAAGAATGAAAGTGGTTTTAAAATTCTAATAACTAAGTTCCGAGTATGGAAAAGGGTATTTTGAATAAACAGCGTAATAATGAATTTTAAAACTTAAGTGATGTTATTTAAAGGAATAAAAGAATTTACTTTAAATTCAAGGTTTAAATTTATTTGAAAGGACAAAGAAGAAATTTTGGGAAATTGAAATTGGTACTTTTCAGTTAAAAGATTTTAAATCATAAGTGAGGATTAAAAATCTGAGGTTAATGAGATTTTGAAGTAAATGAGTATGTAAAAGGGTTTTTTTCCAAAATAGAGTAATTTGAAAATCAATTTGAAAATTTATTTAAGTGTTTGAAATTGGAAATCTAAAGGAGAATGTGACTATGAAATTTATAAAATGGGTTTATAAAAGTGAAGGGATATATCAGCGAATATTTGGAAGAATAAATTCATGGTGGGAATTTATTAAAGGAATGGGTAAATTTGTGTAAAAATAAATGGCGATTTATTTTTAAAAGATGTGAAAGAGAGGCGTATTTCCCTGGATAGCCTAGTACGTATAAGTTTAAAGTTGTTTTTTAAAAAAAGTATGTTTTAGAAAATTTATTATTTTTAAATGTTTAAATCTCGAAGTAAGTTTTTTCAAATTTATCGTAGTAGTAATTATTTAAAGGTGACTTGGTATTATGTTTCAAAAGATTAAAAATTTAGTTTTATATTTGATAAAATGGCTTTATTTTAAATATTCTTAATGTATATATTTTTGAATAAGTATTAAAATAGTTTTAACTTAAATGACTTAAAGTTTATAATAAAGTGTTTTTAAATTATTTTAAAGATCTAAAGTATTGTACTTGGTATTTTAGTGGAAATAACTATTTGGGAATTCATTCCATAAGAAGAGTGTGGTTTGAAAATTGTTTTCAAAAAGGTTTGGAAATGGAATTTTATCCAGAGAAGATATTTTGAGGTCAATGAATAATTTGGGGAAATTATTTATGTTTGATGGATTTTGTGAATGTTAATTGATAGTTAAATAACCGACTATCAATATTGGCTAATGCGCTGATCGTTTCGAAGAGACCGGGATCGGGATTAATTTCTCGAAAACCACTTCGATCCGGTTTGTACGTTTTCGTGAGGAAGACGAGTTTGGATTCGAAGGTGAGCAGTGAAGTGCAAGGGCTAGTCGCTACTAATCCTGAGGATTATTCCAAAATGGATGTAGTAGGAGTAGTGCCTTCGGTTCTGTTCGAACCCAGGACGGGCTTGTATGGATGAATGCTTTCAGAACATCGTCAGGTGGGCGATGAGCATTCTAAGTGAAACGTTCTAAAAGGTAACGCTTAGCCTAAAGCCTCATCAATCAGGAGTGACTGAAAATCAAGGGTTATGCAGCAAGGCTAGGTGGGTAGCGCCCATTAGGGTGAGGTCATCCCCTGTTTAGATGTCTCTTTTTTTCGGCTTAGTGGTGCGGTTGCTGATTCCAACCATGGGGTGATCTTACTCGGGATTATCCAGAAAGGGGTAGTCCCGGTCTTTTGTTGCAGGGGGTCGGGTGTGATTCTCGATATGCTGATCTAGACCAGGTACCGTGACAGGTGGTACCCAAGTGCCTAGTCATTAGTTGGAAATCCATTCTCCGTACGTGCCTATACGGTTTTGATTGTGCCCAACTATTGCTGAAACGTGAGATGCAAGCATTTCAGCTAGATTCTATTTTACTTTCTACAGACACTATTATAATATCAGAGAATTTTAATAAAAAGTGTTTTGGCTATCGTAAGGTAAAAACCCGACATGTTTATTTGTGGCGTGGCCTTATGAGATGCTTTTGTTTTCAAAAGAATTTTGAAACTTTAATAATCAATTTGAGTGTGGTTTTCTCACGCTGGTATTCCAGACTGACTTGGGTGTTATTTAACTATAATGCTCGGGTCAGTCCAAGTATTATAGGATACAGGAAAGGATGTTGTGGAGCTCAGGAGACAAGCTGGATGGCGATACGTACTTCCGTATTAGATTATTTTTCTGCTGTGTATTCAGTTTTGAGGACAGGTTTATATAACTGTCCTTCTGTATGTTATTGATGTTGTTGAACTCTGATGATGTATTCTGATGATGTAAGTATAAAACAGATATAGTTTTCTTTAGTGTAAAGATCTGTTATTATCTATTATATTTTATTCCGCTGCGAATGTAAGATTCTGCTGTTGTTTCTATTTTCTTCTTCTACCTCTTTCTTCTTTAACCTTAATGGTTCTATTTTTCGAGCGTCGAAAAATCGGGTCGTTACATGGATAGCCCGAATAAGATCACCCCACGGTTGGGATCAACAACCGCCCACACAGCCGAATAAAAGGGACATCTAGACAGGGATGACCTTACCCTAATTGGCTGCTAGCCACTTAACCTTGTGTGCACATCCCCTGTTTTAGCCATTGCCGGTTGATGAGGCTCGAGGCTATGCGTTGGCTTTTTAGCACACATACACTTAGAATGCTCACCGTACTCTTGACGATGTTTTGAAAGCATTCGTCCATACAAGTCCATTCCGGGTCCGAACGAAACCGAAAGCACTACTACTACTGCTGCATCCATTTTGGAATCACCCTCAGGATTAGTAGCGATTAGCCCTCGCACTTCACTGCTCCATCTTCGACTCTTAGCTCTTGTTTTCCTCACGAAAACATTCAAACCAGATCGAAGTGGTTTTCGAGAAGTTAATCCCGATCCCGGTCACTTTTAAATGATCAACGCATCGTCCAATATTGATAGTCGGTTATTTAACTATCACATTACATCCACAAACAACCATCAGGCCTTAATAATTTTCCAAATTATTTATTTCAAAGTATCTTCGCAAGATATTTTTCCACTCTTCAACCTTTAGAAAAAATATTTTTCAAATCACTTTTTTTCACGGAATAAATTTCCACCCAACTATTTTATTTCCACTGAAAATTTGCCAAGTCTTAATACTTTATATTTTAAAATTATTTAAATATACTTTAAAACACATAAAACAAAAACTATTTAAAATACTTAAAATAAATACTATTTAAAGCACTTATTTAAAATACTAGTTATGAAATTTTATAATAATTTCTCATGTAAAACTTAAGCCAAAACTAATTTAAAATAAAAATTATTCTATAAGGTATAAGTATTAAATAATTATCTTTTAAAACATAATACTAGTTAAACCTTTAAAATAATATCTACTATAATTAATTTAAATAAATATTATATTTAAAATTCTAAAACAATTTAAAATAATAAAAATTCTCTAAACATTCTTTAAAAACCACTTTAAAACCTCTAACTTATACATGGAAATCCTTCTTTGAAAATATGCTCGGCTTTTCAAGGAAATACACTTTCCTTTCCACACCTTTTAAAAAAATAAACCACCATATATTTTAAAAAAAATCACCCTTTGCTTATAAATTCCCATCCTTAATTTATACTTCCAAATTATCCTCTAATAAATATTTTACTTTATTTATAAACCCTGTTTATAAATTTCACAATCTCATTCTCCTTTATTCATAGTTTGAACACTTAGTCGATTTTCCAAATCGATTTCCAAAACTAACTCCACTTTAAAATAAATTCCTTTACTTATCAAAATTTATTTCAAAACCCATTTATCCCACATTTACACCTTTATTTATGATTTATATTCTTTTTCAAATTGAAAATATTAAATTCATACTTTATTTCGAATTCTCCTTTTATTCTTTTCGAAACTCATTTCAAAGCTTAAATTTTAAAAATATATTTCTTGCTACTTTACAAAACAATATTGCTTATGTCTCGAAAATCTTTTATTTCCATTTATTTAAAATCTTTTTCTTTATTTCCCTACTTAGAATTTGTTCAATAGAATTTAAAAATCAAACTTTTATATTTTTCCAAATTCAATCTTTAATTTACCTAAATTCATTATATTATTTTAATTAACAATTTCCTTTTTATTTCCTTTTGAAAATATCCAGACTTACATATTTTCATTTCATTTTTCTAAAACACCAATATATATTAAACCAAGCCATAGCATTCAATAATTCCAATTCACAATAAAATCAATAAAATCATCATAGGTTATCACATAGATCGCATTACTGAATATAATATTAATTCAACATTTGAGGAATCCAGTTGGATCCCTCCAACCTGTTCCCCGACATCCAAAGATGTTAGCACAACAATTTAAAATACCAATCCATCTTCAATGTGGGATATCACGGTATAAAGGGCCATCCGCTATTATGTAGGGAGCATAGGGTCTCTTCCGCTATATAATGTTGGAATCAATCACTCTAGTATATTTATGCTATTATATAATATACCACATCCAGTCAATCCAATTAATCAACCAATAATTTAAATTAACTATTTAAATTAACCAGAATTCCAAGATGAGTGAGATTAACTCACCTTTGATTTTGTTTGCAACCTAATCCAAATTAGCTTGCTTTCTTTACGATTTTGGACCTTGTACACACATCACACGGTTTGTTAATATTTGAACTAATCGAACAACAAATCACCATTTATTAATTTCTTAATTATTTAATTTTTAAACCAATTTTTCCCTTATAAAAATCCTTTAGTAACTAAAATAACTAAGTAAGTTAATTGAACAAATCTACCACCAAATTTGTTATTTAAAATAACTAGCGAATTTAAAATAGGTATACGTATATTTATTTTTTCCTTGAAACTACCTATATATTAAACATGCATATAAAATTTTCTTTCAAAACTATATATATACACTTATAAAAATAAACTATATTAAAAATCTAATTTCTATAAATTCTTCAACATTTACAACTCCTATGTATATATATTTTATTTCCTTTCCATAATCTTTCCTATATATATATATATATTTAATTTAAAATGGCAGGAATATAT
This sequence comes from Allium cepa, assembly GCA_030765085.1. Classification (NCBI taxonomy): domain Eukaryota; kingdom Viridiplantae; phylum Streptophyta; class Magnoliopsida; order Asparagales; family Amaryllidaceae; genus Allium; species Allium cepa. The sequence continues at coordinate 172,568,501 of CM060932.1, forward strand.
ATATATTTTTAAAATTAAATTAAAATAAAACAAACCTATATACATGTATACAAATATATTCATGAAAAAAATAAACTGTTTATGAATCTTACTGCTACTATATCTTTTTTTTAAATAAAAATAAACCAGTACTTAAAGTATGTATATATCCGTCCATTAATCTTTTTCTTCTCTACCTACATATATATATATATATATGCTAAATTAAAACGCAATTGCCTAGAATAACTCACCTATGCTTCCTAACCACGAATCCTCTAGCCTCGGCCTGAACGAGATCCACAATAGGTCATTAGCCCCACCACACTCGAGCACAGCTGCACACGCTCGCCTCGATTCCGGCCTTGACTCCACCTCAATCGCGAGCCCTACCTATCGCATTACTCGCCTCCATACAGCACGACACCCAATAACGGAGTCTTGCTCTCGTGCTAGCCGTCGCGTGCACTAGCTACGAGATCCGTTCGCAAACCCCTTCGTTCAATTCAACCGGGGAGGATTGTCTGCCAATCTTTCAGAGGCACAAACTCGATTTCTTGGATGGGAGAAAGTTCGATTTTAATTTGTATTCGATTTGAACTTAAATTTTAAACAGCGGCCATTATCCATTTTAAAGCTGTCATTGTGTTTTTTTATTCAATCTGGATAAAATTTTCTCTTCTGTTTGTTGTAAAGGGGATCGGCCAGTTGATTCTTTTAATTAGAGGAGACGCGAGTTAGACCGGTGAACACATGTTTGAAATTTCTCTACGTGTCTGATGCTACAGTGCTTCGATGCATTAATATTATTTTATTTAAATTTAAATTTAAATTTTAAATTTTCTTAAAATCATGGCTTAATATTTTACATCCTATCGAGGCGTGCCGCTAGGCGTTTATAACTGTATACCCCTATTTCGAACGCATTGGAAAAGGTTTCGAGGCCTAACTCGATCGTATGGAGAAGATAAGTTTTTGAACCCAGTTATTATATTCAATTTTCGATATGAATTCAGCGCGTTTATCTACCGTACGGTCACATGACAACTCTATACACTAAGAAAATTGAAATTCGGTAATAACAATTACGGATCCAATGGAGCTGGTTTCGTTGAATTCCAAGACTACGCCTCGGAAGGCTATTTTTAAATATCAATTTAAACGATATATTTTTAAAATTGAACAAACCACCTTAAAATTTAATTATAACACTTTTAACTATCTTCAGTCCCATCAACATAAATTTTACAGGCCTTCAAATTATTTTTACAAGCTTAAATTCCAGATTCAATACTTTACCCAATCTTCACTTATTAAATTCAATAATTTAATTACCCAATAAATAGTTGTATTTGAAATTCAAGTTAAAAACCAACACCCGGATATTCAAAATCAATTAAATATTCCAATTTCAAATGTTCAAATTTTCGGTTCGTCACATTCCTTCCCCCTTAAAAGAATTTCGTCCCTGAAATTTCTAGTTAAAAATAATGTTTCACAACCCATCAACCTTTTTTCCTAAAAATCAAATAGTTTCAAACAACCTTCCAAGACACACTAACACTCTTACTAACTTTCCAAAATCTTTCGTAGTTTCCAAACAGCATTATTACTCAACAATTCAAATTTAAATGTAAAACCAAATTTTAAATTATCAACATTTTCATAAAAAAATTCTAACTCTCTAAATTTTCGAAAAATTTCGCCTTCGTCTTCTTTGTGCGGCTTGATTGGTACAACTACAAAATGCCTCTACGGGCCCCCAAATTTCAAAAGAAAACAAAAGGCCAAGGGGCTCGACCAGAAAATCATCAAATTTCATATGATAAATTTAATACAAACCTTTTTGTCAAGCAGTTCAGTTTATCTTCTAAATTCAAGACATCAATTTCCTTTCCTTAAAACACCAGTGTATCCTACTCAGCAATAATATCTAATCATTACCCTTCAAAATCATTTTATGCATTCCTTTTTACAAAAGTTTCAATATCTATTTCATTCAAGCCCGTACGATGTATATATATCATCCACATGCAATACCAAATCTGATCGCTCACTCGATCACACAATTTCACTTCCAAACTAGTATCGTTCACTGACTTCCTAGTGCGGACTCAGATCTGGTTTCTTGATCGGAAATTGTCATTCCCCTTGCATAGTCCTAAACTACGATAGAGAATTTCAGAACCAATCAAAAATTCATAACCAGGGTTTGCCGTCGAAAATCGAGTGAAAAATCCCAGCTCGGATCGATAAGATTATCTCGAAATTTTGTGCTCGAAACTGGATCAAATCGTTATGCGAATAAAATAATATACGTACATCCCACGTATTTACCTCAATTGATTATTAGTTATATCAATCTTCAAAATCTTAGCTTACTATTATATCATATATCCCTCAAGCTTTTTAATTTTTTAATGTCCGCTGTCCCCCCCATTCCCTCCCGACACTTACATTCAAACTTCCCTATCGTCCTTTCTACCATACCTTCTCCTGTTTGCTTTCTGTCACCTCAAGTCCCTCCCGAACCCCTTCCGCTTGAACCACCACTGCCTTCTGCTCCTCCTCCTCCTCCCCCTGCTCCCATTGCCCATTCCCAGCTCTCTCCTACTTCCCACAATAATCTCCCGGCCTAATGGAATACCTTATTCAAAGAAAAACCACGAAACGCAGGTCAGCGTTCGCCCATTCACGTGCCACTGGTGTTTGATGGGAATGTCCTGGTTCCTCCAAAAAATGTTATTAAAGCAGGCAATGATGTTTGGGGCGAATACTTGGTAGGTTTTTTTCTTGATAAGCCTTTATCCTACCTATCTATTATAGCTCATCTCAAAAAAATTTGGAAACTTAAAGGTTCTGTCAAAGTGAAATCGGATGGATTTCTGTTCCTATTCAATCTGTCTTGCGAAGAAGATAGAAGGAAAATAATTGCTTCTGATCCAATTATCATGAGGAACAAATTATTCATAGTCAAGCAATGGGATCCAACAGTTGGTAATAGTTGTAGTACGATAAGAACTGTTCCTGTATGGATTAGGATCTCAAATATTCCTCTTTATGCCTGGTCTCATTTGGGAATTAATTGGCTTGCCTCACGCGTTGGTAAATTCATGTGTATGGATGCGCAAACAGAAAAGTTAGATAGAATAGGATATGCAAAATGTATGGTGGAGGTTACTCCTGCTGAGGAGTTGATGGATGAGTTTCCTGTAAGACTAATGGATGGATCTGAGCAAATAGTGAAAGTTGATTACTTGTGGAGACCTGAAATATGCATTAACTGTAAAGAGTTTGGCCACAGGACTGAAGTGTGTTTGAAAATGGAAAAGAACTACGAAGGAAAGCCAGGAGAAAAAGTTGAAGCAAGAAAGCATAGTAAGGAGTCTGAAGATGATAATGGGAAAGTATCAAGGGTCCTTAATCAAAAGCAGGTATGGAGAAGGGTGGAAAATAGAGGAGCAAAGATGAAAACAGATAAGGTGAAAAATAAGATAAATGAAGATATGGAAAAGTGTACTGAAACAGATGGGGATGGGGCAAGTGCTAGTTTGCTGCTTGTTTCAGAAACTAGCTACATGAGAAAGGGTATCACTAAAAGAACCAATGAAGAAGAGAAAAGAAATATCAATAGATTCAATGTTTTAATGGAAGAAAATATGGCAGAAGCATGCTATGAAAATAGAGGAAATGAATCAGGGAATGAGGACTGTGATATTGCACTGCAGTTCGAGGAGGGAGAAATTGAAGGTAACATGCAAAAAAAAATTTAGTTGTCAGTGAACAGGGTAAAACAATAATAACCAATGAAGAAGAAAATAGTAATATCAATAGATTCAATGTGTTAATGGAAGAAAATATGGCAGAAGCATGCAATGAAAATGGTGCAAATGAATCAGGGAATGAGAACTGTGATTTTGATGTGCAGTTGGAGGAGAGAGAAATTGTAGTTAACATGCAAAAAGAAGTAATAGTTGAGACTGGCCACGTGCCTGTTCTCAATAACTTGCATGTAGATATACATGAACTTGAAAGCAATAAATCCAACAGTGGAACCTCACATATTCATACCAGCATGGGTAAAGGAAATATTATGCTACATATTGCCAGTTCCACTGGATATCAACCACATCAATCCACAGACAATCCAACCTTGTATTCAACAAATGGAAGCATAAATGCCACTTCAAACATAGATGAATCCCATTTAAGACAATCTTTACAAAATGAAATACTTTCCTTGATCATGGACGAACCAGCAGGAAGTAACAATATATCTGAACATCATTACTCCTTCTCTGGAGATTTGCCAGGATGGAAATCAATGCCTGCATCTCCAAATTATTCTCACTCACAAACAGTGGCAGGGAAGAATAGTGATAAAGGACCAATTCTTAATAAACAACTCAAAGCAGATATAACTACAGAACAAAGGGGATCTCCTGCAGCTAGGAGCACGAAAAATGTCAAAAATCAATCCCTGAAGTATACTAAATGATGCACAACTTTGCAATTTGGAATATAAGAGGAGCCCATTCCTACAATAAGCTTGATCAAGTCAAGTATATTATCAACCTTCACAAAGTATCTCTTTTTTCCATTGTGGAAACCAAACTAAATGAATCTCTTTTAGTTAAAGCTACTAAGTATATTAATCCATCTTGGATCTTGAACCATAACCTGGATTAAGCTTCTTATGGTCGTATCATGGTTATTCATGATCCAATAGTCATGTCTCTCACCCCAGTTCTCAACACTGACCAAGTAATGCACCTACATGCCAAGCTGAATAATTCATCCACTTCCTTCTACATATCAATAGTTTATGCCCATAACTCTGTGAACTCAAGACAAATTTTCCTAAATCTTCGTCCAGCCTTTAGACAAAACTCCCACCCCTGGCTCGTTTTTGGGGATTTCAACTGCTGTTTCAAATTGCAAGATAAACATGGTGGCTCCCCTCTATTGCCCAAAGACATTTTCCCACTTAATAAAGCCATTGAGGACTCTTGTCTCCTCCCAATACCCTCTTTTGGAGCTGAATTCTCATGGAACAACAGAAGTAATCTGGTTCCAGGACCTTCACCAACATTGACCATTCCTTCGCCAATCTGAATGCCCTATCCACTTGGCCAACCATGTCATCTTTAATTCCCCACCCTGTCTTATATGATCACTCGCCCATCATTTTCTCTTCGGGACAGATGTTATTAAAAAAAAAGCTTAAAATTCTATAGTACTTGGGTCCATGAACCTGAGTATGCTACTATTATTAGTAAAGCATGGTCTAGGAAATTTTATGGAAATCCCATGTTTATTTTTTGCAGGAAATTAAAAGCTACAAAATAAGTTCTAAGGGTTTGGGTAAGGAACAAATTTGGTAATGGTACCTTAAAATCAACTATGCTAAGGCAAAAGCTCATTGAAGCTCAAGATTTGATGATGAGGAACCCTGACAATGTTGATGCTGCCGAGAACGAGAGAAGTATTTACGACCAATTAAATGAAGCTTTGAAAGTTGAAGGTAATATGAAGAGGCAGCAGCTCAGACAAAAATGGGCACATGATGGGGACTACAATACTGCTTACTTTCATGCTGCTATTAAGATTAAGCAAGCAAAGAAGAATATCTCTCATATTTACGACGAGTTTGGAGTCCTCCACTCTAATCCAACTGAAGTTGACCAAGCACTGCTCAATTTTTTCAAGTCCATGCTGGGAAACAAAAATGATTTCAAACCTCAGATTGAAGAACTTGACCATGTGCAAGTGCCCAAAGTTAATCGGGAAGAAGCTTACAATCTTGTTATTAAGGTAACTGACAAAGAAATAAAAGACACCCTATTTTCCATGAACAGAAATTCTAGTGGAGGACCGGATGGTTTCAATCTTCAGTTCTATATTCATAGTTGGGATATCATCAAGGAAGACTTCTTAAAGGCTGTGCACAACTTCTTCAATAAATCAAAACTTTTATTGGAAGTGAATGCCACTAATATGGTGCTTATACCTAAAACCCAGCATCCTTTAACTGCTGAGTCTTTCAGACCTATATCATGTTGTAATGTTATATATAAGTGCATTTCCAAAATCTTGGCCTCTAGACTTGTTGTGGTTCTTAGCAGGCTCATTTCCAGGAATCAATCTGCCTTTCTGCCTAAGAGGAACATCCTTGATAACATATTACTGTCACATGAATTAATAAAACGGTATGGTCGCGCCCAAGCATCTGCAAATGCTATGCTGAAATTAGATTTAAAGAAAGCTTTTGATAGTATTCAGTGGAGTACAATCGTGAGAACTATGGCCCTCGTGAGATTTCCAAAAATTTTTGTGGCTTGGATCTACAACTGCATGTCAACCCCCTCTTTCTCTATCAAATATAATGGTTTCACTTCTGGTTTCTTCAGCAGTAAGCAAGGGATCAGGCAAGGCGATCCGATCTCCTTTTACTTATTCATTCTTGTTATGGAAGTTTTAACATCTATGTTGTCTAAAAAATATGAGCAGAAGGAAATAATGTTTCATTCTAAATGTAAATCCCCCCAAATAACTTCTTTGCTTTTCGCTGATGACATTATGTTATTCACCAAACCTGATCAGCGTTCTTTGGAAAATATCAAAACTACTCTACATAAATTCTATCTTATGACTGGTCTTAATCTTAACACTAACAAATCTCACATGCTTTCTTCTGGTAAAACTACTGAGCAAGCAAGACATTTAACTTCTATATCTGTCCTTCAAGCTATGGATAATAACATGAGTTATTTAGGTCTTCCTCTATGCTCCACTAGAATCACTACTGCTAATTGCTTACCTCTGTATGACAAAATCTGTAGCACTATGACATGTTGGGCTAATAGATTTCTTTCACAAGCCGGTAGACTTGTGTTCATCAAGTCTGTTATCTCCTCAATGATGGTGTACTGGTCCAGAGTCTTCATTCTTCCCATCAAGCTGGTTAATATGGTGAGAAAAGCTATGTTGAGGTTCTTCTGGACAGGTTCTACTCACTCAAAGAAAATCATTCCTTGTTCTTTTGTCAAAATGGAGTTGCCTAAGGATAAAGGTGGTCTAGGAATACTAAATTTGCAAACATGGAATAGATCTACCATCAGTTCCCACTTGAATGCTTTGCTATCTATGCTGACTCCTTGTGGGTTCAATGGACCAAAATTCATAACTTGGGTAGTAAGAATATCTGGACCATGAATGTGCCTCAGAACTCTAGTTGGACTTGGAGGAGCTTGCTGTGTTCAAGATCCTTCTTATCTCCAATGATCAAAGTTATTCTCTCTCCTTCCAGTACAGCTAATTTCTGGTTTGTCCCTTGGATGACTGAAGGGCTTATTCTTTGCAAACTCTTTTCACAACAGCAGATCATCCAATCTGGTATCAGTAGATATGCTAAAGCATCTGACTACATTTTTGATGGCAAGTTACAGCTGCCTTATACCAGCAACCAAGTCATTAGGGCTGTCTGGAATAAGTTTCAAGTTAACTTCTTCCACTTCACTCCTACTGATGAAATTCAGTGGAATGGTAAGCCCCACTCGATCTCTTCTGTTTATAAAATGCTCACGAATGGTACTGGTAGCACTGATATAAAATGGCACAAGGTAATTTGGTATAGAATTTCTAATGCGAGAGACAACTTGATAATGTGGAAGGTATTCAATAATGCTCTGTTGACCAAGGACAAATTGTTGAACTTTGGCTTGACTGTTGATCCTCTTTGTGTTTTCTGCAAGTTGCAACCTGTTTGCGCAAAAAATGGCCACAAACACCCAAAGTCGTGTGAACTAGTCGATTTTATGTTGTTTTTAGCGATTTAGGTGATTTATGCAAATATATAAAACCAGGGACTAAACTGTAAAAGACACACAGATTTATAGTGGTTCGGCCAGAACGTGCCTACGTCCACTTTATATGTTATTCTCCTCTTTTTATTCAGATTACAAGTACAAAGCTTTGATTACAAGTATCTGAAAGTTGTTTGAAAGTTCCTTCCGTGCTTGAGCTCTCAAACTTGTCTCTCATTGTTGTACCCCTGCCCCTCTATTTATAGAGTGAGGCTGGGGGCAGGGGTCTTGGATGTTTATAGCTGCTGATGGGCCTGGGCTGATGCAATCTGGACTGGCACATCTGGTTCGGCAGAGCATGGTTCGGTCGTGCTTGGAGAGAGGGATGGAGAAGCCTTGGTTTGGTGGTACTGGCAGTGAGGTGGTTCGGTGGTAGGAGTGTGGATGTGGGTTCTGGTCCGGCTATGCAGGGTGTGGTGTTGGACCGGTGGAGTTTGGACCGGCGATGGATGGTTCGGTGGAGGTGATTCGATGGAGGTGAGGTTGGTTCGGCTATGTGGGGAAAGATGTTGTGGACCGGCATTACTTGGAGATGGTGTGGCTCGGTGTGGGTACTACTGAATGAGCCTTCATGAATGCGGAATGCCGAATGAGCCTTCATGAATACCGAATGTCGAATGAGCCATCATGAATACCGAATGCCGAATGAGCCTTAATATCTGAGAATGCCGAATGAACCATGGGGAGTTCGAATACCGAACGAACTCATACGCTTGAACTCCCAGATGAAACCGAGGTGTTTTAAGTACCGGATGACACTTATTACTGGATGAACTCGGAGAGTGTAGTGTCGAACGAACTCTTGCCTTGCTTTACTGAATGAACCTTTGCACTTGAATCATGAGTGAAATCCCAGACTTATATATGCTTGCTTGCTTCTTCTTGTTCCGGTCGTGGTGGAAACGCACACAACATTGATATTCCAGTTTTGTCCAAAAAATGGGATAACACTTTGCCCCCCAAAATATGTCTTGCGGTAGGAAGGCGTGTTTTGTAATGCCATGAGCTGGATGTTCATATCCTGTTGGCAACCTGTAAAGAGCTTGATATTTTATATGTCCTCAAATGACGATCATTCGGGATCGAGCTATTTGGAATGAAGCGCGGCCGTTCATGGTCAAGCGCCTAACTTCAAATGATGATCGTTCGTGATCGAGTCATTTGAGGTGAAGTGCGACCGTGCGCGGTCAAGCGTGTAAATCCATGCGTCGATCGTTCGGGATCGAGTCATCTTCGGTGAAATGTGACCGTTCAAGGTCAAGCGCTCAACTTCAAATGACGACCGTTCGGGATCGAGTCATTCGAGGTAAAGTGCGACAGTGCGCGTTCAAGTGTGTAAATCCATGCGACAATCGTTCGAGATCGAGTCATTTGCGGTGGAATGTGATCGTTCACGGTCAAGCGCTTTACTTCAAATGACGACCGTTCGGGATCGAGCCATTCGAGGTAAAGTGCGACCGAGCCCGGTCAGAGGGCGGACCTCAAATGGCGACCGTTCGCGATCAAGCCACTTGGGGTGAAATGTGGCCGTTCACGGCCGGTGCCGTTCGCGGCAAAAGATGAAATGGGATCGTTCGCGGTCAAGCGCCTTACTTCGAATGACGATCGTTCGAGATCGAGCCATTCGTGGTAAGGTGCGACTGTTGGCGGTCAGGGGGTGGACCTCAAATGGCGACCTTTCGCGATCGAGCCATTTGTGGCGAGATGAGTTGTGCCGTTCGAGGCGAGTTTGTGACTGTTCGAAGTCGGGTGCCGTTCGAGGCGAATTGTGACCGTTCGAGGTCGGGTGCCGTTCGAGGCGAGTTGTGACCGTTCGCGATCGGGTGCCGTTCGAGGCGAATTAGTGTGCCCGGGGGGGACTTAATAATATTAGTGCCAGTGTTATTGTTTGGGGGAGTTTCCGAAACAAAGACTTTGGCGGTTCATCGCCATACAAGAGGTGCTTGTGGACCGTTCGCGATCCAACGGGCATACAAGTAAATTTGCAAATATCAAAGTAATAATCATACGAATTCCACAACAGGAATGTTCAAGTCAAGATCAAAGAAAGATGAGGATGTTAAAGCGTAAACTCTTACTATGGTGCGGTCAGTAGTCATTCAGAGCATGCCTATGGATCGTGCGCGATCGCTTACATGTGTAAATGATCTAACCGTGCTAGTGAGAGATTTGCGACTTGTTCATCGCTTTCGACCTGCCCCCCAAGTTCAGGAGGGAATTTTACCTGCCCCCTGGATGAGCGTTCATTCCTTACCAGGTTGCTCAGAGGCCCCTATCTCTCTCTCTCTGGGATTGGATCAACATGCTCCAAGTGTGGGTGCCCCCTAGCTCTGGTGCTACGCCAGATGGTCCTGCTCCGTTATAAACTCCAGTTGCTCCTTGGTTTTGTGCTCCAAGTTGCCCAATTTGCTGAAGCAAGTTCTGGATCATCTCTTCTTGTCTTCTCATCATAGCCTCCATCTCATCCCTGGTGATGAAGGTTGAAGCTTGGTTTGCTCCTGAGGAAGCCTCTTGACTTCCTTGGTGTTCACTTCTCTCTGGCCTTTGCCTTCTACTTGTTTGTCTCGCCATAACTCTTAGATCTGAACTCTTAGATTTTCAAATTCAACTTCTATCCGATGTAGCGGGAGCTGGTCCTTCTCAGTGAAAGCACCAAAATGTTTGCGCAAAAAATGGCCACAAACACCCAAAGTCGTGTGAACTAGTCGATTTTATGTTGTTTTTAGTGATTTAGGCGATTTATGCAAATATATAAAAGCAGGGAGTAAACTGTAAAAGACACACAGATTTATAGCGGTTCGACCAGAACGTGCCTACGTCCACTTTATATGTTATTCTCCTCTTTTTATTCAGATTACAAGTACAAAGCTTTGATTACAAGTATCTGAAAGTTGTTTGAAAGTTCCTTCCGTGCTTGAGCTCTCAAACTTGTCTCTCATTGTTGTACCCCTGCCCCTCTATTTTAAGAGTGAGGCTGGGGGCAGGGGTCTTGGATGTTTATAGCCGCTGATGGGCCTGGGCTGATGCAATCTGGACCGGCACATCTGGTTCGGCGGAGCTTGGTTCGGTCGTGCTTGGAGAGAGGGATGGAGAAGCCTTGGTTTGGTAGTACTGGCAGTGAGGTGGTTCGGTGGTAGGAGTGTGGATGTGGGTTCTGGTCCGGCTATGCAGGGTGTGGTGTTGGACCGGTGGAGTTTGGACCGGCGATGGATGGTTCGGTGGAGGTGATTCGATGGAGGTAAGGTTGGTTCGGCTATGTGGGGAAAGATGTTGTGGACCGGCATTACTTAGAGATGGTGTGGTTCGGTGTGGGTACTACCGAATGAGCCTTCATGAATGCCGAATGCCGAATGAGCCTTCATGAATACCGAATGCCGAATGAGCCATCATGAATACCGAATGCCGAATGAGCCTTAATATCTGAGAATGCCGAATGAACCATGGGGAGTTCGAATACCGAACGAACTCATACGCTTGAACTCCCAGATGAAACCGAGGTGTTTTAAGTACCGGATGACACTTATTACTGGATGAACTCGGGGAGTGTAGTGTCGAACGAACTCTTGCCTTGCTTTATTGAATGAACCTTTGCACTTGAATCATGAGTGAAATCCCAGACTTATATATGCTTGCTTGCTTATTCTTGTTCCGGTCGTGGTGGAAACGCACACAACATTGATATTCCAGTTTTGTCCAAAAAATGGGATAACACAACCTGAAACAGTGGATCACTTATTCTTCGAATGCAATGAGTTAATTGGATTGTGGTGTAAGCTTATGGGAGGAATGAATGTTAACCATATCCATGGACACTCAAGTGTTAAGTGGGCTCTGATAGGCAAAGCTACTAAGTGGAAAAAAAAGTCAGATTTGTGTACTATTTCCTTATTAAAAGGTACTTGATTTACATTTGGGAGGAAAGAAATAAAAGAAGCTTTGAAAGCAAGATAAGAAGTAATCTCCAGCTTTGGGATGCATTACAGGCAAGTATTAAGATTGGAATGAGGGAATGCAATTTTGATTTCAGTTCTTTTGTAACTGGAGATTGGCCGTAGCTGTAATTTTTTTCTTTCCTTTCTTCCTTATGTGTTGTTGTCTTCTTTTTCTCTCCTATGTTGTATGCCTTTCTTATTGTGACTGTGAGCTTGTTCATAATCAGTTTTCCTTTTTATTTATTTTTTCAATAAACTGGTAGGGGACCAGTTAACCCCGCTTGCCTTGCAACAAAAATTATATCAATCTTCTTTTATTCACATCTATTTTGATTTCTATCCACTTGTCCACACTTATCATTTCACATACCTTTGTTCAAATATTAACTTAGAATATTTTTCCCAAGTTTACTTAAGAATTTCGCCATCCATTTCTTAAGTTCAATATAAATATTTCATACAACTTTGTTATTTTAATTTCCACTTCATCACTTATGCCTTTATGTCTATTTCATTTAACTTAAATTTTTAATTCCATTCTGAATTCAATTTACCTTCCAATTTTAAATATTAAATTTTATTAACCATATCTCACCCCATCATTACTTTCCTAGTTATTTTAATTAGTTCCATCCACTAATTCGTTTTCAATCAAATTCAATTCCAAATCTATGCAACCTACAAATTTAAATAGATCACTTCATTTCCAAATTTAATTTCAAATAAATGTTTACTTCCAAACTCTTACTTCTTATAGTTCCTTCGAACAAATTCTACAGTTTCACTTACCTAACACCCTTTATAATAATTCAAATATTCAATTTCAATTCTAGTTCTATTTACTTATAACTTTAAACAAATTTGTTCTTCCAGAAATTTACCACTAACTTCCTTTTATTTAGCTTAATTTAGTTAAATCCCAATTCAATTCAAAATTTTACACTTCGTTTTACACAATTCAAATCAAGTATCATCCCAATATTCGATTTTCATTTCATTTGCTTACCATTTAAATCAATCAGTTTACTTACTAATTTTAATTTCAATACTTTGTTTTATTTAGTCCAATCTGAGTAATTTCCCAATTTACACAATTCAAATATTCAGCTTCAATCCTATTTACTTACAAATACAAATTCATTTGTCTATCCACAATTTTATTTCCAACTTACAACTTTTTATTTAAGTAACCATTTCACTTAGTCTCCTTAGACTTTTCTTTAAATTCACTTTTACTTAACTATATTTAATTACACTCCGATTCAATTTAGATTTTAAACCTCTATAAGTTTTCCAAATTTAATTACATTTGCTAACTTCTTTTAATTCACCTCAATTAATTAGCTTACCTTTCAACTTGTTTGGGTTTCACACTTACTTTTATTTAGCCGTTTCAAGTTGAATCTTATTCCATAAATTTCAAAAAAATTTAAATTATCAAACTTATCTATATTCTGTAAATATTTTAAATACGATTCCAGAGTCTTTTAAATAATTACTCAACATTTCAAAATCATTTTTGAAATCAATTATATACACAAACCGAATTATTCCTTTGTATCTCAAAATCAATCCCAATTTTGCAACAAATACTAATTCAAAATATTCAGGCAGCAATTTCTTCCTTGGAAACTCAAAATGAACATCGATGATGCTGCAGTCACCACCGAAGTTATTTTCCAGTGAACTAAGAGAGTTTAGTGCTTTAATTCCTTCAAAAACATTTTCCAAGTATTTTTTCTTTAAATTCCAAATCTCACCAGATTTCAAATCCAATTCAAAAATATTTCTCAAATAATATCACTATTATTTCTCCAATCCTTTTGAAAATTATTTTCAGACTCAAAGGAATTTAATTTTTTTCAAATTCCAAATCCTTTCAACTCATATTCAAATATTACTCTGGAATTTCATTTCATTTCCGTTTATAAACCATATTTATAATTCACATTTATAAATTCCATTCTGTTATAACTTTGGTTATACCATTATTTCCTTATTTCAAATTCTATATAACAATGATAATAATTTAATATTATTATTCCCTAATAACCAAGCAACCATATGCTATAATAATTTACGGAAAATTATTTCTTTTATACAGAAAAATAATTTGGGTAAATTATTTCATTTACCCTATTTTAAAACAATATTGTGTCGGTTTATCTTGTTTAAGAGTTTAGAAACCCCTATCGATGACATGGCGTCCCACATATTGACCATAATCCATAAACACTGAACCGACAAATCAACACAATATAAAAACATTTTTTTATGTTCACTAACAAATACGCGCTTATATCTATTAATACTCTAAAAATCGTTCTAGAGTACTTCGGACACTATTTCTAATGAGTAATTCCCATCAAAGCCAAGGTTCTCGCTTAACCTTCGGCTTTGATACCAAATGTAACGACCCAATTTTTCGACGTCCGAAAATCAACATTAATACATCCACTATATCAAATGCCGAACAATCGGATGCCGGAAGACCGATTCATTAGGATTAAAGAAGAAGGAGGTAGAAGAAAAAATAGAAAACAATATTAGAATCTCACAATCGTAGCGGAACAATATATAATAGATAAATGACTGATCTTTAAACAAAAAGAGTTATAGCTGTTTATACATTACATCATCAGAGTTGAATACTAATCAACAACACAATTCAGGACTGTTATAATATCTTGTCCTCCCAAAGCTGAATATACAGCTAACACTGCCCGACGGTATATACATCAAGTACTTGAGTACGTCTCGCCATCCAGCTCGTCTCCTGAGATCCACAGCATTCCATCCAGAATCTATACTCTATAATACTCGGTCTGACCTGAACATTATAGTTAAATAACAAACGAGTTAGTCTGGAAAACCAGAGTGAAAGAACATGTAACGAACCGTAAAATTTTCGACTATATAATTTGTTTAATTTTTAAGTTTTTGTAATTTAACATTAGTTGTTAGGTAGTGAAATTTATAAATATTAATGGAAACAAGATTTGAAGAAAATAAAATAAATGAAAATTAGAAACTTTAGAACATAAGTTCTGAGATTTTTGAAAACTGCTTTCAAAGGATTTTGGAATATATTAATATTGTTTATAAGTATTTTCTGATTTAAATATTTCAATATAATTTGAAAGAATTGTTTTAAAGAAACTTTGGAAAGAAATAAGTTCTGTACTCCCCTCTATGTCGCTGGAAAATAATTTCGGTGATGAGTGCACGCATCATCGACATTCATTTTCGAGAAAGCCATTGTAGTAGTTTTACTACAGATTTGTTTTGATAAACAAATATAAATTTCAATTTTTTTAGATATAATTAGATATATAAATTGTAAGTGTATATATCTATATATTATCTTAAAACGATCTAAAATTTAACCCGGTATTTAGTTCTTAAGTTACCATTAATTAATAGTTTCAATTATTGTAGTGAAATGGAATGTAACTAATGAATAATTGGAGCCTCTAATTAGAATAAAAGATTAAATGCTAGGTAATAAATGAAGTAACAAGAAAGTTGAAATTTATAATCTATAGAAAGCAAAGGATATGATTATTGAACATTAGATTAATTAAAAGAAATAAGACAAACTTGTGTAATTTTCAATTACATTTTTAAAGGTATAAATATAACTTAATTAAAAGTTGTAATGTTTAATAAGAAAATGCAACAGGATATCATACAAGTAAAACTTGAAATAATGAAAATATTCAATGAAACTCTTTAATAAATAAGCAATTATGTTAGAGAGTTATAAACTTAAGTTACAATTGAAATGTTACTATAATAAAATAGGATAGAAGGTAAATGTTGTAAGTAGATGATTTTAAACTTAAGTAAATGAAATTGATGTGCCAAGTAACTGAATTGAACAAGAATATTACGGATAAATGAATGAAAATAATTGAAATTGAGAAATGAACGAATGTAATGCAATAAAAAAAGAAAATTTATATGACATGAATAAAGAAAAATTAATTTATATAAGTTTTATTAATTATTTTATTTAATTTCAAATCCAAACTACAAATCTTCTAACTGATATAACTTTGGCATACGAACTCAAATTTGTACGAGGTTTTTTGCGCTGGGAACGTATTCAAATTCCGGACACTTTGGCACTGGTTTAGATGGATTCTAAGACTATTTGTATTTTAGGTTTAAATTGAATTTAAATTCAAAAGGTGAGTGTTTTAACCTACTCACAACTTCTAAAATTTCTTATGTTTGTTAAATTGATTTATGATGTGATTAAAAATCTATTTATGACTGTTTGGCATATTTTGAATCGTCATCTCAGTTAATTTGGATTTATTGGGATTAAATAGTTAATTAATTTATTATTGAATACAAACTGCCAGTAAATACCTGCTATTTATTATCTGTCCTATATTGATGTTATTGACTGAATTGGATGATGATTGTGATAAATGTTTGATTATTGATATTGGATGAATGGATGTTTTATTCTATATCGTTATAAACTTTAAATTATAAACTGTAAGTTCGGTGTGGATTTTTCATTTATTTCGAGATTGCGGTTTGAAATGATATACAACCGTAAAATATTAAATTGCAGATTGAAATGATAAATATCTGTATCACCTGTCCATAGGATAGAAAATTATATACAAACACCGTAGTCTATATATATATATATATATATAAATATTTTGAATTGATTTCTATGGTTTTGTAAAGAGATATATGGTTTTATATAAATAGTGATTTTAGATGTTATATAAAGTTATTTTATTCTTGATTTTAAGCTATGTATAAATTTGTTTTAATATAGGATAAGCTTAATGATAAGTTTGATTTTTATTGAAGAATATGGTTAAGTATTTAAATTATATTTTAATATAGAGTTTATAATGATTTAAATAAATTAAGGTTGGAAGATAAAATTGAAATTTATTTGAAATTAAACTTATTTAAGAATTAAATTCAAACAAGTTTGAGGTGAAATATATTAAATTTGAAAATTTAAAGGGTATGATTTTTATAACTTGATTTTGGATTAAGGTGAATTAAATGAATATTTCAAGTATAAATAAATTGGAGGAAATATAATTTTTTTTGTAGTTTGGGTTTATTTAAATGATAATGGACTTATTAAGTAAAATATTTCAAAACTAAATAATAGAAGATTGAATTTGACATATATATATATATATATATACATATACATACATATATATACACACACGAAAATACCAAACTTAGTTTTGAAATTGTTGAATACTTAAAGTATGAAATATATTGAATTTGAAATGGTTTATTCTACGGATCAAATCTATTTTGAAATCGATATAATTTGGAATAGTTTATTTGGAAAAGGCAATGATATTTTCGTTTTAAAGTATAAACTATTTTGAAAATCACCGTGGTGTTATTATAACGGTTGATTGTTAAATAGACCGGGACCAAATATGGGCATACTCTGTGTCGATACCAAAAACCACTTTAACAACCATGTACATGGTAGAGATTCTAGAATGAAGTAAGATGGGTCGATGTCCTTCGTGGTATAAACGTGGACCCGACTCCCGTGAGTTGGCATAAGGTGGTTAAAACAGGAGCGATTCTTGAGCCAATGAGGTAGATCCTCTGATCGGACACACTCCTTTGATATTATATTCTGACCCTGAGATTGAGTTGGTAGCCACTTTTGATTTTTTGGTTTGGGGGTGTGGCTTGAGGTAGGCTGTAACGTCCCGCAAATTTTCGACTTTCGAAAATTCAACATCGATACTCACTTTATCGACTGCCGAGAAATCGAAGGCCGGAAACCCGAAATGTTATGGTTTAAGAAAAGGAAAGAGGTAGAAGAAGAGAGAGAAAGATAGAAAATAGAGGGAAAAGAGAGAAAAGAACATAGAAAATAGAACGGAACAGAACAACATCAGAATCTCACAATCGCAGCGGAACAACATATAATAATAAATGAATAATCTTTAAACAAAGAACTATATCAGTTATTACATTACATTACATCATATCATCAGAGTGTACTACATCATACAACAACAAACAGCAGAAGAGAAATACTATATACTAGTAATACGCCATGCCATCCAGCTTGCCTCCAGCAACTCCAGAATATCCTGATAAACCTTAACTCTTGACTGCCCGTGTAGAAATTGGTGGGCACCCAGAGTTTAGGAAGGAAAACAATAAACTCCGAGTCAGTCATGTGACTGGTGTGAGAACTCAAAACAGTTTATTTTTCTTTAAAATCAAAATAGAGGAATATTTTTAAAGTCAATTCGCAATGCTTTTAAAAATGAGACTACCATAAGGCCTCCCGCACACACACATAATGCAAACGCATAATCGGAGGAGATTTCTCCTTATGATAGTCAAAGATGCTTGATACGCATTAAAAAGAACATTTGATATTATTACTAGTGCATAGTGTAGAGAAAATTCATTTCGAAAATAAAGATATAAATCTTAGCCAGCAAAGGTACCATTATAGCATGCTTACTATAGCTACCATATTAGATGGCCGGTTCTACAACTAAAAACGTACAAATCTCGTATTGTTTCTTTGGATTTCCAACAAATGGTCTGGCCAAGGAACTTCCCATTGCCACATGAGAATGCCTCTGGAAGGACATCCCCGAGAACCCAACTGGATCTCTGCCAAACAAGGCCGGGAACCCCTTTTCCCAAGGGATATTACAAACCCTCAGATATGCCACCCCCGGTCCTTTGGGACCTTTAAACGAGAGCTCTCTAACCAACATCTCACCATAATAATAAGTGTTTCAACATGAGTAAGTATCTGGGCTCCATACCATGATACTACCCTTTTCCAGAAGGAATGGTCATACCCTAGGGAAGTTATCCCTGAAAACCTTGCCGCACAATTCCTGTTTGGACCATTACCGGTTTGTGAGGCTCGACGAAGTCACGTCCACAAAAACACACTTTATACAAAAGCCGTGCTTTGGGTCAACAAATGATCATAGAAATGATCACCAAGATAGACGATCAAACAAATGATCCTATCTCAAATAATCAACACAATGATCATTTCACAGCAACACTCAGCATGTTAAATTACCAAATTGGGAATATATCGCTGATAACCTTCAACTACATAACCTCTGAGCTCGTACGTCTCAGAGAAGGGTGTTAAGCTAAGAGAATAAATTCTCCGCCACTAACAGAAATATATTTGAAAGAAATCGGCTTTATATATCAACTTGTAATGTCATACATACAATCCATACAAGTCTGTTCCGGGCTCGAACAGAACCGAAGGCACTTACAAAGAAGTCCTTGCAATCCGGATAATCTCTAATCACGTCCGGACTTCCCATCACATAGGGAGTCTCAATACCGTAGCTACTCGGTGCAAAGACAATCGACGAGTTGTCCTTTCGCTTTCAAAAAGATCCGGTCTTCAACACCGGTCTTCAAATGCAATTCATAACGACGTATCACATATTCGGAATGGGTTATACGACCCCATGGTCCTTTCCCGGTTAACCCGAATAGTGAGCGCTTATTCAAAAATAAGTGTGGCATTCAAATTCAAACAAATCACATCAATTACCCATTCAAAGGGAAATATTGATAGTCGGTTATTGAACTATCAATGGATATGCACAACATCACCAGATTCCAAATAATTTTCCAAATTATTTATTTTCCAAAATATCTTTACAAGATATAAAATTTCAATACCTCAAAAATAAATCAATATTTATCTTTAAACAACTTCCCTTTTTATTCATAAATTCCATAGTGAATTTTCATTCCAAAATATCCATGCATATACGATTTCAATTATTCATTTCAATTTATCTTCAAAAAGATAAATTCTCAAAATATTCACTTTATATTGGAAGACATTTCCATACTTATTTATTCATAAGTAATTCACAAATTTTATTTCTTTTCAACCTTTGGAAAATATTCAATATACTTAAATCGAAATTAAGTATATATTTCATTCTTTAAGGAAATCATGCTCTTAAACATATTTATTTGGGCCAAAACGAATGTTGCGTAAAACATCGTTACGACGTCCCAAAATCACTAGTATAGGGATTCGAATTTAAGCTAGATATATAAATCCCAATACTATACAAAACATTTCCTTTCGGAAATCATTTACTATAACAACAGTGTTATAGTCCACCATTTCCTTCTATTTCTCGAAAACGTCTATTTCAACAATAAATGTTGAAATCTATGGTTTCGAATCTTAATGCTTTTAAAACAATCGTTAGATCGTTTTAATTCTATTTAAAACATCACATTCAAAACAATTTCTTTAACATATTATTCACTATTCAAAAACGTGAATATACTACGTTAACCAATTTCATCATTTCTATACATTTCATTTTAAAGGATTATTCACTGTCTAAAACGTGAATATAACTTAATAAATAAGTTATAAAAATTAACTTATCAAAATAATTCGTTTGCGAATTTATAAAACAACGTTTATAAATTCCATTTCTATTTATTTTACAACAACTTCCTTTTATAAATTCCTTTATTAACCTATTCGATTTATAACTCAATTATAAACTAAAGGTTCATATTATAAGTCAAATACTTATAATTTATTTGTTTACAAAATCGTTCCTTTAAACTTCACAATTATAAATCTTATAACTTATAAGATTCATTTATTTATCCAAAACCATTATTTTAATAACTTTACAAATTTTATAAACCTACTGCTTATAAAATTCCATTTATAACTTCACCGTTTATAATTCTATAAATTTCATTCATTTCCGAATTTCATTCATAATTCATTCTAACACTTATAAAACTTGTTTTATAATTCCAAATATTTTAATTTATAAATATCAATTTATAAATCTCTTATATAAATCAATTTATACTATTATTTTAAAACATCTTTAAACTCCTTTATAATTTCATCATTTTGATTTATAAAATAATTAAATTTTATAAATCCTATATTTTCAACTTTTTATAATAAATTCAAAAATCCCAATTTAACTATTTTATAAAATCAATAACCCCATATTTTCAAAAATCAACTTTTAACTATATTTCTCAAAAATTATAATTTTTATAACATTAAAATTATAACGTTTATTTATTTAAAATGAATCAATTCCAAACATATTTTATAAACGTTTTCTTTCAAAAATCACTTTAAAAATCATTTTAAAATTCCAAATTTGGTCCAATGATGCTACATACCAAATAGTCAATCACGACATCATATATCGATATGATAATCCATCAAATATCAAAATATCTGAAATCAAATAAATACTGTTGAGGAATCCAGTTGGATCCCCCCAACCTGTTTCCTGCATCCAAAAACATTAGCACAATACCAATTCCGCTCTAGTACGGAATTATCGCGGTATATGGGATTTAAAATATTATCCGCTTAATAGAAGGCGCAATAGGGTCTCATCCACTATACAATGCGGGAAATCAACAACTGCAATATATATATATGCCAATATATATATATATATTGCTATTATATATAATACCAATTTCACTATTTATGAAATATTCGCGGTATATGTTTTTAATAAATAACATCCGCTTACTAACGGCGCATAATGTCTATTTTAACAATAAATAGATAACAATCATCATTCAAATATGCATTCAAGAATTTTAAATATAACTTTTAAAAATAAAATCGAAACCGATTCAATTGAGTGAGAAGTTCTCACCTTGATTTCAATTCCGTTTTAGCGATTTATTTCGAATAAAATTAAACGGACGTTTAATTTTACCCGAAATTCTCACTAACTCCAAACGACTCCAATCCAATTCCATAGCGTAGTTCTCGTCCATACGATTCCAATGCAACTAGTTTCGCGCGTTTTCGACCTCGTATGAAAAAGTTATGATTTTATGAAGTTTATACGAATTTAAACTTAATAATTACAACATAATTTTTAAATTTTTAAACCTAAGCAATTCTAAGCCGCATGATCTATCACCTTTGCATCATGACCGTGCAATTCATTCTCCCCCAAACTCACGCACGTCTCCAGTAATTGCCGAACCATGAAGAAACCCATCTTTGCTTATTAGGGTTAAACATCTCCACCTCCTCGACGAACTTGAACGCGATCAGGATGCGCCAAATCGAAGCTCTCAACATGCTCAACCTTCGGCCACCAACACTTGCAACTTGGCCACCTGTATCATCACGAAATTCGTGCGCAACCCAAGGCCGACGGCCCCCTGTATCTCCCTCCACGTCGCTCCAAACACGATCATCTCCTTATGGATCTTTAGCTCGTTGCGTGCTCTTCAACTTTGATGTTGAACGTTCTTTGAATTGTTGAATGGATTAGAAGATTTTAAGGGAGGAAGGTCGTTGTTTTCTGGCCGTCCATATAGGGGTGGCGGCTGCAGTTTTTAGGTTTAGGGTTTAAATTTTTTTTTTATTTGTGAATGAGGGTATGGTCTATTTATAGGAAATTATTCAAAACACTATTCATTCCGGGTTTTCTAAACTCCGATTTACGCGCCGAAACTGACGTTCCTAGGGTTTATCCTGCATTCCGGACACAATGGAACAGGCTTCTGAAGCTAATTCGGTCATCTGTGCGAGTTATGGCAATAAACGTTCAATTTAAATTAAACCGATTTAAACGATTTTCTAGGCGTTTTAGCTTGCACCGGACAAACGGTAAATCCAATTGACACGAAATTTGAAACCTTACCATAATATCACATTACGGATCCGATGAAACTGGTTTCGTCAAAATCCGAGACTTTTTGAAAAATGGCTTTTTTAACTCGCCAAATTAATATTAAAAATAATTCGATGCGTTTCGAGCTGCCACGATCAAACGATAACTCCGATTACTACGAAATTGAAATCCGATAATAACTAATTATTACAGATCCAATGGAACTGGTTTCGTCCAATTCTGAGACTGTTCAAAAATTGGCTATTTTTCAGTCGATAATTAAATATTAAAATATTCAATTTTCACAGATTAACTTTTAATTCGATTTTAAAAGTTCTAAAATATCATTCTAACTCCAATATGATAAAATAAAATTTTACAAATCATTTTCAATCATATTTAAATCAATTTTCAATTATTTCCATAATTTAACATATTAAATTATTGATTTAATTATTCAATTAAATCCAATTATTCAAAATAAAATTTATTCGACTTATAAATTCACTTATTAATATTTAAAATTAATTAAATATTCAAATTTAAATAATTAAAATTCTGGGTCGTTACAATCTTCCCCCCTTAAAAGAATTTCGTCCTCGAAATTATTAAGTAAGAAAAGTTATAGAATCTATTAACTTCCCCAAAATCCATAGTTAAATTTCTTATAATACTTTACTAAGTTTTCAAATCATACTTAGTTATCTTTTCAAAAAAAATTACTATTGTTTAACTTTCAACTCCAAATCAAAGTTAAAGTTTTCAAAATTTTCCAATTTTCTCAAAAATATTCTAACGCCTTAAATTTACGGAAAAATTCGCCATAGTCTCCTTTGCGCGGCTCGATCCGAAAAAAAAATGACAGTATATATATCACAAATATACATCTCATCAAGTAATGAGGCATCCTGAAGGGAAAAAGTGTAAAAGTACGGTATGTAATCCGAGATATGTACCTTATATTTTATTAGCAAGCATATACGGCTAATATAGCGCGAAAGCGAGCTCCAAATGCGAAGCAAACGCGATCCGCACCTACTAAACACTCAACAAACAACATGAGAACATGCATGTAGACAATAGTATCAATATACAACATATAGTAACATAATAACTATATATGCCAACATAGCAAATGCAACAAAACAACGAATGCAAACATCAATCAACTATTATCCAACTAACATTCATAACCAATCAGTATTCATTCATATTCTCATTAATATTCAATGAAATATGTTTTCAATTTAATCATATTTGATTTATTAACAGTGGATGTTTTTACTAACATTCATTTTCAATTAGTTTATATTCAGTAATTTATATTCAAGTTGGTTCACTTCCAAATCAAATTCAATTCTATTTAAGATTCACTTAACTTCCAATTGAATTCCAATTACTTTAACTTTCAATAACATTAGATTTTAATGAATTACACTTACATTCATTATTTCATATCAACTAAATTCACATTCAATTGATTTACATTCAATCCATTCATTCAATTCAATTTCTAAAGTTGAATTTCATTTACATGACTTAAGTTCATATCTATCATTTAACTTTATTAATTTTACTTCGATACCAATATCAACTTCATTCAACAACTCTTAAGTCATACTCCATTTTACAAACATCACTTGTTTTTACTTAAATTAAATTCCAACTTATAAATCAATTCAGATTCCAATTCTAAAGTAAATTTCCATTTAACTTTAAATTCATTTTTATTTAAAATTCATATTCATAAATATATTCACATAGTTTCACTTCTCATATATATATAAGTTTATTTCACAATTGTAAATCACTTTAATTATAATTCAATTCTTATAATTCTTTTTGCTTATACAATTATTTTTTTATTTAGATTATTCAAACAACTAAACAATCAACTTATATACACTTTAATAATTCTGAAAATTTATTGCTTCATATACAAAAGATAATCAAGGTAAAATTATTTTATTTACCCAATTTAAAACAATATCGTGTCGGTTTATCTTGTTTAAGAGTTTAGAAACCCCTATCTACGATAGTTAGCTAGACTAGATCGACCGGAATCTATAAACAATCAACCGATAAGTCAACACAATACAAAACAATTATATATTCACTAACAAGTACGCTCTCATAGCTATTATTACACTCAACTCATTCTAGAGCACTACTGACTCTATCTCTAATGAGTAATACCCAACAGAACCATGGTTGTCGCTTAACCATATGCTCTGATACCAAATGTAACGAGAAGTGGTCACAACCGGTAGGCTTTTCAACCATCCCAGCCCCACCGTGGCTTACACTGATATCCCAAACTTGCTTTTACGGCCTCTCTTTCGAATGTCACGGCTTCGCCTAACCAACCCCGTAAAGAGGACGTGTGGGGGTAAGAGTCTCCCGTTCGCCACCAAACCGCGAAGCGAGAACCCCCCATCACATATCACCTAGCATAAGCAAGACTGGTGTGAGAACTCAAAACAGTTTATTTTTCTTTAAAATCAAAATAGAGGAATATTTTTAAAGTCAATTCGCAATGCTTTTAAAAATGAGACTACCATAAGGCCTCCCGCACACACACACAATGCAAACGCAGAATCGGAGGAGATTTCTCCTTATGATAGCCAAAGATGCTTGATACGCATTAAAAAGAACATTTGATATTATTACTAGTGCATAGTGTAGAGAAAATTCATTTCGAAAATAAAGATATAAATCTTAGCCAGCATAGGTACCATTATAGTATGCTTACTATAGCTACCATATTAGATAGCAGGTTCTACAACTAAAAACGTACAAATCTCGTATTGTTTCTTTGGATTTCCAACAAATGGTCAGGCCAAGGAACTTCCCATTGCCACATGAGAATGCCTCTGGAAGGACACCCCCGAGAACCCAACTGGATCTCTGCCAAACAAGGCCGGGAACCCCTTTTCCCAAGGGATATTACAAACCCTCAGATATGCCACTCCCGGTCCTTTGGGACCTTTAAACGAGAGCTCTCTAACCAACATCACACCATAATAATAAGTGTTTCAACATGAGTAAGTATCTGGGCTCCATACCATGATACTACCCTTTTCCAGAAGGAATGGTCATACCCTAGGGAAGTTATCCCTGAAAACCTTGCCGCACATTTCCTGTTTGGACCATTACCGGTTTGTGAGGCTCGACGAAGTCACGTCCACAAAAACACACTTTATACAAAAGCCGTGCTTTGGGTCAACAAATGATCATAGAAATGATCACCAAGATAGACGATCAAACAAATGATCCTATCTCAAATAATCAACACAATGATCATTTCACAGCAACACTCAGCATGTTAAATTACCAAATTGGGAATATATCGCTGATAACCTTCAATTACATAACCTCTGAGCTCGTACGTCTCAGAGAAGGGTGTTAAGCTAAGAGAATAAATTCTCCGCCACTAACAGAAATATATTTGAAAGAAATCGGCTTTATATCTCAACTTGTAATGTCAGACATACAATCCATACAAGTCTGTTCCGGGCTCGAACAGAACCGAAGGCACTTACAAAGAAGTCCTTGCAATCCGGATAATCTCTAATCACGTCCGGATTTCCCATCACATAGGGAGTCTTTATACCGTAGCTACTCGGTGCAAAGACAATCGACGAGTTGTCCTTTCGCTTTCAAAAAGATCCGGTCTTCAACACCGGTCTTCAAATGCAATTCATAACGACGTATCACATATTCGGAATGGGTTATACGACCCCATGGTCCTTTCCCGGTTAACCCGAATAGTGAGCGCTTATTCAAAAATAAGTGTGGCATTCAAATTCAAACAAATCACATCAATTACCCATTCAAAGGGAAATATTGATAGTCGGTTATTGAACTATCAATGGATATGCACAACATCACCAGATTCCAAATAATTTTTCAAATTATTTATTTTCCAAATTATCTTTACAAGATATAAAATTTCAATACCTCAAAAATAAATCAATATTTATCTTTAAACAACTTCCCTTTTTATTCATAAATTCCATAGTGAATTTTCATTCCAAAATATCCATGCATATATGATTTCAATTATTCATTTCAATTTATCTTCAAAAAGATAAATTCTCAAAATATTCACTTTATATTGGAAGACATTTCCATACTTATTTATTCATAAGTAATTCACAAATTTTATTTCTTTTCAACCTTTGGAAAATATTCAATATGCTTAAATCGAAATTAAGTATATATTTCATTCTTTAAGGAAATCATGCTCTTAAACATATTTATTTGGGCCAAAACGAATGTTGCGTAAAACATCGTTACGACGTCCCAAAATCACTAGTATAGGGATTCGAATTTAAGATAGATATATAAATCCCAATACTATACAAAACATTTCCTTTCGGAAATCATTTACTGTAACAACAGTGTTATAGTCCACCCTTTCCTTCTATTTCTCGAAAACGTCTATTTCAACAATAAATGTTGAAATCTATGGTTTCGAATCTTAATGCTTTTAAAACAATCGTTAGATCGTTTTAATTCTATTTAAAACATCACATTCAAAACAATTTCTTTAACATATTATTCACTATTCAAAAACGTGAATATACTACGTTAACCAATTTCATCATTTCTATACATTTCATTTTAAAGGATTATTCACTGTCTAAAACGTGAATATAACTTAATAAATAAGTTATAAAAATTAACTTATCAAAATAATTCGTTTGCGAATTTATAAAACAACGTTTATAAATTCCATTTCTATTTATTTTACAACAACTTCCTTTTATAAATTCCTTTATTAACCTATTCGATTTATAACTCAATTATAAACTAAAGGTTCATATTATAAGTCAAATACTTATAATTTATTTGTTTACAAAATCGTTCCTTTAAACTTCACAATTATAAATCTTATAACTTATAAGATTCATTTATTTATCCAAAACCATTATTTTAATAACTTTACAAATTTTATAAACCTACTGCTTATAAAATTCCATTTATAACTTCACCGTTTATAATTCTATAAATTTCATTCATTTCCGAATTTCATTCATAATTCATTCTAACACTTATAAAACTCGTTTTATAATTCCAAATATTTTAATTTATAAATATCAATTTATAAATCTCTTATATAAATCAATTTATACTATTATTTTAAAACATCTTTAAACTCCTTTATAATTTCATCATTTTGATTTATAAAATAATTAAATTTTATAAATCCTATATTTTCAACTTTTTATAATAAATTCAAAAATCCCAATTTAACTATTTTATAAAATCATTAACCCCATATTTTCAAAAATCAACTTTTAACTATATTTCTCCAAAATCATATTTTTTATAACATTAAAATTATAACGTTTATTTATTTAAAGTGAATCAATTCCAAACATATTTTATAAACGTTTTCTTTCAAAAATCACTTTAAAAATCATTTTAAAATTCCAAATTTGGTCCAATGATGCTACATACCAAATAGTCAATCACGACATCATATATCGATATGATAATCCATCAAATATCAAAATATCTGAAATTAAATAAATACTGTTGAGGAATCCAGTTGGATCCCCCCAACCTGTTTCCTGCATCCAAAAACATTAGCACAATACCAATTCCGCTCCAGTACGGAATTATCGCGGTATATGGGATTTAAATATCCGCTTAATAGATGGCGCAATAGGGTCTCATCCGCTATACAATGCGGGAAATCAACAACTGCAATATATACATATGCCAATATATATATTGCTATTATATATAATACCAATTTCACTGTTTATGAAATATTCGCGGTATATGTTTTTAATAAATAACATCCGCCTACTAACGGCGCATAATGTCTATTTTAACAATAAATAGATAACAATCATCATTCAAATATGCATTCAAGAATTTTAAATATAACTTTTAAAAATAAAATCGAAACCGATTCAATTGAGTGAGAAGTTCTCACCTTGATTTCAATTCCGTTTTAGCGATTTATTTCGAATAAAATTAAAAGGACGTTTAACTTTACCTGAAATTCTCACTAACTCCAAACGACTCCAATCCAATTCCATACATAGTGCTCGTCCATACGATTCCAACACAACTGGTTTCGCGCGTTTTCGACCTCGTATGAAAAAGTTATGATTTTATAATGTTTATACGAATTTAAACTTAATAATTACAACATAATTTTTAAAATTTTAAACCTAAGCAATTCTAAGCCGCATGATCTATCACCTTTGCATCATGACCGTGCAATTCCTTCTCCCCCAAACTCACGCATGTCTCCAGTAATTGTCGAACCATGAAGAAACCCATCTTTGCTTATTAGGGTTAAACATCTCCACCTCCTCGACGAACTTGAACGCGATCAGGATGCGCCAAATCGAAGCTCTCAACATGCTCAACCTTCGGCCACCAACACTTGCAACTCGGCCACCTGTATCATCATGAAATTCATGCGCAACCCAAGGCCGACGGCCCCCTGTATCTCCCTCCACGTCGCTCCAAACACGATCATCTCCGTATGGATCTTTAGCTCGTTGCGTGCTCTTCAACTTTGATGTTGAACGTTCTTTGAATTGATGAATGGATTAGAAGATTTTAAGGGAGGAAGGTCGTTGTTTTCTGGCCGTCCATATAGGGGTGGCGGCTGCAGTTTTTAGGTTTAGGGTTTAATTTTTTTTTTATTATTTGTGAATGAGGGTATGGTCTATTTATAGGAAATTATTCAAAACACTATTCATTCCGGGTTTTCTAAACTCCGATTTACACGCCGAAACTGACGTTCCTAGGGTTTATCCCGCGTTCCGGACACAATGGAACAGGTTTCGGAAGCTAATTCGGTCATCTATGCGAGTTATGGCAATAAACGTTCAATTTAAATTAAACCGATTTAAACGATTTTCTAGGCGTTTTAGCTTGCACCGGACAAACGGTAAATCCAATTGACACGAAATTTGAATTCTTACAATAATATCACATACGGATCCGATGAAACTAGTTTCGTCGAAATCCGAGACTTTTTGAAAAATGGCTATTTTAACTCGCCAAATTAATATTAAAAATAATTCAATGCGTTTCGAGCTGCCACGATCAAACGATAACTTCGATTACTACGAAAATTGAAATCCGATAATAACTAATTATTACGGATCCAGTGGAACTGGTTTCGTCCAATTCTGAGACTGTTCAAAAATTGGCTATTTTTCAATCGATAATTAAATATTAAAATATTCAATTTTCACAAATTAACTTTTAATTCGATTTTAAAAGTTCTAAAATATCATTCTAACTCCAATATGATAAAATAAAATTTTACAAATCATTTTCAATCATATTTAACTCAATTTTCAATTATTTCCATAATTTAACATATTAAATTATTGATTTAATTATTCAATTAAATCCAATTATTCAAAATAAAATTTATTCGACTTATAAATTCACTTATTAATATTTAAAATTAATTAAATATTCAAATTTTAAATAATTAAAATTCTGGGTCGTTACATAGGCGGTAGCTGCGCGCTACGCGTTACCACCAGCCCAGATGCATAATTGGTATATCTACCCTGGCATTGCCTTGTTGTGCCATGTCACCTACCCTACCGCGCCTTGTACGAGTTTGATTTGTGTCGTACCTATGGAGTATCCTCTAGTAGCCTCCCGATCAGGAGGTATTACGGTACCGTATAGTCTATTGACACTATTATGTGTTAAGGTGGAAAATGTAAAGCCTTAACGCTATTTTAAAGTAAGTTTATTTTACTATTAGACACTATTATAGTAGCGTATATTACTACATAGTAGATAGTTTAACGGATCCTTAGGAGATGTAAATCTTGAATATCTCTTAAGTTACTGCACTCACGGTAGACAATGGATAGGAGATGTCAAATGCCGTAAACATCTCTGACACGGTTCCACTCATATTTTACCGTTGATTTAACTTACATAAGATCTTTTTGTTCTGACACGAGTGTTTTGTCTTTTCAATTCGCTCGAGTCAGCCTGAGCATTTTAGGATTTGAAGATCTTTTTGATGGAGGACGAAGACGAAGATTGTATTATTATTATTCATTATATTTCGCAGCATCATATATTTCGATGCATTATTTATTATTCTCCGGCATGTGTAACTCTGATCTATGTTGTACAAGTATAATCAAATGTTTTGTAAAACAGCTTCATGAACTGTTATTGTATTATTATATGTTGTCATTCCACTGTGAGATTCTATTTTGTTTTATTTCTTTCTCTGCTTTCTTATTCACCCCAATAACAATCCGCTCTTTTGTATGGTTTGAGTCTGACGCATGTAGTTTATCGTCGATTTAAAGCGTACAAAAAGGCGGGATGTTACAGAACACACACAATTGGATTATTAAATTTTTCAAAATTCTTTGAAATCAAAGGTATCTTGTAAGACCATGCCACAAATAAACATGCCAGGTTTTTACCTTACGATAACCAAAACATTTTCTTATCAAATCCTCTGATATTATAGTAGTGTCTATATACAAATACTTATTCAAATAGCCGAAATTATTACATTCATTAAATTCAAGCATAACAAGTATACAAACAAGTCCGAAAGCACTTATTGGAGATTGGTTTCTATCAATGGCAGGGCTACTGGGGTACCGCCCGTTATAGTACGTGATTTAGATCACCGTACCGAGGATCTACCCTGATCCCTTGCATCACAAGATCGGAGCTACCTCTTAATGGATAGTCCAAAAAAGATCATCCCGTGGTTGGGATCAGCAAGCGCCCACACAGCCGAATAAAAGGGACATCTGGACAAGGATGACCTCACCCTAATTGGTTGCTGGACACTTAGCCTTGTGTGCACCTCCCCTGTTTTAGCCATTCCCGGTTGATGAGGCTCGAGGCCATGCATTACATTTTCAACACATGCACTTAGAATGCTCACCGTCCTCCTGACGATGTTCTGAAAGCATTCGTCCATATAAGTCCGTTTCGGGTTCGAACGGAACCGAAGGCACTACTCCACCTGCAACCTTTTTAGAATCACCCTCGAGAATAGTAGCGATTTGCCCTTGCACTTCACTGCTCCATCTTCGACTCCCAACACTTGTCTTCCTCACGAAAACGCTCAAAAACCGAATCGAAGTGGTTTTCGAGAAATTAATCTCGATCCCGGTCTCTTCAAAACGATCAGTGCATTGTCCAATATTCATAGTCGGTTATTTAACTATCACATAACATCCACAAACAACCATCAGGCCTTAATAATTTTCCAAATTATTTATTTCAAAGTATCTTCGCAAGACATTTTTCCATTCTTCAACCCTTTGAAAAAATAGTTTTCAAATCACTTTCTCTCACGGAATAAATTTCCACCCAACTATTTTACTTCCACTGAAAATTTGCCAAGTCTTAATACTTTATATTTTAAAATAATTTAAATCACTTAATCTAAAAAAATATACTTTAAAACAATTAAAATAAAAACTATTTAAAGAACTTATTAAAAAACTATTTATGAAATTTTATTATAATTTCTCATGTAAAACTTAAGCCAAAACTAATTTAAAATAAAAATTATTCTATAGGGTATAAATATTAATTAATTATCTTTTAAAACATAATGCTAGTTAAACCTTTAAAATAACAACTACTATAATTAATTTAAATAATTATTATATTTAAAATTCTAAAACAATTTAAAATAATAAAATTTCTCTAAACATTCTTTAAAAACCACTTTAAAACCTCTAACTTATACTCGGAAATCTTTCTTTGAAAATATACTCGGCTTTTCAAGGAAATACTCTTTCCTTTCCACACCTTTTAAAAAAATAAACCACTATATATTTTAAAACAAATCACCCTTTCCTTGTAAATTCCCATCCTGAATTTATACTTCCAAATTATCCTCAGATAAATATTTCACTTTATTTATAAACCCTATTTATAAATTTCACAATCTCATTCTCCCTTATTCATAGTTTCAACACTTAGTCAATTTTCCAAATCAATTTCCAAAACGAACTCCACTTTAAAATAAATTCCTTTACTTATCCAAATTGTTTCAAAACCCATTTATCCCACATTCACACCTTTATTTATGATTTAAATTCTTATTCAAATCGTAAATATTAATTTCATATTTTATTTCGAATTCTCCTTTTATTTTTTTTCCAAACTCATTTCAAAACTGAAATTTTAAAAAAAATATTTTTTCGTACTTTACAAAACAATATTGCTTAAGTCTCCAAAAGTCTTTTTTTTTCATTTATTTAAAATCTCTATCTTTATTTCCATACTCAGAATTTGTTTAATAGAATTTAAAAATCAAATTTTTATATTTTTCCAAGTTCAATCTTTAATTTACCCAAATTCATTATATTACTTTACTTAAAAATTTCCTTTTTATTTCTATTTAAAAATATCCAAACTTATATATTTTCATTTCATTTTTCTAAAATACCAATATATATTCAACTAAGCCATAACACTCAATCATTCCAATTCCCAATAAAATCCATCACAAATTATCACATAGATCGCATTATTGAATATAAAGTAAATTCAACATTTGTGGAATCCAGGTGGATTCCTCCAACCTATTTTCCTACATCCACAGATGTTAGCACAACAATTTAAAATACCAATCATGCTTAAAGGTGGGATATCGCGGTATAAAGGCTCATCCACTATTATGCGGGAAGCATAAGGTCTCATCCGCTATATAATGCGAGAATCAATCACTCTAACATATGTATACTGTTATATAATATAACACATCCAGTCAATCCAATCAATAATAATTTAAATTAACTATTTAAATTAACTAGAAATCAAAGATGAGTGAGATTAACTCACCTTTGATTTTGTTTGCAACCCAATCGAAATTAGCTTGCTTTCTTCACGATGTTGGACCTTGTACAAACATCATACAGTTTATTAATATGAACTAATCGAACAATAAATTACCATTTATTAATTTAATTAAAATTAATTATTTAATTTTTAAACTAATTTTTCCCTTGTAAAAATCTTTTAGTAACTAAAATAACTAAATAAATTAATTTAACAAACTACCACAAAATCCATTGTTTAAAATAACTAGCGAATTTAAAATACGTATATGTATATTTATTTTTTTCTTGACACTACCTATATATTAAACATGCATATAAAATTTTCTTTCAAAACTCTATATATATATATATATATATATACTTACAAAAATAAACTATATTAAAAATCTAATTTCTATAAATTCTTCAACATTTAAAACTCCTATGTATATATATTTTATTTCCTTTCCACAATCTTTCCTATATATATATATATATTTAGTTTAAAGTTCCATGAATATATATATATATATATATATATATATTTAAAATTCAATTAAAATAAAACAACCCTATATACATGTATATAAATATATTCATTGAAGAAAATAAACTATTTATGAATCTTACTGTTACTATATCTTTTTTTTTAAATAAACCAGTACTTAAAGTATGTATATATCTATCCATTAATTTTTTTTCTTCTCTACGTACATATATATGTACATACATATCTCGGAATTCGATGAAACTAGTTTCATTGGATTCGAAATAGTGTATTATTATTGGATTTCAAATTTCATAGCGTTTGAAGTTGTCGTTTGGTCGTACGGGATAGAAACCCGATGGAATTTATATCAAAATTTAATTTAACAACTGGGTCCCAAAAGCTATTTTCTCCATACGATCGAATTAGGCCTTGAAACCTTTTTCATTGCATTTGGGATAGGGGTTTAACATTATAAACGCCTAGTGGCATGCCTCGATAGGAGGTTGAGATTTTTGTTGCGAATTCAAGAAGAATTAAATTTGAATTTAAATTCAAAATATATATATTATAATTTCTTTGCAACATTGTCGCAAGTACAAACACGTGGAGAAATTTCTGAACACGTGTTCGTTAGTTTAACATGCATTGCCTTTCTCTTAAATAAAAATATATATACAAATGAAGAAAATAAAATTTCTCGGCTTCATTTCAAAACAAAATCAAACAAATCAAACTGAGCTTTCCCCTTCCTCTTTCAAAACACAATCGATATCAATTTTATAAAAAGGAAAAAAAAATGGCATCTTCCTCCAATCATTCGAAATTGAATCGAACTCTAGGCGAGAGCGGCAATAAGGGGGACGATCTCGTTCAAAATCGAGTAGCTTCTCGTTTGTACGGTAGATTCAAAGGGTGGGCAGATCTGTTTTGCGGCAGCTATGATGTCGCTGTCGACTGGGTCTCGCGATGGAAGTCAAGAGGCGCGTGTCAGGGAGGCTCTCATTGGATTCGTGGTCGCGTGAGGTATGCGAGGTGTTGATGATGAGATGTGGCATCGCTGGGCTCGCGATCAAGTGAAGAGTGTTGGCATGACGGTGAAGAAATGCGACGATGTGGGTCGTGAGTGCGGTCGAGGCCTGGTTCGAGCAAAGTTATGTACGACTTAATTGTTTCAGTTTAAAGTGATAATATCTGTATATAAAAAAATGTGTTACAGAAAAGAAGGATTTTGTTTAATTTATATATATGTATATCTACATGAAGCTTGCTTTATTCTTTATTTTTTAATTTAAAATTGATTACATGTGTGTGTGTGTGTGTGTATGTGTATAAAGAAAGGGATTTACTATTTTACAAATGTATACAGAAAATTATATATATATATATATATATATGTAGTTCAAACATGAAGTTTTTAGTCAGAAGTATATATGCAGATAAGATTTTGAAGTGAAAAAAATATAGGAACTTTGAACTAGTTTTTTTTACTACAAAGAACTTTTGTAATTATATAAGATTTTGGAATTATATGTAAAATAGTAAATACATATATATAAGATTTTGGAGAAAAATATAATAAGAGTTTATATAAAGATTAGATTTTTAAAACCCGTATAGCATATTTTTATATATGCCGGTTGAAAAATGGAAAATAAAAACAAAATACAATTTACTAATTTATTTTAGTCATTAATTTGTTTGGTTAACTTATGTAATTATTTTTGTTGCTAAAATATTTTATTAAAAGGGAAATTAGTTTAAAAATCAATTTCTTAGTTGATTAAATTTATTAAAAGGAAATTCATTTTTCGATTATTCTAAATATTAATAAATTGTATAAATGTTTATACAAGGTCTAAAAATTGTGAAAACAAGCTGGAAGGGAAATGGATTGCAAAGAAAAAGCAAAGGTGAGATCTTCTCACTCAAGATCTTCTCACTCAATCGGAATAGTTAGAATTTAAATTATTGATTGATTGTTTGGAGGTGATATTATATATATATATATATATAGACACACACACACACACATATTGGAGTGATTGATTTCCTACATTATATAGCGGATGAGACCGTATGTGCCCCGCATAGTACCGGATGACCCCATATACCGTGATATTCCACCTCGAAGTGGAATTGGTATTTTATATTATGCTAACATTTATGGATGCAAGGAAACAAGTTGGAGGGATTCAACTGGATTCCTCAATTTGTTTGAATTTATTTCATATGATGCGATATGATTTATTGATAATCTTTGATTGATTATATTGATAATTGAAATTATTGAAGGCTATGCTTTGGCCGAATATATTCTGATATTTTTAAAATACCAGAAATATAAAGTAGGGAATGTTAAGTAAAATAATTTTAAGAATTGGATAACTTTAAAGAAGGAATTTGGAAAAGGATAAAAGTTGATTTTGAAATCTTATTGAATAAATTCCAAGTATAAGGAAAAAGATTTTTTTTAATAAATGGAAATAAATGGATTTTGAGAACTTAAGTAGTATTGTTTAAAAGTTGAAGAATTTATTTAAAATTCGGATTTTAATGGTTTGGGAGAAATAAAGGAATTTATTTTAAAAATGGAATTAGTTTTGGAAAATCGATTTGAAAACTAATTAAATGTTTGAAATTATGCTTTTAAAGGAGAATGAGTCTACGGAAATTATAAACAGGTTTTTACAAAGAGGAATAAGATATCAGTGGATATTTGGAAATGTAAATTCACGATGAAATTTATAAAGGAATGGGTAAATTTGTTTTAAAAATAAATATTGTTTTATTTTTAAAAGCGTGGAAAGAAAATTTACGAATTTGGGATGTAAATTGAGATAAATCATGAAGAATTTATTAATTGATTTAAAAGGATTATTTTGGAATGGAAAGTGTATTTTCCCTGGAAAGCCGAGTATGTTTTTAAAGTAGCTTTTAAATATAAATTAAAAGTTCTAAAGTTGGTTTTAAAAAGAATGTTTTCGGAGAAATTATTTTCTTAAATAGTTTTTGAATTTTTAAAAGTGTATCTTAATTAAGTTAATTGTAGAAGTGATTATTTTAAAGATTTAACTAGCATTTGATTTTGAAGTTGGTTATTTAAATAATTATATCCTATCTAATAATTTTATTTTTAAAATTAGTTTGGGGCTTAAGTTTTACATGAGATATTAGTGTAAAATTCATAACTAATATTTTAAATAAATGTTTTAAAATATTTTTTATTTTAAGTGTTTCCAAGTATATATTTGGATAAGTGATTTAAATTATTTTAAAGTATTTGGACTTGGCAAATTTTCAGTGGAAATGAACAATATTTGGAAATTTATTCCGCGAGAGGGAAGTGATTTGAAAATTGTTTTCAAAGGGTTGAAGTGTGAAAATATATCTTGCAAAGATATATCGAAATAAATAATTTGGGGAAAATTATTTAAATCCGATGGTTGTTTATGTTTATAAATTGATAATTAAATAACCGACTATCAATATTGGCCTTTAAGATGACATTTGAATTTCGATGCGACCGGGGGTCGGATTACAAATGGTTATCCGAAAACGACATCAAATCTTAAAGGTGGATCTTTGATCAAAGATGGAAATTTGTTGTGACTTAATTTAGATATGAAAGTATCCACCTGTTTTTAAAAATAAGCGCTCATTATTCGAATAAGCCGGGGAGGACATTAAGTCATAAAACCCATTCCGAATAATGATACAACGAAATGGAATTGCATTTGAAGATGGTGTTTGAAGACTGGGTATTTTCAAAAACAAAAGGATTACCTGTCGATTGTCTCTGCACTGAGTTGCTCCGGTATAGAGATTACCTTATTTGATGTGGAGTCCGGACGTGATTAGGGGATATCCAGATTTGCAAGGACTTTCTCCTTAATTGGACGAAGTGCCTTCAGTTCCATTCAGACCGAAGATGGACTTGTATGGATGTATGTCCGACATTATACTTTAAGATATAAAGCTAGTTTCTATCAAATACATTTCTGTTTGGTGGCAGAGAATTTATTCTCTTAGCTTAATACCCTTCTCTGAGATGTACGAGCTCAGAGGTTTTGTAGTTGATGGTTACTAGTGATATATTCCCAATTTGGTAACGTGGCATGCTAAGTGCGGATCATTGGTTGATCGAAGCATGGATTTTGTGAAAACGTAGCTTTGTGGGACGAGACTTCATCGAACCTCACACCCCGAAAATGGTCGAAACAGGAAAGAATGTAGCAAGGATATGAGGGTCGCGCCCCTCAAGTTATGTGCATATCCTTCTGGATAAAAGTGGTATTTTGGTATGGAGTCCAGATATTTAACTTGTGTGGATAAAAAAGTGGTATTATGGTATAGATCCTAGATATATACATATGTGGTTGTTGGAATTGAGGCGCCTCGGTAAAGGTCGGTTACGACCGGGGGATGGCATACTCGTGACAGTTAGTTACCAAGTTATAGAGGTAACACGGCCTTGTGTTAGCAGAGATCTGGTTAGGTTCTCGGGGCGTCCCCCCAGAGGCGTACCCTTCGGATAAAGGAAGTTCATTGGCCTTGACCATTTATTGGAAATCCAATCACTCAATACGAGCCCGGTACGGTTTTATTTGTAGAACCTGCCATCTAACATGGTAGCTATAGTAGGCATACTATAATGGTACGTATGCTTGCTAAGATTCATATTCTACTTTCGAAATGTTTTTCCACATTATGCAATAATAATAATATCCAAAGGATTTTTGCGTATCAAGCATGTTTGACTACTATAAGGAGAAACTTTCCCCAAGTGTGCGATAGCATTGTGTAGCCGGGAGACCTTATGGTAGTTTCGTTTTCCAAAAGCATGAACAAATTTCTTTTTCTTTCCTTTTGGTACAAATAACTGTTTTTATATTTCACACCAGTCCCATGACTAACTTGGAGTTTATTGTTTCCTTTTCTAAACTCTGGATGCCCTTGATTTTCCACAGGGGCAGCCTAGAGTCAGGTTATCAGTAGTTCTGGAGCTAAGTTAGGAAAGTATGCTGTGGAGATTAGGAGACAAGCTAGATGATGAGACATATCATTCATATATGATGTTACTTTTCCGCTATTGTGTTGTATATGGATCTGATGATTTAATGTATAAAACAAATAGTTCTTTTGTTTAAAGATTAGTTATTTATTTATTATATATTGTTCTACTGTGATTGTGAGATTCTGATATTGTTTCTATTTCTTCTTCTACCTTCTTCTTCTTCTTTAACACTAACGATTTGGATTTCCGGCATTCGATTGTTCGGCATTTGATACAGTGGACGTATCGATGTCGATTTTCGGGCGTCGAAAAATCGGATCGTTACAAAGTTTGCTTTTATTGTGTTAAATCATCATTTAATTCAATGTTAAATTTAATTGTAAATTTAACACCTATTAATGATAATCAGTTATCTATTGATGTTTATTGGTTGGTTTGGATGTTGATTGTGTTGTATGTTTGATGGTTGATACTGGATGACTAGATGTTGTATTTTATACTGTTATAACACTGCAAGTTCCCTATGGGTCAAAATGATACATACCCGAACGATCTGTAGATTAGGAAAAATCATTATGGGTTGAAATGGTAGAATCGGGCGATTTTATCGATTTTATTTAATTCAGGATTGCGGTTTGAAATGATATATAACTATAAAAAAATTAATTTGCAAATTGAAATGATAAAAATCCATATCACTTAACCATAGGGTAGAATATTATATACGGACATCAGATTAGTTAAATTAAATGATTTTTAATTCCTTAAAGTTTGAATTCAATGAACAGTCATTTTGAAATAGAAATTGATTTATATAAACAGAATTATTTTCGATAACCATGCGTTAATGTTGAAATTGGAATTGATTTAATGAATTGTTCAAAGGATTTAAATTGGAATTTCAAAGTTGAAGTGTCAAATGTAAATGAATTTATCGGGATTGAGTTATTGAAAATGTTTGGATATAACTTTGAAATATATTTTAAACTATTTTAATTAATTTAAACTAATTTTATGAATTAAAACTATTTTAATTTATTTTAATCTATTATAACTTATTTAATCCAATTTAATCTATTTTACCTATTTTAAACTAATTAAATGTATCTAATCTATTTTAAATCTATTTAATATAATTTATATCTATTTAATCAATTTTAAATTTATTTAATTTATTTAAAATCTACTTAATATAATTTAAATTTCTTTAGTCTATATTTAATCTATTTAAATCATTTTAAATCTAATTAAATCTATGTAAGTCATTTTAAATCTAATTAGTTCAAATTTAAATCTATTTAAACTATTTTTACTACTTAAATTATTTTGTTCTATTTAAGCTATTTTTAAACTATTTATGACTATCTAATCTATTTTCTAAAATTTCAGACTGTGTAAAGTTGAAGTATTTATATTTAAATCCTTGATGATTATACAACCTACGTTGGAATTTGGAATTGATATCTTTTTGTGAAATGACATATTTGAGTAAATATGATGGTTTTGGAAGAGGATTTAATTAACCTATCTTTTTGGTAATTTCAAAAGTGAATATGATTTTTAAAGTGAATATGGTTTTGAGAATATGATATTTTGATATCAATTGTGAATTGACTTTTGAAATGTAAAAGAACCATCCAGTGCGAAATAAGCGTTTGGTTGTTAAAGAGACCGGGATCGGATATTGTCATACTCTCTGCCAATACCGAAAATCACTTTAACAACTGTGTACGTGGTGGAGACTCCCGAATTGAAGTAGGATGGTTTGGCGAACGATTCTGCATAAGGTATTTACGTGACCCTGACTCCCATGAATCAGCTTAGATGTGGCTAAAATAGGAGCTATACCGGGCCAAGGGAGGTCATTCCTTCTATTGGGCATATTTCTTCAATACTATATTTTGACTTTATGATTGGTTTGATGGCCACCCATCGGTTTTGATTATAGGAGTGTGTCCGAGGTGGGCGGTAGTAACTGTTATGCATTGCCACCAGGCTGGGAGTGCAATAGGTATATCTACCCTGGAATTGCCTCGAATGCCGTGTTCACATAACCTATCGCGCCTTCTATGAGTTTGTTTTGTACCATACATATGGAGTGCCCTCTGGATAAACCTCACGGAGGAGCGCACGGTACTGTATAGACTATAGGAATATATAAAATGTGTTAAGGGGGATATGGGTAACGACTTAAATCTATTTTAATACTTTACTTTACTATAGACACAATTATAATAGCATTATGTAATACATAGTAGATAGTTTAATGGATCCTTATGAGAAGGAAATCTCGAACATCTTTTAAGTTATTGCACTCATGTTAGACACTGGATAAGAGATGTCAAAACCCGTAAACATCTCTGATGCCATTACACTCGTACTTATTTACTATTGATTTAACTTACATAAGATTTTTCATTACTGACTTGAGTTTTTTTCTTTCCAATTCGCCTGGGTTAGCTTGAGCTTTTCAATATATCAAAGACACTTTCTAGAGGACGAAGACGAAGATTTGTATACTATTATTACTTATTATATTACTTCCACCGCATCATGTTGTTCCGTTTCATTTGTTATTTATTTCTGTTGAATGTAACTCTGATTCTGTATTATAAAATTTTAGTCAATGTTATTTGTAAACCGCTTCATGAACTGTTTATTTGATTATTATATTTTTTCATTCCGGTGCGAGATTTTGTATTCGTTTTCTTTCTTTCTCTGCTTTTTCTTATTTTCCCCCATAACAATCTACCCTTTTGAATGGTTTGATTCTGACGTTTGTGGTTTATCGTCGATTTAAACCGCCCAAAAAGGCAGGACGTTACAATTTTCAAAAATTGTTTTTAACAGTAATAATATTTAGAAGTTATCATATTTTGAAAATAACTTTGAAAGAAATAACAACATTGAACTCACTTTAGTCGCTGGGAAATAATTTCGGGGATGGCTGCAGCATCATCATTATTCATTTCAATTTTTCGAGTGAGAATTGCTACCAAAAGAAATTTATTTCCTGTTAAAACAAGTTGTTAATATTTCAAAGATATAATTTGATATTTAAAGTAGATATGTATGATATTATCTTAAAATATTTTAAATGTAAAATTCGGGTGTTTGAATTTTGAGATTTTCAGCTGAGAAGGTTATTGTATGATATATAAGAGTTTTAAAAGTATTTGAAATTGTTTGTTAAAGTTTAAAGATGTTAAACATGTAGTTTTGAATATAAACTAACATAAATGCGTTGCATTTTGGTAGTTCACAATTTCACGGCCCGAAACTTTAAACGGACTTGTATTATTCAGTATAAGTTGGAATTCATTGAAACAAGAATTTTCCCGACCATCATAATCATAGTTTTCATATGAAAGTGGAAAATCAAGTTGTCTTTTAATAAAACTCAAGTTATGTCCAAATAAAATTTTAAAATCCGTCACGTTTTGGTAGTTTGTAAACTATATTATTTTCGAACTATTAAAATGGTGAATTAAATAGGGTTTGGAAGTTTGTTTAATAAATTTGGATATGTAAAATAAATCTGAATTGGTATATATACTCTTTTAGATAAAAGAGTATATATTAGTTTAGACTTGAATCAAGAAATGTTTATTCACTTAAGTAAAAGTGGTAAGAAATAGTTTAAACTTTAAGTTCAAAATTATGAAATGAATGGATTTACAAAATGAACAAAATAGGAAATGAACAGGTTATAAAACCAAGTTTGAAAATATTAAATTAATAAATTTGTGTTTATGGATATTTATGAACTTAAGTAAAGTCTAACTTTAGTTTAAGTTAAAAGAATGATTCTAAACTGAGACTTTGGGAACTTGAATGTGGGTGCTTTTGAAATTATTTTCTAAGATTTTGAAAATAATATTAGTATTATTTAAAATATTTACTGTCATGACCCGCATATTTTAACGATTTTATAACAGAATTAATTGAAATTTTTCATGAAATTAAATTATAAAATTTTGCAATGGAAATTTGATATTTCGAATGCGTCTATTTTAACATAGCATCTGGTAATTTTTTATTGGAAAATACGAAAGTTTGTTCTATGTGTAATTTTCAATTTCAATTTAAAATCATTTAATTTCATGAAAATAAAATGTTTTCGAAATCTAGATATTTTTACCTAATAAAAATGTTTATCATTTTCTGAGTGAGACGTCGTATTTCGTTTCATTGAATTTGGACTGCTCTAGCCTCGTTTATCTTTTTATCGACGTTTTAATACAAGTTTGGCAGCAAATATCAACTTTTGATCGGATTGTTGTATCGCTGAAATTTGTGTACCATTCTGTTCATCTTGTCGTGCCGATCCCCATAGTATATTCATCTGTTCATTTTGGTGTCCGGTAAGCGACGAAAACCATGAAACGGTTTACCGTATCATTACCCATTTTGAACACTTTTTGTTTTCCCTGCTTCTCTTCTTTATCCACCGTAGGAATACCAAAAGCTATTAGCATTTATTCCCTGAATTCAATAGTTCTGACTTTTGGTTATTTCCAACGGTTGCTTTTATTTATCCTTTGGCTTACTTTATTTTCTTTGCTTTTTTGTTTGTTTTTTTTGATCCAATGAAGAAATATATAATATAAAATAGAATATAATTCTTATTCATGCTTTCTTTCTTCCCTCCTAAAGCTTATGCTTGCATCGTCTCAGCCTTCACTACCGTACCCATGCCACGTCCACTCTCTACCAACCAAAAGCAAAAACCGCCACCTCCTTTCCATCCTCCACCCATCACGTGCGCCTTCTACAACCCTAACCACCTTAACCACGTAGCCAACCCGAGGATGCCCTACCACCTTCCACGTGGACGAACTGCACGACCCATCTATGGTCGATTTTCCCTTCCCATGTCATGTTAGCCGCGACCACCACCCCTCATCAAAACCCAGCCCGCCTACGTCAAGCAAACCACGATCGACCAATACCCATCAACTGTCGAC
The DNA here is from genome assembly GCA_030765085.1 of Allium cepa. Lineage (NCBI taxonomy): Eukaryota > Viridiplantae > Streptophyta > Magnoliopsida > Asparagales > Amaryllidaceae > Allium > Allium cepa. The sequence continues at coordinate 172,612,247 of CM060932.1, forward strand.
CCATACTGACCTCTACCAGATCCATGTGCAAGCCCTACCAAAAGGCCTCCCTTGCCTTGTCAACATCGCCACCCACTATACTACCTTCATCCCACTTATAACCAATTTTTGTCGAGCAGTCCTAATCTCCAAACCTGCCTACTCTTCCACTTCCCATTACCGAAGACTCATGCAATCGTACCTCCTACATTACCTCCATGTCAATTCCTATCACAACCCCTCCGCATGCATAACCTATCGCCTTGCTGTCATATATTATTGAGGGTAGTATATATGGATTCAATTTTTCTGTATATTTGCATTTTGTCAGCCGTTCAACCTGTCCCTACCAAAGCAGCCACCAACCCAAACATATTCGAGCCCCTCCCTCTCTTTTTCTTTTGTCCGTGCCAAGCAAACCAGCCTTATCCGAGCCTTCTCCCTTCGTGCAGCCAGGAGAAGCAGAATATATGATTATCTGTTGAAGGGATATGCTAACATATGTATGTTTATACTTATTTGCTAGCAGCTTTTATATAAGGTAAGTTTGTAGATTTCTGTTTTTATATATATATATATATATGTATGTATGTATGTATGTATGTATGTATGTATGTATGTATATGTATATGTATATGTATATGTATATGTGTATGTGTATGTGTATGTATATGTATATGTATATGTATATGTATATGTATATGTATATGTATATGTATATGTATATGTATATGTATAATAGTAATATGTAAGTTATATACATATGTTTTCCAAAGATTTGCATTGTGGCTGACGTGTTATATATATGTTATGGTAATCTTGACTTTTAAAGTAATGATGTGTTCAGATTACTATATAGTATGTTTACAGGTATATATATATAACATGTTATAGTATTTACCTAAAATTATGTTAGTACTTTAATAAAGATTTGTAATAACTGTAATATATATATAGTGTAGGTTTAATTAAAGAATTTTGAAAATTTTAGGTTAATAAATATTGAAAAACAAAATCATATTTATATATATGTAATATAGCAGCTCATTTGTATTATGAGCTATTTATTAAATCATGTTCGCTTAGTCATTGCTTTGTAATTGGTAGCCTTCTGTTTGATTTTATATATTGTTTTACAAATATTGTTTTAGGTATTGTTTTTGAAAATATAAAATATTTCGATTTTAAGTTATATGTGGTTAAAATGTAATATTGATTTTTAAATATACGTGTTTTAAGGATAATGATTTTTAATTATATATATATATATATATATATATATATATTATTTTAATATTTTTTTAAATTAAAATATTGATTTTAATAAAATAACAATAATATTTATTTTCTGTATATATCAAGCTGATGTGATTTTTTCTCATCGATTCCTATTCATTAACTTCGTCCGTCAAATCTGTATTCAGCTACTCCGCTTTGATATTTATTATTTGGATTGGTCGATTGTCGAATTCGTGATTTATTCCGTATGCTTGTCCTGTTCTCTCTCTAGCCTCAAAAGGTGAGCAATCACTCACGATTAACATTCATATATTTAGTAAATTTAATTCACATGAAATGACAATTGAAATATGCTGTTAAATTTGAATTGTTAAGTTATTTAATTGTTAAATATGATATGCCATTATCTACCATTGTTTACCTATGATATATGACACCATAACCTGTTGTATATATCAAATTTAAATTGTTATTGATGATATATGCATGTTGTTGATATATCATTTCAATCATATCTGTTCTCACTCTACAAGTTCATGTTAGTTTAGAAATCTCTATGGGTTGAAATGATACATACCTGAACGATATTATAGATTAGGGGAGAATCGTTAAGGGTTAAAATGATAAACCCAAGCGATTTTCATTGATTTTGAATTTTTAGGATTACAGGTTGAAATGATATATTCCCCGTGGTAATTTAAATGGCGGATTGAAATGATAAATATCCGTATCACTTAACCACATGATAGAAAATTATATATGGATATCATTGGTCTATATTTTGAAAAGGATTTCTAAATTCTTGTAAGGAAATATATGGGTTTTGATAAATAGTGATTTTTAAAAATATAATATGCAAATGTTATTTTTATATGTAAATTTAGATTTTTAAATTATATGTTTTGGAAATTTTAAATTTATTAGTTAGTTTTGAAAATATAAATTTTAAGATTTTCTTCTAACTTTATTTTTTAAAAATATATAAAACAAGATTTAATTCAATAAAATTTAATTTAATTAATATATATCATGTTTAAGTATTTATTTAAAATTTTATTTTAAAAATAGATTTTATAATAACTTTAATAAAGTAAGGTTGGGAAGATAAATTGAAATTGATCTGATTAAGAATTTTATTTAAATAGGATTGATTTGAACTTGTCGATTTTGAAAGATATGATTGATGACTTTATTTGATAAAAAGCGATTAATTGAATATTCTCATTTTAAATAAAAATGTGACGAAATATTTAATATTGATTTAAATTTATAAATTGAGATTTTATTTAATTATTATTAATATGCTTAAGTGAATATTTTCCAATTTGAATAAAATTAAAGTTAAATGCTGAAATATAAATGAAACTTGTATTGTAAATGTTTGAATATTTAAACTTCGAATCTTATTGGACTTTAAGTGATAGTTCAAACTTGAATTTGAAATCGATAAAAATTGAAATGGGTTGTTGAGAATTTGAATTGAATCTCTAACCCTTTAAATTGAAAGTGTTGAACCAGGATTGATTAAAATTGAATTTTGGAATTTAAGTTGATTTGAATCGATTTGTGGAATTGGATGAAACAATTCTAATTTGGAAATTATTTCAGTATAATCTCTTTAAATAAATATAAACCATTTTAATTTACAACTATTGTAATATATAAATTATTTTAATATATAAACTATTCTAATTTATAACTATTTTATTATATATACTATTTTCAATATCTAAACTGTTTATGTTGGAACTGTTATGATTACGGAAATATTATGATTTTAAAAGTGTTATGATTTCAAAAGTGTTATGATTTCGGAAGTGTTATAATTTTGAAAGTGTTATGATTCTGGAAATGATTATTTTAAAGCGGATAATGATATCGAATTGATATGGTTTTGAAATGAAAATGATATTTTGGTATGAAGTATGAACTATTTGAAAAGAAATGACCACGGTGTGAAATAAGCCTTTAATTGTTAAAGAGACCGGGATCGGATATTGTCATACTCTCTGCAAATACTGAAAACCACTTTAACACTGTGTACGTGGTGGAGATTCTAGAATTAAGTAGGATGGTTTGACGATGATTTCATATAAGGTTTTAGCTAGCCCTGACTCCCGTGAGTCAGCTTGATGTGGCTAAAACAGGATCTATATCGGGCCAAGTGGAGTCGATCCCTCTATCGGACACATTTCTTTGATGCGATTCTATTGCTTTTGTGATTCGATTGTGTGCACCTTTGATTTGGGAGTGCGTCTCGAGGTGGGCGGTAGTAGTTGCTATGCATTACCACCAGTCCGGGAGTGCAAATGGTATTTCTACCCTGGCATTGCCTCGCGTGCCTTGTCAAATGCGTTATCGTGCCTTCTACAAGTTTGTTTTGTACCTTACCTATGGGGTTCCTCTGGGTAAACCACTGGTTTGATGGAGCTTACGACATTGTATAAACTACGGGAATATATAAAATGTGTTAAAGAGGATATGGATAACGCCTTAACACTATTTTAATACATTACTTACTGATAGACATATTACAATAGCGTATATTACTATATAGTAGATAGTTCCACAGATCCTTAAAGGATGGAAATCCCAAATATCTTGTAAGTTTCTTGTATTTCAGTTGACATTTCACTTGTGTTAAATTTACTGGTATAAGAATGTTAATCCTGACTCCAGTGTTTTGTGTTTTGCATTATGCTCGGGTCAGAGTGAGTGTCATAGCATTTGAGACTTACCTTTGGAGATTGAAGTTTTGTTTGAAGATCTATCTATCCAGCTTTCAGTTACTTCAGTTTATTCCTGTCATTAATGTTGAGACTTTTCAATTGCTTATGTATTAGAAATTCATTTGTATTTGAGATTCTATTGTATTTTGTTTCAGACTCTGATGTTTTATAGTGACTTCATGGACTACTATTTATCTATTCCACTGCTTATTGTAATAATACTCTGTGTTTGTGATTCTGTGATTGATTTATTTACTATATACGTTAAGTTTTGCTAAATATAAATTAACAATCTGTTGTTTTGAGCAATTCAAGTCTGACATCAGTGGTTGATTGTTGATTTGTAAAGTTCAAAATACCAGGTCGTTACATTTACGAATAAAAGTTGTTTTCAAAAGGGAATTAAAAAGGAAATAAGTCATGTACTCTCCTCTTCTGTTACTGGAAAATAATTTTAGTGATGACGGCTGCATCTTCGACATTCATTTTCGAGTCTCAAAGTGGGAGAGGCACTTAGTAGCTATGTTATGCATTTGATTCAATAAATAGATTTTGATTTAAAATTTCTAAATATAATTTGATATATATAAAAGAGATGAGTCTATATATCATTTCAAAATGATTTGGAAAGAAATTCGATGTTTAGTTTGTACTTTCTTTATAAATTAATAATTTTCACTAATTGAAATGAAATGAATTAATAAAATGATTTATTTATAAAATAGTCCAGAAATGATTTGGTATGAAATATGTTAAACATAAAGTGAAATAATTGAAATTTAATTAGTTGAATGTAAATGAAATAGATGCAAAAAAAATTAGAAGCAAAGCAATTGGATGTTAATAAAGAATGGATGTTAATAAGGGATGATAGTGTATAAATAAACTGTTGACATCGGATAATGTAAATTGATATAGTTTGGGTTAATTAGATGAATATTATTTGTCGAATGGTTTCTTTTGTTGCAAATCATAGTTATAACTGCTTCTGATTACATATGATTGTTATGTTATGTATTAGCGCTTATGCTTATGATTCAGATTAGAAATTCATGTTATATGCTCCTATTAAACTCATAGATGTTTCTATATCTTATTATAAGTGACTAATATTCAAATTTAGTTGAGATAGGTATATATAAAGACCGTTTGGACGTTTATGCGATTCGACACGCTTTTGCTCGCTTAATTTGAGCGAACTCGCTCATATTAATAATAAGGTACACATTTCGGATCGCATACCGTACTTTTATATGTTTTCCCCTACGGGATGTATATATTTATATACCTATATTGTAAATTTTTCCGATCGAGCCGCGCGAAGGAGATGCTGCCAAAATTTTCGTAAATTCGGGTGTTAGAAAATTTTTAAGAGTATAAAATTTTATAACTTGTTACAAAGAAGCCAATATCATAGTGGCATAGTAGAAGCGTGTTAAAGGTTTTGAAATAGATTTTAATGTTTTATATGTTGATTATTTTGAGTAAAATATATCAAATGTTAGATTCCTTATTTAGTTCCTTTTCGAGGAAGAAAAGTTTTGAGTATGGGAGATTGTAACGACCCTTATTTTAAATTATTAAATTTAATGTAATATTGAGAAAAAATGGTTAGAAATAAATTTTAATGACTTATTAATGTAATTTATTGAATATGAACTCAGATAGAATTTTTAAATAGCACAAATTCCATAAGATAAAAGATAATAACTTATATTAGAAAGTAAATTAAAACATAATGAATTGTAAGTAATTGGTAACAGAAATTAAAATAATCAATGTTAAGTTAATAAAGATTTTAATGAGTGTTTGTTAAAAGTAAAAGCATAAGTTTATTTATATGAAATTATATTTTGGACAAGTATAAATTTCAGAAATAATAAAACATTTATTTGTTGAGAAATAAATAAATTTTGCTCTATACAATAATTGCAAAGATGTTGAATTACTGTAAAATGAAAGTATTTGTTTTATTATTTGTATTCATTTTTAAAGTTAAAATTTATAAGTTAAATAAATTATATTTCAAATACAACGATTTAGTTTACAATTAAATTGTCTAAAATTAATATTTGAAATTATGTAGATAATTGAATCTTGAATTTAGTATGGATGAAAATGATTTCAAAAGTTGATTTAAATTCTACTTAAATTAGAATGGAGTTAGTGAACTTTTAAAATTAGATTTAAAAGTGATTAAATTGATTTTGAAAATTACTCGTTTCAATTAACGTGTAAAAATAGCTTTTTATGGGCACTGTCTCGGACTTCGACGAAAGCAGGTTCATCGGATCCGTAATAGTGAATTATTATAGGAGTTCAAGTTTCGTAGCGATTGGACCTGTCGTTTAGTTGTGCAAGCTTGAAATGCGTAGAATATATTTTTAAAAATTTAACTAAAATAATTTTATTTTGAAAAGCTATTTTCTAAATATGATGGAATTGGCTCCCTATAGTATCATTGTGTTCGGAATAGGGGTAACATATAGAACAGCAGGCGTCACCCTTCTTTTGGAGTTTGAAATCTTCAAGGATGAATAGTGTCATAGGAAATTTTCAATAAATAGCCTTGACTTTCCTTCATTTGCAAAACCTAAGTCCATAGCAACCAATTATAACCCTCGATCCAGTGGCCGAGATTGTCCGCATAGATTGGAGCCGTTTTTGGCGAACTCTCCAACATAGAAGTTGTGTGTGTGAGCTAGGGAAACTCATTTATGGCGACTGATCGTCAATGATGTGGCATAGATCTGGGTTTGAATGAGACAGATTTGGGTTGTTAACCGCGGCGTCGACAGTGATCTGGAGCCATACTCGGCAGCGTAGGTAGGGCCGGGGTCGAGGCAGTGGCGGCACGAAAGCACGGCGGCATCATCTCGGAAGTAGGCAAGGCGCGATCGATCAAGGTTCAAAAAAATAAAATAAAGAAGAGCCTGTGCGTGCGGATCAGAATACAAATGAGGGAGAGGAGATGGGTTAGATTAATTTTATGTTAATTATTATGTTAATTCCATTTTAATTTTATCGAATATTATTTAATATGTAGCTTTTTCGTACGAGGTCGGTTTTGGAGCGAAACAAGTCGTGTTGCATTCGTATCGACATCCTTTATGACATGGTGTTGGATTCCAATTTATCTGAATCTAACAAAATTTTGGTTCAAATAAAGGTGAGTGATTAAACCATCCGTGAATTTTTGTCACGATCCGTGAATTTCGGTAATTAAATTTTCCATATTTATAAGATTTTTGAAAGAAATTTATAAAGAAATATAATTGTCATAATTTGTAATGCAGTAAATGTTAAGAATTAACCTATTAAATATTATATTGATTAAAATGGACTTAATTAAAAAGGTTGAATTAAATGAAATCCTATTTATTGGAACCTAATTGATTGGGTTTCCAAATGTCTAATAAATGAGTTATTGCAAGAGATTGTAATTTGAATAAATTTCTAAGGACTGAAGTAGTGAAAGGTTTATACCTGCATATAAATTGAATATGAGAAATTAGAGGTAAGTATTAAATTGATTTAAGTAATAAAACATTATGAACGGTATTTGATTTTTTATTTAGGAAACATGTTAATGCATGTAATATATATTGAATAGAAACTGAACGTAAATTCAGGTAATAAGGTTAGAACAGGTTGATTTATAATAAATGTAGGGTAATCCCAATTGATTTAAACAATTGTGAAGTTTTTATTTATTTAAAGTAGTAGATTTGCGAAATAGATTTAAAACTTTATCAATTGATACAATAATATGTAATAAATGGAAAATTTATACGAATCAATGTTAGATAATTAATCATAATGTTTGTTGTTGAGGATAAACATTTCTTTAATAATGGTTAAAATATTAACGGAAGTGCGAATGTAAACTTAATAAACATGAATTTATATATAAGGTAAATAATTGGCATAAAGGCTTGGGCTAAGGAAATGTTATTAATTGTTTTAAAACCTTAATTAATATGGGTAATAAATTTAATATAAGAAAAACCAATGCAAATATTGAATTAATCAGTGAAGCAATAATAATAAATAGTAATTTTTTCAAAATGGGTAACATGGGAATTATGTAGATTAATATACATAGTGACTAAAATTGGTAATCCATTTACAATTAATGATAATAGTGTTGGTATAAGCTACTAAGTTTAGATGTCAATGCAATACCAATTAATGGATTGAAGGTGATTGCGAAATTGGAATTCGATAAATGCAGTAACTGATGTAGTGCATATAAATTTATGGAACAAATGAAAGATTTTAACTGATGGTAATTAAAAATTGGAGATAATGTAAATTCCATATGACTATTGGTTAACGTAAAGTTTTAAAAGCAAGATTTATTCATTTAATGGAAGTGTAAAATTCAATAATTTAATTGATTGTAAATAAATGAAATTCCATATTTAATATTACGTTAGTGTAAGTAAGATACCATTTGTAAGTAATGTTAAGGTTAGTCATATTTGACAAATTTATTGAGTTATAAGGATCGGGAATAAAACTTTATAATTATTTTTTTTATAAGTGGATAAATTGCAAATAAGTGGAATATAATATTTAAAATATTACATAAATGAGAATTTAGATGAAAAGTGAGAATGTTATTGTAATGGATTTTGATTTCAATAATTATTCCATCCGTTTTGTTAATAATGAATTCAATAGCAGAATGAAAAGAAAATTTAATAGAAGTTTTGGAAATTTAATTTATAATTTTCTGAATGAAAGAAAATGAAGTTTATGCTGAAATTTATAATTTAATCAGCATTTAAGAAACATCTAAATTTGTTCAAATTTGGATAAATGACTAAGAATTATTAAGTGATAAAAATTTCCAATTCTAAAATTTAAATATAAAAAAAATTTGATTTATTTACTAATTCTTAATTTATTTAATTAATATGAAAATAGCCATTTTGGCCACTGACTCGGATTTCGACGAAACTAGTTTCATCGGATCCGTATCGGTGAATTATTGTAGGCTTTCAAGTTTCGTAGCGATCAGACTTGTCGTTTGATCGTACGGACTCGAAACGCCTTGGAATCGAAACTGAAATCAATTGAAATCAATTTGAAAATATTGATTTTAGCATAACTTCTTCATACGATGCAATTTGAACCTGAAACCTTTTCCATAGCGTTTAAAATATTTTGAAACACCTATTTTGATATATGGGTTTACCCAATTTTGTTTTAGGGTTAGAACGGGCTTTTCGGGCCATAGATTGTTCAGCACGTTTATTTATCTGGTCCATCTACTCTATTTCAACCCTACCTATAAATACCCTGTTATAAACCCTAATTTCTCCTCATTCTCATTTGTCTGTACGTACCTTCTTTCTCAACTCCTCATCCCAATGGCAGAAAAAATCTAATTCCCAAATTACAGAAAATAATTTCAATTACAAAAAAAAAAAAAAAATTGCGGTTCTGCAGCAGCTTCTGGTCGCACTTCGGGTTTCAGAGGAGAAAACCCTAGAGCAACTTTGGGTCAGGAAGAAAATGACTCGGGTCGCTCCGGGTCGTTTTGGCGAAAAATCCAAGCAAACATCGGGGAATTCAGGCGGCGCACCGTAGTCGAACCCGAAGTCGACCCAGGACCAGAATTTTTCATTTTTCAAATTTTCATAACTTTTGCATACGAGCTCGGATTCACGCGCGGTTTGTTTTGCTGGGATCGTATCGGAATTTCTGACGTTTCGGCACACGTTTGGATGAATTTGGTGGCTGTCCAATTTTTGGGTTTAAATAGGATTTGAATTCAATTTAAATTCAAAAAGGTGAGTGTTTTAACCAACTCACAACTATTAAAAATTCTTATGTTTGTTAAATTGATTTTTAATGGGTTTAAAAATTTATTTATAGCTGTTTGGCATATATTTCATCATTATCTCAGTAATTTGCATTCATTTAATTTACTTGTTATTTAATTCAATCATTGCATATAAATTGACAGTTAAAATTTTAGTTAAATTTATCTGTGCATATAAACTGATAGTTAAATTTTAGTTAATTTATTTTACAAAATAAACTGCCAGTAAATACCTGTTATTTATTACCTATTATATATTGATGTATTGTTTGGATTGGATGATGTTTGTGATAAATGGATGTATGATTTTGATGGATGAATGGATGTTTATTTATATTAACTGCAAGTTGTTATGCATTTCATTTCATTCGGGATTGCGGTTTGAAATTATATATAACCGTAATTTTTATTTTAAATTGCGGATTGAAATGATAAATATCTATATCACTTGACCATAGGTTAGAAAATTTTATACAGACACCGTCGGTCAATATATATAATTATTTTGGAATTGATTTCTATGGTTTTGATAGGATACGGTTTAATAAGTATTAAATTTTGATATTATATAAATATTATTTTATAATTATACATATGTAGTTAAATATTGAATTTAAGCTATGTATAATCTGTTAAATAAAAATGATAAGTTGAAATGGAGTTGATAATTTATATTATATGATGAAGTACAGGCTTAGGATATAGAGTTTAAATGATTCAAATAAATTTGGATTGGAAGGTAAATTAGAAATTTAATTGGAATTGAGCGTATTTAAGAACTAAACTCTATAAGTTGATGTAGAACCTTCTTTATCTTGAAAATTTTAAAGGTATGATATTTATAACTGAAATTTTATTTCAAGATAAATTAAATGAATATTTCTAGTATAAATAAATTGAAGGAAATATTTAGTTATAGGAAATTTGAGTTTTATATAATTGATTATGGATTTATCATGTAAATATTCAAGACTAAATAATAGAACATTGAATTTGCTGAAAGAATATATTCCAACCTTAGTTTTGAAATTATTAATACTCAAAATTGATATATATATTGAAATTGAAGTGGTTTTGGAAACTGAAGGTGGAATTTAAATTTATGGTTTTAGACTTCATTTAAAGAAAATATATTTGTAAAGTCATGGAAATATTTACTTAACAGAGTAATTTTTAAAGTTAAACCATTTTATTTTATATACTGTTGAATATCGAAACCATTAAGTTTTAGAAGTTATGGTTTTAAAGCTATAAATTTCAAAGTATTATGGTTTAAAAGTTATAATTCAAATGTTGGTTTCCAGATATTATAAATTTTAAAGTAGTATGATTTTGGAAAAGAAATATATTTGAAAAAGAATGATATTATTGATTTGGGTTTTATAAAAATAATATAAAAATGAGTTTGTTTTGGAAATGGAAATGATATCGTATTTATGGGTTTGAAATGGATAATTATATTCTGGTTTTAAAGTATAAACTATTTTTAAAGACCGCGGTGTTATAATAACGGTTGGTTGTTGAAGAGACCGGGATCGGAAGTTGTCACACTCTCTACCAACTCCGAAAACCACTTTAACAACCGTGTACGCGGTGGAGATTCCAAAATGAAGTAGGTTGGTGGCGGCGTTTCCTGTAAGGTAAATACGTGGACCCGACTCCCGTGAGTTGGCATAAGGTGGCTAAAACAGGAGCGATTCTCGGGCCAATGAGGTCATTCCTCTGATCGGACACTCCTCTTCGATATTATACTTTGACTTTGGATTGATTCAGTGGCCACTTTTACTTTGATTTTTGGGGGAGTTTGCTTCGAGGTGGGCGGTAGCTGCGGCTACGCGTTTCCATCAGCCCGGATAGTAATTGGTATATCTACCCTGGCATTGCCTAGTTGTGCCGTGTCACCTACCCTATCGTGCCTTGTACGAGTTTGGATTTCTCCCGTAGCCCACGTGGTATCCTCTGGTGGCTTCCCGATCAGGAGGGACTATGATATTGGATGGACCACTGGGACTATTACGTGTTAAGGGCTATATGGGTAACTCCTTAATGCTAAGAAAAAAGTAAGTTTATTTTACAATTAGACACTATTATAATAGTGCAATATACTACATAGTAAATAGTTTAACGGATCCTTAGGAGATGTAAATCCCGAGCATCTCTTGAGTTACTGCACTCATATTTATTTCTGTTAATTTAACTTACATAAGATCTTTTAGTTCTGACTCGAGTGTTTTGTCTTTTCAATTCGCTCAGGTCAGTCCGAGCGTTTCCGGATTTGAAGATTTTATTCTGGAGGACAAAGACGAAGATTTGTAGTATTACTATCTACTATATTATCCCACTACACTATTTGATTCCGCTGCATTGATATTATTGGTATGTGAACTCTGATATTTAATTGTATAAGGAAGAATCAAATGCTTTGTAAACAGTTTTATGAACTGTATATTTTATTATTATATTTTATCCTTCCGCTGTGAGATTCTGTTTTCTTTTTATTTCTTTCTTGTTTTTCTTATTTACCCCATAACAATCCGCCCTTCCGTATGGTTTGAATTGGCACATGTGTCGATTTATACCGTGCGAAAAGGCGGGACGTTACAATTTTGTTGATTGTTGTTTGGTAATTTAAGTAACATGGAAATTAACATAGAAATTGACATGTTAGAAATTTTGAATTAAAAGTTAAACTAAAATTGGAAGTAAACTACTAGTTAAACTCTCGATTATTGATAACCACTTAAATGTTGTGATTTATTGGCTGATTTGTATGTTGATTGTGATGGATGGCTATTGGTTTGTATTTTTGGATGATTGGATGTTTGTTTATTATATATATACACATATCATGTTATCACTATGTATATTGCTAACAATATAAAAAACTGTTATTTGAATTACTTCGAATAAATTAAGAAATAGGTTGAAATGATATGTACCTATGACACTTTGATGTGGATTAAAATGATATATATCCATCCTTGAAATTAAAATCGAAATAACTAATAACTTGGCCATAGGATATAAAATTATATATAGACACTAGATTGGTTAAATTAAATGGTTTTAAAGTTCTTGGTTTTGAAATAATTTAACTGGTATCGTTTTTATAGCATAAAACAATTGAATTTATGAGAATTGAATTAATTTTGAATTCAAGTTTTAAAATGTTGAAGTCAAATTCGATTAAAGAAACTGTTTTAAAGTATTAAATTTGGAACGTGAAGTTATAATCGACATGTGACTTAAATTATGGAAATTGAAATTGTTTTAAACGTTCGAACTTTTACTTGAACTTCGTATTTATCTAACTAAAAGTGATGTAAATGGATATTTCAAATTTGTGCTCGGAATTGAATTATTTTAAAGATTTGAACCTTAAATTGAACATTGAAGTTAAATTTGATTTAAGTGATTTAAATCGGTAAGTTGAAATTGGACATGAAATTTATATAAATTGAAATGGTTAAAAATAAGAATTGCATTGAAATTTGAACCATTTTATCGAATCGTTGAATCGAATTTGAAGTTAAAATGAACGTTTCAAAATTGAAGTTAATTTGAATTGTAATCAAAATTGAGTTGATTTGGATTTAAATTAAAATTGAGTCGATTTGAATTGATTTGAGATTTAAGATGATTTAAATTGGAAGATTTGAAATTGAATCGGTTTGATTGAAATTTGGACTTGAGTCCAGATTTATTTGAAATGGAAAGAAACGGTTTTTTTAGTGAATTGTGTTATCCTCTAGAATAGAGGAGAGCACACATGTAAACATATATGTATCATAAAAAACCAGGTGCTGCCAACATGCCTAGCATATTGCTAACCATAGTAAAAATAACAAAGAAAAGAACTCAGGTACTCCAAAAATGAGCTCCAGTAAGGTCACCGCCCCTTACACTCCAATATCGAGCTCTAGCAAGGCCACCGCCCAGTATTGAGGTGTTAGAAGTATCTAAAAATAATCTATGAAGCAACTCGGTGCCAATGATACTAGAAGACATCTCCATCTGAGAAGGAAATACCACGCTACAGACTCGGAAGAACTTGAAATGCGAATGATCTGGAATGAAAAAGCCACTCTGTAGACTCGGTAGAACTAGAGAGAGTGCCTCGCTGAAGAGTGAATCATCCAGAAAGTACAATGCCACATTGAAGATGTAGAAGAACCGAGAAGAAATCCTCCTACAAACAACAATCCTACCATCAGCAATCCTGTGAACCAAAAAAAGAATCTAACACCATTTCTGGCCACATCGCGGAAAAACACTATGAAGTGGGTGCTTATATACCAAAGCCTTCACCTCATAACAACATCGAGGCCTTTTGCAGAACAAAACCCATACCTTAGCTTGCCTCATGAGGCGGAGTTGAATTAGTTGGCGACAATATCTGCGTTAAGTGAGGTGCAGGCTGTAACATTGGTATCAGAGTCATACCTAGCTGGAATTGTGGTTTGTACGTGTTATAGCCACGACGCCTGGGTGGTGTTGTATTCATGAGCCAACGAGGATGTTGGGCTCTAAAAATGGGAAGATTGTAGCACCCCTTCAAAATGGGAATAATAGTCCCACATCGCGGAAAAACACTATGAAGTGGTTGCTTATATACCAAAGCCTTCACCTCATAACAACGTCGAGGCCTTTTGAGGAACAAAACCCACACCTTGGCTAGGCCCAAGAGGCAGAGGTGACTAAGTTGTGGACAATATGTGCGTTATGTGAGGTGCAGGCTGTTACATTAGTATCAGAGTCATACCCAGCCGAAATTGTGGTTGTACGTGTTATAGCTACGACGCTTGGGTGGTGTTGTATTCATGAGCCAACAAGGACGTTGGGATCTAAAAATGGGAAGATTGCAACACCCCTTCAAAATGGGAATAATAGTCCCACATCGCGGAAAAACACTATGAAGTGGGTGCTTATATACCAAAGCCTTCACCTCATAACAACGTCGAGGCCGTTTGAGGAACAAAACCGCACATCTTGGCTTGGCCCACGGTGCGGAGGTGACAAAGTTGGAGACAGTATCAGCGTTAAGCGAGGTGCGGGCTATTACATACCCTTTGGGCATCCAATGATGTTCTTTTGTGAGGAGGGAGATCATGCTTGGCCACCACATGCGTGCGCGCACGCCGACTCAACCCAGGCTCGAGCTCGGGGTTGTGATGGTGTAGCACTTATATTTTTAAATATATAACAGCCCGCACCTCACTTAACGCAGATAGTGTCCCAAACTTAGTCAACTCCGCCTCATGGGCCAAGCCAAGGTGTGGGGTTTTGTTCCTCAAAAGCCCTCGACATTGTTATGAGGTGAAGGCTTTAGTATACAAGCACCCACTTCATAGTCTTTTTCCACCATGTGGCACTATTAATTCAATTTTGAAGGGGTGTTACAATCTCCCCACTTTTAAAGCCTCACGTCCTCATTGGCTCATGAATACAACACCACCCAGGTGTCGTGGCTGTAACACGTACAAACCATAATTTCGGTTGGGTATGGCTCTGAAACCAAGTTGTAATGCCTCACCCTGAGACCCACATTAACAAAGAGTATTACTAAGTAATACTGTTTGCTAATGCGTAGAATAGAGTTAGTTAGGAGCGACCAACTATAGTCTTATCTTAAATATCTACTAAATACGTCGATCAGTGCTCTATATTTTTTTCTTCTCATGTGGATCGACATATCCAATAAATGCTTAATACAAAACTACAAGTGGCTGTAGGATCTATCAGAACAAAATACAACTCGAATTCTTAACACATCACAGAACAACAAACAGAAATATATACACACATATATATATATATATATATATATATATATATATATATATATATATATACTGATTCATCCCGATACTATACAATAATACATCATAAGTGGTATGACGACCACAATATACACACGAGTCAAAACAATTTACACATCAGAGAGCGATAAAAAGACTACAACAAAAAGAGCTAGCAGATAAGTCCACGGAGAAGCAGAATAGACTAAGCCCGTAATTGTACCTAACCTAAAACACATCAGTCTAACCCGAGTATAAAATACACGAGTCAGTCTAGCTAAACAAATCAGTTTACAAGGATAAGCGATAATATGAGCATAAGGATAATGTGATAATATTCTCAAGTGAGAAGGGACAATTAAAGAGTATGATTACATCAAGTGATAATATGGTATCACTACACAAACATATAATCTCAAAAGAGATAAAATAATCCATAAGACGCTAAAAGTAGTGAGCCTCAATCATCGGCATTCCTAAAACATCAAATATGGTTTATGGGAAAAATTTAAATCCGCCATCTTGGCAAACCCAAAATATGCATAAAGAGATCCCATCTCAAACACGCTATAAGGCAAAAATATCTCCAAAGAGGAGAATAAAATCTCAAGTAAACGTCAAAAGGCAAACCTCATATAACGCTAGTGTAGACAATTCAAATCTCAAAAATAGAACTCCCAAGAGTTCAAATTCCTAAAAGATAATTGCCAAAAATATATATCGAATGGTTCAAAGGACCAATTCCAGAAAAGGGCGATACACTAAGGAAATCACAAACATCAATGAAATCATTTAAAAGATATAGCACGTGCTTATGGCCGAAGCTCGTCAAATACTGTTGTCCCAAAATAAGGCGCCACATCTCTTAGACAAACGTCCCGAAAGACAAATAGATACGTCTCTTAGACAAATATCCTGAAGGACAACATCCTGAAGGACAAATACGTCGTAATGACAAACGTCTCTTAGACTAACATCCCAAAGGACAAATGATCCGAAGGTCCAGTACTGGAAAATACGTCCCTTATAAAAATGTCTCACAAACTCTCGAATAGGAACCCGAAAAGTGTTAATGTGTGTACCATACCACACGTTCGCACTAAAAGGTTTACTAACCGTTAGTAAATTTCATACTCAAAGTAGTAATAAGTTTACCTCATTTCATCGCTAAACTCGACCCGAAGGTCAAAACGATCAAACAGACAAGTCAGGAATCAATCGATAAGATTAACGCATACGTCACATACCACGTATTTTACCAAACCGTTTAATTCTCCTTCTCATTCGCTCGAATAGTGCAAAAACGTGTATTTTATATATAAAATAAATTACTTGAGAAAACAAGCCTTTAATACAAATTTTGAAAGCCATATTTGAAAATTCCCTTATTATTGAGAATAAATAGATTCTATATTTGAAAATGCTTTAAAAATATGATATAATAATAATTTAAAATGCCCATTTATATTAAAAATTATTTCAATAAGGTTAAGAAAATCCGTGCTCGAAAAAAAATAAAAACCCAAGACATTGCTCAAATCGATATTCAAATTTAATTCAAATTCAATTCAAATTTTATCCAAAATTTGAGTTTCAAAATCTCCAAAATTTGGCTAGTTTACTAATAGACATCAAGGCCTCAAAACATTTCGGGAACATCACAAAACATGAAGTAAAAGTCAAAAGTCCAACTTTGTATCATGAAGTAAAATAGTTTCGACTACATAAATCTCATAATTTTACAAAACTTAAAACATGAAAGTTGTAGGCAAAAGTATCATCTTTCAAACAAGAAAATGGTCATTAAATTTGAATTTATGATTTAATGGTTATGACCAAAATAATTTGCAGATTTAAAATCATTTTCGTTGTCGTTTATTCTCAGGTCAGCGAAAAAAATTATGATTTCGACCATATAAAGCTCAAAATTTAGCAAAACATAAAACATGATAGTTGTAGTTAAAAGTATAAGCTTTCCAGAACATTACAAATTATCAAATTCTGATCAAAGACGAAAAATATATGGCCAAAACAATTCCGTGTTTCAAAGTTGAAATTCAAAAAACACAGGACCAAGAGGTTACCTGCTCTTCAAACACATATTACGGTTAGCAAAATGTTGATTTATAGAAAATAATAAACATAAAATTGTTCTTCTGCCTCATCTCCAGTTCCTCCACCTGCCCCTGCTCCTAGTGATGACCAAGGTACACTCCAGGGTTCATTTACTTTATTTCATCATCCTGTTCATGTGTTGTTTGATACTGGTGCTTCACACAGTTCTATTTCTGTTGATTTGTATGATAAGTTTGAGCATCTCCTTTCTCCTGAGTATACTTATGTTCCGTTATGTGTTTCAAATCCTATTGGGGGTCCTGCTAACCTTAATCGGATTTGTCGAGAAGTGAAACTTCTCCATTCTGATCATCGCTTTAGTGGTGATTTTTATATTCTGGGCTTCGATGCTTTTGATTTATTGCTTGGTTAGGATTGATTAGTGAATCATGATGCTCATATCTCTTGTAAAGCCTGGTCTGTTCGTCTCTTTGATGATCATGGGAATGCCTTGATTATTCAGTGCTGCATGCCTCAGGATTTTGCTGGCAACTTTATTTATTCTTTGGATTCTTCTCCCAGTGATCTTGATTCTACTCCTGTGGTTAGACTATATCTCGATGTATTTGGTGAAGTCACTTCTCTACCTCCGAAGCGGGAAATTGATTTTCGGATTGATCTTATTCTTGGTGCTCGACCTAATGTTCTTCCTCCTAGAAGAATGGCACCCCACGAGAAGTTTGAGATGGGAAAGCAAATTGAGGACTTATCTTCCAAAGGTCTGATTAGGCCTAGTTTTTCTGAATGGGGAGCTGCGGTGGTTTTTGTCACCAAATCTGATGGTTCACTTCGGATGTGTGTTGATTATGGGGAGCTAAACAAGCTCACTATGAAAAACAGATATCTTATGCCTCGTATCAACGATATGTTTGATCAGCTTTATAGTGCCACTATTTTCTCTCAGCTTGATCTTGCCACAGGTTTTCATCAGCTCAGGGTTGCCGAGGATAGCATTCCCAAGACTGCTTTCCCACTGAGAATGGATTTTATGAATGGTTAGTCATGCCATTTGGTTTGATTAATGCTCATGCTTTCTTTGTTGATTTGATGAATCGTGTTTTTCGTGGTATGCTTAATAAATTTATGCTAGTCTTTGTTGATGATATCCTTGTTTTCTCTAAGACTAAGGATGAGCATAAGTCGCATTTGAAATATGTTCTTGAAACTCTCGGAAATCATCAGTTAAAGGCTAAATTTTCTAAATGCCATTTCTGGAAGGATGAAGTCCGTTATCTCAGGTATATTGTTTCTAGTAATGGAGTTTCTGTTGATCCAGTCAAGATCGCTGCGATCAATGTAAGTCTTTCTTTCTTCTCTTTTCTCTATCATTTTAATAATTCTATTTTTCCTATTGTCCTTATTTTCTCCCTATTCTGTTCCTGGATTGGGAAACTCCAAAGACTCCATCTGATATTCGTAGTTTTCTGGGCCTTGCCGGTTACTACTGGAGATTCATTGAGAATTTTGCTTGGATTGCTGCACCTCTCATAGCTTTGACTCGGAAGAATGCCAGATTTGTCTGGAGTGATCAGTGTAAGGCTGCATTCAGTGAGTTGAAGAGCAAGCTAACTTCCGCACAGTTCTTACTGTTCCGAATGGAAGTGAGGGATTTACAGTTGATACTGATGCTATTCGTGAGGGTTTGGGTGCTGTTCTCATGCAGGATGGTATGGTTTTTGCCTATGCCAACCGTCGGTTGAAAACCCACGAAGCAAATTATAGTGCTCATGATTTAGAGTTACTTGCTGTCGTCTTTGCTTTGAAACTTTGGAGGCATCATCTTCTTGGAACCAAGTTTGAGCTTTTCACAGATCATCAGTCTCTGAGATATATCTTTTCCCAGAAGGATCTGAATCAGAGGCAAGTTCGTTGGCTTGTGTTTTTGGCTTCTTACGACCTCGACATTAACTATACTCCCGGTAAAGCTAATGTTGTGGCCGATGCTCTGAATCGGAAGAAGGCTTTGTTGTGTCAGCTTGTTGTTTCTTCTTCTCCTCTTCTGGATCGGATTATGGCTAAGTAGGATGAAGATGAGATGCTTAGATTGATGAAGGAGGGCATTCGTAGTAGAGTTAGTGGTAGTAGTGGTAGTAGTGGAGCTCAGATTAATGGTAGAGGGATACTGAGGATTAATGGCAGGATTTGTGTCCCGAATGTGGATGGGTTGAGGCAGGAGTCGCTTCAGGAGAATCATCGATCCAGACTTTCTGTTCATCCTGGTGTGTCGAAGATGTATCAGGATATGAAGAGGCTTTATTGGTGGAAGGGGATGAAGATGGATATTTCTATCTTTGTTAATCGGTGTGTGACTTGTCAGCAAGTCAAAGCCAATCACCAGAAGACCCCTGGTTTGTTGCAGCCCCTTGAGGTTCCTAATTGGAAGTGGGAACAGGTTTCCATGGATTTCATCGATGGTTTACCGAGGACTCGGAAGGGCAATGAGAGTATCTGGGTTATTGGGGATAGACTGACCAAGTCCGCTCATTTTATTCCGGTCAAGTCTACTCGTTCTGCTTCTAGTTTATCTGAGATTCACATGAGAGAGATCGTTCGTCTCCATGGTGTTCCTCTCAGTATTGTTTGTGATCGTGACCCTATTTTTACTAGTCAGTTCTGGAAGGCTTTTCAGGAATCTTTGGGTACTCGTTTGAATCTGAGCACTGCTTACCATCCTCGGACCGACGGTCAAACGGAAAGAGTAAATCAGATTCTCGAGGATCTTCTTCGTGCTTATGTGCTTGATTATGGAGGATCTTGGGAAGATTATGTCCATCTTGCCGAATTTACCTACAATAATAGCTATAAGGTATAATCTTATCTTCTGTTTTCAGTCTATTCTTGATGTTTTTATCTATCTCATTCCATCTTTGCATTCAGGCCAGTCTCAAAATGTCTCCGTTTGTTGATTTATACGGACGACCTTGTAGATCTCCATCTTGCTGGATTGAATTCGGTAATCGTTTGGTTCTTGGTCCTGAAGTGATTTTGGAAGCTTCTGAGAAAGTTGAGGAGATTAAGAAGAGGTTGAGAGCCGCTCAGGATAGACAGAAGAAGTATGCCGATAGGCGTAGGCGTAGGCGGAATTTGGAATTTGCTGTTGGTGATCCGATGTTCCTTAAGGTTTCTCCCTTGAGGAATGTCATTCGCTTTGGTCGTAGAGGGAATCTTTCTCCTAGGTTCATTGGTCCTTTCCGCATTGTGGAAAGATTTGGTTCTTTGGTTTATCGTCTGGATTTGCCCGAGAAGCTTTCTGGAGTGCATGATGTATTCCATGTCTCGCATCTTCGCCGTCATCTTCATGATCCATCTCTTATTGTCCAACCTTCTGCTCTTGGTAGTTTGGATATTGAGCCTAACCTGACTGTTGAGAGGAAGCCACTTCGTATTGTTGGTAGAGATACGAAGCAGCTCAGAAGGAAATCTGTTAGTCTGGTCAAAGTACAATGGAGTACCGACGATCGAGATTGTACCTGGGAAACGGAGGAAAGAATTCGTGCTTAGAATCCGGAATTGTTCGTTTCCGGTACTATTTTGCTTTTCTATCTTGTTTCTCTTTATTTTTTTCCTTTCCGTTCTTTTCGAGGACGAAAAGATTTGAGTGGGGGAGAGTGTAACAACCCCAGATTTTGACTACAAATTTGAATTTGACTTTATTTCATTTCATAATTATTTTAAACTTGTTTTAATTATTAAATTTCATCTCTACATATTTTTAAAATAATAATAGAATTTTTCCAAAATTTACTGTATTTATTTCCTATTTTTAAGGGCTGTTTTCCTATTTTCTGCTATTTTCTTCATTAAAAAATATATTTAAATTAAATTTTAAATATTTATTTTGTGAATGTATTTTTATTTTACGTTATTATTTATATTTAAAAATATTTTACAAGCTCATATGAATTTTCTAAAAATTATTCTATTTAATTTCAAATTTTCTAGTCTAGTTCACTATTTTTAGCTATTTTTCTTAATTTAACTTTATATAATTAATAAATATTATATAAATTTTTATATTTTGATAAATTTTCGAAATTTTATTTGGGATTATTATTATTTCTAGAGATATAAAGTTATATAAATTAAATAAGGATATATGAAGAGTTTTTGACTTTTGAATTGCCTTTTGCCTTTTTGAATTCCACCTCTTCATTTTCATCACAACTCTTCATTTCTTTTGGCATAACTCCCCACATTTCAGCTGACTAATTCATTTTCATTTCACGTATCTTCCATTCCTCGTTCCTGAGCAAAAAAATTCGGCCATCACATGCTTGGGAAGTTGGTAAAAAAAAATTATTTCTTTTATCTCGTTTTCTACTTATATTGCTTATTCTAGTTTGATTTTTTGCACATGCTTTCACCTCTTTTAGGATCGGCTATGCCTCCATTGCTGCCTAGCCGCCTCCAGCACCTGATAGCACACCACCAATACCTCCTCCTCACCAACCAACCATGTCGTGACCCCCCTTGGTGATGCCCATCCCCAAACTTTTCAAAACAACCTGAATTACTAGCCTAGCCGAGCACAACATCACTTCCATCACCTCACCACCCCTCTAGCCTCCACCTACCACACCTCCACCACCTCTAGCACCCTCGTCCACACCACCACAGTGGACCCCACACCTCTTTACGTGACACTTGGAGCCTTGGCCGAGCCCAAATCCATGACCAAATGCATGTATTCATGCTTATGTGTATTATTCCCGTCACCCACTTTGGCACCATCACAAATGACATCTAGGCCGACCCATACCCACCATAACCGGACCCAAACACCTGCCATTATTTTTTATTTCCCCTTATGGTTGAGCCTAGTAAAGGTTAAAAGCAAGTGCAAGCATTTCTATTTGATTCTGTGTAGTCTATTCTAGTGTAGTTTTGATTGTAGTTGATTTGAAACTCATCGTTGTTATATTGTTTTGTTTGATGTGTATCCAAGGAATTTGACATTTGGCTCCTCCATTCGAATCTGTGTCGTGCTTTTGTGCTTGTGTAGATCCCGTTTGTGAAATTTGTCGTTGGGTCATCAGCTCAAACCAGTGAGTTATTCTCACCAGACAGTTTTATGCTTATATGAATAGTAAATCGATCGCTTGTGAATATGTAAAATGCATTATCATGTTATATTTGCTGTGTCACTATCATATGGTGTTCACACATGATTAACCACTTGTTATTACATTTGTTACTGTTATATTATGCTGTTCTGTTATTTTTATCAGTTTATCACACTACAAGTTCCCTTTAGATTAGAATCACTATGGGTTGAAATGATACATACCCGAACGGACTTTAGAATAAGGGAAAATCGTTATGGGCTGAAATGATAGGCCTGAATAATTTTCAAATTTATTTCATTTACTTGGGACTACGGGTTTGAAATGATAAAACCCGGATTTTCTTTGTAAATTACGGGTTGAAATGATATATTACCCGTATCACTTTTCCTAGTGTAGAAAATTATATACAGACCCGTAGTTAATGTATGATTTCTAAAAAATTTAAAATTATTTTAGAAATGTAAATATTAAAATATTTTGATTTAAATCTAATTAAAAATGATTTTGGTAAAATATTATTGACTTTTTGAATAATTATAAGTGAAATAAATTAATGAAAAAGTTAGGAAATTTTAAATGTCAGTTATTTTGGAAAATTTGATTTAATTATAATTGGAAATTAAATTGAATATGAAATCATGATAAATTTATGATAATTTGAATTTAAATGAATTTAAAGTGATTTTATATCATATTAATGATTTTTAATAAAGTTGAAATGTGAAATGAATGAATATTTAAGTTGAAATTTTGAAATATAACTAGAATTGGAAATTTATCGAATTGACTTAAAAGTGAATTTTTAGTAAGTAAATAAAAATAAAACTAAGTTATATTTGAGAATTTGAACTTAAGTGTTAGGTTGAAATTTAATGTAATGAATTTAAAATTGAACATTGCAATTTAATAAGTGAATTTGTGTTAAATATGAATTTTTAAATGGAAATTTAACTTTATGAAATCATGGAATTAAAGAAAATTAAATGATGGTTATAAAAGTAAAAATATGTGGTTTTATAAGTTAAAAGTGATTTATAGAAAATATAATTGTTGTGAAATTATATTGAAATTTTGAAGTTAATTAACTACACTTTTGAAATGCTATTGTATCTAATATAAATGATAATACAACAATTGTAAATGCTGTAGTTGATAAGTGAACTAAATAGCTAAATTGAATTTAAGGCTATTATAGCATTTTTTAAATGCTATAATTGTTGGATTAAACTAAGTTTTCTTTGAAATTAATGTAACTCTATTACAGCATTTTAAACGCTGTCTTTTGTTAAATTGAACTGTTTTGAATATAACTTTCTGTAGCATTTTCCAAATGCTGCGAAATTTGAATTTTCACTGTTTTAGAAAATTTAAGTGAAAGGATGAACTTTGGAAGTTGAAAATTTTGGAAATTTAATAATTTAATTATTAAATGTAATAACTTCATATTTTATGATTAAAATGAAGTAATTTGTTTGGAATCGAACTATTTTGAAATGTGAATTGAAATGGTATTTTTAAATTGAATAAAAATGAATATGTTTTTCAAATGAAATGATAAGTTTGATATTTTGAAATGGATTTGAAGTGATATTTGATTTTTTTTGAAAAATAAATACCATTTTAAATTATAACTATAGGTTATAATAACGATTGGTTGTTAAAGAGTCCGGGATCGGATATGGACATACTCTCTGTCGATACCGAAAACCACTTTAACAACTATGTACGTGGTGGAGATTCCAGAATGAAGTAGGATGGTGACGATGTTCCTAAGGTACTTTACGTGGACCTAACTCCCGTGAGTTAGCTTAAGGTGGCTAAAACAGGAGCGATCTCGGGCCAAAGGAGGTAGCACCTCTGGCTGAACACACTTCTTCGATACCATTCTATTACTGTTGTGATTGTTTGGTTGCACCCCTTGATATTGGAGTGTTGTTCAGGGTGGGCGTATGTGGCTGCTGCGTTACCACCAGCCCGTGTGCGTAATTGGTATATCTACCCTGGCATTGCCTTGTGTGTCGTGTCACCTACCATACCGAGCCTTTACTACGAGTTTGTTTTTCTCCCGTAGCCCGGGTGGTATCCTCTGACAGTCACCCGGAGTGGAGATGGCATGATATTGGATGGACTACTGGGACTATTATGTGTGAAGGGTGATATGGGTAGCCCGAAACGCTATTTAAAAGTATGTTTATTTTACTGTAGTCATTATTATAATAGCGAAATATTACTATATAGTAAATAGTTTAACGGATCCTTAGAGGATGGACGGTCCCAGGCATCCTTTAAGTTACTTGTATCTTGATTACAGTTCACTTGAGTTGGTTTACATTATATAAGTATATATTGTCCTGACTCGAGTGTTTTATGTTTTGCTTTACGCTCGGGTCAGCCTGAGTATTCACAGCTTTGGATTCTCTTTCTGGAGCTGGTCTTTCACTGGAGTTTCTTCTTATCTACATATATTTCTACTTCTGTTTCAGCTATATTAGTTTATCTCATGTATTAGTGAACTTCTATGTATTTGGGATTTCTATTCTGTTGTTTTCAGACTATGTTATGTATTTGGTTTCAGACTCTGCTATAGTAGCTTCATGAACTACTATGTTATTTTGTATTCCGCTGCGAGTTATTCGGTTTGTTCTGTGTCTGTGATTCTGTATATTTGATTTTATTTGCTCCAAATTTATTTACAATCTGTTATTTCGCATCATTCAAGTCTGACATGTGTGGATTATTGTCGATTTGAATGACATGAAATTGGGGGTTGTTACAGAATTTCAAAAAATGATCAAAATATAACTTATAGATTATTTAAATATACTTCTACAACATAAATAATGAATGAATTTGGATCATTCTACATTGAGATATTGTTGTTCTACTGCAGCAATGTTCACAAATAAATTTCAGCAACCACTTTGCAATTTCAACAATTCAATCAAATTACTCTTACCATTCAACTATTTATTGATACTTATCACTCAGTTCAAAGAATTAAGACTTTATAGAGATAGATATGTGATTTTTCAACTCACCTTAGAAATATTGAAGAGCAAACCCTTGGAAATTCGAAGAAAGATGGAAGCTTGCCTTTGATTTTAGCTTTTAGAACCTTAAAAAGAAGTTTGTATTGACACGCAAGCACAAAAACTCAATTACAAATAACAACTCACAAAAATTAGAAATTGATGAAAGTAATTTTGGTTTAGGGATAGTTTACCTGAAATAATTAGCCTCGGTTTGATTGTTTTTAGCAAAGATTTGGAGAATTTGGATAATTGCATTTATGTTTTGAAGAGGAAATTTAGTTTCAGCTCTTTCTCTTTATTTATTTATTTATTTTTTCTAGTTGAGAATCCTATACGTATAATTGTTTTGAGAAGGAGTTTTTCTTTTGATTGAGATGCTAAGTGGGCTTTAACCCAATTAAGAAAAGGAAATAGCTTGATTCTCTAATTATTTCAAAAACACTTATATCATTATCCAAAACAACCTACTTTTACATGATTTCAACTCTATAAAAATCGTACAAAAATATTTTACAACAAACAAAATTTATTTTAACTATAAAAATTATTTTTCATTATTAAAACTCCATTTTTAGTTAAATACTCAATTTACACAATAATTTACATAAAGCACTATTTTTAACCCCAAAAATTACATAAAAATCATTTTCTTATATAACTAAATACAACAAACCAACTTAACATCATTTCTCATCCAAATATCATTTTTAAAACTAATTTATCCTTTTTATTTACAATATACAATATATTAAATTTCAAATACTACATTTAAAATTAATAAAAATCACATTCGTAAATAATTTGCAAAATTATTGCATTATACCAAATTAAAACCTTATAATGCTCAATTTTGTTACAAACTGACATAATACAATTTTAAAACTTTATTTTAAACATTATATATATATATCCACAAATGATATTGAATTAAACTATATTACTTCAATAATATAATTCAATTAATCTCCAAATCAACAATGCCATTATCCAACTTAATTCAATTTTGTTTATTCCAAATCCATTATTTATTTAAAATAAACAATTTTTAACAAATTCATATTTTCTGTTTATTTTATTTCTCCATTATTAAATTATAACCACTGCTATAATTTAATAACACAAGTAATCACCAAAATCAGGGTTGTTACACAACCTGTATCTATAAAAGGAACTAAAGAAAATTATAAGAACAACACACTTATATGTATATAAATGAAATTTATATACATAGATATGTATTAATGAAATAAAAGTAAAGATACAAAAGCTAAGATAATTGGATAGAATACAATAAAAATTAGAAAAAAAATTGAAAAAGAATACATAATCAAAAGAAGTTAAAAATATATAAACTAAAACCAAAACAAACTAAAACTAAAACAAATTAAAACTTATCCTTATGCTCCTTTAATCTAAAGGATACAATGATAATCACTGAAATCATAACTTAAATTTGAAAAAAATGTTAATGCTAATTATTAATGTCAAAAGTATTATTTTTATGTTTAAATAAATTAATATTATTACTAAACTTGTTAAGATATTCTTTAAAATGATTATTTTTAGCTACATTATATTTAGGATTTGCGATCCAATTAAAACAAAATGAAGATATTAAGGAACCCAATTTATTAAAATGACTATTATAATTATTAAAAAGTCTCTTGTTTCTCTCAAACCAAATACACCAAGAAATTGTAATGAATAAAGTATCAAGCAAAACTCAACTTTCCTTTTTAAACCTAAATCTTAAATTATTCCAATAATATTTGGAATCAGTAACTTTAGTTGTAAGATTAAAGTAAAAAAGTTTGAAAGTATTATTCAGAATGTAGCAAGTATTCATGCAATCACAGTATATATGTTTAATATCTTCAAAATGAAGATAACAAAAGTAATATTAATTATCAATTTGCATATTTTTCTTTTTAAAAATTCTATAGTATTTAGTTTTCCCTGCATGATTAACCACATGAATTTTAGATTTAGGAGGAGCATTTGTTTTCCAAATAAATTTAAAAGAGTTATTAGCTACACCCGAGAAATTAAGAAATTTATAGAAAGAAGTAGAAGTAAAATTCTGTGACGCCCCACCTCTATACCCACGCTAGCCAAGAACACTACGGAGTAATGCTGTCAACTAGCACGGAGAATAAGGCTATTGAGGAGCGACCATCCATGTAATTGCTTTGTGCGAGCACCGATATGCCAGATAAAATATAAAT
This sequence comes from Allium cepa, assembly GCA_030765085.1. Classification (NCBI taxonomy): domain Eukaryota; kingdom Viridiplantae; phylum Streptophyta; class Magnoliopsida; order Asparagales; family Amaryllidaceae; genus Allium; species Allium cepa. The sequence continues at coordinate 172,640,263 of CM060932.1, forward strand.
GCATTCTCAAGAGGAAATCCGACATACCGACGCAAACTCAAAGCTACTACACAGTGGCTATATATAATCTTCGGAAACAAATATAGAAATAAACATAACATAAATCAGTCACAGATAATTCATATAACAAAGGCGGAAGAAGATATGAATATATAACTAGCACATGAAAGTGTATATTAGAGTAGTGGTCAAAAAGACCCACAATAATACAAAAGAATAGCAACACGTGCTATACAAAAGAATACAACTGTGAGCCTATATCTCAAGTGTATACAACAAAAACTGCTAATCTAAATAGTTAGCCAAAAGTCAGAGTAATGAATCCCTGGGGAGAAGTCAAGCAGAAGCACCTGTAACATCTCGGTCTGGCCCGAGTATTATTTATAAGAAAATAATAAACGGATCAGTCTAGCTATAAATATCAGATGACATAATATAGAATAAGAGATATGGCATAAACATATGATAACCATATGGGCATACTACAATAAGTATGTAATTGAAACTCAACATGAGATTAATCAATATCACAAAAATCTTCACAAAGATCCAAAAAGGGTTTCATACCCAAAACTAGTATTCACAATAAGTCAATGACACACGAATTCACCAATGCACAAAAATTGATAAATCATATCAATGAAAATCACTAAAATTGGTGAAGCACAAATTCCAGAATTCAACACACGAAATCCTGAAATCATAAAAAGGGGGGAGGCCTATCACATGAACGGGAGCATGAAAACTCACCAACATATGTATCACACGAATGAGAAGCTATCTCATGGTAGCTAGCCATTAATTTTTGACACACGAACGGCCCGAAGACCATGGGGAGCTACCCCACAAAGAAATGAGACGAAGCTCAATAGAATGAGGTACAGTCCTCCACGTGGACAAAGAGACATCGCACAATGCTAGTCTAAATCACAAAAATGATCGTCATGATCATCAAGAAGTGTCAATTACAGTAAGCTAGTAAATATATGAGCTTAGCTTCATGTCCCATAACCACTAGCTTAACTTAAATATTTACGAACAAATTGTAGATCTCCACTAGAAAATTGTCACAAGAGTTTCAATCGAACAAGTCCAAGAATTAACCGACGAAGTAAACACAAGCGTTTCATACCACTCGTTTTACTAATTCGTTTAATTAGATTTCTCATACGAGTGAGGTAAAGGTTTGTATATACTAATAGATTGGAAATCGGTTTGAGAAAAAGTGCTTTGTCATAAAATAGTGTTGAAATCATTTGAAGAAAGAGTTTTGATATTTACTACTAGTATAGAAAACCTTTATATTTTTAAAGTGACAAATCATAGAAATGATTGTACAAAACAATCAATCACTAAAATTCACATTCGAAGACGTGAATAAAATCCAAAGAAATCGATACTGAATCCATCAAAGTGGAATTTCCCAAAAATCACGAAGAAAATGTCATCAAAGTCAATAATAAGTGATAATAACAAAAGGGAATCAACACGAATCGATTAAAGTTGGAATTCTCAAGCAAATAGGCAAATAGGCAAAAAAGTGCAGATTCAGACGTTTGAAATCAAGGATTCAGACGTCGGAATCTGGAAAACCAAAGGTTTTCCAGAACATGATTCAGACGTCTGAATCCTTAAATTCAGACGTTCGAAATAGGAACCTTTTAGCCTATTTCCTTTCTGGTTCCAAATGAACCAATTCAGACGTCTGAAATATAGATTCAGACGTCTGAATACTGGGGAATAAAAATTCCCAGTATAATATTCAGACGTCTGAATCTCACGTTTTAGACGTCTGAAACTGGGGTTCAGGGCATTCCCTGAACCTATACCAAAAATGGCCGAAATAAATACCGGAAGCGATCGGACGAGCAACTACGACTAAGGAATTATGTCGAGCGACAACCCAGCCTAAACGGCTCTTCGATATGCCTCAAATATCAATGTCCAAATATCCATAAAAGGATTTTCATAGATTTTGATTTCAAAACACTAAAATTGGAATATACACCAAATCAATTCAAACCAAAATCAATTGCACAATAATAAGTGTTCGGAATTCATACCTAACAATCGAAGATAATTATAGACTAAGACGTGAGATAAAAATCTCACCTTTGAACCTAAACAAATGAAGGAGAAGCTTTTAAACCAAGCTAAGATCAATTCCTCTTCAATAACAACTCAAGAAGCTTCAATCTAAGCTTCCATATAAAATATTTCCTAAGTTAGGTTTAGAAAATTCTGAAATTGGAAGGAGAATGGGTTGGAGAAGAAGAAGGAGATGCTTACCAATGGGTTCTCTTAGAATTTGGAGCTAGATCTTGGATTTGCAATGAAACTAGGGCTTGGAATTTCTAATTTCCACTCTCTTCCACCATTGTTGCTTAAAGCTTAAAGTGTTAGGAATATGAAATGAAGTAATGAAGAGTTGAAGTGGAGTTGGGTTCATATGTTAGGTTAATGGGCTGAAACCCAAACAAAAGCCCTAAGTGAAAAAGTAGCAAAAATCAACTTACTCCAAACATATCGAAGCTTATACTCAAAAAGGTTGCGAACGACATTTTAAACTCAATGGAAGTGGTCTCGAGTCCCAATTCGACTGTTTGCTAAAAGTAGGTTTACGGACGGAACTCCGACGAACGATGACATATTTAAATCAAATATTTAAATATACAATCGATAAATTTGCGGGTTGTTACAAATTCTTACTCTTATCTCATTCCCAGCTAATATTATCATTTTCATTATCAATATTATATAGATTTAATCTAGCATAAAACAACGAAAGTTGCCTAAGAGTTATACCTACTAAAACTCTATTAAAACTAAAATTCCGAAGGGGGTTATTTTCGAGAGAAAAAAGTCTAATTAAATCAAAGAAACAGTTTTAAATTTGGAACCATTTCCACTATAGAATATTTACTACAAACTACTTTAAAATTCACTTTTTTTTTAAATTTAAAATTGTTTAAAATTTCTAACCATTTTAATTTATAACACATTTTCAACACTCAAACTATTTTATATCAAATTGTTTTTAATCTCTAAACTATTTAAAACTATTTTAACCATTTAAACTATTTAAACTGTTTTAACTATTTGAAATTTTCAAACTATTTTCAAAAAAAAAAATCAAACTGTTCATGTTGGGAACTATTATGTTTAAATCGTAGATTTAAATACGAATATTGTTAAAATAAAGTTATAACCAAAGTCGAAATATGAAATGAGTTTGAAATGAAATTGATTTCGAAGTGAATAAAACAATTCTGAAAGGGAATTGATTTTGAAGTGAATATGATACTTTGATATCAAGTATAAATAGTTTTGAAACGTAAAAGAACCAACTGGTGTGTAAAATGATGTTTGGTTAAAGAGACCGGGGCTGATTATTAGCATACTCTCTATCAATTTTGGAACCACTTTAACAACAATGTACGTGGAGGAGATTCCAGAATGAAGTGGTTAGATTTGGTGTATGTTGCTGGATTGGAAGAAAGAGAACGATGATGGTGTGATGATCCGGAATTTTTGACAATATTAATTTAATAATCTTTATATAAAATTAAATTGATTTGATGATTATTGATCAATAAAATATGATTTGGTTTAATATGCTGATTTAAATAAATATTTAGTTAGTGATTTATCTTTTGAAAGCCAAATAAACGTTTTTAATTATAATATATATATATATATATATATATATATATATATATATATTGCATATATATTTTAGATAATCTTTGTCTTGGAATTTAATAAATAAATAAAGTTTTGTTTTTAAATTCTAATAATATATTTAGTAATTGGGAAATTATGTTTTAAATTAATTTTAAGTTTTTCAATGTTATTTAAATTAATAATTATATGGTTTGTAAATATTTAAAATAAATGTTAAATTGTTTAAAGTTATATCTTAGCTTAATTTTTAAATTTAAATAAAAGATTGTTTTATTTCTTTTTAAATATTACTTGATATAAATATGATTTGGAAATATTGTATATAAGTTTAAAATACAAAATAGCATATAGTTTAAATTTAATTATTAATAAAAGTGATTTATAATCTCTTTGAAAAATCAATTAAAATTTTCTATTTTCAAGCCATATGTATAATGTATTATTTTTCCATAAATGTAAAAAGAATTAAAATAAGAAAATGAAATTTTCGTTTTAAATTGAATAAATTGATTTTAATATGGATTTCAAAGGATTAATTTGAATTGGGAATTTTATTTTGAAATTCAAATTAATAGATTCTTTAAAATATTTGAATAAGTTTTAATTTATAATTTGTTATATTTACATTTTCTTTAAATAAGAAATTCATATATATTCACATAAATATAAATAAATTAAAGTAAAATCCTTATTTACATTTAAATATATAACTAATTTAAATAGAAAGACATGTGTTAACTTATGAATATAATCTAAATACAAGTGTTAGCTAACAAATTCAATAACATGACAAGTGTCATTGTTTTTATCTTTCTTTTACTTTTATTAAAGTATTTTCAGCCCTTATAAACATTTTTTATTTTCCCTTCATTCTTTTTCTCTAAACCAAAGATAAATGAATCAAAGAAAAAAAAATTGAAACTCAGAATTTCCTCAAAAGCAAAACTGAAAATCATCTCCTCAAAAACATGCAATTTCAAATTTCTGCAAAAATCAACCTGCAATTCAAATTCCTGCAAATCAAGTCTGCATTTTTCTAAGGCCTGCATACAATTGTATTTCCACTGGAAATTGTCAGCAAGCAACATGGAAACAACTTTGAGATCAATGGGCATGCATGCATGTAATTTGGATAGGGGAGCAAAAGCATTTTAGTTTCTGAACATCTTAGCACTCTAGTTTTAAAAGTTTAAAGGATTAAAAAGCTTTTCAAAAATTAAAGAGGCTGCCTCTGTTTTAAATCAGGTGAGTAACATTTTGTTTAAAATGAATTAAGTAATTGTTGGTTGCCTGATTTGTCTCTGAAAATTTTGGCTTATGAATAACATCATCATCTTCCTAAATCTTAAACCATAGATGCATGAGAATACTGAAGCAATTTGTTTGTATGTATATGAGTTTTCTGGCAATTACTATGAACTTATATAAGTATGTATATACTATTTAGTATTAGTGTTGTTGTTGTTCTTAACTTAAGTTTTTAAATTCAGATTTTAGTAGTCTCTTGACTTAACCATTATTGTGAAATGGGTTACAAACAAAATTGTTTGTGTGATCATAAATTTGAGTTTAAAATTTTAATTAAGTTAAACAAATACAACTTTCTCTAGAAACCCAAAAGAATCAGGAAACATGAATTTGTTTAAAAACTTGAATTCTTTATTCCATTAATTTAAGATTATGATCTGAAAACCTATATGGAAACAAGATTTTTAAATCATAAATCATAATATTTAGTTTGGGATTTGGGGAGGTAGTTCTGTGATGAACTAAAAAGTTGATTTTGGGAAATTCTGTTGATTTTGGAATTTTGGGGGTTTGAATTCTCTTCTATATGTAGTAGAGTGATCAGGCATTTCAGAAAAATTATAAACTTGATGGATTTATCTTTGGGTTAGCAGCGGTGAGGAAAATAAGTTTGTAACCCTAATTATGTTCAAGTATATGAATTTGACCCTTTCTGTCTCTCGGGTTGATCGAGTGAGAAGCGGTTTTGAAGGAGGATAGCTGGGTCGATGACGAAGGCATGGAAGGAGTAGCAGCTCTAACGGTGGTCGGAGGAGTTATATTTCGCCGTTGACAGGTTTGGGGTTTTAGGAGAAGTTCAATGTTGCTAGGTTTGAAGTTGCTCCAGGTTGAGATTGCTTACTCGATTTTGAATTCGAGTTTATCTTGATGATCAGATGTTCGTGTTGGATTTTGAAGTCGATAGTGGATTAGGGTTGATCATCATGGATGATCGGAATCGTCCAAAGGTTTTGTGCATGTGCACAGTGGATATTTGAAGGTGGTTTTGTTTCTGGAAATTTTTGGGGTGAAGTGTTCTCGGGGGATGCTCGTGACACTGGAGGGTTTTACCCGAAGTTAGGTGATTGTTGACTCGAAGTAAAAAGGGTTGAGCTCGAGTTGTATTGTTTTCTGGTTTTTCTGAAACCTGACTGTGTGCAGGTTTTAAGTTTTAAACTGAATTAAAAAAAAAAACAGGCCAGATTTAAACAAGAGTTGAAGCAAGTTTAAATTATGAATTCAAATGTATTTGAATTCCAGATTTCAAATAAATAAATTTGTAAAAAAAATGAATGTTTAATAACTAAAAACTGTACAGTATTTTACAAAGTGTTTTTGAAATCTGAAAAATGTTATTTAAAACTAGATTTTAAATTTAAGTTAAGATCTGGATTGAATTCCTGAATTCAAATTAGAATTTGAATCTGAGTTTTAAAAGAAAATAAAGTTTATAAATTCTAAGGTTGTAAATAAGATGAATATTAATGTATTTTATAACATGTTTTTTTTGAAAATCTGGAATATAGGATTTAAATAGGATTTTAAAATTGAAGTTTTTGTAATCTGAATTCAAAGCATGATTTGAATTCTAGTTTCGAAATAAAATAAGCTTTGAATTTAAATGTTTTCAAAACCACTTGGAATATTTAAAGTATATTTTAAATTGAATATGGGTTAAACTATTTTTAAATTTACCTTAAGTAATTCTTTAAAATGAAATAAAAGGGTTTTAAATACTTAAACCTTGTTTAAGTTTAAACTTGATTTCATTTTAATTTAAAATGGAATTTAGATGAAATTATAAAGCAAGTTGTTTTTAAAATACTTTGCTAATGATGATTTAATCATTAATGTGATTTATGTTTATATTAAGTTAATTAGAACTTAATGATTTATAATTCATTAATTGATTAAGGTAATTAAGTTTTGTAATTAATTAATTTAATTAATAATTTGGGTTAGTTAATCAATTAATTAAGGTTTTATTTAATTAATTAAAGGACTAGTAAGTTAATTAAGATTGATTTAAATAGTAATTAAGAAATCAATTAATTAGATAAGATTTGATTTTGATTCAATTAATGATTTGAATTTATTAATCAAGTAATTAATAATTAATTAAGTTTTTGATTATCACTTGATTAATTTAATAATTAGAGATTAATTAATGAGTTTTATAAATAAATTAAGGATTAATATTGATTAATTCAGTTAATAACTTTAGAAATGTAAATAAAGTTTTATTATTGGTTAATGAAGGTCATTAACTTAGTATTATTTTATAATTAATTAATGTAATTAATTTTAATGATTAATTGGATTAATTAATTTAAAGATAATCATTTGAGAATTGTTTAAGTATAATTACTTAATGAATGTAATTAAGAAAATTAATTACTAATTGTAATTAATTAATTTTATTTTGATTAATCAGATTAATTAATTAAGTTTAATTAATTTAAACTAATCACTCGTTGATTTGAGAAGTAATTACCCAATGTAATTAAAAATGAATAATTACTTAAGGAAGTAATTAAGAAGATAAATTACTTGATGTAATTAAATTGAAGAATAATTGGGCAATGGAGGAGTTTTGGAAATTAATTACTTTGTGTAATTAATATGTAATTAGTATGCTGAATAATTACTTAAGTAAGTAATTAATAATTAATTACTTAGTGTAATTAATTTAGATTTTAATAATTGATTTTTTGAAGATAATAAAGAGATGTAATTAATTAAATATAGTTAATTACTTAATGTGACTAATCAAGAGTGATTAATCAATATGGATAATTGATAATTAATTTAAATAGGGTAATTATAAATGAATAATTTGTGATCATTAATTTATATAATTAATGATGTAATTAAGGATGGATTAATTTTGAAAAATTAATCAATGAAGGAATTAATTAATGTAATTAATTAAGGATTAATGTAATTAATTATAATTAATTAATTAATGAAGTAATTACAGGTTAATTACTGAATTTGGTTTGGAATAATTAATTTGTGGAATTAATTAAAGGCTAATTACTTAAATGTAATTAAATGATAATTAATCAAGGATGATTAATTAGAGTAAATTATCGAGGGTAATTAATTGATTTATTGTAATTAATTAAGGGATATGTAAGCAAGATTTATATGGATGAGTAATTAATTTAATTTATTTTAAATTAATTAGGGAAGAAGTAATTAATTTAATTCATTTTAAATTAATTATAGAATGGTGATTTATAAGTCATTGCTTGTGAATGTTGTTTAATACCGATTACTCTGAATAGTTGATATCTCCGATATGAGATATGTGATGTTGTGTGTTTTGGATGTTATGGTTGCATTTGAGTTGATAATATGAATTATCTATTTGGGATGATAATATAGATTATATATTGTGATGATATTATTGATTATCTATTGTGATGTTGTGTACTATATATCCGTGTGTATATAGATAATATTGAATTGAATTGTTTTAAACATTTAAAACAACTTGGACCTAAAAGATGGCGATTTGGATTTCGATGAGACCGGGATCGGGTTTCCATATTTGGATATCTGAAAGCCACATCGATCCGAATTAACGATAGGTCGTGAATCTCAAGTGATAATGAAGATTCAGAGTGCAAGGGTTATCGTCGTTAACCTTGAGGGTGATTCCAAAATGAGTGTAACGAGATAATGCCTTCGGTTTCGTTCGAACCCGGAACGAACTTGTATGGATTAAATGCTTTCAGAACATCATTAGGTGTACGAAGAGCATTCTAAGAGATGTGTTCTCTAAGGGTAATCGTAGCCTCAAGCCTCATCAACCGGGAATGGCTAAAATAGGCGAGGTGCAGCAAGGTTAAGTGGGTCATGCCCAAGTAGGACAAGATTTTCCCCTGTCTAGAAGTCCCTTTATATTCGGCTGTGTGGGCAGTTAGTTGCAAACAACTGCGGGGTTGTCTTGTTCGGGACTGTTCAGTAAGGAATGGTCCCGGCCTTGTGTTACAGGGGAGTTAGGGTGGCTCCTCAGTACTGTGATCTAGGCCACGTACTGTGACGGGCAGTACCCCAGCAGCCCTGCCATTGTATGGAATCCAAAATCCAATGCCAACGATTTTGATTGTATTACCCACTTTTGTGGCTAGTAGCTGGAATTTAATAGATGTAACAATTTCGGCTATTTCTTATTGACTTGAAAACCCTAGACACTATTATAATATCATCGGATTTCCTATCAAATGTTTTGGTTAGCGTAAGGTAAATTTTTTTCCATGTTTATGTGTGGGAATTCTTACGTGGTACCTTTCTTTCAAAAGATTTTTAAAGTTAAGCAACCTTAACCTGTTACTCACACCAGACCCATGTCTGACCCGAAGTTTATCTTTCGTTTTCATAAACTCTTGGGTACTTAAATTTTTACGAGTAGCCAAGGGATTCAGGTTGGCTTTGACGAATATTGGAGGAGCAAATGGAGGAGGAGGCTTCTGCGTTGTAGATATATAGTTTCCGCTGTGTGTTCTCTGTGTTGTGTTTTATTAAGTTGTAAATACTAGACATGTATCTATAACTGTCTAGTATATGTTATATATGCTGTGTAGCTCTGATTGATGTTGTATATTATGTAAATACTTATGTTATTAATATAATTTATTCGTTCCGCTGTTGAGATTCTAGTGTTGTTTCTCCTTTCTCTTCTTTCTTTACTATTTCTATCCCTTTCGTTCTTAATTCATGAAACGTCTTTATGGTTAGTGGAAGACGGGTAGTGACAGTTGGTATCGGAGCATTAGGTTGAGTGAATACCTAGGCTTTGGAGTGGTGTCTATCTTGAGAGAGCGTATTTGTAATCTTTAATATATTTATATATATTTATTTATTTCTACCTATCTATTGGGTTACTTGTTCGAGTTTTCCAATATAGGTTATAAAGGTAGATAAGGTAGTGGTGTGTATAACGTGACTACCATTGGTTGGAGTTTGAATGTTTGAGGTTGGAAGTGTATCTGTCGAGACTGTAGACCTAATACCGTCTCGAGTGAGCTTTGCAGTGGTGTAAGGACTTCATCGATCTCTAAAGGCAACCTATTAAGGTTCGGAGTTCATTTTTGAAGTTGGTTGAGTAGAGTTTGGATCTGTTGGCTGAGCAGAAGCGAGTGATGGTATCTTGATACCTCAGGGAATAGTAGCTGCGTGATGAGATGCAGTGACTATGGATGTTTCCGAAGATGATTTCTGTGACGCCCCACCTCTATACCCACGCTAGCCAAGAACATTACTGTGAATGCTGTCAACTACCACGGAGAATAAGGCTGTTGAGGAGCGACCATCTGTATAATTGCTTTGTGCGAGTAACGATATACCAGATAAAAATATAACTTTTCATCTCAAGAGGAAATCCGACGTACCGACACAAACTCAAAGCTACTACACAGTGGCTATAAAGGTCTTCGGAAACAAATATAGAAATAAACATAACACAAATCAGTCACAGACAATTCATATCACAAAGGCGGAAATAGATATGAATATTACACATAAAAGTGTATATCAGAGTAGCGGTCAAAGGATCCACGATAATACAAAAGAATTACAAAGGAATACAACTATGAGTCTATATCTCAAGTGTATACAACAAAATAAACTACTAATCTAAGTAGTTTGCCAAAAGTCAGAGTAATCATCCTGGATGAGAAGTCAAGCAGAAGCACCTGTAACATCTCGGTCTGACCCGAGTATTATTTAAGAAGAAAATAATAAACGGATCAGTCTAGCTATAAATATCAGAAGAAATGATATAGAATAGGAGATATGACATAAACGTATAATAATCACAATGCCAAGATGTGATTAATAAGTAATTGAAAATCAACAAGAGATTAATCAATATCACAATAATCTACTCAAGATGAAAAGGAATGTCATATTCCTGATTTCATTCACCAAACCACAATAAATGACATATATATATCCATGCCAATCGTAAAAGTTGGTGAAACACAAATTCCAGAAATCAACACACGAATTCCAGATATCACAAAGAAGTATGTGTGAGTGGAATCACACAAGTGGTGTCTAGGCTAACCAAAAAAAGTATATGTGAATGGAATCACACAAGTGGTGTCTAGCCTAACCTCGCAAACAAAGAGACATCGCACATTGCTAGTCTAAATCACAAAGATGATCATCATGATCAACGAGAAGTGTCAATTACACTAAGCTAGTAAATATAAAAGTTTAGCTTCATGTCCCATAACCACTTACTTAACTTAAACATTTACGAACAAACTGTAAATCTCCACTAGAAAATTGTCACAAGAGATTCAATCGAACAAGTCCAAGAATTAACCGACGAAGTAAACGCAAGCGTTTCATACCACTTGTTTTACTAAGTCGTTTAATTAGATTTCTCATACGAGTGAGGTAAAGGCTTGTATATACTAATAGATTGGAAAACGGTTTAAGAACGAGCTTTGTAATAAAATAGTGTTGAAATCGTTTTGATAAAAGAATTTTGATATTTACTACTAGCATAGAAAACCTTTATATTTTTAAAGTGACAAATCGCAAAGAAGATTGTAGGAACAATCAATCATAAAAATTCACATTCGAAGACGTGAATAAAATCCAAAGAAATCGATATCAAATCCATCAAAGTGGATATATCTAAAATTCCCAAAGAAATGGTCATCAAAGTCATAATAGATGATAACAACAAATAGGAAACAACACGAATCGATTAAAGTTGGAAATTTACTCAAAAATAGCCAAAATAGGCAAAACTGCACATTTCCAGACGTCTGATTTGGAATCCAGATGTCTGGATTTGTTCTCTGGAAATAACCCAGAGAACACTCAGACGTCTGAAACCTCAAGTCAGACGTCTGAGACCTATCCAGACGTCTGGTTTGATGGTTCAGACGTCTGAAAATAGTCTCTGGCTTTTTTTATAATATGCGTGTCCAAACCAGACGTCTGGACTTGGTCACCAGACATCTGGTCACCTGGTCTGGGCAACAATTTGCCTAGGCCAAAGTGGCCAAAACGTATCGGGAGCGATCGGACGAGCAACGACGATTAAGGATTTATGCCTAACGACAACTCGGCCTTATAGGCTCTCCGAAACACCTCTTAAAGCATGATCAAACATCAAAGTTATGATTCTTAAAGATTTGACTACAAAACACCAAAAATTGGAATATTCACAAAAGCAATCCAATTCAAAATCAAATGCACATGAATAAGTGTTAGGAATTCATACCTAACAATCAAAGATAATTATAAGCATAGATGTGAGATTAAAAATCTCACCTTTGAATCCGAAAATAATGAATGAGAAGCTTGAAAGCAAGCTAAGATCAATTCCTCTTCAATAACAACTCAAGAAGCTTCAATCTAAGCTTAAAATAGAAACATTTCCTAAATTAGGTTTAGGAATTTTCTGAAATCAAGGAGAGAAAGAGTTGGAGAAGAAGAAGGAGTTGCTTACCAATGGGTTCTCTTGAGTTTGGAGCAAGAAGATGGATCTGCTAAGGAACTAGGGTTTTGGATTTCCTAATTCTTTTTCTCTTCCCCCATTTTTGCTTGAGCTTGAATGAATAAGGAAATTATGAAGGAATGAAGAGGATAAGGGGTTGGTACTGAATACATAAGTGGGCTCAGCCCAAACCAAAACCCTAAGTGAAAAGTAGCAAAATTCAACTTTCTCCAAACATATCGAAGCTTATACTCAAAAAGGTCGCAAACGACATTTTGAACTCAATGGGGGTGGTCTCGAGTCCTAATTCGGCTGTTTGCAAAAAGTAGCTTTTCGGACTAAAATCCGACCAACGATAAAATATTTAAATAAAATATTTAAATATAAAATCGATAAATATGCGGGTTGTTACAGACTCCCCTCCTTAAAGAAATTGCGTCCTCGCAATACTTAAGAGGAAAATAAGAAGTAACAACCTTGGAAGCATATCAACACAAAAGAAAATTTGAAATAGGAAGTTCACCATAAAGTGCACGAAAGAGTTAGCAAGAAATCTGGTGAAACTTCAATTTCCACAATATTACCGGCTCAAGAATGAAAACCAGAATCCCTAAGGCATTTCCGTAGATAAAAGACGTGGGGAACGTCAAGAATAGCAGAAAATTGAGCCGGTGCAACGGCGTAGTACGAAAACGGTACGCCCGAGGAACTAGAAACTCAAATAATCTGGGACATCAGCGTAGTACAAAAATGGTACGCCCAATGAACCAAAGCAAAGACATTGATGTAGTACAAACGGTACATCCAATGAATCGAATAGCAAAAACATTGATGTAGTACAAAGGTACATCCAATGAATCCAATAGCAGAGACATTGATGTAGTACAACGGTACATCCAATGAATCAAATAGCAAAGACATTGATGTAGTACAACGACACATCCAATGAACCAAAGCAAAGACATTGATGTAGTACAACGGTACATCCAATGAATCAAACAGCAAAGACATTGATGTAGTACAACGGTAAATCCAATGAATCAAACAGCAGCAGAGACATTGATGTAGTACAACGGTACATCCAATGAATCAAATAGCACAGACATTGATGTAGTACAACGGTACATCCAATGAATCAAATAGCAGAGACATTGATGTAGTACAACGGTACATCCAATGAATCAAATAGCACAGACATTGATGTAGTACAAAGGTACATCCAATGAATCAGTACATCCAATGAATCAAATAGCAAAGACATTGATGTAGTACAACGGTACATCCAATGAATCAAATAGCAAAGACATTGATGTAGTACAACAGTACATCCAATGAATCAAAGAGCAGAGACATTGATGTAGTACAACGGTACATCCAATGAATCAAAGAGCAGAGACATTGATGTAGTACAACGGTACATCCAATGAATCAAACAGCAGAGACATTGATGTAGTACAACGGTAGATTCAATGAATCAAACAGCAAAGACATTGATGTAGTACAACGGTACATCCAATGAATCAAACAGCAAAGACATTGATGTAGTACAACGGTACATCCAATGAATCAAACAGCAAAGACATTGATGTAGTACAACGGTACATCCAATGAATCAAATAGCAGAGACATTGATGTAGTACAACGGTACATCCAATGAATCAAACAGCAGAGACATTGATGTAGTACAACGGTACATCCAATGAATCAAACAGCAGAGACATTGATGTAGTACAACGGTACATCCAATGAATCAAACAGCAGAGACATTGATGTAGTACAACGGTACATCCAATGAATCAAACAGCAGAGACATTGATGTAGTACAACGGTACATCCAATGAATCAAACAGCAGAGACATTGATGTAGTACAACGGTACATCCAATGAATCAAATAGTAGAGACATTGATGTAGTACAACGGTACATCCAATGAATCAAATAGAAAAGACATTGATGTAGTACAACGGTACATCCAATGAATCAAATACCAAAGACATTGATGTAGTACAACGGCACATCCAATGAATCAAATAGCAAATAATTCGGAACACCGACGCAGTACAAAAACGGTACGTCCAATGAACCGAACACCCTAAAAGAACATCGGACGCAAGTTCATAAAAGAAATAAGATGAGACTCAATAAAACGAAGTACATCAAAACGCTCGATGAACTTGACAAAAAGATAATTTCATTTGGTCATCAACAAAGAAACAACCCCTTGTTGCTTACGACTAAACGCATTGGCAACACGATTTCCCCTTCAGGAATAAAAAGAATATCAAGATCATAAGATGCTAGGAACTCGTGTCAACATGCAGTTCCTTAAGAGAACATAAATATTCCAAAGATTTATGATCGAGGTAGATAACAATTTCTCATCCAAATATGATGATGCCAAATTCCAAAAGCAAAAACATTAGCCGAGAGCACTAGATCATACGTGGCTATCTAGTCTCGAGAAGCTATAAAGATTTAGAAGCACAAGGGATAGCACGTTCTCCTTTGCAAGAGAATGGCATTCCAAACAAATACGACTAGTATCGGTACAAATAGCAAAGTCTTGGTCCCCCTCCAGGAATCACAAGAATAAAAGTATCGAAAAGAAAGAATTTCTTTTAAATAATCTTCTTTCCTGAAAAGTTAAAACTTTCAAAATTACATTTATCATTATGTAATAATCATTCTACAAAAATTTTCATTTTTACAAGTCAATGTATCGTGTCTGATTGTCTCATCAAAGCGTTTAGGAAATTCCTATCGATAACATTGATCAAGCGCATCGACCAAAATTCTTAAAGCACTCAACGGGCAATACAATCACAAAATCATCTTTTATAGGATAAATAAATCTCTTAAAAAGTTTTAAGAATATTATTTGTTCGTTTCAAGAACAAAATCCAGTTTTACTTATAAATAAATCTTATGAAAAAGATTTGCAAAATTTTAAATTACTATTTTCATCCAAAATCAATAAACTCAAGAATGGTCTCATCGAAATATTCATAGAATATTCGATTTATAAAATGGATGAAATAAGCTGGACAAATTGAATGACATAATAAGTCATTCATAAGAATCATAACGAGTGCGGAATGCGGTAAGTGGAATGCTAACTTCCGCAACTCGTAGCAAACGAAAACCGGTGGTAAGGTCAAACTGAAAAGACCTTAGCACCACACAAAAGATATTGCTTAGGTGATAATCCTAAGACAAGCTCAAAAATACCAGAAAATTTTTCAAACGATATGATTGAGAAAAATAATACTTTCCTTATCATGCGGGTTTTAAGGAATAAAATGATGCCATCAAATTGGAATCAAAATCACAAAGGAAAAATAGAAATCTGCTTAACAGATTGAAAATGTCGAAGATGAATAATCCACTCGGAAAAATAGGATATGGGCTTCACAACGATTAAGCCAATCCTTACAAAAATCAATTCCGAAGCCTAAGTAAGTATCGGCTCGGAAAGAAAAGTCACATAAAACAATCTCGACATCTAAACAAAAGCAAATTGAGTGTTGCGGATCTACCATCCGGATTCGCAATTCTCAATGAAGTCAACAAGCCCAAAATATTCAAAGAAAAAGAATCGACAAGTTCTTTTGATATAAAAATAATGAGATGAAACTCATATCAAAAAGAACTCGAATAAGAAGATCACGAAATAAAACAATGCCATCAAGGATTGAGTGAAAAATACCTTGACCAAGAGAAGAGTTGCTAGGGGCTTGCTCAAAATTTAGCTTTCTCATGTCCTTGTTCAAAAGTTTGGGACATGCAGATAAAAGATGACTCGGTTTCTTGCAATAGCGACAAGAATGGGGTTTTGGACACATATTCGCATAGTGTTCCTTAGAATTACAATTGTAGCATCCTCCACGATTAGGGATTGGAGTCTTTGCTACAAAAGTAGTTTGCTTCAATCTCTTATTGGGATTAAGGCTCTTGAACTTAATATGCCTCTTCTTAGAAATCCCAATATCACAAACACTTCCTTTACCAACCTCTCCATGAAGAAGAGTAACATCCACAAGCTGATTGAAAGAAACTTCAAGTTTCAAAGGTAGAACCATTTCGGGGTTCTTACTCAAAGCATAGATAAACTCGTGATTCTTTACAAGATCCAAAAGTTGTTGAGCAAACATGAATACTCCATCCTGAGGAGTAGCACTAGATTGGCCAGCGCTGGGGCGGCCTGGTCTAACCATTTCTCTTCTTTAAAAAAGAAATAAAGAAGAAGAAAAAGTTATTCTCAAGATAAGTATCAAGCAATCTTGATAGATAAAACAAGGAATCATAAAAGAAAATAGGATAGGACGGTACGAAGACCCGAATAAAATCCTAAAGCACGACTCCTAAGATGGACTTAGGACGATGATCCTTGTTAAATTATTCTACATTGTTCCGAAGTTTGGCTCTGATACCAAGCTGTGACGCCCCACCTCTATACCCACGCTAGCCAAGAACATTACTGTGAATGCTGTCAACTAGCATGGAGAATAAGGCTGTTGAGGAGCGACCATCTGTATAATTGCTTTGTGCGAGTACCGATATACCGGATAAAAATATAACTTTTCATCTCAAGAGGAAATCCGACATACCGACACAAACTCAAAGCTACTACACAGTGGCTATAAAGGTCTTCGGAAACAAATATAGAAATAAACATAACACAAATCAGTCACAGACAATTCATATCACAAAGGCGGAAATAGATATGAATATTACACATAAAAGTGTATATCAGAGTAGTGGTCAAAGGATCCACGATAATACAAAAGAATAGCAACACGTGCTATACAAAGGAATACAACTATGAGTCTATATCTCAAGTGTATATAACAAAATAAACTACTAATCTAAGTAGTTTGCCAAAAGTCAGAGTAATCATCTTGAATGAGAAGTCAAACAGAAGCACCTGTAACATCTCGGTCTGACCCGAGTATTATTTAAGAATAAAATAATAAACGGATCAGTCTAGCTATAAATATCAGAAGAAATGATATAGAATAGGAGATATGACATAAACGTATAATAATCACAATGCCAAGCTGTGATTTATAAGTAATTGAAAATCAACAAGAGATTAATCAATATCACAATAATCTACTCAAGATGAAAAGGAATGTCATATTCCTGATTTCATTCACCAAACCACAATGACATATATATACCCATGCCAATCGTAAAAGTTGGTGAAACACAAATTCCAGAAATCAACACACGAAATCCATATATCACAAAGAAGTATGTGTGAGTGGAATCACACAAGTGGTGTCTAGGCTAACCAAAAAAAGTATGTGTGAAAGGAATCACACAAGTGGTGCCTAGCCTAACCTCGCAAACAAAGAGACATCGCACATTGCTAGTCTAAATCACAAAGATGATCGTCATGATCAACGAGAAGTGTCAATTACACTAAGCTAGTAAATATAAAAGTTTAGCTTCATGTCCCATAACCACTTACTTAACTTAAACATTTATGAACAAACTGTAAATCTCCACTAGAAAATTGTCACAAGAGATTCAATCGAACAAATCCAAGAATTAACCGACGAAGTAAAGGCAAGCATTTCATACCACTTGTTTTACTAAGTCGTTTAATTAGATTTCTCATACGAGTGAGGTAAAGGCTTGTATATACTAAAAGATTGGAAAACGGTTTAAGAAGAGCTTTGTAATAAAATAGCGTTGAAATCCTTTTGATGAAAGAATTTTGATATTTACTACTAGTATAGAAAACCTTTATATTTTTAAAGTGACAAATCGCAAAGAAGATTGTAGGAACAATCAATCATAAAAATTCACATTTGAAGACGTGAATTAAATCCAAAGAAATCGATATCAAATCCATCAAAGTGGATATATCTAAAATTCCCAAAGAAAAGGTCATCAAAGTCATAATAGATGATAACAACAAATAGGAAACAACACTAATCGATTAAAGTTGGAAATTTACTTAAAAATAGCCAAAATAGGAAAAACTGCACATTTCCAGACATCTGATTTGGAATCCAGACGTCTGGATTTGTTCTCTGGAAATAACCTAGAGAACCCTCAGACGTCTGAAACCTCAAGTCAGACGTCTGAGACCTATCCAGACGTCTGGTTTGATGGTTCAGACGTCTGAAAATAGTCTCTGGCATTTTTTTTATAATATGCGTGTCCAAACCAGACGTCTGGACTTGGTCACCAGACGTCTGGTCACCTGGTCTGGGCAACAATTTGCCTAGGCCAAAGTGGCCAAAATGTATCGGGAGCGATCGGACGAGCGACGACGACTAAGGATTTATGCCTAACGACAACCCGGCCTTTTAGGCTCTCCGAAACACCTCTTAAAGCATGATCAAACATCAAAGTTATGATTCTTAAAGATTTGACTACAAAACACCAAAAATTGGAATATTCACCAAAGCAATCCAAATCAAAATCAAATGCACATGAATAAGTGTTAGGAATTCAAATCTAACAATCAAAGATAATTATAAGCATAGATGTGAGATTAAAAATCTCACCTTTGAATCCGAAAATAATGAATGAGAAGCTTGAAAGCAAGCTAAGATCAATTCCTCTTCAATAACAACTCAAGAAGCTTCAATCTATGCTTAAAATAGAAACATTTCCTAAATTAGGTTTAGGAATTTTCTGAAATCAAGGAGAGAAAGAGTTGGAGAAGAAGAAGGAGTTGCTTACCAATAGGTTCTCTTGAGTTTGGAGCAAGAAGATGGATTTGCTAAGGAACTAGGGTTTTGGATTTCCTAATTCTTTTTCTCTTCCCCCATTTTTGCTTGAGCTTGAATGAATAAGGAAATTATGAAGGAATGAAGAGGATAAGGGGTTGGGACTAAATACGTAAGTAGGCTCAGCCCAAACCAAAACCCTAAGTGAAAAGTAGCAAAATTCAACTTTCTCCAAACATATCGAAGCTTATACTCAAAAAGGTCGCAAACGGCATTTTGAACTCAATGGGGGTAGTCTCGAGTCCTAATTCGGCTGTTTGCAAAAAGTAGCTTTTCGGACTAAAATCCGACTAACGATAAAATATTTAAATCAAATATTTAAATATAAAATCGATAAATATGCGGGTTGTTACAATTTCTTTGGAACAAGTTCAAGGAAGTAGGTCTGCTTCGGTGTTGTGGCTAAGTTCAGCAGGGTGTTTCTGTTTGGTTTGAAGTCCAAGTCTCTCGAAGAGCTTTGGAATGGGAATTCTTTGGCATTGGTGTCAGCATTGCAGCTCGGAGTGTTTTGTGTGTCGGCAGAGTTTTCTGGCTTAGCAGTTTTCTGGAGGTGGAGTTCAGAAGCCGCTGAGTGAATCCATTTCTTCGATGGATTGGCTACACTAGCATAAGCTGTTTGGATTGGTAAAGAGAGAACAGTTTTTTCTTTGGATTTTAGTTTGGATTGATCGCAAAAGTGACTTGCGATAATTGAGTATTCTCTTGGATTGTTGGAGATTTTTCTCGATGTTTTCAGGGAAGTCAGAGTTTGTCCGCATCTAGAGATTCAGTTTTCTTATCGACTAGGATTCCAAGTGTGGTACCGATAGTTCAACTAGTTGAAGGTTTCTTCCTTGAGATGGAGTTTGCTAAAGCAGCTCAGGATTTGAGGAACTTTTGAAATTTTCCCTTGGTTATCAAAGATCTTCTTGGTTATGTTATCCAGATGTGCTTGTGTTCTTCATCAGCATTCTTTTCTACTCCAGATCAGAGTTGTGCAGCGGAAGCAGTTTGGGAGTGCATCTGCTTTTCTTTTTCGGATAGGAGAAGTTTGTTTTCTTCTAATGGTTGTGAGTGGAGTTTGTTCTTGATCTTGGTTGATCGTGGAGGATCATTCTGGTGGATTGGGTTTGGACCAGTTTATTTCTTGAGACATCAGCAAGGATTGAGCTGGTCAGGTAGTAGGTAGGCAGCCCGAGATCGTCCGAGAGTTTTGTGGATCTGAAGTCGGAGATCTAATTTTGGATAAATTTCTCAGTTTTTAGGAGCTATAAATTTTGGTAAGGTTGGGTAAGCTAGCTCCGAGATGTTTTGGATTTCTTCTATGTTCTGTATTGGATAAGTGTTTTGTTTTCTGGATTGAATTGCCAGTTTGGACAACTGGGATTCGATGTGTTTCACGTATCTCTAAGGGAGTACGTGTATGATCTATTTCTGGTTTTGGAATCAGTTGTTCTGGGAGATTTGGTTGTTGAGTCAGACTTGTCTGTAGTCCGATGTCTTGTTCAGTTGTAGACCTAGATGAGTAGGAGTTCTGTAGCTTAGTAACGTTGATTGTTTGGGTTTTATAGAGCGAGTATCCCGGTGTTTACTTGGGAAACTCGAGGAAACTCTATCCAGAATTTTGTCTGGATAGTTAATTTTGTTTGATTGGATGAATTGATTTCCATGGTTGTTAGCATATGTTTGATATATGCTTATGCTTTAAATTAAAAATCTTGTATAGGTTATTAAATTACCTTTGTTTTAAATTTCGAGGATGAAATTCTTTTAAGAGGGAAGGAATGTGATATCCCGGAATTTTTGACAATATCAATTTAATAATCTTTATATGAAATTAAATTTATTTGATGATAATTGATCAATAAAATATGATTTGGTTTATTAATCTGATTTAAATAAATATTTAATTAGTGATTTATCTTTTGAAAACTAAATAAACGTTTTTAATTATAATGTGTATATACATATTTGTATATATATTTTAGATGATCTTTGTCTTGGAATTTAATAAATAAATAAAGTTTTGCTTTTAAATTCTAATAATATATTTAGTAATTGGGAAATTATGTTTTAAATTAATTTTAAGTTTTTCAATTTTATTTAAATTAATAATTATATGGTTTGTAAATATTTAAAATAAATGTTAAATTGTTTAAAGTTATATCTTAGCTTAATTTTTAAATTAAAATAAAAGTTTGTTTTATTTCTTTTTAAATATTACTTGATATAAATATGATTTGGAAATATTGTATATAAGTTTAAAATACAAAATAGCATATGGTTTAAATTTAATTATTAATGAAAGTGATTTATAATCTCTTTTAAAAATCATTTAAAATTTGCTATTTTCAAGCCATATGTATAGTGTATTATTTTTCCATAAATGTAAAAAGAATTAAAATAAGAAAATGAAATTTTCATTTTAAATTGAATAAATTGATTTTAATATGGATTTCAAAGGATTAATTTGAATTTGGAATTTTATTTTGAAATTCAAATTAATAGATTCTTTAAAATATTTGAATAAGTTTTAATTTATAATTTGTTATATTTACATTTTCTTTAAATAAGAAATTCATATATATTCACATAAGTATAAGTAAATTAAAGTAAAATCCTTATTTACATTTAAATATATAACTAATTTAAATAGAAAGACATGTGTTAACTTATGAATATAATCTAAATACAAGTGTTAGCTAACAAATTCAATAACATGACAAGTGTCGTTGATTTTATCTTTCTTTTATTTTTATTAAAGTATTTTCAGCCCTTATAAACATTTTTTATTTTCCATTCATTCTTTTTCTCTAAACCAAAGATAAATGAATGAAAGAAAAAAAAATCTAAAACTCAGAGTTTCCTCAAAACAAAAACTGAAAATCATCTCCTCAAAAACATGCAATTTCAAATTTCTACAAAAATCAACCTGCAATTCAAATTCCTGAAAATCGACTCTGCATTTTTCTAAGGCATGCATACAATTGTATTTCCACTGGAAATTGTCAGCAAGCAACATGGAAACAACTTTGAGATTAATGGGCCTGGATGCATGTAATTTGGACAGGGGAGCAAAAGCATTTTAGTTTCTGAACATCTCAGCACTCAAGTTTTAAAAGTTTAAAGGATTAAAAAGCTTTTCAAAAATTAAAGAGGATGTCTCTGTTTTAAATCAGGTGAGTAACATTTTTCTTAAAATGAATTAAGTAAATGTTGGTTGCCCGATTTGTCTCTGAAATTTTTTGCTTATGAATAACGTCATATCTTCCTAATTCTTAAACCATAGATGCATGATAATACTAAAGCAATTTGTTTGTATGTATATGAGTTTTCTGGCAATTACTATGAACTTATATAAGTATGTATATACTGTTTAGTATCAGTGTTGCTGTTGATCTTAACTTAAGTTTTTAAATTCAGTTTTTAGTAGTCTCTTGACTTAACCATTATTATGAAATGGGTTACAAACAAAATTGTTTGTGTGATCATAAATTTGAGTTTAAAATTTTAATTAAGTTAAACAAATACAACTTTCTCTGGAAACCCAAAAGAATCAGAAAATACGAATTTGTTTAAAAACTTGAATTCTTTAATTCATTAATTTAAGATTATGATCTGAAAACCTATATGGAAACAAGATTTTTAAATCATAAATCGTAATATTTAGTTTGGGATTTGGGGGGGGGTAGTTCTGTGATGAACTAAAAAGTTGATTTTGGGAAATTCTGATGATTTTGGAATTTTGGGGGTTTGAATTCTATTCTGTATGTAGTAGAGTGATCAGGCATTTCATAAAAATTATCAACTTGATGGATTAATCTTTTGGATAGCAGCGGTGAGGAAAATAAGTTTGTAACCCTAGTTATGTTCAAGTATATGAATTTGACCCTTTCTGTCTCTCGGGTTGATCGAGTGAGAAGCGGTTTTGAAGGAGGGTAGCTGGGTCGACGACGAAGGCATGGAAGGAGTAGCAGCTCTAATGGTGGTCGGAGGAGTTTGGTTTCTCCGTTGACAGGTTTGCGGTTTTGGGAGAAGTTCAGTGTTGCCAGGTTTGAAGTTGCTCCATGTTGAGATTGCATACTCGATTTTGAATTCGAGTTTATCCTGATGATCAGATGTTCGTGTTGGATTTGAAGTCGATAGTGGATTAGGGTTGATCATCATGGATGATCGGAATCGTCCAAAGGTTTTGTGCATGTGCACAGTGGATATTTGAAGGTGGTTTTGTTTCTGGAAATTTTCGGGGTGAAGTGTTCTCGGGGGATGCTCGTGACACTGAAGGGTTTTACCCGAAGTTAGGTGATTGTTGACTCGAAGTAAAAAGGTTTGAGCTTGAGTTGTATTGTTTTCTGGTTTTTTGGAGACCTGACTGTGTGCAGGTTTTAAGTTTTAAACTAAATTTAAAAAAAACAAGCAGGCCAGATTTAAACAAGAGTTGAAGCAAGTTTAAATTATGAATTCTAATGTATTTGAATTCCATATTTCAAATAAATAATTTTGTAAAGAAAATGAATGTCTAATAACTAAAAACTGTACAGTATTTTACCAAGTGTTTTTGAAATCTAAAAAACGAGATTTAAAACTAGATTTTAAATTTAAGTTAAGATCTGGATTGAATTCCTGAATTCAAATTAGAATTTGAATCTGAAGTTTTAAAAGAAAATAAAGCTTATAAATTATAAGGTTGTAAATAAGATGAATGTTAATGTATTTTATAACATGTTTTTTTTTAAATCTGGAATATAGGATTTAAATAGGATTTTAAAATTTAAGTTTTTGAAATCTAAATTCAAAGCATGATTTGAATTCTAGTTTTGAAATAAAATAAGCTTTGAATTTAAATGTTTTCAAAACCACTTGGAATATTTTTAATATATTTTAAATTGAATATGGGTTAAACTATTTTTAAATTTTCCTTAAGTAATTCTTGAAAATGAAATAAAAGGGTTTTAAATACTTAAACCTTGTTTAAGTTTAAACTTGATTTCATTTTAATTTAAAATGGAATTTAGATGAAATTTGAAAGCAAGTTGTTTTAAAATACTTTGCTAATGATGATTTAATCATTAATGTGATTTATGTTTATATTAAGTTAATTAGAACTTAATGATTTATAATTCATTAATTGATTAAGGTAATTAAGTTTTGTAATTAATTAATTTAATTAATTAATAATTTGGGTGAATTAATTAAATAATTAAGGGTTTTATTTAATTAATTAAAGGATTAGTAAGTTAATTAAGATTGATTTAAATAGTAATTAAGAAATCAATTAATTAAATAAAATTTGATTTTTATTTAATTAATGATTTGAATTTATTAATCAAGTAATTAATAATTAATTAAGTTTTTGAGTATCACTTGATTAATTTAATAATTAGAGATTAATTAATGAGTTTTATAAATAAATTAAGGATTAATATTGATAAATTCAGTTAATTACTTTAGAAAAGTAAATAAAGTTTTGTTATTGGTTAATGAAGGTCATTAACTTAGTATTATTTTATAATTAATTAATGTAATTAATTTTAATGATTAATTGGATTAATTAATTTAAAGATAATCATTTCAGAATTGTTTAAGTATAATTACTTAATGAAAGCAATTAAGAAAATTAATTACTAATTGTAATTAATTAATTTTATTTTGATTAATTAAGTTATTTAATTATGTCTAATTAATTTAAATTAATCACTGGTTGATTTGAGAAGTAATTACCCAATGTAATTAAAAATGAATAATTACTTAAGGAAGTAATTAAGAAGATAAATTACTTGATGTAATTAAATTGAAGAATAATTGGGTAATGGAGGAGTTTTGGAAATTAATTACTTTGTGTAATTAATATGTAATTAGTATGCAGAATAATTACTTAAGTAAGTAATTAATAATTAATTTCTTCGTGGAATTAATTTAGATTTTGATAATTGAGTTTTTGAAGATAATAAAGAGATGTAATTAATTAAATATAGTTAATTACTTAATATGAATAATCAAGAGTGACTAATCAATATGGATAATTGATAATTAATTTAAATAGGGTAATTATAAATGAATAATTTATGATCATTAATTTATATAATTAATGATGTAATTAAGGATGGATTAATTTTGAAAAATTAATCAATGAAGGAATTAATGTAATTAATTAAGGATTAATGTAATTAATTATAATTAATTAATTAATGAAGTAATTACAGGTTAATTACTGAATTTGGTTTGGAATAATTAATTTGTGGAATTAATTAAAGGCTAATTACTTAAATGTAATTAGACAATAATTAATCAAGGATGATTAATTAGAGTAAATTGTTGAGGGTAATTAATTGATTGATTGTAATTGATTAAGGGATATGTAAGCAAGATCTATATGGATGAGTAATTAATTTAATTTATTTTAAATTAATTAGGGAAGAAGTAATTAATTTAATTCATTTTAAATTAATTATAGAATGGTGATTTATAAGTCATTGCTTGTGAATGTTGTTTAATGCCGATTACCCTGAATAGTTGATATCTCAAATATGAGATATGTGATGTTGTGTGTTTTGGATGCTATGGTTGCATTTGAGTTGATAATATGAATTATCTGTTTGGGATGATAATATAGATTATCTGTTGTGATGATAATATTGATTATCTATTGTGATGTTGTGTATTATATATCTGTGTGTATATAGATAATATTGAATTGAATTGCTTTAAACATTTCAAACAACTTGGACCTAAAAGTTGACGATTTGGATTTTGATGAGACCAGGAACGGGTTTCCATATTTGGATATCCGAAAACCACATCGATCCGAATTAACGTGTAACAACTCGCATATTTGTCGATTTTTTTTATTTAAATATTTATCGATACTCGAAATTTAGTCCGAAAAGCTACTTTTTGCATACGGTCGAATTAGGACTCGGGGCCACTTCCATTGAGTTCAAAATCATGTTTGCAACCTTTTTGAGTATAAACTTTGATATATTTGGAGCTAGTCAAAAATTTGACCATTTTCACTTTGGGTTTGGGTTTGGGTTCAGCCCTATGTTTGACTTATACTCAAAACTGAACCACTCCTCCCCATTCACTCTCACTTTCTCCTCTTTTCAGTTCTAAAGCATCAATGGTGAGAGAAATTTGAAATTAAAACTCCAAAACCCTAGTTTCCTTTTGCAAATCAAGCTCTAGCTCCAAACTAATAGAAGAACCCATTGGTAAGCTTCTCTTCTTCTTCTCCAACTCTTTCTCTCTTTGATTTCAGAAAATTCCTAAACCTAACTTTGGGAATGTTCTTCTTTTTAAAGCTTAGAATCAAGCTTCTTGAGTTGGATTTAAAGAGTGGTCGATTCTCCTTTGCTTTCAAGCTTCATCTTCATTTGTTTGAGTTCAAAGGTGAGATTTTTATCTTACATCTTAGCATATAATTATGTTGAATATGCACTTATATGTTTTTGTTTGATGATAATAAACATATATATATTCATTTAAATGTATTTGGTTATGTACTATTTTGTTTTGCATAGATTAAATAAATATTTGTTGAATAAAATAAATTATACAGAATTTGAATTTGAATTCAAACAGAACAAGTTACACAGATTTTGAATTCAAACAGAAATTTTATTCAAACAAATATTTATTACAATCTTGAATAGTACAAATTCATGCTCCCACTATACATATACATTTTTGATTACATCACGATTACATCACAAATATTTCAATTTACATTTATAACCTCACTACATATCACTCACACTCGTATTTTGTCTTCAACTGCATTCCAGTTTGAATCCAGCATCTGAGCAATCTGCAAAAATATTCACTAACGCAGTAAAATTGAAAAAGAAATATTTTTGCAATATAAAATGAAATACGATTTTTGAAAAAATGGTTTGCCTCAGTTATTTGGGTTGTTCGTCATTATTCACACTTGATTTCATCACAAAGTAGTGCACATAGATATTACAGGGACAGGTAATCATAAGTGGCTGCAATACACACGTGTACATTCATACACGTGTGCATTGCCTCGCCAACTCGTGTGCACAGCTCCAACCAGAAATTCAAGTTCAGACCAAACAGTCGAAGACATGAATGCAACAAAGTTCACAAGTGCAGACACATAGAGCAGTCATAATGAAACTGCAGTGAAGCTACTGAAGGCAACATGAAGCAACAGTCAGACCTAAAGGCTACATGAAGTATGCTAGTCCATTCTCTTCATCAAACAACATAACAGCAAATACCACATGCCACTGGAGAAAATGTATCACTAGCAGGGATGAACACTCGAGAATGGACAAGTCACGACAGCTACTCAATGATACAGTAGCAAACTACAGTGATGCAGCCAGTACCAAGCTACATGAAGAACCAGAATACATGTACAGGAGGATAAATGCATATTATCACAAGTACATATACCAAGTGCATGACTAAACTAACAAATGCAAACTCAGTAAACATATATGCACATGAACAACATGACATGAACAATGCAAAACAACGACACAGTGGCAACATGCTCGAAGACTACACAAATGACCAAGTACAGGTGAAGTAAATCATGTCAAAGAAAATGCATGAAAGCTACAAACTGCAACATGCTTGAAGATGGTTACCAACACAAGACTGCAACCAAAAGGTCAGAGATACACAAGTTTACATGTGTGCCAATACCAAATGCATGTAACCAAGACAGTACAACATTACAAGAGAACAAAGACCAAATGAAGTCAGCAGTGATAATGGTCGAGAATTATACAAATGTTTGAAGACTACAGATGAAGCCAGAGACAGTGTAAGTACAGGTGAACAACGACTTCAAATTCAAGTGCAGACCAGAGGAACCAGTGAAAATAGTGGACATCAAGTACACAAATTCAATTACAAGAACATCACAAGTTGCCAACATACACTTCAGGTCAACATTAATGAATGTATATGACTACACTGACACAAAGCACAAAAGTGCAACAGCAAATGCAATGACCGTGTACAGGTGCAAGTGAATCAGAATGAAGCATGCAACAGCAGTACCAAGTGACATGGTGAAGTAGTACAAAAGAAGCAGTGGCAATTCACAGTGAAGTCGAAATCATGGAAGAACCAGTGAATTCGAATTGATGACAGTGTATCAATACGTCTTTGAAAAAGTCAGAAATGAAAAAGGGGAAAGTTTCTGCAGTGACAATCGAACGCGTGAAATCAAAACCGTGATTATCAAGTTAAAACATATCAGGAAAGCCGTGAGTATCACGTGTAACAAAATCAGGAACGACGTGCGCTTCAGGCAATTAAGAATTTAGGAAAGTATCAAGTTAATTCGAACGAATTCAAGTGTCTCAAATTCATATAAATCCAATCCCAAATTCACATCATCGACTATCGAGTTCAATCAAGAGCAATCAAGTTAATGCAAGCAATTGAACCAGCAAACGAAGAATTACATACCGCAAATTCAACGAACTCGGTCATCAGAAGAAGCAGCTGCAACAATTCACAATTTCAAAGTTAATCACAATCGAATATCAAAGAACAAGCGACGCAAGCCATCAAATCAGAGAATCGAGCATCAGAACGAAGCCCTAATTCGAGAAAGAGCCGAAGCCCTAATTCAACAAAGAGAGGCCGACATTTTTCACAAGCAAAAGAAGGGAACGGGTTGAAAGAATAGTGGGCCGGCCTAATTATTAAAAAGGGGGTTTAGCTTTTAAATTTTATAAAAGGGGTTTTTTAGTTTTTATAATTGAGCAAAAATTACGCATTCACATTCGTATTTTAATTTTTTGCTCCTGCGGTTATTTTTGAAGTTGTTTTTTTCTTTTCGTGTCAAAGAATTTGTAAATCACCACCTAGAGTTTAGGTAGTGTCAGATTGTCTATTTAGAATTAGTTCAGTGAGCAGGGAGTGCGAGTTTGCAAAGCTCTATAGGCGGGAGCAGTGTTTGCGAGTGAGCGAAACTCTATAGGCGGGAGCAGGGTGTGCGAGTCTAGTAGAGTGTTTGTGAGCGGGAGCAAAAGGGTCTGCGAGTCTAGTAGAGTTGTTGTAAGCGTGATACTGTTTAATTCTAATAGAAATCTGTGAATGCAGCAGTAGGCAGGGGTTGCCGAAGCTGGGTAAATTTTGTGTGTGATTTACTTTTCAGCATATTTATTTCTGCAGTTTATTTCTGTGTTTAAATCGAGAAAATTTGCTATAACCCTATTCACCCCCCCTCTAGGGTTAATCTAGATCCTACAAATTATCTTCGATTGTTAGGTATGAATTCCTAATGCTTATTCAGCTTTTGGTTTGAATTGATTTGGTGAATATTCCAATTTTTAGTGTTTTGGGTTCAATTCTTTAAAAATCATAACTTTGATGTTTGAATGTATTTTTGGTGATGCAACGAAGAGCTTATAGGGTCGGGTGGTCGATTGGCATAAACCCTTAGCGCCGTTGCTCGAGCGAATACAATTTGGTCGAGATTGAACCTCATTTGGATGGGCTGGGAAGGGACTGGCAATAGGTCCGATCGACCGAGCTCTGCTGCCGGCCGACGGACCTGCTTCCAAGTGCATAAGCACTTCTCTCTTTATGGTCCGGTCGACCAACTATAGGGTTCGGCCGACCGACCTGCTTCCCGAGGTATTTTGAGAACAGGGTCCGGTCGACCGAGCTCTGTAGCCGGCCGACCGACCTGATGTAATTTTTCCTACTTCGCCTAATTGTTTGAATTTCCAACTTTAATCGATTCATGCTATTTCCCTATTTGTTGTTATCATTTGTTATTGACTTTGATGACTTATTTTCTTCGAGAATTCGTGGAATATCCATTTCGATGGATTCGGTATCGATTTCTTTGGATTTTATTCACGTCTTCGAATGTGAATTTTAGTGATTGATTGTTCTTACAATCAATTTTTGTGTTTTGTCACTTCAAAATATAAAGGTTTTCTATACTAGTAGTAAATATCAAAACTCTTTCTTCAAAACGATTTCAACTATATTTTCAATATCCAACTCGTTTATAAAACCGTTTTCCAATCTACTAGTATACACAAACTTTTACCTCACTCGTATGAGAAATCTAATTAAACGACTTAGTAAAACGAGTGGTATGAAACGCTTGTGTTTACTTCGTTGGTTAATTCTTGGACTTGTTCGATTGAAACTTTTGTGACAATTTTCTAGTGGAGATCTGCAGTTTGTTCGTAAATATTTAAGTTAAGCAAGTGGTTATGGGACATGAAGCTAAACTCATATATTTACTAACTTAGTGTGATTGACACTTCTCGTTGATCATGACGATCATCTTTGTGATTTAGATTAGCAATGTGCGATGTCTCTTTGTCTGCGAGGGAGACTAAACCCCGTTTTGTGGAGTTTCGACTCAATTTGGTAGGGTAGCAACCCATGGTCTTCGGGCCGTTTGTGGAGCTTCGGCTCAATTTGTGATGGTTAGCAACCATGGAATTAGCGTTCCGTTTGTGATACACGTGTTGGTTAGCTTTATGCTCCCGTTTGTGATAGGCCTCCCCCCTTTTGTGATTTCTGGATTTCCTGAGATGATTTCTAGAATTTGTGTTTCACCAATTTTCGTGATTTCCATTGATAATTTTATCAATATTTGTGCACTTGTGAATTTGTGTGTCATTGACTTTTGTGATTGACATTGATATAATTGTCAATATTTATGGTTTGGAGAACGAAATAAGGAGTATGACATTTTTTGATTCTTGTGTAGATTTTGTGATATTGATTAATCTCTTGTTGATTTTCAATTACTTGTATATATCACAACTTGGCATTGTGATTATTATGTGTTTAGTCATAGCTCTTATTCTATATCGTTTCATCTGATAATTATAGTTAGACTGATCCGTTTATTATTTTCTTATTAAATAATACTCGGGTCAGACCGAAATGTTACAGGTGCTTCTACTTGACTTCTCACTTGGGATTGATTTTTTGACTTTTGGTTAACCACTTAGATTAGTAGTTTTTGGATTGTATACAATTGAGATATATGCTCCATGACGTATACTTATTCTTTTGTGTAGTTTGTGTAACTATTCTTTTGAGATATTATGGATCTTTTTAGACCGCTACTCTGAAATACACTTCTAAGTGTACTATTCATATCTATTTCCGCCTTTGTGATATGGATTGTCTGTGACTGATTTATGTTATGTTTATTTCTATATTTGTTTCCAAAGATTATTATAGCCACTATGTAGTAGCTTTGTGTTTGTATCGGTATGTCGGATTTCCTCTTGAAATAACGTGCATGTTCTACTACCTGACATATCGATGCTCGCGCAAAGTAATTACACGGATGGTCGCTCCTCAACAGTCTTATTCTTCGTGTTAGTTGACGGCATTACACCGTAGTGTCCTTGGCTAGCGTCAGTATAGAGGTGGGGCGTCACAGCATGGTATCGAAGCCAAACTTCGGAACAATGTAGAATAATTTAACAAGGATCATCGTCCTAAGTCTTTCTTAGGAGTCGTGCTTTAGGATTTAATTCGAGTCTTCGTACCGATTCATCCTATTTGCCTTATGATTCCTTGTTCTATCTATCAAGATTGCTTGATATTCATTTTGTGAATAACCCTTTTCTTCTTCTTTATTTCTTTCTAAAGAGAAATGGTTAGACCTGGCCGTCCCAGCGCCGGTCAATCTAGTGCTACACCCCAAGATGGAGTTTTTATGACTACCAAGCAACTTCTTGACCTTGTCACGAATGCTTAAGCAGCTGGTTCTAATCCGGAACCTACTCACCCTAAATCTGGGTTTGCACGTTTGTGCAATGATTACGCCAACCTGGGCGGGAAGCCATTTAAAGGTTCTGAAACTATTATTGAAGTCCAGGCTTGGTTAAGGACATGCGATCGAATCTTTTCTCGCATGAACCTCATTGATCTTCACCGATTTCAGGTGGCTTCTAGTATGCTCCAAGAAAGAGTATTGGACTGGTACGAGCTTCTGATTTCTGAAATAAATGAAGCGGATCTCACTTAGGAGAAATTCCGAGAGCGCTTCGAGTTAAAATTCGTACTAGAAGCAGAGAAAGTGACATTGGCTCGACGATTTATAGACCTTGTTCAAGGTGATTCTTCGGTGACTGATTATGTTGCATCCTTCGAATCACTTTCCAAATATGGGGTTGAATACATCAACACCCCATTGAAGAAGAACCAAAGATTTGTCTATGGCTTAAAAAAAATCTCAAGAAGCCATTACTTTTAAAATTAGAAGTTTCTTTCGACCAACTCATTGATATCGCTCTTCGTATTGAAGAGGCGGATAGGGAAAATGATGTTGAAGTGGTGGGTTCCAAACCAAACTTCAACAACAACAAGAAAAGGCCTAATAAATTCAAAGGTCCTTATCCCAATAAGAAGAGGAAGCAAGCAACCCCAGAGACAAAGACTTCTTCCTTTGGTCGTGGGGAATGCTATAATTGTGGTTCGAAGGACCATTACACGAACAAGTGCCCAAAGTCTCTCTCTTGTCGCTACTGCAAAGGTCCCGGTCATGTTATATCTTCATGCCCCAAGCTTCAGGGCAGGAAGGAGGGAAAGTTAAATGTTGCTCAAGCCCCTGGCAACACATCTCGTGGCCAAGGTATTTCTCATACTATCCTTGATGGCATTATTGTGTTTCGTGATCATCCTATTCGTGTTCTTTTTGATATGGGTGCATCCCATTCTTTTGTTTCAAAAGAACTCGTTGATACTTTTTCTTTGGATGTTATGTGTTTAATGACTTCTTTGAGAATTGCGAATCCGGTTTGTGGATCCGCAACAATCAGTTCATTGTGTAAAGATGTCGAGATTATTTTGTGTGGTTTTTCTTTCCTAGCCGATTTGCATGTCATGCGTTATTTAGGCTTTGGAATGATTTTGGAAATGGATTGGCTTAACCGTTATGAAGCTCATATCCTATGTCCTGAGCGGACTATTCATCTTCGACATCCTCAATCTGTTAAGCAGATTTCTATTGATCTTAAAGATTCGGATTGCAGCTTGGTTGCATCTTTATATTCTTTAAATCCTCGTGATGACGATAATGATGATGAGGAAGATATTATTTCTCTTATTCACATTGTTCGTGAATTTTCCGACATATTTGAGCCCGTTTTAGGATTACCACCTAAGCGAACAATTGAGTTCAGAATTAATCTTATTCCTGGAGCTCAACCTATTACTCGTCCTCCTTATCGTTTGTCCAATAAAGAAAATGAGGAGATGCGTAAACAATTATCCGATTTAACAACGAAACAATTTATTCGCTCAAATTCCTCGCCTTGGGGAGCTTCGGCTATTTTTGTGAAGAAATCCGATGGTACACTTAGGCTTTGCGT
Organism: Allium cepa; assembly: GCA_030765085.1. Lineage (NCBI taxonomy): Eukaryota > Viridiplantae > Streptophyta > Magnoliopsida > Asparagales > Amaryllidaceae > Allium > Allium cepa. Next base: position 172,673,778 of record CM060932.1, read on the forward strand.
TGACTACCGCAAGCTTAATGATCTTACTATCAAAAATAAATATCCTTTACCTCGGATTGATGATCTATTCGATCAACTTAGTGGTGCTAGAGTCTTTTCACAATTAGACTTAGCTACTGGATTTCATCAGCTTCGTATTGAAGAGGATAGCATTCCTTTGACATCGTTCTGTACTCGTTATGGATCTTATGAATGGCTTGTTATGCCATTTGGTCTAACGAATGCTCCGGCTTATTTCGTTGACCTTATGAATCGAGTTTTCAAAGATTTTCTCGATCGATTTGTTGTCATCTTTATTGATGATATTCTTTTGTATTCAAAAACCGAGGAGGAACATGAGAATCATCTTCGGATTGTGTTGGAAACTCTTAGGAGTAATCAATTAAAAGCAAAATTTTCTAAATGCCATTTTTGGCTATCTCGTGTGAAGTTTCTCGGTCATATTATTTCCAAATCCGGAATTTCCATGGATCCTTCAAAGCTTGAAGCGATTCAAGATTGGAAGAGACCGGAGAGTGTGACGGAGATTCGTAGTTTTCTTGGATTGGCGGGTTATTACCGTCGTTTTATCAAAGACTTTTCTAAGATTGTCGTGCCTCTCACCAGCTTAACGAAGAAAGGTGTTAAATACATTTGGTCGGACAAATGTGAAACTTCATTTCAGAAATTAAAAGAACTCCTTTCCGATGCTCCTATTCTTGTGATTCCCGATGGAAACCAAGATTTTATTGTTTATACCGATGCTAGTCGCGTTGGTTTGGGTGCCGTTCTTATGCAAAGAGAACGTGTTATTGCTTATGCTTCTAGGTAATTAAAGCCAGCCGAGACTAGATATGCCACTCATGATTTAGAGCTCGCGGCTATTGTTTTTGCTCTTCGGATTTGGCGTCATTATCTTTTGGGAGAGAAATTTATTCTTTATACCGATCATAAGTCTTTGAAGTATTTATTCTCTCAAAAGGAACTTAATTTCCGTCAACAACGTTGGCTCGAGTTCCTTGCTCCTTATGATCTTGATATTCTTTATACCCTCGGTAAGGGTAATCGTGTCGCCGATGCTCTTAGCCGCAAACAACAAGCTGTTGTTTCTATGATGATATCCGAATGGAACGATCTCGAGATCTTATCCACTTGTGAGATTCGAGACCGCGTATCCTATTTATGCTCATCATTTGTTTTATGTAGCCTTGAGGCTCATCCTTCTCTTTTAGACCGCATTCTTGAAGCTCAAAGGCTAGATCCCGAATTGGCTCTTCTTGGCCAAAATATTAAGGATAAAATTGATATTGAAGGTTTGAAAGACTTTGATATCGATTCTCGTGGCGGCATTCGGAAATTTGGTAGACTTATCGTGCCAAATATTAGTGATCTTCGTAAAGATATTTTAGAAGATTCACATCGTTCTAAATTTACCATTCATCCCGGTAATAGTAAAATGTACGCGGATATGAAGCGACTTTATTATTGGGAGGGAATGAAATCTGATATTGCTAACTTTGTTAAGTGTTGCATGACTTGCCAACTCATTAAGGCCGAACATCAAAGGCCCGGTGGGTTATTACAACCTTTAGAAATTCCAATTTGAAATTGGGATCAAATTTCCATGGATTTTATAGACGGCCTTCCCCGTTCTCGCTCGGGTCATGATAGCTTATGGGTTATAGTTGATAGGCTTACTAAATCCGCCCACTTTATTTCCATTCGGTCCAATCGGGCCGTACCTCTTTTGGCCAAACTTTTTATTAAAGAAATTGTTAAATTGCATGGAGTTCCTACTTCTATTGTTAGTGATCGTGATCCATTGTTTACTAGTGGATTTTGGAAGAGTCTTCAAAAAGCTTTAGGAACGAAGCTTAATTTTTGCACCGCTTATCACCCCCAGTCCGATGGACAAACCGAGCATGTGAATCAAACTCTTGAAGATCTTCTTCGTGCTTGTGTGCTTGATTTCGGTGGAAGCTGGGAAGATCATATTCCTCTTGTTGAATTTTCCTATAATAATAGCTTCCAATCTAGTATTGGTATGGCACCTTTCGAGGCACTCTATGGAAGGCCATGCCAATCTCCTTCTTGTTGGCTTGAGTCCGGTGAGAAGTTGGTTTTAGGTCCAGATTTTATTCGTGATTCCACAGAAAAGATTGATCTTGTTCGTCATAGGATGAAAGAAGCCCAGAGTAGACAAAAATCCTATGACGATAACCGAAGAAGGAAGTTAGAATTTCTGTAGGAGATCTTGTGTTCATTCGTGTGTCACCTATGAAAGGTGTTGTACGTTTCAGTCGATCGGGAAAGTTAGCGCCTCGATATATTGGGCTCTTTTCTATCACTGAACGTATTGGTTCCATGGCTTATCGCCTATCATTACCGGCTCAATTTTCTGCTATCCATGACGTGTTTCACGTTTCTCAACTTCGGAAATGTCTTTGAGAGTCCGATTCTATTCTTGAGCCCGGTGTTGTGGAAGAGATTGAAGTTTCACCTAATTTAACTTATGAGCAACATCCTATTCGTATCATTGCTTCGGAAGTCAAACGACTTCGAAATAAAGATGTTCCGCTTGTTAAAGTTCAATGGTCTTCAAATCCTAAGGATTGTTCTTGGGAATCTAGAGAGTTCATCGAGCGAACACATCCGGACTTACTTTCTCGTGCTCTTTGAGGTGAACTTCTTATTTCAATCTTCTTTTGTGTCGAATATGCTTTTATGGTTGTTATTGTATATCTTCTTCTTAAATATTGCGAGGACGCAATTTCTTTAAGGAGGGGAGTCTGTAACAACCCGCATATTTGTCGATTTTTTTTATTTAAATATTTTATCGATACTTGGAATTTAGTCCGAAAAGCTACTTTTTGCATACTGTAACGACCCGCTATTTTGGACCATTCAAATCGACACTAAAACCGTACATGTACGACTTGAATAATTCAAAATACCGAATTGTTAATTTAATTTGGCAAAACCTAAAATATACAGTAAATAAACCAATCACAGATCACAGACATAGAGTAATATAATGCAGCGGAATAGAAAAATAGTAGTTCATGAAGCTACTATATGCATCAGAGTTTAAAATAAAATACATCAGAATCTCTGGAATACAGAAAAGTCTTCAGTACGAGCCGATGACTTCTCTGAACCAGTCAATCTAGAAAACTGAAAGCTGAAACGATAGTTGGATCTCCAAATGAAGCTCCAATCTCCAAAGGTGAGTCTCTAAAGCTGTATTACTCGGTCTGACCCGAGCGTAAAGCAAAACACAAAACACTCGAGTCAGGATTAACATTCGTATATCAATAAATCCAACTCAAGTGAAATATCAACTGAATTACAAATAACTTAAAGGATGTTTGGGATGACCATCCTCTAAGGGTCCATAGAACTATCTACAGGGTAGAAATATACACTATTACATCGTGGTCATTCACTTAATTTATACTTCAAACCCAAATGTCAAATTCACTTCGAATAATTATATTTCCCAAATAGTATTTATATATATTAAATGCTGTATATGGTAAAGCACTTGCAATTTCCTTAACTTAACAAATCGTTCACATCAACCTGACCTTTCCATTTAAATTAAATTCAATCTCAATTATAAATCTCAAATCTGGATTTGATATCCTAATTACCCTTTCCATTTCAATATGTTTCCATACTTTAAGTATTTAATATTTCCCCTAAATTTCCCAATCTAGTTCTCTAAATACAAATTTCCAGACTTTGTTCAACCTCAATTTCCATTAAATTCAATTAGTTATCTACATAACAAATTCAACTATCTTGGTCCCAAATACATACCAAATTTCTAAACCATTTAATTTCAATACAGTTCATGGCTTAAATACTTAGATGTTAAATTTAACAGTTTCATATAGATTCTTGGTTTTTACATCATTATTATTTAGTTTGAACCTTCCCTTATTCAATACCATTTTAGTGACTTTAAATTACATCTTTCTCAAGATTTCTCAAATTTTATTAAACGTGAAATATCTCATTCGATAAATTTCAAATTGATTTAAATAAATAAATCCTTATCTAAACATCATTTTACAATAACCCAAATTTATTTCTCAACCTTAATTTTTCAATATTATTGCAACATTTATCCGAATAAAATTTACATAAATTATTTATCATAATTTATGTATTTAATCAAATCTTGATTAACTAGATATAATTAACTCTATATTTATCATTACCCTTTATAGATGTATTTAAGAATTTACATTTAATAAGACCATAGATTTTTTTTTTCATATGGTCAAAGTGTTATGGCTATTATCATTTCAATACGTACACTAAATGTATACGGGTGGATAGCATTTCAACCCGTAATCCCAAATTTAATTAAACGAAACCCGCTTGGGCCTATTTTTCAACCCATTTTAATTCAAAAATCAAACATAACAAAGGGAACTTGCAGTGTGATGACAGGGATAGTGTCAAAGCAAGTAAACAAGCAATAACAACAATCAATAACAATTCAATAGATTAAATCAAATAACTCCGAAATGATCTTATTAATTCGCATTGTTATTTTTATAATTATTTCTAAAATCTACACTATCATTTCATGTAGATTACAGATTATTACATTTCAGTTTTTCAATTGTCGTTCCATTTCAATTTCAGTTTAGTATTACAACAGTTAATCCAAACTATGTTCAAAGCTTTAAAGTATAACTTATCAATTCCTACGACAATTAATGGGTCAAATTAAACTAATCAAATTTACATATGGCGGGGTCAGGTTTAATCAATCAAGGTCCATCGTATATAATCCGTTTTCTTTGTAAACTATACCACCTCAAATCTTACTAGCAAACTAGTTATCATTTAACAATAGTAATTAACATCCAATTTAAACGACAATCAATCAATCAGTAAATTTTCAACCAATCTGTATTATTATCACATAAATAATTAACCGATAATGGTGTCAGGTGTCATAGGTGAACAGATACAGATGATAGCAGTCGTAACAGTAAACAACTAACAGCAGCATATTTCAATTGACGTTTCAATTGAATCAAATTTAATAAATAAAAGAACGTTAATCGTGAGTGATTGCTCACCTTTCAAGGCTAGAGATGAACGAGAATACAGAAGGTGATACGGATATGCACACTGCTACGGATACTGAAATTAAATTTCAAATCCAAGCAAAACAAAATCGGCACGAATTCGATCAAAGCTAATTGAAACGGATCAGATCAGAACTGAAACGATGAAGATAAATGGTATAAGCGAACTTTTATAATTCATGTACTGAACAAATCTGATATGCAGACACGACCTAAATACTTAATAACTTAAGGACATATTCTATAAAATGTAACTCAATGTATATACACAAATACACTTACAGTAACCTAACTTATTATAACATCAACCATATTATATTACTTATTGTTATACCATATATGAACTAACAGCCGATACTCACACATATAAACTAATGTAAACTTAGTTTATAAAATATGTATTTATACAAAATACTTACAATTTTAAAAATACTTACATTTTTTTAAAAAAATACTTACATACGTAAATAACATATTTATAAAACAAAACTATATAACAACTTATAAAATAATCCATAAAATTTTTGTTATTATAATGCACTGCAAGTCTGTACTCCACCTATATGAACATACTTAAATTATATGCGTACTAACAAAATAGACACAGACTTCTTCAAATGAACACATGTACTGTCCTTTCCTCCATTTTTAAAAACTGTGACATATATAAACGGCAAAACAATATATTATAAATAAATAAATCACCTTTACTAACCATGCGTATAAACAGACCATACCACTTTTAAAATTTTATATGCGTAAATAAAGTCATATATATATAACTTAACTTATACATCTTAAAACCTATAAATTACGTGAACATCAACATGTATAAAATTTAATCAGAACGAAAATTTACTAAAAAAAAAAAAAAAAAATCTATATAAAATACCACTTTAAAATATAACAGCTGTGCGTATATGTATAATGTATACTTTAAAACTTACGTAGACGTACATCTCATAAAGCTCATATACATATACTTTTGTCTATAACTAACCTATATATATATATATATCTTTGAAGGAAAAACAATTTGATACTTTAAAATTATTTAAGTAAAATATGCAAACAATTTACTACACAAATATATGCAGACATTCTATACTCATATATATAAGACTAACGTGACCTAAACCCAAACTAATCATATGTTATCCTAACTAAGCACGCATACGTTCAAATAATTGCATTTAAAAAAAATTGTGCATACAAATAAAGGTGGCTACTCACCAGTTGAAGTGGGAGATGCAGTGGTACCCGAGGCGGAGGTGAGAGTGCGGAGGTGATGAACGAGAGAGGATAGAGGGATGGAAGGCGGCTGCTGCCTGTTATTTTATGCGTTTCTTATGTGTGTGTGTTTTTTTTTTGCAGAAGTCTTTAGAATCATGATGGAAGAAAGAAATTAAGGAGAGAAAAGTGCAGCTTATCAAATTATATAAGAAACATAGTGAAACGTACATAAATAAATGTCCTGTAGTGGTGTAAAGTAACGCACTAAAATTAAGGGAATAACAAAGGAAAGGACATTTTGAAAGCAAGAAAATGAACAGAGAAAGGAATAAATAAATTATATAGACACATACGTTTCTGACAAAGTTATAAATAGAAATAAAGAAGAGAGAGAGAAAAAGAAATGAAGAGTTATATTAAAACAGAGAAGGAAAGGTGCGTGAATCCATAGAGTTATATATATATAGGTCGAGTAATAAATGGATTTGTTTGCATGGGAGAGTTCTGGAAAGAAGATGGTGGAAATTTGAGAGCAAAATAAAAGGAGGCGGAAGGAAAAAATATATGAACAGATCTAGAAAGATGATGGTAGATTTTTTACACATGCAAAAGAAACGGTTTCTCCCGAAATAAATGGTCACTCGTTTGAAACCAGATAAACAAATAAAGTAATCTATTGTTTCTTGCAAGTTATACGTTTTCTTAATTTTATTTATTTCCTAGGTCCCAATACGTAGGCAATTATACTATGGAGAGTAATTATTATCAAACGTTACAAAATTCAAAAGCAAAAGAAACGTTTCGATTTCTAAATGATAAAAGCAAAAGATTAGAACGTATGCCATAAATTAAGCAACAAACGTTGATTCTAAATTTACTAAAAATTAGGAGTAGAAACGTTTGATGATGAAATCAGGAAACAAATACTAATAGCAAAACGGCGATGAGTTGAATGAACAGAGAATTCAAAAGTTCAATTGAGCTGTTTGAAATAAAGCACATAACGTTAGCATTGAATTGGGAGTTATAAAACAATGTATTATAAATAGGAAATTATAAAAGTAACGTATGCTATTGGAATAGAAGCCAAAAGAGAAATGAACTTAGAGCTACCGGAAACGTATCTCTTAAGTGAAATGAATGTAAGAGAAACGGTCAAATAATGTTTATAGCTGTAAATTTAAAGTAATAAATTTATATTGGGTAGCACGGTTTAAATCGAAACGAAATAAGGAGAAGCTAAGGAGGCACAATTTATGGTGTCATTAAAACGAACAAATTTATTGCTTCCGTTGTACACCGGGTTCCGAAATACAGAAATAAATATACTTTTGAGATCAGCACGACGAGGCGCTCACAATGGTATACAGTTATCAGTGGTATGATTGAGTTATAAAAATTCGAATTTTTCACTAGTAGAAAAAAAAATGCAGTAGAATGCAGAAAATAAGAACGACGAAGCTATAGAAGTCCGGATTTTGAAAAACTAAAGATGACGCCTTTCTCAGATGAGGATTTAGAATTTTTCTATGTAAAATATTCTGCATTAGAAATTTTTTTTTTTTATTATCAACAATTATTAGCTAGCTTGAATTTAATAGAATTACATAATAAATAAATTTTCATAAAATAAATTGAAATTTTGCCATCTGCTATGTTTAATTGGACGTAATCCATATATTAACTTTTTATTTGCAAATTAATTTATTTAAAAATTTCACCATAATCCAATTAAATACGTTAATAAAACGATAAAGTTTATTAAAATCTTACAGGTCGTTACACTCTCCCCCACTCAAAACTTTTCGTCCCCGAAAAGGAAGGAGGTAGGAGAATAAAACAGCCGGAAATTTATAGATTGAAAGATAAGATAAACAACAAATTTTTAAAACTACCCAAATTTATTTGAAATCTTTATTTGAAACTTCATTTGAAATTCAAATTTTCTATAATACTATAATACTTTCAACTCTTATGAAAACAATTACCTGCACTATCCCTTATTTTTACAAAGTTTATTGAAAATATTAAATCCGAAATTAATAACTTCAAACTATTCATAACACTTAAAATTTTATATTAAACAATGTAGTATATAATTAGACAAAATTTTCAAAGGATAAATCCAACAAGGAAGGAAGGTAGATTTTGAAAACAAAATCAAGATGAACAAATAAGCTGAGCAGATAAGGTAGATTCAAAAGAAAGAATCGGGTCCGAATAATTTATTTCAAACCATAAGAATTTAAATTTCAAATATTAATACAAAATTTCTTTGTTGGCAATACCTTTATAATAAAATTCTTTTATATCAAAACCAATTTTTCTTTCGAAAATACTTTTATAACTCAATGTTTTAACAAGTTTATCCTCGTTCTTGCAGACTCTGGCCATGCGTTGATCAGGCGCAAAGCTAGAATTCTTCAAGTACTTAGTAGACTTGTTTCAACACCCAGTGAAAATACTTGAAAAACCTTTTAAAATAGATATGGAAAGTACGATCCAAACAAAACAATCAAACCAAAACCTTTGTCCGATCATGGTTCGCAGATACACAATGGTTACGCCTGGTTCCCCCAGGAAACAATCCATATCCGTAAGCTTTCACAGCCCTGCGAGTTACGCCATGATGACTAGTAGAGTGCAGGATACACAATGGTTACGCCTGGATCCCCCAGGAAACAATCCGTACCCCCAGGCAAGACTCAGCCAGGCACTTGCGCTACTATTCGCGACCTACACAGATTGCAGGATACACAATGGTTACGCCTGGTTCCCCCAGGAAACAATCCGTACCCCTATGCAAGACTCAGCCAGGCAATTTCGCTGTGCATTCACGAGAGAAAAAGAAACCGTGGGACACGTCACGGTGGGAACACTCGAGTATTACATCCGGAAAACCAAAATCAGAGAGAATAATAACGATAGAATGAATCCACGCTGTGGCCACAAAGCGGATATCAAGCAGAAGGCACTTTCCATATCTTTATTTGGAAAATATATATCATATAGTACCTTTTCCAAATCACTTTCAAATATTGTACTTATATAAAGTCCATATATATAGGATTCCATTTTCAAACGAATACTTTCCAAATCAATAGTATATCAAATCATACTTATATAGACTTCGATTATATAAAATCTCTTTCCAAATTGAGTAACTTTCAAATCAATAGATTTCAAATCAACTTCATACTTATACAAATCCATTTTATATAAGTTCGACCACTCCCAAATCAAGTACTTAATAATCTAAGATTCTCAATTTCAAATTATTTCACTATCAATTCAGTTTCAAAATCATATATGATTTCACCAATTTTCTTCCAAATTAAATATCTAAAGTCAAACAAATACATTTCCAAAATCACCATATAAGTACTGGTTTTTTAATTCCAATTTAATTTTAAAACCAAATATTTTCCTCAAAATCAATTACTCAAAATGGTTTCCAAATTTATAATTTATCCCTTTAAACTTTTAAACTATCTATTTCTATTTGAAATATTCAATTTACCTTTCTGAAAACCATTATTCAAAACTATTTTTTTTTTCAAAACATTTCAAACTAAATTTATATTCTTTATCAAACATTTTATACTCTTCGAAATTTCTTAGTTTTTAAAACTTTAGACCTTGACTTGGAAGTGTTCGAACCTTCAAAATAATTAGGGAAATCAAATTTTCAATTCAAGAGTTGAAAATCAACAATAAATCAATAAACCAATTATTAAATCCGAAACTCGAGGACTGAATACCGGTCTCATTTTAAATTGTTTCAAATATATACTTATATCTTTCTAAAATATCAAATTATACTTCGGAATTTGAAATCAAAATCGGTTTTACAAAACACTTGCATAGCGAAGCTATTAAAGTGGCCTCTCCCTCACTCTGAAACTCGAAAATCAATGTCGATGATGCGTGCACTCATCACCGAAATTATTTTCAAGCGACATAAGTGAGTTCTGGACTTCTATTTTCTTGGAAACTTCTTTGAAATTTCTTTAAAATTATTGGAATTCATTTGAGCTTATTTGAAACATTTCTTATTCAAAAAAAATAATTTTAAATCGTATTATTTATATATATTTTTCAAAATCTTAAAACCAATTTCAAAATACCGGAATTCAATTCTCGAATTTCAAATTTAACACTTCAGTTATAAATCATTTTTATATAAATCAATTTCTTATAATTTTTCAAAATATCAAATCCTTTCAAAACCTTTTTTTCTTATATATAGAATAACATTTCTTATTTGTTTTGTATATAGGTATATAATCCTTATGGAAAACATTTTCACTTTTATATATAGAATAAAATCATAGTTATCAAAATAATAATTTCGATATTTAAAACAAATTTCAAAATGCAAACATACCCGATTTTCAAAGGATAATTTTAAGAATGGATTTCAAAACAAAGATAGAGATTTGAATTAGAGGAACTCCAATCCATAGAATTCTGATTCGAAGATAGACTCGATCGAAGATGAGATAATTAAATTACAAAATAGAAGATGGATATACTTCTATAAATCGCGGGCGACCTTAACCGGGTCAATCGTGATTTCAGGAATATGATTGATGCGGAATTCTAAGGCAAATCGACATTCGATCGCCCGATATAGAATTCGGCATAACTAGATATAGCAGCATTGTAAACCGAGGATACATGAATCTTCGGTGAATCAATGCCAACTGAAAAGGAGATTCACCCCTTTTACAAATCATTCAGTGAAGTTATGGAATACTCCAGAATCGAACGAATATAAATAGGGAGAGACAAGAATGAATTTCGAAACTGAGGGACATTCCAAAATTCAAAGGAAATCGAGTCAAAAAGGAAGAGATTCAACTCGAATGAAAGTGATTCTGTAATAAATTTACCATATATGCTAAGTTTTGACTTGAGCCAAAGCTATGATACCAACTGTAACGACCCGCTATTTTAGACCATTCAAATCGACACTAAAACCGTACATGTACGACTTGAATAATTCAAAATACCGAATTGTTAATTTAATTTGGCAAAACCTAAAATATACAGTAAATAAACCAATCACAGATCACAGACACAGAGTAATATAATGCAGCGGAATAGAAAAATAGTAGTTCATGAAGCTACTATATGCATCAGAGTTTAAAATAAAATACATCAGAATCTCTGGAATACAGAAAAGTCTTCAGTACGAGCCGATGACTTCTCTGAACCAGTCAATCTAGAAAACTGAAAGCTGAAACGATAGTTGGATCTCCAAATGAAGCTCCAATCTCCAAAGGTGAGTCTCTAAAGCTGTATTACTCGGTCTGACCCGAGCGTAAAGCAAAACACAAAACACTCGAGTCAGGATTAACATTCGTATATCAATAAATCCAACTCAAGTGAAATATCAACTGAATTACAAATAACTTAAAGGATGTTTGGGATGACCATCCTCTAAGGGTCCATAGAACTATCTACAGGGTAGAAATATACACTATTACATCGTGGTCATTCACTTAATTTATACTTCAAACCCAAATGTCAAATTCACTTCGAATAATTATATTTCCCAAATAGTATTTATATATATTAAATGCTGTATATGGTAAAGCACTTGCAATTTCCTTAACTTAACAAATCGTTCACATCAACCTGACCTTTCCATTTAAATTAAATTCAATCTCAATTATAAATCTCAAATCTGGATTTGATATCCTAATTACCCTTTCCATTTCAATATGTTTCCATACTTTAAGTATTTAATATTTCCCCTAAATTTCCCAATCTAGTTCTCTAAATACAAATTTCCAGACTTTGTTCAACCTCAATTTCCATTAAATTCAATTAGTTATCTACATAACAAATTCAACTATCTTGGTCCCAAATACATACCAAATTTCTAAACCATTTAATTTCAATACAGTTCATGGCTTAAATACTTAGATGTTAAATTTAACAGTTTCATATAGATTCTTGGTTTTTACATCATTATTATTTAGTTTGAACCTTCCCTTATTCAATACCATTTTAGTGACTTTAAATTACATCTTTCTCAAGATTTCTCAAATTTTATTAAACGTGAAATATCTCATTCGATAAATTTCAAATTGATTTAAATAAATAAATCCTTATCTAAACATCATTTTACAATAACCCAAATTTATTTCTCAACCTTAATTTTTCAATATTATTGCAACATTTATCCGAATAAAATTTACATAAATTATTTATCATAATTTATGTATTTAATCAAATCTTGATTAACTAGATATAATTAACTCTATATTTATCATTACCCTTTATAGATGTATTTAAGAATTTACATTTAATAAGACCATAGATTTTTTTTTTTCATATGGTCAAAGTGTTATGGCTATTATCATTTCAATACGTACACTAAATGTATACGGGTGGATAGCGTTTCAACCCGTAATCCCAAATTTAATTAAACGAAACCCGCTTGGGCCTATTTTTCAACCCATTTTAATTCAAAAATCAAACATAACAAAGGGAACTTGCAGTGTGATGACAGGGATAGTGTCAAAGTAAGTAAACAAGCAATAACAACAATCAATAACAATTCAATAGATTAAATCAAATAACTCCGAAATGATCTTATTAATTCGCATTGTTATTTTTATAATTATTTCTAAAATCTACACTATCATTTCATGTAGATTACAGATTATTACATTTCAGTTTTTCAATTGTCGTTCCATTTCAATTTCAGTTTAGTATTACAACAGTTAATCCAAACTATGTTCAAAGCTTTAAAGTATAACTTATCAATTCCTACGACAATTAATGGGTCAAATTAAACTAATCAAATTTACATATGGCGGGGTCAGGTTTAATCAATCAAGGTCCATCGTATATAATCCGTTTTCTTTGTAAACTATACCACCTCAAATCTTACTAGCAAACTAGTTATCATTTAACAATAGTAATTAACATCCAATTTAAACGACAATCAATCAATCAGTAAATTTTCAACCAATCTGTATTATTATCACATAAATAATTAACCGATAATGGTGTCAGGTGTCATAGGTGAACAGATACAGATGATAGCAGTCGTAACAGTAAACAACTAACAGCAGCATATTTCAATTGACGTTTCAATTGAATCAAATTTAATAAATAAAAGAACGTTAATCGTGAGTGATTGCTCACCTTTCAAGGCTAGAGATGAACGAGAATACAGAAGGTGATACGGATATGCACACTGCTACGGATACTGAAATTAAATTTCAAATCCAAGCAAAACAAAATCGGCACGAATTCGATCAAAGCTAATTGAAACGGATCAGATCAGAACTGAAACGATGAAGATAAATGGTATAAGCGAACTTTTATAATTCATGTACTGAACAAATCTGATATGCAGACACGACCTAAATACTTAATAACTTAAGGACATATTCTAAAAAATGTAACTCAATGTATATACACAAATACACTTACAGTAACCTAACTTATTATAACATCAACCATATTATATTACTTATTGTTATACCATATATGAACTAACAGCCGATACTCACACATATAAACTAATGTAAACTTAGTTTATAAAATATGTATTTATACAAAATACTTACAATTTTAAAAATACTTACATTTTTTTAAAAAAATACTTACATACGTAAATAACATATTTATAAAACAAAACTATATAACAACTTATAAAATAATCCATAAAATTTTTGTTATTATAATGCACTGCAAGTCTGTACTCCACCTATATGAACATACTTAAATTATATGCGTACTAACAAAATAGACACAGACTTCTTCAAATGAACACATGTACTGTCCTTTCCTCCATTTTTAAAAACTGTGACATATATAAACGGCAAAACAATATATTATAAATAAATAAATCACCTTTACTAACCATGCGTATAAACAGACCATACCACTTTTAAAATTTTATATGCGTAAATAAAGTCATATATATATAACTTAACTTATACATCTTAAAACCTATAAATTACGTGAACATCAACATGTATAAAATTTAATCAGAACGAAAATTTACTAAAAAAAAAAAAAAAAAAAATCTATATAAAATACCACTTTAAAATATAACAGCTGTGCGCATATGTATAATGTATACTTTAAAACTTACGTAGACGTACATCTCATAAAGCTCATATACATATACTTTTGTCTATAACTAACCTATATATATATATATATCTTTGAAGGAAAAACAATTTGATACTTTAAAATTATTTAAGTAAAATATGCAAACAATTTACTACACAAATATATGCAGACATTCTATACTCATATATATAAGACTAACGTGACCTAAACCCAAACTAATCATATGTTATCCTAACTAAGCACGCATACGTTCAAATAATTGCATTTAAAAAAATTGTGCATACAAATAAAGGTGGCTACTCACCAGTTGAAGTGGGAGATGCAGTGGTACCCGAGGCGGAGGTGAGAGTGCGGAGGTGATGAACGAGAGAGGATAGAGGGATGGAAGGCGGCTGCTGCCTGTTATTTTATGCGTTTCTTATGTGTGTGTGTGTTTTTTTTTTTTGCAGAAGTCTTTAGAATCATGATGGAAGAAAGAAATTAAGGAGAGAAAAGTGCAGCTTATCAAATTATATAAGAAACATAGTGAAACGTACATAAATAAATGTCCTGTAGTGGTGTAAAGTAACGCACTAAAATTAAGGGAATAACAAAGGAAAGGACATTTTGAAAGCAAGAAAATGAACAGAGAAAGGAATAAATAAATTATATAGACACATACGTTTCTGACAAAGTTATAAATAGAAATAAAGAAGAGAGAGAGAAAAAGAAATGAAGAGTTATATTAAAACAGAGAAGGAAAGGTGCGTGAATCCATAGAGTTATATATATATAGGTCGAGTAATAAATGGATTTGTTTGCATGGGAGAGTTCTGGAAAGAAGATGGTGGAAATTTGAGAGCAAAATAAAAGGAGGCGGAAGGAAAAAATATATGAACAGATCTAGAAAGATGATGGTAGATTTTTTACACATGCAAAAGAAACGGTTTCTCCCGAAATAAATGGTCACTCGTTTGAAACCAGATAAACAAATAAAGTAATCTATTGTTTCTTGCAAGTTATACGTTTTCTTAATTTTATTTATTTCCTAGGTCCCAATACGTAGGCAATTATACTATGGAGAGTAATTATTATCAAACGTTACAAAATTCAAAAGCAAAAGAAACGTTTCGATTTCTAAATGATAAAAGCAAAAGATTAGAACGTATGCCATAAATTAAGCAACAAACGTTGATTCTAAATTTACTAATAATTAGGAGTAGAAACGTTTGATGATGAAATCAGGAAACAAATACTAATAGCAAAACGGCGATGAGTTGAATGAACAGAGAATTCAAAAGTTCAATTGAGCTGTTTGAAATAAAGCACATAACGTTAGCATTGAATTGGGAGTTATAAAACAATGTATTATAAATAGGAAATTATAAAAGTAACGTATGCTATTGGAATAGAAGCCAAAAGAGAAATGAACTTAGAGCTACCGGAAACGTATCTCTTAAGTGAAATGAATGTAAGAGAAACGGTCAAATAATGTTTATAGCTGTAAATTTAAAGTAATAAATTTATATTGGGTAGCACGGTTTAAATCGAAACGAAATAAGGAGAAGCTAAGGAGGCACAATTTATGGTGTCATTAAAACGAACAAATTTATTGCTTCCGTTGTACACCGGGTTCCGAAATACAGAAATAAATATACTTTTGAGATCAGCACGACGAGGCGCTCACAATGGTATACAGTTATCAGTGGTATGATTGAGTTATAAAAATTCGAATTTTTCACTAGTAGAAAAAAAATGCAGTAGAATGCAGAAAATAAGAACGACGAAGCTATAGAAGTCCGGATTTTGAAAAACTAAAGATGACGCCTTTCTCAGATGAGGATTTAGAATTTTTCTATGTAAAATATTCTGCATTAGAAATTTTTTTTTTTATTATCAACAATTATTAGCTAGCTTGAATTTAATAGAATTACATAATAAATAAATTTTCATAAAATAAATTGAAATTTTGCCATCTGCTATGTTTAATTGGACGTAATCCATATATTAACTTTTTATTTGCAAATTAATTTATTTAAAAATTTCACCATAATCCAATTAAATACGTTAATAAAACGATAAAGTTTATTAAAATCTTACAGGTCGTTACACATACGGTCGAATTAGGACTCGGGACCACTTCCATTGAGTTCAAAATGACGTTTGCAACCTTTTTGAGTATAAACTTTGATATATTTGGAGCTAGTCTAAAATTTGACCACTTTTACTTTGGGTTTGGGTTTGGGTTCAGCCCTATGTTTGACTTATACTCAAAACTGAACCACTCCTCCCTATTCGCTCTCACTTTCTCCTCTTTTCAGTTCTAAAGCATCAATGGTGGGAGAAATTGAAAATTAAAACTCCAAAACCCTAGTTTCCTTTTGCAAATCAAGCTCTAGCTCCAAACTAATAGAAGAACCCATTGGTAAGCTTCTCTTCTTCTTCTCCAACTCTTTCTCTCTTTGATTTCAGAAAATTCCTAAACCTAACTTTGGGAATGTTCTTCTTTTAAAGCTTAGAATCAAGCTTCTTGAGTTGGATTTGAAGAGTGGTTGATTCTCCTTTGCTTTCAAGCTTCATCTTCATTTGTTTGAGTTCAAAGTTGAGATTTTTATCTCACATCTTAGTATATAATTATCTTCGATTGTTTGGTTTGAATTCCTAACGCTTATTCTTGTGCAATTGCTTTTGGTTTGAATTGATTTGGTGAATATTCCAATTTTTAGTGTTTTAGGTTCAATTCTTTAAAAATCATAACTTTGATGTTTAAATGTGTTTTTGGTGATGCAACGAAGAGCTTATAGGGTCGGGTAGTCGATTGGCATAAACCCTTAGCGCCGTTGCTCGAGCGAATGCAATTTGGTCGAGACTGAACCTCATTTGGATGGGCTGGGAAGGGACTGGCAATAGGTTCGGTCGACCGAGCTCTGCTGCCGGCCGACGGACCTGCTTCCAAGTGCATAAGCACTTCTCTGTTTATGGTCCGGTCGACCAACTATAGGGTTCGGCCGACCGACCTGCTTCTCGAGGAATTTTGAGAACAGGGTCTGGTCGACCGAGCTCTGTAGCCGGCCGACCGACCTGATGTAATTTTGCTTACTTCGCCTAATTGTTTGAATGTCCAACTTTAATCGATTCGTGTTATTTTCCTAGTTTTTGTTATCATTTGTTATTGACTTTGATGACTTATTTTCTTCGGGAATTCTTGGAATATCCATTTCGATGGATTCGGTATCGATTTCTTTGGATTTTATTCACGTCTTCGAATGTGAATTTTAGTGATTGATTGTTCCTACAATCAATTTTTGTGTTTTGTCACTTCAAAATATAAAGGTTTTCTATACTAGTAGTAAATATCAAAACTCTTTCTTCAAAACGATTTCAACTATATTTTCAATATCCAACTCGTTTATAAAACCGTTTTCCAATCTACTAGTATACACAAACTTTTACCTCACTCGTATGAGAAATCTAATTAAACGACTTAGTAAAACGAGTGGTATAAAACGCTTGTGTTTACTTTGTTGGTTAATTCTTGGACTTGTTCGATTGAAACTCTTGTGACAATTTTCTAGTGGGGATCTATAGTTTGTTCGTAAATATTTAAGTTAAGCAAGTGGTTATGGGACATGAAGCTAAACTCATATATTTACTACCTTAGTGTGATTGACACTTCTCGTTGATCATGACGGTCATCTTTGTGATTTAGACTAGTAATGTGCGATGTCTCTTTGTCTGCGAGGGAGACTAAACCCCGTTTTGTGGAGTTTCAACTCAATTTGGTGGGGTAGCAACCCATGGTCTTCGGGCCGTTTGTGGAGCTTCGGCTCAATTTGTGATGGTTAGCAACCATGGAATTAGCGTTCCGTTTGTGATACACGTGTTGGTGAGCTTTATGCTCCCGTTTGTGATAGGCCTCCCCCCTTTTGTGATTTCTGGATTTCTTGAGATGATTTCTAGAATTTGTGTTTCACCAATTTTCGTGATTTCCATTGATAAATTTTATCAATATTTGTGCATCAGTGAATTTGTGTGTCATTGACTTTTGTGATTGACATTGATATAATTGTCAATATTTATGGTTTGGAGAACGAAATGAGGAGTATGACATTTTTGTATTCTTGTGTAGATTTTGTGATATTGATTAATCTCTTGTTGATTTTCAATTACTTATATATATCACAGCTTGGCATTGTGATTATTATGTGTTTAGTCATAGCTCTTATTCTATATCGTTTCATCTGATATTTATAGTTAGACTGATCCGTTTATTATTTTCTTATTAAATAATACTCAAGTCAGACCGAGATGTTACAGGTGCTTCTGCTTGACTTCTCACTTGGGATTGATTTCTCTGACTTTTGGTTAACTACTTAGATTAGTAGTTTTTGGATTGTATACAATTGAGATATAGACTCCATGATGTATACTTATTCTTTTGTGTAGTTCGTGTAACTATTCTTTTGAGATATTGTGGATCTTTTTAGACCGCTACTCTGATATACACTTCTAAGTCTACTATTCATATCTATTTCCGCCTTTGTGATATGGATTGTCTGTGAATGATTTATGTTATGTTTATTTCTATATTTGTTTCCGAAGATTATTATAGCCACTGTGTAGTAGCTTTGTGTTTGTATCGGTATGTCGGATTTCCTCTTGTAATAAAGTGCATGTTCTACTACCTGACATATCGGTGCTCGCGCAAAGTAATTACACGGATGGTCGCTCCTCAACAGCCTTATTCTCCATGTTAGTTGACGGCATTACACCGTAGTGTCCTTGGCTAGCGTGGGTATAGAGGTGGGGCGTTACATAACGATAGGTCGTGAATCTCAAGTGATAATGAAGATTCAAAGTGCAAGGGTTATCGTCGTTAACCTTGAGGGTGATTCCAAAATGAGTGTAACGAGATAATGCCTTCGGTTTCGTTCAAACTCGGAACGAACTTGTATGGATTAAATGCTTTCAGAACATCATCAGGTGTACGATGAGCATTCTAAGAGATGTGTTCTCTAAATGTAATCGTAGACTCAAGCCACATCAACCGAGAATGGCTAAAATAGGCGAGGTGCAGCAAGGTTAAGTGGGTCATGCCCAAGTAGGACAAGATTTTCCCCTGTCTAGAAGTCCCTTTATATTCGACTGTGTGGGCAGTTGGTTGCAAAAAACTGCGGGGTTGTCTTGTTCAGGACTGTTCAGTAAGGAATGGTCCCGGCCTTGTGTTGCAGGGGAGTTAGGGTGGCTTCTCGGTACGGTGATCTAGGCCACGTACTGTGACGGGCGGTACCCCAGTAGCCCTGCCATTGTATGGAATCCAAAATCCAATAAGTGCCAACAGTTTTGATTGTATTACCCACTTTTGTGGCTAGTAGCTGGAATTTAATAGATGTAAAAATTTCGGCTATTTCTTATTTACTTGAAAACCCTAGACACTATTATAATATCACCGGATTTCCTATCAAATGTTTGGTTAGCGTAGGGTAAATTTTTTTCCATGTTTATGTGTGGGAAGCCTTACGTGATACCTTTCTTTCAATAGATTTTTAAAGTTAAGCAACCTTAACCTGTTACTCACACCAGACCCATGTCTGACCTGGAGTTATCTTTTGTTTTCATAAACTCTTGGGTACTCAAATTTTTACGAGTAGCCAAGGGATTCAGGTTGGCTTTGACGAATATTGGAGGAGCAAATGGAGCAGTGGGCTTCTGCGTTGTAGATATATAGTTTCCGCTGTGTGTTCTCTGTGTTGTGTTTGTATTAAGTTGTTAATAGTAGACAGGTGTTTATAACTGTCTAGTATATGTTATGTATGTTGTGTAACTCTGATTGATGTTGTATATTATGTAAATACTTATGTTATTAATATAATTTATTCGTTCCGCTGTTGAGATTCTAGTGTTGTTTCTCCTTTCTCTTCTTTCTTTTCTATTTCTATCCCTTTCTTTCTTAATTCATGATATGTCTTTCTGGTTAGTGGAAGACGGGTCGTGACAGATGGATAGCCCCGACACTTGTGTCAATTTGAAATGACTAAAATAGGATGGTTTGAACTAGGCCAAGTGGGCTAGCTATCCTTAGCCGACACCCATTCTTCGATTTTTCTTCAAAGATGGAAAATCCCATAACATCACTTGAGTTATTGCATGCACGGTATACACTAGATAAGAAATGTGAAACCCCGTAAACATCTCTAAGCTATTACTGTAACAACCTTGATTTTGGTGATCACCTGTTAAATTAAATTATAAAGGTGGTTATAATTTAATAATAGAGGAATAAAATAAATTGTAGATGGAAATTAGTTGAAATGGTTTAATTTAAATAAACAACGGCTTTTGGTAAAATAAAATAGAATTAAGATGATTTGGTTGGTAATAAATTAAGATTAAAGGAAATATGATGTTTTGGTGGTAAATTAATTAAATAAGTAAAGTAAAAGAATTTAATTCAATATCATTTGTTGTAAATAAATAAATAATGTTGAAAACAAAGTTTTCAAAACTTTATAATGTTATTTTTGGGGTAAAACTGAGCATTATATGGATTTAATCTGATAAAATGCAATAATTTTGGAAATTATTGTCAAACGGTGATTTTTATTAATTTTAATGATGTGTTAAACATTAAGTATGGATATATTGTTAAAAAATGTGGAATATTGGTGAAAAATAATATTTGGGTCTAAAAATAATGTGAATAAGGTTTGTTATATTTAATTAGACAAGAAAATGACTTTTGTGGAAATTTTGGTGTTAAAAATATTGTCTTATGTAATTAATAGTGTAAATTGAAGCATCTAAACAAAAATAAGAATTTAATGATGGAAAATAGTTTTTAATGGCTAAAACTAATTTTTGTATGCTGTAAAACATTTTTTTAAACATGAAACATGAAGTTATGATAATTGTTTGGTTAAATAACGTGAATATGTGTAAAATGGTGAAATAAACTGTTGACATAAATTAACTTAGTTAAATCTTAACTAAGTATTATGTTTTAGGGTATTGGGTAATGGGTTCAAGCCCAAACCCATTCTCCTAAATGGTTAGAAGAGGATGGTGTACGTTGATGTCTTCTTTTCATTCCTGGCTTCCTCTGTAAAACACTGAGAAAAAGAAGCAAATGGCAACCTCCTCTTAATTATTCAAATCTAGCACCAAATTAAAAAAATTAAAGGGAATTTTCTTTTGAATTCAAGAGATTAACACAGGTAATTAAAACCATAAGATTATTTCATAAAATTCTTAGTTTGAGAAGTTTTTGGTTTACTGTAACTTTATCTCTGTGTTGCATGTTTGTTTCTTCTTCAATTATAGGTATCTGAAGCTTTTCCAAGGCCAAAAGACAACAGCTTGCTAATTTAAATCGCTAAAACAATAACATGGTGAGTAGTAACTCACATTTCTAGTCAAAATAAGCTGCCTGTAAAAATCTAGTTTCAATTTGCGTTGATTTTTGATTTACTGTAAATTGAAATTTGTAGTTTACAGTGAAAAGCTTGTCTAGGTTCAAGTTTGAGATCATGTATCTTTTACCAGAATTGAATGAAATCTTTTTCGGATCATAGACTATGTTTAGTTGCATGTGCATGTCAAATTTCATAGCTTGATTCGATCTGGAAGTGTCCTAAATCAGTGCTCGAAATTGGAATTGGAACAAGCAGAAATTCATGTAGCATTCAGAACTTCCGGGTCGATCCAGGAACTCTCCAAGTCGACCCAGATACTCTGGAGGTCGAGCCAGGCACTCCATGGGTAGACCCATGCCTTCCCAAGGTCGACCTAGGCCATATAAAGGTCGAACCTCGCCTTTGAAAGTAATTCCTGTGAATGTTTTTATCAATTCTTACAATATTTTGGAGTTAAAGTTATCCATAGGTAAGCCAACATTATTGTTGATCCGTACTTCGGATTGATGGGTTTTTGAGACAATTTCTTAGGCCGATTTTATGGCGTTTTGGTGATTTATGTTGTTTTCGAGCATGGGTTTTCTAAATCGATTTTGAAATGATTTTTATAATAAAATGGCTTTCGAAATAAATATTTTGCAACATTTATAATTTTTTAAGCCATATAAAATATATGTATCTATTATCTATAATAAAGAGAATTTCAAAGGCATGATTTCCAAACGATTTCAAAAATTGTTTTAAAAACCAGTTTTCTCAAAGAAAAGTATTTTCTATATAAAATACGCATTTTTGCACTCTTCGAGCGAATGAGGAAGAGATTTAAATGACTTAGTAAAACATGTGGTAAGAGACACATGCATTTACTTTTTCAGTTAATTCCGGACTTGTTCGATTGAGGTCATACACGAGAGTGAAATTAACTACCATATAGTAAACGGTTAAGTGAGAAAGTGTGGTATAAGACACATGTTGTCACTGATTTTGTAACAACCTGATATTTCACCGAAAACATAATTAAAAAGGAATCAAAATAGAAAAAGTTTTATGAAAAGAAAATTTAAAGGAAACGTGCAAATTAAAGTACACTTCATGTTTTTTACGCTATTTAATTAATGGAAATATAATTAATAAATTAGACAACTATGAAAAATGGACATTTTGCAAATGTTGGAATTTGTCCATGAAACTTATACCATTGTGTTCATGGCAATTTTCTAATTAATTTTCATATATAATGTTTTCCAAACGGAGTTAGAACAAAGAAGTTGTGACCATTTGAAATTTTGACATCAGAAACAATTACATGTGTGAAATTAGTAACTTGCATTAATTATAATTGATTGATTAATTGTTGATGTGTGTTAAATTACATATTTACATAGTCAGCAATGAGTCGGTAGAATTTATTAAAAAGGGAAACATATTATATACACAAAATTTGGAATTATTTCAATAGCTTACGTGTTTATGCGTACATTTAAAAGTTCGATTTTGATTAATGAAATTAATTGGAAACAAAAGTATTGTATTAACATATATATACATACACACACACACATACATATATATATATATATATATATATACATAAATGTATAAGAAGAGAAATGGTAAAAAGATTTATTGATAGCAAATGCATAATATTAGTAATTAATGTACATTACAATTGTAATTAACATGCGTTACAACATTTACTAATGTACGTTAATTGGGAATTAACGTAGATTGTAAACATTTAAGTTGAAGAAACTTAATTTGTTTATAAAATATATATTCTTGAAGTTTAAATCTTTAATGTTTATAAATAGAAGATTTAGAAAGGAGGATAAAATGTTAACAAATAAATGTTGTGATGTACAAAAATCAATGGGGAAATGTTAAAATTAGTAAGCAATCAATTAAGAAAATTAACTATGAATGAACAAAATTAACCAAGGAATTGATTAGTTTAAATTGTATATGTATATATACATATATCCTAATTAATTGTACACATTCAAAAATATAAATAAATGTGTAACATACCCAACCGATGAATAGAGGAAGATCGAAAATAAATTGATTGGCTAAATCAATGGCACAATTGACATTAATGAGAATGTATAACAAAGAAATTATTAAAATTAAGATGGATTGATTGCTAACAAATGCAAATATTTAAAATAAAGATCTAATGAGATTTATAAAATGGGAAACAATTTGTAAAGTCAATTAAGTGGGGGAGTATAATCTCTCAAAAAGTGTAAAGTATACACATTAATAACAAAAATGGATATTTTGCAATGCAATCAATTAATGAGAATAATTAATGAACGCTGATTTATATTCCGATGTGGCGGTTTTGTATTGGACTGAGTGACATGCTTTTTGATTTCTTAGCATTCTATTGGTCTACTGACGTGTATTAGCCAAAATGGATAACCATGAGGTGTTCATATGAACATGATTTAACCTAGGAAAACCTTATGCATTATATGCACTCACATTATCTATAAATAAACCATATAACCTAAAGCCTAATTTTTATTCAGCCGTCGCCATAAGACTATAGAAATTATTTTTTGTATTCTTCTTCTTCCTTTACTCCATTAAATAAATAATTCTCTTTCAAATCAAATTAGATAATATATATATATATATATATATATATATATATATATATATGAGTTATTTGAAGAATTTTGAAGAATTTAAAAAGAGCAAGTTAAGAAGAAGAAAAGCTTTTCAAATTTATACAAGCTCAAGTGCTAAATGAGTGGGAATTAATATGAAATATAAAAATAAAGTATTTTAATTTTAGTTCTTTTATGGCACGATAATATGAATTAATTTCTATTAATAATTGAGGTTTGATGAAAATTATTGTAACTTCTTCTTTTACCACTTCTCAATTCTAATTCTTGTTTGATTTAAAATATGGAACATACAAATTGCTATTCACGTTTTATGGTGTAAATAAGATTGGTTTAATTAAATTGAACTAGAATTGTAATTCAATTTTTAATGGCATAACTATTTAGTTGGATAAATTCACAATATGTTCTTTGAATAAAATTGGAAATTTGGTTGGTATAATTACATAATTTTGAATATGGTTATGGAACAAAATTTGGAATTTTAATTGATATATGTGTTTATTCCATATGCGGCCTTAAACGCAAGAAGTGGAATTTTGTGTAATTAAATGGTTTGTGGCTATTGGATAAAATTTTTGTATAGATTAAATCTCTAAAAGAAGAATGTAAATTAGTGTAACGTCCCGCCTTTTCGCACGCTTTAAATCGATGATAAACCATACACAACAGACTTAAAACATACAAAAGGGCGGATTGTCATGGGGTAAATAAGAAAAACAAGAAAGAAATAAAACAAAATAGAATCTCATAACGGAAGGATAAAATATAATAATCAAATATACAGTTCATGAAGCTGTTTACAAAATATTTAATTTTACTTATACAATATATATCAGAGTTGAACATACTAACGAATAAAAATCGATGCAGCGGAATACAGTGTGTTGTCGAATAATAAAATATGATAATGATAATGAAATCTTCGTCTTCGTCCTCCAGAAATAAAGTCTTCGATCCTGAAATGCTCGGACTGACCCGAGCGAATTGAAGAGACAAAACATTCAAGTCAGAACTAAAAGATCTTATATAAGTTAAATCAATAGAAATAAATATGAGTGCAGTAACTCAAGAGATGCTTGGGATTTACATCTCTTAAGGATCCGTTAAACTATTTACTATGTAGTATATTTCGCTATTATAATAGTGTCTATTAGTAAAATAAACTTACTTTAAAATAGCGTTAAGTGGTTACCCATATAGCCCTTTAACACACTTTTATATTCCCATAGTCTATACAGTACCGTAATCTCCCCCGTACTAGGCGTCGTCAGAGGGCACTCCATAGGTATGGTACAAAACAAAATCGTATAAGGCGCGCTAGGGTAGGTGACACGGCACAACTAGGCAATGCCAGGGTAGATATACCAATTACGCTTCCGGGTCGGTGGTAACGCATAGCCGCAGAAACCGCCCACCTCGAGCCACACCCCCAAATCAAAGAAATCAAAATTGGCCACCGAATAAATCCAAAGTCAGAGTAGAATATCGAAGGGATGTGTCCGATAAAAGGGGCTACCTTCTTAACCCGTCAATCGCTCCTGTTTTAGCCACCTTATGCCAACTCACGGGAGTTGGGTCCACATATTTACCTCAAAGGAAACGCCGCCGCCATCCTACTTCATTCTGGAATCTCCACCGCGTACACGGTTTATAAAGTGGTTTTCGGAGTTGGCAGAGAGTATGACAACATCCGATCCCGGTCTCTTCAACAACCAAACGTTATTATAACACCGCGGTCTTATCAAAATAGTTTATACTTTTAAAACCGGAATATAATATCCATTTCAAATCCATATAAATACAATACCATTTGCTCTTTTAAAACCAAAATCAGTTTTTGATATCATTTTCAAATATATCCTTTTCTAAAACTATAATATTTCAAAGTTATAATATTCCGAAACCAACTTCAAATATCGCCTTTCAAAACGTAAAACTTTAAATTTCATAACTTTAAAACATAGTACACCACTTAAATGGTTTAACTATTAAATTACTTTATAAAATAAAATATTTCTTTAATTTTACAAATAAATTCCAAATATCGATTTGAGCCTCCAAATAAACCATTTCTTAATTTAATATTTTCAAAGCTTAAAATTCAATATTTCAAAACTAAATTTTATAATTCATATATATATATACCAACTTCACTTTTTCTATTATTTAGTTTGAAATATGTACTTAAGAATATAGTATCCCTTTAATAAAACTCCAAATTTCAAAAATTGAATATTCCTCAATTCATTTAGAGTTGATATTTTTACTTAAACCACCTTAACCCCGAATTTAGTTTTAAAACCATATTCTTTTAAAAATCTAAATTTCAATAAGTTCCAATGGATTTTTATTTAATAAAATTCTTAATTAAATAAAATCTCAAGTCAATTTCAAAACTTTTTTCTCATACTTGATTTATAAAAACAATATAAACTCTATATAAAAATAATATTTAAGAAAATACTTCCCATAATATCATTTAATAAAATCAACTTTATTATTAAAATTATTTATACTTGAAATTTTTTTATACCTAGCTTAAAACCAAGAATTTTACTATATATCAAATAACCTTTATCAAATATCCAAATCAATATCTCATAAAACCATATATATTTCTTTACGAAACCATAGAAAACATTTCAAAATATTTTTATATATAGACCATGGTGTCTGTATATAATTTTCTACCTTATGTTCAAGTGATACGGATATTTATCATTTCAATCCGTAATTTAAAAATGAAAATTTGCGGTTATATATCATTTCAAACCGCAATCCCGAATGAAATGAAAATGCATAATAACTTGCAGTTTATAACCATATAAAATACAACATCCATTCATCCAATATCATCCATCAACCATTTATCACAATCATCATCAAATTCAAACAATAGCATCAGTATAGAACGGATAATAAACAACAGGTATTAAATAGCAGTTTATATTCAATAATAATTTAAATAATTGTTAAACTGGCAGTTTATATGCAATAAAATAAATAACAATTTAACTAGCAGTTTAAATGCAATGAATAATTAAATAGCAATTTAATTTAAATAAATGAAATTAACTTAGATGATGATTAAAAATATGCCAAACAAACATAAATAAATTTTAAATCACATCATATATCGATTTAACAAACATAAGAAATTTTAGAAGTTGTGAGTGGGTTAAAACAATCACCTTTCGAATTTAAATTGAATTCAAATCCAATTTAAAACCAAAAATTCAACAGCCTTAGAATCTGTCCAAACCAGCGTCAAAATCTCTGGAATTTTATTACGATCCCAACGCAAAAACTCGTGTGTAAATTCGACCTCGTACGTAAAAGTTATGATGGCTGGAAGTTAGACAATTCATAAAATTTAAAATAAAATAAACAAATAAAAGCTTACTCGTTACACGTCAGCACGAACGTGTTGACCCAAACCCTCCATCGTTATCACACACGCGGCTACAGGATACAAATCCGAACGAAGCAACCCTAGCCACCGCATCTTTGAGCCATCAACGCCGACGAACTGCGCCTACTGGAATCGATCAGCCATCACCATCGAGCTCCACGCCTCGGGCCGCTACTATGCCACGAACACCGCCTCACTCGGTGGCCATCTGAGCATGCCACTGCCGCCGCCTTCTTTGGTCAATCGCGGCAAATCATGACCCCATCCAGACAAACGAATATCAGATCCAGGGCCTGCACAACACCACCTTCCCAACGCCATCAGCCGATCGCCCTGCCGTCGCAGATCCACCGTTGGATCATCCAAAATCCAATACGAACGGCCAGAAATCTCCGACGATTTCTGATTAAACGAGAAATAAAAACAAAAAACGAATTGCAGTGCTGAGATGCGCGCAGCGAGAGCTTCGATATATATATATATATATATATATATATATATATATATATATATATATATATATATATTCTGAGGAGTTTGAATTTTTGACTTTGATTTTTAAATGGAATTGGATCTGGAATTTTGTTGTCTTCCATTGAGGAGGAGAGATAGCTGAATTGCGTACAAACAAATGAGAATGAGGGGAATTAGGGTTCATAACTGGGTTTATATTCGTAGGTCAGAAATTAGAATGGATGGATAAGTTTGGATATACGCGTTAACGACAAAGTGGCCCAAAAAGCCCGTTCTGACCCAGAATGAAATTGGGTAAACCCATATATCAAAATAGATATTTTAAATTATTTTAAACGCGATGGAACAAGTTTCAAGTCCAAATTCCATCGTATGAAGAAGTTAAGCTAAAAACAATATTTTCAAACTGATTTCAATTGATTTCAATTTATCGATTCTAAGGCGTTTCAAGTCCGTACGATCAAACGACCAGTCCGATCGACATGAAACTTGAAATTCTACAATAATTCATTGTTACGGATCCGATGAAACTTGTTTCGTCGAAATCCGAGTCATTGACAAAAATGGCTATTTTTATATTAATTAAATAAATTTAAAATAAATTAATTAAATCAAATTTCCCATTTAAATTCTGAAATTGACAATCTTTATCACTTTAAAATTCTTAATCATTTATACAAAATTTTAAACAAGTTTAGATGTCAATTTAAAGTTGATAAATCTATCCAGCAGTGTCAAATCTTCAATTTTATTATATTCAAAATTATAAATTAAATTCCCAAAAATTCTATTAAATTAAAGAAATCAATGATTATTCCGTCCATAAATTTTAAATAAATGGATTTAATATTGGATTCAAAATCTATTATTTTAATATTCTTAGATTTCATTTAAATCTATATTAACGTAAAATTAAATGTTAAATTTCATTTATTTTCAATTTAATAAATCCACTTATTTATAATTTCCTACGATACATTGCTTTAAACCTGATTTCAATCCTTCCATTCTCTATTAAACCTTTCTATAATCGTAGTTAATATTTGTTTTACATTCATTACATAAATGCTCTCATTCCATCCTTTTTTTATTGACTATCATATTTCCCTTTACTATATTTTGGTCAATTTCACACATTATTTGAAATTAAAGTCACAATTAAACGCATCTATATTTGATTTCATTCCTACATTACATCACTTATTGTTTTACAAATAAACTACATTTCAATTCATCCTATTTCCTTCATATCTGGTGACTATTGCCTTAAAATCTCATTAATATATATTAAGGTTCATTAAATTCTAATTGACTCTCATTTTAATTATTATTATAATTACTATCCTTGCTTCCAATTTCCATAATTCAGAAATTACCAATTTTATTTTCAAAAATTCCATTTAATAGACATTCCGTTCTATTATTCAGTCTAATTGCGCTATTATGGATAGCATTACATTATTGAATCAATTATCAATTTATGGGAAGAATTATTATTTCATTATCAATTTAGTATTTACATTCATTTCTTACAATTCAAATCTCATAACCAATTATAACAAATTTCAATATCTCACCTGACCTTTCCTTTCAATCTACCCATTTATTAAGTTTTACATTAATGAATCTTTATTTCCAAATACACTCTAGTTTAACAACTTCTAAACATTGTATTACTTCTCACATTAATGTAACTTTTATTTATTTTATTAACATTTATTTCAAATTCAAATTCCATCAACTAATTAAACAGGTAACTTATAATATATGCTTACAAGCCAAATATTTCACCAATTGTCATAATCTGAATGGAGTTAGCATTAATTTCAAAAATTATCTGAATTTTACATTAAGATAATACTTAATTACCTTTAATGAAATTAAATTCCCAATTTATTTAATGCAATCAATTTTCACCTTTACAAATTTAATACATTCATTAATTGTCGTTAAAGTAACCTTTAATCACTATTATTTTTAAAGCTTACTCAAGTGCAACAATTACACTTTCCACTATTATATTAATTTGAATTCCTCTAGTTAATAGTTTATTAATGATTCACTAATTCAACATTTCCATTTGTTGCTTGTATTAAACTTATAACCAAGTAAGACAATTTTCATTATTTTCAATTAATTTCAATTTTATTCTAAATTGTTAATTTTAATTACAATTGCTAAAACTAATTTCTAACATTGTATCACATCCCCATAAATGTAACATTTATAAAATACCCAATTAAATATCTCATGAAGTCACATATTTCTTATTTTAAATAATTACCAAATATTCCTATTTACACTCAATTATCTTTGCAATCTTAACAAATCCATAAATTTTCAATTGCCTAATATATTCATAAATTACTATTAAATGTTCTCCATAAATTTATTAAATTGGTTTCAAACTTTTTATTCATCAATTACCGCCGTATAAATAAACTTACATTCCTATATAAATTATAAGATTTTTATTTCCTTCTAAATTTAACTAAAATCTTATTAATTTAACTTATTTTAAATCATTGAATTTTACAGGTCATTACAATTAGGGTGGAAAAAAAATGTAAATTAAATGGACCCTAAAGGCTAGTGTAAATCTGTGTCAAAATGGTATAAAAATACAGTCAAACCATACGGACTGAACAGACATGAAATTGAAACACCATTTATGTAAGAAAAAGGGAAATAGTGAAATAACTAAATCAGATGTAAAAACGGCCTAAGGCGGATTAATGAAAATAAGCAGTATGTAAATTGTAACGGTAAAATTAATTAATCTGGAAGCGATTTGGTAGACAGACCTTGTAAAGGTCTGGATAGGTGTTTCATGCAGTTAAGACCAAAATATAGTTTTGACTGTACGTACTAGAAGTGGACAAATAGGTTCGCAAGGATGTTTGTTACCTTTCATAGGTTGCTAGTACATAGGATATATTTTATTAACATTACTCTGACTTGCCTTTGTTATTTGTAGCATAATAAACCTGCAATTCATGCTTTTATGGACTTCGATTCATCGAAAATTTAAGCCTACCGGGGTGCTGCTTGTTACATTTGGTATCGAAGCTTAGTTTAACAGATCCTAAAAATTAGGAAGTATGATTAAATGTATTTGGAAAGATAAATACTAAAATCCAATTAATCCCAATTATAGATTAGTAACATATGAAAAGTCCATGGAAAGAAAGGAAATTTGTACATGAGTTCTAGTTGGGTCGTAGTAGCCCAAGGATGTACAGTTCCCATTTTTATATCCATTGGAAAATGTACAATAGGTCCATTTATTGGAAAAGAATTAGAATCCATATGTTATGGAAGTAGGAAAATTCCTAGAAAAAGGAGATTTGGGTGGAGGAAAAAGGATTTCCAAGATTAGGAATATGACATCCCTAAGAAAGTAAGTAAAGGTCCACTTTAAGTTTAACTGATTAAAGAGGAAAATTTTCGAGATTAAAAAGTTGAATTATATTTAAAAAGGTAAATAACGGGTTTTGGAAAAGTGGTACGGTTTTTGAATGATAAAGATTTTTATTTGAAGAAAAATTCTTTTTGTAAGATTATACAACATAAGTAGCTTGCTAGTTTCTTTATAAAACAAAAAGAATTTAAATTTAAGTTAATTGGAAGCAAAAAATTTCAGTAAAGGAAATTTTGTAAAACTCTATTCTTATGAAAGGGACAAATAGAGCAATATAGCTTGGAAATATTTTTACATGAAAAATATTTTTATGGGTGAACAAAATAAATGGTAGAAATTAGGAATAGAGTACATGTTTTAAAAAGGGAGACGTAGAACTTGAAATTTAGTTAAGTAACTGCATT
The DNA here is from genome assembly GCA_030765085.1 of Allium cepa. NCBI lineage: Eukaryota > Viridiplantae > Streptophyta > Magnoliopsida > Asparagales > Amaryllidaceae > Allium > Allium cepa. The sequence continues at coordinate 172,705,945 of CM060932.1, forward strand.
AGTATTGTAGAAAGGTAGGGATTTGACATACTTTAATTTATTGGAATGAAAGGAGCAATGATAAAATTTTATATGAATCAACCAAGCTATAAATAAACATGTTTTGTTGAAATTATAAGGAATATGCGAAAGAAGAAAAGATCCTTGTAATTTCACACAAACATAAATCCTCCTTTGAAGGATTCATAGAAGATTTAAGCATAAAATCTTTATGTGAATAAAATGTGATATAATTGGAAGAAAGTTAGTAAGTGTAGTAGGTAAAAGTCAAGGAACTCTTGAGAGATTCGTTGTTCTTATCTACTCCAGTTTTTGTAATATGAAAATTATGAAAGAACATTTAAAAAAAATAAGGTATGTCTTTGGAATAAATGGTTTAGTGAAAATAAATAAGTTTTTTAAAATGAAAAACTTAATGAAAAAGTTGAATCAAAGATTTCAATTTTTAGAAATTTATAAAGGTCTTTAAAAGGAAAAGCAGGTTAAATTATAAATTTGGAATTGTTGCTATTTCCATCTAGGTTTAGGAGATAATTTAGATTCAAACACCGTAAAAGTGTAAGGTAAAAGCATTAAGTATTTAACGATTTAATAAGAAGTTTTAGGTAACACTTTTAAAGGGAAGAATTTTGGGATTTCAAAAATTTTGAAGCTTTAATTTTCGAAATGAAGGAATAAATGCCAAACCAAGTTTTAAAGTATAGAGTAGATAGGAAATGGAGCTTAGGGTTAAGGATTTCCTAGGATTAAGACACGTATTGAGAGAACGTACTTGAAAGAAATGGTTTTTCAAGGATTCTTTCAAAAAGTTTTCAAAATCAAGTTTCAAAAGTATGTGTATGTGTGTGTGTGTGTATATATATATATAAACACACACACACACACACACACATATATATGTAAAAGTTTTATAAAGAGTAGTTTTTAAGGATTTATCTACATATGTCAGAATTCCTTTTATTCGTGCCTCCTTATCCATGGGAACGTGAATTAGAACACGTTTTAGGAGATAGGATGGACATTCCCTAGTTATTCTTGTAGAAATACTAATGTTCATTTCTTATATAAGCTAGCAGCAGCAGAGGAATTTAGGGCATGAAACTAAATCCAGTAGATTAGCCCAGTGCGACCTTTAGGAGACGGATAGTGTTAGAACCCGCATATTTTACGATTATATATTTAAATGTTTTATTTAAATATAGCATCGTTAGTTGAATTTAAATTCCGAAATGTGACTTTCTGTAAACAGTTGAATATGGACTCGGGACCACTTCCATTGAGTCCAAAATGGCGTTTGCGACCTTTTTGAGTATAAACATCGATATGTTTGGAGTTGATTAGAATTTTGATATTTTCATTTTGGGCTTTGGGTTTGGCTTTCAACCCACTAACCTAACAAAGAACCGAACTCCTCTATAATAACAACTCCCACTCCATTCCTCTTCATTCATTCATAACATTTCCTAACACTTAAATAAAAGGAAAAATGGAGGAAAGGAGAGGAAATTTGAAATTCCTAAGCCCTAGTTCTCTTAGGAAATTCATGTTCTTGCTCTAAAGTAAAAGAGAAGCTTAGGCAAGCATCCTCTTCATCTTCTCCATCTCAATCTCTCTTCAATTTCAAAAATTCCTATAACCTAACTTAGGAAACACTTCACCTTTGATAATAGATTGAAGCTTCTAGAGATGTATTGAAGAGGAATTGATCTTGACTTGTTTTGGAGCTTCTCATTCGTTGTTTTTGAGTTTTAAAGGTGAGTTCTTGAACTCACATCTATTTCTATAGCTTTCATTGTTGTTAGGTATGAATTCGTAACATCTATTTCACGTTCAATTGCTTTAGATTTGAATTGGTTCGGTGAATTTTCCAATTTTGGTATTTTGAAGTCAAAATCTTTATAGATCCTATCTTGGGTGTTTGGAAATGTTTTTGGTGGTGTATCGAACAGCCTATAGGGGTGGGTTGTTGATTGGCATAAATCTCTAGCATCCATCGCTCGTTCGATCGCTTCCAATTTAGATTTTTCCCTCTTTGGGCTAGGCTGATTTTTGCCTGGCAGAAAAATACAGACGTCTGGTTGAAAAAGCCAGACATCTCATAGGGGTCCCTGGAAAAAGAAAAAATAACAAATGCAGGAAAAAATGGCTGAGACAAAACCCAAACGTATGGTTAAACCCAACCAAACGTCTGTTCCTGTGCCATTTTGCCTATTTTGGCCGTTTTTGAGTGGATTTTCAATTTTTATAAATTTTTGTTGATCCGGTTAGTTATTGTCAATTATTATCGACATTGATGACTCTGTTTATGGATTTTTTGGAATTTCCATTTGATATCGATTTTTATGATCTTAATTCACGTCGTCGAATATGGATTTTGGTGATAGACTGTTTTTACAATCGTTTCTGTGATTTGTCACTTTAAAATACAAAGGTTTTTATATTAGTAGTAAATACTAAAAACTCTTTCACAAAAACAATTTCAACACTATTTTTAATACAAAGCTTGATTTTAAAACCATTTTCTAATCTTTTAGTATATACAAACCTTTACCTCATTCATATGAGAAATCTAATTAAACCACTTAGCATAACAAGTGGCATGAAATTCTTGTGTTTACTTTGTCGGTTAATTCTTGGACTTGTTTGATTGAAATCTCGTGAAAATCTTCGAGTGGAAATCTACAATTTCTTCGTAAATATTTAAGTTAAGCCAGTGGTTATGGGACATGAAGCTAAATTCATTTACTTACTAGCTTAGTGTAATTCACACTTCTTTTTTATCAATGATGATACTTTTATGATTTAGACTAGTGATATGCGATATCTCTTAGTCAACGTGGGGGACTATACCCCGTTTTATTGAGCGTCGTCTCATTTTTTATAGGCTCGACCTACGGTTTTATGGAGTTCGGTTCATAGGGCGTACTGTTGTACTACATCATTGTTCCGAATTATTTGAGTTTCAGGTTCATTGGGCGTACCGTTGTACTACGTCGTTGTTATGGATTATTTGAGTTTCAGGTACCTCGGGCGTACCATTGTACTACGTCATTGCACCGGCTCTATGGTTAGCGACCATGGGATAGCGACCCGTTTGTGACGTGTTCGTGAGATTTCATGCTCCCATTTGTGAAATGCCTCCCCCCTTTTGTGTTTTCTGGATTTATAATTAATGATTTTGGAATTTGTGTTTCACCAATTTTTTGCGATTGGCATTGATGTTTTGTCAATATTTGAGGTTTGGTTAATAAGCTAAAGAATGTGATATTCTTTTTGGATATTTGAGGAGATTTGAGATATTGTATGATTTTTATTGTTACCAAATGTATGCATGTCGAAGTATGACATTATTGTTATCATATATATTTGTTGTATCTTTTATCCTATCTCATCTTATATGATATTTATAGCTAGAATGATCCATTTATTATCTTTCCTCTGAAATAATACTCAGATCAGACCGAGGTGTTACAGATGCTTCCACTTGACTTCTTAGCAAGGACTAGCTTCTGACTTTTGGCTAACTACTTTAGCTTAGTAGTTTTTGCTTTTATACATTGGAGATAGAGTCTCCTTGATGTATACTTATTCTTTTGTGATGTTGTGGATCTTGGTTGACCACTACTTTGATGTACACTTCTATGTGTTATATTCATATCTGTTTTCGCCTTAGTGATATGAATATCCGTGCCTGATTTGTGTTGTGCTTATTTTATATTTGTTTCCAAATGCCACATAGTCACTGTCTAGTAGCTTTGAGTTTGTATTTGATATGTGGGATTTCCACTTAAAATGAAATGCATGTTACACTATCTGATATATCGGTACTCGCACAAAGAAATTACACAGATAGTCTCTCCCTAACAGCCTTATTCTTCATGCTAGTTGACGGCATTACCCAGTAGTGTCCTTGCCTAGTGTGAGTGTAGAGGTAGGGTGTCACAGCTTGGTATCAGAGCCAAACTTCGGAACAATGTAGAATAATCTAGCAATGATCATTGTCCTATGTCTCTCTTAGGAATCGTGCCTTAGGATTTAGTTCGAGACATTGGACCCATTCTATCCTATTTACTTTTATGATGCCTTGTTTTATCAATCAAGTTTATTTGATATTCATTCTGAGAATAACCTTTTTCCTCTTCTTTCTTTCTTTCTTAAAGAAGAGAAATGGTTAGACCTGGCAGTCCCAGCGCTGGACAATCCAGTGCTACTCCTCAGGATGGTTTATTTATGTCTGCCCAACAGCTTTTAGATCTTGTATAGAATGCCCAAGCTGTCGGACCCATTCCAGAGCCTACTCACCCTAAATCTTAGTTTGCATGATTGTGCAGGGATTATACCAATTTGGATGGATGGCCATTCAGGGGTTCCAAAAGCATTTTTGAAATCAAGCTTGGCTTAGGACATGTGATCGCATCTTTTTTCGCATGAATCTTGTGGATCTACATCAAGTCCATGTGGCTTCTAGCATGCTCTAAGAGAGAGCATTAGATTGGTATGAGCTTTTGGTCTTGGAAATTTTTAAAGCGGATCTTACTTGGGAGCAATTCCTAGAAAGGTTCGAGTTGAAGTTTATGCTGGATTACATCGCATCTTTTGAATCTCTCTCTAAATATGGAGTCGAGTATATTAATTCCTCATCGAAAAAAAATCAAAAGTTTGTCTATGGGTTGTATAAAAACCTAAGAAATCCTTTACTTCTGAAACTAGAAGTTCCTTTTGATAAGCTTATAAATATCGCTCTTTGACTTGAAGAGACCGATAAACAAAGTGGTGTTGAAGTTGTGGGTGTCAATACGAACTTCAACAACAACATAAAGAGGCCTATTAAGTTCAAAGGTCCTAATCCCAACAAGAAAGGGAAGCAAGCATCTTCGGCAGCAAATACTCCTAACTCTAGTCGTTTACATTGCTACAATTGTGGTTCTACAGACCACTATGCAAATAGGTGTCCGAAACACTTTTTTGTCATTATTGCAAAAGTTCGGGTCATCTTATATCTACATGTCCCATACTTCAAAGTAGGAGAGAAGAGTTGAATGTTATGCAAGCTCCTCGTAACACTTCTCTTAGTCAAGGTACTTCTCATTCAGTCCTTGATGGCATTAATTTGCTTCGCAATTATCCTATTCAAGTTCTTTTTGATACGGGTGCATCTCACTCTTTTATATCAAAGGAACTAGTTGATACTTTGTCTTTAAATATTATCAGCTTGATGACTTCACTAAGAATTCGACTGGTGGATCCGCAACACTTAGTTTACTTTATAAAGACGTCGATATTATTTTATGTGATTATGCTTTCCAATCTGATTTGCATGTTATGTGCTACTTAGATTTTGGAATTGATTTTTGGGAAAGGATTGGCTTAATCATTATGAAGCCCATATCTTATATCCCGATAGGACAATCCATCTTCGACATTCTAAATCTGTTAAGCAGATTTTTATTTTCTTAACGATTTCGATTCTAATTCGGTGACATCATTTTATTCTTCAAACCCACATGATGAGGAAAATGTTACTTACCTCATTCAAGTAGTTCGTGAATTTCCCGGTATCTTTGACCTTGCTTTAGGATTCTCACATAAGCGATCTATTAAATGGTGCTAAGGTCTTTTCAGTTCAACTTTGCCACTGGTTTTCATTAGCTATGAGTTGCAGATGATAGCATTCCACTAACCACATTCCTCCCTCATTATGATTCTTATGAATGGCTTGTTATGCCATTTGGTTTGACGAACCCTCCAGCTTATTTCATCCATCTTATGAATCGAGTGTTCTGCGAGTATCTCGATGACTCCATCCTTGTATTAATTGATTATGGATGAAAATAGAAATTTAAAATTGCAAATCTTTCTAATAAGATATATTTATAAGCATAATTGAATTTTGTTCTTAAAACGAACAAAGAATATTCGTAAAATTTTTAAGAGATATTTTTGTCATATAGAAGATGATTTTGTGTTGTATTGCCCATTGAGTGCTTTAAGAATTGTGGTCGATGCGCTTGATCAACATTATCGATAGGAGCCTCCGAAACGCTATAATGAGACAGTCAGACTGTGATATCCCGAAATTTCAGACAATATCAATTTAATAATCTTTATATGAAATTAAATTGATATTGATAATGTTGATTAATAAAATATGTTTTGGTTTAATAATCAGATTTAATAATATTTAATTTGTGATTTATCTTTTTAAATGCTAAAATAAATGTTTAAATTATAATGTATATATATATACATATATATTTGTATATATATTATAGTTTAACTTTGTTTGGAATTTAATTTACAAGAAAATAAGTAAATGAAGTTTGTTTTTAAATTCTAATAAGATATTGAGTAATTAGTAAATTATGTTTTAAATTAATATTTGGCTTTTTAAAAAAAATCTATTTAATTAATAACTTTATGATTTGATAATATTTATAATAAATGTTATATTGTTTAAAAAATTTCTTAGTTTAATTTTTGTTTTAAATTTAAATAAAAGTAGATTTTATTTCTTTTTAAAATATTATTTGATTAAATATGAATTGAGACTCTTTTATATAAGTTTAAAATATGAGATAACATATGATTTAAATTCATTTAAATATAAAAGTGATTTATAATTTCTTTATAAATCATATAAAATTTTAATTTGTTATTTTAAACTATATTAATAAATATTCTATTTTTCTTAAATATAAAGAAGGATTAAAATAAGGAATTAGAATCTTCATTTTTTTTTAAATTGAATAAATAAAATTAATTTGATTTGAAATTTTATTTTGAAATTTTAGAAAATTGGTTCTTTAAAATATTTGTATAAGTTTTAATTTATAAATTGTTTATTTATATTTTCTTAAAATAAGTAAATCATTTATATTCATATAAATATAAAATAAATTAAAGAAAAAAAACTTTTAAAAAACTTTTAAAAATATAATTAAATTAAATAAAAGACAAGTGTAATCAAATTAGCAATCTAAGCAACATGTGTTAGTTGTAAATCAAGCAATGTGACATGTGTCATTGTTTTCTTTTATCTTTTTCTTTATTTTGATAAATTAATTTCAGCCTTATAAACATTCTCATTTTTTTCCTTATCCTCTTTTTAAAATCAAAAGAAATCAAAAATATACTTCACTTAAAAACCTGAAACTTAAAGCTTCTCAAAAACAGATCTGTAATACACTCCTCATTCAAAAATAAGATCAAATTTTCTCAAATTAAAAACCTGCATTTGCAAACAAAACCTATAGCTCCTCTAACCTGTAAAAAAATTAAATCTCTGCAATTCAAAATACTGCATTTTCCTCTCTGCAAATTTTGAACAAATCAAATTAAGTCTGCATTTCAATCTGCCTGAATATCATAGCAATTTATCTCTGGAATTTGAGCACAATAAAATGGCCTGCATGCATATAGATTGGGATAAGGAGCAGTATCACTTCATTTCCATTGGCATATCACTGCTGCATTTAAAAGACAGGATTTAAAAGCTTTTCTGGAATCATGATGGCTCTGTCATTTCTGAAAATAGGTGAGTAACTTCTAAACTTCTTTAAAAATCTGGTTGCATGTTATTATATCTGGAATGATTTGATATGCATGATAATTATTGAAGCTATTGTTGTATGTGTATGAGTTCTGGAAAGTATTCTGTACTTAAATAGGTGTATACTCTGTTAGTATCAGAACCTTTGTGTTCTTAACTTAAGTTTTAAATTCAAATTTTAGTAGTTTCATAACTTAACCATTTCTGAAAAATGGATTAGAAACAAATGTGTTTGTTTAAAAATAAACTGAAGCATAAGAATTTAAATGAATGGTAAATTGAAAACAGAACCTCTCTGTAAATCAATGTGTTTTGAACATGATTGTGTTTAAAATTTTAAATTCTTTAGTTTATTGAATTTAGATTGTGACATAATATTTTAACTTAGGATTTAGGGAATATTGTTTATTTAAAGTTATGAACTAAGTTATAAAAATTTGATTTATTTAAATAGGTACTGTAACCTTCTCTGTAAATCTAGTTTAGGGGTAAAAACTATGTTACTGTTAAAAATTCAAACACTGATGATTGTAGTGTTCTGAAGATTTGATATTGGTTCTGTATATATAGTAATATGATCAGACTCATCATCAAAATATTCAAATTTGTAAATTGATTCTTGAATTTGCAAGGGAAGTGAGGAAGTGTCTGTAGCCCTAATTTTGTTAGGTTGGGTATTTTTGGTTGTCATGACTTCAATGGTGAATCGAGTGTGACCAAACTTGAGGGAATGGAAGCATGGGGGTAGGAGATGGTGTGGCCGGAATTTTAGCTTGATCGATGGTCAGAGTGATGTGAATTTGCCGTTGACAGGTGAGGAGTTCGGGGGGTACTGTGGTTTCCAGGTTTTGAATGTGGGATGGGTTTTTGGGAATGATAGGGAATGTGTCTCGGGGAAGTACCCGAGTAATCTGAGATTAGGACTCGAAGCAGCAGGGCATGAAACTCGAAGTAGGATGGCATTTCTCTCGGGTAGCTTTTGTTTCAGGTTGTACCTGAAACTAGAACTATTTTCAGGTTTTCAATTTTTAAAACTAATTTGAATCTAAAAAAAAGAAACCTAAGCAAGTTTAAGTCTAAACTTAAAGCAGGATTTAAACTATGAATTCAAATAGATTTTGAATTTCAAAATTAAAAAAAAAATCAAGATTTGCAGAAAATAAAATATTTAAAAATTTAAAAACCTACACAGTTTTTATTGAGTGTGTTATGTAACCTGAACTGTTTCAGGTTTAAATTTTTTTAAACTGAATTTAAAAAGAGAAAAGCAAAGCTTGATTTAAACTAGGGATTGAAGCAAGTTTAAGTTATGGATTCAAATTAGATTTGAATTTTAGTTTTTGAAATAAATAAATTTATAAAAGGTGGAATAGTTAGCAACTTAAAAACCTACACAGTTTTTCTTAAAAGAATTTATATGTCTGAAATTAAGATTTAAACCAGATTGAAATTTAGTTTAAATCTGAATTTGAAATCCTGGATTCAAATTTGAATTTGAATCTGAAAGTTTCAAAAAGAAAATTGGTTGATAAATTCAAATGATATATTTTAGTTTGAGTATTTTATAAAATCTGAAATGGAGATTTAAAACAGAGTTTCAAATTTTAATCTTTGAATTCAAATCTGAAGCATGAATTTGAATTTTGGTTGTAATGTAAATAAGATTTGAATTTTAATGTTTAAATGTCATTTGAAATATTTAAGATATTTTAAATATAATTGAATATAGGCTAAAGTTAAATGATTTTTCTAAAATTGCTTTAAGAGGTAAATGATACTTTAAAATGAGAACTAAAGAGATTTTAAAAATTTTAAATCTTGTTAAGTTTGATTTCATTTTAAATTTAAAATTTAAAATGGAATTTAGGTAAATTTAAAAGCAAGTTGTTTTAAAATTTCTTTGATAATTTAAATCATTAATGGAATTAATGATTATCATTAAGTTGTTTTGAACTTAATCATTTATTAATTAATCAAGGAAAATAAGATTTTAATTAATTAAATTAATCAATTAATAATTTCATTAATTAAATAAATAATTAAGGATTTATTTAATTAAATAAAAGTTTTAAATAAGTTAATTAAATTTGATTAAAGTTAATTTAAATAAGATTAGATTAATTTAATTAATGAATTGAATTATATTAATCAAGTAATTAATAATTAATTAAGTTTAATTATCACTTGATTAATTTAATAATTAGGAATTAATTAATGAGTTTTGTAAATAAATATTGATTAATTCAATTAATTACTTTCAAAAGGTAATTAAAGATTTGTTACTGGTTAATGAAGGTCATTAACTTGATATTATTTTATAAATAATTAATGTAATTAATTTTAATAATTAATTGGATTAATTAATTTAAGATAATCATTTGAATTGTTTTAAGAGAATTACTTACTGAAAGTAATTAAGGAAATTAATTACTAATTGTAATTAATTAAGTTTATTTTGATTAATTAAGTTAATTAATTAAGTTTAATTAATTTTAATTAATCATTGATTTGATTTGAGAAGTAATTACAAATGGAAATTACTTAGCGAAGAAAATAAATTACTAGATGTAATTTAATGGAAGAGTTTTGGAATTAATTACTTGTGTAATTAATATGTAATTAGTATGCTGAATAATTACTTAAGTAAGTAATTAATAATTAATTACATAGTGCAATTAATTTAGGTATTGATAATTAATTAAATAGAGTAATTTAAAATAATTTAAGATCATTAATTTATATAATTAATGATATGATTAAGGATTGATTAATTAGGAAAATTAATCAATGGAAGTATTAGTTGATTAATTAAGGATTAATTAATAAAGTAATTACAGGTTAATTACAAGTTTGGTTTGGATTAATTAATTTGTGAAATTAATTAGGGATTAATTACTTGAATGTAATTAAAGAATAATTAATCAAGATGATTAATTAGGGTAATTTGTTAAGAATAATTAATTGATGTATAAGCAAGATTTATTTGGATGAGTAATTAATTTAATTTATTTTAAATTAATTTAAGGAAGAAGTAATTAATTTAATTCATTTTAAATTAATTATAGATTGGATTGATAAGTCATTGCTTATAAATGATGATTGATATTTATTACCCTGAATGGTTGAGATCTCAGTTATGAGATAAATGTTGTTGTGTGATTTGGATGTTATGGTTATCTGTTGAGTTGATAATATAGATTATCTGATGTTATGATAATATTGATTATCTATTATGATGTTGAGAATTATCTATCTGTGTGTATATAGATAATATTGAATTGAATTGTTTTAAACTTTAAAATAACTTGGCCCTAAAAGACACGCTTTGGATTTCGATGAGACCGGGATCGACTTTCCATATTTGGATATCCGAAAAGCACATCGATTCCAAATAACGTTAGGTTGTGTATCAAAATGGAGCTTTGTGAAGACTCGAGGTGTAAGGGCTATACGTCAGTATAACTCTGTGGGTGATTCCGTAATGAGTTGACGAAATAGTGCTTATAGATTCGAGATGGTGAATCAGAGTGCAAGGGTTATCGTCGTTAACTCCGTCGGTGATTCCGTAATGAGTGTAACGAGATAATGCCTTCGGTTTCGTTCGAACCCGGAACGAACTTGTATGGATTGAATGCTTTCAGAACTTCGTCCGGTGGACGATGGCCATTCTAAGAGATGTGTTCTATAAAGGTAATCGAAACCTCAAGCCTCATCAACCGGGAATGGCTAAAACAGGGGAGGTGCAGCAAGGCTTCGTGGGTAGCTCCCACTGGAGAGCAAGATTGATCCCTGTCTAGAAGTCCCTTTATATCCGGCTGTGCAGGGCAGTTGATTGCAACAACTGCCGGGGTTGTCTTGTTCGGGACTGTTCAGTAAGGAATGGTCCCGGCCTTGTGTTGCAGGGGAGTGGGAGTACTCCTCGGTACGGTAATCTAGGCCACGTACTGTGACGGGCGGTACCCCAGTAGCCCTGCCATTGTATGGAATCCACAATCCAATAAGTGCCAACGGTTTTGATTGTATTACCCACTTTTGTGGCTAGCAGCTGGAATTTAATAAATGTAACAATTTTGGCTATTTCTTATTTACTTGAAAACCCTAGACACTACTATAATATCACTGGATTTCCTATCAAATGTTTTGGTTAGCGTAAGGTAAAAACTTTTCCATGTTTATGTGTGGGAAGTCTTATGTGATACCTTTCTTTTCAAAAGGTTTTTGAAAGTTAAGCAATTTTAACCTGTTACTCACACCTGACCCATGTCTGACCCGGAGTTTATTTTTTTTTTCATAAACTCTTGGGTACTCAAATTTTTACGAGTAGCCAAGGGAATTCAGGTTAGGATTCAGATTGGCTTTGACGTATAATGGAGGAGCACTGGAGCAGGAGGCTTCTGCGTTATAGATATATAGTTCCACTGTGTTATCTCTGTGTTGGGTTTGTATTGAGTTGTAAATACTTGACAGGTGTTTATAACCGTCAAGTATATGTGATGTGTATGCTGTGTATCTCTGATTTGTATTGTATATTATGTAAATACTTATGTTATTAATATAATCTATTCGTACCGCTGTTGAGATTCTAGTGTTGTTTCTTCTTTCTCTTCTTTCTTTTCTTCTTCTACCCCTTTCTTTCTTAATTGATGATGCGATTTTTCGGGAGTGGAAAGTCAGGTCGTCACAGTTGGTATCAGAGCATTAGGTTGAGTAAATACCTAGGCTCTAGAGTGGTGTCTATCTTGAGAGAGCGTATTTGTAATTTTATATTAATATATATATATATATATATATATATATATATATATATATTTCTACCTATTTGTTGGGTTACCTGTTCGGGTTTTCCAATATAAGTTATAAAGGTAGATGGGGTAATAGTGTGTGTAACACGATTACTACCATTGGTTGGAGGTTGAATGTTTGAGGTTGGAAGTGTATCTGCCGAGACTGTAGACCTAATACCGTCTCGAGTGAGCTTTGAAGTAGTGTAAAGACTTCATTGATCTCTGAAGGTAACCTGTTAAGGTTCGGAGTATATCTTTGAAGTTGAATGGGTAGAGTTTGGATCTGTTGGCTGAGTAGAAGCGAGTGATGGTATCTTAATATCTCAGGGAAAAGTAGCTGCGTGATGAGATGCAGTGACTATGGATATTTCCGAAGATAATTTCTTTGGAACAAGTTTAAGGAAGTGAGTCTGCTTCGGTGTTGTGGCTGAGTTCAGCAGGATGTTTCTGTTTGGTTTGAAGTCCGAGTTTCTCGAAGTGCTTTGGATTTGGGAATTCTTTGGCATTGGTGTCAGGGGTGCAACTCGGAGTGTTCTGGGTGTCAGCAGGGTTGTCTGGCTTAGCAAGTTTTCTAGAGATGGAGTTCAGAAGCAGCTGAGTAAATCCATTTCTTCGATGGATTGGTAAGACCAGCAAAAGTTGTTCTGATTGGTATAAAGAGAATAGTTTTCTGTGGAATTAGATTGAGTTGATCGCAAAAGCGACCTGCGATAGTCGAGTGTTCTCTTAGAATTGTTGGAGATTTTTCTGAATATTTTCATAGAAGTCAGAGTTTGTCTTCATCTGGAGATTCAGTGGTACCGGTGGTTCAGCTAGTTGAAGGTTGGTTTCTTGAGATGGAGTTTGTTGAAGCAACTCAGGATTTGAGGAAATTCTGAGTTTTCTCTTGGTTATCGGAGATCTTCTTGGTTATGTTGTCCAGTTGTGCTTGTGTTTTTCATCAGCATTCTTTTCTACTCAGATCAGAGTTGTGCAGCGGAAGCAGTTTGGGAGTGCATCTGCTTTTCTTTTCCGGATAGGAGAAGTTTGTTTTCTTCTGATAGTTGTGAGTGGAGTTGTTCTTGATCTTGATTGATCGTGGAGGATCATTCTGGTGGATTGGGTTTGGTCTAGTTTGTTTCTTGAGACATCAGCAAGGATTAAGCTGATCAGGTAGGAGGTTGGCAGCTCGAGATCGTCCGAAGAGTTTTGTGGATCTGAAGTCTGGTTTTGGATAAGTTTCTCAGTTTTTAGGAGCTATAAATTTGGTAAGGTTGGATAAGCTAGCTCTGAGATATTTTGGATTTCCTCAGAGTTTTGTTTTGGATAAGTGTTTGATCTTCTGGATTGAATTGCCAGTTTGGACAACTGGAATTCGTTGTGTTTCACGTATCTCTGAGGGAGTACGTGTATATCTATTTCTGGTTTTGGAATCAGCTGTCTGGAAGATTTTGGTTGTTAAGTCAGACTTGTCTATAGTCTGATATCTTGCTAGTTATAGATATAGATGAGTAGGAGTTCTGTAGCTTAGTAGTGTTGATTGTTTGGGTTTTTATAGAGCGAGTAACCCGGTGTTTACTTGGGAAACTCGAGGAAACTCTATCCAGAATTTTGTTTGGATATGTAATTTTGTTTGATTGGATGAATTGATTTCTATAGATGTTAGCATATGTTTGATATACGCATGGTTTTGAAATTTAAATCTAAAGTAGGTTATTAAATTACCTTTGTTTTAAATTTCGGGGACGAAATTCTTTTAAGGGGGAAGGAATGTGATATCCCGGAATTTCAGACAATATCAATTTAATAGTCTTTATATGAAATTAAATTGATATTGATAATGTTGATTAATAAAATATGTTTTGGTTTAATAATCAGATTTAATAATATTTAATTTGTGATTTATCTTTTTAAATGCTAAAATAAATGTTTAAATTATAATGTATATATATATATATTTGTATATATATTATAGTTTAACTTTGTTTGGAATTTAATTTACATGAAAATAAGTAAATGAAGTTTGTTTTTAAATTCTAATAAGATATTGAGTAATTAGTAAATTATGTTTTAAATTAATATTTGGCTTTTAAAAAAAATCTATTTAATTAATAATTTTATGATTTGATAATATTTATAATAAATGTCATATTGTTTAAAAAATTTCTTAGTTTAATTTTTGTTTTAAATTTAAATAAAAGTTGATTTTATTTCTTTTTAAAATATTATTTGATTAAATATGAATTGGGACTCTTTTATATAAGTTTAAAATATGAGATAACATATGATTTAAATTCATTTAAATATAAAAGTGATTTATAATTTCTTTATAAATCATATAAAATTTTAAATTGTTATTTTAAACTATATTAATAAATATTCTAATTTTCTTAAATATAAAGAAGGATTAAAATAAGGAATTAGAATCTTCATTTTTTTTAAATTGAATAAATAAAATTAATTTGATTTGAAATTTTATTTTGAAATTTAAGAAAATTGGTTCTTTAAAATATTTGTATAAGTTTTAATTTATACATTGTTTATTTACATTTTCTTAAAATAAGTAAATCATTTATATTCATATAAACATAAAATAAATTAAAGAAAAAAACTTTTAAAAAACATTTGAAATATAATTAAATTAAATGAAAGACAAGTGTAATCAAATTAGCAATCTAAGCAACATGTGTTAGTTGTAAATCAAGCAATGTGACATGTGTCATTGTTTTCTTTTATCTTTTTCTTTATTTTGATAAATTAATTTCAGCCTTATAAACATTCTCATTTTTTTCCTTATCCTCTTTTCAAAATCAAAAGAAATCAAAAATATACTTCACTTAAAAACCTGAAACTTAAAGCTTCTCAAAAACACATCTGTAATACACTCCTCATTCAAAAATAAGATCAAATTTTCTCAAATTAAAAACCTGCATTTGCAAACAAAACCTGTAGCTCCTCTAACCTGTAAAAAAATTAAATCTCTGCAATTCAAAATACTACATTTTCCTCTCTGCAAATTTTGAACAAATCAAATTAAGTCTGCATTTCAATCTACCTGAAGATCATAGCAATTTATCTCTGGAATTTGAGCACAATAAAATGGCCTGCATGCATATAGATTGGGATAAGGAGCAGTATCACTTCATTTCCATTGGCATATCACTGCTGCATTTAAAAGACAGGATTTAAAAGCTTTTCTTGAATCATGATGGCTCTGTCATTTCTGAAAATAGGTGAGTAACTTCTAAACTTCTTTAAAAATCTGGTTGCATGTTATTATATCTGGAATGATTTGATATGCATGATAATTATTGAAGCTATTGTTGTATGTGTATGAGTTCTGGAAAGTATTTTGTACTTAAATAGGTGTATACTCTGTTAGTATCAGAACCTTTGTGTTCTTAACTTAAGTTTTAAATTCAAATTTTAGTAGTTTCATAACTTAACCATTTCTGAAAAATGGATTAGAAACAAATGTGTTTGTTTAAAAATAAACTAAAGCATAAGAATTTAAATGAATGGTAAATTGAAAACAGAACCTCTCTGTAAATCAATGTGTTTTGAACATGATTGTGTTTAAAATTTTAAATTCTTTAGTTTATTGAATTTAGATTGTGACATAATATTTTAACTTAGGATTTAGGGAATATTGTTTGTTTAAAGTTATGAACTAAGTTATAAAAATTTGATTTATTTAAATAGGTACTGTAACCTTCTCTGTAAATCTAGTTTAGGGGTAAAAACTATGTTACTGTTAAAAATTCAAACACTGATGATTGTAGTGTTCTGAAGTTTTGATATTGCTTCTGTATATAGTAATATGATCAGACTCATCATCAAAATATTCAAATCTGTAAATTGATTCTTTAATTAGCAAGGGAAGTGAGGAAGTGTCTGTAGCCCTAATTTTGTTAGGTTGGGTATTTTTGGTTGTCACGACTTCAATGGTGAATCGAGTGTGACCAAACTTGAGGGAATGGAAGCATGGGGGTAATAGATGGTGTGGCCGGAATTTTAGCTTGATCGATGGTCAGAGTGATGTGAATTTGTCGTTGACAGGTGAGGAGTTTGGGGGGTACTGTGGTTTCCAGGTTTTGAATGTGGGATGGGTTTTTGGGAATGATAGGGAATGTGTCTCGGGGAAATACCCGAGTAATCTGAGATTAGGACTCGAAGCAGCAGGGCATGAAACTCGAAGTAGGATGGCATTTCTCTCGGGGAGCTTTTGTTTCAGGTTGTACCTGAAACTTGAACTATTTTCTGGTTTTCAATTTTTAAAACTAATTTGAATGTGAAAAAAAAAGAAACCTAAGCAAGTTTAAGTCTAAACTTAAAGCAGGATTTAAACTATGAATTCAAATAGATTTTGAATTTCAGATTTAAAAAGAAAAATTCAAGATTTGCAGAAAATAAAATATTTAAAAATTTAAAAACCTGCACAGTTTTTATTGAGTTGTTCTGTAACCTGAACTGTTTCAGGTTTAAATTTTTTTAAACAGAATTTAAAAAGAGAAAAGCAAAGCTTGATTTAAACTAGGGATTGAAGCAAGTTTAAGTTATGGATTCAAATTAGATTTGAATTTTAGTTTTTGAAATAAATAAATTTATAAAAGGTGGAATAGTTAGCAACTTAAAAACCTGCACAGTTTTTCTTAAAAGAATTTATATGTCTGAAATTAAGATTTAAACCAGATTAAAATTTAGTTTAATTCTGAATTTGAAATCCTAGATTCAAATTTGAATTCGAATCTGAAAGTTTCAAAAAGAAAATTGGTTGATAAATTCAAATGATATATTTTAGTTTGAGTATTTTATCAAATCTGAAATGAAGATTTAAAACAGAGTTTCAAATTTTAATCTTTAAATTTAAATCTGAAGCATGAATTTGAATTTTGGGTGTAATGTAAATAAGATTTGAATTTTAATGTTTAAATGTCATTTGAAATATTTAAGATATTTTAAATATAATTGAATATAGGCTAAAGTTAAATGATTTTTCTAAAATTGCTTTAAGAGGTAAATGATACTTTAAAATGAGAACTAAAGAGATTTTAAAATTTTAAAATCTTGTTAAGTTTGATTTCATTTTAAATTTTAAATTTAAAATGGAATTTAGGTAAATTTAAAAGCAAGTTGTTTTAAAATTTCTTTGATAATTTAAATCATTAATGGAATTAATGATTATCATTAAGTTGTTTTGAACTTAATGATTTATTAATTAATCAAGGTAATTAAGATTTTAATTAAATAAATAATTAAGGATTTATTTAATTAAATAAAAGTTTTAAATAAGTTAATTAAATTTGATTAAAGTTAATTTAAATAAGATTAGATTAATTTAATTAATGAATTGAATTATATTAATCAAGTAATTAATAATTAATTAAGTTTAATTATCACTTGATTAATTTAATTATTAGGAATTAATTAATGAGTTTTGTAAATAAATATTGATTAATTCAATTAATTACTTTAAAAAGGTAATTAAAGATTTGTTACTTGTTAATGAAGGTCATTAACTTGATATTATTTTATAAATAATTAATGTAACTAATTTTAATAATTAATTGGATTAATTAATTTAAGATAATCATTTCAAGTGTTTTAAGAGAATTACTTACTGAAAGTAATTAAGGAAATTAATTACTAATTGTAATTAATTAAGTTTATTTTGATTAATTAAGTTAATTAATTAAGTTTAATTAATTTTAATTAATCATTGATTTGATTTGAGAAGTAATTACAAATGGAAAATTACTTAGTGAAGAAAATAAATTACTGGATGTAATTTAATGGAGGAGTTTTGGAATTAATTACTTGTGTAATTAATATGTAATTAGTATGTTGAATAATTACTTAAGTAAGTAATTAATAATTAATTACTTAGTGTAATTAATTTAGGTATTGATAATTAATTAAATAGAGTTATTTAAAATAATTTGAGATCATTAATTTATATAATTAATGATATGATTAAGGATTGATTAATTAGGAAAATTAATCAATGGAAGTATTAGTTGATTAATTAAGGATTAATTAATAAAGTAATTATAGGTTAATTACAAGTTTGGTTTGGATTAATTAATTTGTGAAATTAATTAGGGATTAATTACTTGAATGTAATTAAAGAATAATTAATCAAGATGATTAATTAGGGTAATTTGTTAAGAATAATTAATTGATGTATAAGCAAGATTTATTTGGATGAGTAATTAATTTAATTTATTTTAAATTAATTTAAGGAAGAAGTAATTAACTTAATTCATTTTAAATTAATTATAGATTGGATTGATAAGTCATTGCTTATGAATGATGATTGATATTTATTACCCTGAATGGTTGAGATCTCAGTTATGAGATAAATGTTGTTGTGTGATTTGGATGTTGTGGTTATCTGTTGAGTTGATAATATAGATTATCTGATGTTATGATAATATTGATTATCTATTATGATGTTGAGAATTATCTATCTGTGTGTATAAAGATAATATTGAATTGAATTGTTTTAAAATTTAAAACAACTTGGCCCTAAAAGACACGATTTGGATTTCGATGAGACCGGGATCGGGTTTCCATATTTGGATATCCGAAAAGCACATCGATTCCAAATAACGTTAGGTTGTGTATCAAAATGGAGCTTTGTGAAGACTCGAGGTGTAAGGGCTGTACGTCAGTATAACTCTGTGGTGATTCCGTAATGAGTTGACGGAATAGTGCTTATAGATTCGAGATGGTGAACCAGAGTGCAAGGGTTATCGTCGTTAACTCCGTGGGTGATTCCGTAATGAGTGTAACGAGATAATGCCTTCGGTTTCGTTCGAACCCGAAACGAACTTGTATGGATTGAATGCTTTCAGAACTTCGTCAGGTGGACGATGAGCATTCTAAGAGATTTGTTCTATAAAGGTAATCGAAACCTCAAGCCTCATCAACCGGGAATGGCTAAAACAGGGGAGATGCAGCAAGGCTTCGTGGGTAGCACCCACTGGAGAGCAAGATTGATCCCTATCTAGAAGTCCCTTTATATTCGGCTGTGTGGGGCAGTTGATTGCAACAAACTGCCGGGGTTGTCTTGTTCGGGACTGTTCAGTAAGGAATGGTCCCGGCCTTGTGTTGTAGGGAAGTGGGAGTACTCCTCGGTACGGTGATCTAGGCCACGTACTATGACGGGCGGTACCCCAGTAGCCCTGCCATTGTATGGAATCCACAATCCAATAAGTGCCAACGGTTTTGATTGTATTACCCACTTTTGTGGCTAGTAGATGGAATTTAATAAATGTAACAATTTCGGCTATTTCTTATTTACTTGAAAACCCTAGACACTACTATAATATCACTGGATTTCCTATCAAATGTTTTGGTTAGCATATGGTAAAAACTTTTCCATGTTTATGTGTGGGAAGTCTTACGTGATACCTTTCTTTTCAAAATGTTTTTGAAAGTTAAGCAACTTTAACCTGTTACTCACACCAGACCCATGTCTGACCCGGAGTTTATTTTTGTTTTTCATAAACTCTTGGGTACTCAAATTTTTACGAGTAGCCAAGGGAATTCAGGTTAGGATTCAGATTGGCTTTGACGTATAATGGAGGAGCAATGGAGCAGGAGGCTTCTGCGTTATAGATATATAGTTCCACTGTGTTATCTCTGTGTTGGGTTTGTATTGAGTTGTAAATACTTGACAGGTGTTTATAACTGTCAAGTATATGTGATGTGTATGTTGTGTATCTCTGATTTGTATTGTATATTATGTAAATACTTATGTTATTAATATAATTTATTCGTACCGCTGTTGAGATTCTAGTGTTGTTTCTTCTTTCTCTTCTTTCTTTTCTTCTTCTACCCCTTTCTTTCTTAATTGATGATGTGATTTTCCGAGAGTGGAAAGTCAGGTCGTCACACAGACACAGTAAATTGACCTATAATAAATACTTTTTTAAATATGGTTATATAAAGTTAATTATAATTTTAAATGTCATAGCTTTTAAAGAAGGCGGATCGTGAAATAAATGATTCAGCATAGAAGTTTTTTTTTATAAATTGAAAGAACTCCTTTCCGATACTCCTATTCTTGTTATTCCCAAAGGGAACCAAGACTTCAATGTTTGTACCGATGCTAGTCGTATTGGTTTGGGTGCCATTCTTGCAAAATGGAATGTGTTATCGCTTGTGCTTCTATACAATTAAAGCATACCGAGACTATATATGCCACTTATGATCTAGTGCTTGTGTTCATTGTTTCCGCTCTTAGAATTTGGCGTTATTATCTTTTGGGAGAAAAATTTGTTCTCTATACCGATCGTAAATCTATGAAGTATTTGTTCTCTAAAAAGGAACTTAATTTGCATCAACAACGTTGGTTCGAATTCCTTGCGTCTTATAATCTTTATATTCTCTATACTCCTGGAAAGGGAAATCGTGTGGCCGATGCCCTTATTCCAAAGAAACAAGCGGTTGTTTCCATGATGATATCCGAATGGAATGATCTCGAGACTTTGTCCACTTGTGAGATTCGAGATTGTGAATCTGATTCATGTTCATCTCTTATTTTATGTAGCCTTGATGTTCATCCTTCTCTTTTAGCACCGCTTATTGTCCTAACTCCGATGGACAAATAGAGCGTGTGAATCAAATTCTTGAAGATCTTCGTCGTGCATGTGTTTTTGATATTGGTGTAAGTTGGGAAGATCATATTTCTTTGGTTGAGTTTTCTTACAATAATAGCTTCTGATCTAGTATTGGTATCGCAGTTTTGAGGCACTTTATGGAAGGCCATGCCAATCTCCTTCGTGTTGGCTTGAAGCCGGTGAGAAGCTGGTTTTAGGTCAAGATTTTATTCATGATTCCACTGCAAATATTGACCTTATTCGTCATAGAATGAGTAAAGCTCAAAGTAGAAAAAATCCTATACCGATAACCGAAGAAGGAATTTAGAATTTTTTGTCGAAAATTTGGTATTCATTCGTGTTTCACCTATGATGGGTGTTGTGCGCTTCAGTTGATCGAGAAAATTGACACCTCGACATATTGGCCCATTTCCCATCAACGAACACATTGGTTCCATGGCTTATCGCCTTTTATTATTGGCTGAATTTTCTGCTATTCATGATGTAGTCCACGTTTCTCAACTATGAAAATGCCTTAGAGATTCCAATTCTATTCTTAAGCCCTGTATTATGGAAGAAGTTGATGTTTCACCTAATTTGACTTATGAGCAACATCTTATTCATATCATTACTACGGAGGTTACACGCCTTCGAAATAAAGATGTTCTGCGTATGAAAGTTCAATGGTCCTCAAATCATAATGATTGCTCTTGGGAATCAAGATAATTCATCGGGCGAGCACATACGGACTTACTCTCTCATGCTTCTTAAGGTGAAATTCTCACTTAATAATTTTCTTTTTTGTTGTATGCCTTTGTATGGTTGTTACTCTTTATTTTCTTCTTAAGTATCACGAGGACACAATTTCTTTAAGGAGGGGAGTCTGTAACAACCCGTATATTTTACAATTATATATTTAAATGTTTTATTTAAATATAGCATCGTTAGTTGAATTTAATGTCCAAAATGTGACTTTTTCAAAACGGTCGAATCCAGACTCGAGAACACTTCCATTGAGTCCGAAATGGCATTTGTGACCATTTTCAGTGTAAACATCGATATGTTTGGGGTTGATTAGAATTTTGATATTTTCATTTTGTTTGCATAGGTTTGGGTTTCAGCTCACTAACCTAACAAAGAACCCAACTCCTCTACAATAACAACTCCCACTCCACTCCTCTTCATTCATTCATAACATTTCCTAACACTCAAGAAAAAGGAAAAATAGAGGAAAAGAGAGGAGAATAGAAATTCCTATGCCCTAGTTCTCTTAGGAAATTCAATTTTTTGCTCTAAAATCAAAGAGAAGCTTAGGTAAGCATCCTCTTCATCTTCTCCATCTCATTCTCTCTTCAATTTTCAAAAATTCCTATAACCTAACTTTGGAAAAACTTCATCTTTGATAATAGATTGAAGATTCCAAAGGTGTATTGAAGAGGAAATGATCTTGCCTTGTTTTAGAGCTTCTCATTCATTATTTTTGAGTTTTAAATGTAAACTCATATCTATGTTTATAGCTTTCATTGTTGATAGGTATGAATTTCTAACATCTATTTCATGTTTAATTGCTTTTGATTTGAATTGGTTTGGTGAATTTTCCAATTTTGGTATTCTGAAGTCAAAATCTTTAAAGATCTTATCTTGGGTGTTTGGACATGTTTTTGGTGGTGTATTGAAAGCCTATAGGGTTGGGTTGTCGATTGGCATAAATCCCTAGCATCCATCGCTTGCTCGATCACTTCGGGTTTTGGTTTTGCCCTCTTTGGGCTAGGCTGATTTTTGCCTAGTAGAAAAATCAAAAAATCTGGTTGAAAATTCCAGACGTCTGGCAGGGGTCCCTGGAAAATGAAAAAAAATAACAAATGTAAAAACAAAATGGTGAGACAAAATTCAAACGTCTGGTTAAACCCAATCAGGCATCTAGTCCTCTATAATTTTTCCTATTTTGGCTGTTTTTGAGTGGATTTCCAATTTTATCGATTTTTGTTGATCCGGTTTGTTGTTGTCTATTATTATCAACTTTGATGACTTCATTTATAGATTTTTGGAAATATACATTTGATGGATTTGATATCGTTTTTTATGATCTTAATTCACGTCGTCGAATGTGGATTTTGGTGGTAGGTTTTTTTTACAATCATTTCTATGATTTGTCACTTTAAAATACAAAGGTTTTTATACTAGTAGTAAATACTAAAAACTCTTGCATAAAAATGTTTTCAACACTATTTTTAATACACGGCTTGTTTTAAAACCATTTTCTAATCTATTAGTATATACAAACCTTTACCTCATTCGTATGAGAAATCTAATTAAACAACTTAGCAAAACAAGTGGTATGAAACGCTTGTGTTTACTTTGTCAGTTAATTCTTGGACTTGTTCGATTGAATCTCTTGACAATCTTCGAGTGGAAATCTACAATTTGTTCGTAAATATTTAAGTTAAGCCAGTGGTTATGGGACATGAAGCTAAACTCATTTATTTACTAGCTTACTGTAATTCACACTTCTTTTATATCATTGATGATCATTTTGTGATTTAGACTAGCGATATGCGATGTCTATTAGTCCGCGTGGGTACTATACCCTGTTTTATTGAGCTTTATCTCATTTTTTATTGGCTAGCGACCAATGGATTAAAGGAGTTCGGTACCGTTGTACTACGTCGTTGTCCCGAATTATTTGAGTTTTAGGATCATTGGGCGTATCGTTGTACTACGTCGTTGTTCCGAATTATTTGAGTTCCAGGTTCCTCGAGCGTACCTTATACTATGTCTTTGCACCGGCTCTATGGTTAGCGACCCATTTGCGATACACGTATTGGTGAGTTTTCATGCCGCCGTTTGTGAAAGGCCTCCTCCCTTTTGTGTTTTCTGGATTTCTATTTATTGATTTCTGGAATTTGTATTTCACCAATATTTTTTTGATTGTTATTGATATGTTTTTTCAGTATTTGAGGTTCGGTGAATAAGCTAAAGAATGTGATAATCTTTTTGGATATTTGAGGAGATTTGAGATATTGTATGATTTTTGTTGTTATCAATTATATGCTTGTCGAAGTACGACATTATTGTTATCATATATTTTTGTTGTATCTTTTATCCTATCTCATCTTCTATGATATTTATATCTAGACTGATCCGTTTATTATTTTTCTTCTTAAGTAACACTCGGATCAGACCGAGGCGTTACATGTGCTTCCACTTGACTTCTTAGCAGGTACTAGCTTCTGGCTTTTGGCTAACTACCTTAGCTTAGTAGTTTTTCTTTTATGCATTCGAGATAGAGACTCCTTGATGTATACTTATTCTTTTATGATGTTGCGGATCTTGTTAGACAACTAATTTGATGTACACTTATATGTGTTATAGTCATATCTATTTCTGCCTTAATGATATGAATATCTGTGACTGATTTTGTATTGTGCTTATTTTATATATGTTTCAGAAGGCCACATAGCCACTGTGTATTAGCTTTGAGTTTGTATTTGATATGTTGGATTTCCTCTTGAAATGAAATGCATGTTACACTATCTGACATATCAGTACACGCACAAAGCAATTACACAGATGGTCGCTCCTCAACAGCCTTGTTCTTCATGCTAGTCGACGGCATTACCTAGTAGTGTCGTTGGGTAGTGTGAGTATAGAGGTGGAGCATCACAGATCGGTTGGAAATAAATATGAGGAAAGGCTTTGCAACCATAAGGAAATTTGTGCATTTTTAGCATTGATGCATAAAAGTGGGCTTAAGCTATTAGGTTTCCTATCATCTACTTTGATTTAAATTGTAAATAAGTGAAAGTGTTTTCTCAAATTAAAAATAGTGGAAATATTATATATAAAAGAGAAAGGAAATGATATGAAATTTGTCAAATAAATTTTATGGAAATTGCGTAAAAAGAAATTGTTATAGGTTATTTTTCGATAACCATCGTAGAACTGTTTAAGCACATTGTTATATTCACCCTCAATGTGTATTTTTCCTTATTAGAAGCAGTGGGTATCTGATATTTTAGCTCAATAAAATAATATAACAAACCACCTAAATTTCGTTAAAAGGAAAAAATGAAAGAATTCGACAAAAATATGAGGAAAGCTATTTTTTCATTATTTAGCATTTATTTTGCACATTGTTGCACTTATCTTCAATGTGTATTTTACTATTAAAATGGAAATTTTGATTAAAAAAGAGAATTTAAAAAGTCTATAAAGCACTACTTCTAAACTTTTTTTTTGAAATAAATAATATTTGGAAATATATGGGTAAATGCTAGTAAGATAAAAATTTAAAAGAGAATTTAGCAGTTTTAAAACTTTCTAGGTTCGTGAAATTTGAAAATAGGAAGAACTTAAAATCTTAGGCTACTTACTAGTTGTATGAAACTGGTAAAAATTAGAAGTTGAACTAAACTGTAAATGAAAAAGCATAGTTTATAGTTTTAAAGACTAATTTGCTTTGAGAAATTTATGATCTTTGTTGAAAAGACGAAGTAAAAATGTTTTGATATTCACTTAGAAAGGGAAGAAATAAATTTGGAGTTAGATAAATAAGATTAAGTAACCACTAGGATACGGTTGACTGTAGAGTTTGAAGAACAAATGGAAGGGTATGAGAAAGTTATGGTTGAAGGTTTGTGTTCCATTTCTGATATTTCAGTACATACCTTGTTTGATTCAGGAGCATCTTATTCCTTTATCTCTAGTTCTCTTGTTGAGGGACTTTATTTAGATGTTTCCATCATTTCTAATCCGGTAGTAGTCTCCAACCTAGTTGGAGGATCGACTTAATTGCCGATGCTTTGTCGAGGTCTGAAAATTTGGATTCTTGGAGTAGAGTTTGACTGTGAGGTATTTGTAACGACCCGGGTACTTTAACAGGTTTATAACGTAATTAACTGAAATTTTGCTTGAAATTAAATAAAAAATTTGGAATGAAAATTTGATATTTGGAATACGTCTATTTAAACATAGAAAATGATAAATTTTCATCAGAAATTATAGAAGTTAGTCCTATTGTGTAATTTCAATTTCAATTTAAATCAGTAAAATTAATGTAAATAAAATATTGCTGAAATATGAATATTTTTATATAATAAATTTGTAAATTACTTTCTGAGTGAGATGTCGAATATCGTTTCATCAAATTTGGACTTAGATAGTTCCGTTTATCTTATTTTCTATATTTTGTAGCACTTTCGGTAGCCAAAATTCGACCTTTTATAATTCGATCGTATCGCTGATATCTGTATACCAATCTGTTCGCCTCGTCGTCCTGATCTCCGCAGTATATTTATTTATGTATTTTATGGTCCTATGTGCGGCAAAATGATTGAACAATTAGTTGGTACGGCAACATAAACTGTGACTTTTAACTTCCCTGACCTTTTCAAATTTGAAACGTGCAGCCCAAACAAGCAAAATTGCTTTAATTATTCAGCTGAAAAGATGGTTGACCGTTGCCATTTCTTTCACTCTATATTTATTCGTCCACTATTTGCTTCCCTCTGTCAGTTTAATAAAGTAATATATAAAGTTATAATATGTATCCCTGTTCAACTCCTTTCTACTTTCGGTTCTGATTCATTCAATATAAAATATTTTTATAAGTTGGACGTTTTGCCCGTGCGTTTCATATTTTAGCACCTCCTCCTTCAAATTTCCCTTCCACCTCTCTTTCCCTTAGAATTTTTTTCCTCTCTATTTTCTTCTTCTTATGCTCATCCATGTAGCCTACCCCAAGCCTTTAGCCACGATCTTCGTGTGCCTCCTTCTCCTCAGAAGCCGATCCCATGCCACTTCTTCAGCCCCACCATCGCCAACTCAGGCCTTCCACCTAACCCAAGCACCGAAGCACCCAAGTCACTTCATTGGCCACCACTGTCAAACGCTTCCACCACCGTCCCCTCCTCCATCTATTTGAGTTCGCCTCATCCCCTGCGCATCCCCTCTCAGTTGCCCCCACCACCCTCTAGCGAAGCAACCGATACCCCTGGCCACACCTTAAGAAAGCCCACCACATCATCCACCAACAGTGAACAATGGCTACTCGCCCCTCAACTTGGACAATGCCCCTGCCTTATCAGCCGTCTACACCCAAGGAACCACCACCACCGTGTCATCGTTCGCCTCCTCCTCCTTGCCATGCCACGTGAGCGACCTAGCAGCTTCTCTTGTTATTATATACATCCTCTCACTTATATATATGTATGTATATAGAATTTCGAAATAAATATATATGTGTTTAGGTGTTTTGTTATATATATACATTGTTTTTATAAGGTAGAAGTATGTTTTCTATATAGAAGCAATACATAGAATTTGTTGAAAATATAATTTTATCTAACATGTATAAGTTTTATACGTATATAACAATATATTATGTTAGTTTATATATATATATATATATATTAAAATATGTTAGTTATAAAAGTCTATATATAACTTTGTAGTTGCATATATTTACAATTCGGAAGCTGTTGGTTCTCATTCTTTACTCGAGAATTGATATTGTTGGAAAAAGTATATATATGATATGTTTGAAAGTGTTTAAGTTAATATATTATGTTTAAAGTATATATATATATATAATATTTTATTTGTATGTTAATATTTTGATTTTTATAATATATATGTTTTCTTTTATATATATTGTTTATGTATAATACGTTGATGCTGTGTTAAAAGAGTGTGATATATATATAATTTATATTTATAAGCCTATATATATATATATATCGATTTGCTGAGTTCATATATTTCTTTTAAGTTATATTGATTTTTATAGTTAGTGATTTTAAATATAGTGAGTATATAAATTTATACCTATGTTTATATATGGGTTTATGTATATGAGTATGCATGAGTTTGGTTTTCAAAAATAATATACTATATTTTTCTTATATGTTTTGAATTGATTTTGAAAATTTATATATATGTAACATATATATTTCGTTTCATCGATCCCTAGTCCATCTCAGCTTACCATCTCAATATAAATTTATCGCAGCAATTACTAGCTTGTTGTGCCCATGTTCATGTGCAGATCCATAAAGTTGCTTCTCATTCTGTTTTCACAAGGTGAGAAATCACTCACGTTTAACATTCTAGTGTTTATTAAATTTGATTTCATTTGAAACGACAATAGAAACATGCTGCTGCTGGTTAGCTAATTGCTATTTATGATATGCTATTGTCTGTAACTATTTACCCGTGACATATGACACCATAACCTGTCATTCATATTATGATTTAACTTGTTATTGATGATATATGCATGTTGTTGATATGTTATATTATTATCATAACTATTCTCATTCTGCAAGTTCCTTGTAAGTTTAGAATTCCCTATGGGTTGAAATGATACATTCTCGAACGATCTTTGTAATGACCCACAAATTTCGATAATTAAATTGGTTAATTTAATAAGATTTTTGTAATTTAATATAGAAAGAAATAACAAATTTTTTTTATAGTTATAGTGAGGTGAATTTTAATTTGAAATGTAGCAATGGTAATTAAAGCTAATTATTGATAGTTTGAATGAAATTACAATAAATGAAATAGTGTAAGTGTTATACTAGGCTATAAATTGAATATAAGAATACAAACGTAAATATTGAATTAATTAATGAATTAATATATAATGAATGGTAACTGAATAAAATAAATGCTTTGTAAGTAATTTTAATATTGTTTTGGAAATGATAAACTTATAAGAATGTGATTGAGAGTTAATGGCAACAATTATTATAAGTTACGTATATATTTAATCCATTAAATTGAATTGGAATTTATCACAACAAATGTAATGTTAATGTGAACTAGGTTAATATTTGGAGGTAATGTTAATTTTTTTTATAATAATATGATAATTTGAAGTAAAAAGAATTGAAATCAAGATTTATTTATTTATTTACTGGAATTTAAATTATATAATTGGGTTAGTTGCAAATAAATGATATTAAATATTTAAATTAATAAATGGATTTTGGAATTTTTAATTTATAAATTTCTGACTTTAATAGAAATGAAATTAAACGTTGAAATTGATGAATGAATCAACATTAAAGTGACTTCTAAATTTGTGTTAAATTATGGTAAATGTCCAAGTAATTTAAAATGAGAGAAATTGTGATTTATTAAACTTGAATTGAAATTTAATTTAATTAATGTAATATTTATATATTTAATTAAATGAAAAATAGCGATTTTGGCCACTGACTCAGATTTTGACAAAACCTGTTTCATCGGATCGGTAACGGTGAATTATTGTAGGATTTTAAGTTTCGTAGCGATCGAACTTTTCGTTTGATCGTGCGGGCTCGAAACGCCTAGAAATCAATGAAATTGAAATCAATTGAAATCAATCTGAAATAAATTGATTTTAGCATAACTTCTTCATACGATGGAATTTGGACTTGAATCCTGTTCCATTGCATTTAAAATATTTAAAAACTTATATTTTGATATATGGGTTGACCCATTTCTGTAACAACCTTGTATTTTGTAATTATTTTAAATTGAAATTCTTGATTTAAAAAACTTATTTTATTTATTAAAATGAATAAATTTTGTTATTTTAAACATAAATTTTGATTTTGATTTGAATTATAATTTCAAACATGAATATATATAATATTTTCCAAAAATGTGGATTTTGGTCTATTTGGTCAAACTTTGACTTTTGAATTAAAAATTTAAATATTTTGAATTTTATCTTTTATTATGAAAATAGATTAAATTTCTAGAATTTTACTTTTCGTTTCGTTGAAATCCGATTTATATTGTGAAAGTTATGCTTTTTACAATATTGTGTGTAAATTGTTTTGCTTAACAAAATTATTTATTGTAATTTATATATATATATATAATATTTTGTTTGCCATATTCATGTTCTAATATGTGTAATATGACATGTTATATATATAATATTATTTTTAAAACATTTTTTTAGATAGTTATAATTTTCAAATGTTCATTGCATTTTGTTTACAGTTTTTAAAGTCTAGTTTCAATTGTTTAACTATTTTCTTATTTATATTCTTATTTTCCTTAAAATATTTATTTATTTTCTTTTCATTTATTTTGTTTTATTTTCTATTTTATTTTATGAATTGTATTTTGTTTGTTTTAATTTAAAAGAATTAGAAATACCAAGAGGCAAAGACCTTTCATTTGCTTGTGTCTTTTCAATTCACCCGTGCCTTTTCATTTGCTTTTGACTCTTCAATTTTTTAGCCATCCTTTCCTTCGCTTCCACCATGAATTTTATTTAGCATTCATGTGAAAATATTTCCTCATCTCCTCTCAAAAACTCATGGCACTTCAAAGAAAAAAATGTTAATGGCTTCCTTTATCTCTTCTCTTCTTCACAATTTCAATGATTTTTGCTTGCTTCTTCTTCAAGTTGCTCGGCCACTAGTCTCTCCACCCCTTCACCACCGATCACTCCATCACTAGCAGCAGCTCCTCCTCCTCCTCCTCCGATCATGTCAGGCCATGGCCTCCCCTATGTTGCAAACTCCTCAATAATTGCAAGCAACCCTTAAAACTAGCCTAGCCATGCCTTAATGCCAATATCCTTTCACATACTCCTCTCGGCCACCCCTAGAACCAATACCAGCCACTACATCACCTTTGGCCCCTACTGCACCATCTCCATATCTGAGCTGAAGCAAGGCCGAGCCTTATGATGTCATTGCCGAGCTACAATGTGACCAAACCCTTCAAATTTTGCCTTGTCCTTTCCATTCTTCATTTTGCAACTCTCCTACCATCATCACTTCATGTTGCTGTGCATTTTTGATGTTAGACCCAAGCTTAGCATGATCGTATGGCCGAGCTAAAGAGTCCCTTAGGCCAAGCATTGAAGTGATTAAGGCATGGTAAAATCATCTTGTCCATTGTTGCTTTTATTTCAATCAGTTTCAATGTTGTTTTGTATTGAAAATTCATGTGTTATATTGTTGTGTTATTAGTTGTGTGCAAGATCATATCTTGGCTATCTCTCTCACTTGAATCCAATGTCATGTTGTATTGTGCTTTTCGTGCCCTTGGAATCGTGCTTGTGTGTTGTTTTGATCTCTAGCTTTGTAGAAGGTGAGTCCTTCTCACTATGACGTATTTACTTATGAATTAGTAAATTGATGACAAGTGTGTAGTAATAA
The DNA here is from genome assembly GCA_030765085.1 of Allium cepa. Lineage (NCBI taxonomy): Eukaryota > Viridiplantae > Streptophyta > Magnoliopsida > Asparagales > Amaryllidaceae > Allium > Allium cepa. The sequence continues at coordinate 172,737,032 of CM060932.1, forward strand.
AAATGTTATGCAAGTAAATGATGATTTTATGATATGTTATACCATGTTATTACAATGTTTACTTTGTTAGTTATCACCTGACATTTAATAAATGACATTATATTGTGACATTTACATGTTAGTGTATCTGTTTATATTGTTAGTGTATATGATCACACTACAAGTTCCCTGTTACAATAGAATCACTATGAGTTGAAATATACACACCCAAACGGACTTGAATAGGGAAAAAATCATCATGGGCTGAAATGATAGGCATAAGCGATTTTATTGATTTTTATTTGACTTGGGATTGCGGGTTTGAAATGATAGAACTCGGGTTTTCTTTTTAAATTGCGGATTGAAATGATACATATCTGTATCACTTGACCTAGGTTAGAAAATTATATACATACCCCATGGTATATTTTTAAATGATTTTTATATAGATATGTATTTTTAAAGTATGAAATTTGGATTTAAAAATATATATTTTATGGTTTTGAGAAAGCTAAATATTAAGTTTTAAATTTGTGAATTTAAGCATGTAAATTTAGAGTAAATGTGATTTTGACTTTAAATTTTATTTTAAAAATGCAAGTAAATAATGGATTTTAAATTTAATGTTGTGAAATGATATTTTAAGTAAAATGTTAAGTTTTATTAAATTTATAAGTTAATAAACAGTGAATTTTAACTTAATAAACGAAATGAGTTTTAAATTGTATATTTAATTATAAAATTTTGTTGTGATAAATCATATGTTAAATTATTTAAATGTGAAGTTTAGAAGCCTAAAAATATGATTTATAAATTTAAAATTTGCTAAAATTTTGAAGTTTTATTGTTTTTGAAAAGTTATAATAAAATCTGGAATTTTATTAATAGCATTTCTAAATGCTGTAGTTTTATGACAGCACTTTAAAATGCTGTTGTTTTGAACTTAACTATGTTTGGAATAACAAAATATCTATTACGGCATTTTATAAATGCAGTTATTCTTGAACTAAACTATTTTGGAAACTATAAGCTACGATAGCACTTTATAAATGCTGTCGTTGCGATAATTTGTCAATGTTTTGAAATGTCATGGATTTTAACACTGTTTGAGTTATATTTTAAAGTTTTAAACGATTTAACTTTTGGAATTGATTATTTGTGAAATATAAGAAGTTTTGAATATAATTTAATATTTAAATTTGAATTTTTAAGAAATTTAAATTGAATTTGAAATTAATTAAGTTTACTTGGTTATGTGTTAAATGGAATGAAATGAAATGAGATGAACGAATTTTTGAATGGAATTTTGAAATGTATTTTGTAATGATACTTGGAATATTAAATGAATGACATATTTGATTTTTAAATGATATTTAATTTTGAATATTTAAAATTGAATTCAAATAATGATTTGATAATGGGGTTTCGAAGGATATGATATTTTAATGATTTTGAAATGGTTTTGAATGATTTGATCTTTATTTTGATAAAGAATATGAATTTAGAATGATATTTGATTTTGATAAATGAATATTTAACGTTTATATTAGTATGAAGGATATTTGGTTTACTTGTAATTTGAGATTATTTATATGATATTGGATTTGTGAAATGAATATTTCAAAGCTATGTAATAATGAAATTAAATTTGAGATATTTGAAACTATAAAAATTTAGTTTTGAAATATATTAAAAATTGAATAGTTTATTTTGTGGATCAAATCTATATTTGAAATTGATAAGATTTGAAATGGTTTGTTGGGAAACTAAATTGAATTGAAACTGATGGTTTGAATTGAATTAAATTAGAATTTAGAAATTCAGGTTTAATTGAATATATTTGAAATGTAAAGAATTTAAGGAATGTTTCATGATTTCAAATATATGGTTTTGAAATATTATGATTTTCAAAGTGTAATGATTTCAAGTATTTTGGTTTCGAAAGAGTTATAACTTTGAAAATATTATGATTTTTGAAAGGTGAATACTTGTTTGAAATGGAAATGATATCGTATTGATTTGAATATAGTTTTGAAATAAAATAGTTTTGGTTTCGATTTATAAACTATTTTGAAAGGAATATAGTTTTGAAATGAAATGATTTGATTTTTGAAGTATAAACTGTTTTGAAATGACAACGGCGTTATAATAATGTTTGGTTGTTAAAAAGACCGGGATCAGAAGTTGTCATACTCTCTGCCAACTCCGAAAACCACTTTAACAACCGTGTACGCGATGGAGATTCCAAAATGAATTAGGATGGTGGCGACGTTCTTGAGGCATATTACGTGGACCCAACTCCCGTGAGTAGGCATAAGGTGGCTAAAACAGGAGCGGTCTCAGGCCAAAAGGGGTAGCTCCTCTGGTCCGACACACTTCTTCGATACTATACTCTTACTAGTGGTTGATTTGATGGCCACCCTCCGATTTTATTTGGGAGTGTGTTCCAAGGTGGGCGTATGTGGCTGCTATGTTACCACCAACCCATGTGCGTAATTGGTACATCTACCCTGGCATTGCATCGTGTGCCGTGCCACCTACCATAGCGAGCCTTACAACGAGTTTCTATTTGTGTCGTACCTATGGAGTATCTTCTCATAGTCTCCCGATCAGGAGATATGCAGGCACTTCATAGACTACTGGCATTATTACATGTTAAAGGCTATATGGGCAATCCCTTAACGCTATTTTAAAGTAAGTTTGTTTTGCTGTAAACATTATTATAATAGCGCAATATTACTACATAGTAAATAGTTTAACGGATCCTTAAAAGATGGGCGGTCTCAAGCATCCTTTAAGTTACTGATGCATTTTTTACTGTTCACTTGAGTTGTTTTACAGTTCATAAGTATTTATGTCCTGACTCGAGTGTTTGTGTTTTGCTTTACGCTCGAGTCAGACTGATCGATACAGCATTTTAGACTCACCTTCGGAGTTGGAGCTTTGCATGAAGATCCAACCATCTATTTTGCTTTCTGTATCCAGTGATTCTAGTGATGTATTGTGATTTGTACCTGATGTATCTTGTTACTCTTCTATTGCATCTTGTTTAACTCTGATGTATCTTATTTTTATATAGTAGCTTCATGAACTACTATCTCTTTTAATTCCGCTGCATTATTATTTACTCTGTGTCTGTGATCTGTGATTATTTATTTACCGTATATTCTGAGATTTTCCAAATTTTATTTACAACGCGATATTTTGAGCAATTCAAGTCCGACATGTGCGTATGAGAGTGGTTGAAAATATCGGGTCATTACGTTTGGTATCAGAGCTTTGGTAGCTCTAGGTAAAACTTAACATATATGGTAAACGTATTTACAGAATCACTTTCATTCAAGTATGAATCTCTTCCTTCTTGACTCGATTCCTTTGAATATTGGAACGTTCCCTGCGGTTCCAAAATCCATTCGTGTCCCTCACTATCCGTCTTCTTTTGATTCTGGAGTATCCCATAACTCCACTTCGAAGGATCTTTATAATGAGTCGGCGGTCTCTGTAACAACCCGCATGTTTATCGATTTTATATTTAAATATTTTATTTAAATATTTTATCGTTCGTCGGATTTTGGTCCGAAAATCTACTTTTTGCATACGGTCGTATTAGGACTCGAGACCACCTCCATTGAGTTCAAAACGCCGTTTGCGACCTTTTTGAGTATAAGCTTCGATATGTTTGGAGAAAGTTGATTTTTGCTACTTTTTCCCGCTTAGGGCTTTGGTTGGGCTGAGCCAATTAGCCACTTAACTCAGTTCCAACACTCTCCTCATCATTCACTTCTCTTCTATTTTCCTAACACTCAAGCTCAAGCAAAAATGGAGGAAGAGAATGGGAAATAGAAATTCCTAAGCCCTAGCTTGCTTTGCAAATCCATCTCCTTGCTCCAAAGTTCATGAGAACCCATTTGTAAGCTTCCTCTTCTTCTTCTCCAACTCATTCTCTCTTTGAATTTCATAAATTTCCTAAACCTAACTTAGGAAATGTTCTTCTTTTTAGCTTAGATTCAAGCTTCTAGAGTTGGATTTGAAGAGTGGTTGATTCCCTTTTGCTTTCAAGCTTCATCTTCATAAATTTTAGTGCAAAGGTGAGATTTTTATCTCACATCTATGACTATAATTATCTTTGGTTGTTGCGTATGAATTCCTAACACTTCTTCATGTGCATTTGCTCTTGATTTGGATTGGTTTTGTGAATACTCCAATTTTTGGGTTTTTAAGTCAAATTTGTGTGAAATCCTTTTATGGATGTTTGATCATGTTTTTGGTGATGCACCGAGGAGCATATAGTGCCGGGTTGCCGATTGGCATAAACCCTTAGAGCCAATGTTCGTCCGGTCGCATTTTGGAAGAGTTTGCTCTTCATTTGAATAAGGCTGAAAAACAGCCCAGGCATGATTCAGTCGACTTAAAACTCTGTTCAGTCGACTGAACCTGAAACCCGAGAGTTTCCAGGCATGATTCAGTCGACTGAAAAACTCTGCACAGTCGACTGAAACTGGAAACAGAAAGTTTCCTGAACCTGGGAAATTTCCAGGTACAGGGTCAGTCGACTGAAAACTCTGTTTAGTCGACTGAACCTGCTTTTTGAGTCCAATTTGCCTTTTTGGATTGAAATTCCAATTTAAATCGATTCGTGATAATCCTATTTGTTGTTATCATCTATTTTGACTTTGATGACTCTTTTTAGGGATTTTTGAATATCCGTTTCGATGGATCCTTTATCGATTTCGTTGGATTTTATTCACGTCTTCGTATGTGAATTTTTGTGATTGATTGTTCTTACAATCTTCTTCGTGATTTGTCACTTTAAAAATATAAAGGTTTTCTATACTAGTAGTAAATATCAAAACTCTTTCCTCAAACGATTTCAATACTATTTTAATACCAAATTCGTTTATAAAACCGTTTTCCAATCTATTAGTATATACAAACCTTTACCTCACTCGTATGAGAAATCTAATTAAACGACTTAGTAAAACAAGTGGTATGAAACGCTTGCGTTTACTTCGTCGGTTAATTCTTGGACTTGTTCGATTGAACCTCTTGTGACAATTTTCTATTGGAGATCTACAATTTGTTCGTAAATATTTAAGTTAAGCTTGTGGTTGTGGGACATGAATCTAAGCTCATATATTTACTAGCTTATTGTAATTGACACTTCTCTCTGATCATGACGATCATCTTTGCGGTTTAGACTAGCAATGTGCGATGTCTCTTTGTCTATGTGGAGGACAGTTCCTCATTTTGTTGAGTTTCGTCTCATTTTATACATGGGTCGTACCTTTCTAGGTGCGTCAATGTTTTATTATGCATGGGGTGTACCTTTCTAGGTGCATTGATGTTTGTTTACTTCGTGGAGCAATCGGCTCAATAAGTCGGGACATGGGGCGTATCTTTTTAGGTGCGTCGATGTTCGTCTATGCATGGGGCATATCTTTCTAGGTGCGTCGATGTTCGACTTAGCATGGAGTGTATCTTTCTAGGTGCATCGATGTTAGACATTACATGGGGTGTATCGTTCTAGGTGCATCGATGTTTATTTATTTGTGCATGGGGCGTATCTTTCTAGATGCGTCGATGCTAGAGCATGGGGTGTATCTTTCTAGGTGCATCGATGTTTATTTATTTATGCATGGGGCGTATCTTTCTAGGTGCGTCGATGCTAGAGCATGGGGTGTATCTTTCTAGGTGCATCGATGTTTATTTATTTGTGCATGGGGCGTATCTTTCTAGGTGCGTCGATGCTAGAGCATGGGGCGTATCTTTCTAGGTGCGTCGATGTTCGACTATTCACGGGGCATGTCTTTTTAGGTGTGTCGATGTCCAGTTTCTTTTGGGGATTGGCCATCCTTTTTATTATGATTTGGTTCATCGGATGTCCGGTTGTACGACGTCGTTGTTCCTTTTTATTGTGATTTCTGGATTTCGTGTGTTGATTTCTGGCATTTATGTTTCACCAACTTTTACGATGGGCATTGATATATGTCATTTATTGTGGCTTGGTGAATGAAATTAGGAGTATGACATTCCTTTTATCTTGAGTAAATTGTTGTGATATTGATTAATCTCTTGTTGATTTTCAATTACTTATTTATCACAGCTTGGCATTGTGATTATTATATGTTTATGTCATATCTCTTATTATATATCACTTCATCTGATATTTATAGCTAGACTGATCCGTTTATTATTTTCTTATTAAATAATACTCGGGTCAGACCGAGATGTTACAGGTGCTTCTGCTTGACTTCTGTCTTGGGATTGATCCCTCTGACTTTTGGCTAACTACTTAGATTAGTAGTTTTTGTTGTATACATTTGAGATATTGACTCCATAATGTATACCTATTCTTTTGTGTAGTTCATGTAACTATATCTTTTGTGATATGTGGATCTTTTTAGACCACTACTCTGATGTACACTTTCATGTGTAATATTCATATCTATTTCCGCCTTTGTGATATGAATTGTCTGTGACTGATTTATGTTATGCTTATTTCTATATTTGTTTCCGAAGAAATTATAGCCACTGTGTAGTAGCTTTGAGTTTGTGTCGGTATGTCGGATTTCCTCTTGAGATTAAAAGTTATATTTTTATCTGGCATATCGGTACTCGCACAAAGCAATTATACAGATGGTCGCTCCTCAACAGCCTTATCCTCCGTGCTAGTTGACAGCATTCACAGTAATGTTCTTGGCTAGCGTGGGTATAGAGGTGGGGCGTCACAGCTTGGTATCAGAGCCAAACTTCGGAACAATGTAGAATAATTTAACAAGGATCATCGTCCTAAGTCTTTCTTAGGAGTTGTGCTTTAGGATTTTATTCGGATCTTCGTACCGTTCTATCGTACTTTCTTTTATGATTCCTTGTTTTATCTATCAAGATTGCTTGATATTCATTTTGAGAATAACTTTTTCCTCTTCTTTCTTTCTTTCTTAAAGAAGAGAAATGGTTAGACCAGGCCGTCCCAGCGCCGGTCAATCTAGTGCTACTCCCCAGGATGGAGTATTCATGTCTGCTCAACAACTTTTGGATCTTGTAAAGAATCAAGAGTTTATCTATGCTTTGAGTAAGAACCCCGAAATGGTTCTACCTTTGAAACTTGAAGTTTCTTTCAATCAGCTTGTGGATGTTACTCTTCTTCATGGAGAGGTTGGTAAAGGAAGTGCTTGTGATATTGGGACTACCAAGAAGAGGCATATTAAGTTCAAGAGCCTTAATCCCAATAAGAGAGTGAAGCAAACTACTTTTGTAGCAAAGACTCCAATCCCTAATCGTGGAGGATGCTACAATTGTAATTCTATGGAACACTATGCAAATATGTGTCCAGAACCCCATTCTTGTCGCTATTGCAAGAAACCGGGTCATCTTTTATCTACGTGTCCCAAACTTTTGAACAAGGACATGAGAAAGCTAAATATTGTGCAAGCCCCTAGCAACTCTTCTCTTGGTCAAGGTATTTTCATTCAATCCTCGATGGCATTGTTTTAATTCGTGAACTTTCTATTTGAGTTCTTTTTGGTATGAGTTTCATCTCATTATTTTTATATCAAAAGAACTTGTTGATTCTTTTCTTTGAATATTTTGGGCTTATTGACTTCATTGAGAATTGCGAATCCGGATGGTAGATCCGCAACACTCAATTTGCTTTTGTTTAGATGTCGAGATTGTTTTGTGTGACTTTTCTTTTCGAGCCGATATTTTTGCTTTGGCTTCGGAATTGACCTTTCTGTAAGGATTGGCTTAATCATTGTGAAGTCCATATCCTATTTTTCGAGTGGACTATTCATCTTCGACATTTTCAATCTGTTAAGCAGATTTCTATTTTTCCTTTATGATTTTGATTCCAACTTGATGGCATCATTTTATTCCTTAAGCCCACTTATAAGGAAAGTGTTATTTCTCTCATTTATGTAGTTTGAGAAATTTTCCGGTATATTTGACTTGTCTTAGGATTATCACCTAAGTAATCTTTTGTGTGGTACTAAGGTCTTTTTAGTTCGACTTTACCACCGTTTTCATTTGCTACAAGTTGCGGAAGTTAGCATTTCACTTATCGCATTCGGCACTTGTTATGATTCCTATGAATGACTTATTTTGTCATTCAATTTGTCCAACTTATTTCATCCATTTCATGAATCGAATATTCTATGAATATTTCGATGAGACCATTCTTGTATTTATTGATTTTGGATGAAAATAGAAATTTAAAATTTTGCAAATCTTTTTCATAAGATTTAATTATAAGTGCAATTTGATTTTTGCTCTTAAAACGAGCAAAGAATATTCTTAAAACTTTTTAAGAGATTTATTTATCCTATAAAAGATGATTTTGTGATTGTATTGCCCGTTGAGTGCTTTAAGAATTTTGGTCGATGCGCTTGATCAACGTTGTCGATAGGAATTTCCTAAACGCTTTGATGTGACAATCAGACACAATATATTGACTTGTAAAAATGTAAATTTTTGTAGAAAGATTATTACATAAAAGTAAAAATGTAATTTTGAAAGTTTTAACTTTTCGGGAAAGAGAATTATTTAAAAGAACCCTTCCTTTCAATACTCTTATTCTTGTGGTTCCTGCAGGGGAACCAAGACTTTGCTATTTGTACCGATACTAGTCGTATTGGTTTGGAATGCCATTCTCTTGCAAAAGAGAACGTGCTATAACTTGTGCTTCTAAATCTTTATAGCTTATCGAGACTAGATATGCCACTCCTGGTCTAGTGTTCGCGGCTATTGTTTTTACTTTTGGAATTTGGCATCATCATTTTTGGATGAGAAGTTTGTTCTCTACCTCGATCATAAATCTTTGGAATAATTATTTTCTCATAAGGAACTTTATGTTGACTCGAGTTCCTAGCATCTTATGATCTTGATATTCTTTTATTCCCGAGAAGGGAGATCGTGTTGCCAATGCGCTTTGTCGTAAGCAACAAGTAGTTGATTCTTTGATGTTGTCTGAATGGAATTATTTTTCTATCAAGTTCATCGGACGTTTTGGTATGCTTCGTTTTATTGAGCTTTATCTCATTCCTTTTAAGGACTAGCGTCCGATGTCCTTTTATTGTGTTCGGTTCATCGGATGTACCGTTGTACTATATCGATGTCTTTTCTTTTGATTCATCGGATGTACCGTTGTAATACATCGATGTCTTTTCTTTTGATTCATCGGATGTACCGTTGTACTACATCGATGTCTTTGCTTTTGATTCATCGGATGTACCGTTGTACTACATCGATGTCTTTGCTTTCGATTCATCGGATGTACCATTGTACTACATCGATGTCTTTGCTTTTGATTCATCGGATGTACCGTTGTACTACATCGATGTCTTTGCTTTCGATTCATCGGATGTACCGTTGTACTACATCGATGTCTTTGCTTTTGATTCATCGGATGTACCGTTGTACTACATCGATGTCTTTGCTATTTGATTCATCGGATGTACCGTTGTACTACATCGATGTCTTTGCATTTGATTCATCGGATGTACCGTTGTACTACATCGATGTCTTTGCTATTTGACTCATCGGATGTACCGTTGTACTACATCGATGTCTTTGCTATTTGATTCATCGGATGTACCGTTTGTACTACATCGATGTCTTTGCTTTGGTTCATTGGGCGTACCGTTTTTGTACTACGCTGATGTCCCAAATTGTTTGAGTTTCTAGTTTTTCGGGCGTACCGTTTTGGTACTACGCCGTTGCACCGGCTCAATTTTCTGCTATTCTTGACGTTCCCCACGTCTTTTATCTACGGGAATGCCTTAGGGATTCTGGTTTTCATTCTTGAGCCCGGTGTTATTGTGGAAATTGAAGTTTCACTAGATTTCTTGCTAACTCTTTCGTGCACTTTATGGTGAACTTCCTATTTCAAATTTTCTTTTTTGTTGATATGCTTCTATGGTTGTTACTTCTTATATTTCCTTCTTACTTATTGCGAGGACGCAATTTCTTTAAGGAGGGGAGTCTGTAACAACCCGCATGTTTATCGATTTTATATTTAAATATTTTATCGTTCGTCGGATTTTGGTCCGAAAATCTACTTTTTGCATACGGTCGTATTAGGACTCGAGACCACCTCCATTGAGTTCAAAACGCCGTTTGCGACCTTTTGAGTATAAGCTTCGATATGTTTGGAGAAAGTTGATTTTTGCTACTTTTCCCGCTTAGGGCTTTGGTTGGGCTGAGCCAATTAGCCACTTAACTTAGTTCCAACACTCTCCTCTTCATTCACTTCTCTTTTATTTTCCTAACACTCAAGCTCAAGCAAAAATGGAGGAAGAGAATGGGAAATAGAAATTCCTAAGCCCTAGCTTGCTTTGCAAATCCATCTCCTTGCTCCAAAGTTCATGAGAACCCATTGGTAAGCTTCCTCTTCTTCTTCTCCAACTCATTCTCTCTTTGAATTTCATAAATTTCCTAAACCTAACTTAGGAAATGTTCTTCTTTTTAGCTTAGATTCAAGCTTCTAGAGTTGGATTTGAAGAGTGGTTGATTCCCTTTTGCTTTCAAGCTTCATCTTCATAAATTTTAGTGCAAAGGTGAGATTTTTATCTCACATCTATGACTATAATTATCTTTGGTTGTTGCGTATGAATTCCTAACACTTCTTCATGTGCATTTGCTCTTGATTTGGATTGGTTTTGTGAATACTCCAATTTTTGGGTTTTTAAGTCAAATTTGTGTGAAATCCTTTTATGGATGTTTGATCATGTTTTTGGTGATGCACCGAGGAGCATATAGTGCCGGGTTGCCGATTGGCATAAACCCTTAGAGCCAATGTTCGTCCGGTCGCATTTTGGAAGAGTTTGCTCTTCATTTGAATAAGGCTGAAAAACAGCCCAGGCATGATTCAGTCGACTTAAAACTCTGTTCAGTCGACTGAACCTGAAACCCGAGAGTTTCCAGGCATGATTCAGTCGACTGAAAAACTCTGCACAGTCGACTGAAACTGGAAACAGAAAGTTTCCTGAACCTGGGAAATTTCCAGGTACAGGGTCAGTCGCCTGAAAACTCTGTTCAGTCGACTGAACCTGCTTTTTGAGTCCAATTTGCCTTTTTGGATTGAAATTCCAATTTAAATCGATTCGTGATAATCCTATTTGTTGTTATCATCTATTTTGACTTTGATGACTCTTTTTAGGGATTTTTGAATATCCGTTTCGATGGATCCTTTATCGATTTCGTTGGATTTTATTCACGTCTTCATATGTGAATTTTTGTGATTGATTGTTCTTACAATCTTCTTCGTGATTTGTCACTTTAAAAATATAAAGGTTTTCTATACTAGTAGTAAATATCAAAACTCTTTCCTCAAACGATTTCAATACTATTTTAATACCAAATTCGTTTATAAAACCGTTTTCCAATCTATTAGTATATACAAACCTTTACCTCACTCGTATGAGAAATCTAATTAAACGACTTAGTAAAACAAGTGGTATGAAACGCTTGCGTTTACTCCGTCGGTTAATTCTTGGACTTGTTCGATTGAACCTCTTGTGACAATTTTCTATTGGAGATCTACAATTTGTTCGTAAATATTTAAGTTAAGCTAGTGGTTGTGGGACATGAATCTAAGCTCATATATTTACTAGCTTATTGTAATTGACACTTCTCTCTGATCATGACGATCATCTTTGCGGTTTAGACTAGCAATGTGCGATGTCTCTTTGTCTATGTGGAGGACTGTTCCTCATTTTATTGAGTTTCGTCTCATTTTATACATGGGTCGTACCTTTCTAGGTGCGTCAATGTTTTATTATGCATGGGGTGTACCTTTCTAGGTGCATCGATGTTTGTTTACTTCGTGGAGCAATCAGCTCAATAAGTCGGGACATGGGGCGTATCTTTTTAGGTGCGTCGATGTTCGTCTATGCATGGGGCATATCTTTCTAGGTGCGTCGATGTTCGACTTAGCATGGGTTGTATCTTTCTAGGTGCATCGATGTTAGACATTACATGGGGTGTATCGTTCTAGGTGCATCGATGTTTATTTATTTGTGCATGGGGCGTATCTTTCTAGGTGCGTCGATGCTAGAGCATGGGGTGTATCTTTCTAGGTGCATCGATGTTTATTTATTTATGCATGGGGCGTATCTTTCTAGGTGCGTCGATGCTAGAGCATGGGGTGTATCTTTCTAGGTGCATCGATGTTTATTTATTTGTGCATGGGGCGTATCTTTCTAGGTGCGTCGATGCTAGAGCATGGGGCGTATCTTTCTAGGTGCGTCGATGTTCGACTGTTCATGGGGCATGTCTTTTTAGGTGTGTCAATGTCCAGTTTCTTTTGGGGATTGGCCATCCTTTTTATTGTGATTTGGTTCATCGGATGTCCCGTTGTACGACGTCGTTGTTCCTTTTTATTGTGATTTCTGGATTTCGTGTGTTGATTTCTGGCATTTATGTTTCACCAACTTTTACGATGGGCATTGATATATGTCATTTATTGTGGCTTGGTGAATGAAATTAGGAGTATGACATTCCTTTTATCTTGAGTAAATTGTTGTGATATTGATTAATCTCTTGTTGATTTTCAATTACTTATTTATCACAGCTTGGCATTGTGATTATTATATGTTTATGTCATATCTCTTATTATATATCACTTCATCTGATATTTATAGCTAGACTGATCCGTTTATTATTTTCTTATTAAATAATACTCGGGTCAGACCGAGATGTTACAGGTGCTTCTGCTTGACTTCTCTCTTGGGATTGATGCCTCTGACTTTTGGCTAACTACTTAGATTAGTAGTTTTTGTTGTATACATTTGAGATATTGACTCCATAATGTATACCTATTCTTTTGTGTAGTTCATGTAACTATTTCTTTTGTGATATGTGGATCTTTTTAGACCACTTCTCTGATGTACACTTTCATGTGTAATATTCATATCTATTTCCGCCTTTGTGATATGAATTGTCTGTGACTGATTTATGTTATGCTTATTTCTATATTTGTTTCCGAAGAAATTATAGCCACTGTGTAGTAGCTTTGAGTTTGTGTCGGTATGTCGGATTTCCTCTTGAGATTAAAAGTTATATTTTTATCTGGCATATCGGTACTCGCACAAAGCAATTATACAGATGGTCGCTCCTCAACAGCCTTATCCTCCGTGCTAGTTGACAGCATTCACAGCAATGTTCTTGGCTAGCATGGGTATAGAGGTGGGGCGTCACAGTCTCGCCAATCTCAAATTTATTTGTAATGGGGGAAACTGCTTTACAATAGCATTGATTCACCAGAGATTTTTATATCCTCGATTTAGATGCTAATATCTCTTATAATTCTGAAATCTATCTCTTGAGATCGGATGTTGATTTACCCCAGAAATCCACATCGATCTTATTCTTTAAGTTATGGTTGACCCGGTTAAGGTTGCCCATGACTTATTTAAGCTTATCCATCTTCCTATTCTGTTATTTAATCATCTTATCTTTGATTCCAACTTATCTTCAAATCATTCTTGAAGTGTGTTTGTAAACTAATATTTAAAATGTTTTATATATTGTGTTGTTTGAGTTGTTGATGTTGATTTGGGTTTTTGATCGACTCGTCTTATCAACGCTATCAATAGGATTTCCAAAACACTTGAATAAAGCAAACTGACACAATATGTTTTTTTTTTAAATTTAGTAATGAAATAAATTTTGTAACCATATTATAAATCTTTTTCTAGATTTATTGAATTGATTAAGAAATAATATTTGATTTTATATATCATTATCTCATGTTTCGTATATAAATAAATGAACTATAAACATGGTTATAAATTTAATTGGAAATTTAAAATGAATTTAAAACCAGAATTTGAGAATTTAATTTCCGATGGATTTCAAACCTTGTATTTAAAGTTTTAAAGGATATATTATTTAAAGTATTTTCGAATAGAAATTTGTTTCCAAAGAATTTTAAAGTTTAAAAATTAGTGCTCTTCTCTTTGTCGCTGGAAAATAATTTCGGTGATGACTGCAACATCATCGACATTCATTTTCGAGTGTCGAAGTGAAGAGACCATTCTGTAGTCTTGCTATAGTTTTTTTTGGGGAATTTAGTTGATTTGAATTTCTAAAACAAGACCGGATTTATAACATATGCTGATATATGATTTAAATTTGAATGGATATATATGGTATATGTGCATTTATTGATCTCTAAATAATATGGAATTTATCAAAAATTTAATTCGTAAATTTTATCTCGAAAGATAATTTCAAGTATAATTTTAAGATTTGTATAAATATTCAATTTTGAAATGATTGAATTGGAAAGTTTTTTTGTATAATACACAATTTCATTCCATTATAACTTACCTAAATTATATAGAAGTTGAATATGTAATTGGATAATATACAATAAAAAAGGTTTTATAAATAAAATTTGAGTGGTTACAATAAATGTTATACACTTAAATTTTAGTTATGAAAAGATTAGCAAAGGTAAATAGAATAGAGAAAAGGGTAATGGAATAATTTACAATATAAAATGAGGTTAAAGGAACTAAGAATACATTAAAGCAGTTATAATAAGTGTAAATATATTTAACATAGGTGATAAAATATATTGAGCAGAATAAATTTAATTATAATTAGGAATAAAGAAGAATTAAATTTATTGAGTACATTTTGAGTATAATAAAAGATTTTTTTCAAATCCATGATTTTAGAGATTGTTTATTTAAGATAATTGGTTGATAAGATAATGAAATTAGAGATGATTAAGATTTATTTTGTCACGTTCCAAATTTCAGCGTTCGAAAATTGACACCCGTACTCCACTTGTACTTGAATGTCGCAGATCGAAATGTTGAAATTTGACTCGTGCTGGAGCTTATAACACATTAAGTACGAAACAGCAAAATAAAATTAATAATACATTTGATCTACAACATTTTGATACAATATCCAAATACAATGATGATACAATAGAATGATACAACTGAATATCAACACTATCAGAGATACAAGGAATAGCAGCGGAAAGATAATGTCTTCCATAGAAGACATCTTCAAAATGCAACTTCAACACCATCTCCAAATTAAATATGGCTCGAACAACCATCAAGTTGCACCAAGATAACAAGGTCGGCAATGAAAGCTGAAGTATAGAAAATGAGATCCACAAATCCAAAGGCTTTCGAAGGCTATCGAATCAATTCCTACTATTCGACTATCTGAAAATCCTAACTCTAGACTGCCCGTGTGGAAAATAGTGGGCACCTACAGTTTAGAAAAGGAATAATAAACTCCAGGTCAGTCATGTGACTGGTGTGAGTAAACAAAAACATTTTATCTTTAAAACAAACAAAAGAGTTTAGATTGAAATCCGCAATGCCTTTGGAAAATGAAACTACCATAAGGCCTCCCGCCACACACACCATGCAAATGCAGAATTGGAGGAGATTTCTCCTTACGATAGTCAAAAATGTTTGATACACGAAAACCATTTTGATATTATTATTAGTGCATAGTGGAAAACATTTCGAAAGTATAATATTAATCGTAGCCAGCATCGAACCATTATTGTATGCCTACTATAGCTACCATGTTTAATAGCAGGTTACCGCCACATTCTATGGCAGGTTATACAACTAAAACCATACAGGGCTCGTATTGTTTTGTTTGGATTTCCCAATAAATGGTCATGCTAAGAAACTTCCTATTGCCACATGGGAATGCCTCTGGAGGGACGCCACGGAGAACCAACCCGGATCTCTGCCAACACAAGATCGGTTACCCCTTCCCGAGAAGTAAAACCTAAGATATCCCACCCCCAGTCCTTTGGGACCTTTATACGAGGATCCTCTACACCAACAACATCACACAGTAATAAATATACTACAGTGGTCACATGAGTAAGTATCTTAGCTCCATACCGTGATACTACCCTTTTCCAAAAGGAATGGTCACACCCTAGGGGAGCTACCCGTGAAACCTTGCCGCATCCTTCCTGTTTCGACCATTACCGGGTTGTGAGGCTCGATGAGGTCTCGTCCACAAAGATACACTTTTCACAAAGTCATGCTTTAATCACAAATGATCAACAAATGATCATCAACACACAGCAACACTTAGCATGCCACATTACCAAATTGGGAGTATATCGCTGATAACCTTCAATTACATAACCTTTGAGCTCGTATGTTTCAGAGAAGGGTGTTTACCTAAGAGAATAAATTCTCCGCCACCAACAGATATGTATTTGAAAGAAATTTCTTTATAGCTCAAAGTGTAGTGTCAGACATACAACCACACAAGTTTGTTCCGGGTTCGAACAGAACCGAAGGGACTTCCGAAGAAGCCCTTGTAATCCGGTTATTCACAATCTCGATCGGACTTTCCATCGCTTAGAAACTCTCTATACCGGCGCGACTCAGCGCAGAGACAATCGATAGGTTATCTTATCGTTCTCGCAAATACCCGGTCTTCACCACCGGTCTTCAAATGCTATCCATAACATAGTATCATTATTCGGAATGGGTTATATGACACAAAGGCCCTCTTCCGACTAAACCGAATAATGAGCGTAAGATTTAAAAACATATGGATATGGAATTTCAGTTAAGTAACAACTTAATATCCAAAACTTTTCTTTCAAATGGTATAAACAAATTACCATTTCAAATTTTTTTAATTAAAAAGATTTATTTCGCAAAGTTTGCCAATCTTTCACAAAGATTAATTTACGGCTTTTCAAAATAATTCCATTTCAAATTGGATTAACTTATCCAATCTTTAAGTTAAAGATTTAATTCATAACTTTTCAAACCATTTCCAATTCAAAGCTTTTATATGAAAGAAACAAGGTATAATAATCTTTCACAAGGTTAAAGCTGATTACATTTACATAAGTTGAAACCATTCAAGTATATTACTTGGATTTACATTTAAATTTCCAAAACCATATTTTTAAATGGTAAAAAAAACCTATATAAACACCTTTATAACTTGTATAATCTTTTTAAACCATAATTTCCAAAGCATTGAATTTGAATTCAAATATTGAATTCAAATTTAAATCAAATTATTTAAATTTCAAGTTTTATTAAGTTATTTAAAATAACTTTTATTTTTTTGAAACTCATTTTCAAAAACTTTCAATTCCAATTCCAAAATTAATTTTGGATTCAAAAACTCAATCTTTAAATTTATTAAAAATCTGCGACTTAACTGATTTCCTCGTGGAATCCATATTTGTGTGTGTATGGTGTAGTCCAGAGGTTTTACCCAAAAGTGCAACACATCAATCATCATAACAGATATTTAAACACTTCGATATTGATAAGCGGTATAATCTATAACGCTTATCTTTCATTCACAGATAAATAATATAAATTTATCACAGATAGATAAATTACATTCATCACAGATCACACTGAAACAATTCATAGCACAAAGCATAACATATCAGAAAAATCAAACAGTTCACAATATTTGACAATTACCTTAAATAAATCAAATTGAACTCAATTAATTACCATAAGCAATTAATTTCTTTATTACTTTCATAAAGTAATTACACTTACACAATTTCATAAATGATTATCATTAATTAATTAATCTAATCAATTGTTAAAATTAATCACATAAATTTATTATTTAAATAATCTTAGTTAATGACCTTCATTAACTAATAACAATTCTTTAATTACTTTGCTAAATATATTACTTACATTAATCATCATTAATTAAAATTGATTAACCATTAATAAATCATTAATTAATCCTAATTATTTAATTAATTAAGTCTTAATTGTAACTTAATGAATTCTTAAATACAATTTAATTAATCCTTAATTAAGTTAACTTAACTTTAATTAATAAATTTAAACCTGTAATTACTAAGTTAATTAATACAAAACATTAATTATCCATTCTACATAACTTAATAGTTAATGAATTACAAATCATTCAATCTTTGTTTACTTAAAAGTAAAAATCATATTTATTAATGATTTAATTAACACTCACAAATATATTGAAAACATTGATTTTCAACTTGCTTTTAAATTCTCGTGTTAAAGTATTACCTTTGTTATAAAGAAATTTAAAAGAGTTTAAAATCAAATTCCTTTTAAATTCAACATATTTAAAGATTTACTTTAACATTTAACTTAGGTAAACATTTAAAGTTATAAAACTTATTTCATTTTCAAATCTGGATTTCAAATTTAGACTTTTAGTTCAGGTTTCAAATTTCCTTTAACTTTGTTTAAAAATCTTTTCCTTTACGAATCAGATTCTAATTTTAAATTCAATTCCCCTTTAAAACACTTAATTGTTATTAAAACAATTTAAACTTAAAAGCTTATTTATGCCCAAAACTAAGTTGTAAACTAACTTAAGTTTATATTTAAACTTTTGTTTTTTTAAAAACTTGTTTAAGCTATGTTTTAAATTAAATTTTAAAATTCAGAAAACAGAACAGGTCTGTTTATAAAACCTAGACAAAACATTGACTCGAGCCCCACTATACTTGCTTCGAGCAAAACCCTATGCTACTTCCAGTCCAACACTCGAATCGCTCGAGAGAAACTCTAGCCCAAAATCTCTGCAACACACCAAAACCTCACCAGACAAAATCACAGTGTCGTGCATATGCATGGTGGCTCCGACCCTCTCCGGTTACCACCAAGACTTCGAGCACAACGACGATCAACCCTGAAACTCATTACGATCATCAGATCGTGTCCAACAACCTGAAATCAAAATCGAGCGCCCAAATCAATACCTGGAAACCACAGGCACACCCTATCCCAAAACCTGAAAACATCTCGCCCTTACGACTCCGACCACCGTGTTGTCAGAACCTCCGGTCACAACATCATCAATGCTCCAGCTAACCACCCCTTGAATCCCGATGCACTCGATCCACTAGGAAGAACGAGATGGTCAAAAACTCGAACCTATGTAAAAACTAGGTTTACAGATCAAATCGAACAACCACCATCACCACGGTGATCTTCCACTACCTCCACCATTTTTCCCTTAGTCACTGACCACTCTACCATCACCAGAAGGAAACTCGACCTTCCAAACAATCGAGATCAACAGAGACACTCAAATTTTCATTTTCTTGTTAATCCAGAATTTTCTATCAATTCCATCTACTAAAAACTTCCATTTTAGTTTCAAAAATCAATTTTTGTTTTAAGCATTTGATTCATATACCTGAATTAAAGATTCTTGACAATTTATTTTTGACTTATTTTTAGTTTACTATATGGTTCAGTATTTCCAGAGCTAAATGCAAATTGTTTTAACTTAAACAATTTAAAACTAAAGCCTATGATATAACACATATATTTATTCAAAACTTAGGTCTTAATCAAAGCTTTGATCGTGAGCAAGTAAATTTTGATTAGCTTTGAACCTGGAACTAAAGTCAGAGACAATCCAGACACACAACAATGCACACACCAACCATTCATATATACACAGAAATATATTAAAAAATATATTCACAAACATACTTAAGTTCATAGATAAGCATGCAACTATAATCATATACTTAAAACATTTTAATTGTGATGTTACTCACAGTGTTTTCAGGAAAAAGAACAAAGCTGTTTCCATTTAGCAACAAGCTTGAATTTTCTAGCTGAAACCCTTTCTCTTGAATCTCTGGTTGTAGTTGATTGAATTGTTGTTTAAGTTGTGGCTCGTTTTTTTATAAGATGCTCAGGTTGTGATTGTGAACGAACTGGAAATAAGAAGATGATATATAAAAGATTGTTGTACTGGATGAAGTATGATGTTGATGCAAGATATTTTTTTGTACTGAAATTTTTTTTCTTCAGATTTTGGCCAGAGATTTTTTCTTAATATGGTGGCTGTAACGTCTCGCCTTTTCACACGCTTTAAATCGAAACACGTGCCAATTCAAATCATACAGAAGGGCAGATTTGTCATGGGGTAAATAAGAAAAACAAGAAAGAAATAAAACAAAACAGAATCTCACAGCGGAAGGATAAAATATACTAATCAAATATACAGTTCATGAAGATGTTTACAAAATATTTGATTTTACTTATATAATATATATATCAGAGTTGCACATACCAACGAATAAAATCGATGCAGCGGAATACAGTGTGTAGTGGAACAATATAATATAATAATAATAATAATAATGAAATCTTCGTCTTCGTCCTCCAGAAATAAAGTCTTCGATCCTGAAATTCTCGGACTGACCCGAGCGAATTGTAAAGACAAAACACTCGAGTTAGACTAAAATATCTTATGTGAGTTAAATTAACAGAAATAAATATGAGTGCCGTAACTCAAGAGTGTTTCAGGATCCGTTAAACTATTTACTATGTAGTATATTTCGCTATTAAAATAGTGTCTATTAGTAAAATAAACTTTCTTTTAAATAGAGTTACGGCTTTACATTTTCCACCTTAACACAAATAATGCCAATAGTCTATACAGTACCGTAATACCTCCTGATCGGGAGGCTACCAGAGGATACTCCATAGGCACGACACAAATAGAAACTCGTACAAGGCGCGCTAGGGTAGGTGACCCGGCACAACTAGGCAATGCCAGGTAGATATGCAAATTACGCATCCACGCTGGTGGTAACGCGTAGCAGCTACTACCGCCCATCTCGGACAACACCCCCAAAATCAAAAATCAAAAGTGGCAACCGAATCAATCCAAAAGTCAAAGTATAATATCGAAGGAGTGCGTCCGATCAGAGGATAACCTCATTGGCCCGAGAATCGCTCCTGTTTTAGTCACCTTATGCCAACTCATGGGAGTCAGGTCCACGTATTTACCTCAAAGGAAACGCCGCCGCCATCCTACTTCATTCTGGAATCTCCACCGCGTACACGGTTGTTAAAGTGGTTTTCGGAGTTGGCAGAGAGTATGACAACTTCCAATCCCGGTCTCTTCAACAACCAAACGTTATTATAACACCGCGGTCTTTCCAAAATAGTTTATACTTTAAACCCAGAATAAAATATCCATTTCAAACCATATAAATACGATATTATTTCTATTTTAAAACCCAAATCAATATGATACCATTTTTATTTCAAAAATATCTTTTTCAAAAATCATAGTACTTTCAAATATATATACCTTAAACCCATAGCTTCGAAACATAATTTTCAATACTTAAATGGTTTAATAATACATTACTTTATAAAGTAAATTAGCTTTTTAATTTCTCAAATCAATTCCAAATACAGATTTGAATTCCCAAATAAACCATTTAAATTTCCCTATATTTCTAAGTTTCAAATATTCCACCATTTCAAAACTAAATTTTTAATTCATACATATATTCCAAATTAATTTTACTATTATTTGGTTTTGCAATACTTACTTAATAAATCCAGTATCCTTTAAATAAAACTTTCAAATTTAATAATTGAATATTCCTCAATTTATTTAGACTAGATTTATTCACTTAAATCATCTTAAAATTTAGTTATAACACCATATTCTTTTTAAATCTAAATTTCAATAAGATCTTAATTAAATAAAATCTCAAATCAATTTCAAAACTATCTTCTCATCTTTGATTTATAAAATCAATATAAACTCTATATTAGAATATAATTTAAGTAAATACTCATCCACAATAATTTTTAATAAAATCAACTTTATTATTAAACTTACTTCATACTTTAAACAATTTTATACATAGCTTAAAACCAAGATTTTAACTATATATAAAATAACCTTTATCAAATATCCGAAATCAATATCTCATAAAACCATATAATATTTCTTTACAAAACCATAGAAAAATCCTTTCAAAAATAAGTTATATATATATACCGTGGTGCCTGTATATAATTTTCTATCCTATGGTCAAGTGATACGGATACTTATCATTTCAATCCGCAATTTAAAAATAAAATGCGGTTTATATCAATTCAAACCGCAATCCCGAATGAAATGAAAATGCATGATAACTTGCAGTTTATAACAATATAAAATACAGCATCCATTCATCCAATATTAACCATCAACCATTTATCGCAATCATCATCAAATTCAAACAATAGCATCAATATAGAATGGAAAATAAACAACTGGTATTAAATAGCAGTTTATATTCAATAATAAATTAATTAACAGTTTAACTGGCAGTTTATATGCAATGAATAATTAATTAACAATTTACTGGCAATTTAAATGCAATGGATAAATTAAATAGCAATTTAATTTAAATAAATGAAATTAACTGAGATGATGATTAAAAATATGCCAAACAACCATAAATAAATTTTAAATCAAATCATATATCAATTCAACAGACATAAGAAATTTTAGAAGTTGTGAGTGGGTCAAAACACTCACCTTTTGAATTTAAATTGAATTTAAATCCAGTTTAAACCCAAATATTGAACAATCTCCAAATCTGTCCAAACCAGCGCCAAAATATTCGAAATTTTATTACGATCCCAACTCAAAAATTCATGCGTAAATTCGACCTCGTATGTGAAAGTTGTGATGGTTAGAATATACAGAAATTCAAAATTAAAATAAATTGAATAAAATAAATAAATAAATAAACGAACCACTGCAACCTCAACACGTAAACGTGCGCGCCCAGAATCCACTCATGCAAATCGAACCCTAAACCCTAAACCCGCCACTGGTTCCCCAAATTTTCACGCTTCCCACGACCGCCTTCGTCCCGATCGAGCAACCCAGTCACCACGCCCAAGTCAGGACGAACCTACATGGCCCACGCGCGGCCTCCACGGCCACTCCTGTGCGACTGCTTCGTCTCCCCTTTTCACGCAAATACCGGCGAACCAAAGCCCCCTTCGACTAAATGAAACCTATGGATGAGCATGAGTTGACCTCCTCTACGCGACCATACCCTCTGATCGTCACCAAAACGAAGATCCGCCGTTTAAATCAACGCCTACAAACGGACGGCCAGAAATAAAAGCCTGAATTCCAGTCAAACGACAACCCGAATCGAAAAACGAACACCACCAGTGAATAACGCTAGTCGAGAGCTTCAACATATATTTTTTTCTAACTTTTTTGAGATCTTTGTATTTTTGACTTTGATTTTGAAATGGAATTGGATCTGGAATTTTGTTGTCTGCCATTGAGGAGGAGAGATAGCTGAATTGCGTATAGACAAATGAGAATGAAGGGAATTAAGGTTTATAACCGGGTTTATATAGGTAGGTCAGAAATTAGAATGGATGGATAAGGTTGGATATACGTGTTAACGACAAAATGGCCCAAAAAGCCCGTTCCGACCTTGGAATGAAATTAGGTCAACCCATATATCAAAATAGATGTTTTTAAATACTTTAAACGTGATGGAAAAAGTTTCACGTTCAAATTCCATCATATGGAGAAGTTATGAAAAAATCAAATTATTTCAAATTGATTTCAATTGATTTCAATTTCATTAATTTCAGGGCGTTTCGAGTTCGTACGATCAAACGACAAGTCTGATCGCTACGAAACTTGAAATCCTACGATAATTCACTGTTACGGATCCGATGGAACAGGTTCCATCGAAATCCGAGTCAGTAGCCAAAATAGCTATTTTTATATTAATTAAATAAATTAAAATTCATTAATTAAATCACTTTTCAATTTCAATTCCAAAATTTACAAATCTTACCAGTTTTGCTTTCTTAAATAATTATAGTAATTTAGACAAATTTAGAGATCAATTAAATGTTGATTAAATCATACATTTCAGCATAATTTAAATTTCATTATATTAAAAAATTACCAATAAAATTCCCAATGGTTCCATTAAATTAAATAAATTAATAATTATTCCATCTAAATCTCAAATAACGTATTATTTAGCTATTTCAATTTCATTTAATTGCAATTATCTTATTATCAGAAATTAAATTCCAATGTATAAATAAACTTTATTTTCATTCCTTATAGTTCAACAAATTGTCCAATATGAATAACTTTAACATCATTTCCTTTAAATTAAATCATCAATTTATTCATACACCAATAGCAATACATTATTACCCATTACTACCCAAATTTATACTAATATAACCTTAAATTAGATTAATTGCAATTGATTACCCATTTTAACTTATTAGACTCCATTAACGTTAAATTACTCTTATAAGTTATCACTAATGGACAAGTGTTGAAATTGATTACATACACCGTTCTCATCCTATTATCAATTGGATGAATTTTCATTGGTTCGTAGTTATTCCATTACTATCCAGAAATTTCATCTATATTTCCATTAACGCAATAATTTAATATTAAATTCCACTTTTTTGCAATTAATCCACTTATTGAATTTTAAATTTCAAATAAATTAATAAATCTAGATTTTCACTCCTAGAATTCATCACCTGTTATATTATCAATAAAATTAACATTGGTTACATTTTATGGAATTAAAAAAATCATAAATGACAAATCAATTTACCCTAACTGCACAATTAGGTCAATTAACTGTAGTTGATTTCACATTAAATTTTATACATTATCAAATTGAAATCTTAACAAATCCATTTACTTGATTTAAAACCTTGTTATTAAATAACTTGACATTTATGGGTGTAATTAACATTGACTTATATTACATTTCATTAATGCATGCTTCATTTCATATTATTTAATTATATTTTTCGAATATGTACATTAATTACTACTTATATTCTTAATAAATTTACCTACTTAGTTTCATACTTACAAGTTTTCGCTTCCAAATAATATTATAATTACCTACAGGGCATTGATTTTATTCCATGAATTCCTTAAATTAATTCACTAAATGCCTTTTTTTTCTTATATTCAATTTATTACCATTTAAGTACATTTATTATCAACAACACACATTGTAATTACTTATCTACAATTATTGCATTGGTTTATTCAACAGTTACTTCTATTTACTCGTTTTCTATTTTAAAACCAAATGTAACAATTTTCACTATTCATTATTATATTAATGAATTCCATTCTGGTTAATATTTTTATTAATATTTCACAAATTCAACATTTCTATTGGTATCTTATATTATACTTATAACCAAGTACGACAATTTATATTATTTCAATTTATTGCCATATAAGTATTAAATTGTTAACATTTAATTACAATTGCTTCATCTAATTTCTACATTTCCTCCAATATAAATTTTAAGGCTTTTATTTCTTTCTAAATTTAATTAAAAAAACTTATTAAATTAACTCATTTTAATCATCGAATTTTACGGGTCGTTACACTCTCCCCCACTCAAAACTTTTCGTCCCCGAAAAGGAAAAGAAGGGAAAAGAAGAATTATAAATCAATATATATTATTCAAAACATTATATTCGTACAATTAGTTTACAGAATTGGATAAATTAAATAAAATATATAGATTTATAAACAATTAAATATTTTATATTCAAATTAATAAAGTTTGGAAATCATTTCAAAATATTTTCTAAGTCCAAATTTTACGGAAAAAATTCGGCAGAGCCTCCTTTGTACGGGGAGGCTCGAAAGAAAATATAATATCAAATATAACAATATATAACATATATTTTCCAAAATAATATATATCCTCACACGGGAAAAATAATATAATAGCGCTATAAACCGTATTCCGAAAACCTACCTATTTGGCGGGCAATTAACGCTTAATTATGAAACCAAAGGCAGTAGCAATTGCTTCCATAACTTGTATTTCACTTATATAACCTGATAAGAGTTAGCAATTATATAGAATGAAATATTTAAGTTGTTCAACCACAAACAAACAATCAACTCAACAACCAATTGCAACAAACAGCATACAACCTTCATACAGAATCAACACAATTCAAACATTTGTTCATATCAAACAAAACAAATAGTTGTTCGGGTTCAACTTTAAATTGCACAGAATGGAAAATAAACTACTTAGTGCACCATTTACTCAACAGTCTTAGATGAAACTAAATAGATTATTTATTCATCCAAACAATTTTAGAGTATCTTTGCCCAAACAGCTATAAGTCAAGCAAACAACAATTCCAAACAATAGATTAATTTCATTTTTGTTAACTTTATTCATATAATAATTTATCTTTTTAATTTTTTTTCTCTTACAGTTTCATTTACTTTTATTCATTTCTAACAATATCTCATTTCACTTATTCATAACATGAAATTTTCTTTTATTATATTACATTCATTTATTCACTACTTAATTTCACGTTCTTAAGTTTATAATCTTTTATTTATATTACTTATCTTTCTATTATATTTTAGTCGAAGCAATTTCAATTTCACCTAAGTTTATACCATTAGAACAACAAATTCTTATTTATTAAAGAATTTCATCAATTACTTTCATTACCTCAAATTTATTACTTGTATAATATCTATTACATCTTCTTATTAACATTTCAACTTTTTACATCCTTTGGTAAGTTGTATATATGTTTAAAGAATGTAAATTAAACTTATACAAGTTTTACCTCATTTCTTTTAATTTAATCTAATGTTCAATAATTACATCTTTTGTTTTATAAGTTACAATTTCAAATTACCTTTATTCATAACCTAGCATTAAATTACTTATTTTAATTAAAGGTTCCAATTATTAATTAACTTCCATTTTACTACCCTTAATTGAAACTATTAATTAACGGAAACTTAGGAATTAAATACCGGGACTTTATTCAAAATCATTTTAAAATAACAGACAAACATATGCTTGCAAATTATATATCCAATTATATTTAAAACAATTTAAAAATTATATTTGTTTATTAAAATAAATCTGTAGTAAAAATACTACAGTGGCCTTCCCACTTCGAAACTCAAAAATGAATGTCGATCATGCGTGCACTCATCACCGAAATTATTTTCCAGCGACAGAGAGGGGAGTACAGAATTTATTTCTCCAAAATCTTCTTTAAAATAATTCTTCCAAATTATATTGAAATATTTATATCAAAAAATACTTATAAACAATATTATTAAATTCCAAAATTATTCGAAAGAAATTTCCAAAATCCCGGAACTTAAGGTCTAAATTTGCAATTTCCATTTATTTTGTTTTCGATCTTATTTCGACTATTATTTATAAATTTCATTACCTAACAACCAACATATTGCAACCAAATATATATATATATATATATATATATATATATATATATATCATTTAAAATTTTTAGTTTATATATAGAAAATATAATAGGCAAAATTATTTCATTCACCTATATTAAAAACAAATATTATGTCGGTCTGTCCTATTAAGTGTTTGGAAATCTCTATTGATGTCAAAGCGTCCCATTCACCAACCCGAATTTATAAATACAAAACGGAACGGATTAACATAATATTAAAACCTTTTTATAACACTAACAAATACGCTCTCTCATATATACGACCAACGACTCCCATAGGGTAACTACCCTATTAGAAAAAGAGTCAGACTCCACAAAGCTAAGGTTTATCGCTAAACCAAAGCTCTGATACCAGATGTAACGTCCCGCCTTTTTGCACGCTTTAAATCGACACACGTGCCAATTCAAACCATACGGAAGGGCGGATTTGTTATGGGGTAAATAAGAAAAATGAGAAAGAAATAAAACAGAACAAAATCTCACAGCAGAAGGATAAGATATAATAACCAAATATACAATTCATGAAGCTGTTTACAAATTATTTGATTTAACTTATACAATATATCAGAGTTGCACATACCAACGAATAAAATCGATGCAGCGGAATACAGTGTGTAGTGGAACAATATAATATAATAATAATAATGAAATTTTCGTCTTCGTCTTCCAAAAATAAAGTCTTCGATCCTGAAATGCTCGGACTGACCCGAGCGAATTGAAAAGACATAACACTCGAGTCAGACTAAAATATCTTATGTGAGTTAAATTAACAGAAATAAATATGAGTGCGGTAACTCAAGAGATGCTCGAGATTTACATCTCTTAAGGATCCATTAAACTATTTACTATGTAGTATATTTCGCTATTATAATAGTGTCTAATTGTAAAATAAACTTACTTTTAAATAGCGTTAAGGCTTTACATTTTCCACCTAAACACAAATAATGCCAATAGTCTATACAGTACCGTAATACCTCCTGATCGGGAGGCTACCAGAGGATACTCCATAGATACGACACAAATAGAAACTCGTACAAGGCGCGCTAGGGTAGGGGACACGACACAACTAGGAAATGCCAGGGTAGACATACCAATTACGCATCCGGGCTGGTGGTAACGCGTAGCAGCTACTACCGCCCACCTCGGACAACACCCCCAAAATCAAAAATAAAAAGTGGCAACCGAATCAATCCAAAAGTCAAAGTATAATATCGATAGAGTGCGTCCGATCAAAGGAATGACCTCATTGGCCCGAGAATCGCTCCTGTTTTAGCCACCTTATGCGAACTCACGGTAGTCGGGTCGACGTATTTACCTCAACGGAAACGCCGCCACCATCCTACTTCATTCTAGAATCTCCACCGCGTACACGGTTGTTAAAGTGGTTTTTGGAGTTGGCAGAGAGTATGAAAACTTCCGATCCCGGTCTCTTCAACAACCAAACGTTATTATAACACCACGGTCTTTTCAAAATAGTTTATACTTTAAACCCAGAATAAAATATCCATTTCAAACCATATAAATACGATATCATTTCTATTTTAAAACCCAAATCAGTATGATATCATTTTTATTTCAAAAATATCTTTTTCAAAAATCATAGTACCTTCAAATATATATACCTTAAACCCATAGTTTTGAAACATAATTTTCAATACTTAAATGGTTTAATAATACATTACTTTATAAAGTAAATTTGCTTTTTAATTTCTCAAATCAATTCCAAATACATATTTGAATTCCCAAATAAACCATTCAAATTTTCATATATTTCAAAGTTTTAAATATTCCACCATTTCAAAACTAAATTTTTATTTCATATATATATGCCAAATTCATTTTACTATTATTTAGTTTTGAAATACTTACTTAATAAGTCCAGTATCCTTTAAATAAAACTTTCAAATTCAATAATTGAATATTCCTCAATTTATTTAGACTAGATTTATTGACTTAAATCATCTTAAACCTGAATTTAGTTATAACACCATATTCTATTTAAATATAAATTTCAATAAGATCTTAATTAAATAAAATCTCAAATCAATTTCAAAACTATCTTCTCAATTTTGATTTATAAAATCAATATAAACTCTATATTAGAATATAATTTAAGTAAATACTTATCCACAATAATTTTTAATAAAATCAACTTTATTATTAAACTTACTTCATACTTTAAACAATTTTATACATAGCTTAAAATCAAGAATTTAACTTTATATAAAATAACCTTTATCAAATATCTGAAATCAATATCTCATAAAACCATATAATATTTCTTTACAAAACCATAGAAAAATTCTTTCAAAAATAATTATATATATATATATACCGCGGTGCTTGTATATAATTTTCTATCATATGGTCAAGTGATATAGATATTTATCATTTCAATCAGCAATTTAAAAATAAAATGCGGTTGTATATCATTTCAAACCGCAATCCCGAATGAAATGAAAATGCATGATAACTTGCAGTTTATAACAATATAAAATACAGCATCCATTCATCCAATATCAACCATTTATCGCAATCATCATCAAATTCAAACAATAGCATCAACATAGAAAGGACAAAAAACAATAGGTATTAAGTAGCAGTTTATATTCAATAATAAATTAATTAACAGTTTAACTGGCAGATTATATGCAATAAATAATTAATTAACAATATACTAGTAGTTTAAATGCAATGGATAAATTAGATAGCAATTTAATTTAAATAAATGAAATAGCAATTTAATTTAAATAAATGAAATTAACTGAGATGATGATTAAAAATATACCAAACAACCATAAATAAATTTTAAATCAAATCATATATCAATTCAACAAACATAAGAAATTTTAGAAGTTGTGAGTGGGTTAAAACACCCACCTTTTGAATTAAATTGAATTTAAATCCAATTTAAACCCAAAAATTGAACAGTCTCCAAACCCATCCAAACCAACGTCAAAATATCCGAAATTTTATTACGATCCCAACTCAAAAATCCGTGCGTAAATTCGACCTTGTATGTGAAATTTTTGGTTGTTAGAACATATAGAAATTCAAAATTAAAATAAATTGAATAAAATAAATAAATAAAAAACGAACCGCTGCCACCTCAACACGTAAACGTGCGCGCGCAGAATCCACTCACGCAGATCGAACCCTAAACCGTACAGCTGCCACTGGTTCCCCAAATTTTCACGCCGCCCACGATCGCCTTCGTCCAGATCAAGCAACCCAGTCACCACGCATACGTCAGGCCGAACCTACATGGCCCACATGCGGCCTCCACGTGCACCCCTGCGTAACCGCGACGTCTCCTCTTTTCACGCAAATACCGACGAACCAAAGCCCCCTTCAACCAAACGAAACCTATGGATGAGTATGAGTTGACCTCCTCAACGCGACCATACCCTCTGATCGTCACCAAAACGAAGATCCGCCGTTTAAATCAACGCCTACAAACGGACGGCCGGAAATAAAAGCCTGAATTCCGGTCAAACGATAAACCGAATCGAAAAACGAACATCACCAGTGAATAACGCTAGTCGAGGGCTTCAACATATATTTTTTTCAAATTTTTCTGAGTACTTGGATTTTTAACTTTGATTTCGAGATGGAATTGGATCTGGAATTTTGTTGTCTTCCATTGAGGAGGAGTGAATTGTGTATAGACAAATGAGAATGAGGGGAATTAGGGTTTATAACTGGGTTTATATAGGTAGGTCAGAAATTAGAATGGATGGATAAGGTTGGATATACGTGCTAACGACAAAGTGGCCCAAAAAGCCCGTTCTGACCTCGGAATGAAATTAGGTCAACCCATATATCAAAATAGATGTTTTTAAATATTTTAAACGTGATGGAAAAAGTTTCACGTCCAAAATCCATCATATGGAGAAGTTATGACAAATTAAAGTATTTCAAATTGATTTCAATTTATTTCAGTTTCATTAATTTCAAGGCGTTTCGAGTCCGTACGATCAAACGACAAGTCAGATCGCTACGAAACTTGAAATCCTACGATAATTCACTGTTACGGATCCGATGGAACTGGTTTCGTCGAAATCCGAGTCAGTGGCTAAAATAGCTATTTTTATATTAATTAAATAAATTAAAATTCATTAATTAAATCACTTTTCAATTTCACTTCCAAAATTTACAAATCTTACCAGTTTTGCTTTCTTAAATAATTACAGTAATTTAGACAAATTCAAAGGTCAATTAAATGTTGATTAAACCATACATTTCAGCACAATTTAAATTTCATTATATTCAAAAATTATCAATAAAATTCCCAATGGTTCCATTAAATTAAATAAATTAATGATTATTCCGTCTAAATCTCAAATAACGTATTATTTAGCTGTTTTAATTTCATTTAATTGCAATAATCTTATTATCAGAAAATAAATTCCAATGTATAAATAAACTTTATTTCCATTCCTTATAGTTCAACAAATTGTCCAATATGAATAACTTTAACATCATTTCCTTTAAATTAAATCATCAATTCATTCATACACCAATAGCAATACATTATTACCCATTACTACCCAAATTTATACTAATATAACCTTAAATTAGATTAATTGCAGTTGATTACCCATTTTAACTTATTAGACTCCATTAACATTAAATTACTCTTATAAGTTATCACTAACGGACAAGTGTTAAAATTGATTACATACACAATTCTCATCCTATTATCAATTGGATGAATTTTCATTGGCTCATAGTTATTGCATTACTATCCACAAATTTCATCCACATTTCCATTAACGCAATAATTTAATATTAAATTCCACTTATTTGCAATTAATCCACTTATTGAATTTTAAATTTCAAAAATAAATTAATAAATCTAGATTTTCACTCCTAAAATCCATCACTTGTTATATTATAAATAAAATTAACAATGGTTACATCTTATGGAATTAAAAAAAATCTCAAATGACAAATCAATTTACCCTAACTGCACAATTAGGTCAATTAACTGCAGTTGATTTCACATTAAATTTATACATTATCAAATTGAAATCTTAACAAATCCGTTTACTTGATTTAAAACCTTGTTATTAAATAAATTGACATTTATGGGTGTAATTAACATTGACTTATATTACATTTCATTAATGCATGCTTCATTTCATACTATTTAATTATATTTGCCAAATATGTACATTAATTACTACTTATATTCTTAATAAATTTAATTACTTAGTTTCATACTTGCAAGTTTTCACTTCCAAACGATATTATAATTACCTACAGGACATTGATTTTATTTCATGAATTTATTAAATTAATTCACTAAATGCCTTTGTTTTCTTATATTCAATTCATTACCATTTAAATACGTTTAATATCAACAACACACATTATAATTACTTAACTACAATTATTGCATTGGTTTATTCAACAGTTACTTTTATTTACTCGTTTTCTATTTTAAAACCAAATGTAACAATTCTCACTATTCATTATTATATTAATGAATTCTATAACGTCCCGCCTTTTCGCATGATTTAAAATCGACACACATACCTATTCAAACCATACGGAAGGGCGGATTGTTATGGGGTAAATAAAAAAAACAAGAAAGAAAAAAAAGAAAATAGAATCTCGCAGCGGAAGGATAAAATATAATAATAAAATATACGGTTTATAAATCTGTTTACAAAACATTTATATAATACATATCAGAGTTACACATACCAATAACAATGCAGCGGAACAGTGTGTAGTGCACTAGTATAAATAATAATAATATACGTCTTCGTCCTCCAGAGCTAAATCTTCAAATCCTAAAACGCTCGGACTGACCCGAGCGAATTTGAAAAGAAAAAAACATTCGAGTCAGAACTAAAAGATCTTATGTGAGTTAAATTAACAGAAATAAATATGAGTGCAGTAACTCAAGAGATGCTCGGGATTTACATCTCCTAAGGATCTGTTAAACTATTTACTATGTAGTATATTGCACTATTATAATAGTGTCTAATTGTAAAATAAACTTACTTTTTAATAGCGTTAAGGGGTTACCCATATAGCCCTTAACACAAATAATGCCAATAGTCTATACAGTACCGTAATACCTCCTGATCGGGAGGCTACCAGAGGATACTCCATAGGTACGACACAAATAGAAACTCGTACAAGGCGTGCTATGGTAGGTGACACGGCACAACTAGGCAATGCCAGGGTAGACATACCAATTACGCATCCGGGCTGGTGGTAACGCGTAGCAGCTACTACTGCCCACCTCGGACAACACCCCTAAAATCAAAAATCAAAAGTGGCAACCGAATCAATCCAAAAGTCAAAGTATAATATCGATAGAGTGCGTCCAATCAGAGGAATGACCTCATTGGCCCGAGAATCGCTCCTGTTTTAGCCACCTTATGCGAACTCACGGGAGTCGGGTCGACGTATTTACCTCAAAGGAAACGCCGCCACCATCCTACTTCATTCTAGAATCTCCACCGCGTACATGGTTGTTAAAGTGGTTTTCGGAGTTGGCAGAGAGTATGAAAACTTTCGATCCCGGTCTCTTCAACAACCAAACGTTATTATAACACCACGGTCTTTTCAAAATAGTTTATACTTTAAACCCAGAATAAAATATCCATTTCAAACCATATAAATACGATATCATTTCTATTTTAAAACCCAAATCAGTATGATATCATTTTTATTTCAAAAATATCTTTTTCAAAAATCATAGTACCTTCAAATATATATACCTTAAACCCATAGCTTCGAAACATAATTTTCAATACCTAAATGGTTTAATAATACATTACTTTATAAAGTAAATTTGCTTTTTAATTTCTCAAATCAATTCCAAATACATATTTGAATTCCCAAATAAACCATATAAATTTTCATATATTTCAAAGTTTTAAATATTCCACCATTTCCAAACTAAATTTTTATTTCATATATATATGCCAAATTCATTTTACTATTATTTAGTTTTGAAATACTTACTTAATAAGTCCAGTATCCTTTAAATAAAACTTTCAAATTCAATAATTGAATATTCCTCAATTTATTTAGACTAGATTTACTTAAATCATCTTAAACCCGAATTTAGTTATAACACCATATTCTATTTAAATATAAATTTCAATAAGATCTTAATTAAATAAAATCTCAAATCAGTTTCAAAACTATCTTCTCAATTTTGATTTATAAAATCAATATAAACTCTATATTAGAATATAATTTAAGTAAATACTTATCCACAATAATTTTTAATAAAATCAACTTTATTATTAAACTTAATTCATACTTCAAAAATTTTTATACATAGCTTAAAACCAAGAATTTAACTTTATATAAAATAACCTTTATCAAATATCTGAAATCAATATCTCATAAAACCATATAATATTTCTTTACAAAACCATAGAAAAATTCTTTCAAAAATAATTATATATATATATATATATATATATATATATACCGCGGTGCTTGTATATAATTTTCTATCATATGGTCAAGTGATATAGATATTTACCATTTCAATCCGCAATTTAAAAATAAAATGCGGTTGTATATCATTTTAAGCCGCAATCCCGAATGAAATGAAAATGCATGATAACTTGCAGTTTATAACAATATAAAATACAGCATCCATTCATCCAATATCAACCATTTATCGCAATCATCATCAAATTCAAACAATAGCATCAACATAGAAAGGAAAAAAAAACAATAGGTATTAAGTAGCAGTTTATATTCAATAATAAATTAATTAACTGTTTAACTGGCAGTTTATATGCAATAAATAATTAATTAACAATATACTAGCAGTTTAAATGCAATGGATAAATTAAATAGCAATTTAATTTAAATAAATGAAATAGCAATTTAATTTAAATAAATGAAATAGCAATTTAATTTAAATAAATGAAATTAACTGAGATGATGATTAAAAATATGCCAAACAACCATAAATAAATTTTAAATCAAATCATATATCAATTCAACAAACATAAGAAATTTTAGAAGTTGTGAGTGGGTTAAAACACTCACCTTTTGAATTAAATTGAATTTAAATCCAATTTAAACCCAAAAATTGAACAGTCTCCAAATCCATCCAAACCATCTTCAAAATATCCGAAATTTTATTACGATCCCAACTCAAAAATCCATGTGTAAATTCGACCTCGTATGTGACAGTTTCGGTTGTTAGAACATATAGAAATTCAAAATTAAAATAAATTGAATAAAATAAATAAATAAAAAACGAACCGCTGCCACCTCAACACGTAAACGTGCGCGCGCAAAATCCACTCACGCAGATCGAACCCTAAACCCTACAGCCGCCACTGGTTCCCCAAATTTTCACGCCGCCCACGATCGCCTTCGTTCAGATCGAGCAACCCAATCACCACGAAGACGTCAGGCCGAACCTACATGGCCCACACGCGGCCTCCACGGCCACCGCTGCGCAACCGCGACGTCTCCTCTTTTCACGCAAATACCGACGAACCAAACCCCCTTCGACCAAACGAAACCTATGGATGAGTATGAGTTGACCTCCTCAACGCGACCATACCCTCTGATCGTCACCAAAACGAAGATCCGCCGTTTAAATCAACGCCTACAAACGGACGGCCGAAAATAAAAGCCTGAATTCCGGTCAAACGATAACCCGAATCGAAAAACGAACACCACCAGTGAATAACGCTAGTCGAGGGCTTCAACGTATATTTTTTTCAAATTTTTCTTAGGACTTTGGATTTTTAACTTTGATTTTGAGATGGAATTGGATCTGGAATTTTGTTGTCTTCCATTGAGGAGGAGTGAATTGTGTATATAAAAATGAGAATGAGGGGAATTAGGGTTTATAACTGGGTTTATATAGGTAGGTCAGAAATTAGAATGGATGGATAAGGTTGGATATACGTGCTAACGACAAAGTGGCCCAAAAAGCCCGTTCTGACCTCGGAATGAAATTAGGTCAACCCATATATCAAAATAGATGTTTTTAAATATTTTAAACGTGATGGAAAAAGTTTCACATCCAAATTCTATCGTATGGAGAAGTTATGACAAAATCAGAGTATTTCAAATTGATTTCAATTTATTTCAATTTCATTAATTTCAAGGCGTGTCGAGTCCGTACGATCAAACGACAAGTCAGATCGCTACGAAACTTGAAATCCTACGATAATTCACTGTTACGGATCCGATGGAACTGGTTTCGTCGAATTCCGAGTCAGTGGCCAAAATAGCTATTTTTATATTAATTAAATAAATTAAAATTCATTAATTAAATCACTTTTCAATTTCACTTCCAAAATTTACAAATCTTACCAGTTTTGCTTTCTTAAATAATTACAGTAATTTAGACAAATTCAGAGGTCAATTAAATGTTGATTAAACCATACATTTCAACACAATTTAAATTTCATTATATTCAAAAATTATCAATAAAATTCCCAATGGTTCCATCAAATTAAATAAATTAATAATTATTCCGTCTAAATCTCAAATAACGTATTATTTAGCTGTTTTAATTTCATTTAATTGCTATAATCTTATTATCAGAAATTAAATTCCAATATATAAATAAACTTTATTTCCATTCCTTATAGTTCAACAAATTGTCCAATATGAATAACTTTAACATCATTTCCGTTAAATTAAATCATCAATTCATTCATACACCAATACCAATACATTATTACCCATTACTACCCAAATTTATACTAATATAACCTTAAATTAGATTAATTGCAATTGATTACCCATTTTAACTTATTAGACTCCATTAACGTTAAATTACTCTTATAAGTTATCACTAATGGACAAGTGTTAAAATTGATTACATACACAATTCTCATCCTATTATCAATTGGATGAATTTTCATTGGCTCATAGTTATTGCATTACTATTGTAACGCCCCACCTCCATACCCACGCTAGCCAATAACACTACGGAGTAGTGCTGTCAACTAGCACGGAGAATAAGGCTGTTGAGGAGCGACCATCCATGTAATTGCTTATCACACGGTGGCTACAAATAATCTTCGAAAACAAACATAGAAATAAGCATAACGCAAATCAGTCACAGACATCCATATCACAAAGGCGGAAGAAGATATAAATATATAACTAACACATGAAAGTGTACATCAGAGTAGTGGTCAAAAGATCCACAATAATACAAAAGAATAGCAACACGTGCTATACAAAAGAATACAACTATGAGTCTATATCTCAAGTGTATACAACAAAAACTGCTAATCTAAACAGCTAGCCAAAAGTCAGAGTGATGAATCCCTGGGAAGAAGTCAAGAAGAAGCACCTGTAACATCTCGGTTTGACCCGAGTATTATTTAAGAAAATAATAAACGGGTCAGTCTAGCTATAAATATCAGATGACATGATATAACATAAAAGATATGGCATAAACATAAAATATCCATAATGACATACCACTATAAGTATGTAAATAATGATCAACAGAAGATCAATCAATAAGAGATAATCAATATCACAAGAATCTTCTCAAAGATTCGGAAAGGGCATCATACCCCAAACTTGTACTTATAACAAGTCAATGACATAAATTCTAGAAATTAATGCAAGAAGTCAAGAAATCATAGAAAAAAGAAAGAGGCCTATCACATGACGGTCCGGAGACCAAGGGGAGCTACCCTACATGTGTGAATGGAATCACACAGATTAAGGTCCAGACTAACCAAGAAGCAAAAAGGGATGTGTGAGTGGAATAACACAAGTGGTGTCTAGTCTAACCTCGCAACAAGAGACATCGCACAGTTGCTAGTCTAAAGCATCAGAATGATCGTCATGATCAACGAGAAGTGTCAATTACACTAAGCTAGTAAATATAGAAGTGTAGCTTCATGTCCCATAACCACTTGCTTAACTTAAATATTTACAAACAAACTGTAAATCTTCACTAATAAAATTGTCACAAGAGGTTCAATCGAACAAGTCCAAGAATTAACCGACGAAGTGAACGCAAGCGTTTCATACCACTTGTTTTACTAAGTCGTTTAATTAGATTTCTCATCCGAGTGAGGTAAAGGTTTGTATATACTAATAGATTGGAAAACGGTTTAAGAAAAGAGCTTTGTTATTAAAAATAGAGTTGAAATTGTTTGTTAAAAGAGTTTTGATATTTACTACTAGTATTGAAACCTTTATATTATAAAATGACAAAACACAGAAGCAATTGTATAAACAATTAATCACAAAGATCGCATACGGAGATGTGAATAAAATCCAAGGAAATCAGCTCAATGTTTTTCAGATAAGATCCCCTACGGAGGAGGGGTCCAGGGGGGTGGAAACCCCCCAAGGTGGGGGTGCGGGGGCAACGCCACCGCTTACGGGGTTCGACCTAGTAACGACCTAAGAGGGATAGGGTCGAGCGACCTAACGGTTGCGACCTAGGGGTCTAAGGGGTCAAGCGACTTAGTGGTTGCGACCTAGAGGTGTTCGCGGCCTAATGATGACTCACGACCCAACATGGCCGACTTAACAGAGGTCGCGACCTAACAGGATAACTCGTGACCGACTTAAGAGTTGCGTGACTGAAGGGTTGCACGACTTAAGGGTTGCACGACTTAAGGGTTAGGCCAGGAGCGACCTAACGAGATAAGGTCCAACGACCTACGAGTTAAGGGTCCAACGACCTATCGGGATAACTCGTAACCGACTTAAGGGCTGCACGACTTAAGGGTTGCACGACTTAAGGGTTGCACGACTTAAGGGTTGCACGACTTAAGGGTTAGGCCAGGAGCGACCTAACGAGATAAGGTCCAACGACCTACGAGTTAAGGGCCCAACGACCTATCGGGATAACTCGTAACCGACTTAAGAGTTGCGTGACTGAAGGGCTGCACGACTTATGGATGAACGACTTAACTCCGAACGAGCTAAAAATGGCCAGAACGACCTAGGGTTAACTCGTAAACGACTCACGACCTATGGATGAACGACTTAACTCCGAACGAGCTAAAAATGGCCAGAACGACCTAAGTGCAGAAAATTCACCAAAACGCTAAAAATTGGAGTTTTTGGCCAATCCAATCCAAACCAAATGCTAACATGCATGCAAAAATGATAGGGAATCATTCCCAACAGTCCAATATAGTTATAGGATAGAATTGTGAGATAAAAATCTCACCTTTGCACAAATTCAATGAAGAAGGAGCTTGAAACAATGGAGAAGCAACTACAAGCTAGAATCCAATGTCTTCACTTTGATTTTGGAGTCGAATGATGGATCTAAAGTTGAAACCTAAGCTTGGAGTTTTAATTTCCTCTTCCACTCACCATTAATGAAAAAGCTTGGTTGTTAGGAAATTTATGAAGAGTGAGAAGAAGGAAGGGTGTTTGGGCTTGAGTTATAATGGCAATCTAACCCAAAGTCCAAAGCGGGAAAAGGTAGTGAAATTCCACTAACTCCAAACCTACCAATGTTTATACTTCAAAATATTATAAACGGCATTTCGAACTCAATGGAAGGGGTCTCGAGTCCTAATTTGACCGTTTGCAAAAAGTAGCTTTTCGGACCAATATCCGATTAACGACAAAATATTTAAATATAAAATCGATAAATATGCGGGTTGTTACAACTATCCACAAATTTCATCCACATTTCCATTAACGCAATAATTTAATATTAAATTCCACTTATTTGCAATTAATCCACTTATTGAATTATAAATTTCAAATAAATTAATAAATCTAGATTTTCACTCCTAAAATCCATCACTTGTTATGTTATAAATAAAATTAACAGTGGTTACATCTTATGGAATTAAAAAAAAATCTCAAATGTACCCTAACTGCACAATTAGGTCAATTAACTGTAGTTGATTTCACATTAAATTTTATACATTATCAAATTGAAATCTTAACAAATCCATTTACTTGATTTAAAACCTTATTATTAAATAAATTGACATTTATGGGTGTAATTAACATTGACTTATATTACATTTCATTAATGCGTGCTTCATTTCATATTATTTAATTATATTTTCCGAATATGTACATTAATTACTACTTATATTCTTAATAAATTTACCTACTTAGTTTCATACTTACAAGTTTTCGCTTCCAAATAATATTATAATTACCTACAGGACATTGATTTTATTTCATGAATTTATTAAATTAATTCACAAAATGCCTTTGTTTTCTTATATTCAATACATTACCATTTAAATACGTTTACTATCAACAACACACATTATAATTACTTAACTACAATTATTGCATTGGTTTATTCAACATTTACTTTTATTTACTCGTTTTCTATTTTAAAACCAAATGTAACAATTCTCACTATTCATTATTATATTAATGAATTCTGCAACGTCCCGCCTTTTCGCATGATTTAAAATCGACACACATACCGATTCAAACCATACGGAAGGGCGGATTGTTATGGGGTAAATAAAAAAAACAAGAAAGAAAAAAAGAAAACAGATTCTCGCAGCGGAAGGATAAAATATAATAATAAAATATACGGTTTATAAATCTGTTTACAAAACATTTATATAATACATATCAGAGTTATACATACCAATAACAATGCAGCGGAACAGTGTGTAGTGCACTAGTATAAATAATAATAATATACGTCTTCGTCCTCCAAAGCTAAATCTTCAAATCCTGAAATGCTCGGACTGACCCGAGCGAATTTGAAAAGACAAAAACACTCGAGTCAGAACTAAAAGATCTTATGTGAGTTAAATTAACAGAAATAAATATGAGTGCAGTAACTCAAGAGATGCTTGGGATTTACATCTCCTAAGGATTCGTTAAACTATTTACTATGTAGTACATTGCGCTATTATAATAGTGTCTAATTGTAAAATAAACTTACTTTTTAATAGCGTTAAGGGGTTACCCATATAGCCCTTAACACAAATAATGCCAATAGTCTATACAGTACCGTAATACCTCCTGATTGGGAGGCTACCAGAGGATACTCCATAGGTACGACATAAATAGAAACTCGTACAAGGCGCGCTAGG
The DNA here is from genome assembly GCA_030765085.1 of Allium cepa. Classification (NCBI taxonomy): domain Eukaryota; kingdom Viridiplantae; phylum Streptophyta; class Magnoliopsida; order Asparagales; family Amaryllidaceae; genus Allium; species Allium cepa. The sequence continues at coordinate 172,778,149 of CM060932.1, forward strand.
GTAGGTGACGCGGCACAACTAGGCAATGTCAGGGTAGATATACCAATTGCTATCCGGGCTGGTGGAAACGCGCAGCGCGCAGCTACCGCCCACCTCGAACAAACACCCCCAAAATCAAAGAAATCAATAGTGGCCACCGAATCAATCCAAAGTCAGAGTATAGTATCGAAGGAGTGCGTTCGATCAGAGGAATGACCTCATTGGCCCGAGAATCGCTCCTGTTTTGGCCACCTTATGCCAACTCACGGGAGTTGGGTCCACGTATTTACCTTATAGGAAACGCCGTCACCAACCTACTTCATTATGGAATCTCCACCGTGTACACGGTTGTTAAAGTGGTTTTCGGAGTTGGCAGAGAGTATAACAACTTCCGATCCCGGTCTCTTTAACAACCAACGTTATTATAACACCGCGGTTATTTAAAAATAATTATTCTTTTAAAACCAAAATAAAATATCCATTTAAAACCCATATAAATACGATATCATTAATTCTTAAAACCCCAAATCAATACGATATCATTTTATTTTCCAATATATATTCTTTCCAAAACCATAGGGTTTCCAAAGTAAAATATTTAGAAATCAAAACTCTTGAATATAATATTTCCAAATTATACTACCTTGAAAACATAACTTTGAAACAAATTTCCACCTCTCAAATGGTTAAATATTAAATTTCTTTTATAAAACAAAATAGCTTCTTTACATTTCATAAATCAATTTTAAATATCGATTTAAACTTCCAAATACCATTTTTAATTCTTATGTGTCAAAGCTTTAAATATTTCACTATTTTAAAAAACAACTCATTTGACAAACCCATATATATATATCAAATTCAATTATTTATTATTTAGACTTGAAATGTTCACTTAATGAATTCAATATAATTTAAGTAAAACCTTTAACTTCACATAATTGGAAAATCTTTCAATTTATTAAACTTGATATATTCCTTTAAATCAACCTGGTATTCATTTAAATCACTTTACACAAAAATCAAGTTATAAAAATCATATCCTTTAAAAGTTCTAACTTTTATAAAATTCCGATTTAACTTAATATTCATCTTCCAACCTTATTCTCATTTAAGTCATTAAACTCCAGAAATTAAACTTTAAATAAATGCCTATTCGTATTTGATCTCAAAAAAATCAAACTTTATTTTATACCTCAAATCAATTTTATACAAAGCTTAAAACCGGAAATTACTATATATATATATAAATAACCAATTCAATATCCCATAAACCATATATATAGAGCTTTACAAAACCAAAAAAACATTTCAAAATATATTTTATATATATACCGCGGTGCCTGTATGAAATTTTCTACCCTAAGGTTAAGTGATACGGATGTTTATCATTTCAATCCGCAATTTAAAATAAAAATGCGGTTGTATATCATTTCAAGCCGCAATCCCGAATGAATGAAATGCACGATAACTTGCAGTTTATACAATATAAATATAGCATCCATTCATCCAAATATCAATCATCAACCATTATTTGCAATCATCATCCAATTTAAACAATCATCGATATAGAGCATATAAATTTATACAGGTAATAAATAACAGGTATTAACTAACAATTTATATTCAATAATAAATTTAATAACTGTTAAACTAGCAGTTTATATGCAAATAAATAAATTTAACTTTCAATTTATATGCAATAAATAAAATTAATTAACAGTTAAATTAAATAAATGCGAAATAACTGAGATGATGAATAAAACGTGCCAAACAATCATAAATAAATTTCTACTCATATCTTAAATCAATTTAACAAACATAAGAAGTTTTAGAAGTTGTGAGTGGGTTAAAACACTCACCTTTTGACTTTAAATTGAATTTAAATTCAATTTAAACCTAAAAATTCAACAGCTTCGTAATTTGTCTGTAACGACCCGCGTAAATTCGATGTTTGAAATGAATTAAATTAATAGGATTTTATTTTAAAATTTAGAAAGAAATAAAAATCTTATTAATTTATATAAAAGAAAATATTGAAATTTGATGTATCAAAGGTAATTAAAATTTGCAAATTAAATTATATATTGCAATTAATAGTAATAGTGGAAATTGTTGCAAGTATTGAATTTGTCAATGGAATAAAATATTGATTTATGGAAATTGAATATAAACGGAGGTAATAAAGTAATGCAAGAAAATAAATAATGTAATTAGTACAATCCCTTTTATTTGTAAACTATTGTAAGGTGTTAATTAATTGAAATATGAAAATTTGGAAATAGATTCAAAATTTATGTTAGATAAATGAATTGCAATAATTAAAGTTAGTAATTAATAGGTTAAAGGGAATACCAATTTATTCATAAATGAATATAAGTAAATGTAACAAAATAAATAGGAAACGCTAATTATTCATAAGTGATGGTTGATGATATAAACGTTACTAACTATTAATGTAGTAACGTAAGATGTAAATGTATTTTCAACGGAAATGTAACCTTATTACTAGGTAAAAATTGCAGGTAGATTTATGAAATGGAGTTTATGAGATAAATAGAATTAAATGTTTCATTAGTATGAGTTTAAGGGAATATGCGGCAAATTGATTAAATCAATAAAAGACAATAAATGCAATGATGATGGGTTAGTAATAAAAGTGAATAGGGAAATGATTGTATAGTAAAAATGGAATTCCAACTTGTTGGAATGGAGTAAATACACTTAGTAATAAATTTAGGATAGGAAAACGAAATGGAAATATTGAATTAGTTAATTCGTATATATATATATATAGAATGGCGATTATTGGATTGTAAATAATAAACTTATTAATGGTGATCAAGAGTTGTGACCACAAGTTATTATGAGTGATACATATATATTTAATTCAATTGATTTGGAAATCATTGCATTAAATATAAATTAAATGTTACGTTGAATAAGTTAAGGTAATAAATGGATAATAACGTAAATGTTCTTCATAGATATGATAATTTGAATCTGTTGAAATTTATGGAATTTGAATATAACATTTTACGTTAATTGGAGATAAAGATGGAAATATGTAATAATTGCATTAATTTGTAAGTAAAAATAAATCGTTAATGAGAACAAGTATTTAAGATTTACCACCTATTTAGTATATTAAGTTATAACGGAAAATCAATTGCAATAATTAACAATATATTTATTTCATTAATGATAATGACGTAATATTTGAAATATTAAATAGGATGGAATTCAAATGTATATAACGATAGAAATGTGAAATTTGGGGAATAGATTCAAAGTTATAAATGAGTTGTTAAAATAATACATAATAAGTGCAAATTGAACGAATCAATGGGAGCATAGATTTAAGTTTAGAAAACGATATTTTGGTTTAATTAAGTATTGCAAAATAAATGAAATTAACGTTTAAATATTTCGTTTATAGAGATTAAACTAAAATTCAAGGATATTAAAATAATAGATTTTGAACCCAACATGGAATCCTTCTACTTAAAATTTTTAGATGGAATAAACATTTGGTTATTTAATTGAATAGAGAAAAAGATTTATTTAGTATGTAATTTAATGCTTGTTGAAAACTGTAATTTTATAAACATGTTTGCTTGACTATAAATAAGGATTACAATGTTCACGTATTTATTTAATTGATTTCATCAATTAGGGTCTGTTTTGAAGTGGAAGAATAAAATTAATTGGAAATAAATTTATTAAAATCTTTCAATTGAAAAAGGAAAAGAAACAAAGTGCAATTAATAAAATTTATGTAAGAATGTTTTCATTATGAATGTACATTATTTGGAAATATAAGAATTGATTTAATATTGTATAAGTTGATCATTTTAGAATATAAGAATGTTTACATTATGAATTGCAAGTAACAAATAATCATTTTAAGGAAAATAAAAGAATGTTGAGGAAATAAAGTGAACGTTTCCATTCTAAATATAAGGAAGTGGAGAAATTAACACTGCAATGGATAGACTTATCAGCTTTTAATTTACATCTAAATTTGTTTAGATCAATTTGGAAATTAATAAAATTGTGGATATATTTTGAAACGTAAATGAAACGTCTAGATTTACATTTGTAAATACGTTTAAAATAAAATGTAAATGATAAGGAATTTATTTATTTCCTAAATCCATAACGTGTGTAATTAATATTATTTATCTTTTGGGACCACCTCCATTTGCACGTTAAAATTCGTGCACACCTATTCTTTTGCGATCTATCTACAAATAGGCGGTGAAACCCTAGCCTCCATCTTCATTCCTCTGTATAGTCTCTTCTTCAACTTCTTCTCTTCTTCAATGGCAACAGACAATTTCAAGATCTAGTTTCATTCCGAATAAAAGTCAAAATTCAAACTCCTCTAAAAATTCTAGAAAAATTATATGTTGGAGTTCTCAGAATACGCAATCTACTGGTGGTGTTCGTTTTCCGTTTTGGGTTCGGTCTGGAAGCATATTCGCGTGCTCCTGTAGCCATAGCGCGTGGAAGACGATAGTGACGTGGCGAGTATTTAATTAAGGTTTGTTTTGTTTTATAATTTATTTTGATTTTCAAATCGTTTAAATCGCATAACATTTTCATACGACCTCGGATTCACGCGAAACTTTTTTTGTTAGGATCGTAATTAAATTCCGGACAGTTTGGAACTAGTTTGGAACAATTCGGAGATCGTCGAATTTTTGGGTTTAAATCGGATTTAAATTCGATTTAAATTCAAAAGGTGAGTGTTTTAACCCACTCACAACTTCTAAAAGTTTTTATGTTTGTTAAATTTATTTTAGATATGAGTAGAAATTTATTTATGATTGTTTGGCATGTTTTATTCAGCATATCGGTTAATTCACATTTATTTAATTTAACTGTCAATTTAATTCATTTATTGCATATTAATTAACAGTTAGAATTTATTTATTTGCATATAAACTACTAGTTAAATAGTTATAAATTTAATTGAATATAAAATGTTAGTTAATAACTGTCAATTATTTCTTATTATATTGTATATATATTGATGGTTGTTAAACTGATGATGTTTGAAATAATTTTGATTGATGATGGGTGAATGGATGTTTTATTGTATATCATTAAACTACAAGTTATCATGCATTTTTTCATTTCATTCGGGATTGTGGTTTGAAATGATATACAACCGCAAATTTTTATTTTTAAATTGCGGATTGAAATGATAAATATCCGTATCACTTGACCATGGGATAGAAAATTTTATACAGGCACCGTGGTCTATATATAAATTATTTTAAAGTGATTTCTATGGTTTGGATGGGATACGGTTTATAAAAATGTTTAATTTTGATATTTTATAAATGTTATTCTTCTATATATACATATGAAGTTAAAAATTTTGAATTTAAGCTGTGTATAAATCTATTAAATAAAAATGGGAAAATTGAGAAATGGAATTTGATAATTCATACTATATGTTTAAGTTTGGAAAATTTTAAGGTATGATATTTATAACTGGATTTTTCCAAGATAAATTTAAAATGAATATTCTAGTATAATTTAATTGAAGAAAATATTTAATTGCTAGAAATTGGAATTTTATTTATGGATTTTTATGTAAATATTCAAGACTAAATAATTGAACATTTAATTTGGTTGAAGGAATAAATTCCAACTTTAGTTTTGAAATATTAATACTCCAAATGGATTTATATATATATATAGAAATTGAAGTGGTTTTGGAACTTGAAAGTGGTATTTAAATTTTGGTTTAGATTATAAATAAAGAAATATATTTGTAAAGCCATGGAAATTATTTTCTTTACAAAGTAACCCTAAAGTTAAACCATTTATTTCGTATACCGTTGAATATCCAAACTATTCAAGTTTTAGAAGTTATGGTTTTAAAATATATGAATTTCGAAATATTATGCTTTGAAAGTATAAGTCAAATATTTGGTTTCCAGATATTTTAAATTTTAAAGCATTATTATTTTGGAAAAGAAATATATTTGGATAAAATGATATCATATTGTTTTGGGTTTTAAGATGATATCGTATTCATAGTTTTGAAATGGAATTTTTATTCTGGTTTTAAAGTATAAACTATTTTAAATGACCGCGGTGTTATAATAACGATTGGTTGGCAAAGAGACCGGGATCGGATATGGACATACTCTCTGTCGATACCGAAAACCACTTTGACTAACCGTGTACGCGGTGGAGATTCCAGAATGAAGTAGGTTGGTGGCGGCGTTTCCTATAAGGTAAATACGTGGACCCGACTCCCGTGAGTTTGCATAAGGTGGCTAAAACAGGAGCGATTCTCGGGCCAATGAGGTCATTCCTCTGATCGGACACTCCTCTTCGATATTATACTTTGACTTTGGATTGATTCAGTGGCCACTTTTATTTTTGATTTTGGGGGAGTTTGTTCGAGGTGGGCGGCAGCTGCGCGCTGCGCGTTTCGACCAGCCCAGTTAGCAATTGGTATATCTACCCTGGCATTGCCTAGTTGTGCCGCGTCACCTTCCATACCGAACCTTTACTACGAGTTTTGTTTTGTACCATACCTATGGAGTGCCCTCTGACGACGCCCATTACGGGGGAGATTACGGTACTGTATAGACTATGGGAATATATTCTGTGTTAAGGGCTATATGGGTAACCCCTTAACGCTATTAAAAAGTAAGTTTATTTTATAAATAGACATTATTATAATAGCGCAATATACTACATAGTAAATAGTTTAACGGACCCTTAGGAGATGTAAATCCCGAGCATCTCTTGAGTTACTGTACTCATATTTATTTCTGTAAATTTTACTCACATAAGATCTTTTAGTTCTGACTCGAGTGTTTTTGTCTTTTCAAATTCGCTCGGGTCAGTCCGAGCGTTTCAGGATTTGAGGATTTAGCTCTGGAGGACGAAGACAAAGATTTGTATTACTTGTATCTACTATATTTAATTCCGCTGCATTTATAGTATTGGTATGGGTAACTCTGATATTCATTGTACAAGTAAAATAAAATATTTTGTAAAACAGTTTCATGAACTGTATATTAGATTATTATATTTTATCCTTTCGCTGTGAGATTCTGTTTTGCTTTATTTCTTTTCTGTTTTTCTTATTTACCCCATAACAATCCGCCCTTCCGTATGGTTTGAATCGTCATGTGTGTTGATTTAAAGTGTGCGAAAAGTCGGGATGTTACAGTTGGTATGAGAGCTTTGGTTTAGCGATAAACCTTGGCTTTGTGGGGATTGACTCTTTGTTAATAGGGTAGTAATACCCTACGGGAGTCGCTGAGTGTATATATATGAGAGAGCGTACTTGTTAGTGTTATAAAAAGGTTTTAATATTGTGTTAATCTGTTCCGTTTTGTATTTATAAATTCTGGTTGATGCATGGGACGCTGTGACATCAATAGGGGTTTCTAAACACTAAATAGGACAGACCGACATAATATCTGTTTTAATACGGGTGAATGAAATAATTTTTCCTATTATATTTTCTATATATAAAATAAATTTTTCAATCTATATCTATATTTGGCTGCAATAGATTGGTTGTTAGGTGATTAAGTGTATAATTAATAATATAAGTTAGATTGGAAAATAAGATTGATGAAATTTAGAAATTTAGAACTTAAGTTCCGGGGTTTTGAAATTTCTTTCGAATAAATTTTGGAATATAATAATATTATTTATAAGTATTTTCTGATATAAATATTTCAATATAATTCGGAAAAATTGTTTTAAAGAAGATTTCGGAAAAAATAAGTTTTGTACTTTCCTCCCTGTTACTGGAAAATAATTTCGGTGATGAGTGCACGCATCATCGACTTTCATTTTCGAGTTTCGAAGTGGGAAGGCCAGTGTAGAAATTTACTGCAGAATTGTTTAAGAAATTTTTATCGTTTTAATTATAATTGGATATATATATATATATATATATATATATATATATATATATATGTTAAGAATAGATATCTATCTATTATTTTAAATGATTTAAAAATTAAACCGGTATTTGGTTCTTAAGTTCCAGTTAATTAATAGTTCAATTAAGTGTAGAAATTGGAACCTTTAATTAAAGTAAAAATTTAATACAATAGGAAGATAAGTAATGTAAATAAACGATTGTAAACATTATTAAATGAATTAACGAACTTCTTTATTTATAAGAATTGATGTATAAAGTTGCAAATTTAGTGTAGTTAAATTGTTACCATTATTAAATATAATAGAAATGTAAGCACTAAATAAATGAATGAAATTAAAAGTAAGTTGAAATTGTAATTTATAAAACGAATATATATAATTATTGAACCATTAATTAATTAAAAGAATTGAGAAGAAACTTGTATAATTTTCACTTACATTCTTAAAGCATATATATAACTTACCATATAATAAAAGTTGCAATGTTAGTAAGAAAATGTAAGGGGAAATCTTATAAGTGAAGCTTGAGGTAATAAAGGTATTCAATGAATTTGCTGTTACAAAATGAGAATTAAATGTATAAACTTAAGTTAAAATGGAAATTTTAAGTATTATAAATAGATGATTATAAACTTAAGTAAATAAAATGGAATGCAAATATAATGAATATTGTAATAAATGAAAAATGAAAATTGTAAGTAATGAAGGAATCACTCAATAAATGAAAGAAAAGAAATTAAACAACTAAAGCATGAAATAAATGTATAATAAGTTAATTTGGTTGTTGGTTTGAATTACTATTGTTGGACTTATGGTTGGTTGGGCAAGAGAATTTGAAGTTGTTGGATGAATAAATAATCTATCGTTGTTCCATCTATGACTGTTGAGTAAAGGATGCACCTGATAGTTATTTTCATTCCATACAATTTCATGTTTTGAACCCGAACAACTATTTGTTTGTTGGATTAAATGGTTGCTTTGTCTTGTGTATGTATGTTGTTTGTAAAGTTGATGGTTGTTGTATTGATTGGTTGATTAATGGTTGAAACCGCTTAAATATTTCACTTTATATAAATTGTAACCCTTTGGATTATATAAGAAAATACAGTATCTTGGAAATATTTTGGAAATGTTTTTCCAAACTTTAATAATTTAAATATAAAGGATTAAATAGTTATAAATAGGATATCTTATTTAAAGTGATTAATTTTGTAAATTTAATTGTTTATAAGTTAAATATTTTGGATAAGATGTATTGTATTTAATTTTTCCCTTCTTTTCCTTTTCAAGGACGAAAAGTTTTGAGTGGGGGAGAGTGTAACGACCCGCGTAAATTCGATGTTTGAAATGAATTATATTAATAGGATTTTATTTTAAAATTTAGAAAGAAATAAAAATCTTATTAATTTATATGAAAGAAAATATTGAAATTTGATGTATCAAAGGTAATTAAAATTTGCAAATTAAATTATATATTGCAATTAATAGTAATAGTGGAAATTGTTGCAAGTATTGAATTTGTCAATGGAATAAAATATTGATTTACGGAAATTGAATATAAACGGAGGTAATAAAGTAAAGCAAGAAAATAAATAATGTAATTAGTACAATCCCTTTTATTTGTAAACTATTGTAAGGTGTTAATTAATTGAAATATGAAAATTTGGAAATAGATTCAAAATTTATGTTAGATAAATGAATTGCAATAATTAAAGTTAGTAATTAATAGGTTAAAGGGAATACCAATTTATTCATAAATGAATATAAGTGAATGTAACAATATAAATAGGAAACGCTAATTATTCATAAGTGATGGTTGATGATATAAACGTTACTAACTATTAATGTAGTAACGTAAGATGTAAATGTATTTTCAACGGAAATGTAACCTTATTTCTAGGTAAAAATTGCAGGTAGATTTATGAAATGGAGTTTATGAGATAAATAGAATTGAATGTTTCGTTAGTATAAGTTTAAGGGAATATGGGGTAAATTGATTAAATCAATAAAAGACAATAAATGCAATGATGATGGGTTAGTAATAAAAGTGAATAGGGAAATGATTGTATAGTAAAAATGGAATTCCAACTTGTTGGAATGGAGTAAATACACTTAGTAATAAATTTAGGATACGAAAACGAAATGGAAATATTGAATTAGTTAATTCGTATATATATATATATATATATATATAGAATGGCGATTATTGGATTGTAAATAATAAACTTATTAATGGTGATCAAGAGTTGTGACCACAAGTTATTATGAGTGATACATATATATTTAATTCAATTCAATTGATTTGGAAATCATTGCATTAAATATAAATTAAATGTTACGTTGAATAAGTTAAGGTAATAAATGGATAATAACGTAAATGTTCTTCATAGATATGATAATTTGAATCTATTGAAATTTATGGAATTTGAATATAACATTTTACGTTAATTGGAGATAAAGATGGAAATAGGTAATAATTGCATTAATTTGTAAGTAGAAATAAATCGTTAATGAGAACAAGTATTTAAGATTTACCACCTATTTAGTATATTAAGTTATACCGGAAAATCAATTGCAATAATTAACAATATATTTATTTCATTAATGATAATGACGTAATATTTGAAATATTAAATAGGATGGAATTCAAATGTATATAACGATAGAAATGTGAAATTTGGGGAATAGATTCAAAGTCATAAATGAGTTGTTAAAATAATACATAATAAGTGCAAATTGAATGAATCAATGGGAGCATAGATTTAAGTTTAGAAAACGATATTTTAGTTTAATTAAGTATTGCAAAATAAATGAAATTAACGTTTAAATATTTCGTTTATAGAGATTAAACTAAAATTCAAGGATATTAAAATAATAGATTTTGAACCCAGCATGGAATCCTTCTACTTAAAATTTTTTAGATGGAATAAACATTTGATTATTTAATTGAATAGAGAAAAAGATTTATTTAGTATGTAATTTAATGCTTGTTGAAAACTGTAATTTTATAAACATGTTTGCTTGACTATAAATAAGGATTACAATGTTCACGTATTTATTTAATTGATTTCATCAATTAGGGTCTGTTTTGAAGTGGAAGATTAAAATTAATTGGAAATAAATTTATTGAAATCTTTCAATTGAAAAAGGAAAAGAAACAAAGCGCAATTAATAAAATTTATGTAAGAATGTTTTCATTATGAATGTACATTATTTGGAAATATAAGAATTGATTTAATATTGTATAAGTTGATCATTTTAGAATATAAGAATGTTTACATTATGAATTGCAAGTAACAAATAAGCATTTTAAGGAAAATAGAAGAATGTTGAGGAAATAAAGTGAACGTTTCCATTCTAAATATAAGGAAGTGGAGAAATTAACACTGCAATGGATAGACTTATCAGCTTTTAATTTACATCTAAATTTGTTTAGATCAATTTGGAAATTAATAAAATTATGGATATATTTTGAAACGTAAACGAAACGTCTAGATTTACATTTGTAAATACGTTTAAAATAAAATGTAAATGATAAGGAATTTATTTATTTCCTAAATCCATAACGTGTGTAATTAATATTATTTATCTTTTGGGACCACCTCCGTTTGCACGTTAAAATTCGTGCACACCTATTCTTTTGCGATCTATCTATAAATAGGCGGTGAAACCCTAGCCTCCATCTTCATTCCTCTGTATAGTCTCTTCTTCAACTTCTTCTCTTCTTCAATGGCAACAGACAATTTCTAGATCCAGTTTCAATCCAAATAAAAGTCAAAATTCAAACTCCTCTAAAAATTCCAGAAAAATTATATGTTGGAGTTCTCAGAATACGCAATCTACTGGTAGTGTTCGTTTTCCGTTTTGGGTTCTGTCTGGAAGCATATTCGCGTGCTCCTGTAGCCAAAGCGCGTGGAAGACGATAGTGACGTGGCGAGTATTTAATTAAGGTTTGTTTTGTTTTATAATTTATTTTGATTTTCAAATCGTTTAAATCGCATAACTTTTTCATACGACCTCGGATTCACGCGAAACTTTTTTTGTTAGGATCGTAATTAAATTCTGGACAGTTTGGAACTTGTTTGGACCAATTCGGAGACCGTCGAATTTTTGGGTTTAAATCGGATTTAAATTCGATTTAAATTCAAAAGGTGAGTGTTTTAACCCACTCACAACTTCTAAAAGTTTTTATGTTTGTTAAATTTATTTTAGAAATGAGGAGAAATTTATTTATGATTGTTTGGAATGTTTTATTCAGCATATCGGTTAATTCGCATTTATTTAATTTAACTGTCAATTTAATTCATTTATTGCATATTAATTGACAGTTAGAATTTATTTATTTGCATATAAACTACTAGTTAAACAGTTATAAATTTAATTGAATATAAAATGTTAGTTAGTAACTGTCAATTATTTCTTGTTATATTGTATATATATTGATGGTTGTTAAACTGATGATGTTTGAAATAATTTTGATTGATGATGGGTGAATGGATGTTTTATTGTATATCATTAAACTACAAGTTATCATGCATTTTTTCATATCATTCGGGATTGTGGTTTGAAATGATATACAACCGCAAATTTTTATTTTTAAATTGCGGATTGAAATGATAAATATCCGTATCACTTGACCATAGGATAGAAAATTTTATACAGGCACCATGGTCTATATATAAATTATTTTAAAGTGATTTGTATGGTTTGGATGGGATACGGTTTATAAAAAATTTTAATTTTGATATTTTATAAATGTTATTCTTCTATATATATACATATGAAGTTAAAAATTTTGAATTTAAGCTGTGTATAAATCTATTAAATAAAAATGGGAAAATTGAGAAATGGAATTTGATAATTCATATTATATGTTTAAGTTTGGAAAATTTTAAGGTATGATATTTATAACTGGATTTTTCCAAGATAAATTTAAAATGAATATTCTAGTATAATTTAATTGAAGAAAATATTTAATTGCTAGAAATTGGAGTTTTATTTATGGATTTTTATGTAAATATTCAAGACTAAATAATAGAACATTTAATTTGGTTGAAGTAATAAATTCGAACTTTAGTTTTGAAATATTAATACTCCAAATGGATATATATATATATAGAAATTGAAGTGGTTTTGGAACTTGAAAGTGGTATTTAAATTTTGATTTAGACTTTAAATAAAGAAATATATTTGTAAAGCCATGGAAATTATTTTCTTTACAAAGTAACCTTAAAGTTAAACCATTTATTTCGTATACCGTTGAATATCCAAACCATTCAAGTTTTAGAAGTTATGGTTTTAAAATATATGAATTTCGAAATATTATGCTTTGAAAGTATAAGTCAAATATTTGGTTTCCAGATATTTTAAATTTTAAAGCAGTATGATTTTGGAAAAGAAATATATTTGGATAAAATGATATCATATTGTTTTGGGTTTTAAGATGATATCGTATTCATAGTTTTGAAATGGAATTTTTATTCTGGTTTTAAAGTATAAACTATTTTAAATGACCGCAGTGTTATAATAACGATTGGTTGGCAAAGAGACCGGGATCGGATATGGACATACCCTCTGTCGATACCGAAAACCACTTTGACTAACCATGTACGCGGTGGAGATTCCAGAATGAAGTAGGTTGGTGGCGGCGTTTCCTGTAAAGTAAATACGTGGACCCGACTCCCGTGAGTTGGCATAAGGTGGCTAAAACAGGAGCGATTCTCGGGCCAATGAGGTCATTCCTCTAATCGGACACTCCTCTTCAATATTATACTTTGACTTTGGATTGATTCAGTGGCCACTTTTATTTTTGATTTTGGGGGAGTTTGTTCGTGGTGGGCGGCAGCTGCACGCTGCGCGTTTCCACCAGCCCGGATAGCAATTGGTATATCTACCCTGGTATTGCCTAGTTGTGCCGTGTCACCTTCCATACCGAGCCTTTACTACGAGTTTTGTTTTGTACCATACCTATGGAGTGCCCTCTGACGACGTCCATTACGGGGGAGATTACGGTACTGTATAGACTATGGGAATATATTCTGTGTTAAGGGCTATATGGGTAACCCCTTAACGCTATTAAAAAGTAAGTTTATTTTATAAATAGACATTATTATAATAGAGCAATATACTACATAGTAAATAGTTTAACGGACCCTTAGGAGATGTAAATCCCGAGCATCTCTTGAGTTACCGTACTCATATTTATTTCTGTAAATTTTACTCACATAAGATCTTTTAGTTCTGACTCGAGTGTTTTTGTCTTTTCAAATTCGCTCGGGTCAGTCCGAGCGTTTCAGGATTTGAGGATTTAGCTCTGGAGGACGAAGACAAAGATTTGTATTACTAGTATCTACTATATTTAATTCTGCTGCATTGATAGTATTGGTATGGGTAACTCTGATATTCATTGTATAAGTAAAATAAAATATTTTGTAAAACAGTTTCATGAACTGTATATTTGATTATTATATTTTATCATTCCGCTGTGAGATTCTGTTTTGTTTTATTTCTTCTCTGTTTTTCTTATTTACCCCATAACAATCCGCCCTTCCGTATGGTTTGAATCGTCATGTGTGTCGGTTTAAAGTGTGCGAAAAGGCGGGATGTTACACTGTCCAAACCAGCGTCAACAGATCTGGAATCCCAATACGAACCTAGCGGAGAAAACCGCGCGTGGATTGGATAAAGTATGCGAAAGTTATTGGATTAAACGAGTTGAAAATCAAAAATAGAATAAAAATAAAAAAAACAAAGCTCACCTTTTAAAAAAAATTCCACTTCACTCTCTTCTTGGAGCACGCGTTTCCTCACGCGTTTTGAGATGCCAACTGAAACCCTAATTCTACAGATTGCGTTAGGACCACCAGAGCCGCCACTTATATCCACCAAACGCGGCCGCCATGTCTCCATCCACTCCAATCAGGCAACGTCGCCACCTTCCTCTAGCCACGCCGACCACACGCGAGCCCACGCGAGCCCACGCGACTCCCTGAAATTACCACGCAGCCGCCAACTTCCCCTTCCAATCACGGTCAATTTACATGCCTCCGACCCAAGTGAACTGTATGGATGAACTCCTTAAAGCCTCCTCTACGTTGCATCATCATCGGATCGAGCTATCAACTCAGGTCTACCGTTGAATCGAGCAAATGCCTATGAACGGCCGAGGCTGTTTCAATTTTTTCTAGGAAAACGGTGCATCGAATGGAAAAACAAACAGCACCAGAAGATTTTGTTTACTGAGGGCTCCAACATATAATTTTTTCGGAATTTTCTGTGGAATTTTAATTTTTAGCTTTGGATCTGATTTGAACTTTGAATTAGGATCTAGAATTGTTTGTTGCCATTGAAGAAGAGGAGTACAGAGCTTCCTATACGTAGAAGTGAGGAATAGAGGCTGCTAGGGTTTATAACAGCCTATTTATAGACAAACTGCAATAGAATAGATGGACACGAATCTAAATGCGCTACGCGATAGTTGGCCCAAAAAGCCCGTTCTGACCCCGGAACGAAATTGGGCAAACCCATATATCAAAATAGGTAAATAAAAATATTCTGAACGCGATGGAAAAAGTTTCACGTCCAAATTCGGTCGTATGCAGAAATTATGCTGAAATCAATATTTTCAAATTGATTTCAAATTGATTTCAATTAAATCGATTTCAAGGCGTTTCGCGTTCGTACGATCAAACGACATGTCCGATTGCTACGAAACTTAAAACCCTACAATAATTCACCGATACCGATCCAATGAAACTAGTTTCGTCGAAATCCGAGTCCGTGACCAAAATGGCTATTTTTATATTGATTAATTAATTGATTAAATCCAAATTTCATAATTTAAATTCTAGAATTGGAAATTTTATCATCTTTATATTTCTCAAATGTTTATAATGATTTTAACCAATCTAAATGTCAGTATAGAGAAAACAAATTTATCGAGTCAAATGTAAATCTCAATTTTAATGATAAATTTCATTGAATTCACAAAATTATAAATTTTAGTTCCCAAAATTTCCATTAAATTAAATAATCAATGCTTGTTCCATCTATAAATTTTAAGTAGATGGATTCCAGGTTGGGTTCAAAATCTATTCTAATATTCTTGAATTTTAGTTTAATCTCTATAAACGTAATATTTAACGTTAATTTCATTTATTTTGCAACACTTTAAATTAAACTAAAAATATCGTTTTCTACACTCCCATTGATTCATTCAATTTGCACTATTATGCATTACTTTAACAACTCATTCATAACTTTGAATCTATCCCCTAAATTTCACATTTCTATTGTTACATAAATTTGAATTGATTACTATTTATTATTATTCCTTCACTGATAAATTTAATATTTGCATTGGTTTTGCTTATGCTAAATTTATTCCCCATATTAAATAAGGTTTCAAACAATCAATAACATTGCCTTAGCCCAATCCCCTTTTTTCCAATTATTTTCCTTCAAATAATTCATGTCTTTATAAAACTTACATTTACACTTTATAGTTATTTTAATACCTATTCCACACTCTTAACCCTTATCTTTACGTTCACCCACTTGTAATACTTAATTATATTTATTACAATTCAATATTGGCATTTATTACTATTAATTTATTCAATGTTTACTGCCCCTTATTTCAATTTCTTCCATTTACAGTTGCGACTTCACTATTCACAGTTACTTTTGTATACTCCTTTCCTATTTAAACCAAATATAACAAATTCCAATTAAATCCAATTTATTGCCCTTAAAATAAGTCTTAACATTTGAATATCTCTATTAAATTAGAATATTTCATTTTTGTTAAATGATCCACTTGCATTAACATAATTCTTTAAATTTATTCCCATTTACGGTTAAACAATGTTATACTACATTAATCAATTTAATATCTTCCTTCATTTTCTCATATTCAAAGTATATCTAGGTAAAATCTTTCCACTACTTAAGTTATTGAATCTTATGCAATTTTTTGCTATAAGTAAGTTTTAAATTACCATTAACTGTACATTCAATTTCTATTCAATGTATATTTATGCTTTAATCAATTCGATATATACGTTTGTTTCCTTCTATTTGATTTATAACCTAGTATACATTTTCCTAAATCCTATTTCATTACATTAAATGATGGGTATTGCATTGAAATCAAATTTATTAGCTTATATCACAATATTACCATAAATTACAATTTGCTTACAAATTCTTATTCAATGCCCTAAATAAATAACATATTATTCAATACTTACTCTTGTTTTCTCATATTCCATCAAAATCAAATCACAACTTTTTACATTATTTCATTGAATTGGAATTTCATTTTTTTATATTGTTAACCTTAAATTACAAACTTATTTATTTAACCAAATTAAATCTTATGAAATTTACGGGTCGTTACACTCTCCCCCACTCAAAACTTTTCGTCCCCGAAAAGGAAAGAAAGGGAAAAGAAGAAATAAGAAATCAATATACCTCTCTTAAATATTAAATTTATAAACAAATAGGCTTACAAAATAAAATAACTTAAAATAAAATATACCAATTTATACCCATTTAAATCTTTTATACGTAAATTATTAAAGTTTGAAAAACATTTTCAAATTTTCGGAAAATTTTGGCAGAGTCTCCTTTGTACGGAGAGGCTCGGGAAAAATATAATATTAAATATAACAAAATATCACATATAATATCCAAAATGGTATATCCCAACACGGGAAAATATATAAAAATAGCGCTATAAATCGTAATCCGAAAACGTACCTATTGTCGGGCAATTTGCGCTTAATTTATGGAACCAAAAGAATAGCAATTGCTTCCATAACCTGCATTTCACTTATAAAATCTAAAGGGTTAACAATTTATATAAAGTGAAATAATTAAGTGTTTTCAATCCCTAACAACAAATCAATACAACAACCATTGTAACGTCCCGCCTTTTCGCACGATTTAAACCGACACACGTGCCAGTTCAACCATACGGAAGGGCGGATTGTTATGGGGTAAATAAGAAAAACGAGAAAGAAATAAAAGAAAACAGAATCTCGCAGCGGAAGGATAAAATATAATAATAAAATGTATAGTTTATAAATCTGTTTACAAAACATTTATATACTACATATCAGAGTTACACATACCAATAACAATGCAGCGGAATTAAATGGTGTAGTGGAATAATATAGTAGATACAAGTAATACAAATCTTCGTCTTCGTCCTCCAGAGCTAAATCCTCAAATCCTGAAACGCTCGGACTGACCCGAGCGAATTGAAAAGACAAAACACTCGAGTCAGAACTAAAAGATCTTATGTGAGTTAAATCAACAGGAGTAAATATGAGTGCAGTAACTCAAGAGATGCTCGGGATTTACATCTCCTAAGGATCCGTTAAACTATTAACTATGTAGTATATTGCGCTATTATAATAGTGTCTAATTGTAAAATAAACTTACTTTTTAATAGCGTTAAGGGGTTACCCATATAGCCCTTAACACAGAATATATTCCCATAGTCTATACAGTACCGTAATCTCCCCCGTACTGGGCGTCGTCAAAGGGCACTCCATAGGTATGGTACAAAACAAAACTCGTAGTAAAGGCTCAGTATGGTAGGTGACACGGCACAACTAGGCAATGCCAGAGTAGATATACCAATTGCTATCCGGGCTGGTGGAAACGCGTAGCCGCAGTTACCGCCCACCTCGAACAAACTCCCCTAAAATCAAAAATAGAAGTGGCCACTGAATCAATCCAAAGTCAAAGTATAATATCGAAGAGGAGCGTCCGATCATAGGTATGACCTCATTGGCCCGAGAATCACTCCTGTTTTAGCCACCTTATGCCAACTCACGGGAGTCGGGTCCACGTATTTACCTTACAGGAAACGTGGCCACCACCTACTTCATTCTGGAATCTCCACCGCGTACACGGTTAGTCAAAGTGGTTTTCGGTATCGACAGAGAGTATGTCCATATCCGATCCCGGTCTCTTTGCCAACCCATCGTTATTATAACACCGCGGTCATTTAAAAATAGTTTATACTTTAAAACCAGAATAAAATTTTCCATTTCAAAACTATGAATACGATATCATCTTAAAACCCAAAACAATATGATATCATTTTATCCAAATATATTTCTTTTCCAAAATCATAATGCTTTAAAATTTAAAATATCCGGAAACCAATATTTAACTTATACTTTCAAAGCATAATATTTCGAAATTTATATATTTTAAAACCATAACTTCTAAAACTTGAATGGTTTGGATATTCAACGGTATATAAAATAAATGGTTTGACTTTAAGGTTACTTTGTAAAGAAAATAATTTCCATGGCTTTACAAATATATTTCTTTATTTAAAGTCTAAACCAAAATTTAAATATCACTTTCAAGTTCCAAAACCACTTCAATTTCTATACATATATATATATATATATCTATATATTCATTTGGAGTATTAATATTTCAAAACTAAAGTTGGAATTTATTCCTTCAACCAAATTAAATGTTCTATTATTTAGTCTTGAATATTTACAAAAAAATCCATAAATAAAACTCCAATTTCTAGCAATTAAATATTTTCTTCAATTAAATTATACTAGAATATTCATTTTAAATTTATCTTGGAAAATTCCAGTTATAAATATCATACCTTAAAAATTTCCAAACTTAAACATATAATATAAATTATCAAATTCCATTTTCTCAATTTTTCCATTTTTATTTAACAGATTTATACACAGCCTAAATTCAAAAATTTTAACTTCATATGTATATATTTAGAAGAATAATATTTATAAAATATCAAAACTTAAAAAAATTTATAACTGTATCCCATCCAAACCATAGAAATCACTTTAAATATTTTATATATAGATCACGGTGCCTGTATATAATTTTCTATCCTATGGTCAAGTGATACGGATGTTTATCATTTCAATCCGCAAATTAAAAATAAAATTTGCGGTTGTATATCATTTCAAACCACAACCCCGAATGGAACGAAAAATACATGATAACTTGTAGTTTAATGATATAAACTAAAAAATCCATTCATCCATCATCATCCATCATCCAAAACAAAACAATATCAATATATATCCGATAGTATATAACAGTTAATAACTGGCAATTATATTCAAAAATAAATTTAACAACTATTAAACAACAGTTTATCTGCAAATAAATAACTATAACTGTCAGTCTATATGCAGAAATAAAATTTAATGAACAGTTATATTAAATAAATGCGATTTAACATATATGATGAATAAAACAAGCCAAACAGTCATAAATAAATCTCTACTCATATCTAAAATAAATTTAACAAACATAAAAACTTTTAGAAGTTGTGAGTGGGTTAAAACACTCACCTTTTGAATTTAAATCGAATTTAAATCCGATTTAAACCCAAAAATTCGACGGTCTCCGAATTGGTCCAAACTAGTTCCAAACTGTCCGGAATTTAATTACGATCCTAACAAAAAAAGTTTCGCGTGAATCCGAGGTCGTATGAAAAAGTTATGCGATTTAAAGATTTGAAAATCAAAATAAATTAAAAAAAACCTTAATTAAATACTCGCCACGTCACTATCGTCTTCCACGTGCTTTGGCTACAGGAGCACGCGAATATGTTCCCAGACCGAACCCAAAACGGAAAACGAACACCACCAGTAGATTGCGTATTCTGATAACTCCAACATATAATTTTTCTGGAATTTTTAGAGGAGTTTGAATATTGACTTTTATTTGGATTGAAACTGGATCTAGAAATTGTCTGTTGCCATTGAAGAAGAGAATAAGTTGAAGAAGAGACTATACAGAGGAATGGAGATGGAGGCTAGGGTTTCACCGCCTATTTATAGATAGATCGCAAAAGAATAGGTGTGCACGAATTTTAACGTGCAAACGGAGGTGGTCCTAAAAGATCAATAATATTAATTACACACGTTATGGATTTAGGAAATAAACAAATTCCTTATCATTTACATTTTATTTTAAACATATTCACAAATGTAAATCTAGACGTTTCGTTTACGTTTCAAAATATATCTGTGACGACCGCCCATGACTCCCGCACCAAAACAATGGAATAGTGCGCTGAAAGGCGTGCCAGGTAGCCATGGACGATAGTCAGGGTAAAATAAAACAGCAAACTCTATCGTACAACTCACAGCGCATGGATAAAATACAATAGAGAAATATATAGTGAAGCCCCATAACAGAAAAATCGTCATATAAGCATCGTAGTAGTTTTATACAAACATGAATCATCCATACATCAAAGCCTCACTACAAACACTCAATCAGATATAACAGCGGAACACCCAGTACATATAGTAAGAAAACTAGTATACAAAGCCTCCTGCTCGTCTTCGTCATCATCAGCGTAGATCTCTAAGAACAGCACCTGTCACCTGCTACCTAGTCTGCCCATCCCAACATGGATGAACAGCCCAAGGTAATAAGAGGAGACATAAAACCTTGAGTCAGACAAAGTCTTAGTGAGCAGTAAATTAACTATCAAACATACCAAAAGAGCATAAGGAAATAAAGGAATAGGAACCAAACCATCCCACTCCACCTCTTTCTACAGTGATAGCCCCCAGACACACACTAAGGAGAAGTAAGCATAACATAGCAGATAAGTAAGGTAAAGCAATAATCACTCGAGTCAAGGACGATGTTTTCCAAATACAAACCCCCAAGGCCTAAACCAAGATCAGATAAGCACCCAGAAAACACCGCTCTTGAGGCCGAATGATGATACAACCAAACATCCAAACATCCATGACTCTGGCTATCACTGTTAACCTTTGCCTTGATTTCACCGTTAGTTGAATGACCGCCTGTCAAGGGCTAATGGTAACCCCGGTTTAGCCATAACTCCGCACGTCATCGTGACCCGTGCCTAAGCCGAACGCATCAGCCCAGAGTACTAGCACGTCATCATGACCCGTGCCTGGAACGTCATCGTGACCCGTTCCAACGTACTCTTGCTTTGAGTATGCTAGAACCTTCAACAACGATGAGATCTAAGCCTCCAAGTCATCCTCCTCGACGACCACTTCCATACTAGCTCAAGCGCCTCTCAAGCTAACCATTATCCACCCCAACCCGGACCGCATCACCGAGTTATAACTTTGCACGTCGTCATGACCCGTGCTTGGAACGTCTTCGTGACCCGTCCCATCACAACATATGTCTTGCCTCATCACATCATAGCAAAGTCTCTCAACTTGGAACGTCATCATGACCCGTCCCATCTCAACACAAGCCTTGCCTCATCATATCATCGCAAAGTCTCTCAACTTAACCATGCTTTGCCTTCTCGCATCATGGCAAGATCCCACATCCTCGAATCCATCCATATGAGCTTCCACATCCGCTTCATATGCTATCGGCAGCTTTCACCATTCAAGAGCCTTTCCACTTAGCTTTTGAATCATCTTCAACCATCTTGTTCCAAATCAACTACAAGCTAACTTGGAGCAATCAAATCTAACATACATTCAAACATTCAACCATTCAAACAAGATCTATTGAGTAAAATCAACTATAATGGCAATTTCGTAATTAAATGAGCAAAAGTCCAACACATATAAAATCATGGTTTTTAGCATAGATCTATCAAATCTAGAACATGGGTTTTGTCTCTAATACTTATTAAATAACTTTCATAAGTAAACATCTTCAAAAATGATGGATCTACATGCAGACTTAAGGAAAATGCGAGAAAACGCTAACTTTAACACATAAACATATCACCAATCCACTACACTCCTTTGGGTCCGTGTGAGAGATAACTACCACTCACCAAATCACCAAAACAACCTAAAATCAATCAACTTCAGATCTGGACAGCAAAGATCAAGGCTTGATCCGGCAATATCTCGCTCCAATCGATGAATTCTAGCTCGAACGGATGAAGATCTTCAACTTTGGCACTTGGATCTTCGATCTCGATCTTCGATCTTGGATGGATGTTAGAATTAGATTGGAATGGAGAAAAGAAGATGAAGAAATGTTGTAGTCGAGTCTTCAAAATGGCAGCACTTCGTCGCTTCAAAAACCGGTGCCAAAAAGTGAGCCAAACCCCTCTATTTATAGGCTGAATCAACCATAGCTCGGCTGTCCCTTAGGTCGTCGCCGACCCAACACTTGAGTCGCCCCCGACTTATCTACACAACCGACTCACCAGGCAGCCGACCCACACTAAGTCGTACTAAGGTCCTATTTGCCACACGACTCACGACCTACAGCCTCACCGACTCAGAGACCTAACGACTCAAAAGCCTAAGTCCCTAACGACTTATCCACTAAGTCGGCCCACCGACCTAAGCCTTAGCCGACTCAACATCTACCGACCCAACTCCCTAAGTCGGTCACTTCCTTAGGTCGGTCTAAACTACTGGATCCCTAACACTATGAGTCGGCAACGACTCATTTTGCTAACCCTTAACCCGCTGACTCGGCCTAGACCATGAGTCGTTCCTCTCTTGACTCGGTCACATACTAACTCGGCCACACCTACACTCGCTCCTTCTCTAAGTCGCTCTAACACTATAGGTCATTAACTCTCATGAGTCGGCCGCCATGAGTCGGTAACGACTCAAGCCTTAACTCGGCTATGACTCATCACCTGACCCACTAACTCGTCCAAACGACTTACCTAACTTAAGTCGGTTGCTTCCTTATCTCGGCCAACACTCCAACCCGTAACCCCTCCTTGAGTCGGTCCCCTATGAGTCGGTCACGACTCATCCCTTAGCTCGGCAATGCTCATGAGTCGGTCACAACTCATACTCCACCCGGGTTAACTTCTAAACGACTCAAGCTAGAGGCAACACAAACAACACTATCGACCTGCAAATCCTACGATCTATCGACACGTAAAATACGGGTCGTTACATTCTCTCCCCCTTAGGAATTTCGCCCCCGAAATTCCAAGCAAACAACAGAAATCAAAGATATTCCGCATGCCTACCATCCATAGCAATCAACAAACCATGCATCCAATTCTAGCCTAGCATGCAGAATTCTAAGACTTAGAACAAGCTACAAATTCATGAGATGTCACGACACTTTAGGGCCATACCTCGAAGAGTCCGGGATGAGCTGCCTTCATCCTCTCTTCCTCCTCCCATGTACAGTCGTTAACATCATCACTCCATTGTACCTTGAGCAACGTAATCGTCTTCCTCCTAAGCTGTTTCGTATCGGTTTCAACAATACGAAGCGGCTTACGAGGTCTCGAAACAACTGGATAAACCTCCAAGTCTTCACAGCTATCAGCAGAAACCACAGTAGTTGGGTCGTGCACATACTTCCGTAGATAAGATACATGAAAAACATTGTGCACACCCGCCATCTTTTCCGGTAACTCCAATCTATAAGCGAGCTTTCCAATTCGCTCGATAATCGGGAATGGTCCAACAAATCTCGGAGTTAACTTTCCTTTGTTCCCGAATCTTATAACATTCTTCAATGGAGAAATCTTCACAAAAACCATATCACCCACGTCGAATTCCAAATCCTTCCGACGATTATCTGCATAACTTTTCTGACGATCCTGGGCTGCCTTCATTCTTTGTCGAATGATCTCTATACAATCCGAAGTCTGTCGAATCATCTCTGGCCCAAGTATCAGCTTTTCTCCAGTTTCCAACCAACATGTCGGAGAGTTACACGGTCTTCCATATAATGCCTCATATGGTGCCATACCAATACTCGACTGATAACTGTTATTATAAGCAAACTCCACCAAATGAAGGTGATCTTCCCATGATCCTCCGAAGTCCAAAACACATGCTCTAAGAAGATCTTCCAAAACCCGGTTGACTCTCTCAGTCTGACCATCTGTTTGAGGGTGATAAGCTGTACTCAAACACAACTCAGTTCCCAAAACTTCCTGGAAGCTCTTCCAAAATCTACTGGTGAACAATGGATCTCGATCGCTCACTATACTCTTCGGAACACCATGGAATCGAACTATCCACTTCACATAAAGCTCAGCCAGCTTCGATGCAGTCCTAGTCGATCGAACAGGAATGAATCTTGCACTCTTAGTCAAACGATCTACTATGACCCAAATCCCTTCATTCCCTGCTCTTGTCCTAGGTAGACCATCAATAAAATCCATCGACACTTGCTCCCATTTCCACGTAGGAACCTCTAATGGCTGAAGCAATCCACTGGGCTTCTTCTGCTCAGCTTTCACCAACTGGCAATTCATACACTTGGAAATAAAATTTCCAACATCCTTCTTCATACCTTCCCAGTAGTAGGTTCTCTTCATATCCCGATACATCTTATTTCCACCTGGATGAATTGTCAACTTCGAGTGATGACTCTCCCTCAGAACTTCATCTCTCAATCCATCTACATCGGGAACAACTAATCGTCCTTGCTTTCGAAGCCAACCCTCTCGATCGACCTCGAATTCCTTATCCTTCTCTGGTTCCAATCCAGATTCCAAATCACGGATAATCTTGACAAGCTTATCGTCTTTCTTTTGGCTCTTGCCAATTCTTTCCACAAGAGTAGGCCTTATTGATAAGTTTGCCAACATTTCAGGTTCCAATTCACATCTAGGCCTGAAATCAAATCCAGCCAAATACTCAAGACTCTTCCATTCCGAAAACATGGCTCCCAATCCTGCATGTCTTCGACTTAACGCATCAGCCACTGCGTTACCTTTCCCTGGAGTATAGGCTATACCAAAATCATATGATGCTAGGAACTCTAGCCACCGTTGCTGTCGAAGATTCAAATCCTTTTGGGAGAACAGATACTTTAACGACTTATGATCTGTAAACAACTCGAATCTAACTCCCAATAGGTAATGTCTCCATATCTTCAAAGCAAACACAATCGCCGCTAACTCCAAATCATGAGTCGGATAATTCCTTTCATGCGGCTTCAGTTGTCGACTAGCATATGCAACAACTTTATCCTTCTGCATTAGCACTGCTCCAAGTCCAGTACCACATGCATCGGTGTAAACCACCATCTCATCATTCCCACTTGGAATAGTCAAAACAGGAGCACTCGTCAGTCGCTCTTTCAGGATCACGAAAGCTTGCTCACACTTATCATCCCATTTGAACAACTGGTTCTTCTTCGTCAATCCTGTCAACGGTGCAGCTATCTTGGAAAAGTCTTTGATAAACCGACGATAATATCCTGCTAATCCAAGAAAACTTCTCACATCAGATGCATTCTTAGGTCTAACCCAATCCTGGATCGCTGCCACCTTAGCGGGATCAACCGCTATTCCATTTCCAGAAATAACATGACCTAAGAACCTTACTTCATTCTTCCAGAAGTGACACTTCGAAAACTTAGCCTTCAGCTGATGTTTCCGCAATATATCCAAAACAATCCTCAAGTGCGTCTTGTGCTCTTCCTCAGTTCTGGAATAAACCAAAATATCATCCACGAACACAAGCACGAACTTATTCAACTGATCTCTGAACACTCTATTCATAAGATCCACAAAATATGCTGGCGCGTTAGTCAACCCAAACGGCATTACCAGCCACTCATAAAACCCGGATGGTGTCCTGAAAGCAGTCTTCGGCACACTATCCTTTGCCACTCTCAACTGGTGAAATCCCGTTGCCAAATCCATCTGAGAAAACACCTTAGCCTCGTGAAGCTGATCAAACAAGTCATCTATTCTCGGCAATGGATACTTGTTCTTCTTAGTCACCTTATTCAGCTCACGATAATCCACACACAACCTCAACGATCCATCCGCTTTGGTTGCGAACACAACGGGCGCACCCCATTCGGACACACTCCTCCGAATGAATCCTTTCCGTAAAAGGTCATCAACTTGCACCTTCAGCTCTTGCTGCTCCCTCGGTGCCATCCGCCTAAGAGGCATCACAACAGGTCTGGCTCCCTCAACTAGATCGATACGAAACTCGATCTCCCTATGCGGCGGCAACCCTTTGACTTCCTCAAAGACATTCTCAAACTTGTTCACAATAGGCACCGATGACAGTCCATCCCGTGGAACAACCAGCGAATACATGAAGCTCATGAAGACGCCTTCCTCATGCTTACATCGTATCACAACCTTTCGCCCTTCCACATTCCCGACTGTCACCTCCAGCCTCTCACAATCAATCCTAGCCGCATACTTCCTAAGCCAGTCCATACCCAAAATAATTCCGAACCCCGCAAAGTTCAGAACAAAGCAATCACAAACAAACGAGCAATCATGACTCGAAACAACTAGACCACGGCATATCATACACAAACATGACGAACCCCCAACTGGATTAGTCACAACCAATGGCCTATCAACAATATCCGGTTTCAAACCCAACCGGCCTACCAAATCATCACAAACAAAAGAATGCGACGCTCCAGTATCAAACAACACTCTAACTGGAACACCACAAATGGAAAGAGTACCTTGAACCACCACACTCTTCCCCTTCTCTACAGCAGTAGGGACTCTTGAAGACGACGGCACAGCTTCCAAAGCATAGGCTTGCACAACCTGCCTATCTTTCCTCGGTTCTGGACAGTCCTTCTTAATGTGTCCCAGCTTATCACAGTTGTAACACTTCAACTGCACCTTCGGATTCTTGCAATCCCGAGAAAGATGACCCTTCTGACGGCAGTTATAACAAGTCACCTCGCCCTTTGGCTTCTTCTGACCATCCTTTCCCTTCTGTTGCTGCTGCTTCCTCTTCTTATTCCCACTCTGCTGTGGTTTAGATCCTTCCCTGGTTACAGCAACAACAGAACTTTCCCTAGGAAACAAACTCTCATGCCTCAGAGCTTTCTCCACCAGCTTCTCAAATGGATCGTCCAGATGATCCACTAACTGCCTTCCTAGATAAGCATCCAGACCAGTCACAAACTTTTCATTCTTCTGGTAGGGAGAATCAATATATGATCTGGCATACTTAGACAAAGCTTCGAACTCAGAAATATACTCCAGAACAGGCCTTCCGCCTTGTTTGAGCTCCACAAATCTCTTGAACAAAACAGACCTCTGAGCAGTAGAGATGAACTTGGCTTCAAATCTAACTTGGAACTGCTCCCAAGTAATCTCTTCTTCTGGTGTATCTATGGTGATAGAATTCCACCAATCCGCAGCCCTCCCTTGAAGCTGCCTCGATGCAAGCTTTCTCTTGGTTGCATCCTCAATCCCTAGATCACCAAAAATCCTTCGGCAAGCATCAATCCACCTCTGTACCTCAATAGTCGACTCCGTCCCTAAGAAAGCTTTTCCTCCAAGAGAAGTATAATCCTTGCAAAGCTTAGCAAAATCTACTGGCCTCGGAGCTTGGACTTGAACTCCCACATCCACTGATGATCCTGAAGCTGGTATCCTTCTCATGATCGAAGTCATCATCGCTTCGAACATAGTTCCATAATTAACAGCTCCTTCATCAGCACGGCTTTCCCTTGCAGCTGGTCTCCCTCTTCGACTCATCCTTAATATCTGTAATAAGAGTGATTAGAACACCTTAAGAAACAACTACATAAGGAGTTCAAATCCTTCTAGGCTACTATATTATATATAGTAATCATCCATCAAATTACAATTACGTCTCTCTTACGTAGTTACATCAGCGAGCGTTGGCTAAAATCGATTAACCAAAGCTCTGATACCAAATGTGACGACCGCCCATGACTCCCGCACCAAAACAATGGAATAGTGCGCTGAAAGGCGTGCCAGGTAGCCATGGACGATAGTCAGGGTAAAATAAAACAGCAAACTCTATCGTACAACTCACAGCGCATGGATAAAATACAATAGAGAAATATATAGTGAAGCCCCATAACAGAAAAATCGTCATATAAGCATCGTAGTAGTTTTATACAAACATGAATCATCCATACATCAAAGCCTCACTACAAACACTCAATCAGATATAACAGCGGAACACCCAGTACATATAGTAAGAAAACTAGTATACAAAGCCTCCTGCTCGTCTTCGTCATCATCAGCGTAGATCTCTAAGAACAGCACCTGTCACCTGCTACCTAGTCTGCCCATCCCAACATGGATGAACAGCCCAAGGTAATAAGAGGAGACATAAAACCTTGAGTCAGACAAAGTCTTAGTGAGCAGTAAATTAACTATCAAACATACCAAAAGAGCATAAGGAAATAAAGGAATAGGAACCAAACCATCCCACTCCACCTCTTTCTACAGTGATAGCCCCCAGACACACACTAAGGAGAAGTAAGCATAACATAGCAGATAAGTAAGGTAAAGCAATAATCACTCGAGTCAAGGACGATGTTTTCCAAATACAAACCCCCAAGGCCTAAACCAAGATCAGATAAGCACCCAGAAAACACCGCTCTTGAGGCCGAATGATGATACAACCAAACATCCAAACATCCATGACTCTGGCTATCACTGTTAACCTTTGCCTTGATTTCACCGTTAGTTGAATGACCGCCTGTCAAGGGCTAATGGTAACCCCGGTTTAGCCATAACTCCGCACGTCATCGTGACCCGTGCCTAAGCCGAACGCATCAGCCCAGAGTACTAGCACGTCATCATGACCCGTGCCTGGAACGTCATCGTGACCCGTTCCAACGTACTCTTGCTTTGAGTATGCTAGAACCTTCAACAACGATGAGATCTAAGCCTCCAAGTCATCCTCCTCGACGACCACTTCCATACTAGCTCAAGCGCCTCTCAAGCTAACCATTATCCACCCCAACCCGGACCGCATCACCGAGTTATAACTTTGCACGTCGTCATGACCCGTGCTTGGAACGTCTTCGTGACCCGTCCCATCACAACATATGTCTTGCCTCATCACATCATAGCAAAGTCTCTCAACTTGGAACGTCATCATGACCCGTCCCATCTCAACACAAGCCTTGCCTCATCATATCATCGCAAAGTCTCTCAACTTAACCATGCTTTGCCTTCTCGCATCATGGCAAGATCCCACATCCTCGAATCCATCCATATGAGCTTCCACATCCGCTTCATATGCTATCGGCAGCTTTCACCATTCAAGAGCCTTTCCACTTAGCTTTTGAATCATCTTCAACCATCTTGTTCCAAATCAACTACAAGCTAACTTGGAGCAATCAAATCTAACATACATTCAAACATTCAACCATTCAAACAAGATCTATTGAGTAAAATCAACTATAATGGCAATTTCGTAATTAAATGAGCAAAAGTCCAACACATATAAAATCATGGTTTTTAGCATAGATCTATCAAATCTAGAACATGGGTTTTGTCTCTAATACTTATTAAATAACTTTCATAAGTAAACATCTTCAAAAATGATGGATCTACATGCAGACTTAAGGAAAATGCGAGAAAACGCTAACTTTAACACATAAACATATCACCAATCCACTACACTCCTTTGGGTCCGTGTGAGAGATAACTACCACTCACCAAATCACCAAAACAACCTAAAATCAATCAACTTCAGATCTGGACAGCAAAGATCAAGGCTTGATCCGGCAATATCTCGCTCCAATCGATGAATTCTAGCTCGAACGGATGAAGATCTTCAACTTTGGCACTTGGATCTTCGATCTCGATCTTCGATCTTGGATGGATGTTAGAATTAGATTGGAATGGAGAAAAGAAGATGAAGAAATGTTGTAGTCGAGTCTTCAAAATGGCAGCACTTCGTCGCTTCAAAAACCGGTGCCAAAAAGTGAGCCAAACCCCTCTATTTATAGGCTGAATCAACCATAGCTCGGCTGTCCCTTAGGTCGTCGCCGACCCAACACTTGAGTCGCCCCCGACTTATCTACACAACCGACTCACCAGGCAGCCGACCCACACTAAGTCGTACTAAGGTCCTATTTGCCACACGACTCACGACCTACAGCCTCACCGACTCAGAGACCTAACGACTCAAAAGCCTAAGTCCCTAACGACTTATCCACTAAGTCGGCCCACCGACCTAAGCCTTAGCCGACTCAACATCTACCGACCCAACTCCCTAAGTCGGTCACTTCCTTAGGTCGGTCTAAACTACTGGATCCCTAACACTATGAGTCGGCAACGACTCATTTTGCTAACCCTTAACCCGCTGACTCGGCCTAGACCATGAGTCGTTCCTCTCTTGACTCGGTCACATACTAACTCGGCCACACCTACACTCGCTCCTTCTCTAAGTCGCTCTAACACTATAGGTCATTAACTCTCATGAGTCGGCCGCCATGAGTCGGTAACGACTCAAGCCTTAACTCGGCTATGACTCATCACCTGACCCACTAACTCGTCCAAACGACTTACCTAACTTAAGTCGGTTGCTTCCTTATCTCGGCCAACACTCCAACCCGTAACCCCTCCTTGAGTCGGTCCCCTATGAGTCGGTCACGACTCATCCCTTAGCTCGGCAATGCTCATGAGTCGGTCACAACTCATACTCCACCCGGGTTAACTTCTAAACGACTCAAGCTAGAGGCAACACAAACAACACTATCGACCTGCAAATCCTACGATCTATCGACACGTAAAATACGGGTCGTTACAATATCCATAATTTTATTAATTTCCAAATTAATCTAAACAAATTTAGATGTAAATTAAAAGCTGATAAGTCTATCCATTGCAGTGTTAATTTCTCCACTTCCTTATATTTAGAGTGGAAACGTTCACTTTATTTCCTCAACATTGTTTTATTTTCCTTAAAATGCTTATTTGTTACTTGCAATTCATAATGTAAACATTCCTATATTCTAAAATGATCAACTTATACAATATTAAATCAATTCTTATATTTCCAAATAATGTACATTCATAATGAAAACATTCTTACATAAATTTTATTAATTGCACTTTGTTTTTTTTCCCTTTTTCAATTGAAAGATTTTAATAAATTTATTTCCAATTAATTTTAATCTTCCACTTCAAAACAGACCCTAATTGATGAAATCAATTAAATAAATACGTGAACATTGTAATCCTTATTTATAGTCAAGCAAACATGTTTATAAAATTACAGTTTTCAACAAGCATTAAATTACATACTAAATAAATCTTTTTCTCTATTCAATTAAATAATCAAATGTTTATTCCATCTAAAAATTTTAAGTAGAAGGATTCCATGTTGGGTTCAAAATCTATTATTTTAATATCCTTGAATTTCAGTTTAATCTCTATAAACGAAATATTTAAACGTTAATTTCATTTATTTTGCAATACTTAATTAAACCAAAATATTGTTTTCTAAACTTAAATCTATGCTCCCATTGATTCATTCAATTTTCCCTATTTTGTATTATTTTAACAACTCATTTATAACTTTGAATCTATTCCCCAAATTTCACATTTCTATAGTTATATACATTTGAATTCCATCCTATTTAATATTTCAAATATTACGTCATTATCATTAATGAAATAAATATATTGTTAATTATTGCAATTGATTTTCCATTATAACTTAATATACTAAATAGGTGGTAAATCTTAAATACTTGTTCTCATTAACGATTTATTTCTACTTACAAATTAATGCAATTATTACCTATTTCCATCTTTATCTCCAATTAACGTAAAATGTTATATTCAAATTCCATAAATTTCAATAGATTCAAATTATCATATCTATGAAGAACATTTACGTTATTATCCATTTATTACCTTAACTTATTCAACGTAACATTTAATTTATATTTAATGCAATGATTTCCAAATCAATTGAATTGAATTAAATATATATGTATCACTCATAATAACTTGTGGTCACAACTCTTGATCACCATTAATAAGTTTATTATTTACAATCCAAAAATCGCCATTCTATATATATATACGAATTAACTAATTCAATATTTCCATTTCGTTTTCCTATCCTAAATTTATTACTAAGTGTATTTACTCCATTCCAACAAGTTGGAATTCCATTTTTACTATGCAATCATTTCCCTATTCACTTTTATTACTAACCCATCATCATTGCATTTATTGTCTTTTATTTATTTAATCAATTTACCCCATATTCCCTTAAACTCATACTAACGAAACATTCAATTCTATTTATCTCATAAACTCCATTTCATAAATCTACCTGCAATTTCTACCTAGAAATAAGGTTACATTTCCGTTGAAAATACATTTACATCTTACGTTACTACATTAATAGTTAGTAACGTTTATATCATCAACCATCACTTATGAATAATTAGTGTTTCCTATTTATTTTGTTACATTCACTTATATTCATTTATGAATAAATTGTTATTCCCTTTAACCTATTAATTACTAACTTTAATTATTGCAATTCATTTATCTAACATAAATTTTGAATCTATTTCCAAATTTTCATATTTCAATTAATTAAAACCTTACAATAGTTTACAAATAAAAGGGATTGTACTAATTACATTATTTATTTTCTTGCATTACTTTATTACCTCCGTTTATATTCAATTTCCGTAAATCAATATTTTATTCCATTGACAAATTCAATACTTGCAACAATTTCCACTATTACTATTAATTGCAGTATATAATTTAATTTGCAAATTTTAATTACCTTTGATACATCAAATTTCAATATTTTCTTTCATATAAACTAATAAGATTTTTATTTCTTTCTAAATTTTAAAAAAAATCCTATTAATTTAATTCATTTCAAACATCGAATTTACGCGGGTCGTTACACTCTCCCCCACTCAAAACTTTTCGTCCTCGAAAAGGAAAAGAAGGGAAAAATTAAATACAATACATCTTATCCAAAATATTTAACTTATAAACAATTAAATTTACAAAATTAATCACATTAAATAAGATATCCTATTTATAACTATTTAATCCTTTGTATTTAAATTATTAAAGTTTGGAAAAACATTTCCAAAATATTTCCAAGATACTGCATTTTCTTATATAATCCAAAGGGTTACAATTTATATGAAATATTTAAGCGGTTTCAACCATTAATCAACCAATCAATACAACAACCATCAACTTTACAAACAGCATACATACACAAGACAAAGCAACCATTTAATCCAACAAACAAAATAGTTGTTCGGGTTCAAAACTTGAAATTGTATGGAATGAAAATAACTATCAAGTGCATCCTTTACTCAACAGTCTTAGATGGAACAACGATAGATTATTTATTCATCCAACAACTTCAAATTCTCTTGTCCAACCAACCATAAGTCAAACAATAACAATTCAAACCAACAACCAAATTAACTTATTATACATTTGTTTCATGCTTTAGTTGTTTAATTTCTTTTCTTTCATTTATTGAGTGCTTCATTCATTACTTACAATTTTCATTTTTCATTTATTACAATATTCATTATATTTGCATTCCGTTTTATTTACTTAAGTTTATAATCATCTATTTATAATACTTAAAATTTCCATTTTAACTTAAGTTTATACATTTAATTCTCATTTTGTAACAGCAAATTCATTGAATACCTTTATTACCTCAAGCTTCACTTATAAGATTTCCCCTTACATTTTCTTACTAACATTGCAACTTTTATTATATGGTAAGTTATATATATGCTTTAAGAATGTAAGTGAAAATTATACAAGTTTCTTCTCAATTTCTTTAACTAATTAATGGTTTAATAATTATATATATTCGTTTTATAAATTACAATTTCAACTTACTTTTAATTTCATTCATTTATTTAATGCTTACATTTCTATTATATTTAATAATGGTAACAATTTAACTACACTAAATTTGCAACTTTATACATCAATTCTTATAAACGAAGAAGTTCATTAATTCATTTAATAATGTTTACAATCGTTTATTTACATTACTTATCTTCCTATTGTATTAAATTTTTACTTTAATTAAAGGTACCAATTTCTACACTTAATTGAACTATTAATTAACTGGAACTTAAGAACCAAATACCGGGTTTAATTTTTAAATCATTTAAAATAATAGATAGATATCTATTCTTAAAATATATATATATATATATATATCCAATTATAATTAAAACGATAAAAATTTCTTAAACAATTCTGCAGCAAATTTCTACAGTGGCCTTCCTACTTCGAAACTCGAAAATGAAAGTCGATGATGCGTGCACTCATCACCGAAATTATTTTCCAGCAACAGGGAGGAAAGTACAAAACTTATTTTTTCCGAAATCTTCTTTAAAACAATTTTTCCGAATTATATTGAAATATTTATATCATAAAATACTAATAAATAATATTATTATATTCCAAAATTTATTCGAAAGAAATTTCAAAACCCTGGAACTTAAGTTCTAAATTTCCAAATTTCATCAATCTTATTTTCCAATCTAACTTATATTATTAATTGCACTTTATCACCTAACAACCAATCTATTGTAGCCAAATATAGATATAGATTGAAAATTTTATTTTATATATAGAAAATATAATAGGAAAAATTATTTCATTCACCTATATTAAAACAGATATTATGTCGGTCTGTCTTATTTAGTGTTTAGAAACCCCTATTGATGTCACAGCGTCCCATGCATCAACCAGAATTTATAAATACAAAACGGAACAGATTAACACAATATTAAAACCTTTTTATAACACTAACAAGTACGCTCTCTCATATATATACACTCAGCGACTCCCATAGGGTATTACTACCCTATTAACAAAGAGTCAAACCCCACAAAGCCAAGGTTTATCGCTAAACCAAAGCTCTGATACCAACTGTAACGTCCCGTCTTTTCGCACGATTTAAATCGACACACGTGCCAGTTCAACCATACGGAAGGGCGGATTGTTATGGGGTAAATAAGAAAAACGAGAAAGAAATAAAAGAAAACAGAATCTCGCAGCGGAAGGATAAAATATAATAATAAAATGTATAGTTTATAAATCTGTTTACAAAACATTTATATACTACATATCGGAGTTACACATACCAATAACAATGCAGCGGAATTAAATGGTGTAGTGGAATAATATAGTAGATACAAGTAATACAAATCTTCGTCTTCGTCCTCCAGAGCTAAATCCTCAAATCCTGAAACGCTCGGACTTACCCGAGCGAATTGAAAAGACAAAACACTCGAGTCGGAACTAAAAGATCTTATGTGAGTTAAATCAACAGGAGTAAATATGAGTGCAGTAACTCAAGAGATGCTCGGGATTTACATCTCCTAAGGATCCGTTAAACTATTTACTATGTAGTATATTGCGCTATTATAATAGTGTCTAATTGTAAAATAAACTTACTTTTTAATAGCGTTAAGGGGTTACCCATATAGCCCTTAACACAGAATATATTCCCATAGTCTATACAGTACCGTAATCTCCCCCGTACTGGGTGTCGTCAGAGGGCACTCCATAGGTATGGTAAAAAACAAAACTCGTAGTAAAGGCTCGGTATGGTAGGTGACAAGGCACAACTAGGCAATACCAGGGAAGATATACCAATTGCTATCCGGGCTGGTGGAAACGCGTAGCCGCTGTTACCGCCCACCTCGAACAAACTCCCCTAAAATCAAAAATAGAAGTGGCCACTGAATCAATCCAAAGTCAAAGTATAATATCGAAGAGGAGCGTCCGATCAGAGGTATGACCTCATTGGCCCGAGAATCACTCCTGTTTTAGCCACCTTATGCCAACTCACGGGAGTCGGGTCCACGTATTTACCTTACAGGAAACGTCGCCACCACCTACTTCATTCTGGAATCTCCACCACGTACACGGTTAGTCAAAGTGGTTTTCGGTATCGACGGAGAGTATGTCCATATCTGATTCCGGTCTCTTTGCCAACCCATCGTTATTATAACACCGCGGTCATTTAAAAATAGTTTATACTTTAAAACCAGAGTAAAATTTTCCATTTCAAAACTATGAATACGATATCATATTAAAACCCAAAACAATATGATATCATTTTATCCAAATATATTTCTTTTCCAAAATCATACTGCTTTAAAATTTAAAATATCCGGAAACCAATATTTGACTTATACTTTCAAAGCATAATATTTCGAAATTCATATATTTTAAAACCATAACTTCTAAAACTTGAATGGTTTGGATATTCAACGGTATATAAAATAAATGGTTTGACTTTAAGGTTACTTTGTAAAGAAAATAATTTCCATGGCTTTACAAATATATTTCTTTATTTAAAGTCTAAACCAAAATTTAAATATCACTTTCAAGTTCCAAAACCACTTCAATTTCTATACATATATATATATATCCATTTGGAGTATTAATATTTCAAAACTAAAGTTAAAATTTATTCCTTCAACCAAATTAAATGTTCTATTATTTAGTCTTGAATATTTACATAAAAATCCATAAATAAAACTCCAATTTCTAGCAATTAAATATTTTCTTCAATTAAATTATACTAGAATATTCATTTTAAATTTATCTTGGAAAATTCCAGTTATAAATATCATACCTTAAAAATTTCCAAACTTAAACATATAATATAAATTATCAAATTCCATTTTCTCAAATTTTCCATTTTTATTTAACAGATTTATACACAGCCTAAATTCAAAAATTTTAACTTCATATGTATATATGTAGAAGAATAATATTTATAAAATATCAAAACTTAAAAAATTTTATAACTGTATCCCATCCAAACCATAGAAATCACTTTAAATATTTTATATATAGACCACGGTGCCTGTATATAATTTTCTATCCTATGGTCAAGTGATACGGATGTTTATCATTTCAATCCGCAAATTAAAAATAAAATTTGCGGTTGTATATCATTTCAAACCACAATCCCGAATGGAACGAAAAATGCATGATAACTTGTAGTTTAATGATATAAAATAAAATATCCATTCATCCATCATCATCCATCATCCAAAACAAAACAATATCAATATATATCCGATAATATATAACAGTTAATAACTGGCAGTTATATTCAAAAATAAATTTAACAACTATTAAACTAACAGTTTATCTTCAAATAAATAACTATAACTGTCAATCTATATGCAGAAATAAAATTTAATGAACAGTTATATTAAACAAATGCGATTTAACAGATATGATGAATAAAACATGCCAAACAGTCATAAATAAATCTCTACTCATATCTAAAATAAATTTAACAAACATAAAAACTTTTAGAAGTTGTGAGTGGGTTAAAACACTCACCTTTTGAATTTAAATCGAATTTAAATCCGATTTAAACCCAAAAATTCGACGGTCTCCGAATTGGTCCAAACTAGTTCCAAACTGTCCGGAATTTAATTACGATCCTAAAAAAAAAGTTTCGCGTGAATCCGAGGTCGTATGAAAAAGTTATGCAATTTAAACGATTTGAAAATCAAAATAAATTAAAAAAAACCTTAATTGAATACTCGCCACGTCACTATCGTCTTCCACGCGCTTTGGCTACAGGAGCATGCGAATATGTTCCCAGACCGAACCCAAAACGGAAAACGAACACCACCAGTAGATTGCGTATTCTGAGAACTCCAACATATAATTTTTCTGGAATTTTTAGAGGAGTTTGAATTTTGACTTTTATTTGGATTGAAACTGGATCTAGAAATTGTCAATTGCCATTGAAGATGAGAAGAAGTTGAAGAAGAGACTATACAGAGGAATGGAGATGGAGGCTAGGGTTTCACCGCCTATTTATAGATAGATCGCAAAAGAATAGGTGTGCACGAATTTTAACGTGTAAACGGAGGTGGTCCCAAAAGATAAATAATATTAATTACACACGTTATGGATTTAGGAAATAAATAAATTCCTTATCATTTACATTTTATTTTAAACGTATTTACAAATGTAAATCTAGACGTTTCGTTTACGTTTCAAAATATATCCACAATTTTATTAATTTCCAAATTGATCTAAACAAATTTAGATGTAAATTAAAAGCTGATAAGTCTATCTATTGCAGTGTTAATTTCTCCACTTCCTTATATTTAGAATGGAAACGTTCACTTTATTTCCTCAACATTCTTTTATTTTCCTTAAAATGCTTATTTGTTACTTGCAATTCATAATGTAAACATTCTTATATTCTAAAATGATCAACTTATACAATATTAAATCAATTCTTATATTTCCAAATAATGTACATTCATAATGAAAACATTCGTACATAAATTTTATTAATTGCACTTTGTTTTTTTTTCCTTTTTCAATTGAAAGATTTTAATAAATTTATTTCCAATTAATTTTAATCTTCCACTTCAAAACAGACCCTAATTGATGAAATCAATTAAATAAATACGTGAACATTGTAATCCTTATTTATAGTCAAGCAAACATGTTTATAAAATTACAGTTTTCAACAAGCATTAAATTACATACTAAATAAATCTTTTTCTCTATTCAATTAAATAATCAAATGTTTATTCCATCTAAAAATTTTAAGTAGAAGGATTCCATGTTGGGTTCAAAATCTATTATTTTAATATCCTTGAATTTTAGTTTAATCTCTATAAACGAAATATTTAAACGTTAATTTCATTTATTTTGCAATACTTAATTAAACCAAAATATCGTTTTCTAAACTTAAATCTATGCTCCCATTGATTCATTCAATTTGCCCTTATTTTGTATTATTTTAACAACTCATTTATAACTTTGAATCTATTCCCCAAATTTCACATTTCTATCGTTATATACATTTGAATTCCATCCTATTTAATATTTCAAATATTACGTCATTATCATTAATGAAATAAATATATTGTTAATTATTGCAATTGATTTTCCGTTATAACTTAATATACTAAATAGGTGGTAAATCTTAAATACTTGTTCTCATTAACGATTTATTTCTACTTACAAATTAATGCAATTATTACCTATTTCCATCTTTATCTCCAATTAACGTAAAATGTTATATTCAAATTCCATAAATTTCAATGGATTCAAATTATCATATCTATGAAGAACATTTACGTTATTATCCATTTATTACCTTAACTTATTCAACGTAACATTTAATTTATATTTAATGCAATGATTTCCAAATCAATTGAATTGAATTAAATATATATGTATCACTCATAATAACTTGTGGTCACAACTCTTGATTACCATTAATAAGTTTATTATTTACAATCCAAAAATCGCCATTCTATATATATATACGAATTAACTAATTCAATATTTCCATTTCGTTTTTCTATCCTAAATTTATTACTAAGTGTATTTACTCCATTCCAACAAGTTGGAATTCCATTTTTACTATGCAATCATTTCCCTATTCACTTTTATTACTAACCCATCATCATTGCATTTATTGTCTTTTATTGATCTAATCAATTTACCCCATATTCCCTTAAACTCATACTAACGAAACATTCAATTCTATTTATCTCATAAACTCCATTTCATAAATCTACCTGCAATTTCTACCTAGAAATAAGGTTACATTTCCGTTGAAAATACATTTACATCTTACGTTACTACATTAATAGTTAGTAACGTTTATATCATCAACCATCACTTATGAATAATTAGCGTTTCCTATTTATTTTGTTACATTCACTTATATTCATTTATGAATAAATTGTTATTCCCTTTAACCTATTAATTACTAACTTTAATTATTGCAATTCATTTATCTAACATAAATTTTGAATCTATTTCCAAATTTTCATATTTCAACTAATTAACACCTTACAATAGTTTACAAATAAAAGGGATTGTACTAATTACATTATTTTTTTTCTTGCATTACTTTATTACCTCCGTTTATATTCAATTTCCGTAAATCAATATTTTATTCCATTGACAAATTCAATACTTGCAACAATTTCCACTATTACTATTAATTGCAATATATAATTTAATTTGCAAATTTTAATTACCTTTGATACATCAAATTTCAATATTTTCTTTCATATAAATTAATAAGATTTTTATTTCTTTCTAAATTTTAAAAAAAAAATCCTATTAATTTAATTCATTTCAAACATCGAATTTACGTAGGTCGTTACAACCATCCCTTTAAACAACATACACAACAAAACAAAACAACCATTCAATCAACAAGCAAATAGTTGTTCGGGTTCAAAACTTGAAATTGTACGGAATGAAAATAACTATCAAGTGCATCATTTACTCAACAATCTTAGATGGAACAAAATAAATTATTTATTCATCCAACAATTTCAAATTTTCTTACCCAACCAAACATAAATCAAACAATAACAATTCAACCCAACAAATCAAATTAACTTATTATAAAATTTATTTCATACTTTAGTTGTTTGATTTCCTTTCTTTCATTCATTGAGTGATTGCCTCATTTATTTTTATTTATTACTTACAATATTCATCTTTCATTTTAATGTCATGTAAGTCTCTTTTATTGCATTCCATTTATGCATTTCTAAATTTTATTCGTTTATTTCTCACAGTTTCATTTATTATAGAATTTCATTCTATTTACTTAAGTTTTAAAATCATCTAATTATAATACTTACCTTTAATTATGGTAAAATTTTAATTTACAACTTAAGTTTATAACATTAAATTCCCATTTATAACAGCAAATTCATTGAATACTTTAATTACCTCAAGCTTTACTTGTAAGATTTCCCCCTTACATTTTCTTACTAACACTGTACTTTTATTATATGGTAAGTTATATATGCTTTAAGAATGTAAGTGAAAATTATGCAAGTTTCTTCTCAATTCCTTTAATTATATATTTGTTTTATAAGTTATAATTTCAACTCACTTTTAATTTCATTCAATTATTTAATGCTAATATTTCTATTACAT
Source organism: Allium cepa (assembly GCA_030765085.1). Classification (NCBI taxonomy): domain Eukaryota; kingdom Viridiplantae; phylum Streptophyta; class Magnoliopsida; order Asparagales; family Amaryllidaceae; genus Allium; species Allium cepa. Next base: position 172,819,760 of record CM060932.1, read on the forward strand.
TTAATAATAGTAACATTTTAATTACACCAAATTTGAAACCTTATAACATCAATTTTTATAAATAAAGAATTTACTTTATCCATTTACTAAGGTTTACAATCGTTTATTTACATTGCTTCTCTTCCTATTGTATTAAATTTTTACTTTAATTAAAGGTTCAAATTGGCTACACGTAATTATACTATTAATTAACTGGAACTTAAGAACCAAATACCGGGTTTAATTTTAAATCATTTAAAATAATAGATAGATATCCACACTTAACATATATATCCAATTGTAATTAAAACGATAAAATTTTCTTAACAATTCTGCAGCAAATTACTACAGTGGCCTTCCCACTTCGAAACTCGAAAATGAATGTCAATGATGCGTGCACTCATCACCGAAATTATTTTCCATCGACAGAGAGGAAAGTGCAAAACTTATTTTTCCAAAATCTTCTTTAAAACAATTTCTTTTAAATTATATTGAAATATTTATATCAGAAAATACTTATAAACAATATTATTATATTCCAAAATTTATTCGAAAGAAATTTCAAAACCCCGGATCTTAAGTTCTAAATTTCCAAATTTCAATTATTTTATTTCTCAATCTTATTTCTATTATTATTTACACTTTATTACCTAATAACCAATCTATTACTGCCAAATATAGATATTAGTTTGAAAAATTATTTTATAGAAAATATAATAGGTAAAATTATTTCACTCACCTGTATTAAAAACAAATATTATGTCGGTCTGTCCTATTAAGTGTTTAGAAATCCCTATTGATGTCATAGCGTCCCATGCACCAACCAGAATTTATAAATACGAAACGGAACAGATTAACACAATATTAAAATCTTTTTATAACACAAACAAATACGCTCTCTCATATATATACCCTCGGCGACTCCCATAGGGTATTACTACCCTATTAGCAAAGAATCAAACCCCATAAAGCTAAGGTTTATCGCTAAACCAAAGCTCTGATACCAGATGTAACGTCCCGCCTTTTCGCATGATTTAAAATCGACACACATACCGATTCAAACCATATGGAAGGGCGGATTGTAATGGGGTAAATAAAAAAACAAGAAAGAAAAAAAAGAAAACAGAATCTCGCAGCGGAAGGATAAAATATAATAATAAAATATACAGTTTATAAATCTGTTTACAAAACATTTATATAATACATATCAGAGTTACACATACCAATAACAATGCAGCGGAACAGTGTGTAGTGCACTAGTATAAATAATAATAATATACGTCTTCGTCTTCGTCCTCCAGAGCTAAATCTTCAAATCCTAAAACGCTCGGACTGACCCGAGCGAATTTGAAAAGACCAAAACACTCGAGTCAGAACTAAAAGATCTTATGTGAGTTAAATTAACAGAAATAAATATGAGTGCAGTAACTCAAGAGATGCTCGGGATTTACATCTCATAAGGATCCGTTAAACTATTTACTATGTAGTATATTGCGCTATTATAATAGTGTCAAATTGTAAAATAAACTTACTTTTTAATAGCATTAAGGGGTTACCCATATAGCCCTTAACACAAATAATGCCAATAGTCTATACAGTACCGTAATACCTCCTGATCGGGAGGCTACCAGAGGATACTCCATAGGTACGACACAAACAGAAACTCGTACAAGGCGCGCTAGGGTAGGTGACACGGCACAACTAGGCAATGCCAGGGTAGATATACCAATTGCTATCCGGGCTGGTGGAAACGCGCAGCGCGCAGCTACCGCCCACCTCGAACAAACACCCCCAAAATCAAAGAAATCAATAGTGGCCACCGAATCAATCCAAAGTTAGAGTATAGTATCGAAGGAGTGTGTTCGATCAGAGGAATGACCTCATTGGCATGAGAATCGCTCCTATTTTAGCCACCTTATGCCAACTCAAGGGAGTTGGGTCCACGTATTTACCTTATAGGAAACGCCGTCACCAACCTACTTCATTCTGGAATCTCCACCGCGTACACGGTTGTTAAAGTGGTTTTCGGAGTTGGCGGAGAGTATGACAACTTCCGATCCCGGTCTCTTTAACAACCAACGTTATTATAACACCGCAGTTATTTAAAAATAATTATTCTTTTAAAACCAAAATAAAATATCCATTTAAAACCCATATAAATACGATATCATTTATTCTTAAAACCCCAAATCAATACGATATCATTTTATTTTCCAATATATATTCTTTCTAAAACCATAGGGTTTCCAAAGTAAAATATTTAGAAATCAAAACTCTTGAATATAATATTTCCAAATTATACTACCTTGAAAACATAACTTTGAAACAAATTTCCACCTCTCAAATGGTTAAATATTAAATTTCTTTTATAAAACAAAATAGCTTCTTTACATTTCACAAATCAATTCCAAATATCGATTTAAACTTCCAAATACCATTTTCAATTCTTATGTTTCAAAGCTTTAAATATTTCACTATTTCAAAAATAACTCATTTGACAAACCCATACATATATATATATATATATATATATATATATATATATATATATATCAAATTCAATTATTTATTATTTAGACTTGAAATGTTTACTTAGTGAATTCAATATAATTTAAGTAAAACCTTTAACTTCACATAATTGGAAAATCTTTCAATTTATTAAACTTGATATATTCCTTTAAATCAACCTAGTATTCATTTAAATCGCTTTACACAAAAATCAAGTTATACAAATCATATCCTTTAAAAGTTCTAACTTTTATAAAATTATGATTTAACTTAATATTCATCTTCCAACCTTATTCTCATTTAAGTCATTAAACTCCAGAAATTAAACTTTAAATGAATGCTTAATCGTCTTTGATCTCAAAAAATCAAACTTTATTTTATACTTCAAATCAATTTTATACAAAGCTTAAAACCGAAAATTACTATATATATATATATATAACCAATTTAATATCCCATAACCATATATATATAGCTTTACAAAACCATAAAAACATTTCAAAATATATTTTATATATATACCGCGGTGCCTGTATGAAATTTTCTACCCTAAGGTCAAGTGATACGGATGTTTATCATTTCAATCCGCAATTTAAAATAAAAATGCGGTTGTATATCATTTTAAACCGCAATCCCAAATGAATGAAATGCACGATAACTTGCAGTTTATACAATATAAATATAGCATACATTCATCCAAATATCAATCATCAACCATTATTTGCAATCATCATCCAATTTAAACAATCATCGATATAGAGCATATAAATTTATACTGGTAATAAATAACAGGTATTAACTAACAATGTATATTCAATAATAAATTTAATAACTGTTAAACTAGCAGTTTATATGCAAATAAATAAATTTAACTGTCAATTTATATGAAATAAATAAAATTAATTAACAGTTAAATTAAATAAATGCGAAATAACTGAGATGATGAATAAAACGTGCCAAACAATCATAAATAAATTTCTACTCATATCTTAAATCAATTTAACAAACATAAGAAGTTTTAGAAGTTGTGAGTGGGTTAAAATACTCACCTTTTGACTTTAAATTGAATTTAAATTCAATTTAAACCCAAAAATTCAACAGCTTCGTAATCTGTCCAAACCAGCGTCAACAGATCCGGAATCCCAACACGAACCTAGCGGAGAAAACCGCGCGTGAATTGGATAAAGTATGCGAAAGTTATTGGATTAAACGAGTTGAAAATCAAAAATAGAATAAAAATAAAAAAACAAAGCTCACCTTTTAAAAAAAATTCCACGTCACTCTCTTCCTGGAGAACGCGTTTCCTCACGCGTTTTGAGATGCCAACCGAAACCCTAACTCTACAGATTGCGTTAGGACCACCAGAGCCGCCACTTATATCCACCAAACGCGGCCGCCATGTCTCCTTCCACTCCGATCAGGCAACGTCGCCACCTTCCTCTAGCTAGGCCGACCTCGCCGACCACACGCGACCCCACGCGACCCCCCGAAATTGCCACGCAGCCGCCAACTTCCCCTTCCAATCACGGTCAATTTACACGCTCCGACCCAAGTGAACCGTATGGATGAACTCCTTAAAGCCTCCTCTACGCTGCATCATCATCGGATCGAGCCATGAACTCAAATCTACCGTTGAATCAAGCATATGCCTATGAACGGCCGAGGCTGTTTCAATTTTTTCTGGGCAAACAGTGCATTGAATGGAAAAACAAACAGCACCAGAAGATTTTTTTTACTGAGGGCTTCAACATATAATTTTTTCGGAATTTTCTGTGGACTTTTAATTTTTAGCTTTGGATCTAATTTGAATTTTGAATTAGGATCTAGAATTGTTTGTTGCCATTGAAGAAGAGGAGTACAGGGATTCCTATACGTAGAATTGAGGAATAGAGGCTGTTAGAGTTTATAACAGCCTATTTATAGACAAACTGCAATAGAATAGATGGACTCGAATCTAAACGCGCTACGCGATAGTTGGCCCAAAAAGCCCGTTCTGACCCCGGAACGAAATTGGGAAATCCCATAAATCAAAATAGGTAATTTAAAATATTATGAACGCGATGGAAAAAGTTTCACGTCCAAATTCGGTCGTATGCAGAAGTTATGCCGAAATCAATATTTTCAAATTGGTTTCAATTAAATCGATTTCAAGACGTTTCGCGTTCGTACGATCAAACGACAGGTCCGATTGCTACGAAACTTGAAACCCTACAATAATTCGCCGATACGGATCCGATGAAACCGGTTTCGTCGAAATCCGAGTCCGTGGCCAAAATGGCTATTTTTATATTGATTAATTAATTGATTAAATCCAAATTTCATAATTTAAATTCTAGAATTGGAAATTTTATCATCTTTATATTTCTCAAATGGTTATAATGATTTTAACCAATCTAAATGTCAGTATAGAGAAAACAAATTTATCGAGTCAAATGTAAATCTCAATTTTAATGATAAATTTCATTGAATTCACAAAATTATAAATTTTAGTTCCCAAAATTTCCATTAAATTAAATAATCAATGCTTGTTCCATCTATAAATTTTAAGTAGATGGATTCCAGGTTGGGTTCAAAATCTATTCTAATATTCTTGAATTTTAGTTTAATCTCTATAAACGTAATATTTAACGTTAATTTCATTTATTTTGCAATACTTTAAATTAAACTAAAAATGTCGTTTTCTATACTCCCATTGATTCATTCAATTTGCACTATTATGCATTAATTTAACAACTCATTCATAACTTTGAATCTATCCCCTACATTTCACATTTGTATTGTTACATAAATTTGAATTGATTACTATTTATTATTATTCCTTCACTGATAAATTTAATGTTTGCATTGGTTTTACTTATGCTAAATTTATTCCCCATATTAAATAAGGTTTCAAACAATCAATAACATTGCCTTAGCCCAATCCCCTTTTTTCCAATTATTTTCCTTCAAATAATTCATGTCTCTATAAAACTTACATTTACACTTTATAGTTATTTTAATACCTATTCCACACTCTTAACCCTTATCTTTACGTTCACCCACTTGTAATACTTAATTATATTTATTACAATTCAATGTTGGCATTTATTACTATTAATTTATTCAATGTTTACTACCCCTTATTTCAATTTCTTCCATTTACAGTTGCGACTTCACTATTCACAGTTACTTTTGTATACTCCTTTCCTATTTAAACCAAATATAACAAATTCCAATTAAATCCAATTTATTACCCTTAAAATAAGTCTTAACATTTGAATATCTCTATTAAATTAGAATATTTCATTTTTGTTTATAAATGATCCACTTGCATTAACATAATTCTTTAAATTTATTCCCATTTACGGTTAAACAATGTTATACTACATTAATCAATTTAATATCTTCCTTTATTTTCTCATATTCAAAGTATATCTAGGTAAAATCTTTCCACTACTTAAGTTATTGAATCTTATGCAATTTTTTGCTATAAGTAAGTTTTAAATTACCATTAACTGTACATTCAATTTCTATTCAATGTATATTTATGCTTTAATCAATTCGATATATACGTTTGTTTCCTTCTATTTGATTTATAACCTAGTATACATTTTCCTAAATCCTATTTCATTACATTCATTGATGGGTATTGCATTGAAATCAAATTTATTAGCTTATATCACAATATTACCATAAATTACAATTTGCTTACAAATTCTTATTCAATGCCCTAAATAAATAACATATTATTCAATACTTACTCTTGTTTTCTCATATTCCATCAAAATCAAATCACAACTTTTTACATTATTTCATTGAATTGGATTTTCATTTTTTTATATTGTTAACCTTAAATTACAAACTTATTTATTTAACCAAATTAAATCTTATGAAATTTACGGGTCGTTACAAATTCCATTCTAATTAATATTTTCATTAATATTTCACAAATTCAACATTTCTATTGGTTTTTTATATTAAACTTATAACCAAGTATGACAATTTACATTATTTCAATTTATTGCCATATAAATATTAAATTGTTAACATTTAATTACAATTGCTTCATCTAATTTCTACATTTGCTCCAACATAAATTTTAAGACTTTTATTTCTTTCTAAATTTAATTAAAAAAACATATTAAATTAACTCATTTTAATCATCGAATTTTACGGGTCGTTACAATGGCTGATATGATATTTATTTTGTGTGTTAAAGATTCAAGCATTAATTGTTGTTGTCTTTTTTTTCATGAGTACATACTTGAATATACATCTTTTCTTGCAAGCTTCATAGATATTTATATTTTCTTTTGTTCATACTTATCCTTATTTGTTCATATTTGAATGTATTTCATATGTTATCTTTATTTTTTCAGTTTTTTTAACTTATATTGTACACCCAAGAGTCACCTATATATTTTTATATCTATTTCTAGTATAAATAATTATTTTTATTTCTTTATCTTAAAGTTTAACTATCAAACATTTAATTCATATTAATATATCTTTAGGTTTTTCTTAAAACTAACTACCCATAATTTTGTTTATATAAATAATATTTTCAAACCCAAATCATTTTTCTAAATCATTTATTTAAATTTAAATTCAAATACAAATTCAGTATTCAAATTCTAAAGTCAAATTCAAATTTACTCATATATACATATACATATATATTTCAAATTCAAATTAATTCCAAAATCTATTCCAAAATTTACATTAATTATTAATTTAAAATCGATTCAAAATTTGGATCGTTAAAGATTCCCCCCCTTAAAAAAAATTCGCCCTCGAAATTTGCAGGCAGAGAAACAACAAAGATAGATACACAATGATAGAGAAACAGTTTTCCAGGTCAAACTGGATATCAATTCCGTATTTGGCTTACCAAATCAGAATATCAACAATATGAGAACAAACTCATTCAATACTACACAGGATACTCGGGTCATCAAATCTATGAAATATGCAAAGACTGGTTAGTCCGAAAGATAACTAACCATTCATAGAATATATCGAGACCCAAACAATAGATAAATGGATTTAATCTTCCACAATTCTCAAATACTAGATATGGATTCCAAACTCAAGTCGGAATACCCCAAAGTATATAATTTGCCCCTCTTCGGACTTTGATATTCACAAGAAATTACAATAGAAATTCAAATTTGGTTTTGATCGAAATCGTTTTATCGATACAAATCTTCATATTCAACTTTATATTTAATTTACCAATTTATTTCAAATAGAATTTCAAATTCATTTTAAGTTAAAAACGAAAAGCTAATAGAAATTTAACGAACAGAATACGAAATAGAGACTTATCTACATGATTCGTAAGGCCACCATCACACTGAAGCTTCTTCCTCGAGCTACCATAAAGCAAATTAAAGAATTGAAATCGAATCAAAGAAGATTGATAAAGAAAGATTGTTTCCGTTGTTGCAGGGTATTGACCATTTGCATTGGTACTTCCCTGTCCCGTATCTCGTCCTCTTCTTGCACTCGTACTTACTATCAGTGGATAATAAGAGAATTTACTAAGGCATTTGAATGGATATCTTAGGGATTAATCATTCTAGGGTATACTTCACCCTATCTCTAATGAGTTACTCAATGTGTTATACTCATGAGCTAAAGTTTCAAGCTTCAGCTCTGATACCAAGATGTTATGTTCCAAATTTCAGCATTCGAAAATCAACACCCGTACTCCACTTGTACTTGAATGCCGCAGATCCAAACGTCGAAATTTGACTCGTGCCGGAGCTTATAACACATTAAGTACAACACAGCTGACGAAAATGAATAATACATTTGATGTACAACATTTTGATACAATATCCTAATACAATGAAAATAGAATGATACAACTGAATATCAACACTATCAGAGATACAAGGAATAGCAGAGGAAAGATAATGCCTTCAATAAAAGACATCTTCAACATGCAACTGCAACACCATCTCCAAATTAAATATGGCTCGAACAACCATCAAGTTGCACCAAGATAAGCAAGGTCAGCAATGAAAGCTGAAGTGTAGAAAATGCGATCCACAAATCCAAAGGCTTCGAAGGCTATCGAATCAATTCCTACTATTCGACTATTTGAAAAACCCAACTCTAGGCTACCCGTGTGGAAAATAGTAGGCACCCAGAGTTTAGGAAAGGAACAATAAACTCCAGGTCGTTCATGGGACCGGTGTGAGTAAACAAAAACATTTTATCTTTAAAACAAACAAAAGAATTTAGATTGAAATCCACAATGCCTTTGGAAAATGAAACTACCATAAGGCCTCCCGCTACACACACCATGCAAATGCAGAATCGGAGGAGATTTCTCCTTATGATAGTCAAAAATGCTTGATACGCGAAAACCATTTTGATATTATTATTAGTGCATAGTGGAAAACATTTTGAAAGTATAATATTAATCGTAGCCAGCATACAACCATTATTGTATGCCTACTATAACTACCATGTTCAATAGCAGGTTACCGCCACATTCCATGGCAGGTTATACAACTAAAACCGTACAGGGTCCGTATTGTTTTGTTTGGATTTCCCAACAAATGGTCAGGCTAAGGAACTTCCTGTTGCCACATGGGAACACCTCTGGAGGGACGCCCCGAGAACCTACTCGGCTCTCTACCAACACAAGTCCGGTTACCCCCTTCCCGGGAAGTAAAACCTAAGATATGTCACCCCCGGTCCTTTGGGACCTTTATACAAGGATCCTCTACACCAACAACATCACACAGTAATAAATATACTACAGTGACCACATGAGTAAGTATCTGGGCTCCATGCCATGGTACTACCCTTTTCCAGAAGGAATGGTCACACCCTAGGGGAGCTACCCCTAAAACCTTGCCGCATCCTTCCTGTTTCGGCCATTACCGGGTTGTGAGGCTTGATGAGGTCTCGTCCACAAAGCTATACTTTTCACAAAGTCATGCTTTGATCACAAATGATCAACAAATGATCGTCAACACACAACAACACTTAGCATGCCACACTACCAAATTGGGACTATATCGCTAATAACCTTCAATTACATAACCTCCGAGCTCGTACGTCTCAAAGAAGGGTGTTAAGCTAAGAGAATAAATTCTCCGCCACCAACAGATATGTATTTGAAAGAAATTTGCTTTATACCTCAAAGTGTAGTGTCAGACATACAACCACACAAGTCTGTTCCGGGTTCGAACAGAACTGAAGGCACTTTCGAAGAAGCCTTTGCAATCTAGGTATTCACAATCCCGATCGGACTTCCCATCACTTAGAAAATCTCTATACCGACGCAACTCAGTGTAGAGACAATCGATAGGTTATCCTATCGTTCTCGCAAATACCCGGTCTTCACCACCGGTCTTCAAATGCTATCCATAACGTTGTATCATTATTCGAAATGGGTTATATAACACAAAGGCCCTCTCTCGGCTAAACCGAATAATGAGCGTAAGATTTAAAAATATATGGATATAGGATTTCAGTTAAGTCACAACTTAATATCCAAAACTTTTCTTTCAAATGGTTTAAGCAAATTACCATTTCAAATCTTTTTAATTAAAAAGATTTATTTCACAAAGTTTTCCAATCTTTCACAAAGATTAATTTACGGCTTTTCAAAATAATTCCATTTCAAATTGGATTAACTTATCCAATCTTTAAGTTAAAGATTTAATTCATAGCTTTTCAAACCATTTCCAATTCAAAGCTTTTATATGAAAGAAACAAGGTTTAATAATCTTTCACAAGGTTAAAGCTGATTACATTGACATAAGTTGAAGTCATTCAAGTATATTACTTGGATTTACATTTAAATTTCCAAAACCATATTTTTAAATGGTAAAAAAAACCCATATAAACACCTTTATAACTTGTATAATCTTTTTAAACCATAATTTCCAAATCATTGAATTTGAATTCAAATTTTAATCAAATTATTTAAATTTCAAGTTTTATTAAGTTATTTAAAATAACTTTTATTTTTTTGAAACTCATTTTCAAAAACTTTCAATTCCAATTCCAAAATTATTTTTGGATTCAAAAACTCAATCTTTAAATTTGTTAAAAACCTACGACTTAACCGATTTCCTCGTGCAATCCATATTTGTGCGTGTATGGTGTAGTCCAGGGGTTTTACCCAAAAGTGCAACACATCAATCATCATAACACATATTTAAACACATCGAAATTGATAAGCGGTATAATCTATAACGCTTATCGTTCATTCATAGATAAGTAATATAAATTTATCACAGATAAATATATTACATTCATTACAGATCACACTAAAACAATTCATAGCACAAAGCATAACATATCAGAAAATCAAACTGTTCGCAATATTTGACAATTACCTTAAATAAATCAAATTAAACTCAATTAATTACCATGAGCAATTAATTTCTTAATTACTTTCATAAAGTAATTACACTTACACAATTTCATAAATGATTATCATTAATTAATTAATTTAATCAATAGTTAAAATTAATCACATAAATTAATTATTTAAACAATCTTATTTAATGACCTTCATGAACTAATAACAATTCTTTAATTACTTTGCTAAAGTAATTACTTACATTAATCATCATTAATTAAAATTGATTAACCATTAATAACTCGTTAATTAATCCTAATTATTTGATCAATTAAGTGTTAGTTGTAACTTAATGAATTCTTAAATACAATTTAATTATTCCTTAATTAAATTATCTTAAATTTAATTAATAAATTTAAACTTGTAATTACTAAGTTAATTAATATAAAACATTAATTATCCATTCTACTTAACTTAATAGTTAATGAATTACAAATCATTCAATCTTTGTTTACTTAAAAGTAAAACTCATATTTATTAATGATTTAATTAACACTCACAAATATATTGAAAAAATTGATTTTCAACTTGCTTTTAAATTCACACGTTAAAGTATTACCTTTGTTATAAAGAAATTTAAAAGAGTTTAAAATCAAATTCCTTTTAAATTCAACATATTTAAAGATTTACTTTAACATTTAACTTAGTTAAACATTTAAAGTTTAAAACTTATTTCATTTCCAAATCTGGATTTCAAATTTAGTTTTTTAGTTCAGGTTTCAAATTTTCCTTTAACTTTGTTTAAAAATCTTTTCCTTTACAAATCAGATTCTAATTTTAAATTCAATTCCCCTTTAAAACACTTAATTGTTATTAAAACAATTTAAACTTAAAAACTTATTTATGCCCAAAACTAAGTTGTAAACTAACTTAAGTTTATATTTAAACTTTTGTTTTTCAAAAAAAACTTGTTTTTGTTTTAAAATTAAATTTTAAAATTCAAAAAAACAAAACTGGTCTGTTTATAAAACCTGGACAAACATTGACCCGAGCCCTACTATACTTGCTTCGAGCAAAACCCTATGCTACTTCGGTCCAACACTCGAATCACTCGAGAGAAACTCGAGCCCAAAATCTCTGCAACACACCAAAACTTCACCAGACAAAATCACTGTGCCCTGCATATGCACGATGGCTACGACCCTCTCCGGTCACCACCAAGACTTCGAGCATGATGACGATCAACCCTGAAACTCATCACGATCATCAGATCGTAACAACCTGAAATCAAAATCGAGCGCCCAAATCAAAAACTGGAAACAACAGGCACACCCTATCCCAAAACCTGAAAACATCTCGCCCTTACGTCTCTGACCACCGTGTTGTTAGAACCTCCGGTCACGACATCATCAATGCTCCAGCTAACCACCACTTTAAATCCCGATGCACTCGATCCACTGGGAAGAACGAGATGTCAAAAACTCGAACCTATATCAAAACTAGGTTTACAGATCAAATCGAACAACCACCATCACCATGGTGATCTTCCACCACCTCCACCATTTTTCCCTTAGTCACTAACCACTCTACCATCACCAGAAGGAAACTAGACCTTCCAGACAATTGAGATCAATAGAGACACTCAAATTTCCATTTTCTGGTTAATCCAGAATCTGCTATCAATTCCCTCTACTAAAAACTTCCATTTTAGTTTGAAAAATCAATTTTTGTTTTAAGCATTTGATTCATATACCTGAATCAAAGATTCTTGACAGTTTATTTTTGAATTATTTTTAGTTTACTATTGTAGGATCGATTTCACCCTAGAGTGGGGGTGAATAGGGTGATAGTGTTAATTATAAAAATTAATCGAGGAAGCTTATAAAATATTCAATTCAGATCACAGAATAGCAGCACAGATATCGCAGAATATAAATAATAGAAAAAACAGAACAACACAGAATTTACCCAGCTTCGGCAAAACCCTGCCTCCGTGCTGCCCCCAAGGTTTCTACTAGAAATTAGATAGTCCCTCGCTTACACACGTAAACTCGCTATACCCGCCATTGATTAATCTAACTCTACGCTCAAAACCTTGCCACAACTCAACCACCGAGTTGCGAATTTTCAAGCTACGCCACGTAGCTTGTCCCCTAGTCACACGACTAGAAATTAAAACGGTTTAAAAAAGAAAATACAAATTAAAAATAATTTAAAATAAAATAACCCTAATTTAAAACAACTAAGCCCAAAATAATATTATTAGAACCGGCCCACTCTTTATTCTTTAACCCGTTCCTTATTTCCTTCTTTGCTATTCTCCAGCCCGATCCCCTTTATTTCTTTGTTGCGAAAAATAATGGCGGCATGCATCTTCGTTCTTCAATCTGAAAATTAGGGCTCGTGCTCGATACTCTTTTCTCTGGAAATTTGGCGGCTTTCTCTTAGCTCTGAGGTCTAGGGCTATTTTGAAGCTCCGACTTTAAGTTGATCGAATCAGTGATTAATTGCAAGTCGTCTTGTTCGATCGAATCCTTGTTGCTTACTTCAGTTGCTTCGATGAGTTCGTTTGTTGCTTCGGGTAAGATTTTTAGCTCTATTCCTTTTTGATTTTCGTATTCGAACTCATGCCTTTATGCCGATGATGATGAATGGTTTATATAGAGTTCAATGCCCTAGATTTGCGTCGTATATTCTCTATTTGAATTTGTCATATTATTCACCTAGGCCACTTGATGATGCTCGAATGTTTGAGATTGATTCTGACTTTGTCAAATTCGTATCTTTCACGTTTCTTGGTTGACACGGTTTTGAATTTATTTTCGTGATAACCACGGCTTCTACTCCGTTCCTTTTTCTGTTGACCGTGACTTGTTCACTTCGACTTTGTTGTTACTGTATTCATGGTTTTGCTTCGACCACAGTCTTGCATTTTTACTTGAGTACTGGGTTGCTTCGTTGTCATTGACTTGTTTACCTCGGCTTTGATTTCGTGGCTTGTACTTGTATACTGCCGTGTCCTTTACTTGGTGTTGTAGCAGTTTGTATTTGCTGTTTTCCATGAACATGCTTCACTGCATTATTATTGATTTGTTCAAATGAAGTCGGTGAACATTTATGGCTGCACTTCAGTCATCCCTTCTGTTTGCTTTGGCTTCATTGACCTCGGCTAGATCACTTGTTGGCAATTATGTGTATTGATTTACTGTTGAGTTGTATCTTCTTGTAGTTGTTGAGCTTTGATGCATATTGCAACTTGGACATTGTTTCATCTGACTTCGGTCTTGATACCTGGCTTTCATGGCACTGAATCTGAACTGTTCGTTTTATATTTTTCTTATACTACCGCATATCACTGCATAGACTTATTTATTGTTTTTGTTCATCCATGTGTAGAATTTGTGAAGTGTCGTGACCGTTGTTCGTTCCACTGTGCACTGCTTGACTCGAAGTCTAGTTGCCTCCTTGTGATGATCACTTCTGCATTGTATATGTTGTCATTACTTTGTGTATTCATATAGTCTGGTGGCATGGTCATCTTTGTTTTGCTCGAGTCTTGATGCTACTTGCTATTTCGACATGAGTCCACTGTGCTTGGTTGGTGCAGGCTTTCCATTTTCCTTTTATTGTCCAGTAGAGTTGATTTGGGTTCATATTCATGATGTTGAGCATTGGATTTTTGAAACTCTGTTGTTCTTGCTTGCATTGTCATCATGTTGGTTTGGTTGTGCTGTAGTCCAGTGCCCCCATACATATTGTCACTGAGTTGGTCTTGTCTGGTTTTCTTCTGGTTTGTTCACTGGAGTACATTATTTACTTTGCATACTTCATGCTTGCACTGTTCATTTATGTTGTCCAGACATTGTTGAGTTCTTGGCCATTTCTTGTTGATTTTTGAAATTTTACTTGAGTTGAATCCAGTTTCAAAAACTCAGGTTTGGCCTTGTGCTACTGACGAGATTTTGAATATATTGCACCTGAGTTGAACCTGTCCGTATATTTGGGTTTGACCTTGTGCTCACTTGTCCCTGTAGCATTATCAAGTGTATATCGGTGTGCATGGCCTTGTGGCATATACAGTGATACACTGTGTATGTCACAATTTGTTCGTGTATGACGAATGCAAATGTAAATGATGACGAACAACCCAAATAACTGAGGCAAATATCATTTTCAAAATTCATCTTTTATTTTATATTGCAAAAATATTTTATTTTCAATTTTACTGCGTTAGTGAATATTTTTGCAGATTACTCAGATGCTGGATTCAAACGAGAATGAAGTTGAAGATAAATACGAGTGTGAGTGATATGTAGTGAGGTGAATGTATAAAATAGTGATGTAATTGAATTTGTATCAAAGTTGTATCGTGAATAGTGAGAGCTTGAATTTGTACTATTCAAAATTGTAATAAATATTTGTTTGAATAACATATTCGTTTGAATTCAAATTCCGTGTTATTTATTTTATTCAGCAAATATTTATTTAATCTGTGAAAATAAATAGTATATTATCAAATACATTTAAGCGAATGTATATATGTTTATTATCATCAAACAAAAATCATATAAGCGCATATTCAACAACTATATGGTTCAGTATTTCCAGAGCTAAATGCAATTTGTTTTAACTTAAGCAATTTAAAACTAAAGCCTATGATATAAAAAATATATTTATTCAAAACTTAGGTCTTAATCAAAGCTTTGATCATGAGCAAGTAAATTTTGATTAGCTTTGAACCTGGAACTAAAGTCAGAGACAATCCAGACATACAGCAATGCACACACCAACCATTCATATATACACACAGAAATATATTTAAAAATATATTCACAAACATACTTAAGTTCAGAGATAAGAATTAAAACATTTTAATTGCGATGTTACTCATAGGGTTTTCAGGAAAAAGAACAAAGTTGTTTCCATTTTGCAACAGGCTTGAATTTTCTAGCTGAAACCATTTCTCTTGAATCTCTAGTTGTAGTTGATTGAATTGTTGTTTAATTTGTAGCTTGTTTTTTTATAAGATGCTCAGGTTGTGATTGTGAACGAACTGGAAATAAGAAGATGATATATAAAAGATTGTTGTACAGGCTGAAGTATGATGTTGATGCAAGATTTTTTTGTTTTTGTACTGAAAATATTTTTTTTTTAATTTTGGCCAGAGTTTTTTTCTTAATATGGTTGCTGATATGATATTTATTTTGTGTGCTAGAGATTCAAGCATTAATTGTTGTTGACTTTATTTTCATGAGTACATACTTGAATATACATCTTCTTTTACAAGCTTCATAGATATTTATATTTTCTTTTGTTCATACTTATCCTTATTTGTTCATATTTGAATGTATTTCATATGTTATCTTTATTTTTTTCAGTTTTTTTAACTTATATTGTACACCCAAGAATCACCTATATATTTTTATATCTATTTCTAGTATAGATACTTATTTTTATTTCTATATCTTAAAGTTTAACTATCAAACATTTAATTCATATTAATATATCTTTATGTTTTTTTAAACTAACTTGCTATAATTTTGTTTACATAAATAATATTTTCAAACCCGAATCATTTTTCTAAATCATTTATTTAAATTTAAATTTAAATTCAAATACAAATTCAATATTCAAATTCAAATTCTAAAGTCAAATTCAAATTTACTCATATGTACATATACATATATATTTCAAATTCAAATTAATTCCAAAATTTATTCCAAAATTTACATTAATTACTAATTTAAAATCAATTCCAAATTGGGATCGTTGCATATTTAACTTATGTAAAAGTAATTTTCAATTTAAGTTGAAATTTTCATGGTTTCAAATTTATTATCTTATTTTTTTTCAAACTATCTTTTGATTGTCCTTAATTCCCTTATCTTGCTACAGAATGGGAAGGCTATTGCTTATACCGGTCCGTTTAGAAATCTTTCTATAATCTTTGATAATCTTTGGTACTATTTTTGAATTTGAGCACTGCTTGCCATCCACAGACTGACGGTCAAACGGAAAGAGTGAATTAGATTCTCGAGGATCTTTTTCGTGTTGTGATCGTCTCCACCATGTTAAACATACCTATAACAATGGTTATTAGGTATAATTTCAATCTTCTTGTCATGCATCTTGTCTTATTAATATTCCATTCTATCTTTTTCTATGCTTTCCCGTACCTCATTCCTTTTCGGGGACGAAAAGTTTTGAGTGGGGGAGAGTGTAACAACCCTGTATTTTGTAATTATTTTAAATTGAAATTCCTGGTTTAAAAAATTTATTTTATTTATTAAAATGAATAAATTTTGTTATTTTAAATATAAATTTTGATTTTTATGTGATTTATAATTTCAAACATGAATAAGTAGAATATTTTCCAAAAATGTGGATTTTGGTCAATTTTATTATGAAAATAGATTAAATTTCAAGAATACTGCTTTTCCGTTTCGTTGAAATCCGATTTATATTGTGAATGTTATGCTTTTTACAATATTGTGTGTAAATTGTTTTATTTAACAAAATTGTTTATTTTAATTTATATGAATAATATTTTTTTGGTCATATTCATGTTCTAATATGTGTAATATGACATGTTATATATATAATTTTATTTTTAAAACATTTTTTTAGATAGTTATAATTTTCAAATGTTCATTGCATTTTGTTTACAATTTTTAAAGTCTAGTTTCAATTATTAAACAATTTTCTTAATTATATTCTATTTTTCCTTAAAATATTTATTTATTTTCCTTTTCATTTATTTTGTTTTCTTTTCTATTTTATTTTTTGAATTGTATTTTGTTTATTTTAATTTAAAAGAATTAGAAATACCAAGAGGCAAAGACCTTTCATTTGCTTGTGTCTTTTCATTTCACATGTGCCTTTTCATTTGCTTTTGACTTTTCAATTTTTTAGCCGTCCTTTTCTTTGCTTCAGCCGTGAATTTCACTTAGCATTCACCTGAAAATGTTTCCTCATCTCCTCTCAAAAACTCAAGGCACTTCAAAGAAAAAAAATGTTAATGACTTCCTTTATATCTTCTCGTCTTCACAATTTCAATGATTTTTGCTTGCTTCTTCTTCAAGTTGCTCGGCCACTTGACTCTCCACCCCTTCACCACTTACCACTCCATTACCAGCAGAAGCTCCTCCTCCTCTGTAACAACCCTGTATTTTGTGATTATTTTAATTGTATATTTTAATTATTTTAATTAAATTTTTGATTTAAAAACTTATTTTACTCATTTGGAATGATTAAATTTTGTTACTTTAAATACAAACTTTGATTTTGATATGAATTATCATTCCAAAGCATGACTATAAAGAATATTTTCCAAAGTGAATTTTAGTCAATATGGTCAAACTTTGACTTTTAAATTTAAAATTTGAAAATTTGAAAATTTGAATTTTATATTTTATTATGAAAATAAATAAAATTTTAAGAACACTGCTTTTCATTTCGTTGAAATCTGATTTATAATGTGAAAGTTATACCCTTTTAACTCTTGTGTGTAAATTGACGTATTTAACAAAATTGTTATTTTAAATTATATAAATAATATTTTATTTGGTCATGTAATGTTCTAATTTTATATTTATATGGGTAAAATAACATGTTATGTATATATTTTGGTTTTCAAACATTTTTAAAAGTGTAATTGACATTTTCCAATGTCAGTTGTATTCTGTTATAATTTTTAATTTCTAGTTTCAATTTATAAAGAATTAATTTTTTTTTATATTTTTCTTAGAAACTTATTTTTTTCTCATTCCCACTTTATTTAGTTCCTCATTTATTTTATTTATTTGACTTCTTATTTGTTTTAAAGTGATATAGAAATTTTATAAGGCTAGTGATATTTTATTTGTAAATTTTAATTCCTGTTTCCAATTTTTTAACAATTTCTTTAGTTCTTTTTCTATTTTTCTCCAATTTAATTATTTATTTTATTTTAGAAATGATAAATAAATTATTTTATTTCAAATTTTTACTTCATAATATTTTTAAAATGAAGTGGATATTTTTCCAAGACTAGTAGTGATTTATTTGTAATTTCTAGACACTGTTTTGGATTTTTAAGCAATTTCTTTTATTATTTTCTATTTTATTTAAATTTAATTATTTATTTTCATAATATTTCACTTAGTTTAGGTTTTTAAGAGTATTTACTGAATTATTGTTGTTTTATTTGTTTTAAAGAGAATGGAAAGGCAAAGACTCTTCCTTTTCTTTTGGCTTTTCACTTTCTAGACTTTTCATTTTTCATAACTCCATATTTATTTTCTTTTAGCCATGCAATATTCTTTGGTTAGCCAAGTATCTCATTTATATTTTCACGTAAAAAATATCATCTTCATCTTTCTTCACGGCTAGAAGAAAATTTGGGTAATGGCTTCACCTCTTTTATGCTTTTTCTTCTTATTTTCTATGAATATTTGCCTTGTTTTCTCATGCTAATTGATAGGCCTATCCTCCATACCCATGGCCACCACTCTCTAAACTTCTTCCATGCCACCACCACCACCTGTACTCCAGACCATGACCATGATCGTGCCCTCCATGGTGACCCAACCCCTCAAAATCCAACCTAAATCCATAAAAACATGCTATTTGACCACTACTTGCTCATCTACTTCAACCACCACCACAGCCACCACCCCTAGCCGCCACCACTCCTCTGACCAGACCACCACATGCCCCTCTAGATACTGTTCACCCATGGTGCACCCACAGGCGGACCTCACTCCCCATGGCCGAACCATTTTGATGACCAAAACTCCACAACATTGCTTAAAACCTCTTCACACTTCATGTTGTAACCTTCTCCACCATATTCCATTACCTAGGCCGTGCATACACATGACCAAATCTAGGCCAAACTTGTTCAAAATAGAGCCAAACAACATCCCTAGGCCGTGCCAAATAGTAGAGAAGGCAAGGTAAAAGACTGTGCATTCATATCTCTTTTTATTCAAAAGTTATTTCATTTCAAATTGGTATTGTATTTATAATTTGTTTTGATGTTTGTTTTGGGTTGTAACACAAGATTTGTAGCTTGGATTCACTCTCACTCAAGTCCATAGTCTTGTCATCATGCTTTTAATTTCGTTGTGTCATAGGTGTTGTTATCTCCAGCATTTAGAGGTGAGTAAATCTCACACGACATTTTATACTTATGCAATTGTGAAGCGACAACATTTGAATGTGTAGACTTATAAATGATGCTATAACTACCTGTGGTTATTTATGTATGATGTTAAATTTGTAAATTACTTGTCATATCACCTGCTACTGTTGTATATTGTTAACTGTTCATTTATATATGTTTATCACACTGCAAGTTCCCTGTAGATTAGGTTCACTGTGGGTTGAAATGATACATACCTGAACGGACTTTAGAATAGAGAAAAATCGTTATGGGCTGAAATGATAGGCCTGAACGATTTTTATTTATTTTGTTTTAACTTGGGATTGCGGGTTTGAAATGATAGAACCTGGATTTCTCTTTTTAAACTGCGGATTGAAATGATATATATATCTGTATCACTTGACCTAGGTTAGAAAACTATATACAGGCCCGTGGGTATTTTATAAAGTATTTTGAATATTTTTAAGTATTCTTAAAAGTGTAAATTTATGAAAATTTGATTTAAATTGGATTTTTAATGTTTAAATAAGAAATTTTGATTTTTTGTAAGTTAAATGTTGAATAATTAAATGATTAAACTGAATTTTTGAAATATAACTTAAATTCGAAAATTTGGACTTTGACTTTTAAAATGACATTTAAGTTTTATAAATAAATTTTTAAGTGATTTAAAATGTACATTTATGATAATTTGATTTAAATAGATTTTAAAGTGTTTTAAATCAAGGATTTATGATTTTTTTCGATAAGTGGAAATGTTAAATAAATAAATGGTTAAGTTGAAGTTGGAATATAACTTAAGTTTAGAAATTTGGAGTTTTGGTTAAAAATGATATTTAAGTTATATAAATAAAATGGAAATTTGATTTAATTTGGAAAATGTTAAATATGATAATTTGATTTAAATTTGAATTTAAGTGATTTATTAAAGTATTATTGATTTTTCTATGAATTTAAATGGTTAAATAAATGAATGCTTAAATGTGAAATTTTAAAATACAACTTGACTTGGAAATGTGAAATTTGGTTTAATTAAAGGTTTTAGTTAAATGAAATCAATTGGAAATTTAGTTTAAACTGTGAAATGGAAATTTAAAAATGTAAGTGTTAATAAATTGCATATGTGAAGGAATGGAAATTGTACACTTGAATTTGTTAAGTAAATTTATTGAAAATGTGCTTTATTTATAAGAAATTTATTTTATAAAAATCATATGTTAAAGGTATGTTAATAAACATTTTTGAATGTTAAAATATGATTTTATAATGTTTAAATGGTTTAAATTGAAATTTATCATTTTTGGAAATTGAATACTTAATTTGAAAGTATAATATCTCCACTTTTAAATGGTTTAAATGAATTAATTGGATGGAATATAAATCATTTTAAAAGGTGATTTTAAAGGATAATAAATGAATGTTATCTTGAATTTAGAAGGTATTTAAAATTAAATATTTGGATTCGAACTTATAAGAATGATTTGAAATAAAGTTTTGAAAGATATGATATTTTGATATTAAAATGATTTGAAAATGATGGTTTGGAAGATATGATATTTTGATATTAAAATGATTTGAAGAAGTTTTGGAAGATATGATATTTTGATATTAAAATGAATTGAAAAATGAAGTTTTGGAAGATATGATATTTTGATATTAAAATGATTTGAAAATGAAGTTCTGAAAGATGTGATATTTTGATATTAAAATGATTTGGAAATGAAGTTTCGAAAGGATGTGATATTTTAATGTATTAAATGTTTTGAAAGGAAGTTTTGAATGGATATGATAATTTAATATATTGAAATGACTTGATATTTATTTTGATAAATAATTGAATTTGAAAGATATGGTATGTTGATATATTGAAATGGTTTGGAAATGATTTAATCTTTATTTTGATAAAGATTTGGATTGAAGTGATATTTTATTTTGAAGTATAAAATATTATTTTAAAGTTATAACCATGGGTTATAATAACGATTGGTTGGCAAAGAGACCGAGATCGAATATGGGCATACTCTCTGTCGATACCGAAAACCACTTTGATAACCATGTACGCGGTGGAGATTCCAAAATGAAGTAGGATGGTGGCGACGTTCTTGAGGTATATTACATGGACCCAACTCCCGTGAGTTGGCATAAGGTAGCTAAAACAGGAGCGAACTTAGGCCAAAAGGGGTAGCTTCTTTGGTCGGACACATTTGGGTTACATCACTATGGGTTGAAATGATACATACCCAAACGGACTTCAGAATAAGAAAAAAATCTTTATGAGCTGAAATTATAGGCCTGAGCGATTTTTATTGATTTTTATTTGACTTGGGATTACGAGTTTGAAATGATAGAACCCGTGTTTTCTTTTTAAATTGCGGATTGAAATGATACATATCTGTATCACTTGACCTAGGTTAGAAAATTATATACAGACCTCGTGTTATATTTTTAAATGATTTTTATATAGATATGTATTTTTAAAGTATGAAATTTTTATTTAAAAATATATATTTTATGGTTTTGAGAAAGCTAAATATTAAGTTTTAAATTTGCGAATTTAAGTACGTAAATTTGAAGTAAATGTGATTTTGACTTTAAATTTTATTTTAAAAATGTAAGTAAATAATGGAATTTAAATTTAAAGTTGTGAAATGATATTTGAAGTAAAATGTTAAGTTTTATTAAATTTAGAAGTTAATAAACAGTCAATTTTGACTTAATAAATGAATTGAGTTTTAAATTGTATATTTAATTATAAAATTTTGCTATGATAAATCATATGTTAAATTATTTAAATGTGAAGTTTAGAAGCATAAAAATATGATTTATAAATTTAAAATTTGCTAAAATTTTGAAGTTTTATTGTTTTTGAAAAGTTATAATAAAATCTAGAATTTTATTAATAGCATTTCTAAATGCTATAGTTTTATGACAGCACTTTAAAATACTGTCGTTTTGAACTTAACTATGTTTGAAATAACTAAATATCTATTACGTGTAACATCCCACCTTTTTGTACGCTTTAAGTCAACGATAAACCACACACGTCAGACTTAAATCATACAAAAGGGCGGATTGTTATGGGGTAAATAAGAAAAAGCAGAGAAAGAAGAAAAAAATAGAATCTTGCAGCGGAACGATAAAATATAATAGTCAAATAAACAGTTCATGAAGCTGTTTACAAAACATTTGGATTTACATATACAATACATGTCAAAATTACACATACCAAAGAATAATAAAGTAATGCAGCCGAACAATGTAGTAATTAATAATAATAATAATATCTTCGTCTTCGTCCTCCAAAATATAGTCTTCAAATCCTGCAATGCTCAGACTGACCCGAACGAATTGAAAAGACAAACATTCGAGCCAGAACTAAAAGATCTTATGTAAGTTAAATCAATGGTAAATGATATGAGTGGAATGGCGTCAGAGATGTTTAGGGGATTTGACATCTCCTATCCAGTGTCTAACGTGAGTGCAGTAACTTAAGAGGTGCTTGGGATTCTGTAACGTCACGGATTTTCGTTCTTCGAAAATTCAACATCGATACTCACTTTATCGACTGCCGAGAAATCGAAGGCCGAAAACACGGAATGTTATGGGTTTTAAAAAGAATTTAAGAAAAAGAAAGAAAGAAGAGAGAAGAGATAGGAAATAGAGAGGAAAGAAGATAGACAATTTTTTTTAGAAAACAGAGAATTAGAAAAACAGAAGATAGAAAATTTTAAAAATAGAACGGAACAGAAAGAAATAACAGAACAACAACAGAATCTCACAATTCGCAGCGGAACAACATATAATAATAAATGAATAATCTTTAAACAAAGAACTATATCAGTTATTACATTTCATTTCATTGCATCACATCATATCATCAGAGTGTACAACAACATACAACAATAAACAGTGCAGCGGAAAAAGGAATACTATATAAACTAGTAATACGCCATGCCATCCAGCTTGCCTCCAGCAACTCCAGAATATCCTGATAAACCTTAACTCTTAACTGCCCGTGTGGAAATTGGTGGGCACCCAGAGTTTAGGAAGGAAAACAATAAACTCCGAGTCAGTCATGTGACTGGTGTGAGAACTCAAAACAGTTTATTTACTTTAAAATCAAAATAGAGGAATATTTTTAAATTTAATTCGCAATGCTTTTAAAAATGAGACTACCATAAGACCTCCTGCCACACACACAATGCAAACGCAGACTTGGAGAAGATTTCTCCTTATGATAGTCAAAGATGCTTGATACGCATTAAAATCAAATCAATTTTGATATTATTATTAGTGCATAGTGTATAAAACGATTTCGAAAGTAGAATATAAATCTTAGCCAGCATAGGTACCATTATATTATGCCTACTAATAGCTACCATATTAGATGGCAGGTTCTACAACTAAAACCGTACAAGATCGTATTGTTTCTTTGGATTTCCAACGAATGATCAGGCCAAGGAACTTCCCATTGCCACATGAGAATGCCTCTGGATGGACATCCCCGAGAACCAAACCGGATCTCTACCAACACAAGGCCGGGTTACTCCTAACTGAGTAACAACTGACCGAATATGCCATCCCCCGGTCCTTTGGGACCTTTTACCGAGCGCTCGTAATCAATTCACACAATCATAAAGTGTTTTCAACATGAGTAAGTATCTGGGCTCCATACCATGACACTACCCTTTTCCAGAAGGAAATGGACACATCCTAAAGGGTGCTACCCCTCATAACCTTGCTGCTTCTTTCCTGTTTTGACCATTCACGGGGTGTGAGGCTCGACGAAGTCACGTCCACAAAAACATACTTTATACAAAAGCCATGTTTTGGGTCAACAAATGATCAACACAATGATCACTAGGATAGACGATCAAATAAATGATCCTATCACAAATAATCAACACAATGATCATTTCAGCATCACTCAGCATATCACATTACCAAATTGGGAATATATCGCTGATAACTTCAACTATATAACCTTTGAGCACATACGTCTCAAAGAAGGGTGTTAAGCAAAGAATAAATTCTCCGCCACCAACAGAAATATATTTGAAAGAAATCGGCTTTATATCTCAAATTGTAATGTCAGACATACAATCCATACAAGTCTGTTCCGGGCTCGAACAGAACCGAAGGCACTTACAAAGAAGTCCTTGCAATCCGGATATTCACAATCCTGATCGGATTCACCATCACATATGGAGAACTCAATACCGTAGCTACTCGGTGCAGAGTCAATCGATAGTTCATCCTATCACTCTCGCAAATACCGGTCTTCAACACCGATCTTCAAATGCGATTCACAACGACGTATCACATATTCGGAGTGGGTTATACGACCCCATGGTCCTTTCCCGGTTAACCCGAATAGTGAGCGCTTATTCAAAAATAAGTGTGCATTCAATTTCAATCAATTCACATCAAATACCCATTCAAAGGGAAATACTGATAGTCGGTTATTGAACTATCACTGGATATGCACACATCACCAGATTCCAAATAATTTTCCAAATTATTTATTTTCCAAAATATCTTTACTAGATATATAATTTCAACACTTCAAAAATAAATCAACATTTATTTTTAAACAAATTCCCTTTCACATATAAATTCCATAATGAATTTATATTTCAAAATATTCATGCATATGATTTCAATTTATTCATTTCAATTTATCTTCAAAAAGATAAATTCTAATTATTCACTTCATATCGGAAACAATTCCATACTTATTAAAAATAAGTAATTCACAAATCTTTTTATTTTCAACACTTAGAAAATATTCAATATACTTAAATCGAATTAAGTATATATTTCATTCTTTAAGGAAATCATTTACTTAAACATATTTATTTGGGCCAAAACGAATGTTGCGTAAAACATCGTTACGACAACCCAAAATCACTAGTATAGGGATTCGGAATTAAAATAGATATATAAATCCCAATACTATACAAAAACATTTCCATTCGGAAATCATTTACTATAACAATAGTGTTATAGTCCACCATTTCCTTTTATTCTCGAAAACGTCTATTTCAACAATAAATGTTGAAATCTATGGTTTCGAATCTCAACACCTTTAAAACATCGTTAGATCGTTTAAATTCTGTTTAAAATATCACATTCTAAAACATTTTCTTTAACATGTTATTCACTATTCAAAAACGTGAATATACTATGTTAACAAATTTCATCCTTTTTATACTTTTTAACTTAAAGGATTATTCACTGTTTAAAACGTGAATATAACTCCATTTATAAGTTATAACAATTAACTTATCAAAATAAGTCGTTTGCGAATTCATAAAACAACGTTTATAAATTCCATTTCTATTTATTTATAAAAACTTCTTTTTTATAAATTCCTTTATTAACATATTTCAGTTTATAACTCAATTATAAACTAAATGTTTATATTATAAGTTAAATACTTATAAAACGATTATTTTATAAAATCGTTCTTTAAACTTCATAATTATAAATCTTATAACTTATAAGATTCATTTATTTAACCAAATCTATTCTTCAATTAACTTCACAAATTTATAAATCTTACTATTTATAAATTTCATTTATAACTTCACAGTTTATAATTCTATAAATTTCATTCATTTATGAAATTCATTTTCACTACATTCAAACACTTATAAAAACTCGTTTTATAATGTCCATAATTCAATTTATAAATATCCATTTATAAATCTCTTAATATAAATTAATTTATATCATTCTTTTAAACATCTTTAAATTCCTTTAATAATTTCATCATTTCGATTTATAAAATAATCAAATTTTATAAATCCTATTTTTAAACTTTTTTATAACAAGTTCAGAATTCCATTTAAACTCTTTTATAAAGTCATTAATTCCTTATTTTCAAAAATCAGCTTTTAACTATATTTCACAAAATCATAATTTTTTATAGCTTTAAAAATTATAACGTTTATTTACTTAAAATAGATCAAATTCCAAATATATAGTATATTTTCAAAAATCACTTTATAAATCATTTTAAAATTCCAAAATTTGGTCCAATGATGCTACATACCAAATAGTCAATCACGACTACAACGATCCATCATATATCGATATGATAATCCATCAAATATCAAAATATCTGAAATAAAATAAATACTGTTGAGGAATCCAGTTGGATCCCTCCAACCTGTTTCCTGCATCCAAAAACATTAGCACAATACCAATTTCGCTCCAGTACGAAATTATCGCGGTATATGTTCTTATTAAATATTATCCGCTTAATAATGGCGTAATAGGGTCTCATCCGCTAAACAAAAAATGCGGGAAATCAACAACTGCAATATATACATATGCCAATATATATATATTGATATTATATATAATACCAATTTCACTGTTTATGAAATATTCGCGGTATATGTTTTTAATAAATAACATCCGCTTACTAACGGCGTATAATGTCTATTTTAACAATCAATAGATATCAACCACATTCAAACATGCATTCAAATATTTTAAATCTAACTATTTAAAATAAAATCGAAATCTATTCGATTGAGTGAGAAGTTCTCACCTTGATTTAAATCCCGTTTTAGCTTTTATTTCGAATAAAATTAAACGCGCGTTTAATTTTACCCGAAATTCTCAATAACTCCAAACGACTCCAAACCAACTCCATCGCGTAGTGCTCGTCCATACGATTCCAACGCAACTGAGTTTGCATTTTTTCGACCTCGTATGAAAAAGTTATGTATTTTTGAAGTTACACGAGTTTATACTTAATAATTACAACACATATAAACTAATTTATAACCTAGATTCAATCTGAGCCATAGGATCCTGCCTCAGCTCATCACCACCGCACCTAGCTTCTTCCCCAAGCTCACGTACAAGCTACAGGTCAAGCAAAAAGAAACCGAACCCACTTAGCAAGAATTAGGGTTTAATATTGCATCGCGAATACTCGACGATACCTCATCACACTACCACCAACACGAAGCCCCATTCACAAGCTACACTCGGCTCCAATAGGGAGGAGCTCGGCCATCTTGGTGGCGTGGAAACGCGTGCGCAGCCCCCAGTGGACGCGGGCCTGTAGCTCTCTCCACACAACTCCGTTTCCGATCTTAACCGTTGAATCTCTAGCTCTCATCGCCCTCTTCAATTCTCTAGTTGAAACTTTAGCCTAATTGTCGACGGATTGGAAGATTTTTGGTGATGAAGATGGAGCATTTCTGGCCTTTCATTATGTAACTGGCGGCTAGGCAATTTGATTAGGGTTTAGGATTTTTTTTTTTTATTTTTAGATTTAGGGTGGTATTTATAGGAAAAGCTAGCGTAAACACTATTCATCCCGGGAATTCCGAACTCCGATTTAGGCGCCGTAACCAGCGTACCTAGGGTTTATCCCGCGTTCCGGACACAATGGAACAGGTTTCGGAAGCTAATTCGGACATCTGTGCGAGTTATGGCTGAAAACGCTCAATTTGAATTAAACCGATTTAAGTCGATTTATAGGCGTTTTAATTCGTACCGGACAAACGGTAAATCCAAACGACTTGAAATTTGAAACCTTACAATAATATCACATTACGGATCCGATGAAACTAGTTTCGTCGAAATCCGAGACTTTTTGAAAAATGGCTATTTTGACTCGTCAAATTTAAATTAAAAACGATTCGATGCGTTTCGAGCTACCACGATCAAACGATAGCTCCGTTTGACACGAAAATTGAAATCCGGTAATAACTAACTATTACGGATCCAATGAAACTGGTTTCGTTCAATTCTGAGACTGTTCAAAAATTGACTATTTTACAGTCGATTATTAAATATTAAATATTCAATTTTCACAAATTAACTTTTAATTCGATTTTAAAAGTTCTAAAATATTTCTATAACTCCAGTATGATTAAATAAAATTTTCCAAATTATTTACAATCATTTTTAACTCAATTTTCAATTATTTTCATAATTTAACATATTAAATTATTGATTTAATTATCCAATTAAATCCAATAAATCAAATAAAAAAGTTATTTGACTTAAAAATTCACTTATAAATATTTAAAATAAATTAAATATTCAAATTTTAATTATTAAAAATTCTGGGTCGTTACAGATTCACACCTCCTAAGGATCTGTCAAACTATTTACTATGTAGTAATATTTCGCTATTATAATAATGTTTAATGGTAAAATAAACTTACTTTTAAATAGCGTTAAGGAGTGACACAATATTCTCTTTAACACGTAATAGTCCCAGTAGTCCATCCAGTATCATAGTCCCTCGTGATCGGGAAGCCACCAGAGGATACCACACAGGCTACGGAAGAAAAACAACTCGTACAAGGCGTGCTAGGGTAGGTGACATGGCACAACTAGGTATTGCTAGGGTAGATATACCAATTGCTATCTGGACTGGTGGTGATGCATAGCAGCTACTACCGCCCATCTCGAGTCACACCCCCAAATCAAAAATCAAAAGTGGCCACCGAATCAATCCAAAAGACAAAGTATAATATCGAAGGAGTGTGTTCGATCAGAGGAATGACCTCACTGGCCCAGAATCGCTCCTGTTTTAGCCACCTTATGCCAACTCACAGGAGTCCGGTCCACGTATATACCTCAAAGGAAACGCCGACGCCATCCTACTTCATTCTGCAATCTCCTCCGCGTACACGGTTGTGAAAGCGGTTTTTGGAGTTGGCAGAGAGTATGACAACTTCCAATCCCGGTCTCCTTAACAACCAAACGTCATTATAACACCGCGGTCATTTTAAAATAATTATACTTTCAAACCCAGAATATAATATCCATTTCAAAGCTATATAAATACAATATCATTTCTATTTCAAAAACCAAATCAATATGATATCATTTTTATAAAACCCAAATCTATATAATATCATTTTTATTACAAAATATCCTTTTTCCAAAATCGTAGCAAACCAAACATTTCAAATTATATACTTTCAAATCATAATACTTTGAAACTCGAACTTGGAAACATAACTTCCATCACTTAAGTGGTTCAAATATTAAATTACTTTATGAAATAAAATAGCTTCTTAAATTTCACAAATCAGTTCCAAATACAGATTTGAACCCCCAATCAAACAATTTCAATTTCCATATATTTCAAAGCTTTGAATATTCCACCATTTTAAAGCTAATTCTTCGGCAATTCCATGTATATCAAATTCAATTACGATAATTGAGATTTGGAATGTTTACTTAATAAATCAAATATCATTTAAGTAAAACTTTTAAACTTCAAATAACTGGATATTCTTTCAATTTATTTAACTTGATATATTCATTTAAATCACTCTAAACCAAAATCAAGGTATAAAATCATACCCTTACAATCTCAAATTTATTTAATTTCAAATCACATTTATTCGAGTATGATTCTTAAATAATTCAAATCAAATCAATTTCATATTTATTTACCAACCTTAATTTTGTTTAAGTCATTATAACCTTTATATTAAAGTACAATTCAAATACTTAATCATATTTTATTTTAATAAAATCAAACTCCATTACTAAACTTATTTTTTTAAAACAAATTTATACCTAGCTTAAATTCAAGAATTTACCTGTATGTAAAGATAATATTTATATAACATCAAGAATCAATATTTATTAAACCGTATATTTCTTTCCAAAACCATAGAAATCATTCTCAAAATATTTATATATAGACCACGGTGTCTGTATATAATTTTTTACCCTATGGTCTAGTGATACAGATATTTATCATTTCAATCCGTAATTTAAAATTAAATACGGTTATATATCATTTCAAACTGCAATCCAGAACAAAATAAAATCCATACAACTTGCAATTTATAATAATGCAACATACAACATCCATTCATCCAATATCAATCATTAACCATTTATCACAATCATCATCCAATTAAACAATAACATCAATATAGAACAGATAATAAATAACAGGTATTCACTGGCAGTTTATATTCAATACTAAATTAAATAACAATTTAACAGGAAATTTATATGCAATATATATTAAATAACCATTTAATCCAATAAATTCAATTTAACTAAGATGATGGTTAAAAACATGTCAAACAGTCATAAATAAAATTGTAATCACATCATAAATCAATTTAACAAACATAAGAAATTTTAGAAGTTGTGAGTGGGTTAAAAAACTCATCTTTTGAATTTAAACTGAATTTAAACCTAAAATTTGAACAGTCTCAGAATCCGTCCAAACCCAGGCCAAAATGTCCGGAATTCCAATACGAACCTAGCAGAGTAAACCGCGCGTAAATCGAACATCGTATGAAGAAGTTATACGATAATTATCATAATGATATAATAAAACCAAACTAACAAAAAATGAAATAAAATATAACCTCTCTTCCAACAACTCACGTAACTCCAAGAACCCATTATCGTGCTTGACAACCTACAATCGCACGCTAGCGGAGAGGATCGAGTTTCGATCAAAACACCCCAACACGCACGCCACACTCCGACATGCCTCCGCCTGAAGCCACTCCCCTTCCGCCGCGGCCATTCGTCCCCCGAAACTCGAAACACGCACGACCTTCAACCCTCAATTCTGGCGATTAGAAGCACCTGCAACCCAAAGTAGCCGTATGGATGTAAAGAGGACAGAGAGCTATACGATTTCTATGTTGACGATGACATGAAACATTGAATGGATCGAGCGAAATATAGGATGGAAAGTCGATAACTCACGGTCGTTGAAAGGGCGGTGGCTGCAAATGCTTCTAGGGTTTAGAGAATATTTTAACAATATAATTTTTTTTAGCGTGTCGTATATTGTTAGGCTCGAAAACAGGCCGAACTACGTTTTAAGCATCCCGACAGGCAATCCTAACATAAAAAGGCCTTATGAACGCAATAGAACTAATTTCGAGGCTCAATATCATCATTTTCATATAGGTTACAACTAAAGTCCAATTGACTTGAAATGATAACAACGATCCGAAAAACCCGTTCCATCTTCGAAATTAAAGTAGGCCATCCTATATATCAAAATAGACGTTTTTAAATATTTTAAACGCAATGGAACAGGTTTCAAGTCCAAATTCAACTTATGAAGAAGTTATGCTAAAATCAAGTTATTTCAAATTGATTTCAATTGATTCCAAGGCGTTTCAAGCTCGTACGATCAAACGACAAGCCCGATCGTTATGAAACTTGAAATCCTACAATGATTCACCGCTACGGATCCGATGAAACTGGTTTCGTCAAAATCCGAGTCAGTGGCCAAAATGGCTATTTTCCAGTTAACTAAATAAATTAATAATTAATTAATCAAATCAAAATTCCAATTTTAATTCTATAGTTTACAAATTTTACCACTTGATTTATTTAGCAATTCATAACAATTTAAAATAAATTTTCATGTTGATTCAACGTTAATTATTTCAATAATTACTATCTTTGCTTTCAATTTCAATAAATCAGAAATTACAAATTTTATTTTCAATAGTTCCATTTAATTGACTTTTCATTCTATTATTCAATCAATCATTAACAAGTGGATGAAATTTACATTGTTTCGTAGTTATTGCATTAATATTCTCAATTTTCATCCTAATTTCCATTAACGTAACATTTTAATATTTAATTCCACTTATTGGAAATTAATCCATTTATTTAACTTTAAATTCCAATAAATTAATAAATCCTAACTTCCATTCTCTTAATTCAACAAATTGTCATAATATGAGTAAAATTAACACTATTCCCAATAATTCCCTAAATTTGCAATAACATAACATTAAATTTGGGTTTATTGCAACCGATTACCCGTTTTAATTTAATAGACTAAATAAATGGTTAACTCATAATAATTATTACCGTTAACGTTAAATTACACTTATTAGTTATCACTAACAAACAAGTGTTAAAATTGATTACATACACTATTCTCATCCAATTATCATAAATTTTATACTAATTCATCAATTAGTTCAATATCTACACTTGTTTCCTTATATTCAATTCATAGTCAAGCATAACATTCAAATTATTTTAATAAATTGGAGTTTCATCCAAATTGTTAACGATTAACTTTAATTTACATTTTTACATTTTATTTTTTGTAACGACCCGAAAATTTCGATCCCGAAATTTCCAAATAGTTAGTGAAAAGAAGAAAGAGAAAGAAGAAGAAACAGAGAACTCAAACTCAGAATCTCACATTCGCAGTGGATAAAATATAATATCACATAAATAATGGTTTTACAAAGAAAAAATGATCAGTATATTTACATTTTTATACATCAGAGTTACAATCATTACACAACACTGGACAGTTTAAGACAACATATACTAGTTATATAATAGCATATCACAATGGGAAACACCATACGTTCCTGCCCTCCAGCTCGCCTCCTGAGCTCCAGAACGTCCTTACTTGAAAATCTGTAATACTTGGTCTGACTCGAGCATTACATCAAAGTAACACCCGTGTCAGGATGGAAACCAGCGTGAGTAAACCCATCTAACATGGAATACAACAACATACAACTTAAATAAACCCGGGTAACTTATATCAGTTTACAACTTCTCAAGTCTTTATAACATCACTTATTCCACACATCAATTTCTAAGTGCTAGAACTTAGATTAAATGGTCCAATTCACTTTAACCATCCCATTTCAGCCTATTGATTTCAGATGTCAATTTCCAATGAATTGAGGTGGTTTCGGGTATTTACTAATACCCGACCCTGGTCTCTTCGAATTCAATACCATCTTAAGACAAAGCTGTTTAAGCTTTAAACATTTCCATGTATACCCATAGTAACAGATTCACATAGCAATTCTATTTCTGATAGATAATCCATATCTAATACCCTAGCATCACAATCACCTGCCAAATATAACAACAATCCAAACATCCAATAACATTCAGCCATTCATAAGTAAAGACTTTAATCACACAATCTTTAATTAATTTAAAATAAATTAAATTAATTTCTTCCATTACTGTAAATCCTGCGTGTTTAATCCTTAATTAATTACAGCAAATTAATTAATTATTCTCCAATTACCCATCTTAATTAATCACCCTCGATTAATTATTCTTTAATTACATTAAGTAATCAACTTTTAATTAATTACACAAATTAATTATCCTCAAACAATTTCATTCATTAATCAATCCTGATCAATCACATTAGCAATTAACTACCCTTAATTACTTATATTCATTAAATCAACTCCTTGATTTAATTACATTTATTGCTCCTTTAATTACACTGAGTAACCATTACTTAATTTCTTCCATCAAGTAACTATCCTTTAGTTACTTCTCATCAAGTAATTTCTGTTTAATTAATTACATCCAGTAATTATCCACTAATTTCTTCACTAAGTAATTATACCTCAATAATCACCTTAAGTAATTATACTTAACTCAACATCAAATGATTACCTTAAATTAATTAAACTTAATTAATTAACTAGTATTAACCATTTGAACTTAATTAATTACACAAATTAATTGACCTTACTATACACATTGATTACATTGATCCAAAATTAATTACTTGACTTATTTGTTCTATAATTATGTACATTGATTAATTATCCTCTAATTAATCATCTTCATTAATTTATTAATCCTTTTATTAATTCCCTTAATTTATCAATCCTTTAATTACCCTAAGTAATTAATCCTTAATCACTTCCTTTAAGTAATTAATTAGTCACAAATTACAACTTAATTACTTAATTAATTTACCTCTAACTATTAATTAATAAAATTTAACTTTATTAAATTAAACTAATTAATTACCTTTAATTACCTTATTTAATTAACACGTCATTAATCATCCAAATCTTAATTATTTCTTAAGATAGATCTTTATTTTTATTAATGACTTACTTATCACTGACAAAATTTAAATGCATTCCCAAAACATTCCACTTTTAATTGATCTTTAAATTTAAAATAAATTAAAACTAACAAATCTAAGTTAAACAAACTTCAAATCTTCTAATTCAAATGTTTCAGGAAAAACATTTATCTTACATAATAGTTCTAAAATTAAATTAAATTTAAATTTTGAAACCAGTTTAATAAAAACTTCCAAATTCCTGCATTTTGAACCTACTTCAGGTCCAACCCGAGAATAGATCGAGTCCAGACTCGAGATTCTTCAACTCCTTCCATTTTCCAAAAGCTTTGCTAAAGTTTTTAAAACTTGAAAACAAAATACATTCTCGAACTACACGGAAACGAGCCCATGCCTCCAGCCTAATCTCCAAAATTAATGCTCAAATTAACAACTAGCATTTGAAAACATTTCTTACCAATACCCTTTACTTCATTTAATTTCCTCTTATTTCTTAACTATCTTTTACCTTTTATAAATTAAATTATATTCCCAACATGCCATTATCTCAGGCCCAACCAATACCCAGGCCCATAAGAACAACACATCCCTTCCTCCCATCTTCTCATCATCAGCAAACAGCCCACAATCAAATACAGGCTTGAACCCGAAGACGTCAATGATAAAATCCACATTTCTCCCGAAGCAATTCCACAAACAAACAACCGATACTCACGGAAAAAAAGCATACACGTGCACACGACATCGGAGGCCTTCCGAACAACTACGGTACCTCCTATCAGTTGCTGACGATACGCTGACCAACTTCAACTACCCAGATTCCTTGATCGGCCCAAGAATCAAAATCGAACCATTTTCCCAAAACTGGAACTAAAATAACAGTCAACATCCTTCTCGCCGTCGACGATCTCTACCACCAAAACATCCGCCGTTCCACCCCCAACAGTGCCACAATGTCCCGCATCGATCTAACAGATCCGGCCAATCTCGATGTATCGCCAATGATGCAATTTCCCTAAAAAACAACATCGACCAAAAGCTCCTAAAACCCAATTATCTACTCGCTGCGCCTCCATAGCGATTTATAATTTCCTTGAACATTTTTCCCTACTCCCCTGGTCTCCCACCTTCCTCTGCCCTCAGTTTCCAAACCTCTGACCAACGCGGTTATGAGAAATGCCCAAAACCCAAAAATTTGATCAACACTTGAATCCACTCGATATACTTCCTTAAAGGTCATGATTCCTCTTCCAAAAATCCTAGTTTCTGATGACCAATCAGGATATGAATTTGAAACAATAAATTAATGTTGAGATTTGGGTATAATTAAGGTTTTACTGTTTTTCTTGCTTAATGATAAAACTACTGTTAAATACTTATCTAGAAATATTTTCAGATCAAATGTTTTGTTCTTACAAACAATTTTCATTTATATACCTATATCTAAAATGAATCAGGCAAGGAGGTTTTAAATTTAGTTCAACCTTTGAAACCTGAAATGTTAACAGAGTGTATATTGGGTATACAATATGATCATCCATACAGTTATGAAAATATACAACAATCCATATTAAAACAACATGCTACACTTACCATACTTCATTTTAAAGAATTTCATCATTCATTGAGTTATAAAATGGATTTTGGTTTTCAAAGGGGGTAGATTTACTCACCTGTTTCTCAGAAAACAGAGGACCGGGCTTGAGTATTTAAATCTGGAAATTTTGATTTGTATAATGATTTGATATGTTTGTTTGAAGCTTTGATCCCAGCTTCAACTTTGTCTTTGCACTTTGTTTTGAGTTTTGCACTAGATCTTACAGGAAATATTTGTTTCTTTCATTTCTTCTCTCAGGTTTATGCTTCCAGGTTTTGACAGTGAGTAGAAAATGAAAACCTGGGTTTTTTTTAAATGGGAATTGTTTTCCATTTGTTTATTTTATTTACATTTGTTAAATATCTATTTATTTATTTAACACTTGTCACTAATAGCTAATTTATGCTAAACCCCTTTTGTTAAATTTATTTATAAGTTATGTTTTAAATCTCATTATTTTATAAATTACTTATTTTATATCTTCATGAGGTTACATTTACATATATTCTTTGTCTACATATATACCAACTATCTTTATTTCCAAGAATATAAAAAGGAAAGGTATCTTTAATTAAATCTCACCTTACAAATTTATAAACCAACCTTATATATTTAAAATTTCCAAAGATTTATTTAAAGTTGATTATATATATATATATATATATATCTGTTTTTAGCTTTGAAAAGATAAATTTTGTCAAATAAATATTTATAAAGGAAGGTCATAAAAATAAAAATAAAATAAAAATAAAAATATTATCAAACTAACAGTTGTTCAAATTCCGGGTTATCACATTCCTCCCCCCTTTGAATCTTTTCGTCCTCGAAAAGGAACGAAACCAAGACTTATTTAATACTTAAAATCAGGTAAATCACTTTTTGATCCTTTTAAAATACTTTAAAAATCTATATAATATTTCCAAAATAGTTTTATAAAAATACTTTTATAACTCGATGTTTCAATAAGTCCATCCTTGTTCTTAAAGAAATTCGGTCATATGTTGATCAGGAGTACGACTGAAAATCTATAAGTACTTAGCAGACCCGTTTCAACACCCAGTGAAAACATTTGGAAAATAATTTTATTGAAAATATAGAAAACAATTTTTGAAAATAGAGGATATATCTTTGGTGAGAATGCTCTGGAAATCATCACCCCCATCCATGGTCATAGTTACATTCCAGGGTTATGTTGCCGTCGCAGCAAAAGTCCATGTAACTGCAGGCTCTTCGCGGCCTCTCGATTACGCCATGGATCCCACACAACAGATCATAGTTACATTCCAGGGTTACGTTGCCATCACAGCAAAAGTCCATGTAACTGCAGGCTATCAGCGGCCTCTGATTTTCGCTGTCGAAACGAAACTTCTCCACTCCTACATAGGTCGCAGTCTACCGATATAAAATCAAATGCAGACTGTTGGCTCTCAGTGGCACACACGACTTTCGCTATGTTATACCATAGGTCGCAGTCTACCGATATAAAATCAAACACAGATTGTTGGCTCTCAGCGACACACACGACTTTCGCTATGGTATACTCTACTCATAATCCGCAGGAACTAGTTTTGTCCAGACTCCTCACAGGATCAACTTTAGAACCCCCCTTGGGGCTCAAGGCAGCACCACCTGGTGGCACTCCTGAGAAGTTCATTTCAAGGAAGCGCCTTTTTCCCCAGAGCCATCATCAAAATAGTTTATCCTATACATATATAGTATCTTTAAATCATACACCTAGTATGATCTCATACAAAGCTCCTTTACACAAAATTGATTATCCCAAATCAATAATTCTCAAACTAGGCTTTCCAAATTCAATATTGATTTTACCCAAAAATCAAAAGCCTTTCCAAATCCAAAGGTTCCCAAAACCTTTTCCGAAATCCTCATAAGATCCTTTATATATATAGACACACACACACACACATAGAGATATATATAATTTTTAAAACTTTGGATCATTTCAAACTTGTATAAAACTCCTTTTATACTTCAAACATTTTCAAAAACCCTTTTCTTCTGGCAAAAGATTCATTAAGGGGAGTTTTATCTTATATAACAAAGATATTTAACTTTATTTACTCAAAATTAAATATCCAAATTTGTTAACTCCTTTCAATATCATTTTCATTCAAATTCGTACGATGTACACATATCATTAGTATGCCATACCAATCTGATTGCTCACTCGATCACACAATTTCATTTCCGAACTAGTATCGTCCACCCGACTTCCTAGTGCGGACACAAATCTGGTTTCTCGATCAGAGACTGTCATTCTCCTCGCATAGTCATAACTATGATAGAGAATATCCAGAACCAATCAACAATCCATATCCAGGTTCACCGTCGAAAATCGAGTGAAAAATCTCAACTCGGATCGACATACTATCTCGAAATTCTGTGTTCAAATCTGGATCAAATCACTATGCGAATAGAATAACATACGTACATCCTACGTATTTATCTTTATTGATTATTAGCCAAATCAATTCTCTTTCTATTCACATTCACTTTAATTTTCGTTCACTTATTCATAACTGCTTCAATCCCATTTGGATTATCACCTCTATTCTTATCTCGATTGGGTATATAACCAATACAGTTTGAACTTCGACCAGTTTATTTAGAAAATAGCTTGAAAATTTTAAAAATAGGTAAGTAGTTGGAAAATAATTACTAGTTTGTAAAATAGGTGTAAAATAGTTAGAAAATAGTTAAAATAATTATGGAAATTTTAGATAATTGCAAAATAATAGTAAGATAGTAACTAGTTTATAAAATAGTTAAAATATAGTAATTAGTTTATAAAACAGTTGAAAAATTATTAAACAGTTTCAAAAATAATTTGTAAAACAAGTATAAGATAGTTTGGCTTTTAAAAGAAAGGTTGTATATATAATAAATAGCTTGGAAAAAATAGGTCTATATTAAAACAATTTATATTAAAAAAAAATCCAGAGTCAAAACTGTTCAATCCTCAATCTCTATTCCCAATCAAATCAATTTAGATTCCACTTTCATTTAAATTGAATTAACTCCAATTTAAATAACTTCAATTTTTATTGAAATTGATTCAACCCCAATTCAAGTTGAATTAATCTTAGTTTCTTTCCAAATTTAACTTTATCCAATCTTGATCTCAAATTCTACTAATTCAAATAAATTTCAATTAAACTAGTTCCTATTTCAATTCATTTCAACTCCAGTTTGAATTAATCCCAATTTTCAAACTCCATTTCCAGATCAAGTTGAATTATTCTTGATTTCCTCCCAAATTCAATTCAAATTCCATTTGAATTTAAAACTACTAAACTTTAGTTACAATTCCAAATTATTCAAAGCAATCCAATTCAAATTTTCCATTTGAATCTTGTACTCATACATCTTTAACCACAATTTCAATTAATTCAAATCAAATTCAATTTGATCTAATTTCAATTCAAATTCCAAATTTAAACCATCTCGAATTATATTAATTCGAGATAAATTCACTGTGGTTGGTTTAACCCTTTAAACCAAGTTAACCTTTATTAAAAGCTTTTAAACAATTTAATTTATTACCCAGTTTTATATCCTAGTTTGAAACCAATTCTTAAACAAGTTCAATTTTTTAGATTCAATCATTTAAATTTTCATTTCAAAGTAATTCCATATCCTTAATTTCAAATTAACGTTAGATTTTTCTTTTTATCTCAATATTGGACATATTACCATACTTTATTTCTCATTCATTACAAACAAATTCAATTCACAACTTAAAGATTTTTAACAACAATAGGATGATATTATCTAATTTATTTTAAAACATCCATTCATTTTCAATTTTTAGATCTCAAATCTATTTTGAGATCACACAAACTCTCAATTCCAATCAACCATTTAACTTCCCAAGTTAAATCTTAATTTCATCTTCAAATTTTCAAATCAGGTTGATCATTCCAACTTATTTAACTCTTCCTCAAGTTAAACTTAATTCACTTAATCCAGTCAACCTTGCCCAGTTTGAACTTCCATTTCAAATTTTGAACCTCTCATAAATAATCTTCCCACTTATTAAGCTCAAAAACTTAGCACTTCGGGTATCACATCTTGTTCCAAATTCAAAACTCAACATTTAGAGTTTATTTCAAACCACCTCTGATATTATGTATATCCACATATATACATATTAACTTCTTTTACATACCAAATTATACTTTAAAATTTTAAACCACCTTTGGTTTTTAATTCAAAACAAATTTCTTTAAATTTTCAAACAACTCTTGTTTGAAATGGGACCATTTCATTCAAATGCATTAAAAATATTATTTACTATTTCTTTAAATTAATTATGTCATTAATTAATTCCAATTAATCACATTCGGTACTTAACTTATTTCTTAATTACCTTCATTAAGTAATTGTCCTTTAGATTACTTACCTCTAGTTACTTCATTAAGTAACTTACTCTTAATTTATCATTTCCAATTATTATCCACTAATTAATCTCATTAAATAAAGTTTTATTAATTACATAAATTAATTGATTATCCTTATCCTGAAACCTTTCCCAAATTCAAGATTTAATTTTCAGTTTGGTTGTATTTATATTACTTCTTAATTTAATTCAATAATTTAACAACCAATTCCTTTACTATTTGTTAGAAAGATATATTGCTTTATATATCAAAATATAATCTTATATAAAATCATTTAAAATCTTTATATAAGAAAATAACAAGTACGCTCTCTCATACACACACACACACACACACACACACTCAACTCATTCTAGGGTACCACTTACCCTATCCTTAATGTGTAATCCCACCAGAGCCAAGGTTCTCGCTTAAACTTCAGCTCTGATACCAAATGTAACGACCCGAAAATTTCGATCTCGAAATTTCCAGATAGTTAGTGAA
Source organism: Allium cepa (assembly GCA_030765085.1). Lineage (NCBI taxonomy): Eukaryota > Viridiplantae > Streptophyta > Magnoliopsida > Asparagales > Amaryllidaceae > Allium > Allium cepa. Next base: position 172,861,070 of record CM060932.1, read on the forward strand.
AAGAAGAAGAGAAAGAAGAAGAAACAGAAAACTCAAACTCAGAATCTCACATTCGCAGCGGATAAAATATAATATCACATAAATAATGGTTTTACAAACAAAAACTGATCAGTATATTTACATTTTTATACATCAGAGTTACAATCAATACACAACACTGGACAGTTTAAGACAACATGTCCTAGTTATATAATAGCATATCACAACGGGAAACACCATACGTTCCTGCCCTCCAGCTCGCCTCCTGAGCTCCAAAACGTCCTTAACTGAAAATCTGTAATACTCGGTCTGACCCGAGCATTACATCAAAGTAACACCCGGGTCGGGCTGGAAACCAGCGTGAGTAAACCCATCTAACATGGAATACAACAGCATACAACTTAAATAAACCCGGGTAACTTATATTAGTTTACAACTTCTCAAGTCGTTATAACACGACTTAATCCACACATCAATTTCTAAGTGCTAGAACTTAGATTAAATGGTCCAATTCACTTTAACCATTCCATTTCAGGCTATTGATTTCAGATGTCAATTTCCAATGAATCGAGGTGGTTTCGGGTATTTACTAATAACCGACCCCGGTCTCTTCGAATTCAATACCATCTTAAGACAAAGCTGTTTAAGTTTTAAACATTTCCATGTATACCCATAGTAACAGATTCACATAGCAATTCTATTTCTGATAGATAATCCATATCTAATACCCTAGCATCACCATCAACTGCCAAATATAACAACAATCCAAATATCCAATAACATTCAACCATTCATAAGCAAAGACTTTAATCACACAATCTTTAATTAATTGAAAATAAATTAAATTAATTTCTTCCATTACGATAAATCCTGCGTGTTTAATCCTTAATTAATTACAGCAAATTAATTAATTACTCTCCAATTACCCATTTTAGTTAATCGCCCTCGATTAATTATTCTTTAATTACATTAAGTAGTTAACTTTTAATTAATTACACAAACTAATTATCCTCAAACAATTTCATTCATTAATCAATCCTGATCAATCACATTAGTAATTAACTCCCCTTAATTACTTATATTTATTGAATCAACTCCTTGATTTAATTACATTTATTGCTCCTTTAATTGCACTGAGTAACCATTACTTAATTTCTTTCATCAAGTAATTATTCTTTAGTTACTTCTCATCAAGTAATTTCTGTTTAATTAATTACATCCAGTAATTATCCACTTATTTCTTCACTAAGTAATTATGCCTCAATAATCACCTTAAGTAATTATACTTAACTCAACATCAAATGATTACCTTAAATTAATTAAACTCAATTAATTAACTAGTATTAACCATTTGAACTTAATTAATTACACAAATTAATTGACCTTACTATACACATTGGTTACATTGATCCAAAATTAATTACTTGAATTATTTGTTCTATAATTACTTACATTGATTAATTATCCTCTAATTAATCATCTTCATTAATTTATTAATCCTTTTATTAATTCCCTTAATTTATCAATCCTTTAATTACCCTAAGTAATTAATCCTTAATCACTTCCTTTAAGTAATTAATTAGTCACAAATTACAACTTAATTACTTAATTAATTTACTTTTAACTATTAATTAATAAAATTTAACTTTATTAAATTAAACTAATTAATTACCCTTAATTACATTATTTAATTAACAAGTCATTGATCATCCAAATCTTAATTATTTCTCAAGATAGATCTTTATTTTTATTAATGACTTACTTATCACTAACAAAATTTAAATGCTTTTCGTAACGACCCCATAAATTTCGATGTTTTAATTTTGTGGTTTTAATAATATTTTATGAGTTAATATTGAAAGAAATAAAATGTTGCAATTTTATAATGGAATAATAACTAAATTTAAACTGAGACAATGTTAATACAAGTTAAGTGTCAACAATCTTAATGAAACTCCAATTCATTATATCTAAACATGCTATGCTAGGTTATAAAACTAAATATAAGTAACAAATGTAAACATATAGTTATTGTACAAAATAGATAGTTAATGGTAATTAAATAAGATCGGTATGGTGTAAGGAATTGTAATATGTGTGGTATTAATGGTTACACTGATTTATAGTGGGATGTGAAAAGGTAATAAGTTAATGTTGTTTTGATAATAAACATTTCTTAATGATTTTTAATTTCGTAACGGAAGAGTGAATGAGGATTTACGGAAAACATAAATTTATTTTTAAGTAAACAAGAGTATATATTGAACAAATTTATGATAATTGGATAATGCAGTGTTAATGGAAATTAATTAGTGTTATATATGGAATTTATACCTGGGTGGGTGAGTAGTAAACTTATAAATGGAAGAAGTAAGTAGGTAACCATTTATTTAGGTTATTTATTCATTTAATATGTTAAATAAAAAAAATTTGGGAATCAGATCTCAATTAAGGGAAATTAAGTCGTACGTTAATTTGAAATAAAATTTAATAAATATTACATTAATATGGGATGTAGTACAAATGCTTAGAGATTGTCAAATTTGGTAAAAAGGGATTTGACTTAGGAAATTTTGTTAATGAGTTGAAAAACTTAATTAATACGCGTAATTGACAAGATTCATATTTTTAAGTATAACCGTTGATACAAATCTAAGATGTATATGTAAATATTAATGTAATGAAATATGAAACAATGTTAACTATGTTAGGTGAGTAATAATTGAATGAATATTAAGTGGTAATCGAATAAAATCAAATTTATTGGAATTAATTTGCAATTAATTGGATTAATTGCGATTGACATTTGAATACTGTATTTACTGAAATAATTGACACTAAAATTATATGTGAATTTGCTTTTAGATATACTAAGTATTCAAGGGATTAAAAATGACAAAAATCTACTAGTTTATAATTTGTGCAGTTATGGTAGATGTGATTGGTCATTTGAAATGATTAATTCTATAAGATGTAATAAATGTTAATTTTAGTTATAAAATGAAAATTGTTTAATTATTTGAAATATAAAATTCAATAAGACTCGAATAATAAGGGTAAGATTTTAAAAAAAGTGGAATTTAATATTAAAATACTACGTTATTGAAAATTACGAAGGAAATTTGAGAACATTAATGCAATAGATACAAACCAATGTAAATTGCATCTTTTGATAATAATAGACTGAATAATAGAATGAAAGGAAATAAAATGAAATTTGGAAAATTTAATTTACAATTTCTAAATTCAATGAATTTGAGATAAACACTGAAATTTGTTAAATTTATCAACTTTAAATTGACTTTTAATTTGGTTAAAACATTGTAATTTGATTGAGAAATATAAAGTGAAAAATCAGTCAATCTTAAGATTGAAATTTAAAAATTGAATTTTTTTATTAATTATTAATTTATTTAATTAATAAAAAAATAGCCATTTTGGCCACCGACGCGTATTTCGACAAAACTAGTTTCATCGGATCCGTAACGGTGAATTATAATAGTGTTTCAAGTTTCGTAGCGATCAGACTTGTCGTTTGATCGTACGGACTCGAAACGCCTTGAAATTTATGCAATTTAAATCAATTGAAATCAATTTGGAAATTTTGAATTTAGCATAACTTCTTCATACGATTGAATTTGGACGTGAAACTTTTTCCATCACGTTTAAAATATTTTTAAACATATATTTTGATATATGGGTTGACCCTTTTCCGTTCCGGAATCGAAACGGGCTTTTCGGGTCAATTAACGTTCAAAACCCAAATCCAACCTAGCCCATTCTTTCTATTCTGTTTGCCTATATATGTGTGGTTATAAACCCTAGGTCATTTCTTATTCCTCATTCTGAACGTATGCTCTTCCTCATTCCACTGCAAACCATAATCTTCCCAATCCAATTTCAATTTCAATTTCAAAAACAAAAAAACAAATATTTTTGCGGATCTGCAGCAACTCTCAGTCATGCTTCGAGTTTCACAGGCAAAAACGCTGTACCTACTTCGGGTCAGGAAGAAAATAACTCGGGACGCTCCGGGTCATTTTTGCAAAAACTCCAAGCAAGCACCGGGGATTTGAGGCGGCGTACCGAAGTCAAACCCGAAGTCGACCCAGGACCATAATTTTCCATTTTTCAAATTTTCATAACTTTTGCATACGAGCTCGGATTCACGCGCGGTTTGTTTTGCTAGGATCGTATCGGAATTTTGGACGTTTTGGCACTAGTTTGGATGAATTGGAGACTGTCCAATTTTTGGGTTTAAATTGGATTTGAATTCAATTTAAATTCAAAACGGTGAGTGTTTTAACCCACTCACAACTTCTAAGATTTTTTATGTTGGTTGAATTGATTTATGACGTGTTTAAAAAATTTATTTATAGCTGTTTGGCATATATTTCATCATTTTCTCAGTTAAATTGCATTCATTTAATTTACGCGTTATTTAATTCATTATTGCATTTAAAACTGCCAGTTAATTGTTAAATTAATTTATTCATTGCATTTAGAACTGCCAGTTAACGGTTATTTAATTCATTATTGAAAATTTAACTGTCAGTAATTAATTATTATTTATTGATGTGATTGTTTGAATTAGATGATAAATTGATGATTGTTATGATGGATGAATGGATACTGTATTTATATTCTATAAACTGCCAGTTATTATGCATTTTCATTTCATTCGGGATTGCGGTTTTAAATGACATACAACCGCATTTTTATTTTTAAATTGCGGACTAAAATGATAAATATCTGTATCACTTGACTATAGGATAGAAAATTATATATAGGCACCGCGGTATATATATATATAATTATTTTTGAAATGGTTTTCTATGGTTTTGGAAAGAATACGGTTTAATAAATATTAAATTTTGATATATATATATATATAGTAAAATTCTTGAATTTAGCTATGTATAAATTTGTTTCGAATCTTAAAATAAGCTAAATAATGTTGATTTCGTTTATATAATATGGTTAAATATCCGTTTTAAAAAAAATCTATTGTATGTAGAGTTTATAATAACTCAAATAAAAGTAAGGATGAAGATAAATGTGAATATGATTTGAATTAAAAGTATTTAAGAATTATCTTCGAAAAATTTGTTATGAAATGTAAATAAATTAAGGTTTAAAGGGTAAAATTTTATAACTTGACTTTGGTTTGAGAATTTAAATGAATATCAAATTGATTTAAGAATATTATCAAGTAAATTTAATTAAAAGAATATCCTGTTATTGAAGTTTAAGGGTTATACTTAAATAATATTTGTTTTATTAAGTAAACATTTCAAATTTAAATAATAAGAATTGGATATTAATATATATTAAATTATCTAAGAATCCGTTTTGAAATATGAAGTATTTAAGCTTTGAAATGTATGGGAATTAAAATGGTTTATTTGGAGGTTCAAATTGATATTGGGAATTTATTAGGAAATTTAAAGAAGTTGTTTTATTTTATAAAGTAATATAGTATTTGAATCGTTAAGCATTAAAAGTTATTCAAAGTTACGGTTTTAAGGTATATATATTTGAAAATACTATGATTTTGGGAAAGGGATATTTATAAAATAAAAATGATATCATATTGATTTGGGATTTTAAAACATATAAATGATATCGTATTTATATGGTTTTGAAATAGATATTTTATTTTTGTTTTGAAAGTATAATTATTTTTAAATGACCGCGGTGTTATAATAACGTTTGGTTGTTGAAGAGACCGAGATCGAAAGTTGTCATACTCTCTGCCAAGTCCGAAAACCACTTTAACAACCGTGTACGCGGTGGAGATTCCAGAATGAAGTAGGTTGGCGGCGGCGATTCCTTTGAGATAAATACGTGGACCCAACTGCCGTGAGTTGGCATAAGGTGGCTAAAACGGGAGCGATCGATGGGCTAAGGGGGTTAGCGCCCTTTATCGGATACTCCTCTTCGATACTATACTCTGACTTTGGATTGATTCGGCGGCCACTTTTACTTTTGATTTAGGGGGGAGTTTGTCCGAGGTGGGCGGTAGATGCGGCTACGCGCTACCACCGGTCCGAAAGCGTAATTGGTATATCTACCCTGGCATTGCCTAGTTGTGCCGTGTCACCTACCCTAGCACGCCTTATACGATTTTTTTTATACCATACTTATGGAGTGCCCTCTGACGACGCCCATTATGGGGGAGATTACGATATTGTATAGACTATGGGAATATATTATGTGTTAAGAGGAATATTGGGTCACTCCTTAACGCTATTTTAAAGTAAGTTTATTTTACAATTAGACACTATTATAATAGAGAAATATACTACATAGTAAATAGTTTAACGGATCCTTAAGAGATGTAAATCCCGAGCATCTTTTGGGTTACTGCCTCATATTTATTTGTGTTGATTTAACTCACATAAGATCTTTTAGTTCTGACTCGAGTGTTTTGTCTTTTCAATTCGCTCGGGTCAGTCCGTGCACTTCAGGATTTGAAAACTTTATTTCTGGAGGAAGAAGATGAAGATTTTTATTATTATTATTATTATTATATTATATGGTTCCACTACACACTGTATTCCGCTGCATTGATATTTATTGGAATGTGAACTCTGATATTTATTGTATAAAGAAGAATCCACTGTTTGTAAACATTTTATAAACTGTATATTGATTATTATATATTATCCTTCCGCTGTGAGATTCTGTTTATTTTTTTCTCCTCTGTTTTCTTATTTACCCCATAACAATCCGCCCTTCTGTATGGTTTGAATTGACACGTGTGTCGATTTAAAGCGTGCGAAAAGGCGAGACGTTACACATTCTCACAACATTCCACTTTTAATTGATCTTTAAATTTAAAATAAATTAAAACTTAACAAATCTAAGTTAAACAAACTTCAAATCTTCTAATTCAAATGTTTCAGGAAAAACATTTATCTTACATAATAGTTCTAAAATTAAATTAAATTTAAAATTTGAAACCAGTTTAATAAAAGCTTCCAAATTCCTGCATTTTGAACCTACTTCGGGTCCAACCCGAGAATAGATCGAGTCCAGACTCGAGATCTTCAACTCCTTCCATTTTCCAAAAGCTTTGCTAAAGTTTTTAAAACGTGAAAACAAAATACATTTTCGAACTACACCGAAATGAGCCCGTGCCTCCAGCCTAATCTCCAAAATTAATGCTCAAATTAACAACTAGCATTTGAAAACATTTCTTACCAATACCCTTTACTTCATTTAATTTCCTCTTATTTCTTGACTATCTTTTACCTTTTATAAATTAAATTCTATTCCCAACAGGCCATTATCTCAGGCCCAACCAAAACCCAGGCCCATAAGAACAACGCATCCGTTCCTCCCATCTTCTTATCATCAGCAAACAGCCCACAATCAAATACAGGCTTGAACCCGAAGACGTCAACGATAAAACCCACATTTCTCTAGAAGCAATTCCACAAACAAACAACCGATACACACGGAAAAAAATGCGTACACGTGCACACAACATAGGAGGCCCTATGATCAACTATGACACCTCCTATCAGTTGCTGACGATACGCTGACCAACTTCAACTACCCAGATTCCTTGATTAGCCCAAGAATCAAAATCGAACCATTTTCCCAAAACTGGAACTAAAATAACAGTCAACATCCTTCTCGCCATCGACGATCTCTACCACCAGAACATCCGTCGTCCACCCCCAGTAGTGCCACAATGTCCCGCATCGCTCTAACATGATCCGACCAATCTCGATGTATCGTCAGTGATGCAATTTCCTTAAAAAACAACATCGACCAAAAGCTCCTAAAACCCTATTATCTACTCGCCGCGCCTCCATGACGATTTATAATTTCCTTTAACATTTTTCCCTACTCCCCTGGTTTACCACCTTCCTTTGCCCTCAGTTTCCAAACCTCTGACCAATGCGGTTATGAGAAATGTCCAAAACCCAAAAATCTGATCAACACTTGAATCCACTCGATATACTTCCTTAAACGTCATGATTCCTCTTTCAAAAATCCTAGTTTTTGATGACCAATCAGGATATGAATTTGAAACAATAAATTAATATAGTTGAGATTTGGGTATAATTAAGGTTTTATTGTTTTTCTTGCTTAATGATAAAACTACTGTTAAATACTTATCTAGAAATATTTTTAGATCAAATGTTTTGTTCTTACAAACTATTTTCAATTATATACCTATATCTAAAATGAATCAGGCAAGGAGGTTTTAAATTTAGTTCAACCTTTCAAACCTGAAATGTTAACAGAGTGTATATTGGGTATACAGTATGATCATCCATACAGTTATGAAAATATACAACAATCCATATTAAAACAACATGCTACACTTACCATACTTCATTTTAAAGAATTTCAACATGCATTGAGTTATAAAATAGAATTTTGTTTTCAAAGGGGGTAGATTTACTCACCTGTTTCTCAGAAAAAAGAGGACTGGGCTTAAGTATTAAAATCTGGAAATTTTGATTTGTATACTGATTTGATTTGTTTGTTTGAAGCTTTGATCCCAGCTTCAACTTTGTCTTTGCTCTTTGTTTTGAGTTTTGCACTAGATCTTACAGGAAATATTTGTTTCTTTCATTTCTTCTCTCAGATTTATGCTTCCAGGTTTTGATAGTGAGTAGAAAATGAAAACCTGGGTTTTTTTTTTAAATTGGAATTGTTTGTTATTTGTTTATTTTATTTACATTTGTTAAATATCTATTTATTTATTTAACACTTGTCACTAATAGCTAATTTATGCTAAACCCCTCTTGTTAAATTTATTTATAAGTTATGTTCTAAATCTCATTATTTTATAAATTACTTATTTTATATCTTCATGAGGTTACATTTACATATATTCTTTATCTACATATATACCAACTATCTTTATTTCCAAGAATATAGAAAGGAAAAGTATCTTTAATTAAATCTCACCGTACAAATTTATAAACCAAACTTATGTATATAAAATTTCCAAAGATTTATTTAAAGTTGATTATATATATATATATATATATATATATATATATATATATATATTTCTTTTTTTAGCTTTGGAAAGATAAATTTTGTCAAATAAATATTTATAAAGGAAGGTCATAAAAATAAAAATAAAATAAAATAAAAATAAAAATATTATCAAACTAACAGTTGTTCAAATTCTGGGTTATCACATTTTTTAACATTCACTTCATTATAAATTATAAAGTTTTTATTTCTTTCTAGATTTAACTACAAAAATCTTACTAGATTAACCAGTTTAATTATTGAAATTTACGGGTCGTTACACTCTCCTCCACTCAAAAATTTTCGTCCCCGAAAAGGAAAAAGAAGGGGAAAGAAAGAATTGAGTAAACAATACATCTTATTCAAAAATATTAACTTTATAAACGAATAAATTTACAAAGCTAATCAATTTAAATAAAATATACCAATCTATAACCATTAAGTCTTTTTATACTTATAACAAAATTTTGGAAAAAAATATTTCATGAAATTTTCTAAGTCTAGAATTCACGAAATATTTCGGCAGAGTCTCCTTTGTACGGAGAGGCTTGGAAGAAAATATAATATCAAACATAACAATATACAACATATATTTTCCAAAATAATACATCCCAACATGGGGAAACAATATAATAACGCTATAAAACCGTAATCCGAGAACGTACCTATTTGTCGGGCAATTTACGCTTAATTATGAAACCAAAAGCAGTAGCAATTGCTTCCATAACCTATATTTCACTTATATAATCCAAAAAGAGTTAAGAATTATATAAAGTGAAATATTAAAGTTATTTCAAACAATTCAATATAAAACAACAATCATTGCAACCAACAGCATACATGTAACGAGCGCGATTTTTCGACGCTCGAAAACCAACATTAGCACGTCCATTGTATCAACTGCCGAGCAATCGACTACTGGAAAACCGTAACGTTATGGGTAAAGAAGAAGAAAAAGATAGAAGAAGAGAGAAAAAAGAAGAAGAAGAAATACAAAACTACAACAGAACAATCTCAGAATCCCACAATCGCAGCGGAACAACATACAATAAATAAATGAATAATCTTTAAACAAAGAACTATATCAGTCATTACATTACATCACATCACATTACATTACATCATCAGAGTGTACAACAACAAACAACAACAAACAGCGGAAAAAAAATACTATATACTAGTGAATAAGCCATGCCATCCACCTTGCCTCCAGCAACTCCTGAATTCCAAAATATCCTAATAACCTAACTCTAGACTGCCCGTGTCGAAATTGGTGGGCACCCAGAGTTTAGGAAGGAAATAATAAACTCCGAGTCAGTCATGGGACTGGTGTGAGAACTTAAAACAGTTTATCTTTAAAACAAAGAACAGGATAATTTTAAAATAGATTCGCAATGCTTTTTGAAAATGTAACTACCATAAGACCTCCCACCATACACACAATGCAAACGCAGACTTGGAGGAGATTTCTTCTTATGTTAGTCAAAGATGCTTACTACGCAAAATCAAATCATTTTTGATATTATTATTAGGGCATAGTGTAGAAAACATTTCGAAAGTAGAATATAAATCTTAGCCAGCATAGGTACCATTATATTATGCCTACTATAGCTACCATATTAGATGGTAGGTTCTACAACTAAAACCGTACAAGGTTCGTATTGTTTCTTTGGATTTCCAACAAATGGTCAGGCCAAGGAACTTTCCATTGCCACATGGATACGCCTCTGGAAAGATGACCCTAGAACCTAACCGGATCTCTGCCAACACAAGGCTGGGTTACCCTTCAAACTGAGTAACTACTGACACGAATATGTCATTCCCCGATCGTAACCGATCTATATCCGAGGATCCTCGATTCCAACAACCACGGAGTAATAAATTTGCAGCAACAACATAGGTTAAGTATATGGGCTCCATACCATGATACCATCTCTATCCAGAAGGAATGACATACACTAAAGGGGCGCTACCCCCTAATAACCTTGCTGCATCCTTCCTGTTTTGACCATTTCCGGGGTGTGAGGTCCGACGAAGTCTCGTCCACAAAGCCACGCTTTATACAAAAGCCGTGCTTTGATCATCAAATGCTCAACAGCACTTCGTATGCCACATTACCAATTTGGGAATGTATCACTAGTAACCATTAACTACATAACCTCTGAGCTCGTACGTCTCAAAGAAGGGTGTTAAGCTAAGAGAATAAATTCTCCGCCACCAATAGAAATATATTTGATAGAAACCAGCTTTACGTCTCAAATTGTAATGTCAGACACACAATCCATACAAGTCCGTTCCGGGATCGAATAGAACCGAAGGCACTTCCGAAGAAGTCCTTGCAATCTGGATATTCACTAATCACGTCCGGACTTCCCGCCACTAAGGGTGATAAAACCTCTATATCGGAGATCAGCCGATGTAGAGTCATTCGATGGTAATCCTTCCGTTTTCAAAAATATCCAGTCTTCAACACCGGTCTTCAAATGCAATCCATAACGACGTATCACATATTCGGAATGGGTTATACGACCCCGACGTCCTTTCCCGGCTAATCCGAATAGTGAGCGCTTGTTTGAAAATAAGTGTGGCATTCAAATTCAAGCAAATCACAACAAATACCCATTCAAAGGTAAATATTGATAGTCGGTTATTTAACTATCAATAGATATGCACAACATCACAAGATTCCAAATAATTTTCCAAATTATTTATTTTCCAAAATATCTTTACAAGATATATATAATTTCCACACTTCAACCATTTGAAAACAAATTTCAAATCACTTTTCATCTTTCAATCTTTGAAAACAAATTTCAAATCAATTTCCTTAAACGGAAACACTTCCAAATATTTATCCATTTAAATTTAAAATGGTGCATTTAAATCAATTAAATAAATCTTTACCAATTTACTTTATATTTACGTTCCAAATCCGTAAATTTATTTCCACACTTCAAAAATAAATCAATGTTTATTTTTAAACAAATTTCCCTTTCTTTTATAAATTCCATAGTGAATTTACACTTCCAAAATATCTATGAATATATGATTTTCAGATCGATTTCTAATATTCATTTTTAATTTATTTTTAAAAGATAAAATCTCAAAACATTCACTTCATATTGGAAAACATATCCATACTTATTTAATAATAAGTGATTAACAAATCCATTTATTTTCAACACTTGGAAAATATTCAATATACTTAAATCGAAATTAAGTATATATTTCATTCTTTAAGGAAAACATTCTCTTAAACACATTTATTTAGGCCCAAAATGAATGTTGCGTAAAACATCGTTACGACAACCCAAAACCACTAGTATAGGGATTCGAAATGAAAATAGATATATAAATCCCAATACTATACAAAAACCTTTCCTTTTGAAAATCATTTAGTATAACAACAGTGTTATAGTCCACTATTTCCTTATTTCTTGAAAACGTCTATTTCAACAATAAATGTTGAAATCTATGGTTTCGATAGTTAATCCATTTTAAAACATCTTTAAAACAATTAACTTCATTTTATAATATCACTTCCCCAAAAACATGTCCATTTTCTTTAATAATATTTTCACTGTCCAAAATCGTGAATATACTTTATTTACCCAATTCAATGTTTCAACACATTTACTAAAATATTATTCACTATCCAAAATCGTGGATAAAATTCCCAACCAAACTCTTATTTTTACAACATTTAACTTAAAGGATAATTCGCCGCCCAAAATCACGAATATATCTCCTTTAATAAACTTCTATGTTTAATTTATCAAATTCAATTGATTTTAGATTCATAAAACAGCGTTTATAAATTCCAATTCTATTTATAAAAACTTCGATTTATAAATCTCCTTTATTAACTAATTCTATTTATAACTCCATTATATACCAAAAATCCATATTATAAGTTAAATGCTTATAATTCATTTATTCACCAAAATCACTCTTTTAAAACTTTACAAATTATAAATCTTATTACTTATAAGATTCATTAATAACTCCCTTTTTTATTTATAAAAACTCCATTAAAATTCCATTATTCTGATTTATAAAAAAAATCAATTTCTTTAAATCTTATTTATAAACCGTTTATAATTAAATTCAAAAATCACAATTTAAACTATTTTATAAAATCATTATATCCTTATTTCAAAAATCAATTTTCAACTTATTTTCACAAAATCATAATTTTTATAACATTAAAATTTAAAACGTTTTATTTATTTAAAAACGAATCAATTCCAAAAATTTAATAAAATGTATACTTTCAAAAATCACTTTAAAATCCTTTTAAAATTTGAAAATCATCACTTTAAAATCCTTTTATAATTCCAAAATTGGCCCAATGATGCAACACACCAAATAGTCAATCACGACAACAAAGACATCATATATTAGTATATGATAATCAACAAATATCACAATATCTGTAATCAAATAAATACTGGTAAGGAATCCAGTTGGACCCTCCAACCTGTTTCCCTGCATCCACAGATGTTAGCACAATACCAATTCTGTTCCAATACAAAATATCGCGTTATATGGGATTTATAAAATATTATCCGCTATTATGCGGCGCAATAGGGTCTCATCCGCTATATAATACGGGAAATCGACTCCAAATACATATATAATACCAATTTCACTTTGCAGTGAAATATTCGCGGTATATGTTTTTAATAAATAACCTCCGCTTAATAACGGCGTATACTGTCTATTTCAATCAATAACAGATAATAATTTATCATTCAGGCATGCAATCAATAATTTTAAATCTAACTATTTTAAATCGAAACAATTCGATTGAGTGAGAAGTTCTCACCTTGCTTCCAATTCAGTTTCAGCGTTTTATTTCGAATAAAACTAAACGTGCGTTTAATTTTACTCGAAATTCTCACTAACTCCAAACGACTCCAATCCGGTTCCATAGCGTAGTGCTCGACAAAACGATTGCAACGCAAGTCGTTTCGTGAAATTCCAACCTCGTATGACAAAGTCATGAATTTTTAAAGATCGTACGAGTTAAAATGAATCAACTTTAATTTCTATTTAAAATTCCTAACCCTAGCTAACATCTCGGCCATTCATTTTTGATATCCAGATCCTAGCCGCTATTTCCTTCTTCCCAATGCGTTTCATCCCCAGGTAACATCGTGCATTACAAACCCATAGTCCACCCTCCTTCTTGAATTTATACTCCTCCATCGATCATCTCTACAACGATCAAGAGATGCCACGCTATAGCCCCTCGCATGCTCGACCTTCGGCCAGAGAATGGCAGAGCCCGGCCTCGCCTTTTGTACGCAAAACGAGAACAAACGGCCACGAACACGAGCGATTTCTGGTTGATCCACAACTCCTTTTTCAATCATCACCGTTGAACACGAAGATCTCGTGATGATCTACAATATTCGTGTTGGAAGTTTCTTGAAATAACTTGTGGATTGAAAGGAAAATGAAGAAGAATGAAATCAATTTCTGGCCTTTGAATTTGCAAATGACGGCCAGCCTTAACTAGGGTTTCTTTTGTGAAAATAATGAGGGTAAGGGTCCTTTTATAGAAAACCAACGAACATTATTCATCTCCAATTTTTCGAACTCCAAATCTCATGCGGTGACCAGCGTTTCTAGGGTTTACCCCGCGTTCCGGACACAATGGAACGTGTTTCGGAGGCTAATTCGATCATCTGTGTGAGTTATGGCAATAAACGATCGATTTAAATTAAATCGATTTAAACCAATTTCTATGCGTTTTGGCTTGCCCCAGACAAACCGTAAATCCGATTGACACGAAATTTGAAAACAAACAATAAATTAACATTACAGATCCGATGAAACTAGTTTCGTCAAAATATGAGACTGTTTGAAAAATGGCTATTTTAACTCGTCAATTAAATATTAAAATATTCAATTTTTACAAATTAACTTTCAATTCAATTTCAAAAGTTCTATAACATCATTCTAACTTCAATATGATATAATAAAATTTTACAAATCATTTTCAATCATATTTAACCCAATTTCCAATTATTTCAGGAATTTCAAATATTAAATTATCGATTTAATTATCCAGTTAAATCCAGAAATTCGAAAAATAAATTATTCGACTTATAAATTTCACTTACTAATATTTAAAAATCAATTAAATATACGAATTTTAATTGACAGAAATTCTGGGTCGTGACAAACTTCCCCCCTTAAAAGAATTTCGTCCTCGAAATTACCAAGTAAGAAAAGTTACAGAATCCATTAACTTTCCAAAACAAACCATCCAAATTAGATTTTTCAAATCTCTTAAGTGTTTAACTTTTTCAAAATTCATAGTTAAACTTCTTACAAAATCTTTACTAAGTTTCCAAATCCAAACTTAGTTTTCAAAAATTTCTCAATTTTTTGAAAAATATTCTAACGCCTTAAATTTTCGGAAAAATTCGCCAGAGTCTCCTTTGCACGGCTCGATCCGAAAAAAATGACAGCATATATATCACAAATATACATCTCATCAAGTGATGAGGCATCCCGCAGGGAAAAAAGTGTAAAAGTACGATATTTAATCCGAGATATTACCTTATATTTTATTAGCGAGCATATACGGCTAATATAGCGTGAAAGCGAGATCCAAATGCGAAGCAAGCGCAATCCGCACCTACTAAACACTCAAAAAATCATGAGAAACATGCATATATGAAAATAATATCAATATACAACATATAGCAACATCACAACTACATGTGCCAACATAACAAACTCAATAAAAGCAACAAATCCAACCATCATCCAACTAGCATTTAACTAACATCCATAACCAAATCAATTACATTCACTTCTCATTAATATTCAATGAATTGGTTTTCCAATTTAAATCACATTTGATTCATTAACATTGGATGTTTTTACTAACATTCATTTATTCATATTCAATTAGTTTACATTAACTAATTTATATTCAAGTTAGTTCACTTCCAAATCAAATTCAATTCTATTCAAGTTCATTTTCTTTCAAGTTGGATTCAATTACTTTAGCTTTCAAATTTTGCTAATTCGATTTCATTAATACTTAATGAATTTATATAGAATCAACTAACATCCATATGACAACCAAATCATAACCATCATAACCAAATTATTTGATTTACATTCAATTTGGTCCAACACTTTTAATTCCAGTTGGTTTATATTAAATTGATTTTCATTCAATTATTCAACTTCCAATAACATTAGCTTTTAATGAACTAACACTTACATTCATTATTCCATATCAATTTATCTTACATTCAATTGATTAACATTCAATCCATTTATTAATTCAATTGCTAATTTATTTAACAAATAAGGTTGAATTTCATTTATATAACTCAAGTTCAAATCTTAATGACTTCATTTCAATAATTCACTTATTAATTTACTTCGACACCAAAATCAACTTTATTCAACTTCACTTAAGTTATATTCCATTTCAAACATCATTTGTTTAACTTAACTTAAATTTCCACTTATAAATCCAATTCAGGTTTCAATTCTGAAATAAATTCTATTTATTTAACCTTTACCAAAGTCAAATTTCATACACTATCAAATCCAGATTTATTTTTCTTAACAGAATTGTTTAACCACTTTAATAATTGGTTTCACTTACACTTTTACATTTTATAAGTTATACAACTTATATTCAACAATTACCACTTGGATTTTTTTTATTGATTCATTTATACTTCCTTTAATTTAACTCCATCCTTTAAGTTAAATTTATTCTATTAAAACTCAAATTGTATAAGTTATCAACTCATTTATCATTCCCATAATATTTTAAATAGGATTCCAGAGTCTTTTCAACCTTTCAAAACAATTTTTGAAATCAATTCAAATTACCTTTTGAATTTCCAAAACCAAATCAATATTTTCCAAACAACTTCCATTTAAAATAATCTGGCAGCCATTCCTCTTTTGGAAACCCGAAAATGAACACCAATGATGTCGCGATCATCATCGGTATTATTTTCCAGCAACCAAAAAGAGTTTAGAGCTTTAATTTCTCCAAAACAATTTTCCAAAATATCAAATCCTTTTAAAACACTTCTCTGGAATTTTATTTCAGATTATAAATCATTTTTACAAAACCTTTACTTATATAATTTCACTTCTTATATATAAGATTATTCCACAATTGTAAATCATTTTAATTATAACTTCATACTTATAATTCTTCGCTTATAAAATTTATTCTTTTACAATATGTTTCATTTAACTTATTCAAACAACTTTTATTAACTTGCATATATCTTACATTTTCAACAACCAAACAAGCAATTCATATACATTTAATAATTCCGAAAAATTATTCCTTTATATATAAAATATAATCGAGGTAAAATTATTTCATTTACCCTGTTTAAAATGATACTATGTCGATTTATCTCGTTTAAGAGTTTAGAAACCCCTATCGATAATATGGCGTCCCATCTACCGACTATAATTCACAAACAGCTCAACGGATAAGCAAACACAATTTAAAACATTTTTATATTCACTAACAAATACGCGCTCATATCTATTGTTACACTCACACTCATTCTAGAGTACTACTGACTCTATCTTTAATGAGTAATACCCAACAAAGCTAAGGTTGTCACTTAACCATATGCTCTGATACCGAATGTAACGAGCGTTATTTTTCGACGCTCGAAAACCGACATCAATACGTCCACTGTATCAACTGCCGAGCAATTGAATGCTGGAAAACCGTACCATTATGGGTAAAGAAGAAGAAGATAGAAAAAGAGAGGAAAAAAAGAAGAAGAAACAGAAAACAACAACAAAACAATATCAGAATCTCACAATCGCAACGGAACAACATATAATAAATAAATGAATAATCTTTAAACAAAGAACTATATCAATCATTACATTACATCACATCACATTACATTACATCATCAGAGTGTACAACAACAAACAACAACAAACAGCGGAAAAGAAATACTATATACTGTGAATACGCCATGCCATCCAGCTTGCCTCCAGCAACTCCTGAATTCCAAAATATCCTGATAACCTGACTCTAGACTGTCCGTGTCGAAATTGGTGGGCACCCAGAGTTTAGGAAGGAAATAATAAACTCCGAGTCAGTCATGGGACTGGTGTGAGAACTTAAAACAGTTTATCTTTAAAACAAAGAACAGGATAATTTTAAAATAGATTCGCAATGCTTTTTGAAATTGTAACTACCATAAGACCTCCCACCACACACACAATGCAAACGCAGACTTGGAGGAGATTTCTTCTTATGTTAGTCAAAGATGCTTACTACGCAAAATCAAATCATTTTTGATATTATTATTAGGGCATAGTGTAGAAAACATTTCGAAAGTAGAATATAAATCTTAGCCAGCATAGGTACCATTATATTATGCCTACTATAGCTACCATATTAGATGGTAGGTTCTACAACTAAAACCGTACAAGGTTCGTATTGTTTCTTTGGATTTCCAACAAATGGTCAGGCCAAGGAACTTCCCATTGCCACATGGATACGCCTCTGGAAAGATGACCCTAGATCCTAACCGGATCTCTGCCAACACAAGGCTGGGTTACCCTTCAAACTGAGTAACTACTGACACGAATATGTCATTCCCCGATCGTAACCGATCTATATCCGAGGATCCTCGATTCCAACAACCACGGAGTAATAAATTTGCAGCAACAACATAGGTTAAGTATATGGGCTCCATACCATGATACCATCTCTATCCAGAAGGAATGACATACACTAAAGGGGCGCTACCCCCTAATAACCTTGCTGCATCCTTCCTGTTTTGACCATTTCCGGGGTGTGAGGTCCGACGAAGTCTCGTCCACAAAGCCATGCTTTATACAGAAGCCGTGCTTTGATCATCAAATGCTCAACAGCACTTCGTATGCCACATTACCAATTTGGGAATGTATCACTAGTAACCATTAACTACATAACCTCTGAGCTCGTACGTCTCAAAGAAGGGTGTTAAGCTAAGAGAATAAATTCTCCGCCACCAACAGAAATATATTTGATAGAAACCAGCTTTACGTCTCAAATTGTAATGTCAGACACACAATCCATACAAGTCCGTTCCGGGATCGAATAGAACCGAAGGCACTTCCAAAGAAGTCCTTGCAATCTGGATATTCACTAATCACGTCCGGACTTCCCGCCACTAAGGGTGATAAAACCTCTATATCGGAGATCAGCCGATGTAGAGTCATTCGATGGTAATCCTTCCGTTTTCAAAATTATCTAGTCTTCAACACCGGTCTTCAAATGCAATCCATAACGACGTATCACATATTCGGAATGGGTTATACGACCCCGACGTCCTTTCCCGGCTAATCCGAATAGTGAGCGCTTGTTTGAAAATAAGTGTGGCATTCAAATTCAAGCAAATCACAACAAATACCCGTTCAAAGGTAAATATTGATAGTCGGTTATTTAACTATCAATAGATATGCACAACATCACAAGATTCCAAATAATTTTCCAAATTATTTATTTTTCAAAATATCTTTACAAGATATATATAATTTCCACCCTTCAACCATTTGAAAACAAATTTCAAATCACTTTTCATCTTTCAATCTTTGAAAACAAATTTCAAATCAATTTCCTTAAACGGAAACACTTCCAAATATTTATCCATTTAAATTTAAAATGGTGCATTTAAATCAATTAAATAAATCTTTACCAATTTACTTTATATTTACGTTCCAAATCCGTAAATTTATTTCCACACTTCAAAAATAAATCAATGTTTATTTTTGAACAAATATCCCTTTCTTTTATAAATTCCATAGTGAATTTACACTTCCAAAATATCTATGAATATATGATTTTCAAATCGATTTCTAATATTCATTTTTAATTTATTTTTAAAAGATAAAATCTCAAAACATTCACTTCATATTGGAAAACATATCCATACTTATTTAATAATAAGTGATTCACAAATCCATTTATTTTCAACACTTGGAAAATATTCAATATACTTAAATCGAAATTAAGTATATATTTCATTCTTTAAGGAAAACATTCTCTTAAACACATTTATTTAGGCCCAAAATGAATGTTGCGTAAAACATCGTTACGACAACCCAAAACCACTAGTATAGGGATTCGAAATGAAAATAGATATATAAATCCCAATACTATACAAAAACCTTTCCTTTCGAAAATCATTTAGTATAACAACAGTGTTATAGTCCACTATTTCCTTATTTCTTGAAAACGTCTATTTCAACAATAAATGTTGAAATCTATGGTTTCGATAGTTAATCCATTTTAAAACATCTTTAAAACAATTAACTTCATTTTATAATATCACTTCCCCAAAAACATGTCCATTTTCTTTAATAATATTTTCACTGTCCAAAATCGTGAATATACTTTATTTACCCAATTCAATGTTTCAACACATTTATTAAAATATTATTCACTATCCAAAATCGTGGATAACATTCCCAACCAAACTCTTATTTTTACAACATTTAACTTAAAGGATAATTCGCCGCCCAAAATCACGAATATATCTCCTTTAATAAACTTCTATATTTAATTTATCAAATTCAATTGATTTTAGATTCATAAAACAGCGTTTATAAATTCCAATTCTATTTATAAAAACTTCGATTTATAAATCTCCTTTATTAACCAATTCTATTTATTACTCCATTATATACCAAAAATCCATATTATAAGTTAAATGCTTATAATTCATTTATTCACCAAAATCACTCTTTTAAAACTTTACAAATTATAAATCTTATTACTTATAAGATTCATTAATAACTCCCTTTTTTTATTTATAAAAACTCCATTAAAATTCCATTATTCTGATTTATAAAAAAAATCAATTTCTTTAAATCTTATTTATAAACCGTTTATAATTAAATTCAAAAATCACAATTTAAACTATTTTACAAAATCATTATCTCCTTATTTCAAAAATCAATTTCCAACTTATTTTCACAAAATCATAATTTTTATAACATTAAAATTTAAAACGTTTTATTTATTTAAAAACGAATCAATTCCAAAAATTTAATAAAACGTATACTTTCAAAAATCACTTTAAAATCCTTTTAAAATTTGAAAATCATCACTTTAAAATCCTTTTATAATTCCAAAATTGGCCCAATGATGCAACAGACTAAATAGTCAATCACGACAACAAAGACATCATATATTAGTATATGATAATCAACAAATATCACAATATCTGTAATCAAATAAATACTGGTAAGGAATCCAATTGGACCCTCCAACCTGTTTCCCTGCATCCACAGATGTTAGCACAATACCAATTCTGTTCCAATACGGAATATCGCGTTATATGGGATTTATAAAATATTATCCGCTATTATGCGGCGCAATAGGGTCTCATCCTCTATATAATACGGGAAATCAACTCCAAATACATATATAATACCAATTTCACTTTGTAGTGAAATATTCGCGGTATATGTTTTTAATAAATAACCTCCGCTTAATAACGGCGTATAATGTCTATTTCAATCAATAACAGATAATAATTTATCATTCAGGCATGCAATCAATAATTTTAAATCTAACTATTTAAAATTTAAATCGAAACAATTCGATTGAGTGAGAAGTTCTCACCTTGCTTCCAATTCAGTTTCAGCGTTTTATTTCGAATAAAACTAAACGTGCGTTTAATTTTACTCGAAATTCTCACTAACTCCAAACGACTCCAATCCGGTTCCATAGCGTAGTGCTCGACAAAACGATTGCAACGCAAGTCGTTTTGTGAAATTCCAACCTCGTATGACAAAGTCATGAATTTTTAAAGATCGTACGAGTTAAAATGAATCAACTTTAATTTCTATTTAAAATTCCTAACCCTAGCTAACATCTCGGCCATTCATTTTTGATATCCAGATCCTAGCCGCTATTTCCTTCTTCCCAACGCGTTTCATCCCCAGGTAACATCGTGCATTACAAACCCATAGTCCACCCTCCTTCTTGAATTTAGACTCCTCCATCGATCATCTCTACAACGATCAAGAGATGCCACGCTATAGCCCCTCGCATGCTCGACCTTCGACCAGAGAATGGCAGAGCTCGGCCTCGCCTTTTGTACGCAAAACGAGAACAAACGGCCACGAACACGAGCGATTTCTGGTCGATCCACAACTCCTTTTTCAATCATCACCGTTGAACACGAAGATCTCGTGATGATCTACAATATTCGTGTTGGAAGTTTCTTGAAATAACTTGTGGATTGAAAGGAAAATGAAGAAGAACGAAATCAATTTCTGGCCTTTGAATTTGCAAATGACGGCCAGCCTTAACTAGGGTTTCTTTTGTGAAAATAATGAGGGTAAGGGTCCTTTTATAGAAAACCAACGAACATTATTCATCTCCAATTTTTCGAACTCCAAATCTCACGCGGTGACCA
The DNA here is from genome assembly GCA_030765085.1 of Allium cepa. Classification (NCBI taxonomy): domain Eukaryota; kingdom Viridiplantae; phylum Streptophyta; class Magnoliopsida; order Asparagales; family Amaryllidaceae; genus Allium; species Allium cepa. The sequence continues at coordinate 172,883,503 of CM060932.1, forward strand.
GCGTTTCTAGGGTTTACCCCGCGTTCCGGACACAATGGAACGTGTTTCGGAGGCTAATTCGATCATCTGTGTGAGTTATGGCAATAAACGATCGATTTAAATTAAATCGATTTAAACCAATTTCTATGCGTTTTGGCTTGCCCCAGACAAACCGTAAATCCGATTGACACGAAATTTGAAACCATACAATAATTTAACATTATGGATCCGATGAAACTAGTTTCGTCAAAATCTGAGACTGTTTGAAAAATGGCTGTTTTAACTCGTCAATTAAATATTAAAATATTCAATTTTTACAAATTAACTTTCAATTCAATTTCAAAAGTTCTATAACATCATTCTAACTTCAATATGATATAATAAAATTTTACAAATCATTTTCAATCATATTTAACCCAATTTCCAATTATTTCAGGAATTTCAAATATTAAATTATCGATTTAATTATCCAGTTAAATCCAGAAATTCGAAAAATAAATTATTCGACTTATAAATTTCACTTACTAATATTTAAAAATCAATTAAATATACGAATTTTAATTGACAGAAATTCTGGGTCGTGACAAACTTCCCCCCTTAAAAGAATTTCGTCCTCGAAATTACCAAGTAAGAAAAGTTACAAAATCCATTAACTTTCCAAAACAAACCATCCAAATTAGATTTTTTAAATCTCTTAAGTGTTTAACTTTTTCAAAATTCATAGTTAAACTTCTTACAAAATCTTTACTAAGTTTCCAAATCCAAACTTAGTTTTCAAAAATTTCTCAATTTTCTGAAAAATATTCTAACGCCTTAAATTTTCGGAAAAATTCGCCAGAGTCTCCTTTGCACAGCTCGATCCGAAAAAAATGACAGCATATATATCACAAATATACATCTCATCAAGTGATGAGGCATCCCGCAGGGAAAAAAGTGTAAAAGTACGATATTTAATCCGAGATATTACCTTATATTTTATTAGCGAGCATATACGGCTAATATAGCGCGAAAGCGAGATCCAAATGCGAAGCAAGCGCAATCCGCACCTACTAAACACTCAAAAAATCATGAGAAACATGCATATATGAAAATAATATCAATATACAATATATAGCAACATCACAACTACATGTGCCAACATAGCAAACTCAACAAAAGCAACAAATCCAACCATCATCCAACTAGCATTTAACTAACATCCATAACCAAATCAATTACATTCACTTCTCATTAATATTCAATGAATTGGTTTTCCAATTTAAATCACATTTGATTCATTAACATTGGATGTTTTTACTAACATTCATTTATTCATATTCAATTAGTTTACATTAACTAATTTATATTCAAGTTAGTTCACTTCCAAATCAAATTCAATTCTATTCAAGTTCATTTTCTTTCAAGTTGGATTCAATTACTTTAGCTTTCAAATTTTGCTAATTCGATTTCATTAACACTTAATGAATTTATATACAATCAACTAACATCCATATGACAACCAAATCATAACCATCATAACCAAATTATTTGATTTACATTCAATTTGGTCCAACACTTTTAATTCAGTTGGTTTATATTAAATTGATTTTCATTCAATTATTCAACTTCCAATAACATTAGCTTTTAATGAACTAACACTTACATTCATTATTCCATATCAATTTATCTTACATTCAATTGATTAACATTCAATCCATTTATTAATTCAATTGCTAATTTATTTAACAAATAAGGTTGAATTTCATTTATATAACTCAAGTTCAAATGTTAATGACTTCATTTCATTAATTCACTTATTAATTTACTTCGACACCAAAATCAACTTTATTCAACTTCACTTAAGTTATATTCCATTTCAAACATCATTTGTTTAACTTAACTTAAATTTCCACTTATAAATCCAATTCGGGTTTCAATTCTGAAATAAATTCTATTTATTTAACCTTTACCAAAGTCAAATTTCATATCACTATCAAATCCAGATTTATTTTTCTTAACAGAATTGTTTAACCACTTTAATAATTGGTTTCACTTACACTTTTAAATTTTATAAGTTATACAACTTATATTCAACAATTACCACTTGGATTTTTTTTATTGATTCATTTATACTTCCTTTAATTTAACTCCATCCTTTAAGTTAAATTTATTCTATTAAAACTCAAATTGTATAAGTTATCAACTCATTTATCATTCCCATAGTATTTTAAATAGGATTCCAGAGTCTTTTCAACCTTTCAAAACAATTTTTGAAATCAATTCAAATTACCTTTTGAATTTCTAAAACCAAATCAATATTTTCCAAACAACTTCCATTTAAAATAATCTGGCAGCCATTCCTCTTTTGGAAACCCGAAAATGAACACCAATGATGTCGCGATCATCATCGGTATTATTTTCCAGCAACCAAAAAGAGTTTAGAGCTTTAATTTCTCCAAAACAATTTTCCAAAATATCAAATCCTTTTAAAACACTTCTCTGGAATTTTATTTCAGATTATAAATCATTTTTACAAAACCTTTACTTATATAATTTAACTTCTTATATATAAGATTATTCCACAATTGTAAATCATTTTAATTATAACTTCATACTTATAATTCTTCGCTTATAAAATTTATTCTTTTACAATATGTTTCATTTAACTTATTCAAACAACTTTTATTAACTTGCATATATCTTACATTTTCAACAACCAAACAAGCAATTCATATACATTTAATAATTCCGAAAAATTATTCCTTTATATATAAAATATAATCGAGGTAAAATTATTTCATTTACCCTGTTTAAAATGATACTATGTCGATTTATCTCGTTTAAGAGTTTAGAAACCCCTATCGATAATATGGCGTCCCATCTACCGACTATAATTCACAAACAGCTCAACGGATAAGCAAACACAATTTAAAACATTTTTATATTCACTAACAAATACGCGCTCATATCTATTGTTACACTCACACTCATTCTAGAGTACTACTGACTCTATCTTTAATGAGTAATACCCAACAAAGCTAAGGTTGTCGCTTAACCATATGCTCTGATACCAAATGTAACGAGCGTTATTTTTCGACGCTCGAAAACCGACATCAATACGTCCACTGTATCAACTGCCGAGCAATTGAATGCTGGAAAACCGTACCATTATGGGTAAAGAAGAAGAAGATAGAAAAAGAGAGGAAAAGAAGAAGAAGAAACAGAAAACAACAACAAAACAATATCAGAATCTCACAATCGCAGCGGAACAACATATAATAAATAAATGAATAATCTTTAAACAAAGAACTATATCAATCATTACATTACATCACATTACATTACATTACATCATCAGAGTGTACAACAACAAACAACAACAAACAGCGGAAAAGAAATACTATATACTAGTGAATACGCCATGCCATCCAGCTTGCCTCCAGCAACTCCTGAATTCCAGAATATCCTGATAACCTGACTCTAGACTGCCCGTGTGGAAATTGGTGGGCACCCAGAGTTTAGGAAGGAAACAATAAACTCTTATTCAGTCATGGGACTGGTGTGAGAACTTAAAACAGTTTATCTTTAAAACAAAGAACAGGATAATTTTAAAATAGATTCGCAATGCTTTTTGAAAATGTAACTACCATAAGACCTCCCACCACACACACAATGCAAACGCAGACTTGGAGGAGATTTCTTCTTATGTTAGTCAAAGATGCTTACTATGCAAAATCAAATCATTTTTGATATTATTATTAGTGCATAGTGTAGAAAACATTTCGAAAGTAGAATATAAATCTTACCCAGCATAGGTACCATTATATTATGCCTACTATAGCTACCATATTAGATGGCAGGTTCTACAACTAAAACCGTACAAGGTTCGTATCGTTTCTTTGGATTTCCAACAAATGGTCAGGCCAAGGAACTTCCCATTGCCACATGTGTTGGGGGCGTCTCCACCCCCACCGAACCGAAGGAAATGAATTCGACACCGGACCACTTCCCTGCCGAACCAAACACCCATCGAACCAACCCACCTCCAATAACTACCGCACCAAAGCATAGCCGAACCAGGCTCCATCCACTGACCACCGGACCATGTCCCACCGAACCAACCTACCTCCACACATACCGGACCATGTCCCCCCGAACCAACCCACCTACATGCGCTGCCGAACCAGAAGCAAGGGAGGACAGGACCGAACCAACTCTGCCAGGCCAGATTGCTTCAGCCCAGGCCCACCAGCAGCTATATACATCCAAGACCCCTGCCCCCAGTCTCACTCTATAAATAGAGGGACAGGGGTACAACAATGGGGGACAAGTTTGAGGGCTCAAGCACGGATAGAACTTTCAAACAACTTTCAGATACTTGTAATCAAAGCTTTGTACTTGTAATCTGAGCAGAAAAGGAGAATAACATATAAAGTGGACGTACGCACATTTTGGCTGAACCACTATAAATCTGTGTGTCTTTTACAGTTTAGTCCATCTATTTTATATATTTGCATAAACCAAGTCACTAAGAACAACACATAATCAACTAAATCGTATGACTTGGAGGTGTTTGCCCATTTTTTGTGCAAACATTTTTGGTGCTTTCACTGAGAACTGAGTTCGAAGCTTCAGCTTCTCCCACTAAACCCTTTTTCTATCAACATCGTTCATTGCTCGGAAAACATGCCTCCCGAACGGAAGAAAGATGCTAACAAAGGAAAGAACATCACAACTAGCAGTATCCCAGACCCAGTGATCAGAGATCAAGACAATCGTCCGGTTCCAACAGCAAATGAAAATCAGGCAAGTCCGACAGTCCCTGCTACGGAACAACCAATTACAAGGACGGATCTGGACAGGGTTGTGGCTGAAGTAACTAACGGCTTCGCATCTCAACAAGAAGCCTTGGTGGACCAACTCATGTCACGCTTAAGGGATGCTGAAGAATCCAACCGCAACACTGAATCATGGAGTGAGTCCCGGTCTGGAGGATCTGGGAGACGAGAAAGGTCTTTCATCTACGAAGAGGCTAACAATAGAAACAGCTATGGTAGGGGTCGAGCCCGGACTCAGCCCGAGTTCTGACTCGAGGAAACACTTGGAGCCGAACCCAACGGGGGAGGTACCAGGCAGGGGTCGGATGTAGCTGAGCCGGCCATGCTACCTAACCATGGAAACATCAATAGATGGGCCGAGCTGGAGTACAGCCCGAAGTTGGACCCGAGGAAGTGCTGAGAACAGAACCCAACAGGGGAAGATCAAGGCAAGGGCCAACTATGGCTGACCCTAGCATGCCCCCGGAAGACCAGAGGCAGCCATTGGAGAATGTTAGGAGTGATAGACGGTACCATCCTTACAAGTCATCTGGACGGAATCAATCCCGCAGGGAAGAACCAAACTGGTTTCTATCCGCTCCAAGTTCTGATGAAAGGATGGCGCGATTGTTCGGAGAGTGCGTCCGACGGGATCAAAGAGATCGAGGGATAGGCGCTAGGGTAACCAGCCCCTTCACCCACAATATCGAAATCGCCATCACCCCTCGAGAATGGAAAATGCCAACAATGGAGCCTTACAAGGGAACCTCTGACCCGTTGTACACATGCAGAGATACACACAGCATATGCTCATGAGCGGAGCAACAGAAGGAGTGTTGTGTAAATGCTTCCCACTATTCTTGGCAGATCTAGCTACCTCCTGGTTCTGCCATCTACCCCAGGGGTCCATCAGCTCATGGGAAATGTTGAAAGAAAATTTCATCAGCCAGTTCCGCATTCATGTGGAACAACCCAAGGACGCTTATTCCCTATCTAATATTAAACAGAAACCCGGAGAGATAGTACAACAATATCAAACCCGATTCAACGCCGCAGCGGCCGCAATCCAAGATGCCAACGAGAAACTTATCCTAATGGCCCTCTGCAGTGGTGTGCATCCGGGTACTAAATTTGCTAGAAGATTAACGAAAGAAAAGCCAGCCACCTTACCCAATTTCTTCCATGAAGCCGGGAAATATATAAGACTTGAAGACGCTGCCATTGAAAGGCGGACAGGGCAACAAACCAAGGCAGCTCATGGCAACACTCCGCAGTAGCAAAGGGCGTTCGAAGAAATGACTCCAGAGATAGTGCTGGGGCAAGAAGGGAGAAAAGCGTTTGTATAGGCCAGGACCAAAATTTGACTCCTATACTCCTTTAAATGAAACGATCGAAAACATCTTCTTGGCCACCCAAGACGAAGTCAGATACAAGCGCCCCCCGCACAAGAAGGAATCATATAATGCAATTAAATCTGGAAAGTTCTGCCGCTTCCACGAATCTCATGGGCATGACACCGGTGAATGCCATCACCTCCGGGACTTGATTGAAGAGCACATCAGAAGGAAGAGACTAGAGCGCCATGTGAAAGGTCAGAACAGGACTTCAACTGCTGCCAATGAAAACCCAGGGCTACCCCTCCCGAAAGTAGGCGGAGGAAATCGCAACACCAGCGGCTCCAGTCAAGAGAAGATAGTGGTGCTTACCATATCAGGAGGGCCACACATCGCCGACGGAAGCTGGGCATAGATGGAAAGATACGGTAAGTCACATAGAAACAATGAAGGCTACGTTAATTCTGTTACAGAAGAACGCCACCCGAAGCGGAAAGAGAATGGTGACATCACGTTCAGTAGGCGTGATCTAGAGGGAAGGCAGTACCCTCACATGGATCCTATGGTCATCTCTCCCTGGTTCGGTCCAACCAAAGTTTTCCGAATTCTAGTAGACACTGGAAGCTCAGTAAATATCCTATTCAAGCATGTTTTCGACAAAACGAAGCTGTCAATGAAGGATGTGTCTCCCTGCATCAAACCGCTACATCGTTTCACTAGGGATGCGAAGATGCACCTCGGGCAACTGGACCTTTTTGTCGAAATAGAAAGTCATCCCCGCTCTGTTGTGCGAAAACAAACATTTGTGCTAATAGAGAACCACCCGGCCTACAACGCCTTTTTGGGAAGACTAGCCTTGTCTGACTTCCAAATTGTCCTAGCCCCGTGGTGCCCGAAGATGAAATTTCCAACAGATAACGGAATAGGAGAAATAGAGGGAGATTAATACGCCGCTCGAGATTGCTATGTAACTGAACTTCGCAATAACCGTAGGAAGGATAAAGGGAAGGATGCAGAGACCTCTTTCTGCAACAAAAACTTGGAAGCATAGCAATTAAAGAAAGCCCCTCCTCTTCGATATACCAGTGATCCTTTCAACAAATTAGACCCCAGGGACAAGGAGGAGAAGGCCACCACCGAGCCTGCAGAGGCTATGGAATATGTATCTGTAGACAAACACGACCCAAGTAGACTGCTGAGAGTAAGGTCTCAGTTAAGAGCGGAATTGAAGGATCAACTCGTCAGTTTTCTTCGCCACAACTTGGATGTATTTGCATGGACGCACGCTTACATGACTGGAATCTCCCTAGACGTAGCGTGCCACATACTGAACATCGATCCCACCAAGGTGCCAGTAAAGCAGAAAAAGAGAAGCATGGGGGCAGAACGATCAGCCGCCCTCGAGGAAGAAGTAAAGAACCTACTTGCCAATAACTTTATACGAGAAGCCATCTACCCGGAATGGATCGCCAACCCGGTACTGGTAAAGAAGGCTAATGGGAAATGGCGAACATGCATCGACTTCTCCAACTTAAATGACGCTTGCCCGAAGGACTGCTTCCCACTCCCCCGAATCGATCAGCTCGTGGACAGCACAGTCGGACACGAACTCTTATCCTTTATGGACGCATACTCAGGATATAACCAGATCCCTATGCATGCCCCCGATCAAGACCACACTAGTTTCATCACTGACCGGGGATTGTACTGCTACAGAGTAATGCCTTTTGGACTTAAAAATGCCGAAGCTACTTATCAGCGCCTCGTCAACAAGATGTTTGCGGAACTAATAGGACGAACTATGGAAGTTTATGTGGATGACATGCTGGTAAAATCGAGGAAAGCCAACGATCATATAAACCACCTGGACGAGATGTTTCAAGTACTTCGCCAATATGGAATGAAGTTGAATCCTCTAAAGTTCTCCTTCGGAGTATCATCGAGAAAGTTCTTGGGATTCATCGTCCATGCCAGGGGAATTGAAGCAAACCCCGAATAAGTCCAGGCTTTGCAAGATATCAAGATACCATCCACTCGAAGAGAGATGTTAAGCCTAAACGGGAAAGTGACCGCCCTAAGCAGGTTCATCTCTAAGGCAACTGACAAATGCATCCCCTTCTTCGAAGCTCTAAAGAAAGACAAAGGAAAGTTCGAATGGACTGACGAATGCTCGACAGCCTTCCTTAACCTAATCGAACACCTTCAGAGACCACCAGTACTCTCAACTCTAAATGAAGGCGAAGAACTATACCTATACCTTGCTGTATCATCCCATGCTTTAAGCGCCTCTTTGGTGAGAGAAGACAACCGCGCACAGCGGCCCGTATACTTTGTAAGCAAGAGATTTACAGGGGCAGAAGCCAGATACCCTAAACTTGAAAAGCTAGCATACTGTTTGCTAATCACATCACGAAAACTGCGACACTATTTCCAATCTCATTCCATCAAAGTTTTAACCGATCAACCGCTAAGGCAGGTACTCCACCGTCCCGACGTTTCTGGGCGACTACTTAAATGGTGCATTGAACTGAGTCAGTATGATATCACCTACCATCCTCGCACCGCCATCAAGGGACAAGCCATGGCCGATTTCATTGCCGAATTCACTACCAACGAAGGTAAAGATCGATATGAAATAACAAAAGATATCAAGTGGAATCTTTTTGTAGATGGAGCATCAAATGAACAAGGATCGGGGGCAGGTGTTATGATAATCACCCCCGGGGAAGGAAGCTGCACTATGCCTTATGGTTGGAATTCGCTGCCACTAACAACGACGCAGAATACGAAGCAGTGACAGCCGGATTAGAACTTGCCCTAGAGATCGGAGTCGGTTCTTTATGTCTCCATAGTGATTCTCAACTTATTGTAAATCAAATACTGGGAGAATTCCAGACTCGAGGGGAACGACTCACAGCATATCTAAAGAAGACCAAGCTGCTACTCGATCAGTTGGACCACTATTTAATCAAACACATTCCTCGAGAGGAGAACCGAGAGGCCGACGGACTGGCAAAGCAAGCTAGCATGAAGAACAGCACCATTTCTGGAACAGTAGCCATCTTAAAACAACCAGCCCCAAGTTTCGAACAAGAGGATCTGATAGCTGCAATCGAAGAAGAAACTTGGATGACTCCTATCCGGAAATACTTGCAAGATGGCACACTACCCAACGAGCGTAACGGAGTCAGAAAAATCTTGAGGAGTGCTTCCCTCTACACAATACAAGAAAGCATCCTCTATCGGCACGGCTTCTTTAACCCCTTATTAAGATGTGTCGCTGGAAGGGAAGCCAAGGAAATCTTATCCAACATCCATCAAGGAAGTTGCGGAGACCACACTGGAGGGCAGACTCTGGCAAAGAAGATACTCCGATATGGGTATTTCTGGCCCACCATAAACAAAGACGTCTTGGACTTCGTCAAAAGATGCGACAGATGTCAGAAATTTGCTAAAATCCCTCGACTACCAACCAATGAGATTACTCAGATAACCAGCCCTTGGCCCTTTGCAATATGGGGAATTGACTTGATTGGTGAACTGCCAATGGGCCGAGGCGAAGCCAAATATGCCATAGTGGCAGTTGACTATTTCACCAAATGGGTGGAAGCGGAGCCTCTAAATAAAATATCTTCGGTAAAAGTTATTAACTTCTTGATCAAAAATGTTTTATGCAGGTACGGGGTTCCACTCAAAATCATATCGGACAATGGACTTCAATTTGACAGCGAGGAATTCACCGACTGGTGCCAAGAGCACGGAATTCACAAAAGCTTCTCATCTGTAGCTTATCCCCAGGCAAACGGACAAGTCAAAGCTGTTAACAAAATTCTCAAAACTCTAATCAAGAAGAAACTTGAAAAGTCAAAAGGCGCTTGGGTGGATGAACTTCCTACGGCACTTTGGGCCTACCGCACATCTTACAGAACATCAACAGGACACACTCCTTTCTCTTTGGCATACGGATCGGAGGCCATGCTCCCAGTTGAAACTGTAGTGCCCTCCCACCGTAGGATCCACCACAACCCAGAAGAGAATGAAGAACTCCTACACATGTCTTTGGATCTAATCGAAGTGAGAAGAAACGCTGCAGCACTCAAAGCGGCAGCTCACAAGCAAAAAGTGGCAGCACAATACAACTCCAAAGTCAAGCACCGCAGCTTACAAGAAGGAGATCTTGTCCTTAAGCGGATCTTCCTACGCCCTGGAGCGCTAGATCCAATCTGGGACGGACCCTATGTAATTCATAAAGATCTCCACAATGGAGCTTATATTTTGTCAACAGTGGACGGAGAGGTGTTCCAGAGGGCATGGAACATCCAACACCTTCGTCGACACTTTTCTTAACTTGTACTGCCCATATGAAGTGAATTAACAAAGAGAATCAGTGGACGTAGGCATTTTTGTGCCGAACCACTTTAAAAATCTTGTCTCTTTTTAACTTGTTCCTTTATATCTTGGCTGCTTGTTAAGCTTTATCCTTTTCTGTTGAACAAAATCCTATGTAACGGCATTTCCATTCTGGACGCTCCACGGCACAACCTCACCTGGACAAAACCCAACAGGTACTATACGAATCTATGCCCTCGCCAATGAGACACTTTTTCTCCAGCATCCCTCTACTACGGGTTAACTCATTGCTCGCGACGGCCCTCAAAACCAACTGTAATGAGCCGATCATAAGCCACCGAGAAGGCCGACTATAGCCGAGGCAGCTCATTACGGCGTTTGGCTCGCCTGCGACTGTGAACCGGTTATAAGACCCAACATAAGGTATAGCCAGCCAGGGGCAGTTCACAATTGACGATCGGCACCCACGCTAGCCGGCCACGGTAAATCGAACTATACCCACGATTACGGGCCATAATGGACCGGGTAGTTACTGTGTGCGATCTCGGCTCCGATGTGTCTTAAGTACGGCTGTGGTAAAAAAGAAAACTCCCCGCGGAGGCGTAAGATGGGTGACGAATGTCTCCAAGACCCACAACTAGGGAAAGTGACTACAAAACCCATTTGCCACGAACTTAAGCACATCGAAGGCCTTCCGTGATTGGAAGTTTTACCTTTTCTCATATTTCCGTTCTATTTAAAAACTATCCTCCTATCCTCTATAACAACCCTTAAAGTACAGGACACCAAGTAAGAGGCACTCACTAATGGGAATAAGAACTCACAACTGGATGACGGGTCACTCAACTGCGTTCCGTACTCAATCACACAAGGCATTCAAAGCTTCTACTACTAAAAATTGAAAGGACAGTACTCTCTTCTCTTGTATACAAATAAGTAGCTCTAATATATTCATACATCACATTAACATTGCAAGACATGAAATTGTATTTTAAAGCGAGAACTTGACATCAAAACGCCATTGAATCACTTGCACATGCACAGCTATATTTCTTGTGCAACACATCAAAGTAATGAAAGCATTCTAATATGACAGAATCAGCTTATGTTATAAAATTACATGTTAAAAATAAAGTCGTTCGTTGCAATAACATAATTACAACCTGAAAGTACATTAATGTTTTGGAACTAGTATATACAGGAATGTCAAGTAAAACCAAAAAGCCCGGATCAAGTCAAAATAGTCGGCAGCATCAGAACTTCATCTCTATCCTTCCAACCCCCCAAGATCTACTTGACCGCAGGATCAGAACTCCCAGCATGCTGACCAGAGGTCCCACCTTTCCAATTCAGGAGAAGAATCTATTAGACAAACGATAAGAAAACAAGTTAAGGAAAGATTAAAGGGGAACACTTACCAGCGTCTGCTCCCTGATCATCATCCTCCAACTGCACACCCACTTCCTCGGCGGTAAGCAGCCGCATGCCCTCCTTCACCGCCACCTTCTCCTCCTTGGTGAACAGAGCGGTGACCACATCCATTCTGAAGGCCGCGCCACCCTCTTTATCCGCATCAGCCTTGGCCTCCTCCAAAGCTCGGAGATATATCCTAGCCATGACCCGGGGGTAATCATCCATCCAGGATAGGTTGCCCTGCTTCCAAGTATGAAAATACTTATCCTGCAGCATATCATCCATCATCCCCTCGTTCTCCTCAAACTCCCTCATGCGGGCCTTAGAAGCCGACAACTTAGCAACGACAGCATCCCTCTCCATTCGGTATCGCGAGCAGTCAGCTTGAAGGGATCTCCTCATCGCCTCCATCTCCTCCTTTAGCTTGGCCTGAGCAAGCCCTGCGGCTTCAAGCCTTCCAGATAACTCCTCTACCTGCTCAAGATCCGCTCTCCGAACCTCATCCACCGTTGCGATGGTCACGCCAATTCGTTTCTTGCAAGCAACCTCAATCTTTCGCAACTCTGCCTTGCTAGCCTCCTCCATGGTTTTCTTTAGTCGTCTGGAGGCCGCCTCATGCTGGGAGATCTGGATGGCCTGATCGGCAAGCTGTTTGGTCTGATCGGAAACCATTAGCCGCAACCGAATGTTAGCACTTCCGACAGCCTTGACCAGTTGGGCATGATGCGCCATCGGCTTCCTGGTCTCCTCAGCCACCCGATCGATGTTTGCCTTAGCCTCATCCCCCATAGTCACAATCCGAGTGGTCAACAAATCGAGATCCAAAGACTTAGCCTCATCAAGCACCCTTACCATAGGATTGCGGGGTAGGAGGTGCTCACCGGTAACTTCATCGAAGGAAATATCATGGGGTTCGGGTCCAGGTCCAGGTTCGGATGACCCGCGAATGGGTTGCGAGCCAAGCTAGGACGATCTATCGAAGTAACAGTAGGATTCTCCGATGGATGCGGAGAGGGTACAAAATCAGTAGTCTCCTTCGTAATATCCTGAAGCGGCTGAGTTGGAGGTTGAGGACGAGATGGAGATTCGAACAAGGAGCGACCCCTCTTCTTCCTTTGGATATCTTCTTCAATAATCCCGTGAAGAGGAAGATAGCCGACTACATCCCCGGCTAGTAGGAGGCTTCAGTCTAGCAGAGGCTCTGAGTAGCTTGTATTGTTCGAGGCGATGTCGAACATCTGATGTCTTGGCCACCTCGCCTGCCCCTGGAATAAAGTACAAGTGTTACGAGCATACACTAATCCATAATTCAAGAAATATGTTAAGTGAAAAGGAGTAAGAAGACGCATTTATTATACAAACCATGAGGGGGAGTGGGATACTGCAATAAGTCCTGAATCTCATTCCAGGACGGAAGCTGGCCATAAAATATTCCTAAGTCCTTATCATAAAGGGAGTCTGCAGAAGTCAAAAATTAACCTTGGATCACCGGAGTCGCCTTAGCCAGAATACTCTGAGAGGATGAACCGGCACCATTCCCGGCCTTGTCAGCTCTCTCGGACTCCTTTGCGGGAGCCGGTCCTCCCTCCAGCCCCTCAAAAGCTTGGCGGAAAGCATCATCCGTCCACTCTTGAATATCACCTGCTTGCCCAGAGGTCAAGGCACCAACGCCACTACCACTCTGTCCATCATCACCGCCATCACCTTCTCTACCACTTCCTCTCTCCGACTCACCTCCTTCACCCTCGCCTCCTTTCTCCTCTGCGCTCTCCTCCTCCGGAGCATCTGAGCATGTGCTGGGAGAGGGTCCATCAGATTTCTTGAGTTTCTTCCCCCCGACGACGGGAGGTATCTAGAAGGGTTTCCTCTTGCTGCTCTTCGCCGTAGCCCCTCCATTGGCTTTGGCAGCTCTTTCCTCAGCCGTATCCCTCTGCTTGGCCACAGTCTGATGTGGTAGAATCAAGTTGTGCCCCAGAAGAGTAGCGTTCCTGATCAGGTAAGAAGCTGACCTCTCCCTTCCCGAAATGGCTTCTATCTCCGCGGCCATCTGAACCAAGTAATCATTCTCCATGACCGCAAAGCCACCTGTCACTAGCAAATAGTAAAGCACATGAGGAGAAGCATTGCAGTCAAAATAGAAATTACAAGTAAATTCAACTTACATCCAGAGGTGAAGCGGTGGATAGAAACGGAGTCATCCTGGACGAAGAACCATTCCTTCTTAAACATGGTGAACTTTGAATACAAGTCCAGGACCGGCTTGAAGGACACGACCGATTCCAAGCTGATGTATGGAGACCCCTTCTTGTAACCTCTCAAGTTATATAGGTATCGAATCTCCCGGTTGGAAGGGGGGTGCCCGTACTTTCTCTGGAAAATCACGAATAGGCACACCAAGATAGCGTAGGAGTTGGGCTGGAGTTGGAAAGGGGCCACCTTCAAATAGGTGACGAAGCTAACTATCCAAGCATCAATTAGAGGAATGGCCCCACACATGCAGTGGTACCTACTATAAGCGAAGTATCCTTCAGGGGGATTATATGGCATGACCCCCTTCCCTGGCAACAACATGCATGTTCTATCAATCCAAAAGGAGCGGGAGATGACATCAAGCTGCTCCTCTTTGAGGGAGCCTGGAAAGCAATCAGGAGGAGAGTTCAGAAGCTCTTGAGGACCATATCCGTCCACTAGTGATCTCGTGGTGGGTCCTTGTCGTCCCGGTCCTAGCTGGGCTGGGGGCACCACATGGGACTCTCTTCTGTCTGTAGATTTCCTCTTATCTGATCGAGTTTCCACCTTATGAGACATTTATATACAACACAAGGAAGCACATTGTTAGAAGTAGAGACATAAAAAACAAGTACGTACAGTCTAGAATTTCATTCATAAGTCGAAACATAAAAAGATAAAGATTCATTCAGCACACGGAATCCCCGAGTTCATTCAGGAGTCCCAACCTAAAGTCCATTCGGCAGCTCAAGAGCAAAAGATCATTCGACAAGTTCATTCGGTACTCGGTATCCACGAGTCCATCCGGTAAGTCAAATATAAGGGATCATTCGGTACTCGGAACCCACGAGTCCATCCGGTAAGTCAAATATAAGGGATCATTCGGTACTCGGAATCCACGAGTGCATCAGGTAATTCAAGAACATAAGATCATTCGACAAAAGAATGTCTCACCTGGTTCGGTAATTAGAATTGATTCGACACTTTAAATAGTTCGGCGAATGAGACTGATTCGACACTATAGTTGGTTCGGCACTATAATCAATTCGACGGGTAAGGAATGAAGGAGGCCTAAGGCCAATACTTATAGGCAAAAGTCAACAACCGGACCAATTGGCTCGGCATACAAGACCGGGCGAGAATCCCCCAAGCTAAAACAAAGCGTTACATATACTGACATATGCCCCACTTTGGGGGGCAAATGTTGGGGGCGTCTCCACCCCCACCGAACCAAAGGAAAGGAATTCGACACCGGACCACTTCCCTGCCGAACCAAACACCAACCGAACCAACCTACCTCCAACAACTACCGAACCAAAGCATAGCCGAACCAGGCTCCATCCACTCACCACCGGACCATGTCCCACCGAACCAACCTACCTCCACACATGACCGGACCATGTCCCACGGAACCAACCCACCTCCACGCGCTGCCGAACCAGAAGCAAGGGAGGACAAGATCAGACCAACTCTGCCAGGACAGATTGCTTCAGCCCAGGCCCACCAACAGCTATATACATCCAAGACCCCTGCCCCCAGCCTCACTCTATAAATAGAGGGGTAGGGGTACAACAATGGGGGACAAGTTTGAGAGCTCAAGCACGGATAGAACTTTCAAACAACTTTCAAATACTTGTAATCAAAGCTTTGTACTTGTAATCTGAGTAGAAAAGGAGAATAACATATAAAGTGGACGTAGGCACATTCTGGCCGAACCACTATAAATCTGTATGTCTTTTACAGTTTAATCCATCTATTTTATATATTTGCATAAACCAAATCACTAAGAACAACACATAATCAAGTAAATCGTACGACTTGGAGGTGTTTTCCCATTTTTTGTGCAAACATACATGGATACGCCTCTGGAAAGACGACCCGAGAACCTAACCGGATCTCTGCCAACACAAGGCCGTGTTAACCTTCAAACTGAGTAACTACTGATACGAATATGTCATTCCCCGATCGTAACCGATCTATATTCGAGGATCCTCGATTCCAACATCCACAAAGTAATAAATTTGTAGCAACAACATAGGTTAAGTATCTGGGCTCCATACCATGATACCACCTCTATCCAGAAGGAATGACATACACTAAAGGGGCGCTACCCCCTAATAACCTTGCTTCATCCTTCCTGTTTTGACCATTTCCGGGGTGTGAGGTCCGACAAAGTCTCTTCCACAACACGCTTTATACAAAAGCTGTGCTTTGATCATCAAATGCTCAACAGCACTTCGTATGTCACATTACAAATTTGGTAATGTATCACTTGTAACCATCAACTACATAACCTCTGAGCTCGTACGTCTCAGAGAAGGGTGTTAAGCTAAGAGAATAAATTCTCCGCCACCAACAGAAATATATTTGATAGAAACCAGCTTTACATCTCAAATTGTAATGTCAGACACACAATCCATACAAGTCCGTTCCGGGATCGATCAGAACCGAAGGCACTTCCAAAGAAGTCCTTGCAATCCGGATATTCACTAATCACATCCGGACTTCCCGTCACTAAGGGTGATAAAACCTCTATATCGGAGATCAGCCGATGCAGAGTCATTCGACGGTAATCCTTCCGTTTTCAAAAATATCTGGTCTTCAACACCGGTCTTCAAATGCAATCCATAACGACGTATCACATATTCAGAATGGGTTATACGACCCCAAGGTCCTTTCCCGGCTAACCCAAATAGTGAGCGATTATTTTGAAAATAAGTGTGGCATTCAAATTCAAGCAAATCACAACAAATACCCATTCAAAGGTAAATATTGATACTCGGTTATTTAACTATCTATAGATATGCACAACATCACCAGATTCCAAATAATTTTCCAAATTAATTATTTTCCAAAATATCTTTACAAGATATATATAATTTCCACACTTCAACCATTTGAAAACAAATTTCAAATAACTTTTCATCTTTCAATCTTTGAAAACAAATTTCAAATCAATTTCCTTAAACGGAAACACTTCCAAATATTTATCCATTTTAAATTTAAAATGGTTCATTTAAATCAATCAAATAAATCCTTACCAATTTACTTTATATTTACGTTCCAAATCCGTAAATTTCTTTCCACACTTCAAAAATAAATCAACGTTTATTTTTAAACAAATTTCCCTTTCTTTTATAAATTCCATAGTGAATTTACACTTCCAAAATATCTATGAATATATGATTTTCAAATCGATTTCTAATATTCATTTTCAAATCGATTTCTAATATTCATTTTCAATTTATTTTCAAAAGATAAAATCTCAAAACATTCACTTCATATTGGAAAACATTTCCATACTTATTTAATAATTAGTGATTCACAAATCCATTTATTTTCAACACTTGGAAAATATTCAATGTACTTAAATCAAAATTAAGTATATATTTCATTCTTTAAGGAAAACATTCTCTTAAACACATTTATTTTGGCCCAAAACGAATGTTGCGTAAAACATCGTTACGACAACCCAAAATCACTAGTATAGGGATTCGAAATGAAAATAGATATATAAATCCCAATACTATACAAAAACCTTCCCTTTCGGAAATCATTTACTATAACAACAGTGTTATAGTCCACTATTTTCTTATCTCGAAAACGTCTATTTCAACAATAAATGTTGAAATCTATGGTTTCGATAGTTAATCCATTTTAAAACATCTTTAAAACATTTAACTTCATTTTATAATATCACTTCCCCAAAAACATGTCCATTTTCTTTAACAATATATTCACTGTCCAAAATCGTGAATATACTTTATTTACCCAATTCAATGTTTCAACACATTTATTAAAATATTATTCACTATCCAAAATTATGGATAAAATTCCCAACCAAACTCTTATTTTTACAACATTTAACTTAAAGGATAATTCGCTTCCCAAAATCATGAATATATCTCCTTTATTAAACTTATATGTTTAATTTATCAAATTCAATTGATTTCGGATTCATAAAACAGCGTTTATAAATTCCAATTCTATTTATAAAAACTTCGATTTATAAATCTCCTTTATTAACCAATTCTATTTATAACTCCGTTATATACCAAAAATCCATATTATAAGTTAAACACTTATAGTTCGTTTATTCACCAAAATCACTCTTTTAAAACTTTACAAATTATAAATCTTATTACTTATAAGATTCATTAATAACTCCCTTTTTACATTTATAAAAACTCCATTAAAATTCCATTATTCTGATTTATAAAAAAATTCAATTTCTTTAAATCTTATTTATAAACCGTTTATAATTAAATTCAAAAATCACAATTTGAACTATTTTATAAAATCATTATCTCCATGTTTCAAAAATCAATTTTCAACTTATTTTCTCAAAATCATAATTTTTATAGCATTAAAATTTGAAACGTTTTATTTATTTAAAAACGAATCAATTCCAAAAATTTAATAAAACGTATACTTTCAAAAATCACTTTAAAATCCTTTTAAAATTTGAAAATCATCACTTTAAAATCCTTTTATAATTCCAAAATTGGCCCAATGATGCAACACACCAAATAGTCAATCACGACAACAAAGACATCATATATCAGTATATGATAATCAACAAATATCACAATATCCGTAATCAAATAAATACTGGTGAGGAATCTAGTTGGATCCCTCCAACCTGTTTCCCTGCATCCACAGATGTTAGCACAATACCAATTCCGTTCCAATACGGAATATCGCGGTATATGGGATTTGTAAAATATTATCCGCTATTATGCGGCGCAATAGGGTCTCGTCCGCTATATAATGCGGGAAATCAACTCCAAGTACATATATAATACCAATTTCACTTTGCAGTGAAATATTCGCAGTATATGTTTTTAATAAACAACCTCCGCTTAATAACGGCGTATAATGTCTTTTTCAATCAATAACAGATAATAATTTATCATTCAGGCATGCAATCAATAATTTTAAATCTATCTATTTAAAATTTAAATCGAAACAATTCAATTGAGTGAGAAGTTCTCACCTTGCTTCCAATTCAGTTTCAGCGTTTTATTTTGAATAAAATTAAACATGCGTTTGATTTTCCCCGAAATTCTCACTAACTCCAAACGACTCCAATCCGGTTCCATAGCGTAGTGCTCGACAAAACGATTGCAATGCAAGCCATTTCGTGAAATTCCGACCTCGTATGACAAAGTTATGAATTTTTAAAGATCGTACGAGTTAAAATGAATCAACTTTAATTTCTATTTAAAATTCCTAACCCTAGCTAACATCTCGGCCGTTCATTTTTAATTTCCAGATCCTAGCCGCTATTTCCTTCTTCCCAACGCAT
This sequence comes from Allium cepa, assembly GCA_030765085.1. Lineage (NCBI taxonomy): Eukaryota > Viridiplantae > Streptophyta > Magnoliopsida > Asparagales > Amaryllidaceae > Allium > Allium cepa. Next base: position 172,902,912 of record CM060932.1, read on the forward strand.
TTCATCCCCAGGCAACATCGTGCATTACAAACCCATAGCCGACCCTCCTTCTTGAATTTATACTCCTCCATCGATCATCTCTACAACGATCAGGAGATGCCACGCTATAGCCCCTCGCATGTTCGACCTTCGACCAGAGAATGGCAGAGCTCGGCCTCGCCTTTTGCGTGCAAAACGAGAACAAACAGCCACCAGCATGAGCGATTTTTGGTCGATCCACAACTCCTTTTTCGATCATCACCATTGAACACGAAGATCTCGTGATGATCTACAATATTCGTGTTGGAAGTTTCTTGAAATAACTTGTGGATTGAAAGGAAAATGAAGAAGAATGAAATCAATTTCTGGCCTTTGAATTTGCAAATGACGGCCAGCCCAAACTAGGGTTTCTTTTGTGAAAATAATGAGGGTAAGGGTCCTTTTATAGAAAACCGATGAACACTATTCATCTCCAATTTTTCGAACTCCAAATCTCACGCGGTGACCGATGTTTCAAGGGTTTACCCCGCGTTCCAGACACAATGGAACGTGTTTCGGAGGCTAATTCGATCATCTGTGCGAGTTACGACAATAAATGATCGATCTAAATTAAATCGATTTAAACCAATTTCTATGCGTTTTGGCTTGCCCCGGACAAACTGTAAATCCGATTGACACGAAATTTAAAACCATACAATAATTTAACATTACTGCTCCGATGAAACTGGTTTCGTCGAAATCCGAGACTGCTTGAAAAATGGCTATTTTAACTCGTCAATTAAGTATTAAAATATTCAATTTTTGCAAATTAACTTTTAATTCAATTTTAAAAGTTCTATAACATCATTCTAACTCCAATATGATATAGTAAACTTTTACAAATCATTTTCAATCATATTTAACCCAATTTCCAATTATTTCTGAAATTTCAAATATTAAATTATCGATTTAATTATCCAATTAAATCCAGATATTCGAAAAATAAATTATTCTACTTATAAATTTCACTTATTAATATTTAAAAATCAATTAAATATACGGATTTTATTTGACAGAAATTCTGGGTCGTTACAATACACATCATATATAAATCAACCATTTAAGCAAAACAAAACAATTGGTTGGTTCGGGTAATGACACTTTAAATCACATAGAATGACAAACAACTATAAAGTATTCCACTTACTCAACAGCCTTAGATAAATTCAATAGATTATTCATACATCCACAGATTTAAAGTATCCTTGCCCAAACAACCATAAACCAAACAAATAACAATTCCAAACAATAGATCAAGTTAATTTTTCAATTTCATTTCATAACCTTTGTTGTTTGATTTCCTTTTTCATTCATAAAATGATTCAACTTTAAATTTACATTTATTTCTTGCAAATTTTCATTTATTACTTACAAATATTCGTTTTCATTTATTTATAGTATTCATGTTTAAGTCAACTTCTTTACATATTAATTCATTTACTTAATTTTATAATATTATACTTACACTACTTACTTCCTATTAGCTTTATTATAGTAACATTTCAATTATAACTTAAGTTCACAACAATTACAACATCAGATTCTTATTTACAAAAGAATTTCATTAAATACTTCCATTACTTCAAGTTTCACTTGTAAAATTTCCCATTACATTTTCTTTTAACATTTTAACTTTTTATAGTTGGTAAGTTATACATATATGCTTTTAAGGATGTAATAGAAAGTTACACAAGTTTATTTCATTTATTTTAATTAACTTAATGTTCAATAATAATATTCTTTGTTTCATAGGTTACAATTTCAAATTTCTTTTAATCTCATTTATAACATAGCATTAAATCTCTTATTTAATTTAGAGGCTCTAGTTATTAATTACTTACATTCCGTTTCACTACAATAATTGAAGCTATTAATTAACGAAAGTTAACTACTAAATACCGGGTTAAATTTTCAAATCATTTTAAAATAATAGATACACTTACAAAATATATACCCAATTATATTTAAACAATTTAAAATTTATATTTGTTTATCAAAATAAATGTGTAGTAAAACTACTACAGTGGCCTTCCCACTTAGAAACTCGAAAATGAATGTCGATGATGCATGCACTCATCACCGAAATTATTTTCCGTCGACATAGAGGGGAGTACAGAACTAATTTCTTTTCAAGTTTCTTTAAAACAATTCTTTCAAATTATATTGAAATATTTATATCAGAAAATACTTCTAATAATATTATTATTATTATTTCGAAAGAAATTTTCAAAACCCCGGGTTTAAGTTCTAAATTCTTAATTTTCATTTATTTTACTTTCAATCTCATTTCAACTATTATTTATAAATTTTATTACCTAACAACCAATATATTGTAACAAAAAATATATATCATTTATAAAAAAATTAATTTATATGTATAGAAAATGTAATAGGCAAAATTATTTCATTCACCTATATTCAAAACAAATATTGTGTCGGTCTGTCCTATCCCTATTGATGCCATAGCGTCCTATGCACCAACCAGAATTTATAAATACAAAACGGAACAAACTAACGCAATACAAAAACTTTTTATAACACTAACAAATACGCTCTCTCATATATATATATATATACACACACACACGCTCAACGACTCATCATAGGGTATTACAAACCTATTAGTAATAGTCAAACCCCATAAAGCTAAGGTTTATCGCTAAACCAAAGCTTTGGTACTAGATGTAACATCCCGCCTTTTTGTGCGCTTTAAATCGATGATAAACCACACACGTCAGACTTAAATCATATAGAAGGGCGGATTGTTATGGAATAAATAAGAAAAAGTAGAGAAAGAAAAAAACAAAATAGAATCTTGCAGCGGAACAATAAAATATAATAATCAAATAAACAGTTCATGAAGCTGTTTACAAAACATTTGATTTTACATATAAAATACATATAAGAGTTACATATACCAAAGAATAATAAAATATTGCAGTGGAACAATGTAGTAATTAATAATAATAATATCTTCGTCTTCGTCCTCCAAAATAAAGTCTTCAAATCCTGCAATGCTCAGACTGACCCGAGCGAATTGAAAAGACAAACACTCGAGTCAGAACTAAAAGATCTTATGTAAGTTAAATCAATGGTAAATGATATGAGTGGAACGATGTCAGAGATGTCAAAGGGATTTGACATCTCCTATCCAGTGTCCAACGTGAGTGCGGTAACTTAAGAGGTGTTCGGGATTCACACATCCTAAGGATCCGTTAAACTATTTACTATGTAGTAATATTTCTCTATTATAATAATGTCTAATAGTAAGATAAACTTACTTTTAAATAGTATTAAGGAGTGACCCAATATTCCCCTTAACACGTAATAGTACCAGTAGTCCATCCAGTATCATAGTCCCTCCTGATCATGAGGCCACCCGAGGATACCACACGGGCTACGGGAGAAAACCAACTCTTACAAGGCACGCTAGGGTAGGTGACACGGCACAACTAGGCAATGCCAGGGTAGATATACCAATTGCTATCCGGACTGGTGGTGATGCATAACAGCTACTACCGCCCACCTCGAGCCATACCCTCAAATCAAAAATCGAAGGTGGCCACAGAATCAATCCAAAAGACAGAGTATAGTATTGAAGGAGTGTTTCCGATCAGAGGAATGACCTCATTGGCCCGGAATCGCTCATGTTTTAGCCACCTTATGCCAACTCATGGGAATCTTTTCCACGTATATACCTTAAAGGAAACGCCGCCGCCATCCTACTTCATTCTGGAATATCCTCCGCGTACACGGTTGTGAAAGTGATTTTCGGATTTGGCAGAGAGTATGACAACTTTCGATCCCGGTCTCCTTAATAACCAAACGTTATTATAACACCGCGGTCATTTCAAAATAATTATACTTTCAAACCCATAATATAATTCCATTTCAATACTATATAAATACAATATTATTTCTATATCAAAAACCAAATCAATATGATATCATTTTTATAAAACCCAAATCAAAATAATATCATTTTTATTTCAAAATATCCTTTTTCCAAAATCATAGCAAACCAAACACTTCAAATTATACACTTTCAAATCATAATACTTTGAAACTTAAACTTGGAAACATAACTTCCATCACTTAAATGGTTCAAATATTAAATTACTTTATGAAATAAAATAGCTTCTTAAATTTCACAAATCAATTCCAAATAAAGATTTCTTTATAAAATAAAATAGCTTCTTAAATTTCACAAATCAGTTCCAAATACAGATTTGAACCCCCAAACAAACCATTTTTATTTTCATATATTTCAAAGCTTTAAATATTCCACCATTTTAAAGCTAATTCTTCGGTAATTCCATGTATATCAAATTCAATAACTATTATTTAGATTTGAAATGTTTACTTAATAAATCCAATACCATTTAAGTAAAACTTTTAAACTTCAAATAACTGGATATTCTATCAATTTATTTAACTTGATATATTCATTTAAATCAACTTGATATTCATTTAAATCACTCTAAACCAAAATCAAGTTATAAAATCATACCATTACAATCTCAAATTTATTTAATTTCAAATCGCATTTATTCGAATATGATTCTTAAATAATTTAATTCAAATCAATTTCATATTTATTTTCCAACCTTAATTTTATTTAAGTCATTATAACCTCTATATTAAAGAATGATTTAAATACTTAATCATATTTTATTTTAATAAAATCAAACTCCATTACTAAACTTATTTTTGTTAAACAAATTTATACCTAGTTTAAATTCAAGAATTTACCTATATATAAAGATAATATTTATATAATATCAAGAATCAATATTTATTAAACCGCATATTTCTTTTCAAAACCATAGAAATCATTCTCAAAATATTTATATATAGACCACGGTGTTTGTATATAATTTTCTACCCTATGGTCAAGTGATATGGATATTTATCATTTCAATCAGTAATTTAAAATAAAAATACGATTATATATCATTTCAAACCGCAATCTCGAATGAAATAAAATCCATACAACTTGCAGTTTATAACAATATAACATATAACATACATTCATCCAATATCAATCATCAACCATTTATAACAATCATCATCCAATTAAACAATAACATCAATATAGAATAGATAATAAATAACAGGTATTCACTAGCAGTTTATATTCAATAATAAATTAAATAACAATTTAACTGGCAGTTTATATGCAATAATAAATTAAATAATCATTTAATCCAATAAATTCAATTTAACTGAGATGATGGTTAAAATCATGCCAAACAGTCATAAATAATCACATCATAAATCAATTTAACAAATAAAAGAAATTTTAGAAGTTGTGAGTGGGTTAAAACACTCACCTTTTGAATTTAAATCCAATTTAAACCCAATATTTGAACAGTCTCAGAATTCATCCAAACAGGAGCCAAAATGTCCGGAATTCCAATACGAATCTAGTGGAGAAAACCGCGCGTAAATCGAACATCGTATGAAGAAGTTATACGATAATTATCATAACAATATAATAAAACAAAACTAAAAAAAATTAAAATAAAATATAACCTCTCTTCCAACAACTCACGTAACTCCCAGAAGCCATCATCGTACTCGACAATCTACAATTGCACGCTAGCTGAGAGGATCGGGTTTCGATCAAAACACCCCTACGCGCGCGCCACACTACGACATGCCTCCGCCTGAAGCCACTCCCCTTCCACCGCCGCCGTTCGTCCCCCAAAACCCGAAACACGCACGACCTTCAACCCTCAATTCTGGCGATTAGAAGCACCTGCAACCCAAAGTAGCCGTATGGATGTAAAGAGGATGGAGAGCCCTACGATTTCTCTGTTGACGACGACGTGAAACATTGAATGGATTGAGCGAAATATAGCATGGAAAGTTGATAACTCACGGCCGTTGAAAGGGCGGTGGCTATAAGTGCTTCTAGGGTTTAGAGAATATGTTAATAATATAATTTTTTTTAGCGTGTCGTATAGAGTTAGGTCCGGAAACTGGTCGAACTCCGATTTAAGCGTGCCGACAGGCTATCCTAACCTGAAAAGGCCTTCTGAACGCAATGGAACTGATTTCGAGGCTCAATTCCATCATTTTCATATAGTTTACAGTTAACGTCCAATTGGTTTGAAATGATAATAACGATCCGAAAAACTCATTCCATCTCCAAAATGAAAGTAGGTAATCCTATATATCAAAATAGATCTTTTCAAATATTTTAAACGCAATGGAACAGGTTTCAAGTCCAAGTTCCATCGTATGAAGAACTTATGCAAAAATCAAGTTATTTCAAATTGATTTCAAATGATTTCAATTTAATTGATTTCAAGAAGTTTCAAGCTCGTACGATCAAATGACAAGCCTGGTCGTTATGAAACTTGAAATCCTACACTAATTCACCGTTACGGATCCGACGAAACTGGTTTTGTCGAAATCCGAGTCAGTGGCCAAAATGGCTATTTTCTAGTTAATTAAATAAATTAATAATTAATTAATCAAATCAAATTTCCAATTTCAATTCTATAGTTTACAAATTTTACCACTTGATTTATTTAGCCATTAATAACAATTTAAAACAAATTTTCATGTTGATTCAACGTTAATTATTTCAATAAATATTATCTTTGCTTTTAATTTTGTAACAACCCTGTATTTTGTGATTATTTTAATTGTATATTTTAATATTTTAAATTGAATTTCTGTTTTAAAAAATTTATTTTATTTATTAAAATGGATAAAAAAATTATTTTTAATATAAATTTTGATTTTTGTGTGAATTATAATTCCAAACCTGAATAAATAGAATATTTTCCATAAATGTGAATTTTGGTCAATTTGGTCAAACTTTGACTTTTAAATTTAAAATTTAAAATTTTTAATTTTATAATTTTATCTTTTATTATGAAAGTAAATTAAATTTCAAGTATACTGCTTTTCGTTTCGTTGAAATCCGATTAATATTGTGAAAGTTATGCTTTTTATACTATTGTGTGTAAATTGTTTTATTTACAAAAATTGTTAATTTTAATTGATGTAAATAATATATTTTTTGTTTGATATATCATGTTATAATTGTGTATATATGTGTAACATGACATTTTATGTATATATTTACAACATTTGTTCCGCTTTTGTTTCATTAAATTTGGATATGTACTTTGTAAATTAAGTAACATGTTATACCTGCCTGTGATGTTAATTATATGATGTTAAACCCTGTTATAAACTTGTCTCATCATCTGTTATATTTTAGTCTGTTATACTATATATTTATTTCTGTTTCTCATACTACAAGTTCCCTGCATAATAGAATCACTATGGGTTGAAACAATACATACCCAAACGGACTTTAGAATAGGAAAAATCATTACGGGCTGAAATGATAGGCCTGGGTGATTTTTATTTATTCGTATTTTTCTTGGGATTGCAGGTTTGAGTTAATCAAAACCCGAAAATTTTACTGATTACGGATTTAAATGGTAATTTCCGTATCACTTGATTTAGGTATGAAATATTATCCGGACGCATGGTTGATTTCAAAATATGATTTCTTATAAAAATTCATGTATTGTAAATGAAAGAAGAAAAATAATATGGAATTTGACTTATATTAGATTTAAAAGGGTTAAGTAGTGATTTTCTAAAAGGTTAAATGATATAAGTTAATAGATGGTTTGAGTTGTAGTGTGAAAGTTTGATTTAACTTAATAATGAGAATTTAAGTAAAAATGGAATTATAAGCTTAACTTGGTAATTAATATAATTTATATATGAATTGGATAATTATAAAGTAAAAGAAAATATCAAGTTATTTGTAAAATAAGGTTAAGCAACTTACAGTGTATTTTGAATTTATGTAAATTAGTTAAATGCAAAATAAATGAATAGTTAAATGGAAATTTGGAATTTAACCCGACTTGGAATTATGAGATTTGGTTTTAAAATTGAAGTTTAAGTAAATTAAATAAAATGGAAATTTAGTTCAATGTATGAAATGGTAATTTGAAATTTAAGTGATAAATAATTGTTAAAAGGTAAAGAATGGGAAATTTGTACACTTGAATTTAATAAGTGAAAATATTGATATTTATTTGTGAAATTTACTTTATAAAAATTATAAGTTCAAGGGTATTTAAATGACCATTTTTAAAGTGGAAAATATGAAATTTTATAAGTTAAAATGGTTTAAATTGAAGTTTATTTGTGGCTGAAATTCTACTATAAATCTGGAAGCTAAATTTTTTGGAATTGAATATTTGATTTGAAGGAATAATGACTTCACTTTTAATGGTTTAAATGAATGATTTTAATTTAGAATTATAAATCATTTGAAATTTATAACCACGGGTAAACTGCTTTGTATGTCATGTGATTTCCTTGTGATTGTTTAATGCACACCTTTGTTTTTGAGAGTGTGGCTAGAGGTGAGCGATGACTGCAGCTCTACGCTACCCTAGTTACAATAACACTATTATTTGCATTGTTTACTTTAATACGGATATTTCTAGGATAGTGTTTATTACTACTTAATTGGTGGTTTGACTGACCCTTAAAGGATGGACGATCCCATGTATCCTTCAAGTTATTGTGCATTGCTATTACAGTTCACTTGAGTTGGTTTACATCGTATAAGTATGTGTGTCCTGACTCGAGTGTTTGTGTTTTACTTTACGCCCGGGTCAGCCTGAGAGTCACAGCTTTGGATTCACCTTCTGGAGCTGGAGATTTGTTGGAGCTTTTCTGACTATCTATTCATCTATTTCTGATCCGGTTATTTCCTATTCGGTAAAGCTTATGTATTAGTGATTTATGTATCCAGACTTCTATTGTATCCATTTTTAAACTATGATATTTTGTATATGTTTTGAGAGTATTATATAGTAGCTTCATGAACTACTATGGTGTTTTTTTTCGCTGCGAGTTATTCTAATATTCTATGTCTGTGATTCTGTGTTTGATTTTATTTTCTCCAAATTTTATTACAATCTATTATTTTGAATTATTCAAGTCCGACATGTGTGGATTTTTGTCGATTTGAATGGTCCAAAATAGTGGGACGTTACAAATTTGGTATCAGAGCTTTGGTTTTAGGCAAACCATAGCTTGCGGAGCAAAAACTCATTAGAGATAGGGTAGAAATACCCTAGAATGAGTGAAATCAATCTCAGAATCATTTCTTTGTGAGAGAACGTATTTTCGAAGTATAAAATTATTTTTAAGGGATTTTCGAAGATTATATTAGTACAAAAAAATTCTTATTTTGAAATCAAGATTTTTCTAAACTTCATCCCTTCTGTATCCACTGTGTTAGAAATCTCTTGGTTAGGATTATTATCGATTTGGATTCCTTGAACTTTGGAACACTTCCACTTGTTCTGAAATCCAGTCTTGTCTTTCCTATTTATATTCCTTTGATTTCGGAGTATTCCATAACTCCACTCGAATAACCTTTATAAAGATCGGTGATTCCGCAAATCTTTGGATGATTTGTAGAGGGGTGAAACTTCTTTTCAATTGGCATTGACTCACCGGAGATTTCTATATTCTCAGTTTACGAGACTATCTATCTCTTGCTCTACCTTACTTCTATCTCTTATGATCGAATGTCGATTTGCCTTAGATTTCCACATTGATTATATTTATGAAGTCACGGTTGACTGGTTAAGGTCGCCCGCGATTTACATAGGCTTATCCATCTTCTATTTGGTAATTAAATTATCTCATCTTCGTTCGAGCTTATCTTCGAACCAGAATTCTATTTGATTATAGTTCCTCTAAATTTGAATCTCCGTTTGTTTGAAATCCATCCTTAAATCATCCCTTGGAAAATTTGTGGTTGATTGTATTTTTGAAATTGTGTATACATCGAAGTTATTATTTTGATAAGGATGACCATATTTTTATATAAAAGTGAAATGTTTTCGATAAGAATTATATACCTTTTAAATGAAAATTTGAAGCTTTAAAAGGATTTGAAATTTTTGATTTTAATGGAATGGCTTTGGAATTGAAATTTGAGTGATTGAACTCCGACATTTTTTGTGACGCCCCACCTCTATACCCACGCTAGACAAGAACATTACGATGAATGCTGTCGACTAGCACGGAGAATAAGGCTGTTGAGGAGCGACCCTCCGTGTAATTTCTTTGCGCGAGCACCGAGATGTCAGATAATATAACATGCATTCTATTTCAAGAGGAAATCCGACATACCAACACAAACTCAAAGCTACTACACGGTGGCTACATAAATCCTTCGGAAACAAATATAGAAATAAACATAACACAAATCAGTCACAGACAATTCATATCACAAAGGGGGAATAAGATATGAATACTACACTAGGAAGTGTACATCAGAGTAGTGGTCTAAAAAGATCCACAATATCACAAAAGAATAGTTACACGAACTACACAAAAGAATAAGTATACATTAAGGAGTCTATATCTCAAATGTATACAACAAAATAACTACTAATCTAAGTAGTTAATCCAAAAGCAAGAGAAATCAATCCCAAGAGAGAAGTCAAGCAGAAGCACCTGTAACATCTCGGTCTGACCCGAGTATTATTTAATAAGAAAATAATAAACGGATCAGTCTAACTATAAATATCAGATGAAACGATATAGAATAAGAGATATGACTAAACACGTAATAATCACAATGCCAAGCTGTGATATATATATATATATACTTAGTTGATAATCATCAAGAGATTAATCAATGTCACCAAATCTACACAAGAATCAAAGAAACGTCATACTCCTAATTTCGTTCGCCATACCATAAATATTGACGATAATATCAACGTCAATCACAAAAGTCAATGACACACAAATTCCAGAAGACTACACAAGAAATCCAGAGACCACTAAAGTCAATGACACACAAATTCACCAATGCACAAATATTGATAAAACTTATCAATGGAAATCACGAAAATTGGTGAAACACAAATTCTAGGAATCTACACAAGAAATCCAGAAATCACAAAGGGGGGAGGCCTATCACAAACGGGAGCATAAAGCTCACCAACACGTGTATCACAAACGGAACGCTAATTCCATGGTCGCTAACCATCACAAATTGAGCCGAAGCTCCACAAACGGCCCGAAGACCATGGGTTGCTACCCCATCACAAATTGAGTCGAAACTCCACAAAACGGGGTTTAGTCCCCCTCGCAGACAAAGAGACATCGCACATTGCTAGTCTAAATCACAAAGATGATCGTCATGATCAACGAGAAGTGTCAATTACACTAAGCTAGTAAATATATGAGTTTAGCTTCATGTCCCATAACCACTTGCTTAACTTAAATATTTACGAACAAACTGTAAATCTCCACTATAAAATTGTCACAAGAGGTTCAATCGAACAAGTCCAAGAATTAACCGACAAAGTAAACGCAAGCGTTTCATACCACTTGTTTTACTAAGCCGTTTAATTAGATTTCTCATACGAGTGAGGTAAAGGTTTGTATATACTAATAGATTGGAAAACGGTTTTATAAACGAATTTGGTATTAAAAGAGTATTGAAATCGTTTGAGTAAAGAGTTTTGATATTTACTACTAGTATAGGAAACCTTTATATTTTTAAAGTGACAAATCACGAAGAAGATTGTAAGAACAATCAATCACAAAAATTCACATACGAAGACGTGAATAAAATCCAACGAAATCGATAAAGGATCCATCGAAATGGATATTCAAAAATCCCTAAAAAGAGTCATCAAAGTCATACTAGATGATAACAACAAATAGGATTATCACGAATCGATTTAAATTAGAATTTCAATCCAAAAAGGCAAATTAGACTCAAACAGCAGGTTCAGTCGACTGAACAGAGATTTTCAGTCGATAGACCCTGTACATGGAAATTTTCCAGGTTCAGGAAACTTTCTATTTCCAGTTTCAGTCGACTGTGCAGAGTTTTTCAGTCGACTGAATCATGCCTGAAAACTCTCGGGTTTCAGGTTCAGTCGACTGAACAGAGAATTTCAGTCGACTGAATCATGCCTGGGCTGTTTTTCAGCCTTATACAAATGAAGAGCAAACTCTTCCAAAATGCAATCGGACGAACATTGGCTCTAAGGGTTTATGCCAAACGACAACCCGGCCCTATATGCTCCTCGATGCATCACCAAAAGCATGATCAAACATCCATAAAAGGATTTTACACAAATCTGACTTAAAAACCCAAAAATTGGAATATTCACAAAACCAATCCAAATCAAGAGCAAATGCACATGAAGAAGTGTTAGGAATTCATACCCAACAACCAAAGATAATTATAGTCATAGATGTGAGATAAAAATCTCACCTTTTCACAAAATCGAACAAGAAGAAGCTTGAAAGCAAATGGAGAATCAACCTTTCTTCAATCACAACCCAAATGAGCTTGAATCTAAGCTCAAAAACAAGAACATTCCCGAAATTAGGTTTAGGAAATTTCTGAAATTGAATGGAGAAAGAGTTGGAGAAGAAGAAGGAGATGCTTACCAAGGGGTTCTTCTTGAGTTTGGAGCAAGGAGATGGATTTGCAAGAGAAACTAGGGTTTTGGAATTTTAATTTCCAATCTCTCCCACTATTAACACTCTAAAAACTGAAATGAGAAGAGAATGAGGGTGAGTTGGGAAGAGTGGCTCAGATTGAGCATAAGTTAACATAGGGTTGAGCCCAAAAAACCAAACCCAAAGTAAAATGTAGCAGAAATCAACTTTCTCCAAACATATCGAAGCTTATACTCAAAAAGGTCGCAAACGGCATTTTAAACTCAATGGGAGTGGTCCCAAGCCCTAATTCGACCGTATGCAAAAAGTAGCTTTTCGGACTAAAATCCGACTAACGATAAAATATTTAAATATAAAATCGACAAATATGCGGGTTGTTACAGACTCCCCTCCTTAAAGAAATTGCATCCTCGCAATATTACAAGAAGAAGATATATAGTAACAACCATAGAAGCATATTCAACACAAAAGAAGTTTGAAATAAGAAGTTCACCTCAAAGAGCACGAGTAAGTAAGTCCGGATGTGTACGCTCGATGTACTCTCTAGATTCCCAAGAACAATCCTTAGGATTTGAAGACCATTGAACTTTAACAAGCGGAACATCTTTATTTCGAAGTCGTTTGACTTCCGAAGCAATGATACGAATAGGATGTTGCTCATAAGTTAAATTAGGCGAAACTTCAATCTCTTCCACAACACCGGGCTCAAGAATAGAATCGGAATCTCGAAGACATTTCCAAAGTTGAGAAACGTGAAACACGTCATGCATAGCAGAAAATTGAGCCGGTAATAAAAGGCGATAAGCCATGGAACCAATACGTTCGGTGATAGAAAATGGCCCAATATATTGAGGCGCTAACTTTCCCGATCGACTGAAACGTACAACACCTTTCATTGGTGAAACACGAATAAACACAAGATCTCCCACAGAAAATTCTAACTTCCTTCTCCGGTTATCGGCATAGGATTTTTGTCTACTTTGGGCTTCTTTCATCCTATGACGAATAAGATCAATCTTTTCTGTGGAATCACGAATAAAATCTGGACCTAAAGCCAGCTTTTCACCGGCCTCAAGCCAACAAGAAGGAGATCGGCATGGCCTACCATAGAGTGCCTCGAAAGGTGCCATACCAATACTAGATTGGAAGTTTTTTTTTTAGGAAAATTCAACAAGCGAAATATGATCTTCCCAACCTCCACCAAAATCAAGAACACAAGCACGAAGAAGATCTTCAAGAGTTTGATTCACACGCTCGGTTTGTCCATCGGACTGGGGATGATAAGCGGTGCTAAAATTAAGCTTCGTTCCCAAAGCTTTTTGAAGACTCTTCCAAAATCCACTAGTAAACAATGGATCACGATCACTAACAATAGAAGTAGGAACACCATGCAATTTAACAATTTCTTTGATAAATATTTTGGCCAAAAGAGGAACAGTTCGGTTAGACCGAACAGGAATAAAATGAGCGGATTTAGTAAGTCTATCGACAATTACCCATAAGCTATCATAACCCGATCGAGAACGGGGAAGGCCATCTATAAAATCCATGGAAATTTGATCCCACTTCCAAACTGGAATTTCTAAAGGTTGCAATAACCCTCCGGGCCTTTGATGTTCGGCCTTAACGAGTTGGCAAGTCATGCAACGTTTAACGAAGTTAGCGATGTCAAGTTTCATTCCCTCCCAATAATAAAGTCGCTTCATATCCGCGTACATTTTACTACTACCGGGATGAGTGGTAAATTTAGAACGATGTGAATCTTCTAAAATATCTTTACGAAGATCACCAATATTTGGCACGACAAGTCTACCAAATTTCCGAATGCCGCCACGAGAATCGATATTAAAGTCTTTCAAACCTTCAATATCCATTTTATCCCTAATATTTTGGCCAAGAAGAGCCAAGTTGGGATTTAGCCCTTGAGCTTCAAGAATGCGGTCTAAAAGAGATGGATGAGCCACAAGGCTACATAAAACAAACGATGAGCATAAATCGGAAACACGGTCTCGAATTTCGCAAGTGGATAAAATCTCGAGATCGTTCCATTCGGATATCATCATAGAAACAACAGCTTGTTGTTTACGGCTAAGAGCATCGGCGACAAGATTACCCTTACCGGGAGTATAAAGAATATCAAGATCATATGATGCAAGAAATTCGAGCCAACGCTGTTGACGCAAATTAAGTTCCTTTTGAGAGAATAAATATTTCAAAGACTTATGATCTGTGTAAAGAACAAATTTCTCTCCTAAGAAATAATGACGCCAAATCCGAAGAGCAAAAACAATAGCCGCGAGCTCTAAATCATGAGTGGCATATCTAGTCTCAGCAGGCTTTAATTGCCTAGAAGCATAAGCAATAACGCGTTCCTTTTGCATAAGAACGACACCCAAACCAATGCGACTAGCATCGGTATAAACAACGAAATCTTGATTCCCTTCGGGAATAACAAGAATAAGAGCATCAGAAAGAAGTTCTTTTAATTTCTGAAAAGAAGCTTCACATTTGTCCGACCAAATGTATTTAACACCTTTCTTCGTCAAGCTAGTGAGAGGCACGACAATTTTAGAAAAGTCTTTACTAAAACGACGGTAATAGCCCGCCAATCCAAGAAAACTACGAATCTCTGTCACACTCTCCGGTCTCTTCCAATCTTGAATCGCTTCAATCTTTGAAGGATCCACGGAAATTCCGGATTCGAAAATGATGTGACCGAGAAACTTCACACGTGATTGCCAAAAATGGCATTTAGAAAATTTTGCCTTTAATTGATTACTCCTAAGAGTTTCCAACACAATCCGAAGATGTTTTTCATGCTCCTCCTCGGTTTTAGAATAAACAAGAATATCATCTATAAAGATGAGAACAAACCGGTCGAGAAAGTCTTTAAAAACTCGATTCATTAAGTCAACGAAATAAGCCGGGGCATTTGTTAACCCAAATGGCATAACAAGCCATTCATAAGATCCATACCGAGTGCGGAACGATGTCAAAGGAATGCTATCCTCTGCAATACGAAGCTGATGAAAACCGATAGCCAAGTCCAATTGTGAAAAGACTCTAGCACCACTAAGTTGATCGAATAGATCATCAATCCGAGGTAAAGGATATTTATTTTTGATAGTAAGATCATTAAGCTTGCGATAGTCAACGCAAAGCCTAAGTGTTCCATCGGATTTCTTCACAAAAATAGCTGAAGCTCCCCAAGGCGAGGAACTAGAGCGAATAAATTGCTTCGTTTCCAACTCAGATAATTGTTTACGCATCTCCTCGTTTTCTTTATTGGACATCCGATAAGGAGGACGAGTGATAGGTTGAGCTCCCGGAGTAAGATTAATTCTGAACTCAATTGCTCGTTTAGGTGGTAATCCTAAAACGGGCTCGAATATGTCGGAAAATTCACAAACGACGTGAATAAGAGAAATAATATCACCCTCATCATCATCATCATCATCACGAGGATTTAAAGAATATAAAGATGCAACCAAAGCAGAATCTGAATCTTTAAGAATAACAGAAACCTGATTAACAGATTGAGGATGTCGAAGATGAATAGTCCGCTCAGGACATAGGATATGAGCTTCATAACGGTTAAGCCAATCCATTCCCAAAATCATTCCAAAGCCTAAATAACGCATGACATGCAAATCGGCTCGGAAAGATAAATCACACAAAATAATCTCGACATCTTTACACAATAAACTGATTGTTGCGGATCCACCAACCAGATTCGCAATTCTCAAAGAAGTCATTAAACACAAAACATCCAAAGAAAAAGCATCAACAAGTTCTTTTGATATAAAAGAATGGGACGCACCCGTATCAAAAAGAACTCGAATAGGATGATCACGAAACAAAATAATTCCATCTAGAATAGAATGAGAAATACCTTGGCCACGAGATGTGTTGCCAGGGGCTTGAGCAACATTTAACT
This sequence comes from Allium cepa, assembly GCA_030765085.1. Lineage (NCBI taxonomy): Eukaryota > Viridiplantae > Streptophyta > Magnoliopsida > Asparagales > Amaryllidaceae > Allium > Allium cepa. Next base: position 172,919,368 of record CM060932.1, read on the forward strand.
TTCCCTCCTTCTTGCTCTGAAGCTTGGGGCATGAAGATATAACATGACCGGGAACTTTGCAGTAGTGACAAGAAAGAGACTTTGGGCACTTGTTCGCATAATGGTCCTTCGAACCACAATTATAGCATTCCCCACGACCAAAGGAAGAAGTCTTTGCCACGGAGGTTGCTTGCTTCCCTTTCTTATTGGGATAAGGGCCTTTAAATTTGTTTGGCCTCTTTCTGTTGTTGAAGTTTGGTTTGGAACCCACCACTTCAACATCATTCTCTCTATCCGCCTCTTCAAGACGAAGAGCGATATCAACGAGTTGGTCGAAAGAAACTTCTAACTTTAGAAGTAATGGTTTCTTGAGACTTTTGTTTAAGCCATAAACAAATCTCTGATTCTTCTTCAGAGGGGTGTTGATGTATTCAACCCCATATTTGGAAAGCGACTCGAAAGAGGCGACGTAATCAGTCACGGAGGACTCACCTTGAACAAGGTCTATAAATCGTCGAGCCAATGTCACTTTCTCAGCTTCCGGTACGAATTTCAACTCGAAGCGTTCTCGGAATTTCTCCCAAGTGAGATCCGCTTCATTAATCTCAGAAATAAGAAGCTCGTACCAATCCAATGCTCTTTCTCGGAGCATACTAGAGGCCACCTGAACTTGGTGAAGGTCAATAAGATTCATGCGCGAAAAGATGCGATCACATGTTCTTAGCCAAGCCTGTACTTCAATAACAGTTTCGGAACCATTGAATGGCTCCCCACCTAAATTAGTGTAATCGCTACACAAGCGTGCAAATCCCGACTTTGGGTGAGTAGGTTCCGGGTTAGCTCCAGCCGCTTGAGCATTTGTTACCAAATCAAGAAGCTGTTGAGCAGTCATAAAAACTCCATCCTGGGGCGGAGTGCTAGATGGCACGGCTCTGGGGCGGCCTGGTCTAGACATTTCTCTTCCTTTAGAAAGAAAAAAGAAGAAGAAAAGGTCATTCACCAAATTGAATATCAAGAAATCTTGATAGATAAAACAAGGAATCATAAAGAAAATAGGATAGAACGGTACGAAGACCCGAATAAAATCCTAAAGCACAACTCCTAAGAAAGACTTAGGACGATGATCCTTGTTATAATATTCCATATTGTTCCGAAGTTTGGCTCTGATACCAAGCTGTGACGCCCCACCTCTATACCCACGCTAGACAAGAACATTACGGTGAATGCTGTCGACTAGCACGGAGAATAAGGCTGTTGAGGAGCGACCCTCCGTGTAATTTCTTTGCGCGAGCACCGATATGTCAGATAATATAACATGCATTCTATTTCAAGAGGAAATCCGACATACCAACACAAACTCAAAGCTACTACACGGTGGATATATAAATCCTTCGGAAACAAATATAGAAATAAACATAACACAAATCAGTCACAGACAATTCATATCACAAAGGCGGAATAAGATATGAATACTACACTAGGAAGTGTACATCAGAGTAGTGGTCTAAAAAGATCCACAATATCACAAAAGAATAGTTACACGAACTACACAAAAGAATAAGTATACATTAAGGAGTCTATATCTCAAATGTATACAACAAAATAACTACTAATCTAAGTAGTTAATCCAAAAGCAAGAGAAATCAATCCCAAGAGAGAAGTCAAGCAGAAGCACCTGTAACATCTCGGTCTGACCCGAGTATTATTTAATAAGAAAATAATAAACGGATCAGTCTAACTATAAATATCAGATGAAACGATATAGAATAAGAGATATGACTAAACACGTAATAATCACAATGCCAAGCTGTGATATATATATATACTTAGTTGATAATCATCAAGAGATTAATCAATGTCACCAAATCTACACAAGAATCAAAGAAACGTCATACTCCTAATTTCGTTCACCATACCATAAATATTGACGATAATATCAACGTCAATCACAAAAGTCAATGACACACAAATTCCAGAAGACTACACAAGAAATCCAAAGACCACTAAAGTCAATGACACACAAATTCACCAATGCACAAATATTGATAAAACTTATCAATGGAAATCACGAAAATTGGTGAAACACAAATTATAGGAATCTACACAAGAAATCCAGAAATCACAAAGGGGGGAGGCCTATCACAAACGGGAGCATAAAGCTCACCAACACGTGTATCACAAATGGAACGCTAATTTCATGGTCGCTAACCATCACAAATTGAGCCGAAGCTCCACAAACGGCCCGAAGACCATGGGTTGCTACCCCATCACAAATTGAGTCGAAACTCCACAAAACGGGGTTTAGTCCCCCACGCAGACAAAGAGACATCGCACATTGCTAGTCTAAATCACAAAGATGATCGTCATGATCAACGAGAAGTGTCAATTACACTAAGCTAGTAAATATATGAGTTTAGCTTCATGTCCCATAACCACTTGCTTAACTTAAATATTTACGAACAAACTGTAAATCTCCACTATAAAATTGTCACAAGAGGTTCAATCGAACAAGTCCAAGAATTAACCGACAAAGTAAACGCAAGCGTTTCATACCACTTGTTTTACTAAGCCGTTTAATTAGATTTCTCATACGAGTGAGGTAAAGGTTTGTATATACTAATAGATTGGAAAACGGTTTTATAAACGAATTTGGTATTAAAAGAGTATTGAAATCGTTTGAGTAAAGAGTTTTGATATTTACTACTAGTATAGGAAACCTTTATATTTTTAAAGTGACAAATCACGAAGAAGATTGTAAGAACAATCAATCACAAAAATTCACATACGAAGACGTGAATAAAATCCAACGAAATCGATAAAGGATCCATCGAAATGGATATTCAAAAATCCCTAAAAAGAGTCATCAAAGTCATACTAGATGATAACAACAAATAGGATTATCACGAATCGATTTAAATTAGAATTTCAATCCAAAAAGGCAAATTAGACTCAAACAGCAGGTTCAGTCGACTGAACAGAGATTTTCAGTCGACTGACCCTGTACATGGAAATTTTCCAGGTTCAGGAAACTTTCTGTTTCCAGTTTCAGTCGACTGTGCATAGTTTTTCAGTCGACTGAATCATACCTGGAAACTCTCGGGTTTCAGGTTCAGTCGACTGAACAGAGAATTTCAGTCGACTGAATCATGCCTGGGCTGTTTTTCAGCCTTATACAAATGAAGAGCAAACTCTTCCAAAATGCAATCGGACGAACATTGGCTCTAAGGGTTTATGCCAAACGGCAACCCGGCCCTATATGCTCCTCGATGCATCACCAAAAGCATGATCAAACATCCATAAAAGGATTTTACACAAATTTGACTTAAAAACCCAAAAATTGGAATATTCACAAAACCAATCCAAATCAAGAGCAAATGCACATGAAGAAGTGTTAGGAATTCATACCCAACAACCAAAGATAATTATAGTCATAGATGTGAGATAAAAATCTCACCTTTTCACAAAATCGAACAAGAAGAAGCTTGGAAGCAAATGGAGAATCAACCTTTCTTCAATCACAACCCAAATGAGCTTGAATCTAAGCTCAAAAAAAAGAACATTCCCGAAATTATGTTTAGGAAATTTCTGAAATTGAATGGAGAAAGAGTTGGAGAAGAAGAAGGAGATGCTTACCAAGGGGTTCTTCTTGAGTTTGGAGCAAGGAGATGGATTTGCAAGAGAAACTAGGGTTTTGGAATTTTAATTTCCAATCTCTCCCACCATTAACACTCTAAAAACTGAAATGAGAAGAGAATGAGGGTGAGTGGGGAAGAGTGGCTCAGATTTGAGCATAAGTTAACATAGGGTTGAGCCCAAAAACCAAACCCAAAGTAAAAAGTAGCAGAAATCAACTTTCTCCAAACATATCGAAGCTTATACTCAAAAAGGTCGCAAACGGCATTTTAAACTCAATGGGAGTGGTCCCGAGCCCTAATTCGACCGTATGCAAAAAGTAGCTTTTCGGACTAAAATCCGACTAACGATAAAATATTTAAATATAAAATCGACAAATATGCGGGTTGTTACATTTTTAAATTGGTTTAAGGTTTTGAAATATATAATAATACGATTTGAAAGTGTTTTTTCGAGTAAGAAATGTTTCAAATGATTTCAATGAGTTTCAAATAATTTCAAAGAAATTTCAAAAGAAATTTTTGAGAAAATAAAAGTCCAGAACTCACTTATGTAACAACCCGATATTTTTAGCCATTCGCATCCACACATGTCGGACTTGAATTGCTCAAAATACCTCATTGTAAATAAATTTGGAGCAAATGAAATACAATCACAGAATCACAGACACAGAATTATCAGAATAACTCGCAGCTGAAATTAAAATACCATAGTAGTTCGTGAAACTACTATAACAAACTCTTAAAACATAATACATAATATCAGTCTGAAAAACCTATACAATAGAAATCTCAAATTCATAGCAGTTTATAAATACTAGAGCTAAAATAGAACAACAGAAACTGAAAGGGAACAGATAACTAGGCAAGCAGAATCTCCAGCGATTCCAAGCTCCAAAAAATAAATCCAAAGCTAAGATGTAAATACTAAGGTGACCCGAGCATAAAGTAAAACACAAAACACTCAAGTCAGGACATATATATACTTATATAATGTAAACCAACTCAAGTGAACTGTAGTAGTAATGTACAATAACTTAAATGATGCTTGGGATCGCCCATCCTTTAAGGATCAGTTAAACTATAAATTAAATACATCTCATGGTTAAAATTTCAAAATAGTAATTTATACTTCGAAATCAAATATCATTTCAAAATTCAATATCATTCAGAAATCCATTTCAAAATATCAAAATATGATATCTTTCAAAACCTCATTTTGTTTTATTTAATTTAAATACCATTTCAAATCACAATTCAAAATGGTTTATATTTCAAATCAAAATACTCCATTTAAACCAATTAAATATTCCAATTAAACCAATTAAATATTCCATTTAAATCATTTAAAAGTGAAGTTATTATATTAAAAAATCAAATATCAAATTCTCATAAATTTAGCCTTTTCAAAGTTCATTTATTCTTTTAAATTTATCGAAACGGTATAAATTCAACTGTCGTAGCACTTAGAAGATGCTACGGAAAGTTATGTTTTAAAACGATTCAATTAACAAAAGACAACATTTAAAATGCTGTAATAGGTTTAATTTAGTTCAATTAAAACTTTAGTTAATTTCAGCAACTACAGCACTTACAAAGTGCTATAATAGCCATTAATTCAATCTACCCATTTAGTTCATTTCTATCAACTACAGCATTTACAAATGCTGTAATATTCTTTACATTAGAAATAATAACATTTCAAAAATGCTGTTAATTAAATTCCAAATATTCAATATAATTTCACAAACAACTAAATTTTTATTTAAATCAATTTAAACTTATAAAATCATATATTTTCACTTTTAAAACAATCATTTAAATACCCTTATATTCATGATTTTATAAAGTTCAATTTTCATTCAAAAATCAATTAATGATAATTTACTTATATAATTCAACATTCCATTTCAATTCTTATAATTAAATTTTTAACTTAATACTTAAGTTTAAATTTCCAAATATAACTTATTTTTCATTTTATTTACTTAACTTAAAATTCGTTTTTAAACAAAATTCACAAATTTCCAATCTAAGTTATATTTCAAAATTTAACTTAAATATTCATTTATTTAACCCTTTAACTTATTCAAAAATCATTAACACTTTAAAAATCATTTTAAATTCATTTTAATTAAAATTTTATATTTATTTATCATATTTTCCTACTTAATTTAAATTCCATTTATACCCAAATCAAAATTTCTAAAATAACTTACATTTCAAATTTTCTAACCTTACCATTAATTTATTCCACTTATAAATTTTTAGAAAATCAATAATACTTTACAAAAATCATTTTTAATTAAGTTTAAATCAAAATATTATAATATTTTCATTTCTAAAGTACTTTAAAAAATTTAGAAAACATATTTTAACCACGGTCTGTATAAAATTTCTAACCTAAGTCCATTGATGCGGATAATAAATCATTTCAATCCGTAATTTACAAAGGAAAAATCTAGGTTCTATCATTTCAAACCCACAATCCCAAGTAAATGCAAATAAATAAAAATCGCTCAGGCCTATCATTTCTGCCCATAAAGATTTTTCCCTATTCTAAAGTCTGTTTGGGTATGTATCATTTCAACCCATAGTGATTCTAATTTACAGGGAACTTGCAGTGTGATAAACTAATATAAATAAACAGAATAACATCATATAACAGTAACATATGATATTACAAGTGTATAAATAGGGTGATTATCATATGATCATAGTATAAGCAGTTATAGCATAATAATAATATCTACAGATTCATAGGGTGTCAATTTACTACTTATATAAGTACGGAATGCCTGGTGAGAAATACTCGCCTCTACAAGCTGGAGATAACAACCAAACACACAAACTAAGAACCACAAAGGCACGAAAGCACGACTACAATTGAAGAGTGGGAGAGCCAAAGCTAATTGCCCTGTCAAATTTCAAAAAAAACAAAGTACAACATGGATTACAAACCAAAATATTACAAAACAATGCTAGGACTAAATACACAACTCAAAGCTAACGCTTTTGCACTTGCATTCAACATCATGTCTTCAGCTATGGGCTATAAAAGCACTGTAATGGGATGGTTTTGGATCAGGTTTGGATCGAGTTAATGTCATATAAGTCGGCTATAACAACATATGAAGTAGAAGAGGTATATGTGTGCATGAATACACAAATTCAAGGCAAATATATGGATTTCACGGCCATCAAAGGTCTCGGCCAAGCATGGATGGACAAGGTCAGGTCTGGGAAGATCAACTACAGGTGTTGCAGAGGTCCAAGGCTCAGGTTGTGGCTGGTGGTGGTGGTGTATAGGTCGGCCAAAGTATGATTGGAGTGGTGGAGACAAGGGGAGTTCGGCTATGGTGAATCAAGTGGAGTTTTTGTCAAAAATTTGGTAGATCTTCAGCTTGGATAGTCTCAGCTCTAGAATGGCAGTAGAGAGGAGGGTATGGTGGCTGGAATAGGTCGTGGTGGAGGCGGTCAAGGCGATGGAGTAAGGAGGGCCGAACTACATAAGATGAATGCAAGTGCAAATATCAATAAATCAAGTAGAAAAATGGAAAAGAATGAAAGTTTTTACCAAAATTTTCTTCAGGATGATGGCCGATTGTTTTAGTGTTGAGAAGTATTTGTTTTTCACATGAAAACAAAGTGAAGTGGTCGGCTAAAGAAAGAGATATGGCAGTAATTGAATGCATGTGGTGATTGGTGATGAAAAGACAACTTTGAATATGAAAAGGCATGCATATAAACGGTCAAAACCTTTCAAATTTCTTAATTTCTTTGGAAGTTTTAGATACACATAAAATATATATAAAAACACAAAAATATGATGAATGTAAAAAAAAATTAATTAAATATAAATTGAGAAAATAGCAAAAATTTGAAACTAAGCTTTAAAAATAGAAAATAAATGCAGTAAATTTTGGAATTTTTTTATCATCACTTTAAAAATATTTAAAAATAAAATATATACCTAAAATTTCATACAACACATAATAGAACATGATTTAACAAATAAAAATATTATTTGCACAATTTAAAATAGGCAATTTTATTAAATAAATCAATTTACATCCAATATTGAAAAAAGCATAACTTTCACAATATAAATCAGATTTCAATGAAATGAAAAACAGTATTCTTTAAATCAAATTTATTTTCATTATAAATGATAAAATTCAAAAAATTCAAATATTTAAATTCTAAATTTAAAAGTCAAAGTTTGACCAGATTGACCAAAAATCCATTTTTCTGGAAAATATTCTTTATATTCAGGTTGAAATTATAATTCACATAAAAATAAAAAAATACTTAAAATAACAAAAATTATTCATTTTAATAAATATAATAAAGTTTTTAAATAAAATAATCAAAATAAACAATTAAAATAAATCACAAAATTCAGGGTTGTTACACTCTCCCCCACTCAAATCTTTTCGTCCTCGAAAAGAACGAACAAGGAAAATAAGGAAAAGCAAGAGAGAAAAAGTAAATAGTACCTGAAAAAAACAATTCCAGATTCGAAGCACGAATGCTCTCCTCCATCTCCCAGGTACATTCTCGATCATCAGTACTTACACAGTACTTTGACCAGACTAACAAAGTCCCTTCTTAGCTGTTTCGTACCTCTGTTGACAATACGAAGTGGCTTACTCTCGACAGTCAGATTAAGATAAATATCCAAACTATTAAGAGCAGTTAGCTGAACAAAAAGAGGTGGGTCAAGAAGATACTAGAGGGGATGTGAGACGTGGAATACATCATGCACTCTAGAAAATTTCTCGGGCAAATCTAAACGATAAGCCAAAGAACCAACTCTTTCCATAATACAGAAAGTACCCTCGAAGAAGAAGAAGGTAGAAATAGCTAGAAGAGAGAATAGGTTGAAAGAAAGGGATGAACCATATTTAAAACTATATAAGTTTCAATTTAAAATTTTTATATTTAACATTTTAAACATTTTATAATATAATAAATAGTCATTTGATTCAAATTTGACAGTTCGATGTAAACAATATTTAAAACATTTTATATTATTTAGAAAATTAAAATAAATGATCAAAATATCCTTTATATAATACTTTATCAAAATACATTTATAACTCGACGTCTTAATAAGTTTACTTTCGTTCCTGTAGACTGGCTATGCGTTGATCAGACACAAAGCTAGAATTCTCCAGGTACTTGGTAGACTTGTTTCAATACCCAGTGAAAATAATGGAAAACCTTCTAAAAACAATAGATATGGAAAGTACAATCCAAACAAATCAACCAAACCAAACATGCCGATCATGGATCACAGATGCACAATGGTTACACTTGGATCCCTCAAGAAACATCCGTACCCATAGGCTGACTATCGCAGCCCTGCGATTACGCCATGAAGACTGGTAGTACCATAAATACACAATGGTTACTCCTTGATCCCCCAAGAAACATCCGGACCCTTAGGTTCTCGTTGCCCCTACAGATTACGCTACCAAGCGATCCAATAGATCACAGATACACAATGGTTATGCCTGGATCCTCTAGGAAACATCCGTACCCTTAGGCTCTCGTAGTCCCTGTGAATTACGCTATGCAGTCGCGATCATAAGACCATAGAGATTGCCTGTAACAACCCGGATTTTTGTACGGTTAATTTGCGATATTTAAAATGAATTTACATATTTAATTTGAATTATAATATGATTTTGGATTTGAATAGAATGGTTTTATTTAATAAAAAGGGGATTCAGAATTTAAATATAACAATCAATTGAATTAATTAATTATTAAAGTGATAATTTGATATTGGGTAAATTATTTAAATATGGAGTTTTAAGCTTGTCAAAATTATTTTAAAAGGCCTATAAAATTGATATTGATAATATTGGAGGTAATAGATGCATTAAAATTGAATTCATCAGTCGTTTGTTCAATTTTAAAATTGCATCGTTTAAATAGACGTTTAAAAAATAGCCGTCCAAGGCACAGTCTCGGATTTTGTCGAAACCAGTTCCATTTGATCCGTAATATTTAATTATTATCAGATTTCAAATTTCGTAATCATCGGAGTTGTTGTGTGGCCGTACGACATATAAACGCGCTTAAATCTATATTGAAAACTCGGGCCGATTTAAATTTAAGCTTGAATCAAAATTTAGACATTGTTTAAACAGTCAAATCCTTTCACATCCTTCCTTTCTTTCCTTTTCAGTTTAAAAATCGCGGTGATAAAATCGTGCAAAGCACACTACCTTTGGCTTACCAAACACGATTCTTCATCCTTCTTCGAGAAGCCAAAATCGAACTCTTTTAAGTAAATTCGCGAACCCTCATTCTCATAGAACCAAACGATATCAGGAAATTTTAATAATGGTCGCTTGCCATTTTGTTCCGACCAAATCAAAATAGATTTCAAATAAAAACTCGTTCCACGAATTGAACTCCTCCCTTTCCTTTGTAATCGCGTCCCTCTCTTCTTAAACGATCGAATCGAGGGAGGAGATCGATACTGCTTCGAAGAGTCGCGCTCGACTTCGTGGAAGAGGCCGGTGGGTACGATTTGGGCTGGCGCATGTCGATGGCGGGTCGTGTTGTGGAGCGCGATTGGGAGGGTTAGTTGTGGCGAAGGGTAGTCCACTGGGTAGCGGCGAACGCGTAAGGGTAAGCTCGCGCGAGGGCATGGCCGCGATTTCGTTATAGGGTTTGGGGCCAGTGCGATTTTGAGTGGCTGTGGGTTCGATTCTCAGATGAGTTCAAGCTCGACGTTGGTGGCGTGTAGCAGCTGCTTGTGGTGGGATCTTGGTAGCGGCATCTAGGGAGGTAGCTCGTGTAGCACGAGGCGTGGGTTTCTTCTACAATCGAATGAGTCGCGTTAGGCTGATGGTCGACCGAATGGCTGGAGCTGTGAGGTAACCAGTTCTGTTTTTAAAGTATATATATATACGTATATAAAATATATATATATATATATACACACATTAATAGATAAGGTTATGGAAAATGAAAGAAAAAGTAAAAGGGGAATGTAAAGATTGGATTTTTAATCCATATAGATTATTTCTTATAAATATAAATTTTCAAAAAAAAAGATATCTCAAACAAACCATTTCTATTTCTTATTATGTATATATATAAGATTTTGGGAAAAAGAATAAGGATTTTAAAATGTTGAAGGTTTATATAAAAAAAGAATTGGATTTTTGAATCTATATATTATTTTTATAAGTACATGAGTAGTTTCGAGGAAGAAGAATAAAATAAATATTAAGATGATTAACTTATTTAACTGCTTATACAGACCATTTTAGCTACAAATGGTCTGTAATGGAAACATTGTTAGAACTAAACTTTAATTTAAAATTAAAAATAACTAAATGGAAGTTTAATTTCGATAAGTTCGAAAGTTAATAAATCACAACTTGTTTTTATAAGGTCTATAACCGTGACGAAATCAAGTCGGAATGGAAATTGGTGGCAAACAAAAGCAAAGGTGAGTTAATCTCACTCGATTTAAATTTAAATTTAAATGATTAAATTTAAATAATCGATTGTATGGTTGAATTGAGTGATGTGATATAGTATAATTTGAAATTGGCATATTATGTAATGGTAATGTCTGTGGATGCAGGGAAAACAGGTTGGAGGGATCGAGTTTGCTATATTACAACATGATAGGGGGTTCTCGCTTCGCGTTTGGTGGCGAACGGGAGACTCTTACCCCGACATGTCCCCCGGGGGGTTGGTTGCGAGTCGAGAGGCTAGCCGTAAAAGCAAACCCGAGGTACCAGTGTATGCCACGGTGGGGCTGGGATGGTTGAAAATCCTACCAGTTGTGGCCGCTGTCGATGGTTGAAAAGCCTAGACCGTTACACTTGGTATCAGAGCTTAGGTTGGTGATAACCTTGGCTCTGGTAGGAATTACTCATTTAAAATAGAGTCCGTAGTACTCTATAATGAGTTTGAGCGTATTAATAGATATGAGCGCGTATTTGTTAGTGAATATAAATTGTTTTAATATTGTGTTGATTGGTTTATTGAGTGGCATGTGAACTTTCGTCCGCACGGTCTGGACAACTGTATCGAAGGGGTTTCTAAACACTTGAATAAAACAATCGACACGGTATTGTTTTAAATGTGGGTGAATGTAATAATTTTACCCAAAAATATATTTTGATATAAAGAAAAGTTTTTGTAAACTATTTTAGCTAATATATGGTTGCTTGGATGTTAGGAATGATGAATATTTAAATTATTATCCTTATTGTATGGGAATTTAACTAGAAATTGAAAATATAACCTAAGTTTAAGAGAATAAATTCATTATAAAATGAAATTTATAAATATGAATTATAAATGTAATTTATGAATTGAAATACAATCATATGAGAATTTGTATGAGCATAAAGTGTACAAATGAATTATAGATAGAATTTATTTAAGCAGGCTTTGGAAATTTAAGATCCCGGAGATTTAGAAGTATTTGAAGAAAAATAATAATATTATTGTTTTGGAGATATTTCTGAATGGAAATCTGTTTTCAATGGATTTTGGAAGTAATATAGCATTGAAATCACTTAGATTATTGGGAAATAATTCTGATGATGACGGCCGCATCATCAGTATTCATTTTCGAATTTCTAAGTGACAGATTGCTGCCAAAAAAATTGATTTGCTCAGAAGAGCTAGTTGTTTTTGAAAATTATAAAAGAATTTTGTTGGGGGTAAAACCAGGGTTGGTTTGATTTTTGAGAAATGTGATTTGTGATGTTGAAAATTTCAAAATAATTTGAAACCAAAAGTCGGGTGTGTAAAAATCCGGATAAGATAGTTGTAAGCTTATATATGGAGATGATTTTTAAATCAGGAAGGAAATATAAGCTTTGAATGTTGGAATCTAAATTTAAGGTGAAAAGTTAAAATGAAATTAACTTAGGCTGGGAATAAAAATTTGACTGGATTGAAATAAATTGAATAAGCTAAAAATAATATCCAGTTGTATTCGAATTGAGTTAAATAAATCTGAGTTAAAATAAAAATGAAATTGGAATAAAATTTCACTTGAGTTATTGAATGGAATTAGATTCTTACCTGAACAAATGGAAAATAAGTTGGATAAGAATTGGATTGAAATAAATAAATTTGAATAACTTGTAAAGGAATTAAAAATCCATAGAATAAAATATGCTTGGGTTATAAATAAGCATAAGACTTGAATTAAAAATAAAGGATGGATATATTCAAGCCTATAATAAATAGAATTATGTAAATAAAAGTTGTGACTTATAAAATTTGAAAAGGTGGGATAGAAACCCAAAATAAATATTTTTGATGAATTGGAAAATGAAAAGAAAATCCAAACTTGAATTATTAAATAAATTGAACTAAGAAAATTAAATAAAGTGATATTTGGAATTAAAAATCAAGTGTTGAATTTTAACCAGGGGAAGAACTAATTAGATAATAAATTAGTTAATGAAATTGAATTGTGAGTTTATGATAAAGTTTGGAAATAAACTCAGGCTATAAATTAAAATTCGACTTAAATTGTTGATGAACTAAATGTAATTGAGAATGAAGTTGAATTGTGAGTTAATAAAAATTTGATGGTAAATTGAAAAGAGAACTTGTTTGCAAAATGAGAATGAGCTTAAGTACAAAATTTGAATAAATTGAAGTAAATTGACTTAAGCTGAATGAATGGAGAAGAGTTGAATTGATTTCAACTTAAACAAAGGTTTAATAATATTGGATTGAATTTGAATCAAGTAAAGATAAATTTGGATCGAAATAGAATTTGGTGGGTTGTAAATAATATTTAAGGAAATGAAAATTCATAGTGGATTGAGTGGATAAACTAATTATATTGAATAAATAAATGGAAGTGAATTCTTAATTAAATAATTGTGAACCATTTAAAATGTTAAAGAATTGAAATAACTTGGAGACAATATGAACAATAGAATGTTTTCAAGTTAATAGAATGGTTTTAAATGAATGCGGATAAGAAATGAATCACAAAAGAATAGATTGTGAATAAAATTTAAATGGAATGTGTCGAGCTAAATAAATGATTGTGAATGAATTAAAATAAAGGGAAATTTAATTGGTAATGAAGATGAACCTAATTTGTTAATGGTTCTGAATGAACTGGTTTGGTAATAAAATGAAATGCAAGTGAATGGATTCAAATCTGAAATGCAATGAAAATGGGAATATATGGATTGTGAATAAATTTAAAAATGGAATAGAATTAAGTATAAATTGAGTTGAAATCCATTTAAATTGGTTATAAAACATAAATACTTGTTTATTTACATAGATCTCGTCAAATTGCATAGAATAAATTGTCATTTGATGTAAATGGAAGTAATTAAAATTCTACGAGTTGATAGAAGTAAAATAAATTGATTTTGAGATCAATTGAATTAAATATGAGTTCAGTTTGCTTAAGAATAAATTAAATGTAAGTGGTTGAGTTTTAAACCATTCGAATTGATGAAGTGGTATACGAATGGATTGAAAACCATTCAAATTGAATGAAGATGGTTTGTAAATTAATTGAAACAGTTGAATTTGTATGAAAATTGTATAAATTGCTTACGGAAAATGTTTGATGTGCATTTCTTTTAGAATTCATATGTTTTAACCATTGTAACTAAGTAAAATATAGTTAAACTGCATATATTTGGCACTTACATGTTTAAATTGAGTAAGTACAGGTACCTGGAAGCCGTGTGGCTGGATTTGGTTGTGCTATTTGCTAAAAATAATAAGTCGCTTGCTTAAAATGCTAAATAAGGTACGCCTACGCAATAAAAATAGGAAATATGAACTGTTTTTGGTTTTTCCGACCGGGTGGGTCGATGTATATATATTTATCTCTTTTGTCAAATTGCAAAAGCTCCTCCGTACAAAGGAGACTCTGCCAAAAATTCAGAAATTTTGGGAGTTGGAAAATTTTGAAAATTTTGGAAACTTTTGTTAACGACAAAACGGTTTCAAATTGGAAATTGTAATAAATTAGTAAATGAAGCTAATTAAATGACATAAATTAGTTATAAATGAAAGATAAAATTAAATGTTCAAAGTTGAAAATAAATAAAATTCATATGTAATGTGGAAATAAATTTGAATAGAAATAGATATTAACAAAAGTGGTAAAGTGAAAACAAATAAAGAAGCATATAGAATGCTTATACTAAACTTAAGTAAGGAATGGTGAATTCTTAATTGGAGATTGATATTACAAATGTATTCCAAGTTGATATTTGAATGAGTAAATAATTGACACTTGTAAGGAAGTCGATAAAATGTTTTTGGGATATTGTGATTGGATATTATTGTCAAGTAGAATATGCAGGTATTATAAGAGGAAAAGAGAATTGATTTTGATTTTAGAAGATAAAATTGAATTGCCCGACCAAAAAGGTATGTGTTTAAATTTCTATGAAATTTGATTGGGATTTTGGATTGAGCCACTTGGCATTTTGTTTTCTTTTGGAATTTGGGAGCCCGTAGAGGCCTTTTGTAGTAGTACCGAGCTAGCCGCGCAAAGGAGACGCTGGCGAAATTTTTCAAAAATTGAGGGAGTTAGAAAAATTTTGATAATTCAAAATTGATTTTAAGATTAAAACTTGAATGATTGGGCAAATAGGATTGTTGCAAATTAGGGAGAGTTTGGGAAGTTAATAAGAAAGGTAATGTGTCTTTTATTAAAAAGATAGTTGGTAGGATGTTAAATTATTGGTTTTGGAAAAAAAAATAGTAACGGGTATTACACCATTTTTTCTAACTAGTAATTTCGGGGACGAAATTCTTTTAGGGGGGAGGAATGTAACAACCCGGATTTTTGTACGGTTAATTTGCGATATTTACAATGAATTTACATATTTAATTTGAATTATAATATGATTTTGGATTTGAATAGAATGGTTTTATTAATAAAAAGGGGATTCGGAATTTAAATATAACAATCAATTGAATTAATTAATTATTAAAGTGATAATTTGATATTGGGTAAATTATTTAAATATGGAGTTGTAAGCTTGTCAAAAATATTTTAAATGCAACTATTTTAAATGCAACAACAGATGTTTGTGTAAATTCCCCAAAGAACTCTGTTCCTAATGTCCCTGTATTTCGCTCTGATGCAACTATTCCCTCTGCCGCAAGTGCCCCCAGTGTTGTGGAGAGCCGTGACGCTGTTGGTTCGAAGCATATCTCAAAATCGTGGTCTTCTCTTTTCACGTCCTTGCCCCGTAATGCGGGTGCCTACATCCCGATTGATTTTGATTTGGTTGAGGAAAATGGAGTGATGATTCCTCCCCCTAGTGTTTTGCTAGCCGGTGAGGAATTTTGGTCAGACTACTTGGTTGGTTTTTTTCTGGAACCTCGTCACCGAATTTCGGATGCCGCTTCGGTACTTCAGAGGGCTTGGAAGCTTCGTGGAAATTTGCATGTGAAGCTGATCGATTCGATGTATTACTTAAAGTTTTCCTCTTCTGAGGATCGTCGGCTTATTTTGGATTCTGAGCCTTCTTTTGTTGATGGAAGGCCTTTTATTGTCACCCCCTGGTCTCCTACCGTGGCGTGTGCTCGTGAGCAAGTATTTACTATCCCTGTTTGGGTTTATTTCTCTCAGATTCCCTCTGTCTTACAGCCTCTTATTGGACTGAATTGGTTAGCTTGTAATGTTGGTAAGCTGAAATGCTTTGACTCTAATACGGTGGCACGTGATAAGTTGATGTACGCGAAGGCTCTTGTCGAGATTTCCCCCTCTAAGCCTCTCCCTACTTCTATTCCTGTTCAGCTTGCTGTCGGTCATGTTGTGGAAGTCAGAGTTCGCTATGGATGGGTTCCGGATATTTGTACCTTCTGTCACTCCTTTGGACACCTGACTATCGATTGCCATCATTCTGAAGCCTCCGCGGCTGCTCCGAAGTCACCTTTACCGCGCCCCCGTCGTAGGATCTGGGTCCCCAAGGTTTCAGTCCCTCCCAATCCTGCTCCTGAGGCTATGTTGTCAGATCTGAGTTTTCCTTCTTTGTCTCTAGTTTCGCATGTTTTACATCCTGGTTCAGAGGTTCCTAGTGTTGCTCCTGTCATCCCATTAGATGCTCCTGACCCTTCCTCACTGCTGCCTCCTGTAGCTTGGGATGTGGCTGAAGGGTGCTGGATTGATCCCATTTCTGATATGAGGTATAACCCGGTTGATGAATCCTTCTTCCGGTTTGTTTCTGATGATCAGCTGGACCTTAGATGCCTCCGCTACAAACAATCTGGTGATTCTCTAGTTCTTGATATGGACGGTTTGGATGCGAGTGCAAATTCTGACATGCTTGCTGATCCATCCTGGGATCGATCTTTTGTCTACTGTTCTGATGTTGTGGATTATGACCCTTGTCTTGCTCTCCGGTTTCGCCCCTTTGCTGGTCTTTCTGGGTCTGTCCCATTGACCTCTTCTTTGGTGACTGGGTTTGTTGGTGATTCTCCTTCCTCGGAGGAGCGCTAGTTTTTTTTGTGATACTTATAGTTACCGTGACATAGCTGTCACGTACCTGTGCTGTATTTTCTGTATTTTTAGTAGTTAAGGTGCTTTTACCTTGCTCCTGTACTTCAATTTTTATTACGTTCGTAATAAAAAGTGGACGGTCCACTATAAAACCGGCTGGCCTTGCCAAAAAAAAAATATTTTAAATGCCTATAAAATTGATATTGATAATATTGGAGGTAATAGACACATTAAAATTGAACTCATCAGTCGTTTGTTCAATTTTAAAATTGCATCATTTAAATAGACGTTTAAAAAATAGCCGCCCGAGGCACAGTCTCGGATTTTGCCGAAATCAGTTCCATTTGATCCGTAATATTGAATTATTATCAGATTTCAAATTTCATAATCATCGGAATTGTTGTGTGGCCGTACGACATATAAACGCGCTTAAATCTATATTGAAAATTCGGGTCAATTTAAATTTAAGCTTGAATCAAATTTAGACATTGTTTAAACAGTCAAATCCTTTCACGTCCTTCCTTTTTTTCCTTTTCAGTTTAAAAATCACGGCGATAAAATCGTGCAAAACATACTACCATTGCCTTACCAATCACAATTCTTCATCCTTCTTGGAGAAGCCAATATCAAACTCTTTTAAGTAAATTCGCGAACCCTCATTCTCATAGAACCAAACGATATCAGGAAATTTTAATAATGGCCGCTTGCCATTTTGTTCCGACCAAATCAAAATAGATTTCAAATAAAATCTCGTTCCATGAATTGAACTCCTCCCTTTCCTTTGTAATCGCATCCCTCTCTTCTTAAACGATCGAATTGAGGGAGGAGATCGATACTGCTTTGAAGAGTCGCACTCGACTTCATGGAAGAGGCCGGTGGGTACGATTTGGGCTGGCGCATGTCGATGGCGGGTCGTGTTGTGGAGCGTGATTGGGAGGGTTAGTCATGGCGAAGGGTAGTCCACTGGGTAGCGGCGAACGCGTAAGGGCAAGCTCGCGCGAGGGCATCGCCGCGATTTCGTTCTAGGGTTTGGGGCCAGTGCGATTTTGAGCGGCTGTGGGTTCGATTCTAAGATGAGTTCAAGCTTGACATTGGTGGCGTGTAGCAGCTGCTTGTGGTGGGATCTTGGTAGCGGCATCGAGGGCGGTAGCTCGTGTAGCACGAGGCATGGGTTTCTTCTGCAATCGGATGAGTCACGTTATGCTGATGATCGACCGAATGGCTGGAGCTGTGAGGTAACCAGTTCTGTTTTTAAAGTGTGTATATATATATATATATACGTATAAAAAATATAATAAATATACATACATTAATAGATAAGGTTTTGGAAAATGAAAGAAAACGTAAAAGGGGAATCTTTGTAAAGATTAGATTTTTAATCCACATAGACTATTTCTTATAAATATAAATTTTCAAAAAAAAATATCTAAAACAAACCATTTCTATTTCTTATTATGTATATATATATATATAAGATTTTGGGAAAAAGAATAAGGATTTTAAAATGTTGAAGGTTTACATAAAAAATAGAATTGGATTTTTGAATCTATATATTATTTTTATAAGGACATGAGTAGTTTCGAGGAAGAAGAATAAAATAAATATTAAGATGATTAACTTATTTAACTGCTTATTCAATTTATTTTAGTTACAAATGGTCTGTAATGGAAACATTGTTAGAACTAAACTTTAATTTAAAATTAAAAATAACTAAATGGAAGTTTAATTTCGATAAGTTCGAAAGTTAATAAATCACAACTTGTTTTTATAAGGTCTATAATCGTGACGAAATCAACTCGGAATGGAAATTGGTGGCGAACAAAAGCAAAGGTGAGTTAATCTCACTCGGTTTAAATTTAAATTTAAATGATTAAATTTAAATAATTGATTGTATGGTTGAATTGAGTGATGTGATATAGTATAGTATAATTTGAAATTGGCATATTATGTGATGCTAACGTCTGTGGATGCAGGGAAAATAGGTTGGAGGGATCCAACTGGACCCCTCAACTTTATTTAAATTATTTAATATTCTCTTTTCTGATTATTTGATATTCTATGATGAATTATGTGGAAGTATTAAATGCTATGGCTTGGTTGATATAATTGGGTATAATGAATTACCAAAAATATAAATTTAATTTTTGAAATGAAAATAAAAGAAGTGAAATTGTAAGTAAAATAATTATAGAATAAATTTAAGAATGACTTGGAAAAGAAATAAAGTGACTTTAAAATTCTAATAAATGAATCCTGAGAATGGAAAGGAAAATTTGAATAAACATAAAGTTAATGAATTTTTAAAATGCAGTATTATTAATTAAAAAGAACAAACATTTATTTAGAATTTAAGATTTGAATTATTGAAAGAGTAAAGAAGAAATTGGAAAAGATAATAATAATAAAGTCCATAACTACTGAATTTGGAAATGAACTGATAAGTAAAAGGATTTATTTCAAATAAAATAAATTGGAAATCAATTTGGGGAAATTGATTTAAGTGATTGATGTTGGAATTTTCTCTGGATAGCCAAGTACATGTTTTTAAAGGTAATCTTTTTTAAATATAAATTAAATATTTTAAAGTTGTTTTTAAAGAAAGCAAGTTTTGTAAAATTTGTTATTTCTAATATTTAAAGTTTGAAGTAAATATTTTCTTTTAGTCTATTTTAGCAGTAATTATTAAGAAGTAACTTAGTATCTTACTTTTTTTTTAGAAAAGGTAGAAATCTAGTTTTATATTTTATTAAGTAACCTTATTTCAAATATTCATATAGTATGTATTTTTAACAAATTATTAAAGTAATTTGAATTTGTATGATTTAAAGTATATTTTTAAAAGAAAATGTTTTAAATTAATTTAGAAAAATCTAGTTTTGTGCTTGGTGATTCCAGTGGAAATAGAAATACTTGGAATTTATTCTGAGAAAGGCAGGTAGTTTTGAAAACTGTTTCCAAAAGAATTTGAAAAGTTAAAATATATCTTGTGAAGATATTTTTGAGATAAATAAATAATTTGGGAAATTATTTAATTGTTGATGTTTGTTTGTGAATATTAATTGATAGTTAAATCACCGACTATCAATATTGGCCAACTACGTTGATCGTTTCGAAGAGACCGGGATCAAGATTTATTTCTCGAAAACCACTTCGATCCGGTTTGTACGTTTCAGGAAAAACGATTTTGGATTCGAAGATGGAGCAGTGAAGTGCAAGGGCTAGTCGCTACTAATCCTGAGGATATTTCCAAAATGGTTGTAGTAGGAATAGTGCCTTCGGTTCCGTTCAGACCCGGGACGGACTTGTATGGATGAATGCTTGCGAAACATCGTCAGGTGGACGATGGGCATTCTAAGGGATATGTTCTATAAAGGTAACACTTAGCCTCAAGCCTCATCAAATGGGAATGACTGAAAATCAGGGGTTATGCAGCAAGGCTAGGTGGGTAGCACCCAAGCAGGGTGAGGTCATCCCTGTCTAGATGTCCCTTTTATTTCATCTTAGTGGGCGGTTGCTGATCCCAACCGCGGGGTGATCTCACTCGGGATTATCCAAAAAGGGGTAGTCCCGGCCTGGTGTTGCAGGGAAGCGGGCGTACTCCTCGGTACGGTGATCTAGGCCCCGTACTGTGACAGGTGGTACCCCAGTGCCTAGTCATTAGTTGGAAATCCATTCTCCCTACGAGCCTTGTACGAGTTTTGTTTGTATTACCCACTCTGTGGCTAGTAGCTGGAATTTCATAGATGTAACAATTTCGGCTATTTTATAAGTATTTGTACATAGACCCTATTATAATATCAGAGGATTTCTATAAAAATTGTTTTAGCTATCGTAAGGTAAAAACCCGACATGTTTATTTGTGGCGTGGTCTTACGAGATGCTTTCGTTTTCAAAGGAGTTTTGAAACTTTAATAATCAATTGGGTGTGATTTTCTCATGCTGGTATTCGAGACTGACTCGGGTGTTATTTAACTGTAATGCTCGGGTCAGACCAAGTATTATAGGATACAGGATATGATGCTGTGAAGCTCAGGAGACGAGCTGGATGACGATACGTACTCTCGTACTTGTTTATATATATATTCCGCTATGTTGAGTTGTTGTGTATCAATTTATATGATATTGATGTTAACTGTGATTGATGTACTCTGATGATGTAATATATAAACAGATACATTTTATTTTTGAGTAAAGATTATTTATTATCTCATATATTTTATTCCGCTGCGATGGTTAGATTCTGTTGTTGTTTTCTATTTTCTTCTTCTACCTCTTCTTCTTTAACCCAAATGGTTCGTATTTCTGTACAACTTGAGTTGACTTTAGTAAAATAGTGTTGACTCAAGGGGTACGGATTTGCGGGCTGTTACATTGCCATGGAATTCGATGGACACTCGAGTATCATATCCGAAAAACCCAAATCAGGGAGAATAATATCGATAGAATGAATCCACAGTGTGGCCACAAAATGGATATCAAGCAGAAGGCACTTTCCATATCTTTACTTCGAAAATATGTATCATATAGTACCTTTCAAGATCACTTTCAAATATCATACTTATATAAAGTCCATTATATATAAGATTCCATTTTCAAAGCAATTACTTTCCAAATCAATAGTATATCAAATCATACTTATATAGACTTCAATTATATAAGCTTTCACTTTACAAATTGGGTACCCTTTTCCAAACCAACAGTTTTCAAATCTATTTCATACTTATAAAAATCCATTTTATATAAGTTCTATAACTCCTAAATCAAAGTATTTAAATAAACTGGGTTCTCAATTTCAAACCATTTCAATATCAATTCAGTTTCAAAATAATATATGATTTCGCCAGATCATTTCTTCCAAATTTCATATATTCAGTTTCAAATTTTTTTAAAACAATAGATTCCAAATTTCCAAATCAACGAAATTTATGTCAAACAAATTCATTTCCATTTCAAACATATATTCACTTTCAAAAATCATAATACTTTCAAAGTTATAAATCTTTCGAAACCAAAATACTTGAAATCATTACACTTTGAAAATCATAACCTTTCGAAATCATACATTTGAAATCATAAAACATTCCTTTAATTTTTTACATTCACAATTTTATTCATTTAAACCCAAATCTAAAATTTCTAATTTTAATTCAATTCAAACCATTCGTTTGAATTCAGTTTAGTTTTCCAACAAAACCATTTCAAATATTATCAAATTTCAAATAAAGATTTGATCCATAAAATAAACTATTCAATCTTTAATATATTTCAAAGCTTAAATATACCATATTCCAAAACTAAATTTTATAATTTCATATATCTCAAATTTTACTTCATTATTACTTAGTTTTGAAATATTCATTTCATAAATCCATCATTTTTAAATAAACTCTAATTACTAGTAAACTAAATATCCTTTCATACAAATACAAACTTCAAATATTCATTTATCAAACTCAATTATCATTTCATATTCACATCCTTTATCAAAATAGAGATTAAATCATTTCCAAGCCATTTTAATCATCAAAATATCTAAAATGGTTACTAAGTTTAAACCATCCCTTTTTAAAACCTTCAAACTATTTATTTCTATATGGAAAATTCAATTTACCATTGGAAAGATTATTTTTCTATATATATACTTTATTCAAAACTTTTCAAATCTATATTTCATACTAGTATAATTCAAAATAGTATTATTTATTTCACTCAACGAACAATTTCAAACTTATATAAATCATATTACTTTATACTTTAATTATACCAAACTAAACTTATATTCTTTATCAAATACCTTATACCTTTCGAAATTACTTAGCTTTGAAAAGTTAACCTTGATTTGGAAGTGCTCGAACCATCAAAATAGTCGAAGAAATCATAATTTCAATCCAAGAATTGGAAATCGCCAACAAATCAGTAAACCAATTCCAAAAGATAGGTTTATACCAAAACTAATCTGAATACCGAGGACTGAACACCGGCTTACTTTAAATCATTTGAAACACACACACACACACACACACACACACATCTTTCGAACATCATACCATACTTCGAAATCTGAAATCAAAATTTGTTTCACAAAATCACTCGCATAGAAAAGCTACTAGAGTGGCCTCTCCCCCACTCAGAAACTCAAAAATCAATGTCGATGATGCATGCATTCATCATCGAAATTATTTTCCAGCGACATAAGTGGGTTCTGGACTTTTATTTTCTTCAAACTTCTTTGAAATCTCTTAGAAATCATTGGAATTCATTCGAATACATTTTAAACATTTCTTATTCAGAAAATATCTTTAAATCATATTATTATTATATATTTTCCAAAATCCTAAAACCGATTTCAAAACACCGGAGTTCGATTCCTCGAAATTCACATTCAAAACCCTTTAGTTATAAATCATTTTATATAGGTCAAATTCTTATAAATTTTCAAAATTCAAATCCTTTCAAAGTTTCAAATTTCCATTTCAAAAGATATCAAAATCCTTATTGAAAACATTTCACTTTTATATATAATAGGGTCATCCTTATCAAAATAATAATTTCGATGTATGCACAATTTCGAAATATAACCAAACACAAATTTCCAAAGGATGATTCAAAGGTGGATTCCGAACAACAGAGATTCAAATTAGAGGAACTCTAATCAAATAGAATTCTGGTTCGAAGATAAGCTCGAACGAAGATGAGATAATTTAATTACCAAGTAGAAGATGGATAAGCCTTTATAAATCGCGGGCGACCTTAATCGGTCAACCGAGACTTCAGGAATATAATCAATTCGGAAATCTAAGGCAAATCGACATTCGATCGCCAGAGATAGAATCCAGGTAGAGCAGGAGATAAATAGCATCGAAATCCGAGGATACCGAAATCTTCGGTGAATCAATTCCAATTGTAAAGGAATTTCACCCCCTTAAATCATTCAAAGATTTACGAAATCACTGATCTTTATAGAGGTCATTCCAAAGTAGAGTTGTGGAATGCTCCAAAATCAAATCGATAAAATAGGGAAAACAAGACCGGATTTCAGAATAAATGGGAGCGTTCCAAAGTTCAAGGAATCCTAATCGATAAGAATCCTAACCAAGAGATTTCTAACAAGGTGGATATAGAAGGAATGAAGTTTAGAAAATCTTGATTTCAAAATAAGAAAAAATTTATACCAAAATAATCTTTGAATATCCTTTAAAAATCATTTGGAAATCATTTTATACTTCGAAAATACGCTTTCTCACAAGAAAATGATTCTGAGATTGATTTCACTCATTCTAGGGTATTTCTACCTTATCTCTAATGTGTTATTGCTTCGCAGGCTATGGTTTGCCTAAAACCAAAGCTCTGATACCAAATGTAACAGGCCGCGCCAGTGGGGTAATGCCCACCGTAGCATACATTAGTACCTGTGTTCTACCTTTACGGCCAGCCTCTTGACTGCACCACCAACCCCCGCGGGGACATGTAGGAGTAAGAGTCAACCATTCGCTACCAAACCAGGAAGCGAGAACCCCCTATCATGCTGCACCCTCCAAGTGCAATGGTAGACACACATATCAGACTTGAATTGCTCAAAATACCGTATTATAAATAAATTTGGAGCAAATGAAATACAATCACAGAATCACAGACACATAAATATCGGAATAACTCGCAGCGGAAATTAAAATACCATAGTAGTTCATGAAGCTACTATAACAAACTCTCAAAACATAATACATAATATCAGTTTGAAAAACATCTACAATAGAAATCTTAAATACATAGCAGTTTATAAATACCAGAGCTGAAATTAGAACAACTGAAACTGAAAGGGAACAGTAACTAGACAAGCGGAATCTTCAGCGATTCCTAGCGCCAGAAAAGAAATCTAAAGCTAAGCTGTAAATACTCAGGCTAACCCAAGCGTAAAGTAAAATACAAAACACTCGAGTTAGGACATATATACTTATATATTGTAAACCAACTCAAGTGAACTGTAGTAGTAATGTACAATAACTTAAAGGATGTGTAACAACCCACATATTTTACGATTATATATTTAAATGTTTTGTTTTAAATATAGTGTCGTTAATCGGATTTTTGGGTCAGAAATGTTACTTTTTGCAAATTGTCAAATTGGGGCTCGAAACCACCTCTTTGCGATCTTTTTGAGCATAAAATTCAATATGTTTGTAGTTTGTAGGATTTTTCTACTTTTTCCATTTTGGGTTTGAGTATGGGTTCAGCCCAATATCCCAACATAAGATTCTTGCTCCACCCCTCTCCTCTTCATTACTTCATAACATTTCCTAATACTCTAGCTTCATCAAAAATGGGGGAAGAGAGAAAAAATTAGGAAATCCTAAGCCCTAGTTCCATTTGCAAACTCAAATTCTTGCTCCATAATTCAAGAGAAGCTATTGGTAAGCATCCTCTTCTTCTTCTCCAACTCTTTCTCTCTTCAATTTCAGAAATTTCTAAACCTAACTTAGGAAATGGTTCTCTTTTAAACTTAGATTTAAGCTCCTTGGGTTGGAATTGAAGAGTGATTGTTCTTACCTTGCTCTATAGCTTCTTCTTCTTTCTTTTTGAGTTAAAGGTGAGATTTTCATCTCATATCTATGTCTATAACTATCTTCATTTAATTTCTAACCTATTCGTTTGAACGTTTTGACCTTTGGGTCTCGTTTACCGATGAGATGAGGTAAACTTTGTACTGCTTTGAGTGTGAAATTGAGTAACGGATAGTAAACCGTTTAGTGCGGGCATGTGGTATGGGACTTACATTAACATTTTTCGGGTTCCTTCCAAGGAGTTTGTGATACATATTGCCAATTAGTGGTTTCCAGTACTGGGCCTCCGGACCTTCACCACTACGGTTTGTTGCCTTCGAGTATTGTGCCTTCGGGTATGTTGCCTTCGGGTTTGTACCTTTGGGTTTGTTGCCTTCGGGTTTGTGCCTTTGGGTTTGTTGCCTTCGGGTATGTTGCCTTCGGGTTTGTACCATCGGTTTTGTTGCCTTCGGGCTTATGGATCCTTGTTTATACAGTACTGAGCACGTGCATTTCTTTTGTTTCATTGATATTTATATTCCCTAGCATATCGCCTTTCGGTTTAGGTCCTTTGAACCACATATATTGCAGTTACCTTGTGGAACTTGTGTTACCTTCATTGGTATTTGTTATTTGCCTTTTTCGCTTGATTTGGGATATTCATATCCATTGTTTATTTGAGTTGCCGATGATATGAGGCTTGTTATGATTCATCTATTGTTAGATGATTGAGATATCTCTTTTAGAGATATTTGTTGCACTTTATGACCTTGCAGGTTCATTATTTGTAACAATCCATTTTTACATACCCTTTGAATCGACAATAAACCACACATGTCCAACTCAAATTGCACGAATAAGCGGATCATTAAGGGTAGAAAGAAAATAAAGATAGAACAGAATCTCACACGAATGGAATAACATATATTATTTTAAAAATAATATTTACAGTGGAAAATTTTAAATACAATATCAGAGTCTAACCTAAATTCAACTTGGACAGTTATAAACATCCGTCCTTACAATTGCTGACAAATAACAAACAAAATACACTAAACACAGCGGATAATGGAATACGTCCATACGATGGTGAAGATCTCCAGCTCTCCTCTAGAAACTCCAACCGTCTTCAACTCAACCTGAAACTACTCGGATCTGACTTGAGTATTGAAAATACCCAGATCAGGCTTGATAAACCAGCGTGAGAAAACTCTATAATAAACGGCAGTGTCATATATCAGCCTTTGAATAAAATCCTTTTGAAAAGAAAGAGTATCTCATAAGACCACGCCCACACATAAACACAGACAGGTTTTTTACCTTATGATAACCAAAACACTTTTATACCAAAATTCACTTGATATTATTTTTAATGACATTCTTTTAAAAACACATTTCAAATAAACTTATTCAAATAAGATATCAATATCTGGACTAAGTCTAAGGTAATATATCCGGACTAGGTCAACGGAATATACCGACGGAATATATGATATCAGAAGGGGTAACTGAAATGTTTGCAAGTCATTACAGCTATTTTGGGAATACAATCAAAACCGTAAATATCGTAGTGGGTTTGGATTTCCAACATGATAGGAAACTATGGTAGGAAACTAGTGACCTTTTCTCCGATCCACGCATAGCAAACACAGTTCCCACAGTGCCTTAATCGCTTTTCTCAAACTAGTCACTTGGAAACTATACTTGCTACACTACAACTGATAACCGGTAGTTCCCTGCTTTTCTCAAGCTAACCACTTTATCCATATGGGGCAATAAATGCCTTCAGGCCCAGACGTATCTGGTACCTAGGGCCCAGAACATCTGATAACCCAAATCACTACTATCCAAAATGCGAGCATACATCTGACCACATAGAATCCCATCATAACCGGGGTGTGAGGCTCGCGAAGCTGCGATCAATTTCTTCAAAGCCATGCTTTTCATACAAAACCACGCTTTGATCAACAGGTTCCACTTTGAATGACACACTACCATTCCTTTGATCACTATTTGACTCCTACAAAAATACAACCCTTGAGCTCGTATGTCACAAGGAGGGTGTTAAGCTAAGAGAAGTTGCCTTCTCCGCCACCACTGATGTACATTTGTAAAAGACAAACGTTGTGTCTCAAAAATGCAATGTCGGACATTCGTCCATACAAGTTCGTTCTAGGACTGAACGAAACCGAAGGCACTTTCCTCGGCCATTACTAGGCGAGAAGCCCTTGCAATCCGAAAAATCTCCATCACGAGGAGACCACTGCTATAAATAACTCTATAATGGGAGCGACCTAGAGCATGTTCAACAAGCAGTCCTCACGCTATAAAGATCCACGGTCTTCAATAATTATTATCTTCAACATGTCTTCACTTTCGAACGTATACATTGGTTGGAAGTGGTTTTCAGATAGGAATCATCCAAATCTGACTCTGGTTCCTTCGAAGCCAATCATCGCTTTTAAAGATGTTAAGTTCATACGTGGATATCAATCATCAATCAATTACGTCATCTTTTATCTAATCAAATATCTTTCTTTGATATATTGCTTTCAATTTATTCCATTTTCTTTCCAAATGTATATGGAATCATTAAGCCTCATTTATCAAATCATTTGATTTATTAAACTTTTCTTAAATCTTGGAATAATTCCAAATCATTTTCTCTTTTACTTAGGAAAACCTTTCCAAATCATTCATTAAATATTAATTAAGATTTCTTATATTCAAGTTATAACTTTTAACTTAGGAAAAATATTCTCAAATCATTCATTAAATCTAAATCAAAGATTTTCTTTTTTTAACTTCAAATCATATTCTTACAAATCGAAGACTTTCATAACATAGTACTACTGCCACTTTAAATATGGTAAATATCACCTCCAGTGACTAATGACAAGTTTCACCTCTAGGGACTAATGGAAAGTTTCACCTCTAGGGACTAATGGCAAGTTTCACCTCCAGGGACTTATGGCAGGCAATCCTACATCATGAATATCTTTGTCTTTTAACTTGGAAAAACTTAAATATGATCTTTTAGAGCATCCGGGCTTTCCTTTCGATATGTTCCACCCCTCGTCTAAGAAGAAAAAACATAGGCCATGTAAGTTCAGGGTACTGGTTGCTCCATCCCTAACCTTAGTTAAACACCTTGTTTACCTTCTCAGTTCTCACAGGTGGGACAAATGTACTATTCATTTCCGCATACTCAGTTTGTTATTACATTCATTATTCTTCTCTTTTTATTTAAGTGGTATAAACGATTTATCTTAACCATTTATTCAAACTCTTATTAAAACTTCCAAATAATCTTTACATTGCTTAATTATTCCTTTAAAATCATTCACAAAAGATTCTAGGAAAAATGGTTAAGTTTAAATCTTCTTTTAAAAAGTCGTAGCAATAACAGCAGAAAAGAGTTGCGGAAAGTGCTTTATAAGCTTATTTGATTTAAACAACTTTTAAATATTCGGAAATTCATATTTTCCATTCCAAATCTCTTTTAAACCATTTTAATAGATTTATCAAATTTATTTCGTACTTTTAATCATTTAAAAATATCATTTATAAAGAAATCCTTTTTTAGATTTCGAACTGCAAAACTACGATTTTTCTGAAAAATTGTTTTGGACATATTTCAAAATCTACTCGATGAAATCTTGATTTTCTTTCCTTTATTTCTTTAAACATATTTAAATGTTTATAAAACATTTCTAACTCATTTTAAAACTATTTCCAAAAGGTTTAAGCATTCCATGTACACCATTTCATTTTCAAAAGGAAAGTAATTTCCTTTGTGCTTATCGACGTGTATTAACGTGACTTGATAAAACAATTTGACAATCATATCAAACAATCAATACTTGATGATAAAATCATATATAAGCATCCATATAAATCATAACAAAACATCAAACATGTATATATATAAATAGAGATGCTAAATAGAGTTTCTCACCATAAACCAAAACGATTAGCTTTCTACCAACATTCATATCATCCAACACTTCACTAACTACTTCCTACTCCATTAAACAATAGAAAGTAACACCCTCTCTCTTCCAATAGCTTGGCTGAGGCTTGACATGGAGGTTGGCCGAAAATATAGAGAAGAAGCAATAGAGCTTTGAACTTGAATTCCCAAGATTTAGATCCGAAAAAGGGTCATTTTCTCTCTTATTTTTGACTCTGTTACACTCAAAGTTTAAAAAACTTGTTAACTGAAAAGTTGTTGAAAATTCTTTTATATTAAATTTTAAAAAAATAATCTTTTGAATAGAAGTGGTTTTGAGCGAGATATGATAGAATGAAGAAGAGGTATTGTCGGATTGACAAAAATGAAGATCGAAAATACACTTCAAAGAATTGAGTTTCAGGTATAGCAAACCTCAAAACTGGAAAAAGTGATCAACATAAAAGTTGTAATCACTGGAATTTTATATGGTTTAGAAAAAATAAATTCTTAATTTGGGTCAGTTATTATCAAGTTATGATCAAAACAAAATAGGCTATTTTCTGTGTTAAAAACTGGGTCAGAAAATGCACTGTAAAGAAGTGGGTTTTTAACATGGTTATCTTCAGAATAAGACAAAGTGGCCAACATAGAAGTTATAGCCACTGGAAAAACACATTGTTTGAAAAAAGAATTTTGTATTTTGGTTCTATTTTGAGAATTTATGGCCGAGAGAAGAAGAGGTAAAATATGGAGAAAAAATGAGTTTGATTTGAAGAGAATGGACATTGATTTCTTTTTGAATATTTTGTAAATATTTGGCATTATTTCCTTAAAAAAAAATATGGCATGGAAGACATTAAAGATAACAGGAAGAAGATGAAGAAGCTTGAGAAAAGAAGAAGAAGAAAATGTGATTGAAGGTGAAGAAGGAGGTGGGTATTTATAGAAAAAAGAAACAAGTGGAAATTTACTAAAATAACCTCTTACCAAATTACCAAATAACATTACTTCCACCTAAAGTAAGCTCCACTTTTTCAATGCTTAGCATCCCCTTTCACATCTTTACTTTATGTCTTAATCACTTAAAGATTAAGTAAAGAATATCGTAATTTTGTTGGCTTTGATTTGATGTGATTTGATGTTTACTTTTGACTTTTCTTACTTACTTTTCTTAATTCTTACTTACTTTTCTTAATGACTTCTAGAAGTTTCTAACTTTGTTTAGTAAAAGTAAACTTGATTAGTGAATTAATTAATATTACACTATTTGAATATATGTTCATATATAAGAAAATAAAGGTGCGACGACATTGCAACAACTTTTAATCGACAAAACGTCGTTTTTCGACAAAATGTTTTACGGCCACATTTTGACGTTTTAGTTAAACTATTTATTTATGTAAATCATATTTAAAAATGAACTTTTTATTTCTTTAAAAAAATTAAAACATGTCTCTTTATATTTTAAAATCATATTTAAATAATATCAAAATCTCTAATTTTACGGTGTATGTAAAACTGACAAAATGCGACAAAATTTGGTTATTTTTGTAAAACGATTACTAACATACTTATAAGTATTTTAATATACTTTTATTATCTTTATTATATGTTTTCAATAAGATTTATCTTTTAAATAAATATTTAAACCTATTTATTTAAGCATTTATTTATTTTTAATAAAACTTAACTTTTGTTGATTTCTTCTAAAATCCAAATTTATATTTTTTTAAATTATCAACTATAAGAATAAATAATTTCTCTATTATTATCTATTATCTATAACTTATTTATTTATGTTTTAATCCTTTTTGAACTTAAAACAAACGAAATCTCTCATTTTTGAAGTAGCAAAATTACGGGTCGTTACTGTAAGTCCCTCCTTTTAGTACTATTTAAATCGACACACGTGCCGATACAAACCTTACGAATGAGCGAATTGTTATGGGGTAAATAAGAAAAAACAAGAAAGAAAGGAAAAGAACACAGAATCTCACAGCGGAATGATAAAATATAATAATCAAATATACAGTTTATAAATCTGTTTATAAAAACATTTGATTGTATTTATATAATACATATCAGAGTTACACATACCAATAACAATGCAGCGGAACAGTCTGAGTGTAGTGCAATAATATAAATAATAATAATACAAATCTTCATCTTCGTCCTCCAAAGCTAAATCTCCAAATCCTGAAACGCTCGGACTGACCCGAGCGAATTGAAAAGACAAAACACTCGAGTCAGAAATAAAAGATCTTATGTAAGTTAAATAACAGAAATAAATATGAGTCAGTAACTCAAAAGATGCTCGGGATTTACAACTCTTAAGGATCCGTTAAACTATTTACTATGTAGTATATTTCTCTATTATAATAGTGTCTAATTGTAAAATAAACTTACTTTAAAATAGCGTTAAGGAGCCCCTTAACACATAATATATTCCCATAGTCTATACAGTACCGTAATCTCCCCCGTGATGGGCGTCGTCAGAGGGCACTCCATAGGTATGGTACAAAACAAAATTGTATAAGGCGCGCTAGGGTAGGTGACATGGCACAACTAGGCAATGCCAGGGTAGATATACCAATTACGCTTCCGGACCTGTGGTAGCGCGTAGCCGCATCTACCGCCCACCTCGGACAAACTCCCCCCTAAATCAAAAGTAAAAGTGGCCACCGAATCAATCCAAAGTCAGAGTATAGTATCGAAGAGGAGTATCCGATAAAGGGCGCTAACCCCCTTAGCCCGTCGATCGCTCCTGTTTTAGCCACCTTATGCCAACTCACGGGAGTTGGGTCCACGTATTTACCTCAAAGGAATCGCCACCACCAACCTACTTCATTCTGGAATCTCCACCGCGTACACGGTTGTTAAAGTGGTTTTTGAAGTTGGCAGAGAGTGTGACAGCTTCCGATCCCGGTCTCTTCAACAACCAAACGTTATTATAACACCGCGGTCATTTAAAAATAATTATACTTTCAAAAACAGAATAAAATATCTATTTCAAAACCATATAAATACGATATCATTTATATTTTTAAAATCCCAAATCAATATGATATCATTTTTATTTTATAAATATCCCTTTCCCAAAATCATAGTATTTTCAAATATATATACCTTGAAACCGTAACTTTGAAACATAACTTTTAATACTTAACGGTTCAATTACTATATTACTTTATAAAATAAAACAGCTTCTTTAAATTTCCCAATAAATTCCCATTATCAATTTGAACCTCCAAATAAACCATTTTAATTCCCATATATTTCAAAGCTTAAATATTCCATATTTCAAAACGGATTCTTTGATAATTTAATATATATCAATATCCAATTCTTATTATTTAAATTTGAAATGTTTACTTAATAAAACAAATATTATTTAAGTATAACCCTTAAACTTCAATAACAGGATATTCTTTTAATTAAGTTTACTTGATAATATTCTTAAATCAATTTGATATTCATTTAAATTCTCAAACCAAAATCAAGTTATAAAATTTTACCCTTTAAATCTTAATTTATTTACATTTCATAACAAATTTTTCGAAGATAATTCTTAAATACTTTAATTCAAATCATATTCGCATTTATCTTCAACCTTACTTTTATTTGAGTTATTATAAACTCTATATACAATAGATTTTTTTTAAAACACATACTTAACCATATTATATAAACGAAATCAACTTCATTATTTAGCTTATTTTAAAATTCAAAACAAATTCATACATAGCTAAATTCAAGAATTTTACTATATATATATATATATATCAAAATTTAATATTTATTAAACCGTATTCTTTCCAAAACCATAGAAAACCATTTCAAAAATAATTTTATATATATACCGCGGTGCTTGTATATAATTTTCTATCCTATGGTCAAGTGATACAGATATTTATCATTTCAATCCGCAATTTAAAAATAAAAATGCGGTTGTATATCATTTCAAACCACAATCCCGAATGAAATGAAAATGCATAATAACTGGCAGTTTATACAATATAAATACAATATCCATTCATCCATCATAACAATCATCAATTTATCATCCAATTCAAACAATCACATCAATAAATAATAATTAATTACTGATAGTTAAATTTTCAATAATGAATTAAATAACTGTTAACCGACAGTGTAACAACCCGCATATTTATCGAGTTTACATTTAAATATTTTTATTTAAATATTAAATCTTTAATCGGATTTTGGTCCGAAAAACTACTTTTTGCAAACGGTCAAATTAGGACTCGAGACCACTTCCATTGAGTTCGAAATGTCGTTTACAACTTTTTAAGTATAAACATCGATAGGTTTGGAGATAGTGAAATTTCACTAACTTTTCCCGCTTTGGACTTTGGGTTAGTTTAGCCTATTAAGCCCAACTTCCAACCCTCTTCTCCTCACTCTTCATAAATTTCCTAACTAACTCAAGCTTTAGCATTAATGGTGAAGAGAATGGGAAATTAAAACTCCAAGCTCAAATTCAATTGCAACTCCATCATTCAACTCCAAATTCAAGTAGAAGATATTGGATTCAAGCTTTGGATTGCTTCTCCTTGCTTTCAAGCTTCATCTTCATAAAATTTTAGTGCAAAGGTGAGATTTTTATCTCACAATTCTTGTCTACAACTATATTGGACTGTTGGGAATGATTCCCTATCACTTTAGCATGCATATTTGCTTTTGGTTTGGATTGGATTGGCGAAAAACTCCGATTTTTGGTGTTTGGGAGAAATTTCTGCATTTAGGTCGTTCTGGCCGTTTTTAGCTCGCTCGGAGTTAGGTCGTGTGGACCTTAGGTCGTAGGTCGCGTACGAGTTAACCCCTAGGTCGTTCTGGCCATTTTTAGGTCGTTCGGAGTTAAGTCGTTCGTCCATGGGTCGTGAGTCGTTCACGAGTTAACTTTAGGTCATTCTGGAAGTATTGGCACTTCGGAGTTAGGTCGCTCGCGAGTTAAGCCTTAAGTCGTAGGTCGCTCACGAGTTAGGCCTTAAGCCGTAGGTCGCTCGCGAGTTAAGCTTTAAGTCTTAGGTCGTTTCCGACCTATAATCTCCAGGCAAACGTTAAGTCGGCCTGCTTTATCTCGTAGGTCGTCTCCGACCTAAGCTCCTGATAAGTCGTTCGAGTTAGGTCGTTGGACCATTTACCTTAGGTCGCTCGTCCACTAAGTCGGCCTGGTTTATCTCGTAGGTCGTCTCCGACCTAAGCTCCAGATAAGTCGTTCGAGTTAGGTGTTGGACCATTTACCTTAGGTCGCTCGACTCTGTTAAGTCGTAGGTCGTTAGACCTTAGGTCGCTCGCCTCTGTTAAGTCGTAGGTCGTTAGACTTTAGGTCGTTCGCCTTCCTTAAGTCGCTCGACCCCTCCACACTAGGTCGCTCGGCTTGCTTGAGTCGTAGGTCGTTGGACCTTAAGTCGCTTGCCTCCCTTAACTCCAGTTAGGTCGCTCGGCCATTGTGTTAGGCCGCGTGAACCCTTAGGTCGTTAGACCTCATTTTGCTTTAGGTCGTAGGCCGCTTGTCTTCACTTAGGTCGTACCGTTTTGGACGGGGCGCTGCCCCGCACCCCGCCGGGGGCGCTGCCCCCTGGACCCCCGCGACCTGACCGGGCAGGTCGAACCCCGTAAGCGGTGGCGTTGCCCCCGCACCCCCCCGGACCCCCCCTCCGTAGGGGATCTTATCTGAAAAATATTGAGCTGATTTCCTTGGATTTTATTCGCATCTCCGTATGCGATCTTTGTGACTGATTGTTTCTACACTTGCTTATGTGTTTTGTCACTTTATAATATAAAGGTTTCAATACTAGTAGTAAATATCAAAACTCTTTTAACAAACAATTTCAACTCTATTTTTAATAACAAAGCTCTTTTCTTAAACCGTTTTCCAATCTATTAGTATATACAAGCCTTTACCTCACTCGGATGAGAAATCTAATTAAACAACTTAGTAAAACAAGTGGTATGAAACGCTTGCGTTCACTTCGTCGGTTAATTCTTGGACTTGTTCGATTGAACCTCTTATGACAATTTTATTAGTGAAGATTTACAGTTTGTTCGTAAATATTTAAGTTAAGAAAGTGGTTATGGGACATGAAGCTAAACTTCTATATTTACTAGCTTAGTGTAATTGACACTTCTCGTTGATCTTGATGATCGCTCTATGAATTAGACTAGCAATTGCGCGATGTCTCTTTCATTGCAAGGTTAGACTAGACACAACTTGTGTGATTCCATTCACACATACCTTTCTGCTTTTTGGTTAGTCTTGACCTCATTCTGTGTGATTCCACTCACACATGTGGGGTAGCTCCCCATGGTCTTCGGACCGTCATGTGATAGGCCTCTTTCCCTTTTTTATGATTTCTGGATTTCTCGTGTTGATTTCTGGAATTTATGTCATTGACTTGTTATGAGTACAAGTTTAGGGTATGATGCCCCCTTCGAATCTTTGAGAAGATTCTTGTGATATTGATTATCTCTTATTGATTGATCTTCTGTTGATCATTATTTACATACTTATAGTGGTATGTCATTATGGATGTTTATGTTTATGCCATATCTTTTATGTTATATCATGTCATCTGATATTTATAGCTAGACTGATCCGTTTATTATTTTCTTAAATAATACTCGGATCAGACCGAGATGTTACAGGTGCTTCTGCTTGACTTCTTCCCAGGGATTCATCACTCTGACTTTTGGCTAACTGTTTAGATTAGCAGTTTTTGTTGTATACACTTGAGATATAGACTCATAGTTGTATTCTTTTGTATAGCACGTGTTGCTATTCTTTTGTATTATCGTGGATCTTATTGACCACTACTCTGATGTACACTTTCATGTGTTAGTTATATATTCATATCTTCTTCCGCCTTTGTGATATGGATATCTGTGACTGATTTGTGATATGATTATTTCTATGTTTGTTTCCGAAGATTATTTATAGCCACCGTGTGATAAGCAATTACATGGATGGTCGCTCCTCAACAGCCTTATTCTCCGTGCTAGTTGACAGCACTTCTCCGGAGTGTTCTTGGCTAGCGTGGGTATAGAGGTGGGGCGTCACAGACAGTTCCAAATGCAATGAATAAATTAATTTAACAATTTAGCTGGCAGTTTTAAATGCAATAATGAATTAAATAACGCGTAAATTAAATGAATGCAATTTAACTGAGAAAATGATGAAATATATGCCAAACAGCTGTAAATAAAATTTTAAACACGTCATAAATCAATTCAACCAACATAAGAAATCTTAGAATTTGTGAGTGGGTTAAAACACTCACCATTTTGAATTTAAATTGAATTCAAATCCAATTTAAACCAAAAAATTGGACAGTCTCCAAATTCGTCCAAACCAGTGCCAAAACCTCAGAAATTCCGATACGGTCCCAGCATAACAAACCCCGCATGAATCTGAGCTCGTATGCAAAAGTTATGAAATTTGAAAAATGGAAAATTCTGGTCCTGGGTCGACTTCGGGTTCGACTTCGGTGTGCCGCCTCAAATCCCCGGTGCTTGCTTGTAGTTTTTGCCAAAACGACACGGAGCGACTCGAGTAACTTTCTTCCTAACCTGAAGTAGATGCAGCGTTTTTGCCTCTGAAACTCGAAGCGCGACCAGAAGTTGCTGCAGATCCGCAAATTTTATATTTTTTATATTTTTTATATTTTTTTTATTTTTGAAATTGGATAGGGAAGATTAGGGTTTGTAGTGGAATGAGGAAGAGCATACGTTCAGAATAAGGAATAAGCAATGACCTAGGGTTTATAACCACATATATAGGCAAACAGAATAGAAAGAATGGGCTAGGTTGAATTTGGGTTTTGGACGATAATTGACCCGAAAAGCCCGTTTCGATTCCCGAACGGAAAAAGGTCAATCCATATATCAAAATATATGTTTAAAAATATTTTAAACGCGATGAAAAAATTTTCACGTCCAAATTCCATCGTATGAAGAAGTTATGCTAAATTCAAATTTTCCAAATTGATTTCAATTGATTTAAACTGCATAAAATTTCAATGCGTTTCGAGTTCTTACGATGAAATGACAAGTCCGATCGCTACGAAACTTGAAACACTATTATAATCCACCGTTACGGATCCGATGAAACTTGTTTCGTCGAAATCCGAGTCAGTGGCCAAAATGGCTATTTTTTCATTAATTAAATCAAATTTCGTGTTTAAATTCTGAAATTTGCAATCTTTGTCCCTTTAAAATTCTCAAACATTTGCAAAGATTTAACAATTTTTAAATGTCAACTTATAAAATATTAATCAATATAAATTTTCAATTTCATAAAATTCAAAATTATAGATAAAATTTCCATTAAATTGAATTAATTCATAATTATTCCGTTCATTAATTTCAAATAGAAGGGTTTACCATTGGATTTAAAAATTATTACATAAATATTTTCCAATTTCAACTTAATTTTTAAATTAACGTAATAATTAAATATTTGATTTCATCCATTTGCAATAAATCCAATTGTTATAAATTAAATAAATTAACTCACTATTAAAAATTCAAATTCTATTATTCAATACAGTATCATTAAACGGATAAAAATATTGGATTTACAACTATTACCATAATATTCTTACATTCCATTTAACTTTCTATTAACGTAATAATTAGATGTTTGATTTCATTTAATTCCAATAAAACTATTATTATACACTAATTTCCAATATATTGACAGAACTTAAATTTGCATTCTTTCCATTCAATATCAACTGTCATTTTATAAGTAAAATTTACATTGGATTCATACTCATTACATAAATAACTACAATTTCATCTAAATAAATATTTACGAATTTTTCAAATATTAAATCCATTTAATTGCAATAAACCATATTATCGTGATTCAAATTCAAATAAATAATTAAATGTTGATTCCCATTCTTTTTATCCAAACAATCGTTATCCTATAAGCATATTTAACATTTGTTTACATTTCATTACACTGATACTTCTATATACCTCTTAGATTTGCATCAACGGTTATATTTAAAATGTGAATCTTGTCAATTACGCGTATTAATTTAGGTTTTAAACTCAATTAACAAAGTTTCTTAAGTCCAATCCCTTTTTACCAAATTTGACAATCCCTAACCATTTTGTACTACATTCCTTATTAATGTAATATTTATTAGATTTTATTTCAAATTAACGTACAACTTAATTTCCCTTAGTTGAGATCTGATTCCCAAATTTTTATTTAACATACTAAATGAATAAATAACCTAAATAAATGGTCACCTACTTACTTTCTTTCATTTATAAGTTTACTACTTACCCACCCAGGTATAATTCCCATATATAACACTAATTAATTTCCATTAACACTACATTATCCAATTATCATAAATTTATTCAGTATATACTCTTGTCTACTTATAAATAAATTTATGTATTCTATAAATTCTCATTCACTCTTCCGTTACTAAATTAAAATCATTAAGTAACGTTGCCTCAATAACAGTATTAAAATTCCTTAACATTTAAGAGGACTTTATATTCAAATAAATTGGTTGACCAATAAATTAGGTAATATATAATAATTGTTATCATACACTTAAGATTTACGCTTGTTCTCTTCTATTTGATTTATAGCCTAAAACAAAATAAACAATCTAACTCCATAAAAAAAACTTATTTTATTACCCAAATTATACATAGTTTGAATTCAATACTTAATTTTTTTTTCACCGTATTCAATTATATTCAGGTATAATACTTACCCTATTTTATTTATTTCGGTTTTATTAAATCTATCCAAATTTTATTCGCTTCAATATTATTCCATTTATTACATTTGCTCATTTAAATTCTAACATTCACTTTATTATAAATTATAAGATTTTCTTCTCTATCTAAACATTAATACAAAATCATATTAAATTCCTGTTTTAAATCTTCAAAATTTCAGGTCGTTACACTCTCCCCCACTCAAAATTTTCGTCCCCGAAAAGGAAAAGAAGGGAAAAAGAAGAATTAAGAAATCAATATATCTTATTTAAAACATTAACTTTATAACTATTAAAATTTTCAAAATTAATTAATTTAGATAAAGTATCTCAATTTATAACCATTAAATCTATTATACTTAAACTATTAAAGTTTGGAAAACATTTTTCAAAAATTTACGAAAAATTTCGGTAGAGTCTCCATTGTACGGAGAGGCTCGGGAGAAAAATATAATATCAAAAATATAGAATATACAACATATATTTTACAAGTTATATATATCCCATCACGGGAAAAATATAAATATAATAGCACTATAAATCGTAATCCGAAAACGTACCTATTTGTCGAGCAATAACACTTATATTATGAAACCAAATGCAGTAGCAATTGCTTCCATAACCTGTATTTCACTTATACAGTCCAAAAGAGTTAATAATTTTATAAAATGAAATATTCAAGTTGTTTTAATTACAACCAACCAAACCAATACAATAACAACCAATTGCAACCACAGCAAACAACCATCGCATAGAATCAACACAAAACAATCATTCATTCATATTAAACAAAAAAAATAGTTGTTCGAGTTCAAACTTTAAATTGCATAGAACGGAAATAACTGCTTAGTGCACCATTTACTCAACAGTCTTAGATGAAACTAAATAGGCTATTCCCATATCCAAACTATTTAAAGTATCCTTACCCAAACAACCATAAACCAAACAACAACAATTCCAAACAACAAATCAAATTTATTTATTATTTATATTTTTTTTCTTCATATAATGATTTCTTATAATTCACATTTATTTCTTGCAAAATTTCATTTCATTCATTTAATAATTTATCTTTTCAATTTACCTTTCTTTCTTACAGTTTCATTAATTTCTAACAAATCGCATTCACTTACTCATAACATGAAATTTCTTTTGTTATACTCCATTCATTTATTCACTGCTTAATTTCATGTTCTTAAGTTTATAATCTTTCATTTATTATTACTTATCTACTTACACATTTACCTTTTATCATATTTATTATTGTACGGCTTCCATTATAACTTAAGTTTATAACAATAACAACATCAATTTCTTATTTATTAGAGAATTTTATTGAATACTTCATTACTTCAAGTTTATTTCTTGTATAATATCTATTACATTCTCTTATTAACATTTCAACTTTTAATATTTGGTAAGTCATATATATGCTTTTTAAGAATGTAGTTTGAAAGTTATACAAGTTT
Source organism: Allium cepa (assembly GCA_030765085.1). Classification (NCBI taxonomy): domain Eukaryota; kingdom Viridiplantae; phylum Streptophyta; class Magnoliopsida; order Asparagales; family Amaryllidaceae; genus Allium; species Allium cepa. The sequence continues at coordinate 172,960,211 of CM060932.1, forward strand.
TATTATATTTCTTCTAATTAATTTAATGTTCCATAATTATATCCCTTATTTCATAGGTTACAAATTTCAAATTTCATTTAATACCATTTATAACCTAGCATTTAATTTCTTATTTCCTTTAGAGGTTTCAATTTATTAATTACCTACGTTCCAATTCACTACGGTAATTGAGCTATTAATTAATGGAAACTTAAGAATTTAAATACCGGGTTTTATTCAAAATCATTTTAAAAGAACGGATAAATGTGTATACTTACACTTTATATATCAAATTGTATTTAGAACAATTAAAATTTATATTTGTTTATCAAAAATGGGTCTGTAGTGAACTACTACAGTGGCCTTCCCGCTTCGAAACTCGAAAATGAAAGTCGATGATGCGTGCACTCATCAACGAAATTATTTTCCACGACCAAGAGGGGAGTACAAAACTTATTTCTTTTCCAAAATTTCTTTAAAACAATTCTTTCGAATTATATTGAAATACTTACATCGGTAAATACTTCTTTTAATAATATTATTATTATATTTCAAAATCATTCAAAAGAATTTCAAAACCCCGGAACTTAAGTCCTAAAATTTCCAATTTTGATTTATTTTATTTTCAATCTTATCTTACTGTTATTTATATATTTCATTACCTAGCAACCAATATATTGCAACCAAGTATATGTATATCACTTAAAAATGATTTTTTTATGTATAGAAAATATAATATGCAAAATTATTTCATTCACCTATATTAAAAACAAATATTATGTCGGTCTGTCCTATTAAGCGTTTAGAAATCCCTATTGATGCCACAGCATCCCATGCATCAACCAGAATTTATAAATATAAAATGGAACAGATTAACACAATATTAAAATCTTTTAATAACACTAACAAATATGCTCTCTCATATATATACGCTCAGCGACTCCCATAGGGTACTACTACCCTATTAATAAAGAGTCACACCCCACAAAGCTAAGGTTATCGCTAAACCAGCTCTGATACCACATGCAACGTCCCGCCTTTTCGCATGCTTTAAATCGACACACGGGCCGATACAAACCATATGAAAGGGCGGATTGTTATGGGGTAAATAAGAAAAAACAAGAAAGAAAGGAAAAGAAAACAGAATTTCACAGGGAAGGATAAAATATAATAATCAAATATACAGTTTATAAATCTGTTTACAAAAACATTTGATTATATTTATATAATACATATCAGAGTTACACATACCAATAACAATGCAGCGGAACAATATGAGTGTAGTGCAATAATATAAATAATAATAATACAATCTTCGTCCTCTAGAGCTAAATCTTCAAATCCTGAAACGCTCGGACTGACCCAAGCGAATTGAAAAGACAAAACACTCGAGTCAGAACTAAAAGATCTTATGTAAGTTAAATTAACAGAAATAAATATGAGTCAGTAACTCAAAAGATGCTCAGGATTAACATCTTCTAAGGATTCGTTAAACTATTTACTAGGTAGTATATTTCTCTATTATAATAGTGTCTAATTGTAAAATAAACTTACTTTAAAATAGCTTTAAGGAGTGACCCAATATTCCCCTTAACACATAATATATTCCCATAGTCTATACAGTACCGTAATCTCCCCCGTAATGGGCATCGTCAGAGGGCACTCCATAGCTATGGTACAAAACAAAATCGTATGAGGCGCGCTAGGGTAGGTGACACGACACAACTAGGCAATGCCAGGGTAGATATACCAATTACGTTTCCGGACCCGTGGTAGCACGTAGCCGCAGCTACCGCCCACCTCGGACAAACTCCCCCCTAAATCAAAAGTAAAAGTGGCCACCGAATCAATCCAAAGTCAGAGTATAGTATCGAAGAGGAGTATCCGATAAAGGGCGCTAAACCCCTTAGCCTGTCGATCGCTCCTGTTTTAGCCACCTTATGCCAACTCACGGGAGTTGGGTCCACGTATTTACCTCAAAGGAATCGCCGCCACCAATGTAACGACCCAGAATTTTTATAAATTTATATTTGAATATTTTATTAATTTTAAATATTAATAAGTGAATTTATAAGTCAAATAAATTTTTATTTGATTTATTGGATTTAATTGGATAATTAAATCGATAATTTAATACGTTAAATTATGGAAATAATTAAAAATTGAGTTAAATATGATAGAAAATAATTTGTAAAATTTTAATTAATCATACTGGAGTTATAGAAATATTTTAGAACTTTTAAAATCGAATTTAAAGTTAATTTGTGAAAATTGAATATTTTAATATTTAATAATCGACTGTAAAATAGCCAATTTTTGAACAGTCTCAGAATTGAACGAAACCAGTTTCATTGGATCCGTAATAGTTAGTTATTACCGGATTTCAATTTTCGTGTCAATCGGAGCTATCGTTTGATCGTGGCAGCTCGAAACGCATCGAATTATTTTTAATTTAAATTTGGCGAGTCAAAATAGCCATTTTTCAAAAAGTCTCGGATTTCGACGAAACCAGTTTCATCGGATCCGTAATGTGATATTATTGTAAGGTTTCAAATTTCAAGTCAATTGGATTTACCGTTTGTCCGGTACAAATTAAAACGCCTAGAAATCGACTTAAATCGGTTTAATTCAAATTGAGCGTTTTCAGCCATAACTCGCACATACTTCTGAATTAGCTTCCGAAACCTGTTCCATTGTGTCCGGAACGTGGGATAAACCCTAGGTACGCTGGTTACGGCGTCTAAATCGGAGTTCGGAAAATCCGGGATGAATAGTGTCGCTCGTTCCTTATAAATACACCCCCCATCTTCATAAAATTAAAAAAAAAAAAATATACAAACCCTAATTAACCCTAGCCGCCACCTACAATTCAATGGCCAGAATTTTCTCAACTTCCTCCCTCCAAATCTCCAAATCCGTCGACTATTAGACGAAACTCCCAACATGAAAGATGAAGAGCACGTCGAGATCTCAAGATCCAACGGCTGTGATGTAAAACGGAGCGATGTGGTGGCGTCTAGGGGGGGCCGTTCGTGGTCAGGTGCGCACGCCCTACAGGGTGGAATAGGGGGCCGAGTTTCATGGGGTGGGGGTCGAGTGTAGTGGAGGTGTAGAGCTTTGCGATGGCGGTGTTGTGATCAAGTATTAGCAAGTGTTGATGGAGAAAAATTAAACCCTAATTTTCCTAATGGGTTCGGCCTCCATATCTACAACCTGTAGATTTGTGCGTGAGTGGGGAAGATGAAGGAGAGGCCTAGGATCTGGAATGGATGGTGGATGTTGAGATGTGGGTTAGAAATTTAAATAAATGTTGTAATTAAGTTATATAAATCGTGTACGAACTTCATAAATTCATAACTTTTTCATACGAGGTCGAAAAAATGCAAACTCAGTTGCGTTGGGATCGTATGGACGAGCACTACGCGATGGAGTTGGTTTGGAGTCGTTTGGAGTTAGTGAGAATTTCGGGTAAAATTAAACGCGCGTTTAATTTTATTCGAAATAAAAGCTAAAACGGAAATTAAAATCAAGGTGAGAACTTCTCACTCAATCGAATAGATTTCGATTTTATTTTAAATAGTTAGATTTAAAATATTTGAATGCATGTTTGAATGATGACTGTAAATTTTTGATTGTTAAAATAGACATTATGCGCCGTTAGTAAGCGGATGTTATTTAATATAAACATATACCGCGAATATTTCATAAACAGTGAAATTGGTATTATATATAATATCAATATATATATATTGGTATATGTATATATTGCAGTTATTGATTTCCCGCATTTTTTGTTTAGCGGATGAGACCCTATTACGCCGTTAGTAAGCGGATAATATTTAATAAGAACATGTACCGCGATAATTTCGTACTGGAGCGAAATTGGTATTGTGCTAATGTTTTTGGATGCAGGAAACAGGTTGGAGGGATCCAACTGGATTCCTCAACAGTATTTATTTAATTTCAGATATTTTGATATTTGATTGATTATCATATCGATATATGATATCGTTGTTGTCGTGATTGACTATTTGGTGTGTAGCATCATTGGACCCAGATTTTGGGATTTTAAAATGATTTTAAAAGGGATTTTGAAAATATACTTTATTTCTGGAATTGATCCATTTTAAATAAATAAACGTTATAATTTTTAAAGTTATAAAAATTATGGTTTTTGTGAAATATAGTTAAAAAGCTGATTTTTAGAAATACGATTAAAAGTCGATTTTTGAGAAATATGAACTAATGATTTTATAAAATAATTTAAATTGGATTTTTGAATATATGATAAAAGTTTAAATATAGGATTTATAAAATTTGATTATTTTATAAATCGAAATGATGAAATTATAAAGGAATTTAAAGACGTTTTAGAATAATAATATAAACTGATTTATATTTAGAGATTTATAAATGGATATGTATAAATTGAAATATAGACATTATAAAACGAGTTTTTATAAGTGTTTGAATGTAGTGAAAGTGAATTTCATAAATGAATGAAATTTATAGAATTATAAACTGTGAAGTTATAAACGAAATTTATAAATAGTAAGATTTATAAATTTGGTGAAATTATTTGAAGAATAGATTTATTAAATAAATAAATTTTATAAGTTATAAGGTTTATAAATTGAAAAAGTCTTTAAAAAGAACGATTTTGTAAAATAATCATTTTATAAGCAATTGACTTATAATATGAACTTTTAGTTTATAATTGAGATATGAAATCAAAAATGTTAATAAAGGAATTTATAAAAAAGGAAGTTTTTATAAATAAATAGAAAAGGAATTTATAAACGTTGTTTTATAAATTCGCAAACGACTTATTTTAATAGGTCAATTATTATAACTTATAAATGGAGCTATATTCACGTTTTGACTGTGAATAATCCTTTAAGTTAAAAAGAGTAGAAACGATGAAAGTTGTTAACGTAGTTTATTCACGTTTTGAATAGTGAATAACACGTTAAAGAAATTGTTTAGGATGTGAATGTTTTAAATAGAATTAAAACGATCCAACGATGTTTTTAAAATGTGTTGAGATTCGAAACCATAGATTTCAACATTTATTGTTGAAATAGATGTTTCGAGAAATAAAAGGAAATAGTGGACTATAACACTGTTGTTATAGTAAATGATTTCCGAATGGAAATGTTTTGGTTTAGTATTGGGATTTATATATCTATTTTAATTTCGAATCCCTATACTAGTGATTTTGGGTTGTCGTAACGATGTTTTACGTAACATTCGTTTTGGCCCAAATAAATATGTTAAGTGAATGATTTCCTTAAAGAATAAAATATATACTTAATTCGGTTTAAGTATATTGAATATTTTCTAAGTGTTGAAAATAAAAGATTGTGAATTACTTATTTAATAAGTATGGAATTGTTTTCCAGTATAAAGTGAATATTTAGAATTTATCTTTTTGAAGATAAATTGAAATGAATGATTGAAATCATATATGCATGGATATTTTGAAATATAAATTCATTATGGAATTTATGAATGAAAAGTGGAATTTGTATGAAAATAAATATTGATTTATTTTTGAAGTGTTGAAACTATATATCTAGTAAAGATATTTTGGAAAATAAATAATTTGGAAAATTATTTGGAATCTGGTGATGTATACATATCAATTGATAGTTCAATAGCCGACTATCAATATTTCCCTTTGATTGGGTATTTGATATGATTGTTTGAATTTGAATGCACACTTATTTTTGAATAAGCGCTCACTATTCGGGTTAACCGGGAAAGGACCATGGGGTCGTATAACCCATTCCGAATATGTGATACGTCGTTGTGAATTGCATTTGAAGATCGGTGTTGAAGACCGGTATTTGCGAGAGCGATAGGATGACCTATCGATTGTCTCTGCACTGGGTCGCACCTGGTATAGAGATTCCATAAGTGATGGGAAATTCGATCAGGATTGTGAATATCCGGATTGCAAGGACTTCTTTGTAAGTGCCTTCGGTTCTGTTCGATCCCGGAACAGACTTGTATGGATTGTATGTCTGACATTACAAGTTGAGATATAAAGCCGATTTCTTTCAAATATATTTCTGTTGGTGGCGGAGAATTTATTCTTTGCTTAACACCCTTCTTTGAGACGTACGAGCTCAAAGGTTATATAGTTGAAGTTATCAGCAATATATCCCATTTTGGTAATGTGACATGCTGAGTGATGCTGAAATGATCATTGTGTTGATTATTGTGATAGGATCATTTATTTGATCGTCTATCTTAGTGATCATTGTGTTGATCATTTGTTGACCCAAAGCATGGCTTTTGTATAAAGTATGTTTTTGTGGACGTGACTTCGTCGAGCCTCACATCCCGGAAATGGTCAAAACAGGAAAGATGCGGCAAGGTTATTAGGGGTTGCTGTAGCTCCCCTTAGGGTATGTGCATTTCCTTCTGGAAAGGGGTGGTATCATGGTATGGAGCCCAGATACTTACTCATGTTGAAAACACTCTATTTATTATGGTGTGATGTTGGATATCGAGCGCTCGGTTGAAAAGGTCCTAAAGGACCGGGGAATGGCGTGCTCGTGTCAGTAGTTACCCAGTTAAGGGGTAACCCGGCCTTGTGTTGGCAGAGATCCGGTTTGGTTCTCGGGGATGTCTTTCCAGAGGCATTCTCAGTGGCAATGGGAAGTTCCTTGGCCTGACCATTTGTTGGAAATCCAATTCCCAATACGAAACTTGTACGGTATTAGTTGTAGAACCTGCTATTCACTTATGGTGGTCACCACTGTTTGGATGGTAGCTATAGTAGGCATAGTTCGAAATGTCTATGCTGGCTAAGATTTATATTCTACTTTCGAAATGATTTCCTACACTATGCACTAGTAATAATATCAAATATTATTTTAAATGCGTATCAAGCATCTTTGACTATCATAAGGAGAAATCTCCTCCGATTCTGCGTTTGCATTGTGTGTGTGTGCGGGAGGCCTTATGGTAGTCTCATTTTTAAAAGCATTGCGAATTGATTAAAAATATTCCTCTATTTTGATTTTAAAGTAAATAAACTGTTTTGAGTTCTCACACCAGTCACATGACTGACTTGGAGTTTATTGTTTTCCTTCCTAAACTCTGGGTGCCCACCAATTTCCACACGGGCAGTCAAGAGTTAGGTTTATCAGGATATTCTGGATATTCAGGAGTTGCTGGAGGCAAGCTGGATGGCATGGCGTATTACTAGTTTATATAGTATTTCTTTTTCCGCTGCACTGTTTGTTGTTGTATGATGTTGTACACTCTGATGATATGATGTAATGAAATGAAATGTAATGTAATAACTGATATAGTTCTTTGTTTAAAGATTATTCATTTATTATTATATGTTGTTCCGCTGCGAATTGTGAGATTCTGTTGTTGTTCTGTTGTTTCTTTCTGTCTATTTCTATTTTTCAAATTTTCTATCTTCTGTCTTTTTTTCAAATTCTCTGTTTTCTAAAAATTGTCTATCTTCTTTTCTCTCTATTTTCTATCTCTTCTTTCTTCTCTCTCTTTCTTTTCTTTTCTTTTTAAAACCCATAACATCTCGGTTTTCGGCCTTTGATTTCTCGGCAGTCGATAAAGTGAGTATCGATGTTGAATTTTCGAAGAACGAAAATCCGTACTGTTACATTTGGTATCAGAGCTCTGATGGTTAAGCGAGAACCATGGTTCTGTAGGGTATTACTCGTTAGAGATAGAGTCAGCAGTACTCTAGAATGAGTTTGAGTGTAATAATAGCTATGAGAGCGTATTTGTTAGTGAATATGAAATTGTTTTATATTGTGTTAACTTATCGGTTGATTGTTTATAGATTCCCGTCGATCTAGTCTAGCTAACTATCGTAGATAGGGGTTTCTAAACTCTTAAACAAGATAATTCGACATAGTATTGATTTTAAAATTGGGTGAATGAAATAATTTTACCTCGATTATATTTTTATATATAAAGAAATAATTTTTCAGAATTATTAAAGTGTATATAAGTGATTGTTTAGTTGTTTGAATAATCTAAATAAAAGGATAATTGTATAAATAATAGAATTATAAGAATTGAATTATAATTAAAGTGATTTACAATTGTGAAATAAACTTATATATATAAGAAGTGAAATTATATAAAATATGAGTTGTAAATAAAGGTAAATTTAAATTTAAATGGAGTATAACTTAAGAATTATTGAATTAATGAATTGAATATTAATCAATTAAATGTGAATAATTGATAGGAAATAATAAATGAAAGTGTAAATTCATTTAAAATCTAATGTTACTGAAAGTTAAATAAAATTGAATGGAAATCAATTTAATTAAACCAATTGAGAGTGATGGTGTTAAACCAAATGAATGTAAGTAAAGCAAAGGAATTTGGTTGAAATAAATATACATTGGTTGTTATATGATTGTTAGATGATTGTATATAATTCATTAAGAGTTAATGAAATTTAAAGCTATGTAATTGAATTCAAATTAGAAGTGAATAAATTTGAATAGAATTGAAAGTGAATTGGATTTAATTAGTAATGTAAACTAATTGAATTGAAAATGAATGTTGATAAAATCCAATGTAAATAAATCAAATGTGATTTAAAGTGAAAACCAATTCATTGTATATTAATGAAAATATGAATGAATATTATTGATTATGAATGATAATTGGATGATGGTTGAATATATATTGCTATTGTTGCATTTGCTATGTGACATGTATAGTCATCATGTTGGTATATATAGTTATTATGTTGATATATGTTGTATATTGAGATTATTTGCATATGTGCATGTTCTCATGTTGTTTGTTGAGTTTAGTAGGTGCGGATCGCGTTTGCTTCGCATTTGGAGTTCGCTTTAGCGCTATATTAGCCGTATATGCTTGCTAATAAAAATATAAGGTACATATCTCGGATTAAATATCGCACTTTTATACTTTTTTCCCTTCGGGATGCCTCATTACTTGATGAGATGTATATTTGTGATATATATACTGTCATTTTTTTTTTCGGATCGAGCCGCGCAAAGGAGACATGGCGAATTTTTCCGGAAATTTAAGGCGTTAGAAAAATTTGAGAAAATTTGGAAAATTTTGAAAACTTTAACTTTGATTTTGGAATTGAAAGTTAAACAATAGTAGTTGTTTTTGAAAAGATAACTAAGTATGATTTGGAAAACTTAGTAAAGTTATTGTAAGAAGTTTAATTATAAATTTTGGAAAAGTTAATAGATTCTGTACTTTTCTTACTTGTAATTTCGAGGACGAAATTCTTTTAAGGGGGAAAGATTGTAACGACCCAGAATTTTTATAAATTTATATTTGAATATTTTATTAATTTTAAATATTAATAAGTGAATTTATAAGTCAAATAAATTTTTATTTGATTTATTGGATTTAATTGGATAATTAAATCGATAATTTAATACGTTAAATTATGGAAATAATTAAAAATTGAGTTAAATATGATAGAAAATAATTTGTAAAATTTTAATTAATCATACTGGAGTTATAGAAATATTTTAGAACTTTTAAAATCGAATTTAAAGTTAATTTGTGAAAATTGAATATTTTAATATTTAATAATCGACTGTAAAATAGCCAATTTTTGAACAGTCTCAGAATTGAACGAAACCAGTTTCATTGGATCCGTAATAGTTAGTTATTACCGGATTTCAATTTTCGTGTCAATCGGAGCTATCGTTTGATCGTGGCAGCTCGAAACGCATCGAATTATTTTTAATTTAAATTTGGCGAGTCAAAATAGCCATTTTTCAAAAAGTCTCGGATTTCGACGAAACCAGTTTCATCGGATCCGTAATGTGATATTATTGTAAGGTTTCAAATTTCAAGTCAATTGGATTTACCGTTTGTCCGGTACAAATTAAAACGCCTAGAAATCGACTTAAATCGGTTTAATTCAAATTGAGCGTTTTCAGCCATAACTCGCACATACTTCCGAATTAGCTTCCGAAACCTGTTCCATTGTGTCCGGAACGTGGGATAAACCCTAGGTACGCTGGTTACGGCGTCTAAATCGGAGTTCGGAAAATCCGGGATGAATAGTGTCGCTCGTTCCTTATAAATACACCCCCCATCTTCATAAAATTAAAAAAAAAAAAATATACAAACCCTAATTAACCCTAGCCGCCACCTACAATTCAATGGCCAGAATTTTCTCAACTTCCTCCCTCCAAATCTCCAAATCCGTCGACTATTAGACGAAACTCCCAACATGAAAGATGAAGAGCACGTCGAGATCTCAAGATCCAACGGCTGTGATGTAAAACGGAGCGATGTGGTGGCGTCTAGGGGGGGCCGTTCGTGGTCAGGTGCGCACGCCCTACAGGGTGGAATAGGGGGCCGAGTTTCATGGGGTGGGGGTCGAGTGTAGTGGAGGTGTAGAGCTTTGCGATGGCGGTGTTGTGATCAAGTATTAGCAAGTGTTGATGGAGAAAAATTAAACCCTAATTTTCCTAATGGGTTCGGCCTCCATATCTACAACCTGTAGATTTGTGCGTGAGTGGGGAAGATGAAGGAGAGGCCAAGGATCTGGAATGGATGGTGGATGTTGAGATGTGGGTTAGAAATTTAAATAAATGTTGTAATTAAGTTATATAAATCGTGTACGAACTTCATAAATTCATAACTTTTTCATACGAGGTCGAAAAAATGCAAACTCAGTTGCGTTGGGATCGTATGGACGAGCACTACGCGATGGAGTTGGTTTGGAGTCGTTTGGAGTTAGTGAGAATTTCGGGTAAAATTAAACGCGCGTTTAATTTTATTCGAAATAAAAGCTAAAACGGAAATTAAAATCAAGGTGAGAACTTCTCACTCAATCGAATAGATTTCGATTTTATTTTAAATAGTTAGATTTAAAATATTTGAATGCATGTTTGAATGATGACTGTAAATTTTTGATTGTTAAAATAGACATTATGCGCCGTTAGTAAGCGGATGTTATTTAATATAAACATATACCGCGAATATTTCATAAACAGTGAAATTGGTATTATATATAATATCAATATATATATATTGGTATATGTATATATTGCAGTTATTGATTTCCCGCATTTTTTGTTTAGCGGATGAGACCCTATTACGCCGTTAGTAAGCGGATAATATTTAATAAGAACATGTACCGCGATAATTTCGTACTGGAGCGAAATTGGTATTGTGCTAATGTTTTTGGATGCAGGAAACAGGTTGGAGGGATCCAACTGGATTCCTCAACAGTATTTATTTAATTTCAGATATTTTGATATTTGATTGATTATCATATCGATATATGATATCGTTGTTGTCGTGATTGACTATTTGGTGTGTAGCATCATTGGACCCAGATTTTGGGATTTTAAAATGATTTTAAAAGGGATTTTGAAAATATACTTTATTTCTGGAATTGATCCATTTTAAATAAATAAACGTTATAATTTTTAAAGTTATAAAAATTATGGTTTTTGTGAAATATAGTTAAAAAGCTGATTTTTAGAAATACGATTAAAAGTCGATTTTTGAGAAATATGAACTAATGATTTTATAAAATAATTTAAATTGGATTTTTGAATATATGATAAAAGTTTAAATATAGGATTTATAAAATTTGATTATTTTATAAATCGAAATGATGAAATTATAAAGGAATTTAAAGACGTTTTAGAATAATAATATAAACTGATTTATATTTAGAGATTTATAAATGGATATGTATAAATTGAAATATAGACATTATAAAACGAGTTTTTATAAGTGTTTGAATGTAGTGAAAGTGAATTTCATAAATGAATGAAATTTATAGAATTATAAACTGTGAAGTTATAAACGAAATTTATAAATAGTAAGATTTATAAATTTGGTGAAATTATTTGAAGAATAGATTTATTAAATAAATAAATTTTATAAGTTATAAGGTTTATAAATTGAAAAAGTCTTTAAAAAGAACGATTTTGTAAAATAATCATTTTATAAGCAATTGACTTATAATATGAACTTTTAGTTTATAATTGAGATATGAAATCAAAAATGTTAATAAAGGAATTTATAAAAAAGGAAGTTTTTATAAATAAATAGAAAAGGAATTTATAAACGTTGTTTTATAAATTCGCAAACGACTTATTTTAATAGGTCAATTATTATAACTTATAAATGGAGCTATATTCACGTTTTGACTGTGAATAATCCTTTAAGTTAAAAAGAGTAGAAACGATGAAAGTTGTTAACGTAGTTTATTCACGTTTTGAATAGTGAATAACACGTTAAAGAAATTGTTTAGGATGTGAATGTTTTAAATAGAATTAAAACGATCCAACGATGTTTTTAAAATGTGTTGAGATTCGAAACCATAGATTTCAACATTTATTGTTGAAATAGATGTTTCGAGAAATAAAAGGAAATAGTGGACTATAACACTGTTGTTATAGTAAATGATTTCCGAATGGAAATGTTTTGGTTTAGTATTGGGATTTATATATCTATTTTAATTTCGAATCCCTATACTAGTGATTTTGGGTTGTCGTAACGATGTTTTACGTAACATTCGTTTTGGCCCAAATAAATATGTTAAGTGAATGATTTCCTTAAAGAATAAAATATATACTTAATTCGGTTTAAGTATATTGAATATTTTCTAAGTGTTGAAAATAAAAGATTGTGAATTACTTATTTAATAAGTATGGAATTGTTTTCCAGTATAAAGTGAATATTTAGAATTTATCTTTTTGAAGATAAATTGAAATGAATGATTGAAATCATATATGCATGGATATTTTGAAATATAAATTCATTATGGAATTTATGAATGAAAAGTGGAATTTGTATGAAAATAAATATTGATTTATTTTTGAAGTGTTGAAACTATATATCTAGTAAAGATATTTTGGAAAATAAATAATTTGGAAAATTATTTGGAATCTGGTGATGTATACATATCAATTGATAGTTCAATAGCCGACTATCAATATTTCCCTTTGATTGGGTATTTGATATGATTGTTTGAATTTGAATGCACACTTATTTTTGAATAAGCGCTCACTATTCGGGTTAACCGGGAAAGGACCATGGGGTCGTATAACCCATTCCGAATATGTGATACGTCGTTGTGAATTGCATTTGAAGATCGGTGTTGAAGACCGGTATTTGCGAGAGCGATAGGATGACCTATCGATTGTCTCTGCACTGGGTCGCACCTGGTATAGAGATTCCATAAGTGATGGGAAATTCGATCAGGATTGTGAATATCCGGATTGCAAGGACTTCTTTGTAAGTGCCTTCGGTTCTGTTCGATCCCGGAACAGACTTGTATGGATTGTATGTCTGACATTACAAGTTGAGATATAAAGCCGATTTCTTTCAAATATATTTCTGTTGGTGGCGGAGAATTTATTCTTTGCTTAACACCCTTCTTTGAGACGTACGAGCTCAAAGGTTATATAGTTGAAGTTATCAGCAATATATCCCATTTTGGTAATGTGACATGCTGAGTGATGCTGAAATGATCATTGTGTTGATTATTGTGATAGGATCATTTATTTGATCGTCTATCTTAGTGATCATTGTGTTGATCATTTGTTGACCCAAAGCATGGCTTTTGTATAAAGTATGTTTTTGTGGACGTGACTTCGTCGAGCCTCACATCCCGGAAATGGTCAAAACAGGAAAGATGCGGCAAGGTTATTAGGGGTTGCTGTAGCTCCCCTTAGGGTATGTGCATTTCCTTCTGGAAAGGGGTGGTATCATGGTATGGAGCCCAGATACTTACTCATGTTGAAAACACTCTATTTATTATGGTGTGATGTTGGATATCGAGCGCTCGGTTGAAAAGGTCCTAAAGGACCGGGGAATGGCGTGCTCGTGTAAGTAGTTACCCAGTTAAGGGGTAAGCCGGCCTTGTGTTGGCAGAGAACCGGTTTGGTTCTCGGGGATGTCTTTCCAGAGGCATTCTCAGTGGCAATGGGAAGTTCCTTGGCCTGACCATTTGTTGGAAATCCAATTCCCAATACGAAACTTGTACGGTATTAGTTGTAGAACCTGCTATTCACTTATGGTGGTCACCACTGTTTGGATGGTAGCTATAGTAGGCATAGTTCGAAATGTCTATGCTGGCTAAGATTTATATTCTACTTTCGAAATGATTTCCTACACTATGCACTAGTAATAATATCAAATATTATTTTAAATGCGTATCAAGCATCTTTGACTATCATAAGGAGAAATCTCCTCCGATTCTGCGTTTGCATTGTGTGTGTGTGCGGGAGGCCTTATGGTAGTCTCATTTTTAAAAGCATTGCGAATTGATTAAAAATATTCCTCTATTTTGATTTTAAAGTAAATAAACTGTTTTGAGTTCTCACACCAGTCACATGACTGACTTGGAGTTTATTGTTTTCCTTCCTAAACTCTGGGTGCCCACCAATTTCCACACGGGCAGTCAAGAGTTAGGTTTATCAGGATATTCTGGATATTCAGGAGTTGCTGGAGGCAAGCTGGATGGCATGGCGTATTACTAGTTTATATAGTATTTCTTTTTCCGCTGCACTGTTTGTTGTTGTATGATGTTGTACACTCTGATGATATGATGTAATGAAATGAAATGTAATGTAATAACTGATATAGTTCTTTGTTTAAAGATTATTCATTTATTATTATATGTTGTTCCGCTGCGAATTGTGAGATTCTGTTGTTGTTCTGTTGTTTCTTTCTGTCTATTTCTATTTTTCAAATTTTCTATCTTCTGTCTTTTTTTCAAATTCTCTGTTTTCTAAAAATTGTCTATCTTCTTTTCTCTCTATTTTCTATCTCTTCTTTCTTCTCTCTCTTTCTTTTCTTTTCTTTTTAAAACCCATAACATCTCGGTTTTCGGCCTTTGATTTCTCGGCAGTCGATAAAGTGAGTATCGATGTTGAATTTTCGAAGAACGAAAATCCGTACTGTTACAACCAACCTACTTCATTCTGGAATCTCCACCGCGTACACGGTTGTTAAAGTGGTTTTCGGAGTTGGCAGAGAGTAAGACAACTTCCGATCCCGGTCTCTTCAACAACCAAACGTTATTATGACACCGCGGTCATTTAAAAATAATTATACTTTCAAAAACAGAATAAAATATCTATTTCAAAACCATATAAATACGATATCATTTATATTTTTAAAATCCCAAATCAATATGATATCATTTTTATTTTATAAATATCCCTTTCCCAAAATCATAGTATTTTCAAATATATTTACCTTGAAACCGTAACTTTGAAACATAACTTTTAACACTTAACGGTTCAAATACTATATTACTTTATAAAATAAAACAGCTTCTTTAAACTTCCCAACAAATTCCCATTATCAATTTGAACCTCCAAATAAACCATTTTAATTCCCATATATTCCAAAGCTTAAATATTCCATATTTCAAAACGGATTCTTAGATAATTTAATATATATCAATATCCAATTCTTATTATTTAAAATTGAAATGTTTACTTAATAAAACAAATATTATTTAAGTATAACCCTTAAACTTCAATAACAGGATATTCTTTAATTAAATTTACTTGATAATATTCTTAAATCAATTTGATATTCATTTGAATTCTCAAACCAAAATCAAGTTATAAAATTTTACCCTTAAAATCTTAATTTATTTACATTTCGTAACAAATTTTTCGAAGATAATTCTTAAATACTTTACTTCAAATCATATTCACATTTATCTTCAACCTTAATTTTATTTGAGTTATTATAAACTCTTTATACAATAGATTTTTTTTAAACGGATACTTAACCATATTATATAAACGAAATCAGCTTCATTATTTAGCTTATTTTAAAATTCGAAACAAATTTATACATAGCTAAATTCAATAATTTTACTATATATATGTATATCAAAATTTAATATTTATTAAACCGTATTCTTTCCAAAACCATAGAAAACCATTTCAAAAATAATTTTATATATATACCGCGGTGCCTGTATATAATTTTCTATCCTATGGTCAAGTGATACAGATATTTATCATTTCAATCCGCAATTTAAAAATAAAAATGCGGTTGTATATCATTTTAAACCGCAATCCCGAATGAAATGAAAATGCATAATAACTGGCAGTTTATACAATATAAATACAGTATCCATTCATCCATAATAACAATCATCAATTTATCATCCAATTTAAACAATCACATCAATAAATAATAATTAATTACTGACAGTTCAATTTTCAATAATGAATTAAATAACTGTTAACTGGCAGTTCCAAATGCAATGAATAAATTAATTTAATAATTAGCTGGCAGTTTTAAATGTAATAATGAATTAAATAACGCGTAAATTAAATGAATGCAATTTAACTGAGAAAATAATGAAATATATGCCAAACAACTGTAAATAAAATTTTAAACACGTCATAAATCAATTCAACCAACATAAGAAATCTTAGAAGTTGTGAGTGGGTTAAAACACTCACCTTTTTGAATTTAAATTGAATTCAAATCCAATTTAAACTCAAAAATTGGACAGTCTCCAAATTCATCCAAACCTATGCCAAAACGTCAGAAATTTCGATACGATCCCAGCAAAATAAACCGCTCGTGAATCCGAGCTCGTATGCAAAAGTTATGAAAATTTGAAAAATGAAAAATTCTGATCCTGGGTCGACTTCGGGTTCGACTTCGGTGCGCCTCCTCAAAACCCCGGTGCTTGCTTGGAGTTTTTGCCAAAACGACCCGCAGCGACCCGTGTAACTTTCTTCCTAACCCGAAGTAGATGCAGCGTTTTTGCCTATGAAACTCGAAGCACGACCAGAAATTGTTGCAGATCCGCAAATTTTATATTTTATTTTATTATTATTTTTTTGAAATTGAAATTTGATTGGAAAGATTAGGGTTTGCAGTGGAATGAGGAAGAGCATTTGTTCAGAATGAGGAATAAGCAATGACCTATGGTTTATAACCACATATATATAGGAAAACATAATAAAAAGAATGGGCTAGGTTGGATTTGGGTTTTAGACGATAATTGACCCGAAAAGCCCGTTTCGTTTCCGGAACGGAAAAAGGTCAACCCATATATCAAAATATATGTTTAAAAATATTTTAAACGCGATGAAAAAGTTTCACGTCCAAATTCCATCGTATGAAGAAGTTACGCTAAATTCAAATTTTCCAAATTGATTTCAATTGATTTAAATTGCATAAATTTCAAGGCGTTTCGAGTCCTTACGATTAAACGACAAGTCCGATCGCTACGAAACTTGAAACACTATTATAATTCACCGTTACGGATCCGATGAAACTTGTTTTCTCAAAATCCGAGTCAATGGCCAAAATGACTATTTTTCCATTAATTAAATCAAATTTCGTGTTTAAATTCTGAAATTTGCAATCTTTATCGCTTTAAAATTCTCAAACATTTACAATGATTTAACAATTTTTAAATGTCAACTTATTAAAGATTAATCAATATAAGTCTTCAATTTCATAAAATTCAAAATTATAGATAAAATTTCCATTAAATTGAGTTAATTCATAATTATTCCGTTCATTAATTTCAAATAGAAGGGTTTACCATTGGATTTAAAAATTATTACATAAATATTTCTCAATTTCAACTTAATTTTTAAATTAACGTAATAATTAAATATTTGATTTCATTCATTCGCAATAAATCCAATTGTTATAAATTAACTCACTATTAAAAATTCAAATCTATTATTCAATACACTATCATTAAACGGATAAAAACATTGGATTTACGACTATAACCATAATATTCTTACATTCCATTTAACTTTCTATTAATGTAATAATTAGATGCTTGATTTCATTTAATTCCAATAAAACCTATTATTATACGCTAATTTCCAATATATTGACACAACTTAAATTTGCATTCTTTCCATTCAATATCAACTGTCATTTTATAAGTAAAATTTACATCAGATTCATACTCATTACATAAATAACTACAATTTCGTCTAAATAAATATTTACGAATTTTTCAAATATTAAATCCATTTAATTGCAATAAACCATATTATCGTGATTTAAATTCAAATAAATAATTAAATGTTGATTCCCATTCTTTTTATCCAAACAATCGTTATCCTATAAGCATATTTAACATTTGTTTACATTTCATTACACTGATACTTCTATATACCTCTTAGATTTGTATCAACGGTTATATTTAAAATGTGAATCTTGTCAATTACGCGTTTTATTTTAGGTTTTAAACTCAATTAACAAAGTTTCCAAAGTCCAATCTATTTTTACCAAATTTGACAATCCCTAACCATTTTGTACTACATTCCTTATTAATGTAATATTTATTAGATTTTATTTCTAATTAACGTACAACTTAATTTCCCTTAATTAAGATCTGATTCCCAAATTTTAATTTAACATACTAAATGAATAAATAACCTAAATAAATGGTCACCTACTTACTTTCTTTCATTTATAAGTTTACTACTTACCCACCCAGGTATAAATCCCATATATAACACTAATTAATTTCCATTAACACTACATTATCCAATTATTATAAATTTATTCAGTATATACTCTTGTCTACTTATAAATAAATTTATGTATTCTATAAATTCTCATTCACTCTTCCGTTACTAAATTAAAATCATTAAGTAGCGTTGCCTCAATAACAGTATTAAAATTCCTTAACATTTAAGAGGACTTTATATTCAAATAAATTGGTTGACCTATAAATTAGGTAATATATAATAATTGTTATCGTACCCTTAAGATTTACGCTTGTTCAATTCTATTTGATTTATAGCCTAAAACAAAATAAACAATCTAACTCCTAAAAAACTTATTTATTACCCAAATTATACATAGTTTGAATTCAATACTTGCTTTTTTTCACCGTATTCAATTATATTCAGGTATAATACTTACCCTATTTCATTTATTTCGGTTTCATTAAATCTATCCAAATTTTATTCGCTTCAATATTATTCCATTTTTTACAATTGCTCATTTAAATTCTAACATTCACTTTATTATAAATTATAAGATTTTCTTCTCTATCTAAACATTAATACAAAATCACATTAAATTCCTATTTTAAATCTTCAAAATTTCAGATCGTTACAGTTACATTCTCCCATACTTAAAAGAATTTCATCCTCGAAATTACCTAAAACAAAAGTTTTCCTAAAACATTTATCTTCAAATTTAATTCCATATAATATACACAGATCATCCATATGAAATATCTTATTCGATCTCCTATTCGAATACACAGCTATTTTCGAACTAGTATCGATCCCCGGATCCTCTAGTGCAGACTTTAATCAGGCTCTTTTCTCAGAAACCTTTGCTTTCCTTGCATAGTGCTCAACTATGAAAGAAAACTCAAGTACCCAACCATAAACCCTAATCATTGTTCGTCGTCAAGAAATTGAGTGATAAATCCTTTTTCGGACCAGTGTAAACACCTTAAAGTTCTATACTCAAATCATAGATCAAAATGTGTGTGATGAAATGATCTATATATAATATATGTATTTACTTACTTTCAAAAAAAATTCATAAACTTTTATCTTAAGTTCAATCATTTTATAAAGGCGCTTCTTTATAGAATCGTTTTAGTTATTTATTTCCAAATATTTTTAATAAAGAAAAATATCCCAAAGAAACCACTTTTTCACTCAAAAGATAATTTATCTTTTAGAAAAAAATTTCCCACAATCTTTTAACTCAGTATATTTCCTTTAACACTAATATTATTTACGAATCATTTCGTAAAACTATTACTTAAGTTTATTTCATCTTATAACTTATGCAAATCAATCACAGTCTAAAGACTTAAGTCCAAATTCTTAATTAGTGCTGGAATTCATTAATAAAACATTTTCTAGGTTATAATTTCCTTTTTTTGTTTATAATCACATTTATAAATCGTACTTATCCAATTTCATTTACTCAGAATATTTCACAATATTTTAGTTTTCATAAATTCCTTAGCTCCGAGTTAGATATGATTTCAAAATTTTCGACTGTCCAAAATCGTCGAGAATCCCGCTTTTATCTTATCAATTGGCGATTCCAAATTTATCTTTAGTTTAAACACTTGTATAAAGATTACTAATTAATGATTCACATTATTTCTTTAACTTAAGAAAATTATATAGATCGAGTAACTCCGAAACAATCCTAGGAACTGGGTACTACCAGTAGTATTATATATCCTCTTAACTAGAAGAGTAATATTTAAGAGAAGTGCTTACCATCCGAACACATCACTTGCCCATTTTTAGTTTATTTTCGAGCCATTTGAATTAGTTATCATAAAATATCTCTTTTTATATTTGAAATAATAACATTTTCAAAATCCTTTAGAGGTTACTTTGTAAAACCTATCTTATAAATTCATTTTATCTTATATTAATTAACTTCATTTAAATTTCCACAATTCTTTAAATTACTCGAATTTCAATTCTCATTCCTTTTATATATAACTTTTACAAAATCATTTTCTATTATTTAAATACATTTTCATCTTATATGTTCATTCCTTAAATAAATATTATTATCAAACACCTTATAGTCAAATCGTGAAACTTAATTCACAAGGTATTTGTACTTAAACTTTTAAAACAATTGATCAATTTATGATGTAACTTAACATTATCATTTCTTTATTTATTATTTTGGAATAGGTATTAACGACTTTAATTGCCTTATCGGATTTCTTACTTATCTTTATGAAACATCCTATAGTCAAACTGTAAAATTCTAATCACAAGATGTTCATATTTAAATTTCACTAATCCTGATTTCTAATTGTATAACTTTTCAAAATATATACTTTATATTCAAGATATAATCCTAGGTAAAATTATTTCATTTACCATTTTTTTTTCAAAATTATTTTGTCGGTTCGCCTTGTTTAAGTGTTTAGGAATCCTCATCGATAACGGTGATCAAGTGCATCGATCAGAATCCATAAATCGCTCAATAGTTAAGTCAATACAAAATTTTTTTATTAGTCACTAAAAAGTACGCGCTCATATATAATACACGCAAACTCATTCTAAAGTGTTACTAACCCTATCTCTAATGAGTTACTCATCCTAGGGTATTACTAACCCTATCTCTGATGAGTCTTTACCCAATCAAAGCCAAGGTTCTCGCTTAACCTTCAGCTCTGATACCAAATGTAACAATTCGTTTTTCCATACCCTTTGAATTGACAATAAACCACACATGTCCAACTCAAATTGCACGAATAAGCGGATCATTAAGGGTAGAAAGAAAATAAAGACAAAACAGAATCTCACACGAATGGAATAACATATATTATTTCAAAAATAATCTTCACAGCGGAAAATTTTAAATACAATATCAGAGTCTCACCTAAATTCAGCTAGGACAGTTATAACCATCTGTCCTTACAATTGCTGACAAACAACAAACAAAATACAATGAACACTACGGATAATGGAATACGTCCATACGATGGTGATGATCTCCAGCTCTCCTCTGGAAACTCCAACCATCTTCAACTCAACCTGAAACTACTCGGATCTGACCCGAGTATTGAAAATACCCGGATCAGGCTTGATAAACCAGCGTGAGAAAACTCAATAATAAATGACAGTGCCATATATCAGCCTTTGAATAAAATCCGTTTGAAAAGAAAGAGTATCTCATAAGACCACGCCCACACATAAACACGGACAGGTTTTTTACCGTACCAAAACACTTTTATACCAAAATTCACTTGATATTATTTTTAATGACATTCTTTTGAAAACACTTTTCAAATAAACTTATTCAAATAAGATATCAATATTTGGACTAAGTCTAAGGTAATATATTCGCACTAGGTCAACGGAATATACCGATGGAATATATGATACCAGAAGGGGTAGCTGAAATGTTTGCAAGTCATTACAGCTATTTTGGGAATACAATCAAAACCGTAAATAACGTATTGGGTTTGGATTTCCAACATGATAGAAAACTAGTGACCTTTTCTCCGATCCACGCATAACAAACATTGTTCCCACGGTGCCTTAATCGCTTTTCTCAAACTAGTCACTTGGAAACTATACTTGCTACACTACAACTGATAACCGATAGTTCCCTGCTTTCTCAAGCTAACCACTTTATCCACATGAGGAAATAAATGCCTTGAGGCCCAGACGTATCTGGTACCTAGGGCTCAGAACATCTGATAACCCAAATCACTACTATCCGAAATGCGAGCATACATCTGACTACATAGAATCCCATCATAACCGGGGTGTGAGGCTCGCGAAGCTACGATCAATTTCTTCAAAGCCATGCTTTTCATACTATACCACGCTTTTATCAACAAGCTCCACTTTGAATGCCACACTACCATTCCTTTGATCGCTATTTGACTCCTATAAAAATACAACCCTTAAGCTCATATATCTCAAGGAGGGTGTTAAGCTAAGAGAAGTTGCCTTCTTCGCCACCACTGATGTACATTTCTAAAAGACAAACGTTCTGTCTCAAAAATGCAATGTCGGACATTCGTCCATACAAGTTTGTTCTAGGACTGAACGAAACCGAAGGCACTTTCCTCGGCCATTACCAGGCGAGAAGCCCTTGCAATCTGAAACTCTCCATCACGAGGAGACCACTGCTATAAATAACTCTATAATGGGAGCGACCCAGAGCATGTTCAACAAGCAGTCCTCACGCTATAAAGATCCACGGTCTTCAATAATCATCATCTTCAACATGTCTTCACTTTCGAACGTATACGTTGGTTCGAAGTGGTTTTCGGATAAGAATCATTCAAATCCGACTCTGGTTCCTTCGAAGCCAATCATCGCTTTAAAAGATGTTAAGTTCATATGTGGATATCAATCATCAATCAATTACATCCTCTTTTATCTAATCAAATATCTTTCTTAGATATATTGCTTTCAATTTATTCCATTTTCTTTTCAAATGTATATGGAATCATTAAGCCTCATTTATCAAATCATTTGATTTATTAAACTTTTCTTAAATCTTGGAATAATTCCAAATCATTTTCTCTTTTACTTAGGAAAACCTTTCCAAATCATTCATTAAATCTTAACTAAAGATTTCTTATATTGAAGTTATAACTGTTAACGTAGGAAAAATATTCTCAAATCATTCACTAAATCTAAATCAAAGATTTTCTTTTTTTAACTTCAAATCATATTCTTACAAATCGAAGACTTTCATAACATAGTACTACTGCCACTTTAAATATCATAAATTTCACCTCCAGGGATTAATGGCAAGTTTCACCTCCAGGGACTTATGGCAAGTAATCCTACATCATGAATATCTTTGTCTTTTAACTTGGAAAAACTTAAATATGATCTTTTAGAGCATTCGGGCTTTCCTTTCGATATGTTCCACCCCTTGTCTATGAAGAGAAAACATAGGCCAGGTAAGTTTAGGGCACTGGTTGCTCCATCCCTAACCTTGGTTAAACACCTTGTTTACCTTCCAGATCTCACAGGTGGGACAAATGTATTAGTCGTTTCCGCATACTCAATTTGTTATTACATTCAATATTCTTCTATTTTTGTTTAA
Organism: Allium cepa; assembly: GCA_030765085.1. NCBI lineage: Eukaryota > Viridiplantae > Streptophyta > Magnoliopsida > Asparagales > Amaryllidaceae > Allium > Allium cepa. Next base: position 172,983,761 of record CM060932.1, read on the forward strand.
GTGGTATAAACAATTTCTCTTAACCATTTATTCAAACTCTTATCAAAACTTCCAAATCATCTTTACATTGCTTAATTATTCGTTTAAAATCATTCACAAAAGATTCTAGGAAAAACAGTTAAGTTTAAATCTTCTTTTAAAAAGTCGTAGCAACGACAGCAGAAAAGTGTTGCGGAAAGTGCTTTATAAGCTTATTTGATTTAAACAACTTTTAAATATTTGAAAATTTATATTTTCCATTCCAAATCTCTTTTAAACCATTTTAATAGATTTATCAAATTTATTTCATATTTTTAATCATTTAAAAATATCATTTATAAAGAAATCTTTTTTTAGATTCCGAACTGCAAAAACCGCGATTTTTCTGAAAAATTGTTTTGGACATATTTCAAAATCTACTCGATGAAATCTTGACTTTCTTTCGTTTATTTATTTAAACTTATTTAAATGTTTATAAAACATTTCTAACTCATTTTAAAACTATTTCCAAAAGGTTTAAGCATTCCATGTACACCATTTCATTTTCAAAAGGAAAGTAATTTCTTGTGCTTATCGACGTGTATTAATGTGACTTGGTAAAACACTTTAACAATCATATCAAACAATCAATACTTGGTGATAAAATCATATATAAGCATCCATAGCAATCGTAACACAACATCAAACATGTATATATATATATATATATATATATATATATATATATAGATGCTAAATAGAGTTTCTCAACATAAACCAAAGCGATTAACTTCCTACCAACATTCATATCATCCAACACTTCACTAACTACTTCCTACTCTATTAAACACTAGAAAATAACACCCTTTCCCTTACAATAGCCTGGCTGAGGCTTGAGATGGAGGTTTGCCGAAAATATAGAGAAGAAGCGATAGAGCTTTGAACTTGAATTCCCAAGATTTAGATCCGAAAAATGGGTCATTTTCTCTCTTATTTTTGACTCTCTTACTCTCAAAATTTAAAAAACTTGTTAAATAAAAAGTTGTTACAAATTATTTTCTATTGAATTTAAAAAAGAATCATTTGAATAGAAGTTGTTTTGAGGGAGATATGATAGAATGAAGAAGAGGTATTGCCGGATTGACAAAAATGAAGCCCGAAAATACACTTCAAAGAATTGAGTTTCAGGTATAGCAAACCTCAAAACTGAAAAAAGTGATCAACATAAAAGTTGTAGCCACTGGAATTTTATATAGTTTAGAAAAAATAAATTCTTAATTTTGGTCAGTTATTATCAAGTTATGATCAAAACAAAATAGGCTATTTTCTCTGTTAAAACCTGGGCCTGAAAATGCACTGTAAAGAAGTGGGTTTTTAACATGGTTATCTTCAGACTATGACAAAGTGGTCAACATGAATGTTGTAGCCACTGGAAAATCACATTGTTTGGAAAAAAAGAATTTTGTATTTTGGTTCTGTTTTGAAGAATTTATGGCCGAGAGAAGAAGAGGTAAAATATGGAGAAAAAATGAGTTTGATTTGAAGAGAATGGACATTGATTTCTTTTTGAATATTTTGTAAATATTTTGACATTATTTCTTTAAAAAAAATTATATGGCATGGAAGCCATTAAAGAGAAGAAGAAGAATATGAATAAGCTTGAGAAAAGAAGAAGAAGAAAATGTGAATGAAGGTGAAGAAAGAGGTAGGTATTTATAGAAAAAAAAGAAGTGGAAATTTACCAAAATAACATTACTTCCACCTAAAGTAAGCTCCACTTTTTCAATACTTAACATCACCTTTCACATCTTTATTTTATGTCTTAATCACTTAAAGATTAAGTAAAGAATATCATAATTATGTTGGCTTTGATTTGATGTGATTTGATGTTTACTTTTGACTTTTCTTACTTACTTTTCTTAATTCTTACTTACCTTTCTTAATGACTTCTAGAAGTTTCTAACCTTGTTTAGTAAAAGTAAACTTGATTAGTGAATTAATTAATATTACACTATTTGAATATATGTTCCTATATAAGAAAATAAAGGTGCGACGACGTTGCAACAACTTTTAATCGACAAAACGTCGTATTTTGACAAAATGTTTTACGGTCACATTTTGACGTTTTAGTTAAACTATTTACTTATGTAAACCAAATTTAAAAATGAACTTTTTACTTATTTAAATAAATTAAAACATGTCTCTTTATATTTTAAAATCATATTTAAATAATATCAAAATCTCTAATTTTACGGTGTATGTAAAACTGACAAAATGCGACAAAATTTGGTTATTTTTGTAAATCGATTATTAACATACTTATAAGTATTTTAATATACTTTTATTATCTTTATTAGTTGTTTTCAATAAGATTTATCTTTTTAAATAAATATTTAAACCTATTTATTTAAGCATTTATTTATTTTTAATAAAACAACTTTTGTTGATTTGTTCTAAAATCCAAACTTATATTTTTTTTAAATTATCAACTATAAGAATAAATAATTTCTCTATTATTATCTATTATCTATAACTTATTTATTTATGTTTTAACCCTTTTTAAACTTAAAACAAACAAAATTTCTCATTTTCGAAGTAGCGAAATTACGGGTCGTTACATTATTACTCAGTTTATCTAACTGATTTGTTTAACTAGACCGACCCGTGTGTTTTCATACTTGGGTCAGACCGAGATGTTTCAGGTTAGGTACATTAGGACTTTGCCTATTTTTCTTCCGCATGGACTATTCCGCTAGCTCCTTTTTGTTATAGCTTTTTGTGCAGTCTTTTTGGTTGTAACTCCGATATGTATTCTTTTGACTCGCCTGTATATTGTGGTCTGCTATACCACTTGACATGTATCATTTCGTATACTCTGTTATGTATCTGTATATGTGTATATGACGATCTACTGTTCTGTGATGTGCACTACATTTGAGTTGTTATATTTTCTTCTGATAGATCCTTTAGCCACCTATGGTTTTGTATTAAGTATTTATTGGATATGTCGATCCTCTTGGTATGGCGATTGTCGATGTATTCACTAGATAGTTAAGGCAACGCTATAGATGGTCGCTCCCATCCAGCTCTATTCTCCGCATTAGCAGACGGTATTATTTAGTAATACTCTTTGATAATGTGGGTCTCGGAGTGGGGTATCACAGGATGCTTGGGATTGCTCATCCTTTAAGGATCAGTTAAACTATAAATTAAATACATCCCCTGGTTAAAATTTCAAAATAGTAATTTATACTTTGAAATCAAATATCATTTCAAAATTCAATATCATTCAGAAATCCATTTCAAAATATCAAAATACCATATCTTTCAAAACCTCATTCAGTTTTATCTAATTTAAATACCATTTCAAATCACAATTCAAAACGGTTTATATTTCAAATCAAAATACTCCATTTAAACCAATTAAACATTCCAATTAAACCAATTAAATATTCCATTTAAATCATTTAAATATTCCATTTAAATCATTTAAAAGTGAAGATATTATATTTAATAATCAAATATCAGATTCTCATAAATTTAACCTTTTCAACATTCATTTATTCTTTTAAATTTATCAAAACTGTATAAATTCAACTTTTGCAGCACTTAGAAGATGCTACGCAAAGTTATGTTTTAAAACATTTCATTTAATAAAAGACAACATTTAAAATGCTGTAATAGGTTTAATTTAGTTCAAATAAAACCTTAATTAATTTCAGCAATTATAGCACTTACAAAGTGCTATAATAGCCCTTAATTCAATTAAGTCATTTAGTTCATTTCTATCAACTACAGCATTTATAAATGCAGTAATATTCTTTACATTAGAAATAATAACATTTCAAAAATGCTATTAATTAAATTCCAAATATTCAATATAATTTCACGAACAATTAAATTTTTATTTAAATCATTTTAAACTTATAAAATCATGTATTTTCACTTTTAAAACAATCATTTAAATACCCTTATATTCATGATTTTATAAAGTTAAATTTTCATTCAAAAATCAATTAATAATAATTTACTTATATAACTCAGCATTCCATTTCAATTCTTTATAATTAAATTTTTAACTCAACACTTAAGTTTAAATTTCCAAATATAACTTATTTTTCATTTTATTACTTAACTTAAAATTCATTTTTAACAAAACTCACAAATTCCCAATCTAAGTTATGTTACAAAATTCAACTTAAATATTCATTTATTTAACTCTTTAACTTATTCAAAAATCATTAACACTTTAAAAAATCATTTTAAATTCATTTTAATTCAAATTTTATATTTATTTATCATATTTTTCTACTGAATTTAAATTCCATTTATACCCAAATCAAAATTTCCAAAATAACTTACATTTCAAATTTTCTAACCTTACCATTAATTTATTCCACTTATAAATTTTTAGAAAATCAATAATACTTTACAAAAATCATTTTTTAATTAAGTTTAAGTCAAAATATTATAATATTTTCATTTCTAAAATACTCTAAAAAATTTAGAAAACATATTTTAACTATAGTCTGTATAAAATTTCTAACCTAATCCAATGATATGGATAATATATCATTTCAATCCGTAATTTACAAAGGAAAAATCCGGGTTCTATCATTTCAAACACACAATCCCAAGTAAACGCCGCTCAGGCGTATCATTTCTGCCCATAACGATTTTTCCATATTCTAAAGTTCGTTCGGGTATGTATCATTTCAACCCATAGTGATTCTAATCTACATGGAAATTGAAGTGTGATAAACTGATATAAATAAACAGAATAACATCATATAACAGTAACAGATGATATGGCATGTGTATAAATAGGGTGATCATCATATGATCATAGCATAAGCAGTTACAACATAATAATAATATCTACAGATTCACAGGGTGTCAATTTACTACTTATGTAAGTATGGAATGTCTAGTGAGAAATACTCATCTCTACAATCTGGAGATAACAACCAAACACACAAACTAAGATCCAAAGAGGCATGAAAGCACGACTACAATTCAAGAGTGGGATAGCCAAAGCTAATTGCCTAGTCAAATTTCAAACAAAACAAAGTACAATATGGATTACAAACCAAAATATTACAAAACAATGCTAGGAATAAATACACAACTCAAAGCTAACGCTTTTGCACTTGCATTCAACATCATATGCTTCAGCTATGGGCTATAAAAGCATTGTAATGGGATGGTTTTGGATCAGGTTTGGATCAAGTTAAGGTCATATAAGTCGGCTATAACAACATATGAAGTAGAAGAGGTATAGTGTGCATGAATACACAAATTCAAGGCAAATACACGGATTTCAAGGTCATCAAAGGTCTTGGCCAAGCATGGATGGACAAGGTCAGGTCTAGGAAGATCAACTACTGGTGTTTCAGAGGTCCAAGGCTCAGGTTGTGGTTGGTGGTGGTGGTGTATGGGTCGGCAAAAGCATGATTGGAGTGGTGGAGACAAGGGGAGTTCGGCTATGGTGAATCAAGTGGAGTTTTTGTCAAAAATTTGGTAGATCTTCAACTTGGATGGTCTCGGCTCTCAAATGGCAGTGGAGAGGAGGGTATGGTGGCTGGAATAGGTGGTGGTGGAGGCAGCCAAGGTGCTGGAGTAAGGAGGGCCGAACTACATAAGATGAATGCAAGTGGAAAAATCAGTAAATCAAGTAGAAAAATGGAAAAGAATGATAGTTTTTACCAAAAATTTTCTTCAGGATGATGGCCGATTGTTTTAGGGTTGAGAAGCATTTGTTTTTCACGTGAAAACAAAGTGGAGTGGTCGGCTGAAGAAAGAGATATGGCAGTAATTGAATGCATGTGGTGATTAGTGATGAAAAGACAACTTTGAATATAAAAATGCATGCATATAAAAGGTCAAAACCTTTCAAATTTCCTAATTTCTTTTGAAATTTTAAATACATGTAAAATACAGATAAAAAACCAAAATATGATGAATGCACAAAAAAAAATTAATTAAATATAATTAAATCGAGAAAATAGCAAAAATTGGAAACTAGGCTTTAAAAATAGAAAATAAATGCAATAAATTTTGGAAAATTTTTATCATCACTTTAAAAATATTTAAAAATAAAATATATAACTAACATGTCATATAACACATATTAGAACATGATTTAACAAATGAAAATATTATTTATATAATTTAAAATAGGCAATTTTATTAAATAAATCAATTAACACCCAATATGTAAAAAACATAACTTTCACAATATAAATCGGATTTTAACGAAACGAAAAGCTGTATTATTTAAATTAAATTTATTTTCATAATAAAGGATAAAATTCAAAAAATTCAAATATTTAAATTTTAAATTTTAAAGTCAAAGTTTGACCAGATTGACCAAAAATCCACTTTTTTGAAAAATATTCATTATATTCAGGTTTGAAATTATGATTCACATAAAAATCAAAAAATAAAAATTTAAAATAATTTTTTTTATTAATTTTAATAAATATAATAAAGTTTTCAAATAAAATAATCAAAGTAAACAATTAAAATATATCACAAAATTCAGGGTTGTTACACTTATGTCGTTGGAACATAATTTCGGTAATGAATGCATGCATCATCGACACTGATTATTGAGTTTATGAGTGAGGGAGAGGCCACTCTAATAGCTTTGCTATGCGAGTGATTTTATGAAACAAATTTTGATTTCAAATTCCGTAGTATGATTTGATATTGAAAAGATATATGTGTATATTTGAACCGTTTGAAGTGAGCTGGTGTTCAGTCCTTGAGTTTTAGATTTGATATAATCATATCTTTTGGAATTGGTTTACTGATTTGTTGGTGATTTCCAACTCATGGATTGAAAATATGATTTCTTCGACTATTTTGAAGGTTTGAGCACTTCGAAATCAAGGGTAACTTTTCAAAGCTAAGTAATTTTGAAAGGGGCATTTCACCAGAAGGACAAACTTTGCAGTCCAATTAGTTTTCAGGACACACATTTGAAGAAATTACTTTCAAGGCCAAAGTTAGTGGAATAATTACTTTCAAGGACAAAGTCAGCAGTCCAGTTACTTTTAAGGACATAATTTCATAGGTTTTTACGCCCTAGAAACTAATTATTTTGTGTTTTGTCCTTGAAAGTAATTATTTCAGTTGTGTGTCCTAGAAACTAATTCCACTTACTAAAGAGGCCCTTGTGGCTAATTTCCACATTTTGAAAAATATAACGTATTTGATAAAGTATATGAGTTTAGTTTGCATGTTTAAAATATGAAGTAATATGATTTGTATAAGTTGGAAACTGTTTTGTTGAGTAAAATAAGTAAGACTATTTTGAATTATACTAATATAGAATTTAGTTTTGAAGAATAAAATTTAGTTTTAAATGTTTTACTTAAACTATATAATGATATTTTTCAAATGGTAAATTGGATCTTTCTAATAGAAATAAATAGTTTAAGGTTTTAAAAGGGATGGTTTTAAATAGTAACCAGTTTGGATATAATTAATTTTGAGAAAATATTTGGTTTTGGAAATAGATTGGAATTTAAAACCCAGTATCTATATGATGACTTTAGAAACAGATTTATTTGACATAAATTATGTTGATTTGGAAATTTGGATTTTTTTTCTGAACTTATTATTCTAGAAACTTTGAAATTGAAGATATTAAATTTGGAAGAAATGATGTGGTGAAATCATATATGATTTTAAAACTGAATTGATATGGAAATGATTTGAAATTGAGAAATTGATATGGAAATGATTTGAAATTGAGAACCTTGTATTAAGTACTTGATTTAGGAGTTGTCGAACTTATATAAAATGGATTTGTAAGTATGAAGTTGATTTAAAAACTATTGATTTGAAAGGTACTCAATTTGGAAAGAGAAATCTTATATAATCGAAGCCTATATAAGTGTGATTTAATATACTATTGATTTGGAAAGTATTCGATTTGAAATTAAAATCTTATATATAAATGACTTTATATAAGTATGATATTTGAAAGTGATTTGAAAAAGGTACTATATGATACATATTTTTGAAGTAATGATATGGAAAGTGCCTTCTGGTTGATATCCACTCTGCGGCCACATTGTGGATTCATTCTATTATTATTCTCTCTGATTTTGGTTTTTCTGGTGTGATAATCGAGTGCCCTACCGTGGCGTAACCCATGGTTATTTTTTTTCGAGCGCGACCGCATAGCATAATTCACCTGGCTGAGATGGCCTAAGGGTACGGATTGTTTCCTGGGGGATCCAAGCGTAATCATTGTGCATCCTGTGATCTATATAGGTTGCATTAGTAGTGAAATCCGTCTGGTTGAGATGGCCTAGGGGTACGGACTGTTTTCTGGGAGATCCAGGCGTAAACATTGTGTATCCTACGGTCTGCTAGTCATCATGGCGTAATTCGCAGGGTCGAGAAAGCTTACGGATATGGATTGTTTTCTGGGCGATCCAGGCGTAACCATTGTGTACCTCCGATCCATGGTTAGACAAAGGTTTTGATTATTTTGTTTGGATTGTACTTTCCATATCTGTTTTTAAAGGTTTTTCTAGTATTTTCACATGGTGTTGAAACAAGTCTACTGAGTACCTAGAGAATTCTAGCTTTGAGCCTGATCAATGCACTGCCAGAGTCTACGGGAACGAGGATAAAGTTGTTAAGACATCGAGTTATAAAAGTATTTTGATAAACTATTACATAAAGGATATTTTGATCATTTATTTTACCTTTCTAAATAATTTAAAATGTTTTAATTATTGTTACTTCAAACTAACAAATTTGAAAATGACTATTCTCATATCATAAATTGTTTAAATTTTTATAAATATTAAAAATTGAAATTGAAATTATACAGTTTTAAATTAATGGTTCATTCTTGTCTTTCAACCTATTTTCCTTCTTAGATATTCCTATTCTCCTATTTTCCCTTCTAGCTATTCCTATTCTCCACCTTGTTAAACTTACATATAACAACATTTATCATGTATAATTTTAATCTTCTTATCATCTTGTCTTAATCCTACTTCATTCTATCTTTTTCTATGTTTTTCGTACCTCGTTCCTTTTCGGGGACGAAAAGTTTTGAGTGGGGGAGAGTGTAACAACCCTGTATTTTATGATTATTTTAATTGCATATTTTAATTATTTTAAATTGAATTTTTTATTTAAAAAATTTAATTTATTTATTAAAATGGATAGATTTTGTTATTTTACATACAAATTTTGATTTTTGTGTGAATTATAATTCCGAAGCTGAATAAATAGAATATTTTCCATAAATGTGAATTTTGGTCAATATGGTCAAGCTTTGACTTTTAAATTTAAAATTTAAATATTTGAATTTTTGAATTTTATTTTTGTTATGAAAGTAAATTAAATTTCAAGCATACTGCTTTTCATTTTTGTTGTGAATTTTACTGCTTTTCATTGTGTGTAAATTGTTTTATTTAACAAAAATTGTTTATTTTAATCGATATACATAATATTTTTTTCTTGATATATCATGTTATAATTGTGTATATATGTGTAACATGACATGTTATGTATATATTTACAACATTTGTTCCGCTTTTGTTTCAGTTTTTTTGGATATTTACTTTGTAAATTAAGTAACATACAAAGTTGTAGATAACAATTAATTTATACGTTTCTATAATCGTTTTCTTATTTATTTCTATTGTGTTTGTATAAACGGTATGTGTTTATTGAATTATTTCTTTGGCATATATTCTATTAAATATATAAGAAATGCATAAATGAAGATACGTTACCTATTTTAAATTAAAGCCATACGTTACGTTTTGATTTAATATCTCTTTATCTTTTCATTCATTGATTTCATACCATAACTTCTCCTTGATAGCCGTGAGTTTTATTCTGAAATTCACGTGAGAAAACATTTCATTCTTTCATTTCTCACGCCTATTTTCAGATCTGAGGAAAAGGGTAATGGCTTCCTCTTATTTTTTCTACTTTTTTTCTTTCACTTTTCTATTGATTTTTCAATTATTTTTGCTTACCTCTTCATGTATTTTGCTCTGCTATCACCTCACCACCTCCTCCAACCACCATACCACCTTCTTCCCACCACCATACAAGGCTTAACATCCCTCTCCTCTAACCTATATTGGCCGTGGCCATCCAATGGTGTAATCATCTCAAAAAGTTGCAAAATCCTTGAAAGTATGCCATAGCCAAACCTATTTTTCACATACCCTTCGTTTTGCACTTCGGCCTCCTCCTTAGCCATCACCACTTGCTTTTTCACCACCACTAGCCATCTCTCCAGCCACTACCTGACCAGTACATGTCATGGCCGAACCTAGATGTGACCCTAGGCTTGGCCTATGTTGAACAAAAGTTCCACTTTTGCCTTATCTCCTTGCATTCCTCACATGTAACACCCAAATCTCTTGTATTCTCTTGCTTGTCGTGCCTATATGTGCCAAACCAGACCCATTCCCACCAATTAGACCATCGTGGCCAAGCCTAAAGCATGAGTTTATGAGCAAAAGTGTGAGCAAGTGAAGCAAAAATTGATTTAAAAAGCCTGGTGATGTCCATTTGTTAATTCTATTTTCATTTGTTTTAATATAAACTTTTGTATCGTATCTATATTTATATATGGCTTTGTTTTGTTGTTGAATACAAGATTAACATCTTAGCTCTCTCTCTCTCCACTCAAATCAAAAGTTGTATTATGCTTTCTGTAATTCGTTTGTGTATTTTGATTAGCTATCTCTAGCATAAAAGGTGAGTTTTCACTCATGATATTTATACTTATATAATTAGTGAAGTGACAACAAGTGAATCTGTAGAATTGTTATATCATGTTATACCTGCCTGTGATGTTAATTATATTATGTTAAACCCTGTCATAAACTTGTCTCATCATCTGTTATATTTTAGTCTGTTATACTGTGTATTTATTTCTGTTTCTCACATTACAAGTTCCCTGTAGAATAGAATCACTATGGGTTGAAATGATACCTATTCGAACAGACTTTAGAATAGGAAAAATCATTACGGGATGAAAAGATAGGCCTAGGTGATTTTTATTTATTTGTATTTGTCTTGGGATTGCGGGTTTGAGTTAATCAAAACCCAGAAATTTTACTGATTACGGATTTAAATGATAATTTCCGTATCACTTGATTTAGGTGTGAAATATTATCCAGACCCGTGGTTGATTTCAAAATATGATTTCTTATAAAACTTCATGTACTGTAAATGAAAGAAGAAGAAAAATATGAAATTTGACTTATTTTGGATTTAAAAGGGTTAAGCAGTAATTTTCTAAAAGGTTAAATGGTATAAGTTAATAGATGGTTTGAGTTATAGTGTTAAAGTTTGATTTAACTTAATAATGAGAATTTAAGTAAAAATGGAATTATAAGCTTAACTTGGTAATCAATATAATTTATGTATGAATTGAATAAATATAAAGTAAAAGAAAATATCAAGTTATTTGTAAAATAAAGTTAAGCAACTTACAGTGTATTTTGAATTTATGTAATTAGTTAAATGCAAAATAAATGAACAGTTAAATGGAAATTTGGAATTTAACATGACTTGGAATTGTGAGATTTGGTTTTAAAAAGGAAGTTTAAGTAAATTAAATAAAATGGAAATTTAGTTCAATTTAAGAAATGGTAATTTGAAATTTAAGTGATAAATATTTGTTAAAAGATAAAGAATGGGAAATTTGCACACTTGAATTTAATAAGTGAAATTATTGATATTTATTTATGAAATTTACTTTATAAAAACCATAAGTTCAAGGGTATTTAAATGACCATTTTTAAAGTGGAAAATATGAAATTTTATAAGTTAAAATGGTTTAAATTGAAGTTTATTTGTGGTTGAAATTCTACTGTAAATTTGGAAGCAAAATTTTTGGAAATTGAATATTTGATTTGAAGGAATAATGACTTCACTTTTTAATGGTTTAAATGAATGATTTTAATTTGGAATTATAAATCATTTTGAAATTTATAACCACAGGTACACTGCTTTGTGTGTCATGTGATTTCCTTGTGATTGTTTAATGCACACCTTTGATTTTGAGAGTGTGGCTAGAGGTGGGCAGTTACTGCAGCTCTGCGCTAACCTTGTTAAAATAACACTGTTATTTGCATTGTTTACTTTAGTATGGATATTTCTAGGATATTGTTTATTACTACTTAATTGGTGGTTTGACTGAACCATAAAGGATGGACGATCCCAAGTATCCTTTAAGTTATTGTGCATTGCTATTACAGTTCACTTGAGTTGGTTTACATTGTATAAGTATGTATGTCCTGACTCGAGTGTTTGTGTTTTACTTTACGCTCGGGTCAGCCTGAAAGTCACAGTTTTGGATTCACCTTTTGGAGCTAGAGATTTGTTGGAGCTTAGCTGACTATCTATTCATTTATTTCTGATCCAGTTATTTCCTATTCGATATTGCTTCTGTATTAGTGATTTATGTATCCGTACTTTTATTTTATCCATTTTTAAACTATGATATTTTGTATATGTTTTAAGAGTATGTATATAGTAGCTTCATGAACTACTATGGTATTTTATTTCCACTGCAAGTTATCCTGATATACTGTGCTTGTGATTCTGTGTTTGATTTTATTTGCTCCAAATTTTATTACAATATGTTATTTTGAATTATTCAAGTCCGACATGTGTGGATTTTTGTCGATTTGAATAGTCCAAAATAGTGGGTCCTTACAAATTTCAATAATTCAGAAATTACAAATTTTATTTTCAATAATTCCATTTAATTGACTTTTCATTCTATTATTCAATCTATCATTATCAAATGGATGAAATTTACATTGGTTCAGAGTTATTGCATTAATATTCTCAAATTTCATCCTAATTTCCATTAACGTCGTATTTTAATATTTAATTCCACTTATTTGCAATTAATCTAATTATTTAACTTTAAATTTCAATAAATTAATAAATCCTGACTTCCATTCCCTTAATTCAACAAATTGTCATAATATGAATAAAATTAACACTATTCCCAATAATTCCCTAAATTTGCATTAACATAACATTAAATTTGGGTTTATTGCAAATGATTAACTATTTTAATTTAATAGACTAAATAAATGGTTAACTCATAATAATTGTTACCATTAATGTTTAATTACACTTATAAGTTATCGCTATCAAACAAGTGTTAAAATTGATTACATACACTGTTCTCATCTAATGATCATAAATTTTAGACTAATTCATCAATTAGTTCAATATCTTCACTTGTTTCCTTATATTCAATTCATAGTCAAGCATAACATTTAAATTATTTTAATAAATTAGAGTTTCATTCAAATTGTTAATGATTAACTTTAATTTACATTTTTACGTATTATTTTTAACATTCACTTCATTATAAATTATAAAGTTTTTATTTCTTTCTAGATTTAATTACAAAAATCTTATCAGATTAACTAGTTTAATTATCGAAATTTACGGGTTGTTACATTACGGCATTTTATAAATGCCATTATTCTTGAACTAAACTATTTTGGAAACTATAAGCTATGATAGCACTTTATATATGCTGTCGTTGCGATAATTTGTCAATGTTTTGAAATATCATGGATTTTAACACTATTTGAGTTATATTCTAAAGTGTTAAATGATTTAACTTTTGGAATTGATTATTTGTGAAATATAAGGAGTTTCAAATATAATTTAATATTTAAATTTGAATTTTTAAGAAATTTAAATTGAATTTGAATTTAAATAAGTTTACTTGGTTATATGTTAAATGGAATGAAATGAAATGAGATAAATGAATTTTTGAATGGAATTTTGAAATGTATTTTGTAATGATACTTGGAATATTAAATGAATGACATATTTGATTTTTAAATAATATTTAAATTTGAATATTTGAAATTGAATTCAAATAATGATTTGATAATGAGGTTTTGAAGGATATGATATTTTAATGATTTTGTAATGGTTTTCAATGATTTGATCTTTATTTTGATAAATAATATGAATTTAGAGTGATATTTAATTTTGATAAATGAATATTTAAATTTTATATTAGTATGAAGGATATTTGGTTTACTTGTAATTTGAGATTATTTAAATGAATATTTCAAAACTATGTAATAATGAAGTTAAAATTGAGATATATGAAATTATAAAAATTTAGTTTTTAAATATGGTATATTAAAGCTTTGAAATATATTAAAAATTGAATAGTTTATTTTGTGTATCAAATCTATATTTGAAATTGATAAGATTTGAAATGATTTGTTGGGAAACTAAAGTGAATTGAAACCGATGGTTTGAATTGAATTAAATTAGAAATTAGAAATTTAGGTTTGATTGAATATATTTGAAATGTAAAGAATTAAAGGAATGTTTCATGATTTCAAATGTATGATTTTGAAATGTTATGATTTTCAAAGTGTAATGATTTCAAGTATTTTGGTTTTGAAAGAGTTATAACTTTGAAAATATTATGATTTTTGGAAGGTGAATGTATGTTTGAAATGGAAATAATATCGTATTGATTTGAATGTAGTTTTGAAATAAAATAGTTTTGGTTTCGAATTATAAACTATTTTGAAAGGAATATAGTTTTGAAATGAAATGATTTGATTTTTGAAGTATAAACTATTTTAAAATGACCACGGCGTTATAATAGCGTTTGGTTGTTAAAGAGACCGGGATCGGAAGTTTTCATACTCTCTACCAACTCCAAAAACCACTTTAACAACTGTATACGCGGTGGAGATTCTAGAATAAAGTAGGATGGTGGCGATGTTCTTGAGGTATATTACGTGGACCCAACTCCCGTGAGTTGGCATAAGGTGGCTAAAACAGGACCGATCTCGGGCCAAAAGGGGTAGCTCCTCTGGTCGGACACACTTCTTCGATACTATACTCTTACTTATGGTTGATTTGATGGCCATCCTCTGATTTTGATTTGGGAGAGTGTTCCGAGTTGGGCGTATGTGGCTGCTACGTTAGCACCAGCCCGTGTGTGTAATTGATATATCTACCCAGGCATTGCCTCGTGTGCCGTGTCACCTACCATAGCGAGCCTTACTACGAGTTTCTATTTATGTCATACCTATGGAGTATTTTCTCATAGTCTCCTAATCAGGAGATATCAGGTACTGTATAAACTATTGGCATTATTACGTGTTAATGGCTATATGGGTAACCCCTTAATGCTATTTTAATGTAAGTTTATTTTACTGTAGATATTATTATAATAGCGCAATATTACTACATAGTAAATAGTTTAACGAAACCTTAAAGGATGGGAAGTCCCAAGCATCCTTTAAGTTACTGATGCATTTTGTTTTTATTCACTTGAGTTGATTTACGGTTCATAAGTACTTATGTCCCGAATCGAGTGTTTGTGTTTTGCTTTACGCTCGAGTCAGACTGAGTGATTCAGCATTCAAGACTCACCTTCGGAGTTGGAGCTTTGCTTGAAGATCTAGCCATCTATTTTGCTTTATGTATTCAGTGATTCCAGTGATGTATTATGATTTGTACCTGATGTATCTTGTTACTCTTCTATTGCATCTTGTTTAACTCTGATGTATCTTATTTTTATATAGTAGCTTCATGATCTACTATCTCTTTTAATTCTGCTGCATTATTATTTACTCTGTGTCTGTGACCTGTGATTATTAATTTACCGTTTATTCTGAGATTTGCCAAATTTTATTTACAGCGTGGTATTTTGAGCAATTCAAGTCCGACATGTGCGATGCGAATGGTTGAAAATATCGGGTCGTTACAATTTCCGTCCCAGAATCGAAATGGGCTTTTCGGGTCAATTATCGTTAAAAACTCAAACCAATCAGGCCCATTCCTTTCTATTTTGTTCTGCCTATATATATCGTTATAAACCCTAGCAACCTTTCTATTTCTCATGTCTGTACGTACAGAAATTTTTGTTGCTCCTCTTCCTCAATGGCTGAAAACCCTAATCTTCCCAATCCAATTTCAATTCCAATTTTTTTTTACGGATCTGCAGAAACTTCGTATCGTGCTTCGAGTTTTAGAGGAAATGTAATGACCCGTAAAATTCGATAATTAAATTGGTTAAATTAATAATATTTTTGTAATTAAATTTAGAAAGAAATAAAAAATTTATAATTCATATTGAAGTAAATGTTAAGAATGAATTGTAGCAATGATTATTTAAAAAATAATTATTGACAATTGAAGTGAAATCACATTTTAAATGAAATAATGTAAATTGTTGCACTTGGTTAAAATGGAAAATAAGTAAATAAAGGTAAGTGTTGGATTTAACCATTGAAATATTGGAATTACCAAGGAAATAATAGATAGTTAATGGAAATTAGATGAAATTAGTATTATGAAAATAAATGGTAACATTGATTGGTAAGTAATAAAAGCTTATTAATGTGACTAAAGGTTAACGGTAACGATTATTTTATGTTACCTATTTATGTAGCTTGTTAATTTAAAATTGGAAATCAGTTGCAATAAATATGATTTAATATTACGTTAATGTTAATTAAGGTAATATTTGGAAATAATGTTAATGTTATTTATAATTAGACAATTTGTTGAATTATAAGATTGGGAATAAAGATTTATCAATTTATTGGGATTGGAACTATAATAATTGGAGTAATTACAATTAAATGAAATTAAATATTTAATTATTACGTTAATTGAAATCAAGATGGAATTTGAGAATATAATGTAATAGATCATGGACCCAATGTTAATTTTATCCATTTGACTATGATGAATTGAATAATAAGAACGAAAATCAAATTCAATGGAATTATTGAAAATTTGATTTTTAATTTCTGAATTTAGTCAAAATGAAATTTAACGCTGAAATTGATCAATGAATCAACATTTAAGTGACATTTAAATTTGTGTTAAATTTTGGTAAATTCCAAGTAATTTAAAATGAGAGAAATTGTGATTTATTAAATTTGAATTGAAATTTGATTTAATTAATTTAATATTAATTTATTTAATTAACTCGAAAATAGCCATTTTGGCCACTGACTCAGATTTCGACGAAACTAGCTTTATCGGATCCGTAACGGTGAATTGTAAGAGGATTTCAAGTTTCGTAGCGATCGAACTTGTCGTTTGATCGTACGAGCTCGAAACGCCTAAAAATTGTTTAATTGAAATCAATTTGAGACAAACTGAATTTTTCATAATTTCTTCATACGATGGAATTTGGTCTTGAAACCTGTTTCATCGATTTTAAAATATTTAAAAACATCTATTTGGATATATGGGTTGACCCAATTTCGTCCCGGAGTCAGAACGGGCTTTTTCGGGCCATTTTATCGTTCAACGCGTATATCCAATCGATCCGGTCCATTCTAATTTCAGCTTGTCTATATATACCATGTTATAAACCCTAGCCTATTTCTTATGTCATTATTCTGTAGGTACAATTCCAATTGCTTCTCTTCCTCAATGGCCGAAACCCTAAAACTCCTCAGTCCAATTTCAATTTCAAAATTCAAAGCCAAAAATTCGAACCTCTTAAATACTATCAAATTTTATATCAATCTGAAGTTCTCGAAGAGCGTAATTGTGACGACCGCCCATGACTCCCGCACCAAAACAAGGAAATAATGCGCTGAAAGGCGTGCCAGGCAACCATGGGTGACCGTCAAGGGTAGAATAAACATCGCAGAATCTATCGCATAACTCACAACACATGGATAAAGTACAATAGAGAAATATATGTATAGTGAAGCTTCATAACAGAATATCATCAAATAAGCATCTTGGAAGTTTGATACAATCATCAGAACAGTCAATACATCAAAACCTCACTACAAAGCACTCAAAGTATATACAGCGGAACACCCAGTACATAATATGAAATAATATGCAAAAGCCTCCTGCTCGTCTTCGTCATCATCAACGTAGATCTCCAAGAACAGCACCTGTCACCTGCTACCTAGTCTGCCCATCCCAACATGGATGAACAGCCCAAGGTAATAAGAGGAGACATAAAACCTTGAGTCAGACAAAGTCTTAGTGAGCAGTAAATCAACTATCAAACATACCAAAAGAGCATATGGTATAAAAGGAATAGGAACCAAACCATCCTACTCCACCTCTTTCTACAGTGATAGCCCCCAAACACACTAAGGAGAAGCAAGCATAACATAGCAGACAATTAAGGTAAAGCAATAACCACTCGAGTCAAGGTCGATGTTTTCCAAATACAAACCCCTAAGGCCTAAACCAAGATCAGATAAGCACCCAGAAAACACCGCTCTTGAGGCCGAATGATGGTACAATCAAATATCCATGACTCTGGCTATCACTGTTAACCTTGCTCCGAAATCACCGTTAATTGAATGACCGACTCCTTCCTGAGCCATCTATCAAGGGCTAATGGTAACCCCGGTTCTAGACATAACTCTGCACGTCATCATGACCCGTGCCTAGGAATTTTCGCAACTACCCAGAGTACTCGACCACCTACCTGTAGTCTTTTAGGGTGTCCAGACCACCTACCTGTAGTCTTTAGGGCAACCCTTGTACTCTTGCTTTGAGTCTGCTAGAACCTTCAACAACGATGAAATCCAAGCCTTCTAGTCATCCTCCTTGACGACTATTCTCAACCTAGCCCAAACTACCTCTTGAGCCATCCATTACCAATCAACTCGAACTACCCTTCAAGTTATCAACATGTTTGGAGTAATCCTTCTCGATTATACCAAGGTTACATCACATCATGCCTCGCCTCATCTTCATCATAGCAAAGGCTCATCTTAACATCATGGTTTGCCGCATCGCATCATGGCAAAATTCCATCTCAACATCATCCAATCCATACATGTGAGCTTCAACATCCACTACATATGCCTTAAGCAACTTTCACCATTCAAGAGCCTCTTCCGTAGCTTTTGAATCGTCTTTGACCATACTTGTCCAAATCTATCAACTAGATAACTTATTCACAACAATCAAACAAGGCAAACATTAATCCAAACAAATAAGTAGTCAATCAAGATCTAAATAGGCATTTATAACTAAAATGGCAATTTCGTAATTAAATGAGCAAGGATCTATCATACATGAATCAAGGGTTTTTAGCATAGATCTAACAAATATAAAACATGGGTTTTTTCTCTACAACTTGATAAATGAACTTGCATAAGTAAACATCTTCATAAGTAATGGATCTACACTTGGATCTAAGGAAAAATGCATAAAATCACTATCTACAACACTCCAACAAACCACCAAACCGATATACTCCTTTGGGTCCGCGTGAGAGATAACCACCACTCACCGAATCACCCAAACACTTCAAAAACTATCAACTCCAGATCTGGACAGCGAAGATTCAAGCTTGATTAGTCGAAATCTCGCTTGAAATGATGAAATCTAGCTTCGTTGGATGAAGATCTTCAACTTTGGCTCTTGGATCTTCAATCTTGGATGGATGTTAGAACTAGATTGAAGTGGAGAAAAGAAGATGAAGAAATGCTGTAGTCGAGCTCTCAAAATGGCAGCACTTCATCGCTTCGAAATCCGGTGCCAAAAAGTGAGCCAAACCCCTCTATTTATAGGCTGGAAAACTCCTGAGTCGGCCCCTTATAAGTCGGTCACGACTTATCCCACGAGTCGTCCACGACTCATCTAACTCTGCGACCTATCATCACAAAAGCCTCCGAGTCAACTGCCTAATGACTTAGCCTATGCTACGACCTAACCCCATTACGACCTAGGACCACAGAAAGCACGCGACTTAAAAACACTGTCGTGTCCCTTAATTCGAACCACCGACACAACACAGATCAACATGCCGCGACTTAACTAGGTCGTTTACGACCTAGCAACCTATGCCTCAACGACTCACGACTCATCAGGTACCCGACCTAACACTCAAGCCTTCGTACGACTTAACCCAAACACGACCCAAGACACACACGACACAAGCCCAAGCCTTATCTCGCCTACGACTCATCACCGAGCCGACCCAACTGCATAAGACTCATGCATGCCGCTCTAAGTCCTAAGTCGGCTATTCCCTTGAGTCGGCCGAACCTTGAGTCGGCTACTAACTTAAGTCGCTCCATCTCTTATCTCGGCCGGCTACTTTAACTCGGAAACTTCTTAAGTCGTCACCCTATGAGTCGGTCGCTATCTCAACTCGGTCTAACACTAGGTCGGCAACACCACTGACTCGTTAACACGCTAATTCGGCAACATCCTAAGTCAGCTAAGCCTATGAGTCGTTAACGACTTAAAACCCCAGCTAAGCCGCTCACCAATAGCTCGTACACGACCTAATCAACGCACAGGTTAACCCCTAATCCCTTTAATCCTTAACTCGGCCACAACTATAAGTCGCTCACACGAGCTAACCTCCACACGACTTAGGCTAAGGACGACTTAAACAACTCTAACGACCTAGAAATTCTCTGATTTATCAACACGTAAAATACGGGTCGTTACATTCTCCCCCTTAGGAATTTCCCCCCCGAAATTCCAAGTAATTAAGAGCAATCAAAATTATTCCGCATGCCTACCATCCATAGCAATCAACAAACCATGCATCCAATTACTATCCTAGCATGCAGAATTCTAAGACTTAGAACAAGTTACAAATTCATGAGATGTCACGACACCTTAGGGCCATACCTCGAAGAGTTCAGGATGAGCTGCCTTCATCATCTCTTCCTCCTCCCACGTACAGTCGTCAACATCATCACTCCATTGTACCGTGAGCAACGTAATCGTCTTCCTCCTAAGCTGTTTCGTGTCGGTTTCAACAATACGAAGCGGCTTACGAGGTCTCGTAACAACTGGATCAACCTCCAAGTCTTCACAGCTATCAGCAGAAACCACCATAGTTGGGTCGTGCACATACTTTCGTAGATAAGATACATGAAAAACATTGTGCACACCCGCCATCTTTTCCGTTAACTCCAATCTATAGGCAAGCTTTCCAATTCGCTCGTTAATCGGGAATGGTCCAACAAATCTCGGAGTTAACTTTCCTTTCTTTCCAAATCGAATAACATTCTTCAGAGGAGAAATCTTCACAAAAACCATATCACCTACGTCGAATTCCAAATCCTTACGACGATTATTGGCATAACTTTTCTGACGATCTTGGGCTGCCTTCATTCGTTGCCGAATGATCTTTATACAATCCGAAGTCTGTTGAATCATTTATGGCCCAAGTATCAGCTTTTCTCCAGTTTCCAACCAACATGTCGGAGAGTTACACGGTCTTCCATACAATGCCTCATATTGTGCCATACCAATACTCGACTGATAACAGTTATTGTATGCAAATTCCACCAAATGAAGACGATCTTCCCATGATCCTCCGATGTCCAAAACACAAGCTCTGAGAAGATCTTCCAAAACTCGGTTGACTCTCTCAGTCTGACCATCTGTTTGGGGATGATAAGCTGTACTCAAACACAACTCGGTTCCCAAAACTTCCTGGAAGCTCTTCCAAAATCCACTAGTGAACAATGGGTCTCGATCGCTCACTATACTCTACGGAATACCATGGAATCGAACTATCCACTTAACATACAACTCAGCCAACTTCGATGCAGTCCTAGTCGATCGAACAGAAATGAATCTTGCACTCTTGGTCAACCGATCTACTATGACCCAAATCCCTTCATTTCCTGCTCTTGTTCTAGGTAGACCATCGATAAAATCCATCGATATCTGTTCCCACTTCCACATAGGAACTTCTAATGGATGAAGCAATCCACTTGGCTTCTTCTGCTCTGCCTTAACCAACTGGCAATTCATACACTTGGAAATAAAATTTCCAACATCCTTCTTCATACCTTCCCAGTAATAAGTTCTCTTCATATCCCGATACATCTTATTTCCACCTGGATGAATTGTCAACTTCGAGTGATGACTTTCCTTCAGAACTTCATCTCTCAATTCATCTATGTCGGGAACAACCAATCGTCCTTGCTTCCGAAGCCAACCCTCTCGATCGACTTCGAATCCCTTATCCTTCTCTGGGTCCAATCCAGATTCCAAATCACGGATAATCTTGACAAGCTTATCGTCTCGCTTTTGACTCTCGCCAATCCTTTCCACAAGAGTAGGCCTTATTGATAAGTTTGCCAACATCTCAGGTTCCAATTCACATCTAGGCCTGAAATCAAATCCAGCCAAATACTCGAGACTCTTCCATTCCGAAAACATGGCTCCTAATCCGACATGTCTTCGACTTAACGCATCAGCCACTGCGTTACCTTTTCCCAGAGTATAGGCTATACCAAAATCATACGATGCCAAGAACTCTAGCCACCGTTGCTGTCGAAGATTCAAATCCTTTTGAGAGAACAGATACTTCAACGACTTATGATCTGTAAACAACTCGAATCTAACTCCCAATAGATAATGTCTCCACATCTTCAAAGCAAAAACAATTGCCGCTAACTCCAAATCATGAGTCGGGTAATTCCTTTCATGCGGCTTCAGTTGTCGACTTGCATATGCAACAACTTTATTCTTCTGCATTAATACTGCTCCAAGTCCAGTACCACATGCATCGGTGTAAACCACCATCTCATCATTCCCACTTGGAATAGTCAAAACAGGAGCACTCGCCAGTCGCTCTTTCAGGATTACGAAAGCTTGCCCACACCTATCATCCCATCTGAACACTTGGTTCTTTTTCGTAATTCCTGTTAACGGTGCAGCTATCTTGGAAAAGTCTTTGATAAACCGACGATAATATCCTGCTAATCCAAGAAAACTTCTCACATCAGATGCATTCTTAGGTCTAACCCAATCCTGGATCGCTGCCACCTTAGCGGGATCAACCGCTGTTCCATTTCCAGAAATAACATGGCCTAAGAATCTCACTTCACTCTTCCAGAAGTGACACTTCGAAAACTTAGCCTTCAGCTGATGTTTCCGTAAGATTTCCAAAACAATACGCAAGTGCGTCTTGTGCTCTTCCTCAGTTCTGGAATAAATCAGAATATCATCCACGAACACAAGCACGAACTTATTCAACTGATCTCTGACCACTCTATTCATAAGATCCACAAAATATGCTGGTGCGTTAGTCAATCCAAACGGCATTACCAGCCACTCATAAAAACCGGATGGTGTCCTAAAAGCAGTCTTCGGCACACTATCCTTAGCCACTCTCAACTGGTGAAATCCCGTTGCCAAATCCATCTGAGAGAACACCTTAGCCTCGTGAAGCTGATCAAACAAGTCATCTATTCTCGGCAATGGATACTTGTTCTTCTTAGTCACCTTATTCAGTCACGATAATCCACACACAACCTCAACGATCCATCCGCTTTGGTTGCGAACACAACTGGTGCACCCCATTCGGACACACTACGCCGAATGAATCCTTTCTGCAAAAGGTCATCAACTTGCACCTTCAACTCTTGTTGCTCCCTAGGCGCCATCCGCCTAAGAGGCATCACAACAGGTCTGGCTCCCTCAACTAGATCGATACGAAACTCGATCTCCCTATGCGGCGGTAATCCTTTGACTTCGTCAAAGACATCCTCAAATCCATTCACAATAGGCACCGATGACAGTCCATCCCGTGGAACAACCAGCGAATACATGAAGCTCATGAAGACGCCTTCCTCATGCTTACATCGTATCACAACCTTTCGCCCTTCCACATTCCCGACTGTCACCTCTAGCCTCTCACAATCAATCCTTGCCGCATACTTCCTAAGCCAGTCCATACCCAAAATAATTCCGAACCCCGCAAAGTTCAGAACAAAACAATCACAAACAAAAGAGCAATCATGACTCGACACAACTAGACCACGACATAACATACACAAACATGACGAACCCCCAACTGGATTAGTCACAACCAATGGCCTATCAACAATATCCGGTTTCAAACCTAACCGGCCTACAAGATCATCACAAACAAAAGAATGCGACGCTCCAGTATCAAACAACACTCTAACTGGAACACCACAAATGGAAAGAGTACCTTGAACCACCACACTCTTCCCCTTCTCTTCAGCAGTAGGAGCTTTTGAAGACGACGGCACAGCTCCCATAGCATAAGCTTGCACAATCTGCCTGTCCTTCCTCGGCTCCGGACAATTCTTCTTGATATGTCCCAGCTTATCACAGTTATAACACTTTCCCGGCACCTTGGGATTCTTGCAATCTCTGAAGAGATGGCCCTTCTGCTGACAGTTGTAGCAGGTCACTTCACCCTTCGGCTTCTTCTGGCCATCCTTACCCTTCTGTTGCTGCTGCTTCCTCTTCTTGTCTCCACCCTGTTGTGGCCTAGACCCTTCCTTGGTTACAGCAACAACAGATCCTTCCTTAGGAAACAAACTCTCATGCCTGAGAGCTTTCTCCACAAGTTTCTCAAAAGGATCGTCCAAATGATCCACCAACTGTCTCGCAAGATAAGTGTCCAAGCCTGTCACAAACTTCTCATTCTTCTGATAGGGAGAATCAATATACGATCTGGCATACTTGGACAAAGCCTCAAACTCAGAAACATACTCAAGGACCGATCTCCCACCTTGCTTGAGCTCTACAAACTTCTTGAACAAAATAGATTTCTGAGCTGTAGAGATGAACTTAGATTCAAATCTAGCTTGGAATTGTTTCCAAGTAATCTCCTCCTCCGAAGTATCAATGGTGATAGAATTCCACCAATCCGAAGCTCTCCCTTGAAGTTGCCTTGATGCAAGCTTCCTCTTAGTTGCATCCTCAACTCCCAAGTCACCAAAGATCCTTCTACAAGCATCAATCCATCTTTGCACTTCAATGGTTGATTCCGTTCCCAAGAAAACCTTTCCTCCAAGAGAAGTATAGTCCTTGCAAAGCTTAGCAAAATCCACTGGTCTTGGAGCTTGAACTTGAACTCCAACATCTACTGATGGCCCCGAGGCTGGTATCCTTCTCATGATCGAAGTCATCATGGCCTCAAACATAGGAGCATAATCAACAGCTTCCCTAGCAGCACGGCCTTCCGTAGCAGTTGGTCTCCCTCTTTGACTCATCCTTAATATCTACAAAAAGGAATGACTTAGAACACCTTGAGAAACAACTGCATAAGGAGTTCAAATCCTTCTAAACTACTATATTATATATAGTAATCATTCATCAAAATACAATTATATCTCTCATACGTAGTTACGTCAGCGAGCGTTCGCTAAAATCGATTA
This sequence comes from Allium cepa, assembly GCA_030765085.1. NCBI lineage: Eukaryota > Viridiplantae > Streptophyta > Magnoliopsida > Asparagales > Amaryllidaceae > Allium > Allium cepa. Next base: position 173,008,903 of record CM060932.1, read on the forward strand.
ACCTGGCTTTGATACCAAATGTGACGACCGCCCATGACTCCCGCACCATAATAAGGAAATAATGCGCTGAAAGGCGTGCCAGGCAGCCATGGGTGACCGTCAAGGGTAGAATAAACATCGCAGAATCTATCGCATAACTCACAGCGCATGGATAAAATACAATAGAGAAATATATATATAGTGAAGCTTCATAACAGAATATCATCAAATAAGCATCTTAGAAGTTTGATACAATCATCAGAACAGTCAATACATCAAAACCTCACTACAAAGCACTCAAAGTATATACAGCGGAACACCCAGTACATAATATGAAATAATATGCAAAAGCCTCCTGCTCGTCTTCGTCATCATCAACGTAGATCTCCAAGAACAGCACCTGTCACCTGCTACCTAGTCTGCCCATCCCAACATGGATGAACAGCCCAAGGTAATAAGAGGAGACATAAAACCTTGAGTCAGACAAAGTCTTAGTGAGCAGTAAATCAACTATCAAACATACCAAAAGAGCATATGGGATAAAAAGAATAGGAACCAAACCATCCTACTCCACCTCTTTCTACAGTGATAGCCCCCAAACACACTAAGGAGAAGCAAGCATAACATAGCAGACAATTAAGGTAAAGCAATAACCACTCGAGTCAAGGTCGATGTTTTCCAAATACAAACCCCCAAGGCCTAAACCAAGATCTGATAAGCACCCAGAAAACACCGCTCTTGAGGCCGAATGATGGTACAATCAAATATCCATGACTCTGGCTATCACTGTTAACCTTGCTCCGAAATCACCGTTAATTGAATGACCGACTCCTTCCTGAGCCATCTATCAAGGGCTAATGGTAACCCCGGTTCTAGACATAACTCTGCACGTCATCATGACCCGTGCCTAGGAATTTTCGCAACTACCCAGAGTACTCGACCACCTACCTGTAGTCTTTTAGGGTGTCCAGACCACCTACCTGTAGTCTTTAGGGCAACCCTTGTACTCTTGCTTTGAGTCTGCTAGAACCTTCAACAACGATGAAATCCAAGCCTTCTAGTCATCCTCCTTGACGACTATTCTCAACCTAGCCCAAACTACCTCTTGAGCCATCCATTACCAATCAACTCGAACTACCCTTCAAGTTATCAACATGTTTGGAGTAATCCTTCTCGATTATACCAAGGTTACATCACATCATGCCTCGCCTCATCTTCATCATAGCAAAGGCTCATCTTAACATCATGGTTTGCCTCATCGCATCATGGCAAAATTCCATCTCAACATCATCCAATCCATACATGTGAGCTTCAACATCCACTACATATGCCTTAAGCAACTTTCACCATTCAAGAGCCTCTTCCGTAGCTTTTGAATCGTCTTTGACCATACTTGTCCAAATCTATCAACTAGATAACTTATTCACAACAATCAAACAAGGCAAACATTAATCCAAACAAATAAGTAGTCAATCAAGATCTAAATAGGCATTTATAACTAAAATGGCAATTTCGTAATTAAATGAGCAAGGATCTATCATACATGAATCAAGGGTTTTTAGCATAGATCTAACAAATATAAATCATGGGTTTTGTCTCTACAACTTGATAAATGAACTTTCATAAGTAAACATCTTCATAAGTAATGGATCTACACTTGGATCTAAGGAAAAATGCATAAAATCACTATCTACAACACTCCAACAAACCCCCAAACCGATATACTCCTTTGGGTCCGCGTGAGAGATAACCACCACTCACCGAATCACCCAAACACTTCAAAAACTATCAACTCCAGATCTAGACAGCGAAGATTCAAGCTTGATTAGTCGAAATCTCGCTTGAAATGATGAAATCTAGCTTCGTTGGATGAAGATCTTCAACTTTGGCTCTTGGATCTTCAATCTTGGATGGATGTTAGAACTAGATTGAAGTGGAGAAAAGAAGATGAAGAAATGCTGTAGTCGAGCTCTCAAAATGGCAGCACTTCGTCGCTTCGAAATCCGGTGCCAAAAAGTGAGCCAAACCCCTCTATTTATAGGCTGGAAAACTCCTGAGTTGGCCCCTTATAAGTCGGTCACGACTTATCCCACGAGTCGTCCACGACTCATCTAACTCTGCGACCTATCATCACAAAAGCCTCCGAGTCAACTGCCTAACGACTTAGCCTATGCTACGACCTAACCCCATTACGACCTAGGACCACAGAAAGCACGCGACTTAAAAACACTGCCGTGTTCCTTAACTCGAACCACCGACACAACACAGATCAACATGCCGCGACTTAACTAGGTCGTTTACGACCTAGCAACCTATGCCTCAACGACTCACGACTCATCAGGTACCCGACCTAACACTCAAGCCTTCGTACGACTTAACCCAGACACGACCCAAGACACACACGACACAAGCCCAAGCCTTATCTCGCCTACGACTCATCACCGAGCCGACCCAACTGCATAAGACTCATGCATGCCGCTCTAAGTCCTAAGTCGGCTATGCCCTTGAGTCGGCCGAACCTTGAGTCGGCTACTAACTTAAGTCGCTCCATCTCTTATCTCGGCTGGCTACTTTAACTCGGAAACTTCTTAAGTCGTCACCCTATGAGTCGGTCGCTATCTCAACTCGGTCTAACACTAGGTCGGCAACACCACTGACTCGTTAACACGCTAATTCGGCAACATCCTAAGTCAGCTAAGCCTATGAGTCGTTAACGACTTAAAACCCCAGCTAAGCCGCTCACCAGTAGCTCGTACACGACCTAATCAACGCACGAGTTAACCCCTAATCCCTTTAATCCTTAACTCGGCCACAACTATAAGTCGCTCACACGAGCTAACCTCCACACGACTTAGGCTAAGGACGACTTAAACAACTCTAACGACCTAGAAATTCTCCGATTTATCAACACGTAAAATACGGGTCGTTACAGTAATCTTCTGGTGTGATTCGATTTTCAAATTAGTACACAATTTGCATAGAATTCGCTAATCAATTCGCGGCCATCCATTGCGTCGAAATCGATTTTGCCTGATCGACAAATTGGTTGTACCGTAGCGTAGAGATCGACGAGAGGAATGCATCCATATGGGTATTGTATCGAATTGATGGTTGGATCGAGGTGGATAATTCGATTAGGGTTGTAATTATGGGGCGGCGGCTGCCTCCATCATCCACGTCGTTGGCCTTGGGAAGCGAGGGGTGTATGCATGCGTCTTCGGGGTGGTGGCAGCGAACCCCAAGCGACGGTGGCGTGCTCCAGGGTGGCGCGCGCGTTCGTGCGGCGGCAGCTGGCATTGGTTCATACGCATGCGAATTAGGGTTTTGGTAGGACTTCATACAGGAGACGATGACGTGGCATTGAGGGGAAAGTAATGGTTTCTTCTATTTTTAATTTTAAAAAAATTGAATTTCAAACACTAATCGTCATAACTTTTGCATACGGACTCAGATTCACGTGCAGTTTTCTCTATTGGGATCGTAATAAAATTCCAGACATTTTGGCACGGGTTTGGATGAATTCTGAGACTGATCAATTTCTGGATTTAAATTGGATTTAAATTCAAAAGGTGAGTGTTTTAACCCGCTCACAACTTCTAATTTTTTTTATGTTTGTTAAATTGATCTATGATGTGATTAGAAGTTTATTTATGACTGTTTGGCATATTTTATCATCATTCCACTTAAATTGAATTTATTAGTTAAATTGTTATTTAATTTATTATTGCATATAAACTGCTAGTTAAATTATTATTTAAATTTATTACTGAATATAAACTGCCAGTAAACTCCTGTTATTTATTGATGTTATTGTTTGAATTGGATGATGATTATGATAAATGATTGATGATTGATATTGGATGAATGGATGTTGTATTTTATATTGTTATAAACTACAAGTTGTTATGCATTTCTATTTCATTTGGGATTGCAGTTTGAAATGATATATAACCGTATTTTTATTTTTAAATTACGGATTGAAATGATAAATATCGGTACCACTTGACCATAGGGTAGAAAATTATATATAGACACCGTGGTCTATATATAAAAATATTTTGAAATGATTTTCTATGGTTTTGTAAAGAAATATATGGTTTTATATCAATATTAATTTCGGTACTATATAAATGTTAGTTTATTATTGATTTTTAGCTATGTGTAAATTTGTTGTTATAAATAAGTTAATAATAAAGTGATTCTATTTAAAATATAATATGGTTAAGTATTTATTTAAATTATATTTTAATACAGAATTTATAATGATTTCAATAAATTAAGGTTGAGAGATAATTGGAAATTAATCTGGAATTTGTTTAATTGAGAATTTTATTTAACAAAAATTGATTTGGGACTCATTGAATTTGAGATTTTAAAGAATATGATTTTAAATTGATTTTTTTTAAAGTTATATAAATGAATATATCAATTTTGAATAAGAAAGGGAATATTCAGTTATTTGAAATTTGAGTTTTATTTAAATGATAATGGATTTATTATGCAATTATTTCAAACTAAATAATAGAACATTAAATTGTTGAATCGTAATTTCCAACCTTAGTTTTGGAATTTTTTAATACTCAAAGTTTGAAATATATTGAAATTGAAACGGTTTATTAAAACTGAAAGTGAGTTGAAAATTTTGAATTGAGATTTAATTTAAAGTGAATAAAATTGTAAAGTCAAGGAAATTATTTTACTTTATAAAGTAAATTTTAAATTCAAACTATTTTATTTTATATACTGGTTGAATATCCAAACTATTTAAGTTTTGGAAGTTATGGTTTTGAAGCTATAAATTCGAGGTATTATGTTTTGAAAGGTTATATTTCAAGCGTTTGGTTTCGAAATATTAAAATTTTGAAAGTGTTATGATTTTGGAAAGGATATATTCGAAATAATAATGATACTTTATTGATTTGGGTTTTATAAAAATAATATCATATTTATTTGGTTTTTGAAAGGGAAATAATATCGTATTTATATAGTTTTGAAAGGGATATTATATTTCGGTTTTAAAAGTATAAACTGTATTGAAAAGACCGTGGTGTTATAATAACGTTTGGTCGTTAAAGAGCCTAGGATCGGATGTTGTCATACTCTCTGCCAACTCCAAAAACCACTTTAACAACCGTGTACGCGGTGGAGATTCCAGAATAAAGTAGGATGGTGGTCGCGTTTCCTTTGAGGTAAATACGTGGACCCGACTCCAGTGAGTTGGCATAAGGTGGCTAAAACAGGAGCGATTGACGGGTTAATGAGGTAGCACCTTTGATCAGACACATCCCTTCGATATTATACTTTGAGTTTTGGATTGATTCGGTGGCCACTTTTGAATTTTTATTTGTGGGTGTGGCTCGAGGTGGGCGGTAGCTGCGGCTATGCGTTACCACCGGCCCGAAAGCGTAATTGATATATCTATCCTGGCATTGCTTAGTTGTGCCGTGACACCTACCCTAGCGTGCCTTGTATGAGTTTGGTTTTCTTCCGTACCCCGTGTGGTATCCTCTAGTGGCTTCCCGATCAGGAGGGACCATGATACTGGATGGACTACTGGGACTATTACGTGTTAAGGTGGAAAATGTAAAGCCTTAATGCTATTTAAAAGTAAGTTTATTTTACTATATACATTATTATAGTAGCGAAATATTACTACATAGTAAATAGTTTAACGGATCCTTAGGAGATGTGAATCCCGAGCATCTCTTAAGTTAATGCACTCACGTTAGACACTGGATAGGAGATGTAAAATCCCGTAAACATCTCCGATGCCGTTTGCACTCATATATTTTTTACCGTTGATTTAACTTACATAAGATCTTTTAGTTCTGACTTGAGTGTTTTGTCTTTTCAATTCGCTCGAGTCAGCCTGAGCATTTCAGGATTTGGAAGACCGTATTCTGGAGGACGAAGACGAAGATTTATTATTATTATTTATTATAGTATTCCACTACATTCATACTATTCCGCCGCATTATTTTTTTTCTCTGGTATGTGTAACTCTGAAATGTATTGTTTAAGTATAATCGAACATTTTGTAAAACAGCTTCATGAACTGTTTATTTGATTATTATATTTTATCGTTCCGTTGCAAGATTCTATTTGTTTATTTCTTTCTCCCTTTTTCTTATTCACCCCAATAACAATCTGCTCTTTCATATGGTTTGAGTCTGACGTGTGTGGTTTATCGTCGATTTAAAACGTACAAAAGGCTGGATGTTACATCTGGTATCAGAGCTTTAATTTAGCGATAAACCTTAGCTTTATGAGGTCTGACTCTTTATTTATAGGATAGTAATACCCTATGATGAGTCACTGAGAATATATATATGAGAGAGCATATTTGTTAGTGTTATAAAAGGTTTTGACATTGTGTTAATTTGTTCCGTTTTGTATTTATAAATTCTTGATGGTGCATAGGACACTATGACATCAATAGGGATTTTGAAAGACTTAATAGGACAGACCGACACAATATTTGTTTTGAATATAGATGAATGAAATAATTTTTCCTATTATATTTTCTATATATAATGTAATAAATTTTATAAAGGTTATATTTGGTTGAAATATATTGGTTGTTAGGTGGTGAAATTACAAATAATAGTTGAAATGAGATTGAAAATAGAATGAGTAAAAATTGGGAATTTAGAACTTAGGTTCCGGGGTTTTGAAACTTTTTTTACGAATAATTTTGGAATATAATAATGATATTATTAGAAGTATTTTTTTATATAAATATTTCAATATGATTTGAAAGAATTGCTTTAAAGAAATTTTGAAAAGAAATAAGTTATGTACTCCCCTCTCTGTCACTGGAAAATAATTTGGATGATGAGTGCGCACATCATCAACATTCATTTTCCAGTTTCGAAGTGGGAAGGCCACTGTAGTAGTTTTACTGCAGAATATTTTGATAAACAAATATAAATTTTAAATTGTTTAAAATATAATTGGATATATAAGTTGCAAGTATATATTTATCTTTTAATTTAAATTGATTTAAAAAATTTACTTGGAATTTAGTTCTAAATTTGCAGTTGATTAATAGTTTCAATTATTGTAATGAAATGGAATGTAACTAATTAATAGTTGGAACCTCTAATTAAAATAAATGAATTAGATGCTAGGTATAAATTAAATTACCAGCATGTTGAAAATGGTAACTCATAAGACAAAAGATAAAATTATTGAACATTATATTAATGGGGTAAACTTGTATAATTTTTCAATTTGCATTCTTTAGCATTTATATAACTTACAAAAAGATTTAAAAAGTTGAAATGTCAATAAGAAAATGTAGTAGAAGATTATACAAGTAATACTTAAATAATGAAAGTGTTCAATAAAAATTTACTTTGTAAATAAGAAATTTGACATGGAGATAGTTATAAACTTGAGTCAAAATTTTAACACTACTAATTAAATAAAATAGGAGTTGAGTAATGTAAGTCAAGATTTTGAACTTAAGTTAATGTTGGAACTATTTATTTTTAAAGTAAATAAATGAAATTGAGAAATGAATGAATTTAATGCAATAAAAGAAAACTGACATGACCTGAATAAATGAAAATTTGCAAGAAATAATGTAAAATTAAAAGGATAAATCATTATATGAATGAAAAGGAAATCAAACAACAAATGTATGAAATAAAATTAATAAGTATGAATTTGATCTACTATTTGAAACTGTTGTTTGTCTGGTTTATGTTTGTTTGGGCAAGGGTACTTTAAAATTGCTTAGATATATGAATAATCTATCGAGTTTTATCTAAGACTGTTAGGTAAATGGAATACTCAATTGTTATTTGTCATTCTATGTGATTTAAAGTGTATTAACCCGAACCAACCAATTGTTTGTTTTGCTTGAATAGTTGATTCATATATGATGTGTATGCTTTTGGTTACGAATGATGGTTGTTTGTATTGAATTGTTTGTTAATGGGTGAATATAACGACCCGGTATTTTCAACCATTCGCATCCATTGTAAGTGTATAGATAGACACTCATGTCGGAATTGAATTGCTCAAAATACCGCGTTGTAAATAAAATTTTGGCAAACCTCAGAATATACAGTAAATAAAATCACAGATCGCAGACACAGAGTATATAATAATGCAGCGGAAGTAAAAGAGATAGTAGTTCATGAAGCTACTAAAAAAATATATATGATACATCAGAGTTAAATGAGATACAACAAAAGAGTAACAAGATACATCACTGAAACACTGGATACTGAAACAAAATAGAAGGTTGGATCTTCAAGGAAAGCTCCAACTCCGAAGGTGAATCTTGAATGCTAACTCAATCAATCTGACCCGAGCGTAAAGCAAAACACAAAACCCTCGAGTCAGGACATAAATACTTATAAACTGTAAATCAACTCAAGTGAACAGTAACAAAATGCATCAATAACTTAAAGGATGCTTGGGATCGCCCATCCTCTAAGGATCCGTTAAACTATTTACTATATAGTAATATACGCTATATACGGTAGTGTCTAATCAGTAAAGTATAATCATATAGAAAATAGCGTTAAGGGGATGGTGAACCTTAACGCGGTCGGATCTTTAAAACCAAAATCGTAGTGGGCTCGATATAAGGATATAACACGGCACGCGAGGCAATGCCAGGGTGGATACACCGTTTGCACTCCCGGACCGGTGGTGACGGCAAGGCAGCAGCTTCCGCCCACCTCGAACAATACCCCCGAATCAAAGTGGCGCCACCGAATCGAATCACAACAATAATAGAATAGTTTCCGATGGAGCATGCTCGATGAAAGGGTGCGACCCTTTGTGTAGCCCGGTATAGCTCCTGTTTTAGTCATATATGCCAACTCACGGGAGTTGGGTCCACGTAACATACCTCGAGAACGTCGCCACCATCCTACTTCATTCTGGAATCTCCACCGCGTACACAGTTGTTAAAGTGGTTTTCGGTATTGTCCGGCTATAAGACAATAACCGATCCCGGTCTCTTTAACAACCAATCGTTATTATAACCCATGGATATTTATTTCAAATAATTTATACTTTCAAGACCAAAATATCATACTCATTTCAAAACAATATCACAATTGTATCATTTCCATTTCAAAAAAAATTCAATATTATATCATTCAAATAAAACCCAAATTTTCAAATCATTGAATATTTCTTTAAATTTATTAAACTTGAAATATTCCTTTAAATTATTATAGCATTTTGTAAATGTTACCTTAAGGAATCATAGCATTTTCGGAATGTACTACTTTCCACTTTACATTGTATATAATCAAAGTATTGATAAGCTTAAAATTTTAACATGTCAATTTATCATAGCCTTATAGTTAAATAAACTTTCTTACTGTAATATACAATTTAAACCGAAATTCTTATGTTAAGTTAAAAGCACCTTATTAACTTACATTATTATTACAATAAGTAACATTTATCATTTTAATCAATTTAAAATACACCATTACATTGATTAAAATCTACGCGTCAAATGTACGTTTTAAATTTTATATTCCTATTACAATGATGAACATTTATTAATTAAATCAATACCACACTACTTAAAACTTTACACGTTTCTTTCTTAATTAAAACTTTACATGTTCTTGCATTAATTAAAACTTATACCATTCTTCATTAATTAGGAATTTACATGTTCCTATCATTAATTAGAACACCATACGTTCTTTCATTAATTAAAACACCATACGTTCTTTCATTAATTAAAACACCATACGTTCTTTCATTAATTATAACCGATACGTTTCTTTCATAAATTAAAACCTATACGTTTCTTTCATAAATTAAAACCTATACGTTTCTTTCATAAATTAAAACCTGTACGTTTCTTTCATAAATTAAAACCTATACGTTTCTTTCATAAATTAAAACTTAACATTTCAGATTTATATTACCTTTTCACAATTTTAACTAAACTTCCAGTTTATTTAATTAATTTAACATCTTTAGTTAAAACTCAAATTTCACATTTTCAAGTCAAGTTATATTTTAAAATTTCATTTTCAACAGTCATTTATTCAACCACTTAAATTTATAGAAAATCAATAATTCTTTAATAAATCACTTAAATTCAAATATAAATCAATTTATCATATTTACCTTTTTCCAAATAAAATTAAAGACCATTTTATTCATGTAACTTAAATATCATTTTTAGTCAAAATTCGAAATTTCAAACATAAGTTATATTTCAAAAATCCAGTTAATCCATTCATAAATTACATTTTTAACATATAGAAAAATCAAAATTTATTTATTTAAAAACCTTTCAAAATCTATTTAAATCAAATTTCATAATTTTATATTTTTAAAATACTTAAAATATTCAAAGCACTTTATAGAATAACCACGGGTCTGTATATAGTTTTCTAACCTAGGTCAAGTGATACAGATATGTATCATTTCAATCCGCAGTTTAAAAGGTAAAAATCCGGGTTCTATCATTTCAAACCCGCAATCCGAAGTATAGATAAATAAATAAAATAACTCAGGCTTATCATTTCAGCCCATAATGATTTTTATCCTAACAGGGAACTTGCAGTGTGATCGTATACAGAAATAATTTAAACAATGTCAATATCACAATATACAGTCATGTATCAGATGTCAGGTGAAAATTAACAGTTTTAACATGGTAATAACACGGCATAGCATATCATATGATCATCATTAACTTGCATAAACATTTTACATTACTAAACACTTGTCATCAATCCATTTTTCATAAGTATACATGTCAGAGTGAGAAAGACTCACCTTTTTCAAAGCCAGAGACCAAAACAACATACAAGCACGACTCCAAAGGCACGACAGGCACAATTTCACGACTTTTGATTTGAGTTGAAAGATAGCCAAGATATGATTTTGTATCACCAACCCAAAGCAAAACAATGAAAGATGAACAAATGAAATAAAACAAGAGTGAAAAGAAGAAAGAAAGAAAAAAAAAGAGAAAAAAATGAAAGGAAAAGCATGCGCCGGTTCATACCTTCAGGAGATGCTTACGCAAATTTTGATGGAAGCAAAATGAATAATTTATGGTATGGAACTTTTGAACGTGAAATATATATTAACATTGCTCACTAATTTATGTAGAGGGCAGGCAAGAGAAAAATGCTTGAACGGTAGAGGCAAATTAAGGCATTCAATTCTATCCAATAGGTGGAAACGTATATGACGCAAGAGGGAAAGAAATAATTCACACACGAAAATGATTTAAGGCAAGATTTGAGCAAGATTTTGGATTCTCAAAAGAGAATATACGGCTGAAAACTTTGCATTGTTAACGCAAGAAAAAAAAATCAAATAGATAACGAAAAGGCAAGAGCAACAATTAAATATATACCCAAAGTAACGTGCAAATTATTTTGTTTCTCTTATTAAATAACGTACAAATTACTTTGTTTTCTCTTATTAAATAAATTTAAAATACTAACGTTTCTATTAGGAAAATAAACCATCACTTTAAACCAAAATTTAATAGCTATTGTACCATAATTAATAACATTTTGTAACGACCCGTATTTTATGTGTCGATATATCGTAGAATTCTAGGTCGTTAGTGTTGATAAGTCGTCCTTAACCTAAGTCGTAAGGGAGGATAACTCGTATGTTGTTTGAGTCGCGAGGAAGTTAGATTGGAAAGTTAACTCGAGTTAGTGTTGGAGCGAGTTAACAGGTTAGTGGTCTTCGCGAGTTACGAGTTAATGAGTTAGATAGCGACTTAGGGGATGGATGAGTTAGTGGGGTTGACGACCTAAGGGGTTAGGTCGTTTGGATGTTAGGTCGTTGAGGAGTGGTGAGCGACCTAATGTGTTAACGAGTTAGTATGTTGAGTCGTTAGCAAGTTGGGAAGTATGGCCGAGTCAAGGAAGCTGCCGAGTTAGCGAGTTACGACTCAAGGCTGGGACGAGTTAGTAGGTATGACCGGGTTAAGGTTTTGACCGACCTAAGTAAGTTAGCGACTTATAGGGTTTTGCCGAGTTAAGGACCAGCGACCTGAGGTCTCCACCGATCTAAGGGCTAACGAGTTTGTGTTAGGAGATAGGTCGTGAACGACCTATAGGGGTAACGACCTAAGTTAGGTCGTTGAGCGACCTAAGGGTTAGTGTTAGGTCGCTAAGTAAGATAGGTCGTATCTCGTAACTCGTTTACGAGATAGTAGTGATAGTTAGGTCGCTAGGGAGGATAGGTCGGCAGGCTTAATGAGTCGTGTCTCGTGTGCTTTGATAAGTCGTAGTATGATAGGTCGGCTTTGCTGATGAGTCGTTGGGGGCTTGGGTCGTTGTGTCGCGTGTGGGTTAGGTCGGAGATTTCTTAGGTCGGCAACGACCTAAAACCGAGAACGACCTAAGGTGTGATCTGCTTATAAATAGAGGGCTTTGGCTCACTTTTTGGCACCGGTTTTTGAAGCGACGAAGTGCTGCCATTTTGAGAGCTCGACTACAGCATTTCTTCATCTTCTTTTCTCCACTCTAATCTAGTTCTAACATCCATCCAAGATAGAAGATCCAAGAGCCAAAGTTGAAGATCTTCATCCAACAAAGCTAGATTCCATCGTTTCAAGCGAGATTTCGACGAATCAAGCTTGAATCCTTGCTGTCCAGATCTGAAGTTGATAGTTTTTGAAGTGTTTGGGTGATTTGGTGAGTGGTGGTTATCTCTCATGCGGACCCAAAGGAGTATATTGGATTGGTGGTTTGTTGGAGTGTTGTAGATAGTGATTTTATGCATTTTTTTTCCTTAGATCCAAGTGTAGATCCATTACTTATGAAGATGTTTACTTGTGCAAGTTCATTTATCAAGTTGAAGAGACAAAACCCATGATTTATATTTGTTAGATCATGTATGTTAGATCTATGCTCATTTATTTACGAAATTGCCATTATCATTGTAATTGTTTACTTAGATCTTGTTTGAATGATTGGTTGCTTGGATTAATGTTTGATTTGATTGATTAGTTGATATATAGCTTGATTTGATCAAGTTGGTTGATGATGATTCAAAAGCTAAGTGGAAAGGCTCTTGAATGGTGAAAACTGCTTGTGGCATATGAAGCGGATGTTGAAGCTCATATGTATGGACTAGACGATGTTGAGATGGGACTTTGCCATGATGCGATGAGGCAAGCCATGATGTTGAGATGAGACTTCGCTATGATGCGATAAAGCGAAGCATGATGTGAGATAGCCTTGATTTAATCCAGACGGGATCATCCCAAGCATGTTGATAACTCGATGATGCGATGCGAGTTGGTTGATAATGGTTAGCTTGAGAGGCGCTTGAGCTAGTATGGAAATAGTCGTCAAGGAGGATGACTAGGAGGCTGAGATCTCATCGTTGTTGAAGGTTCTAGCATGCTCAAAGCAAGAGTACGTTGGAACGGGCTGCGACGACGTTCCAAGCACGGGCTGCGACGACGTGCTAGTACTCTGGGTAGTTGCGAAAATTCCTAGGCACGGGCAGCGACGACGTGCGGAGTTATGTTTAGAACCGGGGTTACCATTAGCCCTTGACAGGTGGTCATTCAACTAACGGTGAAATCAGGGCAATGATAACAGTGATAGCCAGAGTCATGGATGTTTGGACGTTTGGTTGTATCATCACTCGGTCTCAAGAGCGGTGTTTTCCGGGTGCTTATCTGATCTTGGTTTAGGCCTTGGGGTTTTGTATTTGGAAAACATCGACCTTGACTCGAATGATTATTGCTTTACTTTAATTGTCTGCCATGCTATGCTTGCTTCTCCTTAATGTGTGTCTGGGGATTATCACTGTAGAACGAGGTGGAGTGGGATGGTTTGGTTCCTATTCCTTTTATCCCTTATGCTCTTTTGGTATGTTTGATAGTTGATTTACTGCTCACTAAGACTTTGTCTGACTCAAGGTTTTATGTCTCCTCTTATTACCTTGGGCTGTTCATCCATGTTGGGATGGGCAGACTAGGTAGCAGGTGACAGGTGCTGTTCTTGGAGATCTACGCTGATGATGACGAAGACGAGCAGGAGGCTTTTGCATATTATTTCATATTATATGTACTGGGTGTTCCGCTGCTGTATTTGTTTGAGTGTTATGTAGTGAGGCTTTGATGTATGGATGATTCATATGTTTGTATAAAGCTATTATGATTAGATGATGATATTCTGTTCTATGCGAGCTTCACTGTATTATATTTCTCTATTGTATTTTATCCATGCACTGTGAGTTTTACGATAGAGTCTGCGATGTTTATATTACCCTTGACGGTCACTCATGGCTTCCTGGCACACTTTCAGCGCACTATTCCCTTGATTCCGTGCGGGAGTCATGGGCGGTCGTCACATTTGGTATCAGAGCTTAGGTTAATCGATTTTAGCCAACGCTCGCTGACGTAACTACGTATGAGAGACGTAATTGTATTTTGATGAATGATTACTATATATATATTATAGTAGCTTAGAAGGATTTGAACTCCTTGTGCAGTTGTTTCTCAAAGGTGTTCTAATCATTCCTTTTTGTAGATATTAAGGATGAGTCGAAGAGGGAGACCAGCTGCCAGGGAAGGTCGTGCTGCTGATGGAGTTGCTGATTATGGAGCTATGTTCGAAGCGATGATGACTTCGATCATGAGAAGGATACCAACTCCAGGGTCAGCGGTAGATGTTGGAATTCAAGTTCAAGCTCCAAAGCCAGTGGATTTTGCTAAGTTGTGCAAGGATTATACTGCTCATGGAGGAAAGGTTTTCTTGGGGACAGAGTCAACCATTGAAGTCCAAAGATGGATAGATGCTTGTAGAAGGATCTTTGGTGACTTGGGAATTGATGATGCAACTAAAAGGAAGCTTGCATCAAGGCAGCTTCAAGGAAGGGCTTCTGATTGGTGGAACTCTATCACCATTGATACTCCGGAGGAGGAGATTACTTGGGAGCAATTCCAAGCTAGATTTGAAGCTAAGTTCATCTCTACGGCTCAGAAGTCTGTTTTGTTCAAGAAGTTTGTTGAGCTCAAGCAAGGTGGAAGATCGGTTCTTGAGTATGTTTCTGAATTTGAGGCTTTGTCCAAGTATGCCAGATCGTATATTAATTCTCCCTATCAGAAGAATGAGAAGTTTGTGACCGGTTTGGATGCTTATCTTGGAAGACAGTTGGTGGATCATCTGGACGATCCGTTTGAGAAGCTTGTGGAGAAAGCTCTCAGGCATGAGAGTTTGTTTCCTAGGGAGAGTTCTGTTGTTGCTGCAACCAAGGAAGGGTTTAAGCCACAGAAAGGTGGAAACAAGAAGAGGAAGCAACAACAACAGAAGGGTAAGGATGGCCAGAAGAAGCCGAGGGGCGAAATGACTTGCTATAATTGCCAGCAGAAGGGCCATCTCTCTAAGGATTGTAGGAATCCAAAAGCGCCGGCGAAATGCCACAACTGTGACAAACCAGGGCATTTCAGGAAAGATTGTCCAGAACCGAGGAAGGACAGGCAGATTGTGCAAGCTTATGCTTTGGGAGCTGTGCCGTCGTTTTCAAAAGCTCTTACTGCTGAAGAGAAAGGGAAGAGTGTGGTGGTTCAAGGTACTCTTTCAATTTGTGGTCTTCCAGTTAGGGTGTTGTTTGATACTGGAGCGTCGCATTCTTTTGTTTGTAATGATCTTGTAGGCCGGTTAGGTTTGGAACCGGATATTGTTGATAGGCCATTGGTTGTGACTAATCCAGTTAGGGGTTCGTCATGTTTGTGTATGATATGCCGTGGTCTAGTTGTGTCGAGTCATGATTGCTCGTTTGTTTGTGATTGCTTTGTCCTGAACTTTGCGGGGTTCGGAATTATTTTGGGTATGGACTGGCTTAGGAAGTATGCGGAAAGGATTGATTGTGAGAGGCTGGAGGTGACAGTCGGGAATGTGGAAGGGCGAAAGGTTGTGATACGATGTAAGCATGAAGAAGGCGTCTTCATGAGCTTCATGTATTCGCTGGTTGTTCCACGGGATGGACTGTCATCGGTGCCTATTGTGGATGAATTCGAGGATGTCTTTGACGAGGTCAAAGGGTTACCGCCGCATAGAGAGATTGAGTTTCGTATCGATCTAGTTGAGGGAGCCAGACCTGTTGTAATGCCTCTTAGGCGGATGGCGCCTAGGGAGCAACAAGAGTTGAAAGTGCAAGTTGATGACCTTTTGCGGAAAGGATTCATTCGGCGTAGTGTGTCCGAATGGGGTGCACCAGTTGTGTTCGCAACCAAAGCGGATGGATCGTTGAGGTTGTGTGTTGATTATCGTGAGCTGAATAAGGTGACTAAGAAGAACAAGTATCCATTGCCGAGAATAGATGACTTGTTTGATCAGCTTCACGATGCTAAGGTGTTTTCTCAGATGGATTTGGCAACGGGATTTCACCAGTTGAGAGTGGCAAAGGATAGTGTGCCGAAGACTGCTTTTAGGACACCATCCGGTTTTTATGAGTGGCTGGTAATGCCGTTTGGATTGACTAACGCACCAGCATATTTTGTGGATCTTATGAATAGAGTGTTCAGAGATCAGTTGAACAAGTTCGTACTTGTGTTCGTGGATGATATTCTGATTTATTCCAGAACTGAGGAAGAGCACAAGACGCACTTGCGTATTGTTTTGGAAATCTTGCGGAAACATCAGCTGAAGGCTAAGTTTTCGAAGTGTCACTTCTGGAAGAGTGAAGTGAGATTCTTAGGCCATGTTATTTCTGGAAATGGAATAGCGGTTGATCCCGCTAAGGTGGCAGCAATCCAGGATTGGGTCAGACCTAAGAATGCCTCAGATGTGAGAAGTTTTCTTGGACTAGCGGGATATTATCGACGGTTTATCAAAGACTTTTCCAAGATAGCTGCACCATTGACAGGATTGACGAAGAAGAACCAAGTGTTCAGATGGGATGATAAGTGTGAGCAAGCTTTCGTAATCCTAAAAGAGCGACTAACAAGTGCTCCTGTTTTGACTATTCCAAGTGGGAATGATGAGATGGTGGTTTACACCAATGCATGTGGTACTGGACTTGGAGCAGTGCTAATGCAGAAGAATAAAGTTGTTGCGTATGCAAGTCGACAACTGAAGCCGCATGAAAGGAATTACCCGACTCATGATTTGGAGTTGGCGGCGATTGTGTTTGCTCTGAAGATGTGGAGACATTATCTATTGTGAGTTCGATTCGAGTTATTTACGGATCATAAGTCGTTGAAGTATCTTTTCTCCCAAAAGGATTTGAATCTTCGGCAGCAACGATGGCTAGAGTTCTTGGCATCGTATGATTTTGGGATAGCCTATACTCCGGGAAAGGGTAACGCAGTAGCTGATGCGTTAAGTCGAAGACATGCAGGATTGGGAGCCATGTTTTCGGAATGGAAGAGTCTCGAGTTTTTAGCTAGATTTGACTTCAGGCCCAGATGTGAATTGGAACCTGAAATGTTGGCAAACTTATCGATAAGGCCTACTGTTGTGGAAAGAATTGGCAAGAGCCAAAAGCGAGACGATAAGCTTGTCATGATTATCCATGATTTGGAATCTGGATTGGACCCAGAGAAGGATAAAAGATTCGAAGTCGATCGAGAGGGTTGTCTTCGTAAGCAAGGACGACTGGTTGTTCCCGATATCGATGAGTTGAGAGATGAAGTTTTGAAGGAAAGTCATCACTCGAAGTTGACAATTCATCCAGGAGGAAATAAGATGTATCGGGACATGAAGAGAACCTATTACTGGGAAGGTATGAAGAAGGATGTTGGAAATTTTATTTCCAAGTGCATGAACTGTCAGTTGGTAAAAGCTGAACAGAAGAAGCCCAGTGGATTGCTTCAGCCGTTAGAAGTTCCTACATGGAAGTGGGAGCAAATATCGATGGATTTTATCGATGGTCTACCTAGGACAAGAGCGGGAAATGAAGGGATTTGGGTCATTATAGATCGTTTGACCAAGAGTGCAAGATTCATTCCTGTTCGATCGACTAGGACTGCATCGAAGTTGGCTGAGTTGTATGTTAAGTGGATAGTTCGATTCCATGGTATTCCGAAAAGTATAGTGAGCGATCGAGACCCTTTGTTCACTAGTGGATTTTGGAAGAGCTTCCAGGAAGTTTTGGGAACCGAGTTGTGTTTGAGTACAGCTTATCGTCCCCAAACAGATGGTCAGACTGAGAGAATCAACCGAGTTTTGGAAGATCTCTTGAGGGCATGCGTTTTGGATTTCGGAGGATCATGGGAAGATCATCTTCATTTGGTGGAGTTTGCGTACAATAACAGTTATCAGTCGAGTATTGGTATGGCACCATATGAGGCATTGTATGGAAGACCGTGTAACTCTCCAACATGTTGGTTGGAAACTGGAGAAAAGTTGATACTTGGGCCAGAGATGATTCGACAGACTACGGATTGCATAGAGATCATTCGGCAACGAATGAAGGCAGCCCAAGACCATCAGAAGAGTTATGCCGATAAGCGTCGAAAAGATTTGGAATTCAACGTAGGTGATATGTTTTTTGTGAAGATTTCTCCTCTGAAGAATGTTATTCGATTCGGGAAGAAAGGAAAGTTAACTCCGAGATTTGTTGGACCATTCCCGATTATTGAGCGAATTGGAAAGCTCGCTTATAGATTGGAGTTACCGGAGAAGATGGCGGGTGTGCACGATGTTTTTCATATATCTTATCTACGGAAGTATGTGCACGACTCAAATACGATGGTTTCTGCTGATAGCTGTGAAGATTTGGAGGTTGATCCAGTTGTTTCGAGACCTCGTAAGCCGCTTCGTGTTGTTGAAACCGACACGAAACAGCTTCTGAGGAAGATGATTACGTTGCTCAAGATACAATGGAGTGATGATGTTAACGACTGTACGTAGGAGGAGGAAGAGAGGATGAAGGCAGCTCATCCTGAACTCTTCGAGGTATGACCCTAAGGTGTCGTGACATCTCATGAATTTGTAACTTGTTCTATCTTAGAATTCTGCATGCTAGGCTAGAAATTGGATGCATTGTTTGTTGATTACTATGGATGGTAGGCATGCGGAATAGTTTTGGTTGCCGTTGTTTGCTTGGAATTTCGGGGGCGAAATTCCTAAGGAGGAGAGAATGTAACGACCCGTATTTTACGTGTCGATATATCGTAGAATTCTAGGTCGTTAGTGTTGATAAGTCGTCCTTAACCTAAGTCGTAAGGGAGGATAACTCGTATGTTGTTTGAGTCGCGAGGAAGTTAGATTGGAAAGTTAACTCGAGTTAGTGTTGGAGCGAGTTAACAGGTTAGTGGTCTTCGCGAGTTACGAGTTAATGAGTTAGATAGCGACTTAGGGGATGGATGAGTTAGTGGGGTTGACGACCTAAGGGGTTAGGTCGTTTGGATGTTAGGTCGTTGAGGAGTGGTGAGCGACCTAATGTGTTAACGAGTTAGTATGTTGAGTCGTTAGCAAGTTGGGAAGTATGGCCGAGTCAAGGAAGCTGCCGAGTTAGCGAGTTACGACTCAAGGCTGGGACGAGTTAGTAGGTATGACCGGGTTAAGGTTTTGACCGACCTAAGTAAGTTAGCGACTTATAGGGTTTTGCCGAGTTAAGGACCAGCGACCTGAGGTCTCCACCGATCTAAGGGCTAACGAGTTTGTGTTAGGAGATAGGTCGTGAACGACCTATAGGGGTAACGACCTAAGTTAGGTCGTTGAGCGACCTAAGGGTTAGTGTTAGGTCGCTAGGTAAGATAGGTCGTATCTCGTAACTCGTTTACGAGATAGTAGTGATAGTTAGGTCGCTAGGGAGGATAGGTCGGCAGGCTTAATGAGTCGTGTATCGTGTGCTTTGATAAGTCGTAGTATGATAGGTCGGCTTTGCTGATGAGTCGTTGGGGGCTTGGGTCATTGTGTCGCGTGTGGGTTAGGTCGGAGATTTCTTAGGTCGGCAACGACCTAAAACCGAGAACGACCTAAGGTGTGATCTGCCTATAAATAGAGGGCTTTGGCTCACTTTTTGGCACCGATTTTTGAAGCGACGAAGTGCTGCCATTTTGAGAGCTCGACTACAGCATTTCTTCATCTTCTTTTCTCCACTCTAATCTAGTTCTAACATCCATCCAAGATCGAAGATCCAAGAGCCAAAGTTGAAGATCTTCATCCAACAAAGCTAGATTCCATCGTTTCAAGCGAGATTTCGACGAATCAAGCTTGAATCCTTGCTGTCCAGATCTGAAGTTGATAGTTTTTGAAGTGTTTGGGTGATTTGGTGAGTGGTGGTTATCTCTCACGCGGACCCAAAGGAGTATATTGGATTGGTGGTTTGTTGGAGTGTTGTAGATAGTGATTTTATGCATTTTTTTTTCCTTAGATCCAAGTGTAGATCCATTACTTATGAAGATGTTTACTTGTGCAAGTTCATTTATCAAGTTGAAGAGACAAAACTCATGATTTATATTTGTTAGATCTATGCTAAAAACCCATGATTCATGTATGTTAGATCTATGCTCATTTATTTACGAAATTGCCATTATCATTGTAATTGTTTATTTAGATCTTGTTTGAATGATTGGTTGCTTGGATTAATGTTTGATTTGATTGATTAGTTGATATATAGCTTGATTTGATCAAGTTGGTTGATGATGATTCAAAAGCTAAGTGGAAAGGCTCTTGAATGGTGAAAACTGCTTGTGGCATATGAAGCGGATGTTGAAGCTCATATGTATGGATTAGACGATGTTGAGATGGGACTTTGCCATGATGCGATGAGGCAAGCCATGATGTTGAGATGAGACTTCGCTATGATGCGATAAAGCGAAGCATGATGTGAGATAGCCTTGGTTTAATCCAGACGGGATCATCCTAAGCATGTTGATAACTCGATGATGCGATGCGAGTTGGTTGATAATGGTTAGCTTGAGAGGCGCTTGAGCTAGTATGGAAATACTCGTCAAGGAGGATGACTAGGAGGCTGAGATCTCATCGTTGTTGAAGGTTCTAGCATGCTCAAAGCAAGAGTACGTTGGAACGGGCTGCGACGACGTTCCAAGCACGGGCTACGACGACGTGCTAGTACTCTGGGTAGTTGCGAAAATTCCTAGGCACGGGCTGCGACGACGTGCGGAGTTATGTCTAGAACCGGGGTTACCATTAGCCCTTGACAGGTGGTCATTCAACTAACGGTGAAATCAGGGCAATGATAACAGTGATAGCCAGAGTCATGGATGTTTGGACGTTTGGTTGTATCATCACTCGGTCTCAAGAGCGGTGTTTTCCGGGTGCTTATCTGATCTTGGTTTAGGCCTTGGGGTTTTGTATTTGGAAAACATCGACCTTGACTCGAATGATTATTGCTTTACTTTAATTGTCTGCCATGCTATGCTTGCTTCTCCTTAATGTGTGTCTGGGGGCTATCACTGTAGAACGAGGTGGAGTGGGATGGTTTGGTTCCTATTCCTTTTATCCCTTATGCTCTTTCGGTATGTTTGATAGTTGATTTACTGCTCACTAAGACTTTGTCTGACTCAAGGTTTTATGTCTCCTCTTATTACCTTGGGCTGTTCATCCATGTTGGGATGGGCAGACTAGGTAGCAGGTGACAGGTGCTGTTCTTGGAGATCTACGCTGATGATGACGAAGACGAGCAGGAGGCTTTTGCATATTATTTCATATTATATGTACTTGGTGTTCCGCTGCTGTGTTTGTTTGAGTGTTATGTAGTGAGGCTTTGATGTATGGATGATTCATATGTTTGTATAAAGCTATTATGATTAGATGATGATATTCTGTTCTATGGGAGCTTCACTGTATTATATTTCTCTATTGTATTTTATCCATGCGCTGTGAGTTTTACGATAGAGTCTGCGATGTTTATATTACCCTTGACGGTCACTCATGGCTTCCTGGCACACTTTCAGCGCACTATTCCCTTGATTCCGTGCGGGAGTCATGGGCGGTCGTCACACATTTGATTTAGCTTCATCCAATTGATTGTTAAATATAAAGTTAAGAAACAGATGCAAACATATGTAAAAGAAATGTAAAGTTTATTTCCCGTTTCACACTAATTATTACTAACTTTTTCTAAAAAAAAAAAAGGTATACAACATATCTGACCAAAACAAAAGTGAAACAAATGTTACACAATTGTATACAGTTCAAGATGAAAAATTTGCCTTTAGAATTATAAAATTTAGAATTTCTATTAAAGTTACACTTTTTTTATCCAAATCAAATTTTCAGACATTGTTTACTTTTATTTGGACAAATGATCAGAAATCATTTCAAGAAAATTTCCACAATTAGATTTTTAAGAAAACAAA
The DNA here is from genome assembly GCA_030765085.1 of Allium cepa. Taxonomy (NCBI): domain Eukaryota; kingdom Viridiplantae; phylum Streptophyta; class Magnoliopsida; order Asparagales; family Amaryllidaceae; genus Allium; species Allium cepa. The sequence goes on from CM060932.1 coordinate 173,031,143, forward strand.
AGCCAAAGTCTTTAAATAAATAAATAAAATAAAATTTAGGGAAAACAAGTAGAAAAGTAAGAAAAAGAAAGGGAAGCCATTACCAGATCTTTGAAGCCGTGAGAAACAAATGAAAATGATCTCTTTTTTTCACGTGAAAACCTAATGGGATGACGGCTGCATTAGGGTTTTACACGGCTAAGGCAATTAATTGAGGAGTTTAAGGAAATGAAGGGTTTGGGCAAATAAAAGGGCTTACGTTTCAAAGTGATTTACAATCTTCCATATTCTTTTCCTTTTAAAACTTTACATAAACAATATTTCAGGAGAAAATACTTTACAAACTGAAATCAATTAGAAATATGAGGTAACAAATAGTATAATTTGAAACAAATATAAAATAATGAAGAAAATGCCTTAAAAATACCAAACAGTGTTCTAAAATTGTGCATAAATCACTGTTAGTCTTGGAAAATTATACATTTCATTATAAAATTATTATGAAGTGGAAAGGAATGTTTTCATATGAAAATGAGGTAAGAAATGTACAGCTACAATAAAGAAAGGAACGGTCAAAGGAAATTAAATCTATTAATTGGAAAAGAAACGGAAGAAGAAACGTTAAAACGGTTTTACGTTTCTTTGCTTTCAAACCTTTTAAACTTCCTATATATATATTCATATACATCTAAATAACTGAAAATAATTAAAATCTCAGTTAAAATTCGAAAATATAACAGATAAACAAAATATTAATAATTAAATATCAAATTAGATATGATTAAAATAAGAAAAATAGCACAGAAAATGAAAACTTGACTTAAAAATTAGAAATAACTTCAATACACTTTGGAAAAATTTACTTTGATTTAAATATATGTAAAATGAATAAAATAAAGTAAAACACAGAAAATAACAGTGAGTGCATAAAATAAATAAATAAATTTTAATTATATATAATTAAATTAAGAAAATGGCTTAAAATTGTAGACTAGGCTTTTAAAATTAGAAATAAATTCAAATGAACTTTAGAAAAATTATATTATCATTTTAAAAATACTTAAAAGTCAAAATATACATTATATAACATATTATCACATATTAAAATAAAATAAAACAAAGAAGAAGTAATTTATACAATTTAAAATAGTCATTGTTAAATAACCCTATATACGCACAATATTGTAAAGGGTATAACTTTCACAATTTACATCCAATTTCAACGAAACGAAAAGTGGTGTTCTTAAAATTTTATGTACTTTCATAGTAAAAGAAAAAATTTAAATTTTTAAACTTTTAAACTTTTAAGTTGAAAGTCACAGTTTGACTATTTTGAACAAAATCAGCATTTCAGGCAAATATTTCAACTTACACAAGTTTGGGATTATAACTCATAAAAATCAAGATTATATTTAAATAATAAATTAAATCATTTCAAATAAGTAAAAATAAAAGTTTTTTTTTAAACCAAAATTTTACATTAAAATAATTAAAATATACAATAAAATAATTACAAAATATAGGGTTGTTACACTCTCCCCCACTCAAAACTTTTCGTCCCCGAAAAGGAATGAGGTATGGAAGGGAACAGAAAAGATAGAGTGAAATAGGATTAAGATAAGATGACAAGAAGATTGAAGTTATACCTGATAACTGTTGTTATAGGTAAGTTTTACAAGGTGGAGATTATCAAAGATTATAGAAAGATTTCTAAATAGAAAGATCATAGAAAGATGCATATACCAGTCTATAGCGAGATGAGGACGATAAGAACAACCAAAAGATAGTTTGAAAAACAAAATAAGAAAATGAATTTGAAAGCATGGAGATTTCAACTTAAATAGAAAATAAACTTTTACACAAGTTACATAAATCTTAACTATCTCAAATTTCATTATCTTATTATCCAATCATCTTAAATTAACAATTATTTTTTTAAAACCATGGGTTAGAAAAATAAACATTTATTACACTCACAATGTATTTAATAAATTTTATTCTTCTTTATTCCTAATAAAAATTAAATTTATTCCTCTCAATATATTTATCACTCATGTTCAATATAGTTACACTTATTATTACTGCTTTCTTTTATTCTTAGTTCTTTTAACATGATTTTATTGTAAGTTATTCAGTTACCCTTTATTATATTTACCTCTGTTAATCATTTTATAATTAAAATTTAAGTGTATAACATTTATTATAACCACTCAAATTTTATTTATAAAATCTTTTTATATTGTATATTACCCAATTACATTGTTAACTTCTGAAATTAAGGTAAGTTATATTGGAATGAAATTATGTCATACAAATAAAACTTTCCAATTCAATTATCTCAAGTTTAATCATTTATCCAAAAAAAATTGATTTTCTTTTTATAATTGAAATTATTGTTAAAAATAAAATTTAAGAATTAAATTTCCGATTTCTTCAAACCATTTGGAGATAAGTAATAATATATATAAAATATGTCAAATCAAATTTCAATCATATATCTATACATTTTATAAATTAAGTCATATTTTAGAAATTCAAATCAATTTAATTTCCCAAAATAAAGCTGTAGCAAGACTACAGAACAGTCTCTTCACTTCGAAACTCGAAAATGAACGTCGATGATGCTGCAGTCATCACCGAAGTTATTTTCCAGCGACAAAGAGAAGAGCACTAATTTTAAACTTAAAATTCTTTGGAAACAAATTTCTATTTGAAAATATTTTAAATATTATATCCCTTTAAACTTTTAAACAAAAGGTTTGGAACCATCGGAAATTAAATTCTCAAATTTCTTTTTCTAAATTCATTTAAGTTCCCATAAATTTACTTATATATCAAAATTTATTTCATTAACCAAAGTTTTTTTTAAAATAATATCATGTCAGTTTGTTTTGTCAAAGTGTTTTAGAAATCCTATCGATAGCGTTGATCAGACGAATCGATCGGAAACCCAAATCAACATCAACAACTCCAACAACACAATATATATAAAAAATATATAGATTGACAAATACAATTCAAAATGTTTGAAAATATGTTGGAAACAAAAGACAAGATGATTAAATACAGAGTAGGGAGGCGGATAAGCTAAAATAAACCACGGGCAACCTTAATCGGGTCAACCGTGACTTAAGTATAAGATCGAAGTGGATTTTCTGGGGTAAATCTACATTCGACCTCAAGAGATAGAGTTTGGGATAATAGGAGATACTAGCATCTAAACCGAGAATATAAAATTTTTGGTGAATCGATGCTGTTGTAAAGGAGTTTCACTCCTTTTACAAGAAAATTTTTGAGATTGGCGGGACCGCCAATTCACTATAAAGATCATTCGAAGTGGAGTTATGGGATACTCCAGAATCAAGTGAAGATGAGTAGCGGGGAATAAGAATGGATTTTTTGAACCGCAGGGAACGTTCCAAAATTCAAAGGAATCGAGTCAAAAGAGAGAGATTCAACTCGAATGAAAGTGATTCTGTAAATACATCTACTCCATATGCTGAGTTTTGCCTAGAGCTAACCAAAGCTCTGATACCAACTATAACAACCCGGTATTTTCAACCATTCGCATCCATTGTAAGTGTATAGATAGACACACATGCCGGAATTGAATTGCTCAAAATACCGCGTTGTAAATAAAATTTTGGCAAACCTCAGAATATACAGTAAATAAAATCACAGATCACAGACACAGAGTATATAATAATGTAGAGGAAGTAAAAGAGATAGTAGTTCATGAAGCTACTAAAAAAAATATAAGATACATCAGAGTTAAATGAGATACAACAGAAGAGTAACAAGATACATCACTGAAACACTGGATACTGAAACAAAATAGAAGGCTGGATCTTCAAGGAAAGCTCCAACTCCGAAGGTGAATCTTGAATGCTAACTCAATCAATCTGACCCGAGCGTAAAGCAAAACACAAAACCCTCGAGTCAGGGCATAAATACTTATAAACTGTAAATCAACTCAAGTGAACAGTAACAAAATGCATCAATAACTTAAAGGATGCTTGGGATCGCCCATCCTCTAAGGATCCGTTAAACTATTTACTATATAGTAATATACGCTATATACGGTAGTGTCTAATCAGTAAAGTATAATCATATAGAAACTAGCGTTAAGGGGATGGTGAACCTTAACGCGGTCGGATCTTTAAAACCAAAATCGTAGTGGGCTCGATATAAGGATATAACACGGCACGCGAGGCAATGCCAGGGTGGATACACCGTTTGCACTCCCGGACCGGTGGTGACGGCAAGCCAGCATCTTCCGCCCACCTCGAACAATACCCCCGAATCAAAGTGGCGCCACCGAATCGAATCACAACAATAATAGAATAGTTTCCGATGGAGCATGCTCGATGAAAGGGTGTGACCCTTTGTGTAGCCCGGTATAGCTCCTGTTTTAGTCATATATGCCAACTCACGGGAGTTGGGTCCACGTAACATACCTCGAGAACGTCGCCACCATCCTACTTCATTCTGGAATCTCCACCGCGTACACAGTTCTTAAAGTGGTTTTCGGTATTGTCCGGCTATAAGACAATATCCGATCCCGGTCTCTTTAACAACCAATCTTTATTATAACCCATGGATATTTATTTCAAATAATTTATACTTTCAAGACCAAAATATCATACTCATTTCAAAACAATATCACAATTGTAACATTTCCATTTCAAAAAAAATTCAATATTATATCATTCAAATAAAACCCAAATTTTCAAATCATTGAATATTTCTTTAAATTTATTAAACTTGAAATATTCCTTTAAATTATCATAGAATTTTGTAAATGTTACCTTAAGGAATCATAGCATTTTCGGAATGTACTACTTTCCACTTTACATTGTATATAATCAATGTATTGATAAGCTTAAAATTTTAACATGTCAATTTATCATAGCCTTATAGTTAAATAAACTTTCTTACTGTAATATACAATTTAAACCAAAATTCATATGTTAAGTTAAAAGCACCTTATTAACTTACATTATTATTACAATAAGTAACATTTATCATTTTAATCAATTTAAAATACACCATTACATAGATTAAAATCTACGCGTCAAATGTACGTTTTAAATTTTATATTCCTATTACAATGATGAACATTTATTAATTAAATCAATACCACACTACTTAAAACTTTACACGTTTCTTTCTTAATTAAAACTTTACATGTTCTTGCATTAATTAAAACTTATACCATTCTTCATTAATTAGGAATTTACATGTTCCTATCATTAATTAGAACACCATACGTTCTTTCATTAATTAAAACACCATACGTTCTTTCATTAATTAAAACACCATATGTTCTTTCATTAATTATAACCGATACGTTTCTTTCATAAATTAAAACCTATACGTTTCTTTCATAAATTAAAACCTATACGTTTCTTTCATAAATTAAAACCTGTACGTTTCTTTCATAAATTAAAACCTATACGTTTCTTTCATAAATTAAAACTTAACATTTCAGATTTATATTACCTTTTCACAATTTTAACTAAACTTCCAGTTTATTTAATTAATTTAACATCTTTAGTTAAAACTCAAATTTCACATTTTCAAGTCAAGTTATATTTTAAAATTTCATTTTCAACAGTCATTTATTCAACCACTTAAATTTATAGAAAATCAATAATTCTTTAATAAATCACTTAAATTCAAATATAAATCAATTTATCATATTTACCATTTTCCAAATAAAATTAAAGACCATTTTATTCATGTAACTTAAATATCATTTTTAGTCAAAATTCGAAATTTCAAACATAAGTTATATTTCAAAAATCCAGTTAATCCATTCATAAATTACATTTTTAACATATAGAAAAATCAAAATTTATTTATTTAAAAACCTTTCAAAATCTATTTAAATCAAATTTCATAATTTTATATTTTTAAAATACTTAAAATATTCAAAGCACTTTATAGAATAACCACGGGTCTGTATATAGTTTTCTAACCTAGGTCAAGTGATACGGATATGTATCATTTCAATCCGCAGTTTAAAAGGTAAAAATCCGGGTTCTATCATTTCAAACCCGCAATCCCAAGTATAGATAAATAAATAAAATAACTCAGGCTTATCATTTCAGCCCATAATGATTTTTATCCTAACAGGGAACTTGCAGTGTGATCGTATACAGAAATAATTTAAACAATGTCAATATCACAATATACAGTCATGTATCAGATGTCAGGTGAAAATTAACAGTTTTAACATGGTAATAACACGACATAGCATATCATATGATCATCATTAACTTGCATAAACATTTTACATTACTAAACACTTGTCATCAATCCATTTTTCATAAGTATACATGTCAGAGTGAGAAAGACTCACCTTTTTCAAAGCCAGAGACCAAAACAACATACAAGCACGACTCCAAAGGCACGACAAGCACAATTTCACGACTTTTGATTTGAGTTGAAAGATAGCCAAGATATGATTTTGTATCACCAACCCAAAGCAAAACAATGAAAGATGAACAAATGAAATAAAACAAGAGTGAAAAGAAGAAAGAAAGAAAAAAAAAGAGAAAAAAATGAAAGGAAAAGCATGCGCCGGTTCATACCTTCAGGAGATGCTTACGCAAATTTTGATGGAAGCAAAATGAATAATTTATGGTATGGAACTTTTGAACGTGAAATATATATTAACATTGCTCACTAATTTATGTAGAGGGCAGGCAAGAGAAAAATGCTTGAACGGTAGAGGCAAATTAAGGCATTCAATTCTATCCAATAGGTGGAAACGTATAGGAGGCAAGAAGGAAAGAAATAATTCACACACGGAAATGATTTAAGGCAAGATTTGAGCAAGATTTTGGATTCTCAAAAGAGAATATACAGCTGAAAACTTTGCATTGTTAATGCAAGAAAAAAAAATCAAATAGATAACGAAAAGGCAAGAGCAACAATTAAATATATACCCAAAGTAACGTGCAAATTATTTTGTTTCTCTTATTAAATAACGTACAAATTACTTTGTTTTCTCTTATTAAATAAATTTAAAACACTAACGTTTCTATTAGGAAAATAAACCATCACTTTAAACTAAAATTTAATAGCTATTGTACCATAATTAATAACATTTGATTTAGCTTCATCCAATTGATTGTTAAATTTAAAGTTAAGAAACAGATGTAAACATATGTAAAAGAAATGTAAAGTTTATTTCCCGTTTCACACTAATTATTACTAACTTTTAAAAAAAAAAAGGTATATAACATATCTGACCAAAACAAAAGTGAAACAAATGTTACACAATTGTATACAGTTCAAGATGAAAATTTTGCCTTTAGAATTATAAAATTTAGAATTTCTATTAAAGTTACACTTTTTTTATCCAAATCAAATTTTCAAACATTGTTTATTTTTATTTGGGCAAATGATCAGAAATCATTTCAAGAAAATTTCCACAATTAGATTTTTAAGAAAACAAAAGCCAAAGTCTTTAAATAAATGAAAAAAATAAAATTTAGGGAAAACAAGTAGAAAAGTAAGAAAAAGAAAGGGAAGCCATTACCAGATCTTTGAAGCCGTGAGAAACAAATGAAAATGATCTTTTTTTTTCACGTCAAAACCTAATGAGATGACGGCTACATTAGGGTTTTACACGGCTAAGGCAATTAATTGAGGAGTTTAAGGAAATGAAGGGTTTGGGCAAATAAAAGGGCTTACGTTTCAAAGTGATTTACAATCTTCCATATTCTTTTCCTTTTAAAACTTTGCATAAACAAAATTTCAGGAGAAAATACTTTACAAACCGTAATCAATTCGAAATATGAGGTAACAAATAGTATAATTTGAAAAAAATATAAAATAATGAAGAAAATGCCTTAAAAATACCAAACAGTGTTCTAAAATTGTGCATAAATCACTGTTAGTCTTGGAAAATTATACATTTCATTATAAAATTATTATGAAGTGGAAAGGAATGTTTTCATGTGAAAATTAGGTAAGAAATGTACAGCTACAATAAAGAAAGGAACGGTCAAAGGAAATTAAATCTATTAATTGGAAAAGAAACGGAAGAAGAAACGCTAAAACGGTTTTACGTTTCTTTGCTTTCAAACCTTTTAAACTTCCTATATATATATTCATATACATCTAAATAACTGAAAATAATTAAAATCTCAGTTAAAATTCGAAAATATAATAGATAAACAAAATATTAATAATTAAATATTAAATTAGATATGATTAAAATAGGAAAAATAGCACAGAAAATGAAAACTTGACTTAAAAATTAGAAATAACTTCAATACACTTTGGAAAAATTTACTTTGATTTAAATATATGTAAAATGAATAAAATAAAGTAAAACACAGCAAATAACAGTGAGTGCATAAAATAAATAAATAAATTTTAATTATATATAATTAAATTAAGAAAATGGCTTAAAATTGTAGACTAGGCTTTTAAAATTAGAAATAAATTCAAATGAACTTTAGAAAAATTATATTATCATTTTAAAAATACTTAAAAGTCAAAATATACATTATATAACATATTATCACATATTAAAATAAAATAAAACAAAGAAGAAGTAATTTATACAATTTAAAATAGTCATTGTTAAATAACTCTATATACGCACAATATTGTAAAGGGTATAACTTTCACAATTTACATCCAATTTCAACGAAACGAAAAGTGGTGTTCTTAAAATTTTATGTACTTTCATAGTAAAAGAAAAAATTTAAAATTTTAAACTTTTAAACTTTTAAGTTGAAAGTCACAGTTTGACTATTTTGAACAAAATCAGCATTTCAGGCAAATATTTCAACTTACACAAGTTTGGGATTATAACTCATAAAAATCAAGATTATATTTAAATAATAAATTAAATCATTTCAAATAAGTAAAAATAAAAGTTTTTTTTTAAACCAAAATTTTACATTAAAATAATTAAAATATACAATAAAATAATTACAAAATATAGGGTTGTTACAGTGAAGCAACTTAAATATTTCATTTTTATATAATTATTAACTTCTTTTGGATTATTTAAGTGAAATGTAGGTTATGGAAGCAATTTCTACTGCTTTTGGTTTAATAATTAAGCGTTAACTGCCCGACAAATAGGTACGTTTTCGGATTACAGTTTTATAGCGCTATTATATATATTTTTCCCGCTGTGATATATTATTTTGAAATATTGTTGTATATTGTTATATCTGATATTCTATTTTCTCTAGAGCATCTCCGTACAAAGGAGACGTTGTCGATATTTTCCGTAATATTTTGAACTTAGAAAATTTTGAAAAATGTTTTCCAAATTTTGTTAATTTGAGTATAAAAAGATTTAACAGTTATAAATTGATATTTTATTTAAATTATTAAATTTTGTAAATCTATTTGTTTATAAAGTTAATATTTTTGAATAAGATGTATTGACTACTTGATTCTTCTTTTCCCCTCCTTTTTCTTTTTCGAGGACGAAAAGTTTTGAGTGGAGGAGAGTGTAACGTCCCGTAAAATTCGATAATTAAATTGGTTTAATTAATAATATTTTTGTAATTAAAATAAAAAATTTATAATTTATATTGAAGTAAATGTTAAGAATGAATTGTAGCAATGATTATTAAAAAAAATATTGATAATTGAAGTGAAATCACATTTTAAATGAAATAGTGCAAATTGTTGCACTTGGTTAAAATGGAAAATAAGTAAATAAAGGTAAGTGTTGGATTTAACCAATGAAATATTGGATTTACCAAGGAAATAATAGATAGTTAATGGAAATTATATGAAATTAGTATTATGAAAATAAATGGTAATATTGATTGGTAAGTAAAAAAAGCTTATTAATGCGACTGAAGGTTAATGGTAACGATTATTTTACATTACCTATTTATGTAGCTTGTTAATTTAAAATTGTAAATCGGTTACAATAATTTTAATTTAATATTACGTTAATGTTAATTAAAGTAATATTTGGAAATAATGTTAATGTTATTCATAATTGGACAATTTGTTGAATTATAATAATGGGAATAAAGATTTATCAACTTATTGGGATTTGAACTATAATAATTGGAGTAATTACAATTAAATGAAATTAAATTTTTAATTATTACGTTAATTTAAATCAAGATGGAATTTGAGAATATAATGTAATAGATCATGGACCCAATGTTAATTTTATCCATTTGACCATGATGAATTGAATAATAAGAATGAAAATTAAATTCAACGGAATTATTGAAAATTTGATTTTTAATTTCTGAATCTAGTGAAAATGAAATTTAATGCTGAAATTGATCAATGAATCAACATTGAAGTGACATTTAAATTTGTGTTAAATTTTGGTAAATATCCAAGTAATTTAAAATGGGAGAAATTGTGATTTATAAATTTGAATTGAAATTTGATTTAATTAATTTAATATTAATTTACTTAATTAACTAGAAAATAGCCATTTTGTCCACTGACTCGGATTTTGGCGAAACTAGCTTCATCGGATCCGTAACGGTGAATTATAATAGGATTTCAAGTTTCATAGCGATCAGACTTGTCGTTTGATCGTATGGGCTCGAAACGCCTAGAAATCCTTTAATTGAAATCAATTTAAATCAATTTGAGACAAACTGAATTTTTCATAACTTATTCATATGATGAAATTTGGACTTGAAACCTATTCCATCGATTTTAAAATATTTAAAAACATCTATTTCGATATATGGGTTGACCCAATTTCGTCCCGGAGTTAGAACGGGCTTTTTCAGGCCATTTTATCGTTCAACGCGTATATCCAATCGATCCGGTCCATTCTAATTTCAGCTTGCCTATATATACCCTATTATAAACCCTAGCCTATTTCTTATGTCACTATTCTGTAGGTACAATTCCAATTGCTTCTCTTCCTCAATGGCCGAAACCCTAAAACTCCTCAGTCCAATTTCAATTTCAAAATTCAAAGCCAAAAATTCAAACTTCTTAAATACTATCAAATTTTATATCAATCTGAAGTTCTCGAAGAGCGTAATCTTCTGGTGTGATTCGTTTTTCAAATCGGTACACCGTTTGCCCAGAATTCTCTAATCAATTGTCTGCCATCCATTGCGTCGAAATCGATTCTGCCTGATCGACAAATTGGTGGTACCGTAGCGTAGAGATCGACGAGAGGAATGCATCCGTATGGATTTTGTATCGAATTGATGGTCGGATTGAGGTGGATAATTCGATTAGGGTTGTAATTATGGGGCGGCGGCTGCCTCCATCATCCACGTCGTTGGCCTTGGGAAGCAAGGGGGTGTACGCATGCGTCTTTAGGGGGTGGTAGCGAACCCCAGGCGACGGCGGCGTGCTCCAGGGTAGCGCGCCCGTTCGAGCGGTGGCGGCTGGTAATGGTTCATACGCGTGCGAATTAGGGTTCTGGTAGGACTTCGTACAGGGGACGATGACGTGGCATTGAGGGGAAGATTATGGTTTCTTCTATTTTTAATTTTAAAAAATTAAATTCAAACACTAATCGTTATAACTTTTACATACGGACTCGGATTCGTACGTGGTTTTCTCTGCTGGGATTGTAATAAAATTCCGGACATTTTGGCATCCGTATGGACGAATTCTGAGATTGTACAATTTTGGGTTTAAATTGGATCAAAATTCAATTTAAATTCAAAAGGTGAGTGTTTTAACCCACTCACAACTTCTAAAATTTCTTATGTTTGTTAAATTGATCTATGATGTGATTAGAAGTATATTTATGAATGTTTGGCATATTTTATCATCATTCCAGTTAAATTGAATTTATTGAGTCAAATTGTTATTTAATTTATTATTGCATATAAACTGCCAGTTAAATTGTTATTTAAATTTGTTATTGAATATAAACTGCCAGTAAACACCTATTATTTATTGATGTTATTGTTTGAATTGGATGATGATTGTTATAAATGGTTGATGATTGATATTGGATGATTGGATGTTGTATTTTATATCGTTATAAACTGCAAGTTGTTATGCATTTCTATTTCATTCAGGATTGCGGTTTGAAATGATATATAACTGTATTTTTATTTTTAAATTACGGATTGAAATGATAAATATCCATATCACTTGACCATAGGGTAGAAAATTATATACAAACACCGTGATCTATATATAAAAATATTTTGAAATGATTTTCTATGGTTTTGTAAAGAAATATATGGTTTTATATCAATATTGATTTAGATACTATATCAATGTTAGTTTATTATTGATTTTTAGCTATGTGTTAAATAAGTTAATAATAAAGTGATTCTATTTAAAATATAATATGGTTAAGTATTTATTTAAATTATATTTTAATATAGAATTGATGATGATTTCAATAAATTAAGGTTGAAAGATAATTGGATATTGATCTGGAATTTGTTTAATTGAGAATTTTATTTAATAAAAATCGATTTGGGACTCATTGAATTTGAGATTTTAAATGATTTTAACTTGATTTTTGTTTAACGTTATATAAATGAATACATAAAGTTTGAATAAGCGAGGGAAATATTCAGTTATTTGAAATTTGAGTTTTATTTAAATGATAATGGATTTACCATGTAAATATTTCAAACTAAATAATAGAACATTGAATTGTTGAATCGTAATTTCCAACCATAGTTTTGAAATTGTTTAATACTCAAAGTTTGATATATATTGAAATTGAAATGGCTTATTGAAACTGAAAGTGAGTTGAAAAATTTTGAATCGAGATTTAATTTAAAGTGAATAAAATTGTAAAGTCTAGGAAATTATTTTATTTTATAAAGTAAATTTTAAATTCAAACTATTTTATTTTATATATTGTTTGAATATCGACTATTTAATTTTTGGAAGTTATGTTTTTGAAGCTATAAAATTCGAGGTATTATGTTTTGAAAGGTTATATTTCAAGCGTTTGGTTTCGAAATAGTAAAATTTTGAAAGTGTTATGATTTTGGAAAGGATATATTTGAAATAAAAATGATATTATATTGATTTGGGTTTTATAAAAATGATATCATATTTATTTGGTTTTTGAAAGGGAACCAATATAGTATTTATATGGTTTTGAAATAGATATTATATTCTGGTTTTAAAAGTATAAACTATTTTGAAAAGACCGCAGTGTTATAATAACATTTGGTCGTTAAAGAGCTAGGGATCGGAAGTTGTCATACTCTCTGTAACAACCCGCATATTTTACGATTAAGTATTTAAATATTTTATTTAAATATTTCATCGTTGGTCGGATTTTTGTCCGAAAAAGCTACTTTTTGCAAACAGTCAAATTAGGACTCAAGACTACTCCCATTGAGTTCAAAATGACGTTTGCGATCTTTTTAAGTATAAACTTTGATATGTTTGGAGATAGTAGAATTTTGCTACTTTTTCACTTAGGGCTTTGGTTTGGGTTTCAGCCCATTAACCTAACATATGAACCCAACTCCACTCCAACTCTTCATTTCTTCATTTCTAATTCCTAGTACTCAAGCTTTAGCAACAATGGTGAGTGGAATGGGAAATTAAAACTCCAAACCCTAGTTTCCATTTACAAATCAAGTTCTAGCTCCAAATCAATAGAAGAAGCTTTGGTAAGCCTCCTCCTCTTCTTCTCCAACTCATTCTCTTATCAATTTCAGAAATTCCTAAACCTAACTTTGGGAATGTTCTTCTTTTAAAGCATAGATTCAAGCTCATTTGGGTTGTGTGGAAGAGTGGTTGATTCTCCCTTTTTCTTTCAAGCTTCTTCTTCATTGTTTTTGTGAAAAGGTGAGATTTTTATCCACATCTTTGTCTATAATTATCTTCGATTGTTAGGTATGAATTCCTAACACTTATTCTTATGCAATTGATTTTGGTTTGGATTGATTTGGTGTATATTCCAATTTTTGATGTTTTGAAATCAAAATCTATGAAAATCCTTTTATGGATATTTTGACATTGATATTTGAGGCGTATCGAAGAGCCGTTAAGGATGGGTTGCCGTTTGGCGTTAATCCTTAGTCGTTGTCGCTCGATCGATCGCTTCCTGTATCCATTTGGCCATTTTTGGCCCAGGTTCAGGGAATGCCCTGAATCCCAGTTTCAGACGTCTGAAACGTTAGATTCAGACGTCTGAATATTATACTGGGAATATTTGTATTCCCAGATTCAGACGTCTGAATCTATATTTCAGGCGTCTGAATTAGTTTGTTTTGGACCAGAAAGGAAATAGGCTAAAAATTGCCTATTTCAGACGTCTGAAATATACTCTGGAAAACTTTTGGTTTTCCAGATTCAGACGTCTGAATCCTTGATTTCAGACGTCTGAATCTGCACTTTTTGCCTATATTGCCTATTTTGTTTGAATTTCCAATTTAAATCGATTCGTTGCCCCCACCTTGCGGGGTTGCCACCCCCTTGGACCCCCCCTCCGTAGGGGATCTTATCTGAAAAACATTCAACAGAACTTGCTTTGTTGAGATGCTGAGTTGACCATTCTTCGAAACAAACTATCTTGGCTTCTCGATCGATTTTATGGTATCACGGCCTTGCTAAAAAGGCGGGATAACAACTTTAGAAATATGAAGGTTTCAATACTGGTAGTAAATATCAAAACTCTATCAGCAAAATGATTTCAACCCTATTTTCAATAACAAAGCTCTTTTCTTAAACCATTTTCCAATCTACTAGTATATACAAACCTTTACCTCACTCGGATGAGAAATCTAATTAAACGGCTTAGTAAAACAAGTGGTATGAAACGCTTGCGTTCACTTCATCGGTTAATTCTTGGACTTGTTCGATTGAACCTCTTGTGACAATTTTCTAGTGAAGATTTACAATTTGTTTGTAAATATTTAAGTTAAGCAAGTGGTTATGGGACACGAAGCTAAACTTTTATATTTACTAGCTTAGTGTAATTGACACTTTTCGTTGATCATGACGATCATTTTATGATTTAGACTAGCAATTGTGAGATGTCTCTTTGTTTGCAAAGTTAGACTAGACATCATTGGTGTGATTCCGACTCACACATATCTCTTTGTCCGCAAGGTTAATCTAGACACCATTTGTGTGATTCCACTCACACATACCTTTTTGTTGCGAGGTTAGGCTAGACACCATTTGTGTGATTCCACTCACACATACCTTTTTTCTTTTTGGTTAGGCTAGACCTCATCTGGGTGATTCCGACTCACCCATATGGGGTAGCTCCCCATGGTCTTCGGACCAACATGTGATAGGCCTCTTTCCCTTTTTATGTGATTTTTGGATTTCTTGTGTTGATTTCTGGAATTTATGTCATTGACTTGTTATGAGTACAAGTTTAGGGTATGATGCCCTCTTTGGATCTTTGAGAAGAATCTTGTGATATTGATTTAACTCTTATTGATTGATCTTCTGTTGATCATCATTTGCATACTTATAGTAGTATGTCAGTATGGATATTTATGTTTATGCCATATCTTTTATTTTATACCATGTCATCTGATATTTATAGCTAGACTGATCCATTTATTATTTTCTTAAATAATACTCGGGTCAGACCGAGATGTTACAGGTGCTTCTGCTTGACTTCTTCCCGGGATTTGCTACTTTGAATTTGGCTAACTATTTAGATTAGCAGTTTTTGTTGTACACACTTGAGATATAGACTCATAGTTGTATTCTTTTGTATAGCATGTGTTGCTATTCTTTTGTATTATTGTGGATCTTTTTGACCACTACTTTGATGTACACTTTCATGTGTTAGTTATATATTCATATCTTCTTCCGCCTTTGTGATATGGATGTCTGTGACTGATTTGTGTTATGCTTATTTCTATGTTTGTTTCCGAAGATTATTTATAGCCACCGTGTGATAAGCAATCACATAGATGGTCGCTCCTCAACAGCCTTATTCTCCGTGCTAGTTGACAGCACTACACCGTCGTGTTCTTGGCTAGCGTGGGTATAGAGGTGGGGCATCACACTCTCTGCCAACTTCGAAAACCATTTTAACAGCCGTGTACGCGTTGAATATTCCAAAATGAAGTAGGATGGTGGCCGCGTTTCCGTTGAGGTAAATACGTGGTCCCGACTCCCGTGAGTTGGCATAAGCTGGCTAGAACAGGAGCGATTGATGGGCTAATGAGGTAGCACCTTTGATCAGACACATCCCTTCGATATTATACTTTGACTTTTGGATTGATTCAGTGGCCACTTTTGATTTTTATTTGGGGGTGTGGCTCGAGGTGGGCGGTAGCTGCGGCTATGCATTACCACCGGCCCGAAAGCGTAATTGGTACATCTACCCTAGCATTGCCTAGTTGTGCCGTGTCACCTACCCTAGCGCGCCTTGTACGAGTTTGGTTTTCTTCCGTAGCCCGTGTGGTATCCTCTGGTGGCTTCGCGATTAAGAGGGACCATGATACTGGATGGACTACTGGGACTATTACGTGTTAAGGTGGAAAATGTAAATCCTTAATGCTATTTAAAAGTAAATTTATTTTACTATAGACATTATTATAATAGCGAAATATTACTACATAGTAAATAGTGTAACGGATCCTTAGGAGATGTGAATCCTGAGAATCTCTTAAGTTACTGCACTCACATTAGACACTGGATAGAAGATGTCAAATCCCGTAAACATCTCCGACGCCGTTTACACTCATATTTTTTACCATTGATTAAACTTACATAAGATCTTTTAGTTCTGACTCGAGTGTTTGTCTTTTCAGTTCGCTCGGGTCAGCCTGAGCATTTCAGGATTTGGAAGACCGTATTCTGGAGGACGAAGTTGAACATTTATTATTATTATTTATTATAGTATTCCACTACATCCATACTGTTCCGCTGCATTATTTATTGTTCTCTGGTATGTGTAACTCTGATATGTATTGTATAAGTATAATTGAATATTTTGTAAAACATCTTCATGAACTTTTTATTTGATTATTATATTTTATCATTCCGCTGCATGATTCCGTTTGTTTATTTCTTTCTCTCTTTTTCTTATTCACCCCAATAACAATCCGCTCTTTTGTATGGTTTGAGTTTGACGTGTGTGGTTTATCGTTGATTTTAAACGTACAAATAGGCGGGATGCTACAGGAAAAAACCCTACATCAACTTCGGGTCAGGAAGAAAATGAACCGGGTTTCTCCGGGTCGTTTTGGTAAAAACTCAGAGCAAGCATCAGGGATTTGAGGCGGTGGACCGAAGTTGAACCCGAAGTCGACCCTTGACCAGTATTTTCCAATCTTATAATTTTTATAACTTTTTCATATGAGCTCGGATTCATACGCGGTTTGTTTTGCTGGGATCGTATTAGAATTACGAACATTATGTTTTTTTTGAGACCGTTCAAATTTTGGGCTTATTTTGAATTTAAATTCAATTTAAATTCAAAGGTGAGTGTTTTTTTACCCACTCACAACTTCTAAAATTTCTTATGTTTGTTAAATTGATTTATGATGTGATTTGAAATTTATTTATGAATGTTGGCATATTTTTCATCATCATCTCAGTTAAATTGAATTTATTGAATTAAATTGTTATTTAATTTATTATTGTATATAAACTACCAGTTAATTTGTTATTTAATTTATTATTGCATATAAACTGCCAGTAAAATTCTTATTAAGTATTATCTGTTCTATATTGATGTTATTGATTGAATTGGATGATGATTATAATAAATGTTTGATGGTTGATATTGGATGAATGAATGTTGTATTTTATATTATTATAAACTGTAAGTTGTTATGGATTTTTATTTTTTGGGATTTTGGTTTGAAAAGATATATAACCGTATCTATGTTTTAAATTACGGATTAAAATGATAAATATCCGTATCACTTGACCATATGATAGAAAATTATATACAGACACCGTGGTCTATATATAAAAATATATTTTTAAATTGATTTCTATTGTTTTTGGAAAGAAATACATGGTTTTATATAAATATTGATTTTAGATATTACATAAATGCTATTTTATATATATAGTCAAATTCTTGACTTGAGCTATGTATAAATATTGTTGATATAAATAAGTCTAATAATAAAGGTTGATTTTATTTAAAATATAATATGGTTAAGTATTTATTTAAATTATATTTTAATATAGAATTTATAATGTTTTCAATAAATTAAGGTTGAAAGATAAATTGAAAATTTATTTTAAATTGTATTTAATTAAGAATTTTATTTAATAAAAATCGATTTGGGACTCATTGAATTTTTGATTTTATTGAATATGTTTTTTAACTTGATTTTGTCCAAGGTTGTATAAATGAATATATCAAGTTTGAATAACGCGAGGGAAATATTGAGTTATTTGAAATTGGAGTTCATTTGAATAATATTGGAATTATTAAGTAAATATTTCAAAACTAAATAATAGTAAACTAAATTTGATATATATAATGTTAACAAATTTAGTTTTGAAATGTTTAATATTGAGAGCTTTGAAATCTACTGAAATGGTTTATTTGGAGGTTCGAATCCATAATTGAAATAGATATAAACTGAAATTATTTATTGAAGACTGAAAGTGAGTTGAAAGTTATGAATTGAGATTTAATTCAAAGTGAATAAAATTGTGAAGTCGAGGAAATTATTTTACTTTAAAAAGTAATTTTAAATTTAAACTATTTTATTTTATATACTGTTTGAATATCCAAACCGTTCAAGTAGTGGAAATTATGGTTTAAAGGCTACGAAATTCAAAGTATTATGTTTTGAAAGGTTATATTTCAAGCGTTTGGTTTCAAAATATGATAACTTTGAAAGTGTAATGGTTTTAGAAAAGGATATATTTGAAATGAAAATGATATCATATCGATTTGGTTTTGAAAGAGCAATGATATTTGGTTTTAAAGAATAAACTATTTTGAAACTGACTGCGGTGTTATAATAACGTTTGGTTGTTAAAGAGACTAGGATCGGAAGTTGTCATACTCTCTGCCAACTTTGAAAACCACTTTAACAACCGTGTATACGGTGGAGATTCCAGAATGAAGTAGGATGGTGGCCGCGTTTCCTTTGAGGTATATACGTGGACCCGACTCCCGTGAGTTGGCATAAGGTGGCTAAAATAGGAGCGATTGATGGGCTAAGAAGGTAGCAGCTTTTATCGGACACACTTCTTCGATACCATTCTATTACTTTGTGATTGATTTGGGCCCTTTTGATTTTGGGGGTGTGGCTCGAGGTGGGCGGTAGTAGCTGTAACGACCCACTACTTTGGACCATTCGAATCGACAATAATCCACACATGTCAGACTTGAATAATTAAAAATAACAGATTATAATAAAATTTGGAGCAAATAAAACCAAACACAGAATCATAGACGTAGAATATCAGAATAACTCGTAGCGGAAATTAATACCATAGTAGTTCATGAAGCTACTATATACATACTCTCAAAACATATACAAAATATCATAATTTAAAAGTGGATACAATAGAAGTCTGGATACATACACAACAATACAAAGGCAGATACCGAATAGGAACTAACTAGAAGGAGTAAACGAATAGATAGACGGATAAGCTCCAGCAAAACTCTAGCTCCATAAGGTAATTCTCAAGCTAACCCGAGCATAAAGTAAAACACAAACACTCGAGTCAGGACATACATACTTATACAATGTAAACCAACTCAAGTGAACTGTAATAGCAATGCACAATAACTTAAACGATGTTTGGGATCGCCCATCCTTTAAGGATCAGTCAAACCATCAATTAAGCAAAAATAACCACTATCATATAAATGTCCATATTAAAATAATTATTGCAAATAACAGTGCTAATGTGACTAGGGTAGCGTCGAGCTGCAGTTACCGCTCACCTCTAGCCACACTCTTAAAATCAAAGGTGTGCATGAACAATCACTAGGAAATCAAACGACATACAGAGAAGTATACCCGTGGTTATAAATTTCAAAATGATTTGTAATTCCAAATTAAAATCATTCATTTAAACCATTAAAAGTGAAGTCGTTATACTTGCAAATCAAATATTCAATTCCCAAAATTTTAGCCTCTTTAGAGTTCATTTATTTAGTTAAAACTTCAAAACATCCAAATTTCAGCCTTTCACAGCATTTAAAAAAATGTTGTGGTAAGTTATACTTGAAAACAATTCATTTCAGCAAAGACAACATTTAAAACTACTGTAATAGTTCAATTATATTCAAAAATCTCATTTTGGCCAACTGCAGCACTTAACAAGTGCTACAATAGCCCTTAGTTAATTTTAACCATTTTAGTTCACTTCTACAACTACAACGCTTACAAGGTGTTATAATATCCTTAACTTCATATTTTAAGTTAACTTCAAAAATGATAGCATCTCTGAAGTGCTGTTATTTAATTTCCAAATTTCAATGTAATTCCAGCAACAAATAAACTTTGATTTAATCCTTTAAACATTATAAAAATCATATTTTAACACTCAAAAATATTCATTAAAATACCTGAGCGAATTGAAAAGACAAAACACTCGAGTTAGAACTAAAAGATCTTATGTAAGTTAAATCAACGGTAAATAATACGAGTGGAATGACGTCAGAGATGTTTACGGGGTTTGACATCTCCTATCTAGTGTCTAACGTGAGTGCAGTAACTTAAGAGATGCTTAGGATTGACATCTACTAAGGATCCATTAAAGTATTGACTATGTAGTAATATTTCGCTATTATAATAATGTCTATAGTAAAATAAACTTACTTTTAAATAGCGTTAAGGGGTTACCCACATAACCCTTACCACATAATAGTCCCAGTAGCCCATCCAGTATCAGCACATCTCTAGATCGGGAGACTACCCTAAATACTCCACGGGCTACGGAAGAAAACAAACTCGTACAAGGTTTGATAGGGTAGGTGATACGGCACAACTAGGCAATGCCAGGGTAGATATACCAAATATACCTCGAGCCACACCCCCAAATCAAAAGAATCAAAAGTGGCCACTGAATAAATCTCAAAGTCAGAATGTAATATCGAAGGAGTGTATCCGATCAGAGGAACGACCTCATCAGCCCGTCGATTGCTCCTGTTTTAACCATGTTATGCCAACTCACGGGAGTCGGGTCCACGTATTTACCTCAAAGAAAACGCCGCCACCATCCTACTTCATTCTGGAATCTCCACCGCGTCCACGGTTGTTAAAGTGGTTTTCGGAGTTGGTAGAGAGTATGACAGCTTCCGATCCCGATCTCTTTAACAACCAAACGTTCGTGGTCATTCTAAATTAATTATACTTCAATATATTTCAAACTTTGAGTATTAAACAATTTCAAAACTAAGGTTGGAAATTACTATTCAATAATTCAATATCCTATTATTTAGTTTTGAAATATTTGCATAATAAATCTATAATCATTTAAATAAGACTCCAATTACCAATAACTAAATACTTCCTTCAATTTATTTATACTATAAATATTCATTTAATTCATCTTGAATAAAAATCCAATTATAAATATCATACCTTTTAAAATTCTAAGTTTAATAAATTTTACATCAACTTATGGAGTTTAATTCTTAAATAAGCTCAATTTCAAATAAATTTCCAATTTACCTTCCAATCTTAATTTATTTAAATCATTATAACCTCTATATTAAAGTATGATTTAAATACTTAACCATATTTTATTTTAATAAAATTAACACCATTATTAAACTTATTATCATTAAACAAATTTATACATAGCTTAATCACATGAATTTAACTATATATAAAATGTTTTCTATAATATCAAAATCAATATTTATTAAACCGTATAATCTTATCCAAAACCATAGAAAACAATTTCAAAATATTTATTTATATAGACCGACGGTGTTTGTATATAATTTTCTATCCTATGGTCAAGTGATACAGATATTTATCATTTCAATTCGTAATTTAAAATAAAAATACGGTTATATATATGTCACGACCCACCATTTCATACCATTCAAATCGACAATAATCCATACATGTAGGACTTGAATGATGTGAAATAACAGATTGTAAACAAATTTGGAGCAAATGAAATCATATACACTGAATCACAGACACAGAACAATCAGAATAAGTCGCAGCGGAATATAAAAATAACATAGTAGTTCATGAAGCTACTATAACAGAGTCTCAAACCAAATACATAATACAGTCTGAAAACAACATAATAAAAATCCCAAATACATAGAAGTTCACTAATACATGAGATAAACTAGAACAACTGAAACAGAAGTAGATATAAATGTAGATAAGCAGAAACTCCAGCAAAGACCAGCTCTGGAAAGAGAATCCGAAGCTTTGAATACTCAAGCTGACCCGAGCGTAAAGCAAAACACAAAAAACTCGAGCCAGGACAATATATACTTATATAATGTAAACCAACTCAAGTGAACTGTAATAAAGATACAAGTAACTTAAAGGATGCCTGGGACCGCCCATCCTCTAAGGATCCGTCAAACTATTTACTATATAGTAATATTGCGCTATTATAATAATGTCTACAGTAAAATAAACATACTTTTAAATAGCATTCCGGGCTACCCATATCACCCTTCACACATAATAGTCCAGTAGTCCATCCAATATCATGACATCTCCAGATCGGGAAACTATCAGAGGATACTACACGGGCTACGGGAGAAAAACAAACTCGTAGTAAAGGCTCGATATGGTAGGTGACACGGCACACAAGGCAATGCCAGGGTAGATATACCAATTACTCACACGGGTTGGTGGTAACGCAGCAGCCACATACGCCCACCCTGAACAACACTCCAAAATCAAGGGATGCACCCAATCAATCACAACAGAAATAGAATGGTATCGAAGAAGTGTGTCCAGCCAGAGGTGCTACCTCCTTTGGCCAAAGATCGCTCCTGTTTTAGCCACCTTAAGCTAAGTCACGGGAGTTAGGTCCATGTAATGTACCTTAGGAACGTCGTCACCATCCTACTTCATTCTGGAATCTTCACCGCGTACACAGTTGTTTAAAGTGGTTTTCGGTATCGACAGAGAGTATGTCCATATCCGATCCTGGTCTCTTTAACAACCAATCGTTATTATAAACCGTAGTTATAAATTTAAAAATGGTATTTATATCAAAAATCAAATATCATTTAACAATTTAATATCCTTTCAAATCCATTTCAAAATATCAAACTTATCATTTCATTTCAAAACCATATTCATTTTATTAAATTTAAAATACCATTTCAATTTACATTTCAAAAATAGTTTATATTGCAAATTGAATTACTTCATTTAAATCATTAAAATGAAGTTATTACATTTAATAATTAAAATATTAAATTTCCAAAGTTTTAAACTTTTAAAAGTTAATTTATTCACTTAAGTTTATCAAAACAGTGAAAATTCACCTTTCGTAGCATTTAGAAAATGCTACGGAAAGTCACATTCAAAACAGTTCAATTTAACAAACGACAGCATTTAAAATGCCGTAATAGGGTTACATTAGTTTCAGAGAAAACTTAGTTAAATTCAACAATTATAGCACTTACAAAAATGCAATAATGGCCTTTAATTAAATTTAACCATTTTGTTCATTTATATCAACTACAACATTTACAAATGCTGTAACATCATTTACATTAGAAATAATAGCATTTCAGAAATGAAGTTAATTAACTTCAAATATTCAATATAATTTCACAAACAATTATATTTTTATTTAAATCATTTTTAACTTATAAATTCATATAATTTCACTTTTATAATCATAATTTAATTTTCCTTAAATTCATGATTGTATAAAGTTAAATTTCCATTCAAAAAATCAAGATTTAATTATAATTCACTTATTAAATTCCAACACTCAATTCTAAATTCATTAAATTGAATTTCAACTTAACCCTTAAGTTTAAAATTTCAAATATAACTTAATTTCATTTCTATTTACTTAACTTAAAATTCACTTTTAAGCCAAATTCACAAATTTCCAATTTTAGTTATATTTCAAAATTTCAACTTAAATATTCATTTACTTCACATTTTAACTTTATTTAAAAATAAATAATATATTATAAAATAATTTTAAATTCATTTTTAATCCAAATTATCATAAATTTATCATATTTCCAGATTTAATTTAAATTCCATTTAATTTTGAATCAAAATTTCCAAAATAACTTACATTCAAATTTTCTAACTTTTCCATAATTTATTTCACTTGTAAATTTTCATAAAATCAATAATCCTTTACAAAAATCATTTTTAATTGAGTTTAAATCAAAATATTATAATATTTACATTTCTAAAATATTTTAAAATTTTTAGAAAAATGTATTGTAACTACGGGTCTGTATATAATTTTCTACGCTAGGTAAAGTGATACGGGTAATGTATCATTTTAACCCATAATTTACAAAGAAAACCCGAGTTTTATCATTTCAAACCCGCAGTCTCAAGTAAATGAAATAATTTGTAAATCACTCAGGCCTATCATTTCAGCCCATAACGATTTTCCCTTATTCTAAAGTCCGTTCGGGTATGTATCATTTCAACCCATAGTGATTCTAATCTAAAGGGAACTTGCAGTGTGAAAAACTGATATAAATAACAGAACAGCAGAATATAACAGTAACATATGATATAACAGGTGTTTAAGCATGGGTGAACATCATATAATCATAGCATAGCAAATGTAATATGGTGATGCATTTTACGGATTCCAAAGTGGTCAATTTACTAGTTATATAGGTATAAACTGTCTGGTGAGAATAACTCACAGGTTTAGCTGGAGATGACAACTAAAACGCACAACTGAAATCCACACAAGCACGATAACACGATAAAGATTTGAGTAAGAGAGCCAAAGGTCAATTTCCTTGAATACAAATCAAACAAAACAATATAACAATTATAAGCTTTCAACTTAAAAACGATTAAACTATGCTAGAATTAACTGCATAAAACAAAGCTGAAATGCCTTGCACTTGCTTCCAACATTCTTTAGGCTCAGCCATAAGGTTTAATACGTACCTAAAGCAAGGTTTTGATCTAGTTGTGGGTTCAATTGGGTAGGCCTACATGGGTTTGTTGATGGTGCAATGGTGGGTGATGTAAAATAACACTAAACAAGCAACATCACATGATTTCAAGCAAATCAAGGCTCGGCCAAAGCACGGAGGCACGACCATCTCCGGTGCGGTCAAGAGGATGACGTAGCAGAGGGTTTCCGGATGGCTGGAGGTGGTGGTGGTGGAGTAGGTGGCGGCTAAGGTGGTGATGAATTGGAGGAAGTATATGCGGTGCTCGGCTATGGTTTGTAGTTGGAGTTTTGGAGCACTTTATGAAGGATCAACTGCCAGTGGTGGTGTACGGCCTGGTTGGGGTTGTAGAGGAGGTAGTGGAGATGGGTTCTAGGTGGTGGTGGAGGCGGCTAGGCTGAAGGAGGAGCAGGGCCGATCCTAAAAGGAAGAAGAGCAAGAGCAAAAATCAAATAAACAAGCATAAAACAATGGAAAAGGAATAAAGTTTTACCAATTTTTTTTCCAAAGCAAGAGAGGCTGATTTTTTTTCAGAAATGAGAGAAAAAATGTTTATGTGAAGAGAAAATGAGATAGGCGGCCGAAGGAATGAGTGATATGGTAACAAAATTGAAAAGATGTTGGTTGGAAGTGAATAGGTGAGAATACAAAAAGTCTTAAGAAATAAAAAGTCACAAAACTATTCACATTTCTCTATTTCCTTTTCATAAATCTAAATAACTGAAAATACTTATAAATTCAGTTAAAATTCGAAGGTATAACAAATAAACAAAATATAAATAAATAAATATTAATTATATATGATTAAAATAAGAAAATAGCATAAAAAATGAAAACTAGTTTAGAAAATTTGAAAATAATTGGGATAAACTTTAGGAAAATTTTATGGACTTGGAAAATATTTATAAATAAAGATAGGAACATAAAATAAAAATTCATTCACAAAAATAAATAAATAATTTTTAATTATATATAATTTAAATGAAGAAAATAGTAAAAAAATAGAAACTAGCCTTTAAAAATAGGAAATAAATACAATAATTTTTGAAAAAATTCTATTATCACTTTAAAAATTTTTAGAAATGAAATCTCACAAATAAAAAAATTTAAAATAATTTCAAAATGAAATAAATTCAAATTCAAATTATATTCAAAAATCTAGGGTTGTTACACTCTCCCCCACTCAAATCTTTTCGTCCTCGAAAAGAACGGGCAAGGAAAATAAAGAGAAACAAGATAGAAAAACAAAATAGTACCTGAAACGAACAATTCCGGTTTCGAAGCACGAATGCTCTCCTCCGTTTCCTAGGTACAATCTCGATCGTTAGTACTCCACTGTACTTTGACCAGATTAACAGATTTTCTTCTGAGCTGCTTCGTACCTCTGTCGACAATACGAAGTAGCTTCCTCTCAACAGTCAGATTAGGCTTAATATCCAAATTATCAAGAATAGAAGGCTGGACAATAAGAGATGGATCATGAAGATGACGACGAAGATGCGAGACATGGAATACATCATGCACTCCAGAAAGCTTCTCGGGCAAATACAGACGATAAGCCAAAGAACCAACTCTTTCCACAATGCGGAGAGGACCAATGAACCTAGGAGAAAGCTTCCCTCTACGACCAAAGCGAATGACATTCCTCAAGGGAGAAACCTTAAGGAACAACCGATCACGAACAGAAAATTCCCAATTCCGCGTACGCCTATCAGCATATTTCTTCTGCCTATCCTGAGCGGCTCTCAACCTCTTCTTAATCTCTTCAACTTTCTCAGAAGCTTCCAAAATCACATCAGGACCAAGAACCAGACGATTACCGGATTCAATCCAGAAAGATGGAGATCTACAAGGTCGTTCGTATAGAGCAGCAAACAGAGACATTTTGAGACTGGCTTAAATGCAAATATGGAATGAGATAGATAAAAAGATTAAGAATAGACTGAAAAACAGAAGATAAGATTATATCTGATAGCTATTATTGTAGGTGAATTCGGCAAGATGGAGATAATCTTCACAAGATCCTCCATAATCAAGCACACAAGCACGAAGAAGATCCTCGAGAATCTGATTCACTCTTTCCGTTTGACAGTCGGTCTTTGGATGATAAGCAGTGCTTCGATTCAAACGAGTACCCAAAGATTCCTAAAAAGCCTTCCAAAACTGACTGGTAAAGATAGGGTCACGATCACAAACAATACTAAGAGGAACACCATGGAGACGAACAATCTCTCTCATGTAGATCTCAGATAAGCTAGAAGTAGAACGAGTAGACTTGATCGGAATAAAATGAGCGAACTTGGTCAGTCTATCAACAATAACCCAGATACTCTCATTACCCCTCCGAGTCCTCGGTAAACCATCGATGAAATCCATGAAAATCTGTTACCACTTCCAATTGGGAATCTCAAGGGGCCGCAGCAAACCAGGGGTCTTCTGGTGATCGGCTTTGACTTGCTGACAAGTCGCACACCGATTAACAAAGATAGAGATATCCCTCTTCATCCCCTTCCACCAATAAAGCTTCTTCATATCCTGATACATCTTCGACACACCAGGATGGATAGAAAGCCTGGATCGGTGATTCTCCTGAAGCAACTCCTGCCTTAAACCATCAACATTTGGGACACAAATCCTGCCATTAATTCTCAAAATACCTCTATCATCAATCTGAGCTCCACTACTGCTACCACTACCACCAACCCTGCTACGAACACTCTCCTTCATTAATCTAAGCATCTCATCCTCATCCTGCTTAGCCTCCAGAAAAGGAGAAGAAGAAACAACAAGCTGACACAACAAAGCCTTCTTCCGACTCAAAGCATCGGCCACAACATTAGCTTTACCGGGAGTATAGCTAATATCGTGGTCGTAAGAAGCCAGAAACTCAAACCAACGAACTTGCCTCTAATTCAAATCCTTCTGGGAAAAGACATATCTCATAGATTGATGATCGGTGAAAAGCTCAAACTTGGTTCCAAGAAGATGATGCCTCCAAAGCTTCAAAGAAAAGACAACAACAAGCAACTCTAAATCATGAGCAGCATAATTTGCCTCTTGGGTTTTCAACTGACGGCTGGCATAGGCAATGACCCTACCATCCTGCATGAGAACAACACCCAAACCCTCACGACTAGCATCAGTATATACTGTAAATCCCTCACTTCCGTTTGGAACAGTATGAATTGGTGCGGAAGTTAGCTTGCTCTTTAACACATTGAATGCAGCCTTACACTGATCACTCCAGATAATCTTGGCATTCTTACCAGTCAAAGCTGTGAGAGGTGTAGCAATCCGAGCAAAATTCTCAATGAATCTCTGGTAGTAACCGGCAAGGCCCAGAAAACTATGAATATCAGATGGAGTCTTTGGAGTTTCCCAATCCTGAAACATAATAGGAAGAAAATAAGGACAACAAACATATAGAATTATTAAAATGATAAAGAAAAGAGAAGAAAGAAAGACTTACATTGACCGCAGCGACGTTGACTGGATCAACTGAAACTCCATTAGTAGAAACAATATGCCCGAGCTATCGGACTTCATCCTTCTAGAAATGGCATTTAGAAAATTTAGCCTTCAACTGATGATTTTTGAGAGTCTTTAGAACATATTTCAAATGCAACTTATGCTCATCCTTAGTCTTAGAGAAGACAAGGATATCATCAACAATGACTAGCATAAATTTATTAAGCACATCACGAAAAACACGATTCATCAAATCAACAAAGAAAGCAGGAGCATTAGTCAAACCGAAAGGCATGACTAACCATTCATAAAAACCATTCTCAGTGTGGAAAGCAGTCTTGGGAATGCTATCCTCGGCAACCCTGAGCTGGTGAAAACCAGTGGCAAGATCTAGCTAAGAGAATACTGTGGCACCATAAAGCTGATCAAACATGTCATTGAAACGAGGCATTGGGTATCTGTTTTTCATAATGAGCTTGTTCAGCTCTCTATAATCAACACACATCCGAAGAGAACCATCAGACTTGGTGACGAAAACTACCGCAGCTCCCCATTTAGAAAAACTAGGCCTAATCAGACCTTTGGAAGACAAGTCCTCAATTTTCTTTCCCAACTCAACCTTCTCGCGAGGTGCCATTCTTTTAGGAGGAAGAACAGCAGGTCGAGCATCAGGAATAAGATCAATTCGAAAATCAATTTCCCGCTTCGAAGGTAAAGAAGTGACTTCACCAAATACATCGGGATATAATCTAACCACAGGAGTTGAATCAAGATCATCGGGAGAAGAATCCAGAGAATAAATAAAGTTGCCAGCAAAATCCTGAGGCAAGCAGCACTGATTAATCAAGGAATTCCCTTAATCATCAACAAGACGAACAGTCTGGGCTTTACAAGAGATATGTGCATCATGATGCACTAACCAATCCTGACCAAGCAATAAATTAAAAGCATCGAAGCCCAAAACATAAAAATCACCACAAAAGCGATGATCAGAATGGAGAAGTTTCACTTCTCCGATTAAGGTTAGCAGGACCCCCAATAGGATTTGAAGCACATAATGGAACATAAGCGTACTCAGGAGATAAGAGATGCTCAAACTTATCACACAAATCAACAGAAATAAAACTGTGTGAAGCACCAGTATCAAACAACACACAAACAGGATGATGGAATAAAGTAAATGAACCTTGGAGAGTACCTTGGTCATCACTAGGAGCATGAGCAGGTGGAGGAACTGGAGATGAGGTAGAAGTGACAGCAAATATACCAGAAGGAGTACCCCTCTGCTGGGTAGGGCAGTCCTTCTTAAAATGACCAGGTTGGAGATAGATATGGCAAAGATCGCGTCTAGCCAACTGAGCAGGTGGAGGAATAACAACACCAGATAGAGTAGGACAACTATTGGCGCAGTGCCCCTTCTGATCACACCTAAAGCAAGTGATGGAGGAGTGATCAACTTGTTGCCTTTGAGCAGGAGCAGATGATGAAGATCCCAAGCCAGAATGCTTCTGCCAATTCTTCTTCTGCTGTTGGAAATTAGGCTTACGCTTCTTGGAATTAGCAGATGAAGACTGAGCACCGGAAACAGAAGGACCTTTGGATGCGGGATTCTCAAAGCGAACAGTCATATCCATAAGGTGGGTGAAAGAGCCATAAACATGAGAAATGAGCCGACTATAATACTCTGGAGGAGCACCGGCAATAAATTTCTCATTCTTCTTGAGAGGAGTATCAATCAAGTTAGGACCGAACTTGGAAAGTTCATTGAACTTCCTCTCATACTCAGCAAAAGACATGCTACCCTGCTTAAGATCCATAAACACACAATAAAGCTGAGATTTCCCGGCCTCTGGCATCCATTTTGCCACAAAAGCCTCCCTGGAAAAGAGATACAGAAAACAACTTAAGATAGATTCAAAAGAAAGGAACAGATAGGAACAAAATTCCGGATAACACAAAGGATACCTAAACTGCTCCCAAGTAATATCAGCTTCGCCGGTATTAGCCGTAATGGACTCCCACCAATCTAAAGCAGAATCGCGCAACTGCCAAGCTGCTAACTGATGCTTCTGGGCATCAGTAATATCAAGACCAGTAAATTCCCTCTCAAGACTCCGCAACCACTGCTGAGCCTCAATGATACTCACTGAACCGGTGAATAGGATACCACCAAGTTGAGAGAATTCCTTACCAAGAACAGTGAACCTGACTGGAGAAACCGGTTGACGAGCTGGGGCAATACACGACCCATAGCTCTGCATTTCCTCGATTCATCCAGAAAAATATCAAGAATGAATTTAGGACAAGATAAAGAAAAGCCAAAGATAAATTAAGATAAGACAAGATAATTCACTTGGATGAAGATCCTAAAGAAAGGGAAAAATCTAACAAGGTAGATACAAAAGAAAGGAAGTTAAAAAACATTTGAAAATCCTTTAAACCAAGAAAAATTTCTATATCAAAATAATCTTTGAAAATCTTTTTGAAAACATTTTGAAAAATAATTTTATACTTTGAAAATACGACTCTCACAAAGATATGATTCTGAGATTGATTTCACTCATTCTAGGACAGAAATACCCAATCTCTAATGAGTTTTGCTCCGCGGAGGCAATGGTTTGCCAAAAACCAAAGCTCTGATGCCAACTGTCATGACCCGCCATTTCGTACCATTCTAGTCGATAATAATCCACACATGTCAAACTTGAATGATGCGAAATAACAGATTGTAAATAAATTTGGAGCAAATGAAATCAAATACATAGAATCACAGACACAGAACAATCAGAATAACTCACAGCGGAATATAAAAATAACATAGTAGTTCATGAAGCTACTATAACAGAGTCTCAAACCAAATACATAATACAGTCCGAAAACAACATAATAGAAATCCCAAATACATAGAAGTTAACTAATACATGAGATAAACTAGAACAGCTGAAACAGAAGTAGATATAAATGTAGATAAGCAGAAACTCCAGCAAAGACCAGCTTCAGAAAGAGAATCCAAAGCTGTGAATACTCAGGCTGACCCGAGCGTAAAGCAAAACACAAAACACTCGAGTCAGGACAATATATACTTATATAATGTAAACCAACTCAAGTGAACTGTAATAAAGATATAAGTAACTTAAAGGATGCTTGGGACCGCCCATCCTCTAAGGATCCGTCAAACTATTTACTATATAGTAATATTGCGCTATTATAATAATGTCTACAGTAAAATAAACATACTTTTAAATAGCGTTCTGGGCTACCCATATCACCCTTCACATATAATAGTCCCAGTAGTCCATCCAATATCATGACATCTTCAGATCGGGAAACTATCAGAGGATACCACACAGGCTACGGGAGAAAAAAAACTCGTAGTAAAGGCTCGGTATGGTAGGTGACACAGCACACAAGGCAATGCCAGTGTAGATATACCAATTACGCACATGGGCTGGTGGTAACGCAGCAGCCACATATGCCCACCCTGAACAACACTCCAAAATCAAGGGGTGCACCCAATCAATCACAACAGTAATAGAATGGTATCGAAGAAGTGTGTCCAGCCAGAGGTGCTACCTCCTTTGGCCCAAGATCGCTCCTGTTTTAGCCACCTTAAGCTAACTCACGGGAGTTAGGTCCACGTAATGTACCTTAGGAACGTCGTCACCATCATACTTCATTCTGGAATATCCACCGCGTACGTAGTTGTTAAATTGGTTTTCGGTATCGACAAAGAGTATGTCCATATCCAATTCCGGTCTCTTTAACAACCAATCGTTATTATAACCGGTAGTTATAAATTTAAAAATGGTATTTATATCAAAAATAAGTATCATTTAACAATTGAATATCCTTTCAAATCTATTTCAAAATATCTAACTTATCATTTCATTTCAAAACCATATTCATTTTATTAAATTTAAAATACCATTTCAACTTACATTTCAAAAGTAGTTTATATTTCAAATTGAATTACTTTATTTAAATCATTAAAATGAAGTTATTACATTTAATAATTAAAATATTAAATTTCCAAAGTTTTAAACTTTTCAAAGTTAATTTATTCACTTAAGTTTGTCAAAACAGTGAAAATTCATCTTTCGTAGCATTTATAAAATGCTATGGAAAGTCACATTCAAAACAGTTCAATTTAACAAAAGACAGCATTTAAAATGCTGTAATAAGGTTACATTAGTTTTAAAGAAAACTTAGTTAAATTCAACAATTATAGCACTTACAAAAATGTTATGATAGCCTTTAATTAAATTTAGCCATTTGGTTCATTTATATCAACTACAACATTTACAAATGCTGTAATATCATTTACATTAGAAATAATAGCATTTTAGAAATGCAGTTAATTAACTTCAAATATTCAATATAATTTCACAAACATTTATATTTTTATTTAAATCCTTTTTAACTTATAAAATCATATAATTTCACTTTTATAATCATCATTTAATTTTCCTTAAATTCATGATTGTATAAAGTTAAATTTCCATTCAAAAAATCAAGATTTAATGATAATTCACTTATTAAATTCCAACACTCAATTTTAAATTCATTAAATTAAATTTCAAATTAACACTTAAGTTTAAAATTTCAAATATAACTTAATTTCATTTCTATTTACTTAACTTAAAAATCGCAATTAAGCCAAATTCACAAATTTCCAATTTTAGTTATATTTCAAAACTTCAACTTAAATATTCATTCATTTGACATTTTAACTTTTTTCAAAAATAAATAATATGTTATAAAATCATTTTAAATTCATTTTAATCCAAGTTTTCATAAATTTATCATATTTCCAGATTTAATTTAGATTCCATTTAATTTTAAATCAAAATTTCCAAAATAACTTACATTCAAATTTTCTAACTTTTCCATAATTTATTTCACTTGTAAATTTTTAGAAAATCAATAATACTTTACCAAAATCATTTTTAATTAAGTTTAAATCAAAATATTATAATATTTACATTTCTTAAATATTTGAAATTTTTTAGAAAAACATATTTTAACTACGGGTCTGTATATAATTTTCTACGCTAGGTAAAGTGATACGGTTAATATATCATTTCAACCCGTAATTTACAAAGAAAACCCGGGTTTTATCATTTCAATCCCGCTGTCCCAAGTAAATGAAATAATTTGAAAATCGCTCAGGCCTATCATTTCAGCCCATAATGATTCCCTTATTCTAAAGTCCGTTCGGGTATGTATCATTTCAACCCATAGTGATTCTAATCTAAAGGGAACTTGTACTGTGATAAACTGATACAAATAACAGAACAGCAAAATATAACAGTAACATATGATATAACAGGTGTTTAAGCATGGTTGAACATCATATAATCATAGCATAGCAAATGTAATATGGTGATGCATTTTACGGATTCCAAAGTGGTCAATTTACTAGTTATATAGGTATAAACTGTCTGGTGAGAATAACTCACAGGTTTAGCTGGAGACGACAATTGAAACACACAACTGAGATCCATACAAGCACGATAGCATGATAAAGATTCGAACGAGAGAGCCAAAGGTTAATTTCCTTGAATACAAATCAAACAAAACAATATAACAATTATAAGCTTTCAACTCAAAAACTATTAAACTATGCTAGAATTAACATCATAAAACAAAGCTGAAATGCTTTGCACTTGCTTCCAACATTCATTAGGCTCAGCCATAAGGTGGAATACATGTCTAAGGCAAGGTTTTGATCTGGATGTGGGTTCAATTGGGTCGGCATACATGGGTTTGTTGATGGTACAAAGGTGGGTGATGTAAAACAACACTAAACAAGCAACATCACATGATTTCAAGCAAATCATGGCTCGGCCAAAGCACAGGGTGCACAATCATCTATGGTGGGGTCAAGAGGATGACATGGAAGAGGGTTTCAGGTTGGCTGGAGGTGGTGGAGTAGGTGGCGGCTAAGGGGGTGATGAAGTGGTGGAAGTATATGTGTTGCTCGGCTATGGTATGTAGTTGGAGTTTCGGAGCATTTGGTGAACGATCTACCGCATTTGGTAAAGGATCTACCACCGAGTGTGGTGCACGGCCTGGCTGGGGTTGTAGAGGAGGTGGTGGAGGTGGCAAGGCTGAAGGAGGAGCATGGACGATACTAAAAGGAAGAAGGGCAAGAGCAAAAATCAACTAAACAAGCATAAAAACAATGGAAAAGGAATAAAGTTTTACCAATTTTTTTTCCAATGCAAGAGAGGCTGATTTTTTTTCTTCAGAAATGAGAAAAAAATGTTTACGTGAAGAGGAAATGAGACAGGTGGCTGAAGGAATGAGTGATATGGTAACAAAATTGAAAAGATGTTGGTTGGAAGTGAATAGGTGAGAATACAAAAAGTCTTAAGAAATAAAAAGTCACAAAACTATTCACATTTCTCTATTTTCTTTCTATAAATTTAAATAACTGAGAATACTTATAAATTCAGTTAAAATTCAAAAATATAATAAATAAATAAATATTAATTATATATGATTAAAATAAGAAAATAGCACAAAAAATGAAAACTAGTCTAGAAAATTTGAAAATAATTGGAATAAACTTTGGTAAAATTTTATGGACTTGGAAAATATTTATGAATAAAGATAAGAACATAAAATAAAAATACATTCACAAACATAAATAAACAAATTTTAATTAAATATAATTTAAATGAAGAAAATAGCAGAAAAATAGAAACTAGCCTTTAAAAGTAGGAAATAAATGCAATAATTTTTGGAAAAATTCTTTTATCACTTTAAAACTTTTAAAAATGAAATCTCACAAATAAAGCAAATTTGAAATAATTTCAAAATGAAATAAAGTCAAATTTAAATTATATTCAAAAATCTAGGGTTGTTAAAATATCATTTCAAACCGCAATCCCGAATAAAATAAAGTGCATAAAAATTTGCAGTTTATGACGATATAAAATACAACATCCATTCATCCAATATCAATCATCAACTATTAATCACAATCATCATCCAATTCAATCAATAGCATCAATATATAACGGATAATAAACAACAGGTATCAACTAGCAGTTTATATTCAATAATAAATTAAATGAAGATTTAATTGGCAGTTTATATGCAATAAATAAATTAAATAAAAATATAATTCAATTAAATTCAATTAAATTCAATTAACTGGGATGACGATTAAAAATACGCCAAATAGTCATAAATAAATTTCTAATCACACCCTAAATAAATTTAACAAACATAAGAAATTTTAGAAGTTGCGAGTGGGTTAAAACACTCACCTTTTGAATTTAAATCGAATTTAAACCCAAAATTCCAACAGTCTCCAAATTTTTCCAAACCTGCGTCAAAATGTCCGGAATTCCAATACGAACCTAGCGAAGAAAACTACGCATGAAACAGACCTCGTATGTAATAGTTATTAAAGTTAGAAAGTGGCGATTTGGAAAACAAAATTTTAAATTGAAAAAGAATAAAATAAAATAACCTTCGTTACCCCTTTTCCATGTCACGCTATTCTTCTTCCAGAACATAACACCCACGCAAGATATAGTACAACCGAACCCTAAACGAAGACATTGACCAACCTTTGACTACAATTAGCAAGCGCCACCGACCACTGGCCTATCGCCGACCACCACCGTCGCACGCCCCTCGGCCCGCCGCATCCCCCAGCATCCATCCTGAGGCCACCGAATGACCTCCGCCGCAACCAATAACCACTGGTTTCTTACCCTAATTTCTCAATCAACGACGATCTGAACGATGATCTCCCTCACAAACGACTTAGATGAAATCCCCTTGCAAATCTTCACAACCCAGCACCAAGCAATCGACGATCGGTTGCATTCGATCGTGACAAGACGAATGGCCGAGAATAATTCATCAAATTCTGGCCACATCGTAACCCAGATCAGAAAACGAATCCCATTTTTGACTTGCGCTCTTCGAGAGCTTTCTGGCGATATAAAATATGATATGGTTTGAAGAGTTTGAAATTTTGGCTTCGGATTTGATTTGGAATTGTATTTGGGAATTAGGGTTTGCAGCCATTGGAAAGAGGAGCTAATAGAACGTACAGAAATGAATATAAGAGATAGGCTAGGGTTTATAACTAGGTATTTATAGATAAAATTGAGATATAATGGATCGGATCGATTAGATATACGCGTTGAACGATCAAATGGCCCAAAAAGCCCGTTCCGACTCCGAAACGAAATTGGATCAACCCATATATCAAAATAGATGTTTTAAAATGTTTTAAACGCGACGAAATAGGTTTCACATCCAAATTCCATCGTATGAAGAAGTTATGACAAAATCAAATTATTTCAAATTGATTTCAATTTCTTTCAATTTCATTGATTTCTAGGCGTTTCTAGCCCGTACAATCAAACGACAAGTCTGATCGCTATGAAACTTGAAATCCTACAATAATTCACCGTTATGGATCCGATGAATTTGGTTTCGTCAAAATCTGAGTCAGTGGCCAAAATGGCTATTTTTACAGTCAATTAAATAAATTAATAATTAATTAATTAAACCACCTTTCCAGTTTAAATTTAATTATCTACCCTATCTATCATTTTCGATTCCTCAATCATTTATAATAACTTAGGAAAATTTTTAGATGCCAATTTAAAGGTGATTTAAACCACCAATCGCAATGTTAAATTTCAATTTTATTATATTCAGAAATAATAGTTTAATTTCCAATAACTCTACTAAATTTACTTTTCATTCTATTATTAAATTCGTTATTATCCAACGGATGAAATTAACATTGAATTCATTATCTACTACATTAATATTCTCACATTCCATCTTAATTTCTATTAACGTAATATTTAGATGTTTAATTTCATTTATTTGCAATTTAATCCAATTATTGAATTTTTAAATTTCAAATAAATTAATAAATCTTGATTTCCATTCTTTTTATTAAATCAACCATTATCTGATGGATAACTTTAACGCTACTATATATCCAATTGCCCTAATGGTTTATAGTCATCAGCTAAAATCATATTAACGTGTAATTAATTATGTTTAATTGCAATGGATTTACATCTAATTTACTAGATTAAATAAATGGGTAACTTATAACAATTGTAACCATTAAAATTTAATTAACTTTAAGTTTGTTACTTTCAAACAAATATTATAATTACTTACAGAACCTTGATTTTTATTCAATTACCATTTATTAGAATTTAAATTCATTAATTAATTCAATGCTTACATTTGTTTTCATATATCCAATTTGTAGCTAAGTATAACATCTAAATTATTTCCATTGATTTGAATTAAATTCCCATCCTTATACTATGCCTATTATTACTCTATAAACTAGCTACTATTTGTTTACCTTTCATTTACTTGACATATTCTCATTCCCATTATTGTAACCTTTATTTATATTCATTAAAATTTAATTTCAATTTCAATTCCAATTCAATCAACTAATTCAACAGGCAACTTATAATAATTGTTTACAAGTCAAGGTTACCCTTAAGTTTATCATACTTCAACCAATTGTCATAATTACATACATAATCCCAAGTTCATTCAATTACTATTAATTATGTACAACTTCCTTTATTTATACAACACTTCCATTTATTTACCTATTGTCAATTTTATACTCAAGTGCAACGATTTATAATATTTCATTTTTTATTATTGTGATTTCACTTCAATTGTCAATAATTAGTTTTTAATAACCATTGCTACAATTCATTCTTAACATTTACTTCATTATAAATTATAATTTTTTTATTTCCTTCTATTAAATTACCAAAATCTTATTAATTTAACAAATTTTAATTATCGAAAATTTACGGGTCATTACACCATTTTATTTTCTTAACTTAGCCTTTAATTTCAAACCAAATTTCACATTTCCAAGTTAAGTTAAATTCCAAAATTTCCATTTAACTATCAATTTATTTAACATTTTAAACCAATTACAATTTTTCTCACCTTTAACTTATCAAATTTATTTACTTTTCAAAATTCATTATTTGGATACCATTTAACCTATAATTTTAATAATTAACATCTTTATTAAATGAACATCCAATTTTAATTATAATTCCTTTACATACAGTCAAAATCCACTATAAGTTGCTTTACTTTACAATAACTTGATGTTTTCTTTTACTTTAAATTTATCCAATTCATAACTCAATTTTATTAATTACCAAGTTGAGCATATAATTCCATTTTTACTTAAATTTCCATTATTAAGTTAAATCAAACTTTCACGCTACAACTTACACCATCTATTAACTTATACCATTTAACCCTATTAGAAAAATCGTTGCTTAACATTTTATATCCAATATAAGTCAAATTTCATATTTTTCCATTTACAATGCATAAAATTTAAGAAAACATATTTTGAAATCAACCACGGGTCCGGATAATATTTCACATCTAAATCAAGTGATACGGAAAATATCTTTTAAATTCGTAATCAGTGAAATTTTCAGGTTTTGATTATTTCAAATCCACAATCCCAAGACAAATACAAATAAATAAAAAATACCTAGGCTTATCGTTTCTGCCCGTAATAATTTTTCCCTATTCTAAAGTCCGTTCGGGTATGTACCATTTCAACCCATAGTGATACTATTATACAGGGAACTTGCAGTGTGAGAAACAGAAATAAATAAACAATATAACAGGATAGAATATAACAGATGATGCGATAAGTTAATAATAGGGTTTAATATCATATAAATGATATCACAGGAAGGTATAGCATAATATAAAAGTTTCTACACATTCACTTGGTGTCACTTCACAATTATATAGGCATATATGTCATGTGTGAATTACTCGCCTCTTTAAAGCAGGAGTTCGCAAACAACACACACAAAAGAGCATCCCAAAAGCACGATAGCACGATTTAATTCAAGTGGGAAGAAAGCCAAGATGTATATCTTGTATATAACATTAAAACAAGACCATACACAAATATAAATACAATACCAAAATTATTGAAACTAATTAAAATAGAGATAAACAAAGACATCACCAAGTTTCAAACAAGTTTTGCTTGCTCTTGACTCAACATGTGCTCGGCCTTGAGGCTAAATTGGTTCAGCCATGACATGTTTCAGGTGGTAAAGGATCTTGTTTGGACTGAAAATAACAAGGCTTGGTCAAGAATAGGAAGGGTTTGGAAGTTACAAAGTATGGAAGGTCAAAAGGAAAGGCTACAAAGGGTTTTGGTTCAACTTGGGCTCGGTCAAAGGCATATTTGGCCTCAGCCCGAGGCTGCTACAGGTCAGGTTAGAGGTTAGTAATAATGTTCAGAGGTGGTGCTTGATGGTGGTGGTGGCTAAGGAGGTGGCTGTGGCAAGCAATGAAGGTGGGGTTGCATATAGGGCTCGGTTAGCATGGTTTTATGGAGATTTTCATAGTTTTTATGAAGTTTTGTTCAAGAGGAGGCCATGGCACTTTCAGGTCAGAGAAGTATGGTGGTTAGGCCGTGGATTAGGTGGGGAAGAAGTGGTGGTGGTTGGTGGAGGTGATGGTGAAGGGGTAAGGCCGAGAACCATATGTGAAGATCAAGCAAAAATCAAGTGAAAAACAAGGCAAAACAAAGAAGAAAAGTGGAGAAAAGAGAAGGAAGCCTTTACCTTTCTCTTTAGATCTGAAACCTTGCGTGAAAAATGAGATAAGAAGAGATGTTTTCATGTGAATTTCATAAAGAAAAAGTCACGGTTATCAAAGAGAAGTTATGGTATGAAATTAATGGATGCAAAGATAAAGAGGCAATAAATCAAAACGTAACGCATGCCTTTAACTAAAAATAGGTAACGTATCCAAATTTGATTTGTTTATCATCTATTTAATAAAATATATGCCAAAAAAATAATTCAATAAATACATACCGTTTGTATGAACACTATATAAATAAATAAGAAAACGGTTATAGAAACGTATAAATTAATTGCTATTTACATCTTTGTATGTTACTTAATTTACAAAGTATATATCCAAATTAAATGAAACAAAAACTGACAAATGTTGTAAATATATACATAACATGTAATGTTACATATATATACACAATTATAACATGATATATCAACCCAAAATATTACTTATATTAATTAAACTAAACATTTAATGGTATGCCATTTAAAACAATAACGTGTATATATATTTGTGTTGGGTGTATTTCGACCGGCCCAACATCGCCGAACCGACTCCCTTCCTATGCATAACCGAACCAACCCACTCTCCATCTCCCTGCCGAACCAACTCCATCGCCCTGCCGAACCAACCCACTCTCCATCTCCCTGCCGAACCAACTCCATCTCCATGTACTACCGGTCCACTCACCACCGAACCATCCACCTCCGAACCAATACACCACCTCACCTCTAGGGCCCGAACCACTCATCATCGGTCCAAGCTATGCCCGCACCACCGAACCAACACACATGCCATTCACTACCGAAACAGAAGCAAGGGAGGACACGACCGGACCAACCTTGCCAGGCCAGATTGCTTCACCCCAAGCCCACCAGCAGCTATATACATCCAAGTCCCCTACCCTCAGCCTCACTCTATAAATAGAGGGGCAGGGGTACAACAATGGCAGACAAGTTTGAGAGCTCAAGCACGGATATAACTTTCAAACAACTTTTAGTTACTTGTAATCAAAGCTTTGTACTTGTAATCTGAATAGAAAAGGAGAATAACATCTAAAGTGGACATAGGCACGTTCTGGCCGAACCACTATAAATCTGCGTGTCTTTTACAGTTTAGTCCCTTCTTTTTATATATTTGCATAAATCACCTAAATCACTAAGAACAACTTAAAATCAACTAAATCATACGACTTGGAGGTGTTTGCCCATTTTTTGTGCAAACATTTTTGGTGCTTTCACGGAGAAAGGAGCTCGAAGCTTCAACTTCTCCCACTTAACCCTTTTTCTATCAGCATCGTTCATTGCTTGGAAAACATGCCTCCCGGACGGAAGAAAGATGCTAACAAAGGAAAGGACGTCGCATTTGGCAGTATCCTAGATCCGGTGATCAGGGATCAAGACAATCGTCCGGTCCCAACAGCAAATGTAAATCAGGCAAATCCGAAAGGCCCCGCTACGGAACAACCAATTACAAGGGTGGATCTGGACAGGGTTGTGGCTGAAGTAACTAACCGCTTCGCATCTCAACAAGAAGCCTTGGTGGATCAACTCATGTCACACTTAAGGGATGTTGAAGAAGCCAACCGCAACACTGAATCATGGGGTGAGTCCCGATCTGGAGGATCTAGGAGACGACAAAGGTCTTTCTTCTTCGAAGAGGTTAACAACAGAAACAGCTATGGTAGGAGCCGTGCCCGGACTCAGCCCGAATGCCGACCCGAGGAAACACTTGGAACCGAACCCAACGAGGGAGGTACCAGGAAAGGGTCAGATGTAGCTTAGCCCGCCATGCTACCTAACAATGGAAACACCAAGGGACGGGACCGAGCTGGAGTCCAGCCCGAAGTTGGACCCGACGAAGCGCTGAGAAGAGAACCCAGCAGGGGAAGACCAAGGCAAGGGCCGACTGTGGCTGACCCCAGCATGCTCCCAGAAGACCAAAGGCAGCCGTTGGAGAATGTTAGGAGTGATAAACGATACTATCCCTATAGGTCATCTGGACGGAATCAATCCCGCAGGGAAGAACCAAACTCATTTCTATCCGCTCCAAGTTCTGATGAAAGGATGGCGCGATTGTTTAGAGAGTGCGTCCAACGGGAACGAAGGGATCGAGGGATCGGTGCTAGAGTAACCAGCCCCTTCACCCGCAATATCGAAACTGCCATCACCCCCCGGGAATGGAAAATGCCAACAATGGAACTTTACAAAGGGAACCTCTGACCACGTTGTACACTTGCAGAGATACACACAGCATATGCTAATGAGCGGAGCAACAGAGAGAGTGTTGTGTAAATGCTTTCCACTATTCTTAGCAGATCTAGCTACCTCCTGGTTCTGCCGTCTGCCCCAAGGATCCATCAGCTCATGGGAAATGTTGAAAGAAAAGTTCATCAGCCAGTTCCGCATTCATGTGGAACAACCCAAGGACGCTTATTCCCTATCTAATATCAAACAGAAGCCTGGAGAGACAGTGCGGCAATATTTAACCCGATTCAATGCCGCAGCGGTCGCGGTTCAAGATGCCGATGAGAAACTTATCCTAATGGCCCTCTGCAGTGGTGTGCACCCGGATACTAAATTTGCTAGAAGACTAACCAAAGAAAAACCAGCTGCTTTACCTGATTTCTTCCATGAAGCTGGAAAATATATGAGACATGAAGACGCTGCCACTGAGAGGCAGTCAGGGCAACAGACTAAGGCAGCTCCAGACAGGGTTCCCGCTGCAGCAAAGGATGTTCGGAGAAATGACTCTAGAGACAATGCTGGGGGCAAGAAGGGAGAAAAACGCTTATATCGACCAGGGCCAAGATTTGACTCTTACACTCCTTTGAATGAAACAATCGAAAACATCTTCCTAGCCACCCAAGACGAAGTTAAATACAAATGCCCCCCGCACAAGAAGGAATCGGATAACGCAATTAAGTCGAGAAAGTTCTGCCGTTTCCATGAATCTCATGGGCATGATACTAATGAATGTCATCATCTCCGGGACTTGATTGAAGAACACATCCGAAGGAAGAGGCTAGAGCGCTATGTGAAAGGTCAGAACATGACTTCAACTCCTGTCACTGAGAACCCGAGGCTGCCCCTCCCGGAATTAGGCGGAGGAAATCGCAACACCAGCGGCTCCAGTCAGGAGAAGATAGTGGTCCTTACCATATCAGGAGGACCACACATCGCCGACGGAAGCTGGGCAGAGATGGAGAGATACGGTAAGTTTCTTAGAAACAATGAAGGCTACATTAATTCTGTTACAGAAGAACACCACCCGAAACGGAAAGAGAATGATGACATCACATTCAGTAGGCATGATCTAGAGGGAAGGCAGTACCCTCACATGGATCCTATAGTCATCTCTGCCTGGTTCGGTCCATCCAAAGTTTTTAGAATTCTAGTAGACACTGGAAGCTCAGTAAATATCTTATTCAAACATGCTTTCGACAAAATGAAGCTGTCAATGAAGGATGTGTCTCCCTGCAGCAAACCGCTACATGGCTTCACTGGAGATGCGAAGATGCCCCTCGGGCAACTGGACCTCTTTGTCGAGATAGGAAGTCATCCTCGCTCCGTTGTGCGAAAACAAACATTTGTGCTAATAGAA
The DNA here is from genome assembly GCA_030765085.1 of Allium cepa. Taxonomy (NCBI): domain Eukaryota; kingdom Viridiplantae; phylum Streptophyta; class Magnoliopsida; order Asparagales; family Amaryllidaceae; genus Allium; species Allium cepa. Next base: position 173,074,842 of record CM060932.1, read on the forward strand.
AGCCACTCGGCCTACAACGCCTTTTTGGGGAGACCAGCCTTATCTGACTTCCAAATTGTCCTAGCCCCGTCGTGCCTGAAAATGAAATTCCCAACAGATAATGGAGTAGGGGAAATAGAGGGAGATCATAATGCCGCTCGAGATTGCTATGTGACTGAACTTCGCAATAACCGCAGGAAGGATAAAGGGAAGGATGCAGTGACTTCTCTCTGCAAGAAAAACTTGGAAGCATAGCAATTAAAGAAAGCCCCTCCTCTTCGATATACCAGCGATCCTTTCAACGAATTAGACCCCAGGGACAAAGAGGAGGAGGCCACCACCAAGCCTGTAGAGGCTGTGGAATTTGTATCTGTAGACAAACACGACCAAAGTACACTACTGAGAGTTGGCTCTCAGTTAAGAGTGGAGTTGAAGGATCAACTCGTCGATTTTCTTCGCCACAACATGGATGTATTTGCATGGACGCACGCCGACATGATAGGAATTTCCCCAGACGTAGCATGCCACGTACTGAACATTGATCCCACCGAGGTGCCGGTGAAGCATAAAAAGAGGAGCATGGGGGCAGAACGATCAGCAGCCCTCGAGGAAGAAGTAAAGAACTTACTTGCCAATGACTTCATACGGGAAGCCATCTACCCGGAATGGATCGCCAACCCGGTACTGGTAAAGAAGGCTAACGGGAAGTGGCGAACATGCATCGACTTCTCCAACTTAAATGACGCTTGCCCGAAGGACTGCATCCCACTCCCCCGAATCGATCAGCTCGTGGACAGCACAGCCGGACATGAACTCTTATCCTGTATGGACGCATACTCAGGATATAACCAGATCCCTATGCACGCCCCCGATCAACACCACACTAGTTTCATCACTGACCGCGGGTTGTACTGCTACAAAGTAATGCCTTTTGGACTTAAAAACACAGGAGCTACTTATCAGCGCCTCGTCAACAAGATGTTTGCGGAATTAGTAGGACGAACTATGGAAGTTTATGTGGATGACACGCTGGTAAAATCGAGGAAAGCCAACGATCATATGAACCACCTGGACGAGATGTTTCAAGTACTTCGCCAATATGGAATGAAGTTGAATCCTCTAAAGTGCTCTTCGGAGTGTCGTCGGGAAAGTTCTTGGGATTCATCGTCCAAGCCAGGGAGATTGAAGCAAACCCCGAACAAGTCCGGGCTCTGCAAGATATCAAGATACCATCCACTCGAAGAGAGATGCAAAGCCTAAACGGGAAGGTGGCTGCCCTAAGCAGGTTCATCTCTAAAGCAACCGACAAATGCATCCCTTTCTTCGAAGCTCTTAAGAAAGACAAAGGAAAGTTCGAATGGACTGACGAATGCTCGACAGCCTTCCTTAACCTAATCGAACACCTTCAGAGACCACCAGTATTCTTAACTCCAAATGAAGGCGAAAAACTATACTTATACCTTGCTGTATCTTCCCATGCTTTAAGCGCCGCTCTAGTAAGAGAAGACAACCACGCGCAGCGGCCCGTATACTTTGTAAGCAAGAGATTTATAGGGGCAGAAGCCAAATACCCTAAACTTGAAAAGCTAGCATACTGTTTGCTAATCACATCACGGAAACTGCGACACTATTTCCAATCTCATTCCATAAGAGTTTTAACCGATCAACCGCTAAGGCAGGTACTCCATCGCCCCGACACTTCTGGGCGACTACTTAAATGGTGCATTGAACTGAGTCAGTATGATATCACGTACCATCCTCGCACCGCCATCAAGGGACAAGCCTTGGCCGATTTCATTGCCGAATTCACTACCAACGAAGGTAAAGATCGATCTGAAATAACAAAGGATATCAAGTGGAATCTCTTTGTAGATGGAGCGTCAAACGAACAAGGCTGGGGGCAGGTATTGTGATAGTTACCCCCAGGGGAAGGAAGCTACACTATGCCCTAAGATTGAAATTCGCTGCCACCAACAACGACGCAGAATACGAAGCAGTGATAGCCGGATTAGAACTTGCCCTAGAGATTGGAGTCGGTCCTTTATGTCTCCATGGTGATTCTCAACTTATTGTAAATCAAATACTGGGAGAATTCCAGACTCGAGGAGAACGACTCACAGCATATCTAAAGAAGACCAAGTTGCTGCTCAATCAATCGAATCACTATTGAATTAGACACATTCCTCGAGGAGAGAATCAGGAGGCCGACGAACTGGCAAAGCAAGCTAGCATGAAGGACGACACCACTTCCGGAACGATAACCATCTCAAAGCAACTAGCCCCGAGTTTCGAGCCAATAAATCTGATAGCTGCAATCGAAGAGGAAACTTGGATGACTCCCATCCGGAACTACTTGCAAAGTGGCACACTACCCGACGGGCGTAACGAAGTTAAGAAAATCTTGATGAAAGCTTCCCGCTACACAATACAAGAAGGCATCCTCTATCGATGCGGCTTCTCTAACCCCTTATTAAGATGTGTCGCCGGAAGGGAAGCCAAGGAAATCTTATCCCACATCCATCAAGGAAGTTGCGGAGACCACACTGGAGGGCAAACTCTGGCAAAGAAGATACTCCGATACGGATATTTCTGGCCCACCTTAAACAAAGACGCCTTGGACTTCGTCAAAAAATGCGACAGATGTTAGAAATTTTCTACAATCCCTCGACTACCAACCAATGAGATTACTCAGACGGCCAGTCCTTGGCCCTTTGCGGTATGGGGAATTGACCTGATTGGCGAACTGCCGATGGGCCGAGGCGGAGCCAAATATGCTATAGTGGCAGTCGACTATTTCACCAAATGGGTGGAAGTGGAACCTTTAAATAAAATATCTTCAGCAAAAGTTATTAACTTCTTGATCAAAAATGTTTTATGCAGGTATGGGGTTCCACTCAAAATCATATCAGACAATGGACTTCAATTTGATAGCGAGGAATTCACCGACTGGTGCCGAGAGCACGGAATTCACAATAGTTTCTCATCTGTAGCTTATCCCTAGGCAAACGGACAAGTCGAAGCTATCAACAAAATTCTCAAAACTCTAATCAAGAAGAAACTTGAAAAGTCAAAAGGCGCTTGAGTGGACGAACTTCCTACGGCACTTTGGGCCTACCGCACATCTTACAGAACATCAACATGACATACTCCTTTCTCTTTGGCATACGGATCGGAGGCCATGCTCACAGTTGAAACTGTAGTGCCCTCCCATCGTAGGATCCACTACAACCCAGAAGAGAATAAAGAACTCCTACACATGTATTTGGACCTAATCGAAGAAAGAAGAAATGATGCAGCACTTAAAGCGGCAGCCCACAAGCAAAAAGTGGCAGCACGATACAACTCCAAAGTCAAGCACCGCAGCTTACGAGAGGGTGACCTTGTTCTCAAATGGATCTTCCCGCGCCCCGGGGCGCTAGATCCTATATGGGACGGACCCTATGTAATTCATAAAGATCTCCACAACGGAGCTTATATTTTGTCAACAATGGACGGAGAGGTGTTCCAGAGGGCATGGAGCATCCAACACCTTCGTCGATACTTTTCTTAACTTGTACTGCCCATATGAAGTGAATTAACAAAGAGAATCGGTGGACGTAGGCATTTTCATGCCGAACCACTTTAAAAATCTTGTCTCTTTTTAACTTGTTCCTTTATACCTTGGCTGCTTGTTAAGCTTTATCCTTTTCTGTTGAACAAAATCCTGTATAACGGCATTTCCACTCTGGACACTTCGCGGCACAACCTCACCTTGACAAGACCTAAAAGGTACTATGCGAATTTATGCCCTCGTCAATGAGACACTTTTGCTCCAGCATCCCTCTGCTGCGGGTTAACTTATTGCTCGCGACGGCCCTCGAAGCCAACTATAATGAGCCGATCATAAGCCACCGAGAAGGCTGACTATAGCCGAGGCAGCTCATTACGGCGTTTGGCTCGCCGGCGATTGTAAACCGACTATAAGCCCCAACATAAGGTGTGGCCAGTCAGGGGCAGTTCACAGTTGACGATCGGCACCCACGCTAGCCGGCCACGATAAATCGAATAATACCCACGATTATGGGCCATAATGGCCCGGGTAGTTACTGTGCGCGATATCGGCTCCGATATGTCTTAAGTGCGGCTGTGGTAAAAAAGAAAACTCCCCGCGGAGGCGTAAGATGGGTGACAAATGTCTCCAAGACCCACAGCTGGGGAAAGTGACTACAAAACCCGTTTGCCACGAACTTAAGCATATCGACGGCCTTCCGTGATTGGAAGTTTTACTATTTTCTTATATTTCCATTTTATTTATAAAAACTTTCCTCCTATCCTCTATAACGATCACTAAAGTACAGGACACAAAATGGGAGACACTCGCTAGTGGAAATGAGAACTCACAACTGGATAACTGGTCACTCAGCTGCATTCCATCCTCAGTCACACAAGACATTCAAAGCTACCGTCTACAACTAAAACATGAAGGGCGGTACTTCCTTTTCTTTTACATAAACATGTAGCTATAGCCTATTCACACATCACACTAACATTGCGAGACATGAAATTACTTTTTAAGCAAGAGCTTAGCATCAAACACGATTAAAGCACATGCATATACACAGCTGTATTTCTTATGCAACACATCAAAATAACGATAGCGTTCAAATATGACAGAATCAGCTTATGTTATAAAATTATAAAAGAATAAAATCATTCGCTACAATGACATAATTACATAATTACAGCTTGAAAGTACATTAATGTTTTGGACTAGTATATTCAGGAATGCCAAGTAAACCAAAAAAGTAGTCAGCTGCAGCAGGTCTCCGCCTCTATCCTGCTAGCCCTCCAGGACCTACTTGACCACTGGATCAGAGCTCCCAGCATGATGGCCAGAGGTCCCACCTGTCCGATTCAGGAGAAGAATCCATCAGATAAATGATACGCAGTCGAGTTAAGAAAAGATTGAGGGGGAAGACTTACCAGCATCTGCTCCTTGATCATCATCCCCCAACTGCACACCCATTTCCTCGGCGGTAAGAAGCCGCATTGCCTCCTTCACTGCCACTTTCTCCTCCTCAGTAAACTGGGCCGTGACCACATCCATTTTGAGAGCTACACCACCCTCCTTATCCGCCTCAGCCTTGGCCTCCACCAAAGCCCGGAGATATATCCTAGCCATGACCCGGGGATAATCGTCCATCCAAGACAGGTTTCCCTGCTTCCAAGTACAGAATTACATGTCCTGGAGCATCTCATCCATCATCCCCTCGTTCTCCTCAAACTCCCTCATCCGGGCCTTGGAAGCCGACAGCCTTGCAACGGCAGCATCTCTCTCCAATCGGTATCTCGAGCAGTCAGCCTGAAGGGATTTCCGCATCGCCTCCATCTCCTCCTTCAGCTTAGCTTGAGCAAGCTCTACGGCCTCAAGCTTCCCAAATAACTCCTCTATCTGCTCAAGATCCGCTCTCCGAACCTCATCCACAGTGGCAAAGGCCATATCGATTTGTTCCTTGCAGGTGGCCTCCATTTTTCGCAGCTCGGCTCTACCAGCCTCCTCCATAGTTTTCTTTAGCCGTATGGAGGCCTCCTCATGCTGGGAGATCTGAATGGCCTGATCGGCAAGCTGTTTGGCCTGATCGGAAACCATTAGCCGCAGCCGGATGTTAGCACTTCCGATTTCCTCTCTAGCCTTGACCAGTCGGGCGTGATGCTCCATTAACTTCTTGGTCTCTTCAGCCACCCGATCGATGTTTGCCTTGGCCTCATCCCCCATAGTCACAATCCGAGTAGTCAACAAGTCGAGGTCCAAAGCCTTAGCCTCATCAAGTACCCTTACCATAGGATTGCGGGGTAGGAGGTTCTCACTGGTAACCTCATCAAAGGAAATGTCATGAGAACTCGGGTCCAGATCTGGATGACCCGCAAATGGGTTAAGAACCAAGCCGGGACGATCAACATGAGTAACGGAAGAATTCTCTATAGGATGCGGAGAAGGTATGGACTCAGTATCCTCCCCCGTGATGTCATGAATAGGCTGGGTTGGGTGCTGAGGTCCAAGTGAAGGTTCGAACATGGAACACATCCTCTTTCTCTTTTGAATATCCTCTTCGATGACTCCGAGAAGAGGACGGTAACTGACTACGCCCCCGGAACGGTCAGTCGAGGGCTTCGGTTTAGCAGAAGCTTTGAAGAGTTTGAATTGCTCGAGGCGGTGCCGAATGTCTGATGTCTTAGCCGCCTTACCCGTTCCTGAAATAAAAACCAAGTGTTACAAGCATGTATGAGACTATAATCCAAGAAACATGTGAAGTTAAAAGAGGAGTCAAGAATTCACCTTGAACCGTCGGAGCTGAAATACTCTCAGAAGATGGACTGGCACCAGTCCCGGCCTTATCAGATTTCTTCAAAGCCGACCCTTCCTCCAACCCCTCGAAGGCTTGGCAGAAAGCATCATCCGTCCACTCTTGAATCTCACCCACTTGCCCAGAGGTCAGGGCAGCAACACCACTACCACCCTGACCTTCGCCACCGTTACCACCATCACCTTCTCCATCGCCTCCACTCTCCTCCTCGCCTCTTTCCTCCTCTCCACTTTCCTCCTCCGAAATATCTGGGCATGTGCTGGGAGAGGGTCCATCAGATTTCTTGAGTATCTTCCCCCCGACGACTGGACGTATCGAGAAGGGTCTCCTTTTTCTACTCTTTGTCGTGGCCCCTCCTTTGGCTTTGGCAGCTCTTTCCTCAGCCGTATCCCTCTGCTTGACCACAGACTGATGTGGTAGAATCAGGTTGTGTCCCAGGAGAATGGCATTCCTGATTAGGTAAGAAGCTGACCTATCCCTTTCCGAAATGGCCTCTATCTCCGCGGCCATCTGAACCAGATGATCATTCTCCACGACCGCAAAGCCATTTGTCGCTAGCAAGAGATAAAAGCACAAAAGAAGAAGCACCTCGGTCAGAACAGAAATTATAAATAAGCTTCAACTTATAGCCAGAGGTGAAGCGGTGGATCGAAACGGTGTCATCCCGGACGAAGAACCATTCCTTCTTAAACATGGTGAACTTTGAATACAAGTCCAAGACCGGCTTGAAGGACATGGCCGATTCCAAGCTGATGTATGGAGACCCCTTCTTGTAACCTCTCAAGTTGTATAGATACCGAATCTCCCGATTCGAAGGAGGCGCCCGTACTTTCTCTAGAAAATCACGAATAGGCACACCAAGATAGCGTAGGAGTTGGGCTGGAGCTGGAAAGGGGCCACCTTCAAATAGGTGACGAAGCTAACTATCCAAGCATCTATTGGAGGAATAGCCCCACACATACAGTGGTACCTACTATAAGCAAAGTATCCTTCAGGGGGATTATATGGCATGACCCCCTCCCCTGGCAACAGCATGCGTGCTCTATCAATCCCAAAGGAGCGGGAGATAACATCAAGCTGCTCCTCTCTGAGAGAGCTAGGAAAGCAATCAGGAGGAGAGTTCAGAAGCTCTTAGGGACCATACCCATCTACTAGCAATCTCGGGGTGGGTCCACGACGTTCCGGTCCTGGCTGGGCTGGGGGCACAACGGGGGACTCTCGTCTATCCATAGATTTTCTCTTTTCTGATCGAATTTCCACTTTACGAGACATTTATCTGCAACACAAGAAAGCACGTTGTTAAAAGTGGAGATATAAAAAGCAAGTACGTATAGTCTAGAGTTTCATTCGTAGGTCAAAACATGAAAAGCTAGAGATTCATTCAGCATTCAGGGTCCCAGAGTTCATCCAATAGTTCAAAGCCAAGGTGTCATTCGGTACTCATGCTCTCTGATCCCATTCGGTAGTTTAAATCATAAAAGTTCGTTTGGCGGGGCTAAACCTCACCTTGGTTCGGTAGGCGAGACTGGTTCGGCACTTGGTTGATTCGGCTATCACAAACAGTCAAGTCTGGATTGGCACTTGGTTGATTCGGCTATCACAAACGATGGAAGAAGAACAGGGACACGAAGCCCATACTTATAGGCAAAAATAAATGACCTGACCAATCGGTTCGGCACACAGGACCGAATGAAGATGTCCAAGCCAAAACAAAGCACGCCATATGCATGAACATGCCCTACTTTGGGGGCAAGTGTTGGGTGTATTTCGACTGGCCCAACATCGCCGAACCGACTCCCTTCCTATGCATAACCGAACCAACCCACTCTCCATCTCCTTGCCGAACCAACTCTATCTCCCTGCCGAACCAACCCACTCTCCATCTCCCTGCCGAACCAACCCACTCTCCATCTCCCTGCCGGTCCACTCACCACCGAACCATCCACCTCCGAACCAAGACACCACCTCACCTCTAGGGCCCGAACCACTCATCACCGGTCCAAGCTATGCCCGCACCACCGAACCAACACACATGTCATTCACTACCGAACCAGAAGCAAGGGAGGACACGACCGGACCAACCTTGCCAGGCCAGATTGCTTCACTCCAGGCCCACCAGCAGCTATATACATCCAGGACCCCTACCCTCAGCCTCAATCTATAAATAGAGGGGCAGGGGTACAACAATGGCAGACAAGTTTGAGAGCTCAAGCACGGATAGAACTTTCAAACAACTTTCAGTTACTTGTAATCAAAGCTTTGTACTTGTAATCTGAATAGAAAAGGAGAATAACATCTAAAGTGGACGTAGGCACGTTCTGGCCGAACCACTATAAATCTGTGTGTCTTTTACAGTTTAGTCCCTGCTTTTTATATATTTGCATAAATCACCTAAATCACTAAGAAAAACTTAAAATCAACTAAATCATATGACTTGGAGGTGTTTGCCCATTTTTTGTGCAAACAATTTGAAATTTCTTTCCAAGAACTAAATAGGGATCTAAATACTTATCCATTTAATTATTAAATGAATGTATAAATAAGAAAAATAAGGTAGAGATAGATATTATGAGGAATAAATAAATAGTTTTAGGAAAAGTAGGAAATAAATAAAGAAAATACTTTATTTAATGGAAACTAGAATTGAAGATTGAAAACAATATACAATCAACATTTGAACATTATAACTACACTTTAAAAATGTTTTAAAAATAAAATATATGCATAACATATATTGTTACAAAAATTAGAACATGATTTTACAAACAAAGATATTATTTATATAAATTTAAAATAAACAAATTTGTTAAATAAAACAATTTACACACAGTATTGTAAAAAGTATAACTTTCACAATATTAATCCGATTTCAACGAAACGAAAAGCAATATTCTTGAAATTAAATCTATTTTCATAATAAAAGATAAAATTCAAAAATTAAATCTTTTAAATTTTTAAATTTGAAAGTCAAAGTTTGACCATTTTGACCAAATCCACTTTTTTGGAAATATTCCATTTATTCATGTTTCGAATTATAATTCACATAAAAAAATAAAAATTTATATTTAAAATAACAAAATTATCTATTTTAATAAATAAAATAAAGTTTTTATATCAAAATTCAATTTAAAATAATTAAAATATACAATTAACATAATCACAAAATACAGGGTTGTTACACTAGCTGATACGTGTTACCACCGTTCCAGAAGCGTAATTGGTATATCTACCCTGGCATTGCCTAGTTGTGCCATGTCACCTACCCTAGCGCGCCTTGTACGAGTTTGGTTTTCTCCCGTAGCCCGTGGAGTATTTAGGGTAGTCTCCCGATCTGGAGATGCGCTGATACTAGATGGACTACTGGGACAATTACGTGTTAAGGGCTATATGGGTAACCCCTTAACGCTATTTAAAAGTATGTTTATTTTACTATTAGACATTATTATAATAGCGTATATTACTACATAGTAAGTAGTTTAACGGATCCTTAAGAGATATGAATCCCAAGCATCTCCTAAGTTACTGCACTCACGTTAGACACTGGATAGGAGATGTCAAATCCCGTAAACATCTCTGACGCCGTTCCACTCATATATTTACCATTGATTTAACTTACATAAGATCTTTTAGTTCTGACTCGAGTGTTTTGTCTTTTCAATTCGCTCGTGTCAGTCTAAGCATTTCAGGGTTTGAAGACCTTATTTCCGAAGATTGTATTATTACTATGATTTACTATATTGTTCTGCTGCATCACATTGTTCTATTGCACTGTTATTTATTATTCTTTAGTATGTGTAATTCTGATTCTGTGACGCCCCACCTCTATACCCACGCTAGCCAAGAACATTACGGTGAATGCTGTCAACTAGCACAGAGAATAAGGCTGTTGAGGAGTGACCATCTGTATAATTGCTTTGTGCGAGTACCGATATGCCAGATAAAAATATAACTTTTCATCTCAAGAGGAAATCCGACATACCGACACAAACTCAAAGCTACTACACAGTGGCTATAAAGGTCTTCGGAAACAAATATAGAAATAAACATAACATAAATCAGTCACAGACAATTCATATCACAAAGGCGGAAATAGATATGAATATAACACTAACACATGAAAGTGTATATCAGAGTAGTGGTCAAAAAGATCCACAATAATACAAAAGAATAGCAACACGTGCTATACAAAAGAATAAGTATACATCATAGAGTCTGTATCTCAAATGTATACAACAAAAGACTACTAAAATAACGTAGTTAACCAAAAGTCGGGATGATAGTCCGATAAGGAGTCAAGCAGAAGCACCTGTAATATCTCGGTCTGACCCGAGTATTATTTAAGAAGAAAATAATAAACGGATCAGTCTAGCTATAAATATCAGATGAAGTGATATATAATAAGAGATATGACATAAACATATAATAATCACAATGCCAAGCTGTGATAAATAAGTAATTGAAAATCAACAAGAGATTAATCAATATCACAATAATCTACTCAAGATAAAAAGAAATGTCATACTCCTAATTTCATTCACCAAGCCACAATAAATGACATATATATCAATGCCCATCGTAAAAGTTGGTGAAACACAAATTCCAGAAATCAACACACGAAATCCAGAAATCACAATAAAAAGGATGGTCAAGACATTGATGTAGTACAAACGGTACATCCAATGAATCCAAAAGCCAAAACATCGATGTAGTACAAACGGTACATCCGATGAATCGAAACACATTAGAAAGTACATGGGTCGCTAGCCCACGAAGAAATGAGACGAAGCTCCATTTAATGAGGTACGGTCCTCCACATAGACAAAGAGACATCGCACATTGCTAGTCTAAACCATAAAATGATCGTCATGATCAAAGAGAAGTGTCAATTACACTAAGCTAGTAAATATAAAAGTTTAGCTTCATGTCCCATAACCACTTGCTTAACTTAAACATTTACGAACAAACTGTAAATCTCCACTAGAAGAATGTCACAAGAGATTCAATCGAACAAGTCCAAGAATTAACCGACGAAGTAAACGCAAGCGTTTCATACCACTCGTTTTACTAAGTCGTTTAATTAGATTTCTCATACGAGTGAGGTAAAGGCTTGTATATACTAATAGATTGGAAAACGGTTTAAGAAAATGAGCTTTGTAATAAAATAGTGTTGAAATCATTTGAAGAAAGAGTTTTGATATTTACTACTAGTATAGAAAACCTTTGTATTTTTAAAGTGACAAATCACAAAAATGATTGTAGAACAATCAATCACCGAAATTCACATTCGAAGACGTGAATAAAATCCAAGAAATCGATACCGAATCCATCAAAATGGACATTCCCAAAAATCACGATGAAAATGTCATCAAAGTCCATAATAAATGATAACAACAAAAAGGGAATCAACACGAATCGATTAAAGTTGGACATATACTCAAAAACAGCGAAAATAGGCAAAACTACACATTTCAGACGTCTGAAATTACCTTTCAGACGTCTGAACCACTAACCAGACGTCTGGATGGATTTCCAGATGTCTGAAATTCTTCTCTGCCTTTTCGCGTTTTCCAGGGACCAATTCCAGACGTCTGAATTTCCAAACCAGACGTCTGAATTTGAAACCAGACGTCTGAAATTTGTTCCAGACGTCTGAAATTGCCTGGTAGGCAAAAATCAGCCTTGCCCAAAAATGGGCGAAATTCCAAACGGAAGCGATCGGACGAGCGACGAAGACTAGGGATTTATGCCAAATGACAACCCAGCCTTATAGGCTCTCCGAAACACCTACTAAAGCATGATCAAACATCAAAGTTATGATTTTTAGAGAATCGGCTTCAAACACCAAAAATGGAAATATTCACAAAACCAATCCAAATCAAAAGCAATTGCACATGAATAAATGTTACGGATTCATACCTAACAACAAAGATAGATATAGACATAGATGTGAGATTAAAAATCTCACCTTTGAACTAAATTTATGAAGATGAAGCTTGAAAGCAAAGGGGAATCAACCACTCTTCAAATCCAACTCTAGAAGCTTGAATCTAAGCTTAAAAGAAGAACATTCCCTAAGTTAGGTTTAGGAAATTTCTGAAATTGAATGGAGAAAGAGTTGGAGAAGATGAGGGAGATGCTTACCAATGGGTTCTCTTTGATTTTGGAGCAAGAACTTGAGCTAGCAAAAGGAACTAGGGCTTGGAGTTTTAATTTCCACTCCTCTCCACCATTGTTGCTAAAGCTTGAAGGGTTAGGAATTGGAAATGAAGTAAATGAGGAGGTGAGGGGTTGGGACTGAATACATAAGTGGGCTCAGCCCAAACCAAAACCCTAAGTGAAAAGTAGCAAAAAATCAACTTTCTCCAAACATATCGAAGCTTATACTTAAAAAGGTCGCAAACATCATTTTGAACTCAATGGGGGTGGTCTCGAGTCCTAATTCGGCTGTTTGCAAAAAGTAGCTTTTCGGACTAAAATCCGACTAACGATAAAATATTTAAATATAAAATCGATAAATATGCGGGTTGTTACAGACTCCCCTCCTTAAAGAAATTGCGTCCTCGCAATACTTAAGAGGAAAATAAGAAGTAACAACCATGGAAGCATATCAACACAAAAGAAAATTGAAATAAGAAGTTCACCATAAAGAGCACGAAAGAGTTAGCAAGAACGGGATCGCTCTATGAATCCTCTAGATTCCCAAGAGTAATCCCTAAGATTTGAGAACCATTGAACTCTCACAAGAAGGACATCTTTATTTCGAAGTCGTTTGAGCTCCGAAGCAATAATTCGAATAGGATGTTGCTCAAAAGTCAAATTTGGTGAAACTTCAATCCCTCAATAACACCGGGCTCAAGAATAAAAACCGGAAACATAAAAGCATTTCCATAGTTAAAAGACGTGGAAAACGTCAAGAATAGCAGAAAGTTGAGCCGGTGCAACGATGTAGTACAATCACGGTACGCCCGAGAAACTAGAAACTCGAATAATTTGGAACACCGACGTAGTACAAAGACGGTACGTCCAGTGAACCAAAAACCAAGTCATTGATGTAGTGCAAACGGTACATCCAATGAACCAAAAAGCGAAGACATTGATGTAGTACAAACGGTACATCCAATGAATCAAACAGTAAAGTCATTGATGTAGTACAAACGGTACATCCAATGAATCAAAAGCAAAGACATTGATGTAGTGCAAACGGTACATCCAATGTATCAAAAGCATATCATTGATGTAGTGCAAACGGTACATCCAATGAATCAAAAACACTGATGTAGTACAAACGGTACATCCGATGTATCAAACAGCAAAGGCATTGATGTAGTACAAACGGTACATCCAATGAATCAAAGACACTGATGTAGTAAAAACGGTACATCCAATGTATCAAACAGCAAAGGCAGTGATGTAGTAAAAACGGTACATCCAATGAATCAAAGACACTAATGTAGTACAAACGGTACATCCAATGTATCAAACAGCAAAGGCATTGATGTAGTACAAACGGTACATCCAATGAATCAAAGACACTGATGTAGTACAAACGGTACATCCAATGTATCAAACAGCAAAGGCATTGATGTAGTACAAACGGTACATCCAATGAATCAAAGACACTGATGTAGTACAAACGGTACATCCAATGTATCAAACAGCAAAGGAATTGATGTAGTACAAACGGTACATCCAATGAATCAAAGACACTGATGTAGTACAAACGGTACATCCAATGTATCAAACAGCAAAGGCATTGATGTAGTACAAATGGTACATCCAATGAATCAAAGCCCGAATGATTTCGGAACACCGACGTAGTATAAAAACGGTACGTCCAATGAACCGAACACAATAAATGAACATCGGACGCAAGCTCATAAAAGAAATGAGATGAAACTCAATAAAACGAAGTACATCAAAACGCCCAATGAACTTGATAAAAAGATAATTTCAATCAGTCATCAACAAAGAAACAACCCCTTGTTGCTTACGACTAAACGCATTGGCAACATGATTTCCCCTTCGGGAATAAAAAGAATATCAAGATCATAGGAAGCTAGGAACTCGAGTCAACATGCAGTTCCTTAAGAGAACATAAATATTCCAAAGATTTATGATCGAGGTAGAGAACAAATTTCTCATCCAAATATGATGATGCCAAATTCCAAAAGCAAAAACAATAGCCGAGAGCACTAGATCATAAGTGGCATATCTAGTCTAGATAAACTATAATGATTTAGAAGCACAAGTGATAACACGTTCTCTATGGCAAGAGAATGGCATCCAAACCAATACGACTAGTATCGGTACAAATAGCAAAGTCTTGGTTCCCCTTCAGGAATCACAAGAAAGAATAAGAGTATCGAAAAGAAAGAACTTCTTTTAAATAATTCTCTTCCCCGAAAAGTTAAAACTTTCAAAATTACATTTTTACTTTTATGTAATAATCTTTCTACAAAAAATTACATTTTTACAAGTCAATATATCGTGTCTGATTGTCACATCAAAGCGTTTAGGAAATTCCTATCGATAACGTTGATCAAGCGCATCGACCAAAATTCTTAAAGCACTCAACGGGCAATACAATCACAAAATCATCTTTTATAGGATAAATAAATCTCTTAAAAAGTTTTAAGAATATTCTTTGTTCGTTTCAAGAACAAAAATCCAGTTTTACTTATAAATAAATCTTATGAAAAAGATTTGCAAAATTTTAAATTACTATTTTCATCCAAAATCAATAAATACAAGAATGGTCTCATCGAAATATTCATAGAATATTCCATTTATAAAATGGATGAAATGAGCTGGACAAATTGAATGACATAATAAGTCATTCATAAGAATCATAACAAGTGCGGAATGCGGTAAGTGGAATGCTAATTTCCGCAACTCGTAGCAAACGAAAACCGGTGGTAAAGTCAAACTGAAAAGACCTTAACACCACACAAAAGATTTCTTAGGTGATAATCCTAAGACTAACTCAAAAATACCGGAAAATTTCTCAAACTACATGAATGAGAGAAATAACGCTTTCCTTATAAGTGGGCTTAAGGAATAAAATGATGCCATCAAGTTGGAATCAAAATCATAAAGGAAAAATAGAAATCTGCTTAACAGATTGAAAATGTCAAAGATGAATAATCCACTCGGAAAAATAGGATATGGGCTTCACAATGATTAAGCCAATCCTTACAGAAAGGTCAATTCCGAAGCCAAAGCAAAAATATCGGCTCGGAAAGAAAAGTCACATAGAACAATCTCGACATCAAAACAAAAGAAAATTGAGTGTTGCGGATCTTCCATCCGGATTCGCAATCCTCAAAGAAGTCATCAAGCCCAAAATATTCAAAGAAAAAGAATCGACAAGTTCTTTTGATATAAAAATAATGAGATGAAACTCATATAAAAAAGAACTCGAATAAGAAGATCACAAAATAAATGTAATCAAGGATTAAATGAGAAATACCTTGACCAAGAGAAGAGTTGCTAGGAACTTGCAGCCTTCCTTCTCTCTTGCTTGGAAGCTTAGGACACGAAGATAAAAGATGGCCCGAAACTTTGCAGTACCGACAAAAGAGGGGTTTCGGACACTCCCTTGCATAATGGTCCGTGGAACCACAATTGTAGCAATGACCACGACTAGAGGTAGGAGTCTTTGCTACCGGAATTTGTTGCTTCCCTTTCTTATTAGAATTGGGGCCTTTGACTTTGATAGGCCTCTTCATGTTGTTGTTGAAGTTCTGTTGGGCACGCACAACTTCAACATCACCTTCATTATCGGCCTCTTCAAGACGAAGAGCGATATCAATAAGCTGATCAAATGAAACCTCAAGTTTCAGAAGTAATGTCTTTTTAAGATTCTTATTCAAGCCATAGGCAAATCTCTGATTTTTCTTCAATGGGGTATTGATGTATTCAACCGCATATTTGGAAAGCGACTCGAAGGATGCGATGTAATCAGTCACAGAGGATTGACCTTGAACAAGGTCTATAAAACGCCGTGCTAAAGTTACTTTTTCGGCCTCCGGCACAAACTTTAGTTCGAATCGTTCCCGGAATCGTTCCCAAGTAAGATCCACTTCAACGATTTCAGAAATTAAAAGCTCATACCAATCTAACGCTCTTTCTTGGAGCATGCTAGAAGCCACTTGGACTCGATGAAGGTCAATAAGATTCATGCGAGAAAAGATGCGATCGCATGATTTGAGCCAAGCTTGAATTTCTATAACACTCTCGGATCCCGTGAATGGCCTTCCACCTAAATCGGTATAGTCTCGGCACAAGCGTACAAAACCGGATCTAGGATGAGTAGGCTCCTGATTGGGACCCGCTGTTTGAGCGTTCTTGACAAGATCTAAAAGCTGCTGGGCAGACATAAAAACTCCATCCTGGGGAGTAGCACTAGATTGACCGGCGCTGGGGCGGCCAGGTCTAACCATTTCTCTTCTTTAAGAAAGAAAGAAAGAAGAGGAAAAAGTTATTCTCAAAATAAATATCAAGCAATCTTGATAGATAAAACAAGGAATCATAAAAGAAAATAGGATAGGACGGTACGAAGACCCGAATAAAATCCTAAAGCACGACTCCTAAGATGGACTTAGGACGATGATCCTTGTTATAATATTCCATATTGTTCCGAAGTTTGGCTCTGATACCAAGCTGTGACGCCCCACCTCTATACCCACGCTAGCCAAGAACATTACGGTGAATGATGTCAACTAGCACGGAGAATAAGGCTGTTGAGGAGCGACCATCTGTATAATTGCTTTGTGCGAGTACCGATATGCCAGATAAAAATATAACTTTTCATCTCAAGAGGAAATCCGACATACCGACACAAACTCAAAGCTACTACACAGTGGCTATAAAGATCTTCGGAAACAAATATAGAAATAAACATAACATAAATCAGTCACAGACAATTCATATCACAAAGGCGGAAATAGATATGAATATAACACTAACACATGAAAGTGTATATCAGAGTAGTGGTCAAAAAGATCCACGATAATACAAAAGAATAGCAACACGTGCTATACAAAAGAATAAGTATACATCACAGAGTCTGTATCTCAAATGTATACAACAAAAGACTACTAAACTAACGTAGTTAACCAAAAGTCGGGATGATAGTCCGATAAGGAGTCAAGCAGAAGCACCTGTAACATCTCGGTCTGACCCGAGTATTATTTAAGAAGAAAATAATAAACGGATCAGTCTAGCTATAAATATCAGATGAAGTGATATATAATAAGAGATATGACATAAACATATAATAATCACAATGCCAAGCTGTGATAAATAAGTAATTGAAAATCAACAAGAGATTAATCAATATCACAATAATCTACTCAAGATAAAAAGGAATGTCATACTCCTAATTTCATTCACCAAGCCACAATAAATGACATATATATCAATGCCCATCGTAAAAGTTGGTGAAACACAAATTCCAGAAATCAACACACGAAATCCAGAAATCACAATAAAAAGGATGGTCAAGACATTGATGTAGTACAAACGGTACAACCAATGAATCCAAAAGCCAAAACATCGATGTAGTACAAACGGTACATCCGATGAATCGAAACACATTAGAAAGTACATGGGTCGCTAGCCCACGAAGAAATGAGACGAAGCTCCATTTAATGAGGTACGGTCCTCCACATAGACAAAGAGACATCGCACATTGCTAGTCTAAACCATAAAATAATCGTCATGATCAAAGAGAAGTGTCAATTACACTAAGCTAGTAAATATAAAAGTTTAGCTTCATGTCCCATAACCACTTGCTTAACTTAAACATTTACGAACAAACTGTAAATCTCCACTAGAAGAATGTCATAAGAGATTCAATCGAACAAGTCCAAGAATTAACCGACGAAGTAAACGCAAGCGTTTCATACCACTCGTTTTACTAAGTCGTTTAATTAGATTTCTCATACGAGTGAGGTAAAGGCTTGTATATATAATAGATTGGAAAACGGTTTAAGAAAATGAGCTTTGTAATAAAATAGTGTTGAAATCATTTGAAGAAAGAGTTTTGATATTTACTACTAGCATAGAAAACCTTTGTATTTTTAAATTGACAAATCACAAAAATGATTGTAGAACAATCAATCACCGAAATTCACATTCGAAGACGTGAATAAAATCCAAGAAATCGATACCGAATCCATCAAAATGGATATTCCCAAAAATCACGATGAAAATGTCATCAAAGTCCATAATAAATGATAACAACAAAAAGGGAATCAACACGAATCGATTAAAGTTGGACATATACTCAAAAACAGCGAAAATAGGCAAAACTGCACATTTCAGACGTCTGAAATTACCTTCCAGACGTCTGAACCACTAACCAGACGTCTGGATGGATTTTCAGACGTCTGAAATTCTTCTCTGCCTTTTCGCGTTTTCCAGGGACCAATTCCAGACGTCTGAATTTTCCAACCAGACGTCTGAAATTTGTTCCAGACGTCTGAAATTGCCTGGTAGGCAAAAATCAG
This sequence comes from Allium cepa, assembly GCA_030765085.1. Lineage (NCBI taxonomy): Eukaryota > Viridiplantae > Streptophyta > Magnoliopsida > Asparagales > Amaryllidaceae > Allium > Allium cepa. The sequence goes on from CM060932.1 coordinate 173,093,677, forward strand.
CCTTGCCAAAAATGGGCGAAAATCCAAACGGAAGCAATCGGACGAGCGACGAAGACTAGGGATTTATGCCTAAGGACAACCCAGCCTTATAGGCTCTCCGAAACACCTACTAAAGCATGATCAAACATCAAACTTATGATTTTTAGAGAATCGGCTTCAAACACCAAAAATGGAAATATTCACAAAACCAATCCAAATCAATAGCAATTGCACATGAATAAATGTTAGAGATTCATACCTAACAACAAAGATAGATATAGACATAGATATGAGATTAAAAATCTCACCTTTGAACTAAATTTATGAAGATGAAGCTTGAAAGCAAAGGGGATTCAACCACACTTCAAATCCAACTCTAGAAGCTTGAATCTAAGCTTAAAAGAAGAACATTCCCTAAGTTATGTTTAGGAAATTTCTGAAATTGAATGGAGAAAGAGTTGGAGAAGATGAGGGAGATGCTTACCAATGGGTTCTCTTTGATTTTGGAGCAAGAACTTGAGCTAGCAAGAGGAACTAGGGCTTGGAGTTTTACTTTCCACTCCTCTCCACCATTGTTGCTAAAGCTTGAAGGGTTAGGAATTGGAAATGAAGTAAATGAGGAGGTGAGGGGTTGGGACTGAATACATAAGTGGGCTCAGCCCAAACCAAAACCCTAAGTGAAAAGTAGCAAAAAATCAACTTTCTCCAAACATATCGAAGCTTATACTCAAAAAGGTCGCAAACATCATTTTGAACTCAATGGGGGTGGTCTCGAGTCCTAATTCGGCTGTTTGCAAAAAGTAGCTTTTCGGACTAAAATCCGACTAACGATAAAATATTTAAATATAAAATCGATAAATATGCGAGTTGTTACAGATTCTGTCTTGTAAAAGTGTAATCAAATTTTTTGTAAATCAGCTTCATGAACTGTTATTTGATTATTATATTTTGTTATTCCGCTGCGAGATTCTATTTTGTTTTCTTTCCTTCTTCCTTTTTCTTATTCACCCCAATAACAATTCGCCCTTTTATATGGTTTGAGTGTGTGGTTTATCATCAATTTAAAACGTACAAAAAGGCGGGATGTTACATCTGGTATCATAGCTTTGGTTTTGCGATAAACCTTAGCTTTGTGGGGTCTAACTCTTTACTAATAGAGTAGTAATACCCTATGATGAGTCGTTGAGTGTATATATATGAGAGAGCATATTTGTTAGTGTTATAAAAAGTTTTAGATTGTTTTAATTTGTTCCGCTTTGTATTTATAAATTCTGGTTGGTGCATGGGATGCGATGACATCAATAGGGATTTCTAAACACTTAATAGGATATACCAACACAATATTTATTTTGAATATAGGTGAATGAAATAATTTTTCCTATTATATTTCCTATATGTAAAATAAATTTTATAAAGGTTATATTTGGTTGTAATATATTGGTTGTTAGGTAGTGAAATTTATAAATATTTATTGGAAATTTTTGAACTTAAGTTCTAGGGTTTTGAAAATTTCTTTTGAATGATTTTGGAATATAGTAATAATATTATTAGAAATACTTTCTGATATAAATATTTTAATATAAACTGAAAGAATTGTTTTAAAGAAATTTTGGAAAAAAATAAGTTATGTACTCCCCTCTCTATCGTTGGAAAATAATTTCGGTGATGAGTGCACGCATCATCGACATTCATTTTCGAGTTTCGAAGTGGAAAGGTCACTGTAATAGTTTTACTGCAGATTTATTTTGATAAAAAACTGTAAATTTCGAATTGTTTAAAATATAATTGGATATATGAATTATAAGTATATACATCTAAATATTATTTTAAAACGATTTGAAATTTAACCCAGTATTTAGTTCTTAAGTTTCCGTTAATTAATAGTTTCAATTATTTTAGTGAAATAGGTCGTAACTAATTAATAATTGGAACCTCTAACTAAAATAAGAGATTAAATGCTACGTTATAAATAAAATTTCAAGAAAGTTGAAAAAGTAACCTATCAACAAAGGATATGACTATTGAACATTAAATTAGTTAAAAGAAATGAGAAAAACTTATATAACTTTCAATTACATTCTTAAAGGCACATATATAACATATCGGTTATTAAAAGTTCTAATGTTTAATAAGGAAATGTAATAGGACATTATACAAGTAAAAATTTGAAATAATGAAAGTATTCAATGAAATTCTTTAATAAATAAGAATTTGATGTTGTAGTTGTTATAAACTCATGTTATAATTGAAATATTACTATAATAAATTGTTATAGAAAGTAAGTATTATAAGAAAGAATTTAGAAACTTAAGTAGATGAATTGATATGCTAAGAAATTGAATTGAACATAAATACTATAAACAAATGAATGTAAATAAATGAAGTTATGCAATAATGAATGAATGAATCAATATAATGCAATAAAAAGAAACTGACATGACCTGAATAAATGAAAATGAAAATGAATAATTGGAAGTAATAAATGAAAGTAAATGAAATAAACACTGAATGAGTGGATGGAAATGAAAATTTTCAAGAAATAAATGTAAATTAAAAAGATAAATCATTATATGAATGAAAAGGAAATCAAACAACAAATGTTATGAAATGAAATTAATAAGACTGAACTTGATCTATTTTTTGGAATTGTTATTTGTTTGGTTTATAGTTGTTTGGGCAATGATACTTTAAATTCCTTTGGATGTATGAATAACATATTTTGTTTCATCTAATACTGTTGAGTAAATGGTGCACTTAGTAGTTTATTTTCCATTCCGTACAATTTAAAGTTTTAAACCCGAACAACTATTTGTTTTGTTTAATGTGAATGGACACTTGATTTGTGTTAATTGTACATGATGATTATATATTGATTGCATGTGATGGTTGTTTATATGGATTGTTCGTTAGTGGTTGAAACAACTTTAAATATTTCATATTATATAAGTATTAACTATTTGGATTATATAAGTGAAATACAGGTTATGGAAGCAATTGCTACTGCTTTTGGTTGCATAATTAAGCGTTAATTGCCCGACAAATAGGTACTTTCTCGGATTACGGTTTTATAGCGTTATTATATTATTTTTTCCGTTGTTGGGGAGATATTATTTTGAGATATTGTGATATATATTGTTATATTTGATATCATATTTTCTCCCGAGCCTCTCCATACAAAGGAGACCCTGCCGAAATTTTTCGTAAATTTTGTACTTAGAAATTTTTTGAAAATGTTTTCCAAACTTTATTAATTTGAGTATAAAAAGATTTAATGGTTATAAAATTGGTATATTTTATTTAAATAATTAATTTTGTAAATTTATTGGTTTATAAAGTTAATATTTTTGAATAAGATTTATTGTTTACTCAATTCCTTCTTTCCCTCCTTTTTCCTTTTCGGGACGAAAATTTTTGAGTGGGGGAGAGTGTAACGACCCACAAATTTCGATAATTAAATTGGTTAATTCAATAAGATTTTTGTAAATTAATTGAGAAATAAAAAACCTTTATAGTTATAGTGAGGTGAATGTTAATTTGAAATGATGCAATGGTAATTAAAGCTAATTATTGATAGTTTAAATGAGATTACAATAAATGAAATAGTGTAAGTGTTATACTAGGATATAAATTGAATACAAGAACACAAACGTAAATATTGAATTAATTAATGAATTAATATATAATGAATGGTAATTGAATAAATTCAATGCTCTGTGAGTAATTTTAATATTGGTTTGGAAATGATAAACTTATAAGAATGTGATTAAGAGTTAATAGCAACAATTATTATAAGTTACATATATATTTAATCCATTAAATTGAATTGGAATTTATCACAGCAAATGTAATTAAATATCATGTTAATGTAAACTAGGTTAATATTTGGAGGAAAAGTTAATTTTATTTATAACGATATGATAATTGGAAATAAAAAGAATGGAAATCAAGATTTATTTATTTATTGGATTTTAAATTCTAGTAATTGGGTTAATTTCAAATAAATGAAATTAAATATTTAAATTAATAAATGGATTTTGGAATTTTAAATTTCTGAATTTAATAGAAATTAAATTTAACGCTGAAATTGATGAATGAATCAACATTAAAGTCACATCTAAATTTGTGTTAAATTATGGTGAATGTCCAAGTAATTTAAAATGAGAGAAATTGTTATTTATTAAATTTGAATTGAAATTTAATTTAATTAATTTAATATTAATATATTTAATTAACTGAAAAATATCCATTTTGGCCACTGACTCGGATTTTGACGAAACCAGTTTCATCGGATTCGTAATGGTGAATTATTTTAGGATTTCAAGTTTCGTAGCGATCGGACTTGTCGTTTGATCGTGCGGGCTTGAAACGCCTGGAAATCAATGAAATTGAAATCAATTGAAATCAATTTGAAATAACTTGATTTTAGCATAACTTCTTCATACGATGGAATTTGGACTTGAAACCTTTCCATTGCATTTAGAATATTTAAAAACATATATTTTGATATATGGGTTGACCCATTTCCGTTACGTAATCGAAACGAGCTTTTTGGGTCAATTATCGTTAAAAACTCAAACCAATCAGGCACAATTCTGTCTATTTTGTTCTTCCTATATATATATATCGTTATAAACCCTAGCAACCTTTCTATTTCTCATTTCTGTACATATAGAAATTTCTATTTCTCCTCTTCCTCAATGGCTGCAAACCCTAATCTTCCCAATCCAATTTCAATACCAAAAAAAACCAAAAACAAAAAAATATTTTGCGGATCTGTAGAAACTTCGGGTAGCGCTTCGAGTTTCAGGAGCAAAAACCCTACATCAACCTCAGGTCAGGATGAAAATGACTCAAGTCGCTCCGGGTCGTTTTGGCAAAAGCTTAGAGCAAGCACCGGGGATTTGAGGCGATGGACCGAAGTTGAACCCGAAGTCGACCCTGGACCAAAATTTTCCAATATTCTAATTTTCATAACTTTTTCATACGAGCTCGGATTCATGCGCGGTTTATTTTGCTTAGATCGTATTAGAATTATGGACATTTTGGCACTAGTTTGGACGAATTCTGAAACCGTTTAAATTTTGATCTTATCTTGAATTTAAATTCAAATGTGAGCGTTTTAGCCCACTCGCAACTTCTAAAATTTTTTTATTTGTTAAGTTGATTTATGATGTGATTTGAAATTTATTTATGACTGTTGGCATATTTTTAATTGTAATCTCAGTTAAATTGAATTTATTGAATTAAATTGTTATTTAATTTATTATTGCATATAAACTGCCGGTTAATTTGTTATTTAATTTATTATTGCATATAAACTGCCAGTAAAATTCTTATTAAGTATTATCTGTTTTATATTGATGTTATTGATTGAATTGGATGATGATTGTGATAAATGTTTGATGATTGATATTGGATGAATGGATGTTGTATTTTAAATTGTTATAAACTGCAAGTTGTTATGGATTTTTATTTTTCGGGATTGCGGTTTGAAATGATATATAACTGTATTTATGTTTGAAATTACGGATTGAAATGATAAATATCCGTATCACTTGACCATAGGATAGAAAATTATTTACAGACACCGTGGTCTATATATATAAAAATATTTTGTAATTGATTTCTATGGTTTTTGGAAAGAAATACATGGTTTTATATAAATATTGATTTTAGATATTACATAAATGCTATTTTATATATATAGTCAAATTCTTAACTTGAGCTGTGTATAAATATTGTTGATATAAATAAGTTTAATGATAAAGTTTGATTTTGTTTAAAATATAATATGGTTAATTATTTATTAAAATTATATTCTAATATAGAATTTATAATGATTTCAATAAATTAAGGTTGAAAGATAAATTGGAAATTTATTTGAAATTGTATTTAATTGAGAATTTTATTTAATAAAAATCGATTTGGGACTCACTGAATTTGATATTTTAAAGAATATGATTTTTAACTTGATTTTGTCTAAGGTTATATAAATGAATATATCAAGTTTGAAAAAGTGAGGGAAATATTCAGTTATTTGAAATTGGAGTTCATTTGAATGATATTGGAATTATTAAGTAAATATTTCAAAACTATATAATAGTAAACTGAATTATATACATATGGAGTTAACAAATTTAGATTTGAAATTTTGAATATTGAGAGCTTTGAAATCTATTGAAATGGTTCATTTGGAGGTTCGAATCCATAATTGAAATCGATATAAATTGAAATGGTTTATTGAAAACTGAAAGTGTGTTGAAAGTTATGAATTGAGATTTAATTCAAAGTGAATAAAATTGTGAAGTCGAGGAAAATATTTTACTTTATAAAGTAATTTTAAATTTAAACTATTTTATTTTATATACTGTTTGAATATCCAAATCGTTCAAGTGGTGGAATTAATGGTTTAGAAGCTATGAAATTCAAGTATTATGTTTTGAAAGGTTACATTTCAAGTGTTTGGTTTCGAAATATGATAATTTGAAAATGTTATGGTTTTAGAAGAGGATATATTTGAAATGAAAATGATATCGTATCGATTTGGTTTTGAAAGGGCAATGAAATTTGGTTTTAAAGAATAAACTATTTTGAAACTGACCTCGGTGTTATAATAACGTTTGGTTGTTAAAGAGACCAGGATTAGAAGTTGTCATACTCTCTGCCAACTCCGAAAACCACTTTAACAACCGTGTACGCGGTGGAGATTCCAGAATGAAGTAGGATGACGGCGGCGTTTCCTTTGTGGTATATACATGGTCCCGACTCCCATGAGTTAGCATAAGGTGGCTAAAATAAGAGCGATTGACGGGCTAAGAAGGTAGCACTTTTTATCGGACACACTCCTTCGATACCATTCTATTACTTTGTGATTGATTCATGCCCTTTTGATTTTGGGGGTGTGGCTCGAGGCGGGCGGTAGTAGCTGCTACGCGTTACCACCAGTCAGGAAGCGTAATTGGTATATCTTTCCTGGCATTGCCTAGTTGTGCCATGTCACCTACCCTAGCGCGCCTTGTACGAGTTTGGTTTTCTCCCTAGCCCGTAGAGTATTTAGGGTAGTCTCCCGATCTGGAGATGGGCTGATACTAGATGGACTATTGGGACTATTACGTTTTAAGGGCTATATGGGTAACCCCTTAACGCTATTTAAAAGTAAGTTTATTGTACTATTAGACACTATTATAATAGCGTATATTACTACATAGTAAATAGTTTAACGGATCCTTAAGAGATGTGAATCCCGAGCATCTCTTAAGTTACTGCACTCACGTTAGACACTGGATATAAGATATCAAATCCCGTAAACATCTCTAACGCCGTTCTACTCATATATTTACCATTGATTTAACTTACATAAGATCTTTTAGTTCTGACTCAAGGGTTTTGTCTTTTCAATTCGCTCGGTTCAGTCTGAGCATTTCAGGATTTGAAGACCTTATTTCTAGAGGACGGAGACGAAGATTGTATTATTACTATTATTTACTATATTTTTCCGCTACATCACATTATTCTGTTACATCACATTGTTCCGCTGCATTGTTATTTATTATTCTTTGGTATGTGTAACTCTGATTCTGTGTTGTAAAAGTGTAATCAATTTTTTTGTAAAACAGCTTCATGAACTGTTATTTGATTATTATATTTTGTCATTCCGTTGCGAGATTCTGTTTTGTTTTCTTTCTTTCTTCCTTTTTCTTATTCACCCCAATAAAAATTTGCCCTTTTGCATGGTTTGAGTCTGACGTGTGTGGTTTATCGTCGATTTAAAACGTACAAAAAGGCGGGATGTTACAATCTTATAAAATAAGAGAAAATCATTATGGGTTCAAATGATAAACCCAAGCGATTTTCATTTATTTTAAATTTTTTAGGATTGCAGGTTGAAATGATAAATACCGTAAATATTTAAATTGCAGATTGAAATGAAAAATATTCGATCACTAGACCATAGATAGAAAATTATATACGGACACCATTGGTCTATATTTTGAAAAAAATGATTTTCAAAGTTTGAAAGGAATAAATGGGTTTTAATAAATATTCTTTCCTATAATATTTATAAATGTAATGTAACGACCTGGATTTTTTTAAAGGTTAATTTAAGATATTTAAATGGATTTAAATATTTGATTTGGATTATGAATTGGTTTTGAATATGGAAAACTTGGATTTATCTATTCAGAATGTGGATACATCAATTTGTTGAATAATATAATTGTTCAATAATTGATGATTGAGTAAAATATTTAATCTTGAGTTTCGAGCTTGTTAAAAAAAATTAAAGACTTGTAAAATTTATATCGATAGTACTGAAGATAGTAAAAGTGTTAAAATTGGATTTGGAAATGTTTTGTTAACTTTTGAAAATATATCGTTTAAATCGACGTTTAAAAATAGCCTTCCAAGGCACAGTCTCAGAATTCGACGAATCCTGTTCCATTGGATCCGTAATTTTATTTTATTATCGAATTTCAATTTTCATAGTGTTTGGAGTGATCGTTTGGCCGTACGATAAGTAAATGCGCTGAAAATTTAATCGAAATTTAATATAATAACTGGGTTCAAAAAGCTATCTTCTCCATACGATCGAATTAGGACTCGAAACTTTTTCCACTGCATTTGGAATAGGGGTTTAACATTATAAACGCCTAGAGGCACGTCTTGGTAGGAGATCAAAATTTTAAGTTGCATTTATTGAGACGTTTGGAATTTAAATAAAAATATTTCTCAATAAACCTACTCCGCAGCCGTAATTATTTCACATCATAACTTTTTTTCTTTCATTTCGAAAACACTGTAGCAATATGGGTCGAACACGCTTCCCTCTTTTCAAAACATCACATTCCTGTCATTTCAAACAGCCGCATTCTTTGTTTCAAAAAGAAAATGCATTTCACAATCAAAATTTAATTCTCAAAGCGAAATACAATGGCCACCGGAAAAACATGGGGGAAAGCGGGCTTCGATTTTCTCATTCGAATTCTTCTCCTCAACATAAAATGATTCGAATCAAAGCCTCGTCCAATGAACAGATCGAAGCGACCGAGTCACGATAGCACGGAAAATCTAGGATTTTGATTTGGCGAATTCGAAGTTCGAACTCGAGGGTGGCGTATTGGTTCGACTGTGTGGCCGAAGTATGGGTGGTGATGGCGTTCAAGAAGTGGGTGGTTGAACGAATTCAAGTCGAGGCTAGGGTTGAGGGCTCGTGGAGGAAGCAAACTCGACGAAGTCGAGTAGTTATCGACGACTGGTCGCGATGTCGACATGGCTCGAGTCGTGATGGCATCGAGTTGTGTATACGTTGGCGAACATCGGAATCGTTAGTGAGGTATTGGTTGTTCTCCTTTCGTTTTACTGGATCTTGTAAAATATGCTTTCAATTTTTCTTTTCCGGCTTAAATTTGATGATGTATATAAATGTATATACAAAGGAAATTTTTTATTTTAATTTATAGAACATATATCTACATGTAGAAATTTATTTATAGTAAAGTTTAAAGTAAAGATCTGTTTTAAAAAGTTTTACAGTAAGATAAAAGATTTGTGAATAAATTGTTTGAATTTTGGAATGTTAATTAATTTATTTAATCTATGGATTTATATAATGGTAATCTGAAGTTATTATAGATTTGTGAAAAATAAGTTAATGTACATATAGATATTTTTTTTATTTTTATTATCTTCTACTTTAGTCTCACTAATGTGTTTTAGTGATTTATCTGTTTAATAAACTTATTAATTTATTTTGGTTACAAAAAGGTTTCAAAAAGGGAATTGTGAGTAAGATTTAATTTATTAAGTTAGCTACCAAATTTTGAGTTAAATCAAATTATTAGATTAAATAAAATTATTGAACGGTAATTTGTTATTCGATTGTTCAAATATTAATAAATCATACAATGTTATATAAGGTCAATGATTGTGAAGAACAAGTCGTAAAGGAAATGGACTACAAAACAATAAAGGTTAGTTAATCTCACTCATTTGGGTTTTTTATAAATTAAATAGTTAAATTTAAATAATTAGTTGAATGATTGAATTGATTTGATGTGCTATATTATATATAGCAGTATATAGTATATATTGGAGTGATTGATTTCCCGCATTATATAGCGGATGAGACCCTATGCGCCGCATAGTAGCTGATGATATTATATTTAAAACCCATATAACGTGATATTCCACCTCGAAGTGGAATTGGTATTTTATATTGTGCTAACATCTGTGGATGCAGGGAAACAGATTAGAGGGATCCAACTGGATTCCTTAAAATATTTAGATTTGTTCTAATAATTCTGTGTTATGATTATTTGATATGTTGTGATGAATTATATTGATAATTGGAATATTGGATACCATGGTTTGATTGAATATTTCGGTACACTGAATCATCAAAATATATACAGAATTGGATTCTTGAAAGAATTATAAGAGTAAATTTTTAAGTGAAATAATTATAGAAAATTTCAATAAAAATAAGAATGAATTGTAAAGGAATAAAAGTGATTTTTAAATCCTAATAAATTCCAGGTATGAAAAAGGGATTTTGAATAAACAGAGAAATAATGAATTTAAACTTAAGTGATGTTATATCAAGTAATGAAGAATTTATTTTAAAATTCAAGGTTTGAATTTATTTAAAAGGATGAAGAAGGAATTTGGGGAAATCTGAAATTGGTGTTTTCAGGTAAAAGATTTTAATTCATAATTAAGGAATAAAAATCTGAAGTCAATGGGTTTTGAAATAAATGAGTAAGTAAAGGAATTTATCTAAAATGGAGTAAATTGGAAATCAATTTGGACATTGATTTAAGTGTTTGAAACTGGAAATTTAAAGGAGAATGTGACTATGAAATTTATAAACTGGGTTTATAAAAAGTGAAGTAATATATCAGTGGATATTTGGAAGAATAAATTCACGGTGGGAATTTATTAAAGGAATGGGTAAATTTTCTTAAAAATAAATAGTGATTTATTTTTAAAAGATGTGGAGGGGAAGCGTATTTCCCTGAATAGCCAAGTACGTTTCAAACAAATTTTAAGTATAAGTAAAAAAAATTAAGTTGTTTAAAAAGTATATTTAGAAAACTTATTATTTCTAAATATTTAAATTCTAAAGTAAGTATTTTCTTTTAATCTATTATAGAAGTAATTATTTAAAGGTGGCTTGGTATTATGTTTTAAAAGTTAGAAATTTAGTTTTATATTGTACAAAGTAGTTTTATTTTAAATATTCTTAAAGTATATATTTTTGAATAAGTATTAAAGTAATTTTTAATTTAAATGTTTTAAAGGATATTTTATAATGAAGTGTTTTAAATTATTTTAAAAATCTAAAGTTTTTGTGCTTGGTGTTTTCAGTGGAAATAAATATTTGGAAATTTATTTCATGAGAAAAGTTTGGTTTAAAAACAGTTTTAAAAAGGGTTGAAATGGAAATATATCTTACGAAGATATTTTGAGGTTAATAAATAATTCAGGAGAAATTATTTATGTTCGATGGACGTTTGTGAATGTTAATTGATAGTCAAATAACCGACTATCAATATTGGACAATGCGCTGATCATTTTGAAGAGACCGGGATCATGATTAAATTCTCAAAAACCACTTCGTTCCGGTTTGTACGTTTTCGTGGGGAAAACGAGTTCAGAGTCGAAGATGGAGTAGTGAAGTGCAAGGGCTAGTCGCTACTAATCCTGAGGGTTTCCAAAATGGATGTAGTAGGAGTAATGCCTTCGGTTCCGTTCGAACCCTGGACGGACTTGTATGGATGAATGCTTTCGGAACATCGTCAGGTGGACAACGGGCATTCCAAGTGAAACGTTCTAAAAGGTAACGCTTAGCCTCGAGCCTCATCAACCGGGAATGACTGAAAATCAGGGGTTATGCAGCGAGGCTAAGTGGGTAGCACCCATTAGGGTGAGGTCATTCCTGTCTAGATGTCCCTTTTATTCGGCTTAGTGGTGCGGTTGCTGATCCCAACCGTAGGGTGATCTTACTCGGGATTATCCAGTAAGGGGTAGTCCAGGTCTTGTGTTGCAGGGGATTGGGAGTAATCCTTGGTACAGTGATCTAGGCCACGTACTATGACAGGTGGTACCCCTGTGCCTCATCATTAGCTGGAAATCCAGTCTCCCTGCACGCCTTTTACGGTTTTTGTTTGTATAACCCACTTTGTGGCTAGTATGCCGGAATTTAATCATGTAACAATTTCAGCTATTTGAATAAGTATTTATATATAGACACTATTATAATATCAGAGGATTTTGAGAAGAAATGTTTTAGCTATCGTAAGGTAAAAACCCGACATATTTATTTGTGGCGTGGTCTTAGGAGATGCTTTTGATTTTCAAAGGATTTTTGAATCTTTAATAATCAATTTGAGTGTGATTTCTCACGCTGGTATTCCAGACTGACTCAGGTGTTATTTAACTATAATGCTCGGGCCAGACCGAGTATTATAGATTGCAGGAAAGGATGCTGTGGAGCTGAATGGTGATACGTACTTCCGTACTTGTATGAAATATTTTGCTGTGTATTCGGTTTTTGGAAGGACGAGATATTATAACCGTCCTATGTTTGTATTGAACTCTGATGATGTACTCTGATGACGTAATGTATAAATAGATATAATTGCTTTTGTGTAAAGATCATTTATTATCTATTATATTTTATTCCCCTGCGATGGTTAGATTCTGATGTTGTTTTCTATTTTCTCCTTCTACCTCTTCTTCTTTAACCCTAATGGTTCGTATTTCCGTTCATCTTGAGTTGATAGATGGAGAATAGTGTCGACTCAAAGGGCTACGGATTTGCGGGTCATTACATTTGGTATCAGAGAAGAAGATTAAGCGAGAACCTTGGCTCTGGTAGGGATTACTCATTATAAGAGTCAGTAGTACTCTAGAATGAGTTTGAGTGTATTAATAGATATGAGCGTGTATTTGTTAGTGGGTATAAAATTGGTTTTATATTGTGTTGATTGATTTATTGAGTGGCATATGAACCTTCGTCGGCACAGTCTGGACAACTGTATCGAAGGGGTTTCTAAACACTTGAATAGAACAATTGACACAGTATTGTTTTAAATGTGGGTGAATGAAATAATTTTACCCAAAATATATTTTGATATAAAAGAAATATTTCCTTAAATTGATATATAACTTGGATGTTTGAATGATAATAGTTTAAACAAATAATATTATAAAAATTGGAATGACTTGTATAATCAAATGGGAATTTGTATGAGCATAAATTATACAAATGAATTATAGTTAAAATTTGATTTAAGTCAAAATTTGAAACTTTAAAACCCCGGAGATTTTGGAAGTGTTTTCCGAAGTGTTTTGAAGACAAATAATAGCATTATTATTTTAAAAGTATTTCTGAAAGGAAATTGTTTCAAATAAATTTTGGGAAGGGGAATAGCATTGATCTCACTTCAGTCACTGGAAAATAATTTCGGTGATGACTTCAGCATCATCGATGTTCATTTTTGAGTTTCTAAGTGACGGATTGCTTCCAAATGGATTTGTTCCGAAGAACTAGTTTGTTTTTGAAATTTCAAAGGATATTTGTTGGAGAAAAAACAGGATGGGTTCAAAAATTTGAGAAATTTGATTTTGGGATAATGGTGGTTTTAAAACGATTTGAACTAAAGGCCGGGTGTTTGAAATCCTGAATCGTTATTTGAACTGAAAATCCGGATGAGGTAAGTTATAAACTTGTAAAGTTGAGATGATTTTTAAATAAGGAAGGAAAATATGAACTTTGAATGTTGGAATTAAAATTTAAAGTGAAAAAGTTAAATAAATTTAATTTGGAGAAATTCAATTGTGGAAAATTTAATGGATGATCGGAAGAGATAATTAGTAAATCTTGGATGTGATTGGAATGGGAAAATAGAAATTAAATTTGGATTGGTAGATAAAATTTAAATGGATTGAAATAAATTGAATTAAACTGAAAATAAAACCCAGGTGGATTTGAACTAAGTTGAAATTCAATTGAAATGAAATGAATTGAGATGTAGATGATATTAAGTGAAAGTAAGTTCTTACTTAATTTAAATTCAAGTGGATTGAGTGGATTAAAGAGAATGGTATGATGCTAGATTTAACTGAAATTAAGTTAAATAAAATTGAATTGAAATAAATTCAGTTGAGTTATAGATAATATTGAATGGAATAAAGTTCTTACTTAAATAAATAAGCGTAAACTAAGTAAGTATTGAATTGGGATAAATAAGCTTTGGAGGCTTATAAAAGAATTGAAAAGCATTGAATTAAAAATATAATCCCTGGTTAAAAGTAAAGTGGAAATGTGATTGACTGTAAATGGATGGAGAAGTATGAATATTAATGTGACGCCCCACCTCTATACCCACGCTAACCAAGAACACTCCGGAGAAGTGCTGTCAACTAGCACGGAGAATAAGGCTGTTGAGGAGCGACCATCCATGTAATTGCTTATCACACGGTGGCTATAAATAATCTTCGGAAACAAACATAGAAATAATCATATCACAAATCAGTCACAGATATCCATATCACAAAGGCGGAAGAAGATATGAATATATAACTAACACATGAAAGTGTACATCAGAGTAGTGGTCAATAAGATCCACGATAATACAAAAGAATAGCAACACGTGCTATACAAAAGAATACAACTATGAGTCTATATCTCAAGTGTATACAACAAAAACTGCTAATCTAAATAGTTAGCCAAAAGTCAGAGTGATGAATCCCTGGGAAGAAGTCAAGCAGAAGCACCTGTAACATCTCGGTCTGATCCGAGTATTATTTAAGAAAATAATAAACGGATCAGTCTAGCTATAAATATCAGATGACATGATATAACATAAAAGATATGGCATAAACATAAACATCCATAACGACATACCACTATAAGTATGTAAATAATGATCAACAGAAGATCAATCAATAAGAGATAATCAATATCACAAGAATCTTCTCAAAGATTCGAAGGGGGCATCATACCCTAAACTTGTACTCATAACAAGTCAATGACATAAATTCCAGAAATCAACACGAGAAATCCAGAAATCATAAAAAAGGGAAAGAGGCCTATCACATGACGGTCCGAAGACCATGGGGAGCTACCCCACATGTGTGAGTGGAATCACACAGAATGAGGTCAAGACTAACCAAAAAGCAGAAAGGTATGTGTGAATGGAATCACACAAGTGGTGTCTAGTCTAACCTTGCAATGAAAGAGACATCGCGCAATTGCTAGTCTAATTCATAGAGCGATCATCAAGATCAACGAGAAGTGTCAATTACACTAAGCTAGTAAATATAGAAGTTTAGCTTCATGTCCCATAACCACTTGCTTAACTTAAATATTTACGAACAAACTGTAAATCTTCACTAATAAAATTGTCATAAGAGGTTCAATCGAACAAGTCCAAGAATTAACCGACGAAGTGAACGCAAGCGTTTCATACCACTTGTTTTACTAATTCGTTTAATTAGATTTCTCATCCGAGTGAGGTAAAGGCTTGTATATACTAATAGATTGGAAAACGGTTTAAGAAAAGAGCTTTGTTATTAAAAATAGAGTTGAAATTGTTTGTTAAAAGAGTTTTGATATTTACTACTAGTATTGAAACCTTTATATTATAAAGTGACAAAACACATAAGCAAGTGTAGAAACAATCAGTCACAAAGATCGCATACGGAGATGCGAATAAAATCCAAGGAAATCAGCTCAATATTTTTCAGATAAGATCCCCTACGGAGGGGGGATCCGGGGGGGGTGGCAACCCTCCAAGGTGGGGGTGCGGGGGCAACGCCACCGCTTACGGGGTTCGACCTGCCCGGTCAGGTCGCGGGGGTCCAGGAGGCAGCGCCCCCGGCGGGGTGCGGGGCAGCGCCCCGTCCAAAACGGTACGACCTAAGTGAAGACAAGCGGCCTACGACCTAAAGCAAAATGAGGTCTAACGACCTAAGGGTTCACGCGGCCTAACACAATGGCCGAGCGACCTAACTGGAGTTAAGGGAGGCAAGCGACTTAAGGTCCAACGACCTACGACTCAAGCAAGCCGAGCGACCTAGTGTGGAGGGGTCGAGCGACTTAAGGAAGGCGAACGACCTAAGGTCTAACGACCTACGACCTAATAGAGTCGAGCGACCTAAGGTCTAACGACCTACGACTTACAGAGTCGAGCGACCTAAGGTAAATGGTCCAACGACCTAACTCGAACGACTTATCTGGAGCTTAGGTCGGAGATGACCTACGAGATAAACCAGGCCGACTTAGTGGACGAGCGACCTAAGGTAAATGGTCCAACGACCTAACTCGAACGACTTATCAGGAGCTTAGGTCGGAGACGACCTACGAGATAAAGCAGGCCGACTTAATGTTTGCCTGGAGATTATAGGTCGGAAACGACCTAAGACTTAAAGCTTAACTCGCGAGCGACCTACGACTCAAGGCCTAACTCGTGAGCGACCTACGACTTAAGGCTTAACTCGCGAGCGACCTAACTCCGAAGTGCCAATACTTCCAGAATGACCTAAAGCCCTGCGACCTATGGTACTAACTCGCGAGCGACCTAACGACTTAACTCGTGAGCGACCTAATTCAGAAGTGCCAATTCTCCCAGAACGACTTAAAGTTAACTCGTGAACGACTCACGACCCATGGACGAACGACTTAACTCCGAACGACCTAAAAATGGCCAGAACGACCTAGGGGTTAACTCGTACGCGACCTACGACCTAAGGTCCACACGACCTAACTCCGAGCGAGCTAAAAACGGCCAGAACGACCTAAATGCAGAAATTTCTCCCAAACACCAAAAATCGGAGTTTTTCGCCAATCCAATCCAAACCAAAAGCAAATATGCATGCTAAAGTGATAGGGAATCATTCCCAACAGTCCAATATAGTTATAGACTAGAATTGTGAGATAAAAATCTCACCTTTGCACTAAAATTTTATGAAGATGAAGCTTGAAAGCAAGGAGAAGCAATCCAAAGCTTGAATCCAATATCTTCTACTTGAATTTGGAGTTGAATGATGGAGTTGCAATTGAATTTGAGCTTGGAGTTTTAATTTCCCATTCTCTTCACCATTAATGCTAAAGCTTGAGTTAGTTAGGAAATTTATGAAGAGTGAGGAGAAGAGGGTTGGAACTTGGGCTTAATAGGCTAAACTAACCCAAAGTCCAAAGCGGGAAAAGTTAGTGAAATTTCACTAACTCCAAACCTATCGATGTTTATACTTAAAAAGTTGTAAACGACATTTCGAACTCAATGGAAGTGGTCTCGAGTCCTAATTTGACCGTTTGCAAAAAGTAGTTTTTCGGACCAAAATCCGATTAACGATTTAATATTTAAATAAAAATATTTAAATGTAAACTCGATAAATATGCGGGTTGTTACAATTAATAAATGAGTAGCTTATAAAATGTAAAAAGGGAATAAATAAGCCAATAAAAAGTGTTGGAATTTTGGAAAATGAAAGAAAATCCAAACTGGAATTTAAAAAAAAATTGAACTTAGGAAAATTTAATGGAGTGTTTTTTGTAATAAAACCGAATATTGATTTAAAAGTTGGAAGTAAAGTAATTAGCTAAATAAATTATTTGATAGAGTATGCTAATAAAATTTAACTCGGTTAAATAAAATGGATTGTAAGTTAATAATGAAGTTTGAAAATAAACTCGAATTATAAATAGAATTCGACTTGGATTGATAATGAATTAAAATAAGTGGAGATGTTGTAAAAATAAAATGGAATTGGATTATAATAGAAATGATTTGAGTTAAAAATAAAATCCAATTCGAGTATAAGTGAGTTAAGTATGTGCTTGGATATTATTTTGATAAATTGAGAAGGCGAATTAACATAAAATGGATGCACTAACTGAATTAAATGGAATTTGATTAGATGAGAATCAAATAGAAGTGAACTTAAGTTTGAAGTTGGAATAAATTAAAGTAAATTAACTTAAGTTTAAAATTTATAGAAGCTTGGCTTTGAGGAAGGGTGAAAGTTCAGTAAATAAAAATTTGGGTTAAATTAATTTGGAAAATGGTTATTGATAAAAGCGTTGAATGTTGTCAAGCTCAATGAAATGGTTTTAAAATGAAACCAATGCGGAGATGAGATGGAATGCAAATGTATGGTTGGTGAATAAACTAGAAATGGGATGGAATTCAAAATAAAATGAGTTGGAATCAATTGGATGTGGATAAAAACTAAAATGGATACTCTATTAAGTGAATATCGTCGAATTGCATAGAATAAATTAGTCGTTCGACTTGAACAGAAGTGAATAAAAATTCTATGGATTGGTAGAAGTAAATAAAATTGATTTTTGGAATTAATTGAAATAAATGTGAGTTTTTGGGTTGAAAATGAATCGAATGTAAGAAATTGAGTTGATGGCATATGAATTTGTTGAAAGCAATTGAATTAGTTTTGAAATCATATAAATTGCTCATGGAAAGTGTTTGGTGCATGTTGCTTATGAAATGCATGTGTTTAGCTATCGAAAGTAAGTGTAATGTTAATAAATTTCGTATATTTAGTACTTACATGTATAAATTGAGTAAGTACAGGTACAAGGAAGCCGTGTGACTGGATTTGGTTGCGCTAATTGCTAAAATAATAAGCCGCTTGCTTAAAAATGCTAAATAGAGGTATGCCTATGCAATAAAAGTTAGGAAATATGAACTGTATTTTTTTCCGACCGTGTGGATCGATGTATATATATTTATATCTCTTGTCAAATTGAAAAAGCTCCTCCGTACAAAGGGGACTCTGCCAAAAAAATTCTAAAAATTTGGGAGTTAGAAAATTTTTGGAAATTTTTGGAAAAATTTTCATTAGCAACAAAACTATTTCAAATTGGAATTGAAATAAGGGATTTTGGAAATGGAAATTGGAATTAATTGTTTAGTTGGAACTAAAGGATTAGAAAAGTGAATATGGGATTTTCACTAAGTATGTTTAGTAAGTTGGGGGTTTGGGACATTCTTTTGACTTAGTAATTTCGAGGAGGAAATTCTTTTAAGGGGGGAGGAATGTAACGACTCGGATTTTTTTGAATGGTTAATTTGAGATATTTAAATGGATTTAAATATTTAATTTGGATTATGAATTGGTTTTGAATATGGAAAACTTGGATTTATCTATTCAGAATGTAGATATAGCAATTTGTTGAATAATATAATTATTCAATAATTGAAGATTGAGTAAAATATTTAATCTTGAGTTTCGAGCTTGTTAAAAATATTTTAAAGGCTTGTAAAATTTATATCGATAGTACTGAACATAGTAAAAGTGTTAAAATTGGAATTGGAAATGTTTTGTTAAGTTTTGAAAATATATAGTTTAAATTGACGTTTAAAAATAGCCTTCCGAGGAACAGTCTCGGATTTCAACGAAACCAGTTTCATTGGATCCGCAATATTATATTATTACCAGATTTCAATATTCGTAGTGTTTGGAGTGATTGTTTGGCCGTACGATAAGTAAATGCGCTAAAAATTTAATCGAAATTTAATATAATAATTGGGTTCAAAAAGCAATCTTCTCCATACGATCGAATTAGGACTCGAAACCTTTCCCATTGAATTCAGAATAGGGGTTTAACATTATAAACGCCTAGAGGCACGTCTTGGTAGGAGGTCAAAATTTTAAGTTGCATTTATCGAGACGTTTGGAATTTAAATAAAAATATTTTTTAATAAACCTACTCTGCAGCCATAATTATTTCACATCATAACTTTTTTTCTTTCATTTCGAAAACACTATAGCAATATGGGTCGAACACGCTTCCCTCTTTTCAAAACATCACATTCCTGTCATTTCAAACAGCCGCGTTCTTTGTCTCAAAAAGAAAATGGATTTCAAATCAAAATTTAATTCTCAAAGAGAAATACAATGGCCACCGAAAAAAGTGGGAAAGCGGGCTTCGATTTTCTCATTCAAATTCTGCTTCTCAACTTAAAAGGATTCGAATCAAAGCCTCGTCCAACGAACAGATCGAAGCGACCGAGTCGCAATAGCACGAAAAGTCTAGGATTTTGATTTGGCGAATTCGAAGTTCGAACTCGAGGGTGGCGCATCGGTTCGATTGTGTGGCCGAAGTCTGGGTGGTGATGGCGTTCCAGCAGCGGGTGGTCGAACGAATTCAAGTCGAGCCTTGGGTTGGGGGCTCATAGAGGAAGCAGACTCGACGAAGTCGAGTAATTATCGACGACTGGTCGCGATGTTGGCATGGTTCGAGTCGTGATGCTTCAAGTTGTGTGTACGTTAGCGATCGTCGGAATCGTCGGTGAGGTATTGGTTGTTCTCCTTTCATTTTACTGGATCTTGTAAAATATGCTTTCAGTTTTTCTTTTCCGACTTAAATTTGGTGATGGATATAAATATATATATACAGAGAATTTTTTTAATTTTACTTTATAGATACGTATATCTACATGCAGAAATTTATTTACAGTAAAGTTTAAAGTAAAGATTTGTTTTAAAAAGTTTTACAGGAAGATAAAAGATTTGTGAATAAATTGTTTGATTTTTGGAATGTTAATTAATTTATTTAATCTATGGATTTATATAATGGCAATCTGAAGTTATTATAGATTTGGGAAAATAAGTTAATGTACATATAGATATATTTTTTTATTATCTTCGAGTTTAGTTTCAATAATGTGTTTTAGTGACTTATTTGTTTAATAAACTTATTAATTTATTTTGGTTACAAAAAGGTTTCAAAAAGGGAATTGTGAGTAAGATTTAATTTATTAAGTTAGCTGCCAAATTTTGAGTTAAAACAAATTATTAGATCAAATAAAATTATTAAACGGTAATTTATTGTTCGATTGTTCAAATATTAATAAATCATACAATGTTATATAAGGTCAATGATCGTGAAGAACAAGTCGTAAAGGAAATGGACTGCAAAACAATAAAGGTGAGTTAATCTCACTCGTTAGGGTTTTTTCAAATTTAAATGGTTAAATTTAAATAATTGGTTGAATGATTGAATTCATTTGTTGTGCTATATTATATATAGTAGTATATAGTATATATCGGAGCGATTGATTTCCCGCATTATATAGCGGATGAGACCCTATGCGCCGCATAATAGTGGATGATCTTATATTTCAAACCCATTACCGCGATATTCCACCTTAAAGTAGAATTGGTATTATATATTAAGCTAACATCTGTGGATGAAGGGAAATAAGTTGGAGGATCCAACTGGATTCCTCAAAATATTTAGATTTGTTCTAATAATTCTGTGTTATGATTATTTGATATGCTATGATGAATTATATTGGTAATTGGAATATTGGATACCATGGTTTGATTGAATACTTCGGTACACCGAGTTATCAAAATATATATAGAATTGGATTTTTGAAAGAAATATAAGAGTAAATTTTAAAGTGAAATAATTATAGAGAATTTGAATAAAAATAAGAATGAATTGGAAAGGAATAAAAGTGATTTTTAAATCCTAATAAATTCTGGGTATGAAATAGGGATTTTGAATAAACAGAGAAATAATGAATTTAAACTTAAGTGATGTTATATCAAGAGATAAAGAATTTATTTTAAAATTCAAGGTTTGAATTTATTTAAAAGGATAAAGAAGGAATTTGGGGAAATCTGAAATTGGTGTTTTTAGGTAAATGATTTTAAATCATAATTAAGGAATAAAAATCTGAAGTCAATGGGTTTTGGAAATAAATGAGAAGCAAAGGAATTTATTTCAAAATGGAATAAATTGGAAATCAATTTGAAAATTTAAAGGAGAATATGACTATGAAATTTATAAACTGGGTTTATAAAAGTGAAGTAATATATCAGTGGACATTTGGAAGAATAAATTCACGGTGGGAATTTATTAAAGGAATGGGTAAATTTGGTTAAAAATAAATAGTGATTTATTATTAAAAGATGTGGAGGGGAAGTGTATTTCCCTAAATAGCCGAGTACGTTTCAAACAAATTATAAGTATAAGTAAAAAGTTTTAAGTTGATTAAAAAGTACGTTTAGAAAACTTATTATTTCTAAATGTTTAAATTCTAAAGTAAGTATTTGCTTTTAATCTATTATAGAAGTAATTATTTAAAGGTGGCTCGGTATTATGTTTTAAAAGTTAGAAATTCAGTTTTATATTGTACAAAGTAGATTTATTTTAAATATTCTTAAAGTATATATTTTGAATAAGTATTAAAGTAATTTTTAATTT
Source organism: Allium cepa (assembly GCA_030765085.1). Lineage (NCBI taxonomy): Eukaryota > Viridiplantae > Streptophyta > Magnoliopsida > Asparagales > Amaryllidaceae > Allium > Allium cepa. Next base: position 173,115,902 of record CM060932.1, read on the forward strand.
AAATGTTTTAAAGGATATTTTATAATAAAGTGATTTAAATTATTAAAAATCCAAGTTTTTGTGCTTGGTGTTTTCAGTGGAAATAAATATTTGGAAATTTATTTCATGAGAAAAGTGTGGTTTGAAAACTGTTTTCAAAAGGGTTGAAATTGGAAATATATCTTGCGAAGATATTTTGAGGTTAATAAATAATTCAGGAGAAATTATTTATGTTTGATGGATGTTTGTGAATTTTAATTGATAGTTAAATAACCGACTATCAATATTGGACAATGCGCTGATCGTTTCGAAGTGACTGGGATCGGAATTAAATTCTCGAAAATCACTTTGATCCGGTTTGTACGTTTTCGTAGGGAAAACGAGTTCGGAGTCGAAGATGGAGCAATGAAGTGCAAGAATTAGTCGCTACTAATCCTGAGGGCTTCCAAAATGGATGTAGTAGGAGTAGTGCCTTCGGTTCCGTTCGAATCCGGGACAGGCTTGTATGGATGAATGCTTTCGGAACATCGTCAGGTGGACGATGGGCATTCTAAGTGAAACGTTCTAAAAGGTGACGCTTAGCCTCGAGCCTCATCAACCGGGAATGACTGAAAATTAGGAGTTATGCAGCAAGGCTAAGTGGGTAGCACCCATTAGGGTGAGGTCATCCCTGTCTAGATGTCCCTTTTATTCGGCTTAGTGGTGCGGTTGCTGATCCCAACCGTGGGGTGATCTTACGGGATTATCCTGTAAGGGGTAGTCTCGGTCTTGTGTTGCAGGTGATTGGGAGTAATCCTCGGTACGGTGACCTGGGCCACATACTGTGACAGGTGGTACCCCAGTGCCTAGTCATTAGTTGGAAATCCATTCTCCCTACGTGCCTTTTACGGTTTTTGTTTGTATAACCCACTTTGTGGCTAGTATGCTGGAATTTAATCATGTAACAATTTCAGCTATTTGAATAAGTATTTCTATAAAGACACTATTATAATATTAGAGGATTTTGATAAGAAATGTTTTAGCTATCGTAAGGTAAAAACCCGACATGTTTATTTGTGGCATGGTCTTACGAGATGCTTTTGATTTTCAAAGGATTTTTGAAACATTAATAATCAATTTGAGTGTGATTTCTCATGCTGGTATTCCAGACTGACTCGGGTGTTATTTAACTATAATGCTCGGGTCAGACTGAGTATTATAGATTACAGGAAAGGATGCTGTGACGCCCCACTCCGAGAGCCTCATTAACAAAGAGTATTACATAGATAATACTGTCGGCTAACGCGGACAATAGAGTATAATGGAAGCGACCATGTGCAATCTTACCTTAACTATTCACTAAATATGTCGAAAAGTAGAAACACATTAAAATTCGACCTATTCAATAAATATTTAAAGAAAAACTACAATGGCTATAGGATCTATCAGAAGAAAATATAACAACTCAAATGTAATATACATCACAGAACAGTCGATCATAATATACACATACACAGATACACCACAGAGTATACAAAATAATACATGTCAAGTGGTACAGGAGACCACCATATACAGACGAGACGAAAGAGTATAAATTAGAGTTATAACAGATAAGGACTACAAAAGACGCTATAACAAAATGAAGCTAGCGAATAGTCCATGCGGAAGCAAAATAGGCTAAGTCCCCAAAAGCACCTAACCTGAAACATCTCGGTCTGACCCGAGTATAAAATACACGGGTCAGTCTAGATAACAAATCAGTTAGATAAACTGAACACTAATTAACCTGCAAGGTCATACAGTATAATAAATATCTCTAGGGGAGATAACACAATCATCAACAAGAGATGAATCATATAGAACAAGCCTCATATCATCGGCAACATATAGAAACAAAGGATACAAATATCCCAAAACAAGCCAATAGGCAACAACAAATACCAATAAGGTATACAAGTTCCACAAGGTAAACGCTATACTCCATGCGGCTCAAAAAGACCAATACCGAAGGGCGATACCAAGAGAATATACATATCAATGAAACATCATAAAATTTGCTCGAGCTCAGTACTGTACAAACAAGGATCCATGAGCCCGAAGACTCCAAACCCAAGTATCACCCATGCGGCACATAAGGCCAACATCAGAGTGAAACTATATAGGGCAACAAACCCGAAGGCACATACCCGAAGGCAACATACCCGAAGGCAACAAACCTAGGGAGACAGTCCGAAGACACTATCCCAGAGGCAACAAACCGTAGTGGTGAAGGTCGAAGACCCAGTACTGGGCACCACTAACTGGCGGAATGTGTCACAACTCTCGAAAAGGAATCCGAAAAGTGTTAACGTATGTCCCATAACCACTCGTTCGCACTAAACGGTTTACTATCCGTCAGTCCCTTTCACACTCAAAGCAGTACAAAGTTTACCTCATATCATCGATAAACCAAGCCCGAAGGTCAAAACAATCAATCGAATAGGTCGAGGATTAATCGGAAAGATAAACGCACAGATTCATGGTCCGTGTTTTGCCCAACCATTTAATCACCCTTCCACTTCGTTCGAAGTGCGAAAGTGTGTGTTTTAAATAGAATTTATAAATTAGAGAAACGAACTTTTAAATGCGATTCGAGAGATTATTTTATAAAAACCCATGGATTAAAATTAAAAGGAACCATCAAAGTCAAAACAATTGATAATCATACATAGGATCATCATGAATCGATTCAAATTGAAAATTCAATCCAAAAAGGCAAAGTGGGCTGAAACAGCAGGTTCAGTCGACTGAACAGAGTTTTCAGTCGACTGACCCTATACCTGGAAAATTTTCCAGGTTCAGGAAACTTTCTATTTCCAGGTTCAGTCGACTGTGCAGAGTTTTTCAGTCGACTGAATCATGCCTGGAAACTCTCGGGTTTCAGGTTCAGTCGACTGTGCAGAGTTTTCAGTCGACTGAATCATGCCTGGGCTGTTTTTCAGCCTTATTCAAATGAAGAGCAAACTCTCCCAAAATGCAATCGGACGAACATTGGCTCTAAGGGCTTATGCCAATCGACAACCTGACCCTATATGTTCCTCGATGCATCACCAAAACATGATTAAAACATCAAAGTTAGGATTTCAAAGATTTGAACCCAAAACACTAAAAATTGGAATATTCCCCAATTCAACCCAAACCAATTGCAAGTGCATATGAACAAGGTGTTAGGAATTCATACCTAACATCAATGAAATCAAGAGAAGTAGATGTGAGTTCAAAACTCACCTTTTTACACAAAACAAAGAAGATGAAGAAGCACAATTGCAAGGAATCAACCAACTACACTCCACTTCAATACTACAAGCTTCAATCTAGAATCAAAGCAAATATTTCCTAAGTTAGGGTTAGGAAAATTACAGAAATTGAAGAGGAGAAGAGATGGTGAAGATGGAGATGAACTTACCAATGGATTCTCTTTGAATTTGGAGCAAGAATCAAGTTATAAAGGAGAAACTAGGGCTTGCTAATTTCTATTTCTCTTTCCTTTCCCCCATTTCAGTTTTTAGTTTGAGAAATAAAATGAAATGAAGATGAAATGAAGAGAAGGGTTGAGCTAGGGGTTAAGTGAGCTAGTGGGCTGAATCCAACCCCAAACCCAATAGGAAAAAGGGTCAAATTTCAACTTACTCCAAACATATCAAAGATTATACTCAAAAAGATCGCAAATGCCATTTTGGACTCAATGGAAATGGTTTCGAGCTCCAATTCGGCCATTTGCAGAAAGTAACATTTCGGACCCCAAAATTCGAATAACGACGCTATATTTAAATCAAACATTTAAATATAAAATCGTTAAATATGCGGGTTGTTACAGATGCCGTGGAGATGGATGGCGATACGTACTTCCGTACTTGTATGAAATATTCCACCGTGTATTTGGTTTTTGGAAGGACGAGATACAATAACCGTCCTGAGTTGTGTTGTTGTTTGTATTGAACTCTAATGTTGTACTTTGATGATGTAATGTATAAACAGATATATTTGTTTTTGTGTAAAGATCATTTATTATCTATTATGTTTTATTTCGCTGCGATGGTTAGATTCTGATGTTGTTTTCTATTTTCTTCTTCTACATCTTCTTCTTTAAACCTAATGGTTCGTATTTCCATTCATCTTGAGTTGATAGATGGAAAATAGTGTCGATTCAAAGGGGTACGGATTTGCGGGTCATTACATGTAATTTCTATATATGTATAAAAATTTAGTTTTTAAATCTATATGTTTTGGAAATTTTAATTTATAAGCTAGTTTTGAAAATTTTAAATTTTTAGATTTTCTTATCGTTTATTATTTTAAAAATATATAAAATACGATTTAATACAAAATATTATTAATAATAAGATCTAATTTAATAAAGTTTAATTTAATTAGTATATAATATGTTTTAAAATATTTGTTTTAAAATTTATATTAATATTTTAAAATAGATTTATAACTTTAATAATAAAGGTTGGAAAGATAAATTAATGTTGACATGGAATTTATATTGGTTAATAATTGAATTTAAGAAAGAATTGATATAAACTTATTACTTTTGAGATTTTGAAAGATATGATTATAACTTGATTTATGACTTGAGTTGATAAAAAGTGATTAAATGAATATTTCCAATTTTAAATGAAAGGGAGATTGAATATTTAATATTGATTTAAATATATAAATTGGGATTTAAATAAATCGTTATCAAAATGGTTAAAGGAATAATTTCCAATTTGAACAAATTTAAAGTTAAATGTTGAAATATAAATGAAATTTATTTTTTTAAATGTTTGCATATTTAGACTTGAATTCTTGAACATTAAAATTGAAATGGTTAAACAGGAATTGATTTAAATTGAATTTTGGAATTTAAAATGATTTGAATCGATTTGTAAAATTTAAGAAACCTATTTTCATTATATAAAGTATTTTTAATATATATATAAAAACTATTTTAATATATAAATTTATTTTAACACATGAACTACTTTAATTTATAACGATTTTAACATAAATACTATTTTCAATATCTAAACCGTTTAAATTAGAAGTGTTATGATTTTAAAAGTGTTATGATTTCAAAAGTGTTATGAGTTCAAAAGTTTTACGACTTCAAAATTGTTATGAGTTCAAAAGTGTTATGATTTCGAAAGTGTTATAATTTTGAAGTGTTACGATTCTAGAAATGAGTGTTATTTAAAGTGAACAATGATATCCAATTGATATAATTTTGAAATGAATACAATATTTTGATATGAAGTGCAAACTGTTCGAAATGAAATGACCATGGTGTGAAATAACCGTTTGGTTGTTAAAGAGATCGGGATCGGATATTGTCGTACTCTCTGCCAATACTGAAAATAACTTTAACAACTCTGTACATGGTGGAGATTTTAGAATGTAACGACCCGTAAATTTTTAATAATTAATTTGGTCATTTTAGAAAGATTTTGGAATTAAATTTTAAAAAAATTAAAAAAAAAATTATATCGAAGTAAATGTTATGAATGGAATGTAGCAAGAGTTATTAAAAAAATAAATTTTGACCATTGAAGTGAAATCACATTTTAAATGAAATAGGGAAAATTGTTGCACCTAGGTATAAAATTTGAAATAAATAGATTAAGGTAAGTGTTGTATAAATAAAAGAAGTTCGAAACTTGTTGATGAATTTATAACGGGAATAAAAATATAAAAATGTTGATGTAAGATAATAAATATATTAATTCAATGCCATCCCAGTCAATTGAAACAGATTTGTAAAGCTTTATTTGATTGTAATTTGTAAGAAGGGAAATAGGTTCAAAGTTATATAAATTGTTGGAATGATAAGTAATAAAGTGCAAATTAGATATAATCAATGTTAGTATAAATTTAAGAAATAATTGGGTACCATATTTATGAAATAATAACAAGAATGCAAGATAAACAATGCTAATTAAAATTTATAATTTATGGATCTAATGAAATGACAACGAATAAAAATTATGTTATACTTGACTATAAACGGAACTCAAGCGAATAAGTGGAATATTAAATGATTATTTATAGTAATTGAATGAAATTCCAATTTGTTGGAATAAGGGAAAAGGAATACTTGTTAATAAATTTAATATAGGAAAACGAACTTAAATATTGAAATAAATGAATTTATATATATTGAACAGCAATAGAACATAAATTAATGGAATAAGGATGATGCAGGTTGACAAGTATTCATAATGTTTGTGTTGATGATAAACGTTACTTTAATGATTGTAATATAAAATAACGGGAGTGGATGTAAATATTGAATTAATTAATGAAAATATAATCTAAATGTTATGTTTGGATAGAACATAAGTGGATGAAATTAGTAGTATGGAAATAAATGCCAACATTTATTTATGGGTAATAAAGACTTATTTATGTGACTAAAGAGTAACGGTAATGTTTATTGTAGGTTACCTATTTATTTAGATTTTTAATTGAGATTGGAGATAAATTGTAATAAATGTAAATAAATGTAAATAAATGCTACATTTGGGTGAAATGTAATCAATTGGTTAGGAGTTGTTAAATAGGGTATATTAAAGTAATGAATGGGAAAAACAAGGAGAACTAAGTTTATCGAGTAGTATTGAACTTAATAAAAGAATTTTAATTAAAACGAATCAATCCATTGAAATCCAATTTATAAGAAGTGTAAATTTTGTAACAATTGTAATTAAATTTTATGCAATTTGAAATAAAGATAAATTGGAAAAATGTTAATTTATCAGGATATATATATCAATGTAAATGGTACCTAAGATGATAATATGATAATTAATTGAATTAAAAGAATGGGAGTCAGGATTTATGTATTTATTGGAATATAAAGTTAAATAATTGGATTTATTGCAAATAAGTAAAATTAAATATTAAATTTTGCGTTAATTGAAATGAAGATGGTATATGAGGAAATTTATGTTATAGTTTTGAATCCAATGTTTAATCCATCTATTTGATAGGAATGAATGGAATAATAATTAATTTATTTAATTAAAAGGAATTTTGGGAAGTTTATTTATAAGTTTTGAATTTAATGAAATTGAGGTAAATAGTGGAATTTATAAATTATCATCTAAATTAACATTTAAATTTGTTTAAACCCATTGTGAATGATTGAGAAATCAAAAATTATAATAATTGTCAATTTTAGAATTTAAATGGAAAAATTGATTTAATTAATCAATTATTAATTTATTTAATTAGTGCAAAAATTGCCATTTTGGCCACTGACTCGGATTTCGACGAAACTAGTTTCATCGGATCCGTAACGGTGAATTATTGTAGGATTTCAAGTTTCGTAGCGATCGGACTTATCGTTTGATCGTACGGACTCGAAACGCCTTGAAATTAATGAAATGTAAATCAATTGAAATCAATTCGAAAAATATTGATTTTAGCATAACTTCTTCATACGATGGAATTTGGACTAGAAACCTTTTCCATTGCGTTTAAAATATTTTAAAACATCTATTTGGATATGCGGGTTGACCCAATTTCGTTCCGGAGGCAGAACGGGCTTTTTGGGCCACTTTGTTGTTGGCGCGTACATCTATCTTATCCGATCTATTCTATTTCAGTTGTCTATAAGTACCCTGCTATAAACCCTAGTAACCTCTATTCTTCATTTCTATACGTACAATTCATTCTATTCTTTCTCTTCTCCTCAATGGCTGCAAACCCTAATTTCAATTGCAATTCAAAAATTAAGTGAAAAATTCAAATTCCTTAGAAATATTTGGAAAAAATCTCGAAGAGCGTAACCCAGATCTGTGATTTGTTTTCCTAATTGAACGACGGTTTGGCCAGAAATTGATCAAGCAGCCACAGCCGTTCATCACGCGACGATCAACGTCGATAGATTGTCAAATCGATTGTACCGTTGCGTGGAGAGTGGAGAGCGTAGCGCATCGGAGTTGGTATTTCGTTGAATCGATGGTCGAATTTTTTGATTTAATTCAATTAGGGTTAAATCCTTTAGGCGGCGGCGGCTTGTTTGAGCACCGATCGATGCACCGTAGTCCTGGGGAGGAGCCACGAGGCCCAGGCAAGGCCGCCCAGAAGTAGGCGCGCGTGCGATCGACGTCTTTGGTGTGGAAATTCTCAGTCAACGTGCGGTTGGGGTTTGTTCTGGAAGCGTTCCGTAACCATGTGAAAAGAAGGATGTGTGACGTGTTTGGTGATAGAGACGTGCTGACGTGGGTAAGAATTACTCTTATTATTTTATTTTATTTTAATTTTTATTCGAATATTCTAGCGATCGTAATTTTCTCATACGACCTCGAATTTACACGCGGTTTCTTGCATTAGGATCGTATTTAAATTTCGGAGATTTTGACGCTGGTTTGGACAGATTCTAAGGCTGTTGAATTTTTGGGTTTAAATTGGATTTGAATCCAATTTAGATTCAAAAGGTAAGTGTTTTAACCCACTCACAACTTCTAAAATATCTTATGTTTGTTAAATTGATATATGATGTGATTTGAAATTTATTTATAACTGTTTGGCATATTTTAATCATTATCTCTGTTAATTTGCATTTATTGAATTAAATTGTTATTTAAATTTATTATTGCATATAAACTGCCAGTTAGATGAATTGTTTAGTTTATTGTTGAATATAATTGGCTGTAAATTACCTGTTATTTATTATTAGTTATATATTGATAATGATTGATTGGTTTGGATGATGATTGTGATGGATGTATGATTTTATGATGGATGAATGGATGTGTATTTATATCATCATAATCTTTAAGTTGTTATACATTTATTTCATTCGGGATTACGTTTGAAATGATATATAACCGCAATTTTTATTTTAAATTACAGATTGAAATGATAAATATCTGTATCACTTGACCATAGGGTAGAAAATTGTAAACAGACACCGTGGTCTATATATAAAATACTTTGAAATGATTTTCTATGGTTTTGGAAAGAAAAATATGATTTAATAAATATTAATTTTGATGTTATATAAATATTATTTTATATATATATATAGTTAAATTCTCGAATTTAAGCTATGTATAAAATTGTTTGATAAAAATGAGTTTATTAGTGGAGTTTGATGGTTTATATTATATAGGTAAATACCTATTTAAGGTATTATATATAGAGAGTTTAAATGACTTAAATGAAATATAAGTTGGAAGATAAGTATAAAATTGGGTTAAATTGAATTATTTAAGAATTGTACTTGAATAAAATTTGATTTGGAATTTAAATATAAGTTGAGATTTTAAAGGGTATGATTCATATAACTTGATTTGGTTTATAGTGTTTTAAATGAATATAAAGTTGAGATAAATGAATATATCAAGTTAAATAAAATTTAAAGAATATCGAGTTATTTGAAGTTAAAAGTTTTACTCAAATTTTATTGGATTTATTAAGCAAACATTTCAAATCTAAATAATAGTAATTGAATTTGATATATACGGAATTATCAAAGAAATTGTTATGAAATGGCGGAATATTTAAAGCTTTGAAATATATGAATGGAAATGGTTTATTGAGAGGTTCAAATTCGGTATTTGGGATTTATTTGAAAGATTAAAGAAGCTATCTTATTATATAAAGGAATTTAATATGGAAACCATTGAAGTATGTTAACTTATGTTTCAAAGCTATAGATTTCAAGGTATATAGATTTGAAAGTGCTATGATTTCTTGAAAAAGGATATATTTGAAATAAAATGATATCATATTGATTTGGGTCTTAAAATAAAAGTGATATCGTATTTATATGGTTTTGAAATGAATATTTTATTCTGGTTTTGAAGTATAATTATTTTAAAGTGACCGCGGTGTTGTAATAACGTTTGGTTGTTAAAGAGACCGGGATCGGAAGTTATCATACTCCCTACCAACTCCGAAAACGACTTTAACAACTGTGTACGCGGTGGAGATTCCAGAATGAAGTAGGATGGTGGCGGCTTTTCCTTTGAGGTAAATACGTGGACCCGACTCCCATGAGTTGACATAAGGTGGCTAAAACATGAGCGATTCTCGAGCCAGTGAGGTCATTCCTCTGATCGGACACACTATTCGATATTATACTCTGACATTTGGATTTGATTCGGTGGCCACTTTTGATTTTTTGATTTTGTGGGTGTTGTTCAAGGTGGGCGGTAGTAGCTGCTACGCGTTACCACCAGCCCAGATAGCAATTGGTATATCTAGCCTGGCATTGCCTAGTTGTGCTGTGTCACCTACCCTAGCGAGCCTTTATTACGAGTTTCTATTTGTGTCGTACCTATGGAGTGTCTTCTCGTAGTTTCCCGATAAGGAGATGTGCAGGCACTGTATAGAATACTGGCACTATTACGTGTTAAGGTGGAAAATGTAAAGCCTTAACGCTATTTTAAAGTAAGTTATTTTACAAATAGACACTATTATAATAGCGAAATATTACTACATAGTAAATATTTTAACGGATCCTTACGAGATGTGAATCCCGAGCATCTCTTAAGTTACTGCACTCATATTTATTTCTATTGATTTAACTCACATAAGGTATTTTAGTTCTGACTCGAGTGTTTTGTCTTTTCAATTCGCTCGGGTCAGTCCGAGCATTTCAGGATTTGGAAGACCGTATTCCGGAGGACGAAGACGAAGATATTATTATTATTATTTATTATAGTATTCCACGACATTCATACTGTTCCGCTGCATTGTTATTGGTATGTGTAACTCTGATATATGTTGTATAAGTGTAACGACCCGCTATTTTCAACCATTCGCATCCACACATGTCAGACTTGAATTTGCTCAAAATATCAGATTGTTAATTTAAATTTGGCAAACTTAACATATATAGTAAATAAATCAATTACAGAATCACGGATACAGAGTGGCACAATAATACACAGCGGAATAAATGAATAGTAGTTCATGAAGCTACTATATAAACATCAGAGTTAGAAATAAAATACAACATAATATCTCAGATGCAGTAAAGTCTCCAGTACGAGCAGATGACTTCTCTGAACCAATCAACTGGATGAATGAAAGGATAGATAGCTGGATCTTCAAGCAAAGCTCCAACTTCGAAGGTGAGTCTCAAATGCTGTATCACTCAGTCTGACCCGAGCGTAAAACAAAACACAAAAACACTCAAGTCAGGATTAACATTCGTATGTCTATAAATCCAACTCAAGTGAAATATCAACTGAAATAAAAGTAACTTAAAGGATGTTTGGGATAACCATCCCCTAAGGATCTACAGAACTATCTACAAGGTAGAAATATACACTATAACACCGTGGTCCTTTCAAATTAATTTATATTTCAAAACCAAAATATCATTTTCACTTCAATATAAATATATATATATATATATATATATAGATTTTGAAAAAATTATAAAGTAAAGTATTTATAATTTCCTCAAGTTTCACCGATCACTTCAAAAATCAACTCGACTTTCCTATTCAGATTAAATTAAATCTCAAATTTCAATTTCCATTCAATTTAGTCTCCTAAAGAACAAATTCAAATTTTATCAATTTCAAATACAGATCTGAATAACAATTTAACTATTTAAGTCCCGTATTTCAAAGCTTCAACATTTCAAACTAAACCTAACAGTTTCATATAGATCTTGATTTAACTTCATTATTATTTATTCTTGAAATATCCACTCAATATTACTTATATAGCCTTATATTACAATTCAATATATTGCCTTCAATTTCTTTAAACATGTATATTCATTAAATCACTAAAGACAAAGTTACGTTATGAACTATATTTTAAGTTTTCAAATTCAATAAGTTTCGAATTTGATTTAATTAAACAAAATTATTAATTAAATACCATTCCAATCAATTCAACTTTATCTTCCTTAACATATACAAACATTGGAAATCTATTTAAAATAAAATACTTTAACATATTCTATTAATTAAATCAAACTTTATTAAATTAAAGTTTACTATTAAATCTACTTTGCATTAAACATATATATAAAAAAATATTTCCAATATTAACTAAAAACCCTATATTTCTCCTAAAACCATAGAAAATCATTTCAAAATATTTATATATGGACCAATGGCGTCTGTATATACTTCTATCATATGGTTAAGTGATACGGATATTTATCATTTCAATCCGCAATTAAGTGTGTGTGTGTGAGTCTATATATATATATATATATATATATATATATATATATATATATATATATATATATATATATATACGGGTAGATATCATTTCGACCCGTAATCCCAATTCAGTTCAAATGAAAATCACTTGGGTTTATCATCTCAACCCATAACAATTTTCTCCTATTCTAAAGTCCATTCGGGTATGTATCATTTCAACCCATAGTGAAATCTATATTAACAGGAAACTTGAAGAGTGATAGGAGATAATAAAATAATAACAGGCATATATCATCAATAATTTAAATAAAATATAAACAACAGGATATGGTGTCATATCCCACAGGAGAACAGTTACAGATAATAGAATATGTAACAAAATAACTACAACATTATATTTCAGTTGTCGTTTCAATTGAAATCAAATTTAATAAAATACAAGAACGTTAATCGTGAGTGATTGCTCACCTTTCGAGGCTAGAGATTTTGACCACTCGACAAGATACGAATTGGATCACGATCTAGACCATCGAATAGTCCAAACAACAACTCAAAGCAAAGTAAGATTTGAACGCGAATTGGGCGAACAAGGCTGATGATCAAGAATTGATAAAACGAATCAGAACTAGATCGATGAAGGTAAAAGGTATATAGGTGGATTTATACACTAAAGTCAAACATGTAAAATAAATTATATGCTATAATTAAAACAATATTTGTTATAAATTTAGTATCGACGAAATCAACTTAATTACAAAATAGTATGTATATGTATAAACAAATATATGTAAGATATTTATATATATACCACCCACTACATTCTTGTTACTCAAATGTATACAGACCCATTATAAATCTATGCAGACCCATCAGCATACAAGTATAAGTTATATAGTAACCTTTATAATTCTGTTATTACTCACACTTTAAAATATAACTGTAAATATTTTTTACAAAATATATGTAATAGGTTTTAGACTATGAGTATATGCACAGCCTTTACAAAATATATGCACCGCCTTTTACAAAATATATGCACAGCCTTTTAAATTTCGAAATATCTACAAATCCTCACTGCTATAAGCTAACCCACCCACTGCAACACGCAATTACCTACATATGATTATTTATGTATTATTTTAAATATAAAGTAACGTGCCTATATCACAAATATAAACTTATATACTAATATATCTTTACGTATAAGTTATGCGAATAATTACAGTGACATATGTAACTTACATTTTTACCAATAATAAAATTTATTACAGCAAAGATATATATAATAAATTAGAATATTACCAAGAGATTATAACATACTTTTTAATATAAATTGTAAATAAAAGGCCTAAATGTAAAACCCATGTGTTAAACACATACATTAAAACTGTAAAATACATATACTTATATATATGTGAACATATTATTTATATAAGACTTGTTGCAAAAAAAATGATCAATTTAAAAATAATGATATAAATCTAAATATATTAAGCTCTTACAATTATATATACAAACAAATATGCAGACCCTATATGTAAAATATGGCTAAATATACACACATGCTCCTGTTTATGTAACCAATTGTATATTGACAAGTGTGTATATAACAATTGTATATATAAGCTATTTACATATCATCAGCGTACTATATATATATAAGACAACTTGTAATAATTCGTATGAATTCATATATAAGTATAAAAAGGTAAACAGATTATAGCTTTTAACTTTTAGGTAAATACAACACAATATATTTATAATATAGACATTACCTTGTATAAAAGAATTGCAAAGGTTGCAGAGGAAAGGAGAAAGGTGGGTTTGGAAATAAAGAAGGAGGGGACTGCTATCTACAAGCATGCGAATTTTTTTTATCTTTTTCTTTTTTTAAAGAGAACAAAATGAGCAGTTGAATGGAGAAGAAGGTCACTTATATCCTTTGTTGTATTCTCTCACAAGCAACACCAGATGACTAAGAAGAGAAAGTGAAAGGACAAAGACAAACGTATAGATTTATATTGAAAATATCAAGGCCAAAAGTGAATAAATATAGAGGTGAATAAAGTGGGCCGTTTAAAATTTAATGAATGCAAAGTAACGTATAACGTTTTATGAACGCAAAAATAACATACCGATATAAATGTAAAGTAACGACTATGGAAAATTTCAAGCGCAAATAAATGAAACGAAACGTACACAAATAAATGAAAACCAATGAAGTTAAAAAGGCAATAATAGCGTAAATGTGAATCGTTGCCACATAAAAAAATAAAATGTATACAAATCTTTTACCGGTTATGTGATGGCAATGGTCACCCTTAATTGAGCTGAATAATAAAAGCAAATTTCTATTGTTTGAGCACCACGTTTCAAATTTGAAATGTAAAGTAAAAATATAAGGGAGGAAATCAATTGAGAAGTAAATGAAAAGCTGCACGTTTTAGGCCTATCCACTTTCTTGAACGAACATGTGTATGCGGTGCATTTTGTTTCAGTCTCAAGATGAAATCAATATTATAAAACGCTATAAAGAAAAATATGGAATTAAATATAAGCAGTTTTAGTGGAAAGAAAATGAATGGCTTGAGTGACCAAGTGACGTGAATATTTTTAATACATACATAACATATATATTAAAATTTTAAAGCAGGAACGAAACAGTGAAATAAAAGAGACTAGAAATAAAAGGTCAGGAAAAGTAGCAATGAGTATATATGTTAGAAAAGTAATAATTTTGTTAACAACGGTCAACCACTGATTTAGCTTCCTTATTCAAGAGAATAAATAATGTGGTCCAGCTGTAACGTTTCAAATTTTGAAACGAAGGAAATAGAAATGGGATGGGTTGCAAAAGCAAAGCCACACATAAATGGAATAAAACATTAACCATGAAACGTGCCGCATTCAATGGAAACAAACTGAAATGATAACGACAAGCACGGGAATTAAGGACAATAAAGTAGAAAGTATGAGAAACGTAAAAGTGAATAAACGAATGAATGCAAGCTACAGATATATATATAAAAATGATGTAAAATATTATGTTTCTGCCAGAGAGAAGAGAAAATGTTTGAAATGGAATAAATAGGGAAGGAACAAACCCGGAATGAAATAGCAACGGATAGAAAATTAAAGAGCTACAACACGAATACAGGGAGTAATAAAGGAAAGGTATTGATTGGTTTGTAACTGATGTAAAATTTGAATGGACAGGAAAATAAAATTTATGGTAACAGTTGATTCCCTTGATTTCATGCAAATTTCTGAATCAACTATAATTATGCGTAATCCAAATATATTTTTTTATTTCAAAATTTTATTATTAATAATTTCTCAAAAATCCAATTCAATACGTTATAAACCAATTAAAAATTGCTAAAATTTTATGGGTCGTTACACTCTTCCCCCACTCAAAACTTTTCTCCCTCGAAAAGGAACAAAGTAGGAGAATAGAAACAACTAGATGAAAAAATTAGACTCTGAAAAACAAATTAAACAATTTATTTAAAACCATATACCTTTTATATTTAAATTAATTAATATTTAATAGTTAGGTTAAACTCATTTTATTAAATCCATTCAATTAATTATGAGATCAATTATTTATAGACACTAAAAAAAATTTCTATTAAACCAGGTAGTATATAAATAAACAATATTTTAAAGGATGTATTCAAAAGAAGGAAAGAAGGAAAGAAGGAAAGAAAATAGATTCGGAAAAGAGAATATAGGTGAACAAATAAAGCTGAGTAGATAAAGTAGATTCAAAAGAATAGTATCTGGCTCGAATAGTTAATTTCAAACCAAAAGAATTTCAATTTCAAATATTAATACAAAATATATATTTTAAATAATTTGGATAAATTGAGGTTATAAAGATTAATTGGGATTTAGTTGAAATGGTATTAAATTAAGAATTTTATTTGTTGGAAATACCTTTATAATAAAATACTTTTATATCGAAACCATTTTCCTTTCGAAAATACTTTTATAACTCGATGTTTCAACAAGCTTATCCTCGTTCTTTCAGACTCTGGCGATGCGTTGATCAGGCGCAAAGCTAGAATTCTTCAAGTACTTAGTAGACCTGTTTCAACACCTAGTGAAAATACTTGAAAAACTTTTAAAACAGATATGGAAAGTACAATCCAAACAAAACAACCAAACCAAAACCTTTGTCTAACCATGGTTCACAGATACACAATGGTTACGCCTGAATCCCCCAGGAAACAATCCATATCTGTAAGCTTTCTCAGCCCTGCGAGTTACGCCATGATGACTAGTAGAGTGCAGGATACACAATGGTCACACCTGGATCCCCCAGGAAACAATCCGTACCCCTAGGCCGTCTCAGCCAGGCGGTTTCGCTACTAATGCGACCTACATAGAGTGCAGGATACACAATGGTTATGCCTAGATCCCCAAGGAAACAATCCGTACCCCTAGGCCAGCTCGGCCAGGCAGTTGCGCTATGCAGTCGGCTCATAAGAAAAACCGTGGGTTACGCCACAGTGGGACACTCGAATACCACATTCGAAAAACCAAAAATCGGAAAGAATAATTTCGCTAGAATGAATCCACAATGTGGCCACAAAGCGGATATCAAGCAGAAGGCACTTCCCATATCTTTACTTCGAAAATATATATCATATAGTACCTTTCAAATCACTTTCAAATGTCATACTAATATAAAGTCCATTATATAGGATTTCATTATCAAATCGAATACTTTCCAAAATCAATAGTATATCAAATCATACTTATATAGACTTCGATTATATAAGATTTCTCTTTCAAAATTGAGTATCTTTCATATACAAATCCATTTTATATAAGTTCGGTAACTTCCAAATCAAGTATTTAGTAACTTATGGTTCTCAAATTTCAACCTATTTCAATATCAATTCAGTTTCAAAATCATATATGATTTCACCAAATCATTTCTTCCAAATTAAATATCTTCAGTTTCAAAGTTTCCAAAATAATAGGTTTAGAAAACAATCCCAGTTTCCAAATTAACATAATTCAAGCCAAACAAATTTATTTCCAAAATCACCATATAAGTACTGGTTTTAATTCCAATCTAATTTCAAAACCAAATATTTTTCTCAAAATCAATTATACTCAAAATGGTTTCCAAATTTATAACTATCCCTTTAAAACCTTTAAACTATTTATTTCTATATGAAAATCCAATTTTTCCTTTTTCAAATTATTTATTTAACAAAACTTTCAAATTTACTTAAGTCATACTCTTCATACTTTAAACATACAAAACTAAACTTATATTCTTTATCAAATATTTTATAATCTTCGAAATTTCTTAGTTTTAACATTTTAAACCTTGATTTTGAAGTGCTCGAACCTTCAAAATAGTCGGTGAAAACAAAATTCAAATCCAAGAGTTGGAAATCAGCAACAAATCAGTAAATTAATTTTTATAAATAGAGTTATACTAAATCAAATCGAAAACTAGAGGATTGAACACCGGCTTCCTTTAAATTATTTTAAATATATATACATATATCTTTCGAATATCGAATTATACTTTGGAATTTGAAATCAAAATTTGTTTCACAATATCACTCGCATAGCAAAGCTACTAGAGTGGCCTCTCCCCCACTCTGAAACTCGAAAATAAATGTCAATGATGCGTGCACTCATCACTGAAATTATTTCCCAGCGACAAAAGTGAGTTCTGGACTTCTATTTTCTTGAAACTTCTTTAAAAAAATCTCTTCGAAATCATTGGAATTCATTAGAAATCATTTGAAACATTTCTTATTCGGAAAATGTCTTTTAAATCATATTATTATATATATTATTTTTTTTTCAAAATCTTAAAGCCAATTTCAAAACACTGGAATTCAATCTCTCGAATTTCAAATTAAAACCCTTCAGTTATAAATTATTTTTATATAAATCCATTTCGTATATAATCTTCAAAGTTTCAAATCCTTTAGAAACTTTTATATATAGAATAACAATTCTTATTCGTTTTATATATAGATATGTAGTCCTTATCGAAAACATTTTCTCCTTTATATATAAAATAAAATCATAGTTACCCAAATAAAAATTCCGGTATATAAACAAATTTAAAATACGAACAAAACCCGATTTTCAAAGGATGATTCAAGAATGGATTCCAAACAAAGATAGAGATTTAAATTAAGGGAACTCTAATCAATAGAATCCTGATTCGAAGATAGACTCGATCGAAGATGAGATAATTAAATTACAAAACCAAAGATGGAGATACTTCTATAAATCATGGGCGACCTTAACCGGGTCAATCGTGACTTCAGGAACATAATCGATGCGGAATTCCAAAACAAATCGACATTCGATGGCCAGAGATAGAATTCGGCATATCAAGATATAACAGCATCGTAAATCGCGGATACAGAAATCTTCGGTGAATCAATGCCAAGTGTGAAGGAGTTTTCACCCCCTTTACAAATCATTCGGTGGAGTTATGGGATACTCCAGAATCAAACGAATATAAATAGGGAGAGACAAGAATGAATTTCGAAACCGAGGGACATTCCATAATTCAAAGGAATTTCCAATCAAGAGAAAGGAGTTCAAGCCCGAACGAAAGTGATTCCGTAATTAAATTTTCCATACATGCTAAATTTGCCTAGAGCCAAAGCTCTAATACCAACTGTAACGACCCGCTATTTTCAACCATTCGCATCCACACATATCGAACTTGAAATTTCTCAAAATATCATATTGTTAATTTAAATTTGGAAAACTTAACATATACAGTAAATAAATCAATCACAGAATCACGGATACAGAGTAGTACAATAATACGTAGCGGAATAAATGAATAGTAGTTCATGAAGCTACTATATAAACATCAGAGTTAGAAATAAAATACAATAGAATATCTCAGATGAAGTGAAGTCTCTAGTAAGAGCAGATGACTTCCTTAACCAATCAACTGGATGACTGAAAGGATAGATAGCTGGATCATCAAGCAAAGCTCCAACTTCGAAGGTGAGTCTCGAATGCTGTATCACTCAGTCTCACCTGAGCGTAAAGCAAAGCACAAAAATAGTCGAGTCAGGATTAACATTCTTATATCTATAAATCCAACTCAAGTGAAATATCAACTAAAATACAAGTAACTTAAAGGATGTTTGGGATAACCATCCCCTAAGGATCTACAGAACTATCTACAAGGTAGAAATATACACTATAACACCCTGGTCCTTTCAAATTAATTTATATTTCAAAACCAAAATATCATTTTCACTTCAATATAAAAATATATATATATATATATATATATATATATATTTTGAAAATTTTATAAAGTAAAGTATTTATAATTTCCTCAAGTTTCACCGATCACTTCAAAAATCAACTCGACTTTCCTATTCAGATTAAGTTAAATATCAAATTTCAATTTCCATTCAATTTAGTCTTCTAAAGAACAATTTCAAATTTTATCAATTTCAAATGCAGATCTGAATCACAATTTAACTATTAAAGTCCCGTATTTCAAAACTTCAACATTTCAAACTAAACGTAACAGTTTCATATAGATCTTGATTTAACTTCATCATTATTTATTCTTGAAATATCCACTCAATATTACTTATATAGCCTTATATTACAATTCATCATATTGCCTTCAATTTCATTAAACGTGAATATTCATTAAATCACTAAAGTCAAAGTTATGTTATGAACTATATTTTAAGTTTTCAAATTCAATAAGTTTCGAATTTGATTTAATTAAACAAAATTATTAATTAAATACCATTCCAATCAATTCAACTTTATCTTCCTTAACATATACAAACATTGGAAATCTATTTAAAATAAAATACTTAAACATATTCTATTAATTAAATCAAACTTTATTAAATTAAAGTTTACTATTAAATCTACTTTGCATTAAACATATATATATATATATATATATATTTCCAATATTAACTAAAAACCCTATATTTCTCCTAAAACCATAGAAAATCATTTCAAAATATTTATATATGGACCAATGGTGTCTGTATATACTTCTATCATATGGTTAAGTGATACGGATATTTATCATTTCAATTCGTAATTAAGTGCGTGTGTGTGTGTCTATATATATATACGGGTAGATATCATTTCGACCTGTAATCCCTATTCAGTTCGAATGAAAATCGCTTGGGTTTATCATCTTAACCCATAACAATTTTATCCTATTCTAAAGTCCATTCGGGTATGCATCATTTCAACCCATAGTGAATTCTATATTAACAGGGAACTTGCAGAGTGATAGTGGATAATAAAATAATAACAGGCGTATATCATCAATAATTTAAATAAAATATAAACAACAGGATATGATGTCATATCCCACAGGTGAATAGTCACAGATAATAGCATATATAACAAAATAACTACAACATTATATTTCAGTTGTCGTTTCAATTGAAATCAAATTTGATAAAATACAAGAACGTTAATCGTGAGCGATTGCTCCCCTTTCGAGGCCAGAGATTTTGACCACTCGACAAGATACGAATTGGATCACGATCTAGACCATCGAATAGTCCAAACAACAACTCAAAGCAAAGTAAGATTTGAACGCGAATTGGGCGAACAAGGCTGATGATCAAGAATTGATAAAACGAATCAGAACTAGATCGATGAAGGTTAAAGGTATATAGGTGGATTTATATACTAAAGTCAAACATGTAAAATAAATTGTATGTTATAATTAAAACAATATTTGTTATAAATTTAGTATCGACGAAATCAACTTAATTACAAAATAGTATCTATATGTATAAACAAATATATGTAAGATATTTATATATATACCACCCACTACATTCTTGTTACTCAAATGTATACAGGCCCATTATAAATCTATGCAGACCCATCAGCATACAAGCATAAGTTATGTAGTAACCTTTATAATTCTGTTATTACTCACACTTTAAAATATAACTGTAAATATTTTTTACAAAATATATGTAATAGGTTTTAGACTATGAGTATATGCACAGCCTTTACAAAATATATGCACAGCCTTTTATAAAATATATGCACAACCTTTTAAATTTCGAAATATCTACAAATCCTCACTGCTATAAGCTAACCCACCCACTGCAACACGCAACTACCTACATATGATTATTTATGTATTATTTTAAATATAAAGTAACGTGCCTATATCACAAATATAAACTTATATACTAATATATCTTTGCGTATAAGTTATGCGCATAATTACAGTGACATATGTAACTTACATTTTTATCAATAATAAAATTTATTACAGCAAAGATATATATAATAATTTAGAATATTACCAAGAGATTATAACATGTTTTTTAATATAAATTGTAAATAAAAGGTCTGAATGTATAACCTATGTGTTAAAACACATACATTAAAACTGTAAAATACATATACTTATATATATGTGAACATATTATTTATATAAGACTTGTTGCAAAAAAAATGATCGATTTAAAAATAATGATATAAATCTAAATATATTCAGCTCTTACAATTATATATACAAACAAATATGCAGACCCTATATGTAAAATATGGCTAAATATGCACACATGCTCCTGTTTATGTAACCAATTATATAATGACAAGTGTGTATATAACAATTCTATATATAAGCTATTTACATATCATCAGCGTACTATATATATATATATATATATATATATATATATAAGACAACTTGTAATAATTCGTATGAATTCATATATAAGTATAAAAAGGTAAATAGATTATAGCTTTAACTTTTAGGTAAATACAACACAATATATTTATAATATAGACATTACCTTGTATAAAAGAATTGCAAAGGTTGCAGAGGAAAGGAGAAAGGTGGGTTCGGAAATAAAGAAGGAGGGGACTGCTATCTACAAGCATGCGATTTTTTTTTATCTTTTTCTTTTTTTCAAAGAGAACAAAATGAGTAGTTGAACGGAGAAGAAGGCCACTTATATCCTTTGTTGTATTCTCTTGCTTATATCCTTTGTTGTATTCTCTCACAAGCAACACCAGAAGACTGAGAAGAAAAAGTGAAATGACAAAGACAAATGTATAGATTTATATTGGGAATATCAAGGCCAAAAGTGAATAAATATAAAGGTGAAGAAAGTGGGCTGTTTAAAATTTAATGAATGCAAAGTAACGTATAACGTTTTATGTAACGACCCGGTATTTTCAAACATTCGCATCCGCACATGTCGGACTTGAATTGTTCAAAATACCGCGTTGTAAATTAAATTTGGCAAATCTCAAAATATACAGTAAATAAATAATCACAGAATCACAGACACAGATATCAGAAAACTCGCAGCGGAATTTAAAAATACTTAGTGGTTCATGAAGCCACTGTAAATAGTCTCAATCAAATAAAAATTACATAGTCTTTAATCCAAATATAGTTTTAAATCATCAGTAGAACAATCTAAATGTCCACAAGTCTTGATTTCAAAAATTTAGATAAAGAACTGGAAGGGAAGTTTGCCAGCAGCTTGAAAGTGATCTACAAAAATCCTAGCTCCGGGATGAAACTGAACTGCAACTCAGGCTGAGCCGAGCGTAAAATAAAACAGAAACACTCGAGTCAGGACATACATACTTGTACAGTGTAAGCAAATTCAAGTGTACTGTAATATATAGCAAATAACTTAAAGAATGCTTGGGACCGCCCATCCTCTAAGGATCCGTTAAACTATTTACTATGTAGTAATATTTCGCTATTATAATAATGTCTATTAGTAAAATAAACTTACTTTTAAATAGCGTTAAGGGGTTACCCATGTAGCCCTTAACACAAATAATGCCAATAGTCTATACAGTACCGTAATACCTCCTGATCGGGAGGCTACTAGAGGATACTCCATAGGTACGACACAAATAGAAACTCGTAGAAGGCGCGCATGGGTAGGTGACACGGCACAACTAGGCAATGCCAGGGTAGATATACCAATTACGCTTCCAGACCGATGGAAACGCGTAGTGCGCAGCTGCCGCCCACCTCAAACAACACTCCCAAATCAAGGTGCGCACCAAACAATCACAAAAGCAATAGAATGGCATACGAAGAAGTGTGTCCGATCAGAGGTGCTACCTCATTAATCCGTCAATCGCTCCTGTTTTAGCCACCTTATGCCAACTCACGGGAGTCGGGTCCACGTATTTACCTCAAAGAAACACCACCATCCTACTTCATTCTGGAATCTCCACCGCGTACACGGTTGTCAAAGTGGTTTTCGGTAACGACAAAGAGTATGCCCATATCCGATCCCGGTTTCTTTAACAACCAAACGTTATTATAACCCGTGGTTACAACTTTTAAAAATGGTATTGATACGAAAAAAATCAAAATAAATTTCAAATACCTTTCAATATCATAGTATCATTTCAAACATCATTTATTTAAACATCAGTCGTTTTATTTAATATAAAATACCATTTAAATCTATTCAGTTTATTTTGGAATTAATTGCCTTTCAACTCACACTTAAAAGTTAAATTCTTCCATTTAAAACCATTTAAAGTCAATTCCTTATTTTTATTAATTACATAATAAATTCCAAAATTTAAGCCTTTTTCCCAAAGATTATTAAATTTTATTAAAACAATCAAAAATTCAGTTTCCGTAGCACTTATAAAAATGCTACCTAAAGTTATAGGTTAAACAGTTCATTTACAAAAGACAGCATTTAAGTGTTGTAATAGATTTCTTTATTTCCAACTAAACTTTAGTTATCTTTATTAACTATGGCACTTACAAAGTGCTATAATAGCTTTTAGTTCAAATTAGCCTTTAAGTTCATTTAAATTTAACTACAACATTCACAAATGCTGTAATATCCTTTATATTTAAAATTTCAAGGTTTAACTATAATTTCATAACTAAGTAAATTTTTATTTAAATCATATTTAACTTACAAATCATATATTTTCACATTATAAAGTCATAATTTCAATACTCATGTTTTTATGAATTTATAAGTAAATTTTCATACAAAAATCAAATTTTATTATGAATTTCTTATTTAAATCCAAGTATTAAATTCCCATTTCTTTAATTAAATTATTAACTTTACAAATAAGTTTTAAATTCCTAGAATATAACTTATTATCAATTATTTTACTTTACTAAAATCTCACTTTAACAAAAATTCAGAATTTCCCAAAATAAGTTATTTTCAAAATTTTGCTTAAACATTCATTTATTTAACATTTGACTCATTCAAAAATCATTATAAATTTTATAAAAATCATTTAAATACATTTTAAACCATAATATTATAAATTTTCCATTTAAAATGTTTTTAAAACATTTCAGAAAAATATTATATAAACCACGGGTCTATATATAGTTTTCTAGCCTAGGTCAAGTGATACGGATATATATCATTTCAATCCGCAATTTACAAAGAAAACCCGGGTTCTATCATTTCAAACCCGTAATCCCAAGTTAAATAAATCACTAAATAAATAAATGAATGCATAAATAAGTAAGTATCGTTCAGGCCTATCATTTCAGCCTGTAATGATCTCTTTTTTTTTCCAGGGAACTTGCAGTGTGATTTTTAAATAGTAAATAATAATAAATAGTATAAGTGCAAAATATAACAATAGATAATACAACTGATGATGTGTCAATTAAATAATGGGGTTTAACATCATAAGTTAATATCACAGGCAAATAAAATTAAATAAAATAAGTTTACAATTACACTTGTGATTAATTCACAAATATACAAGTATGTTTGTCTGGTGAGGAATACTCACCTTTAACAGCTAGAATTGAAATTCAAACCCAAATCTAAACTCCGCAAAGCACGAAAAGTCACGACAAAGCACAACTATATTCTTTTGAGTGGATGAAGAGTCAGATCCAAATCTTATATACAAACAAGTATACAAACATAAGTGTATAATTCAACATACAAGATTATGAATCAAACTATGAACAATATGAATCAAGGGACATAACCTTTTGATAAAACAAGGCAAGATGCAAACTTGAGTGAAAAGAGAGCCAAGATCCACATCTTGTACATAACAAAATAAAGAAAACAAATATCACGACATAAGAACATGATTCAATACAAAGGAATATAGATAAAACAATGAAAGATAGGGATTAAAATCACATAACCTTGATAAATCAACGCAAGGTGATCAATACATGGCTTGGTTAGGGTTTGTATTAACTTTTGGCAATGTATGGCCACTAGCTGGTCATGGCCATACGGTGGAGGAAGTGAGGAGGTTATGGAGGTGGTCATGGTGGTGGAGGCCGAGCAATAGCCTGAAGAACAAAAGCAAAAACAAGATGGAAGAAGGGGAAGAAAGTGGATGATGCCATGGGATTAGAGCTTCCTATTTTTTTTTCATGCCAATGAAATCTGTGAGGTGAGAACTTTTCACACGAAATAATAATAAAAGTGGCGGCTAGGGTTATGGAAAATGAATGGCTACAAGAATGGCAAGAAATAATGAGGCTAGAATTGAAAAGGTCATGAGTTAAGGTAAAAGAAACATATATATTTAATCTTATATGCAAATGAAAAAAAGGAATGAGATAAGGAGAAGATTTTGCAGTGATTAGAAAGAGTAATACATAACTAAAGTATGGTAATTAAATAGATAGGTAAATAAAAAGGTAAGAAATAAACAATTTATCGTATGCCTAATTTAAAATAAAGTAACGTATGTATAATTGAATTTTTTTTTCAAGCTATTAAATAAAAGATACACATAAGAAATATTTAATAGATAAAATAAGGTCTAGACAAATAAATAAAGAAATAAATGTCAAGAGATAGACATAGGAAAATAATACAGAGACTAGGCAAATAAAAATGAGAAGTGGGAAATAAATCTTTTTATTTGAATGGCAAAAAGAAATACACGGTTATGAATGAGGTGGAGGGCTAAGGTAAGAAAGAAAGAGGGTATAAACGAATAACTTGATGTATTAAATTTTCTTTCTTTCTAGAATTGCATGAGAGATGAGAATGATTAGCTTTGTACGTGAATAGCAAGTACAATACACGGCCAAAAGAAAATGAACAGCTAAAAGAAATAAAGAGTAGGCAGTTAAAAAGGCAAGCAATTAAGACAATATAACGCATATCCTTTTAGTTTCTTCCAAGCCATAAATAAAAGATATAAACAAGCAACAATCCAATAAATAAACATGACTGTCTAGACAAAATAAAAATAGAAAGATAAAATAGAGGTGGATATAAGAAAATAATAATAATAATATATATATATATAATATGTAATAAAAGTAGAAAAATTTATTGCATGTAAAACGCTGTATTTTATAAAAAAAAAGTATAAGTTTTAAATTCCCAATAAATCCATATATTTGATTTCTCAATCATGTTATTGAATCGACTATTAACTTATCCTCTTATGGGTAATATTAAAATTGGTTTATATACTAATACAAAAAAAAAAATTCCCAATTCATCCAAATTTCAATTAATTACTTTCCAATAACTACCATGCTTTAATCCTACTCTTTTAGTAAATCTGTTATCACTCTATAAACCTAGTTATTATTTGTTAATCTTTCCTTAAAAAAAAATATTCCAATTTTCATCTTTCTTTTGTAATAACTTGTTATTTTCAGTTATATTGAATTTCCCAAATATATACATTTATCATAAATAAAACCTAAATCAATTTATTCAACTTGGTTTCATTCCTTTATTTCATCTTATGAATAAAATATAAATTTCCATTTATGTCATTTCATTTACATTCACACATTACAGTTACAGTCCTATCTCACATTAATGAACATTTACCTACAATTAAATGTAATTGACTTCCTACTCTGAATTTAGCAGCCCTAAATAAAAAGGTGACTTGCATAAATGTTGTCACTAACTTTATATTACACTCAAGTTTATTATTTCCACTAATTATCAGAACTGCTTATATAATGTTTAATTCACTCCATTACCATACGTTTATTTGCATATATTCAATTTAATACCCAAATGTAACAGTTATAACTACATTAATAGACCAATTAAATAGTAACTTACAACCGTTACTATATCCTTTTTAATTTCATTGTCCAAATGTATTCTATAGTAAATTATGTAAGTGAAATATTAGATTGTGTACAAAGGTGATGTTTCCTTCATATATATCTTTATTGGTCATAGTATTATTAAAAACATATACGTATACGTATATATATATAATAGACTTATACATATAAATGTGTTAAAATTAAGTTTCACTATTTTATGAGCCTAAAATTAAAGACAATAATTTTGAACCTAATCTCCAGATTAAAAGGGTTTAAGATAAAAAAAGTTATGACTTTGCATACAAGTCCATCTTATAAATCTTAAGTCAAATTAACGCACACACATATGTATATACAAATCATTGTAAATAATGTCTTAAACTTAATACAACATCTTTATGTTAAAATTTATAACTTAGTAAATTCTTTAATATTAAGCAATAAATTAAGGTCTAACGTCAATTTAAAAGGAAATAAAAGGAATTGTGATATTTTGTAATATATTCAAGTTATTTTTATAAAGAAGCCCCTTTTTTTAACTTTAACAAAAGTATGCAAAAACCAAAAGATGGGATTTAAATAATGAACACATGCAACATTAATAAACTACATATGTTTTCTATTTTAATCAATAACAGAAATATTACATTAAATAAGGCTTAAATTTAAATTACAATAAGTTTTTTTTTCCTATTTTACCAAAACTTATTAACTTAAAAAATTTAATTATTGAAAATTTTACTTTAAAAAAAACAACGTTTTCAAGTAAAACTTAATTAAAATATTTACAAAATTATGGGTTGTTACACTTTATGAACGCAAAAATAACGTACCGATATAATGTAAAGTAACGAATATGGAAAAACTCAAGCGCAAATAAATGAAACGAAACGTACGCAAATAAATGAAAACCAATGAAGTTAAAAAGGCAATAATAGTGTAAATGTGAATTGTTGCCACATAAAGAAATAAAATGTATACAAATCTTTTACCGGTTATGTGATGGCAACGGTCACCCTTAATTGATTTGAATAATAAAAGCAAATTTCTATTGCTTGAGCACCACGTTTCAAATTTGAAATGTAAAGTAAAAATATAAGGGAGGAAATCGATTGAAAAGTAAATGAAAAGCTGCACGTTTTAGGCCTATCCACTTTCTTTTGAACGAACATGTGTATGCGGTGCATTTTGTTTCAGTCTCAAGTTGAAAGCAATATTATAAAACGTTATAAAGAAACGTATGGAATTAAATATAAGCAGTTTTAGTGGAAAGAAAATGAACGGCTTGAGTGACCAAGTGACGTGAAGATTTTTAATACATACATAACATATATATTAAAATTTTAAAGCAGGAACGAAACAGTAAAAAAAAAGTAGAAATAAAAGGTCAGGAAAAGTAGCAATGAGTATATATGTTAGAAAAGTAATAATTTTATTAGCAACGGTCGTCCACTGATTTAGCTTCCTTATTCAAGCGAATAAATAATGTGGCCCAGCTGTATCATTTCAAATTTTGAAACGAAGGAAATAGAAATGGGACAGGTTGCAAAAGGAAAGCCAAACATAAATGGAATAAAACGTTAACCATGAAACGTGCCACATTCAATGGAAACAAACTGAAATGATAATGTCAAGCGCGGGAATTAAGGACAATAAATTAGAAAGTATGAGAAACTTAAAAGTGAATAAACGAATGAATGCAAGCTACAGATATATATATAAAAATGATGTAAAATATTATGTTTGTGCCAGAGAGAAGAGAAAATGTTTGAAATGGAATAAATAGGGAAGGAACAAACCCGAAATGAAATAGCAACGGATAGAAAATTAAAGAGCTACAACACGAATACAGGGAGTAATAAAGGTAAGGTATTGATTGGTTTGTAACTGATGTAAAATTTGAATGGACAGGAAAATAAAATTTAGGGTAACAGTCGAATCCCTTGATTTCATGCAAATTTCTGAATTAATTATAATTATATGTAATCCAAATATTAAATTTTTTTATTTCAAAATTAATTATTAATAATTTCTCAAAAATCCAATTCAATACGTTATAAACCAATTAAAAATTGCTAAAATTTTATGGGTCGTTACGATAAGTATAATCGAATATTTTGTAAAACAGCTTTATAAACTGTATATTTGATTATTATATTTTATCGTTCCGCTGCAAGATTCTATTTTTTTCTTTTTCTTTCTCTGCTTTTTCTTATTTAACCCATAACAATCCGCCCTTCCGTATGGTTTGAATCGGCATATGTATCGATTAAAGCGTGCGAAAAGGCGGGACGTTACATCTAGTATCAGAGCTTTGGTTTAGCGATAAACCTTAGCTTTGTGGGGTCTGACTCTTTATTAATAGGGTAGAAATACATTATGGGAGTTGCTGGGTGTATAAGTATGAGAAAGCGTATTTGTTAGTGTTATAAAAGGTTTTAATATTGTGTTAATTTGTTCCGTTTTGTATTTATAAATTCTGGTTGTTGCATGGGACGCTGTGACATCAATAGGGATTTCTAAACACTTAATAGGATAGACCGACATATTATTTGTTTTTAATGTAGGTGAATGAAATAATTTTTCCTGTTATACTTTCTATATATAAAATAATTTTTTTATAAATGATATATATATATATATATTTGGTTGCAATATAATGGTTGTTAGGTAATGAAATAGATAAAAATAGTTGAAAATAAGATTTAAATAAAATAAATGGAAATTTGGAAAGTCAGAACTTAAGTCCCGGGGTTTTGAAAATTTCTTTCAAATGATTTTGGAACATAATAATAATAGTTTAGAAGTATTTTCTGATATAAATATTTTAATATAATTTAAAGGAAATGTTTTAAAAGAAATTTTGGAAAAATTTAAGTTTTATACTTTCCTCTCTGTCACTAGAAAATAATTTCGGTGATGGCGGCCGCATCATCGACATTCATTTTCGAGTTTTGAAGGGGTAGGCCACTGTAGTAGTTTTACTACAGATTTATTTTGATAAACAAATATAAATTTTAAATTGTTTTAAATATAATTGGATATATAAACTTTAAGTTTATACATTTATCTATTATTTTTAAATAATTTAAAATTAAACCCGGTATTTAGTTCTTAAGTTTCCGTTAATTAATAATTTCGATTTTATAGTGAAATTGAATGTAACTAATTTATAATTAGAACCTTTAATTAAAATAAGAAATATAATGCTAAGTTACGAATGAAATTAAAAGAAATTTGAAATGTGTACCTATAACACAAAGGATATTATGATTGAGCATTAAATTAATTAAAGGTAATGAGAAAAACTTGTATAATTTTTCAGTTACATTCTTAAAGCATATAGGTATAACTTACCAAAAAAACAATAAAAGTTACAATGTCTAATAAGAAATTTTAATAGAATATTATGCAAGAAAAATTTGAAATAATGAAGTATTTAATGAAATTCCTTAATAAATAATAATTTGGTGTTGTAATGGTTATAAACTTAAGTTATAATGGAAATCTTACTATAATAAAATATAATAGAAAGTCGGTACTGTAAGTAAGTAATGATAACTTAGTAAAAAGGATGAATACTGTAAATAAGTGAAATTAAGTAATGAAGGTAATGCAAATAAAAGAAATTTGCATTTTTATATGGATAAATGAAAACTGTAAGAAATAAAATGTAAAATAAAAGATAAATCATTATATGAATAAAAAGGAAATCAAACAACGAAGGTTATGAAATGAAATTAATAATAATAAATTTAATTATTGGTTGGATTTGTTGTTTGTTTTGGTTATGGTTGTTTGGGTAAGGATACTTTAAATTGTTTGGATGTATGAATAATCTATTTAGCTTCATCAGAGACTGTTGAGTAAAGGGTGCGCTTAATAGTTTATTTTTCATTATGTACAATTTAAAGTTTTGAACCCGAACAAATATGTGTTTTGTTTAATATGAATGGATAATTGATGTCCGTTGATTTATGTGATGGTTGTTTACTTGTTGCAAGTGATGGTTGGTATGTTGATTGTTTGTGATTATTTGAAACAGCTTTAAATATTTCATTTGATATAATTGTTAACCTTTTTGATTATATAAGTGAAATACAGGTTATGCAAGCAATTGCTGCTAATTTTGGTTTCATAATTAAACGTAAATTGCCCGAAAATTGGTATGTTTTCGGATTACGGTTTTATAGCGCTATTATATTGTTCCCGGGTTGGGGTATATTATTTTGGAAGACATATGTTATATATTGTTTTATTTGATATTATATTTTCTCCCGAGGCTCTCCGTACAAAGGAGACTCTGTCAAAATTTTCCGTAAATTTTGGACTTAGAAAATATTTTGAAAATGATTTTCAAACTATATTAATTTAAGTATAGAAAGATTTAATGGTTATAAATTGGTATATTTTATTTAAAATAAGTAGTTTTGTAAGTTTATTTGTTATAAATTTAATATTTTAAATAAGATATATTGACTTCTTAATTCTTCTTTTCCTTTCATTTTCTTTTTCGGTGACGAAACGTTTTGAGTAGGGGAGAGTGTAACGACCCGTAAGTTTTCAATAATTAATTTGGTCATTTTAAAAAGATTTTGGAATTAAATCTAATTTTTTTTATTTATACCGAAGTAAATGTTAAGAATGGAATGTAGCAATAGTTATTAAAAAACTAAATTTTGACTATTGAAGTAAAATCACATTTTAAATGAAATAGGGAAAATTGTTGCACCTGGGTATAAAATTTGAAATAAATAAATTGAGGTAAGTGTTGTATAAATAAAGAAGTTTGAAACTTTTAATGAATTTATAACGAGAATAAAATATAAAAATGTTGATGTAAGATAATAAGTATATTAATTCAATGTCATCAAAATTAACTGAAAAAGATTTGTAAAGCTTTATTTGATTGTAATTTGTAAGTAGGGAAATAGATTCAAAGTTATATAAATTGTTGGAATGATAAGTAATAAAGTGCAAATTAGATATAATCACTGTTAGTATAAATTTAAGGAATAATTAGGAACCATATTTATGAAATAATAACAAGAATGCAAGATAAACAATGCTAATTAAAATTTATAATTTATGGATCTAAGGCAATGACAATGAATAAAAATTATGTTATACTTGACTATGAATGGAACTTAAGCGAATAACTAGAATATTAAATGATTGTTTATGGTAATTGAATGAAATTCCAATTTGTTGGAATAAGGGAAAAGGAATATTGTTAATAAATTTAATATAGGAAAACGAACTTAAATATTGAATTAGAATTTATATATATTGAATAGCAATTGAACGTAAATTAATGGAATAAGGATGATGTAGGTTGATAAGTATTCATAATGTTTATGTTGATGATAAACGTTACTTTAATGATTGTAATATAAAATAACGGGAGTGGATGTAAATATTGAATTAATTAATGAAAATATAATCTAAATGTTATGTTTGGATAGGACATAAGTGGATGAAATTAGTAGTATGGAAATAAATACCAACATTGATTTGTGGGTAATAAAGGCTTATTTATGTGACTAAAGAGTAACGGTAATGTTTATTGCAGGTTACCTATTTATTTATATTTTTAATTGAGATTGGAGATAAATTCTAATAAATGTAAATAAATGCTACATTTGGGTGAAATGTAATCCAATGGTTAGGAGTTGTTAAATAGGGTATATTAAAGTAACGAATGGGAAAAACAAGGAGAACTAAGTTTATCGAGTAGTATTGAACTAAATAAAAGAATTTGAATTAAAACGAATCAATCCATTGAAATCCAATTTATAAGAAGTGTAAATTTTGTAATAATTGGAATTAAATGTTATGCAATTTGAAATAAAGATAAATTGGAAAAATGTTAATTTATTAGGATATATATATATATATATATATATATATATATATATATGTAAATGGTACCTAAGATGATAATATGATAATTAATTGCATTAAAAGAATGGGAGTCAGGATTTATTTATTTATTGGAATATAAAGTTAAATAATTGGATTTACTGCAAATAAGTAGAATTAAATATTAAATTTTACTTTAATTGAAATGAAGATGGTATATGAGGAAATTTATGTTATAGTTTTGAATCCAATGTTCAATCCATCTATTTGACAGGAATGAATGGAATAATAATTAATCTATTTAATTAAAAAGAATTTTGGGATGTTTATTTATAAGTTTTGAATTTAACGAAATTGAGGTAAATAGTGGAATTTATAAATTTATCATCTAAATTGACATTTAATTTGTTTTAACCCATTGTAAATGATTGAGAAATCAAAAATGATAAGAATTTTCAATTTTAGAATTTAAATGGAAAAATTGATTTAATTAATCAATTATTAATTAATTTAATTAGTGTAAAAATAGCCATTTTGGCCACCAAACTCGGATTTCGACGAGTTTTATCGGTTTCGTAACGGTGAATTATTGTAGGATTTCAAGTGTCGTAGCGATCGGACTTGTCGTTTGATCGTACGGACTCGAAACGCCTTGAAATTAATTTGAAAAATATTGATTTTAGCATAACTTCTTCATACGATGGAATTTGGACCTGAAACCTTTTCCATTGCGTTTAAAATATTTTAAAACATCTATTTGGGTATGCGGGTTGACCCAATTTCGTTCCGGAGGCAGAACGGGCTTTTTGGACCACTTTGTCGTTAGCGCGTACATCTATCTTATCCGATCTATTCTATTTCAGTTGTCTATAAATACCCTGCTATAAACCCTTGCGGCCTCTATTCTTCATTTCTATAAGTACAATTCATTCTATTCTTTCTCTTCACCTCAATGGCTGCAAACCCTAATTTCATTGCAATTTAAAAATTAAGTGAAAATTCAAACTCCTCAGAAAAATTTGAAAAAAATATATGTTGAAGCTACCGAAGAGCGTAACCCAGATCTGTGATTCTTTTTCCTAATTGAACGACAGTTTGGCCAAAAATTGATCAACATCCATGGTCCTTCATCACGTGATGATCAACGTCAATGGATCGTCAAATCGATTGTACTGTTGCGTGGAGAGTGGAGAGCGCAGCGCATCGGGTTGATGGTTCGTTGAATGGACGGTCGGATTTGTTGATTTAATTCAATTAGGGTTAAATCCTTTAGGTGGCGGCGGCTTGTTTGAGCACCGATCGAGGCACCGTAGTCGTGGGGAGGAGCCACGAGGCCCAGGCAAGGCCGACCAGAGGTAGGCGCGCGTGCGATCGAGGTCTTGGGCGTGGAAATTCTCGGTCAACGTGCGGTTGGGGTTTGTTCTGGAAGTGTGCTGTAACCATGTGAGAAGAAGGATGCGTAACGTGTTCGATGTTAGAGACGCGTTGACGTGGGTAAGAATTATTCTTATTATTTTATTTTATATTAATTTTTATTCGAATGTTCTAGCGATCGTAACTTTCTCATACGACCTCGAATGTACGCGCGGTTTCTTGCATTGGGATCGTAATTAAATTCCGGAGATATTGAAGCAAGCTTGGACAGATTCTAAGGCTGTTGAATTTTTGAGTTTAAATTGGCTTTGAATCCAATTTAAGTTCAAAAGGTGAGTGTTTTAACTCACTCACAAATTCTAAAATTCCTTATGTTTGTTAAATTGATATATGATGTGATTTGAAATTTATTTATAACTGTTTGGCATATATTTAATCATTATCTCGGTTAATTTGCATTTATTGAATTAAATTGTTATTTAAATTTATTATTTCATATAAACTGCCAGTTAGAACTGTTTAATTTATTATTGAATATAACTGCATGTAAATTACCGGTTATTTATTATCAGTTATATATTGATATTGATTGATTGGTTTGGATGATGATTGTAATGGATGTATAATTTTATGATGAATGAATGGATGTGTATTATATCATCATAATCTGTAAGTTGTTATGCATTCATTTCATTCAGGATTGCGGTTTGAAATGATATATAACCGCAATTTTTATTTTAAATTACGGTTTGAAATGATAAATATCTGTATCACTTGACTATAGGGTAGAAAATTATATACAGACACCGTGGTCTATATATAAAATACTTTGAAATGATTTTCTATGGTTTTGGAAAGAAAAATACGATTTAATAAATATTAATTTTGATGTTATACAAATATTATTTTATATATATATATATAGTTAAATTCTCGAATTTAAGCTATGCATAAAATTGTTTAATAAAATTGAGTTTATTAGTGGAGTTTGATGGTTTATATTATATGGGTAAGTACCTATTTAAGGTATTATATATAGAGAGTTTAAATGACTTAAATGAAATATAAGTTGGAAGATAAGTATGAAATTGGGTTAAATTGAATTATTTAAGAATTGTACTTGAATAAAATTTGATTTGGAATTTAAATATAAGTTGAGATTTCAAAGGGTATGATTCTTATAACTTAATTTGGTTTAAAGTGTTTTAAATGAATACATAGTTGAGATAAATGAATATATCAAGTTAAATAAAATTTAAAGAATATCGAGTTGTTTGAAGTTAAAAGTTTTACTCAAATTTCATTGGATTTATTAAGCAAACATTTCAAATCTAAATAATAGTAATTGAATTTGATATATATGGAATTATCAAAGAAATTGTTTTGAAATGGTGGAATATTTAAAGCTTTGAAATATATGTGTGACGCCCCACCTCTATACCCACGCTAGCCAAGAACACTACGGTGTAATGTTGTCAACTAGCGCGGAGAATAAGGCTGTTGAGGAGCGGCCATCGGTAGTTAGGCCTTACAATAGTATTGGTTATCTCGATAGGAGTGGTATATATATATATTCTTTCATTTTTAATCTCTGATTTATTTACTCCCATCGACATACCACAATTCCAGTACAAAACGAACTACGATGGTTCATAATAGTTTAGGACAATAGATATAATAATAACAAAGATAATATAAATTCGGAACACAGATAAAACAGAAAAGTCTCATATATATAACTGATGTCAGTTACAATACATTTGACATAGAACGTATGATACAACTACAACTGTCGACCCAGGAAGTTATATATACAAGTACATTATCGACTAACATACATGAATACATATCAACCTATGCTATGACACGACAACTCCCAAAAGATATGAAAAGTCTTCATAGCTCAAACCGCTACCCAAAGCAAGATATCTACGACCTGAAATAACTCTGTCTGACCCGAGTATTAAATTCAAAAGAAAATAATACACGGGTAAGTCTAATTCAAACTCAGTTATTAGCGCACAGAAGCAATAATAATTAAATAATGAATAGACGACAGTCACAATAAATCCCTTCTATCCGATCCTTAAATAAAGAAATCGGATAACGATAAATATAACACGTAACAGTGTTAAACAACAATCAGCAGATTCAAATCATCAACAAAGATAAGTAAAAAGAATATCAATGAAGATAATTTGGAAAACATCGAAATTGCCAAATCGTCAATTAACAACAAAATCATCAAATTAAACCAATAAAAATACAATTCAAATCATATTGAATTGTATAAACGAAACAGTTCAAACAATTGAAATATCAATTAAAATAACAATGCGGGTAGGGCTGCAGTACACGTACGCGTGCACTGTCTCGCCACTACGGAATATGGAATACGCAAAAGATCCTTAAATCGAAATCAATTAGAATATCAATAAAAGCGATACCGTGTGGCTGCAGTACATGCTTGCGTACACTGCCTTGCCACTTTAGTGATGATGTACACAAAATATCTATGAACCAAAATCAATGAAGATTCAAATATCAATGCCACGGCCTTAGTGGTCAAAGTAGACAGACATGGAGACGATTTAGAACACATCAAATTAAACCAAATCTGAATTGAATACACAAAACAATTCAAGTAATTAAAATATCAATTCATAATGTCGATACTGTGTGGCTGCAAATATAGAAGGTTGGTGAGGGCACCAGAGATATGGCACCACAACACACTAACATATGAATGCAATGGTGACCAGACAGCAAGCCTAAGTACAACAAAATGTTAACTAACTCAGAAACCCAAGTAATAAAGGAACAATGCTCGATGTACTAGAGTTCCAGATGGTACACGGGGTGATGGCATGGTACGGTGAACTACAAAGTGGTACATACGTGATGCACAGATAGATGCAGTTCAAATAAAACTGCAATTAAACAGAAATCATTCAAATGAATAAATGTACCAGGTTGGACATTCTTTTGCAAGTAGCAGTGGAGCTACTTGTACTAAAGTGAAACAATGCAACGGGTCGGGGAAGTGCAGCAGTGATCAAATCATATAAACCAGCTAAACATGTGAACTGGTCGAAACATCAGAAAATGACATGTAACCTGATATGCATATTGACACAGCAAAGGGTCAAAACTCAATGCATATGAATCCAAGAATGCTAGCATGAAGTGCAACAGACTCAATTCTACAACTCATGAAGTACAACAACTACAAGTCATGAACCAGTTAAAAGGCAACCAGACTTTGAGTCTAAACAGTCCAACACTAAGGTTCAGGTGAAAAAGAAAGAAGTGCCAAAGAATTCAATGCCGTAAAAATCAATGCTACAGGGATGAACGAAATTCAACAATGCAGTGATGACAAACTCAGATATCAAGTAAAAACAATACAGCAATGAACTTGACTGGTAAACAGGCGAACCAGTATGAACAGCCTCATTTAAGTGCAACAACGTCACAATTATCACAACAATTCGATGACGAACATGTCAAAAGAAAAAGGTGCACAAGTGTGTGTGACAGTAGTGGAAGCAGTGAGAATACTTCAGGTTGAAAATGCTCAGGAGTGAATACAAAAATGAGCAGAGTCGAAGTAAACAAGTCGAAGCCGAGTTCAAAATCATGAAACAACGGTTTCAAGTCAAGGCAGTGCCAAATCCAATTTATTTTCGCATATTCAAGTTTTCAAACCAATTCCAAAAACACTGCAGTTTGAATCGAAGATGTCAAAGTCACCAAAAAATCAAACTAAAACGGTGCAACTTAGACATCGCAAAATTATATGAATTTGAATAGTTAGATGTGAGTGAGGAAATCACTCACCTTAGTCTCGACGAACTGAAGTAGCGGCAAGGAAAGAGAAAGCATCGATAGCCCAAGCAAAGCCAGATTCTTCATTCGATCGAGCTACGACAATTGGCGATTTCCACGAAGCCCTAATTACTGAAGGTCGAACGGAGAAAGGGACGAGCCACCATTAATTTTCTTTTCGTGATTTTGTTTAGGGTTTGAAGATAACGAATAAAGGGGCCGGTTATTCTCTTTTGATAACCATCACGACAACAAAAGAAATGTGCTACAACAAATTTTTAAAGCCCGATAAAAATTCTTAAACAAATTTAAGAAAAGAATACCAACCAGTAAAAATTCCAAACAGAAAATAGCTATCAACATTAATTGTTTAATGATGATTATAAATTGGTGAAAAATTCGGGTTGTTACAGACTCCCCTCCTTAAAGAAATTGCGTCCTCG
Organism: Allium cepa; assembly: GCA_030765085.1. Classification (NCBI taxonomy): domain Eukaryota; kingdom Viridiplantae; phylum Streptophyta; class Magnoliopsida; order Asparagales; family Amaryllidaceae; genus Allium; species Allium cepa. The sequence continues at coordinate 173,154,601 of CM060932.1, forward strand.
CAATCATAAGGAATAAATGGACAAAAGGTAACAACCATAAGAGCATATCATCACGAGATGAAGAAAATTCGAAATAGGAAGTTCACCATAAAGAGCATGAAAGATTAAACTTGAACGTGTTTGCTCGATGAATTCTCTGGATTCCTAAGTGCAATCCTTAGGATTTGAGAACCATTGAACTTCCACAAGAAAAACATCTTTATTTCGAAGGTGCTACACCCCCGAAGCAATGATGTGAATAGAAAGTTTCTCAAGAATAAAAATCGGAAATCCCTAAGGCATTTCCGTAATTGGAAGACGTGGAAAACGTCATGAATAGCAGAAAATTGAGCCAGTACACCGGCGTGGTACAATATAAACACCAAGGAAATTTTTTAATTTCGTAAAATAAATTCACAAATTCTCTACAAAATTTAATTATCAAATAGATAATAAGAATACAGAAATCACAAAACAGCAATATCTAATCATCGATTCGATAATTAGAAGACAACAAAAATCTAATTATCACAAGCGATAATCAGAAACAACAAATATCTGATTATCAAAACGATAATCAAAAGTCTCAAATATTCGATTATCAAAAACGATAATCAGAACTTGTATAAACAAATATCTAATTATCACAAGCGATAATCAGAAATCTCAAATCACAAATATTCGATTATCAAAACGATAATTAAATCTTAAATATATAATTATCACAAGCGATAATCAGAAACAAGAAATATCTGATTATCAAAAATGATAATCAGAAATTGCAAATATTTCAATTAACGAGTCCGGAATTAAGCGAATCAATAAAAGAAAGGGGTCATAGTCCTTGATTTTACTGAAACGTTTAAGTCGTTTCCTCATTCTTTTGAAAGCGCAAATCGTAAAAAAAAATTGAAACAATTTTTATTTTGAAGCAATTTTTATTTTGAAACAATTTTTAAAACACGTGATTAGAACAGCAACATCAGTAGCAACTTCGACAAGGAAATTGTACTTCTCAAAATACCGTAAAAACGGACAGCAAAATAAGCATCGCGGGATAACCGCTTGAAAATCCATTTTAAAATTGGCGGTTACTGAAGTCAAAGCGACAGTAATTTTAATACGTCAAAACCTCATCAAAATAATTGGTATTAAAACATAATACCAGTGAATTTTCATTCATCAAAAATGTCACAAGAATCTTCTCAAAGATAGAAAGGGGTATCTTACCCTAAACTTGTATTCATAACAAGTCAATGACACAAGAATTCACCAGTGCACAAAAATTGATAAAACTTATCAATAGAAATCACAAAAATTGGTGAAGCACAAGTTCCAGAAGACTACACAAGAAATCTAGAAATCACAAAATGAGAGTATGAAAACTCAAATGGGAGTATGAAAACTCAAATGGGAGTATGAAAACTCAAATGGGAGTATGAAAACTCACCTATAAGTGAGCATGAAAGCTCACCTATACGTGAGCATGAAAACTCACCAACACGTGCAACGCAAAGCGAGAACGGGAGCATGGAAACTCACCTACACGTGAGCATGAAAACTCACCAACACGTGTAACGCAAAGCGAGACGCTATCTCATGGTGACCAACCATTAAATTTTGACACACGAATGGTCCGAAGACCGTGGGGAGCTACCCCATATGGATGAGTCGGAATCACCCAGATGAAGTCTAGGCTAACCAAAAAGCAAAAAGGTATGTGTGAATGGAATCACACAAATGGTGTCTAGCCTAACCTCGCAACAAAAAGGTATGTGTGAGTGGAATCACACAAGTGGTGTCTAGTCTAACCAAGAAGCAAAAAGGTATGTGTGAGTGGAATCACACAAGTGGTGTCTAGCCTAACCAGAAAGCAAAAAGATACGTGTGAGTGGAATCACACAAGTGGTGTCTAGGCTAACCAAAAAGCAAAAAGGTATGTGTGAATGGAATCACACAAGTGGTGTGTAGCCTAACTAGAAAGAAAAAAGATATGTTTGAGCGGAATCACACAAATGGTGTCTAGGCTAACCAAAAAGCAAAAAAAGTATGTGTGAATGGAATCACACAAGTGGTGTCTAGCCTAACCAGAAAGCAAAAAGATATGTGTGAGCGGAATCACACAAATGGTGTCTAGGCTAACCAAAAAACAAAAAAGTATGTGTGAATGGAATCACACAAGTGGTGTCTAGCCTAACCAGAAAGTAAACAAAGAGACCTCGCACAATTGCTAGTCTAAATCATACAATAATCATCATGATCAACGAGAAGTGTCAATTACACTAAGCTAGTAAATATAAAAGTTTAGCCTCATGTCCCATGACCACTTGCTTAACTCAAATATTTGCAAACAAACAGTAGATCTTCACTAGAAAATTATCACAAAAGATTCAATCGAATAAGTCCAAGAATTAACCGGCGAAGTAAACACAAACGTTTCGTACCACTCGTTTTACTAAGTCGTTTAATTAGATTTCTCATACGAGTGAGGTAAAGGTTTGTATATACTAGTAGATTGGAAAACGGTTTAGGAAAAGAGCTTTGTAGTAAAATAGTTTTGAAATCGTTTGGAGAAAAGGGTTTTGATATTTACTACTAGTATAGAAAACCTTTACATTTTTAAAGTGACAAATCTCAAAAATGATTGTAGAAACAATCAATCACAAGAATTCACATACAAAGATGTGAATAGAATACAAAGAAATCGATACTAAGTTCTTCAAAAGGTATGTTCACGAAAATCCCAAACAAAATGTCATCAAAGTTGCTAATAAATGATAGCAACAAATCGGGGAATTAACAAGAATCAATTAAATTTGGAAACCAAATCAATTCACTAAAATTCACATTCGAAGACGTGAATAAAATCCAAAGAATTCGATTCCAAATCTGTCAAAGTAGAAATACTAAAAAATTCCAGAAATAGAAGTTATCAAAGTCGACATAAATGATAACAACTAATCGGAAAAGGAGAATCGATTAACAAATGGAAAAACAGAGCAAAACAAGCATAAACGCATAAATGACTTCAACAAGAATAAAAAAAATCAAGTCAATGCCGAAGTCAACGATTATTGGCCACAGTCGAGTACAAAACGAATCAACATCCTCATCAAAGAATTTAACGGCAAACAAAGTCAGAGTCTTGGAAATCAAGAAACTAGCAATTTCACGAAAACAAAGTGACCGAAGTCGAATGGAAATCAAGCCGAGGAAAACACAAAATATCAAGTTCAAAATCACTGAGATTCGAACAAAATCAACATCGGCTAAATCAATTCAAAGCCGAAAACACAAGAACAAAATCCTCATCATCAAAAACTCAACTTGAGTTTGCAAAGCAAACGGTGGCCGAAGCCAAAATACTTTCATGAAATCAAAATCAAATGCACATGAATAAGCGTTAGGAATTCATACCTAACAATCAAAGATAATCATATACAAAGATGAGAGATAAAACATCGACAAATAGTTGTAACACACGTACTATCTAAGATATGTTTTATATTTGTCCTAAACCCCAGGCTCTGATACCAAGCTGTGACGCCCCACCTCTATACCCACGCTAGCCAAGAACACTACGGTGTAATGCTGTCAACTAGCGCGGAGAATAAGGCTGTTGAGGAGAGGCCATCAGTAGTTAGGCCTTACACTAGTATTGGTTATCTCGATAGGAGTGGTATATATATATATTCTTTCTTTTTTAATCTCTGATTTATTTACTCACATCGATACCCCAATTCCAGTATAAAACGAACTACGATGGTTCATAATAGTTTAGGACAGTAGATATAATAATAACACAGATAATATAAATGCGGAACACAGATAAAACGGAAAAGTCTCATACATATAACTGATGTCAGTTACAATACATTTGACATAGAACATATTATACAACTACAACTGTCGACCCAGGAAGTTATATATACAAGTACATTATCGACTAACATACATGAATACATATCAACCTATGCTATGACACGACAACTCCCAAAAGATGTGAAAAGTCTTCATAGCTCAAACCGCTACCCAAAGCAAGATATCTACGACCTGAAATAACTCGGTCTGACCCGAGTATTAAATTCAAAAGAAAATAATACACGGGCCAGTCTAATTCAAACTCAGTTATTAGTGCACAGAAGCAATAATAATTAAATAAAGAATAGACGACAGTCACAATAAATCTCTTCTATCCGATCCTTAAATAAAGAAATCGGATAACGATAAATATAACACGTAACAGTGTTAAACAACAATTAGCAGATTCAAATCATCAACAAAGATAAGTAAAAAGAATATCAATGAAGATAATTTGAAAAACATCGAAATTGCCAAATCGGCAATTGACAACAAAATCATCAAATTAAACCAATAAAAATACAATTCAAATCATATTGAATTGAATAAACGAAACAGTTCAAACAATTGAAATATCAATTAAAATAACAATACGAGTAGGGCTGCAGTACACGCACGCGTGCACTGCCTCGCCACTACGGAATATGGAATACGCAAAAGATCCATGAATCGAAATCAATTAGAATATCAATAAAAGCGATACCGTGTGGCTGCAGTACACGCTTGCGTGCACTGCCTTGCCACTTCAGTGATGATGTACACAAAAGATCAACGAACCAAAATCAATGAAGATTCAAATACCAATGCCACGGCCTCAGTGGTCAAAGTAGACAGACATGGAGACGATTTAGAACACATCAAATTAAACCAAATCTAAATTGAATACACAAAACAATTCAAGTAATTAAAATATCAATTCATAATGTCGATACTGTATGGCTGCAAATATAGAAGGATGGTGAGGGCACCAGAGATATGGCACCACAACACACTAACATATGAATGCAATGGTGACCAGGCAGCAAGCCTAAGTACAACAAAATGTTAACTAACTCAGAAACCCAAGTAATAAAGGAACAATGCTCGATGTACTAGAGTTCCAGATGGTACACGGGGTGATGACATAGTACGGTGAACTACAAAGTGGTGCATACGTGATGCACAGATAGATGCAGTTCAAATAAAACTGCAATTAACCAGAAATCATTCAAATGAATAAATGTACTAGGTTGGACATTCTTTTGCAAGTAGCAGTGGAGCTACTTGTACTCAAGTGAAACAATGCAACAGGTCGAGGAAGTGCAGCAGTGATCAAATCATATAAACCAGCTAAACATGTGAACTGGTCGAAACATCAGAAAATGACATGTAACCTGATATGCATATTGACATAGCAAAGGGTCAAAACACAATGCATATGAATCCAAGAATGCTAGCATGAAGTGCAACAGACTCAACTCTACAAGTCATGAAGTACAACAGCTACAAGTCATGAACCAGTTAAAAGGCAACCAGACTTTGAGTCTAAACAGTCCAACACTAAGGTTCAGGTGAAAAAGAAAGAAGTACCAAAGAATCCAATGTCGTGAAAATCAATGCTACAGGGATGAACGAAATTCAATAATGCATTGACGACAAAGTCAGATATCAAGTAAAAACAATACAGCAATGAACTTGACCAGTAAACAGGCGAACCACTATGAACAGCCTCATTTAAGTGCAACAACGACACAATTATCACAACAGTTCGATGATGAACATGTAAAAAGAAAAAGGTGCACAAGTGTGTGTGACAGTAATGGAAGCAGTGAGCATACAGCAGGTCGAAAATGCTCAGGGGTGAATACAAAAATGAGCAGAGTCGAAGTAAACAAGTCGAAGCCGAGTTCAAAATCATGAAACAACGGTTACAAGTCAAGGCATTGCCAAATCCAATTTATTTTCGCATATTCAAGTTTTCAAACCAATTCCAAAAACACTTTAGTTTGAATCGAAGATGTCAAAGTCACCAGAAAATCAAACTAAAACGGTGCAACTTAGTCATCACAAAATTATACGAATTTGGATAGTTAGATGTGAGTGAGGAAATCACTCACCTTAGTCTCGACGAACTGAAGTAGCGGCAAGGAAAGAGAAAGCATCGATAGCCCAAGCAAAGCCAGAATCTTCATTTGATCGAGCTACGGCAATTGGCGATTTCGATTTCACGAAGCCCTAATTACTGAAGGTCGAACGGAGAAAGGGACGAGCCACCATTAATTTTCTTTTCATGATTTTGTTTAGGGTTTGAAGATAACGAATAAAGGGGCCGGTTATTCTCTTTTGATAACCATCACGGCAACAAAAGAAATGGGCTACAACAAATTTTTAAAGCCCGATAAAAATTCTTAAACAAATTTAAGAAAAGAATACCAACCGATAAAAATTCCAAACTGCAAATAGCTATCAACATTAATCGTTTACTGATGATTATAAATTGGTGAAAAATTCGGGTTGTTACAATATGAATGGAAATGGTTTATTGAGAGGTTCAAATTCGGTATTTGGGATTTATTTGAAAGATTAAAGAAGCTATCTTATTATATAAAGGAATTTAATATGGAAACCATCTAAGTATGTTAAGTTATGTTTCAGAGTTATAGATTTCAAGGTATATAGTGTCACGACCCAAAATTCAGCGTTCAGAAGTCGACGTCAAATACCTCACTTGCAATCGACTGCCGGAGATTTGAACGTCAAATTTCAGTTCGGATGGAGCTTATAACAACATCAGATGAATATAAAACAGCGGAAACAAAATGAATGTCATATATCAACAAAGATACAACATGATACAATATCCAACACAACATCGATCCCAAATATCAAAGTGATACAAATATGATACAACAATAATATGACAACAGAAACTTCAACAAGTTTCCAACCTACTTCAACTCAACAAGTCTTCAAATACTCCAACGCTTCAAAAGATTTCCTAATCCAAAGCTTCCATAAGACTTCAAATCCAAGCTAGCTCCAAAACATAGATAACCTGCTTCTAGGCTGCCCGTTTGGAAAATTATGGGCACCCAGAGTTTAGGGAAGAAACAATAAACTCCAGATCAGTCATAGGACTGGTATGAGTAAACAAAAACAATTGCAGTTTCTTTTAAAGAAACTAGATTTATAAAACAATTTCGGTATTCTTTTAAAAATGAAACTACCATAAGACCTCCCACCACACACACAATGCAATCGCAGAATTGGAGAAGATTTCTTCTTATGATAGTTAAATATGCTTGGTACGGGGAAATTTCTTCGATATTATTACTAGTGCATAGTGTAGAAAGTTTTTCAAAAATAGAATATTAATCTTAGCCAGCATACAACCATTATTGTATGCCTACAATAGCGACCATCTAAACAGTGGGGCGCCACCATAAGTAAATGACAGGTTATACAACTAAAACCGTACAGGGCTTGTATTGTTTTATTTGGACTTCCAACAAATGGTCGGGCAAAGGAACTTCCCATATAAAATGAAACGCCTCTGGAAGGACGTCCCCGGATCCTAACCGGATCTCTGCTACACAAGGCCAGGTTACCTCTGTATCTAGGTAACAACTGACACGAGTATGCCACTTCCTGGTCGTTACCAACCTTTATCCGAAGCGATTCTCAACCGACAACCACAAAGAAATAAGTTTGCAGCAACCACAAAGTAAGTATCTGGGCTCCATACCATGATACCACTCATAATCAAGAAGAAAATGGACATACCCTCAGAGGAAGCTATTCCCAAATAACCTTGCTGTCACGATTCCTGTTTCGATCATAACCGGGTTGTGAGGTTCGACGAAGTCTCGTCCACAAAGCTACGCTTTTCACAAAGCCATGCTTCGATCAACAAAAATCAACAGCAGTCAGCATGTCACACTACCAAATTTGGGAGTATATTACTAATAACCTTCAACTACATAACCTATGAGCTCGTACGTCTCAGAGAAGGGTGTTAAGCTAAGATAATAATTCTCCGCCACCAACAGATATGTATTTGAAAGAAATCAGCTTTATATCTCAGTTTGTAATGTCAGACATACAACCATACAAGTCTGTTACGGGTTCGAACAGAACCGAAGGCACTTCCGAAGAAGCCCTTGCAATCTGGGTATTCACAATCCCGATCGGACTTTCCATCACTTAGGGAATCTCCATACCGTAGCTACTCGGTGCAGAGACAATTGATAGGTCATCCTATCGTTCTCGCAAATACCCGGTCTTTACCACCGGTCTTCAAATGCTATCCATAACATTGAATCACATATTCGGAATGGGTTATACGACACAAATGCCCTCTCCCGGCTAATTTGAATAGTGAGTGTCAATTTTAAAACATGTGGATGTCATTCACAAAGATTCACTCATTCGATGTGGGTTTCGGATAATCAACCGAAATCCGACTCCTTGTCGCATCGAAATTCAAATGCCGTTTTACGGGCCAATGGGTTTTCACAATCACACAGCAGTATATTCAATACAAATATCACAGCTCAGCACAAAGCATGATAATATAGCATCACATCACATAATGGGAATATCAATCCAACACACAGTATTCAAGAACGATCAAAACACCTTTAATTCAGATGAATAAATCATGTGGTTTAAATTTATTTATTACATAGTTACTTTCATTAGAAATCTTAAATCAATGATTAATTACAATTAATTACAGTTGATTAGATCTTAATCATTTTCATAAATTAATCACTTCTTAATTAATTATCTTAATTAATTTCAAATTTATTTATCTTAATTATAAATTAACCTAAATCTTAATTATCAGTTTTGTAAGAGTAAGGATTTTCGACTCATGAAAGTCGACATCAATACGTCTACTGTATCAACTGCCGAGCAACCGAATGCCGGAAAACCGAACACTTAGGGTTTAAGAAAAAGAAAAGGTAGAAGAAGAAAGAAAAAGATAGAACAGAACAATATCAGAATCTCACAATTCGCAGCGGAACAACATATAATAGATAAATGAATAATCATTTAAAACAAAGAACTATATGACTTATTACATTACATCACATTACGTTACATTATCAGAGAGTACAACAAACAAACAGTGGAAAAGAAATACTATATACCAATAATATGCTACGCCATCCAGCTTGCCTCCCGCAACTCCTGAATTGCAGAATATCCTGATAACCTAACTCTAGACTGCCCGTGTGGAAATTGGTGGGCACCCAGAGTTTAGGAAGGGAAACAATAAACTCCAGGTCAGTCATGTGACTGGTGTGAGAACTTAAAACAGTTATTTATCTTTAAAACACAGAAGAGGATAATTTTTAAAATAGATTCGCAATGCTTTTTAGAAAATGAGACTACCATAAGGCCTCCCGCACACACACACACAATGCAAACGCAGAATCGGAGGAGATTTCTCCTTATGATAGTCAAATATGCTTGATACGTATTAAAAAGAAACATTTGATATTATTACTAGTGCATAGTGTAAAAAAATCATTTCGAAAGTAAAGATATAAATCTTAGCCAGCATAGGCATTTCGCACTTATGCCTACTATAGCTACCATCCAAACAGCGGTGACCACCATAAGTGAATGATATGTTCTACAACTAAAACCGTACAAGATCGTAAGATTTCTTTGGATTTCCAACAAACGGTCAGACCAAGGAACTTCCCATTGCCACGTGGGTGCGCCTCTGGAAAGACGACCCGAGAACCTAACATTGCGGTTAGATCTCTGCCAACACAAGGCCGGGTTACCCTTCAAACTGGGTAACAACTAACACGAATATGTCATTCCCCGATCGTAACCGATCTATAACCGAGGATCCTCGATTCCAATAACCACAAAGTAATAAATTTGTAGCAACAACATAGGTTAAATATCTGGGCTCCATACCATGATACCACCTCTATCCAGAAGGAATGACATACACTAAAGGGGCGCTACCCCCTAACAACCTTGCCGCATCCTTCCTGTTTTGACCATTTTCGGGGTGTGAGGTCCGACGAAGTCTCGTCCACAAAGCCACGCTTTATATAAAAGCTGTGCTTTGATCATCAAATGCTCAACAACACTTCGTATGCCACATTACCAATTTGGGAATGTATCACTAGTAACCATCAACTACATAACCTCTAAGGGTGTTAAGCTAAGAGAATAAATTCTCCACCACCAACGGAAATATATTTGATAGAAACCAGCTTTACATCTCAAATTGTAATGTCAGACACACATCCATACAAGTCCGTTCCGGGATCGAACGGAACCGAAGGCACTTCCAAAGAAGTCCTTGCAATCCGGATATTCACTAATAACGACCGGACTTCCCATCACAAAGGGTAATAAATTTCTATATCGGAGATCAGCCGATGCAGAAACATTCGACGGTAATCCTTCCGTTTTCACAAATATCCGGTCTTCAACACCGGTCATCAAATGCAATCCATAACGACATATCACATATTCGGAATGGGTTATACGACCCAAAGGTCCTTTCCCGGCTAACTCGAATAGCGAGCACTTATTTTAAAAGTACGTGTAGCATTCAAATTCAAGCAAATCACAACAAATAACCATTCAAAGGTAAATATTGATAGTCGGTTATTTAACTATCAATAGGTATGGTCAACATCACCAAATCCGAAATAATTTCCCAAATTATTTATTTTCCAAAAATATCTTTACAAGATATATAATTTCAATACTTCAAAAATAAATCGACGTTTATTTTTAAACAAATTTCCCTTTCCTTTATAAATTCCATAGTGAATTTACATTTCCAAAATATCTATGAATATACAATTTTCAAATCGATTTCGAATATTCATTTTCAATTTATCTTCAAAAAGATAAATTCTCAAAACGTTTCATTTCATATTGGAAAAACAATTCCCAACTTATTTAAAAATAATAAGTAATTCACAAATCTATTTATTTTCAACATTTGGAAAATATTCGATATACTTAAATTAATATTAAGTATATATTTCATTTCTTAAGGAAAACGGCCTTTTAAACACATTTATTAGAGTCAAAACGAATGTTGCGTAAAACATCGTTACGACGACCCAAAATCACTAGTATAGGGATTCGAAATTAAGATACATAGATAAATCCCAATACTATATAAAATATTTCCTTTCAGAAATCATTTACTATAACAACAGTGTTATAGTCCACCATTTCCTTCTATTTCTCGAAAACATCTATTTCAACAATGAATGTTGAAATCTATGATTTTGATACTTAATACACTTTAAAATACCTTTAAATCGTTTAACTTCATTTTATAATATAATTTTCCCAAACCATATCCATTTTATTTAATAATATATTCACTGTCCAAAATCATGAATATACTTCACTAACCAAATTTCAATATTTACTACACGTTTTATTCCAAGAATTTATCCACTATCCAAAATCGTGGATATAATTCCCAACAAAACCTTATTATTACACTTATTATATAAAGGATAATTCGCTATCCAAAATCGCGCATATATTTCCTCTAATAACCTTCTATATTTCATTTATCAAATTCAATTGATTTTGGATTTATAAAACAATATTTATTAATTCACATTTATACTTATAAAAACTTCGACTTATAAAATCGCTTTATTAATCAATTTCTATCCATATTTCATTTAAATGCCAAGATCCGATTTATAAGTTAATTATTTATAAATCTTTTATTTTACAAAATCTATTCATTTTATAATTTCAAAATTTATAAATATATAAATTTCATTCACTTACGAAATCCTTTTTTATTTCATTTTAATACTTATAAAAACTCGTTTTATAATTCCAATATTTTTAATTTATAAAATATCAATTTTATAAATCTTTTATATAAATCGTTTATTATAATTCAAAAATCCCAATTTAAACCATTTTATAAAATTCATTAACTTCATATTTCAAAAATCACATTTTAACTATAGTTCTCAAAAATCATAAATTTTATAACATTAAATTTTATAACGTTAACTTTTTTAAAATGAATCAATTCAAAAATTTAATAAAACGTATACTTTCAAAAATTATTTAAAAATCCTTTTAAAATTTGAAAATCATTCCTTTAACATTTTTAAAACTCCAAAATTTGGCCCAATGATGCAACAGCACCAAAATAATCAATCACAACATCCAAACATCATATATCAATATGATAACAGAATATATAACAATATCTGTAAATAAATCGATACAGTTGAGGAATCCAGTTGGATCCCTCCAACCAGTTTCCCTGCATGCACAGATGTTAGCACAAAACCAATTCCGTTCCAATACGGAATATCGCGGTATATGAGATTTATAAAATACTATCCGCTATTATGTGGCGCAATAGGGTCTCATCCGCTATATAATGCGGGAAAATCAACTCCAAGTACATATACAATACCAATTTCACTTTGCAGTGAAATACTCGCGGTATATGTTTTTAATAAATAATCTCCGCTTAATAACGCCGTATAATGTCTATTTCAATCAATAACAGATAATAATTTATCATTCAGGCATACAATCAATAATTTTATATCTAACTATTTAAAATTTAAATCGAAACAGATTCGATTGAGTGAGAAGTTCTCACCTTGAGTTTCTGATAATAGTTGTAGCGTTTTATTTCAAATAAAATTAAACGCGCGTTTAATTTTACCCGAAATTCAAACTAGCTCCAAACGACTCCATTCCAGTTCCATAGCGTAGTATTCGACAAAACGAACCCGGTGCAATTCGTTTCGTCCAAAACGGACCTCGTATGACAAAGATACAACATTTTAAACATTACACAATTTTTAGTATAAAATTTATTTACAATTTCTTTTTACTATTTTTAACCTCCAATCCATCATAGCCGTGCTTTTCAACTCCCCAGCATCTTGGCCGCATGTATGTGCTTCTTCCCCAACCAGTAAACCCACGCGCAACAACGAACCCATAGGCCGTTCGTTAGGGTTTGAAATCGCTACCACCACGTCGACATATCCTCGATCAAAGAGTGCCATATCGAAGTCCATCTCAAGAGCTACCTTCGGAATGAACCACTCGAAACTCGGTCGACAATAAGCCTCGTAAAACGCGTATGAACGGCCGGCCTTCATGAACAATTTGCCGTCAATCCACTCAATAAAAATTGATCATAACCGTTGAAGTTATAGATCTTGTAGTGCTTTACAACTTTCGTGTTGGAAGTTTCTGATGATAGTGAGTAGATTAGAAGAAAATTGAGGGAGAAGATTGGCAAATTTCGGCCATTAAAATCATAGCCGGCGGCCTGACCAAATAGCTTAGGGTTTTGCTGCAATTTGTGAAAAGGGAGGGCCTTTTATAGAAAATTTGCAAACACTATTCACCTCGAAATTTTCCAAACTCCAAACGAAGCGTGCCGCCTGGCGTTTATAATGTTTTACCCCCATTTCGAACGCAATGGAATATATATCGGGAGCCAATTCGATCAAATTTGAAAGATACGATTTCGAATCGAATTATTTAAATTCAAAATTCACTCGAATCGATTTCTACGCGTTTTAGCTTGCCCCGGACAAACGATAAATCCAATTGACACGAAATTTGAAACCATACAATAATATAACATTACGGTTTTGATGAAACTTGTTTCGTCTAAATCCGAGACTGTTTGTGAAATGACTATTTTAACTCGTCAATTAAATATTAAAATATTCAATTTTCACAAATTAACTTTAAATTCAATTTTAAAAGTTCTATAACATCATTCTAACTTCAATATAATTAAATAAAATTTTACAAATCATTTTCAATCAAATTTAACCCAATTTCCAATTAATTCTGTAATTTCAACTATTAAATTATCGATTTAATTATCCAATTAAATCTGGATATTCAAAATAAAATTTATTCAACTTACAAATCTTACTTGTTAACATTTAAATTCAATTAAATATACAAATTTTAATTAATAGAAATTCTGGGTCGTTACAAACTTCACCCCTTGAAAGAATTTCGTCCTCGAAATTATCAAGTAAGAAAAAGTTACAGAATCCATTAACTTTCCAAAACAAACCATTCAAATTGGATTTTACAAATCTCTCAAGTGTTTAAATTTTCCAAAATCTATAGTTAAACTTCTTACAACAACTTTACTAAGTTTCCAAATCCAACTTAGTTTTCAAAATTTCCCAATTTTCTCTAAAATATTCTAACGCCTTAAATTTTCGAAAAATTTCGCCAGAGTCTCCTTTGCTCGGTTCGATTCGAAAAAAATGACAGTATATATATCACAAATATACATCTCATCAAGTGATGAGGCATCCCGCAGGGAAAAAAGTGTAAAAGTACGATATTTAATCCGAGATATGTACCTTATATATTATTAGCAAGCATATACGGCTAATATAGCGCGAAAGCGAGCTCCAAATGCAAAGCAAGCGCAATCCGCACCTACTAAACACTCAACAAACAAATGAGAAACATGTATATATTAAAGTAACATCAATATACAACATATATCACTACAACAACTACATATGCCAACATAGCAAATGCAACAAAAGCAACAAATGCAACCAAAACAACAATCCAACCATCATCCAACTATCATCCAACTAACCAAATAAATATTCATTCATATTCTCATTAATATTCAATGAATTTGTTTGCCAATTTAAATCATAATTAATTCATTAACATTGGATGTTTTTACTAACATTCATTTATTCATATTCAATTAGTTTACATTCACTAATTTATATTCAAGTTAGTTCACTTCCACATTCAAATCAAATTCACTTAACTTCCAATTTGATTTATAGCTTTCAATTTTCCTTAATTCAATTTCATTAACATTTAATGAATTATATAAAATCAATTATCAATCATATAACAACCAAATCATAACCATCATAACCAAATTATTAAATTTACATTCAATTTGGTTCCACACTTTTAATTCCAATTGGTTTATATTAAATTGATTTTCATTCGATTATTCAACTTCCAATAACATTAGCTTTTAATGAATTTACACTTACATTCATTATTTCATATCAGTTATTTACATTCAATTGATTAACATTCAATCCATTTATCAATTCAATTGCTAATTCGTTTAATAGTATAAAGTTGAATTTCATTTATATAACTCAAGTTCACATTCATTTAATTCACTTGATTATTTTACTTCGATACCAAAATCAACTTCATTCAACTTCACTTAAGTTATATTCTCTTTCAAACATCATTTGTTTAACTTAACTTAAGTTTCCACTTATAAATTCAATTCAGATTCCAATTCTAAAGTAAATTATATTTAACTTTTACGAAAGATAAATTCATTAACTCATATTATAAGGTCAAAACTTATTTCACTTATATTCATCAATTTCAATAGCTTATCTAATCCAAGTCAATTTATTTAACTTTCCTTTAGTTAAATTTCAAATCACATGTCTTTGATGACAACTCAAATTTATTTTAACTTGGATTTTAATTTCAAATTTGTTTATCACAATCAAATTCAGATTTTGTTTCTATTTAACTTTTACCAAAGTCAAATTTTCATCACTTATTCAAATTCAGATTTATTTTGCTTAACAAAATTGTTTAACCATTTTTAACAATTTGTCTCACTTTCATTTTCTCATTTCATAATTTATACAGCTTATATTCAATAATTACCACTTGGATTTTTTATTGATCCACTTATACTTCCTTTAATTTTACTCTATCATTTAATTTAAATTTACTCTATCGAAATTCAAATTGTATAAGTTATCAACTCATTTATCATTCCCACAAATATTTTAAATAGGATTCCAGAGTCTTTTCAACCTTTCAAAACCATTTTTGAAATTAATTCAAATTATCTTTTGAATTTTCAAAACCCAAACCCAAAATTTCCAAACAACTTTCATTTAAATTATTCTGGCAGCAATTCCTCTTTTGGAAACCCGAAAATGAACACCAATGATGTTGCAATAATCATCAGAATTATTTTCCAGTGACCGAAAAGAGTTTAGAGCTTTAATTCCTCCAAAACAATTTTCCCAAAATATCAAATCCTTTCAAAACACTTCTTTGAAATTTTATTTTAGATTATAAATCACTTTTTTAAATCTTTTACTTATATAATTTCACTTCTTATATATAAGATCATTTCCCAATTGTAGATTGTTTTAATTATAATCCCATACTTATAATTCATTGTTTGTACAATTATTCTTTAAAAATTGTTGTTTTTATTCAACAATAAAACAATTAATTCATATAACTTTAATAATCCTGAAAAATTGTTCCTTTGTATATAAAATATAATCAAGGTAAAATTATTTCATTTACCCAATTTAAAATGGTACTATGTCGAATTGTTTTGTACCAGTGTTTGGAGATCCCTATCGATAGAGTTGTACGGACTATACCGACCAGAATCCATATACCACTCAACAAACCAATCATCACAATATAAAATAATTTTATATTCACTAACAAATACGCGCTCATATCTATTATTACACTCACACTCATTCTAGAGTACTGCTGACTCTATCTCTAATGAGTAATACCCAACAGAGCCAAGGTTGTCGCTTAACCATAAGCTTTGATACCAAATGTAAGAGTAAGGATTTTCGACTCACGAAAGTCGACATCAATACGTCCACTGCATCAACTGCCGTGCAATCGAATGCCAGAAAACCGAACACTTAGGGTTTAAGAAAAAGAAAAGATAGAAGAAGAAAGAAAAAGATAGAACAGAACAATATTAGAATCTCACAATTCGCAGCGGAACAACATATAATAGAAAAATGAATAATCATTTAAAACAAAGAACTATATCAGTTATTACATTACATCACATTACATTACATCACATTACATTACATTATCAGAGTGTACAAGAAACAAACAGCGGAAAAGAAATACTATATACTAATAATATGCTACGCCATCCAGCTTGCCTCCTGCAACTCCTGAATTCCAGAATATCCTGATAACCTAACTCTAGGCTGCCCATGTGGAAATTGGTGGGCATCCAGAGTTTAGGAAGGGAAACATAAACTCCAGGTCAGTCATGTGACTGGTGTGAGAACTTAAAACAGTTATTTATCTTTAAAACAAAAAACATGATAATTTTTAAAATAGATTCGCTATGCTTTTTAGAAAATGAGACTACCATAAGGCCTCCCGCACACACACAAAATGCAAACGCAGAATTGGAGGAGATTTCTCCTTATGATAGTCAAATATGCTTAATACGTATTAAAAATAAACATTTGATATTATTACTAGTGCATAGTGTAAAAAAAAAATCATTTCGAAAGTAAAGATTTAAATCTTAGCCAGCATAGCCATTTCGCACTAATGCCTACTATAGCTACCATCCAAAAAGTGGTGACCACCATAAGTGAATGATCGGTTCTACAACTAAAACTGTACAAGATCGTATTGTTTCTTTGGATTTCCAACAAATGGTCAGGCCAAGGAACTTCCCATTCCACATGGGTACGCCTCTGGAAAGATGATCCGAGAACCTAACGTTAAGGTTAGATCTCTGCCAACACAAGGCTGGGTTACCCTTCAAACTGGGTAACAACTGACACGAATATGTCATTCCCCGATCGTAACCTATCTATATCCGAGGATCCTCGATTCCAACAACCACAAAGTAATAAATTTGCAGCAACAACATAGGTTAAATATCTGGGCTCCATACCATGATACCACCTCTATCCAGAAGGAATGACATACACTAAAGGGGCGCTACCCCCTAATAACCTTGCTGCATCCTTCCTGTTTTGACCATTTCCGGGGTGTGAGGTCCGACGAAGTCTCGTCCACAAAGCCACGCTTTATATAAAAGCTGTGCTTTGATCATCAAATGCTCAACAACACTTCGTATGCCACATTACCAATTTGGGAATGTATCACTAGTAACCATCAACTACATAACCTCTAAGGGTGTTAAGCTAAGAGAATAAATTCTCCACCGCCAACGGAAATATATTTGATAGAAACCAGCTTTACATCTCAAATTGTAATGTCAGACACACATCCATACAAGTCCGTTCCGGGATCGAATGGAACCGAAGGCACTTCCAAAGAAGTTCTTGCAATCCGGATATTCACTAATCACGACCGGACTTTCCATCACAAAGGGTAATAAATTTCTATATCGAGGATCAGCCGATGCAGAAACATTTGACGGTAATCCTTCCGTTTTCACAAATATCCGGTCTTCAACACCGGTCATCAAATGCAATCCATAACGACGTATCACATATTCGGAATGGGTTATACGACACAAAGGTCCTTTCTCGGCTAACCCGAATAGGGAGCGCTTATTTTAAAAATAAGTGTAGCATTCAAATTCAAGCAAATCACAACAAATACCCATTCAAAGGTAAATATTGATAGTCGATTATTTAACTATCAATAGGTATGCTCAACATCACCAAATCCCAAATAATTTCCCAAATTATTTATTTTCCAAAAATATCTTTACAAGATATATAATTTCAATACTTCAAAAATAAATCAACGTTTATTTTTAAACAAATTTCCCTTTCCTTTATAAATTCCATAGTGAATTTACATTTCCAAAATATCTATGAATATACGATTTTCAAATCGATTTCTAATATTCATTTTCAATTTATCTTCAAAAAGATAAATTCTCAAAACGTTTCGTTTCATATTGGAAAAACATTTCCCTACTTATTTAAAAATAATAAGTAATTCACAAATCTACTTATTTTCAACATTTGGAAAATATTCGATATACTTAAATTAATAATAAGTATATATTTCATTCCTTAAGGAAAACGACCTTTTAAACACATTTATTTGAGTCAAAACGAATGTTGCGTAAAACATCGTTACGACGACCCAAAATCACTAGTATAGGGATTCGAAATTAAGATAGATAGATAAATCCCAATAATATATAAAATATTTCTGTAACAACCCTAATTTTTAGCTATTTATTTTATTTTAAATTATTTAATTTTTGAAATTTTATTTATATAAATGGTGTTTAACAATATAGTTTAATTATTTAAATTGGAGATATATTTTATAAAATTTGATATGTCAATAAAATTAAATAAAAACTGTGAAATTTTATGCTATGATTGAACTGGTAGATTGCGCGTTTAAAAGACGCGTCAATTTTAGGCTATAAGTGACGAAATGAAACGTGTGTTTTTAAAATGTTATTTTTCTGAAAATTTCTGATGTTTTAGACTACGTCTGTTTAGCAAGTGTAAAAATAATATTTTCAAACCTTTTTGAAGAAAAATATCAGTCAGTTAAATTCTACCCAACGTTACGTTGTTTTAACTGACGGTTCAATTTTAAATAAAATTTGTATACGTTTCTTTTCTTAAACTATGCACAAATATTTACCATTTCATTTAGTGTTTTCAAAACTAAAAATCAAATTATATAGAATGAACTTGGCATGAAGGAAACGTTCGAGATTTTGGTATCACGCAAATATATCTTTAACTTTATGGCTAAAACTTTAAACCACTGAAGTTCTTCCTTCGCCTATGTTCTTGCCTGATCAAGCATGATGTCTGCACGGTTCAAATATATGTGTAAGCCTGGAAACGTGCAAACTCGTTTTATCTGCCTCTGCTTCTTCAATTATCAAACTTAAAACACGCATTATAACTAATGCTTTGTCCACAAATCTCTTCATTTACTTCATGTTTAATATTCATAGGTAACTCTCGGCCTCCCTGTTGATTTGCATTCATTATTCCTTTGCAAACAAAAATAGTAATTCACGCATTTGCTACCGCTTGCCGTTTGTCAATCAGAGGAAATATTTACCAATCAATGCATTTAAATTTGTTGAAACTGATATCTTAAATACCTAGCCGGTTTGCATTTTCTTTTCCCCTCTGTTTTAGCTCGACAGTTTTAATCAAAGCCTGACTTTCCATCTATCATACAGAGAATCAATACTTGCATTTTCTTTTGAAACTGATAAGAAGGAATTCTCATATCAATACCATTTAATATCAATAAAACTGACACCCCAAACCTCGCAAGCACGGCCTATATAATTTATACACTCCATCATTTCTTTCCTGGATCTCACTTTCTCTGGCTTCATCCCTTTTTCACATTTGTAAGCATCATCAGGTAATTACTTTTCTTCTTCAATTCCTTTGTTTTCCTTTCCTAGGTGCCTTGCTCGGCCATTCCATTTTGTTTGTCATGCTTGCCCTAGGACTGTTTGCATATATATATGAGATAAAAACAGTGGTGATGTAGAAGGCATGTGTGAGTTGTCAGTTGCATTTATGTTTGAATAGTCTGCATCTACTTGATCTGACCCGAGATAGGTTAGTTAGGACTAGTAGGTGAGTTGTCAGACTGGCACACACATCATAGGAGTAAGTTTGCATTTGGCAGGAGCATATCACTTAGGCACATGCTGTCTGAATGATCAGATAAATAAAAATTGAGGTAGGCTGGAACTATAGTGGGTTATAGGTTGCATTGAGATGGAAAGCTAAAGATAGAAGGAGTAGCTGAAAGAAAAGTGTAAGGGGACAGTAGCATGTTGGGTCCAAATTTCAGAGCAGATTGGGACTGAGATAAGAGGAGGTCTACATATTCCATCTAGCCTAAAATGTTTAAATTGTAAGCTGAGAGTAGTCGACCCAGTGCAGTGATTTGGTAGACTGAATAGGGATTAGCAGTAGAAAGTAAATACTTTGGGGTGAGTTCAGGTTAAGTCTGCATATATGTAAAAAAAAAAAAAAAAAAAAAAAAAAATTTGGGAAATAAGCTGTGTATTAGTGGGTAGTGTACAGTTGCATTCATGTCATAGGGTTAGGCTGCATATATGTAGTTGTCACAGTAGGTTGTGCATGTTAAATCACTGGGTACATGTTTGAATCTGACATGAGTAGAAATAGGCTGGAAGTTGGTGGGTATGTTCAAGTGGGAAAGTCTGTGCATGTTCAAGTGATGCATGCGTGCACGTGTCTTGATGCGGCAGAGAAATGGTCGGTGAAAAGGCTAAATAGGAGGAGACGTTGGAATATTGAAGCTTCAGTGCTGGGAGAAGTAGCGTGAGGAAGTTTATGTAAAGGAAGAAGTGGTGTGAAGGTGACTCGGAGCATGGGTTTAGTCGACTCGAAGATCTTGGAAAATTTACTCGAAGAAATGGTGGGGTATTCTCGAAGTAACATTGTACTTGACTCGGGTAGTTGGGGTTGAACTGGGAAATCATGAAATGTGGAGTTCGAATACCTTGGTATGTGAAGCCACTGTGACATGTTCGATACCACTGTGCATGTTTTGATTGAGCCTTGATGTATTTGATGAAGATAGGTTCGGGTTTTTGCGTGAGTTGTCCACTGTGTGAAGTCTGGAAGTATAAACTGAAGAGGAGTTGAAGTGTAGATGAGTTGTGATAATGTAGGCAGTTAGAAATGTTCATATATGCTGAGTTTAAGGTAGATGCGTGCATTTTGGTTTTGTTGCTTAGGCTTGGTAGAACAGGTGTTAGGAAGTTTAGCTTGCATGTATGTTGAGTAAGTCTGCATATTTTTGAACTGATCTAACTTGGGTAGGGGGTCTTCCAGTTTGCATTCATAAAAGATAAAGGGTTGTCTGTTTGGTAAGGAAAAGGAGTATGCCCAAAATTTTGTAACTAAAGATCAGTGATTTGTAATTTGGGATGGGGAAGTGTTTGTTTGACTCGAAGTCCTTACACATTTTCTCGAAGCAGCTTCCTAGTTGGCTCGAAGGAGGCATGGTGGAGTTGCGTGAAGATCTGGGTATAGGCTGAAAATTTTTTGTGTAGAAGAAGCTAAGTTTAGATTTGAAAGGAACTGAATTCAAGTAGCTGAAGCATATTAGGTTCTGATTTGAGGTATGGCCACTTATGCATGCATGAATAGATTAGGCAGCAGTGAAAAGGTGGGTGTGTGTACGTGTGCATGAGCAAAGAAAGGAAGCGTGCAAGTGCACCAATGTACTACGACATAGAGTAGGGAAAACGTCCCCATATTGCTTAGTCTGACTTTAGAGATATTGTCGTAAATTTTAGGGATTAGCCGGTTCACATTTTGGGTACACTTTGGTCATATTACACGGTAGAGTGGTCGAGCAAAACAAACAAATTCTCTTCCTATTTAAATTTTTTTTTTTCTTTGACCATAAATTCTAAAGTCGCGTATTCTATATTTACTTTTGTTCTAGATTTGAATCTAGGCGACATTCGAGAATTTTGATCGTTACCCTCTGTCGGTCTTTACCGGTGAAACGTCGTTTTGAAATTCAAATTTTTTCTGCAACTTCCAGGTGAGTATTCCTCACCAGACATATGTACATATATTTTGTGAATTATCGCAAATGTATGTGTAAAAAAAAAATTTTATTTAAATATTATCTGTCTGTAGTGTAACGTAGAATGATGAATCCCATTTAAATTGACACCTCATCAGTTATTATCTGTTGTATTATTTCTGCAGTTATATTATATTATTGTTTATTTACTGCTTAAATCACCACTGCAAGTTCCCTGTTAAATTTAGATTGTTGTGGGCTGAAATGATAGGCCTAAATGATGATTACTGTGCTATTATTATGTTAACTGCTTAACTGTTAACTTGGGATTGCGGGTTTGAAATGATAGAACCCGGGGTTTGTAAAATTACGGATTGAAATGATAAAAATCCGTATCACTTGACCTAGGCTAGAAAACTATATACGGGCCGTGGATCTTATAATATTTTCTGAAATATTTAAAAATTATTCTGGAAGTTAAATATTGGATTTAATATCTTTAAAGGATTTTATATTGATTTTGAATGAGTTAAATGTTAATAAATAAATATTTGAGTAAAATTATGGAATATAACTTATTTTGGTAAATCGGGATTTTTAAAGAATAAGATTTCAGTTAAGAAATATATAAATAAATAAGTTATATTTTGGAAATATTTACTTAATAACCTACTACAGCATTTAAATGCCGTCTTTTGGAATTGGACTAGTTTTAACCGTAACTTTAGGTAGCATTTCCTAAGTGCTACAGAATCTAGAATTTGAAATTTAAGGAATTTGATTATGATATTTATAACTGGATTTCCTTAATAAATTAAGATTGAAATTCTAGTATTAAGTAAATTCTAAAAATGTTAAATGGCTAAAATTTTGGAGTTTAATTTATGGTAATATTCAAGACTAAAAAAATAAAACATTTATTTGTTGAAAGAATAAAATCCAACCTTAGTTTGAATATTAATACTCCAATTGGATATATATAGGAATTGAAATGGTTTTGGGAACATGAAGTGATATTTAAATTATGGTGTAAACTTTAAATAAAGAAATATATTTGTAAAGCTATGTAAATTATCTTCTTTACAAAGTAACCATAAAGTTAACCCATTTATTCTATATACCGTTGAATATCCAAACCATTTGTGTTTGGGAGCTATGTTTTTTTTCAAGTAAAAATTCCAATATATTATAGTTTAAAGGTGTAATTCAAATATTTGGTTTCCAGATATTATAAAACTTAAGCAGTATGGTTTTTGGAAAAGAATTATATTTGAATATAACGATATCATATGGTTTTGGGTTTTAAAATGATATCGTATTTATAGTTTTGAAATGGAAATGTTTATTCTGGTTTTAAAGTATAAAATGTTTTAAATGACCACGGGTTATAATAACGATGGGTTGGCAAAGAGACCGGGATCGGATATGGACATACTCTCTGTCGATACCGAAAACCACTTTGACCAACCGTGTACGCGGTGGAGATTCCAGAATGAAGTAGGTCGGTGGTGGCGTTTCCTGTAAGGTAAATACGTGGACCCGACTCCCGTGAGTTGGCATAAGGTGGCTAAAACAGGAGCAATTCCAGGCCAATGAGGTCATTCCTCTGATCGGACGCTCCTCTTCGATATTATACTATGTTTTTGGATTGATTCGGTGGTCACCTCTATATTTTGATTTTGGGGAGTTAGTCCGAGGTGGGCGGTAACTGCGGCTACGCGTTTCCACCAGCCTGGATAGCAATTGGTATATCTACCCTGGCATTGCCTAGTTGTGCCGTGTCATCTACCATACCGAGCCTTGTACGAGTTTAGATTTCTCCCGTAGCCCGTGTGGTATCCTCTAGTTGCTTCCCGATCAGGAGGAGCTATGATATTGGATGGACTACTGGGACTATTACGTGTTAAGGTGGAAAATGTAAAGCCTTAATGCTATTTAAAAGTATGTTTATTTTATAAATAGACACTATTATAATAGCGCAATATACTACATAGTAAATAGTTTGACGGATCCTTAGAGGATGGGCGGTCCCAAGCATCCTTTAAGTTACTTGCTCTATATTACAGTACACTTGAATTAGCTTACATTATATAAGTATGTATGTCCTGACTCGAGTGTTATGTTTTATTTTTCGCTCGGGTCAGCCTGAGTTGCAGCTTCAATTTCTTCTCCGTAGCTAGGACACTCAGTAGATCATTCGCGCTGCTGGAAGTTGTTTCAGCCTTTATCTTTTCTGGAATACAAGACTTTGAAGACTCTATCTCTATTTATGTCTTAAAATTTGTATTGAGGATTATAGACAATGTAAGTTCTGTTTTGTTGAAGTTATATCAGTGGCTTCATGAACCACTAAATTTTTAATTTCCGCTGCGAGATTCTGATATCTGTGTATGTGATTCTGTGATCTATTTATTGTATATTCTGAGTTTTGCCAAATTTATTCTACAACGCAGTATTTTGAACAATTCAAGTCCGACAATGTGCGGATGCGAATGGTTGAAAATATTGGGTCGTTACATTTGGTATCAGAGCTTTGGTTCTAGGCAAAACTTAGAATATACGCTAAATTTGATTTACAGAATCACGTTCATTTGAGATTGGACCACCTTCTTTCGAATTTTGGAACATTCCCTATGGTTTCAAAGTTCATTCGTGTCCCTCACTTTTCATCATCTTAGATTTTGGAGTACCCCATAACTCCACTTCGGATGATCTTTATAGTGAATTGGCGGTCTCGCCATTGTTCTAATAAAGGGGTGAAACTCCTTTACCATTAGCATTGATTCACCGGCGGGTTATATTTATCCTCAGTTTATATGTTAGTATCTTTGATCATTCTGGACTCTATCTCTTTGGATCAAGTGTAGATTTACTCAATCACATCGATCTGACTCTTTAAGTCACGGATGACTAGGTCAAGGTTGTCCGCGATTCATATAGACTTACTCAGTTCCTTATTCTGATTTTTAATCATCGGATCTTCTGATTTCAACTTATCTTGAATTCTATTTGATTTGAGTTCATCAAATTTGAGTCGCTATCCTTGTTTTGAAATTTTATTCCTATATTTGGAAATAAAATCTAATATTATATTTTTCAGAACTTTATAATTAACTAGTTGTCAAGAGATAATAGTTTGATCTTATTTATGGTTTTTTTTTTTTTTTTTTTTTTTTGAACCATGTGTTTTGTCTAACATTAATAATTGAATATAAGCAATGGTTATAAAATAATTTGGAAACGGGGATAAATTAAAAAAAAAAAAAAGAACTTGAGAATTCAAATTCCGATGGATTCAAACCTTGTGTTTAAATTTTTAAAAAGGGATATTCTATTTAAAGTATTTTCGAATAGAAATTTGTTTCCAAAGAATTTAAAGTTTAGTGCTCTTCTCTTTGTCGCTGGAAAATAATTTCGGTGATGACTGCAGCATCATCGACATTCATTTTCGAGTTTCGAAGTGAAAAGACCATTCTGTAGACTGGCTACAGTGTTACCTTGAAATTTTAATTGATTTGAATTTATAAAGTATGACTTAACATATATAGATATATAATTTAAATTTAATTTGACATATTATGTATATATATTTGTTTATCTCTAAATGGTTTGAGGGGAATCAGAAATTTAATTCTTAGAATTTATCTTAAGGAAAAATTTCAATAAAATAAAAAGAAAATAAAATTTTTGAATAAAAAGGGTTCCAATTGGAGATAATTAAATTGAAAGTTTTATTTGTAAAACACCCAATTTCATAACTTGATTTTCAAAAGTTAACAATGTAATTGGATAATATACAATATAAAAAGGATTTTATAAATAAAATTTGAGTGGTTATAATAAGTGTTATATACTTAAATTTTAGTTATAAAAGATTAATAGAGGTAAATAAAAAAAAAAAAAGATTTTAGGGAATTTAAATAACTTAATAATCAAATTTGATTTAATATGGAACCTTAAATCAACCAAGAAATTTTAAATAAAGTTATTTCCTGAAATGAATATGTGGTGTGATACACAATGTATCTTTGAATAGGAAAAATATATTTGAAAGAGATATTTTGTAGTAAGGTTTATTTATCTCAAATTATAGTTTAATTGATGTCTAAGTGAATAATTATAATAGTTAAGACATATTTTAATATCACTAAAACTTTAAAATTGAAATTTGGTCTTCAAATGGAGATTTCAAGTGTAACTTATTTAAAGAAGTATCTTATTTATAAAATAGGTATTTTAAAATAAGTGTTAGGTTATTTGTTAAGAATTTAGAGTTAAGAAAATAATAAACTGATTAGGAATACTATCATATCTACTATAGCATATTTTCAGTGCTGCTATTCTAAAAATATAATGTTTGAAAATTTATAATTGAATAAATGAAGATTATTTTAAAAGGGTTATGATTTTAGTAGCATGATTTCCAAATGATAATATCTATAAATCGTAATGATTTTCAAAATATTATGATCTCAAATTTATTATCTTATTTTGTTTTGAACTATCTTTAAATGTCCTTGGTTTCCTTATCTGCTACGGATTGGGATGCTATCGCTTATACCAGTCTATTTAGAAATCTTTCTATAATCTTTGAGATCTTTGTTACTCATCGGGACCTGAGCACCGCTGAGCACCCATGGACTGACGATCAAAAAAATTGGAAGGGTAAAACCGATTCTAAAAGATCTTCTTCGTGCTTTAAAATCCGGAACTATCCGTTTAAAGTACCTGTTATCTTCCTTTGATTCTTTTTCTTCTGTTCCTTTTCGAGGACGAAAAGTTCTTAAGTGGGGGAGAGTGTAACAACCCTAATTTTTAGCTATTTATTTTATTTTAAATTATTTAATTTTTGAAATTTTATTTATATAAATGGTGTTTAACAATATAGTTTAATTATTTAAATTGGAGATATATTTTATAAAATTTGATATGTCAATAAAATTAAATAAAAACTGTGAAATTTTATGCTATGATTGAACTGGTAGATTGCGCGTTTAAAAGACGCGTCAATTTTAGGCTATAAGTGACGAAATGAAACGTGTGTTTTTAAAATGTTATTTTTCTGAAAATTTCTGATGTTTTAGACTACGTCTGTTTAGCAAGTGTAAAAATAATATTTTCAAACCTTTTTGAAGAAAAATATCAGTCAGTTAAATTCTACCCAACGTTACGTTGTTTTAACTGACGGTTCAATTTTAAATAAAATTTGTATACGTTTCTTTTCTTAAACTATGCACAAATATTTACCATTTCATTTAGTGTTTTCAAAACTAAAAATCAAATTATATAGAATGAACTTGGCATGAAGGAAACGTTCGAGATTTTGGTATCACGCAAATATATCTTTAACTTTATGGCTAAAACTTTAAACCACTGAAGTTCTTCCTTCGCCTATGTTCTTGCCTGATCAAGCATGATGTCTGCACGGTTCAAATATATGTGTAAGCCTGGAAACGTGCAAACTCGTTTTATCTGCCTCTGCTTCTTCAATTATCAAACTTAAAACACGCATTATAACTAATGCTTTGTCCACAAATCTCTTCATTTACTTCATGTTTAATATTCATAGGTAACTCTCGGCCTCCCTGTTGATTTGCATTCATTATTCCTTTGCAAACAAAAATAGTAATTCACGCATTTGCTACCGCTTGCCGTTTGTCAATCAGAGGAAATATTTACCAATCAATGCATTTAAATTTGTTGAAACTGATATCTTAAATACCTAGCCGGTTTGCATTTTCTTTTCCCCTCTGTTTTAGCTCGACAGTTTTAATCAAAGCCTGACTTTCCATCTATCATACAGAGAATCAATACTTGCATTTTCTTTTGAAACTGATAAGAAGGAATTCTCATATCAATACCATTTAATATCAATAAAACTGACACCCCAAACCTCGCAAGCACGGCCTATATAATTTATACACTCCATCATTTCTTTCCTGGATCTCACTTTCTCTGGCTTCATCCCTTTTTCACATTTGTAAGCATCATCAGGTAATTACTTTTCTTCTTCAATTCCTTTGTTTTCCTTTCCTAGGTGCCTTGCTCGGCCATTCCATTTTGTTTGTCATGCTTGCCCTAGGACTGTTTGCATATATATATGAGATAAAAACAGTGGTGATGTAGAAGGCATGTGTGAGTTGTCAGTTGCATTTATGTTTGAATAGTCTGCATCTACTTGATCTGACCCGAGATAGGTTAGTTAGGACTAGTAGGTGAGTTGTCAGACTGGCACACACATCATAGGAGTAAG
This sequence comes from Allium cepa, assembly GCA_030765085.1. NCBI lineage: Eukaryota > Viridiplantae > Streptophyta > Magnoliopsida > Asparagales > Amaryllidaceae > Allium > Allium cepa. The sequence goes on from CM060932.1 coordinate 173,183,015, forward strand.
TTTGCATTTGGCAGGAGCATATCACTTAGGCACATGCTGTCTGAATGATCAGATAAATAAAAATTGAGGTAGGCTGGAACTATAGTGGGTTATAGGTTGCATTGAGATGGAAAGCTAAAGATAGAAGGAGTAGCTGAAAGAAAAGTGTAAGGGGACAGTAGCATGTTGGGTCCAAATTTCAGAGCAGATTGGGACTGAGATAAGAGGAGGTCTACATATTCCATCTAGCCTAAAATGTTTAAATTGTAAGCTGAGAGTAGTCGACCCAGTGCAGTGATTTGGTAGACTGAATAGGGATTAGCAGTAGAAAGTAAATACTTTGGGGTGAGTTCAGGTTAAGTCTGCATATATGTAAAAAAAAAAAAAAAAAAAAAAAAAAAATTTTGGGAAATAAGCTGTGTATTAGTGGGTAGTGTACAGTTGCATTCATGTCATAGGGTTAGGCTGCATATATGTAGTTGTCACAGTAGGTTGTGCATGTTAAATCACTGGGTACATGTTTGAATCTGACATGAGTAGAAATAGGCTGGAAGTTGGTGGGTATGTTCAAGTGGGAAAGTCTGTGCATGTTCAAGTGATGCATGCGTGCACGTGTCTTGATGCGGCAGAGAAATGGTCGGTGAAAAGGCTAAATAGGAGGAGACGTTGGAATATTGAAGCTTCAGTGCTGGGAGAAGTAGCGTGAGGAAGTTTATGTAAAGGAAGAAGTGGTGTGAAGGTGACTCGGAGCATGGGTTTAGTCGACTCGAAGATCTTGGAAAATTTACTCGAAGAAATGGTGGGGTATTCTCGAAGTAACATTGTACTTGACTCGGGTAGTTGGGGTTGAACTGGGAAATCATGAAATGTGGAGTTCGAATACCTTGGTATGTGAAGCCACTGTGACATGTTCGATACCACTGTGCGTGTTTTGATTGAGCCTTGATGTATTTGATGAAGATAGGTTCGGGTTTTTGCGTGAGTTGTCCACTGTGTGAAGTCTGGAAGTATAAACTGAAGAGGAGTTGAAGTGTAGATGAGTTGTGATAATGTAGGCAGTTAGAAATGTTCATATATGCTGAGTTTAAGGTAGATGCGTGCATTTTGGTTTTGTTGCTTAGGCTTGGTAGAACAGGTGTTAGGAAGTTTAGCTTGCATGTATGTTGAGTAAGTCTGCATATTTTTGAACTGATCTAACTTGGGTAGGGGTCTTCCAGTTTGCATTCATAAAAGATAAAGGGTTGTCTGTTTGGTAAGGAAAAGGAGTATGTCCAAAATTTTGTAACTAAAGATCAGTGATTTGTAATTTGGGATGGGGAAGTGTTTGTTTGACTCGAAGTCCTTACACATTTTCTCGAAGCAGCTTCCTAGTTGGCTCGAAGGAGGCATGGTGGAGTTGCGTGAAGATCTGGGTATAGGCTGAAAATTTTTTGTGTAGAAGAAGCTAAGTTTAGATTTGAAAGGAACTGAATTCAAGTAGCTGAAGCATATTAGGTTCTGATTTGAGGTATGGCCACTTATGCATGCATGAATAGATTAGGCAGCAGTGAAAAGGTGGGTGTGTGTACGTGTGCATGAGCAAAGAAAGGAAGCGTGCAAGTGCACCAATGTACTACGACATAGAGTAGGGAAAACGTCCCCATATTGCTTAGTCTGACTTTAGAGATATTGTCGTAAATTTTAGGGATTAGCCGGTTCACATTTTGGGTACACTTTGGTCATATTACACGGTAGAGTGGTCGAGCAAAACAAACAAATTCTCTTCCTATTTAAATTTTTTTTTTCTTTGACCATAAATTCTAAAGTCGCGTATTCTATATTTACTTTTGTTCTAGATTTGAATCTAGGCGACATTCGAGAATTTTGATCGTTACCCTCTGTCGGTCTTTACCGGTGAAACGTCGTTTTGAAATTCAAATTTTTTCTGCAACTTCCAGGTGAGTATTCCTCACCAGACATATGTACATATATTTTGTGAATTATCGCAAATGTATGTGTAAAAAAAAAATTTTATTTAAATATTATCTGTCTGTAGTGTAACGTAGAATGATGAATCCCATTTAAATTGACACCTCATCAGTTATTATCTGTTGTATTATTTCTGCAGTTATATTATATTATTGTTTATTTACTGCTTAAATCACCACTGCAAGTTCCCTGTTAAATTTAGATTGTTGTGGGCTGAAATGATAGGCCTAAATGATGATTACTGTGCTATTATTATGTTAACTGCTTAACTGTTAACTTGGGATTGCGGGTTTGAAATGATAGAACCCGGGGTTTGTAAAATTACGGATTGAAATGATAAAAATCCGTATCACTTGACCTAGGCTAGAAAACTATATACGGGCCGTGGATCTTATAATATTTTCTGAAATATTTAAAAATTATTCTGGAAGTTAAATATTGGATTTAATATCTTTAAAGGATTTTATATTGATTTTGAATGAGTTAAATGTTAATAAATAAATATTTGAGTAAAATTATGGAATATAACTTATTTTGGTAAATCGGGATTTTTAAAGAATAAGATTTCAGTTAAGAAATATATAAATAAATAAGTTATATTTTGGAAATATTTACTTAATAACCTACTACAGCATTTAAATGCCGTCTTTTGGAATTGGACTAGTTTTAACCGTAACTTTAGGTAGCATTTCCTAAGTGCTACAGAATCTAGAATTTGAAATTTAAGGAATTTGATTATGATATTTATAACTGGATTTCCTTAATAAATTAAGATTGAAATTCTAGTATTAAGTAAATTCTGAAAATGTTAAATGGCTAAAATTTTGGAGTTTAATTTATGGTAATATTCAAGACTAAAAAAATAAAACATTTATTTGTTGAAAGAATAAAATCCAACCTTAGTTTGAATATTAATACTCCAATTGGATATATATAGGAATTGAAATGGTTTTGGGAACATGAAGTGATATTTAAATTATGGTGTAAACTTTAAATAAAGAAATATATTTGTAAAGCTATGTAAATTATCTTCTTTACAAAGTAACCATAAAGTTAACCCATTTATTCTATATACCGTTGAATATCCAAACCATTTGTGTTTGGGAGCTATGTTTTTTTTCAAGTAAAAATTCCAATATATTATAGTTTAAAGGTGTAATTCAAATATTTGGTTTCCAGATATTATAAAACTTAAGCAGTATGGTTTTTGGAAAAGAATTATATTTGAATATAACGATATCATATGGTTTTGGGTTTTAAAATGATATCGTATTTATAGTTTTGAAATGGAAATGTTTATTCTGGTTTTAAAGTATAAAATGTTTTAAATGACCACGGGTTATAATAACGATGGGTTGGCAAAGAGACCGGGATCGGATATGGACATACTCTCTGTCGATACCGAAAACCACTTTGACCAACCGTGTACGCGGTGGAGATTCCAGAATGAAGTAGGTCGGTGGTGGCGTTTCCTGTAAGGTAAATACGTGGACCCGACTCCCGTGAGTTGGCATAAGGTGGCTAAAACAGGAGCAATTCCAGGCCAATGAGGTCATTCCTCTGATCGGACGCTCCTCTTCGATATTATACTATGTTTTTGGATTGATTCGGTGGTCACCTCTATATTTTGATTTTGGGGAGTTAGTCCGAGGTGGGCGGTAACTGCGGCTACGCGTTTCCACCAGCCTGGATAGCAATTGGTATATCTACCCTGGCATTGCCTAGTTGTGCCGTGTCATCTACCATACCGAGCCTTGTACGAGTTTAGATTTCTCCCGTAGCCCGTGTGGTATCCTCTAGTTGCTTCCCGATCAGGAGGAGCTATGATATTGGATGGACTACTGGGACTATTACGTGTTAAGGTGGAAAATGTAAAGCCTTAATGCTATTTAAAAGTATGTTTATTTTATAAATAGACACTATTATAATAGCGCAATATACTACATAGTAAATAGTTTGACGGATCCTTAGAGGATGGGCGGTCCCAAGCATCCTTTAAGTTACTTGCTCTATATTACAGTACACTTGAATTAGCTTACATTATATAAGTATGTATGTCCTGACTCGAGTGTTATGTTTTATTTTTCGCTCGGGTCAGCCTGAGTTGCAGCTTCAATTTCTTCTCCGTAGCTAGGACACTCAGTAGATCATTCGCGCTGCTGGAAGTTGTTTCAGCCTTTATCTTTTCTGGAATACAAGACTTTGAAGACTCTATCTCTATTTATGTCTTAAAATTTGTATTGAGGATTATAGACAATGTAAGTTCTGTTTTGTTGAAGTTATATCAGTGGCTTCATGAACCACTAAATTTTTAATTTCCGCTGCGAGATTCTGATATCTGTGTATGTGATTCTGTGATCTATTTATTGTATATTCTGAGTTTTGCCAAATTTATTCTACAACGCAGTATTTTGAACAATTCAAGTCCGACAATGTGCGGATGCGAATGGTTGAAAATATTGGGTCGTTACAATTTCCTTTCAGAAATCATTTACTATAACAACAGTGTTATAGTCCACCATTTCCTTCTATTTCTCGAAAACCTCTATTTCAACAATGAATGTTGAAATCTATGATTTCGATACTTAATACACTTTAAAACACCTTTAAATCATTTAACTTCATTTTATAATATCATTTCCCCAAACCATATCGATTTATTTAATAATATATTCACTGTCCAAAATCGTGAATATACTTGACTAACCAAATTTCAATATTTACTACACGTTTTATTCCAAGAATTTATCCACTATCCAAAATCGTGGATATAATTCCCAACCAAACCTTATTATTGCACATATTGTATAAAGGATAATTCGTTATCCAAAATCGCGAATATATCTCCTCTAATAACCTTCTATATTTCATTTATCAAATTCAATTGATTTCGGATTTATAAAACAATATTTATAAATTCACATTTATACTTATAAAAACTTCGACTTATAAAACCGCTTTATTAATCAATTTCTATCCATATTTCATTTAAATGCCAAGATCCGATTTATAAGTTAATTATTTATAAATCTTTTATTTTACAAAATCTATTCATTTTATAATTTCAAAATTTATAAATATATAAATTTCATTCACTTATGAAATCCTTTTTTTATTTCATTTTAACACTTATAAAAAATCGTTTTATAATTCCAATATTTTTAATTTATAAAATATCAATTTTATAAATCTTTTATATAAATCGTTTATTATAATTCAAAAATCCCAATTTAAACCATTTTATAAAATTCATTAACTTCATATTTCAAAAATCACATTTTAACTATATTTCTCAAAAATCATAAATTTTATAACATTAAATTTTATAACGTTAATTTATTTAAAATGAATCAATTCAAAAATTTAATAAAACGTGTACTTTCAAAAATTATTTAAAAAACCTTTTAAAATTCGAAAATCATTCCTTTAACATTTTTAAAACTCCAAATTAGGCCCAATGATGCAACAGCACCAAAATAATCAATCACAGCATCCAAACATCATATATCAATATGATAACAGAATATATAACAATATCTTTAAATAAATCAATACAGTTGAGGAATCTAGTTGGATCCCTCCAACCTGTTTCCCTGCATCCACAGATGTTAGCACAATACCAATTCCGTTCCAATACGGAATATCGCGGTATATGGGATTTATAAAATATTATCCGCTATTATGCGGCGCAATAGGGTCTCATCCGCTATATAATGCGGGAAAATCAACTCCAAGTACATATATAATACCAATTTCTCTTTGCAGTGAAATATTCGCAGTATATGTTTTTAATAAATAACCTCCGCTTAATAACGGCGTATAATGTCTATTTCAATAAATAACAGATAACAATTTATCATTCAGGCATACAATCAATAATTTTAAATCTAACTATTTAAAATTTAAATAGAAACAGATTTGATTGAGTGAGAAGTTCTCACCTTGAGTTTCCGATAATAGTTGTAGCGTTTTATTTCGAATAAAATTAAACGCGCGTTTAATTTTACCCGAAATTCAAACTAGCTCTAAATGACTCCAATCCAGTTCCATAGCGTAGTATTCGACAAAACGAACTTGGCGCAATTCGTTTCGTCCAAAACGGACCTCGTATGACAAAGATACAACATTTTAAACGTTACACAATTTTTAATATAAAATTTATTTACGATTTCTTTTTACTATTTTTAACCTCCAATCCATCATAGCCGTGCTTTTCAACTCCCCAACATCTTGGCCGCACGTATGTGCTTCTTCCCCAACCAGTAAACCCACGCGCAACAACGAACCCATAGGCCGTTCGTTAGGGTTTGAAATCACCACCACCACGTCGACATATACCTCGATCAGAGAGTGCCATATCGAAGTCCATCTCGAGAGCTACCTTCGGCATGAACCACTCGAAACTCGGTCGACAATAAGCCTCGAAAAATGCGTATGAACGGCTGGCCTTCACGAACGATTTGCCGTCAATCCACTCAATAAAAATTGATCATAACCGTTGAAGTTATAGATCTTGTAGTGCTCTACAACTTTCGTGTTGGAACTTTCTGATGATAGTGAGTAGATTAGAATAAAATTGAGGGAGAAGATTGGCAAATTTCGGCCATTAAAATAGTAGCCGGCGGGTTGACCTAATAGCTTAGGGTTTTGCTGCAATTTGTGAAAAGGGAGGGCCTTTTATAGAAAATTTGCAAACGCTATTCACCCCGAAATTTTCGGAAATCCAAACGAAGCATGCCGCCTGGTGTTTATAACGTTTTACCCCCATTCCGAACGCAATGGAATATATATCGGGAGCCAATTCGATCAAATTTGAAAGATACGATTTCGAATCGAATTATTTAAATTCAAAATTAACTCGAATCAATTTCTATGCGTTTTAGCTTGCCCCGGACAAACGGTAAGTCCGATTGACACGAAATTCGAAACCATACAATAATATAACATTACGGATCCGATGAAACTGGTTTCGCCAAAATCTGAAACTATTTGAAAAATGGCTATTTTAACTCGTCAATTAAATATTAAAATATTTAATTCTCACAAATTAACTTTAAATTCAATTTTAAAAGTTCTATAACATCATTCTAACTTCAATATGATTAAATAAAATTTTACAAATCATTTTCAATCACATTTAACCCAATTTCCAATTATTTCTGCTATTTCAACTATTAAATTATCGATTTAATTATCCAATTAAATCTAGATATTCAAAATAAAATTTATTCAACTTACAAATCTTACTTGTTAACATTAAATTCAATTAAATATACAAATTTTAATTAATAGAAATTCTGGGTCGTTACAAATTTATTTAAACTTTATTAATTAATTAATTAATTAACTAAGATTATTTCTTAAGAGGTTATATTAACAAATCATTAATCGTTTAAGTAAACCAAAAGATAGTCGAATTACTTTGATTTTCTTTTTAAACCATGTTCAATAAATTTCTTTTATCACATTTTAAAGGTTAAGATTTAGTTTTAAACAACATTTCACTTTAATTTTCCTTTAAATTGCATTATTTAATTAATATAAATAACCTTATAAAAATATTATATTAAAACTAAATAAACTAAAATTAATTTCTTCAAACATTTCACTAAAGCCTTACATTAGCTTAAAATTTCAAATCAAATCATTGTTTGAACTTATTTTAAAAGTGTCTTAAAATTTGAAAAATTTTAAAGTTAAAAAAACTGTTTGTATATTGGTCTCGAGACCTACTTCTGGTCACGCACGAGAAAAACTCGTGTTTGCTTCGGGTTTCTCAAGAATTCAACCCGAGTACTATATTTCAAACCATATTTTCAAAATTTTGTTAAGTTTAAAACCTAACCCGATACAACACCAAACCACCCGAGCTCGTCTTTGAGTTTCTACCCTTACTCCACGAAGCTTGCTTCGGGTCATTCCTTTCTTCCCCAAACTCGAACTCAGATGCACGCGATTGAAACCGTGCACGTGTCCATCCGATTGGATGGTCGCCGACCATCCCCAAGTCCTTCTGTACGTCAGCCAACATCACAGCGACCCTCTCCAACCATCAAAACCCTCTCGCCTGCCTCGAATCCAAATCGAGCTACTCGTTACCAAACCAAAACCAACCTAGTCGCTCAACTTCACCTCGCTCCACCACGACACACCACCAGAACCCACGCGCCTCCGGCCAAAAGCACTCCGACCCCTCACGAACCCATCGACCTTGGTCCAATTGCATGAATCGCGATGTCGACTACGACATTTTCTCTCGACTTCGACCTTCAAAACACAGGGTTAAACCCTAATTACGCGTCGTCCCCAAAATTCTTGCAATAGATAATTTTTTCAACATTTTTCCTAACATTATTGAGTTCCAAACTAGCTTCAAAAGAAATTACAACATCCAATATTTCTTTGATTTCCAGAAATTGATCAAAAAGCTTATCCAATTCATTTATGAACTGCTCAAAGCATACATTACTAAAAATTCCCATTTTTTTTTTTAAATATTATCTTTCAGTTAGGATTTAGGTTATAAAATTGAATTAGCATTTTACAAAAATCGAATTTATCCAAAATAATTCTTGTTTCCTGTAAAACTTGATTCCAGAGCATAGTTCACTATTATGCTTTTAAAACAAATTTAAAAGTCCTGATTTAAGTTTAGACATCTTGTTTTGTTGAAAAATTAAAGCTTTATAATGTTTTGATAAAGATAATCCGAGTTTTTGGAAAAATATCCAACCTGTAACAAATAACAAAGGAGCATAATATACATAGCAACCCAATGATCAACCCAAAATTTTATCCAAAACTAAAGCATATACAAAAATCATATTATCAATGAATCATGTACTGTTGTTTTATTAATCTTAAAGCTTTTTTAAAAAAAATTGATGTTTACTCACTTGAATTTCCTTAAAACAAAGAGCACTTTCCTTCTTGTTTTGAAACACTGCAGATAATCTTCTTTTAAACCCTTTTTTCTATTTTGTTTTGAGTGATATTTGAATTCTTGTAAGATAATGACGCTCTTTTTTTCTCTTCTTTAGGTTTGCAAAGTTATGGTTTGAACGACTGAAGACAGTATGGTGTAAATATAGAAGAGTGTGTACAGGTGATACAATTTTGTTGACCTACACCATGCTTTGATTCAGTTGATATCTTGCTTGATGTTACTAGAGGCAATGGCATTAATTGCCTTGGTCCTTTCTTAGGTTTACACATATATATTTTTTTCTCTTGCAAGTACATTATGTATATACACTTTTCTTATTTCACTCTTGTATTTGTTGTTGATTTTGTCCTGGTTTATATAGTTCCATTTGCAAACTTAAGTTTTCTTGTTTATAAAAATTTCATACAGGTTTATATGTATTTCTATGTCATTTTTATAACTATTTGATTTTGTTACAACATACTTTCCAAATTTTATTTTTATTCAAAGTTTAAACTAACAACATTTTCATTTGTACATGTTTTATTTTATTGATTAATACTAATTTTTGTTATATATTTTGTTTATTTATCATTTATTTAAAAACTTAAACTATCAAATATATATTTATATTCATATATTTTTCTTTTATTTAATATTAATAATATTTCATTTTGTCTTTGAAACTTCTCAAATTTATTCAAAAATTTAAAAAAGTTACAAAATTAAATTTAAAAGTTTTGGGATGTTACATATAGATTTGAAAATGCTATGATTTCTTGAAAAAGGATGTATTTGAAAGAAAATGATATCATATTGATTTGGGTCTTAAAATAAAAATGATATCGTATTTATATGGTTTTGAAATGAATATTTTATTCTGGTTTTGAAGTATAATTATTTTAAAGTGACCGCAGTGTTGTAATAATGTTTGTTTGTTAAAGAGACCAGGATCGGAAGTTGTCATACTCTCTGCCAACTCCAAAAACATCTTTAACAACCGTGTACGGGGTGAAGATTCCAGAATGAAGTAGGATGGTGGCGGCGTTTCCTTTGAGGTAAATACGTGGACCCGACTCCCGTGAGTTGGCATAAGGTGGCTAAAAGAGGAGCGATTCTCTGGCCAATGAGGTCATTCCTCTGATCGGACGCACTCCTTCGATATTATACTCTAGGATTTGTATTTGATTCGGTGGCCACTTTTGATTTTTTGATTTTGGGGGTGTTGTTTGAGGTGGGCGATAGTAGCTGCTACGCGTTACCACCAGCCCGTATAGCAATTGGTATATCTACCCTGGCATTGCCTAATTGTGCCGTGTCACCTACCCTAGCGAGCCTTTATTACGGGTTTCTATTTGTGTCGTACCTATGGAGTGTCTTCTCGTAGTCTCTCGATCAGGAGATATGCAGGCACTGTATAGACTACTGGCACTATTACGTGTTAAGGTGGAAAATGTAAAGCCTTAACGCTATTTTAAAGTGAGTTTATTTTACTAATAGACACTATTATAATAGCGAAATATTACTACATAGTAAATAGTTTAACGGATCCTTAGGAGATGTGAATCCCGAGCATCTCTTAAGTTACTGCACTCATATTTATTTCTATTGATTTAACTCACATAAGATATTTTAGTTCTAACTCGAGTGTTTTGTCTTTTCAATACGCTCGGGTCAGTCCGAGCATTTCAAGATTTGGAAGACCGTATTCTGGAGGACGAAGATATTATTATTATTTATTATAGTATTCCACGACATTCATACTGTTCGCTGCATTGTTATTGGTATGTGTAACTCTGATATATGTTATATAAGTATAATCGAATATTTTGTAAAACAGCTTTATAAACTGTATATTTGATTATTATATTTTATCATTCCGCTGCAAGATTATATTTTGTTCTTTTTCTTTCTCTGCTTTTTCTTATTTACCCCATAACAATCTGCCCTTTCGTATGGTTTGAATCGGCATGTGTGTCGATTAAAGCGTGCGAAAAGGCGGGACGTTACACAGAATGATGTAAGATGGTTTGGTAACGATTCTATATGGTATTCACGTAGCCCTGACTCCCGTGAATTAGCTTGATGCGGCTAAAACAGGTGCCACGCCGGGCCAAGTGAGGTCATTTCTCCGATTGGATATATTTCTTCGATACCGTTCTATTGCTTTTGTGATTTGATTGGGTGCACCTTTGATTTGGGAGTGTGTCACGAGGTGAGTGGTAGTAGCTACTATGCATTACCACCAGTTTGGATACATAAATAGTATATCTACCCTAGAACTTCTTCAAGTACCTTGTCGCATGCCATATCGCGCCTTTTACGAATTTGTTTTGTGTCTTACCTATGGGGTGCTCCCTGCTAGCCGGCTTGCGATTGGAGTTTACATTATCCGTATAGACTAAGGCATTATATAAAATGTGTTAAGGGGATATGGGTAACGTCTTAATGCTATTTTAATAGTTTTCTTTACTATAGACATATTATAATAGTGTATATTACTACACAGTAGACTGTTCCATGGATCCTTAGTCGATGGAAACCCCAAGCATCCTTTAGGTTACTTGTATTTCAGTTGATATTTCACTTGTGTTGAATTTATTAATACAAGAATATTAATCTAGACTTGAGGTTTTCGTATTTTGCTTCACGCTCAGATCAGACTGTATTTAAGACTCACGTTTGGAGTTGGAGTTTCACATGGAGATCCATCTATATCTATTCATCTTTCAGCTATCCAATTGTTTATTTGGATTCGTCATTTGTTTATACTCAAGACTGCATTGTATTTGAGATATTCTATTGTAGTTTATTGCAAACCCTATTGTTTTTATAGTAGCTTCATGAACTACTATTTATCTATTCCGCTGCTTATTATTATATTACCCCGTGTCTGTGATTCTGTGATTTATTTATTCACTGTATATATGTCGAGTTTTACCAAATATAAAATTGACAAACTATTGTTTTGAGCAATTCAAGTCCGACATGTCCGGATGCGAATAGTTCAAAATACCGGGTCATTATAGTTGGTATCAGAGCACTGGTTTAGGAAAAATTTAGCATACAGAGTAAATTTAATTACAGAATCACGTTTCGTTCAAGCTTAAATTTCTTCCTTTTCGATTCGAATTTACTTTGAATTTTGGAGCTTCCGCTCTATTCCAAAATTCATACTTGTCTTTCATTATCCGTGTTCTTTTGATACTGAAGCATCCCATGGCTTCATTCTTTTGGGTGACTCATCCCATCAGCAGTCCTACCAACCTCTGTATGCTTTGTAAAGGGGTGAAACTCCTTTACAATATGCGTCGATTCAAAGGATATTTCTACATCCTTGATTATAGACGATGTTATTTCTGGAATAACCCGAACTATACTCTAGTAGACGACCCGGGTAATTCTCTTCTGATCGAATGTCAAAGGCCCCTGGCTTAGTGGGCAGTTTATCTTTTACTTGATGGTCAGCCAAGTATTCTTGACTCCACCTCGATATTTAGAGATTATCCTAATATTGGGTAAAGTCATTTCTCTACCTCCCTAGCGGGAAATTGAATTTCCGCATCGATCTTATTATTGGAATCTCTGTTGACCCGGTTAAGGTCACCCGCGATTAATATTAGTCTATCCATCTTCTCTCTTTTGTGATATAATCATGGTATCTTCTTTTCGAGCCTATCTTCTTGGTTAGATGCCTCTTTGATTAGGATTACTCTAGATTTGAATCTCTAACCTTATTTTGAAATCCATTCTTTGAATCATCGTGTGAGAGAGTGTATTTGTTATTAATATAAAAATATTTATATTGTGTTGTTGAGTTATTAAGTTTGAATTTTGGGTTTCGATCGTTCCATCTAGCCAATGCTATCGATAGAAGTTCCAAAACAATTGAACAGAGCAAGCTGACACAATATTATTCTCAAAATTATAAATGAAATAATTTTATATTATATATACAAAGGTAAATTTTTCTGAAATCAGGTAGTTAAATTTAATTGGTTGTTAAAACTGATAATATTATACTATCATTTATTGTTTTTTCAATATACCCAAACCATTAACTATTGTTGTATAATTTTATAAATATAGTTATAAATCTAACTTGCAAATGAAATAAATTTAATTTAAGAATTTGAGAATTAAAACTTTTGGTGCTCTTCAAAATTTGGTTTCAAAAGTTTTAGAATATATTATTTGAAAGTACTTTCATATGGAAATTGTTTCAAAAGAATAATTTTAAAAGAATTAAGTCTATACTTTCTTCATTTGAGTTGGAAAATAATTTCGGTGATGACTGTAGGGTCATCGACATTCATTTTCGAGTCTCGAAGTGGGGAGGCCTCATAGTACCTTTGCTACACTTTTGTTTTGGAAAAGAATTTGATTTGAGTTTCTTGAATATGAGTTGATTTATAAAATATATATGTATATAATTATTTCAAATTTGTTTAAAATGAAACCGGGAATTGATCCTTAAATTCTGTATAAAGTGATGTTGTTCAATTATAAAAATGAAGCAAGATTCTGAATAATTGGATAGTCTAAAATGAAAAATAGAAATTAAGAAACTTAAAATAGTTAAAATGAGATAAAATTTATTTTTTATAATAATCAATTGCATTCCAATATATATAACTTACCTAAAATATTCAAAAAGTTAAAAATGTTAAGGTGGATATTAAATTTAGGGTTATACAGAATAAAAAGGGTAATAAATTGTTCAAACTAAAATCTTGCTTAAATAAATGTGTTTTAAATTAGAGGTAAAGTTGTATATTTTTTAATTATATTCAAAGACATTAATAAAACTTACATGGAAGGGTTGAATGTAATTGAATAATATACAATAATAAATAAGATGTCCAAAAATGATATTTTGTTAAGGTAATTTATAAATAAAAAAGGAACTTGTTATAATGAATGTTTATACACTGACTAAGCGAAATAAATTGAATAATAAAAAGAGAATAAATTAAAATAAAATAAGTTTTTTTTTGAAATATAATTCTGTAACAAATGTAATAAATTGAAATAAAATCAATTAAATGGAAATACATTTGAATTGAAATCAATTGATTGAACATAAACCAATTTTAAAATAAATGAAGCTTATATGGTATGGAATTAATTGTGGTATCTGGTAATTTATATTCCAAATCTATCTTTCTTTCTGGTTGATCGTATTCTCCTACCTCATTCCTTTTCACGGACGAAAGTTTTGAGTGGGGGAGAGTGTAATGACCAAGATATTTTAACAGTTTTATAACGCAATTAACTAAAATTTTGATTGAAATTAAACAGAAATTTTTTGAAATGAAAATTTATTGGAATACGTCTATTTAAACATAGCAAATAGTAAATTTTCATCAGAAATAATAAAAGTTAGTCCTGTTGTGTAATTTAAATTTGAATTTAAATCAGTAAAATTGATGTAAATAAAATAATATTGAAATCTAAATATTTTTATATAATAAATTTGTAAATCATTTTCTAAGTTAGATGTTAAATTTCTTTTCTTTAATTTGGACTTATATAGCTCCGTTTGTCTTATTTTCTGCATTTTGCAGCAATTTCGATAGCGAAAATTCGAGTTTTTATAATACAATCGTATCGTTGATATCTGTGTACCATTCCGTTTGCCACGTCATGCTGATCTCCGCTGTATATTTATTTATGTATTTTGAGGTCCGATGCACGGCAAAACGATTGAACAGTTCGTTGTATCGGTACCATAAATTGTGACTTTTAACTTCCCTAGCCTTTCTAAATTTGAAACGTGTAGACCAAATAAGCAAAATTGCTTTAATTATTCATCTGAAAAGATGGGTGACCTTTTTCATTTATTTCACTCTATATTTATTCCTCTACTATTTTCTTTATTTGTCGATACAATCCATTTCACCCTCTCTCTTCGTATTCTTCCCTCTGTTAGTTTAATAAAGTAATATATAAAGTTATATATGTTTCCCTGTTCATCTCCATTCTACTTTCGGTTCTGATTCATTCAATATAAAGATTTTTTTTATAAGTTGGATGTTTTGCCTCTGCGTTTCATATTTTAGCACTTCCTCCTTTAGATTTCCCTTCTACCTTTCTCTCCCTTAGTCTTTCTTTTTTCACTCTTTATTTTCTTCTTCTTATGCTCGTCCCTGTAGCCAACCCCAAGCCCTCAGCCTCGATCTTAGTGCGCGTCCTTCCCCTCCGTATCCGATCCCACACCTCTTCTTCAACCCCACCATCGCCAACTCCTGCCTTCCACCGTACCCAAGAACCCTAGCACCTACGTCACTTCAATGGCCACCACCACCGAACGCTTCCGCCACCGTCCCCTCCTCCATCTATCCGAGTTCACCTCATCCCCTACACCTCTCCTTTCAGTTGCCACCACAACACTCTAACCAAGCAACCGATACCCCTAGCCACCCTTCTGCCAAGCCCGCCACATCATCCTCCAATAGCGAACAATTTCTAATCGCCCCTCAACTTGGCCGAAGCCCCTGCCTTGTCAGCCGTTTGCACCCACGAAACCACCACTACCATGTCTTCGTCCTCCTCCTCCTCCTTGCCGTGCCACGTGAGTGACCTAGCAACTTCTCTTGTTATTATATATATCCTTACATTTATATGTATGTATGTATGTATACAGTATTTCGAAGTAAGTATATATGTGTTTAGGTGTTTTGCTAAACACACACACACATTGTTGTTATAAGGTAGAAGTATGTTGTCTGTATATAAGCAATACATAGAATTTGTTGAAAATATATTTTTATCTAACATATATAAGTTTTAAAAGGTATATAACAATATGTTATGTTAGTTTATATATATATATATATACATTAAAATATGTTAGTTATATAAGTATATATATATATAGCTTTGTATTTGCATATATTTACAATTTGGAAGCTGATGGTTCTCATTCTTTAGTCGGGAATTGATATTATTGGGAAAAGTATATGTATGATATGTTCTAACGTGTTTAAGTTAATATGTTATTTTTAAAGTATATATATAATATGTTTTATTTGTATGTTCATATTTTGATTTTTATAATATATATATGTTTTCTTTTATGTATATTGTTTGTGTATAATACGTTGATGCTGTGTTAAAAGAATGTGACACACACACACATATATATATTTATAAGCATATATACATATCGATTTGTTGAGTTCATATTTTTTTAAGTTATATTGATTTTTATAATTATTGATTTTTAAATATAGTGAGTATGTAAGTTTATACCTATGTTTATATATGGGTTTATGTGGATAAGTATGCATGAGTTTAGTTCTCAAAAATAACATACTATATATTTTTTTATATGTTTTGAATTGATTTTAAAAAAATATATATATGTAATATATATATATTTCGTTTCATCCATCCCTAGTCCATCTTAGCTTACCATCTCAATATCAATTTATCACAGCAATTGCTTGCTTGTCGTGCCTATGTCCCTATGCATATCCTTATTAGTTGCTTTTCATTTCGTTTTCTCTATCCTTGAAAGGTGAGCAATCACTCACGATTAACATTCTTTATTAAATTTGATTTCATTTGAAATGACAATTGAAACATGTTACTGCTAGTTAGCTAATTGCTATTTATGATATGCTATTGTCTATAACTGTTTACCTGTGACATACGACACCATAACCTGTCATTTATATTATTATTGAACTTGTTATTGATGATATATGCCTGTTGTTGATATGTTATATTATTATCATAACTGTTCTCACTCTGCAAGTTCAATGTTAGTTTAGGATTCCCTATAGGTTGAAATGATACATACCCGAACGATCTTATAGAATAAGGGAAAATTGTTATGGGTTGAAATGATAAACCCAAATGATTTTCATTTATTTTAAAAAATTTAGGATTGCGGGTTGAAATGATATGTACACGTAAATATTTAAGTTGCGGATTGACATGATGAATATCTGTATCACTTGACAATGGGATAGAAAATTATATAAGGACACCGTTGGTCTATATTTTGAAAAAATGATTTCCAAAGTTTGAAAGGAAATATATGGGTTTTAATAAATATTGTTTAATATAATATTTATAAATTTAATTTCTATATATATATATATATATAATTTATATTTTAAATTTATATTTTTTGGAAATTTTAATTTATAACTAGTTTTGAAAAATATAAATCTTAAGATTTTCTTATAGTTTATTATTTCAAAAATATATAAAATAAGATTTAATAAAAAATACTATTAATAATAGGATTTAATTTAGTTAGTATATAATATGTTTTAAAATATTTATTTAAAAATTTATATTAATATTTTAAAATAGATTTATAACTTTAATAATAAAGGTTGGAACGATAAATTAATGTTGACTTGGATTTTAAATTGGTTAATAATTGAACTTATGAAAGAATTGATTTAAAATTATTAGCTTTGAGATTTTGAAAGATATAATTGTAACTTGATTTATGACTTGAATTGATATAAAGTGATTAAATGAATATTTTCAATTTTAAATAAAAGGGAGATTGAATATTTAATATTGATTTAAATATATAAATTGGGATTTAAATAAATCGTTATCAAAATGGTTAATGGAATAATTTCCAATTTGTACAAATTTAAAGTCAAATGTCAAAATATAAATGAAATTTGTACTGTAGATGTTTGAATATTTAAACTTAAATCCTTGAACTTTAAAATTGAAATGGTTAAACTGGAATTGATTTAAACTGAATTTTTGAATTTAAGATGATTTGAATCGATTTGTGAAATTTAAGCAAACTATTTTTATTACATAATGTATTTTTAATACATATATATATAAACTATTTTAATATATAAATTATTTTAATAATTAAACTATCTTAATTTGTAACTATTTTAATATATATATATATATATACACATACTATTTTCAATATCTAAACTGTTTAAGTTGGAAGTGTTATGATTTTAAAAGTGTTATGATTTCAAAAGTGTTATGAATTCAAAAGTGTTATGATTTCAAAAGTGTTATGATTTCAAAAGTGTTATTATTTCGAAAGTGTTATAATTTTGAAGTGTTAGATTCTAAAAATGAATATTCAAAGTGAATAATGGTGTCAAATTGATATGGTTTTGAAATGTATACAATATTTTGATATGAAGTGTAAACTATTTGAAATGAAATGACCACGGTGTGAAATAAGCGTTTGGTTGTTAAAGAGACCAGGATCGGATATTATCATACTCTCTGCCAATGCCGAAAACTACTTTAACAACTGTGTACGTGGTAGAGATTCCAGAATGAAGTAGGATGGTTTAGTAACGATTCTATATGGTATTTACGTAGCCCTGACTCCCATGAGTCAGCTTGATGCGGCTAAAACAGGAGCCACGCTAGGCCAAGTAAGTTCATTCCTTCTATCAGACACATTTCTTATATACCATTTTATTGCTTTTGTGATTGGATTGGGTACACCTTCGATTTGGGATTGTGTCACGAGGTGGGCGGTAGTAGCTGCTACGCGCTACCACCACTACAGATACGAAAACGATATATCTATCCTGGCATTGCCTCAAGTGCCTTGTCGCATGCCCTATCGTGCCTTTTACGAGTTTGTTTTGCATAAAAGAAAAATTCCAATTTAAATTACAAAGATATTCAACCCAACAACTTTCAACTTCAGCGTCAAATCATATCAATAACATTAGAACATAAGATGTATATATGTCATCATTTCGCAAAATCACATTCGATCGCTCGCTCGATCGCACAAGTTCGCTTTCGAACTAGTATTGTCCATTCGACTTCCCTCATGGGGACTTCAACATGGTTTCTTGACTAGAAACCATCATTCTCCTCACATAATCATATACTATGATAGAGAATTCTGGAACCAAACCAAAATCCATATCAAATATTCGCCATTAAGAATCAAATGAAAAATCCTAACATGAAATGGTGAAATTCACCTCGAACTTGTGTACTCAAATCTGAATCAAATTAATTATGCGAATAAAACAATATACGTAAAACTTATGTATCTATTCCAACCTGTTTCATCAAAATTTTATTTTCAATTTAACTTCATTATAAATCTCATTGATTAACACAAATGTCACCCCATACTTTAATATTGATTTCGTAGAATTTCTCTAATTGACACAAAACGTTAATATATTCATATATTGCTTATATTTCTCTTCAATTTTAAATTACATTCAATTTCACATGTAATATTTCTCATTTAATATTACATTTATTTGCGAATCATTTTCATAAGAAATTTCCTTTAGTTTATAACCAATTTACAAAAGCTTATCTTCTTTATAAGAAATTATTCAACTTTAAGGTTATCACAACTTTAATTATAACCATTTATTGCAACATCAATTTATTTCATAAAAAAATTACAAGTCATGACTTTATTTAAAATCATTTCACTTTTAGTTTGTAACGACCTAATATTTTCAACCATTCGCATCCGCACATGCCGGCTTGAATTGCTCAAAATAACGCGTTGTAAATAAAATTTGGCAATTCTCAGAATTTACAGTAAATAAATAATCACAGATCACAGACACAGAGTAATAACAATGCAGTAGAAGTAAAAGAAACAGTAGTTCATGAAGCTACTATATAAATATATCAAAGTTAAATAAGATACAACAGAAGTCTCAATATGATAACCAAGTACAAGCTGAATATAACACTGGGATCAACAGGATAAATGGAAGTGAAATAGATAAAACTAGACAAGCAGATAATCTCCAGCGATTCCAATCTTCGAAAGTGGAATCCAATTCTGTGAATACTCAGGTTGACCCGAGCGTAAATAAAAATACAAACACTCGAGACAGGACCTACATACTTATACAATGTAAACCAACTCAAATGAACTATAGTAAAGACACAAGTAACTTAAAGGATGCTTGGGACCGCCCATCCTCTATGGATCCATTTAACTATTTACTATGTAGTAATATTGGGCTATTATAATAATGTTTGCACAAAAAATGGGCAAACACCTCTAAGTCGTATGAATTAGCTGATTTTATGTTGTTTCTAGTGATTTTGGTGATTTATGCAAATATATAAAAAACAGGGACTGAACTGTAAAAGACACACAGATTTATAGTGGTTCGGCCCGTGCCTACGTCCACT
Organism: Allium cepa; assembly: GCA_030765085.1. NCBI lineage: Eukaryota > Viridiplantae > Streptophyta > Magnoliopsida > Asparagales > Amaryllidaceae > Allium > Allium cepa. Next base: position 173,203,038 of record CM060932.1, read on the forward strand.
TTATATGTTATTCTCCTTTTCTATTCAGATTATAAGTACCAAGCTTTGATTACAAGTAACTGAAAGTTGTTTGAAAGTTCTATCCGTGCTTGAGCTCTCAAACTTGTCTGCCATTGTTGTACCCCTGCCCCTCTATTTATGGAGTGAGGCTGGAGGCAGGGGTCCTGGATGTATATAGCAGCTGGTGGGCCTGGGCGTAAGCAATCTGGCCTGGCATCGTGGTTCGGCGGAGGTTGGATAAGTGGTCCGGTGGTGCCTTGGATCGGTGGTGTGGAGTTGGAGAGGCTTTTGGTTCGGTCGAGGGTGTAGCTTGGTCCGGTAGTGGTCCTTCTCCATCTGGTTCGGTGGTTTGGTGGCACGTTGGTCCGGTGATGCTTGGGAGGTAGGTTGGCTCGGCATTGGTGTGGGGTGGCTCTGGTTCGGTGAGATCCTGGTTCGACGAGGCTTTGGACCGGTGGCAGGTGGTCCGGTGGTGAAGTGGTTCGGCAGGCATGAGAGAGGGGTTGGACCGGTAGTTGTTTGGTTCGGTCATGGTGGTCGTTGAAGAAGGTTGTGGGCCGGTAGTCACCTGGTTCGGTAGTGGTTATTGGAGAAGCTTTTGGATCGGTGGTAAGAATTTGCCCAACATTTGCCCCCCAAAGTGGGGCACATGCCTGCATGTGTCGCGCTTTGTTTTCTTGTAGTTGGGACAGCTTTATTCGGTTTAGAGAGCCGAACCGGTTGGTCCGGTTATCCTATGCTTGCCTATAAGTAGGGGCGTTATGCCACCGTTATACCTTTACCTTTTGAGATAGCTGAATCAACTGATTACCGAATCAAACTTCTGTTCATGCCAAATCAAACGCTTATCTTTGTCGAATCAATCCCTTATCTTCGCCGAACCAGGTGAGACCCTATTCTGCCGGATGAAACTTCTTATTTTTGAACTGCCGAATGAAACTTATACTTAAATTACCGGATGAACCCTGATAATCTGAATACCGAATGAACTCCTTGGAGCTCAAGTGCCGAATGGCCTTTCGGTCTTGTGTTACCGAATGAACCTGAAAACCTTCATCCCTTGAGTTTTGAATTCGAGCGAAATTACAGACCACATGCCTTTGTTTACTTATATCTTTATACTCCTCATTTTAACAGTGCGTTTGTTTTTTGGTGTTGCAGATAAATGTCTAGTAAAGTTGAAACTCGATCAGAGAAGAGAAAATCTACGGACTGAAGTGAGCCTCCCGTTGTGCCCCCTGCCCAGTTAGGATCAGTGCGGCAGGGACCTGCCCCGAGGTCATTAGTGGACGGATATGTCCCCCAGGAGCTTCTGAACTCTACTCCCGATTGTTATCCGAGCTCCCTCAAAGAAGGGCAACTTGATATCATCGCTCGCTCCTTTGGATTGACAGGGCGAGTATGCTGCTGCCGGGAGATGGTGTGAAGCCGTACGATCCTCCTGAAGAATATTTCACTTGCCGCCGATACCATTGTATGTGCGGGGCCATTCCCCCAATCAATGCCTGGATAGTCAGCTTTCTTACCTATTTGAAGGTGGCTCCATTCCAACTTCATCCCAATTCCTATGCTATCCTGGTGTGCATGTTCGTCATTTTTCAGAGGAAATAAGGGCGTCCCCCTTCCAACCGGGAGATCCGGTATTTGTACAACTTGAGAGGCTATAAGAAGGGGTCTCCATATATCAGCTTGGAAGCGGCCGTGCCCTTCAAGCCCGTCCTGGATTTGTATTCGAAACTCAGTATGTTCAAGAAAGAATGGTTCTTCATCGAGGATGACTCTATTTCCTTCCGTCTTTTCACTTCTGGCTGTAAGTTGAACTCCATTTATATTTTCCTTGTTTCGACCCCAATGCTTCCTCTTATATGCTTTTATTTCTTGCTAGCGACAGGTGGCTTTGCGGTCGTGGAGAACGATTCCTTGGTTCGGATGACTGCGGAAATAAAGGCCATCTCGGGACGGGATAGGTCGGCTTCTTACCTGATCAGGAATGCCACTCTCCTGGAGTACAACTTAATTCTGCCACGTCAATCTGTGGTCAAGCAGAGAGAAACAGTCGAGGAGAGGGCTGCCAAAGCTAAAGACGGGGCTACCGCGAAGAGTAGCAAGAGGAGACCTTTCTCGATACCTCCAGTCGTCGGGGGAAAGAAGCTTAAGAAATCTGATGGACCCTCTCCCAGCACATGCCCGAATGTTCCGGAGGAGGAAAGTGGAGAGGAAGAGAGGGGCGAGGAGGAGAGCGGTGGTGATGGAGAAGGTGACGGTGGTAACGGTGGTGAAGGGCAGAGTGGTAGTGGCACTGGTGCCTTGACTTCTGGGCAAGCAGGTGAGATTCAAGAGTGGACTGATGAAGCCTTCCGTCAAGCCTTCGAGGGGTTGGGGGAAGGGCCGGCCTTAGTGGAGAAATCGAAGAAGTCTGATAAGGCCGGGACGGGCGCCAGTCTATCTTCTGAGTGTATTTCAGCTAAGGCAACTCCGGCGGCCCAAGGTGAATTCTTAACTTTCGCAGACTCCCTTTATGATAAGGACTTAGTAATATTTTATGACCAACTCCCGTCCTGGAATGAGATTCAGGACCTATTGCAGTATCCCACTCCCCCTCAGGGTTTGTAAAATAAGCGCGTTTTCCTACTCCCTTTAGCTTAACATATTTCTCGGATCATAGTTTCATGCATGCTTGTAACACTTGGCTTTTATTCCAGGAACGGGTAAGGTGGCCAAGACATCAGATATTCGGCACCGCCTTGAACAGTACAAGCTACTCAAAGCTTCTGCCGAACCAAAGCCGTCAACTAGCCGTCCTGGAGATGTGGCTAGCAATCGCCCTCTTCTCGGAGTTATTGAAGAAGATATCCAAAAGAGGAAGAGGGGCCGATCTTTGTTTAAACCCTCACCTGGCCTACAGGCTCCAGTCCAGCCCATCCATTATGTTACTGAGGAAGATACTGAGTTTATGCCTTCCCCACATCCATCCAAAAATCCAACCGTCACCCCGATAGACCATCCTGGTTTGGTTCGCAACCCATTTGCCGGCCACCCGGATCTGGACACGAGTTTTCAGGACATTTCTTTTGACGAGGCCATGGGTGAGCATCTTCTTCCCCGCAATCCCATGGTATGGGTGCTTGATGAGGCTAAGTCCTTAGACCTCGATTTGCTTACTACTCGGATTGTGACCATGGGAAATGAGGCTAAGGCAACATCGATCGGGTGGCTGAAGAGACCAAGAGGCCAATGGAGCATCACGCTCGACTGGCCAAGGCTAGGGAGGAAATCGGAAGTGCTAACATTCGGTTGCGGCTAAAGGTTTCTGATCAGGCCAAACAGCTTGCCGATCAGGCTATCCAGATATCCCAGCATGAAGCGGCCTCCAGACTGTGAAGACCTAAAATTTTTGAGAAATAAAAACTACTTTAAAAAAAAACAGGAAATGGAAAAATAAATGCCAAGAATGAATAAAGTAAATAAATGAGAAAATGATAGTTAGGGAAAAATGAAAATGGGGGAGAACAATAGCTGAGTAAAGAGGAGCATTGTATTTACATAATTTTATGTGTAAATATGTATATGTATTATATTAAAAAAATATGTAATAGCTTGAAAATGAATATCAGAAGTGAGTGAAATAATTATGCAAGGAATAATTATCTTTAGACAGAGATGAGAAGAAAATGATTAAGTATAAGATGAATTCTAAAAAAAAAATTCACATGACTTGTATATATGTGAATATTGAGAAGCATGGGATAATAAAATAAAATCCTCTTGGTAATTAAAGTGCCTGGAAACCAGTTTAATATTAGCTGAGCATAAGTATAATTTTGAAATAAATCAAGAGTAAACAAATAGGCTAAAGTAATAGCTAGGAATAAGAAATAACTCAGGTGTAATGAAATTTATAGTGAAAATGAGCTACATAAAAAAATAATATGCAAGTAAATCATGCAAATTGCATGCACACAGGAAAAGCAGTAGGATAACTGCTTTTACCAGAAATAGAAACCAAGAGAAAATGGCACATTTAGCCATGGCAACACACACATAATTTTCTGAGTAATGCAAGGTTAAAATGGGTTTTTCCTTTAGTAAAACCCTAGTAAAATGATTTAAATCTAAAGGGAAAGCAGAGGTTTTCTCTGAGGGAAAAACAGAAACACATAAAAAAAAGGGGGAGCTCACACTGTTTTCAAGCCTAGGCATTCTCGGGGAAAAGAAGAGAAAGGTGAGTGATAATCAATTATGAGGCTTAAGGCATTAAGACCCAAGCAAGGGCAGCCAACTATTTTATATGAAAATCATATTATGATTTCTGTAAATCCTTATTTCTGTGAATAAATATACGATGATCATGAATGTTATTTTGGTTGACTTTCTTTTGGTTGCTGTTTTGATTTGTTTTTGGTATTGACTATTTTTGTTTTGAAATTTTTTTAATCAAACATATATTCATATTATAGAAATAGATTTTTATAATTCAGTTTTATATGAAGAATAAGCAAAATGTTTGACTAAGAAATAGGATATTAAAGGGAAATGAAGTGGGCAGTGTGAATAATGAGATTCATGCTCATGCCTAGTTCATATTAAAAATGATATGAACAATGCAATGCTACAAGCATATGCTGATTTGTTCAGATCATGAGTCAATATGTTTTTGTTGGTTTTTCTTAAAAAAAACCCTATCCTATGTTCTCAGTAAAATGAATATAGCATTTCTCATGGCCACATCAGATTTATGCAAGCAGTGGGAAAAATTTCCAGAAATAAATATACAGGCAGTTTTGTAAAATAAGATTAAGACAGAATGATTTTTGGATGTGCAATTTTGCATGAATGCTTTGTATGATTGGATGTAAACCCTTGAGTGAGTTTAAGAAATTTTGGGGTATGTGTAATAAAAGGAAGAACAAGAGCATGTCAGGAGTTTAAAAAAAAAAGAAAAAACTCCCCAAAAATTAAATGAGCATGGTCTCTAAATTACAAAGTAATTTAGGAGAAGTGCCTTGATCTACTCATCATCAGGTGGATGATGGGTACGTGCATGACATGTTTAAGTCCTAAAGGCCTCTGTGCAAAGGTTAACAGAATTGAGTCCTTTGCAATGCACACAAGTGTTCAAAGGCAAGAGTTTAGACCATATAAAAATGTAAAATGGAACTGGAAATGAAGGCTGTGGAATTTAAGAATTTAAATCCATAGGAGTTTTGTACATATACAATTGAACAAATTGGATGAATGACTGCTTGAATGTACGCTGGATGTATAGGTTTAAATTATGCATATGTTAAAGTTTATTAGGGAACTGGAAAGCATCAAACACCATATAATCTCTGCACAGTCATAAAAGAATTTTACAAGTTATTTTAATATTGATTTCACTCATACCAGAATTTTATTCTGACCCTATTTATTGCCCTTGCAATATTTGGGGTGCCTCATTTTATTGAGGCAGCTCAAAATATTGTTGCAGGTAAAGAAGCATGAATAGCTTGCTTGCTTGGAAAATTAGAAGACCTGTTTGAGTTTCTAAAATGCAGTAGTTCATTGTAATAAAGATAGCTAGGCAAACTTTCTTAAGCATATGTAAACCTTTCAATATTATGGTGGCTTGGTTCATTTGAAAAGAATTTGTAAAACTTAAGTATTATATTGTGTCTTGAGCTACTGATTTAAGTAATTAAGCCAGATGATTTCTGTAGACTGTGATGAAGGAAGTTATGCCATGTAATGAGATATGTGGACATACTTTCTTTAGCATATTTGATAAATTTCAAAAAGAGAGACTGCAGTGGTTTTCTTTTGATAATGCATACAGTAGAACTGTTAGGTGATGGTTGAGTCTGACCTGGGTTAGCCAGTGAGACATGGCTATGACTTACAAATTGATATAAGTCCATGGGAAGTTTGAAGTTTTAATCTACAAATCTTCCTTGCATGTTTGATTCTTTGTATTGCAATGTATTATAAATTGATGGGAGTAAAGTACTAATAGCATTCACTTCAACCATATTAAACTATACTCAGTTGCATCAAATACAGCTTTAAGCTGTTTGCGTTTGGTCTTGTTTAAATTTTAAGAGTCTGCAATATCAAAGAGTTGGGTAAAATAATAAGCATGACCACTACTTCATACCAATTTGGTTTATATCAATAGCCATTATTTAATAACCATTAGAGGTCTGCATCACAGTCTCATCTGGGCTTGATTCTTGAGTATAAATTTGCTTGAACCTGATGTATACATGTATGTGCAAAACCTTACTTGGTATGCTAGAACAAGTTAGCATTTTACTTGCATGTAGTTTTCTTCTGCCTGGTTTATAATATTCTTACCACCAAAATGTTCAAAAGATTACTAGCAATATTATAAATTAAGACATTAGTATATTTACCAGACATTAAAAGAATTAGATTAAATGAAAACTCTAGAAAACCGTACAAATGACAATATGAGGAATTAATACTTTATTTTTGTATTAGTCAATCTTGAGTCTCTTTAAGGTGATAATATCTATATTTAGTATTAATCAATCTTGAGACAGTCAAAAGATATGAGTGTAGAAATAAGCTATGTGACACAAGACATTTCAATTATGAAAAATATTGTGTGAATTAAAATTCTTTGCTACTTTAACCACTCTGATTTGCAAGGAAACATTTATATATCCTCACATATATAAATGATAGGAATTGACTTAAACACTGATATATTTATATTAGTAAAATTCAGGATCTTGGGAGAATGAATTTAAAGAAGTGATCACTTATAAATATATATATGGAAAAAAAATCACAAAAATTTGAGTATAATGAAGAGGGTCACTTTAGTTGGTATCAGAGCTATGTTGTTAAAACATAGCATAAATATATTATCCAATCTCCTTGTATGGATATATATATATATATAAAGTATACATACAATAATGATAGAAATCAATATCCACAATAGAAATAAATTGCAGAAAATAATTAAATAGGACTTATGACTAACTAGCTATGCAATTGAATAGTGAAACATGGTAGGAAGACCCCCAAGCACTGGAGCAGGACCCTCAAATGTTGCACCATTGGTTAATTTGCAAGATTTGCTGAGAGCATTAAGGGAGGGAGTAGTGCAGAGGGAAGAAAATCCTCATGAGGAATTAGCTAAGTCATTGAAGACATTTTCAAATTTAGGAGGCAAGGATTTTGAAGGCACTGAAGGAGTAATGGGAGTGCAGACATGGTTGAGAACTTTGGAAAGAATATTTGCAGACATGCAAATTAATGATCAAAGAAAGAGGCAGATAGCTTCAAGGAGACTCAAAGGAGCAGCATTGGATTGGTGGGAGGTGATCATCACAGGGAGGCCAGAAAATGAGATAACATGGGATCAATTCAAGGAGATGCTTGAGGCAAGGTTTGTTCCAGCAACAGCTAAGGCAACATTGCTTGAGGAATTCATAAGGCTGAGGCAAGGATCAATGAGTGTGACTGAATACACTCAAAAATTTGAAAGTTTGTCTAAGTATGGAACAATGCTCATAGGAAATGAAGAATCAAAGAATTCAAGATTCATTCAAGGACTCAATGCTAGTTTGAGTAGGGCAATGTTACCATACAAAGACAGGACATTTGATCAAGTCATAGATCTTACTCTTTCCTTTGAACAACATGACAATGCCAGAGAAAAGTTTAGGAGTATGAGGGCAAATAGTCAAAAGAAAGGTAAAAATAGGACACATCCTTATGATAAAAAGAATGCAAACAGGAAAGTTGAAGGAGCAACTAGTGGGGAATCTAAGAAGAAGATTACTTGTTATAACTGTGGCAAAGAAGGACACATGAGTAATAGTGTCAAGAAGCTAAGAAGGCACCATTTAGCTGCTATAACTGTGGGAAAGAAGGTCATATTAAAAGAAACTGCCCAGAGTTTCAAAAGGGAGCAAAGGTAGGAGCATTGGAAACAAAGGCAAAGGCAAATGCAGCAGGAAGCTCTGGACAATTGGAAGCTATACTTCTAATTAAAAGTTACCCGATCACAGTTATATATGACATTGGAGCCACACATTCTCTAATATCACAAGACATAGTGGATAAATTAGCTCTCACATGCAAAAAAGTTGAAAAACCCTTGTTTATTCAAAGTCCCATGGGTAGCTCTTGTTTGCTAGGATTAAAATGTTTGGGAGTAGAATTAAACATAGGGGGAAATGTGTTTAAATCTGATTTGTTTGTATTGAAATACCCTGGAATAGGAATTATTTTAGGGGTAGATTGGTTGAGTAAATTAAAGCAATATTGAATTTAGAAAACTTCACAATATCTTTAAAAACAGAAAATGGTAAAAATATTTTAGTCATGAGTGAAATAGCTAAAACAAATTGCCTTAATCGCATATGGAGTATGACTGAAAAGGAATTAATTTTGGAAGATATAGAAGTGGTAAGAGAATATCCAGATGTTTTTGGAGAAGTAGTAGGGGTACCAGAAAATAGACCAGTTGAATTTCAAATAAGGTTGATTCCTGGATCAAGTCCTATCATCAAGAAGCCTACTAGAATGAGCCCAAAAGAATTAATAGAATTGAAACAGCAGCTGGAAGAATTGGAACAGAAAGGCTTTATAAGGCCTAGCAGTTCAAACTAGGGTTCTTTAGTGGTGTTTGTGAAAAAGCATGATGGTACACTAAGAATGTGTATTGATTATAGGGAACTAAATAAAGTCACCATCAAGAACAAATACCCACTCCCCAGAATTGATGATTTATTTGATCAATTAAATGGAGCAAAGGTCTTCTCAAGGCTAGATTTAGCCTCTGGGCTTCATCAGATGAAAGTAGAGGAAGAAAGCATTAAGTACACTGCCTTCAATACAAGGTATGGATTGTATGAATTTTTGGTGATGCCTTTTGGATTGACAAATGCACCATCATATTTTGTAGACTTAACGAATAGAACATTTAGGGATTTTCTGGATAAATTTGTGGTTGTCTTTATTGATGATATATTAGTGTACTCAAAGTCAGAAGAGGAGCATGCAAGGCACTTGCATCTAATTTTATCAAGGCTAAGAGCACACAATTTAAAAGCAAAATTCAATAAGTGCATATTTTGGCAGAATGAAGTAAAGTTTTTAGGACATATTATATCTCAACAAGGCATTAGGGTAGATCCAAACAAGGTCATGGCAGTTCAATCTTGGAGCAGACCCAAATTAGTCACTGAGGTAAGATCATTTTTAGGAATGGCAGGCTATTATAGGAGATTTATAAAAGACTTTGCAAGAATAGCCATCCCACTGACCAAGTTAACTAGAAAAGCACAACCATATGTGTGGACAGAAAAGTGTGAACAAGCATTTGTATCACTAAAGAAAGCATTGATGGAAGCTCCAGTTTTACAAGTACCGGAGGGAAATGAAGGATTAGTAGTTTACACAGATGCTAGTGGATCTGGACTAGGGGCAGTGCTCATGCAACATGGTAGAGTCATAGCATATGCATCCAGGCAACTTAAGCCAAATGAAACAAGGTATGCCACACATGATTTAGAACTTGCTGCAGTAGTATATGCATTGAAGCTATGGAGACATTATTTGTTAGGTGCTATGTTTGAATTGTTCACAGACCATAAGTCACTTAAATATTTGTTTTCCCAAAAAGACTTGAACATGAGGCAAAATAGGTGGGTAGAATTCCTAGCTGCCTATGATCTTGATATATTGTATACCCCAGGAAAAGCTAATAAAGTGGCAGATGCATTAAGTAGACACCAAGCAAAATTGGCAAGCCTAATGATGGCTGAGTTCAGGGATTTGACAATCCTTAGTGAGGTGGAAGTAAAAGAAGAAATGGGGGTATTGGATAAGGCCCACAATGAGATGATTGAGTATGGTAAATTAAGCCTCATTTCTTTAATGTCAACACTAGTTGACAAAATAGGACAAATGCAGAATCAATATTCAAGTTTGAAGGAGAAAAAGAACATGATATTACAAGGCATGACAGTGGAAAACTATGAGGTAGATGATAAAGGATACTTAAGGAAAAAGGGGAAACTCTGCATACCAAATGTAGAGGAACTGAAGCAAGAAGTTATGAATGAACATCACAAAACAAAATATACCATACATCCAGGTGGTACAAAAATGTACCATGATCTTAAGAGGAATTACTGGTGGCCAGGGATGAAAGGAGCAGTGGCAAAATATGTGGCAAATTGCTTGACATGCCAATAGGTAAAGGCAGATTATCAAAGACCCTCAGGCCTATTGCAACCATTGGAAGTGCCTACATGGAAATGGGAAAGCATATCAATGGATTTTGTGGATGGTCTGCCAAGAACAAGAAGAGGCAATGATAGTATTTGGGTAGTGGTTGATAGACTTACAAAAACAGCACACTTCATTCCTATAAATTCAAACAGAAATGCCCATAAACTAGCTCAATTATTTGTGAAAGAAATTGTGAGGTTGCATGGTATCCCCAAAAATATCATTAGTGATAGAGATACTTTGTTTACATCAAGATTTTGGAGTAGCTTTCAAGAAGCTATGGGGACAGAATTAAGCCTAAGTATAGCCTACCACCCACAAACAGATGGACAAACTGAAATTGTTAATAAGGTTTTAGAAGATTTGCTTAGAGAATGCATACTTGATTTTGGAGGCAACTGGGAGGATCACATTTATTTGGCTGAATTTGCTTACAATAGTAGCTATCAATCCACCATAGGAATGGCTCCCTTTGAAGCTTTGTATGGGAAGCCTTGTTTATCTCCTGCATGTTGGATGGAGGCAGGAGAAAGAGTGTTGCTTGGACCAGACAATGTAAAAGAAACTTCTGCAAGAATTGAATTAGTAAGGCAAAGAATGAGAGTAGCCCAAGAGAGACAGAAAGCTTATGCAGATAAAAGGAGAAGGCCAGTAGAATTTGAGGTGGGAGACTATGTGTTTCTCAAAGTTTCACCAATGAGGAAATTATTGAGATTTGGCAAAACAGGGAAACTGTCACCAAGGTATATAAGACCATATGAAATTGCTCAAAGAATAAGGACTTTAGCTTATAAATTAAGGTTACCAGAGGAACTAAGAAACATACATGATGTATTTCATGTATCACAATTAAGGAAATGGGTGCATGATAAGGAGACCATTCTTGAATCTCCTACATATGTTGAAATTCAAGAGAATCTGGTTTATAAAAAGGAACCAGTGGGCATTGTGGCCAGAGAAGAAAAGAAATTGAGAAATAAAATAGTTAAACTAGTTAAAATCCAATGGAGTTTGGATGGAAATGACTGTACATGGGAGGCTGAAGATAGGATGAAGGATAAGTATCCTAATCTATTTTCTGCTTAAAGGTATGTGTAAAATTATAATAGTTTTAAATATTGCTTGGGTGTATTTGACTGATCTTGAATGAATGAATTTCTGATACCTTTGAAAGATACTAATGAATAAATACATAATTGTGGGACACAATCCCTTTTAGGAGGAGAGTATGTGAAGACCCAAAATTTTTGAGAAATAAAAATTACTTTAAAAAAAATAGGAAATGGAAAAATAAATGCCAAGAATGAATAAAGTAAATAAATGAGAAAATGATAGTTAGGGAAAAATGGAAATGGGGGAGAACAATAGCTGAGTAAAGAGGAACATTGTATTTACATAATTTTATGTGTAAATATGTATATGTATTATATTAAAAAAATATGTAATAGCTTGAAAATGAATATCAGAAGTGAGTGAAATAATTATGCAAGGAATAATTATCTTTAGATAGAGATGAGAAGAAAATGATTAAGTATAAGATGAATTCTAAAAAAAATTCACATGACTTGTATATATGTGAATATTGAGAAGCATGGGATAATAAAATAAAATCCTCTTGGTAATTAAAGTGCCTGGAAACCAGTTTAATATTAGCTGAGCATAAGTATAATTTTGAAATAAATCAAGAGTAAACAAATAGGCTAAAGTAATAGCTAGGAATAAGAAATAACTCAGGTGTAATGAAATTTATAGTGAAAATGAGCTACATAAAAAAAAATCATGCAAGTAAATCATGCAAATTGCATGCACACAGGAAAAGCAGTAGGATAACTGCTTTTACCAGTAATAGAAACCAAGAGAAAATGGCACATTTAGCCATGACAACACACACATAATTTTCTGAGTAATGCAAGGTTAAAATGGGTTTTTCCTTTAGTAAAACCCTATAAAATGATTTAAATCTAAAGGGAAAGCAGAGGTTTTCTCTGAGGAAAAAACAGAAACACATAAAAAAAAGGGGAGCTCACACTGTTTTCAAGCCTAGGCATTCTCGGGGAAAAGAAGAGAAAGGTGAGTGATAATCAATTATGAGGCTTAAGGCATTAAGACCCAAGCAAGGGCAGCCAACTATTTTATATGAAAATCATATTATGATTTCTGTAAATCCTTATTTCTGTGAATAAATATATGATGATCATGAATGTTATTTTGGTTGAATTTCTTTTGGTTGTTGTTTTGATTTGTTTTTGGTATTGACTATTTTTGTTTTGAAATTTGTTTAATCAAACATATATTCATATTATAGAAATAGATTTTTATAATTCAGTTTTATATGAAGAATAAGAAAAATGTTTTACTAAGAAATAGGATATTAAAGGGAAATGAAGTGGGCAGTGTGAATAATGAGATTCATGCTCATGCCTAGTTCATATTAAAAATGATATGAACAATGCAATGCTACAAACATATGCTGATTTGTTCAGATCATGAGTCAATATGTTTTTGTGGGTTTTTCTTTAAAAAAAAACCCTATCCTATGTTCTCAGTAAAATAAATACAGCATTTCTCATGGCCACATTAGATTTATGCAAGCAGTAAATATACAGGCAGTTTTGTAAAATAAGATTAAGACAGAATGATTTTTGGATGTGCAATTTTGCATGAATGCTTTGTATGATTGGATGTAAACCCTTGAGTGAGTTTAAGAAATTTTGGGGTATGTGTAATAAAAGAAAGAACATGAGCATGTCAGGAGTTTAAAAAAAAACTCCCCAGAAATTAAATGAGCACGGTCTCTAAATTACAAAGTAATTTAGGAGAAGTGCCTTGATCTACTCATCATCAGGTGGATGATGGGTATGTGCATGACTTGTTTAAGTCCTAAAGGCCTCTGTGCAAAGGTTAACAGAATTGAGTCCTTCGCAATGCACACAAGTGTTCAAAGGCAAGAGTTTAGATCATATAAAAATGTAAAATGGAACTGGAAATGAAGGCTGTGGAATTTAAGAATTTAAATCCATAGGAGTTTTGTACATATACAATTGAACAAATTGGATGAATGACTGCTTGAATGTATGCTGGATGTATAGGTTTAAATTATGCATATGTTAAAGTTTATTAGGGAACTGGAAAGCATCAAACACCATATAATCTCTGCACAGTCATAAAAGAATTTTACAAGTTATTTTTAATATTGATTTCACTCATACCAGAATTTTATTCTGACCCTATTTATTGCCCTTGCAATATTTGGGGTGTCTTATTTTATTGAGGCAGCTCAAAATATTGTTGCAGGTAAAGAAGCATGAATAGCTTGCTTGCTTGGAAAATTAGAAGACCTGTTTGAGTTTCTAAAATGCAGTAGTTCATTGTAATAAAGATAGCTAGGCAAACTTTCTTAAGCATATGTAAACCTTTCAATATTATGGTGGCTTGGTTCATTTGAAAAGAATTTGTAAAACTTAAGTATTATATTGCGTCTCGAGCTACTGATTTAAGTAATTAAGCCAGATGATTTCTGTTGACTGTGATGATGGAAGTTATGCCACGTAATGAGATATGTGGACATACTTTCTTTAGCATATTTGATAAATTTCAGAAAGAGAGACTGCAGTGGTTTTCTTTTGATAATGCATATAGTAGAACTGTTAGGTGATGGTTGAGTCTGACCTGGGTTAGCCAGTGAGACATGGTTATGACTTATAAATTGATATAAGTCCATGAGAAGTTTGAAGTTTTAATCTACAAATCTTCCTTGCATGTTTGATTCTTTGTATTGCAATGTATTATAAATTGATGGGAGTAAAGTACTAACAGCATTCACTTCAACCATATTAAACTATACTCAGTTGCATCAAATACAGCTTTAAGCTGTTTGCATTTGGTCTTGTTTAAATTTTAAGAGTCTGCAATATCAAAGAGTTGGGTAAAATAATAAGCATGACCACTACTTCATACCAATTTGGTTTATATCAATAGCCATTATTTAATAACCATTAGATTTCTGCATCACAGTCTCATCTGGGCTTGATTCTTGAGTATAAATTTGCTTGAACATGATGTATACATGTATGTGCAAAACCTTACTTGGTATGCTAGAACAAGTTAGCATTTTACTTGCATGTAGTTTTCTTCTGCCTGGTTTATAATATTCTTACCACCAAAATGTTCATAAGATTACTAGCAATATTATAAATTAAGACATTAGTATATTTACCAGACATTAAAAGAATTAGATTAAATGAAAACTCTAAAAAACAGTACAAGTGACAATATGAGGAATTAATACTTTATTTTTGTATTAGTCAATCTTGAGTCTCTTTAAGGTGATAATATCTATATTTAGTATTAATCAATCTTGAGACAGTGAAAAGATATGAGTGTAGAAATAAGCTATGTGACACAAGACATTTCAATTATGAAAAATATTGTGTGAATTAAAATTCTTTGCTACTTTAACCACTCTGATTTGCAAGGAAAAATTTATATATCCTCACATATATAAATGATAGGAATTGACTTAAACACTGATATATTTATATTAGTAAAATTCAGGATCTTGGGAGAATGAATTTAAAGAAGTGATCACTTATAAATATATATATGGAAAAAAATCAAAAAAATTTGAGTATAATGAAGAGGGTCACTTCACAGACGACTAAAGAAAACCATGGAAGAGGCTAGAAAGGCCTAGTTGCGAAAAATGGAGGCTGTTTGCAAAGAGCGAATTGACATGGCCATCGCAATGGTGGACGAGGTTCGGAGGGCGGATCTTGAGCAGGTAGAGGAGCTATTTGGGAGGCTTGAGGCCCAGAGCTTGCTCAGGCCAAGTTGAAGGAGGAGATGGAAGTGATGCGGAAGTCCCTTCAGGATGACTGCTCGAGATACCGATTGGAGAGAGATGCTGCTGTCGCACGGCTGTCGGCTTTTGAGGCCCGGATGAAAGAGTTTGAGGAGAACGAGGGGATGATGGATGAGATGCTCCAGGACATGTATTTTCGTACTTGGAGGCAGGGCAACCTGTCCTGGATGGACGATTATCCTCGGGTTATGGCTAGGATATATCTCCAGGCTTTGGAGGAAGCCAAGGCTGAAGCGGATAAAGAGGGTGGCGCGGCCTTCAGAATGGACGTGGTTACCACACAGTTCACCAAGGAGGAGAAGGCAGCGGTGAAGGAAGGCATGAGGCTACTTGCTGCCGAGGAAGTGGGTGTGCAACTGGAGGATGACGACCAGGGAGCAGATGTTGGTAAGTCTTCTCTTTTAATCTTTTCATGATTTGATTGCTTATCTTTCGTGATAATTGATGGATTCTCTTCTGAATTGGACAGGCGGGACCTCTGGAGTACATGCTGGGAGTTCCGATCCTACAGTTAAGTAGATCCGGAGGGCTAGCGGGATGGAGGCGAAGCCCCGATTCTTTAACTTGACTTGTACATATTTTGGTTGCTGTCTATGTTAGTCCGAAACATTAATGTAACTTGTAATTATATTATTTGTAAAGAATGACTTTATGTAATTTTATAACATAAGCTGATTCTGTCATGTTTGAATGCAATTGTCATTTTGATATGTTGCATAAGAAATATAGCTGCGTGTTTATGCATGTGATTCAATCGTATTTGATGCTAAGTTTCTGCTCAAAATATCATTTCGTGTCTTACAATGTCAATACGATGTGTGAATAAATTAAAACCACGTATTTGTATACAAGAGAAGAGAGTACCGCCCTTCGTGTTTTAGTTGTAGAGGGTTGCTTTGAATGTCTTGCGTGACTGAGTATGGAATGTAGCTGAGTGTTCCGTCATCCGGATGTGAGTTCATTTTTCCACAAGCGAGAGTTCCCTATTTTGTGACCTATACTTTAGGGACTGCTATATAGGATAGGAGAAAAGTTTTTAAATGTAATGGAAATATGAGAAACAGTAAAACTTCCAATAACGGGAGGCCGTCGATATGCTTAAGTTCGTGGCAAACGGGTTTTGTAGTCACTTTCCCTAGTTGTGGGTCTTGGAGACATTTGTCACCCATCTTACGCCTCCGCGGGGAGTTTATCTTTTTAACCACAGTCGCACTTAAGACATTTCGAAGCCGAGATCGCGCATAGTAACTACCCGAGCCATTATGGCCCGTAATCGTGCGTATTATTCGATTTACTGTGGCCGGCTAGCGTGGGTGCCGATCGTCAACCGTGAACTACCCCTGGCTGGCCATACCTTATGTTAGGGCTTTGAGGGCAGTCGCGAGCAATGAGTTAACCCACAGCAGAGGGATGCTGGAGCAAAAGTGTCTCATTGGCGAGTGCATAGATTCGCATAGTACCTGTTGGGTCTTGTCCAGGTGAGGTTGCGCCGTGAAGTGTCCAGAATGGAAATGTCGTTATACATGATTTTGTTCAACAGAAAAGGATAAAGCTTAACATGCAGCCAAGATATAAAGGAACAAGTTAAAAAGAGACAAGATTTTTAAAGTTGTTCGGCACAAAAATGCCTACGTCCATTGATTCTCTTTGTTATTTCACTTCATATGGGCAGTACAAGTTAAGAAAAGTATCGACGGAGGTGTTGGATGTTCCATGCCCTCTGGAACACCTCTCCGTCCACTGTTGACAAAATATAGGCTCCGTTGCGGAGATCTTTATGAATTACATAGGGTCCGTCCCAGATTGGATCTAGCGCTCCGAGGCGCGGGAAGATCCGCTTGAGGACAAGATCTCCTTCTTGTAAGCTGCGGTGCATGACTTTGGAGTTGTATTGTGCTGCAACTTTTTGCTTGTGAGCTGCTGCTTTGAGTGTTGCATCGTTTCTTCTCTCCTCAATTAGATCCAAAGACATGTGGAGGAGTTCTTCGTTCTCTTCTGGGCTGTAGTGGATCCTGCGGTGGGAAGGCACTACAGTTTCAACTGGTAGCCTGGCCTCCGATCCGTATGCCAAAGAGAAAGGAGTATGCCCTGTTGATGTTCTATAAGATGTGCGGTAGGCCCAAAGTGCCGTAGTAAGTTCATCAATCCAAGCGCCTTTTTACTTTTAGAGTTTCTTCTTGATTAGGGTTTTGAGGATTTTGTTGACAGCTTCGACTTGTCCGTTTGCCTAGGGGTAAGCCACAGATGAGAAGCTTTTGTGAATTCTGTGCTCTTGGCACCAGTCAGCGAATTCCTCGCTGTCAAATTGAAGTCCATTGTCCGATATGATTTTGAGTGGAACCCCGTACCTGCATAAAACATTTTTGATCAAGAAGTTAATAACTTTTGCCGAAGATATTTTATTTAGAGGCTCCGCCTCCACCCATTTGGTGAAATAGTCAACTGCTACTATGGCATATTTGGCTCCGCCCCGGCCCACTGGCAGTTCGCCAATCAAGTCAATTCCCCATATTGCGAAGGGCTAAGGGCTGGTCATTTGAGTAATCTCATTTGTGGGCAGTCGAGGAATCTTAGCAAATTTCTGACATCTGTTGCACTTTTTGACGAAGTCCAAGGCGTCTTTTTTTAAAGTGGACCAGTAATACCCGTATCGGAGTGTCTTCATGGCTAGAGTCTGCCCTCCGGTGTGATCTCCGCAACTTCCTAGGCTTCCCTTCTAGCGATACACCTTAATAAGGGATCAGAAAAGCTGCGCCGATAGAGGATTCCTTCTTGTAATGTGTAGCGGGAAGCGTTCCGTAAGATTTTCTTAGCTTCGTTACGCCCGTCGGTCAGTGTGCCACTTTGTAAGTACTTCCGGATGGGAGTCATCCAAGTTTCCTCTTCAATTGCAGCTATCATATTCATTGGCTCGTAACTCGGAGCCAGTTGCTTTGGGATGGTTACTGTTCGGGAAGCGGCGCCGTCCTTCATGCTAGCTTGCTTTGCCAGTTCGTCGGCCTCCTGATTCTCTTCTCGAGGAATGTGTTTGATTAAATAGTGATCCAATTGATTGAGCAGCAGCTTGGTCTTCTTTAGATATGCCGTGAGTCGTTCTCCTCGAGTCTGAAATTCTCCCAATATTTGATTTACAATGAGTTGAGAATCACTATGGAGACATAAAGAACTGACTCCAATTTCCAGGGCAAGTTCTAATCCGGCTATCATTGCTTCGTATTCTGCGTCATTGTTGGTGGCAGCGAATTCCAACCTTAGGGCGTAGTGCAGCTTCCTTCCCCTGGGGGTAATTATCACAACACCTGCCCCCGAGCCGTGTTCATTTGACGCTCCATCTACGAAGAGATTCCACTTGATATCTTCCGCTATTCTAGATGGCTCCTTACCTTCGTTAGTGGTGAACTCGGCAAAGAAATCAGCTATGGCTTGCCCCTTGATAGCTGTGCGAGGATGGTAGGTGATATCATATTGACTCAGTTCAATGCACCATTTAAGCAGTCGCCCAGAAGTGTCGGGGCGATGGAGTACTTGCCTTAGCGGTTGATCGGTTAAAACTCTGATGGAATGAGATTGGAAATAGTGTCGCAGCTTCCGTGACGTGATTAGCAAACAGTATGATAGCTTTTCAAGTTTAGGGTATCTGGCTTCTGCCCCTGTAAATCTCTTGCTTACAAAGTATACGGTGTTATCCCGCTTTTTGGCAAAGCCGTGATACCAAAAGATCGATCAGAAACGGAGAACAGTTCGTCTCAGAGACCGGTCATACTTCGTCTCGCTATGGATATCACTGAATTTTGTCCAAGTCCAGATTGAGCTACAATTGGTAGGACACGGCAAGAAAGACCATAGGAGTCAACATCTCAAGTTTCAAGTCAATCCGAGTTCATACGCTCGAGTTATGATCGATTCAATTTGAAGGGGAAGGCTTAGGTTTCGAACCCATCGTTGACCAACGGTTCGAAACGATCACTTTCGAATCCATAAGTTTTGAATCCATCGAACCACCTCGGGTTCGACTCCATCACCTTCAAATCCATCGTGTTCGAACCGATGGGCCTCGTATCCATGGAGAAGTGACACAGCTCGTATCCATCACAGAAGCCATGCTTCGAACCCACCACAAAGCCTTGTTCGACTCCAAACAAGAATCCTTGTTCGAGTCCATCATTAGACATTGCTCGAACCCAAACATGGAACCTCGTTCGTACCCATCCATGAAGTCATGTTCGAACCCATCCATAATGCCAAGTTCGAATCCATCCTGTGTAGCCTCATTCGAATCCACTGGGTCAACCAACTATGATGACGTGTCTTCCATCGGTTCGAATTTGCCGAGATATATGGAGTCGAGGCGGTCAACTCGGAGTGAAGACCGGATCGATTCGAAGTTTGCGCTCCACGTCACCACGAAGTCGCGTGCCATGATGGATTCGAAACCATCGGTTCGAAAGCGTGGTTTCGAACCAAACAGCCATACAATGAACCCCATTTCGAACCCATCATATCTTCCAATCCACTGATCCAAATGCAATGAAATTTTCACAGAAGCTTGCATACATGTTGAAGAATGTCCACGCCAAATTTCACCTCGATTGGATGAATTCTTGATAGGTTCGAATGGAGTTCGAACCGATGCCTAAGTGGGCCCAAACTTCCTAAGACCGTGTGTGTGGGCCCCCTCACGTGCCAGAAGTGGTCTCCCGAGTTTTCAGCGAAATATCAGCAGCCTACGCCTATAAATAGTGCCCCAGAGCCAACAGAAAAGGGACTTTTCGACTCTCAAGCGCCCAGACTCTACCGGATCGAGATCTCCATCATCCTACATCATAATTTTACTGTTGATTTCGAATTTCCAGTTGTAACTTGCTGTTGATCGCTGCAACAACTTGTAATCATTGAAAGAGAATCACTAAAACGTCAAAATACTTCACAGTGGACGTAGGCAACGCGCCGAACCACTATAAATTGCTTGTCTACGCATTTACTTTATTGTTGATTGGAGTTTTTGTTAGATAATATCCGTTTTGAATTTACATTCTCGACTATTATCTCTTCAACGACTCCCGATTAGTGTTGTACACAATTTTGACACAAACACTATGGTGCTTTCACTGAGAAAACTCAGCTTTTCTCCTGCTCGTTGGATCTGTCATCGATACCGGATTGAATAAATCTAAGAGAGAGATCCAGATCATTGAATCCGACTTCCTTCCCTTCTATTCAGATTTGCATAAAGTCTAGAAAAGGAATTCAATTCTCAAGATGGTTAGCACAAGAACCACCTCAAACGCTGTCAATCAAGAAGAACAGGATAGACAGAATCCTGCCCCTGTACCTCCATCTAATCAAGATGCCACTGGGCACTCAGAACCGTCGGGTCCGGTTACCCGACAAGAGTTACAGTTGTTACTCCAAGAGCTGACCGAGAGTCGGCGACAACTAGAAGAACAACTATGCGCTAACGCTGAGCTAATCAACAAGTTGGATCGCCAGAAACGAAAGAGATCCACGAGAGATCGTGCTTCTCGCTCCTCCAGCGAAAGTTCTTCATCTTCTGATTATCATAACCGGCCTCCACGACCCCGGTTAGATGGGAGTCGTATGCCACCCGTTGGAAACCAACCGACATTGACCGTTGGACAAATAAGAGTTGGTCCGTCAGCCAGTTTCCAAACCGGACCCTCCTCCCGAGGAGGTGCCGTTCCTCACCACGCCGCAGAATACCGCACCACTAGCGTTGCGGCTGTACCAGGGGTCGACGCTCAAGATCAGTCGGACCTGGACCGTCGTCATAGCGGTCGTACTCCTGAACCGTACATCCCAGAGGACTATGAGCCAAGAAGGCAAGACTTGGACCGTCGACGATATCCGGTTCAAGCCCAAAGTATGGAACGTGATCATACTCCGACACAAATGCCAGATCTTTCGACTATGATACGTCAGATGATCCGTGAGAGTCAGGGATTCACAAACGACGATTGGGGAATTTCCCGAAGTCACACTCCCTTTACGGACGATATTCTCAATGCTGAACCCCCACGGCGATTCCGAATGCCCACTCTACCCATGTACGAGGGAAACTCCGACCCCAACCAACATATTCTAAAGTATGAATGGTCGATGACCGCTACCAGCACCGACGATGCAGTGAAGTGTCCTACTTTCCCCATATCCTTAGGGGGCATCGCCACCATGTGGTTCACCCGATTGCCACCTCGAACCATCTCTTCCTTCGATCAGTTAGCCACAAAATTCGTTGAGCAATTCCGCATGCACGTCGCAAGGCCAAAGGATGTCAACACTCTATCTAGTGTCACGCAAGCTCCCGGAGAGACGCTCAGGCACTACTTAGAGAGATTCCATACTGCATGCGCGGAGATTAGTAATCCAAACGATAACTCCATCCTTATGGCGCTGACTAAGGGGATCGACCCCGATTCTGAATTCGGCAATTGGCTAGCTGGGAAACCACCTGCGTCATTGGACCGTTTCCATGCCAAAGCAGCTTAATTCCTGAGACGGGAAGACGCGAAACAGTCTAGGAAGCAAACTGACGCAGGGCCAAATGAGGAAGGGACCCAAAGCAATGTTGCAACAAAACAGTCCGGTGAGAGCTCCGGAAAAGTTCAGTTGTACATTAAAAATAAACAAGCTCGGCGAAGAGAGAGCGTGAATCAACTTAAAAAACAAGATCAAAATCGTGGCCCGCAACGCAAAAATCCGATGTTCGACAGTTATACTCCTTTGAATACTTCACTGGAGGACTTGTATTTGCAGACCCGTAATACAATTCAATATGAAAAACCTGCTCCAAGACCATCGTCAGAGAGACAAATCCAGATGGGAAAATTTTGCAGGTTCCATGAAGGCTACGGGCACAATACGAACGAGTGTCGTCACTTACAGGATCTTGTTGAAAAACTGGTCAGAGAAAGGAAGATGGAACAGTTTGTGCGGACACCGCAGCCCAGAGAAGCGGGCCCATCCAATCCAATCAATGAACCCAATCGACCGAGGCAGGAGGACTCAACTTGTCCCCGTGGGAGATTGGTGATAAACGCCATCGGTGGCGGGCCTACTTATTCAGGAGCCTGGAACGACAAAGAACCTCGTCACTGTCACACATGGCAGGCTCCTTCAATCTATGAATACTTTGCTGTTTCTTTTACGTTTTGAAATTTGAATTTGTAATAAGGCACTGACTTTGCCACATTTTCTTATTTCAGCAAATAAAATGCTATCTCTTCAAGCTAAAGCTGTGATTCGCCGAATACAACGTTCAACAATCACGACACACGAAGAGCTAAGTTCCATCAAACAATGGAATTTATACAAATAGCGAGTGACTGCGTTTCAACCGGCCACTCACTAAGTGAAACCCCAGCTCGGGGGCAAGCCAACACATCGAAGGCTAAACTGGACCAACACACGACAGTCCATTCAACAATTTGTTCGCAGAGTGCGAACGGACTCCAACTTCCCATAGCATGAATTGGAGTATAAACATTCAACAATTCGTTCCCAGAGTGCGAACGGACTCCAACTTCCCAGAGCGTGAATTGGAGTATAAACATTCAACAATTCGTTCCTAGAGTGTGAACGGACTCCAACATCCCACAGCGCGAATTGGAGTATAAACATTCCACGACTCGTTCCCACTGCGCGAACGGACTCCAACTTCCCACGGCGCGAATTGGAGCATAAACATTCAACAATTTGTTCCCAGAGTGCGAACGGACTCCAACTTCCCGGAGCGTGAATTGGAGTATAAACATTCAACAATTCGTTCCCAGAGTGCGAACGGACTCCAACTTCCCACAGCGCGAATTGGAGTATAAACATTCAACAATTCGTTCCCAGAGCGCGAACGGACTCCAACTTCCCAGAGCGTGAATTGGAGTATAAACATTCAACAATTCGTTCCCAGAGTGCGAACGGACTTCAACTTCCCAGAGTGTGAATTGGAGTATAAACATCAAACCCATTGTTCCCAGAGTGTGAACAAATTCCTAAAAAGCCCAAATAGGTGTGACTGACCATCTATCGGCTAACTCCAAGTTCCCAAAGCATGAATTGGGGTATAAACATAAATTACAGGTTCTCGGAGCGCGAACCGAAGCATCCGTGCTAACTCCAAGTTTCCAAAGCATGAATTGAAGTATAAACATAAATTACAGGTTCCCGGAGCGCGAACCGAAGCATCCGTGCTAACTCCAAGTTCCCAAAGCATGAATTGGAGTATAAGCATAAATTACAGGTTCCCGGAGCGCGAACCGAAGCACCCACGCTAACTCCAGATTCCCAGAGCGTGAAGTGGAGTGTAAACATCAATTCCAGGTTCCCGGAGCGCGAACCATACGACAAACGTCGATAACTCTCAAATTCCCATAGTGCGAACCAAGTTATCGATTACAAATTATCCTAAGTCCCCGGAATGTGGACGTGCTTAAGGTTTGCAATAAACGCACTCAACCACCAAAACACAAATGTTATTCCCCGAGACTAGGGGGCAAAAAAGCTAAGTGTTAATCGCTAATCAAAGTGATACAATGTCCGAAGTTCGATTATTCATCGATTACAACTTGTGACCAAGATTTTCAGACTTGGCAAATAAAACAAACTCTACTTGACGGTAAAAACACCACAAGTGCACCGGACTAAAAACATAACGCTACAAAGACTTAAGCATAAAAGAAATGAGAGTTGGAACAAAGAAACTAAATTTTATTTCGACTAACTGAAGACGTGGACTGTATCATAAACGTCGATAATCATCGGACTCTCGGGGCATGAACCAAGCTGTTGCTCGCAAATTATTCTAAGTCCCCAGAGCGTGGACATGTGTTCAAGATTCGCAAAAAAGCACGGTCGTAAGCCAATCATCACAACACTTAAGCGGAAAACATAGTTGAAATAAGAAAAACAATGTTTTATTTCAACTAACTAGAAACCGAAACTTACACACAAATAAGTTCTTCCAAAAAGAATTCCTACTAGCGGGGGCCGAACCCGCATCTATACACGACCTACTAAAGGGAAACAAAAAAAACAACTAGTTCCTATCTACCGAAAAGATCTGCTCGAGCGATCGGTCTACTTCTTCTTCTTCGTCCGCTTTATCAACGGTTCGCCATCGTCGTCGGAATCGCTTGGAATTGAGATCCTTCGTTTGGAGGGCTTCCTCTCCAACGCTTGTTCTTCGACCGAAGGCATAATGTCGACGTCTTCCTCGGAACTTGAATCCAGATGAAGGCCTCCCTCTGGAGGTGTCGGAAGAACGGGATCCGCAACAGAAGATGAGGCAGACGCCCGAGGGTCAACCTCTGTGCCACTTGGCAATATCACACTCAGAGGCGCTGGAGTATGCATCGTAAACCTGACTCCGGCACTACCTTCACGCCCCCCAGCCTCTATTTCGGCATGGATTTCGGCCAAGATTTCTTCATCTCGAGTTGATGGGGCCTGGCTGGGGGCAACTCCGGTCTGCACAAAAGAGCTAGAAGCTGGCGGGAACTCACTAATGATAAATGGCAAGTCCGTAGAGAAGTCTCCCTGTTGACCGAGTAGTTCACTCACCATTTGTTCGTCAAGAGACAAAGAGCTTTCCTGCGCCGCTCCGGTAGACACTGCCGTCGTCACGACAGTCCTTTTAGTAGTAATAGCCTTCCGCCCTTGACTCGGCTCCTGGGTCGAAGACACCGGGGTAGTCTTGGTCACTGAATAAAGAAGAGAAGGGGTTAAAAACAATCACTTCAAAACGAGAGTTCTAGCGAAAATGCACTTGAAATTTGTTTAGAATACCTTCCTCAGTTCGGCTTGTTGATGGTGGGACGACTTCGGAGACGTGCTCGCGAATTGGTGATAACCGCGGTTGCTCTGGGTCGTAAGCGGGAACGGTCTGTGAGCTAACCCCAGATACAGGCTCAGACGGAGGCGGGGCGGTGATTTCAAGAGCAGTAGCACGATGCTCAACGCCTGACCCTTCTCCGGCCTCCAAAGATCGACCGCCAACCATCTCCTTCTCATGAGCGATTATAGCATCATGGAGGACCTTCTTTTCCTCATCTGTTAGCAACCGATTCTCGAGCTCGAATCGGTCGACCGATTCGTCTGGGTGCGCTTCCTCTTCCCCCTCAACCAATCGTTCCCAAGCACTGTGGAGATGCGCTGGGTAATCCTGAAGCCATGCCAAGTTTCTGTGCTTCAATACATTGGCATTGTAGGTGATAAGCAGATCTTCAATGTCGGCCTCTAGCCTGGCCTCGGCTTGCTGAACTCTCTCTTCAATCTCCGCCTCGACCACTTGAACTTTGGCCACTGCCTCATCCCGTTCAGTCCAGAGTATCACAGCTTGTTCGCACGCCTCTTGGGCTGCATTGTTTGCATCGTCCCTATCCTTGGCGATTTCAGCGAATTTGGATTTAAGCTCATTTAGCTCCTTTAGCGCCGCATCCCTTTCGGCAGTGACCAGAGTATTCCGATGGCCCATGTCCTCTACCGTGGCATAATGCTCACGCTTCATTCTATCCATCGTAAGTTGGGCTTCATCGGCCTTTTTGATGGCTTCCATCTCTGATTTTCTGGAAGATTCGGCCTCGGTGTTAAGCACCTCAATAATACGGCTCTTCTGGGCCAACTCCGCCTGTAACTTCTCGTTGGCGGCCCCACGCTCAAAGGCCAGCTCCGATGCCTTCTCCGCCGCTTTAAACCATACTTTATACTGAGCGTAGAAGTCGTGCACATAGTCATGCACCACCTGCTCCGCCGACGGAGGGATTCTTTTTAAGTGTGGGGGAAAAATGTAGTTGTCAAAGCAAATAGTTGGGAAGTCTTTTTTCAACTGAGCAAGCCTGAACGCCCCTTCACCCGAAATTTCCACAGGAGGCTGTTCTGCAACTACGGCGGTCGATGCCTCGCTTCTGGAGCGGTGAGATTCGTGCCTAGAAGATTGGGAAGTGGACCTATGACGTGGAGGCTCAGAGGGGCGAGAAACATGGGCCGGAGGTTGTACGGGATCTCTGGGAGGAGGAGGAGTACGCGATCGGGATCGACGCTTATAACCCCTATCTGTGTCATATCTTTCATGGCTCGAATATCCGAAGTATTCCTGATCATAATCCCTATCTCCTTCCCGTCTGTGCGATTCGCGGTACGATGGTTTCCGAGCATGTCGCAGACTCCCTAGCATCGAACCGCGCCTGGACATGGTACCTACAAGGCAAAGAAGAGAGAAAAGTTAGTGGCACCCCGAGACCGATGACCTACGACTAAAAACTATGTGGTGCTGTGAAATGTGTGTGAATATGCATTTCATCCCCGACCAACCCGAAGTGTCGACCACGCTAGTAACATAGGGCTCGCTCAGGTCTAGAGTATGATGGAATTCCTCCAACCCGGCATCGTGTTGAAAGGACATATCGTCCGGGATTGGAACGTCGGCAAGCCCTTCAAAGAGACTTTCTTTTCTTGGGGGAGACCCCTCCGAAATTCTAACTCCGGGGGTGACCCGGGACGTGATGACTGACTTCCATCTTCCCTTTATTGGCGATTTAAAAATGGCGGCCTTGCCTTTTATTTGCTTCATAACATCCTGACCAACATCTGTGGGCCCGGCCGGTAGCTCGTCATCAGTGTGGGTTTTTTCAGAATCAACTTCCTCGGCTATAATGACTTTGGGCTTCTTGTGCTTGGCTTGTTTTTTCAAAACGATTCTTTGCGCCCCGTCGAATATTATACTCTGCCGTTGTTCGATTAACCCATAGGCCCGGAGATTCCTATCCGTCAATAACACGTCGATATCCCTGTCGTCGCTCGGTATCTCTCGGAGCACTCGTACTATCTCCTTAAAATTTTCACCATCGGGATGCTGGATCATCGTTGTACAGAAGAAAAATATATAAGTTACACTTCGACTGCAATCGCCTTAGTAATTGTTTGGAAACTCAACTGTACTCACGTCTAAATAACCATCGCCTGGCGAAGCCCGGGGGACATCTGACATAGAACCATTCCGTCCTGTAATAGCTTAACCTAGTCCAGGACCTGGTGACCACTTGACAATTCCGTACTGCCTCCAAGAATGTAAAAGATGTGTAATCATTTCGAGTTTTGAAGTTAAACAAGTATCTGATTTCGGTCGGGGCCGGTGGTCTGTGAAGGTATTCCAAAAAGACGATGAACAGGCTGTTCACCGAAGCATACCCGTTCGGGTGAAGTTGGGATGGTTCTATTCCCAAAAAAGATAGCACTTCTCTTATATACTCATTGAACGGAGGAAGCGTCCCAGCCGCGCACGCATGGCGATTGAATGCGGTATACCCCTCCGGCGGATTGTGTGGTCTGTCATTTCGCCCCGGTAGTAACACGTCGTCTAGTGACAAACCATGCCTCAGGCATATCCTCCCCAGCGTATCTTCGGAAATATGAGATGGGACAGAATCTGATGGATTAGCAAGGAATGATGCATTGGGAAGTTCATCCGGCGCTAGGCCGATAATTTCAGGATCAATGTCCGGAACCTCTAACCTCGGGGGAACTGTACTCTGGATATCTTGTGGGTTTTCCTGCTGTTGCGAACTCGAAGGCTCCATAACTGACTGACTCATGAGAAACCATCATTAGATGACAAGAGACCCGTGAATTCCCCAGTGTATAGTGTACGAATGTGTGTTGTGCGGTGCTGTGCATTACTTGGATTAATATCGCAGAATTAAAGAAAACACGCAAACGACAAAGCTACAAAGCCCAGTTGTAATGACCGTCATCGCTGACCGTCATCGCTAAACCCTTCACATAAGGAAAATTGATTCGAATAGAAATTGTTATTGTTCCGTCGACGAGCTTCGAAAGGTGGTCAAGTATGTAGTTTAACATGTCCAAATATGCAGGAGTGAAGCTCGTCAGAATTATGCTCAGAAAATATCAAACTTTGATATCCACTATATGAAGTTTCGAACCGATCACAAGTAATTTGTTCGAACCCATCATCATACCCTTTCGAACCGACGCAAAGGAGCGAGCTTCGAATCAGTGGTCAAGTGCCAATTTCGAATCGATCAATGAAAGGTGACTTCGAACCGATACAGCAAGACACGCTTCGAACCGATGAGCAAATGCCAATTTCGAATCGATTAACGAAGGACGACTTCGAATCGATCCTCGGTCAGCTGGTTCGAACCGATAAGGAAGCCCTCAATTTGACATCGATCACGTTCGAATCGATAGCCTCCGTATCGATGTAAAATTGAGAACTTCGAAACGACAGCAAATGGGTTCGAATCCATCGATTCGAATAGACCCTTCGAAGGGATCCAACCGGTGCGAACTGCGCCGCCCCTATAAGGTCATCCCAGGGATGCGACATCATCGATTCGAACACGAGTCCCTGCATTGGTTCAAAATTCCTCCAAAAGCCAGATCTGGATTTACCAAATCCCAAGAAAGGCCGATCGATGAAGGAGTGATGGGTTCGAGGTAGCTTTGCCATGTGGATTCGAGGTTAGTTACCTAGTTTGGATGATAGGTTTGAGGAATTGAAGATTTGGATCTCAAATGGTTCAAATACAAAACACAGTGCCTTCCTCTCTGAAGCTTCGAGACGATGCAGAAAACAGTAAAAAGGTAAAAAGTGAAAAATGCCGAGGTCCTTGCTATTTATATGGGGGGTTGGAGATGACCGGGTCGATTCGCATTCCGGTAAACTCGACCGATTACAACGGGTCAAAATGCGGAACCGGTTCGAAATGTACCTTTGAACCCATACGTTTGAGGCTCCATCAGTGTGAAACACACGGCAAGGCATTAGTACGCATCGGTGCGAAACCAACGGTGGGCGCATCGATTCGAAACCCGGTTCACGTCAACAAAATTACAACTCCACCCACGGTCCACTGTCACGAACGAAATTTTCGTACCCATCCAAGTCATCGATTCGAAGATCAGTTTTGAACCCACCATTGCATAAGCGTACTCAACTCAAATTCTATACTTAGGACCGTGTAACTCAAATTTCCAAATCGGTTCAGGAGAGAATCGATATGAAATTCTATAGCAAACCAAATTGACAACGACTCGTGGACGCGAGACATTGACAAGGTTCAAATTAACATATGTGCATACATGTCGAACTAACATTCGATTTTGAACATTTACAGGGATCAAACACTCATCCTGTTACAAATACGACAGCCAACGGCTAAGCGCTATCGTTCAGCAATCGATTATATCAACGCAAGGTTACAGCAATTCAGCATACGAGTTTCAGCAAAAAAGAGAGCAATGATTGTTCAGAGAAAAATGGCAGCTATTCAAAGCACGTCATGTTCCCACAAGACGTACTTTGGGGGGCAAAATGTTATCCCACTTTTTGGAAAAGCCGCGATACCAAAAGATCGATCAGAAACGGAGAACAGTTCGTCTAAGAGACCGGTCATACTTCGTCTCGCTATGGATACCACTGAATTTTGTCCAAGTCCAGATTGAGCTACAATTGATAGGGCACGGCAAGAAAGACCATAGGAGTCAACATCTCAAGTTTCAAGTCAATCCGAGTTCATACGCTCGAGTTATGATCGATTCAATATGAAGGGGAAGGCTTAGGTTTCGAACCCATCGTTGACCAACGGTTCGAAACGATCACTTTCGAATCCATAAGTTTCGAATCCATCGAACCACCTCGGGTTCGACTCCATCACCTTCGAATACATCGTGTTCGAATCCATCGTGTTCGAACCGATGGGCCTCGTATCTATGGAGAAGTGACACAGCTCGTATCCATCACAGAAGCCATGCTTCGAACCCACCACAAAGCCTTGTTCGACTCCAAACAAGAATCCTTGTTCGAGTCCATCATTGGACATTGCTCGAACCCAAACATGGAACCTCGTTCGAACCCATCCATGAAGTCATGTTCGAACCCATCCATGATCCCAAGTTCGAATCCATCCTGTGTAGCCTCATTCGAATCCACTGGGTCAACCAACCATGATGATGTGTCTTCCATCGGTTCGAATTCGCCGAGATATATGGAGTCGAGGCGGTCAACTCGGAGTCAAGACCGGATCGATTCGAAGTTTGCGCTCCACATCACCACGAAGTCGCGTGCCATGATGGATTCGAAACCATCGGTTCGAAAGCGTGGTTTCGAACCAAACAGCCATACAATGAACCCCATTTCGAACCCATCATATCTTGCAATCCACTGATCCAAATGCAACGAAATTTTCACAGAAGCTTGCATACATGTTGAAGAATGTCCACGCCAAATTTCACCTCGATTGGATGAATTCTTGATCGGTTCGAATGGAGTTCGAACCGATGCCAAAGTGGGCCCAAACTTCCTAAGACCGTGCGTGTGGGCCCCCTCACGTGCCAGAAGTGGTCTCCCAAGTTTTCAGCGAAATATCAGCAGCCTACGCCTATAAATAGAGCCCCAGAGTCAACAGAAAAGGGAATTTTCGACTCTCAAGCGCCCAGACTCTGCCGGATCGAGATCTCCATCATCCTACATCATAATTTGACTGTTGATTTCGAATTTACAGTTGTAACTTGCTGTTGATCGCTGCAACAACTTGTAATCATTGAAAGAGAATCAATAAAACGTCAAAATACTTCACAGTGGACGTAGGCAACGCGCCGAACCACTATAAATTGCTTGTCTACGCATTTACTTTATTGTTGATTGGAGTTTTTGTTAGATAATATCCGTTTTTAATTTACATTCTCGACTATTATCTCTTCAACGACTCCCGAAGAGTGTTGTGCCCAATTTTGACACAAACATACGGGCCGCTGCGCGTGGTCATCTTCTCTCACCAAAGCGGCGCTTAAAGCATCAGACGATACAGCAAGATATATGAATAGTTCTTCGCCTTCATTCGGAGTTGAGAGTACTGGTGGTCTCTTGAGGTGTTCGATTAAGTTAAGGAAGGTCGTTGAGCATTCGTCAGTCCATTTGAACTTTCCTTTGTCTTTTTTTAGAGCTTCAAAGAAAGGGATGCATTTGTCGGTTGCTTTAGAGATGAACCTGCTTAGGGTGGCCACTTTTCCATTTAGGCTTTGCATCTCTCTTCGAGTGGATGGTATCTTGATATCTTACAAAGCTCGAACTTGCTCGGGGTTTGCTTCAATCCCCTTGGCATGGACGATGAATCCCAAGAACTTTCCCGACGATACCCCAAAGGAGCACTTTAGAGGGTTCAGCTTCATTCCATATTGGCGAAGTACTTGAAACATCTCATCCAGGTGGTTTATATGATCGTTGGCTTTCCTTGATTTTACCAGCATGTCATCCACATAAACTTCCATAGTTCATCCTATTTGTTCCGCAAACATCTTGTTGACAAGGCGCTGATAAGTAGCTCTGCCATTTTTGAGTCCAAAGGGCATTACTCTGTAGCAGTACAATCCCCGGTCAGTGATGAAACTAGTGTGGTCTTGATTGGGGGCGTGCATAGGGATCTGGTTATATCCTGAGTATGCGTCCATAAAGGATAAGAGTTCGTGTCCGGCTGTGCTGTCCACGAGTTAGTCGATTCGGGGGAGTGGGAAGCAGTCCTTCGGGCAAGCGTCATTTAAGTTGGAGAAATCGATGCATGTTCGCCACTTCCCATTAGCTTTCTTTACCAGTACCGGGTTGGCGATCCATTCTGGGTAGATGGCTTCTCGTATGAAGTCATTGGCAAGTAAGTTCTTTACTTCTTCCTCGAGGGCTGCTGATCGTTCTGCCCCCATGCTCCTCTTTTTCTTCTTCACTGACACCTTGGTGGGATCGATGTTCAGTATGTGGCATGCTACATCTAGAGAGATTGCTGTCATGTCGGCGTGCATCCATGCAAATACATCTATGTTGTGGCGAAGAAAATTGACGAGTTGATCTTTCAACCCCGCTCTTAACTGAGATCCGACTCTCAGCAGTCTACTTGGGTCGTGTTTGTCTACAGATACAAATTCCATAGCATCTGCAGGCTCGGTGGTGGCCTCCTCCTCTTTGTCCCTGGGGTCTAATTCGTTGAAAGGATCGCTGGTATATCGAAGAGGAGGGGCTTTCTTTAATTGTTATGCTTCCAGGTTTTTCTTGCAGAGAGAAGTCTCTACATCCTTCCCTTTATTCTTCCTGCGGTTATTGCGAAGCTCAGTTACATAGCAATCTCGAGCGGCGTCTTGATCTCCTTCTATTTCTCATACTCCGTTATCTGTTGGGAATTTCATTTTCAGGCACCATGGGGCTAGGACAATTTGGAAGTCAGACAAGGCTGGTCTTCCCAAAAAGGCGTTGTAGGCCGAGTGGCTTTCTATTAGCACAAATGTTTGTTTTCGCACAACGGAGCGGGGATGACTTCCTATTTCAACAAAAAGGTCCAGTTGCCCGAGGGGCATCTTCGCATCTCCAGTGAAACCACGTAGTGGTTTGTTGTAGGGAGACACATCCTTCATTGACAGCTTCATTTTGTCAAAAGCATGCTTGAATAGGATATTTATCGAGCTTCCAGTGTCTACTAAAATTCGAAAACTTTGGCTGGACCGAACCAGGTAGAGATGACCATAGGATCCATGTGTGGGTACTGTCTTCCCTCTAGATCACGCCTACTGAATGTGATGTCGTCATTCTCTTTCCGTTTCGGGTGGCGTTCTTCCATAACAGAGTTAACGTAGCCTTCATCGTTTCTAAGTGACTTACCATATCTTTCCATCTCTGCCCAGCTTCTGTCGGCGATGTGTGGTCCTCATGACACGGTATGGACCACTATCTTCTCTTGACTAGAGCCGCTGGTGTTGCGATTTCCTCCGCCTACTTCTGGGAGGGGTAGCCCCGGATTCTTATTGGCAGGAGTCGAAGTCCTGTTCTGGCATTTTACATAGCATTCCAGTCTTTTGCTTCTGATGTGTTCTTCAATCAAGTCCCAGAGATGGTGGCATTCATTGGTGTCATGTCCATGGGATTCGTGGAAGCGGCAGAACTTTCCAAACTTGAGTGCGTTATCTGACTCCTTCTTGTACGGGGGGGCGCTTGTATCTAACTTCGTCTTGACTGGTTAGGAAGATGTTTTCGATCGTTTCATTCAAAGGACTGTAAGATTCAAATCTTGGTCCAGGTCGATATATGCGCTTTTCCCCCTTCTTGCCCCCAGCATTGTCTCTAGAATCATTTCTCCGAACATTCTTTGCTGCAGCGAGAGCCCTGTCTGTAGCTGTTTTAGCCTGTTGCCCTGACTGCCTCTCAGTGGCAGCGTCTTCAAGTCTCATATACTTTCCAGCTTCATGGAAGAAATCAGGTAAAGTAGCTGGCTTTTCCTTGGTTAGTCTTCTAGAAAATTTAGTATCCGGATGTACACCACTGCAGAGAGCCATTAGGATAAGTTTCTCATCGGCATCTTGGACTGCGGCCGCCGCGGCGTTGAATCGGGTTAGATATTGTTGCACTGTCTCTCCGGGTTTCTGCTTGATATTAGATAAGGAATAAGCATCCTTGGGTTGTTCCACATGAATGTGGAACTGGCTGATGAACTTTTCTTTCAACATTTCCCATGAGCCGATGGACCCTTGGGGTAGGTGGCAAAACCAGGAGGTAGCTAGATCTGCCAAGAAAAGTGGGAAGCATTTACACAATCCTCCCTCCGTTGCTCCGCTCATGAGCATATGCTGGGTGTATCTCTGTAAGTGTACGATGGGGTCAGAGGTTCCCTTGTAAGGTTCCATCGTTGGCGTTTTCCATTCCCGGGGGGTGATGGCAGTTTCGATATTGCGGGTGAAGGGGCTGGTTACCCTAGCACCTATTCCCCGCTCCCTTTGCTCCCGTTGGACGCACTCTCTGAACAATCGCGCCATCCTTTCATCAGAACTTGGAGCGGATAAAAACGAGTTTGGTTCTTCCCTGCGGGATTGATTCCGTCCAGATGACCTGTAAGGATGGTATCGTTTATCACTCCTGACATTCTCCAATGGCTGCCTCTGGTCTTTCGGGGGCATGCTCGGGTCAGCCACAGTTGGCCCTTGCCTTGATCTTTCCCTGCTGGGTTCTCTTCTCAGCACTTCCTCGGGTCCAACTTCGGGCTGGACTCCAGCTCGGCCCCGTTCCTTGGTGTTTCCATGGTTAGGTAGCATGGCGGGCTTAGCTACATCCGACGCTTGCCTGGTACCTCCCCCGTTGGGTTCGGTTCCAAGTGTTTCCTCGGGTCTGAATTCGGACTGAGTCCGGGCTCGGCTCCTACCATGGCTGTTTCTGTTGTTAGCCTCTTCGAAGAAGAAAGACCTTTGTCGCCTCCCAGATCCTCCAGACCGGGACTCATCCTATGATTCAGTGTTGCGGTTGGATTCTTCAGCATCTCTTAAGCGTGACATGAGTTGGTCCACCAAGGCTTTTGTTGAGATGCGAAGCGGTTAGTTACTTCAACCACAATCCTGTCTAGATCCATCCTTCTAATTGGTTGTTCCGTAGCAGGGGCTGTCGGATTTGCCTGATTTTCGTTTGCTGTTGGAATCGGACGATTGTCTTGGTCTTTGATCACTGGATCTGGGACACTGCCAGTTGCGATGTTCTTTCCTTTGTTAGCATCTTTCTTCCGTCCGGGAGGCATGTTTTCCAAGCACTGAATGATGTTGATAGGAAAAGTGTTGAGTGGGAGAAGCTGAAGCTTCGAGCTCCTGCTCTCAGTGAAAGCACCAAAAATGTTTGCACAAAAAATGGGCAAACACCTCTAAGTCGTATGAATCAGCTGATTTTATGTTGTTTCTAGTGTGGGTGATTTATGCAAATATATAAAAAAAAAGGGACTGAACTGTAAAAGACACACAGATTTATAGTGGTTCGGCCAGAACGTGCCTACGTCCACTTTATATGTTATTCTCCTTTTCTATTCAGATTACAAGTACAAAGCTTTGATTACAAGTAATTGAAAGTTGTTTGAAAGTTCTATCCGTGCTTGAGCACTCAAACTTGTCTGCCATTGTTGTACCCCTGCCCCTCTATTTATAGAGTGAGGCTGGAGGCAGGGGTCCTGGATGTTATAGCAGCTGGTGGTCCTGGGCTGAAGCAATCTGGCCTGGCATCGTGGTTCGGCGGAGGTTGGATAAGTGGTCCGTTGGTGCCTTGGATCGGTGATGCGGAGTTGGAGAGGCTTTTGGTTCGGTAGAGAGTGTAGCTTGGTCCGGTAGTGGTCCTTCTCCATCTGGTTCGGTGGTTTGGTGGCACGTTGGTCCGGTGATGCTTGGGAGGTAGGTTGGTTCGGCATTGGTGTGGGGTGGCTCTGGTTCGGTGAGATCCTGGTTCGGCGAGGCTTTGGACCGGTGGCAGGTGGTCCGGTGGTGAAGTGGTTCGGCAGGCATGAGAGAGGGGTTGGACCGGTAGTTGCTTGGTTCGGTCATGGTGGTCGTTGAAGAAGGTTGTGGGACGGTAGTCACCTGGTTCGGCAGTGGTTATCGGAGAAGCTTTTGGATCGGTGGTAAGAATTTGCCCAACAAATAATGTCTAGTAAAATAAACTTATTTTAAAATAGCATCACGGGGTTACCCATATATCCCCAGACACGTAATAGTCCCAGTAGTCCATCCAATATCTGCATATCTCCTGATCGGGAGACTACGAGAAGATACGCACGGGCTACGGGAGAAAACCAAACTCATAGTAAAAGCTCGATATGGTAGGTGACAAGGCACAACGAGGCAATGCCAGGATAGATATACCAATCACGCACATGGGCTGGTGGTAAGGCAGCAGCCACATACGCCCACCTCGGAACACATTCCCAAATCGGAGGGGTGCACCCAAATCAATCGCAAAAAGTAATAGAATGGTCTCGATGAAATGCGTCTGACCAGAGGAGCTACCTCTTTTGGCCCGTGATTGCTCCTATTTTAGCCACCTTAAGCCAACTCATGGGAGTCGGGTCCACGTAACATACCTCAAGAACGTCGCCACCATCCAACTTCATTCTGAAATCTCCACCGCGTACACGGTTGTCAAAGTAGTTTTCGGTATCGACAGAGAGTATGCCCATATCCGATCCTAGTCTCTTTGCCAACCAATCGTTATTATAACCCGTGGTTATATTTTTTAAAATAATATTTTATACTTCAAAATAAAATATCATTTTCAATCGAAATCTTTATCAAAATAAAGATCAACATTTCCAAATCATTTCAATATATCAAAATATCATAACTTTCAAAACTTTCTTTCAAATCATTATTTGAATTCAAATCCAAATATCCAATTTAAATACCCTTTTAAATTCAAAGATAACATTCATTTATTTCAATTCAAATCATCTTTTAAAATGATTTATTTTCCAATTAAATTTATTCATTTAAAAGTGAAGTTATTATTTTTTCAAGTCAAGTACTCAATTTTCAAAGTTTCAAACCATTCTGAGCTCATTTACTTAGTTAAAAACCATAAGCATTTAAAATTTCAGCCTTTCACAGCATTTAGAAAAAGCTGTTATAAGTTATACTTGAAAACATTGTAATTCAGCAAAGATAGCATTTAAAAACTGCTGTTAAAACTCAGTTTTAGTTGAAATTTAGTTTAAAACAGCAAAGGCAGCATTTCCAGAAATGCTGTAATAGCTCAGGTTTCAAGTTTAAGGTTTTTATTAATTTCAGCAAAGACAACAGACCACTACAGCATTTACAGAACTGTTGTAATACGCCTTTATTACGTTTTAGCCTTTTAAATTTACTACAGCAACTACAGCATTTCAGAACTGCTATAATAGCCTTTTTATTCGGTTCTTAGTTCATTAACCATAGCATTTCTTAATGCTATTAAAAGTATTTTCCAGATTTAGTGTATCTCCAGCAAATAATATACTTCAATTTAAACCCTTTAAACATTATAAAATCACATTTTTAACATTCAGTATGTTCATTTAACTTACTTTTAACTTATGAATTTATAAAGTAACCTTTTACAGAAAAATCCAAATTTTTCAATAATTTCACATAACAAATTCAAGTGTACAATTTTCCATTTTGCATTTGACAATTTATTAACACTTACATTTTTAAATTACCATTTCACAAATTAAACTAAATTTCCAGTTTATTTAATCAACTTAAACTTTTAATTAAAACCAGACTCACATTTCCAAGTCAAGTTATATTTTAAAATTACACTTTTAAGCATTCATTTATTTGTCCATTTTAATTCATAGAAAAATCAATAGTACTTTATTAAATCAATTAAATTCAAATTCAAATCAAATTATCATATTTACCATTTTCAAAATATAACTAAATTTCCATATTATCCATATAACTTAAATACCATTTTAAAACCAAAAATTTTCCAAATTTCCAAACTTAAGTTATATTTCAAAAATTCAATTTAACCATTTATTTATTTAACCTTTCCCCTTATAGAAAAATCATAAATCCTTTATTTAAAACACTTTAAAATCTATTTAAATCAAATTATCATAAATTTACATTTTAAACCACTTAAAATTTTATTTATATAACTTAAATGTCATTTTAAAAGCCAAAGTCCAAATTTCCAGATTTAAGTTATATTTCAAAAATTCAATTTAATCATTTAATTATTCAATATTTTTAACTTGTAGAAAAATCAAAATTTCTTTATTTAAACATTAAAAATCCAATCTAAATCAAATTTCCATAAATTTACACTTTTAAGAATACTTAAAAATATTCAAAATACTTTATAAAATAACCACGGGCCTGTATATAGTTTTCTAACCTAGGTCAAGTGATACAGATATATATCATTTCAATCCGCAATTTACAAAGAAAAATCCAGGTTCTATCATTTCAAACCCACTGTCCCAAGTAAAATGAAATATATAAAAACCGTTCAAGCCTATCATTTCAGCCCATAACGATTTTTTCTACTCTAAAGTCCGTTCGGGTATGTATCATTTCAACCCATAGTGATTTCTAAACTAACAGAGAGCTTGCGGTGTGAGAAACAGATATAATGAGCAGTTTAACAACATATAGCAGTATCAGATGATGTGATAGATTAATAACAGGGTTAACATCATAAATGTACAATCACAAGTGTTAGTCCGTGAGATGATTGTTTTGATGACAACAACCTTAGAATAGATTATAAAATATAAATACTAACATTATAAGTTTAGATATATATATATATATGTATGTATATGCAGGATTTAACCATGCAGGTACTAAGAATGAAGACTGTACAGTATAGAGATTCAAGATATCAAGATAGAAGACTCATGAGTATCGAGACTATCAAGAGTTCAAGATTTCAAGGATAAGTATTGTTTATTATTATTAGGAATTTTTGTTAAAACTCGTAGAAAAGCACTGGCATTTTAAAATCCAATTTATTGGTGGAATGAAATCCACTTCGAGCCCGTTAAAGGGATGGAACCCTAAGTAGGATGGAACCTACGAAAAATCTGGTGGAACATTGTTTTGTATCCGCTAACTTTTATTCAAAATGATTTTTCAAAATTATATCATGTTTTCAAAATATTTTCAAAACTTTCCTTTTAAAAGATTCAAAACCCTCGATCCTAATTTTAAATAATTTTAGCCTCAAAAACATCTTTATTTTCAAAGTCAAATTACTCCTGGTTTTAAACTATCTTTTTAAATAATATATATAACTTTTATTATTTATACTTATATTTAAATATAAAATTATAGTTAAAATATATATGTATATATATTATTCTTTATATTTACTTATGAATTTTAACTATAGTCAAGTATATTTATAAAGTTTAAAATAGTTTTTATATAAGATAATGGTTATTTTCAAAGAAAATCAAAAACACCAAAAAATCCTTTGGGATATCGACATGCCTAGCATGACCATGTCGACATGGTGACAATTTGATTCAAAAATTCAAATTTCAAAAGAAGTGTCTATTCGCCATAACTCCTCATGAATGGTCATGGCTGTTGTTCTTCTATAAATAGGGGTTAGTTTCAACGAATTTTTAATTATAATTTTCTGGTTTTCACTCCTCTTCTTCTTCCTCATTTCTTAATACATATTCTAATCATTACTCTGCCGAAATCAACATTGAATCATACTCGATTACTTCTAGTTTGATTCTCTATCACTATCCCTACAAGATTTTCAGTGCTATTCAGAGTTATAGACTTCTTTGTAATCTATTAAGCGAGAAAAGGTGTGATTGTAACCTTGGAAATCAATCAAAAGGGAAAAGGTGTGATTGTAGCCTTGGTAAATCAATTGGGTAAACTTGTGGCCCGGAAATCAAGTATCTCTACCCAAAGGATCGAAATTCTGGAGGGTGTACCTCGTAGCCTTGAAACCGAGGGTGTAATTGTACAATTGCTTTTGAAAGGAAATCCATACTTGTGTTGCGGGACTGAATGTAGGGTAACTCCGAACCAGTATAAAATCCAGTATGTTCTTTCCTTTACTGCTTTTATTTTATTTCTACATCTATGATTGTTTCTATGATCATATCTGTGTCTGTGTATTGTATATTTTTGTGTCTAAATTAACACAATTTAAAAAGATTTAGTAATTCTTTATTAACACTATTCACCCCCCCCCTCTAGTGTTAATCTTAGCCTTAAGATCCATAATTCGCATTTCTCACAATTGGTATCAGAGCGAGGTTTTCAAAGTTTCATAATCTGATTTTTGAAAAGTTTTCAAAATGGCTACCAACACTGGTACTGTTATTAACACTAGCATCCCTGTCACTATTTCATTTGTAGAGGGTCAGTTTACTGTCAGACCACCACTTTTTAATGGCAGTAACCATGCATACTGGGCATGTAGGATGAAAATATATTTACAATCTATAGGATTAGACACTTGGAATATCACACAAACTGAATATTCTGAACCTACAATTGATTTTGCATAGTGGACTGCTAAGCAAAAGACTGTTTCATAAAATAATTCTAAGTAGATTTCAGGATATTGTGCATTCTCTAATATCTTTGGGAAAGGAATTTTCTTAAGAAGATCAAGTCAGAAATTTTTTAAATTCTCTAACTCCAGAATGGGATCAAAAGACACTTGCGATTGAAGAGGCTAATGACATCATTATTTTGAAGATAGAAGAATAAATTGGAAATCTAATGTCGTATAAAGTTTAAATGATCGGGAGAAGAGAAAGTAAAGCATCTGAAAAGAAATCAATGGCATTCAATGCATTAACCGATGGATCAGACTTAAACGGCGACAATGATGAAGAGATAGCCTTTATGACCAGAAATTTTAGGAGATTCCTGA
Source organism: Allium cepa (assembly GCA_030765085.1). NCBI lineage: Eukaryota > Viridiplantae > Streptophyta > Magnoliopsida > Asparagales > Amaryllidaceae > Allium > Allium cepa. Next base: position 173,243,363 of record CM060932.1, read on the forward strand.
AATACAGAAAGATGAATAATCTCAAGAGAAACAACTATAAGAATTCTGGAAATCGAAATATAGTGCCAAATAATGACAAGTGTTACAACTGTGATAAACCAGGCCACTTCAAAAGAGACTGCCCGTATCCAGAAAGGTAGAATCCTCCTATGAACAATGAACCAACAAAGAAACGGAAGTGTGCATTTACTGCTACTCTAGATGACACAAACTCGTCCTCAAGTGATGATGATCAAAAGACGGATAATTCGAATTTGTGTTACATAGCTGTTCACGACTCCGACGAATTCAGAGAAACAGACTCAGAAAAAGGTACACGATTACAATACAATTGGTTGAAATTGCTTGCTTAAGATTAGTTGCTTGATTGTTTGATTGATTGATTTTGAATTGGTGTGTTGTTTGCATTTTAAAATTTATTTTCTATTTTTTTTATTTTCTTTATTTTTTTTAATACTTTCTAAAATATATTACAAGTATAATAATATTTCAGAAATATATAATAGACATTAGTAATAATAATATATATATTAGAAGATCTTAAGAAAAATCAATTCATGAAAATTCAAAAGTACATGTCGACATGGTCCCTACCATGATGTCGACATGGCTACCTGAATTTGAATTTCAAAATTTGAATTCAAATGTTTGAATTTCTCTCCACATTTTCACTTCATTCAATTCTATGAAAGGATAACTTTTGACCAGAGAATATGTCCTTTAAGAATCTATTTATTCACTATCTTTTATCATATCATTTCACTTTCATTTTCAAATTCAAACTCTCTCTTCACAACTTCAAGTTCTCTACTCTCTACTCTAATGGCTTCTTCAAGCAACCCCTCAATCATGAGAATTTCTAGAAAAATCAAAGAGCAATTATTCAATGATCCGGAGGCAATTAAAGCAAACATCAATTATGCTAACTATGCCAAAGTCCATCCCGGAAAATTTGCAATTTTTCAAGATTTTTCTTCTTATGAAATTGATTCTCTTTTTGCAAACAATGGTGTTCTTAGTCTTATTGATGCTTCTCAAAATAATTTTGTTTGCTATCCTAATCTTGTTAAAATTTTCTATTCGAATTTAAATCGCAGATTTTATGTTGGAAATGAAGATGAAATTTGGAGTAGTGTGAAAGGCACTCAAATTGTTTTGAATTGTGATCTTTGTGGTACCATTCTCAATTGCAAGAGTTCGGGAATGGATCTTTCTAACTTTAAAATCGATGAACATGATCGTGAGACATTTCATCACATTTTCGAAAGAGATGATGATTTTGATTTTAAAAATAGAAATTTGAACAAAAGCAAGAATTGTTAATCTTCTTTTGCAACATACTTTAACCCCAAGATCGTGAAATTTTAACAATCCTACTTCAAAAGTTTGCAAAGCACTTTTTGCTATTTTCGGAAACTGTGACATAAATTGGACGCAAGTTATTTTGGATGAACTTCGTCCTAAAAATCTTGAAATGGGTGAGAATACTTTATACCATGGAATTTAGCTCACTTGGATTTTTAATTATTTTGGGGTGGATTTCAAAGGCGAAGAATTTGTTTCTAGAAAAGTTTTCAATCATTCCAACATTTCGCTTATGAAAATTCCATTTGTTTTTCAACCTTATGAGACACTTACCGAAAAGGAAGAGCATTTGGCTCATGAGGAAATGGAAGAAGAGGAAGTTGAAGAAGAAGAATAAGAAGGGGATGAAATGGAAATTGAAGAAGAAGAAGAAGAAGTTGAAACATCTTTGGAAAGCATTGAATATCCTTCCAATCCATCCAACAAAACGCTTCTCAAAAACCGAAAGATAATTGTGGAGAATCAATGGATTCTAAAACGATCTGTTAGTAAAAAGTTGGATAAGATTTCTTCGAAGATGAACAAGTTCTTTTCAAAAGTCAGCAAGAAACTTGGACTATCTTCATCATCTTCATCCTCTAACTAGTTTTATCTTTTCGTATCTTGTTGTATTTGTTTTAGTTTGCTTTATTTCGAATGTTTATGTAGTTTGTTGTGTGCTAATCATTCCATTATCGTAGTATGCAATGAAATGAAATTTCCTTTCTATTATCTACCTTATCTCATCTCTAGAATAAATGTTAGTATATTATATATACACACACACACAATTATTCAAAATATCAAATTAGTCATAACATTTCACTAACCCATGTCGACATCCCTTATGTGACCATGTCGACATGTACTGGTCAGAAATGGCAATTGATTTTGAGTATGAAATTTGAATAACTACCACATGTCTATTTAATTCAAACGAATTTCTACACCTATATATATACCTGTTTCTTTCATAATTCTTCACTGAAATTTATTTCCTATCATCTATATCCTTCATTTCTTTCACAAATTCAACTATGGCAAATCCTATTCACAATTTATCCGAAAATCTTGAAGAAACTCTTATTTCGTTCAAGAATATTCTCTCATTTATTCTACGAAACCATCGTCATTTAGAATTAAGTCAAATGCAGATGATAAAGGAACAAGAAAGGCACTTCGATGCGATACGATGGATGATCTCCTCTCTGCACAAGGATGATAACGAAGCACATCCTCCTATCTCTCTCACCAATGAAATGATAATTGGGATGCTATTAAGGAAGACCCAATCTTTGGAGAGGAAGAATGGGTGGAAGTTCCACGTAATGATTGATTTTTATTTACTTTGTTTGATTTGTTTGAATTGATTTGGTTTGAATTGACACTTTGTGTGGATTGATTTCTTATTGATTTGAAGATTGGTGTGCAAAACATATATATATATATACACACACATTGAAATGTATAAAATCTTTAAATTAGTTATCATGCTCAGAAGTATATTTATTTCCTACTCTATATATTCCGTTGTATTGTATCAATGCAGGTACCGAAATCCAAGAATGAGGGGGAGTAAATTTTTGTTGATGACAAAGGGGGAGAAATGTAAAATAGGGTAGTTAGGTATAGATTAAGGGGGAGTTGTAAGTTTTAGGGGGGTTATTAGAATAGAAATAATATTTTATAAACAAAGGCTGTCATCATCAAAAAGGGGAGATTGTTAGTCCGTGAGATGATGGTTTTGATGACAACAACCTTAGAAAAGATTATAAAATATAAATACTAATATTATAAGTTTAGATATATATGTATATGCATGATTTAACCATGCAGGTACTAAGAATGAAGACTGTACAGTATAGAGATTCAAGATATCAAGATAGAAGACTCATGAGTATCGAGACTATCAAGAGTTTAAGATTTCAAGGATAAGTATTGTTTATTATTATTAGGAATTTTTGTTAAAACTCATAGAAAAGCACTGGCATCTTAAAATCCAATTTATTCGTGGAATGGAATCCACTTCGAGCCCGTTAAAGGGATGGAACCTAAGTAGGATGGAACCTATGAAAAATCTAGTGGAACATTGTTTTCTATCCGCTAACTTTTATTCAAAATGATTTTTCAAAATTGTATCCTGTTTTCAAAATATTTTCAAAACTTTCCTTTTAAAAGATTCAAAACCCTTGATCCTGATTTTAAATAATTTAAGCCTCAAAAACATCTTTATTTTCAAAGTCAAATTGCTCTTGATTTTAAACTATCTTTTTAAATAATATATTTAACTTTCAATATTCATACTTAGATTTAAATATAAAATTATAGTTAAAATCTATATATATTATTCTTTATATTTACTTATGAATTTTAACTATAGCCAAGTATATTTATAAAGTTTAAAATAGTTTTTATATAAGATAAAGGTTATTTTCAAAGAAAATCTAAAATACCAAAAAATCCTTTGGGATGTCGACATGCCTAGCATGACCATGTCGACATGGTGACAGTTTGATTCAAAAATTCAAATTTCAAAAGAAGTGTCTATTCTCCATAACTCTTTATGAATGGTCATGGCTGTTGTTTTTCTATAAATAGGGGTCAGTTTCAACGAATTTTTAATTATAATTTTCTAGTTTTCACTCCTCTTCCTCTTCCTCATTTCTTAATACATATGCTTATCATTACTCTGCCGAAATCAAAACTAAATCATACTCGATTACTTCTAGTTTGATTCTCTATCACTATCTCTACAAGATTCTCAGTGCTATTCAGAGTTATAGACTTCTTTGTAATCTATTAAGCAAGAAAAGGTGTGATTGTAGCCTTGGAAATCAATCAAAAGGGAAAAGGTGTGATTGTAGCTTTAGTAAATCAATTGGGTAAACTTGTGGCCCAGAAATCAAGTATCTCAACCCAGAGGATCGAAATTCTGGAGGGTGTACCTCGTAGCCTTGAAACCGAGGGTGTAACTGTATAATTGCTTTTGAAAAGAAATCCGTACTTATGTTACGGGACTGGATATAGGGTAACTCCGAACCAGTATAAAATCCGGTGTGTTCTTTCCTTTACTGCTTTTTTTTTATTTTTGCATCTGTGATTGTTTCTGTGATCATATCTGTGTCTGTATATTGCATATTTTTGTGTCTAAATTAACATAATTTAAAAAGATTTAGTAATTCTTTATTAACATTATTCACCCCCCCTCTAATGTTAAACTTAGCCTTAAGATCCATAATCTGCATTTCTCACAATAGGCGGTTATAACGTGACATAACATTCTACACACTCAATTGTTGTCAATTCACATTTGCATAAGTATAAATGTCAGGTGAGATTACTCACCTTTTTGTGTTGGAGTTATCAATTCAAATGACACAAAATGATTCCCGAAAGCAGATGACACAACAAGAGACCCAAGTGAGAAGTGATCAAAGCTATTGATCTTATCGCAACCCATAAACAAAACCAAATATTAATATAAATTCAATTCAACATTGAATTGGATTAACTTTGAAATAAAAAGCAATATTGGAATGAATACTTTTGCCTTGCTTTCTACACTCATATGCTCGGCCTAAGGGTTGATTTGGTCGGGTTTGGCATGAAATAGGCTCGGGTTTGGACATAAGTAGGCATGGCTAACAAGGCTAGAACATGGTGGAGGTTACAAGGCATGAGAAGGTCAAAAGCCAAGGCTTTAAAGTGGATTTTTGGTCAATGTATTTGCTCGGCCATGGTAGATTGGGCTCGGCCCTGACATGTTCAGGTCTAGTCAGCAGCTAAGGTGATGGATGGTGTAACATCTCGCCTTTCGCATGCTTTAAATCGATTCATGTGCCAATTCAAACCATACGCAAGGGCGTATTATTATGGGGTAAATCAAAAAAAAACAAGAAGAAAATAAAACAAAATAGAATCTCACAACGGAAGGATAAAATATAATAATCAAATATACAGTTTATAAAGCTGTTTTACAAAATATTCGATTATACTTACAACATTTATCAGAGTTACACGTACCAATAACAATGCAGCGGAACGGTATGAGTATGGTGGACTAATAATAATAATAATATAAATCTCCGTTTTCGTCCTCCAAAGCTAAGGTCTTCGAAATCCTGAAACGCTCGAACTGACCCGAGCGAATTGAAAAGACAAAACACTTGAGTCAAAACTAAAAGATCTTATGTAAGTTAAATTAAAAGAAATAAATATGAGTGCAATAACTCAAGAGATGCTCGGGATTTACATCTCCTAATGATTCGTTAAACTATTTACTATGTAGTATATTTCGCTATTATAATAGTGTCTAGTTGTAAAATAAACTTACTTTTAAATAGCGTTAAGGCTTTACATTTTCCACCTTAACACGTAAAATGCCAATAGTCTATATAGTACCATAATACCTCCTGATCAGGAGGCTACCAGAGGATACTCCACAGGTACGACACAAATAGAAACTCGTAGAAGGCACGCTAGGGTAGGTGACACGACACAACTAGGCAATGCCAGGGTAGATATACCAATTACGCATCCGGGTTGGTGGTAACGCGTAGTCGCAGCTACCGCCGACCTCGGACAAACTCCCCCTAAAATCAAAGAAATCAAAAGTGGCCACCGAAACAATCCAAAGTAAAAGTATAATATCGAAGAGGAGTATCCGATAAAGGGCGCTAACCCCCTTGGCTCGAGAATCGCTCCTGTTTTAGCCACCTTATGCCAACTCACGGGAGTCGGGTCCACGTATTTACCTTAAAGGAAACGCCGCCACCATCCTACTTCATTCTGGAATCTCCACCGCGTACACGGTTGTTAAAGTGGTTTTCGGGGTTGGCAGAGAGTATGACAACTTTCGATCCCGGTCTCTTCAACAACCAATCGTTATTATAACACCGCGGTTATTTCAAAATAATTTATAATTTAAAACCAGAATATAATATCTCTTTCAAACCATATAAATACGATATCATTTATATTTTAAAGACTCAAATCAATATGATATCAAATATATCTTTTCAAAAATCATAGCCTTTTCAAATCTATATACCTTGAAACCATAGCTTTGAAACATAAATTTAATACTTAATGGTTTAAATACTATATTACTTCATAAAATAAAACAGCTTCTTTAAGTTTCACAATAAATTCCCAATATCAATTTGAACCTCCAAATAAATCATTTTAGTTCCCATATATTTCAAAGTTTAAATATTCTATATTTCAAAACTTTATAATTCATCTATTTCAATCTTTATATATTCTACTATTTCAAAATGGATTCTTTGATAATTTAATATATATCAAATCCAATTTCTATTATTTAAATTTGAAATATTTACTTACTAAACATATATTATTCAGGTAAAACCCTTAAACTTCAATAATAGGGTATTCTTTTAACTAATTAACTCGATAATATTCTTTAAATAAATTTGATATTCGTTTAAATCCTCAAATCAAAAAAATCAAGTTATAAGATCATACCCTTTCAAATCTTAATTTATTTACACTTCAAAACAAATTTTTCGAGGAAAATTCTTAAATACCTTAATTCAAATCATATTCACATTTATCTTCAACCTTACTTTTATTTGAGTTATTATAAACTCTATATATAATAGAAATTCAAATATATTCTTAACCATATTATATAAACGAAATCAACTTCATTATTTAGCTTATTTTAAATTTCGAAACAAATTTATACATAGCTAAATTCAAGAAATTTTTCTATAAACATATCAAAATTTAATATTTATTAAATCGTATTCTTTCCAAAATCATAGAAAATAATTTCAAAAATAATTATATATATACCGCGGTGCCTATATATAATTTTCTATCCTATGGTCAAGTGATACGGATATTTATCATTTCAATCCACAATTTAAAAATAAAATTGCGGTTGTATATCATTTCAAACCGCAATCCCGAATGAAATAAAAATGCATAGTAACTTGCAGTTTATACAATATAAATACAGCATCCATTCATCCATCATATCAATCATCAAAAATTTATCAATTTATCATCCAATTCAAACAATCGCATCAATAAATAACAATTATTTACTGACAGTTTATTTTTCAATAATGGACTAAATAACTGTTTAACTGTAGTTTATATGCAATAATAAATAAATTTATCTATCAGTTTACATGCGAAAATAAATTTAACTAAAATTTTAACTGGCAGTTTATATGCAATAATAAATTTAACTAAAATTTTAACTGGCAGTTTATATGCAAAATGAATTAAATAACAAGTAAGTTATATGAATGAAAATTTAACTGAGATAATGATGAAATATATGCCAAACACCTATAAATAAATTTCTAAACACAACATAAATTAATTTAATAAACATAAGATATTTTAGAAGTTATGAGTGGGTTAAAATACTCACCTTTGGGATTTAAATTGAATTTAAATCCAATTTAAACCCAAAAATTCATAAGCCTCGGTACTGGTCCAAAGCTGCAACAAAGTCTCCGGAATTTAATTACGATCCTAACGCAAGAAACCGTGTGAAATTCTGATATCGTATGTGGAAGTTATATAGATTTGAACATTTAAATTCCAAAATAAAATAAAATAAATAAAACACTTTCGTCCACGTCAGCACAAGCAACCGAACATCTCGTTGATATTGAAACCCTAACGCACGCAATACCCACCGTAGCCGCCACGAACCACGCCTCCTTCCACCAATTTTTACGGCCGCCACGATCGCCTTCGTCCAGATCCAACAACGTCGCCGCCCTCCTCTCTCCAGGCCGCACGCAGCCATGGCCGCGACCCCAACTCCGGTCTCCCCTATTGCATTCGCCGCTGTCACGCTTTCCGACCAATCACGGCGCAAATGATCACCTCCGGGCCCCCAATGACCGTATCGATCTGCATGCCTCGCCAATCTCTACACCTTCCCACTTCCTGATCGCCGAATCGTGGAAGATCCACCGTCAATTCTGACGACCAAATATGAACGACCGGCGGTTATTTAATTAATTTTGGACGCATGAAAACTCGAATCAAAAAACAAACACCACCATTGAATTTCGCGAGTCGAGTGCTTCAACATATATTTTTTCTGAAATTTTCCGAGGACTTTGAATTTTAGGCTTTGGATTTGATTTTTGAATTTGAAGTTGGATCTAGGGTTTGCAGCCATTGGAAGAAAAGAAGGAGCTGATGAAATTTTACGCGCAGACAAATGAGAATAGGCGGAGGCTAGGGTTTAGCAGGGATATATAGATAAAGATGAAATAGACAGATGGATCCGAATTATAACGTGCTAAACTATAATTGGCCCAAAAGCACGTTCTGACTCTGGAACGAAATTGGGTAAACCCATATATCAAAATAGGTGTTTTAAAATATTCTGAACGCGATGGAAAAAGTTTCACTTCCAAATTCCATCGTATGTAGAAGTTATGCTGAAATCAATATTTTCAAATTGATTTCAATTAAATTGGTTTCAAGGCGTTTCAAGCCCATACGATCAAACGACAAGTCCGATCGATACGAAACTTAAAATCCTACAATAATTCACTGTTACGGATCGGATGAAACTTGTTTCGTCGAAATCTGAGTCAGTGGCCAAAATGGCTATTTTCCCATTAATTAAATAAATTAATAATTAATTAATTAATTAAATCAAATTTTAAATTTAAATTTTAAAATTGAAAATTTTATCACCTTTATATTTCTCAAAAAATTTACAATGATTTAAACAAATTTAAATGTAAATTCAAAGAAGATTAATTTATATATTTAATATAAATCCTCAATTTTATTAAATTCAAAATTATAAATCAAATTTCCAATTATTCTATTAAATTCACTTTTCATCCTATTATTTAATTCATCGTTATCAAAAGGATGCAATTTACATTGGTTCACGATTGTTTATATTTATTTTCTTAGATTTCCTCTACATTTCCATTTATGCAATATTTTAAATATTAAATTTTCATTTAATTGCAATAAATCACACTATCGTAATTAAATTCAATAAATAAATGTTGGTTCCCATTCTTATTATTCACTAAACATCCTATTGTGAATAATATTTACGTTATTTCCCATTATTACCTTAATTTATACTAATCTAACCTTTAATTAGATTAATTTCTATTGATTACCCATTTTAATTTATTAGACTCCATTAACGTTAAATTATACTAAAGTTGTCGCTAACGGACAAGTGCTGAAATTGATTTCACATTAAGTGTTATTGATTATAAATTGAAATCCAAATAAATTCGTTTATTGATTCAAAATCTTGCTATTTAACAAAGTGACATTTTATGGGTATAATTGACAGTGAATTATATTACACATCATTAATGTATTAATTAATTTATTTCCCATTTAACGTGCTACTTAATCTCCTTTGATTACAACTGATTTCTAAATTTTATGCAACATACTAAAGAAATAAATACACATCTTAATTGATTCGTTTTTCCCATTCATTATAAATTAATGCACACATACAAATTTAGATCATAAATCCCATATATCATTCCATCTTGGTTCCATTCCTTTTCACATCAACTATCACTTTATGAATAAATTAGCATTTCCTATTCATTTTCTTACATTCACTTATATTCACTTTATAAATAAATTGGTATTCCATTTAATCCATTAATTATTATCTTTAATTGTTGCAATTCGTTATCTGATATAAATTTGTAATCTATTTCCTAATTTTAAAATTTCAATAAATTAAAACCTTACAATTGTTTACAAATAAAAATGGGGATTATACTAATTAAATTATTTATTGTCTTGCATTACTTTATTACCTCAATTCACATTCAATTTCCATTAATCAATATTTTATTTCATTGGTAAATTCAATACTTGCCTTTATTTACTTATATTTTAACTTATTACCCAAATGCAACAATTTAAAAGTTTACATTATTTTATAAATTTGAATTCCATTCTAGTTAACAATTTTATTCATGATTCAACATTTCTATTTGTTTTCTTATATTCAATTCCTTTGCACATTAATTCATTTACTAAAGTTTACAATCATTTATTTATTACTTACCTTCTTATTATATTAAATTAGTAGCATTTCCATTATACTTCTGATTATAACATTTCATTAGTTAATTTATTATTCCCGTTTGTTTCTTATATTAAACTTATAACCAAGTATGACAAAGATTCACAATTTCAATTGATTGCAATTACATTTTGAATTTGTAAATCTTAATTTCAATTGCTACATTTAAATTTCTAACATCTGCTTCGCTATAACTTCTAGAATTTTTATTTCTTCCTAAATTTAATTGAAAATTTTAAATTAAACTAACAAATTTATTAATCAAAATTTACGGGTCGTTACACTCTCCCCTACTCAAAACTTTTCGTCCCCGCAAAGAAAACGAGGGAAAAGAAGAATTAAATAAACAATACGTCTTATTCAAAATATTAAATTTGTAAACAAATAATGTACAAAATTTATTTCTTTAAATAAAATATACCTATTTTATAACCATTAAATCTTTTATACTTAAATAAATAAAGTTTGGAAAACATTTTCAAAATATTTTTAAGTCTGAAATTTTACGGAAAATTTTGGCAGAGTCTCCTTTGTACGGGGAGGCTCGAGAGAAAATAAAATATTAAATATAACAATATGTAACATATATTTACCGAATATGATATATATCCCAACACGGGAAACAATATAATAGCGCTATAAAACGTAATCCGAAAACGTACCAATTTGTCGGGCAATTTACGCTTAATTATGAATCCAAAAGCAGTAGCAATTGCTTCCATAACCTGTATTTCACTTATATCATCCAAAAGAGTTAATAATTATATAAAATGAAATTTTTGGCGTGTTTCAATCAATAGCAAACAAATCCATACAAACATCAATCATTCATATCAAACAAAGCAAATAGTTGTTCGGGTTCAAACATTAAATTGTACAGAATGAAATATAAACTACTTAACGCATCATTTACTCAACAGTTTTAGATGAAACTAAATAGATTATTTATTCATCCAAACAATTTTAAATTTCCTTACCCAAGAAACCATAACCAAAACAACAACAACGATTAGTTTATTCTTATTAATTGTATTCATTTTCATTTACTGCATGCAATTATTCATTTTCATTTTTTCAGGTCATGTAAGTTTCTTTTTATTGCATTACATTTATGCATTTATCAATTTCATTCATTTATTTAATGCTTGCATTTCTATTATATTTAATTATAGTAACATTTTAATTACGCTTAAATTTATAACTTTAAAACATCAATTCTTACAAATAAAGAATTTCATTAATTACTTTCATTACCTCAAGTTAATTACTTGTATAATATCTATTACATTTCCTTATTAACATTTTCAACTTTTATATCTGGTAAGTTATATATGTTTATAAGGATATAATTGAAAGTTATACAAGTTTATTCCTATTTCTTTTAATTAATTTAATGTTCAATGATAATATCCTTGTTTTATATGTTACACATTTCAATTTCTTTAATTTCCATTTATACATTAGCATTAAATTTCTTATTTTAATTAAATGTTTTAATTATTGGTAAAATTCCATTTTACTACACTCAATTGAACTATTAATTAACTGGAACTTAAGAACCAAATACCGGGTTTAAATTTTAAATTATTTAAAAATAATAGATAAATATATACTTATAACTTATATCTCCAATTATATTTAAAACAACTTAATATTTATAATTGTTTATCAAAATGAATCTATAGTAAAATTACTACAGTGGCCTTCCCATTTTGAAACTCAAAAATGAATGTCGATGATGCGTGCACTCATCACCGAAATTATTTTCCAGCGACAGAGAGGGGAGTACAAAACTTACTTCTTTCCAAAAATCTTCTTTAAAACAATTCTTCCAAATTATATTGAAATATTTATATCCGAAAATACTTCTAAAAATATTATTATTATATTCCAAAAATCATTGGAAAGAAATTTTCAAAACCCCAGAAATTTAGTTCTAAAATTTCCAATTTTCATTTATTTCATTTCCAATCTTATTTCAGCTATTATTTATATTTTCATTACCTAACAACTAATATATAGCAACCAAATATAACTTATTTATAAAATTTTACTTTATATATAGAAAATATAATAGGCAAAATTATTTCATTCACCTATATTCAAAACAAATATTGTGTCGGTCTGTCCTATTAAGTGTTTAGAAATCCTTATTGGTGTCATAGCGTCCTATGCATCAAACAGAATTTATAAATACAAAACGGAACAAATTAACACAATATCAAAACCTTTTTATAACACTAATAAATATGCTCTGTAACGACCCGGAAAATTTTAACAATTTTAATTGATTCTATAACGTATTTAATTGAATATTTGTGAAATCTTATAATAATTGAATTTTTAAATAAAATGTTTATATATTTAGAATACGTATATTTAAATATAGCAGATTGTAAATTTTCAAATAATTTTATGGAAGTTTATTTAATTGAGAAAACGTGTTGTCCAATTCAAGCTATTAATTGCTTTAATTGATTTTTGAATCAGTGCGTAACGGTTTCTTTTTACTACCATTAAAGATTTCTATTGCTTAATACTTTTTCAATCCAGGTAGACTTTTCCATTCGTAACCATTAATAAATTTGAGATCACCGACCTTGCTTTTATTATTCCTTGTAGTTTCGTGCACTGACTTTACCTTTTCTACTACCCATAATTTTCTCTATACGTTTCTTTTGCAATTGAAGCATATATTTATATTTATGGTGGTGCGTTTATTCTGGTCTCTCTTTATTTTTGTTTTTAACACTTGAAAGAATATCAAATCATCAAGCTAGTAGCATCCGTTCCTTCCCTCGCTTTCATAAGGCCTATAATATATAAACCACTTGCTTATAGATCCGAACACAACTTTGTCATCAAATTTAATGTGCCTTCCTCTCCCTATTATTTCGGTTCCAACCTTCCTAGTAAATGGCTTTAATAAATTTTGGCTAAATCATAGCTACGGACTTTTCAAATTTCTTTCATTTTATATTTATTTCCAATTCCTTCATTGCTTCAAAAATTTTGAACGTGCCTAATCATCTCAGCATGTATATATAATGTAAGCCTACCTTTCCTTGGAAAGCTATTTCTCACAAAAATTTCCTGATTTCTTTCCTTTTATCCATTTTTATATCCTTGACTTTCAAAACTCATTATGTGTTGTACAAACAAACAAAAATTTATTGCTTTAAGTGTATAGCTAAATCAACTATTGACCGTTACAATTTTTTTTTTTCATTTCAATTTATTACTTAAATAACGTTTTGATGAATTAATGGACAGCTTTACGTTTCTTTTGCTTTTGAAAACTTTATATTTATAGTGTACGTTTCTTTTGCATTTCAAAAATTTGAAACATGCTGCCCCATTTAAGCCATTAATTGTTTTAATTATTTTTCTTAATCAACATATAACCGTTGCTTTTTATTATTCTAGGATTTACATCCATACTTTAATCTCTGCTGTTCCATTTATTTCATTTGAAATCCAAATTTGTTTACCATTCATTTGTACGCCTCTTTCTCTTCCCTCTTTTACCTCTTCGTTTCCGTGTTTCTAGGAATATATATATATATATATATATATATATATATATATATATATATATATAGTATAGCATAGATTGCATCTTCTTTTCTCTCTGTAGGCTATTCGTTGCCCTCAAATTAATATTAAAAGAGGAGAGAGCTTTGTAAATATTATATAAAGTCATATAGCACGTTCACATATGAGATGCAAACCTACCTTTATATTTAAGAAACTAGCATTTTCTCTGTCGCCTAAAGAATGCCCTTCGCCATGTCATATTGCTTGAATCACGCATGCATTCTTCCTTTAAAAATCGCCTGTTCTCATCTCCCCTCCATCTTTTCTTATTTCTTCCAAACCTGAGCATGAGCTTTCTGCTTTCCTTGGCCTGCCTCCTCCCCATGGCTGCATGCATTAGTTGGCAAAACATTTCCTCTCTGGTTTTTAAAAGTAAGTACGCATTTTATTTGATATAAGTCTCTTTTATATATTAAGAACAGTATAGATTGTGCATAAGTTTTGTTTTATATGTTTACTGCAATTATGGGGATTTTGAATTCCATAACAGTTGAACTTTAAAAATAATAATATATTTCATAATAGTATATATATGATAATTGTTATATTTATAAACGTGTATATAAATATTTAACTTCTGTTCATATATAAATGTTAGTATATATTTATACTGTATTATGTATATTATTTTAAGATTTTACGGTATATAGTTTTTGACTTTTGTTAGCATATAGTTATCGTACGGCTTTTAGATACGTATGTTTTACTAACTAGTTGATAAGTAAAATATATATATAAATATACGCGTTTTATTTTACTATTGATAGCTTACGGTATATATGGTATAAGTTTGGCAGCCTTCTATTAATATACGTATTTTTATATGTTTTATATATTTGGTTATAACAGTTTCAACTATAATAAAATATGTTATTTTATTAGCTTTCATATGTTAGATATATAAAATATAGTATTTCAATTTTCGTTACTGTTTTGGTATATATATTATATAAAATTGGTGGGTATAAGTTTGATAGGTCAATTTATAATATATATATTTTTATGATTGTTTTAGTATTTTAGAGTCTACCGTACTATATTTTATTTTATTTTCAACAATTTACATAATTTATATCTAAATGTAGGTATATATATAAATTTCTATGGTAGTTTTACAGTATAAGTTATATCAATATTTTATAATTTCAACAGTATATGCTTTCAAAAGTTTATTTCATGTCAGCCTTAAGGTTGTTTGCACTGACTGATATACGTTGGATTTTTTTTTAAGGGATGTGTATTTTGATTTCAAGTATAGTCATATGTATAGTCATATACAAATTGGTAGAGGAAATGTTATATAGTATATATATGGTTATATTAATAAAGTCGGTCTGCACACCTATGTATATATATTAACCGAGGCATGCATATTTTGTTGCATATTTTATAAACTGTGTCTGCATATGTTGGCTAGTTGTATATAAGCTCACTTATCCTATTTGTCTTCCTTGATCCAATTCTGATTTGAATTCGTCTATTCCTATTATCAGCTTTGATCATTGAACCGTGTCCATCTAGCTTTGTTTTGGAATTCGGATCTGGATTTCATAACTCACTTCTTTTTCTCTGACCTCGAAAGGTGAGAAATCACTCACGATTAACATTCTTTTATTTACTAAATTTGATTTCAATTGAGACGACAATTGAAATATGAGGCTGTAGTTATTTCAATTGTTATATATGCTATTATCTGTAACTATTCACTTATGGGATATGACACCATATCCTATTGTTTATATATTTATTTTGATGATATATGCATGTTGTTATTATTATTTACATATCTGTTATCACTCTGCAAGTTCCCTGTTAGTATAGAAATCACTATGGGTTGAAATGATACATACCCGAAAAAACTTTGGAATAGGAGAAAATCGTTATGGTTTGAAGTGATAAACCCCAGCGATTTTCATTTAATTGAATTGGGATTACGGGTTGAAATGCTATCCACCCGTATACATTTAGTGTACGGATTGAAATGATAAATATCCGTAACACTTGACCATATGATAAGAAATATATACAGACATCGTTGGTCCATATATATAAATATTTTGAAATTTAATTCATTGTTTTGGAAAGAAATATATGGTCTTATTAAATGTTAATCCTTAAATTTTTTTATATATAAAGGTTAATGATATATAGATTTAATAATATTTAATTTAGTCAAAATTTGATTTAATACATAAATTATGCTAAATATTTATGTAAATTTTATTCCAAAAGTATTCTGCAATTTACTAAGATTGGGAGATAAATGTGGGTTTATCTAAATGGTATTTAAATAAGGATTTATTCAATAAAATCAATTTGAAATTTTTGAATGGGAAATTTAAGGGTATGATTTTGTAACTGGATTTTTATTTAAGTGATTTAATGAATATTTCACGTTTAAATAAATTAAAGAAAATATTGAGTAAAATGTAATTTAAGGTTACTTAAATAATATTGTATCTAATGAGGGATTATTTTAAGACTAGATAATAATGAGGTTAAATCGAGATCTATATGGAACTATTAAATTGAACATTTAATTAAATATTAAAGCTTTGAACTATATTGGGATTTAAATGGTTTATGTTGAGATTCAGATATGTATTTGAAATTAGTATAGTTGAATTTATTATTTAGAAACTAAATTGATTAAAAAGTTAGTTTGAAACGTTGAATACTTAAAGTTTTGAAATATATTGAACATAAAGGGTATTTTGTGATTTCAAATCCGAATTTGAGATCGATAAAAATTGAAGTGGTTATTTTAGAAATTGAGTTGAATTTAAATTAATAAATTGAGATTGAAATAGATTTAAATGGGGTGGTCGGGTTGATGTTAAACGATTTGTTAAGTTGAGGGAAGTGAAATTTCTTTACTGTACAAATTATTTAATATATAAAAATACTATTTGGGAAGTATAGAGATATTTGAAGTGAAAATGATATTTGGTTTTGAAGTATAAATTAAGTTGAAAAGACTACGGTGTTATAGTGTATATTTCTATCTTTTAGATAGTTCCATGGACCCTTAGAGGATGGTTATCCCAAACATCCTCTAAGTTAATTATATTTCAGTTGATATTTCACTTGAGTTAGATTTATAGATATAAGAATGTTAATCCTGACTCGAGTGTTTTGTGTTTTGCTTTACACTCGGGTCAGACTGAGAGATACAACATTTGAGACTCATCTTCGAAGTTGGAGCTTTGCTTGAAGATCCAGCTATCTATCCCTTCAGTCATCTAGTTGATTGGTTCAGAGAAGCCATCTGTTGCATTGGAGACTTCATTGCATTTGAACTATTCGGTTGTATTTTATTTCTAACTCTGAGGTAAATAGTAGCTTCATGAACTACTATTCTTTATCTATTCCGCTGCATTGTATTACTCTGTGTAAGTGATCTATGATCGATTTATTTACTGTATATTTTAAGTTTTGCCCAATTTTATTAACAATTCGGTATTTTGAATTATTCAAGTCGGACATGTACGGTTTTATTGTCGATTTGAATGGTCCAAAATAGCGGGTCGTTACAGTTGGTATCAGAGCTTTGGCTCTAGGCAAAACCTAGCATATATGGTAAATTCATTTACAGAATCAATTTCGTTCGAGTTGAATCCCTTCTTTTTGAATTGATTTCCTTTGAATTTTGGAATGTCCCTCGGTTCCGAAATTCATTCTTGTCTCTCCCTATTTATATTCGTTTGATTCTGGAGTATCCCATAACTCCACGGAATGAATTGTAAAGGGGGTGAAAACTCCTTTACAATTGGCATTGATTCATCGGAGATTTATGTATCCTCGGTTTACGATGCTGCTATACCTTGGTATGCCGAATTCTATCTCTGGCAATCGAATTTCGATTTGCTTTAGAATTCCGCATCAATTATATTCCTGAAGTCACGGTTGACCCGGTTAAGGTCGCCCGAGATTTATAGAAGTATATCCATCTTCTATTTTGTAATTTGATTTTCTCAACCTTGTTTGAGCCTATCTTCAAATCAAGATTATATTGATTAGAGTTCCCCTAAATTAAATCTCTATCTTTGTTTTGAAATCCATTCTTGAATCATCCTTTGAAAATCGGGTTTGTTGTATTTTAAAATTGTTTTATAAGAAATTATTATTTTGATAACTATGATTTTATTCTATATATAAAAGTGAAAATGTTTTCGATAAGGATTATATACCTATACATAAAACGAATAAGAAATGTTATTCTATATATAAAAGTTTTGAAAGGATTGGAAATTTTGAAAATTTATAAGAAAGTGATTTATATAAAAAGGATTTATAACTGAAGGGTTAAATTTGAAATTCGAGAATTGAATTCCGATATTTTGAAATTGGTTTTAAGATTTTGGGAAAATATATAAAAATAATATGATTTAAAAGTATTTTTCCGAATAAGAAATGTTTCAAATGGGTTCAAATGAATTCCAATAATTTTGAAGAAATTTCAAAGAAGTTTTCAAGAAAATAGAAGTCCAGAACTCACTTATGTCGCTGGAGAATAATTTCGGTGATGAGTGCACGCATCATCGACATTGATTTTCAAGTTTCAGAGTGGGGGAGAGGCCACTTTAATAGCTTCGCTATGCGAGTGATTTTGTAAAACCGTTTTTGATTTCAAATTCCGAAGTATAATTTGATATTTTCGAAAGATATATGTATATATTTGAAACAATTTAAAGTGAGACCGGTGTTCAGTCCTCGAGTTTTCAATTTGACTTGTAATAACTCTATAAAAAAATTGATTTCCAACTCTTAGATTTGAAATTTGATTTCATCGACTATTTTGAAGGTTCGAGCACTTCCAAATCAATGTTTAAAAGTTTTAAACTAAGAAATTTCGAAAAGTATAAATTTTTTTGATAAAGCATATAAGTTTAGTTTTGAAGAATATGACTTAAGTAAGTTTGAAACCTTTTGTTAAGTAAGTGAATATGACTATTTTTAATTATACTAATATGGAATTTAGTTTTGAACTGTTTTGGAAAAAAAAAATTAATTTCAAATAATGGTTTTCAAAAAGGTAAATTGGATATTTCTAATAGAAATAGATAGCTTAAAAGTTTTAAAGTGATGATTATAAATTTGGAAACCATTTTGAGTATAATTGATTTTGAGAAAATATTTGGTTTTGTAATTAAATTGAAATTAAAAACCAGTACTTATATGGTGATTTTGGAAATGAATTTGTTTGACTTGAATTTAATTTGGAAACAGGGATAATTTTCTAAACCTATTATTTTGGGAACTTTGAAATTTAGATACTTAATTTGGAAGAAAATTTGGTGAAATCCTATATGATTTTGAAACTGAATTGATATTGAAATAATTTGAAATTGAGAACCTTATATTGTTAAGCACTTGATTTGGGAGTGGTCGAACTTATATAAAATGGATTTGTATAAGTATGAAGTGATTTGAAATCTATTGATTTGAAAGGTACTCAATTTGGAAAGAGAATTTTTTTTATAAATCGAAGTCTATATAAGTATGATTTGATATACTATTGATTTGGAAAGTATTCGATTTGAAAATGGAATCTTATATATATATATGGATTTTATATAAGTATGATATTTGAAAGTATTTGAAAAGGTACTATATGATATATATTTTCGAAGTAAAGATATGGAAAGTGCCTTCTGCTTGATATCCGCTTTGTGGCCATATCGTGGATTCATTCTATCGATGTTATTCTCTATGATTTTCGGCTTTCCGGATGTAATACTCGAGTGTTTCCCACTGTGGCGTAACCCATGGTTTTTTTTTCTCTCGTGACTGCATAGCGCAACTTGCTGGCTGAGTCTTGCCTAGGGGTACGGATTGTTTCCTGGGGGATCCAGGCGTAACCATTGTGTATCCTGCAATCTGTGTAGATCGCGAATAGTAGCGCAAGTGCCTGGCTGAGTCTTGCCTAGGGGTACGGATTGCTTCCTGGGGGATCCAGGCGTAACCATTGTGTATCCTGCACTCTACTAGTCATCATGGCGTAACTTGCAGGGCTGAGAAAGCTTACGGATATGGATTGTTTCCTGGGAGACCCAGGCGTAACCATTGTGTATCTGTGAACCATGGTCGGACAAAGGTTTTGGTTTGGTTGTTTGTTTGGATTGTACTTTCCATATCTGTTTTTAAAAGGTTTTTCAAGTATTTTCACTGGGTGTTGAAACAGGTCTACTAAGTACTTGAAGAATTCTAGCTTTGTGCCTGATCAACGCATAGCCAGAGTTTGCAAGAACGAGGATAAACTTGTTAAAACATCGAGTTATAATAATATTTTCGAAAGAAAGATTTATTTCGATATAAATGTATTATTATAAAGGTATTTATTATAAAAGTATTTTTCCCAACAAAGAAATTTTGTATTAATATTTGAAATTAAAATTCTTATGGTTTGAAATAAATTATTCGTGCCCGATTCTATTCTTTTGAATCTACCTCATCTGCTCAGCTTCATTTTTCACCTATATTCCGTTTTCGGAATCTACCTTCCTTTCCTTTTTGAATAAATCTTTTAAATATTGCTTATTTGTATACTACATTGTTTTATATAAAATTTTAGTGTTATAAATATTTTTGAAGTTATAAATTAAATAAAACATCTTTAAAGAAAATGATTATTAATTTATTGATAATATTTTAAAGGTATCTTGAGATAAATTAAAAATTTCATAAATTTTGGATTTAATATTTTCAATAGTCTTTGTAGATAGAAGTAATAATGTAAATAATTGTTTGCAAAGGAGTTTGAGAAGTATTAAATATTAAAGAAAATTTAATTTCAAATGAAATTTTCAAATAAATATTTTAAATAAAATTTATATAGTTTTGAAATTTATTGTTTATCTTGGCTTTCAATCTATTTTTTTTCTGGTTGTTTTATTCTCCAACCTCCTTCCTTTTCGGGGACGAAAAGTTTTGAGTGGGGGAGAGTGTAACGACCCGGAAAATTTTAACAATTTTAATTGATTCTATAACGTATTTAAATGAATATTTGTGAAATCTTATAATAATTGAATTTTTAAATAAAATGTTTATATATTTAGAATACGTATATTTAAATATAGCAGATTGTAAATTTTCAAATAATTTTATGGAAGTTTATTTAATTGAGAAAACGTGCTGTCCAATTCAAGCTATTAATTGCTTTAATTGATTTCTGAATCAGTGCGTAACGGTTTCTTTTTACTACCGTTAAAGATTTCTATTGCTTAATACTTTTCCAATCCAGGTAGACTTTTCCATTCGTAACCATTAATAAATTTGAGATCATCGACCTTGCTTTTATTATTCCTTGTAGTTTCGTGCACTGACTTTACCTTTCCCGCTACCCATAATTTTCTCTATACGTTTCTTTTGCAATTGAAGCGTATATTTATATTTATGGTGGTGCGTTTATTCTGGTCTCTCTTTATTTTTGTTTTTAACGCTTGAAAGAATCTCAAATCACCAAGCTAGTAGCATCCGTTCCTTCCCTCGCTTTCATAAGGCCTATAATATATAAACCACTTGCTTATAGATCCGAACACAACTTTGTCATCAAATTTAATGTGCCTTCCTCTCCCTATTATTTCGGTTCCAACCTTCCTAGTAAATGGCTTTAATAAATTTTGGTTAATCATAGCTACGGACTTTTCAAATTTCTTTCATTTTACATTTATTTCCAATTCCTTCATTGCTTCGAAATTTTTGAACGTGCCTAATCATCTCAGCATGTATATATAATGTAAGCCTACCTTTCCTTGGAAAGCTATTGCCCATAAAAATTTCCTGATTTCTTTCCTTTTTATCCATTTTTATATCCTTGACTTTCAAAACTCATTATGTGTTGTACAAACAAACAAAAATTTATTGCTTTAAGTGTATAGCTAAATCAACTATTGACCGTTACAATTTTTTTTTTCATTTCAATTTATTACTTAAATAACGTTTTGATGAATTAATGGACAGCTTTACGTTTCTTTTGCTTTTGAAAATTTTATATTTATAGTGTACGTTTCTTTTGCATTTCAAAAATTTGAAACATGCTGCCCCATTTAAGCCATTAATTGTTTTAATTATTTTTCTTAATCAACATATAACCGTTGCTTTTTATTATTCTAGGATTTACATCCATACTTTAATCTCTGCTGTTCCATTTATTTTATTTGAAATCTAAATTTATTTACCATTCATTTGTACGCCTCTTTCTCTTCCCTCTTTTACCTCTTCGTTTCCGTGTTTCTAGGAATATATATATATATATATATATATATATAGTATAGCATAGATTGCATCTTCTTTTCTCTCTGTAGGCTATTCGTTGCCTCAAATTAATATTAAAAGAGGAGAGAGCTTTGTAAATATTATATAAAGTCATATAGCACGTTCACATATCAGATGCAGACCTACCTTTATATTTAAGAAACTAGCATTTTCTCTGTTGCCTGAAGAATGCCCTTCGCCATGTCATGTTGCTTGAATCACGCATGCATTCTTCCTTTAAAAATCGCCTGTTCTCACCTCCCCTCCATCTTTTCTTATTTCTTCCAAACCTGAGCATGAGCTCTCTCCTTTCCTTGGCCTGCCTCCTCCCCATGGCGGCATGCATTAGTTGGCAAAACGTTTCCTCTCTGGTTTTTAAAAGTAAGTACGCATTTTATTTGATATAAGTCTCTTTTATATATTAAGAACAGTATAGATTGTGCATAAGTTTTGTTTTATATGTTTACTGCAACTATGGGGATTTTGAATTCCCTAACAGTTGAACTTTAAAAATAATAATATATTTCATAATAGTATATATATGATAATTGTTATATTTATAAACGTGTATATAAATATTTAACTTCTGTTCATATATAAATGTTAGTATATATTTATACTGTATTATGTATATTATTTTAAGATTTTACGGTATATAGTTTTTGACTTTTGTTAGCATATAGTTATCGTACGGCTTTTAGATACGTATGTTTTACTAACTAGTTGGTATGTTAAATATATATATATATATATATACGCGTTTTATTTTACTATTGATAGCTTATGGTATATATGGTATAAGTTTGGCAGCCTTCTATTAATATACGTATTTTTATATGTTTTATATATTTGGTTATAACAGTTTCAACTATAATAAAATATGTTATTTTATTAGCTTTCGTATGTTAGATATATAAAATATAGTATTTCAATTTTCGTTACTGTTTTGGTATATATATTATATAAAATTGGTGGGTACAAGTTTGATAGGTCAATTTATAATATATATATTTTTATGATTGTTTTAGTATTTTAGAGTCGACCGTACTATATTTTATTTTATTTTCAACAATTTACATAAGTTATATTTAAATGTAGGTATATATATAAATTTTCTATGGTAGTTTTACAGTATAAGTTATATCAATATTTTATAATTTCAACAGTATATGCTTTCAAAAGTTTATTTCATGTTAGCCTTAAGGTTGTTTGCACTGACTGATATACGTTGGATTTTTTTTTTAGGGATGTGTATTTTGATTTCAAGTATAGTCATATGTATAGTCATATACAAATTGGTAGAGGAAATGTTATATAGTATATATTTGGTTATATTAATATAGTCGGTCTGCACACCTATGTATATATATTAACCGAGGCATGCATATTTTGTTGCATATTTTATAAACTGTGTCTGCATATGTTGGCTAGTTGTATATAAGCTCACTTATCCTATTTATCTTCCTTGATCCAATTCTGATTTGAATTCGTCTATTCCTATTATCAGCTTTGATCATTGAACCGTGTCCATCTAGCTTTGTTTTGGAATTCGGATCTGGATTTCATAACTCACTTCTTTTTATTTGGACTCGAAAGGTGAGAAATCACTCACGGTTAACATTCTTTTATTTACTAAATTTGATTTCAATTGAGACGACAATTGAAATATGAGGCTGTAGTTATTTAAATTGTTATATATGCTATTATCTGTAACTATTCACTTATGGGATATGACACCATATCCTATTGTTTATATATTTATTTTGATGATATATGCCTGTTGTTATTATTATTTACATATCTGTTATCACTCTGCAAGTTCCCTGTTAGTATAGAAATCACTATGGGTTGAAATGATACATACCCGAACAGACTTTAGAATAGGAGAAAATCGTTATGGGTTGAAATGATAAACCCAAGCGATTTTCATTTAATTGAATTGGGATTACGGGTTGAAATGCTATCAACCCGTATACATTTAGTGCACGGATTGAAATGATAAATATCCGTAACACTTGACCATATGATAAGAAATATATACAGACATCGTTGGTCCATATATATAAATATTTTGAAATTTAATTCATTGTTTTGGAAAGAAATATATGGTCTTATTAAATGTTAATCCTTAAATTTTTTTATATATAAAGGGTAATGATATATAGATTTAATAATATTTAATTTAGTCAAAATTTGATTTAATACATAAATTATGCTAAATATTTATGTAAATTTTATTCCAAAAGTATTCTGCAATTTACTAAGATTGGGAGATAAATGTGGGTTTATCTAAATGGTATTCAAATAAGGATTTATTCAATTAAATCAATTTGAAATTTTTGAATGGGAAATTTAAGGGTATGATTTTGTAACTGGATTTTTATTTAAGTGATTTAATGAATATTTCACGTTTAAATAAATTAAAGAAAATATTGAGTAAAATGTAATTTAAGGTTACTTAAATGATATTGTATCTAATGAGGGATTATTTTAAGACTAGATAATAATGAGGTTAAATCGAAATCTATATTGAACTATTAAATTGAACATTTAATTAAATATTAAAGCTTTGAACTATATTGGGATTTAAATGGTTGATGTTGAGATTCGGATATGTATTTGAAATCAGTATAGTTGAATTTATTATTTAGAAACTAAATTGATTAAAAAGTTAGTTTGAAACGTTGAATAGTTAAAGTTTTGAAATATATTGAACATAAAGGGTATTTTGTGATTTCAAATCCGAATTTGAGATCGATAAAAATTGAAGTGGTTATTTTAGAAATTGAGTTGAATTTAAATTAATAAATTGAGATTGAAATAGATTTAAATGGGGTGGTCGGGTTGATGTTAAACGATTTGTTAAGTTGAGGGAATTGAAATTTCTTTACTGTACAAATTATTTAATATATAAAAATACTATTTGGGAAGTATAGAGATATTTGAAGTGAAAATGATATTTGGTTTTGAAGTATAAATTAAGTTGAAAAGACTACGGTGTTATATTGTATATTTCTATCTTTTAGATAGTTCCATGAACCCTTAGAGGATGGTTATCCCAAACATCCTCTAAGTTAATTATATTTCAGTTGATATTTCACTTGAGTTAGATTTATAGATATAAGAATGTTAATCCTGACTCGAGTGTTTTGTGTTTTGCTTTACACTCGGGTCAGACTGAGAGATACAGCATTTGAGACTCATCTTCGAAGTTGGAGCTTTGCTTGAAGATCCAGCTATCTATCCCTTCAGTCATCCAGTTGATTGGTTCAGAGAAGCCATCTGTTGCATTGGAGACTTCATGGCATTTGAACTATTCGGTTGTATTTTATTTCTAACTCTGAGGTAAATATTAGCTTCATGAACTACTATTCTTTATCTATTCCACTGCATTGTATTACTCTGTGTAAGTGATCTATGATTGATTTATTTACTGTATATTTTAAGTTTTGCCAAATTTTATTAACAATTCGGTATTTTGAATTATTCAAGTCGGACATGTACGGTTTTATTGTCGATTTGAATGGTCCAAAATAGCATATATATATATTTAACTTATCAACTAGTTAGTAAAACATACGTATCTAAAAGCCGTACGAAAACTATATGCTAACAAAAGTCAAAAACTATATACCGTAAAATCTTAAAATAATATACATAATACTGTATAAATATATACTAACATTTATATATGAACAGAAGTTAAATATTTATATACACGTTTATAAATATAACAATTATCATATATATACTATTATGAAATATATTATTATTTTTAAAGTTCAACTGTTAGGGAATTCAAAATCCTCATAGTTGCAGTAAACATATAAAACAAAACTTATGCATAATCTATAATGTTCTTAATATATAAAAGAGACTTATATCAAATAAAATGCGTACTTACTTTTAAAAACCAGAGAGGAAACGTTTTGCCAACTAATGCATGCCGCCATGGGGAGGAGGCAGGCCAAGGAAAGGAGAGAGCTCATGCTCAGGTTTGGAAGAAATAAGAAAAGATGGAGGGAAGATGAGAACATGCGATTTTTAAAGGAAGAATGCATGCGTGATTCAAACAACATGACATGGCGAAGGGCATTCTTCAAGCAACAGAGAAAATGCTAGTTTCTTAAATATAAAGGTAGGTATGCATCTGATATGTGAACGTGCTATATGACTTTATATAATATTTACAAAGCTCTCTCCTCTTTTAATATTAATTTGAGGGCAACGAATAGCGTACAGAGAGAAAAGAAGATGCAATCTATGCTATACTATATATATATATATTCCTAGAAACACGGAAACGAAGAGGTAAAAGAGGGAAGAGAAAGAGGCGTATAAATGAATGGTAAATAAATTTAGATTTCAAATGAAATAAATGGAACAGCAGAGATTAAAGTATGGATGTAAATCCTAGAATAATAAAAAGCAACGGTTATATGTTGATTAAGAAAAATAATTAAAACAATTAATGGCTTAAATGGGGCAGCATGTTTCAAATTTTTGAAATGCAAAAGAAACGTACACTATAAATATAAAGTTTTCAAAAGCAAAAGAAACGTAAAGCTGTCCATTAATTCATCAAAACGTTATTTAAGTAATAAGTTGAAATGAAAAAAAAATTGTAACGGTCAATAGTTGATTTAGCTATACACTTAAAGCAATAAATTTTTGTTTGTTTGTACAACACATAATAAGTTTTGAAAGTCAAGGATATAAAAATGGATAAAAGGAAAGAAATCAGGAAATTTTTGTGAGCAATAGCTTTCCAAGGAAAGGTAGGCTTACATTATATATACATGCCGAGATGATTAGGCAGGTTCAAAAATTTTGAAGCAATGAAGGAATTGGAAATAAATATAAAATGAAAGAAATTTGAAAAGTCCGTAGCTATGATTTAGCCAAAATTTATTAAAGCCATTTACTAGGAAGGTTGGAACCGAAATAATAGGGAGAGGAAGGCACATTAAATTTGATGACAAAGTTGTGTTCGGATCTATAAGCAAGTGGTTTATATATTATAGGCCTTATGAAAGCGATGGAAGGAACGGATGCTACTAGCTTGATGATTTGAGATTCTTTCAAGCATTAAAAACAAAAATAAAGAGAGACCAGAATAAACGCACCACCATAAATATAAATATACGCTTCAATTGCAAAAGAAACGTATAGAGAAAATTATGAGTAGTGGGAAAGGTAAAGTCAGTGCACGAAACTACATGGAATAATAAAAGCAAGGTCGATGATCTCAAATTTATTAATGGTTACGAATGGAAAAGTCTACGTGGATTGGAAAAGTATTAAGCAATAGAAATCTTTAACGGTAGTAAAAAGAAACCGTTACGCACTGATTCAGAAATCAATTAAAGCAATTAATAGCTTGAATTGGACAACACGTTTTATCAATTAAATAAACTTCCATAAAATTGTTTGAAAATTTACAATCTGCTATATTTAAATATACGTATTCTAAATATATAAACATTTTATTTAAAAATTCAATTATTATAAGATTTCACAAATATTCAATTAAATACGTTATAGAATCAATTACAATTGTTAACATTTTCCAGGTCGTTACATGCTCTCTCATGTATATATATATACCCTCAACGACTCCCATAGGGTAATACTACCCTATTAGTAAAGAGTCAGACCCCACAAAGCTAAGGTTTATCGCTAAACCAAAGCTCTGATACTACATTGTAACATCCCGCCTTTTTCGCAGGCTTTAAATCGACACACGTGCCATTTCAAACCATACGCAAGGGCGGATTGTTATGGGGTAAATCAGAAAAAAACAAGAAGAAAGTAGAACAAAATAAAATCTCACAGCGGAAGGATAAAATATAATAATCAACTATACAGTTTATAAAGCTGTTTTACAAAATATTCGATTTATCAGAGTTACACATACCAATAACAATGAAGTGGAACAGTATGAGTATGGTGGACTAATAATAATAATAATAATATAAATCTCCGTCTTCGTCCTCCAGAGCTAAGCTCTTCGAAATCCTGAAACGCTTGGACTGACCCGGGCGAATTAAAAAGACAAAACACTCGAGTCATAACTAAAAGATCTTATGTAAGTTAAATTAACAGAAATAAATATGAGTGCAATAACTCAAGAGATGCTCGGGATTTACATCTCTTAAGGATCCGTTAAACTATTTACTATGTAGTATATTTCGCTATTATAATAGTGTATAGTTGTAAAATAAACTTACTTTTAAATAGCGTTAAGGCTTTACATTTTCCACCTTAACACGTAAAATGCCAATAGTCTATACAGTACCGTAATATCTCCGGATCGGGAGGCTACCAGAGGATACTCCATATATACGACACAAATAGTGTAACGACCCATAATTTTCGATTATTAAAATATTAATTAAATAATATTTTATAATTTTATATTGAAATAAAACTAAAAAAAATTGATGTTACATGGAGAAGAATAACTAGAATGTAATGTTAGTAATGTTAAATAAGGTAATTGCTAACTATTTTAATCTAATTTCCAATTAATTGAAGTGACTTTAAGGTTATAATTAGTTATAACTAAAAATAAGGAAATACATTGAAAGTTGAAATTATATGTAATCAATTAGAATTGGCTAATATTGAATATGAAATAAGTGGTGTTGTCTGAACGCTACTGATAAATATTTAAAGTAATTTCAAACTCATTGAAATACATTGTAGGTTGACTTGGTTATGATTGTAAATAATGAAATAAATTAAATGATGTAGATGGTGAACTTGTATGTAGTTAATTGAAATAGGTTAATATTGAATATAAAACCTTTTTGGGTAAGCAAATTATAACCCTTGGTTGTAAAGAATAAGATAAGGGGTATGAATTATTATTATAAACGATTGTATTAACTATTTTCTCATTAATTTATCGTTTTAATATTGAATGGTTAATTAATTGAATTAAGGCAATTGAATGTTGGGTTTAATTTTGGAATTGTATGTTAGTGATTAAAATAATTGTAACATTATTTGATGATAAGTTGAAATAAGGAAATGAATTAAATGTTATATAAAAGGGGAAATTATATGAAATTAATGGAAAATTGAGTATAATCAGGATTGTGTAAGTAGTCATAGCATTTGTTGTTAATAATAATCTTGTAAATGCGATTAAGTAAGTAAAAGGTAACATTTGTCATTCATCACCTATTTATTTAATCCATTGAAATTAAATTGAAAATCAATTGCAGTTAATCTAATTACCTACTACAGTTAATATGAACTAAAGTGATAAATATAGAAGATTGAGGTAATGAAATGGTAAACCAATGTTAAGTGTATATATATATATATATATATATATATATATATAATATGATAATTGATTGAATAATAAGATTAAAAAAAACAAAATAAGTATATGTTGGAATTTAAATTAATTAATGAATTTATTGTCGTTAATTTGACTTGGAATCTTCTAATAAAAGGAAAAGATAATTTATTTGAAATTAATGGCGTTTAATGAAAGAAATCTACGTTTGTTATAATCCATTATAAGTGTAATTTTGAAATTAATTACAATTATGTCAATTTGGGATCTTTCAATTTTAAAAAAAAAGAAACATTAATATTAATTTTTGGATTTAACGAAAGAAACATAAATGATTGTATATAAAAATAAAAAGAACATTTTAATGAAAATAAAACAAACATTTCATTTTTAAGGTAAAAATAATTCTATATAAAGAAGAAAAAAATGAATTTTAAAACAATATTTTACAGTCATTAAATATACATTTGAGGCTGTATATAAGTGATTTTAACACTAATCTTGAAGTTTAAATTTAATTGACATTTTAGGTTGTGCAATTCCCCTATGAGAAAAACATTATTTTGAAAGAAAAAAAAAACTTGAATTTGAGTTCTAGATCATCTTTTATTTTTTTTAACGTTACACTGGTTATTGTATTCAAATTTATTTACTATATGTTAATTATGTGTAAACGAGTGTGAAAAAGGGTATATTCAGTGATAATATATTTAATTGAGTGGATCATGCAATTAACTAGATCCTAAGTGGTCCCTTCGTTTCCTTGTTATTCAATACACCTGTCACCATTTCCACATTTGGTTTTATTGCAATTCTGTGATGTAATTGAAACGTGAATTAATATCATTTCTTATTCTTCCGTTTTGTTTATCTATTTCCCAAAGCATCTACTTAGATCATACAGTTTGTTTTATTTGTCCCTTCCATACATATTTCATTTGTCACTTCCCTTTCTTCTTTTGTTTTATATCATATATCATTCTTTCCCCTAGAAATTTCTTATTTTTCAAACATCAGACCTCTATTTGTTCCCTCAAAGTCTCAATGTCAACATAGCTTTATACCTCTACTTAATTGTTGCCAATTCATTTTACTAAAGCTATGTTTAGAAAAAGAAAAGAATAAAAAAGTGTGACCATCCATTTCTTTCTTAACCACATCCGTACCTTTCCTCATCGCCTTGCCTTCTTTTGCGAGAAGCCTCCAAAAAAATTGAACAATGAGAATTAGCCTTAATGGTTTTGGCTTTCCACTTCTTGCTTTGTTTTGGGTACATCAAATTTGAAAACGTGAGTTATTAAAGTTTCTTATTTTAAGAATTAAATATGTATGTATTTTTATTTTATTTTATATCCTTATAACCTGAATATCTTCCTCATACGAGCTTTGATACATGCGTAGTTTATTCCCTTGGACTCGTATTGGAATTCCTAATAACATAAAATAGGTTTGGCTGAGTTTGGAGACTACTGGAAAAGGCATCTTTGTTTGGATTTTTGCGTTCTAAATATCAAAGGTGAGTGTTTTGACCCACCCAAGAATACTAGATTATCTTATGCTAGTTAAATTAAATTTATAATGTGATTAGAAATTTATTAATTGCTTTTGGTATTATTAGATTGTCATTTTAAGTTAAATTTGAATTTATATTGAATTGAATTTGCCATTTATTTAATAATGAATATAAATTGCAAGTTATACACCTGATAATGATAATCAATTGATTGTTGTGATTTATTGGCTGATTTGATGTTGGATTGTGATGGATGTTATTGGTTGTCATTTTGGATGATTAGATGTTTATTTATGTATATATCTTTGTTACCACTATGGATTGAAATGAGAACTCGAGCGTTTTCCATTGATTTGGAAATTTTGATTTGGATACTGGTTGAAATGACATATAACCATGTAATTTCTTTAATTTGGATTATTTATTAGAATTGTATTATTTGAAAGATTTAAGTTTTAAATTTAAAATTCGGATCTATTTTAATTAAAATGATTAAGATTGGTATTTTTGAATCGTTTGAAATCTTTTAAATAATTAAATCCACATTGTACACTTGATAGGAGATGAAATTCCTGTTATACATCTCTGAATCCATTATAGTAATATTTCTATTCTACTTATTTTGATTTGACTTACATATGATCTTTTAGTCCTGACTCGAGTGTTTTGTCTTTTTATTACGTTCGAGTCAGTCTGAGCTTTTTTAGTGTATTGAAGACCATTATATTTTGAAGGATGAAGACGGAGACGAGTCTACTATTTATTATTAATTATTCCACTACATCATGTGTTCCGCTGCATTATTTATTTATTTCTACTGTATGTATAACTCTGATTTGTATTGTAAAGGTGTAATCAAATGTTATTTGTAAAACAGCTTCATGAACTGTTTATTTGATTTTTATATTTTGTCGTTCCACTGTGAGATTCTGTGTTTTATCTTTCCTTCTTTTCCATTATTTTCTTATTTACTTCATTAACAGTCTTACCTTTTGAATGATTTTAGTTGACATGTGTGGTTTATTGTCGATTTAAATCGTCCAAAAGGGTGAGATGTTACAGTTGGTATCAGAGCGTTGGTTTAGACATACCTTAGCATGTTGGGGTTAACTCATTAGAGATAGGGTAGTAATACCCTAGAATGAGTTGTCTAAGTGTATATATGAGAGCGTGTATTTGTTAGTTTTATAAAAGTGTTTTATATAAGTTTTGAAATGAATTTTTTTCTTAATATTATATGATATGCAAAGGATTAAATTTTTATAACTAATATAGTTATTTGTAATGTGTTTGATTTATGAAATGGTAATATTTAGTTATTATCTTTATTGTTGATTAGTTGCGTTTTATCAGTTTAAAAGCATTGGCTAATTATTGTTGTTGTGAATTTTGTTCTAATTGACCGTAGTTCAACTATTGAAAAAAAAATTATTTAGATATTTTGGATAATCAAAACCTTCTGAATTAGTATGAATTTAATGTGAATTGATTATAAATAAAACTATAACTTGTAAATTGTTATGAAATAAATGGATGTTATAATAAATGGTTATAAATAAAGTTGTGATAACTTTAAACCTGAACAATGTCTTATAAAAAGGAATTATGTTTTTATAATTTGGTTATAAACTTAAGAAAATTCCTTATGAAATGATTTGGTAATAAATGTAATATTAAATGAGAAATATTACATGTGGAATGAATGTAATTTAAATTGAAGAGAAATATAAGCAATATTATGAGAATGAATAAATTAATGTTATATGTTAAATGGAGAAATTATGTGAAACAAATATTAAAGTATGAAATGATACTTTCATTAATCAATGAGATTAATAATGAATTTAGTTGAAGTATAATTGTGATGAATCAAATTGAAATAAATACGTAAGTTGTGCGTATATTATTTTATTCGCATAATTAATTTGATTCGGATTTGAGTACGTAAGTTTGAGGTGAATTACACCATTTCGCATTAGAATTTTTCATTCGATTCTTGATGGTGAATATTGATATGGATTTTTGGTTTGATTCTACAGTTCTCTATCATAGTATATGGCTATGCAAGGAGAATGATAGTTTCTAGTCAAGAAACCATGTCGAAGTCTGCATTAGGGAAGTTGAATGGACAATACTAGTTCGAAAGCGAACTTGTGTGATCGAGCGAATGATCGAATGTAATGTTGCGAAATGATGACATGTGTACATCTTATGTTCTAATATTATTGATATGCTTTGGCATTGAAATTGAAAGTTGTTGGGTTGGATATCTTTGTAATTTAAATTGGGATTTTCTTTTATGAAAAACTACTATTAATTTAAAACCATTTTTCAAACTACTTTCTTTTATTTTCCTTATACAAGCTATTTTCTTTAATTTTTCTTATACAAACTATTTTATTTTCAAACTATTTTATTTTCAAACTATTTTACAAACTATTTTATTTACAAACTATTTTCCACAACCATTTTATATACCAAACTATTTCACAAAATGATTGTACATATAAAAAAAAGAACTATTCTAAATTCAAAACCTTTTGCAAAGCAAAAATGTTCAATTCCATATGGATCTTCATGCAGCGTAATTGATTTGCAAATTTTTTTATTCTTGCATAAGACAGACTTTATATAAGTATAAGGTGATTTTTAAAAATGTTGATTTTGGAAGGTTTTGGATCTGAAGAGATAAATCTTATATATAACGAAATTTATATAAGAATGATTTGATATAATTGAGACTATTGATTTTGGAAAATACTCTTCTGAAAATGAAATCTTATATATGATGGAATTTATATAAGTGCAATATTTGAAGCTATGATTCTGAATGGTGACTATATATGGTATGATATATTTTGAAATAAATGATATGGGAAGTACCTTCCATCGGACCCCTTTGGTGGGTCATTTGTTGGATCCCTTTGGTGGGTCATTATCGGATCCCTTTGGTGGGTCATTATCGGATCCCTTTGGTGGGTCACTTATTATATTCATTTGATATTATTGGATAGCGTAAATCGAGGGGTGAGATGCCTACAGCTATAATTGATTCCGCTGGATAGCGGCATAACCATTGCGTAACTGCAATCCATGGGGGAACGTACTTTCCATATCTATTTTCAACGATTTTAAGTATTTTCATTGGGTGTTGAAACAGGTCTGCTAAGTACTTGGAGAATTCTAGCCATGCGTCTGATCAACGCATGGCCAGAGTATGCAAGAACAAGGATAAACCTGTTAAAACATTGAGTTATAAAAGTAATTTGATAAAGTATTATATAAAAGATATTTTTATCATTTGTCCTTTCTAAATACTTTAAAATGTTTAAATATTGTTTATTTATGTACAACATGGTTTAGTAGTAAATTATTAGTGTTCTAAATATTGTGAGAAGTTATTAATTAAATAAAACATTTTAAAGTTAATGATTATTGATTTATTAATGATGTTTAAAAGTATTTTGAGATTTAAAACTAATAAAATTTAAACATAATGTATTTAAGGTTTTCAATAGCTTCTTTTTAAATATAAGTAATGATGTAAGTAATTGTTTTCAAATAATTTACATATATTTAAAAAGATGTTATTTAAATTACTGAAATGGTATTAATAAATGAAGCAAAAAAATTTAGAATATGTAATCATTGAATATTTTGTTAACTAACATGAATAAAATA
Organism: Allium cepa; assembly: GCA_030765085.1. Lineage (NCBI taxonomy): Eukaryota > Viridiplantae > Streptophyta > Magnoliopsida > Asparagales > Amaryllidaceae > Allium > Allium cepa. Next base: position 173,278,154 of record CM060932.1, read on the forward strand.
AACTTGTATAACACTCAATTACATGCTTAAAACACATATAATTACCAAAAATGTTTAATAAGTTGAAATGTTAATAGAATATGTAATAGAATATTATACAGGTAAAACTTAAGTAATGGAAGCGTTCAATGAAATTATTTCTAAATAAGAATTTTGATGAACAAGAAATGTTATGTATGTAAGTTAATATTGTGAAATAATTTATATATGTACATGTAAGAAAAAGAAAAGGACGTTATATGAGAAAAAAAAGAATAGTAATGTAAAAAAAAGAAGAAACCAATTGAATAAACTTAAATATTGTGTTGAAATTATTGGTTATTTTGGCTTTTGAGATGATAGGAAAGGATACTTCTAACTCTATAAGGATGTATAGATAATATATCAAGTATTTATCTAAGGCTATTGAACATAGGGTACACTTAATAGTCTATTTATCATCTTGTACGACTAAAAATGTCTGAACCTGAACAAATCATCAGTTTGGTTGCTATGGACATATGGTTGATTCCTTTGTTACATATGATGGTCATGTTGTTTGTTTGCATGTAACTATTATTATATTGTGTTGATTTGTTTGTTATTAATTGAAGCAACTTAAATATATCTCTTTTCACGTATTATTAACTTCTTTGGATTTTACAAGTGATGTACAAGTTTATGGAAATAATAGCTACTGCTTTTGGTTTCATAAATTAAGCGTTCTTTTCCCGACTAATAGGTATATTTTTGGATTACAGGTTTCTAGCAATATTATATTGTCTCCCATGGTTTGGGATGCTTATTTTTTTAATATGATATATATATGATGATTATAAATATTATTATTTCTCCGCGACCTCTCCGTACAAAGGAGACTCTGCCGAAATTTTTCGTAAATTCTAGACTAAGAAATTTTGTGAAAAGTGAAATATTTTCAAACTTCGGTAGACTTGAACATGAAGATTTACTTGTAATTAATTGTATATTCTATTTAAATTAATTATTTATGAAAATTAATTGTTTATAAATTGAATACTTTGAATAAAATATAATGATTCCTTATTTTCTCCTTTTTCTAATTTCCTCCTTTTCCCTTTTCGAGGACGAAAAGTTTTGAGTAGGGGAGTGTAATGGCCCATAATTTTCGATTATTAAAATATTAATTAAATAATATTTTATAATTTTATATTGAAATAAAACTAAAAAAAAATTGATGTTACAAGGAGAAGAATAACTAGAATGTAATGTTAGTAATGTTAATATAAGGTAATTGCTAACTATTTTAATCTAATTTCCAATTAATTGAAGTGACTTTAAGGTTATAATTAGTTATAACTAAAAATAAGGAAATACATTGAACGTTGAAATTATATGTAATCAATTAGAATTGTCTAATATTGAATATGAAATAAGTGGTGTTGTCTGAACGCTACTGATAAATATTTAAAGTAATTTCAAACTCATTGAAATACATTGTAGGTTGACTTGGTTATGATTGTAAATAATGAAATAAATTAAATGATGTAGATGGTGAACTTGTATGTAGTTAATTGAAATAGGTTAATATTGAATATAAAACATTTTTGGGTAAGCAAATTATAACCCTTGGTTGTAAAGAATAAGATAAGGGGTATGAATTATTATTATAAACGATTGTATTAACTATTTTCTCATTAATTTATCGTTTTAATATTAAATGGTTAATTAATTGAATTAAGGCAATTGAATGTTGGGTTTAATTTTGGAATTGTATGTTAGTGATTAAAATAATTGTAACGTTATTTGATGATAAGCTGAAATAAGGAAATGAATTAAATGTTATATAAAAGGGGAAATTATATAAAATTAATGGAAAATTGAGTATAATCAGGATTGTGTAAGTAGTCGTAGCATTTGTTGTTAATAATAATCTTGTAAATGCGATTAAGTAAGTAAAAGGTAACATTTGTCATTCATCACCTATTTATTTAATCCATTGAAATTAAATTGAAAATCAATTGCAGTTAATCTAATTACCTACTACAGTTAATATGAACTAAAGTGATAAATATAGAAGATTGAGGTAATGAAATGGTAAACCAACGTTAAGTATATATATAATATGATAATTGATTGAATAATAAGATTTAAAAGAAAAAAAAATAAGTATATGTTGGAATTTAAATTAATTAATGAATTTATTGTCGTTAATTTGACTTGGAATCTTCTAATAAAAGGAAAAGAGAATTTATTTGAAATTAATGGCGTTTAATGAAAGAAATCTACGTTTGTTATAATCCATTATAAGTGTAATTTTGAAATCAATTACAATTATGTCGATTTGGGATCTTTCAATTTTAAAAAAAAGAAACATTAATATTAATTTTTGGATTTAACGAAAGAAACATAAATGATTGTATATAAAAATAAAAAGAACATTTTAATGAAAATAAAACGAACATTTCATTTTTAAGTTAAAAATAATACTATATAAAGAAGAAAAAAATGAATTTTAAAACAATATTTTACAGTCATTAAATATACATTTGAGGCTGCATATAAGTGATTTTAACACTAGTCTTGAAGTTTAAATTTAATTGACTTTTTAGGTTGTGCAATTCCCCTATGAGAAAAACATTATTTTGAAAGAAAAAAAAAACTTGAATTTGAGTTCTAGATCATCTTTTATTTTTTTGTAACGTTACACTGGTTATTGTATTCAAATTTATTTACTATATGTTAATTATGTGTAAACGAGTGTGAAAAAGGGTATATTTAGTGATAATATATTTAATTGAGTGGATCATGCAATTAACTAGATCCTAAGTAGTCCCTTCGTTTCCTTGTTATTCAATACACCTGTCACCATTTCCACATTTGGTTTTATTACAATTCTGTGATGTAATTGAAACGTGAATTAATATCATTTCTTATTCTTCCGTTTTGTTTATTTATTTCCCAAAGCATCTACTTAGATCATACAGTTTGTTTTATTTGTCCCTTCCATACATATTTCATTTGTCACTTCCCTTTCTTCTTTTGTTTTATATCATATATCATTCTTTCCCCTAGAAATTTCTTATTTTTCAAACATCAGACCTCTATTTGTTCCCTCAAAGTCTCAAGTCAACATAGCTTTATAACTCTACTTAATTGTCGCCAATTCATTTTACTGAAGCTATGTTTAGAAAAAGAAAAGAATAAAAAAGTGTGAGCATCCATTTCTTCCTTAACCACATCCGTACCTTTCCTCATCGCCTTGCCTTCTTTTGCGAGAAGCCTCCAAAAAAATTGAACAATGAGAATTAGCTTTAATGGTTTTGGCTTTCCACTTCTGGCCTTTGTTTTGGGTACATCAAATTTGAAAACGTGAGTTATTAAAGTTTCTTATTTTAAGAATTAAATATGTATGTATTTTTATTTTATTTTATATCCTTATAACCTGAATATCTTTTTCATACGAGCTTTGATACATGCGTAGTTTCTTCCCTTGGACTCGTATTGGAATTCCTAATAACATAAAATAGGTTTGGCTGAGTTTGGAGACTATTGGAAAAGGCATCTTTGTTTGGATTTTTGCATTCTAAATATCAAAGGTGAGTGTTTTGACCGACTCATGAATACTAGATTATCTTATGCTAGTTAAATTAAATTTATAATGTGATTAAAAATTTATTAATTGCTTTTGGTATTATTAGATTGTCATTTTAAGTTAAATTTGAATTTATATTGAATTGAATTTACCATTTATTTAATAATGAATATAAATTGCAAGTTATACACCTGATAATGATAATCAATTGATTGTTGTGATTTATTGGCTGGTTTGATGTTGGATTGTGATGGATGTTATTGGTTGTCATTTTGGATGATTAGATGTTTATTTATGTATATATCTTTGTTACCACTATGGATTGAAATGATAACTCGAGCGTTTTCCATTGATTTGAAAATTTTGATTTGGATACTGGTTGAAATGACATATAACCATGTAATTTCTTTAATTTGAATTATTTATTAGAATTATATTATTTGAAAGATTTAAGTTTTAAATTTAAAATTCGGATCTATTTTAATTAAAATGATTAAGATTGGTATTTTTGAATCATTTGAAATCTTTTAAATAATTAATTCCACATTGTACACTTGATAGGAGATGAAATTCCTGTTATACATCTCTAAATCCATTATAGTAATATTTCTATTCTACTTATTTTGATTTGACTTACATAAGATCTTTTAGTCCTGACTCGAGTGTTTTGTCTTTTTATTACGCTCGAGTCAGTCTGAGCTTTTTTAGTGTAATGAAGACCATTATATTTTGGAGGATGAAGACGCAGACGAGTCTACTATTTATTATTAATTATTCCACTACATCATGTGTTCCGCTGCATTATTTATTTATTTCTACTGTATGTATAACTCTGATTTGTATTGTAAAGGTGTAATCAAATGTTATTTGTAAAACAGCTTCATAAACTGTTTATTTGATTTTTATATTTTGTCGTTCCACTGTGAGATTCTGTTTTTTATCTTTCCTTCTTTTCCATTATTTTCTTATTTACCTCATTAACAGTCTTACCTTTTGAATGATTTTAGTTGACATGTGTGGTTTATTGTCGATTTAAATCGTCCAAAAGTGTGGGATGTTACAAATAGAAACTCGTAGAAGTCGCCCTAGGGTAGGTGACACGGCACAACTAGGCAATGCCAGGGTAGATATACCAATTACGCATCCGGGCTGGTGGTAACACATAGCCGCAATTTATCATTTCAATCCGCAATTTAAAAATAAAAATGCGGTTGTATATCATTTCAAACTGCAATCTCGAATGAAATGAAAATGCATAGTAACTTGCAGTTTACACAATATAAATACAACATCCATTCATCCATCATATCAATCATCAAACATTTATCAATTTATCATCCAATTCAAACAATCGCATCAATAAATAACAGTTAATTACTGACAGTTTATTTTTCAATAATGGATTAAATAACTATTTAACTGTAGTTTATATGCAATAATAAATAAATTTATCTAGCAGTTTATATGCAAAAATAAATTTAACTAAAATTTTAACTGGCCCTATACATGCAATAATAAATTTAACTAAAATTTTAACTGGTAGTTTATATGAAAAATGAATTAAATAACAAGTAAATTATATGAATGTAAATTTAATTGAGATAATGATGAAATATATGCCAAACAACTATAAATAAATTTCTAAGCACATTATAAATCAATTTAACAAACATAAGATATTTTAGAAGTTGTAAGTGGGTTAAAACACTCACCCTTGGGATTTAAATTGAATTTAAATCCAATTTAAACCCAAAAATTCATAAGCCTCCGTACTGGTCCAAAGCTGCAATAAAGTCTCCGGAATTTAATTACGATCCTAACGCAAGAAACCGTGTGAAATTCTGATATCGTATGTGGAAGTTATATAGATTTGAACATTTAAATTCCAAAATAAAATAAAATAAATAAAACACTTTCGTCCACGTCAGCACAAGCAACCGAACATCTCGTTGATATTGAAACCGTAACGCACGCAATACCCACCGTAGCCGCCACGAACCACGCCTCCTTCCACCAATTTTTACGGCCGCCACGATCGCCTTCGTCCAGATCCAACAACGTCGCCGCCCCCTCTCTCCAGGCCGCACGCAGCCATGGCCGCGACCCCAACTCCGGTCTACCCTATCGCGTTCGCCGCCGTCACGCTTTTCGGCCAATCACGGCGCAAACGATCACCTCCGGGCCCCAATGACCGTATCGATCTGCATGACATACCAATCTCTACACCTTCCCACTTCCTGATCGCCGAATCGTGGAAGATCCGCAGTCAATTCCGACGACCTAATATGAACGGCCGGCAGTTATATATTTAATTCTGGACGTGCGAAAAATCGAATCGAAAAACAAACACAACCAATGAATTTCGCGAGTCGAGTGCTTCAACATATATTTTTTTCTGAAATTTTCTAAGGACTTTGAATTTTAGGCTTTGGATTTGATTTTTGAATTTGAAGTTGGATCTAGGGTTTGCAGCCATTGGAAGAAAGGGAGGAGCTGATGAAATTTTACGCGTAGACAAATGAGAATAGGCGGAGGCTAGGGTTTAGCAGGGTATTTAGTGATAAAGATGGAATAGACAGATGGATCCGAATTATAACGTGCTAAACTATAATTGGCCCAAAAGCCCGTTCTGACTCCGGAACGAAATTGGATCAACCCATATATCAAAATAGGTGTTTTAAAATATTCTGAACGCGATAGAAAAAGTTTCACTTCCAAATTCCATTATATGAAGAAGTTATGCTGAAATCAATATTTTCAAATTGATTTCAATTGATTTGATTTCAAGGCATTTCAAGCCCATACAAACGACAAGTCCGATCAATACGAAACTTGAAATTCTATAATAATTCACTGTTACGGATCCGATGAAACTTGTTTCGTCGAAATCCGAGTCAGTGGCCAAAATGGCTATTATCCCATTAATTAAATAAACTAATAATTAATTAATTAAATCAAATTTTAAATTTAAATTTTAAAATTGAAAATTTTATCACCTTTATATTTCTCAAACATTTACAATAATTTAAACAAATTTAAATGTAAATTCAGAGAAGATTAATTTATATATTTCAATATAAATCCTCAATTTCATTAAATTCAAAATTATAAATCAAATTTCCAATTATTCTATTAAATTCACTTTTCATCCTATTATTTAATTCATCGTTATCAAAAGGATGCAATTTACATTGGTTCACGATTGTTTATATTTATTTTCTTTGATTTTCTCTACATTTCCATTTATGCAATATTTTAAATATTAAATTTTCATTTAATTGCAATAAATCATACTATCGTAATTAAATTCAGTAAATAAATGTTGGTTCCCATTCTTATTATTCACTAAGCATCCTATTGTGAAGAATATTTACGTTATCCCCCATTATTACCTTCATTTATACTAATCTAACCTTTAATTAGATTAATTTCTATTGATTACCCATTTTAATTTATCAGACTCCATTAACACTAAATTATACTTAAGTTGTCGCTAACGGACAAGTGTTGAAATTGATTTCACATTAAATGTTATTGATTATAAATTGAAATCCAAATACATTCGTTTATTGATTCAAAATCTTGCTATTTAATAAATTGACATTGTATGGGTACAATTAATAATGAATTATATTACACATCATTAATGTATTAATTAATTTATTTTCCATTTAACGTGCTACTTAATCTCCTTTGATTGCAACTGATTTCCAAATTTTATGCAACATATTAAAGAAATAAATACATATCTTAATTGATTCATTTTTCCCATTCATTATAAATTAATGCACACATACAAATTTAGATCCTAAATGCCATAAATCATTCCATCTTGGTTCCATTCCTTTTCACATCAACTATCACTTTATGAATAAATTAGCATTTCCTATTCATTTTGTTACATTCACTTTATAAATAAATTGGTATTCCATTTAATCCATTAATTATTATCTTTAATTATTGCAATTCATTATCTAATATATTTGTAATCTATTTCCTAATTTTCAAATTTCAATAAATTAAAACCTTACAATTGTTTACAGATAAAAATGGGAATAATACTAATTAAATTAATTATTGTCCTGCATTACTTTATTACCTCAATTCACATTCAATTTCCATTGATCAATATTTTATTTCATTGATAAATTCAATACTTTCCATTATTTACTTATATTTTAACTTATTACCCAAATGCAACAATTTAAAATTTACATTATTTTATAAATTTGAATTCCATTCTAGTTAACAATTTTATTCATGATTCAACATTTCTATTTGTTTTCTTATATTCAATTCATTTGCAAAGTTTACAATCATTTGTTTATTACTTACCTTCTTATTATATTGAATTAGTAGCATTTCAATTATACTTCTGATTATAACATTTCATTAGTTAATTTAATATTCCAGTTTGTTTCTTATATTAAACTTATAACCAAGTATGACAAAGATTCATAATTTCAGTTGATTGCAATTACATTTTGAATTTGTAAATCTTAATTTCAATTGCTACATTTAAATTTCTAACATCTGCACTATAACTTCTAGAATTTTTATTTCTTCCTAAATTTAATTGCAAAATTTAAATTAAACTAACTAATTTATTAATCAAAATTTACGGGTCGTTACAGATGGTGGTCATATCAAGGTGGTAGTGGCGGCTAGAGGTGGTGTATGGTGGTGGATGATGGTGATAAAGCATGGAGTGGCTTGGCTTGCATAGTTTTTAGGAGATGTTGCATTTTTGTGGAGTTTTGCTTCATGCGGTGGAGGAGTGTAACGACCCGGAAAATTTTAACAATTTTAATTGATTCTATAACGTATTTAATTGAATATTTGTGAAATCTTATAATAATTAAATTTTTAAATAAAATGTTTATATATTTAGAATACGTATATTTAAATATAGCAGATTGTAAATTTTGAAATAATTTTATGGAAGTTTATTTAATTGAGAAAACGTGCTGTCCAATTCAAGCTATTAATTGCTTTAATTGATTTCTGAATCAGTGCGTAACGGTTTCTTTTTACTACCGTTAAAGATTTCTATTGCTTAATACTTTTCCAATCCAGGTAGACTTTTCCGTTCGTAACCATTAATAAATTTGAAATCATCGACCTTGCTTTTATTATTCCTTGTAGTTTCGTGCACTGACTTTACCTTTCCCACTACCCATAATTTTCTCTATACGTTTCTTTTGCAATTGAAGCGTATATTTATATTTATGGTGGTGCGTTTATTCTGGTCTCTCTTTATTTTTGTTTTTAACGCTTGAAAGAATATCAAATCATCAAGCTAGTAACATCCGTTCCTTCCCTCGCTTTCATAAGGCCTATAATATATAAACCACTTGCTTATAGATCCGAAGACAACTTTGTCATCAAATTTAATGTGCCTTCCTCTCCCTATTATTTCGGTTTCAACCTTCCTACTAAATGGCTTTAATAAATTTTGGCTAAATCATAGCTACGGACTTTTCAAATTTCTTTCATTTTATATTTATTTCCAATTCCTTCATTGCTTCAAAATTTTTGAACGTGCCTAATCATCTCAGCATGCATATATAATGTAAGCCTACCTTTCCTTGGAAAGCTATTGCTCACAAAAAATTCCTGATTTCTTTCCTTTTATCCATTTTTATATCCTTGACTCTCAAAACTCATTATGTGTTGTACAAACAAACAAAAATTTATTGCTTTAAGTGTATTGCTAAATCAACTATTGACCGTTACAATTACTTTTTTTTTCATTTCAATTTATTACTTAAATAACGTTTTGATGAATTAATGGAACGCTTTACGTTTCTTTTTCTTTTGAAAACTTTATATTTATAGTGTACGTTTCTTTTGCATTTCAAAAATTTGAAACATGCTGCCCCATTTAAGCCATTAATTGTTTTAATTATTTTTCTTAATCAACATATAACCGTTGCTTTTATTATTCTAGGATTTACATCCATACTTTAATCTCTGCTGTTCCATTTATTTCATTTGAAATCTAAATTTATTTACCATTCATTTATACGCCTCTTTCTCTTCCCTCTTTTACATCTTCGTTTCCGTGTTTCTAGGAATATATATATATATATATATATATATATAGTATAGCATAGATTGCATCTTCTTTTCTCTCTGTAGGCTATTAGTTGCCCTCAAATTAATATTAAAAGAGGAGAGAGCTTTGTAAATATTATATAAAGTCATATAGCACGTTCACATATCAAATGCAGACCTACCTTTATATTTAAGAAACTAGCATTTTCTCTATTGCCTGAAGAATGCCCTTCGCCATGTCATGTTGCTTGAATCACGCATGCATTCTTCCTTTAAAAATCGTCTGTTCTCATCTCCCCTCCATCTTTTCTTATTTCTTCCAAACCTGAGCATGAGCTCTCTCTTTTCCTTGGCCTACCTCCTCCCCATGGCCGCATGCATTAGTTGGCAAAACATTTCCTCTCTGGTTTTTAAAAGTAAGTACGCATTTTATTTGATATAAGTCTATTTTATATATTAAGAACAGTATAGATTGTGCATAAGTTTTGTTTTATATGTTTACTGCAACTATGGGGATTTAGAATTCCCTAACAGTTGAACTTTAAAAATAATAATATATTTCATAATTTAATATATATGATAATTGTTATATTTATAAACGTGTATATAAATATTTAACTTCTGTTCATATATAAAGGTTAGTATATATTATGAAAATAAAAAGGAGAATATTTAAAATGGCGTTTGGCGAATGGCGTTTGGCGATTGGAACCGCGTCTCCTCTGTAACCTCTGTTTCCTCCATTCCTTCTTTTTCTGTTCGCCGCCCCTACCTCACATCAATCACTTCTCTTCGTCCTCCCTTCCCCCACGCCCTTCTCTCATTCCATGCCGACTTCTATGACTTCGGTTTCTTCGTCAAAGGCTTCAGATCTGGTACGTGGTTCTGGCGAGCATTTGGCTTCTGCTCCCACGATTCGTGCACCTTTGCCGCTTGCTGAGATTGTCACGCCATTGCCGCTGTCTGGTATTCTTTCTGAATTCTCAACTCCGGTCTCGTCCTTGCCTTCGGTGCTTGGCCCCATTCCTACTTTTGGTAAGTCCCCCTTGTCATCGTTTTTAGCTGCTTCAACTGCGAATGCTTGGTCGACATTAGCCGTGAGTCTTCCAGTTGACTCTTGTTTGGAAGTTGGTATTGATTTACCTGATAGTCATGGCGGTAAGTTGGATAAAGGGGTGGCTTCGGCCGATGATATTGAGAATGTTACATGTAATCATGCGGTGTGTAGTGCATCTGTTGATGATGCCGAAATCAGTTTTGCTGCGGGATTGGGAAGCAAGAAAAATTCTGGAGTTATTTTGGGTGGCACATCAAATGTTCGATGTTATGACAATGCAAATGAACCCATGTCAGTTGTATCTCATGAACCACATGTCCCTTCTCTGGTTCGGCCTGCGACTAGTTGGTCTTCTTTGTTTTCCAAGCTCCCTAGTAATGCAGGTATTCACTCTCCTCGTCGTTTTGAATTAGTTGAGAACGAGGGAGTTATGGTTCCACCGTTGGAAGTAATTGAGGCGGGAATGGACTATTGGAAAGACCATTTGGTTGGTTTCTTTCTTGATTCTAATCCTCCCTATCACGTAGTTAAGTCGAGGTGTAATATGGTGTGGAAGCCTAAAGGTGGATTGTCTGTTCACTATGACAATGAAATGTTCTTTTTTAAGTTTGCACGTAGTGATGAAAGGCAACGTATTCTGGAATCTAACCCTCTCCTTATTGATGGTAAACCGTTCATAATCACTACGTGGAGTCCTACAGTGGATCGTGCTAAGGAACAAGTTTTATCTATTCCTGTCTGGGCCCATTTTTCTCATATTCCTTCTGTTCTCCAGCCTCTTATTGGGATTGACTGGCTTGCCGGTCTGGTAGGTAAGGTGATATGTTATGATTCTAATACTGTGGCCAGGAAGAAACTTGTTTATGCCAAAGCTCTAATTGAGATCACCCCTGATAAACCCTTGCCTTCAGTTTTAAAGGTCAAACTAGATGAGAGACATATTGCTGAAGTCAGAGTACGCTATAGTTGGAAACCTGAGATATGTGACTCTTGTCAGTCTTTTGGTCATTGTGCTGTTGCCTGTCCTGGACTGGTTGTCCCCTTTGTTCATCGGACGCCTCTTCCTCGACCTCCTGTCCGTACTTGGGTTAGGAAGTTTGCTGATCCTGCTTCATCTATACCATTTGCTGTTGAGCCTCTTGCTCCAGATTTAGTCCCCCCTACCGTGGATCCTCTTGCTGTCCCTATGGCTAGCGTTGCTCCTCCTGGGTCTGTGCCAGATCTATCCCCAGCTTCTGGCTCGCCTCTTTCTTCCCCAGAGGTGGATCCTACTGTTTCCGCTACTGATATGATTTCCTGGAACTCGGATGAGCGTGCTTGGGTTCACTCTCCTTCTGACATGAGATATTCGCCTGAGAAGGACATTTTTTACGCCTTCATTAGTGAGACTGGTGGCGAGAGTCGTTATCTTATGTATCAAATTGTGGGTGAAGGATTATGCCTCATTACTGATGGTGAGTTAGGGGAGGAGAACAAAAGTAAGTTTTACGATGTCACTTGGGATCGGAAATTTCTATACTCGTCTGGTTCAGCTGGTTATGATCCGTGTTTGGCTACTCTCTTCGCTGGGTATTCGCATGTTTTTGGTCCATCGGCGGTTGATGGACGTAGCCATTCTTCCTCTTCTGAGGAAGACTGATTCTGTTGTATTAGTAGTTTAGGCTTGTCTGTCTAACTCCTGTTCTTTATTTTTTAATTTCTTTTCTCCTCCGTAGTTGCTCTGTGCATGTGCAGAGCACCTGTTCTACCATTTATATATACAGTGGCACGGCCCACTTTAAAGCCGGCTAGCTTTGCTAAAAAAAGGTTAGTATATATTTATACTGTATTATGTATATTATTTTAAGATTTCACGGTATATAGTTTTTGACTTTTGTTAGCATATAGTTATCGTACGGCTTTTAGATACGTATGTTTTACTAACTAGTTGATAAGTTAAATATATATATATATATATACGCGTTTTATTTTACTATTGATAGCTTACGGTATATATGGTATAAGTTTGGCCGCCTTCTATTAATATACGTATTTTTATATGTTTTATATATTTGGTTATAACAGTTTCAACTATAATAAAATATGTTATTTTATTAGCTTTCATATGTTAGATATATAAAATATAGTATTTCAATTTTCGTTACTGTTTTGGTATATATATTATATAAAGTTGGTGGGTACAAGTTTGATAGGTCAATTTATAATATATATATTTTTATGATTGTTTTAGTATTTTAGAGTCTACCATACTATATTTTATTTTATTTTCAACAATTTACATAAGTTATATTTAAATGTAGGTATATATATAAATTTTCTATGGTAGTTTTACAGTATAAGTTATATCAATATTTTATAATTTAAACAGTATATGCTTTCAAAAGTTTATTTCATGTCAGCCTTAAGGTTGTTTGCACTGACTGATATACGTTGGATTTTTTTTTAAGGGATGTGTATTTTGATTTCAAGTATAGTCATATGTATAGTCATATACAAATTGGTAGAGGAAATGTTATATAGTATATATATGGTTATATTAATATAGTCGGTCTGCACACCTATGTATATATATTAACCGAGGTATGCATATTTTGTTGCATATTTTATAAATTGTGTCTGCATATGTTGGCTAGTTGTATATAAGCTCACTTATCCAATTTATCTTCCTTGCTCCAATTCTGATTTGAATTCGTCTATTCCTATTATCAGCTTTGATCATTGAACCGTGTCCATCTAGCTTTGTTTTGGAATTCGGATCTGGATTTCATAAATCACTTCTTTTTCTCTGGCCTCGAAAGGTGAGAAATCACTCACGATTAACATTCTTTTATTTACTAAATTTGATTTCAATTGAGACGACAATTGAAATATGAGGCTGTAGTTATTTAAATTGTTATATATGCTATTATCTGTAACTATTCACTTATGGGATATGACACCATATCCTATTGTTTATATATTTATTTTGATGATATATGCCTGTTGTTATTATTATTTACATATCTGTTATCACTCTGCAAGTTCCCTGTTAGTATAGAAATCACCATGGGTTGAAATGATACATACCCGAACAGACTTTAGAATAGGAGAAAATCGTTATGGGTTGAAATGATAAACCCAAGCGATTTTCGTTTAATTGAATTGGGATTACGGGTTGAAATGCTATCCACCCGTATACATTTAGTGTACGGATTGAAATGATAAATATCCGTAACACTTGACCATATGATAAGAAATATATACAGACATCGTTGGTCCATATATATAAATATTTTGAAATTTAATTCATTGTTTTGGAAAGAAATATATGGTCTTATTAAATGTTAATCCTTAAAAAAAATTTATATATAAAGGGTAATGATATATAGATTTAATAATATTTAATTTAGTCAAAATTTGATTTAATACATAAATTATGCTAAATATTTATGTAAATTTTATTCCAAAAGTCTGCAATTTAGTAAGATTGGGAGATAAATGTGGGTTTATCTAAATGGTATTTAAATAAGGATTTATTCAATTAAATCAATTTGAAATTTTTGAATGGGAAATTTAAGGGTATGATTTTGTAACTGGATTTTTATTTAAGTGATTTAATGAATATTTCACGTTTAAATAAATTAAAGAAAATATTGAGTAAAATGTAATTTAAGGTTACTTAAATGATATTGTATCTAATGAGGGATTATTTTAAGCCTAGATAATAATGAGGTTAAATCGAGATCTATATGGAACAATTAAATTGAACATTTAATTAAATATTAAAGCTTTGAGCTATATTGGGATTTAAATGGTTTATTTTAAGATTTAGATATGTATTTGAAATCTGTATAGTTGAATTTATTATTTAGAAACTAAATTGATTAAAAAGTTAGTTTGAAACGTTGAATACTTAATGTTTTGAAATATATTGAACATAAAGGGTATTTTGTGATTTCAAATCCGAATTTGAGATCGATAAAATTGAAGTGGTTATTTTAGAAATTGAGTTGAATTTAAATTAATAAATTGAGATTGAAATAGATTTAAATGGGGTGGTCGAGTTGATGTTAAACGATTTGTTAAGTTGAGGGAATTGAAATTTCTTTACTGTACAAATTATTTAATATATAAAAATACTATTTGGGAAGTATAGAGATATTTGAAGTGAAAATGATATTTGGTTTTGAAGTATAAATTAAGTTGAAAAGACTACAGTGTTATAGTGTATATTTCTATCTTTTCGATAGTTCCATGGACCCTTAGAGGATGGTTATCCCAAACATCCTCTAAGTTAATTATATTTCAGTTGATATTTCACTTGAGTTAGATTTATAGATATAAGAATGTTAATCCTGACTCGAGTGTTTTGTGTTTTGCTTTACGCTCGGGTCAGACTGAGAGATACAACATTTGAGACTCATCTTCGAAGTTGGAGCTTTGCTTGAAGATCCAGCTATCTATCCCTTCAGTCATCCAGTTGATTGGTTCAGAAAAGCCATCTGTTGCATTGGAGACTTCATGGCATTTGAACTATTCGGTTGTATTTTATTTCTAACTCTGAGGTATATAGTAGCTTCATGAACTACTATTCTTTATCTACTCCGCTGCATTGTATTACTCTGTGTAAGTGATCTATGATTGATTTATTTACTGTATATTTTAAGTTTTGCCAAATTTTATTAACAATTCGGTATTTTGAATTATTCAAGTCGGACATGTACGGTTTTATTGTCGATTTGAATGGTCCAAAATAGCGGGCTGTTACAGTCAGCCTGGCCAAGGTTAGAGGGATAAGTGGTGGTGGTGACAAGGAATAGGTGGTGGAGGTTGCGGCCATGACTATATAGTGGAGACCGAGCAAACAATCGAGAGAAACAAGGAAAAATACATAAGAAAAAGAGAAGAAAAGTAAGAAAATAAGAGACCATGACCAAGCTTTTTTTGTTCTAGCCATGAAGAGGAAGGAGATTAATTTTTTTTATGTGAAATGAAGATAGAAATCATGGCTAAGAAAGTAAAATGCATGGCCAAAAGAAGTAATGAGAAGGTTATGGCAAATGAAAAGTTTTTGGAAATGAAAAGCCTTAAGTTTTAAAAGCCTTTTTAAACTCTTCATATTTCCTTTTTCTTTAATTCAAATAAAAACAAATAAAATCAGTAAATGAATTTAAAAACTGAAAAAAAAGTAAAATTAACTAAAAATAAATAATTAAATTTAAAGAAAATAGAAAAACATTAAAGAAACTGCTTAAAAATTGGAATCAGGGCTCAAAAATTACAAATAAAACATAACAAGCTTTAGAAAATTTCTATTTCACTTTAAAAAAAACAAAAGTCAAATAAATAAATAAAATTCTGAACAAATAACGTAGAAATGAAATAAAATAAGGTCTTGAGAAAATAGAAAAATAAATAAATAAAGAATTTCTTTAATTAATTGAAACTACAAATTAAAAATTATAAACAGAATACAACTGACATTGGAAAATTTCAATTACACTTTTAAAAATGTTTTAAAACTAAAATATATACATAACATCATGTTACACATGTGAATATAAATTATAAAATGATATAACAAACAAAATATTATTTACATAAAATTAAAATAACAAATTTGTTAAATACAACAAATTACATTCAATAGTGTAAAAGGCGTAACTTCACAATATAAATTGGATTTCAATGAAACGAAAAGCAGTATTCTTAAAATTATATTTATTTTTATAATAAAAGATAAAATTCAAAATTTCAAATTTTTAAAATTGTAAATTTAAAAGTCAAAGTTTGACCACATTGACCAAAATTCACACTTCTGGAAAATATTCTATTTATTCATGTTTGGAATTCAAATTCACATAGAAATAAAAATTAAAACTAACAAAACTATTCACTTCAATAGATAAAATAAAGTTTTTTTTAATCGGGAAATTCAGTTAAAATAATTAAAATATACAATTAAAATAATCACAAAATACAGGGTTGTTACACTCTCCCCCACTCAAAACTTTTCGTCCCGAAAAGGGATAAGGTACGAGAAAGCACGGAAAAGATAAAATGAAATAAGATGAAGATAAGATGAACAAAAGATTGAAATTATACCTGATAAGTGTTGTTACAGGTAAGTTTAACAAAGCTGAGATGATCTTCCCAAGATCCTCCAGAATTAAGAATACAAGCACGAATAAGATCCCCTAGAATCTGATTCACCCTTTTCACTTGACCGACGGTCTGTGGATGGCAAGTAGTGCTCAGATTCAAAATGAGTACCAAATATTATCAAATATTATAGAAAGATTTCTAAACAGAAAGGTTATGGAAAAATGCTTACACCAGTCTGTAGCAAGATAAGGAAAATAAGGACAACCAAAAGATAGTTTGGAAAACAAAATAAGATAATAAGTTTGATACCATGAAAATTTCAACTTAAATTGATAATCAATTTTACACAAGTTAAATAAATCTTAACTATCTCTAATTTCATTATCTTATCATCCAATTTTCTTAATTTAACAATCTTTAAAATCATGGATTTGAAAAAAAAATCATTTATTATACTCATATTGTATTCAATAAATTTATTTCTTCAAATTAAATTTTATTCCTCTCAATATATTTTTATCACCTAATTTCAGTATATTTACACTTATTACAACTGCTTTAATTTATTCTTAGTTCCTTTAACATCCTTTTATATTGTAAATTATTCAATTTACCTTTTGTTCTATTTACCTCGGTTAATCTTTTTATAACTAAAATTTAAGTGTATAACATTTATTATAACCACTCAAATTTTATTTATAAAATACTTTATATTGTATATTATCCAATTACATATTCAACTTCTAAAATTAAGGTAGGTTATATTGAAATGAAATGGTGCATTATACAAATAAAACTTTCCAATTCAATCATTTCAAGCTTGAATATTTATCCAAGTCTTGAAATTATAATTAAAATTATCTTTCAAAATAAAATGTAGAAATTTTAAATTACGATAAATTCCAAACTATTTAGACATAAACAAATGCACATATACTCTATATATATACATTCAAACTTAAATCATATATCCGCATAATTTATAAATCCAGTCTTATTTAGAAATTCAAATCTATTAAATTCCCCAAACAAAGCTGTAGCAAGACTACAGAATGGTATCTTCACTTCGAAACTCGAAAATAAATGTCGATGATGATGCGGTCATCACCGAAGTTAATTTCCAGCGACAAAGAGAAGAGCACAAATTTTTAAACTTTAAAATTCTTTGGAAACAAATTTTTATTCGAAAATACTTTATATAATATATTATTTTTTTAATTTTAAATACAAGGTTTGAAACCATCGGAAATTAAATTCTCAAATTCTTGTTTTAAATTCATTTTAAATTTCCAAATAAACTTATAAACATGTTTTATAGTTCAATTATTTATATATGAAACAAGAGAAATGATACATAAAATCAAAATCAAATATTATTTCTTAACAACCAATACACTAAAGATCCAGAAAAATTTATAATATAGTTACAAAATTTGTTTCATTACTAAATTTAAAAAAACCTATTGTGTTAGTTTGCTCTGTTCAATTGTTTTGGAAATCTTATCGATAGCATTGGTTAGACGAATCGGTCAGAAACCCAAATGAACATCAACAACTTAAACAACACAATATAAAACAAAACATTAATTATAGATTTACAAGTACAATTCAAAAATGTTTTGATAGTTTGGAAACAAAAGACAAGATGATTAATTAACAAAATAGGGAGTTCGATAAGCTTAAAAGTAACGTTTCGAATTTTGCCCGCTCAAAAATCGACATCCATACTTCATATCGTATTCGAATGCCATAGATTCGGCCGTTCAAATCCGATTCGCCGGAGCTTATAACAACATTAAGTAAACAACACAGCGGAATAAAAGAATAATACATTGATATACAGCTTTGATACAATATCTAATACAACAGATGATCCAATAGATATCAATATACATCAGAGATATGATACAATAAAATAGCAGCGGAAAAGAAAAATAGATAACATCTAGCAGCGGAACAATATAACTCTAAGATAGTCTTCAAAAGAGAACTCCGAGAATTGCAACTACATTTCCAAGAATCAATCCAGCAATAGCTCGAACTCCCAATAACGATGCACCAAGCTCAGCAAGAATGGTGTGATCCAAAGACTGAACTAGCTCCAGATAACCTACTATAACTGACTATCTAAAAAACCAAACTCTAGACCGATCGTGTAGAAAATAATGAGCACCCAGAGTTTAGGAAAGAAACAATAAACTCCGGATCAGTCGTGGGACTGGTGTGAGCAACGAAAACAGTTTATCTTTTAAAACATTCAACAAAAGATTTTCAAAGTCAATTCGCAATGCTTTTTAAAAATGAGACTACCATAAGGCCTCCTGCACACACACACAATGCAAACGCAGAATCGGAGGAGATTTCTCCTTATGATAGTCAAAGATGCTTGATACGCATTAAAAGAAACATTTGATATTATTACTAGTGCATAGTGTAGAGAAAAATTCATTTCGAAAATAAAGATATAAATCTTAGCCAGCATAGACATTTCGAACTATGCCTACTATAGCTACCATCTAAACAGTGGTAACCACCATAAGTAAATGGCAGGTTCTACAACTAATACCGTACAAGGTTTCGTATTGGGAATTGGATTTCCAACGAATGATCAGGCCAAGGAACTTCCCATTGCCACATGAGAACGCCTCTGGAAGGACGTCCCCGAGAACCAAACCGGATCTCTACCAACACAAGGCCGGGTTACCCCTAACTGGGTAACTACTGACACGAGTATGCCATCCCCCGGTCCTTTGGGACCTTTCAACCGAGCGCTCGTAATCAATTCACACAATCATAAATAAAGTGTTTCAACATGAGTAAGTATCTGGGCTCCATACCATGATACCGCCCTTTTCCAGAAGGAAATGCACATACCCTAAAGGGAGCTACCCCTCGTAACCTTGCTGCATCTTTCCTGTTTTGACCATTTTGGGGTGTGAGGCTCGACGAAGTCACGTCCACAAAAACATACTTTATACAAAAGCCATGCTTTAGGTCAACAAATGATCATAGGAATGATCACCAAGATAGACGATCAAATAAATGATCCTATCACAAATAATCAACACAATGATCATTTCACAGCAACACTCAGCATGTCACATTACCAAATTGGGAATATATTGCTGATAACATTCAACTACATAACCGAGCTCGTACGTCTCAGAGAAGGGTGTTAAGCTAAAAGAATAAATTCTCCGCCACCAACAGAAATATATTTGAAAGAAGTCTGCTTTATATCTCAATTTGTAATGTCAGACATACAATCCATACAAGTCTGTTCCGGGCTCGAACAGAACCGAAGGCACTTACAAAGAAGTCCTTGCAATCCGGATATTCACAATCCCGATCGGATTTCCCATCACTTAGGGAGTCTCTATACCGGCGCGACTCGGTGCAGAAACAATCGATAGGTCATCCTATCGCTTTCGCAAATACCCGGTCTTCATCACCGGTCTTCAAATGCTATCCATAGCGTCGAATCACATATTCAGAATGGTTTATATGACACAAAGGTCCTTTCCCGGCTAAACCGAATAGTGAGCGAAAATATTTTTAAAACATATGGATATGGCATTTCAATTAAGTCACAACTTATTACCCAAAACTTTTCTTCAAATGGCTTAACAAATTACCATTTTCAATCTTTAAACAAAAAGATTCATTTTCACAACCTTTAACGGTTTAAACAATTTTCACATTTTAATCTTTTAAATAAAAGATTCATTCACAGATTTTCCAAATCAATTTTCATTTCAATTTGATTAACTCGTTAAATCTTTAAATCAAAGATTTAACTTATAGCCTTCAAAACAATTTCGTTTCTATTTGATTAACTCGTTAAATCTTTAAATCAAAGATTTAACTTATAGCCTTCAAAACAATTTCATTTCAATTTGATTTAAACAAATCATCAATTTAAATCTGTTAAAAATAAACAGATTTAATTCATAGCTTTCAAAAAGAATTCATTCATAACTTAGGAAAATCATTTCTCTATTCAATCTTGAAATTTCCCTAATTAACTGGAATCTCGGTTCTTATCTAAAAGTGTTTATCATTTGAAAACAACAGTTTTCATTTTGGAAATCTGATTCATTTATACGAGTTGAAATCCTTGGGTTAAATTCAAATTCCCAAAACCATACCTTTAAAATGGTTTAAATTCATACAAACATGTTTATAATATCTTTAACCATAATTTCCAATCATCGAATTCAATTCCAAATATCGAATTCAAATTCAAATTGAATTATTTAAATTGGAGATTTTTTACCGAGTTATTCAAAATAGCTTTTATCTATGAAAACCTTTTTCAAAAGCTTTACCGTTTAACCCAAATCCATTTTCAAAATCAATTTGAAATTAAAACTTTAATTTCAAAAACATTAAATTTAAATTACACGTGACTTAACCGATTTCCTCGTGAAATCCATATTTGTGTGTGTATGGTGTAGTCCAGGGGTTATACACAGTAGTGCAACATCATTCAATCATGACAGATCAAATACAACAATATATCTGATAAGCGATATAAATTATAACGCTTATCTCCATTCACAGATCACAGGTATATTTATACATCATTGATAATAAATTACATCACAGATCACAACACAAATCAGGATAATCATAAAGCATCATATAACAGGGATATCAAACAGTTTAACATCCAATATAATCCAAACATCCGTAAATAAGATTAATTTAATTATCCGATTAATTTAAATCAGATTAAATTTCTATGAATAATTCTTTTCACATTTATTATCAAAATAAATTTCAAGTAAATGATCCTCATTAACTATTCATAATTATTTAATTACTATTCTTAAGTAATTAAACTCAATTTAACTATTGTTAATTATCATTTAATTAACCTTTAAAATCATATATTTAATCACTGATTATTTAATTAATTAAGTTCTAAACTGTAACTTAATAAATCTTAATTACATGATTAAATAACCTTAATCATTTGTTTAAAAGACAACTCTTTATTAATTTAATGAATCTTATTTACAAATTAATTTACCTTAATTAATTTAACTCAAATCCTAATTTCTTGATTAAATAAATTAATCAATTATTCACTTGAACTAATTTAATGAGTGCATATCATTTTATCTTTACTAATTCAAATTTAAAACATTTTCTAACTAATGTTTTAATTATCATCACAAAGCAAATTTAAACAATTTAAATATTAAAACTTCTTTGATTTCAGAACTAGAATTCAAATTATCTTTAATTCAGATTTAAATTTAGATTTAAACTTGTTTTAACTTTGCTTAATAATTTAAATTCAGTTTTAAATTTCAAAACTTTACATTGACAGGTTTCAAAAATCTGAAACCTGTAACCTAAGTTTACTCGAGACAAGCTAACTTTGCCTCGAGTCCAAAACCATATTTCTTCGAGCGAAACCTGAAGTAACTCGAGTAAAACTCGAGAGAGTCACGCGAACAAATCCCACCTTTCTTCCCAAACTAACGAAATTCCAGGCCACCAGAAACTCATGCACGGAGCACGTGCACGTCGCCGATGGCCATCTCTAATCGCCACCACTTCATCGAGCATGTCGGCAATCTCACCCACAAACTCCACGAGCTCCCCAATTGTCCAAACCTACCAGAGAACAAAATCGAGCAAAACAGTTCATCCTGGAACCGAAGTCCAAGCCTGTAACCACCTCGCACCGCCGCTACACAGTGCCGGAACGCACGCGCCTTCGCCACGAGCTTCCCCTATCGACCACTCACCGCCACCGATCAACCCTATCTGGACCGATGCGACATAGATTGCACCATTGCCACATGAATCGATCGGCAAAAACACAGGGATAAAACCCTAAATCGTTTTCGCCCCCAACCTCCTTGCATTAGAAAATTTTTTCTGTATTTTTCCTAGATTCGAAAGTGATCAAACTAACTCCTCAACAAATTTCAACAGTTAAAATTTGTTGAACTAACAGAGATTGGTAAAAGTGTATTTTCAGTTCATCCACAGTTTTCTATTGATATATTTAATGAAAAAAATACAATTTTTGGTTTAAAAATCTTATTTTTCAGTAAGGATTCAAGATAGGTATTCGAATTTGCAAATCGTTAGGTTCGAATTTTATTAAATTTTGAAATTTTCTCTGTAGAACTTGAGTTGTTCATCCTGTATATGTTTACCCTTCATGAAACTATTTTTATATTACAATTCATACTTAAACAAATTTATTTTGTTTTGAAACAAAGCCTAATATTGATTATAAAACAAGAAATTGAATTTTTCTTTTCTTTGTTGGGTTGTACTCTGTAGAATAAATAGATAAGAACAGGTACTAGCATATGTACATACAACAAAACAAATAGCCATATGGATTCAATTTAAATTGCTATATGTTACTCACTTGTCTCAGAAGAAATAAACAGAGGAGACTCAGGCTTGAAATTGGAAATGCTTTTGCAAACTAGAGTTTGATGATCTGAAATGCTTCAGGTCTAAATCATTGGAAACATTGCTTCTTTGTTTTGTTGAAGATTTTATTATTAACTTGCATGCTTTCAAATTCTTGTTTCCAGATTTCCATTTTTTTTTCTTCTCAAGTTGATGATGCTCGAACTAAAATGAGGAGGAAGTTTGGTATATAGAAGATGAGTTGCTTAGGTGATATTATAATGCTTTGTACAATGAAGTGATACTTTTCTTCCTTGTATAGGGCTGATACATAGGAAAGTGTACAGGTTAATTATATCATTTAGTATAACAGGCATGGCTAGAGTGATTCTTGTATTAAATGCATGAAGCATGTTGCATCAATTGCTTTGTCCTTTGACCCTTTTCTTATGCATTTTTATAATGAATTTGATTTGTTTACACATGCCTTTACTTGTTCTTGCCTGATTACTCTTTATATACAAATATATGTGTCTTAGGTTGAATTTGTTTTAGTGTTGTTTTGCATTGTTGCCTCGTCTGATATGATTTCCTGGTGGCTGAATCTTGCTTTGTACTTTTCTTTTTATATTATACATTTGAGTACATAGATATTCTCCTTTATTTGTTGCTTGAGTTAATTATATGTTTTGTTGATGTTCTTGCCTACTTTTCTTTAGCTCGGCTGTAGATCACTTGTTGATTTTCTTTGTACTTTGCTTGAGTTAATTATATGTTTAATAGATATTTATTTTACTTTATGTACATATTATATTGCCTACAAATACTTTATTACTTGTTTGTATACATACTTTGTTTTGGTATTCTTTGTTAAAGTTTTATTTTCAAGTTTAAGTGTATTTATTACTTTTGTGCTTATATTGTATTATATGTCTTATTTTATATTTTTTCCTAATTTATCTTATAGTCTTGTATTTTATTTATCAAAATAACTCAATATTAACTTTAAAAAAAAATAATTTATAAAAGAAACCGTTTTCTTATTAATAAATAACTCAAACCATTTGAATTTAGAAAAACTCCAATCGACTATCATTTAATTTCAAAATTTTAAATCAAAAGTAAATTTAATTATCAATTTAAAATAAATTAAAATTCGGGATCATTACAGACTTCCCCCCTTAAAAAGAATTTCGTCCTCGAAATTCGCAGGCACGAAAACAACAAAGATAGATGAAAGATAGAGAAATATCTTTTCAGATCAAACTGGATATCAGTTCTGCATTTGGCTCACCAAATCAGAATATCAACAATAGATACAAGAAATTATAATAGAATTTCAAATTTATTTAAATTTCAATTCCAAATTTTCGATTCAAATTCGCTAAGGTTTAAAATCAAAACTGATAAGAAACCGATGAAAATACAAAGTAAGGATTTCTACAACGATCCGTAGGGCCACTATTATACCGAAACTTCTTCTTGCAATTGCCACGAAGCAATCAAAAGAATTTGGAAACGAATCAAAAAGAGATTGAGAAGAAAGTTGTTTCCACTGTTGTTACAGAGTATTGACCAATTATAGTCGTATTTTCCTGTCCCCTATCTCGTTTTCTTCTTGTACTCATACTTACTATCAGTGGATAGTAAGACAATTTACTGAGGCATTCAAACGGATATCTTAGGGATTACTCATTCTAGGGTATACTTCACCCTATCTTTAATGAGTTACTTAATGTGTTATACTCCTGAGCTAAAGTTCAACCCTTAGCTCTGATACCAAATGTAACGTTTCGAATTTTGCCCGCTCAAAAATCGACATCCATACTTCATATCGTATTTGAATGCCATAGATTCGACCGTTCAAATCCGATTCGCCAGAGCTTATAACAACATTAAGTAAACAACACAGCGGAATAAAAGAATAATACATAGATATACACCTTTGATACAATATCTGATACAACAGATGATCCAATAGATATCAATATACATCAGAGATATGATATAATAAAATAGCAGCGGAAAAGAAAAATAGATAACATCTAGCAGCGGAACAATATAACTCTAAGATAGTCTTAAAAAGAGAACTCCGAGAATTGCAACTCCATTTCGAAGAATCAATCCAGCAATAGCTCGAACTCCCAATAACGATGCACCAAGCTCAGCAAGAATGGTGTGATCCAAAGACTGAACTAGCTCCAGATAACCTACTAATCCTGACTGTCTAAAAAACACAACTCTAGACTGCTCGTGTAGAAAATAATGAGCACCCAGAGTTTAGGAAAGAAACAATAAACTCCGGATCAGTCGTGGGACTGGTGTGAGCAACGAAAACAGTTTATCTTTTAAAACATTCAACAAAAGAATTTCAAAGTCAATTCGCAATGCTTTTTAAAAATGAGACTACCATAAGGCCTCGCACACACACACAATGCAAACGCAGAATCGGAGGAGATTTCTCCTTATGATAGTCAAAGATGCTTGATACACATTAAAAGAAACATTTGATATTATTACTAGTGCATAGTGTAGAGAAAAATTCTTTTCGAAAATAAAGATATAAATCTTAGCCAGCATAGACATTTCGAACTATGCCTACTATAGCTACCATCTAAACAGTGGTAACCACCATAAGTAAATGGCAGGTTCTACAACTAATACCGTACAAGGTTTCGTATTGGGAATTGGATTTCCAACGAATGATCAGGCCAAGGAACTTCCCATTGCCACATGAGAACGCCTCTGGAAGGACGTCCCCGAGAACCAAACCGGATCTCTCCAACACAAGGCCGGGTTACCCCTAACTGGGTAACTACTGACACGAGTATGCCATCCCCCGGTCCTTTGGGACCTTTCAACCGAGCGCTCGTAATCAATTCACACAATCATAAATAAAGTGTTTCAACATGAGTAAGTATCTGGGCTCCATACCATGATACCGCCCTTTTCCAGAAGGAAATGCACATACCCTAAAGGGAGCTACCCCTCATAACCTTGCTGCATCTTTCCTTTTTTGACCATTTCGGGGTGTGAGGCTCGTCGAAGTCACGTCCACAAAAACATACTTTATACAAAAGCCATGCTTTGGGTCAACAAATGATCATAGGAATGATCACCAAGATAGACGATCAAATAAATGATCCTATCACAAATAATCAACACAATGATCATTTCACAGCAACACTCAACATGTCACATTACCAAATTGGGAATATATTGCTGATAACATTCAACTACATAACCGAGTTCGTACGTCTCAGAGAAGGGTGTTAAGCTAAAAGAATAAATTCTCCGCCACCAACAGAAATATATTTGAAAGAAATCTGCTTTATATCTCAATTTGTAATGTCAGACATACAATCCATACAAGTCTGTTCCGGGCTCGAACAGAACCGAAGGCACTTACAAAGAAGTCCTTGCAATCCGGATATTCACAATCCCGATCGGATTTCCCATCACTTAGGGAGTCTCTATACCGGTGCGACTCGGTACAGAAACAATCGATAGGTCATCCTATCGCTTTCGCAAATACCCGGTCTTCATCACCGGTCTTCAAATGCTATCCATAGCGTCGAATCACATATTCAGAATGGGTTATATGACACAAAGGTCCTTTCCCGGCTAAACCGAATAGTGAGCGAAAATATTTTTAAAACATACGGATATGGGATTTCAATTAAGTCACAACTTATTACCCAAAACTTTTCTTCAAATGGCTTAACAAATTACCATTTTCAATCTTTAAACAAAAAGATTCATTTTCACAACCTTTAACGGTTTAAACAATTTTCACATTTTAATCTTTTAAATAAAAGATTCATTCACAGATTTTCCAAATCAATTTTTATTTCAATTTGATTAACTCGTTAAATCTTTAAATCAAAGATAACTTATAGCCTTCAAAACAATTTCATTTCTATTTGATTAACTCGTTAAATCTTTAAATCAAAGATTTAACTTATAGCCTTCAAAACAATTTCATTTCAATTTGATTTAAACAAATCATCAACTTAAATCTGTTAAAAATAAACAGATTTAATTCATAGCTTTCAAAAAGAATTCATTCATAACTTAGGAAAATCATTTCTCTATTTAATCTTGAAATTCCCCTAATTAACTGGAATCTCGGTTCTTATCTAAAAGTGTTTATCATTTGAAAACAACAGTTTTCATTTTGGAAATCTGATTCATTTATACGAGTTGAAATCCTTGGGTTAAATTCAAATTCCCAAAACCGTACCTTTAAAATGGTTTAAATTCATACAAACATGTTTATAATATCTTTAACCATAATTTCCAATCATCGAATTCAATTCCAAATATCGAATTCAAATTCAAATTGAATTATTTAAATTGGAGATATTTTACCGAGTTATTCAAAATAGCTTTTATCTGTGAAAACCTTTTTCAAAAGCTTTACCGTTTAACCCAAATCCATTTTCAAAATCAATTTGAAATTAAAACTTTAATTTCAAAAACATTAAATTTAAATTACATGTGACTTAACCGATTTCCTCGTGAAATCCATATTTGTGTGTGTATGGTGTAGTCCAGGGGTTATACACAGTAGTGCAACATCATTCAACCATGACAGATCAAATACAACAATATATCTGATAAGCGATATAAATTATAACGCTTATCTCCATTCACAGATCACAGATATATTTATATATCACAGATAATAAATTACATGATCACAACACAAATCAGGATAATCATAAAGCATCATATAACAGGGATATCAAACAGTTTAACATCCAATATAATCCAAACATCCATAAATAGGATTAATTTAATTATCTGATTAATTTAAATCAGATTAAATTTCTATGAATAATTCTTTTCACATTTATTATCAAAATAAATTTCAAGTAAATGATCCTCATTAACTATTCATAATTATTTAATTACTATTCTTAAGTAATTAAACTCAATTTAACTATTGTTAATTATCATTTAATTAACCTTTAAAATCATATATTTAATCACTGATTATTTAATTAATTAAGTTCTAAACTGTAACTTAATAAATCTTAATTACTTGATTAAATAACCTTAATCATTTGTTTAAAAGACAACTCTTTATTAATTTAATGAATCTTATTTACAAATTAATTTACCTTAATTAATTTAAGTCAAATCCTAATTTCTTGATTAAATAAATTAATCAATTATTCACTTGAACTAATTTAATGAGTGCATATCATTTTATCTTTACTAATTCAAATTTAAAACATTTTCTAACTAATGTTTTAATTATCATCACAAAGCAAATTTAAACAATTTAAATATTAAAACTTCTTTGATTTCAGAACTAGAATTCAAATTATCTTTAATTTAGATTTAAATTTAGATTTAAACTTGTTTTAACTTTGCTTAATAATTTAAATTCAGTTTTAAATTTCAAAACTTTACATTGACAGGTTTCAAAAATCTGAAACCTGTAACCTAAGTTTACTCGAGACAAGCTAACTTTGCCCCGAGTCCAAAACCCTATTTCTTCGAGCGAAACCTGAAGTAACTCGAGTAAAACTCGAGAGAGTCACGCGAACAAATCCCACCTTTCTTCCCAAACTAACGAAATTGTAGGCCACCAGAAACTCGTGCACGTCGCCGATGGCCATCTCTAATCGCCACCACTTCATCGAGCACGTCGGCAATCTCACCCACAAACTCCACGAGCTCCCCAATTGTCCAAACCTACCAGAGAACAAAATCGAGCAAAACAGTTCGTCCTGGAACCGAAGTCCAAGCCTGTAACCACCTCGCACCGCCGCTACACAGTGCCGGAACGCACGCGCCTTCGCCACGAGCTTCCCCTATCGACCACTCACTGCCACCGATCAACCCTATCTGGACCGATGCGACATAGATTGCACCATTGCCACACGAATCGATCGGCAAAAACACAGGGATAAAACCCTAAATCGTTTTCGCCCCCAACCTCCTTGCATTAGAAAATTTTTTCTGTATTTTTCCTAGATTCGAAAGTGATCAAACTAACTCCTCAACAAATTTCAACAGTTAAAATTTGTTGAACTAACAGAGATTGGTAAAAGTGTATTTTCAGTTCATCCACAGTTTTCTATTGATATACTTAATGAAAAAAATACAATTTTTGGTTTAAAAATCTTATTTTTCAGTAAGGATTCAAGATAGGTATTCGAATTTGCAAATCGTTAGGTTCGAATTTTATTAAATTTTGAAATTTTCTCTGTAGAACTTGAGTTGTTCATCCTGTATATGTTTACCCTTCATGAAACTATTTTTATATTACAATTCATACTTAAACAAATTTATTTTGTTTTGAAACAAAGCCTAATATTGATTATAAAACAAGAAATTGAATTTTTCTTTTCTTTGTTGGGTTGTACTCTGTAGAATAAATAGATAAGAACAGGTACTAGCATATGTACATACAACAAAACAAATAGCCATATGGATTCAATTTAAATTGCTATATGTTACTCACTTGTCTCAGAAGAAATAAACAGAGGAGACTCAGGCTTGAAATTGGAAATGCTTTTGCAAACTAGAGTTTGATGATCTGAAATGCTTCAGGTCTAAATCATTGGAAACATTGCTTCTTTGTTTTGTTGAAGATTTTATTATTAACTTGCATGCTTTCAAATTCTTGTTTCCAGATTTCCATTTTTTTTTCTTCTCAAGTTGATGATGCTCGAACTAAAATGAGGAGGAAGTTTGGTATATAGAAGATGAGTTGCTTAGGTGATATTATAATGCTTTGTACAATGAAGTGATACTTTTCTTCCTTGTATAGGGCTGATACATAGGAAAGTGTACAGGTTAATTATATCATTTAGTATAATAGGCATGGCTAGAGTGATTCTTGTATTAAATGCATGAAGCATATTGCATTAATTGCTTTGTCCTTTGACCCTTTTCTTATGCATTTTTATAATGAATTTGATTTGTTTACACATGCCTTTACTTGTTCTTGCCTGATTACTCTTTATATACAAATATATGTGTCTTAAGTTGAATTTGTTTTAGTGTTGTTTTGCATTGTTGCCTCGGCTGATATGATTTCCTGGTGGCTGAATCTTGCTTTGTACTTTTCTTTTTATATTATACATTTGAGTACATAGATATTCTCCTTTATTTGTTGCTTGAGTTAATTATATGTTTTGTTGATGTTCTTGCCTACTTTTCTTTAGCTCGGCTGTAGATCACTTGTTGATTTTCTTTGTACTTTGCTTGAGTTAATTATATGTTTAATAGATATTTATTTTACTTTATGTACATATTATATTGCCTACAAATACTTTATTACTTGTTTGTATACATACTTTTTTTTGGTATTCTTTGTTAAAGTTTTGTTTTCAAGTTTAAGTGTATTTATTACTTTTGTGCTTATATTGTATTATATGTCTTATTTTATATTTTTTCCTGATTTATCTTATAGTCTTGTATTTTATTTATCAAAATAACTCAATATTAACTTTAAAAAAAATAATTTATAAAAGAAACCATTTTCTTGTTAATAAATAACTCAAACCATTTGAATTTAGAAAAACTCCAATCGACTATCATTTAATTTCAAAATTTTAAATCAAAAGTAAATTTAATTATCAATTTAAAATAAATTAAAATTCGGGATCGTTACATTAAATAAATCGCGGGCAACCTTAACCAGGTCAACCATGACTTAAAGAATAAGATCAATGTGGATTTTTTGGGGTAAATCTACATTCGATCTCAAGAGACAGAGTTTGGAATAACAAAAGATATTAGCATCTAAAACAAGGATAGATATAAATCTCTGGTGAATCGATGCTAATTGTAAAGGAGTTTCACCCCTTCACAAGCAAATTTGAGATAGGCGAGACTGCTGACTCACTATAAAGATCATTCGAAGTGGAGTTATGGGATACTCTAGAATCAAAATAAGATGAATAGTGAGGGACAAGAATGGATTTTGGAACCGGTGGGAACGTCCCAAAATTCAAAGGAAATTCGAATCAAAGAGGGAAAGATTCAAACTCGAATGAAAGTGATTCTATAAATAAATTTACCTTATATTCTAAGTTTTGCCTCAAAGCCAAAGCTCTAATACCAAATGTAACGACCTGATATTTTCAACCATTCACATCCGCACATGTCGGCTTGAATTGCTTAAAATGCCGTGTTGTAAATAAAATTTGACAAATCTTAAAATATATAGTAAATAAATAATCACAGACACAGAGTAATAATAATGCAGCGGAAGTAAAAGAAATAGTAGTTTATGAAGCTACTATATAAATATATCAAAGTTAAATAAGATACAACAGAAGTCTCAATATGATAACCAAGTACAAGCTGAATACAACACTGGGATCAACAGGATAACTGGAAGTGAAATAGATAAAACTAGACAAGCAGATAATCTCTAGTGATTCCAATCTCCGAAAGTGGAATCCAAATTTGTGAATACTCAGGCTGACCCGAGCGTAAATAAAAATACAAACACTCGAGTCAGGACATACATACTTATACAATGTAAACCAACTCAAGTGAACTATAGTAAAGGCACAAGTAACTTAAAGGATGCTTGGGACCGCCCATCCTCTAAGGATCCGTTAAACTATTTACTATATAGTAATATTGCGCTATTATAATAATGTCTAATAGTAAAATAAACTTACTTTAAAATAGCAACACGGGGTTACCCATATAGCCCCAGACACGTAATAGTCCCAGTAGTCCATCCAATACCTGCATATCTCCTGATCGGGAGACTACAAGAAGATAAGCATGGGCTACGGGAGAAAACCAAACTCATAGTAAAGGCTCGATATGGTAGGTGACATGGCACAACGAGGCAATGCCAGGGTAGATATACCAATCACGCACACGGGCTGGTGGTAACACAACAGTCACATATGCCCACCTCGGAACGTATTCCCAAATCGAAGGGGTGCACCCAAATCAATCACAAAAAGTAATAGAATGGAATCGAAGAAATGCGTCCGACCAGAGTAGCTACCCCTTTTGGCTCGAGATCCCTCCTGTTTTAGCCACCTTAAGCCAATTCACGGGAGTCGGGTACACGTAATATACCTCAAGAACGTCGCCACGGTCCTACTTTTTCTGGAATCTCCACCGCGTACATGGTTGTCAAAGTGGTTTTCGGTACTGACAGAGAGTATGCCCATATCAGATCCCAGTCTCTTTGCCAACCAATCGTTATTATAACCCGTGGTTATAATTTCAAAAAATAATATTTTATACTTCAAAATAAAATATCATTTCAAATCCAAATCTTTATCAAAATAAAGATCAACATTTCCAAATCATTTCAATATATCAAAATACCATATCTTTCAAAACTTCCTTTTCAAATCATTATTTGAATTCAAATCCAAATATCCAATTTAAATACCCTTTTAAATTCAAAGATAACATTCATTTATTTCAATTCAAATCATCTTTTAAAATGATTTATTTTCTAATCAAATTTATTCATTTAAATAAATTAGAAGTGAAGTTATTATTCTTTCAAGTCAAGTATTCAATTTCCAAAGTTTCAAACCATTCTGAGCTCATTTACTTAGTTAAAAACCATAAACATTTAAAATTTCAGCCTTTCACAGCATTTAGAAAAAGCTGTTATAAGTCATACTTGAAAACATTTTAATTCAGCAAAGACAGCATTAAAAAACTACTGTTAAAACTCAGCTTTAGTTGAAATTTAGTTTAAAACAACAAAGACAGCATTTTCAAAAATGCTGTGATAGCTCAGGTTTCAAGTTTAAGGTTTTAATTAATCTCATCAAATACAACAGACCACTACAGCATTTACAGAACTGCTGTAATAGGCCTTTATTATGTTTTAGCCTTTTAAATTTACTATAGCAACTATAGCATTTTAGAACTACTGTCATAGTCTTTTTATTAGGTTTTTAGTTCATTTACAGAAACCATAGGATTTCTAAATGCTATTAAAAGTATTTTTTAGATTTTAATGTATTTCTAGCAAATAATAAA
Source organism: Allium cepa (assembly GCA_030765085.1). NCBI lineage: Eukaryota > Viridiplantae > Streptophyta > Magnoliopsida > Asparagales > Amaryllidaceae > Allium > Allium cepa. Next base: position 173,311,288 of record CM060932.1, read on the forward strand.
CTTCAATTTAAACCCTTTAAACATTATAAAATCGCATTTTTAACGTCCAATATGTTCATTTAACTTACTTTTAAATTATGAATTTATAAAGTAAACTTTTACAGAAAAACTCAAATTTTTCAATAATTTCACTTAACAAATTCAAGTGTACAATTTTCCATTTTGCATTTGATAATTTATTAACACTTGCATTTTTGAATTACCATTTCACAAATTAAACTAAATTTCGAATTTATTTAATCAACTTAAACTTTTAATTAAAACCAGACTCACATTTCCAAGTCAAGTTATATTTTAAAATTACACTTTTAAGCATTCTTTTATTTAACCATTTTAATTCATAGAAAAATCAATAATACTTTATTAAATCAATTAATTTCAAATTCAAATAAAATTATCATATTTACCATTTTCCAAATATAATTAAATTTCCATATTATCTATATAGCTTAAATACCATTTTAAAACCCAAAATTTTCCCAGTTTCCAAACTTAAGTTACATTTCAAAAATTCAATTTAACCATTTATTTATTTAACATTTCCACTTATAAAAAATCATAAATCCTTTATTTAAAACACTTTAAAATCTATTTAAATCAAATTAACATAAATTTACATTTTAAACCACTTAAAATTTTATTTATATAACTTAAATGACATTTCAAAAGCCAAAGTCCAAATTTCCAGATTTAAGTTATATTTCAAAAATTCAATTTAATCATTTAATTATTCAACATTTTTAACTTACAGAAAAATGAAAATTTCTTTATTTAAACATTAAAAATCCAATTTAAATCAAATTTTCATAAATTTACACTTTTAAGAATACTTAAAAATATTCAAAATACTTTATAAAATAACCACGGGCCTGTATATAGTTTTCTAACCTAGGTCAAGTGATACAGATATATATCATTTCAATCTACAATTACAAAGAAAAATCCGGGTTCACTTCAAAACCGTAGTTCTAAGTAAAATATAATATATAAAAACCGTTCAGGCCTATCATTTCAGCCCATAATGATTTTTCCCTATTCCAAAGTCCATTCGGGTATGTATCATTTCAACCCATAGTGATTTCTAAACTAACAGGGAACTTGCAGTGTGAGAAACAGATATAATAAGCAGTTTAACAACACATAGCAGTATCAGATGATGTGACAGATTAATAACAGGGTTAACATCATAAATCTACAATCACAGGCAGTTATAACATAACATAACATTCTACACATTCAATTGTTGTCAATTCACATTTGTATAAGTATAAATGTCAGGTGAGGTTACTCACCTTTTTGTGCTGGAGTTATCAATTCAAATGACACAGACTGATTCTCGAAAGCATGATGACTCAACAATAGACCCAAGTGGGAAGAGATCCAATCTATTGATCCTGTCACAACCCATAAACAAAACCAAATATTAATATAAATTCAATACAACATTGAATTGGATTAACTTTGAAACAAAAAGCAATATTGAAATGAGTACTTTTGCCTTGCTTTCTACACTCATACGCTTGGCCTAAGGGTTGATTTAGTCGGGCTTGGAATGACATAGGCTCGGGTTTGGACATAGGTTGGCACGACTAATAAGGCTAGAACATGGTGGAGGTTACAAGGCATAAGAAGGTCAAAAGGCAAGGCTTTAAAGTGGATTTTTGGTCAATGTATTGGCTCGGCCATGGTAGATTGGGCTCGGCCCTGACATGTTTAGGTCTGGTCAGTAGCTAAGGTGATGGATGGTGGTCATATCAAGGTGATGGTGGCGGATAGAGGTGGTGTATGGTGGTGGATGAAGGTGATAAAGCATGGAGTGGCTTGACTTGCATAGTTTTTAGGAGATGTTGCATTTTTGTGGAGTTTTGCTTCATGGGGTGGTGCAACCTGGTCAAGGTTAGAGGGATAGGTGGTGGTGGTGGTGACAAGGAAGAGGTGGTGGAGGTGGTGATTATGACCATGTAGTGGAGGCCGAGCAAACAATCAAGAGAAACAAGGCAAAATACATAAGAAAAAGAAAAGAAAAGTAAGAAAATAAGAGACCATTACCTATCTTTTTTTTTGTTCTAGCCATGGAGAGGAAGGAGATGATTTTTTTTACGTGAAGTGAAGATAGAAATCACGGCTAATAAAGTAAAATGCATGGCCAAAAGAAGTAATGAGAAGGTTATGGAAAATGTAAAGTTTTTGGAAATGAAAAGCCTTAAGTTTTAAAAGCCTTTTTAAACTCTTCATATTTCCTTTTTATTTAATTCAAATAAAAAAAAATAAAATCAGTAATTGAATTTAAAAAAATTAAACAAAGTAAAATAAACTAAAAATAAATAATTAAATTCAAATAAAATAGAAAAATAATTAAACAAATTGTTTAAAAATTGGAAACAGTGTTCAAAAATTACAAATAAAACATCACAAGCTTTAGAAAATTTCTATTTCACTTTAAACCAAATTAAAGTCAAATAAATAAAATAAATTATGAGCAAATAAAGTAGAAATGAAATAAAATAAGGTCTTGAGAAAATAGAAAAAATAAATAAATAAAGAATTTCTTTAATTAATTGAAACTAGAAATTAAAAATTATAAACAGAAAACAACTGACATTGGAAAATTTCAATTACACTTTTAAAAATGTTTTAAAACTAAAATATATACATAACATCATGTTACACAGGTAAATATAAATTAGAACATGAAATAACAAAAAAAATATTATTTATATAAAATTAAAATAACAATTTTGTTAAATACAACAAATTACATCCAATAGTGTAAAAGGCATAACTTTCACAATATAAATCGGATTTCAATGAAACGAAAAGCAGTATTCTTAAAATTTTATTTATTTTCATAGTAAAAGATAAAATTCAAATTTTCAAAATTTTAAATTTAAAAGTCAAAGTTTGACCATATTGACCAAAATTCACACTTCTGGAAAATATTCTATTTATTCATGTTTGGAATTCAAATTCACATAGAAATCAAAATTAAAACTAATAAAACTATTCACTTTAATAAAAAAAATAAAGTTTTTTTTTAAATCAGGAAATTCAATTAAAATAATTAAAATATACAATTAAAATAATCACAAAAATGCAAGGTTGTTACACTCTCCCCCACTCAAAACTTTTCATCCCGAAAAGAGATGAGGTACGGGAAAGCACAAAAAAGATAAAATGAAATAAGATTAAGATAAGATGACCAAAAGATTGAAATTATACCTCATAACTGTTGTTATAGGTAAGTTTAACAAGGTTGAGATAATCTTCCCAAGATCCTCCAGAATCAAGAACACATGCACGAAAAAGGTCCTCTAGAATCTGATTCACCATTTTCGCTTGACCGACGGTCTGTGGATGGAAAGTAGTGCTCAGATTCAAAATGAGTACCAAAGATTATCAAAGATTATAGAAAGATTTCTAAACAGAAAGATTATGGAAAAATTCTTACACCAGTCTATAGCACGATAAGGAAAATAAGGACAACCAAAAGATAGTTTGAAAAACAAAATAAGATAATAAGTTTGATACCATGAAAATTTCAACTTAAATTGATAACTAATTTTACACAAGTTAAATAAATCTTAACTATCTCTAATTTCATTATCTTATCATCCAATTTTCTTAATTTAATGTAATGACCCATAAATTTCAATGATTAAAATTTGTTAAATTAATAAGATTTTTGTAATTAAATTTAGAAAGAAATAAAAAATTATAATTTATAATGAAGCAAATGTTAAAAATGAAATGTAACCATGGAAATTAAAGCTAAGTATTAACAATTGAAATGAAATTTTGATTAATTGAAGTAATGTAAATTGTTATACTAGGCTAAGAATTGAATATAAGAAAACAAAGGCAAATAGTGAATTAATTAATGAACTAATAATAATAAATAGTAATTGAATAAAATCAATGTCCTATAAGTAATTAAAATATTGTTTGGAAACGAAAACTTATAAAAGTATGAATAAGAGTATTGAATCAACCAATGGAATATTATATAGATTAATAGTGACTGAATGTAAATTAACGTAATAAGGTTGATGCAAGTTGATAAGTGACTAAATTAATGCAATACCTATTAATTGAAACAAATTGTAAGGTTATAATTGATTGAAATTAGGGAATCGGGGATTATATTCAAAAGTTATATTAATTAATGAAATAATACGTAATAATTTTCAGTTTGATAGAATCAATGCTAGATAAGTATTTATAATAATTGTTAGTTAATAATTAAGTATGAATGTGAGTAAATTAGTGCAAATTTTTAATTGTTTACCCATTCATTTAATGTATTGAATTAGATCTTAATAATTGCAACATTTGTTTCGTAATAATAGCTTATAAGTGAAATTAAACGTTAATGGTAACGATTAGTATAAGTTAACCATTTATCTAGTATATTAAATTAAAACTGGTAATCAATTGCAATGAATCTCAATTCAATGTTATATTAGTATAAATTAAGGAAATAATTGGAAATAATGTTAATTATATTTATAATATGAAAATTGGTTGATTTAAAGAATGGAATTCACGATTTTATTTAATTGTAATGTAAAATTCAATAATTGGATTAATTGCAATTAAATGAAGTTAAAATATCTAAATATTACATTATTTGAAATGAAGATGGAATATGAGAAAAGTAATGTAATAGTTTTGAATCCAATGTTAAATCCATCTATTTGACAATAATGAATGGAATAATTATTGCTTGATTTAATTAAATGGAATTTTGGGAATTTTATTTATAATTTCTAAATTCAATAAATTGAGGTTAACATTGAATATGATAAATTAATTAACTTTAAATTGACATCTTAATTTGTCAAATTAGTGTGAATGATTTGGAAATATAAAAATGGTAAGAATTGTAAATTTTAGAATTGAAGTTGGAAATTGGATTTAATTAATCAATTATTTATTTATTTAATTAATGTAAAAATAGCCATTTTGGCCACCGACTCGGATTTCGATGAAACTAGTTTCATCCGATCCGTAATGGTGAATTATTATAGGATTTCATTTTTCGTAGTGATCGGGCTTGTCGTTTGATCGTACAAACACGAAACGCCTAGAAATCAATGAAACTGAAATCAATTGAAATTAATTTGAAATAACTTGATTTTGGCATAACTTCTCCATACGATTGAATTTGGACTTGAAACCTATTCCATCTCGTTTAAAATATTTAAAAGCATCTATTTTGATATATGGGTTGACCCAATTTTGTTCAGGAGTCAGAACGGGCTTTTTGGGCCATTTTATTGCCCAAGGTGTAAATCAATCCTCTCCATCCATTCTATTTTCAGCTTTGTCTACAAATACCATGTGATAAACCCTAATTGTTCCTTATTCTCATTTGTCTGTACGTACAATTCCTTCTCATCTCCTTAATTCAATGTCAGACAATTCCAAATCCAATTGCAATTTCAAATCAAACCCAAAGCCAAAATTTCAAACTCCTCAAAAAAATTCAAATAAAATATATGTCGTATATCTCAACGATACGGATCTACGTCAACTGTTCGTTTTTGAAATTGATGCTCGAATCAATCGAAATTTGTGGTTAAAATTGAATTGGGCATTTTTGATTTCGTCATCAATTGACGAAATTGAAATATGGGTTTTGAAGAGCTCGACATATGGAGTTCGACGCTGGTGGTCGCATCGAGTATCATGGCCGGAGACGCTTGAATTTTTTTAGTTAGCGTTTTAAACAAAAGCGGCGGCGTAGCATTTTGGGGGTTCGGAGGGATCGACGTGGGTCCTGGTTGAAGTAGCGTCGAGTGGCATCACGATGGAGGTGGCAGGCCGAGCCTTCGGCGTCGTATTGGTGGTCAAACGTAGGGAGGATGGCGGTGTGTTGCTCGAATTCGCGTATGAGAAGGAGATATGGTTTTTTGTGCGTAAGTTGATGCTGACATGGCAGTAAGGTGGTGAGGATTTCAATTTTAATTAATTTAAAACTTAATTAAAAATTCCAATCTTTTTATATCCATAACTTTTACATATGATATCCGTTTTATGCGTGGTTTCTTTTGTTAGGTTCGTATTGAAATTTCGGACAATTAGGCACTGATTGGATGGATTCTGAGACTGTTCAATTTTTGGGTTTAAATTGGATTTAAATTCAATTCAAATTCGAAAGGTGAGTGTTTTAACCCACTCATAATTTCTAAAACTTCTTATGTGTGTTAAATTAATTTCTGATGTGATTAGAAATTTATTTATTGCTATTTGGTATATTTTTATCATCATTCCGGCTAAAATTGAATTTATTGAATTAAATTGGTATTCAATTTATTATTGCATATAAACTGCCAGTCAAATTAATTTATAATTGAATGTAGATTGCCAGTAATTACTTGTTACTTATTTCTATTCTATATTGATGCAATTGTTTGAATTGGATGATGATTGTGATAAATGGTTGATGATTGATATTGGGTGAATGGATGTTGTATTTTATGTTGTTATAGACTGCAAGTTGTTATGCATTTTATTTCATGCGGGATTGCGGTTTGAAATGATATATAACTGTATTTTTATTTTAAATTACGGATTGAAATGATAAATATCCGTATCACTTGACCATAGGGTAGGAAATTATATACAGACACTATGGTCTATATATAAAAATATTTTGAAATGATTTCTATGGTTTGTGGAAAGAAATATACGGTTTAATAAATATTAATTTTTGATATTATATAAATATTATTTTATATATATAGTTAAATTCTTGAATTTAAGCTATATATAAATTTGTTTAATAAAAATAAGCTTAATAACGAAGTTTAATTGTTTTATATTATATGGTTAAGTACCTGTTTAAGATATTGTATGTATATAGTGTAACAACCCATAAATTTTAAACGGTTTTTTAATAACGTATTTAATTAAATTTTGGAGAAATTTTGAATAATAATATTTTGAAATAAAAATTTAATGTTTGGATTACGTATAATTAAATATAAGTATTCAATAAATAAGAAAACATATAAATTTAGATTACGTTACTGGTTAATTAATTTGGGCGTACGTTCGTTTTACATATTGCATCTATTGTACGCACTCTTTTATTTCATATCTTAGTTGTTAAAAATCAAATCAGCACGTGCATTAAAAAAAAAGAATTAAAACCCTGCCTCCAATTCACGTGTAAAACTTTCCACTTTCATTTGCATCTCCATATTTAATAGGAATAAAAATCTTTGATTTCCTAACCGTTTTAAAATCTCTTCCCATCTTCATTTTTGCAACGCGGTTCAGATCTGGAAAAAAAAGTGTAATGGATAACGATCCGAAATTTTAGACCAATTTAAAATTCTAATTTTATTAAAATATATTGAATAAAATTTGGTAGAAACAAAAAATGATGGGAATACTAATAGTTTATATGAGATTTACAATTTGAATTAAAACAACAAGTGCTAAGAATTTAATAATAAGTGTTAATTGTAAATATTGATCTATTGAATAAAATTTAAGAGGAAACAATAGTTTAATTATATTGTTGTAATTCAAATAAGTTAACCTCTAACAAATGAACTAAAATTGGTAACTAATGGATATGTTGAGTTATGTGAAATTATTAAATAATGTTTGATTTATTGTTAATAAAAAGAAGAAGAAAAGGAAAAATATTATGTTCTGTTTATACATCAAATGGTGGTTTTGAAATTTAGTTTTGAAAGCAAGTATGGATTTTTGATTCAAAGAAAAATTTGGTCTTAATATACATATATAGACGGAAAGTTTAGTTTGGGTATAGGGTCCATTAATTATTGTGTGAATTCTAGTAGGTACGTATACATAGGTTATGTTAGTATTTTCAAATATACTACTCATTTCCTTGAAGTTTTGAAACACACTGTCCAATCAACCCATTAATTTCTCTAATAATTTATTTTGGGAAATTCAAGGCACACCTGTTTTAGTTGCCATCATTTCTTTTATTTTTTTCCAAACGGTTCATTTTGCCTTTATAACATATCCTTCCATTCCATACTTATCTTTTTCCTTTACGTTTCAAATATGGAACGTGCTGTCCAATCAGCAATTAATTGCTTTAATTTCTCAACTAAATCTAGGGTGACTGTTGCCATCCTATAATTATTTTGAATATCAAAACATATAAATTGTATATGTTTACGTTCATTTTTGGTCAGTTCTTCTGTTTTAAAGTAATATATTTATTTCTTAAAAATGGTTGCATTGTGAAACATGTCGCTTCCAAATCTTCACCGTGCAGCCCAAGTAATATAATAAATTGCTTTAATAACGTTGCTGAATCAATGGTCATTTAAATTTATTATTTGTTGTACGTTTCCTTTTTGCTTAAAAATTGGCTACGTAAACATTAATTCAAAAATAGGAAGAAATCATTCATTACCTGTAGCCACTTCATTTGCTTTAATTATTTCACGTGATTCAAGTAGGTGATCGTGTCTATTCACTCAACCTTTATCGATATTTTTGTTTTAAATTTCTTTCCTCTGTTCACTAGGGTAATTATGGTATGATTCTCAACCTATTGGTCTGCCTTTCCTTCTTTCCTTCGGCAATCAAAAAAAAATCTTTAATTATTATCTCATTTCTTGCTTGCACGGTTATAGACAATCAATTAGTTAATTGCATGTTGTAGTCTATTCATGCCTATTTTGTAACGACCCGTATTTTATGTGTCGATAAAATCGTAAAATAGTTGCTTTAAGTCGTTGTTAAGTTATTTGGAGTTTGAGTCGACCATAGCTTAAGTCGTATGGAGGATAGCTCGTGTGAGCGACTTAAGGAGTTGGGCCGACTTAAGGTGGTAGGCGAGTTAGTGATGTTGCCGACTTAGTGTTAGATCTAGTTGAGACAGTGACCGACTCAATGGGTGACGACTTAAGGGTTAAGCGGTTTGTTGGGCTCGACCGACTTAAGGCTTAGACGACTCAAGGAGGCAGGCCAGCTTCGGGTTAGATAGGTTAGCGACTTAGGGGCTGCCACGGGTTAGCATAACTAACGGGTTAGCTTAGCTAGCGAGTTAGCAGGGATAGTGGGTTAGCGAGTTAGTGGTAGACGAAGTTAGCGACCTAGTAGATTTGGATGAGTTAGGAAAAGCAGCGACTTACGAGTTAGGTGAGTGGCTTTAAGTCGTGAGACCCAGTGTGTGTTAAGTCGGCAAGTGGCCTGAGTCGTAAGTCGTGCCGCATGCTTTAGTGCTAAGTCGTCCAAACGACTTAGTGTTGAGTCGTGTGCTGTGTTGATGCGTGTGTGTGTTGTGTCGTGTTGCCTTGAGCTTTGTTGAGTCGTTAAGTCATAGGCTTTGTTGAGTCTTGAGTCGTGGGCTTATAAGTCGCGAGCGACTTAAGGCTAAGTCGTTAACTCGCGAACGACTTAGGGCGAACGGGTTAGTGATTTTCAGCCTATAAATAGAGGGGTTTGGCTCACTTTTTGGCACCGGATTTCGAAGCGACGAAGTGCTGCCATTTTGAGAGCTCGACTACAACATTTCTTCATCTCCTTTTCTCCATTCCAATCTAGTTCTAACATCCATCCAAGATCGAAGATCGAGATTGAAGATCCAAGAGCCAAAGTTGAAGATCTTCATCCAACCAAGCTAGATTTCATCGTTTGAAGCGGGATTTCGACGAATCAAGCTTGAATCCTTGCTGTCCAGATCTGAAGTTGATAGTTTTTGAAGTGTTTGGGTGATTCGGTGAGTGGTGGTTATCTCTCACGCGGACCCAAAGGAGTATATTGGTTTGGTGGTTTGTTGGAGTGTTGTAGATAGTGGTTTTATGCATTTTTCCTTAGATTCAAGTGTAGATCCATTACTTATAAAGATGTTTACTTTTGCAAGTTCATTCATCAAGTTGTAGAGACAAAACCCATGATCCATGTATGTTAGATCTATTCTCATTTATTTACGAAATTGCCATTTTAGTTATAAATGTCTATTTAGATCCTGATTGACTACTTATTTGTTTGGATTAATGTTTGCCTTGTTTGATTGTTGTGAATGAGTTATCTAGTTGATAGATTTGGACAAGTATGGTCAAAGACGATTCAAAAGCTACGGAAGAGGCTCTTGAATGGTGAAAGCTGCTTAAGACATATGTAGCGGATGTTGAAGCTCATATGTATGAATTGGATGATGTTGAGATGGAACTTTGCTATGATGCGATGAAGCGAAGTATGATGTGAGTCTTGGCGTAATCCAGGCAGGGATCATTCCAAGCATGTTGATAACTCGAGGGATGGTTCGAGTTGGTTGATAATGGACTGCTCGAGAGGTAGCTTGGGCTAGTATGAGAATAGTCGTCGAGGAGGATGACTAGGAGGCTTGGATCTCATCGTTGCTGAAGGTTCTAGCATGCTCAAAAGCAAGAGTACATGGGGCGCCCAAAACGACTACAGGTAGGTAGTCGGGACACCCAAAAGACTACAGGCAGGTAGTCGAGTACTCTGGGCAGAGTAGATAAGTCCTAGGCATAGGTAGCGTGCGGAGTTATGACTAGAACCGAGGTTACCATTAGCCCTTGACAGGTGGTCATTCAACTAACGGTGAAATCAAGGCAATGATAACAGTGATAGCCAGAGTCATGGATGTATGGACGTTTGGTTGTATCATCATTCGGTCTCAAGGGCGGTGTTTTCTGGGTGCTTATCTGATCTTGGTTTAGGCCTTGGGGGTTTGTATTTGGAAAACATCGACCTTGACTCGAGTGATTATTGCTTTACCTTAATTGTCTGCTATGTTATGCTTGCTTCTCCTTAGTGTGTGTCTGGGGGGGGGGGCTATCACTGTAGAAAGAGGTGGAGTGGGATGGTTTGGTTCCTGTTCCTTTTATCCCTTATGCTCTTTTGGTATGTTTGATAGTTGATTTACTGCTCACTAAGACTTTGTCTGACTCAAGGTTTTATGTCTCCTCTTATTACCTTGGGCTGTCCATCCATGTTTGGGATGGGCAGACTAGGTAGTAGGTGACGGGTGCTTTTCTTGGAGATCTACGCTAATGATGACGAAGACGAGCAGGAGGCTTTGGCATATTATTTCATATTATATGTACTGGATGTTCCGCTGCTGCATTTGATTGAGTGTTATGTAGTGAGGCTTTGATGTATGGATGATTCATATGTTTGTACAAAACTTGATGATTATATGATGGTGTTCTGTTCTATGGAGCTTCACTATATTATATTTCTCTATTGTATTTTATCCATGCGCTGTGAGTTGTACGATAGAGTTTTGCTGTTTTATCTTGCCTTGACCATCGTCCATGGCAGCCTGGCACGCCTTTCAGCGCATTATTTCCTTGTTTTGGTGCGGGAGTCACGGTCGGTCGTCACATATTTGGTTCATAAAATTTATTAAGCATTTTTACCCAGAGCAGCCAACTCACCTGCATCGTTCTATATCTATTTATTTGCGTACAAGTTCAAACTTTTCCATTTTCTTTGATTGATAGATTTGTTTCCTTTTTCTATTCTTTCTCTCCCTGTCTTTATTGCTTAAAGGAAAGCAATCCATCAAAACGTGAATATTTGATTATAGCCAGTCGTTACCTATACCCAAATTTCCATTTTTATGACCGTCATTCGAATATCAAACTTATATACTTTTTGTATTCATTTCGCTCATTCAATTTTACATTTCTTATTCCAGCTTTTAAATATTGAGATCCTCCCTTATATTTCTCTGTGTCCTTTACCTGTCTTCTCTTTTTCTTCTCTTTTTTCTCCCCCTCTGTTAGCTTCTCAAAACCATCACCCCGCAGCTCCTCCCTGATCTTCCACCCCTCGTGCTCCTCCGTAGCCACTTAGACCATGTACTCCTTCTTTTGCGTAATTTTTTTTTATAAACCTATGGTATATTATAACATATACTGTATACGTAAGTTTATATGCTTATATATATATGTTGCTGTATGTTTATGAAAGAAAATATGTATATATTACACACTATATTCTCTGTTTTGTTTTAAAATATATAAGTGTTATAGGGTATAAGGTACACATATATAAAGTTATATGTTGTATAAGAATATAAGTGGATTTGTACAGATAAAGCATGGGTTTATTGATATTATAGTTACGTAAATACTGATTTTATATAAACAGTTATATGATCTATTTTTATATATTATAGAAATTGGAAAACCTTGTTCGACAATGAATATATGTTATACTGTTTATATATTTACAGTAATATATATTGATTTTGTTTAAGTATGATATAGACAGTGTTTATAAGTTTTTTTTAAGAATAAGTTATATTAGTTTGGATTTTACCTGTTGGGTTAAATAGGGTCACTGAGTATACATATGTATATATTTATACCTTATGTACGTTTGTATATATATTTGTTAATTATATTTTAAGTTATATGTTAGTTATAATATATTATGGTTTGTAGTATTCCTAATATTTTAAAACGGAAAATATATATTGTTGGAAACTTGTAATACACTCGCGTTTGTATATTTTCTATTTAAGTTTATATAACATTATATATATATATATATATATATATATATCTGTGTGTGTGTGTATAATATAAAATTTTGTTCGCAAATGTCTATATGAGTATACATTAATTGATTTTAAAAGATATAAATATATGGGGACTTTGTTCCAAGTGTTGAATTAAATTTTAATTTGAGATATATGATTAAATTGTTTTAATAATAAATAATAAAATTATATACATCATTTTCTGTCATATCAAGATGGTTCTGATTCGTTTTCACCAAATTCTTATCTCTCAGCTTTGTTGAATTCGTGCCAATCTAGCGTTGCTTTGAAATTCGAAGCTTGTTATGTTGTCTATCTTCTCTAGCCTCTAGCCTCGAAAGGTGAGCAATCACTCACGATTAACGTTCGTTTATTTATTAAATTTTGTTTCAATTGAAATGACAATTGAAATATACTACTGAAGTTAGTAAATCTGTTATATATGCTATTATCTGTAAACTGTTCACCTATGTGATATGACACCATATCCTATTGTTTATACTTTATGTTGGGTGCGTTTTCACACCTTGCCGAACCAGTCCACTCCTTGCCGAACCACCTCTCCCATACCTGCCGAACCACTTCACCACCGGACCACCTGCCACCGGTCCAAAGCCTCACCGAACCAGGATCTCACCGAACCAGAGCCACTCCACACCAATGCCGAACCAACCTACCTCCCAAGCATCACCGGACCAACGTGCCACTAGACCATCGAACCAGATGGAGAAGGACCACTACCGGACCAAGCTACACCCTCGACCGAACCAAAAGCCTCTCCAACTCCACACCACCGATCCAAGGCACCACAGGACCACTTATCCAACCTCCGTCGAACCACGTTGCCAGGCCAGATTACTTCAGCCCAGGCCCACCAGCTGGTATATACATCCAAGACCCCTGCCCCCAGCCTCACTCTATAAATAGAGGGGTAGGGGTACAACAATGGCAGACAAGTTTGAGAGCTCAAGCACAGATAGAACTTTCAAACAACTTTCAGTTACTTGTAATCAAAGCTTTGTACTTGTAATCTGAATAAAAAAGGAGAATAACATATAAAGTGGACGTAGGCATGTTCTAGCCGAACCACTATAAATCTGTGTGTCTTTTACAGTTCAGTTCATGTTTTTTATATATTTGCATAACTCGCCCAAATCACTAGAAACAACATAAAATCAACTAATTCATACGACTTGGAGGTGTTTGCCCATTTTTTGTGCAAACATTTTTGGTGCTTTCACTGAGAACAGGAGCTCGAAGCTTCAGCTTCTCCCACTCAACCCTTTTCCTATCAACATCGTTCGTTGCTTGGAAAACATGTCTCCCGGACGGAAGAAAGATGCTAACAAAGGAAAGAACATCGCAACTGGCAGTATCCCAGATCCAGTGATCAGAGACCAAGACAATCGTCCGGTTCCAACAGCAAACGAAAATCAGGCAAATCCAACATCCCCTGCTACGGAAAAACCAATTACAAGGGCGGATCTAGACAGGATTGTGGCTGAAGTAACTAACCGCTTCGCATCTCAACAAGAAGCCTTGGTGGACCAACTCATGTCACGCTTAAGGGATGCCGAAGAATCCAACCGCAACACTGAATCATGGGGTGAGTCTCGGTCTGGAGGATCTGGGAGACGACAAAGGTCTTTCTTCTTCGAAGAGGTTAACAACGGAAACAACAATGGTAGGAGTCGAGCCCGGACTCAGCCCGAATTCCGACCCGAGGAAACACTTGGAACCAAACCCAACAGGGGAGGTACCAGGCAGGGGGCGGATGTAGCTGAGCCTGTCATGCTACCTAACCATGGAAACACCAGTAGACGGGGCCGAGCAGGAGTCCAGCCCGAAGTTGGACCCGAGGAAGTGTTGAGAACAGAACCCGGCAGGGAAAGATCAAGGCAAGGGCCAACTGTGGCTGACCCCTGCATGCCCCTAGAAGACCAGAGGCAGCCGTTGGAGAATGTTAGGAGTGACAGACGATACCATCCCTACAAGTCGTCTGGACGGAATCAGTCCCCCAGGGAAGAACCAAACTCATTTCTATCTTCTCCAAGTTTTGATGAAAGGATGACGCGATTGTTCAGAGAGTGCATCCAACGGGAGCAAAGAGATCGGGGGATAGGTGCTAGGGTAACCAGCCCCTTCACCCGCAATATCGAAACTGCCATCACCCCCCGGGAATGGAAAATGCCAACAATGGAACCTCTTACCCCATCGTACACTTACACAGATACACCCAGCATATGTTCATGAGCGGAGAAACGGAGGGAGTATTGTGTAAATGCTTCCCACATTTCTTGGCCGATCTAGCTACCTCCTGGTTCTGCCACCTACCCCAAGGGTCCATCAGCTCATGGGAAATGTTGAAAGAAAAGTTCATCAGTCAGTTCCGCATTCATGTGAAACAACCCAAGGACGCTTATTCCTTATCTAATATCAAACAGAAACCAGGAGAGACAGTGCAACAATATATAACCCGATTCAACGCCGCGGCGCCGCAGTCCAAGATGCCGACGAGAAACTTATCCTAATGGCCCTCTACAGTGGTGTACATCCGGATACTAAATTTGCTAGAAGACTAACCAAGGAAAAATCAACTACTTTACCTGATTTCTTCCACGAAGCTGGAAAGTATATGAGACTTGAAGACGCTGCCACTGAGAGGCAGTCAGGGCAACAGGCTAAGACAGCTCCAAACAGGGTTCCCGCTACAGCAAAGGATGTTCGGAGAAGTGACTCTAGAGACAATGCTGGGGGCAAGAAGGGAGAAAAGCGCTTATATCGACCAGGACCAAGATTTGACTCCTACACTCCTTTGAATGAAACAATCGAAAATATCTTCCTAGCCACTCAAGACGAAGTTAGGTACAAGCGGCCCCGCACAAGGAGTCAGATAACGCACTCAAGTCCGAAAATTTCTGCCGCTTCCACGAATCCCACGGACATGACACCAATGAATGCCACCATCTCCGGGACTTAATTGAAGAACACATCAGAAGGAAGAGACTGGAACGCTATGTAAAAAGCCATAACAGGACTCCAACTCCCTTCAATGAAAACCCAGGGCTACCCCTCCCAGAAGTAGGCAGAGGAAATCGCAACACCAGCGGCTCTAGTCAAGAGAAGATAGTGGTCCATACCATATGAGGAGGACCGCACATCGCCGACAGAAGCTGGGCAGAGATGGAAAGATACGGTAAGTCACTTAGGAACAATGAAGGCTACGTTAATTCTGTCATGGAAGAACGCCACCCGAAACGGAAAGAGAATGACGACATCACATTTAATAGGCGTGACCTAGAGGGAAGACAATACCCACACATGGATCCTATGGTCATCTCTACCTGGTTCGGTCCAGCCAAAGTTTTTCGAATTTTAGTAGACACTGCAAGCTCGGTGTATATCCTATTCAAGCATGCTTTCGAAAAAATAAAGCTGTCAATGAAAGATGTGTCTCCCTGCAACAAACCGCTACATGGTTTCACTGGAGATGCGAAGATGCCCCTCGGGCAACTGGACCATTTTGTTGAAGTAGGAAGTCATCCCCGCTCCGTTGTGCGAAAACAAAGGTTTGTACTAATAGAGAACCACTCGGCCTACAACGCCTTTTTGGGAAGGCCAGCCTTGTCTGACTTCCAAATTGTCCTAGCCCCATGGTGCCTGAAAATGAAATTTCCAACAGATAACGGAATAGGAGAAATAGAGGGAGATCAAGACGCTGCTCGAGACTGCTATGTAACTGAACTTCGCAATAACCGTAGAAAGGATAAAGGGAAAAATGCAGAGACTACTCTCTGCATGAAAAACTTGGAAGTATAGCAACTAAAGAAAGCCCCTCCTCTTCGATATACCAGTGATCCTTTCAATGAGTTAGACCCCAGGGACAAAGAGGAGGAGGTCACCGCCGAGCCTGCAAAGGCTATGGAATTCGTAGCTGGAGACAAACACGACTCAAGTAGACTATTGAAAATCGGATCTCAACTAAAAGAAGAATTAAAGGATCAACTCATTGATTTTCTTCGCCACAACATGGATGTATTTGCATGGACGCACGCTGACATGATAGGAATCTCCCTAGACGTAGCATGCCACATGCTGAACATCGATCCCACCAAGGTGTCAGTGAAGCAGAAAAAGAGGAGCATGGGGGCAGAACGATCAGCAGCCCTCGAGGAAGAAGTAAAGAAATTACTTGGCAATGACTTCATATGAGAAGCCATCTACCCAGAATGGATCGCCAACCCGGTACTGGTAAAGAAAGCTAATGCGAAGTGGCGAACATGCATCGATTTCTCCAACTTAAATGACGCTTGCCCAAAGGACTGCTTCCCACTCCCCCGAATCGACCAACTCGTGGATAGCACAGCCGGACACGAACTCTTATCCTTTATGGACGCATACTAAGGAGATAACCAAATCCCTATGCACGCCCCCGATCAAGACCACACTAGTTTCGTCACTGACCGGGGATTGTACTGCTATAAAGTAATGCCTTGTGGACTTAAAAACGCCGGAGCTACTTATCAGCGCCTCGTCAACAAGATGTTTGCGGAATTAATAGGACGAACTATGGAAGTTTATGTGGATGACATGCTGGTGAAATAAAGGAAAGCCAACGATCATATAAATCACCTGGACGACATGTTTCAAGTACTTCGCCAATATGGAATGAAGCTGATTCCTCTAAAGTGCTCCTTCCAAGTATCGTCGGGAAAGTTCTTGGGATTCATCATCCATGCCAGGGTGATTGAAGCAAACCCCGAACAAGTCCGGGCTTTGCAAGATATCAAGATACCATCTACTCGAAGAGAGATGCAAAGCCTAAATGGGAAGGTGGCTGCCCTTAGCAGGTTCATCTCTAAAGCAACCGAAAAATGCATCCCTTCCTTTGAAGCTCTAAAGAAAGACAAAGAAAAGTTCGAATGGACTGACGAATGCTCGACGGCCTTCCTTAACTTAATCGAACACCTCCAGAGACCACTAGTACTCTCAACTCCGAATGAAGGCGAGGAACTATACCTATACCTTGCTGTATCATCCCATGCTTTAAGCGCCGCTTTGGTGAGAGAAGACGACCGCGCGCAGCGGCCCGTATACTTTGTAAGCAAGAGATTTACAGGGGAAGAAGCCAAATACCCTAAACTTGAAAAGCTAGCATACTGTTTCCTAATCACGTCACGGAAACTGCGACACTATTTCCAATCTCATTCCATCAGAGTTTTAACCGATCAACCGTTAAGGCAAGTACTCCATCGCCCCGACACTTCTGGGCGACTACTTAAGTGGTGCATTGAATTGAGTCAATATGATATCACCTACTATCCTTGCACCGCTATCAAGGGGCAAGCCATAGCTGATTTCATTACCGAATTCACTACTAACGAAGGTAAAGAGCAATCTGAAATAGCAGAAGATATCAAGTGGAATCTCTTCGTAGATGGAGCATCAAATGAACAGGGCTCGGAGGCAGGTGTTGTGATAATCACCCCCAGGGGAAGGAAGCTGCACTACGCCCTAAGGTTGGAATTCTCTGCCACCAACAATGACGTAGAATACGAAGCAGTGATAGCCGGATTACAACTTTCCCTAGAGATTGGAGTCGGTTCTTTATGTCTCCATAGTGATTCTCAACTTATTGTAAATCAAATACTGGGAGAATTCCAGGCTCGAGGAGAATGACTCACAGCATATCTAAAGAAGACCAAGCTGCTGCTCAATCAATTAGATCACTATCTAATCAAACACATTCCTCGGGAAGAGAATCAGGAGGCCGACGAACTGGCAAAGCAAGCTAGCATGAAGGACGACACTGCTTCCCGAACGATAACCATCTCAAAGCAACTGGCCCCGAGCTACGAGCCAATGAATATGATAGCTGCAATTGAATAAGAAACTTGGATGACCCCCATCTGGAAGTACTTACAAAGTGGCACACTGCCCGGCGGACGTAATGAAGCTAAGAAAATCTTAAGGAAAGCTTCCCGCTACACATTACAAGAAGGCATCCTCTATCGGCGCGGCTTCTCTAATCCCTTATTAAGGTGTATCGCTGGAAGGGAAGCCAGGGAAGTCTTGTCCAACATCCATCAAGGAAGTTGCGGAGATTACACCGGAGGGTAGACTCTAGCCAAGATGACACTCCGATACGGGTATTACTGGCCCACCTTAAACAAAGACGCCTTGGACTTCGTCAAAAAATGCGACAGATGTCAGAAATTTGCTAAGATTCCTCGACTACCCACAAATGAGATTACTCAAATGACCAGCCCTTGGCCCTTTGCAATATGGGGAATTGACTTGATCGGCGAACTGCCAGTGGGCCGAGGTGGAGCCAAATATGCCATAGTAGCAGTTGACTATTTCACCAAATGGGTGGAAGAGGAGCCTCTAAATAAAATATCATCGGCAAAAGTTATTAACTTCTTGATCGAAAATGTTTTATGCAGGTACGGGGTTCCACTCAAAATCATATTGGACAATGGACTTCAATTTGACATCGAGGAATTCGTCGACTGGTGCCAAGAGCACGGAATTCACAAAAGCTTCTCATCTGTGGCTTACCCCCAGGCAAACGGACAAGTCGAAGCTGTCAACAAAATCCTCAAAACCCTAATCAAGAAGAAACTCGAAAAGTCAAAAGGCGCTTGGGTGGATGAACTTCCTACGGCACTTTGGGCCTACCGCACATCTTATAAAACATCAACAGGGCATACTCCTTTCTCTTTGGCATACGGATCGGAGGCCATGCTCTCAGTTGAAACTGTAGTTCCTTCCCACCGCAGGATCCACTACAACCCAGAAGAGAACGAAGAACTCCTCCACATGTCTTTGGATCTAATTGAGGAGAGAAGAAACGACGCAACACTCAAAGCAGCAGCTCACAAGCAAAAAGTTGCAGTACAATACAACTCCAAAGTCAAGCACCGTAGCTTACAAGAAGGAGATCTTGTCGTCAAGCGGATCTTCCCGCGCCCCAGAGCGCTAGATCCAATCTGGGATGGAACCTATGTAATTCATAAAGATCTCCGCAACGGAGCCTATATTTTGTCAACAGTGGACGGAGAGGTGTTCCAGAGGGCATGGAACATCCAACACCTCCGTCGATACTTTTCTTAACTTGTACTGCCCATATGAAGTGAATTAACAAAGAGAATCAATAGACGTAGGCATTTTCGTGCCGAACCACTTTAAAAATCTTGTCTCTTTTTAACTTGTTCCTTTATATCTTGGCTGCTTGTTAAGCTTTATCCTTTTCTGTTGAACAAAATCATGTATAACGACATTTCCATTCTGGACACTTCACGGCGCAACCTCACCTGGACAAGACCCAACAGGTACTTTGCGAATCTATGCACTCGCCAATGAGACACTTTTTCTCCAGCATCCCTCTGTTGCGGGTTAACTCATTGCTCGCAACTGCCCTCAAAGCCAACTGTAATGAGCTGATTATAAGCCATCAAGAAGGCCGACTATAGCCGATGGCAGCTCATTACGGCGTTCGGCTCGCCGGCAACTGTGAACCTACTTTAAGCCCCAACATAAGGTGTGGCCAGCCAGGGGTAGTTCACGGTTGACGATCGGCACCCACGCTAGCCGGCCACAGTAAATCGAATAATACCCACGATTATGGGCCATAATGGCTTGGGTAGTTACTGTGTGCGATCTCGGCTCCGATATGTCTTAAGTGCGGCTGTGGTAAAAAAGATAAACTCCCCGCGGAGGCGTAAGATGGGTGACAAATGTCTCCAAGACCCACAGCTAGGGAAAGTGACTACGAAACCCGTTTGCCACGAACTTAAGCATATCGACGGCCTTCCGTTATTGGAAGTTTTACTGTTTCTCATATTTCCATTACATTTAAAAACTTTTCTCCTATCCTATATAACAGTCCCTAAAGTACAGGTCACAAAATAGGGGAACTCTCGCTTGTGAAAATATGAACTCACATCCGGATGACGGAACACTCAGCTACATTCCATACACAGTCACGCAAGACATTCAAAGCAACCCTCTACAACTAAAACACGAAGGGCGGTACTATCTTCTCTTGTATACAAATATGTAGCTTTAATTTATTCACACATCATATTGGCATTGCAAGATATGAAATAATATTTTGAGAAGAAACTTAGCATCAAATACGATTAAATCACATGCATAAACACGCAGCTGTATTTCTTATGCAACATATCAAAATAACAACCACATTAGAACATAACAGAATCTGCTTATGTTATAAAGTTACATAAAGACGTTCGTTGCAATGATATAATTACAGCCTGAAAATACAATAATGTTTTGGACTAGTATATAAAGGAATGTCAAACAGACCAAATAAAAGAGTCAACTACATCAGGGCTCCGCCTTTGTCCTTCCCGCTATCCGGATTTACTTAACTGCAGGGTCAGAACTCCCCGCATGTACTCCAGAGGTCCCGCCAGCCCAATTCAGAAGAGAATCCATCAATAATCATGAAAGATAAACAATCAAATCATGAAAAGATTAAGGGAAGACTTACCAGCATCTGCTCCCTGGTCGTCATTCTCCAGTTCCACACCCACTTCCTCGGCGGCAAGCAGCCTCATGCCTTCCTTCACCGCCGCCTTCTCCTCCTTGGTGAACTGTGCGGTAACCACATCCGTTCTGAAGGCCACGCCACCCTCTTTATCCGCTTCAGCCTTGGCTTCCTCCAAAGCCCGGAGATATATCCTAGCCATAACCCGGGGATAATCGTCCATCCAGGACAGGTTGCCCTGCCTCCAAGTACGGAAATACATGTCCTGGAGCATCTCATCCATCATCCCCTCGTTCTCCTCAAACTCTTTCATCCGGGCCTTAGAAGCCAACAGCCGTGCGACAGCAGCATCTCTCTCCAATTGGTATCTCGAGCAGTCAGCCTGAAGGGACTTCCGCATCACTTCCATCTCCTCCTTCAACTTGGCCTGAGCAAGCTCTGCGGCCTCAAGCCTCCCAGATAACTCCTCTACCTGCTCAAGATCCGCTCTCCGAACCTCGTCCACCGTTGCGATTGCCATGTCAATTCGCTCTTTGCAGACAGCCTCCATTTTTCGCAACTCAGCCTTGCTAGCCTCTTCCATGCTTTTCTTTAGTCGTCTGGAGGCCGCTTCATGCTGGGATATCTGGATAGCCTGATCGGCAAGCTGTTTGGCCTGATCAGAAACCTTTAGCCGCAACCGAATGTTAGCACTTCCGATTTCCTCCCCAGCCTTGGCCAGTCGAGCGTGATGCACCATTAGCCTCTTGGTCTCTTCAGCCACCCGATCGATATTTTCCTTAGCCTCATTTCCCATGGTCATAATCCGAGTAGTAAGCAAATCGAGGTCTAAGGACTTAGCCTCATCAAGAACCCGTACCATAGGATTGCGGGGAAGAAGATGCTCACCCGTGGCCTCGTCAAAAGAGATGTCCTGAAAACTCGGGTCCAGATCCGGGTGGCCGGCAAATGGGTTGCGAACCAAACCAGGATGGTCTATCGGGGTGACAGTTGGATTTTCAGACGGATGTGGGGAAGACATAAACTCAGTATCTTCCTCAGTAATATCATGGATAGGCTGGACTGGAGCCTGAGGGCCAGGTGAGGGTTCAAACAATGATCGGACCCTCTTCCTCTTTTGCATATCTTCTTCAATAACTCCGAGAAGAGGGCGATAGCTAACCACATCTCCGGGACGGCTAGTTGACGGATTTGGTTTGGTAGAAGCTTTGAGTAGCTTGTACTGTTCAAGGCGGTGCCGAATATCTGATGTCTTGGCCACCTTACCCGTTCCTGGAATAAAAACCAAGTGTTACAAGCATGCATGAAACTATGATCGGAGGAATATGTTAAGTTAAAAGGAGTAGGAAAACGCGCTTATTTTACAAACCCTGAGGGGGAGTGGGATACTGCAATAAGTCCTGAATCTCATTCCAGGACAGGAGTTGGCCATAAAATATTACTAAGTCCTTATCATAAAGGGAGTATGCGAAAGTTAAGAAGTCACCTTGAACCGCCGTAGTTGCCTTAGCCGAAATACCCTTAGAAGATAGACTGGCACCCGTCCCGGCCTCATCAGACTTCTTCGATTTCTCCGCCAAGGCCAGCCCTTCCCCCAACCCCTTGAACGCTTGGCGGAATGTATCATCTGTCCACTCTTGAATCTTGCCTGCTTGCCCAGGAGGCAAAGCCCCGGCCCCATCACCACCACCATCACCTTCTCTGTTGTCTCCACCCTCTGCCTCTCCTCCTACATCGTCTCCTTCGCCCTCACCTCTATCCTCCTCCACGTCTTCCTCCCCCGGAGTAATTGGGCATGTGCTAGGGGAAGGGCCGTTGGACTTCTTGAGCTTCTTACCTCCGACAACTGGAAGTTTTGTGAAAGGCTTCCTCTTGCCACTCATCGCCGTGGCCCCTCCTTTAGCTTGAGCAGCCCTCTCTTCCGCCGTATCCCTCTGCATGACCACGGACTGATGTGGCAGGATCAGGTTGAGCCCCAAAAGTGTAGCGTTCCTGATCAAGTAAGCAGCCGACCTATCTCTTCCCGAAATAGCTTCTATTTCCGCCGCCGTCTGAACCAGGCGATCATTCTCCACGACCGCAAAGCCACCTGTCGCTAGCAAGAAATAAAAACACATAACTAGAAGCATTGCAACTAGAACGGAAATTATAAATAAAGCCTTGACTTACATCCGGAGGTGAAGCGACGGATAGAAATGGAATCGTCCCTGACGAAAAACCATTCCTTCTTAAACATGCTGTACTTCGAATACAAGTCCAGGACAGGCTTGAAGGATACGGCCGATTCCAAGCTGATATATGGAGACCCCTTCTTGTAGCCCCTCAGATTATACAGATACCGGATCTCCCTGTTGGAAGGAGGACGCCCGTATCTCCTCTGAAAGATGACGAAAAGACTCACCAGAATGGCGTAGGAGTTAGGCTGAAGCTGGAATGGAGCCACCTTCAGATATGTGATGAAGCTAACTATCCAGGCGTTGAGAGGCGGGATAACACCACACATGCAATGATATCTGCTGTAAGCAAAGTAGCCTTCATGGTGGTCATACGGCATCACTCCTTCCCCCGGCGGTAGCATGCGCGCTCTATTGATCCCAAAGGAACGGGATATAACATCAAGCTGCTCCTCTTTAAGGGAGCTAGGAAAACATTCGGGCAGAGAATTCAAGAGCTCCTGGGGGCCATACCCATCTACTAGCGATCTCGGAGCAGGCCCATGACGTTCGGCCCGAACTGGGGGCACTGTGGAGGACTCTTCTCTGTCCTTGGACTTCCTTTTATCTGATCGAGTTTCTTCTTTGTGAGACATTTATCTGCAAACACAAAAGCAAAAGTATATTGTTAGAACAAGGAGTATGAAAATATAAAAACGCAAGTATGAGCAATCTAGAGTATCATTCGTAGGTCGAAACATGAAAAGCTAGAGATTCATTAAGCATTCAAGGTCCCAAAGTTCAATCAATAGTTCAAACATAAGGACCATTCGGCATTTAAACCACGTTGCCACTCCAGATTGCTTCAGGCCAGGCCCACCAGTAGCTATATACATCCAAGGCCCCTGCCCCTAGCCTCACTCTATAAATAGAGGAGCAGGGGTACAATAATGGCAGACAAGTTTGAGAGCTCAAGCACGGATAGAACTTTCAAACAACTTTCAGTTACTTGTAATCAAAGCTTTGTACTTGTAATCTGAATAAAAAAGGAGAATAACATATAAAGTGGACGTAGGCACATTCTGGCCGAACCATTATAAATCTGTGTGTCTTTTACAGTTCAGTGCCTGTTTTTTATATATTTGCATAAATCACCCAAATCACTAGAAACAACATAAAATCAACTAATTCATACGACTTGGAGGTGTTTGCCCATTTTTTGTGCAAACACTTTATTTAGTTACTGTTGATATATGCATGTTGTTATGTTATTATCATATCCTGTTATATTATTATTATCTGTTATCACTCTGCAAGTTCCTTGTAATTTAGAATTCAGTATGGGTTGAAATGATACATACCCGAACGAACTTTAGAATAGGAGAATTTCGTTATGGGTTGAAATGATAGACCCAAGCGATTTTCATTAAATTGAATTTGGGATTACGGGTTGAAATCCTATCCACCCGCGTATATTTAGTGTACGGATAGAAATGATAAATATCCATATCACTTGACTATATGATAAGAAATATATACAGACACCGTTGGTCCATATATAATTATTTTGAAAATAATTTCTATGGTTTTGGAAAGAAATATATGGTTTAATAAATATAGATTCTTAAGACATTAGATAAATGATAAATTTTTTATATAAATTTAGTAGTAATTTTTGATTTAAATTAGATGGATTTAATACGTAGAACATGGTTAAGTATATATGTAAATCTATATTTCAATAGATTTTCTTGTATTAAATTGAATAAGTAAGGTTGGGAAGGTAAATTTGGGTTTATTGGAAATGGTATTTAAATAAGGATTTTAATTAATTGATTTGAAATTATTGAATGGGAAAAATTAAAGGTATGATTATTTAACTGGATTTTGATTTAAGTGATTTAACGAATATTTCACATCTAAATAAAAAAAATATTTAGTAAAATGTAAGTTAAGGTTACTTAAATGATATTGAATCTAATGAGGGAATATTTCAAGACTAAATAATAATGGGGTTAAATCGAGATCTATATGAAACTGTCAATTGAACTTTGAATTGTAGAATATTAAAGCTTTGAACTATACTGGAATTTAATTGGTTTATTTGTGATTCAGATCTGTATTTGAAATCAATATAATTCGAATTTATTATTTAGAAAATTTAATTGAATAAAAATTTAGTTTGAAACATTGAATATTTAAAGTTTTGAAATAATATTGAAATGTAAAAGGGTATTTTGTGATTTCAAATCCGGATTTGAGATCGATAAAATGTGAAATGGTTATTTAGAAATTGAGTTGAATTTTAAATTAATAAATTGAGATTGGACTAAAATTTGAATTTGGAATTTGAATCGATTTGAATCGCAACTTTGAAAGTGATAAAATTTGAATATATATATATATATATATATATATATATATATATTAGATGAAATGATATTTTGGTTTTGAAGTATAAATTAAATTAAAATGACCACGGTGTTATAGTGTATATTTCTACCTTTTAGATAGTTCCATGGACCCTTAGAGGATGGTTATCCCAAACATCCTTAAGTTATTTGAATTTCAGTTGATATTTCACTTGAGTTGGATTTATTGATATAAAAATGTTAATCCTGTCTCGAATGTTTTGTGTTTTTGCTTTACGCTCGGGTCAGACTAAGCGATACAGCATTTGAGACTCACCTTTGGAGTTTGGAGCTTCGTTTGAGGATCCAACTATTGATTCAGCTTTCAGCTCATTCAGTTGATTCGTTCGGAGAGGTCATCTGTTCGTACTGGAGACTTCACTGTATTTGAGATATTCTGTTGTATTTTTATTTCTAACTCTGGTATTTATATAGTAGCTTCATCAACTACGATTTATCTATTCCGCTGCATTATTTTATATTACTCTGTGTCTGTGATTCTGTGGTTGATTTATTTACTGTATATGTTGAGTTTTGCCAAATTTTAATTAACAATTTGGTATTTTGAACTATTCAAGTCGGACATGTATGATTTTATTGTCGATTTGAATGGTCCAAAATAGCGGGTCGTTACAGTTGGTATCAAAGCTTTGGCTCTAGGCAAAACTTAGCATATATGGTAAATTTATTTACAGAATCACTTTCACTCGAGTTGAATCTCTTCCTTTTTGACTCGATTTCCTTTGAACTTTGGAACGTTCTTTGTGGTTCAAAAATTCATTCTTGTCTCTCTCTATTTATATTCTTTTGATTCTGGAGTATCCAATGACTCCGCTGAATGATTTGTAAAGGGGGTGAAACTCCTTTACAATTGGCATTGATTCACCGGAGATTTATGTATCCCTCGATTTAGATGCTACTATCTCTTGTCATTCCGAATTATATCTCTGGCGATCGAATGTCGAATTGCCTCAGAACTGTGCACTGATCTAAATTTGGAATCACGGTTGACTGGTAAAGGTCGCCCGCGATTTATAGAAGTATATCCATCTTCTATTTCGTAATTTAATTATCTCATCTTCGATCGAGTCTATCTTCGAATCAGGATTCTATTGATTGGAGTTCCCCTAAATTAAATCTCTATCTTTGTTTTAAAGTCCATTCTTGAATCATCCTTTGAAAATCGGGTTTTGTTTGTATTTTAAAATTGTTTTATATGCCGAAATTTTTATTTGGGTAACTATGATTTTGTTCTATATATATAAGAGAAAATGTTTTCGATAAGGATTATATACCTTTAAAAAAACGAGAATTTGAAGTTTCGAAAAGATTTGAAAATTTGAAAATATTATAAGAAAATTTATTTATAGAAAAATGATTTATAACTAAAAGGTTTTGAATTTGAAATTCGAGAGATTGGACTCCGGTATTTTTGGAAATTGGTTTAAGATTTTGAAATATATAATAATAAGATTTGAACGTATTTTTTGAATAAGAAATGTTTCAAATGACTTCAAATGAGTTCCCAGGATTTCGAAAAAAATTTAAAGAAGTTTTAAGAAAATAGAAGACCAGAACTCACTTATGTCGCTGGAAAATAATTTCGGTGATGAGTGCACGCATCATCGACATTGATTTTCGAGTTTCAGAGTGGGGAGAGGCCACTTTAATAGCTTTGCTATGCGAGTGACTTTGTGAAACAAATTTTGATTTCAAATTCTGAAGTATGATTTGATATTCGAAAGATATAGGTATATATATTTGAAATATTTAAAGTAAGCCGGTGTTCAATCCTCGAGTTTTCGATTTGATTTAGTATAACTCTATTTATAAAAATAAAAAGTTTTGTTTTTGATTTACTGATTTGTTGCTGATTTCCAACTCTTGGATTTGAAATTTGATTTCACCGACTATTTTGAAGGTTTGAGCACTTCCAAATCAAGGTTTAAAATTTTTAAACTAAGAAATTTCGAAGAGTATAAAATATTTGATAAAGAATATAAGTTTAGTTTTGTATGTTTAAAGTATGAAGAGTATGACTTAAGTAAATTTGAAACTTTTGTTAAATAAATAATTTGAAAAAGGAAAATTGGATTTTTCATATAGAAATAAATAGTTTAAAGGTTTTAAAGTGATAATTATAAATTTGGAAACCATTTTGAGTATAATTGATTTTGAAAGAATATTTGGTTTTGAAATTAGATTGGAATTAAAACCAGTACTTACACGGTGATTTTCGAAATGAATTTGTTTGACCTAAATTTTGTTGATTTTGAAATTTGGATTATTTTCTAAACCTATTGTTTAAGAAACTTTGAAACTGAATATATTTAATTTCGATTGAAAATGGAATCCTATATATAATGGACTTTATATAAGTATGATATTTGAAAGTGATTTGAAAAGGTACTACATGATACATATTATCGAAGTAAAGATATGGAAAGTGCCTTCTGCTTTATATCCGCTTTATGGCCACATTATGGATTCATTCTATCGATATTATTCTCTCTGATTTTTAGTTTTTCGGATGCGATACTCGAGTGTCCCACCGTGGCGTAACCCATGGTTTTTTTTCTCCTGACTGCATAGCACAACTGCCTGGCTGAGATGGCCTAGGGGTACGGATTGTTTCCCGGGGGATCCAGGCGTAACCATTGTGTATCATGCATGTAGGTCGCATTAGCAGCGAAACTGCCCGGCTGAGACAGCCTAGGGGTACGGATTGTTTCCGGGGGGATTTAGGCATAACCATTGTGTATCCTGCACCCTACTAGTCATCATGGCGTAAATCGCAGGGCTGAGAAAGCTTACGGATACGGATTGTTTCCTAGGCGATGCAGGCGTAACCATTGTGTATCTGCGAGCCATGGTTAGACAAAGGTTATGATTTGGTTATTTTGTTTGGATTGTACTTTCCATATCTGTTTGAAAAGGGTTTTCAAGTATTTTTACTGGTTGTTGAAACAGGTCTACTATGTACTTGAAGAATTCTAGCTTTGCGCCTGATCAACGCATGACCAGAGTCCGCAAGAACGAGGATAAACTTGTTGAAGCATCTAGTTATAGAAGTACTTTCGAAAGGAAAATTGGTTTTGACATAAAAGTATTTTTTTTGAAAAGGTATTTTATTATAAAAGTATTTCCAACAAGAAATTTTATATTAATCTTTGAAATTGAAATTCTTTTGGTTTGAAATTAACCATTCGTGCCCGATACTATTCGTTTGAATCTACCTTATCTGCTCAGCTTTAGTTATTCACCTTGATTCTATTTTCCGAATCTACCTTCTTTCCTTGTTGGATATATCTGTTATCCCATTTTTGGTCAAAACTGGAATATCAACAAATTGGCAAGGAATGATGGAGATCAGTTGGAATCAAGGCTACGATCGATATCGCCAAAATTTGGTTGAGCTCCGATTGGGACGAAATTGAATGGAAATGATGATAAGGACTAGGAAATGCTATGTTTCAAATTTCATGTTAATCGGAGTTCGTATGAAGGAGATATAACCAAGCCAAATGAAAGGAAGCACTACCGAACCATCCATCCTCTACTCCCAAGCACTGCCGGTCCAAACCAAACCCTGTTCCATTACCTGCCAAACCAACTCCCTGTCGAACCAACACACTTCCCACACCTTGGCCGGATCAACCTCCACCGGTCCAACTCCATCTCCATGCACTGCCGGTCCACTCACCACCGAACCAACCTCCTGCCGAACCAAACCATCTACCATCGAACCAAGGCATACCGGACCGACACTACTAGGCCAGATTGCATCAGCCCAGGCCCACCAGCAGCTATATACATCCAGGACCCCTGCCCCCAGCCTCACTCTATAAATAGAGGGGCAGGGGTACCACAATGGCAGACAAGTTTGAGAGCTCAAGCACGGATAGAACTTTCAAACAACTTTCAGTTACTTGTAATCTGAATAGAAAAGGAGAATAACATATAAAGTGGACGTAGGCACGTTCTGGCCGAACCACTATAAATCTGTGTGTCTTTTACAGTTTAGTCCCTGTTTTTTCATATTTGCATAAATCATCCAAATCACTAAGAACCACTTAAGATCGACTAAATCATACGACTTGGAGGTGTTTGCCCATTTTTTGTGCAAACATTTTTGGTGCTTTCACTGAGAATTGAATTCAGGAGCGCTTTAATCATTGCCTCGCAAAGATTTGTTGAGAAACTCTCTTTAAGAACCAGAAGTCTATCCGAGATTATAGCTCTTGGAAGGAAAACAAGTAGAAGACAGAGACCAGAAAGAAGTCAGCATGAAGGAAGTCAAGGGGCTTCCTCAGGAGAGAACCAAACTTCAGTCTTCATCACCTGGGATGAGATGGAGACAATGATGAAAAGACATGAGGAGTTGATTCAGAATTTGTTTCAACAGATTGGGCAACTTGGAGCACAGAATGGGGAAGCGGATGGAGTTCGGAATGGAGCAGGACCATCCGGCATGGCATTTGGATAAGGGGGCACACCCATGGAGAACATAGATCCAATTTCGGAGAGAGAAAGAGGAGCATCTGCACAACCTGGGAGCAGCAGAGGAGTGAACACTCAGTCAAGGGGGCAGATCCCAGAATTCTCTCGTGGACTCGGGGGGCAGGTCGAAAGTAATGAACAAAGATTGCATCTTGGAGACAATGACAGGTTGGCGGAGATGGTTAGAAAAGCTATGAGAGGCGGTTTGCTAAACAAAGATTTGGAGGATGTTAATAGGAGTCCTTTTTCTCTAGCAATCAGACAAGCTAGGAACCCACCAGATTTCAAGTTACCATCGCTGGACATGTATGACGGGAGAACAGACCCCACGGTTCATCTAACGAAGTATATGAGGCATATGGAAGTGCTGGGGGCATCAGAGGAAGTTATGGCCCGGTGTTTTCCATTGTACTTGGCGGATATTGCAACATTGTGGTTTAGACAATTGGAGAATGGATCCATCGGAACGTGGAATGATTTAACTGAGAGATTAATGAGGCAATTCAGGGTCCACATTACAAGACCCAAGAATGTGATGACTTTGGCAACCCTAAAGCAGAAAACCGGAGAGACTTTGAGGAGTTACCTAACGTGCTTCAATGCGGCAGCAACTTCGGTGGATCGAACAGATCCATCAATGGTTATGATAGCGGCTGTGTCTGGGATAGCTGACGGAACAGAGTTCAAAAATTCATTAACTAAGGATCCACCCGTGGATCTAGGAGAATTCTATCATGAGGCGGAAAAGTTTCTACGATTGGAGGATGCGAACGCCAAGAGAGAAGAAGGAGAAGGAATCAATATTTATGCGATCAAAGGAGGAAATCCCCCTGAGAAAGGCGCGGAAACTAGTAGAGGTAAAAGAAAGACTGAGAATGACGGGGACAGGTCAAAGCGGCAACGGAGGGAGCCGCGATTCACCACTTACTCTGAGCTGAATGAGAGTCTGGAACGAATTTACCAGGATACTAAAGAGCAGGTTCCGTATCGTAGACCGATGCAAAGGGATCCAACTTCTGACAAAAGAAAATCAGACAAGTTTTGTGTATTTCATGAATTGAACGGCCATAACACTAATGATTGTAGGCATTTGAAGGACGAGGTGGAAGGGCATATCAAGAACGGTATGCTCCTTCAATATGTGAGGAGGCGAACTCCAGTAGTGGAGCCATAGCGACCACCGTCTACATCGGCTAGAGGTGACCTTGGATCGGGGCACCGTTTGATTATCCATTGATTTCTTGATTAAAATAACGATGAACAAGTTGTAAACCTCTCACTAACGCGGTTAAATCATTTACACATGTGAGCGATCGCGCACGATCCATAGGCATGCTCTGAATGACTACCAACCGCGTTATAGTAAGAGTTTACGCTTTAACATCTTCATTTTGCTTTTTTCTTTGATTTTGATTTGAACATTTAAATTATGCCTGTTTGGACATTTCTGTTGTAAGGTTCATATGATTATTGCTTTAATATTTGCAATTCTATAAAAAAAATCTACTTGTATGCCCGTTGGATCGCGAACGGTCCACGAGCACCTCTTGCATGGCAGTGAACTGCCGAAGTCTTTGATTCGGAAGCTCCCCCAAATAATAACTCCGGCACTGATAATATTAAGGCCCCCCCCCCCCCGGGCACACTCACTCGCCTCGAATGGCATCCGACCTCGAACGGTCACAACTCGCCTCGAACGGCACCCGACCTCGAACGGTCACAACTCGCCTCGAACGGCACCCGACCTCGAACGGTCACAACTCGCCTCGAACGGCACCCGACCTCTAACGGTCACAACTCGCCCCGAACGGCACAACTCACCTCACCTCAAATGGCTCGATCACGAATGGTCGTCATTTGAGGTCCGCCACTTGACCGCGCACGGTCGCACTTCACCTCAAAAGGCTCGATCCCGAACGATCGTCATTTGAAGTTAGGCGCTTGACCATGAACGGTCACACTACATCTCAAATATCTCGATCCCGAACGGACACCATTTGAGGTCACATAAAACTGTAAATTCCTTTGCAGGATATCAACAGGATATGAACATCCAGCTCATGGCATTACAAAACACGCCTTCCTATCACAAGACATGTTTTGGGGGGCAAAGTGTTATCCCATTTTTGGTCAAAACTGGAATATCAACAAATTGGCAAGGAATGATGGAGATCAGTTGGAATCAAGGTTACGATCGATATCGCCAAAATTTGGTTGAGCTTCGATCGGGACGAAATTAATTGGAAATGATGATAAGGACTAGGAAATGCTATGTTTCAAATTTCATGTTAATCGGAGTTCGTATGAAGGAGATATAACCAAGCCAAATGAAAGGAAGCACTGCCGGACCATCCATCCTCCACTCCCAAGCACTGCCGGTCCAAACCAAACCCTGTTCCCTTACCTGCCGAACCAACTCCCTACCGAACCGACACACTTCCCACACCTTGGCCGGATCAACCTCCACCTGTCCAACTCCATCCCCATGCACTGCCGGTCCACTCACCGCCGAACCAACCTCCTGCCGAACCAAACCACCTACCACCGAACCAAGGCGTACCGGACCGACACTACTAGGCCAGATTGCATCAGCCCAGGCCCACTAGCAGCTATATACATCCAGGACCCCTGCTCCAGCCTCACTCTATAAATAGAGAGGCAGGGGTACCACAATGGCAGACAAGTTTGAGAGCTCAAGCACGGATAGAACTTTCAAACAACTTTCAGTTACTTGTAATCAAAGCTTTGTACTTGTAATCTGAATAGAAAAGGAGAATAACATATAAAGTGGACGTAGGCACGTTCTGGCAGAACCACTATAAATCTGTGTGTCTTTTACAGTTTAGTCCCTGCTTTTTTCATATTTGCATAAATCATCCAAATCACTAAGAACAACTTAAGATCGACTAAATCATACGACTTGTAGGTGTTTGCCCATTTTTTGTGCAAACAATATCCTTTTTAAATATTGTTTATTTATATACTACATGGTATAATAGAAATTTTTTAGTGTTTCAGAACTTATTAATTAGTTACAACATATTTAAAGAGAATGATTATTAATTTATCTACATTGTTGGAAGTATCTGGAGATATTTTTTTTATAAATTTTGGATTTAATATTTTCAATAGCTTCTTTGTAAATATAAGTAATAACGTAAATAATTGTTTTCAAAGGAGTTTTGAAAAGTATTAAAGTATTAAAGAAAATTAAATTTCAAATTAAGTTTTTAAATGAATATTTTATGTAAAATTTGTATAGTTTTAAATTATTTGTTTATCTTGTACTTCAATCTATTTTTTCTTTCTGTTTGTTGCTATTCCCCTACCTCCTTCCTTTTCGAGGACGAAAAGTTTTGAGTGGGGGAGAGTGTAACAACCCATAAATTTTAAAAAGTTTTTTAATAACGTATTTAATTAAATTTTGCAGAAATTTTAAATAAAAATATTTTGAAATAAAAATTTAATGTTTGGATTACGTATAATTAAATATAAGTAGTCAATAAATAAGAAAACATATAAATTTAGATTATGTTACTGGTTAATTAATTTGGGCGTACGTTCGTTTTATTTATTGCATCTATTGTACGCACTCTTTTATTTCATATCTTAGCTGTTAAAAATCAAATCAGCACGTGTATAAAAAAAAAAAGAATTAAAACTCTGCCTCCAATTCACGTGTAAAACTTTCCACTTTCATTTGCGTCTCCATATTTAATAGGAATAAAAATCTTTGATTTCCTAACCGTTTCAAAATCTCTTCCCTTCTTCATTTTTACAACTCAGTTCAGATCTGGAAAAAAAGTTGTAATGGGTAACGATCCGAAATTTTAGACCAATTTAAAATTCTAATTTTATTAAAATGTATTGAATAAAATTTGGTAGAAACAAAAAATGATGGGAATAATAATAGTTTATATGAGATTTACAATTTGAATTAAAACAACAAATGTCAAAAATTTAATAATAACTGTTAATTGTAAATATTGATCTATTGAATAAATTTAAGAGGAAACAATAGTTTAATTGTATTGTTGTAATTCAAATAAGTTAACCTCTAACAAATGAACTAAAATTGGTAACTAATGGATATGTTGAGTTATGTGAAATTATTAAATAATGTTTGATTTATTGTTAATAAAAAGAAGAAAAAAGGAAAAATATTATGTTCTGTTTATACATCAAATGGTGGTTTTGAAATTTAGTTTTGAAAGCAAGTATGGATTTTTGATTCAAAGAAAAATTTGATCTTAATATACATATATACACGGAAAGTTTAGTTTGGGTATAGGGTCCATTAATTATTGTGTGAATTCTAGTAGGTATGTATACATATGTTATGTTAGTATTTTCAAATATATTACTCATTTCCTTGAAGTTTTGAAACACACTGTCCAATCAACCCATTAATTTCTCTAATAATTTATTTTGGGAAATTCAAGGCACACCTGTTTTATTTGCCATCATTTCTTTTATTTTTTTTCCAAATGTTTCATTTTGCCTTTATAACGTATCCTTCCATTCCATACTTATCTTTTTCCTTTACGTTTCAAATATGGAACGTGCTGTCCAATCAGCAATTAATTGCTTTAATTTCTCAACTAAATCTAGGGTGACTGTTGCCATCCTATAATTATTTTGAATATCAAAACATATAAATTGTATACGTTTACGTTTATTTTTGGTCAGTTCTTCTGTTTTAAAGTAATATATTTATTTCTTAAAAACGGTTGCATTATGAAACACGTCTCTTCCAAATCTTCACCGTGCAGCCAAAGTAATATAATAAATTGCTTTAATAACGTTGCTGAATCAATGGTCATTTAAATTTATTATTTGTTGTACGTTTCCTTTTTGCTTAAAAATTGGCTACGTAAACATTAATTCAAAAATAGGAAGAAATCATTCGTTTCCTGTAGCCACTTCATTTGCTTTAATTATTTCACGTGATTCAAGCAGGTGACCGTGTCCATTCACTCAACCTTTATCTATATTTTTGTTTTAAATTTCTTTCCTCTGTTCACTAGGGTAATTATGGTATGATTCTCAGCCTATTGGTCTGCCTTTCCTTCTTTCCTTCAGCAATCAAAAAAATACCTTTAATTATTATCTCATTTCTTGCTTGTACGGTTACAGACAATCAATTAGTTAATTGCATGTTGTAGTCTGTTCATGCCTATTTGGTTCATAAAAATTATTAAGCATTTTTACCCAGAGCAGCCAACTCACCTACATCGTTCTATATTTATTTATTTGCGTACAAGTTCAAACTTTTTCATTTTATTTGATTGATAGATTTGTTGCCTTTATCTATTCTTTTTCTCCCTGTCTTTATTGCATAAAGGAAAGCAATCCATCAAAACGTGAATATTTGATTATAGCCAGCCGTTACCTATACGCAAATTTCCATTTTGATGACCTTTGTTCGAATATCAAACTTACATACATTTTGCATTCATTTCGCTCATTCAATTTTACGTTTCTTATTCCAGCTTTTAAATATTGAGCTCCTACCTTATATTTCTCTGTGGCCTTTACTTCTCTTCTCTGTTTCTTCTTTTTTTCTCCCCCTCTGTTAGCTTCTCAAAACCATCAATCCGCAGCTCCTCCCTGATCTTCCACCCCTCGTGCTCCTCCGTAGCCGCTTAGACCGTGTACTCCTTCTTTTGCGTATGTATATATTTTTTTATAAACCTATGGTATATTATAATGTGACGCCCCACCTCTATACCCACGCTAGCCAAGGACACTACGGGGTAATGCCGTCAACTAGCGCGGAGAATAAGGCTGTTGAGGAGCGATCCTCCGTGTAATTGCTTTGTGCGATCACCGATATGTCGGATAGTATAACGCATTTGATTTCGGGAGGAAATCCGACACACCGATACAAACTCAAAGCTACTACACAGTGGCTATAATAATCTTCGGAAACAAATATAGAAATAAACATAACACAAATCAGTCACAGATAATTCATATCACAAAGGCGGAAATAGATATGAATATAACACATGAAAGTGTACATCAGAGTAGTGGTCAAACAATATGCACAATATCAAAAAGAATAGATACAAGTGCTAGGCAAAAGAATACGTATACATCAAGGAGTCTAAATCTCAAATGTATACAACCAAAAACTACTAAACTAGAGTAGTTAGCCAAAAGTCAGAAGATGGTTCCAGATAGGAAGTTATGAGGAAGCACCTGTAAAATCTCAGTCTGACCCGAGTATTATTTAATAAGAAAAATAATAAACGGATCAGTCTAGTTATGATTATCAGATAAAATGAGATATAATAAGAGATATAATAAAAAGACGTATGATAACCAAAAATGTCATACTACGACAAGTATACATTCGAGAACCACGAAAGTCATACAAAATCCCAAGAATCTCATAGCATCAAAAAGAATATCATATTCTTTATTTAATTCACCAAGCCACAATAAATGACATCCATATCAATGCCAACTGAAAAAGGTGGTGAAACATAAATTCCAGAAATCATCATATAGAAATCCAGAAATCACAAGAAAAGGCTGGCCAAGACATTGATGTAGTGCAAACGGTACATCCAATGAATCCAAAAAGCAAAGACATTGATGTAGTGCAAACGGTACATCCAATGAATCCAAATAGCAAAGACATTGATGTAGTGCAGACGGTACATCCAATGAATCCAAAAGCAAAGACATTGATGTAGTACAAACGGTACATCCAATGAATCAAAAGCAAAGACATTGATGTAGTACAAATGGTACATCCAACGAATCAAAAGAAAAGTCATTGATGTAGTACAAACGGTACATCCAATGAATCAAAAGCAATGACATTGATGTAGTACAAATGGTACATCCAATAAATCAAAAGCAAAGTCATTGATGTAGTACAAACGGTACATCCAATGAATCAAAAGCAAAGACATTGATGTAGTACAAACGGTACATCCAATAAATCAAAAGCAAAGTCATTGATGTAGTACAAACGGTACATCCAATGAATCAAAAGCAAAGACATTGATGTAGTACAAACGGTACATCCAATGAATCAAAAGCAAAGACATTGATGTAGTACAAATGGTATATCCAATGAATCGAAACATATTAAAAGTACATGGGTCGCTAGCCCACAAAGAAACGAGACGAAGCTCAATAGAATGGGGTACAGTCCTCCACGTGGACAAAGAGACATCGCACATTGCTAGTCTAAACCATAAAATGATCATCATCGATCATCAAGAAGTGTCAATTATAGTAAGCTAGTAAATATATGAGCTTAGCTTCATGTCCCATAACCACTAGCTTAACTTAAATATTTACGAACAAATTGTAGATCTCCACTAGAAAATTGTCACAAGGGATTCAATCGAACAAGTCCAAGAATTAACTGACGAAGTAAACGCAAGCGTTTCATACCACTCGTTTTACTAAGTCATTTAATTAGATTTCTCATACGAGTGAGGTAAAGGTTTGTATATACTAATAGATTGGAAATCGATTTGAGAAAACGAGCTTTGTAATAAAATAGTGTTGAAATCATTTGAAGAAAGAGTTTTGATATTTACTACTAGTATAGAAAACCTTTATATTTTTAGTGACAAATCATAGATGTGATTGTAGAAACAATCAATCACAAAATTCACATTCGAAGACGTGAATAAAATCCAAAGAAACCAATAAAGAATCCATCGAAATAGATATTCAAAAGTCCATAAAATCGACCGAGAAGCCCAAGATAGGTTGTCTCGACGAATGGTCAACTCAGCATCTCAACAAAGCAAGTTCTGTTGAATGTTTTTCAGATAAGATCCCCTACGGGGGGGGGGGGGGGTCCAGGGGGGTGGCAACCCCCCAAGGTGGGGGTGCGGTGGCAACAACTCGATAATAAATGATAACAACAAGTAGGATCATCATGAATCGATTAAAGTTGGAAATTCAAGCTAAATAGGCAAATAGGCAAAAGATTGCAGATTCCGACGTCTGAAATCAAGGATTCAGACGTCTAAATCTGGAAAATAAAATATTTTCCAAAACAGAATTCAGACGTCTGAATCCTTGATTTCAGACGTCTGAAATAGGCACTTTTTAGCCTATTTCCTTTCTGGTTCCAAACGAACCTAATTCAGATGTCTGAAATCATATATTCAGACGTCTGAATCTGGAAATAGAAATCTTCCCAGAATAATATTCAGACGTCTGAATACTACGTTTCAGACATCTGAAACTAGGGTTCAGGGCATTCCCTGAACCTAGGCCAAAAATGACCAAA
Organism: Allium cepa; assembly: GCA_030765085.1. Taxonomy (NCBI): domain Eukaryota; kingdom Viridiplantae; phylum Streptophyta; class Magnoliopsida; order Asparagales; family Amaryllidaceae; genus Allium; species Allium cepa. The sequence continues at coordinate 173,349,653 of CM060932.1, forward strand.
TGGATACCGTAAGCGATCGATTGAGCGACAACGACTAAGGATTTACGCCAAGCGACAACCCAGCCTTAACGGCTCTTCGATACGCCTCAAATATCAATGTCCAAATATCCATAAAGGATTTTTATAGATTTTGATTTCAAAACACCAAAAATTGGAATATACACCAAATCAATCCAAACCAAAATCAATTGCACAAGAATAAGTGTTAGGAATTCATACCTAACAATCGAAGATAATTATAGTCAAAGATGTGAGATAAAAATCTCACCTTCGAACCCAAATCAATGATGGAGAAGCTTATAAAACAAGCTAAGATCAATTCCTCTTCAATAACAACTCAAGAAGCTTCAATCTAAGCTTACAAGTAAAATATTTCCTATGTAAGGTTTAGGAATTTCTGAAATGGAATAGAGAAAGAGTTGGAGAAGATGAAGAGGATGCTTACCAATGGGTTCTCTTAGAATTTGGAGCTAGATCTTGGATTTTGCAAATGAACTAGGGTTTTGGATTTCTATTTCCCATTCTCTTCCACCATTTTTTGCTTTAGAACCGAAAAGTGGAGAAAGTGAGAGTGAATGGGGAGAAGTGGTTCAGATTTGGGTATTAAGTTGGCTAGTGGGCTGAACTCAAACCCAAACCCTAAGTGGAAAAGGTCAAATTATTAGCTAGCTCCAAACATATCGAAGTTTATACTCAAAAAGGTTGCAAACGACATTTTGAACTCAATGGGAGGGGTCTCGAGTCCCAATTCGACTGTTGGCAAAAAGTAGCTTTTTCGGACTAAGATCCGACGAACGATGAAATATTTAAATAAAATATTTAAATATACAATCGACAAATATGCGGGTTGTTACATATAATATATACTGTGTACTAAGTATATATGCTTATATATGTATGTATATATGTTGATGTATGTTGATGAAAGAAAATATGTATATATTATGTTTGCGCCAAAATTGGTCACAAACCCCAAGTATTGTGAAAGCACCAGTGTTGGAATATAAATCAGCAATATTCAAACACAAATCACAGATCTAAGGAAGCAACACGCAGCAATACAGAAATTATGAACAAGAACACACGATTTATAGTGGTTCGGCTATCTCCGGCCTACGTCCACTTCAAAGGTTTTAACTTTTATTGATGTTCTTCGCTGATTACAGTTGATTATAGCGGATTACAATGGATTATAGTTCTGAAGTTCGAGTACGACGGTAGTAGTGAAGTGCACAATGGAGTCTGGTAGAGTCTGGGCGCTTTCAAATCAAGATCCCCCTTTTCGAATGACCTGGGGCTTTATTTATAGGCGTAGGAGGCTGATATTTCGCCTAAAATCAGGGGAGAACGCTTCTAGCACATGAGGGGGGCCCATACGGTCGAATTCTGGAGATCCGGGCCCACTTTGGGATCGATTCGACCCTTGGTTTGAATCGATCAAGAAAGTGTCCAATCGTGATGAAACTTGGTGTGGACATTCTTCGACATATAGGCAAACTCCTGTAAAAATTTCATGGCATTTGGATCAATGAATTGAGAGATATGATCGATTCGAAGTGGGGTTCTTCGGCATGTTGGTTGCTTCGACTCGATCCTGTTCGAACCGATAGGGTCGACTCGATAGCTTCACGGGCTTTCGTGATGACGTGGTGCGCATTGTTCGTGTCGATCCACTTATTTCTCCGAGTTGAATGGGTCGACTCCGAGGTTTTAGCTGCGTTTACTTAATGGATTCGAGGTGTTGGATTCGAAGGTTCGTTACCTTCGAATCGATGGAACCGGTACTCATTCGAATCGATCAAAATATGTTACTGTGGATCGATTCGAAGTTGCCTTAACATGGCGATTCGAAGACAAGCAGGGAATGGAGTCGGTGCTCCCTCAATTGCATGGATTCGAAGAACTCTTCCTTGATGGTCTCGAAGGTGGGAATGTTGGGTGGATACGAAGCTAGGTGAAATCATGGGTTCGAAGGATTTCATCATGTTGGATTCGAACAGGGCAGGCGCGAGGCTAGTTTGCTCCTGACCGGTGCAAATGCAAATGGACACGAGGCAACCTGATGGATACGAACCATCGAGTCCAGATGGATACGAAGGTTGCCACTTTGAGCGGTTCGAAGCACTACCACTCGATGGATACGGAGTGGCTTCAGTTGGATGGATACGAAGGAAGGCCACGAGATGGGTTCGAAGTAGATGGAGTCGAAGCCGATGGATTCGAACGGCATCTCTGCCTATGGATTCGAACATGGTGCCTGCTCTGATGGATTCGAATCTAATGGATACGAAGGTAATCGGTTCGAGCCGCTGTTTGGTGATGGATTCGAAATTTGGGTTTCTCTCTTCAAATTGAATCGATCATATCTTGAACGTATGAACTCGGATTGACCTGAAATTTGAGATGCGGACTTCTATGATCTTTCTGGTCATGTCCTATCAATTGTAGCTCAATCTGGACTCGGACAAAATTCATCGGTATCCATGGTCATCCTGCATGCATAGTTGATACTTAAGAATAATAGTCATCGATTCTCAATAAATATTGGATATCTCAACTTTGCTAAAAGTTGGGATAACACTTTACCCCCCAAAACATGCCTTATGGTAAAATGTATGTTTTGAACGGTCTTGAATCGAGTGTAGTAAATTCACGTTTTACTCATAGCTACAGTATTATCAATCACGTTTATGGCTGTTCGAAGCCGAATCAGCGTTCGTTATTTCTGTAGAATTTGAGAATGAAGTTTCATAGTTTCTTTGGACTATTAATGGCTACTCTGAACCCTTACTAAGTCCATCTCAGACTTAGTGATTGAATAGAAAGATCCTATTGCACTCTGGCGTTGCCTTCTATCCCTTGCACTCTGGCCCTGGTTAGGACGTATAGCGATGACTTGGTCGTTCTAGACCAATCATAGCCTCTCTGGACTCTTGCTGGATCCCATCCTATCACTCTCTGGTGAAGGTGAAATAGCGCTTAAGTGAGTTGATCCTATCGCTCTCTGGCGAAGCAACTCACTTCTTGCACTCCGGTTCAGTGTATCTGAACTTTAAGCGATGTCTTGGTCGTTCTAGACCGATTATAGCCTCTCCGGGCTCTTGCTGAATCCAATCCTGTCACTCTCCAGTGAAGGGGAAACAACGCTTAAGTGAGTTGATCCTGTCGCTCTCCAGCGAAGCAACTCACTTCTTGCACTCCGGACCCCGTCTCTCCGTGTAGGTTCATAAAGCGATCATTTTTATATTGGTATTTGATGTTCATCTTTTGACTCTCCGGCCGAAGGTTTATTTTAAGAAATTCTAATTTATTTATTATAATTCGAGTTGTAGATGTTCAATCTCAAACATCAGAAAAAAGCTAAACATTGCCTCTCCGGGCATATTGGTTTATCTCCATCTCAGGGCATGCCTAGGGATCTCTCCGGTTCCCGTACATGAGTAAGTGGAGTAATCGTTTTATTCTGGAAACAAATCTAAATGAGATTATTCGACCGAAGTCCAAATCTTGGACTTGGCCCTTGCCATCTTTAATCAGTGGATAACGAGTCGTGATCCCGATCCAAGATCGTTCCTGTTAGGTGGAGGCGGTAGTTGTTCAGGCCTTACCGCCGCTGTCCGTTCTCTGATATATTGTGGCAATCTACCACCCCTGGCATGTTCTTCCACCTCATCCTTTAGGTGGCGGCATTCATCTGTAGTGTGCCCATCCAGCTCATGGAATAGGCAGTATTTTCTAGTCCTGCGCTCCCGCTCAGTGGGATCCCTTATAGGTGGCTTTCGGTAGGGGAGTTGCCCCCGAGTTTCAGTGTAAATTCGTTCCAGGCCTGCAGTCAGATCTGTGTATTGCCAGAATCTTGGTTCTCGGAATTTCTTCCGTTTATCAGGACCATCGTGTCTGTCATCCTATTTCCTCTTTCCTTTGTCTACTCCAGACTGTTCTCTGGATGTTCCTTCGCTCTGCGCAACATTTGTTTCCTGCCTCCTGGCTCGTGATTCTTCTAATCGGATGAACTTTTCAGCTTTATGAAAGAACTCTCCAAGATCTTGCGGCGAATCTTTAGTTAGAGAACCTTAAATTTGGTGCCTTCCGCGACTCCTGCCACCGCCGCCATCAAAATCATCGATGGATCCGGGCGATCTACAGAAGTCACTGTTACATTGAATCTTAGCAGAAAATCTTTTATGGATTCTCCGATCCTTTGCTTTACCGAGGCTAAAGTCATCACACTCTTGGGTCGCGTCACATGGACCCTGAACTGTCTCATGAAGCAGTCTACAAGCTCGCTCCAAGTCCCGATTGATCCAGTCTCCAGTTGTCTGAACCAAAGTGCGGCTAAATCTGACAAGTATAGAGGAAAGCATCGTGCCATCACTTCCTCGGATCCCCCCAGCACTTCCATGTGCCTAATATATCTAGTAATATGCATGGTCGGGTCTGACCTTCCGTCATAAGGATCTAGCGTTGGTAGTTTGAATTTTGGAGGGTTCCTAGCGTTTCGGATGTTTGGAGTGAATGGACTCCGACTGACTTCTTCCAGCCCTCCACTAGTCAATCCTCCTCTCATGATTCGTCGCGTTAGACCAATCATTCTCTCGTCTCCGTCCAGGGGTTGACCCTTTGTCAAGTTTCCATCCTGCCCCCCGAGCCTTGAAGGAAATTCTGGTACGTATTCTTCTGGTGGCTCGTTAGCATAAGCATTGGCTCTAGCTTGTTGAGCTCCGTCTGTTGGCCTTCCAATATCGGACCCTGAGGGTCTGCCCCCAAGACCTTGTTGGTCACCTTCAGTTCCTGCGTTCTGGTCATGAACCTAACCTTCGTTAGCTTTTGTAATCCTGATTCCTTGTCCCGCACTTGCAGTTGTTGTGGTTGGTCCAAGGTTTTGCATATTCGCCGCCCTCATCTGTTCGAGGAAATTCTGCAGCATCTCTTGTTGGGTCTTCATCATGCTTCCGCGCAATGAATTATCCATAGCCTCCATCTCATCTCTAGTGATGTAGACGGAAGCTTGTCCTTCTCCTGCTCCGGAGGATGCTTCTTGGCTTCCTCCTTGTTGCTCCGATCAGCTCTTTGTCTTGTTTGTCGAGTCATTGTTTCTGAAGCGGATTTCTCCAAACTTTTGAATCTGATGTAGCGGGTGCTAGTTCTTCTCGGTGAAAGCACCAAAGTGTTTGCGCCAAAATTGGTCACAAACCCCAAGTATTGTGAAAGCACCAGTGTTGGAATATAAATCAGTAATATTCAAACACAAATCACAGATCTAAGGAAGCAACACGCAGCAATACAGAAATTATGAACAAGAACACACGATTTATAGTGGTTCGGCTATCTCCGGCCTACGTCCACTTCAAAGGTTTTAACTTTTATTGATGTTCTTCGCTGATTACAGTTGATTATAGCGGATTACAATGGATTATAGCTCTGAAGTTCGAGTACGACGGTAGCAGTGAAGTGCACAATGGAATCTGGTAGAGTCTGGGCGCTTCCCAATCAAGATCCCCCTTTCTTAATGACCTGGGGCTCTATTTATAGGTGTAGGAGGCTGATATTTCGCCTAAAATCAGGGGAGAACGCTTCTAGCACGTGAGGAGGGCCCATACGGTCGAATTCTGGAGATCCGGGCCCACTTTGGGATCGATTCGACCCTTGGTTCGAATCGATCAAGAAAGTGTCCAATCGTGATGAAAATTGGCATGGACATTCTTCGACATGTAGGCAAACTCTTGTAAAAATTTCATGGCATTTAGATCAATGGATTGAGAGATATGATCGATTCGAAGTGGGGTTCTTCAGCATGTTGGTTGCTTCGACTCGATCCTGTTCGAACCGATAGGGTCGACTAGATAGCTTCACGGGCTTTCGTGATGACGTGGTGCGCGTTCTTCGTGTCGATCCACTTATTTCTCCGAGTTGAATGGGTCGACTCCGAGGTTTTAGCTGCGTTTACTTAATGGATTCGAGGTGTTGGATTCGAAGGTTCGTTACCTTCGAATCGATGAAACCAGCACTCATTCAAATCGATCAAAATATGTTACTGTGGATCGATTCGAAGTTACCTTAACATGGGGATTCGAAGACAGGCATGGAATGGAGTCGGAGCTCCCTCAATTGCATGGATTCGAAGAACTCTTCCTTGATGGTCTCGAAGGTGGGAATGCTGGGTGGATACGAAGCTAGGTGAAATCATGGGTTCGAAGGATTTCATCATGTTGGATTCGAACAGGGCAGGCGCGAGGCTAGTTTGCTCCTGACCGGTGCAAATGCAAATGGACACGAGGCAACCTGATGGATACGAACCATCGAGTCCAGAGGGATATGAAGGTTGCCACTTTGATCGGTTCGAAGCACTACCACTCGATGGATACGGAGTGGCTTCAGTTGGATGGATGCGAAGGAAGGCCACGGGATGGGTTCGAAGTAGATGAAGTCGTAGCCGATGGATTCGAACGGCATCTCTGCCTATAGATTCGAACATGGTGCCTGCTCTGATGCATTCGAACCTAATGGATACGAAGGTAATCGGTTCGAGCCGCTGTTTGGTGATGGATTCGAAATCTGGGTTTCTCTCTTTAAATTGAATCGATCATATCTTGAACGTATGAACTCGGATTGACCTGAAATTTAAGATGCGGACTTCTATGATCTTTCTGGTCATGTCCTATCAATTGTAGCTCAATCTGGACTCGGACAAAATTCATCGGTATCCATGGTCATCCTGCAATGCATAGTTGATACTCAAGAATAATAGTCATCGATTCTCAATAAATTTTGGATATCTCAACTTTGCTAAAAGTTGGGATAACATATTAGACACTATATTCTCTGTTTTGTTTTAAAATATATAAGTGTTATAGGGTACAAGGTACACATATATAAAGTTAAATGTTGTATAAGAATATAAGTGGATTTGTACAGATAAAGCATGGGTTTATTGATATTATACTTACGTAAATACTGATTTTATATAAACAGTTACATGATCTATTTTTGTATATTATAGAAATTGGAAAACCTGGTTCGACAATGAATATATGTTATACTGTTTATATATTTACAATAATATATATTGATTTTGTTTAAGTATGATATAGACAGTGTTTATAAGTTTTTTTTTAAAAATAAGTTATATTAGTTTGGATTTTACCTGTTGGGTAAGATAGGGTCATTGAGTATACATATGTATATATTTATATCTTATGTACGTTTGTATATATATATTTGTTAATTATATTTTAATTTATATGTTAGTTATAATATATTATGGTTTGTAGTATTCCTAGTATTTTAAAACGGAAAATATATATTGTCGGAAACTTGTAATACAATCACGTTTGTATATTTTCTATTTAAGTTTTTATAACTTTATATACATGTGTGTATATATAATATAAAGTTTTGTTCGCAAATGTCTATATGAGTATACATTAATTGGTTTTAAAAGATATAAATATATGGAGACTTTGTTCGAAGTGTTGAACTAAATTTTAATTTGAGATATATGATTAAATTGATTTTAATAATAAATAATAAAATTATATACATCATTTATTGTCATATCAAGATGGTTCTGATTCGTTTTCACCAAATTCTTATCTCTCAGTTTGGTTGAATTCATGCCAATCTAGCGTTGCTTTGAAATTCGAAGCTTGTTGTGTTATCTATCTTCTCTAACCTTTAGCCTCGAAAGGTGAGAAATCACTCACGATTAACGTTCTTTTATTTATTAAATTTGGTTTCAATTGAAATGACAATTGAAATATACTGCTGAAGTTAGTAAATCTGTTATATATGCTATTATCTGTAAACTGTTCACCTATGGGATATGACACCATATCCTATTGTTTATACTTTATTTAATTACTGTTGTTATATGCCTGTTGTTATATTATTATCATATCCTGTTATATTATTATTATCTTCTATCAGTCTGCAAGTTCCCTGTAATTTAGAATTCAGTATGGGTTGAAATAATACACACCCGAATGGACTTTAGAATAGGAGAATTTCGTTATGGGTTGAAATGATAGACCCAAGCGATGTTCATTAAATTGAATTTGGGATTACGGGTTAAAATGCTATCCACCCGTATATATTTAGTGTACGGATTGAAATGATAAATATCCATATCACTTGACCATATGATAAGAAATATATACAGACACCGTTGGTCCATATATAAATATTTTGAAAGTAATTTCTATGGTTTTGGAAAGAAATATATGGTTTAATAAATATTGATTCTTAAGACATTAGATAAATGATAAATTTTATATATAAATTTAGTAGTAATATTTGATTTAAATTAGATGGATTTAATACTTAGAATATGGTTAAGTATATATGTAAATCTATGTTTCAATAGATTTTCTTGTAATAAATTGAATAAGTAAGGTTAGGAAGGTAAATTTGGGTTTATTGGAAATGGTATTTAAATAAGGATTTTCATTAATCGATTTGAAATTATTGAATGAGAATAATTAAAGGTATGATATTTTAATTGGATTTTGATTTAAGTGATTTAATGAATATTTCACATCTAAATAAAAAAAATATTTAGTAAAATGTAAGTTAAGGTTACTTAAATGATATTGAATCTAATGAGGGAATATTTCAAGACTAAATAATAATGGGGTTAAGTCGAGATCCATATGAAACTGTCAATTGAACTTTGAATTGTAGAATATTAAAGCTTTGAACTATACTGGAATTTAATTGGTTTATTTGTGATTCAGTCTGTATTTGAAATCAATATAATTCGAATTTATTATTTAGAAAATTTAATTGAATAAAAATTTAGTTTGAAACATTGAATATTTAAAGTTTTGAAATAATATTGAAATGTAAAAGGGTATTTTGTGATTTCAAATCTAGATTTGAGATTGATAAAATGTGAAATGGTTATTTAGGAAATGAGTTGAATTTTAAATTAATAAATAGAGATTGGACTAAATTTTGAATTTGGAATTTAAATAGATTTAATCGCAACTTTGATAGTGATAAAATTTGAATATATATATATATATATATTAGATGAAATGATATTTTGGCTTTGAAGTATAAATTAAATTGAAATGACCACGGTGTTATAGTGTATATTTCTACCTTGTAGATAGTTCCATGGACCCTTAGAGGATGGTTATCCCAAACATCCTTAAGTTATTTGTATTTCAGTTGATATTTCACTTGAGTTGGATTTATTGATATAAGAATGTTAATCCTGACTCGAGTGTTTTGTGTTTTTGCTTTACGCTCGGGTCAGACTAAGCGACACAACATTTGAGACTCGCCTTTGGAGTTTGGAGCTTCGTTTGAGGATCCAACTATTCATTCAGCTTTTAGCTCTTTCAGTTGATTCGTTCGGAGATGTGCACCTCTATACCCACGCTAGCCAAGAACACTACGGTGTAATGCTGTCAACTAGCACGGAGAATAAGGCTGTTGAGGAGCGGCCATCCGTAGTTAGGCCTTACACTAGTATTGGTTACCTCGATAGAAGCGGTATATATTTTTATTTTTTCATCTCTTATTTATTTACTCCCATCGACATACCCAATTCTAGTATAAAACGAACTACGATGGTTCATAATAGTATAGGACAATAAATATAATAATAACACAGATAATATAAATGTGGAACACAGATAAACAAAGTCTCATATATATATATATATATATATATATATATATATATATATATATAACTGAAGTCAGTTACAATACATGTGATACAGTACATATGATACAACTACAACTAACTACTCAGGAAGTTATATACACAAGTACATTATCGTAACTAATATACATGAATACATAACAAGCTATACTAAAACAATGTCTACTCCAAAAGTATGAAAAGACTTCATAGCTCTAGCAGCAACCCAAAGCAAGATATCTACAACCTGTAATAACTCGGTCTGACCCGAGTATTAAATTCAAAAGAAAATAATACACGGGTCAGTCTAATTCAAACTCAGTTATTAATGCACGGAAGCAATAATAATTAAATAGCAATTAGACGACAGTCAAAATAAATTCTCCTATCCAATCCTTTAACAGAGAAATCGGATAACGGTGATAATGCATAACAGCATTAAACAACAAATCAGCAAATTCAAATTATCAACGAAGATAAATGAAAGGATTATCAATGAAGATAATTTAGAAAACATTAGAATTGCCTAAACGACAATTAACAACAAAAATTTAATTATTAAGAAAATAATTAGAAACTCATAATCTAATTATCAAACAGATAATTAGACAACAACTAAATGATCAAATCACCAAATCAAAATACAATATCAAAATATTGAGTTGGATAAATGAAACAGTTCAAACAATTGAAATATCAATTTAAAATGTCAATTTTGTATGGCTGTAGTACACGCACGCGTGTACTACCTCTCCACTACAGTATAAGATGTCATCATAACTCCAAATATTAACAGCAAATCTAAACTGCAGAGGTCAAGTCACGGCTATCAGGACTTAACACAACTGCAAACAAAAATGAAACTTATAGTACAATTGACCAGAGGTTCAAGTGCAAGTCCACTATCAGAAATGTAGACTGCAATTAAACGGACCCAATTGCTCAAAGCAACTAGGAGCCAGAGCAGTGTAACTTTTAAATCAAGTGCTCAAGATAACATGTCTCGAAGAACAGGCAATAAAAGAGGCAACCAAGTGATGTGCAAATGAATGCATCAGTGGCCGATGCAAGTGCATACACAATTTAAAGAGGCAGTAGTGAAACTGCAATTACCAAAGTGAAGCATGAAAACCTCAGTATGCAGAGAACCGCAATTTCCAAAATGAAGAAAGAACTAATGTACATAAACATTAAGGAGCAACAAAATAATAGGACAGCAGCAAGTAACAGGATACAAGGCAGTGACCTCATACACTGATGACTAGGCAGCAAGCGAATATACAACAAGGATGAACATCAAAATGGTACCGGTACAGTTTCAATGCCATAAGCCCAAGTGCACAACCAAATGAAGACTCAAGTCATATGCAGTGAAAAACCGAGGCAATGCTCAAGTGTATCTGCATATTAAAGTGCATCTGAAATGGATCGAGCAAGTGCGACAATTAAATATAATGCTTTTTCAGAATGAAACCGCAGTTGAAACAAGCAAATAGCCAAGAAACTAAACAGTCAAGCAACGACAACGCAAGTGCCGAATTCAACTGGACAACATAAGTTAATGACTACAACACTACAATGAAATCAACATGTATGCAACAGTGAGTTGAATTGGACAGTACAACTCAATCTCAACAATGCAACGGCCATAGCCAACTCGATACAGGTACGAACTAAAAGTGAGAAAACATAAACAATGTCAAATACCCGAAACCCAAAGCAACTCGAGCAAGATGACTGACCCAGCTCTCAAGTCCAGATGACACAAAGTATGAAACTGAAGTAGTAACAAATGTACATAAAGGCAGCAAACTCAACTGACTCGAAGGAATGTTCAGCATTTTGAAAGCCAGCTACCTTGAAATACAAGGTGCACAAAACTTTGACCAGATTGATCCCAAACTAAATAAAAATACAGAGGTATGGTGGAGCAACAAAACCACAACAGCAAGTGATACTGAGTATCCATATCAAAGTCCAGGCATATATACTTGAAATGGCATATATACTTGAAGTCAGAAACAATATCAAGGTCCAGGCATATATACTTGAAGTCAGAAACAATATCAAGTACAGAAATCATGATATTCGAACTGCAGGTCAATGATACAATGACCGATGTCATAAAGCAGTAAGTAAACTCGAACAAAGACAAAAGTGCTACCAGAAGAAAATGCATCAGAGGAACCATGGCACAAACCAAGTTTAATCAGAAATGAAATAAAACAATGGAGCAACATTATATATGAAATACAATGGTCAGACAATCTAAAGCACAAGGCAAAACAAGTCGATACAACATGATCAAACCCAATTCGCAACCAAATACAGTAATTTCCGAAGTCATAGAAAAATTTATCAACATCGAGCAAAATCGAACCAACTCAGAAAAGTCACCAATCGCCAAAACAAAATCGAATTGCCAAAGCACCATTTTAGAGATAAATTAGATGTGAGTAAATAGAATTACTCACCTTAGTACGAAGCGTAGACGAACACAGTCAAGCGGCCGAAGTTATCTCACGAGACGCTCAATAAAGCAAGGAGATCGAACTCCATCGAGCATTCCAAGATCGAATGGTTGTGCATCGAAGCCATGGAGAACTCAAATCAAGCAGCCGAAACCACTGTAAACCGAACCCTAATTTGAAGAAGAGGAACGAGTACGAACGAGCCGCCATTTTTAATCTCGTTCGTGTGTTTTGATTTTTAGGTTTAGGGTTTTCCAATGAAAAAAAGAGGAACGGGTATTGGATTTATCACGGCATCAAACAAAATATGGGCTAAAATTAATTTTTGAAGCCCAACAACATTAATTAAATTTTTAAACGAATTTCGATTGGTTAAATGACAAAAGCAATTAGCAACCAAATTAAATCGTCATTTGACGATAATTTATTGTTACAAAAATCCTAGGTTTGTTACAGACTCCCCTCCTTATAGAAATTGCGTCCCCGCAATTTTCATAATTAAAGTCGTCAATAGCAATTACTTTTCTAGCATAAACTGGTTAAGCTAGAAAAATAAAGGTCAAGAACACAAACACCAAAGAAATCTTTTAATTTCAATAAAAGAAATTCACAAATTCTCAACAAAATCTAAGTATCAATTAGATAATCAGAAAACAACAAAACTGAATAAATGCAATCATCAGCATTATTCAATTATCAATTAGATAATTAAAATACAGAAATCACGAAATAGAAATATCTAATTATCGATACGATAATTAGCAAACAACAAAATCTAATTATCAACAAAGATAATTAGAAAACAAAATTCGCAAATCGCAAAACTGCAAATATCTAGTAATCCAACAGATAAAATAGAAAACACGAACTTCATAATCAGCAAACTCTAACTATCAACAGAGATAGATAGAAAACAGCAATTTAATATAATCAACATAATCTAGAATCAATTAGAGACTAGAAAATCTTACCATCAGCAAAATTAGCAATTGCCTAATTATCAAAACGATAATCAGAAATCTCAAATCAACAAATATTCAATTATCAAAAACGATAATCAAATCTCAAATTAACAAATATCTAATTATCACAAACGATAATCAAAAATCTCAAATCAACAAATATCTAATTATCAAAAACGATAATCAGAAATTACAAATCAACAAATATTTAATTATCAAAAACGATAATCAAATCTCCAATCAACAAATATTTAATTATCAAAAACGATAATCAAATCTCAAATCAACAAATATCTAATTATCAAAAACGATAATCAGAACTCATCAAAACAGCAAATATTTCAATTAATGAGTCCAGAATTAACCAAAATAGCAAACGCACATGTCCCATAACCACGAGTTTTACTAAAGCGTTTAATTCTCTTCATCGTTTCCTTGAAAGTGCAAAATTGTGTATTTCGAAAAATAACATTTCACATTCTCAAACGGACAAGTCTGGAATTAAGCGAACCAGTAAAAGTAAGGGGTCATAGTCCTCGATTTTGCTGAAACGTTTAAATCGCTTCCTCATTCTTTTGAAAGCGTAAACTGCAAAACTTCTGAAAACGATTTCATTTATTTTATCAAAATAATAATTTACATTCTCAAACGAACAAATCCGGAATTAAGCGAATCAGTACAAGTAAGGGGTCATAGTCCTCGATTTTGCTAAAACGTTTAAATCGCTTCCTCATTCTTTTGAAAATGTAAACTGTAAAAAATTTGAAAACAATTTTTATTTTGAAACAATTTTTAAAACACGTGATTAAAATAGCAACATCAGTAGCAACTTCGACAAGGAAATTGCACTTCTCGAAATACCGTAAAAACGGACAACAAAATCAGCATTGCGGGATAATCGCTTGAAAATCCACTTTAAAATTGACAGTTACTGAAGTCAAAGCGACGGTAATTTTTATACGTCAAAATCTCATCAAAATAATTGGCATCAAAATATAATACCAGTGAATTCTCATTCATAAAAAATGTCACAAGAATCTTCTCAAAGATCAAAAAGAATGTCATACTCTTTATTTTTATTCACCAAACCATAAATATTGACAATCATATCAATGCCAATCACAAAAGTTAATGACATATAAATTCACCGATGCACAAAAGTTGATAAAACCTATCAATGAAAATCACGAAAATTGATGAGACAAATTCTAGAAATCATCACAAGAAATCCAGAAATCACAAAAATTGGTGAAATACAAATTCTAGAAATCTACACAAGAAATCCAGAAATTCTAGAAATCTACACAAGAAATCCAGAAATCACAAAAATTGGTGAAACACAAAATCTAGAAATCTACACAAGAAATCCAGAAATTCTAGAAATCTGCACAAATTCTAGAAATCTACACAAGAAATCCAGAAATTCTAGAAATCTACACAAGAAATCCAGAAATCACAAAAAGGGGGAGGCCTATCGCAAAATGGGAGTATGAAAACTCACCAACATGTGTATCACAAAACGAGACGCTATCTCATGGTAGCTAACCATTAATTTTGAGCCAAGGCTCCACAAGAATGGCCCGAAGACTGTGGGGCGCTACCCCACATATGTGAGTCGAATCATCACACAAATGGGGTTTAGTCTCCCTCGTAGACAAAAAGACATCGCACACTTGCTAGTCTAAATCACAAAAATGATCATCATCAATCATCAAGAAGTGTCAATTACAGTGAGCTAGTAAATATAAAAGTTTAACTTCATGTCCCATAACCACTAGCTTAACTGAAATATTTATGAACAAATTGTAGATCTCCACTAGAAAATTGTCATAAGAGATTCAATCGAACAGGTCCAAGAATTAACCGACGAAGTAAACGCAAGCGTTTCATACCACTTGTTTTACTAAGCCGTTTAATTAGATTTCTCGTACGAGTGAGGCAAAGTGACATATCACAAAAATGATTGTAGAAACAATCAATCACAAAAATTCACATTCGAAGACGTGAATAAAATCCAAAGAAATCAATTCTGAATCCATCAAAGTTGAAATACCCAAAAATTCAAAAAATAGAAGTTATCAAAGTTGACAAAGGTGAGAACAACTAATCGGAGAAGAAGAATTGATTACAATTGGAAAAACCAAGCAAAACGAACATAAATAGGCAAACAGAAAATAGGAGTGCAATCTCTCACACGATTTGCAACCGGTCTAGCACGGACGCTTGGGAATTACGCCCATCGGCAACCCGGTCCTATTGGCTCATCGATGCCACACCAAAAACATGTTCAAACATCAAAGTTAGGATCTTTAAATATTTGAATCCAAAACACTAAAAATTGGAATATTCACAAAACCAATCCAAACCAAAAGCAAATGCACACGAATAAGTGTTAGGAATTCATACCCAACAATCAAAGATAGTTATAGACTTAGATGTGAGATAAAACATCGACAAATAGTTGTAACACTTGTTCCATCTAAGTTATGTTTTATATTATGTCCATAAACCCCAGGCTCCGATACCAAGCTGTGACACCCCACCTCTATACCCACGCTAGCCAAGAACACTACGGTGTAATGCTGTCAACTAGCATGGAGAATAAGGCTTTTGAGAAGCGTCCATCCGTAGTTAGGCCTTACACTAGTATTGGTTACCTCGATAGGAGTAGTATATATATTTATTTTTTCATCTCTTATTTATTTACTCCCATCGACATACCCAATTCCAGTATAAAACGAACTACGACGGTTCATGATAGTTTATGACAATAAATATAATAATAACACAGATAATATAAATGCGGAACACAGATAAACAAAGTCTCATATATATATAACTGAAGTCAGTTACAATACATGTGATACAGTACATATGATACAACTACAACTGACTACTCAGGAAGTTATATACACAAGTACATTATCGTAATTAATATACATGAATACATAACAACCTATACTAAAACAATGTCTACTCCAAAAATATGAAAAGACTTCATAGCTCTAGCAGCAACCCAAAGCAAGATATCTACAACCTGTAATAACTCTGTCTGACCCGAGTATTAAATTCAAAAGAAAATAATACACGGGTCAGTCTAATTCAAACTCAGTTATTAATGCACGGAAGCAATAATAATTAAATAGCAATTAGACGACAGTCAAAATAAATTCTCCTATCCAATCCTTTAACAGAGAAATCAGATAACGGTGAATATAATGCATAACAGCATTAAACAATAAATCAGCAAATTCAAATTATCAACGAAGATAAATGAAAGGATTATCAATGGAGATAATTTAGAAAACATCAGAATTGCCTAAACGGCAATTAACAACAAAAATCTAATTATTAAGAAAATAATTAGAAACTCATAATCTAATTATCAAATAGATAATTAGACAACAACTAAATGATCAAATCACCAAATCAAAATACAATATCAAAATACTGAATTTAATAAACGAAACAGTTCAAACATTGAAATATCAATTTAAAATGTCAATTCTGTATGGCTGCAGTACACGCACGCGTGTACTACCTCGCCACTACAGTATAAGATGTCATCATAACTCCAAATATTAACAGCAAATCTAAACTGCAGAGGTCAAGTCACGGCTATCAGGACTCAACACAACTGCAAACAAAAATGAAACTTATAGTACAATTGACCAGAGGTTCAAGTGCAAGTCCACTATCAGAAATGTAGACTGCAATTAAACGGACCCAATTGCTCAAAGCAACTAGGAGCCATAGCAGTGTAACTTTTAAATCAAGTGCTCAAGACAACATGCCTCGAAGAACAGGCAATAAAAGAGGTAACCAAGTGATGTGCAAATGAATGCATCAGTGGCCGATGCAAGTGCATACACAATTTAAAGAGGCGGTAGTGAAACTGCAATTACCAAAGTGAAGCATGAAAACCTCAATATGCAGAGAACTGCAGTTTCCAAAATGAAGCAAGAACTAATGTACATAAGCATTAAGGAGCAACAAAATAATAGGACAGCAGCAAGTAACAGGATACAAGGCAGTGACCTCATACACTGATGACCAGGCAGCAAGCAAATATACAACAAGGATGAACATCAAAATGGTACCGGTACAGTTTCAATGCTAAAGCCCAAGTGCACAACCAAATGATGACTCAAGTCATATGCAGTGAAAAACCGAAGCAATGCTCAAGTGTTTCTGCATATTAAAGTGCATCTGAAATGGATCGAACAAGTGCGACAATTAAAATATAATGTTTTTCCAGAATGAAACCGCAGTTAAAACAAGTAAATAGCCAAGAAACTAAACAGTCAAGCAACGACAATGCAAGTGCCGAACTTAACTGGACAGCATAAGTTAATGACTGCAACACTACAATGAAATCAACATGTATGCAACAGTGAGTTGAATTGGACAGTACAACTCAATCTCAACAATGCAACGGCCATAGCCAACTCGATACAGGTACGAACTAAAAGTGAGAAAACATAAACAATGTCAAATCCCCGAAACCCAAAGCAACTCGAGCAAGCTGATTGACCCAGCTCTCAAGTCCAGATGATACAAAGTATGAAACTGAAGCAGTAACAAATGTACATAAAGGCAGCAAACTCAACTGACTCGAAGCAATGTTCAGCATTTTGAAAGCCAGCTACCTTGAAATACAAGGTGCACAAAATTTTGACCAGATTGATCCCAAACTAAATAAAAATACAGAGGTATGGTGGAGCAACAAAACCACAACAACAAGTGATACTGAGTATCCATATCAAAATCCAGGCATATATACTTGAAATGGCATATATACTTGAAGTCAGAAACAATATCAAGGTCCAGGCATATATACTTGAAGTTAGAAACAATATCAAGTACATAAATCATGATATTCGAACTGCAGGTCAATGATACAATGACCGATGTCATAAAGCAGTAAGTAAACTCGAACAAAGACGAAATTGCTACCAGAAGAAAATGCATCAGAGGAACCATGGCACAAACCAAGTTTAATCAGAAACCAGATAAAACAATGGAGCAACATTATATATGAAATACAATGGTCAGACAATCTAAAGCACAAGGCAAAACAAGTCGATACAACATGATCAAACCCAATTCGCAACCAAATACAGTAATTGCCGAAGACGTAGAAAAATTTATCAACATCGAGCAAAATCGAACCAAGTCAGAAAAGTCACCAATCACCAAAACAAAATCGAATTGCCGAAGCACCATTTTAGAGATGAATTAGATGTGAGTAAATAGAATTACTCACCTTAGTACGAAGCGTAGACGAACACAGTCAAGCGGCCGAAGTTATCTCACGAGACGCTCAACAAAGCAAGGAGATCGAACTCCATCGAGCATTCCATGATCGAATGGTTGTGCATCGAAGCCGTGGAGAACTCAAATCAAGCAGCCGAAACCACTATAAATCGAACCCTAATTTGAAGAAGAGGAACGAATACGAACGAGCCGCCATTTTTAATCTCGTTCGTGTGTTTTGATTTTTAGGTTTAGGGTTTTTCAATGAAAAAAAGAGGAACGGGTATTGGATTTATCACGGCATCAAACAAAATATGGGGCAAAATTAATTTTTAAAGCCCAACAACATTAATTAAATTTTTAAACGAATTTCGATTGGTTATATGCCAAAAGCAATTAGCAACCAAATTAAATCGTCATTTGATGATAATTTATTGTTACAAAAATCCCAGGGTTGTTACAGGAGAGGTCATCTGTTCGTACTGGAGACTTCACTATATTTGAGATATTCTGTTGTATTTTTATTTCTAACTCTGGTATTTATATAGTAGCTTCATCAACTACTATATATCTATTCCGCTGCATTATTTTATATTACTCTCTGTCTGTGGTTCTGTGGTTGATTTATTTACTGTATATGCTGAGTTTTGCCAAATTTTAATTAACAATTCCATATTTTGAACTATTCAAGTCGGACATGTATGGTTTTATTGTCGATTTGAGTGGTCCAAAATAGCGGGTCGTTACATATAGAGTTTTAATGACTTAAATAAAAATTAAGTTGGAAGATAAATATGCAATGGTTTGAATTGAATTATTTAAGAATTATACTCGAGTAAATTTGATTTGAAATTTAAATAAAATTGATATTTTAATGGGTATGATTCTCATAACTTGATTTGGTGTAGAGTGATTTAAATGAATATAAAGTTGATTTAAATGAATATATCAAGTTAAATAAATTGAAAGAATATCCAGTGATGTGAAGTTAAAAAATTTCTTAAATGATATTGGATTTATTGTGCAAACATTTCAAATCTAAATAATAGTAATTGAATTTGATGTATATGAGATTATCAAAAAATTAGTTTTGAAATGGGGGAATATTTAAAGCTTTGAAATATATGGAAATTGAAACGGTTTATTTGGGGATTCAAATCTGTATTTGGAATTGATTTGTGAAATTAAAGATGATAATTTATTATATAAAGTGATTTAATATTAAACCATTTAAGTATTGGATGTTATGTTTTAAAGTTATGGGTTTCAAGGTATTATGTTTTGAAAATGCTATTTGTAACGTCCCGCCTTTTCGTACGGCTTAAATCGAGGATAAACCACACACGTCAGACTTAAACCATCCAAAAGGGCGGATTGGTATGGGGTAAATAAGAAAAGGTAGAGAAAGAAAAAAACAAAATAGAATCTTGCAGCGGAACGATAAAATATAATAATCAAATATACAGTTCATGAAGCTGTTTTACAAAATACTCGATTATTCTTATACAATACATATCAAAGTTACACTTACCAGAGAATATTAATAATGCAGCGAAATAAAATGGTGAATGTAGTGGAATAATGTAATAGGTAATAGTAATAAAATCTTCGTCTTCGTCCTCCAGAATAAAATCTTCAAATCCTGAAAAGACAAAACACTCAAGTCAGAACTAAAAGATCTTATGTAAGTTAAATAAATAATAAATAATATGAGTGTAAACGGCGTCGGAGATGTTTACGGGATTTGACATCTCATATCCAGTGTCTAACGTGAGTGCAGTAACTCAAGAGATGCTCGGGATTCACATCTCCTAAGGATCCGTTAAACTACCTAATATGTAGTAATATACGCTATTATAATAGTGTCTAAAGTAAAGTATAATATACTGAAAATAGCGTTAAGGGGTTACCCATATAGCCCTTAACACCCTTTATATTCGCATAGTCAATACAATACCGTAATACCCCGTACTGGGCGTCGTCAGAGGGCACTCCATATGTATGGTACAAAACAAAATCGTATAAGGCGCGCTAGGGTAGGTGACATGGCATAACTAGGCAATGCCAAGATAGATATACCAATTGCTATCCGAACTGGTGGTAACGCATAGCCACAGCTACCGCCCACCTCGAGCCACACTCCCAAATAAAAAAAATCAAAAGTGGCCACCGAATCAATCCTAGAGTCAAGGTATAATATCGAAGGGATGTGCCCGATCAAAGGTGCTACCTCGTTGGCCCGAGAATCGCTCATGTTTTAGCCACCTTATGCCAACTCACGGGAGTCGGGTCCACGTATTTTCCTCAAAGGAAACACCACTACCAACCTACTTCATTCTGGAATCTCCACCGTGTACACGGTTGTTAAAGTGGTTTTCGGAGTTGGCAGAGAGTACGACAACTTGCGATCCCGTTCTCTTTAACAACAAAATGTTATTATAACACCGCGGGCTTTTCAAAATAGTTTATACTTTAAAACCAGAATATAATATCAATTTTAAAACCATATAAATACGATATCACCTCCATCTTAAAACCAAATCAATGCGATATCCTTTTATAAAACCCAAATCAATATAATATCATTTTATTTCAAACTTTATCCTTTTCAAAAATCATAACACTTTCAACATTTAACACGTCAAAATCAAAATTCTAGAAATATAACACTTTTAAAACATAATACTTTGAAATTCATAACTTCGAAACATTTCAATTTCGATAAAACATTTCAATTTCGATATATTTCAAGGCTTTAAATATTCCAAAATTCCAAAACTAAATTTGATAAATTTAGATTCAAAAATCAAATCTTATATTATTTAGTATTGAAATAATTTACATAATAAATCCATTTTCATTTAAACAACTCAAATTTCAAATAACTAAATATTTTCTTCAATTCATTTATACTTGAAATAATCATTTAATTCACCCAGACCCCAAAATCAAGTTATAATAATTATACTTTTTATAATTTCCAATTAAATAAATTTCACATCAACCCCTTTGAGTTTAATTCTTAAATAAATTCAGTTTCATATAATCTCAATTCAAATCAAATTTATTGGTAAAAAGTTCTTAAATACTTTAATTCACATCCATTTCATATTTTATCTTCCAAATCTTAATTTATTTAAATCATTATAACCTCTATATAAAGGTATGATTTAAATACTTAACCAAATTTATTTTAATAGATCAAACACCATTATTTAACTTATTTTCATTAAACAGATTTATATAATATCAAAAAGAATCAATATTTATTTAAACCGTATAATTCTATCCAAAACCATAGAAAACATTTTCAAAACATTTATATATGTAGACCGACGGTGTCTGTATATAATTTTCTATCCTATGGTCAAGTGATAGGATATTTATCATTTCAATCTGTAATTTAAAATGAAAATACCGTTATATATCATTTCAAACCGCAATCTCGAATGAATAAAGTGCATAACGAATTTGCAGTTTAAAACATTATAAAATACAACATCCATTCATCTTATATCAATCATCAACCATTAATCACAATCATCATCCAATTCAATCAATAACATCAATATATAACGGATAATAAACCACAGGTATCAACTAGCAGTTTATATTCAATAATAAATTAAATGAAAAATTAACTGGTAGTTTATATGCAATAAATAAATTAAATAACAATTTAATTTAATTTAACTGGGATGATGATTAAAAATACGCCAAACAGTCACACTTAAATTTCTAATCACATCCTAAATAAATTTAACAAACATAAGAAATTCTAGAAGTTGTGAGGGGGTTAAAACACTCACCTTTTGAATTTAAATTGAATTTAAATCCAATTTAAACCCAAAAATTGACCAGCCTTAAAATCTGTCCAAACCAACGTCAAAATGTCCGGAATTCAAATAAGATCCTAACGGAGAAAACCGCGCGTGAAATGGACCTCGTATGTAAAAGATATTCGTACTAGAACAATGCAATTTAAAATTTAATTAAATTAAAATGAACAACACAACCTACCCTCAAGCCACGTCACCAATTTCTTCTTTCAGACTACATCGTGCACGTAAGCTTCAATTCGCACGCAGGCTATAGGACATAGCAACTGCAAAAACACATGCGCCTACCTTGTCGCCGTTCGAGCCACCATCGCCCACGTCAGAGCTCCGCCGCGACCTCCATGCTTCCTCCCCTCGCGGCCGCGCATAACCACGTCAAGGCCGATGCCTCAAGAACAGCACGCGCCGTTGATTTATAAAAACCTAGTGAATTATTTCCATCGATCCGACCATCAAAACACCAAACAATCTACGCCGATGAACTCCCCTCCATCCACTCTTCAAAACCCAGAAATGATTCGCCGATCCGACAACGTTCATCGACGCGCGATGAATGGCCGTGAATGTTTGCTCGATTTCTGGCCACATCGAACCTCAAATTGAAAAATGAATCATATATCTGACTTGCGCTTGTCGAGAGCTTAAAATCCATATATAATTCGATATAGTTGAAGAGATTTAATTTTTGGCGTTGGATTTGATTTGGAATTGTATTTGTGGAATTAGGGTTTGCAGCCATTGGAAGAGGAGTTAATAGAACATACAGAAATGAGGAATAGAGGTAGGCTTGGGTTTATAACAAGGTATTTATAGACAAAGCTGAAATAGAATAGATGGACCGGATTGAATATACGTGTTCAACGGTAAAATGGCCCGAAAAAGCCCGCTTCGACTCCAGAACGAAATTGGGTCGACCCATATATCAAAATAGATGTTTTAAAATATTTTATACTCGATGGAATAGGTTTTAAGTCTAAATTCCATCGTATTAAGAAGTTATGCTAAAATCCATTTATTTCAAATTGATTTTAATTTCATTGATTTCTAGGTGTTTCGCGTTCGTACGATAAAACGACAAGTTTGATCGTTATGAAACTTGAAACCCTACAATAATTCACCGTTACGGATCCGATGAAACTGGTTTCGTCGAAATCCGAGCTAGTGGCTAAAATGGCTATTTTTACATTAATTAAATAAATAAATAATTAATTAATAAAATCAATTTTTAAATTTCAATTCTAAAATTGAATTTTTTATCACTTTTATATTTCTCAATCATTTACAATGATTTAAACAAATTAAAAAGTCAATTTAAAGTTGATTAATTTATCAATTTCAGTATTAATCTCAATTCCATTCAATTCAGAAATTATAAATTTAATTTTCAAAATTTCTATTAAATTTACTCTTCATTCTACTATTTAATTCATTATTAACAAACGGATGAAATAAATATTAGAGTCAAAATCCATTACATTAACATTCTCACATTTTATCTAAATTCCCATTTACGTAATATTTAAATAGTTAATTTCATTTAATTGCAATTAATCCTCCTATCATACATTAAATTCCAATATATTGCCAAAACTTTATTTTGCATTCCTCTTATTTAACCAACTGTCATTTTATAAATAAATATAACATTATTTTCGATTATTACTTTAATTTACATTAACAAAACGATAAATTTAGATTCATTACAATTGATTACCAAAGTTTATTTAACACGTTAAATAAACAAGCAACCTATATTAATTGCCACCTATTTGCTTTTAATTGCATTTATAAGTTCGTTACTTATCAATCCAGATTATAATTCCATATATAACGCTACTTTTATTTCATTACATTAATATACGCCTATTTACAACTTAATTTGAATAAATATTACCTTTCTGAATGTATTCTTCTATCAATTGAACACAGTAATTAAGGTTTTAAAACCAATTAATGAATTTACCTTAATTCTATTCTTATACCATTTTATTACTTATACATACATTAGTTTCTATGTAATTTATAGATTCACACTTCTGTTGTTTTATTAATTACCATTAAGGTAACGTTTATAACCAACAACAAACATTATAATTACTTATCTACATTGATTGTATAAATTTTCAATTTATTACGTATTACTTCATTGGTTAATATAACTTTGAATTCATTCAATCACCACTAATTAAGTCAATTATTGCAGTTGCTTTCAAATTAAATTTTTATGAACTAAACAAATAGGTAACTTATACAATTGTAACCATTAAAAATTTAATTAACTTTATATTTTTTACTTTTAAACTAATAATATGATTACTTACAGAACATTGACTTTTATTCAATTACCATTTATTGAAATTCAAAGTAATTAATTAATTGAATGCTTACATTTATTTCCATATATCCAATTTGTAGCTAAGTATAACATCTACCTTATTTCCATTGATTTGGATTAAATTCCCATCTTTATATTATGCCTATTATTACGCTATAAACTGGTTACTATTGTTTGCCTTTCATTTACTTGCTGTATTCTCATTACCATTATTGTAACCTTTATTTATATTCATTTATTAAATTTAAATTTAAATTCCAATTCAATCATTATTAATTATGTACAAATTCCTTTATTTATACAACACTTACATTTATTTACTTATTGTCAATTTAATTCCCAAGTGCAACAATTTACACTATTTCATTTTATTTATTTTTTCCAATTCAATTGTCAAAATTAGTTTTTAATAACCATTGCTGCAATTCATTCTAAACATTTACTTCATTATAAATCATAAAAATTTTATTTCTTTCTAAAATTTAGTTACAAAATTCTTGTAATTCAAAAAATTTAATTATCGAAATTTACAGGTCTTTACACTCTCCCCCACTCAAAACTTTTCGTCCCTGAAAAGGAAAAAGAGGGAAAAGAAGAATTAAGAAGTCAATGTATCTTATTTAAAATATTAAATTTATAAACAAATAAATTTTCAAAATCAATTAATTTAAATAAAATATACCAATTTATAACCATTAAATCCTTTATACTCAAATTAATAAAGTCTGGAAAACATTTTTCAAAATATTTTCTACGTCCAAAAATTTTCAACAAAGTCTCCTTTGTATGGAGAGGCTCAGGAGAAAATATAGTATCAAATATAACAATATACAACATATATTTTCCAAAACAATATATCCCAACATGGGAAAAATAATATAATAACGATATAAACCGTAATACGAGAAACGTACCTATTGGTCGGGCAATTACGCTTAATTATGAAACCAAAAGTAGTAGAAATTGCTTCCATAACCTGTATTTCACTTATATAATCCAAAAGACTTAACAATTATATAAAATGAAATATCTAAAGTTGTTTCAAACAATAACAAACAAATCAATATAACAACCATCACCTGCAACAAGCAAACAACCATCACATAAAATCAACACACATCAATTATCCATTCATATCAACAAAACAAATAGTTTTTCGGGTTCAAAACTTTAAATTGTACAGAATGAAAAATAAACTACTAAGTGTACCCTTTTACTCAACAGTCTTGGGCGAAACTAAATAGATTATTCATACATCCAAACAAATTTAAAGTATCATTATCCAAACAACAATAGACCAAACAAACAACAATCTTTCAAATAACAGATCAAGTTCATTCTTATTGATTCCATTCATACATTTGTTATTTGATTTATTTTTCATTCATATAATGGTTTATCTTTTTATTTTAAATTTATTTTTTTATAATTTTCATTTTTTTATAGTATCCATGTTTAATTCAACTTCTTTGCATATTAATTCATTTACTTATGTGTATAATCTTATGCTTACAATACTTACTTCCTATTTCCTTAAGTTTATTACTTGTATAATATCCATTACAATTTCTTTTAACATTTTAACTTCTTATAATTGGTAAGTTATATATATGCCTTTAAGGATGTAATTGAAAGTTATACACGTCCTTCTCATTTCTTTAAAATAACTTAATGTTCACTGACCATATCCTTTGCTTTATAGGTTACGAATTCCAAATTTCTTTTAATTTCATTTATAACCTTGCATTTAATCTCTTATTTTAATTAAAGGTTCCAATTATTAGTTAACTTCCATTTTACTACACTAATTGAAACTATTAAATAACGGAAACTTGAGAATTTAAATACCGGGTTTTATTCAAAAATCATTTTTAAGTAGTAGATAAATGTATATACTTAAACATTATATATCCAATTATATTTAAAACAATTTAAAATTTATATTTGTTTATCAAAAATGAATCTGTAGTAAAACTACTACAGTGGCATTCCCTCTTCGAGACTCGAAAATGAATGTCAATGATGCGGCCGCCATCATCGAAATTATTTTCCAGCGACAGAGAGGGGAGTATAGAACTTATTTCTTTCCAAAATTTCTCTTAAAACATATCTTTCAAATTATATTGAAATATTTATATCGAAAAATACTTCTAAATAATATTATTATTATTATATTCCCAAAATCATTTGAAAGAAATTTTCAAAACCCCGGGACTTAAGTTCTAAATTTCCAATTTTCATTTATCTTAATTTCAATCTCATTTCAACTATTATTTATAACTTTCATTACCTAACAACCAATATTTTGCAACCAAATATATATACCATTTATAAAATTTTATTTTATATATAGAAAATATAATAGGCAAAATTATTTCATTCACCTATATTCGAAACAAATATTGTGTCGGTCTGTCCTATTAAGTGTTTAGAAATCCCTATTGATGTTATAGCGTCCCATGCACCAACTAGAATTTATAAATACAAAACAGAACAGATTAACACAATATTAAAACCTTTTTATAACACTAACAAATATGCTCTCTCATATATACACTCATCATAGGGTATTACTACCCTATTAATAAGAGTCAGACCCCACAAAGCTAAGGTTTATCGCTAAACCAAAGCTCTGATACCAGATGTAACGTCCCGCCTTTTCGTACGGTTTAAATCGACAATAAACCACACATGTCAGACTTAAACCATCCAAAAGGGTGCATTGTTATGGGGTAAATAAGAAAAAGTAGAGAATGAAAAAAAAAACAAAATAGAATCTTGCAGCGGAACGATAAAATAGAATAATCAAATATACAACTCATGAAGCTGTTTTACAAAATATTCAATTATTCTTATACAATACATATCAGAGTTACACTTACCAGAGAATATTTATAATGCAGCGGAATAAAATGGTGAATGTAGTGAAATAATATAATAGGTAATAGTAATAAAATCTTCGTCTTTGCCCTCCATAATAAAATCTTCAAATCCTGAAATGCTAGGACTGCCCCGAGCGAATTGAAAAGGCAAAACACTCGAGTCAGTACTAAAAGATCTTATGTAAGTTAAATCAACAATAAATAATATGATTGTAAACGGTGTCGGAGATGTTTACGGGATTTGACATCTCCTATCCAGTGTCTAACGTGAGTGCAGTAACTCAAGAGATGCTCGGGATTCACATCTCTTAAGGATCCATTAAACTATCTACTATATAGTAATATACACTATTATAATAGTGTCTAAGGTAAAGTATACTATACTGAAAGTAGCGTTAAGGGGTTACCCATATAGCCCTTAACACCCTTTTATATTCTCATAGTCTATACAGTACCGTAATCTCTCCCGTACTGGGCGTCGTCAGAGGGCACTCCATAGGTATGGTACAAAACAAAATCGTATAAGGCGCGTTAGGGTAGGTGACACGGCACAACTAGACAATGCCAGATGTGATGACCCGGAATTTCTAACCATTTAAATTTTAATAGTTAATTGATTTTAAAATATTTAAAAGTTAATTTTAGCTTGAATTCCAGATAATAATATTTACTTGATAATTAAATCATTGAATTATATAGTTTAAATATTGAATTTAATAATTGAAATTGGGTAAATTGTTGAATCTGAAATTTCTAAGCCTGTTTAAAATAATTTGAAGGCTCATAAAATTTATAATGATGATACTGAAGATAATAGAATGGTTGAAATTTAATTTAAAGGTGATTTTTTCAATTTTAATTCGTTTAAATCGATACATAAAGATAGCCTTTCGAGGCACGGTCTCGGAATTCAACGAAACCCATTCTATTGGATCTGTAATAGTTAGTTATTATCGGATTTCAAATTTCGTAGCAATCGGAGTTGTCGTTTGACCCTGACAGCTCAAAACGCTTAGAACTATTTTAATCGATTTAATTTAAAATTTGATCGTTTTCTTTTGTCCTCGCACATACGATCAAATTAGCCTCCGAAACTGTGATGCCCCACCTCTATACCCACGCTAGCCAAGAACACTACGGTGTAATGCTGTCAACTAGCACGGAGAATAAGGCTGTTGAGGAGCGGCCATCCGTAGTTAGGCCTTACACTAGTATTGGTTATCTCGATAGGAGTGGTATATATATTCTTTCATTTTTAATCTCTGATTTATTTACTCCCATCGACATACCCCAATTCCAGTATAAAACGAACTACGATGGTTCATAATAGTTTAGGACAGTAAATATAATATTAACACAGATAATATAAATGCGGAACACAGTTAGAAAAAAAAAGTCACATATATATATAACCGATTTCAGTTACAATACATTTGACACAATACATATGATACAACTACAACAGTCGACTCTGGAAGTTATATATACAAGTACATTATCGACTAATATACATGAATACATATCAACCTATATTATGACACGACAACTCCAAAAGATATGAAAAGTCTTCATAGCTCAAACAGCTACCCAAAGCAAGATATTTACAACCTGAAATAACTCGCGTCTGACCCGAGTATTAAATTCAAAAGAAAATAATACACGGGTCAGTCTAATTCAAACTCAGTTATTAGTGCACAGAAGCAATAATAATTAAGTAATAAATAGACGACAGTCAGAATAAATCTCGTCTATTCGATCCTTAAATAAAGAAATCAGATAACGATAAATATAACGTGTAACAGTGTTAAACAACAAATCAGCAAATTCAACCAAATCAGAATACAATTCAGAATATTGAATTGAATAAACAAACAATTCAAACCATTGAAATATCAATTAAAATATTAATTCGAGTAGGGCTGCAGTACACGCACGCGTGCACTGCCTCACCACTACAGCATATGGAATATGCAAAAGATCAATAAATCAAAACAAGATAGAATATCATAAAAGCCATACCGTGTGGCTGCAGTTCACGCTTGCGTGCACTGCCTTGCCACTACAGTGATAATGTACCCAAAAACTCAATTTCGTGTGGCTGCAGTTCACGCTTGCGTGCACTGCCTTGCCACTACAGTGATGATGTACCCATAAGATCAACGAACCAAAATCAATGAAGATTCAAATATCAATGCCTCAATACAAGCACAAGGTCAGACCCAAGCTCTACAGCTGGATTCAACACAAGTGAAACACAGATGCAAATAATTCCTGAGTAGAACCAAGGACATCAACCAAAAACTCAGATGCAACAATCAAACAAAAGCAACAGTACAAAGAAACAAACTCGCATAATCAAATAATTAAAGTAATGTCAGTGACAGTACCGAAGTCATCAAAGTCAGAGACATAATGGCCGAAGCCAACATATAAAGTGTATGCACTACTCAAGTACAGACCGATAACAATCGAGTTTCCATTATGCAGACAGCTAAGTGAAAGCATGTACACGTATCTAGACAGTGTTCATGTTGCAATGTACACAAAGAGAATATCAAGCAGATCATGTGAGGAAAGAAGCTCAATAACTTCAAATTATATGGTGATTCAGAAAATGAGCATTCGAGACATGCAAATGCTAACTTGAAGAACAACAACATAAGTCTGCAAAATATACTACCTATATACATGTATGATTACACATGTGTATACACAAAACATATGTACAACAACACGAACACATGCCACTGAATGGCGACAGGCAAATGGAACCGAACCCAAATTACAGTATCATTAAAACATGGACAATGGAGTACATAGATACATGAAGTCCAACAGCAAATGAACATCAAATTGAAAACTGCAAACTGAATCAGCATGTCCAAACTAGCATCAAAATACAACAAAATAACAGTGACAACAATTGTATAGCAAGTTCATCCAAGCCTACAAGATGATATGCACATACAAAAATCAAAGTCGTGCACAGGTCAGAGGCCAAAGAATGGCCAGAGACAAACCCAAAGAAACAATGCTACAAAAGGTACCAGACTCAATTGAATCAAGTGAACAAGACCTCAATGCACATACTCGAGTAAAACAGTGAAACAACAGTGGTGCACTGCAAATCCAAGCTCAGCCTTAAGGAAAGGTACATGAGGCGAATACGAACAAATCCATGGTCTACAGCAATTCAAAGAGATCATCAAAAAACAATGCCATCAAGTAATACACACGAAAACGAAACCAGGCAGTGATATGCACAGTGAAAACATGAACTAGAATAGAACTGTACTCAAGCACTAAGAAATCACAATATATACGCATATGAACAAGTCAGGGAAAATCAAAGTCAAGTGAAATCAAATGCAAGTGAAGTACAACTATGCAGTGTTCAATACTGAAACCACAAATGCACATACACCAGGCATATACATGAGTGATCAGTACGACCAAGTATGAAGTACTCACAAACCAGCGAAAGTGGATACAATCAAGTAAAAATCGAAAACATTATCAAGTGAGAGCCGAGTTTGACAGTGTCAAACATCGAAGCGAAAAACTTATAACACATGGCACTTCAAGTTCATAGAGGACATGATCAAGACAGTGGCCAAGGTAATCAATCAAGACCAAGAACAACTGCAGTGGTAACACACGAGGGTTACCAGAAGTCAAGACCGAAGTCACAATAGGAATCAATGCTCAGGTCACAAACACTCGACAAATTCAAGTAAAACACAGCAAAGAGGCTTAAAAATCAAAGCGACCGAAGTCACAATAAAAAAAACTCGAATTCGTGATGGTCACGAGATATTAAACAGCCCAAAATTAAAGCCGAGTTAACCAAGTATCACGAAATTACACAAATTTGACAAAATCAGAGAAAGCATCAACAAAGAAACCAAAACGTACACCAAGCATCTTACTAAGTCAAATTAGATGTGAGTAATATAGATTACTCACCTTTGTCGAAGAGCACGAATTGGATTTGAAGCCGTGGCCTCCCGAAGACGAGCGAAATCGAATCGAAACCCTAATTTGGGACGAAGGGGAAGGAGCGAACGAACGTGGCCGCCATTATTTTCGCTTGTTTTTGTTTTAGGATTTTTGAATTGAAAAAGGAAATAAAAAGGGAACGGGTTTGAAAATGGAAAATGAAACGAGAGAGAGGGGAACGGGTCTTTACCTTGAAAATAATCACGGCCCAAAGCAAATGAAAATGTGGGCCGAGAATTCAAAGCCCAAATATCCTTTTAACCATTTATAAAAGAATTTTAACACAAATTTAAAAACTTCAATTGGCAATTAACAACAATATTTATCGTTTAAATGTCGATTATTGATTGATGCAAAATACCGGGTTGTTACAGAAACGTGTTCCATTGTGTTCGGAATACGGGTAGAACCTTATTAACGTCTGTCGGCATGTCTGATTCGGGGTTCGAAATTTCACGATGCGATTCGAGATATGTTCAATAATTAATTATATAATAATCAGACATATTCAGAAAGCCATCCCCAACCCTATATCTAATCCCCCCTCTTCCTCTCAAATCTAGAAACAGAAAATCGAAATTGTTCATTCTCAAAAAAAAAATGGAAGAGAGGGGTCGCCGCGAACGCGAAGGGGAGTCGCGTGGGTTTCGATCGCGGCTGTGGTGATGCACGTTCTGTTCGACCTCAGGATTGACATCATGGACTTACTCGAGGGGAACGAGGCGGTGACCGTGAAGATGAGAGGCGATTGGCGAACGAAGTCGTGGTTTTGGGTCCTGGAAACCGCGATTTCGC
Organism: Allium cepa; assembly: GCA_030765085.1. Classification (NCBI taxonomy): domain Eukaryota; kingdom Viridiplantae; phylum Streptophyta; class Magnoliopsida; order Asparagales; family Amaryllidaceae; genus Allium; species Allium cepa. The sequence continues at coordinate 173,381,844 of CM060932.1, forward strand.
GAGGGCGATGGTCTTGGGCCGCAACTGCATAGGGGTCAGTCGGGTTTTGGAGCCACTTAGGGTAGATTCGCAAGGCCTGGCGGTGAGGTGGGTTTCGGCAATGGTGCGTGATGGAGAAGCAAGGTCGAATCGATTTTAAGTGAATCCGGGTGATGCCGAAGACTGCGAGCAACAGGTCGTGCGATCGAGGTGAGTGGTATTTTTGTTTATTTGGTTTATTCTCGTTGAGCAGAATATATACTTCCTGGAAGACAAAAGAATATTACAGTAAAATGTTTATAAATTTATTTTTGTTTTATAAAAATAAATAGAAATAAAATATGGGGGTTGTTGATTTATATTTTATATAGGAAATTTTTCGATTTATGGTGATGAATTTGTTAATTAACACATTTAATTATTTCAGTCACTAAGCAATTTAATAAAGGAGAGTTAAAATTTAAATTTATTGAATGGGAAATTAATTGTTTGGTTAATTTAAATATTAATAAATTGTATGATGTTTATTCAAGGTGTAAAATCATGGAAACAAGCCAGTTTGGGAGGATTTTCAAACGGCAGAATTAAAGGTGAGTAATCTCACGCCTCTGGATTTTTATTTAAATTTAAATGATTAGTTGAATGGTTGAAATTGAATTGTTTTGCTATATTATATAGTAATATATAAAATATAATGGAATGATTGATATTCTGTGATGAATATTTCTGGTAATTGGAATGTTGTATGCTATGGTTTGCTTGAATGTTTCGGAACCCTGAGTTATCGAAATATATAAATTGGATTTTTGAAAGAAATACAAGGGTGAATTTTGAAAGTGAAATAATTATAGAATAAAAATAAGAATGAATTGGAAAGAAATAAAAGTGGTATTTAAAAACTGAAGTTTAAATTGTAAAGTAGAGATTTAAAACAAGTTCTAAATCAAAGTTAAATTTAACAAATTTAGTTTTAAATATTAAGTGTTCTAACAACTTGAATGAAAAGTGCAATTGTAGATTGATTTGAATTTAAAAATAAATTTGGTTTTAAATTCTTTTAAGTTTCTATTATAAAACGAGTAATTAATTTATTTAGTGAAGCAAATAAAAGGATAGTTAATTACAGGTTGAGATAAATCGAGAATGATTAATATTGGGGTTAACTAAAGTAATTAATTTAGATTAGAAAAATTAAAATATAAATTGGAAATCATTAATTTATATAATTTAGGATGTAACTAAAGATTGATTAATTAAGATTTAATTAATCAATAATAAGTGACCTTTGAGAAGTTAATTAATATAAGTAATCAAGAATTAATGTAATTAATCATAGTTAATTAATTTATGAAGTAACTAAGATTACTTATTGATTTTGGTTAAGAATAATTAATATCGTGAAATTAATTAAAGATAATTACTTGAATGTAAAAATAATAATAATAATAATAATAAATCCAGGGTGATTAGTTAAGATGAATAATGAAGGGTTGATTGATTAATTGATTTGGAATTAATTAATGTTAAATGAAAGAATCTAAGTGATTGAGGTTAGAAATTCAATTAGAATCAATTGAATTATTTTGGAAGTGATCAAATTTGCTTATGAACGATTGATTGGTATTGGATGCTTTGAATGAGTTGATATCTCTGATATGAAATGTTGTGTATTTTATTTGGATAACTTGGTTATAGGATGGCATGAATTTCAAAGAGACCGGGGTCAGGTATTGGGAAATACCCGAAACCACTTCGAATTTTTATAGATTGAGATGTAAAATCTATATGCTGGAATGAAGTGATTTGGAGGAATTGGACTATTTTAAATCTAAATCTTTGGTATTTAGAAACTGATATGTGAAATAAGTGATGTCTATAGTGAAATTATAGCTTTGTGAATTGATATGAGTTACTTGGGCTCTATATAAGTTATATGCTTTGTATTCCATGTTGAATGGGTTTACTCACGCTGGTTTCCAGCCTGACCCGGGTGTTACTTTGGTGTAATGCTCGGGTCAGATCGAGTATTACAGGTTTCCATGCAAGGACGTTCTGGAGCTCAGGAGGCGAGATGGATGGCAGGATCATATAGTGTATTTCCGCTGTGTTATATTATTGTAAATCTGCGATATGATAATTGTGTATATTCAGTGACTGTGTATTTTCAGTGACTGTGTATATGTGAAACTCTGATGTATTAAAATGTAATCGACAGATATAATATTCTTTTGTAGACTGTTATTATTTATTATTATATTTTATCCACTGCGAATGTGAGATGTTGATGTCTTGGATCTTCTTCTTCTTCTATCTCTTTCTTTCTTTTCATAACTATCTGGAATTTTCGGCTTCGAAAATTTCGGGTCGTTACACCAGGGTAGATATACCAACTGCTATCTGGACTGGTGGTAACGCATAGCCGTAGCTACCGCCCACCTCGAGCCAACCTACAAATAGAAAAAATCAAAAGTGGCCACCGAATCAACCCAAAAGTCAAAGTATAATATCGAATGGATGTGTCCGATCAAAGGTGCTACCTCATTGGCCCGAGAATCGCTCCTGTTTTAGCCACCGTATGCCAACTCACGGGAGTCGGGTCCACGTATTTACCTCAAAGGAAACCCGCCACCATCCTACTTCATTCTGGAATCTCCACCGCATACACGGTTGTTAAAGTGGTTTTCGGAGTTGGCAGAGAGTATGACAAATTCCGATCCCAGTCTATTTAACAACCAAACGTTATTATAACACACGGTCTTTTCAAAGTAGTTTATACTTTAAAACCAGAATATAATATCCATTTCAAAACCATATAAATACGATATCATCTCCATCTTAAAACCAAATCAATATGATATCCTTTTATAAAACCCAAATCAATATAATATCGTTTTATTTCAAATTTTATCCTTTTCAAAAATCATAACACTTTCAACATTTAACACGTCGAAATCAAAATTCTAGAAATATAAAACTTTTAAAACATAATACTTTGAAATTCAAAACTTCGAAACATTTTGATTCCGATAAAACATTTCAATTTCGATATATTTCAAGGCTTTAAATATTCCAAAATTCCAAAACTAAATTTGATAAATTTAGATTCAAAATCAAATCTTCTATTATTTAGTTTAGAAATAATTTACATAATAAATTCATTTTCATTTAAACAACTCAAATTTCAAATAACTAAATATTTTCTTCAATTCATTTATACTTGAAATGATCATTTAATTCACCTAGACCCCAAAATCAAGTTATAATAATTATAACTTTTAAAATTTAGAATTAAATAAATTTCACGTCAACCCCTTTGAGTTTAATTCTTAAATAAATTCAGTTTCATATAATCTCAAATTTTTCTCAATTCAAATCAAATTTATTAGAGAAAAATTCTTAAATACTTTAATTCACATCCATTTCATATTTTATCTTCCAAATCTTAATTTATTTAAATCATTATAACATCTATATAAAAGTATGATTTAAATACGTAACCAAATTTATTTTAATAGATCAAACACCATTATTTAACTTATTTTCATTAAACAGATTTATATAATATAAAAAAGAATCAATATTTATTTAAACCATATAATTCTATCCAAAACGATGGAAATCATTTTCAAAACATTTATATATATATACCGACGGTGTCTGTATATAATTTTCTATCCTATGGTCAAGTGAAAGGATATTTATCATTTTAATCCGTAATTTAAAATGAAAATATGGTTATATTTCATTTCAAACCGCAATCTCGAATGAATAAAGTGCACAACGAATTTGCAGTTTAAAACAATATAAAATAAAACATCCGTTCATCCAATATCAATCATTAACCATTAATCACAATCATCATCCAATTCAATCAATAGCATCAATATGTAACGGATAATAAACAACATGTATCAACTAGCAGTTTATATTCAATAATAAATTAAATAAAAAATTAACTGGCAGTTTATATTCAATAAATAAATTAAATAACAATTTAATTCAATTATATTCAATTTAACTGTGATGATGATTAAAAATACGCCAAACAGTCATAAATAAATTTCTAATCACATCCTAAATAAATTTAACAAACATAAGAAATTTTAGAAGTTGTGAGTGGGTTAAAACACTCACCTTTTGAATTTAAATTGAATTTAAATCCAATTTAAACCCAAAAATTGACCAGTATTAGAATCCGTCCAAACTAGTGCCAAAATGTCTGGAATTCAGATACGATCCTAACGAAGAAAACCGCACGTGAAACGGACCTCGTATGTAAAAGATATTCATATTAGAACATTGCAAAATTAAATTAAATTAAAATGAACAACACAACCTACCCTCAAGCCACGTCACCAATTTCTTCTTCCAGACTACATCACGCACGTAAGCTTCAGTTCGCACGCAAGCTACAGGACATAGCAGCCGCCAAAACATACGCGCCTACTTTGTTGCCGTTCGAGCCACCATCGCCCACGTCAGAGCTCCGCCACGACCTCCATGCTTCCTCCCCTCGCGGCCACGCATAACCACGTCAAGGCCGATGCCTCAAGAACAGCAGCCACCGTCGATTTATAAAACCCTAGCGAATTATTGCCATCGATCCGACCATTAAAACACCAAACAATCTACGCCGATGAACTCCCCTCCATCCACTCTTCCAAACACAGAAATGATTCGCCGATCAAACAACATTCATTGACGCACGATGAACGGCCTTGAATGTTTTCTCGATTTTTGGCCACATCGAACCTCAAATTGAAAAACGAATCATATATCTGACTTGCGCTCGTCGAGAGCTTCAAATCCATATATAATTCGGTATAGTTTGAAGATATTTAATTTTTGGCTTTGGATTTGATTTGGAATTGTATTTGGAGAATTAGGGTTTGCAGCCTTTGGAAGAGGAGTTAATAGAACATACAGAAATGAGGAATAGAGGTAGGCTAGGGTTTATAATAAGGTATTTATAGAAAAAGCTGAAATAGAATAGATGGACCGGATTGAATATACGCGTTCAACTATAAAATGGCCCGAAAAAGCCCGCTTCGACTACGGAACGAAATTGGGTCAACCCATATATCAAAATAGATGTTTTAAAATATTTTAAACGCGATGGAACAGGTTTCAAGTTTAAATTCCATCGTATGAAGAAGTTACGCTAAAATCCATTTATTTCAAATTGATTTCAATTGATTTTAATTTCATTGATTTCTAGGCGTTTCGCGTTCGTACGATAAAACGACAAGTCCGATCGTTATGAAAGTTGAAACTCTACAATAATTCATCGTTACGGATCCGATGAAACTAGTTTCGTCGAAATCCGAGTCACTGGCCAAAATGGCTATTTTTACATTAATTAAATAAACAATTAATTAATTAATAAAATTCAATTTTTAAATTTCAATTCTAAAATTGACAAATTTTATCACTAAAATATTTCTCAATCATTTACAATGATTTAAACAAATTAAAAAGTCAATTTAAAGTTGATTAATTTATCAATTTCAGTATTAACTTCAATTCCATTCAATTCAGAAATTATAAATTTAATTTCCAAAATTTCTATTAAATTTACTCTTCATGCTACTATTTAATTCATTATTAACAAACGGATGAAATAAATATTGGAATCAAAATCCATTACATTAACATTCTCACATTTTATCTAAATTCCCATTTATGTAATGTTTAAATAGTTAATTTCATTTAATTGCAATTAATCCTCCTATCATACATTAAATTCCAATATATTGCCAAAACTTTATTTTGCATTCCTCTTATTTAACCAATATGTTTCCTACTGGCAAAACTGAAAATGGAACTTTGTATTGTTCTAAATATTTGAATCCTCATCTGGCTTTAATTATCCTTCGAATAGAACCAGATCTTCTTTTATCTTGCTTTGATTATTGAGGTGAACTTTTGTCTTGAATTTGTTCTTGAATTTATCTGGAGTTTTTCTTTAGGATGCAGTTTGGATTTGGAATTGTTTATCTTCAGGATATTTTTTTTAAATTACAAAGAGCACATGTTTGATACTTATTTAGTTTGAATATTGTTGACAAATTTTGATCTTCTTCAGATCAGTTTTCAAAATGAGAAAAATGGCCTGGTTATTATTATTATTTTATTTAATTTTACAAATACAAATGGAACAACTTTGCCACTTGTTATCTTATAGGATGCTTGGTTTACACATGTACATTGCAATTTACAAGTGTCCTAAATATTATGATATTTTTAAGTATTAACTCTTTCTTTATTAAATCTTTTAAGTCAATATATGTATTTATGTTAAAAATGTTTGTTTCCATATTAATAAGCTTTTAAACTTAATAAATATACAAGTGAGAATTTATGTAACCTTTGTCTATAAATAATTTATGTTTTTCCCCAAATAAATATATTAGATGCTTATATGTTTGTGAATTTTATTTTAACTCTTACTTTTGATTAATAATAATTTTTTTTTTAATTTTATTTATTATTTAGCTTGAGTTTAAAATAAGGATTTAATTAAAGTTCATTTACATTTCTTTTATATTAACTTATGTGTCATATTAATATGTATCTATTCCAACTATATTTATAATATTGTGTATGTATATTATTTATTATTCTGGAAGATTTAAAATTCAACACTTGTATTATAGTTTTAAACCTAGGTTCATATATATATATATATATATATATATATATATATATTCAGATGTTTGTCAGAATTTTAATCTGTTTGATTTACAAAATAAAATTTTAACCCTGAAAATTACCAATTATCATATTCCCGAAAATCCGGGTTATTACAGAAAACCACTTTGACAACCGTGTACGTGGTGGAGATTCCAGAAAGAAGTAGGATGGCGGCGGCGTTTCCTTTGAGGTAAATAAGTGGACCCGACTACCGTGAGTTGGCGTAAGGTGGCTAAAACAGGAGCGATTGACGGGCTAAGAAAGCAGCACCTTTTATCGGACACATCCCTTCGATATTATACTCTGACTTTTGGATTGTTTCGGTGGCCGCTTTTGATTTTTGATTTGGGTGTGGCTCGAGGTGGGCAGTAGCTGCGCGCTATGCGTTACCACCGGTCTGGAAGCGTAAATGGTATATCCACCCTGGCATTGCCTAGTTGTGCCGTGTTACCTACCCTAACGCGCCTTGTACGAGTTTTATTGTGTCATACCTATGGAGTATCATATGGTAGCCTCCCGATCAGGAGGTATTACGGTACTGTATAGACTATTGGCCCTATTACGTGTTAAGGGCTATGTGGGTAACCCCTTAACGCTATTAAAAAGTAAGTTTATTTTACTATTAGACATTATTATAATAGCAAAATATTACTACATAGTAAATAGTTTAACGGATCCTTAGGAGATGTGAATCCCGAGTATCTTTGAAGTTAGGGCACTCACGTTAGACACTGGATAAGAGATGTCAAATCCCGTAAACATCTCCGATGCCGTTTGTAATGACCCATAAATTTTTATATAATTAAAATTGTTAAATTGATAAAATTTTGGTAATTTAATATAAAGAAAAATAAACTTTGTAATAAAAAAAGGAAGGGATGTTAAAGTGGAAATGCATATTTTATTCATAAGGTAATATAAAAGAATGAAACTTATCTGAATGAATTTATTTGAGGATTCAATTATAAAAAATGTACACATTTAACAAATTCAATATAATTAAGAACAAATGTTAATACAAAGGAAAGAAATTAATTAAATCCATCAGGTCATTGCTTGATTTCTTGCCTTTTTCTACATGGCCTCTTTATTTCTTGCTTTATCCATACAAACTCTATTCCTAGCCATGTATTTCTCATTTGCAAATCATGTACAAGAAGATTTATTTCTCATTTCAAAACACCTCATTTTCATTTGCATTTAAGAATAAAACATATATACGTTTCTTTCTCCTTAACTTATGCCTTTTCTGTTTCTTAGCATTTACTCTCACTTAGCTTGCCATCTAAACCATTTATGTATCAACCCAAAAATTTTAATAAATGTTTTATTTATTTAGTTTATATAATTTTGTTATTTAAAATATAAATTTTGGTGTGGATTAGAATTCCACACAGGAATTAATAGAATATTTTTCGGAAATGTGAATTTTGTCAATATGGTCAAACTTTGACTTTTAAATTTAAAAATTTAAAAGTTTGAAAATTTGAATTTTATCTTCTATTTTGAAAGAGAATAAAATTTTAAGAATACTGCTTTTCGTTTCGTTGAAATCTGATTTATAATGTTAAAGTTATGCCTTTTTAACTATTGTGTAATTTGTTGTATTTTACAAAAATGTTTACTATTATATAAATAATATTTTATTTGGTCATTTAATGTTCTAATTTATGTTTTCAGGGGTAAAATAACTTGTTTTGTATATATTTCGGTTTTAAAACATTTTTAAAAGTGTAATTGGCATTTTCCAGCCTCAGTTGTATTTTGTTTACAATTTCTAATTTAAAACTTCAATTAATTTAAAAAAATTATTTATTTTTATATTTTTCTTAAGAACTTATTTTATTCTCATTCTCACTTTATTTTGTTTCTTAAAGATTTATTTTAAATCATTTTTAAGAAGAGTTGTAATTTCCCAAAGTTAAGTGGATTGTGTTTGCAATTTTCTTAAGCTAGTTTCAATAAATTAAGAAAATTCTAAAATTCTTATTTTAGTTAAAGTTTAACATTTATTGGAATTTTTAAATCTTTTAAATTCTAACTTCCAAATCTTTTAATTTAACTGAATATATTCGTAACGACATTTTTACTTCACTTTTGATTCTTTTAAAATTGGTTATATACCTTTTTAATCAAGCAATTAATATTAGGTAAAAGAAATAAATTTTACATGTAGACATTAGTTCTTAGTAAATGGTAAACGAATCAAAATGATGTAAACAAATCATATGTTATTGAAGTAGTAAATTTTAAAATTAATAGTGTATAAATAATCTATTTAGTTACACTTTTAAATTTGTACGTTTATATCCGTTTGATTAATTTAATCGGCATATAAATGGTAAATTCTTTAAACGTATATTGTACTAAATATAAGTAGCAAATAAAAAAAACATATAAATTAGAATACGTTACTTTTGTTATGACTTGGACGTATGTTTGATTTAATTTATTGCATCTTTAGTACGCATTCTTAAAATTCTTACCTTTGCTAAATAAATAAATTTTCTTTCCATTGCCCCCTTATGTTTAATAGAAATAAAACCCATTGATTTTAATAACGTTCAAACCATTAATTATTGCCGTTTTCTCCCACTCAAATCAACACAAGTTTTATACAAACTATCGTTCATTTTCATTTCCGTTTCGAAACAAATTTGTGTAAATTTTCTGCACTTTCCTTTTGCTCGTCTGCTTTAAATAGGAACGAAACACGTTCAAAAATTCACGTATTTCATTGCCTTCGCGTATAAACTTCCACACTTTTCTTTTGCTTAAATTGTCTGAATTGGTATAAAATATTTATTTCCCTACCGTTCGAATTCATTTGTTGCATTGTCATTCACGTGCAACTTTCTACACTTGACTCTCTTATATAATAGGAATAAATTCCTCCAAATTTGCGTAGCCGTTTTCAAGCAAATTAATATCTTGCCATTTTTGTTTCCAAATCAATGCAAGTTTTCTTTGAATACTCGGTCAGGTATGCTAATACCACTGCAATAATATTTGGTTTGAATATTTCTTAACACTTTCTCCTCCTGGAATTACGCAACTCAGCTTATAAATAAAAAACCCACGTTCCAATTCCATTTACCTCTCATATATAATTGGAACAAAAACTTTCAGTTCCTGTAGACGTTACGAATCAATTAATTCTTGCCACTTTCCTCTCCTTGTTTACGCAACTCATTTTCTTAAATTAAAACTCACGTATTTCATTTCCATTTACCTCTTGTATAATAGGAATAAAATCTTCCAATTCCTTCAGACGTTTCAAAAAAAAAATTTAACTTATTCCTTGCTATTTTCCTTTCACCAAAAATCACGCAACCCATATGTTAAATACAAAAGCACAATCAAATACTTTTAAAGCGTGATTTGAAATTCACGTGTATAAGTGTCTCTTCTTTTCCTTTTACTCCTTTGCAATTAATAGGAACAAATTCTTTGATCTTTCCTTACCGTTCAAACGAAATTCTTTTATTTCCTTAACGATCCAATACCATTATTTCTTACATTCTTTATCAACGCAATTACCTCCTATAAAATCAAACATCACGTAAAATTTCTTGACCATTTATAACTTTATTTCTTGTAGTTTCCTTTCCTCAATCAACGTGTGGTCCCACTTTATCATTTTTTCTTACGTTTTAATGCAATTACTTCTGTGTAAATTATAAAACCTTCTTCCCCTGTTGAATACTAAAACACGTTCAAAAAAAAATTCCTTTCGTTTCATTTTATAACAAGAAATAAAACCCCTGCTCAATTCGCGTGCCATTCAAAAATCAAACTTTATTTTTGTTGCCATTTTTTTCATACCCAACAAACGCAACCTCTCTGATATATATAAGCACTGCGTACAAAAACTTTCACTGCATTTTGGTTTCAGCCCTCTCTCTTGTGTGTAACATCAGGTAATGGCTGCTAAACTGTTTCTTCTCTTTTATTTTATTTTTGTTTTTCTTCTTGTTCGTGTGGTGGAGTGGTCGAGCAAATTGAGTCAGTTATCCTTTTATTTTAAATGTCATTCCAATTTTGATTTATTTAAAAATTTGCTTAGACCGTAATTGAATGCGCGAACTTAGTTTATTTTTTTATCTTGTTCAACATTTGAATCGAGTCGTTGCTTCCGCTAAAAATTGATCGTGCCTTTTGTACGCTGTCCGGTGTATATATTCAGTATTTTCTATCTAATCTTCAGCAACATAGAGGTGAGTATTCTCACCCAACAAACATACTTATAGATCTTTAAATTAATAACAAGTGCAATTGTAGAATGGATATATTATATTTTACTTGCCTGTGATATAGATTTATGATGTTAAAAAACCTTGTTATTAAATTAACACATCATCAGTTATATTATATACTGTTATATTTATGCTGTTATACTATTTATTTATTTACTGTTTATACCTGCAAGTTCCCTGCAGAATAGAATCGTTACGGGCTGAAATGATAGGCCTGAACAATATTTATTTATTTAATTAATTATTTATTTAACTCGGGATTACGAGTTTGAAATGATAGAACCCGGATTTTTTTTGTGTAAATTGCGGATTGAAATGATATATTATCCGTACCACTTGACCTAGAGTAGAAAATATTATACAGACCCGTGGTTATATATATATATATATATTCTGGAAAATTTAAGTATTTTAGATTTCTATAATTTATTATTTGATTTGAATTTGATTTAAAAAGGTTTAGTGATTTTATACAAGTTAAATATATATATATATATATATATATATAAATAAATAAATGGTTAAGTTGGAATTTGGAATATAAATTTATTTTGGAATTTGATTTTTGATTCAAGTTAAGTAAACAAAAAATTTGACAAATTGAATTTAAATGGAAATAAGGTATTATTAAGTTTCTATGAATTAAATGGTGAAAGAAATAAATACTAAAAATGAAATTGAATTATATCTAAATTTAGAAATGTAAGTTTGGGTTAGGAATAAAAAGGTAAGTTAAGAAATAAATTTAAAATTTAGTTATATTTTGAAGTATTTAAACTTAATAGTTAAGCTAATTTTGAATACAAAGAATAAACTTGTGCATTGACTTTAATAAGTAAAACCTTAAGTAGTTGATATTTATTTGTGAAATTTACCTTATATAAATCATAAATTTTGAAAAATTTAAATGACCATTTTAAAAGTGGAAATATGATTTTATAAGTTAAATTGGTTAAATTAAAGTTTAATAATTGATAAATTTATATTAAAGTCGGAAATTTAATTTACTTAAAATTCTATTGTAAGGAATATTACCGCACTTTTTAAGTGCCGTAGTTGATGCAAATGAACAAAAGGCTAAAATTTATTTAAGGCTATTGCAGTACTCGGTAAGTGTTGTGATTGCGAAATTTAAAGCCAAACCTGAATAAATAAAAGAGCTACAGTAGCACTTGTTAAGTCTTGCCGTTGGCTGAAATGAGATTTTAGAATATTTGATTTGAAAATATAATAACTTCACTTTTGAAAGTTAAATGAAGTATTTTGATTTAAATATAAACTAATTTTGAAATTTATAACCACGAATAATAATAACGATTGGTTGGAAAAGAGACCGGGATCGGATATGGGCATACTCTCTGTCGATACCGAAAACCACTTTGACAACCGTGAACTCGGTGGAGATTCCAAAATGAAGTAGGATGGTGGTGACGTTCTATTGAGGTATGTACGTGAACCCGACTCCCGTGAGTTGGCATAAGGTGGCTAAAATAGGAGCGATCGACGGTCTAAGGAGGTAGCACCTCTTATCGGACACACTTCTTCGTATGCCATTCTATTACTTTGTGATTGTTTGGTGCGCATTTTTGATTTGGGAGTGTTTGTTCGAGGTGGGCGGTAGTAGCTGCTACGCGCTACCACCGGTCCGGAAGCGTAATTGGTATATCTACCTTGGCATTGCCTAGTTGTGTCGTGTCACCTACCTTAGCGAGCCTTGTACGAGTATAAATTTCTCCCGTAGCCCATGTGATATCCTCTGGTGGCTTTCCGATCAGGAGGAACTATGATATTGGATGGACTACTGGGACTATTACGTGTTAAGGGGAATATTGGGTCACTCCTTACGCTATTTTGTAGTAAGTTTATTTTACTAATAGACACTATTATAATAACGAAGTATTACTACATAGTAAATAGTTTAACGGATCCTTAGAGGATGGGCGGTCCCAAGCATCCTTTAAGTTACTTGCCTTTATATTACAGTTCATTTGAATTTGCTTACACTGTATAAGTATGTATGTCCTGACTCGAGTATTTGTGTTTATTTCTTACGCTCGGGTCAGCCTGAGAATCAGTTTGGACTTCATCCCCGGAGCTAGGACTTCCGAAGATCATCTTTTTCAAGCTGCTGTAAAGTTTCTGTTCAGTTCTTATTTTAGCTTTTGTAATCGAGACAATTGAATATTGATATTTTCTGTGGTGATTTCAAACTATAATTTGGTTTAAGACTATGTACTTTATACTTATTTTGAGACTATGTGATAGTGGCGTCATGAACCACTATGTCTCTACTTCCGCTGCATGTCTTACTCTTTGTCTGTGACCTGTGATTATTTATTTACTGTATATTGTAAGATTTGCCAAATTTTATTTACAACACGATATTTTGAACAATTCAAATCCGACTTGTGCGGATGCGAATGGTTGAAAATACCGGGTCGTCACAATTTGGTATCAGAGCTTTGGCTCTAGGCAAAGCTTAGAATGTATGGTAAATTAGATTTACAGAATCACTTTCATTCAAGCTTGAATCTCTTCCTTTTGATTCAATTTCCTTTGAATTTTGTAATGTTCCCTGCGGTTCCACAGTTCATTCGTGCCCCTCACTATTCATCTTCTTTTGATTCTGGAGTATGCCATAACTCCACTTCGGATGATCTTTATAGTGAATTGGCGGTCTCGCCAATATTCTAATAAAGAGGTGAAGCTCCTTTACAATTAGCATTGATTCACCAGAGATTTATATTTATCCACGGTTTAGATGCTAGTATCTTTGGTTATTCCGAAATCTATCTCTTTAGACCGAATGTAGATTTACCCCAAAAAATCCACATCAATCTTATTCTTTAAGTCACGGTTGACCCGGTTAAGGTTGCCCGCGATTTATATAAACTTATCCAGTTCCTTATTTTGTTATTTAATCATAGGATCTTATGATTCCAACTTATCTTTAAATCAAAATCCTCTTTGATTTGAGTCCATCAAATTTGAATCTCTATCCTTGTTTTGAAAAATTTACTCCAATATTTGGAAAATGTAACGACCCAGGATTTTTAGAAATTAAAATTTGAATATTTAATTAATTTTAAATATTAATAAGTGAATTTATAAGTCGAATAAATTTTTATTTGAATTATTGGATTTAATTGAATAATTAAATCGATAATTTAATATGTTAAATTATGGAAATAACTGAAAATAGAGATAAATATGATTGAAAATGATTTGTAAAATTTTATTTTATCATATTGAAGTTAGAATGATATTTTAGAACTTTTAAAATCGAATTAAAAGTTAATTTGTGAAAATTGAATATTTTAATATTTAAATCAACTAGTGAAAATAGTCAATTTTTGAACAGTCTCGGAATTGAACGAAACTAGTTCCATTGGATCTGTAATAGTTAGTTATTATCGGATTTCAAATTTCGTGTCAATCGGAGTTATCGTTTGATCGTGGCAGCTCGAAACGCATCGAATTATTTTTAATTTAAATTTGGCGAGTTAAAATAGCCATTTTTCAAAAAGTCTCGGATTTCGACGAAACTAGTTTCATCGGATCCGTAATGTTATATTATTGTAAGGTTTCAAATTTCAAGTCAATTGGATTTACCGTTTGTCCGGTACGAATTAAAACGCCTAGAAAATCGATTTAAATCGGTTTAATTTAAATTGAGCGTTTGTAGCCATAACTCGCACATACTTCCGAATTAGCTTCCGAAACCTGTTCCATTGTGTCCAGAACGCGGGATAAACCCTAGGAACGTCAGTTTCGGCGCGTAAATCGGAGTTCGGAATTTCCGGATGAATAGTGTCGAACGAAACTCTATAAATACACCCACCACCTTCATAAATTTAGAAAAAAAATACTAAACCCTAATTTTTTAACCCTAGCCGCCACCTAACAAATCAATGGCCAGAAATTCATAAGCTTTTCCCCTCAATCTCTCTCAATCTACAAAGATTTAGCCAAAGTGTTCAACACGAAGGTTGGAGAGCACGACGAGAGCTTTCGATCCATACGGTTGAGATCGTGTTTGGAGTCGCGTGGAGGGAGCTATGTGGGGCCGAACCTGCAGATTTTCGCACGCAATTCAAGGCCATATAGGGGGCCGAGCTTCAAGCCATGGGTGGTGGAGGTAGCTCTCGCGAAGAGCTTCGATTTGCAAGTGGTTTGATGTGATTTCGTCGAGTGTAGGAGGAGTAAAGTTAAAACCTAATTGGGTGTTGTATGGGTTCTTTGCACGGGTTGGGTTCTGTAGTTGGAACGTGGGGAAGATGAAGGTAGGGGACGGCCCAGATGAGAGGTTGTGGGATCAAAGGGCTAGGATGGAAGAGAGGTTATAAATTATAAAAGTTATGTTGTAATTTGTTAATTTAAATTCGTGTAACTTCAAAAATACATAACTTTTTCATACGAGGTCGAAAACGCGCGAAACCAGTTGCGTTGGAATCGTATGGACGAGCACTACGCGATGGATTGGTTTGGAGTCGTTTGGAGTTAGTGAGAATTTTGGGTAAAATTAAACGTCCGTTTAATTTTATTCGAAATAAATCGCTAAAACGGAATTTAAAATCAAGGTGAGAATTCCTCACTCAATCGAATCAGTTTCGATTTTATTTTAAATAGTTAGATTTAAAATATTTGAATGCATGTTTGAATGTTGATTGATATCTATTGATTGTTAAAATAGACATTATACGCCGTTAGTAAGCGGATGTTATGTAGTAAAAACATATACCGCGAATATTTCATAAACAGTGAAATTGGTATTATATATAATATCAATATATATATATATTGGCATATGTATATATTGCAGTTGTTGATTCCCCGCATTTATTTGTTTAGCGGATGAGACCCTATTGCGCCGTTATTAAGCGGATAATATTTAATAAGAACATATACCGCGATAATTTCGTACTGGAGCGAAATTGGTATTGTGCTAATGTTTTTGGATGCAGGAAAACAGGTTGGAGGGATCCAACTGGATTCCTCAACAGTATTTATTTGATTTCAGATATTTTGATATTTGATGGAATTTCATATTGATATATGATATCGTTATAGTCGTGATTGACTATTTGGTGTGTAGCATCATTGGACCCAAATTTTGGGATTCTAAAATGATTTTTAAAGTGATTTTTTAAAATATACAATAATTTTGGAATTGATTAATTTTAAATAAATAAACGTTATAATTTTTAAAGTTATAAAAATTATGATTTTTAAGAAATATAGTTAAAAACTGATTTTTGAGAATATGATGCTATTGAGTTTATAAAATAGTTTAATCGAGATATTTTAGAATTATTATGAAAAGTTTAAATATAGGATTTATAAAATTTAATTATTTTATGAATCAAAATGGTGAAATAATAAAGGAGATTAAAGAAGTTTTAAAAGAATAATATAAATTGAATTATATTTAGAGATTTATAAATGGATATTTATAAATTGAAATATGGACATTTTAAAACGAGTTTTTATAAGTGTTTGAATGAAGTGAAAATGAATTTCATAATTGAATGAAATTTATAGAATTATAAACGGTGAAGTTATTTGAAGAATAGATTTGGTTAAATAAATGAATCTTATAAGTTATAAGATTTATAAATTGGAAAGTCTTTAAAAGAACGATTTTGTAAAATAATCGTTTTATAAGAAATTAACTTATAATATGAACGTTTAGTTTATAATTTAGTTATAAACTGGAATAGGTTAATAAAGGAATTTATAAAAAGGAAGTTTTTATAAATAAATAGAAATGGAATTTATAAACGTTGTTTTATAAATTCGCAAACGACTTATTTTGATAAGTTAATTGTCATAACTTATTTAATGGAATTATATTCACATTTTTGAATAGTGAATAACACGTTAAAGAAATTGTTTTGGATTTGATATTTTAAACTGAATTAAAACGATCTAACGATGTTTTAAGATATGTTGAGATTCGAAACCATAGATTTCAACATTTATTGTTGAAATAGACGTTTTCGAGAAATAGAAGGAAATAGTAGACTATAACACTGTTGTTATAGTAAATGATTTCCGAAAGGAAATGTTTCGTATAGTATTGGGATTTATATATCTATTTTAATTTCGAATCCCTATACTAGTGATTTTGGGTTGTAGTAACGATGTTTTACGCAACATTCGTTTTGGCCCAAATAAATATGTTAGGAGAATGATTTCTTTAATAGAATGAAATATATACTTAATTCGATTTAAGTATATTGAATATTTTCTAAGTATTGAAAATAAAAAGATTTGAGAATTACTTATGAATAATAAGTATGGAAATGTTTTTCCAATGTGAAATGAAACGTTTTGAGAATTTATCTTTTTGAAGATAAATTGAAATGAAGAATTGAAATCGTATATGCATGAATATTTTGGAATATAAATTCACTATGGAATTTATAAAAGAAAGTGGGATTGGTTTAGAAAAATAAATATTGATTTATTTTTGAAGTGTTGAAATTATATATCTTGTAAAGATATTTTGGAAAATAAATAATTTGGAAAATTATTTGGAATCTGGTGATGTGTGCATATCTATTGATAGTTCAATAGCCGACTATCAATATTTCCCTTTGAATGGGTATTTGATGTGATTTGTTTCAATTTGAATGCCACACTTATTTTTGAATAAGCGCTCACTATTCGGGTTAACCGGGAAAGGACCATGGGGTCGTATAACCCATTCCGAATATGTGATACGTCGTTGTGAATTGCATTTGAAGATCGGTGTTGAAGACCGGTATTTGCGAGAGCGATAGGATGACCTATCGATTGTCTCTGCACTGAGTAGCTACGGTATAGAGTTCTCCATATGTGATGGTGAATCCGATCAGGATTGTGAATACCCGGATTGCAAGGGCTTCGTAAGAAGTGCCTTCGGTTTTGTTCGAGCCCGGAACAGACTTGTATGGATTGTATGTCTGACATTACAAATTGAGATGTAAAGCCGATTTCTTTCAAATATATTTCTGTTGGTGGCGGAGAATTTATTCTTTTAGCTTAACACCCTTCTCTGAGACGTACGAGCTCAGAGGTTATGTAGTTGAATGTTATCAGCGATATATTCCCAATTTGGTAATGTGATATGCTGAGTGATGCTGAAATGATCATTGTGTTGATTATTGTGATAGGATCGTTTATTTGATCGTCTATCTTAGTGATCATTGTGTTGATCATTTGTTGACCCAAAGCATGGCTTTTGTATAAAGTATGTTTTTGTGGACGTGACTTCGTCGAACCTCACACCCCGGAAATGGTCAAAACAGGAAAGATGCAGCAAGGTTATGAGGGGTAGCACCCTTTAGGGTATGTACATTTCCTTCTGGATAGAGGTGGTATCATGGTATGGAGCCCAGATATTTAACCTATGTGGTTACTACGAATTTATTACTTTGTGGTTGTTGGTTTTCGGGATCCCGTGAGAAAGGTCGTTTACGATCGGGGAATGGCGTGCTCGTGTCAGTAGTTACCCAGTTAGGGGTAACCCGGCCTTGTGTTGGCAGAGTTCCGGTTTGGTTCTCGGGGATGTCTTTCCAGAGGCATTCTCATGTGGCAATGGGAAGTTCCTTGGCCTGACCATTTGTTGGAAATCCAAAGAAACAATACGAAACTTGTACGGTATTAGTTGTAGAACCTGCCATTTACTTATGGTGGTCACCACTGTTTAGATGGTAGCTATAGTAGGCATACGATAATGGTCGTATGTTGGCTAAGATTTATATTCTACTTTCGAACTAAATTTTTCCTACACTATGCACTAGTAATAATATAAAATGTTCTTTTAAATGCGTATCAAGCATCTTTGACTATCATAAGGAGAAATCTCCTCCGATTCTGCGTTTGCATGTGTGTGTGTGCGGGAGGCCTTATGGTAGTCTCATTTTTAAAAGCATTGCGAATTGAAATAAAAATATTCCTCTATTTTGATTATAAAGATAAATAAACTGTTTTGAGTTCTCGCACCAGTCACATGACTGACTCGGAGTTTATTGTTTTCCTTCCTAAACTCTGGGTGCCCACCAATTTCACACGGGCAGTTAAGAGTAAGGTTTATCAGGATATTCTGGATATTCTGGAGTTGCTGGAGGCAAGCTGGATGGCATGGCGTATTACTAGTTATATAGTATTTCTTTTTCCGCTGCACTGTTGTTGTTGTTTGATGTTGTACACTCTGATGATATGATGTAATGAAATGTATAAAATGTAATAACTGATATAGTTCTTTGTTTAAAGATTATTCATTTATTATTATATGTTGTTCCGCTGCGAATTGTGAGATTCTGATGTGATTCTGTTGTTTTCTATTCCGTTCTATTTTTCCTCTATTCTCTTTTTCTTCTATTTTAAAATGTTCTATCTTCTTTTCTGTTTTCTCTCCTCCCTAATTTCTATTTTCTATTTCCTTTTCCCTCTATCTTCTTTCTACCTTCTTTTCTACTTTTTCTTTTCTTAAAATCTTTTTAAAACCCCTAAGGGTTCGTATTTTCGTTCATCTTGAATTAAACAAAGGAGATTAGTGTCTATTCATGGAGTACGGACTTACGGGTCTTTACATTTGGTATCAGAGCCTATGGTTAAGCGACAACCATGGTTCTGTTGGGTATTATTCATTAGAGATAGAGTCAGCAGTACTCTAGAATGAATTTGAGTGTAATAATAGCTATGAGAGCGTATTTGTTAGTAAATATATAAAATTGTTTTATATTGTGATGATTGGTTTATTGAGTGGCATATGAACTTTCGTCAGCGTGGTCCGCAAGACTATGCCGAAGGGGTTTCTAAACACTTGAATAGAACAATTCGACACAGTATTGTTTTAAATTAGGTAAATGAAATAATTTTACCTTGAGTATATTTTATATATAAAGAAATAATTTTTCGGAATTATTAAAGTATATAAGTTGATTGTTTAGTTGTTTGAATAATCTAAATAAAGGAATTGTATAAGTAAAATGAATTATAAGAATTAAATTATAATTAAAGTGATTTACAATTGTGAAATAAACTTATATATAAGAAGTGAAACTATATGAATATAACTTAAGTGATATTAAATGAAGTTGATATAGTTATCAAAGTAAATTAATGAAGTGGAGTAAATGAATATGAACTTGAGTTATATAAATGAAATTCAACTTTTGTAATTGAATTGAATGAATGGAATGAATGTGAATCAATTAAATGTGAATTTAGTTGGTATGAAAAAATGAATATAAGTGTTAATTCATTAAAATCTAATGTTATTAGAAGTTGAATAATTGAATGAAAATCAATTAAATTAAACCAATTGATAAGCAAAGGAATTTGGTTGTAACTAATATACATTGATTGTTATATGGATGTTAGTTGAATGATAGTTGGTTGATGTTTGCATTTGTTGCTTTTACTTCATTTGCTATGTTGGCATATATAGTTATTATGTTGCTATATGTTGTATATCGATACTATTGTCTATATGCATGTTCTCATGTTGTTTGTTGAGTGATTAGTAGGTGCGGATCGCGTTTGCTTCGCATTTAGAGCTCGCTTTTGCGCTATATTAGCCGTATATGCTTGCTAATAAAATATAAGGTACATATCTCGGATTACATACCGTACTTTTATACTTTTTCCCCGCGGGATGCCTCATTACTTGATGAGATGTATATTTGTGATATATATACTGTCATTTTTTTTTCGGATCGAGCCGCGCAAAGGAGACTATGGCGAATTTTTTCGAAAATTTAAGGCGTTAGAAAAAATTTGAGAAAGTTGGAAAATTTTTGAAAACTTTAACTTTGATTTTGGAATTGAAAGTTAAACAATAGTAGTTGTTTTTGAAAAGATAACTAAGTATGATTTGGAAAACTTAGTAAAGTATTGTAAGAAGTTTAATTTTGAATTTTGGAAAATTAATAAATTCTATAACTTTTCTTACTTGTAATTTCGAGGACGAAATTCTTTTAAGGGGGGAAGATTGTAACGACCCAGGATTTTTAGAAATTAAAATTTGAATATTTAATTAATTTTAAATATTAATAAGTGAATTTATAAGTCGAATAAATTTTTATTTGAATTATTGGATTTAATTGAATAATTAAATCGACAATTTAATATGTTAAATTATGGAAATAATTGAAAATAGAGATAAATATGATTGAAAATGATTTGTAAAATTTTATTTTATCATATTGAAGTTAGAATGATATTTTAGAACTTTTAAAATCGAATTAAAAGTTAATTTGTGAAAATTGAATATTTTAATATTTAAATCGACTAGTGAAAATAGTCAATTTTTGAACAGTCTCAGGATTGAACGAAACCAGTTCCATTGGATCCGTAATAGTTAGTTATTATCGGATTTCAAATTTCGTGTCAATCGGAGTTATCGTTTGATCGTGGCAGCTCGAAACGCATCGAATTATTTTTAATTTAAATTTGGCGAGTTAAAATAGCCATTTTTCAAAAAGTCTCCGATTTCGATGAAACAAGTTTCATCGGATCCGTAATGTGATATTATTGTAAGGTTTCAAATTTCAAGTCAATTGGATTTACCGTTTGTCCGGTACGAATTAAAACGCCTAGAAAATCGATTTAAATCGGTTTAATTTAAATTGAGCGTTTGTAGCCATAACTTGCACATACTTCCGAATTAGCTTCCGAAACCTGTTTCATTGTGTCCGGAACGCGGGATAAACCATAGGAACGTCAGTTTCGGCGCGTAAATCGGAGTTCGGAATTTTCGGGTGAATAGTGTCGAACGAAACTCTATAAATACACCCACCACCTTCATAAATTTAGAAAAAAAATACTAAAACCCTAATTTTTTAACCCTAGCCGCCACCTAACAAACCAATGGCCAGAAATTCACAAGCTTTTCCCCTCAATCTCTCTCAATCTACAAAGATTTAGCCAAAGTGTTCAACACGAAGGTTGGAGAGCACGACGAGAGCTTTCGATCCATACGGTTGAGATCGTGTTTGGAGTCGCGTGGAGGGAGCTATGTGGGGCCGAACCTGTAGATTTTCGCACGCAATTCAAGGCCATATAGGGGGCCGAGCTTCAAGCCATGGGTGGTGGAGGTAGCTCTCGCGAAGAGCTTCGATTTGCAAGTGGTTTGATGTGATTTCGTCGAGTGTAGGAGGAGTAAAGTTAAAACCTAATTGGGTGTTGTATGGGTTCTTTGCACGGGTTGGGTTTTGTAGTTGGAACGTGGGGGAGATGAAGGTACGGCCCAGATGAGAGGTTGTGGGATCAAAGGGCTAGGATGGAAGAGAGGTTATAAATTATAAAAGTTATGTTGTAATTTGTTAATTTAAATTCGTGTAACTTCAAAAATACATAACTTTTTCATACGAGGTCGAAAACGCGCGAAACCAGTTGCATTGGAATCGTATGGACGAGCACTACGCGATGGAGTTGGTTTGGAGTCGTTTGGAGTTAGTGAGAATTTTGGGTAAAATTAAACGTCCGTTTAAATTTATTCGAAATAAATCGCTAAAACGGAATTTAAAATCAAGGTGAGAATTCCTCACTCAATCGAATCAGTTTCGATTTTATTTTAAATAGTTAGATTTAAAATATTTGAATGCATGTTTGAATGTTGATTGATATCTATTGATTGTTAAAATAGACATTATACGCCGTTAGTAAGCGGATGTTATTTAGTAAAAACATATACCGCGAATATTTCATAAACAGTGAAATTGGTATTTTATATAATATCAATATATATATATTGGAATATGTATATATTGCAGTTGTTGATTCCCCGCATTTATTTGTTTAGCGGATGAGACCCTATTGCGCCGTTATTAAGCGGATAATATTTAATAAGAACATATACCGCGATAATTTCGTACTGGAGCGAAATTGGTATTGTGCTAATGTTTTTGGATGCAGGAAAACAGGTTGGAGGGATCCAACTGGATTCCTCAACAGTATTTATTTGATTTCAGATATTTTGATATTTGATGGAATTTCATATTGATATATGATATCGTTGTAGTCGTGATTGACTATTTGGTGTGTAGCATCATTGGACCCAAATTTTGGGATTCTAAAATGATTTTTAAAGTGATTTTTTAAAATATACAATAATTTTGGAATTGATTAATTTTAAATAAATAAACGTTATAATTTTTAAAGTTATAAAAATTATGATTTTTAAGAAATATAGTTAAAAACTGATTTTTGAGAATATGATGCTATTGAGTTTATAAAATAGTTTAATCGAGATATTTTAGAATTATTGTGAAAAGTTTAAATATAGGATTTATAAAATTTAATTATTTTATGAATCAAAATGGTGAAATAATAAAGGAGATTAAAGAAGTTTTAAAAGAATAATATAAATTGAATTATATTTAGAGATTTATAAATGGATATTTATAAATTGAAATATGGACATTTTAAAACGAGTTTTTATAAGTGTTTGAATGAAGTGAAAATGAATTTCATAATTGAATGAAATTTATAGAATTATAAACGGTGAAGTTATTTGAAGAATAGATTTGGTTAAATAAATGAATCTTATAAGTTATAAGATTTATAAATTGGAAAGTCTTTAAAAGAACGATTTTGTAAAATAATCGTTTTATAAGAAATTAACTTATAATATGAACGTTTAGTTTATAATTTAGTTATAAACTGGAATAGGTTAATAAAGGAATTTATAAAAAGGAAGTTTTTATAAATAAATAGAAATGGAATTTATAAACGTTGTTTTATAAATTCGCAAACGACTTATTTTGATAAGTTAATTGTCATAACTTATTTAATGGAATTATATTCACATTTTTGAATAGTGAATAACACGTTAAAGAAATTGTTTTGGATTTGATATTTTAAACTGAATTAAAACGATCTAACGATGTTTTAAGATATGTTGAGATTCGAAACCATAGATTTCAACATTTATTATTGAAATAGACGTTTTCGAGAAATAGAAGGAAATAGTAGACTATAACACTGTTGTTATAGTAAATGATTTCCGAAAGGAAATGTTTTGTATAGTATTGGGATTTATATATCTATTTTAATTTCGAATCCCTATACTAGTGATTTTAGGTTGTAGTAACGATGTTTTACGCAACATTCGTTTTGGCCCAAATAAATATGTTAGGAGAATGATTTCCTTAATAGAATGAAATATATACTTAATTCGATTTTAGTATATTGAATATTTTCTAAGTATTGAAAATAAAAAGATTTGAGAATTACTTATGAATAATAAGTATGGAAATGTTTTTCCAATGTGAAATGAAACTTTTGAGAATTTATCTTTTTGAAGATAAATTGAAATGAAGAATTGAAATCGTATATGCATGAATATTTTGGAATATAAATTCACTATGGAATTTATAAAAGAAAGTGGGATTGGTTTAGAAAAATAAATATTGATTTATTTTTGAAGTGTTGAAATTATATATCTTGTAAAGATATTTTGGAAAATAAATAATTTGGAAAATTATTTGGAATCTGGTGATGTGTGCATATCTATTGATAGTTCAATAGCCGACTATCAATATTTCCCTTTGAATGGGTATTTGATGTGATTTGTTTCAATTTGAATGCCACACTTATTTTTGAATAAGCGCTCACTATTCGGGTTAACCGGGAAAGGACCATGGGGTCGTATAACCCATTCCGAATATGTGATACGTCGTTGTGAATTGCATTTGAAGATCGGTGTTGAAGACCGGTATTTGCGAGAGCGATAGGATGACCTATCGATTGTCTCTGCACTGAGTAGCTACGGTATAGAGTTCTCCATATGTGATGGTGAATCCGATCAGGATTGTGAATACCCGGATTGCAAGGGCTTCGTAAGAAGTGCCTTCGGTTTTGTTCGAGCCCGGAACAGACTTGTATGGATTGTATGTCTGACATTACAAATTGAGATGTAAAGCCGATTTCTTTCAAATATATTTCTGTTGGTGGCGGAGAATTTATTCTTTTAGCTTAACACCCTTCTCTGAGACGTACGAGCTCAGAGGTTATGTAGTTGAATGTTATCAGCGATATATTCCCAATTTGGTAATGTGATATGCTGAGTGATGCTGAAATGATCATTGTATTGATTATTGTGATAGGATCGTTTATTTGATCGTCTATCTTAGTGATCATTGTGTTGATCATTTGTTGACCCAAAGCATGGCTTTTGTATAAAGTATGTTTTTGTGGACGTGACTTCGTCGAACCTCACACCCCGGAAATGGTCAAAACAGGAAAGATGCAGCAAGGTTATGAGGGGTAGCACCCTTTAGGGTATGTACATTTCCTTCTGGATAGAGGTGGTATCATGGTATGGAGCCCAGATATTTAACCTATGTGGTTACTACGAATTTATTACTTTGTGGTTGTTGGTTTTCGGGATCCCGTGAGAAAGGTCGTTTACGATCGGGGAATGGCGTGCTCGTGTCAGTAGTTACCCAGTTAGGGGTAACCCGGCCTTGTGTTGGCAGAGTTCCGGTTTGGTTCTCGGGGATGTCTTTCCAGAGGCATTCTCATGTGGCAATGGGAAGTTCCTTGGCCTGACCATTTGTTGGAAATCCAAAGAAACAATACGAAACTTGTACGGTATTAGTTGTAGAACCTGCCATTTACTTATGGTGGTCACCACTGTTTAGATGGTAGCTATAGTAGGCATACGATAATGGTCGTATGTTGGCTAAGATTTATATTCTACTTTCGAACTAAATTTTTCCTACACTATGCACTAGTAATAATATAAAATGTTCTTTTAAATGCGTATCAAGCATCTTTGACTATCATAAGGATAAATCTCCTCCGATTCTGCGTTTGCATGTGTGTGTGTGCGGGAGGCCTTATGGTAGTCTCATTTTTAAAAGCATTGCGAATTGAAATAAAAATATTCCTCTATTTTGATTATAAAGATAAATAAACTGTTTTGAGTTCTCACACCAGTCACATGACTGACTCAGAGTTTATTGTTTTCCTTCCTAAACTCTGGGTGCCCACCAATTTCACACGGGCAGTTAAGAGTAAGGTTTATCAGGATATTCTGGATATTCTGGAGTTGCTGGAGGCAAGCTGGATGGCATGGCGTATTACTAGTTATATAGTATTTCTTTTTCCGCTGCACTATTGTTGTTGTTTGATGTTGTACACTCTGATGATATGATGTAATGAAATGTATAAAATGTAATAACTGATATAGTTCTTTGTTTAAAGATTATTCATTTATTATTATATGTTGTTCCGCTGCGAATTGTGAGATTCTGATGTGAATCTGTTGTTTTCTATTCCGTTCTATTTTTCCTCTATTCTCTTTTTCTTCTATTTTAAAATGTTCTATCTTCTTTTCTGTTTTCTCTCCTCCCTAATTTCTATTTTCTATTTCCTTTTCCCTCTATCTTCTTTCTACCTTCTTTTCTACTTTTTCTTTTCTTAAAATCTTTTTAAAACCCCTAAGGGTTCGTATTTTCGTTCATCTTGAATTAAACAAAGGAGATTAGTGTCTATTCAAGGAGTACGGACTTACGGGTCTTTACAGAAATAAAATCTAATATTATATATAAGTATAATTTTCAGAATTTTATAATTAATTTAACTGGTTGTCAAGAGATAATAGTCTTTGATTTTTCTTTGTGGTTTTGTAAACCATGGGTTTTGTCTCATATAAATAATTGAAATATAAACAATGGTTATGTAATCTCGCCTTTTGGCAAGGCCAGAATACCAAGAATTGATCAAGAACCAAGTTTGACTCGTCATGGATATCGTTGAAT
The DNA here is from genome assembly GCA_030765085.1 of Allium cepa. Classification (NCBI taxonomy): domain Eukaryota; kingdom Viridiplantae; phylum Streptophyta; class Magnoliopsida; order Asparagales; family Amaryllidaceae; genus Allium; species Allium cepa. The sequence continues at coordinate 173,408,530 of CM060932.1, forward strand.
TTTGTTCGAGTCCGGATCGAGCTACAATTGATATGACATGACAAGCAAAGCTAAAAAGCCGATGTTCCAAGTTTCAAGCCAATCCGAGTTAGTATACTCAAGCTATGATCGATTCAAGATGAAGGAGATAACCCTTGTTCGAATCCATAGGCTACACCCTAGTTCGAATCCATAGGCAGAGATTCTGTTCGTATCCATCTGTTTGACTCCATCTAGTTCGCAACCATCAGCAACCATTCGTTCGAATCGGTCCGGATGTACTACTTCGTATCCATCGGAGCTTCCTCCTTCGTATCCATCAAAAGGGTGATGTTCGAGTCCATCAGTAACATCAGCCTTCGAATCCATAACACTTAAAACGGTCGAAAGGAAGATAGCCTCGCCTCCATCTGGTTCGAATCCATCAAACTCATGGTCATTCGAATCCATGAAAACACTTCTCTTCGAATCCATCCAGTATAGTCATCTCATATCGGTCCACTGAAACAAGACAGGATCGATAAGAACGAGAGATTCTTTGAATCCAGCGGTGGTTGAAGCCTTTCGAAGCCATCGAGTCAAGGCGGCGAAGTCTCCGGGACGACTCGATCAAATAGGAGAAAAAGGCGGAACGATACGCAAGTTACGCTCCACGTCATCACGAAGGCACGCGATACCATTGATGTAAAGCAATCGATTCGAATGAATCGATTCGAGCGAAGCAACCCGCCAAAGATCATCATTTTGAATCGATCATATCTCGAGATCCATAAGTCCAAATGCTATGAAATTTTCACTGGAGCTTGCTTACATGTTGAAGAATGTCCACACCAAATTTCACCTCGATTGGATGATTTTCTGATCGATTCGAATGGAGTTCGAATCGATCCCAAAGTGGGCCCAAATTTCCTGAGGCCAGGTATGTGGGCCCCCTCACGTGCCAGAAGTGGTCTCCCGAATTTTCAGCGAAATATGAGCATCCTACGCCTATAAATAGAGCCCCAGAGCCAACAGAAAAAGGATCTTTGGATTCTCAAGCGCCTAGACTCTGCCGGATCGAGATCTCCATCATCCGACATCATATTATTGCTGTTGATTTCGAATTTCCAGTTGTAATTCGCTGTTGCTTGCTGTAACCACTTGTAAACATTGAAAGAGAATCAATAAAACTGTAAAAACTTCACAGTGGACGTAGGCAACACGCCGAACCACTATAAATCGCTTGTCTACGCATTTACATTACTGTTGATTGGAGTTTTTGTTAGATAATACTCGTTTTGAATTTACATTCTTCGTTATTATCTCTTCAACGACTCCCGAAGAGTGTTGTGACCAATTTTGGTGCAAACACTTTGGTGCTTTGACTGAGATGACCCTGATTTTCTCCTGCTCTTTGGATCTGTCATCGATACCGGATTGAATAAATCTAAGTCAGAGATCTAGAACATCAAATCCAAGTTCCTTCCCTTCTATTCAGATTTGCATAAAGTCTAGAGAAAGGAATTCAACTTTCAAGATGGTTTGCACAAGGACCACCTCTAACGCTATCAATCAAGAGGAACAGGATCGACAGAATCCTGCGCCACTACCTCCATCTAATCAAGATGCTACTGGACAGTCGGAACCATCAGGTCCGGTTACCCGACAAGAGTTACAATTGCTACTCCAAGAGCTGACCCAGAGTCGGCAACAACTAGCAGAACACGCTAACGCCGAGCTGATCAACAAGCTGGATCGCCAAAAGCGATAGAGATCCAAGAGAGACCATGCTTCTCGCTCCTTCAGCGAAAGTTCTTCATCTTCTGATTATCATAACTGATCTCCACGACCCTGGCTAGATGGGAGTCACATGCCAGCCGCTGGAGTTCAACCGGCACTGACTGTTGGACAACTTAGAGTTGGTCTATCAGCTAGTTTCCAAACCGGACCCTCCTCCCGAGGAGGTGCCGTTTCTCACCACACCGCAGAATACCGCACCACTAACGTCGCGGCTGAACCAGGGGTCGATGCCGAAGATCAGTCGAACCTGGACCGTCGTCATAGTGGACGTACTCCTGAACCATACGTCCCAGAAGACTATGAGCCAAGGAGGCAAGACTTGGACCGTCGACAACATCCGGTCCAACCCCAAAGTATGGAACGTAATCATACTCCGGCGCAAGCCGCACAAAACGCACAAAGGCCGGATCTTTCAACAATGATACGTCAGATGATCCGTGAGATGCAGGGACTCACGAATGACGATTGGGGAATTTCCCAAAGTCACACTCCTTTTACGGACGATATTCTTACTGCTGAACCCCCATGGCGATTCAGGATGCCAACTCTACCCATGTACGAGGGAAACTCCGACCCCAACCAACATATTCTGAAGTAAGAATGATCGATTACCGCTGCCAGAGTCGAAGATGCAGTGAAGTGTCGTAGTTTCCCCATATCCTTGGGGGGTATCGCTACCATGTGGTTCACTCGACTGCCACCTCGATCCAACTCTTCATTCGACCAGTTGGCCACAAAATTCGTTGAACAATTCCGCATGCACGTCGCAAGCCCAAAAGATGTTAACACTCTGTCTAGCGTCACCAAGCTCTTGGAGAGACGCTCGACACTACTTAGAGAGATTCCATACTGCGTGTGCGGAGATCAGCAATCCGAACGATAACTCCATCCTTATGGCGTTGACTAAGGGGATCGACCCCGATTTTGAGTTTGGCAACTGGTTAGCTGGAAAACCACCTGCATCATTGGACCGTTTCCACGCCAAGGCGGCTCAATTCCTGAGAAGGGAAGATGCGAAACAGTCTAGGAAGCAAACCGATGCAGGGCCAAGCACGGAAGGAATCCAAGCAATGTTGCAGTCAAACAGTTCGATGAGAGCTCCGGAAAAGTTTAGTTGAACGCTAAAAACAAACAAGCTCGGCGGAGAGAGAGCGTGAATCAAACTAGAAAACGAGTTCAAAATCATGGCCCACAGCGCAAGAATCCCATGTTTGACAGTTATACTCCTTTCAATACATCACTGGAGAACTTGTATTTACAAACCTGTAATACAATTCAATACAAAAAACCCGCTCCGAGACCGTCGTCAGAAAGGCAAATCCAGACGGGAAAATTTTGCAGGTTCCATGAAAGCTACGGGCACAATACGAACGAGTGTCGTCACTTACAAGATCTCGTTGAAAAACTGATCAGAGAAAGGAAGCTGGAATAGTTTGTTCGGGCGCCGCATCCCATAGAAGCGGGCCCATCAAATCAAAATAATGAACCCAATCGACCGAGACAGGAGGACTCCACATGTCCCCGCGGAAGATTGGTGATAAACGCCATCAGTGGCGGACCAACTTTGTCAGGAGCCTGGAACGACAAAGATCTTCGTCACTGTCACACATGACAGTCTCATTCAATCTATGAATACTTTGCAATTTCCATTACATTCTGAAGTTTGAACTTGTAATAAGGCACTGACTTTGCCATATTTTCTTATTTCAGCAATAAAATACTATCTCTTCAAGCTAGAGCCGTGGTTCATCGAATGCAACATTCAACAATCGTGACACACGAAGAGCTAAGTTCCATCAAACAATGGAATTTATTCAAATAGCGAATGACTGTGATACGACCGGCCACTCACTATGTGATACCCCAGCTCATGGGCAAGCCATCACATCAAAGGCTGAACTAGACCGACACACGACAGTCCTACAACTAACTCCAAATTCCCAGAGTGCGAATTGGAGTATAAACATCAAATAAATCGTTCCCAGAGCGCGAACGGACTCTAAATTCCCAGAGTGCGAATTGGAGTATAAACAACAAATAAATCGTTCCCAGAGTGCGAGCGGACTCCAAATTCCCAGAGTGCGAATTGGAGTATAAACATCAAATAAATCGTTCCCAGAGTGCGAACGGACTCCAACTTCCCAGAGTGCGAATTGGAGTATAAACATCAAACAAATCGTTCCCAGACCACGAACGGACTCCAAATTCCCAGAGTGAGAATTGGAGTATAAACATCAAATAAATCGTTCCCAGAGTGCGAACGGACTCCAAATTCCTAGAATGCGAATTGGAGTATAAAAATCAAATAAATCGTTCCCAGAGTGCGAACGGACTCCAACTTCCCAGAGTGCGAATTGGAGTATAAACATCAAACAAATCGTTCCCAGAGTGCGAACGGACTCCAACTTCCCAGAGTGCGAATTGGAGTATAAACATCAAACAAATCGTTCCCAGAGTGCGAATGGACTCCAAATTCCCAGAGTGCGAATTGGAGTATAAACATCAAATAAATCGTTACCAGAGTGCGAACGGACTCCAACTTCCCAAAGTGCGAATTGGAGTATAAATATCAGATAAATCGTTCCCAGAGTGTGAACAGACTCCAAATTCCCATAGTGCAAATTGGAGTATAAACATCAAATCCATCGTTCCCAGAGTGTGAACAAATTCCTAAAAAGCTTAAATATATGTGACTGACCATCTATCGGCAGACTCCAACTTCTCAGAGTGTGAATTGGAGTATAAACATCTATTCCAGGTTCCCGGAGTGCGAACCAATTCATCAATGCAAACTCCAACTTCCCAGAGCGTGAGTTGGAATATAGACATCTATTCCAGGTTCCCAGAGTGCGAACCAAAGCATTCACGCTAACTCTAACTTCTCAGAGCGTGAATTGGAGTATAAACATAAATTCCAGGTTCCCAGAGCGCGAACCAAAGCATCCATGCTAATTCCAACTTCTCAGAGCATGAATTGGAATATAAACATAAATTACATGTTCCCAGAGCGCGAACCAAAGCATCCGTGCTAACTCCAAGTTCCCAGAGCGTGAATCGGAGTATAAAATTACAGATTCCCGGAGTGCGAACCCAAACATACATGCTATCTCCGAACTCCAAGAGTGTAAATTGGAGCACAAATACCAAGTCAAGGTTCCCAGAGTGCGAACCGAAATATCAATACTAACTCCAAGTTCCCAGAGCGTGAAGTGGAGTATAAACGTCAGCTTGAGGTTCCCGGAGCGCTAACCGTATTACAAACATCAATAACTCTCAAATTCCTAGAGTGCGAACCAGATTATCGATCGCAAATTATCCTAAGTCCCTAGAGTGTGGACATGTGCTTAAGATTTGCAATAAGTGCGATCAACCACCGAAATACAAATGTTGTTCCCCGAGACCGGGGGGCAAAAAACTCAAGTGTTAATCACTAACTAAAGTGAAACAATGACCGAAGTTCAACTTATTCATCGATCACACCGTGTGACCAAGATTTTCAGACTTGGCAAATAAAACGAACTCTACTTGACAGTGACAACACCCAAGGTACACCGACCAAACACTGCAAACACTTAAACACAAAAGAAATGAGAATTGAAACAAAGAAATTGAATTTTATTTCAACTAACTGTATGTGAAGATTCATGTACAAGTTCTTTCAAAAAATTCCTACTAGCAGTGGGCCAAGCCTGCATCTATACATAGCCTATGAAAGGAAAATAAAAGTGACTTCCTAGCTGCCAAAAATGCACTAGAGGGGATCATCTACTTCTTCTTCTTCGGTTTCCTCTTCAACGTGGAACCACTGGAACCACTAGCAGTCTTCCGCTTCGACCCCGTTCCCTTTGGCGGATCATCCTCTGACGAGGGCATGATATCGATATACTCCTCCGAACTTGAACTTAAAGGAATATTCTCTTCTCGAGGAGTCAAAGGAGTCAGGTCTACCGCCGGGGGAGGAACGGGCATGCTGGTTCCGACTAGCGTGTCCCCAGAAGATGTCACCACGAGAGCAGTGGGATCAACCGCTGTCGTAACACACTCAAAATTACCGCCGTGTTCTGCCGCTTCCATCTCTGCTTCGATTTGAGCAAGTATCTCAGCCTCACGAGCAGCACGAGACTCACGACAGGTAGCGGTGGACTGTGACGATGCAATAGAAGCAGGTGGGAACGTGCCGAGAACAAGTGACATGTCAACAAAGGGGTCACTGTGCTGGCTCAAGAGTTCATTCATCATCTGTTCGTCAAAAGTAATTGAACCCCGCTGTGTCACCTCAGTCGGCGCGACTGTCGTCGTAGCGATCACTTCAGTAATAATGGCCTCATGTTCTTGATGTGACTCTTGGACTACAGGAGGTGCTGTCGATGTAACTTTACTCACTGGACAAGAAAGAAAAGAAGTTGTCAGAACACGCTTCAATACAAGTACTCAGTTCAGACACATAGTAGATTTGTGCAGAGTACCTTCCTCAACTTGACTTGTAGCTGACCGAACAGCTTCAGAAGAATGCTCCCTTACGGGAGATAAGCGTGGCTACTCAGGGTCATAGCCTGGGACCAACTGCGGCTCAGTCGCTGGCGTCGGCTCCGTTCCAGATGAAGTGATCAACTCTGAACTTGTAGCTGGATGCACAACGCCAGACCCCTCACCAACTTACAAGTGTTGGGTGCCCAGTCCCTCTTTAGCATGAGAGATCATGAAATCGTGGAGAACCTTCTCTTCATCATCAGTCAGTATACGGTTCTCCAACTCGAATTCATCAAAAACTTCGCCTGGATGTGATGCTTTCTCTTCTTCAACTAGTAAATTCTAGGCGTTGAACAAATGTGTCGGATAGTCATCAAGCCATGTCAGATTTCTATGCCTCGGCACATTAGCATTATAAGTGATGAGAAGTTCTTCTATCTCTATCTCTATCTTAGTCTCTGCTTGACGAACTTTCTCATCGACTTCGGCTTCTGTCTCGTGGACCTTCTCCAAGGTCGCATCTCTTTCTCTCCGAAATTCCACCGCCTGATCACACGCTTCCTGTGCTGAAACGTTAGCGGTGTCTCTCTCCTTCATAATCTCTGCAACTTTGGCCTTGAGCTTGTTTAGCTCTTTCAAGGCCGCATCCCGCTCAGCAGCCACGATGGTATTTCGGTGGCCCATGTCCTCCACCGTAGCGTAATGCTCACGCTTCATCCTATCCATCGCTGCCTGAGCTTCATCCGCTTTTCAGAGAGCTTCAATCTCTGACTTTCGGGAAGATTCGGCCTCACTGCCGAGTGCCTGAATAATGCAGTCCTTTTGACCGAGTTCTTTCTCCAACTTCTCGATCGTAGACGCTCGATCAAAGGCCACCTTTGATGCTTTCTTAGCGGTCTTCGACCATTCTTGATACTCGAAGAATACATCTGATAGGTAATCATGCATCATAGGTGCAACTGTCGACGGTATCCTCTTTAGATGCGGGGGAAAAATGAACCCGTCGAAGCAAATTTCAGGAAATTCCTTCCTCGGTTGAGCAAGCCTAACCGCTCCTTCCCCCGAAGGCTCCGTCAATGTCTGCTCTGTTGACGGGGAGGCCGCGATCTCCGTTCTGTGATAAGTATCTGACCTCGATGGTTGGGAAGACGGCTTGGGCCATGAAGTTTCCGGAGGCCTCGAAACATGAACCGGAGGCGGTGCGAGATCTCTAGGAGGTGGCATGCGAGAGCGAGACCGACGCCTATAATCTTTTTCTCTGTCAGAGCGCTCATGACTCAAGCGCCCATAGTCATACTCTCTATCTCCTTCCCTCCTATGTGCTTCATAATATGAAGAAAACTAGCATTTCTTACGGAGACTGCCAAGCATCGAACCTCTACCAGACAATCTGGATCGATTTGAAGTGTCCACTTCGCAACCATTGACCCAGGGCAGTACAGGTCTATCGATACGAGCACCAGTGGTTTTGTATCCACCACAGCTCGAGCACCAGCATCGATACGAATGAGCATTTAGCATCCAACAAATTCCTAATCCATCAATGCAAAGTCAATCTTTCAACCTTCTGTATCGATTCAGGAGAGGATCGATACGAAGGAACTCCACAAAACAACTGCCAAACATTGTAACAACTCAAATTTTGCACCGGTTCAGGAGAGGATTGAGGCGAAACTCAATAACAAACAAAACTGACAACGACTCGTGAACACACAATGTTAACAAGAGTCAAATTAACATATGTGCATATATGTCGGACTAATATTCGATTTTAAACATTCACAGGAATCGAATACTCAGCTTGATACGATTACAACAACCAATAGCTAAGCACTATTATGCAGCAATCAATCATATTAACATAAGACTACAACCTACGATAGAAGAGCGACTACTGTTCAGAATAAGGATTGCAATTTTTCAAAGCACGTCATGTTCCCACAAGACGTACTTTGGGGGGCAAATGTTATCCCGCCTTTTGGCAAGGCCAGAATACCAAGAATTGATCAAGAACCAACTTTGACTCATCATGGATATCGATGAATTTTGTTCGAGTCCGGATCGAGCTACAATTGATATGACATGACAAGGAAAGCTAAGAAAGCCGATGTTCCAAGTTTCAAGCCAATCCGAGTTCGTATGCTCAAGCTATGATCGATTCAAGATGAAGGAGATAGCCCTTGTTCGAATCCATAGGTTACATGCTAGTTCGAATCCATAGGCAGAGATTCTGTTCATATCCATCGGTTCGACTCCATCTAGTTCACAACCATCAGCAAGCATTCGTTCGAATCGGTCTGGATGTACTACTTCGTATCCATCGGAGCTTCCTCCTTCGTATCCATCAAAAGGGTGATGTTCGAGTCCATCAGTAACATCGGCCTTCGAATCCATAACACTTAAAATGGTCGAAAGGAAGATAGCCTCGCCTCCATCTGGTTCGAATCCATCGAACTCACGGTCATTCGAATTCATGAAAACACTTCTCTTCGAATCCATCCAGTATAGTCATCTCATATCGGTCCACTGAAACGAGACAGCATCGATATAAACGAGAGCTTCTTCGAATCCAGGGTGGTTGAAGCCTTTCGAAGCCATCGAGTCAAGGCGGCGAAGTCTCCGGGACGACTCGATCAAATAGGAGAAAAAGGCGGAACGATATGCAAGTTACGCTCCACATCATCACGAAGGCATGCGATAGCATCGATGCGAAGCAATTGATTCGAATGAATCGATTCGAGAGAAGGAACCCGACAAAGATCATCATTTCAAATCGATCATATCTCGAGATCCATAAGTCCAAATGCTATGAAATTTTCACAGGAGCTTGCTTACATGTTGAAGAATGTCCACACCAAATTTCACCTCGATTGGATGATTTTCTGATCGATTCGAATGGAGTTCGAATCGATCCCAAAGTGGGCCCAAATTTCCTGAGGCCGGGCATGTGGGCCCCCTCACGTGCCATAAGTGGTCTCCCGAATTTTCAGCGAAATATCAGCATCCTATGCCTATAAATAGAGCCCCAGAGCCAACAGAAAAAGGATCTTTGGATTCTCAAGCGCCTAGACTCTGCCGGATCGAGATCTCCATCATCCTACATCATATTCTTGCTGTTGATTTCGAATTTCCAGTTGTAATTCGTTGTTGCTTGCTGTAACCACTTGTAAACGTTGAAAGAGAATCAATAAAACTGCAAAAACTTCACAGTGGACGTAGGCAACACGCCGAACCACTATAAATCGCTTGTCTACGCATTTACATTACTGTTGATTGGAGTTTTTGTTAGGTAATACTCATTTTGAATTTAAATTCTTCGTTATTATCTCTTTAACGACTCCCGAAGAGTGTTGTGACAAATTTTGGTCCAAACAGGTTATAAATTAATTTGGAAACAGAAATGAATTTAAAACAAGAACTTGAGAATTCAATTTCAAATGGTTTCAAACCTTGTGTTTAAAAAGGATATATTATTTAAATTATTTTCGAATAGAAATTTGTTCCAAAGAACTTTAAAGGTTTAAAAATCAGTGCTCTTCTCTTTGTCGATGATGACTGCAACATCATCGACATTCATTTTCAAGGTACAAAGTGAAGAGACCATTCTGTAGTCTGGCTACAGTGTTACCTTGAGAATTTAATTGATTTGAATCTCTAAAATATGACTTTATTTATAATATATAGATATATGGTTTAAATTTTATTTGACATATTATGTACATATATTTATTTATCTCTAAATGGTTTGAAGGGAATCAGAAATTTAATTGTTAAATTTTATCTTGAAGAATAATTTCAATTATAAAAAGAAAATCAAAATTTTGAATAAATGATTCAAACTTGAGATAATTAAATTTGAAAGTTTTATTTGTATAATACTCAATTGCATTTCAATATAACTTACCTTGATTTTCAGAATTTAACAATGTAATTTGATAATATATAATATAAAAGATTTTATAAACAGAATTTGAGTGGTTATAATAAAAGTTATACACTTAAATTCTAGTTATAAAAAGATTAACAGAGGTAAATAGAATAAAAGGGTAATGGAATAATTTACAATATAAAAAGATGTTAAAGGAACTTAGAATAAATTTAAGCAGTTGAAATAAGTGTAAACATATCTAACATATATGATAAAATTATATTGAGAGAAATAAATTTAATTATAATTAGGAATAAAGAAGAAATTAATTTATTGAACACATTTTTGAGTATAACAAATGATTTTCAAACTTATGATTCTAGAAATTTTTATTTTAAGATAATTGGAAGATAAATTAATGAAATTTGAAATAGTTATATTTAACTTAAGTGAAATTAAATAGATGAAATCAATTATTAATTTAAAATTGAATTTGTATGGTTTAGATTAATGATTCTATTTTGAGTTTCAATTTAGTTTTCTTTGAGGTTGTTTCTATTCCCCTACCTTCTTCATTTTCGAGGACGAAAAGTTTTGAGTGGGGGAGAGTGTAATGACCCGTAAATTTTTATATAATTAAAATTGTTAAATTGATAAAATTTTGGTAATTTAATATAAAGAAAAATAAACTTTGTAATAAAATAAGGAAGGAATGTTAAAGTGGAAATGCAAATTTTATTCATAAGGTAATATAAAAGAATGAAACTTATCTGCATGAATTTATTTGAGGATTCAATCATAATAAATGTACACATTTAACAAATTCAATATAATTAAGAACAACTGTCAATACAAAGGAAAGAAATTAATTAAATCCATCAGGTCATTGCATGATTTCTTGCCTTTTTCTACATGGCCTCTTTATTTCTTACTTTATCCATACAAACTCTTTTCCTAGCTAGCCATGTATTTCTCATTTGCAAATCATGTACAAGAAGATTTATTTCTCATTTTAAAACTCCTCATTTTCATTTGCATTTAAGAATAAAACATATATGCGTTTCTTTCTCCTTAACTTATGCCTTTTTGGTTTCTTAGCATTTACTCTCACTTTGCTTGCCATCAAAACCATCTATGTATCAACCCAAAAAATTTAATAAATGTTTTATTTATTTAATTTAGATAATTTTGTTATTTAAAATATAAATTTTGGTGTGGATTATAATTCCACACATGAATTAATAGAATATTTTCCGGAAATGTGAATTTTGTCAATATGGTCAAGCTTTGACTTTTAAATTTAAAAATTTAAAAGTTTGAAAATTTTAATTTTATATTTTATTTCGAAAGAGAATAAAATTTTAAGAATACTGCTTTCGTTTCGTTGAAATCTGAATTATAATGTGAAAGTTATGCCTTTTTAACTATTGTGTGTAATTTGCTGTATTTAACAAAAATTGTTTACTATTATATAAATAATATTTTATTTGGTCATGTAATGTTCTAATTTATGTTTTCAAGGGTAAAATAACTTGTTTTGTATATATTTTGGTTTTAAAACGTTTTTAAAAGTGTAATTGGCATTTTCTAGTGTCAGTTGTATTTTGTTGACAATTTCAAATTTCCAACTTCAATTAATTTAAAAAATTATTTATTTATTTTTATGTTTTTCTTAAGAACTTATTTTATTCTCATTCTCGCTTTATTTGGTTTCTCAAAGATTTATTTTAAACCATTTTTAAGAAGAGTTGTAATTTCCCAAAGTTAAGTGGATTGTGTTTGCAATTTTCTTAAGCTAGTTTCAATAAATTAACCAAATTCTAAAATTCTTATTTTAGTTAAAGTTTAACGTTTATTGGAATTTTTAAATCTTTTAAATTCTAACTTCCAAATCTTTTAATTTAACTGAATATATTCGTAACAACATTTTTACTTCACTTTTGATTCTTTTAAAATTGGTTATATACCTTTTTAATTAAGAAATTAATATTGGGTAAAAGAAATAAATTTTACATGTATACATCAGTTCTTAGTAAATGGTAAACGAATCAAAAGGATGTCAACAAATCATATGTTATTGAAGTAATAAATTTTAAAATTAATAATGTATAAATAATCTATTTAATTACACTTTTAAATTTGTACGTTTATATCCGTTTGATTAATTTAATCGGCATATAAATGGTACATTCTTTAAACGTATATTGTACTAAATATAAGTAGCAAATAAATAAGAAAACGTATAAATTAGAATACGTTACTTTTGTTGTAAATTGGACGTATGTTTGATTTAATTTATTGCGTCTTTAGTACGCATTCTTAAAATTCTTACCTTAGCTAAATAAATAAGTTATCTTTCTATTGCCTCCTTATATTTGATAGGAATAAAACCCATTGATTTTAATAACGTTCAAACCATTAATTATTGCCATTTTCTCTCACTCAAATCAACAAAGTTTTATACAAACTATCGTTCATTTTCATTTCCGTTTCGAAACAAATTTGTGTAAATTTTCTGCACTTTCCTTTTGCTCTTCTGCTTTAAATAGGAACGAAACATGTTCAAAATTTCACGTATTTCATTGCCTTCGCGTATAAACTTCCACGCTTTTCTTTTGCTTAAATTGTTTTAATTGGTATAAAATATTTATTTCCCTACCGTTCGAATTCATTTGTTGCATTGTCATTGACGTGCCACTTTCTACACTTGACTCTCTTATATAATAGGAATAAATTCCTCCAAATTCACGTAGCCGTTTTCAAGCAAATTAATATCTTGCCATTTTTGTTTCCAAATCAATGCAAATTTTCTTTGAATAATCGGTCACGTATGCTAATACCACTGCAACAATATTTGGTTTGAATATTTCTTAACACTTTCTCCTCCTGGAATTACGCAACTCAGCTTATAAATAAAAAACCCACATTCCAATTCCATTTACCTCTCATATATGATTGGAACGAAATCATCCAGTTCCTGTAGACGTTTCAAATCAATTAATTCTTGCCACTTTCCCCTCCTTGTTTACGCAACTCATTTTTTTAAATCAAAACTCACGTATTTCATTTCCATTTACCTCTTGTATAATAGGAATAAAATCTTCCGATTGCTTCAAACGTTTAAAAAAATTTAATTTATTCCTTGAGATTTTCCTTTCACCTAAAATCACGCAACCCATATGTTAAATACACAAGCACGTTCAAATTCTTTTAAAGCGTGATTTGAAATCCACGTTTATAAGTGTCTCTTATTTTCCTTTTAGTCCTTTGAAATTAATAGGAACAAATTCATTGATTTTTCCTTACTGTTTAAACGAAATTCTTTTATTTCCTTAACGATCCAATACCATTATTTCTTGCGTTCTTTATCAACGCAATTACCTCCTATAAAATCAAACATCGCGCAAAATTTCCTAACCATTTATAACTTTATTTCTTGCAGTTTCCTTTCCTCAATCAACGTGTGATCCCACTTTATCATTTTTTCTTGCGTTTTAACGCAATTACTTCTGTGTAAATTATAAAACCTTATTCCCCTGTTGAACACTAAAACACATTTAAAAAAAATTCCTTTTGTTTCGTTTTATAATAAGAAATAAAGCCCCTGCTCAATTCGCGTGCCATTCAAAAATCAAACTTTATTTTTCTTGCCATTTTTTTCGTACCCCATAAACACACCCTCTTTGATATATATAAGCACCGTGTACAAAAACTTTCACTTCATTTTGGTTTCAGCCTTCTCTCTCATGTGTAATATCAGGTAATGGTTCCCAAACTATTTCTCCTATTTTATTTTATTTTTTGTTTTTTTTCTTGTTTGTGTGGTGGAGTGGTCGAGCAAATTGAGTCAATTATCCTTTTATTTTAAATCTCATTCCAATTTTGATTTATTTAAAAAAATTCTTTGACCGTAATTGAATGTGCGAACTTAGTTTATTTTTTTATCTTTTTCAAGATTTGAATCGAGTCGTTGCTTCCGATAAAAATTAATTGTGCCTTCTATACGCTGTCCGGTGTATATATTCATTATTTTGTATATAATCTTCAGCAGCATAGATGAGAGTATTCTCACCCGACAAACATACCTATAGATCTTTAAATTAATAACAAGTGTAACTGTAGAATGGATATATTATATTTTACTTTCCTGTGATGTAGATTTATGATGTTAAAAAACCCTGTTATTAAATTGACACATCATAAGTTATATTATATATTGTTATATTTATGCTGTTATACTATTTATTTATTTACTGTTTATACCTGCAAGTTCCTTGTAGAATAGAATTGTTACGGGCAAAAATGATAGGCCTGAACAATATTTATTTATTTATTTAATTATTTATTTAACTTGGGATTACGGGTTTGAAATGATAGAACCCGGATTTTTTTGTGTAAATTACGGATTGAAATGATATATTATCCGTACCACTTGACCTAGGGTAGAAAATATTATGCAGACCCGTGGTTATATATATATATATATATATATTCTGGAAAATTTAAGTATTTTAGATTTCTATAATTTATTATTTGATTTAAAAAGATTTAGTGATTTTATACAAGGTAAATATATATAAATAAAAAAATGGTTAAGTTGGAATTTGGAATATAAATTTTTTTTGGAATTTTATTTTTGATTCAAGTTAAGTGAAAAAAATATAATAAATTTGACCAATTGAATTTAAATGGAAATAAGGTATTATTAAGTTTCTATGAATTAAATAGTTAAAGAAATAAATACTAAAAATGAAATTGAATTATATCTAAATTTAAAAATGTAAGTTTGGGTTAATAATAAAAAGGTAAGTTAAGAAATAAATTTAAAATTTAGTTATATTTTGAAGTAATTACACTTAATGGTTAAGTTAATTTTGAATACAAAGAATAAACTTGTGTATTGACTTTAATAAGTAAAACCTTAAGAAGTTGATATTTATTTGTGAAATTTACCTTATATAAATAATAAATTTGGAGAAATTTAAATGACCATTTTAAAAGTGGAAATATAATTTATAAGTTAAGTCGGTTAAATTAAAGTTTAATTATTGATAAATTTATATTAAAGTCGGAAATTTAATTTACTTAAAATTCTATTGTAAGGAATATTACCGCACTTTGTAAGTGCCGTAGTTGATGCAAATGAACAAAAGGCTAAAATTTATTAAAGGCTATTGCAGTACTTGGTAAGTGCTGTGATTGCGAAATTTAAAGCTAAACCTGAATAAATAAAAGAGCTACAGTAGCACTTGTTAAGTGTTGCCGTTGGCTGAAATGAGATTTTTGAATATTTGATTTGAAAATATAATAACTTCACTTTTGAAAGTTAAATGAATTATTTTGATTTAAATATAAACTAATTTTGAAATTGATAACCACAGATAATAATAACGATTGGTTGGAAAAGAGACCGGAATCGGATATGGGCATACTCTCTGTCGATACCGAAAACCACTTTGACAACCGTGAATGCGGTGGAGATTGCAGAATGAAGTAGGATGGTGGTGGAATAGCCCGCAAATCTGTACCCCTTGAGTCAACACTATTCTACAACAATCAACTCAAGTTGCACAGAAATACGAACCATTTGGGTTAAAGAAGAAGAGGTAGAAGAAGAGAATAGAAATCAACATCAGAATCTAATCATCGCAACGGAATAAAATATAATAGATAATAAATGATCTTTACACAAAAATGACATACAATTGGATACACAACTACTCAGCAAAGCAGAATATATATATATATATATATATATATATATAAGTATGGGAGTATGTATCGTCATCCAGCACGTCTCCTGGGCTCCACAATATCAAATCCTGTATCCTATAATACTCGGTCTGACCCGAGCATTATAGTTAAATAACACCCGAGTCAGTCTGGAATACCAGCGTGAGAAAATCACAATCAATTGATTATTAAAGTTTCAAAAATCCTTTGAAAACAAAAGCATCTCGTAAGACCACGCCACAAATAAACATGTCGGGTTTTTACCTAACGATAGCTAAACAATTTTTATAGAAATCCTCTGATATTATAATAGGGTCTATATACAAATACTTATAAAATAGCCGAAATTGTTACATTATTAAATTCCAGCTACTAGCCACAGAGTGGGTAATACAAACAAAGCACGTACAAGGCTCGTAGGGAAAATGGATTTCCAACTAATGACTAGGCACTGGGGTACCACCTGTCACAGTACGGGGCCTAGATCACCGTACTGAGGAGTACGCCCGCTCCCCTGCAACACAAGACCGGGACTACCCCTTACTGGATAATCCCGAGTGAGCTCACCCCGCGGTTGGGATCAGCAACCGCCCACTAAGCCGAAATAAAAAGGGACGTCTAGACAGGAATGACCTCACCCTGCTTGGGTGCTACCCACCTAGCCTTGCTGCATAACCCCTTATTTTCAGTCATTCCCATTTGATGAGGCTTGAGGCTAAGCGTTACCTTTATAGAATATATCCCTTAGAATGCCCATCGTCTGCCTGACGATGTTTCGCAAGCATTCATCCATACAAGTCCGTCCCGGGTTCGAACGAAACCGAAGGCATTATTCCTACTGCATCCATTTTGGAAATATCCTCTGGATTAGTAGCGACTAGCCCTTACACTTCACTACTCCAACTTCGAATCCTCGTTTTCCACGAAACGTACAAACTGGATCGAAGTGGTTTTCGAGAATTAAATCTCGATCCCGGTCTCTACGAAATGATCAACGCATTTGGCCAATATTGATAGTTGGTGATTTAACTATCAATTAATGTTCACAACATCCGTCACACAATAAATAATTTTCTAAATTATTTATTTATCCCAAGAATATCTTCACAAGATATAATTTCACTTTTCAAACTCCTTGAAAACAGTTTTCAAAACTATCTGCCTTTCTCAGAATAAATTCCAAGTATTTCTATTTCCACTGGAATCACCAAGCACAAAACTTTAGATTTTTAAAATAATTTAAAAACACTTTATTGAAATATACTTTAAAACCTTTAAGTTAAAAACTATTTCAAAAATTTGTTAAAAATACATACTATATGAATATTTGAAAATAATGTTTACTTTATAAATATAAAACTAGTTTTCACTTTTTAAAACAAAATACTAAGCCACCTTTAAATAATTATTCCAATAATAAATTTGAAAAAAAAATATTTACTTAAGAATTTTAGACATTCAGAAATAATAAATTTTCTAAAACATGCTTTTTAAAACAACCTTAATTTTATCTTATATTTAAAAATTTACTTAAAACGTACTTGGCTATCCAGAGAAATATACTTCTCTACACAACCTTTAAAAATAAATCACTATTTATTTTTAAACAATTTTTCTCATTCCTTTAATAAATTCCCACCTGAATTTATTCTTCGAAATATCCAATTTCAACACTTAAATCAATTCCAAATTGATTTCCAATTTACTTCATTTATCCAAAAATCCTTTAATTTCAGATTTTATTCCTTAATTATGATTTAAAATACTTTTAATTGAAATACCAATTTAGATTTATCAATTTACTTCTTATTCCTTGAGATAAATTTAAAACTTTAAGTTTTAAAATAATTCTTTATTCCTTTAAATTAATATCACATAATTTTACAATTCATTAATTACTGTTTATTCAAATCCGTTTCTTTCCATATTCGAAGTTATTTATTAGTATTTAACATACTTCCATTTCTTTCTCAATTCATTCTTAATTTATTAAATTCTGTAAGATTATTTCGTTTACAAATTTACTTCCTTTATTTTCTTCCCAAAATCCAATTTATATATTTTTGGTAATTCATTATACCCAATATATATCCAATCAAATCATATCATTCAATATTCCAATATATTCAACATTGAATATCAAGTAATCACAACAGAGAATATTAAATAATAAATGTTGAGGGGTCCAGTTGGATCCCTCCAACCTGTTTTCCCTGCATCCATTGATGTTAGCACAATATAATATGTCGATTCCAAAATTACCATACTATAGCACATCAAACAATCTCAACCATTCAAACAATTATTTAAATTTAATCATTTAAATTTAAATTTAAATTAGCTAAGTGATATTAACTCACCTTTTACTTTAATTTTCAGTCCATCCCCATTCACTTCCATTCTAGCATGTTTCTTGTTTTAGAACTTGTATAGACATTATGCAATTTATTAATATTTGGACTAATCGATCAATTAGTTTCCGTTTAAGAAATTTAATTCAAGTTAATAAATTTTATTTTCAACTAATGATTTTATTTTAAACAAATAATTAAAAAGTTAAACTAATTTCCTTTTTACAGATTATTCTAGCAAGCATACAATTAAATAAATTTATTTCTCCAAAATACACTATTTTTATCAAAAATTATAGATTCAAAAATCAAGCTTTTACAAAATTTCTCGGCATTTAAAATCCTTATATACCTTTACTTAAACAAATTTTTCTTCGTAACTATTTTATGTTTGAGCTAAAATAACTCAATGAACTAATAAAACAGGTTAAAACATCATAATATAAACCATAATATATAAGTTTGAAATTGATTAGTAAGTTAAAGTATATACATAACTTTTTTCTCTCTTTTAGTCCATATATACCAATCCCGTTTAGTACCAAATAGGCAAGCAAATATAACTAGCTGTTATATATATGTAACTAATTAAACATTTAAAACAAATTGTTTTGTATTTTACTGCCAATTTTAAAATCCTACCAGTATGTAAACTAAAACAAAAAGGAACGCCTCACCTGACAGCTACACCCCGGAGAGCTCGACTTCGGTGACACACCTCCCCTCAAACCCTAGCTCAAACCTCAGCACCTCGAGTTGCGAAGCCCATCGCGACTCCTCCAAGCGCTCGCTTGCCTCGTCTTCGATGCTGAAGCACTACCCTAAGCCCTTTCCATGATTTTGAATCGAACACGACCTTAATCAAATTGCCTTGCCCCAAACACGCTTCCAAAATCGCGACGTTGCTCGCTGTTTGAAGACACGTGAAAGCCTTCCATTCTCGAATTTGATTTTTTTCTGAGTCGTATCGAAGAGGGCAAGCTTCGATTTCGAATTGGGAGAAAAAAAAATTTGGGCGATGCGGGTTTGATTGGAGAAGGAGGGAGACGCGACTTGAACAAGAAGGCTTTGGCCATTTTTCTGAACTTCGCCCTTTTTTTCTAATTTGCGTTCGAATTCATGAGAATAAGCATGCGCGAAAATGACCTGAAGGCTCGATTTTTGGCTTCCAGAAGAAGGATAAGAATCATGTGTGGGAAGCCAAAGGAAGTGTGCTGGAATAAACGTACTATAGTGCCTTGAAAAGAAATGGGAAAGTTTTTGACGTGAAAGGATTTGACTGTTAAAAAAAATTGTCTTAATTTGATTCAAAATTAAATATAAATCGACCCGAATCTTCGATATAGATTTAAGCGCGTTTATATGTCGTATGCTCACACGACAACTCCAAACACTACGAAATTTGAAACCCGATAATAATTCAATATTACGGACCCAATGGAATTGTTTTCGTCGAATTCCGAGACTAGGCCTCGGAAGGCTATTTTTAAATTCAATTTAAAACGATAAAATTTCAGAACTGAACAGATCACTGTTAATTTCCACTATAACACTTCTGTTGTCTTTAGTATTATTAATATAAATTTCATAGCCTTCAATTTATCTTCAACAGGCTTAAAATTCCAGATTCAACATTTTACTCAATTTCAAATTATTTAATTCAATAATTCAATTATCAAATAAATTGTGATATTCGTAATTCAAGTTAAAATTTCTCTATTGAATATTTAAAATTAATTAAATACTAAATATCCCGATTTTAAATGCTCGAAAATTCCGGGTCGTCGCAGGTGGTGACGTTCTATTGAGGTATGTACGTGGACCCAACTCCCGTGAGTTGGCATAAGGTGGCTAAAAAAGGAGCGATCGACGGGCTAAGGAGGTAGCACCTCTTATCTGACAAACTTCTTCGTATGCCATTCTATTACTTTGTGATTGTTTGGTGCGCACCTTTGATTTGGGAGTGTTTGTTCGAGGTGGGCGGTAGTAGCTGTTATGTGCTACCACCGGTCCGGAAGCGTAATTGGTATATCTACCCTGGCATTGCCTAGTTGTGCCGTGTCACCTACCTTAGCGAGCCTTGTACGAGTTTAGATTTCTCCGGTAGCCCATGTGGTATCCTCTGCTGGCTTCCCGATCAGGAGGAACTATGATATTGGATGGACTACTGGGACTATTACGTGTTAAGGGGAATATTGGGTCACTCCTTAACGCTATTTTAAAGTAAGTTTATTTTACTAATAGACACTATTATAATAACGAAGTATTACTACACAGTAAATAGTTTAACGGATCCTTAGAGGATGGGCGGTCCCAAGCATCCTTTAAGTTACTTGCCTTTATATTACAGTTCACTTGAATTTGCTTACACTGTATAAGTATGTATGTCCTGACTCGAGTGTTTGTGTTTATTTCTTACGCTCGGGTCAGCCTGAGAATCAGTTTGGACTTCATCCCCGGAGCTAGGACTTCCGAAGATCATCTTTTTCAAGCTACTGTCAAGTTTCTGCTCAGTTCTTATTTTAGCTTTTGTAATCGAGACAATTGAATATTGATATTTTCTGTGGTGATTTCAAACTATAATTTGGTTTAAGACTATGTACTTTATACTTATTTTGAGACTATGTGATAGTGGCGTCATGAACCACTATGTCTCTACTTCCGCTGCATTTCTTACTCTTTGTCTGTGACATGTGATTATTTATTTACTGTATGTTGTAAGATTTGCCAAATTTTATTTACAACACGATATTTTGAACAATTCAAGTCCGACATGTGCGGATGCGAATGGTTGAAAATACCGGGTCGTTACAATTTGGTATCAGAGCTTTGGCTCTAGGCAAAGCTTAGAATGTATGGTAAATTTGATTTACACAATCACTTTCATTCAAGCTTGAATCTCTTCCTTTTGATATGATTTCCTTTGAATTTTGGAATGTTCCCTACGGTTCCAAAGTTCATTCGTGTCCCTCACAATTCATTTTCTTTCGATTCTGGAGTATGCCATAACTCCACTTCAGATGATCTTTATAGTGAATTGGCGGTCTCGCCAATATTCTAATAAAGAGGTGAAACTCCTTTACAATTAGCATTGATTCACCAAAGATTTATATCTA
The DNA here is from genome assembly GCA_030765085.1 of Allium cepa. Classification (NCBI taxonomy): domain Eukaryota; kingdom Viridiplantae; phylum Streptophyta; class Magnoliopsida; order Asparagales; family Amaryllidaceae; genus Allium; species Allium cepa. The sequence continues at coordinate 173,429,826 of CM060932.1, forward strand.
TCTTCGGTTTAGATGCTAGTATCTTTGGTTATTCCGAAAACTATCTCTTTAGACCGAATGTTGATTTGCCCCAAAAAATCCACATCGATCTTATTCTTTAAGTCACGGTTGACCCGGTTAAGGTTGCCCGCGATTTATATAAACTTATCCAGTTCCTTTCTAATCATCGGATCTTCTGATTCCAACTTATCTTTAAATCAAAATCCTCTTTGATTTGAGTCCATCAAATTTGAATCTCTATCCTTGTTTTGAAAAATTTATTCCTATATTTGGAAAAAAAATCTAATATTATATATATAAGTATAATTTTTAGAATTTTATAATTAATTTAACTAGTTGTCAAGAGATAATAGTCTTTGATTTTTCTTTATGGTTTTGTAAACCATGGGTTTTGTCTCATATAAATAATTGAAATATAAAAAATGGTTATAAATTAATTTGGAAACAGAAATGAATTTAAAACAAGAACTTGAGAATTCAATTTCCGATGGTTTCAAACCTTGTGTTTAAAAAGGATATATTATTTAAATTATTTTCAAATAGAAATTTGTTCCAAAGAATTTTAAAGGTTTAAAAATTAGTGCTCTTCTCTTTGTCGATGATGACTGCAACATCATCGACATTCATTTTCGAGTTTCGAAGTGAAGAGACCATTCTGTAGTCTGGCTACAGTGTTACCTTGAGAATTTAATTGATTTGAATCTCTAAAATATGACTTGATTTATAATATATAGATATATGATTTAAATTTGATTTGACATATTATGTACATATATTTATTTATCTCTAAATGGTTTGAAGGGAATCAGAAATTTAATTCTTAAATTTTATCTTGAAGAATAATTTAAATTATAAAAAGAAAATCAAAATTTTGAATAAATGATTCAAATTTTAGATAATTAAATTTAAAAGTTTTATTTGTGTAATACTCGATTGCATTTCAATATAACTTACCTTGATTTTCAGAAGCTAACAATGGAATTAGATAATATACAATATAAAAGATTTTATAAACAAATTTTGAGTAGTTATAATAAATGTTATACACTTAAATTCTAGTTATAAAAAGATTAACAGAGGTAAATAGAATAAAAGGGTAATGGAATAATTTACAATATAAAATGATGTTAAAGGAACTTAGAATAAATTTAAGCAGTTGAAATAAGTGTAAACATATCTAACATATATGATAAAAATATATTGAGAGAAATAAATTTAACTATAATTAGGAATAAAGAAAAAATTAATTTATTGAACACATTTTTGAGTATAACAAATGATTTTCAAACTTACGATTTTAGAAAATTTTTATTTTAAGATAATTGGAAGATGAATTAATAAAATTTGAAATAGTTATATTTAACTTAAGTGAAATTAAACAGATGAATCAATTATTAATTTAAAATTGAATTTGTATGGTTTAGATTAATGATTCGATTTTGAGTTTCAATTTAGTTTTCTTTGAGGTTGTTTCTATTCCCCTACCTTCTTCCTTTTCGAGGACGAAAAGTTTTGAGTAGGGGAGAGTGTAATGACCCATAAATTTTTATATAATTAAAATTGTTAAATTGATAAAATTTTGGTAATTTAATATAAAGAAAAATAAACTTTGTAATAAAATAAGGCAGGAATGTTAAAGTGGAAATGAAAATTTTATTCACAAGGTAATATAAAAGAACGAAACTTATCTGAATGAATTTATTTGAGGATTCAATCATAATAAATGTACACATTTAACAAATTCAATATAATTAAGAACAACAGTTAATACAAAGGAAAGAAATTAATTAAATCCATCAGGTCATTGCTTGATTTCTTGCATTTTTCTACATGGCCTCTTTATTTCTTGCTTTATCCATACAAACTCTTTTCCAAGCTAGCCATGTATTTCTCATTTGCAAATCATGCACAAGAAGATTTATTTCTCATTTCAAAACTCATCATTTTCATTTGCATTAAAGAATAAAACATATATGCGTTTCTTTCTCCTTAACTTATGCCTTTTTTGTTTCTTAGCATTTGCTCTCACATTGCTTGCCTTCAAAACCATCTATTTATCAACCCAAAAATTTTAATAAATGCTTTATTTATTTAATTTAGATTATTTTTTTATTTAAAATATAAATTTTGGTGTGGATTAGAATTCCACACATGAATTAATAGAATATTTTCCGGAAATGTGAATTTTGTCAATATGGTTAAACTTTGACTTTTAAATTTAAAAATCTAAAAGTTTGAAAATTTGAATTTCATCTTTTATTTTGAAAGAGAATAAAATTTTAAGAATACCGCTTTTCGTTTCGTTGAAATCTAATTTATAATGTGAAAGTTATGCCTTTTTAACTATTGTGTGTAATTTGCTGTATTTAACAAAAATTGTTTACTATTATATAAATAATATTTTATTTGGCCATGTAATGTTCTAATTTATGTTTTCAAGGGTAAAATAACTTGTTTTGTATATATTTTGGTTTTAAAACATTTTTAAAAGTGTAATTGGCATTTTCCAGTGTCAGTTGTATTTTGTTTACAATTTCAAATTTCCAACTTCAATTAATCAAAAAAAAAATATTTACTTTTATATTTTTATTAAGAACTTATTTTATTCTCATTCTCAAAGATTTATTTTAAACCATTTTTAGGAAGAGTTGTAATTTCCCAAAGTTAAGTGGATTGTGTTTGCAATTTTCTTAAGCTAGTTTCAATAAATTAAGCAAATTCTAAAATTCTTGTTTTAGTTAAAGTTTAACGTTTATTGGAATTTTTAAATCTTTTAAATTCTAACTTCCAAATCTTTTAATTTAACTGAATATATTTGTAACAACATTTTTACTTCACTTTTGATTCTTTTAAAATTGGTTATATACCTTTTTAATTAAAAATTAATATTGGGTAAAAGAAATAAATTTTACATGTATACATCAGTTCTTAGTAAATGGTAAACAAATGAAAAGGACGTAAACATATCATATGTTATTGAAGTAACAAATTTTAAAATTAATAGTGTATAAATAATATATTTAATTACACTTTTAAATTATTACGTTTATATCCGTTTGATTAATTTAATCGGCATATAGATGTTACATTTTTTAAACGTATATTGTACTAAATATAAGTAGCAAATAAATAAGAAAACGTAAAAATTAGAATACGTTAATTTTTTTATAAATTAGACGTATGTTTGATTTAATTTATTGCGTCTTTAGTACGCATTCTTAAAATTCTTACCTTAGCTAAATAAATAAATTTTCTTTCTGTTGCCACCTTATATTTGATAGGAATAAAACCCATTGATTTAAATAACGTTCAAACCATTAATTATTGCCGTTTTCTCTCACTCAAATCAACACAAGTTTTATACAAACTATCGTTCATTTTCATTTCCGTTTCGAAACAAATTTGTGTAAATTTTCTGCACTTTCCTTTTGCTCTTCTGCTTTAAATAGGAACGAAACAAGTTCAAAAATTCACGTATTTCATTTCCTTCGCGTATAAACTTCCACGCTTTTCTTCTGCTTAAATTGTTTTAATTGGTATAAAATATTTATTTCCCTACCGTTCGAATTCATTTGTTGCATTGTCATTTACGTGCAACTTTCTACACTTGACTCTCTTATATAATAGGAATAAATTCCTCCAAATTCGCGTAGCCGTTTTCAAGCAAATTAATATCTTGCCATTTTTGTTTCCAAATCAATGCAAGTTTTCTTTGAATACTCGGTTACGTATGCTAATACCACTGCAATAATATTTGGTTTGAATATTTCTTAACACTTTCTCCTCCTGGAACTACACAACTCAGCTTATAAATAAAAAACCCACATTCCAATTCCATTTACCTCTCATATATAATTGGAACAAAATCTTCCAGTTCCTGTAGACGTTTCAAATCAATTAATTCTTGCCACTTTCCCCTCCTTGTTTACGCAACTCATTTTTTTAAATTAAAACTCACGTATTTCATTTCCATTTACCTCTTGTATAATAGGAATAAAATCTTCCAATTGCTTCAAACGTTTCAAAAAAAAATTAATTTATTCCTTGCGATTTTCCTTTCAGCTAAAATCACGCAACCCATATGTTAAATACACAAGGACGTTCAAATTCTTTTAAAGCGTGATTTGAAATTCACGTTTATAAGTGTCTCTTATTTTCCTTTTACTCCTTTGCAATTAATAGGAACAAATTCTTTGATTTTTCCTTACCGTTCAAACAAAATTCTTTTATTTCCTTAACGATCCAATACCATTATTTCTTGCGTTCTTTATAAACGCAATTACCTCCTATAAAATCAAACATCGCGCAAAATTTCCTGACCGTTTATAACTTTATTTCCTGCAGTTTCCTTTCCTCAATCAACGTGTGGTCCCACTTTATCATTTTTTCTTGCGTTTTAACGCAATTACTTCTATGTAAATTATAAAACCTTCTTCCCCTGTTGAATACTAAAACACGTTTAAAAAAAATTCTTTTTGTTTCATTTTATAATAAGTAATAAAACCCCTGCTCAATTCGCGTGCCATTCAAAAATCAAACTTTATTTTTCTTGCCATTTTTTTCGTACCCCATAAACACACCCTCTCTGATATATATATAAGCACCGCGTACAAAAACTTTCACTGCATTTTGGTTTCAGCCTTCTCTCTCGTGTGTAACATCAGGTAATGGCTGCCAAACTATTTCTTCTCTTTTATTTTATTTTTTGTTTTCTTCTTGTTCGTGTGGTGGAGTGGTCGAGCAAATTGAGTCAATTATCCTTTTATTTTAAATCTCATTCCAATTTTGATTTATTTAAAAATTTGCTTTGACCGTAATTGAATGCGCGAACTTAGTTTATTTATTTATCTTGTTCAAGATTTGAATCGAGTCGTTGCGTTCGATAAAAATTGATCGTGCCTTCTGTACGCTGTCCGGTGTATATATTCATTATTTTGTATCTAATCTTCAGCAGCACAAAGGTGAGTATTTTCACTCGATAAACATACTTATAGATCTTTAAATTAATAACAAGTGTAATTGAAGAATGGATATATTATATTTTACTTGCCTGTGATATAGATTTATGATGTTAAAAAACCCTATTATTAAATTGACACATCATCAATTTTATTATATACTGTTATATTTATGTTGTTATACTATTTATTCATTTACTATTTATCACTACAAGTTCCCTTAGAATAGAATCATTACAAGCTGAAATGATAGGCCTGAACAATATTTATTTATTTATTTATTTAATTATTTATTTAACTTGGAACTACGGGGTTTGAAATGATAGAACCCGGATTTTTTCGTGTAAATTACGGATTGAAATGATATATTATCCATACCACTTGACCTAGGGTAGAAAATATTATACAGACCCGTGGTTATATATATTCTAGAAAATTTAGGTATTTTATATTTCTATAATTTATTATTTGATTTGAATTTTATTTAAAAAGATTTAGTGATTTTATACAAGTTAAATATATATAAATAAATAAACAGTTAATTTGGAATTTGGAATATAAATTTATTTTGGAATTTGATTTTTGATTCAAGTTAAGTAAACAAAATATAATAAATTTGACAATTTGAGTTTAAATGGAAATAAGGTATTATTAAGTTTCTATGAATTAAATGGTGAAAGAAATAAATACTAAAAATGAAATTGAATTATATCTAAATTTAGAAATGGAAGTTTGGGTTAAGAATAAAAAGGTAAGTTAAGAAATAAATTTAAAATTTAGTTATATTTTGAAGTAATCAAACTTAATAGTTAAGTTAATTTTGAATACAAAGAATAAACTTGTGTATTAACTTTAATACGTAAAACCTTAAGAAGTTGATATTTATTTGTGAAATTTACCTTATATAAATCATAAATTTTGAGAAATTTATTGACCATTTTAAAAGTGGAAATATGATTTTATAAGTTAAATTGGTTAAATTAAAGTTTAATTATTGATAAATTTATATTGAAGTCAGAAATTTAATTTACTTAAAATTCTATTGTAAGGAATATTACCGCACTTTGTAAGTGTCGTAGTTGATGCAAATGAACAAAAGGCTAAAATTTATTAAAGGCTGTTGCAGTACTTGATAAGTGCCGTGATTGCGAAAATTAAAGCTAAACCTGAATAAATAAAAGGGCTACAGTAGCACTTGTTAGGTGTTGTCGTTGGCTGAAATTAGATTTTTGAATATTTGATTTGAAAATATAATTACTTCACTTTTGAAGGTTAAATGAAGTATTTTGATTTAAATATAAAGTAATTTTGAAATTTATAACCACGGGTAATAATAACGATTGGTTGGCAAAGAGACCGGGATCAGATATGGACATACTCTCTGTCGATACCGAAAACCACTTTGACAACCGTGAATGCGGTGGAGATTCCAGAATTAAGTAGGATGGTGGTCACGTTCTATTGAGGTATGTACGTGGACCCGACTCCCGTGAGTTGGCATAAGGTGGCTAAATAGGAGCGATCGACGGGCTAAGGAGGTAGCACCTCTTATCGGACAAACTTCTTCGTATGCCATTCTTGTGACGACCCGCAAATCCGTATTCCTTGAATATACACTAATCTCCATAGATTAATTCAAGATGAACAGAAATACGAATTCTCAATGTTTAAGAAAAAGAAAAAGAGAGAAGGAGAGAGAAAAAAATAGAAAATAGAGCGAAAAGAAAATACAAAATAGAACGGAACAGAAGAAAACAACTGAACAATAACAGAATCTCACAATTCGTAGCGGAACAACATATAATAAATAAATGAATAATCTTTAAACAAAGAACTATATCAGTTATTACATTTCATTACATCATCATCAGAGTGTACAACAAACAACAAACAAACAGCGGAAAAGAAATACTATATACTAGTAATACGCCATGCCATCCAGCTTGCCTCCAGCAACTCCAGAATATCCAGAATATCCTGATAAACCTTAACTCTTGACTGCCCGTGTAGAAATTGATGGGCACCCAGAGTTTAGGAAGGAAAACAATAAACTCCGAGTCAGTCATGTGACTGGTGTAAGAACTCAAAACAGTTTATTTATCTTTAAAATAAAAATAGAGGAATATTTTTAAAGTCAATTCGCAATGCTTTTAAAAATGAGACTACCATAAGACCTCCCGCCACACACACAATGCAAACGCAGACTTGGAGGAGATTTCTCCTTATGATAGTCGAAGATGCTTGATACGCATTTAAAAAGAACATTTGATATTATTACTAGTGCATAGCGTAGAGAAAATCATTTCGAAAGTAGAATATAAATCTTAGCCAGCATAGGTACCATTATATTATGCCTACTATAGCTACCATATTAGATGGCAGGTTCTACAACTAAAACCGTACAAGGCTCGTATTGTTTCTTTGGATTTCCAACAAATGGTCAGGCGAAGGAACTTCCCATTGTCACATGAGAATGCCTTTGGAAGGACATCCCCGAGAACCAAACCGGATCTCTACCAACACAAGGCCGGGTTACCCCTAACTGAGTAACAACTGACCGAGTATGCCATCCCCCGGTCCTTTGGGACCTTTAACCGAGCGCTCGTAATCAATTCACACAATCATAAAGTGTTTTCAACATGAGTAAGTATCTGGGCTCCATACCATGATACCACCCTTTTCCAGAAGGAAATGCACATACCCTAAAGGGCGCTACCCCTCATAACCTTGCTGCATCTTTCCTGTTTTGACCATTCCCGGGGTGTGAGGCTCGACGAAGTCACGTCCACAAAAACATACTTTATTCAAAAGCCATGCTTTGGGTCAACAAACGATCATAGAAATGATCACCAAGATAGACGATCAAATAAATGATCCTATCCCAAATAATCAACACAATGATCATTTCACAGCAACACTCAGCATGTCACATTACCAAATTGGGAATATATCGCTGATAACATTCAACTATATAACCTCTGAGCTCGTACGTCTCAGAGAAGGGTGTTAAGCTAAAAGAATAAATTCTCCGCCACCAACAGAAATATATTTGAAAGAAATCTGCTTTATATCTCAATTTGTAATGTCAGACATACAATCCATACAAGTCTGTTCCGGGCTCGAACAGAACCGAAGGCACTTACAAAGAAGTCCTTGCAATCCAGATATCCACAATCCTGATCGGATTTCCCATCACATATGGAGAACTCAATACCGTAGCTACTCGGTGCAGAGTCAATCGACAGGTCATCCTATCGCTCTCGCAAATACCGGGTCTTCAACACCGATCTTCAATGTTATCCACTACGTTGTATCACTATTCGGAATGGGTAATCCGAATAACGAGCGCAATAATTTAAAAATAATTTTAGCATTCAAATTCAACAAATCACAACAAATACCTTTCAAAGGTAAATATTGATAGTCGGTTATTGAACTATCAATGGATATGCACAACATCACCAGATTGCAAATAATTTTCCAAATTATTTATTTCCCAAAAATATCTTTACAAGATATATAATTTCAATATCTCAAAAATAAATCAATATTTATTTTTAAACGAATTCCACTTTCTTTTATAAATTCCATAGTGAATTTATATTTCAAAATATTTATGAATAAACGATTTCAATTATTCATTTTCAATTTATCTTCAAAAAGATAAATTCTCAAAATATTCATTTTATATTGGAAAACATTTCCATACTTATTTATTCATAAGTAATTCACAAATTTTATTTATTTTCAACCTTTGGAAAATATTCAGTATACTTAAATTGAAATTAAGTATATATTTCATTCTTTAAGGAAATCATTCTCTTAAACATATTTATTTGGGCCCAAAACGAATGTTGCGTAGAACATCGTTACGACGTCCCAAAATCACTAGTATAGGGATTCGAAATTAAAATAGATATATAAATCCCAATACTATACAAAACATTTCCTTTCGGAAATCATTTACTATAACAACAGTGTTATAGTCCACCATTTACTTCTATTTCTCGAAAACATCTATTTCAACAATAAATGTTGAAATCTATGGTTTCGAACCATAAAAAATTTAAAAAAAACATCGTTAGATCGTTTTAATTCTATTTAAAATATCACACTCTAAACATTTTCTTTAACATATTATTCACTATTTAAAAACGTGAATATACTACGTTAACAGATTTCATCCTTTTATTCATTTTATTTCAAAGGATTATTCACAATCAAAAACGTGAATATAACTCCATAAATAAGTTATAACAATTTACTTATCAAAATAAGTCGTTTGCGAATTTATAAAACAACGTTTATAAATTCTATTTCTATTGATTTTATAACTACTTCCTTTTATAAACCTCCTTTATTAACCTATTCACTTTATAACTCAATTATAAACCAAAGGTTCATATTATAAGTTAAATGCTTATAATTTATTTGTTTGCAAAATCGTTCCTTTGAACTTCATAATTATAAATCTTATAACTTATAAGATTCAATTATTTATCCAACCATTCTTTTAACAACTTAATAAATTTTATAAACCTACTGCTTATAAAATTCCATTTATAACTTCACCGTTTATAATTCTATAAATTTCATTCATTTATGAAATTCATTCACAATTCATTCTAACACTTATAAAAACTCGTTTTATAATTCAAATATTATAATTTATAAATATCAATTTATAAAACTCTTATACAAATCAATTTATACTATTATTCTTTTAAAACATCTTTAATCCCCTTTATAATTTCACCATTTTGATTTATAAAATAATCAAATTTTATGAATCCTAATTTTAAGCTTTTTATAATAAATTCTAAAATCCCAATTTAACTATTTTATAAAATCTTTAGCCTCATATTTTCAAAAATCAACCTTTAACTATATTTCTCAAAAACCATAATTTTTATAATATAAAAATTAGAACGTTTATTTATGTAACGACCCGTTAAATTTGATGATATTTAATGAATTAATTTAATACGATTTCTAACCTAATTTAGAATAAAATAAAAGTCTTAAGATTTTATTTGAATAAATGTAGGAATTAGATATTGTAATTGAATGTTAACAATTTAATAGTTACATGGAAATAGATTTGAATGATGTAAATTTGCACCCCGTGTTATAAGTTAAATATAAGAAACCAATATAAATGTTGAATCAGTGAATATTAATAAAAATATTTACTAAAATGGAATTCATTTAATATAAAATAAATAGTGGAGATTGTACATTTGGTTGTAATAATAAATAGTGACTAAATAAGAAGGACCGTGGAATAAATCAATGCAATAAGTGTTGATAAGTAAATTTATTGAATGTTGTCTATAATAAATGTACTTAAATTTGTAATAAATTGTTTGCCTAGGGAATTTATGTATTGATAAGCTATAACTAAATTTGAAGTTTGTTAGTAAATAGAAAATAAGAAGACTATGGCAACTGGTAAATTAATAAATGAATACTAATAATAAAGTAGTAATTAATGCATATGTTTTGGACATTGGTGATAATTACAAAGTTTTACCTATTCATCTAATTTATTTATTTAAATCTAAACCTATGGCAACATTTTGTTAATAAATGTTGTAAGTGAATTTGGATATAAAAGGATAACAAGTGTTTAGGTTAACCATTTATTTTATTTAGTTAAGAATGGAAATAGTTTGAAATAGATCTGAATTAATTATTTTGGTTGTTTATGTGTCTAGTAATAAAGGAGAATTTATAAGGAATAAAGAATGCACAAATGAAATGTATTATAATCCAAAGGTTATTTATACCCACAAAATGTTTAAGTACTGTATAGAAAAAGTCTAAATCGATAAATGAATTTATTGAGGTTCAAATTTATAATTTATAACATTTAATGTAGACTTAATTTCAATTAACTGGTTTAATAGTGCAGTTAGCGTAGGTTTGTTTGGTAGTTGAAATGGTTAATTCTATTAGGTGAAGTTAAGGCTAATTCTATTTATAATTTGACCTATTGTTGATATAGATTTTAGGAAGCAGGATCTATAAATCAAATTGAGTATTAGATTCAAAAATTGCATTTATTGCATAAATAAAGGGAATTTAACGTTAAATTTTACGTTATTGAATTAAAAAGGAATTTGTGGATATTAAAGTGAAAACATAGACATGTTAAAGGGCATCTTTGATTGGATTTAAGTTGAGAGTATAAAAGCATAAGATTTAATAAATGAGTTTTGAGAAATTTATTTATAATTCCTTAATTTGAGGAAGCGGAGAAATTAATACTGAAATTGATAGACTTGTCAATTTTAATTCACATCTAAACTTATCAAATCATTAGAATTGGTTTAAGAAATATATAAGCAATAAAATTTGGTCAATTTTAGAATTTAATATAAAATTTGGATTTTATAATTTATTTTAATTTAATTAATGAATATAAAAATAGCCATTTTGGCCGCGGACTCGGATTTCGACGAAACCAGTTTCATCGGATCCGTATCGGTGAATTATTATAGGGTTTCAAGTTTCGGATCGATCGGACCTGTCGTTTGATCGTACGGACGCGAAACGCCTTGAAATCAATTTTATTTAAAATCAATTTGAAATCAATTTGGAAATTTTGTTTTCAGCATAACTTCTTCATACGACCAAATTTGGACGTGAAACTTTTTCCATCGCGTTTAGAATATTTTAAAATACCTATTTTGATATATGGGTTTGACAAATTTCGTTCCGGTGTCAGAACGGGCTTTTTGGGCAACTACCGTTTAGCACGTTCGTTATCCGTACCCACCTAGCCTTCTTCTATTTGTCTATATATATGCGATCATAAACCGTAGCCTCCTTTCTATTGTCATTGTCTGTACGTTCATTTTCTTCATCTCTTTCTCTTCCTCAATGGTTGCAAAACCTAGATCTACTCCAATTCAAAAAAAACAATGAAAATTCAAACTCTCCAGAAAAATTCTCAAAAATATATATGTTGTAGTTTGCATCAATACGAATCTACGGGTGGCTTCTGTTTCTGAAATTGATGCTCGGTTCAACCAGTAATCGTGGTCAAACCTTGGAATTTCGAAAACCCATATGTTTGATTTGGGGCTTTTCGATTTGGGCTTCTATCGGAGAAATTGAAAGATGGGTATTGGAGCACTCATCAAAAGGAGTCGATAATTGGTAGTCTCGTGACCTAGCATCGACTGTGGTGGCTGAATTTGGGGTTTTAGGGTTTCGGCAACCCTAATTGGGGGCGGCGGTTGCAACCGGTGATGGTCAAACGTTGGCGTGGGGGCATGAGGCCGAGGTGCGCGAGTTCATTGAGGGGAGTGGCTTGGTCGATGGATGTCTCAGGCGAAGGCAAGGGACGGTCAACGTTGGCAGGGGGAGGTGATTCGCGTGCGTGTAAACCTAGGCGCGCGTTTGAAGATGATGACGTGGATGATGTTATGTATGTAATTGTGTTCCATTCTCTTTTATTTAATATTGTTTTTCAATCGAATTTTCGACATAACTTTCGCGTACGAACTTCGATACACGCGATTTTTCTTTTGTTAGGATCGAAATTTAATTCCGGACTTGATGACGCTGGTTTGGACGAATTCCGAGACGGACGAATTTTTGGGTTTAAATCGAATTTAAATTCGATTTAAATTCAAAAGGTGAGTGTTTAAACCCACTCACAACTACTAGAAGCTTTTATGTTTGTTAAATTAATTTTAGAAATGAATAGAAATTTATTTATGAGTATTTGGCATGTTTATTTCACTCATATTTGTTGAGTTGCATTTATTAAATTTAACTGTTAATTTAATTTATTTATTGCGTATTAATTGATAGTTAGAATTTATTTGTTTGCCTATAAACTGCTAGTTAACAGTTATATAGATTATTACTGAATATAAACTGTTAGATTAATAGTTGTTAAATTTAATCTGAATAAAATTGCAAGTTATTACCTGTTATATATTATCAAATATAAATTGTTATTGATTGATATTGCTTGATGATTGTGATTGGATGATGGGTGATGTTGATGGATGTTTTATTGTATATCATTAAATTGCAAATTATCATGCAGATTTCCTTTCATTCGGGATTGTGGTTTGAAATGATATACAACCGCAAAATTTTATATCTTTTAAATTGCGGATTGAAATGATAAATATCCGTATCACTTGACCATAGGATAGAAAATTATATACAGGCACCGCGGTCTATATATAACTATTTTAATGTGATTTCTACGGTTTGGATGGAATACGGTTTATAATAATCTTAAATTTTATATTGTATAAATATTATTCTTCCATATATATACATATGAAGTTGAAAATTTTGAAATTAAAAGGTGTATAAATCTCTTTATTAAAAATGGAAAAAAATTTAAGAAAATGGAGTTTGATAATTTATATCATATGTTTAAATGTTAAGTTTGGAAATTTTAAGATATGATAATTATAATTGGATTTTTCCCAAGATAAATTGAAATGAATATTCTAGTATAATTTGAATTGAAAAAAAATATATATTTTATTACTAGAAATTGGAGTTTTTATTTATTTATGGATTTTATGTGAATATTCAAGACTAATTAATAGAACATTCGATTTGTTGAAAGAATAAAATCCAACTTTAGTTTGAAATATTAATACTCCAAATGGATATACGTATATATATATATATATATATATATATATATATATATATATATAAATTGAAGTGGTTTTGGAACTCGAGAGAGATAATACAAATTTTGGGTTAGACTTTAATAAAGAAATGTATTTGTAAAGCCATGAGAACTATTTTCTTTACAAAGTAACATTTAAGTTAAACCTTTTAATTCATATACCGTTGAATATCCAAACCATTCAAGTTTTAAAAGTTATGGTTTTAAATTATGAATTTCGAAATATTATGCTTTGAAAGGATATTTGGCTTTCAGACGTTATAAATTTTAAAGCATTTGGATTTTTGAAAGGGTTTATATTTGGGATAAAGGATATCATATTGTTTTGGGTTTTAAAATGATATCGTATTCATAATTTTAAAATGGAAATGTTTATTCTGGTTTTAAAGTATGAGCTATTTTTAAATGACCGCGGTGTTATAATAACGATGGGTTGGCAAAGAGACCGGGATCGGATATGGACATACTCTCTGTCGATACCGAAAACCACTTTGACTAACCGTGTACGCGGTGGAGATTCCAGAATGAAGTAGGTTGGTGGCAACGATTTCTGTAAGGTAAATACGTGGACCCGACTCCCGTGAGTTGGCATAAGGTGGCTAAAACAGGAGCGATCGACGGGTTAATGAGGTCATTCCTCTGATCGGACACTCCTCTTCGATATTATACTTTGACTTTGGATTGATTCAGTGGCCACTTCTATTTTTTATTTTGGGGGAGTTTGTTCGAGGTGGGCGGTAGCTGCGGCTACACGTTTCCGTCGGCCCGGAAGCGTAATTGGTATATCTACCCTGGCATTGCCTAGTTGTGCCGTGTCACCTACCATACCGAGCCTTGTACGAGTTTGGATTTCTCCCGTAGCCCGTGTGGTATCCTCTGGTGGCTTCCCGATCAGGAGGGACTATGATATTGGATGGACTACTGGGCTATTACGTGTTAAGGGAATATTGGGTCACTCCTTAACGCTATTAAAAAGTATGTTTATTTTACTATTAGACACTATTATAATAGCGCGATATACTACATAGTAAACAGTTTAACGGATCCTTAGGAGATGTAAATCCCGAGCATCTCTTGAGTTACTGTACTCATATTTAATTCTGTTAATTTAACTCACATAAGATCTTTTAGTTCTGACTCGAGTGTTTTTGTCTTTTCAATTCGCTCGGGTCAGTCCGAGCATTTCAGGATCGAAGATTTTAGCTTTGGAGGACGAAGACGAAGGATTCGTATCATTATTATCTATTGTATTGCACCACACTCATTCTGTTCCGCTGCATTGATTGTATTGGTATGTGTAACTCTGATAATTATTGTATAAAGAAGAATCAACTGTTTTGTAACCTTTTATGAATTGTATATTTATTATTATATTTTATCCTTCCGCTGTGAGATTCTATTTTGTTTTATTTCTTCTCTGTTTTTCTTATTTACCCCATAACATTTCGCCCTTCCGTATGCATTGAATTGGCACGTGTGTCGGTTTAAAGTGTGCGAAAAGGCGGGACGTTACAGTTGGTATCAGAGCCTGGTTTAGCGATAAACCTTAGCTTGGTGGGGTTTGACTCTTTGTTAATAAGGTAGTAATACCCTATGGGAGTCGCTGAGTGTATATATATGAGAGAGCGTATTTGTTAGTGTTATAAAAAGATTTTGATATTGTGTTAATCTGTTCCGTTTTGTATTTATAAATTCTGGTTGACGCATGGGACGCTATGTCATCAATAGGGATTTCTAAACACTTAATAGGACAGACCGACATAATATTTGTTTTTAATATAGGTGAATGAAATAATTTTGCCTATTATATTTTCTATATATAAAAATATTTTTATAAGATATATATATATATTTGGTTGCTATAGATTGGGTGTTAGGAAATAAAAATATTTATAATAATTGAAGCTAAGTTGAAATTATAATAAATCAAATTGGAGATTTTAGAACTTAAGTCCGGGATTTTTAAAATCTGCTTTCAAAGGATTTATGAAGTATAATGATTTGGTTTATAAGTATTTTTTTTATAAATATTTAGTATAATTCGGAAGAATTGTTTTAAAGAAGATTTTGGAGAAAATAAATTTTTGTACTTTCCTTTCTGTCGTTGGAAAATAAATTTCGGTGATGGCGGCCGCATCATCGACTTTCATTTTCGAGTTTCGAAGGGGAAAGGCCACGGTAGTAAATTCTACTACAGATTTATTTTGAAATTATCTATAAAAAAAATTGTTTTGAATATAATTAGAGGCATGTAAGTTATAAGAATATATCGATCTATTGAAATTTAACCCGGTATTTATTTCTTAAATTTCCACTAATTAATTAATAAATTGTTTCAATTATTGTAGTGAAACGAAAGATTAGTAAATAAATAATTAGAACCCTTAAATGAAGTAAAAATTTAATATAATAAATAGATAAGAAAATGAAAATAAGTGTTGTAAACCTTAGAAATTGAATTAATGAAAATCTTTATTGATAAATATTTGATGCTACAAAGTTGTAAAGGTAAGTTTAATTAAAATGTATTATAATTGAAACAATTGAAAGGAAGCATTAAATAAATTAAAGGGTAAGCTGAAATTGTAACTTATAAGAAAGGTAAAACTTATTGAACAATGAATAAATTAATAGTTTCAATTACTGTTGTGAATTGGAACGTAGCTAATATATAAATTTCACCCTCTGAAGGAAATAAGAGATTTTATGATAGGATATTCATGGTATTAAATGAAATTTGAAATTGGTAACCTACGAAATAAGGAATAATTATTATTGAAACATTTAATTAACCATAGGTAAATAGAAACTTGTATAAATTTCAAGTATATTCTTTAAAACATATATAACTTACCAAATATTAAAAGTTGAAATGTTTAATAAGAAGTGGAATTTGTACAAGTAGAAATTGGAAATAATGAAAGAATTTATTGGTATAAACTTAAGGGAAATTTATAAAACGAATATATATTTATTGAACCATTAATTAATAAAAAGGAATTGAGAAGAAACTTGTGAATTTTCACTTACATTCTTAAAACATACATAACTTACCATATAATAAAAGTTGCAATGTTAGTAAGAAAATGTAAGGGAAAATCTTACAAGTGAAGTTTGAGATAATTAAGGTATTCAATAAATTTGCTGTTATTAATGAGAATTAATTGTATAAACTTAAGTTAAATTGGAAAGTTTACTATATAAGGAAAGGTAAGTAGTATAAATAGATGATGTAAACTTTAGTCAGTAAATTGGAATACAAATATGATAAATTTTGTAATAAATGGAAAATGAAAATTGTAAGAAATAAAGAAATCACTCCATAAATGAAAGAAAGAAAATCAAACCAGTGAAGCATGGAATAAATAAAAATGAAAATAAAAGAGAAACTGTTATATGAATGAAAGGATCAAACAGCTAATGTATGAAATGAAAATTTATAATGAGTTGGTTGATTTGTTGATTTGAATTGGTATTGTTTGATTATGGTTGGTCGGGTAGGAAATTTGAAGTATTGGATGAATAAATAATCTATTTTGTTCCATTTAAGACTGTTGAGTAAATGATGCACTTGATAGTTATTTTTCATTCCGTACAATTTCAGATTTTGAACCCGAACAACTATTGTTTGTTTGATTGAATGATTGTTTGTTTTGTTGTGTGTGTTGTTTGTTAAAATTGATAGTTAGTGTATTGATTGGATATTAATGATTGAATCCACTTAAATATTTCACTTTAAAATAAATATTTAACCTTTTAGATTATATAAGTGTAATGCAGATTATGGAAACAACTGCTACTGTTTTGGTTCCATAATAATAAGCGTATATTGCCCGACAAATAGATACGTTTTTAGATTACGTTTTATAACGCTATTTTATATAGTTGCCCGTGTTGGGATATAATATTTTGATAATATTTGTAATATATTTGTTATATTTTGATATTATATTTTCTCCAGAGTCTCTCTGTACAAAGGAGACTCTGCCAAAATTTTCCGTAAATTTTGGACTTAAAATTTTGTTGAAAATATTTTCCCAACTTTAATTATTTAAGTATAAAAGAATATAATGATTTTAAACAGGTATATTTTATTTAAGAAAATTAATTTAGTAAAATATTGTTTATAAGTTAAAATTTGAAATAAGATGTACTGTTTATTAAATTTTTCTTTCTCCCTTCTTTTTCCTTTTCGGGGACGAAAAGTTTTGAGTGGGGGAGAGTGTAACGACCCGTTAAATTTGATGATATTTAATGAATTAATTTAATACGATTTCTAACCTAATTTAGAATAAAATAAAAGTCTTAAGATTTTATTTGAATAAATGTAGGAATTAGATATTGTAATTGAATGTTAACAATTTAATAGTTACATGGAAATAGATTTGAATGATGTAAATTTGCACCCCGTATTATAAGTTAAATATAAGAAACCAATATAAATGTTGAATCAGTGAATATTAATAAAAATATTTACTAAAATGGAATTCATTTAATATAAAATAAATAGTGGAGATTGTACATTTGATTGTAATAATAAATAGTGACTAAATAAGAAGGACCGTGGAATAAATCAATGCAATAAGTGTTGATAAGTAAATTTATTGAATGTTGTCTATAATAAATGTACTTAAATTGGTAATAAATTGTTTGCCTAGGGAATTTATGTATTGATAAGCTATAACTAAATTTGAAGTTTGTTAGTAAATAGAAAATAAGAAGACTATGGCAACTGGTAAATTAATAAATGAATACTAATAATAAAGTAGTAATTAATGCATATGTTTTGGACATTGGTGATAATTACAAAGTTTTACCTATTCATCTAATTTATTTATTTAAATCTAAACCTATGGCAACATTTTGTTAATAAATGTTGTAAGTGAATTTGGATATAAAAGGATAACAAGTGTTTAGGTTAACCATTTATTTTATTTAGTTAAGAATGGAAATAGTTTGAAATAGATCTGAATTAATTATTTTGGTTGTTTATGTGTCTAGTAATAAAGGAGAATTTATAAGGAATAAAGAATGCACAAATGAAATGTATTATAATCCAAAGGTTATTTATACCCACAAAATGTTTAAGTACTGTATAGAAAAAGTCTAAATCAATAAATGAATTTATTGAGGTTCAAATTTATAATTTATAACATTTAATGTAGACTTAATTTCAATTAACTGGTTTAATAGTGCAGTTAGCGTAGGTTTGTTTGGTAGTTGAAATGGTTAATTCTATTAGGTGAAGTTAAGGCTAATTCTATTTATAATTTGACCTATTGTTGATATAGATTTTAGGAAGCAGGATCTATAAATCAAATTGAGTATTAGATTCAAAAATTGCATTTATTGCATAAATAAAGGGAATTTAACGTTAAATTTTACGTTATTGAATTAAAAAGGAATTTGTGGATATTAAAGTGAAAACATAGACATGTTAAAGGGCATCTTTGATTGGATTTAAGTTGAGAGTATAAAAGCATAAGATTTAATAAATGAGTTTTGAGAAATTTATTTATAATTCCTTAATTTGAGGAAGCGGAGAAATTAATACTGAAATTGATAGACTTGTCAATTTTAATTCACATCTAAACTTATCAAATCATTAGAATTGGTTTAAGAAATATATAAGCAATAAAATTTGGTCAATTTTAGAATTTAATATAAAATTTGGATTTTATAATTTATTTTAATTTAATTAATGAATATAAAAATAGCCATTTTGGCCGCGGACTCGAATTTCGACGAAACCAGTTTCATCGGATCCGTATCGGTGAATTATTATAGGGTTTCAAGTTTCGGATCGATCGGACCTGTCGTTTGATCGTACGGACGCGAAACGCGTTGAAATCAATTTTATTTAAAATAAATTTGAAATCAATTTGGAAATTTTGTTTTCAGCATAACTTCTTCATACGACCAAATTTGGACGTGAAACTTTTTCCATCGCGTTCAGAATATTTTAAAATACCTATTTGGATATATGGGTTTGACAAATTTCGTTCCCGTGTCAGAACGGGCTTTTTGGGCCAACTACCGTTTAGCACGTTCGTTATCCGTACCCACCTAGCCTTCTTCTATTTGTCTATATATATATGCGATCATAAACCCTAGCCTCCTTTCTATTGTCATTGTCTGTACGTTCATTTTCTTCATCTCTTTCTCTTCCTCAATGGTTGCAAAACCTAGATCTACTCCAATTCAAAAAAAACAATGAAAATTCAAACTCTCCAGAAAAATTCTCAAAAAAATATATGTTGTAGTTTGCATCAATACGAATCTACAGGTGGCTTCTGTTTCTGAAATTGATGCTCGGTTCAACCAGAAATCGCGGTCAAACCTTGGAATTTCGAAAACCCATATGTTTGATTTGGGGCTTTTCGATTTGGGCTTCTATCGGAGAAATTGAAAGATGGGTATTGGAGCACTCATCAAAAGGAGTCGATAGGTGGTAGTCTCGTGACCTAGCATCGACTGTGGTGGCTGAATTTGGGGTTTTAGGGTTTCGGCAACCCTAATTGGAGGCGGCGGTTGCAACCGGTGATGGTCAAACGTTGGCGTGGGGGCATGAGGCCGAGGTGCGCGAGTTCATTGAGGGGAGTGGCTTGGTCGATGGATGTCTCAGGCGAAGGCAAGGGACGGTCAAACGTTGGCAGGGGGAGGTGATTCGCGTGCGTGTAAACCTGGGCGCGCGTTTGAAGATAATGACGTGGATGATGTTGTGTATGTAATTGTGTTCCATTCTCTTTTATTTAATATTGTTTTTCAATCGAATTTTCGACATAACTTTCGCGTACGAACTCCGATTCACGCGATTTTTCTTTTGTTAGGATCGAAATTTAATTCCGGACTTGATGACGCTGGTTTGGACGAATTCCGAGACGGGCGAATTTTTGGGTTTAAATCGAATTTAAATTCGATTTAAATTCAAAAGGTGAGTGTTTAAACCCACTCACAACTACTAGAAGCTTTTATGTTTGTTAAATTAATTTTAGAAATGAATAGAAATTTATTTATGAGTATTTGGCATGTTTATTTCACTCATATTTGTTGAATTGCATTTATTAAATTTAACTGTTAATTTAATTTATTTATTGCGTATTAATTGATAGTTAGAATTTATTTGTTTGCCTATAAAGTGCTAGTTAACAGTTATATAGATTATTATTGAATATAAACTGTTAGATTAATAGTTGTTAAATTTAATCTGAATAAAATTGCCAGTTATTACCTGTTATATATTATCAAATATAAATTGTTATTGATTGATATTGCTTGATGATTGTGATTGGATGATGGGTGATGTTGATGGATGTTTTATTGTATATCATTAAATTGCAAATTATCATGCAGATTTCCTTTCATTCGGGATTGTGGTTTGAAATGATATACAACCGCAAAATTTTATATCTTTTAAATTGCGGATTGAAATGATAAATATCCGTATCACTTGACCATAGGATAGAAAATTATATACAGGCACCGCGGTCTATATATAACTATTTTAATGTGATTTCTACGGTTTGGATGGAATACGGTTTATAATAATCTTAAATTTTATATTGTATAAATATTATTCTTCCATATATATACATATGAAGTTGAAAATTTTGAAATTAAAAGGTGTATAAATCTCTTTATTAAAAATGGAAAAAAATTTAAGAAAATGGAGTTTGATAATTTATATCATATGTTTAAATGTTAAGTTTGGAAATTTTAAGATATGATAATTATAATTGGATTTTTCCCAAGATAAATTGAAATGAATATTCTAGTATAATTTGAATTGAAAAAAAATATATATATTATTACTAGAAATTGGAGTTTTTATTTATTTATGGATTTTATGTGAATATTCAAGACTAATTAATAGAACATTCGATTTGTTGAAAGAATAAAATCCAACTTTAGTTTGAAATATTAATACTCCAAATGGATATACGTATATATATATATATATATATATATATATATATATATATATATATATAAATTGAAGTGGTTTTGGAACTCGAGAGAGATAATACAAATTTTGGGTTAGACTTTAATAAAGAAATGTATTTGTAAAGCCATGAGAACTATTTTCTTTACAAAGTAACATTTAAGTTAAACCTTTTAATTCATATACCGTTGAATATCCAAACCATTCAAGTTTTAAAAGTTATGGTTTTAAATTATGAATTTCGAAATATTATGTTTTGAAAGGATATTTGGCTTTCAGACGTTATAAATTTTAAAGCATTTGGATTTTTGAAAGGGTTTATATTTGGGATAAAGGATATCATATTGTTTTGGGTTTTAAAATGATATCGTATTCATAATTTTAAAATGGAAATGTTTATTCTGGTTTTAAAGTATGAGCTATTTTTAAATGACCGCGGTGTTATAATAACGATGGGTTGGCAAAGAGACCGGGATCGGATATGGACATACTCTCTGTCGATACCGAAAACCACTTTGACTAACCGTGTACGCGGTGGAGATTCCAGAATGAAGTAGGTTGGTGGCGACGATTTCTGTAAGGTAAATACGTGGACCCGACTCCCGTGAGTTGGCATAAGGTGGCTAAAACAGGAGCGATCGACGGGTTAATGAGGTCATTCCTCTGATCGGACACTCCTCTTCGATATTATACTTTGACTTTGGATTGATTCAGTGGCCACTTCTATTTTTGATTTTGGGGGAGTTTGTTCGAGGTGGGCGGTAGCTGCGGGCCCGGAAGCGTAATTGGTATATCTACCCTGGCATTGCCTAGTTGTGCCGTGTCACCTACCATACCGAGCCTTGTACGAGTTTGGATTTCTCCCGTAGCCCGTGTGGTATCCTCTGGTGGCTTCCCGATCAGGAGGGACTATGATATTGGATGGACTACTGGGACTATTACGTGTTAAGGGAATATTGGGTCACTCCTTAACGCTATTAAAAAGTATGTTTATTTTACTATTAGACACTATTATAATAGTGCGATATACTACATAGTAAATAGTTTAACGGATCCTTAGGAGATGTAAATCCCGAGCATCTCTTGAGTTACTGTACTCATATTTAATTCTGTTAATTTAACTCACATAAGATCTTTTAGTTCTGACTCGAGTGTTTTTGTCTTTTCAATTCGCTCGGGTCAGTCCGAGCATTTCAGGATCGAAGATTTTAGCTTTGGAGGACGAAGACGAAGGATTCGTATCATTATTATCTATTGTATTGCACCACACTCATTCTGTTCCGCTGCATTGATTGTATTGGTATGTGTAACTCTGATATTTATTGTATAAAGAAGAATCAACTGTTTTGTAACCTTTTATGAATTGTATATTTATTATTATATTTTATCCTTCCGCTGTGAGATTCTATTTTGTTTTATTTCTTCTCTGTTTTTCTTATTTACCCCATAACATTTCGCCCTTCCGTATGCATTGAATTGGCACATGTGTCGGTTTAAAGTGTACGAAAAGGCGGGACTTTACAATTTATTTAAAATGAATCAATTCCAAAAATATTTTATAAACGTATACTTTCAAAAATCACTTTGAAATCCTTTTAAAATTCCAAAACTTGGTCCAATGATGCTACATACCAAATAGTCAATCACGACAACAACAATATCATATATCGATATGATAATCCATCAAATATCAAAATATCTGAAATCAAATAAATACTGTTGAGGAATCCAGTTGGATCCCCCCAACCTGTTTCCTGCATCCACAAACATTAGCATAATACCAATTCCGCTTCAGTAAGGAATTGTCGCGGTATATGGGATTTAAAATATTATCCGCTTAATAGACGACGCAATAGGGTCTCATCCGCTATACAAATGCGGAAAATCAATAACTCCAGTATATACATATGCCAATATATATATATATTGCTATCATATATAATACCAATTTCACTGTTTATGAAATATTCGCGGTATATGTTTTTAATAAATAACATCCGCTTACTAACGGCGCATAATGTCTATTTTAACAATCAATAGATATCAATCATCATTCGAACATGCATTCAAATATTTTAAATCTAACTACTTAAAATAAAATCGAAACCGATTCGATTGAGTGAGAAGTTCTCACCTTGATTTCAATTTCGTTTTAGCGATTTATTTCGAATAAAATTAAATGGACGTTTAATTTTACCTGAAATTCTCACTAACTCCAAACGACTCCAATCCAATTCCATCGCGTAGTGCTCGTCCATACGATTCCAACGCTTCTTGTTTCGCACGTTTTCGATCTCGTATGAAAGAGATATCATATTTTAAAGTTTGAACAATTATAATATAAATAAATTACATATTTTCTTTTAAAATTTCAACCTAATTATCTCAGGCCGTTGATTTCATCATGGAAGCATCACGGCCATGCAATGCATCTTCCCCATCGTGAGTCTCTCCAGGTTCGAACGAACCCATGCTCGCGTGAAACCCTAGATGGTCGCGCCTCCTACCAACCTCCAGACCCCATCATACCACTGCCATTCGACTCGCCCCGCCTTGCTTCTCCACCGCCCTGAGCCTCGTCGAGCTCGGTCGAGCCTAGGCATTGAAAAACGTGAATGAAGGCCGTGACTTCCAGCTCCAATTGTCGCCAATCCATCGAGTTATTTACGATCTCCACCGTACACATCGTAGATCTCACTGCCCTCTACCAATCTCCAGTTGAAAAATTCTTGAAACGAGGCTTGGATTTGAAGAAAACGAGGGGGGAAGATGAACAATTTTCGGCCATGGGTTGAGGGGGTGGCGGGTGCATTAGGTTTAGGGTTATAGTTTTTTATTTATTTATTTTTTGTGAATTTAGGCCCTATTTATAGAAAACGAACGACACTATTCATCCGGGTTTTCTAAACCCCGATTCACGCGCCGTAACCATCGTTTCTAGGGTTTACCCTGCGTTCCGGACACAATGGAACAGGTTTCGGAAGCTAATTCGGTCATCTGTGCGAGTTATGGCAATAAACGTTCAATTTAAATTAAACCGATTTAAACGATTTTCTAGGCGTTTTAATTTGTACCGGACAAACGGTAAATCCAATTGACACGAAATTTGAAACCTTACAATAATATCACATTTCGGATCCGATGAAACTAGCTTCGTCGAAATCCGAGACTATTTGAAAAATGACTATTTTAACTCGCCAAATTAATATTAAAAACAATTCGATACATTTCGAGCTGCCACGATCAAACGATAACTCCGAGTGCTACGAAAATTGAAATCCGGTAATAACTATACGGATCCAATGAAACTAGTTTCGTCCAATTCTGAGACTGTTCAAAAATTGGCTAATTTCACTAGTCGATTAAATATTAAAATATTCAATTTTCACAAATTAACTTTTAATTCGATTTTAAAAGTTCTATAACATCATTCTAACTCCAATATGATATAATAAAATTTTACATATCATTTTCAATCATACTTAACTCAATTTTCAATTATTTCCATAATTTAACATATTAAATTATCGATTTAATTATTCAATTAAATCCAATAATTCGAAATAAAATTTATTCGACTTATAAATTTCACTTATTAATATTTAAAATTAATTAAATATTCAAATTTTAATAACTGGGTCGTTACAATCTTCCCCCCTTAAAAGAATTTCGTCCTCGAAACTAACAAGTAAGAAAAGTTACAGAATTTATTAACTTTCCGAAATCCATAGTTAAACTTCTTACAATAACTTTACTAAGTTTTCCAATCATACTTAGTTATCTTTTCAAAAGCAACTACTATTGTTTAACTTTCAATTCCAAATCAAAGTTAAAGTTTTCAAAACTTTTCAATTTTCTCAAATTTTTCTAACGCCTTAAATTTCCGAAAAAATTCGCCATAGTCTCCTTTGTGCGGCTCGATCCGAAAAAAAATGACAGTATATATATCACAAATATACATCTCATCAAGTAATGAGGCATCCCGCAGGGAAAAAAGTATAAAAGTACGGTATGTAATCCGAGATATGTACCTTATATTTTATTAGCAAGCATATACGGCTAATATAGCGCGAAAGCGAGCTCCAAATGCGAAGCAAACGCGATCCGCACCTACTAAACACTCAACAAACAACATGAGAATCATGTATATATGAAAATAGTATCAATATACAACATATAGCAACATAATAACTATACATGCCAACATAGCAAATGAAACAAAAGCAATATATTCAACCATCAGCCGACTAGCATTCATAACCAATAAATATTCATTCATATTCTCATTAATATTCAATGAAATGGTTTTCAATTTAAATCACATTTGATTCATTAACAGTGGATGTTCTTAGTAACATTCATTTTCGATTAGTTTGCATTCACTAATTCATATTCAAGTTGGTTCACTTCCAAATCAACTTCAATTCTATTCAAGATTCATTTAACTTCCAATTGAATTTCAATTACTTTAGCTTCCAATTTCATTAAATCAATTTCATTAACACTTAATGAATTATATACAATCAACTAACAATCATATAACAACCAATGTTTATTAATTACAACCAAATTCCTTTGCTTATATTCATTCATTTTGGTTTAACACCATCACTTTCAATTGGTTTAATTAATTGATTTTTATTCAACTATTCAACTTTCAATAACATTAGATTTTAATGAATTAACACTTATATTCATTATTTCCATACCAATTATTCACATTTAATTGATTAATATTCAATCCATTCATTCAATTCAATTACAAAAGTTGAATTTCATTTACATAACTTAAGTTCATATCTATCCGAATAACGAGCGCAATAATTTAAAAATAAGTGTAGCATTCAAATTCAACAAATCACAACAAATACCTTTCAAAGGTAAATATTGATAGTCGATTATTGAACTATCAATGGATATGCACAACATCACCAGATTCCAAATAATTTTCCAAATTATTTATTTCCCAAAAATATCTTTACAAGATATAAAATTTCAATATCTCAAAAATAAATCAATATTTATTTTTAAACGAATTCCACTTTCTTTTATAAATTCCATAGTGAATTTATATTTCAAAATATTTATGAATAAACGATTTCAATTATTCATTTTCAATTTATCTTCAAAAAGATAAATTCTCAAAATATTCACTTTATATTGGAAAACATTTCCATACTTATTTATTCATAAGTAATTCACAAATTTTATTTATTTTCAACCTTTGGAAAATATTCAATATACTTAAATCGAAATTAAGTATATATTTCATTCTTTAAGGAAATCATTCTCTTAAACATATTTATTTGGGCCCAAAACGAATGTTGCGTAGAACATCGTTACGACGTCCCAAAATCACTAGTATAGGGATTCGAAATTAAAATAGATATATAAATCCCAATACTATACAAAACATTTCCTTTCGGAAATCATTTACTATAACAACAGTGTTATAGTCCACCATTTCCTTCTATTTCTCGAAAACATCTATTTCAACAATAAATGTTGAAATCTATGGTTTCGAACCATAACAAATTTAAAAAAAAACATCGTTAGATCGTTTTAATTCTATTTAAAATATCACACTCTAAACATTTTCTTTAACATCTTATTCACTATTCAAAAACGTGAATATACTACGTTAACAGATTTCATCCTTTTATTCATTTTATTTCAAAGGATTATTCACAGTCAAAAACGTGAATATAACTCCATAAATAAGTTATAACAATTTACTTATCAAAATAAGTCGTTTGCGAATTTATAAAACAACGTTTATAAATTCTATTTCTATTTATTTTATAACTACTTCCTTTTATAAACCTCCTTTATTAACCTATTCACTTTATAACTCAATTATAAACCAAAGGTTCATATTATAAGTTAAATGCTTATAATTTATTTGTTTGCAAAATCGTTCCTTTGAACTTCATAATTATAAATCTTATAACTTATAAGATTCAATTATTTATCCAACCATTCTTTTAACAACTTAATAAATTTTATAAACCTACTGCTTATAAAATTCCATTTATAACTTCACCGTTTATAATTCTATAAATTTCATTCACTTATGAAATTCATTCACAATTCATTCTAACACTTATAAAAACTCGTTTTATAATTCAAATATTATAATTTATAAATATCAATTTATAAAACTCTTATATAAATCAATTTATACTATTATTCTTTTAAAACATCTTTAATCCCCTTTATAATTTCACCATTTTGATTTATAAAATAATCAAATTTTATGAATCCTAATTTTAATCTTTTTATAATAAATTCTAAAATCCCAATTTAACTATTTTATAAAATCATTAGCCTCATATTTTCAAAAATCAACCTTTAACTATATTTCTCAAAAACCATAATTTTTATAATATAAAAATTAGAACGTTTATTTATTTAAAATGAATCAATTCCAAAAATATTTTATAAACGTATACTTTCAAAAATCACTTTGAAATCCTTTTAAAATTCCAAAACTTGGTCCAATGATGCTACATACCAAATAGTCAATCACGACAACAACAATATCATATATCGATATGATAATCCATCAAATATCAAAATATCTGAAATCAAATAAATACTGTTGAGGAATCCAGTTGGATCCCCCCAACCTGTTTCCTGCATCCACAAACATTAGCACAATACCAATTCCGCTCCAGTACGGAATTATCGCGGTATATGTGATTTAAAATATTATCCGCTTAATAGACGACGCAATAGGGTCTCATCCGCTATACAAATGCGGGAAATCAATAACTCCAATATATACATATGCCAATATATATATATATATATATATATTGCTATCATATATAATACCAATTTCACTGTTTATGTAATATTCGCGGTATATGTTTTTAATAAATAACATCCGCTTACTAACGGCGCATAATGTCTATTTTAACAATCAATAGATATCAATCATCATTCGAACATGCATTCAAATATTTTAAATCTAACTACTTAAAATAAAATCGAAACCGATTCGATTGAGTGAGAAGTTCTCACCTTGATTTCAATTTCGTTTTAGCGATTTATTTCGAATAAAATTAAACGGACGTTTAATTTTACCCGAAATTCTCACTAACTCCAAACAACTCCAATCCAATTCTATCGCGTAGTGCTCGTCCATACGATTCCAACGCTTCTTGTTTCGGGCGTTTTCGATCTCGTATGAAAGAGATATCATATTTTAAAGTTTGAACAATTATAATATAAATAAATTACAAATTTTCTTTTAAAATTTCAACCTAACTATCTCAGGCCGTTAATTTCATCATGGAAGCATCAGGGCCGTGCAATGCATCTTCCCCATCGCGCGTCTCTCCAGGTTCGAACGAACCCATGCTCGCGTGAAACCCTAGATGGCCGCGCCTCCTACCAACCTCCAGACCCCATCATACCACTGCCATTCGACTCGCCCCACCTTGCTTCTCCACCGCCCTGAGCCTCGTCGAGCTCGGTCGAGCCTAGGCATTGAAAAACGTGAATGAAGGCCATGACTTCCAGTTCCAATTGTCGCCAATCCATCGAGTTATTTACGATCTCCACCGTACACATCGTAGATCTCACTGCCCTCTACCAATCTCCAGTTGAAAAATTCTTGAAACGAGGCTTGGATTTGAAGAAAACGAGGGGGGAAGATGAACAATTTTCGGCCGTGGGTTGAGGGTGTGGCGGCTGCATTAGGTTTAGGGTTATAGTTTTTAATTTATTTATTTTTTGTGAATTTGGGCCCTATTTATAGGAAAACGAACGACACTATTCATCCGGGTTTTCTAAACTCCGATTCACGCGCCGTAACCAGTGTTTCTAGGGTTTACCCTGCGTTCCGGACACAATGGAACAGGTTTCGGAAGCTAATTCGGTCATCTGTGTGAGTTATGGCAATAAACGTTCAATTTAAATTAAACCGATTTAAACGATTTTCTAGGCGTTTTAATTTGTACCGGACAAACGGTAAATCCAATTGACACGAAATTTGAAACCTTACAATAATATCACATTTCGGATCCGATGAAACTAGTTTCGTCGAAATCCGAAACTATTTGAAAAATGACTATTTTAACTCGCCAAATTAATATTAAAAACAATTCGATACGTTTCGAGCTGCCACGATCAAACGATAACTCCGATTGCTACGAAAATTGAAATCTGGTAATAACTAACTATTACGGATCCAATGAAACTAATTTCGTCCAATTCTGAGGCTGTTCAAAAATTGGCTAATTTCACTAGTCGATTAAATATTAAAATATTCAATTTTCACAAATTAACTTTTAATTCGATTTTAAAAGTTCTATAACATCATTCTAACTCCAATATGATATAATAAAAATTTACATATCATTTTCAATCATATTTAACTCAATTTTCAATTATTTCCATAATTTAACAGATTAAATTATCGATTTAATTATTCAATTAAATCCAATAATTCGAAATTAAATTTATTCGACTTATAAATTTCACTTATTAATATTTAAAATTAATTAAATTTTCAAATTTTAATAAATTAAAATCCTGGGTCGTTACAATCTTCCCCCCTTAAAAGAATTTCGTCCTCGAAATTAACAAGTAAGAAAAGTTACAGAATTTATTAACTTTCCAAAATCTATAGTTAAACTTCTTACAATAACTTTACTAAGTTTTCCAATCATACTTAGTTATCTTTTCAAAAGCAACTACTATTGTTTAACTTTCAATTCCAAATCAAAGTTAAAGTTTTCAAAACTTTTCAATTTTCTCAAATTTTTCTAACGCCTTAAATTTCCGGAAAAATTCGCCATAGTCTCCTTTGCGCGGCTCGATCCGAAAAAAAATGACAGTATATATATCACAAATATACATCTCATCAAGTAATGAGGCATCCCGCAGGGAAAAAGGTATAAAAGTACGGTATGTAATCCGAGATATGTACCTTATATTTTATTAGCAAGCATATACGGCTAATATAGCGCGAAAGCGAGTTCCAAATGCGAAGCAAACGCGATCCGCACCTACTAAACACTCAACAAACAACATGAGAATCATGTATATATGAAAATAGTATCAATATACAACATATAGCAACATACTAACTATACATGCCAACATAGCAAATGAAACAAAAGCAATATATTCAACCATCAGCCGACTAGCATTCATAACCAATAAATATTCATTCATATTCTCATTAATATTCAATGAAATGGTTTTCAATTTAAATCACATTTGATTCATTTACAGTGGATGTTCTTAGTAACATTCATTTTCGATTAGTTTGCATTCACTAATTCATATTCAAGTTGGTTCACTTCCAAATCAACTTCAATTCTATTCAAGATTCATTTAACTTCCAATTGAATTTTAATTACTTTAGCTTCCAATTTCATTAAATCAATTTCATTAACACTTAATGAATTATATACAATCAACTAGCAATCATATAACAACCAATGTTTATTAATTACAACCAAATTCCTTTGCTTATATTCATTCATTTTGGTTTAACACCATCACTTTCAATTGGTTTAATTAATTGATTTTTATTCAACTATTCAACTTTCAATAACATTAGATTTTAATGAATTAACACTTATATTCATTATTTCCATACCAAATATTCACATTTAATTGATTAATATTCAATCCATTCATTCAATTCAATTACAAAAGTTGAATTTCATTTACATAACTTAAGTTCATATCTATCCGAATAACGAGCGCAATAATTTAAAAATAAGTGTAGCATTCAAATTCAACAAATCACAACAAATACCTTTCAAAGGTAAATATTGATAGTCGGTTATTGAACTATCAATGGATATGCACAACATCACCAGATTCCAAATAATTTTCCAAATTATTTATTTCCCAAAAATATCTTTACAAGATATATAATTTCAATATTCAAAAATAAATCAATATTTATTTTTAAACGAATTCCACTTTCTTTTATAAATTCCATAGTGAATTTATATTTCAAAATATTTATGAATAAACGATTTCAATTATTCATTTTCAATTTATCTTCAAAAAGATAAATTCTCAAAATATTCACTTTATATTGGAAAACATTTCCATACTTATTTATTCATAAGTAGTTCACAAATTTTATTTATTTTCAACCTTTGGAAAATATTCAATATACTTAAATCGAAATTAAGTATATATTTCATTCTTTAAGGAAATCATTCTCTTAAACATATTTATTTGGGCCCAAAACGAATGTTGCGTAGAACATCGTTACGACGTCCCAAAATAACTAGTATAGGGATTCGAAATTAAAACAGATATATAAATCCCAATACTATACAAAACATTTCCTTTCGGAAATAATTTACTATAACAACAGTGTTATAGTCCACCATTTCCTTCTATTTCTCGAAAACATCTATTTCAACAATAAATGTTGAAATCTATGGTTTCGAACCATAACAAATTTAAAAAAAAACTTCGTTAGATCGTTTTAATTCTATTTAAAATATCACACTCTAAACATTTTCTTTAACATATTATTCACTATTCAAAAACGTGAATATACTACGTTAACAGATTTCATCCTTTTATTCATTTTATTTCAAAGGATTGTTCACAGTCAAAAACGTGAATATAACTCCATAAATAAGTTATAACAATTTACTTATCAAAATAAGTCGTTTGCGAATTTATAAAACAACGTTTATAAATTCTATTTCTATTTATTTTATAACTACTTCCTTTTATAAACCTCCTTTATTAACCTATTCACTTTATAACTCAATTATAAACCAAAGGTTCATATTATAAGTTAAATGCTTATAATTTATTTGTTTGCAAAATCGTTCCTTTGAACTTCATAATTATAAATCTTATAACTTATAAGATTCAATTATTTATCCAACCATTCTTTTAACAACTTAATAAATTTTATAAATCTACTGCTTATAAAATTCCATTTATAACTTCACCGTTTATAATTCTATAAATTTCATTCATTTATGAAATTCATTCACAATTCATTCTAACACTTATAAAAACTCGTTTTATAATTCAAATATTATAATTTATAAATATCAATTTATAAAACTCTTATATAAATCAATTTATACTATTATTCTTTTAAAACATCTTTAATCCCCTTTATAATTTCACCATTTTGATTTATAAAATAATCAAATTTTATGAATCCTAATTTTAAGCTTTTTATAATAAATTCTAAAATCCCAATTTAACTATTTTATAAAATCATTAGCCTCATATTTTCAAAAATCAACCTTTAACTATATTTCTCAAAAACTATAATTTTTATAATATAAAAATTAGAACGTTTATTTATTTAAAATGAATCAATTCCAAAAATATTTTATAAACGTATACTTTCAAAAATCACTTTGAAATCCTTTTAAAATTCCAAAACTTGGTCCAATGATGCTACATACCAAATAGTCAATCACGACAACAACAATATCATATATCGATATGATAATCCATCAAATATCAAAATATCTGAAATCAAATAAATACTGTTGAGGAATCCAGTTGGATCCCCCCAACCTGTTTCCTGCATCCACAAACATTAGCACAATACCAATTCTGCTCCAGTACGGAATTATCGCGGTATATGGGATTTAAAATATTATCCGCTTAATAGACGACGCAATAGGGTCTCATCCGCTATACAAATGCGGGAAATCAATAACTCCAATATATACATATGCCAATATATATATATTGCTATCATATATAATACCAATTTCACTGTTTATGAAATATTCGCGGTATATGTTTTTAATAAATAACATCCGCTTACTAACGGCGCATAATGTCTATTTTAACAATCAATAGATATCAATCATCATTCAAACATGCATTCAAATATTTTAAATCTAACTACTTAAAATAAAATCGAAACCGATTCGATTGAGTGAGAAGTTCTCACCTTTATTTCAATTTCGTTTTAGCGATTTATTTCGAATAAAATTAAACGGACGTTTAATTTTACCCGAAATTCTCACTAACTCCAAACGACTCCAATCCAATTCCATCGCGTAGTGCTCGTCCATACGATTCCAACGCTTCTTGTTTCGTGCGTTTTCGATCTCGTATGAAAGAGATATCATATTTTAAAGTTTGAACAATTATAATATAAATAAATTACAAATTTTCTTTTAAAATTTCAACCTAACTATCTCAGGCCGTTGATTTCATCATGGAAGCATCAGGGCCGTGCAATGCATCTTCCCCATCGCGCGTCTCTCCAGGTTCGAACGAACCCATGCTCACGTGAAACCCTAGATGGCCGCGCCTCCTACCAACCTCCAGACCCCATCATACCACTGCCATTCGACTCGCCCCACCTTGCTTCTCCACCGCCCTGAGCCTCGTCGAGCTCGGTCGAGCCTAGGCGTTGAAAAACGTGAATGAAGGCCGTGACTTCCAGCTCCAATTGTCGCCAATCCATCGTGTTATTTACGATCTCCACCGTACACATCGTAGATCTCACTGCCCTCTACCAATCTCCAGTTGAAAAATTCTTGAAACGAGGCTTGGATTTGAAGAAAACGAGGGGGAAGATGAACAATTTTCGGCCGTGGGTTGAGGGGGTGGCGGCTGCATTAGGTTTAGGGTTATAGTTTTTTTTTTTTTTTTTTTTTTGTGAATTTAGGCCCTATTTATAGGAAAACGAACGACACTATTCATCCGGGTTTTCTAAACTCCGATTCACGCGCCGTAACCAGCGTTTGTAGGGTTTACCCCGCGTTCCGGACACAATGGAACAGGTTTCGGAAGCTAATTCGGTCATCTGTGCGAGTTATGGCAATAAACGTTCAATTTAAATTAAACCGATTTAAACGATTTTCTAGGCGTTTTAATTTGTACCGGACAAACGGTAAATCCAATTGACACGAAATTCGATGAAACTGGTTTCGTCGAAATCCGAGATTTTTTGAAAAATGACTATTTTAACTCGCCAAATTAATATTAAAAATAATTCGATACGTTTCGAGCTGCCACGATCAAACGATAACTCCGATTGCTACGAAAATTGAAATCCGGTAATAACTAACTATTACGGATCCAATGGAACTAGTTTCGTCCAATTATGAGACTGTTCAAAAATTGGCTAATTTCACTGGTCGATTAAATATTAAAATATTCAATTTTCACAAATTAACATTCAATTCGATTTTAAAAGTTCTATTACATCATTCTAACTCCGATATGATATAATAAAATTTTACAAATCATTTTCAATCATATTTAACTCAATTTTCAATTATTTCCATAATTTAACCTATTAAATTATCGATTTAATTATTCAATTAAATCCAATAATTCGAAATAAAAAATTTTCGACTTATAAATTTCACTTATTAATATTTAAAATTAATTAAATATTCAAATTTTAATAAATTAAAATCCTTGGTCGTTACAATTATATTACTTTGTGATTGTTTGGTGCGCACCTTTGATCTGGGAGTGTTTGTTCGAGGTGGGCGGTAGTAGCTGCTACGCGCTACCACCGGTCCGGAAGCGTAATTGGTATATCTACCCTGGCATTGCCTAGTTGTGCCGTGTCACCTACCCTAGTGAGCCTTGTATGAGTTTAGATTTCTCCCGTAGCCCGTGTGGTATCCTCTGGTGGCTTCCCGATCAGGAGGAACTATGATAATGGATAGACTACTGGGACTATTACGTGTTAAGGGGAATATTGGGTAACTCCTTAACGCTATTTTAAAGTAAGTTTATTTTACTAATAGACACTATTATAATAGCGAATTATTACTATATAGTAAATAGTTTAACGGATCCCCAGAGGATGGGCGGTGCCAAGCATCCTTTAAGTTACTTACATTTATATTACAGTTCACTTGAATTAGCTTATACTGTATAAGTATGTATGTCATGACTCGAGTGTTTGTGTTTATTTTTTACGCTCAGGTCAGCCTGAGAATCAGTCCGGACTTCATCTCCGGAGGGACTTCCAAAGATCATCTTTTTCAAGCTGCTGTCAAGTTTCTGTTCAGTTCTTATTTTAGCTTTTGTAATCGAGGCAATTGAATATTGAGATTTTCTGTGGTGATTTCAAACTATAATTTGGTTTAAGACTATGTACTTAGTACTTATTTTGAGACTATGTGATAGTGGCATCATGAACCACTATTTCTCTACATCCGCTGCATTTCTTACTCTGTGTCTGTGACCTGTGATTATTTATTTACTGTATATTCTAAGATTTGTCAAATTTTATTTACAACATGATATTTTAAACTATTCAAGTCCGACATGTGCGGATGCAAATGGTTGAAACTACCGGGTCGTTGCACCGTTCCACTCATATTATTTACTGTTGATTTAACTTACAAAAGATCTTTTAGTTCTGACCCGAGCGTTTTGTGTTTTCAATTCGCTCGGGTCGGTCTGAGCATTTCAGGATTCGAAGACTTTACCTTTGGAGGACAAAGAAGAAGAATTGTATTACTATTATTTATTATATTCCACCGCATAACATTGTTCCACTCCATTGTCATTGATTATTCTCTAGTATGTGTAACTCTGATATGTATTGTATAAGCATATCGAATATTTTTTAAAACAGCTTCATGAACTGTATATTTGATTATTATGTTTTATTGTTCCGCTGTAAGATTCTGTTTTGTTCTTTTTCTTTCTCTGCTTCTTCTTATTTACCCCATAAAAATCCTCCCTTTTGTAGATGTGTGAGGTATATCGCCGATTTTAAGCGTACAAGATGGCGGGACGTTACATCTGGTATCAGAGCTTTGGTTTAGTGAAACCTTAGCTTTGTGGGGTCTGACTCTTTATTAATAGTGTAGTAATACCCCATGCCGAGTCACTGAGTGTATATATATGAGAGAACATATTTGTTAGTGTTACAAAAAGGTTTTGATATTGTGTTAATTTGTTCTGTTTTGCATTTATACATTCTGGTTGGTGCATAGGACACTATGACATCAATAGGGATTTCTAAATGCTTAATAGGACAGACGACACAATACTATTTGAATATAGGTGAATGAAATAATTTTGCCTATTATATTTTCTATATATAATTTTTTTATAAAGATTACGTTTGGTTGTAATATATTGATTGTTAGGTAGTGAAATTTATAAATATTGATTGGAAACAAAATTTGAAGAAAATAAAATAAATGGAAATTGGAAATTTTAGAACTTAAGTTTCGGGATTTTGAAAATTTCTTTCAAATGATTTTGGAATACGATAATAATAATATTTAGAAGTATTTTCTGATATAAATATTTCAAAATAATTTGAAAGAATTGTTTTAAAGAAACTTTGAAAAGAAATGATTTCTATACTCCCCTCTCTATCGCTGGAAAATAATTTCGATGGTGAGTGCACGCATCATCGACATTCATTTTCGAGTTTCGAAGTGGGAAGGCCACTGTAATATTTCTACTGCAGATTTGTTTTGATAAACAAATGTAAATTTTAAATGGTTTTAAATATAATTTAATATATAAATTGTAAGTATATATTTATCTGTTATTTTAAAATAATTTGAAATTTAACCTGGTATTTAGTTCTTAAGTTTCCATTAATTGATAGTTTTAGTTAGTATAGTGAAATGGAATTTAACTAATAATTGAAACCCTAAATGAAATAAGAGATTAAATGTTGAGTTATAAATGAAACTATGAGAAAGTTGAATTTGTAACTTATAAACCAAAAGTTATAATTATTGAATATTAGATTAAATTAAAAGAAATGAGATAAATTTCAATTGCATTCTTTAACATATATATAACTTACCAACTACAAAAAGTTTAAATGGTAAAAGAAAATGTAAGGGAAAATTGTACAAGTAAAACTTGAAGTAATGATGTATTGAATGAAATTCTTTAATAAATAAGAATTTGATGTGGTAATTGTTATAAACTTAAGTTATAATGGAAATCTTACTATAATAACATATGATAGAAGGTAAATGTTGTAAATAAGTAATTATAGACTTAAGAAAATGTTGAAGTTATTTATTTTGAAAATGATCAGAAAGATGAATACTGTAAATAAATGAAATTAAGCAGTGAATAAATGAATGTAATATAATAAAATGGAAATTTTCATGATATGAATAAGTGAAAATGAGATTGTGTAGAAATGAAAAAGTAAATGAAATTGTAAGGAATAAAATGTAAATAAAAAGATAAATCATTATATGAATGAAAATGGAGTGAAAAAATAAATGTTGTAAAATGAAATTAATACGAATGAACAAAATTTATTGTTTGAAACTGTTGTGGGTTTGGTTTATGGATTGTTTGGGAAATGATATTCTAATTGTTTGGATATATGAATAATCTGTTGAGCTTTATCTATGACTGTTGAGTAGAGGATATGCTTAGTAGCTTATTTGTCATGCTCTGCAATTTAGAATGTCTAAAACCCGAACCAACCATTTGTTTAGTTTGAGATGGATGGGTAGTTGAATTGTGTTGATTCTATATGATGGTTGTATGCTGTGGTTGTAAGTGATTGTTGTTATTTGACATTGGTTTGTTTGCTAGTGGATGAAAGTAGATTAATATTTAATTTTATATAATTATTAACTCTTTTGGATTATATAAGTGAAATACAGGTTATGGAAGCAATTGCTACTGCTTTTGGTTTCATAATTAAGCGTTAATTGCCCGATAAATAGGCACGTTTTTGGATTACGGTTTTATAACGCTATTTTATATATTTACTCGTTGTTGGGATATATTATTTTGAGATATTGTTTTATATTGTTATATTTTATTTTCTCCCGAGCCTCTCCGTACGAAGGAGACACTGCCGAAATTTTCCGTAAATTTTGGACTTAGAAAATTTTGAAAGGGTTTTCCAAATTTTATTTATTTAAGTATAAAAAATATATTTAATGGTTATAAATTAGTATAATTTATTTAAATTAATTAATTTTTTAAATTTATCTATTTATAAATTTAATGTTTTAAGTAAAATATATTGGTTTCCTAATTCTTCTTTTCCCTCCGTTTTTCTTTTCGGGGACGAAAAGTTTTGAGTGAGGGAGAGTGTAACAACCTGTAAATTTCAATGATTAAAATTTGTTAAATTAATAAAATTTTTGTAATTAAATTTAGAAAGAAATAAAAAATTTATAAGTTATAATGAAGCAAATGTTAAAATGAAATGCGACCATGGAAATTAAAGCTAAGTATTAACATTGAAATGAAATTTCGATTAATTGAAGTAATGTAAATTGTTATAGTAGGCAAAGAATTGAATATAAGAAAACAAAGGCAAATAGTGAATTAATTAATGAATTAATAATAATAAATAGTAATTGAATAAAATCAATGCCTTGTAAGTAATTGAAATATTGTTTGGAAATGAAAACTTATAAAAGTATGAATAAGAGTATTGAATCAACCAATGGAATAATATATTGATTAATAGTAATTGAATGTAAATTAATGTAATAAGGTTGATGCAAGTTGATAAGTAACTAAATTAGTGCAATACCTTTTAATTGAAAAAAATTGTAAGGTTATAATTGATTGAAATTAGGGAATCGGGGAATAAATTCAAAAGTTATATTAATTCATGAAATAATACGTAATAAATTGCAGTTTGATAAAATCAATGCTAGATAAGTATTTATAATAATTGTTAGTTGATAATTAAGTATGAATGTGAGTAAATTTGGCAATAGTGCAAATTTTTAATTGTTTACCCATTCATTTAATGTATTGAATTAGATTTTAACAATTGCAACTTTTGTTTCTTAATAATAGCTAATATGTGAAATTAAACGTTAATGGTAACGATTGGTATGAGTTAACCATTTATCTAGTATATTAAATTAAAACTGGTAATCAATGGCAATGAATCTCAATTCAATGTAATATTAGTATAAATTAAGGAAATAATTGGAAATAATGTTAATTCTATTTATAATATGACAATTGGTTGCTTTAAAGAATGGAATTCAAGATTTTATTTAATTGAAATGTAAAATTCAGTAACTGGATTAATTGCAATTAAATGAAATTAAAATATCTAAATATTACGTTATTTGAAATGAAGATAGAATATGAGAAAATTATGGTAATAGTTTTGAATCCAATGTTAAATCCATTTATTTGACAATAATGAATGGAATAATTATTGCTTGATTTAATTAAATGGAATTTTGGGAATTTTATTTATAATTTTCGAATTCAATAAATTGAGGTCAACACTGAAATTGATAAATTAATTAACTTTAAATTGACACCTTAATTTGCTAAATTAGTGTGAATGATTTGGAAATATAAAAATGGTAAGAAATGTAAATTTTAGAATTGAAGTTGGAAATTTGATTTAATTATTCAATTATTTATTTATTTAATTAATGTAAAATAGTCATTTTAGCCACTGACTCGGATTTCGACGAAACCAGTTTCATCGGATCTGTAACGGTGAATTATTGTAGGATTTCAATTTTCGTAGCGATCAGGCTTATCGTTTGATCGTACGAACACGAAATGCCTAGAAATAAATGAAATTGTAATCAATTGAAATCAATTTGAAATAACTTGATTTTGGCATAACTTCTCCGTACGATTGAATTTGGACTTGGAACCTATTCCATCGCGTTTAAAATATTTAAAAATATCTATTTTGATATATGGGTTGATCCAGTTTCGTTCCGGAGTCAGAACGGGCTTTTTGGGCCATTTTATCGCCCAACGTGTAAATCAATCATGTCCATCCATTCTATTTTCAGCTTTGTCTATAAGTACCCTATGATAAACCTTAATTGTTCCTCATTGTCATTTGTCTGTACGTACAATTACTTCTCACCTCCTAAATTCAATGGCAGACAATTCCAAATCGAATTGCAATTTCAAATCAAACCCAAAGTCAAAATTTCAAACTCCTCAAAAAAATTCAAATAAAATATATGTCGTATATCTCGACAATATGGATCTGCGTCAACTGTTCGTTTTTAGAATTGATGCTCGAATCAATCGGAGTTCGCGGTCAAAATTGAATTGGGCGTTTTTGATTTCGTCATCAATTGACGAAATTGAAATATGGGTTTAGAAGAGCTCGACGTATGGAGTTCGACGCTGGTGGTTACATCGAGTATCATGGCCGGAGGCGCCTGAATTTTCGCAGCTAGGGTTTTAAACCCAAGCGGCGGCGAATTCGTTTTGGGCGATCGGAGGGATCACCATGGGTCCTGGGTGAAGCGGCGTCGAGTGGCATCACGATGGAGGTGGCAGGCCGAGCCTTCGGCGTCGTATTGGTGGTCAAACGTGGGGAGGACGGTGGTGTAACGACCCAGAATTTTTAATAATTTAATTTGAAAATATTTAATTAATTTTAAATATTTGAATGATGGTTTGGATTGAATTTTCAATATAACTATGAATATGGCGATTAAATTTTAGAATTTAATCTATTGAGAGTTGAATAAAAATTTGAATCTTCAATTTTAAGCTGAAGAAAAATATTTCAAAGGCTTGTAAAATTCATATTGATAATATTGAAGATTATAGAAGCTTCAGAATTGAATTTGAAAGTGAATTGATCAGTTTTGAAAGTAAATCGTTTGAATCAATATTTAAAAATAGCCGTCCGAGGCACAGTCTCAGAATTCGACGAAACCAGTTCCATTGGGTCCGTAATATTAAATTATTGCCGGATTTCAAATTTCGTAATGTTTGGAGTTGTTGTGTGATCGTACGATAGATAAACGCGTTGAAATTTAAATCAAATTCAATTTAAATTTAAATTTATAATTTGTCAACATCAGCTTCTTCCCTTCCGTGAATTATGCCTAAAATCACGATACGAAATCGTGCAGCCCATGCCCTTTCAATTTTAAATATTCCCTTCCCTCTTGTCTAAAGACCAAAAATTTAAATCGAAATCAAATTGCCAGAGATAAAAATGGCCGAGCTTCGTGTAATAAAATTCTCGTTCGAGTTCAAAAGGTTGGAGGGCCTATCTTTTTCCTGTTCAAAATTCACAAACTCACGAAAACAAATCCTATCGTTCAAAAATCAACAGCCATGGCCGCTACTTTTAATTCCTCTTTCCTCAAATTCAATTTATCGAAATCGAGGAGCTCGAGTGCACGATGCTGGTCAGGGCAGGGACCAAAGGCGCAGGCAAGTCGCGAGCAACTTCGTGATAGGACAGTAGGGTTGATGTCGCAATATGAAGAGGGGTGGCTCACGTGAGTCGCCGCCGCTGTTGGAAGCTCAATCGAGCAAAGGCGGAGGACAAGGGGAAGGTCGCATCCTCGATTCATGGTGGTCGCGGCAGCTGGATTCGCGTAAGGAGGGAGTTGCGATTGGAATTTAGGGCATGGTGGCGGCGTTCGAGATGGCGATTCACGATGGGAGTTTGGGGGCACGAAAGCAAGTGAAGCCGATGTCAATTGATCTGAGAGCAGCGACGTCGTGTAGCTCGCATGCGCGCGCGAGAGGAGGGGGAGCTCGAATTGGTCGCGTGGGTTCGAGGTTGTTCGAGGCAGTGGCCGCGATACTGGGTTGAGCAGCGGCATCTGGGGGATTGATCGCGATCGATGTGGAGGAGCTCGAGTGGTGATGGGTGCGTTCGATCGATTTCAGGTGGCGCCACAAGGAGGTAGTTTTGTTTAAAACATTTTTTTTTAGTTGTTTTTGGAAATTTAAAATTTGCAGTTCAATTGTCTTTGATTCAAGTTATAAAAATATACTATTGTATTTTAAATATAAATAGTAAAAAAATAAAATAAAATATAAATAGTTAGATATAAACAGAAAGAAATTTGGATTGAACAAATTTAATTAAGGGTTCAGTTTGAAATTTCTAGTTAAATTTATTATAGAAGATATGTTTAAAATTAAATTTATTTGTTAAAACAAAATTATCATTTAAATATAAATTTAGTTTCAAATGAAAAATATTTTGTAAAAGAAAATTTGTTAAGAATTCAAATTATTTGAAGAAATGATTTATTTAAGGAAATTTAGTTTTTAAATTTAGTTTTATCAAGTAAATTTGTTAAAAGAGATTTCTTTAGAAACTAAAAATATCAGTTTAAACTTAATCTATTTAATTATTTTAAGATATTAATAGAAGGAAAATTTTGGTTTATAATTAAATTAAGAAAATCATTAGTTAGATAAATTTAATTATTTAAAAGAAATTGTTTTAAGAATAAAAGGAATTTGTTAGTTAAAATAAAATCTTGGTTAAATAAATTTAATTTGAAAGGAAATTTTATTTTTAGTTAAAATAAATTTATTAAAGAAGAAACTGGTTTAAATAAAACTATCAGTAACTTAAACTAATTAGAATGAAAAAAACCGATGAATTAAAACAATCTAATGAAAAATTTATTATTCGATTGATTCGAATATTAATAAATTGTGTAAATATTGATACAAGGTATAAATGAAGAAAACAAGTTGAATTGGAAGTAGATTGCAAACGGGAATAAAGGTGAGAACTTCTCACTCAAAAGGAATTTTATTGTTTATTTAAATTTTAAATAGTTAGATTTAAAATTTGCTTGACTGTGTTGATTGAATGCTTGAATGATGATTGTTATATATATATATTGGATGTGAATAGACCCTATACGCCATTAGTAAGCGGAGGTTATTTATTACACACATATACCGCGATATTCCACCTCGAAGTGGAATTGGTATTATATTATATATATAGCAATATATATATATTGGCATATGTATATTGCAGTTGATTGATTTCCCGCATTTGTATAGCGGATGAGACCCTATGCGCCGTTAGTAAGCGGATAATATTTATTAAATCCCATATACCGCGATATTCCGTCTTGAAACGGAATTGGTATTGTGCTAATGTGGATGAAGGGAAACAGGTTGGAAGGATCCAACTGGATTCCTCACAAATATGTGTTTGATTTCATATATTGTGATATTTGATTGTTTATCATGGATGATATATAATGTTTGAAAGTCGTGATTGACTATTGATGTGTTGCATCATCGGATCCAATTTTGAAGTTTAAAAATAACGATTTTGATTTCTAAAGTGATTTTTGGAAATATACGTTATAAAATATTTTTGGAATTGATTCATCTTAAATAAATAAACGTTATAATTTTAATATTATAAAAAATTATGATTTTTGAGAAATACAGTTAAAAGTTGATTTTTGAAAATATGGGATTAGTGATTTTATAAAATAGTTTGAAATGGGATTTCTGAATTTATTATAAGAAGTTTAAAATAGGATTTATAAATTTTTTATTTTATAAATCAGAATGATGAAATTATAAAAGAATTTAAAGATGTTTAAAGTAATAATATAAATTGATTTATATTAAAAGATTTATAAATTGATATTTATAAATTTAGAATATCTTGAATTATAAAACGAGCTTTTATAAATGATAGGATGATTTGTAAATGGATTTCATAAAGGAATGAAATCTATAGAATTTATCAAATTTGATTATTTTATAAGTCAAAATGATAAATTATAAAGGAGTTGAAAGACGTTTTAAAATAGTAACATAAATTGTTTT
The DNA here is from genome assembly GCA_030765085.1 of Allium cepa. Lineage (NCBI taxonomy): Eukaryota > Viridiplantae > Streptophyta > Magnoliopsida > Asparagales > Amaryllidaceae > Allium > Allium cepa. Next base: position 173,473,924 of record CM060932.1, read on the forward strand.
ATATTAAAAAAGATTTATAAATTGATATTTATAAATTAAAAATATTGGAATTATAAAACGAGCTTTTATAAGTATTAGAAAGAATTGTGAATGAATTTCACTAATGAATGAAATTTATAGAATTATAACGGTGAAGTTATAAATAGAATTTTATAAATAAAAATTTATAAAGTTATTTAGGAAATAGATGTGGGTAAATAAATGAATCTTAGAAGTTATAAGATTTATAGATTTGGGAAGTTTGAAGGAATGATTTTGTAAATAAATAAATTATAAGTATTTGACTTATAATATGAATTTTAGTATATCATTGAGATATGAAATTGAATAGATTTATAAAGGAAATTTATAAAAGGAAGTTGTTATAAAATAAATAGAAATAGAATTTATAAACATTGTTTTATAAATCCGCAACGACTTATTTTGATAAGTGAATTGTTGTAATTTATTTATGGAGTTATATTCATGTTTTAGACAGTGAATAATTCTTTAAAATAGAAAGAATAGAAGTGATGAAATTTATTAATAAGTATATTCACGTTTTTGAATAGTGAATATTTTGTTAAAGAATTTTTTTTGGATGTGATGTTTTAAATGGAATTAAAACGATCTAAAGATGTTTTAAAATTACTGAGATTCGAAACCATAGATTTCAACATTTATTGTTGAAATAGACGTTTTCGAGAAATAGAAGGAAATGGTAGATTATAACACTGTTGTTATAATAAATGATTTCCGAAAGGAAATGTTTTGTATAGTATTAGGATTTATATATCTATTTTAATTTCGAATCCCTATACTAGTGATTTTGGGTTGTCGTAACGATGTTTTACGCAACATTCGTTTTGGCCCAAATAAATATGTTTAAGTGAATGATTTCCTTAAAGAATGAAATATATACTTAATTTCGATTAGGGTATATTAAATATTTTCTAAGTATAGAAAATAAAAAGATCTGTGAATTACTTATTTTTAATAAGTATAGAAATGCTTTTCCAATATTAAGTGAATATTTGGAATTTATCTTTTTAAAGATAAATTGAAAATGAATATTAGAAATTGAATGGAAATCGTATATTCATAAATATTTTGGAACGTAAATTCAATATGGAATTTATAATTGAAATTGGAAAATGAGTTTAAAAATAAATATTGATTTATTTTTAAAGAATGGAGAATGTATATCTTATAAAGATATTTTTGGGAAATAAATAATTTGGAAAATTATTTGGAATCTGGTGATGTTGGCATATCTATTGATAGTTCAATAACCGACTATCAATATTTACCTTTAAATAGGTATTTGTTGTGATTTGTTTGAAATTGGATGCCACACTTATTTTTTTTAAAAATAAGCGCTCACTATTCGGGTTAACCGGGAAAGGACCTTGGGGTCGTATAACCCATTCCGAATATGTGATACGTCGTTATGAATTGCATTCGAAGATCGGTGTTGAAGACCGGATATTTTCGAAAACGAAAGGGTTTCTTGTTGATTGTCTCTGCACTGGCTGATCCCTGGTATTGAGATCTCCATATGTGATGGGAAATCCGAACGTGATTAGAGATTATTCGGATTGCAAGGACTTCTTTGAAAGTGCCTTCGGTTCTGTTCGAGCCCGGAACTGACTTGTATGGATTGTGTGTCTGACATTACAAATTGAGATGTAAAGCCAATTTCTTTCAAATATATTTCTGTTGGTGGCGGAGAATTTATTCTCTAAGCTTAACACCCTTCTCTGAGACGTACGAGCTCAGAGGTTATATAGTTGAAGTTATCAGCGTTATATTCCCAATTTGGTAATGTGACATGCTGAGTGTAGCTGTAAATGATCATTGTGTTGATTATTTGTGATAGGATCATTTATTTGATCGTCTATCTTGGTGATCATTTCTATGATCATTTGTTGACCCAAAGCACGGCTTTTTGTATAAAGTGTGTTTTTGTGGACGTGACTTCGTCGAGCCTCACACCCCGGAATGGTCAAAACAGGAAAGAAGCAGCAAGGTTATGAGGGGTAGCTCCCTTTAGGGTATGTGCATTTCCTTCTGGATAGAGGTGGTATCATGGTATGGAGCCCAGATATTTAACCTATGTGGTTACTGCGAATTTATTACTTTGTGGTTGTTGGTTATCGGGATCCCGTGAGAAAGGTCGTTTACGATCGGGGAATGGCATGCTCGTGTCAGTAGTTACCCAGTTAGGGGTAACCCGGCCTTGTGTTGGTAGAGTTCCGGTTTGGTTCTCGGGGATGTCCATCCAGAGGCATTCTCATGTGGCAATGGGAAGTTCCTTGGCCTGACCATTCGTTGGAAATCCAAAGAAACAATACGATCTTGTACGGTTTTAGTTGTAGAACCTGCTTCCTCAGGAGGTAGCTATAGTAGGCATAATATAATGGTACCTATGCTGGCTAAGATTTATATTCTACTTTCGAAATATCTTCTACACTATGCACTAATAATAATATCAAAATTGATTTGATTTTAATACGTATCAAGCATCCTTGACTAACATAAGAAGAAATCTCCTCCAAGTCTGCGTTTGCATTGTGTGTGTGGCGGGAGGTCTTATGGTAGTCTCATTCTTAAGAGCATTGCGAATTGATTTCAAAAATATTCCTCTATTTTGATTTTAAAAAGAAAAATAAACTGTTTGAGTTCTCGCACCAGTCACATGACTGACTTGGAGTTTATTGTTTTCCTTCCTAAACTCTGGGTGCCCACCAATTTCCACACGGGCAGTCAAGAGTTAAGGTTTATCAGGATATTCTGGATATTCTGGAGTTGCTGGAGGCAAGATGGATGGCATGGCGTATTACTAGTTTATATAGTATTTCTTTTTTCCGCTGCATTGTTTGTTGTTGTACACTCTGATGATGATATGATGTAAAGTATAAAATGTAATAACTGATATAGTTCTTTGTTTAAAGATTATTCATTTATTATTATATGTTGTTCCGCTGCGAATTGTGAGATTCTGTTATTGTTCTGTTGTTTTCTGTTCTGTTCTATGTTCTTTGTTTAAAGATTATTCATTTATTATTATATGTTGTTCCGCTGTGAATTGTGAGATTCTGTTATTGTTCTGTTGTTTTCTGTTCTGTTCTATGTTCTTTGTTTAAAGTATAAAATTTCTATTTTCTGTTTTTCTCTTCCCTCTATTTTTCTATTCTTTCTTCTCTCCATCTTCTACCTTCTTCTCTTCTTCTTCCTTTCTTCTTTCTTAAACCCATAACATTTCGGTTTTTCGGCAACGAAAAATCGCAAACGCTACAGGTGGCGTGTTGCTTGAATTCGCGTACGAGAAGGAGATAGGGTTTTCTGTGCGTAAGTTGATGCTGACGTGGCAGTAAGGTGGTGATGATTTCTGTTTTAATTAATTTAAAACTTAACTAAAAATTCCAATCTTCTTATATCCATAACTTTTACATATGATATCCGTTTTACGTGCGGTTGGGATGGATTCTGAGACTGTTTAATTTTTGGGTTTAAATTGGATTTAAATTCAATTTAAATTCGAAAGGTGAGTGTTTTAACCCATTCACAATTTCTAAAATTTCTTATATGTGTTAAATTAATTTCTGATGTGATTAGAAATTTATTTATTGCTATTTGGTATATTTTTATCATCATTCCGGTTAAAATTGAATTTATTAAATTAAATTGGTATTCAATTTATTATTGCATATAAACTGCCATTTAAATTAATATATTATTGAATATAAACTGCCAGTAATTACTTGTTATTTATTTCTATTCTATATTGATGTTATTGTTTGAATTGGATGATGATTGTGATAAGTGGTTGATGATTGATATTGGGTGAATGGATGCTGTATTTTATGTTGTTATAAACTGCAAGTTGTTATGCATTTTATTTCACTCGGGATTGCGGTTTGAAATGGTATATAACCATATTTTTATTTAAATTACGGATTGAAATGATAAATATACGTATCACTTGACTATAGGGTAGAAAATTATATACATACACCGTGGTCTATATATAAAAATATTTTGGAATGATTTCTATGGTTTTGGAAAGAAATATACGATTTAATAAATATTAATTTTTGATATTATATAAATATTATTTTATATATATATATAGTTAAATTCTTGAATTTAAGCTATGTATATATTTGTTTAATAGAAATAAGCTTAATAATGGAGTTTGTTTGTTTTATATTATATGGTTATGTACCCGTTTAAGATATTGTATATATAGAGTTTTAATGACTTAAATAAAAATTAAGTTGGAAGATAAATATGAATGGTTTGAATTGAATTATTTAAGAATTATACTCGAATAAATTTGATTTGAAATTTAAATAAAATTGAGATTTTAAAGGGTATGATTCTTATAACTTAATTTGGTTTAGAGTGATTTAAATGAATATAAAGTTGATTTAAATGAATATATCAAGTTAAATAAATTGAAAGAATATCCAGTTATGTGAAGTTAAAAGTTTTCTTAAATGATATTGGATTTATTACGCAAACATTTCAAATCTAAATAACAGTAATTGAATTTGAAGTATATGAGATTATCAAAGAATTAGTTTTGAAATGATGGAGTATTTGAAGCTTTGAAATATATGGAAATTGAAATGTTTTATTTGGGGATTCAAATCTGTATTTGGAATTGATTTGTGAAATTAAAGAAGCTAATTTATTATATAAAGTAATTTAATATTAAACCATTTAAGTATTGGATGTTATGTTTCAAAGTTATGGGTTTCAAGGTATTATGTTTTGAAAATGCTATGATTTTGGGAAAAGTATATATTTGAAATAAAAATGATATTATATTGATTTGGGTTTTATAAATGATATCATATTGATTTGGTTTTTTTAAAAGAAAATGATATCGTATTTGTATAGTTTTGAAATGATTATTATATCCTGGTTTTGAAGTATAATTATTTTGAAATGACTGCGGTGTTATAATAACGATTGTTTGGCAAAGAGACCGAGATCGGATATGGGCATACTCTCTGTCGATACCGAAAAACACTTTGACAACCGTGTACGCGGTGGAGATTCCTGAATGAAGTAGGATGATGGCGGCATTTCCTTTGAGGTAAATACGTGGACCGACTCTCGTGAGTTGGCATAAGGTGGCTTAAACATGAGCGATTGACAGGCTAAGAAGGTAGCACCTTTTATCGGACACATCCCTTCGATATTGTACTCTGACTTTTGGATTGTTTCGGTGGCCACTTTTGATTTTTGATTTGGGGTTGTGGCTCGAGGTGAGCGGTAGCTGCGCGCTATGCGTTACCACTGGCCCGGAAGCGTAATTGGTATATCCACCCTGGCATTGCCTAGTTGTGCCATGTCACCTACCTTAGCACGCCTTGTACGAGTTTGATTTGTGTCGTACCTATGGAATATCCTCTGGTAGCCTCCCGATCAGGAGGTATTACGGTACGGTATAGACTATTGGCACTATTACGTGTTAAGGGCTATATGGGTAACCCCTTAACGCTATTAAAAAGAAAGTTTATTTTACCATTAGACATTATTATAATAGCAAAATATTACTACATTGTAAATAGTTTAACGGATCCTTAGGAGATGTGAACCCCGAGCATCTCTTAAGTTACCGCACTCACGTTAAACACTGGATAGGAGATGTCAAATCCCGTAAACATCTCCGACGCCGTTCCACTCATATTATTTACTGTTGATTTAACTTACATAAGATCTTTTAGTTCTGACTCGAGTGTTTTGTCTTTTCAATTCGCTCGGGTCAGTCTAAGCATTTCAGGATTCGAAGACTTTACCTTTGGAGGAGGAAGACGAAGATTTGTATTACTGTTATTTATTATATTCCACTGCATCACATTGTTCCGCTGCATTGTTATTGATTATTCTCTAGTATGTGTAACTCTGATATGTATTGTATAAGTATAATCGAATATTTTGTAAAACAGCTTCATGAACTTATATTTGATTATTATATTTTATCGTTCCGCTGCACGATTCTGCTTTGTTCTTTTTCTTTCTCCGCTTCTTCTTATTTACCCCATAACAATCCGCCCTTATGTATGGGTTAAGTCTGACATGTGTGGTTTATCGTCGATTTAAAGCGTACAAAAAGGCAGGGCGTTACATTTAACAATCTTTAAAATTATGGATTTGAAAAAAAATCATTTATTATACTCATAATTTATTCAATAAATTTAGTTCTTCAAATTAAATTTTATTCCTCTCAATATATTTTTATCACCTAATTTAAGTATATTTACACTTATTACAACTACTTTAATTTATTCTTAGTTCCTTTAACATCCTTTTATATTGTAAATTATTCAAATTACCTTTTATTCTATTTACCTCAGTTAATCTTTTTATAACTAAAATTTAAGTGTATAACATTTATTATAACCGCTCAAATTTTATTTATAAAATCTTTTATATTGTATATTATCCAATTACATATTCAACTTCTAAAATTAAGATAAGTTATATTGAAATGAAATGGTGTATTATACAAATAAAGCTTTCTAATTCAATCATTTCAAGCTTGAATATTTATCCAAATCTTGAAATTATAAATGAAATTATCTTTCAAAATAAAATTTAGGAATTTTAAATTCCGATAAATTCCAAACTATTTAGAGATAAATAAATACACATATACTATATATATATATATATCCATTCAAATTTAAATCATATATCAGCATAAGTTACAAATCCAGTCTTATTTAGGAAGTCAAAACTATTAAATTCCCCAAACAAAGCTATAGCAAGACTATAGAATGGTCTCTTCACTTCGAAACTCGAAAATAAATGTCGATGATGCTGCAGTCATCGCTGAAGTTATTTCCAGTGACAAAGAGAATGGCACAAAATTTTAAACTTTAAAATACTTTGGAAACAAATTTCTTTTCAAAAATACTTTAAATAATAAATCCTTTTAAAATTTTAAATACAAGGTTTGAAACCATCGGAAATTAAATTCTCAAATTCTTGTTTTAAATTCATTTTAAATTTCCAAATAAACTTATAAACATGTTTTATAGTTTAATTATTTATATATGAAACAAGAGAAATGATATATAAAATCAAAATTAAATATTATTTCTTCATAACAATTCAATAAAGATCTAGAAAAATTTATAATATAGTTACAAAATTTGTTTCATTACTAAATTTAAAAAACCTATTGTGTCAGTTTGCTCTGTTCAAGTGTTTTGGAAATCTTATCGATAACGTTTGTTCAACGAATCGATCGGAAACCCAAATCAACATCAACAACTTAAACAACACAATATAAAACAAAACATTAATTATAGATTTACAAGTACAATTCAAAAATGTTTTGAAGATATTTTGGAAACAAAAGACAAGGTGATTAATTAACAAAATAGGGAGATGGATAAGCTTAAATAAATCACGGGCAACCTTAGCCGGGTCAACCGTGACTTAAAGAATAAGATCGATGTGGATTTTCTGGGGTAAATCTACATTCGATCTCAAGAGACAGAGTTTGGAATAACAAAAGATATTAGTGTCTGAACCAAGGATAGATATAAATCTCTGGTGAATCGATGATAATTGTAAAGGAGTTTCACTCCTTCATAATCAAATTTGAGATAGGCGAGACTGCTGACTCACTATAAAGATCAATCGAAGTGGAGTTATGGGATACTCCAGAATCAAAAGAAGATGAATAGTGAGGGACAAGAATGGATTTTAGAACCGCAGTGAATGTTTCCAAATTCAAAGAAAATTCGAATCAAAGAGGAAAAGATTCAAACTCGAACGAAAGTGATTCCGTAAATAAATTTTCTTTATATTTTAAGTTTTGCCTCAAAGCCAAAGCTCTGATACCAAATGTAATGACCCGATATTTTCAACCATTCGCATCCGTACATGTCGGCTTGAATTGCTCAAAATACCACGTTGTAAATAAAATTTGGCAAATCTCAGAATATACAGCAAATAAATAATCACAGATCACAGACATAGAGTAATAATAATGCAACGGAAGTAAAAGAAATAGTAGTTCATGAAGCTACAATATAAATATATCAGAGTCAAATAAGACACAACAGAAGTCTCAATATGATAACCAAGTACAAGCAGAATACAACATTGGTTTCAACAGGATAATTGGAAGTGAAATAGATAAAACTAGGCAAGCAGATATTCTCCAGCGATTCCAATCTCCGAAAGTGGAATCCAAATCTGTGAATACTCAGGCTGACCCGAGCGTAAATAAAAATACAAACACTCGAGTCAGGACATACATACTTATACAATGTAAACCAACTCAAGTGAACTGTAGTAAAGGCACAAGTAACTTAAAGGATGCTTGGGACCGGCCATCCTCTAAGGACCATTAAAATATTTACTATGTAGTAATATTGCGCTATTATAATAATGTCTAATAGTAAAATAAACTTACTTTAAAAATAGCATCACGAGTTTACCCATATAGCCCCAGACACGTAATAGTCCCAGTAGTCCATCCAATATTTGCATATCTCCTTATCAGGTGACTACAAGAAGATACGCATGGGCTATGGGAGAAAACCAAACTCATTGTAAAGGCTCGATATGGTAGGTGACACGGCACAACGAGGCAATGCCATGGCAGATATACCAATCACGCACACGAGCTGGTGGTAACACAGCAGCCACATACGCCCACTTCGGAACACATTCCCAAATCGGAGGGGTGCACCCAAATCAATCACAAAAAGTAATAGAATGGTATCGAGGAAATGCGTCCGACCAGAGGAGCTACCCCTTTTGGCCCGAGATCGCTCCTGTTTTAGCCACCTTAAGCTAACTCACGGGAGTCGGGTCCACGTAATATACCTCAAGAACGTTGCCACCATCCTACTTCATTCTGGAATCTCTACCGCGCACACGGTTGTCAAAGTGGTTTCCGGTATCGATAGAGAGTATGTCCATATCTGATCCCGGTCTCTTTGCCAACCAATCGTTATTATAACCCGTGGTTAGAATTTTAAAAAATAATATTTTATACTTCAAAATAAAATATCACTTCGAATCTAAATCTTTATCAAAATAAAGAACAACATTTCCAAATCATTTCAATATAACAAAATATCATATCTTTCAAAACTTCCTTTTCAAATCATTATTTGAATTCAAATCCAAATATCCAATTTAAATACCCTTTTAAATTCAAAGACAACATTCATTTATTTCAATTCAAATCATCTTTTAAAATGATTTATTTTTCAATTAAATTTATTTATTTAAATAATTTAAAAGTGAAGTTATTATTCTTTCAAGTCAAGTATTCAATTTCCAAAGTTTTAAACCACTCTGAGCTCGTTTACTTAGTTAACAACCATAAACATTTAAAATTTCAGCCTTTTACAGCATTTAGAAAAAGCTGTTATAAGTTATACTTGAAAACATTTTAATTCAGCAAAGACACCATTTAAAAACTACTGTTAAAACTCAGCTTTAGTTGAAATTTAGTTTAAAACAACAAAGACAGCATTTCCAGAAATGCTGTAATAGCTCAAGTTTCAAGTTTAAGGTTTTTATTAATTTCAGCAAAGACAGCAGACCACTACAGCATTTACAGAACTACTGTAATAGGCCTTTATTATGTATTAGCCTTTTAAATTTACTATAGCAACTACAACATTTCAGAACTGCTGTAATAGCCTTTTTATTAGGTTTTTAGTTCATTTACAGAAACCATAGCATTTCTGAATGCTATTAAAGGTATTTTCCAGATTTTAGTGTATTTCCAGCAAATAATAAGACTTCAATTTTAACCCTTTAAACATTATAAAATCACATTTTTAACATTCAATATGTTCATTTAACTTACTTTTAACGTATGAATTTATAAAGTAACCTTTTACAGAAAAATCCAAATTTTTCAATAATTTCACTTAACAAATTCAAGTGTACAATTTTCCATTTTGCATTTGACAATTTATTAACACTTACATTTTTGGATTACCATTTCACAAATTAAACTAAATTTCTAATTTATTTAATCAACTTAAACTTTTAATTAAAACCATACTCAAATTTCCAAGTCAAGTTATATTTTAAAGTTACACTTTTAAGCATTCATTTATTTAACCATTTTAATTCATAGAAAAATCAATAATACTATATTAAATCAATTAAATTCAAATTCAAATAAAATTATCATATTTACCATTTTCCAAATATAATTAAATTTCCATATTATCTATATAACTTAAATACCATTTTAAAACCTAAAATTTTCCAAATTTCCAAACTTAAGTTATATTTCAAAAATTCAATTTAACCACTTATTTATTTAACATTTCCACTTATAGAAAAATCATAAATCCTTTATTTAAAACATTTTAAAATATATTTAAATCAAATTATCATAAATTTACATTTTAAACCACTTAAAATTTTATTTATATAACTTAAATGTCATTTTAAAAGCCAAAGTCCAAATTTCCAAATTTAAGTTATATTTCAAAAATTCAATTTAATCATCTAATTGTTCAACATTTTTAACTTATAGAAAAATCAAAATTTCTTCATTTAAACATTAAAAATCCAATTTAAATCAAATTTTCATAAATTTACACTTTTAAGAATACTAAAAAATATTCAAAATACTTTATAAATAACCACGGGCCTGTATATAGTTTTCTAACCTAGGTCAAGTGATACAAATATATATCATTTCAATCCGCAATTTACAAAGAAAAATCCGGATTATATCATTTCAAACCCGCAGTCCCAAGTAAAATAAAATATATAAAAACCGATCAGGCCTATCATTTCAGCCCATAATGATTTTTCCCTATTCTAAAGTCCGTTCGGGTATGTATCATTTCAACCCATAGTGATTTCTAAACTAGCAGGGAACTTGCAGTGTGAGAAGCGGATATAATAAGCAGTTTAACAACATATAGCAGTATCAGATGATGTGACAGATTAATAACGGGGTTAACATCATAAATGTACAATCACAGGCAGTTATAACATAACATAACATTCTACAAATTCAATTGTTGTCAATTCACATTTGCATAAGTATAAATGTCAGGTGAGATTACTCACCTTTTTGTGTTGGAGTTATCAATGCAAATGACACAGTCTGATTCTCAAAAGCACGATGACACAATAATAGACCCAAGCGGGAATAGATCCAAGCTATTGATCTTGTCACTAACCATAAACAAAACCATATATTAATATAAATTCAATACAACATTGAATTAGATTAACTTTAAAATAAAAAGCAATATTGAAATGAATACTTTTTCCTTGCTTTCTACACTCATATGCTCGGCCTAAGGGTTTATTTGGTCGGGTTTGGCAGGACATAGGCTCGGGTTTGGACATAGGTAGGCACGACGAACAAGGCTAGAACATGGTGGAGGTTACAAGGCATGGGAAGGTCAAAAGGCAAGGCTTTAAAGTGGATTTTTGGTCAATGTATTGGCTTGGCCATGGTAGATTGGGCTCGGCCCTGACATGTTCAGGTCAGATCAGTAGCTAAGGTGATGGGTGGTGGTCATATCAAGCTGGTGGTGGCGGCTAGAGGTGGTGTATGGTGGTGGATGAAGGTGATAAAGCATGGAGTGGCTTGGCTTGCATAGTTTTTAGGAGATGTTGCATTTTTGTGGAGTTTTGCTTCAAAGGGTAGTGCGGCCTGGCCAAGGTCAGAGGGGTAGGTGGTGGTGGTGACAAGGAAGAGGTGGTGGAGGTGGTGGCCGTGACTATGTAGTGGAGGCCGAGAAAACAATCAAGAGAAACAAGGCAAAATACATAAGAAAATGAGAAGAAAAGTAAGAAAATAAGAGACCATTACCAAGTTTTTTTTGTTCTAGCCGTGAAGAGGAAGGAGGTGAATTTTTTTTGCGTGATATGAAGATAGAAATCATGGCTATGAAAGTAAAATGCACGACGAAAAGAAGTAATGAGAAGGTTATGGCAAATGAAAAGTTTTTGGAAATGAAAAGCCTTTTTAAACTCTTCATATTTCCTTTTTCTTTAATTCAAATAAAAAGAAATAAAATATGTAAATGAATTTAAAAACTGAAACAAAATAAAATAAACTAAAATAAGTAATTAAATTTAAAGGAAATAGAAAAAGAATTAAAGAAATTGCTTAAAAATTGGAAACAGGGTTCAAAAATTACAAATAAAACATCACAAGCTTTAGAAAATTTCTATTTCACTTTAAAACAAATAAAAGTCAAATAAATAAAATAAATTTTGAACAGATAAAATAAAAATGAAATAAAATAAGGTCTTGAGAAAATAGAAAATAAATAAGTAAATAAAGAATTTCTTTAATTAACTGAAACTAGAAATTAAAAATTATAAACAGAATACAACTGACATTGGAAAATTTCAATTACACTTTAAAAATGTTTTAAAACTAAAATATATACATAACATCTTATTACACGTGTAAATGTAAATTAGAACATGACATAACAAACAAAATATTATTATATAAAATTAAAATAACAATTTTGTTAAATACAACAAATTACATCAAATAGTGTAAAAGGCATAACTTTCACAATATAAATCGAATTTCAATGAAATGAAAAGCAGTATTCTTAAAATTTTATTTATTTTCATAATAAAATATAAAATTAAAAATTTCAAAATTTTAAATTTTTAAATTTAAAAGTCAAAGTTTGACCATATTGACCAAAATTCACACTTCTGGAAAATATTCTATTTATTCATGTTTGGAATTCAAATTCACATAGAAATAAAAATTAAAACTAACAAAACTATTCACTTTAATGAATAAAATAAAGTTTTTTTTTAAATCAGGAAATTCAATTATAATAATTAAAATATACAATTAACATAATCACAAAATACAGGGTTGTTACATAGTTCATATTTGATTATCCAATTAGTTTTCAACTTTTACTTTTCAATTTATTTATGACAAATTTCATAAATTTTAATTAAGTTTATAAGCGCTTTTTTATCAATTACAAATGCATTTATAACATTTCCTTAATCACAATTTCAATTTAAACATGCCAAGGCTTAAAGTTCAGACTTGTATATTATTGCATTACATGCCAAGAATTCATAAAACAATTCTATTCATTTACTAAACATAGATATAACAAAATAAACCTTGTTTCACTTGCTTTCAATTTAAGATTATCACCTTCAACTCATATATTAATTTAGAAGTTTTTAACTATCCAAAATATCCAGATATTCCCTTTTATTTCAACAGTTGAAACTACGAATCAAAAAACAACAAAATTCACAATAAAACATTTCAATTTCATAAACAAATATCCTAATTATTCACTTTGTTTCCTTTAATGCACCATTATTAAACTAGTTTTGAAGTCATAAATTCAATCAACAATAACAGCCAATGCTTATAAACTGACTAAATACAACCAATCCATAATAAATGATAATAATTAAATATTACCATTTCATAAAACAAACACATTACAAATGACTATAATAGTTATAAAATTTTATTCCTTATATATAACATATAATATTAGGAAAATTATTCCACTTCAAAACTTATATAAAACCAATTTTATAACACTAACGAATACGCGATCTCGTATGTATATACTCAGACAAACTCATTCTAGGATATTACTTACTACCCTATCTCTAATGAGTTAATAAGTTGACCCCGACAGGCTAAGGTATGTCTAAATCAAAGCTCCGATATCATTTGTAATGACCTGCCTTTTTGGACAGTTTAAGTCGATAATAAACCACACATGTCTAACTCAACTATTCAAAACATAGATTATTAATGGGATTGCTCAAATGAAATAAGATTCAAAAGAACAAAATATAGAATCTTGCAGCGGGAGGATGAAATATAATACAAAAAATAAATACATAAACAATTCATGAACTATTTTCAACAAAAACATAATTTACTTTTTTTAGGCAGAATAAATAATTGCTATAATAGTAGTAGATACGGTCCTCGACTCCGTCTTCGTCTTCAGAAATAAGTGTCTTCACTAAACTGAAATACTTGATCTAACTTGAGCGTAAAGTAAAACAAAAACACTCGATTCAGGACTAATTTTTTTATGTAAGTAAGTCAACTCAAGTGAAATGCATAGGTTTAAATAAACATCATCTTTCACAATATAAGTTGGTTCAGTTCAAATACCGACTTTATGATCATTTCCAATCGATTCATTATTAAGTCCAATTTCAGATTTCAATTTTTATCTTAAAGCTATTAAGTTATAATCAAACAAGTTTAAATCTAAAAATCCAATTAAAACATTCATTAAATCAATTCAATTTCATAATTTCAAGTTCAAACATAAATTTAAACTTACCATATTCCAATTTTACTTCTAATTCAATTTATTTAAACCCAAAGTGGTTTTACATCGGGTATACATCATTTCAATCCAAAGTGATTTTGCTAACTATCAGGGGACTTGAAGTGTGATAACAATAATAACATACATAGCATAACATGTCATTGACAAACATGGGTGCATAAATAACAATTTAATATATACACATGCATAACAACATATCACATATCGTAAACAACATAAGTGAATATTTCAAATTCGGACAAGTCATACATTAACATAACATATAAACATATAACATGACATATATACAAGGAACTTGCAAGGTGATTTACAATAAAATAAAATGGTGCAACGACCCGTTGTTTCTAACCATTCGCATCCACACATGTTGGATTTGAATTTCTCAAAACAACAGATTATTAATTTATATTTGACAAAACTCAGTATATAAAGTAAATAAAATCAGTCACAGACACAGGGTAATATAACAATAAGTAGCAGAATAGATAAATAGTAGTTTATGAAACTACTATATAAACATCGGAGTTAAACAACATATAACAGAAATCTCAAATACAGAGTAGTCTCAAATATAGAAGCAACTGACAAGTCCGAACATAAGTGACTAGAGTAAACTGATATAGCTGAAAGCTGGATAGATAGATCTTCGAACTAAACTCCAATCTCTAAATGTGAGTCTCAAATGCTGTGACACTCAGTCTGACCCGAGCGTAAAGTAAAACACAAAACACTTGAGTCGGGATTACATTCTTATATTAATAAATTCAGCTCAAGTGAAATGTCAAATGAAATACAAGTAACTTAAAGGATGCTTGGGATTTCCATCCCCCAAGGATCCGTGGAACTATCTACTATGTAGTAAAATACGCTATTATAATACGTCTATAGCAAAGTAAAAGTATTATAATAGCGTTAAGGCGTTACCAATATCCCCCTTAACACATTATATATATTCACATATTCTATGCAGTACCGTAACTCCCCCTTTAAACTGGAGGGCTATCAGAGGGCACTCCATAGGTATGGTGCAAAACAAACTCGTAGAAGACGCGATAGGGCATGCGAGAAGGCACTTGAGGCAATGCCAGGGTAGATATACCATTTGAACTCCCAAATTGGTGGTAACGCATAGCAGCTACTACCGTCCACCTAGAGACACACTCCTAAATCAAAGGTGCACCCAAATCATGTAAAGACCTGGTATTTCATGCCATTCACATCCACACATGTCAGACTTGATTTGCTCAAAATATCATATTGTTAATTTATATTTGGCAAAGCTCATCATATACAGTAAATAAATCAATCACGGAATCACATACACAGAGTAGTATAAGAATAAGCAGCAGAATAGAATAAATAGCAGTTCATGAAGCTACTACATAAAACATCAGAGTTTGAAATAACATACAACAGAATATCTCAAATACAGTGAAGTTTCGAATACAACAGATGACATCTCTGAACAAATAAACTAGAAAGCTAAAAGCTGAATAAATGCAGATGGATCTCCAAGTGAAGCTCCAACTCCAAAGGTGAGTCCCAAATGCTGTATCACACAGTCTGAGCCGAACATAAAGAAAAACATAAAATACTCGAGTCAGGATTAACATTCTTATAGCAATAAATCCAACTCAAGTGAAATATCAACTGAAATACAAGTAACTCAAAGGATGTTTAGAATAACCATCCCCTAAGGATCCGTGAAACTATCTAATATGTAGTAATATACGCTATTATAATATGTCTATAGTAAAGTAAAAAGTATTAAAATAACATTAAGGCGTTACCCATATCCCCCTTAACACTTTTTTTATATTCCCATAGTCTATACATGTAACAACCCGCATATTTTACGATTGAGTATTTAAATATTTTATTTGAATATTTTATCGTTAGTCGGATTATAGTCCGAAAAGTTACTTTTTGCATACGGTCGAATTAGAACTTGAGACCACTTCCATTGAGTTCAAAATGACGTTTGCGATCTTTTTGAGTATAAATTTTGATATGTTTGGAGATAGTAGAATTTTGCTACTTTCTCACTTAGGGCTTTGGTTTGGGTTTCAGCCCATTAACCTAACATATGAACCCAACTCCACTCCAACTCTTCATTACTTCATTTCTAATTCCTAATACTCAAGCTTTAGCAACAATGGTGGGAGGAATAGGAAATTAAAACTCCAAGCCCTAATCTTTATTGCAAATTCAAGCTTCTACCTCCAAATTCAAGAAGAAGCTTTGGTAAGCCTTTTCTTCTTCTTCTCCAACTCATTCTCTTATCAATTTCAGAAATTCCTAAACCTAACTTTGGGAATGTTCTTCTTTTTGAGCATAGATTCAAGCTCGTTTGGGTTGTGTTGAAGAGTGGTTGATTCTCCCTTTTGCTTTCAAGCTTCATCTTCATTGTTTTTGTGAAAAGGTGAGATTTTTATCTCAAATCTATGACTATAATTATCTTTGGTTGTTAGGTATAAATTCCTAACACCTCTTCATGTGAATTTGCTTTTGATTTGGATTGGTTTTGTGAATATTCCAATTTTTGGGTTTTTAAGTCAAATTTGTGTGAAAATCCTTTTATGGATGTTTGATCATGCTTTGGATGATGCATCGAGGAGCATATAGGGCCGGGTTGCCGATTGGCATAAACCCTTAGAGCCAATGTTAGTCCGGTTGCATTTTGGAAGAGTTTGCTCTTCATTTGGATAGGTTGAAAAACAGCCCAGGCAAGATTCAGTCGACTGAAAAGTCTGTTCAGTCGACTGAACCTGGAACCCGAAAGTTTCCAGGAATGATTCAGTCGACTGAATCCTCTGTTCAGTCGACTGAACCTGGAAATAGAAAGTTTCCTAAACCTGGAAAATTTCCAGGTACAGAGTCAGTTGACTGAAAACTCTGTTCAGTCGACTGAACCTGCTGTTTCAGTCCAGTTTGCCTTTTTGGATTGAATTTCCAATTTAAATCGATTCGTGATGATCCTATTTGTTGTTATCATTTATTATGACTTTGATGACTCCTTTTTAGGGATTTTTGAATATCCATTTCGATGGATTCTTTATCGATTTGTTTGGAATTTATTTACGTCTTCGTATGTGAATTTTGATGATCGATTGTTCTACTATCATCTTTGTGATTTGTCACTTCAAAATATACAAAGGTTTCAACACTAGTAGTAAATATCAAAACTCTTTCTTCAAATGATTTCAACACTATTTTATTACAAAGCTCGTTTTCTCAAACCGATTTCCAATCTATTAGTATATACAAACCTTTACCTCACTCGTATGAGAAATCTAATTAAACTACTTAGTAAAACAAGTGGTATGAAACGCTTGCGTTTACTTCGTTGGTTAATTCTTGGACTTCTTCGATTGAATCTTTTGTGACAACTTTCTAGTGAAGATCTACAGTTTATTCGTAAATATTTGAGTTAAGCAAGTGGTTATGGGACATGAAGCTAAACTTTTATATTTACTAACTTAGTGTAATTGACACTTCTTGATTATCATTGACGGTCATTTTTGTGATTTAGACTAGCAATTGTGCGATGTCTCTTTGTCTGCAAGGGAGACTTGACCCTGTTTCAATGTGATTTTGACTCACACATGTGGGGTAGCGGCCCATGGTCTTCCGGCCGTTCGTGTGTCAAAAATTAATGGCTAGCTACCATGAGATAGCGTCTCGTTCGTGTGATACATATGTTGGTGAGTTTTCATGCTCCCGTTCGTGTGATAGGCCTTCCCCCCTTTTTATGATTTCTGGATTTCGTGTGTTGATTTCTGGAAATTTTATGCTTTACCAATTTTAGTGATTTTCATTGATATGATTTATCAATTTTTCTGCATTGGTGAATTCGTGTGTCATTGACTTGTTGTGAATACAAGTTTTGGGTATGAAACCCTTTTGATCTTTGAGAAGATTCTTGTGATATCGATTAATCTCATGTTGATTTTCAATTACATACTTATAGTAGTATGCCATTATGGTTATCATATGTTTATGCCATATCTCTTATTCTATATCATGTCATCTGATATTTATAGCTAGACTGATCCGTTTATTATTTTCTTATTAAATAATACTCGGGTCAGACCAAGATGTTACAGGTGCTTCTGCTTGACTTCACTTCACTTCTAGGATTATCTCCTTGACTTTTGGCAAACTACTTAGATTAGTAGTTTTTGGATATATACATTTGAGATATAGACTCATGATGTATACTTATTCTTTTGTATAGCATATGTTGCTATTCTTTTGGGTTATTGTGGATCTTTCTGACCACTATTCTGATGTACACTTTCATGTGTTATATATTCATATCTTTTGCTGCCTTTGTGATATGAATTATCTGTGACTGATTTGTGTTATGTTTATTTCTATATTTGTTTCCGATGACATTATAGCCACTGTGTAGTAGCTTTGAGTTTGTGTCGGTATGTCGTATTTCCACTTGAAAGGGGTGCAAGTTATATTTTATCTGGCATATCGGTACTCGCACAAAGCAATTATACAGATGGTCGCTCCTCAACAGCCTTATTCTCCATGCTAGTTGATAGCATTATTCTGTAGTGTTCTTGGCTAGCGTGGGTATAGAGGTGGGGCGTCACAATACAGTACCGTAACTCCCCCTGTAAACTAAAGGTCTATCAAAGGGCACTCCATAGGTATGGTATAAAGCAAACTCGTAGAAGGTGCGATAAGGCATGCGAAAAGGCACTCGAGGCAATGCCTGGGTAGACATATCGTTTGCGGACCCGGACTGGTGGTAACGCATAGCAGCTCCTACCGCCCACCTCATGACACACTCCCAAATCAAAAGGTGCACCTAATCACATCATAAAAGCAAATAGAATGGTATCGAGGAAATGTGTCCGATAGGAAGAATGACCTTACTTGTCCCGGCATGGCTCCTGTTTTAGCTATATCAAGCGGACTCACGGGAGTCAGGGTCACGTAAATACCATATAGAACCGTCACCAAACCATCATACTTCATTTTGGAATCTCCACTACGTGCGCAGTTGTTAAAGTGGTTTTCGGTGTTGGCGGAGAGTATGACAATATCCGATGCCGGTCTCTTTAACAACCAATCGTTATTATAACACCGTGGTCATTTCAAAATAGTTTATACTTCGTACCAAAATATCATTTCCATTTAAAAACCATATCAGTACAATATTATTTCCCTTTCAAATATATCTATTTCCAAAATCATAGCACTTCAAAGTTATAACATTTTCGAAACTAAATACTTGAATTTATAACACTTTGAAAATCATAACACTTTGAAATCATAACACTTTCCTTTAAACCGTTTAGATATTAATAATAGTATATATAATAAAAAGGTTTACAAAATAAATAGTTTATAAAATAAAATAGTTTATATAAAATAGTTATAAGTTAAAATAGTTTATATTAAAAATAGTTTATATTAAAATAATTTATAAAGTAAAATATGATTTAAAATACTTTATATAATAAAATAGTTTCCTAAAATTTCACAAATCGATTCAAATCAACTCGAATTCTAAAATTCCAATTTAATTCAATCTTAATTCTACAACTTTAATTCGATTCAGTTTCTCAATAAATCATTTCAAATTATATCAATTTTAAATACAGATTTGAACCACAAAATACACCTAAATTTCAATATATTTCAAAGCTTGAATATTCAAACATTTTCAAAACTAGATTTGATAATTTCATATATATCAAAATTTAACTTCGTTATTATTTAGTTTTGAAATGTTTACTCAATAAATCCAATATCATTTAAATAAAACCCCAAATTACAAATAAACCAAAATCAAGTTAAAAAATCATATCCTTTAAAATCTCAATTTCAATAGGTTTCAAATCGATTTAATTTAATAAAATTCTTAATTAAATACTGTTTCAAATAAATTCAAATTTATCAATCAAATCTTAATATAAAATCATTTTAAAATCAATTATAAAATATAATCTTAAATAAATACTTAAACATCTTATTGAATTTATTTATATATTAAATCTATTTATATATTCTAAAAATAGTAAAATTATGAATAAATTCCTAAAATTAAAAATTAAAAAATTAACTTATAGCTATACAATTTTCAAAACATATATATTTAAAAATCTAAAATTTTAAAACTTTATAAAATACTTTTATGTAATATCATAAAATCAATATTTATTAACCATAAATATTCACATTCAAAACCTTGAAAATCATTTTAAAATATATATATATATATATATATATATATGGACCAATGGTGTCTTTATATAATTTTCGATCCTATGGTCAAGTTATACGAATATTTATCATTTCAATCTGTAATTAAAATGTATATGGGTATATATCATTTCAACCTGCAATTCCAAATTCAATTAAATGAAAATCGCTTGGGTTTATCATTTCAGCCTATCACTATTTTCCCCCATTCTAAAGATCATTTGGGTACGTATCATTTCAACCGATAGGGAATTCTATACTAATGGGGAACTTGCAGGGTGATAACAGATATGATAATAATATAACAGGCATATATCATCAATAACAAAATAATATAAACAACAGGACATGGTGTCATATCCCACAGGTGAACAAATGCATATCATATATAACAATGTAAATAATTAACAGTTCAATTAAGCAGTATATTTCAATTGTCGTTTCAATTGAAATCAAATTTTGTAAATATAAGAACGTTAATCATGAGTGGTTGCTCACCTTTCGAGGCTAGATAGATTTAACAAACAAACTGAGTTACGAAATGCAAGCATGACTTTCAAATCAAAGCTAGATGGACACGATTCGACAAATAAAGCTAATAGCTTAAATTGATGAGAACGATTTAGAATCATCTAGATAGAGACAGAATATATATTATTATTTTATAAAAAAATAAATATTTGACTTTACCGCCTATAAAATAAAATCTTTATGGACAATTCAAAATAATTATTTCTTAAACATCCCAAAACAAAATATCTACATATATTTTATATTTTGAAAACTATATACATTTAAAATCAATCATCAATCTATATATAGTATTTTAAAATCAAATATCCTAATATAAAATGAAGCACATACATATAGGCCATATATTTAACAATATGCAACTACAGACAGTAAGATTATGCTAGCATAAAGTAAATATTATTTTAAACATCCATAAACTCTATAAACTTACGTAACTATATAAAAATATTTACATACCAAAATATAAACCTAGGTATAATGTAATAACCCGATATTTTCAACCATACGCATCCGCACATGTCGGACTTGAATTGCTCAAAATACCGAGTGTAAATAAAATTTGGCAAATCTAAGAATATACAGTAAATAACTAATCACAAATCATAGACACAGAGTAAATAATAATGCAGCGGAAGAAAAAGAGATAGTAATGCATGAAGCTACTATACAAGTATAAGACACATCAGAGTTAAACAAGATACAACAGAAGAGTAACAAGATATATCTGGTACAAATAAGAATACGTCACTGAAATCACTGGATACTGAAAGCAAAATAGATGGCTGGATCTTCAAGCAAACCTCCAACTCCAAAGATGAGTCTTGAATGCTGAATCACTCAATATGACTCGATCGTAAAGCAAAACAAAAAACACTCGAGTTAGGACATAAATACTTATGAACTATAAATCAACTCAAGTGAATAGGAACACAAATGCATCAGTAATATAAAGGATGCTTGGGATCGCCCGTCTTTTAAGGATCCGTTAAACTATATACTATGTAGTAATATTGCGCTAGTATAATAAGGTCTACAGTAAAATAAACTTAGTTTTAAATAGCGTTGAAGGGTTACCCATATAGCCCCCAACACGTAATAGTCCTAGTAGTCCATCCAATATCAGCATATCTCCAGATTGGGAGATTTCCCAAAATACTCCATGGGCTATGGGAGAAAAATAAACTCGTAGTAAGGCTCGCTATTGTAGGTGACACGACACACAAAGCAATGCCAGGGTAGATATATCAATTACGCACACGGGCTGGTGGTAACGTAGCAGCCACATACGCCCACCTCGGAACACACTCCCAATCAAAATCAGAGGATGGCCATATAATCAATCACAAGTAAAATTATAGTATCGAAGGAATGTGTCCGATCGGAGGAATGACCTCACTTGGCCCGAGATCGCTCATGTTTTAGCCACCTTATGCCAACTCACAGGAGTTGAGTCCATGTAATATACTTTAAGAACGTTGCCACCATCCTATTTCATTCTGGAATCTCTACCATGTACACAGTTGTTAAAGTTGTTTTCGGAGTTGGCAGAGAGTATGTCAACTTTCGATCCCGGTCACTTTAACAACCAAACGTTATTATAACGCCGTGGTCATTTCAAAATAATTTATACATCAAAATCAAATCATTTCATTTCAAAACTATATCCCTTTCAAATAGTTTATACTACGAAATCAAAACCATTTTTATTTCAAAACTATATCCCAATCAATACGATATCATTTCCATTTCAAACATATATTCACTTTCAAAAATCATAATACTTTCAAAGTTATAACTCTTTCGAAACCAAAATACTTGAAATCAATACACTTTGAAAATCATAACATTTCGAATTCATACACTTGAAATTTTCATATTTCCAATCTAATTCAATTCAAACCATCAGTTTCAGTTAAATTCAGTTTCCCAAAAAACATTTCAAGTCTTATCAATTTCAAATGCAGATTTGATCCACAAAACAAACTATTCAATTTTTAACCTAATTCAAAGCTTTAATATACCATAATTCAAAACTAAATTTTATAATTTCATACATCTCAAATTTAACTTGTTTCTTACTTAGTTTTGAAATATTCATTTCATAAATCCAATATCATTTAAAAAACTCAAATTACAAATAAACCAAATATCCTTCTGTTAGCACAAAAATTGGTCAGTAACACCCTTGAGTAGAGTTATGTAGAGAGTTTAATGAAGAAAGTAAATTAAAACGGAGAATAGAGTGTAAATTTAAATGCAGAGAACAAGAACACCAAATTTATAGTGGCGCGGCCTAACTGCCTACATCCACTTTGAAGTTGATTTCCATTGATTTCCTTGATGGGTGATTACAGATACAATCTGTTTTTTGTTACTAGAATACAATTGCAAAGTAAAACAAATAAGTCTGGAATGAGTCTTGAAAATGGCAGAGTCTCCCCAGTGTTACCAGAAAAAGGTACCTTTCATTATGCCCCTGCCCTTCTATTTATAGACGAGATGGGTTGGACTTCCCTCATGGGCTTAGAAACAAGGTACCTCTGCCCATAGTAGGTGACTTCTGCGCACCAGGCCAGGTTGGCCGAATGCTCTTGCTTTGTTGTGGGCCTGACAACTTGCTAACACCTCCGGTCTCTTCTTGATCGGAATATTGTCTAGTGCTAATGATAATTTCTTCAACTGTTGTTTTGTAACCGGGCCAAGATGCCGGTTAACATTTGCCCCCCAAAGTGTGCCGTGTGAAGCAACACGACATGCTTTGAATCAGCGAGTATTCCTTGTCTTCAGAAAGAAATCCATCATGTTTCTTGAATAGTCATTATCCTCCAATTTAATTGGGAGAGAAATTTGAGTTATTCACAGATCACAAACCGTTGAAATATCTTTTCTCTCAAAAAGATCTTAATTTGAGACAACAGCGGTGGGTCGAATTTCTGGCATTCTATGATTTGGATATTTTGTATACTCCGGGAAAGGCGAATGTTGCAGCTGATGTTCTTAGCAGGAATGCAGCCCTGTCTCTTTTAGAAGTTGTTCCATCTCTTATTGAAAGGATTTAAACCAAGAAAGAATCAGATAGTGGATTAAGAGGAATCATCAAAAGAGTTAGGAAGGGTTAGTGTCCCATTTTTGAAATTGATGGCCAAGGAACATTGAGGATAAACGGGAGGATTTGTGTTCCAAATGATAGGGATCTAAAGCAGGAGGTGTTGTCTAAGAGTCATCGCTCCAAATTGAATATTCACCCGGGAATCTCGAAGATGTATAAAATATGAGAAGAATTTTCTGGTGGCCGAATATGAAGAAGGATGTAGCTGCTTTCGTAAATAGTTGTGCCATCTGCCAACAAGTTAAGGGAGATCAACAGAAGTCTGCCGGACTATTGCAGCCTTTGGAAATTCCAGATTGGAAATGGGAAATGATTTCGATGGATTTCATCGACGGTTTGCCTAGGACCAGGAAAGGAAATGAAGGAATATGGGTTATTGTTGATCGTTTAACTAGGAGCGCCCATTTCATGCCGGTTACGGCAACTCGCACTGCAGCTTCCCTGGCAGAAATTTTCTTGAAGGAGATAGTCAGATTGCATGGTGTTCCTGTCAGTATAGTAAGTGATCGTGATCCTATTTTCACTAGCAAATTCTGGGAAGCTTTGCAATCAGCTATGGGAACAAGTTTGAGATTGAGTACAGCCTATCATCCTCAGACAGACGGACAGACGGAGAGGCTTAATCGTACTCTAGAAGATATGCTGCATGCTTGTGTGTTGGATTTTAGAGGATCGTGGGAAGACCATCTTCATTTAGTGGAATTCTCTTATCATAACAGTTACCAAGCGAGTATTAAGATGGCCCTATATGAAGCTCTGTATGGAAGACCGTGCTGTTGGATTGAATCGAAACATCGTCTTGTGCTCGGACCCGATCTAATTCGAGAAGCTTCTGCGAAGGTTGAGCTTATCGAGAAAAGGATGAAAGCTGCTCAGGATCGTCAGAAGAAATATGCAGATAAGAGTCGAAGACCATTGGAATTTGAGATCAGAGATTTAGTTTTTATCAAAGTTTCCCCGATCAAAGGTGCTATAAGATTCGGAAAGACGGGAAAACTTGCTCCGAGATTTATTGGACCATTCCGAGTGCTTGAAAGAATTGGAGTTGTAGCCTATAGGATTGAATTGCAAGAACGGATGTCTGGAATTCATAGTGTATTTCATGTATCTCATTTAAGGAAATTTGTTCATAACCCATCACTAGTTGTAGAACCAGTAGTTCAGGAAGATTTAGAAGTAGAACCCAACTTGACTGTGGTTAGGAATCCGGTTCGGATTGTGGATCAAGACGAGAAGCAACTCAGGAACAAAGTGGTGAAACTCGTCAAGGTGCAGTGGAGTGAGGATCCCAGAGATTGTACTTGGGAAACTCTAGATAGTTTTAGGAAAGTCTATCCGGATTTATGTCCGAATAACTAGAGATGTTTGTTAGAATAGACTGTTTGATTGTTTGTTATTATATGGATGAGATGTATGTTTGGATTGTTAATATAAAAGCTTTTTAATTAACTTTGTTTGAATTTCGGGGACGAAATTCTGTTAAGGGGGGAGGAATGTAACGACCCGGGATTTTGACCATACTATTTTAATAAATATTTAATCTAATTCAAATAAAATACAAGTTTTTCACTTATAAATAAATAAGATTTTGGGCATTTTTAGTTATATATGTTGTGAAGGAAATTTAAATTTAAAATTTAAAATAGACTCTTCCAATAATATTTATAATAAATTTATCTTATTAAATTAAATTAAAGATTCCATATTATTAATATTTGATACAATACATTTATAAATGTATTAATAATAATAATGTTTAAAATAAAACAATTCTATCCATATAAAATATAAATATAAAATATATTAATGCAAATATAGGTTATAAATTGTTTGCGCCAAAAATGGTCACAAACCCCAAGCGTTGTGAAAGCACCAGTGTTGGAATATAAATCAGCAAATATTCAAACACAAATCACAGATATAAGCAAATAAAGCAGAAATTATAAACAAGGACACACGATTTATAGTGGTTCGGCTATCTCCGGCCTACGTCCACTTCAAAGGTTTTCCCTTTTATTTATGTTCTTCGCTGATTACACTTGATTACAGCGGATTATAGCTCTGAAATTCGAGTACAATGGTGATTGTAGAGTGCAAAGTAGAGTCTGGTAGAGTCTTGATGCTTCAGAGTCTTGATTTTGCCAAAGAGAAATCCCGTCCCTTTTTCTGAATGACCTGGGGCTCTATTTATAGACGCAGGAGGCTGATATTTCTCCTAAAAATCAGGTAGACCGCTTCTGGCACGTGAGGGGGCCCACATGGCCGAAACCTGGAGATCCGGGCCCACATTGGGATCGATTCGACCTTTGGTTCGAATCGATCAAGAAATCGTCCAATCACGATGAAACTTGGCGTGGACATTCTTCGACATGTAGACGAACTCCTGTAAAAATTTCATGGCATTTGGATCAAGGGATTGAAGGACATGATCGATTCAAGATAGTGTTCTTCGGCATGCTGGTTGGTTCGAATCGATCCTATGGGTTCGTTCGAATCGATCAGTTCGAATCCATAGGGTCGAATCCATGCTTCTGTGACGTGGCGCGCGTTCTTCGAGTCGATCCACCTATCTCTCCGAGTTGAATGGGTCAAGTCCGAGTTTGTAGCCGCGTTTCATTGATGGCTTCGAGCGTTGGATTCGAAGGTCTGCTTCAAGTCGATGGAGAGGTACTCCTTCGAATCGATCCAAATACGCTACTCCGGATCGATTCGAAGCTGTCTTCAACATGGGGGATTCGAAGACAGTATGGAGCCGAAGCCATGATGGGTTTGTGGTCGTGTGAAGATGGATTCGAACTAACGATGGATTCGAGGCATGGCCATCTGGGGGCTTGCTTGATGGAGTCGAAGCTAGGGCATTTCTCATGGATTCGAAGTAGTGGATGTCTGATGGATGGATATGAAGGAAGGTCTCAGGATGGATTCGAAGTAAATGGAGTCGAGGTTGATGGATGTGAGGCAGGCATTAGCTGATGGGTTCGAACGTTGTCTTTGCTCATGGATTCGAATGTGATGCCTGCCCTGATGGGTTCGAACTAGATGGGTTCGAACCAATGAAGGGGTGATGGATTCGTAACGAACAAGGTCCATCTCTCTCAACTTGAATCCATCATAACTTGAGCATACGGATTCGGATTGACTTGAAATTTGAGATACGGACTTCTACGATCTTTCTTGTCATGTCCTATCAATTGTAGCTCAATCTGGAACCGGCCAAAATTCATCGATATCCATGGTTATCCTGCAATGCATGGTTGATATTCAAGAATAATAATCATTGATTCTTAGCAAATTTTAGATATCTCAACTTTGCCAAAAGTTGGGATAACACTTTGCCCCCCAAAATTTGCCTTTTTGTAAAAGGTATGTTTTGAACGGTCTTAAATCGGGTGTAGTAAATTCATGTTTCATTCATAGATGTAGTATTATCAATCAAGTTTATGGCTGTTCGAAGCCGAATCAACCTTCATGAAGTTCCGTAGTCTCTCCGGACAATTAATGGCTACTCTGAACCCTTACTAAGTCCATTCTAGACTTAGTGGTTGAATAGAAAGATCCTATTGCACTTGGGCGTTGCCTTCTATCCCTTGCACTCTGGTCCTGGTTAGGACATATAGCGATGTCATGGTCGTTCTGGACCGATCATAGCCTCTCCGGGCTCTTGTTGGATCTCATCCTGTCACTCTCTGGTGAAGGGGAAACAGCGCTTAAGTGAGTTGATCCTGTCGCTCTCCGGCGAAGCAACTCACTTCTTGCACTCCGGTTCAGTGTATCTGAACATTAAGCGATGTCTTGGTCGTTCGAGACCGATCATAGCCTCTCCGGGCACTTGCTGGATCCCATCCTGTCACTCTTCGGTGAAAGGGAAACAACGCTTAAGTGAGTTGATCCTGTCGCTCTCCGGCGAAGCAACTCACTTCTTGCACTCCGGACCCCGCCTCTCCGGGTAGGGTCATAAAGCGGTCATTTTTATATTGGTATTAATGTTCATCTTTTGACTCTCCGGTCAAAAGGTTTATTGCAAGAAGTTCTAATTTATTTATTTAAAATTCGAGTTCTAGATGTTCAATCTCAAACATCAGAAAAAGCTAAGCATTGCCTCTCTGGGCGTATTGGTTTATCTCCATCTCAGAGCATGCCTAGGGATCTCTCCGGTTCCCGTACATGTGTAAGTGGAGTAACCGTTTATTCTAAAAAAAATCTAAATAGAATTATTCGACCGAAGTCCAAATCCCGGACTTAGCCTTTGCCATCTTTAATCAGTGGATGATGAGTCGTGATCCCGATCCAGGATCGTTCCTGTTAGGAGGAGGCGGTAGTTGTTCAGGCCTTACCGCCGCAGTCCGTTCTCTGACAAATTGTGGCAATCTACCACCCCTGGCATGTTCTTCCACCTCATCCTTTAGGTGGCGGCATTCATCTGTGGTGTGCCCATCCAGCTCATGGAATAGGCAATATTTTCCAGTCATGTGCTCCCGCTCAGTGGGATCCCTTATAGGTGGCTTTCGATAGGGGAGTTGCCCCCGAATTTCAGTGTAAATTCTTTCTAGGCCTGCATTTAGATCTGTGTACTGCCTAAATCTTGGTTCTCGGAATTTCTTCCGTTTACCAGGACCATCATGTCTATCATCCTGTTTTCTTTTTCCCTTGTCCGCTCCCGACTGCTCTCTGGAGGTTCCTTCGCTCTGCGCAACATTTGTTTCCAGCCTCTCGGCTCGTGATTCTTCTAATCGGATGAACTTTTCAGCTTTATGAAAGAACTCTCCATGATCTTGTGGTGGATCTTTAGTCAGAGAATCTTTAAATTTTGTGCCTTCCGCGACTCCTGCCACCGCAGCCATCAAAATCATCGATGGATCCGGGCGATCTACAGAAGTCACTGTTACATTGAATCTTAGTAGGAAATCTTTTATGGACTCTCCGGCCCTTTGCTTGATTGAAGCTAAAGTCATCACGCTCTTGGGTTGCGTCACATGGACCCTGAACTGTCTCATGAAGCAGTCTACAAGCTCGCTCCATGTTCTGATTGATCCAGTCTCTAGTTGCCTGAACCAAAGTGCGGCCAAATCCGACAAATATAGAGCGAAGCATCGTGCCATCACTTCCTTGGATGCCCCCAGCACTTCCATGTGCCTAATGTACCTGGTAATATGCATGGTTGGGTCTGACCTCCCGTCATAAGGTTCCAGCGTTGGTAGTTTGAATTTTGGAGGGTTCCTTGCGTTTCGGATGTTCGGAGTGAACGGACTCCGGCTAACTTCTTCCAGCCCTCCACTAGGTAGTCCTCCTCTCATGATTCGTCGCATTAGGCCAATCATTCTCTCGTCTCCGTCTAGGGGTTCCCCCCTTGTCAAGTTCCTATTCTGCCCCCCGAGCCTCGAAGGGAATTCCGATACGTATTCTTCTGGTGGCTCATTAGCATAAGCATTGACTCCAGCTCGTTGGGTTCCGTCTATCGGTCTTCCAGCATCGGACCCTGAGGGTTTGCCCCCGGTCTTTCCTGATCACCTTCAACTCCTATATTCTGGTCCTGAACCTGACCTTCATTAGCTTCTGTAATCCTGATTCCTTGTCCCGCACTAGCAGTTGTTGTGGTTGGTCCAAGGTTCTGCATATTCGTCGCCCTCATTTGTTCGAGGAAATTCCGCAGCATCTCCTGTTGGGTCTTTATCATGCTTTCGCGTATTGAATTAGCCAAAGCCTCCATTTCATCTCTAGTAATGTAGACGGAAGCTTGTCCTTCTCCTGCTCCGGAGGATGCTTCTTGGCTTCCTCCTTGTTGGCTCCGATCAATTCTTTGTCTTGTCTATCGAGTCATTGTCTCTGAATTGGAATTCTTTAAACTTTCGAATCTGAACTCTGAATTTGATGTAGCGGGTGCTAGTTCTTCTCAGTGAAAGCACCAAAGTGTTTGCGCCAAAAATGGTCACACCCCAAGCGTTGTGAAAGCACCAGTGTTGGAATATAAATCAGCAAATATTCAAACACAAATCACAGATATAAGCAAATAAAGCAGAAATTATAAACAAGGACACACGATTTATAGCGGTTCGGCTATCTCCGGCCTACGTCCACTTCAAAGGTTTTCCCTTTTATTTATGTTCTTCGCTGATTACACTTGATTACAGCGGATTACAATGGATTATAGCTCTGAAATTCGAGTACAATGGTGATTGTAGAGTGCAAAGTAGAGTCTGGTAGAGTCTTGATGCTTCAGAGTCTTGATTTTGCCAAAGAGAAATCCCGTCCCTTTTTCTGAATGACCTGGGGCTCTATTTATAGGCGTAGGAGGCTGATATTTCTCCTAAAAATCAGGTAGACCGCTTCTGGCACGTGAGGGGGCCCACATGGCCGAAACCTGGAAATCCGGGCCCACATTGGGATCGATTCGACCTTTGGTTCGAAACGATCAAGAAATCGTCCAATCACGATGAAACTTGGCGTGGACATTCTTCGACGTGTAGACGAACTCCTGTAAAAATTTCATGGCATTTGGATCAAGGGATTGAAAGATATGATCGATTCAAGATAGTGTTCTTCGGCATGCTGGTTGGTTCGAATCGATCCTATGGGTTCGTTCGAATCGATCAGTTTGAATCCATAGGGTCGAATCCATGCTTCTGTGACGTGGCGCGCGTTCTTCGAGTCGATCCACCTATCTCTTCGAGTTGAATGGGTCAAGTCCGAGTTTGTAGCCGCGTTTCCTTGATGGCTTCGAGCATTGGATTCGAAGGTCTTCTTCGAGTCGATGGAGAGGTACTCGTTCGAATCAATCCAAATACGCTACTCCGGATCGATTCGAAGCTGTCTTCAACATGGGGGATTCGAACGCAGTACGGAGCCGAAGCCATGATGGGTTTGTGGTCGTGTGAAGATGGATTCGAACTAACGATGGATTCGAGGCATGGCCATCTGGGGGCTTGCTTGATGGAGTCGAAGCTAGGGCATTTCTCATGGATTCGAAGTGGTGGATGTCTGATGGATGGATACGAAGGAAGGTCTCGGGATGGATTCGAAGTAAATGGAGTCGAGGTTGATGGATGCGAGGCAGGCATTAGCTGATGGGTTCGAACGTTGTCTTTGCTCATGGATTCGAACGTGATGCCTGCCCTGATGGGTTCGAACTAGATGGGTTCGAACCAATGAAGGGGTGATGGATTCGAAACGAACAAGGTCCATCTCTCTCAACTTGAATCCATCATAACTTGAGCATACAGATTCGGATTGACTTGAAATTTGAGATGCGGACTTCTATGATCTTTCTTGTCATGTCCTATCAATTGTAGCTCAATCTGGACCCGGCCAAAATTCATCGATATCCATGGTTATCCTGCAATGCATGGTTGATATTCAAGAATAATAACCATTGATTCTTAGCAAATTTTGGATATCTCAACTTTGCCAAAAGTTGGGATAACATAAATCAAGTATTTGGAAATTAAACTTTAAATAAAAATAAAATTAAGAAGTGATTCTAGCAACAACTCATATGATTAAAATAAAATAAAGCTTATAAATATTTAACATAAGTATAACATAAAAGTATGGTTATAAAACATAAGTGTATGGACATAAGAGGCTATAATATTAATATAAGTATAAAATGAAAAATATTTGATTGTTTAAGTTTAGAATAGAAGTATATATATACAAAATTAAATTGATAGTCTTGTAACATATGAAATCAGACAAGTAAGAATACCTGACAAATGTAGATTGTTGTTCAAGTTTGAAGATAATAAAAAAAAACCTTTGTACAAAAATCTGTAAATAGAACATCTTTGTACAAATAAAAAGATCAGCAAATATTAATTAGATGTTAACCTATATGAAGACATGCATTAAATTAGCACCACAAATTGTCGTTTCAGATTTACAAAATGATCTTTCAGCCGAAATACAACATAACTTCAATTTAAAGAAATTAAATACAAAGATCTCTGACAAATAACAGGGAAGGCTTGTCCCAGTTATTACCTATCCTTGTTCAAGACTGTTCTTATATATAGCATCATAATATTTAGTTCGGTCACAAAACTTAGAAGAAAACCTAAAGAAAGAAAGAAATTAAAAAAATAAGCATCATCTTTATTTACAACTCAATCACTCAAACAAATTCAAAGGGCAGAGAAAATTACAGAGATTTAAATTCAACTGCAGTCTTTCTTTTTCAACAACAACTTGCTCTCTGTCTCAAAACAATTATTTTGGTGAGTAAACATATTTTTCTTGAAATCTTAATTATGATAATTAGTTCATGAAGTTTGTGTGGCTATATATTATTAACAAGAGGACCTGTAATGATTTTGCTATACTGGAAGCTGTATGTTCTTCATTGTTCTAAATTTCTGGGCAAGAAAGTAGGAAAAATTTAACACTTTATCTAGCAGAACATTTTAAACTTAGGATTTTTAAACTAAATAAATTTGTTTACTCTTAAAACAATAATCTGGAAATGGTTTAAAGTATGTCAGTGGAGCCTGGCTTCTGTTTGCTCAGGTTTACAGTAAAAGAAATCAAATTGTTAAAATTCGAATGTTTTAAATTGGTGATTTGATTTCATAACTTGATTTAACACACAAAGCTAAGATTTTTAAAATAAAAATGATGATTTTTAGAACAATGTACAAGGTGCAGTTCGTTGATGAATTAAAATTGCATTCTTGTCGTTTTCTGTCAGTTTAACAAATCTTAAATGTTGAAACTTGTTGTATAGCTAGCTTGAGGGTTCTCGAATATAGGAAAAATGCCAGAAAATTTTTCTAATGCAAGATTTGATGATACGAATCGAGATTAGGGTTTGGATTCGAATATTTTTAGGGTCTGAATCTTCGATGATTGCGTCGCCGTGGTTCAATCGAGCTTCATGAGGTTTTGGGGGGTGGTAGAGGAAGATGAAGGTGAGGTATGGCCGGAATCGCTTAGCCACTGGTGGTCGAGGTTGTGTGGACGTGGTGATTTTCACTGATGTGTTCGAGTGGTTGTTCATACGAAGGAACATATTTTGAGTTCGAGCCTTTCGCATCGATCTGGGTTTTGAATTCGAGTGAGAGGTCGTATTTTGGTTTGCTGGGGACGCCATGGGCCGCCAGAACGTTGGCGAACCACCGTGAACGTGCACGGTAGCGCGTGCGTGTGTCAGCAGTTCGAACGAGGATCGTCTCGAGTGATACTCGAGAACATTGCGATGTTTGCTTCGGGTTTTCTCTGGGACGTGGTTTGGGTGCGTGCGTGTGATAGTTTGGGTACAATAGTTTATAATTAAACATGAAGAAAAAAAAAGTGGAAGAAGAAGCGAGAGCAGGAGAAAGATGGACGCGGGTAGAAGTTGGGGGAAACTCGTGCCTTGCTCGAGTAAACATCGTATTTGCCTCGGGTCATTTTTAAGGGGTTAAGTCAAAAACCTTTTTAAGTTGTTTTGTTAACAAAACTCAGTATTATGAAAGTAAACATTTGTTGAAAAATTTTTAAATTAAGATTTGACTTAAAATTTATTTAAGAAAGTTTTACAAAACATAAGATGGTTAATTAATTTAAATTGAAAGTTAATTAAGATTTGTAATTAATTTATAATGATGATTAAATAAATAGTTTAAGATTTAATAAATTTATAATTAAAGATTTATAATAATAATCTTGTGTAAATCAATTTGTAATTAAGAATTTAATTAACTATTTAAAGTTAATTAACCAATAAATAAATAGAAATTAACTAATTAAATATTTAATTAAGGATTAAATGATTAATTTAATTGGTTATTAATGTTTAATTAAGTAATTAGTAATAATGAAATGGGTAATTAAAATTTGTAAATCAATAATTAAGGTAATTAATTAATAATTAATAATTTATTTAATTAATTAAGTGAGTAATTGTGAAGTAATAAATAAATTTAATAAGTTAATTAATTAGTGATTAACTAAGCAAGAATAAAATGGTTTATTCTTAAGCAAGTAATTAAGTTTAAATAAATCAAACTAAATTTGAGATGAATCGATGTTTCTGTTTGATTGACTCTGATATTTATTTATATCCTATGATGTTCTATGATATGCCTGATATATCTCTGATGACTGTGTATGATTTATTTGTGATAGCTGTTATGTGAATTATAAGTATTGAATTAAACTGTTTAAACTAAGTAGATAACTTGGCCCTTAAAATGGCGTTTGGATTTCGATGAGACCGGGATCGGGTATCAATTTGATATTCCGAAAACCACATCGATCCAAATTAAACGTTAGGTCATGAAATCTCAAGTGAAGGTCGAGATGGTGGTTCAGAATGCAAGGATTATCGTCGTTAACTCTGAGAGTGATTCCAAAATGAGTGTAACGAGATAATGCCTTCGGTTTCGTTCGAACCCGGAATGAACTTGTATGGATTGAATGCTTTCAGCACATCGTCAGGCGGATGTTGAGCATTCTAGGAAATATGTTCTATAAAGGTAAACGCAGCCTCAAGACTCATCAACCAGGAATGGCTAAAACAGGGGATGTGCAGCAAGGTTTGGTGGGTCATGCCCAAGCAAGACGAGATATACCCCTGTCTAGATGCCCCTTTTTATTCGGATGTGTGGGCAGTTGGTCTGCAGCCAACTGCGGGGTTATCTTATTCGGGACTGTTCAGTAAGGAATGGTTCCGGCCTTGTGTTGCAAGGGAGTTAGGGTGGCTCCTCGGTACGGTGATCTATGCCCCGTACTGTGACGGGCGGTACCCTAGTAGCCCTGCCATTGATGGAAATCCATTTTCCCTACGAGACCCTACGGTTTTGATTTGTATTACCCACTTTTGTGGCTAGTAGTTAGACAATAATGTAACAATTTCGGCTATTTTCTATTTACTTGAAAACCCTAGACACTATTATAATATCACCGTATTTCTTATAAAATGTTTTGGTTAGCGTAAGGTAAAAACTTACCCTTGTTTATGTGTAGGGAGTCTTACGTGATACCTGTATTTTCAAATGAATTTCAAAGTTAAACAATTTTAAACCGTTTACTCATACCAGACCCATGTCTGGCCCGGAGTTTATATTTTGTTTTTCATAAACTCTTGGGTACTCAAATTTTTATGAGTAGCCAAGTGATAGGTTTCGGAGTATAGAGTTTCTGGAGGAGTTGGAGCAGAAGACCAGATGTATGTGTATATCTATATAGTTCCGCTGTGTTAGTTAGAGTATGATGTATTTTGGGATGTATGTATTGACAGATATGTATATGACAGTTCTGTTGTATGATATAGCATAACTCTGATGTATGTATAACAAGTAATAGTTATGTGATGTATTATATTTTGTTCCATTCCGCTGTGAGATTTTGATGTTGTTATTCTTTCTTTCTATTCTTTTCTCTTTCTATCCCTTTCTTTCTTAATAATGATACGTCTTTCTGGGGTTAGAAAGGCGGGTCGTCACATGTTGTGTTTAAGTTGTACATTTATAAACATTGTTTTCAAGGTGTTATTTTATAATAAACATAAAGTTTTACATATTAGTTATACGTACTGTAGTATACTAGTTATACACTAGTTATATATATATATTGGTTATAAATAAAGTATCTAATTTGATTCTGATATTTGTAGTTTTTCAGTAATAATTGTTAATACTGTTATTATATCAGTTTCATATATTTATTCAAACATGCACATATATGTTCGGTCTGTGTATGTATATACAATCTATAATTTACATTTTTGGGTTAGAATTGTTTATATGCATTTGATAACGTGATTTTATATTTCAAAATAAATTTGCAGAGTATTATATATATATACACTTTAAATTTTATGTTGACTTATTTATAATATTCATTTGTTTCAATGTAATGTAGGTGCTTGTATAAATTATAACCTATTAGCTGTATGAGTTATACTAGTGTTGCTATTATGAAAATTTTACTATATAAAGATATGTGGATACTTGTTATCTTTTGTATTACGTTATATTACTTGTATATAGGTGTGTTTGAGATTTAGATTATGGTTTTATATAACTAGTTATGCATAATTATATATATATATACTAGTTTACCCGAGTTTGGATTTTTTTCAAATATGTATATAAAGTTATACATTGGATCTATACAATAGTTTATATATATGTAAGGATACCCTATGATTAACTGTATATAAATATTAATGTCAAATATACATATCATATACATGTTGATTTTATATATATGTTTAATTAAAACAATAATTTTTATTATATATACTAGAATTGGCCCCTGCTTCGCACACGGGCAGTTTATATATTGTAAACGAAAAGGAATGGAAATTTCAAAATTTCAAAAAGACGCCGAGTAAATTAATTCATGAATTTTGTTTATTAGTAGTAGAGATATATGTTTTTTTAATATTTGTTTTAAAAGTATTAATTTTAAAATTTATTTATTTAAATTTAATATTTGAATTTTAGTTTAAAAACGATGGATTTTGAAATGCTTACATATTTAATTTAACGTATGTTATAATTTAGAATTTGATATATATATATATATATATATATATCGTTATCGGTACATATAAGATCATTTACACCAGTTTTCTCCCTCGAGCCAGTTCTGAATTATTTTCATCGATTTCTTATATATCAGTTAGTCCATAAAATTCGGCTCCATCTAGCTTTGCATTGAAATTCGTGCTTGGATTCGAAAGTCATTCTATCATCGAATCTCTCTAGCCTCGAAAGGTGAGCAATCACTCACGATTTAAGTTCATATATTTATTAAATTTGATTTCAATTGAAACGACAATTGAAATATGCTACTGTTAGTTATTTACATTGGTATATATATGCTATTATCTGTATCTGTTCACGGGTGACATGTGACACCATTATCTGTTATTTATATTGATGATATATGCCTGTTATATTATTATCATATTTGTTATCACTCTGCAAGTTCCCTGTTAGTATAGAATTCACTATGGGTTGAAATGATACATACCCAAACGGACTTTAGAATAGGAGAAAATTGCTATGGGTTGAAATGATAAACCCAAGCGATTTTCATTTGAATTGAATTTGGGATTGCAGGTTGAAATTATATATACCCATATATATTTAAATTATTGATTGAAATGATAAATATCCGTATCACTTGACCATAGGATAGAAAATTGTATATAGACACCGTTGGTCTATATATTAATATTTTGTAAATGATTTCTATGGTTTTGGAAAGAAATATATGGTTTTATAAAAAAAATTGATTTTAAATATTATATCAAAGTTATAGTTGTATTTTTGATTTTAAGCTATGTATAAATTTGTTTTAATATAATTTTTTTTTGATAATAATGTTTGATTTTATTAAAATATAATATTGTTAAGTATTTATTTAAATTATATATTAATATAGAGTTTATAATGATTTTAATAAAATTTAGGTTGGGAAGATAGATTTGAAATTGATTTGAAATGGTATTTAATTAAGAATTTATTTAATTAAAAATCGATTTGGAATTATTGAATTTGAGTTTTTAAAGGGTATGATTTTATAACTTGATGTTGGTTTAAAGCGATTAATGAATATTTCAAGGTTGGGTTTTATTTAAATGATATTGAATTTATTAAATAAATATTTCAAAACTAAATAATGGTAGATTGAATTAAGATATATATGAAATATCAAATTTAGTTTTGAAATTATGGAATATATAAAGCTTTGAAATATATTGAAATTGAAATGGTTTATTTTATGGTTCAAATCTGTTTTGAAATCGAAATAATTTGAAAGGGGTTATTGAGAAACTGAATTGAATTGATATTGATGAACTGAGATTTGATTAAATTTGAATTTTGGAATTCGAGTTGCTTGGAATTGATTTGTGAAATTAAGGAACCTATTTTATTATATAAAGTATTTTAATATCTAAACTGTTTAAGTGGTGGAAGCTATATCTTCAAAGTTATGAATTTCAAAGTATTATGTTTCAAAAGTATTATAACTTTGAAAATGCTATGATTCTGAAATTGGATATATTTGAAATGGAAATGATATCGTATTTCGTTTTGAAATGGAAATGATATCGTATCGATATGGATTTGAAATGGCAACGATATTTTGGTTTATAGTATAAACTATTTTGAAACGACCACGTTGTTATAATAACATTTGGTCGTTAAAGAGACCGGGATCGGAAGTTGTCATACTCTCTACCAACTCTGAAAACCACTTTAACAACCGTGTATGCGGTGGAGATTCCATAATGAAGTAGGATGGTGGCGACGTTCTATTGAGGTATATACATAGGCCCGACTCCCGTGAGTTGGCATAAGGTGGCTAAAACATGAGCAGTTGACATGCTAATGATTTAGCTCCTCTTATCGGACACACTTCTTCGATACCATTCTATTACTTTGTGATTGATTGGGTACACCTTTGATTTTTGGGAGTGTGGCTCGAGGTGGGCGGTGGTGGCTGCTACGCATTACCACCGGTCTGGAAGTGTAATTGATATATCTACCCTGGCATTGCCTAGTTGTGCCATGTCACCTACCCTAGCACGCCTTGTACAAGTTCGTTTCGTACCATACCTATGGAGTGCCCTCTGATGACACCCAGTACGGGTGGGATTACGGTACTATATAGACAATGGGAATATATAAAATGTGTTAAGGGGGATATGGGTAACGCCTTAACGCTATTTTAATAGTTTACTTTACTTTAGACATTGTTATAATAGCATATATTACTACATAGTAGATAGTTTAACGGACCTTAGAGGATGGTCATCCCAAATATTCTTTGAGTTACTTGTATTTCGGTTGTTATTTCACTTGAGTAGGATTTGTTGATATAAGAATGTTAATCCTGACTCGAGTATTTTGTGTTTTGCTTTACGCTCGGGTCAGACTGAGTGGTTTAGCTTTTGAGACTCACCTTTGGAGTTAGAGCTTCGCTTGGAGATCTAGCTATCTATCCAGCTTTCAGATATCCAGTTGATTTAGTGATCTATTCTGATCTTGTATTTTGATTATTTTATTCGAGACTTCTGTTGTATCTTATTTAACTCTGTTATATATATAGTAGCTTCATGAACTACTATTCTCTTTTTTCTGCTGCATTATTGTTATATTACTCTGTGTCTGTGATTCTGTGATTTATTTATTTACAGTACATGTTGAGTTTTGCCAAATATAAATTAACAATCTGGTATTTTGAGAATTTAATTCCGACATGTGTGGATGTGAATGGTCGAAAATATCCGGTCTTTACATAATTAATTAATTTAATGGTAAGTTATTAATTAATTTAATTAATCCATTTCTTATAAATGCAATAATGTTTGCATTTGTGTTGAGTGTCACACGCAGTTTGTTGCGTTGCACTCATATCGACGTTATCTTCACAATAGTATTGGTTTGGAGGGATTTGGAGGTAGTAGAAATTTTGATTAAAATTTAATGCTTATTCGATTTTAAACCAAACTGGAACGTCTTAGCGACCACAAAATTTCGGTGAGTTAAACTCACCTTTTTAGTTAACCAATATGTTATATAGTTGATAAAAATTGTTGATTGGATGTTTGGATATGTTAATTCAAATGGATGCACGAAAATATGAAGGGGGGAAAAATTCATTCTATTATTCAGTCCACTATCCTTTTATACAAAGCAACCAGGCCGAGCATATAAGGCCCAAACCAATCCAACTGTACATGATATGTACATACTCACAACACAACACAACATAGTACAATACTAAAATAATATGTATATACAAATGCTAAAATCTAAACTACCTACATAATACTCACAACACTCCCCCTCAAGTTGGAGCATACTAATTACTCATGCCCAACTGGCTGTAGAAAAAATTGATCCTATTTCCATGCAAAGCTTTGGTGAAAAGATCGGCCACCTGCTCCTCTGACTTCACATAACCAGTACAAATCAATTCCTGTTGTATTTTCTCTCTAATGAAATGGCAATCCATTTCAATGTGTTTTGTTCTTCCATGGAACACCAGATTTGGTGCTATATAGAGAGCTGCCTGATTATCACACCATAATCTCATAGGCATATCACACTGCAACCCTATTTCATTCATAAAATGCTTGATACACATTAATTCACAAACTGTGTTGGCCATTGCCCTATACTCTGACTCTGCACTTGATTGAGAAACCACACTTTGTTTCTTGCTTTTCCATGAGACCAGATTGCCACCAATCAACACACAAAACCTCGAAATAGATCTTCTATCTAATTTTGAACCAACCCAATCAGCATTTGCAAATGCTTCAATTCTGCTATGTTCCTGGTTTGTGTATAATATACACTGTCCAAAAATACCTTTCAAGAAGCATAATATTTTCTTTAATGCATTCCAGTGATCAACAATAGGTGAACCCATAAATTGACTAACCATACTAACTAAATAAGCAATATCAGATCTTGTTGCAACCAAATAATTTAGCTTACCCACTAGTCTTCTGTATTTATCAGGATCTTCAAATAATTCTCCTTCTTTTGTAAAAGATGTATTAACTAACATGGGTGTATTACCAGGCTTAGCACCTAATTTTCCTGTTTCTTTCAACAGATCAAGAACATACTTCCTCTACGATAAGCATATCCTATCTTTACTCCTAAGGACATCAATGCCTAAAAAGTATTTTAACTCTCCCAATTCTTTTATATGAAACTATGAATGAATAAATGCTTTGAGAGCAGAAATTCCCTTTTCATCATTACCGGTGATAATAATATCATCTACGTATACTATTAAAAAAATTAGTGTACCTTTCACATTCTTGTAAAAGACTGAATGATCTGCTTTGCTCTGTGACAAACCAAACTTGTCTACTGCCTGACTGAATTTACCAAACCATGCTCTCGGGCTTTGCTTCAAACCATATAAACTCTTCTTCAGTTTGCATACTTTCCCATGCTCCCCCCGAGCAACAAACCCAGGTGGTTGCTCCATATACAACTCCTCAATTAGATCTCCATGAAGAAATGCATTTTTGATATCCAGTTGGTGTAATCTCCAGTTGTGCTGCCAAGGATATGAACACTCTTATTGAAGTCATCTTAGCTACTGGTGAGAATGTTTCAGAATAGTCAATTCCATATGTTTGAGCATACCCTTTTGCAACCAAACGTGCTTTCAATCTTTCAAGAGATCCATCCGAGTTCATTTTTACTGAAAATACCCATTTGCAGCCTATTGCCTTTTTATTCTCTGGTAACTGAACTAAATTCCATGTATCATTCTGATCCAATGCACATATTTCCTCTAGTATAGCATCATACCATCCTTTCTTTGATAAGGCTTCTTCAACTGTCTTTCGAATGGGAATGGAATCCAGTGTAGAAATGTAGGCATAAGACTTTAGAGATATGTTATTGTATGTTACAACAGATGAAATAGGGTAAGTACATTTCATTTTTCCTTTACGCAATGCAATGGGTAAATCAAGACTTGATACCGGTACATGAGTATCTTCTGGATCAGAAACAGGTAATGATGGAGTATTAGTATTCAACTTCTCATTTCCATTGTGATCACTATTCTATGTGAATACATTAGGATATACCAGAAATTCGTCATCTTCTTCCGTTAACTGTTCATCAAGGGTCTCTTGAATTGGTGAAATTACTGATGATGAATAAAAAGGTTCATTTTCAACAAAGTTAAAATCAATAGATACAATATACTTGTGAAGACTGGGACAAAAGCACTTATATCCTTTTTGAAGTCTTGAATAACCAACAAATACACATTTCAATGACTTTGGATCTAATTTTGTTAACTGTGGATTGACATCTCTAACAAAACAAGTACATCCAAAGACCCTCGGTTTTGTGAGAAATGCCGATTACGGATCTTAAGGCTAAGATTAACAATAGAGAGGGGGTGAAAAGTGTTAATAAAGAATTACTAAATCCTTTTAATTTATGTTAATTTAGACACAAAAATATGCAATATACAGACACAGATATGATCACAGAAACAATCACAGATGCAGAAATAAAATAAAAGCAGTAAAGGAAAGAACACGCCAGATTTTATACTGGTTCGGAGTTACCCTACATCCAGTCCCGCAACACAAGTACAGATTTCCTTTCAAAAGAAATTGTACAATTATACCCTCGGTTTCAAGGCTACGAGGTACACCCTCCAGAATTTCGATCCTCTGGGTAGAGATACTTGATTTCTGGGCCACAAGTTTACCCAATTGATTTACCAAGGCTACAATCACACCTTTTCCCTTTTGATTGATTTCCAAGGCTACAATCACACCTTTTCTCGCTTAATAGATTACAAAGAAGTCTATAACTCTGAATAGCACTGAGAATCATGTAGAGATAGTGATAGAGAATCAAACTAGAAGTAATCGAGTATGATTCAATGTTGATTTCGGCAGAGTAATGATAAGAATATGTATTAAGAAATGAGGAAGAAGAAGAAGAGAAGTGAAAACCAGAAAATTATAAATGAAAATTCTTTGGAACTGACCCCTATTTATAGAAGAACAACAACCATGACCATTCATGAAGAGTTATGGCGAATAGACACTTCTTTTGAAATTGGAATTTTTGAATCAAACGGTCACCATGTCGACATAGTCATGCTAGGCATGTCGA
The DNA here is from genome assembly GCA_030765085.1 of Allium cepa. NCBI lineage: Eukaryota > Viridiplantae > Streptophyta > Magnoliopsida > Asparagales > Amaryllidaceae > Allium > Allium cepa. The sequence continues at coordinate 173,516,733 of CM060932.1, forward strand.
CATCCCAAAGGAATTTTTGGTGTTTTTGATTTTCTTTGAAAATAACCTTTATCTTATATAAAAACTTTTTTAAACTTTATAAATATACTTGACTATAGTTAAAATTCATAAGTAAATATAAGGAATAATATATATAGATTTTAACTGTAATTTTATATTTAAATCTATGTATAAATATTTAAAAGTTAAATATATTATTTAAAAACATATTTTAAAATCTATGATGACCACCTTTGTTTATAAAATATTATTTCTATCCTAATAACTCCCCCTAAAACTAACAACTCCCCCTTAATCTATACCTAACTATCCTATTTATATTTCTCCCCCTTTGTCATTAACAAAAACTTTATCTAAACTAGATAACTCCAAACTATAAAACTCCCCCTAAAACTATTACTCTATGACATGTGATTATAATGATAGTGTTATCATAAATAATCAACACTTAAGTCTAATAATAAAACATAGTCCTAAACTATTAACTAACCTAACTAAGAATTCACAATAATACTTATAATAAAAACACATATAAGAACATGAGTTATTTATTACGTATATGGTTGTATTTATATTTGCGTTTGGAAAACATAAAAACACAAACAACAACGAAAGGAAAGAGAAGAAACTAATGTGTGTTTCTGAACATAGGAGATCTACGAATCGAACAGTTTGGATAGTGGAAACAGAAATTTCCATGTTGTTCGACAAGATTCCCATTTTTGTCGAAACACACTTCTCCAACACATACTACTTGGTCATCATCCTCCTCGTGTGCTTCTTTCATGGGTTCTTCTTCTTCTTCGCCGCTGGCCTCTTGTTCTTGATTGAGTGAAGAGTCTTCAGCGATCAAGATAGGGTTGGCCTGGCTGTTCACTAGGGATTGCAAATTCCTAAGAATCTTGCCTTGCCTTTCCTGTTCCTTTTCCATACGAAGTTGAGTTAATTGAATTTCAGTTAACATCTGAAGTACATCAATCATAGACTCCTCTATTTTCGTTACACGAGCAAGAATAGTGATTGGAATGGACCAGAAGTAGGAGAGGGAAATGAGAAAGTTGATTTTATGTTTGATTTTGAAGATGAAGCCATGATTTTATTTATTTCAGAAGAGAGAATGAAGAGAAAATAGAGAGAATGAATGAAAAGTCGAAATTGAGAAGAATATATAACTAATTTTTTGAATTCTAGTGGGAAATTTTTAAAAAAAATCAAAAACGTTATATGTCGACATGTATACCTAGGGGATGTCGACATGGTCTTTTTAAAATTTAACTCTTTGATTTATTTTGATACCAGTTGTTAATTATACTTGTCATTTATATTTTATATTTCAGTTATAGAAAAATTCCTAATTCTCTTCTTAATTTAGTAAATATTGATTCTTTTAAAGGTTGTGTTGAGTGTAACGACCCAGAATTTTTGATAATTAAAATTTGAATATTTAATTAAATTTTAGATATTAAGAAGTGAATTTATTAGTCGAATAATTTTATTTTGAATAATTGGATTTAATTGGATAATTAAATCGATAATTTAATATGTTAAATTATGGAAATAATTGAAAATTGAGTTCAATATGATTAAAAATGATTTGTAAAATTTTATTTTATCATATTGAAGTTAGAATGATATTTTAGAACTTTTAAAGTCGAATTAAAAGTTAATTTGTGAAAATTGAATATTTTAATATTTAAGTCGACTAGTGAAAATAGTCAATTTTTGAACATTCTCAGAATTGGACGAAACCAGTTCCATTAGATCCGTAATAGTTAGTTATTACCGGATTTCAATTTTCATGTCAATCGGAGTTATCGTTTGACGTGGCAGCTCGAAACGCATCGAATTGTTTTTAATATTAATTTGGCGAGTTAAAATAGCCATTTTTCAAAAAGTCTCGGATTTCGACGAAACCAGTTTCATCGGATCCGTAATATGATATTATTGTATGGTTTCAAATTTCGTGTCAATTGGATTTACCGTTTGTCCGGTACAAATTAAAACGCCTAGAAAATCGTTTAAATCGGTTTAATTTAAATTGAACGTTTTTTGCTATAACTCGCACAGATGTCCGAATTAGCTTTCGAAACCTGTTCCATTGTGTCCAAAACGCGGGGTAAACCCTAGAAACGCTGGTTACGGCGCGTAAATCGGAGTTCGGAATTTCCGGAATGAATAGTTTCGATCGATTTTCCTATAAATAGCCCACTATCACAAAAATAAAAAAAAGAAAAAAAGAAAACCCTAATCTAAACGCAGCCGCCACCCTAATATTCAAAGGCCGAAATTGTTCAATTTTCTCTCCTCAATCTCTTCAAATCCGTGCAACGATTCGAGAAACTTCCAACATGAAAGATGAAGAGCATCCCGAGAGCTTCAGATCCATACGGCGATGATAATCATCGGAGCAACGTGGAGGGAGGTAGATGGTCGCGTTCGTGGCCGTGTGTTCTCGGTTTGCGCGCATGTAGGGGGGGGCGAGCTCCTTGTTATTCGAGCCGAGTATGGAGTCGGCTATGGGCTACAACCTGGAGGCGTTTGATCGTGTTCATGTGCGTCGAGGTGGTCGAAAATTGAAACCCTAGTTCGTGATGTTGGGTTTAGTTCGGCAACTTGGAAACGTGAAACGCGTGAGTAAGGGAGAAGGTGCGCACGGCCTAGATTGCAGGGGATTGAAATCAAAGGCTGTGATTTGAATAGGATAAAAATTATAATTAAGTTGTAAATTTATATATAAAAAAATTCGTGTAAACTTTAAATATTCGTATCTTTTTCATACGAGGTCGAAAACGCGCGAAACAAGAAGCGTTGGAATCGTATGGACGAGCACTACGCGATGGAATTAGATTGGAGTAGTTTGGAGTTAGTGAAAATTTTGGGTAAAATTAAACGTCCGTTTAATTTTATTCGAAATAAATCGCTAAAACGAAAATAAAATCAAGGTGAGAACTTCTCACTCAATCGAATCAGTTTCGATTTTTATTTTAAATAGTTAGATTTAAAATATTTGAATGCATGTTATTTATTAAAAACATATACCGCGAATATTTCATAAACAGTGAAATTGGTATTATATATAATAGCAATATATATGTATTGGCATATGTATATATTGGAGTTATTGATTTCCCGCATTTTTTTTAGCGGATGAGACCCTATTGCGCCGTCTATTAAGCGGATAATATTTTAAATCCCATATACCACGATAATTTCGTACTGGAGTGAAATTGGTATTGTGCTAATGTTTGTGGATGCAGGAAAACAGGTTGGAGGGATCCAACTGGATTCCTCAACAGTATTTATTTGATTTCAGATATTTTGATATTTGATTGATTATCATATCGATATACGATATCATTGTTGTCGTGATTGACTATTTGGTGTGTAGCATCATTGAACCAAATTTTGGAATTTTAAAATGATTTTCAAAGTGATTTTTGAAAGTATACGTTTATAAAATACTTTTGGAATTGATCCATTTTAAATGAATAAACGTTATAGTTTTTAAAGTTATAAAAACTATGATTTTTGAGAAATACGGTTAAAGATTGATTTTTGAGAAATATGGGTTAAAGTTTTTATAAGATAATTAAATTGGATTTTTGAATTTATTATAAAAAGTTTAAAAATAGGATTTATAAAATTTGATTATTTTATAAATCAAGAAAACGGTGAAATTATAAAGGAGATTAAAGATGTTTTAAAATAATAGTATAAATTGATTTTTATAAAGGATTTATAAACTGATATTTATAAATTAAAACATTTGAATTATAAAACGAGTTTTTATAAGTGTTAGAATGAATTATGAATGGATTTCATAAATGAATGAAATTCATAGAATTATAAACGGTGAAGTTATAAATGGAATTTTATAAGCAGTAGGTTTATAAAATTTATAAAGTTATTAAAAGAATGGTTTTGGATAAATAATTGAATCTTATAAGTTATAAGATTTATAATTATGAAGTTCAAAGGAACGATTTTTCAAACAAATAAATTCTAAGTATTTAACTTATAATATGAACTTTTGTTTTATAATTGAGTTATGAATTGAATAGGTTAATAAAGGAATTTATAAAAGGAAGTTGTTATAAAATAAATAGAAATGGAGTTTATAAACGTTGTTTTATAAATTCGCAAACGACTTATTTTGATAAGTAAATTGTTGTAACCTATTAATGGAGTTATATTCACGTTTTTGAACTGTGAATAATCCTTTGAAATAAAATGAATAAAAGGATGAAATTGGTTAACGTAGTATATTCACGTTTTTGAATAGTGAATAATATGTTAAAGAAAATGTTTAGGATGTGATATTTTAAACAGAATTAAAACGATCTAACGATGTTTTAAATGTGTTGAGATTCGAAACCATAGATTTCAACATTTATTGTTGAAATAGACGTTTTCGAGAAATAGAAGGAAATAATGACTATAACACTATAGTTATAGTAAATGATTTCCGAAAGAAAATGTTTTGTATAGTATTGGGATTTATATATCTATTTTAATTTCGAATCCCTATACTAGTGATTTTGGGTTGTCGTAACGATGTTTTACGCAACATTCGTTTTGGCCCAAATAAATATGTTTAAGAGCATGATTTCCTTAAAGAATGAAATATATACTTAATTTCGATTTAAGTATATTGAATATTTTCCAAGTGTTGAAAATAAATAAAATTTGTGAATTACTTATGAATAAGTAAGTATGGAAATGTTTTTCCAATGTGAAATGAAACGTTTTGAGAATCTATCTTTTTGAAGATAAATTGAAATGAATAATTAAAATCGGATATCAGTAGATATTGTGAAATATAAATTCACTATGGAATTTATGAATAGAAAGAGAATTTGTTTAAAAATAAATATTGATTTATTTTTGAAGTATTGAAAATAATATATCTTGTAAAGATATTTTGGAAAATAAATAATTTGGAAAATTATTTGGAATCTGGTGATGTTGTGCATATCCATTGATAGTTCAATAACCGACTATCAATATTTCCCTTTGAATGGGTAATTGATGTGATTTGTTTGAATTTGAATGCCACACTTATTTTTGAATAAGCGCTCACTATTCGGGTTAACCGGGAAAGGACCATGGGGTCGTATAACCCATTCCGAATATGTGATACGTCGTTATGAATTGCATTTGAAGACCGGTGTTGAAGACCGGATCTTTTTGAAAGCGAAAGGAAAACTCGTCGATTGTCTTTGCACCGAGTAGCTACGGTATAGAGACTCCCTATGTGATGGGAAGTCCGGACGTGATTAGAGATTATCCGGATTGCAAGGACTTCTTTGTAAGTGCCTTCGGTTCTGTTCGAGCCCGGAACAGACTTGTATGGATTGTATGTCTAACATTACAAGTTGAGATATAAAGCAGATTTCTTTCAAATATATTTCTGTTGGTGGCGGAGAATTTATTCTTTTAACTTAACACCCTTCTCTGAGACGTACGAGCTCAGAGGTTATGTAGTTGAAGGTTATCAGCGATATATTCCCAATTTGGTAATGTGACATGCTGAGTGTTGCTATGATATGATCATTGTGTTGATTATTTGTGATAGGATCATTTATTTGATCATCTATCCTGGTGATCATTTCTATGATCATTTGTTGACCCAAAGCATGGCTTTTGTATAAAGTATGTTTTTGTGGACGTGACTTCGTCGAGCCTCACACCTCGGGAATGGTCAAAACAGGAAAGATGCAGCAAGGTTATGAGGGGTAGCGCCCTTTAGGATATGTGCATTTCCTTCTGGAAAAGGGTGGTATCATGGTATGGAGCCCAGATACTTACTCATGTTGAAAACACTTTATGATTGTGTGAATTGATTACGAGCGCTCGGTGAAAGGTCCCAAAGGACCGGGGGATGGCATATTCGGTCAGTTGTTACTCAGTTAGGGGTAACCCGGCCTTGTGTTGGTAGAGTTCCGGTTTGGTTCTCGGGGATGTCCATCCAGAGGCATTCTCATGTGGCAATGGGAAGTTCCTTGGCCTGATCATTCGTTGGAAATCGAAAGAAACAATACGATCTTGTACGGTTTTAGTTGTAGAACCCGCTTCCTCAGGAAGTAGCTATAGTAGGCATAATATAATGGTACCTATGCTGGCTAAGATTTATATTCTACTTTCGAAATGATTTTTCCTACACTATGCACTAATAATAATATCAAAATTGATTTGATTTTAATGCGTATCAAGCATCTTTGACTAACATAAGAAGAAATCTCCTCCAAGTCTGCGTTTGCATTGTGTGTGTGGCGGGAGGTCTTATGGTAGTCTCATTTTTAAAAGCATTGCGAATTGACTTTAAAAATATTCCTCTATTTTGATTTTAAAGATAAATAAACTGTTTTGGGTTCTCACACCAGTCACATGACTGACTCGGAGTTTATTGTTTTCCTTCCTAAACTCTAGGTGCCCACCAATTTCCACCCGGGCAGTCAAGAATTAGGTTTATCAGGATATTCTGGAATTCAGGAGTTGCTGGAGGCAAGCTGGATGGCATGGCGTATTTCTAGTATATAGTATTTCTTTTTCCGCTTGATGTTGTTTGTTGTTGTACACTCTGACGTAATGATGTAATGAAATGTAATGTAATGTAATAACTGATATAGTTCTTTGTTTAAAGATTATTCATTTATTATTATATGTTGTTCCGCTGCGAATTGTGAGATTCTGATATTGTTGTGTTGTGTTCTGTTCCATTCTATTTTCTTTTCTCTATTTTCTCTCTATTTTCTATCTTTTTCTCTCTTCTTCTTTCTCTTCTTCTTCTTAAACCCTCAGTGTTCGGTTTTCCGGCATCCGACTGATTGGCATTCGCTACAGTGGACGTATTAATGTCGATATTTGGGAGTCGAAGAATCGGGTCCTGACAATGTGGTATCAGAGCATATGGTTAAGCGACAACCATGGTTCTGTTGGTTATTACTCATTAGAGATAGAGTCAGCAGTACTCTAGAATGAGTTTGAGTGCAATAATAGATATGAGAGCGTATTTGTTAGTGAATATAAAATTGTTTTATATTGTGATGATTGGTTTATTGAGTGGCATATGAACCTTCGTCAGCACGGTCCGGACAACTATGCCGAAGGGGTTTTATAAACACTTGAATAGAACAATTCGACACAGTATTGTTTTAAATTGGGTAAATGAAATAATTTTACCTTGATTATATTTTATATATAAAGAAATAATTTTTCAGAATTATTAAAGTGTATATAAGTTGATTGTTTAGTTGTTTGAATAATCTAAATAAAAGAATAATTGTATAAGTAAAAAGAATTATAAGAAATGAATTATAATTAATGTGATTTACAATTGAGAAATAAACTTATATATATAAGAAGTGAAACTATATGAATATATTTATGAATATAAGTTGTAAATAAAAATGAATTTAAAGTTAAATGAAAATTTACTTTAGAATTGGAATCTGAATTTATTTATAAGTGGGAATTTAAGTTATGTAAAACAAAGTGATGTTATTAAATGGAATATAACTTAAGAGATATTGAATTAAGTTGATATTGGTATCAAAATAAATTAACAAAGTTAAGTGATAGATATGAACTTAAGTTATGTAAATGAAATTCAACTTTTGTAATTGAATTGAATGAATGGACTGACTAATAATCAATTAAATGTAAATAATTGAATGTGAATTAAGTTGATATGGAATAATGGATATAAGTGTTAATTCATTAAAATCTAATGTTATTGGAAAGTTGAATAATTGAATGAAAATCAATTTAATTTAAACCAATTGAAAAGCAAAGGAATTTGGTTGTAATTAATATACATTGGTTGTTATATGATTGTTGGTTGATTGTATATAATTCATTAAGTATTAATAAAAATTGGAAGCTAAAATAAAATTGGAATTCAATTGGAAGTTAAGTGAATCTTAAATAGAATTGAATTTGATTTGGAAGTGAACCAACTTGAATATGAATTAGTGAATATAAACTAATTGAAAATGAATGTTAGTAAGAACATCCACTATTAATGAATCAAAAGTGATTAAATTGAAAACCATTTCATTGAATATTAATGAGAATATGAATGAATATTAATTGGTTATGGATGTTAGTTGGTTGATGGTTGAATATATAGCTTTTATTGCATTTGCTATGTTGGCATATATAGTTATTATGTTGCTATATGTTGTATATCGATACTATTGTCTATATACATGTTTCTCATGTTGTTTGTTGAGTGTTTAGTAGGTGCGGATTGCGTTTGCTTCGCATTTGGAGCTCGCTTTCGCGCTATATTAGCCGTATATGCTCGCTAATAAAATATAAGGTACATATCTCGGATTAAATACCGTACTTTTATACTTTTTTCCCTTCGGGATGCCTCATTACTTGATCAGATGTATATTTGTGATATATATACTGTCATTTTTTTTCGGATCGAGCCGCGCAAAGGAGACTATGGCGAATTTTTTCGAAAATTTAAGGCGTTAGAAAAAATTTGAGAAAATTGGAAAATTTTGAAAACTTAGACTTTGATTTGAAGTTGAAAGTTAAACAATAGTAGTTGTTTTTGAAAAGATAACTAAGTATGATTTGAAAACTTAGTAAAGTTATTGTAAGAAGTTTAACTATGGATTTTGGGAAAGTTAATAAATTCTGTAACTTTTCTTACTTAATAATTTCGAGGACGAAATTCTTTTAAGGGGGGAAGATTGTAACGACCCAGAATTTTTGATAATTAAAATTTGAATATTTAATTAAATTTTAGATATTAAGAAGTGAATTTATTAGTCGAATAATTTTATTTTGAATAATTGGATTTAATTGGATAATTAAATCGATAATTTAATATGTTAAATTATGGAAATAATTGAAAATTGAGTTCAATATGATTAAAAATGATTTGTAAAATTTTATTTTATCATATTGAAGTTAGAATGATATTTTAGAACTTTTAAAGTCGAATTAAAAGTTAATTTGTGAAAATTGAATATTTTAATATTTAAATCGACTAGTGAAAATAGTCAATTTTTGAACAGTCTCAGAATTGGACGAAACCAGTTCCATTGGATCCGTAATAGTTAGTTATTACCATATTTCAATTTTCGTGTCAATCGGATTTATCGTTTGATCGTGGCAGCTCGAAACGCATCGAATTGTTTTTAATATTAATTTGGCGAGTTAAAATAGCCATTTTTCAAAAAGTCTCGGATTTCGACGAAACCAGTTTCATCGGATCCATAATATGATATTATTGTATGGTTTCAAATTTCGTGTCAATTGGATTTACCGTTTGTCCGGTACAAATTAAAACGCCTAGAAAATCTTTTAAATCGGTTTAATTTAAATTGAATGTTTATTGCCATAACTCGCACAGATGTCCGAATTAGCTTTCGAAGCCTGTTCCATTGTGTCCGGAACGCGGGGTAAACCCTAGAAACGCTGGTTACGGCGCGTAAATCGGAGTTCGGAATTTCCGGAATGAATAGTGTCGATCGATTTTCCTATAAATAGCCCACTATCACAAAAAAAAAAAAAAAAAAACCCTAATCTAAACGCAGCCACCACCCTAATATTCGAAGGCTGAAATTGTTCCATTTTCTCTCCTCAATCTCTTCAAATCCGTGCAACGATTCGAGAAACTTCCAACATGAAAAATGAAGAGCATCCCGAGAGCTTCAGATCCATACGGCGATGATAATCATCGGAGCAACGTGGAGGGAGGTAGATGGTCGCGTTCGTGGCCGTGTGTTCTCGGGTCGCGCGCATGTAGGGGGGCCGAGCTCCTTGTTATTCGAGCCGAGTATGGAGTCGGCTATGGGCTACAACCTGGAGGTGTTTGATCGTGTTCATGTGCGTCGAGGTGGTCGAAAATTGAAACCCTAGTTCGTGATGTTGGGTTTAGTTCGGCAACCTGGAAATGTGAAACGCGTGTGTAAGGGAGAAGGTGCGCACGGCTTAGATTGCAGTGGATTGAAATCAAAGGCTGTGATTTGAATAGGTTAAAAATTATAATTAAGTTGTAAATTTATATATAAAAAAATTCGTGTAAACTTTAAATATTCGTATCTTTTTCATACGAGGTCGAAAACGCGCGAAACAAGAAGCGTTGGAATCGTATGGACGAGCACTACGCGATGGAATTAGATTTGGGTCGTTTGGAGTTAGTGAAAATTTTGGGTAAAATTAAACGTCCGTTTAATTTTATTCGAAATAAATCGCTAAAACGAAAATAAAATCAAGGTGAGAACTTCTCACTCAATCGAATCAGTTTCGATATTTATTTTAAATAGTTAGATTTAAAATATTTGAATGCATGTTTGAATGATGATTGATATCTATTGATTGTTAAAATAGACATTATGCGCCGTTAGTAAGCGGATGTTATTTATTAAAAACATATACCGCGAATATTTCATAAACAGTGAAATTGGTATTATATATAATAGCAATATATATATATGTATATTGGCATATGTATATATTGGAGTTATTGATTTCCCGCATTTTTTTTAGCGGATGAGACCATATTGCGCCGTCTATTAAGAGGATAATATTTTAAATCCCATATACCACGATAATTTCGTACTGGAGCGAAATTGGTATTGTGCTAATGTTTGTGGATGCAGGAAAATAGGTTGAAGGGATCCAACTGGATTCCTCAAAAGTATTTATTTGATTTCAGATATTTTGATATTTGATTGATTATCATATCGATATATGATATCATTGTTGTCGTGATTGACTATTTGGTGTGTAGCATCATTGAACCAAATTTTGGAATTTTAAAATGATTTTCAAAGTGATTTTTGAAAGTATACGTTTATAAAATATTTTTGGAATTGATCCATTTTAAATGAATAAACGTTATAGTTTTTAAAGTTATAAAAACCCTGATTTTTGAGAAATACGGTTAAAGATTGATTTTTGAGAAATATGGGTTAATTTATAAGATAATTAAATTGGATTTTTGAATTTATTATAAAAAGTTTAAAAATAGGATTTATAAAATTTGATTATTTTATAAATCAAGAAAATGGTGAAATTATAAAGGAGATTAAAGATGTTTTAAAATAATAGTATAAATTGATTTTTATAAAGGATTTATAAACTGGTATTTATAAATTAAAACATTTGAATTATAAAACAAGTTTTTATAAGTGTTAGAATGAATTATGAATGGATTTCATAAATGAATCAAATTCGTAGAATTATAAACGGTGAAGTTATAAATGGAATTTTATAAGCAGTAGGTTTATAAAATTTATAAAGTTATTAAAAGAATGGTTTTGGATAAATAATTGAATCTTATAAGTTATAAGATTTATAATTATGAAGTTCAAAGGAACGATTTTTCAAACAAATAAATTCTAAGTATTTAACTTATAATATGAACTTTTGTTTTATAATTGAGTTATGAATTGAATAGGTTAATAAAGGAATTTATAAAAGGAAGTTGTTATAAAATAAATAGAAATGGAGTTTATAAACGTTGTTTTATAAATTCGCAAACGACTTATTTTGATAAGTAAATTGTTGTAACCTATTAATGGAGTTATATTCACGTTTTTGAACTGTGAATAATCCTTTGAAATAAAATGAATAAAAGGATGAAATTGGTTAACGTAGTATATTCACGTTTTTGAATAGTGAATAATATGTTAAAGAAAATGTTTAGGATGTGATATTTTAAACAGAATTAAAACGATCTAACGATGTTTTAAATGTGTTGAGATTCGAAACCATAGATTTCAACATTTATTGTTGAAATAGACGTTTTCGAGAAATAGAAGGAAATAATGACTATAACACTATAGTTATAGTAAATGATTTCCGAAAGAAAATGTTTTGTATAGTATTGGGATTTATATATCTATTTTAATTTCGAATCCCTATACTAGTGATTTTGGGTTGTCGTAACGATGTTTTACGCAACATTCGTTTTGGCCCAAATAAATATGTTTAAGAGCATGATTTCCTTAAAGAATGAAATATATACTTAATTTCGATTTAAGTATATTGAATATTTTCCAAGTGTTGAAAATAAATAAAATTTGTGAATTACTTATGAATAAGTAAGTATGGAAATGTTTTTCCAATGTGAAATGAAACGTTTTGAGAATCTATCTTTTTGAAGATAAATTGAAATGAATAATTAAAATCGGATATCAGTAGATATTGTGAAATATAAATTCACTATGGAATTTATGAATAGAAAGAGAATTTGTTTAAAAATAAATATTGATTTATTTTTGAAGTATTGAAAATAATATATCTTGTAAAGATATTTTGGAAAATAAATAATTTGGAAAATTATTTGGAATCTGGTGATGTTGTGCATATCCATTGATAGTTCAATAACCGACTATCAATATTTCCCTTTGAATGGGTAATTGATGTGATTTGTTTGAATTTGAATGCCACACTTATTTTTGAATAAGCGCTCACTATTCGGGTTAACCGGGAAAGGACCATGGGGTCGTATAACCCATTCCGAATATGTGATACGTCGTTATGAATTGCATTTGAAGACCGGTGTTGAAGACCGGATCTTTTTGAAAGCGAAAGGACAACTCGTCGATTGTCTTTGCACCGAGTAGCTACGGTATAGAGACTCCCTATGTGATGGGAAGTCCGGACGTGATTAGAGATTATCCGGATTGCAAGGACTTCTTTGTAAGTGCCTTCGGTTCTGTTCGAGCCCGGAACAGACTTGTATGGATTGTATGTCTGACATTACAAGTTGAGATATAAAGCAGATTTCTTTCAAATATATTTCTGTTGGTGGCGGAGAATTTATTCTTTTAGCTTAACACCCTTCTCTGAGACGTACGAGCTCAGAGGTTATGTAGTTGAAGGTTATCAGCGATATATTCCCAATTTGGTAATGTGACATGCTGAGTGTTGCTGTGATATGATCATTGTGTTGATTATTTGTGATAGGATCATTTATTTGATCGCCTATCCTGGTGATCATTTCTATGATCATTTGTTGACCCAAAGCATGGCTTTTGTATAAAGTATGTTTTGTGGACGTGACTTCGTCGAGCCTCACACCTCGGGAATGGTCAAAACAGGAAAGATGCAGCAAGGTTATGAGGGGTAGCGCCCTTTAGGATATGTGCATTTCCTTCTGGAAAAGGGTGGTATCATGGTATGGAGCCCAGATACTTACTCATGTTGAAAACACTTTATGATTGTGTGAATTGATTACGAGCGCTCGGTGAAAGGTCCCAAAGGACTGGGGGATGGCATATTCGGTCAGTTGTTACTCAGTTAGGGGTAACCCGGCCTTGTGTTGGTAGAGTTCCGGTTTGGTTCTCGGGGATGTCCATCCAGAGGCATTCTCATGTGGCAATGGGAAGTTCCTTGGCCTGATCATTCGTTGGAAATCCAAAGAAACAATATGATCTTGTACGGTTTTAGTTGCAGAACCTGCTTCCTCAGGAAGTAGCTATAGTAGGCATAATATAATGGTACCTATGCTGGCTAAGATTTATATTCTACTTTCGAAATGATTTTTCCTACACTATGCACTAATAATAATATCAAAATTGATTTGATTTTAATGCGTATCAAGCATCTTTGACTAACATAAGAAGAAATCTCCTCCAAGTCTGCGTTTGCATTGTGTGTGTGGCGGGAGGTCTTATGGTAGTCTCATTTTTAAAAGCATTGCGAATTGACTTTAAAAATATTCCTCTATTTTGATTTTAAAGATAAATAAACTGTTTTGGGTTCTCACACCAGTCACATGACTGACTCGGAGTTTATTGTTTTCCTTCCTAAACTCTGGGTGCCCACCAATTTCCACACGGGCAGTCAAGAATTAGGTTTATCAGGATATTCTGGAATTCAGGAGTTGCTGGAGGCAAGCTGGATGGCATGGCGTATTTCTAGTATATAGTATTTCTTTTTCCGCTTGATGTTGTTTGTTGTTGTACACTCTGACGTAATGATGTAATGAAATGTAATGTAATGTAATAACTGATATAGTTCTTTGTTTAAAGATTATTCATTTATTATTATATGTTGTTCCGCTGCGAATTGTGAGATTCTGATATTGTTGTGTTGTGTTCTGTTCCGTTCTATTTTCTTTTCTCTATTTTCTCTCTATTTTCTATCTTTTTCTCTCTTCTTCTTTCTCTTCTTCTTCTTAAACCCTCAGTGTTCGGTTTTCCGGCATCCGACTGATTACAGTGGACGTATTAATGTCGATATTTGGGAGTCGAAGAATCGGGTCCTGACATTAAGATATCAGCAATTTTATTTTCAGAATTGATGTAACTGAGAGTAAATGCTTCCTTGCTTATATTATCTCTGAGAAAATGATGCCTGATGTCAATGTGTTTTGTTTGAGCATGTTGAGTAGTATTTTGGGATAAATTTATCGCACTCGTATTGTCATAATAAATTGGAGATTTTGAGAAATTTAAACCAAAATCTTTTAAGGTTTGTTGCATATATATTACTTGAGAACAAGCCAAAGCAGCAGAAATATACTCTGCTTCAGTTGTTGATAAAGAAACCGTGTTTTTCTTTTTACTAAGCCAAGAAATCAGAGAATGCGCCAAAAAGTGACAAGTCCCACTTGTACTTTTACGGTCTGATTTTCAACCAGCATAGTCAGCATCACGGTAAGATATTAAGTCAAAAGATACATTTTTAGGGTAGAATAAACCATAATTAGACGTGTGTTTAACATATCTTATGATTCGTTTCACGGCTTTTAAGTGAGTCTCTTTAGGTTGGGATTGATATCTGGCACAGAGACAGACACTATTCATGATATCAGGTCTACTAGCAGTAATATAGAGTAATGAGCCAATCATTCCTCTATATAATTTTTGATCTGCATCTTTCGAGAGATCTTCTTTACTAAGGTGTTGAATATGCGCTTTGTGCTTATATGATTTTTGTTTGATGATAATAAACATATATACATTCGTTTAAATGTATTTATTAATGTACTATTTTATTTTTCATAGAATAAATAAATATTTGCTGAATAAAATTAAATGACACAGAATTTGAATTCAAGCAGAAATTTTGTTCAAACAAATATTTATTACAATTTTGAATAGTACAATTTCAATCTCTCACTATAACTATACAACTTTGATTACAATCACATCACATTTCACATTTACAGTTAATCTCACTACATATCACTCACACTCGTATTTTTATCTTCAACTTCCTTCTAGTTTGTATCCAGCATCTGAGCAATCTGCAAAAATATAAACTAACGCAGTAAAATTGAAAAAGAAATATTTTTGCAATATAAAATGTAATACGATTTTTGAAAATATGATTTGCCTCAGTTATTTGGGTTGTACGTCATCATTCACACTTGATTTCATCACAAAGTCGTGCATATAGATATTACAGGGACAGGTAACCATAAGTGGCTGCAATACACACGTGTACATTCATACACGTGTGCACTGCCACGCCAACTCATGTGCGCAGCCAAAAATAGCAAGTGTGCAAGCAAAACTTCAACAAGTCCAACAGCCCAAATGAACAACAAAGGGTCAAAGATCAATGCACATGAAACCAAAGGCCGAGCAATTGATATATGGTGATGTAGTCAACAACTACACAACTGCAAGTACAGGTTTCAATATCAAAGAAACAATTCAAGCTCAAAGTCAATGCAAAGAAACAATAAATGATCAGCCATCAAAGTATAGATGCAGGCAAATGCAGCACATATATACATACATAGGTGTATGTATACACATGGCAGTCAAAGACATAATGACAGAAGTTCTGAATTGAAAAATGCACTTGCAGATGAGCAACTACAAGATGAACAACAGGAATGCATGTACAGCAAAGTCAGTATCAAAGAGACAACATAAGTATACAATATAGCATGTGCAAACAGTCGAAGACATGAATGCAACAAAGTTCACAAGTGCAGACACAAAAGAATATGGACTGCAACAAACATGAAATGAATCGAGTCAGTAAGGCAATGCACAAGAGTGGTAACAAGTGCAACATACAAACAAGCATGCAACAGCAAGCATGCAACAGAGGTCAAGCATATATAGATATGCAATGACAAAGTGGATCAAAATGAAACATACAAAATGCCCAAGTAAAGTTCACAGTGAAGATCATAAACCAACTGCAGAACCTCAAGTGACATGGTGAAGTAGTACAAAAGAGCAAGTGCAATTCGAACCAACATGGCCAAGACTACTGAAAACAACATGACAGCACTGCATCAATGCAAAATGGAATGAATGCAACATGGACTGCGCAAATTCAAGACAGCATCAAGTAGAGACCAAGTTCAGCAATGCAAACTACAAACCAACAGTACAAATATACAAACTATGGTGAATGCAGATACAACATGTCAAAGAATACTACGAGGCCAACACAGTGATCATTATCACTGACTCCATTAATCAAGACACGGCAGTGATCAGATGAATCATGAAATGCAACATCAAACCAGAGAATACATTACAGTGGCATGAATGCAGTAACAACACCGCACCAGAATGCATCAAAAGCAAACAGAGAGCATATGCATCAACTACAAGCAGATACAACTCGACCAGTAACCAAGGCTACAAAGTTTAAGAAATCAATTGGCTGCAGTAAACACAATCAGTGAAGACAGAGTTCAACATCAAGGTTGATCAAGCCAAAAATTCATGTAATCAATAAAAGCCGAAGTCAAAATTGAACCAAGTCAGTATGTTGAACAAGTCAACAAAGTGAAAATTCACGAAATCAGTATTGTCAAAGTCAAACAAGTGTTCACCGTGATAGCCAAGAAAATTGACCACGAAATCAAATCAATACCGTGTAAATCAAGCTACCAAAAATACGAAATTGACAAAGTCAGATCAATCCCAAGCATCAATACAAGATCGAACGACCATTGACAAATTCAAATGAACGTATACGAACGCAAAAATAGGATTTCGAATCCTATATAAGCCCAATCATCATTGGCAAAATAATCATCGAGTTCAAGCATAAACCAGCAAAGCAAAAGGGATAGATTACTTACCGAAATCACAATAGTGAACTCGATCAAACAGAAGCAGCCAAGAGCAAACGAACGAGAACGAAGCACACGAAAAGGCGAAGCTTCAAAGTCCTAATTTGGATCAAGAGCCGAAGCCCTAAATTCAGATCAAAGAATACAACAGAGGGCCGCCATTTTTTCAAAGCCAAATTTGGATCGCAAGCAGAAACCTAATTCGAAAAAGTGGGACGGCCGTATCGGGTTAAAGAAAATAAATTGGGCCGGCTTGCTTTATTTTAAAGGGCTTTAGTATATTTTTAAATAGGGTTTAAGTGCTATTTGTTTTTTAATTGTTGTTTTTAACCTTTTCAAATTGAAAACTGGTAAATCACCACCTAGGGTTTAGGTAGTGTCAGATTGTCTAGTTAGAATTAGTTCAGTGAGCAGGGTGTGCGAGTTTGCAAAGTTCTATTGTAGGCGGGAGCAGAGTTTGCGAGTAAGCGAAGCTCTATAGGCGGGAAGCAAAGTTTGCGAGTAAGCGAAACTCTATAGGCGGAGCAGGGTGTGCGAGTCTAGTAGAGTGTTTGTGAGCGGGAGAAAATGTCTGCGAGTCTAGTAGAGTGTTTGTAAGCGTGATACTGTTTAATTCTAATAGAAATATGTGAATGCAGCAGTAGGCAGGGGTTGCCGAAGCTGGGTAAACTTTGTGTGTGATTTACTTTTCAGCATATTTATTTCTGCAGTTTATTTATGTGTTTAAATCGATAAAATTTGCTATAACCCTATTCACCCCCCCTCTAGGGTTAATCTAGATCCTACAAGTGGTATCAGAGCCCGGTATTTTTCTTTAACTCTAGAGTCATGAATCCACCAGATAATATTTTTGAGGGTCATTTCAATATTATTCCTTCTATTTTCGATGGAACAGATTTTTTGA
The DNA here is from genome assembly GCA_030765085.1 of Allium cepa. Classification (NCBI taxonomy): domain Eukaryota; kingdom Viridiplantae; phylum Streptophyta; class Magnoliopsida; order Asparagales; family Amaryllidaceae; genus Allium; species Allium cepa. The sequence goes on from CM060932.1 coordinate 173,534,663, forward strand.
ACTGGAAATTGAAAATGGAATTTTATTTAAAATCTGTTAATATTAAATGTTGGGATATTATTGAAAATGGGTGTGATAAAACCGATAAGGAAAGTATCTCGATTAATGCTCTTACTATGCATATATTATATTCTCATATTAATCGTGATAATTTTAATTTCGTTTCTCTTAGTGAAAATGCACAGAAAATCTGGAATACTCTCGATGCAATATATGGTGCAAAAGTCAACAGCAATGAGAAGTCCTCCACAACCGACTCAGTTAAAGAAATATGCTTAACAGGATTGGTAAATAGCAGTTGTGATGAGGATGATGATGATGGAGCAGCCGAGCTGGCATTACGAACAAAGAATTCAAAAAGGAAATTTGCAGCCAAGTGGAATAAAAGCGATAGCAGTAAAAGTGAGGAAGCAGATATGTGCCTTCATGGGAATATAACCGATAGCGACGACGACGAGCCAAGCGAGGTATCAAAACTTACTCACTCTGAATTACTTATTTATTTCCACAAAGTAAATGGCTGTTTTAAATGACTTAGGGAGAAGTATGCCAAACTTGAATCACAAAATGATACTTTGTTAGAATTAAATGAGCAACTCGACAAATTAGTTAAAACCTATCAAAGTAAGATCCCTAAGTGTGATAAGTGTCCAACATTCGAAAAGAAAATTGAAAAATCAGAAATCAATATAAAATCCCTTGAAAATGAAATTCTGATTTTAAAAGAAAATGAAAATAATAGGAGAGAGAATTCTATTGAAAAGTGCACACAATCGATAAATGAAAATGAATATCTCAAAACACAAGTCCAATAATTGTCAACGACTTTAGATAAATTTTCAAAAAGTGAAAAATCGTTGAATATGCTATTAGGAAAGCAAACTGTTAACATGGTTAGAAAAGGACTTGGATATAATCAATCTAAAATTGTTGAAAACAAGATTAATCAAGAAAATTCAATGTGCACGATTTGTAGAAATATGGACGCAATCACAATAATTGTTGGTATAGACCCAAACATGTGAAAACTATACCGATTTGGGTTCCAAAAGGCACAAATATGAAAATTTTGAAAGTCAAACAAATTTGGGTGCCAAAAGGAACATATATAAATAGTTTTGGGTCTCCAAAAACATATTTTTCATATTCTGCCACTAACAATAATGGACCTATAAAAACAAATAGGTCACATAAATCTGTTATCGTGTAGGTGTGGTGGCAGGCTAAGGAACAACAACAGTGTTCTCTGGATTTTGGCTGTTTCAGAAACATAACGGGCGACAAAACAAGTTCCTTAGCCTAGTACAAAGGTGACAGAATCACATTGAACAGGACGAAAAATTATCGTAAAGGTAAAACAGGTTAAATTGTTTTGAACGATATATTAAATGTGATAGTCTGCACCATACTCTAAATTAAAATCAGCCAATATTGAGATGAATAAAAGATGATGATTTTGATGCTATGATTTTTTTTAAAAATATTGACCAACCATCTTTAAATAGAATTACTCGGAATAATTATGATGGTGGACTGATTCGGACTTAATTGATATGATTTTTTTTTGACTTGTTCTTATTTATGACATTGATTTGTGCTTAAATGATGACCAATCAGATTTTCAAATGTGAACTAATCATTATAAATTTGTTTGGTCAAATGATGGTTACTCATGCTACACGTAGATATATTTTGGTCACTGCTTATAAATTTGCACGATTTCAAATTCATGTGAAAAAGGATTTTAAGAAATTGTTGAAACTTCAAGAAATTGTTTTTGAAATAATAATGAAGTTTTAATGACTGTTGATAGTTATTCATCCTATGGCTTCTAAGATTGACACTATGATATTTTTTTGATTATTAACACGGCTTCAATTCAAATTCAAAAGAATGTCATTTAAATTGATGTTAAGTTTGAAATTCTTGGTGCACACTTCATGGTTTGGTTAATCAAATTCAACGAGTGAATATTGAGTGAAATTTAAATTCAGATGCAGATTACACTGGTAATATAGTTGATAGAAAAATTATTAGTGTAACGTGATTAATTCTTCAAACATTCATTTGCTGCATCGTTTTTCAAAGAAAATATCTGCATATTTTTCACTTGAAATAATTTTCAAATAGCAGAAAATTTTCTTATAAAACCCCTTCAAGAAAATCATTGTTGACCATATTTACGGATTAATCATTTTTGAAAAATTGATTTTATAATTTTTGAATTTGATTTTAAATGACAAATTTTGACTAATCTGACTCCCTTTGATTATCGAAAAGATGAATAGTGATTGAAAAAGAGATGAGTGTTGATATTTATCATATATTATAACTCGAGAAAGTATAATTAGAAAATTTCTTTAGAATTTCATAACAAGAGTTATAAATACTTTTTGTTGGGTAAAAATTCCATGACCATTTCTATTTCTATCATCTTTCTATCGACCATCACTCATCAAGATCATATTTAGTATGTAAATTTGTGGTAGTTTACAAAGGAAATCATTTGTTCTTCAATATCTTTAAATCTGTGAAGGAAATTATTTGTGCTTCAACTTATTATATTTAGCAATAAAAATAAATATCCAAAGTATTCACTCTCATTTAAAAGTCCTCACGGTTATGCATGGGTGAATTACTTGGATTTTTGATTATGTGCTTCCATTCTCATTTAAAAGTCCTCACGGTTATGCATGTATGGAACGCATATCAAAATTAATTGATTCAAACAGACAAGTTGATTCTAATCCCATTTAAAAGTCCTCACGGTCATGCGTGGTTAGAAGATACTTGATTTCATTTTTTAAATAAAAATTGTGAATACTACTATTCTCATTTAAAAGTCCTAACGGTTATGCATGGTTAGTAGATATTCAAATTTCTTGAAATAAATATACCACAAATAGACAGAATTGTATGATTTTTGATGATTTTATCCCCATCACTTCTGAAAGTGGAATATGCGCTTGACAAGGGTAATTATGATTTTTGTTTGAGTTTTATTGAAATTTAATATTTATATTCAATTGAGTTAAATGTTTGATTCATGTCACTTCATCCCTATTTTTACAACACTGTTATTCTTTTGCTGATAACAAAAGGGGGAGAGAAAAGTTAAGATTTTGTCAAATAGAATCAAGCAAAGGTCAAATAATTTTCACTTTGCATATAGGCTCATTTATCTATTTCTATTTGTATGCATATATGTAGGGGGAGTATCATGTAGAGAGGAAGCATTCAAATAGGGGGAGCAAATTGAACGATCAAATACATTTAATACATTCAAAATCTTAAATATATGTTTGTTATCATCAAAAGGGGGAGACTGTTGAATATGCGCTTTGCGCTTATATGATTTTTGTTTGATGATAATAAACATATATACATTCGTTTAAATGTATTTGTTAATGTACTATTTTATTTTTCATAGAATAAATAAATATTTGCTGAATAAAATTAAATGACACAGAATTTGAATTCAAACAAAAATTTTATTCAAACAAATATTTATTACAATTTTGAATAGTACAATTTCAATCTCTCACTATAACTATACAACTTTGATTACAATCACATCACATTTCACATTTACAGTTAATCTCACTACATATCACTCACACTCGTATTTTTATCTTCAACTTCCTTCTAGTTTGAATCCAGCATCTGAGCAATCTGCAAAAATATAAACTAACGCAGTAAAATTGAAAAAGAAATATTTTTGCAATATAAAATGTAATACGATTTTTGAAAATAAGATTTGCCTCAGTTATTTGGGTTGTACGTCATCATTCACACTTGATTTCATCACAAAGTCGTGCATATAGATATTACAGGGACAGGTAACCATAAGTGGCTGCAATACACACGTGTACATTCATACACGTGTGCACTGCCATGCCAACTCATGTGCGCAGCCAAAAATAGCAAGTGTGCAAGCAAAACATCAACAAGTCCAACAGCCCAAATGAACAACAAATGGTCAAAGCTCAATGCACATGAAACCAAAGGCCGAGCAATTGATATATGGTGATGTAGTCAACAACTACACAACTGCAAGTACATGTTTCAATATCAAAGAAACAATTCAAGCTCAAAGTCAATGCCGAGAAACAATAAATGATCAGCCATCAAAGTATAGATGCAAGCAAATGCAGCACATATATACATACATAGGTGTATGTATACACATGGCAGTCAAAGACATAATGACAGAAGTTCTGAATTGAAAAATGCACTTGCAGATGAGCAACTACAAGATGAACAACAGGAATGCATGTACAGCAAAGTCAGTATCAAAGAGACAACATAAGTATACAATATAGCATGTGCAAACAGTCGAAGACATGAATGCAACAAAGTTCACAAGTGCAGACACAAAAGAATATGGACTGCAACAAACATGAAATGAATCGAGTCAGTAAGGCAATGCACAAGAGTGGTAACAAGTGCAACATACAAACAAGCATGCAACAGCAAGCATGCAACAGAGGTCAAGCATATATAGATATGCAATGACAAAGTGGATCAAAATGAAACATACAAAATGCCCAAGTAAAGTTCACAGTGAAGATCATAAACCAACTGCAGAACCTCAAGTGACATGGTGAAGTAGTACAAAAGAGCAAGTGCAATTCGAACCAACATGGCCAAGACTACTGAAAACAACATGACAGCACTGCATCAATGCAAAATGGAATGAATGCAACATGGACTGCGCAAATTCAAGACAGCATCAAGTAGAGACCAAGTTCAGCAATGCAAACTACAAACCAACAGTACAAATATACAAACTATGGTGAATGCAGATACAACATGTCAAAGAATACTACAAGGCCAACACAGTGATCATTATCACTGACTCCATTAATCAAGACACAGCAGTGATCAGATGAATCATGAAATGCAACATCAAACCAGAGAATACATTACAGTGGTCACGAATGCAGTAACAACACCGCACCAGAATGCATCAAAAGCAAACAGAGAGCATATGCATCAACTACAAGCAGATACAACTCGACCAGTAACCAAGGCTACAAAGTTTAACAAATCAATTGGCTGCAGTAAACACAATCAGTGAAGACAGAGTTCAACATCAAGGTTGATTAAGCCAAAAATTCATGCAATCAATCAAAGCCGAAGTCAAAATTGAACCAAGTCAGTATGTTGAACAAGTCAACAAAGTGAAAATTCACGAAATCAGTATTGTCAAAGTCAAACAAGTGTTCACCGTGATAGCCAAGAAAATTGACCATGAAATCAAATCAATACCGTGTAAATCAAGCTACTAAAAATACGAAATTGACAAAGTCAGATCAATCCCAAGCATCAATACAAGATCGAACGACCATTGACAAATTCAAATGAACGTATACGAACGCAAAAATAGGATTTCGAATCCTATATAAGCCCAATCATCATTGGCAAAATAATCATCGAGTTCAAGCATAAACCAGCAAAGCAAAAGGGATAGATTACGTACCGAAATCACAACAGTGAACTCGATCAAACAGAAGCAGCCAAGAGCAAACGAACGAGAACGAAGCACACGAAAAGGCGAAGCTTCAAAGCCCTAATTTGGATCAAGAACCGAAGCCCTAAATTCAGATCAAAGAATACAACAGAGGGCCGCCATTTTTTCAAAGCCAAATTTGGATCGCAAGCAGAAACCTAATTCGAAAAAGAGGGACGGCCGTATCGGGTTAAAGAAAATAAATTGGGCCGGCTTGCTTTATTTTAAAGGGCTTTAGTATATTTTTAAATAGGATTTAAGTGTTATTTGTTTTTTAATTGTTGTTTTTAACTTTTTCAAATCGAAAACTGGTAAATCACCACCTAGGGTTTAGGTAGTGTCAGATTGTCTAGTTAGAATTAGTTCAGTGAGCAGGGTGTGCGAGTTTGCAAAGTTCTATTGTAGGCGGGAGCAGAGTTTGCGAGTAAGCGAAGCTCTATAGGCGGGAAGCAAAGTTTGCGAGTAAGCGAAACTCTATAGGCGGAGCAGGGTGTGCGAGTCTAGTAGATTGTTTGTGAGCGGGAGCAAATGTTTGCGAGCAGGGTGTGCGAGTCTAGTAGAGTGTTTATGAGCGGGAGAAAATGTCTGCGAGTCTAGTAGAGTGTTTGTAAGCGTGATACTGTTTAATTCTAATAGAAATCTGTGAATGCAGCAGTAGGCAGGGGTTGCCGAAGCTGGGTAAACTTTGTGTGTGATTTACTTTTCAGCATATTTATTTCTGCAGTTTATTTCTGTGTTTAAATCGAGAAAATTTGCTATAACCCTATTCACCCCCCTCTAGGGTTAATCTAGATCCTACATAAGGTACTCATTGGTTGCCATGGGAGTTGGTTTTCCACTCGCATTCGTCAAACCAAATTTACTAATTAGGTCTTTAGCATATTTTTCTTGACTAATAAAGATACCATTATCTAATTGTTTTGTTTGTAATCCTAAAAAGAAATTTAATTCACCCATATGGCTCATCTCAAATTCTTTTTTCATTATTTCAGAAAATTCTTTATTCATTTCAAAATTAGTTGAACCAAAAATGATATCATCTACGTAAACTTGTACTAGTCGAATTTCATTTTTATTTCTTTTAATAAAAGAGTATTATCTACTTTACGAATTTCAAAATTAGATTGCAATAAATAAGATCTTAGTCTATCATACCAGGCTCTAGGAGCTTGTTTTAGACCATATAGTGCTTTTTTAAGTTTGTAAACATGATTTGGTATTTTATCATTTTCAAAAAGTGGTGGTTGTTCGACATATACTTCTTCTTTTACAAATCCATTTAGAAAGGCGCTTTTAACATCCATTTGAAATAATTTGAAATTATTACGATTTGTGAAAGCAAGTAGAATCCTAATGGCTTCTAATCTTGCTATGGGAGCAAAGGTTTCATCAAATTCTATTCCTTCTTCTTGACAATAACCTTGAGCGACTAAACGAGCTTTATATCTAACTACCTCTCCTTGTTCATTCATTTTATTTTTATAAACCCATTTAGTTCCCATTATAGTTTTATTTTCTGGTCTAGGAACAAGTTCCCAAACGTCATTTCTAGTAAATTGATTTAATTCTTCTTGCATAGCCAAAATCCATGAATCATTAGTTGATGCTTCTATTGGATTTTTGGGTTCAACAGTTGATATAAAAGCTACATTACTCATTTGACTTAGTTGGTTTCTAGTTTTAACAACAGATTGCATATCTCCCAGTATGTTTTCTATAGGGCGATCTTTTAAAAGTTTTGTCCTTTCATTAGGATGATCAATTTCATTATTAGTTTCAATAGGTTCTTGATTTTAAGTGATTAAATCCTCTTCATCATTTGTATCTTCAAAAATTTTGAAATTTTCATCAAATGAAACGTGCATTGTTTCTTCAATGTAGTTTTTAAATTAAACACTCTGTACGCTTTACTTCTATTAGAATATCCGATAAAGATACCTTTGTTGGATTTAGGATCAAATTTATCTAAATTATCTTTTGTATTTAAAATAAAGCATTTACTTCCAAAAATTTTGAAATAAGATACCTTAGGTTTCTTTGAATAAAGAAGTTCATAAGATGTCTTATCTGTTAGAGGTCTAATTAAAGTTCTATTTAAAATATAACAGGCGGCAGCAATTGCTTCTGCCCAAAAATTCTTTTGTAAATTACTATCTGTAAGCATAGTTCTCGCACACTCTTGAATCGTCCTATTTTTACGTTCTACTACTCCGTTTTGTTGTGGAGTTCTCGAAAATGAAAAATTATGAGTTATTCCCATTTTATTGCAGAATTCCACAAACCTTTCATTTTCAAATTCACCATCGTGATCACTTCGATTAGTTATAATTTTTAGAGAAAATTGATTTTGAATTCTTTTTGAGAATGTCTTAAAACATTCAAAGGTATTACTTTTATGTTTCAAAAATATTGTCCATGTAAATCTAGAATAATCATATACAATTATAAAGACATATCTACTATGATTTATTGATAAAATTTGAGATGGACCAAATAAATCAAGATGAAGTAATTCAAGAGGTTTTGAAGTTGAAATCATATCTTTTAACTTAAAAGAATTTTTCCTAAGTTTTCCTAATTGAAAAGCATCACATAAACTATCTACTTTAAAATTCATTTTAGGGAGACCTCATACTGGATCATGTTTTGACAGTCTAGATAGGAGTTTGAAATTCAAATGCCCAAATATCTTGTGCCAAATCAAGGGTCACTTGTATTTGCCAACAGACACAGGTTATCATTTGAAACTTTCATACTAAAAATATATATATTCTTTTTCCTGACTCCCTCAAATATAATGGTTGAATTATTATCTTCAATGTGACATTTATCTTTTTCAAATTTAATTTTATAACCTTTATCGCATAGTTGACTTATACTTAGCAGATTATGTTTCAGATTCTTAACTAGCAAAACATTAGTAATAGTAGGAGTTTCAGAATTACCGACTTTGTCGATGCCAATCACATATCCTTTTGAATAGTCTCCAAAGTTAACCAAACCTCCGTCTTTGTATATTATATCATTCAGTATATCTGGATTGCCAGTCATGTATCTGGAACATCCACTATCAAGTATCCATTTGTTCTTTCTGATCTGCACAATTTATCCATTGTGGATTGGTTCCTTAACACCCATAAAGAATGATTCCTGCACATCAAACAATTTTGGTAGATAACTTGAATTTGAATATTGATTATATGTAGACTTATGAAACAATGATGATTTGAATACTTCTAAATTAGTATTAATGAATATAGCCATTTTAAAAACTTTTCAAAAATCAGATTATGAAACTTTGAAAACCTTGCTCTGATACCAATTGTTAGAAATGCGGATTACGGATCTTAAGGCTAAGATTAACACTAGAGGGGGGTGAATAGTGTTAATAAAGAATTACTAAATCTTTTTAATTTATGTTAATTTAGACACAAAAATATGCAATATACAGACAAATATATGATCACAGAAACAATCAGAGATGTAGAAATAAAATAAAAGCACTAAAGGAAAGAACACACCGGATTTCATACTGGTTTGGAGTTACCCTACATCCAGTCCCACAACACAAGTACGGATTTCCTTTTAAAAGCAATTGTACAATTACACCCTCGGTTTCAAGGCTACAAGGTACACCCTCTAGAATTTCGATCCTTTGGGTAGAGATACTTGATTTCCGAGCCACAAGTTTACCCAATTGATTTACCAAGGCTACAATCGCACCTTTTCCCTTTTGATTGATTTCCAAGGCTACAATCACACCTTTTCTCGCTTAATAGATTACAAAGAAGTCTATAACTCTGAATAGCACTGGAAATCTTGTAGAGATAGTGATAGAGAATCAAACTAGAAGTAATCGAGTATGATTCAATGTTGATTTCGGCAGAGTAATGATAAGAATATGTATTAAGAAATGAGGAAGAAGAAGAGTGAAAACCAGAAAATTATAACTGAAAATTCATTGTAATTGACCCCTATTTATAGAAGAACAACAGCCATGACCATTCACGAAGAGTTATGGCGAATAGACACTTCTTTTGAAATTTGAATTTTTGAATCAAACTGTTACCATGTCGACATGGTCATGCTAGGCATGTCGACATCCCAAAGGATTTTTTTGGTGTTTTTGATTTTCTTTGAAAATAACCTTTATCTTATATAAAAACTATTTTAAACTTTATAAATATACTTGACTATAGTTGAAATTCATAAGTAAATATAAAGAACAATATATATGGATTTTAACTATAATTTTATATTTAAATCTAAGTATAAATATTTAAAAGTTAAATATAATATTTAAAAAGATATTTTAAAATCAGGAGTAATTTGACTTTGAAAATAAAGATGTTTTTGAGGCTAAAATTATTTAAAATCAGGATTGAGGGTTTTGAATCTTTTAAAAGGAAAATTTTGAAAACATTTTGAAAACAGGATATAATGTTGAAAAATCATTTTGAATAAAAGTTAGCGGATACAAAACAATGTTCGACTAGGTTTTTCGTAGGTTCCATCCTACTTAGGGTTCCATCCCTTTAACGGGCTCGAAGTGGATTCCATTCCACATATAAATTGGATTTCTAGATGCCAATGCTTTTCTACGAGTTTTAACAAAAATTCCTAATAATAATAAAAAATAGTTATCCTTGAAATCTTGAACTCTTGATAGTCTCGATACTCATGAGTCTTCTATCTTGATATTTTATATTGATATCTTGAATCTCTATACTGTACAGTCTTCATTCTTAGTACCTGCATGGTTAAATCCTGCATATACATATATATATCTAAACTTATAATGTTAGTATTTATATTTTATAATCTATTCTAAGGTTGTTGTCATCAAAACCATCATCTCACGGGCTAACAGGTTTCACTGGATAAATTGCCTTATTTGGACATAGAACTTGATAAGATATTTTATAATCCAAAACTATTGAGGCATTCTATTAATCAAAAAGCATGAAGTACTTACTGCCTCTGCCCAGAAGCTTTTCGGAACATTTATTTGAAAAAGAAGAGCTCTAGCAGTTTCCAACAAGTGGCTATTTTTCCTCTCAGCTACCCCATTTTGTGCTGCTGTGTCTACACATGAGGTTTCGTGAATGATGCCATGCTGTGCCATGTATGAATTAAACTGGTTGCTTGTATATTCCTTTGCATTGTCACTCCTAAATATTTTTATTGATGTATTAAATTGATTTTGTATTTCAGCACAGAAAGTACAAAATATAGAAAACAACTCTGATCTATTCTTCATTAAAAACAACCAAGTTACATGTGAGTAATCATCAGCAAATGTAACAAAATATCTATACCCTTGTTTAAACATAACTGCCGATGGACCCCAAATATCAGAGTGTACAACTTCAAAACATGAACTAGATCTTTTATTATCTCTAGGATATAAACTAGTACGTTGATGCTTTGCATATTGACAAGACTCACAATGTAATGTAGATAAAGAGCTAAATTGTGGACATAGTTTCTTGAACATAGACAATGAGGGATGGCCTAGTCGACAATGCATTTGAAATGCAGAAGAAGTTATACTTGAGCAGCTTATAGACTTGGATGGCACAAAATTAAGCACATATAGTCCTCCACATTCTTCACCTCTACCAATAACATGTCTCGTCGTTAGATCCTGAAGCTCACAGTGATCAGGAAAAAATGATATGCTACATCTTAGATTCTTAGTAATTTGACTTACAGACAGGTTAAATGATAAGTTTGGCAAATATAAAACTAAACTTAATGGTAAATTTTAATTCACCCTCATTTTGCTAGTTCCTTGAACAAATGTTTGTGATCTATCAGCTAACGTAACAGCATGAGTTGACTGCTTATATTGTATATCTAAAATTAAATTAATATTACCTGTCATATGATCAGCTACTCCAGAGTCTACGGTCCATTTTGATTGGCTTGTAGAATTGGCAATAGTTGAAACTGATGATGTTACTACCTGATTTGTTGATTCCTTCTTCAATGATTCTTGAAATTTCATATACTTGTCATAATCTTCTGCTGACATGAGAACAGATTTCATATCCTTATTCAACTGTGTTCTTGTATTGAAGTTTCCTACACTCAAATTTCATATGCCCCGACTTCTTACAATATGTACAAAATTTTCCCTGATTTGAAGATCTAAACTCTAGACCATTTGGCCTTGGTGAATTGTAATTTGGCCTTGGTGAATTATTCCACTGTGATTTGGTTTCAAACTGAGTTTTCTGATTCTGGTTTCCCTACACATAACCTCTGTTGCTACTCATCAAAGCACTCTCAACTTTAATACTTGATACTTGTGCATGAGCGATGTCAGAACGAAGAATTCTGCTAAACACTTCTTGTAAAAAGGGAATATATGAACCAGATAAGATCTGAGACTTAGCAGGTTCAAATTCTGATGTTAAACCAGCCAAGAAACTTATACTTGCCATTTTTTCTCATTGTTTCTGTTGAACCTTAACATCTAGACTGATTGGAAGAAGCATGTTGAATTCCTCATATGTCTTTTTGAAGTTCATAAAATAGCTCATAAGAGTTTGTTCTTGTTTCTCTGCTCAATAGAATGATTTGCACACCTCATACATTCTTGTTAGATTTCCCTTTCCAGAATATAAGAATTCTAAATATTCCATCAGCTCCTTAACAAACTCGCAATGATTGACTAGACCAATTACCTCACTATCAATTGAATTTCTGATTTGTAGGAATAATCGAGCATCAGATCTGAGCCACATCAAGTCTTTCTCATCCTTTGAATCTGCCATGGGTGGATCCTTGGTTAAATGTCTATCTTTATCTATACTATGAAGATATAATCAGATCGTCTTACTCCAGTTTAAGAAATTCAAATTATTCAACTTATGATCTGTAATTTTAGGCATCAATTGCATCGCATCATTGCAATTTTGTTTTCCCCAATTCTGGCATTACTTTCTGCACTGCTATCTCCCATCCTTACTGATTCGAGCTAGAAAACCCTTGTTATATTTGAATCTTGAATTTCTGCAGCTCTGATACCATGTTAATTCAAATGGATGCACTAAAATATGAAGGAGGGAAAAAACTCATTCTATTATTCAGTCCACTATCCTTTTATACAAAGCAACCAGGCCGAGCATATAAGGCCCAAACTAATCCAACTGTACATGATATGTACATACTCACAACACAACATGGTACAAAACTAAAATAATATGAACATCCAAATGTTAAAATCTAAACCATTTACATAATACTCACAACAGCATATTTACCATTTTATCAGTTGGTTTGATTTTGTTCCTGCCCCTGGAGCAGATGACCTTTTATATATACCCTCATAATAGTAGATGACCCATATTTTATGATTATATACCGTTTGTGATGCAAGGGAACAGGTTAAAAGGATCCAACATGATTCCATACCACCATTAATTCTATTTACGCATATATGTGCTGATATATGAGTTATGATGCAGGGGGACAGATTGGAGGGATCCAATGGGATTCCTTTCCATTGTTAAAATATTTTCTATAATATTCCTTTTATATGAATTTTTGAAAATCAAACCTGATTGTTGAAACTATGTGTTATGACATCGTTATATGCTCAAACTCAAACTTTGTAATGATAGAAAATAAATATTGATATTGGTTAAAACTTTTATAGCTATTAGCCTCAAATTAGTATTTTAAAAAAATATGATAAATTTCTATTTGAGTTGAAGTTGTTTTTAAGATGGGAAATGATTTTAAATCTAAAATTGGGTTTTCGGAAATATTTTGTTTTAAAGGATTTAACTTCTATTTTGCTTCAACCTTTTAATTTGTCTTTTCTAAGTTATTCATTTTTATTTAATATTGTTTGAAGGATTACTTATTTATTTTAATATTTTTTAAATTTATTTAATATTTTAATATTCTAAAAAAATTAATTAATATGGTTTGACATTAATAATAATGATTTATTAATAATGTTTTGGAAATAAATTATTACTATTTACAATTGTTATCTTTCAGAAAGAAAGAAAGAAAAGAATAAAGTTGGACGCCATTTTCATATATTCAAAAACTTAGGAAAATTACAAGTACTTATATATTGTTATAGTCTCTGTTACAAAAGAGTGAAAACTGATAGATTAAAGTAGATGGGCTTTAACAGGTAACTGGGCCACCGAATACATGAAGAATGAATGCAAATTGTATTAAGCTCTAGCATGAGATGAGCATCCTTCTTCAATCTTCTCAACATCAGATTACACTCCCCCTCAAGTTGGAGAATATATATTCTTCATTCCCAACTTGCTACACAAGTACTCAACTCTATTCCCATTCAATGCTTTAGTAAATATATCTGCAAGCTGCTCTCCAGTCCTCACAAATTTTGTTTCAATGATTCCTTGTTGAATTTTCTCTCTAATAAAATGACAATCCACTTCTATGTGCTTGGTTCTTTAATGGAATACGGGGTTAGATGCTATATGAATTGCTATTTGATTGTCACAAAATAATTTTGCTAGCAAGTTCACTTTCAACTGAAAATCAATTATCAAGTATTTTAACCACATTATCTCACACACACTATTTTCCATAGCTCTATACTCAAATTCTGCACTTGAACGTGAGACAACTGCATGCTTCTTACTCTTCCATGCTACCAGATTTCCCCCAATGAACACACAAAATCCAGAAGTTGATCTCCTGTCTTCTTTAGATCCGGCCCAGTTAGCATCAGAATAACTCTCTATATTCATGTCACTATGATTTGCATAGACCAGTCCTTGTCCAGTTGTACCTTTTAGATAACATAAGATTTGTTCAAGTGCTGCCCAGTGATGAACTTTAGGAGGTGCCATAAACTGGCTAATAACACTAACTGAGTGTGCAATATCAGGTCGTGTAACAGTTAAATAATTTAGCTTTCCTACCAACCTTCTATACCTCTCTGGATTATTGAACAACTCCCCCTCTCCACTAAAGTTAGTATTAGGTATCATAGGAGTGCTACTTGGTTTTGCTGCAAGCTTACCAGTCTCTGTCAGAAGATCAAGCGTATATTTCCTTTGAGATAGAGTTATTTCTTTAACGTTTCTTGTGATTTCAACACCAAGAAAACATCTGAGTTCCCCCAAGTCTTTGGTATGGAACTGTGAGTGAATAAATTCTTTAAGGGCAAGAATACCATCATCATTACTCCTAGTAATCACTATATCATCAACATATACCACTAAGAGTATTATTCCTTTGTCACTGTTTTTGTGAAAAACTGTGTGATCTAATTTGCTTCTGATTAGACCAAATTTCTCTACTGCCATGCTAAACTTGCCAAACCAGGCTCGTGGACATTGTTTGAGACCATATAAAGTTTTCTTGAGGAGACACACCTGTCCAGCCTCTCCCTGAGCAACAAAACCAGGAGGTTGCTCCATGTAGACCACCTCAGAAAGATCACCATGTAAAAATGCATTTTTTATGTCGAGCTGATGAAGTTTCCAGTTTGAAATGGCAGCAAGAGAGATAAAAAGCCTTATAGATTTCCTCTCCGCAATAGGAGAGAAGGTTTCAGAGTAGTCTATACCATATGTTTGAGCATAGCCTTTAGCAACTAGTCGAGCTTTTAATCTAGCCACAGTTCCACCTACATTCATTTTGACAGAGAATACCCATTTACAGCCTATAGCCTTCTTGTTTGGTGGTAGTTGAACAAGGTCCTATGTGTTGCTTTGTTCTAGTGCACTCATTTCTTCCATCATTGCCTCACACCAGCTTGGTGAAGCCAGAGCCTCTTTAACAGTTTTAGGTACTGTAACACCATCCAAAGATGACACTAGAGTGTATGAAGAGGGATTTAATCTTTCATAAGATACAAAAGATGAAATAGGATAAGCACACTGCCTTTTTCCTTTTCGAAGTGCAATAGGCAATTCCAGACTTGGGTCAATCAAAGTGGTTTGATGAACAGGGTTTGTGTCACCCTCTTGAGGAATTTGAGACTGGTTAGTGGGTATAGTAGAGTACACTAGAATTTCCTCATCATCCTCTTGTGTATTTGTATGTCTAGAGTGATCAGGAGACTGATAAAATGGCACTTCCTCCATAAAGGTGACATCAATTGACACAACATATTTCTGTAGACTTGGACAAAAACATCTATATCCTTTTTGTTGTCTTGAATACCAAACAAATATACACTTTAGAGACTTATGATCAAGTTTACTCAAATGTGGGTTGACATTTCTAACAAAACAAGTACATCCAAAGATTTTAGGCTTGACAGAATGCAACTTCTTATTAGGATATAATACTTGATAGGGAATTTTATTGTTAAGCACTGTGGATGGCATGCTATTAATTAGAAAACATGCTGTGGAAACTGCATCTGCCCAAAACATTTTTGGAACATTCATGTGAAATAATAAAGCTCATGTGGTTTCTAATAAATGTCGATTTTTTCTCTCAGCAACTCCATTTTGTGATGGAGTGTCAACACATGAAGTTTCATGAAGAATACCATTTTGAGCTAGATATGAATTAAATTCAGTGGATACATATTCCTTGGCATTATCACTTCGTATAGTTAATGGTGGTGTATTGAAATGTGTTTTGATTTCAGCATGAAATTTACAAAACGTAGAAAACAATTCAGAACGAGATTTCGTTAAGAACAACCATGTTACTCTAGAGTAATCATCAACAAAAGTTACAAAATATCTAAAACCAGGTTTAGAAATACTTGATGATGGTCCCCAAATATCTGTGTGTACCAATTCAAATGGCTTGCTTGCACATTTATTTATTCTAGGATGAGAACTGCTACGATGATGCTTGGCATACTGGCATGATTCATAATTTATTGTAGACAGTGAGTTGTATTGAGGACAAAGCTGCTTGAATAAAGAGAGAGATGGTTGACCTAATTGACAGTGAGTTTTGAAAGCAGGACTCATTACTGAGCATACTGCACGATTATTTATTGGAATATCAAGTGTATATAAACCATCAAACTTGCTTCCTCTACCAATAATTTGATTCGTCATAAGATCCTGGAACACACAATAATTTGGATAGAAAGTAACACTGCACTTTAGGTGATGAGTAATTTGACTAACTGATAGCAAATTAAATGACAGTGAGGGCAAGTATAAAACAGATTTCAACGGTAGAGATGAATTAGTCATGACTTCTCCTACCCCTTGAACAGATGACTGGGATCCATCTGCTAATGTGACAGTATGAGATGGTTTATTACTTGTTAAAAATGTAAATAGATCGCTATTACCTGCCATGTGATCGGTTGCCCCCGAATCAATTATCCATTTATGAGTAAATTGACCAGTATTTGCCATTGTAGCAGTAGAAGAGGATGAAGGTCCTGATGAAGTATTCTGAAGAGAATTCTTAAAATTGGAGTACTTGTCATACTCATCTGAAGTCATAAGAACAGTTTTAGTTCCTGAGTTTAGGTTTGAGTTATTCTGCTGATGTTTGTATTGCAGTTTTCTACATTCAGATACTACATGCCCTGTCTTTTTGCAATATTTACAAACTTTACTTGAAGGATTTGATGGTGGTCTCTAAACAGGTGGAGATGGTCTCTGTGGTCTCCATGATGCATTAGCTGATGGTCTCCATGTTTGTGCACTTATTGGTTGTGCATTGTTACACACAAGTGCATTATCATGTAATGTAGAGGTAACAGATGGAACTTCAGTTCGAAGAATACGGCTAAAAACCTCATGTAGTGATGATACTTCTGAATTGGCTAGTATTTGAGACTTTGCACTCTCAAATTCAGATGGCAATCCTGCCATGAAGCTCATTACAACCATTTGCTCACGGTGTTGTTGTTGGATCTTCATGTCAGTGCTCATTGGTAAAAGTGTATTAAATTCTTCATACGTTTGTTTAAAGGACATAAAATAGTTTGTAAGAGTTTGATCTTTCTTTTCAGCTCGATAAAACGATTTACAAACATCATACATTTTTGTCAAATTTCCTTTCCCTGAATATAAGAATTCTAAATACTCCATTAACTCTTTTACAGTTTCACAATGATTGATCAACCCAATTACTTCATCATCCACAGAATTTCTTATTTGTAAAAACAAGGGAGCGTCGTCTCTAAGCCAATTTTGATCTTCTTTCTCTGCCAAATCAGATCTAGGTGATTCCTGAATCAGATGCTTATTTTTATCCATGCTTCGGAGATATAGACGAATCGTTTTACTCCAATTAAGATAGTTAGATCCATTCAACTTGCGAACTGTGATTTTCGGCATCATCGAGACAACATCTACCACTTTCTCTGTCATGATTCTTGAACTCAAAAAAAACAAGGAAATTAGAAAATCTGATTAGAGACAAATCCCTAAATCCTTTAATTTCTAGATCGAGAAATTTAGCGCTCTGATACCATGTTATCTTTCAGAAAGAAAGAAAGAAAAGAATAAAGTTGGACGCCATTTTCATATATTCAAAAACTTAGGAAAATTACAAGTACTTATATATTGTTATAGTCTCTGTTACAAAAGAGTGAAAACTGATAGATTAAAGTAGATGGGCTTCAACAGATAATTGGGCCACCGAATACATGAAGAATGAATGCAAATTGTATTAAGCTCTAGCATGAGATGAGCATCCTTCTTCAATCTTCTCAACATCAGATTACAACAATAATGGTAAAGATTAAATATTATTGTTTATTTATTAATGTTTTGGAATTATTAAATATTATTTTAAGATATTTTTGAAGTTAATAACAATTAATTATTTATAACATTTATTGTTAATGATAATTATTATATAATAGTGTTTTGAAGTAAATGGTTTTATTTAACTATAATGTTTCAAGGCTTATAAGTAGAGTTTTATAAACGGACTTGGGTTTTATAACAGGAGTTTTATAAAATGGTTTAAAAGCCTAAATAATGATTGTTTACAAGGTAAAGGAACTTTATAAATGTTTAGATATTTATAAACGAATTTTAGAAATGGATTTATAGAATTATAAAAGGATTTTTATAAATATTACATGGATTTATAAAGTGTTTATAAATGACTTGAGAAATAATTTATAAATAGTTCATAAATGGTTATTGGGATTTATAAATAGTTTACAAATGATTTTTGAGATTTATAATGGAGTTTATAAATGATTTTAGAATTTATAAAAAGGAAAAAAATTCTCAGTTTGGTGAATATAATTATACCATTAAGATAAGTATCAGTATATTTTTCAAGTATTGAAGATACAAGGGTTTGTAAATGAATCTTTGTAAAATTATTTTGATACAAGTATTTACTATGTGAATTTAATTAATGAAAGGATTGATTAAAGAGGTTAGTGGTTGTTTATGTGTTTAACCAATGTTGGTTTTCACTTTTGAAATAAATATCTAATTTGGATGTGTGTATGCTGATAGTAAAATAACCGACTATCAAATATGGACACAAAATGTAACTTTGGAAATATCTAGGAGAAACACATAAGTTATATGGCACAGTCATCTCCGATGATGTTGTAGTGTGCGTATAATCTTGTTTCATTCTCCTAGGACAAACGATAAGAAAATCAGTCGATTAACGGTTGGGAAGTGACCTCTGCTCTTATCTATGACTGTTTATTTCCTAAAGAACTATAGATGAGTTTACCGACAATTATTGAAAGTTGTTTCAAAGAGATCGGGATCAGATATGTTATCTGAAAGCCACATTGATCCAACTCAAGCTTTTCGAAGTAAAGACATATTGAAGATGATGGAATTGCAGACGGAGTTGTTTGAAGTCGAAGGGCTCCTTGCTACTAATCCTGAGGGTGATTCCAAATTGGACTTAGTAGAAGTAGTGCATGCGATTTGTCCATTTTCTGGATAGCTTGTATGGATGAATGTTGGCATTGCATTGTTGCTTAGAGGGCAGTGTTAGCATTCCAGGTGGAAAGTGCTACATGAAAGGTAAAATGTTGCCTCATGCCTCATCAACCGGGAATGACTAAAACATGGGAGATGCAGCAGAGCTAAGTGGGTCACTCTTAAGTAAGGTACGATCATCTCTGTCTATTGTCGATATTATCTCTTATTTGTATGCTTCAGAGGCCATTAAAACAATGGGTGATCAAACTCGATATTATCCAGTAAAAGGTATTTAATGACCCTGACTCGACCTTCGAAAATCGACACCCAAATACATCACCCATATTTGAATGCTGCAGATTAAAACGTTGTGTCTGGTTCGCCGAAGCTTATAACAACATTAGGTGATAACAGCATAGCCGAAACAGAAATGAAATTTATTGATATACAACATTTGATACAACAATGATACAAATGAAATGATCAACACTATCAGAGATATGATACAACAGTGGAAATAAAACGATAACAGCGGAAAAATAACATCTCCAATGCCAAAACTCCAAACCACCGAACCACAAAGCAAGAATCTCCAATCATGGTGAAGTGAAGCAAATCCGGTGCATAATGCGATGCCAAACCACTGACTCCAAAAATTGCCAAATCTACGCCTACCAGCTGACTATCCGATAACCTGACTCTAGGCTGCCCGTGTGGAAAATTGTGGGCACCCAGAGTTTAGAAAGAGAACAATAAACACCAGGTCAGTCATGGGACTGGTGTGAGCAAAAAAAACAGTTTATCTTGAACAAAAGAAATAAAAAGAAATTCGCTATGCTTTTTAGAAAATGAAACTACCATATGGCCTCCCGCCACACACACAATGCAATCGCACACTTGGAGGAGATTTCTCCTTATGATGGCCAAACATGCTTGGTACGTGAAAATCCTTTTTATATTATTATTAGTGCATAGTGCAGAAAACCTTTTGAAAGTATAATATAAATCTTAGCCAGCATGCGTACCATAATAGTACGCCTACTATAGCTACCATATTAGATGGCAGGTTATACAACTAAAACCATACAAGGCGCATATTGGATGATTGGATTTCAAACAAATGGTCAGGCTAAGGAAATTCCTCACCGAATGGGTACGCCTCTAGAGGGACGCCTCGAGAAGTTAACCAGCTCGCTGCCCACACAAAGCCGGGTTACCTCTATAACTAGGTAACTAAAGACACGAGTATGCCATCGCCTCGTCATCACCGACCTTTATCTGAGGCCTCAACACCAACAAATTCCAACAACCACATAAGTTAAATATCTGGGCTCCATATCATGATATCACTTTTTATCCAGAAGGAAATGCACATACCCTAAAGGGCGCGACCCTCATAACCTTACCGCATTCTTCCTGTTTTGACCATTTTCGGGTTATGAGGTTCGATGAAGTCTCATCCACAAAGCTACGCTTTTCACAAAATCCATGAATCGATCAACAAATGATCAGCAGCACTTAGCATGCCGTATTACCAAATTAGGAATATATCACTAGTAACCATTAACTACATAACCTCTAAGCTTGTACGTCTCAGAGAAGGGTTTTAAGCTAAGAGAATAAATTCTCCGCCACCAAACAGAAATGTATTTGATAGAAACCAGCTTTACATCTCAAAGTGTAACGTCAGACATACATCCTTACAAGTCCGTTCCAGGTTCGAACGGAACCAAAGGCACTTCAAAGAAGCCCTTGCAAATCCGGGTATCCACAATCCCGATCGAACTCCCCATCACGTATAGAGATCTCTATACCGGCGCAAATCAGTGCAGAGACATTCGACAGGTAATCCTATTGTTTTCAAAAATACCTGGTCTTCACCACCGTCTTCATATGCTATCCATTGCGTCGTATCACTATTCGGAATAGGTTTTATGACTTAAAGTCCTCTCTCGGCTAAACCGAATAATAAGCGCTTATTTTAAAAAGCATATGGGTATATTGGGATCTTTGTTAAGTCACAACTTTCAACACTTGTTTCCCAAAACCTTTCTTTTGAATGGTTTAAATAATTTCCACTTTAATCATTTAAAAACAAAAGATTCACCCTTTTAAGATCCTTTTCAATTTAAAACAAGGTTCACCAATCTTTATCAAAGATTCATTCATTGCTTTCAAAACTATTTCCGTTTGAAATTTGATTTACCCATAACTTGAAATCTTTTTGACAACAACTGGAAATCCTTTCCTTATATGAAAGCAATTATCATTTGAAGACAAAAGCTTTTCGTTCTGGGAAGAACCGATTAAATTTGCTCAAGTCATAACCTTTTAAAATATAATAAAAAATCGGTGAACTACCATACTCGGCAAGCTCTATTTAAAATCCCAAAATAATTCATTTCAAATAGTTAAATGATTTACAATCCATATATACATTATATAACGTGTTTATCCTTTTTAAACCATAGTTTCCAAAATCTCAAATTCTATACACACACACACACACACACACACACACACACATACACACATATATATGGAATTCAACTTCAAAATCTTGAATTCAAATTCAAATCAAATTGTTTTAATTTCCAAATCACCTTTTCAAAAGTTTCTCAGATTTAACCTAATTTCTTTTCCAAACCATTTTGAATTCAGAATTCAACTTTTAAAACCATTTTGAATAAAATAATATTAAATTCAAAATATCTTTGACTTAACAAATTTCCCGTGAAATCCATATTTGTGTATGTGGTGTAGTCCAGGGGTTTTTACACACAACAATAACATATCACAATCATCATCAATTCAAGCATAATAATATTGATAAGCGGTATAATCCTATAACGCTTATCTTTCATTCATAGATAAACAAGTAAATTCATTACAGATAAATAAATCATAGTTCACAACTCAAATCACACAATTCATATCACAAGACATCACACATCATAAATATCAATCAATTCAATGCAATCAATAAAAATCAAATCATCCATAAGTAAGATCAATTAATCATCTGATTATAATTAATATAAACCAGATTAATTACTTATGAATAAATTACTAACCCTGGTTAATTAACATTAATTAATTACAAACCATTTTAATTAATAATCCTTTAATCATTTATTAATTAACCTTTAATTATTAAGTAATCAACCTTAATTAATAAATCAATCAATCTTTAATCATTAAATAATTAACCTTTAATTATTTGATTATTCTTAAATCAATTACACTAATTAATTAATTAACCCTTAGTTAATTACCATTTAATAAATTTTCCTTAATTAATTACAATAAGTGATTATCCCTAATCACTCATATTAATAAATCACAAATTAATTACATTGAGTAATTATCCTTTAACCACTTGATTAATCAACCCTTAATCATTGATCATTTAACTTTTAATTAATCAATTAATTTACCTTTAATTATTAAATAATTAACCTTTAATTATTTTCATTAAGTAATTTATTTTTAGGTAATTAACTATCCCTTAATTAGTTTTATCAATTAATCAACTTTTAAATTAATTATATTAAGTAATCATCCTTAATCATAAATTAATTAATCGATTATTTAACCTTTAATTAATCACATTAATTAATCGACCATTAATTAATTACATTAAGCAATTATCATCATCTTTTACATTAGGAAATCACTCAAGATCCTCATTAATCAAAAGATAAACCATTTATCTTAATAAATTTCATAATTACAGTACTTAAATCTTATTAGATAAATCGTTTGAAAAAATTATCATTAACATAAATCTAACGTAAACCTTTAAGTTAATTATAAATTAAAAACATTCAATCTTCAAAATTGACTTCTTAATTATACTATTATATTTCTTTAAAATAAAATTTAAGAATTAATTTAAAATAAGGGATATATTTGTTAAAACACTTCAAGCTTGATTAATTAAAATATTTTAAAAATCCTTAACTGATTCAAAACTAAAAATAAGCATTTATTATTTTACAAGAAATAACAAGAAAGTGTTTAAACTTGTTTTAATTTAAATTTGGAAAAAAACTGGTTTATTTAAAAATTCAATAAAAGCCCAGACCCGAGACTAACTCGAATCAGACACGATCCATTTTTAGATCTCCCCGAGCAACCCCCGAGTCACTCCCCTTTTCTTTCCTTTTTTCTTTGTTATAAAAAAAACTTCTAAACTGTTCAGACATATAATACTCACACGAACAACCAGGTATCGAGACAACAAACCAAAACTCTGAGACCCAACCCGAGGCAAAGTCCTTCTTCCCAAAATCCAAATCTACTAACACTACTATCACATGTATACGTGAACAAGTGATCAGACCACCCCTGACCAACGCCGAGACCTTCAACCTGTCGTTGACATCACCGTTGACTAGCCCAACCTCCCAGAAATTCGAAAATACTTCCAACTCGAAATCAAGCAAGTCAATTCCTTATTAGAACCAAACCTGGTCGACATATTCACCTCGCATCGCCACCATCGACCGACTAAACTCACGCCACCACGTCTAGAGTTACGTCACACGTCAACGCTCCGGTTCCCCCCATACCGGCTGTCTCTGATACACCTCCAATGGCGAACTGGCCTTAAATTCACCATTGACCAAATGCAGGTCATTAACCCTATTTCGACTTCGACCAACCACTCCAATCATCTATCAAATTCCCCACCATTTTTCTGTTCATCTCCACCACCTGAACTTCTTCCAGCACTAGACCCTAAGGCCAAATCTTCGTTGATCATTGGGAATCGACAAATTTGCATTTCACGTTCAACCCAAAATCTCTCGATCAATACTTGTTTAAAAATCCTTATATTATCATTAAAAATCATTATCTTCTAGCACAAATCAGAACATATCAATGAAACTTGGAATTATAATACTTGATTTTTCTGATTTAAAATGTTTATTACTTTAATTTCCAATTGTAAATTATTTATTCAATAAATATACTTGAAACCATTTTTAAAATTTGTATTACATCGTTATAATCACTTTTCATTTAGGGATCGAAACACAAAATCATTTAGATGAAATGATTTGAATTTTTGATCAGGTTTTGAAACCTGTAACTTATAACTGAGCAGCAATATACATATACACAAGCATGCACAAATATATATACAGATTTAAATGTATATGAAACACAATTTCATCACTTCATTTCACATACATCAAGTTTATAAACAGATTCAAGCGTCAATGGGTTAGTTTGCTCACTTGGATGGTAAGACAAAGAACAAAGCCTGTTGCAACAGGAACCTGATTTGGATTTTAAATCTGTAACTTGATTTGTATTGGCTTT
The DNA here is from genome assembly GCA_030765085.1 of Allium cepa. Taxonomy (NCBI): domain Eukaryota; kingdom Viridiplantae; phylum Streptophyta; class Magnoliopsida; order Asparagales; family Amaryllidaceae; genus Allium; species Allium cepa. The sequence continues at coordinate 173,559,353 of CM060932.1, forward strand.
GCATTTGAGATGATCTGATCTATAGCTTGCTGATCTGATCTTTTTCTTCATTATACTTGAAGTTAAAATCTATGTTTTGCTTGCTCATGTTATAAGTCTTGAATCTCTGAAGATTATGGAATTTGATCTTTGCTTTAAATTTTTGCTTTCAGGTTTAGGATGATCTATACTTTGCTTGCTTGTTTGATAGATCAGATCTTTGTTTGGATTTGATTTTTTTTTTGGGTTTTCCTTTTGTTTAAGGTTTGTTGTTTCTTTTAGTTTCTAGGTTTTGGATATGTAAAAGAAAGATGAGAAAGAAGTATAGATGTATATATAGCTTATTTTCTCTTTATTCATTAATTTCAAAAATAAAAAGAAAAAGAAAACCAAGCATGACACTTGTCGTTTTCATATTTTACACTTGTATCTTCATGTTATTAAATGGTTACATTTGTAAATCTCTTTGTTTATAATGCTTACACATGTATTTATTTCTTTTAAATATATTTTTATAAAATTTTATATATTATATTTACAATTTACCTTTATGCATTTCTTTTTATAAATATTTATTAAACCTTAAAGAAATGATTTTAAAACTAATTACATAAATAAATAAACATACATATATATTATATATATTAGAAATTAACCTTTTGAAAATTATTTAATTCCAAAACATAACTTTCAAATCACAATGTGTATATAATATCTATATTAACATTAGAAAACAAATTTCTATTAGTTTATAAAGATTTTAAATCCAATTTATTTCTATAAGATATTTAATTTTGAGTTTCAAATTCAAAATTCAATTAAAAATCAATTTGTGTACATATATATAAATAAACAAACAAATATCTTATTTAATTTAGAAAAATTCAAATTAATTCACAATTTAATTCAAAAATTTATATAAATTGCCAATTTAAATTTGACTTAAAAACGGGATCGTTATAGGGTAGGTCGGTTTAGTGTTAGCAGGGGTCGATAGGTTCGACCTTCGTTTTATTTTATTTGGGGATGCACCATAAGGGGCGATACTCCAATAGCCTAGTCATTGTATGGAATCCATTCTCCAATAAGCGCGGTAAGGACTTAGTTGTGCCTCACTATGTTGAAATGTGAGATGCAAGTATTTCAGCTATATTCATATTTTACCTAAACACTATTATAATATCAATGGATTTTCTACAGAATTTTTTTTGTTATCGTAATGTAAAAATCCATCCTTGTTTGTGTGCGGCATGGTCTTACGATATACGTTTATTTTCAAAATATTTTTGCAACATTAAAATTCAATTGAGGTATGTTTTCACTTGATGGTTCACCAGACCGACTCGGGTGTTATTTTATTATAATGGTTAGGTCAGACCGAGCTTAATTATAGATTGTTTTAGACGCATTGGAGCTCAAGAGACGAGCTGTGTAACGACCCGTTAAATTCAATGATATTAAATGAGTCAATTTGATATGTTTTCTAATCTAATTTAAATTGAAATAGAAGTCTTAGGATTTTTAATGGAGTAAATGTAGGGGTTAGCTAGTAACTGTAATTAAAGGTAAATAATTTAAAATGTTTATATGACATAGATTGAAATAACGAAAATTTATGTTTGTGGTTATAAGTCATAATTAGTTGATTAAAATGGTATGAATGATAATAACGTTAGTATTAGTTAATAAATATATTTCAACGCAGTACCCAAATGAATGGAATAAAATGAATATATATTGAATAGAAATGAAATATAAGGTAAATGACGATTGTGTAAAATCAGTACAAGTTGGAAATGCATAAACCTTAATAAACATTCCAATTTAATGAATTTATGCAAATGTGGGACTTAGTGATAAGCGTGTAATTATGGGTACGATAACAATTGGTATAAAATTCCTATTTCAGTGGCATGTTGCAATGGGTGATTTAGTTTGGGATTTTTATTAAATTTTGATGAAATTATTTAAGGTTTACAATAACAGAAGTTTAGGAGTAAAGTGAGATAATTGAAAATTTTAATCATTCATATAAGTCATTTGTTTATTAATAAGAGTTAGCTAATAAATTTAATTTGGGCAATAACTATATATTGGAAACACATTTGTAAAGTGTAATTAATTGAATTTGGTAAATTGGGAATGAATCCAAGGTTATAGGAATTGATGTAATACTACGCAAATAAAAGGTAACTGCATAAAATCAATGTTTCGTAATAAATTGTAATTGATAATTAAGTAGGAATGGGTTTGAATTTGACAAAAAGGAAAATTTATTATTTGCTTACCCATCTATTCAATCTATTAAATTTGCTCAGATCCGTTTGCAATTAAACGAATTTATTTACAAGTTAGTATGGATTTAGCTGATAACTATAAACCAATTAGGGCAATCGGATATATATATTACCAGTTAAGTTATATAAGATAATGGTCGACTTAATTAAGGGAGTTTATGTAATAACTTCATTTATTTTGTAAGTGGAAATAAAACGTTAATGATAACAAGTATTCAAAATTTACCATCTATTCAGTATATTAAGTATAATTGATAATCAACTGCAGCAAGGAATAAATAATAAATACGTAACGTTAAATGAAGTAATATTTGAAATTTAATATTTAGAAACTATGTAAATATAAGTGCAGATGAAATTGGGGATATTTACATATTGAAATATGAATCCGATGATAAATCAATCTAATTGACAATAAATAATGGAAAGTAAATTTAATTAAATTTTGGAAATTTATATATATATATTTTGGTGAAATTAATGAAATTTGAGGATTTCTAAATTTAATTCGACAAGTTAAATTTTGTTTAAATTGGTATAGGTGATTGAAAATTTTATAATAATAAGAATCATCAATTATCAAAGAGAAATGGGAAATTGGATTTAATTGAATAAATTTTGATTTATTTAATGAATATAAAAATAGCCATTTTGGCCACGGACTCGGATTTCGACGAAACTAGTTTCATCGGATCCGTATCGGTGAATTATTATAGGGTTTCAAGTTTCATATCGATCGGACTTGTCGTTTGATCGTACGGGCGTGAAACGCCTTGAAATCAATTTTAATAAAATCAATTTGAAATCAATTTGGAAATTTTGTTTTCAGCATAACTTCTTCATACGATAAAATTTGGACGTGAAACTTTTTCCATCGCGTTCAGAATATCTTAAAATACCTATTTGGATATATAGATTTAATAAATTCGGTTCCGGAGGCATAGCGGGTTTTTTGGGCCATAGTTTGTTCCGCACGTTCATTCTACGGTCTATCTACGCTACCTCTAACCCCCTATATAAACCCAGCTATTCAGCCCTAGCCTCCGCCTAATTTCATTTATCTACGCGTATTTTCTTCAAGCTTCTCTTCTTCTTCAATGGGGGCTAACCCTAGATCCAGTCAGTCAAAAACAAAATGAAAATTCAAAATCTCCAGAAAAATTCCACAAAAATATATGTCGATGTTCTCGAGATACGTAATCTGATGGTGCGATTCGTTTTTCGAATCGATGCTCCGTTTACCCAGAATAAATTCAAACAGTTCGTGGCCATTCATCGGCGCCGTAACAAACTTTATCTGATCGAAATTCTGTTTCTGGGTATTGTAGTGTGGACGATGGGGAGTACATCAGTATAATTCGTTCGTCGATTCGATGGTTGGATGGTTCGTATAATTCGATTTGTGCCTAGGGTTATGGTGGCGGCTACCTTATTCAGGCGATCTTGGGCGAACTATGGGGGTCTCGCGGTCGTGGGGGAGGCCTCGGTGTCGGCATGATGGGACGCGGTGGTAGAAGCCGCGACGGTTTGGGCGAAGAACGAGGGTTGTTGAGATCTGCGTGTTACGCGTTTTTCCTGTAGCAGGGTGTTGCGCGTTCTCTTGTAGCTTGCGAATTAAAGATGCAGTGATGTGGAAATATGCATATTGAGGTGTGTAAATGTGGACCATTCTTTGCTATTTTTAATTTTGAATTCGAGTGCAATTTTCAACATAACTCTCGCATTCGATCTCCGATTCACGTGAGATTTTTTTTGTTAGGATCGTAATTTAATTCTGGACTTGATGACGCTGGTTTGGATGAATTCTGAGACGGTCAAATTTTTGGGTTTAAATTGAATTTAAATTCAATTTAAATTCAGAAGGTGAGTGTTTAAACCCACTCACAACTACTAGAAGCTTTTATGTTTGTTAAATTAATTTTAGAAATGAATAGAAATTTATTTATGAGTATTTGGCATGTTTATTTCACTCATATTTGTTGAATTGCATTTATTAAATTTAACTGTTAATTTAATTTATTTATTGCGTATTAATTGATAGTTAGAATTTATTTGTTTGCCTATAAACTGCTAGTTAACAGTTATATAGATTATTACTGAATATAAACTGTTAGATTAATAGTTGTTAAATTTAATCTGAATAAAATTGCCAGTTATTACCTGTTATATATTATCAAATATAAATTGTTATTGATTGATATTGCTTGATGATTGTGATTGGATGATGGGTGATGTTGATGGATGTTTTATTGTATATCATTAAATTGCAAATTATCATGCATATTTCCTTTCATTCGGGATTTGTGGTTTGAAATGATATACAACCGCAAAATTTTATATCTTTTAAATTGCGGATTGAAATGATAAATATCCGTATCACTTGACCATAGGATAGAAAATTATATACAGGCACCGCGGTCTATATATATAACTATTTTTATGTGATTTCTATGGTTTGGATGGAATACGGTTTATAATAATCTTAAATTTTATATTGTATAAATATTTTTCTTCCATATATATATACATATGAAGTTGAAAATTTTGAAATTAAAAGGTGTATAAAAATCTTTATTAAAAATGGAAGAAAATTAAGAAAATGGAGTTTAATAATTTATATCATATGTTAAATGTTAAGTTTGGAAATTTTAAGATATGATAATTATAATTGGATTTTTCCCAAAATAAATTGAAATGAATATTCTAGTATAATTTGGATTGGGAAAAATATATATATTTTATTACTAGAAATTGAAGTCTTATTATTTATGGATTTTATATGAATATTCAAGACTAATTAATAGAACAATTGATTTGTTGAAAGAATAAAATCCAACTTTAGTTTGAAATATTGTTACTCAAAATGGATATACGTATATATAAATAAGTTGAAGTGGTTTTGGAACTTGAGAGAGATAATATAAATTTTGGTTTAGACTTTAATAAAGAAATGTATTTGTAAAGCCATGAGAACTATTTTCTTTACAAAGTAACATTTAAGTTAAACCATTTAATTCATATACCGTTGAATGTCCAAACCATTCAAGTTTTAGAAGTTATGGTTTTAAATTATGATTTTCAAAATATTATGCTTTGAAAATATTTGACTTTCAGACGTTATGAAGTTAAAGCATTTTGATTTTGGAAAAGAATTATATTTGGGATAAGTGATAAAATATGGTTTTGGGTTTTGAAATGATATCGTATTCATGGTTATGAAATGGAATGTTTATTCTGATTTTTAAAGTATAACCTATTTTTAAATGACCGCGGTGTTATAATAACGATGGGTTGGCAAAGAGACCGGGATCAGATATGGACATACTCTCTGTCGATAACGAAAACCACTTTGACTAACCGTGTACGCGGTAGAGATTCCAGAATGAAGTAGGTGGTGGCGACGTGTCCTGTAAGGTAAATACGTGGACCCGACTCCCGTGAGTTGGCATAAGGTGGCTAAAACAGGAGCGATTCTCAGGCCAATGAGGTCATTCCTCTGATCGGACCCTCCTCTTCGATATTATACTTTGACTTGGATTGATTCAGTGGCCACTTCTATATTTTGATTTTGGGGAGTTAGTCCGAGGTGGGCGGTAACTGCGGCTACGCGTTTCCACCAGCCTGGATAGCAATTGGTATATCTACCCTGGCATTGCCTAGTTGTGCCGTGTCACCTACCATACCGACCCTTTACTACAAGTTTCTATTTGTGTCGTACCTATGGAGTATCCTCTGGTAGCTTCCCGATCAGGAGGTATTACGGTACTGTATAGACTATTGGCATTATTTGTGTTAAGGGCTATATGGGTAACCCCTTAACGCTATTAAAAAGTAAGTTTATTTTATAAATAGACACTATTATAATAGCGCAATATACTACATAGTAAATAGTTTAACGGATCCTTAGGAGATGTAAATCCCGAACATCTCTTGAGTTACTGTACTCATATTTATTTCTGTTAATTTAACTCACATAAGATCTTTTAGTCTGACTCGAGTGTTTTTGTCTTTTCAAATTCGCTCGGGTCAGTCCGAGCATTTCAGGATCGAAGATTTTAGCTTTGGAGGACGAAGACGAAGAATCCGTATTATTATTATCTATAGTATTGCATCACACTCATACTGTTCCGCTGTATTGATTGTATTGGTATGTGTAACTCTGATATTTATTGTATAAAGCAAATCTAGTGTTTGTAAACTGTTTTGAACTGTATATTTATTATTATATTTTATCCTTCCGCTGTGAGATTCTGTTTTGTTTTTATTTCTTCTCTGTTTTTCTTATTTACCCCATAGCAATCCGCCCTTCCGTATGGTTTGAATTGGCACGTGTGTCGGTTTAAAGTGTGCGAAAAGGCGGGATGTTACAGTTGGTATCAGAGCTTTGGTTTAGCGATAAACCTTGGTTTTGTGGGGATTGACTCTTTGTTAATAGGGTAGTAATACCCTATGGGAGTCGCTGAGTGTATATATATGAGAGAGCGTATTTGTAAGTGTTAATAAAGATTTTGATATTGTGTTAGTCTGTTCCGCTTTGTATTTATAAATTCTGGTTGATGCATGGGACGCTATGACATCAATAGGGATTTCTAAACACTTAATAGGACAGACTGACATAATATTTGTTTTTAATATAGGTGAATGAAATAATTTTGCCTATTATATTTTCTATATATAAAAATATTTTTATAAGGATATATTTGGTTGCTATAGATTGGCTGTTAGGTAATAAAAATATTTATAATAATTGAAGCTAAGTTGAAATTTTAGTAAATCAAATTGGAGATTTTAGAACCTAAATCCGGGATTTTGAAAAAAATTCTACTTTCAAAGGATTTATGAAATATAATGATTTGGTTTATAAATATTTTCTTATATAAATATTTAGTATAATTCGGAAGAATTGTTTTAAAAGAAGATTTTGGAGAAAATAGATTTTGTACTTTCCTCTCTGTCGCTAGAAAATAATTTCGGTGATGGCGGCCGCATCATCGACTTTCATTTTCGAGTTTCGAAGGGGAAAGGCCACTGTAGTAAAATTCTACTGCAGATCTATTTTGAAATTATCTAAAAATTTTAATTGTTTTAAATATAATTGAGATATAAAGGTTGTAGGAAACTAATTATCTATTATTTCAAAATAAATTGAAATTTGACCCGGAATTTAATTCTAAAATTTTCCATTAATTAGTTGTTAAATTTTAGTGAAATAAATGGATTGAAACCTCTAATTTTAGGTAAGAGAATTAATGCTAAATATAAAGGAAGTTAAAATTTTAACTTATAAGTAATGGTAAAGATTTATTGAACAATCAATGAATTAGAAGAATTGAGATAAAACTTGTATAAGTTCAATTGCATTTTTCTTTAACATAAATAACTTACCAAATATAAAAAGTTGAAATGTTAAATAAGGGATTGAAATTGAATATTATACAAGTAAATTTTTGGAAATAACGAAGTACTCAATAAATTACTGTTATAAATAAGAATTTAATGGTATAAACTTAAGTATATAAAGTGAAATTCTAAACAAAAATTGATTGTAGGGTTATTAACTTAAGTATGCTTTAATTCCCCCTATTCTAATATAATGGAAAGTAGGAAAAATATAAATGACTGCAATCCATAGTTAATGAATGAGTAAAATCTTTCACTTATAGGAATGCAGGTTATAAGGTTAATAAATTAAGTGGAATTAGAGGGTTATTGTAAATAAATATAATAGGAACGTAAACATTAAGTAAATGAATGAAATTAAGGGTAAGTTGAAATTGTAAGTTATAAAACAAATATATATTAATTAAAGGAATGGAGAAGAAACTTGTAAATTTTCACTTACATTCTTAAAACATACATAACTTACCATATAATAAAAGTTGCAATGTTATTAAGAAAACGAAAGGGAAATCTTACAAGTGAAGCTTGAGGTAATTAAGGTATTCAATAAATTTGCTGTTATTAATGAAAATTAACTGTATAAACTTAAGTTAAATTGGAAATTTTACTATATAAGAAAGGGTAAGTAGTATAAATAGATGATATAAACTTTAGTCAATAAATTGGAATACAAATATAATGAATTTTGTAATAAATGGAAAATGAAAATTGTAAGAAATAAAGAAATCCCTCCATAAATGAAAGGAAGAAAATCAAACCACTGAAGCATGAAATAAAAGTATAATAAGTAAAATTTTGGTTGTTGGTTTGAATTGTTATTGTTTGATTTATGTTTGTGGGTAAGGAATTTGAAGTTGTTGGATGAATAAATAATCTATCTTTGTTCCATCTAAGACTGTTGAGTAAAAGGATGCACTTGATAGTTAATTTCATTTCATACGAATTTCAAGTTTGAACCCAAACAACTGTTTGTTTGATGGATTAAATGGTTGCTTTGCTTTGTGTATGTATGCGGTTTGTAAGGTTGATGGTTGTTGTATTGATTGGTTGATTAATGGTTGAAACCACCTAAACATTTCACTTTAATATAAATATTTAATCTTTTTAGGTTATATAAGTGAATACAGGTGATGGAAGCAACTGCTACTGCTTTTGGTTCCAAAATAATAAGCGTATATTGCCCGACAAATAGGTACGTTTTCGGATTACGTTTAAAGCGCTATTTTTCCCTTGTTGGGATATAATATTTTGATAATATTTGTATATTTTGATATTATATTTTCTCCCGAGCCTCACCGTACAAAGGAGACTCTGCCAAAATTTTCCGTAAATTTTGAACTTAGAATTTTGTTGAAAATGATTTCGAAACTTTAATTATTTAAGTATAAAAGGATATAATGATTATAAAACGAGTATATTCCGTTTAAGGAATTATTTTTTTTTTTAGTAAACTATTGATTATAAGTTAATATTTGAAATAGATGTACTGTTTTAATTCTTCCTACTCCCTTCTTTTTCCTTTTCGGGGACGAAAAGTTTTGAGTGGGGGAGAGTGTAACGACCCGTTAAATTCAATGATATTAAATGAGTCAATTTGATATGTTTTCTAATCTAATTTAAATTGAAATAGAAGTCTTAGGATTTTTAATGGAGTAAATGTAGGGGTTAGCTAGTAACTGTAATTAAAGGTAAATAATTTAAAATGTTTATATGACATAGATTGAAATAACGAAAATTTGTGTTTGTGGTTATAAGTCATAATTAGTTGATTAAAATGGTATTAATGATAATAACGTTAGTATTAGTTAATAAATATATTTCAACGCAGTACCCAAATGAATGGAATAAAATGAATATATATTGAATAGAAATGAAATATAAGGTAAATGACGATTGTGTAAAATCAGTACAAGTTGGAAATGCATAAACCTTAATAAACATTCCATTTTAATGAATTTATGCAAATGTGGGACTTAATGATAAGCGTGTAATTATGGGTACGATAACAATTGGTATAAAATTCCTATTTCAGTGGCATGTTGCAATGGGTGATTTAGTTTGGGATTTTTATTAAATTTTGATGAAATTATTTAAGGTTTACAATAACAGAAGTTTAGGAGTAAAGTGAGATAATTGAAAATTTTAATCATTCATATAAGTCATTTGTTTATTAATAAGAGTTAGCCAATAAATTTAATTTAGGCAATACCTATATATTGGAAACACATTTGTAAAGTGTAATTAATTGAATTTGGTAAATTGGGAATGAATCCAAGGTTATAGGAATTGATGTAATACTACGCAAATAAAAGGTAACTGCATAAATGTAACGCCCCGAAGATTTTCGACTTCCGAAAATTCAACATCGACACTCACTTTGTCGACTGTCGAGAAATCGAAGGCTGAAAACCGAGATGTTAGGGTTTTAAAAAAAGAAAAGAAAAAGAAAGGTAGAAGAAGAGAGAAAAGATAGAGAATAGAGGGAAAAGAAACAGAAAATTTTAAAATAGAACGGGACAGAAAGGAAACAACAGAACAACATCAGAATCTCACAATTCGCAGCGGAACAACATATAATAAAAAATGAATAATCTTTAAACAAAGAACTATATCAGTTATTACATTTCATCATATTACATTACATCATATCATCAGAGTGTACAACAACATACAACAATAAACAGTGCAGCAGAAAAAGAAATACTATATAGTAATACGCCATGCCATCCAGCTTGCCTCCAGCAACTCCTGAATATCCAGAATATCCTGATAAACCTAACTCTTAACTGCCCGTGTGGAAATTGGTGGGCACCCAGAGTTTAGGAAAGAAAACAATAAACTCCGAGTCAGTCATGTGACTGGTGTGAGAACTCAAAACAGTTTATTTAACTTTAAAAATCAAATAGAGGAATATTTTAAATTCAATTCGCAATGCTTTTAAAAATGAGACTACCATAAGGCCTCCCGCACACACACACATGCAAACGCAGAATCGGAGGAGATTTCTCCTTACGATAGTCAAAGATGCTTGATACGCATTTAAAATAACATTTGATATTATTACTAGTGCATAGTGTAGAGAAAAATCATTTCGAAAATAAAGATATAAATCTTAGCCGACATAGACATTTCGAACTATGCCTACTATAGCTACCATCCAAACAGTGTTGCGACACCATAAGTGAATGGCAGGTTCTACAACTAATACCGTACAAGTTTCGTATTGGGAATTGGATTTCCAACAAATGGTCAGGCCAAGGAACTTCCCATTGCCACATGAGAATGCCTCTGGATGGACATCCCCGAGAACCAAACCGGATCTCTACCAACACAAGGCCGGGTTACCCCTAACTGAGTAACAACTGACCGAATATGCCATCCCCCGGTCCTTTGGGACCTTTATCACCGAGCGCTCGTAATCAATTCACACAATCATAATAATAAAGTGTTTCAACATGAGTAAGTATCTGGGCTCCATACCATGATACTACCCTTTTCCAGAAGGAAATGCACATATCCTAAAGGGCGCTACCCCTCATAACCTTGCTGCATCTTTCCTGTTTTGACCATTTCCGGGATGTGAGGCTCGACGAAGTCACGTCCACAAAACATACTTTATACAAAAGCCATGCTTTGGGTCAACAAATGATCAACACAATGATCACAAGGATAGACGATCAAATAAATGATCCTATCACAAATAATCAACACAATGATCATTTCAGCATCACTCAGCATATCACATTACCAATTTGGGAATATATCGCTGATAACATTCAACTACATAACCTCTGAGCTCGTACGTCTCAGAGAAGGGTGTTAAGCTAAAGAATAAATTCTTCGCCACCAACAGAAATATATTTGAAAGAAATCTGCTTTATATCTCAATTTGTAACGTCAGACATACAATCCATACAAGTCTGTTCCGGGCTCGAACAAAACCGAAGGCACTTACAAAGAAGTCCTTGCAATCCGGATATTCACAATCCTGATCGGATTCACCATCACATATGGAGAACTCTATACCGGAGCAACTCGGTGCAGAGTCAATCGACAGGTCATCCTATCGCTCTCGCAAATACCGGGTCTTTAACACCAATCTTCAATGCAATTCACAACGACGTATCACATATTCGGAATGGGTTATACGACCCCATGGTCTTTTCCCGGTTAACCCGAATAGTGGGCGCTTATTCAAAAATAAGTGTAGCATTCACATTCAAACAAATCACATCCATTACCCATTCAAAGGGAAATATTGATAGTCGGCTATTGAACTATCACTTGATATGCACACATCACCAGATTCCAAATAATTTTCCAAATTATTTATTTTCCAAAAATATCTTTACAAGATATAAAATTTCCACACTTCAAAAATAAATCAACATTTATTTTTAAACCCAATTCTCTTTTTCATTCATAAATTCCATAGTGAATTTATAATCCAAAATATCTATGAATATTCGATTTCGATTATTCATTTCAATTTCCTTTTCAATTTATCTTCAAAAAGATAAATTCTCAAAATATTCGCTTTATATTGGAAAACATTTCCATACTTATTTATTCATAAGTAATTCACAGATTTTATTTATTTTCAACACTTAGAAAATATTTAATATACTTAAATCGAGATTAAGTATATATTTCATTCTTTAACGAAATCATTCTCATAAACATATTCATTTGGGCCAAAACGAATGTTACGTAAAACATTGTTACGACAACCCAAAATCACTAGTATAGGGATTCGAAATTAAAATAGATATATAAATCCCAATACTATACAAAACATTTCCTTTCGGAAATCATTTACTATAACAACATTGTTATAGTCCACCATTTCCTTTTCATTTCTCGAAAACGTCTATTTCAACAATAAATGTTGAAATCTATGGTTTCGAATCTCAACACAATTAAAACTTCGTTAGATCGTTTTAATTCTATTTCAAATATCACATTCAAAATATTTCCTTTAACATGTTATTCACTATTCAAAAACGTGAATATACTTCATTAACAATTTCATCCTTTTATTCATTTTAATTCAAAGGATTATTCACTATTCAAAAATGTGAATATAACTCCACTTATAGGTTTCAACAAATTTTCTTGTCAAAATAAGTCATTTGCGAATTTATAAAACAACGTTTATAAATTCCATTTCTATTTATTTATAAAAACTTCCTTTTTATAAATTCTTTTATTAACCTATTCCAGTTTATAACTCAATTATAAACTAAAAGTTCATATTATAAGTTAAATTCTTATAAAACGATTATTTTATAAAAATCGGTCTTTTAACTTCCTAATTATAAATCTTATAAATTATAAGATTGTTTATTTATCCAAATTCGTTCTTTCAATAACTTTATAAAATTTATAGATCTTACTATTTATAAATTTCATTTATAACTTCACCATTTATAATTTTATAAATTCCATTCATTTACAAAATTCATTTTTACTTCATTCAAACACTTATAAAAACTCGTTTTATAATGTCTATATTTCAATTTATAAATATCCATTTATAAATCTCTTAATATAAATCAATTTATATTATTCTATAAAACGTCTTTAATCTCCTTTATTATTTCACCATTTCGATTCATAAAATAATTAAATTTTATAAATCCTATATTTAACTTTTTACAATAAATTCTAAAATCCCGATTTTATTATTTTATAAAATCATTAGCATCATATTCTCAAAAATCAGTTTTTAACTATATTTCTAAAAAATCATAATTTTTATAACTTTAAAAATTATAACGTTTATTTATTTAAAATGGATCAATTCCAAAATTATTTTATAAAACGTATACTTTCTAAAATCACTTTAAAATCATTTTAAAATCCCAAAATCTGGGTCCAATGATGCTACACACCAAATAGTCAATCACGACAACAACGATATCATATATCGATATGATAATCCATCAAATATCAAAATATCTGAAATCAAATAAAAACTATTGAGGAATCCAGTCGGATCCCTCCAACCTGTTTTCCTGCATCCAAAAACATTAGCACAATACCAATTTCGCTCCAGTACGAAATTATCGCGGCATATGTTTTTATTAAATATTATCCGCTTAATAATGGCGTAATAGGGTCTCATCCGCTAAAAAATGCGGGAAATCAACAACTGCAATATATACATATGCCAATATATATATATTGATATTATATATAATACCAATTTCACTGTTTATGAAATATTCGCGGTATATGTTTTTAATAAATAACATCCGCTTACTAACGGCGCATAATGTCTATTTTAACAATCAATATATACAATCATCATTCAAATATTTTAAATCTAACTATTTAAAATAAAATCGAAATCGATTCGATTGAGTGAGAAGTTCTCACCTTGATTTAATTTCGTTTTAGCGATTTATTTCGAATAAAATTAAACGCGCGTTTAATTTTACCCAAAATTCTCACTAACTCCAAACGACTCCAAACCAACTCCATCGCGTAGTGCTCATCCATACGATCCCAACGCAACTGGTTTCGCGCGTTTTCGACCTCGTATGAAAAAGTTATGAATTTTTGAAGTTTGTACACGATTTATATAACATTTTATAACATAAATTTAAAAATTAAAACCCACAACAGATCATAGCCGTAGGATCTAACTCCAACCATCATAGCCCTAGAACGCAACCATCTCCCTCACTCTAGATAATTGCCGAACCAAAGAACCCAATACACTCAAATTAGGTTTTAATCTTGCATCGCCTACGTTCAACTTGAACACGATCAGGAAGTTGCAATGCGCTCGCCATCATCTACTCTAGGTTCGGCCCCAAGGCCACTGAGCTCGGCCCCCTCTCTTGCATAGAAACGCGTGCGTGAGCTGTAGGTGACGGCCCACCATAGCTCCTCCTACGTTGCACCATTTCCGATCATCACCGTATGGAATCGAAGCTCTCGTCGAGCTCTTCGACTTTGTAGTTGAGCACTTTGGCTAATTCTTTGTAGATTGAGAGAGATTGAGGGATGAATGTAACTAATTTCTGGCCATTGGTTATGTTAGAGGCGGCTAGGGTTAGGTTTAGAGATATATTTTTTTTTAATTTATGAAGGGTAGGGGGTGTATTTATAGGAAAATCGATCGACACTATTCATCCGGAAATTCCGAACTCCGATTTACGCGCCGAAACTGACGTACCTAGGGTTTATCCCGCGTTCCGGACACAATGGAATAGGTTTCGGAAGCTAATTCGGACATCTGTGCGAGTTATGGCTGTAAACGCTCAATTTAAATTAAACCGATTTAAATCGATTTCTAGGCGTTTTAATTCGTACCGGACAAACGGTAAATCCAATTGACACGAAATTTGAAACCTTATAATAATATCAAATTACGGATCCGATGAAACTAGTTTCGTCGAAATCCGAGACTTTTTGAAAAATGGCTATTTTAACTCGCCAAATTAATATTAAAAATAATTCGATGCGTTTCGAGCTGCCACGATCAAACCATAACTCTGATTGACACGAAAATTGAAATCCGGTAATAACTAACTATTACGGATCCAATGGAACTGGTTTCGTTCAATTCTGAGACTGTTCAAAAATTGACTATTTTCACTAGTCGATTTTAATATTAAAATATTCAATTTTCACAAATTAACTTTTAATTCGATTTTAAAAGTTCTAAAATATCATTCTAACTCCAATATGATAAAATAAAATTTTGCAAATCATTTTCAATCATATTTAACTCAATTTTCAATTATTTCCATAATTTAACATATTAAATTATCGATTTAATTATCCAATTAAATCCAATAATTCAAATTAAAATTTATTTGACTTATAAATTCACTTATTAATATTTAAATTAATTAAATATTCAAATTTTAATTATCAAAAATTCTGGGTCGTTACAATCTTTCCCCCTTAAAAAAATTTCGTCCTCGAAATTACAAGTAAGAAAAGTTATAGAATCTATTAACTTTCCCAAAATCCATAGTTAAACTTCTTATAATACTTTACTAAGTTTTCAAATCATACTTAGTTATCTTTTCAAAAACAATTACTATTGTTTAACTTTCGACTTCAAAATCAAAGTTAAAGTTTTCAAAATTTTTCCAATTTTCTCAAAATTTTTCTAACGCCTTAAATTTTCGGAAAAATTCGCCATAGTCTCCTTTGCGCGGCTCGATCCGGAAAAAAAATGACAGTATATATATCACAAATATACATCTCATCAAGTAATGAGGCATCCTGCAGGGAAAAAAGTGTAAAAGTACGGTATGTAATCCGAGATATGTACCTTATATTTTATTAGCAAGCATATACGGCTAATATAGCGCTAA
The DNA here is from genome assembly GCA_030765085.1 of Allium cepa. NCBI lineage: Eukaryota > Viridiplantae > Streptophyta > Magnoliopsida > Asparagales > Amaryllidaceae > Allium > Allium cepa. Next base: position 173,575,368 of record CM060932.1, read on the forward strand.
AGCGAGCTCCAAATGCGAAGCAAACGCGATCTGCACCTACTAAACTCAACAAACAACATGAGAATCATGCATATATGGAAATAGTATCAATATATAACATATAGCAACATAATAACTATATATGTCAAACATATCAAATGAAACAAAACAACAAATGCAAACATCAACCAATTATCATCCATAATCAATATCAACCAATGTATATTCATTCTCATTCAATTTATTCAACTTCCAATAACATTAGATTTTAATGAATTAACACTTCCATTCATTATTTCATATCAATTTTATTTACATTCAATTGATTAACATTCATTTCATTAATTCAATTCAATTTCAAAAGTTGAATTTCATTTCTCTTTGAATTCACTTTCATTTACAACTCATATTCATATAATTTTACTTCTTATATATATAAGTTTATTCCACAATTGTAAATCACATTAATTATAATTCAATTCTTATAATTCTTTTGCTTATACAATTATCCTCTTATTTAGATTATTCAAACAACCTAAACAATCAGCTTATATACACTTTAATAATTCTGAAAAATTATTTCTTTTATATATATAAAATATAATCAAGGTAAAATTATTTCATTTACCCAATTTCAAAACAATATCGTGCCGAATTGTTCTATTTAAGTGTTTAGAAACCCCTTCGGCATAGTTTTGCATACCGTGCTGACGAAGGTTCATATACCACTCAATAAACCAATCATCACAATATAAAACAAATTTATATATTCACTAACAAATACGCTCTCATAGCTATTATTACACTCAAACTCATTCTAAAGTACTGCTGACTTTATCTCTAATGAGTAATACCCAACAGAACCATGGTTGTTGCTTAACCATATGCTCTGATACCAAATGTAACGCCCCGAAGATTTTCGACTTCCGAAAATTCAACATCGACACTCACTTTGTCGACTGTCGAGAAATCGAAGGCCGGAAACCGAGATGTTAGGGTTTTAAAAAAAGAAAAGAAAAAGAAAGGTAGAAGAAGAGAGAAAAGATAGAGAATAGAGGGAAAAGAAACAGAAAATTTTAAAATAGAACGGGACAGAAAGGAAACAACAGAACAACATCAGAATCTCACAATTCGCAGCGGAACAACATATAATAATAAATGAATAATCTTTAAACAAAGAACTATATCAGTTATTACATTTCATCATATTACATTACATCATATCATCAGAGTGTACAACAACATACAACAATAAACAGTGCAGCGGAAAAAGAAATACTATATAGTAATACGCCATGCCATCCAGCTTGCCTCCAGCAACTCCTGAATATCCAGAATATCCTGATAAACCTAACTCTTAACTGCCCGTGTGGAAATTGGTGGGCACCCAGAGTTTAGGAAAGAAAACAATAAACTCCGAGTCAGTCATGTGACTGGTGTGAGAACTCAAAACAGTTTATTTAACTTTAAAAATCAAATAGAGGAATATTTTAAATTCAATTCGCAATGCTTTTAAAAATGAGACTACCATAAGGCCTCCCGCACACACACACATGCAAACGCAGAATCGGAGGAGATTTCTCCTTATGATAGTCAAAGATGCTTGATACGCATTTAAAATAACATTTGATATTATTACTAGTGCATAGTGTAGAGAAAAATCATTTCGAAAATAAAGATATAAATCTTAGCCGACATAGACATTTCGAACTATGCCTACTATAGCTACCATCCAAACAGTGTTGCGACACCATAAGTGAATGGCAGGTTCTACAACTAATACCGTACAAGTTTCGTATTGGGAATTGGATTTCCAACAAATGGTCAGGCCAAGGAACTTCCCATTGCCACATGAGAATGCCTCTAGATGGACATCCCCGAGAACCAAACCGGATCTCTACCAACACAAGGCCGGGTTACCCCTAACTGAGTAACAACTGACCGAATATGCCATCCCCCGGTCCTTTGGGACCTTTATCACCGAGCGCTCGTAATCAATTCACACAATCATAATAATAAAGTGTTTCAACATGAGTAAGTATCTGGGCTCCATACCATGATACTACCCTTTTCCAGAAGGAAATGCACATATCCTAAAGGGCGCTACCCCTCATAACCTTGCTGCATCTTTCCTGTTTTGACCATTTCCGGGATGTGAGGCTCGACGAAGTCACGTCCACAAAACATACTTTATACAAAAGCCATGCTTTGGGTCAACAAATGATCAACACAATGATCACAAGGATAGACGATCAAATAAATGATCCTATCACAAATAATCAACACAATGATCATTTCAGCATCACTCAGCATATCACATTACCAATTTGGGAATATATCGCTGATAACATTCAACTACATAACCTCTGAGCTCGTACGTCTCAGAGAAGGGTGTTAAGCTAAAGAATAAATTCTTCCCCACCAACAGAAATATATTTGAAAGAAATCTGCTTTATATCTCAATTTGTAACGTCAGACATACAATCCATACAAGTCTGTTCCGGGCTCGAACAAAACCGAAGGCACTTACAAAGAAGTCCTTGCAATCCGGATATTCACAATCCTGATCGGATTCACCATCACATATGGAGAACTCTATACCGGAGCAACTCGGTGCAGAGTCAATCGACAGGTCATCCTATCGCTCTCGCAAATACCGGGTCTTTAACACCGATCTTCAATGCAATTCACAACGACGTATCACATATTCGGAATGGGTTATACGACCCCATGGTCTTTTCCCGGTTAACCCGAATAGTGGGCGCTTATTCAAAAATAAGTGTAGCATTCACATTCAAACAAATCACATCCATTACCCATTCAAAGGGAAATATTGATAGTCGGCTATTGAACTATCACTTGATATGCACACATCACCAGATTCCAAATAATTTTCCAAATTATTTATTTTCCAAAAATATCTTTACAAGATATAAAATTTCCACACTTCAAAAATAAATCAACATTTATTTTTAAACCCAATTCTCTTTTTCATTCATAAATTCCATAGTGAATTTATAATCCAAAATATCTATGAATATTCGATTTCGATTATTCATTTCAATTTCCTTTTCAATTTATCTTCAAAAAGATAAATTCTCAAAATATTCGCTTTATATTGGAAAACATTTCCATACTTATTTATTCATAAGTAATTCACAGATTTTATTTATTTTCAACACTTAGAAAATATTTAATATACTTAAATCGAGATTAAGTATATATTTCATTCTTTAACGAAATCATTCTCATAAACATATTCATTTGGGCCAAAACGAATGTTACGTAAAACATTGTTACGACAACCCAAAATCACTAGTATAGGGATTCGAAATTAAAATAGATATATAAATCCCAATACTATACAAAACATTTCCTTTCGGAAATCATTTACTATAACAACATTGTTATAGTCCACCATTTCCTTTTCATTTCTCGAAAACGTCTATTTCAACAATAAATGTTGAAATCTATGGTTTCGAATCTCAACACAATTAAAACTTCGTTAGATCGTTTTAATTCTATTTCAAATATCACATTCAAAATATTTCCTTTAACATGTTATTCACTATTCAAAAACGTGAATATACTTCATTAACAATTTCATCCTTTTATTCATTTTAATTCAAAGGATTATTCACTATTCAAAAATGTGAATATAACTCCACTTATAGGTTTCAACAAATTTTCTTGTCAAAATAAGTCATTTGCGAATTTATAAAACAACGTTTATAAATTCCATTTCTATTTATTTATAAAAACTTCCTTTTTATAAATTCTTTTATTAACCTATTCCAGTTTATAACTCAATTATAAACTAAAAGTTCATATTATAAGTTAAATTCTTATAAAACGATTATTTTATAAAAATCGGTCTTTTAACTTCCTAATTATAAATCTTATAAATTATAAGATTGTTTATTTATCCAAATTCGTTCTTTCAATAACTTTATAAAATTTATAGATCTTACTATTTATAAATTTCATTTATAACTTCACCATTTATAATTTTATAAATTCCATTCATTTACAAAATTCATTTTTACTTCATTCAAACACTTATAAAAACTCGTTTTATAATGTCTATATTTCAATTTATAAATATCCATTTATAAATCTCTTAATATAAATCAATTTATATTATTCTATAAAACGTCTTTAATCTCCTTTATTATTTCACCATTTCGATTCATAAAATAATTAAATTTTATAAATCCTATATTTAACTTTTTATAATAAATTCTAAAATCCCGATTTTATTATTTTATAAAATCATTAGCATCATATTCTCAAAAATCAGTTTTTAACTATATTTCTAAAAAATCATAATTTTTATAACTTTAAAAATTATAACGTTTATTTATTTAAAATGGATCAATTCCAAAATTATTTTATAAAACGTATACTTTCTAAAATCACTTTAAAATCATTTTAAAATCCCAAAATCTGGGTCCAATGATGCTACACACCAAATAGTCAATCACGACAACAACGATATCATATATCGATATGATAATCCATCAAATATCAAAATATCTGAAATCAAATAAAAACTATTGAGGAATCCAGTTGGATCCCTCCAACCTGTTTTCCTGCATCCAAAAACATTAGCACAATACCAATTTCGCTCCAGTACGAAATTATCGCGGCATATGTTTTTATTAAATATTATCCGCTTAATAATGGCGTAATAGGGTCTCATCCGCTAAAAAATGCGGGAAATCAACAACTGCAATATATACATATGCCAATATATATATATTGATATTATATATAATACCAATTTCACTGTTTATGAAATATTCGCGGTATATGTTTTTAATAAATAACATCCGCTTACTAACGGCGCATAATGTCTATTTTAACAATCAATATATACAATCATCATTCAAATATTTTAAATCTAACTATTTAAAATAAAATCGAAATCGATTCGATTGAGTGAGAAGTTCTCACCTTGATTTAATTTCGTTTTAGCGATTTATTTCGAATAAAATTAAACGCGCGTTTAATTTTACCCAAAATTCTCACTAACTCCAAACGACTCCAAACCAACTCCATCGCGTAGTGCTCATCCATACGATCCCAACGCAACTGGTTTCGCGCGTTTTCGACCTCGTATGAAAAAGTTATGAATTTTTGAAGTTTGTACACGATTTATATAACATTTTATAACATAAATTTAAAAATTAAAACCCACAACAGATCATAGCCGTAGGATCTAACTCCAACCATCATAGCCCTAGAACGCAACCATCTCCCTCACTCTAGATAATTGCCGAACCAAAGAACCCAATACACTCAAATTAGGTTTTAATCTTGCATCGCCTACGTTCAACTTGAACACGATCAGGAAGTTGCAATGCGCTCGCCATCATCTACTCTAGGTTCGGCCCCAAGGCCACTGAGCTCGGCCCCCTCTCTTGCATAGAAACGCGTGCGTGAGCTGTAGGTGACGGCCCACCATAGCTCCTCCTACGTTGCACCATTTCCGATCATCACCGTATGGAATCGAAGCTCTCGTCGAGCTCTTCGACTTTGTAGTTGAGCACTTTGGCTAATTCTTTGTAGATTGAGAGAGATTGAGGGATGAATGTAACTAATTTCTGGCCATTGGTTATGTTAGAGGCGGCTAGGGTTAGGTTTAGAGATATATTTTTTTTTTAATTTATGAAGGGTAGGGGGTGTATTTATAGGAAAATCGATCGACACTATTCATCCGGAAATTCCGAACTCCGATTTACGCGCCGAAACTGACGTACCTAGGGTTTATCCCGCGTTCCGGACACAATGGAATAGGTTTCGGAAGCTAATTCGGACATCTGTGCGAGTTATGGCTGTAAACGCTCAATTTAAATTAAACCGATTTAAATCGATTTCTAGGCGTTTTAATTCGTACCGGACAAACGGTAAATCCAATTGACACGAAATTTGAAACCTTACAATAATATCACATTACGGATCCGATGAAACTGGTTTCGTCGAAATCCGAGACTTTTTGAAAAATGGCTATTTTAACTCGCCAAATTAATATTAAAAATAATTCGATGCGTTTCGAGCTGCCACGATCAAACGATAACTCCGATTGATACGAAAACTGAAATCCGGTAATAACTAACTATTACGGATCCAATGGAACTGGTTTCGTTCAATTCTGAGACTGTTCAAAAATTGACTATTTTCACTAGTCGATTTTAATATTAAAATATTCAATTTTCACAAATTAACTTTTAATTCGATTTTAAAAGTTCTAAAATATCATTATAACTCCAATATGATAAAATAAAATTTTACAAATCATTTTCAATCATATTTAACTCAATTTTCAATTATTTCCATAATTTAACATATTAAATTATCGATTTAATTATCCAATTAAATCCAATAATTCAAATTAAAATTTATTTGACTTATAAATTCACTTATTAATATTTAAAATTAATTAAATATTTAAATTTTAATTATCAAAAATTCTGGGTCGTTACAATAAAATCAATGTTTCGTAATAAATTGTAATTGATAATTAAGTAGGAATGGGTTTGAATTTGACAAAAAGGAAAATTTATTATTTGCTTACCCATCTATTCAATCTGTTAAATTTGCTCAGATCCATTTGCAATTAAACGAATTTATTTACAAGTTAGTATGGATTTAGCTGATAACTATAAACCAATTAGGGCAATCGGATATATATATTACCAGTTAAGTTATATAAGATAATGGTTGACTTAATTAAGGGAGTTTATGTAATAACTTCATTTATTTTGTAAGTGGAAATAAAACGTTAATGATAACAAGTATTCAAAATTTACCATCTATTCAGTATATTAAGTATAATTGATAATCAACTGCAGCAAGGAATAAATAATAAATACGTAACGTTAAATGAAGTAATATTTGAAATTTAATATTTAGAAACTATGTAAATATAAGTGCAGATGAAATTGGGGATATTTACATATTGAAATATGAATCCAATGATAAATCAATCTAATTGACAATAAATAATGGAAAGTAAATTTAATTAAATTTTGTAAATTTATATATATATATATTTTGGTGAAATTAATGAAATTTGAGGATTTCTAAATTTAATTCGACAAGTTAAATTTTGTTTAAATTAGTATAGGTGATTGAAAATTTTATAATAATAAGAATCATCAATTATCAAAGAGAAATGGGAAATTGGATTTAATTGAATAAATTTTGATTTATTTAATGAATATAAAAATAGCCATTTTGGCCACGGACTCGGATTTCGACGAAACTAGTTACATCGGATCCATATCGGTGAATTATTATAGGGTTTCAAGTTTCATATCGATCGGACTTGTCGTTTGATCGTACGGGCGTGAAACGCCTTGAAATCAATTTTAATAAAATCAATTTGAAATCAATTTGGAAATTTTGTTTTCAGCATAACTTCTTCATACGATCAAATTTGGACGTGAAACTTTTTCCATCGCGTTCAGAATATCTTAAAATACCTATTTGGATATATAGATTTAATAAATTCGGTTCCGGAGGCATAGCGGGTTTTTTGGGCCATAGTTTGTTCCGCACGTTCATTCTACGGTCTATCTACGCTACCTCTAACCCCCTATATAAACCCAGCTATTCAGCCCTAGCCTCCGCCTAATTTCATTTATCTACGCGTATTTTCTTCAAGCTTCTCTTCTTCTTCAATGGGGGCTAACCCTAGATCCAGTCAGTCAAAAACAAAATGAAAATTCAGAATCTCCAGAAAAATTCCACAAAAATATATGTCGATGTTCTCGAGATACGTAATCTGATGGTGCGATTCGTTTTTCGAATTGATGCTCCGTTTACCCAGAATAAATTCAAACAGTTCGTGGCCATTCATCGGCGCCGTAACAAACTTCATCTGATCGAAATTCTGTTTCTGGGTATTGTAGTATGGACGATGGGGAGTACATCAGTATAATTCGTTCGTCGATTCGATGGTTGGATGGTTCGTATAATTCGATTTGTGCCTAGGGTTATGGTGGCGGCTACCTTATTCAGGCGATCTTGGGCGAACTATGGGGGTCTCGCGGCCGTGGGGGAGGCCTCGGTGTCGGCATGATGGGACGCGGTGGTAGAAGCCGCAACGGTTTGGGCGAAGAACGAGGGTTGTTGAGATCTGCGTGTTACGCGTTTTTCCTGTAGCAGGGTGTTGCGCGTTCTCCTGTAGCTTGCGAATTAAAGATGCAGTGACGTGGAAATATGCATATTGAGGTGTGTAAATGTGGACCATTCTTTGCTATTTTTAATTTTGAATTCGAGTGCAATTTTCAACATAACTCTCGCATACGATCTCCGATTCACGTGAGATTTTTTTTTGTTAGGATCGTAATTTAATTCCGGACTTGATGACGCTGGTTTGGATGAATTCTAAGACGGTCAAATTTTTGGGTTTAAATTGAATTTAAATTCAATTTAAATTCAGAAGGTGAGTGTTTAAACCCACTCACAACTACTAGAAGCTTTTATGTTTGTTAAATTAATTTTAGAAATGAATAGAAATTTATTTATGAGTATTTGGCATGTTTATTTCACTCATATTTGTTGAATTGCATTTATTAAATTTAACTGTTAATTTAATTTATTTATTGCGTATTAATTGATAGTTAGAATTTATTTGTTTGCCTATAAACTGCTAGTTAACAGTTTTATAGATTATTACTGAATTTAAACTGTTAGATTAATAGTTGTTAAATTTAATCTGAATAAAATTTCCAGTTATTACATGTTATATATTATCAAATATAAATTGTTATTGATTGATATTGCTTGATGATTGTGATTGGATGATGGGTGATGTTGATGGATGTTTTATTGTATATCATTAAATTGCAAATTATCATGCATATTTCCTTTCATTCGGGATTTGTGGTTTGAAATGATATACAACCGCAAAATTTTATATCTTTTAAATTGCGGATTGAAATGATAAATATCCGTATCACTTGACCATAGGATAGAAAATTATATACAGGTACCGCGGTCTATATATATATATAACTATTTTTATGTGATTTCTATGGTTTGGATGGAATACGGTTTATAATAATCTTAAATTTTATATTGTATAAATATTTTTCTTCCATATATATATACATATGAAGTTGAAAATTTTGAAATTAAAAGGTGTATAAAAATCTTTATTAAAAATGGAAGAAAATTAAGAAAATGGGGTTTAATAATTTATATCATATGTTAAATGTTAAGTTTGGAAATTTTAAGATATGATAATTATAATTGGATTTTTCCCAAAATAAATTGAAATGAATATTCTAGTATAATTTGGATTGGGAAAAATATATATATTTTATTACTAGAAATTGAAGTCTTATTATTTATGGATTTTATATGAATATTCAAGACTAATTAATAGAACAATTGATTTGTTGAAAGAATAAAATCCAACTTTAGTTTGAAATATTGTTACTCAAAATGGATATACGTATATATAAATAAGTTGAAGTGGTTTTGGAACTTAAGAGAGATAATATAAATTTTGGTTTAGACTTTAATAAAGAAATGTATTTGTAAAGCCATGAGAACTATTTTCTTCACAAAGTAACATTTAAGTTAAACCATTTAATTCATATACCGTTGAATGTCCAAACCATTCAAGTTTTAGAAGTTATGGTTTTAAATTATGATTTTCAAAATATTATGCTTTGAAAATATTTGATTTTCAGACGTTATGAAGTTAAAGCATTTTGATTTTGGAAAAGAATTATATTTGGGATAAGTGATAAAATATGGTTTTGGGTTTTGAAATGATATCGTATTCATGGTTATGAAATGGAATGTTTATTCTGATTTTTAAAGTATAACCTATTTTTAAATGACCGCGGTGTTATAATAACGATGGGTTGGCAAAGAGACCGGGATCGGATATGGACATACTCTCTGTCGATACCGAAAACCACTTTGACTAACCGTGTACGCGGTGGAGATTCCAGAATGAAGTAGGTGGTGGCGACGTGTCCTGTAAGGTAAATACGTGGACCCGACGCCCGTGAGTTGGCATAAGGTGGCTAAAACAGGAGCGATTCTCAGGCCAATGAGGTCATTCCTCTGATCGGACCCTCCTCTTCGATATTATACTTTGACTTGGATTGATTCAGTGGCCACTTCTATATTTTGATTTTGGGGAGTTAGTCCGAGGTGGGCGGTAACTGCGGCTACACGTTTCCACCAGCCTGGATAGCAATTGGTAGATCTACCCTGGCATTGCCTAGTTGTGCCATGTCACCTACCATACCGAGCCTTTACTACGAGTTTCTATTTGTGTCGTACCTATGGAGTATCCTCTGGTAGCTTCCCGATCAGGAGGTAAACGGTACTGTATAGACTATTGGCATTATTTGTGTTAAGGGCTATATGGGTAACCCCTTAACGCTATTAAAAAGTAAGTTTATTTTATAAATAGACACTATTATAATAGCGCAATATGCTACATAGTAAATAGTTTAACGGATCCTTAGGAGATGTAAATCCCGAACATCTCTTGAGTTACTGTACTCATATTTATTTCTGTTAATTTAACTCACATAAGATCTTTTAGTCTGACTCGAGTGTTTTTGTCTTTTCAAATTCGCTCGGGTCAGTCCGAGCATTTCAGGATCGAAGATTTTCGCTTTGGAGGACGAAGAAGAAGAATCCGTATTATTATTATCTATAGTATTGCATCACACTCATACTGTTCCGCTGCATTGATTGTATTGGTATGTGTAACTCTGATATTTATTATATAAAGCAAATCAAGTGTTTGTAAACTGTTTTGAACTGTATATTTATTATTATATTTTATCCTTCCGCTGTGAGATTCTGTTTTGTTTTTATTTCTTCTCTGTTTTTCTTATTTACCCCATAACAATCCGCCCTTCCGTATGGTTTGAATTGGCACGTGTGTCGGTTTAAAGTGTGCGAAAAGGCGGGATGTTACAAGCTGTAGGTCGAAGACATATTTACGTATTTCTTTGTGTTCGGCTGTGTTGTTTTTTTTGTTTTATTTATCAGAAATTGTATGTACAGGCTGTTATAACTATCCGAGCTGAAATATGTTAGAATACTCTGATTGGTGTTTGTAAATTACATTTTTCTTTGTGTAAAGACTTTTTTGTATATTGTAGATTATTCGCTCCGCTGTGAAATTCTGTGTTATTTATTTTTCTTCTTCCTTCCTTCCTTTTTTCCCTATCTATCTACCTTTCTTTTCATCTTGAGTGAGTCATATATAGTTGATTGTTCGCTTAAACTATATGGAAAAGTGGGTCATTACAGATGTATTGAGTCATTCATCCGACATTGACATTAAGGGAATAACGCATCTTGTGGGTATATGAGATATTGATATCGTGAGTTATCAATACTGACGGTTTCAAATTAATGCCCCATGTCATCAATTCCCATATCAATTTCTATTTTTGCAGCAGTGATGCCGCCAATCTTTTTATGTATGAGACATAATAGCTGAAGTACAATAATGATGATATACTTAAAATGATGGCATAAGTAAATGATCTCAGCTCAAGGTATTGATGTCGCCTGTTATCAATTTCAACATTATTATTATTGTGGTACAGTAGCCCAATTTTACAAATTCAATGTCAACTGTTTAAAGTCATTGATGTCGAAAATCATCAGTGTCGACCATTCTATTTTGAAGCATATGATATCAATGGCTTTACGATGTTAATGACGCGTGTCATCAGTGTCGACTTCTATGTATTTTATATATAAAAGGCCATATTTAATAGGTTCGGCAACCTATAAATTTCTTTGTTACGACAACATTAGCTTTAGCATTATAGCCTTATATTTTTATAAAATCAAAATTATAGCATGAAGGGATGCGACATACCATGTCAGTCATATTAATGCCATAGATTTTCAATGATGAGCATATTCTATTTTATGGCGTTTTGCCCTATAATGAAGAGGTGCGACGTCCTCATATTAATACCAAAAGTATTCATAGTAGTATTAAAATGGACTATAAATTGGCATAATAAATTGGTAAAGTAACATGCCATATTTTCCTTGTTTTAAATATGAATTAAGATGACTAATCATATATAATGATAAATGTTTTCAAGGAATAAACTATAACTTAGCCCACGTTTTGATATGAAATTACCAAAGAGAGCTATTGTTTAAGGTTAATTAAATATAAGATGCCAATGGATTAAGAATATTCGAATGACAGATAATATATGTTCTTATTATTATTGGATTGGTTATTTTGCACGATTATTATTGTCTTACTCACATTGACCCATAACTGTATTTTGGGATATTTAAGAGCAGAATAACTAGTTAGGTTGACCATTAATGAGTATAATCAGATTTAACTCCTGAGTTAGTAGAATTGCATCCAAGAGATTAGGTAGATCAAAGACGTAGGATGCCTAGACTAATCAAAAGATTATAATTTGAGATATGATATTGGAAGGGTCTGATAGGTTCATAGTCATCCCATGTAAACTATGGCTTGATTAACATTATCAGAGATATCCGATAGGTTTGTTGTGATCCCATGAAAACCTTAATTTGAACAAATAGTAATCCAATAAGTTCATAGTTATCCCATGAAAACTATTATTTGAGAAATGTTATTGGAAGATTCTAATAGGTTCATAGTGATCCCATGAAAACTATGATTGGAAAATGTTATTAGTGAAAACCAATAGGTTCTTAGTGATCCTATGAAAAATAAGATTCAGGATAGGTAGTCCCTAATAATTTTGATAGGCTATTAGTCAGCCCATGAAAACTAATAGGTTCACAGAGACCTTAGAAAAACTATGAGTTGCGACAAATACTCAGTTTTGTGAAAAAGGACGAACTAAGGATAGATATAACCCTATGTTGATAGATAAGTCGTACTTACCCCGTTTCATACTTGCATATGATTATATTACTATGTTTTAACCATTGTGGAGCAGTATATGGTTGGTATGTTGGTTAAGGTACTAATGAAGGGGAAACCCCTTCTGCTCAACGGCTTGGTCTCACTAATATCGATTTGATTCAAGATGGTATATTATTCTTCAAAACAGACTGTATGTCTGATCCAAAGTTTTTTTTTCTCCCCTTAAACTCTCAAGTACTCACTTGAGTAGATCGGGAGTAAGGGATTTCAAGATTTTAGTTAGATGAATAAGCTTTCAAAGACATGCAGGAGGCAGAGTAGCTATTACTAAGAGCTTTTATTTTCCGCTGTCTTGGTTTATCAACTTGAATGGATGTATTTGCAAATTATATAATTTCCATGTGGTAGACTCTGATCAATCGAAGAGGCGTCTTCATATGTCGCTCTTGAAGTATTTTGTAATAATTATATTTTCTCTGAAAGTGGGATAGAATGGGATTATGTAATGAATATGAAACCTTTTCTTTTAAATGAAATATGGAAGTTTATTATTAAGTTGTGTTTAAAAAGTTTCTGAATCATGGGCTTCTGATATTATTAATATGATTGACATAGATGCATTTTGTAATCGAAAATTAAAACTATGGATGACTGCAGCATCTGTAGCACTTCGTTTCCGGCCTTAAAATGGGAGAGGTTGGAAGTCGATATAAGAGCATAGGTTTATGAAAAAATTAAAAGGTTAAAGAGTTTTGAAAACATAATCCAATGAATCAGAGAATAAAATTGGGATTTGTGATAACGCAAGAGTAACATACTTGTATTTGCTAATATATATAAGTATGCATTCTCCCTTCTCTCTTCGACCGTTCTTTGGTATCTTATTAAGGCTCGTATGCAGATTGCACGAAAGCAAGGTATGGAACCAGGAAATGAAAGAAAGAATCTAGATATAGGAAACATTACAACCAATGTAAATGTTTGACCCAATACCAAAAGGAACTAGGATCATTATGCAAATGCAAATCAAATTGCAAATGCTGATTTAGGTGTTAGAACCCCGCCACTGTACATAAGGACTGTATTAGTTCTACGTTAACCTAATGCAAGCTAGAGCAGTTGCAGGTGTAGTTAGAAGAAATGTTGTGAATGCAGGAAGAGCTAATCACATGGTGCTAGTTGGCAATAACAGTGCCAAGTTGATTCAAGATTATACTAGTCTTGGATGAAAGCCTTTTCATGGAATTGAGGATGCTATTGAAGTAGAGAACCGGTTGTTACGTTGTAAGAGGATGTTTACTGATTTGGATCTGAATGAAGAGTAGAAGAGAAGATTGGCTTTAAGGAAGTTGCAAGGAGCAGCATTGCATTGGTGGAACGGAGTGACCGTTGGTGTGCTAGAAGAGGAAATGACTTGGGTAGAGTTCTGGAGAAGGTTTGAGGATAGGTCCTTATTTGAAGTAGACAAGTCAAAATTGCTTAGGAATTTTATGGAATTGGAGCAAGGGAAAATGTCGATATGGGATTATGTTACTGAATTTGATGAGCTGTCTAGGCATGGATATGCTACCATCGATACAGTGGTTAAGCTGAATGAGAAGTTTAACTGGAGTTTGAGGCCGGAGATTACTAAAGTGATTATGCCACATCTCCGAGGTCCAAGTAATATAGTGGTGGAAATGGTTATACGGAATAAGGAGATTCTTGTGACTTTTGGAAAGGAGAAGTCAGTAGAAACCCAGAGTTCTTAGAATAAGAAGAGGATGTTCTTTACAAAGAAGGGAGGTCAAAAGGGTGGAGTTTCCGAAAGGAAAGATGATATTCTCTGCTTTAAGTGCAAGAAGAAAGGACATTTTTCTCATAAGTGTCGAACCGGTGAGGGAAAAAAGTTGCAGAAAAAAAGGTATGAAGTGTTTCAATTATGACAATATAAGGCACTAAAAGAATTAGTGTTTAGAGTCAGCAACGTTGATAAAGGAAAGTTCTTTGCTTGGAAACCATCATCTTCTAGACCAACTACTACTGAGAAAGGAAAGTCTATGATGGAAGCTAAGCTTTTTATTCATAGCATACTAGTTAGAATATTGTTTTGTATAAGTTCATCACATTCTTTATCTCTTAGTGTTTGGTGGATAAGTTAGAATTATAACCATTATACCTTGTTATTTCCTTAGGGGTTGTGAATCTAATAGGAAAGTATGCAATCCTAGGGAAAAGATGTGGCCAGTTAGAGATTGAGTTTTTAGGTCATGCTTTTACCTATAGTTTTATGTGTTTGACTTTGTAGGTTTTAGGATTATTTTAAGTATGGATTAGTTGAGCTGATATGAGGCTAATATATTTTGTCTAGATAAGGAAATATCATCAAGACACCCTAATAGCCGCGATCGAATTATATACTCAGTCAAAAACTCAAGAGTGGATGTTTTTGCTTCGTTGAGTGCAGTAGAAGTAGAAGATGAAGTGAATCTGGTTTTTGTTATGAGAGAGTACAAAGCTGCATTTGAGCCTATTATAGGACTGCCACCGAAATGAGCTATTAAGTTCCAAATAGATCTTGTACCTGGAGCTGAAACCGTAAGTAGACCGCCTAGCATAATGACACCTACCAAAATGAAGGAGTTAAAGGAGCATCTAGTGGACTTAGAAGCAAAGAATTTCATTAGACTAAGCAGTTCGCCTTAGGGAGCGACCATGGTGTTCGTGAAGAAACCGGATGGGTCATTAATATTGTGCATCGACTAACTTAAACTGAATGGGAAAACGATAAAAACTAGATATCCTTTGCCGAGAATTGATGATTTGTTTGATCAGTTGAGTGGAAGTAAAGCATTTTTCCAATTGGATATAGCGACAAGATTCTATCAATTGAGGGTGGTGGATGATTGTGTTCCATTTACGGTGTTCCAAACAAGATATGGTCTATACGAGTGGCCCGTTATACCATTCGGATTGACTAATGCCCCTACTTTTTTTATGGACTTGATGAACTAAATTTTTCGAGAGACTTGGAAAGGTTTGTGTTGGTGTTTATTGATGAAATTTTCATATATTCTAAGGATGAGAGAGATCGTGAGATTCATCCTAGAATAATGCTTGAGACGTTGAGGCAGCATCAACCAAAAGCGAAGTTTTTCGAAGTGTCTTTTTAGAAGGGAAAGAGAAATTTCTTGTCATGTGGTTTTAGAAAAAGTGTTTTTTATGGATGCAGCTATGATTGAAGCTGTAAATAATTAGAGAAGACCCATGACGGTGATCGAGATAAGGAGTTTTCTTAGATTAGTTGGCTTTTACCAAAGAATCATCAAGGATTTCTCTTAGATAGGTGCGCCTTTAACTAAACTAACAATAAAGGACGTAAAGTTCATTTAGTCAAGTAAACATGAGGAAGCGTTCCTTAAGCTAAAACATTTATTGACCAATGCGCCCTTAATAGTTGTGCCAGATGGCAATCAGGATTTGGTAGTGTGTATAGATTCATATGGGATAAGATTAGGAGCTATGTTGATATAAAGACGTAAAGTGATTGCCTATGCTTCTTGACAGCTTAGACCACATAAAGTTAGGTATCCGACTCATGATTTGGAATTAGCATTTATAATCATATTTTGACGGTGTGAAGACACTATCTTTTGGGAGAAAGATTCAAGTTGTATATGGATCATAAGTCATTGTGGCACTTCTTCTTCTAAAAGGAGCTAAACATGAGACAATGGAGATAACTGGAGTTATTAGCAGCTTATGATTTTGTTACTATGTATATGCTAAGGGAAGGAAATAAAGTTGCTGATGCACTTAGCAGAAAAAATCAGAATGTCGTGTTAACTATGTTAATAGAATGGAAAGATTTAGAGGCGTTGACTACTTGTAATGTGCAATTATGATCGACTACTAGTTCTAGTTAGAGAATTTCCATATTGTTTTGTTTGGATCTTCGACAGTGATGATCGAATGGATTGCTTCTATGTAGAGAGACAATCCATTACTAGCCAAAAGGATTAGAAGATTGGAAGGTGAAACTAAGATTGATGATTTAAAGGATTTTAGCCTTGACCAGAATGGGAGGTTAAGAAAGAAGGGACGATTGTGTATTTCTGATGTTGGTGACCTAAGGAAGGTGGTTCTTTGGAAGTGTCATCGATTGAAGTTTACTATTCATTTGGAGGAACTAAGATGTATCAAGATATGGAAAGGAGAACCTTTTGGGAAAGTATCAAAAGTGATGTAGGCTTGTGGGTAAAGCGATGTTTGAATTGACAACAAGTGAAAGCCGAGCATCAAAAACCAGTGTATTACTTCAGCCTTTAGAAATAACAGTTTGGAAATAGGATAATATATCCATGGATTTAATTGACGGGCTGCCAAGTCTAACAAGGGAAATGAAAGTATTTGGATTATAGTAGATAGACTAACCAAGAATGCATAATTCATTCCCGTTAGGTTGACATGGAAGGCACTTGTATTGGCTATGTTATTTATCAAGAATATTGTTAGACTGCACGGAATTCCTAGTAGTATAGTCAACGATAGAGATACTTTGTTCTATTGAGTTTTGGAAGAGTCTACAAGAGGTATTAGGTACCAAGTTTAAGATGAGTATCGCTTATTACCCCATAGATGGATGGGAGACAGAGAGAGTAAATAAGGTACATAAATATTTGTTGAGAGTTTGTGTACTAGATTTTGGTGGGTCATAGGAAGACCATTTGCAGTTAGTTGAGTTTTCCTATGATAACATTTATCAAACTAGTATAGGAATGGTGCCTTCTGCAGCTTTAAATGGATGGCCGTACAAATCACCAGCATGCTGGTTAGAGTGTGGAGACCGGTTGGTTCTTCATTCATATATGGCAAGGGAAGCCACGGAAAACATTGTGCCGATCCGAGTCTGGATGAAGGAAGCCCAGTCTAGGAAAAAAAGTTATGTAGATAAGAGGCATAAGAATTTATAATTCTCAGTTGGAGACCAAAAGTATCACCGATAAGGGGTGTGAAATGGTTTGGAAAGATAGGGAAGATGGCACTGAGATATGTAGGACCATTTCCTATTATAGAGAGGATTTGGAACTCGCTTGTAAAATATAGTTATTGAAAAGTTTGGCAGGATTCCATAGTATGTTTCATGTTTCTTATCTTAGAAAGCCTATGCATGATCCAGAGACTACTACTACTCTGAATGCATTAGAAGATTCAGTAGTGGGATCAGATATAACCTTTGTTAGGCAACTAGTGCGAGTTGTGGAAAACGATGAGAAGAGGTTGAGGAACAAGACGGTCAAATTGGTAATAGTCCAATGGAGTGACAACGAAAAGACTGCACTTGGAAGATGGAAAACAAGATTAAAGAGGCATAACCTGCAGTGTTCTAATGTTATGTTCTGCATTTGTTGTATATATACCTTGTGCTGGTCAGGTAGGCTAGTATTGTTGTTATGTGATGTTATAGATTACATGATTGATATGCTTGTTATTATCCTTAAAGAAATTTCAAGGACGAAATTCTTTAAGGAGGGTACCCTATAACATCCTCAATTTATATTAAAATTATTCAGCATATTCAACTAGATAAATTAAATAGAATAATATGATGTGTATTAAGATAAAGAGGATGAGATTATGTAATTAACAAGGTCATGATTTAGCTAATCAACTATTACAATTGTTTTAAACCTAACATATAAAAGAATGTATGAGACAGGCAAATTAGAAATAGATCTATCTTTCATTCCTTAAACCCTCCCTTTCCAGTATAATTCTCATTTTTACAAGTGTTAAATAATCAAAGTAAAAGAATAAGAGACTAGCCATTAAACAAGAAGAATATAAGAATAAAGCTAAGGAAATTTCAAGGAGAAAGCTAGGAAATCATTCTCCATCAAATTGCAACTCCATTATCCAAATTCTAGGTGAACAATAATAAACCATATCATTTTTATCATTGATATAATTGGTTTTGATACGTTGACGATGTTATGATATGTCATATTAGATTTTTACCATTCTTTAGTTAAATAATGAATCATTGGAATTTCTTTGAAATTATTATGATAGGTTTATGATGAAAACTTGTTTTTGATCTCTAAATTATTTGATTTTTTGGTATGTTGTATAAAACATAATTTAGGAGATAGGTTTTTAATTTCATAAATTTCCAAATTAATGAAAATATTTTATGAATTTCCTAAGAAAGAAAGGGCATTTGATTCGGGTTTTAGTTATTAAAAATAATTAAATTAAGATTTTAACCTCGAAATTTTTATATGTTATGGAATATTTTAATTCCGATTTATAGTGAATTTTAGGGATATTTTCCAAGTGATTATGAATTTCTATGAATTTATTATGCCAGAAAGCATGTAAACTAATATTAATTAAGGGTATTAATTAATTAAGTTGATTAATGTTTTGGAAGTATAAAACTGATTTGTGGTAGTTTTTTTGGAAAGAAATAGGTAAATTTTGTTTTCAATCGATAGAAATTTATCAAGGAATAAGAGTTAGTAAAAAGAAATTGCATTCAATAGAATAAAGTTGTTCTGTAATAATTACGACAATGCCACCGAGATGGGGCAATCCCATGACATTTGGCATTAACAACAGGCGGTATCACTTTACACTAGTAAGTGATATCGGAAATAGGTGACATTGACATGATGCAATGCATGTAATACTTATACCGTAAGTGTGTGATGCATTGAGTCATGCATCCGACACTAACGTTAAGGGAATACTGCATCTCATAGGTATATGAGATATTGATGCCGTGAGTCACCAATGCCAATAGTTTTTAAATTAACGCTGCAAGTCATCAATTTCGCTATAAATTTCTATTTCGCAGCAGTAACACCGCCAATGTTTTTATGTGTGTGACATAATAGATGAAGTATAATAATGATGACATACATATAATGATGTCGTGAGTAATTGATCTCGGCGCAAGGCTTTGATGTCGCATGTTATCAATTTCGACATTACTATTGTAGAGGTATGGTAGCCCAGTTTTATGAATTCAATGTCAACAGTTTTAAGGCATTGATGTCGGAAGTCATCAATGTCGACCTTATTGTTATAAAGCATTTGATGTCAATGATTTTATGATACCGATGCTACATGTCATCAATGTCGGCTTCTATGTATTTTATGTATAAAAGGCTATATTTTGTAGGTTTCGAAACCTATAAATTTCAATGTTACGACAACATAAATTTTAGCTTCATGGCCTTATGTGTTTATAAAATCAAAATTAATTTTAAAAGATTTAATATGAAGGGATGCGACATCCCATGTCGACCATATTAGTGCCGTTAGTTTTCAAAGATTAACATATTCTAATTTATGGCATTATGCCCTATAATGAAGAGGTGCGACATCCTCATATTCATATAGAAAATATACATGTGTAACAACCCTAATTCTAATTAACATTATTTAGGATATTTAATTGGATAAATTAAATAAAATAATGTAGAAGGTTGAAGAGAGTAAGATTTGATAATTAATACTGGTCAAGCATTAATGTATGCATTAATAAGAATTTAATAAGAAGAAGGAATTATGACAAGGGTAAAAGGGGAATATGTCATATTTCACAACTAAAACCCTTCTTCCCTCACTTACTCATTACCACTTCATTCATAAAAACGAAAACAGTTAACAAGGTCGGCCATTGCGAGTGAATCCAAAAAGGAGTAAAGTTAGGGAAAACAAGATCAAAGCTTAGGGGAATCAAATCAAATACAAATCTCAACCTTCATAACCCATTGAAGATGAATAATAGTTATTCAACTCATGATTTTATTATTATTTTTGGTCTGACGTATAAATCCGATTTTTTTGCTCATATTATGTCATGTTATGATAGTTTGAACTGTTATAGGCTTATTGGTGAATTTATAGAATATATTTATGAAATTAAGTGATATATTTAAGTTAGAAAACCTACCATATGATGCCCAAATGACTTAAAATTTTAATATAATGTTAGAAACAATATGTTGGAAGTAGATTTTTAATTTTATAATTTTTTGATTTAATGTGAATATTTGGTGAATTTTATAAGGTCGAAAAATGAGATGTTTCAAGTTTTAATTGTTTAAAATAATTAAATTATGTTTTTGGTTTTGAAATTTTTTTATGTTAAGGGATATAGTAAATTGGATTTATTATGATTTTTGAGGATTTTCCTTGAGTGTTTGTGGTTTATTATGAATTATTTGAGCTAGAAAAGCTTAATTATTATAATTAAATATTAATATAAAAGGTGCGCATTGCAAATTATTTTGGAAATGACAAATCTACCCTATGGTAGTTTTTTAGAAAAGGATTTGATAAAGTAATTATTAAACAATATGATTTTGATAAACAGTAGAGGTTGGTGAAAAGAAATTAATTCAATGGTATAAAACAGTTTTCCAATAAATTACGGTTGCACCGTGCCGGTAGTCATGATGTCGCACTTCATCTCCCCGCCTCTACGAATTTCATCATCAATCAAGAGAGATACATGTAACACCATGTATAGTTGGTGTGGAATGAATTGGTATGGGTTGAAGTGCGAAGTCAAGCACCATAGTCGACGTCATGCTCTTTGGAGAGGGCATTGCCGCATAGCTTAAGTACAACATTTTTTATTAGTAGGCAGGCTTCCGTCTATGTATAACGTCACCGACCCTAATGGATTTGAAGAAAATTATAGTGGAAATACCAACACCGTACATTTTGGGATGACTTTGAAAGGCAAGGAAGTCGCGTTATTAGCCTAAGCAATGATGTCGCATTTTATCATTTTAGCTTTATCCCTTGCCGCCTTAGTTACTTGTTGCTTATTTTCAAAGAGGGCTATGGTGCCGCTCCTATTAAATTCGGCTCTAATGAAGCCTCTTATTTTCCTTAAAGCAGTGATGCCGAGATTTATCTATGTCGACCCTATTCTTTTAATGTTTTATATTATGTTATACGAAACGGTTGACTTCAACTATATACCCTTATGTTTATAAATCAAATACTTTAACATGTTTTTATATTGAAGAAGAGGGATGACCCTAACGGAAATAATGACGCGGATCTTTATAAATATACCAGGTTTTATTACTTTGGCCTTCGTTTTGAGGGACGAAGACTCTCGTCCACTTTATCTTTGTCGCTTTATATCAATATAAAGGCTTTATATTGTTTTGCCTTTATAGCCTATGGTTTTGAAGTGAGATAACTTCTAGTTGGTTTTGAAATTCATCAACATTATCATATAAAAGTATATATCATGTCATAAATATTTTAGGATAAAGTAAAGAGGTATATTTTCCTGATTTTAAAGGTATGATTTCAAGAGTTAAATCATTTATACGGCATATGTTTTCAAGGAAATAAAAGGGGTATTACCCAGAATTTTACTATAGAAATTAGTGTTCTTATCACCTTTGGATAAATTGTCATAGGATTAATTAACTCGGATATTAGAAAACCATATGGGACCGACGTAGGGTAGCACCCTATACTTCAGCTATTAGCATCTAGTTGATATAAGTCCAAAATTCTAGTGTGTAATGCTTTGTCATGGGTAAGAATAAAAGTAGTTTTACGCATAGAAAGAAATACACAAAAATGAGGTAGGTTATTGGTGAGCCGCAAAATCATTAGGATCGGAGCGACTCTCGGAATAGTAAGCTATGGACAGACCATCCAGTTGTCTTTTGCAATACGATAGATAATTTGGTATATCTTATATGCCCGAGTCATCCACAAATTTGTAGTTACCTTGAGAAAACTATGATATTGGGACAGATAGTCCATTGATTTTGACAGTCTTGTCATGATTACCCATGTTGCGTGCATGCACACATTATTGTTTATATGGTCTATTTTAACCAGTTTGGTTACCAAAAGTTGATTTGCAAAAGGTTTATTTAAAAAAGTATATAATTGAGGGGAAAACCAATTCCGCTCAGCGGCGTGATCACACTTAATACCTATAAACTGAGATGGCATATTATATTCAACCCAAGCTTTTTATCCAACTCGATGTTTATATTTTCCCCTTAAACTCTCGGAAGCTCAAAATTTGATTTGAGTAGTTTAGAAATGAAAGTTTTACAGGTTAAGTAAGTTTTGGTGAATAAAGCTTCCAAAGACGTGCCAGAAGCAAAGCTAGCTATGTAGGAGTCCATCTATTACTATTATTCGATGTGTTATGTCAGTTGTTGTATGAATGTATTGACAGTAGATGTATTTGTCTATTTAGTAACTCTGATCGACCAAGTGGGCATCTTCATGTGTCGCCCTTGGAGTATTTTATAATAGTTATATTTTATCTGATCTTGGGCAACGTTTGAGATTATGTACTGAATATAGAATTATGACTTTGAAATGAAATATGAGGGTTTGCTTTTATTCCATATTCTTGTGCTTTTAATATTATGGATACCATTAATATGACCGCATTTTGTCATCTAAAATTAATACTATAGATGACTACTACATTTGCATCGCTTAATTGTGGGCCTCAAAATGGGGGATGTTACAACTTAGTATCAGAGCATAGGTTTATGTAAAACTAAAAGAATCTTGAACTTTAAAAAGAGTTTTGTAAATATAATCCAAATAAATTAAAGAACGAGATGGAGTATGGGATAATTGTAACGACTCATAAATTTTAATGATTTTAATAACGTAATTAACTATATTTTTCATGAAATTAAACAATTAAATTTTAGCAAAGAAAATTTTGTTATTTGAAATACGTCTATTTAAACGTAACAAGAGTCAGATTTTCATTGGACAATATGTAAGTTTGTTTGATTGTGAAATGTCAATTTAAAATTTAAATCATTTTAAATTTAACGAGAATAAAATATTTTTGAAACTTGAATATTTTTATAGAAGAAAAATGTAAAGCATTTTTTGAATGAGACGTCATATTTCGTTTCGCCAAATTTGGACTAAATCTTATTTCCGACGTTTTAGCAGCATTTTCGGCAACGAAAAATTAAGTTTTGATAGGATGATCGTATCGCTCATATCTGTGTACCATTTTGTTCGTCTTGTCGTGCCGATCTCCGCAGTATATTCATTTATGCAATTCGGTGTTCGGTACGTAGCGAATCGGCAAAATGATTAACCGTATCGATTCCACATTTGAGCCTTTTGGGGTTTCTTTGTCCTTTCATATATCCACTGTATAATTCCAAAACCCAGTTGCATTATTATTCCTGAATTTTGGTGCTCTGACTTTCCTTATTTCCCATATTCAATATATTATTCTCTGGTTGGTGACTTATTCTTTTCTGTGCTTCATTTGAGAAATAATAAATTATGTAACATTAGTTATATATCATGAGCCTGTTCACATTTCTTTACCCATCACATGATCCACCATTCACCCTCCATCCCAGTTCATAACCTATGCATGTGTTCCTTCCACTAACTTCGTGCAACAGGCCCTCCAGCGTAATACAGATCCGTCGAGCCAAACTTATCACTTCATCACCGAAGCTATGCCCTCCCTCACGTGACGCCACAAACCCAGAGTGACACAACTAACACAACATCTCTGCATCCTATAATAACCAAAAATTTAACCTGTAATAATTAATTCGTTAATTAACTAAATAATAAAATAACTTTGTGAAATTATCAGAATTGAGCTACGGAGTTGCATCATTGTGTCCGTGGTAATTTTCTGGTCAATTTCCATATATAGAACGTCAGAATCCAAGATAATATAAACGAGTTACAAAATAAACAAGAATCAGATATGTGTGTGTGTGTGTGTGTGTGTGTGTGTGTGTGTGTAATGCCATAGGTCAACCGGGCGGTTGACCTAGGGGGGAAAGGCAGTCGACCGCCCAAGGGGGAGGGGCCGTCCATCGGACGGTCGACCCACCTTCCTAATGAGCGATCGAACAAACGTTTGGTCATTCAATTGTTGTACGCATGGTTGCATTATTTGGATTCATCTGGTCTTTATATTCTTGCATCTGATGGCTCCTATATAGACTATGGCATGGTTGCATCCTATTCAATCCCTAATTCCAATGGTCTAAATCCACTTCTACCACTGTAAATAAGAACCTAGGCCTAACACTTTTTCTCATTCTAGATTTTCTCCACTTGGATTCACCATTTCAGGAAGGATCCTAAAAGGAATAATTTTCCAAGAAGAGAATCCTTTTTTAATAAAATTATTTAATAACCCCAAGTGGATCTTGGAAGGCCTAAAGGGAAGAGCTAAGGACCAGAGGCGAGTAATTGTAATTATTTATGATTTCTTTAAGTAATTTAAAATAAAGGGTTTTCAATAGTTGTAGTTTTACTATGATTTTGGAATAACCTTTTTAGCAGTTTTATTTACAATTATTAGAATTATTTACAGTCTATTAATTTCTACCTATTGTTTTTAGTTAATTTTAGTTATTTCTGTTAACTGTAGCTTTTCCATTGATTTACTATTTATTTATAGTATTTTAATCTATTTACTGTTATTTTAGTGTTATCTACATCGTCTTCCTACGCCTTGGATTTTCTTCTATTTTCAGTTTTCTTTTATTTCTCCTTCTTTTTCACATATGGATTAGAATAAAATTAAGGCGAAATTGGATTAAATTATAAGAATTCTAAAATAACGAAAGATAAAATGTAAATTATAAAGATAGTAATAAAATGGAATTAAGACTGAATTTATGCCTAATTATGATATTAACTGGACCGAATTAAAGAGATTGGCCTATTTATAATTATGAGATGTAAATTATAAAGATTGTAATATAACTGGAATTGGACTAAAATCATGCCTAATTACGATTAGAATTGGAATAATCAGTTGGCCTAGTTATAACTTAGAATAATAACTAAAAAAGAGTAAAAGATGAGTGAGGCTTATTTTCACACATAAATCTTGAGTTAGTTATAAGCATGATTATAATGTAGGTTATAATAAGAAAAAGAACAGAATAAGGCTTATTTTAAGACATAGGATAAATTAATAAGCACAGATAGTAGAGAAAAGTCTAAAGGTTTATTTAAATAATTTGCCTAAGCAAAGATGGAAGTACGACCTGTACCAAATAACATTCCCTATTAGACAAAACGACGGTCTCACATTAGCAAAAAGCGAGATGAGGGAACACTTATGCTAAAAATGGTGGTAATTAGTCAATTAGAAGTCCAAATCACGGGGGATTTGGATAAGAGGCGCAACTAGATATTGTTTGGATGACGGACCAATACCAACAGTATTTCCCCTATTTTCTATGGATACACGGTGATCTCATGTTAGCTGAAGTGGGACGAGGGGTATGCTTATGATGGATTTTGAGGTAATAAGAAGATCTAATAGGTGGAGAAAAAGGTAGCATGGGCATGGTGGCAGTTACGCATACAACTTCCATTCGGGTGCTCAGTAATATCTATGAGTTCCAAGCGCTTAGTATGGGTGTCTTTCGTAGACACCGATGCCTTCTATGTAGAGGCTATAAATGTCGTCTGGTCCGTAGTAACATTCTACATATGGATTTATATAGGATCTAGTCCATAGTAATAAATGCCTTCTGTTTAGGGAGCTATATATGTCGTCTGGTCGACAATAACACTTTGTTGGGAGTAACATAACAGTTGGTCTGTATAAAGGTACTATGGAGTAGCAGGCCAATCAAAAGGGTATGATTAGGATTACATCCTAGTTACAGTATTAGGAATTCAGCCTAATCAAAGCAGAAATCAAGGACAAGTGCAAATAATCAAAGTTAACATATCATATAGTTAATCGTATTTATTTCAGGTTTATCTCTTTCCTATTTCCTTTGTTTCCTCTTTATATACTAGAACTGTTGTAGAGTCTATTACTTTTACTCTGCTTAAAGACACTAGTAATTACTATCATTCACCAGACTTTTAGTCTGACCCACTCCTCTATTTTCCCCTTTTTCCCTCTTAGAAAATTAAGGGAGAGGACAGTAGATTGCAGTTGCTTGGAGAATTCTTGGAGGAGTTTGCTACCATGTATTTCTTTTCTTTCATCTTTTGTTCTTTCTATGTACTAGCTTATTATGGGGGATATTATGTACTTTTGTTTTTGAAACTATGAGTTTTTGTTTCGTGAGACATATTGGATTTATTTAGACATGTATGTGGTATTTTGTATTTGACTTATTTATGAAGCAGATATGAAGTTTTGTTTTAATTAAGTTATTATTTTAAGTTTCCGCTATTTTTATCTATTTTTATATAGTAAATCTTATTCATTCTTAGCTTTAGTTATACCTACAATGCACTATGCCTTTTCATGTGTCCTTTCGCATATAATAAGGGGTGTGGGGTGTTTCACTTGGTATCAGAGCCTAAGGTCACAGGATTCCTAAAATATCTTTTAAAGTAAAGTATTAAAAGTACTTTTAAGAAAAGAAATCATAGAAATAGCTTCTAAGTATAAAAGAGTTTTTATAAAAATCCCCTCGCAGTCCAATTCAACTTTCTTTCGATTCTTTCGAGCCTGTATTTCCTTTTCTTTGCATAGCATGGATGAATGGTTCTATAGTGCTACAATATCAGAGATGCAAGGGAAAGCGCCCAATACAACACAGGTAGGTGGAAATCCCTTTAATCCACCTACATCGATCGATTTTCTAAGCTGTGCAAGGACTTCACTAGCATATGGTGGAAAATTTTCTGGCACGAAGGATTTCAAAGGGTCCTCAGAAGCGAATCAAGAAAAATGGGGAACGTATGTAACGACCCGGTATTTTCAACCATTCGCATCCACACATGTCGGACTTGAATTGTTCAAAATACCGCGTTGTAAATAAAATTTGGCAAATCTCAAAATATACAGTAAATAAATAATCACAGAATCACAGACATAGATATCAGAAAAATCGCAGCGGAATTTAAAAATACTTAGTGGTTCGT
The DNA here is from genome assembly GCA_030765085.1 of Allium cepa. Lineage (NCBI taxonomy): Eukaryota > Viridiplantae > Streptophyta > Magnoliopsida > Asparagales > Amaryllidaceae > Allium > Allium cepa. Next base: position 173,603,134 of record CM060932.1, read on the forward strand.
GAAGCCACTATAAATAGTCTCAATCAAATAAAAATTACAGTCTTTAATCCAAATATAGTTTTAAATCATCAGTAGAACAATCCAAATGTCCACTAGTCTTGATTTCAAAATTTAGATAAAGAACTGGAAGGGAAGTTTGCCAGCAGCTTGAAAGTGATCTACAGAAATCCTAGCTCTGGGATGAAACTGAACTGCAACTCAGGCTGACCCGAGCGTAAAATAAAACATGAACACTCGAGTCAGGACACACATACTTATACAGTGTAAAATAATTCAAGTGTACTGTAATATAGAGCAAATAACTTAAAGGATGTTTGGGACCGCCCATCCTCTAAGGATCTGTTAAACTATTTACTATATAGTAATAATTTCGCTATTATAATAGTGTCTATATTAAAATAAACTTACTTTTAAATAGCGTTAAGGAGTGACCCAATATTCCCCTTAACACGTAATAGTCCCAGTACTCCATCCAATATCATAGTCGCTCCTGATCGGGAAGCCACCAGAGGATACCACATGGGCTACGGGAGAAAACCAAACTCGTACAAGGCTTGCTATGGTAGGTGACACGGCACAACTAGGCAATGCCAGGGTAGATATACCAATCAGGCTTCCGGATCGATGGTAACGCGTCGCGCGCAGCTACCGCCCACCTCGAACAGCACTCCCAAATCAAAGGTGCGCACCAATACAATCACAAAAGTAATAGAATGGCATACGAAGAAGTGCGTCCGATCAGAGGTGCTACCTCATTAATCCGTCGATCGCTCCTGTTTTAGCCACCTTATGTCAACTCACGGGAGTCGGGTCCACGTATTTACCTCAAAGGAAACGTCTCCACCATCCTACTTCATTCTGGAATCTCCACCGCGTACACGGTTGTCAAAGTGGTTTTCGGTATCGACAGAGAGTATGCCAGATATCCGATCCCGATCTCTTTAACAACCAAACGTTATTATAACCCGTGGTTACAACTTTGTAAAAATGGTATTTATACTTTAAAAATCAAAATAAATTTCAAATACATTTCAATATCATAATATCATTTCAAACATCATTTATTTAAACATCGTTCATTTTATTTAATATAAAATACCATTTAAATCTATTCAATTTATTTAGGAATTAATTGCCTTTCAACTCACATTTAAAAGTTAAATTCTTCCATTTAAAACCATTTAAAGTCAATTCCTTATTTTTATTAATTACATATTAAATTCCCAAATTTAAGCCTTTTTCCCAAAGATTATTAAATTTTATTAAAACAATCAAAAATTCAGTTTCCGTAGCACTTATAAAATGCTACCTAAAGTTATAGGTTAAACAGTTCATTTACAAAAGACAACATTTAAGTGCTGTAATAGATTTCTTTATTTCCAACTAAACTTTAGTTATCTTTATCAACCATAGCAATTACAAAGTGCTATAATAGCTTTTAGTTCAAATTAGCCTTTAAGTTCATTTAAATTTACCTACAACATTTACAAATGATGTAATATCCTTTATATTTAAAATTTCAAGGTTTAACTATGATTTCATAACTAAGTAAATTTTTCGTATAAATCATATATTTTCACATTATAAAGTCATAATTTCAATACTCATATTTTTATGAATTTATAAGTAAATTTTCATACAAAAATCAAATTTTATTATGAATTTCTTATTTAAATCCAAGTATTAAATTCCCATTTCTTTAATTAAATTATTAACTTAACAATTAAGTTTTAAATTCCCAAAATATAACTTATTATCAATTATTTTACTTAACTAAAATCTCACATTTAACAAAAATTCAGAATTTTCGAAAATAAGTTATATTTCAAAATTTTACTTAAACATTCATTTATTTAACATTTCGACTCATTCAAAAATCATTATAAATTTTATAAAAATCATTTAAATACATTTTAAACCAGAATATTATAAATTTTCCATTTAAAATATTTTTAAAACATTTCAGAAAACTATTATATAAACCACGGGTCTTTATATAGTTTTCTAGCCTAGGTCAAGTGATACGGATATATATCATTTCAATCCGCAATTTACTAAGAAAACCCGGGTTCTATCATTTCAAACCCATAATCCCAAGTTAAATAATAAATAATTAAATAATTAAATAAAAGAATAAATAATTATCGTTCAGGCCTATCATTTCAGCCTGTAATGATTTCTATTCTATAGGGAACTTGCAGTGTGATTCAAACAGTAAATAATAATAAATAGTATAACTGCAAAATATAATAATAGATAATACAACTAATGATGTGTCAATTAAATAATGGGGTTTAACATCATAAGTTAATATCACAGGCAGATAAAATTAGATGAAATAAGTTTACAATTACACTTGTGATTAATTCACAAATATACAAGTATGTTTGTCTGGTGAGGAATACTCACCTGAATGCCGTCGAAGATTTGATTTAAAACGATGGTCACACTTGAAAAAAATAAAACGTACGGAAGCACGATCAGACTGATGCGGAGGCTGTGACCAGATTTATATTTTTGAAAAGGAAACGAATTAATTAAAAAAATCAAAACTAAGAAAAAAAAATTAACACGAAATTTCGAAATAAACTTGACGGATGGAATCAAATTTGACTCGACCACTCCACCACCTGGCTCAACCCAAAAGAACGAAGTTCGCCCTGCCCAAATCTTAAGTGGATGAATGTACGCACGCACCCTATATGTTTTTAATTCAACAATGCAAAGTGATGCTCCCTCCACAGGCCTAGACTTAACTTGTACAGGTGACCAACCATATTCTCTGCTTGCATATCATTATTCTTCTTCTTTATTTATATATATTTTATTTCAAATGGGGACTCATCTAGATGTTGTGTATTGTCCGAACAATTTGAAACACAAGAAATATGAAATGCAGATGCCGATGAATGTAACTAGTAGGTGAAAATGCATACAAGATTGAAGAATTTTTATGACCAGTGATGTACAATCCGTAGTTGCATTTTTGTCTTTATAAATTGTACTTTAGTAAATCAATGTAAATTTCTACATTAACAGTACTGCTATATAATATAAATGCAATTGTAAAATACTTGTTTTAGTACGTAATCTAGATGAGAGTAAAGATGAGGAAAGATGGAAAATAAAGAGAGAAAATTATCATATGTAAAGGTTAAAGATCATTATACGTACATGTGGCCATCCTATCTTCTCATGCATTTCTTCCTTCTCCCTTTTTATATACTCACGTACAAACTTTATTTTTTCTTTTTTCTTTTTTCTCATTTTATTTTTCAACGCATACGCGTTATAAACTTACGTATGCATTTCCTCTCTTATTTCTTTCGTATTAACACTTCTTTTCTCTCTTTTTTTAATTTTTTTTTATTGCAACATACTCACGTTGCAGACTACAAACTCCAACCTATAACCCATCTACCCTTCTCGTCATGCTCATGCAAAATATTTTGACTCAAAAAGCAGGACTCGGCTACACTATGTGGGGGAAGCTTGGCCACGTATGGAAAAGAGGCTGTGACAAGGTGGTGGAACAATGGAAGAAAACAGAGGAACATGAAAGAAAGAAAGAAAGAAAGAAAAATGCAAGAAGAATAAGAAGAAAAGAAGAAGCAAGAGGAAAGGAAAACAACCATACCTGAAGAAGCTTGCGCAAGAACAAAGGTTGAAGCTAAATGAGATGTAGAGAAAATATTGTGATGTGTCTAGTATTTATAGGGGAAACTTGCTTGGAACACACGAAATGAAAATAGGCGTAATTTATGGTATGCGACTTTTTTTGTTTATTCAGGAAACGAAATTATTTTTATTACCATTTCTCTTCGCATGCGATTTATTACCCATAGTAGATGTGTTGAAAAATGGTGTAGAGGGAAAGGAATTTATCAGAAAAGAAACGGCTTTCACTAGAAATGGAATTCGAAAAGAATATATACGTGCGTTGATTGTGGTAAAAGATAGGCAAGAAATTAATGAGGATTTGAACGTTATTTTATTCAAAGTTTTATACCAAATTAAAACAAATGAATATTATGGAAAGTGTAACGTTTGGCTAGTAAATTTTCAATTGATTTATTTATGGATATATAATTGCGGTATGAATTTTAAAATGCGTAGGACCCACGCAAAATATACCCCCAAATTAATACAAAAGTAACGTTTTTTTAATTAATACGTTTTCCTTTTTTATTCCATTAAATATCGTATCCTTATAAATGCGTAATTTTAACAGTTTATTAATACACTGAATTCTTAAAAGTTACTCCTTAACATTTTTACAATATTCCGATTTATTTACCATTTCCAAATAATTTATTATTCAAAAAAAATATTACACATTTTTAAATAAAGTAGATAATCCATTTCTTTATTTAAAATTCCAATTAGAGTTATCCTTAACAAAGTTAAAAATTTCAGAAACTTTCATTTTTATTATAGAATTTTGGGAAATGGTTTACTCAAATTAAAAATTTATATTAAAATAAATTCCAAGGTTTTATAAATAAAAGAATAAAGTGCTTGTAATATTTTTCTCTCTCTTAGGAAATGAGAAAATAAAGAAGATGAGAAAAAGAGAAACATGTACGTGAATTGCAAGGCAAAATATACGGCTAAACTAAAGGAATGAATGGCTAGAAAGGAACAAATGTTAGGAAAACTAAAAGGCAAGAATTAAGGCCACCTTACGTTTCTTTCCCTAAAAACAGGTAATTAATCTAGAGCTTAATTATGTATATGGAGAGAGAAACCTTTCATTCTTTCTCTAATCAAATTGATTGATTAATTAAATGTCATTAACAAGCTATTTATTCATGGCATGGAATGTAACTATGTCCAAATGTATTCTACGGTAAATTATGTAAGTGCAATATTAGATTGTGTACAAAGATGATGTTTTCTTCATATATATCTTTATTGGTCATAGTATTATTAAAAACATATACGTATACGTATATATATAATAGACTTATTCATATAAATGTGTTAAAATTAAGTTTCACTATTTTATGAGCCTAAAATTAAAGACAACAATTTTGAACCTAATCTCCAGATTGAAAGGGTTTAAGATTAAAAAAAGTTATGACTTTGCATACAAGTCCATCTTATAAATCTTAAGTCAAATTAACGCACACACATATGTATATACAAATCATTGTAAATAATGCCTTAAACTTAACACAACATCTTTATGTTAAAATTTATAACTTAGTAAATTCTTTAATATTAAGCAATAAATTAAGGTCTAACGTTAATTTAAATGGAAATAAAATGAATCGTGATATTTTGTAATAAATTCAAGTTATTTTTATAAAGAAGCCCCTTTTTTTTAACTTTAAACAAAAGTATGCAAAAACCAAAAGATTGGATTTAAATAATGAACACATGCAAACATTAATAAACTACATATGTTTTCTATGTGAATCAATAGCAGAAATATTACATTAATTAAGGCTTAAATTTAAATTACAATATGTTTTTTTCCCTCTTTTCTTTTACCAAAACTTATTAACTTAAAATTTTAATTATTGAAAATTTTACTTTTAAAAAAAACAACATTTTCTAGTAAAACTAAATTAAAATATTTACAAAATTATGGGTTGTTACGCTCTCCCCCACTCAAAACTTTTCGTCCCCGAAAAGGAAGGAGGTAAGAGAATAGAAACACCCTGAAAGAAAACTAAATTGAAACTCAACATGGAATCATTGATTTAAACCATATAAATTCAATTTAAATTAATTAATATTCAATAATTGATTTAATCCATTTGATTTTTACTGAAGTTAAATCAATCTTAACTATTTCCAAATTAATTATCTTATTATCCAATTATTTTGAAATTAACAATTTCAAAAATCATAAATTTGTATAGTCATTTACAATAATCATCTTTTACTCAACAAATTTAATTCTTCTTTATTCCAGATTATTATTAAATATATTCTACTTAATATATCTTATCACACATATTAAGTAGATTACATTTATTATAACTATTCCAATTTATTTCTAAATTTCCTTTAACACCATTTGATATTGTATATTATTCAATTATTATTTTATTCTATTTACCCCTATTTGTCTTTTTGTAACTGAAACTTTAAGTGTATAACATTTATTATAACCACTCAAATTTTATTTTAAAAAAAATCCTTTTATATTGTACATTATCTAATTACATAGTTAATTTCTGAATGATTTAGGTAAGTTATATTGGCATGCAATTTAATATTATGCAAAAAACTTTTCCAATTCTATTATTCAAGTTTAAATATTCATTCAAAATTTGACTTTATTTTATCATTAGAATCACCTTTTAACATAAATTCATGAATTAAATTTTCAATTAACTTCGAACACTTTAGAGATAAATAAATACATACATATAGTATATGTCAAATCAAATTTAAATCATATATCTATATATATTATAAATTAAGTCATATTTTAGAAATTCAAATCAATTAAATTTTTGAAGCAAAACTACAGCGTGGTCTCTTCACTTCGATACTCGAAAATGAATATCGATGATGCTGCAGTCATCACCGAAATTATTTTCCAGCGAAAAAAAGAAGAGCACTAATTTTTAAAACTTTAAAATTCTTTGGAAAAAAATTTCTATTCGAAAATACTTTAAATAATATGTCCCTTTAAATAATATATCCTTTTAAGACTTTAAACGCAAAGTTTGAAACTATCAGAAATTAAATTCTTACATTCTTATTTTAAATTCATTTCTGTTTCCAAATAAATTTATAACCATGTTTTATAGTTCGATTATTTATATAAGACAAAACCAATGGTTTACAAAAACATAAATAAAATCAAACGCTATTATCTCTAAACAACTAGTTAAATTCTGAAAATTGTACTTATATATATAATATTAGATTTTTCCCAAATATAGGAATAAATTTTTCAAAATAAGGATAGAGATTCAAATTTGATGGACTCAAATCAAAGAGAACTTTGATTTAAAGATAAGTTAGAATCAGAAGATCCGATGATTAAATAACAGAATAAGGAACTGGATAAGATTATATAAATCGCGGGCAACCTTAACCTGGTCAACCATGATTTAAAGAGTATGATCGATGTGGATTTTCTGGGGTAAATCTACATTCGATCTGAAGAGATAGAGTTCGGAATAACAAAAGATACTAGCATCTAAACCGAGGATAAATATAAATTTCTGGTGAATCAATGCTAATTGTAAAGGAGATTCACCCCTTTATTAGAACATTGGCGAGACCGCCAATTCATTATAAAGATCATCCGAAGTGGAGTTATGGGACACTCCAGAATCGAAAGAAGATGAATAGTGAGGGACAAAAATGAAATTTGGAACCGCAGGTAACGTTCCAAAATTCAAAGGAAATCGAATCAAAAGGAAGAGATTGAATGAAAGTGATTCTGTAAATCAAATTTACCATACATTCTAAGTTTTGCCTAGAGCCAAAGCTCTGATACCAAATGTAACGACCCGGTATTTTCAACCATTCGCGTCCGCACATGTCGGACTTGAATTCTTCAAAATACCGCGTTGTAAATAATATTTAGCAAATCTCAAAATATACAGTAAATAAATAATCGCAGAATCACAGACACAGATATCAGAAAACTCGTAGCGGAATTTAAAAATACTTAGTGGTTCATGAAGCCACTATAAATAGTCTCAGTCAAATAAAAATTACATAGTCTTTAATCCAAATATAGTTTTAAATCATCAGTAGAACAATCCAAATGTCCACTAGTCTTGATTTAAAAATTTAGATAAAGAACTTGAAGGGAAGTTTTGCCAGCAGCTTGAAAGTGATCTATATAAATCCTAGCTCTGGGATGAAACTGAATTGCAACTCAGGCTGACCCGAGCGTAAAATAAAACATGAACACTCGAGTCAGGACACACATACTTATACAGTGTAAAATAATTCAAGTGTACTGTAATATAGAGAAAATAACTTAAAGGATGCTTGGGACCGCCCATCCTCTAAGGATCTGTTAAACTATTTACTATATAGTAATAATTTCGCTATTATAATAGTGTCTATATTAAAATAAACTTACTTTTAAATAGCGTTAAGGAGTGACCCAATATTCCCCTTAACACGTAATAGTCCCAGTAGTCCATCCAATATCATAGTCCCTTCTGATCGGGAAGCCACCAGAGGATACCACACGGGCTACGGGAGAAAACCAAACTCGTACAAGGCTCGCTATGGTAGGTGACATGGCACAACTAGGCAATGCCAAGGTAGATATACCAATTACGCTTCCGGACCGATGGTAACGCTTAGCGCGCAGCAACCTCCCACCTCAAACAACACTCCCAGATCAAAGGTGCGCACCAATACAATTACAAAAGTAATAGAATGGCATACGAAGAAGTGCGTCCGATCAGAGGTGCTACCTCATTAATCTGTCGATCGCTCCTATTTTAGCCACCTTATGCCAACTCACGGGAGTCGGGTCAACGTATTTACCTCAAAGGAAACGTCTCCACCATCCTACTTCATTCTGGAATCTCCACCGCGTAAACGGTTGTCAAAGTGGCTTTCGGTATCGACAGAGAGTATGCCAGATATCCTATCCCGGTCTCTTTAACAACCAAACGTTATTATAACCCGTGGTTACAACTTTTTAAAAAAGGTATTTATACTTTAAAAATCAAAATAAATTTCAAATACATTTCAATATCATTTCAAACATCATTTATTTAAACATCAGTCATTTTATTTAATATAAAATACCATTTAAATCTATTCAATTTATTTAGGAATTAATTGCCTTTCAACTCACATTTAAAAGTTAAATTCTTCCATTTAAAACCATTTAAAGTCAATTCCTTATTTTTATTAATTACATATTAAATTCCAAAATTTAAGCCTTTTTCCCAAAGATTATTAAATTTTATTAAAGCAATTAAAAATTCAGTTTCCGTAGCACTTATAAAATGCTACCTAAAGTTATAGGTTAAACAGTTCATTTACAAAAGACAACATTTAAGTGCTGTAATAGATTTCTTTATTTCCAACTAAACTTTAGTTATCTTTATCAACTATAGCACTTACAAAGTGCTATAATAGCTTTTAGTTCAAATTAGCCTTTAAGTTCATTTAAATTTAACTACAACATTTACAAATGCTGTAATATCCTTTATATTTAAAATTTCAAGGTTTAACTATGATTTCATAACTAAGTAAATTTTTCATATAAATCATATATTTTCACATTATAAAGTCATAATTTCAATACTCATATTTTTATGAATTTATAAGTAAATTTTCATACAAAAATAAAATTTTATTATGAATTTCTTATTTAAATCCAAGTATTAAATTCCCATTTCTTTAATTAAATTATTAACTTGACAATTAAGTTTTAAATTCCCAAAATATAACTTATTATCAATTATTTTACTTAACTAAAATCTCACTTTTAACAAAAATTCAGAATTTTCGAAAATAAGTTATATTTCAAAATTTTACTTAAACATTCATTTATTTAACATTTCGACTCATTCAAAAATCATTATAAATTTTATAAAAATCATTTAAATACATTTTAAAACAGAATATTATAAATTTTCCATTTAAAATATTTTTAAAACATTTCAGAAAATTATTATATAGACCACAGGTCTGTATATAGTTTTCTAGCCTAGGTCAAGTGATACGAATATATATCATTTCAATCCGCAATTTACAAAGAAAACCCGGGTTCTATCATTTCAAACCCGTAATCCCAAGTTAAATAATAAATAATTAAATAATTAAATAAATGAATAAATAATTATCGTTCAGGCCTATCATTTCAGCTTGTAACGATTTCTATTCTACAGGGAACTTGTAGTGTGATTCAAACAGTAAATAATAGTAAATAGTATAACTGCAAAATATAACAATAGATAATACAACTGATGATGTGTCAATTAAATAATGGGGTTTAACATCATAAGTTAATATCACATGCAGATAAAATTAAATAAAATAAGTTTACAATTACACTTGTGATTAATTCACAAATATACAAGTATGTTTGTCTGGTGAGAAATACTCACCTGAATGTCGTTGAAGATTTGACTTAAAACGATGGTCACACTTCAAAAAAAGAAAACGTACGGAATCACGATCAAACTGATGCAGAGGCTGCGACCAGATTTATATTTTTGAAAAGGAAACAGATTAATTAAAAAAATCAAAACTAAGAAAAAAAATTAACACGAAATTTCGAAATAAACTTGACGGATGGAATCAAATTTGACTCGACCACTCCACCACCTGGCTCAACCCCAAACGTCGAAGTTCGCCCTGCCCAAATCTTAAGTATATGAATGTACGCACGCACCCTATATGTTTTTAATTCAACAATGAAAGTGATGCACCCTCCACAGGCCTAGGCTTAACTTGTACAGGTGACCAACCATATTCTCCGCTTGCATATCATTATTCTTCTTCTTTATTTATATATATTTTATTTCAAATGGGGACTCATCTAGATGTTGTGTACTGTCCGAACAATTTGAAACAGAAGAAATATGAAATGCAGATGCCGATGAATGTAACTAGTAGGTGAAAATGCAGACAAGATTGAAGAATTTTTATGATCAGTGATATACAATCCGTAGTTGCATTTTTTCCTTTATAAATTGTACTTTACTAAATCAATGTAAATTGCTACATTAACAGTACTGCTATAAAATATAAATGCATTTGTAAATTACTTGTTTTAGTACGTAATCTAGATGAGAGTAAAGATGAGGAAAGATGGAAAATAAAGAGAGCAAATTATCATATGTAAATGTTAAAGATCATTATACGTACAGGTGGCCATCCTATCTTCTCATGCATTTCTTCCTTCTCCCTTTTTATATACTCACGTACAAACTTTATTTTTTATTTATTTTTTTCCTCATTTTATTTTTCAACGCATACGCGTTATAAACTTACGTATACATTTCCTCCCTTCTTTCTTTCGTATTAGCACATCTTTTCTCTCCTTTTTTTTTAATTTTTTTCTTCTTGCAACATACTCACGTTGCAGACTACGAACTCCAACCTATAACCCATCTACCCTTCTCGTCATGCTCATGCAAAATATTTTGGCTCAAAAAGCAGGAATCGGCTACACTATGCGGGCGGTGCTTGGCCACGTATGGAAAAGAGGCTGTGACAAGGTGGTGGAACAGTGGAAGAAAATAGAGGAACACGAAAGAAAGAAAGAAAAAAAATGCAAGAAGAATAAGAAGAAAAGAAGAAGCAAGAGGAAAGAAAAACAGCCATACCTGAAGAAGCTTGCGCAATAACAAAGGCTGAAGCTAAAATGAGATGTAGAGAAAATATTGTGATGTGTCTAGTATTTATAGGGGAAATTTGCTTGGAACACACGAAATGAAAATAGGCGTAATTTACGGTATGCGATTTTTTTTTTGTTTAGTCAGGAAACGAAATATTTTTATTACCATTTCTCTTCGCATGCGATTTATTACCCATAGAAAATGTGTTGAAAAATGGTGTAGAGGGAAAGGAATTTATCAGAAAAGAAACAGCTTTCACTAGAAATGGAATTTGAAAAGAATATATACGTGCGTTGATTGTGGTAAAAGATAGACAAGAAATTAACGAGGATTTGAACGTTATTTTATTCAAAGTTTTATACCAAATTAAAACAAATGAATATTATGGAAAGTGTAACGTTTGGCTAGTAAATTTTCAACTGGTTTATTTATGCATATATAATTGCGGTACGAATTTTAAAATGCGTAGGACCCACGGAAAATATACCCCCAAATTAATACAAAAGTAACGTTTTTTCAATTAATACGTTTTCCTTTTTTTATTACATTAAATATCGTATCCTTATAAATGCGTAATTTTAATAGTTTATTAATACACTGAATTATTAAAAGTTACTCCTTAACATTTTTACATTATTATGATTTATTTACCATTTACAACGAAATTTATTATTCAAAAAAAAAAATATTACACATTTTTAAAGAAAGTAGATAATCCATTTCTTTATTTAAAATTCCAATTAGAGTTATCCTTAACAGAGTTAAAAATTTCAAAAACTTTCATTTTTATTATAGAATTTTGGGAAATGATTTACTCAAATTAAAAATTTATATGAAAATAAATTTCAAGGTTTTATAAATAAAAGAATAAAGTGCTTATAATATTTTTCTCTCTCCTAGGAAATGAGAAAATAAAGAAGACGAGAAAAAGAGAAACTTGTACGTGAATTGCAAGGCAAAATATACGGCTAAACTAAAGGAATGAATGGCTAGAAAGGAACAAATGTTAGGAAAACTAAAAGGCAAGAATTAAGGCAACCTTTCATTTCTTTCCCTAAAAACAGGTAATTAATCTAGAGCTTAATTATGTATATGGAGAGAGAAACCTTTTATTCTTTCTCTAATCAAATTGATTGATTAATTAAATGTCATTAACAAGCTATTTATTCATGGCATGGAATGTAACTATGTCCATACGTATTCTACAGTAAATTATGTAAGTGCAATATTAGATTGTGTACAAAGATGATGTTTCCTTCATATATATCTTTGTTGGTCATAGTATTATTAAAAACATATACGTATACGTATATATATAATAGACTTATACATATAAATGTGTTAAAATTAAGTTTCACTATTTTATGAGCCTAAAATTAAAGACAACAATTTTGAACCTAATCTCCAGATTAAAAGGGTTTAAGATTAAAAAAAGTTATGACTTTGCATACAAGTCCATCTTATAAATCTTAAGTCAAATTAACGCACACACATATGTATATACAAATCATTGTAAATAATGCCTTAAACTTAATACAACATCTTTATGTTAAAATTTATAACTTAGTAAATTCTTTAATATTAAGTAATAAATTAAGGTCTAACGTTAATTTAAAATGAAATAAAAGGAATCATGATATTTTGTAATAAATTCAAGTTATTTTTATAAAGAAGCCCCTCTTTTTTAACTTTAAACAAAAGTATGCAAAAACCAAAAGATTGGATTTAAATAATGAACACATGCAAACATTAATAAACTACATATGTTTTCTATGTGAATCAATAACAGAAATATTACATTAATTAAGGCATAAATTTAAATTACAATAAGTTTTTTTTGCCCTCTTTTTTTTTACCAAAACTTATTAACTTAAAAATTTAATTATTGAAAATTTTACTTTTTTAAAAAAAAACAACGTTTTCTAGTAAAACTTAATTAAAATATTTACAAAATTATGGGTTGTTACAACGTAAGTACTATAGAATGAATGGTCATAACGCAAAAGACTATAAGAAGGCAGGAATGGAGGGAAGGTGTTTCGATTGTGGAAAGTTTGGTCACCTAAGTAAAGTATGTCCCTTGAAATCGGGGCAGGCAACAAGCGCACCTGCAACACAGATTTAGACTTTGGATGCAACACCTTCCAGCTGTAGGCCAAATCGAGGTAGGAAAATTTGGTTTTTATTTCTGATTTTCCTATTCAGACTCTTTTCCATTCTAGAGCCTCACACTCTTTTATCTCTAGTTCTCAAGTGGATTGTTTACACTTAGACATTTTCTTAGTAGTAGAAACTTTTTTTGTTTCGAATCCCATTGGAGGATCGACACTCTTGTCCATGCTTTGTGGGGGTTTGAAAATTTATATCCTAGGTGTAGAATTTGACTATGATGCCTATATTTTACGATTTTTGGGGTATGAGATGATTTTTGAAATAGATTAGCTATCCATATATGGAGGTATATTAGATTACGAGAGGAGAGTCGTAAGAGTAAAGACATGTATCAGTAGGACTCTTAAGATTTCTTGCGACCTGCAAGGGTCAGTCATGTTGAACTTCTTTTATTCCAACAATTCATCAACATCATCAGAGTTAGATTCGGTTCATGCCGTCAAAGATTTTTCCAAACATCTTTGAGGAGGTTAGGGAACTGCCCCCTAAGGGAGAGATTGGCTTCAGGATTTATTCGGCCAGCTAGTAGCATTACGCGTAGGGCATATGGCGCCTTGGGAAAGGAAGGGATTGAGCCAGCAGATCCGTGAGCTTTGGAGAAAGGTTTCATAAGAAGAAACATATCGAAATAGGGAACTCCGGTCATCTTCCCTACCAAAGCAGGTGGTTCTCTTCGAATTTGCATTGATTATAGAGAATTCAATAAGCTCACAAAGAAGAACCATTATCCACTCTCTAGGATAGATGATCTTTTCAATCGGTTAGTTGGCTCTTTAGTATTCTCCTAGCTTGATTTAGCCACTAGATTTCATCAGCTTAGGGTCGCTTATGATAACATTGATAAAATCGCATTTAGGACACCAGACGCATTCTTTGAGTGGCTAGTCACGATTTTGGGCTAACCAATGTCCCAGCCTATTCTATAGATTTGATGAACCGTTTTTTTAGAGATGTCGTAAAATAAAGCTTGTGGCGGTATTCGTGGTTGACATTTTATTGTTTTCCAAGAAGAATAAAAGAGCGTGTTATTCATCCAAAGGAGGTATTTTGTACCCTTCGGGTTTGTCAGTTGAAGAGCAGAGTTCTTGAAGTATCACTTCTGAAGTGTGTTTATTGTGGCATAGAGAATACCTAATTATGGTAGGGAATTAAGAAACGGTTTTGTACATTTAGGATTGGGATTGAAGGAATCCAAAGAGAAGTAGGCAAAGGTTAGAGATGTATAATAAAATTCAGTAGATATGCGGAGAAGAAATCCATGTGTAGGTAATTACATAAATTATAATTGACTCAAACTAGTTTATTTGATGATGATGCCTTAGAACAAATATGCGTATACAAGAGGAATAGGAGTAAAAGCCTTTAGTTTAGGAAAAGTACTCTGAGGGTAGTAAGTAGGAAGATCCACTTTATGCCAAGGCCAATAAAATGAATTTTTAAAAATTTAAATTTTGAAAAAAAATGTAATTGTTAGAATTGAAAATTATCATAAAAAATTTGAAGAATGGTACGAAATTTAGGTTGGTTTATATATAATGAAAAATTGGAATTCTTCTTGAAGAATTATGGAGTATATATATGTAACTCGCTAGTTTCGGTGAAAGTAAACAAAGATTTTAAACATAAAAACCTATAGTGTATCAAGTATTGAAAACGTAGATTTCAACTTTTATTGTCATAATAAATGTTTTCGTGGAAAATAAGTGGAGCATAGGCTGTAACACTGTTATAGTAAGTTTCTCTCAAGAGAAATTTTTTTACATAGGTATATGAGGTTTATTTATTTTTTTAGGTTGTAGTAACGGTTTTTTACGCAACATCCGTTTTAACCCAAATAAAATGTATTTTAAAAGATAATTTCTAAGTATGGAAACAAAATGGTTTGTAAAGTACACTTATCATTAATAAGTATAAGGAAATGTTTTTGTAGTTATGGAAATATTAAAACAGTTTTGAAGATGAGTATTTCTGAAAGGAAAATGTGTATGTTAGATATTAGAAAATATTTGTCATGGAAGAATATAATTTAAACATATTTTAATCTATTGGAATGAAAAGAATAATGGTATGATTTTCTATGAAACCGATAAAAACGTTTTGTGCAAGTTATAAAGAATACATTAAAGAGATATACAAGGTATGAAAAGCATCATATTTTGTATGGCCTATTTCGAAAAATATAAAATAAGTTTCTTGTAACTTTACATAAATATGAAATTCTCTTTTAAAAAATTCATAGAAGATTTTAGTGATAATAACTCCTCATAAGAGAAAGTACTTCCAGTACATTAATATATGAGACTGTTAGGTGTAATAAGAAGCTGCTGGACAAAACATAAGGATATTTTAAAGATATTTTAAAAGAAAATGGTATGGTGAAAAAGTAAATAAGTTATTTAAATGAAAAACTTAATTAAAATAAAATTTGAGAATTCAAATTTTTATAGAAAACTGTAAAAGTCTGGAAAAGAAAGAGGGATATAAGTTTTAGACTTAAAGATTTGGAAGTTTTTCCCTCTAGGTTTGGGAAATAATAATAAGTGACCAAGTATTTTTGAATTTAATAGAACTTAAAAGATAACACTTTTAAAGACAAAGATTTTGGGATTTGATGTTTTAATTTTTTTAGAAACCTTAGTTTTTAAAACAAGGTGATAGATACCAAACTAAACTCTTAAATGTAGAGTAGATAAGAATCATTTCCTAGGAGTAACGAAATAGGTGTAAGAAGATAGTGGTAATTACTTTTAGAATTAATAATGGAAGTTTCCGTAAGGTGTATAGGACACTAGTAAAAACTTAGGAATGTTGATTCATGAAGAACAGTAAAATAAAATTAGTAGGATAGTAAGACAAGCATAGTTGAGAATGAGTATTCTTGATTTTGGAACAACTTGGGAAAAGCATCTTTCTTAACTGGAATCCATATCGTAGTAGTATTGAAGCTAGCATATAAATGGCACCTTTTGAATCTTTTTTGGGAAGGCCGTGTAAGACGTCTTCATGTTGTTTGGTGACTACGGAAAGGTTGCTTCTTGGTTCCGACATGGTTAGAGAGATTTCCAAGAAGACTAATTTGATTAGGAGAAAATTTGTATCTCATATCCAGGTCTCTTTGATAATAGGTTTTAGTATTTCCTTTTTCCATCTTTAGTTTTGAATAAGCTCTTTCCTTTATTATCCTTTGGGAGGGTAGAACTTAGGATTTAACCTATAGGTAGTATGATTCGATGTAAACATGTTAATAGAACATGTTATGAATGATGTATGATAGTGATTGCAAGTGTTTGCTAGTGGATGCCAATGGATGCATATAGGTACACTAGGCACTATTATTCCTTAGGGATCGGCCTAATTAGGACACCAGAGCATATGCATATGGATGTGTGTGCATTTTTAATTTATTTCTATGGTTGCTATAAATGGATGTTTACCACATGATTGTTGCATTTGAATGTTGTTTCTAGCACGCATATAGAATTGCCAGTTAACATTAGGAAATTTTCGCATTCATTTGGACACATGGCACTGACATGATTGCATAAAAGGAGGACAACTGAATCAGTGGACCGCCTGATCATTTACATTAGTTAGGGATATTTACACTACAATAATTGCATGTATCATAAATTGCATTAGAAATACTTAAGGACAGTGGATGAATGGTTGATGATTGAGTAGTTGATTGTAGAATTGGATGAAAACATTTAGTACATTCTTTTATCCTTAGAAATTTCGGGGACGAAATCCCTTAAGGAGGGGAGAATGTGACAAACCGGAATTTAACCTGTGATATTTAATTCGTTAATTAACTAAATAATAAAATAAATTTGTGAAATTATCAGAATTGAGCTATGGGAGTCACACCATTGTGTCCACGGTAATTTTCTGGTTAATTTCCATATATAGAACGTCAGAATCCGAGCTAATATGAACGAGTAACAAAATAAACAAGAATTAGAATATATATATATATATATATATATGCATGTATGTATATGTATATGTGTGTATATATACATACATATATATATATATATAATGCCCTAGGTCGACCGATCGGTCGACCTAGGGGGGAGGTGCAGTCGACTGAGCGGTCAACCCGTCTTCCCTAATGAGTGATTGAACGAACGTTCGTTCATTCAATTGTTGTACGCGTGTTTTCTTTATTTGGCTTCATCTGGTCCTTCTATTCTTGCATCCAATGGCTCCTATTCAGCCTATAACGTGGTTGCATCCTATTCAATCCCCAAATCCGACGGTCTGAGAACCACTTATACCCCTATAAATAAGACCCTAGTCCTAACACTTTTTCTCATTCTAAATTTTCTCCGCTTGGGTTAACCTTTTCAGGAAGAACCCTAAAAGGAATAATTTTCTAAGAAGATAATCTTGTTTTAATAAAAATATTTAACAACCCCAAGTGGATCTGGGAAGGCCTAAAGGAAAGAGCTAAGGACCAGAGGTGAGTGATTGTAATTATTTTAAGATTTCTTTAAGTGATTTAAAATAATAGGGTTTCTAATAGTTGTAGTTTTACTATGATTTTGGAATAACCTTGTAACGCCCCACCCCGAGACCCACCTTAGTAAAGAGAATTAACGAGTAATTCCGTCTACTAAAGCGGAGAATAGGGCTGGTTAAGGACGACCATCTATAACTTTGTCTTAAACATCTACTAAATACGTCGATAAATGCACTATGATTTTTCTTTTCTATCTCAATGGATCGACATACACACTAGATGCTTAATCCAAAACTATAGGTGGCTAACGGATCTATCAAAACAAAATACAATAACTAAATGTAAAGCACATCACAGAACAGTAATCAACATCATATATATACATATACACTGATACATGTTTAGTACAATACAATATGAATACAATAAAGGTGGTATTCGACCACACTATCAACATCGAATCAAATATAAATACATCAGAGTCAAGCAGAAAGAAATATAATCTACACAAAAGTGCTAGGCTGATATTCAAGCAGATGCATCAAAGCTATGTCCTGAAACTGATATCTAACCTGAAACAACTCGGTCTAACCCAAGTATAAAATACACGGGTCAGTCTAGCTAAAACAATAAGTTAGTAAGGATAGACGATGATATGAAGCATGAGATACAAGGTGATAATTCTTCACAAATGAGAAGAGGCAATAGAAAGAACACATACTCATGACTTAAGTGAAACAATGTCACTTAAGTATACAAAGGCCTCAAAAGAGGTAAACTCAACAATAATACTCAAATAATATAAACATTCGCCTCATATCATCGGCGATATCCCAAAATGTATACATGGTTTTCATGAACGAAATCTCTTCAAAAGGAGAAACATCAATACAAACTCTCGCTAAAATAGCAAACATAAAACATTCTTATATAGGATGATTTAAAACTCAAATATAGAAGAATCTCCAAATTCAGTTATATCTCATCTCCTCGGTATAATTGTATATAAATTTAAATCTCAACTCGCCAAAATGGCAAAACCCAGAACATCCTATAAAATGATGAAATCATCCAAACTCATAACTCAAGAAACTCAATAAGAGTTCAAAACATCATAAATGAAATCACCATATACATAACATCTCATATTGCACTAGGTATCGATGTAATAAAACATCTTAAAATGGTGAAATCGCAATAAAACAGTAAACTCAGAATACCCGGATTGGCCAAATCCCCGATGGCAATGCCGAAGCAATGCTGCACGTGCTAAACTCAAATGGCCGAAGCCTCAGACAAGGTCGGTAACACCTCCCAAAGCAGTTCGTCCTCATGACAAGGTTACTGACACCTCTCCAAGCCGTTTTGTCAGCCCTAACAAGGTCGCTAACACCTCCCAAAGCAGTTCGTCCTCATGACAAGGTCGCTAACACCTCTCAAAGCAGTTCTGTTAGGTAAACATCGTGAATGTGTCACAAACTCACGGATAGGAACCCAAAAAGTGTTAACATATGTCCCATACCACACGTTCGCACTTATCGATTTACTAACCGCTAGTCGATGCCACACTAGGAACATCATAAAACTCAGAAAATTATGTTTCGCCTAGTCTCATTGGCGAGTGATAAAGAGACACCATACTTGTCTCATCTCATCGGCAAGTGTTAAATGGCATCGTAACTTGTCTCATCTCATCGACAAGTGAATACATCGTGATGGTTCCTCATAAACCATAAATCTCAAAGTAGAAATCTCAAACCATAAAACTCGCCAAATATTGGCCTTTCCAGATAATTCCTAAATATCGGAATTATAATCTCAAAAACCCGACACAAATTTGGCTAAGTAACTCAAAAATCATAACCCGAATAGTTTCGATCGTATAAGTCCGGAATTAACCGAAATAGTAAACGCACATGTCCCATACCACGTGTTTTACTAAATCGTTTAATTCTCTTTCTCATACGTTCGAATAGTGCAAAAGTGTATGTTTTATATTTAAATAGTTTACTAGAGAAAACAAGGTTTTAAAACTTTTTTTCCCGAAAATATTAATAAACCAATATTTGAACTTCCTTTATTATAAAAAAATAAATAGATTTTATATTAGAAAAATAATTTTAAAATACCATATATTAATAATTTGAAATGTTCTTTTATTTTAAAAAATCACTTCAAAATGGTTTAGTGAAAACCGTGTTCGAAAACAATGAAAAATAAGAAAGATAACTCAAGACCGGTAACTTGAATTCAATACGAATTCAATTCAAATTTAACCCAAAATCAATCCAAATTCCATTTAAATTTGATTTTCAAATTCTCTAAATATAGCTAGCCTGTTGATAGGCATCATAGCTCTAAAAATATCTCAAAAACAACATCAAAATAGAACAAGAGTGAGAGCAAAAATAAGCTACTACAATCCTTAGGTCAATGATTGTTATAGTTGTCGTTTTGCTCTCGGGATAGAGACAAACAAACGTTATTTTGACCAAGATAACTTTGAAGTATCAGAAAACTCAAAACATGAAACTTTAAGTACATATTCTAAGCTTTCCGGAACATCTAAAATTATTGAATTTGGATAAGAAACATGAAAGATATGGCCAATATAATTTTCAGATTTGAAATTCACTGTTGCTGTCGTTTATTCTCAGGACAGCAGCAAAGAAATAAGGTTTCGGCTATCTTACCCATAAAATTTTGCAAAACTCAAAACACAAAAGTTTTATAAAATGGTCTATTCTTTTCAGAACATCAAGCGTTATCTAAATCCGATTAGAAACGAGGAAGATACATATAATTTACTAACTTCATTTAGTTTAGACAATGTAATTATCAAACAGACAGAGCTGAGAGTTTGTGGTAGAATTTCAGTCAACCTATGCACAAAATTTGCAAATATGTTCAACATGAAAGTTATCACATATAAATCAAGGTTTCTAAAGCATTAAAAATTATAGAATTGTGAATAAAAACGAAAAAGATATGGCTGAATCAATTTCGAATTCAAACTCAGGAAATTTAGTAAAAGACAGAATTATACCCTTATTTTCAATTCTATTTCAGGTCATCAAAAATGCGAAATATTGAGAAATGATCAAAACCGAAACTGTTCCTTATTGAATCTAGTTTCTAACAAAAAAAGATTGACCTCAAACGGATAAGAATCATGAAAGTTATTGCTATTTTACTACAGCGCATCCGTATTATATTTCAGCAATCATCCAAAGTAAACATTAGGTATAATTACAGTAAACGATTTCTTTCTTATCTTTGCAATTACAGTCAAGATCTAGCTAGAAATGTGAGTTAATAAACTCACCTTTGTAAATAGAAGAGCAAACTCGAGCAAAGTTGAAGAAAGATGAAGGCTTTGAGTTAGAACAAGCTTCAGGAACCCGTATAAAAATAGAACAAAGACATGCAACCAAGAAAAACTCAATTACAGACAATCAAATTTTGCTAAATTAAAATTTGATGAATTAGAGATGGGTTTTTGTAGAAATTACCTGAATATAATGCCTTAGTTTGATTAATTTCAGCAAATAATTGAAGAATTTGGTGGATTTGAGGCTAGGTTTGAAAGAGGAAAGAATGTTTTCCTGTTTTCTCTTTCTTTTGTTTTCTGGGAATGGGAATGTACTGTACGTACATTATTTTGGGAAGAAAGACTTTCTTCTTCAGGCTAGTTTAGTTAAATGGGCTTAGACCCATTAACAAAAATGAATTTGTTAATTATAATTGTTATCCCATTTTTGGTCAAAACTGAAACATTAATGTTATGTGCGTTCCCACCACGACCGAACCAAGAAGAAGCAAGCAAGCGTATATAAGTCTGGAATTTCACTCATACTAGTTGAAGTATATAAGGGTCATTCAACACTCGAATCCCCAAGTTTTCATTTAGCAATTCAAATACGAGAGTGTCGTTCGGTACTCGCAAACCCTTCATATTCGTTTGGTAGACCGAAGTTATCAAGATCATTCGGTATGAGTCCATCCGGTGGTACAAGGTCGAAGGGCCATTCGGCACTCAAGCTACCGAACTCATTCGGTAGGACAAGGCAAGAGGCCATTCGGCAATGTACTTCTCAGCTCATTCGGTACTCATTCCACGTGCAGCCTCTACCACCGGTCCAAACCCTTCCCAAGCAACGCCGGTCCACACCATCTCCAAGCAACACCGGTCCACGCCAACATGCCTCCATGCTCCGCTGAACCAACATGCCTCCAAGCTCCGCCGAACCAACATGCCTCCAAGCTCCTCTATAACCGAACCAACCCACGTCCACTCACCACCGGACCAACTGCCACCGAACCACAACTCCAACAACACACTACCGGACCACCCTACACCGAACCAGGTGACCACTGAACCAAAGCTTCTCCATCCTTCTCTCCAAGCACGGCCGAACCAAGGAACGCCGAACCAGATGTGCCAGGCCAGATTGCTTCAGCCCAGGCCCGCTAGCAGCTATATACATCCAGGACCACTGCCCCCAGCCTCACTTTATAAATAGAGGGGCAGGGGTACAATAATGGGGGACAAGTTGGAGAGCTCAAGCACGGAAGGAACATTCAAACAACTTTCAGTTACTTGTAATCAAAGCTTTGTACTTGTAATCTGAGGAGAAAAAGGAGAATAACATATAAAGTGGACGTAGGCACGTTCTGGCCGAACCACTATAAATCTGTGTGTCTTTTACAGTTTAGTCCCTGCTTTTTATATATTTGCGTAAATCACCCAAATCACTAAAAACAACATAAAATCGACTAGTTCACACGACTTTGGGTGTTTGTGGCCATTTTTCGCGCAAACATTTTGGTGCTTTCACTGAGAATTGAACTCAGGATTCTACCGCTTGGAATTCGAATTTGAGAGTGTAGAGATTCAGATTGGGAGAGTCATGGCGAGACAATCAAGCAGAAGGCCAAGGCCAGAGCAGAGTCAACACGAAGGGAGTCAAGAGGCTTCCTCAGGAGCGAACCAAGCTTCAGCCTTCGTTACCAGGGATGAGATGGAGGCTATGATGAGAAGACAAGAGGAGATGATCCAGAACTTGCTTCAACAAATTGGGCAACTTGGAGCACAAATCCAAAGAGCAACTGGAGTTCAGAACGGAGCAGGACCATCTGGCATAGCACCAGAGCTAGGGGGCACTCACGCAGAGCATGCTGATCCGACCCCGGGAAGAGAGATGGGGGCATCCGAGCCACCTGGTAGCAATAAAGGAATGAACGTTCAGCCAGGGAGGCATACACATGAAAACTCCCGCAGACTCGAGGGGCAGGTCGAAGGCAGTGAACGAGGACTACAGCTTGGAGACAATGACAGATTAGCAGAGATGCTTAGAAGAGCTATGAGAGGCGGTTTAGTAAACAGAGACTTGGAAGATGTAAATAGGAGTCCTTTTTCTTCTGCGATTAGGATAGCAAGGAACCCACTGGATTTTAAGTTACCATCGTTGGACATGTACGACGGGAAAACGGACCCCAAGGTTCATCTAACGAAGTATATGAGACATATGGAAGTGCTGAGGGGCATCAGAGGAGGTTATGACCCGGTGCTTTCCATTGTACTTGACGGATATTGCAGCATTGTGGTTCAGACAATTGGAGAATGGATCCATCGGAACGTGGAATGATTTAATTGAGAAATTTATGAGGCAATTCAGGGTCCACATTACAAGAACCAAGAATGTGATGACTTTGGCAACCCTAAAGCAGAAAACCGGAGAGACTTTGAGGAGTTACCTAATGCGATTCAATGCGGCAGCAGCTTGAGTGGATCGACCAGATCCATCGATGGTTATGATAGCGGCTGTGTCTGGGATAGCTAACGGAACAGAGTTCAAAAATTCATTAACTAAGGACCCACCAATGGATCTAGGAGAATTCTATCATGAGGCGGAAAAGTTCATACGATTGGAGGATGCGAACGCCGAAAGAGAAGAAGAACTTGATATTTACGCGATCAAAGGAGGAAATCCCCCTGAGAAAGGCACGGATACTAGTAGGGGTAAAAGAAAGTGTAATGACCCGCCTTTTTGGACAGTTTAAACCGACGATCAAATACACATGTCGATTCCAAACCATTAAAAGGGCAGATAGTTATTGGGGTAAATAAGAAAAGAAAAGGAAGGGAAATAAAGGAAATGAACAACACAGAATCTCACAGCGGAAGGCTAAAGTATAATAATAAAATAACAGTTCATGAAGCTGTTAATTAAATGAATACATTTGAAATGAATACATTTGATTATTATTATACAACATTTATCAGAGTTACATACACAACAAATATCATACAACAATGCAGCGGAATGGAATGAATATAATAGTAGTAGATAATATACCAAATCTTCGTCTCCGTCCTTCAAGGAAATGATTTTCAACCTAAACTGAAAACTCAGGACTGACCCGAGCGTAATGAAAAGACAAAACACTCGAGTCAGGACTAAATATCCTCATGCAAGTTAAGTCAATCGTAAATAAATATGAGTGTAACGGCGTCAGAGATGTTTACGGGGTTTGACATCTCATATCCAGTGTCAACGTGCGTGCAATAACTTAAGAGATGTTACGGGATTTTCCATCTCTCAAGGATCCGTTAAACTATCTACTATGTAGTAATACACGCTAAGTAGATAATGTCTATCAGTAATATAAAGTATCAAAATAGCGTTAAGGCGTTACCATAATCCCCCTTAACACATTTTATATTCCCAAAAGCATATACAAGACCGTAGTTTCCCCAAAACCGGAAGTCACCAGAGGGCAATCCATATACTCAAGGTAAAAATCAAAACGTAGTGGTCGCGAATAGGATAATCAGTATGACAAGGTACATGAGGCAATACCAACTAGGATACTAGTAGTTGCGTGATCCGGACTGATGTTGGGCATAGCCAGCAGCTACCCCAACACCGCGAAACAACACTCCGAAATCAAGGGGTGCACCTAAATCGAATCACAAATGTAATAGAAATGGTATCGAAGAAGTGTGTCCGCTAGAGGTGGCGAACCTCAATGGCCCGGCGCGGCTCCTGTTTTAGTCATGTCAGGGGTCATCCAATAATCGTTCTCTTTCTTCAGTCAACGCGTTCACCAAACCATCCACTTCATTCTGGATCATCACTCCGCGTATAATAGTTATTAAAGTGGTTTTCAGTATCGACAGAGAGTATGTCCATATCCGATCCCGGTCTCTTTAATAACTACGTATTATTACACCTTTGGCTCTTTATATTTCAAATTGATTCATGATTGATAACAAAATATCATATTCGCTTTAAAATCAAATCCATTTCAAAATCATCATATATTCAAAATTATCAATTTTGTCCGATAAATCAATTTCACTTCAAAATTTGATTCGAATTCAATTTAGGTTATAATCTCTACTTTAACCTAGTTCGTATTTAAACCAAAGGTTTAAATATAAACATTTCCGTCTCTTTAACCAGTTTAAATTTAAGAAAATAGTTTAAATAGTTTAAAATAGTTAAATAATTCAAAAATAGTTTAATAGAAAATATTTAAATAGTTTAATCGAAAATAATTTGAATATAAAATGGTTTATATATAAAATAGTTTGAAAAAAAATCAAAAATTATTTGATAAATAATTCCAAAGTCAAACCGGTCAACTTCCCAAATTTCCTATCCAAATCAAATCCAAATTCCATTTCGATTTAATCGATTTATTCCAATTTCAACTTGAATAAATTTCTATTCCACGTAAATTTCGATTTCAATTCACAAATTTCTTTAAATTTCAATTCAATTCCAAATTAATTTAAATCTAAATTTCAAATAAATTTTCAATTCCAAACTCAAACTTGAAATATCATTTCATATCAATTTTCTTAGAAATATTCAGAGTTCGATTAAAAGTCCAATCTTTTAAAACAAATCAACTTTCAAAAATTTACACCGTATTTCAATTTTCAATTTAAATCTAAACTTCGATTTTATTTAATAATTTCGTTTACCAAGTTTAAATTCTAACATTTCGAGCTCCAATTCAAAATAATTCAATTTCCATAAATTGGATTTTATTCTTAAAATCAATTCATTTAAATAATTTCAAAACAACTTTTAAAATCATTTAATTTATCCAACTCGGTGTCTGTATATAATTTTCTAACCTATGGCCAAGTGATTAGTTATTACAATTAAATGCCAGGGATGAATATATCATTTAAATCAATCAAAGTGTCATATGTATGCATAGCAGGATATATATAAACAAATAAACATCCAAACATTTAAATATCAACCAATAACATCCATCGAAATACATCATCCAATAGGCAATACAATTCACGGCAATTTCATATTTATCAATGTCAGGTAATTTAATCGCAATTCAATTTTAATTTAAATTTAACTGTCAATTTAATTTTTTTAACGGTGAATTCAAATGACAATCAATATCATAATTAAATTTTATCAAACAACACAAATAAAAATTATAACTATGCATAATGTCAAATTTAACTAGCATAAAGATATTCAGTACGGTGTGAGCGTTATAAAACACTCACCTTGATTTTTACGATTTTAAATAAAATCGAACGACGTTCAATTTAACTCAAAATTTTCTCTAGCTCCAAATGATTCCAATCCAGTTGCATCGCGTAGAGCTCGTCCATACGATTCCAACGCAAAAAGTTTCGCGCGTTTTCGACCTCGTATGAAAAAGTTATGCATTTTAGAAGTTTACACAAATTGAAATATAAATAATATACAACTTTTATTTTATTTCTAACCCTAACAGATCTGTGCCATCCATCTCAAAGCCTGCAAATCCAAGCCGTGCACGATCTTCCTCCTACCTCACGTTACTTCTACAGGAAACGCACGCATGAGAACCCATCAAGCTTCAAACTAGGGTTCCATTTTGCGACCACCACAAGCGTCGGGAAGTTGATCAGAGACCATCGTTGCGAAGCCCCGCTCGAGAGCCACCATCGGCTGCCACCATGTTGAACTCGGCCTCCCCTATCACCTCGAAAAACGTGAAAAACGCAGCCCCTTCCTACACGATTTCCCGTTGATTCGAAGCTCCGTTTTCGATCATCTCCGTATGGATTTGAAGCTTTCATCGTGCTCTACAACTTTGTAGTTGAGAGTTTTTGCTAATTGTTGATGGATTGAGAGGAAAATGAGAAAGAAGTTTCGAATTTCGTGGCCATTGATTCAGGAAATGGCGGCTAGGGCTGAAGTCAATTAGGGTTTCTGGATTAAAATAATAATAAAACTGCCTCGGTTTGCGTGCGTATTTATATAGGTAGGTCCAAAATCATCCGAACTCCAATCGAGACGTGCCGCCAGGCGTTTATAAGGTTTTACCCCCATTCCGGACGCAATGGAACTAGTTTCAAGGCCTAATTCGATCATATGTGAGAGTTACGGAAATAAACGATCAATTTTAAATTAAACCGATTAAACGATTTTCTATGCGTTTTGGCTTGCCCCGGACAAACGGTAAATCCGATTGACACGAAATTTGAAACCTTACAATAATATCACATTACGGATCCAATGAAACTAGTTTCGTCGAAATCCGAGACCGTTTGAAAAATGACTATTTTAACTCGCCAAATTAATATTAAAACAATTTCAACGCGTTTCGAGCTGCCACGGTCAAACGACAACTCCGATTGCTACGAAAATTGAAATCCGATAATAACTAACTATTACGGATCCAATGGAACTAGTTTTGTCCAATTCTGAGACTGTTCAAAAATTGGCTATTTTCCAGTCGATAATTAAATATTAAAATATTCAATTTTCACAAATAAATTTTAAATTCAGTTTTAAAAGTTCTATAACATCACTATAACTCCAATATGATAAAATAAAATTTTACAAATCATTTTTAATCATATTAAACCCGTTATTCAATTTATCCAATAAATTCCAGTTTTAAAAATCTTGTTAACTCTATTATAATCCCAATAGATTCAACATTTATTATTATTCCAAACGACTTACAATTTTTTTTTTCTAACACTAAATCACGAAATCTTATTAAATTAGCTATTTTAATTATCGAAAATTTACGGGTCGTTACACTCTCCCCCACTCAAAACTTTTCGTCCCCGAAAAGGAAAAGAAGGGAAAAGAAACTAAGTATAGAATTCAACATTAGATATATTTTATTCAAAGTTACCAACTTATAAAATAATGAAATTCCATTTATAAGGTCATAACTACGCTTCCACTAAGTTACTCCGAACGGCTTTCTAAACTTAAAAGAAAATTATCAAAACAAGTTATAAAAAAAAATTTAAAAGTTGAAAAAATTTCTAACACCCGGATTTATGGAAAAATTCGGCAGAGTCTCCTTTGCGCGGCTCGATCGGAAAAATATAATAGCATATATATCACAAATATACATCTCATCTCAATGATGAGGCATCCCATATGTGGGGAAACAACATATAAATATCACCAATATCATATAAAACCGTAAGCGTACCTTTTATTTAGCATTTATTAGCATTTTACTTACATTATGCGTTTAGCGTAGAAGCGAGCTCCACAACGAAGCGCAACCCCTTTGCTACCTACTAAAATGCTCAATAACTAAGTTAGAACCATGCATATAAAGATAGATCGCTATACTTAGCCTACACAACATATATATAACATATTTAGCTTCAAAACTGAGATTTCAATTTCTGGACAGCAAACAAATCTTAGCTTTAGGTCAGCTAAACTGTAAAATTTGACAACAGAATCTAAACAAAAGTTGTTGCATTCATTTCAGGTTTTCCGGAATGTCCAAAATCATCGAATTCGGATCATCCGTTCAAAAGTTATGGCCGTTTTACTTAGGGGATACGCTTCAGCCTGGGCAGTGTTTGCGCAGGTCCGCGACGTTCACCCACATTTCCGACCTTTTAAACCACATCAAAACACAAAACACTTAAAACAAAAGTTTTTGCTTATGTTCTTAGCTTTTCATAAAGGGCAATATCATCAAAATCCGATAAACCAGTCAAAAGATATGGCGAAAATACTAAGGTTGTATGCTTCAGATTTTTCTTATTTTTTTTTTTTTTTACACAGGACAGCGAGTAACATTCAAGTTTTTAACCTAGTAGACGAAGGAATTTCTCAAGACACTCTAAATAAAAGTTGTGCTATAGTTTCTAAGCTTTTCGGAAAGTCCAAAATCGTCGAATTCCGTTTAGCCATTTAAAAGTTATGGTTGTTTTCATTTCAGCATGTATTGGACCATTTTGGATTTTTTTTTTTTTTTCTTCCAAAATTTTGCTTTTATTATTTCAAAGTACAAACCATCAAAACATCAAATTTTCTAAAGAACAATCATAAACACAAAGCTATTTATTTTCTTATTCATCCACACAATAGGTTTACATTCAATTTGTTTCCGATTTATTCAAGTTTGTTTCATTCATATTTTAAATTAAAGTCAATTTGCTTCAATTTAAATTGAATTCCATTATATTTAATTTCACTTTGCTTCGAATTTGAATTTTATTATTTTAAAATTTTATTCCCTTTATTCAATTCCATTAACACTAATGAATTCTACTTAATCAATTATCATCCATCTAACAACCAATGCATATCAAACATTAACATCCATCCAAAATCTACACTAAATCAATTATACATTTCCAAGTCAACTTTAATTTCATACACTTCCAAGCTTATAAACATTTAGTTATATTCAAATTTAATCAGTTTCCATTTACCAAATCTATATTTCATAAATTTTAAATTTTATTCATTCACTTATATATATCATTCATTTTACCGCTTAAATTTCTTTTATATTTACAACTATCAATTAGATCTTCACATTTTATTATTCACTCTCACACTGGTATATTATTTCTCTACTTATCCTTATTAGCATTTTAAACCTTTTAAGTATTTGGTAAGTTATAGTTATGCAAATAGAATGTAGTTAAACAACATACAACTTCTTTCCATTTAAAGTTGAATTTTCAATTTATTAATTCTTAAGCCATTACTTAAATTGCCCTATAATTTTTTTTCACATTTACATTCACATATAGTATTTCCATTTTATATTAACAAAATTGTGAATCACCTTTAAATGTTAATTTAAATTCCAATTATTTACTAACAATTTTATTTATATTTTCAAACCATTGATTAAATGCATATTCCATTATTCAAACCTATACTTGTATATTATCCAATTAACAATTCATATAACATTTTTGAACTTCTTAAATATTTTGGTAAGTTACATCTATGCTATAGAATGAAATTTAATACTATGCGAGTTTTACAGTTTCAATTTTTATTTTAAGTTCATAATTTCCTAATTCTAAGGATTTCTACTTCAATTGATATTTCACTTAGCTCTTAGGTTCATTTCTCATTTCACAATTCAGAAGTTCCTTAATGATTCAAGTCTAAATTCATTTCAATCATTTAAAAAAAATCATTAATTTTTAAAGGACTTAAGAATTCCAATCCCGGTTTCATTTCAAATCAAGTTTTGAAATAATATATACTTATATAATTTATATATCAAATCATACTATAGAGAATACAAAATAAAATAAATTTGAATCAAAACAAGGTTTAGACAAGCTATTAAGTGGTCTCCCCCACTCAGACTCTCGAAAATAAACGCCGATGATGCGTGCACTCATCACCGAAATCATTTTCTAACGTCAAGAGTAGGGAATATAACACTTATCATAAAAAAAAATCCTTCGAAAACAATTTCAACTCAATTATACTATCATATAATACTCATATTATGTTTTTCAAATTCTTTTAAGTCAATTTCAAACACCGAAATTTAAATTCCCAAATCCAAGTTAAAATTCATTTATATTCATTATCAATTGTGTCTACAAGATTTCATTTTCCTAAATCCATTGTTATTAAATCAATTGTTGTAAATATTGACTGATCAAACAATAACGATAATAATCTAATATTATCATCTCCTAACAATCAATTCAATCAAAATGAATAAATATTCAAATAATTCTTTTATATAAAATATATTCCAAAATGATATTGTGTTGGTTTGTCCTATTCGAGTGTTTAGAAATTCCTATCGACGCCTTGGCGTCCCAAGTATCGACCAGAATTCATAAATACTCAATGGAACAAATTAACACAATATAAAACCATTTTATATCAAATAACAAGTACGCTCTCTCATATACACTCAACTCATTCATATAGTTTACCTCTATTTCAATGAGTTATTCCCCACTAGAGCCAAGGTTTATCGCTAAACCAAAGCTCTGATACCAACTGTAACGACCCGCCTTTTCGGACAGTTTAAACCGACGATCAAATACACATGTCAATTCCAAACCATTAAAATGGCAGATAGTTATTGGGGTAAATAAGAAAAGAAAAGGAAGGGAAATAAAGGAAATGAACAACACAGAATCTCACAGCGGAAGGCTAAAGTATAATAATAAAATAACAGTTCATGAAGCTGTTAATTAAATGAATACATTTGAAATGAATACATTTGATTATTATTATACAACATTTATCAGAGTTACATACACAACAAATATCATACAACAATGCAGCGGAATGGAATGAATATAATAGTAGTAGATAATATACCAAATCTTCGTCTCCGTCCTTCAAGGAAATGATCTTCAACCTAAACTGAAAACTCAGGACTGACCCGAGCGTAATGAAAAGACAAAACACTCGAGTCAGGACTAAATATCCTCATGCAAGTTAAGTCAATCGTAAATAAATATGAGTGTAACGGCGTCAGAGATGTTTACGGGGTTTGACATCTCATATCCAGTGTCAACGTGCGTGCAATAACTTAAGAGATGTTACGGGATTTTCCATCTCTCAAGGATCCGTTAAACTATCTACTATGTAGTAATACACGCTAAGTAGATAATGTCTATCAGTAATATAAAGTATCAAAATAGCGTTAAGGCGTTACCATAATCCCCCTTAACACATTTTATATTCCCAAAAGCATATACAAGACCGTAGTTTCCCCAAAACCGGAAGTCACCAGAGGGCAATCCATATACTCAAGGTAAAAATCAAAACGTAGTGGTCGCGAATAGGATAATCAGTATGACAAGGTACATGAGGCAATACCAACTAGGATACTAGTAGTTGCGTGATCCGGACTGATGTTGGGCATAGCCAGCAGCTACCCCAACACCGCGAAACAACACTCCGAAATCAAGGGGTGCACCCAAATCGAATCACAAATGTAATAGAAATGGTATCGAAGAAGTGTGTCCGCTAGAGGTGGCGAACCTCAATGGCCCGGCGCGGCTCCTGTTTTAGTCATGTCAGGGGTCATCCAATAATCGTTCTCTTTCTTCAGTCAACGCGTTCACCAAACCATCCACTTCATTCTGGATCATCACTCCGCGTATAATAGTTATTAAAGTGGTTTTCAGTATCGACAGAGAGTATGTCCATATCCGATCCCGGTCTCTTTAATAACTACGTATTATTACACCTTTGGCTCTTTATATTTCAAATTGATTCATGATTGATAACAAAATATCATATTCGCTTTAAAATCAAATCCATTTCAAAATCATCATATATTCAAAATTATCAATTTTGTCCGATAAATCAATTTCACTTCAAAATTTGATTCGAATTCAATTTAGGTTATAATCTCTACTTTAACCTAGTTCGTATTTAAACCAAAGGTTTAAATATAAACATTTCCGTCTCTTTAACCAGTTTAAATTTAAGAAAATAGTTTAAATAGTTTAAAATAGTTAAATAATTCAAAAATAGTTTAATAGAAAATATTTAAATAGTTTAATCGAAAATAATTTGAATATAAAATGGTTTATATATAAAATAGTTTGAAAAAAAATCAAAAATTATTTGATAAATAATTCCAAAGTCAAACCGGTCAACTTCCCAAATTTCCTATCCAAATCAAATCCAAATTCCATTTCGATTTAATCGATTTATTCCAATTTCAACTTGAATAAATTTCTATTCCACGTAAATTTCGATTTCAATTCACAAATTTCTTTAAATTTCAATTCAATTCCAAATTAATTTAAATCTAAATTTCAAATAAATTTTCAATTCCAAACTCAAACTTGAAATATCATTTCATATCAATTTTCTTAGAAATATTCAGAGTTCGATTAAAAGTCCAATCTTTTAAAACAAATCAACTTTCAAAAATTTACACCGTATTTCAATTTTCAATTTAAATCTAAACTTCGATTTTATTTAATAATTTCGTTTACCAAGTTTAAATTCTAACATTTCGAGCTCCAATTCAAAATAATTCAATTTCCATAAATTGGATTTTATTCTTAAAATCAATTCATTTAAATAATTTCAAAACAACTTTTAAAATCATTTAATTTATCCAACTCGGTGTCTGTATATAATTTTCTAACCTATGGCCAAGTGATTAGTTATTACAATTAAATGCCAGGGATGAATATATCATTTAAATCAATCAAAGTGTCATATGTATGCATAGCAGGATATATATAAACAAATAAACATCCAAACATTTAAATATCAACCAATAACATCCATCGAAATACATCATCCAATAGGCAATACAATTCACGGCAATTTCATATTTATCAATGTCAGGTAATTTAATCGCAATTCAATTTTAATTTAAATTTAACTGTCAATTTAATTTTTTTAACGGTGAATTCAAATGACAATCAATATGATAATTAAATTTTATCAAACAACACAAATAAAAATCATAACTATGCATAATGTCAAATTTAACTAGCATAAAGATATTCAGTACGTTGTGAGCGTTATAAAACACTCACCTTGATTTTTACGATTTTAAATAAAATCGAACGACGTTCAATTTAACTCAAAATTTTATCTAGCTCCAAATGATTCCAATCCAGTTGCATCGCGTAGAGCTCGTCCATACGATTCCAACGCAAAAAGTTTCGCGCGTTTTCGACCTCGTATGAAAAAGTTATGCATTTTAGAAGTTTACACAAATTGAAATATAAATAATATACAACTTTTATTTTATTTCTAACCCTAACAGATCTGTGCCATCCATCTCAAAGCCTGCAAATCCAAGCCGTGCACGATCTTCCTCCTACCTCACGTTACTTCTACAGGAAACGCACGCATGAGAACCCATCAAGCTTCAAACTAGGGTTCCATTTTGCGACCACCACAAGCGTCGGGAAGTTGATCAGAGACCATCGTTGCGAAGCCCCGCTCGAGAGCCACCATCGGCTGCCACCATGTTGAACTCGGCCTCCCCTATCACCTCGAAAAACGTGAAAAACGCAGCCCCTTCCTACACGATTTCCCGTTGATTCGAAGCTCCGTTTTCGATCATCTCCGTATGGATTTGAAGCTTTCATCGTGCTCTACAACTTTGTAGTTGAGAGTTTTTGCTAATTGTTGATGGATTGAGAGGAAAATGAGAAAGAAGTTTCGAATTTCGTGGCCATTGATTTAGGAAATGGCGGCTAGGGCTGAAGTCAATTAGGGTTTCTGGATTAAAATAATAATAAAACTGCCTCGGTTTGCGTGCGTATTTATATAGGTAGGTCCAAAATCATCCGAACTCCAATCGAGACGTGCCGCCAGGCGTTTATAAGGTTTTACCCCCATTCCGGACGCAATGGAACTAGTTTCAAGGCCTAATTCGATCATATGTGAGAGTTACGGAAATAAACGATCAATTTTAAATTAAACCGATTAAACGATTTTCTATGCGTTTTGGCTTGCCCCGGACAAACGGTAAATCCGATTGACACGAATTTGAAACCTTACAATAATATCACATTACGGATCCAATGAAACTAGTTTCGTCGAAATCCGAGACCGTTTGAAAAATGACTATTTTAACTCGCCAAATTAATATTAAAACAATTTCAACGCGTTTCGAGCTGCCACGGTCAAACGACAACTCCGATTGCTACGAAAATTGAAATCCGATAATAACTAACTATTACGGATCCAATGGAACTAGTTTTGTCCAATTCTGAGACTGTTCAAAAATTGGCTATTTTCCAGTCGATAATTAAATATTAAAATATTCAATTTTCACAAATAAATTTTAAATTCAGTTTTAAAAGTTCTATAACATCACTATAACTCCAATATGATAAAATAAAATTTTACAAATCATTTTTAATCATATTAAACCCGTTATTCAATTTATCCAATAAATTCCAGTTTTAAAAATCTTGTTAACTCTATTATAATCCCAATAGATTCAACATTTATTATTATTCCAAACGACTTACAATTTTTTTTTCTAACACTAAATCACGAAATCTTATTAAATTAGCTATTTTAATTATCGAAAATTTATGGGTCGTTACAGAAAGACTGAGAACGACGGGGACAGGTCAAAGCGGCAACGGAGGGAGCCGCGATTCACCACTTACTCTGAGTTGAATGAGAGCCTGGAACGGATTTATCAGGATACTAAAGAGCAGGTTCCATATCGTAGACCGATGCAAAGGGATCCAACTTCTAACAAAAGAAAATCAGATAAGTTTTGCGTATTTCATGAATTGAATGGTCATAACACTAAGGATTGTAGGCATTTGAAGGACGAGGTGGAAGGGCATATCAGGAACGGTATGCTCCTTCAGTATGTGAGGAGGCGAACTCCAGCAGTAGAGCCAGAGCGACCACCGTCTACATCGGCTAGAGGTGACCCTGGATCGGGGCACCGTTTGATTATCCATTGATTGCTAGATTGAAATAACGATGAACAAGTCGTAAGCTTCCACTAACACAATTAAATCATCTACACATGTACGAGATCGCGAACGATCTCCAGGCATGCTCTGAATAATCATTGACTGTTTCGTAGTGGGAACTTACACTTTGACATCCTTGCTTTGCTTTTGTTTCGTTTTGATTTCGACATTTGGACTTGGTTTGTGTGGACATTTCTATTTTAAAATTCATCTGTTGAATAGATATTTGATTCTGATAATTCCGAAATGGCTAAGCTACTTACACATGTACGGGATCGCGAACGGTCCTTAGGCATGTTCTGAGATGGCGATAAACCAACCTGACAAACGATCCAGGGACCCACGCAAACGTGAGCCTGGCATCAATAATATTAAGTCCCCCTCCCCCCCGGGCACACTCATTCGCCTCGAACGGCACCCGACCTCGAACGGTCACAAATCGCCTCGAACGGCACCCGACCTCGAACGGTCACAAATCGCCTCGAACGGCACCCGACCTCGAACGGTCACAAATCGCCTCGAACGGCACCCGACCTCGAACGGTCACAACTCGCCTCGAACGGCACCCGACCTCGAACGGTCACAAATCGCCTCGAACGGCACCCGACCTCGAACGCTCACAAATCGCCTCGAACGGCACCCGACCTTGAATGGTCACAACTCGCCTCGAACGGCACCCGACCTCGAACGGTCACAAATCGCCTCGAACGGCACCCGACCTCGAACGGTCACAAATCGCCTCGAACGGCACCCAACCGCGAACGGTCACAACTCGCCTCGAACGGTACCCGACTTCGAACTGTCACAATCTCGCCTCGAATGGCATAACTCATCTCGCCACAAATGGCTCGATCGCGAAAGGTCGCCATTTGAGGTCCACCCCCTGACCGCCAACAGTCGCACCTTACCACAAATGGCTCGATCTCGAACGATCGTCATTCGAAGTAAGGCGCTTGACCTCGAACGGTCCCATTCCATCTTTTGCCGTGAACGGCACCGGCCTTGAACGGTCACATTTCACCGAAGATGACTCGATCCCGAACGATCGACGCATGGATTTACACGCTTGACCGCGCACGGTCGCACTTCACCTCAAATGACTCGATCACGAACGATCGCCATTTGAAGTTAGGCGCTTGACCATGAATGGCCGCGCTTCATCCCTAATAGCTCGATCCCGAACGATCGTCATTTGAGGACATATGAAACTGTAAATTCCTTTGCAGGACATCAACAGGATATGAACATCCAGCTCATGGCATTACAAACACGCCTTCCTACCGCAAGGCATGAGGACATCAACAGGATATGAACATCCAGCTCATGGCATTACAAAACACGCCTTTCTACCGCAAGGCATGTTTTGGGGGGCAAAGTGTTATCCCATTTTTTGTCAAAACTGGAACATCAATGTTATGTGCGTTCCCACCACGACCGAACCAAGAAGAAGCAAGCAAGCGTATATAAGTCCGGAATTTCACTCATACTAGTTGAAGTATATAAGGGTCATTCAACACTCGAATCCCCAAGTTTTCATTTAGCAATTCAAATACGAGAGTGTCGTTCGGTACTCGCAAACCCTTCATATTCGTTTGGTAGACCGAAGTTATCAAGATCATTCGGTATGAGTCCATCCGGTGGCACAAGGTCGAAGGGCCATTCAGCACTCAAGCTACCGAACTCATTCGGTAGGACAAGGAAAGAGGCCATTCGGCAATGTACTTCTCAGCTCATTCGGTACTCATTCCACGTGCAGCCTCTACCACCGGTCCAAACCCTTCCCAAGCAACGCTGGTCCACACCATCTCCAAGCAACGCCGATCCACGCCAACATGCCTCCATGCTCCGCCGAACCAACATGCCTCCAAGCTCTGCCGAACCAACATGCCTCCAAGCTCCTCTATAACCGAACCAACCCACGTCCACTCACCACCGGACCAACTGCCACCGAACCACAACTCCAACAACCCACTACCGGACCACCCTACACCGAACCAGGTGACCACCGAACCAAAGCTTCTCCATCCTTCTCTCCAAGCACGACCGAACCAAGGAACGCCGAACCAGATGTGCCAGGCCAGATTGCTTCAGCCCAGGCCCGCCAGCAGCTATATACATCCAGGACCCCTGCCCCCATCCTCACTCTATAAATAGAGGGACAAGGGTACAACAATGGGGGACAAGGAGAGCTCAAGCACGGAAGGAACTTTCAAACAACTTTCAGTTACTTGTAATCAAAGCTTTGTACTTGTAATCTGAGGAGAAAAAGGAGAATAACATATAAAGTGGACGTAGGCACGTTCTGGCCGAACCACTATAAATCTGTGTGTCTTTTACAGTTTAGTCTCTGCTTTTTATATATTTGCGTAAATCACCCAAATCACTAAAAACAACATAAAATCGACTAGTTCACACGACTTTGGGTGTTTGTGGCCATTTTTTGCGCAAAAAATAATTGTCACTTAAACACATATACACTTGTATAAACGAACCAAAACAACATATATTAACAAGATTTCAACACAATAAAATTATACAATCATATTTCTCTGTCTAATAAAATACTTTACAATAAATACAAGATAATTTTATCTAT
This sequence comes from Allium cepa, assembly GCA_030765085.1. Classification (NCBI taxonomy): domain Eukaryota; kingdom Viridiplantae; phylum Streptophyta; class Magnoliopsida; order Asparagales; family Amaryllidaceae; genus Allium; species Allium cepa. The sequence goes on from CM060932.1 coordinate 173,641,389, forward strand.
AATTATTTTTCATTATTAAAACTCTTATTTTTACTAAATACACAATTTACACTATAATTTACACAAATACTATTTTTAACACCAAAAATTACACAAAAATTATTTTCTTGCATAATTAAATTCAAATAACCATATTAACATCATTTTTACCCTTCAAATATTATTTTTAAACAAAATTCCATCTTTTTATTTATAACGTACACATATTAAATTTTATTACTTCCCTAAAATTTACAAAAATCAATATTTGGCAATAATTTGCAAAATTATTGCACCTTATCAAATTAAAATCCTATAATGCTCATTTTCATCCAAAATAGCACAATAATTTTTTTTTCTAAAAACTTTGTTTCCAATATTTTACATTTATTTCAACAAATTATTATAGAGTTGATTCTTTTTATCTTCTGTGTAATTCAATAAATCACCAAATTAACATATTTCCATCTTTCACCATTTATTACCAACATTATCATATTAACTCTATTTTATTCTATCCAAATTTAATGTTTATTCAAAATAAACAATTTTAAATCTCCAATTTCTTTTTATTTCTCCATTATTAAATTGTAACCACCGGTATAATTAAATTCCAAGTAATCAACAAAACCAAGGTTGTTACAGACTCCCCCTCTTATAAAAATTGCGTCCTCGCAATTTCTAGAGAAGAGTTGTATTCAACAAATTCATTTCATCCGACAATAGAAGATGGATAAGATAGGGTTTTAATTTCTCACCCTCAATACAAGAAAATAGAAAACTCGAAAAATATAGCTCAATAAATTCTATGGTTTTCCAAATGTAGTTATTTGGATTAGTGGACCATTGAATTTTTACAAGCGGAATATTCTTATTTCGAAGGCATTACACCTTCGAAGCAAGAACATGACTTGGAGACAACATAATAGATAAATCGGGTGAGATCAATTCTTCAGAAGCTTCACGAATAGAGTCATTATTTAATCACAACTTTATCACGGACTCCAACCTACAAGATGATAATCGATATGACTTTCCGTATAATACTATGAAGGGAGTCATAACAATATTAAATTGATAAAAATTACGGAAAGAAAACCCAATAAGGAGTAGGTGGTTTCTCCAAATATCACCTAACTCATACGGCTGCACAAATGCAAGTTGTAAAATAATTGCACAAAGGCAAGTTAACACAAGGAATGGATTTTTATACTCTCTTTTACCAATCAAATATTTTTTTTTAAAACCCAATATCTTCAAAAATTAAATTCTCAATTTTCAACACTTGAAAATTTCTCAAAGCTTCTTACATAGAATTTAATTAAATTTAGTTACTCTTTATTTAGAATAAATAAAAATTTTGAGTTGTCTATTCTCTAGTTCTTCTATAAACATAGTTTAGTTTGTAACACATAAAATTTTCAAATTCGTTTCTCAAATTTTCCAAGTGTTAGAAATTTCTAGAAAAAAAATCGGCAGAGTCTCCTTTGCATGGAGGGTCATTTGCAATATTACAAAAATAATTTATGTAATATACATCGACCATTAGGTCGGAACATAACATATATCAACAATCTAATACTTGAAAACTTAATCTGAATCCATACCTTTTTTTTTAGCATTTTAAAGCGAGTTTGCTCAATTATAAATATAATCTTTTTGCTCAAAATATAGTCCAACTATCATATTTCACCTGCAACTAACTCAATTAGATGATATTAGTTCATATTTACAAATAAGAAGTATTACAATTCACTATTAACGGAAATAGTCATTTTTTCATTTCAGACCTGCTGTAAAGAAGACAGGTTTTGACATAGCAAACCATAAAATCTGAAGAAACTTATAAAATGAAAGTTGTTCCTCTGTGCTTTCCAGAAATATAAAGATCATCAAAATCTGATTTATGGTTTGAAAGTTATGCAAAATTTACTTTCATCTTAAATCTTGAAAATTTCATAATAAGGCAGAAATGTCTATCAATTTTCAAACCCATTTTAGATTCAATTAATAGCAAAATCTTTTAAAGTGGTATGATGAAACTTTATAGCTTACTGAAAGCTATTTCATTTGCAAAAAGATTTAGCTCATTTGGAGTGTTGAATCTCAAGTTAACGCTGTTTTAGTATTGCACTTTTTCAAATAAAATTTCAGCTTTTAACTCCAATTTTAAAATTTGAATTTTCAAACCTTTCCAAATTCAAACTACATTTTCAAAACATGCTCTTTTTGTGAATTCATTTATTCAAGATCCTCCTTGAAGAAAGCTAAGCCATTCAAATTTTATAAATAACTTCAAGTAATTATCTTTTTAAAAGAAACTATTCACTACTTGAAAATATTTTCATTAACTCACTAAATAAACTTTTCAAACTATTAATTTAAAAGATTCATTTTGAAAGAGATAACTAATCTTTTCAATTAATAAGAGAGAATCATTAATTAAAAATAAATTTTGGATTTAAATATAAATTTAAAAATTATTCTTACAGTTTTTAAGGATTGTATCTCACGTCTATTTATTTATTATACCTTACCTTATTTACTTTAGCCTTTTAAAATAAATAAACTATTTAAATTCCTATTTTCTCTAGTCTCAAATTAATTTCCATATTTTTGTTAATATAAAATTAATTAGAGTTGGTAATTAACTCAACCTTGTTTTCAAAAGAATTCTAAAATTTCATTTCAACAAATTTTAATACCATCAAAGTTTAAGACAAACCTGTTCACCAATTCACTTTGATTTATTGTCAAACTTTTACTTATTACCACTCACTTTTATTGTGTCTGAATGTCTCGACATAGCGTTTAGGAAATTCTTATCGATGATGTTGATCAGGCGCATCGACCAGAATTCTTAAAGCACTTGATGGACAATCTAACACAAAATCATTTTCTAACTGATAAACATGCCTCTTATTTAATTTTTACAAAATACTCTTAGCTTGTCCCAATACAATAATCCAATTATTCTTATATGTTTATCTTGAATGAGAAAGAATTGCAATTTAAATTTTATTACTTTACTCATTTCCTTAGTAAACATCCTCGTGTGAAAACGACTAACAGGCTAAGAACCAGAAATGAGGTCAATAAGAACTCCATTGCTCGTTTGGGTGGCTAACCCGGATTGGACTCAAATACATCAATTGAATCACAAACAATAGGAATTCAAGATACATCATCCTCATCTCGAGACTCAAGAGCAATCAAAGATACTTTGGACTAACCATCTACAATTTAAAGAACAAGTGATAACTGATCAGTTGAATTATGATAACTAAGGTATAGGATCCTTTCAAAACATAGGATTCGGGCTTGATAACATGCAAGCCAATCCATCCCCAAATTCACATCAAACCCAAGATAGCAAATAACGTGAAAATTCGCACGAAAAGAAAATTACATGGAACATCCTCAATATTCTCACATAACATGCCAAGTACTGTGGATCCCCTCAATATGATTTGCAATCCTCAAGGAAGTAACAAGACAAGGAACATCAAATGATATAACTTCAACAAACACCTTCAATACGAATGAGGGTAAAGCAACTATATTGAAGAAATCTCGAATACAACGATCACGACGAGGATTAGTCATAGGGTAAGATATTATTAGTTCAATTATGGAATACTACGGAATAAAATATATTCCTAGACATATTCCCAACTTATATATACCCTAAAGGACTCAAAAAAAAAGTTAAGGACATAGTTATTAGGGAAAATGTAACAATTATATTGTACTTTGATGTACCGTAATATATGTTATGTTCTGTGTTTATCATATTTTGTTTTGAATTCAGCTCTGATACCATGCTGTAGCGCCCCACCCCGAGACCCACCTTATTAAAGAGAATTAACGAGTAATTCCGTTTACTAAAGAGGAGAATAGGGCTGGTTAAGGACGACCATCTATAACTTTGTCTTAAACATCTACTAAATACGTCGATAAATGCACTATGATTTTTCTTTTCTATCTCAATGGATCGACATACACAGTAGATGCTTAATCCAAAACTATAGGTGGCTAACGGATCTATCAAAACAAAATACAATAACTAAATGTAAAGCACATCACAGAACAGTAATCAACATCATATATATACATATACACTGATACATGTTTAGTACAATACAATATGAATACAATAAAGGTGGTATTCGACCACACTATCAACATCGAATCAAATATAAATACATCAGAGTCAAGCGGAAAGAAATATAATCTACACAAAAGTGCTAGGCTGATATTCAAGCAGATGCATCAAAGCTATGTCCTGAAACTGATATCTAACCTGAAACAACTCGGTCTAACCCGAGTATAAAATACACGGGTCAATCTAGCTAAAACAGTCAGTTAGTAAGGATAGGCGATGATATGAAGCATAAGATACAAGGTGATAATTCTTCTCAAATGAGAAGAGGCAATAGAAAGAACACATACTCATGACTTAAGTGAAACAATGTCACTTAAGTATACAAAGGCCTCAAAAGAGGTAAACTCAACAATAATACTCAAATAATATAAACATTCGCCTCATATCATCGGCGATATCCCAAAATGTATACATGGTTTTCATGAACGAAATCTCTTCAAAAGGAGAAACATCAATACAAACTCTCGCCAAAATGGAAAACATAAAACATTCTTATATAGGATGATTTAAAACTCAAATATAGAAGAATCTCCAAATTCAGTTATATCACATCTCCTCGGTATAATTGTATATAAATATAAATCTCAACTCGCCAAAATGGCAAAACCCAGAACATCCTATAAAATGATGAAATCATCCAAACTCATAACTCAAGGAACTCAATAAGAGTTCAAAACATCATAAATGAAATCACCATATACATAACATCTCATATTGCACTAGGTATCGATGTAATAAAACATCTTAAAATGGTGAAATCGCAATAAAACAGAAAACTCAGAAAACCCGGATTGGCCAAATCCCCGATTGCAATGCCAAAGCAATGCTGCACGTGCTAAACTCAGATGGCCGAAGCCTCAGACAAGGTCGCTAACACCTCCCAAAGCAGTTCGTCCTCATGACAAGGTCGCTGACACCTCTCCAAGCCGTTTTGTCAACCCTAACAAGGTCGCTAACACCTCCCAAAGCAGTTCGTCCTCATGACAAGGTCGCTAACACCTCTCAAAGCAGTTTTGTTAGGTAAACATCGTGAATGTGTCACAAACTCACGGATAGGAACCCAAAAATTGTTAACGTGTGTCCCATACCACACGTTCGCACTTAACGATTTACTAACCACTAGTCGATGCCACAATGGAAACATCATAAAACTCAGAAAATTATGTTTCGCCTAGTCTCATTGGCGAGTGATAAAGAGACACCATACTTGTCTCATCTCATCGACAAGTATTAAATGGCATCGTAACTTGTCTCATCTCATCGACAAGTGAATACATCGTGATGGTTCCTCATAAACCATAAATCTCAAAGTAGAAATCTCAAACCATAAAACTCGCCAAATATTGGCCTTCCCAGATAATTCCTAAATATCGGAATTATAATCTCAAAAACCCGACACAAATTTGGCTAAGTAACTCAAAAATTATAACCCGAATAGTTTCGATCGTATAAGTCGGGAATTAACCGAAATAGTAAACGCACATGTCCCATACCACGTGTTTTACTAAATCGTTTAATTCTCTTTCTCATATGTTCGAATAGTGCAAAAGTGTATGTTTTATATTTAAATAGTTTACTAGAGAAAACAAGGTTTTAAAACTTTTTTTCCCGAAAATATTAATAAACCAATATTTGAACTTCCTTTATTATAAAAAAATAAATAGATTTTATATTAGAAAACTAATTTTAAAATACCATATATTAATAATTTGAAATGTTCTTTTATTTTAAAAAATCACTTCAAAATGGTTTAGTGAAAACCGTGTTCGAAAATAATGAAAAACAAGAAAGATAACTCAAGACCGGTAACTTGAATTCAATACGAATTCAATTCAAATTTAACCCAAAATCAATCCAAATTCTATTTAAATTTGATTTTCAAATTCTCTAAATATAGCTAGACTGTTGATAGGCATCATAGCTCTAAAAATATCTCAAAAACAACATCAAAATAGAACAAGAGTGAGAGCAAAAATAAGCTACTACAATCCTTAGGTCAATTATTGTTATAGTTGTCGTTTTGCTCTCGGGATAGAGACAAACAAACGTTCTTTTGACCAAGATAACTTTCAAATTTCAGAAAACTCAAAACATGAAACTTTAATTACATATTCTATGCTTTCCGGAACATCTAAAATTATTGAATTTGGATAAGAAACGTGAAAGATATGGCCAATATAATTTTCAGATTTGAAATTCACTGTTGTTGTCGTTTATTCTCAGGACAGCAGCAAAGAAATAAGGTTTCGGCTATCTTACCCATAAAATTTTGCAAAACTCAAAACAAAAAAGTTTTAGAAAATGGTTTGTGCTTTACAGAACATCAAGAATTATCTAAATCCGATTAGAAACGAGGAAGATACATCTAATTTACTAACTGCATTTAGTTTAGACAATGTAATTATCAAATAGACAGAGCTGAGAGTTTTTGGTAGAATTTCAGTCAACCTCTGCACAAAATTTGCAAATATATTCAACATGAAAGTTGTCACATATAAATCAAGGTTTCCAAAACATTAAAAATTATTGAATTCTGAATAAAAATGAAAAAGATATGGCTGAATCAATTTCGAATTCAAACTCAGGAAATTTAGTAAAAGACAGAATTATACCCTTATTTTCAATTCTATTTCAGGTCATCAAAAATGCGAAATCTTGAGAAATGATCAAAACAAAAACTGTTCCTTATTGAATCTAGTTTCTAACAAAAAAAGATTGACCTCAAACGGATAAGAAACATGAAAGTTATTGCTATTTTACTATAGCTCATCCGTATTATATTTCAGCAATCATCCAAAGTAAACATTAGGTATAATTACAGTAAACGATTTCTTTCTTATCTTTGCAATTACAGTCAAGATCTAGCTAGAAATGTGAGTTAATAAACTCACCTTTGCAAATAGAAGAGCAAACTCGAGCAAAGTTGAAGAAAGATGAAGGCTTTGAGTTAGAACAAGCTTCAGGAACCCGTATAAAAATAGAACAAAGACATGCAACCAAGAAAAACCCAATTACATACAATCAAATTTTGCTAAATTGAAATTTGATGAATTAGAGATGGGATTTTGTAGAAATTACCTAAATATAATGCCTTAGTTTGATTAATTTCAGCAAATAATTGAAGAATTTGGTGGATTTGAGGCTAGGTTTGAAAGAGGAAAGAATGTTTTCCTGTTTTCTCTTTTCTTTTGTTTTCTGGGAATGAGAATGTACTGTACGTACATTATTTTGAGAAGAAAGACTTTCTTCTTCAGGCTAGTTTAGTTAAATGGGCTTAGACCCATTAACAAAAATGAATTTGTTAATTTTAATTATCACTTAAACACATATACACTTGTATAAACGAACCAAAACAACATATATTAACAAGATTTCAACACAATAAAATTATACAATCATATTTCTCTGTCTAATAAAATACTTTACAATAAATACAAGATAATTTTATCTATAATTATTTTTCATTTTTAAAACTCTTATTTTTACTAAATACACAATTTACACTATAATTTACACAAATACTATTTTTAAATCCAAAAATTACACAAAAATTATTTTCTTGCATAATTAAATTCAAATAACCATATTAACATCATTTTTACCCTTCAAATATTATTTTTAAACAAAATTCCATCTTTTTATTTATAACATACACATATTAAATTTTATTACTTCCCTAAAATTTACAAAAATCAATATTTGGCAATAATTTGCAAAATTATTGCACCTTATCAAATTAAAATCCTATAATGCTCATTTTCATCCAAAATAGCACAATAATTTTTTTTTTTCTAAAAACTTTGTTTCCAATATTTTACATTTATTTCAACAAATTATTATAGAGTTGATTCTTTTTATCTTCTATGTAATTCAATAAATCACCAAATTAACATATTTCCATCTTTCACCATTTATTACCAACATTATCATATTAACTCTATTTTATTCTTTCCAAATTTAATGTTTATTCAAAATAAAAAATTTTAAATCTCCAATTTCTTTTTATTTCTCCATTATTAAATTGTAACCACCGGTATAATTAAATTCCAAGTAATCAACAAAACCAAGGTTGTTACAAACCTTTTTAGCAGTTTTATTTACAATTATTAGAATTATTTTCAGTCTATTTCTTTCTAGCTATTTCTTCAGTTAATTTTAGTTAATTGTAGCTTTTCCATTTATTTACAGTATTTTAATCCATTTACTGTTGTTTATGTGTTATTTACATCTTATTCTTATGCCTTGGATTTTCTTCTATTTTCAATTTTCTTTTATTTCTCCTTTTTCTTCATGTATGGATTAGAATAGAACTAACATGAAATTGGATTAAATTATAAAAATTTTGAAATAACGAAAGATAAGATGTAAATTATAAAGACTACAATAAAATGGAATTAAAACTGAATTTATGCCATATAATGATATTAATTGGACTGAATTAAAGAGATTGGCCTATTTATAATTATGGGATGTAAATTATAAAGATTGTAATATAAATGGAATTCGATTGAAATTATGCCAAATTATAATTAGAATTGGACTAATCAATTGGTCGTGTTATAACTTAGAATTATAACTAAAAAAGAGTAAAAGATGAAAGAGGCTTATTTTCACACTTAGACCTTGGGTTAAGTAAAAAACATGATTATAACGTAGATTATAATAAGAAAAACAATAGAACAAGGCTTATTTTAAGACTTGGGATAAATTAATAAGCACAAATAGTAGTGAAAAGTGTACAGGCTTATTTAAATAATTTACCTAAGTAAAGATGAAAGTAGCACCTATACCAAATAGCATTCCCTACTAGACAAAACGATGGTCTTACATTAACTTGAAGCGAGACGAGGGCATGCTTATGCTAAAAATGGTAGTAATTGGTCAATTAGAAGTCCAAATCACAGGGGATTTGGATAAAGGGTGCAACTAGATATTGTTAGGATGACAAGTCTGTACCAACAGCATTCCCACAATTTTCTATTAACATACAGTGATTTCATATTAGCCTGAAGTAGGATGAGGGGCACGCTTATGCTGGAGTCTGCTGGAGTTTGAGGTAATTAGAAGACCCAATAAGTGGAGCAAAAGGTAGCATGGACATGGTGGCCGTTACGCATGCAACTTCCATTTGGGTGCTCAGTAATAGCTATGAGTTCTAAGCGCTTAGTATGGGTGTCTTTCGTAAACACCGTTGCCTTATGTGTAGAGAGCTATATATGTCGTCTGGTCCACAGTTACATTCTATGTAGGGAGTTATATAGTATCTGTCCTATAGTAACTAAATGCCTTATGTGTAGGGAGCTATATATGTCATTTGGTCCGCAGTTACATTCTATGTAGGGAGTTATATAGCAGCTGGTCCGTAGGAAGGTACTACAGCGTAGCAAGCCGGTCAAAAGGGTAGGGTTACGGTTACATCCTAATTACAGGATTAGGAATTCAGCCTAATCAAAGCTGAAATCAAGGACAAGTGCAAACAATCATAGTTAACCTATCTTATAGTTAATCGTAGTTATTTCCGGTTTCTCTTTCCCATTTCCTTTGTTTTCTCTTTACACACTAGAACCATTGTAGACTCTCTTACTTTTACCTTGCTTAAAGACTCTAGTAATTACTATCATCCACCGGACAATTAGTTTGACCCACTCGTCTCTTTTCTCCTTTTTCCACCCTTAGGCAATCAAGGGACGGGACAGTAGATTGTAGCTTCTTGGAGATTTCTTGAAGGAGTTTGCTAACATGTATTTCTTTTCTTTCAGCTTTTGTTCTTTCTACTTACTGGTTTATTATGAGGGATATTATGCACTATGATTTTTGAGACTATGAGTTTTTGTTTTATGACATATATTGAATTTTTTTATACATTATGTGTGTTGGTGCCAAAATTGGTCGCTAACAACCAAATACAGATGAAAGCACCAAATACAATCACAGATTACAGATAGGATGTATGTAAAGAGTATAAATTTAAAGAACAGTCAAAATTAAAAAGAAAGCAGTAAAGACACAGAATTTATAGTGGTTCGGCTGACTCCGGCATACACCCACGCAAGAAATTTCCTTTTTATGGATGTTTGAATCAATTATAGTTACAATCCAGAGTTTTCAGAACAACAGTGGCAGAGCAGCCTTTTTGTACAAGACGAAGGAAAACATAATGAAGATCTCTTTTATGAAGCCTCACATGCCGTATTTATAGATAAATCCAGAGTTACTGGGCTTCCTGAGTTGTCCGGGCCTCTTAGGACCATAGCCAAGCCAACATCCTTCATCACGACCGACCCACACTGCCGTGCCGACCGGCCTATGCCGAACCACCCCACTAATGACTGAACCATGCACAATCTTCCAACCTTCACCGAGCGGCACTCCAAGCCACCGCACCAATCCACCTAATACCCCACCGAGCTACCTGAGTGATGTCCCGAAGTCACATACCTCAAGACTCGAAGTAACTGAACCATACACTCTTGCCGACCTGAAGTTCTCATCTTGGCCGATCTAGAAATGCCAAACCGCATGTGTCGAGCCCTACCGACCGAACCGTACCACCAAAGCTGAACGACCTCTCCCGGCCGAACCGCACCACCACATCACCACACTGGGACACATCTTCCTGACTGTACCATCACACCGAGCCTCCCATGCCGAACGAGCCACGAAGTCCAGATTGAAGCCGACCAACATCGTCTTGCTGACCCAAACTACACTAAGCCACACATGCCGACTGAGCCACGAACCCATGTCATCTAGCCAACCTAAACCATACCGAGCCACCTCCAATGCCGAACCGTGCAACCACAATACCGAGCCACAACAACGAACCTCAATGCCGAGCGGCCCATCCAAGCGAGCTTCATCCATTTAAACTGAATCCATCATATTCTAGCCTCGATAACCGTAAGTTGGTTAGGTTGAATCCGCCAGTTTATGGCCTTGACAAAAGGTGGGTTAACATTTGCCCCCCAAAACATGCCTTACTTACTGAATGGTGTGTTTTTAATAGCCCCAAATCCGATGTTCGAAGTCTATGTTTCATTCATAACCATAACATTCGACCCATAATCCAATATAATACCAAGCCATCCTATCTGTCCACCAAATTTTAATCCATCAATAACCAATAGCCAAATCTATGGCATTTCTAGGTTGTTATCCAAATTTGAGGCCGCTCCGGGCCCTTTACCAGGTCCACTTATCCTTAGCCAAAATCTGAATCCCTTACCTCTCTGGGTTTGGTCGTTGAATCCGTAGACCTCGTCGAGTCACGTTATCCTGTTCCAACCTCGACTCTCCGTTCATGGGCTTGTATGTTCTCCAGCCTCGACTCTCCGGTCAAGGACTTCTTATATTTTCCAGCCTCAGCTCTCCGGCCCAGGATATTTTATATTTTTCGACATCGGCTCTCCGGCCAAGGACTTTTTATATTCTTCGGCCTCGGCTCTTCGGCCATGGACTTTTTATATTCTCCGACCTCGGCTTTCCGGCCAAGGACATTTTATATTCTCCGGCCTTGGCTCTTCGGCCAAGGAGTTTTTATATTCTCCGGCCAAGGACTTTTTATATTCTCCGACCTTGGCTCTTTGGCCAAGGAGTTTTTATATTCTCCGACCTCGGCTCTTCGACGAAGGATTTTTATATTCTCCGGCCTCGGCCCTCCGGCCAAGAACTTTTTATATTCACAGGCCTCGGCTCTCCGGCCAAGGACTTTTTATATTCTCCAACCTCTGCTCTCTGACGAAGGACTTTTTATATGGTATTCGAATCTATTCCATCGCTCTCCAGTGATGGGACTCGTAACTTGCGATTACTGCCCCGTCTCTCCAGTCGGGACCGTGATCGGGAGACCTATATTATATATTACAGTGATCCAAATATGATCATTAAAGAACTTAGTTATCAAAGCTAAAGTTCATACAACAAAGGGTATTAAATGTCCAATGTACCAAAGAAGAAACCAGATTTGCAGAAGAAGAAAAACAGAATTTCATAAACCCAAGCAATACAGTTTTTTGTCATCTCAGAGCACGCCTACGGACCGTCCTTGATCCCGTACGTGTGTAGGTGACCTAGCCGTATTACTTTGAGTTCTGTTAGTTATTCAGAACCACAAAACCATTCAGTTGATAATAAGCTGGCGGTGACTAGATCCATCCCACCTTCATTTGAAGGTAGGAAGTGGCCGCTCCCGTTCCACGGCTACAGCTCGATTCCTTATGTACTGTTGCAGGTGACCATTCCTTACATGCTTCTCCACGATATCTTTCAAATTCCTGCAATCGTTTGTTTTGTGCCCATCTAGCTCATGAAATAGGCAATGCTTTCTCGATGCCCGCTCGTATTTAGAAAGTTCCCTCCTTGCCGGCCTTCGATACTGAGGCACACTCGAGTATCCAAGTAATTCCTTTCTAGAGACTCAGTTAAATCTTTGAAGTGCTACCGTTGCCATTCATTTTCTTTTTTCCTTTATCATCTTATTTTGGATCCTCCTTGGGTGGACCTTCACCCCATTCTGCACAAGCTTTGGCTTCTCTCCCTGCTCTCTCAGCCTACGCATCTTCCTGCCCCAGGAAACTTTCCGCCTTATGGTAGAACTCCTCGAGATCCCCCGGTGGGTCTCGTTCCAACGATATCTTGAAATCCGAATTATCTGCAATTCCTGAAACTGTTGCCATCAAAACCATCGATGGATCAGACCGATCCACCGAAGCCACTGCCTCATTGAATCTGTTTAAGAAATTCCTGAGCGACTCTCCCTTCCATTGTTTCATCGATGCCAAGGTCACTACTTTCTTGGGTCTGACTATATAGACTCGAAAATGCCTCATAACCTTTCAATTAGTTCATTCCAAGTGTCAATAGAACCACTCTCTAGCTTTTTGAACCATATAGCTGCAATACCCGTCAAATACAAAGGGAAGCATCGATCCATGACCTCTTTTGATGCCCCAGTACTTCCATATGTCCCATTTACCTCGTCAAGTGAAAGGCAGGATCCGTTCTCCTGTCATACATCTCCAACACTGGTAGCCTAAAATCCGATGGGTTCCTAGCTCGCCTGATAGTAGGAGTAAAGGGAATCATATTCACATCCTCCAAGTCTTTATTTACCAATCCACCTCTCACAACTCGTCTGACCATCTCCGTTGATCTATCATTATCGCCAAGTTGTAATCCTTGTCCGCTGCCTCCGATCTGTCCCCCGAGTTCACAAGGGAATCCTGGCACATACTCCTCGTCACGTACTCCAGTATTCCTGTTAGCGTCGGGCTGCACAGCGTCGCCTGGTATCCCTCCATGGATTGGTCCAGCATTTCTGGTGGTGTGCCCCCAAGTCTAAGTCCATCCAAGTTGATAGCCGTCTGCTGATTGGAGGCTGCCCCTGGTGAACCACTCCATCTGCTTGCTTGTGGGGTGCTTCTGATCCAACTCCACGGATCTGAACTCCTATAGCTCATGCTTGTCCAAATTGTCTGAGAAGAGTCTGTATCCTCTCCTCTTATCTTTTTTGTAACGACACGGAATTTTGAGCAATATCAATTTAATAATCTTTGATAATAATTAAATTAATTTGATCATTTTATACTCTAAATTGACAAGTTAAAATTCTTTCAAAGTTAAATAATAATAATTTGTTAATATCTACCAACATTTTTCTTGACAATATAAATTGGCAAGTCTAATTCTTTTGAAAATTAATAATATTTTAATTTGAAAATATTTGTTTTGGCAATTTAAAATTGGTAAGAATTACTTTTCAAAAGCTAATCAAAATATTTTCTATTTATAATATATATATATATATATATATATTGATATATATAGTAAATAGGAAGTCTTTATGTAATAAAAGCTCTATATTCAAATTGTAATATATATGAATGTATATATTGTGATTTGAAATTGTGTTTTAAAATTTAATATAGAAATTATCAAATCTAATGTTAAAATGTTTTCTATTTATAATGTAAATGTGTGGGTATATATATATATATATATTTGTATATATATTAGAAATAGGAAAAAATATTGATTTGAATTTAATAAGTGTTTTCAAACTTTATTATATATATATAATTTTTAATTTGAAATGTTAATTTGATTTAATACTTTTTGAAATTGATATTTAAGATTTAAATTTTAATAACAAAGTTAATTTCTTAATTATTATAAACATATATTTTAAGCTTTTGTTTTAAATAAGATTTAAGTTAAAGGTTCATTTGTTTTAATATCCATTTTAATTTTTCCATAAGATAAGTTTGTTTTAAATTTTTTATATAAAGAATTAAAATAGATATCTCAAGCATATAAACATTTAGTTGAATCAAAATATAAGTTATTTGAATTCACATAAATATTCATTAAAAGATAATTATACACATTTTATAATCATATGAATATTTCATAATTACATATACATAGTTTAAATAAATTATAAATAAGAAAATAACATTTAAAATATTAATTAAACATTAAAAACATTTGTAAAACATTAATAAACATTAAACAACACTTGTAAACATTATAATACATGTTAAAAACACTTGTAAGCATATAAGCTTAGGTGTAAGCTAATTAAAACATAAGAGGGGACAAATGTCAAACTCTTGATATTTTAATTTAAAATCTAAAATTGTAAAATAAGAAGAAATCTACTCTTAAACTTTCAGCTGAATATTATCTTCGTTTAAACAAAAATGTAGAACAAATCAAAGATGAAAGAGAGACATAAAAACTGTAAAATCTAAGAATGAAAAAAAAAATTTGAAAACAAAGAAGATAAAAAGCAAGATCAACAATCAGAAGGAAGAAAGCAACTAGATGTAAAATTCATCAAGAAAACAATTCAGTAATCAACTGCAACTAGATTGTTTTCAACATGCAAGAGAAAATTGGAAGAGCTAATGAAAATTAATTCAAGAATTTGGAAAATGCAGTCATTAACTCATGCTCTGTTCTCTGCAAACAAAGTTGAGTAAATGGAATCTTTTAAAAACAGTTAAATCTTGATTTCAACTTATTATTGCGATGATAGCATGATGTTATAAGAAATATTTGATTTAAATTTGATGCATGTTTGAATTGTGTATATTGAATGCCTGTATAGTTAAAAAAAATGTTACTGTGTTTATAATCAGTTTCAAATTTTATAATAAAATTCAATAACTAGTTTTTGAATTCGAATGGGACTTGGAATTGTAAATAGAAGTTGTTTGTAATCAAGTAAGCTATCATCTAAAAATAATTTTTTAAAAGATGAATAATTGGTTAAAAATCTTTGAATTTACAGCAAGGTTCAATTTGGGTCAAATTTTTATGATTTCAATTTTTAATTTTGATTTCATAATTGAATTGCAAATAGGAAATTATGATTTTTAATGCTTGAATCATAATTTTTAATTGGATAATTAGTGAGTTATTTGGGTTTATCTGTTTGGGGCTTTTTGGCCGATTCACGGCGAACTACGGCGATCTGGGTGTCGCGGTTGAGCATGGAGGTTGAGGGAATGTTGATGATCATCAGAAAAATAGTTTGGTGATTTATTATTGGATGAGGTGGCCGTTAATCGATGGGTTAGGGTTTTATATCCTGTTTTTGCCGACGTTATTCTTTTGGGTTTCGCGACGGTGAGAAGCTACTGGAGTGAATCGCGTGCGTTGCCGTGGGATTAGGTGATCGTGACGAAGCTATGGTGGAGACAGTCAGTTTTTATAGGCTTGGATTGCCGTGGAAGGTGGTTTTTTCTGGCGATGGTGGTTCAAACTGATGGGTTCGATAGTCATATTTCGATTCTCGATCATTTGTAGTTTTCTGGGTTGCGCGTTATGTTGTAGGAGTCGAGTGCTCGTGTTGGAGGCCAACGTGGAGTTCGCCGTTGACCGGCGGCGATGTGCACGTTGACGTGCACGATTTCGTGTTTCTGCAGTAGTTTTGGGGAGAAGATGGCTCGAGCTCGAAGATTACTTCGGGTACGCGATGCTTTGGCTCGAAGCAAGGATGGGTTTGGGGTAACTCGGGGTAAACACGGGGAATGTCAGTGGGTTGCTCGGGTTTTATGTTGAGTAGTTTTGTTGTTCAAGGTTTTTAAATTAACAGTAATGTTTCTTTTTTTAAATTTTTAAACAAAAGAAAACTTGATTTTGGAAATGATTAAAGTTTTAAAACCAAAAGTTACACAAGTTTAATTATAAAACTAAATTCGTTTAAAGTTAGGTTTTAAACAAGTTCTTATATTTTGGAATACAAAAATTTTAAAAATGAAATAAGTGAATACTTGAATAAAGTTTGTATTAAATTTATTTAAATAACTTTGGAAAGTTCAATGATTTAAAAAGTTTTAATTAGAATGTTTAAATTATTTTAATTATAATTGATTTTTAAAGTGTTTTATTTTAAGTAAGTTAAATAATTAAGATTAAAGATCAATTAAAATAAGGATTATCTTTAGTAATTTAGAATTTTGATTCAATTAAAGATAAATAAATTTGTGAAGATAATTAAGATAATTAAATTATTAACCATTAAAAGTTATTGGTTAATATAAATGATTTAATTAGGATAATGATTTTCTTAATTAAGAATCTTTATAATATAAGAAATTAAGGAATCATTTAATTAAATTTAAATGATTAAGTTAAATAATTAATTAAGTAATTAATTTGTGATTATTTAAAGATAATCACTTTAGAGTTAATTAAGTATAATTACTGGGTGAAGTAATTAAGTGATTAATTACTAGAGGTAATTAAGTAAAAGATAATTACTTTATGAAAGTAATTAAGTGGATGTGATTAAGGGTTAATCACTTGTGTTATTAATTAAAGAATTAATTAATACAATTAAATAAAGGTTTAAATTATTTAATTAATGGTTAATTAATAAATGGATTAAGAGTATTTAATAATGTCATTAATTACTTGTTAAAGTAATTAATTAAGAAAGAATCTAATTAATGAAAGTAATCATTAATTAATGGAAATAATTAATTAATTATTAATTAATAATTAAAGGATAATTAATCTATAATTATGTTTTAATTACTAAATGTAATTAAAGGCAATTAATCAAGTATGATTAATTAAAAGTAGTTAATCAAGAGTATTTAATTAAAAGTAATTAATCAAGTATGATTAATTAAAAGTAGTTAATCAAGAGTATTTAATTAAAAGTAATTAATCAAGTATGATTAATTAATGGGGTGATTAATCAGGTATGATTAATTTTAAAGAGTAATTAAGAGATAATTACTTGGTATAATTAAGAAGTAATTAATCAAGATGATTAATTAAATTTGTGATCGAGGAATAATTATTTAAAGTAATTTAGTTATAATTAATCAAGGATGATTAATTCAAAGTGGATAATTAAGTGATGTTTAGTTAATTAATTTGTAATTAATTAATGAATAGTAAGTTGGATCAATGATAATCCAAGGGATTAAGTAAGAATTAATTTAATTAAGGATTAATTAAATTAATTAAGATTGGATCAACTTGTTATTGTTGATTAATGATTGGATGATAAGTATCATTGGATGAGTTAATGATATTGGATGATATCGTATGTCATTGGTTGATACGTGATGATATGAATGTGATATATCTGAGATGTGATATGTATGCTGCTTTGTGATATGTATGGATGAATGTGATATCTGTGTAATGTGAATCATCCATTTATGTTAGGTGATATTCTGAATATCTACTATTTAAAACCCTTAAGTACAACTTGGACATTAAAATGGCGTTTGGATTCGGTGAGACCGGGATCGGGTTTCCATATTTGGATATCCGAAAACCACACCGATCCAAAATAAACGTTAAGTCGTGAATCCAAGTGGAGTGCAAGTGAAGACTCAAGGTGTAAGAACTATTTGTCAATATAAATCTGGGGGTGATTCTGTGTTGAGTTTAACGGAGGTAGTATTTACAGGTTCGAGATGGTGATTTAGAGTGCAAGGGCTATGGTCGTTGACTCTGAGGGTGATCCCAAAAATGAGTGCAACGAGATAGTGCCTTCGGTTCCGTTCGAACTCGGAACGGACTTGTATGGATTGAATGCTTTCAGAACATCGTCAGGTGGACAATGAGCATTCTAAGTGGGTCATGCCCTAGTAGGACGAGATTTACCCCTGTCTAGTTGTCCCTTTTTATTTCGGCTTTGTGGGCGGTTGGATCTGCAGCCAACTGCGGGGTGGTCTTGTTCGGGACTGTTCAGTAAGGAATGGTCCCGACCTTGTGTTGCAGGGGACCGGGAGTGGTCCTCGGTACGGTGATCTAGGCCACGTACTGTGACGGGCGGTACCCCAGTAGCCCTGCCATTGATGGAAACCCATTCTTCCTATGAGACCCTTCGATTTTGTTTGTATTACCCACTTTTGTGGCTAGTAGCTGGAATTTAATAAATGTAACAATTTCGGCTATTTCATATTTACTTGAAAACCCTAGACACTATTATAATATCACTGGATTTCCTATCAAATGTTTTGGTTAGCGTAAGGTAAAAACTTTTCCATGTTTATGTGTGGGAAGTCTTACGTGATACCTTTTCTTTTCAAAGGATTTTCTTAAGTTAAGCAATTTTAAACCGTTTACTCACACTAGACCCCTGTCTGACCCGAGTCTTTATTTTCTGTTTTATTAAACTCTTGCGTATTTGTAATTTTAAATATATATATATATATATATATATATATATATATATATATATATATATTTCTACCTATCTGTTGGGTTACCTGTTCAGGTTTTCCAATATAAGTTATAGAGGTAGATAAGCTAGGAGTGCGTGGAACACGACTACCACTAATGGTAGAGGCTTATATGTTGTGGTTGGAGGTGTATCTGTCGAGATTGTAGACCTAATACTGTCTCGAATAAGCTTTGTAGATTGGTGAAAGGATTTCATTGATCCCAGAGGAAGTCTTTTCAAGGATTGGAGTATATTCTTGAACTATGAGGTTGATTTGCTCTCGAGTGAGCGGATTTCCAAGAGTTGTATCTGTCAGCTGAGCAGAAGCAAGTGATGGTATCTTGGTGGCTTTAGGAAGGAATAACTGTGTGATGGGATGCAGTATCCATAGATGGTTCTGAAGATGTTCTTTTGGGGCAAGATTTTGATGGTATTGAAGGAACGTTGATGCCTACTGCAGGGAAGATTCAGATGTTTAGGGATTTTCGGGATCCCAAGTAAGGGAATCTTATCTATAGTGAAGTATGAGGCGAAGGTCGATGAGTTACCTCATTTCGGACATGGTCTCATTGTTTTCCTTAAGAAGAACAAGTGGTTGGTGTATGGTTTGGAGCCGAGTTTCTTGAGAAGATGTATGCCCCTCTCAAAGATCTTTTAGTAGAATTGGGTGATAGCTTTGAGTTTCAAGGAGCTTTTGGTTAAGGATGATCTTTTGGCTTAGCAGTAACATTGAAGTGAAGTTTGGAAGTAGCATCGTGGATCCGTTTCTTCGATGATTCTGAAATCTTTGGGATTCTACTATCAGTAGTCCAGGCAGATAGTGAAGGCTTATCCATTTCTTCAGGAAGCTCGGTAGAGCAGGATATTTGTAGGAGGTGATCTATCAGTTTTTCTGGTAGATAAGCCATTCTTGAAGATTGATCTCGATTAGTAAAATCTGTTCTAGTTGGTGAAGATAGTTCTTTGGAATCTGAACTAGGTAGGATCGCAAAAGCGACTTGCTATTAGTTTGGGAGTTCATGGAATATTCTTCGGCTTGGGATTGAGGAATATCATATGGAGGTAAGAGCTATGAAAGTAGTCAGAGATTATCCTGATGTTTTTGGAGGAAATCAGAAGTTTACCCGAATCATAGATTGAGTTTTCTTATCGACTTGGATTTCCAGGAGCAGTATTGATGGTTCAAACATGTAGGGGGATGACTCTTAGAGCGAGAAGAAGTTGGTGAGGCAGCTCAGGATTCTTTGGAGAGGATTGATCCTCTAGTTATAGTTAAGTTTCTGCTGGGATGTTTTGACCAAGTAGAATGGGTCACTAAGATTTTATGAGTCGGATGTACAGTGTATGGAGAAAGTTTGTGCACGAGTTCTTCGATAGCATTCTCATCTACTCCAGATCAGAGTTGTGCAACGGAAGCGAGATAGCAGTTATTCTAGTATGGGAGCAACCGGGAGTTGCAGTTTTCTTGGATTAAAGGATTTCTACAGGAAATTCAAATATGAAGAAATTTTCAAGATTTGAAGGCAAGGTTGTCAAGTACAACTGTTTGGCTATTCCAGATAAGAGATGTAGGTCTGAAGTCCACTAATGCTTATGGAATAGAGTTGTGTTATGGATTTCGGCAAATTTTTGGGAAAGCCAGTTTGTTGAGTAGGATCAGGAAATTGGTTTGATTTGGTCCAGTTGTTCATGAAGCAATCAGCAAGGGTTAAGCTGATTAGGAAAGTTGAAGGTGACTCAGGAGCATCAGAAGAGTTACGCAGTTAAGAATTAAGGAGATTTGGAATGTAAAGTTGGAATTTGGATATTTTTTTAGTTTTATCCGATCAAAGGAGATATAAGAATGGGTAAAACTGGAGAGCTAGGTCCGGAAGTATTTAGAGATTTTTCGATGTTCTCTGGAGATTAGATTTTGATCTACAGGATTGAATTGCCAGTTCGGATAGCTGGAATTCATTATATTTCACATATCTCCGAGGAATATGTGTATGATTCTTCGTGTGATAGAATCAGCAATTCAGAAGGATCTAGCAGTTGGGCTGGTTTTGAGTTTAGTCTGATATCTTGTTCAGATTTGTAGGATCAGATGAGAGGAGTTCTTGGTTATAGTAGTATAGTTACTTAAGGTTCTATAGAGCGAGTGTTCCAGCATATGTACCTGGAAAATTCTAGATAATATTAGGAGATCTATCCAGAATTTTGTCTGGATAATTAAAATTATTTGTTTGATTTGGTTGCTATCGTTGCTATGATTGATAGTGTATGATTGATTATGTGATTGCTGTTTGAAATTTAAATTCTTTGCTGGGTTATTAAATTATCTTTGTTTTTAAATTTCGAGGACGAAATTCTTTTAAGGAAGGAGGAATGTGATGACCTAGAATTTTGAGCAATATCAATTTAATAATCTTTGATAATAATTAAATTAATTTGATCATTTTATACTATAAATTGACAAGTCAAAATTCTTTTAAAGTTAAACAATAATAATTTGTTAATATCTATCAACATTTTTCGTAAAAATATAAATCGGAATGTTTAATTCTTTTGAAAATTAATAATATTTTAATTTGGAAATATTTATTTTGGCAATTTAAAATTGGTAAGAATTATTTTTCAAAAGCTAATCAAAATATTTTCTATTTATAAAATATATATTGATATACAGTAAATAGGAAGTTTTTATGTAATAAAAGCTTTATATTCAAATTGTAATATATATGAATGTATATACTGTGATTTGAAATTGTGTTTTAAAATTTAATATAGAAATTATCAAATCTAATGTTAAAATGTTTTCTATTTATAATGTAAATGTATATATATATATATATATATATATATATTTGTATATATATTAGAAATAGGAAAAAATATTGATTTGAATTTAATAAGTGTTTTCAAACTTTATTATATATATCTAATTTGAAATTTGAAATTTGAAATGATAATTTGATTTAATACTTTTTGAAATTGATATTTAAGATTTAAATTTAAATAACAAAGTTAATTTCTTAATTATTATAAACATATATTTTAAGCTTTTGTTTTAAATAAGATTTAAGTTAAAGGTTCATTTGTTTTAATATTTTTCCGTTTTAATTTTAACGTAAGATAAGTTTGTTTTAAAATTTTTATATAAAGAATTAAAATAGATATCTCAAGCATATAAACATTTAATTGAATCAAAATATAAGTTAATTGAATTCACATGAATATTTATTACAATATAAGTATACACATTTTATAATCATATGAATATTTCATAATTACATATACATAGTTTAAATTAATTATAAATAAGAAAATAACATTTAAAATATTAATTAAACATTAAAAACATTTGTAAAACATTTAAACATTAAACAACAATTGTAAACATTATAATACATGTTAAAAACACTTGTAAGCATATAAGCTTAGGTGTAAGTTATTTAAAACATAAGAGGGGACAAATGTCCTACTCTTGATATTTTAATTTAAAATCTAAAATTGTAAAATAAGAAGAAATCTACTCTTAAACTTTCAGCTGAATATTATCTTCATTTCAACAAAAATGTAGTACAAATCAAAGATGAAAGAGAGACATAAAAACTGTAAAATCTAAGAATGAAAAAAAGAAAGAAATAAAATCTGAAAACAAAGAAGATAAAAAGCAAGATCAACAATCAGAGGGAAGAAAGCAACTAGATGTAAACTTCATCAAGCAAACAATTCAGTAGTCAACAACAACTAGATTGTTTTCAACATGTAAGAGAAAATTGGAAGAGCTAATGAAATTAATTCAAGAACCTGGAAACTGCAGTCATTAACTTCTGCTCTGTTCTCTGCAAACAAAGGTGAGTAAATGGAATCTTTTAAAAACGGTTAAATCTTGATTTCAACTTAGTATTGTGATGATGTCATGATGTTACAAGAAATATTTGATTTAAATTTGATGCATGTTTGAATTGTGTATATTGAATGCCTGTATAGTTAAAAAAAATGTTACTGTGTTTATAATCAGTTTCAAATTTTATAATAAAATTCAATAACTAGTTTTTGAATTCGAATGGGACTTGGAATTATAAATAGAAGTTGTTTGTAATCAAGTAAGCTATCATCTAAAAATAATTACAAGTTTTTAAGAGGAATAATTGGATAAAAATCTTTGAATTTACAGTAAGGTTCAATTTGGGTCAAAATTTTATGATTTCAATTTTTAATTTTAATTTTATAATTGAATTGCAAATAGGAAATTATGATTTTTAATGCTTGAATCATAATTTTTAATTGGATAATTAGTGAGTTATTTGGGTTTATCTGTTTGGGGCTTTTTGGCCGATTCACGGCGAACTACGGCGATCTGGGTGTCGCGGTTGAGCATGGAAGTTGAGGGAATGTTGATGATCATCAGAAAAATAGTTTGGTGATTTATTATTGGATGAGGTGGCCGATAATTGATGGGTTAGGGTTTTATATCCTGTTTTTGATGACGTTATTCTTTTGGGTTTCGTGATGGTGAGAAGCTACTGGAGTGGATCGCGTGCGTTGCCGTGGGATTAGGTGATCGCGACGAAGCTATGGTGGAGATAGTGGGTTTTTGTAGGCTGGGATTGCCGTGGAAGGTGGTTTTTTCTGGTGATGGTGGTTCGAACTGATGGGTTCGATAGTCATATTTCGATTCTCGATCGTTTGGAGTTTTCTGGGTTGCGCGGTATGTTGTAGGAGTCGAGCGCGATGTGTTGGAGGCCGACGTGGAGTTCGCCGTCGACCAACGGCGATGTGCATGTTGACGTGCACGATTACGTGTTTCTGCAGTAGCTTTTGGGAGAAGATGGCTCGAGCTCGAAGATTACTTCGGGTATGCTATCCTTTGGCTCGAAGCAAGGATGGGTTCGGGGTAACTCGGGGGATGTTAGTGGGTTGCTCGGGTTTTATGTTGAGTAGTTTTGTTGTTCAGGGTTTTTAAATTAACAGTAATGTTTTTTTTTTAATTTTGAAACAAAAGAAAACTTGATTTTGAAAATGATTAAAGTTTTAAAACCAAAAGTTAAACAAGATTAATTATAAAACTAAATTTGTTTAAAGTTAGGTTTTAAACAAGTTCTCATATTTTGGAATATAAAAGTTTTAAAAATGAAATAAGTGAATGCTTGAATAAAGTTTGTATTAAATTTATTTAAATAACTTTGGAAAGTTCAAAGATTTAAAAAGTTTTAATTAGAATGTTTAAATTATTTTAGTTATAATTGATTTCTAAAGTGTTTTATTTTAAATAAGTTAAATAATTAAGATTAAAGATCAATTAAAATAAGGATTATCTTTAGTAATTTAGAATTTTGATTTAATTAAAGATAATTAAATTTGTGAAGATAATTAAGATAATTGAATTGTTAACCATTAAAAGTTATTGGTTAATATAAATGATTTAATTGGGATAATGATTTTCTTAATTAAGAATCTTTATAATATAAGAAATTAAGGAATCATTTAATTAAATTTAAATGATTAAGTCAAATAATTAATTAAGTAATTAATTTGTGATTATTTAAAGATAATCACTTTAGAGTTAATTAAGTATAATTACTGGATGAAGTAATTAAATGATTAATTACTAGAGGTAATTAAGTAAAAGATAATTACTTTATGAAAGTA
Organism: Allium cepa; assembly: GCA_030765085.1. Classification (NCBI taxonomy): domain Eukaryota; kingdom Viridiplantae; phylum Streptophyta; class Magnoliopsida; order Asparagales; family Amaryllidaceae; genus Allium; species Allium cepa. The sequence continues at coordinate 173,665,865 of CM060932.1, forward strand.
ATTAAGTGGATGTGATTAAGGGTTAATCACTTGTGTTATTAATTAAAGAATTAATTAATACAATTAATTAAAGGTTTAAATTATTTAATTAATGGTTAATTAATAAAAGGATTAAGAGTATTTAATAATGTGATTAATTACTTGTTAAAGTAATTAATTAAGAAAGAATCTAATTAATGAAAGTAATCATTAATTAATGGAAATAGCTAATTAATTTTAATTAATAATTAAAGGATAATTAATCTATAATTAAGTTTTAATTACTAAATGTAATTAAAGGCAATTAATCAAGTATGATTAATTAAAAGTAGTTAATCAAGAGTATTTAATTAAAAGTAATTAATCAAGTATGATTAATTAATGAGGTGATTAATCAGGTGTGATTAATTTTAAAGAGTAATTAAGAGATAATTACTTGGTATAATTAAGAAGTAATTAATCAAGATGATTAATTAAATTTGTAATCAAGGAATAATTACTTAAAGTAATTAAGTAATAATTAATCAAGGATGATTAATTCAAAGTGGATAATTAAGTGATGTTTAGTTAATTAATTTGTAATTAATTAATGAATAGTAATTTGGATCAATGAAAATCCAAGGGATTAAGTAAGAATTAATTTAATTAAGGATTAATTAAATTAATTAAGATTGGATCAACTTGTTATTGTTGATTAATGATTGGATGATAAGTATCATTGGATGAGTTAATGATATTGGATGATATCGTATGTCATTGGTTGATATGTGATGATATGAATGTGATATATCTGAGATGTGATATATATGTTGCTTTGTGATATGTATGGATGAATGATCTATCTGTGTAATGTGAATCTTCCATTTATGTTAAGTGATATTCTGAATATTACTGTTTAAAACCCTTAAGTACAACTTGGACATTAAAATGGCGTTTGGATTCGGTGAGACCGGGATCGGGTTTCCATATTTGGATATCCGAAAACCACACCGATCCAAAATAAACGTTAGGTCGTGAATCCAAGTGGAGTGCAAGTGAAGACTTGAGGTGTAAGAACTATTCGTTAATATAACTCTGGGGGTGATTCCGTGATGAGTTCGACGGAGGTTGTACTTACAGGTTCGAGATGGTGATTTTGAGTGCAAGGGCTATGGTCGTTGACTCTGAGGGTGATTCCAAAAATGAGTGCAACGAGATAGTGCCTTCGGTTCCGTTCGAACTCGGAACGGACTTGTATGGATTGAATGCTTTCAGAACATCGTCAGGTGGACGATGAGCATTCTAAGATAGATGTGTCCTATAAAGGCAATCGCAGCCTCAAGCCTCATCAACCGGGAATGGCTAAAACAGGGGAGGTGCAACAAGGTTAAGTGGGTTATGCCCAAGTAGGACGAGATTTACCCCTGTCTAGTTGTCCCTTTTTATTTCGGCTTTGTGGGCGGTTGGATCTGCAGCCAACTGCGGGGTGGTCTTGTTAGGGACTGTTCAGTAAGGAATGGTCCCGACCTTGTGTTGCAGGGGATCGGGAATGGTCCTCGGTACGGTGATCTAGGCCACGTACTGTGACGGGCGGTACCCCAGTAGCCCTGCCATTGATGGAAACCCATTCTTCCTACGAGACCCTTCGGTTTTGTTTGTATTACCTAATTTTGTGGCTAGTAGCTGGAATTTAATAAATGTAACAATTTTGGCTATTTCATATTTACTTGAAAACCCTAGACACTATTATAATATCACTGGATTTCCTATCAAATGTTTTGGTTAGCGTAAGGTAAAAACTTTTCCATGTTTATGTGTGGGAAGTCTTACGTGATACTTTTTCTTTTCAAAGGATTTTCTAAAGTTAAGAAATTTTAAACCGTTTACTCACACCAGACCCATGTCTGACCCGAATGTTTATTTTCTATTTTATTAAACTCTTGGATACTCATATTATGTATGAGTTGTCAAGTGATTCAGGTATCCTTGATGAATTCTGGTGGAGCTTTGGAGCAGGTGGCTTTAGCGTGTAGATATATAGATAGAGTTTCCGCTGTGTGTTATTCTGTATAGTTGTTCTCGTATTGTACATTAGGCAGAAATGTTATAACTGTCTAAATTGAGATGTATAGTTGTGTACTCTGATGTGTATGATACTATATATATGTTGTATATTATACTTCATTCGTTCCGCTGTGAGATTCTGATGTGTTGTTGTTCTTTCTTCTCTTTCCTTCTTCTTCTATCTCTTTCTTTCTTAAATAGTGATGAGATTTTTTGGTGTTAGAAAGTCGGGTCGCTACATTTTTAGCATTGCTTCTATCTCATCTCTGGTGATGTAGGCAGATGCTTGACAAGCCCTAGCTCCAGAGGAGGCCTCTTGACTTCCCTCTTGATTGCTTCTTTCTGTCACTTGCTTCCTTATTGGTGGTTTATCCATTGCCTCCTAGAATCCAAGTTCCAAGCTTCAAAATCCCCGAGTGCTTGTCTTCTCAGTGGAAGCACCAAAATATTAGTGCCAAAATTGGTCACTAACACCCAAATCTTGATGAAAGCAACCAAATCAGTCACAGATTACAGATAGGATGTACGTAGGGAGTGTAAATATGAAGAACAGACAAAGTTAAAAAGATAGCAGTAAAGACACAGAATTTATAGTGGTTCGGCTGACTCCGGCCTACGTCCACTCCAAAAATTTCCTTTTTGTTGATGTTTGAATCAATTACGGTTACAATCCATAGTTTTTAGAACAACAATGGCAGGGCAGCCTTTTTGTATAAGAACGAAGGGAAACAGAATGAAGATCCCTTTTCTGAAGCCTCATATGCTGTATTTATAGGCAAATCCCAAGTTACCGGGATTCCTAAGTTGCTCGGGCCCATCATTGTAACAGCCATAGTTTTAGTGATTACCTGTAAATATTAAATTATAACGGTAGTTATAATTTAATATTGTGAATTAAAAATAAATTTGAGAGACAAAAATTTGTTAAAATTGTTTATTTCAAATAAACAATGGATTTGGAATAAATAAAATAGATATAAGATAGTTTGGCTGGTAATAAATTGTGAATAATGGTAATATGTTGGTTTGGGGATTAATTGATGTAAGTAAAGATAAAATAATTTAAATCAACATTATTTGTTGTACATAAATATAAAATGTTGAAATAAAGTTTTAAAAACTTTATTATGTTAGTTTGTAAAACAAAATTAGCATTATATGGATTTAATTTGATGAAATGCAATAATTTTGGAAATTATAGCCAAGCATTGAATTTTGTTAATTTTAATTAAACATTTGAATTTAGTATGGATAATAATATAAATAAAAATATGGAATTTGGTTTAAAAAAATAAGTTTTAATTATAGAATAATGTTAGGATGATTTATAACATTTTTATATGCAAGAAAATAATTTTTATGAAATTATTGGAGCTAAAAAATGGCGATTTAAGCATTTATTTTGTAAAATTGGTTATTTGTGTAAATTAAGAGTTTTTAATAATAAAAATATTTTTAAAACTAAAATTTATCGTTTTATACATCGGAAAATATGTTGTTCAACATGTAAGTGGATTTACATGAATTATTTGTAGAGAAAAAACTTGTAGAAAATGTGTTGTTTACTTTAGTTATATAGTGTTTATACTTGTTTGGTGCTAATTAATGTCTCATAGGCTAAATAATTAAATAACTTGGGGTCCAAAGCCCACTTAGACTAAACATAAAAATGAAAGGAAGCTTTCTTCTTCCTGTACGTACATAACTTATTTTACAGTAAAGGAGAAAGGAAGAACCCAACTCCTCTTCATAATCAAAAACCCAAATCCCCTAATTTAATTCAGATTCTTGATGTAACAATAAAAAATAAAGCCATTAATTCAGGTAATCAATTTAAAACTAAGAGTTTGTCTCAGGTTCTTTTCTATTTTTTGAAAATTGAATCACCATAGGTTGATTTCTCTTTGCATGTAGCTCAAATGGCTTCTATAGATGCTAAAGCAACAATATGAGCCTCCAAGCCTTTATTTTGATATGGATTCTAGCTGAAAATTTCTAATATCTTGCTGCCAATCCAAGGTGAGTTAATCACTCACACCGCTAGCTTTAATCTATGAGAATAATTGTTAGTTTCTATTGAATTAATTGAATGAGATGCTGAATTGCTCTCAAGTTGGTTGTTGTGCTTTGCTGAAAATTGTTTGTGGAAAAAAATTGCTGCTGTAAAACAGCAGTATCTTAGTTCATATTTACCCGAATTAGCTCAATCTTTTTGCAGTTGAAATAACATTCCATTAGCTACAACTTCTCTTTTAATTACTTTCTGAAATTTTATTGTTTATAGGGTCGAAATTTAGTTTGGATCTGATGTATACAGTTCTGCTCTGTGCAATTTGTTTTGTTGAAATCTGATCTCCAAATCACCATAACTTTTGAAAAATAAATCAAAATTGAGTGGGATTTTTTTCATTTGGAATTTATATTTATAAGGAACAAGTTTTGTGTTTTGTGTTTTTCATAATTTTGAAGTTATCTATTTCAAATTTGATTGTTTCTATTGCAATCCCGAGAGCAAAACTATTATTTGCTCTGTTGTTGAATTTGAAACTATATTAAGCATAACTCTTTCGTTTCTTAACCAAATTTAAGAACATTAGATGTTTTGGAAAGCTTAGATCATATACTACAAGTTTCATGTTTTGTATTCTTCATAATTCTGAAGTTATCTATTTATAATTTGAGTGTTTCTATTGTAATTCCGAGAGCAAAACTATTATTTGCTCTATTGTTGAATCTGAAACTAAATTAAGCATAACTTTTTCAATTTTTATCCAAATTCAATAATCTTTAATGTTCCGGAAAGGTAAGAATTTTTTCTAAAAGTTTCATGTTTTGTGGTTTCTGAAATGTTGAAGTTATATTGATCAACACTGCATTTGATCGTTGCTATCCCGAGATCAAAATGACAGCAGTGTTGAATTTAGATCTCTGATCTATTTTTATCATAACTTTCTCATTTCTTATCCAAATTTAATAATCTTAGATGTTCCGGAAAGCTTTAACTTTGTACTAAAAGTTTCATGTTTTATGTTTCTTAAAATTTCGAGGTTTGCTTGATCAAAACTGTGTTTGTTTGTCGCTGTTGCGAGAGCAAAACGACATCAATAACTATTATTGACCCGAGAATAGTATTAGTTTATTTTTGCTCTCATTCTTATTCGATTTTGATGTTGTTTTGAGATGTTTTGAGAGATATGATGCCTATCAATAGGCTAGCTATATTTGAAGAATTTGAAATTGAAATTTAAGTAGAATTTGAATTGATTTAGGGATAAATTTGAATTGAATTCGTATTGAACTCAAGTTATCGGTCTTGAGTTACCTTTCTTGTTTTTCTTTATTTTCGGGCACGGTTTCCACTAACCATTTTTTGAAGTGATTTTTGAAATATATTAAAATTTCAAATTATTATTATATAGTATTTTAAAATTATTTTTCTAATATAAAATCTACTTATTTCCTATAATAAGGGAACTTCAAATATTGGTTTTATTAATCTTTTTGGAAAGAAAAAAAGTTTTAAAAGCTTGTTTTCTCTAGTAAACTATTTTAAATATAAAACACACACTTTTGTACTATTCGAACGTATAAGAAAGAGAATTAAACGATTTAGTAAAACATGTGGTATGGGACATATGCGTTTACTATTTCGGTTAATTTCGGACTTGTACGATCGAAGCTATTTGAGTTTAATGATTCTGAGATGTTTTGCCATTTTATGGTGTATTTTGAGTTTTATAATTCCTATTTATTGGAATTATTTAAGATGGCCAATATTTGAAAAGTATTATGGTTTGAGATATCCTTTGTAGGAGTTTGATCGATGAGAACAATCACGATGTTTTATTTACATGCCAATGACATAAGGCAGGTCTTGAGTTTATGATTTCATATTTTGAGATTTATGGTTCATGAGAAACCATCATGATGTTTTCACTTGTCGATGAGATGAGACATGTTACGATGTTATTTAATGCTTGTCGATGAGATTAGACAAGTATGGTGGCTCTTTTTCACTCGTCAATGAGACTAGGCGAGATATAAATTTCTGAGTTTTATGATGTTTCTAGTATGGCATCGACTAATGGCTAGTAAACCGCTAAGTGCGAATGTGTGGTATGGGACACACGTTAACACTTTTCGGGTTCCTATCCGTGAGTTTGTGACACATTCACAATGTTTACCTAACGGAACTGCTTGAAGAGGTGTCAGCGACCTTGTCATGAGGACGAACTGCTTTGGAAGGTGTTAACGACCTTGTTAGGGCTGACAAAACGGCTTGAAGAGGTGTCAGCGACCTTGTCATGAGGACGAACTTCTTTGGGAGGTGTTAGCGACCTTGTTAGGGCTGACAAAATGGCTTGAAGAGGTGTCAGCGACCTTGTCATGAGGACGAACTGCTTTGGGAGGTGTTAGCGACCTTGTCTAAGGCTTCGGCCATCTGAGTTTAGCACATGCAGCATTGCTGCGGCATTATAATTGGGATTTGGCCAATCCGGATTTTTTGAGTTTTCTGTTTTATTGTGATTTCACCTTTTTAGGATGTTTTATTACATTGATAGCCTAGTGCTATATGAGATGTTATATATATGGTGATTTCAATTAGGATGTTTTGAACTCTTATCGAGTTCCTTGAGTTATGAGTTTAGACAATTTCCGGATTTTATAGGATATTCTGTGTTTTGCCATTTTGGCGAGTTGAGATTCAGATTTATATACATTTATACCGATGAGACGAGGTATAGTTGAGTTTGGAGATTCTTTTATATTTGAGTTTTGGATCATCCTACTTGAGAATATCTTATGTTTTCCTTTTTGGCGAGATTTTATATTAATGTTTCACCTTTTGAGGAGATTTGGTTCATGGAAACCATGTAGACATTTTGTGATGTCGCCGATGATATGAGGCGAATGTTTATATTATTTGAGTATTATTATTGAACTTACCTCTTTTGAGGTCATTGTATACTTAAGTGACATTATTTCACTTAAGTCATGAGTTGTATTCTTTCTGTTGTCTCTTCTCATCCAAAAAGAATTATCACTTTGTATCTTATGCTTCATATTGTCATCTATCATCATTAACTGATTATTTTAGCTTGACTGACCCGTGTACTTTGTACTCGGGTCAGACCGAGTTGTTTCAGGTTAGCTATCAGTTATGGGACTTTGCTTTAATGCATCTACTTGGATATCAGCCTAGAACTTTTGTTTAGTTTATATTTCTTTCCGCTTGACTCTGATGTAGTTATATTTGATTTGATGTATATAGTGTGGTCGAATACCACCTTTATTGTATTCATATTGTATTGTACTAAACATGTATCAATGTGTATGTATATATATGATGTTTATTACTGTTCTGTGATGTGCTATACATATAGTTATTGTATTTTGTTCTGATAGATCCATTAGCCACCTATAATTTTGGATTAAGCATTTACTATGTATGTCGATCCATTGAGATAGAAAAGAAAAATCATAATGCATTTATGGACGTATTCAGTAGATGTTTAAGACAAAGTTATAGATGGTCGCCCTTAACCAGCCTTATTCTCCGCTTTAGTAGATGGAATCACTCGTTAATTCTCTTTACTAAGGTGGGTCTTGGGGTGGGGCGTTACAACTTGGTATCAGAGCTGTGGTCAGAACAAAGTAGAATAAACATGGAACAGTATGTATATCACGATACATCGAAGTACAATACGAGTGAATCATTGTCCTTTATTCGAGCTTGTTTTCAAATCGTGCTTTGATTCTTTTTCGTGTATTAGGATATGTTGAGATGGAATATGTCTAGGAATATGTATGTTGTATTCCGTAGTATTCCATAAAAGAGTTTGATGTCATATTATCTTATACATAATCTTATTTAGGATTATTGTATTCTTATTTTTGTCGATACGAGTGAGTTCGTATTGATGGAGCTGATTGATTTCTTTGAAGCATTCTTGTTGCATTCCTTTGAGAGTTGTGAATCCTATTAAGGGGTCCACAACGATTGGCTTGTTGTGAGCATTTCGAGTTTTCTATTTGTTGCTGTTTTAGTGAGTATTTGTTTATTACTCACTATATTAAGATGTATTTGATTTGAGATGGGTTGACTTATTTGATGTTAAGTCTGATTCTTTTGGTTGTTATAGGATCCTATATTTATTTAGGCATCCTAATTTGATTGGTTTATTATTCCTATCACTTTGGAATGTTAATGATGATTCCGAAGTTTCTGTATTCACTCTTGAGTATCGAGATGTTGATGATATATCTCGAATTCCAATCAAGGTGACTTTGCTGATTTTTGTGAGTCAGTTTGGATTTGACATCCAATCAGGCAATCGAATGTTGAGGTAACCTTATTCCTGGCTCTTAGCTCTTCGATTATCCTTCCACAAGGATATCCACTAAGGAATGAGGTGAATTCTAGATTGTTCGAGTTCGATTGAGTTTATTATTCAGTTTCTTTAAGTTATCCTTTTCGAATACTCAATCGGTGTTATCCTTTGCAACATTACTTTGTTTGAAGTAATGATTTGTGGTTTGTATGCTTCTTTTCCTTCGAGGAGAATATATTGCTTATCTTTGGTCTTAATGATTTCCGAGAGTGGCTCGTCCTCATGTAGGAGTTGACGAACACTCCATCTCCTTCTGTTGATTTTGTGAATCGCATACTTTAGGAATATCTCGATGCATTCTCTTAATGTTCTTTAGTTTGAGTTTTTGAAGCCATATATATGAGTTTTAAAAAGAGAAATTGGAGTTTTGAGATATTTTAAAAATCAAAGAATGTTTTGAGAATATATTTATATGAGCAGTATTCTTTCATAGAAATAATTTGAGAGTGTTGGGTTATCCATCGAGTAGTTAAGAGTTCTGGTCGATACGCCTGATCAACGTTATCGATAGGAATCTCCTAAATGCCATGATGAGGCAATCAAACACGAAGATTTGTGTTTTAAGGATTGAGATTTTGAAAATAATATTTTGAGATTAAGTATTAAATTTATTTTTGAATGGTAATTGCAGCTACTAATTTTAGAGATGAGTAATAGAGTGGCGAGGCAGTTTTGATTGTTCGGTCAACTCTGCAGCCAACAGATATATTTATTTATTAGAGACTCCATGGCGAGGCAATGCCGTCTATTTATTTTTAAATTATAAAAAAAATGAGAATGTAAATGAGATTATTTTTGAGTTGTGTTTTATTGGATGTGTATATTGAGATTTTAGAATCTATATTATATAATAATAGAATTTAAACCCTTAATTTATTTTGAAGAATATTATTATGGATTTACAAATTCTTTGGAAATTAATTTTGAAGTATGAGAAGAAATTTTGGACTTTTAATTTGAGTTTTAAATTATTTACTAAGTAATATAGTAAAGAGTTGAAAAGTTTCAAATGTTGACAATTGAGACTTAAAATTTAAAAGATGTTGATATTTTAAATTCTAAATATCTTGGATTAAAAGATAATTCGAGCTTATATCCTTGTTCTTGAGTATATTCTATCTTTGAGCTATTATCAACGACGTGCATTTTTCGCGGCTGTTCGAGTTTGGTTGCCTTGTAAGAAGCCATCTTGTGATTTATCTACCTTGTCTATTGTGTCTACCCTGCTGTGAGGAAGTTCTTTCCGTATATCTATGTGGAAAATCTTATTGATGATCTTCTTTATTGGTTAGAGTTCGGGTTTAAGTGATTTTGATCCCGACTCTATTCGTGGAGTTTTTTTTTTTGAAATCAATCATTTTCGGTTGATTAATTGTTGAGCGTCTTTTTGAGTTTGTTTCGAAAATGGGATATCTTTGAAATTCTTTCAAGTTACTTGGAAAATTCGATGGTTTGCTAATCGCTATATAAGCACTTGATGGGCCATTAGATTAACCGGTGAGTTTTTCCTTGTTGCACTCTACCATTCTATGTTGAGAGTATGAATGGTTTGAGTTTCTAGCTTGTCTTTTATCCTTTGTCGATTGAATTTTTGTGTTGTTTACAGATCTTTTTCTAGAAAATTGCGAGGACGCAATTTTTGTAAGGGGGGAAGTCTGTAACAGCCATAGTTTTAGTGATTACCTGTAAATATTAAATTATAACGGTAGTTATAATTTAATATTGTGAATTAAAAATAAATTGGAGAGATAAAAATTTGTTAAAATTGTTTATTTCAAATAAACAATGGATTTGGAATAAATAAAATAGATATAAGATAGTTTGGCTGGTAATAAATTGTGAATAATGGTAATATGTTGGTTTGGGGATTAATTGATGTAAGTAAAGATAAAATAATTTAAATCAACATTATTTGTTGTACATAAATATAAAATGTTGAAATAAAGTATTAAAAACTTTATTATGTTAGTTTGTAAAACAAAATTAGCATTATATGGATTTAATTTGATGAAATGCAATAATTTTGGAAATTATAGCCAAGCATTGAATTTTGTTAATTTTAATTAAACATTTGAATTTAGTATGGATAATAATATAAATAAAAATATGAAATTTGGTTTAAAAAATAAGTTTTAATTATAGAATAATGTTAGGATGATTTATAACATTTTTATATGCAAGAAAATAATTTTTATCAAATTTTGGAGCTAAAAAATGGTGATTTAAGCATTTATTTTGTAAAATTGGTTATTTGTGTAAACTAAGAGTTTTTAATAATAAAAATATTTTTAAAACTAAAATTTATCTTTTTATACATCGGACAATATTTTGTTCAACATGTAAGTGGATTTACATGAATTATTTGTAGAGAAAAAACTTGTAAAAAATGTGTTGTTTACTTTAGTTATATAGTGTTTAAACTTGTTTGGTGCTAATTAATGTCTCATAGGCTCAATAATTAAATAACTTGGGGTCCAAATCCCACGTAGACTAAACATAAAAATGAAAGGAAGCTTTCTTCTTCCTGTACGTACATAACTTATTTTACAGTAAAGGAGAAAGGAAGAACCAACTCCTCTTCATAATCAAAAACCTAAATCCCCTAATTTAATTCAGATTCTTGATGTAGCAATCAAAAATAAAGCCATTAATTCAGGTAATCGATTTAAAACTAAGAGTTTGTCTCAGGTTCTTTTCTATTTTGTGAGAATTGAATCACCATAGGTTGATTTCTCCTTGCATGTAGCTCAAATGGCTTCTATAGATGCTGAATCAACAATATGAGTCTCCAAGCCTTTATTTTGATATGGATTCTAGCTGAAAATTTCTAATATCTTGCTGCCAATCCAAGGTGAGTTAATCACTCACACCGCTAGCTTTAATCTATGAGAATAATTGTTAGTTTCTATTGAATTAATTGAATGAGATGCTGAATTGCTCTCAAGTTGGTTGTTGTGCTTTGCTAAAAATTGTTTGTGGAAAAAATTGCTGCTGTAAAACAGCAATATCTTAGTGCATATTTACCCAAATTTGCTCAATCTTTTTGGTATTGAAAGAACATTCCATTAGCTACAACTTCTCTTTTAATTACTTTCTGAAATTTTATTGTTTGTAGGGTCGAAATTTAGTTTGGATCTGATGTATACAGTTCTGCTCTGTGCAATTTGTTTTGTTGAAATCTGATCTTCAAATCACCATAACTTTTGAACGATAAATCTAAATTGAGTGGGATTTTTTTCATTTGGAAGGTATATTTATAAGGAACAAGTTTTATGTTTTGTGTTTTTCATAATTTTGAAGTTATCTATTTCAAATTTGATTGTTTCTATTGCAATCCCGAGAGCAAAACTATTATTTGCTCTGTTGTTGAATTTGAAACTAAATTAGGCATAACTCTTTCGTTTCTTAACCAAATTTAAGAACATTAGATGTTTTGGAAAGCATAGATCATATACTACAAGTTTCATGTTTTGTATTCTTCATAATTCTGAAGTTATCTATTTCAAATTTGAGTGTTTCTATTGTAATTCCGAGAGCAAAACTATTATTTGCTCTGTTGTTGAATCTGAAACTAAATTAAGCATAACTTTTTCAATTTTTATCCAAATTCAATAATCTTTAATGTTCTGGAAAGGTAAGAATTTTTTCTAAAAGTTTCATGTTTTGTGGTTTCTGAAATTTTGAAGTTATATTGATCAAAACTGCATTTGATCGTTGCTATCCCGAGATCAAAATGATAGCAGTGTTGAATTTAGATCTCTGAACTATTTTTATCATAACTTTCTCATTTCTTATCCAAATTTAATAATCTTAGATGTTCCGGAAAGCTTTAACTTTGTACTAAAAGTTTCATGTTTTGATGTTTCTTGAAATTTCGAGGTTTGCTTGATCCAAACTGTGTTTGTTTGTCGCTGTTGCGAGAGCAAAACGACAGCAATAACTATTATTGACCCGAGAATAGTATAAGTTTATTTTTGCTCTCATTCTTATTCGATTTTGATATTGTTTTTAGATGTTTTGAGAGCTATGATGCCTATCAATAGGCTAGCTATATTTGAAGAATTTGAAATTGAAATTTAAGTAGAATTTGAATTGATTTAGGGTTAAATTTGAATTGAATTCGTATTGAACTCAAGTTATCGATCTTGAGTTATCTTTCTTGTTTTTCTTTATTTTCGGGCATGGTTTCCACTAACCATTTTTTGAAGTGATTTTTGAAATATATGAAAATTTCAAATTATTATTATATAGTATTTTAAAATTATTTTTCTAATATAAAATCTACTTATTTCCTATAATAAGGGAACTTCAAATATTGGTTTTATTAATCTTTTTGGAAAGAAAAAAGTTTTAAAAGCTTGTTTTCTCTAGTAAACTATTTTAAATATAAAACACACACTTTTGTACTATTCGAACGTATAAGAAAGAGAATTAAACGATTTATTAAAACATGAGGTATGGGACATGTGCGTTTACTATTTCGGTTAATTTCGGACTTGTACGATCGAAGCTATTTGAGTTTAATGATTCTGAGATGTTTTGCCATTTTATGGTGTATTTTGAGTTTTATAATTCTTATTTATTGGAATTATTTAAGATGGCCAATATTTGAAAAGTATTATGGTTTGAGATATCCTATGTAGGAGTTTGATCGATGAGAACAATCACGATGTTTTATTTACATGCCAATGACATAAGGCAGGTCTTGAGTTTATGATTTCATATTTTGAGATTTATGGTTCATGAGAAACCATCATGATGTTTTCGCTTGTCGATGAGATGAGACAAGTTACGATGTCATTTAATGCTTATCGATGAGATGAGACAAGTCTGGTGGCTCTTTTTCACTCGTCAATGAGACTAGGGGAGATATAAATTTCTGAGTTTTATGATGTTTCTAGTGTGGCATCGACTAATGGCTAGTAAACCGCTAAGTGCGAATGTGTGGTATGGGACACACGTTAACACTTTTCGGGTTCGTATCCGCGAGTTTGTGACACATTCATAATGTTTACCTAATGGAACTGCTTGAAGAGGTGTCAGCGACCTTGTCATGAGGACGGACTGCTTTGGAAGGTGTTAGCGACCTTGTTAGGGCTGACAAAACGGCTTGAAGAGGTGTCAGCGACCTTGTCATGAGGACGAACTGCTTTGGGAGGTGTTAGCGACCTTGTTAGGGCTGACAAAATGGCTTGAAGAGGTGTCAGCGACCTTGTCATGAGGACGAACTGCTTTGGGAGGTGTTAGCGACCTTGTCTAAGGCTTCGGCCATCTGAGTTTAGCACATGCAGCATTGCTGCGGCATTATAATTGGGATTTGGCCAATCCGGATTTTTTGAGTTTTCTGTTTTATTGTGATTTCGCCTTTTTAGGATGTTTTATTACATTGATAGCCTAGTGCTATATGAGATGTTATATATATGGTGATTTCAATTAGGATGTTTTGAACTCTTATCGAGTTCCTTGAGTTATGAGTTTAGACAATTTCCGGATTTTATAGGATATTCTGTGTTTTGCCATTTTGGCGAGTTGAGATTCAGATTTATATACATTTATACCGATGAGACGAGGTATAGTTGAGTTTGGAGATTCTTTTATATTTGAGTTTTGGATCATCCTACTTGAGAATATCTTATGTTTTCCTTTTTGGCGAGATTTTATATTAATGTTTCACCTTTTGAGGAGATTTGGTTCATGGAAACCATGTAGACATTTTGTGATGTCGCCGATGATATGAGGCGAATGTTTATATTATTTGAGTATTATTATTGAACTTACCTCTTTTGAGGTCATTGTATACTTAAGTGACATTATTTCACTTAAGTCATGAGTTGTATTCTTTCTGTTGTCTCTTCTCATCCAAAAAGAATTATCACTTTGTATCTTATGCTTCATATTGTCATCTATCATCATTAACTGATTATTTTAGCTTGACTGACCCGTGTACTTTGTACTCGGGTCAGACCGAGTTGTTTCAGGTTAGCTATCAGTTATGGGACTTTGCTTTAATGCATCTACTTGGATATCAGCCTAGAACTTTTGTTTAGTTTATATTTCTTTCCGCTTGACTCTGATGTAGTTATATTTGATTTGATGTATATAGTGTGGTCGAATACCACCTTTATTGTATTCATATTGTATTGTACTAAACATGTATCAATGTGTATGTATATATATGATGTTTATTACTGTTCTGTGATGTGCTATACATATAGTTATTGTATTTTGTTCTGATAGATCCATTAGCCACCTATAATTTTGGATTAAGCATTTACTATGTATGTCGATCCATTGAGATAGAAAAGAAAAATCATAATGCATTTATGGACGTATTCAGTAGATGTTGAAGACAAAGTTATAGATGGTCGCCCTTAACCAGCCCTATTCTCCGCTTTAGTAGATGGAATCACTCGTTAGTTCTCTTTACTAAGGTGGGTCTTGGGGTAGGGCGTTACAATCATGACCATAGCCAAGCCAACATCCTCCATCACGACCGACCCACACTACCATGCCGACCCACCTAATACTCCATCGAATGCCACTCCAAGCCACCACGCTGATCCACTTGATACTCCACCGAGCTACCCCAGTGATGTCCCGAAGTCACATACCTCAAGACTCGAAGTAACTGAACCATACACTCGTGCCAGCCTGAAGTTCTCGTCTTGGCTGATCCAGAAATGTCAAACCGCATATGCCAAGCCTTCCCGACCGAACTGTACCACCGAAGCTGAACGACCTCTCCTGGCCGAACCACACCACCACACCGAGCCACTTCTTCCCGACCGTACCATCACACCGAGCCACCGATGCCGAGAAAGCCATGAAGTCCAGATCGAAGCCGACCAACATTGTCATGCCGACCCAAATCACACCGAGCCACACATGCCTATCGAGCCACGAAGTCTTGATTGAGCCGGCCCATATCATCAAGCCAACCCAAACCATACCTAGCCACCTCCAATCCCGAACCACCTCATCAATACCGAGCCGTACCACCACAATGCCGAGCCACAACGACGAACCTCAATGCCGAGGGCTCATCCAAGCGAGCTTCATCCATTTAAACTGAATCCATCATATTCTAGCCTCGATAATCGTAAAGTTTGTTAGGTTGAATCGGCCAGTTTATGGCCTTGAAAAAAGGCGATTTAACAATGAGGTATTTTGTATTTGACTTATTTATGAAGCAATTATGAAGTTTTGTTTTAATTAAGTTATTATTTTAAGTTTCCGTTATTTTTATCTATTTTTGTCTTGTGAATATTAGCCTCTGTTAGCTTTAGTTATGCCTACAACACACCATGCCTTTTAATGTGTTCTTTAGGGTATATTAAGGGGTATGGGGTGTTTCGCATCCTCTGGTAGTTTGCCACACAGCCGATCATCATCTATTCCATACCCAACCTGCCACCTTGAATCCCTGAACCCAGACTCCAATCTACGAGTGGCCTACTGCCGTTTTACTCCACTTGACAGTTAATGCATTAGTTTATATTAGCCCCACTTCCCCCCGTGCTTATCCTCCACCCTGACCATTATTTGCCGAGATCCATATCCCGAGCTCCACTTTCCATCACTCACCTCCCATAGCCAAACCAATCTGCGACCTAAGACCTCACCCCAGGCAGCCAATCATCTTCCTCTGAACCCAAGTCAGCCCATGGCCTTATCGCCTGAATGCCACTAATGTGCCCAGATCAATTACCCCCATCTTCCCACCTCAGCTGCATCAGCCTCCTCTTGTTATATATATAATATTTTTTTATGTTTTTATGTTAATGTTAAATTTTGAACTGTATATATGTACATATGTTTATAATAATATTTATTTTAAAATATAGAAGTATATTTGTTTATGATAATATGATTTTAAAGTATATATACACAGAATTTACTTTAGATATGTGTTTTCAAATTGAATATTGATTCTAAAATATAATACACACACACACACATATATGTTTCATATAAAATTATATATATGTTGTTTCAACGATCTCGAGTCCACTATGCTCTATTTTGGGATTGTCGTTTGGATTGGTCGATTATCTAGTTTGTGATTCAAATTTTTGCTAGTTGAGTTGTCTAATTTCTATAGCACCAAAATTTCAGCAATCACTCACGATTAACGATTTAGTAAATGTTGAGTTATCGTTTGGATTGGTCGATTTTCTAGTTCTTATATTTAGTAAATTGATTTCACATGAAATAATTATTGAAATATGTTGCTAATTTCAATTTATTAGTATTTTGATTGTTGAATACGATATGTCAATATTTAAAATTGTTTACCTATGTTAATTGCCACATGACACCAATAACATGTTATATATATTTATTATATTTAATTTGTAAATTATGTTACATGCATGTTTTTGATATGTATGTTGTTTTATATTATTGTTCTCACATTGCAAGTTCCCTATTAACTTAGAAATTCCCTATGGGTTGAAATGATACATAACCGAACGATTTTATAGATTAGCGAAAATCGTTATGGGTTGAAATGATAAATCCAAGAGATTTTACTGATTTAAATTTTGGGATCGCAGTTTGAAATGATATATACACGTAAAACACTAAATTTATATTGTGGATTGAAATGATAAATATTTGTATCAGTTGACCATAGATAGAAAACTAAATACGTAGACCGTTGGCCTATTTTTAAATGATTTCCAGAGTTTCAAAAAAATAAATATGCGATTTAAATAAATATTGGTTTTTAAATATAATATAAAATTTATTTTAATATATGATAAAATAAGCTGCTGTGACGCCCCACCTCTATACTCACGCTAGCCAAGGACACTACGGAGTAATGCCGTCAACTAGCACGATGAATAAGGCCGTCGAGGAGCGACCATCCATGTAATTACTTTGTGCGAGCGCCGATATGTCAGATAGAACAACATGAATTTCATTTCAAGAGGAAATCCGACATTCCGATACAAACGCAAAGCTACTACGCAGTGGCTATATTATCTTCGGAAACAAATATAGAAATAAGCATAATATAAATCAGTCACAAATGTTCATATCTCAAAGGCGGAAACAGATATGAATATAACACATAAAAGTGTACATCAGAGTAGTGGTCATACAAGATCCACAACATCACAAAATAATAGATACAAGTGCAAGACAAAAGAACAAGTATACATCAAGGAGTCTCTACCTCGAATGTATAAAACAAAAACTACTAATCTAAAGTAGTTAGCCAAAAATCAGGCGACAGTCCCTGATAAGAAGTCAAGTAAAAGCACCTGTAATATCACGGCCTGACCCGAGTATTATTAATAAGAAAATAATAAACGGACCAGTCTAGCTATAAATATCAGATAAAATGAGATAGAATAAGAGATTCGACAAAAACGTATGATAACAACAACGTCATACTGTGAAAAGTATACATTAGAAGATCAATCAAAATCATACAATATCTCAAGAAATCTCATAACATAAAAAAGAATGTCATCTTCTTTATTTTATTCACCAAGCCATGAATATTGACAAACATATCGTTGCCAATCGCAAAAATTGGTGAAACATAAATTCCAGAAATCAATAATTAGAAATCCAGAAATCAACGAGAGGATGGCCAATCCCAAACGGGAGCATAAAAATTCACCAACATGTGTATCACAAAACAAAACGCTATCTCATGGTCGCTAACCATAAATTCGAAACATCGACGCGGTACAAACGGTACGACCAATGAACCTGATAAACTTGAACAGCGATGTAGTATAATAATGGTACATCCATTGATCTAGATAAGCCGGAACATCGACGTAGTACAATAACGGTACGTCCAATGAACCAAAACTCAAATAGTTTAGAACATTGACGCAGTACAATAATGGTACGTCCAATGAACCTGATAAACCGGAACAATGATGTAGTACAATAACGGTACATCCATTGATCCAGATAAGCCGAAACATCGAAGCAGTACAAAAACGGTACGTCCGATGAACCGAGCACTATAAAAGAACATTGGTCGCTAGCCCATAAAGAAATGAGATGAAGCTCAATAGAACGAGGTACAGTCCCCCACGTGGACAAATAGACATCGCATAACGCTAGTCTAAACCATAAATGATCATCATTGATCGATAAGTGTAAATTACACTAAGCTAGTAAATAAATGAGTTTAGCTTCATGTCCCATAACCACTGGCTTAACTTAAATATTTAGGAACAAATTGTAGATCTCCACTCGAAAATTGTCACAAGAGTTTCAATTGAACAAGTCTAAGAATTAACCAACAAAGTAAATGCAAGCGTTTCATACCACTTGTTTCGCTAAGTCGTTCAATTGGATTTCTCGAACGAATGAGGTAAAGGTTTGTATATACTAATAGATTGGAAAACGGTTTTAAAAGCGAGTTTGATATTGAAAGTAAATGTTGAAATCGTTTAGATGAAAGAGTTTGAATATTTACTACTAGTATAGAAACCTTTGCATTTTTAAAGTTACAAACCATAGAAATGATTGTAGAAACAATCAATCACCAAAAATTCACATACGAAGACGTGAATTAAATCCAAAGAAATCGATACCAAATCCATCAAAATGGATATTCCAAAAAATCCATAAAAAGAAGTCATCAAAGTCGATAATAAGTGATAACACCAACCGGATCAACAAAAATCGATAAACCTTGGAAATTTACTCAAAAATAGCCAAAATAGGCAAATTAAACAGTTCCAGACGTCTGGTAGGTGTTCCCATACGTTTGGCCCTAGATTCTGGAAGAATATATGTTTTTCTCCCTTCTATTTTTAATTCATGGACCATTTCAAACGTTTGAAATTTTCAACCAGACGTCTGAATTTGATTTCATACGTCTGGATTTTGTTTCAGACGTCCGGATTTAGTCTCTGCCTTTTCCAGACCCCTTTCCAGACATTTAGAATTTTCAAGCAGACGTCTAGCTTTGGTTTCAGACATCTGAATTTAATTTCAGACGTCTGAAATTTTCTGCTAGGAAAAAAACAGCCTAGACAAAAAATGGCAAATCCAAATCGAAATGCGATCGAACGAGCGATGGATGCTAGGGATTTATGCCAATCGACAACCCGGCACTATAGCCTCTTCGATACACCACAATTAACATGTTCGAACATCCAAAATAGGATCTTTAAAGATTTTGACTTCAAAACACCAATATTGAAAAATACACCAAATCAGTTCAAATCAAAAGAAAATGAACATGAATAGATGTTAGGAATTCATACCTAACAACAATGAAAGTTATAGGCGTAGATGTAAGTTAAAAAAATGACCTTTTACACAAAAATAAGGAAGAAGAAGCTTGAAAACAAAGAAGGATCAACCACTCTTCAATATCAACTCCAGAAGCTCCAAACTAAGATCAAAAGCAATAATTTCCCAAATTAGGTTATAGGAAATCTCTGAAATTGGAGAGAGATTGAGATGGAGAAGAAGAAGGCGATACTTACCTAAGCTTCTCTTTGAATTTGGAGCTAAAACTTGGATTTGCTAAAGAAACTAGGGCTTAGGATTTTAATTTTCCATCTCCACTACCATTTTTGCTAAAGCTTAAGTTGTAGGAAATATTATGAAGTAATGAAGAGGAGTGGAGTGGAGTTCAGTTGATATGTTAGGTTAATGTGCTGAAACCCAAACCCAAACCCTAAGTGAAAATGTCAAAATTTTAGCTAGCTCCAAACATATCAATGTTTATACTCAAAAAGATTGCAAACGCCATTTTGGACTCAATGGAAGTGGTCTAGAGTCCTAATTCGGTTGTTTGCAAAAAGTAGATTTTCGGACTTAAATCCGACTAATGATGCCATATTTAAATAAAATATTTAAATATGCAATCGTAAAATATGCGGGTTGTTACAGACTCCCCTCCTTAGAGAAATTGCATCCTCGTAATATTTAAGAAGAAAATAAAAAGTAACAACCACAAAAGCATATCAACAAAAAAGATTTTTTAAATAAGAAGTTCACCATAAAGAGCACGAAAGAGTATGCCCGAACGTGTTCGCTCGATGAGTTCTCAGGATTCCCAAGAGCAATCCTTAAGATTCGAGAACCGATGAACCTTCAGAAGAGGAACATCTTTATTTCGAAGGCGCTCAACCTCCGAAGCAATGATGCGAATACGATGTTGCTCATAAGTCAAATCAAGTGAAACTTTAATTTCCTCAATAACACCGGGCTCAAGAGTAAAATCGAAATCCCTAAGACATTTCCGTAGTTGAGGGACGTGGAAAATGCCATGAGTAGCAGAAAATTGAGCCGGTGCAACGACGTAGTACAATAACGTTACGCCCGAGAAACTAGAAACTCGAATAATTTGAAAAACGACGTAGTACAATAACGGTACGCCAAATGAACCAAAGCTCAAATAATTCGGAACATTGACACAGTATAAAGGGTACGTCAAATGAACCGAAGTTCAAATAATTCAGAACATTGACACGGTACGTCAAATGAACCGAAGTTCAAATAATTCGGAACAATGACGCATTACAAACGGTACGTCAAATGAGACGAAGTTCAAATAATTCGGAACATTGACACAGTACAAACAGTACATCAAATGAACCGAAGAGTCGGGACATCGATGTAGCACAATAATGTTACATACGATGAACTGAAAATCATAAAAGAACATCGAACGCTAGTCCATAAAAAAATGAGATGAAGTTCAATAAAATGAGGTACATTGAAAGGTCCAATGAACTTGGTAAAAAGATCATTCCATTCGGACATCATCAAAGAAACAACCACTTGTTGCTTACGACTAAGGGCATTTGCAACACTATTCCTCTTTCCAAGAGTATACGAAGAATATCAAGATCATAAGATGTAAGGAACTCGAGCCAACGTTGTTGACGCAAATTAAGTTCCTTTTTTGAGAGAATAAATACTTCGAAGATTTATGATCGAGGTGGAGAACAAATTTCTCCCCCAAAAGATAATGATGCCAAATTCTAAAAGCAAAAACAATTGCCACGAGCACTAGACCATGAGTGGCATACCTAGTCTCGATAGGCTTTAACTGTGAAAAGCATAAGTGATAGCACGTTCCCTTTTGTAAGAGAACAGCACCCGAACCAATACAACTCATATCGGTACAAATAGTGAAATCTTGGTTCCCTTCAGGAATCACAAGAATAGGAGTATTGAAAGAAAGATTTCTTTTAAATAATCTTCTTTCCCGAAAAGCCAAAACTTTCAAAATTACAATTATCTTTGTGCAATAATCTTTCTAGAAAAATTTACTTTTTACAAGTCAGTTTACTGTGTCTGACTGTCTCATCAAAGCGTTTTGGAGGTTCCTATCGATAACGTTTATCAAGCGCATCGACCAGAATTCTTAAAGCACTCAGTGGGCAATACAATCACAAAATCATCTTCTACATGATAAACATGTCTCTTAAAAACTTTACGTATATTCTTTGTTCATTTCAAGGACGAAAATCCAATCATATTTATAAATAAGTCTTATGAAAAGGATTTGCAAAATTTTAAATTGCTGTTTTCATCCAAAATCAATAAATACAAGAAAGGAGTCATCGAGATATTCGTAGAATACTCGACTCATAAAATGGATGAAATAAGCTGTACAAACTGAATGACATATTAATTCATTCATGAGAATCATAACGAGTGCGTAATGCGGTAAGTGGAATGCTAACTTCCACAACTCGTAACTAATGAAAATCGGTGGCAAGGTCGAGCTGAAAAGATCTTAACACCACTCAAAAGATAGCTTAGGTGATAACCCTAAGACAAGCTCAAAAAAATAAATATCGTAAAATTTCACAAACAACCCGAATGAGGAGAAAAACATCATTCACATCATGTGGGTTTAAAGAATAAAAATGATGTCATCAAATTGGAATCGAAATCACAAAGAAAAATAAAAATCTGCTTAAAAGATTAAGAATATCGAAGATGAATAGTCCACTCGGGACATAGGATATGGTTTCATAATGATTAAGCCAACCCTTTCACAAAAATCAATTCGGAAACCTAAGTAGCAATAATATGCAAATCGGATCGAAAAGCACAATCACATAAAATAATCTTGACATCTTTTCAAAGCAAACTGAGTGTTGCAGATCCGCCAACCGGATTAGCAATCTCGGTGAAGTCATGAAGCCTAAAATATTTAAAGAAAAAGAATCAACAAGTTATTTTGATATAAAATAGTGAGACAAACTCATATCAACAAGAAATCGAATAGGATGATCACAAAACAAATGCCATCAAGGATTGAATAAGAAATACCTTGACCACGAGAAGTGTCACTAGGTACATTTAGCTTTCCTTCTCTCCTACTTTGAAGTTTGGGACAAGAAGATATATGGTGACCCGAATTTTTGCAATAGCGACAATAAAGAGGTTTCGGACACTCCCTTGCGTAGTGGTCCGTAGAGCCACAATTGTTGCATTCTCCATGATTAGGGATTGGAGTCTTTGCTATAGAAGTCACTTGCTTCACTCTCTTGTTAGGATTAGGACTTTAAACTTAATAAAGGGATGCCTCTTCTTATTGATTCCCACAATCTCAACATCGCTTTCTTTATCAGCATCTTCAAGTTGAAGAGCGATGTCTACATGTTGATCGAAAGAAACTTCTAGTTTCAGAAGTAAAGGCTTTTTAAGGTTCTTATTCAACCCATAGATGAACCTTTGAATTTTCTTCAATAGGGTATTAATATACTCGACCCCATACTTAGAGAGAGATTTGAAAGATGCGACGCAATCCGTCACAGAAGATTCACCTTGAACAAGGTCAATAAAACGCCGGGCCAAAGTTACTTTTTCAGCTTCTGACACAAACTTCAACTCGAACCTTTCTTGGAATTGCTCCCAAGTAAGATCCGCTTTGATAATCTCCGAAGTCAAGAGCTCATACCAATCTAACGCTCTTTCTTGGAGCATGCTAGAAGCCACTTGACTCGACGTAAATCAACAAGATTAATGCGAGGAAAGATGCGATCGCACGATTTGAGCCAAGCTTGGATTTCTATAACACTTTTGGATCCCTTGAATGGCCTTCCACCCAAATCAGTATAGTCTCTGCAGAAGCGTGCAAATCCAGATCGAGGATGAGTAGGCTTTGGGACGGGTCCGACAGCTTGAGCATTCTTTACAAGATCTAAAAGCTGCTGCGAAGACATGAATACTCCGTCTTGAGGAGTAGCACTGGATTGACCGGCACTGGGTCAGTTAGATCTAACCATTTCTCTTCTTTAAGAAAGAAAGAAAGGAAAGAAGAAGAAAAAGGTTATTCTCAGAATGAATATCAAACAATCATGATTGATAAAACAAGGCATCATAAAAGAAAATAGGATAGGACGGGTCCTAAGACTCGGATAGATCCTAAGGCACGACTACTGAGAAGAACTTGGGACGATGATCCTTATTAGATTATTCTACATTTTTCCGAAGTTGCGCTTTGATACCAAGCTGTGACGCCCCACCTCCATACTCACGCTAGCCAAGAACACTACAGAGTAATGCCGTCAACTAGCACAAAGAATAAGGCTGTTGAGGAGCGACCATCCATGTAATTGCTTTGTGCGAGCATCGATATGTCAAATAGAACAACATGCGTTTAATTTCAAGAGGAAATCCGACATTCCGATACAAACGCAAAGCTACTACACAGTGGCTATAATATCTTCGGAAACAAATATAGAAATAAGCATAACATAAATCAGTCAAAGTTGTTCATATCTCAAAGGCGGAAACATATATGAATATAACACATAAAAGTGAACAACATAGTACTGGTCACACAAGATCACAACATCACAAAATAATAGATACAAGTGCTAGACAAAAGAATAAATATACATCAATAAGTCTCTATCTCAAATGTATAAACAAAAACTACTAATCTAAAGTAGTTAGCCAAAAATCAGTTGACAGTCCAAGATAAGAAGTCAAGTAGAAGCACCAGTAATATCACGGCCTGACCCGAGTATTATTAATAAGAAATTAATAAACGGATCAGTCTAGCTATAAATATCAGATAAAATGAGATAGAATAAGAGATTCGATAAAAAAGTATGATAACAACATCGTTATACTCTGAAAAGTATACATTAGAAGATCAACCAAAATCATACAATATCTCAAGAAATCTCATAACATCAAAAAGAATGTCATCTTCTTTATATTATTCACCAAGCCACGAATATTGACAAACATATCGTTGCCAATTACGAAAATTGGTAAAACATAAATTCCAGAAATCAATAATTAGAAATCCAAAAATCAAAGAGAGGATGGCCAATCTCAAATGGGAACATGAAAAGTCACCAACACGTGTATCACAAAACGGAACGCTATCCCACGGTCGCTAACCGTAAATTCGGAACATCGACACAGTACACACGGTACATCCAATGAACCTGATAAACCTGAACAACGATGTAGTACAATAACAGTACATCTATTGATCTAGATAAGCCAGAACATCCATGTAGTACAATAACGGTACGTCCGACGAACCAAAACTCAAATAGTTCAGGACATTGACGCAGTACAATAACAGTACGTCCAACGAACCTGATAAACCGGAACAACGATGTAGTACAATAATGGTACATCCATTGATCCAGATAAGCCGAAACATCGACGCAGTACAATAACGGTAGGTCCGATGAACCGAGCACTATAAAAGAACATGGGCCACTAGCCCATAAAGAAATGAGACGAAGCTCAATAGAACGAGGTACAGTCCCCCACGTGGACAAAGAGACATCGCATAACGCTAGTCTAAACCATAAAACGATCATCATTGATCGATAAGTGTAAATTACACTAAGCTAGTAAATAAATGAGTTTAGCTTCATGTCCCATAACCACTGCTTAACTTAAATATTTATGAACAAATTGTAGATCTCCACTCGAAAATTGTCACAAGAGTTTCAATTAAGTAAGTCTAAGAATTAACCGACAAAGTAAACGCAAGCGTTTCATACCACTTGTTTTGCTAAGTCATTTAATTGGATTTCTCGAACGAATGAGGTAAAGGTTTGTATATACTAATAGAATGAAAAACGGTTTTAAAAGCGAGTTTGATATTGAAAGTAAATGTTGAAATCGTTTTGATGAAAGAGTTTGAATATTTACTACTCGTATAGAAACCTTTGCATTTTTAAAGTGAAAAACCATAGAATTGATTGTAGAAACAATCAATCACCAAAAATTCACATACGAAGACGTGAATTAAATCCAAAGAAATCAATACCAAATCCATCAAAATGGATATTCCCAAAAATCCATAAAAAGAAGTTATCAAAATCGATAATAAGTGATAACAACCAACCGGATCAACAAAAATCGATAAACCTTGAAAATTTACTCAAAAATATCCAAAATAGGCAAATTAAAAGTTCTAGACGTCTGGTAGGTGTTCCCATACGTCTGGCACTAGGTTCTGGATGTATATGTGTTTTTCACCCTTCTATTTTTAATTCCTGGGCCATTTCAGACGTCTGAAATTTTCAACCAGACGTCTGAATTTGATTTCAGACATTTGGATTTTGTTTCAGATGTCTGGATTTAGTCTCTTCCTTTTCCAAACCCCTTTCCAGACGTCTGGATTTTTCAACCAGACATCTGAAATTTTCTGCTAGGCAAAAAAACAGCCTAGGCAAAAAATGGCAAATCCAAACCGAAATG
The DNA here is from genome assembly GCA_030765085.1 of Allium cepa. Lineage (NCBI taxonomy): Eukaryota > Viridiplantae > Streptophyta > Magnoliopsida > Asparagales > Amaryllidaceae > Allium > Allium cepa. The sequence goes on from CM060932.1 coordinate 173,691,970, forward strand.
CGATTGAACGAGCGATGGATGCTAGGGATTTATTCCAATCGACAACCCAGCACTATAGGCTCATCGATACACCACAAATAACATGTTCAAACATCCAAGACAGGATCTTTAAAGATTTTGACTTTAAAACACCAAAATTGAAAAATTCACCAAATCAATTCTAATCAAAAGCAAATAAACATGAATAGATGTTAGGAATTCATACCTAACAACAATGAAAGTTATAGGCGTAGATGTGAGTTAAAAAAACTCACCTTTTACACAAAAACACGGAAGAAGAAGCTTGAAAACAAAGAATGATAAACCACTCTTTAATATCAACTCAAGAAGCTCCAAACTAAGATCAAGAGCAATAATTTCCCAAATTAGGTTATAGGAAATCTCTGAAATTGGAGAGAGATTGAGATGGAGAAGAAGGAGATACTTACCTAAGCTTCTCTTTGAATTTGGAGCTAAAACTTGGATTTGCTAAAGAAACTAGGGCTTAGGATTTTAATTTCCCATCTCCACTACCATTTTTGCTAAAGCTTAAGTTGTACGAAATATTATGAAGTAATGAAGAGGAGTGGAGTGGAGTTCAGTTGATAAGTTAGGTTAATGGGCTGAATCCCAAACCCAAAGCCCTAAGTGAAAATGTCAAAATTGTAGCTAGCTCCAAATATATCAATGTTTATACTCAAAAAGGTTGTAAACGCCACTTTGGACTCAATGGAAGTGGTCTCGAGTCCTAATTCGGCTGTTTGCAAAAAGTAGCTTTTCGGACTTAAATCCGACCAACGATGCCATATTTAAATAAAATATTTAAATGTACAATCATAAAATATGCGGGTTGTTACAGACTCCCTTCCTTAAAGAACTTGCGTCCTCGCCATATTTAAGAAGAAAATAAAAAGTAACAACCATAAAAGCATATCAACACAAAAGAAATTTGAAATAAGAAGTTCACCATATAGAGCATGAAAGAGTAAGCACGAACGTGTTCGCTCGATGAATTCTCAGGATTCCCAAGAGAAATCCTTAAGATTCGAGAACCAATGAACCTTCAGAAGAGGAACATCTTTATTTCGAAGGTGCTCAACCTCCGAGGCAATGATGCGAATAGGATGTGGCTCATAAGTCAAATCTGGTGAAACTTCAATTTCCTCAATAACACCAGGCTCAAGAGTAAAATCAGAATCCCTAAGGCATTTCCATAGTTGAGGGACGTGGAAAATGTCATGAGTAGAAGAAAATTGAGCCGGTGCGACGATGTAGTACAATAACGGTATACCCGAGAAACAAGAAACTAGAATAATTTAAAACAATGGCGTAGTACAATAATGGTATGCTAGATGAACCAAAGCTCAAATAATTCGGAACTTTGACGCAGTACAAACGATACGTCAAATTAACCGAAGTTCAAATAATTCAAAACATTGACGCAGTACAAACGGTACGTCAAATGAACCGAAGTTCAAATAATTCGAAACATTGACGCAGTACAAACGATACGTGAAATGAACCGAAGTTCAAATAATTCGGAACATTGACGCAGTACAAACGGTACGTCAAATGAACCGAAGGGTCGGGACATCGATGTAGTACAATAACGGTACATCTGATGAACCGAAAATCATAAAATAACATCGGACGCTAGTCTATAGAAAATGAGATGAAGTTCAATAAAACGAGGTACATCGAAACGTCTGATGAACTTGGTAAAAAGATCATTCCATTCGGACATCATTAAAGAAACAACCACTTGTTGCTTACGACTAAGGGCATTTGCAACACTATTCCACTTTCCGGGAGTATACGAAGAATATCAAGATCATAAGATGTAAGGAACTCGAGCCAACGTTGTTGACGCAAATTAAGTTCCTTTTTGAGAGAATAAATACTTCAAAGATTTATGATCGAGGTGGAGAACAAATTTCTCCCCCAAAAGATAATGATGCCAAATTCTAAAAGTGAAAACAATAGCCACGAGCATTAGACCATGAGCGGCATACCTAATCTCGATAGGCTTTAACTGTTAAAAAGCATAAGAGATAGCACGTTCCCTTTTGCAAGAGAACGGCACCCAAACCAATACGACTCATATCGGTACAAACAGTGAAATCTTGGTTCCCTTCAGGAATCACAATAATAGGAGTGTCAAAAGAAAGATTTCTTTTAAATAATCTTCTTTCCCGAAAAGTCAAAACTTTCAAAATTACAATTATCTTTATGTAATAATCTTTCTAGAAAAATTTACTTTTTACAAGTCAATTTACTGTGTCTGACTGTCTCATCAAAGCGTTTAGGAGGTTCCTATCGATAACGTTGATCAAGAGCATCGACCAGAATTCTTAAAGCACTCAGTGGGCAATACAATCACAAAATCATCTTCTATATGATAAACATGTCTCTTAAAAACTTTACGAATATTCTTTGTTTGTTTCAAGAATGAAAATCCAATCAGACTTATAGATAAATCTTATGAAAAAGATTTGCAAAATTTTAAATTGCTGTTTTCATCCAAAATCAATAAATACAAGAATGGAGTCATCGAGATATTCGTAGAATATTCGACTAATAAAATGGATGAAATAAGCTGGACAAACTAAATTACATAATAATTCATTCATAAGAATCATAACGAGTGCGGAATGCGGTAAGTGGAATGCTAACTTCCGCAACTCGTAACTAATGAAAATCTATGGCAAGGTCGAGCTGAAAAGATCTTAAAACCATTCAAAAGATACCTTAGGTGATAACTTTAAGACAAGCTCAAAAAAATAAATACTGGAAAATTTCACAAACAACCCGAATGAGGAGAATAACATCATTCTCATCATGTGGGTTTAAAGAATAGAAATGATGACATCATATTGGAATCGAAATCACAAAGAAAAATAAAAATCTGCTTAAGAGATTAAGAATGTCGAAGATGAATAGTCCACTCGGGATATAGGATATGGCTTCATAATGATTAAGTCAACCCTTTCACAAAAATCAATTCTAAAACCAAAGTAGCAATAATATGCAAATCGGATCGGAAAGCACAATCACATACAATAATCTTAACATCTTTTCAGAGCAAACTGAGTGTCGCAGATCCGCCAACCGGATTAGCAAATCTCAGTGAAGTCATGAAGCCCAAAATATTTAAAGAAAAAGAACCAACAAGTTATTTTGATTTAAAATAGTGAGACGAACTCATATCAACAAGAACTCGAATAGGATGATCACAAAACAAATGCCATCAAGGATTGAATGAGAAATACCTCGACCACGAGAAGTGTCACTAGGCACATTTAGCTTTCCCTCTCTCCTACTTTGAAGTTTGGGACAAGAAGATATAAAGTGACCCGAATTTTTGCAATAGCGACAATAAAGAGGTTTCGGACACTCCCTTGCATAGTGGTCCGTAGAGCCACAATCGTAGCATTCTCCACGATTAGGGATTGGAGTCTTTGCTACAGAAGTCACTTGCTTCACTCTCTTGTTAGGATTAGGACTTTCAAACTTAATAAAGGGATTCCTCTTCTTATTGACTCCCATAATCTCAACATCGCTTTCTTTGTCGGCCTCTTCAAGTCAAAGAGCGATGTCTACAAGTTGATCGAAAGAAACTTCTAGTTTTAGAAGTAAAGGCTTTTTAAGGTTCTTATTCAACCCATAGACGAACCTTTGATTTTTCTTCAATGAGGTATTAATATACTCGACCCCATACTTAGAGAGAGATTCGGAAGATGCGACGTAATCTGTCATAGAAGACTCACCTTGAACAAGGTCAATAAAACGTCGGGCCAAAGTTACCTTTTCAGCTTCCGACACAAACTTCAACTCGAAACTTTCTTGGAATTGCTCCCAAGAAAGATCCACTTCGATAATCTCCGAAGTCAAGAGCTCATACCAATCTAATGCTCTTTCTTGGAGCATGCTAGAAGCCACTTCACTCGACGTAAATCAACAAGATTCATGCAAGAAAAGATGCGATCGCACGATTTGAGCCAAGGTTGGATTTCTATAACACTTTCGGATCCCTTGAATGGCCTTCCACCCAAATCGTTATAGTCTCTGCACAAGTGTGCAAATCTAGATCTAGGATGAGTAGGCTCTGGGATGGGTCCGACAGCTTGAGCATTCTTTACAAGATCTAAAAGCTGTTGGGCAGGCATGAATACTCCATCTCGAGGAGTAACACTGGATTGACCGGCACTGGGTCAGTTAGATCTAACCATTTCTCTTCTTTAAGAAAGAAAGAAAGGAATGAAGAAGAAAAAGATTATTCTCAGAATGAATATCAAACAGTCATGATTGATAAAAAAGGAATCATAAAAGAAAATAGGATAGAACGGGTCCTAAGACTCAGATAAATCTTAAGGCACGACTACTAAGAAGAACTTAGGACGATGTTCCTTGTTAGATTATTCTACATTGTTCCAAAGTTGAGCTTTGATACCAAGCTGTGACGCCCCACCTCTATACTCACGCTAGCCAAGGACACTACGGAGTAATGTCATCAACTAGCACGAAGAATAAGGCTGTTGAGGAGCGACCATCCATGTAATTGCTTTGTGCGAGCGCCGATATGTCAGATAGAACAACATGCATTTCATTTCAAGAGGAAATCTGACATTCCGATACAAATGCAAAGCTACTACACAGTGTCTATAATACCTTCGGAAAAAAATATAGAAATAAGCATAACATAAATCAGTCACATATGTTCATATCTCAAAGACGGAAACAGATATGAATATAACACATAAAAGTGTACATCAGAGTAGTGTTCATACAAGATCCACAACATCACAAAATAATAGATACAAGTGCTAGACAAAAGAACAAGTATACATTAAGGAGTCTCTATCTCGAATGTGTAAAACAAAAACTACTAATCTAAAGTAGTTAGCCAAAAATCACGTGACAGTCCCCGATAAGAAGTCAAGTAGAAGCACCTGTACTATCACGGCCTGACCCGAGTATTACTAACTAGAAAATAATAAAAGGATCAGTCTAGCTATAAATATCAGATAAAATGAGATAGAATAAGAGATTCGACAAAAACGTACGATAACAACAACGTCATACTACGAAAAGTATACATTAGAAGATCAACCAAAATCATACAATATCTCAAGAAATCTCATAACATCAAAAAGAATGTCATCTTCTTTATTTTATTCACCATGCCACAAATATTGACAAACATATCGTTCCCAATTGCAAATATTGGTGAAACATAAATTCCAGAAATCAATAATTAAAAATCCAAAAATCAAAGAGAGGATGGCCAATCCCAAACGAGAGCATGAAAACTCACCAACACGTGTATCACAAAATAGAATGATATCCCATGGTCGCTGACCATAAATTCGAAACATCGACGCAGTACAAAATGTACGTCCACTGAACCTGATAAACCTGAACAACGATGTAGTACAATAACGGTACATCCATTGATCTAGATAAGCCGGAACATCGACGCAGTACAATAACGGTACGTCCGATGAACCAAAACTCAAATAGTTCAGGACATTGACGTATTACAATAACGGTACGTCCAACGAGCCTGATAAACCGGAACAATGATGTAGTACAATAACGGTACATCCATTGATCCAGATAAGCCGAAACATCAACGCGGTACAATAACGGTACGTCCGATGAACCGAGCACTATAAAAGAACATGGGTCGCTAGCCCATAAAGAAATGAGACGAAGCTCAATTGAACGAGGTACAGTCCCCCACGTGGACAAAGAGACATCGCATAACGCTAGTCTAAACCATAAAATGATCATCATTGATCGATAAGTGTAAATTACACTAAGCTAGTAAATAAATGAGTTTAGCTTCATGTCCCATAACCACTGGCTTAACTTAAATATTTACGAACAAATTGTAGATCTCCACTCGAAAATTGTCACAAGAGTTTCAATTTAAAGTCTAAGAATTAACCGACAAAGTAAACGCAAGCGTTTCATACCACTTGTTTTGCTAAGTCGTTTAATTGGATTTCTCGAACGAATGAGGTAAAGGTTTGTATATACTAATTGATTGGAAAACGGTTTTAAAAGTGAGTTTGATATTGAAAGTAAATGTTGAAATCGTTTTGATGAAAGAGTTTGAATATTTACTTCTAGTATAGAAACCTTTGCATTTTTAAAGTGACAAACCATAGAAATGATTGTAGAAATAATCAATCACCAAAAATTCACATACGAAGACGTGAATTAAACCCAAAGAAATCGACACCAAATCCATCAAAATGGATATTCCCAAAAATCCATAAAAAGAAGTCATCAAAGTCGATAATAAGTGATAATAACCAACTGGATCAACAAAAATCGATAAACCATTGAAATTTACTCAAAATAGCCAAAATAGGCAAATTAAGCAGTTCCAGACGTCTGGAAGGTGTTCCCATACGTCTGGCCCTAGTTCTGGAAGAATATGTGTTTTTCTCCCTTCTATTTTTAATTCCTGGGCCATTTCAAACGTTTGAAATTTTCAGCCAGACGTCTGAATTTGATTTGAGACGTTTGGATTTTGTTTCAGACGTCTGGATTTAGTCTCTGCCTTTTCCAGACCCATTTCCACACGTCTGGATTTTTCAACCAGATGTCTGGATTTGGTTTCAGACGTCTGAAATTAATTTCAGACGTCTAAAATTTTCTGCTAGGGAAAAAAACAGCCTAGACAAAAAATGGCAAATCCAAACTGAAATGCGATCGAACGAGCGATGGATGCTAGGGATTTATGCCAATCGACAACCGAGCACTATAGGCTCTTCGATACACCACAAATAACATGTCTAAACATCCAAGATAGGATCTTTAAAGATTTTGACTTCAAAACGCTAAAATTGAAAAATTCACCAAATCAATTCAAATCAAAAGCAAATAAACATGAATGGATGTTAGAAATTCATACTTAACAACAATGAAAGTTATAGGCGTAGATGTGAGTTAAAAAAACTCACCTTTTACACAAAAACAAAGAAGAAGATTGAAAAAAAAGAACGATCAACCACTCTTCAATATTAACTCTAGAAGCTCCAAACTAAGATCAAAAGCAATAATTTCCCAAATTAGCTTAAAGGAAATCTCTGAAATTGGAGAGAGATTGAGATGGAGAAAAAGAAGGGGATACTTAACTAAGCTTCTCTTTGAATTTGGAGCTAAAAATTGGATTTGCTAAAGAAACTAGGGCTTAGGATTTTAATTTTCCATCTCCACTACCATTTTTGCTAAAGGTTAAGTTGTAGGAAATATTATAAAGTAATGAAGAGGAGTGGAGTGGAGTTCAGTTGATATGTTAGGTTAATGGGCTGAAACCCAACCCAAAGCCCTAAGTGAAAATGTCAAAATTTTAGTTAGCTCCAAACATATCAATGTTTATACTCAAAAAGGTTGCAAATGCCATTTTGGACTCAATGGAAGTGGTCTCGAGTCCTAATTCGGCTGTTTGCAGAAAGTAGATTTTCGGACTTAAATCCGACTAACGATGCCATATTTAAATAAAATATTTAAATATACAATCGTAAAATATGCGGGTTGTTACAGCTGCCCTAACTCTCGCGAGTTAGCTTGACGTGATTAAAACAAGAGACACGCCTGGCCAAGTGAGGTCGCACCTCCAATCGGGCATATTTCTTCGATACCATTTTATTAATTTGTGATTTTATTGGGTGCAGCATTTCTTTAGGAGTGTGTCTCGAGGTGGTCAGTAGTAGTTGCTATGCATTACAACCAGTCCGTATCCGCAAAATGGTAGTATCGTACCCTAGGCATTACCTTGTGTGCCTTGTAACATGCCTTATTGCGCCATCTACGAGTTTGATTTGTACCTTAGCGATGTTGTGCCCTTTGGTAGCCCTCCAATTTATGAAGGAATTATGTTACTATATAGACTACAGGAATATATATAAAATTATGTTAAAGGGAATGTGGGTAATCCCTTAACGCTATATTAATAGTTTACTTTACTATAGACATTATCTCTATAGCGTATTGTACTATATGTAGATAGTTTAACGAATCCTTAATAGAAGGGGATCCCAAACATCCTTTAAGCTATATTGCATTTCATTTGAACATTTCACTTGAGTTAATTTACTTGCATAAGAATGTTAATCCTGACTCGAGTGTTTTGTGTTTTTCTTTATGCTCGGGTCAAACTGAGTGTCACGGCATTTTAGACTCACCTTTGGGGCTTGGAGCTTTCCTTGAACATCTATATGTTATCTATTCAGCTTGCAGTTGTTCCCTGTTGTTTATGTTCAGATTTGTCATTTGTTTATGTACTTGAGACTTCTTGTATTGGGATTTCTATTGTATTTTACATTAAATACTGATGTTCTGTAGTAGCTTCATGAACTACTTTTTATCGATTACATTGCTTTTTATTATATTACTCTGTGTCTGTGATTCTGTGATTGATTTCTTCACTGTATATGCTAAGTTTTGCCAAATATATATTAAAAATATGTTGTTTTAAGTAATTCAAGTTCGACATGTGTGGACGATTGTCGATTTGAATTATTCGAAATGGCATGTCGTTATAAGTGGTATTAGAGCTGTGGTTTAGGCAAAACTTGGCATATGGAGTAAAAAATCATTAGAGATAGGGTAGTAATATCTCAGAATGAGTAAAATTAATTACAAAATCATATTCATTCAAGCTTGAAATTCTTTGTTAGCATCCTCTTTGATTTTGATTTCTTTTGAATTTCGTAAATTTTCTCTTTGTTCTAAAATCCATTCTCGTCTTTTCCTGTTCGTGTTCTTCTTGACTGGAGCATCCCATAGCTTCATCTCTGTTGATCTTTGTAATAAATTTGATCATCTTTGTAATGACCCAATTTTTCGATGCCCAAAAAATTGACATCAATACGTCCGCTGTATTAAATGCCAAACAATCAAATGCCGGAAAACTAGACCGTAAGGGAAAGAAGAAGGAAGTAGAAGAAGAAATATAGAAAACAACATCAGAATCTCACAAACGGCACAGAAAACATATAATAGATAACAACAGATTTTATACAAAAGAACTGTAACTATCTTATATATATATATATATATTACATCATCTGAGTACAACATCAAACAAAAACACATCACTGGACTATTATGATAACTTGTCCACACAATGTTGAATATACAACACACCATACACAGTGGAAATAAGTCAGATACGTTGCGCCATCCAGCACATTCCCTGAGCCCCATAGCAGTCCATCCAGAATCTGCACTCTATAATACTCGGTCTAACTCGAGAATTATAGTGAAATAACACCCAAGTTAGTCTAGAAAATAAGCGTGAGAAAACACACTCAATTGGATTATTAAAGTTTCCAAAATCCTTAAAAAAATCAATGGTATCTCGTAAGACCATGCCATAAATAAACATGTCGGGATTTTGCCTTACGATAACCAAAACATTTCTTATCAAATCCTCTGATATTATAATAGTGTCTATATACAAATACTTATTCGAATAGCCGAAATTGTTACATTCATTAAATTCCAGCATAATAGGTATACAAACAAGTCTGAAGGCACTTATTGGAGATTGGGTTTCCATCAATGCAGGGCTACTGGGGTACCGCTCATCACAGTACCCGGTCTAGATCAGAGTACCGAGGATCCACCCTGATCCCCTACAACACAAGACCAGAGCCACCCCTTACTGGGTAGTCCGAATAAGATAACCCCACGGTTGGGATCAGCAACCGCCCACATAGCCGAATAAGAAGGGACATCTGGACAGGGATGACCTTACCCTAATTGTTTGCTAGCCACTTAGCCTTACTGCACATTCCCTGTTTTATCCATTCCTGGTTGATGAGGATCGAGGCTATGCGTTACCTTTTTGGCACACATACATTTAGAATGCCCATCGTCCTCCTAACTATGTTCTGAAAGAATTCATCCATACAAGTCCGTTCCCGTCCGAACGAAACCGAAGGCACTACTCCTACTACATCCATTTTAGAATCACCCTCAGGATTAGTAGCGATTAGCCCTTGCACTTCACTACTCCATCTTCGACTCCTAGCTCTTGTCTTCCTCACGAAAACATTCAAACCGGATTGAAGTGGTTTTCGGGAAATTAATCCTGATTTCGATCTCTTCAAAACGATCAGCGTATTGGTCAATACTGATAGTCGGTTATTTAGCTATCAAATCACACAATCATCCAAGCAATTGTTTCGTTTCTACTGAAATGCACCAAGTCCTAATAACTTAGATTTTAAATAATCTGAATCACTTTATCCAAAGATATATATACTTTAAAACTATTTTAAAAGACTTTATTCAAAATAATAGTTATGAAATTCCATAATAGTTTTTGAAGTAAAACTTAGCCAAAACTACCTTTAAAGTAAAAGTCATTTTTATAAAGTATAAATATTTAGAAATAATCTTTTAAATCATAATGCTAATTTGACCTTAAAATAATTACTACTACAACTAAATTAATAAATATTTACTTTACAATCCTAAAAAAATTTAAATAATAAATTCCTCTAAAATATTCCTTTAAACAACTTTAAAACTTTTAACTTGTACTTTAAAAAATCCGCTTTGAAAACATATTTGGCTTTTCACAAAATTCACTTTCATTCCAATATAACCGTCAAGTCATTTATAAATCCTTGTTGATTTATCCTAATTTAATTTACGTCTCAACCCGTAAATTTCTTTAAATACTTTAAAAATAAAACCACTTTTATTTTTAAAACACATTTCCATCACCTTAAAATCACTTTTCGAAAATATGTATTTTGATTATTTACATTAAGGCCTCTAAAATTACTTAAATAAAAATAATGCTTAAGAAATTCGATAAAACTTAAACTAAAATTTCCCTTTGAAATAAACTTATTGTATCAAATATTTATTTTAAAATTCCTTTTTTAAAAATCATAATACTAATTTACCTTTAAAAATAATTAACTACCATAATTAACTTAAATAAATATTCACTTTCCACTTAAAAATAATTAAAAATAAATTTTCTAAAACATTTATTAAAAAAGCATTTTTAAACTTCTAGTTTGTACTTTGATATCTTTTCTTCGAAAATATACTTTGTTTTGTAGGAAAAATATACTTTCAAAAGTGAAATCACCTTTTCTTAAAAATTCCACCGGAATCTATACTTCCAAATTTATCCACTGATAAATATCCCACTTCATTTATAAACCCTATTTATAAATTTCAATTTCTCATTTTCCTTTAAATCACAGTTTCCAAAACACTAAATCGATTTCAATCCGATTTCCTAGTTTAAATTCCCTTTAAATTTTATTATTCGATTTATCTAATTACCAATAATTATTTACTTAAGAATTTTCTTTTCATTTCCTTTAAAAATCCAACTTAATATATAACTTTTTCCATTTCTCAAAATACCCATATATATATTCATCCAAGCATAGCATTCAATAATTTCAATCCCTAATAAAATCAGTATAATCTATCACAGATCATCAAATAAATCACATCACTGAATATAAAATAAATTCAACGTTTTTAGGAGTCCACTTGGATCCCTCCAACCTGTTATCCCTACATCCACAGATGTTAGCATAATATAAAATACCAATCCCACTTTGAGGGGGATATCGCGGTATATAGGGTCATCCGCTATTATGTAGGACGCATAGAGTCTCATCCGCTATATAATGCGTGAATCAATCACTCCTATATATATATATATATATATATATATATATATATTATCACATCCAATAAATTTAATCATTCAACCAAAAATTTAAAATTAACTATTTAAATTTAAAGGGTAATCCAAATGAGTGTGATTAACTCACCTTTGATTTTTGTTTCGCAGTCTGACCCAAACCGGCTTGTCTCTCCCTGATTTAAGACCTTGTATAAACATTAAACGGTTTGTTAACATTTGAGATTTTCGAGAACTCTATTACCATCTATTAATTTAATTTAAACTAATAATTTAATCAAACAAATTTCCTTTAAAATCTTTTGGCAAATAGGTTAATTAAATAAGTTAATCATCATAATACATTGTTCTTTCAAACTACATATAAATAAAAATAACCTATATAGATTTTAAAAATCAAATTTTTGTATACTCTACAACATTTACAATTCCTATATAATTTTTTTGTTTACATATATATACATACTGAAATTTTAAAATAGAATTGTTCTATTTTTTTCTTACTGTAAATTAAAATCCTATATATATATATATATATATTTTTATGTTTCCTCTAATATGTTTATATATATACACACAATTTAAATAAGCATACTGTAAATACCTTCAGTACCTCATACTAGAGAAAAAACCCACCGTACCGCAAGCTTGCCAACACTCGTGACCACTTGTGACTCATCTCCTTGTAATGCCTCATTCAACATCTTTGTCGATAGCATGACTCGATAGTAGCAACTCCTCTCCTCTCGCGTCATGACTTCCCTAACCTAGAAGACGACGACGACCCACACTTCCTCCAGGTTAAAAACCATGTTCGTCGAAGACCCCCCTACAACCATCCATGAGTCGCACAAAAACTTAGGTCGTCGACCGCGACGTCGATTCTACCACTTCCCCTCGTGAAAATCCACACTCACCCTCTCCTCCTTATGAGCCTCGCGTGCCCTAACTCCCCAACGGTCTTGAGCCGACTCGATTGCGTGTCCACTTCGAATTTGATTCTCATTTTTTTAAGCCTACGAACTTGATTTTAATTTGTGACAGAGAAAAGAGATTTGGCGAGAAGCAGCTTCGAACTGGAAGGGGATTGAAAGGGTACTCGAGATTTTATAATGAAAGTATTGAATTATTATTATTATTATTTTTCTAGTTTAAGGGCCAACAACATTTTTTTTCACTGCTTTGTTTTAAAAGGGAAAGTGTGTTAGAGAAGGAACAAGGAAGCTCAGCCTGCTACAATGATTTGAGGTGAAGTGATAAAGTTCTGATGTGAAAGAAATACGGCTGAAGTTGACCAGTATATAAAAATATATATTTTAAATTCAAATTGTCTCGATTTATGTAACCTAAAATCGCGAACACCTATCGAGGCATGTCGCTAGGCGTTTGTAATGTCATACCACTACTCCGAACACAATGGAAAATGTTTCGAGTCCTAATTCGGTCGTATAGAGAAGATAGCTTTTTGAACCCAGTTATATTAAATTTTCGATATAGATTTCAGTGCGTTTATATATCATACGGCCACATGACATCTTTAAACACTACGAAATTTGGAATCCGATAATAATACATTATTACAGATCTAATGGAACTGTTTCGTCAAATTCCCAAACTGTGCCTCGGAAGGCTATATTTTAAATATCAATTTAAACGATATATTTTTAAAACTGAGAAAAACACATTCAAATTCAAATTTAAAACTTCTATTATCTCCTGTATTATAAATACAAATTTTCCAAGCCTTTGAAATATTTTTAACTAGCTTAAAACCAAGATTCACTATTTTAACCAATTTTCAATTATTAAATTCAAAAATTTAATTGCCAAATAAACAGTGATATTTGAAATTCAAGTTAAACTAACTTTCAAATATTTAAAATCAATTAAATATCTCGATTTCAAATATCCAAAAATTTCGGGTCGTCACATACCTCTCCCTTTAAAACAATTTCGTCCGCGAAATTACTAGTTAAGAGGAATGGTCCATAATCCGTTAACTATTTCCCAATCCAAATAGTTTTTAACAACACCCAAAAAAACCTTTTCATTGAAGACACTATCACTCTTACTAACTTCCTAAACTTTTCCATAATTTCCAAACAATATTACTTACTAAACCATTCCAAATTTTAATTAAAACAAAATTTAAATTATCAAAATTTTCTTAAAAATTTTCCTAATCTCTAGATTTTTGAAATTATTTGCCAGCGTCTCCTTTGCGTGGCTAGATCGGTACAACTACAAAATGCCTCTATGAGCCCTTAAATTTAAAAGAAAACAAAAGCCAAGTGGCTAGATCTGAAAACCATCAAATTTTACACAGAAATTTAAACATATACCTTTTTGTCGAGCAATTCAATTTATCTTCTGTATTCAAAACACCAATTTTCCTTTGCTTTTAAAACACATGTATATCCTACTTAGCAATCATATCCAATCATAAAATCCAAATTCAGTCTATTCATGTCTTTAAAAAGTTTCAACATTTGTTTTACTTAAGCTTGTACGATGTACACATGTCATTCGTAAGCAATATCAAATTCGATCGCTCACTCGATCATACAATTTCACTTTCGAACTAGTATCGTTCACCCAACTTCCTAGTGTAGAACTCAGATCTGTTTTCTTGATCAAAAACCGTCATTTTCCTTGCATAGTCCTAAACTCGATAGAGAATTACCAAAATCAATCAAAAATCTATATCCAGGGTTTGCCACCGAAATCGAGTGAAAAATCCCAACTCGGATCGATATAAGTATCTCAAAATTCTGTGCTCGAATCTGGATCAAATCGTTATGCGAATAAAATGATATATGTACATCCTACGTATTTATCTCAATTAATTATTAGCTATATCAATTCTCTTTTTATTCACATGTATTTTGGTTTTCATTCACTTATTCATAATTATCCCATTTCACCACTTTTTATTAAACCTTCATTCAAATACGACTTAGATTATTTCCAACACGAAATTTCACTTAAGAATTTCACCATCCATTCTTAGGTTACAAATATTTTATACACTTCTTATATTCATTTCACTTCACCACTGAAGTTATATATCCACTTCTATTGACTTTGCATTTTCAATTCCATTTGAATTCAAATTACCTTTCAATTTTAAATATTGAATTCTATTAATCTTATCTCAAACCATCTTTAATTAACTATTTCTTTAATTAGTTCCACTTGCTAATTTATTTTAAACCGCAATGACCTTTATTTCCAAACTTTAATTATTTTCAGTCCACTTCGACTTAATTCCACAACTTTACTTACACCTTTTAAATTAAATATCATCCCAAAATTCAATTTCAATTCATTATTTCATTCACAAATTATCTCTACTTAACAAATTTTATTTCAGTGCCTATTCCATTTCAACAATGTGATAACCCGAATTTTTGGACAGATGTTAATTGGTAATTAACTACATTTAATTTTTAGGAAGTACTGATTTATAAGTTGAACAAATAATGTTGATAAAACATATATATATATATATATATATATATATATATGGATAAATATTTATTTATAATCTTCTTTTATAATCATTTAAAATATGCCAAAAACTTATTCTTTTTTAAACAAATAAAATATGTATTTGTTTATGTATATACATAAGTAGATTGTAAATAGAAATTGAATTTGAAATTCAATATGTATATCTTAAAAATAAATTTGATTTAAAACTCTATATTTTGAAAACTAGTGTGTATATATATATGATTATTTATTAGTGTATAATTTGTTTTAAATCATTTTCTTTAAAGATTTTATAAATATTAATAAAGGAGATGTATTAATAAAATTGAAAATATAATATACAAATATATAAAAACATAAGTTCACGCATTTTAACAAGTGTAGGCTAAATGTGACATGCAAAATACAAGTGTCAAATTTATTAATTTTCTTTCCCTTTTTTTTAAAATAAATAAACACGGCTATATATATTCACATCACTACTCTACTCTTTCATTTCTTCTCCTATCTTTCATTTTCTAAACAAACTAAAGAAACTAAACCAGAGAAAAGAGAAAAACTGAAATCAAAACTACTTCAATTCTTCACAAGTTTCAACTTGAAACAAAAGCAAAGACCTAGGATTTCAACATAACTAAGTGCAAGCTGAATCAAGTAGCAGTTTCAAAATCAAGCATTTCCAGTTTTCAAGTTCAAACAAATTTCCAAATTTCAAAATCTATTCCAGGCTTCTCTGCTCAAATATAAACAGTGAGCAAACATTTTTTTTTAAAAGCTTAAAATTTGGTTGTATGCTTTGATGCATGAGAAATGTTTGTTTGCATGGATGAAAATGTGTTGCATGTATATAAATATGTATATATATATCTGTGCATGTTGAAGTAGATGAATGTGCTTGTCTCTGTTTGATGTTAATAGACCAACCAATACAAAAATCAAATTCTCTTGCTCCAATCACTTTCAAGTTATGATTATTAAAGGGAAAATGTTTGTAAGAATGTAATTTCATTCTTACAAATTGTTTTAAGTGGAATTATTTAGAAAATATTTCGAAAATTAGATATTACTGTTAACCCTATTCAAAACAATGAACTTAATTTCATGCTTTGATTTCATAATCTGATTCGTGTTAGCAAATGATGAATTTTAATATAGATATTAAGATTTTTAAGTTTATAATTATTGAGATATCTCGAGTTGATCAGTTTTGAGGTTTGCGTCGATTGCTAACGAACGACAATGAGTTGTAGGTCGTGATTGATGCCGGAGGAAGTGTGAAGGATGGGGATCATGGGGAAAATGATTAGATTATTGATAGATGACCGTGATGGCGTATCGACGTCAAGATAGGGTTTTGTTGCTCGTTTGGGTCGATTTTGTATTCGAGGGCGAAGCATTGACGTAGGAGCACTGGAGTCGATCAGACTATGGGGGAACAAAGCTTGGTGTCGCGACGTAGCTCTGGACGCGACGACGTGATTTTCGATGGTCGGTGGCTATGTTGCAAGCTGTTTCCGTCAATCAAGCTTTGGGTTCCAGTGGTGTCGTATAGATCGGTTTCGATTTCCGGCGAGATCGATGGATTTGGGTTTTTGTGATGTCAGAGGAGAGGGTCGGCGTCTCGTTGATGGTCGCAGCATCGATCGGAGAGGCGACGTTCGACGGTGCACGTGCACGAGTATCCTTTTTTATCGGATGATTATGGATGTGTGTTCGAGTATGGGAAGAATGTTTTTTCTCGGGTCAGTCTCAAAGTCGGGTGTGTGTTGTCTTGGAGGAAGTAAGAGCGCGAGTTAACTCGGGGATGGGCTCGTGGATTTTTTGCTTAGGCCCGGGTATTTTGTCAAGTGTATTAACCAGGTTTTAAAAGTAAATAAAAAGGTGAATTTAGTTAACAATTTTTTTAAAGCATAAGTTAATAAATAAGTTCAAAGCTAAAAGCAAACAAAGTTTTTCAAACTAAAGTTTTAACAACTTTCCAAGTGAAGTTTTAAAGATTAAAATGTTAAAGTTAAATATTTTAAAATTGTTGTGAAAATTAATTGATTTGGTTTTGAAATAATTTATTAGATGATAATAATAAATTAATTTCTAATTATTTTCAAATGGAATTTAATAATGTTTGAATTAAGTAAGTGTTTAAGATAAGTATATTAAAAACTTTAATTAAGAGGTGATTTTGAATAAATTAACTTCAAACTTTTATTTCAAATAAGTTTTAATGATGTTACTAAGTGATTAATTAAGGTAAATGGTTTATCTAAATTATTAAGGTCTTAGGAATTAAAGTATAATTTCTTGATGTAATTAAGGGATAGATAATTATTTAATGTAAGTAATTAGAGGTTAATTAATGAAAGTAATTAAAGGATAATTACTTAATGGAAGTAATTAAGAGGATAATTAATCAATGTAATTAATGAAAGGATTAAGTACTTAATGCGAGGATTTATTTAATTAATGTAATTAATTAAAGGATTAATAATTAATGTAATTAATTAAAGGGTTAGTTAACTAGTGTAAGTAATTTAAAGAATAATTAATTAATGTGATTAATTAAAAGATAATTAATTAATGTAAGTGATATATAGAATAATTAATTAATGTAATTAATTAAGGATCATTAATTAATGTAATTAATTATAGTATAATTAATCAATGTTAACAATTATAGGATGATTAATTGATTTCGTTAATAATAAATGAGTTGTAATTAATTAATGTTAAGTAAGAAGGATTTACAAGTAGTTAGAGAAATTAATTTAATTTATTTGGAGATTAAATTAAATTAATCAGGAATTATATGAATATTAATCATGCTTATGAATGATGAACCGGAATTTGATGCCTTGGTTTGGTTGATATCTCTATGTAATTTGTGATGTGCTATGATATGAGATGGCTGGATAGATCTTTTAATAAATGTGAATCATTTATTTAATTAGTTATCTATGATAGATTTATGTATGTGTATGTTATTTTGAATTTAATTAAACTGTTTACTTAAACAACTTGACCTAAAGGATGACATTGGATTCGAAGAGACCGGGGTCGGATATCAATAATATCCGAAACCATTTCGATTAATAATCTACTATAATTTTTTTTATAGATTTGAGTTTAGAACCAAATAGGCTGGAATGGAATAAATTAAGTAACTTGGCCTTTTAACTGAGTAACAGTTCTTAGATATTGTTTTGTAATAAGTAATGGACTTTAACAAGTTAAGAACTCATAGAAAGGTACGAGTTACCCTGGTATTCAAATAAGTTTTATAACTTAGAATTTCAAATTGTTTGAGTTTACTCACGCTGGTTTCCAGCCTGACCCGAGTGTTACTTTATTGTAATGCTCAGGTCAGACCAAGTATTACAGATTTTTAGGTTAGAACGTTCTGGAGCTTAGGAGGCAAGCTGGATGGCAGGAACATATGGAGTGTATTTTGCTGTATATTTGAGATTGTATTGATAGTAGTCAGGGACAAGTTGTTACAGCTATCCAGTTTATTGTGAATGACTGTACTCTGATATATTGTCTGTAAATTGACAGTTACGACTTCTTGTGTAAATGCTATTATTTGATATCATATTTTAATCCGCTGCGAATGTGAGATTATGTGCTGTTGTTTTCTGCTTCTTTTTTTACCTCTTTTCTTCTTTACCCTAACAATATGGGATTTCCGACGTTCGATTGCTCGGTACTTCTACAGTGAACGTATTAGTGTTGAATTTTTAGGGTCAAAAATTTCAGGTCGTTATATTTGGTATCAGAGTTGGATATTAAGCGAGAACCTTGGCTCTGGTGGGTTACTCATTAAGGATAGGGTAAGTAGTGCCCTAAAATGAGTTGAGTGTATTATATATGAGGGCGTACTTTATATTTTCTTATATAATGATTTTAAAAATTGTTTTAAAAGTAGTTTTTATATAAGCTTATATTTTGATATATAAAGCAATAATTTATCTATTATATATATTAAGGAAATTGGTTGTTGGTTATTGAAATTAAATAGGATAATAAGAATACAAGTTGGAATTCTACTAATTAAGTCTAATATAGGTTAGGAAGTCCCACTAAATCTAGTCTTACAGGGAGATGGCTAAGAGTGAAGTATGGAAGGCTAGACGTAGAGAGTGAAGAGCAGTTGCACGTAAGGACCGAGAAGAAGCAATTTAGGAGTAACATGTTTAAGGAAAGGGCTGGACTAGGGCCTTATGATAATGTCACCTGCTACAAATGTTATAATAAGGGTCATTATGCAACCAAGTGTAGTAAAACAAGGTAGGAATTGAAGGGCACATTCCAACGGTTTCCCTCTGAGATCTTATGCTTTAAGTGTCATAAGAAAGGACATTTCCTAAAGCATTTCCCTGAAGTGAGGAAGGTGAAGCGTAAACCCGTGGAACCGGTCTATGAGTTGACTATTTGCTATCATTGTAAGATGTCAGGACACATCGCCAGGAATTGTCCCAAGAGACGGAAGAAGAGTAAGATTATGGAACGTCCTACAAGAAGCGTAAGTGTGGTCTAAATGGATGGAAAGGTAGAAACCTTTTATGGTAAATGTTATAGGTGGGGACACCCTCTTGAAAAGTGATGTTCGGGCTTTGCCCAATGAAAGGGAATCCCTAGAGAGGATTCTTGTAAGAATACAAAGGCTTTGTTCTTTTCCAAGCCCCTAGGTAATGGAGAAGGCGTCTAGATTTATGACTTCTGTAAGACTCTTATTTTGGATAAATGGATGTAATGTTTGAACTACCAGTGTGTTGTCTATCAATGCATGGAAAATTTTGTGGCAGTACAATCTAATATAAAATTAATGGAATTAATTCAAAGGTTGAATTGTAATGAATTAATTGAAATTTGAAATTGAATTAAATTAATTAGTAATAAAATAATGTTAAATAAGTTTAGAACAAACAACCTAAATTGGAAATTTCAAGATGAAATTGAGATTTAACTTAGGGAAGTTAAATGGTTGGTTTGAATGGAGTCATGTGCGATCATAAAACAAGTTTGAGTTCTGAAAATTAATAATGGATACTATTGTTGGATGTTTTAAATTACTTGGATGTTTATTACTTTGATATGTACTGCTATCATCCTGTTGCTATTAATAATCTATGAAATAGTGAATTGAATTATTTTAAAGGAAATAAGAGGTGGATTGAGATAATATGTATATCCATTACTGAAATTAAATGGAATTAAACTTTAATTTGAAATTATTTACATAATTTTGATTTATGAAATGAAATTGTAATTATGGAATGGAATCACTTTGAACTTAAGATTTAAATGTTAAAAATGAACTTGCAAACTAAAATTATTTAAGAATTGGTTTCAAAGTTTGAAGCTAAAATTGTGTAATAAATTTGATTTTGAAGATTTAAATTGTTTAAAAAGATTTGAACTCTTACTTAAACCTTGAAATAAGTTAAGTAAAGGTAATTTAAAATGAACATTAAAAATTTGACTTTAAATTAAATCGTTTAAAGCCTAGGCTGATAAATTAAAAACATAAGATTAATTTGATTTATGGGATTAAATAAACATTTTAAATTTAACTCGAATTTACATAATTCGAGATGGTATAAAGTTGAGATTTGAATTAAAATTAGTTCAAATTGAATTTGATTTGAATTAAATGGGAACTGTGATTGGAGTTGAACAAGTTTAAATTCAAACGGAAATTGATTTAAATTTGGGATAGGAATTAAAGCTAATTCAAATTGAACATGAATTGAATCAATTTAAGTGGAAATTGGAAATTATTTGGAATGGGAGATTGGAAAATTGAACCAGTTTGACTCTGAAACTATTTTCAAATAAATTGTTTTAATATAACTATTTTAAATCTATTTTCCTAGCTATTTACTATACAACCTTTCTTTTTAAAACCTAAACAATCCTATACTTATTTTACAAATATTTTGAAAACTAATTACTATTTTACATCTTATTTACAAACTAATCACTATTTACAACTATTTTACAACTAATAACCATTTTACGACTACTTATCTATTTTAAACTTTTCAAGCTATTTTCTAAATTCAAGTTGGTCAGAGTGCAAACTGTTTAGAATTAAAGTGATAACCTAAATGGAAATTGAAACAATTGTGAATAAGTGAATAGAAATCAAAATGAATGTGAAGTAAAAGAAAATTGATTTAGCTGATAATCAATGAAGGTAAATACGTAGGATGTACGTATATTATTCTATTCGCATAATGATTTGATCCAGATTCGAGCATATAATTTCGAGATAGTATATCGATCTGAGTTGGGATTTTTCACTCGACTTTCGACGGCGAACCCTAGATTTGGATTTTGGATTAGTTCTGGAAATTCTCTATCATATTTATGGCTACGCAAGGAGAATGACAGTTTCTGATCAAGAAACCAGATCTGAGTCCAAACTAGGAAGTTGGATGGACGATATTAGTTCGGAAGTGAAACTATAAGATCGAGTACGCGATCAGATTTGATATCACGTACGGATGATTTATGTACATCGTACATACTTGAATGAAATAATTTTTTAATGCAAAAGTATATTTTGAGAAATATTTGATGATTAATAGTGGAAGTTGGATATCTCTATTATCGAAATTCATTTTTTAAAGAGTAAGTAGGGTAGTAAATAACTTTATAAAAGAAATCAAACTTAAATATTTGATTTGGCATAAATAAATTTATATATATATATATTTGTTATATATATGATAAACTCCCCTTATTGAATCTGTAACCAGAAGAAAAGATTTTTGAAATTTTTTTATTCTATTAAAAAAATAAACTTATACATATCTATATAAATAAAGGATTTTATGAGAATGATTTTGGGAAAAAGGTGTTTTAGAACCTATTGTTTTTGAAAGGCTTTTGATTTTTGGGAAAAATCAATTTTGGGAATTTGGAAAGCCAAGTTTGGAAATATCGATTTGAGATATTGATTTTGTGTAAAGGAGATTTTTATGTGAATCATAAAGAGTATGATTTGAAAGATACTATATGTGTATAGCATAATTTTTTTTGAGATTGGCTCCGAGGAAAAAGGCGCTCCCATTGAAATGAACTTCTAGTAGGAGATCCACGGGGCGGTTCTGCCTTGAGCCCAAAGGGGGTTCTAAATTTGATCCTGGGAGGAAGTTTCGACAAACTGAAGTTCTTAAGGATTGTGTGTGGGTAGCAAAAGCCAAGGGCGTTGATGCCTATAAAGACATTTGGGTTATGATGTGACAATGGTGTAACTCGATGTCACTCTAATCTACTACGGACCATAGCGCAAGTCGAGGGCAGTGAGTTCCTACGGTCTACGTTTGATTTCGCCGAGAAGCGAAGCAACATTGGTAGACTGCGATCTATGAAGACATAGCGAAAGTCGTGTGGCAGTGAGTGCCTACAGGCTACATTGGACTCAATTGATGTAGTCTGCGATCTATGTAGGAGTGGTGAAGTTTCTTTTGGCAGTGAAATTCGAGGGCGCTGATGCCTAAAGTTACATGGGTTTTTGTCATGATGGCGACAAAAAACATAGGTGTAGCTGCGAAATGCGATCTGTGGTGGGTTCCATGGTGTAATCGAGGGACGCTGAGTGCCTACAGTTTTCTATGGATTTTGCTGGATGGCAACGTAACCATAGGGCTAACTCCGACCATGGAGGGAAAGACGATTTCCAGAGCATTCTCACGAAAAATGATTTCTACATTTTCAAAAATTGTTTCTATATTTTCAAAAAAAAATTCTAAGTATTTTCACTGGGTGTTGAAAAAGGTTCTGCTAAGTACTTATAGATTTTCAGTCCTACGCCTAATCAACGTATGACCGAATTTCTGTAAGAATAAGGATGAACTTGTTTAGCCATCGAGTTATAAAAAGTATTTTTATAAAGCTATTTTGGCAATATTATGTAGATTTTAAAAGTTTTTTAAAATTTTTAAGTAATGGGAGTTAAGAGTTCAAAATGTTTAAAGGATTATTTAACTCATAATAAACATTTTTGATAAAATTCTGGCTTCGTTCCTCTTTTGGGGACCAAAAGTTCTAAAGGGGGGAGGAATGTGATAACCTGGATTTTTGGACAGCTGTTAATTGGTAATTAACTGGATTTAATTTTTAGAAAGTACTGATCTATAAGTTGAACAAATGATTCTGATAATATATATATATATATATATATATATATATATATTGATAAATATTTATTTGATAATCTTCTTTTATAATCATTTAAAATGTGCCAAAAACTTAATCTTTTCCAAACAAATAAAATATGTATTTGTTTATGTACATACATAAGTAGATTGTAAATAGAAATTAAATTTGAAATTCAATATGTATATCTCAAAAATAAATTAGATTTAAAAATCTATATTTTGGAAACTAGTATATATATATAATTATTTATTAGTGTATAATTTGTTTTTAATCAATTTCTTTAAAGATTTTATAAATATTAATAAAGGAGATGTGTTAATAAAATTGAAAATATAATACAAAAATATATAAAAAAAACATAAGTTCATGCAATTTAACAAGTGTAGGCAAAATGTGACATGCAAAATACAAGTGTCATAGTTATTAATTTTCTTTCCATTTTTTTTAAACAAATAAACAAGGCTATATATGTTCACATCTCTACTCTACTCTTTCATTTCTTCTCCTATCATTCATTTTCTAAACAAACTAAAGAAACTAAAATAGAGAAAAGAGAAAAACTAAAATCAAAACTACTTCCACTCTTCAAAAGTTTCAACTTGAAACTAAAGCAAAGACCCAGGATTTCAACACGCCTAAGTACAATCTGAATCAAGCAGTAGTTTCAAAATCAAGTATTTCCAGTTTTCAAGTTCAAACAAATTTCCAGATTTCAAAATCTGTTACAGGCTTCTCTGCTCAAATATAAGCTGTGAGTAAACATTTTTTTGAAAAAAGGTTAAAATCTAGTTATATGTTTTGATGCATGAGAAAAGTTTGTTTGTATGGATGAAAATGTGTTGCATGTATATAAATATGTGTGTGTGTGTGTGTGTGTATATCTGTGCATGTTGAAGTAGATGAACGTGCTTGTCTCTGTTTGATGTTAACAGACCAGCCAAAACAAAAATCAAATTCTCTTACTCCAACCACTTTCAAGTTATGATTATTAAAAGGAAAATGTTTGCAAGAATGTAATTTCATTTTTAAAAATTGTTTTAAGTGGAATTATATAGAAAATATTTCGAAAATTGGATATTACTATGAACCCAATTCAAATCAGAAAAATCAATGAACTTAATTTCATGCTTTGATTTCGTAATCTAATTTGTGCTAGAAAAGATGAATTTTAATATAGATATTAAGATTTTTAAGTTTATAATTGTTGAGATATCTCGACTTGATCAGTTTTGGGGTTTTTGTCGATTTCTGACGAACGGCGACGAGTTGTAGGTCATGATTGATGTCGGAGGAAGTGTGAAGGATGGGGATCATGGGAAAAATGATCGGAACATTTATAGATGACCGTGGTGGCGTATCGACGTCAAGTTAGGGTTTTGTTTCTCGTTTGGGTCGATGTTGTATTAGAGGGCGATGCATTGACGTAGGAGCACTGGAGTAGATCGAGCTGAGGAGGATCGAAACTTGGTGTCGCGGCGTAGCTCTGGACGCGGCGGTGTGATTTTCGATGGTCAGTGGCGATGTTGCGAGCTCTTTCCATTGATCAAGCTTTGGGTTCTAGTGGTCGCATATAGTTTGTTTTGATTTCTAGTGAGATCGGTGGATCTTGGTGTTCGTGACGTCAGAGGAGAGGGTCGGCAACTCGTAGATGGTCACAGCGTCGATCAGAGAGGAGGCGTTCGACTGTGCAAGTGCACGAGTATCATTTTGTATCTGATGAATGTGGCTGTGTGTTCGAGCACGAGAGAGAATGTTTTTTCTCGGGTCGGTCTCGAAGTCGGGTGTGTGTTGTCTTGGAGGAAATAAGAGCGCGAGTTGACTCGGGGATGGGGTCATAGATTTTTAGCATAGGCCCGGGTATTTTGTTAAATGTATTAACAAGGTTTTAAAAGTAAATAAAAAGTTGAATTTAGTTAACAAATTTTTTTAAAGCATAAGTTAGTAAATAATTTCAAAGCTAATAGTAAACAAAATTTTCAAAGTAAAGTTTTAACAAGTTTCCAAGTGAAGTTTAAAATATTAAATGTTAAAGTTAAATTTTTTAAAATTGTTTTGAAAATTAAATGATTTGGTTTTGAAATAATTTATAAGATGATAATAATAAATTAATTTCTAAGTATTTTCAAATGGAATTTAATAATGTTTGAATTAAGCAAGTGTTTAAGATAAGTATATTAAATTTTTTAATTATGAGGTGATTTTGAATAAACTAATTTCAAAATTTTAATTCAAATAAGTTTTATTGATGTAACTAAGTGATTAATTAAGGTAAATGGTTTATCTTAATTATTTTAGGTCTTAGTAATTAAAGTATAATTTATTAATGTAATTAAGGGATATATAATTATTTAATGTAAGTAATTACAGGTTAATTAATGAAAGCAATTAAAGGATAATTACTTAATGGAAGTAATTGAAAGGATAATTAATCAATGTAATTAATTAAAGGATCAATTACTTAATGTGAGGATTTATTTAATTAATGTAATTAATTGAAGATTATTAATTAATGTAATTAATTAAATGGTTAACTAATTAATGTAAGTTTTTTAAAGAATAATTAATTAATGTGATTAATTAAAAGATAATTAATTAATGTAAGTGATATATAGAATAACTAATTAATGTAATTAATTAAGGATCATTAATTAATGTAATTATTATAATATAATTAATTAATGTTAATAATTAAAGGATGATTAATTAATTTCATTAATAATAAACGAGTTGTAATTAATTAATGTTAAGTAAGCAGGACTTAAAAGTAATTAGATTAATAAATTTAATTTATTTGGAAATTAAATTAAATTAATCAGGAATTGTATGACTATTTATCTTGCTTATGAATGATGAACCTGAATTTGATGCCTAGGTTTGGTTGATATCTCTGTGTAATTTGTGATGTGCTGTGATATGAGATGGCGAGATAGATCTGTTAATAAATGTGAATCATTTATTTAATTAGTTATCTGTGATAGATTTCTGTGTGTGTATGTTATTCTGAATATAATTAAACTATTTGCTTAAACAACTTGACCTAAAGGATGACATTAGATTCGAAGAGACTGGGGTCAGATATCAAAAATATCCAAAACCACTTCGATTAATAATCTACTATAATTCTTTATAGATTCGAGTTTAGAACCAAATAGGCTTAAATGGAATAAATTAAGTAACTTGGCCTTTTAACTGAGTAACAGTTCTTGGATATTGTTTTGTGATAAGTGATGACTTTAACAAGTTAAGAACTTGTAGAAAGGTACGAGTTATCCTGGTATTCAAATAAGTTTTATAACTTAGAATTTCAAATTGTTTGAGTTTACTCACGATGGTTTCCAGATTGTCCCGGGTGTTACTTTATTGTAATGCTCGGGTCAGACCGAGTATTATAGATTTCCAGGTTAGGATGTTCTAGAGCCCAGGAGGCAAGCTGGATGGCAGAACGTATGTAGTGTATTCCACTGTGTATTTGAGATTGTATTGATAGTAGTCAGGGACAAGTTGTTACAATTGTCCCATTTATTTGTGAATGATTGTACTCTGATATATTGTCTGTAAATTGACAGTTACAGCTTCTTGTGTATATGCTATTATTTGATATTATATTTTAATCCGCTACGAATGTGAGATTCTGTGTTGTTGTTTTCTGATTCTTTTTCTACCTCTTTTCTTGTTTGCCCTAATATTGGATTTTCGGCGTTCGATTGCTCGACACTTCTACAATGAACGTATTAGTGTTGAATTTTTGTAGTCGAAAATTTTGGATCGTCATACTCAACTTAGATTCTTTCCTCAAATTCAATTTTGTTTAACCAGATTCACTTACATTCCAATTCATTTCAAATTTTCAACTTCTATAAGTTTTCCAACTTATTTACATTCCATTTACTGGTCGCTTTTAATTTACTTCATTTAATTGGTTTACCTACCACTTTATTTTTGTCACATTTACTTTAATTTAACTCTTCTTCAAGTTAAATTCTATTCTAAACAAATTTTTTAAGTTTTTATAAGTTCCCAAACTTGTCCATAAACATTTTAAATAAGATTCCAGAGTCTTTTAAACAATTACTCAACATTTTCAGAAATCATTTTTGAAATCAATTATTTATAAATAATTCATTTGCAAATCAAATTACCCTTTGAATTTTTAAAAACCAAACCCATTTTTGCGAACAATTGCAATTTAAAACATTTTGGCAGCAACTCCTCTTTTCAAAACTCGAAAATGAACATCGATGATGCTGCAGTCATCACTGAAATTGTTTTCCAACGACCGAAGAGAGTTCAATGCTCTTATCCCTTCAAAAACATTTTCAAATATTTTTAAATTCCAAATCTCATCAGATTCCATATCCAATCAAAAATACTTCTGAAATAATACCACTATTATTTTTTCAAAGTTTTGAAAACCATTTCCAAACCCAAAGGAATTTAACTTCTGAAATTTCGAATTCCAAATCCTTTTAATCCCTATTCAAAAATTACTTTGGCATCTTATTTCAATTTATAAATCACATTTATAATTCACATTTCAAATTCCTTTTTTTATCTGAATTTATTTTCGAAACCTTTGGTTACGATTTCAATTCCCGTTTTAAATTTCTACACAACAATGATAATAGTTTAATATTATCATTCCCTAACAACCAAGAAACCATATATTATGATAATTTACAAAAATTATTTCATTTATATACAAAAATAATTTGGGCAAAATTATTTCATTTACCCATTTTTTAAAAACAATACTATGTCGGTTTGCCTAGTTTACGAGTTTAGAAATCCCTATCGATACAGTTGAACAAACTGTACCGACCAGAATTTATAAACACTCAACCTATAAGTCAAAACAATATAAAACAATTTTATATTCACTAACAAATACCCGCACATATTTATTAATACACTCAAACTCATTCTAGAGTACTACAGACTCCATTTTAATGAGTAATCCCCACCAGAGCCAAGTTTCTCGCTTAACCTTGCTTTGAAACCAAATGTAACGACCCGATTTTTCGACGCCCAAAAAATGGACATCAGTACGTCCATTATATTAAATGCCAAACAATCGAATGCCGGAAAACTAGACCGTAAGGGAAAGAAGAAGGAGGTAGAAGAAGAAATATAGAAAACAACATCAGAATCTCAAAAACGCCGCGGAAAACATATAATAGATAACAACAAATTTTATACAAGGGAACTGTAACTGTCTTATATATATTACATCATCTGAGTACAATAACAAAAAAAACACATCACTGGACTATTATGATAACTTTACCACACAAAGCTGAATATACAACACAACATACATAACAGAAATAAGTCAGATACGTATGATATGTCTCGCCATCCAGCACATTCCTTGAGCCCGCTAGAAGTCCATCCAGAATATGTACTCTATGATACTCGGTCTGATCCGAGTATTGCAGTGAAATAACACCTGAGTCAGTCTGGAAAACCAGCGTGAGAAAACACACTCAATTGGATTATTAAAGTTTCCAAAATCCTTTAAAAATCAAAGGTATCTCGTAAGACCACGCCACAAATAAACATGTCGGGTTTTTACCTTACGATAACCAAAATATTTCTTATCAAATCCTCTGAAAATATAATATTGTCTATATACAATGTAACAACCCTGGTTTTGATGATTACCTCTAATATTAAATTATAATGGTGGTTATAATTAAATATTGAAAAAAAATGAAGATTTAAAATCGTTTATTTTGAGTAAACACTAAAATTGGAGGGAGTAACATGGAGTAAAAGATGATAATGTTGGTAATAAATGGTGAATATTAGAAATATGATGATTTGGATTTTTATTGAGTTAATTAAACGAGATAAAATAATTTAATCAACATTAATTTGTTGAAATAAGCGTAAAATGATGAGAATAAAGTTTTAAAAAGCTTTATTACGTTAGTTTGGAGGAAAATGAATATTATAAGGTTTTAATTTGATAAATTGCAATAATTTTGCTATTTATCGCCAAATGTTGATTTTTGTTATTTTTAACAAAATATTATTGTTGTAAAGGTCGAATTTTGTTTAAATTAAGATTTGGATGTAAGAATGATGTTAATAAGGTTTATTATATTTAATTTAATAAGAAAATGATTTTTTTGTAGATTTTTGTTGCTAATTTTTTATATATATAAATTATAGTGTAAATTGAGTATTTAAGTAAAAAATAAGAGTTTTAATGATTGAAAATAATTTTGATGACTAAAATATCTTTTATATGTTGTGAAAACATTTTGTTAAACATAAAATAAGTTTGTGTGATTTTTATAAAGTTGAAACTATGGAAATGTAAGTTGTTTTGGCTAAAATATGTGAAATAAAGTGTAAAAACATGAATAACTTAGTTGATTTAGATTAAGTGTTAACACGTAGACTATTGGGTTTTGGGTTAAATCCCACTCACCATTTTAACTAAGGAGAAATCATCTCCTTCTCAAACTGAACGTATGCATGTTCAGATTACAGTAAACAAAAAGAAGAAGATTGATAAACCCTCTTTCCTCTTAATACCTAGAATCCAAATATTCAAATTCTACAATTTCTATGCAAAATTAAAACAATCTGAAGCTAATTATTTTAGGTAATTAATCCAAAACCAAAGATAATTTCATCAATTTCTAGTTTTGAGAACTTATATTGTCTTTAATTCATGTCTGTGTATTTCTTTTTTTGGGGTTCCTAAAGCATAATCAAAGCATAAGGCTATCATATTCTTCAAGCTTGCTTATATTTGCTTTAAATTTTGCTAAGGTGAGTATTAAAACTCACATTTTCTAGCTTTGATTGAGATTTCAAGTTAAGAAATCTCAATTTTGTTTGTTGCATGTTCATTTGTGTATTGCTGTCAGTAAATAAGGCATATCTTTGTCGTTTTAAATCGGAATTTGATTTTCTTTAATGATTTGGAAACTTGAAAAGAGTGTGATAACTTTTATGTTAAACACATTCGAAAATTTTGAGCATAAAGGGTCGAAAAACTCAACTCAAAATTGTTGCCCTGTCACTGTAAAACTGTGACTTTCTGTGCTAAGTATTGTTGGTAATTTGATCATAACTTTTTCATTTGATATCCAAATTTGACGATTCTTGATGTTATTGAAAGCATAGATTATCTGGTACAACTTTTTTGTTTTTAGTTTTGAATGATTTTGAAGTCTACATAGGGAAAATTTGACTTTTTCATCGTTGGCCTGTGCCGATGGCCAATGTACATAAATTCTTTAGGTAGTATTTCGATCATAACTTTCACGTTACTGATCAGAATCTTGAAATTCAAAATGTTATGCAATCCATATGAAATATGCCACAACTTTGATGTTTTCAGTTTTGAATGATGTTGAAGTCTACATAGTGAAAAATTGACTTTTTCATCACTGGCCTTTGCCGATAGCCAGTGCACATAAATTTTTTAGGTGGTATTTCGATCATAACTTTCACGTTACTGATCGGAATTTTGAAATTCAAGATGTTCTAGAATCCATGCGAAATATACAACAACTTTTATGTTTTCAGTTTTGAATGATTTTGAAGTCTACATAGTGAAAAAATTGACTTTTTCATCGCTGGCCTGTGCCGATAGCCAATGCATATAAATTTTTCTAGGTAGTATTTCGATCATAACTTTCATGTTACTGATCGGAATCTTGAAATTAAAGATTTTCTGAAATCCTTTTGAAATATTCCACAACTTTGATGTTTTCAGTTTTGAATGATTTTAAAGTCTACATGGTGAAAAATTGACTTTTTCATCGCTGGCCTGTGTTGATAGCCAGTGCATATAATTTTTTTGGTAGTATTTCGATCATAACTTTCACGTTACTGATCGGAATCTTGAAATTCAAGATGTTATGGAATCCTTAGAAAATATGCTACAACTTTTATGTTTTAAATTCTGTATGATTTTGTTGTTTACATGGTGGAAAATTGATGTTTTTACTGCTGGCATGTCATTGACAGCCACAATATTTATATATTTGTCCGATTTCGACAATTTCATGTGCATTCTTTTGCAAATTCTTTTTAATGAAATTTGATGCTAGTATTTGATCATTTTGTCCAAAAATGTACTAATCAAGTTAGGATGAGATTTGAATTTAAATTAGTTTGAGTTCGATTTAAATTTGAATATCGGTTTAAGTCGATTAAATTGCAAATTGATGTTTTCTTGAGTTTTAAAAATCCGAATAAATTCCAGAAAATCTTCTAACATCGTGGTTGGAGTAATAAATGTTTTTATTCATTTTTAGTGGTTTTTAAACAATTATTCTTTATTTTCAAGGCTTTTAAAAATTATTAAATTCCTTTTTAATGACGTGTTTTCTCTCAAAATCTTTTAGATAAATTTCTAAAATTTGTTTTATAACCCCGTTTTCTCAAGTAAAATATTTATAATTAATTTTATTTATTTTAATTACTTTTACACTATTCGAGTGTATGAGAAAGAGAGTTAAACGATTTAGTAAAACACGTGGTATGGGACATGTGTGTTTACTATTTCGGTTAATTTTGAACTTGTACGATCGAAGCTGTTTGAAAATATTGATTCTGAGATGTTTTACCATTTTATGGCGTATTTTGAGTTTTATAATTTCTATTCGTTGGAATTATCTAAGATGACCAATATTTGGCCAATATTATGGGTTTGAGATCTCTTATATAGGAGTATAGTTGAGAGATCCATCACGATGTTTTATTTACTTGCCAATGATATAAGGCAAGTCTTGAGTTTTTTATTTCATATTTTGAGATTTATGGTTTATGAGAAACCATCATGATGTTTTCACTTTTAGATGATATGAGACAAGTTAATGTTCCATTTAATACTTGTCGATGTGATGAGACAAGTATGGTGTCTCTTTATCACTCGAAAATGAGACTAGGCGAGATATAATTTTTTGAGTTTTATGATGTTTCTAGTGTGGCATTGACTAACGGATAGTAAACCGCTAAGTGCGAATGTGTGGTATGGGACATACGTTAACACTTTTCAAGTTCCTATCCATGAGTTTGTGTCACATTCACGATGTTTACCTAACAAAAATGCTTTGAGAGGTGTTAGCGACCTTGTCACGAGGACGAACTATTTTGGGAGGTGTTAGCGACCTTTTTAGAGCTGACAAAATGACTTGGAAAGGTGTTAGTGACCTTGTCATGAGGACAAACTCCTTTCGGAGGTGTTAGCGACCTTGTCTGAGGCTTCGGCCGTCAGAGTTTTGCACGTGCAGCATTGCTTTGGCATTATAATCGGGGATTTGGCCAATCCGGATTTTCGAAGTTTTCTGTTTTATTGTGATTTCACCTTTTTAAGATGTTTTATTACATCGATAGCCTAGTGCTATATGAGATTTTATATACGGTGATTTCAATTATGATATCTTGAACTCTTATCGAGTTCCTTGTGTTATGAGTTTGGATAATTTTAGGATTTTATAGGATATTATGGGTTTTGCCATTTTGGCGAGTTGAGATTGAGATTGAGATTTATATACATTTATACCGATGAGATGAGGTATAATTGAATTTGGAGATTCATCTATAATTGAGTTTTGGATCATCCTGTTTGAGAATGTCTTATGTTTTTCATTTTGGCGAGAGTTTGTATTGATGTTTCTCCTTTTGAGGTGATATGGTTCATGGAAACCATGTAGACATTTTGGGATGTCGCCGATGATATGAGGCACTTGTGTTTGGTTTGAGTATTGAGTTTGAGTTACCTCCTTCGAGGCATTTGTTCACTTTAGTAGCGTTTGTTACTTAAGTGTTGAGCTTATGAGTTTATTGATTCATTCGTCTCTTTCGAGAAGAAGTATCTTCATGTCTATTCTGCTTTATATTACCATTATTGACCGATTTGTGTAGCTAGACTGACTCGTGTATTTATACTCGGGTCAGACCGAGTTGTTTCAGGTATCATCTATTGGTCTTAGCTTGAAGTTGATGCTGGATATCCGCTCTCCTTTCTTTTGAGTAGTTTATGTTCTTTCGCATACTCTGGTTTAGTTATCTTTGATTCGATGCATATAGTGTGGTCGAATACCACCTTTATTGTATTCATATTGTATTGTACTAAACATGTATCAGTGTATGTGTATATATATGATGTTGATTACTTTTCTGTGATGTTCTTTACATTTAGTTATTGTATTTTGTTCCGATAGATCCGTTAGCCACCTATAGCTTTGGATTAATCATTTACTGTGTATGTTGATCCATTGAGATAGAAAAGAAAGATCATAGTGCATTTATCGATGTATTCAGTAGATGTTTAAGACAAAGTTATAGATGGTCGCCCTTAACCAGCCATGTTCTCTGCTTTAGTAGACGGAATTACTCGGTAATTCTCTTTACTAAGGTGGGTTTGGGGTTGGGGCGTTACATACAAATACTAATTCAAATAGCCGAAATTATTACATTCATTAAATTATAGCATAATAGGTATACAAACAAGTCCAAAGGAACTTATGGGAGATTGGGTTTCCATCAATGACAATGCTATTGGGGTACCGCCCATCACAGTACCTGGTCTAGATCAGGGTACTAAGGATCCACCCTGATCCTCTACAACACAAGACCAGAGCCACCCCATATGGATAGTCCGAATAAGATCACCCCGTGGTTGGGATCAGCAACCGCCCACACAACCGAATAAAAAGGGACATCTAGATAGGGATGACGTTACCCTAATTGGTTGCTAGCCACTTAGCCTTGCCGCACCTTCCCTGTTTTTGCCATTCCCGGTTGATGAGGCTTGAGGCTATGCGTTACCTTTTCAGCACATATACACATAGAATGCTCATCATCCTCCTGACGATGTTCTGAAAGCATTCATCCATATAAGTCCATTCTAGGTCCGAAATGAGCCGAAGGCACTACTCCAACTACATCCATTTTGTAATCGCCCTCAGGATTAGAAGTGATTAGCTCTTACACTTCACTGCTCCATCTTCAACTCCAAGCTCTTGTCTTCATTATGAAAACGTTCAAATCGAATCGAAGTGGTTCTTGGGAAATTAATCCCGATCTAGGTCTCTTCGAAACGATTTTCCCTTTAACCTATAATTTCAATCCCCAATAAAATCAATATAATCAATCACGGATCATCAAATAAATCACATCGCTGAATATAAAATAAATTCAACGTTTTGAGGAATCCAGTTGGATCCCTCTAACCTATTTTCCCTACATCCACAGATGTTAGCATGGTATAAAATACCAATCCCACTTCGAGGGGATATCGCGATATATAGGGTCATCTGCTATTATGCGGGGTGCATAGGTTCTCATCCGCTATATAATGCGAGAATCAATCACTCAATATATATACTATTATATATAATATCACATCTAGTCAATTCAATCATTCAACCAAAAATTTGAATTTAACTATTTAAATTTAAAGGATAATCCAAATGAGTGAGATTAACTCACCTTTGATTTTTGTTTTGCAATCTGACCCAAAACGTCTTGTCTCTCCCCGATTTAAGGCGTTGTATAAACATTATATGTTTCGTTAACATTTGAGATTATCGAGCAGTCTATTACCATCTATTAATTTAATTTAAATTAATAATTTAATCAAACAAATTTCCTTTAAAATCTTTTGGTAAATAGGTTAATTAAATAAGTTAATCATCATAATACATTGTTCTTTGAAACTACATATAAATAAAAATAACCTATATAGATTTTAAAAATCAATTTTTTATATACTCTACAACATTTACAATTCCTATATAATTTTTTTGTTCACACACACACATACACACACACACACACACACATATATATATATATACACGTACTGAAATTTTAAAATAGAATTGTTCTTTTTTTCATTACTGTAACTTAAAATCCTATATATATATATATATATTGTTTCCTATAATATGTTTATATATATATATAGATATAAGTTAAATAAACATGGTGAAAAAACCTTCACTGCCTCATACTAGAGAAGAAACCCACTCTACCACAAGCTTGCCAACACTCGCGACCACTCGTGACTCATCTCGTTCAATATCTCGGTCGACAACATGACTCGACAGAAGCAGCTCCACTCCTCTCACATCATGACTTCCCTAACCCAGAAGACAACGAAGACCTACGCTACCACCAGGTTAAAAACCATATTCGTCGAAGACCCCCTACATCCATCCACGAATCGCACAAAAACTTAGGCCGCCGGTCGCGACTTCGATTCTGCCACTTCCCGTCGCGAAAATCGACACACACCCTCTCCTCCTTACGAGCCTCACGTTCCCAAAATCCCCAATGATCTTGAGCCGACTCGATCGCGTGTCCACTTCGAATTTGATTATCACTTTTTTAAGTATAAGAACGCGATTTGAATTTGTGAAGGAGAAAAGGGATTTGGGGAGAAGCAGCTTCGAACTGGAAGTGAACTGAAAGGGTACTCGAGATTTTATAATGAAGGTATTGAATTTTTTTTTTCTAGTTTAAGGGCCAACAACATTTTCTTTTCTCTGCTTGGTTTTAAAAGGGAAAGTGTGTTAGCGAAGGAACTAGGAAGCTCAACCTGCTATATTGATTTGAGGTGAAGTGATAAAGTTCTGATGTGAAAGAAATACGGCTGAAGTTGACCAGTATATAAAAATATATATTTTAAATTCAAATTGTCTCGATTTACGTAACCTAAAATCGCGAACCCCTATGGGGGTGTGCCGCCAGGCATTTACAATGTTATACCCCTACTCTAAATGCAATGGAAAATATTTCGAGTCCTAATTCGATCGTGTGGAGAAGATAGCTTTTTGAACCCAGTTATATTAAATTTTCGATACAAATTTCAGCGCGTTTATATATCGTACGACCACGTGACAACTCCAAACACTACGAAACTTGGAATCTGATAATAATACATTATTACGGATCCAATGGAACTAGTTTCATTGAATTCCGAGACTATGCCTCGGAAGGCTATATTTTAAATATCAATTTAAATGATATATATTTATAACTGAACAAAATACTTTCAAATTCAAATTTAAATCTTCTATTATCTCCAGTATTATAAATATTAATTTTTCAAGACTTTGAAATATTTTTAACCAGCTTAAAACCAAGATTCACTATTTTAATCAATTTCCGTTGATTAAATTCAATAATTTAATTGCCAAATAAACAATGATATTTGAAATTCAAGTTAAATTAACTTTAAAATATTTAAAATCATTAAATATCCCAATTTCAAATATCCAAAAATTCTGAGCTATTACAATCTTGCAACCTCAATTGGCAATTTCATTCTTGTGTGTGACTAATCCCATCGGCGGTCCCGCCAACTAGTATTATTTGTAAAGGGGTGAAACTCCTTTACAATAGGCATCGATTCACGAGAGATTTCTATGTCCTCGGTTATGATGCTTTTAATTCTTGCAAAGCCTGAACCATCTCTTTAGTAGACGACCAGGGTAATTCTCTTGTGATCGAATGTCCATTGCCTCAAGATTATGCTGGCAGTTTCATCTTTTCGCTTGATTCTCGGCCTAATAATTTTTTCTCCACCCAGACAGTCTGGATTATCCCGATGTGTTTGGTGAAGTCACTTCTCTTCTGCCTAGATGAAAAATTGAATTCCATATCGATCTTATTCCTGGAGCTCGATCTATTGTCCTTTCTTCCAGAATGGTTTCTATGAATGGTTAGTCATGCCCATTAGATTAACCAATGCTTCTGCCTTCTTCGTCAATCTCAAGAATCACCTTTTTCGTAATGTTCTCAACAAGTTTGTCTAGGTTTTTGTTAATGATATTCACGTTTTCCTAAGTCTCGGTTGACCCAGCTAAGGTCGCCGTGATTAATGTAAGTCTACCCATCTTTCCTCTTTTGTAATTTAACTATATTATCTTCCCTTAGAGCCTATCTTCTTAATTAGAATTCTGTAACGACCCGTAAATTTTGATAAGTAAATTGGTTAATTTAATTAAGATTTTGTAATTAAATTTAGGAAGAAATAATTTTTTTATAATTTACATTGAAGTAAATGTAATAAATGAAAGGCAACCATGGAAATTAAAGCTAAGTATTAACAATTGAAATGAAATTACGATTAATTGAAGTAATGGAAATTGTTTTACTAGGCTAAGAATTGAATATAAGAAAACAAATGGGAATATTGTACTAACTAATGAAATGATATAATTAGTGATAATTTAATGAATTCAATGTTATATTAATCGATGAAGTAATACGTAATAAATGAAAATTTTATACAATCAACGTAGATAAGTAATTATAATGTTTGTTGTTGATAATAAACGTTACTTTAATGGTAATTAATAGAATAACCGAAGTGTAAATGTAAATTAAATAGAAATCGTAAATTTATTGATAAGGTAATAAATTGGTAAAAAGGAATGGAATCAAGGTAAATTCATTGATTGGATTTAAACCTAAATTAATGTGTACAATTGATAGAAGTACACATTTAGAAATGGAATATTTATTCAAATTAAGAGGTAAATAGGCATATATTAGTGTAATGGGATAAAACTAAGGTAATTAGGTATGAATGTAAGTGATGTATCAATAAAGGAAATTTGTAATTTGTTAATGAACTTATAACGGGAATGAAATGGAAACTAATAAATAATTAATTCAATGCAATCCCAATTGATTGAAACAACTATTTGGGTTATAATTGAAGGTAAATAGGAATATTTGGTAATAAATTAATATAAGAAAAGTAAATGTAAATAATGGATTAATCAATGAATTAATAATGAATAAATAGTGATTGGATAAAAATTAATGTTCTGTATGTAATTGTTGGAAATGATAACTTATACAAATATGATTAAGGGTTAGTTGCAACGATTATTATAAAGTAATCATATATATAGTCCATTAAATCAAGTTTGTAATAAATTGCAATGAATCTCAATTTAAGGTTATATTTGTATAAATTACGGAATTAATTGAAATTAATGCTAACTCGATTTATAACATGAAAATTGGTTGATTTAAAGAATAGAAAGCAAGATTTATTAATTTAATTGAAGTGTAAAATTCAATAATTGAAATAATTGCAAATAAATGAAATGTAACATTTAATTATTATGTTAATAGAAATTTAGATGAAATATGAGAGTATTAATGTAATGGATTTTTAATCCAATGTTGATCTCATCCGTTTGATAATAATAAATTGAATAATAGAATGGAAAGTAAATTAAATAGAATTTTTGGAAATTAAATTTTTAATTTTTCAATTTTTTGAAATTGAGGTTAATGCCGAAATTGATAAATTAATCAACTCTAAATGGACATTTAATTCATTTAAATCATTGTAAACGATTGGGAAATTTAAAATGATAAGAATTGTCAATCATTGGATTGAAATTGAAATTTTCAATCTAATTAATTTATTATTAATTTATTTAATTAGTGTAAAAATAGTCATTTTGGCCACTGACTCGGATTTCGGCGAAACCAGTTTCATCGGATCCGTATCGATGAATTATTAAAGGATTTCAAGTTTCGTAGCGATCAGGCTTGTCGTTTGATCGTACGGGCTTGAAACGCCTTGAAATCGATTTAATTGAAATCAATTTGAAAAATATTGATTTTTGCATAACTTCTTCATACGATGGAATTTGAACTTGAAACCTTTTTCATTGCGTTTAAAATATTTTAAAATATCTATTTGATATATGGGTTGACCCAATTTCGTTCCGGAGTCGAAATGGGCTTTTCGGGCCATATATTGTTCAACGCGTTTATCAATCTGATCCATCTATTCTATTTTCATTTTGCCTATATATATCATGTTATAAACCCTAGCCTACTTCTATTCACTACAAGAAAATATATTATTAATAACGCCATTTAATAACGCCTTATTCTAAAGCGTTATTGTTTATACTTAATCATTTGTATTTTAACTCTTTTTTTTATACCATGCTGCGTAACGCTCTTGCTCCAAAAAATTTGTTGGCCCTCCAGAAAAACAATTAACCAGTTTCTGATCACCCTCCCAAAAATACTTAACCTTTATCATATCCCTCCCAAAATAAAACTGTCGATTTTCGTCTCCAACCAAAAACCCTAATCAAAACTATTCGCACCATCTCGGATATTCGCAGCCGTTCTCCTCCACTTCAATAGTTCGCTCCACAGTAGTCAACTTAACGGCGTCTGGAACCCTAATATCCGACCTTTGATTTCGCCGTTCATCAATATTTCCAAATTCAAAATCCTTTTGAGGTACTTTTTCTTCGCATTTATTCTATTGTGCAAGTTTCTGTGATGAGTATATCTTTTTCTGTGTTCTGAGATGAATTTCGTAGCTTGTTACTGAATCATGTATTACAACTGTTCTTTGGGAGAAAAGATTGGTACTAATTTTGTGTTTTGTAATTTTCTTATATGTTTGTCAAATTTTGATTTTTATGCACGAATCATAGATTTTAGTTTATGCTAAGTTCGAAGTTTGTCATTGCTGCCATTTGTGGTCTTAAATAGTTGTATTGTAATTTTCATGATGATGATAGGTAAGTTGTTCTGCTCATATACAATACTAAAAAATGAGTGTCCTTATAATATCAGCAAACATTTACTTGATATAAAATGTTCATGTGTAGGAGTTTGGATTATTCTTTTACCTTCTTCTGCTAATTTGAATCGGTCTTTCTTGAACTATAATTCAGCAATAACTCTATTATCACACCCTTGTTTGAAAAGATGTTGAGTGCTAGTGATGTTGGTCGATCGGATGATTAGTCTTACCAAAAAATATGCCAATGTAAAAGCATAGTTTCCATTTTTCAAAAAAAAATTATATATTTTTATCAATATATAATGCTTCTAAAAGAAGGTTAGGGAAATAATTTTATTGCATTTTTATTAGGGGAAACGTTTTTTCTTTTCCCTTTGTATTTTCTGATATTTTCTATTTTTTTTTTAAATTACTCTCCTTGCTCATATTAGTTCTTTCTTTAATAATGGTTCTTCTAATCCAGAGTCATTCAATGTCAATTCTTGGTTGTAGTTAATAGTTTGCATCATTTCAAAACTGGAGGATATGTTTTGATAATTGATGATATCCAGTTACAGCTTTCTTCTGATCACAGTTTGAATGTTTTTATTCCAAGCTATTACCTCATATATATCTTCATACCTAATGGATCACCTAGCTCACTGTGTGTAGATGTTTAAATTTTGTTCAATCTTCATACCTTTCTTATTAGTAGCTAGTGACGAGTACGGCTTAAGGATTTGCACCCATACACATAAGATGTTACCGTTGGATCTTATATACCATTACTGGATCTTTGAATTATATTTTGTTATATAAAAGTTGTGGTTATTCTTTTCTTGAATTTGCATACAACTAATTTTTGTTTCCTAGCATGAGGCTCTAGTGATTTGAAAGCCTTCTGTTTTCATGAAAGATCAATCTGGCATAATTCTACCTATAACATAAATGCATAATCATGATATTTCTTGGTTTCTTTTCATTATGTCCATTTTGATATACTGTATCCAACATTTCGAGGTAATACATCATTTTTCGCCTTAAAATGTCTTGAGGCCATGTGAACTTTGAAGTTACAATTCTAATTTATGTCTTTAGCCTAGTGTATTAGGCTTTTCTTTTTTGGCCACATACAATAAATGTCTTTAGCCTAGTGTATTATGGAACATGTGCGGAATAATCTAAAAATACGGCTGAAATTCCTATTAACGTGAAAAAGAAATACCGTTCATTGAAACATTTTGGAGTAGCTTGATAACTCATTACTAAAAGTATTTTTTTGGAGTGCAAAAAATACATGAATAAGGCATATAATCCTTTCTATGCATGAAATGCATGTTCTATTGAAACGTAGCACATTCCTCTTCAAACAACTAGGATCTAAGCTAGCAAGATCGTTCATTTTTACCACACAATGTATTGAACTGCTAAGTACTTAATAAATGTCTCAACTATACTAGTGAATTGATCTGCTATGATAATTGGGACATCTTAATTTGTTAATAAAACCTTGAACAAAGTGACGGTCTAGAATGCTATGTGGGATGCTTTATGTTATTAGTTATTTCAATCATTTATGCAAGGAATGCCTTAACTGTTATAAGCTATCATGTTTGCTGATTCAGTTATGAAGAAATGATTCAATAAAAGATACCTTGAAAAACAAGTCACCTTTGACGCTTTCCTCTGCCACCATCTTTAAACTAGTTTTCTCAAATATTTGTAGTTTTTTGTTTTCTTAGGATTTCACAATAAGAGGAACATTCAAAAGTCAAAATTAAGTTTACTTAGAAATATTTGATGAATAACTACATGATTAAAAGCTGAAAATGGACATGAATAACTAAAAAAAATACATCTAGATGGTACCATGAGGAGTGGGGCAGTAATGAGCCTTGATAAGGGAGAGGATGCACAATGAAAGAATTGTGCATACTATTATGATGCAACTTCCAAGTTTTCTATTTTGTGGCCTTTTCAAACTCTTCAAAGACTTTATTCCATTTCCATTAACTCCATTTTTCTCTGTTTGCTTTTTGGTAGTTTTCCTCTGCCTTTTATTTCTATAGCTTTGAAGTTTTGGGGCACTTGTCATTTGTTTACTCTATAAAGTCAGACCATTGGTCATTTTGTAAAAAATGCACCAAATCTTGTACAACTAGCTTATTTGTTTAGACATATAATAATGCCAATTGTTTATTGTGTGCTAGGTGTACTGATGAATAGACTATTAGGGACTTTTCTTTTGAATAATATTTGATTTCATATATATATTTCTTTTTCATCTGTATTTTGTTTGCCTCCAC
Organism: Allium cepa; assembly: GCA_030765085.1. NCBI lineage: Eukaryota > Viridiplantae > Streptophyta > Magnoliopsida > Asparagales > Amaryllidaceae > Allium > Allium cepa. The sequence continues at coordinate 173,734,145 of CM060932.1, forward strand.
CATTGATGCACCAAGTAAAGGCAACAGATTTTCTAACAAAAAGCATTAACAAATCAAAATGAGACGTTCGTTTAATTTATTTATGATGTATTAGAATGTGTAGAAAAGAATAACGGAAATTTTGTGATGAATCTTAATGTTTATTCTTCTGCACGTTTTTTTGCTTGCAATTCCTTATAGTATTGATAATTTACTTGCTATTAGTAATGTTTTAAAAGAAAAATAATAAAAAATTAGAATGCTATTAGATAAACCCTATGAATCTTATTTATTCCATTACCAAATTAAAGACTATTATGTATGGTTCTATTATGTTTTCTGTTCTAGTATTTAATCTAGCTAACTTTCATTCTTATTCACAAGTCATATACTACTCATAAACGTCAATGAAAGAAACAGTAACCCGGTGCCATAATTTCAGGTGTATGTCATAGGCGAGGAGGGAATTTTAAAGGAGCTTGAACTTGTTGGATTTCAGAATCTTGGAAGCTAGGTATGAATCAAAATAATTTACATTAGAAATCTTTTTTTTATAAGGATTATAAACATATGTATTTCCATCATGAGTTCTTCTATGTCATAAAAAGGAAGTTCGCCTTTCTTAAGAAATATACAATTTCTCATATATATAAAAAGATAACGAAACAACATGCAAGAGGATATGGGCAAAAGGAATGTGTGGCTCTTCTTTTAGAACATGGTGCAGCTGTTTAAATTTTTATTTTCTTTATAAAAATAAACTTAAAACTATGTTTTGAATAAGAAAATTTGAAACTCATCCATTGTTTTTATGTAATGCAATAAACATCAAGATTTTCAGTAAGCTTACAATTTAATAGTTATAATTGATTGGAAAACTACTGCAATGGAAGTTGATTCCTTAGGTAGCTGTACACTGCAGAATTTTTTTTTAACCATATTTCGGTAAACCATAATAAAAACATAGCAATGCACTGATAGCTTTTACATTTCTCTTCTTTTGAAACCTTAAATTCTTCTTATAAAATACAAAGATTTATTCATGCATGGTTTAAATGGTGAAAAATACATGACAACATATAATATGTGATAATCTGAAAACTTGGAAAAAGGGTTCAGTGCAAAAATTTATATGTATCTTATATGTTGAACACATTCTTGTATCAACTATATGTTCTTATGATTAACATCTATTAAATAGCTAATTCCGTATCAACTATATGTTCTTATGATTAATATCTATTAAATAGCTAATTCTGTACTATGTATACATAAAGGTTGAAATTGTAACTATATGTGGATTATAATAGTCTACCTAATGAAATGAGTTAGTTGACAACTACGGTAGACAAAAATCAAACAAAAATCATTCAAATTCAACATAGTTCTATGACTTTTTTGAAGTTTTTTGAAATAGATAACAATGTACTGAACATAAAACATTTAACAATAAGGCTAGATATGTATGAGCTTATTATCTTTATAGGTGTTGTGCAAGGCGATGTATTGTGCTGAAACACCCACAAAGAGAGGGATAATGGGGTAGCCTGCAAGCACAGTGAAGGCGTTGTGCATGGTGTTGTCCAACAAAGTCAAAGACCTATGCTTACTTGAACCATCCAGGTGCTTCAGGTTTGAGTTATTTCGGTTTGTGTGCTTCAGCTTTGGAAGTTTGTCTGTGTTGTTGATCTAAAAAACAAAAAGTAGTGTTTTATGAACCATACCAATATCAATGATATGTAGAGCTAGAGAGGCATCGTGAAAGAGCTGTGTCGATTATCATCGGTGAATGCTGAGATTATTTACCGCAACAGTAGGCAAATTTGGTACATAGGGTGAGGCTCCTATTTTATCACCTTAACGGTACTTACTGGCAACTTGTATATTATTTTTTAGTTAGTTCACATTTACCACATATGTGTTTTGGTTGTACCCTCGGATTATAGAAATTTGAATAGAAACGGTACTAAACTAATGACATTAATAGAAGCAAAGGAGAACATATAGAGATCAATAGAAATTGATGTCCAACGCCAGTAAATAATTAAGAAATGGCACTTTCCATTAACTATTTAATCAAAGAAGAAAATGAGAAGAATATATAAATAATATCTTTTAATACTAAAGAAGATGGGTCTGTTTTTATATGCTTAACATCATGTACTGATTGAATGATAAATTAATTTTGCAGTATACTATTTTTGGATAAATATGTTAAAATTTCAAATTCCAAGTATATAATTATGTGATAATGAAGGCTGAGGTTAATTTTAGATCTTGTGAGGCTGCGACGATTCGCAAATTACCCCGCCGAACTGAATGGTACTAAACTTTTATACATGATTGTAATTAGCTTTTCAGCCTTACTTCACTCGTTTTATATCAGACTAAGGCTGAAGTTCATCTGCAATTGATTTTAACATTGGTCCTAACTGTTTGTGCTTGGAATACTACATGTAGGTTCAAGAATGGTTAAGGTTAATATCAAGGAGTGACCTGAACATATTTATATTTCAACATGCAGTAAGTTGTTTTTTAGATAAAATAATTTGTGTATTAAGTCATATAAAATAACCAATAAGCTTATAAAAATAAATTAACTAAAATTATAAAAATTAACTTTGTGTATTAAGTCATATAAAATATAAATAAGCTTATAAAAATAACCAAGTTGATAGTAACAATAATAATTTAACCAATGTTTACAAAAATTAAGTAAGTTCATAATAATAATAATAATAAAAAGATAATAATGAACCAAGTTTATTAAAATAACTAAATTTATTTATATCAACTGTTGTCAAAGGAGAAGGTTGAAGAAGATATCAAGTGTAACGAGATTGCAAGCTTGACCGAAGGATATAGTGGAAGCGAATTTGAGGTTTGTTCTTAGTTTAACTTATGAATTCCTAGTTTATGGTATTGATAAATTTGTTTAATTTATGAAATAAGAGCCGTCAAAATGTCTGATTTCATGATACAAAATGTTTGTTATGATGAATAAATAATATGGGATCTCCACATAGATGATAGGCATAAGTGATAAAGAAATATATTATACATGAGGTAAATGAAATATATGTAAATCTATTGCTGTATACGGCATTGTGCAAGTCCTTACTGCTCTCCTAATAACATTATACCTGCTATATATGGAATCAACTGTAACTTTGTAACATCCCAATTTTTTTTTATCAAATTTAAAATTAGCAATTAATATAAATTTTGGAATTTAATTTTGAAATTAAATTGAATTTTTCAAAACAAATGAGATAAGTGTTGATTTATACACATATATATATAAATAGATTTGAATTTGAATTTGAATTGAAATTCAAAAATAAAATTCTTAAAAATATTTGGATTTAAAAATAATATTAATGTGATTATTTATTAATAAATAATTTAGTTTCAAATTATTTTCTTTAAAGGTTATATATATATATATATGTAAATAAGGAAAATGTATATATAAAATAGGAAATACAATTTAAAATAATATAAAAATATAAAAGACAAAAAAACCATGCAAAATACAAATGTAAGCCATTAATTATAGAGCAGATGCATTTGCACAAGTGCTAGGGCAAGAAAGACCGGGTCGACTTAGAGCGATGGGAAGAGGAATGAGTCTTAGTAGAGCAGCTTTATCGGAAGTTAAGGATAAGAATACACTGCAACTTGAAAATAAATTGTTGAACTTAGAGAATAGATTTCTACAACTAGAGAAAAATCAGGTAAGAATTATCATTACATTTTGATCACTAATTGCTTGCACACTTGAACACTTGCATACACACTTGAACACTTGCATACAGTCACTTGAACAGTTGCACACTTCAACCATTATACACTTGAATACTTTCATACTTGAACACGCTAACAGTTTGCATTACCAGACTTACAAAATGACATGTTTTCTTATTTTGACAGAAGTGGGACAGAAATAGACATAGTGGGACAGAAGTAAACAAACCTCAAATAATTTTTTTATATTGGTTTCACATCTTTGTATTTTAACTTTTTATTCAGTTAGTAACACAATTTTCCTATGTTTAAATGTAGTGCAGCTTTGATAAAAATATGAAGAAGTGTGATTTATTGGATTGGCGAGGGAATGGAGAGATCGTTGCTGAAGGAAGATTCGTGTCAGACGATCCAAACGAGATTGTCAATGATGTTCCTTTAGAGCCGGATGCGATGATAGTTTTAGTTGACTGTCCAATCAATCTTGATGCTTTTCTATGGAGGCCTACACCTTCTTTCACACTTTGGGGAAGCAAAGGATAACATTGTGGCGTGGCCGAAGAATAGAGTTGTGTTATATTTGTTGATTATAATCTTTGTTCGTTTATGAAGATTTAGTTTGATTGCTATTATTAAAATGTAATATATAGGCATAGCTCTTGAAAAGTGTATCTACAATTTTTATAGCGGTATATATGAGCTGTAAAAGAATTTATCAATACTATAACATGTTGATTTAATAGCGTGAAATGATCGCTATTGAATAAATATTTTATAGCGGCAAAATGGTGTTATAAAGATTTCCAATTCTGTTGAGATTTAGCTGTATTATAGCGGCTACAATGAGCTATTGAATAAACATTTTATAGCGGCAAAATGGTGTTATAAAGATTTCCAGTTCCGTTGAGATTTAGCTGTAGTATAGCGGCTATAACGAGCTATTGAATTAACGTACCATAGCGGTGAATTTGCGTTATAAAACTAAGCTCAACCATAGTGGCATAATTTGTGTTATAAATATTCAACAGTTTTTTATAGCATGTCGATATACAGCGCTTATCAAACTGCTATGGTTGTGATTAATAGCGGCTATATGCCGCTATAAAAGACACTTTTTGTTGTAATGATTTCTCATTTTTCTGTACGTATAATTTCTTTCCGCCTCCTCATTCCAATGGCAGACAAACCCCAATTCCAATTGTAATTCAAAATCAAAGCAAAATTTCAAACTCCACAAAATATAGCAAATTATATATGGATTTGAAGCTCTCGACGAGCGCAAGTCAGAAATACAATCCATTTTTCAATTTGAGTTTCGATGTGCCCATAAATCGAGGAAGCATTCTCGGCCATTCGTTGGTGGTTGATGATCTTCGCTTGATCGACGAATCGAAGTTACTGTACTGTGGAGAGAAGCGAATGGAGTCCATCAGTGTAGGTCGCTTGGTGAATCAACGGCTAGATCGTGGTGATAAATTGAATTACGGTTTTGCGTTTTAGGTGGCCGCGTGGTCAAAGATCACCGGAGGTGGGTCGCACGTTGCCTAGGTGCGCGCCTGGGCCGCGACGTTTGCGCGAGGTGATTTCCGCTTAGGGGCGATGCATAGTTCATCGGCGATCTGAGCCTGGAAGTGGCGGTTGTAGCACGTACGTTCGAGATTAGGGTTCGGTTGAGAGTTGAGGGAGATGACGTGGACTGGTATCAATTGTTTTCTTTCTTTTGTTTTATTTGATTTAAATTTTGGTTTCCTATCTTCTATTGATTTTAAATTTTACATACGCGATCCAATTTATGCGCGGTTTTCTCCGCTAGGTTTGTATTGGAATTCTAGACATTGTGGCGCATGTTTGGACAAATTCTGAGACTGTACAATTTTTGGGTTTAAATTGGATTTAAATTCAATTTGAATTCAAAAGGTGAGTGTTTTAACCCACTCACAACTTTTAAAATTTCTTATGTTTGTTAAATTAAATTTTGTTGTGATTATGCATTTGTTTATGACTTTTTCGTATATTTTTGATCATCATATCAGTTATTGCATTTATTTAAATTAAATCGTTATTTAACTTATTATTGAATATAACTGCCAGTTAAATACCTGTTATGTATATTATCAGTTAAATCGAATGCCGGAAAATCGAACCATGAGGGTTTAAGAGGAAGAAAAAAAGTAGAAGAAGAAGACAGAACAGAAACAAAAACAGAATCTCAGAGTCACAGCGGAACAACATATAATAGATAATGAATAATCTTTAAATCAAAAGAACTGTACATTTTATACATTACATCATCAGAGTGTACAACAATAAACAACGGAAAGAAATATTACATATATAAGTGATACGCTTCGCTATCCAGCTTGCTCCTGATCTCCACAGCAACTCCTGAATTCCAGAATGACCTAATAACCTGGCTCTAGACTACCCGTATGGAAATTTGTGGGCACCCTGAGTTTAGGAAGGGAACAATAAACTCCAGGTCAGTCATGCGACTGGTGTGAGAACTCAAAACAGTTATTTATCTTTAAAACAACAACAACAAGAGAAGTGAAAAATATCCGCAATGCTTTTTGAAAATGAAACTACCATAAGGCCTCCCCGCATGCACACAATGCAAACACAGAATTGGAGGAGATTTCTCCTTATGATAGTTAAAGATGCTTACTACGCAAAACAAATCATTTTTGATATTATAATTTGTGCATAGTGATGAAAGCATTTCGATAATAGAATATTAATCTTAGCCAACATAGACATTCCGAACTATGCCTACAATAGCTACCATTTAAACAGTGGGGCGCCACCATAAGTAAATGGCAGGTTATACAACTAAAACCGTACAAGGATCATATTGTTTCTTTGGATTTCCAACAAATGGTCAGGATAAGGAACTTCCTACTGCCTCATGGGATCGCCTCTGGCGGGACTTTCCGAGAAATTAACCAGCTCTCTGCCAACACAAGGCCGGGTTACCTCTGTAACTAGGTAACTACTACACGAATATGCCACCTCCCGGTCCTTTGGGACCTTTATCCGAAGGCCCTCAATCACAAAGAAACAACCACGCAGAAAATGAGATAGGAGCAACCACATAGGTTAAGTATCAGGGCTCCATACCTGACACCTCCCTTTTCCAGAAGGAAATGACATACCCTAAAGGGAGCGACCCTCATAACCTTGCCACATATTCCTGTTTTGACTATTTCCGGGGTGTGAGGTCTGACGAAGTCTCGTCCACAAAGTTACGCTTTTTCACAAAGCCACGCTTTGATCAACAAATAATCAATAAATAATCATCACACAGCAACACTCAGCATGCCACATTACCAAATTGGGAGTATATCGTTGATAACCTTCAACTACAAAACCTCCGAGCTCGTACGTCTCAGAGAAGGGTGTTAAGCTAAGAGAATAAATTCTCCGTCACCATCAGAGATGTATTAAGAAATCTGCTTTATATCTCAAAATGTAATGTCAGGCACGTAACCATACAATTCTGTTCCGGGTTCGAACAGAACCGAAGGCACTTCAAAAGAAGCCTTTGCAAATCCGGGTATTCACAATCCCGATCGAATTTCCCATCACAAAGGAAATCACCACAACGTAGCTAACGGTGCAGAGACAATCGATAGGTCATCCTATCGTTTTCACAAATACCCGGTCTTCAACACCGATCTTCAATGCTATCCATTACGTCGTATCACTATACGAAATGGGTAATCCGAATAACGAGCGCAATAATTTAAAAATAAGTGTAGCATTCAATTTCAACCAATTCACAAAAAATAGCCATTTAAGGGTCATTATTGATAGTCGGTTATTTAACTATCAATCAATATTCACAACATCACCCGATTTCAAATAACTTCCCAAATTATTTATTTTCAAAAATATCTTTACAAGATATAATTTCCACACTTCAACCATTTGAAAAAAATTTCAAATCAATTTTCACCTTTACAACTTTTGAAATTAAATTTCAAATCATTTCCTTAAGCGGAAAACACTTACAAATAGTTATTCATTTTCACTGGAAATCTGCCGAGTTCAAATATTTTAAAATAATTGAAAATTTCTTATCCAAAAATATATCTGGAAAACACTTTTAAATAAAACTATTTTTCTTTAAACACTTTACTTAAAATATTAGTTATAAAATATTATACTTATATTATATAAACTTAAACCCAAACTAATTTTTCAAAATAAAATTAGTAAATAGAATATAACTATTTAAATAACTATTTTCTAAAACAATTACTGGTTAAATCTTAGAAATAATCATTTCTATAAACAATTTAATAAATCTTTACTTAAAGGATTCAAAATAATTTAAGAGGTAAATTTCTTCAAAGTATCTTTTTCAAAACCAATACTAGAATTTTATATATGTGAATATTTTTTATTTTCAAAGCTATTCAGAAATTTTATTCGGCTTTCCAGGGAGGATACACTTTCATTTCAAAATGGTTCATTCAAACCAATTAAATAAATCCTTACTGATTTATTAAATTTACATTCCAAATCCGTAAATTTATTTCCACACTTTAAAATAAATCATGTTTATTTTCAAAAAAAATTTCCCTTATAAATTTCCATTGTGAATTTACATTTCCAAATATTCACTTTTTATACATTTTTTTTCAAATCGATTTCAATTATTCACTTTCAACACCAAAATCAGTTTTCAATTGATTTCCAAAAACACCAAATCAAATTCCATATTGATTTTCCAAGAAATTAAACACTAAGTGAATTTCATTCAAATTTTCAAATTGAAATCAATTTCTACTAAACCCCAAATTAATTTTCAAATTGATTCCAAATTCATTTGAAAACACCAAATAAATTTCCAAATAGATCTATTTTCAATTACCAAAATCAATTCCCAAATGGATTCCTAAATTTATTTATTTTCAAAATAATTTCTTTTTAAAGAATACAAATTCTTTTATTTTCCAACTCTTTAAAAATCCATATTCTGAATAAATTTTCAACCTTTGAATAATATTATCGAAAATCCATTTACTAAGCCTTTTTACCATATTTTGGAATTTTATTCAATAAGATAAAAATAAAACTCTATCATTTTAAAAATTCCTTCATCTGAATTAATCCAATTCCCAAAAATAAATTTTATTACAAATTCTCAGCTTAAATTTTCAAAAATCCAATTTTTTTATTTTCGGCATCTAACGATACAAAAATATATTCGGCTAAATTTTTAGCCTTTAACGATTTCAATCACAAAGATAATCACGCAGATTATAAATAGATCAACACACAATATTGAAACAACTTCAACCATTTGAGGAATCCAGTTGGATCCCTCCAATCTGTTTCTCTGCATCCACAGATGTTAGCACAATACCAATTCTACTTCGATGTGAAATATCGCGGTATATGGGATTTATAAAATATTATCCGCTATTATGCGGCGCAATAGGGTCTCATCCGCTATATAATGCGGGAAATCAACTCCAAGTACATATATAATACAAATTCCACTTCGAGGTGGAATATCGCGGTATATGTGTTTAATAAATAACCTCCGCTTAATATACGACGCATAAGGTCTATTTCAATACAACAGATAGCAATTTATCATCCAAGTATATAATCAAGACAATCAAGAAATTTTAAATTTAACTATTTTAAATTTAAATCGAAACACAATTTGATTGAGTGAGAAGTTCTCACCTTAGCTTTTTATTTTGCAATCCATTTTCCATTCCGGCTTGATTTCACGATTTTTTGAACCTTGTAACAAACATGATAGGATTTAATTAATATTTGAAATCAATTGGATAATTAAATTTTCATTTGATAGATTTAATTAACAAATTATTTTAGTTTTAACTAATGTTTCTTAACAATTTTCTAAGTAAGAATTAAATAAGTTAATTAAATAAATTAAACACCCTAAATAAATTATTTTATCAAGCCTATTTTTCATGTATAAACTTTCAACATCTTAAATTCCTATTTATCAACTTTAAACTAACAATTTGATTTATCAAATAATTTCCCCTTTCTTTTAATAACTTAAAACTCTTCAATATTTTTCAATTACAACTATATATTTCTTTCAATCCCTTATCTATTTGTACATATACATATACATACATACATATATATATATATAACCTAATCAAATAACTGAAAATACTTTAATGTGAGTTTAATTAATATATTTTCTGTAATAAGCAAAAACAGTAAGTCTTTTTTTCTGTTAAAATCGTATGTACAAATATTATTTTCTATTTTCGGACATTAAAAAAACTTTCTAAAAGCTTGTCTGAATGTGTATTATTAGATTAAAAATAGAACTATCTTAAATTCTACTGTAAATGTTTTCATTTTTCTTTTGAATCAAAGTATTTTAAATCCTTAAAAAAAGTCTTCTGATAATTAAAATAACGAATCATAGTTAAATAACAATTTAAATCCAAGCAAACCTTTGCTTGACGAGCTCATCATCATCGCGAACACCCAGCGCCTAACTCCCACCGCGAAATCGCACGTGCCCAAACCCTCTACGAAGAACGAACACGACATCGCTTTTCTCGAGGACGAGCCGCGTCTTCATCTTCTTCCCATCAGGCACTAAGCCCACTTATAATAGCGACGCCTCCCTCCTCGAACTCGCGATGCTTGCAGTGATTCGAACACGCTCCCAATCTCCCCTGAGCGATGCGATGCATTTCGCCTCTCTCGAGGCCGCCCCCATTTCTTCATCGCCAATACAGGTGAACCATCATCGTGGCTCGCCCTTGCCGAATCCTGCGTTCGAGCCCTAGCTCACGTGTCACCCCTGCTTGCTCGGCTCGAGCTGCCGCTCGAAATTGATTGCCTTTGCCTTGCGATTTCAATACGAAATCGAGTTCGATTTCGATCTCCTCCTGATTGCTCGAGAAAATATGGACATGGGAGTTCAAAATTTTAATTTGAGGGGAGAATGAAAGAGAAGGACTGGTTTTGAATTAAAGAATGGAACCATGATTGTTAAAGAGGCTCGGCTATAATTTCTCTCTGTAGATAGAAAGGGCAACTCACGATTTAAAAGAAAAAAATGAAGGTAGCATGTACCAGGAGGAAGACAAGAAGAGACATTGGCGTGTTTGAAGAGTTTTGCTACAGGGATTCGAAAAAGTCCAGACGTGATGGAAATTCAGCTGAAGCTGATTTGTGTATGTATATATATATATACACACTTAATTAAATTCAAAATTCAAATTGAAATTAACTCGACAAATGCCACTCAAAATCTTAACCTCCTATTGAGGCATGCCGCCAGACGTTTAAAATGTTATACTCCCATTCCGAACGCAATGGAAAAGGTTTCGGTTCCAAATTCGATCATATGCCTAAGTTACGGAAGTAAACGATCAATTTTAAAGTAAATCGATTAAAATAGTTTCTATGCGTTTTGAGCTGCCAGGGTCAAACGACAACTCCGACCACTACAAAAATTGGAATCCGATAATAACTAACTATTACGGATCTAATGGAAATAGTTTCGTCGAATTTCAAGACTGTGCCTCGGAAGGCTATTTTTTAAATGTGAACTTAAACGATAAAATTTCAAAACTGAATAAAATAGTTCCAATTTCAATTCTGAAGCTTCTATTATCTTCAGCATTATTAATATAAATTTTCTAATCCTTTAAACTATTTCTAAACAGCTTAAAACTGAAGATTCAATTTTTTTATCTAACTTCACTAAATCAAATTCAATAACTAAATTACCAAATTCATAATAAGTTTTGAAATTTAAGTTAAACCATCATTCAAATATTTAAAATTAATTAAATATTTTCAATTTAAATTGTCCAAAATTTAGAGTCGTCACAGACTTCCCCCCTTTAAAGAATTTCGTCCCGAAATTACAAGTTAGGAAGAATGATTCTCGACCCGTTTTCTATTTACCCGATCCCAACAGTTTTATCAACTTTCCAAAACAAATCTTTTTACCAAAGACCCATTATTATCGCTTCAACTAATTTTCCAAAATCTTCATAGCTTCCAACAATATTGTTTACTTCACAATTTAAATTTAAATTTAAATTTCAAACTTTCTAAATTATCTCAAAAATTTTCTATCTCCCTAGATTTTCGAAAAATTTCGCCAACGTCTCCTTTGCGCGGCTAGCTCGGTATGACTACAAAATGCCACAACGGCCCCCAATTTCAAAAAGAAAATGAAAAGCCAAGCGGCTAGACAAGAAAATCACCAAATTTCATACTGAAATTGAAATACGTACCTTTTTGTCGAGTAATTCAATTTTATCTTCGAAATCAAAATCCCAATTCCTTTATAATACCTGTATGTTATTTAACAACCATATCCAATTTCTACATTCAAAACCATTTTGCACATTTCATTACAAAATTTCCAACATATACTGCTTATACCATTTTTACTTTTCTACCGAAGTTATATATCCAATCTCATTCAGTCTTGCATTTTCAATTTCATTTGAATTCGATTTACACTTTCAACTCTATTTGGATTAAGTTTACTTTCTGAATATTGAATTTTATCAATTATGTTTCATTCACAACTGATTCATAGCATTATTTTAAATTAGTTTTATTTACTAATTCATTACAAATTCCAATTCATTTTATTTCCACCTTTATTAACTTTAGTTCAGTTCGAACTAATTTTTACAACTTCATTTAATTTCACACAATTCAAATTGGTTTTCAATATTCAGTTTCAATTCCAGTTTTATTCTTTTGTTCATTTCCAAACACAATTCAACTTCAATTCACCATTTTAGTTTACAACCACTTATATTTCAACTGGATTTCAAATTCCATATGAATTTAATTTACCTTTTATTCAAATTAACTCAAGTTAGTTTCAGTTTAAATCTGAATTCCATTTTTTCCTAAGTTTTCTAACTTATTTATTATTCCATAATTATTTTAATCATGATTCCAGAGTCTTTTCAACCTTTCAAAACCATTATTGAAAGCAATTTGAATTATCCTTTGAATTCCAAAACCAAACCCAAATTTTTCCAAACAACTTCCATTTCAAAAAATTTGGAAGCAATTCCTCTTTTGGAAACCCGAAAATGAACATCAATGATGCTGCAGTCATTACCGAAGTTATTTTCCAGCGACCGAAAAGAGTTTAGAGCTTTTATCCCTCCAAAACATTTTTCAAAGCCCTTGAAAATTATTTTCAAATCAAGGAATTTAAACTTTTCCAAATCTCCAAAACTTCAAATCTTTTCAAAAACATTTCTCTAGAATTCCATTTCAAATTACAATTTATTATATACAAATCCCATTTGTATATGGATTTTATTTCATAGCTTTTGGTTATGCTTTCAATTTCTCATTCAATAACGATGATAACAGTTTAATATTATCACTTCCTAATAACCAAGCAACCATAATAATTTTTGAAAAATCATTCCTTTTATATACGAAAATAGTTTGGGTAAAATTATTTCATTTACCCTATTTTGAAACAATATCGTGGCGAATTGTTCTGAACAAGTGTTTAGAGATCCCTATCGATAGAGTTGTAAAGACTATACCGACCAGAATCCATATACCACTCAACAAACCAATCATCAGAACATAAAACAGTTTTATTTTCATTAACAAATACGCGCTCATATCTATTATTACACTCAAACTCATTCTAGAGTACTACTGACTCTATCTCTAATGAGTAATTCCCAACAGAGCCAAGGTTGTCACTTAACCAAATGCTCTGATACCACATTGTCAGGACTCGATTTCTCGACTTCCGAAAATCGACATCAATACGTCCACTGTATCATTTGCCGAGCAATCGAATGCCGGAAAATCGAACCATGAGGGTTTAAGAAGAAGAAGAAAATTAGAAGAAGAAGACAGAATAGAAACAAAAACACAATCTCATAGTCGCAGCGGAACAACATATAATAGATAATGAATAATCTTTAAATCAAAAGAATTGTACATTTTATACATTAAATCATCAAAGTGTACAACAATAAACAGTGGAAAGAAATACTACATATATAAGTGATACGCTTCGCCATCCAGCTTGCTCCTGATCTCCATAGCAACTCCTGAATTCCAGAATGACCTGATAACCTGACTCTAGACTGCCCGTGTGGAAATTTGTGGGCACCCAAAGTTTAGAAATGGAACAATAAACTCCAGGTCAGTCATGGGACTGGTGTGAGAACTCAAAATAGTTATTTATCTTTAAAACAACAACAACAAGAGAAGTGAAAAACATCCGCAATGCTTTTGGAAAATGAAACTTCCATAAGGCCTCCCCGCACACACACAATGCAAACGCAGAATTGGAGGAGATTTCTCCTTATGATAGTCAAAGATGCTTACTACGCAAAACAAATCATTTTTGATATTATTATTAGTGCATAGTGATGAAAGCATTTCGACAATAGAATATTAATCTTAGCCAACATAGACATTCCGAACTATGCCTACTATAGCTACCATTTAAACAGTGGGGCGCCACCATAAGTAAATGGCAGGTTATATAACTAAAACTGTACAAAGATCGTATTGTTTCTTTGGATTTCCAACAAATGGTCAGGCTAAGGAACTTCCTACTGCCACATGGGATCGCCTCTGGAGGGACGTCCCGAGAACTTAACCAGCTCTCTGCCAACACAAGGCCGGGTTACCTCTGTAACTAGGTAACTATTACACGAATATGCCACCCCCCGGTACTTTGGCACCTTTATCCGAGGGCCATCGATCACAAAGCAACAACCACATAGAAAATGAGATTGGAGCAACCACATAGGTTAAGCATCAGGGCTACATACCTGACACCGCCCTTTTCCAGAAGGAAATAACATACCCAAAGGGAGCGACCCTCATAACCTTACCGCATATTCTTGTTTTGACCATTTCCGGGGTGTGACGTCTGATGAAGTCTCGTCCATAAAGCTAAGCTTTTTCACAAAGCCATGCTTTGATCAACAAATGACCAATGAATAATCATCACACAGCAACACTCAGCATGCCACATTACCAAATTGGGAGTATATCGCTGATAAACTTCAACTACAAAACCTCTGAGCTCGTACGTCTCAGAGAAGGGTGTTAAGCTAAGAGAATAAATTCTCCGTCACCTACAGAGATGTATTTGAAAGAAATTTGCTTTATATCTCAAAATGTAATGTCAGACACGTAACCATACAAGTCTGTTCCGGGTTCGAACAGAACCGAAGGCACTTGAAAAGAAGCCCTTGCAAATCCGGGTATTCACAATCCCGATCGAATTTCCCATCACAAAGGAAATCACCATACCGTAGCTAACGGTGCAGAGACAATCGATAAGTCATCCTATCGTTTTCACAAATACCCAATCTTCAACACCGGTCTTCAATGCTATCCATTACGTCGTATCACTATTCGGAATGGGTAATCCGAATAATGAGCGCAATAATTTAAAAATAAGTGTAGCATTCAATTTCAACCAATTCACAACAAATAGCCATTTAATGGTTAATATTGATAGTCGGTTATTTAGCTATCAATCAATATTCGCAACATCTCCCGATTTCAAATAATTTCCCAAATTATTTATTTTCAAAAATATCTTTACAGGATATAATTTCCACACTTCAACCATTTGCAAACAAATTTCAAATCAATTTTCACCTTTACAACTTTTGAAATTAAATTTCAAATCATTTTCCTTAAGCAGAAAACACTTACAAATAGTTATTCATTTTCAATAGAAATCTGCCGAGTTCAAATATTTTAAAATAATTGAAAATTTCTTATCCAAAAATATACCTGGAAAACACTTTTAAATAAAACTATTTTTCTTTAAACACTTTACTTAAAATATTAGTTATAAAATATTATACTTATATTATATAAACTTAAACCCAAACTAATTTTTCAAAATAAAATTAGTAAATAGAGTATAACTATTTAAATAACTTTTTTCTAAAACAGTTACTGATTAAATCTTAGAAATATTCATTTCTATAAACAATTTAATAAATCTGTACTTAAAGGATTTAAAATAATTTAAGAGGTAAATTTCTTCAAAGTATCCTTTTCAAAACCAATACTAGAATTTTATATATATGAGTAATATTATTATTTTCAATGCTATTCAGAAATTTTATTCGGCTTTCCAGGGAGGATACACTTTCATTTCAAAATGGTTCATTCAAACCAATTAAATAAATCCTTATCGGTTTATTAAATTTACGTTCCAAATCCGCAAATTTATTTCCACACTTTTAAAAATAAATCAATGTTTATTTTTAAAACAAATTTCCCTTATAAATTTCCATTGTGAATTTACATTTCCAAATATTCACTTTTTATACGATTTTTTTTTTCAAATCGATTTCAATTATTCACTTTCAACACCAAAATCAGTTTTCAATTAATTTCCAAAAGCACCAAATCAAATTCCATATTGATTTTCCAAGAACTTAAACACTAAGTGAATTTCATTCAAATTTTCAAATTGAAATCAATTTCTACTAAACCCCAAATTCATTTCAAAACACCAAATAAATTTTCAAATGGATCTATTTTCAATTACCAAAATCAATTCCCAAATGGATTCCTAAATTTATTTCTTTTCAAAATAATTTCTTTTTAAAGAATACAAATTCTTTTATTTCCCAACTCTTCAAAAATTCATATTTTGAATAAATTTTCAACCTTTGAATAATACTATCGAGTATCCATTTATTAAGCCTTTTTACCGTATTTTGGAATTTTATTCAATAAGATAAAAATAAAACTCTATCATTTTAAAAATTCCTTCATCTGAATTAATCCAATTCCCAAAAATAAATTTTATTATAAATTCTCAACTTAAATTTTCAAAAATCCATTTTTTTATTATCGGCATCTAACGATACCAAAAATATATTCGGCTAAATTTTTAGCCTTTAACGATTTCAGTCACAAAGATAATCACGCAGATTATAAATAGATCAACACACAATATTGAAACAAATTCAATCATTTGAGGAATCTAGTTGGATCCCTCCAAACTGTTTCTCTGCATTCACAGATGTTAGCACAATACCAATTCCACTTCGAGGTGAAATATCGCGGTATATAGGATTTATAAAATATTATCCGATATAATGCAGCGCAATAGGGTCTAATCCGCTATATAATGTGGGAAATCAACTCCAAGTACATATATAATACCAATTCCACTTCGAGGTGGAATATCGCGGTGTATGTGTTTAATAAAAAACTCCGCTTAATATACGACGCATAGGGTCTATTTCAATACAACAGATAGCAATTTATCATCCAAGCATATAATCAACACAATCAAGAAATTTAAAATTTAACTATTTAAAATTTAAATCGAAACGCAATTCGATTGAGTGAGAAGTTCTCACCTTAGCTTTTTATTTTACAATCCATTTTCCATTCCGGCTTGATTTCACGATTTTTTGAACCTTGTAACAAACATTATAGGATTTAATTAATATTTGAAATCAATTGGATAATTAAATTTTCATTTGATAGATTTAATTAACAAATTATTCTAGTTTTAACTAATCTTTCTTAACAATTTCTTAAGTAAGAATTAAGTAAGTTAATTAAATAAATTAAACACCCTAAATAAATTATTTTATCAAGCCTATTTTTCATGTATAAACTTTCAACATCTTAAATTCCTATTTATCAACTTTAAACTAACAATTTGATTTATCAAATAATTTCCCCTTTCTTTTAATAACTTAAAACTCTTAAATATTTTTAAATTACAACTATATTTTTTTTCAATCCCTTATCTATCTATACATACGTACATATATATATATATAACCTAATAAAATAACTGAAAGTACTTTAATGTGAATTTAATTAATATATTTTCTGTAATAAGCAAAAACAGTAAGTCTTTTTTTTGTTATAATCATATGTACACATATTATTTTCTGTTTTCAGACATTAAAAAAACTTTCCAAAAGCTTGTCTGAATGTGTATTATTAGATTAAAAACAGAACTATCTTAAATTCTACTGTAAATGTTTTCATTCTTCTTTTGAATCAAAGTATTTTAAATCCTAAAAAAAAATCTTCTGATAATCAAAATAATGAATCATAGTTAAATTAAATCTAAGCAAACCTTTGCTTGATGAGCTCATCACCATCGCGAAAACCCAACGCCTAACTACCACCGCGAAATCGCATGTGCCCAAACCCTCTACGAAGAACGAACACGGCATCGCTTTTCTCGAGGACGAGCCACGTCTTCATCTGCTTCCTATCAGCCACCGAGCCCACCAATAATCGCGACGTCTCCCTCCTCAAAATCGCGATGGTTGCAGTGATTCGAACACGCTCCCAATCTTCCCTTAGCGATGCGATGCGTTTCGCCTCTCTCGAGGCCGCCTGTAACAACCCTAGATTTTTATGTATATTTTAATTTTGACTTTATTTCATTTTTAATTTTTTTAAAAACTTGTTTCATTTCAAACATTTCATTTTTAAATATAAACTTTGATTATTATGTGAATTACAATTCCAAATGGTATAAATTGAATATTTTCCTGAAATATTGACTTTGGTCAATTTGGGTCAAACTTTGATTTTTAAATTTCAAATTTAAATATCTAAATTCTTAAATTTTATCTTTTATTATGAAAATATATTAAAATTTAAGAATACTGCTTTTCGTTTCGTTGAAATCCGATTTATATTGTGAAAGTTATGCTTTTTACAATATTGTAAGTAAATTGATTTATTTAATAAAAAAATTGTCTATTTTAATTTATATAAAAAAATATTTTAATTTTTATATATATGTGTGTAATATGTTATATTATATATTTTTGTCTTCTAAATATTTTTAAAGTGATGTTTGAATTTTTCCAAAAAAATATTGAATTTGTTTTCTATTTTTAAAGGCTAGTTTTCATTTTTCTACTATTTTCTTCATTAAATTATATTTAATTAAAATTTATTTATTCATTTTTATGTATGAATTTTATTTTTATGTTCGTACCTTTATTTATGAATATTTTCAAGTACATAGAAATTTTCCGAAGTTTGTTCCATTTATTTTCATATTTCCAAGGCTAGTTTGTATTTTTAAGCTATTTTCTAAATCTAATTATATTTAATTAATATTTATTTATTTATTTTTGTTTATTTACTAAATTTTCGTGTTTTTATCTGTATTTATAAATATATTTCAGTTATAAAAAAAATTCAAAAGAAATGGAGAAATTTGATGAGTTTTTAACCTTTCATTTACCTTAGACTTTTCACCTCCCTGCCTCTTCATTTTCCACCAACGCTTGCATTCATTTTGGGGCCGACCATGTTTCATTCTTTCAGCTGCATTCCTATTCATTTTTCACATATAGAAAAACTTCTCACCTCAAAATTTTCGGCCATGAACTCCAGAAGCAAAAGTTTGGTAAAGTTCTTCTTCTTTTTCGCTTATTCTTCTTGTTTTTCTTATCTCTTTGCACTTGTCTTCACCTTTGTAGCTCAGCCCTTGCTCCTCCACCACCATAGCCACCTCCACCACCACCACAACCAGCTGCCATCCCCTCCAGCCCACTGTCCCTCCATAGCCGTGGCCATCCATGATGTAGATCCACCAAATATTTGAGCAAACTCCACCTAAACATGCATTGCCAAGCTCCTTTACCTTCACCACTCCACCACATCACCTTGGCCGACCTTTGCATCATCACCACCAGCCACTTGCTGACCTGAGACCCCTGGCACATCATTACATGACCCTACCAGGCCTGGGCGTGCCTATGTATGCTTAGGGCCAAACCATTTATGCACAGAAATTCTACTTTGGTTACCTTGATTTGAGTTATACATGCCTATACACTTCATCTCCTTCATATCCATGTTATGGCCGACCCTATTGAACCCAAACCTGAGCCAAACCTGATTCAAAACCATCCCATAACAGTGCCTTTCCAATCCATAGCTGAAGCATACAAGGTTGAATGCAAGTGCAAAAGTTCTAGCTTTGAATTGTTTAGTTATTCCTAGCATTGTTTTGTAATATCTTGGTTTGTAATTCATGTTTGTATTTGTTTTGTTTGATATACTTAAGGAAATTAATATTTGGCTCTCCCGATCTCAAATCTTATTTATGTTGTCGTGCCTTCGAAGATTCCTTGTCGTGTGTTTTGGTTGTCATCTCCAGCTTAAACAAGTGAGTTATTCTCACCAGACAATATGTACATATATAACTAGTAAATTGACCCCTTTTGAATCTGTAAAATGCATTATCATGTTACACCTGCTATATTATGATTATATGATATTCACCCATGATTATACACCTGTTATAACATCTGTTACTGTTATATTATGTTATTTTTTTTTATTTTTATCAGTTTATCACACTGCAAGTTCCCTGTAGATTAGAATCACTATGGGTTGAAATGATACATACCCGAACGGACTTTAGAATAGGAGAAAATCGTTATGGGCTGAAATGATAGGCCTCAATGATTTTCAATTATTTTCTTTTACTTGGGATTACGGGTTTGAAATGATCAAACTCGGGTTTTCTTTATAGATTACGGGTTGAAATGATATATACCCGTATCACTTTACCTAGGCTAGAAAATGAAATACAGACCCGTTGTTAAAATATGTTTTTCTAAATTTTTTTTAATTTTTTTTAGAAATGTAAATATTATAATATTTTGATTAGATTTGATAAAAATGATTTTTTTAAAGCATTATTGATTTTCTGAAAATTTATAAGTGAAATAAATAAAGGGCAAAGTTAGAAATCTGAAATGTAAGTTATTTTGGAAATTATAATCTGGTGATAAATGGAATTTAAATTAAATATGAAAATATGATAAATTTATGATATTTTGAATCAAATGAATTTAAAATGATTTTGTAATACATTAATGATTTTTGAATAAAGTTAAATGTGAAATGAATGAATATTTATGTTGAAATTTTGAAATATAACTAAAATTTGAAATTTGTGAATTTGTCTTAAAAGTGAATTTTAAGTTAAGTAAATAAAAATGAAATTAAGTTATATTTGAAAATTTTAAACTTAAGTGTTAAGTTAAATTTAATTTAATGAATTTTAAATTTTATGTTGGAATTTAATAAGTGAATCATTATTAAATTTTGATTTTTGAATGGAGATTTAACTTTATAAAATCATGAATAAAGGGTATTTGAATGATTGTTTTAAAAGAGAAATTATATGATTTTATAAGCTAAAAATGATTTAAATAGAAATATAATTTTTTGTGAAATTATATTGAATACTTGAAGTTAATCAACTGCATTTCTGAAATGCTATTAATTCTAATGTAAATGATAATACAGCATTTGTAGATGTTGTAGTTGATAATAATGAACCAAATGGCTAAGTTTAATTAAAGGCTATCATAGCATTTTTTGCAAATGTTATAATTGTTGAATTTAACTAAGTTTTATTTGAAACTAATGTAACCCTATTACAGCATTTTTTTATGCTGTATTTTGTTAAATTGAACTGTTTTGAATGTAACTTTCTGTAGCGTTTTCTAAATGCCGCGAAAGTTGAATTTTCATCTGTTTTAATAAATTAAGTGGATAAATGAATTTTGAAAGACTAAAATTTTGTAAATTTAATAATTTAATTATTAAATATAATAACTTCATTTTATGATTTAAAAAGGAAGTAATATGTTTCGAAATGTAAACTATTTTGCAATGTGTTTTGTAATGGTATTTAAATTAAATAAGAATGAATGTGGTTTGGAAGATATTATATTTTTGATATTTTGAAATGGATTTTGAATGATATTGAATTTTGAAATGATATTTTATTTTGAAGTATAAAATACCATTTTGAAATTTTAACCACGGGATGTATTTAATCTATAGTTTAATTGATTCTTAAAGGATGGGCGATCCCAAGCATCCTTTAAGTTATTGTGCATTTCTACTACAGTTCACTTGAGTTGGTTTACATTATATAAGTATATATTGTCCTGACTCGAGTGTTTTGTGTTTTACTTTACGCTCGGGTAAGCCTGAGTATTTACAGCTTAGCTTTGGATTTCTTTTCTGGAGCTAGGAATCGATGGAGATTCTGCTTGTCTAGTTATCTATTTCCTTTCAGTTTTCGTTGTTCTATTTCAGCTCTGGTATTTATAAACTTCTATGTATTTGAGATTTCTATTGTATATGTTTCAGACTAATATTATGTATTATGTTTTGAGAGTTTGTTATAGTAGCTTCATGAACTACTATGGTATTTTTATTTCCACTGCAAGTTATTCTGGTATTTCTACGTCTGTGATTCTACGATTGTATTTCATTTGCTCCAAATTTATTTACAACACGGTATTTTGAGCAATTCAAGTCCCACATGTGCGGATGCGAATGGCTGAAAATATTGGGTCGTTACAGTTGGTATCAGAGCTTTGGTTTTAGGCAAACCTTAGCCTGCTGAGCAAAAACTCGTTAGAGATAGAGTAGAAATACCCTAGAACGAGTGAAATCAATCTCAGAATCTTTTCTTTGTGAGAGAACGTATTTTCGAAGTATAAAATGATTTCCAAATGATTTTTTAAGGATTTTCAAAGATTATTTTGGTATAAAAATTTTCTTGTTTTGAAATCAAGATTTTCTAAACTTCATCCCTTCTGAATCCGCCTTGTTTAGTAATCTCTGGGTTAGGATTCTTATCAATTAAGATTCCTTGAACTTTGGAACACCCCCACTGGTTCTGAAATCCAGTCTTGTCTTCCCTATTTTACTCTTTTGATTTTGAGAATTCCGTAACCCCACTTTGGAATGACCTCTCTAAAGAGCGGCGATTCAGTAAATCTCTGAATGATTTGTAAAGGGGTGAAACTCCTTTACAATTAGCATCAATTCACCAAAGATTTTTGTATCCTCGGTTTACATGCTATCTATCTCCTGTTCTACTCAGATTCTATCTCTAGCGATCGAATGTTGATTTGCCTTAGACTTCCGCATTGGTTATATTCTTGAAGTCACGGTTGACCGGTTATGGTTGCCCACGATTTATATAGGCTTATCCATCTTCTATTTGGTAATTAAATTATCTCATCTTCGTTTGAGTTTATCTTCGAACTAGAATTCTATTTGATTAGAGTTCCTCTAATTTTGAATCTTTGTTTGTTTGAAATCCTTCGTTGAATCATCCTTCGGAAATTTGTATTTGGTTGTATTTTGAAATTGTGCATACATCGAAATTATTAAGGATAACCATATTTTGTATATAAAAAGTGAAATGTTTTCGATAAAGATTATATACCTTTTAAAATGAAAATTTAAAGCTTTGAAAGGATTTGAAATTTTGAAATTTATAAGAAACTTGATTTATACAAAAATGATTTATAACTGAAGGGTTTTGAATTTGAATTTCGAGGAATCGAACTCCGGTGTTTTGAAATCGGTTTTAAGATTTTGGAAAATATATAATAATAATATGATTTAAAGATATATATTTTTTCAAATAAGAAATGTTTCAAATGTATTTGAATGAATTTCAATGATTTCGAAGGAATTTCAAAGAAGTTTTTCAAAGTTAATTGAAGTCGAGAACTCACTTATGTCGCAGGAAAATAATTTCGGTAATGAATGCATGCATCATCGACATTGATTTTCGAGTTTCTGAGTGGGGGAGAGGCCGCTCTAGTAGCTTTGCAATGCGAGGGATTTTGTGAAACCAGTTTTGATTTCATATTTTGAGGTATGATTTGATTTTTGGAAGATATATGTATGTATATTTGAAACGATTTAAAGTAAGCCGGTGTTCAGTTCTCGAGTTTCGGATTTGAAACCTATCTTTTGAAATTGATTTACTGATTTAGTGTTGATTTCCAACTCTTGGATTGAAAATATGATTTCTTCAACTATTTTAAGATTCGAGCACTTCCAAATCAGCGTTAACTTTTCAAAGCTAATATTTTTAAAAGGTATAAGTTATTTGATAAAGAATATAAGTGTAGTTTGTATGTTTCAAGTATGAAATAATATGATTTGTCTAAGTTGAAACTGTTTTGTTAAGTAAATAAATAAGGCTATTTTGAATTATATTAATATGAAATTTAGTTTTGAAATGTTTTGGATAAAAATTAGTCTTCAAATGTTTGAGAAAATTTGGTTTTAAATGTTTTAACTTAGTAACATCTTTATGGAACTATTTATTTAACAAGTTGGAATAGGTACATAAGTTGTACATATGCTGTTTTATTCGCATAATTAATTTGATCCAAGTTTGAGTACACAAGTTCGAGGTGAATTACACCATTTCGTGTTAGGATCTTTCATTTGATTCTTGATGGAAAATATTTGATATGGATTTTGGGCTTGATTCTAGAATTCTCTATCATAGTATATGGCTATGCAAGGAGACTGATAGCTTCTAGTCGAGGAACCATATCGAAGTCCGCATTAGGGAAGTCGAATGGACAATACTAGTTCGAAAGCGAACTTGTGTGATCAAGCGAGCGATCGAATGTAATGTTGCGAAATGATGACATATGTACATCTTATATCCTAATATCATTGGTATACTTGACGCTGAAATTGAAAGTTGTCGGGTTGGATATCTTTGTAATTTAATTGGAAATTTTCTTTCATGAAAAACCATAGTTTAAGAAAAAGAAAAATAGTTTTGAAAAATGCTTTTAAATTTGATAGTGGTTTTTCATAAAAACTATTTTATGTACAAAACTATTCTTAATTAAAAATCTTTTAGTAAGCAAAGATGTTCAATCCCATATGGCTTTTCATGTAGCGAAATTTATTTTTTTGAAAATTTTGATCCTTATATAAGATACACTTTATGTAAGTATAAAATGATTTTGAAAACCATTGATCTTGATAAATCTATAATTGAAGCTTATATTAGTATGAAAGGATATTTTGTTTACCTGTAATTTGCGTTTACGTAAAAATAATGGATTTATGAAATAAATATTTCAACACTAAGTAATAATGAAGTAAAATTTGAGATATATGAAATTATAAAATTTAGTTTGAAATATGGTATATTTAAGCCTTGAAACATATTTAGGATTGAATAGTTTATTTTGTAAATCAAATCTATATTTGAAATTGGATAATATTTGAAATGATTTCATTGGAAAACTAAATTGAATTGAAACTGATGGTTTGAATGGAATTAAAATTTGGAAATTTTAGATTTTGGTTTAATTGAATAAATTGTGAAATGTAAAGAACTAAAGGAATGTTTTATGATTTCAAATGCATGATTTCTAAATGTTATGATTTTCAAAGTGTAATGATTTCAAGTATTTTGGTTTCGAAAGATTCATAACTTTAAAAGTATTATGACTTTTGAAGTGAATATATGTTTGAAATGAAAATGAATTTGTTTGACCTAAATTTTGTAGATTTGGAAATTTGGATTATTTTCTAAATCTATTGTTTTAAGAAATTTTGAAACTGAATATGTATAACTTGAAAGAAATGATTTGGTGAAATCATATATGATTTTTAAACTGAAATACTATTGAAATGAATTAAAATTTAGAACCTGTTTTATTTAATACTTGATTCGGGAGCTATCAAACTTATATAAAAATGATTTGTATAAGTAAACCATTGATTTGAGAACTGTTGATTTGAAAGGGTACTCAATTTTGAAAAATGAAATCTTATATAATCGAAATTTATATAAATGTGATTTGATATACTATTATTTTGGAAAGTATTTGATTTGAAATGAAATCTTATATATATGAACTTTATATAAGTATGATATTTGAAAGTGATTTTGAAAGGTACTATATGATACATATTTTCGAAGTAAAGATATGGAAAGTGCCTTCTGCTTGATATCCGCTTTGTGGCCACACTGTGGATTCATTCTATCGATATTATTCTCTCTCTTTGATTTGGGTTTTTCAGATATGATACTCGAGTGTCCATCGAATTCCACGGCGATCCCCGTGGTCTTATGATCGCGACTACATAGCGCAAGTGCCTGGCTGAGTCTTGCCTAGGGGTACGGATTGTTTCCTGAGGGATCCAGGCGTAACCATTGTGTATCCTGCAATTTATGTAGGTCGCGAAGAGTAGCGCAAGTGCCTGGCTGAGTCTTGCCTAGGGGTACGGATTGTTTCCTGGGGGATCCAGGCGTAACCATTGTGTATCCTGCATTCTACTCGTCATCATGGCATAACTCGCAGGGCTGAGAAAGCTTACGGATACGGATTGTTTCCTGGGGGATCCAGGCGTAACCATCGTGTATCTGCGATCCATGGTTAGACAACTGTTTCGGTTTGGTTGATTTGTTTGGATTGTACTTTCCATATCTGTTTTTAAAAGTGTTTTCATTATTTTCACTGGGTGTTGAAACAAGTCTACTAAGTACTTGGAGAATTCTAGCTTTGCGCCTGATCAACGCACTGCCAGAATCTACAGGAACGAGGATAAACTTGTTAAGACATCGAGTTATAAAAGTATTTTGATAAAAGTATCTTGATAAAGTACTACATAAAAAATATTTTGATCAGTTATTTTCCCTTTTAAATTTAAAATGTTTTAATATTGTTTACTTTGAACCATCAGATTTGAATCAAATGACTATTCATCATACTAAAATAAAAATTAAATTGAAATGTATAATGGTTCAAATAAGGTTCATCCTTGCCTTTCAGCCTACTTTACCTCCTAGCTATCTTTTTTTCCCTACCTTCTTTCGGGGATGTATTCCAACCTATTGTTCTTTCTTATTGTTTCTCCGCTTTCTTCCTTTTCGAGGACGAAAAGATTTGAGTGGGGGAGAGTGTAACAACCCTAGATTTTTATGTATATTTTAATTTTGACTTTATTTCATTTTAAATTTGTTTAAAAACTTGTTTCATTTCAAACATTTCATTTTTAAATATAAACTTTGATTATTATGTGAATTACAATTCCAAATGGTATAAATTGAATATTTTCCTGAAATATTGACTTTGGTCAATTTGGGTCAAACTTTGATTTTTAAATTTCAAATTTAAATATCTAAATTCTTAAATTTTATCTTTTATTATGAAAATATATTAAAATTTAAGAATACTGCTTTTCGTTTCGTTGAAATCCGATTTATATTGTGAAAGTTATGCTTTTTACAATATTGTAAGTAAATTGATTTATTTAATAAAAAAATTGTCTATTTTAATTTATATAAAAAATATTTTAATTTTTTATATATATGTGTGTAATATGTTATATTATATATTTTTTAATTTTAAATATTTTTAAAGTGATGTTTGAATTTTTCCAAAAAATTATTGAATTTGTTTTCTATTTTTAAAGGCTAGTTTTCATTTTTCTACTATTTTCTTCATTAAATTATATTTAATTAAAATTTATTTATTCATTTTTATGTATTCATTTTATTTTTATGTTCTTACCTTTATTTATGAATATTTTCAAGTACATAGAAATTTTCCGAAGTTTGTTCCATTTATTTTCATATTTCCGAGACTAGTTTGTATTTTTAAGCTATTTTCTTAATCTAATTATATTTAATTAATATTTATTTATTTATTTTTGTTTATTTACTAAATTTTCGTGTTTTTATCTGTATTTATAAATATATTTCAGTTATAAAAAAAATTCAAAAGAAATGGAGAAATTTGAAGAGTTTTTAACCTTTCATTTACCTTAGACTTTTCACCTCCCTGCCTCTTCATTTTCCACCAACGCTTGCATTCATTTTGTGGCTGACCATGTTTCATTCTTTCAGCTGCATTCCTATTCATTTTTCACATATAGAAACACTTCTCACCTCAAAATTTTCGGCCATGAACTCCAGAAGCAAAAGTTTGGTAAAGTTCTTCTTCTTTTTCGCTTATTCTTCTTGTTTTTCTTATCTCTTTGCACTTGTCTTCACCTTTGTAGCTCAGCCCTTGCTCCTCCACCACCATAGCCACCTCCACCACCACCACAACCAGCTGCCATCCCCTCCAGCCCACTTTCCCTCCATAGCCGTGGCCATCCATGATGTAGATCCAACAAATATTTGAGCAAACTCTACCTAAACATGCATTGCCAAGCTCCTTTACCTTCACCACTCCACCACATCACCTTGGCCGACCTTTGCATCATCACCACCAGCCACTTGCTGACCTGAGACCCCTGGCACATCATTACATGACCCTACCAGGCCTGGGCGTGCCTATGTATGCTTAGGGCCGAACCATTTATGCACAGAAATTCTACTTTGGTTACCTTGATTTGAGTTATACATGCGTATACACTTCATCTCCTTCATATCCATGTTATGGCCGACCCTATTGAACCCAAACCTGATCCAAACCTGATTCAAAACCATCCCATAACAGTGCCTTTCCAATCCATAGCTGAAGCATACAAGGTTGAATGCAAGTGCAAAAGTTCTAACTTTGAATTGTGTAGTTATTCCTAGCATTGTTTTGTAATATCTTGGTTTGTAATTCATGTTTGTATTTGTTTTGTTTGATATATTTAAGGAAATTAATATTTGGCTCTCCTGATCTCAAATCTTATTTATGTTGTCGTGCCTTCGAAGATTCCTTGTCGTGTGTTTTGGTTGTCATCTCCAGCTTAAACAAGTGAGTTATTCTCACCAGACAATATGTACATATATAACTAGTAAATTGACCCCTTTTGAATCTGTAAAATGCATTATCATGTTACACCTGCTATATTATGATTATATGATATTCACCCATGATTATACACCTGTTATAACATCTGTTACTGTTATATTATGTTGTTTTTTTATTTTTATCAGTTTATCACACTGCAAGTTCCCTGTAGATTAGAATCACTATGGGTTGAAATGATACATACTCGAACGGACTTTAGAATAGGAGAAAATCGTTATGGGCTGAAATGATAGGCCTGAATGATTTTCAATTATTTTCTTTTACTTGGGATTACGGGTTTGAAATGATCAAACTCGGGTTTTCTTTGTAGATTACGGGTTGAAATGATATATTACCCATATCACTTTACCTAGGCTAGAAAATGAAATACAGACCCGTTGTTAAAATATGTTTTTCTAAATTTTTTTAATTTTTTTTAGAAATGTAAATATTATAATATTTTGATTAGATTTGATAAAAATGATTTTTTTAAAGCATTATTGATTTTCTGAAAATTTATAAGTGAAATAAATAAAGGGCAAAGTTAGAAATCTGAAATGTAAGTTATTTTGGAAATTATAATTTGGTGATAAATGGAATTTAAATTAAATATGAAAATATGATAAATTTATGATATTTTGAATCAAATGAATTTAAAATGATTTTGTAATACATTAATGATTTTTGAATAAAGTTAAATGTGAAATGAATGAATATTTATGTTGAAATTTTGAAATATAACTAAAATTGGAAATTTGTGAATTTGTCTTAAAAGTGAATTTTAAGTTAAGTAAATAAAAATGAAATTAAGTTATATTTGAAAATTTTAAACTTAACTGTTAAGTTAAATTTAATTTAATGAATTTTAAATTTTATGTTGGAATTTAATAAGTGAATCATTATTAAATTTTGATTTTTGAATGGAGATTTAACTATATAAAATCATGAATAAAGGGTATTTGAATGTTTGTTTTAAAAGAGAAATTATATGATTTTATAAGCTAAAAATGATTTAAATAGAAATATAATTTTTTGTGAAATTATATTGAATACTTGAAGTTAATTAACTGCATTTCTGAAATGCTATTAGTTCTAATGTAAATGATAATACAGCATTTGTAGATGCTGTAGTTGATAATAATGAACTAAATGACTAAGTTTAATTAAAGGCTATCATAGCATTTTTTGTAAATGTTATAATTGTTGAATTTAACTAAGTTTTATTTGAAACTAATGTAACCCTATTACAGCATTTTTTTATGCTGTCTTTTGTTAAATTGAACTGTTTTGAATGTAACTTTCTGTAGCGTTTTCTAAATGCTGCGAAAGTTGAATTTTCATCTGTTTTAATAAATTAAGTGGATAAATGAATTTTGAAAGACTAAAATTTTGTAAATTTAATAATTTAATTATTAAATATAATAACTTCATTTTATGATTTAAAAAGGAAGTAATATGTTTCGAAATGTAAACTATTTTGCAATGTGTTTTGTAATGGTATTTAAATTAAATAAGAATGAATGTGGTTTGGAAGATATTATATTTTTGATATTTTGAAATGGATTTTGAATGATATTGAATTTTGAAATGGATTTTGAATGATATTGAATTTTGAAATGATATTTTATTTTGAAGTATAAAATACCATTTTGAAATTTTAACCACGGGATGTATTTAATCTATAGTTTAACTGATTCTTAAAGGATGGGCGATCCCAAGCATCCTTTAAGTTATTGTGCATTTCTACTACAGTTCACTTGAGTTGGTTTACATTATATAAGTATATATTGTCCTGACTCGAGTGTTTTGTGTTTTACTTTACGCTCGGGTCAGCCTGAGTATTTACAGCTTAGCTTTGGATTTCTTTTCTGGAGCTAGGAATCGATGGAGATTCTGCTTGTCTAGTTATCTATTTCCTTTCAGTTTTCGTTGTTCTATTTCAGCTCTGGTATTTATAAACTTCTATGTATTTGAGATTTCTATTGTATATGTTTCAGACTAATATTATGTATTATGTTTTGAGAGTTTGTTATAGTAGCTTCATGAACTACTATGGTATTTTTATTTCCGCTGTGAGTTATTCTGATATTTCTACGTCTGTGATTCTATGGTTGTATTTCATTTGCTCCAAATTTATTTACAACATGGTATTTTGAGCAATTCAAGCCCCACATGTGCGGATGCGAATGGCTGAAAATATTGGGTCGTTACACCGCCCCTATTCCTTCGTCGCCAATACAGGCGAACCATCATCGCGGCTCCCCTTGCCGAATCTCGCGTTCGATCCCTAGCTCACGCGTCGCCCCTTCTTACTCGGCTCGAGCTGCCGCTCGAAATTGATTGCCTTGTCCTCGCGATTTCAATACGAAATCGAGTTCGATTTTGATCTCCTCCAGATTGCTCGAGAAAATATGGACATGGGAGTTCATAATTTTAATTTAAGGGGAGAACGGAAGAGAAGTACTGGTTTTGAATTAAAGAATGGAGCCATGATTGTTAAAGAGGCTCGGCTATAATTTCTCTCTACGGATTGAAAGGGCAACTCACGATTAAAAAGAAAAAAAAATGAAGGTAGCATGTACCAGGAGGAAGACAAGAAGCGACATTGGCATGTTTGAAAAGTTTTGCTACAGGGATTCAAAAAAGTCCAGATGTGATGGAAATTCAGCTGAAGCTGATATGTATACATATACATACATACATACATAGATATATATATATATATATATATATATATATATATGCTTAATTAAATTCAAAATTCAAATTGAAATTGACTTGACAAATGCCACTCAAAATCTTAACCTCCTATTGAGGCATGCCGCCAGGTGTTTATAATGTTATACCCCCATTCCAAACGCAATGGAAAAGGTTTTGGGTCCAAATTCGATCATATGCGCAAGTTACTGAAGTAAACGATCAATTTTAAATTAAATCGATTAAAATAGTTTCTATGCATTTTGACCTGCCAGGGTCAAAAGACAACTCTGATTGCTACGAAAATTGGAATCCGATAATAACTAACTATTTCGGATCCAATGGAACTGGTTTCGTTGAATTCCGAGACTATGCCTCAGAAGGCTATTTTTTAAATGTCAACTTTAACGTTAAAATTTCAAAACTGAATAAAATAGTTCCAATTTCAATTCTGAAGCTTCTATTATCTTCAGTATTATTAATATAAATTTTCTAAGCCTTTAGACTATTTCTAAACAGCTTAAAACTGAAGATTCAATTTTTTTTTATCCAACTTCACTAAATCAAATTCAATAATTAAATTACCAAATTCATAATAAATTTTGAAATTTAAGTTAAACCATCATTCAAATATTTAAAATTAATTAAATATTTTCAATTTAAATTGTCCAAAATTTAGAGTCGTCACTTGTATTTTATATATAGTTAAATTCTTGGGTTAAGCTATGAATAAGATTTGTTTAAAGTATAAATAAGGTAAATAATAAAGTTGGATGTTATTAAAATATAATATGGTTATGTATTTACTTAAAGAATATTTTTGTATAGAGTTTATATTGATTTTATAAGTCAAGGTTGAGAAGATAGTTTTGAAACTGAATGGAGATTTTATTTAATTAAAGAATTATATTTAATAAGAATCCTTTTGAAACTTATTGAAACTGAGATTTTAAAAGAATATGGTTTTATAACTTAATTCGGATTTAAGGTGATTTGAGTGAATAAACTGAGGAATATTTCATTATTGAAAATTTAAGTTTTATTTAAAGGATATTGGATTTAGCTAGAAATATTTCAGACTAAATAATAGAAAAAGTGAAATTGGTATATATATACATGAATTATAAAATTTAGTTTTGAAATACTAAATATTTAAGCTTTGAAATATATTGAATTTGAAATGGTTTATTTAGAGGATCAAATCGGTATTTGGAATTTATTTGTGAAACTAAAGAAGATATTTTATTTTATAAAGTAATTTAATATGTAAACCATTTAAGTGGTGTAGTTATATTTCAAAGTTATGAAATTCAAAGTTTTATGTTTTAGAAGGCTATATTTCAAGCGTTTGGTTTCGAAATATTATAACTTTGAAAATGTTATGGTTTTGGAAAAGGATATATTTGAAAATGATATCATATTGATTTGGTTTTAAAAGGGGAAATGATATCGTAATTATATGATTTGAAATGGATATTATATTCTGGTTTGAAGTATAAATTATTTTGAAATGACCGTGGTGTTATAATAATGTTTGATTATTGAAGAGACCGGGATCGGAAGTTGTCATACTCTCTGCCAACTCCAAAAACCACTTTAACAACCGTGTACGCGGTGGAGATTCCAGAATGAAGTAGGATGGAGGCGGTGTTTCCTTTGAGGTAAATACGTGGACCCGACTCACGTGAGTTGGCATAAGGTGGCTAAAACAGGAGCGATTCTAGGGCCAATGAGGTAGCACCTTTGATCGAACACATCCCTTCGATATTATACTTTGACTTTTGGATTGATTTGATGGCCACTTTTGATTATTTTTATTTGGGGGTGTCGCTCGTGGTGGGCGGTAGCTGCGGCTATGCGTTACCACTAGCCCGGATAGCAATTGGTATATCTACCCTAGCATTGCCTAGTTGTGCCGTGTCACCTACCATACCGACCCTTTACTACGAGTTTCTATTTGTATCGTACCTATGGAGTATCCTCTAGTAGCATCCCGATCAGGAGGTATTACGGTACTGTATAGACTATTGGCATTATTGTGTTAAGGGCTATATGGGTAACCCCTTAACGCTATTTAAAAGTAAGTTTATTTTACTATTAGACACTATTATAATTGCGAAATATTACTACATAGTAAATAGTTTAATGGATCCTTAGGAGATGTGAATCTCGAGCATCTCTTAAGTTACTGCACTCATATGTATTTCTGTTAATTTAACTCACATAAGATATTTTAGGTCTGAATCGAGTGTTTTGTTTTTTTCAATTCGCTCGGGTTAGCCTGAGCATTTCAGAAATTGAAGGCCTTATTTCTGGACGACGAAAACGAAGATTGTATTATTACTATTATCTATTATATTATTCCACTATACGATTTTATTCCACTGCATTATTAATATTCTCTGGTATGTGAACTCTGATATGTATTGTATAAGTAAAATCAAATATTTTGTAAAACAAATTCATGAACTGTATATTTGATTATTATATTTTGTCGTTCCGTTGCAAGATTCTGTTTTGTTTTTACTTCTTTCTTCCTTTTCTTATTTCTCGCATAACAATCTGCCCTTCTGTATGGTTTAAGTCTGACGTATGTGGTTTATCATCGATTTAAAGCGTGCGAACAGGCGGGACATTACATCTGGTATCAGAGCATGGTTTAGCGATAAACCTTAGCTTTGTGGGGTTTGACTCTTTATTAATAGGGTGTTAATACCCTATGATGAGTCGCTGAGCGTATATATGAGTGGGCGTATTTGTTAGTGTATAAAAAGGTTTTAATATTGTGATAATATGTTCCATTTTGTATTTATAAATTCTGGTTGATGCATGGGACGCTGTAAAATCAATAGGGATTTCTAAACACTTAATAGGACATACTGACACAATATTTGTTTTTGAATATAGGCGAATGAAATAATTTTCCTATTATATTTTCTATATATAAAATAAATTTTTAAATAAGATATATATTTGGTTGTAATATATTGGTTTTTAGGTGATGAAATTTATAAATAATAGTTGAAATAAGATTTAAAATAAAATAAATGGAAATTGGAAATTTAGAACTTAAGTTCTGGGATTTTGAAACTTTCTTTTGAATGATTTTGGAATAAAGTAATAATACTGTTTAGAAGTATATTTTGATATAAATATTTCAATATAAATTGAAAGAATTGATTTAAAGAAATTTTGAAAAGAAATAAGTTTCGTACTCCCCTCTCTGTTGCTGGAAAATAATTTCGGTGATGAGTGCACGCATCATCGATATTCATTTACGAGTTTCGAAGTGGGAAGGCCACTGTAGTAGTTTTACTGCAGACTTATTTTTATAAACAAATATAAAATTTAAATTGTTTTAAATATAATTAGATATTTATGTTGCAAGTATATACATTTATCTATTATTTTAAAATGATTTTAATAAAAACTCGGTATTTGGTTCTTAAGTTTCTGATAATCAATAGTTCAATTATTGTAGTGAAATGGGTGTAATTAATTTCTGATTGGTAATTTAAAATAAGAGATTAAATGCTAGGTTATAAATGAAATATCTAGAAAGTTGAAATTGTAATTTTTTTTTAAAATGATATGATTATTGAACAGTAAGTTAATTAAAAGAAATTAGAAAATTTGTATAACTTTCAATTACATTCTCAAAAAGCATATATAACTTGCCAAAGATTTAAAAGTTGAAATGTCCAATAAGAAATGTAATGGATATTATGCAAGTAATAAAACGTGAGTAACGAAAGTATCCAATGAATTTGCTTTTATAAATAAGAATTTAATGTTATAATTGTTATAAACTTAAGTTATGACTGAAAGGCCACTAATTAAATATAATAGAAAAGTTATATAGAAATGAAAATAAGTTTAAGAAGTGTTGAACTTATTTATAATAAAATAAAGGGAAAGATGAATACTGTAAATAAATGATATTAAGTAGTGGATAAATGAATGTAATACAATAAAAAGAAATTTCAAACTTAAGTAAATAAGTTGAAGTTATTTCTAAATAAAATTGTAAGAAATAAATGTAAATTAAAAAGATAAATCATTATATGAATGAAAATAAATCAAACAACGAATATTATGAAATGAAACTAAAAGAATGAACTTGATCTATTGTTTGAAATTGTTTTGCTTGGTTTATGGTTGTTTGGGCAAGGATACTTTAAATTTGTTTGGATGAATGAATAATCTATTTAGTTTCACCTAAGAATGTTGAGTGAAGAGTACACTTAGTAGTTTATTTTTCATTCCGTACAATTTAAAGTTTTGTACCCGAACAACTATTTGTTTTGTTTGATATGAATGAATGATTGATTTGTGTTGATTTCTATGTGATGGTTGTATACCTGGTTGCAAGTGATTGTTGTATGTATTGATTGTTTGTTGGTGGTTGAAAACAACCTTAAATATTCCATTTTATATAATTATTAACTCCTTTTGGATTATATAAGTGAAATACAGGTTATGGAAGCAATTGCTACTGCATTTGGTTTCATAATATAAGCGTAAATTGCCTG
The DNA here is from genome assembly GCA_030765085.1 of Allium cepa. Lineage (NCBI taxonomy): Eukaryota > Viridiplantae > Streptophyta > Magnoliopsida > Asparagales > Amaryllidaceae > Allium > Allium cepa. The sequence continues at coordinate 173,769,711 of CM060932.1, forward strand.
ACAAATAGGTACGTTTCCGGATTATGGTTTATAGCATTATTATATTGTTTTCCCGTGTTGGGATGTATTATTTTGAAAAATATGTTGTATATTGTTATATTTGATATTATATTTTCTTCCAAGCCTCTCCGTATAAAGGAGACTCTACCGAAATTTTTCCATAAATTTGGACTTAGAAAATAATTTGAAGATATTTCCAAACTTTATAAATTTGAATATAAAAGATTTAATTGGTTATAAATCTATATAATTTTTTTATTTAAATTATCCTATTCTGTAAATTTATTGTTATGAATATAATGTTTTGAATAATATATATTGATTTATAAGTTCCTCTTTTTCCTTCTTTTCCTTTTTAGGGACGGAAAGTTTTGAGTGGGGGAGAGTGTAACGACTCGTAAATTTTGATAAATAAATTGGTTAATTTAATTAAGAGTTTGTAATTAAATTTAGGAAGAAATAAAAAATTTAAAATTTATATTAAAGTAAATGTTAAAATTGAAAGGCAACAATGGAAATTAAAGCTAAGTATTAACAATTGAAATGAAATTACGATTAATTGAAGTAATGGAAATTGTTTTACTAGGCTAAGAATTGAATATAAGAAAAAAAATGGGAATATTGTATTAACTAATGCAATGATATAATTAGTGATAATTTAATGAATTCAATGTTATATTAACCGATGAAGTAATATGTAATAAATGGAAAATTTATACAATCAACGTAGATAAGTAATTATAATGTTTGTTGTTGATAATAAACGTTACTTTAATGGTAATTAATAGAATAACGGAAGTGTGAATGTAAATTAAATAGAAATCGTAAATTTATTGATAAGGTAATAAATTGGTAAAAAGGAATGGAATCAAGGTAAATTCATTGATTGGATTTAAACCTAAATTAATGTGCACAATTGATAGAAGTACACATTTAGAAATGGAATATTTATTCAAATTAAGAGGTAAATAGGCATATATTAGTGTAATGGGATAAAACTAAGGTAATTAGGTATAAATGTAAGTGATGTATCAATAAAGGAAATTTGTAATTTGTTAATGAATTTATAACGGGAATGAAATGGAAACTAATTAATAATTAATTCAATGCAATCCCAATTGATTGAAACAACTATTTGGGTTATAATTGATGGTAAATAGGAATATTTGGTAATAAATTAATATAAGAAAAGTAAATGTAAATATTGGATTAATCAATGAATTAATAATGAATAAATAGTGATTGGATAAAAATTAATGTTCTGTATGTAATAGTTGGAAATGATAACTTATACAAATATGATTAAGGGTTAGTTGCAACGATTATTATAAAGTAATCATTTATGTAGTCCATTAAATCAAGTTTGTAATAAATTGCAATGAATCTCAATTTAAGGTTATATTTGTATAAATTATGGAATTAATTGAAATTAATGCTAACTCGATTTATAACATGAAAATTGGTTGATTTAAAGAATAGAAAGCAAGATTTATTAATTTAATTGAAGTGTAAAATTCAATAATTGAAATAATTGCAAATAAATGAAATGTAACATTTAATTATTACGTTAATAGAAATTTAGATGAAATATGAGAATATTAATGTAACTGATTTTTAATCCAATGTTGATCTCATCCGTTTGATAATAATAAATTGAATAATAGAATGGGAAGTAAATTTAAAAAGAATTTCTGGAAATTAAATTTTTAATTTTTGAATTTTTTGAAATTGAGGTTAGTAACGAAATTGATAAATTAATCAACTCTAATTTGACATTTAATTTGTTTAAATCATTGTAAATGATTGGAAAATTTAAAATGATAAGAATTGTCAATTATAGGATTGAAATTGAAAATTTTGATTTAATTAATTTATTCTTAATTTATTTAATTAGTGTAAAAATAGCCATTTTGGCCACTGACTCGGATTTCAACGAAACCAGTTTCATCGGATCCGTAACGGTGAATTATTGTAGGATTTCAGGTTTAGTAGCGATCGGGCTTGTTGTTTGATCGTACGGGCTTGAAACGCCTTGAAATCGATTTAATTAAAATCAATTGAAATCAATTTGAAAAATATTAATTTTTGCATAACTTCTTCATATGACGGAATTTGGACTTGAAACCTTTTCCATTGCGTTTAAAATATTTTAAAATATCTATTTGATATATGGGTTGACCCAATTTCCTTCCGGAGTCGAAACGGGATTTTCGGGCCATATGTTGTTCAGCGTGTTTATCAGTCCGATCCATCTATTCTATTTTCACTTCGCCTATATATATCCTGTTATAAACCCTAGCCTACCTCCATTTCTCATTTGTCTATACGTATAATTTCTTTCCACCTCCTCATTCCAATGGCAGACAAACCTTAATTCCAATTGCAATTCAAAATCAAAGCAAAATTTCAAACTCCACAAAATATAGCAAATTATATATGGATTTGAAGCTCTCGACGAGCGTAAGTCAGAAATACAATCCGTTTTTCGATTTGAGTTTCGATGTGGCCAGAAAACAAGGAAGCATTCTCGTTCGTTCGTTGGTGGTTGATGATCTTCGCCTGATCGACGAATCGAAGTTACCGTACTGTGGAGAGGTGCGAATGGAGTCTATCGGTGTAGGTCGCTTGGTGAATCAACGGCTAGATCGTGGTGATAAATTGAATTAGGGTTTCGCGTTTTAGGCGGCGGCATGGTCAAAGATAACCGTAGGTGGGTCGCACGTTGCCTGGGTGCGCGCCTGGGCCGCGACGTTTGCGCGAGGTGATTTCCACCTAGCGTTGATGCATAGTTCATCGGCGATCTGAGCCTGGAAGTGGCGGCTGTAGCGCGTACGCTCGAGATTAAGGTTCGGCTGAGAGTTGAGGGAGATGACGTGGACTGGTATCAATTGTTTTCTTTCTTTTGTTTTATTTTATTTAAATTTGGATTTCCTATCTTTTGTTGATTTTAAATTTTGCATACGTGATCCAATTTAAGCGCGGTATTCTCCGCTAGGTTCACATTGGAATTCTGGACATTTTGGCGCAAGTTTGAACGAATTCTAAGACTGTCCAATTTTTGGGTTTAAATTGGATTTAAATTCAATTTAAATTCAAAATGTGAGTGTTTTAACCCACTCACAACTTTTAAATTTTTTTATGTTTGTTAAATTAAATTTTGTTGTGATTATGCATTTATTTATGACTTTTTCATATATTTTTAATCATCATCTCAGTTATTGCATTTATTTAAATTAAATCGTTATTTAATTTATTATTGAATATATCTGCCAGTTAAATACATGTTATATATATTATTAGTTATCTATTGGTATTGATTGATTGTTTTGGATGATGGTTGTGATGGATGTGTGATCTGTTGATGGATGAATGGATGTTGTATTATATATTATTTTAAACTGCAAGTTGTTGTGCATTTTATTTCATTCGGGATCGCGGTTTGAAATGATATATAACCGTAATTTTATTTTAAATTACGGATTGAAATGACAAATATCTGTATCACTTGACCATAAGATAGAAAATTATATACAGGCACCGCGGTCTATATGTAAAAATATTTTGAAATGATTTTCTATGGTTTGTAAAGAAATATACGTTTTATGAGGTATGGATTTGGGTATTGTATAAATGTATTTTATATATAGTTAAATTCTTGGGTTTAAGCAATGACTAAGATTTGTTAAAGTATAAATAAGTTAAATAATAAAGTTAGATGTTATTAAAATATAATATGGTTAAGTATTTACTTAAAGCATATTTTTGTTTAGAGTTTATATTGATTTTATAAGTCAAGGTTGAGAAGATAGTTTTGAAATTGATTAGAGATTTTATTTAATTAAAGAATTATATTTAATGAGAATCCTTTTGGAACTTACTAAAACAGAGATTTTAAAAGAATATGGCGGGTTTAAGGCGATTTGAGTGAATAAACTGAGGAATATTTCGTCATTGAAAATTGAAGTTTTATTTAAAGGATATTGGATTTAGCTAGCAAATATTTAAAACTAAATAATAGAAAAAGTGAAATTGGTATATATATACATGAATTATAAAATTTAGTTTTGAAATATTAAATATTTAAGCTTTGAAATATATTGAATTTGAAATGGTTTATTTGGAGGTTCAAATTGGTATTTGGAATTTATTTGTGAAACTAAAGAAGCTATTTTATTTTATAAAGTAATTTAATATTTAAACCATTTAAGTGGTGTAGTTATATTTCAAAGTTATGAAATTCAAAGTTTTATGTTTTGGAAGGCAATATTTCAAGCGTTTGGTTTCGAAATATTGTAACTTTGAAAATGTTATGGTTTTAGAAAAGGATATATTTGAAAATGATATCATATTGATTTGGTTTTAAAACGGGAAATGATATCGTAATTATATGGTTTGAAATGGATACTATATTCTGGTTTGAAGTATAAATTATTTTGAAATGACCGTGGTGTTATAATAATGTTTGATTGTTGAAGAGACCGCGATCGGAAGTGTCATACTCTCTGCCAACTCCGAAAACCACTTTAACAACCGTGTACGCGGCGGAGATTCCAGAATGAAGTAGGATGGCGGCGGCGTTTCCTTTGAGGTAAATACGTGGGCCCGACTCCTGTGAGTTGGCATAAGGTGGCTAAAACCGGAGCGATTCTCGGGCCAATGAGGTTGCACCTTTGATCGGACACATCCCTTTAATATTATACTTTGACTTTTGGATTGATTCGGTGGCCACTTTTGATTTTTTTTTTATTTGGGAGTGTGGCTCGAGGTGGGCGGTAGCAGCGGCTATGCGTTATCACCAGCCCGTATAGCAATTGGTATATCTATCCTGGCATTGCCTAGTTGTGTCGTTTCACCTACCATACCGAGCCTTTACTACGAGTTTCTATTTGTGTCGTACCTATGGAGTATCCTCTAGTAGCCTGCCGGTCAAGAGGTATTATGGTACTGTATAGACTATTGGCATTGTTTGTGTTAAGGGCGATATGGGTAACCCCTTAACGCTATTTAAAAGTAAGTTTATTTTACTATTAGACACTATTATAGTAGCAAAATATTACTACATAGTAAATAATTTAACAAATCCTTAGGAGATGTGAATCCCGAGCATCTCTTAAGTTACTGCGCTCATATTTATTTCTGTTAATTTAACTCACATAAGATATTTTAGTTCTGACTCGAGTGTTTTGTTCTTTTCAATTCGCTCGGGTCAGCCTGAGCATTTCAGGAATTGAAGGCCTTATTTCTGGAGGACGAAGACAAAGATTGTATTATTACTATTATCTATTATATTATTTCACAACACCATTTTATTCCGCTGCATTATTAATATTCTCTGGTATGTGAACTCTGATAAGTTTTGTATAAGTAAAATCAAATATTTTGTAAAACATATTCATGAACTGTATATTTGATTATTATATTTTATCGTTCCGCTGTAGGATTCTGTTTTGTTTTTATTTCTTTCTTCCTTTTCTTATTTACCCATAACAATCCGCCCTTCTGTATTGTTTAAGTCTGACGTGTGTGCTTTATCGTCGATTTAAAGCGTGCAAAAAGGCGGGACGTTACAAATTCTCTTTGGTTAAGGTCCCTCTAAATTTGAATCTCTATCCTTGTTTTAAAATCCATTCTTGAATCATCCTATGAGAGAGCGTAATTGTAAATTAATATAAAAATATTTTATGTTGTGTTGTTTGAGTCGTTAAGTTCGAATTTTAGGTTTCGATCGAGTGGTCTGGCCAACGCTATCGATAGGAACTCCAAAACACTTGAATAGAGCAAACTGATGTAATATTATTTTTGAAATTAGTACATGAAATAATTTTATGTATGATTATATTTTATATATAAAAGTATATTTTCTAGATTTGAAATTTAAATGAATTGGTTATTAGAAGTGATAATATTAGATTATCATTTATTATTTTTCAGTATTTCTAAACTATTAGCTATTGTTGTATATTATAAGAGATGAAATTTTTAAACATGCTTTATAAATATAATTTGCAAATGAAATGAATTTAAATTAAGGATTTGAGAGTTAAATTTCCGATGCTTTTCAAAAATTTGGTTTTTAATGTTTTGGAAAATATATATTGTTTGAAAGTATTTTTGAATGAAATTTTTTTCCAAAAGATTTTTAAAAGAAGTAAGTCCGTACTCTCCTTTTTTGTCACTGGAAAATAATTTCGGTGATGACTGCAACATCATCACATTCATTTTCGAGTCTCGAAATGGGGAAGACCGCTTAGTAGCTTTGCTAAAAAAAATTTTGAGCACGAATTTGGTTTGAATTTCTTGAGTATGATTTGATGTGTAGAATATATGTGAAAATTTATTTCAAAATGGTTTGAAATGAAACAGGAAATTTAACTCTTAATTTTAATGTTAAGTGGTGGTTTTCAATTATTGAAATAAATCAAAGTTTTGAATAATTAGAGTAACTCAAATGAGAAATGAATGTGAAACAACTTAAACTAGTTGAACTAGGATAAAATTAATTTGTATAATACTCATTTGCATTATTTAACATATATAACTTACCTGAAATGTTCAAAAAGTTAAGATGTAATGAGAATATGTAATTGGATAGCATATAGTATGAAATGTAAATAATAGAATGTCCAAAATGGAAATTTGTTAAAGGAATTATACATAAAAATTAAGTTGTTATAATAAATGTTTAAACACTTAATCTATGATATGAGATATGTTAAGTGAAATAAATGGTGTAATAAAAAGAGAATGCTATTAATTAAATATGAACTTAAGAAACTAAACTGGTAATAAATAAATTTATATTTTTGTAAACAGTTTGTGATGCAATGGTAATTACAAAGAATATTGAAATTGAATTTTTGAGGTGAAATTAACTTAACTAGAGTCAAATGGATTTAACAAATGAGTTAAATAAAATAAAATTTGTTTTAAAAGTAAATTTTGTAATAGATGTTAATAAATTGTAAACAAATCAATTGAATGAAAAACATTGAATTGGAATCAACCAAATGTGAACATAATGAATATAGATTGATTTATTAAAAATGGATTTTATCATATCCGTCCGAGATATACAAGTGACACTATAAACAAGAACCTAGGCATAGCTATTTTTCTCATTCAGATTTTCTCCATTTGGGTTCATTGCCTGAGGCTGGACCCTAAAAGGAATATTTTTCTAAGGAGAGGATCTTTTTAATTAAAATATTTTATACCCTACAAGTGGATTCGGGAAGGCCAAGGAAAAGAGCTAAGGACCACAGGTGAGTGCTTATGTAATTATTGTAGATTTTTAAGTAATTTAAAATAATAAGGTTTTCAATAGTTGTAGTTTTTCTACAATTTGGGATAACCTTTATGCAAGTTTATTTACAGTTCATTTTTAAGTAAATTTTAGACTTGCTTCCCAGTCTATGTTCTTTTAGCTATTCTATTCCAGCTATTTGCAATTATTTACTATTAATTATAGTGTTCCCAATTATTTGTAGTTATTTACCGTATTTACCGTATTTATAGTTATTTGCTGTTATTTACATTTTATTTGCATCTATTCTACGTTGAGATTTATTCTATAAATGTTAGTTCTTTTTAATTCCCTTTTTACGTGAATGGAATAAATAGAAGAGAATAGCTCATTACTATGGATAAAAATTATAAGAACACCGAATTTATAGAAACTTAAATGTAAAATAAAAAGAACTGCAATGAACTGAACATAGTCTGAAATAGGAAAATTTAAGACATTTGCAGGCTTAGTTATAACATGTAATTATAAATAAAAAGAGAAAATAGAAGAAATAACAGAAGAAGCTTATTTTTATACTTAGACCTTGGGTTAAGTTAATAAGCAAAATTATAGCACACATGTTATAATTAGAGACAATAGAAAAAGCTTATCTTAGAGCTTATATTTATGTTAATAAGCAAGCATAGTAGAAATAATAGAAGTGGCTTAGTTTAAAACTTACATAAAGTTAATGAGCAAAGATAGAAATAAGACCCGTACCAACGACATTCCACTTTAGTCAAGAACTGATGGTCTCACAATAGATTAGGAGGGGCTGGGCATGCTTATGATGGAATAATGGTAAATAAGAGGTCAATAAATAGAAGCTCTAATCAAGGGATTTGGACAAGGGATGCGACTATATTTTGTTTGTTATGACCCGTACCAACAACGTTCCCCTCCAATTAGGAACTGGTGGTCTCATAACACACTCAGTTGAGGCTGGGCATGCTTATGCTGGAATAATGGTAAAGAAGAGGTCAAAAGAGGGAGGAACAGATAGCGAGATCCGGTGGTTGCTGAGCGTGCGACCTCAGTGTAGGGATATAAGTCGCTATTGAGTTTCAAATTGGTAAAAGGTGTCTTTTATTGTGAGACTCATAGGATAGGACTAGCTCACTGTGGCACAAAAGATATAGAAGGCCGATCAAAGGGTAGAATTAGGACTTCAGCCTAATTAAAATAGGATTGGGATTTTACCCTAATCGAAGCATTTTAGAAAAGTGTAAACGATCAAATTGAATTGTTTAAGCAAAGCAAACAGTTAAACCGTATTTTATTCCACCTTTATCTTTATCTTTATTTCCTTTTATACTAGAACTGTTGCTAAGTCTATTATCTTTACCTTGCCAAAAAATGATAGTAATTACTTTCCCCTAAGGCCAGTAGAGGCAATGACAATAGATTTGGATTTCTTGGAGACCCATTTGTGGAGCTTTTCTATTCTACATGTGTTCTTCGTCTTTTCAGTTCCATTTGAATTTTGATGTACTGGTACAATGTGAGAGGGATGATTATTTTTATGTACTCCGATGATGTGAATGAGATGGTATTTCTCACGAGACTTATATTCGGAATTTATGACATATTATGTAATTGGTTTTATGACTTATTTTATAAAGAAATGAAGTTTAATTTTAAATGTTTCCACTGTTTTTTTATGAATCTTAGTCTCTGTAAAGTTTTTTTAGCTATACCTATAACACACCATATCCTTTATTGTGTCCTTTTGGGTACGTGTGGGGTGTTTCGCTTGGTATCAGAGCCTAAGGTTACAGGATTCCTAAAAATTTGTTTTAAAATAAAGTATTTTTCCAAAAGTAACCTATTTTTAAAAAGTATCATATCTTCAAACTAGAAGTACTTTTCGAAAAGAAACTCTTATTACAGAAATAGTTTTTCAAGTATAAAAGAGAGTTTTTATAATCCCCTTAAAGTCTAGTTCTTTCTATCCTAAATTCTCTTTTCTTTGCATAGTATGGCTGACTGGTTCCGTAGAGCTACGATACCAGAGGTGCAAGGGCAATCGCCCAATATAGCACCGGTAGGTGGAGATCCCTTTAATCCACCAACAGAAACCAATTTTTCTTAGATATGTAAGGACTTCGCTAGTCTAGGAGGCAGAACATTTTCTAGCACAGAGGATTACAAGGAGGCACGAGCTAGGTTGAAGGATACTAAGTGAATACTTAGACCGTTAGATTTGGAGGACCGACAGAGAGTTCAACCTACATCTTAAGGGAGAGCTTAAAGAGGTTCCTAAGTCAGAAAGCTCTATAAATCCATGGTGGAAGAACAAAAAGGATAAGGACAAAAGGAAAGAAGAAGGACCTCAAAAGCGGATCAAGAAAAGTGGGAAATGTCGTAACTGTGGATTGGCTAGTCATTACGCAAAAGATTGCAAGAAGGAGTTACAAATAAAGTGAAGGTGCTATAGTTGTGGACAACCCGATCACCTTAGTAGAACTTGTCCCCACATGATGGGGCAAAGAACAAGCGCACCTACAATGCAAGTACAGGCTTTGGATGTGGCACTTTCTAGTAGTTTGACTGGATCGAGGTATGGAAAATCTCTGTAGAAGATTTGATTTCTATGTCGAATTTTTCCTATTTAGACTCTTTTTGATTCTGGAACATCACACTCTTTCATTTCTAATTCCTTGGTAGATTGTTTACACTTAGATACTCTTTAATAGTAGGCCCCATAGTTGTTTCCACATAGGAGGATCGACACATATATCTATGATTTGTATGGGTTTGAATATTTTTATACTAGGCATACAATTTTACTTGAAGCCTACATATTGGGATTTCCATGGTATGGGATGATTTTGGGGATGGATTGGCTATCCACTTATGGAGCGATATTAGACTTTGAGAGGAGAGTCGTCGGACTAGAGATATGTAGTGGTAGGACTCTCAAGGTTTCTTGCGACCCATAGGGGCCAGTCATGTTGAGCTTCCTTTATTCCCTTGATTCATCATCTGTAGAGCTAGATTCTGTTCTAATCGTTAGAGATTTCTCAGACATTATTGAGGAGGTAAGGGACTGCCCCCTGAGAGAGAGATCGACTTAAGGATCTATCAGAATGATAATGCTAAGCTAGCGTCATTGCCTATGAGACATATGGCACCTAGGAAGAGGAAGGAGTTAAGTAAGCAAATTGGTGAGCTGTTAGAGAAAGGCTTCTTCAAACGGAGCATATCTGGATGGGGAGTGCAATTCGTCATCGCTACAAAGGCAGATGGTTCCCTTTGACTTTGTGTAGACTATAGAGAGAATTGAATAAGCTCACAAAGAAGAACCATTACGCACTTCCTAGGATGGACGATCTTTTCGGTCAATTGATTAGCTCTTATATATTTTCTCATCTTGATTTAGCTACTGGATTTCATCAGCTTTGATTCGCTGATGATAGTATCGATAAGGCAGCATTTAGGAACCCGATAGATTATGTAAGTGGTTGGTTATGCCATTTGGGCTAACCAACACCCCAGACTATTTTGTAGATTTGACGAGCCATGTTTTTGGAAATGTCCTAAATAAGTTTGTAGTAGTATCCGTGGACGAAATTTTGGTGTCTTCTAAGAGTATGCTATTCATCTAGAGGAGGTTCTTTGTACACTTCATCAGTTAAAGGAAAATTTCTTGAAGTGACACATTTGGCGTAAGGAAGTGCGTTCCTTGAGGCATAGAGAAGGTCAACACATGGAAAGAATTTTGAGAAACAATTTTGTATAATTAGATTCAGATTGTGGAAATCCAAAGAGTTGTAGGCAAAGTTGGAGATGTACAATATATTCAGTTGAAAAGAAGAAAGCCCCTGTGTAGATGATTGCAAAAATTATAATTATTTCAAATAAGTGGATTTAATGGTAGTGCCTTGGAATAAATATACACATATAAGAGGAATAGGGATAAAAGATTTTAGTAAGGAAATGAGATTACCAATGTTTAGGAAGGGTACTCCTAGTGTAGTAAGAAGAAAATCCACTTTATATTTAGCCCAATAAAATGAAGTTATTAGAATTGAAAAGTTGAAAAATATAATTGTCAATATTTTTGAGAAAGTAAATATTGGGTTTTTGAAAAAAGAGAAAAGTGGTATGAAATTTAAATTGGTTTTTATATGATGTAAATTTTGTTAAAAGTGAATTTTTTTTTGAAGAATTATAGAGCATATATAGCTCGCTAGTTTCACTGTAGGTAAATAAGGATTTTAAATATAAAACCGAGAGTGTATTAAGTATCGAAAACGTAGGTTACAACATTTATTGTTGTAATAGATGTTTTCATGAAAAATAAAGGGGGCATAGACTATAACACTATTGTTATAGTAGGTGACTCCCAAAGTAAATCTTTTTATATAGTATATGAGATTTACTAGTATTTATTTTTAAAGCCGTACACTAGTATTTTGGGTTGTAGTAACGGTGTTTTACACTGTTTTGACCTAAATAAAAATGTGTTTTGAAAATAATTTCTACGTATAGAAAAAAGTGATTTGTAAGTACACTTATTATTTAAATAAGTATAAGGAAATGTTTTCTACTTATGGATATATTATAACAGTTTTGAAAACGAGTTTTTCAAAAGAGAAAAGTGTAAGTTAAATATTAATTAATTAATAAATTCCATAGAAATTATCTATTGTAAGAGAATATAGATTAAAAATATTTTAATCTATTGGGATGAAATGAATATTGGTAAAATTTTCCATGAAACCAAATCACACATAAAGATGTTTTGTGCAAGTTATAAGTAATAGGTGAAAGAAATGTACAAGGTATGGGAAGCACCATATTTTGTATAGCCTATTTCGAAAAATATAAAATAAGTTCCTTGTAATTTCACATAAATATGACGTCCTCTTTTAAAGGTTTCATAGAAGATTTAACGTTAATACTTTCTTATAAAAAAAATGTAGTTCCAATACATTAAGGTATGAAGCCATTAAGTGTAATAATTAGAGGCGGTGTTAATTAGGAGTGGTATTATAGAGAGCCTTTGTAGAAAGTCTCGATTTGTAGTTAGAAACTCCTCCAAGGTTAGGTATTGGAAAGTTAAGGGGTCTTTAATGAAATAATTGTTCTTATCTACTCCAGTTTTAGCATAAATCGAAATTTTATAAAAAGAATATGTTTTGAAAACATGTAAGGACATTTTAGAGATATTTTAAAAGAAAAACGGTGTGGTGAAAAAGTAAATAAGTTTCTGGAAGCGAAAAACTTAGTAAAAGTTAATTAAAAATCCCAATTTTTATAGAAAGCTGTAAAGGTCTTTAACAGAAAAAAAGATTAAGTTTTGAACATAGAATTTGTAGGTTTTCCCCTCTATGTTTTGGGAACAATAAAAGCTGTAAGGATGCGAGTCTAGAAAGATAAAATGTTTAATAATCTGGTACCTTTGAATTTAATGGAAATTTGAAAAAAATACTTTTAAAGGAATTTTTTTTGGGATTTGATGCTTTAAAAAATTTAGAAGCTTTAGTTTTTGAAATGATAAATACCAAACCAAACTTTTAAATGTGGAGTAGATAGGAATCATTTCCTAGGTAAAACGGAAAAAGTGTAAGGCTATGTAGGAAATATGTAACGACCCGGAATTTTGAGCAATATCAATTTAATAATCTTTGATAATAATTAAATTGATTTGATCATTTTATATTATAAATTGACAAGTTAAAATTATTTTAAAGATTTATAATAATAATTTGTTAATATCTATAAACATTTTTCTTAACAATAATATAAATATGCAAGTATAATTCTTTTGAAAATTTATAATATTTTAATTTGGAATATTTATTTTGGCAACTTAAAATTGGTAAGATTTATTTTCCAGAAGCTAATCAAAAATATTTTCTATTTATAATATATATGTATTGATATATCTTGTAAATAGGAAGTTTTAAAAGCTAATATATATTCAAATTGTAATATATATGAATATATATATTATGATTTGGTTTGTGTTTCAAATTTTAATTCAGTAACTATCAAATATAATGTTGAAATGTTTTCTATTTGAAATGTGTATATATATTTGTATATATATGTTTGAAATAGGAATTTATTAATTTGAATTTAATAAGTATTTCCAAACTTTATTATAGATATATATAGTTTTGTAATTTAAAATGTTAATTTGGTTTAATGCTTTTGAAATGATATTTGAAATTTAAATTTTCAAATAAAGTTAATTTCTTATTTTATAAACATGTATTTTAGCTTCTGTTTTAAATAAGATAAAAATGTCTTAAAAATATTTATATAAAGAGTTAAACTAAGTTTCTCAATTTATAAACAAATGATAAAATTAAATTGATTAAAATATAAGTTATTTAAAAATGCCTATATGAATTTGCTTTTAAGATAATGGAAGTCTAAAGTTTATTTTTATATGATAAAAACATTTTATAATTATCTAAACATTACATAAATATATGTATATAGCTTAAATAGATTGTTAAAAAGAAAATAACATTTTAAACATTAATAAAACATTAGAAAAATAACTTTTGTAAATATGAATTAAACATAATAACATTTGTAAAATATTTACAAAACATCAAAAACCATATGTAAGTATATTAATATTGTTAATGACACTTGTAATCATATATGTATAGGTGTAAGTTAATTAGAGCTTCATATTGACAAATGTCTTCCTCTTTAATAATTTAATTTAAAATTAAATTGTAAAATAAAAGATGAGTTTATTTTCAGGAAGAGAACTCCTTTACTCTCTTCAATTCAAAATGAATACAAATCTGAGAAAAAAATGAAATGAAAACTGTAAAGAAATCTGGAAAAAAAATGAAGAAACCTGGAACAAGAATGAGATATGGAGATTCAAATCAAATGCAAGATCTTCAAAGTTCAATCGAATAAACTAGTAATCAACTGCAGAAGAACTAATTCATCAACATGCAAAGGAAGATTCAAACTAAAATTCAAGAACATGCAAAGAAAAATTAATTCAAGAACCTGGAATCAGATCTATCTTCTGCTCTGTCCTCTGATTACAATGGTGAGTAAAAGGAATTTTAAAAACAGATTTTGATTCTGAATTTCATCTTGTTCTAATATATGTAATCATGATGATTTTCCTGATTTCTTGGAATTATATGGATGCATGGTTGAATTGTAGATGATTGATCTCCTGTGCAGTTGAAACTTATACTCTGTGTAAATAGCAGGGTTACAATTTGATAATAAATTAAATAACTTGGATTGGAATTCGAATTTGACTTTGAATTATAAATAGATGTTAATTGTAATCAAGAAAGCTATCATCTAAAAATAATTACAAGTTGTAAAAATGAAAAATTGGTTCTAAATTTTCGAATTTACAGTGAAATTTAAAATTGGGTCAAATCCTTATCAATTTAATTTTAAGTTTTGATTCTATAATTGGTTTACAATTAGGAAATCATGAATTTTAGGGGTTGAAACATGATTTTTACTTTGGTAGTTAAAGAGAATTCTGGGATTTTCATTTTTGGGCATTTTGGTCGATTGGAAGCGAATGACGGCGATCTGTGCGTCGTGGTTGTGCAGAGAGGTCGAGGGGACGTGGGGGACCATCAGAAAAATGGAATTGGAATTTATTATTGATTGAAATGGCCGGAGTTCGATTGAATAGGGTTTTCGTACCTGTTTTTGGTCGATGGGTTCTGTTGGGTTTCGCGGCAATGTGAAGTAACCAGAGGCGATCGTGGTTGTTGTCGAAGGTTAGGGAGGATGTGACGAAGCTTGGGTGTGGATGGCGCAGCGTCTCGGGTGATGGTTCGTCGGCATCGTTGATTTTCTGTTGGTTGTTGGGTTTAACTTTTTGGTTCGATAGTGAAATTTCGATTTCGATCGAACTTTAGTTTTCTGGGTTTTGTTGGTTGTTGTAGTGCTTGAGGTCGACTTGTAGGTGGCCGGCGTGGAGTTCGCCAGCGTTCATCGGCGACGTGCACATATACGTGCACGATTTTGTTGTTTCGGTTTTGGGTTCTGGGGAGAAGGAAGGTTTAACTCGAAGCCTTCATCGTGTTTTTGTCCTCTTGGCTCGAAACAAGGTAAGGTTTGTGGAACTCGGGGTAATACATGGGGATGCCAGTGGGTTTTACTTGAGATTGTTAAGCAAGTTTTGTTTGCTGCAGAAGATTTAAAATGTAAAAGCAGCGTTTTAAGATTTTGAAACAAAAGAAATTTGATTTTATATATAATTAAAGTTTAAAATATAAACAAGTTTTCTCTTATAAACTAATTTGATTTCAAAGTTAAGTTTTAATAAATTTTTATATTCTGAAACATAAAAGTTTTAAAAATGAAATAAGTGGATTTTAATAATAAGTTGTATTATATTAAATCACTTTGGAAAGTCCAAACATTTTAATTTGAATGTTTCAATGGTTTTAGTTTAAAATTGGTTTCTAAAGTATTTTATTTTTAATTAAGTTAAATAATTAAGATTTAGAGATCAATTAAAAATAAGGATTATCTTTAGTAATTTAGAATTTGAATTAATTAAAGATAAATACATTTGTAAAGATAATTGAGATAATTAAATTATTTTTAATTATCAAGTTTTATTTGTTAATAAATGATTTCATTAAGATAATGGTTTCTTAATTAAGAATCTTTTAATATAATAGATTAAGAATCATTTAATTAATTTAAATGATTAAGTTAAATAATTAATTAATTAGTGATTAATTAAGATAATCACTTATGAGTTAATTTAATATAATTACTTGGTGAAGTAATTAAGTGATTAATTACAGGAGGTAGTTAAGTAAAAGATAATTACTTTATGAAAAGTAATTAAGTAATGTGATTAAGAGTTAATCACTTGAGTTATTAATTAAAGAATTAATTAATAAAATTAATTAAAGGTTTAAATTATTTAGCTAAGGGTTAATTAATAAAGGAATTAAGAGTATTTGATCAAGTGATTAATTACTTGTTAAAGTAATTAAGTAAGAAAGAAATTTAATTAATGAAGTAATCATTAATTAATGGAAATAATTAGTTAATTGTTAATTAATAATTTAAAGAATAATTAATTTATAATTAAGTTTTAATTAATAAATGTAATTAAAAGTAATTAATCAAAGGTGATTAATTAAAAGTAATTAATTAAATATGATTAATTAAAAGTAATTAATCAAGAGTGTTTAATTAGAAGTAATTAACCAAGTGTGATTAATTAAAAGGTAATTTATCAGGTGTGATTAATTAAAAGAATAATTAAGAAATAATTACCAGAAGAATTAAATAATAATTAATCAAGGTTGATTAGTTTAAAAAGGTAATTAAAAGGTAATTACTTGGATAATTAAGAAGTAATTAATCAAGATGATTAATTAAATTTGTAATTAAGGAATAATTACTTAAAGTAATTATTCCTTAATTAATCAAGTATGATTAATTCAAAATGGATAATTAAGTGATGTTAGTTAATTAAATTGTAATTAATTAATGAATAAGAAGTTGGATTGAAGATAATCCAAGTGTTTAAGTAAGGATTAATTTAATTTAAGGATTAATTAAATTAATTAAGTTGAATCAAACTTGTGTATGAATGATGAATGATTGGTTGATAAGTATCATTGGATGAGTTAATGATATTGATTGATATTATATGTCATTGGTTGATATGTGATAATGTGAATGTGATATATCTAAGATGTGATATATATATATTGTGTTTTGTGATATATGTGGATGAATGTGATAATAGTAGATTATCTATCTGTGTAATGTGAATCATCCATTTATGTTTAAGTGATATTATGAATATCTACTGTTTAAATCCCTTAAGTACAACTTGGACATTAAAATGGCGTTTGGTTTCGGTGAGACCGGGGTCGGGTTTCCATATTTGGATATCCGAAAACCACATCGATTCCAATTAAACGTTAGGTCGTTAATCCAAGTGGAGCGAGCGAAGACTAGAGGTGTAAGGGCTATACGTCAGTATAACTCTGTGGGTGATTCCGTAATGAGTTGACGGAATAGTGCTTATAGGTTCGAGATGGTGATTCAGAGTGCAAAGGCTATGGTCGTTGACTCTGAGGGTGATTCCAAAATGAGTGCAACGAGATAGTGCCTTCGGTTTCGTTCGAACCCGGAACGAACTTGTATGGATTGAATGCTTCAGAACATCGTCAGGTGGACGATGAGCATTCTAAGATAGATATGTCCTATAAAGGTAATCGCTGCCTCAAGCCTCATCAACCGGGAATGGATAAAACAGGGGAGGTGCAGCAAGGCTTCGTGGGTAGCTCCCACTGGAGAGCAAGATACATCCCTGTCTAGATGTCCCTTTTTATTTCGGCTTTGTGGGCAGTTGGTCTACAGCCAACTGCGGGGTGGTCTTGTTCGGGACTGTTCAGTAAGGAATGGTCCCGGCCTTGTGTTGCAGGGGAGCGGGCGTACTCCTCGGTACGGTGATCTAGGCCACGTACTGTGACGGGCGGTACCCCAGTAGCCCTGCCATTGATGGAAACCCAATTTTCCCTACGAGACCCTACGGTTTTATTTGTATTACCCACTTTTGTGGCTAGTGGCTGGAATTTAATAAATGTAACAATTTCGGCTATTTCATATTTATTTGAAAACCCTAAACACTATTATAATATCACTGGATTTCCTATCAAATGTTTTGGTTAGCGTAAGGTAAAAACTTTTCCATGTTTATGTGTGGGAAGTCTTACGTGATACCTTTTTCTTTCAAAGGATTTTCTAAAGTTAAGCAATCTTAAACCGTTTACTCACACCAGACCCCTGTCTGACCTGAGTGTTTATTTTCTGTTTTATTAAACTCTTGGGTACTCATATTATATATGAGTAGTCAGGTGATTCAGGTTATCCTTGACAAAATCTGGAGGAGCTTTGGAGCAGGAGGCTTCAGCGTGTAGATATATAGTTAGAGTTTCCGCTGTGTTGATATTCTGTATGATGACTTGTATTGTATTAGACAGAAATGTTATAACTGTCTAAATTGAGATGTGTTGTTGTGTACTCTGATGTATATGATACTATGTATATGTTATATATTATATTTCATTCGTTCCGCTGTGAGATTCTGATGTGTTGTTGTTCTTTCTTCTCTTTCTTTTCTTCTTCTATCTCTTTCTTTCTTAATTAGTGATGCGATTTTCTGGTAATAGAAAGTCGGGTCGCTACAGTTGGTATCAGAGCATTAGGTTGTGTGAATACCTAGGCTCTGGAGTGGTGTCTATCTTGAGAGAGCATACTTGTAATATATATATATATATATATATATATAGACACACACACACACACACCTAATCTTTTGGGTTATCTGTTCGAATTTTCCAGCATAGGTTATAAAGGTAGATAAGGTAGGAGTGTGTGGAACACAACTACCACTAACGAAAGAGGTTTATATGTTGTGGTTGGAGATGTGTTCTGTCGAGATTGTAGACCTAATAACGTCTCGAATAAGTTTTGTGGATTGTAGAAAAGATTTCTTTGAGTCTAGAGGAAGTATTTGCAAGAATTGGAATATATTCTTGAAGTGTGAGGTTGATTTGCTCTCGAGTGAGCGGGGTTTCCAAGAGTTGAATCTTTCAGCTGAGCAGAAGCAGGTGATGGTGTCTTGATGGCTACAGGAAGGAATAGCTGTGTGATGAGATGCAGTTTTCATAGATGGTTCTGAAGATGTTCTTTTGAAGCCAGATTAAGATGGTATTGGAAGAGCAGTGATGTCTACTGCAACGAAGATTCAGATGTTTGGGAATTTTCTGGATCTCAAGTAAGGGTGTCTTATCTTTATTGAAGTAAGAGACTAAGGTCGATGAGTTACCTCATTTCGGACATGGTCTCAATTGTTTTCTTAAGAAGATAAGTGGTTGGTGTTTGGTTTGGAGCCGAGTTTCTTGAGAAGATGTCGACTCGTCTCCAGGATTTTGGCGAAATTGGATAATAGTTTTGAGTTTCAGGATCTTGTGGTTAAGAATGATCTTTTGGCTTAGCAGTAGCATTAAAGTGAAGTTTGGATGCAGTAGCGTGACCTATTTCTTCGATGATTCGGTAATCTTTGGGACTCTACCTATCAGCAGACCAGGCAATTAGTAAAGGCTTATCCATTTCTTTGGAGAGGCTCATCAGAGTAGGATATTTGTTGGGAGTGATCTATTAGTTTTACTGATAGGTAAGCCATTCTTGAAGATTGGTCTTGATTAGGAAAAGTTGTTCTAGTTGGTGAAGTAGACGGTTCTTTGGAATTTGAACTGAGAGGGATTGCAAAAGTAACTTGCGATTAGTTTGGGAAACTTTGATTATTCCTTGGTTTGAGATTGAGGCATCTCATATGGAGGTAAAATCCATTAATGTAGTCAGAGATTTTCCAGATGTTTTTGAGGGAATCAGAAGTTGACACGAATTGGAGATTGAGTTTTCTTATCAACTTGGAATCCAGGAGTAATTTTGATGGTTCAACTATGTAGTGGGATGACTCTTGGAGCAAGAAGAGTTGGGTAAGGCAGCTCAGGATTCTTTGGATTGATTATCTTATTCTAAGTTGAGATTTTGTTGGAAAGTTTTGACCAAGTGGAATGGTCACTAAGATTTTTATGAGTCGAATGAACTGTGTATGGAGAAAGATTTTGCTTGTGTTTTTCGATAGCATTCTTACCTACTCCAGATCAGAGTTGTGCAGCGGAAGCGAGATAGCAGTCATTCTGGTATGGGACCAACCGGGAGTTGCAGTAAGGGATTTCTACAAGAAATTCATGTATGAAGGAATTTTCTGGATTTGGTAGGCAAGGTTGTCAAGTGCAACTGTTTGGTTATTCCAGATAGGAGAGGTAGGTCTGAAGTCCACTAATGCTTGTGGAGTAGAGTTGTATTTTGGATTTCAGCAAATTAGTTTTGGGAAAGCCATTTTGTTGAGAAGGATCTGGAGTTTTGGTTTGAGTTGGTGCTGTTGTTTCATGAAGCAATTAGCAAGGGTTAGGCTGATCAGGAATATTGGAGGTGACTCAGGATCATCTGAAGAGTTGGGTAGTTAAGAATTGAGGAGATTTGGTATGTGCAGTTAGAATTTGGATATTGACTTAGTTTTAACCGATCAATGGGGATATAAGATTTGGTAAAACTGGAGAATTCGCTCTGGAGGTATTTTGAGTTTTTCTGTGTTCTCTAGAGATTGGATTTTGATCTACAGGATTGAATTGCCAGTTTGGATAGCTGGAATTCACTGTATTTCACGTATCTCTGAGGAATATGTGTATGATTCAACAAGTGATAGAATCAACAGTTCAGAAGGATCTGGTAATTGAGCTGGTTTTGAGTTTAGTCTGATATCTTGTTCAGATTTATAGGTTTAGATGAGGGAGTTCTTGGTTTTAGTAGTGTGATTACTTAAGGTTCTGTAGAGCGAGTATTCCAGTATAGGTACCTGGAAAACTCTTGATAATATTAGGAAGTTCTATTCAGAATTTTCTGGATAGATAAAATATTTGCTTGAATTGGTTGCTATGATTGATTGGATGATTGCTAATTTAAATTTAAATTCTTTAGCTGGGTTATTAAATTAGCTTTGCTTTTAAAATTTCGGGGACGAAATTCTTTTAAGGGGGAGGAATGTAACGACCAGGAATTTTGAGCAATATCAACTTAATAATCTTTGATAATAATTAAATTGATTTGATCATTTTATATTATAAATTGACAGTTAAAATTATTCTAAAGATTTATAATAATAATTTGTTAATATCTACAAACATTTTTCTTAACAATAATATAAATATGCAAGTATAATTCTTTTGAAAATTTATAATATTTTAATTTGGAATATTTATTTTGGCAACTTAAAATTGTTAAGATTTATTTTCCAGAAGCTAATCAAAAATATTTTCTATTTATAATATATATGTATTGATATATCTTGTAAATAGGAAGTTTTAAAAGCTAATATATATTCAAATTGTAATATATATGAATATATATATTATGATTTGGTTTGTGTTTCAAATTTTAATTCAGTAACTATCAAATATAATGTTGAAATGTTTTCTATTTGAAATGTGTATATATATTTGTACATATATGTTTGAAATAGGAATTTTATTAATTTGAATTTAATAAGTATTTCCAAACTTTATTATAGATATATATAGTTTTGTAATTTAAAATGTTAATTTGGTTTAATGCTTTTGAAATGATATTTGAAATTTAAATTTTTAAATAAAGTCAATTTCTTATTTTATAAACATATATTTTAGCTTCTGTTTTAAATAAGATAAAATTGTTTTAAAAATATTTATATAAAGAGTTAAACTAAGTTTCTCAATTTATAAACAAATGATAAATTTAAATTGATTAAAATATAAGTTATTTAAAAATGCCTATATGAATTTGACTTTAAGATAATGGAAGTCTAATGTTTATTTTTATATGATAAAAACATTTTATAATTATCTAAACATTACATAAATATATGTATATAGCTTAAATAGATTATTAAAAAGAAAATAACATTTTATACATTAATAAAACATTAGAAAAATAACTTTTGTAAATATGAATTAAACATAATGACATTTGTAAAATATTTACAAAACATCAAAAACCACATGTAAGTATATTAATATTGTTAATGACGCTTGTAATCATATATGAATAGGTGTAAGTTAATTAGAGCTTTATATTGACAAATGTCTTCCTCTTTAATAATTTAATTTAAAATTAAATTGTAAAATAAAAGATGAGTTTATTTTCAGGAAGAGAATTCCTTTACTCTCTTCAATTCAAAATGAATACAAATCTGAGAAAAAAAATGAAATGAAAACTGTAAAGAAATCTAGAAAAAAAAATGAAGAAATCTGGAACAAGAATGAAATATGGAGATTCGAATCAAATGCAAGATCTTCAAAGTTCAATCGAATAAACCAGTAATCAACTGCAGAAGAACTAATTCATCAACATGCAAAGGAAGATTCAAATTAAAATTCAAGAACATGCAAAGAAAAATTAATTCAAGAACCTGGAATCAGATCTATCTTCTGCTCTGTCCTCTGATTACAATGGTGAGTAAAAGGAATTTTAAAAATAGATTTTGATTCTGAATTTCATCTTGTTCTAATACATGTAATCATGATGATTTGCCTGATTTCTTGGAATTATATGGATGCATGGTTGAATTGGAGATGATTGATCTCCTGTGCAGTTGAAACTTATACTCTGTGTAAATAGCAGGGTTACAATTTGATAATAAATTAAATAACTTGGATTGGAATTCGAATTTGACTTTGAATTATAAATAGATGTTAATTGTAATAAAGAAAGCTATCATCTAAAAATAATTACAAGTTGTAAAAATGAAAAATTGGTTCTAACGAATTTACAGTGAAATTTAAAATTGGGTCAAATCCTTATCAATTTAATTTTAAATTTTGATTCTATAATTGGTTTACAATTAGGAAATCATGAATTTTAGGGGTTGAAACATGATTTTTACTTTGGTAGTTAAAGAGAATTCTGGGATTTTCATTTTTGGGCATTTTGGTCGATTGGAAGCGAATGACGGCGATCTGTGCGTCGTGGTTGTGCAGAGAGGTCGAGGGGACGTGGGGGACCATCAGAAAAATGGAATTGGAATTTATTATTGATTGAAATGGCCGGAGTTCGATCGAATAGGGTTTTCGTACCTGTTTTTGGTCGATGGGTTCTGTTGGGTTTCGCGGCAATGTGAAGTAACCAGAGGCGATCGTGGTTGTTGTCGAAGGTTAGGGAGGATGTGACGAAGCTTGGGTGTGGATGGCGCAGCGTCTCGGGTGATGGTTCGTCGGCATCGTTGATTTTCTGTTGGTTGTTGGGTTTAACTTTTTGGTTCGATAGTGAAATTTCGATTTCGATCGAACTTTAGTTTTCTGGGTTTTGTTGGTTGTTGTAGTGCTTGAGGTTGACTTGTACGTGGCCGGCGTGGAGTTTGCCAGCGTTCATCGGCGACGTGCACGTAAACGTGCACGATTTTCTTGTTTCGGTTTTGGGTTCTGGGGAGAAGGAAGGTTTAACTCGAAGCCTTCATCGTGTTTTTGTCGTTCTGGCTCGAAGCAAGGTAAGGTCTGAGGAACACGGGGTAATACATGGGGATGCCAGTGGGTTTTACTTGAGATTGTTAAGCAAGTTTTGTTTGCTGTGGAAGATTTAAAATGTAAAAGCAGCGTTTTAAGATTTTGAAACAAAAGAAATTTGATTTTATATATAATTAAAGTTTAAAATATAAACAAGTTTTCTCTTATAAACTAATTTGATTTCAAAGTTAAGTTTTAATAAGTTTTTATATTCTGAAACATAAAAAATTTTAAAAATGAAATAAGTGGATTTTAATAGTAAGTTGTATTATATTAAATCACTTTGGAAAGTCCAAACATTTTAATTTGAATGTTTTAATGGTTTTAATTTAAAATTGGTTTCTAAAGTATTTTATTTTTAATTTAGTTAAATAATTAAGATTTAGAGATCAATTAAAATAAGGATTATCTTTAGTAATTTAGAATTTGAATTAATTAAAGATAAATACATTTGTAAAGATAATTGAGATAATTAAATTATTTTTAATTATCAAGTTTTATTTGTTAATAAATGATTTCATTAAGATAATGGTTTCTTAATTAAGAATCTTTTAATATAGTAGATTAAGAATCATTTAATTAATTTAAATGATTAAGTTAAATAATTAATTAATTAAATAATTAATTAGTTATTAATTAAGATAATCACTTATGAGTTAATTTAATATAATTACTTGGTGAAGTAATTAAGTGATTAATTACAGGAGGTAGTTAAGTAAAAGATAATTACTTTATGAAAAGTAATTAAGTAATGTGATTAAGAGTTAATCACTTGAGTTATTAATTAAAGAATTAATTAATAAAATTAATTAAAGGTTTAAATTATTTAGCTAAGGGTTAATTAATAAAGGAATTAAGAGTATTTGATCAAGTGCTTAATTACTTGTCAAAGTAATTAAGTAAGAAAGAAATTTAATTAATGAAGTAATCATTAACTAATGGAAATAATTATTTAATTGTTAATTAATAATTTAAAGAATAATTAATTTATAATTAAGTTTTAATTACTAAATGTAATTAAAAGTAATTAATCAAAGGTGATTAATTAAAAGTAATTAATTAAATATGATTAATTAAAAGTAATTAATCAAGAGTGTTTAATTAGAAATAATTAACCAAGTGTGATTAATTAAAAGGTAATTTATCAGGTGTGATTAATTAAAAGAATAATTAAGAAATAATTACCAGAAGAATTAAATAATAATTAATCAAGGTTGATTAGTTTAAAAAGGTAATTAAAAGGTAATTACTTGGATAATTAAGAAGTAATTAATCAAGATGATTAATTAAATTTGTAATTGAGGAATAATTACTTAAAGTAATTAAGTAATAATTAATCAAGTATGATTAATTCAAAATGGATAATTAAGTGATGTTAGTTAATTAAATTGTAATTAATTAATGAATAAGAAGTTGAATTGAAGATAATCCAAGTGTTTAAGTAAGGATTAATTTAATTTAAGGATTAATTAAATTAATCAAGTTGAATCAAACTTGTGTATGAATGATGAATGATTGGTTGACAAGTATCATTGGATGAGTTAATGATATTGATTGATATTATATGTCATTGGTTGATATGTGATAATGTGATATATCTGAGATGTGACATATATATATTGTGTTTTGTGATATGTGTGGATGAATGTGATAATAGTATATCTATCTATGTAATGTGAATCATCCATTTATGTTTAAGTGATATTATGAATATCTACTGTTTAAATCCCTTAAGTACAACTTGGACATTAAAATGGCGTTTGGTTTCTGTGAGACCGGGGTCGGGTTTCCATATTTGGATATCCGAAAACCACATCGATTCCAATTAAACGTTAGGTCGTTAATCCAAGTGGAGCGAGTGAAGACTCGAGGTGTAAGGGCTATACGTCAGTATAACTCTGTGGGTGATTCCGTAATGAGTTGACGGAAAGTGCTTATAGGTTCGAGATGGTGATTCAGAGTGCAAGGGCTATGGTCGTTGACTCTGAGGGTGATTCCAAAATGAGTGCAACGAGATAGTGCCTTCGGTTTCGTTCGAACCCGGAACGAACTTGTATGGATTGAATGCTTCAGAACATCGTCAGGTGGACGATGAGCATTCTAAGATAGATGTGTCCTATAAAGGTAATCGTAGCCTCAAGCCTCATCAACCGGGAATGGCTAAAACAGGGGAGGTGCCGCAAGGCTTCATGGGTAGCTCCCACTGGAGAGCAAGATACATCCCTGTCTAGATGTCCCTTTTTATTTCGGCTTTGTGGGCAGTTGGTCTGCAGCCAACTGCGGGGTGGTCTTGTTCGGGGCTGTTCAGTAAGGAATGGTCCCGGCCTTGTGTTGCAGGGGAGCGGGCGTACTCCTCGTTACGGTGATCTAGGCCACGTACTGTGATGAGCGTTACCTCAGTAGCCCTGCCATTGATGGAAACCCAATTTTCCCCACGAGACCCAACGGTTTTGTTTGTATTACCCATTTTTGTGGCTAGTAGCTGGAATTTAATAAATGTAACAATTTCGGCTATTTCATATTTATTTGAAAACCCTAGACACTATTATAATATCACTGGATTTCCTATCAAATGTTTTTGTTAGCGTAAAGTAAAAACTTTTCCATCTTTATGTGTGGGAAGTCTTACGTAATACCTTTTTCTTTCAAAGGATTTTCTAAAGTTAAGCAATCTTAAACCGTTTACTCACACCAGACCCCTGTCTGACCCGTGTGTTTATTTTCTGTTTTATTAAACTCTTGGGTACTCATATTATATATGAGTAGTCAGGTGATTCAAGTTATCCTTGACGAAACTGGAGGAGCTTTGGAGCAGGAGGCTTCAGCGTGTAGATATATAGTTAGAGTTTTCGCTGTGTTATTATTCTGTATGATGTCTTGTATTGTATTAGACAGAAATGTTATAACTGTCTAAATTGAGATGTGTAGTTGTGTACTCTGATGTATATGATACTATGTATATGTTATATATTATATTTCATTCGATCCGCTGTGAGATTCTGATGTGTTGTTGTTCTTTCTTCTCTTTCTTTTCTTCTTCTATCTCTTTCTTTCTTAATTAGTGATGCGATTTTCTGGTAATAGAAAGTCGGGTCACTACAAAATAGCAGTGATTACTTTTAGAAGTAATAATAGAAGTTTCTGTAAAGTGTAAAGGACAATAGTGGAAACCTAGGATTGTTGCTTCATTTTTGTAGACTACATAGTATGGTGACATTAGTAAGATAGTAAGACACATGTAAATGAGGACGTGCATTCTTGATTTTGGAGGAACTTGGAAGGAGCATCTTCCTTTAGTGAAATTTGCGTACAATAATAGTTTTCAAGCTAGCGTTGGAATGACACCTTTCGAAGCACTTTATGGAAGACCGTCCAAGTCGCCTTCGTTGGTTAGAGTCTACAGATAGATTACAACTTGGTCCCGACATGGTTAAAGAGATTTTGGAGAAGATTGATTTTATTAGAAGATAATACGTACCTCTTATCCACATCTCTTTGATAGTAAATTTTGAATTTTCTACTTCCATTTTTAGTTTTGAATAGGTTCTTTCCTTTATTATCATTTGGAAGGATAGATCTTATGATTCAATCTATGGATGGTTGGGTTTGATGTAAACATGTTATGTATGATGGACGCTAATGGTTGCATGTGTTTGCTTGTGGATGCTAATGGACGCATATATATACACTAGGCACTATTATCTCTTGGGGATCAGCCTAACTAGGACACTAGAGCATACGCATATGGATGTGTGAGCATTTGCATTTTTATTTTATTTCTATGATTGCTATAATTGGATGATTATCATATGATTGTTGCATTTGGCTGATGATTGTAGCATGCATGTAGAGCTTTCAGTTATAATTAGGAAATTTCATTTATTTAGATACATACCACGGACATGATTGCATAAAAAGGAGGTCGACTGAATCAGTACACCACCTAGTATTTTGCATTAGTTAAGGATATTGACACTACACTATTGCATATATATCATAAATTGCATTAGAAAAACTTAAGGACAATGGATGTAATGGATGACAGTTGAGTAGTTGGTTGTAGAACTTGGATGAAAACATTTATTTCATTCTTCTATCCTTGGAGATTTCGGGGACGAAATCCCTTAAGGAGGGAAGAATGTACAACCCAAAATTTAAGTTATAGTAATTAATTAAATAATAAAATAACTTTGCGAAATTGTTAGAATCGAGCCACGGGAGTTGCACCATTATGTCCATGGTAATTTTTCG
The DNA here is from genome assembly GCA_030765085.1 of Allium cepa. Classification (NCBI taxonomy): domain Eukaryota; kingdom Viridiplantae; phylum Streptophyta; class Magnoliopsida; order Asparagales; family Amaryllidaceae; genus Allium; species Allium cepa. Next base: position 173,797,347 of record CM060932.1, read on the forward strand.
GTCAATATCCATATATAGATTGTCAAAATTCGAGCTATAATGAAGGAGTCGCGAATTAAACAAGAAAACGAAGAAAAAGAAAAAGAAAAATATAATAAGGCAGGCCGACCCTAGGGTCGACCCTCCAATGGAAAGGTCGACCTATAAGTCGACCAACCATATGTAAAGGTCGACCTGGCAGTTGACCCGCATGCATTCTTGGACTAATTATCGTCCAGGTAAAGAAGGGACGTGTTTTTCCAATTCTGGTCGATCCTATGTGTTTGTGCTTCCATCCAATGGTTCCCAGCGAGCCTATGATGTGGTTGCACCAGATTTAATCCTCAAATCCAACGGTCTGAGATCCATAAGTAACACCATAAATAAGAACCAAGGCCTAGCTATTTTTCTCATTCAGATTTTCTCCATCTGGGTTCATTGCCTGAGGCTGGACATTAAAAGGAATATTTTTTCAAGGAGAAGATCTTTTTAATTAAAATATTTTATATCTTACAGTTGGATCCGGGAAGACCAAGGAAAAGAGCTAAGGACCATAGGTAAGTGTTTAAGTAATTATTTTAGATTTTAAGTAATTTAAAATAATAGGGTTTTCAATAGTTGTAGTTTTTCTACAATTTTGGGATACCCTCTGTGCAAGTTTATTTACAGTTTATTTTTAAGTAAATCTTAGACTTGCTTTCTAATCTATTTTATTTTAGCTATTCTATTTTAGTTTTTTGCAATTATTTAGTATTACTTATAGTTTTCCCAATTATTTACAATTATTTACTGTATTTACAATTATTTAATGTTATTTACATTTTATTTGGACCTATTCTACGTTGAGATTTATTTTGTAAATGTTAGTTCTTTTTAATTACCTTTTTACGTGAATGGAATAAATAGAAAAGAATAGTTCGCCAATATGGACTAAAATATAAGAACATTGAATTTACAGAATATTAGATGTAAACGAAGAAGAACTGTAATAAATTGGACATATATTGAAATAGGCAAATTTAAGACATTTGTAGGCTTTGTTATAACATGTAATTATAACTAAAAAGGGAAAATAGATGAAATAAAATAAGAAACTTATTTTTATACATAGACCTAGGGTTAAGTTAATAAGCAAAATTATAACACACGGGTTATAATTAGAGACAATAGAAAAGGCTTATTTTAGAACTTATATTTAAGTTAATGAGCAAGCATAATAGAAATAATAGAAGAGGCTTATTTTAAAAATTAAATTAAGTTAATAAGAAAAGATAGAAATAAGACTCGTACCAATAGCTTCCCCCTTCGGTCAGGAAATGAAGGTCTCACAATAGATTAGGTTATGCTGGGCACACATATGCTGGAGTAATGGTAAACAAGTGGTCAACATAGAAGCTCAAATCAGGGGATTTGTGCATGGGACGCAACTAGATTTTATCTGTTAGGACCCCTACCAACAGCATTCCGCTTCAATCAGCAGCTGGTGGTCTCACAACATACTCAGGTGAGGTTGGGCATGCTTATGCTGGAGTAATGGTAAAGAAGAGGTCAAAAGAGGGAGCAACAGATAGCGAGAGCCGGTGGTGGCCGAGCGTGCGGCCTCAGTGTAGGGATATAAGTCTCTATTGAGTTTCAAGCACTAAAAGATGTTTATGCTGTGGGACCCACATGATGAGACTAGCTCACTGTGGCACAACAGATATAAAAGGCTGACCAAAGGGTAGAATTAGGACTTCGGCCTAATTAAACTAGGATTGGGATTTCAGTCGAATCAAAGCAGTTTTAGAAAAGTGAAAACAATCAAATCGAACTATCTAAGCAAAGAAAATAGTTAAACCATATTTTATTCCATCTTTATCTTTTCATTTATTTCCTTTTATACAAGAACTGTTGCTAAGTCTATTATCTTTATCTTTCTTAAGAATGCTGTAATTACTTCCACTCACTAGACTTATAGTCCGACCCACTCCTTTATTTCCTCTTTCTCCCCCTTAGGCCAGCAGAGTCAAGGACGGTAGATTTGGATTTCTTGGAGATCCTTTTACAGAGCTTTTCCATTCTTTATGTATTCTTCTTCGTGTTAGTTCCATATGACTTTTGATGTACTAGTACACTATGAGAGGGATGATATTTTAATGTAGTTTGATGATATGACTGAGATGATGTTTTTCACAAGACTTATGTATTCGGATTTTAAGACATATTATGTAATTGGTTTTATGATTTATTTTATGGAGAAATGAAGTTTAATTTTAAATGTTTCTGCTATTTTATTTATTTTGTCTTGTGAATCTTAGTCTTTGTAAAGATTTTTCAGCTATACCTATAACGCACCATATCCCTTAGTGTGTCCTTTTGGGTATACTAAGGGGTGTAGGGTGTTTCAAGTGACGCCACAAACCTAGAGCGTCACAGCCACCGCAACATCTCTGCATCCTCTGGCAGTTCACCACACGGCCGATCATCACCTATTCCATCCCAAACCCGCCACCATGAATCTCTAAACCCAAACTCCAATCCGCTAGTAGCCCACTGCCGTTTCTCTCCACTTCATAGTTCATGCCAAACCACATCAGCCTCACTTCCTCACGTGCTTATCCTCCATCCCAACCACCATTTTTCGAGCTCCCCAACCGAGCTCCACTTCCCATCACTCGCCTCCCATAGCCAAACCGATCCGCCAGCCAAGACCTCACCACAGGCAGCCCATCATCCTCCTCTGAACGCAAGTTAGCCTGCCGCCTTTTTGCTTAAACGCCACTGCTATGCCTAGACCAGCTACCTCCATCTTCCCACCTCAACCGCATTAGTCTCCTCTTGTTATATATATAATATGTTTATATTTTTATGTTAAAGTTAAAATTTTAAACTGTGTATATTTATATATGTTTATAATAATATTGATTTTAAAGTATATAAGTATATATGTTTATGATAATATTGATTTTAAAGTATATATACATAGATTTTACTTTAGATATGCGTTTTCAAATTGAATATTGATTCAAAAATATAATATAGATATATTTCGTATAAAATTATATATATTGTTTCATCGATCTCGAGTCCGCCTTACTTTGCTTTGGGATTTGTCGTTTGTATTGGTCGGTTGTTTAGTTCGTTATTCAATTCGTAGCTTTTCGAGTTATCTCATTTCTCTAGCACCGAAAGTTGAGCAATAACTCATGATTAATGTTCTCATATCTAGTAAATTGATTTCATATGAAATAACGATTGAAATATGTTGCTAATTTTAAATTGTTAATATTTAAAATTGTTTACCAATGTTAATTGCCACGTGACACCAGTAACATGTTATACATATTTATTATATTTCATTTGTCAATTACTATATATGCCTGTTGTAGATATGTATTGTAACAACCCTCCTATTTAACGATCACATATTTAAATGTTTGATTTAAATATGGCGTCGTTATTCGGATTTTGGGGTCCGAAATGTCACTTTTTGCAAACGGTCGAATTGGAGCTCAAGACCACTTCCATTGAGTTCAAAACGCCGTTTACGATCTTTTTGAGCATAAGCTTCGATATATTTGGAGTAAGTCGAATTTTCCTATTTGCTAAGTGGGCTTTTGGGTTTGGGTTTCACCCAAACTGTTCTATAAACCAACTCATCCCTTCTCTCCTTCCATTCACTTATTCATTTCATAAAAACTTAAGCTAAAAACTGATAATGAGGGAAAAGAAAGGAAACTAGAAACTCCTAGCCCTAGATCCTCTTGCAAATCCAAATTCTTGCTCCAAAATCAAAGAGAAGCCTCTGGTAAGCTCTTCTTCATCTTCTCCAACTCTTCTACCCTTCAATTTCAGAAAGTTTTCCTAAACCTAACTTAGGAAAAATACTTGTTTGTTCTTAGATTGAAGCTTGTTGGGTTGAAGTAGTGATTAGTTGGTTTTCTCCTTGTGATTTAGCTCATTCAACTTCTTTGTTTGTGAGGTTAAAAGGTGAGTTTTTAACTCACATCTACCTCTCTTGCTATCATTGATGTTAGGTATGATTTCCTAACAAATATTCATGTGCTATTGCTTTATTTGAAAAAGATTTGGAATTCATTTGATAAGGGCAAGAAGTGCTGGAAAACAGCCTTGGCCGACCGAGCGCAGGCTCCGGTCGACCGACCTGCTTCCAGACCACTTCTTTGCTTCTGTTTTGGGTGTAGGAAATTGGCTTCGGCCGACCGACCCAAGAAGTCCGGTCGACCGACCTGCTTCCCGAGAGTTTTTATGAACAGTGTCCGGTCGACCGAGCCCTGTAGGCGGCCGACCGACCTGCTGCTGTTTTGCCTGTTTTGCCTGTTTTTGATCGTTTTGATAGATTTTCCAAACCTTATTGATTCAAGTTGGTTTTTAATGGTTGTTATTGCCTCTTTGGCTTTGATAGCTTATTTTTGACTTCATCCACGGGTTTTTATAAAATAATCTTTCTAATCATATTAAAAGCTCGTTTCTCCAATTTATAAATTCTATTTAAATACACGCACAATTTCGCACTTCGAGCGAAGTGGAAGGGTGATTAAATGGTTGGGCAAAACACGGAACATGAATCTGTGCGTTTATCTTTCCGATTAATCCCCGGCCTATTCAATTGATCGTTTTGACCTTCGGGTTTGGTTTATCGATGATATGAGGTGAACTTTGTACTGCTTCGAGTGTGAAATTAACTAATGGATAGTAAACCGTTTAGTGCGAATGGGTGGTTATGGGACTCACGTTTCCACTTTTCGGATTCCTTTCTGGGAGTTTGTGACACATGCTGCCTTTGGGATAGCGTCTTCAGACTGTCCCCTCTGGCTTGTTGCCTTTAATATCGCTTTTAGAGTTGGTCCTTTGCCCCGACCCGAGAGATATTTGGGATTGTCGGTTACCTTTAGTATTGCTTTTGGAGTGGTTTCTTCACCACCGCTCAAGAGATATTGGAGTGGTTTCTTCACCACCGCTCAAGAGATATTGGAGTGGTTTCTTCACCACCGCTCTAGAGATATTGGGGTGGTTTCTGCACCACCGCTCAAGAGATATTGGAGTGGTTTCTTCACCACCGCTCAAGAGATATTGGAGTGGTTTCTTCACCACCGCTCATGATGTTTCATTGATATTATATTCCCTTGGTATCGTCCTTCGGTGTTGGTCTTTTTGAGCCGCATGATGAGTAGCGTTTACCTTGTGGAACTTGTATACCTTATTGGTATTTGTTATTTGCTTTATGGATTATTTTGGGATATTCTTATCCTTTGTTTCTATATGTTGCCAATGATATGAGGCTTGTTATCATATGATCCATCTTTTGTTAGATGATTGTGTTATCTCTTTTAGAGATATTTGCTATATCTTGTAACCTTGCAGGTTTATTGTTGTTCAGTTTATCTAACTGGTTTGTTTAGCTAGACTGACCCGTGTATTAATTACTCGGGTCAGACCGAGATCTTTCAGGTTAGCTGCCTTTGGACTTAGCCTATGTTGCTTCCGCATGGACTACTCCGCTAGCTTCTTTTTGTCATAGCTTTTTGTGTAGTCCTATTTTGTAGTAACTCTGATATGTATTCTTGTGAACTCGTTTGTATATTGTGGTTTGCTATACCACTTGACATGTATTATTTTGTATACTCTGTTGTGTATCAATATATATGTATATGATGATCAACTGTTCTGTGATGTATATTACATTTGAGTTGTTATATTCTGTTCTGATAGATCCTCTAGCCACCTATGGTTTTGTTTTAAGTATTCATTGGATATGTCGATCTGCTGGGTAAAGCAATTGTCGATGCATTCAATAGATAATTGGAGCAAGGCTATAGATGGTCGCTCCTAAACAGCCTTATTCTCTGTGTTAGCAGACGGTATTATCTATTAATACTCTTTGCTAGCGTGGGTATAGAGGTGGGGCGTCACAGCTTGGTATCAGAGCGAGGTTCAGAGAAAAATATGATAAACACAGAATAGATGCACATATTATGGTACATCAAAGTGTAGAAGTGATACAAATCTTTGAATCATTGTGTCTCTTTATTCCATCAAGGTTAGATAGAGTTCGGGAATACGTCTAGGAATGCATTTTATTCCGTAGTATTCCATCTTGAATCATCTACCTTGTGAATAATCTTGTTCTTATCTTACCTTCAGCGTATGGCTGGAAGAGGCAGGGGACGACATTCGGGTGTTGGGCAATCCAGTGGCTCACATCCGGATGGTGTTTATATGTCTGCCGATCAGTTTATGGAATTGTTTAGGAGCATTCAGCCTCCAGCTCCTACTCGTGTATCCCCACCTCGCAAGTCTACCTTTGCACGCCTGTGCAGTGATTTTGTTCATCTTGGAGGAAAGCCGTTTAAGGGCTCCGAGTCTGTTCTTGAAGTCCAAGCTTGGGTTCGCATGTGCGAGCGTATCTTCTCTAGAATGGATCTTTCTGACCATGATAGAGTTCTTGTAACTTCTAGCTTATTATAAGAGCGTGCTCTTGATTGGTATGAGCTTCTTGTAGCCGAAATTGATGAGTCTGCTCTTTCATGGACTCGGTTTCGGGAACGATTCGAACTCAAGTTCGTTCCTGAATATGAGAAAGCTTTGTTGGCCCGGCACTTCCTTGAGTTGAAGCAAGGGAAATCTTCTGTTTCTGAGTATGTTGCATCATTCGAGGCTTTATCTAAGTATGGTCTCAAATTCATTAGCACTTCTTATAAGAAGAATCTGAAGTTTGTCTCTGGTCTTAAGAAATATCTTAAGAAGTCTTTGTTGCTCCAGCTTAAGCTTTCTTTTGAGGAGTTGGTAGATTCTGCACTTCATCTTGAAACCGTCGAGAAGGAGTGTGATAGTGGTAATGAGGTTGAGGTTCGTAAGAACCCCAACAAAAAGCAGTCTCCCTTGGATGAGCGGGAATTTTTCCCTTCCAAGAAGAAAAAGCCCGTTGAATCCGATTCTCAGTCTCAGCCTGCTGGAACGCCTTCCATTCGGAAGTGTTTCAATTGTGGTTCTCCTGATCATATAATTCGAGCTTGTCCTAAGCCTCTCTTCTGCCGCTATTGCAAGAAGGAAGGTCATCGTAGTTCCACTTGTCCCATTGCTCCGAATAATTCACCATCCGGCAAGTTAAATGTAACAGGTGCTTCTGGAGGCCCTTCTCGGGGATAAGGTATGTCTCCATCTATTTTGGTAGGTCTTTATTTTCTTTGTGATTTCGATTCCAATTTGATGGTATCATTTTATTCTTTGATCCCTCATGACGAGGAAAGTGTTGTTTCTCTCATTCTTGTAGTTTGAGAATTTTCTGACATTTTGGTCTTGTCTTAGGGTTATCACCTAAGCAATCTTTTGAGTAGTGTTAAGGTCTTTTTAGCTCGACCTTGCCACCGGTTTTGATTTGGCTATGAGCTGCGGAGGTTAGCAGTCCACTTACCGCATTCCGCACTCGTTGTGATTCTTATGAATGATTTATTATGTCATTCAGTTTGTCTAGCTCATTTCATCCATTTTATGAATCGAGTATTCTGCGAATATCTCGATGACTCCATTCTCATGTTTATTGATTTGGGTGAAATTCACAATCTAAAAATTTTTTGCAAATCTTTTTCATTAGATTTATTTATAAGTATAACTGGATTTTTGTTCTTAAAACAAATAAAGAGAATTTTTTAAAAGTTTTAGAAACATGTTTATCATATGGAAGATTGTTTTGTGATTGTATTGCCCATTGAGTGCTTTAAGAATTCTGGTCGATGCGCTTGATCAACGTTATCGATAGGAATCTCCTAAACACTTTGATGAGACAATCAGACACAGTAAATTGATTTGAAATAAGGAAATTTTTCCAGAAAGATGATTTCATGAAGGTAAATGAAATTTTGAAGCTTTAGCTCTTCGGTAAAGAATATTATTTGAAATAACTATTTTTGGATACCCTTATTCTTGGGATTCCCGAAGGGAACCAAGACTTTATCTTTTGTTCCAAAGTTAATCGTATTGGTTTGGATGTCGTTCCCTTGCAAAAGAGAACGCTCTATCACTTATGTTTCTAAACTATTAAAGCTTACCGAGACTAGATATGCCACCTATGATCTAGTGCTCGCAGCTGTTGTTTTCGCTTTTTGTAATTGACATCATTACTTTTGGGTGAGGGATTTTTGCTCTCCTTACCAATCATAATTTTGAAATGTTTATTTTCTCATAAGAAGCTTAATGATGGCTTGAGTTCCTTGCATCTTCTGACCTTGATATTCTTTGTATACTCCCGGAAGGGGGATCGTGTTGCCATTGCACTTTGTTGTAAGCAACAAGTGATTGTTTCATTGTTGATGTCCGAATGGAATGATCTTTTTACCAAGTTCATCGGACGTTTTATTGTGCTTCTTTTAGTGGGGCTTCGGTTCATTGACATATTGTTTGCATTACGTCGGTGTTTCGAATATTTGAGCTTAGGAATCTAGAGAATTCTCTAAGCAAGCAAGTTCGGGCTTATCTTTTCGTGCCGTTTATTGTGAGCTTCTTCTTCGGATATTCTTTTGTGTTGATATTCCCTTTGGTTGTTACTATTTATTTTCTACTTAAGTATTGCGAGGACGCAATTTCTTTAAGGAGGGGAGATCTGTAACAACCCTCCTATTTAACGATCACATATTTAAATGTTTGATTTAAATATGGCGTCGTTATTCGGATTTTGGGGTCCGAAATGTCACTTTTTGCAAACGGTCGAATTGGATCTCAAGACCACTTCCATTGAGTTCAAAACGTCGATTGCGATCTTTTTGAGTATAAGCTTCGATATATTTGGAGTAAGTCGAATTTTGCTATTTGCTAAGTGGGCTTTTAGGTTTGGGTTTCACCCAAACTGTTCTATAAACCAACTCAGCCCTTCTCTCCTTCCATTCACTTATTCATTTCATAAAAACTTAAGCTAAAAACTGATAATGGGGGAAAAGAAAGGAAATTAGAAACTCCTAGCCCTAGATCCTCTTGCAAATCCAAATTCTTGCTCCAAAATCAAAGAGAAGCCTCTGGTAAGCTCTTCTTCATCTTCTCCAACTCTTCTCCCCTTCAATTTCAGAAAGTTTTCCTAAACCTAACTTAGGAAAAATACTTGTTTTCTCTTAGATTGAAGTTTGTTGGGTTGAAGTAGTGATTAGTTGGTTTTCTCCTTGTGATTTAGCTCCTTCATCTTCTTTGTTTGTGAGGTTAAAAGGTGAGTTTTTAACTCACATCTACCTCTCTTGCTATGATTTCCTAACAAATATTCATGTGCTATTGCTTTGATTTGAAAAAGATTTGGAATTCATTTGATAAGGGCAAGAAGTGCTGGAAAACAGCCTTCGGCCGACCGAGCGCAGGCTCCGGTCGACCGACCGGCTTCCAGACCACTTCTTTGCTTCTGTTTTGGGTGCAGGAAATTGGCTTCGGCCGACCGACCCAGAAAGTCCGGTCGACCGACCTGCTTCCCGAGAGTTTTTATGAACAGTGTCCGGTCGACCGAGCCCTGTAGGCCGCCGACCGACCTGCTTCTGTTTTGCCTGTTTTGCCTGTTTTTGATCGTTTTGATAGATTTTCCAAACCTTATCGATTCAAGTTGGTTTTTAATGGTTGTTATTGCCTCTTTGGCTTTGATAACTTATTTTTGACTTCATCCACAGGTTTTTATAAAATAATCTTTCTAATCATATTAAAAGCTCGTTTCTCCAATTTATAAATTCTATTTAAACACACGCACAATTTCGCACTCCGAGCGAAGTGCAAGGATGATTAAATGGTTGGGAAAAACACGGACCATGAATCTGTGCGTTTATCTTTTCGATTAATCCCCGACCTATTTAATTGATCGTTTTGACCTTCGGGTTTGGTTTATCGATGATATGAGGTAAACTTTGTACTGCTTCGAGTGTGAAATTAACTAATGGATAGTAAACCGTTTAGTGCGAACGGGTGGTTATGGGACTCACGTTACCACTTTTCGGATTCCTTTCTGGGAGTTTGTGACACATGCTGCCTTTGGGATAGCGTCTTCGGACTGTCCCCTCTGGCTTGTTGCCTTTAATATCGCTTTTGACGTTGGTCCTTTGCCCCGACCCGAGAGATATTTGGGATTGTCGGTTACCTTTAGTATTGCTTTTGGAGTGGTTTCTTCACCACCGCTCAAGAGATATTGGAGTGGTTTCTTCACCACCGCTCAAGAGATATTGGAGTGGTTTCTTCACCACCGCTCTAGAGATATTGGAGTGGTTTCTTCACCACCGCTCAAGAGATATTGGAGTGGTTTCTTCGCCACCGCTCAAGAGATATTGGAGTGGTTTCTTCCCCACCGCTCATGATGTTTCATTGATATTATATTCCCTTGGTATCGTCCTTCGGTGTTGGTCTTTTTGAGCCGCATGATGAGTAGCGTTTACCTTGTGGAACTTGTATACCTTATTGGTATTTGTTATTTGCCTTATGGATTATTTCGGGATATTCTTATCCTTTGTTTCTATATGTTACCAATGATATGAGGCTTGTTATCATATGATCCATCTTTTGTTAGATGATTGTGTTATCTCTTTTAGAGATATTTGCCATATCTTGTAACCTTGTAGGTTTATTGTTGTTCAGTTTATCTAACTGATTTGTTTAGCTAGACTAACCCGTGTATTAATTACTCGGGTCAGACCGAGATCTTTCAGGTTAGCTGCCTTTGGACTTAGCCTATGTTGCTTCCGCATGGACTACTCCGCTAGCTTCTTTTTGTCATAGCTTTTTGTGTAGTCCTATTTTGTAGTAACTCTGATATGTATTCTTGTGAACTCGTTTGTATATTGTGGTTTGCTATACCACTTGACACGTATTATTTTGTATACTCTGTTGTGTATCAATATATGTGTATATGATGATCAACTGTTCTGTGATGTATATTACATTTGAGTTGTTATATTCTGTTCTGATAGATCCTCTAGCCACCTATGGTTTTGTTTTAAGTATTCATTGGATATGTCGATCTGCTGGGTAAAGCAATTGACGATGTATTCAATAGATAATTGGAGCAAGGCTATAGATGGTCGCTCCTAAACAGCCTTATTCTCCATGTTAGCAGACGGTATTATCTATTAATACTCTTTGCTAGCGTGGGTATAGAGGTGGGGCGTCACATGTATGGTGTTTTATATTATTGTTCTCACACTGCAAGTTCCCTGTTAGTTTAGAAATTCCCTATGGGTTGAAATGATACATACCCGAACGATTTTATAGATTATGGAAAACCATTATGGGTTGAAATGATAAACCGAAGCAATTTTATTGATTTGAATTTTGGGATTGCGGGTTGAAATGATATATACCCGTAAAATATTAAATTTAAATTGCGGATTGAAATGATAAATATCCGTATCACTTCACCATCGGATAGAAAATTATATATAGACACCGTTGGTCTATTTTTAAATGATTTCTAGAGTTTTAAAAATATAAATATGTTATTTAAACAAATATTGGTTTTTAAATATAATATAAAGATTTATATTAATATATGAGAAAATTCAGATTTTTAAATTATATGTTTGTAATTTTAATTATAAGTTAAGTTTTGAAAAATATATATTTTAAGACTTTATTTATAACTATGTTATTTTAAATATATAAAAGTAAGCATTAATATAAACTTAAATTTAACAATAAGATTTAATTCAACAAAATTTAATATAATTTTATAAAATTTAATTTAATTAGTATATATATAATATGTTTTAAATGTATATTTAACTTTTATATTAATATTTAAAATAGATTTTTGTAATAAGTTTAAACAAATAGAGGTTGGAATGATAAATTAATAGAAATTGGTTTGTAATTTAATTAGTTAAGAATTGAATTTAAATTAGAGTTGATTTATAATTTAATTTTTTTAGAATTGAACTTAAATAAGGGTTGATTTGAACTTATTAATTTTGAGATTTTGAAAGGTATGATTTTATAACTTGATTTGATAAAAATGATTAAATGAATATTTTCAACTTTACATAAATTGGAGATTGAATATTTAGTATTAACTTAAATTTATAATATGAGATTTTTTTTAAGTGTTATTAAAAATGATTAAGTGAATATTTTGAAATTTTAATAGGACTAAAGTTGAATTTTGAAATATAAAAGAAATTTATTAAATTTAGTTATTGTAAATGTTTGAATAATTTAAACTTTAAACCTATTGATTTTGAAGTGATTTAAATTTGTAGTTCGAACCTAGATTTGAAATCAATTAAAAATGGTTTTAATGAGAATTTGAATTGAGATTGATTTAAATTGAATTTTTTGAACTAAAGTGATGTGAATTGGTTTCTGAAATTGGAAGACATAATTCTAACTTGAAAGTATTTTCGATACATATATTTAATATATAAACTATTTTAATATATAAATTATTATATCTATAACCCATTTTTAAATATAAACTATTTTACTATGTATAAAATACTTTTAAATATTCAAATTGCTTAAGTGGGAACCGTTATAATTTAGATTTAATGGATTTAAATGCAAATATTTGATAAGATGGTTTACTATTTGTGGGTTTGATTCGAAAGTGAATACAATTTTGAAAGTGATAAGATTTTGAAAAGAATATGATATTTTGATATGAAGTATGAACTGTTTGAAATGATTATAAAAATGATTTTATAAAATGACCATGGTGTAGAATAAGCGTTTAGTTGTTAAAGAGATCTGGATCAGATATTATCATACTCTTTGCCAGTACTCAAAACCACTTTGACAACTGTGTACATGATGGAGATTCTCGAACGAAGTAGGATTGTTTGGCGAGGATTCTATTGAGGTATTAACCCAGCCCTGACTCCCGCGAGTCAGCTTGATGTGACTAAAACAGAAGCCACGCCGGGCCAAGTGAGGTTGCACCTCCAATCGGGCACATTTCTTCGATACCATTCTATTACTTTGTGATTTGATTGGGTGCACCTTTGATTTGGGAGTGTGTCCCAAGGTGGGCGATAGTAGTTGCTACGCGTTACCACCAGTCCGGATCCACAAAACGGTAGTATCCTACCCTAGGCATTGCCTCACGTGCCTTGACACATGCCTTATCACGCCTTCTACGAGTTTGGTTTGTACCGTACCTATGGAGTGCCCTCTGATAGCCCTCCAGTTTAGAGAGGAATTATGGCACTTCATAGACTACGGGAATATATATAAAAATGTGTTAAGAGGATATGGGTAATGCCTTAATATTTTAATAGTTTACTTTACTATAGACATTATTTATATAGCGTATTATACTATGTATGTAGATAGTTTAACGGATCCTCAAAGGATGGGAATCCCAAACATCCTTAAGTTATATTGCATTTCTTTTGGACATTTCACTTGAGTTAATTTACTTGCATAAGAATGTTAATCCAGACTCGAGTGTTTTGTGTTTTGCTTTATGCTCGGGTCAGACTGAGTGTTACGACATTTGAGATTCACCTTTGGAGCTTTTCTTGGAGATGTATCCATTATCTATTTCGCTTGCCGTTATTCCTAGTTGTTTATGTTCAAATTTCTCATTTGTTTATGTACTTTTGACTTCTTGTATTAGGATTTCTGTTGTATTTTACTTTAGACTATGTGTTTTTTAATAGCTTCTTGAACCACTATTTATCTATTCCGCTGCTTATTGTTATAATACTCCATGTCTGTAATTCTATGATTGATTTCATTACAATATACGCTAAGTTTTGCTAAATATAAATTAACAATCTGTTGTTTTGAGCAATTCAATTCTGACATGTGTGGATGATTATCGATTTGAAGAAATGGCAGGTTGTTACGATAATGCTATAGTAGCGTACTTGTATTTGTTATATTTAAGTATGTGCTTTATCTTTTTCTCTCTTCCTCTCTCTTAGACCATTCTACGGTGTCTTACTAGGGTTTTAATGCAAATTGAGGAAGTAAGATATGAAGGCAAAACGGAAGGGTGAATCTCGGTGGAGGAAGCACCTTTATCAATGGAAATATCAGGCCCAATGCTTAAAGGAACCCGACCCAACAAACAACTGCTAATGTATGTGCTAGAACACCACAGGTTGATATGGGAAAAATGTATCAGTTCTTTGTCGATATGATTCAAGCAAGACCTGTTGCTTGATTAGTTAGTGAAAATGCTGGAGGAGATAATCAAGAAGTTTTGGTTTGTCGATAATCATGCAATTTTGAGTGGAGGCTATGCAAGGTTTAGAGGAAAATTTTTATTGAAACAGAGGATACGATTGAAGTAGAGAATTGGTTGCTTTGTTGTGAAAGGATTTTCACTGATCTTGGTTTGACTGATGAAACAAAGAGGAGATTGGCGTCAAAGCAATTGCAAGGAGCTGTGTTGTATATGTGGCATAGTGTGACTGTTGGAGTAGCATATGAGACTTTGACTTGGGCGGAATTTAGAGGAAGGCTTGAAGAGTGGCTTATGTTGGAAATTTCTAAGTCAACTTTGTTAATGATGTTTGTTGAGTTGGTGCTAGGTGATATGACAGTGCTTAGATTCAAGGAGTTGTCCTGATATGGATATGCTCTAGTAGACAGAGTAATTAGGAGAAATAAGAAGTTCATCGGTGGAATATAACCTGAGTTTGCTGGGGAATCTTTCCCCGTCTCAAAGATCCATGTGATGTAGTGGTTGAAATAGCTTTGAGGAATGAAGAGATGCTTTCTTTCTTCAGTAATAACAAGCCAGTAGAGATTTAGAGTAGATAGAATTAAAAGAGGAAGTTCTTTCAGAAAAAGGGAGCTTAGAAGGTTGGAGCTGCCAAGAAAAGAAAGTCAGAGGTTGTGTGTTATAAGTGTGACAAGAAAGGGAATTTTGCAAATGAGTTCCATTTTAGTGATGGAAAAAAGGTGATTAAGAGAAAGAACATCAAGTGCTTTAACTGTGACCAGATCTGGCATTATAAGAATTAGTGCATGGAACCAGCTAGGATTGAGAAAGGGAAAGTGTCTGCTTTGGAACCAATTAACTCGAGACCAGCAGGTAAGGAGAAAATGAAAGCTATGATTGGAGGTATGCTTTTGATACATGGTATACCTGTTAGTGTACTGTTTGAAACTGGTGCATCATGTTATTTTATTTATTGTTGTTTGATAGACAAGCTTAACGTAGAACCCACACACCTAGTTACTTCTTTAAGGGTTACAAATCCGATAGGAGAGTTTGTAACTCTAGGGATGAGATGTAACTACGTAGAGTTTGAGTTATCACATATATTAGCCTGTAGTTTACATTTATTTGATTTTGTAATCTTTGGGATCATTTTGGATATGGACTGGTTAAGTAAATATAATGCTAGGACATTTTCTAAGATAGGAAAATATCACTAAAAGACCCAAACAGTATAGACTGGATTATATACTCGGTAGAGAGAATTCAAGTTCTGATGTGTGCGCTGTGTTGGGTGCAATGGAGGAGGAAGATAAGTTGAATCGAGTTTTCGTAATTAGGGAATTAGCAAATGCTTTTGAGCTTATTATAGGAATACAGCCAAAACAAGCTATTAAGTTTCGAATAGATCTTTTACCTAAAGTTGAGATCGTATGTAGACTACCAAGTAGAATAGCACCTACCGAGATAAAGGAGTCAAAGGTGTAGCTACTGGATTTTGAAGTGAAAAGTGTTATTAGACCAAGTAGTATGCCTTGGGGAGCGACCGCGGAGCTTGTGAAGTAACCGGATGGGTTATTAAGATTGTGCATCGACGATCGTAAGTTGAATGAAAAGACAATAAAAAACCAATATCCCCTGCCAAGAATCGATGACTTATTTAAACAATTGAGTAGAGCTAAAGTATTTTCTCAGTTAGATTTGGTGATGAGGTTACATCAATTGAGAGTGTCAGAAGACGCAATCCATTGATGGCGTTTAGAATAAGATACGATTTGTATGAGTGGTTAGTAATGCCATTTAGATTGACTAATGTGCCTGCTTTCGTCGTAGACTTAATGAACCAGATTTTCTGAGTGCACTTGGATAGATTTGTATTTGTATTCATAGATAACATTTTGATATATTCTAAGAATGAACCAAATCATAGGATTTATCTTAAAATAGTGCTTGAAATGATGAGGCATCATCAGTTCAAGGTGAAGGTTTCAAAGTGTCGTTTTTGAAAGAAGGAGGTGAAGTTTCTTGGTCATGTAGTCTCTGAGAAAGGCTTGTCAGTAGATCCAGCCAAGATAATAGTTGTAAATAATTGGAAAGGACTCAAGATAGTGACTAAGATAAAGAGCTTTCTAGGATTAGCTGACCACTACTGGAGATTCATCAAGGATTTCTCTCATATAATAGGGCTAATGACTAAGATAACAAGGAAAGGTGTGAAGTATCTTTGGACGAAAAATTATGAGGAGGCTTTTCAGAAGCTAAAACATTTATTGACCATTGTGCTCATGTTTGTTATTTTAGAAAAAAATTAAGATTTGGCAATGTATACATGTAACAACCCGCATATTTTACGATTATATATTTAAATGATTTATTTAAATATAGCATCGTTAGTTGAATTTTAAAGTCCGAAATGCTACTTTTTGTAAACAGTCGAATAAGAACTCGAGACCGATTCCATTGATTTTAAAACGGCGTTTGCGACCTTTTTGAATATAAACACCGATATGTTTGGAGTTGAGTAGAATTTTTCTATTTTTCTATTGGGCTTTAGGTTTGGGTTCAGCCCACGAACTCATCTAATACCCTAGCTCTACCTCTAACTCCTCTTCATTCATTCTATTACTTCCTAACACTCAAGCTAAAGGAAAATGGGGGAATGAAAGGGAAATTAAAATTCCTAAACCCTAAATTACTAGGAAATTCAAGATTCAAGCTCCAAAATCAAAGCAAAGCTTAGGTAAGCATCCTCTTCTTCTTCTCCACCTCAATCTCTCTCCAATTTCCAGAAAATCCTATAAATTAATTTAGGTAATATTTGCATTTGATCCTAGATTGAGGGTTCTTGAAGTTAAGTGGAGGAGAGATTGATCTTGCCTTGTTTAAAAGCTTCTCATTCATTGTTTTTGGGTTTAAGGGTGAGTTCTTGAACTCATATCTACGTCTATACATTTGATAGTTGTTAGGTATGAATTCCTAACATCTATTTCATGTCCATTTTCTTTTGAATTGAATTGGTTTGGAGAATTTCCAATTTTCGTCATTTTGAAGTCAAAATCTACGAAAATCCTTATATGGATGTTTGGACATGTTGTTCGGAGTGTATTATTAAGTCTATAGAGCTGGGTAGTCACTTGGCATAAATCCCTAGCTTGGTCGCCCATTTGATCGCTTCCGATATGATTTGGCCATCAATGGCCTAGGCAAAATATTGCCTTGAGCATCATCTCAAACATCTGGTGAACTACTCAGACATCTGGAGCTACAGAATAAAAATTCCAGTCTTTCAGCTCAGACGTCTGAGGTTCTTTCCCAGACGTCTGGGAGATTTGGAGAAAATTCCAGACCTTCAGCTCAGACATCTGGGGAAACCACCAGACATCTTATACAGTTAAATTCAGAGAAATTGCCTATTTCTTTGTAGCTTTCCATTAATATCGATTTTTAGTTGATCTGATTGTTCGTCATCATTTATTATCGACTTCGATGGCTTCTTTTTGGATTTTTGGAGTATCCATTTGATGGATTTGATATCGATTTCTATGGTTTTGATTCACGTGTTCGTATGTGGATTTTTGGCGATTGATTGCTTTTACAATCATTTTTGTGATTTGTCACTTTAAACTACAAAGATTTCTATACTAGTTGTAAATATTCAAACTATTTCACAAAAATGATTTCAATGTTATTTTTAATACAAAGCTGGTTTTTAAAACCATTTTTCAATCTATTAGTATTTACAAACCTTTACCTCACTCGTATGAGAAATCTAATTAAACGACTTAGCAAAACAAGTGGTATGAAATGCTTGTGTTTACTTCGTCGGTTAATTTTTAGACTTGTTCTATTGAAATCTCGTGACAATTTTCGAGTGGAAATCTTCAATTTGTTCGTAAATATTTAAGTTAAGCCAGTGGTTATGGGACATGAAGCTAAACTCATTTATTTAATATCTTAGTGTAATTCATACTTTTTATTGATCTATGATGATCATTTTATGTTTAGACTAGCGATATGCGATGTCTCTTTGTTCACGTGGGGGGTTGTACCTCATTTTATTGAGTTACATCTCATTTCTTTTATAGGTTAGTGACCTATGGGTTCTTTGGAGTTTCGACTCATTTTTATGGGCTAGCGACCCATGTTCTTTTATGGAGTTCGGTTCATCGAGCGTACCATTGTACTACGTTGTTGTTTCGAATTATTGGAGTTCAGTTCAACTGGCATACCATTGTACTACGTCGTTGTTCCAACTTATCAGGTTCATCGGGCATACCGTTGTACTATGTCGTTGTTCCGAATTACTTGAGTTTCGGGTTCCTTGGAGGCACCGCTGTACTACGACGTTGCACCAGCTCTATGGTTAGTGACCATGGGATAGCGTCCCGTTTTGGATACACGTGTTGGTGAGCTTTCATGCTCCCATTTGTGATAGGCCTCCTCCTTTTTATTTTTGGATTTCTAATTGATGATTTCTAGAATTTGTGTTTCACCAATTTTGTGATTTATAGTGATAGGCTTCATCAATATTTGTGGTTTGATGAATAAAATAAAGAATATGACATTCTTTTTGGTGTTTGAGAAAATTTAAGATATTGTATGTTTTTTGTTGTTATCTAATGTATACTTTTCACATTATGGCATTATTGTTATCATACATTTTTGTCATATCTCTTATCCTACCTCATTTTATATGATATTTATAGCTAGATTAATCCGTTTATTATTTTCTTCTTAAATAATACTCGGGTAAAACTGAAGTATTTTAGGTGCTTCTACTTGACTTCTTATCAGTGTCCGTCATTTGACTTTTGGCTAACTACTTAGCTTTGTATTTTTTACTTTTATACATTGGAGATAGAGACTCCTTAATGTGTACATATTCTTTTGTGATATAGTGGATCTTGTATGACCACTACTTTAATGTACACTTTTATGTGTTATATTCATATTTGTTTCCGCCTTAGTGATATGAATATCCATGACTGATTTATGTTATGCTTATTTTATATTTGTTTCCAAAGACTACGTAGCCACTATGTAGTAGCCTTGAGTTTGTAATTGATGTTTCAAATTTCCTCTTAAAACGAAATGCATGTAATACTATCTGACATATCAGTACTTGCACAAAGCAATTACACAAATGTCCGCTCCTCGACAGCCTTATTCATCATGCTATTTGGTGGCATTATTCCATAGTGTCTTTGGCTAGTATGAGTATAGAGATGGGGCGTCACAATACAGATGCATGTGGAACATGATTGGGAGCTGTGTTAACGCATAGGGGTAAAGTGAATGCCTATGCTTCATGACAGCTTAGACCGCATGAAGTTAGATATCTGACTCATGACTTAGAGTTAGTTGCTATAATATTTGCTTTTGTGGTATGGAGACACTATCTTTTGGGAGGACGATTCAACTTGTATATGGATCACTAGTCGCTACTATAATTATTCTCGCAAAAGGAGCTGAACATGAGACAGCAGAGGTGGCTAGAGTTTATAGTTGCTTATGATTTTGGTATTGAGTACACATAGGGGAAAGAAAAAAAAGTTCAAATGTGCTTAGTAGGAAACATAAGAATGCAGTGTTAACAATGATTTTGGAGTGGAAAGATTTGGAATCATTGACTACTTGTAGTGTGCAGTTGCGATCGACTGCCCATTTTAGTCCGAGTACCGTAATATTTTCTTGTTTGGAAGTTCGACCAGTATTGATTAATCCAATGCTACTTGAAAGAATTAGAAGACTGGAAGGTGGAATAGAGATTGATGATATGAAGGAATTTCATCTTGACCAAAATGGATGGCTAAGAAAGGAAAGATGACTGTGCATTCCAGATGTAGGAGACCTAAGGAAAGATGTACTTAGGGAATGTCATCGATCAAAGTTAACTATTTACCCTGGAGAAACCAAGTGTATCAGGATATGAAGAGAAGATTCTTCTAGAAAGGTATGAAAAATGATGTAAGCTTATGGGTAAGGCAGTGTTTAAATTGTCAACAAGTAAAAGTTGAACATCGGAAGCTAAGTGGATTGCTTCAGCTTTTAGATATACCAGTTTGGAAATGAGATTCGATATCCATGGATTTCATTGGCAGGTTAGCAAGGTCAAATTGGGAAAATGAAAGTATATGGTTCATAGTGGATAGATTGACTAAGAGTGCATACTTCATTTCCATCATGTCGACAAGAACGACACCTGTTTTAGCTAGATTATTCATGAAGAACATAATTCGACCACACGGTGTTCCCAATAGTATAGTCAGTGATAGGGATTCTTTATTTACCAGCGAATTCTAATAAAAGAGTCTACAAAAAGTTTTAAGTACCAAGTTCTAGATGAGTACCTCTAACCATCCACAAATAGATGGGAAAATGGAGAGAGCTAACAAAGTCTTGGAGGATTTGTTAAGGGCTTGTTTAGTAGATTTTGCTAGGTCGTGGGAATACCATTTGCACCCATTCAAGTTTTCATATAACAATAGTTATCAGACTAATATAGGGATGGCACCGTTTGATGTTTTGTATGGAAGGCCATGCAAGTCACCCATGTTTCAGTTAGAAATTGTAGATAGATTTGTTCTTGATCTAGATATGGTAAGGTAAGCCGTAGAAACAATTATGTTAATTTGAACTATAATTAAAGAGGCTCGGTCTAGGTGAAAAAGTTATGGACACAAGAGATGGTAAAACTTAAAATTCTCAATTGGAGGTCAAGTTGTTGTCAAGATATCAACAATGAAGGGTGTAGTAAGATTTGGAAAATCAGGGAAATTGGCACCTAGGTTTGTTGGACCATTTTCTATCATAGAGAGGATCAGAAAGCTTACAAACCAAGTTGAGTTACCGAATAGATTGGCAGGAGTGCATAATGTTTTCCATATTTCTCATGTAAGACAGTGCGTTTGAGTTCCAGAGACTACTATCACTCTAATTACATTGGAAGATTTAGTAGTGGAGCCAGACATGACTATAGTTAGACATCTAGTGCATATGGTGGCTAGAGTTGAGAAGAAGCTAAGTAATAAGATGGTTAGATTAGTAAAAGTCTAGTGGAATGATGATGAGTGGGACTATACTTGGGAAACAGAGGGCATGATTAGGGATACTTATTTTGACTTGTTCGGTGGTATGTTTCACAACTATATTATATGTTTGATGTTTGCCTTATCGTAATTTTAAGGACAAAATTCTTTAAGGAGTTGGGTCTATAACAACCCTAATTCTAATTAACATTATTTAGGATATTTAATTAGATAAATTAAATAAAATAATGTAAAAGGTTAAGGAGAGTGAGATTTGATAACTAATAAGGGTTGTGTCTTAATGAATGAGTTAGTAAGAATGGTTTAAAACTTGACAAGAAGGAGAAATTATGGTAAGGGTAAAATGGTAATAAGTCACATTTCACAACTAAAACCCTTCATCCCTCACTAACTCATTACCACTTCATTCAAAAAAACAAAAATAGTAAAAAAGGTCGGCCATTGCTAATGAATCCAAGAGAGAGTAAAGCTAGGGAAAACAAGATCAAAGCTTAGTGGAATCAAATCAATTACAAATCTCAACCTTCTTAAACCTTTCAAAGTGAATAATAATTATATGTCCCATGTTTTAATTGTTATTTTTGATTTTAAGTATAAATCCAATTATTTTGCTCATATTATGCCTTGTATGATAGTTTGAATGATTATATGCTTATTGGTGATTTTTTTTAAGAGAAACGTGTGATCCTCTAAAGTAGAGGTGATCACCCATGTATAAAGACACACATACACACAAATATATATATGTATATATCATCGATAACAAAGGAGCTGCCAACATGCCCGGTAGGTGACAACTTATAACACAAAAATCTAAGAAAACAAAACTCAAGTAACTTCTTGAATGAGCTCCGGCAAAGCCACCGCCCATTACACCTCAATATCGAACTTCGGCAAAGGCCACCGTAAGATAATGAAGTGTTATAAGTACCCAAAATAATCCATGGCGCATCCAAGTGCACAAATAAGATCAACAAGCAGCTCTACCAGAGAATGAAAGCCTCATTGCAAACACAGATGATCTGGATCTAAAATATGAAATCTCTCCAAACAACGATTCTACGACTAGCAATCTTGTAATCCTGGTGACATCAACCCTGAAACCTTGCAAATATCATTCTAGCATCATATTTAACCTAAACATGTAAATTCAGATAGAACTATATAAAAATATAAGAATATTACACATAAGTATGTAAATAAAATTTATATACATATATGTATTAATGAAATAAAAGTAATAAAACTAAATTTAAAAATATAAGGCGGCAAAGAAACTATGATAAAAGATAGACTAATAAAAGGTTCAAAATTCATTATGCAAACATCTTTACTTACTCTAATGTTATGAAATTATGATCACGAAATTAAAAGGCATAAAATTAACAAAATATGTAGTTATATATGTATAAAATTTTGAAAATCTAAAAAACATTAACATTATGCTCCTTGAATCAAAGAACATTATGATAATCGGTAAAAAAATCATCCGAATTCAAGTGAATGCTAATGTTGTAATTACTAATGTTAAAAATATTGTTTTTTTGTTTAAATAACTCAATGTTTTTTCTAACCTTATTAAGATAATCTTTAAAATGATTATTTTTAGCAAATTTATATTTTGAATTTGGGATCCAATTGAAACAAAATGATGCTATTGTAAATAATAATCTGTTAATATGACTATTGTTATTATTAAATAGTATCTTATTTCTCTCAAACCAAATATACCAACATATTATAATGAGTAAAGTGTCTAGTAAAAATCTATTTCCTTTTTAAATTTAAATCTTAAGTTATTCCAGTAAAATTCATAATTAATTACTTTAGTTGCAAGAATAAAGTGTTTTAAGAGTATTATTAAGAATGCAACAAGTATCCTTACAATCATAATATATATACTTAATATCTTCAAAATACAATTTACAAAAAGTACAATTATTATCAGTTTGCAAATTCTTTCTTTGTAAAAGTCTGATGGTATTTAAATTCCCATACATGATCAACCACATATGAATCTTAGCTTTTAGAGGTGCATTTGATTTCCAGATAAGATCAAAGACGACACTAGTAACACACAAGAAATTAAGAAATTTATGCAATGAATTAGAAGTTAATTTCTTACTTTTATCCCATTCCAAGTTAATAATATCATTTTTGTTATCAATATTGTATAAATTCAATCTTGCACATAACAAAGAAAATTGCCTATATGTTGTGCCTTTTAAGATTCTATTAAAACTAAAGTTCCAAGGGGATCATTATTTGAAGAAAAAACATCTTTAACTAAAGCATTTTGAAAGCTACATTTTTCAAAAAGCTCTTTAAATTCAACCCTAAGAGGAGTGACTGATAACTAAAGATCATGCCAAATAGTAGTATTATTACCTGAGTGAACAATCATATTAGTACAAAGGTTATAAATATCGTGACATTTTAAAGTTAATTTCCAAAAATTAAACAATTTAATGTTAACCGAAGGTGTAATTTGGTATAAATTATTACTACCATTATAATAATACTTAGAAAAAATTTCTTTCCAAATAGAATTATCATGTATAGCCTTAAATTTCCACAACCACTTCTCTAATAAAGGAAAATTCATGTTACGTAAATTAATAACACCTGATCCTCCCTCCTTTTTCGATTTACAAATGGTTTCCCAATTAACTAAACATTTTATATTATTACTAGGATTATCACCACTCCATAAAATGTCTCTTCTAATTTTATCAATATCATTGATCACCCATTCTTGAAAAAGGTGCATAGACATCGAATAAATAGGAAGAGCAGATAAAATAGAATTGATGAGAACTAATCTACCTGCTCTTAATAAAAACCTTCTATTCCAATTGGATATTCTATTTTTAATTTTTTTAATTATAATTAAGCTGTCATCATGTTTAAGCTTAGTTGGTCTAATCAAAAATCCTAGATAATCAATAGGAAAATTCATGGTTTTACAATTTATTGTATTAGCTACTAAACCCTCAACCATATCAACGTCATTTAAAACTAAAACCGACTTCTATCAAAATTAATTTTTAGACCTAAAAGAAGTTCAAAGCTGTATAAATAAATTAAATTTAAGCGTAATGATGTGATTAGGCAAATGATAAGTAAATAATAAGATATCATCCGCAAATTGAAGAATAAATGTCCGTAATGTGAAATTTCGCTACCAACGCACCCGAAAGATCCATTACCAATAGCTTGTTGATGAATTTATGAAATTTAATTACAAATTTTAGTAATATGTTTGAGTTAGAAAACCTATCATATGATATGCAAATGACTTTAAATTTTAATATGATGTTCGAAACATTATTTTGGAAAGTGGGTTTTTAATATCATAATTTTTTGATTTAATGGGAATAGTTGGAGAATTTTCTAAGGTTGAAAAATGAGATATTTTTGGTTTTAATTATTTAAAATAATAAAATTATGTTTTTGGTTCCAAAATTTTTATACATTAAGTGTTATAATAAATTGTATTTAATGTTTGGGAATTTTTTCCAAGTGTTTGTGTTTTAATATGAATTATTTGAGCTAGAAAAGCTTAATTATTGTCATTAAATATTAATATAAAAGTTGTGGATTACAAATTGTTTTGGGAATGATAAATCCGCCATATGGTAGTTTTTTGGAAAAGAATTTTGATAAGGTAATTATTAAGCAATAAGATTTTGATAAACAATAAAGGTTGGTGAAAATAAATTACTTTTAATGGCATAAAAACAGTTTTCCTATAGATTACAGTTGTGCTACGATGATAGTCATGATACCGCTTCATCTCTCCGCCAATATCAAATTCATTGTCAATCTGGAGTGATACATATGACAAGTGTAGTTAGTGTGGAATGGATTTGTCTGGGTCGAAGGGCAAAGTCAAGCATCATAGTCGACATCATGCTTTTTGGAGAAGGCATTGTTGCATAGCGTAAGTGCCACATTTTATATAAGTAGGAATGCTGTTGCTTATATATAACATGTTCAACCCCAATGTCTTTGAAGATACTTATAGAGGCAATATCAATGCCACACATTTTGGGATGACTCTGAAGGGAAAGGAAGCCACGTTTTTAACCTGGGTAATAATGCCATATTTTATCATTCGGCTTTATCCCGTGACGCCTTTGTTACTTGTTGCCTATTTTCGAAGAGGGCTATGGTGCCACTTCTATTAACATCGGCTCTAATGATACTTCTTATTTCCTTTAAAGTAGTGATACCAAAATTTATCTATATCGACGGTATTCTTTTAAGGTTTTATAGTATGTTATACGAAGTGGTTGACTTTGAATATATACCCTTGTGTTTATAAATCAAAGACTTTATCATATTTTTATATTGAAGAAGGGCATTGAACGTAGTGGTGATAATGGTGTCGAGCTTTACCAATATATAACATTATATTGCTTTGGCCTATGTTTGGAGGGGAGAAGACTCTAATCGACTTAATCTTTGTCGCGTTATATCAATATAATGGCTTTATATTGTTTTGGCTTTATAGCTTATAGTTCTGAAGTGAGATAACTTACAATTGGCTTCGAAATTCATCAACATTGTTTTATAAACAATCATATATCGTTGCATAAATATTTTGGGATAAAATAAAGGGCTATATTTTCCTTGTTTTAATGGTATGATTTCAAGAGTTAAATCATTTATAAGATATATATTGTTATCCCACCTTTTGATCAAGGTCGGAATATCAACAAGCTGGCGGGAAAGGATGGATATCAGGATTGGGGATCGGTTGCAATCAAGGTTATGATGGTTAATGACAAAATTTGACCAAACTCAGATTAGGGTGAAATTGGTAGAAAATGAAGAGCAAGGCTAGAAGAGGCTATGTTTCAAGTTTCAAGTCAAATGGGATTCAGTTACTCAAGATAATGATGGATACGTATGCAAGAGAACCTCACATTTCATATCGGCATGATTTCATATCCATCAGAATGGATACGAATTCATCCTTCGTATCGATCATGAACAACTAGTTACTTTCTTATCCATCAGGAGCTGTTCTGATTCATATCCACCAGGTAAGGCTTCATTCGTACCCATCCTAAGATTGAGTTTCGTATCCATCTGTTGGCCCTTCCAATCCCTGTTTCAAATCCATCACCTTGCGACCTTTTCGTATCGATTAAGAATGCATTCTCCATGCTTATTTTGTATCGATCAACACGTACAGGATCGATATGAAATATACTCCTGGAATCGATACAAAAAGGGCATGAATTGATGGATGCAAATGTAATGATGCAAGCAGTTGGATACGAACGTACCAATGCGAAACTATGGGTACGAATGAGCACGAAGCATGGATAAGAATGAAGAATGTGCACGATTCAAGGGAAGAAACGTTCAGCACGGCATGGAATGTGGATCGAGCCTTGAAAATAGAGTCACGTCATCAACGCGCACGTGCATGGTGTCGATATGAACAGTTATCGATACGAAATGATCGATGCAAACCAACAGCACTACATTTTGAATCGATCATATCTGGAGATATACAAGTCTAAATGCTAT
The DNA here is from genome assembly GCA_030765085.1 of Allium cepa. Taxonomy (NCBI): domain Eukaryota; kingdom Viridiplantae; phylum Streptophyta; class Magnoliopsida; order Asparagales; family Amaryllidaceae; genus Allium; species Allium cepa. The sequence continues at coordinate 173,824,038 of CM060932.1, forward strand.
GAAATTTTCATAGGAGCTTACATATAAGCAAAAGAAGGTTCAAGCCAAATTTCGACTCCATTAGACAAAATCTTGATCGATACGAATTACTTTCAAATCGATCACGGATCGAGTCAAAATTGCCTGGGATCGGTCGCGTGGGCCTACTCACGTGCCAGAAGAAGTCTCTCGAGGTTTGAGCGACATATTTGCTGCCTAGGCCTATAAATAGCACCTCAGAGCCTACGAAAAAGGGACCTTTTGGTTATCCGACGTCCAGACTCCACCGAAAACATCTTTGCACTACAAGGTTGCTGTTGTACTCGAATTTTGTCACTGTAATCCGCTGTAACCGGTTGTAACCAGCAAGGAAAATCAATAAAAGATTAACTTTTGAAATGGACATAGGCCGGAGATAGCCGAACCATTATAAATCTTATGTCTCTGTCTATTTCTTTCTGTTTGAAGTTTATTATTCTTCATTTTTTATCCTCTACACAACTTGGATCTGTGATTTGTGATCATTTATTGCTGATCCGTGTTCATACACTGGTGCTTTCATGATATTTGGGGTTTGTGACCAGTTTTGGCATAAACACATTGGTGCTTCCACTAAGAACAGCTAACTCAGGGATTCTACTACTTGGAAGTTGAATTTGAAGGCGTATGGATTCAAATCCGAAAAGATATGACAAGGCAATCAAGTAGAAGACAAAGAGCGGAGAGAAGTCATCATGAAGGAAGCTAGGACGCATCATCAGGGGCTAATCAAACTTCATCTTTCAACATTAGAGATGAGATGGAGATGACGATGGGAGCTATGCATGAAGAGTTTCTGAAAAGACAAGAGGAAATGATGTAGAACCTCCTCAGACAGTTTGGACAGGTAGTGACAGCTAGAGCTTCAGGATTTCAAATCCATGAAGCTGGAGCAGAAGGACCAAATAGGCAATCGAATGGAGCAGCTCAACAAGGCGTAATCCCTAATCAGCACACAACTGCTAATCTGGATGAATCCAGGCTTGGGGGCACGCCACTTGGTAACGATGGACCAATTCATGTAGAAATTCCAGGTGACACCGCACAATAAGATGCTGGCAGGAATATAGGAGTGTGTGATGAAGAGTACGTGCCGGAATTCCCTCAGAGACTCGGGAGAAACCCTTGACGGACAACATTGGATTGACTGAGATTATCAGGAGAACTATGCATGGAGGATTGAAAAACAGAGATATGGAAGGATTAACAGGAGTCCGTTTACTCATGAAATCAGAATGGCTCGGAACCCACCAGAGTTCAAGCTACCTACTCTTGAGGTATACAATGGCAAGGCCGATCCAACTGATCACTTGATGAGGTACACGAGATGGATATAGCTAGGGGCATCGGAGGAAGTGATGGCCCAATGTTTCCCTCTGTACTTGATGGATATAGCTATTATGTGGTTCAGACAGTTGGAAGACGGATCTATCAGGACATTGATAGATTTGGTGGACAGGTTTCTAAAACAATTTCGGGTTCATATCAAAAGGCCGAAGAACATAATGACACTAACATCGGTAAAGCAAAGGACAGAGGAATCGCTCAGATCTTTCTTAACTCAGTTCAATAACGGTTGCTTCAGTGGACTGGCCGGGTCCATCGATGGTTTTCATGGCAGCAGTGTCAGGAGTCAAAGAGAATTCGGATTCCAAAGCGTCTCTAATATGAGACCCACCAATGGATCTTGGGGAATTCTTTCATGAAGCTGAGAGATTCCTTCGGTAGGAAGATGCATGTTAAGGTACGAAGTTAAAGGAGGTGAACGCGGCTGAGGATGAAGGTCCATCCAGCAGAGGCTTGGATAAAGATATAGATAAATGAAAACAGAAGTTGGATGATGAATCAGGAAAAGATAGGAAGCGGTGGAGAGAGCCAAAATTTTCCACTTACATAGGATTGAATGAGACGTTAGAACGGATATTCATGGAAACTCGAAATCGCCTTCCCTACCGAAGGCCAGCAAGGAGAGAACCCTCAGAATGTGAAAGGGCATCATGAAGGCACTGTCTCTTCCACGATTTGGACGGACATGATACCAACAGATGAAGGCATCCAAATGATATAATTGAGGAGCACGTAAGGAATGGACTGTTGCGATAATATGTTGGAGCTCGGAAAGCCGAAGTGGTACAGGAGCATCCACCGTGTACCTCAAATAACAATGGCGCAAGGCCCAGGAATGATGGTCGGTTGGTTATCAACTGACAAAGATGATGTGGGATAAGTAGCAAACTATGGCCCCGAGGCATGCTCTGAATAATGATAAACTGTGATGCTATGGTTTGTGAAATCTGTTTTTTCTTTTTGGATTCGACGCTCGTTTTTTCTGGTTTGGTTTTCGAGTTTGGTTTGAACTACCGATTTTGTTTGTTTTCTGGTTTGGACTTTTGTTTGGACGATTGTTTTCATGTTTGGATATTGGTTTGGATTTCTAATGTGGATTTTCGGTTTTCTAATTTGATCTGGATTTCGCATTGGTCTTTGATTGGATGTTTATCTGGTTTTTGGTAAATGGTCAACGGGTATGGATTATACATGGAAAGAAGTAAGTCGCTTTGTCCGGGCATGGCGAATCGACTTATTCAGGTTGTTGAGTATGGACTATGCTCGACAATGGTCCGAAGAGACCAGGATTCGGCTTAGGACTTAGGCCCTATATTATCGGTTACTATTTCAGGTCATCGAGTATGGACTATGCTCGGCAAGGGTCCAGAACGACCAGAATTTGGCTTAGGACATAAGCCATGGCATTACTCAGCGTTCCGGGACACAGGACCACGGACACCATGGCATTTGTTGGCTCAGGTTGTCGAGTATGGACTACGCTTGGCATGAACTCAGAGTGGTTATGGATATGAATATCTGCAATGAACAATTAAGGATTTGGATATCGACCCAGAGAGGCCCTGGATTCGGTTATTGGATAAGGATGGATTAGGACCCAGTTATCGGGTTCGGATAGATATGGGATTGGCTAAGGCTTTGGTTACTAGATTTGGAATTGGACATCGACTCGGATCATTCAAGAACGATGCATTCGGATTGGACGGCTTGGTAATGGATTGGATTATGAATCGGATGGTATGGCTATAGATGGAATATGGACTTCAGATGTTGGATTCGAAATTATTAAAAACACACCTTCTTACCATAAGGCATGTTTTGGGGGGAAAATTTATCCCACCTTTTGTTCAAGGCCGGAATATCAACAAGCTGGCTGGAAAGGATTGATATCAGGATTGGAGATCGGTTGGAATCAAGGTTATGATGGATAACGACCAAAATTTGACCAAACTCAAATTATGGTGAAATTGGTAGAAGATGAAGAGAAAGGTTAGAAGTGGCTAAGTTTCAAGTCAAACGGAATTCAGTTGCTCAAGATAATGATGGATAAGTATGCAAGAACCTCACATTTCGTATCGGTATAATTTCACATCAATCAGAACGGATACGAATTCATCCTTTGTATCGATCATGAAGAAGTTGATGCTTTCGTATCCAGCAGGAGCTGTTCCGACTCGTATCTACCAGGTAAGGCTTCATTCGTATCCATCCTAAGATTGAGTTTCGTATCCATCTGTTGGCCCTTCCAATCCCTATTTTGTATCCATCACCTTGCGACCTTTTCATATCGATCAAGAATGCATTCTGCATGGTTATTTCGTATCGATCAACACGTACAAGATCGATACGAAATGTACTCCTGGAATCGATATGAAAAAGGGCATGAATTGATAGACGCGAATGTAACGATGTAAGCAGTTGGATATGAATGTACCGATGCGAAAGTATGGGTACGAATGAGCACGAAGCAAGGATGCGAACGAAGAATGTGCACGATTCGAGGGAAGAAATGTTCAGCACGACATGAAAAGTGGATCAAGCCTTGAAAATAGAGTCACGTCATTAATGCGCACGTGCATGGTGCCGATACGAACAGCTATGGATACGAAACGATCGATGCGAACCTAGAGCACTGCATTTTGAATCGAACATATCTTGAGATATACAAGTCCAAATGCTATGAAATTTTCACAGGAGCTTAAGTACAAGCTAAAGAAGGTTCATGCCAAATTTTGACTCCATTGGACAAAATCTTGATCGATACGATTTACGTTCGTATCGATTACGGATCGAGTCGAAATCGCCTAGGATCGATCGCATGGGCCCAATCACATGCCAGAAGAAGTCTCCTGAGATTTGAACGATATATTTGCAGCCTACACCGATAAATAGCACCTCAGAGCCTACGGAAAAGGGACCTTTTGGCTATCCGACGTCCAGACTCTACGGAAAAAATCTTTGCACTACAAGGTTGTTGTACTCGAATTTTGTAACTGTAATCCGCTGTAACTAGTTGTAACCAGCAAGGAAAGTCAATAAAAGATTAGCTTTTGAAGAGGACGTAGGCTGGATATAGCCGGACCATTATAAATCTTGTGTCTCTGTCTTTTTCTTTCCGTTTGAAGTTTATTATTCTACGTTTTTTATCCTCTACACTACTTGGATTTGTGATTCGTGACCATTTATTGCTTATCCATGTTCATACACTGGTGCTTTCACGATATTTGGGGTTTGTGACCAGTTTTGGTGCAAACACATGTTTACAAGGAAATAAAAAGGGTATTTAGCCTAGGATTTTACTAAATAAATTAGTTTCTTACCACCTTTAAATAAATAGTGATAGGATGAATTGACTCAAAGACTAGAAAACTATATGGGACTTGTGTAGGGTAGCGCCTTATACATCAGCTGTTGTCCCTAGTTGATATAAGTCCAAAATTCCAGTGCATAGGGCTTTGTCATGAATAAGACTAAAAGTGGATTTACACACAGAAAGGAATACACAAAGATGAAACAGGTTATTGGTGAGCCCACAAAAACATTAGGATAGAGTGACCATGAGAATAGTAAGCCATGGACAGACCGTCTAATTGTCTTCTAATAGTATGTTAGACAATATGATATATTTGGTAGGCCCAGGTTAGTCATAGGTTTGTAATTACCTTAAGAAAACTATGATTTGGGACGTATAGTCTATTGATTTTGATAGTTTAGTCATGATTACCCATGTTGTAAGCATGAAAATTATTGTTTATATTGTCTATTTTAACCAGTTTGTTTGCAGGAATTTGATTTGTAGAAGATATATTTTGAAAGGGATATAAGTGAGGGGAAAACCCATTTCGATCAATGGTGTGGTCTCACTTAATATCTATAAACCGAGATGGCATATTGTTATTCACACATGGGTTTTTTCTGACTCGAAGTTTCTGTTTTCCCCGTAAACTCATGAATGCTCAAAATTTGATTTGAGCTGTTTGGGTTGAAAGTGACAGTGCTATAGGATCGTGTAATATGGATGTATCTATAAATTACTTGTGTTGAATATAAACTAAGTAAACAAACAAAGCATAAAAGTAAATGGCACTAGAGATTTTTATGTTGGTTTGAACTCCCGTTCTAAGTCGATTCCCAGACTACTTCTAGAACCAAACTAGCAACCCTCTCTTAACCCGAAGGAATATGTTTACACCACATGAGTAACCGAAGAGGACTTTTACCTCCTAAGCAAACGAAAGGGACTTCTACAACTTAAGCAACCGAACATGACTTCTTTATAAATAAACAAAAGTATTTGATTGTATTATGCTCTTTAAAAGCACCGATAAGTCAATAAAGTACAATCTTCCTATAATCTTCTTCTTTATGATATATAGTGTAATATGCTTGAAGAATGTGGAAGATAGAGTGAACAACGATCAGAGATTGTATGTATTTTGAGTGCAAATGGTAAAAAGAGAATAAGAGGTAAGAATTCAAGAAAACGAAAACCAGTTAAGTAAATTGTTTGTTGAATTCTAAACTCTATTTATAGAGTTTTAAGAGTTGCAATCATTGACGAAAAAGAATGATGAAAAGGAACGGATGCAACTTTTAGAATATAAGATGTTTCTCTTCGTTGAAGAGAAGCATCCGTTCAGAAAAATAGCCATTATTGATAACCAGCCATCTGAATTTTTCAATTCAGCCATCTGATTTAGTTTAAATTCGATACTACAAGCAAACATGCCATTTTTGGTCTTATTCAGCCATTTGAATGTTTTCATTTAGCTGGTTAAAACTGCATAGAAAAATATTCTATGTTTCAGTGGTCAGATGGCTTTATGGTGACATTCAACCGACTAAATATAGCCTGCTTTATGCATTTGCATGGTTTGTGTACGTGTTAGTGTGTGTATTACCATATCGAGAGATTTTAACTTATTTCTAATAATGTACAGACTATAAACAAAAGAATAAAAACTTCATATCTTTCTGAATCCGAATCTGCAATGAATCTCCTGCATAAATGATTAGTACACAAGAATATTGACTTATATAGTTGTCATAATCAAAACATTGAAAATCGAGGTTTTAACATTCTCCACCGTTTTGATGATGACAACTACATAAATGTGAATATAATAAACAATTTATATTTACATGAAACTTTTGTGAATGCTCCCCCTGTCTATATGCACAGAATTTTTTTTAACAATTTTATACCAAATTTCTCCCCCTTTGTCATCGAAAAAAAGTGGAGATATATAAAAAACTACAGATAACATAAAACATAATTAAACAAAAACATAGTAGTCATAACATCACAGATACATAGTCACAGCATCATATAGTGTAACATCCCAAAAATTTATCAATTTAAATTAATAATATATTTAAACCCTTGGAATTTAATTTGAAAATAAATTGGAAAAAAATCTTAAACAAATAAAATAGGTGAAAATTAGATATGAATAAAATTCCAATTTTATTTTTAGTTTAAAATATTGAAATAATAAATGTTTTAAAAAGTCATTTGAATTTAAAATCTTATATATATGTATATTACATATATAAGTAGGGTTGAATACATATTGAAATTTAATTTAAAATTATTCAAGATATGTGTGAATATATAAATAGACATAAATGCTTATATTTCAAGTTTGTTGAAATTTGAATTTGAATTTAAAATGAATGTTTTAAAAATAAGTAGCATTTAAAATCATTAAGATGTAATGTATATAATGTAAATATTGGCTAAAAACAATTCGTTTAACATTGCATATATACATAAATGAATAAGGGGGTGTAATAAATGAATATGATATAAAAGTTTATTAAAAAAATTCTTTTGCCTTGTAAAAATCACAAATGTTAAATATACATTCACATGGGAGATGGAGTAAAGAAATTAACAAAATTTAGATCTCATGATTATTGTTTACAAATGGCATTCAGCATCATTACTTGAATAAAATAATCAAATTAAAAATTATAGTAAACTTTTCAGCTTTCAATTTCAAATTATTTAGCTACCAAATCTCTGAAAGTTTAGTAACCAAAAGATTTAGCATTCCAAACTCCAACACTCAAGAAAAAAAATCAGAAAGAAAGAAAAAAACTGCCAACCCTTATTCTTCAATTCAATAGCTAAAATCTGAAATCCTTCTTAAAGCATCAAGTTGTAGTGCATGTTTCCATCGCTCAGGTAGATTTTTAACTTTATAGTTTAATGAATTTGTTGTTTCAAAAATTAGGTTTTAACGCAAACAAAATTCAAAACTGCATATTAGTTTAAAAGGGAGCTTCAGGTTTTGCAGTGCAAAGTCTTCTGGAAATAAATTAAGGCGAGTGATCAAAGATTTTATCTATTTCTGGTTTTCAAGTTGTAGAAAAAAAAAGCTTCTCTGTTGTTCAACTGCAAGTAATTAAAAACTGCTGTTATTGATGAACTAAGTAGATGAATACAACAAATATTAATCAAAGATCTGTAATTCTAACTTGTAGATCTAAACTCCACAATTTGAAGTAGAAAAAGAAGAAAATTTACAGGCCTTCATCCCTATCTTTTGAAACTGTCAGGAAACTCTTTGCCTTTAGGAAAAATGTGAGTAAACCTTTGATTTTTTTTTTCAATCTATTGTTGATTATATGAATGCCTAAATGATGCAAAAAACTTTGCATGTGAATGAATTGTTGTGCTTGTATTTTTCTTTGCCTAGAAATGTTATTTTCTTTTTCTGTTCTTCTGTTTGCTTTAACTCTCTGGTTTACAGTGTAAACCATGCCAAACTAAAAACCCTTTCCCTCTATTTCTATTGAATTTGAATGATAAACTATGGTTTTGACATGCATTGTGTTTCAGTAATTAATCAAAGCAAAGTTTTATAGTTTCTTTTTTCTAGAAACTGTGAAAACACAATCATATTGAGTCTCTGGTTTACTGAGTAAACCATATCAAAATCCAAATCTCTCTCTCCCCCATTTCTTCTGAAAAATGGATTGTAAAACAAGTTAAAGTATGGTTTTAACACTACATTGTGTTCCAGTAAAAATTGAAGCGAAGTCATATAGATTTTTTTACTGGAAACTGTGAAAACATAGTTACATTTAAGTATCAGGTTTATAGAGCAAACCATGCTAAATTCAAGATCTTTCTCTCTATCCTTCTCTGAAATTAAAGTATAAACAAATTAAAGTGATGTTGGACATGCATTATGTTTAGTAACAGATCAAAAACAAAGCAACATGTTTTATTCTTTTCTAGAAAATGTAACACACGGTCACAATCCAAATAAGCAAGAAATTCGAACATCACAGATTTTTATTTCAGTAATATTATTTGAATCCCCTTCAACAATGAGGATTTTAGAAAAAAAAAAAATTTCATTAACTTTTCACTGAGATATTGGGGTTGATCAGAAAAATGCATTTTTGTCAAAATCAGATGATCCAAACGATGGTGGGCCTCGAGTTCGTCGTCATAGTTACATTGGATGTTCGAGATTACTAGAAAAATACGAGTAGATTTTATATATCCTTAAATTCTAATTCGAGATCAAATTAGTGTTTAAGAACCCATTTCGGTTCATGTACGAAATGATGGTGCTGCGCCATCAATGGGTGATCGGACTACGTGTCAATGGTGCCAATCGTGGCGTCTAACGTGGGCGAAGCCTTGGGAAAGTTTTGGTGACCGCTGTCGGTCAGAGGAGGTGTGGCGTGAATGTTTTCTGATGATGTTATGTTGTGCTAATTTTGGTCGAGGAGCTCGTTTTTGATCGTGGATAATGATCGTGCTTTGGGGTGGCTCGATGGGTCGAGAACGTTGTCGTCGACCTAACGACGGTCGTAATTTTAGCCAGTGATGACCGGGACGGTGTGCACATTTCACACGGCCTTGATTGTATCAGCAGTTTGTTTTTGGAGGTGACGACATTTAACTCGAAGCACAACGCGGGGATTAGGGGGAGAAAGCTCGAAGCCAAGCTCGTGTCATTTAAACGTTGCATCAGGTTGTTTTAAAAAGACATAAACAAATTTTTGTAAAAAAATGTTACTCGGGTGAATCTACGTAGAAACTCGAAGCTGGGGAGGTGTTTTCCTCGGGGACAACTCGAGGCAGTCTTGGGTTGGTCATGAAAATAGCAAAAATCCAGTTTTTAACTAAATTTTTAAAACACAAGTTAAATAATTTCCTGAATCCACTCTTTAGATATTAATGATAGTTGTTAGTGGAATATTAGGTAAATGGTATTGAAACAATTATTTGAAATTTATGAAGTTCAAAGATATTTTTAAATCCTATATTTTCTTTTAAATAAAAGTTGTTTTAAAATTTAACTTAATAAAAATTTAGAAGTAAATCAAATATTCAAGTGTTAACTTTAAACCAAATTTATTTATAACGATGAAATGGTAATTAACAATTAATGTTGTGTAATGACTTTATACTTAATAATTAATTAATTAAAGAATAGTCAATTAATAAAAGTAATTAAACTTAATCAGTTAACAATTAAGAATTAATAAATTAAGATAATTAATAAAGGAATAATTAATTAATAAAGTTGATTAAGATTTAATTAATTCATAATTAAGTAAAATTAAACATTGATTTAAAATAATTAATAAAGATAATTATTTGGTTAATTCACTTTAATCACATTCACCTTAATCGAAGATGATTGACTATCAACAAAAGTTGTGCACTTGATTGATATTTCTGTTGTGATACTGTGAGTGCTTTGTGCTGAACTATGATTTGTGACTTGTTTCTATGTGTATGTGAAAACCTTTTGCTCGTAAAACGGCATTTAAACTTCGATGCGATAGGGAGTCGGATTTCAGTTAGTTATCCGAAACCCACATCGAACCCTAAATGTGAATCCTTGTAATTGATACACCCACACGTTTTAAAATTGAGCGCTCACTATTCGGATTAGCCGGGAGAGGACCTTTGTGTCATATAACCCATTCCGAATAGTGATTTGACGAAATGGATAACATTTGAAGACGGTATGGAAGACCGGGTGTCTTCGAAAACGATTGGATAACTTATCGATTATCTCTGCACTGAGTTGCTCCGGTATAGAGACCTCCACATGTGATGAGGAGCCCGATCGGAATTTTGGACGCCCGAATTTGCAAGGACTTCTTCATTTATTAGATGAAGTGCTTTCGGTTCTGTTCGAACCCGGAACAGACTTGTATGCTTGTGTGTCTGACACTACACTTTGAGATATGAAGCCGATTTCTTTCAAATACATATCTATTGGTGCTGGAGAATTTATTCTCTTAGCTTAACACCCTTATCTGAGACGTACGAGCTCAGAGGTTATGTAGTTGAAGGTTATCAGCGATATACTCCCAATTTGGTAGAGTGGCATGCTAAGTGCTGCTGTGTGTAGATGATCATTTGTGATCAAAGCATGGCAATCGTGTAAAGCGTAGCTTTGTGGACGAGACCTCATCGGACCTCACACACCGGAAATGGTCGAAACAGGAAAGATGCGGCAAGGTTATGAGGGTCGCGCCCTTTAGGGTATGTCATTTCCTTCTGGAAAAAGGTGGTATCAGTATGGAGCCCAGATACTTACCTATGTGGTTGCTGCAATCTCATTCACTGTGTGGTTGTTGCCTTGTGATGGAGGGCCCTCGGATAAAGGTCGCAAACGACCGGGGAATGGCACAGTCGTCTAGTAGTTATCTAGTTACAGAGGTAACCCGGCCTTGTATTAGCAGAAAACTGGTTAAGTTCTCGGGACGTCCCGCCAGAGGCGTACCCATGTGTCATAGGAAGTTTCTTAGCCTGACCATTAGTTGAAAATCCAATTCCCAATACGAACCCGGTACGATTTTAGTTGTAGAACCTGCCATTTGACATGGCAGCTATAGTAGGCATAGTATCATGGTACCTATGCTAGCTAAGATTAATATTCTACTTTTGAAATGTTTTCACACTATGCGCTAGTAATAATATCAAAGAATTGTCTCGTATTAAGAATGTTTGACTATCATAAGGGGAAATCTCCCCCAAGTGTGTGATTGCGTTGTGTGTGTCCCGGGAAGCCTTATGGTAGTTTCATTTTCCAAAAGCATGAACGGTTTTCTTTTAGAATCTGTTTTATTTAAAAGCAACTATCTTTGTTTACTCATACCAGTCCCATGACCGACCTTGCTTATCTAGGTGAAACGTGATGGGGGGTTCTCGCTTTTTGTTTGGTGGCAAGCAGGAGACTCTTACCCCCACATGTCCTCTTTAAGAGGTTGGTTAGCCGTAAGGCGTGACAGTCGAAAGGATGGCCGTAAAAGAAAGGGCAGGGTACCGATGTCTGCCACGGCGGGGCTGGGATGGTTGAAGAGCCTACCGGTCGAGATTTGCCGCTGTTGATGGTTGAAAAGCCTAGACCGTGACATGTGGTATCAGAGCTAAAGGTTGAGTAAGAACTTTAGCTACGGAGTATAACACATTAGATGGCTCATTAGAGACTGGGTGAAGTATACCCTAGAATGAGTATAACTAAGACAGAAACCTCAAATTATCTTAGTCTATTTCCTTTAACTTTGATATTCCTTAAGATATCTCATTCGAATATCTAAATCAACTTTCTTACTAATTATAGATAGTAAGGATGAGCGGACGAAGAGGAAGAGCTGGGGGGCGAGGAACTGCCACAGCACCTAGCCAAGTTCCCCCTACACCAGAAGCAGCTTTATCTACTCAGCATCTGCCGAATCTGGCTGATTTATACAAGAGTTTCTCAAGGCTTGGTGGTAGACCATTCACCGACAAGGAGTCGATTGTTGAGGCCCAAGCATGGATCTGATCATGTGAAAGATTCTTTAAAGGGCTAAAGCTGCAAGATGATCAGATGCATCTCATAGCTTCTTGGCAACTTCAAGAGGAGGCCTTAGCATGGTGGAAGACAGTCACTGTTGATGAACCAGAAGGCGAGTTTACTTGGGAGAGACTTAAAGAAGTATTTGAGAAGCACTACATGCCATCAGCCGGGAACTCGAATGTACAAGAAATTCATGGACTTAAAGCAGGGGAGTTTGTCATTCGAGGAGTATCTAAACAAATTCAATGAATTGTCTCGTTTCGGTCCAGAATTGGTGAACACACCTTTGAAGAAGAATGAAAGGTTCATTCATGGGATGAATAAGAAGTTTCACGAAAGGATGATAGGCCACGTCAAAGAATCTTTCTCATATTTGGTTGATATGGGTTACCAATATGCTACATTCGATATGCAAGAAGCCCCGTTGGAGAAAGGAAATTCGAGCAATCAAAATTGGAAGACGAGGAAATTTGGAGGCAAGAAACCATGGCACGGTAAGGGGATAAAGAAGAGCAATCAAGGAAGCACAGCTGAGAATGTCACTTGCTATAATTGCTTAGAGAAGGGTCACTATTTTAGCAGACGTACGAAGCCTCAGAGACAAGTCAATCAATCCGTTCAAGCAAAGCCAAAGAAATGCTATTATTGTCAGAAATTGAGACATGAAGTTAAGGACTGCCCAATCATGAAGCAAGCACAGACAGCCAAGGTGTACACAATCAAAGACAAACCCGCGATCTCAATAAGCAGACTCTCAAGAATAAATTTCCACTACCCATAATTGATGATCTATTGCACGACGCTTGTTTCTTTTCGAAGATGGATCTAGCCCAAGGGTTCCATCAATTATGAATCGCTGAAGATTGTGTTCATTCGACGGCTTTCAGGGGTCCCAATATGTTCTACGAATGGTTAGTCATGCCTTTCGGTCTAAGCAATGCTCCAGCATACTTTGTAGGTCTTATGACTCATGTGTTCTGGAAAGTATTGAATAAATTTGTGCTCGTATTTATTGATGATATTTTGGTCTATTCCAAGACCGAATAGGAGCATGTCGAGCACCTTAGAATCCTTTTGGAGATATTAAGGAGAAATATTCTATTCGCAAAAAATTTCAAATGCCATTTCTGGGCCAAAGAAGTTAAATTTCTCAGCCATATTGTTAATGAAGAATGGATTTCTGTTGATCCTAGCAAAATTTTTGCTATTCTTGATTGGAGGAAACCTACTACCAAAGGAAGTTCGAAGCTTTTCAGGAGTTGAAGAAGAGATTAACCACCGCTCCTGTTCTCGCTATTATCAACGGGAACTAGGGTTTATCTGTTTATACCGATGCTTGTGGTAAAGGCTTGGGTGCAGTATTGATGTAGAATGGGAAGGTAATTGCCTACGCAAGTAGACAATTACGTCCTCGTGAAAGAAATTATCCAACACATGATTTGGAGCTTTTAGCTGTTATCTTCGCTTTAAAAATATGGCGACATTATCTTCTGGGCAAGAATCTTTTCAGCTTACTTAACAATCTACGAATTTAATTTAATTTCACTTAACTTAACAATATACTTATCGAACTCTCTTTATTTCTAGGTGAAAAATTTGAATTATTCACCGACCACAAATCTTTGAAATATCTCTTCACCCAGAAGGATCTGAATTTGCGACAACAACGTTGGTTGGAATTTATGGCATCTTATGACCTAGACATTCTATATACGCTTGGAAAAGCCAATGTAGTTGTCGACGCCTTAAGTAGAAAGCATGCTATTCTTGCTCACCTTGTCATTGCTCCTACTCTTCTTGAGATAATCGCCAACAAGCAAAAAGAGGACAAGTTCCTTCAGGAAATATATGGGAGAATTCGTCGAGGTGAAGATTCTAGTTTTGCATTTGATGATAATGAGATTATAAGGTTGAAAGGCAGAATATGTGTCTCGAACTTCTCTGATCAGAAACGTGAAGTTTTAGATGAATGTCACAAATCTAAGCTTCGCATCCATCCAGGAGTCAATAAAATGTATCATGATATCAAAAGAACTTTCTGGTGGAAGACGATGAAAAGGGACATATCTATATATGTGAGTCGCTGTGCTACTTGCCAACAAATCAAAAGCGACCAAAAGAAAATGGCGGGTTTACTACAGCCTTTAGAGGTGCCCAAGTGGAAATGGGACCAAGTACCGATGGATTTCATCGATGGTTTACCTCGTACTCGAAAAGGAAATGAAGCAATTTGGGTCATTGTGGACCGTTTGACCAAGACAGCTCACTTCTTGCCAGTGAAATCTACCCGCACAGCAGCAAGTTTAGCCGAATTGTATGTGAAAGAAATTGTCCACCTCCACGGCAATCCTAGAAACATAGTGATTGTGATCCGATCTTCACTAGTAGATTTTGGGAGGCGTTTCAAGACGCATTGGGAACAAAACTGAATTTCAGCACTACTTATCACCCACAGTCTGATGGACAGACTGAGAGGATCAACCGAATCTTAGAGGACCTATTGCATGCTTGTATACTTGATTTTGGTGGTTCTTGGGAGGACCATTTGCATCTCGTCGAGTTCTCTTATAACAATAGCTATCAAGCCAGTATAGAGATGGCTCCTTTTGAGGCTTTATATGGTCGTCCATGTCGATCATCGGCATGCTGGATTGAGGCAGGGGATAGACTCGTCCTTGGACCAGATATGATTAAAGAAGCCACAGAGAAAGTTTATTTTATACGGAAGAAATTGAGGACAGCTCAGAGTCGTCAAAAGAGTTATTATGATCGTAGAAGAAGGGATTTGGAATTCCAGATTGGGGACTCTGTCTTTCTTAAAGCATCTCCTATGCGAGGTGTATTGAGGTTTGGGAAGACAGGTAAACTAGCACCACGATATATTGGTCCTTTTCCTATTCTAGAGAGGATTGGTTCTTTGGCCTATTGAGTGCAGTTGCCTAGCTGGTTATCTAGTGTGCATGATGTATTCCACATTTCTAACCTTCGGAAGTATGTGCACGATCCGAATAATATTATTGAGGAAGCTGCTCAACAGGATCTCGACATCACTCCCAATTTAACAGTCAAAAGAGAACCGTTAAAGATTGTGGATCGTGAAGAAAAGCAATTGAGGAACAAAGTTGTGAAGCTAGTTAAAGTTCGGTGGAGTGGCGATCCAAAGGACTGCACTTGGGAAACTGAAGATAATATGCAAAAATCAAATCCCAAGTGCAAAGTGGATATCTCGGCTTAGGCTGGTAAGCCATTTCCTTATTCTTTCTGAATTCGTATATCCTTTGTTTGTTTTTCCCTCTCTTCCAAATTTCGAGGACGAAATTTTCTTAAGGGGGAGGTATCTGTAACATCCCAAAAATTTATCAATTTAAATTAATAATATATTTATACCCTTGGAATTTAATTTGAAAATAAATTGGAAAAAATTCTTAAATAAATAAAATAGGTGAAAATTAGATATGAATAAAATTCCAATTTTATTTTGAGTTTAAAATATTGAAATAATGAATGTTTTAAAAAGTCATTTGAATTTAAAATCTTATATATATGTATATTACATATATGAGTAAGGTGGAATACATATTGAAATTTAATTTAAATTTGTTCAAGATATGTGTGAATATATAAATAGACATAAATGTTTATATTTCAAGTTTGAATTGAAATTTGCATTTAATTTAAAATAAATGTTTTTAAAAATAAGTAGCATTTAAAATCATCAAGATGCAATGTATATAATGTAAATATTAGCTAAAAACAATTCTTTTATCATTGTATACATATATACACAAATGAATAAGAGGGTGTATTCATTTATAAAATGAATATGATATAAAAATTTATTAAAAAAATTCTTTTGCCTTGTAAAAATCACAAATGTTAAATATACATTCACATGGGAGATGGAGTAAAGAAATTAACAAAATTTAGATCTCATGATTATTGTTTACAAATGGTATTCAACATCATTACTTGAATAAAATAATCAAATTAAAAATTATAGAAAACTTTTCAGCTTCCAATTTCAAATTCTTCAGCTACCAAATCTCTGAAAGTTTAGTAACCAAAAGATTTAGCATTCCAAACTCCAACACTCAAGAAAAAAAATCAGAAAGAAAGAAAAAAACTGCCAACCCTTTTTCTTCAATTCAATAGCTAAAATCTGAAATCCTTCTTAAAGCATCAAGTTGTAGTGTATGTTTCCATCTCTCAGGTAGATTTTTAACTTTATAGTTTAATGAATTTGTTGTTTCAAAAATCAGGTTTTAACACAAACAAAATTCAAAACTGTAGATTAGTTTAAAAGGGAGCTTCAGGGTTTGCAGTGCAAGGTTTTCTGGAAATAAATTAAGGCAAGTGAAATCATTTCTGTTAAACATATGAATTTGAGTTTGCTAAACAATATTAAAGCAAGAATTAATCAATTGAATCAATCAGTTGCAGGAGGAATCAAGATCAAAGACTTTATCTATTTCTGGTTTGCAAGTTGTAGAAAAAAAAGCTTCTCTGTTATTCAACTGCAAGTAATTAAAAACTGTTGTTATTGATGAATTAAATAGATGAATACAACAAAGCGTAATCATAGATCTGTAATTCTAACTTATGGATCTAAACTCCACAATTTAAAGTAGAAAAAGAAGAAAATTTACATGCCTTCATCCCTATCTTTTGAAACTGTCAGGAAACTCTCTGCCTTTAGGAAAAAGGTGAGTAAACCTTTGATTTTTTTTCAATCAATTGTTGATTGTATGAATTCCCGAATGTTGCAAAAAACTTTGCACGTCAATGAATTGTTGTGCTTGTATTTTTCTTTGCCTGGAAATGTTATTTTCTTTTTCTGTTCTTCTGTTTCCTTTAACTCTCTGGTTTACAGTGTAAACCATGCCAAACTAAAAACCCTCTCCCTCTATTTCTATTGAATTTGAATGATAAACTATGGTTTGGACACGCATTGTGTTTCAGTAATTAATCAAAGCAAAGTTTTGTAGTTTCTTTTTTTTCTAGAAACTGTGAAAACACAGTCATATTGAGTCTCTGGTTTACTGAGCAAACCATATCAAAATCAAAATTCTCTCTCTCCCACATTTCTTCTGAAAAATGAATTGTAAAACAAGTTAAAGTATGGTTTTAACACTGCATTGTGTTCCAGTAACAAATTGAGGCAAAGTCATATAGTTTTTTTTACTGGAAACTGTGAAAACATAGTTACATTTGAGTATCAGGTTTACAGAGCAAACCATGCTAAATTCAAGACTTTCTCTTTATCCTTCTCTGAAATTAAAGTATAAACAAATTAAAGTGATGTTGGACATGCATTATGTTTAGTAACATATCAAAAACAAAGCAACATGTTTTATTCTTTTTTGGAAAATGTAAAACACAGTCACGATCCAAATAAGAAAGAAATTCGAACATAACAGATTTTTATTTCAGTAATATTATTTGCATCCACTTCAAAAATGAGGACTTTAGAAACAAAAATTCAAATTTTTATTAACTTTTCACTGAGATATTGGAGTTGATCAGAAAAATGCATTTTTGTCAAAATCAGATGATCCAAACGATGGTGGGCCTCGAGTTTGTCGTCATAGTTAGATTGGATGTTCGAGATTACTAGAAAAATGGGAGTAGAATTAATAAATCCTCAAATTTCTAATTCGAGATCAAATTAGGGTTTAAGAACCCATTTTGGTTCACGTTCGAAATGATGGTGTTGCGACATCAATGGGTGATCGGGCTGCGTGTCAATGGTGCCAATCGCGGCGTCTAACATGGGCGAAGCCTTGGGAAAATTTTGGTGACCGCTGACGGTCAGAGGAGGTGGGCCGAGACTGTTTTCTGATGATTTTATGCTGTGCTAATTTTGGTCGAGGAGCTTGTTTTTTATCATGACTAATGATCGTGCTTTGGGGTGGCTCGATGGGTCGAGAACGTCGTCGTCGACCTGACGACGGTCATAATTTTGGCCAATGATGACCGGGACGGTGTGCACATTGCACACGGCCTTGATCTTATCAGCTGTTTGTTTTTGGAGGTGACGACATTTAACTCGAAGCACTACGCGGGGATTAGGGGGAGAATGCTCGAAGCCAAGCTCGTGTCATTTAAACGTTGCATCAGGTTGTTTTAAAAAGACTTAAACAATTTTTTGTAAAAAAATGTTACTTGGGTGAATCTGCGTAGAAACTCGAAGCTGGGCGGTTATTTTCCTCGAGGACAACATGAGGCAGTCTCGGGTTGGTCATGAAAACATCAAAAATCCAGTTTTTAACTAAATTTTTAAAACCCAAGTTAAATAATTTCCTGAATCCACTCTTTAGAAAGTAATGATAGTTGTTAGTGGAATATTAGGTAAATGTTATTGTTATCCCAACTTTTGGCAAAGTTGAGATATCCAAAATTTACGGGAAATCAACAATTGCTATTCATGAATATCAGCCATGCATTGCAGGATAACCATGGATATCGATGAATTTTGTCCGAGTCCGGAACGGGCCACAATTGATAGGACACGACAAGATAGATCATAGAAGTCTGCATTCCAAATTTCAAGTCAATCCGAGGTCGTATACTCAAGTTATGATGGATTCAAGTTGAGAAAGATGGACATTGCTCTTTTCGAAACCATCACCCCAACTATGTTCGAACCCATCTGGTTCGAAACCAAGAAGTGAGGCCGCGCCTCGAATCCATACCCGTGTACCAAAGTTCGAATCGATGGAGTTCGCATCCATCGGTTCGACTCTACTTCGAACCCATTATGTTCGAACCCATTATATTCGAAACCATCTGTTTCGAACCCATCGTGTTCGAATCCAACTAGTTCGAATCCATGCGAAGAAGTGGCGTTCGAATCCATCAGCCGACATCATCCTTCGACTCCATCGGCCTCGACTCCACTCTGAATCCATCCACGACCTGACTTCGAACCCGTGAAGTGAGCCTTACTTCGAAACCATCCAAGCCGCCTCGCCCCATGCTGTCTTCGAACCCAACATGATAAGTCAACTTCGAATCGATCCAAGGTGACGCATTTGGATCGATTCGAACGGACACCCTTTCAACGGTTCGAAGACGACCTTCGAACCCAGTGCACGAAGCCACCCAGTAAACACGGCAAAGAACTCGGACTCGACTCGTTCAACTCGGCGCAAAGCTTGGATCGAACCGAAGAAGGCGCTCCACGTCACCACGAAGTCGCGTGCTATGAAGGATTCGAAGCCATCGGGTCGAACAGATGGGTTCGAACCAAACAGCAATCCCATAAACCCAAATTCGAATCCACCATATCTCCCAACCTGCTGATCCAAACGCCATGAAATTTTCACAGATGCTTCCATACATGTTGACTAATGTCCACGCCAAATTTCACCTCGATTGGATGAATTCTTGATCGGTTCGAATGGAGTTCGAACCGATGCCAAAGTGGGCCCAAACTTCCCGAGACCGTACGTATGGGCCCCCTCACGTGCCAGAAGAGGTCTCCCGAATTTTCAGCAAGAGAGCAACAGCCTACGCCTATAAATAGACTCCCAGGTCATTCAGAAAAGGGGGCGGATTCTCTTTGGCAAGATCAAGACTTTGAAGCATCAAGACTCCATCAAGGCTCTACTTTGCATTCAACAACCACCGTTGTGCTTGAACTTCAGAACTATAATTCATTGTAATCCGCTGTAATCGATTGTAATCAGCGAAGAACATCAATAAAAGGAAAAACCTTTGAAGTGGACGTAGGCCGGAGATAGCCGAACCACTATAAACCGTGTGTTTTTGTTTGCATTTATTACTTTGCTACTGAGATCTGTGATTTGTGTTTGGATATTGTTGATTTATATTCCAACACTGGTGCTTTCGCATTCATCGGGGTTTGTGACCAATTTTGGCGCAAACACTTTGGTGCTTTCACTGAGAAGGACTAGCGCCCGCTACATTCAGAGTTCAGATTCAAGAGTTCGAAGACTTCCAATTCAGAGACAATGACTCGACAAACAAGACAAAGGGTTGATAGGAGCCAACAAGGAGGAAGCCAAGAAGCATCCTCCGGATCAAGAGAAGGACAAGCTTCCGTCTACATCACAAGAGACGAGATGGAGGCTATGGATAATTCATTGCGCGAAAGCATAATGAAGAGTCAACAGGAGATGCTGCAAAATTTCCTCGAGCAAATGAGGACAGCAAACATGCAAAACCTTGGACCAACTACAACAGCTACGAGTACGGGACAAGGAATCAGGATTGCAGAAGCAAATGAAGGTCAGGTTCAAGACCAGAATACAGGAGCTGAAGGTGGTCAACAAGGCCTTGGGGGCAGACCCTCAGGGTCCGATACTGGGAGACCAACAGACGGAGCTCAACAAGCTGGAGCCAATGTATATGTTAACGAGCCACCCGAAGAATACGTACCAGAATTCCCTTCAAGGCTCGGGGGGCAGGACAGGAATCTGACAAGGGGCCAACCCCTAGACGGAGATGAGAGAATGATAGGCCTAATGCGACGAATCATGAGAGGAGGATTGCCTAGCGGAGGCCTAGAAGAAGTTAGTCGGAGTCCATTCACTCCGAACATCCAAAACGCAAGGAACCCTCCAAAGTTCAAATTACCAGCGCTAGATCCCTATGATGGAATATCAGACCCAACCATGCACATCACAAGATATATCAGGCACATGGAAGTACTGGGGGCATCCGAGGAAGTGATGGCACGATGCTTCCCTCTATATTTATCAGATTTAGCTGCACTATGGTTCAGACAACTGGAGACTGGATCGATAGGAACATGGAGCGAGCTTGTTGACTGCTTCATGAGACAGTTCAGGGTCCATGTGACGCGACCCAAGAGTGTGATGACTTTAGCTTCAATCAAGCAAAGAACCGGAGAGTCCATAAAAGATTTTCTGTTAAGATTCAATGTGACAGTGACTTCTGTGGATCGCCCGGATCAATCAATGATTTTAATGGCGGCGGTGGCAGGAGTCGCGGAAGGCACCAAATTTAAGGATTCTCTAACTAAAGATCCACCGCAAGATCTTGGAGAGTTCTTTCATAAAGCTGAAAAGTTCATTCGGTTAGAAGAATCACGAGCCGAGAGTCGTGAAATAAATACCACACAAAGCGTAGGAACCTCCAGAGAACAGTCCGGAGCGGACAAGGGAAAGAGGAAACAGGATGACAGACACGATGGTCCTGATAAACGGAAGAAATTCCGAGAACCAAGATTCAGGCAGTACACCGATCTGACTGCAGGCCTAGAAAGAATCTACACTGAAACTAGGGGGCAACTCCCCTATCGAAAACCACCTATAAGGGATCCCACCGAGCGGGAGCGCAGGACTGGAAAATACTGCCTATTCCATGAGCTGGATGGGCACACTACAGATGAATGCCGCCACCTAAAGGATGAGGTGGAAGGACATGCTAGGGGTGGTAGACTGCCACAATTTGTCAGATAACGGACAATGGCAGCAAGACCTGAACGACTGCCGCCTCCACCTAACAGGAACGATCCTGGATCGGGATCACGACTCGTCATCGACTGATTAAAGATGGCAAGGGCCAAGTCCAGGGTTTGGACGTTGGTCAAATAGTTTTATTTAGATTTGTTTTCAGAATAAACGGTCACTCCACTTACACATGTACGGGAACCGGAGAAATCCCTAGGCATGCTCTGAGATGGAGATAAACCGTTACGCCCGGAGAGGCAATCTTTAGTTTTTCTCTGATGTTTGAGATTGAACATCTGGAACTTGAATTTTAATAAATAAATTAGAACTTCTTGCAATAAACCTTTTGACCGGAGAGTCAAAGGATGAACGTTGAATTTCAATATAAACATGATCGCTTTATGACCCTACCCGGAGAGACGGGGTCCGGAGTGCAAGAAGTGAGTTGCTTCGCCGGAGAGCGACAGGATCGACTCACTTAAGCGCTGTTTCCCCTTCACCGGAGAGTGACAGGATGGGATCCAGCAAGAGCCCGGAGAGGCTATGATCGGTCCCGAACGACCATGATATTGATATACGTCCTAACTGGGACCGGAGTGCAAGGGATAGAAGGCAACGCCAGAGAGCAATAGGATCTTTCTATTCAATCACTAAGCCTAGAATGGACTTAGTAAGGGTTCAGAGTAGCCAATAATAATCCAGAGAGACTATGAAACTTCATTCTCAACTCCTACGGGAAGAACGAACATTGATTTGGTTTCGAACAGCCACAAACTTGATTGTAACACCAAAGCTATGGATGAAACATGAATTTATTGCACTTGATTTAAGACCGTTCAAAACATACCTTTTACAAAAAGGCATGTTTTGGGGGGCAAAATGTTATCCCAACTTTTGGAAAAGTTGAGATATCCAAAATTTACTGGAAATCAACAATTGCTATTCATGAATATCAGCCATGCATTGCAGGATAACCATGGATATCGATGAATTTTGTCCGAGTCCGGAACGGGCCACAATTGATAGGACACGACAAGAAAGATCATAGAAGTCTGCATTCCAAATTTCAAGTCAATCCGAGGTCGTATACTCAAGTTATGATGGATTCAAGTTGAGAAAGATGGACATTGCTCTTTTCGAAACCATCACCCCACCTATGTTCGAACCCATCTGGTTCGAAACCAAGAAGTGAGGCCGCGCCTCGAATCCATACCCGTGTACCAAAGTTCGAATCGATGGAGTTCGCATCCATCGGTTCGACTCTACTTCGAACCCATTATGTTCGAACCCATTATATTCGAAACCATCTGTTTCGAACCCATCGTGTTCGAATCCAACTAGTTCGAATCCATGCGAAGAAGTTGCGTTCGAATCCATCAGCCGACATCATCCTTCGACTCCATCGGCCTCGACTCCACTCCGAATCCATCCACGACCTGACTTCGAACCCGTGAAGTGAGCCTTACTTCGAAACCATCCAAGCCGCCTCGCCCCATGCTGTCTTCGAACCCAACATGATAAGTCAACTTCGAATCGATCCAAGGTGACGCATTTGGATCGATTCGAACGGACACCCTTTCAACGGTTCGAAGACGACCTTCGAACCCAGTGCACGAAGCCACCCAGTAAACACGGCAAAGAACTCGGACTCGACTCGTTCAACTCGGCGCAAAGCTTGGATCGAACCGAAGAAGGCGCTCCACGTCACCACGAAGTCGCGTGCTATGAAGGATTCGAAGCCATCGGTTCGAACAGATGGGTTCGAACCAAACAGCAATCACATAAACCCAAATTCAAATCCACCATATCTCCCAACCTGCTGATCCAAACGCCATGAAATTTTCACAGATGCTTCCATACATGTTGACTAATGTCCACGCCAAATTTCACCTCGATTGGATGAATTCTTGATCGGTTCGAATGGAGTTCGAACCGATGCCAAAGTGGGCACAAACTTCCCGAGACCGTACGTATGGGCCCCCTCACGTGCCAGAAGAGGTCTCCCGAGTTTTCAGCAAGAGAGCAACAGCCTACGCCTATAAATAGACTCCCAGGTCATTCAGAAAAGGGGGCGGATTCTCTTTGGCAAGATCAAGACTTTGAAGCATCAAGACTCCATCAAGGCTCTACTTTGCATTCAACAACCACCGTTGTGCTTGAACTTCAGAACTATAATTCATTGTAATCCGCTGTAATCGATTGTAATCAGCGAAGAACATCAATAAAAGGAAAAACCTTTGAAGTGGACGTAGGCCGGAGATAGCCGAACCACTATAAACCGTGTGTTTTTGTTTGCATTTATTACTTTGCTACTGAGATCTGTGATTTGTGTTTGGATATTGTTGATTTATATTCCAACACTGGTGCTTTCGCATTCATCGGGGTTTGTGGCCAATTTTGGCGCAAACAGTTATTGAAACAATTATTTGAAATTTATGAAGTTCAAAGGTATTTTTAAATCCTATATTTTCTTTTAAATAAAAGTTGTTTTAAAATTCAACTTAATAAAAATTTAGAAGTAAATCAAATATTCAAGTGTTAAATTTAAACCAAATTTATTTATAATGATGAAATGGCAATTAACAATTAATGTTGTGTAATGACTTTATACTTAATAATTAATTAATTAAACAATAGTCAATTAATAAAAGTAATTAAACTTAATCAGTTAACAAATAAGAATTAATAAATTAAGATAATTAATAAAGGAATAATTAATTAATAAAGTTGATTAATATTTAATTAATTCATAATTAAGTAGAATTAAACATTGATTTAAAATAATTAATAAATATAATTATTTGGTTAATTCACTTTAATCACATTCGCCTTAATCGAAGATGATTGACTATCATCAAAAGTTGTGCACTAGATTGATATTTCTGTTGTGACACTGTGATTGCTTTGTGCTGAACTGTGATTCGTGACTTGTTTCTATGTGTATGTGAAAACTTTTTGCCCGTAAAACAGCATATAAACTTCGATGCAACAGGGAGTCGGATTTCAGTTAGTTATCCGAAACCCACATCGAACCCTGAATGTGAATCCTTGTAATTGATACACCCACATGTTTTAAAATTGAGCGCTCACTATTCGGATTAGCCGGGAGAGGACCTTTGTGTCATATAACCCATTCCGAATAGTGAGTCGACGAAATGGATAACATTTGAAGACGGTGTTGAAGACCGAGTGTCTTCGAAAATGATAGGATAACTTATCGATTGTCTCTGCACTGAGTTGCTCCGGTATAGAGACCACCACGTGTGATGGGGAGTACGATCGGAATAGTGGACGTCCAAATTTGCTAGGACTTCTTCCTTTATTGGACGAAGTGCCTTCGGTTCTGTTTGAACACGGAACAGACTTGTATGATTGTGTGTCTGACACTACACTTTGAAATATAAAGCCAATTTCTTTCAAATACAAATCTGTTGGTGGCGGAGAATTTATTCTCTTAGCTTAACACCCTTCTCTGAGACGTACGAGCTCAGAGGTTATGTAGTTGAAGGTTATCAACGATATACTCCCAATTTGGTAGTGTGGCATGCTAAGTGTTGTTTTGTGTAGATGATCATTTGTGATCAAAGCATGGCTTTCGTGTAAAGCGTAGCTTTGTGGACGAGACCTCATCGGACCTCACACCCCGAAACTGGTCGAAACAGGAAAGACGCGGCAAGGTTATGAGGGTCGCGCCCTTTAGGGTATGTCATTTCCTTCTGGAAAAAGGTGGTATCATGGTATGACGCCCAGATACTTACCTATGTGGTTGCTGCAATCTCATTTACTGTGTGGTTGTTGCTTTGTGATGGAGGGCCCTCGGATAAAGGTCGCAAAGACCAGGGAATGGCATAGTTGTGTAGTAGTTACCTAGTTACAGAGGTAACCCGGCCTTGTGTTGGCAGAGAACTGGTTAAGTTCTCGGGATATCCCGCCAGAGGCGTACCCAGGTGGCATAAGAAGTTCCACAGCCTGACCATTTTTTGGAAATCCA
The DNA here is from genome assembly GCA_030765085.1 of Allium cepa. Classification (NCBI taxonomy): domain Eukaryota; kingdom Viridiplantae; phylum Streptophyta; class Magnoliopsida; order Asparagales; family Amaryllidaceae; genus Allium; species Allium cepa. The sequence goes on from CM060932.1 coordinate 173,849,657, forward strand.
ATTCCCAATATGAACCCAGTACAGTTTTAGTTGTAGAACCTGCCATTTAACATGGCAGCTATAGTAGGCATAGTGTCATGGTACCTATGCTGGCTAAGATTAATATTCTACTTTTGAAATGTTTTCACACTATGCACTAGTAATAATATAAAAAAAATTTCTCGTATTAAGCATGTTTGACTATCATAAGGGGAAATCTCCCCCTAGTGTGCAATTGCAATGTGTGATTGCCAGTTGGCCTTATGGTAGTTTCATTTTCCAAAAGAATGAACGGTTTTCTTTTAGAATCTGTTTTATTTAAAAGCAGCTATCTTTGTTTACTCATACCAGTCCCATGACTGACCCGGAGTTTATTGTTTCCTTTCTAAACTCTGGGTGCCCATTATTTCCATACGGGTAGCCTAGTAGCAGGTTTTCCGTATTTCGGTATTAGCTATATTTTGGAGACTTTTGGTTTGGAGGCTATCGGTTTTTTTGGAGGCTTTTACCTTAGAGATATTTTGGAAGCTTTTGGATCTCAAGGTGCTTAGTTTGGAAGTTCACCATCATTCTATTTCCTTGAAGACTTTTTTGGCATATGATCAATAGTTGTTCTATTATGATGTTCTATTTGGAGTTGTGATATATGTATTATGATACTCTGATGTTGTAACGGATATTATGATGATGTTGTATCTGTGATATTATGCATGATATTCATTTTGTTTCCACTGTTTTATATTCATCTAATGGTGTTATAAGCTCCATCCAACTGGAGTTCGATGTTTGAATCTTTGGCAGTCGAATACAAGTGAGGTATTTGATGTCAATTTTCAAACATTGGATTTCGGGTCGTGACATATAGTCACAAGATTACATACAAAACCACGGAGAACCATAGGAGTCTTAAAAGAATATTACAAACCAAAAGGTGTAAAAATATAGCACAGTAATCCATAGATCATAAAAATCTAGATAGAAGGATCATCGCCATTATCATATCCATTTTTAGAGCACGAAGAAGGCCATTCAATGTGAGCCAGATTATAAATTTCGGTTGATGTTGAACGAGGAAATCTTGTCCTAAATTTTGTTAAGATATCCTTTGATGGAATTGAATTTCTTTTCAGTCTTCCTTTCGATCCTTTTTATATCACGATGAAGCCTGGATGGTTACGGGAAAGAGTGATAATGACTTGTCTTGGTGAGGTATCCCAGCCAATTATTTGAATTGAATCGTCATCCTCTTCTTCTTCTTCTTCGTGAGCTTGCGAAAAGGAAGCAACATTTGTGTCACGAGGTTGAGGAACACCTTATTCATTATTTTGTGCCCATTCTTGGGAAGAAATTATTTGTTGAAGAGGAGGACAATGAGGAAGACCCATTGTAACAACCCGGGATTCCGTATTTATTTTATTTATCGTCATTAGACGATTAATATTGTTGGCTAATTGCTGTGGGAAGCTTTTAAATCGGGTTGTATATTCGTTTAAAAATTGGGTAAGTGTTGTTGGGCTTTCAATTGAATTTTGGCCCAAGTTTTAGGGTGCTTGTTCTATGGTGCTGTGATAATTGTCTAAGGCCATTAACCATTCCTCTCGACTCAATTTCATTTTTGAAAAAAAACCCTAAACCTAAACGTGCGGAAAAAAAAAATAGAAATGGCGGTCGTTCCTTTTCGTCTTCTTCGATCTAAAATTAGGGCTTTATAGAATCGTAGAGGCCGACATTCCACTGCTCGATTGAAGTGATTTCCTTGCTCGAGTGTTCGATCGCTTCTCGAGGTACTCGCGGCTACTAGATTCGAGTTTGCCTTCGCTTCGATCTGGTTCAAGGTGAGTAATTTAATTTACTCACATCTAGTTCGAACTTAATTCTATGTTCGGCAACTTGATTTTGTTGGTGATTGGTAACTTTTCTGATTTAATTCGATTTTGTTGACGTTGATGATTTTGGGTTGTCGACTTTGGCCATTCTTCGGCCACACGACTTTGTTAAAACTTGTACCTTGGTTTTCATTTGCTTTGTTGGCTTCGGACTTGCCTTCTTTTATGAACTGCGATTAAGTTGGTTTCATAGCCACCACGGTTTGGTTCGCATTGACTTCGGTCTCTTGTTTTTTTTTTTGCACATGTGATTCCCTGATTTGATGGTATTTTCGGCCTTGAACATGACCTGTGCACTATGATTGTTCATGTCGGCTGTGCTTGCTTATTGCTGTTTCCTTGAATTCTCTGTGCTTCTGACTACATGTTTGTTTAGTCGTTTGTTGGATTTAAGTGTAGAATGTGTAGCCTGGTTTCAATTCATGTTACTTCGACTACACTATCTTCATATTTAAAACTGTTGTGTACTTGTGCACATCCTCTGTATTCGGTGATGCCAAAGTGGATATGAGGTTGTACCTGTTTTGTATATGACATAAAAACATATTATATGCCCTGCTTCCATGTTGTACCTGTTATGTATGCCTTCATTGCTGGTTGCATTGTCTTGACTTCATTGGTATTGGGTCATTTTGACCTGATCAGTAGAATAAGCCATTAGCTTGTATCGACATTGGTCATTGATTCTGACCCATGCTTTGGGTACTTTAATTGTTGTTGCATTTTTCTAGTTTCATTTAGTTGAAACTATTTCATTTGCACTGGGTTGAGTATTGTGGTCTTTGTCATTTTCACTTGCAAATTGTTCATCTTGTAGCCCGGTCTGGCTATCATGTAGTTGCACTGCATCGATTCATGTTGTGGCCATTTCCACTTGCTCAATATAGGACCTGATTCATTTGAGATATGCGCATTTATCCCCTATGTAGTTTGGTTTGATATTAATGTATGGTTCACGCTTGAACCTTCCAGTCAGGCCTGGTTGCTTCAAACGCATGCTTCGTTCACTGTCTTTGTTCTCGAATCTGATGCATTGCATTGATGTTTTGTATTCATTTGCATTTGGTCACTATGCTTCACTGGTGACGTTATTTTCAAGTGAGGCTGATCTGCGTCTTTTCTGTCGTGTGTTGGGGTGCCATATCCTTGGTGCTCTCACCTTCAGTGCTGTCTTTCTGTAGTTGTACCACTATTGTCATCTACTCTTGACATCTAGGAACTTGAACTGTTGCATTCTTGTGGTGACTGCAGTTTCGATTTGTATTCAGTCTTGCCCTTGTTGGTTTGCATTACATTGATGCAATCATATTTGTTTTTTTCAAATTCACTTGAGTTGAATCCGGTAACTCGGGCTTGACCTTGTGTTTGTTTGTGAATTTTCATTGGGTACATCATCACTGTAGTGGCAAGGCAGTGCACGCAAGCGTGAACTGCAGCCACACGGTATTGCTTTTATTGATATTTCAATTACTTTTGATCGATTGATCTTTTGCGTATTTCATATGCTGTATTGGCGAGGCAGTACACGTTAGCGTGTACTGCAGCCAATTAGAATTGATGTTTTTTAGTGATATTTCAATTGTTTGAATTGATTTAGTTTCATTTGGTCATTTTGTTGTTATCTAATTATCTATTTGATAATTAGATTATAAGTTTCTAGTTATTTATTAATAATTAGATTTTGATGTTAATTGCCGATTAGGCAATTCTGATGTTTTTCTAAATTATCTTCATTAGTAATCCTTTCATCTATCTTCGTTGATAATTTGAGTTTGCTGAATTGTTGTTTAACATTATACGTGTTATATTCACCGTTATCCGATTTTCTTGTTAAAGGATCGGATAGGTGAATTTATTTTGACTATCGCCTAATTGTTAATTAATTATTACTGCTTCTGTGCATTAATAACTGAGTTTGAATTAGACTGACCCGTGTATTATTTTCTTTTGAATGTAATACTCGGGTCAGACCGAGTATTTACAGGTTGTTGATATCTTACTTTGGGTTGCTGCTTGAGCTATGAAGTCACTTCATATCTTTTGGAGTAGTCATCGTCATTTAAAGTAGTCGGTTTATTTGTATAGGAAGACATGTATTCATGTATATTATATACGATAATGTACTTGTATATGTAACTTCCAGAGTCGATAGTTGTAGTTGTATCATATGTACTGTATCACATGTATTGTAACTGACATAAGTTATTATATATATGAGACTTTTGTTTTATCTGTGTTCCGCATTTATATTATCTGTGTTATTATTATATCTATTGTCCTAAACTATTATGAACCATTGTAGTTCGTTTTATATTGGAATTGGGTATGTCGATGGGAGTAAATAAATAAGAGATGAAAAATGAAAAATATATACCACTCCTATCGAGGTAACCAATGCTAGTGTAAGGCCTAACTACGGATGGCCGCTCCTATCCAGCCTTATTCTTCGTAATAACAGACAGTATTTCTTTTAATACTCTTTGTTATTGTGAACATAGAGGTGGGGCGTCACAGTTGGTATCAGAGCTTGGGGTTTATGGACGTAATATAAAACATAACATTAGATGGAACATGTGTTACAACTATTTGTCGATGTTTTACTTGTGTTTTGAGTCAAAACTAAAGTTTTGAAATTTTGATGAAATTTTTAAATAGCTTTATTTAAAAATAAAAGTGAAACTGTGTTTTGATGATTGATTTGTGTTCTGGTTATCAGAGTGCGCAGCGGAAACAGTAACAATGCTTCGTTGAGTACAGTTGATAATTATTTTGATTTAAAAATCAAAAAAATATGAAAATGAATTTAAATTTCATTATGTTGTTTAATCAGTGGATTTGATTTGTTGAAATTTTGGTTGGTTTTCTTTGATGCTAATCACATGTTGATTAGATTTTGATTGTTTTGAATTATCTTCATTAAAGATATATTTGAATGATTTCTTTGTTCATTTTGCGGTATACATGCAAATTTATGTTGCACGTTACTACACTAATTTTACGTTGAACCGATGCTTGGTTTTGAAACATATATTGTTGCCGTTATTATTATAACGGGATTTTTACACCAATGCTATATTTTGAAGCAAGGTGTTTTGTTGACATTTTTAATGAATGAAAATTCACTGATATTGTATTTTGATGTGAATTATTTTGATGAGATTTTGACGTTTAAAAAATTACTGTCGCTTTGACTTCAGTATCCGTCATATTTAAAGTGGATTTTCAAGCGGTTATCCCGCAATGCTGATTTTGAGATCCGTTTCTACGGTGTTTTGAGAAGTACAATTTTCTTATTGAAATTGTCACTGATGTTACTGTTTTATCACAGATTTACAAATCGTTTTAAAAATATAATTGTTTTCCAATTTTTTTTATAGTTTACGCTTTCAAAGGAATGAGGAAGCGACTTAAACGATTCAGCAAAATCGAGGACTATGAACCCTTTCTTTTACTGATTCGCTTAATTCCGGACTTGTCCGTTTGAGAATGTAAATTATTACTTTTATAAAATAAATGAAATTGTTTTCAGAATTTTTACAGTTTGCGTTTTCAGAAGAATGAGAAAGTGACTTAAACGTTTCAGAAAAATTGAGGATTATGACCCATTTCTTTTACTGATTCGCTTAATTCTGGACTTGTCCGTTTGATAATGTGAAATGTTATTTTTGGAATACACAATTTGAACTCTCAAGGAAACGATGAAGAGATTTAAACAATTTAGTAAAAAACGTGGTTATGCGACATGTGCGTTTGCTATTTTGATTAATTCCGGACTCGTTAATTGAAACATTTGCTGTTTGATGATTTTGAAGATTTTACACGTTCAAGGAAACGATGAAGAGAATCAAACGATTTAGTAAAACACGTGGTATGGGACATGTGCGTTTGCTATTTCGGTTAATTCTGGACTCGTTAATTGAATATATGTTGGACCTTCGGGTCATATGTTGGACCTTTGGGTCAATACCAGTACCGGACCTTCGGGTCATTTGTTGGACCTTCGGGTCATTTGTTGGGGGCCAAAATTATGTTGGGTAGTTGGTAGGCTTCGGCCATTTGTTGATGCACGTGCGGCGTAGCTAAAAACTCGCCATCTGATGGGATCGATCCAACCTTTTATGTTGATTTTCTAGATTATCTTAATTGATTTCTAGATATTTGTTGTTTCCAATTATCTGCAGGTAATTGGATATTTGTTGATATGAGTTCTAATTATCGTTTTTGATAATTAGATATTTGTTGATTTGATTATCGCTAGTGATAATTAAATATTTGTTGATATGAGTTCTAATTATCGTTTTTGATAATTAGATATTTGTTGATTTGATTATCGCTTGTGATAATTAAATATTTGTTGATATGAGTTCTAATTATCGTTTTTCATAATTAGATATTTGTTGATTTGATTATCACTTGTGATAATTAAATAATTGTTGATTTGAGATTTGATTATCATTTTTGATAATCGAATATTTGTTGATTCTGATTATCGTTTTTGATAATTGGATATTTGTTGATTTTGATTATCGTTTTTGATAATCGAATATTTGTTGATTTTGATTATCGAGTGTGATAATTGAATATTTGTTGATTTGAGATTTGATTATCGTTTTTGATAATCGAATATTTGTTGAGTCTGATTATCGTTTTTGATAATCGAATATTTTTTGATTTTGATTATCGTGTGTGATAATCGAATATTTGTTGATTTGAGATTTCATTATCGTTTTTGATAATTGAATATTTGTTGGCTTGAGAATTCTAATTATCGTTTTTGATAATTAAATATTTGTTGATATGAGTTCTAATTATCGTTTTTGATAATTAGATATTTGTTGATTTGATTATCGCTTGTGATAATTAAATATTTGTTGATATGAGTTCTAATTATCGTTTTTGATAATTAGATATTTGTTGATTTGATTATCACTTGTGATAATTAAATAATTGTTGATTTGAGATTTGATTATCGTTTTTGATAATCGAATATTTGTTGATTCTGATTATCGTTTTTGATAATTGGATATTTGTTGATTTTGATTATCGTTTTTGATAATCGAATATTTGTTGATTTTGATTATCGAGTGTGATAATTGAATAATTGTTGATTTGAGATTTGATTATCGTTTTTGATAATCGAATATTTGTTGAGTCTGATTATCATTTTTGATAATCGAATATTTGTTGATTTTGATTATCGAGTGTGATAATTGAATATTTGTTGATTTGAGATTTGATTATCGTTTTTGATAATTGAATATTTGTTGGCTTGAGAATTCCAATTATCGTTTTTGATAATTAAATAATTGTTGATTGAGATTTGATTATCGTTTTTGATAATTGAATATTTGTTGGCTTGAGAATTCTGATTATCATTTTTGATAATTAGACCTTTGTTGTTTTCTGATTACTGTTTTGGTAACTAGATATTTGCGGTTTTGCGATTTGCGATTTGGGTTTCATAATTATCTTTAGTGATAATTAGATTTTTGCTGTCTTCTAATTATCGTATTGATAATTAGATATTGATATTTTGTGATTTCTATTTTCTGATTATCTATTGGATAATTAAATTTTGTTGAGAATTTGTGAATTTCTTTTATTTAAAATTAAAAGATTCTTTGGCGTTGATATTCCCGACTTTATTTTTCTAGCTTAACCAGTTTATGTTAGAAAAAAATTGTTATTGACGACTTTAATTATGAAAATTGCGGGGACGCAATTTTTATAAGGAGGGGAGTCTGTAACAACCCGGGATTCCGTATTTATTTTATTTATCGTCATTAGACGATTAATATTGTTGGCTAATTGTTGTGGGAAGCTTTTAAATCGGGTGGTATATTCGTTTAAAAATTGGGTAAGTGTTGTTGGGCTTTCAATTGAATTTTGGCCCAAGTTTTAGGGTGCTTGTTCTATGGTGCTGTGATAATTGTCTAAGGCCATTAACCATTCCTCTCGACTCAATTTCATTTTTGAAAAAAACCCTAAACCTAAATGTGCGAAAAAAAAATAGAAATGGCGATCGTTCCTTTTCGTCTTCTTTGATCTAAAATTAGGGCTTTATAGAATCGTAGAGGCCGACATTCCACTGCTCGATTGAAGTGATTTCCTTGCTCGAGTGTTCGATCGCTTCTCGAGGTACTCGCGGCTACTAGATTCGAGTTTGCCTTCGCTTCGATCTGGTTCAAGGTGAGTAATTTAATTTACTCACATCTAGTTCGAACTTAATTCTATGTTCGGCAACTTGATTTTGTTGGTGATTGGTAACTTTTCTGATTTAATTCGATTTTGTTGACGTTGATGATTTTGGGTTGTCGACTTTGGCCATTCTTCGGCCACACGACTTTGTTAAAACTTGTACCTTGGTTTTCATTTGCTTTGTTGGCTTCGGCCTTGCCATCTTTGATGAACTGCGATTAAGTTGGTTTCATAGCCACCACGGCTTGCTTCGCATTGACTTTGGTCTCTTTTTTTTTTTTGCACATGTGATTCCCTGATTTGATGGTATTTTCGGCCTTGAACATGACCTGTGCACTATGATTGTTCATGTCGGCTGTGCTTGCTTATTGCTGTTTCCTTGAATTCTCTGTGCTTCTGACTACTTGTTTGTTTAGTCGTTTGTTGGATTTACGTGTAGATTGTGTAGCCTGGTTTCAATTCATGTTACTTAGACTAGACTATCTTCATATTTAAAACTGTTGTGTACTTGTGCACATCCTCTGTGTTCGGTGATGCCAAAGTGGATATGAGGTTGTACCTGTTTTTTATATGACAGAAAAACATATTATGTGCCCTGCTTCCATGTTGTACCTGTTATGTATGCCTTCATTGCTGGTTGCATTGTCTTGACTTCATTGGTATTGGGTCACTTTGACCTGATCTGTAGAATAAGCCATTAGCTTGTATCGACATTGGTCATTGATTCTGACCCATTCTTTGGGTACTTTAATTGTTGTTGCATTTTTCTAGTTTCATTTAGTTGAAACTGTTTCATTTGCACTGGGTTGAGTATTGTGGTCTTTGTCATTTTCACTTGCAAATTGTTCATCTTGTAGCCCGATCTGGCCATCATGTAGTTGCACTGCATCGATTCATGTTATGGCCATTTCCACTTGCTCAATATAGGACCTAATTCATTTGAGATATGTGCATTTATCCCCTGTGTAGTTTGGTTTGATATTAATGTATGGTTCACGCTTGAACCTTCCAGTCAGGCCTGGTTGCTTCTAATGCATGCTTTGTTCACTGTCTTTGTTCTCGAATCTGATGCATTGCATTGATGTTTTGTATTCATTTGCATTTGGTCACTATGCTTCACTGGTGACGTTATTTTCAAGTGAGGCTGATCTGCGTATTTTCTATCGTGTGTTGGGGTGACATATCCTTGGTGCTCTCACCTTCAGTGCTGTCTTTCTGTAGTTGTACCACTGTTGTCATCTTCTCTTGACATCTAGGAACTTGAACTGTTGCATTCTTGTGGTGACTGCAGTTTAGATTTGTATTCAGTCTTTCCCTTGTTGGTTTGCATTACATTGATGCAATCATATTTGTTTTTTTCAAATTCACTTGAGTTGAATCCGGTAACTCGGGCTTGACCTTGTGTTTGTTTGTGAATTTTCATTGGGTACATCATCACTGTAGTGGCAAGGCAGTGCACGCAAGCGTGAACTGCAGCCACACGGTATTGCTTTTATTGATATTTCAATTACTTTTGATCCATTGATCTTTTGCGTATTTCATATGTTGTATTGGCGAGGCAGTACACGTTAGCGTGTACTACAGCCAATTAGAATTGATGTTTTTAAGTGATATTTCAATTATTTGAATTGATTTAGTTTCATTTGATCATTTTGTTGTTATCTAATTATCTATTTGATAATTAGATTATGATTTTCTAGTTATTTATTAATAATTAGATTTTGATGTTAATTGCCGATTAGGCAATTCTGATGTTTTTCTAAATTATCTTCATTAGTAATCCTTTCATCTATCTTCGTTGATAATTTGAGTTTGCTGAATTGTTGTTTCACACTATACGTGTTATATTCACCGTTATCCGATTTTCTTGTTAAAGGATCGGATAGGTGAATTTATTTTGACTATCGCCTAATTGTTAATTAATTATTACTGCTTCTGTGCATTAATAACTGAGTTTGAATTAGACTGACCCGTGTATTATTTTCTTTTGAATGTAATACTCGGGTCAGACCGAGTATTTACAGGTTGTTGATATCTTACTTTGGGTTGCTGCTTGAGCTATGAAGTCACTTCATATCTTTTGGAGTAGTCGTCGTCATTTAAAGTAGTCGGTTTATTTGTTTAGGAAGACATGTATTCATGTATATTATATACGATAATGTACTTGTATATGTAACTTCCAGAGTCGATAGTTGTAGTTGTATCATATGTACTGTATCACATGTATTGTAATTGACATCAGTTATTATATATATGAGACTTTTGTTTTATCTGTGTTCCGCATTTATATTATCTGTGTTATTATTATATCTATTGTCCTAAACTATTATGAACCATCGTAGTTCGTTTTATATTGGAATTGGGTATGTCGATAGGAGTAAATAAATAAGAGATGAAAAATGAAAAATATATACCACTCCTATCGAGGTAACCAATGCAAGTGTAAGGCCTAACTACGGATGGCCGCTCCTATCCAGCCTTATTCTTCGTAATAATAGACAGTATTTCTTTTAATACTCTTTGTTATTACGAGCATAGAGGTGGGGCGTCACACCCATTAAACCCAATGTTTTAGCACCCAACTCACTTATCGTGGAATATTCAAAATCCGGATCTTGTACACCAAAGTTTAGTAAGATGTGCATAATGTAAGCGCCATATTGAATTGTTTTGTATTTCTGTCGAATTGTTATATTTTGAAACTCATCTAAAATGATTATCCACCAATTGATTTGTTGATGAGAATATATAGCATACAGAGCTTGAAATTTCCATTTGTAAACTTTCTCATCACTGCCAGTCGAGGTTGTAGAGAATGAATTAAGGCATTATGAATTAGGCGAGCTTTGGGTCTTAATACACCTGATTTAAGTTCATTGAGATTTGTAAGTTGGTCGGATAGGAAAAGATAAGAAACCTCATCACGGTGAACCATATCACCTTCAATATCATTGATGTTGGTTCCTTGATATAGAAAATGTAATTATATCCTAAATGTTGTAAAGTAAAAAAATATTTTGACACTACAAACTAATGATCATACACAATTTTCACGATTTTGTGGGTTATGATGATCAAGATTCATGTTAGCAAGAAAAAGTTTAACTAAAAGATGATTAATTTTGATATTGTTAGCAACATACCTAATGAAACTTTCGAACTGATTTTTCTCTGCTATCACGTGAATTCCATATCCAGCAAAATCAAGGAATTTCATGAAAGCTCCTTCAAACATTTTGTAGTTCTTCATGCCACTAAAATGAAAAACAGCAGTATCATTCCATAGCCGTGCTCGAATTTGATCTTCAAATAGTTCGAAAATTGAGTCTCTTGTCCTCTTTGATCGTGGAGGCAAGTTGGATTGAAATTTAAAGGAAAAAAATGTAGTTTTTGTATGAAATGGAGGCTAGGGTTCTATGGTAAAAAGTGAAAAGTGAAAAAGGAGATTTATAGTAATAAGTTGGTAGATTGGGTTATCGGGTTAGAAGGCCATAAAAAAATAGTTCTGGGAGCATTTAGCCGGCTGTTTTACTATAAACAACCGTCTGAATGTGTTCCCAAAAGTTTACAATGCAAAATCAACAAATTCAACCGGCTGTTGTCAGGGTGTTCAGTCGTTTTAATCTGGGTGAAAAATATAGATCCTACAATATACAGCCGGCTGTTTGGATGTATTCAGCTATCTGAATAGGCAGTATAAATATTGTAACCCTTTTTTAGCCAACAAACACTATTTTTGCAAGAAAATTATATATATATATATAATAGAATATAGTCGAAAATATTTATATAATTAAGAAAATATTTAAACAAAGTTAGATGAAGGGCTTGGAGTTCTATATTCTTCTGGCTTAATCTTGGTATTCTCCTGTAACCGTCGGAGAGGGGACCGACCATTACCATGTTCCTAAGAGTTTGGTGACATTAGAGGACGTTGTGGAGCGCATTCCTAAGGATTGTGTCGAGCAGGAGGACGAGTAGGAAAAGGTTGATGAACCGTGTTCCTAGATGAGGATCCGCAGAATTTCAATGCGCTTTGCTCTAAAAAACTTAAATGCTTAGCGTTAAAATTTTGTTCATAATAGAATTCTCGTTGTACATCTAGCGTTTTTTTTTGTAATGGTGAATGTCATCGAATTTTCATTGGTATACGGAGGGCTAGAAAATATAGAACATTTGGCTTGTTTTTCAAGTGGAGTATATCTAGTATGTGTAGAAGGGGGACAATGGGAATAGGTTCATTGGTAGGTGTAGGAGTGGGTAAATTGATTGAACCTGAACTAGGGGAGGAGTAGTCAATTGAGGAGTATTCAGAATTTTCTTGGGAAGAAATTATTATAAGTGTTTGATATAAAACTTTCTTTTGAAATGTATAAACTTTTAATAAAGGAGGATATTTATAATACTACAATTTTCAGAATTAGAAAGTACATTAGAGTTTAAAATAATTCCAACAAGAGAAAGATGAATGGTTAAAAAAATGAAAGGTTGAAAATGGAAGATAAGAATAGATAAAAATACACAAGGAATTGAAAAGAAGCATCTGATGTGAAGTAACATGTAGTAGAGTAGTAGTGCACATGACTTGTAAATGAGACACCAGAGTTCGAGTCACAAAACTCAATTTTTGAAAAAAAATTATTTTTGAAAAAAAGTTCTCTAATAAAATAAAAAAATTAATTATAAATCTTTTAACGATAAAATTCCTAGTTCTCTTCTTAGTTTTAATAAATTATTTTCATTTAAAGGTTTTTTAAATATATCAACAAACTGGTTTTTAGAGGATACAAATTCCAATATGATTATATCCTTATCAAATATTATTATGAAGGAAGTGATGACGAATGTCAATATGCTTAGTTCGTGAATGATTAACAGGATTTTTAGATAAGTTTATAGCACTTGTTTATCATAAAAAATAGTTGATTTAGATGAATTAACTCCAAAATCTTGAAGTGTTATATGACTTGATCACATGCTAAGGCAGTAAAATTGTATTCTGCTTCACAGTTCAATACTGAAACACAATTTTGTTTCATGCTAAACAAGGAGACTAAGGATTGTCCAATGAAGTGACAAGTCCCGCTCATACTTTTTCGATCCGTTCGACATCCCCTAAAGTTAGCGTCACTATATGATACTAAATTGAAAGGACACTCTTTCGGATAGAAAAGTCCAAAATCTTTTGTTTTTCTTAGATAACTTAGTATTCGTTTCATTGCTCGCATATGTGATTCTTTAGGATTTGCTTGAAATCGGGCACATAAATAAACACTTATCATTATATCGGGTCTACTAGCAGTTAGATAAAGTAGTGATCCAATTATACTTCGATATAATTTTTGGTCAACATTATTGCCATCTTCATCATCGAGATGTACTGTTGCACTCATTGGAGTTGGGTTGGAAGAAGTGTTTTTCAAACCAAAGCGATTAATTAGATTATTATAATATTTTTATTGATTAATAAAAATTTCATTATCTAATTGTTTAATTTGTAACCCAAGAAAATAAGATAATTCCCCTACATATGACATTTGTAATATCCCGGAATTCTAGACATTTGTAATTGATAAATAATTAGTTTAATTAACAAGATATTGATTTAACAAATAAATATGATAATAAATATTTATTCCTAGATAAATATTTATTTGATATTCTTCTAGTATACTTATTTAAAATTTGCAAAATCATTATTTTCAAACAAATGTAATGTGTGTTTGTTTAAATATATGAGTGAATTTAAATTTAACTTGAATTTGAGATTTGAAAATTCAAAGGATAAATATCTTGAAATAAGTCGGATTTGAATACATATATTAGAATGTGATCATTTATTTATGCATAAACTAGTTTCAAATTTTATTTTCTTAAAGGTTATATATAAATACAAATAAAAGAAAAGTAGAAATATAAATTTATAAACACACACACACACATATATATATAAATAAATATAGTATAAGTAATATGAAGGATATATTATATAATAACTGTTTTCATGCTAAAAACAAGTAAAGTAACAAATGTAAATCATTTTACTTAAGAAATAAACATGTAAATACAAATGTTAGTTTGATTTTATATTACTACAAGTAGCAACCTTAAGATTTTCATGGAAATAAAAATCAAATTTGTTTTATATTATTTTCTCTTAAAAGATTTGCTAAATATAAATTAAGGTAAATATTAACTAAATAGAAATTGAACATAAGGAAACAAACAAATGTAAATATTTTAGCACACAAATTAACATATGTAAGCTCTATAGCAAATAAGGTTAACAATTGTTAGCTTAGAAAAGAACAAGTGGAAAATCTTCGTTCAAAAGAAAATATTGTTTTTAATTAATGTCTAAAAGAAAGAGTCTGAATATTTTTCTTCAGCTCAAACTTTCTTTAGTTTTCCTCACCTAAAAAATTTTCAAAGCCATGTTTATTTATCTTCAAACCAAAATCAGTATACAAATTCAAATCATCTCTTCATATCAAGATCATATTCCCTGTAACACCTTTTCAATTTGTAGCCTGCACATTTTCTAACATGCAAATAAATTCCTGTAAATCAAACCTGCGTATTTCTTCAAGTCTGGAAGCATGCATCTGCATCTTCAAATCAAGTACAAAGCTTTAACTCTAGCAACTGCATTTTTTAAATAAGCAAGCAACTCAGTTCCAAAGGAAAAGCATTTCAGCATGTCAGTTTTTAAAACATAGTTCAAGTATCAAAAGCTTTGTTCTCTGTTCAACTCAAAGACAGGTGAGTAAACTTTCCCTAAAAAAAGAAATTTTATAAATGGTTTCTGGAATGCATGTGATAAACTGTAAGGTAGGTTGTAATATGGTTTGCATGTTTGTGTTTATCTGGTTTTGTGCTTCAATTTTCTATTTAAATGTATATATACATCTGAATATATGTAGACAGACTGTCACTGTATATATCTTACAAGCTCAAACAATTTCCAAAAAAAAAATCCAAACCTTCTTATGCAATCAGAATTGAGCTATGATTCTTGAGAGGAACATGATTATAACAACATAATATAAGTTCTAAAAATAGTTTCAAGGATTGTAATGTTGTAATTAATCAAGTTTTAGGGAAAATGCAGTGGTAAGCTGAAATGGGTTAAAAACCAACCAATATAAAATTTTAAATTTGGATTTATAATTTGATTTGTTAATGTAAATGATGAATTTTAGTATTAAAAATATGATTTTTAATTTTGGGTATACTAAGAATTTTGGTTTTGAACGGAATTGACCTTTTCGTCAAATTCCGGTGATTGGCGGTCATCTGGGTGCCGTAGTTGATACTGGAGCAAGATCGTGGGACGGTGGTCATGCGAAAATTAGTGTCTCGATTATTCTGGTACTGTAGTGGCCGGACGAGTTGATTGTAGGGTTTGGGTTGTGTTTGGGACGGGTCTGTTTCATGAGTGATTTCTTTGTTGTGCTAGCGTCGAGACGGTCCAATAGTGGAGGAAAAGGACGACGGTGGTTAGGCGAAGGTTCAGGGTATAAAGAAGACATCCCTGATGGTCAGAGAAGGTGATGAGGGGAACTTTGGCGATAGGGTCTGGAAGCTTAATGTGGTTTGATTGTTCAAATTTTTATTGATAAGATGGTTCGTCGACCTGTGTAGCGAGGCGACTCGGTGGAGGATTGTTGACGTGTCGATGATCAGAGTTAGGTTAGATACCGACCGTTGTCGTGTGTAGGTGCACCGTATCATGTGTGCAGGATGGGGTTTCTGGAAGAAGTTTTTGCTCGAAGTACTTCATGGGGTCCCTGTTGTTTTGCTCGAGTGGGACCTCGAGTTTCTTTCGTGTGTGTATGCAGAACTTAAGTTTTATGGTTTTGGAATTTAGTGAGGTATACTCAGGTTTAGTCGCGAAGGGTCTTTGGGTTTGACTCCTAGTAAAGGTAATGTGCAGTTCCTTTTGTTTATGTTTAAAATCAAATTGTTATAAAAATTTAAACTTAAATCTGGTTTAAGTTTTCTTGTTTAAAATTATCCTTTCTAATTATTTTCCTCTAAATATTAATTAAGAAGTAATTAATTTTTATTTAAGTTTATTAATTAATGGATAAGTTTGATTAATAAATGTTTAAAGAAAAATTAATCTATGATGAGAGAATTAATGGATAAGTTTTATTAATAAATGTTAAAGAAAAATTAATCTATGATGGAAGATTAATTTATTGAGGATAAACCAAAGATAATCAAAATAAATTAAGAATTGATTAACTGTTTAGTCAACTATTGATTAAAGATTAATTAATTTGTGATTAAGACTGTTAATTAATAACTAAAGAATAATTAATCTAATTAAAGATTAATTAATTGTTTTGTCGAGTAATTCAGAGATGAACTTCCCAGTTGTAATTAATGAGATTAATGAGACAAATTAATTTGTCGATTAATTAAAGATAGTCACTTAGTAATTGATTAAGTACAATTACTTAATGAGGTTTGTAAGTATTTGATGGATAAATTACTGGATGTAATTATTATAAGGAAAATAACTTAATGGAAAGTAATTAAGGGTTAATTACTTAGGAGAAGTAATTAAGGATTAATTACTCGATATAATTAATTAAGGATTAAGGTAATTAATTAAGAGCTAATTAATTAGGATAAGTAATTACAGATTGGTTAATTACGATGTATGATTGATTCAGGTTGATTAATGGAGGTATTTAATTTAGGATCATTAATTGATGTAATTAATTAATGTAATTAACGAAAGTAATTAAAGATTAATTGCCGTAAATGGTTGAGAATAATTAATTTGTGTAAATAAATTAATGGATAATTACTTTATGTAATTGGAAATAATCAACCATGGATGATTAATTAGAATGGATAATAAATGGATGATCAATTAATGGTTTGTAATTAATTATTTTTTTAGTAAGTAGTCTTAAAAGTGATTAAGGAAATTAATTTGATTTAATTAGGAATGTGTAACTAATTAATCTTGCTTATGAATGATTGATTGATATGTTTGATATGAAATATTTGTGATATGATATATTTGCCTTGAATAGTGATTATAGGGTTATCTGCAAATGATGAAGTGCTATGTAAAAAGTGACATCTTATGATTTAAGGTTGAATTGGGTTCACCTGAATATTGTGGGTTAAGATAGTATTGAATTCAAAGAAACTGGAGTCGGATATTGGTGAATACCCAAAACCACTTCGATTAGAAATTTGCTAAATTTTTCTTATGTGATGTCAAAATGTTAAATTGAAATAATATGGACCCTTGAACTACGTTAGAATACTTAGAGTTTGAATTATGAAATAAGTGTTTGAGCATAACAAGTAAGGAACTCGTATTGAAGTACGAGTTACCCGGGTTTCCTTTTATGGTTTGAACTTAGTATTTCGAATTATATGGGTTTACTCACGTTGGTTTCCAGCCTGACCCGGGTGTTACATTGACGTAATGCTCGGGTCAGAACGAGTATTACAGATTTGCATGTAAGGACGTTCTGGAGCTCAGGAGGAGAGCTGAAAAGACAGGAACGTATAGAGTGTTTATCTGCTGTGATATATATTGTTATTTATCTAGGACATGTTGTTTAAAACTGTCCAGTGTCATGAAATTATTGTAACTCTGATGTAAAAATGTAAATGTACTGATACAGTTCTTCCTTATAAACTGTTATTTTATTTGCTATAATATTTTATCCGCTGCGAATGTGAGATTCTGAGTTTGAGTTTCTGTTTCTTCTTCTTTCTCTTTCTTCTTTTCACTAACTATCTGGAAATTTCGAGATCGAAATTTTCGGGTATATTACATTTGGTATCAGAGCTGAAGGTTAAGCGAGAACCTTTGCTCTGGTGGGATTACTCATTAAAGATAGGGTAAGTGGTACCCTAGAATGAGTTGAGATAATTTATATGAGAGCATACTTGTTATTTTCTTATATAAAGATTTTAAATGATTTTATATAAAATATATTTTGATATATAAAGCAATATTTCTTTCTAATAAATATTAAGGTAATCAGTTATTAAATTATTGACACTAAATTAAAGGGTAATAGAAATACAACCGAATTGAAATTAAATAAAGATAAGTTTGAAATGGATTCAAACTGAAACCAAAATCTTGAATTTG
Organism: Allium cepa; assembly: GCA_030765085.1. NCBI lineage: Eukaryota > Viridiplantae > Streptophyta > Magnoliopsida > Asparagales > Amaryllidaceae > Allium > Allium cepa. The sequence continues at coordinate 173,867,855 of CM060932.1, forward strand.
AGAAGGAGTTTTAGAATAAGATAATTATGAATTGGTTTCCAGATATGATAAGCTTGGTTATTATCATAAATGGTTGTTGTATTTAATAATAAAGTGTGTATTAATGAGAAAGCAAAATGAAATGTTTTAAGGAAATAAAACATTTAGGTAACTATGAATTATAAATTGGAATTGAAAATGATCTGAATTGTAAAGATTTAAATCTGGGTCCAGAATTTGAAAATTGTTTCAAAGTGATATGGAAATAATAAATAATATTATTGAATGAAGGGGTCCTATTTCAAACAAGAGTTGTTTGAAAATTTAAATAAATTTTTTTTGAATTAAAAACCAAAGGTGGTTTAAATTATTAAAGTATAACTTGGTATGTAAAAGAAGTTAATATGTATATATGTGGATATACATGATATCAAGGATAATATGAAATAAACTCTAAATATTGAGTTTTAAATTTGGAATGAGATATGATACCCATAGTGATAAGTTTTTGAACTTAATAAGTGGGAAGATTATTAATGTGAAGTTTAGAATTTGAAATGGAAGATCAATTTGGGTAAGGATGACTGGATTAAGTAAATTGAGTTTAACTTGGGAAAAAAGTTAAATAAGTTGGAATGATCAACCTGATTTGGGAATTTCAAGATGGAAATTGGAAATTGATGGATGTTTTAAAATGAATTGGATGATATCATCCTATTGTTATTAATAATCTTTAAATTGTGAATTGGATTTGTTTAAATGAATGAGAAGTGAAGTGTGGTAATAAATCCATTATAGAAATAAATAAAATTTAACTTAAATTTAAAATTAAGATATGGAATTCCTTTGAACTTAAGATTTGAATGTTAAGAAATAAAATTGTAAATTAAAGTTGTTTGAAACTCTTACTTGAACCTTGTAATGAGTTAAGTAAAGATAATTTAGAATGGAATTTTGAGAATTTGACTCAAAATTAAATTGTTTAAAGGTTAATTTGATTTGTGGTATAATATGTTGGGTCTGAACTGTGAATTGAATGGTTAAAAAAAAATTTAAAGGTAAATTGATTTAAAGGAATTAAATCAACATTTGAAGTATTAACTCGAATTTATATAATTCGAGATGGTTTAAATTTGGAATTTGGATTGAAATTAGTTCAAATTGAATTTGATTTGAGTTAATTGAAAATTGTGATTGAAGATGTATAGGTATAAAGTTCAAATGGAAATTTTGAATTGGATTAATTTGAAACAATTTGAAATTGAAGAGGATTCAATTTGAAATTAGTCCAAATTTATTTGAAAAATTTGGAATTTGTAATTAAAGTTGAATTAAGTAGAATTTGAGATCAAGGTTGAATAAAGTTGAATTTGGGATGAAACTGAGATTAATTCAACTTGAATTGGGTTAAATCAATTTCAATGGAAATTGAAGTTATCTAAATTGGAATTGGGTCAATTTAAATGGAAGTGGAAATTTAAATTGAAGTGATAGGAAATGGAGATTGGGAAGTGAACAGTTTTGACTCTGGACTATTTTTTAATATAAATTGTTTTAATATAAACCTTTTTTTTAAAAGCTATTCATTATATATACAACCTTTTTTTCAAAAAAACCAAACTATCTTATACTTGTTTTACAATTATTTTTGAAACTGTTTAACAATTTTCCAACTGTTTTATAAAATTACTATCTTACTATTATTTTGCAATTATCTAAAATTTCTATAATTATTTTAACTATTTTCTACCTATTTTACAAACTAGTAATTATTTTCCAACTACTTATCTATTTTAAAAAATTTCAAGCTATTTTCTAAATAAACTGGTTGGAGTTCAAGCTGTTATTGGTTAAATACCCAATTGAGATAAGAATAGAGGTGATAATCCCAATGGATTGAAGCAATTGAAAGTAAGTGAATGAAATCAAAGTAAATGTGAATAGAAATGGAATTGATTTGGCTAATAATCAATAAAGATAAATACTTAGGGTGTACGTATGTTATTCTATTCGCATAGTGATTTGATCCAGATTCGAGCACAGAATTTCGAGACAGATATATCGATCCGAGTGGGATTTTTCACTCGATTTTCGACGGCGAACCTGGATATGGATTGTTGATTGGTTTTGGATATTATCTATCATAGTATGACTATGCAAGGAGAATGACGGTTTCCGATCGAGAAACCAGATCTGTGTCCGCACTAGGAAGTCGGGTGGACGATACTATTTCGGAAGTGAAGTTGTGTGGTCGAGTGAGCGATCAGATTGGTATAACATACGGATGATATGTGTACATCATACGGATTGGAATGAAAATGATATTGGAAAGAGTAATCAAATTTGAATATTTGATTTTGAGTAAACAAAGTTAAATATCTTTGTTTTATAAAATGAAACTCCCCTTGTTGAATCTCTTGCCAGAAGAAAAGGATTTTGAAGGTGTTTTGGAGTATAAAAGGAGATTTATACAAGTTAGAAATGATCCAAGGTTTTAAAAAATTTATATATCTGTGTACATATATATAAAGGATCTTATGAGGATTTTGGAAATGGTTTTGGGAACCTTTGGATTTTGGAAAAGCTTTTGATTTTTGGGTAAAATCAATATTGAATTTGGAAAGCCTAGTTTGTGAATTATCGATTTTGGGATAATCGATTTTGTGTAAAGGAGCTTTGTACGAGATCATACTAGGTATATGATTTGAAGATACTATATGTGTATAGTATAAAATGTTTTGATGATGGCTCTGGGGAAAAAGGCGCTTCCTTGAAATGAACTTCTCAGGAGTACCATCGGGTGGTGCTGCCTTGATCCCCAAGGGGGTTCTAAAGTTGATCCTGTGAGGAGTCCGGACAAAACTAGCTCATGGGGATTATGAGTAGAGTATAACATAGCGAAAGTCGTGTGTGCCGCTGAGAGCCAACAGTCTACGTTTGATTTTATATCGGTAGACTGCGACTTATGTAGGAGTGGAGAAGTTTCATTTCAACAGCGAAAATCAGAGGCCGCTGAGAGCGTGTAGTTACATGGACTTTTGCTGTGACGGCAACGTAACCCTGGAATGTAACTGTGATCTGTTGTGTGGGTTCCATGGCATAATCGTGAGGCCGCTGAGAGCCTGCAGTTACATGGAATTTTGCTGCGATGGCAACGTAAACCTGGAATGTAACTGTGACCATGGATGGGGGGTGATGATTTCCAAAGCATTCTCACCAAAGATATTTCCTATATTTTCAAAAAATATTTTCGATATTTTCAATAAAATTATTTTTCAAGTATTTTCACTAGGTGTTGAAACGGGTTTACCGAGTATTTGTAGATTATCAGTCTTACGCCTGATCAACCTATGACCTATAAGAACAAGGATGGACTGGTTGAGACATCGAGTTATAAAAAGTATTTTTCTAAAAACTATTTTATAATATAAAATAGATTTTTAAAGTGTTTTAAAAATGATCAAAGAAAATCTATATGATTTTAAGCATTTTAATAATTCTAGTATCGTTCCTTTTCGAGGACGAAAAGATTCAAAGGGGGAAGGAATGTAATATCCCAGAATTCTAGACATCTGTAATTGATAAATAATTGGGTTAATTAATAGGATATTGATTTAACAAATAAATATGATAATAAATATTTATTCTTGGATAAATATTTATTTGATATTCTTCTAGTATAATTATTTAAAATTTGCAAAATCATTATTTTAAAACAAATGTTATATGTGTTTGTTTAAATATATGAGTGAATTTAAATTTAATTTGAATTTGAGATTTGAAAATTCAAAGGATAAATATCTTGAAATAAGTCGGATTTGAATACATATATGAGAATGTGATCATTTATTTATGCATAAATTAGTTTCAAATTTTATTTTCTTAAAGGTTATATATAAATACAAATAAAAGAAAAGTAGAAATATAAATTTATAAACACACACATGTATATAAATAAATATAGTATAAGTAATATGAAGGATATATTATATAATAACCGTTTTCATGCTAAAAACAGGTAAAGTAACAAATGTAAATCATTTTACTTAAGAAATAAACATGTAAATACAAATGTTAGTTTGATTTTATATTACTACAGTAGCAACCTTAAGATTTTCATGGAAATAAAAATCAAATTTGTTTTATATTATTTTCTCTTAAAAGATTTGCTAAATATAAATTAAGGTAAATATTAAATAAATAGAAATTGAACATAAGGAAACAAACAAATGTAAATATTTTAGCACACAAATTAACATATGTAAGCTCTATAGCAAATAAGGTTAACAAGTGTTAGCTTAGAAAAGAACAAGTGGCAAATCTTTCTTCAAAAGAAAATATTGTTTTTAATTAATGTCTAAAAGAAAGAGTCTGAATATTTTTCTTCAGCTCAAACTTTCTTTAGTTTTCCTCACCTAAAAAATTTTCAAAGCAATGTTTATTTATCTTCAAACCAAAATCAGTATAAAAATTCAAATCATCTCTTCATATCAAGATCATATTCCCTGTAACACCTTTTCAATATGTAGCCTGCACATTTTCTAACTTGCAAATCAATTCCTGTAAATCAAACCTGCGTATTTTCTTCAAGTCTGGAAGCATGCATCTGCATCTTCAAATCAAGTACAAAGCTTTAACTCTGGCAACTACATTTTTCAAATAAGCAAGCAACTCAGTTCCAAAGCAAAAGCATTTCAGCATGTCAGTTTTTAAAACAGAGTTCAAGTATCAAAAGCTTTGTTCTCTGTTCAACTCAAAGACAGGTGAGTAAACTTCCCCTAAAAAACGAAATTTTATAAATGGTTTGTGGAATGCATGTGATAAACTGTAAGGTAGGTTGTAATATGGTTTGCATGTTTGTGTTTATCTGGTTTTGTGCTTTAATTTTCTGTTTAAATGTACATATACATCTAAATATATGTAGATAGACTGTCGCTGTATATATCTTACAGGCTCAAACAATTTCCAAAAAAAAACCCAAACCATCTTATGCAATCAGAATTGTGCTATGATTCTTGAGAGGAACATGATTATAACAACATAATATAAGTTCTAAAAATAGTTTCAAGGATTGTAATGTTGTAATTAATCAAGTTTTAGGGAAAATGCAGTGGTAAGCTGAAATGAGTTAAAAACCAACCAATATAAAATTTTAAATTTGGATTTATAATTCAATTTGTTACTGTAAATGATGAATTTTAGTATTAAAAAAATGATCTTTAATTTTGGGCATACTAAGAATTTTGGTTTTGAACGGAACTGACCTTTTCGTCAAATTCCGGTGAGTTGCGGTGATCTGGGTGCCGTAGTTGATATTGGAGCAAGATCGTGGGACGGTGGTCATGTGAAAATTAGTGTCTTGATTTTTCTGGTACTGTAGTGGCCGGCGAGTTGATTGTAGGGTTTGGGTTTTGTTTGGGACGGGTCTGTTTCATGAGTGATTTCTTTGTTGTGCTAGCATCAAGATGGTCAAATAGTAGAGGAAAAGGACGACGATGGTTAGGCGAAGGTTTAGGGTATAAAGAAGATATCCCTGATGGTCAGAGATGGTGATGAGGGGAACATTGGCGATAGGGTATGGAAGCTTATTGTGGTTCGATTGTTCAAATTTTAATTGATAAGATGGTTCGTCGACCTGTGTTGCGAGGTGACTCGGTGGAGGATTGTTGACGTGTCGATGATCGGAGTTAGGTTAGATGCCGGCCGTTGTCGTGTGCAGGTGCACCGTATCATGTGTGCAGGAGAAAGAAAACATCAGGTTGTAGAAGAAGAGATGGGGTTTCTATAGGAAGTTTTTGCTCGAAGTACTTCATGAGGTCCCTGTTGTTTTGCTCGAGTGGGACCTCGAGTTTCTTTCGTGTGTGTTTGCAGAACTTAAGTTTTATGGTTTTGGAACTTAGTGAGGTATACTCGGGTTTAGCCCCGAAGGGTCTTTGGGTTTGACTCATAGTAAAGGTAATGCGTAGTTCCTTTTGTTTATGTTTAAAATCAAATTGTTATAAAAATTTAAACTTAAATCTGGTTTAAGTTTTCTTGTTTAAACTTATCCTTTCTAATTATTTTCCTCTAAATATTAATTAAGAAGTAATTAATTTGTATTTAAGTTTATTAATTAATGGATAAGTTTTATTAATAAATGTTTAAAGAAAAATTAATCTATGATGAGAGAATTAATGGATAAGTTTTATTAATAAATGTTAAAGAAAAATTAATCTATGATGGAAGATTAATTTATTGAGGATAAATCAAAGATAATCAAAATAAATTAAGAATTGATTAACTGTTTAGTCAACTATTGATTAAAGATTAATTAATTTGTGATTAAGACTGTCAATTAATAACTAAAGAATAATTAATCTAATTAAAGATTAATTAATTGATTTGTCGAGTAATTCAGAGATGAACTTCCCAGTTGTAATTAATGAGATTAATGAGACAAATTAATTTGTTGATTAATTAAAGATAGTCACTTGGTAATTGATTAAGTATAATTACTTAATGAGGTTTGTAAGTATTTGATGGATAAATTACTGGATGTAATTATTATAAGGAAAATTACTTAATGGAAAGTAATTAAGGGTTAATTACTAAGGAGAATTAAGGATTAATTACTCGATATAATTAATTAAGGATTAAGGTAATTAATTAAGAGCTAATTAATTAAGGTAAGTAATTATAGATTGGTTAATTACGATGTATGATTGATTAAGGTTGATTAATGGAGGTAATTAATTTAGGATCATTAATTGATGTAATTAATTAATGTAATTAATGAAAGTAACGAAGATTAATTGCCGTAAATGGTTGAGAATAATTAATTTGTGTAAATAAATTAAAGGATAATTACTTTATGTAATTGAAAATAATTAATCATGGATGATTAATTAGAATGGATAATAAATGGATGATCAATTAATGGTTTGTAATTAATTCTTTTTTTAGTAAGCAAAATTAAAAGTGATTTAGGAAATTAATTTGATTTAATTAGGAATGTGTGACTAATTAATCTTGCTTATGAATGATTGATTGATATGTCTGATATGAAATATTTGTGATATGATATATTTGCCTTGAACAGTGATTATAGGTTTATCTGCAGATGATGAAGTGTTATGTAAAAAGTGACATCTTATGATTTAAGGTTGAATTGGGTTCACCTGAATAGTGTGGGCTAAGATAGTATTGAATTCGAAGAAACTGGAGTCGGATATTAGTAAATACTCGAAACCACTTCGATTAGAAATTTGCTAAATTTTTCTTACGTGATGTCAATATGTTGAATTGAAATAATATGAACCCTTGAACTAAGTTAGAATACTTAGAGTTTGAATTATGAAATAAGTGTTTGAGCATAACAAGTAAGGAACTCGTATTGAAGTACGAGTTACCCGGGTTTCCTTTTATGGTTTGAACTTAGTATTTCGAATTATATGGGTTTACTCACGCTGGTTTCCAGCCTGGCCCGGGTGTTACTTTGACGTAATGCTCGGGTCAAACCAAGTATTACAGATTTGCAGGTAAGGACGTTCTGGAGATCAGGAGGAGAGCTGAAAGACAGGAACGTATAGAGTGTTTATCCGCTGTGATATATATTGTTATGTATCTAGGACATGTTGATTAAAACTTTCCAGTGTTGTGAAATTGTTGTAACTCTGATGTAAAAATGTAAATGTACTGATACAGTTCTTCGTTATAAACTGTTATTTTATTTGCTATTATATTTTATCCGCTGCGAATGTGAGATTCTGAGTTTAAGTTTCTATTCTTCTTCTTTCTCTTTCTTATTTTCACTAACTATCTGGAAATTTCGGGATCGAAATTTTCGCGTATATTACAACATTTCAAATTCTTTGCTCACTATATTAGAAAATTCCTAACATAACTTATCATTTGTATAACCAAAAATAATGTCATCGACATAAATTTGAATAATTAAAATATCCTTTTTAGTTCATTTAATAAAAAGAGTTTGATCAACCTTCCCAATTTCAAAACCGGAATTTATAAGATAGCTTTTAAGACGTTCGTACCAAGCACGGGGTGCTTGTTTTAGACCGTATAAAGCTTTCTTAAGTTTATAGACATGGTCTGAAAATTATTCATGTGAGAATAGAGGAGGTTGTTCAACATAAACATTTTCTTTTATATATCCATTTAAAATGCACGTCTAACATCAATTTGGTAAAGTTTAAAACTATGAAGACATGCAAAGGCTGGTAATATATGTATTGCTTCTAGTCGTGCAACTGGAGAAAACGTTTCTTCATAGTCAATTCCTTCTTCTTGATTATATCCTTATGCAACTAATCTAGCTTTATTCCTAGTTATATTTCCTTGTTCATCTTCTTTATTTTTGAAAACCCATTTAGTACCAATGACAGTTTGATCACATAGTCTAGAAACTAATTTCCAAACATCCTTCTGTTCGAATTGGTTTAGCTCTTCTTGCATAGCTATAATCCAATAATCCTCAGTATAGGCTTCTTTGGGATTTCTAGGTTCAATATTAGAAAGGAATGCTGCATGGACCATTTGATTAAGTTGATTTCTAGTTCTGACATGTGAATCAATTTCTCCTAAGACATTTTCTACTGGATGATCTCGTAAAATTCTAGGAGGAGATCTTAATTCATTATCATTATGAACATTGTTTTAATCTTCTTCAAAATTATGAACAATGTTTTCATCTTCTTTAAAATTATTTTAAGTAACTATATTTGTGACCATCTTAGTTATTATCTCGTCATCCTCAAAATTCTTTTTAAACATAAAATTTTCATCGAAGGAAACATGAAGTGTTTCTTTGATTGTTTTAGTTCTTTTATTAAATATTCGATAAGCCTTACTTCGCTCCGAATATCCTATGAAAATTCATTCGTCGCATTCTAGATCGAATTTTCCAAGCTGATCTTTTATGTTTAAAATAAAATATTTTGAACCAAAAACTTTAAAATATGAAATATTTGGTTTTCTTTCATAAAATTGTACATATAGAGTGTGTTTTGTCAATGGTCGGATGGAAACATGATCCAGAACATAATAGGTAGTTGCTACAGCTTCTGCCCAAAACTGTTTTGGTAAAGTGCTTCTGTTTAATGATGTTCTTGCACATTCTTGCCACAACTCCATTTTGTTGTGGTGTTCTAGGAAAAGAAAATTTATGGTAAATTCCCTTTTTATTACAAAAATGTTCAAAAGCTTCATTTTCGAATTCACCTCCATGATCACTTCTAATATTTTAAATTTTAATTTTTTTTTAAATTTTGAATTCTTTTAGCAACGATTTTGTAACTTGAAAAAGTATCGCTTTTATTTTTCAAGAAAATAGTCCAAGTATATCTTGAGAAATCGTCTACTATAACAAACACATATTTGCTATGGTTTATAGATTAAACTTGAGTTGGTCCAAAACGATCCAAATGCAATGGTTTAAGTGATTGTACCATAAAAATATTTTTCTTTGATTTAAAAGATGATTTTGATAATTTTCCTAATTGACAAGCATGAAAAATATTGTTTACTTTAAAATTCATTTTTCATAAACCTTTCACTAATTCATTTTTAGATAATTTGTTTATAGCTTTGAAATTAATATGACAAAATCTTTTGTGCCAAACCAAGGATCATTTTCTTTGGCTATCAAATACATGTTAGTATTGTTATTTATATTCATATTCAATACATATATTTTTATCTCTAAAACCTTCAGAAATAAGATTTTAATCTGATAAAAAATGCTACACTTATGTTCAGAAAAAGAAATATTGAATCCTTTGTCACATAGTAGGCTTGATATTAAGTAAATTATGTTTTAAATTTTTAACTAATAAAACATTTGTAATAATAGGTAAATCAAATATACCGTTATTGCTCGCGTCGCCTTTGTAGATGATATAACCTTTGGAACTATCCCCAAAGGCGACAGAACCTCCATCTGAGTAGGTAATATTCGTTAGTATCTCTTTGTTTCCTATCATGAGTTTTGAGCACCACTATCCACTATCCATTTTGTTCTCTTTTTAGGCGGTACCTACAAAATATAGAACTAACATTAGTATCCACCTTTTTATTTAGGTCCTAGAAAGTGCCTAGAAAGAGAGTTCAGAATTCCATTTAAAAATAATTTTTATTATTTTTATGAACAGTTTCTATAAAAGATTTTACATATTTCTTTCTTATCAAAGAATTATTTGTTTTAGGAACCCAGATCCTAATTAATTTAGAATAATTTGTAACTTTTGAAATTGGTTTTGCAATTGTATCATCATTCTTTTTGAAATTGTTATATAAGGATTTCTTTGGAATAATTTTAGAAGCTTGCTTATATCCTAGTCCTCTTTTATTTAAAGCTATTTGAGAATTTTCTACAATTTTAGAATGATTTTCACTATCTTTGTTAAAATTAGAGACATTCTTATTAATATCATCTAATTTTGTTTTAAGACTGGAAATATCTAATTCCAATATTTTAACATTAGCTTCTAGATCATGATTTTCAATTAAAAGAGCATCATTTTTCTCCTTCTGAGTTTCTATTTCTTAACTTAACATAGAAAGTTGAGATATCATATTAGAATAAGATTCTTGAATAACTTCAAGTTCTTCTTCTAAAATTTGTTTCTCATCTCAACATATCTACCTCAATTTAAGTTCTATTTAATTTTTCAAGAGTTTCTCTATACTTTCTTTTGATGTTTCTAAGTTTTTCAAGTAATTCTGAGTTTATTTATAATAAATCATCAAAAGTTAGATCACTCACCTCGTCATTTGTGGCCATGAAACATACATTGGCTTGTTCCGAATCGCTGCCTGAGTCATATCTGACGATGAATATGATTTAGAATTGTCCCAAGTGACAGAGAAATCTTTCTTTTTTAATCTGTCTTTCATGTGCTTATATTTGTCTCCTGAGTTCAACTTTGAGACATCTTAACATTCTCATGTTTTATCCAAATTGCATCATTCTTTTTTTGTTAGAAAGATAAAGTTCTCTAATACAAGCATACAAATTTTGGGCAATATTAACGTATCATTATCGGATGTCCCCGAAGGGACATCCGATAAAATTGAACAAAGTGGGATTTGAACCTACATGCTTGCATAAGAACACACATGCCAACCACTGGAATACAAGCACATTTATTTCCACTAAATTTATCAAATTTTAAACCATTTTACTTTATGATTTAAGAGGACACTTATTAGACCTTCATTGATGGCTCTAAATATTCACTAATTAAATTTTCTCAAAACTTTTCTAAATATTTAATTTTTCGAAAAATTCGGCGGTGTCTCCTTTGCATGGAGAGCCTTCTACAATTTCGTAAATATGAATTATAGATATACATCGACCAAAAGGTAAGAACACAATATATATTTTTAACACATAAACACCTAGCAATTCATAACTTTCATTTTTTTTATACACAAAATTCAAACTTCAATATTTGATTAATTTTCAAAGTCTCTTACTTAAATTTTCAATTCAATCATCTTTATTTTAAATTAAAGTAAATTAAATTAGAGTTGTTCCATACTCTAATTCCAAAAATAAAAATCTTATCTTGTTGCACTATTTATTATTATTTCTATCTTTTCCCACTGACTATCTTAAAATCCAATTTCTTTTCATTTGGATTGTACAGTCTAGCTTCAGCTGGGCAAACCCAAATTTGGAGATGTCTTAAACTAGGTTTCCATCCTTTCCAAAGTTCAAAAGGAGTCTTTGGAACGGCCTTACTTGGAACTCTATTTAAGATGTAGACAACTGTTCGTAATGCATCCATCCATAATGATATAGGTAAATTTGCATGACTCATCATGGATCTAACCATTTCCACGTATGTGCGATTTCGCCTTTCAGCTACACCATTCTGCCATGGAGATCCAGGCGTTGTGCAACAATTCCAAGTTCTTGAAGAAGTCTAGATAAAGCTCCAATTGAAGCAGTCGGTTGTAAGTGGGTCTTCAAGACCAAACGTGACTGCAATGGTAAAATTGAACGATATAAAGCTAGACTTATTTTCAAAGGTTTTAATCAGAAAGAAGGCATTGACTATAATGAAACTTTTTCTCCTGTTTCCAGGAAAGATTCTCTTAGAATTATCATGGCATTAGTAGCTCATTATGATCTCGAGTTACATCAAATGGATGTGAAAACAGCCTGCAAGGGATTTGTCTGCAGTCTTGAACCGATTTTCAACGGTTTGCAAATATCCTTTAAAGTCTCCAACTTGGTCGATAGTAAAATCCATTAATGTTTTCGTATTAAGGTCATAAGACGCGCATGATATGCTAAACTTTTCTTTAGTCAGTTATCATAAGTGTCTTGGCTAATCTAGTGGTCAATGGAAGTCATGACGTGTACATGTTATTTTGCAACATGCTTACTTCCATGTACTATGACATTGACAACTTTCATAACTAGACCGTAGATGAGCATAACTTAATGGTCACATAATGTCTTGAAGCAAAAGACTGTTTCTGTTATCATTTATCTAAATATAAATGTGTACACATTATAAAAAAGAAATAAAAGATGTCCAAATTATTAAGAGCTTAATAATTGTATGTCTAGACAAGTACAAAATAAATGGCATAATAAGAAGATAATTAGGAACTATCTGCAAGACCCATGCTATCAGTATGTCTCTGAAAGGTCTTTGGAGGTAGTCCTTTCGTGAATATGTCTGCCACTTGTAAGTCTGTACTTATCGATTCAACAATAATTTTCTTTAGTTTAACATCTTGCTTCAGTAGTAGGTATTTAAGGTCTATGTGTTTGGAACCTTTGGTTATCCTATCATGCTTGGAGAAAAAGGTTGCAGCTTCATTGCCGTAGTAGACAGTTAGTGGCTTATGTCAGAAATTCTTTACTGTTCGATCTTTCATGATTAATGATGAACAATTCAAGTAATAGCCCATGGATCACCAATACTGAATATTTCACAAACAAAGCTTAATATGATTTTTTTTTAGATGACGTACCTTGATTAACAGCGGAAGATGTAATGGCTGTCATCTTCTTCTTCTAACTTCATAATTCGGTTTCTCTCTCTAACCCTATTTCTTTATATGTTTCTTGATGGAGAAGAATACATTTTTTTTGCATAAACATTTGTCATTCTTTCAAGTAATCCACGGCAAGGATAATAAATATTTAGTAACTCCAAGTAAATTCCATATATGAATTTAATATATTAATAATTATTTTGCAATTCATGTATAGACAATTATCTTGCAAGTTCCAGGTCATGAATTTAATGTCAAACTAGGAAACAATTGTTTTCAATATGTATACTTTATGAAAAGTATTCACATACAATAAGTTGTTCCATATTATACAGTAGGTCAAACATTAAAGTAGGAAAAATCAACTTTTGCGGAAATATAAATTTTCCAGATCCAGATCTAAGCATACAGTAAATAGAACAATATTGATAATCATGATTACTATAGCAACTTAAATAATATGAATATTAAACTTGAATCATATTAACACTAATAATCATTATCATCATCATAGTAAAATTACAAACATCATATCATAGATCTATGCTAGTTTTGTTTTATATATTGATGGATAATCATGAATTCTAAAACCATGCTTTGATACCACATGTAATCTATATCTTGCGAATAACATAAACCATAAGATCTAGAATTATATGATTATCACATATGTAATGAATTAATAGAACATACCTCCAGACATCTTGTATACGAATCAGCAATGGCTGTTGTCGAAAGCTGTTTCAATGGAGAAAGGAAATGGTTTCTCTCTCTTTTCCTATATCTTACTTTATGTGTTTTCTATATATCCTTTGTGATGGGCAAAGTTTAATATTTATAGGTAGAGAGATGACCAAATTTCCAGATTTGTAGACTTAATCTTGATCGTCCATCAAGATCAAGATGTGAGAAATTAATGCTTTAGATTATAACCGTTTTATTTATTAGCATATTAATAGGAAAACCCTTTAGATTCTATTGACCACATAATGAGGAAGGAAACGTTTGAGGAAGGAAACGGTCCATTAATGTACCACATAATGAGGAAGGAAACGGTCCATTAATGTTTTCGTATTAATTTCCTTACAAAACGGTCAAATTTCCTTACAGCTTAGAGATAAAACTTAAAGTACCAAATCGTGAGACAAAATTACGCAGCCATGTTCTCTGAATTGAAGCCTCATAACATGCTATGTATTCAACCATCATGTTGGATCCGAAAAGTATCTCAGATTTCTGGCTTCTCCATGATATTGCACCTCCACATAAGAGGTACAAATAGCCAAGAGTGCAGATCCTAGTATCAGGACATCCAGTAAGGTATGAATCAGAATAACCAGTTACCTGTAGGTAACTTGATTTTCTATAGGTGGGCATGTAATTCCTTCAGATTCTATTAGATAAAGTATATAATCATCAGGAATAGCTGATCTTCTTTGTCTTTGAGATGTTCTTAATGCTAGTTCCTGTGGTACTTCATCAACATTATGATTGGTGATAATTTCATTATGGAGTTGTTAATCATTTATTGGGTTTTCCTCATTGTGAACAGGTTCAACAATGGGATGATTCCCAATATCTTTCGAAATAGAGGGTAAGATAATGGGTACCCTTATTTCATGAATGAACACTTCTTGTTGTTTTGTACTCCCACTGATTTCACCATTCTCATAGAATTTGGCATTGCCGGTTTCAACAATTCTTGTACTATGGTTAGGACAATAGAATTTATATCCTTTAGATTTTTCCGAGTAACATATAAAGTAACCACTGACTGTCTTAAAATCCAATTTCTTTTCATTTCGATTGTACAGTCTAGCTTAAGCTGGGCAACCCCAAATTTGGAGATGTCTTAAACTAGGTTTCCATCCTTTCCAAAGTTCAAAAGGAGTCTTTGGAATGGCCTTACTTGGAACTCTATTTAAGATGTAGACAGTTGTTCGTAATGCATCCATCCATAATGATATAGGTAAATTTTCATGACTCATCATGGATCTAACCATTTCCATGTATGTATGATTTCGCCTTTCAGCTACACCATTCTTCCATGGAGATCCAGGCGTTGTGTATTGTGCAACAATTCCAAGTTTTTGAAGAAGTCTAGCAAAAGGTCCAGGATGTTGTCCCGTTTCATCATACCTTCCATAGAATCCACCACCCCTACCTGACCTAATGATTTTCATTTTCTTTCTAATTGCCTTTCGACTTCAGTAATGAACACTTGTACAGCATCCACTGACTGAGATTTTTCATGCAACAGATAAAGATAGCAATAACGTGAAAAATCATCGATAAAAGTGATGAAATATTTCTCTCCTCCAAAAGTTGGAACATTAAAAGGTTTGAGGGAATTGCAACTTCAGACATAAAAGAAATGTAGGCTTCTTTATTAGAATAAAACACATGTCATAATAAGAGGTTAGGTTTAGCGCCTCCTGTGGGTATGCAGTAGAATCTTTCTAACAAGAGGTATACTTATGTATATAACTTGATTGTTTTATGAATTGATTGTATGGTTGTATAATTAGAAAATGTTTTATGTTTTGAAAATAAACATTGTTATAACCAAGTTTAAGATTCCTTAATAAATCAAAACAGGTTTTATAATTTCTTGTGTCAATTGGCTACTAAGTATCTTAAGAATTCTAGTCGATCCGTCTGATCAGTGTTATCGATAGGGATTCCTAAACGCTTATGAGGCGATGTGATACATGCTTTTGAAATGGAAATAAACAATATTTACTAGTATGGATGTTGAACGAAAAAATATGTAGATATTGCAAAGATTTTGAAAATTCTAAATTGCCATTTGAGATAAGTATTTTATGTACATACTTAAGGACTTATGGAAATAGTGTAACATAGAGGGCAATGGAGAGGCAATGTTGATCTTGGTCAACTTTGTAATCCTTGAAATGTCATTCACTACAAATGTATTAGTTAGATGTTATCATTTTATAAACTGATAAAAATTTGAATATGGTTTCATTGAAATAAATTGTATTCATTACTGGTTATTGTAAATGTTTGTGAAAATTTACATACATGGAAAATTTAGAATGCTTAAGTAAGCTTTTGGGTAAAGTATTTTGGAAAATATTACCTTATGCTAATTTGGTGCTTTTGAATTAGAATGAAATTTAATAAGGATCAAAACTATTAGAGTAAGTTTGGTTATGAATTTCAATAGTGTTAAAAACTTGTTAATTAATTATTTGTGAAGTTCAATTGAAAACAAGTTTGAACTAGGTATCAACCTTGGCTAGTTCTAAGTGATAATAAAATAAATGTTTAGCTTTGTGGATTTAGAGATTTGGTAATAAGATTGATTCACGGAATCTAATAGCTTTTAAATTATCATTCAAGGTATTCACTTGGGCAATATTAATGTATCATCTTGATTCACAAATTCTTTTTTTTTGGCAAAGCCAGCCTGTTTTTATAGTGGACAGTCCATTTTTATTAAAACATAATCAACATACAAAAAGGATACAAAACACAGAACAGAGAAAACTACCCACTAACAAATATTATAACGCAACAACAAAAGGGTTAATTTTCAAAATTAGTTGAGAGAGAGAAGACGACGACCGCTCAAATCTTCTCGCATTCCTTTCCTCCCATATCACTGCTATCGATAGCTTTAGGTAATAGAGAAACCTCTTGGTCGACATGGTTTTCCACCTGGTTAAGTGGAAAATCCTAATCCATTCCAACTTGAAATCACGATGCGGTGGCCTCTCATGAATTCGATGAAGAACCTCCTTCCATAAATGAAAAGAAAAATGGCAATTGAAGAATAAATGCCCAACATTTTCCGCAGCCCTGTTGCAAAGAATGCACACTGAATGCTCGATTAATTTCCTTCTAACAAGATTGTCTTGAGTGTGGATAGCGTTCATCAGACATTTCCAAAGCAGCAAATTATGTTTTTGTTTCGATCCAGACTTCCATATTCGAGGGTGCCAGGGAATGAAGAATAGTATTGATTTTGTATTATAGTTCTGTAGACAATGGCGATGCTATGAAGTTTTCCATTCCAGTTGAGCCCATCATGATCCATTTGCTTATAAGAATCAGTAATGGAACACCATAGATTGTTCAGCACAGGAGAACAGATTTAGGAACTTCATGAAGATGAGCAAGATTAATAGCATTATTAAGGGGAGCAACATCCACCCGAGTTAATGGTAATCCTCCCATCTTATCCTCTGAATGTTGCATACAATTAAAATCACCAAGGCACATCCAGGGAGAGGCAGTGTGCAAGGAAGGAAGAATGTCAAGAAACATCTGCCTATTAGCTTTTATATTATCTGCATAAATAAAAGTAGAGTTAAAATTGAAATTTGTAGGAAGGTGATCAATATTACAGTGGATGAATTGTCTGTGAGTTTCTGTAGCACTAATTGTATATAACTAGGGGTTCCACAAGATCAATAGTCTCCCAAAAGGAGCAACAGTATGATTGTGAATAAAAGCCCATCCAGGAGCAATACGGTTAGCAAATATGTTAGTTTCTGCTTCAGAGTATTTGGTTTCACTGATGCATATCATTCCCAAATTGTTGCCTTTAATAAGCATTTTGATTTCATAAACTTCGGCATCATCATGCCCGCCACGAATATTCCAGTATCCAATATTGTCTAGCATCATAATTTTTTATGTTTATTGGCAGATTGCCGAGTGAGTCTTTGTGGCCCTTGAAAAATAGCAGAGGTATTTTTTTTGTTTTTTTCTTTGAATTTTTTGAAGTGAGCTTAGCCATAATTTGCTCTTGATTGAATTCAAAGCTTTCATTCATGTCATCTTTCGAGCAAAATTCAGCATCAGATGATGAACTCATATTGAATTCAAGTATGTTATCCTTAGAAGGAGTAAAGAGAGGAATATCTTGAGGAGGCTTTAATTTTGCATAAGGACTAACAGAATTGTTAACAATAGAGTTCAAACCAGTAGTGGCTACTGCAGTAGAAATTCTATTCTGAGGGGTAGAAGAGCTATTAAGAATTGGTGCCTCCTTTTCCTTGTGCTTGCATCTATTTGTATCTAACTGATGTTTACTTAATTCAGTTTCATTTTGAACTTGGGACTTTTGATAATAGTTGTTTAGTACAGAGATATCACTCTGTAAATTAACAATTTTATCAGATTCCACTCGCAAGTTACATGATGTACCCTTCCTCTTCTATTAATTCTCCTTCTTCTAATTCTGAAAGAATAGCAAAAGCATTACATGTTTCAATTGGATTTTGTGTTACACTCTGTAACTGTAAATCTTTAGTTGCCTGTATTGTGTCTGAACTAATTAAAATACTTAAGTTCATATCTGTATTCTTTTTTCCTATGTCTGATTCCACCTCTTTGTTGTTCCCTTGAATAATCTTAGGCTTCCATCTTTGTTGCCTATTCCTCGCATTGTCACCAATAATGTTTCTATGCATTGAAGCTTTATTTTTAATTGTAGGACCTGGTCCTTTAGTCTGTACATCTTTTTCACTGCTAATTTTGCCTTCACCAATACTTTTGTCCATATCACAATTTTTGGTAGAATGACCAAAGACTTTACAGGCAGTGCATATCAGAGGCCTCCAATTATACTCAGTGTATACTTTTTGGCTTGTTTCAACTCCATCTCCTATTAATAAAAAATCAGGTAACTCTTTGTCCGGAGTTATTTCAACTAAACACTTTGCATATTCCATTCTTTCCCTCTTTTCAGTAGCTTCATTGAAACAGATAAGCTTCCCCAAATGACATGCAATCCAATTAATTCCAATTAGAGTCCAAGCAATATGGGGAATGTTATAGAGTTGGATCCATATGGGAACAGATTTCACTTGTGATTGAACTGAACCAAATGCTGGTTTCCAAGTAGTTATAACAAACATTTGACCTCGAATAAATGTAGGGTCTGCACAAAGAACAGTTTGCTTGTCCTCAAGACAAGAAAACTTGATGAAATAATTAGCACCATCAGATTTGATATCATATGAACCTTTCAGATTCCATGTTTTTTTTAAATGAGTTACCACTGCCATATAATTCACTGGCACACCCAAAAAAAACCCCACTAGATAACCCTCCCAAAAATTCATACCTTCAGTCACCAAAACATCAAGGGGAGGTAGCGGCGAACCTCGATAATCAATATTGAATTCTAATGGAGTATATGATCCGGCATTTCTAGGCTTTGAAGCAAACAGTGATGACCATGACATCATCGGGGGGTCAGATTCACAAATTCTTATATCATTTATAAATAATTATTATATGCTTTTGTCTAATTAATTTATCCATTATCACAATTCCCTATACATATATGTGGTCAACATAAGATGCAATTTTTGTGAAAAGCTAGAAATAATAATAAATAGTGCAACAAGATAAGATTTTTAATTGTGAAAGCAATGAAAAAAAATCAATATGTAATTCCAAAGTCTAGTTTGGATAGATAATTGTTTCTTACTAATATAAGAAAGTAATTATCTTAACTAAAATATGAGTCTTCTTTTAGAAGACTTGTTTGTTAATTGGGAAAAAAAATTCTTTGTAAACCATTTTGAAAGTTTGTTGTATGTATTATAGTGCAATTCTAGATGTCTTAGCTTTCCGGAGAAATGGATCATGTAATAAATGTTTTAGAGTAAAGATTTTTGATCTAAAATTATGTAGTTTGGATTTAATTATGGTTTGAAAATTTTGTCAATAAAAGGTCTTGTGTCGGAAATTTTTTATTGAAAAGTGCTGTTTAAAACAGCGATAACTTATGATTTACAAATTCGAATGAGTCCATTCTTTTTGCAAAAGAGAGTGCTTTCAGTAAGCTAGAAATCATCATTATATCATTTTTGAAAATTTTGTAGTTTGCTTATTCAAAAAATGAGTATGAAAACTGATGGACATCTCTGTCCTCTTTTATAGTTTCTGAGTTTAAAGCTGAAAATAAATTGGGCATAACTTTCAAAGCGTAAATCCAATTTTGGTGATCTTTATATCGCTGGAAAGCTTTGACTAAATAGAATAACCTTTATTTTATGAGTACTTTCAAATTATGGGTTTTACTATGTCAAAAGCCTGAGTCTTTGTAGCAGACTTGAATTTGACAATTTGAAGTTTTGAGTTGTTGTTTTATTTAAACTATGATTTTAATGCTTCATGTGTTTATAAGTGCATGCTAATATGTTTCAATAAGTTAAGCGCAGGTGCAAGAGGATATTTGAATGATTAATTAGCAAAATAGTAAGTATAAAAGTAAGCATGCTCGCATTTTAAATGCTAAAAGAAAAATGGAAAATTGGTTCTATTTAGAGAAAATGCAATAATTGTATTAATTATTGCTAATTACTTCTTTTAATAATTTTTAAAAAAGTATGTGATTTTTAAAGGATGTTTATTTAAATAAAAGGGTGGAAATTTGGTTTAAAATTGTGTTTTAATTATAAAATTGAGTTTAAGATGGTTTTTTATATATATTTTTTTTAGTAAGAAAATAATTTTTGAGGAATTTTAGAAGTTAAAAGTGTGAATTCTAGGCTTCATCCTATAGGATTTTCAATTTCAAGGTATGCTGCTAGATCTAATAGCCATTATAGTTTTGTATTAAGTATCTATTGGATATGTCGATCCACATAAAAAAATGCTACATTTATCGACGTATTAAGTCGATACTTAAGACAGGGCTATAGATGGTCGCTCCAATCCAGCTCTATTCTCCATATTAGCAGACGATATTACCTTTTGTGGACCTTTGGATGTTCCAACTTTTGGAGGAGAGAAATATTTCATCACTTTTATCGATGATTTTTCACGTTATTGCTATCTTTATCTGTTGCATGAAAAATCTCAGTCAGTGGATGTTGTACAAGTGTTCATTACTGAAGTCGAAAGGTAATTAGAAAGAAAAGTGAAAATCATTAGGTCAGGTAGGGGTGGTGAATTCTATGGAAGGTATGATGAAACAGGACAACATCCTGGACCTTTTGCTAGACTTCTTCAAAAACTTGGAATTGTTGCACAATACACAACGCCTGGATCTCCATGGCAGAATGGTGTAGCTGAAAGGCGAAATCGTACATACATGGAAATGGTTAGATCCATGATGAGTCATGCAAATTTACCTATATCATTATGGATGGATGCATTACGAAAAGCTGTCTACATCTTAAATAGAGTTCTAAGTAAGGTCGTTCCAAAGACTCTTTTTGAACTTTGGAAAGGATGGAAACCTAGTTTAAGACATCTCCAAATTTGGGGTTTCCCAGCTGAAGCTAGACTGTACAATCCAAATGAAAAGAAATTGGATTTTAAGACAGTCAGTGGTTACTTTATAGGTTACCCAGAAAAATCTAAAGGATATAGATTTTATTGTCCAAACCATAGTACAAGAATTGTTGAAACCGGCAATGCCAAATTCTATGAGAATGGTGAAATTAGTGGGAGTACAAAACAACAAGAAGTGGTCATTCATGAAATAGAGGGTGCAGGTCCAAACCTGCTTTCGAACTTGGGTTCGCAGCGTGTTTTCAGCGGTTTTTATACTTGGAATAATTTCCGCCATTTTTGATATTTTCCCGAATTCTTGAGTTTTCTCTCTAGATTTCGTGCACGGGTTTATAAAGCATTTTTAAGAGTTTTTTAAACAAATTGGCTTGTGAAATTATTATTTAGTATTATTTTAAGTGTTAAACTATTTACTCCATAATAGGAGAAGGCAATTTCGAAAGTGTTTAGTCTTCGAAAAAAAAGTACACGAATAGAATTCGGCACAATACACAAGTCGGTGAGACTCGTGATCATGCAACATAGGAGAATTAACAATCGAGATTATATCTCGAAGATACAACGAAATTGGGTTACCTGGAACATATCATGAATACCCAAACGGAACAGAAAACGATGCATGAAAGCAATCGAACCAAGGCATTCAGTAATAGTAGATGGTCATATATAACTAGGAGCCAACTTTTCGAATATGCTGAAACGCACTTATCTCCTTTAATTAAATTGATTGATACATTAAATATTATTATTATTACATAATACATGGCATAAAATGTAAGTTTATCCAAATATATTCCAGTGTGAATTATAAAAGCGCAACATTGTGTTGTTTATAAATGATATAAATTTTCGCATTTATTTATATATATGCATATTCATACAATTGTGGTATAAAATGTCAGAATTTCTAACCATCAATACAATACTTGTAAATTAGATTGTAGTTTTAATTTTAAGATACCAACACCAAATAAAGTAATACTTGAATAAGTAATAATTGGCAACAAATAACTATTTATACTCTACATGCTTATGACCATAAATGAAAGCTTTAAAAATATAGACACTTTGAATGCACATTAAATACACTTAAATGCACTTTAAATTACCAAATAATTTTATAACTAAACAGATGTTTATACATATGTATATGAATATAGAGATAAAAACCATACGTATATGTATATATATATATATATGCATGTTTATATGTATATAGTCACATATATGGTTGCAAAATATATGAACAAAACTTTACTTACAGTAAACAAATTAACAAAAATTCCCTTTAAAATAAACAAATTAACAAAACTTTCCTCTACGTATAATCAGATATATGGTTGCACAATACCTTAATAAAACTTTCCTTGCACAAAGTAAATTAGCAAATCTTTACCTTAATAAAAATTTCCTGGAACAAAGTAAATTAGCGAAACTTTCCCTTTATTTTAAATTACATAATTAGTGTCTAATAAAATATGTATGTGAATTTAATTTGACAAATGTACAAGCAAACAATTAAACATACATAAACATATATGATTGAATTTAACAACTACATATTAAAAACTGCTATTTTCTTTGATATAAAATAGAACGTATGAACGAATTCTGTTGATTAGCGAAATCATATAATTATATAGTTATTCATAACATTCTAGAGCAAAAGATGATGGTTTGTTGTTATTGTCGCTGGAAATGTTCTTGTTGTTTCTGAATTTGTTGCTCTTTTCGAATTTCAAAAACGTTTTGAAATTTTTAGCAATGAACGTCATATCTTCCTTATCTAAATTTGATTTATTATTTTCTGCTTTGTTATATTCTTCTTATCTTGAGCCTGTACTCATTTTTCCTGGAGATTAACTTCATAAGACATTAGGTTTCCTATCAACTCTTCTAGTTTAATGGTTGAAATGTCCTTAGCTTTTTCGATCGCTATGACTTTTCATTCCCGCTCATAAATTAGAGAGTTGAGGATGATTGAAACTATATCAAAGTCTGTATATGTTTATCCTAATGCTAAAAGAGAATGCTAATATCTTAGAATCTGGAGTACATTTCATTTATTGTTTCATCTTGCTTCATTTTGAAATTCTAGAACTGATTTTTGAGCATACAAATCTTACTCTGCTTAACTTTGTTAGTACCTACATGTGTAATTTTAAGTGTACGCCGTATTTCATAAGCTGTTTTACACATGCTTACTCTATTAAATTCATTTTTGTCTAATGCATAATATAACATATTCATGGCTTTAGCATTTGCAACAGCATCCAGTTTTTGTGTGTTAGACCATTGTGAATATTCTGTAATAGGTATGCTATATTCAGTTTGAGTAATATTCCAGGTTTCATAACTATTAACTTGTGTACAAATTCTCATCCTAGTAGCCAAATAATTATACTTCAATATTTTAAATAGTGGTGGTTATGTAGTAGAATGACTTCAAGGACACTTGTGTTAGTTACCGTGCTAGTGCTGTTCTCCATATTAAAATATCAGATAACTATATTACGGTTATAAGATGACCTCGCTCTCGCTCTGATATGAAGTGAAAGTCACTGTGCTATAGGATCGTGTAATATGATTTTTTATAAAGTACTTGCAGAAAAGTAAATGACATAAGAGATTTTTATACTGGTTCGAACTCCCATTCTACAACTAGTCCTAGACTCCTTCTAGAATTAAACTAGCAACCCTCACTTGACCCAGAGGAATAGGTTTACACCGCCTGAGCAACCGATCAGGACATCTACTGCCTAAGCAACCGAATAGGACTTCTACCGCCTGAGCAACTGAACATGACTTCTTTACAAATAAACAAAAGTATTCAACTTAATATGCTCTTTAAATAGCACTGATAAGTTAATAACTGTGCAGTTAATGCCCCGCTATCAAACCGCTATAACCTTGCTATATCTCATAGCGGATTTCTACCGCTACGATTTTTCCATATAGCCCCAAATATAGCCTTTCCGCTTTAAGCCCCGCTATTTCCACTATATCTCGTTATTCCCGTTATATTTCGCTATTTTTGCTATATATTCTTTAAAAGAAATGAATTGAAAAATGACGTTTATACATTATAGAAATTATGAAATTAATTTATTTGATTGAATTTTTAATATATTTTATGAAATTAAAATACTCTAATATTCTACTAAATTCAATTATGTTATATAAAAGTTTTACGTTTACTTACAAGATATTCGCATATGTTTTTACTTAAAATTATTTATGTATTAATTATAATTCAATTGAATGTTAATTTTTCATTTAATCACTATTTATATATTCGTAAAAACATTAAGTACGAGTTTTATATACTATTTTAGAGTCATCAGTTATATCATGCTATATCCTCGTTGTATCCACGCTATGACTTTTTGCACCTCTGCCGCATTGAACCTTCCGTGCACTTTAACTTCATAGGTCAATAAAGTACAATCTTCCTGTAATCTTCTCCTTTATGATATATAGTGTAATGTGCTTGAAGAATGTGGAGTATAGAGTAATCAATGATCAGGGATTGTTTATATTTTGAGTGCAAATGGTAAATAGTGAATAAGAGGTAAGAATTCAAGAAAACTAAAATCAGCTAAGTAAATTGTTTGTTGAATTCTAGACTCTGTTTATAGAGTATTAAGAGTTGCAATCATTGACGAAAAAGAATGATGAAAAGGAACGGATGCAACTTTTAGAATAGAAGATGTTTCTATTCGTTGAAGAGAAGCATCCCTTCAGAAAACTAACCGTTATTGATAACCAACTGTTTGAATTTTTCAATTAAGCCATTTTATTTAGTTTAAATTCGATGCTACAAGAAAACAAGCCATTTTTGGTCTTATTCAGCCTTCTGAATTTTTCATTCAGTCGGTTGAAACATCATAGAAAATATTTTATGTTTCAGTAGTAAGACGGTGGAATGGTGACATTCAGCCGACTAATTATAGCTTACATTGTGCATTTGCAGGGTTTGTGTATGGTTAGTGTGTATATTACCATACCGAAGAGATTTTAACATATTTCTAATAATATACAGACTCTAAACAAAAGATTAACAATTTCATAGCTTTCTGAATCCGAATCTGCAATGAATCTCATGCATAAATGATTAGTACACAAGAATATTGACTTATATAGTTGTCACAATCAAAACATTAAAAATTGAGGTTCTAACATAGTAGTGAGGGTTTTACTGGTTAAGTAGGTCTTGATGAATAAAGCTTTCGAAGACATGTAAAAGGCAAAGCTAGATATGTAGGAGTCTATCTACTACAATTATCCATTATGTTATGTTAGTTGTTGTACGAATGTATTAAAAGTAGTTGTATCTGTTTATTTAGTAACTTTGATCAACCAATGGGGCATCTTCAAATGTCAGTCTTGGAGTGTTTTGTAATAATTATATTATATCCGAACCTAGGCAAAGTTTGGAATTATGCACTAAATATGAAATTAGACTTTGAAATGAAATATGAAAGTTTTCTTTTATTTCATATTCTTGTGCTTCCGATATTATGGATACTATTAACATGACCGCATTTTGTAACAAGAAATTAATACCATAGATGACCACAGTATCTGTAGCTTTTATTTTTGGGTCTCAAAATGGAGGATGTTGCAACATGACAGTATTAAAATGGATTATAAATTGGAATGAGAAGTTGGCAAAGTAATGGGTCATATTTTCCTTAATTTGAATATGATTTAAGGGGATTAATCACATATAATTATAAATGTTTTCAAGGAACAAACAATCACTTATCTTAAGTTTTGATATGAAATTAGTAAAAAGAATTATTACATAATGTTAAGTAGGCGAAAGACGCCAATTGATTGAACATATTCATATGTTGGATATTATATGTTCGTATTATTATTTGATCAGTTACTTTGCATGATTATTATTGTCACACTCACATCATCATGACCCGTAACTACATTTTAGGATATTTAAGGGTAGAATAACCAGTTAGATTGACCCATTATTGAGTACAATCAGATTTAACTTCCAAGTGAGTAGAATTACATCTAGGAGATCAGGTAGATCAAAGTTGCAGGATGCCGAAACGATCAAAAGATTATAATTTGAGATATTATATTAGAAGGGTCTAATAGGTTTATAATCATCCCATAAAAACTATAGCTTGAGTAATGTTATTGGAGATATCTAATAGGTTCCTAATGATTCCATGAAAACTATTATTTGAATTTATGTTATTGGAAGAATCCAAGGGGTTCATAGTCATCCAATGAAAACTATGATTTAAGAAATGTTATTGGAAATTCCAATAGGTTCATAGCGATCCTATGAAAAATATGATTGGGAAAAGTTATTGGTGGAAGGCAATAATTTCTTAGTGATCCGATGAAAACTACGATTAGGACAATAGGTAGTCCCTAAGAATTTTGATAGGTTATTAGTTAGCCTATGAAAATAATGGGTTTAAAGTGACCCTAGGAAAACTATGTTTTGACACAGATAGTAGTCGGTCTGGGAAAATGGGTGAACTTAAAGGTAGGTACAACCCTACAAATATAGAAGTCAGACTTACCCTCTTACATATAATTATATTATTACGTTTTAACCATTGTGGATGCAGAGGCATATTATATGGTTGATATGATGGTTAAAATACTAGTGAAGGGGAAACTCATTCCACTCAGTAGCATGGTCTCACTAGATATCTCTTTGATTCGAGATGGTAGATTATTATTCACACCACACTGTTTTTCTAACCTAAGGTTTTTGTTTTTCCCCTTAAACTCTCTGGTACTCATCTGAGTAGGTCGAGAGTAAAGGATTTCAGGTTTCCAATTAGACGAATAAGCTTCCGGAGACGTGCATGAGGCAGGCTAGCTATTACTAGGGGCTTTTATTTTCCACTATGTCATTTTATCTGCATGAATCGATGTAACTGCAAATTGTATAATTTCCATGTAGTATACTCTGGTCAACCAAGAGGGCATCTTCATATGTCGCTCTATGAGTATTCGGTAATAATTATATTTTATCCAAATGTAGGATCGAATGTGATTATGTAATGAATATGGAACCTTATTTGTGAAATGAAACATGAAATTATTATTAAATTGTGTTTAAAAATTTCATACTCATGTACGTCTGATATTATTGATATGATTAATATAGTTACATTTTGTCACCAAAAATTAATACTATAGATGACTACAACATCATATCACATAGTTTTGGACCTCAAAATAGGGGATGTTACGCTTAATCACTCTCATATTTATTTCCTTAAGCCTAACACAATATCCACTAATCTTAGCTCAAATAAATGCCAATAAATCCTGATAAAATAATCATAGTTCCTTGCATTCAATTCCTCACATAACCCATCAAGGAATAAGCTTTAATTGAAGTTTGGAGCTTCATCTAAGATTTCAAGAGAGCTCAGATGTAGGTTTTGGTGATTGGAGTTTATTTTGGTGAAAGTGAAGGCAAGTGTGATGATTCTCCATATATATTTATGTATTAATCTTCATATTTTCATTTCTTGTTTAATATGTGTAATGACCCTAATTTTACTAACATTATTTAGAATGTTTAATTAGATAAATTAAAAAATAATATAGATAGTTAAAGGTTTGAGAATTGTTAATTTAGGTGCCATGCCTTATTAAATGTACTAGCGAAAGAGAATAAAATTTAGTAAGTAGGAGGAATATGGTATGGGTAATATAGGAATATCCCTCGTCTTATACACTAAAACCTTCTGTTCTTCATTTCTAATTCATTTTAACGTTCACAAACAAAACTAAAACCCTATTGAGCTCGACTGACCACCATTAAGAAAATTCAAGGAAAAGAAAAGCAAGAATTCAAGTAGATAGCGAAAGCAAATCAATCTAAAGGAAAATCTCAACCTTCTTAATACGAAGCCAAGGTGAATAATTAACTTACACCTCACTTTTGATATTTATTTCAGTTTGAAGTTAGCTCCGAATTAGTTTCGCAAGTTACATGCCATGCTGTGTTTTTTAAATGGATATATTTTTACATGCTTGTTGATGATTTATATTGTTTCATATACATTTCATGATAAGTTTGGATTGGAAAACCTATTAAATGACATCCATATAACTTGCGTTTTTGATATACGGTTAAGAACATTATTTTAGAAGTAGGTTCCAAGTTTCAAAATTTTCTAAGCGATTGTGGATTTATTTTTGATGTTCTACGAGAGAAAATAGCTAATATTGGGTTTAAATTATTTAAGACAATTAAACATTGTTTTTGGGTCGAATTTATAAATGTTAGAAAGCATTTTTGGGTTAAATTACAATGAATTTTGGAGATTTTTCCTAAGAGCTTTAACATGTTTATTAAATTTTTTAACTTGGAGACTTAATGTTTTAAATTTTTTGTTGAAGTGAATAACTTATTTGTTAAAATGATTTTAATTATTAATTATTGAATTCGGCAGTCTTTTCAGAAAAGATTTTGACAAAGAGTTTGTAACCAATCATGTTTTGATAAATTAGGCAAGTTAGGTGAAAATGAATTACTTTGGAAGGCATAGAACCAATTTTGTTACGAATTACAACTTTGCCACTTCCGTTGATTGCTTGCATCCATTTGAAACCAATGCATATGGTATTAAGCAATTGATACGTAGTGTTTTGGAGAAAGGCGGAAGGGAACGTGTTGAAGGCATGCTTTCGAAGGGGTTCAAGTCAATTTTATTAGCTTTCGAACCCATTAACCTGTTCTTGTTCTAAAAAGGAAGCTTTCAAAAGAGTTGCCACCTGTCTATGTTTTCTAAAAGGAGCTTTCGAAGGAGTTGCCACTTTTGAACCTATTCGTTACCTAGCTGCCTCATTCATACCTTTTGAATTAGTTAAGGGTCACTTTTTTTATAGCCTTATAACAATGTATTTAAAAGGGGAGCTTTTCGTCTTTTAAATTTTTAAGCCGCCTTCCCAATGCTTTCGAAAGGGTCCTTTTAGCTACTTTTTTCAATGGTTTCAGAGGTAATGGTTCTGAAAGGATGGTTTCAAAACTAACCTCTTCCCCAATTCTTTTGATTAAGATCATCGAAAGGGCTACTTTTGCTTCTGTTTTCTTTGAGCCTATAGTTATTCTATATGTTAAACCCAATGGTTTCAAAAGAGATACTTTTAAATTGTTTAAAAGCTACGTTTCCACAAACTCTTACTTGAACCCAATACTTTCGAAAGGCACGTTTTAAGTATTTCAAAGGGAAGGATTCCAATGCTTTCAAAAGTTATACTTTGAGTGTTTCGAAAGCTTTATTTTTAAGTGTTTCGAAAGGTTTGTATTAATGGTTTCGAAAGAGGATATCTAAGGTGTAAGTGAAGATTTTTAAAGGTCTATTTTCGATAATTCGAAAGGTCTATTTTGCCCTTTCGGCCAAATGTTTTCAAAGTTAATGCAGTTGCCTTATTTTGAAATATGTACTTTCAATGAATTCGAAAGGGATTGTTTATGGTTTTAAACAAAGGGTTCGAAGGTATTGTTTTGGCCATATAGCCTAAAGTTTTCTAAATTAAAAAGAGGCTTTAACTTAATTGAAGGGATATATAATCCTATTGATTAGATTTCATCAACATAGTTTTGTGTAAAGCATATATCATGGCATAAATATTTTGAGTAAAGCAAAGGGTATGATTTCCTTGTTTTATAAAGATACGATTTTAAGGATAAACCATTTGTAAAGATTGTTTACAAGGAAATGAAATTTGAATAGGGTAGTTAACACTAAGTATATGACTTAGATATAAAAGTCCAGATGGGATTGGTGTGGTGTCGCGCCTTATACTTTAGCTAATAGCCCCTGTCTAATATAAGTCCAAAATTCTAGTATGTACGGCTTTGTCATAGGTAAGACTAAAATGATGTTACATATAGAAAGGAATATACAAAGTAAAGATAGGTTATTACTGAGCCCGTAAAACCATTAGGATCACTTGACCCTAGAAGAAGATAGTTAAGGGCAGATAGCCTGGTATTGTTTTTAATGGAAGTTAGAATGTTCATTATGTCTCATAGGTCCGAGTCAGCCAGTGGTTAATAGTTAGCCACATAAAAATATAGAGTGAACAGATAGTCCACTGGTTACCTAATTTATATGCATATATTCTATATCCATTATTGTTATAATCAATTTGATTACATGTTTTTGATTTGCAAAAGATATGATTTTTATTAGTTAGGGGAAACCTATTCCGCTAAGCTGCGTGGTCTCACTTAATATCGGTAAACCGAGATGTAATAGAATTATTCACACCAGGCTTTATTTATGACTCAGAGTTTATGTTTTCCCCTTAAACTCTCGGATGCTCAGAACTAAATTTGAGTAGACCGAGAGTTAAGGACTTTTCAGATTTAGAAGGCTGGATGAATAAGCTTCCAAGATGTGCAGGAGGCAAAGCTAGCTTTGTAGGAGCTATTTAGTGTTATTTCTACTGCGATGTATTTATGATTGATATGTCTATACGTCTAGTACTCTGATCATCCAATGGGGCATCTTTATATGTCGCTCTTTCCATAATTTGTAATAATTATATTTAACTGAAACCTAGCAATCGGTTTGGGATTATGTAATTGAATATGAAATATTAATTTGAAGTGTTACCAGAAAAGCTGTTTTGATATCTGTGTTGATTTTATTTCATATTCACGTGCTTCTAATATTATAGATACAATTAACATTACCATATTTGATTATCGGAAGTTAATACTATGGACGACTACAGCATCTATATCGCTTAACTTCCGGCCGCAAGATAGGGGATGTTACAACTTGGTATCAGAGCATAGGTTTATGAAAACTTAAAAGAAATTTTAAACTTAAAATAATTTTTGGAACATAATCCTAAGGAATTAGAGAAAAGATTAGGGTATAAGATAATGTTATAGTAACTTACTTGCATTTGCTATACATAAGTATACGCTTTCTCTATTTCTCCCATCTCCCTTAAGATAATCTTTTGTATCTTAAAAAGACTCGAATGTAGATTTTAGGAAGTAAGATATGGATGCTAGGAATGGAAGAGTTAGCATTCGTGAAGGAAGCACCACAACCAATGAAAATGTCAGACCAAACACTAGAAGGAGTCCAGGTCGGGCACAATCTGCTAACTTGGGTGATGGAGCACCGCAAGTTGATATGGGAGCTATGTATCAGTTTTTCATCAACATAATGCAAGCTAGAACTGCTACATGATTAGTTGAAGGAAATTAGGAAGCTTCTGTGGTCAATAACTACGCGACACTAAGCAAAGGCTATGCTAGCCTTAGAAGGAAGCCGTTTATTAACAGTGAGGATGCAATTGAAGTAGAGAATTAGTTGCTTCTTTGCGAGAGAATTTTTGCTGATTTGGGACTCAGCGATGAGAAGAAAAGAAGATAGCATCCAGAAAGTTGCAAGAAGCAGCACTATATCGGTGGAACAATGTTATTGTAGGAGTAGCTAAAAAGGTTATGACTTGAGCACAATTCAGAAGGAGGTTTGAGGAAAGATTCATGTTGGAAATCGCCAAGTCAACTCTACTCCGGAGGTTTACTGAGTTGCTGCAGGGAGACATCAGTGTTGGAGTATGCAACTAGTTTTGTGGATCTATCGAGATAAGGATATGCTACAGTTGATACGATTATCAAAAGGAATGAGAAGTTCATCCGCGGATTGAGACCCGAGCTTGCTAAAGCAACTTTACGACATATTAAGGATTCGTGCAATGCAGTTGTTGAGATTGCTTTGAGGCATAAGGAGATGTTTTCTCTCTTTAACGGTACAAAGTAGTGGAAACACGATGGGCCGAACCAGAAGAGAAGTTTTTTCCATAAGAATGGCGCTCAGAATGGAGGAGCAGCCAAGAAAGGGATAGCAATGTATTCTGCTATAAGTGTGATAAAGAGGGACACTATGCTCAAGAATGTCAGACCGGTAAAGCAATGAAAGCCATGACAAAAAAGGAGTAAAATGCTTGAGGTGTGAATAGATCGGACATTATAGTCACCAGTGCAAGGAACCAGCAAAGGATGGAAAGGGCAAAGTGTTTGCATTGGAACCAGCTACCTCAAGAGTAACAACGGAGGAGAAAGGAAAAGCTGTGTTTGGAGGTATGCTTTTGATTCGTGGTGTGTCAATAAGAGTTTGATTTAATACTGGTGCATCACATTATTTTATATCTCATTATTTGATAGGTAAGCTTAACCTAGAACCCTCATAACAAGTTACTTCCTTAAGGGTCGCAAATCCGAAAGGAGAGTATACGAATCTTGGGATGAGATATGACCACATAGAGTTTGAGTTGATAGGTCATATATTTTCTTGCGGTTTGCAGGTATTTGATTTCTTAGGGTTCGAAATCATTTTGGGCATGGATTGGTTAAGTAAGCATGATACTAGGATATTTTGTCATGATAGGAAAATATCACTTAGACACCCTAATAGTAGTGATCGGATTATATACTCCGTAGAAAACCCTAGTTTTGAGGTTAATGCTTTGTTAGGTGTTATGGAGACAGAAGACAAGTTCAACCGATTTTTTTGCTGTTAGAGAATTCACAGATGTCTTTGAGTCCATGATAGGACTACCGTCGAAAAGAGACATTAAGTTTTGGACAGATTTAGTACTAAGAGCAGAACCTATGAGTAGACCGCCAAGTAGAATGACACCTTCCGAGGTGAAGGAGTTAAAGGTCCAGTTGGTGGATTTAAAAGGTTAGAATTTTGTCAGACCAAGCAGTTCGCCTTAGGGAGCTGCCGTAGTGTTTGCAAGTAAACTAGATGGATTGTTATGGTTGCATATCGATTATTGTAAGCTAAACGAGAGGATGGTAAAAAACCATTATCTATTACCTAGGATTGACTATTTGTTCGACCAATTGAGTGGAGCCAAAGTATTTACCCAGTTGGATTTGGCAACAGGGTTCCATCAACTTAGAGTAGTAGAGGATAATATTACTTTGACGACATTTAGGACAAGATATGGATTATACGAATGGTTAGTGATGCCGTTTGGTATAACTAATGCGCCCGCATTCTTCGTGGACATGAGAATAGAATCTTCAAGGAGCATCTGGATAGATTTTCAGTAGTATTCATAGACGACATATTCATATACTCCAAGGATGAAAGAGATCATGAATTCATCTTAGTATAGTGCTTAGGACACTGAGTCAACATCAATTGAAGGTGACGTTTTCAAAGTGTCACTTTTGAAAGAAAGAAGTTAAGTTTCTTGGTTATATAGTCTCAGAAAAAGGGTTGTTAATAGATACGGCTAAGATGGAGGCAGTGAATAATTGAAAGAGACCCGAGATAGTGATTGAGATATAGAGTTTTCTTTGGTTAGCTGGCTACTATTGCAGATTCATTAAGGATTTTTGCGGATAGCTGCATTGATGACTAAGCTAAATCGAAAAGATGCGAAGTTTGCCTGGACTGTGAGGGGGCATTCCAGAAATCGAAACACTTGTTGACTAATGCACCTGTGTTAGTTGTTATCGAGGGGAATTCGGACACAGTTGTATATACAGATGCATGTGCAAAATGATTACGAGCGGTGTCAATGTAGAGGGTTAAAGTGATTGCCTATGCTTCTCGACGGCTCAAACCGCATGAGATAGATATCTAACTCATGATTTGGGATTAGCTGGGGTAATTTTCACATTGATGGTGGGGAGACATTACTTGTTGGGAGAAAGATTCAAATTTTTTATAAATCATAAGTCACTGAGATACTTATTCTCTTAAAAGATGTTGAATATGAGACGCGGAGGTGGTTAGAGTTTTAGTCGCTTATGATTTTGGTATTGAATATGCACCGAGAAAGGGAAATAAGGTTTCAAATGCACTAAGCAGAAAATATCAGAATGCAGTAATGGCAATGATTGCTGAGTGGAAAGACTTAGAAGCATTAACTACATGTAGAGTACGATGGAGATCTAAGGCTAGTTCTAGTCGAGAAACCGCCATGATATGATGTCTAGAATTTCGACCGGTGATGATCGAAAGGATTACATCTAAGCAGAAAAATGACTCTATTTTAGATGAGAAGATTAGATAGGAAGATTAGAAGGCTAGAGGCCAGAATCAAGATTGATGATCTGAAGGGTTCTAGGCTTGACGAAAGAGGGTGGTTGAGAAAGAAAGGATAATTGTGTGTCCTTTATGTAGAAACTTAAGGAAGGAGGTCCTTAGAGAATGCCATAGTTTGAAGTTCACTATTCATCCAAGAGGAACTAATATGTATCAAGATATGAAAAGAAGTTTCTTCTAAGAAGGTGTAAAGAGAGATGTAGCCTTATGCATGAGACAGTGTTTGAACTGTCAACAAGTAAAAGCTGAACATTAGAAACTGAGTGGTTACTTTAGCCTTTGGATGTTTCTGTCTAGAAAGGATTTTATCTCAATGGATTTCATAGATAGGTTGCCCAAGATCGAATAGAGGAAATGAGAGTATATGGGTTATAGTGGACAAATTGACTAATAGTGCACATTTTATACCCATTAAGTCAACCAGGACAGCTCTAGATTTAGCTAAGTTATTCATGAAGAATATAGTTAGATTGAATGGAATTCCTAGCAGTATGGTAAGAAACAGAGATTCCTTATTTATAATTGAGTTCTACCATTTAAATTATTGTATGGAAGGACATGCAAATCTACCGTTTGTTTGTTAGAAACCGGGGATAGACTAATTGTTGAACCAGATTTGGTTAAAGAATCTGTAGAAAAGATTGAGTTAATTC
The DNA here is from genome assembly GCA_030765085.1 of Allium cepa. Lineage (NCBI taxonomy): Eukaryota > Viridiplantae > Streptophyta > Magnoliopsida > Asparagales > Amaryllidaceae > Allium > Allium cepa. The sequence continues at coordinate 173,902,878 of CM060932.1, forward strand.
GAGCTAGGATGATGGAAGCTCGGTCTAGGCATAAGAGTTATAATGATAAAATACGAAAAGACTTAAGAGTTCTCAGCCAGAGATCATGCTTTCGTCAAGGTGTTACCGGTGAAAGGTGTAATCAGATTTGGAAAATCCAAAAAATAGGGACCAAGATCATTGGACTATCTCCTATTATAGAAAGGATCGGGAAATTCCCGAACAAAGTAGAGTTAGATTCCATAATGTTTTTCATATTTCTCATCTAAGGAAATGTATTCGAGATCCATAGACTACTATTACACGGACCGTTTTAGATGATCTAGTAGTGAAACCGAATATACTATAGTTATAAAACCAATTCGTATAGTCATAAGAGATGAGAAGATACAAAGGAACAAGACAGTCAAATTAGTCAAAGTCTAGTGAAGTGACGATGAGAGAGATTGTACTTAGGAAACCGAGAGCGGGATTTGAGATACTTATCCTAATTTGTCTCATGGTATGTTTTACCTTTATGTTTGATTGTTTGGAGTACCTTATCATAATTGCGAGGACGAAATTCTTTAAGAAGAGGAATCTATAATGACCCTAATTTTGTCTAACATTATTTAGAGCATTTAATTAGATAAATTGAATGAAATAACATAGATAGTTAAGGGATTGATATTTGTTAATTTAGAATGAGCCAATCCTTAATGAATGTATTGGAAAAAGAGAATAAAAATAAGTAAGTAGAAAGAATATTGTAAGGATAAAATAAGAATAGCCTTTGCTCTTATACCCTAAACCCTTCTATTCTTCATTCCTTATTCATTTTAACATTCACAAAAAAAACTAAAACCTTATTGAACTCGGGTGACCACCATTAAGAAGATTCAAAAAGAAGAAAAGCAAGGATTCATGTAGAAAGCTTAAGGAAATCAATCTAAGGGCAAATCTCAACTTTCTAAACACAAAGCCAAGGTGAATAATTAATTTACATCTCACTTTTTATATTGATTTCTGTTTTGAGTTAGATCCGATTAATTTTGCAAGTTACATGCTATGTTGTGTTTGTTTAAATGGACATATACACTTGTTGATGATTCTATTGTTTCATATATATTTTATGACAATGTTAGACTTGAAAGCCTATTAAATGACATCCATATGATTTCTGTTTTTGATATATGGTGAAGAATATGATTTTAGAAGTGGGTTCCAAGTTTCATAATTTTATAAGTGATTGTGAATTTATTTTGGATTTTCTATGATAAAAAAGAGTTAATATTAGATTTAAATTATTTAAGGTAACTAAACATTGTTTTTGGGTTTGAAATTTATATATGTTAGAAAGCACATTTAAACTGATTTAGAATTATTTTTAGGGATTTTTCCTAAGAGCTTTAATATGGTTATTAAATTATTTAAGTTGTAGGACTTAAATGTATAAATGTTTTGTTGAAGGGAATGGCTTATTTGTTAAAATGATTTCAATTATTAATTATTGAATTCGGCAGCCTTTTTAGAAAAGATTTTGATAAAGAATTGGCAACTAGTAATATTTTGACAACTAAGGCAAGTTAGGTGAAAAGGAACTGCATTGGAAGGCATGAAACCAGTTTTGTTTCGAATTACGACTTCGCCACTTCCATTGCTTGCTTTCGCCATCATGCCCAAAAGGTCTTTTGCATCCATTCAAAACCAATGCACATGGCATCAAGTAATTAATATGTAGCGTGTTGGAGAAAGATGGAAGGGACCATGTCGAAGGAATGTTTTGAGGAGGTTGAAGAGAATTTTATTAGCTTTCGAACAATTAACTTGTCCTTGTTCTAAAAAGGAAGCTTTCGAAAGAGTTGCTAGCAGTCTTTGTTTTTTACAAGGAGCTTTCGAAGGAGTTACTGCTTTTGAACCTATTCAATCCCTACCTGCCGCATTCATACCATTTGCATTAGTTAAGGGTCACTTTTATTTATAGCCTTATAACAGTGTATTCAAAAGGGGAGCTTTCGTCCTTTAAATTTGGAAGCCGCCTTCGCAATGCTTTCGAAAAGGTCCTTTTAGCATCTTTTTCAATGGTTTCGGAGGTAATGGTTTCGAAAGGATGGTTTCGAAACTAATCTCTCCCTAATTCTTTTAATAAAGATCAATGCTTTCAAAAGGGTTACATTCGATTCTGTTTTCTTTGACCCTATATTCATATTATACGTTAAACCTAATGGTTTTGAAAAGGATACTGTTAAATGGTTTCGAAGCAATGTCTCCTCAAACTCCTACTTGAACCTGATGCTTTTGAAAGGTAAATTTTAAATATTTCAAAGGGAAGGATTCCAATGCTTTTGAAAGGTATACTTTGAGTGTTCTTAAAGGATTATTTTTAAGTGTTTCGAAAGGTTTGTTTTAGTGATTTTGAAAGAGGATGTCTAAGGTGTAAGTGATGATTTCGAAAGGTCTATTTCCAAAACATTCGAAAGGTATGTTTTGGCCTTTTGGACTAATGTGTTCAAGGTTAATGTAGTAAACTTATTTTGAAAGGGGTACTAAATGAATTCGAAATGGATCTTTTAAGGTTTTAAACAAAGGTTTCAAAGGTTTTATATTTTCCATATAGCCTAAAGATTTCTAAGTTAAAAAGAGGCTTTAACTTGATTGAGGGGATAGATAATGTTGAGATTTGGTTTTAATTCATGACACAAAGCTATCATCGATAACATACAGATTTGACGACTGCTACGACAAAAAGAGAATATATACTACAATGAGACAAGACTTCAAAACCGGTGCATCAATTTTATTATTAGTTGATTTTTTGAGTCTTAGGTCAACATTGTTAAAATCTCTCCTCAGTTGCGTATATATTAGCTTATATATTTTTATCACTCTACTTACAAATTTTTTATACACATATAAGAATATAATTAATTTATAAAAGTTTGAAAGTTATATATATGCAAACTGTGTATATTGCACAAAATACACCAGGTCCGTCGACTGACCCAAGTTTCCAGTCGACTGACACTGGAGAAAATGTGCAACATACACAGTGCATGAATATATGAATTTAAATATTTAAATTCATTTGAATAATTAGTCGACTGACCGTGAAGCCCAGTCGACTAAATTTCCATAACAGCCATATTTTTGAAAAGACACGACTTTTGTGAAGAGTTGCGAACCTTTAACGAAAAGATTCGGATGCAACACTTCGATCGAAACTCTTCACCAACAGTCGTAGCTTTCTAACTCTTATAAATACAAACTCCAACTTCATTTCAACTCACTGAATAACAATCGATTTCTCTTATTCTCTGATCTAACTTTTTGAAATCTATTTGCTATCATACTTTCAATTATTCTGCATTAAAGCAATACTATACCTTTCTATTCTTCATATACTTCAAATATAAACAATTATAGTCGAGGAGAATATTATAAGAAGGGTGTACTACAAGTGACAAATCCATGTTATCATAACACACATTAGTCAAACTATTTTCCGTATTAGTTGAAATCATGTTCTGCTGTTCAGGCGAGTGAAGTCCTCTTCGGCTATTGAGGCAAAATCCTATTCTGCTGCTCAGGTCCCTGTTCGGCTGCTCAGGGGTGTATAGACCTGTTCCTCTGGGTTAAGTGAGGGTTGTTGTTTTAGTGAAATTCCAGAAGGAGTCTAGGACTGGACGTAGGACGGTGCTCCGAACCAGTATAAAAATCTCTGGTGTTATTTTACTATACTGCTTTTTATTCCATACTGTTTACAGTATTATTATCATTAGTATACTCTGCATTAACATATATCCATATTACACGATCCACACTGCACTTTTAGTTGGTATCAGAGCAAACTCGTCATATAACCATAACATAGTTATCTGATAATCTATTAATATGGACACTAATACCAACACTAGCATTAACACTAGCTTTGTTGAAGGACAATCCATTGCACGTCCACCACTATTTAATGTCTTGAATTATAACTATTGGTCCACACGAATGAGAATATATAGGCAAGCAACTAGTTTTGAATCATGGAATATAACTCAGACAAAATATACTATTCCTACTGAAGAATATTCCACTTCGTCAAATACACAGAAATTAGATGCCACAGTTAATGCAAAAGCCATGAATATGTTGTTTTGTGCTTTATATAAAAATGAGTTTAACCATGTTAGCATATGCAATACTGCTTATGAAATATGGCGCACACTCAAAATCACACATGAAGGAACCAACAAGGTTAAATAGAGCAAAATATCCATGCTCAAGAGTTAGTTTCAAAACTTTAAAATGAAAGAAAATGAATCCGTAAATGACATGTACTCAAGATTTCAAGATATCTATCATTCATTAGTAGGACTAGGAGAAAAATATTCAAATTTTGACATCGTATCCAAAATCCTTAATTCTTTAACTGCTGAGTGGGAAAGAAAAGCTCTCGCTATTGAAGAAGCGGACGATATTTCCAAAATAACTCAAGAAGAATTAATAGGAAATCTAATGTCTTATGAAGTGAATTTGCAGGCAAAAAGACTTCGGGCTCAAGATAAAAAGAATATAGCATTTCATGGAGAACAAGAAGAATCAAACTCAGACAAAGATGACCTAGCTTTTATTGCAAAGAACATCAAGAAAATCTTGAAATATAGAAGAGGAAATAGAAATAATAGCAAGAGATGCTCAACCAGCAATAAACCACCGTATTTATCAGTTATGGAATGTTATAACTGTCATAAAAAGGGGCATATGCAGAAAGATTGTCCAGATCAAAAGAAAGAACATCGAAATAAAAGGAAGGACGAATTCGAAAGAAAAGCCTTTTCAGTCACATGGGATGATTCAGATTCCTCATCGTCTTCTTCTGGAAGTGGAAGTGACAGCGATAATGAACAAGCTAACGTATGTTTTATGGCTAAAGCTAACGAGGTTCGTGATTTTACTTTTGATGATATGAAGAAATAAACTCTGAATTATTAGATACTTTAAAAAGTTTTAAAAAAAATATAAAGAAGCTGTAGAAAATCAGAGAAAGGAAGAATTCGAAAGAGATATGCTTAAAGTTGGGAAGAAAATATTGGAAGAAGAACTTGAGAAAACTTAAGAATCTCTCTCTAATGTTAATTCCAACTTATATTATTGAGTCAAGAAATTGAAACTTAAAAAGAAAAGAATGATAGTCTTGTTTCTGAGAATCATGTTTTAAAAACTTATATTAAAATGGTAGAACTAAAAAATTCAAGTCTAAAGACTAAACTAAAAGGAATCACTAAAAATGTATCAAATTTTAATAAAGGTAGAGAAAATTTATCTAGAATTATTGAGAATTCACAATCTGTTAATAATAAACATGGTTTAGGATATAAGAAGAAAGTTAAAAAGTCACAATCTAGTAATTTAAACAAAATTAAATCTAATAAAAACACCCACGTCTTTAAATAGACTAGTTTCTAATACTATAAGTATATGGATACCTAAAAGCAATAACAAACTAATAAGAAAGAAGTATATTAGTTCGTTCGTAGAAGATGTTCATAATAATAAAAGTTATATTTATAAAAGGGATATTAAACCCTCTTGGGTTTGGTTTCCTAAGACTTGACTCTTAGGACCCTATTAAAAAGGTGGGTACCAACGATATCTCATATTTTTTGCAGGTTCCACTCAAGAAAAGAGGAAAATTGATACTTGATAGTGGTTGCTCAAAACATATGATAGGAGATAAGGACATGCTGATAAATATTACATATTCAGATGGAGGTTCTATCACTTTTGGAGAGAATTCCAAGGGATATATCATCGGCAAAGGCAATGTGAGCAATTACGGTACATCTAATTTACCTCTTATTACAAATGTTTTATTAGTTAAGAATTTAAAACATAACTTATTAAGTATAAGTCAGTTATGCGATAAAGGTTTTAAAATATCATTTTCTGAAAATAAGTGTAGTATTCTTGATCATAATCAAAATCTTATTTTCGAAGGAAATAGAGATAAAAGTATTTACGTTTTAAATATGAATGTTAATCATAACTCAGATTTATGTTTAATAGCTAAAGAAAATGATCCATGGATATGGCATAAACCATTTTGTCATATCAATTTCAAAAATATAAACAAAATTTCTAAAAATAATCTTGTAAAAGGATTACCAAATATGAGTTTTAAAGTCAATAATATATGTGACTCATGTCAATTAGGTAAACTAACTAAATCATCATTTAAATCTAAGAAAGTTATCTCGACATTACAACCGCTCGAGTTACTTCATATGGATTTATTTGGTCCTACCCAAATTCAATCCATAAATCATAATAAGTGCGTATTTTGTGATAGTTGATGATTTTTCTAGATATATATGGACTATTTTTATGAAAAATAAAAGTGATGCCTTTGAAAATTTCAAAACAATTGTTAAACAAATTCAAATTTTAAAAGGTATTAAAATTAAAAATATTAGTAGTGATCACGGAGGTGAATTCGAAAATATACAATTTGAAAACTATTGTATAAAGAAAGGAATATTTCATAATTTTTCATTTCCTAGAACGCCACAACAAAATGGAGTTGTAGAACTAAAGAATCGAACTCTACAAGAATATGCAAGAACTTTACTAAATGAAAGCATGTTGCCAAAACAATTTTGGCCAGAAGCTGTTGCAACTGCTTGTTATGTTTTGAATCGTGTTTCTATTAGACCTCTAACCAAAAATACTCCTTACGAACTTTTTAACGGTAGAAAACCAAACATACCTTACTTTAAAATATTTGGATCAAAATGCTTTATATTAAATACAAAAGATCAGCTTGGCAAATTTGATTCAAAGGATATTCGAATCGAAGTAAAGCTTATCGAATTTTTAATAAACGAACAAATACTATCGAAGAATCACTCCATGTATCTTTTGATGAAAACATTAAACTTATTTCTACTACAATTAATGGCAATAACTTACTTAATAAAACAAAAACAATAATAAACAATTTGACAGACGACTACGATATCATTTTATCTAGAGAAGATGAAAACATTGTTTATAATTTAGAAAATAGAAATCCTACAAATATGATAAGATCTCCTCGAAGAGTTTTACGAAATCATCCTACAGAAAATATAATTGGAGAAATAAATTCAAATGTTCGAATTGGAAGTCAAATAAATTTAATGAGTAATGTAGCTTTTCTCTCTACTATAGAACCTAAAAATACTAAAGAAGCATCATCCGATGAAAATTGGATTATTGCTATGCAAGAAGAATTAAATCAGTTTGAACGAAATGAAGTTTGGGAACTAGTACCCAGACCGACCAATCAGACGGTTATAGGAACTAAATGGGTTTATAAAAATAAAGCAGATGAATTAGGAAATATAACCAGAAATAAAGCAAGACTAGTAGCACAACGATATAACCAGAAAGAAGGAATACACTACGAAGAAACGTTTGCTCCAGTTGCTAGACTAGAAGCAGTATGGATCTTATTGGCGTACGCCTGTTTTAATAATTTTAAACTTTATCAAATGGATGCTAAAAGTGCATTTTTAAATGGTTATATTAAAGAAAATGTTTATGTTGAACAATCTCCTTTATTTATTCATGAAAAATATCCAGATCATGTACATAAACTTAAGAAAGCTTTATATGGATTAAGCAACCACCACGTGCTTGGTATGAACGTCTTAAAAGCTATTTAATTATTTCTGGATTCGAAGTGGGAAAAGTATATCAAACATTATTTATAAAACTATCTAAAAATGATATATTAATAATTCAAATATATGTCGATGACATTATATTTGGCTCAACTAATAATAAATTATGTAAAGAATTTTCTGAAATAATGACTTGAGAATTTGCAATGTCCCATATGGGAGAATTATCATATTTTCTAGGACTACAAATTGAACTAGTTTCAAATGGAATATTTATTAATCAAGAAAAATACCGTAATAATCTCATTAAACGTTTTGGAATGGAAAACACTTCCGCCTAACCAATTCCTATGAGTACAACAACACATCTTGATAAAGATGAAAACGACAAAAGTGTAGACCAAAAATTATATCGTAGTATGATAGGATGACTACTCTATTTAACAGCAAGTAGACCAGATATAATGATGAGTGTATGCTTATGTGCATGATTTCAAGCAGACCCGAAAGAATCACATCTACGTGTTGTAAAACGAATACTACGTTATCTTAGTAAAACTACAAATTTCGGACTTCTCTATCCAAAAGAGTGTTCGTTCGAATTAGTACCATACAGTGATGCTGATTTCGAGGGATCACGTAAAGATTGAAAAAGTACAAGTAGTATGTGTCACTTCATTGGCAAATCGTTAATATCTTGGTTTAGTAAGAAACAAAACTGTGTCTCTCTATAAACTTGTGAAGAAGAATATATTTTTTGCAGCACTAGCTTGCACATAAGTAATTTGTATGCAACAAACAGTTAAAGATTTTGGAATCAACCTATCAATATCAACAATTTACTGCAATAATTCTAGTGCAATTAATTTATCTAAATATCCTGTAAATCACTCGAGAACTAAACATATAGATATTACACATCACTTTTTACAGCATAATATAGAAAAAGATATAATAAATCTAGACTACGTACCATCAGAAAATCAGCTAGCCGATATTTTTACTAAACCACTATTAGAGAATACATTTATAAATTGCGACGTGAGCTCAGGATAATCTCAAGCAAGGGTATATAAATAAAAAAAATTAAACTAAAAAGTCAAAAATAAATTTTTTTCAAAAAATTCAAAATTCTGACCATGCCAAGACTCGAACTCGTGACCTATCGTGAATAGCCCAGATGTCTTAACCACCTAAGCTATTAATGTTTTCTGTTCTAGTCTCTTATGGTCATTTTATTATATAGTTACATGTATTTTATACTATTTTATATGTCACAATTATCTTTATAATTTACATTGTTAATATTATAAATAATATAACTGATCAGATTAGCTCAGCCAACAAAATACCTATGCCTCTACATTCTTTTAGGCTAAAATTAATATAATCCACAAATTATATCTTATTTTCTCTAAAAAAATAAAACTATAAATAGGTACTATTCCTATTCCTATGCACTAAAAAACAATACATCATTCGATTCTCTGAAATAAAAAATCAATTAACAGCATCTTTTAAAACAATGTCAACTTCATCTATTACCGACTCTATCGAATCATTGCCATGCCCAACTCCCCAAAAACACCGAACCACAAAGGTTCACCATCATCGGTTTACCACACAGGATACATGCCAGACAAGAAAAAAAGGAAAAAGACCGTTGATATTTCACCAAACACAAAACAGAAGATCGACGATCTCCATCATTATCAACAGGAGTCTCTAATGCTTCAACGGGAGATGTATTATGAACAGAAAATTAACGCCAAACGTATAGGTATAATCGGGCATATAGCAATGAAATTTTGTGGGGCTTCGTCACGCCCGATAGACGAAAATGTCGTTTCGCCTATCCGACGCCCTTCGACTTCGTCTCCTCCATGACCACCATACTCACCAAACTCATGGGATCGCAACGAAGCTTCGAACGTTCGTCGTAAACAGCTGAAAGAATTCAAGACACCGAGTCCTAAGAAATGATCATAGTGTTTAATGATTTTTCATTGTATGTTTAATAAATTTTCTATCTATGTGTACATTTATATATCTGAAATAAAATTATTTTCGGTGCAATAAACAACAACTTAGATATAAAAATTATTCACATTTAACTTTAAAATAAAGTTAATTCTATATCATTCAGTAAAATAAAATTATTTATATTTATAGAATAAAGAAAATATAAACATTTCGTACCATATAACAATTCACTGTACAAAAAGCTACAGGTCAGTCGACTGGCCATGAAATCAGCCGACTAACACTGCAAAACTTTTAAAATATAAACATGGGCAGTCAACTATTGCAGGGCCTCAATCGACTAGACCAGAAAGTTGAAAATAATCAACCTTCGGCTTCAGTCGATTGATGCCCATAGCCAGTCGACTGACGCTGTTATATTGACAATTATATAACAGGCCCAGTCGACTGTTGCACGGCCTTAGTCGACTAGACTAGAAGATCGAAAATACACAACCTTCAGCTTCAATCGACTGAAAGCCTGCACCAGTCGACAGAACCGTAGATCTGAAGGGCATTTTACCTTTTCACCTACCCCCTTTTACCCCTTTATTTATCACTTTACCTTCTCTCCTCTTTTACAATTCAGTTTTTCAAAATCTTCAAAACCCTAAGCTCTCCAAAAATTAAAATTTTCTCCTCAAACTCAAAATTAAATGGCACCAAAACGTAATGATCAAGTCTCATCCTCGTCTCAACCTCCTTCTAATGAACAAATCCAGCGGTGGCTATTTAACGACACTGCAATGAAGAGATGGAGACGGATGCAAGATTCAAGAATATTCGAAGGTTCCTTCGTCAAATTCCCTGAGTTTTCACCTTATCATATTCAAGAATTAGCCCACCGTAGCAATATAGAGTCGTTAATTGATATCGACGACAATAAACACAAAATCAACCAAATTATGGTTAAGTTGTTCTACGCTAATCTCAACTTGGGTCATCAAGATGTTCCAAATCAGGAAGATTGCATATGGAGTCTCGTATGTGGTAAGCCCATCTCCTTTTCTCTAGACCGCATGGCTCATATTCTAAAAAATAGAAAATTATGGAGTTGAGTTGGCTACTATTGATGTTGATTTGGTTGTTCGAGATCGCGTAAGCCAATTATTTCTTAAAGACGACATGCGTTAGTTAAAATCAATGTCTTTACGACTAAAGGCATGAATATTCATTGCGCCTTAATGAAAACCGTAACTCCTAGAACCGGAAGTTATGAATTCGTCTATGAACATAATTTTAGAGCCTTGTATGCAATTTTTGGAAACATCAAAGTAAACTGGCTTTGTTTAATACTTGACGAGTTTTTAAGCTTTAACAATGGTAAGATGAATATAATTTATCATGGAGAATATATTTTACACCTTCTCAAAGCTTGTGAAGTTCCGGAACCGGATTCATCGGTTTCTACAGTTGGATGCTTAAATGCTCGGACCTTAGCTTTAATGAAATTATCGGTTGCCCGAACCCCTCCTACAATATCTTTTGAAGAATGGACACAAAGGCAAATAACTCAAGTCCAACCACAACAAGGCGAGCCTTCTCACCGACCATCTCGTCAAACATCAACTCGATATCGACAAGAAGAAATTACGATTCCAAACGAAGGTCTTTAACCACATGAGGCCATCAATATCATGTGCCATAGTTAACACATCCTTCAATTGAACATCCTTAAAGTTGATAATAAGCTCGAAAAGTCAAAGGATTTTTCACAAAATTGTGGCAAGCAATATCGTGCTCTTCCGGTACATATACTTCTACTATAGGCGATCCAGGTAAGCAACCCGTATTTACATGGTCTTCTTCTTCTTCTGGGGACGATCAAGCTAGTAGTGATGATGATGGTAATGAAGGATATGGTGGTAGGGGTAAGGGTCCGATGGAGTAAATATTTATTTTTCTTTTGATTCAAGACATTTGTTTTAATTAATATGGCTTGTACTTAAATGGCCATTCTAGTTTATTTGTTTTTAAACACTATTATCTATGGATATTAAATGTGCGGATGATTGTTCTTGGTTTTATTTCATATTATCTTTCACATTATAATATCATATTACTTATTCCTTTTTGTTGATGACAAAGCGGGATAAATATTGTTGCTACTAATAAAAATGCACGATATATAGCGTCAGGGATTCAGGGGGAGTAAGTATTTATGTTATTTTATATATAGTCAAAATCTATATCTATTTACAGGTTGTCGTCAATTAAAAAGGAGGAGAATGTGGAGACTTGGTTTTGTTTCCTGACACAAAGCTATCATCTACAACATACAGATATGACGACTGCTACGACAAAAAGAGAATATATACTACAAGGAGACAAGACTTAAAACCGGTGCATCAATTTTATTATTATTTGATTTTTTGAGTCTTAGGTCAACATTGTTAAAATATCTCCTCAGTTACGTATATATTTGCTTATATATTTTTATCACTCTATTTACAAATTTTTTATACACATATATAAGCATATAATTAATTTATAAAAGTTTGAAAGCTATATATATATATATATATATATATATATATATATATATATATATATATATATGAAAACTGTGTATATTACACAAAATACACCAGGTCAGTCGACTGACCCAAGTTTCCAGTCGACTGACACTGGAGAAAATGAGCAACATGCACAGTGCATAAATATATGAATTTAAATATTTAAATTCGTTTGAACAATTAGTCGACTGACCCTGAAGCCCAGTCGACTGAATTTCTATAACAGCCATATTTTTGATAGGACACGACTTTTGTGAAGAGTTGCGAACCTTTAACGAAAATATTCGGATGCAACACTTCTATCGAAAATCTTCACCAACAATCGTAGCTTTCTAACTCTTATAAATACATACTCCAACTTCATTTCAACTCAGTGAATAACAATCGATTTCTCTTATTCTCTGATCTAACTTTCCGAAATCTATTTGTTATCATACTTTTAATTATTCTGCATTAAAGCAATATTGTACCTTTCTATTCTTCATATACTTCGAATATAAACAATTATACTCGAGGAGAAGATTATAGGAAGGGTGTACTACAAGTGACAAATCCGTGTTATCAGAACACACATTAGTCAAACTATTTTCTGTATTAGTTGAAGGCCTCTTTTTCTGCTCAGGCGAGTGAAGTCCTCTTTGGCTGTTGAGGTGAAATCCTGTTCTACTTCTCAAGTCCTTGTTCGACTGCTCAAGGGTGTATAGACCTGTTCATTTGGGTTAAGTGAGGGTCATTGTTTTAGTGAAATTCCAGAAGGAGTCTGTGACTGGACGTAGGATGGTGCTCCGAACCAGTATAAAAATCTCTGGTGTCATTTTACTATACTGCTTTTTATTCCGCACTATTTACAGTATTATTATCATTAGTATACTTTGCATTATCATATATCCATATTACACGATCCACACTGCACTTTCAGATAATCTCATTGATTAAATTTCATCAACGTAGACTTCCGTAAAGCATATATCATGGCATAAGTATTCTGAGTAAGGCAAAGGGTATGGTTTCCTTATTTTATAAAGATATGATTTGAAAGTTAAATCGGTTGTAAAGATTGTTTACAAGGAATGAAATTTGAATAGGGTAGTTAACCCTAAGTATATAACTTAGATATTAGAAGACCAGATGGGACTGGTATGGGGTAGTGCCCTATACTTTAGCTAATTTCCCCTAGCTAATATAAGTCCAAATTTTCTATGTGTAGAGCTTTGTCATAGGTAAGACTAAAATGATGTTACACACAGAATGCAATATGCAAAGTAAAGATAGGATATTGGTGAGCCCACAAAACTATTAGGATCAGTTGACTCTAAAAAATGATAGTCAAGGGCAGATACCACAATATTGTATGTAACAGAAGTTAGAATGTTTGTTATGTCTGGTAGGCTTGAGTCAGCCAATGGTTAATATTTAGCCAAATTAAACTATTGTGTGGACCTATTGTCCATTGATTACCTAATTTAAATGCATATATGTTATTGCTATTATTTTTACAATCAGTTTGATTACAGGTTTTTGATTTGCAAAAAATATGGTTTTAAAAGGATATTAGTGAGGGGAAACCCATTCCGCTAAAAGCGTGGTCTCACTTAATATCAATAAACTGAGATGTAATAGAATTATTCACACAAGGCTTTATGTTCTGAATTGAAGTTTATGTTTTCCCCTTAAACTATCGGGTGTTCAAAATTAAATTTAAGTAGATAGAGAGTTAAGGATATTTCAGGTTTAGTAGGTTGGACGAATAAGCTTCTAAAGACATGCAGGAGGTAAAGCTAGCTATGTATGGGCTATTTAGTGTTATTTCTACTGTGATGTACTTATGACTGATATGTCTATTTATCTAGTTCTCTGATTATCCAAGGGGGCATCTTCATATGTCTCTCTTTCCATAATTTGTAATAATTATATTTGATCAAAACCAAGGAATTGTTTTGGGATTATGTAATTGAATATGAAATATTGATTTGAAATGTAATCAGAAAAGTTATTTGGAAATCTGTGTTGATTTTATTTCATATTCATGTGCTTCTGATATTATAGATACCATCAACACTACCATGTTTTATCACCAAAATTTAATACCGTGGATGACTGCAACATCTGTAGCGCTTAGCTTCGAGCCTCAAGATAGGGGATGTTACAATATAATATTATATGAACTAGTTTAGAGATTGTTTGGGTTGATTTATGTTTGTATACATATTCTAAGCATGCTTATATTAACTCATTATTTGTCTAAGACATTAATAACTATTTAAAAAATAGTTAGTAAGCTAAGAGTTGGGTTTTGGGTTGCTTAAATGATTATATATGATTTTGTTATAGATTAAAGTCTAATTACATGATATAATTGAGTGGAAGTCATTAGTTAGAAATAATAAAACTAATTAATTGAATTTTGAACTCTACACTTATTACTAAAATGATTAAAGGGTTAATGAAGCTTAATTAGTATTTATAAAATGGTTATATGATTTCATAAATGAAGTATAGATATTATATAATGGAAACGATTTTATAAAATAGTACTATGATGTATACTTAATTATGATGAAGTAATTAAATATTTAAAGGCTTAAAAATGATTTATAAGCTAATAATATATTTTATAAAATTGAGTAAGACTTTATAAAATAGCATGAAATCGTATTAGAATTTTGTTGAAAAGATTTATTAAATTAAATTAATATTCGATTGAGCAATAAATGAATTAATTATTTAAATATAAAGGTATGTATATGAGTGTGGGAAAGTATATGTATATGTGTATTTAAAGAATATAACAATCGAAACAATTTGTGTAGTGTAATTATAATTGTTGTGTATGTTTGTTTAGCAATATGGGTGTATATTTGTCAATATATGTGTGTGTATGTGTATTTCCATATATATACATACAAATATATATATATATATATATATGGATGTGTGTAAATACTTTTGTATGTAAGAGCGTTCTAGGTGTCTCATGTAGCCATAGTGACTATAGTGTGCGCTAAGTTGTGTAAGAATATACCATATCGAGTAATCGCTCTGGTGAAACCCGAAGCATGATTTAAGTGGTCAAGTGTGCTTGTATACATGTGTGTTAATATGAACAAATGAGTGTGTAAGTACATGTAGGCATCACCTGAGGAAAGCTGGCTTGTTGAGTACGTTTTGGCATGATTAGAGGAAACTACGTGGCTATAGATGGCCGCTGAACTATACGCGACAAAGAGTGAATTTCATTTTGAAGTTGGTTTTTTAACACATAAGGAACTACTTATAAAACATCAACCAATTAACTTCGAAGGATGTCCGATGCAGTGAAGGCATGGTTTAGAAGTAAGGTGGCTCTTCGAGCAAAGCAATGGAGGAAAGGATGTGAGAAACTGTGAATGGTGAGGCTTGATGGCTTGCCGCCCATCGGAGCCGTTCCCATCATTCCACTGGAGGGACTCAAGCGATCCACCCGTAGGGACCTATCCCAGGCAGTAATGCTTGGGCGAGAAGAGTTTTTTGGGGAGTTCCTTCCCAAGTATAGGCGAAGTTCGATGTAATACTCTGGCTTGACTTCTGAAAAGCTTTCGGATACTCGGGAAGTTGGAATGCAAGGCAAGGTTTGGGATTTGGATGCTAATGTAAGAAGTGCACAAGTGGATGGCTATAATCAATAAGGCATTTAGGCAAGTAGTTGTGGAAGCGATTGAGGTAAGGACCGCAAGGCATAGGCTATTCCTACATGGGAATAGTAGATGATCGAGATAGTGATTGAGGTCCAATCGGATATGAGATTGAGGCATGATCGAATATAGATCATGTACGATATGCACATCTGATTGGAGGAAGCGCATGACATGAGTAGTCGAATCTAAATTTAGGTAGATGTGCGAGCACATGATGGTAGCGATTAGTATCATATCAGGCAAATGTATAGACTTACGGTTAACATAGACTCTATGTTCAAAGCGTCGTTGTACTTAGGGTGATCATTAGGGTCAAAGCAAGTCATGACTAGGTAATCATGGAGTAGTTAATTAGATTTGGGACGTACTGTAGCTCCAGTGCTACATATCTATTCTTCCGTTATTTTATGGTTTTCAACCAAGCCTTCAAGTGGGTCCGAAGCGACGTTTAATGGGTACTTATACCCAGTAGCTATAGCATGGATATAAACTCTAAGGAGCACTGTTATGGTATGGATTTTCATTATTTCCATATAGTAGACTAAATCTTTAATGGGGAACCTATATAGACAAGAGGTTATATAGGGACACTCAATTTTTTTCACGGACTCTCTAGATAGGAATGTATATAAATCCAAAGGTCATATATAACGTAGTTTCTCCATTTATTTTTTGTTCAATTCAAGATGATAGTAGATATGCTCTATTTTACATCATTGTATTGTTATGCTTGTGATATACTAGTTGGTTGATATTATCTTTGTGTATAGGATAATGTATACTTATATTATGATTCTTTTATCACTTCTACACTTATATACTACGATTACCTTTATCACGGTATATTGTTACGTGGAATTCACATTATATTAGATTTGATGACTCGTTGATAATAAGAGAAGATTTGTTATATAATGATTTCCTATCATTTTGAGATAGGTTTGCTTTACTTGTTTGTGGACAATCAAGTTTACCCTTGAACCATATTCGTGGAGAGGATAGGCTAGGCCTTAATAGTTTACTATTTATTTGTATATAGTCTTAGTATATAGTATTTTGAGATGGTTCCCTTCACACTAGGCTTTAAGTCTAACCAGCGTAATTTCTTTGTCAGTTTATGTCATGACAACTCTCGGGTACTCGATTGATTAGTTTGAAATTTGCCTTTGGGGATAGGCTATTAGGATGCGTAGCTGGAGCATTTTGGAGGCATAGCATCGATATTTTGAATATATATATATATAGTTGATATTTTAGTAGTACATGACAGATCTGTTATTTGTATATGCTACCTGTTATACCACATATTTATTCAGACTCTACCTTATTCGAAATTATTATATTCTAACTTTTTATACTGTTATATATTTATCAGTTTCTTCCGCTATGCAATCTCTTATATATTGTCATCATGCTCTGTTCATGTGTAATCTGTATATTATATGTTATCATTTCATTGTGAGATCTTGTCGATATTTTGGTTTAGTGTTTTGTTATGATTTGAAACCTACATTCTATCTTTTGTCATACTCGAAAGTCAGATTATGATGTATGGCACTTAGTTTTGTGTATCATGAAGGATGGGTTGTTACATTTGGCATTGGAGTTTAGGCTCAACACTCAAACCTAGTGGGCCAATTTGAGTTAATCAATCCGTTAAAAGGAGATACATTAAGAGGGCAAATTTTTATTTTTCTTTTATATTATATTGTATTTACCACTTGTCTTATGGACATTCATTTATTTCTATCGCTAATTGCCAAACCTTCGTTGGACTATCAATATGAGCGAATGGAGTACACGAGTCGCTAAGATAGGCAGTTTGAGATGCCCTATTAGTTCAAAGAGTATTTAGCTACCGCAAGGTATGCTCCATCGCCCTTAAACATTTTCAATAGTTGCAGTTGACATCATTGGTTGTTAGCCCTCAGGGCACCAGTATTTCTAGTTTCACTAGCTTTAAACTGTTAGAAGTTGCGCTGATATTTCCTTAGCCTTAGAGTGAATCTATATTTGAGTCTAGAGGTTATTGCCGAGACACGACCTTGAACATGTACAAGAGAGGACTTCTGTTGAGATAAGCCTGAAGAATGTTCTCATAAGGAAGATTACTTTTCGACATTTGGACAGAGGATACTTTGGCTGGGTAGGACATATTGTTTGTGTGTTTGATGAGAAGGCTCGTGAGTCGGGATGAATTTAGGCATCGCCTCAATTTATTTTGGAGATCAAAAAGAGCATGTAACCTAAGCATTCCATCTGTCTTGTGTGGCACGGCTTGTCAGTGAAGGAGTATGTTGACTAATTCAGTCGTGTATTTGGGGATTGAGATGGTCGTTACTCCATGGGTAGGGCAAAGGGGTTTGCCTTGGGTCTTAAAGCATCATTTGGGGACTAATGCTTAGTTTTATCCCTGTTAGGGTCCAATTTTAAAAGTCTTATTGGTATGGTTCTCCTATATGAGAACAACCGCGAGGTACCACTAGAGGTAGAGAAAGTGGAAAGCAAACCGAAGCTCCAATATATGCGCAAAGACCATGATAAAGGGAAAGATCAAGCATATGGAAAATAGAAAGCTAACCTAGTATGTCACTTCTGTGGCATATGGTGGCATTTCGCTATAAAATGTCATCCAACTGAACAAAGCATGAGTACCTCAATTGCTATTGGCTTGATCACTTAAAGAAGGACTGTCCTACATTTTTGAAGAATGAGTAAGTGATGATGACTTATCCTTATAGGGTTTACTCGCATGCATGCTGCTCCAAAGAAATGGAAGGGGCTTATGTACTGAGGTATGCTCTATTTTTAGGTAACTCGCTTCTATTCCTTTCAAAAATTAAAGTTTACATGTATATCTTCTAGTTTCTCGGTAGATAAGCTAAAATTTAGTACATAAATTCTTTAGTAAAGATAAACCTTATATAAGTAACTTTAGTTGCAAAGCCGAGTTGAAGTGACCGAGAGTACTATCAATCTACCTTGATGCATGAACTTTCAAGTTGAGTGGGGTTGTTCGATGAAGTATGACTTGGATTTGTACTCAAGTAGGTTTTGTTAGATGCTCGGTAATAGGAAAAGATAGAGTGGATGAATTATAGGCATTTTTCTAGAGTAGTCCATGTTAGGATTTTTTTTTGTGTGTGTTAGTAATGCTTAGGTGATTAGAGTAATCCTAGGGTTTCTAGGTGATTTGAACCAATTATGTAACAACTTTCACCTTAATGGGCCAAAATTTTGACAAAATCGAATCCAAGTCCATTACGGTATAGATTGTTAGCTTTGTTAACTTGTAATAAATATAATTTTATTAGAGATCGATCAAACTAAGCTCATAGTGGAATAGAAAATATAATAGGATGTAAATACTGAATGAGGCTACTACCTTATGTTATTCCTTGGACATCCAATCGCCTTGTCAGCAATAACCATGAATAAGAAGACTTCTTCATCAACCGTTATGATTTCTTTAAACGCCTGTGACTTCGTCTTTTTAATTTCGATTGCAAAACTCCAAATATGAAAGTTTCTCAGAAAATCACCACAAATGTAATAGTGCAAGTTTTGTAGCCAAATTCCACTATTTGCTGAATTTTTATTTTTGGAGCTTGATTAATTATTTACATAAATTTATGGGGTGTTACATTCATCCACTTTAAAAGAATTTTGTCCCCAAAATTACTCCAATGATCAGATCATAGAGTAATGCATCAAACACCCTAAATAACCCAAACAATAAGTGTACAACCAATTCTATAGCCAAATGTGCACAAGTGTATAGTGTATCACAACATAGAAAACATATGTGCAAAATAATTCTAAATTGCGCCCTCGTATATGAATGTATTCTTTTAAAAACAATTTTGAAAATATAAGGCAAACAACCTATATATAGTGGCAGTTCTATATGTATGCAGCTTTTAAAAAGACTTTTCCACATAAAAATTCCGTTCTCCTACGAATAGAAGCATGGATCGACTAATTTTGCATCTAATTCCTACCTTCCAAAACTCTAACGTGTCGTATTTTAGTGGTCAGACCAAGAAACCGATCGGAGTTCACATGAGAGGAGTCAAGTAGTCATCCCTAGCTTAACAAGGAAACATTACAAGCAAACGAAGGGTTGAAAAGGGCACTGTGTCATTTTGTGTGATCTTTAGTCATTGAAAATTAGAAATATAGTATATTTTAGGTTGCTTGGTATAATTCTAGAAAGGATTTCCAACTTGTTCTATGGCTATTTAGATAATCTTTAAGTGACAATACGATACTTGCCTAGGTGAGCATCGTAGTGCATTTCGTATATTATCCCTATTGACATTGTGCGGTTGAGGTGAGTTTGAACCCAAGCAAGCCCAAGCATTTATAGATCGTCATTTAATAATGATTTAATTAGTAGAATTTACTTCTTTTGGAGAATGAGTTCTATTCAAAAGAAAAGGAAACTGGAGAATTAGAGTGCTTGGTCTATTTGAGAGTCTGAAACTCATGGATTTAGCATACCGTACCAATTTTACTTTCCATGGCAGGGGATGTAATAGGATTTCATTTATTATGCTCATAAAAGGAGTTTCACCACTTAGGCGTTTGTTTCTTTTGAATGTCGAACTGGCACATTGGAGTTTATAGTTTGACAAGCATGTTCGATTATCGATTAGTTACTAAGAATGTTAATGTAGACTCTTTCAAAATTTTCCATTGCTTAGTATGTTTTTTTGCTTGTTGTTTGGTCATTTGTATGTTGATTGCATGCTGATTATTTATTGTTAATTGTTGATGGTTGGTGTTGCTTCCTGTTGTTTGCCATTGTTTATGTTTGCTTACTACAATTTGATGTTGTTTATCATTGTTGGCTAATTTTCATTGTTGTTTATTATATTGATTGTTTGCATGTTTAATAGTTTGTATGCTAGTCATTGTTGCTTACCATTATTTTCTATAGTTTGGTGGTTGTTTGCTTATTATTGTTGACTATAATTGATTAATTTTTTATTGTTTTATGTGTTTTGTTGCTTGTATAGTAGTAATGATTTTATAATTAAAGTATGCTCAGAGAATGATGGAAATAACTATCTAAAATAGATTGAATATCATCCATGCCCACTGTGGGGTCGAGATGGGATCTGTATGGGTCTATTACCATTTGATAGGACTCCGAGTTTGTAGTATATTTTGATATTGACTTATTACCCTCCAATAAATTATCATGTATGGTTATGGTAGTATCTATTACTACACTAAGGTTGTACTTGTTTGAATTCTGTGTTACTATTGCGTTCGTGTATAATCCTCTTTGTATAGTATAATTAGTTGCCTAAGAGCATAATTGTAGCTATTTAAATGCTTATTTGCTTTGATTGCCATTTAAATGATTAGAAACTTTCTTAAAAGAGGTATAATTTTTTGTAAATGTAGGATAATGTAGGTTATCACATATTTTCTAGTAGTGCGATGCATTCTAATTTGGGAGTTTCCGTAATGCTAATAGCATAAGGGAAAGTATTGCTAAAATTTGAGAAATTAAGATTCAGGAAATTTGGGAAGTCCTGTTACTTTTTCATACTCATAGGAATTTGGAAGATGAAACTCCTTTAAGTATGGGAGAGCGTAGCACCCACAATAACGATGATCAAATATTTAAATGATTAATTTAAATATTTAACCGTTAATTTAACAGAGCATCCCTTGTCCTCGACTTTTAGAGATGAGTGAAATTGGACATGAGTTGCTCGTAGTTGAGTTAGCTTTCCCATCCAGTGAAGATTGACCATGAATATGACTATGTTTGAAGTCGATTAATTTTTGGAATGAATAGTGATTTCTAGAAAGAAACGAAAATTGAATTGGGCTAAAACTATTAGCTTGCTCTAACTTAGCTTATATGTAGCTCAACTCTTTATTTCCATGTCATTCTACATTACATTTCATTTCAATCCCCTATTCACCCTCATAATTATTTCCTTAAGCCTAACCCTAGATCTAAATAATCCAAGCATAAATAAATTCCAATAAATCCTAATAAAATCGCCATAATTCATTTAATCCAATTCCTTACATAATCCATCAAGGAATATTCTTGAATTGAGGATTGGAGCATCATCCAAGATTTTAGGAGAGCTTAGAAGTGGGTATCGGTGATTAGAGAAAGTTTTGGTAAAAGTGAAGGTGACGGAATGATTCTCCAAATATATTTATGTGTTAATCTTAATATTTTTATTTATCAATTAATATAGAATTATATGAAATGATATGGAGAATGTTTGGGTTGATTTATATTTGTATACATGTTGTAAACATGCTTATTTTAACTCATTGTTTGTTTAAAACCTAAATAACTATTTTTAAAAATAGTTTATAAGCAAAGAATTGGGTTTTGGGTTAATTGAATGATTATATGTGATGTTGTGATAAATTAAAGACTAATTACATGACATAATTGAGTGCATTCCATTATTTAGAAATAATGAAACCAATTTAAATGGTTTTAGAAATGCTAGTAAGCTAATTAAGTGAGTTTTGAAATCTACACTTATTATTAAAGTGACTAGAGGGTTAATGGAATTTAATTAGTATTTATAAAATGGTTACTGATTTTATATTTAAAGTATAGAATATATCAAATGGAAACGAGATTTTATAAAGTAGTAATATGATGTACTTTATTTTAATGAAGCAATTAAGTATTTAAAGGCTTGAAAATGATTTATGAGCTAATATTATATATTTTACAAAATAGTATGAAATTCTTATTAGACTTTTATTCAAAAGACTTAGTAAATAAAAGTAAGATTTGATTAAGTAACAAATGAATTATTTATTTAATTAGTTATGTATATGAGTATGGGTAGGTAGATGTATATGTGTATGTAAAGAATATAACAATCGAAACAATTTGTGTATTGTAATTATAATTATTGTGTACGTTTATTTGACTATATGGGTGTATTTGAGTGTGTGTATGTATATGTGTGCGTGTGCATAAATACATTTGTATATAAGAGCATTGCGAATGTCTTATGTAGCCATAGCGACTATAATGTGCGCAAAGCTGCGTAAGAGTATACCCGATCGAGTAATCGCTCCGGTGAAGTCTGAAACGTGATTTATGTAGTGAAGTTTGCTTGTGTATACATATGTTAAAATGCACGGATGAGTGTGGTAGCACTTGTACGCATCACATGAGGCTAGATGGTCAGTTGAGTATGTTTTGGTGTGAATAGAGGAAACCGAATCGCTATAGATTCCCATTGAACTCCACATGTGCAAAGAGTGGATTTCGTGTCAAAGTCGGTTTCATAATTTTATCAATAGAATGAAAGTTTCCAAATGGATTTTTGGTCTTCTTACCAAATAAATTTCTATCTTCTTGTCAATGTATTTCTGGTCTTCTTGCGAGATGGATTTCTTGTCTTCTTATCTATGAATTTCAGGTCTTCTTACCAGATGGATTTCTGGTCTTCTTTTCAATGGATTTCTGGTCGTTTATTAAGCTGACAAGTACTTATTCATACTTGTATAATCTTACGGTCATTCAAGAAACCTGGAGAGAGGGAAGGAATTTCAAGCAATGAAGATCCGTCTGCAAAATCATTCAACTGAGGGAGATGAGAAAATAAGTTGACCTGACTTATCTAAAATTCTGTTGATTCAATAATTATTTCAAAAAATGAATTTCAAGAACAAATTTTCAAAGTTTCAAAGATCCATAAGAATTTTATTCATAAATATTCTTTTTCATTTACAAAGCAAAATGATTGATTTAAGAAAGAAATAATTTCTCAAAATTATGGAAGTCGTCATTATTTACTTTAGGTTATTCTAGAGAAAAACGTCTCAAATTAAAGCCCGTCCAAAAGTATTCTTCGAAAATGCAAAAAGCGAACAAATATATGGAATCAAATTATGGTTTTGAAGAAAATCACAAATCTCAAGATAGCTCACCAAAATCAAATACAAAATAAGAATAAGGAAGAAAATACAAGGTTTATTTGAAATACCAACTATTAAGGCATAAAATTTATTTACTAATTTACATAAAAAAAGTTATAAATATCAAGAAAAACCATCCTAATCTTCCTGGTGAGGAGGTTGAGCAAGCAGATAATGGTGCTATACTTTTTCTTTCCACTTCGCCTCAACCCCGAAAAGACTGGGATGACTTTCGCTTGTAGTAGTGGCATTTCTAAGCAAAAAAGGAGCACCTTCGATATTATTGAGATGATCAGCACACCCATTTAAAAACAACCGTTGATAACATCTGAGTCCTACCTCTGCTGCTCTTCTTAACCTTGGGTTCATTTGTGGACCTGAGGAAAAATAGTCCACTTTTAAGCCAAAAGCAACTAATCTCAAATAAATAATCTACAAAGGAATCCAATCAGGAATTCTCAAGTGAAATCACCTCAATTATTTTCAACTAGGAGTAATGTGATGAATCTTCATATCCAGTAGTTCTTTGAATTTTCTTTCCTTCTTTCAGATGTTATTTGTGTCATTGATGGAGTCAATTTGAATGTTTAATGTGTGATCGAGTGTTTTATTATCCCCTTTGAGAGTTTTGACCTTGCTCTGTAATTTTTTAACTTTCCACTCAAGAGCATATTTCTCGCTTCCAGCTCTACAGCCTAAATTTGATACTTATTGAGATACTCTAAAACTTGTTCATCCCATTTTTCATTCAAAAACTTAATGCCTGCATATTCATACTCTCGGCACCATTTGGCAATCTCTCAATCATCAAAACCTGGAGGCGAATTTTACAACTAAGAAAATGCATTTTATCGACTGAGGATTGGGACATAGTCATCCTTATAGGCGTAGGAGTGGGAAAGATGGATTTGCCTCCACTAGAAATAAGCTCTAATGATTGGTATGATACTTGACTACTCAATAGTTCAACTTCATGATCCTTAATTTTCTAATGCTATTGGACAATTTATGCATCAACATCAATCCTTTGGTCTAGGGATCCAGGTTGACCAACTGTGATTACGCTCTCTTCGAACTCTTTGAACTCCTTATCTCGTAGATTTCATCCTCTAAGCTTGAGATTGTTCCATTCATACTACTTAAGGTTAACCTCAATTGTAATATTTGTTATACCATTTACATGCTTTTGGGTTGTCCGAAAATGGTATAACCGAGGCATCTTGAGAAGAGTGCTTCCTAATGTCTAACATCAATCTGGCCTTAAGTTTATCTAGTTGGGAAGAAACATAGGATCAATGGATGCAAGCCATAATGGACTTTCCTTGTAAAGTAAATAAAAGAAAAATCAACATAAGGAAAAATATATTCTTTCATTAGCAATAAAAAGGTAATACAAACATGAAAATTTTCAAAATTACATTGACTACTCGAGCCCTGTACATTTAAACCATGATTTTGAAAATAACAGTTTGATCTTTTTTAAGTAGATCCATGAAAGAAGATTCAATAGGAACATTGAATCCATAGGGAGTATGAATGTGGGAAACTAGCAATAATTCCATCCTTTGACAAGAAGGCTTGTTTCTCCATATAATAGTTTAGCATAGTTAAATAAGATCTCTTTGAGTAAACTGTCATTTTCATCTCCTAAGAATACAAAATATAGGTGGGGGAATCGCATGTATACTTCTTGAAGACCCTTAAGAAAGCGGTATTTTTCCAGTGGAGAGGTTTTGAGAATTAATTTTCTCTCTTTGATATCTCCTTTTAACTTGAAAATTTACTTAAAAGTTATTTTGAAACAGAAGTGCTCAATGGTCATTTTATCAACATTTAAAAGAAAAAAAACTAAGCCGCAAAGGAATCATAATGCTGAAATTCATAAAAATTATATAGATTACACGATATAACAACAAAATCACTCAAGTTTATACAATATGGACCCTTCGTAAAATTCAAAGATAAATTTCTCTTTATTGGACCTGACCATTTCTAGAGAAAGATTGCGGAAAGCATATGAAACATTCTTATTCCTAGAAAGATTCCAGCATTCCTCAAGACGAGAATCGGTCTCATGATCATTCAAATACCTATTATGAAGATGCCTAAGTACACCCCCACTCTACTTCCTTATAAAGGAAAAGTCGTTAAAAAGATTCCTAATATAGAGTTTATAAAGGAATTATACTAAACTGTTCCTATCTTCAACAAGCATCCAAAAAAGTATAGTCAACTCCACGCTCTCCTCTAAATCTCTTTCATGATAAAGGCAAGATCTTTTTAAGTGAAAGGCTACTCACTTCTCTTTAAAATCTTTTAATCATTCGGCATAAATGAGAAGGCTCCTATAATTTTCAGATAGGTTGTTGTGGTCCTCAATTAATTTCTCGATTTCTCTAATTAATCACACCTTCTTCTCGCTCTTTTCATGTAAAATTTCAAAGTGATATATTTTTTTTCGTTAGATAAAATAGTAGATTTATTAACCAGGGCTAGTAGAAAATTATAAGCATTTAAAGAGTTAATTTTATACCTGTATCGTGGAAGCTTGTAATGAAAAAACTCAAATTTTCTACTTACTCGATTCTTTGCTAGCAGCCTGGGTGTCTTTTGCTTAGGTGTCTTTTTGAGATGTATTATAAAGGTTCAAGAAAATAGAGAATATCCATAGCATGAGCAGATGGGCCCAAGCCATGGCCACCCATTACCGCTACTTCTTAGTCCCTCGGGGTCTTTATTACCATTACCTCCATCCCCACCAAAATCATTATCGTCGTCCTCATCTTCATCGCTATCGTTGTCATCTTTATCACCATCCCCTCTATCATCCTTATCCCCTTCTTCATCGGCTAGAGGATAATAAAAAGATAGTAGTTCCTGAGGATTGATGGCGTCCACTTTTGGGAATTCATCTTGCAATGAACCAGGAACTTTCCCTAGCTTAAGGTCGAACTTCCTCTAGAATTTTTCATTGGTAGAGAAGGGAAGTCTAGCTTTGGATAGTGCTCTATGTTATCATAATACGTGATGAAGAAGGCATCCTTATAGTACTGTTCTTTTATCTAAGGAAGGGCTTGGTCTATAAAGAATGAAACCTTCTTTTTAGCATCCTTAATTAAGTTATTTGTATAGATAATAGCAACCTCCTTACTTCTCAAACAATCCTTAAAAGTTGTAACTTGAGCATCCATTAGAGTTTTTTCAGTTTTTGCCTGCTCAAGTTCCTTCTTTAGCAGTTGCACTCTTTCTTCAGTCTCCAATTCCATTTTTCTTTGCTCATCTAAAGCAAAGGTTAGTTTATTCTTTTTAGTGGCAATCTCATTCCTGTTTGTGGTGACTTCAAGAATTTGGCCCTTGAGGGACCTAACTTTATCTATCAATATTGAAATCTACTCTTTGAAATTTGAAATCTGATTAACGAATTCATGAGAGGCTTGTTGTAGAAACATTTTCTCAGCCACCAAAAATATATAAAAATATATAATACATAAAGGTATATATAGAGCTAAATTTGTGTTAGCCAGACATATAGAGATGCATACCACAAGAAGCTGCTAAAAGAGAATGTGGAGATGGTCCCTAAAATGGCAGACGACTACAATGGAATTAGAGAGGCCACGAATGGGGACTGAATGACTGAACAAACAAAATCATTGAAATTTGAAGAGATGGATTAAACAGAAGCTTCATGAGGCAGAGATTCAGGAGGAGGATTCAGGCCCCATTCTTGGTGCAAACTTCAAAGACAGCTGTGAACGAAGGATTCATGATGTCTATAACATGGATTGGGATGTGAGCGACTTCTGCTTGGTCCAAAAGATTCTGGTACGGTAGGCCTAAATCGATAAATTTGGAGACTCGGTTGGTTGTGGCCATAGCTATATTCGAACTCGGCAATAATAGCAAGCAGATGATTTTCTCTAAGTATGGCATCTTTAACTAGAGGAGGAATTGAAACACTAAACAAACTGTTAGAATCCATTTTCCTTTTGCGATTGTCAATAGTCTTAAGGGCGTCAATGATGGGGAAAACAATGGGAGTAGCTTTTTTAGTCACGGTCGAGGAGGAGGTAGAAGCTTTAGTTTTCTTAGACTTGGAAGTCAGGGTGATAAGAGTTGAACCTAAGTCAAAGAAAGACACATAAGATGATATTGTAGAAAATTCTATCAAATCATAGTAAAAATTACCAGAAGATCACATTGAATGGGAGGATATTGATAAAAGGCACTTTGATTGACAATAAGCAAAGCTTGATTCCCATGAGCATCTTTCTTGATCGTTGGAGGCCTCCCAGAACACTTCTTATTCTCCAAAATCAAGAAATACTTTCAAGGTTAGCTTTGATCAGGAGTCTAAACCTATCCCCAATAGTTTAAGAAGCTAGGCTCAAGGCACCAATTGTATCGATGACAGAAGGATTCATCCTCTTAGAAATAGGTTTTGAAAATGAGTATTTATTACAAGAGAATAGCAAGATGTAGTTTAAATAAGAGAGATAAAATAGCAAGTCTTACTAGGCGAAGAGAAGGACCCCTTGATCCTGAGAGTATGGCTCTTAATATAGAAGAACTAGTTTTCTCAGTCATTAATCCTATTGATAGAGTTGGTGATCAAGCTCTTTGGATTAGGAAGAGGCAATATTGTATCCACTGGTTGTTTTCCCACCTTTACAAGATTTACTAATAAATGATGAGTTTTGGCATGAGAGAGGGGGTTCAGCTTCCTTAGCCAGTAACTCGGGGAAACTTAAATATGTATAAGAGTTAGGCAGCAGTTGAATTGGAGCAATCCCTAAATGATCCAAGAATCGAGTGAAGAAACCTGAAAGGGGAAGGTATCCTGAATGCCAGATATGAATTTATGGTGAAAGCAAATAACCCTTTTAGAGGATTACCAATCCTTTCGGATGGTCCTGCCACCTTAGCATGTACGTTGTTAATCATAAATTACTGAAGAATAACATCAACTTCATCCTGACTGGTTACAGAAGATTAGATGAGTCAATAAATTTTTTTTGAAGCAGGAGAGGATATGGAGCCCTTCTTGCTAGCAGTTTATCTATATGACAGTATCATGCAGTAATCAAGAAAGTATCCTATATATGAAAGTCTAAAGTACTCAAGAAAAAGCTAATGGAAAAATTATTTTTAAAAAATGGATGAGTCTATAACAAGATATCGAGTTCATGACTAATTGACGATTCTTTAAATAAATATTGAATTTGTAACTAGTTATTGGTTTCATAATATGTAAAACTCATAATTATTTATTGAGTTTGTAATAAAGTATTGAACTCATAAGGTTAGAGAGTTCGTGACCGTGACCAGATGGAGATTCTTTAACCAATTAAAGAATTCATTACAAGGTGTCGAACTCATAAATAGCCAGTAATTTCATAACTAGTTGTAGAATCCTTGATTAGTTATCAAGTTTATAATAAAATATCAAACTCATAACTAGTTATTGAGCTTACAACAGGATGTCAAGCCTATAGATGGTTGTCGAGTTCATAAGTAGTTGAAGGTTCTTTTTCATGACTAAACGACAAGCCTATAAAAGATATTAAGTTTATAGCTATCTAACAACTCCCTAGAGGATTGATGAATTAATAACAAGTTAACAACTCTCCAAAGGGTAGTTACATTTATAAATAGTTTGTTACATTTGTACATAGTCATTGATTCACTAAATAATTGTCAGATAAATAAATAGTTAATGAGTTACTAGATAGATATCGAATTTACAACTACTTAGCAAGCCAATAATATGGTATCAAATCTCTAAGTAGATGTCGATTTTTGACAACAACCAAAACTTCAGTAAATTAGCAAGTTTGTAGAAGGTTATCGAGTCTACGTCAATTGTAAAAAATCGATGGATTATCAGGTTTCTATTAATCATTAAGGTTATATATTACAAAAAGCATTTAAATCTAAAAACCAAATTCTCTAAATTCATGATAGTGTTTGTATCCAATCACTAACTGAACCCAAAAGGTTTATAAACCCAATTGCTGGGACCCTAGTTTCAAAATTAAAAACCCTAATTTTCATCCATAAATCGATTGAAAAAAGAAGTCGCATTTTAAACCGAGTTTCAATACTATATGAATCAAAATCTTTTACCTGAAATTTCAAAATAGAAAAGTGGAAAGTTATAATTGTAGTTTTGAATTTTAGTTGCAGGTTGAGCTTTTAGAAGAAAGGAATACATATATTTATTGGAATAAGATACAACAGGGAATGTTGATGTCTATTAAATCAAACGAATGAAATAAAACGAAATACTAGTAGGCGGCAATGAAAAAAAATGAAATTATACTAAATATAATATGCTTGTTCCACACAACAGAGGTAAATGTTACTACAAATGTGGAAATCGAGCCTCTAAAGAGAAACATGTCGAGCCTGGAAACAAAAGGAGATGTCTAGCCTTAAGAAAGTGAAGTTCTCAAGCGTTTAGAACTCAACAAAAGATGTTGAGTCGCTAAGGGTATCGAACATCTAACAATAAAGAGGTACCGAGTCAATAATGATGTTGAATGTTCAAGTCATTAACAAGCAGTAAAGAGATGTTGAGCTTTTAAGAATAGCAAGCCTATACAACATCAAATGTTGTCGAACATTTAACAAATAGATGGTGATATCGAACATCAGCAATAAAGAAGGGTATCGAGCCTCTAAAAGGATAAAGATGTCGAACCAGAGAGCGCTTAGAGATTTCGATCTACAACAAGTTTGGAAGAACAAGAGACGTCGTTCTTCTTCAACATAAAGGTTGTCGAGTCTAAAGACATCACAAATGTCGAACCTCTACAACACAAATTGTTGTATCGTATATAACAAAGGAAGAACACCACCAAAGGATGTCGAGCATCTTACCGCAAGTGGAGCATATCGAGTTTTCATGAATAATAAGCCAATGATGCATCAACTGTTATCAAGCCTCTACAAAATAACTGATGTAGAACATCTTTTAATATCGACAATAGAAAAAGGCTTCGAGCTTCTACAAAGAGATACTGCAACTTAAAAGATGTAGTGGATGTCGATTTTCTACAAGGGATTGTGTTGTCGAACTTAAATAAGCTAGCGATGTCGAATCTCAATAATAGGGTGTCGAAATTACGTCAAGGTGGCGCTATCAGAACCTTGGATTCTAAGCTATGACAAGTGTTAATCATCTCGCATGGTTGCACCCCTATAAATAGACCCTCGTCGACAACCAATAAGGGGCGATTAATTATTTCCTCTTTCTCATATTTTAAAATTGTAAACCCTAAATTTATTTGGGTATTTTAGAGCCGATTGTAATTTTAGACTTTTGCATAGGAGGGTTTGGACAATTTACAATGCTTAGCATACTTCCGTAAGAGGAAAATATTTGACTATTATTGAACTTTTAGTGTGCATATGACTCATATGTGTACTTGGACTTGGATAGTGGACATGTATATGGTAGATCTTTAGGCGTGGATTCAAACTTCGACTTGTGTATACTTCCAAGCTTGCATAAGGTCACTTAAGCCTTTATCCAAATCAACCTTAACTTGCCTTGCATATTTTGGTTAGGAAAGAAATTTTCTAACGTATACTTTATGATGGCCAAGGCATAAGCCATCAATTTCCAAAGGATAAAACATTCCACGCAACCTGAAAGAACCAAAGTTGTACCATAATTTCTAAGCATACAACAAAACTTGGCACACCAAGCAAAAGCACAAATATGCCACAAACCAATCCTAATTGTAGGCAAAAACATATAGCAGACGCATAGAAAAGTACAACAAACAGACAACCATTTCCAAAGGATACCATCCAAGCCTATATAAGAAACTTTAGTGAAGGAGAACTATTCCAACAGACTTTACAGACCCACAACCAAACCAAGAAAATTGATAGCATACGCAAAACCCACCTAGATGCAAAAGAAATATATACTGAAGCATAGGTTGCTACTTCAATCAAAACCAAAATTTCATAGAAGATTTCAGGAATCCTAGTCAAGACAAAAGGGAAATCATGGTTGAAACGTCAGATCTAAAAATGTACAAAGGCAAGAGAAGCAAATGGTAGACCCTTTTTCCTTAGCTTGCTATCTGGTTGTTGTCATGATCAATTCAAGAATTTGTGATGTTGGAATATTGAGAAGAGTGGGTGATTTGAGTTGTGTATGTTTGGTTAAGTGCTATTAAGTTCGAGAGTATGGGGTATGAATGATTATAGGAATAAGAAGTGTGATTTGATGATGTTGAACTGAGGATGGATGAATAGGAATATGGTTTAGGCACAAGAAAATTAAGGAAGAAGTAAGAAAATGAAGAACGAAACACACAAAGTAATACACTGAAGAGATAAAAAGAAAAAATGCACAAACATGCACGTGGTAGTATAAAGAAAGGAACTAAGGTTTCTTATTAGATTATAAACTGTACATCTCTAAACCAATCAACCAGATTGTGTATATATACACTGATTTACAACGGTCATAAACTCATGAGCAATCCTTGTCTAAGCTTAACCCTAAGACATAGTCGATCAAACATCTACAGTTATAAAAACTACTACTCATGCTTGTGCATGCTTGTTCGCATGCTCACATGCAATCTTGCTATCTTACAATGCCTTCACTTGCATTCTTCAACATCTGATCCATGGCAGCCGTGTCACCACCAACTTCACCTCTAATGATCTCCAGAAGCCACCCTAATGAACTCTTGTCGGAATTTGGAAACCTACAGTTTTCTTTCTCTTTCGATGCTGACATCAAATCCTAGGCGTAAACACTCCCTTCTCCTTCAAAACAACCTTGTACGCAAGGTTGAGTCGAAGTTTCTCCAGCCATTTCAGCTTCTTTAAACCAGTTAATGAGCTACCACCGAGGTCAAATATTTATATCTTCTTTTCATTATAATGCTTGCCCAGGCATAAAAAGCAATTGAAAGTTTCTAACCAAACAACCCTTCATCAATACTGCCAGGCTCCTTAGTTTTGCCACCATTCAAAGAAAAATGTTCATGTAAAGGTTCTTTATTTTTATCCACTACAAAAGTTTCTTTTGTCTAACTTCCTATACATTTGATAATAGAGATGTCGTAGGTGATGCTCCCTAACAGTCAGAATTCACCATAGTGGACATTCCTTGTTTCTATAATATTATTATTTTGGGCCATCTTTTCTTTTTAGAAAATTTTGAAACCATGGTTGATGTTTTTATTAATATTAGTTGGGCTTCATTATAAGTTTATATATCAGGTACCACCCAAGAATAATCAATTTCTGAAGAAGGCATCGCAATTGAAGTGTCTCTTTCTTTCCCTACAGACTCGTGTAAAACTTGATGTACGGGATCTTTCTCTTTTTTCAACTACATGCTCACTTTTAGGTTGCTTCCTTTTATGCATCCGTGCTTTAACATCATTGGGTGTTTCATCACTAACTTTTACACCATCAAGTTTATCCCAAAACCTATTAATATTGTACAAGTTCTTTGGATGCATGGCTTCTTTAAAACTTAAATCCCATGAATCCTTCGAACAGATTAACAGCTAGCATTTCAATTTATGACCTACATTCCAATGTTTTGATTGACATGCTTTAAACTATTATCTAGCACTCTAACATCTGGAACAAATCTTTGGCCTTGATTCCAATAAACAACACAAAGATTATTATTGCATTTGAATATCCATAGTCAATTTGTAAGTCATTTCTTGTACTTGCCAAATGAAGCAAGTGGTGCAATTTAAAAGATGGGGCCTGGCATTGGATGGTGAGCGTGCATCTTGTTCAATTGTCGCTTTAGAAGGCTTTTTATTAGAGATCTCTAATATGGTGGTATGTATGGAGCTGCTCTTGAATCTATAGGGAGGGTCTGATCAAAATTATCTAGCATTTCAATCGGATATCTATTAGGGGTCCCTTGAAAGGTGGGATATAAGGGAGTTCCTTTTGCCAGGTTGATGATCTTGAGGATTCGTGGGAGAATTCTTGTTACTTTTTAATTCTTGAATTAAAGAATCCAAAGTTGTAGATAATAAATCTATTTTTCCATTCAGTTCTTGTGATTTTTCATACAGAGTTTGTTGCAATTCTTGATGAGAACTGGGGAGTTCTAACTATGCTCCTTGCAACTTTGCTAAGGCATTAGTGGTTCAATCATTAATATGCTCTTTCCTTTTCCATAATTTGGCTTCATCATCTAAATCATGCATGGAGAGATGGCTATCATCTTGATTGTTATTTTTATGTTCGATGGAATGATGAGGTGAAGCTTCTTGCCCATCATTTGGCTCTGATACCAATTTGGTAGGCCTTTTTTCCTTAGCATTTCATCTGTTTGTTTTCACAGTCAATGAAGAAGTTTATGATGTTGAAATATGGAGAAAAGTAGGTGATTTGAGTTGTGCATGTTTGGATAGATGGAAAGTTTGAGAGTAAGGGGTTTGAATGATTACAGGAATAAGAAGTGTAGTTTGATGATGTTGAACTAAGGATGGATGGATGGGAATATGGTTCAAGCATAAGAAAATTAAGCAAGAAGTAAGAAAAGCAGAGAGAAATGCACAAAGTAATATAGAGAAAAGAGAAAGAGAAATAATGCACAAACATTCATAACATAGTATAAAGAAAGGAACTAAGGGTTTCTAATTAGATTATAAACTGTATATTTCCAAACCAATCAACAAGAATGTGTATGTATACACTGATTTACAATGGTCATAAACTCATGAGCCTCCCTAGTCTAAACTTAACCCTAAGACTTAGTCAATCAAAAAATTATTGTTACAAAAACTGCTGCTCATGCTTATGCATGCTTGTTCACAAGCTTATATGCACACTTGCTATCTCACATCCCCTTCACTTACAGTCTTCAACATCTAATCCATGGCAGCTTTGTAACCACCAACTCCTTCTTTGATGATCTCTGACACCCGCACTGATGAACTCTAGCCAGACTTTGGAAACTTGTATTTTTCTTTCTCTTTTGAAGCTAACATTAAATCCAGTGCATAACAGCAAACACAAAGCATAAGTAAGAAAATAAGTGAGGCAAGGGGAAGCTAGGATAAAATAAAAATTACGGTTTGCAATAGCATGGAAAGTTAGAGAAGATTGGAAGTGTTAGATTTGAGAAGAGCGTTAAAGAGAGAAGTGAATGTAAGAAAGATTGAGGGAAGAATTGGGTGGCGGCGGAAAGAAAAAGTAGAGCAACCCTATCCCTATTGTTGCTACCATATGGACAAAAAGCATTTAATTTTTGGTTTGTAATCATTTCAAATACATATGGTATACTTTATTAAATTGTGATATAATCAATTAAGTAATAAATTTAAGTATATTAAATAGAAAATTCTTAAACGATATGTTATATGATAATGATTACAATGCGTTGTGATCATGAAAATTTTAGCACATTAAAACAACATATTATTTAAATTTTACCACTAAAAATGTTTTAAGAAAGGATATTGATTCATCCATTAAGATTATAATACATAACACACTACAAATGTTGGGTAATGTATTACTTGTTGCTACCGGAGGCACCACTGTATTACGTGCTGATAACTATTGGATAACTATGGAATGATTCACATAAGAGTTTTCTATTTCTTAACAGACTTACAGTTAAATAACGAATCTTTAAGTGATGATATTATACAGTTCTCTCGATTTCGGAACACCATTGACTTTTGTATGGACGTTGTGGTTTGATTATCATTAAGTAGTGGCATTACATCCATCGAATGACTATAGTTGGGTTTAAGTTAAAGCATTTGAAGTGAAATGTAATTCAATAGAGAATTCATCTCTTGGGTTATATGGGGTTAGTATCGGTAAACTATAGTCAACTGAAATTCATTGTCTTTAGCAAAGTAGTATGATCAATAATTATTATTATTGAACCATGAATTTTGTGTCTGGACTAGTCAAGTATAATATGGACAATGTTTGAGTATTAACAAAAGCCAAATTCCGTTAGTCTTAAAGTGATACAGTGTTGACGAATAGAATTGGTGTAAATTGGGTTTTATTGAAAAATATGTAAGAAATATATTTAGCCAAAATAGTATATTTGGATTTTACCAAAAAAATGTGTAAACGATATATTTAACCAAAATGTCACACCACAAGCTAAGGTAAAATGTGAACGTTAATATTCGAATTGTTCGATATTAACTGCAGACTATATTTACACCATTGGGTCACACAACCGTAATCATGAATACTCCAAAAAAACTACATGATTTAATTAATTTATAATTGTTGATGTCAAAAATGTCACCAACGCCCAAATATTAGATGAACTATAAAGGTCTTGCAGAGAATAACATAAATAGCAAAAAAGTAAAGAATAAGTAAAGAATATACAAGAATTTTTATAGTGGATCGAAAATCTCTGGCCGATGTCCACGTTATTCTTTTTTACTAGTTGTTTTTCCTTCGGATTATAACTAATTTTATGGAATCTGACCAAAATCTAGTGTTTCTCAGATTTACAATGGAGTTTCTCGAGTGTATTTAGAAAGGAGAAAAGATTGAAGAAGATGTAGAGTGTAACATCCCAAAATTTTTAATTTAAATAGGGTGACTTATTTGAACTTTTGAAATTAATTTGAAAAGTTTTAAAAGAAATAAAATATAATTAATATTAATATTACAAAGATATATGGATATAAATATATAAATTTGGTAGTTTAAGTTTTAAATAAATAATGATAATAAATAAAGAAAAATAAATATATAAAAAACAAAAATTTGTGTTAAACCATAAAATAAAATATATGTGATAAATTAAATGTTGTTAGTTAAACTTTAAATAGAAATAAAATTCAAGATTTATGTTAGTAATAAGATTATATGGTTATAAAATGACATATGAAATACATACAAGTTTGCATGAAAATTATATAAACAAGGAAACAAAAATGTATGTAAGAAAAAGAAAAAAAATCTACAAACAAAACAAAATTGTGCTTACAAAAAAAAGTTTACATGTAAACAAAAATGGGAACAAAAGCATTAAATGCTATCTATTCAAGCACAAATAAAAATCTTGCTTAGCACACCATAATAGATTATCAGCCGAAATAAACATTGCTTAGTCAACAAAGGAAAAAATATCTGATCAAGTGACAAAATATAAAAGAAAAAAAAAAGGAAGCTAACTACACCAGTTAACACCTACATTCCCTTTACAAACTATCTCCTTTTTATATACACGTCCATATTGTGTTATTTCGTTCATAAAAACATAGCAAAGCCAGAAAGAAAAAAATATAAAAACATCACTATATTTTCAACTCAAGATCATTCAAAAAAAAAAACAGAAAAGGTTCAAAGGCAGATTAACTGCAGTTTTTCAAAACACAAAAGAGCAGCTCTCTGTTCGTCAATATTTTCAAGTGAGTAAATAAACCTTTTAAAGACTTAAGTTGAATTAAATTTGTATGTATGATTCATTGGTAAAAATATGCTTGCATATGTATGATTATAGCTCTCTGTTATATATATATGTGTGTGTGCTCTGATTTTTTTCTTTGCTTTGCTTTGTCACAGAGTTGAGAAGTTATTCAAAATCAAAAAAATGTTTTTATCTAGCTACTATTTAGCTTTGAGTTTAAGACAAAATATGTTGTTTAAACATAAATCAAGCTTGTAAAATTTGTTTTCAACCTGTTAGTGAAGGATATTAACAGGAATCTTGTTTATAGTACAACATATAATTATATGTTGAATTCAGATGTTTTAAAATGCTAATTCAATTTTGCAGCTTGAATCCTCAATGCAAAACAAGATTTTTAAAACAAAATTTGTGATTTTTAGTAAAGTATTTTAAGAGCAGTTTCAGTATGAACCGAAAGTGCTTTTTCGACCATTGCAATTGATCAAGGAATTTTCGAATGTTACAATTCTGTTTGAAGTTGGTTTGAACATTGATGATCTCAGGAAAATTGTCAAAAAAATTTCTATTGCACGAATCGAAGGGACGAAGCGAAATTAGGGTTTAAGCTAGAGTTTTGTAGTGGGTTGGAAATGTGGTGATTTCGTCACCATGGATGGATTGAGTTGCTCAAGATTGAGGGGGATGGTAGCGTAGGGGGTTGACATGGTGTTGACGGAGTCGGAGCTCCTCCTGTGGTCTAAGACGTGGTGGCGAGGCAAATTCGTTTTGTTGAGTTCGAGTTGCAGTGTCAAGCAAAATGCTTATTTTGATTTCGAGTTTTCGAGTTTTTTTTGTGTCGAATCGAAGTTCGATTTCAACTGTGGGTGAGTTTTTCTACTTGCCGAAGGCCGTGACGTTCGCCATAATGGCATCACGATGATGTGCACGTGCACGACGTTGTTTTGGGTGTCTAGAAGTTCTGCGTTTGGCCACTCGAGTTGATACTCGAGGAAGATGATGCATGGCTTCGGTGAGGAACTCGAGTACGCGAGTATACCTCATGTCATCTTAGTTTGAAAACTTAAGTTTAACTCTAACTAAAAAAAAGTGTGTGTGACGATCCAGAGGAATGTCTCGGGGGAAGATGGTAGGAACTCGAGTGGCTACTCGAGTAAAACTGGGGAGGCTCGGGTTGTTTTTTTTAATGGGTTAAGCCCAAATAAATTTCAAGTCATAATGTTAAACAAATTTTAGTGTTAATAGAGTGACTAATGTTGACTATGTTGAGTTAAGAATTTAATACAAGTTTTAATTAACTAAGTGGATACTTAACAATGCTTTAAGAATCTAATTAGTACTTTAACTAAATAATTAATTTAAAATAAGGGTTAAAGTTAATTAACATTAGAACTTTCTATAACTGTAATAAATTGATTTTCAAAGGAGGATTTTTAAATGATGATTAAGGTAAATAATTACATTAATTAATTGTTTCGAAAAATAATTAAGAATGATTTATAATAGTAATTTTAGATTGGTTAATTAATAATTAAGTATTTAAATTAATTTGTAAATTAAGAATTGTTAATTAGATAATTTAAGTTAATCAATTTATAATTGGCAGTTAATTAAAATAATTAATTAAGAAATAATTAATTAAGTTAATTAAAATTTAATTAATTTATCAAAATTAATCATTGATTTAAAATAATCAATAAAAATAATTATGTGGTTAATTCATATAAATCACGTTCCCTTTAATTAAGAATAATTAACTATTGTTATGCACTGAATTGATATTTCTGTTGTGATTATGATGCTGTGTGATGTAGATTGCTCTGTGCTGAACTGTGATTTGTGATTTAATTCTGTATTGATGTGAAAACCATTTTTTCCTGTAACGACATTTAAAATTCGGTGCGACAGGGAGTCGGATTTCAGTTAGTTATCCGAAACCCACATCGAACCCTGAATGTTAATCTTTGTGATTGATATAACCACGTGTTTCAAAATTAAACGCTCACTATTTGGTTTAGCCGAGAGAGGACCTTTGTGTCATATAACCCATTTCGAATAATGGTACATCGAAATGGATAGCATTTGAAGACCGGTGTTGAAGACCGGGTGTCTTCGAAAACGATAGGATAACCTATCGAATGTCTCTACATTGAGTTGCTCCGGTATAGAGATCTCCACATGTGATGGGGAGTCCGATCAGGATTGTGGATACCCGGATTTGCAAGGGCTTCTTCCTTTATTGGACGAAGTGCCTTCGGTTCTGTTCGAACCCGGAACAGACTTGTATGGTTGTGTGTCTGACACTACACTTTGAGAGATAAAGCAGGTTTCTTTCAAATATGTTTCTGTTGGTGGCGGAGAATTTATTCTCTTAGCTTAACACCCTTCTCTGAGACGTACAAGCTCAGCGGTTATGTAGTTGAAGGTTATCAGCGATATACTCCCAATTTGGTAGTGTGGCATGCCAAATGCTGCTGTGTGTTGATGATCATTTGTTGATCATTTATGATCAAAGCATGGCTTTCGTGTAAAGCATAGCTTTATGGACGAGACCTCATCGGAGCTCACAACCCGGAAATGGTCAAAACAGGAAAGATGCGGCAAGGTTATGAGGGTCGCGCCCTTTAGGGTATGTCATTTCCTTCTGGAAAGAGGTGATGTCATGGTATGGAGCCCAGATATTTACCTATGTGGTTGCTTCAATCTCATTTACTGTGTGGTTATTGCTTTGTGATAGAGGGCCCTCGGATAAAGGTCCCAAAGGACCGGGGAATGGCATAGTCGTGTAGTAGTTACCTAGTTGCAGAGGTAACTCGGCCTTGTGTTGGCAGAGAGCTGGTTGAGTTCTCGGGACTTCCCTCCAGAGGCGTACCCATGTGGCAGTAGGAAGTTCCTTAGCCTGACCATTTGTTGGAAATCCAAAGAAACAATACGAGCCCTGTACGGTTTTAGTTGTATAACCTGCCATGCAGCGTGGCTGTAACCTGTCACAAAACATGGTAGCTATAGTAGGCATAGGACGAAATGTGGTATGCTGGCTAAGATTATTATTATATTTTCGAAATGTTTTCTACACTATGCACTAGTAATAATATCAAAGAATTTTTCTCGTATCAAGCATATTTGACTATCATAAGAAGAAATCTCCTCCAAATCTGCGATTGCATTGTGTGTGTGGTGGGAGGTCTTATGGTAGTCTCATTTTCCAATTGCATAACGATTTTTCCTTTATAAATATGTTTCGTATAAAAGCAACTGTTTTTGTTTACTCATACCAGTCTCATGACTGACCCGGAGTTTATTGTTTCTTTTCTAAACTCTGGGTGCCCATAATTTCTACACGGGCAGCCTAGTAGCAGGTTTCCGTGTTCTGGTGTTAGCAGTATTTTGGTGCTTTTGCATTGGAGATATTTTAGAAGCTTTTGGGATCTCAGGTGCTTAGTTTTTGGAAGTTCACTATCGTTTCATTCCCTTGAAGACTTTTGGCATATGATCACTTTTATTATTATGATGTTTTATTTGGAGTGGTGATATATGTATAAAAATACTCTGATTAAGTAATGATATTATGTTGATGTTCTATCTATGATGTAATGCATGATATTCATTCTGTTTCCGCTGTTTTATATTTATCTAATGTTTTTATAAGCTCCATCCGACTGGAGTTTGATGTTTGAATTTTCGACAGTCGAATACAAGTGAGGTATTTAGTGTCAATTTTCGAACATTGAATTTCGGATCGTGACATAGAGTGCCCATCACCTCTTCAATTGTTGTATGTCCGGTATTTATAGATATACTCGCCAATAGACTCAATTGTCCACATTAAATATAGTCCAGATGCAAGTACAACTATATAGAAGTGAACATGTCGACCCAATCTGCAACAATAACCTCTCGGTATGGGGAGGTTCCTCTCAATACAGTGGTTTTTTGGGTGAAAAACCTTCATATTATTTGTTCGGCCTTTCTATCTCCAATTCAATGCATTTCAAATCGTTTTTTCCAAAGATCTAGTTCCTTTTGATGATTCACCTAATATCGCTAGTTTTTTCCTACTTTCTTTACTTTCTTCTCCAAAATCCTTAATGTTGCTCCTCTATCTTCTAGAAAAAACACTTTATCATGGTT
The DNA here is from genome assembly GCA_030765085.1 of Allium cepa. Taxonomy (NCBI): domain Eukaryota; kingdom Viridiplantae; phylum Streptophyta; class Magnoliopsida; order Asparagales; family Amaryllidaceae; genus Allium; species Allium cepa. The sequence goes on from CM060932.1 coordinate 173,944,171, forward strand.
GCTTAAAGAAGTACTCTAATTTTAAGAGATTGAGAAGTGCCAAGTAGAAGAAAAACCTTTCAATACCGAGAGTTTCTTCTCGATAATTTGTGGTCTTCTTAGCCCCAATTTCCATCAAACTTCTTGAGTCGAATCTTTTAGCTTTTCTAAGAATATTTTCAAGTTCGTTACTCTACTTGTCTTTATTTTGGCCTTCTAAATCCAGTTGAAATCGGCTTGGTTAAAAACCTGGTTAACACTTGCCTTCCAAAGTATGTTTATGAATGTAAAATGTGCTTTTCTTAAGAAAAAGTTTCTAAAATAGTCAATCTTTGATAGTTAAGCCTTACGGGCATCCACCATTCCTGAACTTGCTGAACTATTCAGTTCCTTTAGATTCTCCTGCATATCCATGGTCGTTCCAAACCGAAATAGCTAAGGACTCTAGTCCTTGCTTAAGCATTTGCCACAAATCATAATTAGTTAATTTTCATTCGGAGTTATCATATCGTATATCAAAATCGTTCTATGTTCATCCGAGATTCATCTGCATTACTCTAGTTACAAAACGTTCAAATCCTATGGTCAAGTTGACATCCATTATATGGCTCGATCTCTCCAAATTGTCTAACATCTTATCCGGGGTTCCATCTAATCTAGGGACTCATCAAATCTAGGGTGTCATCCAATCTCGGGTGCGATCTCTTTGAATTATTCTACATCTAATCTGGAGTTTGATCTCTTCGGATCATTCGTCTTCCAATCTAGGGTTTGATCTCTTAGGATTGTTTGTCATCTAATCTAGAGTTCCATCTCTCTGGGTTCTTGCTAAGCCTAATCCACTCGCTATTCAGTGTGGGGACTCAATGACAAGTAAGTTCATCCACTCTCTCTTCGGTGAAGGGACTTGCTTCTAATCTCTTCTGATCCTTGCTGAGCACAATCCACTCACTCTTCCGCAAGGGGACTCAGCAACAAGCAAGTCCATCTACATACCTTCCGGTAAGGGGACTTACTTCTTGCAGTTTCCGCCTAGTCACTCCTGATGGAACTACCACGATAAATATCAATATCAACAATCACATATAAGTTGTTTATAAAATCCTAATCAATTTCAAAGGATCATTAATCTCCATTGGTATTTCCTAATTGGTGTCGGTCATCATTCATGAAGCCCGACTCCAATCCATCTTGATTATGAGGTTACCATCCATTGAAAGTCGCTGATCCATAACTTAACTCTGGCCCCCTCACCCTCGTTTTTACGATGAGCTTCTATTTCCAGCTTCTACTATTGTGCATCCGCATTCTGATCTGCCTCTCTGGCTCAAGCATCGTTTGTTCCCAAAGATCCAGCTCGTCTTAATTTTAAATCGAAATTACCTCTTTTAGTACAGACATGATTCTCGTTAGTATCGGTTAGATCTGGCCATGGGCTTTGTCCCAACTTGCTCTGCTCCAACTCCAAATGCTTCTACATCGATTTCTAGCCATTGGTCCTGAATTCCAACTGCTCCAGCTATTCTATGTTGTCTCATTCTTTGGAGATATTCATCTAGCATCTCTTATTGTCTGGCCATTATTCCATCTTGCATTTCTTCCATCATGCTCTTCGTCTTCACCCTGGTCACATAGATGGAATGATTAGAATTTGAAGACACATCCTAGCTACCACCATGCTCTAGTTGACGTCCTCCAATCCTGCATCTGGTGTTAGGACTCTTCGTCTTCTCCAAACATCAGTTCCAAGCCTTAGGTAGTCCAATTTAGCTTTTTCTCAGTGAAAGCACTGAAATATTGATGCCAAAAATGTCACCAACACAAAAATATCATATGAAGTATAGAGATCAAGTAGAGAATAATAGAAAATAGTATAAAAGTAAAGAACGCACAATAATTTTTAGAGTGGTTCAGCTATCTCTGGCCTACGTCCACTTTAACCCTTAGTATTGTTGTTTTCACTTCGGATTAGTGGATCTTAGATTTACAATAGAGTTCCTTGAGTGTATTTGGGGAAGGATATAAGAGTGAAGAAGATGCAAAGTGTCAATCTCCTTTTAAGTTTCTATAGGGATGGTATTTATAGAGAAACTCATCAGTAGTCTCATGAGCTCACATTGAGCAAAGTCCAGATGCAAGTCCAAGTGTACAAGAGCGAACACGCGGGCCCAATCTCCACCAAAAATTCTAGGTACAAGTGGTTTTTTAAAACCATTTATCTTATTTGTCTTGCCTTTCTATCTCCAATTCGATGCATTCCTAACCCTTTTTCCCTAAAGGTCTAGTTCCTTTTGATGATGCACCTTATACCGCTTCTCTTTTCCTACTTTCTTTGCTTTCTTCTCTGAAATCCTTAGTGTTGCTCATCCATCTTCTGCAAAAAGAACTTTATCACTGTTGCTTAAAGATGTACTTTGAGTATAAGGAGATTAGGAAGTGTCAAGTGGAAGAAAAACCTCTTCGTATCTGGTGGCCTACTTAGGCCCAATTTCCATCAAACTTCTTGAGTATAATCTTTTAGCCTTTTCAAGGATGTTTCCAAGTTAATGACTCTTCTAGTCTTTAATTTGGCCTTCTAAATCCAGTTGAAATCGGCTTAGTTAAAAACTTGATTAACAACAATCATTGTAAATTAATTAAATAATCAATATTTACGAAATATTAATTATTTTATTTTGTTTTATTTGAGTTTTTAAATGTCATTAATATTTAATAAAATGCATATATAAAAGTTATATATACACGTATCAATATATGAGATCGATCATATATTTTAATTGGATATAAGTAGGTTAATTATTATTAGGAAAAGTTTTCAAATGGGATTTGAGAATGGAAAGTGTAATTAAATAAAGGAAAGTGTAACTACTCTTTTATTCAAATTGATTGCCTTCTTAATTAAAAATTTATTCATAGTCTTTCTCTCTCTCCTTCATCCTTTTAGCTTAAATTACATAGCTTCATGGAAGTAAAACTCTCAAAACGAAACTAAAATATAAATAAAATTATTCAAGGAGGTCATTATCTCTTGATCCTTGCAAAATCCAGAGGCTGATTTAATCGAATCTAGGGGTTTTATTTTTCAATCAAGGTGCGGCTTTTGGCTTTATCATTTAGTAATTTTCTAATTTTTGTTGATTACAGTTTCAACATGTTATTAAATTTTAGACCATATACATATTTCTTTAATCAGATTATTTGTTCATCGTCATGGTATATTATGATAACCCATACCTTCCGATATGCCGATACAAAGCCTAGGGTGACTTTTCGGATCGCGTCGATGCCAAGAATTACAAGCTAATAGGTTTTTGGATATTACAGAGACTAAAAATATAAAGACAAAACCAAAGGCATTCTACACTTTTAGATCTCATAGTGGAAGGAATAAAAATATAAGTACTGAAAATTAGACATTTGAGGAAAACAATCACCAAAATACTAAATTTGTATACATTGTTTCCAAAGTATAGTATAAGTTTTTAGACATTTGGTACATTGATTAACTATGTAAGGAAAAACAAAAAATAGTGGAACTCCAGTCCTTGGCTCCTTACTCCACGTATCATGCCAAATCAATCGTTGTTGTGTCATCCAATAGTGGGGAAAAATGAAAGGAGTGCGTCAAACAATAGTTCAGTGAAAGAGTTACATCATTAATATGTGGTGATCACATGCAATTGACTTTAGTGATACTCTATGTGACCCAAGATGTCCCACAGGTGTCCGTGGATTACTTGTTTTCTTTACTTAAGGGTTTAGTTGTTTGCACACCTACACTTACAACTTATGCAAATTCATACTTAGGATTGACCAACTAATCGAACCTCAAGTTAGCTAATGTTCAGTTAATAGCCACTCAAACTATTCCAACACAAGGGTTGCCCACAATTCTCAACCATGGGACCAAGTTTCTCACACTACGACTACACATATCAATCATGGGACTATATTTCTTATAGCTACCACAAGATTTATCCTAGTTACACATTGAAGGGGAGGCCACGATGCTGACTTGCTAAGGTGTCTCATCATCTGCATCTGTGTCTACCTTCCAATGGTCATCTAACGCCTCTTATTGCACCAAGCTGGGACCCATCAACAACACGCATCACGTCGCATCACCATAAATACCAAGGAATTCTCATTAGTGTCGTGCCACACACTCCAGTAGGAATCATTATTAGTGTTGCGTGACAACTATAGAACCTCTTATAAGTGTAGTTTGTGATAGAATCACCGCTAGTTGAATATCGACCCTACTAGATAAATAACATTTACCTAGTCTCGCAACATCCTGGCATCGTCAACATAGGAAACTAGCTTCCTTACTTCTATTAACATCCATAGACACACACACTCTACTAACTATTTTATTTGTATCCTAAGCCTTACGTTGAGGTTCATACTATAATTGTCGACCACTCCAGCAGCAAGCGATCGATAGGTTGGATTGAAATTTCAGGTTATTTTTTCATCATTTTCAATTTTCATTAATTATATGCTAAGTATCTGTTAATCATGGTCGTTGTTCAAATTCTAAATAGTAACCCTACAATTTTCATATTAGCTCCATTTTCAAAGCATTATATATGAAAGTTGTCCTAAAAGTCGCTACAAATGCAACGATGTAAATTTATTGTCAAATTCGAACGTTTGTAAAAATTCCATTTTTTATTCTTATTATATTTAACTTAATTATTTTATTAAATTTTTGCTTAAATTTTAGAGGTGTTACATTCTTCCCTCATTAAAAAGGATTTCATCCAAGGATGGAAAAAAGTTACTTAGTACAAAAATTAGCACTACAACCATCTACTCATCCATCAACCAATGGTAATCATTGTCCTTAGTTTTAAATTCTAATTATATATATACATAAAGGCATGGAATGCATATGAACCTATAATAATGCAAATACTATGTGATCTCCTGATCTATCGACGTCCTCTAATGCACATGCTTATGTTATGTATCCAAAATATATATCACATCCTACGTGAAGATACTGGCAATTTTATATGTATACCCAAGCATTCAACTCATATGCATATAACTACATAAAATAAAACAAGTGGTGGTGTGAGTGTATGTTAACTCAAGAATTTATTTGCCTAAGTGTGTAAGATAATTCCAAACAATACATCCATTAGCATTCGTTGTCTAAAACATGTCCTAATGAAAAGGTCGCATGCATTCCTAGCATCCAATTGTACCTACCTATGGGATATACTAAGCTAGAACATAGACACATAAGTTGTTTATACATATTTAACTCAAATGGAAATGTACATTAAAAGAGTTTTGGATGGGTAGCTATGATCTTCTCCTCAGGCTCCCATGTACTCTCAACTAGGTTGTATCCTCTCTGAACTCTAACCACTTTAATTACTTTGCTATGGATTCATTTTATCTTATGCTCAATAATAGGGAAAGCGCAGGACGAACAATTGACTCCCTATGCACTTTTTCTTTTCCTAACTGGCATTGGTCGACCATAGTAGCCGCATCGTATAAACACTTCAGCAAGTGTGATACATGAAAAACACTGTGAACTCTTGCCAACCCTTTTAGAAGCTTCGCTCCGTATGCTAATTTACCTACTCTATCCAAAATTGGAAAAGGCCCTTCAAATCTCGGCGCTAGCTTTTCCAAACTACAAATCCAATAACACATCCTTAAATTATTTTTTCTAAACAGAAACCCACTTCCTTAAATTAGCTACTCCCATGTATTCACAAAATAGTTCATTATTAAATCTCAAAATTTTACTCGAAATCCAAAATTATTCTCAATTTATCTTTCAAAAATCTATTTTAATTAATTAAATCACTATTATTAAGTTTTAATTAATCGATTCTCAATTTTGAGTTGTTGTAGACTCCTTTCTTAAGAAAATTGTCCACACAATTTCTCCTTAGAGGAATCTACAACTAAGCGAATAAATTCTAGCTTAGTTATACCATCTATAATTTGCACTCAAATGCAAAATAATTGATTATAGAACCTTATTAAAGTAGGCGTGCTACCACAACACAGTTTAGGGTTAGTGCTTGTTGTCTACTTCACGAGCCTTCACTGCCCTGTTCTGTAACTTCCCTTCTGTCATCTATCCATAAGGCAGTCAAAAGAAATGGGCAGCTATAACGCAAACGTCGTGGCATTTTTATGCTAACAACATATTCGTATTGCTCAACCTTCACTATTACAGGTTAACATAAATAAGATGAAATTAATGATTAGACCTTTTATCAGTAGCGTATATAAGACTCATATTCTGTCTTCCTTGCCCATTTTTTATGACTATAGACTATGAATTTGAATGAACTCCTTTAGATGATTCTACTGCTTAGGAGAAACATTCAAAATATTTTTCATATATAGAAATTTATTAAGGAAATTTTGAAGTAATCCCAATAACATGAAGTGTACCTCAAAAACCTTCAATACTCAAAGCACAATATAAAATATCATATTAATCTTTTAAAAAATCCCTTTATTTTTACTAATATCAGATAATTGTTTATCAACTTAAGATTTATTATTCAATTCAACATCTAACTTTAAAATTTTAAAAATTAAATAAAACTCAACTCATTTCAAAAATATTAAATTTCGAAACCACTACCCAAAATTATAATTTATATAATTCAATCACTTTAATGAAAAATCTCTAGGGATATCTTTACCCTTAATTTAATCACCAAAATCCACTTTATTTTAAACCAAAAAAATTTCCCAATAATTTTCTAATAATTCTCACTTTATAAATAATATAAACATTTCTCAAATATTTCTTTCCAAGTGTCCATTTCATAGAAGTTTTACTTATTCATTGCTTCTCAAATAATCCTTATTAATATACATCATTGTTGTAAATTACTCTTTAACATATTACAACTATACAAAATTCTTCCTCTTTAATTATCTTTGAAAACATAAAATTTGAAAATTAAATCACTTCAATAACTTACATTCCTTTATAAAATAAACACCTTGCCAAATTAAAATACTAAGCTTCAATGTGCTTTAAAAGTTAGACTTCTTGTCAAAAAAATTCAAATATAATAATACTTTAGAGGACTTTTGTAACGACCCGCCTTTTCGACCCCCAAAAGTCAACACTTAATACATCTACAGTATTGGAATGTCAAGCATCCAAGTGCCCGAAAGGAAGATTGTTTGGCTAAAATAAAAGGAAAAATAATAGGGGAAACAGAATCTCATAATATAATGATAACATATAATACAACAAAGGCGGTAAATGCTATCACTCTAAGATACATGGTATATCAGATTTAAAAACAAACCTTATAGGCCTCGATAGGTATTACTACTTGACCTTATAATTGCTAATGGATATGCATAATAATACAACGTAAAATAAAAAGTACCATGGCAGATGAAAATCTAGCTCTACTCCATGAGCTCCATGTCCCACCAATGACAGCCTAGAAAAACTCGATTTAACCCAAGCATTATTATAAAATAACCCCTGAATCAGTTTGGAAAACCAGCATGAGAAAACTTAAGAAATATGATGAACATATAATAATCTATGAGTCCATGTCGATAAACTTGAAATGGGTTTTTCTCATAAGAACAACACCTATACATGAAAGAATGGAAATAAGCCAGAACAAAAATCAAAATAAGAAAGGATGAATACTGGAAATACCAAAACCAAAATTAAAGAATGGACAAAAATAATTAAACATAGATAAGAGCACAAGGCACTTCTCGATGCAGTTAAGAAAAGATTAACTCCATGATCTAAATCAAAATAAGGAGAATGAATTCATCCAACATGACTAGGAGAGTGCAATCTCTACACCAAAAGTGTACCTTTAGACAAAATACACTTGAGAGCACATACATCCCTTTTGGGAACTTCCAAGCTAGACCCTCGCCAAACATGGGAATCCAAATATTTCATGTCACTACATGCATGCAACTGAAAATTCTTTAGATAGATGTGAATATGCCTAATGGGTGTGAACCACATAGCTTTGCTCCTACTCACTCATTGGTTTTAGTTAACTCCAATGTTGGATGCAACTGCTCAAAATGAGCTATAAATTGTCTTACATTGATGAGGCATAAAGAAGGATATCAAAATTGACATTCAATGAATCGACTATTGGGAATAATAAAAATGATCATATATGGAAATTATAATCTCATATACTTATCACAACTTGTCGATCTCAAAATAACACTACCTCGGGAAAATATTAAAGCCAGACAAGTTGGGGCAGTGTTGCATTCTAACTTGACTCGATATATATTCTTAACTTTAAGAATACCAAGAGTCACCTCAATGAATAACAAATTATCTTAGGTCGACAAACACAAAGAAGATGGTAGGATTGATAGTCAATAAATCAACTATCGGCAATAACAAAATGATCATATATGAAAAGTAAATCTCTTACACTAATCACAACTTGTCGATCCCAAACTAGTACTACCCTAGGGAAAACAATAAAGCCAGAAAAGTTAGGATAGTGTTGCTTCCTACCTTGACTTGACATACATTATTACCTTTAAGAATTGCAAGAGTTTCTCCAACGTTTAGTGCTAAGTGTAGGACTAAATATTTTCTATAAACAGATCAAACTTTTAAAAACATACAACTCACACTTTGCTTGATTTTCATGTCACAAATATATAAAACAATTTAAAAACACTCTTGAATATATTATTTTAAAGAGCCAATTATATTTCTAAGTGCATTAAAAACGAATGGCCAAAATAAAAGCCATTAAAATATTGTTCTGTGTAACGACCCGCCTTTTTGGACAGTTTAAACCGACGATCAAATACCCATGTCGATTCCAAACCATTAAAAGGGCAGATAGTTATTGGGGTAATTAAGAAAAGAAAAGGAAGGGAAATAAAGGAAATGAAACAACACAGAATCTCACAGCGGAAGGCTAAAGTATAATAATAAAATAACAGTTCATGAAGCTGTTAATTAAATGAATACATTTGAAATGAATACATTTGATTATTATTATACAACATTTATCAGAGTTACATACACAGCAAATATCATACAACAATGCAGCGGAATGGAATGAATATAATAGTAGTACATAATATACCAAATCTTCGTCTTCATCCTCCAGAAATAGATCCTCAAAAATCTGAAAACTCAGGACTGACCCGAGCGTAATGAAAAGACAAACACTCGAGTCAGGACTAAATATCCTCATGTAAGTTAAGTCAATCGTAAATAAATATGAGTGTAACGGCGTCAGAGATGTTTACGGGGTTTGACATCTCCTATCCAGTGTCAACGTGCGTGCAATAACTCAAGAGATGTTACGGGATTTTCCATCTCTCAAGGATCCGTGAAACTATATACTATGTAGTAATATACGCTAAGTAGATAATGCCTATCAGTAATATAAAGTATCAAAATAGCGTTAAGGCGTTACCATAATCCCCCTTAACACATTTTTATATTCCCAAAAGCATATACAAGACCGTAGTTTCCCCAAAACCGGAAGTCACCAGAGGGCAATCCATATACTCAAGGTACAAATCAAAACGTAGTGGTCGCGAATAGGATAATCAGTATGACAAGGTACATGAGGCAATACCAACTAGGATACTAGTAGTTGCGTGATCCGGACTGATGTTGGGCATAGCCAGCAGCTACCCCAACACCGCGAAACAACACTCCCAAATCAAGGGGTGCACCCAAATCGCATCACAAATGTAATAGATATGGTATCGAAGAAGTGTGTCCGCTAGAGGTGGCGAACCTCAATGGCCCGGCGCGGCTCCTGTTTTAGTCATGTCAGGGGTCATCCAATAATCGTTCTCTTTCTTCAGTCAACGCGTTCACCAAACCATCCACTTCATTCTGGATCAACACTCCGCGTATAATAGTTATTAAAGTGGTTTTCGGTATCGACAGAGAGTATGTCCATATCCGATCCCGGTCTCTTTAATAACTACGTATTATTACACCGTTGGCTCTTTTACATTTCAAATCGATTCATAATTGATATCAAAATATCATGTTCGCTTTAAAAATCAAATCCATTTCAAATATCATCGTATCTATTCAAATGTAAGATTCCGTTGCAAAATCAATTTCGCATCAATATCCCATTTCGTTTCAAAATCATTTCGAATTTCAAATTTAGGTTGCAACTTCATTTAACTCAATTCGTCTTTAGATTCAAGATTTTAAATATAAACATTCACCTTATTGACTAGTTTGGAATTTTAAAAAAATAGTTTTAAGTAGTTTAAAGTATTTTTTTAATAATTAAAATAGTTAAAAATACTTAAAATCTTAAAATGGATTTCAAATAGATAAATTAGTTTAAAATAATCTAAATCGGGTTAAGTAGATTTAAAATAGATTAAAAATAGTTTAAGTATTCAAAAATGGTTTATATAACCGAGAAATTTGGAAAACAAAATAAACAGCTTCAAAACCAAACCATTTCAATTATAACTTCCCAATTCAAATCAATTTCAATTTCCATTCTACCGATTCAATTTCGATTTCAATTCAAAACAATGTCAACTTTTACTTCAAATCAATTCAATTCTACATTCACCTTTAATTAATTCAATTTCAATTTATATCGATTTGGAGCTTTCTTTCTCAAAATATCAATTTATAACACTTAACAAAATTTCCAACAATATTCAAGTTTAAATCCAAATTCCAAATATGATTCAATTCCAAACTCGATTTCAAAATATCATTTTCATATCACTTTTACTTAGTAATATTCAAAGCTCGAAATAATGTTCAATCTTTAAAATAAATAGATTTTTGAAATTCAATCATATCCAAATTTTTATTTTTACTTTAAAGTCACAACTTAAATTATTTACCAATTTCTTTTAACCAAAATTTATTTCAACATTCCAACTCAATTTTTCGACAAATTCGATTTCTATAAATTGATTTCTATTTATAACTTTTAAATCAAAACATTTAAATAAATTTTAAATCGACGATTTCAAAAATTATTTATTTAGCCAATTCGGTGTCCGTATATAATTTTCTATCCTATGGCCAAGTAATTTTTTTATTTCAATTAAATGTCAGGAATGAGTATACATTACTTAAATTAATCTCAGTATCATATGTATGCATAACATGATCTATATAAGCAAATAAACATCCAAACATTCAATTATCAACCAATAGCATCCATCAAAATACATCATCCAATAAACAATACAATTCATGGCAGTTTCATAGTTATCAATGTCAGGTAATTTAATCGCAATTCAATTTTAATTTCAATTTAACTGTCAATTTAATTTTTCAACAGTTAATGCAAATGAGATGCTATATGACAATTAAATTTTTACCAAACAACGACAAATAAAATCATAACACTTCATAATATCAAATTTAACTAGCATAAAAATATTTAGTACGGTGTGAGCGTTATAAAACACTCACTTTGATTTTACGATTTCAAATCAAATCGAACGACGTTCGATTTAATCCAAAATTTTCTCAAGCTCTAAATGATTCCAATCCAGTTGCAATGCGAAGAGCTCGTCGATACGATTCCAACGCAAAAAGTTTCGCGCGTTTTCGACCTCGTATGAAAAAGTTAGAGCATTTTAAAGATAAGTGAATCTTAAATATAAACAATTTACAAATCTTTTTTTTTTTTTTTTTACCAAACAGATCTGGACCGCTGATTTCCACTTGCACACATCAGGCCGCACGTCTTTGCTTCTCCATCTTCCTCCTTTACGTGAAAATCACGTTCCTAGAACCCATAGCCGCCACATTAGGGTTAAAATTTACGACCACCACGCTCGACGAGAACACGATCAGGTTACACCACTTCGAAGCCACAGCCTAACTCCACCTTCACCATCAATAGCCTGAAGCTCGGCCATCCCCTCTGCCTCGAATTGCGTGAAAAACGCAGCCCCTTCCTACACGATTTCCCGTTGATCCGTGGCTCCGTTTCCGATCATCTCCGTATGGATTTGAAGCTTTCATCGTGCTCTACAACTTTGCTTTTGGAATTTTTTGATTTCGTTGAACGGATTGAGAGATATTAACGAAAGAAGTTCGAGCAATTCTGACCTTCGAAAATAGGTGGCGGCCATGATTTAGAATTAGGGTTTCTGGATTATAATAATAATAAAACGGCCTCGGTTTGCGTGCGTATTTATATAGGTAGGTCCAAAATCATCCGAACTCCAATCGAGACGTGCCGCCAGGCGTTTATAAGGTTTTACCCCCATTCCGGACGCAATGGAACTAGTTTCAAGGCCTAATTCGATCATATGTGAGAGTTACAGAAATAAACGATCAATTTTAAATTAAACCGATTAAACGATTTTCTATGCGTTTTGGCTTGCCCCGGACAAACGGTAAATCCGATTGACACGAAATTTGAAACCTTACAATAATATCACATTACGGATCCAATGAAACTAGTTTCGTCGAAATCCGAGACCGTTTGAAAAATGACTATTTTAACTCGCCAAATTAATATTAAAACAATTTCAACGCGTTTCGAGCTGCCACGGTCAAACGACAACTCCGATTGCTACGAAAATTGAAATCCGATAATAACTAACTATTACGGATCCAATAGAACTAGTTTCGTCCAATTCTGAGACTGTTCAAAAATTGGCTATTTTTCAGGCGATAATTAAATATTAAAATATTCAATTTTCACAAATAAATTTTAAATTCAGTTTTAAAAGTTCTATAACATCACTATAACTCCAATATGATAAAATAAAATTTTACAAATCATTTTTAATCATATTAAACCCGTTATTTTATTTATCCAATAAATTCCAAATATTTAATTTAGACAATTTCGCTTATCCAATAATTCATTATCTTTTGAAATATTGAAATTGAACTTATAAGATTCAACTTTTAAAACCATTTCAAAATTTAGAACACTATTTTCATTTTACAGTTATTCAATTATTCAATAAGTTTTAAATATTTAATTTAAACAATTACGTGTTCAATATTCAATATTTGATTTCAAATAGATTTTACTTATCAATCAACTACTTTCTTATACCAAATGAATTCAACATTTATCACCCTATTCAACTATTGATTGCAAAGGCATTCACTAAGTAGCTTTTTTTTTCATTACTTGGATAATTATTGTTGCAATTCATTCTAGTTATTATTATTCCAAATGAATTACAATTTTTTTCTAACATTAAATCACGAAATCTTATTAATTTAGCTAATTTAATTATCGAAAATTTACGGGTCGTTACACTCTCCCCCACTCAAAACTTTTCGTCCTCGAAAAGGAAAAAAAAGGGAAAAAGAACTAAGTATAGAATTCAACATTTGATATATTTTTATTCAAAATTATCCACTTATAAAACAATGAAATTCCATTCATAAAGTCATAACTACGCTTCCACTAAGTTACTCCAAACGGCTTCCTAACATTAAAAGTTAGTAATCAAAACAAGTTATAAAAAAAAATTTAAAACTTGAAAAATTTTCTAACACCCGGATTTTACGAAAAATTTCGGCAGAGTCTCCTTTGCGCGGCTCGATCGGAAAAAATATAATAGCATATATATCACAAATATACATCTCATCTCAATGATGAGGCATCTCATATGTGGGGAAACAACATATAAATATCACCAATATCATATAAAACCGTAAGCGTACCTTTTATTTAGCATTTATTAGCATTTTACTTACATTATGCGATTAGTGTAGAAGCGAGCTCCACAACGAAGCGCGACCCCTTTGTTACCTACTAAAATGCTCAATAACTAAGTTAGAATCATGCATATAAAGATAGATCGCTATACTTAGCCTACACAACATATATATAACATATTTAGCTTCAAAACTGAGATTTCAATTTCTAGACAGCAAACAAATCTTAGCTTTAGGTCACCTAAACGGTAAAATTTGACAATAGAATCTAAACAAAAGTTGTTGCATTCATTTCAGGCTTTCCGGAATGTCCAAAATCATCGAATTCGGATTATCCGTTCAAAAGTTATGGCCGTTTTACTTAGGGGATACGCTTCAGCCTGGGCAGTGTTTGCGCAGGTCCGCGACGTTCACCCACATTTCCGACCTTCTAAACGACATCAAAACACAAAACACTTAAAACAAAAGTTTTAGCTTAAGTTCTTAGCTTTCCATAAAGGGCAAGATCATCAAAATCCGATAAACCAGTCAAAAGATATGGTGAAAATACTAAGGTTGTATGGTTCAGATTTTACTTTTTTTTTTTTTTTTACACAGAACAGCGAGTAACATTCAAGTTTTTAACCTAGTAGACGAAGGAATTTTCTCAAGTTATCTAAACAAAAGTTGTGCTATAGTTTCTAAGCTTTCCGAAAAGTCCAAAATGGTCGAATTCCGTTCAGCCATTTAAAAGTTATGATTGTTTTCGTTTCAGCATATATTGGACAATGTTGGATTTTTTTTTTTTTTTTCCAAAAATTTGCTTTTATTATTTCAAAGTACAAAACTTCAAAATTTTTAAAGAACAATCATAAACACAAAGTCATTTATTTCCTTATTCATCCATGCAATAGGTCTACATTTAATTTTTTTCTGATTTATTCAAGTTTGTTTCATTCACATTTTTAATTCAAGTCAATTTGCTTCAATTTAAATTGAATTCAATTATATTTAATTTCACTTTGCTTCAAATTTGAAGTTAATTATTTTTAAAATTTTATTTCGCTTATTCAATTCCATTAACACTAATGAATTCTACTTAATCAATTACCATCCATCTAACAACCAACGCATATCAAATATTGACATCCATCCAAAATCTACACTAAATCAATTATACATTTCCATGTCAATTTTAATTTCATACACTTCCAAGCTTATAGACATTTTGTTATATTCAAATTTAATTAGTTTCCATTTACCAATTCTATATTTCATTAAGTTTAAATTTTATTCATTCACTTATATATATCATTCATTTTACCGCTTAAATTTTTTTTTATATTTACAACTATCAATTAGATCTTCACATTTTTATTTTTCACTCTCTCACTGGTATATTATTTCTCTACTTATCCTTATTAGCATTTTAAACCTTTTAAGTATTTGGTAAGTTATAGTTATGCAAATAGAATGTAGTTAAACAACATACAACTTCTTTCCATTTAAAGTTGAATTTTCAATTTATTAATTCTTAAGTCATTACTTAAATTTCACTATAATTTTTTTCACATTTACATTCACATATACTATTTCCATTTTATATTAACATAATTGTGAATCACCTTTAAATGTTAATTTAAATTCCAATTATTTACTAACAATTTTATTTATATTTGCAAACCATTGATTAAATGCATATTCCATTATTCAAACCTATACTTGTATATTATCCAATTAACAATTCATATAACATTTTGAACTTCTTAAATATTTTGGTAAGTTATATCTATGCTATAGAATGAATTTTAATACTATGCGAGTTTTACAGTTTCACTTTTATTTTAAGTTCATAATTTCCTAATTCCAAGGATTTCTACTTCAATTGATATTTTCACTTAGCTCTTAGGTTCATTTCTCATTTCATAATTCAGGAGTTCCTTAATGATTCAAGTCTAAATTCATTTCAATCATAAAAAAAATAATCATTAATTATTAAAGGACTTAAGAATTCCAATCCCGGTTTCATTTCAAATCAGGTTTTGAAATAATATATACTTATATAATTTATATATCAAATTATACTATAGAGAATACAGAAATAAAATAAAAGTTGAATTAAAACAAGGTTTAGACAAGCTATTAAGTGGTCTCCCCCACTCAGACTCTCGAAAATAAACGCCGATGATGCGTGCACTCATCACCGAAATCATTTTCTAGCGTCAAGAGAAGGGAATATAACACTTATCAAAAAAAAATCATTCGAAAACAATTTCAACTCAATTGTACTATCATATAATACTCATATTATATTTTTTAAATTCTTGTAAGTCAATTTCAAACACCGGAATTTAAATTCCCAAATCCAAGTTAAAATTCATTTATATTCATTATCAATTGATTTTATTTTCCTAAATCCATTATTATTTAATCAATTTTTTTGTAAATATTGACTGATCAAACAATAACGATAATAATCTAATATTATCATCTCCTAACAATCAATTCAATCAAAATGAATAAATATTCAATTAATTCTTTTATATAAAATATATTCCAAAACGATATTGTGTTGGTTTGTCCTATTCGAGTGTTTAGAAATTCCTATCGACGCCTTGGCGTCCCAAGTATCGACCAGAATTCATAAATACTCAACGGAACAAAGTTAACACAATATAAAACCATTTTATATCAAATAACAAGTACGCTCTCTCATATACACTCAACTCATTCATATAGTTTACCTCTATTTCAATGAGTTATTTCCCACTAGAGCCAAGGTTTATCGCTAAACCAAAGCTCTGATACCAACTGTAACGACCCGCCTTTTTGGACAGTTTAAACCGACGATCAAATACCCATGTCGATTCCAAACCATTAAAAGGGCAGATAGTTATTGGGGTAATTAAGAAAAGAAAAGGAAGGGAAATAAAGGAAATGAAACAACACAGAATCTCACAGCGGAAGGCTAAAGTATAATAATAAAATAACAGTTCATGAAGCTGTTAATTAAATGAATACATTTGAAATGAATACATTTGATTATTATTATACAACATTTATCAGAGTTACATACACAGCAAATATCATACAACAATGCAGCGGAATGGAATGAATATAATAGTAGTACATAATATACCAAATCTTCGTCTTCATCCTCCAGAAATAGATCCTCAAAAATCTGAAAACTCAGGACTGACCCGAGCGTAATGAAAAGACAAACACTCGAGTCAGGACTAAATATCCTCATGTAAGTTAAGTCAATCGTAAATAAATATGAGTGTAACGGCGTCAGAGATGTTTACGGGGTTTGACATCTCCTATCCAGTGTCAACGTGCGTGCAATAACTCAAGAGATGTTACGGGATTTTCCATCTCTCAAGGATCCGTGAAACTATATACTATGTAGTAATATACGCTAAGTAGATAATGCCTATCAGTAATATAAAGTATCAAAATAGCGTTAAGGCGTTACCATAATCCCCCTTAACACATTTTTATATTCCCAAAAGCATATACAAGACCGTAGTTTCCCCAAAACCGGAAGTCACCAGAGGGCAATCCATATACTCAAGGTACAAATCAAAACGTAGTGGTCGCGAATAGGATAATCAGTATGACAAGGTACATGAGGCAATACCAACTAGGATACTAGTAGTTGCGTGATCCGGACTGATGTTGGGCATAGCCAGCAGCTACCCCAACACCGCGAAACAACACTCCCAAATCAAGGGGTGCACCCAAATCGCATCACAAATGTAATAGATATGGTATCGAAGAAGTGTGTCCGCTAGAGGTGGCGAACCTCAATGGCCCGGCGCGGCTCCTGTTTTAGTCATGTCAGGGGTCATCCAATAATCGTTCTCTTTCTTCAGTCAACGCGTTCACCAAACCATCCACTTCATTCTGGATCAACACTCCGCGTATAATAGTTATTAAAGTGGTTTTCGGTATCGACAGAGAGTATGTCCATATCCGATCCCGGTCTCTTTAATAACTACGTATTATTACACCGTTGGCTCTTTTACATTTCAAATCGATTCATAATTGATATCAAAATATCATGTTCGCTTTAAAAATCAAATCCATTTCAAATATCATCGTATCTATTCAAATGTAAGATTCCGTTGCAAAATCAATTTCGCATCAATATCCCATTTCGTTTCAAAATCATTTCGAATTTCAAATTTAGGTTGCAACTTCATTTAACTCAATTCGTCTTTAGATTCAAGATTTTAAATATAAACATTCACCTTATTGACTAGTTTGGAATTTTAAAAAAATAGTTTTAAGTAGTTTAAAGTATTTTTTTAATAATTAAAATAGTTAAAAATACTTAAAATCTTAAAATGGATTTCAAATAGATAAATTAGTTTAAAATAATCTAAATCGGGTTAAGTAGATTTAAAATAGATTAAAAATAGTTTAAGTATTCAAAAATGGTTTATATAACCGAGAAATTTGGAAAACAAAATAAACAGCTTCAAAACCAAACCATTTCAATTATAACTTCCCAATTCAAATCAATTTCAATTTCCATTCTACCGATTCAATTTCGATTTCAATTCAAAACAATGTCAACTTTTACTTCAAATCAATTCAATTCTACATTCACCTTTAATTAATTCAATTTCAATTTATATCGATTTGGAGCTTTCTTTCTCAAAATATCAATTTATAACACTTAACAAAATTTCCAACAATATTCAAGTTTAAATCCAAATTCCAAATATGATTCAATTCCAAACTCGATTTCAAAATATCATTTTCATATCACTTTTACTTAGTAATATTCAAAGCTCGAAATAATGTTCAATCTTTAAAATAAATAGATTTTTGAAATTCAATCATATCCAAATTTTTATTTTTACTTTAAAGTCACAACTTAAATTATTTACCAATTTCTTTTAACCAAAATTTATTTCAACATTCCAACTCAATTTTTCGACAAATTCGATTTCTATAAATTGATTTCTATTTATAACTTTTAAATCAAAACATTTAAATAAATTTTAAATCGACGATTTCAAAAATTATTTATTTAGCCAATTCGGTGTCCGTATATAATTTTCTATCCTATGGCCAAGTAATTTTTTTATTTCAATTAAATGTCAGGAATGAGTATACATTACTTAAATTAATCTCAGTATCATATGTATGCATAACATGATCTATATAAGCAAATAAACATCCAAACATTCAATTATCAACCAATAGCATCCATCAAAATACATCATCCAATAAACAATACAATTCATGGCAGTTTCATAGTTATCAATGTCAGGTAATTTAATCGCAATTCAATTTTAATTTCAATTTAACTGTCAATTTAATTTTTCAACAGTTAATGCAAATGAGATGCTATATGACAATTAAATTTTTACCAAACAACGACAAATAAAATCATAACACTTCATAATATCAAATTTAACTAGCATAAAAATATTTAGTACGGTGTGAGCGTTATAAAACACTCACTTTGATTTTACGATTTCAAATCAAATCGAACGACGTTCGATTTAATCCAAAATTTTCTCAAGCTCTAAATGATTCCAATCCAGTTGCAATGCGAAGAGCTCGTCGATACGATTCCAACGCAAAAAGTTTCGCGCGTTTTCGACCTCGTATGAAAAAGTTAGAGCATTTTAAAGATAAGTGAATCTTAAATATAAACAATTTACAAATCTTTTTTTTTTTTTTTTACCAAACAGATCTGGACCGCTGATTTCCACTTGCACACATCAGGCCGCACGTCTTTGCTTCTCCATCTTCCTCCTTTACGTGAAAATCACGTTCCTAGAACCCATAGCCGCCACATTAGGGTTAAAATTTACGACCACCACGCTCGACGAGAACACGATCAGGTTACACCACTTCGAAGCCACAGCCTAACTCCACCTTCACCATCAATAGCCTGAAGCTCGGCCATCCCCTCTGCCTCGAATTGCGTGAAAAACGCAGCCCCTTCCTACACGATTTCCCGTTGATCCGTGGCTCCGTTTCCGATCATCTCCGTATGGATTTGAAGCTTTCATCGTGCTCTACAACTTTGCTTTTGGAATTTTTTGATTTCGTTGAACGGATTGAGAGATATTAACGAAAGAAGTTCGAGCAATTCTGACCTTCGAAAATAGGTGGCGGCCATGATTTAGAATTAGGGTTTCTGGATTATAATAATAATAAAACGGCCTCGGTTTGCGTGCGTATTTATATAGGTAGGTCCAAAATCATCCGAACTCCAATCGAGACGTGCCGCCAGGCGTTTATAAGGTTTTACCCCCATTCCGGACGCAATGGAACTAGTTTCAAGGCCTAATTCGATCATATGTGAGAGTTACAGAAATAAACGATCAATTTTAAATTAAACCGATTAAACGATTTTCTATGCGTTTTGGCTTGCCCCGGACAAACGGTAAATCCGATTGACACGAAATTTGAAACCTTACAATAATATCACATTACGGATCCAATGAAACTAGTTTCGTCGAAATCCGAGACCGTTTGAAAAATGACTATTTTAACTCGCCAAATTAATATTAAAACAATTTCAACGCGTTTCGAGCTGCCACGGTCAAACGACAACTCCGATTGCTACGAAAATTGAAATCCGATAATAACTAACTATTACGGATCCAATAGAACTAGTTTCGTCCAATTCTGAGACTGTTCAAAAATTGGCTATTTTTCAGGCGATAATTAAATATTAAAATATTCAATTTTCACAAATAAATTTTAAATTCAGTTTTAAAAGTTCTATAACATCACTATAACTCCAATATGATAAAATAAAATTTTACAAATCATTTTTAATCATATTAAACCCGTTATTTTATTTATCCAATAAATTCCAAATATTTAATTTAGACAATTTCGCTTATCCAATAATTCATTATCTTTTGAAATATTGAAATTGAACTTATAAGATTCAACTTTTAAAACCATTTCAAAATTTAGAACACTATTTTCATTTTACAGTTATTCAATTATTCAATAAGTTTTAAATATTTAATTTAAACAATTACGTGTTCAATATTCAATATTTGATTTCAAATAGATTTTACTTATCAATCAACTACTTTCTTATACCAAATGAATTCAACATTTATCACCCTATTCAACTATTGATTGCAAAGGCATTCACTAAGTAGCTTTTTTTTTCATTACTTGGATAATTATTGTTGCAATTCATTCTAGTTATTATTATTCCAAATGAATTACAATTTTTTTCTAACATTAAATCACGAAATCTTATTAATTTAGCTAATTTAATTATCGAAAATTTACGGGTCGTTACATTCTGCTAAGCCCAAAACCGATTAAACTTAGCTTTAGTTTTAACACATTTTTTTAAAAGATCTTTTTATTTATAAAATGTCAATTATGAACCAACTTATTATCATCTTTAATATAACTCCTCCAAAAATTTCAAAATATCAACACTTATTAAGTCAAGTAAAAGTTTTCTTAATGACTTTACGAAATCATTTAGTACAACAAAAGTGTTATAATCCATAAATTCTTTTCTCAATTTTCGTAAAACATTTATTACAACAATGTTGTTGTAGCACATGCCTCCTTTTCATTTGTGATAACTTAAAAAAGTACTTGAAATATAATTTATATCATCCATTTCAAATATTACTCGGAAAATCTTAAGTTTAAAATATACTAAAATCTCGAAACCATTTCTTTTCCTTATTTCGAAATAAAAATTCTTCTTCAATGATTCATATTAAATCATTTAAATTATATACAAATTACAAACCACTTTTAAAACACTTAAGTATATGTTAGAAAAGTTAACTAAAAGGACCGAAGAAGGAAAATCAAGTTTAAAACCATTTTATAAAAGTTGGAAATAGTGTCGCAAAGCTATCTCTAAAAAGAGTAGGGAAAATCACTTTAAATTGGTTCTTGTCAAATTGGAATTCTCTCTATACTTTTATGTAGCATAAATATTATATTTTATTTTTAGAATGACATACTATGAATCTTGCACGTATTCAAATTTTTTTAGAGAATACTTAAGTCAACAAAATCCATTTGAAAGTGTATTTAAAAACTTAAACTTTCAAACTTCAAAACCGTGATCAAAACCTTTCTAACTTTTAAACACTTCAAAGTTAGGTGTTATAACCCTTTTTGACCCATCAAAACTTATTTTGGACAATATTTTAAAAATGCAATTGCACGAGAAAATATCTAATGATGCAAACACAAACAAAAGATTATAAACAAAAGATATAAAGATATGGTATTTCAAAGTGTGATGTTCAACTGTTGAACATTTTTTACTATTTTAACATTTCAAACAGCATCCAAATATTTATATAAGTAAGATGCATATAAAAGTAAATCAATAATGACGAGAAAACCCTTTGGGTCTCTCTATAATAGTCCCCTACAAAACAATGGTTATTTGTGTCATTTCGATTTCAAGCGGGAATTCAACTAAACCAAATAATGAAATCATTCAAGCATGCGAACAATAATTTATATCAACACATATATCATATAGAGTTCATTCAAATGTGAGTTAAATCACTTTTATTTCATCTATCACTTAAGCATTACTGCTCGATTTAAAATCGATTGCCGCTAAATTTTAGCTCAAAATTCTACTTGATTCAAACTTGATGAAATCAATTCCAGTACGTAGATAACACTCCTACGAGTACAATGCAAAAGACAATATCTCGATTGGATTGGTTAAAAATTAAATTAACTAATTAATATAACTCTGACCTTAATTAACCGTTCTCCCCCAAAATAAACATGCAAAGTGTACATTCACAAATACACACAACATCCTATTGCCGATCCAATCTCTCCTCTTTCTCTATTATTTCCTCAATGAATTCATGTGTCATCACCTCCTACGTGCTCCTTTTAACAAATGCTTCGTGATGGTCACAACAACATGGAACTCAATCGAGCCTTTAAAAATGTGACCTAGCCAAGCTTGACATTGTTTCGATATGTAGCGTTTGCGAAGACAATGCCGCATCTACCTATTTTGCTACCATTGACATGCCTCCTCAAGAGAAACACAATGCCAACCTCTATTTCACCTATCTCCTCCCCAATCGTTGACAAAGTCAAACCCTAGTTCGGCCATTAATATCGCTTTTCATCAAATACCACCGTACTTAAAAATGCTCACATGGTTTCAAAGCTAACCCTCACACAAGTTTAATGGATCCAATTTCATGATTCATCGTTAAGTGTAACTCTGGATTCTGATTTTAGACGAGAACGCTAGGTTAAAATGTTTTATTGGAGGAAAGCACAATAAAAGGCAAAAGGGGATAATGAATGTGAAAAATAGTCTTGCTTGTGGGGTCCGTTATTTTATAATTTCTAGTACTTTGCTACACAATATCACGTTCATGTAGGAACAACGAATACAGAAATAAAAATAAGATCGTACTCAACAATACGATACGATCCCCAAACAATAATAATATACGATTTTTATTTTATTTTGGGAAATTTCAAAAATGCCAATGTTTGGCGCAAAATACGTCCAACATTAATTTAAATATTTTTAAAATTAAAAATTATGGAAAATCCTATAAATTCTTTTAAAAAAGCATCACTAAAAATCCAACCGTTTTATTAACAATTGATTTGCTTGTTATCATTCGAATTGGTTATTATTGTAAATAAATTTACAAAATTAGTTCGCCATTATAATTTATTATTTAATAGGAGTTAATTAAGGTTATTAAATCCATTTAATTAATATTTAATTCAAAATTCAAATATTTAAATAATCATATATTTGAATATAATTTATTTATATTTTTCCAAGATGTTACAAATTTAGACACATTTACAAATTTAACACTTCAGAATTAGAAACGACATTTATATCCAGAATAAGCCTTCCTAATATTTTTATCAAATATTATAAACTTCACATTGTTCAAAAATAATTTTCCACTATATCAATTTCACAAAGTGTCGTTTTTTCCGCTTGAAAAAAGAACCATCTAAATTCCAATCACGATTTAAGTTTAACGTCCATTAAAATTAAATTTCTTCTCTCAAAATCATAAATTGCTAAAAAATTCCATTTTCTAGTAATTAGTAAAATCATAAGAATATTTCTCTTTTCTTTAAATAAAACATTACATCTTTTCAGACTTCATTTCTTAATTCATGATATATCTTTACACTGAATTAATCATTTTCTAAATTTCAATTCTCATGGGTCATATTTAAAAATCATCTTGATGGAAATTACTTGCTAACACTTATCAATGATAATACCACACACTTTCTTTGAATTTTTTTTCATCCCTAAATCCTTGGATTCATATAATTTAATTTGCCTAAATATATCTTACATGCAAAAAAACAAAGTGTTCAAAGTCAATCATTTGTGGCAAAATTGAAATGAGTTATAATTGTATTCTAACTTTCTGTTCAATTTGAAAACAAATATATGTAAGTTTTATTCCGCACTACATATTATTACAATCATATTTATCATTCATAGTTACCACATCAAATTACATACAAACACCCATGAGTGCCACACACCATTTATATCAACATATATCATATTAATATATTTCAAATTTATAAATACATTAAAATATAACTTATTGATGTTGCCCTGCTATAGTTTCTTAGTGACCCTCATTTGCCGATGGGCTGCAATGTTGACCGTGTAATCAACACCTCCTCGGCAACGACCTTAGTTGTCAACTAATATTCAATGGATGTAATCATCACTTAAAATATTTATAACTATAAAATAACTTTATTATTTTCAAACCAACTCATTACTATATAAATATAATAATTTGTAGTTTCTCATCTCAAAACATCTACCAAAAATGTATATCCAAATAATAATTTCCATTTCAAATACATGCATTTTCATACTAATACTACCTTATATAATTTATCAAAATTCTTTTTGATTTCTCCTTTTAAAATGTAGCTCATAATATTTCTCTAAAATAAAATTTTATCATCCTTTTTTTACAAAACCCTTACAACCATTCTCTTTAAAACTCTCGGATTTTAAAATAATTAACTTCCTCAAGATTTTATATGTACATAAATATATATATATGTGTGTGTGTGTGTGTGTGTTAATATTACTCAAAATGATTAATCTATTAAGAACCTTGCAATCTTTTCAAAACATTTTAACCTTTCCAAAATATCGAAATCTTTGCAAAATAATGGTCCACATACCTCTATCTAGTTTTAAAAATCATTATTGATAACGTTGGCCAAACGCATTGACCGAAATTCTCAAAGCACTCAACGAAAAAACTAACACAAACCTAACTTCATAACATGCTTTAAATATAATTTACACAAGTCCATAAATAATCTTTCTATTAAAAAATAATTCTTTTTCATATTTCAAAACGTAATCAAATATCACATTTGTATACGTATAGTTTATTAAAAGATCTCTAATTAAATCACTTGCCTACTTTTATAAAAACATTTTTCTTTAACTCCTTATATATATATATATACATATGTATGTATGTTTGTATGTATATATAATATACATGAGTTAAAATATTTTTTTCTCCAAACATTTGTTTGCTTATTTAAAATTTTTATCAATACTCTATATATACATATTTAAAAATAAATCACTTCTAACATTTTAAATATTATATAACATCAAGCAACCATCGCATTCGAAGTTATCATATAATTTTAATTAATCGTGTATAAAAAATAATATAAATATTATATTATTTTACATAAAACCCAATTTTCAAAATTCCAAATGGTGACTTCCCCTTTGAAGACACCCCAAGGTCTTATTATATATAATTACAAACTTAATGCAAGAAACCATCGACCAATCAAGCATATAAAAGAAATAAACATCCAATGCGTTCAGCAGAGAGCAATTCATCTACTTCCACTGCGCACTCTGCTCAATAATGGATCAAGATACTACAAATAAGTACCAAGCCACCATAGGTCCAAAATTTATCAACAAAGCCCAAACCTACTGGTTGGACAGTAACTTCTATCTTTACTATCTTTATCGATCTCATACAACATCAAATTCTTGGAGGATAGAAGAGACAAATATTCATATAAGGAAATACAAATACATCAGTTGATGATTACCTAAATAACCATCGTAAATAAGTAATATATAAAGTCCTATTTTCCTTAATTTTAAGTTAACTACCAAACATGCTCAAAAGGACAAAAACTCTATCTCTTCTAAGGTTATGACTCGTGTCTCTTATATATAATGTATTGTTATAAACCTACTTTGATACCTACTGTAACACCCCACATCTATATCCATACTATCCAAGAGTATTACTAGGTAACACTGTCTGATAATATAGAGAATAAGGCAATATTGGGCTATCACACGAGAATATTCCCTTAGGCTGATACTAGTACGTATTCAAAATTGGATAAATAACTCACCTATACATACACGATATTGGCATAAAGCAACAGACGTGTGTATATCTAGGATAGAACAATACATCATATAATCAAAAAAATTAGAGAATGCAGGATCAACAATGCAACGATGATATATATAGTAGAAATATACACTATACCGAGTGGGAGAAAATGAAACAAACACCCATTCTCAAAAATAAATACAATGTCATACATACATGAAATCTCGTAATGCATAATGACATACACTAATATTCTACCCTCCACATATGCCAAGCATCCATAAACTGGTCATGTAGTCCTTAAACCTGATATCTCACGGACTGACTTGAGTGTTGTATAAATAACACACGGGTTGGACTATGTCTAAAATGCAGGTATCAAAGTATATCATGATAATAGCACTAGATCAAAGAACTATGGACAAGTTGTATCATCCATCAAAAAGTTATATCAAAAATACATAGCAAGTCTATAATGTCAAATGGGTGAACAATCTATACATCTAGATACCATCAAGTATAAGAGATCATAAACTACATAGAACAAGCTCTCAACAATGCCCAAAATTATCTCTCAAATGATCATAAAGTAGACATATCATAGGTCTATCATACTCAACATATAGGAGAACACACACAAACAATCATCCAAACCATACGTACAAGCAAAACAAATAAGGTATATCCTAGGCAGCCAAGCTCATCTCTCAAATAATCATAAAAGATATATACAGGGTCCAAATTCATACTCTTAGCGTCTTTAGCTATCCTCGATAGCAATATTCGATGCATATGGGGTTACGTAACTTCGTGGACACACAATCACATGAATAAACCAAGAAATCGATAATCATATAATGGTCATCTAGACTTTCATCCTCATAATGTGTGATTTATCTCTTAGCTAATGAAATGATCATATAGTCTCTCAGACCTTCACTAATCTACTCAACCCTATGTATAATAGATTGTGATCTAGACACTCGATCATATGTGCTCTTAGCATCATAAGTATCTACATCAACATTGGTCATAAGAACTAATTTAATTGGCTCTCAGCCATATGCATGACAACATCATTAGATGAATAAGTAGTGTCTATATCAACAATAAATAGATGGGAGTGGCAGTTCTCAGCCTGCTCCAAGATCCTTCCTCACATGATCTCAATGCTACTCCTATAGTAATCAGTTACCTAGATGACCATCGTAACCCAATATCCATCTAGTCCAAGACATCGACATGCGATGGTCACGACCATGCAGGTATAGCAATGGTAACTAACTGTTGGTGTATGTGACATAGGGGGTAGTGGCTCTAAGCCATATACACAAAAAGGTATGTCACGGATTCAAGGGGTGAACCTAATTAAGGACATTGGGAAGGATACTAGCCAATATAGCTTACTCCACGTCAAATAGTAGGAGTACATAAACAAGGAAGACATACTTATCGCTCTCAGCGTGCTCACTCTTAGTTTGATAAACTTGACCCTGACGATTCATGGGCATCCCATACCACCCAGCAATGTTTTCCCGGTTTCTTAATGCTAATAAATTTTACTCATAAATCTTTCCATGTATAATAAGTCCAAAGAATATCTAAAAAAAATATTACCGAAGTCTCACACCAGACAGTATTACTAATCCGTTTATTCATATTTCTCGTTACACAGAATTATTACAACCATAATACATGTTTATTTAAAGAGAAATAAAAATATTTTTTAATAGAAATATATTTATATAATTTATAAAAGCATTTATAAAAATTAAATATTTAAAATACTTGTTTTTCACATTTCATAAATCAAAATATGAATTTCAATATCCATAAATAACTTTTAAAGATTCAATTTGTATTTAAAATCATAAAAACATTTTATAATAAAATTTATTATTAATAAAATTCATTTATTTATTTTCTATAATCAAATTTGATTTTTAAACAAATTTTATAGGTCTAATTCAATTCTTTTATTTTGAATCCATAAAATATATTTTTCACAGCTCATATACAATCTCATAAATCATGAAATACTCTTTTTAACACTTAAAATATTATTTAGAAAACATCTCATATTTTTTAGAAATTACCCAAGATTCTTAAATAATTATTTATAGTCAAAAACCAAATTTTCTTATTATAAATCAATATCGTGATAAAGTAATTAATAATCAATTTCAATAAAGCTTTTTCTCCAAAATAATTTCCCATTTACAATGCATCCATTTTCTATTATTTAAATACATATTTTACATCGAATTTTAACTAAAAACTTTTGTTATATATCTAAATGTGTTTGGTACATGCTTAGATAACTCCAGACAGGCACCACCTGTGCATCGGTCCTCTTGGATCGGCGGACCGGTGCTTGATCTGGAGGCAAATTGTTCTAGGTCTCGTAAACAATCCCTAGTAGCTTTGGCCACCACTTCCTCCACCTTTCGAACTCCTTCCCATCCATGGCCCCATCACAACAAGGCATCAATGCACACAACTTTATTTAACTCAATTTTGATCATAACACAAGCATTTAAAATAGTTTCAAGTGTAAAAAAACATCAAGTCACAAAATAAACATATATGAAGAAATTGAAACAACAGACATTTATAGGCGTAGATTAGTGAGTGTAATTACTCACCTAGGTCATAGCTTGCTTTATAAGCTTTCTATCGCCACTTTCCGCTTTATTCGAAAATTTCGTAATTCCAAACATAAACAAAACACTTACTTCTTCATGGATAAACGTGTAGCATGGTGTTGAGAATCTTTAGGATTGTTTTATTTTATTTGAATTTAAGAAGGAGAGGAGGTTTAAGATAATTTTGTTTCATGAAGCTAAGAAGAACACGAGAAGGAGGAAGTATATGTTAATTAGAAATGTGAAGGAGGGATGATTCTGGACTTAGAAAAGTCTAGATAACTGAGTAATGGGTTTGGGCTGAATGGGCTTAGATTCATGCATATTGAAACAAATATTTTTCTTTTTCATTCCACCTCTTTTACAAAGCTATTTCCTATACAATTCAAATAAGTATTCAATCTCACAATAAAATCATATTTACATCACTTAAGTGTTAACATAACATTATGGAATTTTATAGAATTTATTTTTGATATTTTAACATATTTTACTTCATTCATTTTTTATGCCTATTTACTAAATGTTATCCAAGTTTTTAACCCAGTAGATACCAATAGAAATCAATACAACCTTAAGCTAGCAGGATGGTTCAGGACATAACCAAAGAAATTACGATTAGAGATCGATGAGGGCCAAGCTATACGGTTAAGGAAACGACTAGGATCTGTGAAGCACAAAGACGAACATCCTTGCAGCCCAACAAGTATTTGAACATAAGCGGCTAGTGACTTGCCATTAACACGTGACGATAACGAGGAATGTCTAAAAAACATCTCCAATTTCGGAATCCACGAAAGTCCTCGATGGCCGAATCGTCAGCAACCCATGCACCTCCTCAAAGCCCCAAAAAATTGAGTTACAAAAAATGAAGGAAGGAGGCAAAACTTGGCTCACGAAATGAACCAAGTCTATTGGTCGCTGGCTATCCAAAGACCATAGGTTGCCGGCTGCCCAAGGCCATGGGTTGCTAGCGACCCATGGTGTTGGCTCATTTGGAGAGCCAGAACCTCCTGGGTCGCCTGTAGTCCATGTTGTAAGCTAACAATGATGGGCCTAGCCTAGAAGCCCTCCAATCCCTATAAATATCATGCCACCTGCAACACAAAGCGGGATCTTCTTCGGACTGGTGGCTGAAGCACTGCTGGAATTATTCTTCATTCTGTGCCTTCCATATAATAATCTCCAAAGGAATACACTATGATCCTCCGGTGGATTCCAACTCTACAAATTCAATCTAGCCAGGAAACAATTAAAGCATTGTAGTCATGCATCTCTTGTAAAAACAATCAGTCTATAATAAAACTATAAAGTTGACGTAGGCTCATTAATAGCCGAACCACTATAAACATTTTTTGCCTACTTTCTTTTACAGTTCTTTCTTGATCTCTGTTATCTGTGATATTGCTCTGTTACAACTAGGCTGGTGTTTTCAAACTCAAGCTAGGTTGTTGGTCCATTTTTTGGGTTAACATTTTGGTGCTTTCACTGAGAACCCAACTCAGGCTTAGATTTAGCTATCTACTTTGGATCAGATAGGTACATAAGTTAGATCCTCAATCTCTACTTAGTAGGATCAGAGAAAAAGAAAGCAAACACATGCTAAGGTGATGGAGAACATCAACATGAGATAGTAGATGCGATCATGCATTATGGGTCACTAACGATCCATACCTTTTCACCAAGCCACCATAAACTCCAAAACACAAAGCACTAAAATCGTTAAGTACATGGATCGCCAGCAATCCATGTACTATGGATAGCCAGCAATCCATACTATTTTGCTAGGTCGCCATCGAGTCAGAAGCTATGGATCGCTAGTGATCCATATAGTTAGTTCAGTTCGTGATATAGTCGAAAGGAAGCAACCAGTGGAGCTCCAAGAAGAATCATGATGGAAGAAAATGTTAACACTCCGCCTAGTCCAAAAGGACCGGCTACAAACTTGAACTTAGGGGTGGAAACTCCATGGAAGGGTATAAGGATGGCTCTCTCCGGCTCTGAAGATGACAAAAAACTTGAGGAAGACAAATTGGATGAAAATGTCGACGTGCAAAACACTAAAAGAAGGTCTTAAACCCATGCCATAGTACGATACCAAGCAACGGACGAGGAACTACTACTCAAACGGAATTCATAGAGGCAAGAAGATCAGGAAGATATGACACAAATCGAGATCAATTACAATGCCAAGCTCCCATGTTATATTGTGACCACTCCCGAATGACCAGCTTCCAATCTTATCATGGAGCTCCCATCGTCGAATCATGAATGGAATCATCATAAATCGTCAAAATGATCGTTGAAAAACTCAGCTCAGTCCTGATCCAAAGTCGAACTTGGGTAATCACTCATTTGACTGGAAGCAAACCCAAGAAACTTTGGTTCAAATCCAGGCTCAGGTAAACCATGTTTTCCCCAAGAAAACACCAAAGTGATTCCAAGCAACGATCACCAGGCCTTTGAATTTAGCGACTCTAAGTAAACCAACAATTGACTCCAAGCAACTAGCAGATTTTCTCTGGTCCGACTCCAAGTAACTTACCACCATTTCGATAATACGGGCCCATCTTGCTTTGCCCATATCTCGGGCGTGCATACATTATACCAACCATAGATTACGTCTTATGAATTCCTATATTCCTCAAAGGTGTATTGATCATGCGATTTATGCAATTATCTCCCAAATCCATCTCCTCGTTTAATCTATCGGATGAGAAGTTCGTCGAGCAGTTTAGAATGCTTGCGACTCACACCAATGATGTGATGTCATTATCTAATTTTATTCCCAAACGCTGGAAATATTTCGGTAGCTAGTTATCTTGAGAGCCACCTACGACCTTGGATCGTCCCTATTACAAAGTGAATCAGAAGCTAGCAAGGCGGAGGTAGAGTAGACTAGGAGAAAGAACAATACAGGCCTATTGGCTGAGGACTCAGATTCCAGGATACGACCCAAGATCTCAAAATTCAACTCATATAATACTTTTAATGATAAAGTTGATAGCCTCTACTTGAATACTCACGACTTAGAGCAACACTGGAAACCAGCCTCGAGAGAGTCCATCAGTGTCCAGAGAATAATTTGGGGAATGTTGTATATTCCAAGATGCACACGGTCATAACACCGACGATTACAAACATTTCTGAGATGTGATCAGAATGCTGATTTGGATATGAAATATTGAACAATATATGCAATCCCTGTAGTATGGCGAGTAGGGAACATTCGACGCCTATCAATAAAAGTCTAATTATCATTTGGACCATTAAAGGGCGCCACCCGTAGAAAGAAACTAGGGGCAAAGTGGAATAACGAGCACACGATGTTGCTTCACTTATCCATGAGTGACTAAGTACTTTGAGTTTTCCACCAGCCAATCTCCACAGACCATGATCGAACCTATGGAGTTCCATCAAGAAGAACATGGTTTGATCATTCATCAGTAACTATATACCCCCGATTTGGGACGCTGAGGCACAGAATAAAGAACTTGACAAGTTCAGAATCCAATAGAAAGTAGATATGACTGACATCCACTCAGCAACCTTCATACTGTACTCAATGTAGTCGTGACTGCTGCCTACTGATCAACCTTGGATTTCAATGAATGGACATGATAGCATCCCGAAACAGACGCAACTTAATTGCCCACTTAATAACTCATTATCTCTGCTTGCTAGGAAGATTACGAAGAAAATTGTGAAAGACTCAATCATCCATGCCCAGCATGGATGTGATCAAACCCTTTATCACCTGCTTTTTTCCAGACTAAATGAGAGGAGCCGCAACCATCAAGTGGACGTGAATCGACCGTTTGATTGCCAAGTTTTCAAATCAAACAGGTGGAAATATGAGTTCTCTCAATAAAAATCTCTAAGTCCCCGAAGCACGGACTAGAGTACTCTAAGTCCTCGAAGTGTAGACTAGAGTACAAACAATTCACAAAAAATCTCTAAGTCCCCGTAGTGTGGATTAGAGTACACTATGTCCCGAGAGCGTAGACTGGAGTATAAACGATTCACAGAAACCTCCCAGTCCTAGACAATTAACTGGAGTACAAATAATTTGATGAAATGTGACCCTCCATGAATTCTAAGTCCCCGTAGTGTGGACCAAAGTATAAACAAAAATCGAGTGTGGTTCGACCGCTCACAAAATGACTCTAAGTTCCCAGAATATTGAATAGAATGTAAACACCATGAGCCGATGAATGGTTTTCAACCATTCCCTATTCCAGTAATTCCAACCTAAAATCAGCAAAATAAGTTCAAACTAGTTCTAAAGACTATATGTAATGCAATTAGAAGAAGAAAAACTCAACAGTGTGCCAAAGAATACACCAAAAGGTGAAGGAGCTATAAGACCTCAAGGACCTTCTGCCGAAGCAAGGCTACTAAGACGCAACAGAAAAGCGCCCCGAGTAACTGATGAAATCAAATGAAAGGAAGATTATCAAACAACATTATAGCTAGCTAGCAACTAAGGAGTGCGACAACAACCTAAAGCGATGCCTTCTCATCCATCCTTTTCTACTCTCCTTTTCCAAATGAGCTGTAGTGGGACACTAGGGATATTACAGACAGCATGGCGAAAGAAATGCTTCTATGTCCTCGACGAGTCATGTCAATCCCCCTTCCGAGAACCGACGTTGCTGTAGGCGTCGAGGAGTCTTATCGAAAGGATCATCAAACAAAAAGATCAAAAACCTTAGCCTACAGGAACTGATAAAACTGTGTTCCCTCAAGCTGAATCCGAAAAATTCCTCCTAAAGTCAATGTATCATTGCTTTAAGATCATCGGGCCGTTGGACACACGACCCAAAACTCCCCTCGAAATCGATAAATTATCATTCCAAGGCTGTTTGGTCGTTAGACATCTGACCACAAAAAACCCTTCGTGAACATAAAGGCCTTTCACGAACTAGAGCATCGTGATGGTAAACCGATAGATCAGTGGTCATATGACCCCAAAAACCCTTTGCAAATGTGAAGGTCTTTCACGAACTAGAGCGTCGTGATGGTAATCAGGCAGATCGGCGGTCATTTGTCCCAAAAAACCCTTCGCGAACGTGAAGGTCTTTCACGAACTAGAGCATCGTGAAGGTAAACAAGTAGATGAGCGGTCATCTGATCCAAAAAACCCCTCGTAAACGTAAAGGTCTTTCATGAACTAGAACATCATGAAGGTAAATCGGTAGATCGATGGTCATCTAATCCAAAAAACCCTTCCCGAAAGTGAAGGTCTTTGACGAACTAGAGTGTCGTGAAGGTAAACCGATAGATCCGCGGTCATCTGATCCGAAAAAAACCATTCATGAACGTGAAAGTCATTCACGAACTACAGTGTCCTAATGGTAAACCGGTAGATCAGCCATCATTTGATCCAAAACACCCTTCGCGAACTTGAAGGTCTTTCACGAACTAGAGCGTCGTAAAGGTATACCGGTAGATCAGTGGTCATCTGATCAAAAAAAACCCTTCGCAAACGTGAAGCTCTTTCATGAACTAAAGTGTCGTGAAGGTAAACCGGTAGATCAGTGGTCATCTGATCCAAAAAACCCATCGCGAACGTGAAGGTCTTTCATGAGCGTCGTGAAGGTAAACCGGTAGATCATCGCTCATCTAATCCAAAAAAACCTTCGCGAACGTGAAGGTCTTTCATAAACTAGAGTGTCGTGAATGTAAACTGGTAGATTAGCAGTCATCTGATCCAAAAACCTCTTCGGAAACGTGAAAGTATTTCACAAACTAGAGCATCGTGAAGGTAAACCGGTAGATCAGCAGTCATCTGATCCAAAATAAAACCCTTCGCGAATGTGAAGGTCTTTCACGAACTAAAGCATCATGAGGGCAAACTGGTAGATCAGCGAAATTCATGTACGATTGATATCCACGACAATGAATTGGAAGATCAGCAGTCATCTGATCCTGATCCCCCTGAAGTCAACTAAGTCATGCTACGGGGAAGCAAATCGACAATCATGTCAGGCACTTGACATAATTAACGGAATCACTTCTGACCACTGATGAAACAAGCAATATTAAATTATAGAGCTTCAAATTTGCTCAAAGAAACTAAGCCAAAACTAACATAACCTTGTTGTTAATCAAAGGCTGACTCGAATTAAGCAAGGACTTAGAAGTCAGAAGAACCGCTCCCACTGGACTGGGGTAACCAAACGAGTTGTGGGGGGACCATGGATACAATTCAAGCGCGCCAACAGTCCTGTGGGATAGGGGCACCGCGCACACTTGAATAGCCATACGAAAGGCCGAGACTAATCATACCACTGTTCTATTATGCCTGATCAAAAATTCTAGCATTCTGACAACCGTAGACTTAATGACCTAGCAAGTGCAACAAATGAATATTAGCATAATACTTGCCCACTCTTTTCCAACTACTATTTTACCGCTCTTGGTGACCAATTCATCTTCCTCTTAGACCATATGCCTGTCAAAGATCCATTCTCTAAAGGCAGTTTAGACCAAGAGCTAAGATTCATGCCCTGAACTCCCACAAGCTCTTTCTTCATAATAATCTCCATGCGGTCGACTGTAGATCTCTTCGCCATGGCAACCTTATCTATTTGGCCATACACGTCTTCCTAAAATACGAGAGCATTGTCCAAGCCATTGTTACCCAATCCAAAACCAATTTTCTATTCGAACTATAAAATTGTATTCACAATAACTACCTACTGGGTTGATGGAGGAAAATTGGCTCAAACCGATGAGTCAGTGGAACCTAATCCTTGCCTTTTAAAAACTGGTGTTGCCCTGACAATGTTGCCCTGACAACATCGAGAAGCATCAAAAAACTAACTCCTCGCATTTCCCGAAGATAGGCAAAGCCAAGAAGCATCAAAATCCGCTCATCTCATAAGCCTAGCATCAAAAACTAACTTCTTGTGTTGCCCGAAGATAGGCAACGCCAAAGAGCACTAATAACTCCTCGCATTGACCGGAGATAGGCAACGCCGAAGAGCACTAAAAAGCTAACTCCTCATGTTGGTCGGAGATAGGCAACACCAAGGACCATCAAAAACTAAATCCTCGCATTGCTTGGGGATAGGAAACGCCAAGAACTATCAAAAACTAAATCCTCGCATTGCCCGGAGATAGGCAACGCCAGGGAGTGCCAAAATACATGCTCCTCGCGTTGCCCAAAGATAGGCAATGCCGAAGAGCACCAAAAGCCGTGCATTTCAAAAGCGGCGCACTAACTCCTAAAACATACGCTCCTCACATTGCCCGAAAATTGACAACACTAAAGAAAACTAAAAGTCGCGCATCGAATAAGTCATGCACTAACTTTCAAAATGCAAACCCCTTACATTGCCCAAAGATAGGCAACACAGAGATATTTCATAAGGCGTGCACTCTCAAAAGCTTGGCACTTCGATTAACAGGGATTAACTCCCACTACCAAAAAGAATCGACATTGCTTCGATAGTATCGGAAAGCTCACAAACCAAGAAGTCGACAAAGAATTATGATTTTTGGCCAAAGTTAATGTAAAAATGTCAAAATTCCAAGCATCCAAGTCACATATTCCAAGAGAAAGGAGCTGCGACATTCCTTCGACTGGCGGCATCCAAGGAGCCATGCTGAACATCAACTCTCACATCAGTTGTTCATAATAATCAGCCCTACTGTGGGGGCACATAACACATTAACACTTGGTCAGGATAAAAGATCGCTCCAACTTGCAATTAAAGGAGGAACTTACCGTCATCCAACGATAGACGACGATGGAAGGCTGTTCCAAAATCAAATCATCCATGCATCATTTTCCAAAGAACAAATGCAGGTGCTCGACTGAGGTCTCAAAATCTAACTTGTAAAAAACCAACTGTTATCCAAAGAGAGGCTACTACAAGGAGAGAACGCTCGAAATTGAGTAGCTAAACCTTTGATTCTCGAAGATTGGAACCAATGAATAAGGTTGATATCCGCAGTATAGTTATCAGCCTAGCATAATGCATATGGCATGAAACAAGCAAGGTTAAGTGCTAAGATTCAAGACAAACACTATCGAACTCTACTGGTCCATAATCAGTATAGGAATGAATGCGGTCATACCGAGGGCAATGTGATAACTTGCAACTCAATTTTAGATTTTCTATAAGAACCTGAAATTTGGTACCTGGAAATGAAGGGTTCCACGGATAGTCATCAAAACATAACAAAAATTGATTGGAGGAAATTTGATTTTTCATGAATAACAATAACTATGGAATTGATTAAGCACCAACCTTCAACTCCAAGGGTAATATTTGACGTTTATAAACAAAGCTAAACAAAGCTAGGCGGCGGAAATGCTTAGGACACTCACCCTTCTAGAACATGGCATCGCCCAGATTTAAGCAATGTTGAGAAAACAGCCACACCAGGTTAAAAGAAATCTACTCAATCTACAAGATCGGATGAATGATTCAACCCTCACCGACATGACTTTAACACTAAGCACTAAGAAAATACTTCTACAATCCCACCTTCGAAGTGATAATTTTCGAAGTCCAAAACTAGTACCCAACTAGATTAAGGGCACCGCCGAATCGATAGGGAAAATCGATCCCAACTTCCTGAGTGTCGATGTTGCCTCGCCAACGCCAAGGCCCTCTCTTATCTTTTAAGTACTAGTGTTTCCTGGCAATGCTGGGAAAATTTTCTACTTCCTAAGTACTAGTGTTGCCCCGGCAAAGCTAGGAAACATTCCATTCATAACTACCAGTGTTGCTACGGAAACTCTGGGAAACATTCTACTCACTAAGTACCGGTATTGCGCCAGCAATGCCAGGAAAACTTTAATCTACAGGGATGATGAGAAGCACTTGTCGTAGTGAACCATTGACACACCAGCGTTCAGAGATAGAAGTCAGTCCTCAACTGAGTTTCTATCTTCTCTTCAGAAAACTATTGTAGCCCAATGACAGGCAACGACTGGAAGACATATCCTTTCATAGGTTAGCCGGATGGTTTGACCGTTCACCAGAGGAATCAGCCATTGCACATGAATAAAGCACCATCGAAAGGAAATCCTAGGATTGAATTGCCCACGTACTAATTTCTAGGATGAGACCTGGTGCGCAGGCGAATTTCCTAAATTCTACTTAAAAAGACTTTAGACGCAGTCGAAAGATAGGCAGCCTCTTGGAAATGTTGCTTGGAACCAAGCAGGTAGGGTATCAATTCTCAATGATAGGAGTTGACATACAAACAAAACTTCCGTGACAATGTCAACAACAAGGAAGAGCATGCATGGCCAAGGACAAGTAGGAGCAGTCATAGAAGTTCAGAAACAAAATCCTCGAACTTCCTCAATTCCAGAATGGGATTGAGAGCCAGACTGGGGCAATTGAGCATTTCGCCCCACAAATTTCCATCACTCCCAATCGCCAAAGTATATGCATTCGAAATGACTAATCCCTCAAGAAGGGATAGAAGCATAGATACTTGATCGAAAGAAATGTTTCAAAAATCCAAACACGAATAATCGCAAGGTTGGTCAGGAATATGCCATTACCTGAAGTTTGGTGATGCTATGAAGAAAGCACAAAATGAAATTATTGACACGTCGGCTTTCGGAAACAAAAGAAAAAGCTTGTTCGACTCTTTAATCCTACCTACTTGAATCTGACATTATCCGAAGATCCATAGCATCAAGGTTTGAGACATATGTGCATGAGTTTATGAAGATAGAAACCAATACATGATTAAGATCTCAACGCGGGACTAAGAAGAATTTACTTCAACAAAAGATGCCGGAAACGCATCTTTCTAATACATACCGGCATCGTTACAGAACTCAAACCTTGGTATTAAGCCACAAAGTCCCTAATTCTCGAAGATTGTAGCTGTCGTGTCAATCAAATTGGGCAAGTCGAACATATTTCTTAGGTGACCTAGTCTCCCAAACGTGTTGGTCAGCAGTCAAAGTAATCTGCCCAAGGGACTATGGCATTTACACCAACACTTAGTTGGAACGAACTCAATCGAGCATAAGTAGGGATTAGCCATAGAACTGGCTAGACCAAGCTACCTAATAGTTCATTAAAAAGCATTTCTCAAAGCCAAGGAAGTAAGCCAATAGTCCCCTGGGAAAAAAGCTACCATATAGATCGAATTCCAAAAATAACAAAGGAAGGATATTCGCGATCGAATAACTCATGCACCAGTTTCCGAAGACTGAAGCTGTGCCTGATCGAACTTCAACTACAACTCTACAAGGGAAACTGTGCCTTGTAATTTAACTGTAATCAGTCATCCCAATATGATAGGGATAATAAGCGAAGCCTAAGTTGTAAAGGACCCGGCTTCTAAAGGAGTGGGAGTAACTTCGCCGGACTAAAGATTGGATGAGCGAAAAGTCATTTTCGACGATAAAACTTGGCATTCGACCCCGTCGGGTATGTTTTACTTTAAATAACACCCATGTATAACCAATGCCTAAAATCCAAGGGAAGTCGGCGTATGTTGACCAGTCGGGTTCTGGGCAATGACCAGGGCAGATGAAGTGTGTTATCAACATGGGAAGAGTCTAATATCCCGAATATTGCAAACAAACGATCCAGTGTAGATAGCTTTCTTACATTTGAAAACCAATCCACATCATTCTTTGAAATTATCTCCACGGTTACCCATTATCGATCAACAATCGATAAAGGAGCCGCTGTCTGAAGCAACATGGAAGCTTTTCTTTTCAGGATCACTAGAATGAAGAAATAGAAAGAGAAATATGATTGAATCACCCACTAATCTGATTTTGGAATAAATCGTCGCATTGGAATTCTGAAACATCGATAGGAACTTAACCAAATTCTCGAAAATAAGAAGTTAAAGACCAAGAGCAAGACTTTGCTCCAGAATGAAGTAATATCGTTCGAGACAAAACATAGCTTCACCGTGGGTCAAATGAGCTAATTGGGTCGGTTCGAGTATAAGTAGGCAAGCTAGAAAAGTAAAATTTTCCGTTTAAGTAATTGAGTCGCCAGCGACCTGACCCATGATGGGTCGCCAACAACCCGACCTTACTCTATAGCTTTAAAAATTCTCCTAAGCAGTTAGGTCGCTAGCGATCCATCCCACATCGATCACTAGCGACCATAAAAAAAGAAAAAAAAGAAGAAAAAGAAAAGAAGGGAGGAAGAGGAAACGAAGCTTCACCTATTCTTCTCAGACTCAATCTCTTAAAACTGTTCGTCATTTTATGGCGTGTTGGGAAACGAGCAGAAATGTGATACGTTGGGGCAAGCAGTGGCAGTTCGAACCAAAGGAAAATAACCAATGACATTAGGATAACCTATGCGTAGAGCTTCGATGCTATCACTTGAAAGTCGGAAAATGGATATGGAAAACTATAACTTCCAGAGCACGCCTTGTTGACAACAAAGAGATACTCTGGGGGAGCAAATGTTATCTGGGTTTTTAACCCAACAGATACCAATAGAAATTAAGACAACCTTAAGCTGCTAGGATGGTTCAGGACTTAATCAGAGAAGTTACGATTAGTGATCGACGAGGGCCAAGCTATACGGTTAAGGTGACGAGTAGGATCAGTGAACCTAAGAGACCAGCATCCTTGCAGCCCAACAAGTATTTGAACGTAAGGGGCTAGTGACTTGCCATCGACACGTAATGATAACAAGGAATGTCTGTGAAAACATCTTCCATTTCAAAATCCAGGAAAGTCATCTGTGGTTAGATCATTAGCAATCCATTCATTTCCTCAAAGCCCCAAACAAACGAGTTATAGAAATGAAGGAACGAGGAAAAAAACTCAGCTCATGAAATGAACCAAGTCTATGGGTCGCCAGCGACCTCTGGACCACGGGTCGTTGGCTACCTAAAGACCATGGTAAGCTCATTTGGCGAGCCAAAACCTCCTAGGTCGCCTATAGTTCATGGTGTAAGCTAATAATGATGGGCCTGGCCCAAAAGCCTTCCAATCACTTTAAATATCGTGCCACTTTCAACACAAGGGTGGTTCTTCTCCGGACTAGTGGTTGAAGCTCTGTTGGAATTATTCTTCATTCTCTGCCTCCCACATAGCAATTTCCAAAGGAATACACTGTGATTTTCCAGTGAATTCCAACTTTGGAGATTCAATCTAACTAGGAAACAATCAAAGCCTTGTAATCATACATCGCTTGTAATAACAATCAGTATGTAATAAAACTATAAAGTGGATGTAGGCTTCATTAACAACCCAACCACTATAAAAATTCTCTGTCTACTTTCTTTGACCATTCTTTCATGATATCTGTTATCTGTGATATTGCTTTATTAGAACAGGGCTGGTGCTTTCAAACTCAAACCAGGGTGTTGGACCATTTTTTGGATCAATACTAAATAAATTTCTAATCTCCTTAATGGAATAAAATCAAAATTCCTTTCTTCTAATAAACTTCAAAACTTATTTATTATCATTACTAAACATTATAAAACCTTTTCAATTATTTTTAATATTTTTGAAATAATTATAGTCCTAAAATATCAACATTTCTAAAAAATAATTAAATTCTTCATTTGTTAGTAATTCACAACTTTAAATATTTACAACAAAAATAATTTACCATCAAATTCCCATTTTTGAACAAAATATTTCATTATTAAATCTCAGTATTTTCACACAAATCCAAAAATTACTCTCAATTATTCTTTTAAAAATCCATTTTAATTAAATAAATTGCTATTATTAATTTTTAATTAATTGCTTCTCAACTCAAGGTTGTTACAAATTCATTTGCATCCGATGAGTTTTATCCATGCAAGTACGACCGACAAAGTCCATATGTTTTCGTACATAGAATCCATCTTGGGTTTTATTGCTTTAAGTCAAAGTGCAAAGTCTTTACTCTATAATGCTTGCTGAGGGAAGTGTCGTTGTCTAGGATATAATCATCTTTCTTTCCATACATGAGAAAGCCGTGGTATCTCTGTAGTGCACAAGTTTTCCTACTAGACCTATTAATACGTTACATGTTTTCGTATATGGTTTAACTTGGTTTTCCTACCAGTTCAATGTCAGTGTTAGTCTCTTGGATCTCATCTAATTCTACAATTTCATTGTTAATTTTTTAGCAGAAATTCCTCTTCTAAAAAGATAGCATGTGTGGAAACAATCACCTTTTGTTCCTTTGTATATCCCCTAGAATTCTTTGGATATCCTATAAACTTACACAAGGTTGATCTCGCCTCAAGTTTGTTAGGGCTGAAGTTCTTAACGTAGGCTGGATTACCATATAGCTTCGAATAATTATACTGGGGTTTCATCCCATAACGTATCTCATATGGCATCTTAGGCATATATTAAGTTGGTAACAAATTCAACATATGCATTGAAGTTTCCAGTGCATATCCCCAATGGGACAAAGGTAACTCAGCCTTACTCTTCATGGACCGAACCATATTTACCAGGGTTCCAATCCTTTACTCGGAAACATCATTGTGTTGTGGAGTATATGGCAAAGTAACCTAAGAGATAATCCCATTATCTTTAAGTACTGTTGGAGTTCTTGTTCAATATACTCGCCTCCTCAATCGAATCAAATTTTTTTTGGTTTGTTTGATTTTCAACCTCATCTTTATATTTGCTAAATTTCTCATAGATATTGGATTTATTCTTCAACATATACCCATATCATAGTGTCAAGAAATCATCAGCAAAGGTGAAGATAACTTATATGACCTAGCCTACAATGCAATAGATAATTATCATTTATAGTGTTAGAGGAACTACCCACAGAACATACGTAATCAGCATTAATCGCATAATGCCATTTTCAAGAGCACCATACTAGTCTTCATTTCCTTTCAAACTAATATT
Source organism: Allium cepa (assembly GCA_030765085.1). Classification (NCBI taxonomy): domain Eukaryota; kingdom Viridiplantae; phylum Streptophyta; class Magnoliopsida; order Asparagales; family Amaryllidaceae; genus Allium; species Allium cepa. Next base: position 173,986,699 of record CM060932.1, read on the forward strand.
CGTAACGTTATTCGTAATATGAAATATATATCCAGTCTCAAAATATCTTAAAACAGACATAATTCCATAAATAAAGTCTTTTATAAAATAGTAATTATTTAATATCAATACTTCTCAATCAGGAAAATATAAATGATAATCTCCCTCCATCATTGCATCTACGATAGATCTATCGACAATTGGCCTCATCTCCCATTTTACCATGTGGAACTAGCTCCTAAGCCCATGTAACAAATTACATATACGAGTTCTAGATCTAGTATCTACAAACCAAGACATTATTTTGGTTAAAAAACCGTTTGAATCATAAATGTACCTGATGAAGCTGCAGAACCGTTCTGCTTTCATTCTCTAATAATATTTAACTAATCAAGGCTGTTCCTTTTCCATTGACCTTTCTTATGGAAGTGATGACATTCACCCTTGTCATCCGTCTTCTTTGTTTTCTTATTCTTCGTACCTTTTCTTTTCTGCTTCTCCAAACCTTTTGAAGATAACGCACCAACCTTTACATAAGGCATAGCCCTTTAATCGTTAGATGAAGACTTGGCTGACCTCAACATATTGAGGAGCTCCACGAGATTCACATTCAACCGGTTCATATTATAAGTCAATATGAACAGTTCATACTGGGGTGTAAGAAAACCTAGGAACAATTCAACTTATATAATTCATTGCTTATCTATTAGTCTAATTATGAAAGCCGATCATTATAGCCCTTCACTCTCTAGTATGTAATTATTCACTTCTGTCCTCTAGTCATTTTGGTATTGAATAGATTCTTTGTACATTCGTAACTTACGGAATGTGAGTGTTCACCAAACAAGGCCTTGAGATTATCAAATATATCATGAGCATACCTATTTTCATGCTGCCTCTACTATGCCTTGTCTAAAGTAGATAGCATAAAAGCCTAGATGATCTTCAGGTCTAAAACCTATTTCTCATAAGCAAGTCTTAGTTTAGGGTCCATATCATTAGTTTGTTGTTCTTTAGGATCGCATGTAGTAGATGACCAAAGACACTAATTGTTAACTGGGTTTTTAACCCATCAAAATTTAATAAGAATTAGAACATTCAGAGTACGCCAAAATAACTCAAGAATCAACCAAAAGGACTAGAAAAGAAAGAAGAGAAAGACCCAAGCGGAATGATGCCAAAATAAGCTAAGGTGATGGATCGCTAGCGATCCATCACCTATGGATCACTATCGATCCATAAGTCTTGCTCATGGACTCTCCAAACCTCTTGCATCATGATTCATTATCATTTCTATGCACGCTTGTCAAGTTTCATAGCATGCCAAACAATCTTGCTCGAGAAGTGAAGACTCATCTGATTCGTGTTATTTGGCCAAAATTAGCTAACTAAAAATGGACCTATAGAACTCATACGAAGTAGGATAGACTTGAAATTTTTGGAGAACATTTAAAATATAAAGGAGAAGGCTCATAAAAAATAAAATCATTTAAAGTTGATTTGATGGATCGTTAGTGACCCATCTAGATTGGGCCTCACTACGTCAAATTTTTATGGTGGGTTCTAACACCCTCTAAAGTGTTCCTACAATATTTCGTTCGATTTCGTTAAGTTTGAGAAAAATATGGATGATTCTTCTGGACCTGATAACCCATGAAGATGGATGTTCAGACTAACTCTAAACCACTTGATATTTGGACAAGGCATTTAAATAGAAGATAGGAAGAGAACCAAACAAAGATCACTCAAAAATATTCTAAGTGGATTGATAGCTAGCGATCCATTCCCTATGGATAGCTAGCGATCCGTCAAGATAGGTTAGATCACCATCAAACTTTCTAAGCTCCTTCGTAGCACTAAGTAAAGGCTTCTAGTAGAAAAATATGCTAAGTTGATGGACAGCTAGCGATCCATCCCCTGTGGATAGCTAGCGATCCATAGAAATGACTCGGATTGAATTGTGATTTTTTTTGATGACTTGGCATAACAACTGGACTCTTCCACACTTGGACTTCTGGCCCAATACTCACTGAATTCTCGTATAAATACTTACCTACCTAAAACTAGAGATGGATCTTTTTCGGATAGAGAGGTGTCATTACTCTACTGGAATTTCTTCACTTCTTCAACTTTCTTCCCCCTCACAACAGTCATCAAGGGTGTTACTGTGATTCTCCAGTCAACCCTTGAACTTGTGACTTATTCGAACTCATTGTAACTTAGATATTAGGACTAACTAGTTGATATCTAGAGAGATTCAACAAGTATAATCATAATAAAGATTGGTTAAAATGGTCGTAGGCTAGAGTCAGCCAAACCACTATAAAAATTCTATGTCTCTTTTCTAACGTCTGCTCTTTATTTGTTGTTTATCCAGGACATATGCTGCTAATTATCTGCCTATTGCTTTCACACTTGATCCAGGTTGTTGATGCATTTTTGGGTTAACACTCATTAGTCAACGCCATCTTAATTGCTCTTAGCCAATCGATATGGTTAGGTTCGGTAAGCCTTTAACTTTTAGAAAGCAGTTTTGGAGTTGTCATTTTCAGCAAGTTTTAATTGGTAAATTATTAGGACAATATCATGTTAGATGTTTTTATAATATTATTTTGGTTAAATTTTCTACTTCGTATTACTAATAAGCTACCAGTAGTCTTTTGTCTTCTGCCAAATTCTAGGTCAAAACATAGAAGTCTTTCAACTTTACTGGTAGATGTTAGGACTCGTAGATCTTAGGATTTTGACCGTAAGGAAAGCTTAACAAATCGTACTCCCATATACAGTGGACACCTTATTGATTGTATCGTATACAACTCCTAACCCATGGTTTCTTATCCTAGTCTCGTTTTTACCATTAGGAAAGCTCAAAAGTAAAAGAGATTATTCACACGTATCCTTTATTTCATGACGGCCTAAGTATACTATACATACCTTAAGGAAAGCTTAACAAATGGGTATAAGTATCTTACCTCCTTTATTCTATACATTAATAATACTACACATAACATCAGTAGCTTAATGAAAGCTCAAGAACTAGAGAGTATTCAAGTAATTTATTAATGTATAAATGGTAGAGGATGACCTTATATTAAAGATTCATAATAATCAATATACTACATCGAGTGACATTGACTTAGCGAATAATATATTTATTATGAAATAGCCTTGTGATTCAAGTATCGGACACATCAGAAATCATTGTACACGTAGATTTACATAGTTTTTATTCCTTAAATCTAGGATTTCTATAATGTTCTACCTTTAGTTTATACATCCATATTATATAACTTTCATTATTGTATTATTTAACTTTTATATTCTAATCTGCTTGTATATAGTAATTTCATGTATAACACTGTATTAACTGAATCATATTAAATTAATTATAATTAACTAACCATTTAATTAATTGATTATTATTCAATTTTAACATAATATATTAAATATTTATATAGGTTATAACCTTTATAGTAGTACACATGTATCATATATCTGTATTTTAATTTACCAATTAACTTTTAATCAATTTATTTAATTAAATATTATTAATTTTGAAAATTATATTATAAACATACATGTATAATTATATTGTCTTAAACATTTCAAGACAACATAGCATGTATCACTATATATTATACATGCATATTCATGAATATTGCTTAACTACTTATTTCTTTTATTAACTTTATTGATAAAATTTATTTTGAAATTAATCTTATATTTATTTTTAAACTTTTTTAAATTTTCATTATATTATAACTTTTATGCTAGGCATATATCTTATTTTTAATTTAACTTATAAATTTAAAATATATTTTTAGTTTTCAGAAAATAATTTAAAATTAACTTAGTGCCCAATTTAAATTGAACCTTTGCTATTAGGGGTAACTTTTTGGCTTACATATATGTCCGGACCAGGCCGTTAGATAGTTATGGTAGACTAATTGATTACTCAGACCTAATTCTTCGATCTACCTTTAAAGACACTCTATCATCTAGGCTGTAAGCTGAATTAGCTGTCCCTAACATGACTAATTAAGGCAGTATATCCTATTGGGCTAAGATATCATTGTTGGTACAAAGCCAGCCCACAATAGAGAAATTGCGTAAATTTCCAAAATGAATTCCATTGTAGGATCTTTAATGGGCATATATAGTATAATTCATTTACACTTTTCTAAATTTTCTTTTAAATAAAATGAAAATTTTATTTATATTTATAAAAAAAATTACTTTAACATAATTTTATTATATTTCATATCTGTGTATCATATACACACATGTATGTGTATGCATGCGCAACATTATATTATGCACATGGTTTGACCTGCCCGTGTATAGGTGTTGGACTTTACACTTCAATGGATATGTTGGCCTCTTATTTATACTAATGCATTGTCTAAATATTCATATATGTGCATCAAAATTATTGTATGAATAAATACAAATACATATATCAGTGTGTGTATAAATTTAATTATATATTTATTATAAAATATTGGCTATAAATTATTCATATTAATCACTTATGAAATATATGTGTGTAAATACAATATAATTAAAATTCAAAATTATTTTAAATGTTAGTTTATAAGATAATAATGAAAAAATTTATCATGTATTTTGAAAAACAAATTTTTTTTTTAATATATATGTATAAATACATACATACATACATACACACAAAAATATTAACTATATATATATATATATATATATATGAACATCTAGCAATTTTATATAATATATTTATTATATTAAATGCATATATTTGCTGCTGCCCATGGCTTAAAATTTTATTTCTTATTTTTTCAGTTTAAATAATTTTAAATGAATATACTTCCAAGCATTAAATTCGTGCAGATTTAATAAAAAAAAATTATGAAATTAAAATGCACATTTATATTATGTAAAAGTTTTACACAATATTATATTATTTATAAACGTATTATAAATATATTTTGTTTCTTTAAATAATATTAACTCAAATAAATAACTAAAATATTTATATCTTTATAAGATGAATAAATTTTTCACTACTGAATGGTTTTCAGGTGAGTACAAAATTTAAAAAAATTTAAAACACATATGTCATATGAATTAATATTTTTATATTTATATATAATAGATGAAATCATTTAATAATATTATTTTAATAATACAAAATTTAATTTTTTTATTAGGCCGAGATCTACAAGATGATATCTAAAAAATTATGCACATATTGATATAACCATGGACATGTGATAATACATCAATGCACTGAATCGTGATATGATCTATCTAGCTAAGATATGATTAATTTATTAACTTAAGAAATTTGTAATATTAATAAATATGAAGAATAATTCACACCTAGGCCTAGATATCACACTTTAAAATGATAAAATGGCTCCTTGAATTGAATTCCACGTTCTAGAGTTGACGGCTCCCAAAACTACTTTACCATCGATAATCAAATCAAAGAGTTTTGACGTGATTTGTGTTGGATATTTTAGGGTTTGGAAGGAGATATTTCATGCCGAAATATACAGGTTGGAGGAGAAGCTCAACGTCTAAAAAGAAATAATAGAGAGTGCCTTATTTAAAAGGAGATTGGAGAGTGAAACATGGATCACAATTCCTACTACCTTACCATTTCCGCTCCACTTTCCATTCAAATCCACCATACGACATCATATATGGCTGGTGTTAATCGACGGAATTTCTATTGAATTAGAAAACCATTGCAAAGTTTAGAAATAAAAATAACCACAAGCGAACGGCATACGATTGTAGCACGTATGCGAGTACGAGTCGATCCGCAAGGAATTGTAGATTTTAAAATTCTATTCAATCAAATTAAACCACAGTCGAATGATTGTTAACTACTTAAAGAAAGTAAAAACAAACTAAAACTAAAGAGAATAAAAATATGAGATTAAAGAGCAATTTAGAGGCAAATCCCCTCTCATGATCACATAAATCAACATAATGAAATTATGATGTCTTTTTGGTCTCTGTGAGTTTAGTTGATTGTCAGGCACAACAATGTGATGGTGCACACTGCAGTCTGGTGCAATATTGTTGAATTGTAGAGGCTGTTGGTGTGGATTTTGGTATTGGGTGTTCGCGATTCGTGTGCAGCTCTGTTCAACTGTTGATGATTGTTGTATGGTGGGATTATATAGTGGGAACAGTTAGCTATGGGTTCTAGAATGTTTGGTTTGTGGAAATGAGGTGGTGTGTTGAGGAGGTGGGCAGTGAATTGCTGCTGGGTTGTGATATGGCTGTAGCTGAACGGTGGGAAGGTGTGGATGTATTGGCTGTAGTGAGAATATATGTAGCATTGATAGGAATTTTGACTGGATGCCGCTTGTGTTTATTGTTTGTTGGATGCGTTGGAGTGAATGGTCGACGAAAGCAAGTGGAAGTAGCAGACGATGGTGAGAAGAAGTGAAGTGGATTGTTTGATGTGGGAAGTGGCTGAAGTTAAGGTGATTGCAATTGGTCAGCGGAAGGCGCAGATGACAGGAAGGGTGCAGCCGAAGTTTTGAGGAAGAGCAGTAGTTTTTATGGTTGCCACAGGCAATGGTGAGGGGTGCTGACAGGGAAGAGCAAAGAGGTATAAATGATTGTGGAGAAGTTGTTTGTTGTGGCCACTGTTTGTGGAGAAGGTGCAAGGTATATGGCCAGAGAAGAGAAGAGAGGAAGAGCAGTGAATAAAAGGAGAGGTCAGGCAGAAATGCAACAGAGGAAAATGAGACTGTAGTATGGAAAGCAAAAGAGAGAGGGAAATTTAATAGAGAGGGAATTGTAACAGAGGAATTATAAATGGAAATGTAAATGTAAAAGGAAATGCAAACGAAATGAAAATCTTTGTTTTTTTTGGAAATTGTGTATATGCTGTTTTTTTATTATGTAAATGCAAATCAAATAAGAAAACAATAACAAGCAAACTCAAAATGCAAGCAAAATTCACACAATAAACACACAACATTTTTTTTTAAAATATGCAAATAAACACACAAAACTAACACACAGGAAAATCAAACGAAAATAATCCGAAGAATAGAAAATCAAAATCAAAACAAATTCTCCGGAACCAGCGCCAAAAACTTGTTTGATAGCTAATTTTCTATCGGATTAGAAAATCGTCGAAAAAATTACAATAAGAATAAATTTACCGCAAGCACACGACGTACTGTTGAAGCAAATGACGAGTACGGGTCGATCCGTAGGGAATTGATGATATTAAAAATGCTATTCAATCAAATTATACCAATTTGGAATGAAAGTTATGCTAGAGAATTAGAAATTTTTCTAGCTAACTAAAAGAAAAGAGATGTAAATATAAGAGTTAAATGACAATTTATAGAATAAATCCACTCTCTAGATCACATAGTTCAATATAAGAAATTATTATCTCTCTTTTATGGTCATTAGTGCTTTATTGATGTTCTTATCATAAGTATGGCATATTTGTGATATTGATTAGCCAACATAATCCATCAAACTATTACACGCGCCTTAAACCACTTACTAACTTTCTTGAAACTTTATAATGAAAATAAAAATGAAATCTATTTTAAATATGGCCTATTAACTATTGATTGTAAATATAGACCATCAAATTTTAATTTCAAATCACTTTCTTTTGCCATAATCATATTTTGATGAAGAGGCAATTAATGCTAGTGATTGTTTAAGCATAGCATATTTGGTGTCAACAATATAGGCTATCAAATTCAAAGCAAAAACAACAATTAAACCACTTCAATCATTCTTACTAAGCACAAAAAGAAAGCATGAATTAACAATGTAATAACCCATACTTTTGGAAATATTTTTAATTAAATTTTTATTTGAGAAATTTGATTTTAAATCATTTAAAATTTAAATTTTAGAATTTTCCAATGTAAAGTTGGAATTTGTTTGTAATTTTTCCCAAATTCGATAAAATAAGCAATTTTTGAAAATTTTGTATTTTAGTCAACAGAAAGTCAAAGTTTGACCATAGTTGAATTTTTTTTATTTTTAATTTAAATTCTAAACTTTTTCGTTGAAAATGTATTTTATTTAAATATTAATTCTGCTTTTCGTTTCGTGAAATTTCGTTTTATACTTTTTAAATTGGATAAATTACAGTGTTTTACACGCAATGATTTTCGATATTTATTTACTATTTTTTTGTGTTTATTCTCTAAATTTTATTTTCTATTTTATTTGTATAAATTTTGATTATGGTTATTTTATTTTTTTTGATTGGTTTTATTTTTAATAATAGCTTTGGAAATTTCAAAGGACTTCAGTTTCTCTTCCTTCATTTGGGCCTTTTCCTTTTTCCATGCCTTTTCTTTTGCCTTGCCATTCACAACCCTAGCCGTTCACAATATCTTTAGCCGTTCAAGTATAGTGGATACCCTAGCCGCCACTTCATTTTTGCAATTCACGTATAAGAAAAATATTTCTCATCTCCTCTTTCTCAAGTTTCCATGGCCTCCTTCTTCTTTCCCATTTGTTTTTCTTTGTTTCCTTCATGCCTAGCTCGGCCTCACCCTTATAGCCGACCTCACCACTCCACCACCATCACCATGATCACCTCCAAAACCTCGACACCACCACCCAAGCATGGCCGTGACCATCATGAAGAGTACATCACCAAAACCATCACCAAATTGATTTAACCCTAGCCTAGATCACCATTTTCACCACTTCCTCCTCTATAGCCTCGGCCACAACCCTCAAGCACCTCCTCCATCACTTGCCATGACCTGACCTTCCGAACCAGGCCTTAAACCCAGGCCGAGCCACTAGTAGCCATGGCCGAACCAAAGGTGTGCAAGACCCTTCATTTTCCTATGCCTTTTACCCTCTACCACTTTGTAACTTCCACCTCTTCATTTTTTTTGCCATGGTCGTGCCGTATGACCAGATCTGACCGAGCCTAATAGCCCTCAAACACTCCATGGACGAGCATAGGATGATGTTGGTGAAGCCATTTTGTAGTGGCCGAGCCACTTGATTTATTTAAAGAGAGGTTATGTCACTTTGATTCCTATTTCTTCCATTGTTTAATTTATAATCCTCAGTACTGAATATATACTTATTTGTTTGTTTATTAGTCCATGAACAAGATTTGGATCTGACTCCTCATTCACTCAAAAATGTAATCATGCTTTGTTGTTCCTTTCCGTACTGTGCGGAATTTGGATTTATGTCTTGAATTTCAATTCTAGCTTTAAAAAGGTGAGTTTATCACTCTTGACATACGTACTTTTATAATTGTGAAATGATGACAAGTGAATTGTATAAATTAATATGCCATGTTCATACCTGCGTGTGATATGTTTATATGATGTAAAATGCTTTTTATATACCTGATACATCGTCCGTTATGATATTATATGCTATACTGCCATTTATTTTCTGTATCTCACACTGCAAGTTCCTTATCAGTATGGGTTGAAATGATACATATCTGAGCGGACTTTAGAATAAGGAAAAATCATTATGAGTTGAAATGATAGGCTCGAGTGATTTTTATTGCATTTATTTTACTTGGGATTGCGGGTTTGAAATGATAGAACCTGGATTTTCTTTTTAAATTACGGATTGAAATAATAAATGTCTGTATCACTTGACCTAGGTTAGAAAATATTATACAGGCCCATGGTTAATATTTTAAAGTAATATTTTCCTGAAAATTTATTAAGTATTTTGGATTTGTAGAATATATGACAATTTAACTAAAAATTTGATTTAAAGATTTGAAATATAAAAGGATATTGGTTTTCTATAAGTTAAAATTTTATAAGTTGATAATTGGTTTTAAATTGTAACTAAAAAATCTTCATTGGTTTTAAATGGTAATTTAAAGATCTTTATTTGTGATAAATAACTTAATAATTAAAGTTAACTAATACGGAATTTTAAAATCTAACTTGGTAATTGCAATTAATTTTAAGTTTGAAATGAATATGGTTTGTATAATAAATAATTTATTTTGAATTGATAAAATGAAATGCAGTTTTGATTGGACTTTTGTAACAAAATCTATTTAATTTCAAATCATAGTTATATGAGGTCTAAATGAATTGATTTATTAAGAAAAATTGATTTTATATTAACTATGATAAAATATTTTAAGTGGATATGTTTGGAAAATGAATAATTATGTTTTAAATGGAATTGTCATTTTAGAAATATGACTTAACTAAAATATGGGAAATTTGGTTTTTAAACGGAAATTTTAAGCTAAGTAAATAAAATGGAAATTTAGTTTTATTTATGGAATGAGTATTTCAAATGAAGTATCAAGTTAATTGAAAAATAAAAAGTTAAGAAAATAGTGTATTGTTGACTTAATAAATGAATATGGTTTAAATTGGATATTTATTCATTAAAGGTTTATTTTATTGAATCATAAGTTAAATGATATCCAAATGAATATTTTAAAGCAAAAAAAATGATTTTTATAAGTTAAAATGGATAAAATTGAAATTTTAATATGGCTGAAATGTTAGTATAAAATATGGAATTTTATCGGTAGCACTTCAAAAATGCTGTGGTTTTTAGGATAACATTTACTAAGTGCTATCAAGTCTGAAACTTAACTAGGTTCTGAAATAACTAAATACCTATTACATCACTTTATAAGCTGCTATTTCTGAATTTGAACTATTTCTGAAAATGACTAAATAACTACAACAACACTTCATAAATGTTGTTTTTGAACTGAACTGTTTTGAATAACTAAACACCTATTACAGTACTTTATAAGTTCTGTTGTTTCTGAAATTGAATTGTTTTGAAATAATAACTAAATACCTACCGTAGCACTTTATAAGTGCTGCTATTTTTGAATTTGGCAATGTTTTTGAAATAATACTATATCTACCGTAACATTTAATAAGTGCCGTTGTAGCTGAAATTTACAACGTTTTGGAAATTTTATAATTAAATGAATAAACTTAGAAATGTTACAGCTTTGAAATAAATAGTAATTGACCTTGAATTTAAATGGTTTAAGTGAAGATTATTTCAAAGGTGATATGATTTTCTAAGTATTATGATTTTCAAAAGAATAACATTTCCAAAGGGTTATGATGTTAAGTAGTATGATTTCCAAACGATAACATTTCTATATTATTATGATTTCAAAGTAACATGGTTTCAAAGTGTTGGTTTTAGAGTTGTCATAACTTTGAAAGTACTTTGGTTTTGGAAATGAAATTTTTGGAATTGTATTTAACTAAGAATTGCCTCTAAATATTTAATTTGAAACTTACTGAAATTGAAGATTTAAAAATATTACTTTATAAAGTGGTTTGGGTTAAGATTATTTAAAGGAACATTTCAAGTTTAATAAATTGAAGGAAATAATCAGTGATTTGAAAATGTGAGTTTTATTTAAATGATATATTGGTTTCGTTTTGAAATGAAATAATATAGTATTTAGTTTTGAAATGGATATTATTTTTTAAAGTAATGGTATTTGATTTTAAATGGTTTTGGAATAGAAATGTTTTGAAACAAACATCCATGGGTTATAATAACGGTTGGTTGTTAAAGAGACCGGGATCGAAAGTTGTCATACTCACTGCCAACTCCAAAAACCACTTTAACAACAGTGTACGCGGTGGAGATTCCAGAATGAAGTAGGATGGTGGCGACATCCTATCGAGGTATGAACTTGGACCCGACTCCCGTGAGTTGGCATAAGGTGGCTAAAACAAGAGCGTTTCCGGGCCAATGAGGTTGCTCCTCTGATCGGACACACTCTTTAGATATTATATTTTGACTTTGAGATTGATTTGGGGGACACTTTTGATTTTTGATTTGGTGGTGTGGCTCGAGGTGGGCGGCAGTGGCTGCTACGCGTTACCACCTGTCTGGATAATAATTGGTATATCTACCCTAGCATTTCCTAGTTGTGCCATGTCACCTACTCTAGCGAGCCTTGTACGAGTTTGGATTTCTACCGTAGCCCGTGGAGTATCCTCTATTGGCTTCCCGATCAAGAGGGACTATGATACTGGATAGACTACTAGGACTATTACATGTTAAGGTGGAAAATATAAAGCCTTAACGCTATTTAAAAGTAAGTTTATTTTACTTATAGACATTATTATAATAGCGAAATATTACTACATAGTAAATAGTTTAACGGATCCTAAGAGGATGGGTGGCTTAAGCATCCTTTAAGTTACTTGTACCTTATATTACAGTTCACTTGAGTTGGTTTACATTGTATAAGTATGTATGTCCCGACTCGAGTGTTTTGTATTTTTCTTTACGCTCGGGTCAGACTGAGTGATACAGCATTTGAGACTCACCTTCGGAGTTGGAGCTTTGTTTGAAGATCCAGCTATCTTTTTCGCTTTCAGTCATTCAATTGATTCTAGGGATGTATTCTGATTTGTACTCGTTTATCATATTGAAACTTCTGTTGTATCTTGTATAACTCTGATGTATATGTTTGGTAGCTTCATGTACTACTATTTCTTTACTTTCGGCGCATTATATTACTCTGTGTCTATGATCTGTCATTGATTTATTTACTGCATATTCTGTGTTTTGCCAAATTTAAATTAACAATTCAGTATTTTGAGCTATTCAAGTCAGGCATGTGAGTCCGCCTATCCACTTGGAGGGTGCAGTATGATAGGGGGTTCTCGCATTTGGTTTGGTAGCGAGCGGATGACTCTTACTTCTACATGTCCCTACGGGGGTTGGGGCAGTCGAGAGGTTGGCCATAAAAGCAGAACACGGGTACCAATGTATGCTACGGTAGGCGTTACCCCACTGGCAGGTGGTCCGTTACAGTTGGTATCAGAGCTTTATCTCTAGGAAAAACTTAGCATATATGGTAAATTAATTTACAGAATCACTTTCATTCGAGTGTGAATCTCTTTCTCTTTGACTCTGGTTCCTTGAATCTTGTAACATCCTTGCGCTTCCAAAATTCATTCTTGTTCCACACTATTTGTCTTCTTTTGATTTTGGAGTATCCCATAACTCTACTTCGAATGATCTCTTTAATGAATCGGCGGTCTCGCCAATCTTTGAATGATTTTAAAGGGGTGGAACTCTTTACCACAGGCATTGATTCACCCAAGATTTCTGTATCCTCGATTACGACGCCGCTGTCTCTTGCTATGCCTGAATTCTAACTCTTGAGATCGAATGTGGATTTGCCTTATAATTCCACATCGATCTCATTCTTAATGTCGCGGTTGACCCAATTAAGGTTGCCCACGAATAATACAAGCTTATCCATTTTTTTATTCGGTCAGTTAATCATCTTATCTTTTGTTCTAGCTTATCCTCAAGTCAAAATTTTCATTGATTTAAGTTAATCAAATTTGAATCTCTATCCTTACTTTGAAAATCTATTCCAGCATAGAGTATTTGTAAATCTATATTTAAAATGTTTTATATATTGTGTTGTTTGAGTTGTTGATGTTGATTTGGATTTTCGATTGATTCGTCTGATCAATGCTATCGATAGAATCTCCAAAACACTTGAACAGGGCAAACCGACACAATATAGTTTTCAAATTTAGTAAATGAAATAAATTTTGTATAATTATATTGTATATGTATATATGTATAACTTTCTGAATTTTGATAGTTAATCGAATGATAATAAATAATATTTTACTTTGTATACATAATTGAACTATAAAACATGGTTATAAACTAATTTGGAAATTTAAATGAATTTAAAACAAGAAACTAAGAATTTAATTTTCGATGGTTTTAAACTTTATGTCTAGAATTTTAAAGGGTGTATTATTTAAAGTATTTCAAGTAGAAATTGTTTCAAAGAATTTTTAATTTGTAAATTAGTGCTCTTTTCTTTGTCGCTGGAAAATAGTTACGGTGATACTACAGCATCATTGACATAGATTTTGGAGTTTCAAAGTGAAAAGATCATTTTGTAGTTTTGCTACAGCTTTGCTTTGCAAATTAAATTGATTTATATTTCTAAAGTATGACTTGATTTATAATATATGTGATATATGATTTAAGATTTAATTTGATATATATTGGGTATACTTATTTATCTCTAAAATAGTTGAAGTTAATCTAAAATTTAATTCTTACATCTTTTTATGATGGATAATGTCAATTATAAAATGAAATCAAAATTTTTAATAAATATTTAAGCTTGAAATAATTGGATTATAAAATTTTATTTGTATAATATTCTATTGCATTCCAATGTAACTTACCTAAATTATTTAAAAGTTAACTATGTAATTGGATAATATACAATATAAAAGGATTTTATAAATAAAATTTGAGTGGTCACAGTGGATGCTATACACTTAAATTTTAGTTATAAAAATATTAATGGAGGTAAATAGAATGAAAAGTTAATTGAATAATTTACAATATAAAATGGTGTTAAAGGAATTTATAAACAAATTGGAGTAGTTATAATTGGAGTAATTATACTTAATATATGTGATTGGGTAAATATTAAGTGGAATAAAGTTAATAATGATTTTTGAATAAAGAAGAATGAATTTATTGAATAAATTATAAGTATAATAAATTATTTTTCCAAATTCGTGTTTTTTTTAAATTGATAATTGGATGATAAGATAATGAAATTAGAAATAGTTAGAATTTATTTAACTTAGGTGAAATCAAATAGACGAAATTAATAACTAATTTAAGTTGAAATTTTCATAGTTTTAAATTTATTATCTTAATTTGTTTTCCAATCTCTTTTCTTTCGGGGTTATTCTTTTCCTCTTGTCTTAATCCTATCTCCTTCTATCTTGTTTTTCTCAGTTTACTTGCTTCGTTGCTTTTCAGGGATGAAAAGTTTTGAGTGGGGGAGAGTGTAACAACCCATAATTTTGGAAATATTTTTAATTACATTTTTATTTGAGAAATTTGATTTTAAATCATTTAAAATTTAAATTTTAGAATTTTCCAATGTAAAGTTAGAATTTGTTTGAAATTTATTTTCCAAATTCAATAAAATAAGCAATTTCTGAAAATTTTGTATTTTGGTCATCGGAAAGTCAAAGTTTGACCATAGTTGAAAATTTTAAATTTCAAATTTTAAATTCTAATCATTTTCTTTGAAGATATATTTTATTTTAATATTAATTCTGCTTTTCGTTTTGTGAAATTTCTTTTTATACTTTTTAAATTGGATAAATTACAGTGTCTTACATGCAATGATTTTCGATATTTTATTTTCTATTTTTTATATATTTATTCACTAAATTTTATTTTCTATTTTATCTGTATAAACTTTAATTATATTTATTTGATTTTTTTGACTGGTTTTATTTCTAATAATAGCTTTGGAAATTTCAAAGGACTTCGGTTTCTCTTCCTTTATTTAGGCCTTTTCCTTTTCCCTTGCCTTTTCTTTCGCCTTGCCATTCACAACCCTAGCCGTCCATAATATCTTTAGCCATTCAAGTATAGTGGAAACCCTAGCCGCCACTTCATTTTTGCAATTCACGTACAAGAAAAAATATTTCTCATCTCCGCTTTCTCAAGTTTCCATGGCCTCATTCTTCCTTTTCTTTTCCCATTTGTTTTTTTTGTTTCCTTCGTGCCTAGCTTGGCCTCATTCTTATAGCCAACCACATCACCCACCACCATCACCATGATCACCTCCACAACCTCGTCACCACCACCCATGCATAGCCGTAACCACCATGAAGAGTACATCACCAAAACCATCACCAAATTGATTTAACCCTAGCCTAGATCACCATTTTCACCACTTCTGCCTCTATAACCTCAGCCACAACCTCAAGGACCTCCTCCATCACTTTCCATGACCTGACCTGACCTCCCGAACCAGGCCTTAAACCCAAGCCGAGCCACTAGTAGCCATGGCCGAACCAAAGGTGTGCAAGACCCTTCATTTTCCTATGCCTTTTACCCTCTATCACTTTGTAACTTCCACCTCATCAATTTTTTTTCCAATGCCGTGCCTTATGACTAGATCTGGCCGAGCCTAATAACCCTCAAACACTCCATGGCCGAGCATAGGATGATGTTGGTCAAGGCATTTTGTAGTGGCCGAGCCACTTGATTGATTTAAAGAGAGGTTATGTCACTTTGATTCCTATTTCTTCCATTGTTTAATTTATAATCCTTTGTATTGGATATATACTTATGTGTTTGTGTACTTGTCCATGAACGGTATTTGGATCTGACTCCTCATTCGCTAAAAAATATAATCGTGCTTTGTCGTACCTTTTCGTGATGTGTGGAATTTGTATTCATGTCTTGAATTTCAATTCTAGCTTTAAAAAGGTGAATTTATCACACTTGACATACGTACTTTTATAATTGTGGAAGATGACAAGTGAATTGTATAAATTAATATGATATGTTCATACCTGCTTGTGATATGTTTATACGATGTAAAATGCTGTTTATATACCTAATACATCATCCGTTGTGATATTATATGCTATACTGTCGTGTGCTTTCTATATCTCACACTGCAAGTTCCCTATCACTAAGGGTTGAAATCATACATAATCGAACGGTCTTTAGAATAAGAAAAAATCATTATGAGCTGAACTGATAGGTTTGAGTGATTTTTATTGCATTTATTTTACTTGGGATTGCGGGTTTGAAATGATAGATCCCGGATTTTTCTTTTTAAATTACGGATTGAAATGATAAATATCACTTGACCTAGGTTAGAAAATATTATACAGGCCCATGGTTAATATTTTAAAGTAATATTTTCCTGAAAATATATTAAGTATTTTGGATTTGTAGAATATATGACAATTTAACTAAAAATTTGATTTAAATATTTGAAATATAAAAGGATATTGGTTTACTATAAGTTAAGATTTTATTAGTTGATAATTGGTTTTAAATTGTAATTTAAAAATCTTAATTGGTTTTAAATGGTAATTTAAAGATCTTTATTTGTGATGAATAACTTAATAATAAAAGTTGACTAATATGGAATTTTAAAATCTAACCTGGTAATTGCAATTAATTTTAAGTTCGAAATGAATATGGTTTGTATTATAAATAATGTATTTTGAATTGATAAAATGAAATGCAGTTTTGATTGGACTTTGTAATAAATATATTTAATTTGAAATCATATTTATCTGAGGTCTAAATGAATTGATTTATAAAGAAAATTTGATTTTATATTAACTATGATAAAATATTTATTTATGAAGTGGATATGTTTGGATAATGAATAATTATGTTTTAAATGGAATTGTTAATTTTGGAAATATGACTTAACATAAAAATGGGAAATTTGGTTTTTAAACGGAAATTTTAAGTTATGTAAATAAGATGGAAATTTAGTTTTATTTATGGAATGAGTATTTAAAATAAAGTATCAAGTTAAATGAAAAACAAAATGTTAAGAAAATAGTGTATTGTTGACTTAATAAGTGAATATGGTTTAAACTGGAAATTTGTTCATTAAAGGTTTATTTTATTAAATCATAAATTAAATGATATCCAAATGAATATTTTGAAGCAAAAAAATATATGATTTTTTAAGTTAAAATGGCTGAAACTGAAATTTTAATATGGCTGAAATGTTAGTATAAAATCAGGAATTTTATTAGTAGCACTTCAGAAATGATGTGGTTTTAGGATAACATTTGCTAAGTGTTATCAATTCTGAAACTTAACTAGGTTCTGAAATAACTAAATACCTATTACAGCACTTATAAGTGCTGTTGTTTCTAAATTTGAACTATTTCTGAAAATAACTAAATAACTACTACAACACTTCATCAATGTTGTTGTTTTTGAACTGAACTATTTTGAATAACTAAACACCTATTACAGCACTTTAAGTGCTGCTGTTTCTGAAATTGAACTGTTTTGAAATAATAACTAAATACCTACCGTAGCACTTTATAATGCTGCTGTTATTGAATTTGACAATGTTTTTGAAATATTACTATATCTACCGTTGTAACGACGCGTAATTTTGATAATTAGAATTCGTTAATTTAATAAAATTTTGGGTAATTAATAATGAAGAA
Source organism: Allium cepa (assembly GCA_030765085.1). Classification (NCBI taxonomy): domain Eukaryota; kingdom Viridiplantae; phylum Streptophyta; class Magnoliopsida; order Asparagales; family Amaryllidaceae; genus Allium; species Allium cepa. The sequence continues at coordinate 174,004,689 of CM060932.1, forward strand.
ATAAAAATTTTGTAATTTAATAATGAAATGAATGCTAAAGTGAAATGCAACCATGGAAATTAAAGCCTAGTATTAACAATTGAAATGAAATTACGATTAATTGAAGTAATGTAAATTTTTATACTAGGCTATAAATTGAATATAAGGAAACAAATGTAAATATTGAATTAATTAGCGAATTAATTATAATAAATAGTAATTGAGAAAATCAATGTCCTATGAGTAATTATAATATTGTTTGGAAATGATAACTTATTAAAGTACGATTAAGAGTTAGTGGCAAAAATTATTATAAGTTATCGATATATTCTAATCCATTAAATTGAATTGGAATCAAATGCAATAAATCTAAATAAATTATTACGTTAATGTTAATTAAGGTAATATTTAAGAATAATGCTAATATTATCCATAATAGGACAATTTGTTGAATTGAAAGAATGGAAATGAAGACTTGTCAATTTAATAGGATTTGAACTATAGAAATTGAATTTAATTGCAAATAAATGAAATTAAATATCTAAATATTACGTTAATTGAAATGAAGACGGAATGTGAGAATATTAATGTAATAGATTTTGAATCCAATGTTAATTTCATCCGTTTGATAATAATGAATTGATTAATAGAATGAAAAGTAAATTAAATAGAATTATTGAAAATTAAATTTTAAATTTTGAATTTAATGAAATTGAGGTTAATACTAAAATTGATAAATTAATCAACTCTAAATTGACATTTAAATTTGTGTAAATCGTTGTAAATGATTGAGGAATCAAAAATGATGAAATTTGTCAATTATCGAATTGAAATTGAAAATTTGATTTAATTAACTAATCATTAATTTATTTAATTGATGTAAAAATAGCTATTTTGGACACTAACTCGGATTTCGACGAAACTAGTTTCATCAGATTCGTAGCGGTGAATTATTGTAGGTTTTCAAGTTTCGTAACGATCGGACTTGTCGTTTGATCGTACGGACTCGAAATGCCCGGAAATCAATTAAATTGAAATCTACTAAAATCAATTTGAAATAATTTGATTTTAGCATAACTTCTTCATACCATGGAATTTGGACTTGTAACCTATTCCATTGATTTTAAAATATTTAAAACATCTATTTTGATATATACGTTGACCCAATTTCGTTCCGGAGTCAGAACGGGCTTTTTGGGCCATTTTTCGTTCAACGGTCCAAACCAATCTGATCCGTCCTTTCTATTTTCAACCCTGCCTATATATATCCTATCATAAACCCTAATTATCCCTAATTGTCAATTGTATGTACGTACAATTTATTCTATTCCTCCACTTCCTCAATGGCAGACAAACTCCCAGAACCCCTAAATTCCATTTACAATTTCAAATCAAATTCAAAGCCAAAAAACAAAACTCCACAAACCCTATCGAATTTTATATCAATATGAAGCTCTCAAAGAGCGTAACTCAGATCCACAATTCATTTTTCGATTCGATGCATTGTTTGTCTTGAAATCAGCGAAATTTTTTCGGCCGTTCATCACTATCCGATGAACCTCGACCGATCGTCGATTCATCGGCACTGCTGCGTAGAAAGGCAAGCGCGTTGTAATGTCCCGACTTTTTATACGTTTTAAATCGACGATAAACCACACACGGCAGACTTAAACCATACAGAAAGGCGGATTGTTATGGGGTAAACAAGAAAAAGCAGAGAAAGAAATGAAAAAAAAACAGAATCTTGCAGCGGAACGATAAAATATAATAATCAAATAAACAGTTCATGATGCTGTTTACAAAATATTTGATTTTATTTATACAATACATATCAGAGTTACACATACCAGAGAAACATATAATAATATAGCAGAACAAATGTGATGCAGTGGACTAATATAAGATATAATAGTAATAAAATCTTCGTCTTCGTTCCCCAGAAGTAAGGTCTTCCAATCCTGAAATGCTCAGGCTGACCCGAGCAAATTGAAAAGACAAAACACTCGAGTCAGAACTAAAAGATCTTATGCAAGTTAAATTAACGGTAAAATCTGAGTCGAACGGCGTCAGAGATGTTACGGGATTTGACATCTCCTATTTAGTGTCAAACGTGAGTGCATTAACTTAAGAGATGCTTGGGATTCACATCTCCTAAGGATCCATTAAACTATCTACTATATATTAATATTTCGCTATTATAATAATGTCTATAGTGAAATAAACTTACTTTTAAATAGCTTTAAGGAGTGACCCAATATTCCCCTTAACACGTAATAGTCCCAGTAGTCCATCCAATATCATAGTCCCTCCTGATGGGGAAGCCACCAGAGGATACCACAAGGGCTACGGGAGAAAACCAAACTCGTACAAGGCACGATATGGTAGGTGACACGGCACACAAGGCAACGCCAGGGTAGATTTACCAATTACGCACACGGGCTGGTGGTAATGCGTAGCGTGCAGCTACAGCCCACCTCGATCCACACCCCCAAACCAAAAATCAAAAGTGGCCACTGAATCAATTCAAAAGTCAGAGTATAATATTGAAGGGATGTGTCCGATAAGAGCGGCTAACTCCTTGGCCCGAGATCGCTCCTGTTTTAGCCACCTTATGCCAACTCATGGGAGTCGGGTCCACGTATTTACCTCAAAGGAAACGCCGCCACCATCCTACTTCATTCTGGAATCTCCACCGCGTACACGGTTGTTAAAGTGGTTTTCGGAGTTGGCAAAGAGTATGACAACTTCTGATCCCTGTCTCTTCAACAACCAAACGTAATTATAACACCGCGGTCTTTTCAAAATAGTTTATACTTTTAAAACCAGAATATAATATCCATTTCAAAACCATATACATACGATATCATTTCCATTTTAAAACCAAATTAATATGATATCCTTTTTATTTCAAATCAATATAATATCATATTATTTCAAATATATTCCTTTTCTAAAATCATAGCACTTCCAAATTATACACTTCAAAACCGAACATTTGAAAGTTTAACACATTTAAAACATAATACTTTGAAATTCATAACTTCAAACATTTCAACTTTGATAAAACATTTTGATTTTGATATATTTTAAGGCTTTAAATATTCCAAAATTTCAAACTAAATTGGATAATTTCGATTCAACAATTAAATTTTCTATTATTTAGTTTGAAATATCTTACATAATAAACCCATTATCATTTAAATAAGGCTTAAATTATTAATAACTAAATATTGCCTTCAATTCATTTATACTTGAAATAATCATTCAATTCACCTAGACCCCAAAATCAAGTTATAATAATTATACCATTTAAAATTTCCAATTAAATAAATTTGACATCAACCCTTTTGAGTTTAATTCTTAAATAAATTCAATTTCATATAATCTCAAATTTATCACAATTCAAATCAAATTTATTCGAAAAAAATTCTTATAAAAATTAATTCACATCAATTTCATATTAATCTTCCAGCCTCAGTTTTATTTAAGCCCTTATAACTATATATACAATATAATTTAAACATCTATTTAACCATATTATCTTAATAAAATCAACTTTATTATTTAACTTATTTTATACTTTAAACCAATTTTATACATAGCTTAAAACCAAAAATTTAACTATACATAAAAATAACATTTATAAAATATCCAAATCATTATCTCATAAAACCATATATTTCTTTACCAAACCATATAAATCAATTTCAATTTTTTTTATATATATAGACCACGGTGTCTGTATATAATTTTCTGTCCTATAATCAAGTGATACAGATATTTATCATTTCAATCCATAATTTAAAATAAAATTACGGTTTTATCATTTCAAACCGCAATCCCGAATGAAATGAAAAATGCATAACAACTTGCAGTTTATAACAATATAAATACAACATCCATTCATCCAATATCAATCATCAACCATTTATAACAATCATCATCCAATTCAAAAAATAACATTAATAGAGAACAGATAATAAATAACAGGTAATTACTGGCAGTTTATATAAAATAATAAATTAATTTAACTGGCAGTTTATTTGGAATAATAAATTGAATATCAATTTAATTAAATAAATTAAATTTAACTGGAATGATGATAAAAATATACCAAACAGCAATAAATAAATTTCTAATCACTTCAGAAATTAATTTAACACACATAAGAAATTTTAGAAGTTGTGAGTGGGTTAAAACACTCACCTTTGAATTTAAATTGAATTTAAATCCAATTTAAATCCAAAATTCAAACAGCCTCAGAATCTATCCAAACGTTTACCACAAAGTCCAGAATTTCAATACGATCGTAGTGAAGAAAACGGCGCGTGAAACGGAGTTCATATGAAAAAGATATTAATATTAGAAGCTACACGATTTAGATTGAAATAAAATAAATTAAAAATAAAATAATAGGGCCACGTCACCTTCATCTCTCCTCACGCGCACAGTAACCCGATCGCACCAGAGAACAAACACGGAAGCTTCCCTTTTTGACCGAACGTTGACCACGATTCTTAGACACATTCGGCCGCCGTTGGTCAAGCCGACCACCCCATGGAGCTTCCCACGCCCAACCGTACCGGAGCCACACACCGTTGTCCCTAGATTTGCCGCCGCCATAAACTTCCAACCCTAATCAAATTAAAGCCCCAAATCTAGCCGTTAATTCGACGAATTAACAACTCCGATGAGCAGCACTCGGTCCCCTCTTCACAACCCTACCCTCGACCGAACGATCAGACGAAGTTCATCAATGCATGATGAACGACCGAAAATGGTTCTTCGATTTTCGGACAAACGGTGATTCAAAACAAAAAACGAACTATAGATCTGCGATGCGTACATGGAGAGCTTCGATATATAATTTTTCTGAATTTTTTTGAGGAGTTTGAAATTTTGGGCTTTGGATTTGATTTGGAATTTCAATTGGATCTAAAATTTTATTGTCTTCCATTGAGGAGGACGTGAAGAGGGATTGTACGCACATACAAATAAGAAATAGAGGATGCTAGGGTTTATAACAAGGTATAAATATGCAAGCTGAAAATAGAATAGATGGATCAGATTGATAAACGCGCTGTACAATATATGACCCGAAAAGCCCATTTGGACTCCGGAACGAAATTGGGCAACCCATATATCAAAATAGATGTTTTAAAATATTTAAAACGCGATGGAACAGGTTTCACGTCCAAATTCCATCGTATGAAGAAGTTATGCTAAAACCAATTTATTTCAAATTGATTTCAATTGATTCAAATTTCATTGATTTCTGGGCGTTTCGAGTGCATACGATCAAACGACAAGTTCGATCGTCACGAAACTTGAAATCCTACAATAAGTCACTGTTTCGGATCCGATGAAACTGCATTCATCGAAATCCGAGTCAGTGGCCAAAATGGCTATTTTTACATTAATTAAATAAATTAATAATTAATTAATTAAATCAAATTTTTAATTTCAATTCGAAAATCGACAAATTTCATCACTTATGATTCCTCAATTATTTACAATGATTTAAACAAATTTAAATGTCAATTTAGAGATGATTAATTTATTAATTTAAGTGTTTATCTCAATTTCATTGAATTCAGAAATGGTAAATTAAATTTTCAAAAATTTCGTTTAATTGCTTTTCATTCTATTATTCAATCTATTATTATCAAAAGGATGCGATTTACATTGGTTTGTAGTTATTGCATTAATATTCTAAAATTTCCTCTTAATTTCCATTAACGTAGTTTTTAATTACGTTTTATTTCAATGGATTTAAATCTAATTCAATTGATGAAATAAATGGGTAAACCATTAGTGATTATCACCAATTTGCCTAATTTAGTCTCATTCTTACTTTATTATCAATAACAACCATTGTAATCATTAATCTAACCTTAATTGTATCCGTTTTACAATTTATTACGTATTGTTTCATCAGTAAACATGACTTTGAATTCACTCCTCAATTTACTAATTTCAATCAATTATAACTTACTATATTGTATAAATTCATTAATTGTCAATTGCTATCCAAATAAATCCATTCATTTGAATTTTTCCTTATTTTCCTTATTATGAATCAATTATAACTTTACCATCTTAAAGGTAATGTCAACATTTTAAATTATTAATTTACCTTTTATATCCCATTATAAATTAATGCACACACAAATTAAGATTTTATATCACATTAATCATTTCATCTTGGTTCCATTCTTTATTACATCAACTAATACTTCATGAATAAAATTAGCATTTCTTATTTATTTTGTTACATTCACAGTCTCCGTTATTGTCTTACACTTGCTAATGTAACATTAAAGTTCATTTAATTCTAACTGATTTCCCAATTCAATTTAATAAACCAATTAAACAGGTAACTTATAACAATCGTTATCATAACTTTTAATCACACATATGAATTCACTATTCACAAACAAATGTTACAATTCTTATATAATATTGATTTTATTCAATTACCATTACTATCTATCACCTCATTAATTAATTCATATTTACATCTACTTCCGTATATTAATTTTGTAACTAGTTTATAACATTTACATTAATTCCGTTAATTTAAATTAAATTCCCATCTTTACACTATGCCTATTATTACTCTATAAGCTAGATACCGTTGTTTACCTTTCATTTACATTTATTTTCCTTATATTAATTTATTACCAAATATTCCTGTTTACAACCAATTATAACCCAAATAGTTGTTTAAATCAATTGGGTTTGCATTGAATTAATCATTTATTTATTAACTTGCATTATCATTCTTACATTTCAAAGTTTATTACTTACCATTACACTGTATTATTTCATTAATTCATAAATTACACTTTTTTTACTCATATTCCCATTATAACTAAGTCATAACATTTAAATTATTTTTTTAATTGGCATTCCATTCACATTCATTAATTATTAACTTTAATTAACCCTGTTATATTTCCTCTTAGTTATTTTATTTATTATATCACAACTTTTATTTATAATTCACAATTTTTTTTTTATTTTCATCAATATTAAATTTCAAAAATCTTATTGAATTAACAATTTTAATTATTGAAAATTTGCGGGTCGTTACACTCACCCCCACTCAAAACTTTTCGTCCCCGAAAAGGAAAAGAAGGGAAAGAGTAACTTATAAATCAATATATATTATTAAAAACATAATATTCATAATAATAAATTTATAGAATAGGATAATTTAAATAAAATATATAGATTTATAAACAATTAAATCTTTTATATTGAAATTAATGAGGTTTGAAAAACAGTTTCAAAATATTTTCTAAGTCCAAAATTTACGGAAAATTTTGGCAGAGTCCCCTTTGTACGGAGAGGCTCGGGAGAAAATATAATATCAAATATAACAATATACAGCATATATTTTCCAAAATAATATATCCCAACACGGGAAAAATAATATAATAGCGTTATAAAAACCGTAATCCGGAAGCGTACCTATTTGTCGGGCAATTAACGCTTAATTATGATACCAAAAGCAGTAGCAATTGCTTCCATAACCTGTATTTCACTTATATAATCCAAACAGGTTAACAATTGTATAAAATGAAATATTTAAAGTGGTTTCAACCATAAACAAATCAATACAAACATCAATAACTTGCAACAAGGCATACAACCATCACATAGAATCAACACAAATCAATCATTCATTCATATCAAACAAAACAAATAGTTGTTCGGGTTCAAAACTTCAAATTGTACAGAATGAACAATAAACTACTAAGCGCACCATTTACTCAACAGTCTCTGATGAAGCTAAATAGATTATTCATACATCCAAACAATTTTAAAGTATCCTTACCCAACAACCATAAACCAAAACAAACAACAACAATTTCAAACAGCAGATTAAGTTTATCCTTATTAATTCCATTCATACATTTGTTGTTTGATTTATCTTTTTCATTCACATAATGGTTTATCTTTTTAATGTACATTTATTTCTTACAATTTTATTTAGAAATAACTTTAACTTATTTACTTAAGTTTAAAATTTCTTACTTACAATACCTGCCTTCAATTATATTTAATTAGTAGTATTTCAATTATACTTAAGTTTATAACAACTCCAAGACCAAATTCTTATTTATTAAAGAATTTCATTAATTACGTTCATTACCTCCAGTTTCTTACTTATATAATACCTATTAATTTTCTTATTAACATTTCAACTTTTTTACATCTTTTGGTAAGTTATATATATGCCATTAAGAATGTAATTGAAAGTTATACAAGTTTTTCTCAATTCTTTTAATTAATTAAATGTTCAATAATAATATCCTTCGTTTTATATGTTACAAATTTAATTGTTCTTTTTATTTAATTTATAACTTAACATTAAATCTCTTATTTCCTTTAGAGGTTTCAATTACTAATTACCTATGTTCCAATTCACTACAATAATTGAAACTATTAATTAATGGAAACTTAAGAACTAAATATCGGGTTAAATCTCAAATCATTTTAAAATAATTGATAAACTATTTATATATCCAATTATATTTAAAACAATTTAAAATTTATATTTGTTTAACAAAATAAATCTGTAGTAAAACTACTACAGTGGCCTTCCGACTTCAAAACTCAAAAATGAATGTCAATGATGCGTGCACTCATCACCGAAATTATCTTCCAGCGACATAGAGGGGGGTACAAAACTTATTTCTTTCCAAAGTTCTTTTAAAACAGTTCTTTCAAAATATATTGAAATATTTATATCAAAAAATACTTCTAATAATATTATTATTATATTTCAAAATCATTCAAAAGAAATTTTCAAAAATCCTGGAACTTAAGTTCTAAATTCCCAATTTTCATTTATTTTATTTTCAATCTCATTTCAACTATTATTTATAAATTTTATTAACTAACACCCAATATTGCAACCAAATATATATCTTATTTATAAAAAATTATTTTATATATATAGAAAATATAATAGGAAAAGTTATTTCATCCATCTATATTAAAAACAAATATTATGTCGGTCTGTCCTAATAAGTGTTTAGAAATCCCTATTGATGTCAAAGCGTCCCATTCATCAACCAGAATTTATAAATACAAAACGGAAAAAATTAACACAATATTAAAACCTTTTTATAACACTAACAAATACACTCTCTCATATATATACACTCAGCGACTATCATAGGGTATTACTACCCTATTAACAAAGAGTCAAACCCCACAACACTAAGGTTTATCGCTAAACCAAAGCTCTGATACCTGATGTAACGTCTTGAATTTTTGTACATTTTAAATCGACGATAAACCACACACATCAGACTTAAACCATATAGAAGGGCGGATTGTTATGGGGTAAAAAAGAAAAAGCAGAGAAAGAAATGAAACAAAACAGAATCTTGCAGCGGAACGATAAAATATAATAATCAAATAAACAGTTCATGAAGCTGTTTACAAAATATTTGATTTTATTTATACAATGCATATCAGAGTTACACATATCAAAGAAACAAATAATAATGTAGCGCAACAAATGTGATGCAGTGGACTAATATAATATATAATAGTAATAAAATCTTTGTCTTCGTCCTCCAGAAGTAAGGTCTTCAAATCCTGAAATGCTCACGCTGACCCAAGCGAATTGAAAAAACAAAACACTTGAGTCAGAACTAAAAGACCTTATGTAAGTTAAATCAATGGTAAAATATGAGTGGAACGGCGTCAGAGATGTTGCGGGATTTGACATCTCCAATCCAATGTCAAAAGTGAGTGCAGTAACTTAAGATGCTCAGGATTCACATCTCCTAAGGATCCGTTAAACTATCTACTATATAGTATTAATTCGCTATTATAATAATGTCTATAGTAAAATACACTCACTTTTAAATAGCGTTAAGGAGTGACCCAATATTCCTCTTAACACGTAAAAGTCCCAGTAGTCCATCCAATATCATAGTCCTTCCCAATCGGAAAGCCACCAGAGGATACCACACGGGCAACGAGAGAAAACTAAACTCATACAAGGCACAATAGGGTAGGTGGCACGACACACAAGGCAATGCCATGGTAGATATACCAATTACGCACACGGGCTGGTGGTAACGCGTAGCGCGCAGCTACCGCCCACCTCGATCCACACCCCCAAATCAAAAGTCAAAAGTGGCCACCGAATCAATCCAAAGGTCAGAGTATAATATCGAAGGGATGTGTCCGAAAAGAGGGGCTACCTCCTTGGCCCGAGATCGCTCCCATTTTAGCCACCTTATGCCAACACACGGGAGTCGGGTCCACGTATTTACCTCAAAGGAAACGCCACCACCATTCTACTTCATTATGGAATCTCCACCACATACACGGTTGTTAAAGTGGTTTTCGGAGTTGGTAGAGAGTATGACAACTTCCGATCCCGGTCTCTTCAACAACCAAACGTTATTATAACACCGCGGTCTTTTCAAAATAGTTTATACTTTTAAAACCAGAATATAATATCCATTTCAAAACCATATAAATACGATATCATTTCCATTTCAAAACCAAATCAATATGATATCCTTTTTACTTCAAATCAATATAGTATCATTTTATTTCAAATATATTCCTTTTCTAAAATCATAGCACTTCTAAATTATACACTTCAAAATCGAACATTTGAAATTTTAACTCATTTAAAACGTAATACTTTGAAATTCATAACTTCGAACATTTCAATTTCGATAAAACATTTCAATTTTGATATATTTCAAGGCTTTGAATATTCCAAAATTTCAGACTAAATTGGAAAATTTCGATTCAACAATTAAATTTTCTATTATTTAGTTTGAAATATTTTACGTAATATACCCCTTATCATTTAAACAAGGATCAAATTATAAATAACTAAATATTGCCTTCAATTCATTTATACTTGAAATAATCATTTAATTCACCTAGACCCCAAAATCAAGTTATAATAATTAGACCTTTTAAAATTTCCAGTTAAATAAATTTCACATGAACCCTTTTGAGTTTATTTCTTAAATAAATTAAATTTCATATAATCTCAAGTTTATCTCAATTCAAATCAAATTTATTCGAGAAAAATTCTAATAAAAATTAATTCACATCAATTTCATATTAATCTTCCTGCCTCAGTTTTATTTAAGCCCTTATAACTATATATACAATATAATTTAAACAGCTATTTAACCATATTATCTTAATCAAATCAACTTTATCATTTAACTTATTTTATACTTTAAACTAATTTTATACATAGCATAAAACCAAAAATTTAACTATATCTAAAAATAACATTTATAAAATATCCAAACCACTATCTCATAAAACCATATATTTCTTTACCAAACCATAGAAATCCATTTCAATTTTTTTAATATATATAGACCACGGTGTCCGTATATAATTTTCTATCCTACGGTCAAGTGATACGGAATTTATCATTTCAATCTGTAATTTAAAATAAAAATTATGGTGTTATCATTTCAAACCGCAATCCCGAATGAAATGAAAAAAGCATAACAACTTACAGTTTATAACAATATAAATACAACATCCATTCATCCAATATCAATCATCAACCATTTATAACAATCATCATCCAATTCAAACAATAACATTAATAGAGAACGGATAATAAATAACAGGTAATTACTGGTAGTTTATATAAAATAATACATTAATTTAACTGGCAGTTTATTTGGAATAATAAATTGAATATCAATTTAATTAAATAAATTAAATATATCTGGAATGATGATAAAAATATACCAAACAGCAATAAATAAATTTCTAATCACTTCAGAAATTAATTTAACAACATAAGAAATTTTAGAAGTTGGGAGTGGGTTAAAACACTCACCTTTGAATTTAAATTGAATTTAAATCCAATTTAAACCCAAAATTCAAACAGCCTCAGAATCTATCCAAACGTTTTCCACAAAGTCCAGAATTTCAATACGATCATAGTGAAGAAAACCGCGCGTGAAACGGAGTTCATATGAAAAAGAAATTAATATTAGAAGCTACACGATTTAGATTGAAATAAAATAAATTAAAAATAAAATAATAGGGCCACGTCACCTTCATCTCTCCTCACGCGCACAGTAACCCGATCGCACCAGAGAACAAACACGGAAGCTTCCCTTTTTGACCGAACGTTGACCACGATTCTTAGCCACATTCGGCCGCCGTTGGTCAAGCCGACCACCCCATGGAGCTTCCCACGCCCAACCATACCGGAGTCACACGCCGCTGTCCCCAGATTTGCCGCCGCCGTAAACTTCCAAACCTAATCGAATTAAATCCCCAAATCTAGCCGTTAATTCGACGAATTAACAACTCCGATGAGCAGCACTCGTTCCCCTCTTCACAACCCTACCCTCGATCGAACGATCAGACGAAGTTCATCAATGCATGATGAACGACCGAAAATGGTTCTTCAATTTTCGGACAAACGGTGATTCAAAACAAAAAACGAACTGCAGATCTGAGATGCGTACATGGAGAGCTTCGATATATAATTTTTCTGAATTTTTTTGAGGAGTTTGAATTTTGGGCTTTGGATTTGATTTGGAATTTCAATTGGATCTAAAGTTTTATTGTCTGCCATTGAGGAGGAGGTGACGAGGGATTGTACGCACATACAAATGATAAATAGAGAATGCTAGGGTTTATAACAAGGTATAAATAGGCAAGCTGAAAATAGAATAGATGGATCGGATTGATAAACGCGCTGAACAATATATGACCCGAAAAGCCTGTTTCGACTCCGGAACGAAATTGGGTCAACCCATATATCAAAATAGATGTTCTAAAATATTTAAAATGCGATGGAAAAGGTTTCACGTCCAAATTCCATTGTATGATCAGGTTATGCTAAAATCAAATTATTTTAAATTGATTTCAATTGTTTTCTGGGCGTTTCGAGTCCGTACGATCAAACGACAAGTCTGATCGTCACGAAACTTGAAATCCTACAATAGTTCACCATTACGGATCCGATGAAACTGGTTTCATCAAAATTCGAGTCAGTGGCCAAAATGGCTATTTTTACATTAATTAAATAAATTAATAATTAATTAATTAAATCAAAATTTTAATTTCAGTTCGAAAATTGACAAATTTCTTCACTTATGATTCCTCAATCATTTACAACGATTTAAACAAATTTAAATGTCAATTTAGAGATGATTAATTTATAAATTTAAGTGTTTATCTCAATTTCATTAAATTCAGAAATTGTAAATTAAATTTTCAAAAAATTCATTTAATTACTTTTCATTCTATTATTCAGTCTATTATTATCAAAATGATGCAATTTACATTGGTTTGTAGTTATTGCATTAATATTCTCAAATTTCCTCTTGATTTCCATTAACGTAGTTTTTAATTTCGTTTTATTTCAATGGATTTAAATCTAATTCAAAAGATGAAATAAATGGGTAAACCATTAGTGATTATCACCAATTTGCCTAATTTAGTCTCATTCTTACTTTATTATCAATAACAACCATTGTAATCACTAATCTAACCTTGATTGTATCAATTTTACAATTTATTACGTATTGCTTCATCAGTTGATATAACTTTGAATTCACTCCCCGATTTACTAATTTCAATCAATTATAACTTACTATTTTATATAAATTCATTAACTGTCAATTGCTATCCAAATAAATCCCTTCATTTGAATCCTTCCTTATTTTCCTTATTATGAATCAATTATAAATTTACCATCTTAAAGGTAATGTCAACATTTTAAATTATTAATTTACCTTTTATATCCCATTATAAATTAATGCACACACAAATTAAGATTTTATATCACATTAATCATTTCATCTTGGTTCCATTCTTTTATTACATCAACTATTACTTTATGAATAAAATTAGCATTTCTTATTTAATTTGTTGCATTCACAGTCTCCGTTATTGTCTTAAACTTGCTAATGTAACATTAAAGTTCATTTAATTCTAATTGATTCCCCAATTTAATTTAATAGACCAATTCAGCAGGTAACTTATAACAATTGTTATCATAACTTTTAATTACACATACGAGTTCACTATTCACGAACAAATGTTACAATTCTTATATAATATTGATTTTATTCAATTACCATTACTATCTATTATCTCACTAATTAATTCATATTTACATCCACTTCCGTATATTAATTTTGTAACCAGGTTATAACATTTACATTAATTCTGTTAACTTGAATTAAATTCGCATCTTTACACTATGCCTATTATTACTCTATAAGCTAGATACCATTGTTTACCTTTCACTCACATTTATTTTCCTTATATTAATTTATTACCAAATATTCTTGTTTACAATCAATTATAACCCAAATAGTTGTTTCAATCAATTGGGTTTACATTGAATTAATCATTTATTTATTAACTTGCATTATCATTCTTACATTTCAAAGTTTATTACTTACCATTAACATTGTATTATTTCATTAGTTCAACAATTACACTCGTTTTACTCATATTCCCATTATAACTAAGTCATAACATTTAAATTATTTTATTTAATTGGCATTCCGTTCACATTCATTAATTATTAACTTTAATTAACCCTGTTATGTTTCCTCTTAGTTATTTTCATTATTATATCACAACTTTTATTAATAATTCACAATTTTTTTTATTTTCATCAATATTAAATTTCAAAAATCTTATTAAATTAACAATTTTAATTATTGAAAATTTACGGGTCGTTACACGCGTAGTACATCGGCGCAGTTCACTGGGGGTTTCGTTGGCTAGATGTGGCGAATTTGGTCGATTTGGGTCCGTGTTTTTGGAGGCGGCCGTCGCATTTTTCGTGACCTGGGGTGGTCGTTCGCCTAGGGATGGTCGGTGCGTAGTGAAGGGGGTGGCGCCTGTGTGGTTGCACGTGGTCAACAGCGCGCGTGGGGCTGCCTGGTGACGCGATTGAGCGGCTAGGGTTTCGATGTTTTGGGTCTGCGCATGTGTGTTTGCTGTGTGATGAAGAAGGTGATGTGTATAATTTAATTGCTATTTTATGTATTTTATTTTTGATTTTTGAAATGTTATAAACTACATAACTTTTACATACGAGGCCCATTCCAAGCGCGGTTTTCTCCGCTGCGATCCTAGCAAAATTCTGGATATTTTGGTACTTGTTTGGACAGATTCTGAGACTGTTGGAATTTTGGGTTTAAACTGGATTTAAATTAAATTTAAATTCAAAAGGTGAGTGTTTTAACCCACTCGCAACTTCTAAAATTTCTTATGTGTGTTAAATTGGTTTATGATGTGATTAGAAATTTATTTATGACTGTTTGCAATATCTTTAACCATCTTCTCAGTTAAATTGAATTTATTGAATTAAATGGTTAATTAATTTATTATTTCATATAAACTGCCAGTTAAATTGTTATTTAATTTATTATTAAATATAAACTGCCAGTAAATACCTGTTAGTTATTATCTGTTCTAATTGATGTTATTGTTTGAATTGGATGATGATTGTGATAAATTGTTGATGATTGATATTGGATGAATGGATGTTGTGTTTTATATTGTTATAAACTGCAAGTTGTTTTGTATTTTAGTTCATTCGTGATTGCATTTGAAATGATATATAACCGCAAATTTTAATTTTAAATTATGGATTGAAATAATAAATATCTGTATCACTTGACCATAAGGTAGAAAATTTTACATAGATACCGTGGTCAATATATATATATATATATATATATATATATATATATATATATATAGTGAAATGATTTCTATGGTTTGGTAAAGTATAAAATAAGTTTAATTATAATGTTTGATTTTATTAAGATATAATATGGTTAAGTATTTATTTAAATTATATTTATGGAGTTTATAATGACTTATATGAGAATAAAGTGTGAGGATAAGTATGAAATTGATTTGAAAACTTAATAAAAATTCAGATTTTAGAGGCGTGATTTTAATTACTGGATTTTTTTAAGACGAATTAAACGAATATTTCAAGTATAAATAAATTGGAGGGAAATATTTAGTATTTGTAATTTCAAGTTTATTTAAATGATAAGGGATTTATTATGTAAAATATTTCAAAACTAAATTATAGAAATTTAATTGTTGAATCTAAATTATCAAATTTAGTTGAAATTTTGGAATATTTAAAGCCTTGAAATATATCGAAATTGAAATGTTTTATCGAAATTGAAATGTTTCGAAAGTATGAATATCAAAGTATTGTGTTAAAATTTCAAATGTTTGGTTTCGAAGTGTATAATTTGGAAGTGCTATGATTTTGGAAAAGGGATGTGTTTTAAATAAACTGATATTATGTTGATTTGAAATAAAAATGATATCATATTGATTTGGTTTTAAAATGGAAATGATGTCATATTTATATGGTTTTGAAAAGAGTATTATATTCTGGTTTTGTAATATAAATTATTTTGAAATGACCGCGGTGTTATAATAACGTTTGGTTGTTGAAGAGACCGGGATCGGAAGTTGTCATACTCTCTGCCAACTCCGAAAACCACTTTAACAACCGTGTACGCGGAGGAGATTCCAGAATGAAGTAGGATGGCAGTGGCGTTCCTTTGAGGTATATACGTGGACCCGATTCCCGTGAGTTGGCATAAGGTGGCTAAAACATGAGCGATTGATGGGCTAATAAGGTAGCACCTTTGATTGGACACATCCTTTCGATATTATACTTTGACTTTTGGATTGATTCGGTGGCCACTTTTGATTTTTTGATTTAGGGTTGTGGCTCATGGTGGGCGGTAGCTGCGGCTATGCGTTACCACCGGCCCGGAAGCGCAATTGGTATATCTACCTTTGCATTTCCTATTTCAGCCATGTCACCTACCCTAGCACGTCTTGTACGAGTTTGATTTGTGTCGTACCTATGCAGTATCCTTTGATAGCCCTCCTATCAGGAGGTATTACGGTACTGTATAGACTATTGGCACTATTACGTGTTAAGGGCTATATGGGAAACCCCTTAATGCTATTTAAAAATAAGTTTATTTTATTATAGACATTAGTATAATAGCGAAATATTACTACATAGTAAATAGTTTAACGGATCCTTAGGAGATGTGAATCCCGAGCATCTCTTAAGTTACTACACTCATGTTAGACACTGGATAGGAGATGTCAAATCTCATAAACATCTCTGATGCTGTCGCACTCATATTTATTTCTGTTGATTTAACTTAAATAAGATATTTTAGTTCTGACTCGACTATTTTGTCTTTTCAATTCGCTCGGGCAGCCTGAGCATTTTAGGATTTGAAGGCCTTAATTCTGGAGGACGAAGACGAAGAATTATTATTACTATTTGATATATATTCCACTACACCATTGTATTCCACTGCATTATTAATATTCTCCGGTAAGTGTAACTCTGATATGCATTGTGTAAGTATAATCAAATGTATTGTAAAACAGCTTCATGAACTGTTTAATTGATTATTATATTTTATCGTTTCGCTGTAAGATTCTATTTTGTTTTTATTTCTTTCTCTGTTTTCTTCTTTACTCCATAACAATCCACCCTTTTGTATGATTTGGGTTCGACGTGTGTGATTTATCGTCGATTTAAACCATACAAAAAGGCAGGACGTCACATTTGGTATCAGAGCTTTGGTTTAGCGATAAACCTTAGCTTTGTGTGGTCTGACTCTTTATCAATAGGGTAGTAATACCCTATGATGAGTCAATGAGTGTATATACATGAGAGAGATTATTTGTTAGTGTTATAAAAAGGTTTTAATATTGTGTTAATTTGTTTCTTTTGTATTTATAAATTCTGGTTGGTGCATAGGACGCTATGACATCAATACAGATTTCTAAACACTTAATAGGACAGACCGACATATTATTTGTTTTGAATATAGGTGAATGAAATAATTTTGCCTAATATATTTTCTATATATAAAATAAAATTTTATAAAGGCTATATTTGGTTGTAATATATTGGTTGTTAGGTAGTGAAATCTATAAATGTTGATTGGAAACCAAATTTGAGGAAAATAAAATAAATGAAATTTGGAAATTTAGAACTTAAGTTCCGGGGTTTTAAAAATATCTTACGAATAATTTTGGAATATAATAATATTGTTTATAAGTATTTTCTGATATAAATATTTCAATATAATTTGAAAGAATTGTTTTAAAAAAACTTTGGAAAGGAATAAGTTATATAATTCCCCCTTTGTCGCTGGAAAATATTTTCGGTGATGAGTGCACGCATCATCGACATTCATTTTCAAGTTTTAAAATGGGAAGGCCACTGTAGTAGTTTTACTATATATATATTTTGATAGACAAATGTAAATTTCAAATTTTTTTAAATATAATTGGATATGTAAATTGCAAGTGCATACATTTATCTTTTATTTAAAATGATTTGGAATTTAATCCGGTACTTAGTTCTTAAGTCTCCATTAATTAATAGTCTCAATTAGTGTGGTGAAATGGAAATTAACTAATAATTGAAACCTCTAAATGAAATAAGAGATTTAATGCTAAGTTATAAATGGAATTAAAAGAAATTTGAAATTTTCAACATATGAAAACAAAGGATATTATTTTTGAGCATTAAGTTTATCATAAAAAATAAGATGAACTTGTATAACCTTCAATTACATTCTTAAAGGCATATATATAACTTACCAAAAGATGTAAAAAGTTGAAATGTTAATAAGAAAATGTAATGGGTATTATACAAGTAATAAACTTGAGGTAATGAAAGTATTCAATGACATTCTTTTATAAATAAAAATTTGGTGTTGTAATTGTTGTGAACTTAAAGTTACAATTGAAATGCTACTGCAATAAAGGTAATAGGAAATAAGTATTGTAAGTATAAGATTATAAACTTAAGTAAACGAATTAATATGCAAAGAAATTGAATTAAACATGAATACTATAAATAAATGAAATGAATATTTGTAAATAATAAATGGAAATAAAGGAAATAAACATTGAATCAATGAATAAAAGTAAAAATTTGTAAGAAGTAAATGAAAATTTAAAGGATGAATCATTATATGAATGAAAAGGGAATCAAACAACAAATGTATGAAATGAAATTAATAAGAATGAACTTGATTTATTATTTGAAATTGTTGTTTGTTTGGTTTATGGTTGTTTGGGCAAGGATACTTTACAATTGTTTGGAAGAGTGAACAATCTATTTAGTTTCATCTAAGTCTGTTGAGTAAATGGTGCACTTAGTAGTTTATTTTTCATTCTTTACAATTTTGAGTTTCGAACCCGAACAAATATTTGCTTGTTGATATGGATGGTTAAGTGATTGTGTGATTTTTATGATGATTGTATATTAGTTGCAGTGATTGTTGTCTATATTAGTTTGTTTGTTAGTGATTGAAACAACCTTAACTATTTCATACAATTATTAACTCTTTTTGGATTATATAAGTGAAAAACAGGCTATGGAAGCAATTGCTACTGCATTTGGTTTCATAATATAAGCGTAATTTCCCGACAAATAGGTACGTTCTCGGATTACAGTTTTAATAGTGTATTATATTTTTTTCCCGGGTTGGGATATATTATTTTGGGAAATATATGTTGTATATTGTTATATTTGATATTATATTTTCTCCCGAGCCTCTCCGTGCAAAGCAGACTCTACCAAAATTTTCCGTAAATTTTTGGACTTAGATTTTTTTGGAAAATGTTTCCAAACTTTATTAATTTGTGTATCAAAAGATTTATTGGTTATAAATTGGTATATTTTATTTAAATTAATTAATTTTGTAAATTCATTTGTTTATAAAGTTAATATTTTTGAATAAGATGTATTGTTTACTCAATTCTTTCTTTTCCCATTCCTTTTACTTTTTGGGGACGAAAAGTTTTGAGTGGGGGAGAGTGTAACGACCCGAAATTTTTTATAATTAGAATTCGTTAATTTAATAAGATTTTGGGTAATTTAATAATGAAGAAATAAAAATTTTGTAATTTAATTATGAAATGAATGCTAAAGTGAAATGCAACCATGGAAATTAAAGCCTAGTATTAACAATTGAAATGAAATTACGATTAATTGAAGTAATGTAAATTTTTATACTAGGCTATAAATTGAATATAAGGAAACAATGGTAAATATTGAATTAATTAGCGAATTAATAATAATAAATAGTAACTGAGAAAAATCAATGTCCTACGAGTAATTATAATATTGTTTGAAAATGATAACTTATTAAAGTATGATTAAGAGTTAGTGGCAATAATTATTATAAATTACCGATATATTTTAATCCATTAAATTGAATTGGAATCAATTGCAATAAATCTAAATAAATTATTACGTTAATGTTAATTAAGGTAATATTTGAGAATAATGCTAATATTATCCATAATAGGACAATTTGTTGAGTTGAAAGAATGGAAATGAAAACTTATCAATTTAATGGGATTTGAACTATAAAAATTGAATTTAATTGCAAATAAATGAAATTAAATATCTAAATATTACGTTAATTGAAATGAAGACGGAATGTGAGAATATTAATGTAATAGATTTTAAATCCAACGTTAATTTCATCTGTTTGATAATAATGAATTGAATAAAAGAATGAAAGGTAAATTAAATATAATTATTGGAAATTAAATTTATAATTTTGAATTTAATGAAATTGAGGTTAATACTGAAATTGATAAATTAATCAACTCTGAATTGACATTTAATTTTTTTTAATCATTGTAAATGATTGAGGAATCAAAAATGATGAAATTTGTCAAATATCGAATTGAAATTGAAAATTTGATTTAATTAATTAATTATTAGTTTATTTAATTAATGTAAAAATAGCCATTTTGGCCACTGACTTGGATTTCAACGAAACCAGTTTCATCGGATCCGTAACAGTGAATTATTGTAGGATTTCAAGTTTCGTAATGAATGGACTTGTCGTTTGATCGTACGGACTCGAAACGCCCAGAAATTAATTCAATTGAAATCAATTGAAATCAATTTGAAATAATTTGATTTTAGCATAACTTCTTCATACGATGGAATTTAGAATTGAAACCCGATCCATTGATTTAGAATATTTAGAATCATCCATTTTGGTATACGGGTTGACCCAATTTCGTTTCGGAGACAGAACGGGCTTTTCGGGCCATTATTCGTTCAACGGTCCAAACCAGTCTGATCCGTCCTTTTTATTTTCAATCCTGCCTATATATATCATGTTATAAACCCTAATTGTCCCTCATTGTCATTTGTCTGTACGTACAATTCATTCTATTCCTCCTCTTCCTCAGTGGAAGACAAATTCCCAGAACCCCTAAATTCCATTTACAATTTCAAATCAAATTCAAAGCCAAAAATTCAAACTTCACAAACCTTATCGAATTTTATATCAATTCGAGGCTCTCAAAGAGCATAACTCAGATTTGCAATTCGTTTTTCGATTCGATGCATTGTTTGTATGAAATCAGCGAAATTGTTTCGGCCGTTCATCACTCTCCGATGAACCTCGACTGATCGTCGATTCATCGGCACTGCTGCGTAGAGGCAAGTGCGTAGTTCGTCGGTGCAGTTCGTTGGGGGTTTCGACGTCTTGCTGTGGCAAATTTGGTCGATTTGGGTCCGTGTTTTTGGAGGCAGACGTGGCGTTTTTCGCGATCTGGGGTGGTCGTTCACCTAGGGATGGTCGGCGCGTCGCGAAGGGGTAGCGCCTGTGTGGTTGCACGTGGTCGGCTGTGACGACCCGAAATTTTTAGCAATTTAAATTGGAATAGTTAATTGATTTTAAAATATTTAAAAGTTAATTTTAACTTGAATCCCAGATATCAATATCCACTTGATAATTAAAGCATTGAATTATATAGTTTAAATATTGAATTTAATAATTGAAAATTGGATAAATTGCTGACTCTGGAATTTCTAAGCCTGTTTAAATAATTTGAAGGCTTGTAAAATTTATAATGATGAGACTGAAGATAATAGAATGGTTGAAATTTAAATTAAAGGTGATTTGTCCAATTTTGATAATATATCGTTTAAATTAAATTTAAAAATAGCCTTCCGAGGCACAGTCTCAGAATTCGACGAAACCAGTTCCATTGGATCCGTAATAGTTAGTTATTGTCGGATTTCAATTTTCGTAGCAATCGGAGTTGTCGTTTGACCCTGGCAGCTCAAAATGCTTAGAACTATTTTAATCGATTTAATTTAAAATTGATCGTTTACTTCCGTAACTCGCACGTATGATCGAGTTAGCTTTTGAAACACGTTCCATTGTGTTCGGGACGCAGGTAAAACCTTATGATCGCCTCGTGGCATTCCTTTCGAGGAGTTCAAATTTTAACTGGCGCTTAACGAGACGTTTTGAAGTTTTATAATATAATTAAATTTAATTAGCAAGATATTTTCCTTTACAATATCGTGTTCAAGAAGCTTTCCACCATCCTTTATTTTTATTCCCGTCCCCCCTCTCTTTTCTCAAAGCAGAAAAGATAGAACCCATAAAAAAAAATCGCCGCTCCCTTCAGTTGAAATCCACGAATCCATTCGTTCCCAAAAAATATACATACATACATACATACATACATACATACATACATACATACATATATATCGAAATCAAAGAATGGCCGAAGCCTCTTTCCAGATTTTCAAATTCGTCAAATGAATTCACGGCCGATTCTTCAACAAGGGAGATAAGCAGGGGGAAGATCACGACTGATGCGGCGAGTTTAGGGTGTAGTCGCGACTTGTAGAGGGTTCGACTTCAATCTGGGTTTTCGCGCGTGAGCTAGGGCTCGTGATCGTTTGAAGTGGGCGCGACGTTGTTGGAGGGGGATCGCGGCTTTGGATGGTGATGGGGTTCGTCAGGTTTGGGGCGGCAACGTTGAGGCCGTGGTTAGGGTTCTCTTACGATCAACTTTCTGTGAGTAATTTTTTCCTTTATTTATTTATTTCGGCTCTGTTTGTTTTTAAACTTAGGTAAAAAAAAGTAAATAAAGAAAAAATGGAATTGTTTTAATCATTTATAAATCCTGTAAATTAAATGCTTTTCAAAACTTAAATTAAGACAGTTTGATTTATTGTTAAATTAAGTATGTAAAATACATAAAAGATATTAAAAACTTAATTATTTTACAAATTAAGTTAAATGTTATTGTGATTTAGTATTTAACAAATAAAATGTTTACCTTAAGTATATTTAAGATTTGGTAATTTATGAAATAAGTTAAAGATTAATTAAGTAATTGATTTGCAATTATTGATTGAGTAATTTGTAATTAGTGATTTACAAATGGGAATTAGGTTTTAGAAATTAACAATGAAGGTTAATAATTAATAGCTAGAGAGTAAAGAATAAAAAATCTCTTGGGAAAGTAATAGATTAATAATCACTGGATGTATTTAGTTGAGTGAAGTGGGCTGCCAATTGTGAGGCAGATGTGAGTAAATTACACTCTGTTTGATTTTTATTTAAATTTAATCGGTTAATTTAAATAATTGGACGAATGATTGAATTTTTTGGATGATTATTGATGATCTGGTGATTTAGCTATGATTGGTTCTCGGGTTAAATGTTGTTTGACTCGAAGTATCAGGGGTTTAAACTATTTAAACTTAAACCATAAATAAGAAAAAAATTCATCCTAAAGTTAATAAGGGCTTGATGTTTGTGATTCATTGAATTAGTAGGGTAATTAAAATGAGTAATTAATTAATTCAATTAATTAATGATTTGGGTAAATTAATTTAGTGATTAATGGTTTGAATTAATTAAGTTTGCGTTAATTAATTAAGTGTAAGTAATTCAGAATAATCATTTGTTGGTTTGAAAAATAATTACTTAATAAAATATAATTACTTTGTGAAATTAATCAAGAGATTAATTAAGATGATTAATAAAGGAGTAATTAATTTATTTAATGAAGTAAATTAAAAGATAGTTAATTACAGATTGAGATTTATCGAGAGTGATATATATTGTGGTTGAATTAAAGTAATTACCTTAAATTAGCACAAATTAAAAATACAATTGGAAATCATTAATTTATAATTTATGATATAATTAAAGATTGATAAATTTAAATTGATTAATCCATAATAAGTGACTTATGAAGAATTAATTGATATAAGAAATTAAGAATTAATGTATGTAATTAAGATTGTATATTGATTTTGGTTAAGGATAATTAATATCGTGAAACTAATTAGAGATAATTACTTGAAATGTAATTGAAAGACAATTAATACAAGGTGGTTAATTAAGATGAATGAGATGGGTTGACTAATTAATTGATTTGGAATCAATTAATATTGAATGAAGGAATCTAAGTGATTGAGGTTTGAAATTCAATTAGCATCAATTGAATTGATTTGTATGTGATTAAGCTTTGCTTAGGGGTGACTGAATGGTATTGAATGCTTTGAATAAGTTGATATCTATGATAAGAAATGTGGCGTATTTTATTTGGATAACTAGGGTTAGGATGACAGGGGACTCGAAGAGACCGGGGTCGGGTATTAGGAAATACCCGAAACCACTTCGAATTTTATAAATTGATTTGTGGAATCAAAGAGGCAGGAATGAAATGATTTAAGTGAATTAGATATTTTATCTAAGTTTGGTACTTAGAAATTGATATGTGAAATAAGTGTTGTCTATAGCAAATTGTGAATTGGTTAAACTGATATAAGTTACCCCGGGTTTATATAAGTTGTTTGCTTTGGTATTCTATGTTAGATGGGTTTACGCTGGTTTCCAGCCTGACCCGGGTGTTACTTTGGTGTAATGCTTGAGTCAGACCGAGTATTACAGATTTCCAGGTTAGGAAGTTCTGGAGCTTAGAAGGTGAGCTTGATGGCAATATCGTATAGAGTATTTCCGTTGTATTTATATTATTGTTAATATGAGATATGATAATTGTAAATATTCATTAACTGTATATAATGTGAAACTCTGATGTATTAGAATGTAATCGACAGATATAGTATTCTTTTGCAACTGTTATTATTTATTATTATATTTTATCCGCTGCGAATGTGAGATGTTTAATGTTTCTGTTCTTCTTCTTCTATCTCTTTCTTCTTTTCATAACTATCTGGAATTTTCGGGTGTGAAAATTTCGTGTTGTTACATTTGGTATCAGAGTAGAAAGGTTAAGCGAGAACCTTGGCTCTGGTAGGGATTACTCATTTAATAGAGTTCGTAGTAATCTAAAATGAGTTGAATATATATATATATATATATATATATATATGAGCGCGTATTTGTTATTTTCTTATATAAAGATTTTAAATGATTTTATATAAAATATATTTTGATATATAAGCAATATTTCCTTCTAATAAATATTAAGGTGATTGGTTGTTAATTATTGAAATTAAAAATAAGAAGTAATATAATACAACCAAATTTAAAGTCTTGAATTGGAATTAAATTAAGTAGAAATAGAAATGAAACCAAATTAAATTTAATGGATTGAAAATGAAAAATAATAAATAAGTATTATTTGGATAACTGGGACTTGTTGCAAACAATTGGTTGCTTGAAATTTGATTTGAATTTAAGAACCAAGGGTGGTTTAAAATTTTAAAACATGGCTGGGAGGGCCAAGAAATAAATATGTATGTATGTATGTATGGATATACATGATATCAAAGATAATTTGAAATAAACTCTAAGAGGTTGAGTTTTGATTTCCCATGAAGTGTAATGTAAAAACCCAAAATGATATAAAATTTGAACTTATAAAAGGGAAAGAACTTTGAAGTTGAAGCGGGAATTCAAATTGAGTAAGATTGATTGGATTAAGTAAATTGGAATTTAACTTTGGGAAAGTTAAATAAGCGTGGGAAAAAGGCAACCTGAATTGGAAATTTCAAGATGAAATTGGAAATGGACGGACGCTTTAAAATAAATTGGATTTGTTTAAATGAAGTGTGGTAATATATCCATTGTTGTGATTTAAGGGAAATCTAAATTTAATTTGAAATTAAGGATATGGAATCACTTTAAACTGAAAATTTGAATAATTGAGTTTATAAATTAAAATTGTTTATGAACTGGCTTCAAACAGGAAGATAAAATTTAGTAATAAATTAAAATTTTAAAATAAAATTGTGCTGAACTCTTATTTGAATTTTGAAATACATAAATAAAGATAATTTAAAATGGAATTTTGAGAATTGGACTCAGAAATTAAATTGACTAAAAACTTTGAATAAAAGTTAATTTGGTTTAAAAATGTTAAACCAACCTTTGAGAATTTAACTTGAATTTATATAATTCGAGGTAGTTTAAATTAAGATTGAAATTGAATTAGTTCAAAATTTAATTTGGTTTGAATTAATTGGATTGGTAATTGAAGATGCATAAGTTTGACATTTTAAATGGGAAATTGAATTCGATTAAATTGGAACGATTTGAATTTGAAATGGGTTCAATTGATAATAATTCAAATTGATTGGAATAATATGAAATTAGAATTAAAGTTGAACAGGATTAAAATCAAATGGAATTTGATTTAAATTGGGAAGGGAATCAAGGTTGATTCAACTTGAATTGGGTTTAAATAAATTTCAATATAAATTGGAGCTATTCAAATTGGAATTGGGTCAATTTAAATGAAAGTGGAAATTAAAATTGAATTGTTGGGGAAGTGAACAGTTTGACTCTGGACTAATTTCAATATAAATTGTTTTAAATATACATTTATTCTTCCAAGCTATTAAATATGTACAACCTTTCTTTTTAAAACTAACTTATTTTATATTTGTTTTACTATTATTTTTGGAACTATTTAACTATTTTTCAATTGTTTTACAAACTAATTAATATTTTTCAGCTTTTTCACAAATTAACTACTATTTTACCACTATTTTGCAATTATCTAAAATTTCTGAAACTATTTAGCAATTTTTCAACTATTTTACAATTAGTTACCTATCATATAGCTATTTTGCAAACTAATAATTATTTTTCAATTACTTATCTATTTTTAAAAAAAAATTCAAGCTATTTTCTAAATATAAACTAGTCGGACTTCAAACTGTTATTAATTAAATACCCAACCGAGATGCGAATTGAAGTGATAATTCAATGGAATTGAAGCAATTGTAAATAAGTGAATGGGAATTAATAGGAAATGCGAATAGGAAGGGAATTGATTTGGATAATAATCAATGAAGTTAAATATGTAGGACATACATATATTATTCTATTCGCATAGTGATTTGATCCAGATTCGAGCACAGAATTTCGAGATAGTATATCGATCCGAGTTGGGATTTTTCACTCGATTTTCGATGGCGAACCTGGATATGGACTGTTGATTGGTTTTGGATATTCTCTATCACAGTTATGGCTATGCAAGGAGAATGACGGTTTCTAATCAAGAAACCAGATTTGAGTCCGCACTAGGAAGTCAGGTGGACGATACTAGTTCGGAAGTGAAATTGTGTGATCGAGTGAGCGATCAGATGGGTATAGCGTACGGATGATATGTGTATATCGTACGGATTTGAATGAAATTGATATTGAAAAGAGTAATCAAATTGGAATATTTGATTTTGAATAAACAAAGTTATATATCTTTGTTATATGTAAGTTGAAACCTCCTTGTTAAATCTATTGCCGGAAGAAAAGGATTTTTGAAGGTTTTTGAAGTATAAAGGAATTTTATATAAGTTTGGACGATCCAAAGTTTGAAAAAAATTATATATATTTGAATATATATATAAAAGATCTATGAGGATTTTGGAAAAAGGTTTTGGGAAACTTTGGATTTCGAAGGGCTTTTGATTTTTGGGTAAAATCAATATTAAAATTTGGAAAGCCTAGTTTGAGAACTATCGATTTTGGAATAATCGATTTTGTGAAAAGGAACTTTGTATGAGATTATACTAGGTGTATGATTTGAAAGATACTGTATGTATATAGTATAAAGTGTTTTGATGATGGCTCTGGGGAAAAAGGGCGCTCCCTTGAAACGAATTTCTCAGGAGTGCCACCGGGTGGTGCTGCCTTGAGCCCCAATGGGGGTTCTAAAGTAGATCCTGTGAGGAGTCCGGACAAAACTAGTTCCTGGGGATTATGAGTAGAGTATAACATAGCGAAAGTCGTGTGTGCCGCTGAGAGCCAACAGTCTGCGTTTGATTTTATATCGGCAGACTGCGACCTATGGTATAACATAGCGAAAGTCGTGTGTGCCGCTGAGAGCCAACAGTCTGCGTTTGATTTTATATCGGTAGACTGCGACCTATGTAGGAGTGGAGAAGTTTCATTTTAACAGCAAAAATCAAAGGCCGCAGAGAGCCTGCAGTTACATGAACTTTTGCTGCGATGGTAAAGTAACCCTGGGATGTAACTGTGATCTGTTGTGGGTTCCATGGCATAATCGTGAGGCCGCGGAGAGCCGGCGGTTACATGGACTTTTGCTGCGATGGCAACGTAACCCCGGATGTGACTGCGACCATGGATGGGGGTGATGATTTCTAGAGCATTCTCACCAAAGATATTTCCTCTATTTTCAAAGACTGTTTCCTATATTTTCAATAAAATTATTTTCCAAGTATTTTCACTGGGTGTTGAAAACGGGTTTACCAAGTACTTATAGATTTTCAGCCCTACGCCTGATCAACGTATGACTGAAATTCTATGAGAACAAGGATGGACTGGTTGAGACATCGAGATAAAAAGTATTTTTATAAAGAGTGATTATAATAGTATGATGTGAATTTAAAACCATTTCTAAAAATTTTAAATAAAGATGTTGGAATTTTGGAAAATCAAGGAAATCCAAACTAGAATTTTAATGAAGTGAATTTTTAATTAAAATCGAATATTAAATTAAAAGTAAAAGTAAGCTAATCAGCTAAATAAATTATTTAATAGTGTATGTTAATAAAATTTAACTTGGGTAAATAAATGGATTGTAAATTAATAATGGAGTTTGGTAATGAATTCGAATTGTAAATAGAATTCGACTTGGATTTGATAATGAATTAAATAAGAGGAGATGTTGTAAAATGAAAATAAAATAGAGTTGGATTGAAAAATGTGATGGTTTGAATTACAAATAAAATGCAAGTGTGATATGAATAATATTTAACGAAAGTTGCAAGTAAATTAGATATAAGAGAAGTGTTGTCGTATGAAATTTATTTATAATAGACATGGTTTGAATTGCAACAAAACCCAAGTGAATAGAATAAATTGAGAATGGCTTTGTATTAGTAAAATAAATTCGAAAATGAATTAAGTAAGTAAATTAAAAATTTAAATTGGGTTAATTGAGATTAAATAATAAATGGATGAAGTCTGATTGAATAAAAACTAAATCAAAGTTGTGATTGGAATTGGATTATCAGACTGAACTTAAGTTCGGTGGCATATTAATTTGAAGTATAAATGAGTTAAGTATGTGCTTGGATATTATTTTGATAAATTGAGAAGGTGAATTTAAAATTAAAATTTAAAATTGATGAGCTAACTGAATTTAATCGAATTTGATTAAATGAGAATCAAATAAAAGTAAACTTAAGTGTGATGTTGGAATAAATTAAGGTAAATTAACTTAAGTTTAAAATTTATAGAAGAACAAGAGTGAAAGCCCATTAAATAAAAGCTTGGATTGAATTAATTTGGGAATGGCTAGAAGTATACAAGAATGGAATGTGTCGAGTTAAATGAATGGTTGGTGAATAAATTAGAAATGAAATGGAATTTAATATAAATGAGTTGAAATCAATCTGAAATAGTTATAAACTAAAATAGATACTCTATTAAGCGGTTATCGCCGAATTTACACATAAACAGTTGTCGTTCGACGTAAATAGAAGTAATTAAAATTCTATAAATTGATAGAGATTTAATAAATTGATTTTAGAATCATTTGAAGTAAATATGAGTTTGTTCAGATTAAAAATAAATTGAACATAAGCAATTGAGTTGTAAACCATTAAAATTGAATGAAATGGCATATAAATTTGGTTGGAAGCAATTGGATTGGCTTTAAATCATATAAATCGCTTATGGTAAGCGTTTGGTGTTTGATGCTTTTGTAATGTTGTTTTTTGCTATTAAAGTAAGTGAAATGCTAATAAATTCTCTATATATGGCAGTTACATATTTAAATTGAGTAAGTACAGGTACTGGGAAGCCATTTGGCTGGATATGGTTGTGCTATTTGCTAAAAATAATAAGCTGCTTGCTTAAAATGCTAAATAAGGCACGCCTACGCAAAAAATAGGAAATATGAACTGTTTTTGCTTTTCCGACCGGGTGGGTCGATGTATATATATTTATATCTCTTGTCAAATTGCAAAAGCTCCTCCGTACAAAGGAGGCTCTGCTAAAATTTTCTGAAAATTTTGGGAGTTAGAAAATTTTTGAAAATTTTTGGGAAAATTTTTGTTAACAACAAAACGATTTCAAATTGGAAATTAAAGTAAATTAGTAAATGAAACTAATACGAATCAGTTATACTTGAAAGATAAAATTTAATATTCAAAATTTAAAGTAAATTGAATTCGTATGAAAGTGGGGAAAACTAATTTGAATAAAAGTGGGCATGAACTTATGTCGGAAAATGTATACAATGATTTGGAAGGGTTACGATTGGATATTATTGTCAAGTAAGATATGCAGGTATTAATAGGGGAAAAGAAAATTGGATTTGATTCCAAAAAGATAAATGGGAATTGCTCGACAAAAAGGTATGTGTTTTAATTTCTGTATGAATTGGATTGGGTTTTTGATCTAGCCACTTGGCTTTCTGTTTTCTTTTTGGAATTTGGGAGCCCGTAGAGGCCTTTTGTAGTTGTACCAAGCTAGCCGCGCAAAGGAGACGCTGGTAAAAAATTTCAGAAATTTGGAGAGTTAGAATTTTTTGAGAAATTTTTGATAATTCCAAATTTAGTTTTAAATTGTAGTTTGAATGATTGGGTAAAAAAGAGATTGTTTGAAAACTGTGAGAGAGTTTGGGAAGTTGGTAAGAAGGATAAGAAGTCTTTTATAAAAGACAGTTGGTAGGATGTTGATAAAACTGTTGGTTTTGGAGAAAAGGTAAACGGGTATTAGTCCATTCTTCCTAACTAGTAATTTCGGGGACGAAATTCTTTTAAGGGGCAGGAATCTGACGACCCGAAATTTTTAACAATTTAAATTGGAATAGTTAATTGATTTTAAAATATTTAAAAGTTAATTTTAACTTGAATCCCAGATATCAATATCTACTTGATAATTAAAGCATTGAATTATATAGTTTAAATATTGAATTTAATAATTTAAAATTGGATAAATTGTTGACTCTGGAATTTCTAAGCCTGTTTAAATAATTTGAAGGCTTGTAAAATTTATAATGATGAGACTGAAGATAATAAAATGGTTGAAATTTAAATTAAAGGTGATTTGTCCAATTTTAATAATATATCGTTTAATTAAATTTAAAAATAGCCTTCCGATGCACAGTCTCGAAATTCGACGAAACCAGTTCCATTGGATCCGTAATAGTTAGTTATTTTCGGATTTCAATTTTCGTAGCAATCGGAGTTGTCGTTTGACCCTGGCAGCTCAAAACGCTTAGAACTATTTTAATCGATTTAATTTAAAATTGATCGTTTACTTCCGTAACTCGCGCATATGATCGAGTTAGCTTTCGAAACACGTTCCATTGTGTTCGGGACACGGGTAAAACCTTCTAATCACCTCGTGGCATTCCTTACGAGGAGTTCAAATTTTAACTGGCGCTTAACGAGACGTTTTGAAGTTTTATAATATAATTAAATTTAATTAGCAAGATATTTTCCTTTACAATGTCGTGTTCAAGAAGCTTTCTACCCTCCTTTATTTTTATTCCGGTCCCCCCTCTCTTTTCTCAAAGCAGAAAAGATCAAACCCATAAAAAAAATCACCGCTCCCTTCAGTTGAAATCCACGAATCCATTCGTTCCCAAAAATAAAAAATTGAGGGGGATCGCGGCTTTGGTTGGTGATGGAGTTCGTCAGGTTTGGGACGACAACGTTGAGGCCGTGGTTAGGGTTCTCTCACGATCAACTTTCTATAAGTAATTTTTTCCTTTATTTATTTATTTCGGCTCTGTTTGTTTTTAAACTTAGGTAAAGAAAAAGTAAATAAAGAAAAAATGGAATTGTTTTAATCATTTATAAATCCTGTAAATTAAATGCTTTTCAAAACTTAAATTAAGACAGTTTGATTTATTGTTAAATTAAGTATGTTAAATACATAAAAGATATTTAAAACTTAATTATTTTACAAATTAAGTTAAATGTTATTGTTATTTAGTATTTAACAAAGAAAATGTTTACCTTAAGTATATTTAAGATTTGGTAATTTATGAAATAAGTTAAAGATTAATTAAGTAATTGATTTGCAATTATTGATTGAGTAATTTGTAATTAGTGATTTACAAATGGGAATTAGGTTTTAGAAATTAACAATGAAGGTTAATAATTAATAGCTAGAGGGTAATGAATAAAAAATCTCTTGGGAAAGTAATAGATTAATAATCACTGGATGTAATTAATTGAGTGAAGTCGACTGCCAATTGTGAGGCAGATGTGAGTAAATTACACTTTGTTCGATTTTTATTTAAATTTAATCGGTTAATTTAAATAATTGGATGAATGATTGAATTGTTTGGATGATTACCGATGATCTGGCGATTTAGCTATGATTGGTTCTCGGGTTAAATGTTGTTTGACTAGAAGTATCAGGGGTTTAAACTATTTTAAACTTAAACCATAAATAAGAAAAAATTTCATCCTAAAGTTAATAAGGGCTTGATGTTTGTGATTCATTGAATTAGTAGGGTAATTAAAATGAATAAATAATTAATTAAATTAATTAATGATTTGGGTTAATTAATTTAGTAATTAAGGGTTTGAATTAATTAAGTTTGCGTTAATTAATTAAGTGTAAGTAATTCAGAATAATCATTTGTTGGTTTGAAAAATAATTACTAAATAAAATATAATTACTTTGTGAAATTAATCAAGAGATTAATTAATATGATTAATAAAGGAGTAATTTATTTATTTAATGAAGTAAAATAAAAGATAGTTAATAACAGATTGAGATTTATCGAGAGTGATATATATTGTGGTTGAATTAAAGTAATTATCTTAAATTAGCACAAATTAAAAATACAATTGGAAATCATTAATTTATAATTTACGATATGATTAAAGATTGATAAATTTAAATTGATTAATCCATAATAAGTGAGTTATGAAGAATTAATTGATATTAGAAATTAAGAATTAATGTAAGTAATTAAGATTGTATATTGATTTTGGTTAAGGATAATAAATATCGTGAAACTAATTAGAGATAATTACTTGAAATGTAATTGAAAGACAATTAATACAAGGTGGTTAATTAAGATGAATGAGATGGGTTGACTAATTAATTGATTTGGAATCAATTAATACTGAATGAAGGAATCTAAGTGACTGAGGTTTGAAATTCAATCAGCATCAATTGAATTGATTTGTATGTGATTAAGCTTTGCTTAGGGATGACTGAATGGTATTGAATGCTTTGAATAAGTTGATATCTATGATAAGAAATGTGGCGTATTTTATTTGGATAACTAGGGTTAGGATGACAGGGGACTCGAAGAGACCGGGGTCGGGTATTAGGAAATACCCGAAACCACTTTGAATTTTATAAATTGATTTGTGGAATCAAAGAGGCAGGAATGAAATGATTTAAGTGGATTGGATATTTTATCTAAGTTTGGTACTTAGAAATTGATATGTGAAATAAGTGTTGTCTATAGCAAATTGTGAATTGGTTAAATTGATATAAGTTACCCCGGGTTTATATTAGTTGTTTACTTTGGTATTCTTTGTTAGATGGGTTTACTCACGCTTGTTTCCAGCCTGACCCGGGTGTTACTTTGGTGCAATGCTCGGGTCAGACCGAGTATTATAGATTTCCAGGTTAGGACGTTCTGGAGCTCAGAAGGCGAGCTAGATGGCAATATCGCATAGAGTATTTCCGTTGTATTTATATTATTGTTAATATGAGATATGATAATTGTAAATATTCAACAACTGCATATAATGTGAAACTCTGATGTATTAGAATGTAATCGACAGATATAGTATTCTTTTGCAACTGTTATTATTTATTATTATATTTCATCCGCTGTGAATATGAGATGTTTAATGTTTCTGTTCTTCTTCTTCGATCTCTTTCTTCTTTTCATAACTATCTGGAATTTTCGGGTGTGAAAATTTCGGGTCGTTACATCGGCGGCATGCGTGGGGCTGCGATGTGACGCGATTGGGCGGCTAGGGTTTTGATGTTTTGGGTCTGCGCGTGCGTGTTTGCTGTGTGATGAAGAAGGTGACGTGTATAATTTAATTGCTATTTTATTTATTTTATTTTTGATTTTTGAAATGTTATAAACTACATAAATTTTACGTACGAGGTCCGTTCCACACGCGGTTTTCTACGCTGCAATCCTAGCAAAATTCTAAAAATTTTGGCACTTGTTTGGACAGATTCTGAGACTATTGAAATTTTGGGTTTAAATTGGATTTAAATTCAATTTAAATTCAAAAGGTGAGTGTTTTAACCCACTCACAACTTCTAAAATTTCTTATTTATGTTAAATTGATTTATGATGTGATTAGAAATTTATTTATGATTGTTTGGCATATCTTTAACCATCTTCTCAGTTAAATTGAATTTATTGAATTAAATGGTTATTTAATTTGTTATTGCATATAAACTGCCAGTTAAATTGTGATTTGATTTGTTGTTGAATATAAACAGCCAGTAAATACCTGTTAGTTATTATCTGTTCTATATTGATGTTATTGTTTGAATTGGATGATGATTGTGATAAATGATTGATGATTGATATTGGATGAATGGATGTTGTGTTTTATACTGTTATAAACTGCAAGTTCTTATGTATTTTAGTTCATTCGGGATCGCGGTTTGAAATGATAGATAACCGTAAATTTTTATTTTAAATTACGGATTGAAATGATAAATATCTCTATCACTTGACCATAGGGTAGAAAATTTTATACAGACACTGTGGTCTATATATACATATATTTTGAAATGATTTCTATGATTTGGTAAAGTATAAAATAAGTTTAATAATAATGTTTGATTTTATTAAGATATAATATGGTTAAATATTTATTTAATTTATATTTCTGGAGTTTATAATGACATATATGGGAATAAGGTTTGAGGAAAAAATATGAAATTGATTTGGAAA
This sequence comes from Allium cepa, assembly GCA_030765085.1. Classification (NCBI taxonomy): domain Eukaryota; kingdom Viridiplantae; phylum Streptophyta; class Magnoliopsida; order Asparagales; family Amaryllidaceae; genus Allium; species Allium cepa. Next base: position 174,039,942 of record CM060932.1, read on the forward strand.
TTTAATAAAATTTAGATTTTAGAGGCATGATTTTTATAAGTGGATTTTGTTTAAGATGAATTAAACGAATATTTCAAATATAAATAAATTGGAAGGAAATATTTAGTATTTGTAATTTTGAGTTTATTTAAATGATAAGGGATTTATTATGTAAAATATGTCAAAACTAAATAATAGAAATTTAACTGTTGAATCGAAATTATCAAAATTAGTTGAAATTTTGGAATATTTAAAGCCTTGAAATATATCGAAATTGAAATGTTTCGAAGTTATGAATTTCAAAGTATTGTGTTAAAATTTCAAATGTTTGGTTTCGAAGTGTATAATTTGGAAGTGCCATGATTTTGGAAAAGGGATATATTTTAAATAAAATGATATTATATTGATTTAATATAAAAATGATATCATATTGATTTGGTTTTAAAATTGAAATGATATCATATTTATATGGTTTTGAAATGGGTATTACATTCTAATTTTGAAGTATAAATTATTTTGAAACGGCCGCGATGTTATAATGACGTTTGGTTGTTAAAGAGACCGGGATCGGAAGTTGTCATACTCTCTGCTAACTTCGAAAACCACTTTAACAACCGTGTATGCGGAGGAGATTCCAGAATGAAGAAGGATGGTGGCGACGTTCCTTTGAGGTATATACGTGAACCTGTAATATCCCAGAATTTTTGTCATCTGTTTATTGATAATTAGCAGAATTTAATTTATTTAAATAATGATTTGAAAATTAATACAAATAAAATATTAGTAATAAAAAGATATCGGGATGTACTTAAAACTATAATTATATTGAAATATAAATATCTGGAAATAATATATATTATTAGATATGTGAAAAACTTTATTATATTGGAATTTTAAGTATATAATTGCTCGAGTATATAGGTATATTTGTATATCTGAAAAATAATTTGAAAGCATCTGATTTGAAAATGATAATAATAATAATAATAGATACAAGATTTTAGTTTATATATATATATATATATATATATATATATATTCATAACTTTTGAAATTAAATAAATTTTTTTTAGAAGTTCTTTCTTTTAAAAATGCATTCGAACTAAGCTATAAATATACTTAAGTTTAAAATATAAAACATAATAGTCCAAATTTGAATAGGATTTGATGAAAGATTTAATATGCATTTGAAGATAGTACATTTTTTCTTAGTATGTTTACATATTAAAAAAAAATGAATGATGATCTATAAATTAATAAAATGAGAGGAGTTAAGAATAAAATTTAATAAAATTTACATAAGGGTTAAAAAAGAAAGTTATGAAATTAAATTTGAATAAGGACTTAAATACAATTAACTTAACAAATGACATTTGTAAAACTATGTATATGAGAAATAAACACTTGTAAGCTTATAATAACAAGTGGCAAAATATATTCTCTAATAGAAATTTCAAATAATAAGAAAAGGAAAAGAAAAAAGGGTGGGGGAAACTGTTCGTTTCAAAATTTTCTTCCTACCTCATTTTCTTAACCAAAACCAAAATCGAAGAGAGGTTTAACAGTAAACAAATCTAAGAAGCAAACAATTATCATTTTCCTCTAGTTTTCAAATCTGAAGCGATAAACCATTTTAAATCAAAGTAAAAAATCAAACAAACAAAACTGAGCATCTCTTCGTGAGCAAGGACCTAAAAGTATTAGCCTGGAATCATTTTTTTAGGACTATAGGCAAAGATCAATCAAGTGCAAACCTGTGTATACCTCAAACTCAAGTTTAGTCAATTCAAGATTAGGAATTGCAGATCAACAAGTTCAAACTAAGAATCAGCTCCAGGCTTCTCTGTTTTTGAGGTGAATAGGTGAGTAAGCTTGATAAATATATGATTCTTGAACAAGTATGCATTGATCTTATAAGTATGATCTGAAATTATCTGTGCATGTTGTTTTAAAATAATTTTAAGCATAAATATATGTGTGTTAGCAAGTTTTAACTGGCTGGAACATGAAATGGAAATTTCTGTTCAAATTTAACAGTGAGTAAACATCTTGTTTTTAAGAACTTAAGTAGGATAAAATTTGTTGCTTAAGTGGTTGCTGAGACTGGAATATCTACATGTGATGATAGTTGTATATAATTCTGTAAGTATGGTTGTGTTTAATTTCTACATGCCTGAAATTGGCTTTCCTCTGTTCATTCATGTTTACAGAGTTTTATAATAAACAAAATTCAAGCTTTTCATATAAACACTTTGAAGCTTTGAATTTAAAACAAACTAGCTAGGTTATTAACTTATCTAGCTTATGAAAATATGTTTAAGCAGATTAAGATTTGAGATTACCTGAAAGCTAAAATATTAGTGTGAAAAGTCCTATAATGTAATAAATAAAATTTTGAATTTTATTGATTCATGTACATGTATTGAATCAGCATTTAAAATTATTATTTTTAAATCAAAAATCAAAAATTTTAAAAATGGATTTGGGGTTTGTTTGAAATTTGGGTTTTTGTAATTTGCCGATTATCCACGCTGTAATTTGGTTTGAAACTTGGGTCGAAGCATGCTTGTGAATCATGAAAGAGGGAAAAAATGTTCAAGATTTTTTTCATAGGCCGTGGTGATGGATTTAGATCGAAGTAGGGTTTTGCTTGTGTTTGCGGCTGGGCTTGGTTGTCGTGATCGTTGCGACTTAAACCTATGACCGGAAGTGATCGCGATGGTGCAGAAATGAGGCTCATGTTGTGGCAGTTCTATGGTTAGGACGGCGAGGTGTAGCGGCATCAAGATTTAGGTGGTGATTTGATTTTTGGTTCGAGTTGTTTACTGCAGTTTTTGGTTCGAATGATCGAATTTGATTCGCTTGCTTATTTTTCGATCTGGGCTTAAGGGGGTACTTGCGAGCGATTTTGTGACCATAGTTGGTCGTTGCGCAGATCGCCAGTGGCCGGAGATGGTGTGCAACGTGCACCGTGTTTGGATCTGTGCACTGGAAAATGGAGCTTTGGGGAAGACGATTGGAAACTCGAAGAAACATTCGCGTTATTCTCGCGAAGGACTCGTAGAATATGGAGTAGGGTTTTGCTTTGGGGTAGGCACGGGATTTTTAGGTGTTTTGCTCGAGTTTTGTTGGGTGGTGATTTTTAGATAAGTTCTGAATTATGATTTGAAACTAAAATCTGAAACAAGATTTTTAAACAAAGTTTGAAATCGGATTTTTAAATATGGATTCAAATTTACTTTTGCATCCTAGTTTAAAATAAATAAAGATTATGAAATTTAAATGTTTAAAACAACTTTAATGTTAAAGTGTATATTTTATAAAATGTATTGAATATAAATGATTTGTTTTAAAATTATGATATAAAATTCTTTTATAAAGGTAAATGTTTTTCGGCATTTGATTTTAAAAAGGTTTTAACTTGGTTAAATTTGTTAAAGTTAAATCTGTAATTATTTCAAATCTTTAATTTGAAATGAAATTTAAAAATGAATTTGTAAGTAAACTGTTTTCAAATGTGTTTGAGAATGATAATTAAACCATTAAAAAAATGATGTTTATTATAAAGTTAATTAAGATTTAATGACTTGTAATTCATTAGATAATTTAAGGTAATTAAAATGGTTAAATTAATAAGTTAATTAATTAATGATTTGAATCAATTAATTAAGTAATTAAGGGTTTAAATTAATAAATTAAAGATTTATTAATTTATTATTTAGAATCATTACTCAGATAAGGTTGGATTATTAATTAATGATTAGGAATTAATTAATCAAGTGATTAAAGAATAATTAAGTTAAAATTTGGAAATTAATTATATAATTAGAAGTTAGATAAATTTGTAATTAAGGATTAATTACTCAAGGTTAATTATAGTTGATTACTTAGAAAAGTAATTAAAGGTTTGGTTAATATAGTTAATGAAGATCATTAATTAAGTGTTATCAAATGATTAATTAATGGAATTAGTTAGAGATAATTAATTTTATTAATTAATTAAGGATGCTCAATAGTGAATCTGGAAAGTATAATTACTCAATGTAATTTATAAAAGTGTAATTACTTGGTAAAGTAATTAATAATTAATTACAGGATGTAATTAATAAAGGGATGATTTATAAAGTGGAAGTAATTTGGGTTAAATTACTTTGTGGAATTAATAAAGGTTAATTAATCAGGGAATTAATTAGAGATAATTAATTAGGAAGTAATAAATTTTATTTGATGAAGTAATTAAGGGTAGTTAATTACTGTTGTTATTAATCAAGGGTGATTAATAATTATGGTTAGTGATTAATTAATAAAGTAATTAAAGGTTAATTACTGTATTTGGTTAAGGATAATTAATTTGTGAAATTAATTAAAGGTTAATTACTTAAAGGTAATTAAAGGATAAATAGAATGATATTGGAAGCCTTGATTAATTGTTATCCCTAATAGGTGGTTCATGATGATATGTGGTATGATTTGTTTGATTTGTGAAGGTGTGGTTATCTATTGATGATGAATTACTGTGACATCCTGTATTAAAAGTAGAATTGTATTTCACTTGAATAATTTTAAGTTAAGTTGGCAACGGTTTCGAAGAGACCGGAGTCGGGTATTAGAGAATACCCGAAACCACTTCGATTCTTTATAAATTGATATGTGAAATTAGTAGGCCGAAATGGAATGATTTAAGTGGATTGAACCATTTAATCTAAGTCTTGGAGCTTAGGAATTGATGTGTAAAATAGGTGAGGTCTATAATAACTTGTGGAGTTGTAAATTGATATAAGTTACCCTGGGTTTATTTAAGTTGTATACTTTTATATTCCGTGCTAGATGAGTTTACTCACGCTGGTTTCCAGCCTGACCCGGGTGTTACTTTGATGTAATGCTCGGGTCATACCGAGTATTACAGATTTTCAGGTAAGGACGTTCTGGAGCTCAGGAGACGAGATGGATGGTAGGAACGTATGAGGTGTTTCGCTGTATTTATCTGGGACAAGTTAGTTTTAATTGTACGGTATTTGTATAATGATGTAACTCTGATGTATAAAGATATAAGTGTACTAATATAGTTCTTCTTGTAAAACTATTATTTATGTGATATTATATTTTATCCGCTGCGAATGTGAGATTGTGTGTTTCTTTTCTGTTCTTCTTCTATCTCTTTCTTCTTTCTCTTTCTTCTTTTTACTAACTATCTGGAGATTTCGAGATCGAAATTTCTAGCCCGTTACATTTGGTATCAGAGCAGAAGGTTAAGCGAGAACCTTGGCTCTGGTGGGATTACTCATTAAGGATTGGGTAAGTGGTACCCTATAATGAGTTAAGTGTATAAATATGAGAGAGCGTACTTGTTAGTTTCTTATATAAAGTTTTTTTAAATGATTTCAAAAGTAAATGAATCTTATACAAGAAATAGATTATCTATTATATTAAAGGAAATTGGTTGTAGCATTAATTAAACTAAAAGTAGTAGTAAGAATTAAGAAGTAATATAATACAACCAAATTGAGATTAAATAAGCATAAGTTTGAAATGGATTCAAACTAAAATTGAAATCTTGAATTGGAGATGTATTTCAAAATAAATCGAAATTAGAATTGGTTTCAACCCAAATAAATAGATGATTATTGTGTTTAAAAGTGGAATGATTGTTCTTCAATAAACAATAAAATGTTTTAAGGAAGTAACCTTTTAAAAAGGAGAGTAACTTGTGAATTAGAAAGAATGTAAGTTAAAGAGGGAGTTACTTAATGAAGTAACTAGAGATAAGCAATTTAAAGGACAAATACTTAATGAAGGTAATTAAGAAAAAGTTATTTACTGAATGTGATTAATTGGAATTAATTAATGATGTAATTAATTAAAAAGAAATAATAAAAAAATATTATTTATGGAAATTGAATAAAATGGTCCTATTTCAAACAAGGGTTGTTTGAAATTTTAAAAGAATTTGTTTTGAATTAAAAACCAAAGGTGGTTTAAAATTTAAAGGTAACCAGGTGTGTAAAGGAAATAAACTCTAAGGTTGATTTTTAAATTTGGGATAAGATATGATACCCAAAGTGATAAGTTTTTGAACTTAATAAGTGGGAAGATTATTTATGTGAAGTTTAAAATTTGAAAAGGAAGTTCAAATTGGGTAAGGTTGACTGGATTAAGTGAATTGAGTTTAACTTAGGAAAAAGTTAAATAAGTTCAAATGATCAACATGATTTGGGAATTTCAAGATGGAATTGGTTTTAATTTGGGAAGTTAAATGGTTAATCTGAATTGAGAGTTTGTGTGATCTCAAAATGGGTTTGAGATCCGGAAATTGGAAATTGATGGATGTTTTATGTGACGCCCCACCTCTATACCCACGCTAGCCAAGAACACTACGGAGTAGTGCTGTCAACTAGCACGGAGAATAAGGCTGTTGAGGAGCGACCATCCATGTAATTGCTTATCACACGGTGGCTATAAATAATCCTCGGAAACAAACATAGAAATAAGCATATCGCAAATTAGTCACAGACATCCATATCACAAAGGCGGAAGAAGATATGAATATATAACTAACACATGAAAGTGTACATCAGAGTAGTGCTCAAAAGATCCACAATAATACAAAAGAATAGCAACACGTGCTGTACAAAAGAATACAACTATGAGTCTATATCTCAAGTGTATACAACAAAAACTGCTAAGCTAAACAGTTAGCCAAAAGTCAGAGTGATGAATCCCTGGGAAGAAGTCAAGCAGAAGCACCTGTAACATCTCGGTCTAACCCGAGTATTATTTAAGAAAATAATAAACGGGTCAGTCTAGCTATAAATATCAGATTCCATGATATAACATAAAAGATATGGCATAAACATAAAATATCCATAATGACATACCACTATAAGTATGTAAATAATGATCAACAGAAGATCAATCAATAAGAGATAATCAATATCACAAGAATCTTCTCAAAGATTCGGAAAGGGCATCATACCCCAAACTTGTACTCATAACAAGTCAATGACATAAATTCTAGAAATCAATGCAAGAAGTCCAAAAATCATAGAAAAGAGAAAGAGGCCTATCACATGACGGTCCGAAGACCAAGGGGAGCTACCCCACATGTGTGATTGGAATCACACAGATTAAGGTGCAGACTAACCAAAAAGCAAAAAGGTATGTGTGAGTGGAATCACACAAGTGGTGTCTAGTCTAACCTCGCAACAAGAGACATCGCACAGTTGCTAGTCTAAAGCATCAGAATGATCGTCATGATCAACGAGAAGTGTCAATTACACTAAGCTAGTAAATATAGAAGTTTAGCTTCATGTCCCATAACCACTTGCTTAACTTAAATATTTACGAACAAACTGTAAATCTTCACTAATAAAATTGTCACAAGAGGTTCAATCGAACAAGTCCAAGAATTAACCGACGAAGTGAACGCAAGCGTTTCATACCACTTGTTTTACTAAGTCGTTTAATTAGATTTCTCATCCGAGTGAGGTAAAGGTTTGTATATACTAATAGATTGGAAAACGGTTTAAGAAAAGAGCTTTATTATTAAAAATAGAGTTGAAATTGTTTGTTAAAAGAGTTTTGATATTTACTACTAGCAGTGAAACCTTTATATTATAAAATGACAAAACACAGAAGCAATTGTAGAAACAATCAATCACAAAGATCGCATACGGAGATGTGAATAAAATCCAAGGAAAACAGCTCAATGTTTTTCAGATAAGATCCCCTACGGAGGGGGGGTCCGGGGGGGTGGCAACCCCCTAAGGTGGGGGTGCGAGGGCAACGCCACCACTTTCGGGGTTCGACCTGCCCGGTCAGGTCGCGGGGGTCCAGGGGGCAGCGCCCCCGGCGGGGTGCGGGGCAGCGCCCCGACCAAAACGGTACGACCTTGTGAAGACAAAATGAGGTCTAACGACCTAAGGGTCTAAAGAGTCACGCGAACTATCGGGATAAGGTCCAACGACCTATGAGTTAAAGGTCCAACGACCTATTGGGTTATAAGGTCATACGACCTAACGACTCAAGGGTCTAACGACCTAACGACTCAAGGGTCTAACGACTTAAGGTATTCGTGACTTAACGGGTTATACGCCTAACGACCTAACAGGGTTCACGACCTAAGGTATTCGCGAAGTCCTAATGCTTAAGGCTTAACTCGTGAGCGACCTACGACTTAAGGCTTAACTCGTGAGCGACCTACGACTTAAGGCTTAACTCGCGAGCGGCCTATGGCTTATGGCCTAACTCGTGAGCGACCTACGACTTAAGGCTTAACTCGCGAGCGACCTAACTCCGAAGTGCCAATACTTCCAGAATGACCTAAAGCCCTGCGACCTATGGTACTAACTCGCGAGCGACCTAACGACTTAACTCGTGAGCGACCTAATTCCGAAGTGCTAATTCTTCCAGAACGACCTAAAGCCCTGCGACCTACGACCCAGTGACCTTGCGACCTATCACCGAACGAGTCAAGTGGCCAGAACGAGCTAAGTGCAGGAAATTTCCAAAAATGCTAAAAATTGGAGTTTTTCGCCAATCCAATCCAAACCAAAGGCAAATGTGCATGCAAAAGTGATAGGGAATCATTCCCAACAGTCCAATATAGTTATAGACTAGATTTGTGAGATAAAAATCTCACCTTTGCACAAATTCAATGAAAAATGAAGTTTTAAGCAAGCAAGAATCAATCCCTCTTCTATCTAAGCACAAGAAGCTTGAATCTAATGTCTTCTTCTTGAATTTGGAGTAGAAAGATGGATTGCAATTGAATTTTAGTTTTGGAATTTTAATTTCCCATTCCCTCCACCATTTTTGAAGAAGCTTGAAGACTTAGGAAAATAGAAATGAAGTTATGAAGAGGAGGGGTGAAGGTTGGGTCTAATAGGCTAAAAGCCCAACCCAAAGTCTAAAGTGAAAAAGTAGTGAAATTCTACTATCTCCAATCATATCAATGTTTATACTTAAAAAAATTGTAAACGGCATTTCGAACTCAATGGAAGTGGTCTCGAGTCCTAATTTGACCGTTTGCAAAAAGTAGCTTTACGGACCAATATCTGATTAACGACAAAATATTTAAATAAAATATTTAAATATAAAATCGATAAATATGCCGGTTGTTACATTTTAAGATGAATTGGATGATATCATCCTATTGTTATTAATAATCTTTAAATTGTGAATTGGAATTGTTTGAATGAATGAGAAGTGAAGTGTGGTAATATATCCATTATAAAGATAATTTAAAATGGAATTTTGAGAATTTGACTCGAAATTAAGTTGTTTAAAAGCTTTTAATAAAGGTTAACTTGGCTTAAAAGGTTAAACCAACCTTAGTAAATTTAACTTGAATTTATATAATTCGAGATGGTTTAAATCTAGAATTTGAATTGAAATTAGTTCAAACTGAATTTGATTTGAAGTAATTGAAATTGTGATTGAGGAGGTATGAGTATAAAATTCAAATGGAAAATTTGAATTGGATTAATTTGAATCAATTTGAATTGAAGTGGATTCAATTTGAAATCAGTCCATATTTATTTGAATAATTTGGAATTTGTAATTAAAGTTGAATAATTTTAAATTCAGATGGAATTTGAATTAAATCTGGGAGGAAATCAATAAAAATTCAACTTGATTTGGAAATGGAATTTGAAATTGGGATTAATTCAACTGGAGTTGAAATGGATTGGAATTGAAGTAGGTTCAATTGAATGGATATTAGTCCAAAGTGATTGGAATAACTTGGGATTGTAACTAAAACTGAATATGTTTAAAATCAAATGGAATTTGATTTAAATTTGAAAAGGAATTGAGAATTAATTCAGCTTGAATTGGGAATAAATCAAATTCAATGGAAATTGAAGTTATTTAAATTGGAATTAGGTCAATTTAAATGATAGAGGAAATTTAAATTGAATTAATAAGAATGGAGATTGGGAAATGAACAGTTTTGACTCTAGACTAGTTTTAAATATAAATTGTTTTAATATAAACCTATTTTTCCAAAAGCTATTTATTATATATACAACCTTTCTTTTAAAAGCCAAACTATCTTATACTTGTTTTACAATTATTTTTGAAACTGTTTAACAATTTTCTAACTATTTTATAAACTAATTACTATTTTCAACTACTAATTACTATTTTATAGTTATTTTGCAATTATTTAAAATTTCTATGACTATTTAACTATTTTCCAATTATTTTACAATTACTGAACTATTTTACAGCTATTTTACAAACTAGTAATTATTTTCGAACTACTTATCTATTTTAAAAAAAATTCAAGTTATTTTCTAAATTTAAACTGGACTGAGTTCAAACTGTTATTGGTTAAATACCCAATCGAGGTAAGAATAGAGGCGATAATCCAAATGGATTGAAGCAAATGTGAGTAAGTGAATAAAAATCCAAAATGGACGTGAATAGAAATGAAATTAATTTGGCTAATAACCAATAAAGATAAATACGTAAGGTGTACGTATGTTATTCTATTCGCATAGTAATTTGATCCAGATTCGAGCGCAGAATTTCGAGATAGTATGTCGATCCGAGTTGGGATTTTTCACTCGATTTTCGACGGCGAACCTGGATATGGATTGTTGATTGGTTCTGGATATTCTCTATCATAGTTAAGCTATGCAAGGAGAATGACGGTTTCTGATCAAGAAACCAGATCTGTGTCCGCACTAGGAAGTCGGGTGGACGATACTAGTTCGAAAGTGAAATTGTGTGATCGAGTGAGCGATCAGATTGGTATGGCGTACGAATGGTATGTGTACATCATACGGATATGAATGAAATTGATATTGAAAAGAGTAATCAAATTTAAGTATTTGATTTTGAGTAAACAAAGTTAAGTATCTTTGTTTTATAAAATGAAACTCCCCTTGATGAATCTACTACCAGAAAGAAAGGATTTTGAAAGTGTTTGAAGTATAAAAGGATTTTTGTACAAGTTTATATTGATCCAAAGATTTTTATCAAGGATTATACATATATATATGTATATGTATATGTATATGTATATATAAAGGATCATATGAGGATTTTGGAAAAGGTTTGGGAACCTATGGATTTGGAAAGGCTTTTGATTTTTGTGTAAAATCAGTATTATATTTGGAAAGCGTAGTTTCAGAATTATCGATTTTGGGATAATAGATTTTGTGTAAAGGATCTTTATATGAGATCATATTAGGTGTATGATTTAAATATACTATATATATAGTATAAAATGTTTTGATGATGGCTCAGGGGAAAAAGGCGCTCCCTTGGAATGGACTTCTCAGGAGTACCACCGGGTGGTGCTGCCTTGAGCCCCGAGGGGGGGGGGGGGTTCTAAAGTTGATCCTGTGAGGAGTCCATACAAACTAGTTCCTGAGGATTATTGGGTAGCGAAAGTCGAGGGCGCTGATGCCTACAGGGGCATTTGGGTTATGCTATGACGACAGTGTAACTCGATGTCACTGCGAACTACTGTGGGGACCATAGCGAAAATCGTGTGGAGGATGAGTGCCAACGGTCTACACTTGATTTTGCCGGGAAGGCAACGCAACATCGGTAGACTGCGATCTATGGTCAAGTGGAGTGGAGAAGTTTCATTTTTGGCAGCGAAATTCGAGGGCGCTGATGCCTACAGTTATATGGGTTTTTGCTATGATAGCTACGTAAACCCAGTTGTAGCTGCGATCTGTAGCGGATTCCGTGGTGTAATCGAGGGACGGGAGGCCTACAGTTATCTGTGGATTTTGTCGCGACGACAACGTAACCATCGGGTTAACTGCGACCATGGATGGGGGTGATGATTTCCAGAGCATCCTCACTAAAGATATATCCTCTATTTTCAAAAACTGTTTTCTATATTTACAATAAAATTATTTTCAAGGTATTTTCACTGGATGTTGAAAATGGGTCTGCTAAGTACCTATAGATTTTCAGTCCTACGCCTGATCAACGTATGATCGAATTTCTGTGAGAACGAAGATGGACTTGTTGAAACATCAAGTTATAAAAAGATATTTTTATAAAACTATTTTGACAATACTATACAGATTTTAAAAGTGTTTTAAAATGATCAAAGAATATTTTAACTAGTTTTAAATATTTAATAAATTATGGCTTCCTTCCTTTTCGGGGATGAAAAGATTCAAACGGGGGAAGAATGTAATATCCCAGAATTTTTGTCATCTGTTAATTGATAATTAGCAGAATTTAATTTATTTAAAGAATGATTTGAAAATTAAAACAAATAAAATTTTAGTAATAAAAAGATATCGGGATGTATTTAAAAATATAATAATATTGAAATATAAATATCTGGAAATAATATATATTGATAGATATGTGAAAAACTTTATTATATTGGAATTTTAAGTATGTAATTGCTCGAGTATATAGGTATATTTGTATACCTAAAAAATAATTTGAAAGCATCTGATTTGAAAATAATAATAATAATAATAATAGATACAAGATTTTAGTTTTTATATATATATATATATATATTCATAACTTTTGAAATTAAATAAATTCTTTTTTTTAGAAGTTCTTTCTTTTAAAAATGCATTCGAACTAAGCTATAAATATACATAAGTTTAAAATATAAAACATAATAGTCCAAATTTGAATAGGATTTGATGAAAGATTTAATATGCATTTGAAGATAGTACATTTTTTCTTAGTATGTTTACATATTAAAAAAAAATGAATGATGATCTATAAATTAATTAAATGAGAGGAGTTAATTATAAAATTTAATAAAATTTACATAAGGGTTAAAAAAGAAAGTTATGAAATTAAATTTGAATAAGGACTTAAATACAATTAACTTAACAAATGACATTTGTAAAACTATGTATATGAGAAATAAACACTTGTAAGCTTATGAAAACAAGTGGCTAAATATTTTCTCTAATAGAAATTTCAAATAATAAGAAAAGGAAAAGAAAAAAAGGGTGGGGGAAACTGTTCGTTTCAAAATTTTCTTCCTACCTCATTTTCTTAACCAAAACCAAAATCGAAGAGAGGTTTAACAGTAAACAAATCTAAGAAGCAAACAATTATCATTTTCCTCTAGTTTTCAAATCTGAAGCCATAAACCATTTTAAATCAAAGTAAAAAATCAAACAAACAAAACTGAGCATCTCTTCGTGAGCAAGGACCTGAAAGTATTAGCCTGGAATCATTTTTTTAAGACTGTAGGCAAAGATCAATCAAGTGCAAACCTGTGTATACCTCAAACTCAAGTTTAGTCAATTCAAGATCAGGAATTGCAGATCAACAAGTTCAAACTAAGAATCAGCTCCAGGCTTCTCTGTTTTTGAGGTGAACAGGTGACGCAGCGGATAATTAACAACACGAAATGAATCGATGAAAGTAGCAATCAGTGGATTGAAGATACTGAAATGCCCAAATTCGTTGATCACAAAGATACCGAATTCTAGCTATCCTCATCATGTTGATCGCGCACGATACCGTGAAAGAAGATCTTCAATTCTTCAAGCGTTGATAAACGCACTTGATTCCGCGAATCGGCTTCAACAATCGTTGATTCGAGCGCACTCGAATAACCGAAAGTGGAGATAGGAGATTACACTCAACTACCAATTTAAGATGAAAGCACACAGCAATCAACAAGAATTTTATTCAAAAATCAACCCCCTAAAATGTACAACACACTCTCTATTTATAGCATTTCACTTCCCGTCCCTTAAGTCGCACTCGACTTACGACTCATCATAGGTCGCTAGCGGCTCAACATCACACGACTCTTTTATTACTTGACCTAAGACAGTAAAACACTAGTACATCACGACATACGACTTAAAGAAGGTCGTCTTCGACCTAACACAACGTTACATGCAACTCAACAAACCCAGTATATGACCTACGACTTAGTTTAGGTCGTACGCGACCTATCATCCAGCGACTCAACAAGTTACAAAGCAGAATTACAAACACCTGGCCCAAGATACAACGCACGCGACCTACGACTTAAAAGAATAAACGACTCACGACTCAGCAGTTACAACATATGGCTATATTACGAGATACAACATCTGCGACTTACGACCTAAGTTAGGTTGTGCGCGACCTATCTTAAGTCGTGAACTCCTTCCTTCAGCTTAAACCGCTTCCTGCTTTGACCCGCTTCTCTTCTCTGCTCTTGTTAACTCGTACGCGACCTAAGTGCTTGTTATCTCGTGCCACTTCTTCGTTAGGTCGTAGCTCCCCCTCACTCGACCTGTTAAGTCGTGGACGACTCATGTTAGGTCGTGGACGACTCATAGCTGCTTCCTTAAGTCGTGTACGACTTGACTCTTGAAGAATTTTCTGTTGCGTATTTTCCTCTCTGTACTGAGCTGCATCATCCTCCCCTGGTTGAGAAAAATTCGTCCTCGAATTTGTAAATTCTTCTACCTCAGCTTGTTCATCTCCATAATATGGGACAAGATGCTTAACATTGAACACGTCAGAAGTGTACACATCCTTTGGCAGCTTCAACTTATAAGAATTTTCATTGATCCGTTTCACAATTTCTACAGGACCAATTTTTCTGGCTTTCAATTTGTTATAAGTGCCTACTGGAAAACGATCCTTCGTTAACACAGCATATACCATATCTCCTTCATTAAATTCAACACTTCTTCGTTTCAAATCTGCAACTCTCTTATATTTCTCATTCGACTTTTCCAATCGTTCCTGAATGGTTCTATGACATTCCGTCAAACTTTCAACAAAATCACCAGCTCGTTTAACCGTCCCCTTCGGTTGTGGTACTACCGCCAAATCCAACGGTCCCCTTGGCAAACTTGAATATACAATCTGAAATGGACTAAATCCCGTACTACGATTCACTGTATGATTATGAGCAAACTCTGCCTGGCATAACTTCATATCCCAACTCTTCAGATTGTCCTTCACAAGACACCATAGTACATTCCACAGTGATCTGTTAACCACCTCCGTTTGTCCATCAGTTTGCGGATGATAAGCGCTACTAAAATTCAACTTCGTTCCGACCATCTTTCACAAACTTAACCAAAAGTGACTCAGAAAACGAGTATCTCTATCCGATATAATAGATTCTGGTAATCCATGAAGTTGATAGATCTTCTTGAAAAATAACTGAGCAACATGAACAGCATCCGCCGTCTTCTTACAAGCAATAAAATGTACCATCTTCGAGAAACGATCCACCACAACATATATCGAGTCATTTCCCCTTTGCGTTCTCGGCAAACCCAGCACGAAATCCATGCTAATGTCTACCCATGGTTTTGTAGGTACAGGTAAAGGCATATACAAACCCGCATTTGTTGCTGTCCCTTTCGAAACTTGACAAACATGGCATCTCTGAACAAACCATTCAACTTCCTTCCTCATCGATGGCCAATAGTAGGATTGAGAGATTAACTGCAATGTTCGGTCTCTACCCACATGTCCTTCCTCATGAAGCTCCTTTACTATCTTCATTCACAAGCTACAATCCGGTACACACAATTGATTTCCCTTAAATAAGAAACCATCAAGCAACACAAATTCATCAGAACTTCCCTCCTTGACTTTCTCAACAAATTTCTTAAAGTAAGGATCTTCTTCAAGCAACTCTGGCAATAGTTCAAAACCTGTCACCTCAACTTTCATTGTTGTTAATAAATGACTCCTCCTACTCAAAGCATCAGCTACACGATTCGTCACCCCCGACTTATGTTTCACAACAAAAGTAAGCTGCTGCAAATAGGCAATCCACGATGCATGTATCGATGAAATCTTATCCTGCCCTTGCAAATGCTTCAAAGCTTCATGATCAGTGTAAAGAACAAACTCTTTCTGAAATAGATAATGTCTCCAGTGCTTCACAGCTTGAATAATTGCATAAAATTCAGCATCATAAGTGCTATATCTCAACTTAGCTCTAGATAACTTCTCACTGAAATAAGCAACTGGTCTTCCTTTCTGACTCAAACCTCCACCAACCCCAACCTTCGATGCATCAGTATGTAATTCAAACAACAACTGAAAATCCGGTAAAACTAGAATTGGTGCTGTCGTCAATAGTTCCTTCATCTTCTCAAAAGCAACTCCCGCTTCCTCTGACCATACAAACTGTTTCCCTTTCATGCAATCAGTAACTGGAGCCATCATGCTACTAAAGTGTGGAATGAATCTTCGGTAGAATGACGCTAGCCCATGAAAACTTCTCACTTCCGTAATTGTCTTTGGCTGTGGCCAATTCCTGACTGCTTCAACTTTATTCTGATCCACCTGTATACCTTCTCCTGACACAACATATCCCAGAAATAAAACACTATGCGTCATGAACACGCATTTCTTCGTAGCAGCATAAAATTGTTCCTCACGAAGAATAATCAAAACCTTCCGCAAATTCTCTACATGCTCCTCTATACTTCCACTATATATCAGAATATCATCAAAATATACCACCACGAATTTCCCAATGAATGGTCTAAAGATTTGATTCGTCACCCGCATGAACGTACTAGGTGCATTTGATAAACCAAATGGCATAACCAACCATTCGTATAGACCCTCCCTGGTTTTAAAAGCAGTCTTCCACTCATCACCTGGTCTAATACAAATTTGATGATATCCGCTCTTCAAATCAATCTTCGAAAAGATAGTAGCCCCACTCAACTGATCTAGCAAGTCATCTAACCTCGGCATTGGGAATCTGTATCTCACAGTAATCTTATTCAACGCTCGACTGTCAGTGAATATCCTCCATGTCCCGTCCTTCTTTGGTACTAACAAAGCTGAAACCGCACAAGAACTTAGACTTTCCTGCACACGTCCCTGCTCAAGCAACTCTTCCACCTGCCTCCTCAACTCTTCATGTTCCTTCGGACTCATTCGATAATGTGGTCTATGCGGTAATACTGCTCCCGGAACAAGATCAATTTGATGTTGAATGTCTCTCAGTGGCGGTAACTCCTTAGGCAACCCTTCTGGAAATACATCTTCAAATTCTTTCAAAACTGGCTTCGCTTCTTCTGGAATTTCAACCTCTTCATTACACTCTCGCCCAATCAACAAAAAGACTTCAGGCTCTTCTTCAACTTCTTTAACAAACTCCTTCAAAGATAATAAAGTTTTCAACTCTTCAATCTCCTCTAGCTTGCTTTCCTTCTGTTGTTGCTTCTTGGGAACTAAAGTGATTTTAGTACCTTCAAACATGAAAATATAGCTATTAGCACGACCATCATATTGCACTGCTCTATCAAACTGCCATGGTCTTCCCAACAACAGATGACACACATCCATGTCTACAACGTCACACCAAATTTCATCTTTGTACTTCTTTCCAATAGAAAATTTCACACAAGCTCTTCGACACACCTTCACTTCACCACCCTTCCTTAACCATGCTAACTTGTACAGTTTAGGATGCTTCTCAGTTTTCAAGTTCAACTTCTTTACTGCTTCTGTAGAGATAATATTGTCACCGCTTCCAGCATCAATAACGAACTTGCAAACCTTCCCCAGAATAGTGCATGTCGACTGAAAAATATTACTTCTTAACCAACTAGTATCATCCTCTTGCTTCGGTGTAAGACAAGACCTCCTCATCATAAGATTACAAACCTCATCTCCGGACAATAAATCTTCCTCCTCAACTGGTAATGAATTAGAACATTCTGCATCTACTTCCTCTTCTTCAATCTCTACTACCATGGCTCTCTTCTTCGGCTTCGGACATTCATTGCTTTTGTGACCCAACTCCTGGCAATTATAACATCTGAAACCACTGTTAACCTTCGTCTTCGCAACTTCATTCACAACTGGTTTACTGGTAGGTTTAGAAACATTAGAACTTCAACTGGCACCCTTTACTGGATTATTGGAATTAGTAAACACACCACCTCCACGCCTTCCCTGCTTCTCCCAAGCCAACGCTTTCTGATGTGCTTCTGCAACAGATCTCGGATCAAACATATTAACCATATCCTGGATCTGGATTCTCAGTCCTCCAACAAATCTAGCAGTTAGCTGTTCTTCCGTCTCCATAATATCATTCCTGGCAATGAGTTGGTAAAATTCATCTGCATAATCATTAACTGACTTCGTCCCTTGCCTCAGATTCTGCAACCTCTGGTACATAAGTGATTGATAGTTGTAAGGTAAAAATGTAGCTCTCATCATCTTCTTCATCTTCTCCCATGATTCAACCTTTGACTTTCCCATTCTCTCCCTTGTAAGTTTAGTTTGCTGCCACCACGCCAAAGCTCTTCCCCTCAACCTAGTAGCAACCAACTTCACTCGACGATCTTTAGGAACCTCCTTGAAATCAAAGATCTCCTCTACATTTGACAACCAGTCTAAGAATTCTTCAGCAACCATTCCACCCTTGAACTCTGGAATTTCCATCTTCATACCCGATTCCCATCGACGATCATCATCTACATCGCGATATGAATTTCGAATTTGGTCTCGATCTCGATAATGAATGCTAGCTCTATCACCCTCTTCATCAAAATCAAATGTACGTCTATATCGATCTTGACCATCAACATCCCTTTGATCACGCATGTCTCTTCTACTATGTCTCTCTTCATCTCTATATGGCTCATTTTCAAACTCTCGTGGAGTTCTCCTCTCTTCATGTCCATAGTCATGGTGATCTCTCCTTGATGAAATTGATGTTTCTCTCCTTTCTCTAAAAGATTGCGGTGATACCCTCCTCGCTTCCGTAACCGATGACGAAACTCTGTTTCCTCCATGGTTCGAGATTGGCGATCTCCTCCTTTGAGTTTGATTCAAATCATTCATCAACTTCTCTAACTTTCCAATGCCTTCATCAAATTTCTCATTAATACGTTGCTCCATTTGCTCGGCTTCTTCTCTTCTATACAATGCTTCAACATTCTGATGACGATTAGCTCTTCTCGGCGGCATGATTGAAAACTTCTCAAAAACTTCAACAAATACTTCAAGACTTTCAACACAAGTCAAACAAATCTCGGCTCAATTCAACTTGGCTCGGCCTCAACTTTGCAACGACCCAAAGTTAGGTCGGTTTCGACTCAACAAAGCACGCACGGCTTAACACTTCAAACAATGATACCAAAATGATGCTCGGCCTATACTTAGCACAATGTTATGTTTGGCCTTCACACTTTGACACAAATCAACTCAAACAACTTCCACACTTTGATCCAAAATGAAATGGATCGAAAACTACAAACTTGTTGCAACCTCGCGATGAACACGATGAACACCAAACTTCAAACTCCTTGGCTCCAAGACTCGTCTTAGCCATGATTGGCTAAGTCAACCTCTGATACCAAACTGACGCAGCGGATAATTAACAACACGATATGAATCGATGAAAGTAGCAATCAGTGGATTGAAGATACTGAAATGCCCAAATTCGTTGATCACAAAGATACCGAATTCTAGCTATCCTCGTCACGTTGATCGCGCACGATACCGTGAAAGAAGATCTTCAATTCTTCAAGCGTTGATTAAGCGCACTTGATTCCGCGAATCGGCTTCAACAATCGTTGATTCGAGCGCACTCGAATAACCGAAAGTGGAGATAGGAGATTACACTCAACTACCAATTTAAGATGAAAGCACACAGCAATCAACAAGAATTTTATTCAAAAATCAACCCCCTAAAATGTACAACACACTCCATATTTATAGCATTTCACTTCCCGTCTCTTAAGTCGCACTCGACTTACGACTCATCATAGGTCGCTAGCGGCTCAACATCACACGAATCTTTTATTACTTGACCTAAGATAGTACAACACTAGTACAACACGACATACGACTTAAATAAGGTCGTCTCCGACCTAACACAACGTTACATGCAACTCAACAAACCCAGTATACGACCTACGACTTAGTTTAGGTCGTACGTGACCTATCATCTAGCGACTCAACAAGTTACAAAGCAGAATTACAAACACCCGGCCCAAGATACAACGCACGCGACCTACGACTTAAAAGAATAAACGACTCACGACTCAGCAGTAACAACATACGGCTATATTACGAGATACAACATCTGCGACTTACGACCTAAGTTAGGTCGTGCGCGACCTATCTTGAGTCGTGAACTCCTTGCTTCAGCTTAAACCGCTTCCTGCTTTGACCCGCTTCTCTTCTCTGCTCTTGTTAACTCGTACGCGACCTAAGTGCTTGTTATCTCGTGCCACTTCTTCGTTAGGTCGTAGCTCCCCCTCACTCGACCTGTTAAGTCATGGACGAATCATGTAAGGTCGTGGATGACTCATAGCTGCTTCCTTAAGTCGTGTACGACTTAACTCTTGAAGAATTTTCTGTTGCGTATTTTCCTCTCTGTACTGAGCTGCATCAACAGGTGAGTAAGCTTGATAAATATATGATTCTTGAACAAGTACGCATTGATCTTATAAGTATGATCTGAAATTATCTGTGCATGTTGTTTTAAAATAATTTTAAGTATAAATATATGTGTGTTAGCAAGTTTTAACTGTCTGGAATATGAAATGGAAATTTCTGTTCAAATTTAACAGTGAGTAAACATCTTGTTTTTAAGAACTTAAGTAGGATAAAAATTGTTGCTTAAGTGGTTGCTGAGACTGGAATATCTACATGTGATTATAGTTGTATATAATTCTATAAGTATGGTTGTGTTTAATTTCTACATGCCTGAAATTGGCTTTCCTCTGTTCATTCATGTTTACATATTTTTATAATAAACAAAATTCAAGCTTTTCATATAAACACTTTGAAGCTTTGAATTTAAAACAAACTAGCTAGGTTATTAACTCATCTACTTATGAAAATATGTTTAAGCAGATTAAGATTTGAGATTACCTAAAGCTAAAACATTACTGTAAAAAGTCCTATAATGTAATAAATAAAATTTTGAATTTTATTGATTCATATACATGCATTGAATCAGCATTTAAAATTATGATTTTTAAATCAAAAATCCAGATTTTTAAAAATGGATTGAATATGGATTTGGGGTTTGTTTGAAATTTGGGTTTTTGTAATTTGCCGATTACCCACGCTGTAATTTGGTTTGAAACTTGGGTCGAAGCATGCTTGTGAATCATGAAAGAGGGGAAAAATGTTCAAGATTTTTTTCCATCGGCCGTGGTGATGGATTTAGATCGAAGTAGGGTTTTGCTTGTGTTTGTGGCTAGGCTTGGTTGCCGTGATCGTTGCGACTTAAATCTATGACCGGAAGTGATCGCGATGGTGCAGAAATGAGGCTCATGTTGTGGCAGTTCTTTGGTTAGGACGGCGAGGTGTAGCGGCATCAAGATTTCGGTGGTGATTGGATTTTTGGTTCGAGTTGTTTACTGCAGTTTTTGGTTCGAATGATCGAATTTGATTCGCTTGCTTATTTTCGATCTAAGCTTAAGGGGGTACTTGCGAGTGATTTTGTGACCATAGTTGATCGTTGCGCAGATCGCCAGTGGCCGGAGATGGTGTGCAACGTGCACCGTGTTTGGATCTGTGCACTGGAAAATGGAGCTTTAGGGAAGACGATTGGAAACTCGAAGCAACATTCGCGTTATTCTCACGAAGGACTCGAAGAATATGGAGCAGGGTTTTGCTTCGGGGTCGGCATGGGGTTTTTAGGTGTTTTACTCGAGTTTTGTTGGGTGGTGATTTTTAGATAAGTTCTGATTTATGATTTGAAACTAAAATCTGAAACAAGATTTTTAAACAAAGTTTGAAATCAGATTTTTTAAATATGGATTCAAATTTACTTTTGCATCCTAGTTTAAAATAAATAAAAATTATGAAATTTAAATGTTTAAAACAACTTTAATGTTAAAGTGTATATTTTATAAAATGTTTTGAATATAAATGATTTGGTTTAAAATTCTGATATAAAATTCTTTTATAAAGGTAAATGTTTTTCAGCATTTGATTTTAAAAAGGTTTTAACTTGGTTAAATTTGTTAAAGTTAAATCTGTAATTATTTCAAATCTTTAATTTGAAATGAAAGTTAAAAATGAATTTGTAAGTAAACTGTTTTCAAATATGTTCGAGAATGATAATTAAACCATTAAAAAAATGATGTTTATTATAAAGTTAATTAAGATTTAATGATTTGTAATTCATTAAATAATTTAAGGTAATTAAAATGGTTAAATTAATAAGTTAATTAATTAATGATTTGAGTCAATTAATTAAGTAATTAAGGGTTTAAATTAATAAATTAAAGATTTATTAATTTATTATTTAGAATCATTAATCAGATAAGATTGGATTATTAATTAATGATTAGGAATTAATTAATCAAGTGATTAAAGAATAATTAAGTTAAAATTTGGAAATTAATTATATAATTAGAAGTTAGATAAATTTGTAATTAAGGATTAATTACTCAAGGTTAATTATAGTTGATTACTTAGAAAAGTAATTAAAGGTTTGGTTAATATAGTTAATGAAGATCATTAATTAATTGTTATCAAATGATTAATTAATGGAATTAATTAGAGATAATTAATTTTATTAATTAATTAAGGATACTCAATAGTGAATCTGGAAAGTATAATTACTCAATGTAATTTATAAAAGTGTAATTACTTGGTAAAGTAATTAATAATTAATTACAGGATGTAATTAATAAAGGGATGATTTATAAAGTGGTAGTAATTTGGGTTAAATTACTTTGTGGAATTAATAAAGGTTAATTAATCAGGGAATTAATTAGAGATAATTAATTAGGAAGTAATAAATTTTATTTGATGAAGTAATTAAGGGTAGTTAATTACTGTTGTTATTAATCAAGGGTGATTAATAATTATGGTTAGTGATTAATTAATAAAGTAATTAAAGGTTAATTACTGTATTTGGTTAAGGATAATTAATTTGTGAAATTAATTAAAGGTTAATTACTTAAAGGTAATTAAAGGATAAATAGAATGATATTGGAAGCCTTGATTAATTGTTATCCCTAATAGGTGGTTCGTGATGCTATGTGGTATGATTTGTTTGATTTGTGAAGGTGTGGTTATCTTTTGATGATGAATTACTGTGACATCCTGCATTAAAAGTAGAATTGTATTCCACTTGAATAATTTTAAGTTAAGTTGGCAACGGTTTCGAAGAGACCGGAGTCGGGTATTAGAGAATACCCGAAACCACTTCGATTCTTTATAAATTGATATGTGAAATTAGTAGGCTGAAATGGAATGATTTAAGTGGATTGAACCATTTAATCTAAGTCCTGGAGCTTAGGAATTGATGTGTAAAATAGGTGATGTCTATAATAAATTATGGAGTTGTAAATTGATATAAGTTACCCTGGGTTTATTTAAGTTGTATACTTTTGTATTCCGTGCTAGATGAGTTTACTCACGCTGGTTTCCAGCCTGATCCGGGTGTTACTTTGATGTAATGCTTGGGTCAGACCAAGTATTACAGATTTTCAGGTAAGGACGTTCTGGAGCTCAGGAGACGAGCCGGATGGCAGGAACGTATGAGGTGTTTCGCTGTATTTATCTGGGACAAGTTAGTTTTAATTGTCCGGTATTTGTATAATGATGTAACTCTGATGTATAAAGATATAAGTGTAATGATATAGTTCTTCTTGTAAAACTATTATTTATGTGATATTATATTTTATCCGCTGCGAATGTGAGATTGTGTGTTTCTTTTCTGTTCTTCTTCTATCTCTTTCTTCTTTCTCTTTCTTCTTTTTACTAACTATCTGGAGATTTCAGGATCCAAATTTCTAGACCGTTACAGAACCCGACTCTCGCGAGCTGGCATAAGGTAGCTAAAACAGGAGCGATTGACGGGCTAATGAGGTAGCACCTTCGATCGAACACATCCCTTCGATACTATACTTTGAATTTTGGATTGATTCGGTGGCCGCTTTTGATTTTTTGATTTGGGGGTGTGGCTCGAGGTGGGCGGTAGCTGCAGCTACGCATTACCACCGGCCCGGAAGCGTAATTGGTATATCTACCCTGGCATTGCCTAGTTGTGCCGTGTCACCTACCCTAGCATGCCTTGTGCGAGTTTGATTTGTGTCGTACCTATGGAGTATCCTCTGGTAGCCTCCCGATCAGGAGGTATTACGGTACTGTATAGACTATTGGCACTATTACGTGTTAAGGGCTATTTGGGTAACCCCTTAACACTATTTAAAAGTAAGTTTATTTTACAATAAACATTATTATAATAGCGAAATTTTACTACATAGTAAATAGTTTAATGGATCCTTAGGAGATGTGAATCCCGAGCATCTCTTAAGTTAATGCACTCACGTTAGACACTGGATAGGTGATGTCAAATCCCGTAAACATCTTTGATGCCATTACACTTATATTTATTTCTGTTGAATTAACTTACATAAAATATTTTAGTTCTGACTCGAGTGTTTTGTCTTTTCAATTCGTTCGGGTCAGCCTGAGCATTCTAGGATTTAAAGGCCTTAAATCTAGAGGATGAAGACGAAGAACTATTATTACTATTTGTTATATATTCCACTACACCATTGTATTCCGCTGCATTATTAATATTCTCTGGTATGCATAACTTTGATATGCATTGTATAGGTATAATCAAATGTTTTGTAAAACAGATTAATGAACTGTTTAATTAATTATTATATTTCATCGTTCCGCTACAAGATTCTATTTTATTTTTATTTCTTTCTCTATTTTCTTATTTACCCCAAACAATCCGCCCTTTTGTATGATTTGGGTCTGATGTGCGGGGTTTATCGTCAATTTAAACCGTACAAAATGGCGGAATGTTTCAACGCAACATTTAATAAGTGCTATTGTAGCTGAAATTTACAATGTTTTGGAAATTTTATAATTAAATGAATAATCTTAGAAATGTTACAACTTTGAAATAAATAGTTATTGACCTTGAATTTAAATGGTTTAAGTGAAGATTATTTTAAAGGTGTTATGATTTCTAGGTATTATGATTTTCAAAAGAATAACATTTCCAAAGGGTTATGATGTTAAGTAGTATGATTTCCAAATGATAACATTTCTATATTATTATGATTTCAAAGTAACATGGGTTCAAAGTGTTGGTTTCAAATTTGTCATAACTTTGAAACTACCTTGGTTTTGGAAATGAAATTTTTGGAATTGTATTTAACTAAAAATTGTCTCTAAATATTTAATTTGAAACTTATTGAAATCGAAGATTTAAAAATATGACTTTATAAAGTGGTTTGGGTTAAGATGATTTAAAGGAATATTTCAAGTTTAATAAATTGAAGGAAACATTCATTGATTTGGAAATGTGGATTTTATTTGATGGATATATTGGTTTGGTTTTGAAATGAAATAATATAGTATTTAGTTTTGAAATGGATATTATTTTGGAAAGTAATGGTATTTGTTTTTAAATGGTTTTGGAATAGAAATGTTTTGAAACAAATATCCATGGGTTATAATAACGGTTGGTTATTGAAGAGACCAGGATCAGAAGTCGTCATACTCTCTGCCAACCCCGAAAATCACTTTAACAACCGTGTACGCGGTGGAGATTCCAAAATCATGTAGAATGATGGTAAGGTCCTATCAAAGTATGAATGTGGACCCGACTCTTGTGAGTTGGCATAAGGGGGCTAAAATATGAGCAATTTCGGGCCAATGAGGTAGCTACTCTAATCGGACACACTGCTTCGATATTATATTCTGACTTTGAGATTGATTTGTTGGCCACTTTTGATTTTTGATTTGGGGGTGTGGCTCGAGGTGGGTGGTAGTGGCTGCTACGCGTTACCACCAGTCCGGATAGTAATTGGTATATCTACCCTGGCATTGCCTAGTTGTGCCGTGTCACTACGAGTTTGGATTTCTCTCGTATCCCGTGGAGTATCCTTTAGTGGCTTCCCGATCAGGAGGGACTATGATACTGGATGGACTACTGGGACTATTACGTGTTAAGGTGGAAAATGTAAAGCCTTAACGCTATTTAACAGTAAGTTTATTTTACTTATAGGCATTATTATAATAGCGAAATATAACTGCATAGCAAATAGTTTAATGGATCCTTAGAGGATGGGCGATCCCAAGCATCCTTTAAGTTACTTGTACCTTATATTACAGTTCACTTGAGTTGGTTCACGTTGTATAAGTATGTATGTCCTGACTCGAGTGTTTTGTGTTTTTTTTTATGCTCAGGTGAGACTGAGTGATACAACATTTGAGACTCACCTTCGGAGTTGGAGCTTTGTTTGAAGATCCAGCTATATTTTTCGCTTTCAGTCATTTAGTTGATTCCAGGGATGTATTCTGATTTGTACTCGTTTATCGTATTGGAACTTCTGTTGTATCTTGTATAACTCTGATGTACATGTTTAGTAGCTTCATGAACTACTATTTCTTTACTTCCGCTGTCTTATATTACTCTATGTCTCTGATCTGTGACTGATTTATTTACTGCGTATTTTGTGTTTTTCTAAATTTAAATTAACAATTCGGTATTTTGAGCTATTCAAGTCAGGCTTTTGTGGTTTTATCGTCGATTTGAATGGTCCAAAATTGTGGGTTGTTACAAACAACTAGTTGAAGCTACATAATAAGAGAGCTTCATTACCCCTAAATTGAAAGGGTTCATCCTCTCATATTTGTCATTTGATTAACAAATGTAGCTTGCAACATGAAATAAAAAGAAAGCAAAATGAAAGCTAAATGGAAGAAGAGAACTAATTGACTAGAATTAACACTAATCTAATTTGCACGAAACTAAATCTACATTACAAACATTAAAGTAAATGAGCATGGAAAGGAAAGAGCATGTATTAAACTTCAATAAAAAGGAAATTACATGAAAATAAAATGAATGGCTAAGTTGCCATGAAAATAGAACAAAGAGGGCTAAGCTAAAATAAGTGAAGAGATGGCCTCCATAAGAGGGCTTAAGAGAAGGTAGAAGAGATTACATGAACATAATAGGTTATTTATACAAGCATGAACCCCTAATCCATAATTTGGGGAATGCCAAACTACCTTTGAGAAAATGTGGAGGCCAAGTAATCATTAGCTTCTACTAATCATCATTTAAGTGTACGTGAAGCCATTAATTCCATAAGCATGTGCATTGGCCTCTAATTTGTACATTGAGGTAGGTGGGCAGGTGGGGTCCTCCATGTTGTTCACTTTGAATTATTTCCATCTTCATTCCTTTGTATTCATTTTGTACATGCATGTGTCTTCATGAAACCACTCCTATTTGAGATCAAATTCCTACACAAATATATATAAATTTCCAATTAATTTTTATCAAAGAAATATATGCACACAAATGACCGTTTTGCCCTATATGAAGATGGATATGTGAAAATTTGGAATTACTATGATTTTGGTTAAAAAAAGTTAAAAAAACCCAATATGATCATTTATTTAATTTAAATAGAATAAATATGGTGGTAAAAATATGCGCATTTACGTGCACATCAGCTGGCGCCTTATGCAAACATTATAGTCAAAATTCCCATGCACCCTTTTGGCCTAAACAACAATTACATACTAAACTATGTATGTTCTATTTAAATCCACATTTAAACGCCTAGCGATATCGTATATCGATCAATATATTTGTAACTATTATAAAAAAACTATTTAACATTATTCAACACATCAAATATAAAATTTTCTAATTAATATTTAAGAAATAGTAAATAATTTAATTAGTTGATAATGGTGACCAATTAATTAAATCTGATGATAAAAGGTGTATTCATCATTTTAGTTGTGCGACTCTTAAGGGTAAATTTGGTCAGCAACTAATATCAATCAATTTGAATATTAACGTTCGCATGTCACTTAGAAGGTGGTACGATATTATGGTCAAATTTATCTCTTACTCAATTTCAGTAAAATCTAATTTTACTTTGTTAAACGTTACTTGGTAGAGACAATTATTTACACCAATTCTCTTTGCCGAAATTATATCGCTTTGGACCTAAGGAAATTGGTAATGCTCAAAATTCCAATGTCGTCCACAATCAATAGTATATTCCAATTAACGTTCAGAGTATTTTACCTTTGAGTTGACTTAAGTTAACCGTGATACCAATCTCATATAACTAAGGAGACGAATTCTATCTTAAATAGTGTTTCATTTCCAATAAATCCACTGGAACCAATTATCGTCATTCATTGGACACCATGCCATGATTTGACTAAAATCAAAGTGGAACTTTCATACTGAAGATCAATAGTATTCTCATATCGAGAGAACTATGTAAATTAGTCACATTGATATTTTCTATTTGACTTTGGTTATATTAACAACTAGAAAACAATCGAATGAGTCACTACATAGCTATCTAATAATTATCCGTACATAACCTCCTGGTGCCCACAATAGTCATGAGTAATACACTGCCCAACATTTCGAGAGCAATGCATATTGTAGTCTCAATAAATGCATCGATATCCAATATTGATGCATCTTGATTAGGAATATTTAAAGCGATGTGTTTATTATATAGCGATACAAAACTCACGATTAGAACATACACATACACACACACACATATATATATAATATCACCAATAGATAAATTATCAAATTCATCCAAGCACATCAAATAATTTAAATTTAACTATTTAAATTAAATAAATCAATTCGATTGAGTGAGAAGATCTCACCTTTGACTATGCATGCAACCCATTTCCATTCCAGCTCATTTTCACAATTTTTTAAACCTTGCAACAAACAATTATATGATTTTATTAATACTCGAACTAATCGAGCAATTAATTTCTTTAAATAGATTTAATTAACAAAAATTAATTTAAACTAGTAATTAAATTTTAAACCCTATTTTCCTTTAATATATTATCTTTAGGGACTAAATAAATTAAATAGGTTAATTAGACAAATTACTTACCAAATTCAGTAAATTATATATATATATATGTGTATGTATGTATGTATGTATGTGTTTGTAAAAATAAGTCGAATAGATTTTAAAAATCTAAACTTTATACAAATCTCTATATTTATTTCCTTTCGGACTACATATATATAAATGAATGCCGATATGGATTTCAAAGACAAATTTTAAATAATCTCTTCAACACTTAAAATCCTATATATATATTTTAAAACCTTTTCTACTCAAATATTTTTTTTCTACATGCATAATATATATAAATTTAAAACTACATATATGATTCCACCGTGTGTGTGTGTGTGTGTGTGTGTATTCGAAACAGTTTATCTAAACTATATACATAATTTTTTCAGATTAATAACCGAAATTCAGAAAATAAATTAAGAAATTAATTTATACAATTGTACCTTACTGCCCAAAATTTCCATCGACGGACCCTACCAGGTATCACGCGATCACGAACCTCAGCCTTGTTGGAATCTCGATTTTGATTACGACAAGCTATATAAAATATTATGTGAATATTAACCATCATTGCAAGAGATTTGTTGCAAATTCCTTTTCAGATGTTCAAGCTGAGTATGGTGTATCTAGAGTCTGTACTTTACTTAAAAATTTGTTAAAATCTCTCCTGAAACGATATATATATATATATATATATATGCACACACATGCACATACATGCACAAAGGTCAAAACTCAGACGTTTGAAATCATTCATTCAGACGTCTGAATGCTGAAACCTGAATATTATTTCACAATATTAGACGTCTAAATGACAAATTTTAGACGCCTGAATGTAGTCAAAATTTGCCTAAAAGCTTGCTGTTTGCGTTTCAATCTAGTTTAGAAGTCTGGATTTTTTAATTCAGACGTTCGAATATTTCCAACTGCTATTTTCTTGAAAAGTCACTTGTCTTCGCCGAAGAGAAACAATTTCAAAATCAATGGTTGCACCTGTTCTTTTCAACGTAACTTTTCATCTATAGTTGCATCTCTTTATACACTATTAATAGATTACAGAATTTAACAAACAATTCAACGAATTTACTTTTAGCATTCTTGAACTCTCATTTATTCTCAAGCTTTCAAATTGCACTCAAATTGCTTACGTACTTTGATCATTAATCACTTTATCTTCCATAATTCTCATAGCACATCACACTATATATCATAAAGGAGAATATTATGGGAATGTACTTAATTGACTTATCAATGTTATTTAAGAACACACTACAGTCAGATACATTTGTTATTTGTAAAGAAGTCCTATTCGGTTGCTCAGGAAGTTGAAGTCCTATTCGGTTGCTTAGGCGGGTGAAGTCCTATTCGGTTGCTCAGGTAGTGTAAACTTATTCCTTCGGGTTAAGTGAGCATTGTTGTAGTTGAAATTCCAAAAGGAGTCTGGGATTGGATGTAGAACGGGAAGTTCGAACCAGTATAAAAATTCCTGGTGTGTTTGCTTTATTTTACTTATTCACATTGCTATAATATCTTAGTTTATTTCCTCACTAATATAGTATAATTCCATATAGCATGTGTGACGCCCCACCTCTATACCCACGCTAGACAAGAACACTACGGAGTAATGTTGTCAACTAGCACGGAGAATAAGGCTGTTGAGGAGCGACCATCCATGTAATTTCTTTGCGCGAGCATCGATATGTCGGATAGTATAACATGCATTTCTTTATCAAGAGGGAAATCCGACCTACCGACACAAACTCAAAGCTACTACACAGTGGCTATAATATCTTCGGAAACAAATACAGAAATAAACATAACATAAATCAGTCACAGACAATTCATATCACAAAGGCGGAAGAAGATATGAATATATAACTAACACATGAAAGTGTATATCAGAGTAGTGGTCAAAAAGATCCACAATAATACAAAAGAGTAGCAACACGTGCTATACAAAAGAATACATCTATGAGTCCATATCTCAAGTGTATACAACAATATAAACTACTAATCTAAGTAGTTAGCCAAAAGATCATATGATAACCCCAGAAGAGAAGTCAAACAGAAGCACCTGTAACATCTCGGTCTGACCCGAGTATTATTTAAGAAGAAAATAATAAACAGATCAGTCTAGCTATAAATATCAGAAGAAATGATATAGAATAAGAGATATGACTAAACGTATAATAATCACAATGCCAAGCTGTGATAAATAACTAATTGAAAAATCAATAAGAGATTAATCAATATCGCAAAGATCTTTTCAAAGATAAAAAGGAATGTCATACTCCTAATTTCATTCACCAAGCCATAATAAATGACATATATATCAATGTCAATCGTAAAAGTTGGTGAAACATAAATTCCAGAATTCAACACACGAAATCCAGAAATCACAAGAAAAGGATGGCCAAGACATTGATGTAGTGCAAACGGTACACCCAATGTATCAAAAGCAAAGACATTGATGTAGTGCAAACGGTACATCCAACATATCAAAAGCATATCATTGATGTAGTGCAAACGGTACATCCAATGAATCAAAGCAAAGACATTGATGTAGTGCAAACGGTACATCCAACGTATCAAAAGCATATCATTAATGTAGTGCAAACGGTACATCCAATAAATCAAAAGTAAAGACATTGATGTAGTGCAAATGGTACATCCAACGTATCAAAAGCATATCATTAATGTAGTGCAAACGGTACATCCAATGAATCAAAAGCAAAGACATTGATGTAGTGCAAACGGTACATCCAATGTATCAAAAGTATATCATTGATGTAGTGCAAACGGTACATCCATTGAATCAAAAGCAAAGACATTGATGTAGTGCAAACGGTACATCCAATGTATCAAAAGTATATCATTGATGTAGTGCAAACGGTACATCCAATTAATCAAAAGCAAAGACATTGATGTAGTGCAAACGGTACATCCAATGTATCAAAAGTATATCATTGATGTAGTGCAAACGGTACATCCAATGAATCAAAAGCAAAGACATTGCACATGCTAGTCTAAAACATAAAAATGATCGTCATGATCATCAAGAAGTGTCAATTACAATAAGCTAGTAAATATATGAGCTTAGCTTCATGTCCCATAACCACTAGCTTAACTTAAATATTTACGAACAAATTGTAGATCTCCACTAGAAAATTGTCACAAGAGATTCAATTGAACAAGTCCAAGAATTAACCGACGAAGTAAACGCAAGCGTTTCATACCACTTGTTTTACTAAGTCGTTTAATTAGATTTTTCATATGAGTGAGGTAAAGGTTTGTATATACTAATAGATTGGAAATTGGTTTGAGAAAACGAGCTTTGTAATAAAATAGTGTTGAAATCGTTTTGATGAAAGAATTTTGATATTTACTACTAGTATTGAAACCTTTATATTTTTGAAGTGACAAATCACAAAGAAGATTGTAGGAACAATCAATCACTAAAATTCACATTCGAAGACGTGAATAAAATCCAAAGAAATCGATACCGAATCCATCAAAATGGACATTCCCAAAAATCATGAAGAAAATGTCATCAAAGTCGATAATAAGTGATAATAACAAAAGGGAATCAACACGAATCGATTAACATTGGAAAATCAATCCATAAACGCAAAATGGACTCAAACAGCAGGTTCAGTCGACTGAACAGAGTTTTCAGTCGACTGACCCTGTACATGGAAATTTTCCAGGTTCAGGAAACTTTCTGTTTCCAGGTTCAATCGATTGAACAGAGGATTCAGTCGACTGAATCATACCTGGAAACTTTCGGGTTCCAGGTTCATTCGACTGAACAGAGGATTCAGTCAACTGAATCATGCCTGGGCTGTTTTTCAGCCTATTCAAATGAAGAACAAACTCTTCCAAAATGCAACCGGACGAACGTTGGCTCTAAGGGTTTATGCCAATCGGCAACCCAGCCTTATATGCTCCTCGATGCATCACCAAAAGCATGATCAAACACCCATAAAAGGATTTTCACACAAATTTGACTTAAAAACCCAAAAATTGGAATATTCACAAAACCAATCCAAATCAAGAGCAAATGCACATGAAGAAGTGTTAGGAATTCATACCCAACAACCAAAGATAATTATAGTCATAGATGTGAGATAAAAATCTCACCTTTGAACCCAAAACAATGAAGGAGAAGCTTTAAAACAAGCTAAGATCAATTCCTCTTCAATAACAACTCAAGAAGCTTCAACCTAAGCTTAAAAGAGAAACATTTTCTAAATTAGGTTTAGGAAATTTCTGAAATCAAAGAGAGAATGAATTGGAGAAGATGAAGAGAAAGCTTACCAATGGGTTCTCTTGAGTTTGGAGCTAGAAGATGGATTTGCTAAACGAAACTAGGGCTTAGGATTTCCTAATTCTTTTTCTCTTCCCCCATTTTTGATCAAGCTTGAATGTATTAGGAAATTATGAAGGAATGAAGAGAAAAGGGTTGGAGCTAGGTTGATAAATGGGGTTAATGGGCTGAAACCTAAACAAAGGCCCTAAGTTAAAAGTAGCAAAATTTCACTAACTCCAAACATATCAAAGTTTACACTTAAAAAGATCGCAAACGTCATTTTGAACTCAATGGGGGTGGTCTCGAGTCCCAATTCGTCTGTTTGCAAAAAGTAGCTTTTCGGACCAAAATCCGACGAACGATAAAATATTTAAATATAAAATCGATAAATATGCGGGTTGTTACAGCATGATTCGTTGTCTTTTTATTTAGTATCAGAGCAAGGTTTCATCTAACGATAACATAGTTATTTGATTCTTTGCTAATATGGATAATAACACTAGCACTAGTACTATAAGCACTAAAACCAGTTTTATAGAAGGACAATCCACTGCACGACCTCCATTTTTCCATGGTTTGAACTATAATTATTGGGCTACTCGTATGAGAATCTATATGCAATCAATTAGCTTTAAATCATGGAATATCACACAAAACGAATATACTCTTCCTATAGGAGAATAGTCCACATAGACAAACATACAAAAATTAGATGCTTCTGCCAATGCTAAAGCTATGAACATGTTATTTTATGCACTGGATAGAAATGAATTTAATCGTATTAGCATGTGTCAAACTGCTGATGAAATATGGAGAACGTTTAAAATCACTCATGAAGGAACTAACAAAGTCAAACAAAGCAAAATCTCCATGCTCAAAAATCAGTTTCAAAATTTTAGAATGAAACAAGATGACTTCATCAATGATATGTACTCCAGATTTCAAGATATCTATCATTCACTATAAGGATTAGGAGAAAAGTACACTGATTTTGATATTGTATCAAAAATCCTAAACTCTTTAACGTATGAATGGGAAAGAAAAGTCTTAGCTATTGAAGAAGCTAACGACCTCTCTACCATAAAACCTGAAGAGTTAATAAGAAATCTAATATCCTATGAAGTGAATTTGCAGGCAAAACGAGTACAGACACAAGACAAAAAGAAAATAGCTTTCCATGTTGAAGAAGAAAAGGATGAAGATTCATATGAAGAAGACCTAGCATTTATTGCCAAAAATTTCAAAAAGTTCATGAAACTCCGAAAAAACAACAAAAACAATGAAAAAAGGAACTTTCTAAGCAAACCATCATCTTCAGTTCTAGAATGTTTTAATTGTCATAAGAAAGATCATATGTAGAAAGAATGTCCAGAACAAAAGAAAAAGTGCTTCAACAAGGGAAGAAAAGGTAAGAAAACGAAAGCATTTTCTGTTACAAGGGATGATTCAGATACCTCTTCATCAGATAGCAGTAGTGACAGTGACAAAGAGCAAGCTAATGTTTGTTTCATGGATACCGAAAATGAGGTTAATAATTTTACCTTTGATGATAAGATAAAAATAAATTCAGAGCTAGTTGACACTCTAAAAAACTAAAAAGAAAATATAAGGAGACTTGTGAACAAAAGAACAAAGCAGAATTCGAAAGAGATATGCTTAAAGATGAGAAGAAAATACTAGAGGAAGGACTTGAAAAATTACAAGTAGCATACTCTATTATTAATTCTCAACTCACTCTTTCAAGTCAAGAAATTAAAACTCAAAAAGAGAAGAACGACGCTCTTGTTTTTGAAAATCATGAATTAAAGACAAAAGTAAAATTGATAGAATTAGATAATACTTGTCTCAAAACTAAGTTATATAGCATCACAATTTTTTTTTCAAACTTTAATAAAGGAAGAGAAACTCTATCTAAAATTATTAATAGCTCTCAATCTGTTTCAAGTAGGAAAGGATTAGGGTTTGTTAAGAAAGCAAAAGCTCCACCTAAAAAGAAAATTAGGAGAAATATTAATCCTACTGAAAAACAGTCAAAAAGGAATACTTACCCGAAAAACATAAGAGTTTGGGTTCCTAAAACAAACAACACTTTGATTAGGAAGAAATATATTAACACATTTTAAGAAACTGTTCATAAAAATAAAGATTACAATTTCAAATGGGATACTGAACCCTCTTGGGTTTGGTTTCCTAAGACTTTACTCTTAGGACCCTATTAAAAAGGTGGGTACCAATGTTATCTCATACCTTTTGTAGGTCCCACTCAAGAAAAGAGGAAAATGGATACTCGACAGTGGTTCGTCAAAACATATGAGAGGAGACAAAGATATGCTATCAAATATTACTTACTCAGATGCAAGCTCCGTCACATTTGAAGACAACTCAAAAGGCTATATCATCAGCAAAGGCGATGTGAGCAACAACGGTATTTCAAATTTACCTCCTATTTCAAATGTTTTACTAGTCAAAATTTTAAGACATAATTTACTTAGAATCAGCTAATTATGTGACAAAGGATTCAAAATCACCTTTTCTGAAAACAAATTTAGTATTTTTGATCAAAATCATATCTTTGAAGGAAATAGAGACAGAAATATCTACATTCTGAATAAGAAAATAAATCATAATTCAGATATGTGTTTAATAGCCAAAGAAAATGAACCTTGGTTATGGCACAAATGATTCTATCACGTTAACTTCAAAGCTATAAATAAGCTTTCTAAAATTGATTTAGTAAAAGGTCTACCAAAAATGAATTTTAAAATTGATCATATTTGTGATGCATGTCAGTTAGGAAAATTAACTAAGTCATCTTTTAAATCTAAAAAGGTTATTTCAAATTTATAACCACTTGAATTACTACATATGGATTTATTTGGACCAACGCAAGTATAATCCATTAATCATAGTAGATATGTGTTTGTAATTGTTGATGATTTTTTTGGATATACTTGGACTATTTTTATGAAAAATAAAAGTGATACTTTTTATAATTTCAAAACTTTTTTCAAAAGAATTCAAAATTTTAAAGGATTGAAAATCAAAAACATAAGGAGTGATCATGGAAGTGAATTCGAAAACGAAGCCTTTGAACATTTTTGTAAGAAGAAGGGAAAATTCCATAATTTTTCATTTCGTAGAACTCCACAACAAAATGGAATTGTAGATTGTAAAAATAGAACCCTACAAGAATGTGCAAGGACTTTGTTAAATGGAAGTATGCTACCAAAACACTTCTGTGCCGAAGCAGTTGCAACAGCTTGTTATATTTTGAATCGTATTTCTATTCGACCACTAACTAAGAATACCGCTTATGAACTTCTTAATGGTCGAAAACCAAATATTTCTTATTTTAAAATTTTCGGTTCAAAATGTTTCATTTTAAACACAAATGATCAGCTTGGTAAGTTCGATTCAAAATATGCTGAAGGAATCTTTATAGGATAATCAGATCGAAGCAAAGCTTATCGAGATTAAAATAGAAGAACCGGTATCATCGAAGAAACACTTCATGTATCCTTCGATGAAAATTTTAATCAAATACCAAGTATAAGAGATGATGGAGAATTCCTTGATAATATTACAAATACAGAAATTTCAAATTTTGAAAATAATGAAAACATGGTTTATAATAACAATGAATTAAGATCTCCACCTAGGTTTGTAACGCTTCGATTTTTTTGTTGCCGAAAAACCGAATAGTTATGGGTTTTAAAAAGAATTTAGGAAAAGAAAAAGTAGAAAAGAAGAGAAGAAGAGAAGATAATAGATAAGGTAGAAGATGGAGGGAAAAGAAAACAGAAAATTAGAAAATAGAATAGAAAAGAGAAAATAGAAAATTTTAAAATAGAGGGAAAAGTGAATAGAACATAAAGAAAATAGAACGGAACAGAAAAACAACAGAACAACAACAGAATCTCACAATTCGCAGCGGAACAACATATAATAATAAATGAATAATCTTTAAACAAAGAACTATATCAGTTATTACATTACATCACATTTCATTACATCATATCATCAGAGTGTACAACAACAACAACAAACAGTGCAGCGGAAAAAGAAATACTATATAAACTAGTAATACGCCATGCCATCCATCTTGCCTCCAGCAACTCCAGAATATCCAGAATATCCTGATAAACCTTAACTCTTGACTGCCCGTGTGGAAATTGGTGGGCACCCAGAGTTTAGGAAGGAAAACAATAAACTCCAAGTCAGTCATGTGACTGGTGTGAGAACTCAAAACAGTTTATTTATCTTTAAAATCAAAATAGAGGAATATTTTTTTAAATTCAATTCGCAAAGCTTTTAAAAATGAGACTACCATAAGGCCTCCCGCACACACACACATGCAAACGCAGAATCAGAGGAGATTTCTCCTTATGATAGTCAAAGATGCTTGATACGCATTTAAAATAACATTTGATATCATTACTAGTGCATAGTGTAGAAGAAATTCATTTTGAAAGTAGAATATAAATCTTAGCTAACATACGACCATTATCGTATGCCTACTATAGCTACCATCCAAAAAGTGGTGACCATCATAAGTGAATGATAGGTTCTACAACTAATACCGTACGAGTTTCGTATTGGGAATTGGATTTCCAACAAATGGTCAGGCCAAGGAACTTCCCATTGCCACATGAGAATGCCTCTGGAAAGACATCCCCGAGAATCAAACCAGATCTCTGCCAACACAAGGCCGGTTTACCCCTAACTGGGTAACTACTGACACGAGCACGCCATTCCCCGATCGTAAACGACCTTTCTCACGGGATCCCGAAAGCCAAAAACCACAAAGTAATAAATTCGTAGTAACCACATAAGTTAAATATCTGGGCTCCATACCATGATACAACCTCTATCCAGAAGGAAATGTACATACCCTAAAGGGTGCTACCCCTCATAACCTTGCCGCATCTTTCCTGTTTTGACCATTTCCGGGGTGTGAGGTTCGACGAAGTCACGTCCACAAAAACATACTTTATACAAAAGCCATGCTTTGGGTCAACAAATGATCAACACAATGATCACTAAGATAGACGATCAAATAAACGATCCTATCACAATAATCAACACAATGATCATTTACAGCAACACTCAGCATGTCACATTACCAAATTGGGAATATATCGCTGATAACTTCAACTATATAACCTCTGAGCTCGTACGTCTCAGAGAAG
Organism: Allium cepa; assembly: GCA_030765085.1. Classification (NCBI taxonomy): domain Eukaryota; kingdom Viridiplantae; phylum Streptophyta; class Magnoliopsida; order Asparagales; family Amaryllidaceae; genus Allium; species Allium cepa. The sequence goes on from CM060932.1 coordinate 174,078,242, forward strand.
GGTGTTAAGCTAAAAGAATAAATTCTTCGCCACCAACAGAAATATATTTGAAAGAAATCGGCTTTATATCTCAACTTGTAATGTCAGACACACAATCCATACAAGTCTGTTCCGGGATCGAACAAAACCGAAGGCACTTACAAAGAAGTCCTTGCAATCCGGATATTCACAATCCTGATCGGATTTCCCATCACATATGGAGAACTCTATACCGGAGCAACTCGTGCAGAGTAAATCGACAGGTCATCCTATCACTCTCGCAAATACCGGGTCTTCAACACCGATCTTCAATGCAATTCATAACGACGTATCACATATTCGGAATGGGTTATACGGCCCCATGGTCCTTTCCCAGTTAACCCGAATAGTGAGCGCTTATTCAAAAATAAGTGTGGCATTCACATTCAAACAAATCACATCAAATACCCATTCAAAGGGAAATATTGATAGTCGGCTATTGAACTATCAATGGATATGCACACATCACCAGATTCCAAATAATTTTCCAAATTATTTATTTTCCAAAATATCTTTACAAGATATATTATTTTCACACTTTAAAAATAAATCAATATTTATTTTTAAACAAGTTTCCCCTTTCATTTATAAATTCCTTAGTGAATTTATAATCCAAAATATCTATGAATATTCGATTTCGATCATTCATTTCAATTTATCTTCAAAAAGATAAATTCTTAAGATATTCACTTTATATTGGAAAACATTTCCATACTTACTTATTTATAAGTAATTCACAAATTTTATTTATTTTCAACACTTAGAAAATATTCAATATACTTCAATCGAAATTAAGTATATATTTCATTCTTTAAGGAAATCATTCTCTTAACATATTTATTTGGGCCAAAACGAATGTTACGTAAAACATCGTTACGACAACCCAAAATCACTAGTATAGGGATTCGAAATTAAAATAGATATATAAATCCCAATACTATACAAAACATTTCCTTTCGGAAATCATTTACTATAACAACAGTGTTATAGTCCATCATCTCCTTTTATTTCTCGAAAACGTCTATTTCAACAATTAATGTTGAAATCTATGGTTTCGAATCTCAACACAATTAAAATTTCGTTAGATCGTTTTAATTCAATTTAAACATCTCATTCAAAACATTTCCTTTAACATATTATTCATAGTTCAAAAACGTGAATATACTACGTTAACACATTTCATCCTTTTATACATTTTAATTCAAAGGATTATTCACTATTCAAAAACGTGAATATACTTCATTAACAATTTCATCCTTTTATTCATTTTATTTTAAAGTATTATTCACAGTCAAAAAACGTGAATATAACTCCATAAATAAATCATAACAATTTACTTATCAAAATAAGTCGTTTGTGAATTTATAAAACAACGTTTATAAATTCCATTTCTATTTATTTATAAAAGCTTCCTTTTTATAAATTCTTTTATTAACCTATTTCAGTTTATAACTCAATTATAAACTAAAAGTTCATATTATAAGTTAAATACTTATAAAACGATTATTTTACAAAATCGTTCTTTTTAACTTCCCAAATTATAAATCTTATAACTTATAAGATTCATTCATTTATCCAAAATCATTATTTTAATAACTTAATAAATTTTATAAACCTACTGCTTATAAAATTCCATTTATAACTTCACCGTATAAAATTCTATAAATTCCATTCAATTATGAAATTCATTTTCACTTCATTCAAACACTTATAAAAACTCGTTTTATAATATCCATATTTCAATTTATAAATATCCATTTATAAATCTCTTAATATAAATCAATTTATATTATCCTTTTAAAACATATTTAATCTCCTTTATAATTTCACCATTTTTGATTCATAAAATAATTAAATTTTATAAATCCTATATTTAAACTTTTCACAATGAATTCTAAAATCCCGATTAAACTATTTTATAAAATCATTAGCATCATATTCTCAAAAATCAGTTTTTAACTATATTTCTCAAAAATCATAATTTTTATAACATTAAAAAATTATAACGTTTATTTATTTAAAACGGATCAATTCCAAAAATTATTTTATAAAACGTATACTTTCTAAAATCACTTTTAAAATCATTTTAAAATCCCAAAATCTGGGTCCAATGATGCTACACACCAAATAGTCAATCACGACTAGAACGATATCATATAACAATATGAAAATCCATCAAATATCAAAATATCTGAAATCAAATAAAAACTGTTTAGAAATCCAGTTGGATCCCTCCAACCTGTTTCCTGCATCACAAACATTAGCACAATACCAATTTCGCTCCAGTACGAAATTATCGCGGTATATGTTCTTATTAAATATTATCCGCTTAATAACGGCGCAATAGGGTCTCATCCGCTAAAAAATGCGGGGAATCAACAACTGCAATATATACATATGCCAATATATATATATATTGATATTATATATAATACCAATTTCACTGTTTATGAAATATTCGCGGTATATGTTTTTAATAAATAACATCCGCTTACTAACGGCGTATAATGTCTATTTTAACAATCAATAGATATCAATCAACATTCAAACATGCATTCAAATATTTTAAATCTAACTATTTAAAATAAAATCGAAACTGATTCGATTGAGTGAGAAGTTCTCACCTTGATTTTAAATTCCGTTTTAGCGATTTATTTCGAATAAAATTAAACGGACGTTTAATTTTACCCAAAATTCTCACTAACTCCAAACGACTCCAAACCAACTCCATCACGTAGTGCTCGTCCATACGATTCCAACGCAACTGAGTTTGCATTTTTTCGACCTCGTATGAAAAAGTTATGATTTTTCAAAGTTTACACGAATTTTTAAATAACAATTTACAACTTAATTATAAAAACTTTAACCTAATCTAATCTCCACCGTCCAATCTAGATCCAACGCTCCCCCCCCCCCCTTTCATCTTCTTCATCGCGACATCTACAGATAATTGCCGAACTCCCAAACCCATACACGAAAACTAGGGTTAATTTTAGCTACCAATCCATACACCTAGAACACGATCAGGGACTTGCAACTTCTAGCTCACCCCCTCCTCCACCTTCGGCCTCAAGGAGAGCAAGCTCGGCCCCCTCTCTCCCCTAGGAATGCATGCGCAGGCCATGACCAACGGCCCCCTGTAGCTCACTCCACACGACACCAAACACGATCTCCACCGTTCACATCGAAGCTCTCGTTGTGATCTTCATCTTTGTAGTTGAATGTTTTAGCCAAAACTTGATGGATTGAGAGATCAAAGGGGAAAAATGAGATCAATTTCTGGCCTTAGAAAATGGGGGTGGCGGCTAGGGTTTGTTATTTCTTTTTTTTTTTTTATAAATTATGAAGGCAAGGGTCTCTATTTATAGAAGAAAATCGAACACTATTCATCCGGAAATTCCGAACTCCGATTTAGGCGCCGAAACTGACGTTCCTAGGGTTTATCCCGCGTTCTGGACACAATGGAACATGTTTCGGAAGCTAATTCGGACATCTGTGCGAGTTATGGCTACAAACGTTCAATTTAAATTAAACCGATTTAAATCGATTTCTAGGCGTTTTAATTCGTAACGGACAAACGGTAAATCCAATTGACTTGAAATTTGAAACCTTACAATAATATCACATTACGGATCCAATGAAACTGGTTTCGTCGAAATCCGAGACTTTTGGAAAATGGCTATTTTCACTCGCCAAATTAAAATTAGAAATAAATCGATGCGTTTCGAGCTGCCACGCTCAAACGATAACTCCGATTGACACGAAATTTGAAATCCGGTAATAACTAACTATTACGGATCCAATGGAACTGGTTTCGTTCAATTCTGAGACTGTTCAAAAATTGGCTAATTTACAGTCGATAATTAAATATTAAAATATTCAATTTTCACAAATTAACTTTTAATTCGATTTTAAAAGTTCTAAAATATCCTTCTAACTTCCATATGATAAAATAAAATTTTACAAATCATTTTCAATCATATTTATCTCTATTTTCAATTATTTCCATAATTTAACATATTAAATTGTCGATTTAATTATTCAATTAAATCCAATAATTCAAATAAAAATTTATTCGACTTATAAATTCACTTATTAATATTTAAAATTAATTAAATATTCAAATTTTAAATTATAAAAATTCTGGGTCGTTACAATCTTCCCCCCTTAAAAGAATTTCGTCCTCGAAATTATAAGTAAGAAAAGTTACAGAATCTATTAATTTTCCAAAAATTCATAGTTAAACTTCTTACAATAACTTACTCAGTTTTCAAAATCATACTTAGTTATCTTTTTCAAAAACAACTATATCATTTAACTTTCAATTTAAAATCAAAGTTTAAGTTTTCAAAATTTTTCAATTTTCTCAAATTTTTTCTAACGCCTTAAATTTTCGAAAAAATTCGCCATAGTCTCCTTTGCGCGGCTCGATCCGAAAAAAAAATGACAGTATATATATCACAAATATACATCTCATCAAGTAATGAGGCATCCCGCAGGGAAAAAAGTGTAAAAGTACGATATTTAATCCGAGATATGTACCTTATATTTTATTAGCGAGCATATACGGCTAATATAGCGCGAAAGCGAGCTCCAAATGCGAAGCAAACGCGATCCGCACCTACTAATTACTCAACAAACAACATGAGAATCATGCATATAGATAATAATCTCAATATACAACATATAGCAACATAATAACTATATATGTCAACATAGCAAATGAAACAAACAACAAATGCAATATATTCAACCATCAACCAACTAACATCCATAACCAATAAATATTCATTCATATTCTCATTAATATTCCATGAATTGATTTTTCAATTTAATCACATTTGATTCATATACAGTGGATGTTCTTACTAACATTCATTCTCAATTAGTTTATATTTACTAATTCATATTCAAGTTGGTTCACTTCCAAATCAAATTCAATTCTATTTAAGATTCACTTAACTTCAAATTGAATTTCCATTACTTTAGCTTTCAATTTCATTAACATTTAATGAATTATAAACAATCAACTAACAATCATATATCAACCAATGTATATATAATTACAACCAAATTCCTTTGCTTATCAATTGGTTTAATTAAATTGATTTTCATTCAATTATTCAACTTCCAAATAACATTAGATTTTAATGAATTTCACTTATATTCATTATTTCATATCAACTTTATTTACATTTAATTGATTATCATTCAATCCATTCATTCAATTCATATTCAATTACTAAAGTTGAATTTCATTTCATAACTCAAGTTCACATTCATTTTTTTATTTACAATTCATATTCATAAATATATTCATATAGTTTCACTTCTTATATATATAAGTTTATTTCACAATTGTAAATCACTTTAATTATAATTCAACTCTGATAATTCATTTTGCTTATACAATTATTCTTTTATTTAGATTATTCAAACAACTAAACAATCAACTTATATACACTTTAATAATTTTGAAAAATTATTCCTTTATATATAAAATATAACCAAGGCAAAATTATTTCATTTACCTAATTTTAAAACAATACTGTGTCGAATTGTTCTATTCAAGTGTTTAGAAACCCCTTCGGCATAGTCTTGCGTACCACGCTGACGAAAGTTCATATGCCACTCAATAAACCAATCATCACAATATAAAACAAATTTTATATTCACTATCAAATACGCTCTCATAGCTATTATTACACTCAAATTCATTCTAGAGTACTACTGACTCTATCTCTAATGAATAATACCCAACAGAACCATGGTTGTCGCTTAACCATAAGCTCTGATACCAAATGTAACGCTTCGATTTTTTTGTTGCCGAAAAACCGAATAGTTATGGGTTTTAAAAAGAATTTAGGAAAAGAAAAAGTAGAAAAGAAGAGAAGATAATAGATAAGGTAGAAGATGGAGGGAAAAGAAAATAGAAAATTAGAAAATAGAATAGAAAAGAGAAAATAGAAAATTTTAAAATAGAGGGAAAAGAGAATAGAACATAAAGAAAATAGAACGGAACAGAAAAACAACTGAACAACAACAGAATCTCACAATTCGCAGCGGAACAACATATAATAATAAATGAATAATCTTTAAACAAAGAACTATATCAGTTATTACATTACATCACATTTCATTACATCATATCATCAGAGTGTACAACAACAACAACAAACAGTGCAGCGGAAAAAGAAATACTATATAAACTAGTAATACGCCATGCCATCCATCTTGCCTCCAGCAACTCCAGAATATCCAGAATATCCTGATAAACCTTAACTCTTGACTGCCCGTGTGGAAATTGGTGGGAACCCAGAGTTTAGGAAGGAAAACAATAAACTCCAAGTCAGTCATGTGACCGGTGTGAGAACTCAAAACAGTTTATTTATCTTTAAAATCAAAATAGAGGAATATTTTTTTAAATTCAATTCGCAATGCTTTTAAAAATGAGACTACCATAAGGCCTCCCGCACACACACACATGCAAACGCAGAATCAGAGGAGATTTCTCCTTATGATAGTCAAAGATGCTTGATACGCATTTAAAATAACATTTGATATCATTACTAGTGCATAGTGTAGAAGAAATTCATTTTGAAAGTAGAATATAAATCTTAGCCAACATACGACCATTATCGTATGCCTACTATAGCTACCATCCAAACAGTGGTGACCACCATAAGTGAATGATAGGTTCTACAACTAATACCGTACGAGTTTCGTATTGGGAATTGGATTTCCAACAAATGGTCAGGCCAAGGAACTTCCCATTGCCACATGAGAATGCCTCTGGAAAGACATCCCCGAGAACCAAACCGGAACTCTGCCAACACAAGGCCGGGTTACCCCTAACTAGGTAACTACTGACACGAGCACGCCATTCCCCGATCGTAAACGACCTTTCTCACGGGATCCCGAAAGCCAACAACCACAAAGTAATAAATTCGTAGTAACCACATAGGTTAAATATCTGGGCTCCATACCATGATACAACCCCTATCCAGAAGGAAATGTACATACCCTAAAGGGTGCTACCCCTCATAACCTTGCCGCATCTTTCCTGTTTTGACCATTTATGGGGTGTGAGGTTCGACGAAGTCACGTCCACAAAAACATACTTTATACAAAAGCCTGCTTTGGGTCAACAAATGATCAACACAATGATCACTAAGATAGACGATCAAATAAACGATCCTATCACAATAATCAACACAATGATCATTTACAGCAACACTCAGCATGTCACATTACCAAATTGGGAATATATCGCTGATAACTTCAACTATATAACCTCTGAGCTCGTACGTCTCAGAGAAGGGTGTTAAGCTAAAAGAATAAATTCTTCGCCACCAACAGAAATATATTTGAAAGAAATCGGCTTTATATCTCAACTTGTAATGTCAGACACACAATCCATACAAGTCTGTTCCGGGATCGAACAAAACCGAAGGCACTTACAAAGAAGTCCTTGCAATTCGGATATTCACAATCCTGATCGGATTTCCCATCACATATGGAGAACTCTATACCGGAGCAACTCGGTGCAGAGTAAATCGACAGGTCATCCTATCGCTCTCGCAAATACCGGGTCTTCAACACCGATCTTCAATGCAGTTCATAACGACGTATCACATATTCGGAATGGGTTATACGACCCCATGGTCCTTTCCCGGTTAACCCGAATAGTGAGCGCTTATTCAAAAATAAGTGTGGCATTCACATTCAAACAAATCACATCAAATACCCATTCAAAGGGAAATATTGATAGTCGGCTATTGAACTATCAATGGATATGCACACATCACCAGATTCCAAATAATTTTCCAAATTATTTATTTTCCAAAATATCTTTACAAGATATATTATTTTCACACTTTAAAAATAAATCAATATTTATTTTTAAACAAGTTTCCCCTTTCATTTATAAATTCCTTAGTGAATTTATAATCCAAAATATCTATGAATATTCGATTTCGATCATTCATTTCAATTTATCTTCAAAAAGATAAATTCTTAAGATATTCACTTTATATTGGAAAACATTTCCATACTTACTTATTTATAAGTAATTCACAAATTTTATTTATTTTCAACACTTAGAAAATATTCAATATACTTCAATCGAAATTAAGTATATATTTCATTCTTTAAGGAAATCATTCTCTTAACATATTTATTTGGGCCAAAACGAATGTTACGTAAAACATCGTTATGACAACCCAAAATCACTAGTATAGGGATTCGAAATTAAAATAGATATATAAATCCCAATACTATACAAAACATTTCCTTTCGGAAATCATTTACTATAACAACAGTGTTATAGTCCATCATTTCCTTTTATTTCTCGAAAACGTCTATTTCAACAATTAATGTTGAAATCTATGGTTTCGAATCTCAACACAATTAAAACTTCGTTAGATCGTTTTAATTCAATTTAAACATCTCATTCAAAACATTTCCTTTAACATATTATTCACAGTTCAAAAACGTGAATATACTACGTTAACACATTTCATCCTTTTATACATTTTAATTCAAAGGATTATTCACTATTCAAAAACGTGAATATACTTCATTAACAATTTCATCCTTTTATTCATTTTATTTTAAAGTATTATTCACAGTCAAAAAACATGAATATAACTCCATAAATAAATCATAACAATTTACTTATCAAAATAAGTCGTTTGTGAATTTATAAAACAACGTTTATAAATTCCATTTCTATTTATTTATAAAAGCTTCCTTTTTATAAATTCTTTTATTAACCTATTTCAGTTTATAACTCAATTATAAACTAAAAGTTCATATTATAAGTTAAATACTTATAAAACGATTATTTTACAAAATCGTTCTTTTTAACTTCCCAAATTATAAATCTTATAACTTATAAGATTCATTCATTTATCCAAAATCATTATTTTAATAACTTAATAAATTTTATAAACCTACTGCTTATAAAATTCCATTTATAACTTCACCGTATAAAATTCTATAAATTCCATTCAATTATGAAATTCATTTTCACTTCATTCAAACACTTATAAAAACTCGTTTTATAATGTCCATATTTCAATTTATAAATATCCATTTATAAATCTCTTAATATAAATCAATTTATATTATCCTTTTAAAACATATTTAATCTCCTTTATAATTTCACCATTTTTGATTCATAAAATAATTAAATTTTATAAATCCTATATTTAAACTTTTCACAATGAATTCTAAAATCCCGATTAAACTATTTTATAAAATCATTAGCATCATATTCTCAAAAATCAGTTTTTAACTATATTTCTCAAAAATCATAATTTTTATAACATTAAAAAATTATAACGTTTATCTATTTAAAATGGATCAATTCCAAAAATTATTTTATAAAACGTATACTTTCTAAAATCACTTTTAAAATCATTTTAAAATCCCAAAATCTGGGTCCAATGATGCTACACACCAAATAGTCAATCACGACTACAACGATATCATATAACAATATGAAAATCCATCAAATATCAAAATATCTGAAATCAAATAAAAACTGTTGAGGAATCCAGTTGGATCCCTCCAACCTGTTTCCTGCATCACAAACATTAGCACAATACCAATTTCGCTCCAGTACGAAATTATCGCGGTATATGTTCTTATTAAATATTATCCGCTTAATAACGGCGCAATAGGGTCTCATCCGCTAAAAAATGCGGGGAATCAACAACTGCAATATATACATATGCCAATATATATATATTGATATTATATATAATACCAATTTCACTGTTTATGAAATATTCGCGGTATATGTTTTTAATAAATAACATCCGCTTACTAACGGCGTATAATGTCTATTTTAACAATCAATAGATATCAATCAACATTCAAACATGCATTCAAATATTTTAAATCTAACTATTTAAAATAAAATCGAAACTGATTCGACTGAGTGAGAAGTTCTCACCTTGATTTTAAATTCCGTTTTAGCGATTTATTTCGAATAAAATTAAACGGACGTTTAATTTTACCCAAAATTCTCACTAACTCCAAACGACTCCAAACCAACTCCATCGCGTAGTGCTCGTCCATACGATTCCAGCGCAACTGAGTTTGCATTTTTTCGACCTCGTATGAAAAAGTTATGATTTTTCAAAGTTTACACGAATTTTTAAATAACAATTTACAACTTAATTATAAAAACTTTAACCTAATCTAATCTCCACCGTCCAATCTAGATCCAACGCTCCCCCCCCTTCATCTTCTTCATCGCGACATCTACAGATAATTGCCGAACTCCCAAACCCATACACGAAAACTAGGGTTAATTTTAGCTACCAATCCATACACCTAGAACACGATCAGGGACTTGCAACTTCTAGCTCACCCCCTCCTCCACCTTCGGCCCCAAGGAGAGCAAGCTCGGCCCCCTCTCTCCCCTAGGAATGCGTGCGCAGGCCATGACCAACGGCCCCCTGTAGCTCACTCCACACGACACCAAACACGATCTCCACCGTTCACATCGAAGCTCTCGTTGTGATCTTCATCTTTGTAGTTGAATGTTTTAGCCAAAACTTGATGGATTGAGAGATCAAAGGGGAAAAATGAGATCAATTTCTGGCCTTAGAAAATGGGGGTGGCGGCTAGGGTTTGTTATTTTTTTATTTTTTATTTTTATAAATTATGAAGGCAAGGGTATCTATTTATAGAAGAAAATCGAACACTATTCATCCGGAAATTCCGAACTCCGATTTAGGCACCGAAACTGACGTTCCTAGGGTTTATCCCGCGTTCCGGACACAATGGAATAGGTTTCGGAAGTTAATTCGGACATCTGTGCGAGTTATGGCTACAAACGTTCAATTTAAATTAAACCGATTTAAATCGATTTCTAGGCGTTTTAATTCGTAACGGACAAACGGTAAATCCAATTGACTTGAAATTTGAAACCTTACAATAATATCACATTACGGATCCGATGAAACTGGTTTCGTCGAAATCCGAGACTTTTTGAAAAATGGCTATTTTCACTCGCCAAATTAAAATTAAAAATAAATCGATGCGTTTCGAGCTGCCACGCTCAAACGATAACTCCGATTGACACAAAATTTGAAATCCGGTAATAACTAACTATTACGGATCCAATGGAACTGGTTTCGTTCAATTCTGAGACTGTTCAAAAATTGGCTAATTTACAGTCGATAATTAAATATTAAAATATTCAATTTTCACAAATTAACTTTTAATTCGATTTTAAAAGTTCTAAAATATCCTTCTAACTTCCATATGATAAAATAAAATTTTAAAAATCATTTTCAATCATATTTATCTCTATTTTCAATTATTTCCATAATTTAACATATTAAATTGTCGATTTAATTATTCAATTAAATCCAATAATTCAAATAAAAATTTATTCGACTTATAAATTCACTTATTAATATTTAAAATTAATTAAATATTCAAATTTTAAATTATAAAAATTCTGGGTCGTTACAAGGTTATTAAGGGATCACCCTTCCGTTAATGTCATTGGAGAACTCAATTCATCTGTTATAACAAGACGTCAATTAAATCAAATGGGTCATGTAGCTTTTCATTCTCATATTGAACCTAAAAATATTAAAGAAGCATCCACCGATGAAAATTGGTTAATCTCTATGCAAGAAAAGCTAAACCAATTCAAAAGAAATGACGTTTGGGATTTAGTTCCAAGGCCTAGTGATCAATCAGTTATTGGTACAAAGTGGGTCTTCAAAAATAAAGCAGATGAACAAGGAAATATTAATAGGAATAAAGCTAGAATAGTTGCACAAGTATATAATCAAGAAGAAGGAATTGACAATGAAGAAACGTTTGCTCCAGTCGCTAGACTAGAAGCAATACGAATCTTACTAGCCTATGCATGTTTTTATAACTTTAAATTATATCAAATGGATGTTAAAAGTGCTTTTTTAAAAGAAAAAGTTTATGTTGAACAACCTCCTTTATTCATGCACGAACAATTTCCTGACCATGTCTATAAACTTAAAAAGGCCTTATACGGTTTAAAACAAGCACCTCGTGCTTGGTACCATCGTCTTATAAGATATTTAATAGATTCTGGTTTCGAAATTGGGAAGGTTGATCAAACTCTTTTATTAAAAGAAACAAGCAAGATATTTTAATTGTTCAAATTATATGTTGTTTGATATTATTTTTGGATCTACAAATGAAAAATTATGTGAAGAATTTTCTAAAATAATGACTAAAGAATTTGAAACGTCACACATGGGTAAATTAAATTATTTTCTTGGCTTACAAATAAAACAATTAGAAAATGGTATTTTTATAAATCAAGAAAAATATTGTAACAATCTAATTAAACACTTTGGTATGGAAAATATTTCTACCAAACCAACTCCTATAAGTACAACTATACACCTTGATAAAGATGAAAGTGGCAAAAGTATTGACCAAAAATTATATCGAAGTATGATTGGATCGTTACTATATTTAACAGCTAGTAGACCTGACATAATGATGAGTGTTTTCTTGTGTGCACGATTTCAAGAAGATCCCAAAGAATCACATTTACGAGCAGTGAAATGCATACTACGGTATCTTAATAAAACCAAGGTCTTTGGACTAATCTATCCAAAGGAATGTCCTTTTGAATTAGTGTCCTATAGTGACGCTGATTTTGGAGGAAGCCGGACAGATAGAAAAAGTACAAGTGGGACTTGTCACTTCATTGGACGATCTCTTGTATCTTGGTTTGTAAGAAAAAACTGTGTTTCATTATCAACATGTGAAGCAGAATATATTTCTGCAGCTTTGGCATATGCTCAAGTTAACTGCATGCAACAAACATTACAAGATTTTGGATTTAATTTATCCAAGTCAACTATTTACTGTGATAATTCTAGTGCTATAAATTTATCTAAAAATCCTGTTAATCGCTCACGAACAAAACATATTGACATTCGTCATCATTTTCTTTATGATAATATTGAAAAAGATCTAATAAATCTAGAATTTGTATCCTCTGACAAACAATTGGCAGATATCTTTACAAAACCGTTAAACGAAAATACTTTCATCAATTTAAGACGAGAACTTGGAATTGTCTCTTTTAAAGATTTATAAGTTGACATATTTTTAAAATATATGGTTTTTATATTTTACACAATTCATGTCTTACTAGGAATCATATTAATAATAATCAAAGGGGAAGGGGGGTTTCCAGCACTCGAACTTAGGATCTCATACTCGGTAGTTTTCTGCTCTACCACTTCACTCTTTATCTTTATCTGAAACATTAGTTTGTTTTTTGGATTTTTATTTACCTTTCATTTTATTTATTTTTTTCTATGGTTATTATTCTTCTAACCATACAAACTTTTTTCTATATTTATTAAGCCTCTACCTATATATTCTTTGAAATTCTTTGCACCAGAATTTATTCAAGTTTTTTTTTAAATTTTCAAATTACTATTTCAACATGTTATCTCAATACAACTTCGAATCATCTGAGCTTTCTTATACTTCTCCTTCCTCGGGATCGGTAAATCTACCGACTCCTACACCAATTTATGAACTGGTTTCGATTGTTCCACCCTCAACTCATACTGGATATACTCCACCAACTAAAAGAACAAGACAGTCTCTCTTTTTTTGAACCGCCGTCCACAAAAGAGAAAATAGATGATGTTCATCACTATCAGGGAGAAACATTAGAATTACAATGTGAATTATACTATGAACAAAAAGTTAATGCTAAAAGGCTTAGCTTTTTGAAACAAGCCGCGTTAAAGTTCTATGGTTCTTCATCAAAAGACACTGTTCATCAACCAACTATCATTCGTTCTCCAAATCGTCACAATCCTTGGGAACCATCACCACAACATACACCGATATCACAAATTCTTGGAAACGTGGCAACAGATGGTTTCCACTTCGACGTTTATAGAGAACACTAAAATTGAAGAAGAATCATATCATACTCCAAGCTCTTCTTTGAAATCTCTTTAATTATTTCTTGTTGTTTATATACTTATTGTTCATTTGTTATTTCATTCTGTTGGTTCTAAACTTGTATTATTTAAAATTATTTGATAATATATTATTTTTTATTCTCAATAAAGCTAATATGAGCCTCTGAGCAAAATTCAGACGACTGTTTCATTCGAAACAGACGTTTACATATTAAAGGTAGAAAATTTTTAACCCAGATTCAGACGTCTGAATCAAATAAAACAGTCATCTGAATCAGGTCAAATTTGAAATATTTCTTTACGGGTTGCAACTCAGTCCAATTCAAACGTCTGAATCAAATGATTCAGACGGCTGAATTTTTCTGAGCCAATTTTTTATACCTTGCTTCAATATTTTCTTTCCTCTTATACCCCTGCCTTTTCACCGACTATATATTTCCTTTTTCACTTCATTCCCAATTACTTTAGAATCCTAGCCCCTATTTTCAACTCATTCAAAGCTTTTTACCTTTCCTCTAACTTTCAAATGGCACCAAGATCAAAATGAACTAGAGAATCAACCTCTGAACCATCCGAAGATCAAGTTCGACAATGGCTATGGAATGATGTTTCTATTTCTCGGTTTAATTCTATGAGGAATTCCAACATCTTAGAAGGAGCATTCATGAAATTTTCGGATTTCACAGCATATCATGTTAGAGAGTTAGTGAAACAATTCCACTTCGATTGCTTAAGTGGGTATACTCCTAACAATGTTAAGATTAATCTTCTTATGATTAACCTTTTCTTGCAAATTTGAATTTGGATCATCATAATCCCCAAAATCGTCAAGATTGTGTTTGGTCGATAGTTTGTGGCGTAAAAATCTTCTTACCTTTACAAAGACTAGGTCATATTTTAAATTGTCCTTATTAAGGAATTGATATTAATGAGATTGAAGTTGATATGGATCATCGAGACGAAGTTTCAAATCGGTTCTTGTCCGATCAACTTATAAATTTGGGCAATTTAAAATCTATCTTCTTAAGGCCACAAGCTAGACTCATTCACCGTGCTCTTATTGGTTCTTTACAACCAAGGACAGGGAGTTATGAAAAAGCTTATAAAGAAAACTTCCAAGCTTTTATTCTATCTACTCCAATCAACAAGTGAATTGGGGAAAGATTATTTTGGATGAATTTCAAGACATCACAATTCGAAGAAAATATATTCATTATGGTGCTTATATTATGCGCATCCTCCTCAATGTCATTGTACTAATGCTCAACTTCGATTTTACAACTATTAGTGAATTAGGCACTAAAAATTTAGGATTGATGGGTCTTCCACCGCGGCCTCCTCCTCAACAAATCATCTCCTTCCATCAATGGTCTTAAAATGTTCAACAAGGTATTCCTCAACCTCGAGACACTAGTCTTGCTTCTTCTTCTCGTACTCAACATGAAGAAGAAGTGTAGAATGATGACACCATTCAAGAAATTGGCCCGGAAACTTCTTCAAGACAAGCCATCATCACTCTCTCATGAAATCAATCAAAGATTCATAGGGAAATTAAGGCACTTGAGAAGAAGACGGAAAGAAAATTCAACTCTATCAAAGGCTTTTTTAATAAAATATGGCATCGAATTTCTTGTTTCGGCTCTTCATCCTCTCAATCTTACAACCCATCCCCATTTCAATGGTCTTCCTCAAGCTCGAGTTCTAATCATAATGATCTATCTATTTCAAGTCAATTTTAATTATCTATGTCTTTTTTTAACTTATGTTTGATTTGATTATGTTTTAACTTTGCTTGTCAAGTTGTATGAGAATTTTCTTTTCAATTATTCCTATTATTTCTTCATGTATTAAATACTCTGCTTGCTTTAATGAGATGATCTATCTATTGTTATCTATACTCTTTCTTTTTGTCGATGACAAACGGGGAGAAATTTAAAATTTGTGCATATTAACAGGGGGAGTAACAAGTGCATATGACGGGGGGGTAACAATATTATAAATATTTATTATTGATTATATAGTTGTCATCATCAAAAAGGGGGATAATGTTGGAATGTCTATTTTGATAATGACAAGGTATATAAAATATTATGTGAATACTAACCATCTTTGCAGGAGATTTGTTGCAGATTCCTTTTCAGATGTTTAAGCTGAGTATGGTGTGTCCAGAGCCTGTACTTTACTTAGAAATTTGTTAAAATCTCTCCTAAAATGATATATATATATATATATATATATGCAAACATGCACATACATGCACAAAGGTCTAAACTCAGACGTTTGAAATCATTCATTCAGACGTCTGAATGCTGAAACCTAAATATTGTTTCACAATATTTAGACGTATGAATGACAAATTTCAGATGTTTGAATGTTGTCAAAATTTTCCTAAAGGCTTGTTGTTTGCATTTCAATCTAATTCAGAAGTCTGAATTTTTTAATTCAAAATTCTGAATATTGCCAACTACTATTTTCTAGAAATGTCACTTCTCTTCACCGAAGAGAAACATTTTCAAAATCAATGGCTGCACCTGTTCTTTTCAATGTAACTTTCCATCTATAGTTGCAACTCTTTATACACTATAAATAGATTACAGAATTCAACAAACAATTCACCGAATTTATTTTTAGCATTATTGAACTCTCAACTATTCTCAAGCTTTCAAATTGCACTCAAATTGGTTACATACTTTGATCATTAATCACTTTATCTTCCACAATTCTCAAAGAACATCACACTATATATCATAAAGAAGAAGATTATAGAAAGATTATACTTAATTGACTTATCAGTGTTATTTAAGAACGCATTACATTCAGATACATTTGTTATTTGTAAAGAAGTCATGTTCGGTTGCTCAGGCAGTTGAAGTCCTATTCGGTTGTTTAGGCGAGTGAAGTCATGTTCGGTTGCTTAGGCAGTGTAAACCTGTTCCACCAGGTTAAGTGAGGGTTGTTGTAGTTGAAATTCCAGAAGGGGTCAGGGACTGGACGTAGAACATGAAGTTCGAACCAGTATAAAAATTCCTGGTGTGCTTGTTTTATTTTACCTATTCACATTGCTATATTATCTTAGTTTATTTCCGCACTAGTATAGTATAATTCTATATAGCACGATCCACGCTGTTTTTTCAAGCCTTGCCTCTTCCTTGCCTTTCCCCACTTCGAACAAACCTAACACTTCCCAAGGTCGCACACACGTTGACCCTCGTCGCCGCATTCATACCCTGCAGCAGCCACCGCCTTACCTGGATTCTCCCTCCATGACCTAAGGTGTTGCTGCCGCCACCTTCCCTTGCCGAGATCGAGCACGCCACGCTCGAGATTGCTTCGTGACATGGTCGCGATTCCATTTTTTTCGATTCTGAGAATCTATGGAAGGGTGCCCGCCATTAACTTGAAACCCTCGAATTCGAATAAATGAAACAGGATAGAAGGTGGTTCGCTACTTTAAATTTTTGATTTCGAACAGATTTGATTTTTCTATTTTGAGAAAGGAAGCGGCCATTTTTTACTATCGTTTTCATTCTGATGATTTTGATTTCGAATTAAAAAAGAAAGGCTCGGCTTTTCTTTTATTTATTTTTTGAAAAACAAACGCGTGTCAAAAGCAATTGTCAGGTGTTGAAGAAAGAAGCGGCGTGTTAAATTTGCCTATTGAGTGTGAATATATATATTCAATTTTTTTAAAATTCAAATTCAAATTCAAATCGTTTTGATTATCACAACTCACAATCTCGATCTCTGATTAATTCGAAAGAATGGAGAAGATAGCTTTTGGAACTCAATTACTATATTAAATTTTGATATAAATCTCAGTGTGTTTACCTATCGTACGATCACACAACAACTCCAAAGACTACGAAAATTAAATCCGATAATAATACAATAGTACGAATCCAATGGAACTAGTTTCGTCGAAATCCAAGACACTGCCTTAGAAGGCTATTTTTAAATATTGATTTAAACGATATAAATTTCAAACTGAATAAAAAAGATTTAAATTTAATTTTTAAAAGTTCTATTATCTCCAGTATTATCTATATAAATTTTACAAGCCTTCAAATCATTTTTAACAGGCTCAAAACTGAAGATTCAGTAATTTATCCAATTCCATTTATTAAATTCAATAATTTGATTACCCAATATAAACTCTGATATTTAAAATTCAAGTTACATAAACTTTCAATATTTAAAATCAATTAAATATTTCAATTTCAAATATTCAAAAGTCTGGGTCGTAACATTCTTCCCCCTAAAAATAATTTTGTCCTGAAATTACCAGTTAAGAAGAATGATCCATAGCCCGTTTATCATTTTTCCAAAACAAACAGTTTTCGTCAACTTGCCAAAACGAATATTTTTATTAAAGACCCATTATCACTTCAACTAACTTTCCAAAATCTTCCATAGTTCCCATACAACTTTATTTTCTTGCCAATTAAAATTAAAATTTTAAATTATCCAAATTTCTCAAAAAATTTCAAACTCCTTAAAATTTTGAAAAATTTCCCCGGCAAAAGGCCAAATGGCTAGTGTGATAACCCGGATTTTTGGCAACTGAAAATTGGATAACTTACTGGTTTTATTCAGTTGAACAGATAAATTCTGGTAGTTAGGATATCTGGATATGTAAATGAATTTGAAAATATAATAAAAATGGGAATTTTAATATCTGGATAAACATTGGTAATCTCCTAATATAATTACTTAAAATTTATATATTGAATTTGTGTTTGTTTAATATACATTTTTGAGTTGATTTTAAATTTGAATTAATATTGATTTATATACATAAACGGATTGAAATTCAAATTTGAATTTGAATTTTGTCTGAATTTGAAACTTGAATTTAAAATTTAAATGAATACCTCAGTAAAATAATTTGGATTTTAAAATAATATATAGGTAATTTATTTAATGTATATTTGGTGTAAAACATTTTCTTTAAAATTAGAAAGATATAATTTAAAAATTGTATAAAAACATAAACAAAATAAAAACAACTATAATCTAAGAACATATAATACATAAATATATTAACATAAGGAGTATTAATAATTTTTTCTTTAAAACATTTGAAAAATATTTAAAAAACATGAGTAATAAATAAATGAGTTAAAGATTTAAGCGCAAAATACTTATATTCTAACAAGTGTAGTAAACTTAATTCATGCAATTACAAGTGTTTGCTTAAATTAACATGTGTAGGTAACAATTTACAAGTGGAAAACATAAAATTTCTTTTACAATTTAATTATAAATAAAAGAAAGAGAAAACCGGCTATTTTTTTCAGTTCAAAGTTTAAACCTTTTACTCATCTTCAAACTCAAATCTGGAAAGAAGAACCCGTGAAGAACTCAAACCTGTAAACATAGAAGATCAAACCATTTCAGCAAGATCAAAGCAAATTAAAAATCTGGAACCAAAACAAAGCTTGCTAACAACTTCAAACCAGAAGAAAATAAAGAGGATCAATAAAATTTTCAAAATACAGGACCTGTAGCAGGTCATGCAGTCAAATTCCAGATTAAAGCAAAAACTTCCAAACTCCTCTGTTCAACAGAATCTAAGGTGAGTAAATTCTTAAAAATCTGATTTAACTAAATGTGCATATGACTAATCCTTGAAGTATGATGTGACTATGCTGTGCATGTTGTTAAAAATGATATTAATGTATATGTATGTGAGTTAGTGGCTGTGTTTATGACTGGAACAGGCAAGCATACCTCTGTTTAAGTCATTACAGGTTTTAGACCTGATTAAAATTTAAATCTTCCACTTAAATGATTTTTTTTTAGTCATTGATCTCTGAATAAATGTTTTGTATGTGAGTAACCCCAATTGTAAAATTTAATTCAAGTAGAATGTTTAGTAAGTATCTCAGGAAATCAAATGTTTCAGTGAAGAACAAGTCAATATCAAAAATTAAACTGCCTCCAGGAAGAAAGCTTATCTGTTTCTAAAATAACATTGAGTGAACTTCACCTCAAAAGCTAAATTTCTTAATATATTTTGTTGCATATAAAAATCGTAGTAGTAATGACTGTGCAAATGTTTTATAGATATATATATAAATATGTTGTGCCTGGTTTACATATACATCTGCATGTATGTACATTCACATTACCTCTGTTCTTAGTTTCAGTCCATAAAACTCATTAAAAATCAAATCTCTTTTTACATAAATCACTTTAGGTTGTGATGTTTAAGTGATATATGTCTGATATAACTAGATTTTATTTAGAGAAAAATTATTTGAAGTGAGCATGGTGAGTGGTTTTACTGGGAAGTGGAAATTCCAGTAAAAATAAGTTAAATCTAGAAAAAAAATCATTTTTTTTTTTCAAATTCACATCTTTATTTTCATTTGAAAACTTGATTTTTGATGTAGACTGCATAATTTTTAATTTTGGGAATGTCGAGAATTTTGAGAAGGCCAGAAAATGGAATTTCGTCGAATTCTTGACAATCGGAGAAAGATCAAGAGCCGTGATTTACACTAGAGGAGCGTTAGGGGTTAGAGATGTTAGGAAAAATAGCGTGAGAGTTTTCTCCGATCTGTGGTGGTCGCGCAAGGCGAGGTTAGGGGTTAAGGATGTGCGTGGGTGGTTTTCGGTTGAGTGTGGAGGGCGTGATGATTTTGCCAAAGGAAGCGTGCGCACTTGGAAAATATGGAGGAAGAGGATTCGCCGAAGTTTTGGGTGAAGTCTAGGCGAGGATGGGGGTTAATGGAGTCGGAGCGATGAAATTTTGTGGCCACGACCTTCATTTCAGGTAAATCGGGAAATTTCAAATTTCTTAATTAGAGAATCATCGGCCATCCAGGAGTTATGGCAGGAAGCGGCGAACTGAAGTGACTTGGTGGGATGGGCATTGTCGAGTTTTAGGTCGGGAATTACTTGTACATGTGCATGACAGCGTGCACATTTAGGTGCAGATTGATGTGAAGACGAGAAAATATTAGGAGAAAGAAGGGGAAGAAAGGTATTGGGCCGAAGATTGATGATGGGCCGTAGACGGAGGAACTAATAGGTTTTATAGAAAATAAGAATAGTAAAGGGAAGATGATGGGCCAGGGATTTGTTTGGGCCGAGTTCTTTTTAAAGTAATTAACCCGATTTTAGGAAGACATTAACAAGTTTAAATTAAGTTTCCAAGTAAATTATTGAACAAGTGTTTGTGCTTAGTTGATAACTAAATCCTGTTTAAAAGTTGATCAAAAAGAATAAGTTTCAAAAGAAAAATAATAACGAAGTTCTAAACAAAGTATTGATAAGTTTTAAACAAGTTTTACAAAGTTAATGTTAGAGTTGTTGGTTAAAGTAATTTTATAATTGGTAAATTCTTATATGTTTTCAAGGTAATTTTAAATAACAAAATTAAATCAAGGATTAATTATTTAAGGATGGGTAATTAACTAATGAAATCAGTTAAGGAGTAATTTATTTATTTATTTACTAAGATAATTAATAAAAGGGCAATTAATTTGGGTGATCGGTTTAAAGGATTTATTTATTGATTCATTAAGGTAATTAATTCAAAGGTAATTAATCTATTAAAGGATAATTACTCAGTGTAATTAATAAAAGGATTGATTAATCAAGGAAATTATTTAACGATGAGTTAATTAATTAGTGTAAATTAATTAGAGGATAATCAATCAATGTAAGTAATTATCAGATAATTAATTTAGGTAATAAATCAAGATGGTAATTAAAGGTTAATTAATGTGATGGGTTTTAGAATAATCAATTTGTGTAATTAATTAAAGAGAAATTACTTAATGTAATTAAAGAATGATTAATCAAGATTAATAATTAAGGGATGATCAGTTAATTGAGTAATTTTTAATTAATGTTAAATAAGAAAGATTTATAAAGTAATTAATTTAATTCATTGGTAGTTAAATTAATTTGGAATGGTATGACTAGTTTATCTTGCTTATGAATGATTGAATGATATATGAATGCCTTGAATTATTTGTTGTCCCTGGCGTGTGATTGTGAAACTATGTGATATGAAATGTTTTGTGATATGCTTGGGTTGAACTGTGATAATGTGGTCATCTATCGAGATGTATTACTGTGTAAAGTGACATCCTATTGAAAAAGTTTGAATTGTTTTCACATGAGTGCTTGAGTTAAGATGACATTAGATTCGAAGAGACCAGGGTCGGGTACTAGTACATACCCGAAACCACTTCGATTCTTCACAAATTGATTTGTGAAATCAATAGGATGGAGTGGAATGATTTAAGTAAATTGGACCATTTAATCTAAGTTTGGTACTTAGAAATTGTTGTGTGAAAAGTATTGACTATAATAAGTTGAGAACTCGTAGTAAAGTACGAGTTACCTAGGTTTTTAAATATGATTATGAATTTGAAATTTCATGTTAAATGGGTTTACTTATGCTGGTTTCCAGCCTGACCCGGATGTTACTTTGATGTAATGCTCGGGTCAGACCGAGTATTGCAGATTTTCAAGTAAGTACGTTCTGGAGCTCAGGAAACGAGCTGGATGGCAGGAACGTATATAGAGAATTCCGCTGTGTTTTATTGTAGCTTATTTGGAGCATGTTGAATTAAACTACTTAGTGTTGTGTAAATATTGTAACTCTGATATATTGAAGTAATTTGACAAGTACAGTTTTCCTTTGTATAACTGCTATATATTTAATATTATATTTTGATCAGCCGCGAATGTGAGAATTTGTGTTTTGGTGTTTCTGTTTCTTCTTTTTCTTCTATCTCTTTCTTATTTTTCATAACTATCTGGAGTTTTCGGGATCGAAAATTCCGGGTCGTTACATTTGGTATTAGAGCAGAAGGTTAAGCGAGAACCTTGGCTCTCGTGTGATTACTCATTAAGGATAGGGTCAATGGTACCCTAGAATGAGTTGAGTGTGTGTGTGTGTGTGTGTATATATATATATATATATATATATATGAGAGCGTACTTGTTATTTTCTTATATAAAGATTTTAAATGATTTTATAAGAATATATTTTAATATATATATATATATATAGAAATATTTCTTTCTAATAAATATTAAGGTAATTGGTTATTAAATTATTGGAATTAAATTAAGTGGTAATAGAAATACAACCAAATTAAAATTAAATCAAAGATAAGTTTGAAATGGATTCAAACTGAAATTAAATCTTAAAGTTGGGGAATAATTTCAAAATAAGATTAATTAGAATTGATTTCAAACCTGAGAAATAGAATGGTTATTGTGTTTAATAATGGTATGATTGTTTTCCAATAAACAATAAAATGTTTTAAGGAAGTAACCATTTAAAGAGAGTAACTTATAAATTTGAAAGGATGTAAATTAAAGTGGGTTTCAAATTGTGAAGATCTGAATTCTAAATTTAAACATTTGAATTAGTTTCAAAATGTTAAAGGAAATAATATTATTCAAACTATTTTGAATATGATCTTATTTTTAATTAAGAGATGTTATTTAATATATTTGAATGAAAGGGTCCTATGTCAAACAAGGGTTGTTTGAAATTTTAAAGGAATTTGTTTGAATTTAAAACCAAAGGTGGTTTAAAATTTAAAAGTAACCAGGTGTGTAAAGGAAATAAGGTTGAGTTTTTAATTTAATTTGGAATATGATGTGAAACCCAAAGTGATGTAGGTTTTAACCTTAAGTGGGAAGGATATTAATCTGAAGTTTAAAATTTGAATGGGAATTCAAATTGTGTAAATTTGACTGGATTAAGTAAATTGAATTTAACTTGGAAGAAGTTAAATAAGTTTGAATGATCAACCTGATATGGAAATTTCAAGATGAAATTAAGATTTAACTTGGGAAGTTAAATGATTGATTGGAATTGAGAATTTGAGTGATCTCAAATTGGGTTTGAGATCCGAAAATTGGAAACGAATGGATGTTTTAAAATAACTTGAATGATACCATCCTGTTGTTATTAATAATCTTTAAACTGTGAATTTGATTTGTTTAAAGAAATGGATGTGTTAATATGTCCATTATTAAGGTAAAATGGAATCATTTTGGACTTAAGATTTGAATGTTAAGATAAAACTTCAAAGGTTTAGTTTCAAAATTGAAATTTGATGATAAATTGAATTCCAAAGATTTAGTTGTTTAAAAAGAAATTGAATTATTATTTGAACTTTGAAATAAGTTAAAAATGGAATTTGGATTCTGAATTAAATGGTTTAAAGATATAAGTTCATTTGATTTAAAGGATTAAATTAACATTTAAATTTAACTCAAATCTATAATTCGAAATGGTTTTTGAAATGAAACATATATTTTGTGAAATATATGATGAAATGAAATGGAAATTGGGTATTTCCACGATAGAAATTTACTTTATGGAAGTGAGTGAATTTGGTGAGTGACTTTACAAAAGAGTAATCAAACTTGAATATTTGATTTGGAATAAACAAAGTTATGTATCTTTGTTATGTAAGATAAATCTCCCCTTGTCTAATCTTTTGCCGGAAGGAAAGAATTTTTGAAAGTATTTGAAGTATAAAAAGGGAATTTATACAAGTTTGAAGTGATCCAAAGATTTTTAAAGTTATATATATATATATATATATATATATATATATATATCTGTGTGAAGGATCTTATGAGAATGATTTTGAGAAAAGGTTTTTGAAATCTTTGGATTTGGAAAGGCTTTTTGATTTTTGGGTAAAATCAATATTGGAATTTGGAAAGCCTAGTTTGAGAATTATCGATTTTGGAAATCGATTTTGAGAAAGGAGATTTATATGAGATTCATACTAGGTGTATGATTTGGAAGATACTATATGTGTATAGTATAAAGTGTTTTGAAAATGGCTCTGGAGAAAAAGGCGTTCCCTTGGGATGAACTTCTCAGGAGCACCATAGGTTGGTACCGCCTTGAACCACTAAGGGGGAGGTTCTAAAGTTGATCCTGTGAGGAGTCCGGAGAAAATAGTTCCTGAGGATTATTGGGTAGCGAAAGTCGAGGGCGCTGATGCCTACAGAGGCATTTGGGTTATGCTGTGACGACAGTGTAACTCGATGTCGCTGCGATCTGCTGTGTGGAGCATAGCGAAAATCGTGTGGAGGTGAGTGTCAACAGTCTACGCTTGATTTTTCCAAGAAGGCAACGTAACATCTGTAGGCTGCGATCTATGGTGGAGTGGAGTGGAGAAGTTTCATTCTTTTGGCAGCGAAATTCGAGGGCGATGAGGCCTACAGTTATAATGGTTTTTGTTGTGATAGCAACGTAACCCCAGTTGTAGCTGCGATCTGTAGCGCGTTCCAAGGTGTAATCGAGGGGCGTGGAGGCCTACAGTTATCTGTGGATTTTGTCGGGATGGCAACGCAACCATCGGGTTAACTGCGACCATGGATGGGGGTGATGATTCCCAGAGCATTCTCACAAAAGATATTTCCTCTATTTTCAAAAATGTTTTCTATATTTTCAATAAAATTATTTTCCAAGTATTTTCACTGGGTGTTTAAATCGGGTCTGCTGAGTACTTATAGGTTTCAGTCTTACGCCTGATCAACGTATGACCGAATATCTATGAAAACAAGGATGGACTGGTAGAAACATCGAGTTATAAAAAGTATTTTTATAAAAACTATTTTATAAAATTATGTAGATTTTAAAAGTGTTTTAAAAGTGTTTCAAAGAATAATTTTTCTAATACTAAGCATTTTAATAAATTCTGGCTTCGTTCCTTTTCGAGGACGAAAAGATTCTAAGGGGGGAGGAATGTGATAACCCGGATTTTTGGCATCTGACAAATGTATAATTTACTGGTTTTATTCAGTTGAAGAGATAAATTCTGGTAATTAGGATATCTGGATATGTAAATGAATTTGAAAATATAATAAAAATGGGATTTTAATATCTGGATAAACATTGGTAATCTCCTAAAATAATTACTTAAAATTTATATATTGAATTTATGTTTGTTTAATATATATTTTTGAGTTGATTTTAAATTTGAATTAATATTGATTTATATAAATAAATGGATTGAAATTCAAATTTGAATTTGAATTTGGTATGAATTTGAAACTTGAATTTAAAATTTAAATGAATACCTCAGTAAAATAATTTGGATTTTAAAATAATATATATAGGTAATTTATTTAATGTATATTTGGTGTAAAACATTTTCTTTAAAATTAGAAAGATATAATATAAAAATTGTATAAAAACATAAACAAATAAAAACAACTATAATCTAAGAACATATAATAAATAAATATATTAACATAAGGAGTATTAATAATTATATCTTTAAAACATTTGAAAAATATTTAAAAAACATGAGTAATAAATAAATGAGTTAAAGATTTAAGCACAAAATACTTATATTCTAGCAAGTGTAGTAAACTTAATTCATGCAATTACAAGTGTTTGCTTAAATTAACATGTGTAGGCTAACAATTTACAAGTGGTAAACTTAAAATTTCTTTTACAATTTAATTATAAATAAAAGAAAGAGAAAACTAGCTTTTTTTTCAGTTCAAAGTTTAAACCTTTTACTCATCTTCAAACTCAAATCTGGAATGAAGAACCCGAGAAGAACTCAAACCTGTAAACAGAGAAGATCAAACCATTTCAGCAAGATCAAAGCAAATTAAAAATCTGGAACCAAAACAAAGCTTGCTAACAACTTCAAACCAGAAGAAAATAAAGAGGAGCAACAAAATTTTCAAAATACAGGACCTGTAGCAGATCATGCAGTCAAATTCCAGATTAAAGCAAAAACTTCCAAACTCCTCTGTTCAACTGAATCTAAGGTGAGTAAATTCTTAAAAATCTGATTTAACTAAATGTGCATATGATTAATCCTTGAAGTATGATGTGACTATGCTGTGAATGTTGTTAAAAATGATATTAATGTATATGTATGTGAGTTAGTGGCTGCGTTTATGACTCGAACAGGCAAGCATACCTCTGTTTAAGTCATTACAGGTTTTAGACCTGATTAAAATTTAAATCTTCCACTTAAATGATTTGTTTTAGGCATTGATCTCTGAATAAATGTAACAACCCGCACATTTATCGATTGTGTATTTAAATATTTTTATTTAAAGCATCGTTCGTCGGATTTTAGTTCGAAAACCTACGTTTTGCAAACAGTCGAATTTGGACTCGGGACTACTGCCATTGAGTTCAAAATGCCGTTTGCAACCTTCTCGAGCATAAGCTTCGATATGTTTGGAGTTAGTCGAGTTTTGCTACTTTTTCACTTTGGGTTTTGGGTTTGGGTTCAGCCCACTAGCCAACTTAATACCCAAATCTGAACCACTTCTCCCCATTCACTCTCACTTCCTCCTCTTTAAGTTCTAAAGCAAAAATGGTGGAAGAGAATGGGAAATAGAAATCCAAAACCCTAGTTCTTTTGCAAAAATCCAAGATCTAGCTCCAAATTCAAGAGAACCCATTGGTAAGCCTTCTCTTCATCTTCCCCAACTCATTCTCTCTTTGATTTCAGAAAATTCCTAAACCTAATTTGGGAAATATTTCTCTTTTAAGCTTAGAATCAAACTTCTTGAGTTGGGATTGAAGTGTGGTTGATCTTCCTTTGCTTTCAAGCTTATTCTTCATTGACTTGGGTTCAAAGGTGAGATTTTTATCTCACATCCTAGTCTATAATTATCTTCAATTGTTAGGTATGAATTCCTAACACTTATTCTTGTGCAATTGATTTTGGTTTGGATTGATTTGGTGTATATTCCAATTTTGGTGTTGTGAAATGAAAATCTATGAAAATCCTTTTATGGATATTTGGACATTGATATTTGAGGCATATCGAAGAATCGTTAAGGCTAGGTTGTCGCTTGGTGTAAATCCTTAGTCGTTGTCGCTCGATCGATCGCTTCGGTATCCGTTTGGCCATTTTTGGCCTAGGTTCAGGGAATGCCCTGAACCCCTTATTCAGACGTCTGAAACGTAGTATTCAGACGTCTGAATATTATACTGGAAATTTTTATCCCCCAGTATTCAGACGTCTGAATCTATATTTCAGACGTCTGAATTGGTTCATTTGGAACCAGAGAGGAAATAGGCTAAAATGTGCCTATTACAGACGTCTGAAATCAAAGATTCAGACGTCTGAATTATGTTTTTGGAAAATATTTTATTTTCCAAATTCAGACGTCTGAATCCTTGATTTCAGACATCTGAATCTGCACTCTTTTGCCTATTTGCCTATTTGCTTGAGAATTCCAACTTTAATCGATTCGTGTTGATTCCCATTTGTTATTATCACTTATTATCGACTTTGATGACATTTTCTTCGTGATTTTGGGAATATCCATTTCGATGGATTCGGTAATCGATTTCTTCGAATTTTATTCACGTCTTCGTATGTGAATTTCGATGATTGATTGTTTCTACAATCCTGTCTATGGTTTGTCACTTTAAAAATATAAAGGTTTTCTATACTAGTAGTAAATATCAAAACTCTTTCATCAAAATGATTTCAACTCTATTTTCAATAGCAAAGCTCTTTTCTTAAACCGTTTTCCAACCTACTAGTATATATAAACCTTTACCTCACTCGGATGAGAAATCTAATTAAACGGCTTAGTAAAACAAGTGGTATGAAACGCTTGCGTTTACTTCGTCGGTTAATTCTTGGACTTGTTCGATTGAAACTCTTGTGACATTTTTCTAGTGGAGATCTGCAATTTGTTCGTAAATATTTAAGTTAAACTAGTGGTTATGGGACATGAAGCTAAGCTCATATACTTACTAGCTTACTGTAATTGACACATCTTGATGATCATGATGATCATTTTATGATTTAGACTAGCAATTGTGCTTTGGTTCAGCGGACGTCACGCTGTACGACGTCGTTGTTCCGTTTTAATTGTGCTTTGGTTCATCGAACATCACGCTGTACGACGTCGTTGTTACGTTTTAATTGTGATTTGGTTCATCGGACGTCACGCTGTACGACGTCGTTGTTCCGTTTTAATTGTCATTTGGTTCATCGGACGTCACGCTGTACGACGTCGTTGTTCCGTTTTAATTGTGATTTGGTTCATCGGACGTCACGCTGTACGACGTCGTTGTTCCGTTTTAATTGTGATTTGGTTCATCGGACGTCACGCTGTACGACGTCGTTGTTCCATTTTAATTGTGCTTTGGTTCATCGGGTGTCACGCTGTACGACGTCGTTGTTCCCTTCTATTGTGTTTCTGGATCATCGGACGTCACACTGTACGACGTCGATGCTCCGAATTATTTGATTTCTGGATTTCTTGTGTTGATTTCTGGAATTTATGATTCACCACCTTTTTCAATTGGCATTGTTATGTATGTCATTTATTGTGGCGTGGTGAAGCAAATAAAGAATATGATATTCTTTTTGATGCTATGAGATTCTTGATATATTTGTATGATTTTCCTTTGTTGATTTTTCTATGTATACTTGTCGCAGTATGACATTTTTGGTTATCATACGTTTTTACTACATCTCTTCTTATATCTCATTTTATCTGATAATTATAGCTAGACTGATCCGTTTATTATTTTCTTCTTAAATAATATTCAGGTTAGACTGAGATTTTACAGGTGCTTGTACTTGATTCCTTATCGGACCATCACATGATCTTTTGGCTTAACTACTTTAGTCTAGTAGTTTTTGTTGTATGCATTTGAGAAATAGACTCCTTGATGTATACATATTCTTTTGTCTAGCACTTGTATCTATTCTTTTGTGTTATTGTGGATCTTGCATGACCACTGCTCTGATATACACTTTTACGTGTAATATTCATATCTATTTCCGCCTTTGTCATATGAATTGTCTGTGACTGATTTGTGTTATGTTTATTTCTATATTTGTTTTCGAAGATTATATATAGCCATTGTGTAGTAGCTTTGAGTTTGCGTCGGTATGTCGGATTTCCTCTTGAGATGAAATGCATGTTATATTTTATCTGGCATATCGGTGCTCTCCCAAAGACATTGCATGGATGGTCGCTCCTCAACAGCCTTATTCTCCGCGCTAGTTGACGACATTACCTCATAGTGTCCTTGGCTAGTGTGGGTATAGAGGTGGGGCGTCACAGCTTGGTATCAGAGCCAAACTTCGGAACAATGTAGAATAATCTAGCAAGGATCATGTCCTAAGTCTTTCTTAGGAGTTGTGCCTTAGGATTTAATTCGAGTCTTTGTACCGATTCATCCTATTTTATTTATGATTCCTTGTTTTGTCTATCAAAATTGCTTGATATTTATTTTGACAATAACTTTTTCCTCTTCTTTATTTCTTTCTTAAAGAAGAGAAATGGCTAGACCAGGCCGTCCCAACGTCGGTCAATCTAGTGCTACTCCTCAGGATGGAGTATTTATGTCTGCCCAGCAGCTTCTTGATATAGTAAAGAACGCTCAAGCAGTCGGACCCATTCCAGAGCCTACTCATCCTAGATCCGGTTTTGCACGTTTGTGCAGAGACTACACCGATTTGGGTGGAAGGCCATTCAAAGGATCCGAGAGTGTTATAGAAATTCAGGCTTGGCTCAAATCATGCGATCACATCTTTTCTCGCATGAACCTTATTGATCTACATCGAGTCCAAGTGGCTTCTAGCATGCTCCAAGAAAGAGCATTAGATTGGTATGAGCTTTTAATTTCTGAAATCGTTGAAGCGTATTTCACTTGGGAGCAAATCCTAGATAGATTCGAATTGAAATTCGTGCCATAGGCAGAAAAAGTAACTTTGGCCCGGCGTTTTATTGACCTTGTTCAAGGTGAATCTTCTGTGACGGATTACGTCGCATCTTTCGAATCTCTGTCCAAATATGGGGTTGAGTATATTAATACCCCGATGAAGAAAAATCAGAGGTTCGTCTATGGGTTGAATAAGAACCTCAAGAAGCCATTACTTCTGAAACTAGAGGTTTCATTTGATCAGCTTATTGATATCGCTCTTCGTCTTGAAGAGGCCGATAGAGAAAGCGATATTGAATTTGTACGTGCCAAACAGAACTTCAACAACAACATGAAGAGGCCTATTATATTCGAAGTCCCCAATCCCATCAAGAAAGGGAAGCAACGAACTCCGGTAGCAAAGACTCCTACCTCTAGTCGTGGATGATGCTACAATTGTGGTTCCACGGACCACTATGCATGGGAGTGCCTGAAACCTTTCTTTTGCCGTTATTGCAAAAGTTCGGGTCATCTTATATCTATATGTCCCATTCTTCAAAGTAGGAGAGAGGGAGAGCGGAATATTGTGCAAACTCCTAGTGACACTTCTCTTGGTCAAGGTATTTCTCGTTCAATCCTTGATGACATTTGCTTTGTGATTATCTTGTTCGTGTTCATTTTGATATGGGTTCCATCTCACTATATTATATCAAAAGAACTTGTTGATTCTTTTTCTTTGAAAATATTTTGGGCTTGATGACTTCTTTGAGAGTTGCGAATCTGGATGGTAGATCCGCAACACTCACTTTACTTTCTATTGATGTCGAAACTATTTTATGTGATTTTTCTTTCCGAGCCGATTTTTACTTAGGCTTCGGAATTGATTTTTGTAAGGATTAACTTAATCGTTGTGAAGCCCATATCGTATTTTCCGTGTGGACTATTCATCTTCGACATTTTCTATCTGTTAAGCAGATTTCTATTTTTTCTTGAGATTCCGATTTCAAATTTTTGAAGGCATCATTTTATTCTTTAAGCCATCAAGATGAGAAAAGTGTTATTTCTCTTATCTAAATAATTTGTGAAACTTTTCCGGTATTTTTGAGTTTGTATTAGGATTATCACCTAAGAAATCTTTTGTGTGGTGTTAAGGTCTTTCTAGTTCGACCTTGCCACCGACTTTCATTTGGTTATGAGTTGCGGGAGTTAGCATTCCACTTACCACATTCCGCACTCGTTACGATTCTTATGAATGACTTATTATGTCATTCAGTTTTCCCATCTTGTTTCATCCATTTTATGAATCGAGTTTTCTACGATCTCGATGACTCCATTCTTATATTTATTAATTTTGGATGAAAATAGAAATTTAAAATCTTTGCAAATCTTTTTCATAAGATTTATTTATAAGTATAGTTGGATTTTGTTCTTAAACGAGCAAAGAATATTCTTAAAACTTTTTAAAAGATATTTTTATCACATAGAAGTTGATTTTGTGATTGTATTGCCCATTTAGTGTTTTAAGAATTCGGGTCGATGCGCTTGATCAACGTTATCGATAGGAATTTCCTAAACGCTTAGATGAGACAGTCGGACACGATATATTGACTTGTAAAAATGTAAATTTTTCTAGAAAGATTATTACATAAAGATAAATGTAATTTTGAAAGTCTTAGCTTTTCGGGAAAGAAGATTATTTAGAAGAACTCTTTTTTCAGTACTCTTATTCTTGCGATTCCCGAGGGGAACCAAGACCTTATCTTTTGTACCAATGCTAACCGTATTGGTTTGGATGCCGTTCTCTTGCAAAAGATAACGTGCTATCACTTGTGCTTCTAAACCTTTAAAAGCCGATTGAGACTAGGTATGCCACTCATGATCTAGTGCTCGCGGCTGTTGTTTTCGCTTTTAGAGTTGGCATCATCATTTTTTAGGGAGAAATTTGTCCTCCACCTCGATCATAAATCTTTGGAATATTTATTTTCTCATATAGAACTTCATGTTGACTCGAGTTTCTTGCATCTTATGATCTTGATATTCTTTATATTCCCGGAAGGGAAATCGTGTTGCCAAATGCGCTTTTCGTAAGCAACAAGTGGTTGATGCTTTAATGATGTTTGAATGGAATTATCTTTTTATCAAGTTCATCGGACATTTTGATATACTTCATTTTATTGAGCTTTATCCCATTTCTTTTATGGACTAGCGTCCGATGTTCTTTTATGGTGTTCGGTTCATTGGACGTACCGTTTTTGTACTACGTCGGTGTTCCGAAATTATTTGAGCTTTGGATCATCTGGTGTACCGTTATTGTACTACGTCGTTGCACTGGCTCAATTTTCTGCTATTCTTGACGTTTTCCGCGTCTTCTAACTACGAAAATGCTTTTAGGTTTCCTATTTTTATTCTTGAGCCCGGTGTTATTGATGAAATTGAAGTTTCACCAGATTTGACTTATGAGCAACATTCCATTTGCATCATTACTTCGGAGGTTGAGCGCCTTCGGAATAAAGATGCTCTTCTTGTGAAAGTTCAATGTTTCTCAGATCCTAAGGATTTCTCTTGGGAATCCTGGGAATTCATCGAGCGATCCCGTTCAGGCTTACTCTTTCATGCTCTTTATGGTGAACTTCCTATTTAAATTTATTTTGTGTTGATATGCTTTTATCGTTGTTACTCTTTATTTTCTTCTTAAGTATTGCGAGGACGCAATTTCTTTAAGGAGGGGAGTCTGTAACAATCCGCATATATATCGATTGTGTATTTAAATATTTTTATTTAAATATTTCATCGTTCGTCGGATTTTAGTCCGAAAACCTACTTTTTGCAAATAGTCGAATTTGGACTCGGGACTACTGCCATTGAGTTCAAAATGCCGTTTGCAACCTTTTTGAGTATAAGCTTCGTTATGTTTGGAGTTAGTCGAGTTTTTCTACTTTTTCACTTTGGGTTTTGGGTTTGGGTTCAGCCCACTAGCCAACTTAATACCCAAATATGAACCACTTCTCCCCATTCACTCTCACTTCCTCCTCTTTAAGTTCTAAAGCAAAAATGGTGGAAGAGAATGGGAAATAGAAATCCAAAACCCTAGTTCTTTTGCAAAAATCCAAGATCAAGCTCCAAATTCAAGAGAACCCATTGGTAAGCCTTCTCTTCATCTTCCCCAACTCATTCTCTCTTTGATTTCAGAAAATTCCTAAACCTAATTTGGGAAATATTTCTCTTTTAAGCTTAGAATCAAGCTTCTTGAGTTGGGATTGAAGTGTGGTTGATCTTCCTTTGCTTTCAAGCTTCTTCTTCATTGATTTGGGTTCAAAGGTGAGATTTCTATCTCACATCTTTGTCTATAATTATCTTCGATTGTTAGGTATGAATTCCTAACACTTATTCTCGTGCAATTGATTTTGGCTTGGATTGATTTGGTGTAGAGTCAGGACTCAAAATCTTATGCAGGATAATCAATTGCAGCAAATAAAGTCCATAACTCAAAGATGAATAAAATAACATCTCTAAGGATCCGATAAACCGTCTATATATATAATACGGTATGTAGGTAATGTCTAATCAGTAAAATAGAATATTAAAATAGCGTTAAGCGTTACCATAATTCCCCTTAACACATTTTATATTCCCAAAAGCATATACAAGACCGTAGTTTTCCCAAAACCGGAAGTCACCAGAGGGCAATCCATATACTCAAGGTACAAATCAAAACGTAGTGGTCGCGAATAGGATAATCAGTATGACAAGGTACATGAGGCAATACCAACTAGGATACTAGTAGTTGCGTGATCCGGACTGATGTTGAGCATAGTAGCTACTATCTCAACACCACAAAACAACACTCCCAAATCAAAGGGTGCACCCAAATCGAATCACAAAAGTAATAGATATGGTATCGAAGAAGCGTGTCCGCTAGAGGTGGCGGTCCTCAATGGCCCGGCGCGGCTCCTGTTTTAGTCACGTCAGAAGTCATCCAAAATCGTTCTCTTTCTTCAGTCAACGCGTTCACCAAACCATCCACTTCATTCTGGATCAACACTTCGCGCATAATAGTTATTAAAGTGGTTTTCGGTATCGACAGAGAGTATGTCCATTCCCGATCCCGGTCTCTTTAATAACTACGTATTTATTACCCGATGGTCGGTTAAATTAACGTTTAAACAAATCAAAGTCCAAAAGTCAAGGTGCAAATTTGACTTCCAAAATTTGACATTTCACGATTCAACTTATTTTAGATATTTTACAACATATTTTCGAATGCAATTTTTAGTTCAAACACTTGAGTTACAATTTAAAATTAAGTATTCAAGTTCGATTTAATAAGGTCTAAAAGTCACTTATTAAATTTAGTTCATAATCAATGAATTCAATTTTATGCTAAACTTAGTTTAAATTAATAAATCAAATTCTATTCACTTCACTTCATGTTTACGTCCACTGTTATCATGAATTCGATTAAATCAATTTCATTAACAAAATTCCTTTTTATCCAACTTCATTTAATTTATTTACCAATTCAATTAAATTTCTAAACAAAAGTCCATTTCCATTTACAATGTCCCGATTTGATTAATTCGTTAAATTTAAAATCATTTTAAGTTTAAATAATCACTAAGTTATATCCACAAACTTTGGTCAGTTTTTGTATTCCTCCTAAGTCAAATTTTCTAAATTTTCAAGTAAAATTTACAACATGTTCCAAATCTATTTAATTAAAACCGAGTTTTAATCTAAACCTAACCCATTTAATAAATTTTTAAGTTATCAAATTCTAAACTTACTTGTTTCTAAATCTCATTTCAATAAATTTGCCAATTCATTTTTATTTAATTACATAGGTTTATTAATCCGTTTCAATTTAATCTATTAATTTTACTTCAATCTAATCCATAAAACTTATCTTGATTAAATCCGTGAAATTTATTTCAGTTACATCCATTAAAACTGTTACCAAATTTCCAACCAAATTGTTAAGTTCATTCTTTAATTTAAATTATATTTCAATTTCGAAAATGGTTTTGTTGACCAATCGGGTTTCTTATTTTTATTTTCTATCCTAGGACAAGTTGTTTAATTAGGTATTTATCATTTCAACCCAATATTATTCAATATAAAACAAAGCATAGCAAAGGGAACTTGCAGTGTGATAACTGGGATGGTGTCAAAGTAAATAAACAAGCAATAACAACCATACATAACAATTTAACAATGTATTTAAATAATCCCGAAATAATCATACTAATTTACATTTGTTATTTATGCAAATTAATATAATTATTCCTAGAACCCACACCATCGTTTCATGCGGATTAAAGATTATTACGTTAGGGTTTTCACTTGGTGTCTATTATCAAATTACTACATCAATCATACGTTCAATGGTTCAAAGTGTAGTCAACGCTATTCTACGCGACGATTTATTTAACATTTAAAGGGATCAAGTTCAACATATATAATCCATTTTAAATTGTTGACTATCCTATATCAATTTCAATTTCATATTAAATTTCACTTATATTAACAACCAAATTCAACATCATATAATACTTTTAGTGTCACAACTATTTGTCGTAAACTAGCAATATTCAAATTTAACTTGCATAGCGATTTACAAAAAAAAATTTCAACAATTCAAACAATCAACAATTAACATCTAAATTTATATAAACAACAATTATCACTTGATTATCATAGCATAATAGATCGAGTCATGAATGAAATATTCACCTTGCGTGGTTAGAGAAGACGACGAAGCACGAAGACGAATAGATAAGAGACACGAACAAGCACGATGCAAAACGACACAAACTACAATTCAAACAATTAAATAAATCAACTATTTGTTTATTTCAATATATCAATTGAATGTATATATAAACCATACCGAACAACGAAGCAAGATAGATTCGACAAGTCGGATGAAAGTCTAAGTCTCCGAAGCAGTAGTTGATACAAATACAGTAAAACACTGTATGTGACCAAATTAGAATTTTCAAAGTATATACAGCTATACTAATATATAAAACACTCTAATCTCATTTGGTTATGCAGCCGATAAATGAGAAGCAAAACAAAGTCAGAGCACATGCTCCATATAACGGCATATGCAACCCACTGTTCATA
This sequence comes from Allium cepa, assembly GCA_030765085.1. Taxonomy (NCBI): domain Eukaryota; kingdom Viridiplantae; phylum Streptophyta; class Magnoliopsida; order Asparagales; family Amaryllidaceae; genus Allium; species Allium cepa. Next base: position 174,115,007 of record CM060932.1, read on the forward strand.
TTGGGAACAAATTCCGATTGATAAAGGCTAGCTATAGGAAGGAGGGTCTTCAAGTGACATATACATAACCTATATGAAAATCCTATATACTAATAGGTAGAGCCTATATGCATGCAAAAACATTTGACATATAAATTTCCAACAGAGAATATACAAAGCATGTTCAAAGTGATATTGATGTATTAGCTATAGGTCTTAGGCAAAGTGAAGAGGGAAGTGAAGGCAGTGGCTCGGGTGTTAGCAGCCAAGTCGGTAGGTGGGTCCGGGTTCGACAGGGTGGCTGCGGCGGGCGAAGGCTGGCGATTCTGGACGAAGGCTGGCGGGTCTGGGTGAAGGCTGGTGGAGTCTGGGCGAAGCTGGCGGGTCTGGACGAAGGCTGGCGGGTCTGGGCGAAGCTGGCGGGGTCTGGACGAAGGCTGATGGGGTCTGGACGAAGGCTGGCGGGTCTGGACGAAGTTGGCGGGGTCTGGGCGAAGGCTGGCGGTCTGGATGAAGCTGACGGGGTCTGAGCGAAGGCTGGCGGGTCTGAACGAAGGCTGGCGGGTCTGGGCGAAGCTGGCGGGGTCTGGGCGAAGCTGGCGGGGTCTGGGCGAAGCTGGCGGGGTCTGGGCGAAGCTGGCGGATCTGGACGAAGGCTGATGGGGTCTGGACGAAGCTGGCGGAGTCTGGACGAAGTTAGCGGGGTCTGGCGAAGGCTGGTGGGTTTCATTACTGGGGAACCAAACAAAATAGTAAAAGGAAGGTGAGGGAAGGGAAAGAGAATACGTACCGCATAAATTAATTTGCCTCTGAACAAAAGAAGATAGCAGCTTGTTTATACAGAGATGCTTTGAAGTTTTAAACGAATGAAATATGAAATATCAAAAGTTTCCAAGTTATTGATTTCGTAACCGCAATGGCTGTTGGTTTCCCAAGGCAGCTGAATAGTCAAAGACTACTAGAATTCTGAACGTTGAAGAAAACGGGTACCGGTTTTTGTGCTGCGTAACGGACCGATTTGTAATCCGTTAAACAATTATAGTTCACAGCGCCGAACTCCGATTGACACAAACAAATATACCGTTTTGGTCAGCGCGACGAGACGAACACAACGGTATAAAAATATTTATGGTTTGACATTGTTTGCAAAGTGGTAACTCTTATTGAACCATTTGCACGAGCGAACATTTTAGCTAGCAATTAAAAGCGAAATTTGACGAAACGAATTGCGTCGTCATATTCAGAATATTTTTCTTATTCAGAAATGTGAAAAATATTTGAGTTCGGACGAAAGAGAATTTACATATATAATTTAAATCAATAGGCAAATGCGACGCACGAAATTTTCTTCAATAATTTTCAACGAAAATTGGCGTACGCCCATGTCTATCTAGACGCATTCCAAATGTGAAGTTTGAATAGAAACGGAATTTGTTCATGCAAATTTGAATTTCTACCCTAAATAAACGATTTTAAAATTTTAAACTGGGTCTAAATTTCAGGGTCGTTACATTCTCCCCCACTCAAAACTTTTCGTCCCCGAAAAGGAGCAGAGTAAAGAGTGGAAGAACAGAGCATAGGGTACGATGGACATAGAATTTATTATCGGATGAAATATAGAATATAGAATAGAGTTTACCTGCAACAAACAATTCTGGATTTGAATCCCGGATACTTTCCTCGGTTTCCCAAATACAATCACGATCATCGGGACTCCATTGGACTTTGACTAGGCTAACAGATTTCCTTCTAAGCTGCTTCGTATCCCTATCAACAATACGAAGTGGTCTTCTTTCTATAGTCAAATCCGGCTCAATATCAACCTCATCTAACTGAGCAATAGGAATGGTCGTGGATGGATCGTGTACAACCTTCCGAAGGTGTGAAACATGGAATACGTTGTGCACGCCCTCAAATTTCTCCGGCAGTGCAACTCTGTAGGCTAGTGTACCAATCCTCTCAGTGATAGTGAATGGTCCAACAAATCTAGGAGCGAGCTTCCCTCTACGACCAAATCGGATAACATTCTTCAAAGGTGATACTTTAAGAAAGACCTCATCTCCAACCTGGAATTTTAACTCTCTTCTACGCCTATCTGCATAGCTCTTCTGCCTATCCTGTGCGGTCTTCATCTTCCTTCTGATCTCATTAACCTTCTCGGATGCTTCCATAATCATATCCGGGCCAAGAACTAATCGGTCACCAGGCTCAATCCAACAAGCTGGCGATTTGCATGGCCGTTCATATAAAGCTTCGAACGGTGCCATATCAATACTCGCCTGATTATAAAGATATTTATATTTCAATTCAAATTTTTTTTTTTTACTTATTCAAATTGAAAATTTTTGGATTACCTGATAGCTGTTATTATAAGTGAATTCAACAAAATGAAGGTGGTCTTCCCAAGATCCACCGAAATCAATAATGCAAGCTCGGAGCAGATCTTCCAAAATCTGATTTACCCTCTCAGTTTGGCCATCTGTTTGAGGATGATAAGCCGTACTCAGATTCAGTTTTGTGCCCAAGACGTCCTGAAACGCCTTCCAGAATTTACTAGTGAATAAAGGATCTCTATCGCATACAATACTAGATGGAACTCCATGAAGTCTGACAATCTCTCTCATATAAATCTCGGCCAAACTCGAAGCAGTACGAGTGGTCTTAACAGGAATAAAGTGAGCAGATTTTGTCAACCTATCAACAATCACCCATATACTCTCGTTCCCTTTTCTGGTCCTCGGTAATCCGTCAACGAAGTCCATAGAAATTTGGTCCCATTTCCAACACGGAATCTCTAGGGGTTGAAGTAATCCTGCCGTCTTCAGGTGATCGGCCTTGACTTGCTGGCAAGTGGTGCATCTACTGACATATATGGAAATATCTCTCTTCATCCCACTCCACCAATATAAACGCTTCATATTTCGATACATCTTGGTGACACCAGGATGAAATGAAAGTGATGATTGATGGTTCTCTCTAAGCACTTCTTGTCTCAGTCCATCAACATTTGGAACACAAATACGGTTGTCAATCTTCAGAACTCCATTACTATCTATCTGTGCTCCCACTTTACTGTCAGCATTTCCAACTCTACCAAGAACTAACTCCTTCATGCGATAGAGCAAGGTGTCCTCATATTGCTTAGCTTTGATGCGATCCAAATTAGATGGGGAGATAACAAGCTGAAATAGCATGCCTTTTACAAGATTACAACAAGACAATGCTTTGCTACGGCTCAAAGCATCAGCTACAACATTTGCTTTTCCAGGAGTATAATTGATGTCGAGATCATATGCAGCTAAGAATTCGAGCCATCGGACTTGTCTCTGATTCAAGTCCTTCTGAGAGAAAATATACCGCAAGGACTTATGATCTGTGAATAATTCAAATTTTGTCCCCAAAAGATGGTGCCTCCATAGTTTCAAAGCGAATACAACTGCTAGAAGCTCTAAATCATGGGTCGCATAGTTTACTTCATGAGTTTTCAACTGACGGCCCGCATAAGCAATAACCTTTCCATTTTGCATAAGGACAGCGCCTAAACCTTCTCGACAAGCATCGGTATAGACAGTTAAACCTTCACTCCCGTCAATTACCGCAAGAACTGGGGCTGAAGTTAACTTACGCTTCAACTCATTAAAAGCTGATTCACACTTCTCACTCCAAATAAACTTGACATCCTTTCGAGTTAAAGCAGTGAGTGGGGCAGAAATCCGGGCAAAGCGCTCAATAAATCTGCGATAATAACCGGCTAGGCCCAAGAAGCTACGGATATCAATAGGAGTTTTGGGAGTCTCCCAATCCTGTAGATAAGTTTTCAAATTAGAAAGGAATAAGATGGGTTGAATAGAATTAACGAATAGGATAGGACTTACATTGATTACGGCAATCTTAGCTGGATCGACCGAAATCCCGTTTTCAGAAACAATATGGCCAAGGAATCGTACTTCGTCTCGCCAGAAGTGGCATTTCGAAAATTTGGCTTTAATCTGATGATTTCGGAGAGTTCCCAGAACATAAGCAAGATGTGTCTCATGCTCTTTCTCATCTTTGGAGAAGACGAGAATATCATCAATGAAGACAAGAACAAACTTGTTAAGGACATCACGGAAGACTCTATTCATTAAGTCGACGAAATAAGCAGGTGCGTTGGTCAAACCAAATGGCATAACCAACCATTCATAGAATCCATTCTCGGTACGGAAAGCTGTTTTATGAATACTATCTTCTGCTACTCTTAGTTGGTGGAACCCAGTGGCTAGATCAAGTTGTGAGAAAACTTTAGCTCCATGGAGCTGATCGAATAAATCATTGATGCGAGGCATCGGATAGCGGTTCTTGAGAGTGCGCTTGTTTAATTCTCGATAATCAACACACATGCGAAGAGATCCATCTGATTTGGTGACAAAGACGACTGCGGCGCCCCATTCAGAACAACTTCTCCTGATCAAACCCTTAGCAAATAGATCATCAATTTGAGTTTTTAGTTCAACTCTTTCTTTAGGAGCCATCCTTCTGTGAGGGAGAACTACGGGAGTAGCACCAGGAATAAGGTCAATGTGAAAATCGATCTCACGTTTAGGCGGTAGAGAGTTGACCTCTCCAAATACATCGGGAAATTTCTAAACAATAGGAGTAGTACTAAGATCATCCGGGTGAGCATCAAGAGAGAATATGAAGCTTCCCGCATATTTCTGAGGTGATTTGCATTCGATGACAAGCGGTAGACCCTTGTCATTGACTAGAGAAACAGATCGAGCTTTGCAAGAAATAACAGCATCGAAATTTCTTAACCAATCAGCACCCAACAAAATGTCAAATGCTACGAAGCCAAGCACATAGAAATCCCAAGTGAATCGATATCTTCCATACAAGAGCACAACCCCTTTACAAATTCTACTGAGGTTGGCAAGTCCTCCAATAGGGTTGGAGACACATAAGGAAGTAGTAGCAAGAGTAGGTTCTAATTTGAGCTTATTACAAAGATCAATAGATATGAAGCTATGAGAAGCACCAGTATCGAATAATACCCGAACAGGTAACTTATGAAATGAAAAAGTAATTCGTAAGGTACCTTGGTCATCCTGAGCAGGTGGTGGAGGTGGTGCAGGAGTGGTGACAGCATATACTCCTGATGGTGTGCCTTTCTTCCCCAATGGGCAATCTCTCTTGAAGTGACCTGGCTGGAGGCAGACATGGCATAAATCATTCCTCATCTGAGGAGGTGGTGGAATAGCAGCTCTGGTGGATGGACAGCTATTTGCATAATGACCCTTCTTATCACATTTGAAGCAAGTGATATTAGCAAGGTCGATTGGGCTTTTCTGGGCATATCCCAATCCTGTAGTCTTTTGCCAAGCTTTCTTTTGTTGATCAAAGTTCATCTTCCTCTTTCCAAGCTGGCTGGAAGAGGACTGAGTAGGAGTGGCCTTGGCAGTGGGTCCCTTAGGCTTCGCCTCATATCGAAGAGCATAGTCAACAAGCTCTGTGAAAGTGCAGTGAATGTGGCCAGTAAGCAAGTCATAATACTCCGATCTAGCTCCCAAAATGAATTTCTCGTTCTTCAGAAGTGGGGTATCGATCAATCCCGGGCCAAACTTGGAGAGCTCGTTGAATTTCCTCTCGTACTCAGAAAAAGTCATACTGCCTTGCTTAAGGTCCATAAAAGCTCTATAAAGTTGGGTTTTCCCAGCAGCTGGCATCCATTGTTCCGAGAAAGTATCCCTAATAAAAAGATAGACTAGATAAATAACATTCCAAGGATTGAAAGAAGAATTTAGACTATGAAATCCAAATAAATTTATACCTAAACTGGGCCCAAGTGATGGTGTTCTCCTCGATACGAGAAGTAACAGATTCCCACCAGTGTCGTGCGGCATCCCGAAGTTGCCAAGCAGCAAGCTGACGCTTCTGAGCATCAGTGATCTCCAATCCAGAAAATATCATCTCTAAGCTTTTGAGCCATTGTTGAGCTTCAATAATATTCTCGGATCCAGAGAACTTAACACCACCAAGTTGTGTATACTCCTTACTAAGAGTGGTGAATTTGACTGGAGCTGGGGCGGCAGTTGCAGCCTGGGCAGGACCATTTCCCCTTCCTCCCCTGTTGTTTCTCCTGGCACTCATCCTGAAATACCAATTTTTTTTAAGGAAAGTTTAATCAACGAATCAATTAAGAAGTTTGAATTTGAAAGGATATGTATATTGAATTGATTCTCCTCATCCCAGGGTATTGCTACCCTATGTCTAATGAGTTTATATAACCCCAACTAAGGTTTTTAGTGGAAACCAAAGCTCTGATACCAACTGTAACAACCCGTATATTTGGACCATTTAAGTTGACAATAATCCACACATGTCAACTCAAATAATACAAAACACGAATCATTATGGGATTATATATACATAAATGTAAATGAGAATCAATACAACATCACAGACACAGAACAGTTAAAGAATAATGCAGCGGAAAATACATCGTCATAATAGCAGTTCATGAAGCTACTATATGAAATACAACAATGTCTAAACATAAAGTGACTGAAAGGAAATACATAAATGTCCAACAGACAAGAACAACAATACTGGAATAGAAATAGACTGATAAAGATAAATGCTAAGTCTTCAACATCTTCAACCAACCTCGATCAGCAAACTGGATAGCTTCAGACTGACCCGAGCATATACAAAAGAAACACACGAGTCAGGACTCAAAATCTTATGCAGGATAATCAATTGCAGGAAATAAAGTCCATAACTCAAAGATGAATAAAATAACATCTCTAAGGATCTGATAAACCATCTATATATATAATACGGTATGTAGGTAATGTCTAATCAGTAAAATAGAATATTAAAATAGCGTTAAGCGTTACCATAATTCCCCTTAACACATTTTATATTCCCAAAAGCATATACAAGACCGTAGTTTCCCCAAAACCGGAAGTCACCAGAGGGCAATCCATATACTCAAGGTACAAATCAAAACGTAGTGGTCGCGAATAGGATAATCAGTATGACAAGGTACATGAGGCAATACCAACTAGGATACTAGCAGTTGCGTGATCCGGACTGATGTTGAGCATAGTAGCTACTATCTCAACACCGCGAAAGAACACTCCCAAATCAAAGGGTGCACCCAAATCGAATCACAAAAGTAATAGATATGGTATCGAAGAAGCGTGTCCGCTAGAGGTGGCGATCCTCAATGGCCCGGCGCGGCTCCTATTTTAGTCATGTCAGGGGTCATCCAAAATCGTTCTCTTTCTTCAGTCAACGCGTTCACCAAACCATCCACTTCATTCTGGATCAACACTTCGCGCATAATAGTTATTAAAGTGGTTTTCGGTATCGACAGAGAGTATGTCCATTCCCGATCCCGGTCTCTTTAATAACTACGTATTTATTATCCGATGGCCGGTTAAATTAACGTTTAAACAAATCAAAGTCCAAAAGTCAAGGTGCAAATTTGACTTCCAAAATTTGACATTTCACGATTCAACTTATTTTAGATATTTTACAACATATTTTCGAATGCAATTTTTAGTTCAAACACTTGAGTTACAATTTAAAATTAAGTATTCAAGTTCGATTTAATAAGGTCTAAAAGTCACTTATTAAATTTAGTTCATAATCAATGAATTCAATTTTATGCTAAACTTAGTTTAAATTATTAAATCAAATTCTATTCACTTCACTTCATGTTTACATCCACTGTTATCATGAATTCGATTAAATCAATTTCATTAACTAAATTCCTTTTTATCCAACTTCATTTAATTTATTTACCAATTCAATTAAATTTCTAAACAAAAGTCCATTTCCATTTACAATGTCCTGATTTGATTAATTCGTTAAATTTAAAATCATTTTAAGTTTAAATAATCACTAAGTTATATCCATAAACTATGGTCAGTTTTTGTATTCCTCCTAAGTCAAATTTTCTAAATTTTCAAGTAAAATTTACAACATGTTCCAAATCTATTTAATTAAAACCGAGTTTTAATCTAAACCTAACCCATTTAATAAATTTTTAAGTTATCAAATTCTAAACTTACTTGTTTCTAAATCTCATTTCAATAAATTTGCCAATTCATTTTTATTTAATTACATAGGTTTATTAATCCGTTTCAATTTAATCCATTAATTTTACTTCAATCTAATCCATAAAATTTATCTTGATTAAATCCGTGAAATTTATTTCAGTTACATCCATTAAAACTGTTACCAAATTTCCAACCAAATTGTTAAGTTCATTCTTTAATTTAAATTATATTTCAATTTCGAAAATGGTTTTGTTGACCAATCGGGTTTCTTATTTTTATTTTCTATCCTAGGCCAAGTTGTTTAATTAGGTATTTATCATTTCAACCCAATATTATTCAATATAAAACAAAGCATAGCAAAGGGAACTTGCAGTGTGATAACTGGGATGGTGTCAAAGTAAATAAACAAGCAATAACAACCATACATAACAATTTAACAATGTATTTAAATAATCCCGAAATAATCATATTAATTTACATTTGTTATTTATGCAAATTAATATAATTATTCCTAGAACCCACACCATCGTTTCATGTGGATTAAAGATTATTACGTTAGGGTTTTCACTTGGTGTCTATTATCAAATTACTACATCAATCATACGTTCAATGGTTCAAAGTGTAGTTAACGCTATTCTACGCGACGATTTATTTAACATTTAAAGGGATCAAGTTCAACATATATAATCCATTTTAAATTGTTGACTATCCTATATCAATTTCAATTTCATATTAAATTTCACTTATATTAACAACCAAATTCAACATCATATAATACTTTTAGTGTCACAACTATTTGTCGTAAACTAGCAATATTCAAATTTAACTTGCATAGCGATTTACAAATTTTTTTTCAACAATTCAAACAATCAACAATTAACATCTAAATTAATATAAACAACAATTATCACTTGATTATCATAGCATAATAGATCGAGTCATGAATGAAATATTCACCTTGCGTGGTTAGAGAAGACGACGAAGCACGAAGACGAATAGATAAGAGACACGAACAAGCACGATGCAAAACGACACAAACTACAATTCAAACAATTAAATAAATCAACTATTTGTTTATTACAATATATATCAATTGAATATATATATAAACCATACCGAACAACGAAGCAAGATAGATTCGACAAGTCGGATGAAAGTCTAAGTCTCCGAAGCAGTAGCTGATACAAACACAGTAAAACACTGTATGTGACCAAATTAGAATTTTCAAAGTATATACAGCTATACTAATATATGAAACACTCTAATCTCATTGGGTTATGCAGCCGATAAATGAGAAGCAAAACAAAGTCAGAGCACATGCTCCATATAACGGCATATGCAACCCACTGTTCATATTGGGAACAAATTCCTATTGATAAAGGCTAGCTATAGGAAGGAGGGTCTTCAAGTGACATATACATAACCTATATGAAAATCCTATATACTAATAGGTAGAGCCTATATGCATGCAACAACATTTGACATATAAATTTCCAACAGAGAATATACAAAGCATGTTCAAAGTGATATTGATGTATTGGCTATAGGTCTTAGGCAAAGTGAAGAGGGAAGTGAAGGCAGTGGCTCGGGTGTTAGCAGCCAAGTCGGTGGGTGGGTCCGGGTTCGACAGGGTGGCTGCGGCGGGCGAAGGCTGGCGGGTCTGGACGAAGGCTGGCGGGTCTGGGTGAAGGCTGGTGGAGTCTGGGCGAAGCTGGCGGGTCTGGACGAAGGCTGGCGGGTCTGGACGAAGCTGGCGGGGTCTGGATGAAGGCTGATGGGGTCTGGACGAAGGCTGGCGGGTCTGGGCGAAGCTGGCGGTCTGGGCGAAAGCTGACGGGGTTTGGGCGAAGGCTGGCGGGTCTGAACGAAGGCTGGCGGGTCTGGGCGAAGCTGGCGGGGTCTGGGCGAAGCTGGCGGGGTCTGGGCGAAGGCTGGCGGTCTGGATGAAGCTGACGGGGTCTGGGCGAAGGCTGGCGGGTCTGAACGAAGGCTGGTGGGTCTGGGCGAAGCTGGCGGGGTCTGGGCGAAGCTGGCGGGGTCTGGGCGAAGCTGGCGGATCTGGACGAAGGCTGATGGGGTCTGGACGAAGCTGGCGGAGTCTGGACGAAGCTGGCGGGGTCTGGAGAAGGCTGGTGGGTTTCATTACTGGGGAACCAAACAAAATAATGAAAGGAAGGTGAGGGAAGGGAAAGAGAATACGTACCGCATAAATTAATTTGCCTCTGAACAAAAGAAGATAGCAGCTTGTTTATACAGAGATGCTTTGAAGTTTTAAACGAATGAAATATGAAATATCAAAAGTTTCCAAGTTATTGTTTTCGTAACTGCAATGGCTGTTGGCTTCCCAAGGCAGCTGAATAGTCAAAGACTCCTAGAATTCTGAACGTTGAAGAAAACGGGTACCGGTTTTTGTGCTGCGTAACGGACCGATTTGTAATCCGTTAAACAATTATAGTTCGCAGCGCCGAACTCCGATTGACACAAACAAATATACCGTTTTGGTCAGCGCGACGAGACGAACACAACGGTATAAAAATATTTATGGTTTGACATTGTTTGCAAAGTGGTAACTCTTATTGAACCATTTGCACGAGCGAACATTTTAGCTAGCAATTAAAAGCGAAATTTGACGAAACGAATTGCGTCGTCATATTCAGAATATTTTTCTTATTCAGAAATGTGAAAAATATTTGAGTTCGGACGAAAGAGAATTTACATATATAATTTAAATCAATAGGCAAATGCGACGCACGAAATTTTCTTCAATAATTTTCAACGAAATTTGGCGTACGCCCATGTCTATCTAGACGTATTCCAAATGTGAAGTTTGAATAGAAACGGAATTTGTTCGTGCAAATTTGAATTTCTAACCTAAATAAACGATTTTAAAATTTTAAACTGGGTCTAAATTTCAGGGTCGTTACAGGTGTATATTCCAATTTTTGGCGTTGTGAAATCAAAATCTATGAAAATCCTTTTATGGATATTTGGACATTGATATTTGAGGCATATCGAAGAGCCGTTAAGGCTGGGTTGTCGCTTGGAGTAAATCCTTAGTCGTTGTCGCTCGATCGATCACTTCGGTATCCGTTTGGCCATTTTTGGCCTAAGTTCAGGGAATGCCCTGAACCCTTGATTCAGACGTCTGAAATGTAGCATTCAGACGTCTGAATATTATACTAGGAATTTTTATCCCCCAGTATTCAGACGTCTGAATTTATATTTCAGACGTCTGAATTGGTTCATTTGGAACCAGAGAGGAAATAGGCTAAAATGTGCCTATTTCAGATGTCTGAAATCAAAGATTCAGCGTCTGAATTCTGTTTTTGGAAAATATTTTATTTTCCAAATTCAGACGTCTCAATCCTTGATTTCAGACGTCTGAATCTGCACTCTTTTGCTTATTTTCCTATTTGTTTGAGAATTCCAACTTTAATCGATTCGTGTTGATTCCCTTTTGTTATTATCACTTATTATCGACTTTGATGACATTTTCTTCATGATTTTGGGAATATCCATTTCGATGGATTCGGTAATCGATTTCTTTGGATTTTGTTCACGTCTTCGTATGTGAATTTCGATGATTGATTGTTTCTACAATCCTTTCTATGGTTTGTCACTTTAAAAATATAAATGTTTTTATACTAGTAGTAAATATCAAAACTCTTTCATCAAAACGATTTCAACACTATTTTCAATAGTAAAGCACTTTTCTTAAACCGTTTTCTAACCTACTAGTATATACAAACCTTTACCTCACTCGGATGAGAAATCTAATTAAACGGCTTAGTAAAACAAGTGGTATGAAACGCTTGCGTTTACTTCGTCGGTTAATTCTTGGACTTGTTCGATTGAAACTCTTGTGACAATTTTCTAGTGGAGATCTACAATTTGTTTGTAAATATTTAAGTTAAGCTAGAGGTTATGGGACATGAAGCTAAGCTCATATATTTACTAGCTTAATGTAATTGACACTTCTTGATGATCATGACGATCATTTTATGATTTAGAGTAGCAATTGTTCTTTGGTTCATCGGACGTCATGCTGTACGACGTCGTTGTTCCGTTTTAATTGTGACTTGGTTCATCGGACGTCACGCTGTACGACGTCGTTGTTCCGTTTTAGTTGTGATTTGGTTCATCGGACGTCACGCTGTACGACGTCGTTGTTCCGTTTTACTTATGATTTGGTTCATCGGACGTCACGCTGTACGACGTCGTTGTTCCGTTTTAATTGTGATTTGGTTCATCGGACGTCACGCTGTACGACGTCGTTGTTCCGTTTTAATTGTGATTTGGTTCATCGGATGTTACGTTGTACGACGTCGTTGTTCCCTTTTATTGTGCTTTGGTTCATCGGACGTCACGCTGTACGACGTCGTTGTTCCGTTTTAATTGTGCTTTGGTTCATCGGGCGTCACGCTGTACGACGTCGTTGTTCCCTTCTATTGTGTTTCTGGATCATCGGACGTCACGCTGTACGACGTCGATGCTCCGAATTATTTGATTTCTGGATTTCTTGTGTTGATTTCTGAAATTTATGTTTCACCACCTTTTTCGATTGGCATTGATATGTATGTCATTTATTGTGGCGTGGTGAAGCAAATAAAGAATATGATATTCTTTTTGATGCTATGAGATTCTTGAGATATTTGTATGATTTTCCTTTGTTGATTTTTCTAGGTATACTTGTCGCAGTATGACATTTTTGGTTATCATACGTTTTTACTACATCTCTTCTTATATCTCATTTTATCTGATAATTATAGCTAGACTGATCCGTTTATTATTTTCTTCTTAAATAATACTCGGGTCAGACTGAGATTATACAGGTGCTTCTACTTTATTCCTTATCGGACCATCATATGATCTTTTGGCTTAACTACTTTAGTCTAGTAGTTTTTGTTGTATGCATTTGAGAAATAGACTCCTTGATATATACATATTATTTTGTCTAGCACTTGTATCTATTCTTTTGTGTTATTGTGGATCTTGTTTGACCACTACTCTGATATACACTTTTACGTGTAATATTCATATCTATTTCTGCCTTTGTGATATGAATTGCCTGTGACTGATTTGTGTTATGTTTATTTCTATATTTGTTTCCGAAGATTATATATAACCACTGTGTAGTAGCTTTGAGTTTGCGTCGGTATGTCGGATTTCCTCTTGAGATGTAATGCATGTTATATTTTATCTGGCATATCGCTGCTCTCCCAAAGCCATTGCATGGATGGTCACTCCTCTACAGCCTTATTCTCCGTGCTAGTTGACGGCATTACCCCGTAGTGTCCTTGGCTAGCGTGGGTATAGAGGTGGGGCGTCACAATAAATGTTTTGTATGTGAGTAACCCCAATTGTAAAATTTAATTTAAGTAGAATGTTTAGTAAGTATCTCAGGAAGTCAAATGTTTTAGTGAGGAACAAGTCAATATCAAAAATTAAACTGCCTCCAGGAAGAAAGCTTATCTGTTTCTAAAATAACAGTGAGTGAACTTCACCTCCAAAGCTAATTTTCTTATTATATTTTGTTGCATATAAAAATCGTAGTAGTAATGACTGTGCAAATGTTTTATAGAAATATATAAATATGTTGTGCCTGGTTTACATATACATTTGCATGTCTGTACATTCACATTAACTCTGTTCTTAGTTTCAGTCCATAAAACTCATTAAAAATCAAATCTCTCTTTACCTAAATCACTTTAGGTTGTGATGTTTAAGTGATATATGTTTGATATAACTAGATTTTATTTAGAAAAAAAAATAATTTTAAGTGAGCATGGTGAGTGGTTTTACTGGGAAGTGGAAATTCCAGTAAAAATAAGTTAAATCCAGAAAACAAATCATTTAAATTTCATTTTTTTTCAAATTCACATCTTGATTTGCATTTGAAATCTTGATTTTTGATGTAGACTGCATAATTTTTAATTTTGGGAATGTCGAGAATTTTGAGATGGCCAGAAAATGGAATTTCGTCGAATTCTTGACAATCGGAGAAAGATCAGGAGCCGTGATTTACGCTGGAGGAGCGTTAGGGGTTAGAGATGTTAGGAAAAATAACATGAGATTTTTCTATGATCTATGGTGGTCGCGCAAGGCGAGATTAGGGTTTAAGGATGTGCGTGGGTGGGTTTCGGTTGAGTGTAGAGGGCGTGATGATTTTGCCAAAGGAAGCGTGCACACTTGGAAAATATGGAGGAGGAGGATTCGCCGAAGCTTTGGGTGAAGTCTGGGCGAGGATGGGGGGTTAATGGAGTCGGAGCAATGAAATTTTGTGGCCACGACCTTCGTTTCAGGTAAATCGGGAAATTTCGAATTTCTTAATTAGAGATTAATCGGCCTTCCAAGAGTTCAGGCAGGAAGCGACGAACGGAAGTGACTTGGTGGGATGGACATTGTCGAGTTTTAGATCGGGAGTTACTTGTACATATGCACGGCACCGTGGACATTTAGGTGCAGATCGATGTGAAGACAAGAAAGTATTAGGAGAAAGAAGGGCAAGAAAGGTATTGGGCCGAAGATTGATGATGGGCCGTAGACGGAGGAACTAATAGGTTTTATAGAAAATAAGAATAGTAAAGGGAAGATGATGGGCCAGCGATTTGTTTGGGCCGAGTTGTTTTTAAAGTAATTAACCTGATTTCAGGAAGACATTAACAAGTTTAAATTAAGTTTCCTAGTAAATTATTGAACAAGTGTTTGTGCTTAGTTGATAAGTAAATCCTATTTAAAAGTTGATCAAAAAGAATAAGTTTCAAAAGAAAAATAATAATGAAGTTCTAAATAAAGTATTGATATGTTTTAAACAAGTTTTACAAAGTTAATGTTAAAGTTGTTGGTAAAAGTAATTTTATAATAAGTAAATTCTTATATGTTTTCAAGGTAATTTTAAATATTGAAATTAAATCAAGGATTAATTACTTAAGGATGGGTAATTAACTAATGAAATCAGTTAAGGAGTAATTTATTTATTTATTTACTAAGATAATTAATAAAAGGGTAATTAATTTGGGTGATCGGTTTAAAGGATTTATTTATTAACTCATTAAGGTAATTAATTCAAAGGTGATTAATCTATTAAAGGATATTTACTTAATGTAATTAATAAAAGGATTGATTAATTAAGGAAATTATTTACGGATGAGTTAATTAATGAGTGTAAATTAATTAGAGGACATTCAATCAATGTAAGTAATTATCGGATAATTAATTTAGGTAATAAATCAAGATGGTAATTAAAGGTTGATTAATGTGATGGGTTTGAGAATAATCAATTTGTGTAATTAATTAAAGATAAATTACTTAATGTAATTAAAGAATGATTAATCAAGGATGATTAATCAAGATGAATAATTAAGGGACGATCAATTAATTGAGTAATTTTTAATTAATGTTAAATAAGAAAGATTTATAAAGTAATTAATTTAATTCATTGGTAATTAAATTAATTTGGAATGGTATGACTAATTTATCTTGCTTATGAATGATTGAATGATATTTGAATGCCTTGGATTATTTGTTGTCCCTGGTGTGTGATTGTGAAACTATGTGATATGAAATGTTTTGTGATATGATTGGGTTGAACTGTGATAATGTGGTCATCTATCGAGATGTATTACTGTGTAAAGTGACATCCTATTGAAAAAGTTTGAATTGTTTTCACATGAGTGCTTGAGTTAAGATGACATTAGATTCGAAGAGACCAGGGTCGGGTACTAGTACATACCCGAAACCACTTCGATTCTTCACAAATTGATTTGTGAAATCAATAGGCTGGAGTGGAATGATTTAAGTAAATTGGACCATTTAATCTAAGTTTGGTACTTAGAAATTGTTGTGTGAAAAGTATTGACTATAATAAGTTGAGAATTCGTAGTAAAGTACGAGTTACCTAGGTTTTTAAATATGATTATGAATTTGAAATTTCATGTTAAATGGGTTTACTTATGATGGTTTCCAGCCTGACCCGGGTGTTACTTTGATGTAATGCTCAGGTCAGACCGAGTATTGCAGATTTTCAAGTAAGGACGTTCTGGAGCTCAGGAGACGAGCTGGATGGCAGGAACGTATGCAGAAAATTCCGCTGTGTTTTATTGTAGCTTATCTGGGGCATGTTGAATTAAACTGCTCAGTGTTGTGTAAATATTGTAACTCTGATATGTTAAAGTGTAATTTGACAAGTACAGTTTTCCTTTGTATAACCGCTATTTATTTAATATTATATTTTGATCCGCGGCGAATGTGAGAATCTATGTTTTGGTGTTTCTATTTCTTCTTTTTCTTCTACCTCTTTCTTATTTTTCATAACTATTGGAGTTTTCGGGATCGAAAATTCCGGGTCGTTACAGCTAGACCAGAAAATCGTCAAATTTCACATAGAAATTTAAATACGTACCTTTTTGTCATGCAATTAAATTTATGTTCTGAAATCAAATTTCCTTTTCCTTTATAACACCTATATATCTTACTTAACAATAATATCCAATTGCAACATTCAAAAACATTTTATACATTTCTTTACAAAAGTTTCAACATCTATTTTATTAAAGTTCGTACGATGCACTTATATCATTCAATGCAATGCCAATTTCGATCGCACACTCGATGACACAATTTCACTTCCGAACTAGTATTGTCCACCCGTCTTCCTAGTGCGGACTTGGATCTGTTTTCTTGATCAGAAACCGTCATTCTGCTTGCCTAGCCGTAAACTATGATCCTGAATTTCCAGAACCAGTCAAAAATCCATATCCAGGGTTCGCCGTCAAAAATCGAGTGAAAAATTCCAACTCAAATTGATATAATTGTCTCAAAATTCTATGCTCGAATTCTGGATCAAATCGCTATGCGAATAAAATAATATACGTACATCCTACGTATTAATTTCTACTGATTATTAGCTATATCAATTTTCTTTTATTCACAAATACATTGATTTCTATCCACTTATTCACCATTATCCATTTCACAGCTTTACTGGATCCTTATTCAAAATTAACTTAGAATATTTCCAATATTCCAGATTTACTTAAGAATTTTGCCATTTATTTCTTAAGTTCAATATAAGTATTCAAGTTTTCATTTTCAAACTCATTTGAATTCGATTTATCTTCAAACTCTGAATATTGAATTCTATTTACCTTTACTTCCAACCATATTCAATTTTAATTCATTTACTTACTCATTTAAGTCAAATATTTTATTTCAATCCTTTATTTTATTTAGTCCGCTAGACTAATTTCCATTTACTTACAAATTCGAAATGAATTTCAACATTCAGTTTCAATTTCATTTACTTGCATTTCAATTTCATTTACTTGCATTTCAATTTCATTTGAACCCATACATTGCTTTATTTGACTCAAATTTTCAATCTCATTCTAAATTCAATTCCAATTTTTAGCTTGAATTTCATTTACTTTATTTAACTCAATTCAATTAGGCTCTATTTCCATTGAAATTTCTAAACTTATAAAAGTTTTTAAACTTTAAAATATTCCATAACCATTTTTTTCTAAATAAGATTCCAGAGTTTGAAACAATTTTTCAATATTTCAAAATTACCTTTGAAATCAACTATATCAAAAATCCTTTGCATTTCTAAAATCAAACTCAACTTTTTCAAACAATTCCAATTTAATACAATTTTACAGCAATTTCTCTCCTAGAAACTCGAAAATAAACACTGATGGTGTCGTGATCATCAACGGAATTATTTTCCAGCGACCGAAAAGAGTTTAGCGCTTTTATCCCTTCAAAAATATTTTCCAAATATTTTTAATTCCAAATCCCACCATTTTCAAATCCAACTCAAAAATATTTCCCAAATAATTTCACCCTTATTTTTTTTCCAAAACCTTTCAAAATCATTTTCAAATTCAAAGGAATTTTAAATTTCCCAAATTTCCAAATTTCAAATCCTTTCAAAAAAAATTTCAAATATTTCTCTGGAATTTCATTTCATTTCCAATTAGAAATTTCATTTATAATTGACATTTACAAATATTATTTTATTATATGAATTTTTTTCCTACTTCATTGGTCATGATCTCAATTTCTTATTCAATTTTCATACAACAATGATAATATTTTAAAATTATCACTTCCTTACAACCAAGCGACTATATAGTATAATAATATACACAATTATTTCTTTTATATACAAAAATAATTAGGTAAAATTATTTCATTTACCCTATTTTAAAAACAATACTGTGTCGGTTTATCTTGTTTAAGAGTTTAGAAACCCCTATCGATATAGTTGGCTAAACTGCACCGACCAAAATCTATAAACAATCAACCGATAAGTCAACACATTATAAAACAAGTTTATATTCACTACAAATACGCTCTCATATCTATTATTATACTCAAACTCTTTCTAAAGTACTACTGACTCTATCTCTAATGAGTAATTTCCCCACCAGAGCTAAGGTTATCGCTTAATCAATTGCTCTCATACCAATTTGCAATGACCCGATTTTTCGACTTCCAAAAATCCACATCAATACGTCCACTGTATGCCGAACAATGGAATGCCAGAAAACCAAACTGTTAGGGTGTAAGAAGAAGAAGGAAGAAGAAGAAGACAAACACAATATCACAATCTCACATTCGCAGCAGAAGAATATATAATAGATAAATGAATAATCTTTAAAACAAAAGAATTATATCAGTTTATACATACATTTTCAGAGTATTACAACAACAAAACACGACACTAGGCATTTATGACAACTTGAATTTGAAACAACCCATACACAGCAGATACTATATAATATAAGTGATATGTCTTGCCATACATCTTGCCTCCTGATCTCCACAACATACTTTCTTGACATCGCTCCAGAACAAATGATAACCTGACTCTAGGCTGTCCGTATGTAAAATTTTGGGCACCCAAAGTTTAGAAAGGGAACAATAAACTCTTGGTCAGTCATGGGACTGGTGTGAGATCTTAAACCAGTTATTTGCACAAAAGAAAAGGAAAAGAAATCTGTTCATGCTTTTGGAAAATGAAACTACCATAAGGCCTCCTGCTACACACACAATGCAATCGCACAATTGGAGGAGATTTCTCCTTATGATTGTCAAACATGCTTGATACGCAAAATCTTTTTGATATTATTATTAGTGCATAGTATGGAAAACATTACGAAAGTATAATATTAATCTTATCCAACATACATACCATTATAGTATGCCTACTATAGCTACCATGTTAGATGGCAGGTTATACAACTAAAACCGTACAGGGCTCGTATTGAGTGATTGGATTTCCAACAAATGGTCAAGGCTAAGGAACTTCCTTCACCGAATGGGTATGCCACTAGAGGGACGCCCCGAGAATCTAACCGGATCTCTGCCAACAAAAGGTCGGGTTACCTCTGTAACTTGGTAACTAACTGTCATGAATACGCCACCCCCCAGTCTAGACCGACCATTACCGAGGCGCCTCAACAACCACATAAGTAAATAATCTGGGCTCCATACCAGAATACCACTTTTTTATCCACGCAAGTTAAATATCTAGGCTCCATACCAGATACCACTTTTTATCTAGAAGGAAATGCACATACCCTGAGGGGCGCGACCTCCATAACCTTGTTGCATCTTTTCCTGTTTCAACCATTTCTGGGGTGTGAGGTTCGACGAAGTCTCGTCCACAAAGCTACGCTTTTCACAAAATCCATGCTTCGACACACAAATGATCAACACTTAGCATGCCACATTACCAAATTGGGAATACATCAGTATTATCCATCAACTACATAACCTCTGAGCTCGTACGTCTCAAAGAAGGTTGTTAAGCTAAAAGAATAAATTCTCCGCCACCAACAGAAATGTATTTGATAGAAACCAGCTTTATAGCTCAAAGTGTAATGTCAGATACACATCCATGCAAGTCTGTTCCGGGTTCGAACGGAACCGAAGGAACTTCGTCCAATTAAGGAAAGAAGCCCTTGCAAATCCGGATATTCCCTTATCACGTATGGACTCCCCATCACATAGGGCGATATAAATCTCTATACTGGAGCAACTCGATGTAGAGACTTTCGACATGTAATCCTTCCATTTTCGAAAATACCTGGTCTTCAACAACATCTTCAAATGCAATCCCATTTCGTCATATCATTATTCAGAATAGGTTTTATGACATAAAGTCCTCTCCCGGCTTAACCGAATAATGAACGCTTATTTTAAAAATAAGTGGTTATATTAAGATTTCAAGTAAGTCACAACAAATTTCCACTTTGATCTTTTAAACAAAAGATCCATCATTAAGATTCGATGTGGCTTCGGATAACCATTTGGAATCCGACCCCCGGTCGCATCAAAATTCAAATGCCGTTTAAAAGCCAATAATGATAGTCGGTTATTTACCTATCAAACAACATTCACGACAACCATCAATTTTAAACAATTTCTCCCAAATTATTTATTTCACAATATCTTCACAAGTATAATTTCACACTTCAACCCTTTGAAAACAATTTCAAATCACATTCCTCAGGTGGAATAAATTTTCAAACATTATTTATTTCCACTAAAAATTTGCCTTGTCCGAATACTTTAAAATAATTTAAATTGCTTATCTAAAAATATACTTGGAAACACTTAGAATAAAAACTACTTTAAACGCTTATTTAAAATATTAGTTTGAAATTTTTTTTTACACTAACATCTTATATAAAATTTATGCCCAAAACAATTTTAAAAATAAATTAGATAGAGTGTGATTATTTAAATAACCATTTTCTAAATCAATACCAATTAAATCTTTTAAATAATCACTTCTATAATTAACTTAATAAATATTTACTTTAATGATTTAAAAATAATTTAAGAAAATAATTTCTCCAACAACATTCTTTTTAAAACCAACTCTAGAACTCTTAATTTTATATTTAAAAGCTACTTTGAAAACATACTCCGCTTTTCAGGGAAAAATGCTCTTTTCATTTCAAAATGGTTCATTTAAATCAATTAATATATCCTTCTAGATTTATTTCAATTTACATTCCCAATTCGTAAATTTCTTTTCCACACTTTTAAAAATAAACCAATATTTTATTTTAAAAAAAAATTAATCTTTCCTTTATAAATTCCATTGTGAATTTAAATTTCCAAATATCCATTGATATACAATTTTCAAACAGATTTGCCATATTTAAATCGATTTCCAAATCGATTTCCACAAATTCACATCATTTAAAAATTGTTCCTTTATTTGTCTGTATTTATTTCAAAGACAATTAATCCAATGTTCACACCTATATTTATAATTTAAATTCCATTTAAATCAGAAAAACCAATTTCATATTTGTTTTCAAAATTCACCCTTTATTTCTGCTTAACCATTTAAAATCCTAATTTTAAAATAAATTCTTTAATATATAAACAATACTACTCAAAATCCATTTATTAAAATCTTTTCCCGTATTTTGGAATTATTTCGATAGGATTACAAAAATCAACTTTTATACTTTTAAATTCCTTCTTTTAAATTTATCCAATTCTCAAAAATTAATTTACTTAAAATTATCTATTTATTTTCCGTTGAAAACTCCAAATCTTTATATTTCTGGTATTTTAAAAATACCAAAATTTATTTGGCCAAACCATAGCCTTCAAAAAATTCAATCACCAATATAATCATTCACAGATTAACAATAATCACATCACAACATATGAAATAAATTAAACAATTTGAGGAATCTAGTTGGATCCCTCCAACCTGTTTCCCTGTATCCGCAGATGTTAGCACAATATAAAATATCAATTCCACTTCGAGGTTGAATATCGCGGTATATGGGGTTATATTATCTCATCCGTTATTATGTAGTGCATCGGGTCTCATCCACAATATAATGCGGGAAACCAATCACTCCAATACACACACACACACTACTGTATCTAATATCACCTATAAATAAATTATCAACTTCATCCAAGCATGTCCAATAATTTAAATTAACTATATAAATTAAACAAATCAATTCGATTCAGTGAGAAGATCTCGCCTTTGACTACGCATGCAACCCATTTCCATTCTAGCTCATTTTCATGTTTTTTTTAAACCTTGTAACAAACAATTATATGATTTTATTAATACTCGAACTAATCGAACAATCAATTTCTTTAAATAGATTTAATTAACAAAAAATTAATTTAAACTAATTATTAAATTTTGAACCCTATTTTCCTTTAATATATTATCTTTAGGGACTAAAAAAATTAAATAGGTTAATTTGAACAAATTATATACCAAATTCAGTAAATTAAATATGTATAAATATATATATATATATAGATTTGTAAAAATAAGCCGTATAGATTTTTAAATCCAAACTTTATACAAATCTCTATATTTATTTCCTTTTGGACTACATACATATGTAAGAATGCCGACATGGATTTCAAAGACAAATTTTAAATACTCTCTTCAACATTTAAAATCTTATATATATTTTAAAATCTTATCTGCCCAAATATATATGTTTTTCTACGTGCATAATATATATACAAATTTAAAACAGCATATATATTTCCATTATATATATATATAAATTGTAACAACTCAGGAATTTCTCACCAATTTGTAATCATCGTCATTTCGATTAATGGTGATAGTTATTGCTGTTGGAATTTTAATAACTCGTTGAAATTCTTTTATAAAAGTTATTAAGGGGTTTATCGGGCTTTAATATAAACTTGGCCCATATTTCTTTTGTTTGGTGCTGTGATCATTAGTAAAGGCCGATACCCATATTTCCTCATTCATTCGTTCAAAACCCTAAAGCTAAAATAAACGAACGAAAATGGCAGCTCATCTTTCATCTCTTCCTCTTTATCAAAAAATTAGGGTTTCGAGTGATTTGTTGAGGCCGATTTCAATGGCTTGTGTCGTAGCCGATTTTTGCTCGAATGGTCGCTCGTCTCTGAGATGCTCGGCTGCTTAAATTCATCGACAAGGTGAGTAATTTTAATTGCTCACATCTAATTCATCTTAATTGATATGCTTCAGATGTTTGATTTTGCTTGATGTTGATGTTTTATCCTACTTTGTTAATTTGGTATGCTGTGTGGCCTCGGCTTCGATGTTTTGACTCGTTCGTTGTTCTCGGTTTCAACTGGAATGTTTTGATGATCTTTGATTTTGTTATCGCGACTCTGACTTAACTGTGTTGATATTATCTTGCTTTGCTTTGCCTTGCGAATTGACTTCGACATTGATTTGAATTTGACTTCGGTGTCTTTGAACTGCAGTTTGACGATGTTGAATTTTCTTCGTGACTTCGGGTTTGATTTTTTTTTATTGTTCGACTTTGTTTTTTTTTTACTTGTTCAAGTTTGTGACTTCGACGTTTTAACTGTGGCTTCATCTCTTGATATTGTTCGAACTTGTCTTGGTGGACTTCAACATTGGCTTGATTCTTTGACTTGAAACTGCAGTTACATTTCCTCTGTAGCATACTATGGCTCCATGTTGTATTCAGTTTGCAATTGTGGCTGCACTTCATGTATATATATATGAGATTGTTTTTCATACTGGCACGATTCTCTGTCTACTGGACAGTTTTGTATTGCTTGCTGTTACATGACTTGCATTGTTCATGGTTGAGTTTTATTTTCTGTAGTATTTCTTGAAGTCTTCATTGCACACTAGTCTCTGATCTTTTGTAGTTGGTCTTGATGTTTGGTCTGACCTGAACTTTGATATTGTAGTCTGCATTGCACTAATTCATGTATTCACGTGTACCCAGTTGGTTTGATGTTGAAATCCACTATGGCATTTGTGACCTGCATATGTTTTCAGTTGCAGTTTCATTCATCCCCCCTATATGTACCTGTTTCACTGGTGTATGCATATACTGTTTTGAACCTTGCACTTGTATCTGTTATGTGCAATGATATTGAACTTCTTCATGTTTCACTGTATGTTAAAACATGATATTCTCACTTTCACTTAATCACTGCCTATTTCAACTTGCACATGGATTTGAGTCGTAGCATTGATCCTGCCCATTGTTACATTATGTTGCACCTGTAGTTGTTGTTGCTTCTGTACATTTCCCCGAGTCACTTGTAACTGATGTTACCTGTTGTTCGGTCTAGTTGACTTCGACTTTGTTTATGATTGCTTTGGCTTCATTGCATCCTCATTTACCTGCACATATGAGCTTAGTCACTGGCACTGTTTTATGGAGTAGATATGTATGCGTGTACCTATATATGCATACATGTACATTTGTGTAAAAATGTTAATCCTGGTTGCTTGCTGTTGACCTTATCGTGACTGCAATCTTGTTGCAGTCCTGCCTTGTATTTGCAGTGCCTTATTGCCACTGTCTTGATTTGGTTTCTTGATGTATTGATCTTAGCTTGCTTCTGATTTTACTGAATTTTGATAGTCTCGACTAATTTTCTTCAACACAGTTTTTGTTGCATTGTGATCTTGTGGTGGCTGTAGTTTTAGTTGCAGTTTGCCCTTGTATCCTTGTGGCCTTCATTGCACTATCCACTGAACTTCAAGTCATGTAGTTCATGTGCAGTTTGTAGTTTCTGACTTGTATTCAGTTGTATATTTGGTTTATGATACATGCACCTGAGTTGAATCCGGTATTCGGGTTTGACCTTGTGTTCGTTTGTGAACTTTCATTGTGTACATACGTGCACATTGTCGATATCTGTCTGCTTTGACCATTGAGCCCGTGGCATTGATATTTGATTCTTCATTGTTTTCAGTTCGTTGATCCTTTGGGTACATCATCACTGATTGTGGCAAGGCAGTGCACGCAAGCGTGAACTGCAGCCACACGGTATTGAGCTTTTGGGTACATCATCACTGTAGTGGCAAGGCAGTGCACGCAAGCGTGAACTGCAGCCACATGGCATAACGTGTATGATATTCTATTTTGTTTTGGTTTATGGATCTTTTGCGTATTCCATATGCCGTAGCGGCGAGGCAGTGCACACGTGCGTGTACTGCAGCCCTACCCGTATTGTTATTTTAATTGATATTTCAATTGTTTGAACTGTTTCGTTTATTCAATTCAATATGATTTGAATTGTACTTTGATTGGTTTAATTTGATGATTTTGTTGTTAATTGTCGGTTTGGCAATTCTGTTTTTTTTTTCTAAATTATCTTCATTGATAATCTTTTTAATTTATCTTCGTTGATAATTTAAATTTGCTGATTTGTTGTTTAACCCTGTTACGTGTTATATTTATCGTTATCCGATTTCTTTATTTAAGGATCGGATAGACGAGATTTATTGAGACTGTCATCTATTTGTTACTTAATTATTATTGCTTCTGTGCACTAATAACTGAGTTTGAATTAGACTGACACGTGTATTATTTTCTTTTGAGTTTAATACTCGGGTCAGACCCGAGTTATTTCAGGTTGTAGATATCTTGCTTTGAGTTGCTGTTTGAGCTAAGAAGACTTTTCATATCTTTTGGAGTTGTCGAGTCATAGTATAGGTTGATATGTATTCATGTATATTAGTCGATAATGTACTTGTATATATAACTTCCAGAGTCGACAGTTGTAGTTGTACAATATGTTACTTATCACATGTATTGTAACTGACATCAGTTATTATATACATGAGACCTTTTGTTTTATCTGTGTTCCGTATTTATATTATCTGTGTTATTATTATATTTACTGCCCTAAACTATTATGAACCATCGTAGTTCATTTTATACTGGAATTGGGGTATGTCGATGGGAGTAAATAAATCAGAGATTAAAAATGAAAGAATATATATACCACTCCTATCGAGATAACCAATACTAGTGTAAGGCCTAACTACAGATGCCCGCTCCTCAACAGCCTTATTCTCCGTGCTAGTTGACAACATTACACCGTAGTGTTCTAGGCTTGTGTGGGTATAGAGGTGGGGCGTCACAGCTTGGTATCAAAGCATAGGGTTTAGGAAAAATATAAAACATAACTCAGATGGAACATGTGTTACAACTATTTGTCAATGTTTTATCTCTCATCTTTGCCTATGATTATCTTTGCTTGTTAGGTATGAATTCCTAACGCTTATTTATGCGCATTTGATTTTGATTTCGTGAAAGTATTTTGGATTTGGCCTCCATTTGCTTTGCGAACTCAAGTTGAGTTTTTGATGATGAGGATTTTGTTCTTGTGTTTTCGGCTTTGAATTGATTTAGCCGATGTTGATTTTCTTTGAATCTCAGCGATTTTGAACTTGATATTTTTTGTTTTCCTCAGCTTGATTTCCATTCGACTTCGGTCACTTTGTTTTCGTGAAATTGCTAGTTTCTTGATTTTCAAGACTCTGACATTGTTTGCCGTTGAATTCTTTGATGAGGATGTTGATTCGTTTTGTACTCGACTGTGGCCAATAATTGTTGACTTCGGCATTGACTTGATTTTTATTCTTGTTGAAGTCATTTATGCGTTTATGCTCGTTTTGCTTTTTTTTTCCAATTGTTAATCGATTCTTCTTTTCCGATTAGTTGTTATCACCTTTGTCGATTTTGATAACTTCTATTTCTGGAATTTTTGAGTATTTCTACTTTGATGGATTTGGAATCGAATTCTTTGGATTTTATTCACGACTTTGAATGTGAATTCTAGTGAATTGATTTGGTTTCCAAATTTAATCGATTCTTGTTAATTCCCCGATTTGTTGCTATCATTTATTAGCAGCTTTGATGACATTTTGTTCGGGATTTTTGTGAACATACTTTTTAAAGGATTCAGTATCGATTTCTTTGGATTCTATTCACATCTTCGTATGTGAATTCTTGTCACTGATTGTTTCTACAATCATTTTTGTGATTTGTCACTTTAAAAATATAAAGGTTTTCTATACTAGTAGTAAATATCAAAACCCTTTTCTCCAAACATTTCAAAACTATTTGACTACAAAGCTCTTTTCCTAAACCATTTTCCAATCTATTAGAATATACAAACCTTTACCTCACTCGTATGAGCAATTGAATTAAACGGCTTAGTAAAACAAGTGGTATGAAACGCTTGCGTTCACTTCGTCGATTAATTATTGGACTTGTTCGATTGAACCTCTTGTGACAATTTTCTAGTGAAGATTTACAGTTTGTTCGTAAATATTTAAGTTAAGCAAGTGGTTATGGGACATGAAGCTAAACTTTTATATTTACTAACTTAGTGTAATTGACACTTCTTTATGATCATGAAGATCATTTTTGTGATTTAGACTAGCAACTGTGCGATGTCTCTTTGTCTGCGAGGGAGACTAGACCCCGCTCTTGTGATGTTTCGCCATCACATTTGTGTGATGTTTCGCCATCACATATGTGGGGTAGCGCCCCACGGTCTTCGGACCATTCGTGTGTCAAAATTTAATGGTTGGCCACCTTGAGATAGCGTCTCGTTTTGTGATACCGGTTGGTGAGTTTTCATGCTCCCATTTTGTGATAGGCCTTCCTATTTTTATGATTTAGACTAGCAATTGTGCGACGTCTCTTTGTTTGCAAGGTTAGGCTAGACACCATTTGTGTGATTCCACTCACACATACCTTTTTGCTTTTTGGTTAGCCTAGACACCATTTGTGTGATTCCGCTCACACATACCTTTTTGTTTGCGAGGTTAGGCTAGACACCATTTGTGTGATTCCACTCACACATACCTTTTTTCTTTTTGGTTAGCCTAGACACCATTTGTGTGATTCCGCTCACACATACCTTTTTGTTTGCGAGGTTAATCTAGACACCATTTGTGTGATTCCACTCACACATACCTTTTTGCTTTTTGGTTAGCCTAGACACCATTTGTGTGATTCCGCTCACACATACCTTTTTGTTTGCGTGGTTAGCCTAGACCTCATCTGGGTGATTCCGACTCACCCATATGGGGTAGCTCCCCATGGTCTTCGGACCGTCATGTGATAGGCCTCTTTCCCTCTTTGTGTTTTCTGGAATTCTTGTGTAGATTTCTAGAATTTGTGTTTTTTGGATTTCTTGTGACGATTTCTAGAATTTGAGCTTCACCAATTTTCGTGATTTCTATTGATAAGTTTTATCAATTTTTTTGTGCATTGGTGAATTAGTGTGTCATTGACTTGTTATGAATACAAGTTTAGGGTATGATATCCCTTTCTATCTTTGAGAAGATTCTTGTGACATTTTTTATGAATGAAAAATCATTGGTATTATATTTTGATGCCAATTATTTTGATGAGATTTTGACGTATAAAAAATTATTGTCGCTTTGACTTCAGTAACCGTCAATTTTAAAATGGATTTTCAAGCGGTTATCCCGCGATGCTTATTTTGTTGTCCGTTTTTACGGTATTTTGAGAAGTGAAATTTCCTTGTCGAAGTTGCTACTGATGTTGCTTTTTTAATCACGTGTTTTAAAAATTTGTTATTTTTAAAAATTGTTTCAAAATATAAATCAAAATTGTTTTGAAATTTTTTACAGTTTACGCTTTCAAAAGAATGAGTAAGCGATTTAAACGTTTTAGAAAAATCGAGGACTATGACCCCTTTCTTTTACTGATTCGCTTAATACCGGGCTTGTCCGTTTGAGAACGTGAAATGTTATTTTTAGAATACACAATTTTGCACTTTCAACGAAACGATGAAGTGAATTAAACGATTTAGTAAAACTCGTGGTTATGGGACATGTGCGTTTGCTATTTCGATTAATTCCGGACTCGTTAATTGAAATATTTGTGATTTCTGATTATCGTTTTTAATAATCGGATATTTTTGATTTCTGATTATCGTTTTTGATAATCGGATATTTGTGGTTTCTGATTATCGTTTTTGATAATTGGATATTTGTGATATTTGTGATTTCTGATTATCGTTTTTGATAATCGGATAATTGTGATTTCTGATTATCGTTTTTGATAATCGAATATTTGTGGTTTCTGATTATCGTTTTTGATAATCGGATATTTTTGATATTTGTGATTTCTGATTATCGTTTTTGATAATCGGATATTTGTGATTTCTGATTATCGTTTTTGATAATCGGATATTTTTGATTTTTGATTATCGTTTTTGATAATCGGATATTTGTAGTTTCTGATTATCGTTTTTGACAATCGGATGTTTGTGATTTGAGATTTGATTATCATTTGTGATAATTAAATATTTGTGATTTAAGATTTGATTATCGTATTTGATAAGTGGATATTTGTTGATTTGAGATTTCTAATTATCGTTTTTGGTAATTAGATATTTGCAATTTTGTGACTTGTGATTTTTATTTTCTAATTATCTTTGTTGATAATTAGATTTTGCTGTCTTCTAATTATCGTATCGATAATTAGGTATCGCTGTTTTGTGAATTTCTTTTATTGAGTTTAAAAGATTTCTTTGGTATTTATATTGTATGACGCCGGTGTACCGGCTCAATTTTCTGCTATTCATGACGTTTTCCACGCCTTCCAATTACGGAAATGCCTTAGGGATTTCCAATTTTTATTCTTGAGCCCAGTATTATTGAAGAAATGGAAGTTTTGCCTATTTGACTTCTGAGCAACCTTCTATTCACATCATTGCTTCGGGGGTGTAGCACCTTCGAAATAAAGATGTTTTTCTTGCGGGTTCTCAAATCCTAACGATTGCACTTAGGGATCCTGAGAATTCATCGAGCAAACACGTTCGGGCTTACTCTTTCAAGCTCTTTATGGTGAACTTCCTATTTCAAATTTCTTCATCTTGTGATGATGTTCTTTATGATTGTTACCATTTGTTCATTTATTCCTTATGATTGCGAGGACACAATTTCTTTAAGGAGGAGGGAGTCTGTAACAACCTAGGAATTTCTCACTAATTTGTAATAATCGTCATTTCGATTAATGGTGATAGTTATTGCTGTTGGAATTTTAATAACTCGTTGAAATTCTTTTATAAAAGTTATTAAGGGGTTTATCGGGCTTTAATATAAACTTGGCCCATATTTCTTTTGTTTGGTGCTGTGATCATTAGTAAAGGCCGATACCCATATTTCCTCATTCATTCGTTCAAAACCCTAAAGCTAAAATAAACGAACGAAAATGGCAACTCGTCTTTCGTCTGTTCCTCTTTATCAAAAAATCAGGGTTTCGAGTGATTTGTTGAGGCCGATTTCAATGGCTCCTGTCGAAGCCGAATTCTTCTCGAATGGTCGTTCGTCTCTGAGATGCTCGGCTGCTTCAATTCGTCGACAAGGTGAGTAATTTTAATTGCTCACATCTAATTCATCTTAATTGATATGCTTCAGATGTTTGATTTTGCTTGATGTTGATGTTTTATCCTACTTTGTTAATTTGGTATGCTGTGTGGCCTCGGCTTCGATGTTTTGACTCGTTTGTTGTTCTCGGTTTCAACTGGAATGTTTTGATGATCTTTGATTTTGTTATCGCGACTCTGACTTAACTGTGTTGATATTATCTTGCTTTGCTTTGCCTTGCGAATTGACTTCGACATTGATTTGAATTTGACTTCGGTGTCTTTGAACTGCAGTTTGACGATGTTGAATTTTCTTCGTGACTTCGGGTTTGATTTGTTTTTATTGTTCGACTTTGTTTTTTTTTTTTACTTGTTCAAGTTTGTGACTTCGACGTTTTAACTGTGGCTTCATCTCTTGATATTGTTCGAACTTGTCTTGGTGGACTTCAACATTGGCTTGATTCTTTGACTTGAAACTGCAGTTACATTTCCTCTGTAGCATACTATGGCTCCATGTTGTATTCATTTTGCAATTGTGGCTGCACTTCATGTATATATATATGAGATTGTTTGTCACACTGGCACGATTCTCTGTCTACTGGACAGTTTTGTATTGCTTGTTGTTACATGACTTGCATTGTTCATGGTTGAGTTTTATTTTCTGTAGTATTTCTTGAAGTCTTCATTGCACACTAGTCTCTGATCTTTTGTAGTTGGTCTTGAAGTTTGGTCTGACCTGAACTTTGATATTGTAGTCTGCATTGCACTACTTCATGTATTCACGTGTACCCATTTGGTTTGATGTTGAAATCCACTATGGCATTAGTGACCTGCATATGTTTTCAGTTGTAGTTTCATTCATCCCCCCTATATGTACCTGTTTCACTGGTGTATGCATATACTGTTTTGAACCTTGCACTTGTATCTGTTATGTGCAATGATATTGAATTTCTTCATGTTTCACCGTATGTTAAAACAGGATATTCTCACTTTCACTTAATCACTGCCTATTTCAACTTGCACATGGATTTGAGTCGTAGCATTGATCTTGCCCACTGTTGCGTTATGTTGCACCTGTAGTTGTTGTTTCTTCAGTACATTTCCCCGAGTCACTTGTAACTGCTGTTACCTGTTGTTCGGTCTAGTTGACTTCGACTTTGTTTATGATTTCTTGCTTTGGCTTCATTGCATCCTCATTTACCTGCACATATGAGCTTAGTCACTGGCACTATTTTATTGAGTAGATATGTATGCGTGTACCTATTTATGCATACATGTACATTTGTGTAAAAATGTTAATCCTGGTTGCTTGTTGTTGACCTTCTCGTGACTGCAATCTTGTTGCAGTCCTGCCTTGTATTTTCAGTGCCTTATTGTCACTGTCTTGATTTGGTTTCTTGATGTATTGATCTTAGCTTGCTTCTGATTTTACTGAATTTTGATAGTCCCGACTAATTTGCTTTTAGACAGCTTTTGTTGCATTGCGATCTTGTAGTGGCTGTAGTTTTAGTTGCAGTTTGCCCTTGTATCCTTGTGGCCTTCATTGCATTGTCCACTGAACTTCAAGTCATGTAGTTCATGTGCAGTTTGTAGTTTCTGACTTGTATTCAGTTGTATATTTGGTTTATGATACATGCACCTGAGTTGAATCCGGTATTCGGGTTTGACCTTGTGTTCATTTGTGAACTTTCATTGTGTACGTACGTGCACATTGTCCGTATCTGTTTACTTTGACCTTTGAGCCCGTGGCATTGATATTTGATTCTTCATTGTTTTCGGTTCGTTGTTCTTTTGGGTACATCATCACTGATTGTGGCAAGGCAGTGCACGCAAGCGTGAACTGCAGTCATACGGTATTGAGCTTTTGGGTACATCATCACTGTAGTGGCAAGGCAGTGCACGCAAGCATGAACTGCAGCCACACGGTATAACGTGTATGATATTCTATTTTGTTTTGGTTTATGGATCTTTTGCGTATTCCATATGCCGTAGCGGCGAGGTAGTGCACGCGTGTGTGTACTGCAGCCCTACCCGTATTGTTATTTTAATTGATATTTCAATTGTTTGAACTATTTCGTTTATTCAATTCAATATGATTTGAATTGTACTTTGATTGGTTTAATTTGATGATTTTGTTGTTAATTGTCGTTTTGTCAATTCTATTTTTTTCTTCTAAATTATCTTCATTGATAATCTTTTTAATTTATCTTCGTTGATAATTTAAATTTGCTGATTTGTTGTTTAACCCTGTTAAGTGTTATATTTATCGTTATCCGATTTCTT
Source organism: Allium cepa (assembly GCA_030765085.1). NCBI lineage: Eukaryota > Viridiplantae > Streptophyta > Magnoliopsida > Asparagales > Amaryllidaceae > Allium > Allium cepa. The sequence continues at coordinate 174,147,514 of CM060932.1, forward strand.
TATTTAAGGATCGAATAGACGAGATTTATTGAGACTGCCGTCTATTTGTTACTTAATTATTATTGCTTCTGTGCACTAATAACTGAGTTTGAATTAGACTGACCCGTGTATTATTTTCTTTTGAATTTAATACTCGGGTCGGACCCGAGTTATTTCAGGTTGTAGATATCTTGCTTTGAGTTGCTGTTTGAGCTATGAAGACTTTTTATATCTTTTGGAGTTGTCGAGTCATGGTATAGGTTGATATGTATTCATGTATATTAGTCGATAATATACTTGTATATATAACTTCCAGAGTCGACAGTTGTAGTTGTACCATATGTTCCGTATCACATGTATTGTAACTGACATCAGTTATTATATTTATGAGACGTTTTGTTTTATCTGTGTTCCGCATTTATATTATCTGTGTTATTATTATATTTACTATCCTAAACTACTATGAACCATCGTAGTTCGTTTTATACTGGAATTGGGGTATGTCGATGGGAGCAAATAAATCAGAGATTAAAAATGAAAGAATATATATACCACTCCTATCGAGATAACCAATACTAGTGTAAGGCCTAACTACGGATGGCCGCTCCTCAACAGCCTTATTCTCCGCGCTAGTTGACAACATTACACCGTGGTGTTCTTGGCTAGCGTGGGTATAGAGGTGGGGCGTCACATAAATATATTATTTTATTTTTTTAAAATAGTTTATCTAAACTATATATATAATTTTTAGATTAATAACCGAAATTCAGAAATTAAATTAAGTCATTTATACAATTATACCTTACTGCTTGAAAATTCCTTCGGCGAACCCTACCAGGCATCATGCGATCACGAACCTCAGCCTCGCCTCTTCCTTTCCTTCCTCCACTTCGAACAACCCTAACCCTTCCCAAGGTCACACGCACATTGACCCTCATCGCTGCCTTCATACCCTGTAGCCACCGTCGCCATACTAGGCTTCACCCTCCATGACCTAAGGTGCCGCTGCCGCCACCTCCTCTTGTTGAGATCAAGCACTCCATGCTCGAGATTGCTTCGCGACATGGTTGCGATTCAATTTTTCTTCGATTTCGAGAATCTGTAGAAGGTTATCTGCCATTAACTTGAAACCCTCGAATTCGAATAAATGAAACAAGATAAAAGGTGGTTCGTTACATTAAATTTTTGATTTAGAATAGATTTGATTTTTTTTAATTTTGAGAATAGGAGCGGCCATTTTTTATTATCGTTTTCCTTCTGATGATTTTGATTTTGAATTAAAAAAGAAAGGCTCGTCTTTTCTTTTATTTTATTTTAAAAACAAATGCATGTCAAAAACAATCGCCAGATGTTGAAGAAAGAAGCAACGTGTTAAATTTGCCTATTGAATATGAATATATATATTCAATTTTTTTCAAAATTCAAATTCAAATTCAAATCGTTTTGATTATCGCAACGCACAATCTCGACCTTCGATTGAGACGTGCCGCTAGCGTTCATAAGATTATACCCCTATTTAAAACACAATGGAAGAGGTTCTAAGGCCTAACTCGAACATATGGAGAAGATAGATTTTTGAACTCAATTACTATATTAAATTTCGATATAAATCTCAGTGTGTTCACCTATCGTACGATCACATGACAACTTCAACTACTACAAAAATTGAAATCCGATAATAATACAATATTATGGATCCAATGGAACGAGTTTCGTCGAAATCCGAGACTGTGCTTCGGAAGGCTATTTTTAAATATCAATTTAAATGATATAAATTTCGAACTGAACAAAACGGTTTTAGATTCAATTTTTAAAAGTTCTATTATCTCTAGTATTATCAATATAAATTCTACAAGCCTTCAAATCATTTTTAACAGGTTCAAAACTAAAGATTCAATAATTTATCCAAATCCATTTATTAAATTCAATAATTTAATTACCCAAATAAACTCTGATATTTAAAATTCAAGTTAAACTAACTTTAAAATATTTAAAATCAATTAAATATTTCAATTTCAAATATTCAAAATTCTGGATTGTCACAATTTACATAGCCCTAACTCCAATGAGTTAGCTTGATGCGGCTAAAACCAGAGCCACGCTAGGCCAAGTGAGGTCATTCCTCAAATCGGGCACATTCCTTTGATACCTAACTATTGCTTTTGTGATTTGATTGGGTGGAGCCTTTGATTTCGAAGTGTGTCATGAGGTGGGCAGTAGTAGTTGCTACACGATACCACTAGTCCGGATACGCAAATGGTTTATTTACCCTAGCATTGCCTCGAGTGCCTTGTCGCATGCCCTAGCGCACCTTCTAACAGTTTATTTCGTACCATACCTATGGAGTGGCCTCTGATAGCCCTCCAGTTGACGGGGGGTTACGATACTGTATAGACTATGGGAATATGTAAAATGTGTCAAGGGGTATATGGGTAACGCCTTAACGCTATTTTAATACTTTTACTTTACTATAGACATATTATAATAGCGTATATTACTACAGAGTAGATAGTTCCACGGATCCTTAGAGGATAGTTATCCCAAACATCCTTTGAGTTACTTGTATTTCAGTTGTTATTTCACTTGAGTTGGATTTATTGATATAAGAATGTTAATCCTAACTCGAGTGTTTTGTGTTTTTCTTTACGCTCGAGTCAGGCTGAGTGATATAGCATTTGAGACTTACCATTGGAGTTTGGAGCTTCGCTTGGAGATCCAACTCTCGTTTCAGCTTTCAATCATTCAGTTGATTCGTGCGATGCATTCAGATTTTGTTATTTGACTTTGGTATTCGCGACTTCTATTGTATCTTGTTTTAACTTTGTTATATATATATATATATATATATATATATATAGTAGCTTTATAAACTACTATTCATTTATTTCCGCTGCTTATTATTGTAATACTCTACGTCTGTGATTATGTGATTTATTTATTTACTGTATATGTTGAGTTTTTACCAAATTTAAATTAACAATCAGATATTTTGAGCAATTCAAGAGTGGCATGTGTGTCTGCCTATGCACTTGGCAGGTGCAGCATGATAGGGGTTCTCGCATTTGGCTTGGTAGCGAGCGGATGACTCTTGCTCCTACATGTCCCTACGGGGGTTGGTGCAGTCGAGAGGCTGGCCGTAAAGGCAGAACACAGGTACCGTTGTATGCTACGGTGGGCACTATCCCACTGAAGCGGTCTGTTATAGTTGGTATCAAAGCTCTGGTTCAGGCAAACTTAGCATATATAGTAAATTAAATTGCAGAATCACTTTCGTTCGAGCTTGGATCTCTTCCTCTTTGATTCGGATTTCCTTTTATTTTCAAAACTTTTCCCTTTATTCTGAAATCCATTCTTGTCTCTCCCTATTCGTGTTTCCATGATTCTGGAGTATCCTATAGCTCCACTTCTGTTGATTCTATAATAAATCGGTGATTCCTTTTATTACACTTTTCGAGTCTCGAAGGGGAGAGGCCATTAGTAGCTTTGCTACATTTTTGTTGTGGAAAAAGAAAAATGGATTTGATTTAAAATTTCTTGTGTACAAATTTATTTATAAAATATACAAGTATATAATTTTTCGATATAGTTGAACTGAAAACGGAAATTTGAACCTTAACTTTTATACTAAGAAATGGTTTCAATTATTGAAATAAAGGTGAAACTTTTGAATAATTGGAATATCTGAAATGATAAAATTTAACCAACCTGAAATAATGAATTTGAACAAACTATTTGTATAACACTAAATTGCATTCTAATATGTATAACTTGCTAAAAATATTAAAAAAGTTAAAATGTTAGGATATAATAGAGTTGTACAAGAAGAAACTTAAGCAATAAATTGTTCAAACTGAAATCCGACTTAATATAAGTGTTGTAGATAAAGAGAAAATTTGTATAATATTTAAATTACACTCTGAAACATTAATATAACTTAACTAGAAATGTTTAAATGTAATTAGAATGTAATTGGATAAGATACACTAGGATAGAAATAATAGGAAAGAAAAAAAATGATATTTTGTTAGGGAAATGTATAAATAATAAATTGGATAGTAAATTAAATAAATGAAAGAGAATTTATTTGTTGATTATTATACGATTATAAACTATATACACCTAATATATATTGCAAAATATGTTAAGTGAAATAAAATAAATCAATTAAGAGATGGCTATTTAAGCAGATAAATATGAACTTAAGAATGATGAACTTGAATTTTAGTAGAATCAACTTAGCTGAAGATAAATGGATAAAATAAACGAGTTAATTTAAAAATGGATTTTTTTGAAAGAAATATTGATAAAATGAAATAAAATCAATTTTAAATTGAAAAACTATTTATTAGTTGAATAAAATGGATGAAACTAAATTGATGAATATTAATTTATTTAAAAATTTGAAATCTATATGATATCGAATAGTTGAATGTTGAGGTGGAATTAACTATGGTTGATCAAATAGATTTAATAGACAAGTAAGATAAAACAAATTTTGTTGAGAAAATTTTGTAATAAATGTTAATGAATTTTGTAAGAAATGTTATTAGATTTGAAACAAATCTATGGAAATGAAATCAACAAAATGTGAACACAATAAATTTGATTGATTAAATAAAATAAATTGGAACAAGTAATTCAATATGAACCAATTTTAAAATAAATGAAGTTTATTTGGTTTAAAATTAATTGTGTATTGTTGTTTTTAATCTATTTTTCTTTATGGTTGCTTTTATTTTCCTACTTCCTTCCTTTATGGGGACAAAAAGTTTTGAGTGGGTGAGAGTGTAACGATCAGAAAATTTTAACAGCTTTAATAACGTAATTGACTGAAATTTTGTGAAATTTCAAATGATAAAATTTGGAAATAAAAATTAATTTTTTGGAATACGTCTAACTAAACAGAGAAAATAGAAAGTTTCAATTCAAAATGTGGAATTTTATTTTTCTTATGTAATTCTATTTCAATTCAAATCAGTTAAAATTTGATGATTATAAAATATTTTCCAAACTTGAATATTTTCCTATAGAAATCTAACGACCCTGACTCGACCTTCGAAAGTTAGCACCGAATACGACACTCGTATTCCAATGTCGCAGATTCAAACGTCGAATCTGGTTCGCCGGAGCTTATAACACATTAAGTAAATAACACAGAGGAAGAAATGAATAATACATATCATATACAACATTTTATACAATATCCAGATACAATGATGACACAATGAATATCAATATACATCAGAGATATGATACATGACAACAGTAGCTAAAAGAAACGATAAAACTAGCAGCAGAACCATATCTTCAAGATAGTCTTCAAGAGAGAACTCCAGTATCGGTAATCTCCATCACCAAGGCACCAATCCAGAATTAGCTCGAACTCTCAATAACGATGCACAAAGATAAGCAAGTGTAGTCCTGATCCAAAGACTGAACTAGCTCCAGATAATCCACTAAACCTGACTATCCGAAAAAAACACAACTCTAGAGTGCCCGTGTGGGAAAATTTTGGGCACCCAGAGTTTAGGAAGGGAACAATAAACTCCAAGTCAGTCGTGGGACTGGTATGAGCAACAAAAACAGTTTATCTTTAAAACAAGCAACAAAAGAATTTAAAATAAATCCGCAATGCTTTTTTGAAAATGAAACTACCATAAGGCCTCCCGCCACACACAAAACGCAAACGCAGAATTGGAGGAGATTTCTCCTTATGATAGTCAAATATGCTTGATACGAGAAAATTTCTTTGATATTATTACTAGTGCATAGTGTAGAAAAACCATTTCGAAAGTATAATATAAATCCTAGGCAACATAGACATTCTGAACTATGCCTACTATAGCTACCATCTAAACAGTGGTGACCACCATAAGTAAGTGGCGGGTTCTATAACTAAAACCGTACAAGGCGCGTATTGAAGATTGGATTTTCAACAAATGGTCAGGCTAAGGAACTTCCCACTACCACATGGGTACGCCTCTGGCGGGACGTCCCGAGAGCTTAACCAGCTCTCTGCCAACACAAGGCTGGGTTACCTCTATAACTAGGTAACTACTACACGAGCGTGCCATCCCCCGGTCCTTTGGGACCTTTATCCGAGGTACCTCTAATCCAACAACCATAAAGCAATCACAAAGTCATATATCAGCAGTATCCACATGAGTGAAGTATCTGGGCTCCATACCATGATACCACCCTTTTCCAGAAGGGAATGACAAAACCTAAAGGGCGCGACCCTCATAACCTTGCCGCATATTTCCTGTTTCAACCATTTCCGAGGTGTGAGGTCCTGATGCAGTTTCGTCCACAAAGATACGCTTTATATAAAAGCCATGCTTTGATCAACAAATGATACACAGCGGCACTCAGCGTGCCACACTACCAAATTGGGAGTATATCACTGATAACTATCAACTACATAACCTCTTAGCTCGTATGTCTCAGAGAAGGGTGTTCAGCTAAAAGAATAAATTCTCTGCCACCAAGCAGAAATGTATTTGATATAGATCAGTTTAATATCTCAAAGTGTAATGTCGGACATACAACAATACAAGTCTGTCCCAGGTTCGAACAGAACCGAAGGCACTTCCGAAGAAGCCCTTGCAATCCGGGTATCCATAATCCCGATCGGACTTCCCATCACTTAGGAAATCTCTATACCGTAGTTACTTGGTGCAGAGACAATCGATAGGTTATCCTATGGTTCTCGCAAATACTCGGTCTTCAACACCGGTCTTCAAATGCAATCCATAACGTCGTATCACTATTCAGAATGGGTTATATAACACAAGGTCCTCTCCCGGCTAAACTGAACAACGAGCGTAATATTTAAAAATATATGGATATGGGATTTCAGTTAAGTTACAACCTTTAAAAAATCCAAAGATTTTCTTTCAAATGGTTAAACAAATTACCATTTTAAATCTTTTAACAAAAAGATTCATTTCACAAAGTTCACCCAGTTTCACAAAGATCCATTTATAGATTTCAAAACAATTTCCATTTCAATCTGGATTAACTCAATTAAATCTTTAAATTAAAGATTTAACTTATAGCTTTCGAACCCGTTTCCAAAGATTTATTCATAACTTGGAAAACTATTTTCATTTTAAACTTGAAATCCTTTTAACACAAATTGGACGTTCATTTCTTATGTGAAAGCTTTTATTATTTGAAAACAAATAGTTTTCGTTTTGGAAAAACTGAATACATTTACATAAGTTAAAGCCATTCAAGTATAAGCTTGGTTTAAATTCAAATTTCCAAACAATACTTTTTAAATGGTAAAAAAAACCATATAAACACATTTATAAGCTGAATAAACTTTTTAAACCATAGTTTCCAAATCATAGAATTCGATTTCAAATATTGAATTCAAATTTAAATCAAATTATTTAAATTTCAAAACTCAATCAAGTTATTCAAAATAACTTTTATTCTTGAAATTCATTTTCAAAAGCTTTTAATTCTAATTCCAAAACTGTTTTGGATTCAAAAATTCAATCTTTAAAACTATTTCAAAATCTGTGACTTAACCCATTTCCACGTGCAATCCATATTTGTGTGCGTATAAGTGTGGTCCAGGGGTTTTACACAATAAAAGTGTCACATCATCAATCAACACAGATTCAAATACAGCAGTATATTTGATAAGCGGTATGAAATATATCGCTTATATTTGTTAAGCGGTATAGTCTATAACGCTTATCTTTTATTCACAGATCACAAACATATATCACAGATAATCAATTATATCAAACACAACTCAAATCAAAATAGAACATATCAAGGTATCAAACAATTCAATCATCCAATAGAATCCAAACATCCATAAGTAAATCCAGTTAATTGTCTGATTAATCCAAATCAGATTTAATTACTTATAACTTACAAATCCTAGTTAATTAATATTAATAAATTACAAATCATTTCGATTAATTATTCTTTAACAATTTTTAATTAACCTGTGACGCACCACCTCTATACCCACGCTAGCCAAGAACACTACGATGTAACGCTGTCAACTAGCACGGAGAATAAGGCTGTTGAGGAGCGACCATCCGTGTAATTGCTTTGCGCGAGCATCGATATGTCAGATAGCATAACATGCATTTCTTTATCAAGAGGGAAATCCGACATGCCGACACAAACTCAAAGCTACTACACAGTGGCTATAATATCTTCAGAAACAAATATAGAAATAAACATAACATAACTCAGTCATAGACAATTCATATCACAAAGGTGGAAATAGATATGAATATAACACATGAAAGTGTATATCAGAGTAGTGGTCAAATAAGATCCACAATAATACAAAAGAATAGCAACACGTGCTATACAAAAGAATACAACTATGAGTCCATGTCTCAAGTGTATGCAACAAAATAAACTACTAATCTAAGTAGTTAGCCAAAAGTCAGGATGATAACCCCAGAAGAGAAGTCAAGCAGAAGCACCTGTAACATCTCGGTCTGACCCGAGTATTATTTAATAAGAAAATAATAAACGGATCAGTCTAACTATAAATATCAGATGAAACGATTTAGAGTAAGAGATATGACTAAACACATAATAATCACAATGCCAAGCTGTGATATATATAAGTAATTGAAAATCAACAAGAGATTAATCAATATCACAAAATCTACACAAGAATCAAAGGAAATGTCATACTCCTAATTTCGTTCACCAAACCATGAATATTGACGATTATATCAATGTCAATCACAAAAGTCAATGACACACAAATTCACCAATACACAAATATTGATAAAACTTATCAATGGAAATTCTGAAAATTGGTGAAACACAAATTCCAGAATTCATCAATTAGAAATTCAGAAATCACAATAAAAGGATGGCCAATCCCATAAACTGGACATCGACGCACCTCTAAAGACACGCCCCATGCACAGTCGAACATCGATGCACCTAGAAAGATACGCCCCATGCTCTAGCATCGACGCTCCTAGAAAGATACGCCCCATGCATAAATAAACATCGATGCACCTAGAAAGATACACCCCATGTAATGTCTAACATCGATGCACCTAGAAAGATACACCCCATGCAAAGTCGAACATCGACGCACCTAGAAAGATACGCCCCATGCATAGACGAACATCGACGCAACTAGAAAGATACGCCCCATGTCCCAACTTATTGAGCCGATTGCTCCACGAAGTAAACAAACATCGATGCACCTAAAAAGGTACGCCCCATGCATAATAAACATTGACGCACCTAGAAAGGTACGACCCATGTGTAAACAAACATCGACGCACCTAGATAGGTACGACCCATGCAAGAAATGAGACGAAGCTCAATAAAATGAGGAACAGTCCTCCACATAGACAAAGAGACATCGCACATTGCTAGTCTAAACCATAAATGATCGTCATGATCAAAGATAAGTGTCAATTACAGTAAGCTAGTAAATATATGAGCTTAGCTTCATGTCCCATAACCACTAGCTTAACTTAAATATTTACGAACAAATTGTAGATCTCCACTAGAAAATTGTCACAAGAGATTCAATCGAACAAGTCCATGAATTAACCGACGAAGTAAACGCAAGCGTTTCATACCACTCGTTTTACTAAGTCGTTTAATTAGATTTCTCATACGAGTGAGGTAAAGGTTTGTATATACTAATAGATTGGAAATCGATTTGAGAAAACGAGCTTTGTAATAAAATAGTGTTGAAATCATTTGAAGAAAAAGTTTTGATATTTACTACTAGTATAGAATACCTTTATATTTTTAAGTGACAAATCACAAAGAAGATTGTAGGAACAATCTATCACTAAAATTTAGATTCAAAGAAGTGAATAAAATCCAAGAAATCGATACCGAATCCATCAAAATGGATATTCCCATAAGTCACGAAGAAAATGTCATCAAAGTCGATAATAAGTGATAATAACAAAAGGGAATCAACACGAATCGATTAACGTTGGAAATTCAATCCAAAAAGGCAAAATGGACTGAAACAGCAGGTTCAGTCGACTGAACAGTGTTTTCAGTCGACTGACCCTGTACCTGGAAATTTTCCAGGTTCAGGAAACTTTCTGTTTCCAGGTTCAGTCGACTGAACAGAGGATTCAGTCGACTGAATCATGCCTGGAAACTTTTGGGTTTCAGGTTCAGTCGATTGAACAGACTTTTCAGTCGACTGAATCTTGCTTGGGCTGTTTTTCAGCCTATCCAAATGAAGAGCTAACTCTTCCAAAATGCAACTGGACGAACATTGGCTCTAAGGGTTTATGCCAATCGGCAACCCGACCTTATATGCTCCTCGATGCATCACCAAAAGCATGATCAAACATCCATAAAAGGATTTTCACACAAATTTGACTTAAAAAACCCAAAAATTGGAATATTCTCAAAACCAATCCAAATCAAGAGCAAATTCACATGAAGAAGTGTTAGGAATTCACACCTAACAACCAAAGATAATTATAGTCATAGATGTGAGATAAAAATCTCACCTTTGAACCCAAACGATTGAAGAAGAAGCATAGAAGCAAAGGAGAATCAACCACTCTTCAAATCCAACTCAAGAAGCTTGATTCTAAGCTAAAAAGAGAAACATTTCCCAAATTAGGTTTAGGAATTTTCTGAAATCAAAGAGAGAAAGAGTTGGAGAAGAAGAAGAGAAGCATACTAATGGGTTCTTCTATTAGTTTGGAGCTAGAGCTTGATTTGCAAAAGGAAACTAGGGTTTTGGAGTTTTAATTTCCCATCTCTCCCACCATTGATGATTTAAAACTGAAAAGAGGAGAAAGTGAGGGTGAATGGAGAGGAGAGGGGTTGGGACTGAATACATAAGTGGGCTCACCCAAATCAAAACCCTAAGTGAAAAAGTAGCAAAAATCAACTTACTCCAAACATATCGAAGCTTATACTCAAAAAGGTCGCAAACGGCATTTTAAACTCAACGGGAGTGGCCTCGAGTCCCAATTCGACTGTTTGCAAAAAGTAGCTTTTCGGACCAAAATCCGACGAACGATAAAATATTTAAATATAAAATCGATAAATATGCGGGTTGTTACAGACCCCCTCCTTAAAAAAATTGCGTCCTCGCAATACTTAAGAAGAAAATAAGAAGTAACAACCATAGAAGCATATCAACACAAAAGAAAATTTGAAATAGGAAGTTCACCATAAGGAGCATGAAAGACTAAGCCTGAACGGGATCGCTCGATGAATTCTCTAGATTCCCAAGAGCAATCCTTAGGATTTGAGAAACATTGAACTCTCACAAGAAGAATATCTTTATTCCGAAGGCGCTCCACCTCCGAAGCAATGATGCGAATGGAATGTTGCTCATAAATCAAATCTGGTGAAACTTCAATTTCCACAATATCACCGGGCTCAAGAATAAAAACAGGAAACCTAAAAGCATGTCCATAGTTACAAGACGCAGAAGACGTCAAGAATAGCAGAAAATTAAGCCAGTGCAACGGCGTAGTACAGAAACGGTACGCCCGAGAAACTAGAAACTCAAATAATTTGGAATATCAGCATAATACAAAAACGGTACGCGCAATGAACCAAAGCCCGAATAATTTAGGAACATCGACGTAGTACAAAAACGGTACGTCCAATGAACCGATAAACCGGAACAACGATGTAGTATAATAATGGTACATCCATTGATCCAGGTAAGACAAAACATCGATGTAGTATAATAACAATACATCTGATGAACCGAACACCATAAAAGAACATCGGACGTTAGTCCATAAAAGAGATGAGATGAAACTCAATAAAACGAAGCACATCGAAACGCCCGATGAACTTGATAAAAAGAAAATTCCATTCCGACAACATCAAAGAATCAACAACTTGTTGCCTACGACAAAGCGCGTTGGCAACACGATTTCCCTTTCGGGAATAAAAGAATATCAAGATCATAAGATGCTAGGAACTCGAGTCAACATGAAGTTCCTTATGAGAAAATAAATATTCCAAAGATTTATGATCGAGGTGGAGAACAAATTTCTCATCCAAAAATGGTGATACCAAATTTTAAAAGTAAAAACAATAGCCGTGAGTTCTAAATCATGAGTGGCGTATCTAGTCTCGATAAGCTATAATGATTTAGAAGCACAAGTAATAGCACGTTCTCCTTTGCAAGAGAACGGCATCCAGACCAATACGACTAGTATCGGTACAAAAGATTAAGTCTTGGTTCTCCACGGGAATCATAAGAATAAGAGTATCGAAAAGAAAGAACTTCTTTTAAATAATTTTCTTTCCCGAAAAGCTAAAACTTTCAAAATCACAATTATCTCAATGTAAAAATATTTCTAGAAAAATTTACATTTTACAAGTCAATATATCGTGTCTGATTGTCTCATCAAAGCGTTTAGGAGATTCTTATCGATAACGTTGATCAAGCGCATCGACCAGGATTCTTAACACACTAAATGGGCAATACAATCACAAAATCATCTTCTAGATAATAAACATGTTTCTTAAAAACTTTTAAGAACATTCTTCGTTCATTTCAAGAACAAAATCCAATTTTTCTTATAAATAAATCTTATGGAAAAGATTTGCAAAATTTTAAGTTACTATTTTCATCCAAAATCAATAAATACAAGAATGGTCTCATCGAAATATTCATAGAATATTCGATTTATAAAATGGATGAAATAAGCTGGACAAACTGAATGATATAATAATTCATTCATAGGAATTATAACAAGTGCGGAATGCGGTAAGTGGAATGCCATCTTCCGCAACTCGTAGCAATTGAAAACTAGTGGTAAGGTCAAACTGAAAAGTCCTTAGCACCACACAAAAGATTACTTAGGTGATAATCCTAAGACAAGCTCAAAGATTCCGGAAAATTCACAACTACCCAAATGAGAGAAATAATACTCAACATGTGAGCTTAAAGAATAGAATGATGCCATCAATTTTTAATTCAAAATCATAAAAGAAAAATAGAAATCTGCTAACAGATTGAAAATGTCAAAGATAAATAGTCCACTCGAGAAAATAGGATATAGGCTTCATTAGTGATTAAGCCAATCCTATCGCACAAATCAATTCCGGAGCCTAAGTAAAAAAATCGGCTCGGAAATAAAAATCTCATAAAATAATTTCGACATCCATAAAAAGCAAATTGAGTGCTGCGGATCTACCATCCGGATTCACAATCCTCAAAGAAGTCATCAAGCCCAAAATATTCAAAGAAAAAGAATCGACAAGTTCCTTTGATATAAAAATAATGACATGAAACCCATATCAAAAAGAACTCGAATAAGAAGATCACGAAATAAAACAATGCCATCAAGGATTGAGTGAAAAATACATGGACCAAGAGAAGAATTGTTAGGGGCTTGCACAACTTTAAGTTTTTTCCTCCTTCTTGCTTTGAAGTATGGGACATGCAGTTATATGGTGACCTGAATTTTTGCAATAGCCAAAAAAAGGGGTTTCGGACACTCCCTTGCATAATGGTCCGTGGAACCACAATTGTAGCATTGACCATGACTAGAGGTAGGAGTCTTTGCTACCGGAATTTGTTGCCTCCCTTTTTTGTTGGGAGTGGGGGTCCTTGAATTTGATAGGCCTCTTCATGTGGTCGTTGAAATTCTGTTTGGCAACCACAACTTCAACATTACTCTCTCTATCGGCCTCTTCAAGACGAAAAGCGATATCAATAAGCTGATCAAATGAAACTTCAAGTTTCAGGAGTAATGGCTTCTTAAGATTCTTATTTAAGCCATAGACAAATCTCTGATTTTTCTTCAATGGGGTATTAATGTATTCAACCCTGTATTTGGAAAGAGATTCGAAAGATGCGACATAGTATGTCACAGAAGATTCACCTTGAACAAGGTCAATAAAATGCCGGGCCAAAATTACTTTTTCAGCCTCCGGCACAAATTTCAATTCGAATCTTTCCCGAAATTGCTCCCAAGTGAGATCCGCTTCAACGATTTCAGAAATTAAAAGATCATACCAATCTAACGCTCTTTCTTGGAGCATGCTAGAACCCACTTGGACTCGATGTAGATCAATAAAGGTTCATGGGAGAAAAGATACGATCGCATGATTTGAGCCAAGCTTGAATTTCTATAACACTCTCGGATCCCTTGAATGACCTTCCACCCAAATCGGTATAGTCTATGCACAAGCGTGCAAAACCAGATCTAGGATGAGTAGGCTCTGTATTGGGACCGGCTGCTTGAGCGTTCTTTACTAGATCAAGAAGCTGCTGGGCAGACATAAATACTCCATCTTGGGGAGTAGCACTAGATTGACCGGCGCTGGGACGGCCTGGTCTAACCATTTATCTTCTTTAAGAAAGAAAGAAAGAAGAGGAAAAGGTTATTCTCAAAAATAAATATCAAGCAATCTTGATAGATAAAACAAGGAATCATAAGGAAAATTGGATGAATCGGTACGAAGACTCGAATTAAATCCTAAAGCACGACTCCTAAGATGGACTTAGGACGATGATCCTTGTTAAATTATTCTACATTGTTTCGAAGTTTGGCTCTGATACCAAGCTGTGACGCCCCACCTCTATACCCACGCTAGCCAAGAACACTACGATGTAATGCTGTCAACTAGCATGGAGAATAAGGCTGTTGATGAGCGACCATCCGTGTAATTGCTTTGCGCGAGCATCGATATGTCAGATAGTATAACATGCATTTCTTTATCAAGAGGGAAATCCGACATAACGACACAAACTCAAAGCTACTACACAGTGGCTATAATATCTTCAAAAACAAATATAGAAATAAACATAACATAAATCAGTCACAAACAATTCATATCACAAAGGCGGAAATAGATATGAATATAACACATGAAAGTGTATATCAGAGTAGTGGTCAAATAAGATCCACAATAATACAAAAGAATAGCAACACGTGCTACACAAAAGAATACAACTATGAGTCCATGTCTCAAGTGTATACAACAAAATAAACTACTAATCTAAGTAGTTAGCCAAAAGTCAGGATGATAACCCCAGAAGAGAAGTCAAGCAGAAGCACCTATAACATCTCGGTCTGACCCGAGTATTATTTAATAAGAAAATAATAAACGGATCAGTCTAACTATAAATATCAGATGAAACGATTTAGAGTAAGAGATATGACTAAACACATAATAATCACAATGCCAAGCTGTGATATATATAAGTAATTGAAAATCAACAAGAGATTAATCAATATCACAAAATCAACACAAGAATCATTGGAAATGTCATACTCCTAATTTCGTTCACCAAACCATGAATATTGACGATTATATCAATGTCAATCACAAAAGTCAATGACACACAAATTCACCAATACACAAATATTGATAAAACTTATCAAGGGAAATCCCGAAAATTGGTGAAACACAAATTCCAGAATTCATCAATTAGAAATCCAGAAATCACAATAAAAGGATGGCCAATCCCATAAGCTGGACATCGACGCACCTAGAAAGACACGCCCCATGCACAGTCGAACATCGACGCACCTAGAAAGATAGCCCCATGCTCTAGCATCGATGCACCTAGAAAGATACGCCCCATGCATAAATAAACATCGATGCACCTAGAAAGATACACCCCATGTAATGTCTAACATCGATGCACCTAGAAAGATACACCCCATGCAAAGTCGAACATCGACGCACCTAGAAAGATACGCCCCATGCATAGACGAACATCGACGCAGCTAGAAAGATACACCCCATGTCCCAACTTATTGAGCCGATTGCTCCACGAAGTAAACAAACATCGATGCACCTAAAAAGGTACACTCCATGCATAATAAACATTGACGCACCTAGAAAGGTACGACCCATGTGTAAACAAACATCGACGCACCTAGATAGGTACAACCCATGCAAGAAATGAGACGAAGCTCAATAAGATGAGGAACAGTCCTCCACATAGACAAAGAGACATCGCACATTGCTAGTCTAAACCATAAATGATCGTCATGATCAAAGAGAAGTGTCAATTACAGTAAGCTAGTAAATATATGAGCTTAGCTTCATGTCCCATAACCACTAGCTTAACTTAAATATTTACGAACAAATTGTAGATCTCCACTAGAAAATTGTCACAAGGGATTCAATCGAACAAGTCCAAGAATTAACTGACGAAGTAAACGCAAGCGTTTCATACCACTCGTTTTACTAAGTCATTTAATTAGATTTCTCATACAAGTGAGGTAAAGGTTTATATATACTAATAGATTGGAAATCGATTTGAGAAAACGAGCTTTGTAATAAAATAGTGTTGAAATCATTTGAAGAAAGAGTTTTGATATTTACTACTAGTATAGAAAACCTTTATATTTTTAAGTGACAAATCACAAAGAAGATTGTAGGAACAATCAATCACTAAAATTCACATTCAAAGAAGTGAATAAAATCCAAGAAATCGATACTGAATCCATCACAATGGATATTCCCAGAAGTCACGAAGAAAATGTCATCAAAGTCGATAATAAGTGATAATAACAAAAGGGAATCAACACGAATCGATTAACGTTGGAAATTCAATCCAAAAAGGCAAATGGACTGAAACAGCAGGTTCAGTCGACTGAACAGAGTTTTCAGTCGACTGACCCTGTACCTGGAAATTTTCCAGGTTCAGGAAACTTTCTATTTCCAGGTTCAGTCGACTGAACATAGGATTCAGTCGACTGAATCATGCCTGGAAACTTTCGGGTTACAGGTTCAGTCGACTGAACAGACTTTTCAGTCGACTGAATCTTGCCTGGGCTGTTTTTCAGCCTATCCAAATGAAGAGCTAACTCTTCCAAAATGCAACCGGACGAACATTGGCTCTAAGGGTTTATGCCAATCGGCAACCCGACCCTATATGCTCCTCGATGCATCACCAAAAGCATGATCAAACATCCATAAAAGGATTTTCACACAAATTTGACTTAAAAAACCCAAAAATTGGAATATTCACAAAACCAATCCAAATCAAGAGCAAATTCACATGAAGAAGTGTTAGGAATTCACACCTAACAACCAAAGATAATTATAGTCATAGATGTGAGATAAAAATCTCACCTTTGAACCCAAACGATTGAAGAAGAAGCTTAGAAGCAAAGGAGAATCAACCACTCTTCAAATCCAACTCAAGAAGCTTGATTCTAAGCTAAAAAGAGAAACCTTTTCCAAATTAGGTTTAGGAATTTTCTGAAATCAAATAGAGAAAGAGTTGGAGAAGAAGAAGAGAAGCTTACTAATGGGTTCTTCTATTAGTTTGGAGCTAGAGCTTGATTTGCAAAAGGAAACTAGGGTTTTGGAGTTTTAATTTCCCATCTCGCCCACCATTGATGCTTTAAAACTGAAAAGAGGAGAAAGTGAGGGTGAATGGGGAGGAGAGGGGTTGGGACTGAATACATAAGTGGGCTCAGCCCAAATCAAAACCCTAAGTGAAAAAGTAGCAAAAATCAACTTATTCCAAACATATCGAAGCTTATACTCAAAAAGGCCGCAAACGGCATTTTAAACTCAATGGGAGCGGTCTCGAGTCCCATTTCGACTCTTTGCAAAAAGTAGTTTTTCGGACCAAAATCCGACGAACGATAAAATATTTAAATAAAATATTTAAATATAAAATCGATAAATATGTGGGTTGTTACATAACCATTAATAATAAATTAATTAATCTTTAATTTTAAATTCATCAATCTTTTAATTATTAAATAATTGTCCTTTAGTTTTTTAATTTATCATTTAATTAATTATCTTTAATTAATTACACAAATTAATTAATCCTTAATTTATAACCATTCCTTAATCACTTTCATAAATTAATTTACTTTTAGTTAATTAATTATTTTCAAAATTAATTACCTTTATTAATTAATCACATTAATGAATTATTCTTTAAATAAATAAACCTTTAAACACTTGATTAATCCACTTTAATCATTAGTCAATTACTTTTAATTAAGTAATTAATTTATGTCAATTACTTACATAAATTAATCTTAATTTTTTAATTACCCTATAATTACACAAAGTACCTTTCCCTTAATTACATTAAGTAATAATATTTTTATTAATTACATTAGGTAATTTTACTAAATTGATTGCATTAAGTTATCATTCTTTAATTACAACATTTTATCACATTTGAAAACACTTAGAAATTTTATTATGAAATTAACCTAATATATGATTACTTTAAACCAAAACAATTTCAAAACATTTAACTATAAATTTAAATCTTTGGAAACTTATTGAAACTTGTTTCAAATAAATTACTTTGGAAATTTGGTTTATGTCCCTTTTGAAACTTATTCATTTTAGTGTGCTTTTAACTTGATCAAGTTTTTATTTAAAAACTGTTTGAGAAAGTTGTTTTAGAGTAAAACTTATTTGCCTACAAATTTTTAAAACTGGTTAATACAAACTTGACAAAAGGCTAACCCGAGCGGATTATCAAAAACCCCGAGCACCACTTCGAGTTCGACTTCGATCCTTAACCTAGTTCAACCCTTCTTTCCTTCTTCTCCCTTTTTTTTCTTGAAACACATTACCACTCGCGTATGAACACGGCAAATCACCCGAGCCATCACTTCATCCCTTCGAGGTCAAACTCGAGACCATATCCATCTTCCCCCACACATCATTACCCAGATACAATCGCGTACACGTGTACCGTCACTCCAACCATCGTTGATCGTCGCCGAGATCACCCACACGTCGCCAGCAACATCTCCGACCAACACAAACATCCAGTTCGTCGAACTTGTCTAGAAATCGAAAATGAGCCGTTGAGCATCCAACAAATCGAAAAAACGATCGACCAAAACTCCTCCCGCCGACGATCTCCATCACCTGAGACCTCGCCGTCCGGACCAGAGCAAAGTCACGAACCCACGCGTCGATCTTCACTGGTGCGATTGCTTCCAGTTCATCTACGAAAACTCACGACCCCAAAAAAAAACGTCGACCCTTAATATCTCCTAAACCCCTATTTTGACCACGCCGCGCCACCTCGGCAAACTAGAATTTTTCTGAGCATTTTTCAGATGATCACCGATGCTCTAACCTACTTCACGCCAAACCATGAGCCTTAATTCGTCGTTGATCACTAGGGATTCGTCCAAACCCATTTAACGTTCATCTCCCAAATTCTCGCAATATAGTAGATTAAAAATCCTGAATTTCTTATCAAAAATCATGACTTACTTGTAAGAATTCAAAGATACACTCGATACTTGAAAATTCAAAGCCAAGATCATGACTTGAGATAAATTACCACTGTCATATCCCATTTTTTAATATCCCATAAATATTTACACCTGGGATTTATTTTTAAAACTTAGACTAGAGTGTTATAAACAGTTTTTATTTAAAGATTAAACCCTATAAAGGATTGGAAGAAGAGATATTAATTTTTGAATTTGTTTATACCTGTATGTTTCCTTTTCTTCTTTGACAGAGGTATATTCAAACCAGCATTCATGTATTTATATATAGACACACATACAATGCATTTTCATCTACACAAACATATCCCCAAATCATCATCACCTCATGCATAAAATCAAGAAGATATGGTTTAAACATAGGGTTTGCTCACCTGGATCTTGAGAAAACAGAGAACAGGGAACAAGTTTCTGACAGTTTCAAGATAGAGATGAAGCATGTATATTTTTTCCTTTAATTTCTTTTGAAGCATAGATTTGCAAAAGTTTGTTAGTACAAAATTTTGCTTAATTTCCTGTTGTATTTGTTTACTTACTTCGACAATAACAAACAAATTAATTTTACTTACAGTTTGAATCCTTTTATATATAACAGTGAAACTTTTCTTCATTTGAAAACAGAAATTTATTTGCCTTGAACTTTATTTCATTCCTGCAACTGATTAATAAAGTTGTTTAAATTCTTTGTTTTATTACTGATTACAACTTCAAATTCAAATTTTAAAAAGAAATCTCACTTGCCTTAGATTGTTTTAGAGGATCCAGTTCTTGATCAGATTTGAGGCTTTTGAAACTGGAAGCGCTTTCCAGGTTTTCTTCAGGCCTTTTGAACTTGCTTTTGATTTTGAAAACCCTAAGTTATTGAGCTTGATCTTGCATGAACTACAGATTAAACTACAGGCTCGAAAATTTTGAACACTTGGATTTGGTTTGTAGTTTGCTTCCAGCTTGATTTCTTTTGAGACAGATCTTGATTTTTTTCTGCTATCTTTGTTTTTCTGGTTGTACTCTTCTCATCGTTTCTTTTTTCTTGGGTGTTGAGATTTTAGATATTCAATCTATTGTTACTATATTTCAGAGATTTGGTGAGATGTTATAGGATTTGAATATGGGGAGATGGAAAGCTTTCTATAATTTTTAATCCTATTATTTTATTCAAGCAATTATATTGGGTGCCATTTGAAAAAAAATGATTATTAGATCTAATTCATGATGATTGCTTTACTCCATCTCTTTTGTATATGTTTATCATTTGTAATTTTCAAAGAAAAAAGAATTTTTTTTAATAAATTTTTATATCATATTCACTTAATTCTTTTATGTACATAAGTTTGCATTTTACATTTTCATGTTACTAACACTTAAATATAACTTTATATTATGTTTTCCATTTAAATAAATACAAATTTTCTTTTATTTATGTATGTGTTGTGTTTTCTTTTATATTTATATTTACAATAATAAGATCTTATCTCCATTGTTTTTTTCTTCACGTTCAATCTTTAATTTAATTCAACATATTTATATACTTATATATTTATACAATTCACATTCATACATTTTTTTTTGTTATTTATTTTTGTACAACTTTCAAAAGAAAAGAATGATTTAAAAATTTTGATTTCATATTAAAAAATAGTCACATTTATTTATATAAGAGAATTAAATCTTAAAAATAAATCTTTTGAAATTTATTACATCTTCGAAATGTTAATATAATAAAAAAATTTAGAAAACAAACTATCATTAACTTTTTATTAATCTCAAAGCTTTTAATTTCTATTTTATTTTTAATACATTTTATTTTGAAATTCAGTATTTGTTTTTAAAATACTTATGCTTAAATTTCAAATTAAATTTCTATTTATAATTAAAAATTATTTATTTATTCTAGAAATCTCTAATTAATTCCCAATTTATTTTCAAAAATTAATTTAATTGCCAAATTAAACTTGGTAAATTTTCAGGGATGTTACAGATTCCCCCCTTAAAAAAATTTCGTCCCCGAAATTTGCAAGGAAGGCGAGAAAAAATAGATGACAGAAAAGGAAATGATTATCAGATCAGATCGAAATATTTATTCTGCATTCGGTTTACCAAATCAGAATATCAACAATATGAGAACAAACTCATACAGTATTACGCAAGATATTTGGGTCCATCGGTCTACGAATATGCAAGGGCATTGATTAGTTCGAAGGGATAACTAATAGTTCGAAGAATATGCCGGTCCCCAGAGAATAGATAGATGGATTTAATCTTCCATAATTCTCAAACACTAGGTATGGATTCCAAATTCGGGTCGGAATACCCCAAAGTATATATAACTTGTCCCTCTTCGGACTTTGATATACACAAGAAATTACAATAGAATTTCAAATTTGGTTTTAAACGAAATCGTTTCATCGATACAATTTATTTAACTTTATATGTTAGTTAACTAATTTATTTCAAATTTAAATTTCAAATTTATTTAAAATTTTCAATTTAAAATTTCAAATTCATTAAAGTTTAGATAGAAAAACTGATAAGAACCCGATGAAGAGACGAAGTAAGGATTTTCTACAACGATTCGTAGGGCCATCATCACACCGAAGCTTCTTCTTGGAGCTGATACGAAGCCTTCAAAAGAATTTTGGAATCGAATCAAAGGAGATTGATAAAGAAAAGTTGTTTCCGCTATTGCAGGGTATTGACCATTTATAGTGGTACTCCCCTGTCCCCTATCTCGTCCTCTTCTTGCACTCATACTTACTATCAGTGGATAGTAAGAGAATTACATAGGCATTCGAATGGATATCTTAGGGATATACTCATACTAGGGTATACTTCACCCTATCTCTAATGAGTTACTTAATTTGTTATACTCCTAAGCTAAAGTTTCAACCTTCGGCTTTAATACCAATTCTAACGACCATGACTCGACCTTCGAAAATCGGCACCGAATACGACACTCGTATTCGAATGTCGCAGATTCAAACGTCGAATCTGGTTCGCTGGAGCTTATAACACATTATGTAAATAACACAGCGGAAGAAATGAATAATGCATATCATATACAACATTTGATACAATATCCAGTTACAATGATGATATAATGAATATCAATATACATCAGAGATATGATACATGACAATAGCAGCAGAAAGAAAAGATAACACTAGCAGCGGAACCATATCTCCAAGATAGTCTTTAAGAGAGAACTCCAGTATCGGTAATCTCCATCACCAAGGCACCAATCCAGAAATAGCTCGAACTCTCAATAACGATGCACAAAGATAAGCAAGTGCAGTCCTCATCCAAAGACTGAACTAGTTCCAAATAATGTACTAAGCCTGACTATCTGAAAAAAAACCAACACTAGACTGCCAGTGTGGGAAAATTGTGGGCACCTAGAGTTTAGGAAGGGAACAATAAACTCTACGTCAGTCGTGGGACTGGTATGAGCAACAAAAACAGTTTATCTTTAAAACAAACAACAAAAGAATTTAAAGTAAATCCGCAATGCTTTTTAGAAAATGAAACTACCATAAGGCCTCCCGCCACACATATAATGCAAACGCAGAATTGGAGGAGATTTCTCCTTATGATAGTCAAATATGCTTGATACGAGAAAATTTCTTTGATATTATTACTAGTGCATAGTGTAGAAAAACCATTTCGAAAGTATAATATAAATCCTAGCCAACATAGACATTTTGAACTATGCCTACTATAGCTACCATCTAAACAGTGGTGACCACCATAAGTAAATGGCAGGTTCTACAACTAAAACCGTACAAGGCGCGTATTGAAGATTGGATTTTCAACAAATGGTCAGGCTAAGGAACTTCCTACTACCACATGGGTACGCTTCTGGCGGGACGTCCCGAGAGCTTAACCAGCTCTCTGCCAACACAAGGCCGGGTTACCTCTGTAACTAGGTAACTACTACACGAGCGTGCCATCCCCCGGTCCTTTGGGACCTTTATCCGAGGTACCTCTAATCCAACAACCATAAAGCAATCACAAAGTCATAGATCTGCAGTATCCACACGAGTGAAGTATCTGGGCTCCATACCATGATACCACCCTTTTCTAGAAGGGAATGACAAAACCTAAAGGGCGCGACCCTCATAACCTTGCCGCATATTTCCTGTTTCGACCATTTCCGAGGTGTGAGGTCCTGATGCAGTTTCGTCCACAAAGCTAGGATTTATATAAAAGCCATGCTTTGATCAACAAATGATACACAGCGGCACTCAGCGTGCCACACTACCAAATTGGGAGTATATCACTGATAACTATCAACTACATAACCTCTGAGCTCGTATGTCCCAGAGAAGGGTGTTGAGCTAAAAGAATAAATTCTCTGCCACCAAGCAGAAATGTATTTGATAGAGATCAGTTTAATATCTCAAAGTGTAATGTTGGACATACAACAATGAAAGCCTGTCCCAGGTTCGAACAGAACCGAAGGCACTTCCGAAGAAGCCCTTGCAATCTGGGTATCCACAATCCCGATCGGACTTCCCATCACTTAGGGAATCTCTATACCGTAGCTACTCGGTGCAGAGACAATCGATAGGTTATCCTATCGTTCTCGCAAATACTCGGTCTTTAACACCGGTCTTCAAATGCAATCCATAACATCGTATCACTATTTAGAATGGGTTATATGACACAAGGTCCTCTCCCGGCTAAACTGAACAACGAGTGTAATATTTAAAAATATATGGATATGGGATTTCAGTTAAGTCACGACGTTTAAAAAATCCAAAGCTTTTCTTTCAAATGGTTAAACAAATTACCATTTTATATCTTTTAATAAAAAGATTCGTTTCACAAAGTTCACCCTGTTTCACAAAGATCCATTTATAGATTTCATAACAATTTCCATTTCAATTTGGATTAACTCAATTAAATCTTTAAATTAAAGATTTAACTTATAACTTTCAAACCCGTTTCCAAAGATTTATTCATAACTTGGAAAATTATTTTCATTTTAGACTTGAAAACCTCTTAACACAAATTGGACGTTCATTTCTTATGTGAAAGATTTTATTATTTGAACAAATAGTTTTCGTTTTGGGGAAAACTGATTACATTTACATAAGTTAAAGCCATTCAAGTATAAGCTTGGTTTAAATTCAAATTTCCAAACAATACTTTTTAAATAGTAAAAAAACCCATATAAACACATTTATAAGATGAATAACCTTTTTAAACCATAGTTTCCAAATCATAGAATTCGATTTAAAATATTGAATTCAAATTTAAATCAAATTATTTAAATTTCAAAACTCAATCAAGTTATTGAAAATATCTTTTATTTTGAAATTCATTTTCAAAAGCTTTCAATTCTAATTCCAAAACTGTTTTGGATTCAAAAATTCAATCTTTAAAACTATTTCAAAATCTTCGACTTAACCAATTTGCACGTGCAATCCATATTTGTGTGTGTATAAGTGTGGTCTAGGGGTTTTACACAATAAAAGTTCCACATCATCAATCAGCACAGATTCGAATACATCCATATATTTGATAAGCGGTATAAACAATATCGCTTATATTTGATAAGCGGTATAAACTATAACGTTTATCTTTTATTCACAGATCATAGATATATATATATATATATATATATATATATATATATATACACCACAGATAATCAATTATATCAAACACAGCTCAAATCAAAACAGAACATATCAAGGTATCAAACAATTCAATCATCCAATAGAATCCAAACATCCATAAGTAAAATCAGTTAATTGTCTGATTAATTCAAATCAGATTTAATTACTTATGACTTACTAATCCTGGTTAATTAATATTAATAAATTACAAATCATTTTGATTAATTATTCTTTAATCATTTATTAATTAACCATTAATAATAAATTAATTAACCTTTAATTTTAAATTCATCAATCTTTTAATTATTAAATAATTATCCTTTAGTTATTTAATTTATCATTCAATTAATTATCTTTAATTAATTACATAAATTAATTAATCCTTAATTTATAACCATTCCTTAATCACTTTCATAAATTAATTTACTTTTAATTAATTAATTATTCTCAAAATTAATTACCTTTATTAATTAATCACATTAATTAATTATTCTTTAAATAAATAAACCTTTAAACGCTTGATTAATCCACTTTAATCATTAGTCAATTACTTTTAATTAAGTAATTAATTTCTTTCAATTACTTACATAAATTAATCTTAATTTGTTAATGTAATTACAAAAAGTACCTTTCCCTTAATTACATTAAGTAATAATATTTTTATTAATTACATTAGGTAATTTTACTAAATTGATTTCATTAAGTGATCATTCTTTAATTACAACATTTTATCACATTTAAAACACTTAGGAATTTTATTACGAAATTAACCTAATATATGATTACTTTAAACCAAAACAATTTCAAAACATTTAACTTTAAATTTAAATCTTTGGAAACTTATTAAAACTTGTTTTAAATGAATTACTTTGGAAATTTGGTTTATGTCCCTTTTGAAACTTGTTCATTTTAGTATGCTTTTAACTTGATCAAGTTTTTATTTAAAAACTATTTGAGAAAGTTGTTTTAGAGTAAAACTTATTTGCCTACAAATTTTTAAAACTGGTTAATACAAACTTGACAAAAGGCTAACCCGAGCTGATTATCAAAATCCCCGAGCACTACTTCGAGTTCGACTTCGATCGTTAACTCAGTTCAACCCTTCTTTCCTTCTTCTCCCTTTTTTTTTGAAACACATTACCGCTCGCGTATGAACATGAGAAATCACCCGAGCCATCACTTCATCCCTTCGAGGTCAAACTCGAGACCATCTCCATCTTCCCCCACACATCATCACCCAGATACAATCGCGTGCACGTGCACGTGTACCGTCACTCCAACCATCGTTGATCGTCGCCAAGATCACCCACACGTCGCCAGCAACATCTCCGACCAACACAAACTTCCAGTTCGTCGAACTTGTCTAGAAATCGAAAATGAGCCGTTGAGCATTCCATAAACCAAAGAAACGATCGACCAATACTCCTCCCGCCGACGATCCCCATCACCTGAGACCTCGTCGTCCTGACCAGAGCAATGTCATGAACCCACGCGTTGATCTTCACTGGTGCGATCGCTTCCAGTTCATCCACGAAAACGCACGACCCCAAAAACAACGTTGACCCTTAATATCTCCTTAAACCCTATTTTGACCCCGCCGTGCCACCTCAGCGAACTGGAATTTTCTAAGCATTTTTCAGATGATCACCTATGCTCCAACCTACTTCAAGCCAAACCACGAGCCTTAATTCGTCGTTAATCACCAGGGATTCGTCCAAACCCATTTAATGTTCATTTCCCAAATCCTCGTAATATACTAGATTAAATATCCTGAATTTCTTATCAAAAATCATGATTTACTAATACGAATTCAAAGATACACTCGAAACTTGAAAATTCAAAAGTCAAGATTTCGACTTGAGATAAATTACCACTGTCATATCCCATTTTTTAATATCCCATGAATATTTGCACCTGGGATTTATTTTTAAAACTTAGTTTAGAGTGTTATAAACATTTTTTATTCAAAGATTAAACCCTATAAAGGATTGGAAGAAGATATATTAATTTTTGAATTTGTTTATACAAGTATGTTTCCTTTTCTTCTTTAACAGAGGTATATTCAAACCAGCATTCATGTATTTATATATATACACACACATACAATACAATTTCATCTACACAAACATATCCTCAAATCATCATCACCTCATGCATAAAATCAAGATGATATTGTTTAAAACATAGGGTTTGCTCACCTGGATCTTGAGAAAACAGAGAACAGGGAACAAGTTTCTGACAGTTTCAAGATAGAGATGAAGCCTGTATATTTTTTCCTTTAATTACTTTTGAAGCTTAGATCTGCAAAAGTTTGTTAATACAAAACTTTACTTAATTTCATGTTGTATTTGTTTACTTACTTCAACAATAACAAACAAATTTAATTTTACTTACAGTTTGAATCTTTTACATATAACAAATAAACTTTTCTGCATTTGAAAACAGAAATTTATTTGCCTTGAAATTTATTTCATTCCTGCAACTGATTAATAAAGTTGTTTAAATTCTTTGTTTTATTACTGATTACAACTTTAAATTCAAATTTAAAAAAAAAAATCTCACTTGTCTTAGATTGTTTTAGAGGATCCAGTTCTTGATTAGGTTTGAGGCTTTTGAAACTGGAAGCGTTTTCCAAGTTTGCTTCAGGCCTTTTGAACTTGCTTTTGATTTTGAAAACCCTAAGTTGTTGAGCTTGATCTTGCATGAATTACAGATTAAACTACAGGCTCGAAAATTTTGAACACTCGGATTTGGTTTGTAGTTTGCTTCCAGCTTGATTTCTTTTGAGATAGATCTTGATTTTTTTCTGCTATTTTTGTTTTTCTGGTTATACTCTTCTCATCATTTCTTTTTTCTTAGGTGTTGAGATTTTAGATATTCAATCTATTGTTACTGTATTTTAGAGATTTGGTGAGATGTTATAGGACTTGAATATGGGGAGATGGAAAGTTTTCTATAATTTTTAATCCTATTATTTTATTCAAGCAATTATATTAGGTGGCATTTGTATAAATAAATGATTATGAGATCTAATGCATGTTGATTGCTTTACTCCATCTCTTTTGTATATGTTTATCATTTGTAATTTTCAAAGACAAAAGAAATTTTTTTTAATAAATTTTTATATCATATTCACTTAAGTCTTTTATGTACATAAGTTTGCTTTTACATTTTCATGTTAATAACACTTAAATATAAATTATATTATGTTTCCCATTTAAATAAATACAATTTTTTCTTTTATTTATGTATGCGTTGTGTTTTCTTTTATATCTATATTTAATATAATAAGATCTTATATCCATTGTTTTTTTCTTCACATTCAATCTTTAATTTAATTCAACATATTTATATACTTATATATTTATACAATTCACATTCATACATTTTATTATTATTTATTTTTGTATAACTTTTAAAAGAAAAGATGGATTTACAATTTTGATTTCACATTAACAAATAGTCACATTTATTTATATAAGAGAATTAAATCTTAAAAATAAATCTTTTGAAATTTATTACATCTTCCAAATATTAATATAATATAAAAAAATTAGAAAACAAACTATCATTAACTTTTAATTAATCTCAAAGCTTTTAATTTCTATTTTATTTTTAAATTCAATATTTGTTTGTAAGGTACTTATGCTTAAATTTCAAATTAAATTTCTATTTATAATCAAAAATTATTTATTTATTCTAGAAATCTCTAATTCATTCACAATTTATTTTCAAAAATTAATTTAATTGCCAAATTAAACTTGGTAAATTTCCAGTAATGTTACAAGAAAATTGGTAAATCATCTTCTGAGTGAGACGTCATTTTTCATTTCTTCAAATTTGGAATGTTATTGCCTAGTTTATCTTATTTCTGGCAAATTTGCAGCATTTTCGATACCGATTATCGACTTTTGATAGGATGATTCGTACCATTAATATATTTATACCATTTTGATCGTCTCTTCATGTAAATCTCTACGGTTTATTCAATTCTGTATTTTGAAGTCCAGTACACAGCGAAATCTACGAAACTGGTAACCGTATCGGTATCGGATACATGACCTTTTGTTTTCTTTTGAATTTCAAACTTCAACCGTGTCATCCAAGCAACAATAAATTTCTTTAATGAGTCTGCTGAATTAGAGGGGACTGTCGCTATTCATTTCACTTTATATTTATTTTTGCCTTTCACTCTGCTCACCGGTTCACGTTATATAAGTTTCGTTTCTTTTCTTTTGTTGCTTTCTTCTATGTAGCCTATCTTCATCCCTTCCAATTTTTCGAACCACCTTTAGATCCATCACTACCAAACCTTGTAAGCCACCCCTCTCTTTGGCCTTGTTTCCTCCGCATCTTCGTCCACTCAAAGCCCGAGCAATCTCGCGCATTTAGTCTTCCTCTTCTTCGTGGACTTTATTTGGTATGCATACTTTAGTTAAACATAAATATTTATATATGTGTGATTATACTGCTGTATATAATAGTTCTATATATATTATGTGAAAAGAAGTTATAGCTTTATGTTAGTATATAGATTTTTATAATATTTTAGTACAGAGGTTATAATATAAGGCTATGTTAGCCTATTCACATATGCACATATGTCAGTATATATAATTAATTTAGTTTATTTAGATGATTGTACAAGCTTGCATAGAAATATGTGTGTTTATATAGTAAACTAGAGTCTATTATATAATGTGTGTGTGTGTGTATATATCAAGCATATTTATATATATTTTACGTGTATAATATTATAAATTTGTTTCATTTTTCTTATTAGTTGTTATATGATTCTAATAATATTGGGTTTTGAAGAATAAAGGTATATACGTTATAATGATATTTATTTAAGTGTTGTGTATGTATATATATATATATATTAATAAAGTATTAGTTTAATTATGACACACACACACACACATATATATATATATGTGTGTGTGTGTGTGTGTGTTCACAGTTTATATTATATATAAGTAGGTATACTAGTTTCGGCTATATATATAAGTTTTTGTTTGCCAGTTCATTTTGTTTCAATTGCAATATTGATGGTTACAACATATTTTACTTTATAGTTCATATATATATATATATATATATATATTATAAGATTTATAGGAACTATTTGCTATGTATATATTTATGTAGTACAAAAGCTTTGTCAACTTAGTCAATTTCTTGCTATCAAAAAAACTTTATACTAGTATATGTTTGCTCGTATATATAGTACAGTATGTATGTTTTAAAGTTTGTTAGTTTATGTATGTTTGAAAAATGAGTTCTATTTTATATATTGTTTTATATGCACTTTTAACAGTGTAAGAGGTATATATTTATATATTTAAAGCGTTATCGTGTGTGTGTGTATATATATATATATTACTAGTTTATATAATCTTTATATTGATTTACATAGAATTGTTATATTGGCTGTTTAAGTATTTGTTTGTAAGTATATATAAATGTATACTCATTTATTTCAATTTATACAATGCAGATATGTTTGTTTTATATGTGTTTTATTTAAAAACAATGGATTTTGACATGCGTATATATATTTAATTTAGAATCTTATTTCTTTATATATAGTTATATATATATAAGTTTATTATACTAATTATCTTCGTCATCCCAGTTTTGATTTATTTCGCCTATTCGTATTATCTAGTCGTCCGTCAAATTCATGCGAATTTAGCTTTGTTTCAGAATTCGTGCTTGGATTCGTAACTCATTCTATTGTCAAATTTCTCTACCCTCGAAAAGTGAGCAATCATTCATGATTAACGTTCTTATATTTATTAAATTCGATTTCGATCGAAACAACAATTGAAATATGCTGCTGTTAGTTATTTAAATTGTTTATATTATATTTAATCACTAATGATATATGCCTGTTGTTATATGTTATATTTTAACATTTATGTTCTCACTCTGCAAGTTCCCTGATAGTATAGAATTCCCTATGGGTTGAAATGATACATACCCAAACGATATGAAGAATAGGATAAAATCGTTATGGGTTGAAATGATAAACGCAAGCCATTTTCATCGAATTAAATTTAGGATTGCGGGTTGAAATGATATATACCCGTATATATTTAATTTGCGGATTGAAATGATAAATATCTGTATCACTTGACCATAGGAAAGAAAATTGTATCTAGACACCATTGATCTATCTATAAATATTTTGAAATGATTTCTATGGTTTTGAAAGGAAATACATGTGGTTTTATTTAATATTGAAATTATTTTATATATAACTAAGTTTTAATATAAAATAGATTTAATAATAAGCTTTAATTTAATAAAATTTTATTAAATTAATATATAATATGTTTAAGTATTTACTTAAAATTTTATTTTAAAAATAGATTTTATAATGATTTTATAAGTTAAGTTAAGGTTGGGAAGATAAATTTGAATTTATTTGAAATTGTATTTAACTAAGAATTTTATTTAGTTAAATCGATTCGAAACTTATTGAATTTGAGATTAAAGATACGATAACTTGATTTGGTTTAAAATGATACATTGAATATTTCAAGTTTAAATAAAGTGAAGGAATGCCTAGTTTACTTCAAATGTAATTTAAAGTTTATTTAAATGATATTGGATTTATTAAGTAAATATTTCAAAACTAAATAATAATGAAGTTAAATTTTGATATATAAGAAAATTTCCAAATTTAGTTTTGAAAATGTTTGAATATTAAGCTTTGAAATGTATTGAAATTGAAATGCTTTATTTTGAGGTTCAAATCTGTATTTGAAATGATTTATTTAGAAATTGAATTGAATTGAAGTTGAAAAATTGAGAT
Source organism: Allium cepa (assembly GCA_030765085.1). Classification (NCBI taxonomy): domain Eukaryota; kingdom Viridiplantae; phylum Streptophyta; class Magnoliopsida; order Asparagales; family Amaryllidaceae; genus Allium; species Allium cepa. The sequence continues at coordinate 174,179,157 of CM060932.1, forward strand.
TGAATTTAATTGGAATTTCGGAATTTGAGTTGATTTGAATCGGTTTGTGAAATTTGTGGAAATCATTTTATTATATAAAGTATTTTTATAAAATAATATTTTACTTCATAAATATTTTTAATATAAACTAATTTAACTTATAACTATTTTATATAAACAATTTTATTTTATAAACAATTTTATTATATATATATATACTATTATTAATATCTAGACTGTTTAAAGGAAAGTGTTATGGTTTTTCCAAGGTATTATGATTTAAAAATGTATGATTTTCAAATGTTATAATTTCAAGCGTTTTGATTTCGAAAGTGTTATAACTTTGAAATGCTATGATTTTGAAAATAGAAATGATATTGTATAGATATTGCTTTGAAATGGAAATGATATTTTGGTTTTGAAGTATAAACTATTTTGAAATGACCACGGTGTTATAATAATGAGTGGTTGTTAAAGAGACCGGGATGGGATATTGTCATACTCTCCGCTAATATTGAAAACCACTTTAACAACTGTGCACATGGTGGATCATTCCAGAATGAAGTAGGATGATTTGGTGATGATTCTATATGGTATTTACGTAGCCCTGACTCTCGTGAGTCAGCATGATGCGGCTAAAACAGGAGCTACACCGGGCCAAGTGAGGTCATTCCTCCGATCGAGCACATTCCTTCAATACCATTCTATTGCTTTTGTGATTTTATTGGGTGTATACTTTGATTTGAGAGTGTGTCATGAGGTGGGCAGTGGTAGCTGCTATGCGTTACCACCAGTCCGGATACGCGAACGGTATATCTACCCTGGCATTGCCTCGAATGCCTTGTCGCATGCCCTAGCTCACCTTCTACGAGTTTGTTTTGTATCATACCTATGGATTTACCTCTAATTGCCCTCCAGTTTATGGGTGGAGTTACGGTACTATATAGACTATGGGAATATATAAAATGTGTTAAAGGAGATATGTGTAATGCCTTAACACTATTTTAATACTTTTACTTTACTATAGACATATTATAATAGCGTATATTACTACATAGTAGATTGTTCCACGGATCCTTAAAGGATGGTTATCCCAAACATCCTTTGAGTTATTTGTATTTTAGTTGTTATTTCACTTGAGTTTGATTTATTGATATAAGAATGTTAATCCTGACTCGAGTGTTTTGTGTTTTGTTTTATGCTCGGGTCAGATTGAGTGATACAGCATTTGAGACTCACCTTTGGAGTTTGGAGTTCTCTTGGAGATCCAACTATTGTTTCAGGTTTCAGTCATTTAGTCGATCCCAGTGATGTATTCAGATTTTGTTATTTAACTATGGTATTCGTGACTTCTGTTGTATCTTGTTTTAACTCGGTTATGTATATATATTAGCTTCATGAACTACTATTCATTTGTTTTCGCTGCTTATTACCGGTATACTCTGTGTCTATGATTATGTGATTTATTTATTTACTGTATATGTTGATTTTTTTTATACCAAATTTAAATTAACAATCTGATATTTTGAGCAATTCAACGCCGACATGTGCGGATGCGAATGGTTGAAAGTACCGGGTTGTTACACTTAAGTACAGCATATGTACCTTGAGTTTGTTCAAAATATACATATAGATATCTTACCTCGTCTATTCTATATATTAATCATACTACACATAACATGCCCAACTTGATTATTCTTAACAACTATAGTATATGTGTGTAGTTTATAAGTATATAACTGGAAAAGGACAAATTTTTATTAAAGATTCATAATCTTTAATATATTTAATTGAGTTTCATTGACATATGGAGTAATGTATTACTTATGAAATACCATCTTAATTCAAATGTTGGACACACCATTCATCATAGTATATGTACTATACGTAGGTATTTATTCCTTAAGTCTATTTGGGTTTCTTACCGTTCCACATTTTATTATGCATGTGTATATAAGTTTAATTCATGTATAACATTTTATAATTTAATTAATTTATATAATAATCTATGTATAATTTTATATTAATTTTATTGATTAAATCTTATTTAATTAATTTATTAACATTTTATTTTGTTCATTATAAACATTTTAAATTGAATATGCGCATTATAACATTTATACTTATATACATATATCTTATATATATATATATATATGTATAAATTATATTATTTATTAATTGTCATTTAATTAGTTTGTTTAATTAAAACAATTTTAATTGATTATAATTAATTTTGAACATTATTACCTTAACATTTTGTAACAATGTTATATATATCAATATATATATATATATATGTTATTTAATTTAATTTATTTAATTAACATTCAATTAATAATTTATTTAGTTAATCTAGTCAACTATTAATAATTTATGAAAATAATTTGTTTGCACCAAAATTAGTCACAAACATCCAATAGATGTTATGTAGGGAAATAAAGTGAAGAACTATAATTAAAACTAAGGAAACAATTTAAAACAAGAACACGTAGATTTATAGTGGTTCAGCATTGATAGCCGACATCCACTTTGATGAAATTGCTTTATTAATCACTTGGTTTTTTTAGTACTAGGGGGATCAGATCAATAATGATCCGTGATTACAATGGAGTATAAGTAAAATAGTAGTGTAAAGATCCTTCTGAACAACGGACTCGATATTTATAGGGGTAAATGATTAAATATCTTCCTAAAAATTCACCAAAAAAATCTCACGATGTAGCCAAGGTCACCCGAAAGATTCCATGGCCCATTTCCCAAATGTACGAGATCAGCACCGATCGGTCCAAATGGACATGTAGCATCACCCGATCGCTCTGGTGCATCACCCTCCATGCAAGCTTTATGTTTCCAAAGTTTTTTGCATTGTTGTCTTCATGTTTTTGGGGATATCACTCGATTCTCATTGAGTTGAACTGTTGGTTGACGTTGTTCATAACCACCATGATTGTAACGAGACCGGATTTTTGCGCGCTCGAAAATCGACACCCATACTTCAAATCGTATTCGAATGTCGTAGATTCGATCGTTCAAATCCGATTCGCTGGAGCTTATAACAATCATTAAGTAAACAACACAGCGGAATAGAAGAATAATACATTGATATACAGCTTTGATACAGTATCTGATACAACAGATGATCCAATAGATATCAATATACATCAGAGATATGATACAATAAAATAGCAGTGGAAAAGAAAATAGATAACATCTAGCAGCGAAACAAATAACTCTAAGATAGTCTTCAAGGAAGAACTCCAGAACTGCAACTCCATTTCCAAGAACTAATCCAGCAGAAGCTCAAACCCCCAATAACATATCACCAAGCTCAGCAAGACTGGTGTGGTCCAAAGACTGAACTAACTCTAGATAATCTACTAAACCTGACTATCTGAAAAACCCAACTCTAGACTGCTCGTGTAGAAATATAATGAGCACCCAGAGTTTAGGAAATAAAACAATAAACTCCGGATCAGTCGTGGGACTGGTGTGAGCAACAAAACAGTTTATCTATTAAAAACATTCAACAAAAGATTTTCAAAGTCAATTCGCAATGCTTTTTAAAAATGAGACTACCATAAGGCCTCCCGCACACACACACAATGCAAACGCAGAATCGGAGGAGATTTCTCCTTATGATAGTCAAAGATGCTTGATACGCATTAAAAGAACATTTGATATTATTACTAGTGCATAGTGTAGAGAAAGATTCATTTCGAAAGTAGAATATAAATCTTAGCCAACATAGACATTTCGAACTATGCCTACTATAGCTACCATCCAAACAGTGTTGCGACACCATAAGTGAATGATAGGTTCTACAACTAATACCGTACAAGTTTTGTATTGTTTCTTTGGATTTCCAACAAATGGTCAGGCCAAGGAACTTCCCATTGCCACATGAGAATGCCTCTGGAAAGACATCCCCGAGAACCAAACCGGAACTCTGCCAACACAAGGCCGGGTTACCCCTAACTGGGTAACTATTGACACGAGCATGCCATTCCCCGATCGTAAACGACCTTTCTCACGGGATCCCGAAAACCAACAACCACAAAGTAATAAATTCGTAGTAACCACATAGGTTAAATATCTGGGCTCCATACCATGATACCACCTCTATCCAGAAGGAAATGTACATACCCTAAAGGGTGCTACCCCTCATAACCTTGCCGCATCTTTCCTGTTTTGACCATTTCCGGGGTGTGAGGCTCGACGAAGTCACGTCCACAAAAACATACTTTATACAAAAGCCATGCTTTGGGTCAACAAATGATCAACACAGTGATCACCAAGATAGACGATCAAATAAACGATCCTATCACAATAATCAACACAATGATCATTTACAGCAACACTCAGCATGTCACATTACCAAATTGGGAATACATTGCTGATAACTTCAACTATATAACCTCTGAGCTCGTACGTCTCAGAGAAGGGTGTTAAGCTAAAGAATAAATTCTTTGCCACCAACAGAAATATATTTGAGAGAAATCGGCTTTATATCTCAACTTGTAATGTCAGACACACCATCCATACAAGTCTGTTCCGGGATCGAACAGAACCGAAGGCACTTACAAAGAAGTCCTTGCAACCCGGATATTCACAATCCCGATCGGATTTTCCCATCACTTAGGGAGTTTCTATACCGGCGCGACTCGGTGCAGAAACAATCGATAGGTCATCCTATCGCTTTCACAAATACCCGGTCCTCATCACCGGTCTTCAAATGCTATCCATATACGACGTATCACATATTCGGAATGGGTTATACGACCAAAGGTCCTTTCCCGGCTAAACCGAATAGTGAGCGAAAATATTTTCAAAACATATGGATATGGGATTTCAATTAAGTCACAACTTATTACCCAAAACTTTTCTTCAAATGGCTTAACAAATTACCATTCTCAATCTTTAATAAAAAGATTCATTTTCACAACTTTTAACGGTTTAAACAATTTTCACATTTAAATCTTTTAAACAAAAGATTTATTCACATATTTTCCAAATCAATTTTCATTTCAATTTGATTTAACTCGTTAAATCTTTAAATCAAAGATTTAACTTATAGCCTTCAAAACAATTTCATTTCAATTTGATTTAAACAAATCATCAATTTAAATCTGTTAAAAATAAACAGATTTAATTCATAGCTTTCAAAAAGAATTCATTCATAACTTAGGAAAATCATTTCTCTATTCAATCTTGAAATTCCCCTAATTAACTGGAATCTCAGTTCTTATCTAAAAGTATTTATCATTTGAAAACAACAGTTTTCATTTTGGAAATCTGATTCATCTATACGAGTTCAATTCCTTGGGTTAAATTCAAATTCCCAAAAATAATACTTTAAAAATGATTTAACTCATAATGACTAGTATAATATCATTAATCTCTAGTTTCAAATTACAGAATTCAATTTCAAGTATTGAATTTAAATTTAAATCAACCTATTTAAATTCCAAAACTTAATCAAGTAATTTACAAATAATAAATTCTATTTTGAAATTCCATTCCAAAAGCTTTTCACATTTATTCCGATTCCATTTCCAAAACATTTGAATTTAAAAATTCAAATTTAACTATTTCAAAAATCTGCGACTTAATCGATTTCCTCGTGAAATCCATATTTGTGTGTGTATAAGTGTGGTCCAGGGGTTTAACACAATAGTGCAACATCATTTTAATCATCACAGATTTAAATACAACAATATATTCGACAAGCGATATAAATTATAACGCTTATCTTTCATACACAGATTCGCAGATATATATATATATATCACAGATAATTAAATTACATCACAGATCACAACACAAATCAGGATAATCATAAAGCATCATATAACAGGGATATTAAACAAATCAACCATTCAGTATAATTCAAACATACATAGGTAGGATCAATTTTTATTATCTGATTAATTTAAATCAGATTTATTGCTATGAATAAATTTCCCTTTAGTCATTTATTAGTTAACCTTAATTAATAGCCAATCATCCTTAATCAATGAATCGATTTAACCTTTGATTATTAATTATCCTTTAATTAATTCATTAATAAATTAATCAACCCTTAATTAGTCACCCTTAAATTAATTATTCTTAATTAATCAATCTAATTAATTATTAAAATTAATCATATTAGTTAATTGTTTAATAATTCTTAGTTAATAACTTTCACTGACAATTCTTTAATTACTTTCTAAAGTAATTAGCTTAGATTTATCAATATTAATTATAAATTAATAAACCATTTAAATCTCATTGATTAATCCTAATTTCATTCTTAATTATTTGATTAATTAATTCCAAATCATAATCTAATTGAATTAATTAATTTTCCATCTTAATCACCTTAGTAATTTAATGAATTATAAGTCATTAATTTATTATCTTTAAGATAATAATTATTCTTATTAATGATTAAATTATCATTATTATAAGTATTTAAAACAATTTACTTCCAAATTCCATTTTAAAAATAAGATTTAAAATGAATACAATTTTTTTTTTTACTTAACAAAGTTTTTTTAAAACAATTCAAAAACATTTTAAAATCTCATATTAAAGAATTACTTATTTTATAAAGAAGTTTAAAAGAATTTCAAAACCAATTTCATTTTAAATACAAACCATATTTACCATATACTTTAACATTCAAACTTGTTTAAATCATAAAAAAAAAACTTTCTTAAATTTCAAAACTGGAATGCATACTAAATCTTAATTCCAGATTTAACTTAGATTTTAGAAACTTATTATTTTTTTTATTTAAACCTGGAATCACTCAGAAAACAACTCCAGATCAACTCCTTCACACATTCTTCCTCTTCTTCTTCTTTTCTCTTTTTTTCTTCTTCTTAAGTATAAACTGCAGGGCACTTCATTTAAAACGTGAGCACCCCCACCTGACACGAGACCCAACGTGTGCACGTGCACACTGGATCGAGTCGCCGCCGACCACTCACTAGCGTCGCTTCCCATCGCCGATCACCCCATGACCACATCACACCCCCAAAAACCACCGCAGCAGCTCGAAACGAAAATCGAGCAGCCTACTCGAACCTGGAAACACAAACAGACCTCGCCCCTAAAACCTGTCAACGCCAACATCCCACTCCTCCGACCACCGTTAGAGCTACAACTCCGGCCACCTTCTCCTCATGGACCCAGCTTCCATTCCCCAAAGCGGCTTCACACTCGGTGCTCCAGAGAGACAGCATCGATCAAATCCATATACTTGAATATAAACTAGGGTTCTGAACTAGAATCCACTACCGCACTTCCCACTGGCCTCTGATCATCCACCACACAATTTTTTCCAAGCACCCCGACCACCCATGCACCTCCAAGAAGCGCCACAAACTCCCAGGTCAACTGGATTGCCGAGGGCAACCCAAAATCCCCAAAACCATCAAACCAGAAATGCCTAATCAATACTTAGCTATAAAATGTGATTTTACTTTTAAAAATCCTAATTTTAGATAAGAATTCAAGTTGTAAACCTGAATTAATAATTTAAGATGTTTGAAACTTCACTCCTATTAAGCATTAACTGTTTTTAAGGTTTTCAAAGCAGTTCCACCTTGTTTAACTTGAATTCAGATTTTTAAAATTTACTTTATGATCAAACAAAAAATATTTTGTGTAGATACTAAGTCCTATCAATCAATAGATTAAGCAAAGATGATCTTTGTTTTAAATCTGAGCTTCAAATCTTATAACAGAGATGTTTTCAGACTATTTAACAGACAGGCATCATATATTCATAGAATTGCATCAATATATAGACACACAAACATACTTATTCCACGCATAAGAAACATAACTGAATATACTTAAGCAAATTTAAATTTAAGTTACTCACAGATTTTTTTTCTTTCAAGCATTGGTAATAAATTGTTACTGCATAGTTTGGTTTCCAGATAAATTTAAAAAAAAATCAGAGACTTTGTTCTATTTCTGTTCTTAGTTTATACTTGACCTAACTTATTTTGTTTAAATCTAAGGCTTAGCAATTGTTTAAAACAAAAATAGCTTGAAGCTTTGATTTTTTTTTTTTACTACATTCTGCAGTGAGTAAAGCAGAGAAGATAAATGCCATCAGGCATGCACCATTACAAAACATAACAAAACAGATTGCATATTTAAATCTACACAGAGGCAACTTATATAAAATAAATATCATCACAAACTCATGCAACAGATAATTAACTACTTAAATTTTAAAAGTGTTACTCACCTGGAATGTGAAGTGGAGAAGAACAAAGATTTAGATTTGAACTTGAATTCGTTGAAACCAGAGAGAAATCTTTGATACTTTCAGGTTTTTTTGAGCTCAACCTTGATTCCAGGTTGAAGGCTGAAGCTATATTTCCAGATCTTTAAATTTTTATTTGCATCCTACTTCTCTGGTTGAGTTGAGTTGTTTAAAGTTGTAGATAATGCTTCTTCAGTTTTTTTTTTCCTTTAGTTTGGGTTAAATTTACTTTAGTTTTGCTTAGTTTTATTTGAATGGAACGAAATGAGATGAAGTTGAGGTATATAGAAATCTATAAAAATCTAAAAGTTGTACAGGTTAATATTTTTTTGTACAGAGTGATATAAATAGGTTTGTAGGTTGATACATATTATATTATGTACTTTATTTTGTTTATTACGGTAAAGATTATTATTATTTTTTCTTTCTTTTCTTCATGCAGGCTAAGGAGGCTGAGGTGATCTTGTATCATGGCTGATGTTTCTTGCTTCTGTGCTAGTGTACTGGTTACAGTAAATGCATGCTTCCCCCATGCCTACATCCTTATCCCATTTTCCTCTAAGTACATAGATATTTTCATTTTATACTTTGTTTCCATGCTTACATGTATTTGCTGTCTTTTATTTGTTTGATTTATTTCTTGGTTTTCTTATACAAGTTAATTCATATTCATCTACTTACTTTTGTTCAACTTGGACAATAACATTGTCTTTGCTTTTATATTGCCTTGTTTTATATGCTTATGCATATCACTTTTTTTTCTATTTCCATTTGTTTGCTTTGTTTATGTTTCGATAGATATTTATTTTACTTTATGTACATTTTATTGCCTACATATATTTTATTACTTTGTATTGTTATTTTGTCATAGGAACACATTTCTATTTTTATTTATTTTTAAAACCATTTATTTAAATTTTTATTTCTATTTTTAGTTTAAATATTTATCATAAATTTTACTTTAAAAATTATTGTTTTATATTTCTCTATTTACACACATATTTTATATATATCTTAAATTATCATCATTTATAAATTTTAAATCAATTTATTTATTCTTTTTTATACTTGTGTCCAAAGTATATTATTTATTTTTCAAAATCATTTATATAAGAATTTATTTAAAATCCAATATATACATATATATTCACATATATACAAAATTTCAAATCCATATGACTATATATATATATATTCTATTTGAATCGAGGAAACTCGCTTCCATTTATATTTAATTTTATAATTTTTATTCAAAATTTCTTTTAATTATCAATTTAAATTAAATTAAAATTCAGGATCGTTACAATGATACGAGCCGATCCCTTGCCTAGGGAAGGGGTATGTACCAATCCTCTGCTTAAGGGGAGGCACTAATCTATACTCAGAATATTTCGAAGAGTCTATCTCTTGGTCTCGCTTGATCGTTGCATTATTGTGATGACTTGGAATTTTGGGCAATACCAATTTAATAATCTGTATTTAAAAATTAAATTGATTTGATATTTTTTTTATAATTGTAATAAATTGGCAAATTCATACTTTTATAAGCAAATAAATATTTAAATTGATATTCTAAAGCTAATAAAATATTTTCTATTTATAATGTATATATATTTGTACATATTGTAATTAGAAATCTTTGGTTTGAATTTAATAAATAAATAAAATCTTGTTTCAAATTCTAAAATATATTTGGCAATTTGGAAATTCTGATTAATTAAATATTGAACTTTTCAAAACTATTTAATAAATAACTATGTGGTTTTCAATATTAAGGTAAATGTTAATCGTTTAAAATTTATTTTAGCTTAAGTTTAAATAAGATTAATAATATAGGTTTATTTTATTTTCTTTTTAAATATTACTTGATAAATGATTTGTAATTATATGTAGAAGTTTAAAATATAAATTATATATGATATATTAATTCATTTAGAAAGATAAGTAATGTATATATGCAATAAGATAATCTTTTTTACAAATTATTTAAAATTGATAAATTTGTTATGTTCAAATAATAATTATAATATATTGTTTTTATAAATATATAATAGAATTTAATGAATATAGAATTTGTTATTTTCAAAATTTAAAGCGTAATTATATAAGTGTGTGTATATATATCTTGATTGGATTTTAGAATTTAACTTGAAATTGAATTAATTTTGAAATTTAAAAGATAAACATTTTAAAATGTTTTGGATCTTTAAAGATATTTGTACAAGCTTTTATTTATAAATATAATTGGTTTTGTTTTCTTTAAAGTTATTTATATATAAAAAGCTTTTATAAACTAATTAATTAAGTATAAAGCTTATATTAACATTTAAAAATAAATACTAATTACTTAAAGGACAAGTGTGATGAAATCAAAACACCTTATAACATGTGCAAATTAATGATCAACTCTAATGAGAAGTGTTAAGAGTTTTTTTTACAAGTGTAATTTTAGTTTTTGTTTTTCCTTTATTTTTATTAAATTTCAAATTAACTTATAAATACTTATCCTCCTCGTCTTCTATTCTTTTTCAAAATTCAAAGGCTAAGATAAACTTAAGAAAACGTCCCTCAAAACACAAATCAGTAATAAAATTCCTCAAACCAAAAACCAAAAGAACAATACCCTGAAACAATTTCTCAAAATGAAATTTGTAACCCATTTTCAAAGATCAAAAACAAAACCTGAAACATTGTTCTTCAAATCTGAGAATCATTTTCCTCAAACTTGTAATCCACTATCAAAATCAAAAGCATGCAAACCATTCTCATTTTCAAATCCTGTGATTTCATTTTCAAACAACTCAAAAGCCTGTGCATTTTCTTCAAAACTAATATTTGTTCCAAGAAAAACCTGAAATGGACAAATGCCTGCATCTTTCCAAAACTAAATCAAGTCCAAAGCAAGCAAGCTCAAAATAAAATCTTCAGTCATCTCAGCATGTTACGATAACAAGCACATTTCCAGCAAATTCAAGTTTTTTTTTTAAAAAAGTCTAAAGCTTTTTTCAAAACAAAAGTGCTTTGTTCTTCATAGGAATCAGGTGCGTAACTTTTTTTTTAAAAAAAATATTAAGTATAAATCAAGGATCCTGATCATCTTTGGAATTAAGTATGGTGGTGTGTATATTTATATGAATTATCTGTGAATATTTGGATGATAAATGTATGCATGTCTGTTTCGCTCATGATATTTCTATTCTCTGTTTTCAAGACCCAGATTTGCTAACAAAAATTATTATCTTTTGATCTAGTAACTGTTAATACTTAGAATATAAACAATAGTTGTTTGATTTATCATACATCAATGTTTAAAATTATAAGTAAGTTAAAAATAAAATTTGAATGTCTCTGGAAACAAAAAAAAACAGGCAAGTATTAGTTTTGTTAAAATTCAAACATCCTAATTTATCAATTCAGGAATGTAAACTGAATCATCAACCAGAAACATGATTTTTAAAACTAAAATCATAATTTTTAGTTTGAGGATCAATAAGCAGTTCTGGTCGGTTCTGGTTTGACCAGAAACGGTGTTTTGGGAAAGTTCTGTTGATCTCGATGGTCTGGAAGGTTGTAATCCTCCGTGATGGTAGTGGGATGATCGAGGAGTAAAGGAAAAATATCAGGAAGGTGATCAAGGGACGGTGGCAATGGTGGTTGATCTTTGAAGTCTGTAACCCTAGTTTGAGTAGGTTGGACATTTTTGATCGGGGCAACAACTTTAGTGGACCGAGTGCCACCATATTTTGGGAATTGAAAACTTGGACGTCGGCGAAGTGGTGATGGAGCTTCTGACATTCTGGTGGCCGGAGAAGCGAGCGCGAGATGATTCCAAGTTTCAATGGTTGTTCCAGTTTTGGGATTTAAGACTCGATTTTGATTTCGAGTTGTTCTTTGAGTTCTGATGGTCGTAGTCTGATCTGGGAATGATCGTCGACTTGTAAGAATCATCATGGATGATCGGAGAAAGGTGGTTGGTCAGTGCATGTGCACGGTGCATTTCTGTCCAGGGTGAAGTTGGGTTTGAGCAGAAGGTAGGGTACTCGAGTTTTTCTCGAATCATACGCGTGTGTTGCTCGAAGTATTGGGTGACTCGACATGAAGTTTTGAGTGGTGAGGCTCGGGTAATTTCTTGTTACAAGTTTTGGAAAAAACCAGTCAGGGTTTTTAAAAATTTTAAACGAATTTAAAATCTAAAAGCAGGATTTAAACAAAGTTTTAGATCATAGTTTTAAATCTGGACTCAAATTTAATTTGTATCCTAGTTTTGAAATAAAATAAAGTTTTATAAATTTAAATGTTTTAACAACTTTAAATGTTGAAAGTATATTTTAAAATGATAGAAATTTAAAAGGAATTTGGTTTAAACTTTTTTTTAAATTTCTTTTATAGGACAAGTATTTCTTTAATATGTGATTTAAAGGGTTTTTAAATTGTTTTTAAATTTTGTTAAAATTAAATTTGTATTTATTTTGAATTTTTAATTTGAAATGGAATTTAAAAGCAAATTTGAAAGTAAAATGTTTTCAAATGCATTTGTTAATGAAAATTAAATCATAAATAAGAATAATGTTTTTATCTTAAAGTTAATAAAGACTTAATGATTTGTGATTCATTAAATTATTAAGGTAATTAAAAAGATAATTAATTAATTTAATTGATTTATGATTTGGATTAATTAATTTAGTAATTAAGGGTTTAAATTAATTAATTAAGGTTTAAGTAAATTAATTAAAGGTTAATTATTTGTAATTAAGAATCATTAATTAGGCAAGTTAAGATTTTAAATTAATGATTAGAAATTAATTAATCAAGTAATTAAAGATTTAATTAAGTCACAGTTAAGCACTTAATTAATTAAATAATTAGAGACTAATTAATTGATTATTGCAGATTAATCAATTTGTAATTAATAATGATTAATCTAAGTATAATTACTTAATGAAATTAATTAAGGAATTATTAATAGTTAATGAAGATCATTAACTTGGGATTATTAAATAATTAATTAACGTGATTAATTTTGATAATTAATTATATTAATTAAGGATAATAATTTATGGAATTCTTTAAGTATGTTTACTTAATGAAGTAATTAAAGGAATTAATTACTTAGTGTAATTAATTAAATTTATGTGATTAGTTTAAGTTAATTAATTAGTTTAATTAATTTAAATAATCATTAGAGGATGGGCTAAGTAAAATTAATTAGTGTAATTAATAAAGTATAATTACTTAGTGAAGTAATTAGTGGATAATTACTAATGTAATTAATTGAAGAATGGTAGTGATTTTGTGTAATTACTTTATGTATTAGTGAAAAAATTACTTTGTGTATTAGTGAGAATGGTAATTACTTAGTGGAAGTAATTAATAATCAATTACTTAGTGTAATTAATTTAAGAATTAATTAATAAATTTATTTAAAATTAATTAAGTAATGTAATTAATTAAGGATAGTTAATTACTTAATGGATTAATCAAGATTGATTAATGAATTTAATTAACTAAAGATTAATTATTAAATATGATTAATAATTAATTAAGAAGTAATTAAGGAAATTAATATAATTAATGATATAATTAAGGGTTGATTAATTAAGATAAATTAATCAATAATAAGTAATTGTAGAGTAACTAATTAATTGTAATTAATTAAAGTTTAATGTAATTAATTATAGTTAATTAATTAATGAAGTAATTAAAGGTTAATTACTATATTTGGTTAAGAATAATTAATTTGTGGAATTAATTAAAGGCTAATTACTTATTGTAATTAGGAAATAATTAATCAAGAGTGAATAATTGAAATGAATACTTAGAGGATGTTTAATTAATTGATTTGCAATTAATTAATAGTTAAGTTAAGCAATATTTATAGTGATGAAAGTAATTAATTTAGTTTATTTTAAATTAATTAGAAATGAAGTAATTAATTTAACTCGTTTTAATTTAATTAGAGATAGTGTGATTAGTTAATCATGGCTTATGTGTGGATAAATGATATTGATTACCTTGAATGGTTTGAGATCGCAGATATGAGATAAGTGATGTTGTGTGATATGGATGCTTTGTTTGAAGTGTGATGTTAATGTGAATTATCTATTTGTGATGATAATGTGAATTATCTATTTGTGATGATAATGTGAATTATCTATTTGTGAGATGTGAATTATCTTTCTGTGTAAATATAGATGATAGAATTATATTGTTTTAACTTTAAAACAACTTGGACCTAAAAGATGGCATTTTGGATTTCGATGAGACCGTGATCGGGTTTTCAGATTTGGATATCTGAAAACCACATCGATCCAAATTAACGATAGGTCGTGAATCTCAAGTGAAGATGAAGATTCAGAGTGCAAGGGTTATCGTCGTTAACTCTTAGGGTGATTCCAAAATGAGTGTAACGAGATAATGCCTTCGGTTTCGTTCGAACCCGGAATGAACTTGTATGGATTGAATGCTTTCAGAACATCATCATGTGGATGATGATCATTCTAAGAGATGTGTTCTATAAAGGTAATCATAGCCTCAACCCTCATTAACTAGGAAAGGCTAAAACAGGTGAGGTGCAACAAGGCTAAGTGGGTAGCACCCAAGTAGGACGAGATTTACCCCTGTCAAGAAGTCCCTTTATATTCGGCTGTGTGGGGCAGTTGATTGCAACAACTACCGGGGTTTCATGTTCGAGACTGTCCAGTAAGGGATGGCTCCGGCCTTGTGTTGCAAAGGATTTAGGGTGGATCCTCGGAATGGTGATCTAGGCCACGTACTGTGACGGGCAGTACCCCAGTACCCCTGGCATTGTATGGAATCCAATCTCCAATAAGTGTCGTACGTTTTAGTTTTGCCCAACTATGTTGGAAAGTGAGATGTAAGCATTCCAGCTATTTCTGTATTTTATTTGAAAACCAAGACCCTATTATAATATCACTGGATTTCCTATCAAATGTTTTTGTCAGCATAAGGTAAAAACTTACCCATGTTTATGTGTGGGAAGTCTTACGTGATAACTTTTGTTTTTAAACATATTTCAAAGTTAAGCAACTTTAACCTGTTACACACACCTGACCCATGTCTGACCCAGAGTTTATCTTCTGTTTTCTTAAACTCTTAGGTACTCAAATTTTTTATGAGTAGCCAAGGGATTCAGGTTAGCTTTGACGAATTGTGGAGGAGCAATGGAGCAGGATGCTTCAGCATTGTAGATGTATATAGTGTTCCGCTGTGTGATTTCTGATTCGATTGTTTATGTTGTATTTGAGTTGTAATAACTAGACAGGTATTTCTAACTGTCTAGTATGTGTTGTAAGTTGTGTAACTCTGATAAATGTTGTATACCATGTGTGAGAAATGCGGATTAAGGATCTTAAGGCTAGGATAAACACTAGAGGGGGTGAATAGTGATTTAGAGAATTGTTAAATCTTTTTGAGTTTTTGTTAATTTAAACACAAAATGTATGCAATATTCAAACACAGATATGATCATAGAATCAAACACAAATTCAAATATAAAGTAAAAGCAGTAAAGGAAAGAACACACCAGATTTTATACTGCTTCGGAGTTACCCTACATCCAGTCCCGCACACAAGTACGAATTTCCTTTCAAAAACAATCTTTACAATTACACCCTCGATTTCAAGGCTACGAGGTACACCCTCCAGAATCAAAATCCTCTGGGTAGAGATACTTGATTTCTCGGGCAACAAGTTCACCCAATTGATTTCCAAAGGCTACTATCACATCTTATCTCGCTTGATTGATTTTCAAGGCTACAATCACACCTTTTCTTGCTAAGTTGGTTACAAAAAGCCTATAACTTTGATTAGCACTGGGGATTTTGTTGAGATAGTGATGGAGAATCAAACTAGACATAATCTAGTTAGATTCAATGCTGATTTCGGTAGAGTAATGATAGGAATTTGTATATAGAAATGTGGAAGAAGAAGAGGAGTGAAAAACCAGAAAAACTGTCTTAAAATTCATTGAAACTAACCCCTATTTATAGAAGAACAACAGCCCTGTCCATTCGTACAGAGTTATGACGAATAGACACTTCTTTTGAAATTTAAATTTTGAACTCAACTGACACCATGTCGACATGGGGTACTTAACTATGTCGACATCCCAAAGGGAATTTTGGTGTTTTGATTTTCTGTGAAAATAACCTTTATTTTATATTAAAACTATTTTAAACTTTATAAATATACTTGACTATAATTAAAATACATAAGTAAGTATAAAGAATAATATATATAAATTTTTAGTATAATTTTATGTTTTAAAATCTAAGTATAAATATTTAAAAGTTAAATATATTATATTTAAAAGATAGTTTAAAAACAAGGATAATTTGATTTTGAAATTAAATATTATTTTGAGGCTAAAAGTATTTGAAATCAAGATAGATGTTTTTGATGCTTTTAAAAGGAAGGTTTTGAAATCATTTTGAAAACAAGATATACTTTTGAAAAATCATTTTGAATAAAAAGTTAGCGGTACAAAACAATGTTCCACTAGATTTTTCGTAGGTTCCATCCTACTTAGGGTACCATCCCTTTAACAGGCTCGAAGTGGATTCCATTCCACGAATAAATTGAATTTTGAGATGCCAGTGCTTTACTAGGATTTTTAACCAAATTTAGAATTAAAGAATAAATTACTTGTGTTCTTTAACTATTGATAATCTTGATACTCATGAGTCTTCAATCTTGATATCTTGAATCTTTATACTGTACAGTCTTCATTCTTGTTACCTGCATGGTTAAATCCTGCATATACATATATATCTAAACTTATACTGTAAGTATTTATATTTTATAATCTATTCTAAGGTTGTTGTCATCAAAACCATCATCTCACGGACTAACAATCTCCCCCCTTTTGATGATGACAACCTTTGTTTATAAAATATTACTTCTATCCTAATAACTCCCCCTTAATCTATGCCTAACTACCCTATTTTATACTTCTCCCCCTTTGTCATCAACAAAAAACTAACTCTAAACTATATAACACCAAACTATATAACTCCCCCTCATTCTTGGATGAAAATACCTGCATTAATAAACTTATACAATGGAATATAAAATTGATAGACACAATAATGAATCAAAGATTATATACATGTCAATGTATAGTTATACATGTTTTGTATAACAAACATCAATCCATACTAAATATCAATCAAATTCAAACCAAGCCAAAGCAAATGAAATCAAATCAATCAAGGCAAACAATCCAAACAAAGCAACCAAATAAAATTAAACATTACGTGGAACTTCCACCCATCCTTCTTCTCCAAAGATAGGGTCTGCCTTAATAGCATCCCAATTTTCATTGTCGTTAGAGAGAGAGACTGGAGGATGTGCTTCGTTATCATCCTTGTGTAGGGAGGAAATCATCCATCATATTGCATTGAAATGCCTTTCTTGCTCCTTGATCATCTGCATTTGACTCAATTGTAAGTGTCGCTGGTTACGAAGAATGAACGAGAGAATATTCTTGAACGAATTAATAGTTTCTTCAAGATTTTCGGATAAGTTATGAATTGGATTAGCCATATTTGGATTTTTGAGAAGAACGAGAGACAGAGTAGATAAGAAATAGTTTTTAGTGATGAATTCTGGAAGAAATACATATTTATAGGTGTAGATATTCATTTGAAATGAATAGACACATGGTAAATATTCAAATTTCAAATTCAAAATTAATTGTCATTTTTGACCAGTACATGTCGACATGGTCATAGGGGTACGTCGACATGGTGTAGTGAAATTTGATGATATATTTTGATTTTGTGAATAATTATGTATATATATATATATATATATTTATAT
Organism: Allium cepa; assembly: GCA_030765085.1. Taxonomy (NCBI): domain Eukaryota; kingdom Viridiplantae; phylum Streptophyta; class Magnoliopsida; order Asparagales; family Amaryllidaceae; genus Allium; species Allium cepa. The sequence continues at coordinate 174,197,245 of CM060932.1, forward strand.
AATATATTAACATTTATTCTGGAGATAACATAAGCTAGATAACATAAAGAAATTCCATTTCATTTCATACTAAGACAATACAACGATTAATCATAAAGAACTACACGAACATTCAAATCAAAATAAACTAAAACAAATACAACGAGATGCGAAAAGGTAGAACTACTTAGAGGATGATGATGATGAAGAAATTCCAAGTTTCTTGCTGACTTTGGAAATGAACTTGTTCATCTTGGATGAAATTTTGTCCAACTTCTTACTAACGGATCCTTTAAGAATAAGTTGATTCTCAACAATCGTCTTTTGGTTTTTGAGAAGGGTTTTGGTGGATGGATTAGGAGGATAGTCGATGCATTCCAAAGAGGTTTCACCTTCTTCTTCAATTTCCATTTCATCCCCTTCTTCTTCTTCTTCCTCCTCTTCTTCTTCCTCTTCTTCCATTTCCTCATGAGCCAAATGCTCTTCCTTTTCAGCAAGAGTCTCATAAGGTTGAAAAACAAATGGAATTTTCATAAGCGAAATGTTGGAATGGTTGAAAACTTTTCTAGAAACAAATTCTTCGTCTTTGAAATCCACTCCAAATTAGTTAAAAATCCGAGTGAGATAAATTCCATGACACAAAGTATTCTCACCCATTTCAAGATTTTTGGGACGAAGTTCATCCAAAATAACTTGCGCCCAATTTATATCGTAATTTCCAAAAATAGCAAAAAGTGCTTTGCAAACTTTTGAAGTAGGATTGTTAAATTCCCCGATCTTGGGGTCAAAGTATGTTGCAAAAGAAGATTGACAATTCTTGCTTTTGGTCGAAAATTTTGATTTTTGAATTCAAAATTATCATTTTTCGAAAATGTGATGAAATGTCTCACGATCATTTTCATCGACTTTAAAATTAGAAAAATCCATTCCCGTACTCATGTAATTGAGAATGGTACCTAAAAGATCACAATTCAAAAAAATTCTAGTGCCTTTGACACTACTCCAAATTTCATCCTCATTTCTATTATAAAATCCACGGTTTAAATTTGCATAGAAAATTTTGACAAGATTTGGATAGCAAACAAAATCATTTTGAGAAGCACCAACAAGACTAAGAATTTGATTGTTTGCAAAAAGAGAATCAATTTCATAAGAAGAAAAATCTTGAAAGATAGCAAACTTTCCGGGATGAACTTTGGCTTAATTAGCATAATTGATGTATGCTTTTATTGCCTCTGGATCATTGAAGAGTTGCTCTTTTATCTTTCTGGAAATTCTCATGGTGGAGGGGTTGCTTGAAGAAGCCAATAAAGTAGAGAGTAGAGAGCTTGAAGTTTTGAAGAAAGAGTTTGAATTTGAAAATGAGAGTGAAAAGATAGGATAAAAGATAGTGAATAAATAGATTCTCAAAGGACATGTTCTCTGGTCAAAAGATAGCTTTTCAAAGAATTGAATGAAGTGTATTTATAAATTAATGTTAAAATGTTATATATATTGTGTTGTTTGAATTGTTGATGTTGATTTGGATTTTCGATCGATTCGTCTTATCAACGCTATCGGTAGAATTTCTAAAACACTTGAGCAGAGCAAACTGACACAATATTGTATTTCAAATTTAGTAAATAAAAATAATTTTGAATGATTCTGTTATATAAAAGGATAAATTTTTCTGAAATTAAAAATATTAATGAATCTGTTGTCTGAAATGTTAAAATTTAATTTTCATTTAATGTTTTATAAATCATTGACTATTTCATAATATAAATAAATGAATTTATAAATTTGGTTATAATTTGATTTGGAGTCGGTAACGAATTTAAATCGAGAATTTGAGAATTTAATTTCCGTTAATTTCGAACTTTGGTTTTAAAGTTCTAAAACATATATTATTTTAAAGTATTTTCAAATAGAAATTGTTTTCAAAGAATTTTAAATGATTAAATCAGTGCTCTTGTCTTTGTCGCTGGAAAATAATTTCGGTGATGACGGCCGCATCATCGACATTCATTTTCGGGTTTCGAAGTGGAGAGACTATTTTGTAGCCCTGCTACACTTTTGGTTTGGAAGAAATAAATTGATATGAATTTCTAAACATGACTCGATTATTAACATATATTGGAGATTTTGAATTGATTTGATATTATGTATATATATTTATTTTAGTTATAAAATGGTTGAGATTAATCGGAAATTAATTCTTAAAATTTGTTAAAGGATGATTTTCAATTAGAAATGAAACAAAAATTTTGAATTAATATTTAAACTTGAGAAATTGAAAATTTATTTGGATAAAACTCGATTACATTATATATAACTTTCCTAAATTTTCAAAAGTTAACTATGTAATTGAATATTATACAATATAAATGATATCAAAGGAATTTTAAAAAAAAATTTGTAGTTATATTTGATGTAAATATGATAAATATATATGTGATAGGATAGATTAGGTAGAATAAATTTAATAATAATTTGGAATGAAGAAGAATTAAAATTTGTCGAATAAATTATGAATATAATAAATGACTATTCAAATTTATGATCTTTGAAATTGTTAATTTAAGAAAATTGGATAATATACAATATAAATTGTCTTTATAAATAAAATGTGAGTGCGTATAATAAATGTTATTCACTTAAATTTTAACTATAAAATGTTTATGGAGATAAATAGAATAATAAGTTAATTGGATAATAGATGTGATCAATAAAATAAAATAAATTGTTTTGAAAATTAATAAATTAAATTAAATCAATTTAATGAGGTATCTTGAATTAATTGAATTTAAATTGAATTTCATTTTGAAAGAAATCTTTTTGTATCTAACATTAATAAACGTAAAATTAAATCAATCTAATGGAAACTTTGAATTTAAAAATCAATTGTTAAATATTTATTTATCTAAAATTGAAATGTATTTGTTAAATTAATTGTTTATTTTGTTTTTCAAACCTATTACCTTTCCAGTTATTTCTATTATCCTACCTCCTTCCTTTTCGAGGACGAAAAGTTTTGAGTGGGGAGAGTGTAACAACCCGGATATTTTAACGGTTTTAATTAAATTAAATAACTGAATTTGTGTGAAATGGTAAACGATAAAATTTTGAAATATAAATTTGATATTTGGGATGTGTCTAGTTAAACATAACAACTGGTAAATTTTCGTTCGAAAATATGAAAGTTTATTTCGTGCGTAAATTTACTTCAATTTAATCAGTTAAAAAGCGACGAAAATAAAGCGTTTTCAAAACAAAAATATTTTTACATAGAAAAATTCTAAAACATCTTCTGAGCAAGATGTTAGTTTGTCGTTTTTCCAAATTCGGACATCTTTGGCTCCGTCGATCTTATTTTTCTACGTTTTTCATGCATTTTCCGCTATTATAAAATTCGAATTTTTATAATTCAATCATACCACTGATATCTTTATACCATTTTGATGGTTTCGTCGTGCTAATCTCTACGGTATATTAAATTCTGTGTTTTGGAGTCCGGTACACAGCGACAACCGTGAAACGGTAAATCGTATCGGTTCCAAAATTAGGCTTTTGACATTGTTGTGACCATTCAATTCCCCTCCGTGCATTACAAATAGCCATAGCTTATTAAACGAATATGCATGCTAATTTATAATGGACATTCATATTCATGCCCGTTGGAACCAGTTATACATTCATCTCTTCTGCCTATTCATTTTAATCTCACATCTTCTCTTCAGCCAAGTTATGCCTCACTATTTTTCCTCTGAAGCTTTGCATGAACCTTGCCTGCCCCTTCATTATTAAAACCCATGCATAACTCACTCAAGCCTTTTCTCTTTGTCTTCCCCTCCACGTAGGCCTCTTCCCCTTCTCCCTGCTCCTTCCACCCGCCCGCATCCACTTCGGCCACCATTATTTTCTCTCACGGTCCCTCATCCAAAGCATCGGCCAATCTCCCCTCCACATCGTCAAAACCCATCACCGAGCGCAGCCATTACCGCGAGCCAACTCACCACCCACGTCCATCAACCAGCATAACTAATGGCCGCTCATCTTCCTCATTGCTCACATGAGATCGAACAACATCAAATCCGTAGCCAATCCACCCTCTAAAGCACGAGCAGCCGAAGCCGCAGATCCACCAACGCATCCTCCTCATCATGTCCGCCGCCATGGCCGCTGCCAACATCCCACACCTCCTCACAGCACGTCAGCAACCACGCCCATCACTATTTCGCCGCATCTCGCTGTGCATCACGCCTCCACCATCAGCCGACTAATTCCCTCAAGCTCGGCCTTGGCACGTTCATCGCAGTGCAACAGACAACCCGCCTCCTCTTTTTCTTACCCGCGTGCTTGTTCCCATTCTTGTTTCCATGCGCTATCACCATTTTCGGCCATCTTTTCCGAGTAAGCTTTCCACTGAAATTTCTTTTATTATGGGTTAGAAATCTATAAACATATCTATCAGGTTATATATGTATATATATGTATGTATTAATGGATATATATATATATATATATATATGCCAGTAATTGTTTGAAGTATGATAAATATTTTGAAAACTATATAAACTAGTGTAGTACTGTTGTGTTATATAAGCTTAGCGTTGTATATATATTTATGTGTCAGTTTGTACAATTTTGGTTCTACTTAAAAAAATTATTAAGAAATGTCCTTGGTTTTTGAACTACACATGTACAGGTTTTAAAATATTAACCTATGTTTGAGGTTTAAAATGTATTCAGACTAAGTATATAATAAGTTTGTTTAATAACTGCAGATGGTCCAAATTTAATTTATATAACATGTTAGTTTTATGTCAGTCGTATTGAAAGCGAAGGTTGCATATATTGTGTTATAAAATATAAGATTTATATATATAAATTTTATGTGTCTGTTGTGTTTCAGTGTAAATTTATAACAATCTATATATATTACAAGCTACTGTTTATGTTTCTAAACATTTGAAGCTGTGCGTATATATTATAGGATATTATGTATTTGATATGTTCATAAGTATGTATATAGTGTACATATATAACTTGAATTGTAGTTTATATAATAAGATTTATGCTACAGTGTATTGTGCATGTTGGCTTAATTTATATATATGTTTTGAAAGTTATTTATTTATTGTAAAGTATATGTTGTATATGATTTAGCAATAGCCTATATATATGTGTAGTTATTTTAAAGGTATAAAATGTATAAATGTTTGAGTTTAATATATTATGTTATGTATCTATTACGGTTTTATAGGTTATAACTTTAATCTTACAAAAGTTGTTTACATTGCTACATTGAGTTACAGTATGTTTATATAATAAGTTATGATATTCCTTTGTTTTGTATATATAAGTTTTCAAACTATATATAAGTCTATAACAGATTTGTTTAGACAAGGTGGGTTATATGTTAATAATATAACGTTTATAAGATTTCATTTTGTATTGTGTATATAGAATGATATATACGTTGAAAACCATTGTGATACGTGTCTGCGTGTGTTTGGGTTCTAAAAAAAAGTTTAATCTTTTTTAATAAAATACATTTTGTATATATATTCTGTCTCTATCTAACTGATTTTTGTTTTCATTGACTTTATCTACAAGCTTCGATCGTCAAATTCGTGCCCATCTCACTTTGCTTGGATTCGTAATTCAATTCCAGTGTCCGTATCAGTGTGCGTGTCTGTGTCACCTTCTGTAATCTCTCTAGCCTCGAAAGGTGAGCAATCACTCACGATAATATTCTTTTATTTATTAAATTTGATTTCAATTGAAACGACAATTGAAATATGCTGTTGTTAGTTATTTATACTGTTAGATATATGCTATTACTTGTATCAGTTCACCTGTGACATCTGACACCATTATCTGTTAATTATACGATGATAATCCCGGTTGGTTGATAATTGATTGAGTGTTTGTTGTTTATATTGGATGCTAAATTGTAATAAGTGATAAATATTATGCAATTGAATTTGACGTAGGATAGTTAAAAATTTGAATCGTCATATGTGTTGAATTTGATTAGTTAAATTTGTAAATTATGATCCCTTAAATGTTTAATTATTTGACACGTAGGAAATGGTTAATTACCCTTGAACCATTTGAATTTATGTTGTATTAATTGATGAAGTATGAAATTGAATAACTGATGTAAACTGTAGAATTGCATAGAATAAATAGTGTAATAATGTTTAATCTACATGAAATGATAGTGTAGATTCTAGAAATAATTATATTAATTTGCACAAGCAACAATGTGAATTAATACGATTATTTCGGGATTATTTGAATTGGATTGTTATTGATTTTGTTATTGCTTGTTTATCTACTTTGACACCATCCTAATTATCACACTACAAGTTCCCTTTGCTATGCTTTGATATTTGAATTGAATTGGAATCGGGTTGAAATGATAAATACCCAAATTGAATTTGACTTAGGTTAGAGAATTAAATAAACCCGATTGGTCAATAATTTGATTTTAAAAATAAAATAATGATTTTATTCGAGCAAAGAATAAGTTTGAAATGAAGTTGGAATTTGAATTTTAAAAAGGAAAATGTAAAGATTGAAATCTGAAACAAATATTAACGTGTTAATTGATGAAAGAACGTTGTTTGAAATTTAAATTAATTAATAATTAAATTTGATTTATTAATAATAATTTGGAATTAGTAATAATTGAGTTTTGAAATTATTAAGTTTGAAATCATTTAATAATTAAATCTGAAATTATAATTAAGTCTGGAATTATAATTAAGTTTAAAATTATTAAGTAGAATTTATAATTAAGTTGAAATGATTTGATAATTAAGTTTGAATTCATAATTAAGTGGAAATGATTTAATAATTAAGTTTGAATTTATAATCAAGTTTGTAATTATTACGTTTTGAAATTATTTAATAATTATGTTTGAAATTATTTAATAATTGAATTATTTGATAATTGAATAAAAATTGAATTTTTGATAAGAGAAATTGAACTTTTGAACAAGTGAATGTGAACTTCGTTAATAAATGAAATTGAGTTTCTTTATTTATTAAAGTTTGGGAAAATTATTTAAGTAATTTAATAAGTGAAATTGAAACTTCTCGATTATGTGAAATTTAGTTCTTTATTAATTGAGTTTGAAATTTGTAACGAAGTCAATAAATAAGTGAAAATTGAATTTCTTTAACAAGAAATAAAATGTGATTTATTGAAATGAATAGGATTTATTGAAATTAACGCAAAACTTGTAATTTAAAGAATTGATTTGACGAATTTAATTTATTTCAATTTGAAGTTTTGATATAATGAAGTTGAACTTAAGAAATCGATTTAATGAATTGGAAATTTAAATGAAAATTGTTTTAAATGATAAATTAGCTTAGCGAATATTGAATGAAATCGATAAATGAATTTAAATTGATTTGAATGAAAATTAAACAATTTAAATGATTTCGGAATGAAACCTATATACGAACTTGAATAAATATTTGAATTGTTTTAAATAAAAAAATTGAAATTGAATTGTTGATAGTGAAAGACAAATGAAATGTTGATTATAAATTCTAATTGGAAATGAAAATGATTTGGTTTTGAAATCGGTTATGGATATACTCTCTATCTAAACCGAAAACCACTTTAATAACTATACGCGGAGTGATGATCCAGAATGAAGCGGTTGGAATGATGTACGTGATGACTGAAGAAAGAGAACGATAATGGATAGCCTTGACACTTGTGTCAAATTGGCAATGACTAAAATCAGGAGCCGTGTCGGGCCAAATGGGGTTAGCCACCTCGAGCGAACACACTTCTTCGTAACTACTACTCATTACTTGTGATTGATTGGTGCACCCTCGGAATTTCAGGAGTGTTGTTTCGCGGTGTTGCGATCGCTGCGGCGATGCGTTCTCACCGGTCCGGATCAGGCAAACGGTAGTTTCACTACCTTAGTTATTGCCTCATGTGTCTTGTCATACCTGTATCCCTATACGCGACCACTACAAATTTGTTTTGTGTTGTACCTATGGAGTACTCCCTGATATCCCACTAGTTTACGGTGGAGTTTACAGTGCTGTATAGACTATAACGCTTATAAAAATGTGTTAAGGGGGATAATGGTAGCGCCTTAACACTATTTTGATACTTTATATTACTGATATACATTATATATTTAGTGTACACTACTACATAGTAGATAGTTTAACGGATCCTTAGAGGATGGTTATTCCAACGTCCTTTGAGTTATTTGTATTTCAATTGTTATTTTACTTGACTTGGATTTATTGATATAAGAATGTTAAACCTGACTCGTGTGTTTTGTGTTTTGCTTTACGCTCGGGTCAGACTGAGTGGTTCAGCTTTTGAGACTAACCTTTGGAGTTGGAGCTTCGCTTGGAGATCCAGCTATCTATCCAGCTTCCAGATATTCAGTTGATTCCAGAGATGTATTCTGATTCTTGTATTTGACTGTTGTATTCGAAACTTCTGTTGTAATTTATTTAACTCTGATATATATAGTAGCTTCATGAACTACTATCTTTTGCTTCCGCTGCATATTATTACTCTGTGTCTGTGATTCTGTGATTATTTATTTACTGTATATGTTCAGTTTTGCCAAATTTAAATTAACAATTCGGTACTTTGAATTATTCAAGTCTGACATGTGCGGATGCGAATAATCTAAAATAGCGGGTCGTTACAGTTGGTATCAGAACTTTGGTAGCTTTAGGAAAAACATAGTATATATGTTAAATGTATTTACAGAATCACTCTCATTCGAGTTAAATTTCTTCCTTTTGACTCAATTCCTTTGAATTTTGGAACGTTCCCTGCGGTTCCAAAATTCATTCATGTCCCTCACTATTCGTCTTCTTTCGATTCTGGAGTATCCCATAACTCCACTTCGAATAATCTTTATAATGAATCGGCGGTCTCGCCAATCTTCGAATTATTTGTAAATGGATGAAACTCCTTTACAATAGGCATTGATTTACCGAAGATTTCTGTATTCTCGGTTTATGTAACAACCTGCATATTTATCGATTTTATATTTAAATATTTTGTCGTTAATCGGATATTCGTCCAAAAAGCTACTTTTTGCGAACGGTCAAATTAGCACTTGAGACCACTTCCATTGAGTTCGAAATGCCGTTTACAACCTTTTTAAGTATAAACTTTGATATGTTTGGGGTTAGTGGAATTCCACTAACTTTTCCCGCTTTGGACTTTGGGTTGGTTTAGCCTATTAAACCTAAGTTCCAACCCCTTCTCCTCATCTCTTCATAAATTCCTACCTTACTCTAGTTTTAGCATTAATGGTGAGTGGAAAGGGAAATTAAAATTCCAAGCCCAAGTTCATTAGCGAATTCAACATCCAACTCCAAAATCAAAGTAAAGACATTGGATTCAAGCTTGTAGTTGCTTCTCTATTAACTTCAAGCTGCTTCTTCATTGAATTTGTGCAAAGGTGAGATTTTTATCTCACATTCTTGTCTATAACTATCTTGGACTGTTGGGAATGAATTCCCATCACTTTAGCATGTACATTTGCATTTGGTTTGGATTGGATTGGCGAAAAACTCTAATTTTAGTGTTCTTGGTGAATTTCTGCACTTAGGTCGTTCTGCCTATGCTAGGTCGCTCGCATGGAAAAGTCTCGGCCTGCATATTTCGTTCACCCTTAAGTCGTAGGTCGTAGGTCACTCGGCACTAGGTCGTAGGTCGTAGGCCGTTTGGCCTTGAAATGCTCGGTCTAGTTCGGTTTAGGTCGGCCTTCAGATAGGTCGCTCGACTGAGTTAGGTCGCATACCCCCTTTAGGTCGCGTGTTCCACTAGGTCGCGTGGACCCTTAGGTCGTTGTACCTTATTTACTATAGGTCGTTGGACCTTTAACCCTCTAGGTCGCGTGACCCTATTTACCGTTAGGTCGCACGACCTTTATACCTATAGGTCGTTGGACCTTTAACCCTCTAGGTCGCGTAACCCTATTTACCGTTAGGTCGCATGACCTTTATACCTTTAGGTCGTGTACCCTGTTAGGTTGCGAGTTTAATTAGGTCGTTCAGCCTTAAAATGTTAGGTCGCTTGGCCTGTGCTTTTGTTAGGTGGCGAGTCCCTTAAGTCGCTCGACCACTAGGTCGCGAACACCCCTTTAACTCGTAGGTCGCTCGCCTCTTCTAACCCGCGAGTTCCTTAAGTCGCTCGCCTCTGTTAGGTCGCTCATTTCTGCTAACTCGCGAACACCTCTAGGTCGCGACAACTAGGCCGCTTGACCCCTTAGACCCCTAGGTCGCAACCAATAGGTCGCTCGATCCTATCCTCCCTTAGGTCTTCACTAGGTCGTACCGTTTTGGACGGGACGCTGCCTCGCACCCCGCCGGGGGCGCTGCCCCCGGACCCCTGCGACCTGACCGGGCAGGCCGAACCCCGTAGCGGGGGCGTTGCCCCGCACCCCCACCTTGGGGGGTTGCCACCCCTCCTGGACCCCCCCTCCCGTAGGGGATCTTTTCTGAAAAACATTCAACAGAACTTGCTTTGTTGAGATGCTGAGTTGACCATTCTTCGAGACAAACTATCTTTGGCTTCTCGGTCGATTTTATGGTATCACGGCCTTGCTAAAAAGGCGGGATAAGAACTTTAGAAATATGAAGGTTTCAATACTAGTAGCAAATATCAAAACTCTTTCAACAAAATGATTTCAACCCTATTTTCAATAACAAAGCTCTTTCCTTAAACCGTTTTCCAATCTATTAGTATATACAAACCTTTACCTCACTCGGATGAGAAATCTAATTAAACGGATTAGTGAAACAAGTAGTATGAAACGCTTGCGTTCACTTCGTCGGTTAATTCTTGGACTTGTTCGATTGAACCTCTTGTGACAATTTTCTAGTGAAGATTTACAGTTTGTTCGTAAATATTTAAGTTAAGCAAGTGGTTATGGGACACGAAGATAAACTTTTATATTTACTAGCTTAGTGTAATTGACACTTCTCGTTGATCATGACGATCATTTTATGATTTAGACTAGCAATTGTGCGATGTCTCTTTGTTTGCAAGGTTAGACTAGACCTCATGGGTGTGATTCCGACTCACACATATCTCTTTGTCCGCAAGGTTAGTCTAGACACCATTTGTGTGATTCCACTCACACATACCTTTTTGTTGCGAGGTTAGGCTAGACACCATTTGTGTGATTCCACTCACACCTACCTTTTTGCTTTTTGGTTAGCCTAGACCTCATCTGGGTGATTCCGACTCACCCATATAGGGTAGCTCCCCATGGTCTTCAGACCGTCATGTGATAGACCTCTTTCCCTTTTTCTGTGATTTCTGGATTTCTTGTGTTGATTTCTGGAATTTATGTCACTGACTTGTTATGAGTACAAGTTTAGGGTATGATGCCCTCTTTGGATCTTTGAGAAGATTCTTGTGATATTGATTTATCTCTTATTAATTGATCTTCTGTTGATCATCATTTGCATACTTATAGAAGTATGTCAGTATGGATATTTTATGTTTATGCCATATCTTTTATTTTATACCATGTCCTCTGATATTTATAGCTAGACTGATCCGTTATTTATTTTCTTAAATAATACTCGGGTCAGACCGAGATGTTATAGGTGCTTCTACTTGACTTCTTCCTGGGATTTTCTACTCTGACTTTTGGCTAACTATTTAGATTAGCAGTTTTTGTTGTATACACTTGAGATATAGACTTATAGTTGTATTTTTTTGTATAGCACGTGTTTCTATTCTTTTGTATTATTGTGGATCTTTTTGACCACTACTCTGATGTACACTTTCATGTGTTAGTTATATATTCATATCTTCTTCCGCCTTTGTGATATGGATGTCTGTAACTGATTTGTGTTATTCTTATTTCTATGTTTGTTTCCGAAGATTATTTATAGCCACCGTGTGATAAGCAATTACATGGATGGTCGCTCCTCAACAGCCTTATTCTCCGTGCTAGTTGACAGCACTACACCGTAGTGTTTTTGGCTAGCGTGGGTATAGAGGTGGGGCGTCACAGTTTACGATGCTATCTATATCCTGTTATACCAGAATTCTATCCCTTGCGATCGAATGTTGATTTACCTCGGAATTCAGCATCGATCTTATTCATGAAGTAACGGTCGACCCGGTTAAGGTTGCCTGCGATTTATATAAACTTATCCATCGCCCTATTTTGTTATTCAAGTCATCTTATCTTCTGTTTCGAACTTATCTTCGAATCAAAATTCTCTTTAATTTGATTTCCATCAAATTTGAATCTCTATACTTATTTTAAAATCCATTATTATATCGTCGAGCGAGGAAGTGTATTTATAAATTAATGTTAAAAATGTTATATATATTGTGTTGTTTGAGTTGTTGATGTTGATTTGGATTTTCGATCGATTCGTCTGATCAATGCTATCGATAGAATTTTTAAAACACTTGAGCAGAGCAAACTGACACAATATTGTTTTTCAAATTTGGTAAATAAAAATAATTTTGAATGATTATGTTATATAAAAGGATAATTTTTTCTGAAATTAAAAATATTAATGAATCTGTTGTCCGAAATGTAAAAATTTAATTTTCTTTTAATGTTTTATAAATCATTGACTATTTCATAATATAAATAAATGAATTTATAAATTTGGTTATAATTTGATTTGGAGCTTGTAACGAATTTAAATCGAGAATTTGAGAATTTAATTTCCGTTAATTTCGAACATTGGTTTTAAAGTTCTAAAATGTATATTATTTTAAAATATTTTCGAATAGAAATCGTTTTCAAAGAATTTTAAATGATTAAATTTGTGCTCTTCTCTTTGTCGCTGGAAAATAATTTCGGTGATGACGGCCGCATCATCGACATTCATTTTCGGGTTTCGAAGTGGAGAGACTATTCTGTAGCCCTGCTACACTTTTGGTTTGGAAAAAATAAATTGATTTGAATTTCTAAACATTACTCGATTATTAATATATATTGGAGATTTTGAATTGATTTGATATTACGTATATATATTTATTTTAGTTATAAAATGGTTGAGATTAATCGAAAATTAATTCTTAAAATTTGTTAAAGGATGATTTTCAATTAGAAACGAAACAAAAATTTTGAATTAATATTTAAACTTGAGAAATTAAAAATTTATTTGGATAAAACTCGATTACATTATATATAACTTTCCTAAATTTTCAAAAGTTAACTATGTAATTGAATATTATACAATATAAATGATATCAAAGGAATTTTAAAAAAAAATTGTGTAGTTATATTTAATGTAAATATCCTAAATATATATGTGAGAGGATAGATTAGGTAGAATAAATTTAATAATAATTTGGAATAAAGAAGAATTAAAATTTGTCGAATAAAGTATGATTATAATAAATGACTATCCAAATTTATGATCTTTGAAATTGTTAATTTAAGAAAATTGGATAATATACAATATTGTCTTTATAAATAAAATGTGAGTGCGTATAATAAATGTTATTCACTTAAATTTTAACTATAAAACGTTTATGGAGATAAATAGAATAATAAGTTAATTGGATTATAGATGTGATCAATAAAATAAAAAAAATTGTTCTGAAATTAATAAATTAAATTAAATCAATTTAATGAGGTATCTTGAATTAATTGAATTTAAATTGAACTTCGTTTTGTAAGAAATATTTTTGTATCTAACATTAATAAATGTAAAATTAAATCAATCTAATGGAAACTTTGAATTTAAAAATCAATTGTTAAATATTTATTTATCTAAAATTGAAATTTATATGTTGAATTAATTGTTTATTTTATTTTTCAAATCTATTATCTTTCTAGTTATTTCTATTCTCCTACCTCTTTCCTTTCGAGGACGAAAAGTTTTGAGTGGGGAGAGTGTAACAACCCGGATATTTTAACGGTTTTAATTAAATTAATTTACTGAATTTGTATGAAATGGTAAACGATAAAATTTTGAAATATAAATTTGATATTTGGGATGTGTCTAGTTAAACATAGCAACTGGTAAATTTTCGTCCGAAAATATGAAAGTTTATTTCGTGTGTAAATTTACTTCAACTTAATCAGTTAAAAAGCGACGAAAATAAAACATTTTCAAAACTAAAATATTTTTACAAAGAAAAATTCTAAACCATCTTCTGAGCAAGATGTCAGTTTGTTGTTTTTCCAAATTCGGACATCTTTGGCTCCGTCGATCTTACTTTTCTACGTTTTTCATGCGTTTTCCACTATTATAAAATTCGAATTTTTATAATTCAATCATACCACTGATATCTTTATACCATTTTGATGGTCTCGTCGTGCTAATCTCTATGGTATATTAAATTCTGTGTTTTGGAGTCCGGTACACAGCGACAACCGTGAAACGGTAAATCGTATCGGTTCCAAAATTAGGCTTTTGACATTGTTGTGACCATTCAATTCCCCTCCGTGCATTACGAATAGCCATAGCTTATTAAATGAATATGCATGCTAATTTATAATGGACATTCATATTCATGCACGTTGGAATCAGTTATACATTCATCTCTTCTGCCTATTCATTTTAATCTCACCTCTTCTCTTCAGCCAAGTTATGCCTCACTGTTTTTCCTCTGAAGCTTTGCATGAACCTTGCCTGCCCCTTCACTATTAAAACCCATGCATAACTCACTCAAGCCTTTTCTCTTTGTCTTCCCCTCCACGTCGGCCTCTTCCCCTTCTCCCTGCTTCTTCCACCCGCCCGCATCCACTTCGGCCACCATTATTTTCTCTCACGGTCCCTCATCCAAAGCATCGGCCAATCTCCCCTCCACATCGTCACAACCCATCACCGAGCGCAGCCATTACCGCGAGCCAACTCACCACCCACGTCCATCAACCAGCACAACTAATGGCCGCTCATCTTCCCTATTGCTCACATGAGATCGAACAGCATCAAATCCGTAGCCGATCCACCCTCTAAAGCACGAGCAGCCGAGGCCGCAGATCCACCAACGCAGCCTCCTCACTGTGTCCGCTGCCATGGCCGCTGCCACATCCCACACCTCCTCACAGCACATCATCAACCACGCCCATCATTATTTCTCCGCTTCTCGCTGTGCATCACGCCTCCACCATCAGCCGACTAATTCCCTCAAGCTCGGCCTCGGCACGTTCATCGCAGTGCAACAGACAACCCGCCTCCTCTTTTTCTTACCCGCGTGCTTTTTCCCATTCTTGTTTCCATCCGCTATCACCATTTTCGGCCATCTTTTCCGAGTAAGCTTTCCACTGAAATTTCCTTTATTATGGGCTAGAAATCTATAAACATATCTATCAGGTTATATATATATATATATATATATATATATATTTGTATGTATTAATGGATATATATATATATATATGACAGTAATTATTTGAAGTATGATAAATATTTTGAAAACTATATAAATTAGTGTAGTACTGTTGTGTTATATAAGCTTAGCGTTGTATATATATTTATGTGTCAGTTTGTACAATTTAGGTTCTACTTAAAAAAAAATTAAGAAATGTCCTTGGTTTTTGAACTACACATGTACAGGTTTTAAAATATTAATCTATGTTTGAGGTTTAAAATGTATTCAGACTAAGTATATAATAAGTTTGTTTAATAACAGCAGATGGTCCAAATTTTATTTATATGACATGTTAGTTTTATGTTAGTCGTATTGAAAGCGAAGGTTGCATATATTGTGTTATAAAATATAAGATTTATATATAAAAAATTTACGTGTCTGTTGTGTTTCAGTGTAAATTTATAACAATCTATATTTATATATTACAAGCTACTGTTTATGTTTCTAAACATTTGAACCTGTACGTATATATTATAGGATATTATGTATTTGATATGTTCAAAAGTATGTATATAGTGTACATATATAACTTAAATTGTAGTTTATATAATAAGATTTATGCTACATTGTATTGTGTATGTTAGCTTAATTTATATATATGTTTTGAAAGCTATTTATTTATTGTAATGTATACGTTGTATATGATTTAGCAATAGCCTATATATATATGTAGTTATTTTAAAGGTGTAAAATGTATAAATGTTTGATTTTAATATATTATGTTATGTATTTATTACGGTTTTATAGGTTATAATTTTAATCTTACAAAAGTTGTTTGCATTGCTGTATTGAGTTACAGTATGTTTATATAATAAGTTATGATATTCCTTTGTTTTGTATATATAAGTTTTCAAACTATATATAAGTCTATAACAGATTTGTTTAGACAAGGTGGGTTATATGTTAATAATATAACGTTTATAAGATTTCATTTTGTATTGTATGTATAGAATGATATATACATTGAAAACCATTGTGATACGTGTCTTCATGTGTTTGGGTTCTAAAAAAAAGTTTAATTTTTTTTAATAAAATACATTTTGTATATATATATTTTGTCTCTATCAAACTGATTTTTGTTTTCATCGACTTTATCTACCAGCTTCGATCGTCAAATTCATGCCCATCTCACTTTGCTTGGATTCGTAATTCAATTTCAGTGTCCATATCAGTATGCGTATCTGTGTCACCTTATGTAATCTCTCTAGCCTCGAAAGGTGAGCAATCACTCACGATTAATATTCTTTTATTTATTAAATTTGATTTCAATTGAAACGACAATTGAAATATGCTGTTGTTAGTTATTTATACTGTTAGATATATGCTATTACTTGTATCAGTTCACCTGTGACATCTGACACCATTATCTGTTAATTATACGATGATAATCCCGGTTGGTTGATAATTGATCGAGTGTTTGTTGTTTATATTGGATGCTAAATTGTAATAAGTGATAAATATTATGCAATTGAATTTGACGTAGGATAGTTAAAAATTTGAATCGACATATGTGTTGAATTTGATTAGTTAAATTTGTAAATTATGACCCCTTAAATGTTGAATTATTTGACACGCAGGAAATGGTTAATTACCCTTGAACCATTTGAATTTATGTTGTATTAATTGATGAAGTATGAAATTGAATAACTGATGTAAAGTGTAGAATTGCATAGAATAAATAGCGTAATAATGTTTAATCTACATGAAATGATAGTGTAGATTCTAGAAATAATTATATTAATTTGCACAAACAATAATGTGAATTAATACGATTATTTCAGGATTATTTGAATTGGATTGTTATTTATTTTGTTATTGCTTGTTTACCTACTTTGACACCATCCCAATTATCACACTGCAAGTTCCCTTTGCTATGCTTTGATTTTTGAATTGAATTGGAATCGGGTTGAAATGATAAATACCCAAATTGAATTTGACTTAGGTTAGAGAATTAAATAAACCCGATTGGTCAATAATTTGATTTTAAAAAATAAAATAATGATTTTGTTCGAGCAAAGAATAAGTTTGAAATGAAGTTGGAATTTGAATTTTGGAAAGGAAAATGTAAAGATTGAAATCTGAAACAAATATTAACGTAGTAATTGATGAAAGAACGTTGTTTGAAATTTAAATTAATTAATAATTAAATTTGATTTATTAATAATAATTTGGAATTAGTAATAATTGAGTTTTGAAATTATTAAGTTTGAAATCATTTAATAATTAAATTTGAAATTATAATTAGTCTGGAATTATAATTAAGTTTAAAATTATTAAGTTGAATTTATAATTAAGTTGAAATGATTTGATAATTAAGTTTGAATTCATAATTAAGTGGAAATGATTTAATAATTAAGTTTGAATTTATAATAAAGTTTGTAATTATTAAGTTTTGAAATTATTTAATAATTATGTTTGAAATTATTTAATAATTGAATTATTTGATAATTGAATAAAAATTGAATTTTTGATAAGAGAAATTGAACTTTTGAATAAGTGAATGTGAACTTCGCTAATAAATGAAATTGAGTTTCTTTATTTATTAAAGTTTGGGAAAATTATTTAAGTAAGTTAATAAGTGAAATTGAAACTTCTCGATTATGTGAAATTTAGTTCTTTTGTTTATTGAGTTTGAAATTTGTAACGAAGTCAATAAATAAGTGAAAATTGAATTTCTTTAACAAGAAATAAAATGTGATTTATTGAAATGAATAGGATTTGTTGAAATTAACGCAAGACTTGTAATTTAAAGAATTGATTTGACGAATTTAATTTATTTCAATTTGAAGTTTTGATATAATGAAGTTGAACTTAAGAAATTGATTTAATGAATGGGAAATTTAAATGAAAATTGTTTTAAATGATAAATTAGCTTAGCGAATATTGAATGAAATCGATAAATGAATTTAAATTGATTAGAATGAAAATTAAACAATTTAAATGATTTCGGAATGAAACCTATATACGAACTTGAATCAATATTTGAATTGTTTTAAATAAAAAAATTGAAATTGAATTGTTGATAGTGAAAGAAAAATGAAATGTTGATTATAAATTCTAATTGAAAATGAAATTGATTTTGTTTTAAAATTTACTAAACGACCAATCGGTGTGATAATTACGAAAGTTATTAAAGAAACCGGAATCGATTATGGATATACTCTCTATTTAAACCGAAAACCACTTTAATAACCATACTCAGAGTGATGATCCAGAATGAAGTGGTTGGAATGATGTACGTGATGACTGAAGAAAGAGAATGATAATGGATAGCCTTGACACTTGTGTAAAATTGGAAATGACTAAAATCAGGAGCCGTGCCGGACCAAATGGGGTTAGCCACCTCGAGCGAACACACTTCTTCGTAACTACTACTCATTACTTGTGATTGATTGGTGCACCCTCAGAATTTCAGGAGTGTTGTTTCGCGGTGTTGCGATCGCTGCGGCGATGCGTTCTCGCCAGTCCGGATCAGGCAAACGGTAGTTTCACTACCTTAGGTATTGCCTCATGTGCCTTCTCATACTTGTATCCCTATATACGCGACCACTACGAATTTGTTTTGTGTTATACCTATGGAGTGCTCCCTGATATCCCACTAGTTTACGGTGGAGTTTATAGTGCTGTATAGACTATAACGCTTATAAAAATGTGTTAAGGGGGATAATGGTAACGCCTTAACACTATTTTGATACTTTATATTACTGATATACATTATCTATTTAGCGTACACTACTACATAGTTGATAGTTTAACGGATCCTTAGAGGACGGTTATTCCAACATCCTTTGAGTTATTTGTATTTCAATTGTTATTTTACTTGACTTGGATTTATTGACATAAGAATGTTAATCCTGACTCGGTGTTTTGTGTTTTGCTTTACGCTCGGGTCAGACTGAGTGGTTCAGCTTTTGAGACTAACCTTTGGAGTTGGAGCTTCGCTTGGAGATCCAGCTATCTATCCAGCTTCCAGATATTCAGTTGATTCCAGAGATGTATTCTGATTCTTGTATTTGACTGTTGTATTCGAAACTTCTGTTGTAATTTATTTAACTCTAATATATATATAGTAGCTTCATGAACTACTATCTTTTGCTTCCGCTGCATATTATTACTCTGTGTCTGTGATTCTGTGATTATTTATTTACTGTATATGTTCAGTTTTTCCAAATTTAAATTAACAATTCGGTATTTTGAATTATTCAAGTCTGACATGTGCGGATGCGAATAGTCCAAAATAGCGGGTCGTTACACCAGTACCCCTGACATTGTATGGAATCCAATCTCCAACAAGTGTCGTACATTTTAGTTGTGCCCAATTATGTTGGAACGTGAGATGTAAGCATTCCAGCTATTTCTGTATTTTATTTGAAAACCTAGACCATATTATAATATCACTGGATTTACTATCAAATGTTTTTGTCGGCGTAAGGTAAAAACTTACCCATGTTTATGTGTGGGAAGTCTTACGTGATACCTTTTGTTTTTAAACATATTTCAAAGTTAAGCAACTTTAACCTGTTACACACACCTGACCCATGTCTGACCCGGAGTTTATCTTCTTTTTTCTTAAACTCTTGGGTACTCAAATTTTTTATGAGTAGCCAAGGGATTCAGGTTAGCTTTGACGAATTGTGGAGGAGCAATGGAGCAGGATGCTTCAGCATTGTAGATGTATATAGTGTTCCGTTGTGTGATTTCTGATTAGATTGTTTATGTTGTATTTGAGTTGTAATAACTAGACAGGTATTTCGAACTGTCTAGTATGTGTTGTAAGTTGTGTAACTCTGATAAATGTTGTATACCATATGTGAGAAATGCGGATTAAGGATCTTAAGGCTAGGATAAACACTAGAGGGAGTGAATAGTGATTTGGATAATTGTTAAAAAATTTTGAGCTTTTGTTAATTTAAACACAAAGGTATGCAATATTCAAACCCAGATATGATCATAGAATCAAACACAAATGCAAATATAAAGTAAAAGCAGTAAAGGAAAGAACACACCGGATTTTATACTGCTTTGGAGTTACCCTACATCTAGTCCCGCACATAAGTATGGATTTCCTTTCAAATCAATCTTTACAATTACACCCTCGATTTCAAGGCTACGAGGTACACCCTCCAGAATCACAATCCTCTGGGTAGAGATACTTGATTTCTCGGGCAACAAGTTCACCCAATTGATTTTCAAAGGCTACTATCACACCTTATCTCGCTTGATTGATTTTCAAGGCTACAATCACACCTTTTCTTGCTAAGTTGATTATAAAAAGCCTATAACTTTGAATAGCACTGAGGATCTTGTTGAGATAGTGATGGAGAATCAAACTAGACATAATCTAGTTAGATTCAATGTTGATTTCGTTGGAGTAATGATAGAAATTTGTATATAGAAATGTGGAAGAAGAAGAGGAGTGAAAAACCAGAAAAACTACCTTAAAATTCGTTGAAACTAACCTCTATTTATAGAAGAACAACAACCCTGTCCATTCGTATAGAGTTATGACGAATAGACACTTCTTTTGAAATTTAAATTTTGAACTCAATTGACACCATGTCGACATGGGGTACTTGACTATGTCGACATCCCAAAGGGATTTTTGGTGTTTTGATTTTCTATGAAAATAACCTTTATTTTATATTAAAACTATTTTAAACTTTATAAATATACTTGACTATAATTGAAATACATAAGTAAGTATAAAGAATAATATATATAAATTTTTAGTATAATTTTATGTTTTAAAATCTAAGTATAAATATTTAAAAGTTAAATATATTATATTTAAAAGATAGTTTAAAAACAAGGATAAATTGATTTTGAAATTAAATATTATTTTGAGGCTAAACGTATTTGAAATCAAGATAGATGTTTTTGATGCTTTTAAAAGGAAGGTTTTGAAATCATTTTGAAAACAAGATATACTTCTGAAAAATCATTTTGAATAAAAAGTTAGCGGTACAAAACAATGTTCCACTAGATTTTTCGTAGGTTCCATCCTACTTAGGGTTCCATCCCTTTAGAAGGCTCGAAGTGGATTTCATTCCACGAACAAATTGGTTTTTGAGATGCCAGTGCTTTACTAGGATTTTTAACAAAATTTCTAATTAAAGAATAAATTACTTGTATTCTTTAACTCTTGATAATCTTGATACTCATGAGTCTTCAATCTTGATATCCTGAATCTTTAAACTACAGTCTTCATTCTTGTTACCTGCATGGTTAAATCCTGCATATACATATATATCTAAACTTATACTGTAAGTATTTATATTTTATAATCTATTCTAATGTTGTTGTCATCAATACCATCATCTCACGGACTAACAATCTCCCCCTTTTTGATGATGACAACCTTTGTTTATAAAATATTACTTCTATCCTAATAACTCACCCTTAATCTATGCCTAACTACTCTATTTTATACTTCTCCCCCTTTGTCATCAACAAAAAACTAACTCTAAACTATATAACACCAAACTATATAACTCCCCCTCATTCTTGGATGAAAATACCTGCATTAATAAACTTATACAATGGAATATAGAATTGATAGACACAATAATGAATCAAAAATTATATACATGTCAATGTATAGTTATACATGTTTTGTATAACAAACATCAATCCATACTAAATATCAATCAAATTCAAACCAAGCCAAAGCAAATGAAATCAAATCAATCAAGGCAAACAATCCAAACAAAGCAACCAAATAAAATTAAACATTACGTGGAACTTCCACCCATTCTTCTTCTCCAAAGATAGGGTCTGCCTTAATAGCATCCCAATTTTCATTGTCGTTAGAGAGAGAGAGAGACTGGAGGATGTGCTTCGTTATCATCCTTGTGTAGGGAGGAAATCATCCATCGTATTGCGTTGAAATCCCTTTCTTGCTCCTTGATCATCTGCATTTGACTCAATTCTAAGTGTCGCTGGTTACGAAGAATGAACGAGAGAATATTCTTGAACGAATTAATAGTTTCTTCAAGATTTTCGGATAAGTTATGAATTAGATTAGCCATATTTGGATTTGTGAGAAGAACGAGAGGTAGAGTAGATAAGAAATAGTTTTTAGTGATGAATTCTGGAAGAGATACGTATTTATAGGTGTAGAAATTCGTTTGAAATGAATAGACACATGGTAACTATTCAAATTTCAAATTCAAGATAAATTGTCATTTCTGACCAGTACATGTCGACATGGTCATAGGGGGTACGTCGACATGGTGTAGTGAAATTTGATGATATATTTTGATTTTGTAAATAATAATGTGTATATATATATATACTATACTAACATTTATTCTGGAGATAAGATAAGCTAGATAACAGAAAGAAATTCCATTTCATTTCATACTAAGACGATACAACGATTAATCATAAAGAACTACACGAACATTCAAATCAAAATAAACTAAAACAAATACAACGAGATGCGAAAAGGTAGAACTACTTAGAGGATGATGATGATGAAGAAATTCCAAGTTTCTTGCTGACTTTGGAAATGAACTTGTTCATCTTTGTCCAACTTCTTACTAACGGTTCGTTTAAGAATAAGTTGATTCTCAACAATCGTCTTTTGGTTTTTGAGAAGGGTTTTGGTGGATGGATTAGGAGGATAGTCGATGCATTCCAAAGAGGTTTCACCTTCTTCTTCTTCAATTTCCATTTCACTCCCTTCTTCTTCTTCCTCTTCTTCTTCTTCCTCTTCTTCCATTCCCTCATGAGCCAAATGCTCTTCCTTTTCGGCAAGAGTCTCATAAGGTTGAAAAACAAATGGAATTTTCATAAGTGAAATGTTGGAATGATTGAAAACTTTTCTAGAAACAAATTCTTCGCCTTTGAAATCCACTCCAAATTAGTTAAAAATCCAAGTGAGATAAATTCCATGATACAAAGTATTCTCACCCATTTCAAGATTTTTGGGACGAAGTTCATCCAAAATAACTTGCGCCCAATTTATGTCATATTTTTCAAAAATAGCAAAAAGTGCTTTGCAAACTTTTGAAGTAGGATTGTTAAAATTCCCCGATCTTGGGGTCAAAGTACGTTGCAAAAGAAGATTGACAATTCTTGCTTTTGGTCAAAAATTTCGATTTTTGAATTCAAAATTATCATTTTTCGAAAATGTGATGAAATGTCTCAAGATCATTTTCATTGATTTAAAATTAGAAAGATCCATTCCCGTACTCATGTAATTGAGAATGGTACCCAAAATATCACAATTCAAAACAATTCTAGTGCCTTTGACACTACTCCAAATTTCATCCTCATTTCTGTTATAAAATCCGGTATAAATTTGCACAGAAAATTTTGACAAGATTTGGATAGCAAACAAAATCATTTTGAGAAGCACCAACAAGACTAATAATTTGATTGTTTGCTAAAAGAGAATCAATTTCATAAAAAGAAAAATCTTGAAAGATAGCAAACTTTCCGGGATGAACTTTGGCTTAATTAGCATAATTGATGTATGCTTTTATTGCCTCCGGATCATTGAAGAGTTGCTCTTTTATCTTTCTGGAAATTCTCATGGTGGAGGGGTTGCTTGAAGAAGCCATTAAAGTAGAGAGTAGAGAGCTTGAAGTTTTGAATAAAGAGTTTGAATTTGAAAATGAGAGTGAAAAGATAGGATAAAAGATAGTGAATAAATAGATTCTCAAAGGACATGTTCTCTGGTCAAAAGGTAGATTTTCAAAGAATTGAATGAAGTGAAAAGGTGGAGGGAAATTCAAACATTTGAATTCAAATTTTGAAATTCAAATTCTGGTACCCATGTCGACATCATGGTAGGGACCATGTCGACATGTGCCAGTGAATTTTTGTGATTTATTTTTCCTAAGTTCTCTAATAAATATATATAAACTTTATTATTTTTAATGTCTATATATTTCTGAAATATTATTGGACTTATAGTATATTTCAGAAAGTATTATTATACTATTAAAAATAATAAAAAATAATAATAAAATAATAATAATAATAAATAGAAAATAAATTTTAAAATTCAAACAACACACCAATTCAAAATTAATCAATCAAGCAATTAAGCATCTAATTCTAAGCAAGCAATTTCAACCAATTAAATTATAAATGTATACCTTTTTCTGAGTCTGTTTCTCTGAATTCGTCGGAGTCGTGAACTGCCGTGAAACACAAATTTGAATTATCTGTTTTCTGATCATCATCACTTGAGGACGAGTCTGAATCATCTAGAGTAGCAGTAAATGCACGCTTTTGTTTCTTTGCTGGATCATAGTTCATAGGAGGATTCTACCTTTCTGGATACGGACAGTCTCTTTTGATGTGGCCTGGTTCATCACAGTTGAAACATTTGACAATATTTGGCACTACATTCTTATTTCCAGAGTTCTTATAGTTGTTTCTCGTGATATTATTCATATTTATGTATTTCAGGAATTTCCTAAAATTTCTAGTCATAAAGGCTATCTCTTCATCATTATCACTGTTTGAGTCTGATCCATCAGTCAATGCATTGAATGCCATTGATTTCTTTTTAGATGCTTTGCTTTCTCTTCTCTCGGTCATTTGGACTTCAAATGACATTAGATTTCCAATTAATTCTTCTATCTTTAAGGTACTGATGTCATTTGCCTCTTCAATCGCAAGTGTCTTCTGATCCCATTCTGGAGTAAGAGAATTTAAAATCTTTTTGACTTGATCTTCTTCAGAAAATTCCTTTCCCAAGGATATTAAAGAATGCACAATATCCTGAGATATGCTATACATATCTGAAATAGACTCATTAGGGTTCATTTTAAATTGAAACTGATTTGTGAGCATGGAAATTTTGGTCTGTTTAACTTTGCTTGTTCCTTCGTGAGTTACTTGCAAAGTTTTTCAGATTTCATATGCACACTTACAAACTGACACTCTATTAAATTCATTACTATCAAGTGAACAAAACGGAATATTCATTGCTTTAGAATTGTTTTGTGCAACAGTCTTTTGCTCAGCTGTCCACTGTGCAAAATCAGTTATGAGTTCAGAATATTCAGTTTGTGTGATATTCCAAGTGTTTAATCCTATAGATTGTATATTTTCATCCTACATGCCCAATATGCATAGTTACTGCCATTAAAAAGTAGTGGTCTGACAGTAGACTGACCTTCTACAAATGAAATAGTAACAGGGATAATAGTGTTAGTAACAATACCAGTGTTGGTAGCCATTTTAAAAACTTTTTCAAAAATCAGATTATGAAAAACTTTGAAAACCTTGCCCTGGTACCAAATGTGAGAAATGCGGATTAAGGATCCTAAGGCTAGGATAAAAACTAGAGGGGGTGAATAGTGTTTTAGAGAATTGTTAAATCTTTTTGATTTTTTGTTAATTTAAACACAAATGTATGCAATATTCAGACACAGATATGATCACAGAATCAAACACAAATACAAATATAAAGTAAAAGCAGTAAAGGAAAGAACACACCGGTTTTATACTGGTTCGGAGTTACCCTACATCCAGTCCCGCACACAAGTACAGATTTCCTTTTAAAAACAATCTTTACAATTACACCTTCCATTTCAAGGCTATGAGGTACACCCTCCAGAATAACAATCCTCTTGGTAGAGATACTTGATTTTCCGGGCAAGAAGTTCACCCAATTGATTTACAAAGGCTTCAATCACACCTTATCTCACTTGATTGATTTTGAAGGCTACAATCACACCTTTTCTCACTAAATTGATTACAAAAAGCCTATAACTTTGAATAGCACTGAGGATCTTGTTGAGATAGTGATAGAGAATCAAACCAGAGATAATCTAGTTAGATTCAATGTTGATTTTGGCAGAGTAATGATAGGAATTTATATATAGAAATGTGGAAGAAGAAGAGGAGTGAAAAACCAGAAAAACTATCTTAAAATTCGTTGAAACTAACCCTTGTTTATAGAAGAACAACAACCATGTTCATTCGTGAAGAGTTATGACGAATAGACACTTCTTTTGAAATTTAAATTTTTAACTCAACTGACACCATGTCGACATGGGGTACTTGAGTATGTTGACATCCCAAAGGGATTTTTGGTGTTTTAATTTTCTTTGAAAATAACACCTATTTTATATAAAACTATTTTAAAATTTATAAATATACTTGACTATAATTAAAATACGTAAGTAAGTATAAAGAATATTATGTATAAAATTTCACTATAATTTTATATTTTAAAATCTTAGTATAAATATTTAAAAGTTAAATATATTATATTTAAAAGATAGTTTAAAAACAAGGATAATTTAATTTTGAAACTAAAGATTATTTTAAGGCTAAAAGTATTTGAAATCAAGGTAGATGTTTTTGATGCTTTTAAAAGGAAGGTTTTGAAATCATTTTGAAAACAAGATATAATTTTGAAAAATCATTTTGAATAAAAAGTTAGCAGATACAAAACAATGTTCCACTAGATTTTTCGTAGGTTCCATCCTACTTCGGGTTCCATCCTTTTAATAGGCTCGAAGTGGATTCCATTCCACGAATAAATTGGATTTTAAGATACCAGTGCTTTTCTAGGAGTTCTAACAAAATTTATAATTAAAGAATAAATTACTTGAATTCTTGAACTCTTGATAATCTTGATACTCATGAGTCTTCAATCTTGATATCTTGAATCTTTATACTGTACAGTCTTCATTCTTGTTACCTGCATGGTTAAATCCTGCATATACATATATATCTAAACTTATACTGTTAGTATTTATATTTTATAATCTATTCTAAGGTTGTTGTCATCAAAACCATCATCTCACGGACTAACACTATGTAATGTTTGTGATTAATATAATTTATTTGTTCCACTGTTGAGATTCTGATGTTGTTTCTTTCTTTCTTCTCTGTCTTTCTCTTTTCTATCCCTTTCTTTCTTAAAGATGATATGTCTTTCAATGGAGAGAAAGACTGGTCGTCACATTTGGTATCAGAATGTTAGGTTGAGTGAATAACTAGGCTTTTGAATGTTTCCTTTCTTGAGAGAGCGTACTTGTATTTTTAATATATATATATATATATTTCTACCTATTTGATTGGATTACATGTTCGGGTTTTCCAATATATGTTCTAGAGGTAGATAACGTAGTGGTGTGTAGCACGACTACCAATG
The DNA here is from genome assembly GCA_030765085.1 of Allium cepa. NCBI lineage: Eukaryota > Viridiplantae > Streptophyta > Magnoliopsida > Asparagales > Amaryllidaceae > Allium > Allium cepa. Next base: position 174,224,712 of record CM060932.1, read on the forward strand.
GTAGGAGTCTTATTGTTGGGGTTGGATGTGTGTCCGTCGAGACTGTAGACCTAATATCGTCTCAAGTAAAGTTTTGCTGTGGTGTAAGGATTTCATCGATCTTTGAAGGAAACCTTTTAAAGGTTCAGAGTCCATCTTTGAAGTGCTAAATTTGGATTAGTAGAGTTTGGATCTGTCGGTTGAGCAGAAGCATGTGATGGTATCTTGGATATCTTAGGAAGTAGTAGTTGTGTGATGAGATGGAATGACTACGGATATTTCCAAAGATGTTTCTTTTGGAACAAGTTTAAGGAAGTGTGTCTGCATCGGTGTTGAGGCTGAGTTCAGCAGGGTGTTTGTGTTTGGCTTTGAGCCCGAGTCTCTCGAGGAGCTTCTGCTTAAGGTAGTCTTTGGCGTCTGTGTCAGCATTGCAGCTCGGAGTGTTCTGTGTGCCAACAGGAAGGTCGTCTGGATAAGCAGTTTTCTGGAGGTGGAGTTCTGTAGCAACTGAGTGAATCCATTTCTTTGATGGATTGGTTATATGAGGGTAAACTGTTCTGATTGGTAAAGAGAGAACTGTTTTCTTTGGATATTAGAATGGGTTGATCGCAAAAGTGACTTGCGATGGATGAGTGTTCTCTTGGTTTGTCAGAGATTTTTCCAGATGTCTTCAAGAAGTCAGAAGTCCGCCATAGCATCTGGAGATTGAGTTTCCTTGTCGACTAGGATTCCAGGAATGGTAACAGTGGTTCAGCATCGTAGAAGGATGGTTCGTGGAGAGAGGTTTGGTAAAGAGGCTTAGGATCTCATGGTACTTCTAAGATTTCTCTTTATGGATTTGATGAACCGTGTCTTCCAGGATGTGTCAGATAAGATTGTGCTCGTCATCAGCATTCTTATCTTCTCCAGATCAGAGTTGTGCAACAGAAGCAAGTTTGGCAAGTGCTCCTGTTTTGTCTGGATATGAGAAGTTAGTTTCCTATTGATGATAGTAGAGTTTGATCTTGATTTGGTTGATCTTGATAGGATCATTCTGTTGGGTTGTTTTGGTCCGGTTTGTTTCGAGAGGCACCAGCGAAGGTTAAGCTGATCAGGAAGAATGAAGGCAGCCCAGGACCGTCAGAAGAGTTTTGGTAGATAAGAAATAGAGGAATTTGGATTTCGAAGTCGAAGATCTGATTTTGGATAAGTTTTCTCCGATCAAAAGAGCTTTAAGTTTGGTAAGACTGGGAAGTTAGCTCCAAGGTATATTGGATCTCTTCTATGTTATGTTTTGGATTAGTGTTTTGGTCTACTAGGATTCAATTGCTAGTTCAGAGGATTGGAATTCGACGTGTTTCACGTATCTATGAAGGAGTACGTGTCTGATCCATCTCTGGTTGTGGAACCAGCAGTTCTGGAGGATTTGGTAGTTGAGCAGGACTTGAGTTTGCTCTGATATCCTATTCAGTTTTATAGATCTTGATGAGTGGGAGCTCTGTAGCTTAGTAGCGTAGACTGTTTGGATTTTGTAGAGCGAGTATTCTGGTATTTATATCTGGGAAATTCTAGGAAGCTTTATCCATAATTTGACTGGATAATTAGATTTGTTTGATTTAGTGAATGGGTTGCTATGGTTGTTAACATATGATTGATAGTATATGCTCGTGGTTTTAAATTAAAATCTTTGATGGCTTATTAAATTATCTTTGCTTTTAAATTTCGGGGACGAAATTCTTTTCAAGGGGGAGGAATGTGATGACCCAGAATTTTAGGCAATATCAATTTAATAATCTGTATTTAAAAATTAAATTGATTTGATAATTTTATTTTATAATTGTAATATAAATTGGAAAATTTATTCTTTTATAAGCAAATAAATATTTAAATTGATATTTCAAAGCTAATAAAATATTTTCTATTTATAATGTATATATATTTGTGTATATTATTAATAGAAATCTTTGGTTTGAATTTAATAAATAAATAAAATCTTGTTTCAAATTCTAAAATATATTTGGCCATTTGGAAATTCTGATTAATTTAATATTGAACTTTTCAAAGCTATTTAATAAATAACTATATGGTTTTAAATACTTAAGGTAAATGTCAATTGTTTAAAATTTATTTTAGCTTAATTTTAAATAAGATTAATAATAAAGGTTTGTTTTATTTTCATTTTAAATATTACTTGATAAATATGATTTTTAATTATATATAGAAGTTTAAAATATAAATTACATATGATATATTAATTCATTTAGAAAGATAAGTAATGTATATATGTAATAAGATATTCATTTTTATAAATTTTTAAAATTTATAAATTTGTTATTTTCAAATAATAATTATAGTGTGTTGTTTTTATAAATATATAATATATTTTAATGAATATAGAATTTGTTATTTTCAAAATTTAAAAGTGTAGTTATATATGTGTATATATATATATATATATATATCTTGATTGGATTTTACAATTTAATTTGAATTTGAGTTTAATTTTGAAATTCAAAAGATAAATATTTTAAAATGTTTTGGATTTTAAAGATATTTGTATAAGCTTTTATTTATAAATATAATTGGTTTTATTTTCTTTAAAGTTATTTATATATAAAAAGCATTTATAAACTAATTAATTAAGTATAAAGCTTATATTAACATTTAAAAATAAATACTAATTACGTAAAGGACAAGTGTGATGAAATCAAAACACCTTATGACATGTGTAAATTAATAACCAACTCTAATGACAAGTGTTAAGAGTTTTTTACAAGTGTCATTTTAGTTTTTGGTTTTTCTTTTATTTTTATTAAATTTCAAATTAACTTATAAATACTTATTCTCCTCATCTTCAATTCTTTTTCAAAATTCAAAGGTAGAGAAAAACTTAAGCAAACTTCCCTCAAAACACAAATCGGTAATAAAACTCCTCAAACCAGAAATCAAAAGAAAAATACCCTGAAACAATTCCTCAAAATGAAATTTTTAACCCATTTTCAAAGATCAAAAACAAAACCTGAAACATTATTCTTAAATTTGAGAATCATCTTCCTCAAACCTGTAATCCACTATCAAAATCAAAAGCAAGCAAACCATTTTCATTTTCAAATCCTGTGATTTCATTTTCAAACAACTCAAAAGCCTGTGCATTTTCTTCAAAACTTAGATTTATTCCAAGGCAAACCTGAGATGGACAAATGCCTGCATCTTTTCAAAACTAAAGTAAGTCCAAAGCAAGCAAGCTCAAAATCAAATCTTCAGTCATCTCAGCATATTTCAATTACAAGCACATTTCCAGCAAATTCAAGTTTTCTAAAAAAAAGTCTAAAGCTATTTTCAGAACAGAAGTGCTCTGTTCTTCATTGCAATTAGGTGAGTAACTTTTTTTTAAAAAAAAAATCTTAAGTATAAATCTGGTTGCCTGATCATCTCTGGAATTATGTATGGTGGTGCGTATATTTATATGAATTATGTGTGAATATTTGGATAATAAATGTATGCATGTCTGTTTCACTCATGATATTTCTGTTTTCTATTTTCAAGACCCAGATTTGCAAACAAAAATTATTATCTTTTGATCTAGTAACTGTTAGGACATAGAATATAAACAAAAGTTGTTTGATTTATCATAGATCAAAGTTAAAAATTATAAGTAAGTTAAAAATAAAATTTGAATGTCTCTGGAAACAAAAACAACAGGCAAGTATTAGTTTTGTCAAAATTCAAACATCCTAATTTATCAATTCAGGAATGTAAACTGAATCATCAACCAGAAACATGATTTTTAAAACTAAAATCATAATTTTTAGTTTGGGGATGAATGAGCAGTTCTGGTTTGACCAGAAATGGTGTTTTGGGAAAGTTCTGTTGATCTCGATGGTCTGGAAGGTTGTAATCCTCAGTGATGGTAGTGGGATGATCGGGGAGTAGAGGAAAAATATCAAGAAGGCGATCAAGGGACGGTGGCGATAGTGGTGGATCTTTGAAGTATGTAACCCTAGTTTGGGTAGGTTGGACATTTTTGATCGGGACGACGTCTCTGGTGGAATGAGTACCACCATATTTTGGGAATTGAAAACTTGGACGTCGGCAAAGTGGTGACTGGAGCTTCTGACATTCTGGTGGCCGGAGAAGCGAGCGCGAGATGATTCTAGGTTTCAATGGTTGTTCCAGTTTTGGGCTTTTAGACTCGATTTTGATTTCGAGTTGTTCTTTGAGTTTTGATGGTCGTAGTCTGATCTGGGAATGATCGTCGACTTGTAAGGATCATCGTGGATGATCGGAGAAGGGTGGCTGGTCAGTGCATGCGCACGGTACATTTCTGTCCAAGGTGTAGTTGGGTTTGAGCAGAGGTAGGGTACCCGAGTTTTTCCCGGGTCATACACGTGTGTTGCTCGAAGTATTGGGTGATTCGACTTGAAGTTTTAAGTGGTGAGGCTAAAGTAATTTCTTGTTACAAGTTTTGGAAAAAACCTATCAGGGTTTTTAAAAATTTAAAATGAATTTAAAATCTGAAAGCAGGATTTAAACAAAGTTTTAGATCAAAGTTTTAAATCTGGATTCAAATTTAATTTGTATCCTAGTTTTGAAATAAAATAAAGTTTTATAAATTTAAATGTCTTAACAACTTTAAATGTTGAAAGTATATTTTAAAATCATATAAATTTAAAAGGAATTTGGTTTAAACTTTTTTTTTTAAATTTCATTTATAGGATAAGTATTTCTTTAATATGTGATTTAAAGGATTTTTAAATTGTTTTTAAATTTTGTTAAAATTAAATTTGTATTTATTTTGAAATTTTAATTTGAAATGGAATTTAAAAGCAAATTTGAAAGTAATATGTTTTCAAATGCATTTGTGAATGAAAATTAAATCATAAATAAGAATAATGTTTTTATCTTAAACTTAATAAAGACTTAATGATTTATGATTCATTAAATTATTAAGGTAATTAAAAAGGATAATTAATTAATTTAATTAATTTATTATTTGGATTAATTGATTTAGTAATTAAGGGTTTAAATTAATTAATTAAGTTTTAAGTAAATTAATTAAAGGTTAATTAATTTGTAACTAAGAATCATTAATTAGGTAAGTTAAGATTTTAAATTAATGATTAGAAATTAATTAATCAAGTAATTAAAGATTTAATTAAGTTACAGTTAAGCACTTAATTAATTAAATAATTAGAGATTAATTATTGATTATTAAAGATTAATCAATTTGTAATTAATAATGATTAACCTAAGTATAATTACTTAATGACTGCAATTAAGGAATTGTTAATAGTTAATGAAGATCATTTACTAGGGATTATTAAATAATTAGTTAATGTGATTAGTTTTAATAATTAATTATATTAATTAATTAAGGATAATCATTTATGGAATTTTTTAGGTATGATTACTTAATGAAGTAATTAAAGGAATTAATTACTTAGTGTAATTAATTAAATTTAAGTGATTAGTTTATGTTAATTAATTAGTTTAATTAATTTAAATAATCATTAGAGGATGGGCTAAGTAAAATTACTTATTGTAATTTATAAAGTATAATTACTTAGTGAAGTAATTAGTGGATAATTATTAATGTAATTAATTGAAGAATGGTAGTGATTTGGTGTAATTACTTTGTGTAATTAGTGAAAATGATAATTACTTTGTGGAAGTAATTAATAATCAATTACTTAGTGTAATTAATTTAAGAATTAATTAATAAAGTTATTTGAAATTAATTAAGTAATGTAATTAATTAAGGATAGTTAATTATTGAATGGATTAATCAAGATTGATTAATGAATTTAATTAAAGATTAATCAAAGATTAATTATTAAATATGATTAATAATTAATCAAGAAGTAATTAAGGATCATTAATTAAAATAATTAATGATATAATTAAGGGTTGATTAATTAAGATTAATTAATCAATAATAAGTAATTATAGAGTCATTAATTAATTCTAATTAATTAAGGATTAATGTTATTAATTATAGTTAATTAATTAATGAAGTAACTAAAGGTTAATTACTGTAGTTGGTTAAGAATAATTAATTCGTGGAATTAATTAAAGACTAATTACTTATTGTAATTAGGAAATAATTATCAAGAGTGAATAATTGAAATGAATACTTAGAGGATGTTTAATTAATTGATTTGCAATCAATTAATGGTTAAGTTAAGCAAGATTTATAGTGATGAAAGTAATTAATTTAATTTATTTTAAATTAATTAGAGATGAAGTAATTAATTTAATTCATTTTAAATTAATTAGAGATAATGTGATTAATTAATCATTGCTTATGTGCGGATAAATGATATTGATTACCTTGAATGGTTTGAGATCTCATATATGAGATAAGTGATGCTGTGTGATATGGATGTTTTGGTTGAAGTGTGATGATAATGTGAATTATCTATTTGTGATGATAATATGAATTATCTATTTGTGATGATGATGTGAGTTATCTATTTATGAGATGTGAATTATCTATCTGTGTAAATATAGATGATAGAATTAAATTGTAACAACCCGCATATTTATCAGTTGTATATTTAAATATTTTATTTAAATATAACGTCGTTTGTCGGATTATAGCCCAAAAAGCTACTTTCTGCAAACGGTCGAATTGGGACTCAAGACCACCTCCATTGAGTCCAAAATGGCGTTTGCGATCTTTTTGAGTATAAGCTTTGATATGTTTGGAGTAAGTTGAATTTTGCTACTTTTTCTAGTTGGGTTTTGGGTTTGGGTTCAGCCCACTAGCTAACTTAATAACCTAACTCAGCCCTCTCCTCTCCATTCACTCATTCCCACTCCTCAAACTCAAGCTCCAACTGAAAATGGTCGAAAGGAAAAGGAATTAGAAACTCTAATCCCTAGTTTCTCTTGCTAGCTCATATTCTTGCTCTAAAATAAAAGAGAAGCTATTGGTAAGCCTCCTCTTCATCTTCTCCAACTCTTTCTCCTTCAATTTCAGAAGTTTCCTAAACCTAACTTAGGAAATACTTGTTTTGATCTAAGATTGAAGCCAGTAGAGTTGAAGTGGAGAGTGGTTGATCTTTTTCTTGCAATTGAGCTTCTTCTTCCTTTTTGTTTTAGGGTTAAAGATGAGATTTTTATCTCACATCTATGCTTATATCTATCTTTGATTGTTGGGTATGAATTCATAACACTTGTTCATATGCACTTGCTTTTGGTTTGGATTGAATTGGTGAATATCCAAATTTTTAGTGTTTGGGTTCAATTCTTTAAAGATCCTCACTTTGATGTTTGAACGTGTTTTTGGTGACGAATCGGAGAGCTAATGGAGCTGGGGTATCAATTGGCTAAGGCTCCTTAGGTCCATTGCTCGACCGGTTGCGTTTTGGAAGAGTTTGAACTTGGATGAAATAGGGTAGGAATTGCAGAAACATGTAGTTCGGCCGACCGAACCCCTGGGCCGGTCGACCGAGCTGGAGCCCGAAACATTTCTGGCCTATTTCGATCGACCGACTCAGGGAGTCTAGTCAACCGACCTGCTCCTGTTCCCCTGTTTTTCCTACTTTGCTTATTTGTCTATGATTCCAATTTTTATCGATCCACGTTGATTTCAATTCGTTGTTTATGCATATTTGTCCTTGATGATTCCTTTTCGACTTCATCCACGGGTTTTTATAAAATAATCCCTTTAAATTGCATTAAAAGCTCGTTTCTCCAATTTATAAATTCTATTTAAAACACACACGGTTTCGCACCCCGAGCGAAGTGGGAGGAGAATCAAATGATTAGATAAAACACGTGCAATGAACACGTGCGTTCATCTTCTCAATTAATTCCCAATCTATTCGTTTGAACGTTTTGACCTTTGTGTCTGGTTTACCGATGAGATGAGGTAAATTTTGTACTGCTTTGAGTGTGAAATTAACTAACGGATAGTAAACCGTTTAGTGCGAACGGATAGTTATGGGACTCACGTTACCACTTTTCGGATTCCTTTCTGGGAATCTGTGACACATGTTGCCTTTGGGATAGTGTCTTCGGACTGTCTCCTTCTGGCTTATTTCCTTTAATATCGCTTTTGGAGTTGGTCCTTTTCCCCGGCTCGAGAGATATTGGGGTTGTCGGTTACCTTTAGTATTGCTTTTGGAGTGGTTTTTCTTCACCACCGCTCGAGAGATATTGGAGTGGTTTCTTCACCACCATTCCAGAGATATTGGAGTGGTTTCTTCACCACCGCTCATGAGATATTTGGGTTTGTTGCAATTAATTTTTTTTGATGTTTCATTGATATGTATATTCCCTAGGTATCTCTTTTCGGTGTTGGTCTTTTCGAGCCGCACGATCTATAGCGATTACCTTGTGGAACTTATGTTACCTTCATTGGTATTTATTATTGCCTTTTTGGCTTGTTTTGAGATATTCATATCCTTTGTTTGTTGTGTTGCCGATGATATGAGGCTTGTTATGACATGATTTATCTTTTATTAGATGATTGTGTTATCTCTTTAAGAGATATTTTTTATACATTGTGACCTTGCAGGTTATTGTTGTTCAGTTTATCTAACTGATTTGTTTAGCTAGACTGACCCGTGTATTTTATACTCGGGTCAGACCGAGATGTTTCAGGTTAGGTGCATTTGGACTTAGCCTATTTTTCTTCCGCATGGACTATCCAGCTTGTTCCTTTTTGTTAAAGCTTTATGTGTAGTCCTTTTTGTTGTAACTCTGATATATGTGTTCTTTTGGATTTGCCCGTTTATTGTGGTTTTCTATACCACTTGACATGTTTCAGTTTGTATACTCTGTTATGTATAAGTATATGTGTATATGATGATCCACTGTTCTGTGATGTATATTACATTTGAGTTGTTATATTCTGTTCTGATAGATCCTCTCGCCACCTATGGTTTTGTTTTAAGTATTCATTGGATAGGTCGATCTGCTAGGTAGGGCAATTGTCGATGTATTCAATAGATAGTTAAAGCAAGGCTATAGATGGTCGCTCCTATCCAGCCTTATTCTCCTTATTAGCATACGATATTATCTTCTAATACTCTTTGCTAATGTGGGTATAGAGGTGGGGCGTCACAACTTGGTATCAAAGTTGAGTTCAGAACAAAATATGATAAACACAGAATAGATGCACATATTCCGGTACATCAAAGTGTATAAGTGATACAAATCTTTGAACCATCGTGCCTCTATTCCTTTTGTGCCTTGGTGGTAGATAGAATGTGGGAATACGTCTAGGAATGCATTTTGTTCCGCAGTATTCCACATTTGAAATGACATCTACCTTGTGAATAATCTTGTTCTTATCTTAACTTTCAGCGTATGGCTGGAAGAGGTGGAGGACGACGTTCGGGTGCTGGGCAATCCAGTGGCTCACATCCGGATGGCGTTTATATGTCTGCTGATCAGTTTTTGGAATTGTTTAGGAGCACTCAGCCTCCAGTTCCTCCTCGAGTATCTCCACCTCGCAAGTCTGCCTTTGCATGTCAGTGCAGTGACTTTTCTCATCTTGGAGGAAAGCCGTTTAAGGGCTCCGAGTCTGTTCTTGAAGTCCAAGCTTGGTTTCGCACGTGCGAGTGTATTCTCTCTCGCATGGATCTTTCTGACCATGACGGAGTTCTTATAACTTCTAGCTTATTACAAGAACATGCTCTTGATTGGTATGAGCTTCTTGTAGCCAAAATTGATGAGTCTACTCTTTCTTGGACTCAGTTTTGGGGACGATTCGAACTCAAGTTCGTTCCTGAATCTGAAAAAGTTTTATTGACTCGTCGCTTCCTTGAGTTGAAGCAAGGGAAGTCTTCTGTTTCTGAGTATGTTGCATCATTCGAGGCTTTGTCTAAGTATGGTCTTGAATTCATTAGCACTTCTTATAAGAAGAATTTGAAGTTCGTTTCTGGTCTTAAGAAATATCTTAAGAAGTCTTTGTTGCTCCAACTTAAGCTTTCTTTTGAGGAGTTGGTAGATTCTGCACTTCATCTTGAAACCGTCGAGAAGGAGTGTGATAGTGGTGATGATGTTGAGGTTCGCAAGAACCCTAAAAAAAGCAGTCTCCATTGGATGAGCGGGAATTTTTTCCTTCCAAGAAGAAAAAGCCCGTTGAATCTGATTCTCAGTCTCAGCCTGCTGGAACGCTTTCCATTCGGAAGTGTTTCAATTGTGGTTCTCCTGATCATATGATTCGAGTTTGTCCTAAGCCTCTCTTCTTCCTCTATTGCAAGAAGGAAGGCCATCGTAGTTCCACTTGTCCCATTGCTCTGAATAATTCTCCATCTGGCAAGTTAAATGTTACAGATGCTTCTGGAGGTTCTTCTCGGGGATAAGGTATGTCTCCATCTATTTTGGTAGGTTTCTACTTTTCTTTGTGATTCGATTTCCAATTTGATGGCATCAGTTTATTTCTTTAATCCCTCATGATGAGGAAAGTGTTGTTTCTCTCATTCTTTTTATTCCCGAAAGGGGGATCGTGTTGCCAATGCATTTAGTTGTAAGCAACAAGTGATTGTTTCTTTGTTGATGTCCGAATGGAATGATCTTTTTACCAAGTTCATCGGACGTTTTGTTGTACTTCATTTTGTTGAGCTTTGGTTCATTTGACGTATTGTTGCACCACGTCGGTGTTTCGAATTATTTTGAGCTTAGGAATCCATAGAATTCTATGAGCAAACAAGTTAGGGCTTATCCTTTCATGTACTTTATTGGTGAACTTCTTATTCTGTTATTCTTATGTGTTGATATATTTTTGGGTTGTTACTCTTTATTTTCTTCTTAAGAATTGCGAGGACGCAATTTCTTTAAGGAGGGGAGTCTGTAACAACCCGCATATTTATCGGTTGTATATTTAAATATTTTATTTGAATATAACGTCGTTTGTCGGATTATAGTCCAAAATGCTACTTTCTGCAAAAGGTCAAATTGGGACTCAAGACCACCTCCATTGAGTCCAAAATGGCGTTTGCGATCTTTTTGAGTATAAGCTTTGATATGTTTGGTGTAAGTTGAATTTTGCAACGTTTTCTAGTTGGGTTTTGGGTTTGGGTTCAGCCCACTAGCTAACTTAATACCCTAACTCAGTCCTCTCCTCTCTATTCACTCATTCCCACTCCTCAAACTCGAGCTCCAACTGAAAATGGTGGAAAGGAAAGGGAATTAGAAACTCCAAGCCCTACTTTCTCTTGCTAGCTCATATTCTTGCTCCAAAATCAAAGAGAAGCTATTGGTAAGCCTCCTCTTCATCTTCTCCAACTCTTTCTCCTTTAATTTCAGAAGTTTCCTAAACCTAACTTAGGAAATACTTGTTTTGATCTTAGATTGAAGCTAGTAGAGTTGAAGTGGAGAGTAGTTGATCTTTTCCTTGCAATTGAGCTTCTTCTTCTTTTTTGTTTTAGGGTAAAAGGTGAGATTTTTATCTCACATCTATGCTTATATCTATCTTTGATTGTTGGGTATGAATTCCTAACACTTGTTCATATGCACTTGCTTTTGGTTTGGATTGAATTGGTGAATATCCAAATTTTTAGTGTTTGGGTTCAATTCTTTAAAGATCCTAACTTTGATGTTTGAACATGTTTTTGGTGGCGAATCGGAGAGCTAATGGAGCTGGGATATCAATTGGCTAAGGCTCCTTAGGTCCATTGCTCGACCGGTTGCGTTTTGGAAGAGTTTGCACTTGGATGAAATAGGGCAGGAATTGGAGAAACTTGCAGTTCGGCCGACCGAACCCCTGGGCCAGTCGACCGAGCTGGAGCCCGAAACATTTCTGGCATATTTCGGTCGACCGACTCAGGGAGTCCGGTCAACCGACCTGCTCCTATTCCCCTGTTTTTCCTACTTTGCCTATTTGTCTGTGATTCCAACTTTTATCGATCCACATTGATTCCAATTAGTTGTTTATGCATATTTGACCTTGATGATTCCTTTTTGACTTCATCCACGGGTTTTTATAAAATAATCCCTTTAAATTGCATTAAAAGCTCGTTTCTCCAGTTTATAAATTCTATTTAAAACACACACGGTTTCGCACTCCGAGCGAAGTGGGAGGAGAATCAAATGATTAATAAAACGCGTGCAATGAACACGTGCGTTCATCGTCTCAGTTAATTCCCAATCTATTCGTTTGAACGTTTTGACCTTTGTGTCTGGTTTACCGATGAGATGAGGTAAACTTTGTACTACTTTGAGTGTGAAATTAACTAACGGATAGTAAACCGTTTAGTGCGAATGGATGGTTATGGGACTCACGTTACCACTTTTCGGATTCATTTCTGGGAGTTTGTGACACATGTTGCCTTTGGTATAGTGTCTTCGGACTATCTCCTTCTGGCTTGTTGCCTTTAATATCGCTTTTGGAGTTGGTCCTTTGCCCCGGCTCGAGATATATTTGGGGTTATCGGTTACCTTTAGTATTGCTTTCGGAGTGGTTTTTCTTCACCACCGCTCGAGAGATATTGGAGTGGTTTCTTCACCACCGCTCATGAGATATTTAGTTTTGTTGCAATTAAAATTTTCTGATGTTTCATTGATATGTATATTCCCTAGGTATCGCTTTTCGGTGTTGGTCTTTTCGAGCCGCACGATCTATAGCGATTACCTTGTGGAACTTGTGTTACCTTCATTGGTATTTGTTATTGCCTTTTTGGCTTGTTTTGAGATATTCATATCCTTTGTTTGTTGTGTTGCCGATGATATGAGGCTTGTTATGACATGATTCATCTTTTGTTAGATGATTGTGTTATCTCTTTTAGAGATATTTGATATACATTGTGACCTTGCAGGTTATTGTTGTTCAGTTTATCTAACTGATTTCTTTAGCTAGACTGACCCGTGTATTTTATACTCGGGTCAGACCGAGATGTTTCAGGTTAGGTGCATTTGGACTTAGCCTATTTTTCTTCCGCATGGACTATCCAGCTTGTTCCTTTTTGTTAAAGCTTTATGTGTAGTCCTTTTTGTTGTAACTCTGATATATGTATTCTTTTGGATTTGCCTATTTATTGTGGTTTGCTATACCACTTGACATGTTTCAGTTTGTATACTCTGTATGTATAAGTATATGTGTATATGATGATCCACTGTTCTGTGATGTATATTACAATTGAGTTGTTATATTCTGTTCTGAAATATCCTCTCGCCACATATGGTTTTGTTTTAAGTATTCATTGGATATGTTGATCTGCTAGGTAGGGCAATTGTCAATGTATTCAATAGATAGTTAAAGCAAGGCTATAGATGGTTGCTCCTATCCAGCCTTATTCTCCGTATTAACAGACGGTATTATCTTCTAATACTCTTTGCTAATGTGGGTATAGAGGTGGGGCGTCACATGAATTGTTTTAACTTTAAAACAACTTGGACCTAAAAGATGGCGTTTTTGATTTCGATGAGACTGGGATCGGGTTTCCAGATTTGGATATCCGAAAACCACATCGATCTAAATTATCGATAGATCGTAAATCTCAAGTGAAGATGAAGATTCAGAGTGCAAGGGTTATCGTCGTTAACTCTGAGGGTGATTACAAAATGAGTGTAACGAGATAATGCCTTCGGTTTCGTTCGAACCCGGAACGAACTTGTATGGATTGAATGCTTTCAGAACATCGTCGGGTGGACATTGAGCATTCTAAAAGATGTGTTCTCTAAAGTTAATCGTAGCATCAAGCCTCATCAACCGGGAATGGCTAAAACAGGGGAGGTGTGGCAAGGCTAAGTGGGTAGCACCCAAGTAGGACGAGATTAACCCCTGTCAAAAGGCTGAACAACTACCGAGGTTGTCTTGTTCGGGACTGTCCAGTAAGGGATGGTTCCAACCTTGTCTTGAAGAGGATTTAGGGTGGATCCTCGGTATGGTGATCTAGGCCACTTACTGTGACGGGCGGTACCCCAGTAGCCCTGCCATTGTATGGAATCCAATCTCCAATAAGTGCCGTACGTTTTAGTTATACCCAACTATGTTGGAATGTGAGATGTAAGCATTCCAGCTATTTCTGTATTTTATTTGAAAACCCTAGACCCTATTATAATATCACTGGATTTCCTATCAAATGTTTTTGTTAGCGTAAGGTAAAAACTTACCCATGTTTACGTGTGGGAAGTCTTACGTGATACCTTTTGTTTTTAAAGATTTTTTCAAAGTTAAGCAACTTTAACCTGTTACTCACACCAGACCCATGTTTGACCTGGAGTTTATCTTCTTTTTTCTTAAACTCTTGGGTACTCAAATTTTTTACGAGTACCCAAGGGATTCAGGTTAGCTTTGACGAATTGTGGAGGAGCAATGGAGCAGGAGCCTTCAGCATTGTAGATATATATAGTGTTCCGCTGTGTGATTTCTGAGTCGATTGTTTATGTTGTATTTGAGTTGTAATAACTAGACAGGTGTTTATAACTGTCTATTATGTGTTTATAACTCTGATAAATGTTGTATACAATGTAATATTTTATGTGATTAATATAATTTATTCGTTCTACTGTTGAGATTTTGATTTGTTTCTTTCTTTCTTCTCTATCTTTCTCTTTTCTATACCTTTCTTTCTTAAAGATGATGCATCTTTCTATGGAGAGAAAGACTGGTCGTCACAATTATACTATTGTCCGTACTTGATCTGCAGACTACATGATCATCTCTTTAGGCTGCTTGCCTAGCCTATCTTCGAGTCTAATTTGTCCAATCAGTTTGGATATGGCCGGGTCAAAAGGCTGAATAACACTTTCCTCCAAAGTATGTCTTGTTTCAGACATGACGTTGCTTAGTTTCCTGGACAGTCATTATCTTTATGCCGAATTGTCTTTCTAACGATTCGTATCTCTCTATTTGTTGTTATGCTTGCTCGATATTCGTCGGCATAAAACCAAAGTGTAATCCCCAGTATTTGTCGATGTTCGGTTCTGTTGAGTTGGTTGACTGAGTTAGTGGGTCTTGGATATCCGTAGTGACTTCTTTTCTCGAAATCCAGGTGAGAATTCAATTTCTGACGATTCAAGAAATCGAATGTTGGGAAAGTACACATGCGTGTTCATGTACACACTTCATTAATAGCTCCCTAACACATTCACATGCTTACGGGTCACTGGTAATTCCACATAGTTAAAGTGTAGTTGCAGTGCAATTTTCAATTTTTTTCTCTAAAATAGGGGTTCGGTACCAATCCCCTAGATCGGGGATCGATATCGATCCCTTTGTTTTTAAACACTTAGACACTTTGGGCTTTAAGATAGTGGCCTACTATTGTATACAAGTTAAATGACTTAGCTTAATCTCATCACTTGTTTCATTTATCTTTTAATCGAACCGATCCTCATTTCCCTTGCTCAAGCCATTGCCTATCTTTGAGTTCAACACTTCCAACATATCTTCCATCGATCCATCCCCTCCCCTAAGAGATTCCATCTCCCACCTTGTTAGAAGCCTTCACCATTACCCTAAATAAAATTTTCTCTTGATTTTTCTAACTCAATTTCAGATCCAAACTAGAACCCATATTGTTCTCGTCCTCTTTGAGTCAATTCGACTCTTCGCCTTGTGTTTGTACTTGATTTCACATGTAAAGGTGGATTTTATACTGGCGTGTGATATAAGGTTTTATCATGATGAGACGATGGGATTATTCAAGTTGGTGCTTGTATAGGAGTAGAACGGTGTGAGCCAAGGAGTAGTGAAATAACGAAGGGATTAGTTGCAGGAATGGTTGAGTGGTGAATGACACTGGGATTGGTTGGTGTGTATGATCATCTTGACATACATAAGCATGGGGATCGGTTGGCATGGCACTAGAAATGGATGGAGTTAAGTGATGGAAAACGATCGGTGATGACATACAATCGGTTATATTTTTTGAAGTTGGGATAGGTTAAATCATGGTGGGATCGGTCATCTGCTAAAATAAGGGATCGGTATGATTTGGAGCTTGGGATCGGTTATAGGCATATGGAGTTTGAAATGGCATAGGGCAACACTGCCTAGGTGAGGAATTGGGTATGATCCCTTTGTTTAAGGGGATTTAGTCATTTTTTAGTTTGGTTCGAGCACAATTAAACTTTAGGACATGACCACGTGAACTTATTTGCATGAATGAACCCAAAACCTTATTTAGGAGCATGAGCATGTAAAATAAACTTGGATATGAATATTTTTGAACTTTGATACTCGCATAAGATCTCAAACTTGAACTTGAACTTGAATATGCCTATCATACGGACTTAAATAAACTTGAACGCAAAGATCATACTCAATTATGCTGATAACTGATCCCGAAGTTTATGTGAAATCCGCAACCATCGATTTGAAAATTGGTTAGGACGGTCAGCTAATTGAAATTAATAATCGTTTTAATTAATGATATTTAAAAATAATTAATCATTTGAATAATGATATTTGAATTTAATTAATCATTTTAATAAATGATTGTTTTAAATTTAATTAATTGTTTTAACTGATGATTTTTAGAATTTCGTTAAATCATTTTAAATAATGCTGTTTTATAATTAAATAAATCATTTCAACAATGTTGTTTTAGTTAATTGTTTTAGATAATGAGTTTGAATTTAATTAATCCAAATAATTTATGATTATTTTAACTTAATTAACTTGTTTTAATTAATGAAATTTTAAATTACTTATCATTTTAATTAATGATGTTTGAAATCAACTATTCATTTAATTTATGATTATTTGAATTTAATAAAAAAAATTAATTAATGATATTTAAAGTCACTTAATTGATTTAATAAAGGTGATTTAAGTAAATTAACTAATATTATAAAAAATTTCTTTAATAAACTGATTTAAAATTAACAAACTGATTTAATAAAGATTTAAAAGTTGATTTGCCAATGTTATAAAAGCATTTGAAAATAATTATTTGGATTTGTTTATCTAAAAGAGATTTTAAATATGATTTATTATCTTTTAGGATAATTGATATAGTTTTAAAGTTATAAAAAGGAATTGGAACTCAATTATTGAGTTGTTAAGTTAGATAACCTTCTTGGTGTTCAGTCTGATGTTGGTTTATGCTTTCGGGGTTGCACACTTGAAAAATTATTCTATCAACATTTTAACAATCAGGAACTAATTCTTAAAGTGTTTTACCAATACAAAAATCAAGCAAAAGTTCAGTTCGTTTTTAAAAGTAAAAGTTTGATTTGTTTATAGAAACAAATTATTTCCGTAAAACGAATCACTTATATGGAAATGATATACTTGTATAATTAGCACTAAACATCGAAGAAGTAAACTTGTCGCTATTTCAAAAGTTAAGAGTGATCGTTAGACATGACTTTGAGGTAGCACTATCTTGACATGTCCAGTATTACTATTAACCACTAAAAAGTACAAATTTGAATTCAATGAGTGGTTATAGGTATACAAAACTTAATTTTTGTATACGGTCGTTTTATATCCTCGATAGTTGGTATCTCAGCTATCGGTTACTTTTGCTACTTTATGAACGTCATTCTAAGATGATTTGTTGCTCAATCGAGCTTTGCTATCCTTTATCGAAAATGACTAAACCAAAAGCACGGGAGGAAGCCATGCTATGTGGGGTTGCACCCATTAGGGTATTTTCACATCTCATCTAGTTTGGATTCGGTTGTGCACTTAGATGTGGAAATATACGGATTCTCGATAAGGTCTAGCGGGGTCCGGCTTGAAGGATCCTGAGAAGTGTCATAGAGTAAATGAGCTTCTCAGGGGTATATTACTAGAGGTATTTTCCAAGGGGGTGCACAAGTCATTTTTTGAAAAATTTCCTTTCCTTATTTGATTCGGATCCCGGAATCTGTTTTAGCTTTAAATTGCCACAAGTATTGCCAACTCCTCATCACGGCGTTTAAGTGTTTATTTTGTCCATTTTATCAAGTTTGAACTGTTACTTTATTTACTCCATTCTATCGAGTTTGGACTGCTACTTTATTTATCCCATTCTATTGAATTTGGACTGTTATCTTATTTAGCCCATTCTATCGAGTTTGGAATGTTACCTTATTTAGTTCATTCTATCAAGTTGGACTATTTTCCCTTGTTCTATCCATTCTGTCTAGCTTGGATTTTACTCGGTTTATTTCCATTCTTTCAATTCTGGTTGTTATTATTTACGCTCAATCATATTTGTTCTGATATTATTTTCTACTCTTGCCTGCATGGATGCTATTCATGTGAGGTAAAAATCCATTCCGTGTTAGCGGCATGGTCTCACAGAAATTTTATATATGTTTCCCCTTATTCGAGTTATCTCACGCAGGTATTTCCAGACTGATCTAGGTGTTAATTATTAATAATGCTTGGGTCGGACCGAGTATTTTTCTAGGTTGCCTTTGGTGTTACGGAAATCGTGGAGGGGAGCTGAAGATTCAGCTATCATTGTATTTTATTTTCCACTTTATTTTATAGTATACCTATCAACATTTGTCAGGTTAGGATTTTATTACTGTTCAGCTGATAAGATTTGTTTTAACTCTGATATACTTTGTATTTTTGAAGAGACAGTTTCTACTATCTTTGTTATATTATATATTGTCGATTCCATTGTGAGATTCTATTTTTCTCTGTTTTCTGTTCTTTTCTTTTTATTTACCATAACAATCTGTTCTTTTTGTCGATAGGATGCACGATATTGGAATACAGTGGTAGTGTTCGGTGTCGAATTTCGATGGTCAAAATGGTGGGTCGTTACATTTGGTATCAGAATGCAAGGTTAAACGAGAACCTTAGCTTTGATAGGGTTTGGCTCATTGGAGATAGGGTAAACGACACCCTAGAATGAGTTTGAGAGTATTATATATACGAGAGTGTATTTGTGAATGTTAAAAAAACATATTATGTTAATAGTTCTATTGGGTTTTTATGAATCCTGCTCGAGACCTGGGATGCCACGGTATCGATAGGGGTTCCTAACACTTAACCAAGGCCAGTGGACATGGTATTGAAAATTTTGGCAAATTAAAT
Organism: Allium cepa; assembly: GCA_030765085.1. Classification (NCBI taxonomy): domain Eukaryota; kingdom Viridiplantae; phylum Streptophyta; class Magnoliopsida; order Asparagales; family Amaryllidaceae; genus Allium; species Allium cepa. The sequence continues at coordinate 174,243,610 of CM060932.1, forward strand.
ATGTTGCCTAGGATTATAATTTATATATATAAAGGAATAATTTTCAAAACTTGCATAGTTATAAAGTGAGTTAGTTTAAATGTGATAATATTTATTTATTATCACTATTTTTTGTTCGGTTATGCTTAACTTAAATGAAAAGCATCGACTGTTGTGTGTTGATTGTTAAATTATGCTCGATTTATTTAGGAGCGTTTATCGCTTTGATTTAAAATGAACCCTTTTAGAATTAATTTTCAAAGTTTAACTAAAAGGGTGTTCGAAGAATATGTTAAGTTAAAAAATTCCCCGTTTGATAATTGTGAGTTAAGGATTAAACTTTAATAAAATGTTGTTAATAAAATCTAAATAATGGGATAAGATATTTAAAGAATAAATATTGGAGATAATTCTATTATAAGAAAGAAGGATTATTATAATATGGAATAATTTTTTCATAAAGGAAATTTTATATAGAATTAGTTTGTAAAATGTGTTTAAAAAGCATTTTGGATTTCAATCATGGAGTTTTTAAAAATAATTACGGAGGAATTTTTTAGAAATGAAATAGCTATACTTTTGAAAATATTTAAAAATAGAAAATAGATTGGGCAGTAAAATTCGAGATGAAATGCATTTTCTTTAGGATAATTAGGAGAAAATTCTTTCGATTAGTTTTGTGATAATCTAAATAATTTTCTAAGTGACGATCAGATGTTTGCTTAGGTAAACTAGTGGAATACTTAGTAAATTATTCTCAATATCATAATGTGATCGAAATGAGTTCAAGTCCGAATAAACCCAAAGTGAGTTTTAATAAACAAATTGTCTGAAGTTATTATATATAAAAATATATGAGTATGCTTTCAAAGATAAGTTTTGAAATTAAGAACCGGGTGTTCAACTTTTAATTTCCCTAAAAAGGAGATCGATTTAATAATAAAAAGTATTTCTAATAAGAGATTGTTTTGACAATTAAGATTTTTCCCATAGAGAAGATATGAGATAAGATATGGGATAGTTCAACACGTGTTTAAATAGGGTTAAATGAAACAAGAAGGTTTGGATAAACATTGTTTTATTTAAATCATATAATTGTTTAAAACATCTAAGTAGTATGAACTACTCGTTGACTGGGTCAACCCATAAATATTATTTTGTTTAAACACTCTAAGTTAAAATGGTTAATAGGTTGACTCGGTTTTAAGAAAACTGAAATTTGATTTGATTTCCATCTAGATCTTTGAAAAAGTTAAAATAAAATTTGTTTGAACTCTTAGGGCATAAAAGAGTATTATACAAGTAAATAAAGGGAACAAGTTATGATTTGATGTTTTATAAAGAAATAATTTTATAAGGTATTTTAAAAATTGGTTGAGAATTTATGAAATAATTCATAAATAAATAATTTTGGTATTGAATAAAATACTAAGTAAAATAACAAATGAATTACAAATTAATATAATTAACACAACTAATAAAATATAGAGTATAACTTTCCATTTTGTCCGAACTAGTTTGGATAATGTTCTAAGCAATAATAAATGGCTAATGAGCAAAATTGTAACGACTCGAAATTTTCGACTCCGAAAATTCGACACTAATACGTTCTCTATAGAAGTGCCAAGCAATCGAACGCCGGAAATTCCAGATTGTTAAGGTAAAGAAGAAAAGAGGTAGAAGAAGAAACAGAAACAATAGCATTGAATCTCACAATCGCAGCGGAACAAAATATAATATCAAATAACAACATTTATACTAAGGAAAGCTGTAAATGTCAATTTACATACAATATCATAGTACAGTCATTCACGAATAAACTGGACAGTTATAATTAACTTGCCCTTAAATACATACTACACAGACCCTAATACACAGTGGAATATACTCCATACGTTTCTACCATCCAGCTCGCCTCCTGAACTCCAGATCGTCCTGACATGAAAATGTATAATACTCGGTCTGACCCGAACATTACAATAACGTAACACTTGAGTCAGGCTAGAAACCAGCGTGAGTAAACCCATATAACATGAAATACTATGTTATAAAACTTCTTTGAAAACCAGGTAACTCATATATCAGACGAGTTCTTATCTTGATATAATCAAATACTTATTTCACAAAATTATATCCAAGTATCATTACTTAGTTAAATTGTCCGGTTTACTTAATTTATTCCATTCCATCCTATTTGACTTTACAAATCAAATCTATAAGGAATTATAGATTACTAATTGAAGTGGTTCGGGATATTGCTGATATCCGACCCCGATCTCTTCGAATTCAATGGCATCTTTTAAACCAAGTTGTTTAAGTAAAACAATTTAATTCAAATCAGAATATCATATTCACACAGCAATTTCATCACAGATAAATAACTCACATTTATCACAGTTCAACTCAGGCATTGAACATCACCGAACATTACAAGTTAACAGACTAAAGATATTAATCAATCCAAACATTCAATATAATTAATCATCCATAAGCAAGGTTAATTAATCACACAATTTATAATTAATTTAATTTACACCAAATAAATTAATTACTTAACCCTTATTAATTGTTATCAATTAATTACAAGCCATTTGTTATTATTTTTATTAATTGTTGGAATTAATTAATTATCCTTTATTTACTTAAGATCCTAAATAATTAAAAGCATAAAACCATTTATTAAAATTTACTTAATTATCCTTTAAGTTTTATTTACAATCCTTGGAATTAATTCATTATTAGCATATAAAATAACTAAGATCCTTAAATTAATAATAAAAACATTTTACTTTCTCTAACCATCTACTTTACAACTCTATTTAATTTTATTTAAACAAACTTAGGAATTAGATAAAGTAATGGACAACAATAAAATACTTTAAACTTAATTAATTTAAGTTAAAATAAATTTTTATATAACTTTTAACTAACTCAAATATTTAAATTAAGCATTAATCATATTAGAGAAATTGATTAAGAAAATTGTTCTTAAAAAACTTGTTTTGTTTTTAAACTTTAAAAACCTTGTTAAATCAATTTCCTTTCCAAAAACACTCAGGCCCAATCCCAAAAATCTTGATCAAAAGCTCAAGCCAAAACACAAACTTTCCCAACCTTCCTCCTTCTTCTTCCCTTCTTTAAAAACTTGGCCATTCACTCGTGATTAACACGAGCCCGAACGAAGCCATCCCTTATGCAAACCCGAGACAAAACTCTTTCTTCTGCATCCCTTCTTATGCCTGATCCTGACCTCTTCTATCAAAACCACTGATACCCATGCACCATGCACATGCACAAGGTGACGGAGCCACTCTGGCCATCAGCGATGGATTCACCAAGTCGCCATCATCTTGCTTGTTCGTCCCGACCACCCAGGACTTGGATCCCACCTTCAAATCGAAATCGAGAAGAACGAAAACACTGGGACGAAACCGATTACCCCAAAAACCTCCTCGTCCCGCCGCCTCAGATCATCTGAACCCACGTGCTCACGCCTGGAGCCGCACCATATCCTCCTCTTCCTATTCGCCCACCTTCGAGCAAGTCTGAAGCCACCTCGACGTTTCATTAAACACGTGAACATCGTCGAACCCAACCGGTTCTTAAACCCTACAATGACACCGCTCCATCGCCTCATTGAACTGGAAGACTTCCAACCAATTTTTCCAAGCTCCTCGACCCACGAGCGTGCTCCAGCCACAACCCCGAGGCCACTGAACTTCGCGACCACCAGAAATCGATGAAAACCCCATTTCCGTTCATCTTTTAATTACTCAGAAAATATTAACTTAAAAATCTTGTTATTATTGTTAAAAATCATGGTTTTAATAGGCGAAACAGATTATATAAGAAAATCTTGAAAACATGAAAATCGAATTTTAAGATGATTTGAGTTTTTACTGATCCTTCTTCCTCCCAGTAAAACCACTTATTAATTATTCCTAAAAACATTTTTAAAAATAGAATTTAGTTATTTCAAACATTTTCCCCTAAAGATCATAACCCGAAAGAGAATGAGAGAAGAGGATTTGAATTTTGAACTTATTTTTAGTCTGTATAACAAGAACAGAGGCATGCTATCTATGCACAGGTATGTAGGTGTATATATACCATGCAAACAAAATTACACATCCATGCAAAACATTTCACAACACTATTTCCATGATTTATCACGTACAACAGATAATAAAGAAATTTTGGTTTTTAAAAAAATGAATGTTTACTCACCTTTGATTGAACAGAGGGGTAGGAATTTGAAACTACAACCTGATCTTTGATCTGATCTTGGTCTATTGTTTGAGTTGAAATTTGAACTTGAATCTGGCTTTGCTTGTAAGTCGTATATTTTTTTCTCTGATTTTATTTTGGTTTTTTTCAGTTTTTATTTTTCTTTGATTTTCAAAAGTGAAGAAAAGAAAGAATTTTTTTGATATTTATACAAAAGTTATAAAAAAGAAAGAAAACAACTTATCTTGACACTTGTAATTTGGATGTTATACTTAGCTTACAATTGTCTTAATGCATGTATTTCTTTTTATATATATTCTAATATTATGTTTATATTTTAAATTATACATTTTCTTTTTACTTATTTGATATAATTTCAAAGAAATAATATAAACCTATTTCTTTACTCTTATTTTAGCATAAGTTATTTATACTTTAATTAATAATTATATATATTAGTGTAAAAATTTAATGTTTAGTTATAAATTATTTTTGGGATTTTGAAAATAAAAATTTAACTTTGGAAGAAATAAAATATCTTATGTGAATTTTTTGATATTATATAAATATATCCCCACTTTTTACAAACTTCCATATATTTTACTTCTCATGGCATATAAATATATATACACACACTTGTATACTGGTATATGTATACACTTAAAATTTCCAACATTAAAAGGTTTGCATATATCTATTTATATATATTTATTAATTTACTATAAGATTTATCATTTTTAGAGATTTATAATTCAACATTTATCATAGTTTCAAATCCATTTATAAATATATCCAGATATTTTTAATTACCAAAATTTATTTGTTCAACTAATAAATCAGTATTTTAATAATTTAATCCAGTTAATATGCAATTAACAAATGTCCAAATATTCGGGTTGTCACATTCCTTCCCCCTTTAGAACTTTTCGTCCCCGAAAAGGAATGAAGCAATAATTTTAATTACAATGCTTATTATCAGTTAAATTATTCTTAAACATCTTTAACTCTTAACTCCTTTTATTTAAAAATTTTTTTTAAAACACTTTAAAATTTTACATAATATTATCAAAATAGTTTTATAAAAATACTTACTATAACTCGATGTCTCAACGAGTCTATCCTTGTTCTCATAGAAATTCGGTCATACGTTGATCAGGCGTAGGACTGAAAATCTATAAGTACTTAGCAGACCTATTTTCAACACCCAGTGAAAATACTAAGAAAACTTTTATGAAAATATAGAAAACGTTTTGGTGAGAATGCTCTAGAAATCATCACCCCCTCCATGGTCGCAGTTAGCTCAATGATTACGTCGCCATCACGGCAAAACCATAGAAAGCTGTAGGCATCTACACCCCTCGATTACACCATGGAACCGCCACAGATCGCAGCTACATCCAAGGTTACGTCACTGTCATTGCAAAAGCCCATGTAACTATGGGCATCAGCTCCCTCGAATTTCGCTGCCAAATGAAACTTCTCCACACAGACCACATATATCGCAGACTACATCAGTCGAGTCCCAATGTAGCCTATAGGCACTCACTGCCATACAACTTTCGCTATATCTTCATAGATCGCAGTCTACCGATGTTACGTCACTCTTCCAGTGAAATCAAACGTAGATCTTAGGCAATCACTACCTCTCGACTTCCGCTATGGTGCGTAGTAGATCGCAGTTACACCGAGTTACACTGTCGTCACAGCATGACCCAATGTCTCTATAGGCATCAGCTCCCTCGACTTTCGCTACCCCAACTACAATCCTCAAGAACTTCTTTTTGTCCGAACATCCTCTTAGGATCAAATTTAGAAACCCCATTAGGGCTCAAGGCAGAACCATCCGTGGATCTCCTACTAGAAGTCTCAACTCTAATAGGAGTGCCTTTTCCACATAGCATTCTCAAAACATTTAATACTATACACATATAGTATTTTTCAAATAATACACTTATATGTATCATATATAAATCTCCTTTTACACAAAATTGATATCTCAAAATCGATAGTTTCCAAACTTGGCTTTCCGAATTCCCAAAATTGATTTTTTTTCCAAAAATCAAAAGTCTTTCATAATCAATGGGTTCCAAAAACCCTTTTCCCAATTTCATAAAAACATTTATATATATAGATATAGATATAAATTTATTCGTTTGACTAGAACAAAATATTTTTGGATCACTTCCTATTTAAATAAATTCCTTTTACACTACAAATACTTTTCAATGATCTATTCTTCTAGTTATAGATTCAACAAGGAGAGTTTATCATATATAACAAATATATATATATATATATATATATACATACTTCATTTTTGATAAATCAAATATCCAAGTTTGATTTCTTTTATAAAGTTATTTACCACCTTACTTACTTTTCATAAAGTGAATTCCGATTATAGAGATATCCAACTTCCACTGTTATTCATCATATATTTCAAAATATATTTTCTATTTCAAAAATCATTTTTACATTTCTTTTCAAAATTTTCAATATCTATTTCATTCAAGCATGTATGACGTACATATATCATCCATACGCAATCATCAAATCCGATCGCTCACTAATCACACAATTTCACTTCCGAACTAGTATCGTCCACCCGACTTCCTAGTGCGGACTTAGTTCTGGTTTCTTGATCACAAACCATCATTCTCCTTGCATAGTTATAACTATGGTAGAGAATTCCCAGAATCAATCAAAAATCCATATCCAGGGTTCGCCGTCGAAAATCAAGTGAAAATCCCAACTCGGATCGATATATTATCTCGAAATTCTGTGCTCGAATCTGGATCAATTTGCTATGCGAAAAGAATAATATACATACATCCTACGTATTTACCTCCATTGACTATCAGCTAAACCAATTTTCTTTTTATCCACATTCATTTCTATTCACTTATTCATAATTGCTTCAATTTCTATTTGGGTTATCACTTCAATTACAAATCTTGTGCACTCTGACCAACTTGGATTTAGAAAATAGCTTGAAATGTTTAAAATAGATAAGTGTTGCAAAATAGTAATTTGTTTTCAAAATAGTTGTAAAATAGTATTAGATAGTTTGGGTTTAAGAAAAGAAAGGTTGTATAGTAAATAGCTAGGGAAAATAGATTTAAAGCAGTTTATATTAAAACAATTTACTTGAAAATAGTCTCAGAGTCAAACTGGTTCAATTTTCCAATCTCCCATTCCAATCAAATTTTCAATTTCCACTTGCTTTTAAATTGAATCAATTCCAATTCAATTTGAATTAACTACAATTCCTATCCCAAATTCAAATCATTTTCATTTGAATTTAAACTTATTCTACTTCAATCTCACTTCCAATTAATTCAATTCAATTTTCCATTTGAATTAATTTCAATTCCAATCTCAACTTTAAAACATCTCGAATTACATAAATTTGAGTTAAATTTCAAATGTGGATTTAATCCCTTAAATCAAATTAACCTTTACTTTTAATGTAACAACCTAAGTCTTTAAACAATTTAATTCTGAGTCTAAATTTCTAATATTCATTTAAATTATCTTTACTAATTTATCTTAAGGTTCAAGTAAAAGTTCAAATCCTTTAAACAATTTAAATCTTAAGTTCAAAGTGATTTCATTCCCATAATTTCAATTTCATTTCTAAAAATCAAAATCATTTAAATGGTTTCAAAATAAAGTTTTATTTCCATATTATTTCTGCAATGGATGTATATTATATCAATCCACTTCTTAATTTATTCAAAATAATTCCATTCACAATTTCATTTGCTAATAACAATAGGATGATAGCAGGATATGTCAAAGTAAATAAACAACCAAATTATCCAAAACATCCATCCATAGCATCCATTACCCATTTCCAGAACTCAAACCCGTTTTGAGATCACACATCACACCCTTTCAATTCAACCCATCTAACTTCCCTACGTTAAATTTCAATTTCATCTTGAAATTCCCAATTCGGGTTATTTGTTCTAAACTTATTTAACTTCCCCTAAGTTAAATTCAAATCACTTAATCCCGTCAACGTTACTCAATTTGAATTCTCCACTTCAAATTTTAAACTTCTTATCGATATCCTTTCCCACTTATAAGTTCAAAAACTTATTTCTCTTTGGGTTTTTATATCACATTTTAGGGGGAAAAAATTCAAAATTCAACACTAAGTGTTCACCTCAAAACTTTGATATTATGTATATCCCACATGTATACATACTTATTTCCTTTGCATACCAAGTTATACTTTCAATTTTAAACCATTCTTGTTTTTAATTCAAACAAATTCCTTTAAAAAAATTAAAACAACTCTTGTTTAAAAATAAGATTCCTACATTTAAAAATATTTCGAATAATATTATTTATTATATCTTTTAACACTTTGAAACAAGTTCAATTCCAAATTTCTTGGACTTAGATTTTAAAATTTCACAATTTAAATTCATTCCAATTTACAATTCACACTTATCTAAATGTTTAGTTTCTTGAAACATTTCATTCTGCTTTATCATTATTTATTTTAGAAAAATAAACATCCCTTTATTAAGATACAATGCCCAATTTATAATAATTATCATATCTAGAAATCATATACGCCATATATTCCATAATCATTTGCTGGAAAATGAAAACAAGGTAACTTATTTCAATACTTTGGAAAATTCTTTTAAAATTTTCTAGGATTTAAATTCAGTTTTGAATCCATTTTTAGCTCAGTTTATCTTCATAGTTAATCCTTACCCAAATCCTTATTTGGTTTTATTTCTATTACCACTTAATTCTTATTATTATATTTTATTTCAATAATCAACAACCAATTACCTCAATATATTGTAATAATTAGAAAAATTATTGCTTTATATATCAAAATATAAGATTATATAAAAACTACCTTTAAAACCGTTTTTCAAATCATTATATAGCAAAATAACAAGTACGCCCTCATATATATTACACTCAACTTATTCTAGGGTACTACGGACCTTATCCTTAATGAGTAAACCCACCAGAGCCAAGGTTCTCGCTTGACCTTCACCTCTGATATCAAATGTAACGACCCGAAATTTTCGACTTCGAAAATTCGATACTAATACGTTCTCTGTAGAAGTGCCGAGCAATCGAACACCGGAAATTCCTGATTGTTAAGAGTAAAGAAGAAAAGAGGTAGAAGAAGAAACAGAAACAACAGCACAGAATCTCACAATCGCAGCAGAAAAATATATAATATCAAATAACAGCATTTACACTAAGGAAAGCCGTAAATGTAAATTTACATACAATATATCAGAGTAAAATCATTCACGAATAAACTAGATAGTTATAATTAACTTGCCCCGACTCTAACACACAACGGAATATACTCCATACGTTTCTGCCATCCAGCTCGCCTCTTGAGCTTCAGATCGTCCTAACCCGAAAATTTGTAATACTTGGTCTGTCCCGAGCATTACAATAAAGTAACACATGAGTCAGGCTGGAAACCAGCGTGAGTAAACTCATATAACATGAAATACTACGCTATAAAACTTCTTCGAAAACCAGGGTAACTCGTATATCAGATGAGTTCTTATCTTGATATAATCAAATACTTATCTCACAAAATTATATCTAAGTACCGTTACTCGGTTTAAATGGTCTGGTTTACTTAATTTGTTCCATTCCAGCCTATTTGATTTTACAAATCAAAACTATAAGGAATTATAGATTACTACTCATAGTGGTTTGCTGATATCCGACCCCGATCTCTTCAAATTCAATGGCATCTTTTAAACCAAGTTGTTTAAGTAAAACAATTTAATTCAAATCAGAATATCATATTCACATAGAAATTTCATCACAGATTAATAACTCACATTTATCACAGTTCATCTCAGGCATTGAACATCACAGAACATTACAATTTAACAAACTAGAGATATTAATCAATCCAAACATTAATTATAATTAATCATCCATAAGCAAGGACATAATCACACAATTTATAATTAATTTGATTTACACCAAATAAATTAATTACTTAAACCTTATTAATTGTTATTAATTAATTACAAGCCATTATTATTATTTTAATTAATTATTGGAATTAATTAATTATCCTTTAATTACTCAAGATCTTAATTAATTAAAAGAATAAACCCATTTATCGAAATCATTTACTTAATTATCCTTTAATTTTTATTTAATACCCCTTGGAATTAATTCATTAGTAGCATAAAATATCTTTAAATTAATAATTAAAAACATTTTACTTTCTCTAACCCTCTACTTTAAAACTCTATTTAATTTTATTTAAATAAAGTTAGGAATTAGATAATGTAACGGACAATAATAAAATACTTCTAACTTGATTAATTTAAGTTAAAATAAATTATTATACAACTTTTAACTAACCCAATATTTAAATTAGACATTAATCACTTTAAAGAAATTGATTAAGAAAATTGTTCTTAAAAAACTTGTTTTGTTTTTAAATTTTTAAAACCTTGTCAAATCAATTTCCTTTCCAAAAACATTCAGGCCCAAGCCCAAAAATCTCTGTCAAAAACTCGAGCCAAAACAAAAACTTTCCTAACCTTCCTCCTTCTTCTTCCCTTCTCTAAAAACTTGCCCATTCACTCATGACTAACCCGAACCCGAATGATTCCATCACTTACGCAAACCCGAGACAAAACTCTTTCTTCCCCGTCCCTTCTTATGCCTGATCCTCACCTCTGTTATCAAAACCACAGATACCCATGCACCATGTACATGCACAAGGCAAGGGAGTCACTCCAGCCATCATCGATGGCTCCACCAAGTCGCCACCGTCTTTCCTGTTCATCCCGATCACCCAGGACTTGGATCCCACCTTCAGAACGAAATCGGGAAAAACGAAACCCACTGAGAGAAATCGATCACCCAAAAACCTCCTCGTCTGGCCGCCTTAGATCATCTGAACCCACATGCTCGTGCTTGGAGTTGCGCCAGACCCTCCTCTTCCTATTCCCTTACCTCCGAGCAAGTCCGAAGCCACCTCGATGTTGCATTAAACCCGAGAAAATCGTCGAACCCAACTGGTTCTTAAATCCTACAATGACACCGCTCCATTGCCATGTTGAACTGGAACACTTCCAACAAACTTTTCCAAGCTCCTCGACCCACGAGCATGCTCCAGCCATAACCCCGAGGCCACTGAACTTTGCGACCACCAAAAATCGATAAAAAGCCCCGTTTCCGATCATCTTTCATTTCCTCCCAAAATACTAACATAAAAATCTTATTATTATCGTTAGAAATCATTGTTTTAATAGGAAAAATAGATTTTATAAGAAAATATTGAAAACATGAAAATCGAATTTTAAGATGATTTGAGTTTTCACTGGTCTTTCTTCCTTCCAGTAAAACCACTTACTAATTATTCTTAAAAACATTTTTAAAAATGGAACTTAGTTATTTCAAATATTTTTCCCTAAAGATCATAACCAGAAAGAGATTCAGAGAAGACGTTTTGAATTTTGAACTTATTGTTAGTCTGTATAACAAGAACAGAGGCATGCTATCTATACGCAGACATGCAGGTGCATATATACCGGGCAAACAAAATTACACATCCATGCAAAATATTTCACAACACTATTTCTATGATTTATCACGTACAACAGATAATAAAGCAAATTTGGTTTTAAAAAAATGAATGTTTACTCACCTTTGATTGAACAGAGGGGCAGGAATTTGAAACTACAACTTGGTCTTTGATCTGATCTTGGTCTATTGTTTGAGTTGAAATTTGAACTTGAATATGGCTTTGCTTGTAAGTCGTATATTTTCTTCTCTGATTTTATTTTGGTTTTTTTTCATTTTTTATTTTGCTTTGATTTTCAAAAGTGAAGAAAAGAAAGATTTTTTTTTGATGTATATACAAAAGTTATAAAAAAGAAAGAAAACAACTTATCTTGACACTTGTAATTTGCGTGTTATACTTAGCTTTATATATCTATTTATATATATTTATTAATTTACTATAAGATTTATCATTTCCAGAGATTTATAATTCAACATTTATTATAGTTTCAAATCCATTTATAAATATATCCCGTTATTTTTAATTATCAGAATTTGTTTGTTCGACTTATAAACCAGTATTTTAATAATTTAATCCAATTAATCTCCAATTAACAGATGTTAAAAAATCCAGGTTATCACAAAAATGGTATGCTTCGATAATTACCTATATTTTGGACAACCAAGAAATTTTTGAACCTAAGTTAAAAAATTTAATTTTTGATCATTTAACATTTTGGAACAATGTTAAGTGATAAGTTTTCCCATATGGAATTTGATTGGCTGTTAGTGCATTAGTTTATTCCCTCACGGAATTTGATTGATTGCTATAATTTGATTTGATTGAATTGAATTGATTGGCTGTGTGGTTTCATATACGATTGTCTATAAACTTTAAATTCATAGACAAGGATTTTTAATTGCTGATATTAAGACCTAAATCCTGGTGATTTTGAAAAAGGAGGTTTTTAAAGATTTTGTAAAAGGAATTATCCTTATTCACTCTAGTTGATGTTTTTGGAGGAACCAGAATCATCATTCTGGATGCTCCATATTGTTTTGATTCTAAAGTTTCACTATCATTTATTAGGAGGGATCCCCTCCATTTCATTTTGATTTTGATCTTTGATTTTTCTCATTTTATAAATTCGAAAATAAAATTTTGAATTGAAAAAATCGGGTATTTAGATCTACATTTGTCACATGAAAATAATTGGATCCATAATATCTATTATAGAATATTTGCTTGTTTGTTGCATATGATTGAGTTATGGAAGGTTGATTGCATGTGGATTTATATCATGCAAATTTTTGAATGTTGAATTACATCACCTTGTTTTTGTCAACCTAATATTTTAGATTTCCAATTATAGGTATGCAAGAGATTGCTATTTGATTCTTGTGCACCAGCATTCGTGGAGAGATAATAAATTACTTGCCAAAATATTAATCAAATGCAAAATAATATGTAATTAATTTAGAAAAAAAATTGGTTGATGATTTTATGCCTCAGATATGGGTGGCCACTTGGCTTTTGTTTTCTATGATTGGTTTAGAGCTCGTTGAGGCTATTTGTAGCCATACCGATCGAGCCGCGCAAAGGAGACGTTGGCGATTTTTTTTTTAAAATTTAAGAGTTAGAATATTTTTAAGAATTTTGGAATTTTGACAGCTAAAATTTGATTTCTTGGTTATATCTTGGAATGAATGAACATAATAGAATTAGTGGGTATAAGTGAATGAATTCAAAAGACTTAGAAACTTTGGAATCTATCCCAGCTAAAATGTTTTGAAAATAAGTTTAATAACTCATTTTGATTTATATTTTTAAACTTAAGCGTTTGGAAGTATTTTATTCCAAGGAATTTCAGGGACGAAATTTATCTAAGGAGGGGAGAATGTAACAACCCAAAATTCTAATCATTTGATCTTAAATGTTTAATTAATTTCAAATATTTAAACAACTGGATTTTTGGAATTTAATAACTTGAATTCAATTATAGGGTTACTTAAAATATTTGGATTATGAAATTGAGTGTTAACTAAATGGATTTATTAAGAGTCAATAAGGTACTCGAAGATTTATTGAGAGCTTGTGTATTAGACTTTGGTGGATCTTGGGAAGATCGCCTACATTTGGTTGAGTTTCCTATAATAATATTTATCAGACTAGTATAGGAATGACACACTTTGAAGCTTTGTATGGAAAGCCATGTAAATTACCGGTATATTGGGTTGGAGACTGGAGACAGATTAGTCTTAGGTCCAGATTTAGTTAGTGAAGCATCGGAGAAGATTGAGTTTGTAACTACCCAATTCTCTGATCATTTGATTTTAAATGTTTAATTAATTTTAAATATTTAAATAACTAGATTTTTGGAATTTAATAACTTGAATTCAATCATATGGATTGATTAAAATATTTGAATTGTGAAATTGAGTGTTAATTAAATAGATTTACTAATTTTATTTAACTCTATTAAAATTAATGAATAATAATGGTGAATCATTTTGCAAAATTTATTTACAACAACAAATGGTTCAAATATAATAAATAATAAGAAAATCAAATTGTAATAAAACGATTGGACTTTTTGGTAATGTAATCTTAATTTAATTTATATGACTTTTCTCTAATTTTTAATCTGGAAAATATTGAAATTATTCATCTGATGATTTGTTGCTAAACGGCAATTTTTAGGAAATTGCATAAAATAAAATAATATGTGTAATTCAGTGTTGATTTACGATCATGTAACATTTCAGTGCACGATTATATCTTTATTTTGGTTACTCGTGGTTTGTACAAGAATGAAATATTGTGTGCCGAAATACCATAAATAATTCATTTAAAAACCATTGTAAAATCAAATCTTTAATTCAAATGTCAATGGCTATTTGATGGTATGGAAATTTTAGGTGGCTCGAGTTCTTTTGTTATGATAAAAGAAAACACAATCATAGTGTTTTTTTGTATTTTATTTGGTTATAAAATCAAGTATATCCGAAGCCAAACCTTTTCCATTTCTCATGTGCTTCATTCTCGTTTACAGTTAGCTGTACATTGTTTATATCTTTGAAAATAAATATATACTCACAAACTCAATTAAAAATCCTCAAACAAGATATAAAATTCCAAACTTGACGAGATATACCCTTGGTAAGCTTTTCGAGTGGTGCAACTATGGCTTGGTGGGTCGATAGTGAAGCGGCGTGGAGGCTTCAAACTAGGGTTGATGTTTTAGTGGGCTTCGGGCATCGATTGGTTGAGGAGAGTTCAGTTTTGGGTTCGTCGTTGAAAGTACCAGCCGTGACAAAAAATTTGCAGGATTTCATGCATATTTTTGTCATGCGTGCATAGTTTGCGGTCAAGGATGGCTGAAATGAACCAGGCAGAGCTTGTAATCTTAGATATGGGCCTGTGTGGTACGAGGAGAGGAGGCCAACGGCGAAGGTAGAATCAAATTTCATTCATTATTGTCCCATGTCAGAGGATGGCCTTGCATGTTTGGCCATAGTTTTATGCATCTCTGTGCAGGTGGATTTGAAGTTTTAGGGAAGAAAAGGATGAGGGAAGAATTGTACATATTACAAAGTTGTTTATATTCTAATTTTTTAGTTTAAATCTATCGATAACTTCTAATATTCGTATCTCGCTCATACAACGTTAAATTCAAACGCTGCTTTTTGCATTAGGTTCTTGTCGTCGAGATCTTCGCGATGGAATTGGTTTGCTCGAATTTGGAGCATGTGAAAATTCCGGCTACAATCGAACGCCGATTCGATTTTAGCCAAACCAGAATGTTTCACCAAAAAATGGAAATCAATGTGAGTTTAACTCACATTAAATTTTATTATATCCTATATCAATGATGTTATACATATTTATTGATTGTTTGGATGTTAGTTAAATTGTTTGGTTGCTTGTTTAGTTGAATTTTTGTTTAGAAAATGGATGACATATTAATTTGATCGTCATAAACTATATGATTATCTATATAGTATTGATAACCATTGTTGTGCAGGAAAAATATTTAGAGAGACCCGAAGGGGGTTTCTCATCCATAAATTTTTTATAAACATTCATATGTTGTTGTATTGATGATAACTGAATAAAATCCTGATATTTCATTTGATAGTTTAAATGTTGTTATAGTGATTTTCGCTATACCGTTGTTTATTAAATTTCATCACCAAAACCCTGTCATATGAACTTGAGCTTCTGTTTTAGCTAAATAATATTGAAAATTTATTAATCATTTTTAATAATGATAATTTAAATCAATTAATTAATTTACTTAATTAATTTGAGATTAATTAACCAAATGATAACTAATGATTAAAATTTGTTTATCTTTAGATTTAATTAATCATTTTTGCTAATGATGTTTTATACTTAACTAATCATTTTAACTAATGATTATTTGAGTTTAATTAATTCTTTTATTTACGGATATTGGTTTTTAATTAGTTTACTTAACTTAATTAATTATTCGAATTAATGATGATGGGATTAAACTAATTATTTCAACTTATGATAATTGAAATTAATAATCATTTTAGTTAATGATATTTAAAAAATTAATCATTTGAATAATGATATTTGAATTTAATTAATCATTTTAATTAATGATTGTTTTTAAATTTAATCAATTGTTTTAATTGATCATTTTTAGAATTCAGTTAAATCATTTTAAATAATGTTGTTTTATAGTTGAACAAATCATTTTAACAATAATGATGTTTATTTCTATCGAGTTCGGACTGTTAGTTTATTTAGCCTACTCTATCGAGTTTGGACTATTACCTTATTTAGCCCATTCTATCGAGTTTGGACTGTTACCTTATTTAGTCCATTCTATCAAGTCGGACTATTTTCCCTTGTTCTATCCATTCTTTCCAGCTTGAATTTTACTCAGTTTATTTCCATTTTTCTAGTAAGTTAAAAACCCATTCCGTGTTAGCGGGGTGTCTCACAAAATAATGTATATATTTCCCCTTATTCGAGTTATCTCACGTTGGCATTTCCAAACTTATTCGGGTTGCTATTTATTTATAATGCTCGGGTCAGACCGTGTATTTTTTCAGGTTGCCTCTGGTGTCATGGAAATCATAGAGGGGAGCTGAAAATTCACATATCATAGTATTTAATTTTCCTTTGTATTATATAGTATACCTATCGGCATTTGTCAGGTCAGGATTTTATAACTGTCCAGCTGATAAGGTTTGTTTAACTCTGATATACTTTGTACTTTTGAAGCGACAGTTTCTACTGTCTTTGTTATATTATAAGTTGTCGATTCTGTTGTGAGATTCTATTTTTGTCCATTCCTTTTTTCTTTTTATTTACGCTAACAATCCACCCTTTTGTCGATTGGATGTGCAACATTGGAACACAGTGGTAGTGCTCGTTATCAACTTTCGATGGTCAAAATGGCGGGCGTTACAGAATTAATCAAAGAAAGGATGAAGGTAGCTCATCCCAGACCAAAAAGTTACGCAGAAAAGTGGTGTAAAGACCTAGAATTCTCAGTTGGAGATAAGATTTTAATTAAGGTATCGCCTCTGAAGGGTGTTGTGCGATTTGGAAAGTCAGGGAAACTGGCACCAAGATATGCTGGTCCGTTTGATATTATAGGGAGGATTGGAAAGCTCATATATAGAGTCGAGTTGTTGGGCAGTATGGCAGGTGTCCATAATGTATTTAATGCGTCTCATCTTCGTAAGTATGTGCGTGATCCAGAGACTACTATTCCTCCAACAAGGTTGGAGGACTTGATAGTAGAGCTTAATTTCCCTTTGGTAGACAACCAGATCGGGCTGTAGCGAGAGATGAGAAAAAATTAAGGAACAAGACGGTCAAGTTTGTTAAAGTTCAACGGAGCAACAACAAGGACTGTACTTGGGAGATAGAAGACAGGATCAGAGATACTTATCCTGATCTGCTTTGAGGGTATGTCTATATTAGATTTATATAGATAATTGCTAGTCAGGTAGGCTAGTATGGTTTTTAGAAGTGGTAATAGATGATTCTTATGTATAGTATTTAGTCCTTACTGAATTTCAAGAACAAAATTCTTTAAGGAGAGGAGCCTGTAACACCCCTAATTTTTAATAACATTATTTAGGAGATTTAATTAGATAAATAAAATAGAATAATGTAAATATTAAGTGACAAGGTAACTGAGATTTGAATAAATACTTAGTGGTCGTGCTTAATTAATTAATTAAATGGGCTTAAGAATGGCTTATAGGCTAATTAATTTACACAAGGGCATATTAGGAACTAGCCACACCTTAATTCCATAACCCTTATATATCCACGGCTCGCCATCCATTCACGTTCATTTATCATTTTCACAAAACTTAAAAATGTAAAAAAAAAAAAAGAGCTTGGAGTCGGCAATTGCTAAGAAAAAACAAAATTCAATTTAAAGCTAAGGATTTAAAGCAAGGGGAATAGATCTCAATCTCTATCCAATCTCCTTATCCTAATCAAGGTGAATAATATTTTATACCATCCCTATTTAGTTTTATGATCATATATTTTTGAATTTAAGATCAAATTCATTTTTATGAGGTTTTAGATGATGATACGATTGAATTATAATAATTTTGATTCAAATCAAAATATTTAAATAAAGAATTATATGGTTTAAAGGCAAAATCGATTGTAAATGATTTTCGAATGCCATAAGAAAATTTTTTGTCATGTAAAACATGATTATGGAGTTGGGTTTTAATTTTGGTAATTTTTCGAGCTATGGAAAGATTATTATGAATTGTCAAAGGAAATATGGCTAATTGGGTTCAGAAATTATATTGAGAATTTGGATTTGAAATTTAGATATATTGGATAACATGTGAAAAGTGAATTTCTGTGCTTTTTGGGGATTTTTCCCAAGTATTTGCTACGGAAATTAAATTATTTTAGAAGGACTTATTAGCATTATTGGTTTTGCTTAACAGAATGGTTTATTTGTCAAATTAATCTTGGTTTAGATCTGAAATTAAGAGGCAGTTATTTTTTGTAAAGAATTTGAAAAGTTGAGGCAACCAATCACCTATTTACAAGAGGGTAGGTTAGTTAGAAAGTATTTTCTTTGCTTAGCATTAAATCGGTATTACCTAGAAAAGTGGGTTCCACCTCTTTTAGAAGCGCTTTTCGACTCTAATGCCTCTGCCTTGACTTAGTCGAAAGCTGAAACCTACTAATGTTGAAACCAATACACATGGCATTAATAAGATTGAAATGAAGTGGATTAGTGAAGGGCAGAAGGTAGAATGTCAAAAGCATTTCTTTCGGTAGATTCGAAACCATTGTTTACTTTTAAAAAAATATGCGCCAGCCTTGTTTTTGAAGGGTGCTTTCGACCTAGTCAGTACCCTATTTCTTTTAGACCTATTGCCACCTTTCTTTGTTTAAAAATAGAGCTCTCAGAAGAGTTCCTTGTTTATAAAGCAATGCTTTCGAAAATGGTTGTTCCGACCTAGTCAAAACCCAGCTGTTGTGTGACGCCCCACCTCTATACTCATGCTAGCCAAGGACATTACGGGGTAATGTCGTCAACTAGTGTTGAGAATAAGGCGGTTGAGGAGCGACCATCCGTGTAACGGCTTTGTGCGAGCACCGATATGTCAGATAAAATAATAACTTTTCATTTCATCACAAGAGGAAATCCGACATGCCGATACAAACACAAGCTTACTACACAGTGGCTATAATATCTCCAGAACCAAATATAGAAATAAGAATAACATAAATCAGTCACAGATAATTCATATCACATAGGTGGAAATAGATATTAATATTACACATAAAAGTGTACATCATAGTAGTGGTCGAATAAGATCCACAATATCACAAAAGAATAGATAGAGGTGTAAGACAAAAGGATAAGTATACATGAAGGAGTCCATATCTCAAATGTATACAAAAAAACTACTAATCTAAAGTAGTTAGCCAAAAGTCCGATGATGGTCCGATAAGGAGTCAAGCAGAAGCACCTGTAAAATCTCAGTCTGACCCGAGTATTATTTA
This sequence comes from Allium cepa, assembly GCA_030765085.1. Classification (NCBI taxonomy): domain Eukaryota; kingdom Viridiplantae; phylum Streptophyta; class Magnoliopsida; order Asparagales; family Amaryllidaceae; genus Allium; species Allium cepa. The sequence goes on from CM060932.1 coordinate 174,263,390, forward strand.
ATAAGAAAATAATAAACGGATCAGTCTAGCTATAATTATCAGATAAAATGAGATATAAGAAGAGATATAATAATAAAACGTATGATAACCAAAAATGTCGTACTACGACAAGTATACATTAGAAAATCCACAAAAGTCATACAATATCTCAAGAATCTCATAGCATCAAAAAGAATGTCATATTCTTTATTTAATTCACCAAGCCACAAATAATGACATACGTAACAATGCCAATTGTAAAAAGTGGTGAAACATAAATTCCAGAAATCATCAATTAGAAATCCAGAAATCACAAGAAAGAGGATGGCCAATCCCTAGCGGGAGTATAAAAACTCGCCAACACGTGTATCACAAGAGGAGACGCTATCTCATGGCCGCTAACCATAAATTCAGAACATCGATGCATCCTAAAAGACACAGCTCATGCACCGACCTGTCGTAGTACAGTCTCCACGTGGACAAATGAGCCGAGCATCGATGCACCCTAAAAGATACACCTCATGCACCGACCTGTCGTAGTACAGTCCCCACGCGGACAAATGAGCCGAGCATCGATGCACCCTAAAAGATACACCTCATGCACCGACCTGTCGTAGTACATTCCCCACACGGACAAATGAGCCAAGCATCGATGAACCCTAAAAGATACACCTCATGCACCGACCTTTTGTAGTACAGTCCCCACGCGGACAAATGAGCCGAGCATCGATGCACCCTAAAAGATACACCTCATGCACCGACCTGTCGTAGTACAGTCCCCACGCAGACAATGAGGTATCACACATTGCTAGTCTAAACCATAAAATGATCATCATCGATCATCAGAAAGTGTCAATTACACTAAGCTTGTAAATATATGAGTTTAGCTTCATGTCCCATAACCACTAGCTTAACTTAAATATTTACGAAAAAATTGTAGATCTCCACTAGAAAATTTGTCATAAGAGATTCAATCGAACAAGTCCAAGAATTAATCGACGAAGTAAATGCAAGCGTTTCATATCACTTGTTTTACTAAGTCGTTTAATTAGATTTCTCATATGAGTGAGGTAAAGGTTTGTATATACTAATAGATTGGAAATCGTTTTTAAGAAACGAGCTTTGTAATAAAATAGTGTTGAAATCATTATGATGAAAGAGTTTTGATATTTACTACTAGTATTGAAACCTTTATATTTTTAAAGCGACAAATCATAGAAATGATTGTAGAAACAATCAATCATCAAAATTCACATTCGAAGACGTGAATAAAATCCAAAGAAATCGATTACCGAATCCATCGAAATGGATACTTCCAAAAATCCCGATATAAAAGAAGTCATCAAAGTCGATAATAAATGATAATCAACAAATCGAATAATCACTAATCGATAAAATTGGAATTCTCAAGTAAATAGGAAAATAGAGCCCAGACAGCAGATTCAGACGTCTGAAATCAAGGATTCAGACGTCTGAATCTGGAAAAATAAAAGTTTTCCAGAACATAATTCAGACGTCTGAACCCTATGTTTCAGATGTCTGAAATAGGCGTTTTTAGCCTATTTTCTTTCTGGTTGCTCACGAGCAAATTCAGATGTCTGGAATTTTGATTCAGACGTCTGAATACTGGGTAATAAAAATTCCCAGTATAATATTGAGACGTCTGGAAATACAAATTCGAACGTCTGAAAACTGAATTTCAGGCATTCCCTGAACCTAGGCCAAAGATGGCCAAACGATTATCGGGAGCGATCGGACGAGCAACGACGATTAAGGATTTATGCCAAGCGACAACCCAACCTTAACAGCTCTTCGAGATGCCTCGAATATCAATGTCCAAATATCCATAATAGGATTTTCATAAAATTAGATCAAAACACCAAAAATTGGAATTTACACCAAATCAATCCAAATCAAAATCAAATGCACATGAATAAGTGTTAGGAATTCATACATAGCAATCAAAGATAGTTATAGACTAATATGTGAGATAAAATCTCACCTTTAAAACCGAAAACAAAGAAGGAGAAGCTTGAAAACAAAAGGAAGAACAACCACTCTTCAACACAACCCAAGGAGCTTGAATCTAAGCTCAAAAGAAGAACATTTCCTAAGTTAGGTTTAGGAATTTTTCTGAAATTGAAAAGAGAATGAGTCGGAGAAGAAGAAGGAGTTTCTTACCAATAGCTTCTCTTGAATTATGGAGCTAGAACTTGAATTTGAAAATGGAAACTAGGGCTTAGGATTTCCTAATTCTTTTTCTCTTCCCCCATTTTTGATGAAGCTTGAATGTATTAGGAAATTATGAAGGAATGAAGAGAAGAGGGTTGGAGCTAGGTTGATAAGTGGGGTTAATGGGCTAAAACCCAACCCAAAGCCCTAAGTGATAAAGTAGCAAAATTCTACTAACTCCAAACATAACAATGTTTATATTCAAAAGGTCGCAAACGCCATTTTAAACTCAATGGAAATGGCCTTGAGTTCTAATTGGACTGTTTTCAAAAAGTAGCTTTTCGGACTAAAATCCGACAAACGATGCTATATTTAAATAAAATATTTAAATATACAATCGATAAATATGCGGGTTGTTATAAACTCCCTTCCTTAAAGAAATTGCGTCCTTGCAATACTTAAGAAGAAAATAAATAGTAAGAACCATAAAAGCATATCAACATAAAAGAAAATTTGAAATAAGAAGTTGACCATAAAGAGCACAAAAGAGTAAGTCCGAACGTGTTCGCTCGATGAATTCTCTGGATTCCCAAGAGCGATCCTTAGGATTTGAGAACCATTGAACTTTCACAAAAAGAACAACTTTATTTCGAAGGCGCTCAACCTCTGAAGCAATGATGCGAATAAAATGTTGCTCAAAAGTCAAATAGGTGAAACTTCAATTTCTTCAATAACACCGGGCTCAAGAATAAAATCAGAATCCCTAAGGCATTTCCGTAGATAAAAGACTTGGAAAACGTCATGAATAGCAAAAAATTGAGCCAGCGCAACGGCGTAGTACAATAATAGTACACCCGAGAAACTAGAAACTCGAATAATTTGGAACAACGGCGTTGTATAATAACGGTACGCCAGATGAACCAAAGCTCAAACAATTCGGAACACCGACGCAGTACAAACAGTACATCAAATGAACCGAAAAGCCGGGACATCGATGTATTACAATAACGGTACATCCGATGAACCGAACACCATAAAAGAACATCGAACGCTAGTCCATAAAAGAAATGAGACGAAGCTCAATAAAACGAGATACACTGAAACGTCCGATGAACTTGGTAAAAAGATTATTCCATTCGGATATCATCAAAGAAACATCCACTTGTTGCTTACGACTAAGTGCATTGGCAACACGACTCTCCCCTTCCCGAGAGTATATAAAGAATATCAAGATCATAAGATGCAAGGAACTCGAGCTAACGTGGTTGACGCAAATTTAGTTTCTTGAGAGAAAATAAATATTCGAAAGATTTATGATCGAGGTGGAGAACAAATTTCTCCCCCAAACATGATGATGCCAAACTCTAAAACCAAAAACAATAGCCGCGAGCACTAGATCATGAGTGGCATACCTAGTCTCGATCGGCTTTTATGATTTAGAAGCACAAGTGGTAGAACGTTCTCTTTCGCAAGAGGACGGCACCCAAACCAACACGACTAGCATTGGTACAAAAGATAAAGTCTTGGTTCCCTTCGGGAATCACAAGAATAAGAGTATCGGAAAAGATTTCTTTTAAATAAACCTCTTTCCCAAAAAGCAAAAACTTTCAAAATCACAATTATCTTTATGTAATTATCTTTCTAGAAAAATTTACATTTTTACAAGTCAATATATCGTGTTTGACTGTCTCATCAAAGCGTTTAGGAGATTCCTATCGATAACGTTGATCAAGCGCATCGACCAGAATTCTTAAAACACCAAATGGGCAATACAATCACAAAATCTTCTTCTATATGACAAAAATGTCTCTCAAAAATATTTAAGAAATTCTTTTCTCGTTTAAGAACAAAATTCAACTATACATATAAATAAATCTTATGAAAAAGATTTGAAAATTTTTAAATTACTATTTTCATCCGAAATCAATAAATACAAGAATGGTCTCATCGAAATATTCATAGAATACTCGATTTATAAAATGGATGAAATAAGCTGGACAAACTGAATGACATAATAAGTCATTCATAAGAATCATAACGAGTGCGGAATGCGGTAAGTGGAATGCTAACTTCCACGACTCATAGCAAATGAAAACCGGTGGCAAGGTCGAGTTGAAAAGACCTTAACACCACTCAAAAGATTGCTTAGGAGATAATCCTAAGACAAGTTCAAAAATACCGGAAAAATTCACAAACTACACGAATGAGAAAAATAACGTTTTCCTCATCATGTGGGTTTTAAAGAATAAAATGATATCATCAAATTGTAATCGAAATCACAACGAAAAATAGATATCTTCTTAACAGATTAAGAATGTCGAAGATAGATAGTCCACTCGAGACATAGGATATGGCTTCATAATGATTAAGCCAATCCTTTTACAAAAAAAAAATCAATTCCAAAGCCTAAGTAACGCATAACATGCAAATCGGCCCGGAAAGAAAAATCACATAAAATAATCTTGACATCTTTTCAAAACAAACTGAGCATTGCGAATCCACTATCCGGATAGCAATTCTCAGCGAAGTCATCAAGCCCAAAATGTTTAAAGAAAAAGAATCAACAAGTTCTTTTGATATAAAATAATGAGATGAACTCATATCGAAAAGAACTCAAATAGGAAGATCACGAAATAAAATAATGCCATCAAGGATTGAATGGAAAATACCTTGACCAAGAGAAGTGTCACAAAGGGCTTGCACAACTTTCAACGTTCGCTCTCTCCTACTTTGAAGTTTGGGGAAAGAAGATAAATGATGACCTAAAATTTTGCCATAGCGGCAAGTAATGGGTTTCGGACACTTAATTACATAGTGTTCCTTAGAATTACAATTGTATCATCCTCCACGATTAGGGATTGGAGTCTTTGCTACCAAAGTAGTTTGCTTTACTTTCTTATTGGGATTAAGGCTTTTGAACTTAATATGCCTCTTCTTAAAAATCCCAATATCACCATCAATTACTTTATCAACCTCTTCATGTCGAAGAGTGATATCCACAAGCTTATTGAAAGGAACTTCAAGTTTCAGAGGTAAAACCATTTCGGGGTTTTTACTCAAAGCATAGATAAACCTTTGATTCTTTACAAGATCCAAAAGTTGTTGGACAAACATGAATAGGCCATCCAGAGAAGGACTACTGGATTGACCAGCGCTAGGAGTGCCAGAAGTAACCATCTCTTCTTCTTTAAGAAAGAAAGAAAGAAAAGGAAAAGTTTGTTCTCAGAATGAGTATTAAACAATCATGATAGATAAAACAAGGCATCATAAAGAAAATAGGATAGAACGTGTCCAATGACTCGAATAAAATCCTAAGACACGACTCCTAAGATGTACTTAGGATGATGATCCTTGTTAAATTATTCTACATTGTTCTGAAGTATGGCTTTGATACCAAGCTGTGACGCCCCACCTCTATACCCACGCAAGCCAAGGACACTATGGGGTAATGCCGTCAACTAGCGTGGAGAATAATGCTGTTGAGAAGCGACCATCTGTGTAATGGCTTTGTGCGAGCACCGATATGTCAGATAAAATAATAACTTTTCATTTCATCACAAGAGGAAATCCGACATGCCGATACAAACACAAGCTTACTACACAGTGGCTATAATATCTCCAGAACCAAATATAGAAATAAGAATAACATAAATCAGTCACAGATAATTCATATCACATAGGTGGAAATAGATATTAATATTACACATAAAAGTGTACATCATAGTAGTGGTCGAATAAGATCCACAATATCACAAAAGAATAGATAGAGGTGTAAGACAAAAGGATAAGTATACATGAAGGAGTCCATATCTCAAATGTATACAAAAAAACTACTAATCTAAAGTAGTTAGCCAAAAGTCCGATGATGGTCCGATAAGGAGTCAAGCAGAAGCACCTGTAAAATCTCAGTCTGACCCGAGTATTATTTAATAAGAAAATAATAAACGGATCGGTCTAGCTATAATTATCAGATAAAATGAGATATAAGAAGAGATATAATAATAAAACGTATGATAACCAAAAATGTCGTACTACGACAAGTATACATTAGAAAATCCACAAAAGTCATACAATATCTCAAGAATCTCATAGCATCAAAAAGAATGTCATATTCTTTATTTAATTCACCAAGCCACAAATAATGACATACGTAACAATGCCAATTGTAAAAAGTGGTGAAATATAAATTCCAGAAATAATCAATTAGAAATCCAGAAATCGCAAGAAAGAGGATGGCCAATCCCTAGTGGGAGTATAAAAAATCACCAACACGTGTATCACAAGACGAGACGCTATCTCATGGTCGCTAACCATAAATTCGGAATATCGATGCACCCTGAAAGATACACCTCATGCACCGACCTGTCGTAGTACAGTCCCCACGTGGACAAATGAGCCGAGCATCGATGAACCCTAAAAGATATACCTCATGCACCGACATGTCGTAGTACACTCCCCACGCGGGCAAATGAGCCGAGCATTGATGCACCCTAAAAGATACACCTCATGCACCGACCTGTCGTAGTACCGTCCCCATGCGGAGAAATGAGCCGAGCATCGATGCACCCTAAAAGATACACCTCGTGCACCGACCTGTCGTAGTACAGTCCCCACGCGGACAAATGAGCCGAGCATCGATGCACCCTAAAAGATACACCTCATGCACCGACCTCTCGTAGTACAATCCCCACGCGGACAATTACACAACGCACATTGCTAGTATAAACCATAAAATGATCATCATCGACCATCAAGAAGTGTCAATTACATTAAGCTAGTAAATATATGAGTTTAGCTTCATGTCTCATAACCACTAGCTTAACTTAAATATTCACGAACAAATTATAGATCTCCACTAGAAAATTTTTCACAAGAGATTCAATCGAACAAGTCCAAGACTTAACCGACGAAGTAAACGCAAGCGTTTCATACCACTTGTTTTACTAAGTCGTTTAATTAGATTTCTCATACGAGTGAGGTAAAGGTTTGTATATACTAATAGATTGGAAATCGGTTTTAAGAAACGAGCTTTGTAATAAAATAGTGTTGAAATCGTTTTGATGAAAGAGTTTTGATATTTACTACTAGTGTTGAAACCTTTATATTTTTAAACTGAAAAATCATAGAAATGATTGTAGAAACAATCAATCATCAAAATTCACATTCGAAGACGTGAATAAAATCCAAAGAAACGATTACCGAATCCATCGAAATGGATATTCCCAAAAATCCCGATATAAAAGAAGTCATCAAAGTCGATAATAAATGATAACAACAAATCGGATAATCACGAAATTCTCAAGCAAATAGGCAAATAGAGCCCAGACAGGAGATTCAGACGTCTGAATCTGGAAAAATAAAAGTTTTCCAGAACATAATTTAGACGTCTGAACCCTCTGTTTCAGACCTCTGAAATAGGCATTTTTAGCCTGTTTCCTTTCTGGTTGCTCACAAGCAAATTCAGACGTCTGGAATTTTGATTCAGACGTCTGAATACTAGGGAATAAAAATTCCCAGTTTAATATTCAGACGTTTGGAAATACAAATTCAGACGTTTGAAAACTGAATTTCAGGCATTCCCTGAACCTAGGCCAAAGATGGCCAAACGATTATCGGGAGCAATCGGACGAGCAACGACGACTAAGGATTTATGCCAAGCGACAACCCAGCCTTAACGGCTCTTCGATACACCTCGAATATCAATGTCCAAATATCCATAATAGGATTTTCATAAAATTAGACCAAAACACCAAAAATTGGAATTTACACCAAATCAATCCAAATGAAAATCAAATGCACATGAATAAGTGTTAGGAATTCATACCTAGCAATCAAAGACAGTTATAGACTAAGATGTGAGATAAAAATCTTAACTTTAAACCCGAAAACAAAGAAGGAGAAGCTTGAAAACAAAAGGAAGAACAACCACTCTTCAACACAACCCAAGGACCTTGAATCTAAGCTCAAAAGAAGAACATTTCCTAAGTTAGGTTTAGGAATTTTTTTGAAATTGAAAAGACAATGATTTGGAGAAGAAGAAGGAGTTGCTTACCAATAGCTTCTCTTGAATTATGGAGCTAGAACTTGAATTTGCAAAAGGAAACTAGGGCTTAGGATTTCCTAATTCTTTTTCTCTTCCCCCATTTTTGATGAAGCTTGAATGTATTGGAGACTATGAAGGAATGAAGAGAAGAGGGTTGGAGCTAGGTTGATAAGTGAGGTTAATGGGCTAAAACCCAACCCAACGCCCTAAGTGATAAAGGAGCAAAATTCTACTAACTCCAAACTCAACAATGTTTATACTCAAAAAAGTCACAAACGCCATTTAAACTCAACAGAAGTGGCCTTGAGTTCTAATTCGACTGTTTGCAAAATGTAGCTTTTTGGACTAAAATCCAACGAACGATGCTATATTTAAATAAAATATTTAAATATACAATCGATAAATATGCGGGTTGTTACATGATGTTCTTTTGCCTTTCGAGTATATTGAAGCCATCAATGCTTTCGAAGGATAGCTTTTGTTTTAAAGACATACTAAACCACTTCCTATATGCTTTCGAAAGGATTCAAGAGTTTCGAAGGCAGTGGCTTCGACATGGGGTTTCGAGGTTAACCTATAACATTTTACTTAAATGTATTGAAGCTTTCGAATGGATGGTTCTGATGCCATCAAAATTTCCCCAAATAATTTGATTAAAGGATTCGAAAGAGATGCTTTCGTTAATATTCACTTTGACCCAAAAGATGTTTTTTGAGTAAACCTAATGGTTTTGAAAGGGGTACTTTCATTAGTTTTGAAGCTATGTTTCTAAGGATTATTAAATAATGTTTTGATACTTTCGAAAGGTACATTTTGGTTTCGAAAGAGGTGATTTAAAGAGCTTAGAAAAATATATATATATATATTGTTTTGAAAAGAAGTTCTCTATGCTTCCAAAGGAGGTTATCCAGGGGTTTTGAAAGTAATTTTTTAAGGTTTCGAAAGCCTCAGTTTTTCAAAACTAGAAACCCAATCTTATTTTAGAGGAAAACCATGGTATAAATATAGTGTTTTGAAATGGAGTTTTGAAGAAGTTTTCCTTGATTAATGGATTAAAGGGATTAACCAAGTCTTATATAAAATTATTTAAAGGACATTAAACCCTAAGGATTGGTATTATTATGTTTGTTTCTTCATATATGTATTTGAATATATTCACACTGTAATGGACCTATAACTAAAATTTAAGGAAGGGCAGAATAACCAGTTTGGTTAACCCAGTATTGAATATAAATTTAATACTCCTGAATGAGTAGAATTGCATTCAGGAGGTCTGGAGACTAGAGTTTAGGACGCTAAAATATTAAAAGAAGATATTAGCAGGGACCAATGGGTTCATAGTAAGCTCATGGAAACTATGTACGAAAAAAGATGTCAAGAATACAGGTTCATAGTTATCCCATGAAAACTACGATTTGATATTGGTAGAGGCCAATAGGTTTGTAGTGAATCCAAGAAAACTATATCCGGATTAAGATATTGGCAGAAGTCAATAGGTTCCTAGTCAACCCATGAAAACTAAGATAAGAGGAAAGATATTGGAGTTGAAAGTGTGCTATGCATCGTGTAATGTGGATATACAATGATACAGAGTATAATGATGATAGTTATATGGTAAATAATGTGTAATATAAAAGCAGTAAAGTAAAATGACACCTGGAATTTTTATACTGGTTCGGAGCACCGTCCTACGTCCAGTCCCAGACTCCTTCTGGAATTTCACTAAAACAATAACCCTCACTTAACCCAGAAGAACAGGTCTATACAACCCCTAAGCAGCCGAACGGGGACCTGAGCAGCGGAACAGGATTTCACCTCGGCAGCCGAAGAGGACTTCAGACGCCCGAGCAGCAGGGCAGGACTTCAACAAATAAAAAAATAGTTATGACTTTGTGTGTTCTTAATAACATGGATTTGTCACTTGTAGTACACCCTTCCAATAATCTTCTCCTTGAGTATATATATATATATATATATATATATATATATATATATATATATATATATATGAAATATGTGAAGAATAGAAAGGTATAGTATTGCTTTAATGCAGAATAATTAAAAGTATAATAGCGAATAGATTTAAGAGTGTTAGATTAGAGATAAGAAAATTCGGTAGTAAATCAGATTGTGAGTAAGTGATTTGGAATCAAGTTGGAGTATGTGTTTATAAAGATTAGAAAGCAGCGACTGTTGATGAAGAGTTTCGATTGAAGTGTTGCGTCCAAATCTTTTCGTAGAGGTTCGTAACTCTTCACAAAAAGTCGTGTCTTTTCAAAAAATAGTTGTTGTAGAAATTCAGTCAACTGAGCTTCTAGGTCATTCGACTGAATATTGAAACAAATTTTAAAATATATATTTAAATACCTGTGCACCTGTGCATGTTGCATAGAGTTTTCAGGGTCAGTCGACTGAACCTCTGAGTCAGTCGACCGACCTAGTAAAATCTGTGCAATTTGCATAGTTTTTACAAATATAGTAGTATATATAACCTTAAACACTTTTATATATTTTATACGCTTATATATATGTGTAAAATAATTGAGAATAAGATGATTAAATATATAATAATATATACGTAATCGAGGAGAGATTTTAACAAGATTAACCTAAGACTCAAAACTAAAATAATATAATTGATGCACCGGTTTTGAAGTCTTGCCTCCTTATAGTATATATTATCCTTATGTCGTAGCAGTTGTCAAATCTATATGTTGTAGTGATAGCTTTGTGTCATGAATCAAAACCAAGTCTCAACATTCTTCCCCTTTTATATTGATGACAACCTGTAAATAAATATAGATTTTGACTGTATATATATAATATAAATACTTACTCCCCCTGAATCTTTGACGCTCTATATCCTGCATTCTTAATGTTAGAAATAATATTTCTCCCCCTTTGTCACCGAAAAAAAGGAATAAGGAATATAAAATAATGAAGCCATATTGTCACAGATATTACAAAGGAAACAATCATTTATACATTAAACTTCCATAAACAAGAGTCTTTGAAATAATATGAATAAGTGGCTATTTAGTACAAGCCATACAAAATAAATACTAATGTTTTTATAAAATGAAAACATCTTATGCCATTGGTTTCTTACCCATACCACTATATGATGTTCGACCACTACCATCGCCTCCATCTCCTCCATACGCTACTGCTTGCTTGACGGTCGGAAGAGGAAGACCAAGTGAAGACTGGTTGCTTACCCGGATCGCCTATTGTAGCCGTGGAAGTCCCGGATGAACATGAAATAGCTTGCCATAACTTCGTAAAAAATCCTTTAACCTTATCAAGCTTTTTGTCTACTTTAGCGATATGGGTTTGAAGAACTTGTCGGTTATGGCATATCATTGAAATCGACTCATATGGAGGTAGGCTTGGATTAGGAATCAAGATTTCGTCTTGTTGACGACCAGTTGATCTTTGGCGGGATGGACCTTGAGATGCTTCGCCATGTTGTTGTGGTTGAGCTTGAGATAATTATCATTGAGTCCATTCTTCAAAGAAATGATAGGAGGTGGTCGAGCAACCGGTAGCTTCGTTAATGCAAAAGTGCGAGAATTTAAATATCCAACGGTAGTAACCAACGAGTCAGGTTTCGAAATCTCACAAGCCTTTAGCAGTCGCATAATATATTCACCATAATAGATGACATTCATCAAACCATTGTTGAAGCTAAGGAATTCATCAAGAATTAATCATGGCCAATTGAATTTAATGTTTCCAAAGATATCGTACAAGGCTTTAAACTTATGTTCATATACAAGTTCATAACTCCTGGTTCGCAGTGTTACGGTTTTCATTAATGGTCGATGTATAATTCTTGCTCTTGGTCTTAATGACATGGACTTGAGTTGGTGCATGTCGTCTTCTAAAAATAAATGACTTATATGGTCACGAACGACCAAATCACAGTCAACATTGCTCAATTCTATACCATGTTTTTTAGTTCTTAAAGTATGAGCCATGCGACCTAAGGAGAAAAAGACCGATTTTCAACAAACTACGCTCCATACACAATCTTGTTGATTTTGAACGGTTTGGTGACCCAAGTTAAGATTTGCATAGAATAATTTGACCATTATTTGATTAATTTTGTGCTTATTATCGTTAATGTTGAATAAAGATTCCAAATTGCTCCTACGAGATAATTCTTGAATATGGTATGGAGAGAAATCGAAAAACTTTACGAACGAACCTTCAAAGTTGCGAGAATCTTGCATCCTTCTCCATCTCCTAATTGTGGTATCATCAAATAGCCATTGATGGATTTGCTCGTTTGAAGGAGATTGTTAGGAGGAAGATGCTGGTCCTTTTCACTTAGGAGCCATTAATTTGATTATCTGGATGTTAAAATTTTAATTTTTGAAGAGTAGTGTTTTGGGAAATTTTGAAATCTGAGATGAGAGTGGTTAAAGTAGGAGAAAGTGAAAGTTAATAGGTAGAAAGTGAGTGGGTGGGGATAGTTAATAAGCTCCGATTCACGATTCAGTCGACTGAATCAGTGCTTCAGTCGACTGAAGCTGAAAATCGAAAATTTTCATCCTTTTGATTCAGTCGACTGAGGCATTGGTACAGTCGATTAACCATGGTTTTAAAAAACATTTTACTTCTGTGTCAGTCGACTGACCCCCTGGTTCAGTCGACTGACCTGGATGATTTTTTACAATGAGTTTTTCTAGAGTAAAATTATATAATATTTTTATACATATGAACGTTGTAAGTTTATTTTTGAATATTTTAATTAGTTTACATATTGATGATATAAAAAGGAAATAAATTGTTCCAAAAACAAAGCGTACACACTCATTATTCGAAAATAAAGAAAAATAATAACAATTTTTTTTTGAGGGGCTAAGCGTTTTGTAGCCCTTTAGTTGCTTGCGACGAGCATTCGATTCTTCATTCCGATCCCTTGAATTTGGTGAGAACGATGGTCGCGGCGTGGACAAAGTCGAAAATCATCTAATAGGCGAAACTGCAAGTTCATCTATTGGATGTGAAGAGGCCCTACGGAACTTCATAGCAATATGCTCGATAATTCCTAATCGTCTGGAGTTAATCTTTTGTTCGTAGTACATTTCACATTGAAGCATTAGCGATTCTTGTTGATAATGATGCCAATAATCTATCTTTTGCTTAGTATTTGGAAATATGTCAATTGTCTTCTTCCCTTTCTTTTTATCCGGAGTATATCCGGTATGATAGATAGAAGATGGTGAAGATTGATGAACCAAAGTCTTTGGTGAATTGTTTGAGGCAAGAATTTCAATGGAATCAGTGGATGAAGAGTTTGACATCTTGAAAATTAGTTTTTGAAAAGACAGGATTGAAAGTTTTGTTTGTATTTCAGTTTGATTGTATGAAAATGAATGGAGTAGGCATATCTATTTATAGCCTAAGGTAGAGTAAAAAGAGGTAGAATTAAATGGCTCTTCTTGAATTTAACCAAGTAAATGGTAATTCGCTGCTTTTGTGCTATTTGATTTATCTTATGTAATGTAATGTGCATAATAAAGAGTAAAGTATATTTATACAGTTAAGTGTTATACAAAATTTTAGTATATTGATACCACCATAAAATATAGTCCCCATACTAGACTGTAACAGAAATAATTAATAGCATAGGTGGTTAAGACACTTGGGCTATTCACAGCAGGTCATAGGTTCGAGTTTCAGCATGGTCAGAATTATGAATTTTTGTTAAAAAAAATTTTTTTTTAGTTTTTAGTCAAAATTTCATACTTTATTATTTATATATCTTTAATTGACATTATACCTAGTTCACGACGTAATTTTATAAAAGTATTTTCTAATAATGGTTTAGTTAAAATATTAGCTAATTGATTTTTCGATGGTACGAAGACTAAATTTATCACTTCTTTTTCTATATTATCGCGTAGAAAATGATGTCTAATTCTATATGTTTAGTTCTTGAGTGGTTTACTAGATTTTTGGATAGATTTATTGCACTAGAATTATCACAGTAGATTGTTGATTTTGATAGATTGACTACGAAATCTTTAAGTGTTTGTTGCATATAAATTACTTGTGTGCAAGCTAATGCCGTAGAAATATATTCTGCTTCACAAGTCGATAGTGAGACACAATTTTGTTTCTTGTTAAACCATGATATTAAAGATTTACCAATAAAGTGATATGTACCGCTTGTACTTTTTCTATCTGTTCGTGATCCTCCGAAATTAGCATCGCTGTATAATACTACTTCGAACGGGCATTCTTTTGGATAGAACAGTCTGAAATCTATAGTCTTACTAAGATAACGTATTATTCGTTTTATGGCTCGTAAATATGATTCTTTCGGGTCATCTTGAAATCGTGCACATAGACACACACTCATCATAATATCTGGTCTACTTGCTGTTGGATAAAGTAGTGATCCTATCATACTACGATATAGTTTTTGGTCTACACTTTTGTCATTTTCATCCTTATCAAGATGTGCTGTTGTGATCATAGGTGTTGGTTTGGCAGAAGTATCTACCATTCCAAAGTGTTTGATAGGATTATTACAGTATTTTCTTGATTAATAAATATTCCATTTGAAACTTGTTTTATATGAAGACCTAAAAAATATGATAATTCTCCTATATGGGACATTTCAAATTCTCTGGTCATTATTTCAGAAAATTCTTTACATAATTTATTATTAGTTAAGCCAAATATAATATTGTCTACATATATTTGAACTATCAAAATATCATTTTTAGAATGCTTTATAAATAATGTTTGATCTACTTTTCCAATTTCGAATCCTGAGTCAATTAGCTAGCTTTTAAGGCGTTCATACCATACACGTGGTGCTTGTTTTAAACTGTATAAAGCTTTCTTAAGTTTATAGACATGATCTAGATATTTTTCATGAATAAATAAAGGAGGTTGTTCAACATAAACGTTTTCTTTAATATAGACATTTAAAAATGCACTTTTAACATCCATTTGATAGAGTTTAAAGTTATTAAAACATGTGTACACTAATAAGATTCGTATTGCTTCTAGTCTAGCGACTGGAGCAAAAGTTTCTTCGTAGTCTATTGCTTCTTCCTGGTTATATCCTCGTGCTACTAGTCACGCTTTGTTTCTAGTTATATTTCCTAATTCGTCTGCTTTATTTTTACAAACCCATTTAGTTCCAATAACAGTCTGATCGGTCGATGTAGGTACTAGTTCCCAAACTTCATTTCGTTTAAACTGATTGAGTTCTTCTTACATAGTAATAATCCAATTTCCATCAGGTGATGCTTCTTTAGTATTTTCAGGTTCTATAGTAGAAAGAAAAGCTACATTACCCATTAAATTTAGTTGATTTCTAGTTCGAACATTTGAACTTATTTCTCCAATTATATTTTCTGTAGGATGATTTCGTAAGATTCTTCGAGGAGTTCTTATTGTATTAGTAATATTTCTCTATAAATTATTAATAATGTTTTCATTTTCTCTAGAATTATAAATGATATCTTCATCATCTCTTGAATTATTTATAATTAAATTCATTTTATTATTTATTAAATCATCGTCATTTTTTGAAATAAGTTTAGAGTTCTCATCAAAAGATTATGAAGTGACTCTTCTATAGTATTAGTTCATTTATTAAAAATTCAATAAGCTTTGCTTCGATTCGAATATCCTAGAAATATGCCTTCGTTACATTTTGAATCGATTTTGCCAAGCTAATCTTTGGTATTTAATACAAAACATTTTTAACCAAATATTTTAAAATAAGATATGTTTGGTTTTCTACCATTAAATAGTTCAAAAGGTGTACTCTTCGTGAGGGGACTGATAGAAACACGATTTAAAACATTACAGGCAATTGCAACAGCTTCTGCCCAAAAATGTTTCGGTAATGTACTTTCATTTAGTAAAATTCTTGCATATTCTTTTAGAGTTTGATTCTTTCGTTCTACAACTCCATTTTGTTGTGAAATTCTAGGAAACGAAAAATTATGAAATATTCCTTTCGTTTTACAATAGTTATCAAATTGTATGTTTTCAAATTCACCTCCTTGACCACTTCTAATATTTTTAATTCTAGTACCTTTTAAATTTTGAATTCGTTTAACAAATGTTTTGAAATTTTCAAATATATCACTTTTATTTTTCATAAAGATAGTCCATGTATATCTAGAAAAATCATCAACTATAACAAATACATATTTATTATGATTTATGGATTGAATTTGTGTAGGTCCAAATAAATCCATATGAAGTAATTCAAGAGGTTGTAATGTCGAAATAACTTTCTTAGATTTAAACGAGGATTTAGTTAATTTACTTAATTGAAACGAGTCATATAAATTATTAACTTTAAAATTCATCTTTGGTAATCCTTTTACGAGATTATTTTTAGAGATTTTATTTATATTTTTGAAATTGATATGACAGAATCGTCTGTGTCATATCCAGGGATCATTTTCTTTAGCTATTAAACACATGTCTGAGTTATGATGAACTTTCACATTCAAAACGTAAATATTTTTATCTTTATTTCCTTCTAAAATAAGATTTTGATTTTGATCAGGAATACAACATTTATTTTCAGAAAAGGATATTTTAAAACCTTTATCGCATAATTGATATGTTTTAGATTCTTAACTAATAAAACGTTTGTAATAAGAGGTTTATTAGATGTATCATAATTGCTCACATCGCCTTTGCTGATGATATATCTCTTGGAATTATCTCCAAAAGAGACAGAACCTCCACCTGAGTATGTAATATTTATCAGCATATCTTTGTCTCCTATCATGTGTTTTGAGAAACCACTGTCGAGTATCCATTTTCCTCTTTCTTGAGTGGGACCTGCAAAAAATATGAGATAACGTTGGTGCCCACCTTTTTAATAGGGTCCTAAGAGTTAGGTCTTAGGTAACCAAACCCAAGTGGGTTTAGTATCCCTTTTATAAATATAATTTTTATTATTATGAACATCTTCTATAAATGAACTAAAATACTTTTTCCTTATTAACTTCTTATTAGATTTAGGTACCCATATATCTATAGTTTTAGAAACTAGTCTTTTTGAAGATGTGGGTGTTTTATCATACTTAACTTTGTTTAAATTATTAGATTGTGTATTCTTGACTTTCTTCTTATAGCCTAAACCATTTTTATTGTTAACAAGTTGTGAATTCTCAACAATTCTAGATAAAATTTCTCTTTCTTTATTAAAATTTGAAACGTTTTTAGTGATTCCTTCTAGTTTGGTCTTTAGACTTGAATTTTCTAGTTTTACCATTTTAATATTAGTTTTTAAAGCATGATTTTCAGGAACAAGACCATCATTCTTTTCATTTTGAGTTTCAATTTCCTGACACAATAATATAAATTGAGAATTAACATTTGAAAGAGACTCTTGAGTTTTCTCAAGTTCTTCTTCCAATATTTTCTTCTCGTCTTTAAGCAAATCTCTTTCGAATTCTGCCTTGTTCTGATTTTCTACAGCCTCTTTATATTTTCTTTTGAGACTTTTTAAAGTATCTAATAATTCAGAATTTATCTCTATCATATCATCAAAAGTAAAATCACTAACCTCATTATCTTTGGCCATAAAGCATACGTTGCTTGTTCATTATCGCTATCACTCTCACTTTCAGAGGAAGAGGAGGAATCTGAGTCGTCCCATGTAACTGAAAAGGCTTTTCTTCTGAATTTGTCCTTCCTTTTATTTCGATATTCTTTCTTTTGATCTGGAAGGTCCTTCTGTATATGCCCCTTTTTGTGACAGTTAAAGTACTCCATAACTGATGAAGACGGTTGTTTGTTGCTGTTTTAGCTTCTTTTGCCATTATTTCTGTTTCCTTTTCTATACATCAAGAATTTCTTGAAGTTTTTGGTAATAAAGGTTAGGACGTCTTTGTCTGAGCCTGATTCTTCTTATTCTGCATGGAATTCTATATTCTTTTTATCTTGAGCTTGAACTCGTTTGGCCTGCAAATTTACTTCATAGGACATTAGATTTCCTGTTAACTCTTCCGGAGTTATTTTGGAAATATCGTTCGCTTCTTCAATAGCAAGAACTTTTCTTTCCCATTCTTCTATTAAAGAGGTAAGGATTTTGGATACAATATCAAAGTCTGGATATTTTTCTCCTAGTCCTACTAATGAATGATAGATATCATGAAATCTTGAGTGCATATCATTTTTAGATTCATTTTCTTTCATTCTAAAGTTTTGAAACTAACTTTTGAGCAAGGATATTTTACTTTGTTTGACCTTATTGGTTCCTTTGTGTGTAACTTTGAGTGTACGCCAGATTTCATATGCAGTATTGCACATTCTAACGTGGTTAAACTCATTTTTATGTAAGGCACAAAATAACATATTCATGGCTTTTGCATTAGTTGTGGCATCTATTTTTGATATATTTGACCAAGTAGAATACTCTTCGATAGGAATAGTATATTCTGTTTGAGTTATATTCCATGAATCAAAACCATTTGTTTGCATATATATATATATATATATTCTCATTCGTGTGGCCCAATAGTTATAATACATGCCATTAAATAGTGGTGGACGTGTAGTGGATTATCCTTCAATGAAGCTAGCGTTAATGCTAGTGCTAGTTTAGTGTTAGTGTCCATATTATTAGATCATTAGATAACTATGTTACGGTTATATGATGACCTTGCTCTAATACCAAATGAATGCATGCTACGGATCATGTAATATGGATATACAATTATATAGAGTACAGTGATGATAGTTATATGGTAAATAATGCGAAATATAAAAGCAGTAAAGTAAAATGACACCAGGAATTTTTATACTAGTTCGGAGCACCATCCTACGTCTAGTCCCAGACTCCTTCTGGGATTTTACTAAAATAACAACCCTTACTTAACCCGGAGGAACAGGTCTATATAACCCTTGAGCAGCCGAACAAGGACCTGAGCAGTAGAATATGATTTACCTCAGCAGGCGAAGAGGACTTCACACGCATGAGTAGCAGAATATGACTTAAAAAAATACAAAAATAGTTTTGACTTTGTGTGTTCTTAATAACACGGATTTGTCACTTGTAGCACACCCTTCCTATAGTCTTCTCCTCGGGTAAAAATGTATAAATATTTGAAGTATATGAAGAATATAAAGGTATGGTATTGCTTTAATGCAGAATAATTGAAAATATAATAGCGAATAGATTCAAGAGTGTTGGATTAGAGATAAAAAAATTCGGTAGTAAATCAGGTTGTGAGTAAGTGATTTGGAATCAAGTTGGAGTATGTATTTATAAAGGTTAAAAAGCAGCGACTGTTGATGAAGAGTTTCGATTGAAGTGTTGCATCCAAATCTTTTTGTAGAGGTTCGTAACACTTCACAAAAAGTAATCTCTTTTCAAAAAATAGTTGTTGTAGAAATTTAGTCAACTGAGCCTCTAGGTCAGTCGATTGAATATTCAAATGAATTTTAAAATATATATTGAATACCTGTGCACCTGCGCATGTTGCATAGATTTTCCAGGGTCAATCGACTGAACCTTTGGGTCAGTCGACTGATCTTGTAAAATCTGTCCAATTTGCACAGTTTTTACAAGTATAGTAATATATATAACTTTAAACACTTTTTATATATTTTATATGCTTATATTTATGTATAAAATATTTGAGAATAAGATGATTAAATATATAAGCTAATATATACGTAATCGAGGAGATATTTTAACAAGATTAACCTAAGACTCAAAATTAAAATAACATAATTGATGCACCAGTTTTGAAGTCTTGTCTCCTTGTGGTATATATTCTCCATTTGTCGTAGCAGTCGTCAAATCTGTATGTTGTAGTGATAGCTTTGTGTCATGAATCAAAACCAAGTCTCAACATGAGTTACCAATAGGTTCAGGGAGAACCCATGAAAGAGTAAAGTTATTGGCAAGGGCCAATAGGTTCTTAGTGATCCCATGAAAACAATGAAACTGGATAGGGAGTCCATAAATATTAAATAGGTTATTAGTACGTCCGTCAAAATTAATAGGTTAACAGTGACCGTAGAAACTATAAATGAGATCGTTAGTCAGAATGAAAGAGGATGGGAAATCCATAATTGATTTATTTGTTTGCATATCATCATATTGTTTTGAATTGTTTTAACCATTGTGGATGCAGGAGCATAGTATATGGCTTTGTAAAGTTTTTGGATACCAGTAAGGGGAAACTCATTCCGCTAAGTGGCGTGGTCTCACTAGATATCTAAATGGTTTGAGGTAGTAGATTATTATTTGTACCAGGCTTTATGTTTGACTCGGAGTTTATATTTTCCCTTTAAACTCTCGGTTACTCAATTGATTTTTAGTAGTTTGAGAGTCGAGATTTTCATATATCTGTTAGATGAATCAGCTTTCGAAGACGTGCGGGAGCCATGATAGTTATTTAGAGTTCTTTTTTATTTTGATTCCGCTGTGTTTGTTGTAAAGGCAAAGATATTTAGTTTCCTAGTTATATACTTTAATCACCCAAGGGGCATCTTCATATGTTGCTCTTGGCGTATGTTGTAATAAATATATTTTCTATGATCGTGGTTCTTGTATTGAGATTATGTAATGAATTTTAAATATGTTAAAAGGGAATGTGATACTTGTTTGATATTTTAATTTTTTTTCATATTCATATGTTTCTGTGTATCAATGTATCTAACATTACTATACTTGGTCACCGAGGATTAATAACTATGGATGAGTGCAGCATCTATAGCCGTTAGTTTTGGGCCTCTAATTAAGGGATGTTATAAGACTCATCCACCTCCGCTACAAAAAGATCATACCAATCAAGATCCCACACTTAGAGCTGACTAGAAGCCACCTGAACCCTCTACCAATCCTCATGACCCATGCGAGAAAATATTTGCTTGCATATCCTGAGCAATGCCTATACCTCAATCACACTCTTAGAACCTATAAAGGGCTTGCCACCAAGATGTGCAAAGTTGCTGCATGTACTTGAAAAAATCAATTTGCAAGAAGAAGGATTTGAAGGATGTCTGGTAGGCAGAGCATTCCTAACGAGTTCCATAATCTGCACAGCGCCCATAAACACTCCATCCGAAGGAGGGCCATTAGACTGCCCACTAGCAAAACGAGCAAGTGGTCTACCACTAGCCATCTTAGATTCTAAAAGGAACAATATAAGATAAAAGATTATTCAAATGTCATTCGATTCGATATTGGGAATTTCAATGATAGACACTAAGAAATATACTATCTGAAAACCTAAAGAACGGTTACTAAGACTTGCTTAATCCCCAATTCGTATCTGTAATATCATACTTTATTCGAAACACAGCTCCGATGCCAAGATGTGATGCCTCACCCCTAGACCCACACTAAAAGAGAATATTACAAAGTAATATCATCGGCTAGTGTGGAGAATAGGGCAGCTAGAAGCGACCATCCATGAATTTTACTTTAAGGGAGTATCGACACATCGATTAATATGCTATAAATTTTCTTATCAAGTTGAATTGACATATACAATTGATGCTTAAAACAAAACTTTGGTGGCTAAAATAAAAATTCAAAAAAACATATAACAATATAAGGATCATAGATTATCAATTAGTCATAGTGGAATATAATATATACAAGTTTGAATCGACACATGATAGATACATGATGTAGACTACACATATACAAAGTGCTACATCTCAAAATGAATATGTATACAAAAGGAGTCTAATCTCAACACAAGATACTACATAATGTCAAATATTTATACATAGGAGGGCAAAAGAGGACTACTAACTAACAAGTAAGATATCTACTCTAAAGCCTCAAGCAGAAGGACCTAAAATATCTCTGTCTAACTCAAGTATTATAAAATTATATTTGGATCAAACTAGACTAAGATAAATGGGTTAGAAAAATTATATGATAGATAAAGTAATCTAGATCTCAATTATAAGCATATATCAACAAATATCAAACAGGCATTGATAAATTCAATTCACCAAATACAAAAAACTCATAATAGCTTCTTAAAAACGAAAACCTCCAAAATGATTTGGTGATAATACAACAATATTAAATCTAGAAATCTCACAAATAAAAATCCAGAAATCTGATAAATAAGGGGGTGCCACACTCCTAGATTGGTGGAATAAATTAACCTATATCCACATAACTCCAAGATAGATATATAAGTCTATAAACATCAAGATAGGTACCGGACCTTTAAACATCAAAATTGGTATAAAACCTATGAACTCCAAAATAGGTACGAAACCTATAAACATCGAATAGGAGCAAGTATTATAAATATCGGGATAGGTACAAAACCTATAAACATCAAATATGAACAAGCCCTATACACATCAAAGATAAGTCGTAAACTCGTCGAAAAGTGTTAAATACTTTTACATAGAAATCAAATAGGTAATAACCATGTGTCACACACTAAACGAGTTTAATCAAATGTTTACTATACAATAGTAAACTCCACTTGTGTATAACAATGGTTCGGTCGAACAAGTCCTGGAGTTAATCGATAAAAAAACATGAGCATTCCATACCACTTGTTTTATTTAATGATTTAAATTTCTCATTCGGTTGATAACATGCGATTTTATGAAAATAATTCTCTTATAAAATCACTTTTGAAATATCTGTTTATATTGTAAATGTGTACATATATAAGTATGTTTTCGAACTATCATTCCAAAACGTTTCTAAAGCCGTCGCATATGAAAATAGATAGTATGTATATTAATAAAAATCTTTGAATGGATAAATTTATATATTATATATATTAGATTTCTACGTAAATAGTCTTGTCTAAAACAATTGGATTTAGAAATCAATCATTTGCAAACCCGGATTAAGAATATGCATCAAAAGTTTGTAATTATCTCAAGATCTATAGAACAATCCCCACGGTATATAAAACAAAAACATCAAAACGAATTCAACAATTCAGAAATCACAAATCTTGAAAATATCAATAAAATTAATATGATATGCAGTATTATAATTTAGCAATCAACTTTTGAAATTCAATATGGCAAACAATTGACAAACGGGTCGATTGGGAATATCGAAATGTAGCCTGGATGTCAGTTCAAGCTACAACTAGTGCACCGATTCGACCAACCAATGTCAATAACAAAAGTGATCAAGTGAACATTGGCCAGGCAAGCTAACCGGTGGACCAACACCCTGGATTTAGAATGAAATCACATGCCTTGTTTATCAAAGAAAATAGTATAGAGACAAGAAATAATAACTTGCAGATAAAGTAAAAAAGGTAAGGGATGTTTATAGTGGTTCGGCTGTTAACAAAGCCTATGTCCATTTTATAACTTTGTGATTGATCGGCTTCAATTACAAGTTGAGTATAATTACAATTTGATTAAATCTTATAAGTTAGATCAAGTCACCAATGTTAGAGTTCACTAGAGAATCACAGTGAATCCTTTAGATGACTATTTTGTAGGAGGAGAAGAGTTAAGAATAGTTTCTATAGTTTTTCAGCAGCCCGTCCAGAAGATCCTATTTATGTTGACAGTAGAATTATATTTATAGGGGCTAGAGAGCACTTGGGTTAAAGCCGCTTCGTCAAAGACTTATAGTTGAAGATACGAAGGCGCTCCAGAAATTTCAAAACGAGCTAACCCAATCTGATGGATCGCTAGCGATCCATGGGGCATGGATTGCTGGCAATCCATGGGGTTAGTGTACTTTTGGCTCGTTCCTTTTGATCATGTTTCCTGCCCTTTGTAGATTCTCTCCATGTAATTTCATGACTAGATGCTTTGTTTTGATGATGATTCATGTACTTACTGCATTGAACTGCTGATGGAATCAGATGAATGCTCACTTCTCGATCTAACTAGCTTGGAATTCAATCAAACTTAGCAAACATTCCTAGAAAACTTATTAGGTCATAGTTCAAGAAGACTAGAGGATCCACCAGCGACCCTTATGGTTCACTAGTGATCCATGGGAGATGAATCGCTCGCGAACTATCACCTTAGAAAATTTTTGACTTCTTTTTCTTACACCTTTCTTGGTTCCTTCTTCTAGTCCTTTTGGTTAATTCTTGGATATGTAAAAAATTTGTTTGGTCCAAAACTCGGATAACATTTGCCGTCTAGAGTTTTCTTTCGATTGAAACAAGGCGTGCCCTGGAAGTTATTGCTTTTGAGTTCTCATTTGGTGAGGTTCGAGTGTTCTTGTTGAGGCCATAATTCGAATTTAGCTCGGGCTATTCAGCTGTTTGTTGAATTTTGATGGGAATCATCATAGCTTATAACAATAATTCAATTTCAATCTCACAAATTTCAAGAGGCTTACAAAAGGTACTTAGATCATGCTTGTTGAGTTGGGAAAATTTTGGTTGCTATTATATGGATCGCTACTGATCCAAGGACTTAGCATATTTTTCTGGTGTTTGCCTTATTTATTCCATTCAAACCAACCTGCTTTCCTACATATCTCCATTTAATGGTTCGAGCTAATCCTCCTATGATCCGACCTAAATTAAATCCAAACCCTAACTCTATTTGCACCATCACCATCGTCGGCCATCCATAGCGGAAGCCTCCTGCCGCCGACTTTGCCTCACCTTGCCACCGACTTGGGCTAGCATTTTAGCACCCAAAACTTCGTCAATTTGGATCTTCATCGACTTACCCACCTTAGATCGCTACCAACTTAAACCTTGTCATTCTTTCCATTTGATTATTTACTTGAGGTGGGTGTTGTAGAATTTGGCATTCGTTTAGCAATTTGGTGATGAGGTTGGATTAGTGGTGGTCATTATGGAGAATTCGAGTTGATTGTGATTTTGTGGAAGAAGACAGTAAATCGAGTCTTGAGTTCTTCATGGAACGAAACTCTAGCTTTTCCTCGGTACTTAAATGTTTTGTTATCTTCGTCCATAGAATCAGAATTGACTCGCACTGAGTTGCACTGTTAATATGACACAACGTATTGCGGATTGGTTTTGTTTTTCTAGGGGGTGATAATAGCTTAGGGTAGCGTCTCATTTGTAGCTTATGCTGTTATCGCATTCTGGAGAGTTTGGATTGGTCTCGCTATTGCACACTTGTTATAGCTGAAATGGGAAGAGCTTCCCGCGTCGCTTTGGACAGTGATTCTGCTATTGTTATTTGATCGATAACGGGTAAGTGTAGGAGAAATATCTTCGGTAAATGATACAAGAAGCCTATCCCGCATCGCTTTGGACTGCGTGTGAACTATCTACATAGGATAGAGCATTGTAGTGTTCAGGACACTAAGCCTATCCCACATACAAAACTCACTGCACTTGCCCCAGTCAATGCTTGAAACTCGATATGTCAGAATAAATCAATAATTTTTCAAAGTTCAAGTGTCGTAGAGGGACTTTTACTTTAAGATTGAATTACCTGACCGTGTTAGATGCAAGTTATGTTGTATAGAATGACACACTCATCCTCTCGTCATAAGTTCAATAGAGGAATCCTGCACTTTTAGAGGCTGAATCATCGTCTATTGCACCTATCTCTTCAGTTCTGCAAGTTAAATACGGTCAACTACTTCTGGTTGGTCCAGTTGTAATGCCGAACTCCTCCAAATTTCAAAGTTCTACTTAATCCTTTGAAGAGTGCATCCTCTGTAATCTTAGCTAAAGTTTAACCTAACGTTTTCTTATATCACGACATTCTAGACGATGATGTGCAACTGTCATTGAAGAACGAGTTCGCAGATATGCCGCCTTTAGGGTGTACTGCTTGCCGCTGGTATATGTGCTTAAATGGAGCGGTTCCCCCCTTCAATGACCTTTTGAAAGAAACACTTTTGAACTTGGGAATTTCTCTATTTCAAATTCATCCTAATGGGTATGCGATCTTGACCTGCCTTCACATCCTGTTCATGCAAACATTTAATCATGCTCCAAGTTTCGATGAGTTGAGATATTTTCTCCTATTCAAGAAGAGAGAAGAGTGTCCATTACTTGTCATCATCGAGGCCCAAGGAAACCACAAGATCGTGTAGCAGCTTTGAAGCAATCTGCCTCAATTCAAGACAAGGTATTTCTTTGTTAGGTGTCCCGAGGGATATAACCACCTTTGGGTAACGGGGGCTAAGTTCTCTCTTTTACTTATTGAGTTCCGATACGTCTCTATGGGATTTTTGATAGATCGAATACTTCTTACAGTGTTCCAAGGAAAAATGAAGACCCATCACTCGATCTGATTTTCCTTACTCTGAAGGCCATAGATGTAAGGAGAGATTAGTCAAATTTTTGCTAACAGACGAGAATTTGCTTCGATATGGGCTGCCGCATCCTAGGAGATCCACTATGGCCGTCTAAGTCCCATCTCCTTCCCATTCCAGAATACGAACACATTCCACTTCTTCATCAGTTGGCACCGAAGAGGACAATCTCCCGGAAAGAGAAGGTCCGTCTGGTGAGTCAATGAAAGAAATTCATAACGGAAGGGATGTTACGACTGAAGCGAGATGCCCGGCTAGAATGCCCCAATTCCGGAGGAGGGGGAAGAAGAATTCAAGCAGCGTGAGGGAAAGGTTGAAGTGGCAATAGAAAAGGAGGAGGGTGAAGGTGAGGGTAGCAGCAGTTATGATTCCTCCTCCAGCGATGATGAATTCAAAAGCAGTTCCGATAATGGAGACTTCGAATCGTGCGATGAGACTCCAGGAATGACTTCCATTAGCCTGGATTTGCCTCCTCAAGAGATTCGCGATAAATACGCTCCTCCAGTAGCCGAGAGGCTGTAGGATTCCACTATTAAAGAAAGTGATAATAATATTTGGGATTTGAGCAACGTTTACATAGATATCAATGAACTCATAGGAAAAGATTTCAAATTTGAGGGATTGTCTCCTCACCCTTGTCGTACTATGTCTAGAATCATCTCGATTTCTCCCATGATGGCTTCCCGATCCGATTTGTGACATCCTTTTAGACCGCCTAAGACATATTACATATTTCACATAGGTCATATTCACTTACATATGCAATATTTAGGTCCATTTTTTGTTGCTAAAAGAACTTTATTTATTTTTCATATCAGGTACCATGAGAGGTCGTGGATTAATAAGGATCTTGAAAAACTCAATAATTCACAACGTTGATCAAGATGGTCTTCAAGCCGCCACCAGCCCAGTGAAACCAAAGAAAAGTGGAGAAGGCGGAAAGACTTAAAAGCCAAAGCATGTCGTCGGGACGACGAAGAATGAAGTAGGGTTTATAAGAGTGGCTACGAGAAGAAAAAAACTCCTAAGGACCTAGAAGAGCTGCCCAAGAAACTAAAGGTAGATCGCAGTTCTCGTCCCTTTGAGCACGAAACTTTTGGCCCGACCTTAATCTCTGTCGGACTTGAATTTCCGGCTTCCGCTAACCAAGTCTTATCTTCATCCCAAGCTCTGTCAACGCATGCGATGCCCGCTTCTGGTCCTTCGTATTCTCACAGGTGGCCGGCTTATATTCGTCCGTTTGGTCCCCCCTAGACATGAAGCTGGGCTCCCACGGTGGTTTCTAAAGGAGTTAAGTTTGACCATGACCTGCTCCCAATACGCAAAGATTCCTATATGCCCAATTTTTAGGCGATTCAAAGTGATTTTGATCAAGCGAAGGGATGTATAAAGTTATGCAAGCAGCTGGTAGACATGAACCACAATAATTATCAAGAGATCCTCTCCTTCAAATTAGAGAAAGATGATTATAAGAGGGTGTTAGCAGAACATGATGCTAGAATTGAGAGATTAATGCAAGAGAAGGACACTGCACTCCGAAAGAGTAAGAAAAGCACTACCTTATTGAAGGAACTAAAAGAGACCCATGCAAAAATAGAGATCTTATTCTGAGATGAAATCAAGAAGGTCCACACTGAAGAAGTTAAGAAAAAAGAGGAGTTTGAAATTGTGACGTGATCATTGAAGCTTAGAAGAAAACCATCGCTGATCATAACGAACTTGTTGAATCCTATAAAATGACAATTGCTGATTACATAGGAATTATGGAATCCCACAAAAAGACAGTTTCTGATCAAGCTTAAATGATTGCTTCACTCTAGGAAAGGGTCGCATAGCATCGAGAAAACTCAAGTTGAAATTGAGAAGGTCGTCGTAGCAGCGGATTACTTGGAGTTGTGGGATACTTTTGAAAAGAAGCTGGAGAAGATGGATGATACTGTTATCCTACCTTTTGACAAGGCCATGACACCAAGAAATTGCTTGGAAATCAAAGACAATTTGTCCCGAAGATCAGTTATACTAGGCTTAATATGGATATCAGTGAATTTTTCCTAAGTCCAGATCAAGCTACAATTGACAAGACATGACAATCAAAGCAATGAAAGCCTACATTCCAAATTTCAAGTCGGTCCGATGTCATATGCTCAAGATATGATCGATGCAAACCAAGGGAATCAATTCGTTCGCCTCCATTTTCCCATAACCCTCCATTGGCATCCATCAAATCGCCTATTGTTCGTATTAATCAATCGCCTATTATTCATATCCATCAGCCTACTTCGATCCATGCTACTTCGTATCCACCGCAGTCCTTATTCGTATCGATCATAGGTAAGGTTAGTTCGTAATCATCCACCCTGTAGACCTCGTTCGTATCCATCAAGCTCATGGTTGTTCGAATCGATAACAACCATATGTCTTTGTATCCATCATAGCCTTTGCTCGTATCCATCAGAACCCCTTAAAACGTACCACTTCGTATCGATCAAATCTGCAATGATTGATACGAACAGGGGCTGGAATGGATGGATACGAATGGAGTAGTGCAGAGGGATGCGAAGGAAGTTTACAAGGGTGAAGGCTCGGTCAACACGGCGAAGAATATGGATCCACCCCAATTTATCGTTCCACGTCAACAAACAGGCACGTGCCTCTGACGACATAAAGAAGATGGAAGTGAGGAAATCAATATGAACTCGTATCCATGCTGAAGAGCCCAATTCGTACCAAACATATCTTGAGATCTACAAGTCCAAATGCCACCAAATTTTCACGGGAGCTTATGTACGACCTAAGGAATGTTCATGCCAAATTTCGACTTGATTGGATCAAATCTTGATCGATACGAACTTCATTTATATCGGTCACGGATCAAGTCAAGATTATGTGGGATTGATCGCGTGGGCCCACACACGTGCCGGAAGGAGTCTTCCGAGATCTGAGCGAGATATTTGCATCCTACGCCTATAAATAGAATCCCAAAGCCTATAGAAAAAGGATCTTCTGGCTCTTCAATGTCCAGACTCTACTGAAGCCATTTTTGCACTTCAAGACTACTGTTGTACTCGAAATTCATCACTGTAATCCGCTGTAACCAGTTGTAATCAACGAGAAAATATTAATAAGATCATCAAATTCAAAATGGACATAGGCCGAATTGGCGAACCACTATAAACTCTGTGTTCTTTACTGCTTTCTTTTTAATTTTATGAGTTTTCTTCATTTCTAATTCTCAACATACTTATTATATGTGATCTTTGATTGTAAACAGGTGCTTTCGTCGATAATTGGGTGTTTGTGACCAATTTCAGCGCAAACATTTTGGTGCTTTCACTGAGAAAGGCTAGCATTTAGGAATTCTACCTCCCGGACTTTAAATTTGAACGCTTGAAGACTTGGATCTGGACAACTATGATGAGGCAATCAGCAAGAAGAGAAGAACGGAGAGGAGTCATCATGATGAGTGTCAAGAAGCTCCTCGGCTGCTAATTAGGCTTCAGTCTTCATAACACAGAATGAGATGGAGATGATGATGGGAGCTATGCATGAAGAGCTTCTTAAAAAACAAGAAGAGATGACGTAGAATCTGCTTCGACAAGCTGGACAAACAGGAGTGCAGAATCAAGATAATGCATCTGCAGGAGATGCTGGAGATAGGAGTCAAGAGCATGGAGAAACCAGGACCCAGAACAGAGCGGGACCATCAGGAGCGGCCCCAGAGCTAGCGGGCACTCACCAGGAGTGTGTTGATCCAACCTCAGGCAGGATATTAAGTGGAGCTGTTCAACATGGCATTGATAGAGGGATGGACGCCTGTCTAGGAAACCAAATTCCTGGATTCCCTGGTGACCTCGGGGGGCAGATCAGAGGCAACGGAGAAGGAACACTACTTGGCAACAGCGGCAGATTAGCGGAGATGGTTAGGCGAGCCATGAGAGGAGGACTAGTGAATAGAGATCTGGAAGACGTGAACAGGATCCCCTTCGTTCCCACAATTAGATAGGCTAGGAATCCACCAGAATTCAAGCTACCAACAATGGAGACGTATGATGGGAGGATGGATCCAGCGGTTCATCTGACAAGGTATATGAGGCACATGGAAGTGTTAGTGGCATCAAAGGAGGTCATAGCCCGGTGCTTCCCATTATATTTGAAAGATATTGCATCATTATGGTTTAGACAGCTGGAGAGCAGCTCCATTGGAACATGGACCGAATTTAACTGAGAAGTTCATGAGGCAATTCAGAGTTCACATTTCGAGACCCAAGAATGTGATGAGTTTGGCAACATTAAAGCAAAAACAGGGGAATCTTTGAGGAGATTTCTGACGCGATTCAATGCAGCGGCAGCATCAATGGATCGACCAGATCCATCCATGGTTTTGATGGTAGCTGTATTTGGCATAGCTGATGGCACAAAATTCAAGAATTCATTGACATGGGATCCCCCTATGGATCTAGGAGAATTTTATCATGAGGCTGAAGGATTTTTATGATTAGAGGATGCAAAT
Organism: Allium cepa; assembly: GCA_030765085.1. NCBI lineage: Eukaryota > Viridiplantae > Streptophyta > Magnoliopsida > Asparagales > Amaryllidaceae > Allium > Allium cepa. The sequence continues at coordinate 174,294,323 of CM060932.1, forward strand.
GCTGAAAGAGAGGAAGGAGAAGGAGTCGATGTTTATGTAGTCAAGGGCGGAGATCCTTTTGAAAAAGGTGCAGGAACTGATAAAGGGAAACAGAAGGCCGAGGATAACGGTGATGGACCAACACGACCACGAAAGGAACTAAGATTCACCTCTATAAGGAGTTGAATGAGACTTTGGAGCGAATCTATCAGGATACCATGAGGCAGATTACTTATCAAAAGCCAATGAGAAGAGATTCGACTACCAATGAAAGAAGATCAGACAAGTATTGCTTATTCCATGAGCTAAACGGTCATAGGACGAATGATTGCAGGCACTTGGAGAATGAGATTGAGGGGCATATCCGGAATGGTCTGCAATCGCAGTATAAGAGAAGGGGAACAACAACGGTGGAACGAGAGCGACCACCACATGCATCAACTGGAAACAGCTCAAGATCGTGGCGTCAGCTTGTCATCAACTGATTGAAATAATGATGAATAAGTGGAAAACTCCACACCAACGCGATTAAGTCATTTACACATGTACGGGGCCGCGAACGGTCCTCATGCATGCTATGATATGACTACTAATTGCATCAGTGTAGGTGTTTGCACTTTGACGTCTCTGTATTTCTTTTTTTTTCATTTCTTATGTCTGGACTTGATTTTGTTGGACATTTCTGTTGAAAGACTCGTTTTTAATATAAATTTTCTATTTGTGATTCCATAATGGCTAAGCCACTTACACATGTATGGGATCGCGAACGGTCCTCCGGCATGCTCTGAGATGGCGATAAACCGCTATAACAAACAAGTCATAAATTCACTCAAACGCAAAACCTGACATTAATGATACTATGTCCCCTCGGGCACACACAATTCACCTCGAACGACACCCGACCATGAATGGCCATAATTCGCCTCAAATGGCACCCGACCGCGAACGGTCACAATTCACCGTGAACGGCACCCAATCGCGAACGATCACAATCTGCCTCGAATGGCACCCGACCGTGAACAGTCACAATTCGCCGCGAACGGCACCCGATCACGAACGATCACAATCTTCCTCAAACGGCACCCGACCACGAATGGTCACTATTATCCTTGAACGACACCCGGCCACAAACGGTCACCATTCCCCGCAAATGGCATTCGACCGTGAACGGTCACATACCACCCCGAATGACATACGATCTCGAACGATCGTCGTTCACGAACAGGTATCAATTTCTTTATAGGTTATTAAGAGGATATGAAAATCCATTTTATAGTATTACGAAACACACCTTCCTATCGCAAGGCATGTTTTGGGGGAAAAATGTTATCCCTTCTTTTGACAAGGCCGTGACACCAAGAAATTTCCTGGCAATCAAAGACAATTTGTCCCGAGGATCAGTTATACGCAGGCTCACTATGGATATCGATGAATTTGTCTAAGTCCGGATCAAGCTACAATTGCAAAGACATGACAAGCAAAGCAATAAAAGCCTACATTCCAAATTTCAATTCGATCTGATGTCATATGCTCAAGATATGATCAATGCAAACCAAGCGAATTGATTCGTTCGCCTCCATTTGTTCGTAACCCTCTGTTCACGTCCATCAAATCTCCTGTTGTTTGTATCGATCAATCGCCTATTGTTCGTATCCATCAGCCTACTTCATGTCCATGCTACTTCGTATCCATCATAGTCCTTGTTTGTATCGATCACAGGTAAGGTTAGTTCGTATCCGTCCACCCTGTAGATCTCGTTCGTATCCATCAAGTTCATGGTTTTTCAAATTGATGACGTCCATATGTATTCGTATCCACCACAGCACTTGTGTGTATCCATCAGAACTCCTCAAAGCATACCACTTCGTACCGATTAAATCTACGACGATCGATATGAATAGGGCTGGAATGGATGGATACGAATGGAGTAGTGTTGAGGGATACAAAGGAAGTTTACAAGGGTGAAGGCTCGGTCAACACGGTGAAGAATATGGATCCACCCCAGTATATCGTTCCACATCAACAAACAGGCACGTGCCTCTGATCGAAAAGAAGAAGATGGCGGTGAGGAAATCGATACGAACTAGTATCCATGTTGAAGAGCACAATTTGTATCTATCATATCTTGAGATCTATAAGTCCAAATGCCACCAAATTTTCACAGGAGCTTACGTACGACCAAAGGAATGTTCACGGCAAATTTAGATTCGATTGGATCAAATCTTGATCGATACAAAATTCGTTCATAGCGATCATGGATCAAGTCGAGATCACGTAGGATCGATCATGTGAGCCCACACACATGCCAGAAGGAGTCTCTTGAGATTTGAGTGAGATATTTGTGGCCTACGCTTATAAATAGCATCCTAAAGCCTATAGAAAAATGATCTTTTAGTTCTTCAATGTCCAGTCTCTGCCGAAGCCACTTTTGGACTTCAAGACTGCTGTTGTACTCGAAATTACTCAAAGTAATCCGCTGTAACTAGTTGTAACCAGTGAGCAAATATAGATAAGATCTTCAAATTCAAAGCGGACGTAGGTCGGATTGCCGAACCACTATAAACTCTGCGTTCTTTACTGCTTTCTTTTTAGTTTTCTGAGTGTTCTTCATTTCTAACTCTCTACATACTTATTATCCATGGTCTATGATTGTAAACGGGTGCTTCATCGATAATTGGGTGTTTGTGACCAATTTCGGTGCAAACAGATACCATCATGAATTTCTATGTCAACTCTTTGCATCAAGGGAGCCTCAGCTATTTAGGCCCTAAATTCCCGTGTACTCTTGCCGTGGTTTGGGAAGAAATCCTAGCCCATTTTCGGGAGAACGGGGATTTATATACCGAGAAAGAGTTGTAGGATGCCTACTTTAATGAAGAATCAAAGAAAGCTCTGATAGAGGGTCGAGAGATCATTCGAATTGATAAGAAACAGGAGGCTGCCGATGTTGCTATGACTGCAACTATCAAAACATTGCCAGAGCCTATCATTTCCAGGCCTGCCAAATCATTAAAACAGACTATCGATTAGTTAGCGAGTTTTACCATTGCTAACCTGTCGCCTGCCCCTCCGTGAGTTGTCTTTGAAACTTTAGGTAGCTCTGGAACATCTCCGGAGATCGTGCAGCCATCAAAAGTAGGAGAAGGTGGGGAATATGAGATTGAAATTCTCGGCCATTCCTCTAATCCATGTAACCTTCTTGTTTCCCCAGAGTATGAGAATTTTCATCTCACACCATACGAAAAAGATGAACTTAATGCTTTCATTTTTGATCTTGTAGGTCCGCCCTCTTTACCAACTGACATGTCGATTTCTTCGATGTCTGGGCTTGCCACTATTTCTACTGCCTCGACGTTTGTTTTCATAGTCGCTCTAATTATTGGACTTGTGTTTGTCTCACAACCTGGGTCGAAATCCGAGAAGATTGCTATATTGCACGGCCTAGACAACCTTTCTGTATCTTTACAGGGCGATTTCATGGTAGCTGAAGCTTGAGAGCAGGTGGACCAAACTGGTCAGCTACATAAATCTGAATAGCAAATGATGGCCGTTTAGAAAGAAAAGATCGAGGAGAGAAAATCTTTGAGGTGCTCTCGCTAATCCCAAAAGCGCAATACCAAGAAGCAGTCTTCCAAGAAGGTCAAAGAGCAAGGTGGAGATGCCGGACTAAGGAGATAGTTGATATTTCAGGCACCAACACTACTCTTGGCAGGGATTCTGAGAGGAAGTAGAAACTTCCAACTAAACGTGAGAAAGGGAGCCGTGGAAAGAAGAGTTGACAGGCTCGGGTAAAAGTGGAGCCAATTTGTAGGACATTCTATTTTGTTTGATATATATTTTGTTCAAGTGTAGAGTTCGCACTTGTTGCTTTGGTTGTTGTAGCATCTGTATTTTCCTTTTTATTAGACGATATTGTGTGGGTACGGCCCCCACATTTTGACTTTGAACAGAAAATGCAATAAATAATACAATGTTGACATTTGGATTGTAATTTTAACAATCTACTCATATACGTTTCATGCACTTATGCCAATTTTACTTACTGATATTTTATTTTATCTATTCCTATAATTAATGCGAAAATTCTTTGTTTGGAGTAACAAAACTGTGAAATACTTAGTTTTATTTTAGTATCGGTGTGTGTCCACCAGTTTATGGGGTTGTTCACTTCAAACATTTAATGAATGACCGGCTGATCTAAGCAATTTATTAGATGTATGTAACCGGATCCATTTCCCAGTTCCTATATTTTGGAACTTGCGACTTGAGCACCTTGATTTCAAAGGTATTGTTGGTGAACAATTGTAATTCTCTACCAATTCATGGTTATTTGGCATTGTTGAATTCATACCCATTAATCGCGATAGTGGGAATGAATTGATTCTTGTTGTTCTTACAATAGATGAGTTTCCCAAAGTTGCCGAAACAATACCGGTTCTTAAGAAAGTGCGCAGATTATGAATAGCGCGGCTTTTGAGAGCATGCACGGCTTTTGGGATTGATATAACTCATCGATCTGGAGTTCATGTTTCGAGAGCGTTGTTCCACGGCTCTAGAAGTAAAGAGCGGCTTATGGGGGTGTGTGGCTTTGATAGTTGTGCTTTCTTGGATGTGATTCCATAATCCAAGACATGGTGTGCGGCTTACGAAATGCACAGCTTTTTTTTGGGCCTTCCCGGCTTCGCTGAAGCAACACCGGTCCTTAAAAGGTGGGGATTGGTTATGCCGATCCAACGGTTTGAGTCATTTTGCTTCCGTCAACCCGATGGGTAAGTAGAGCATATTTGAACGTGGTTCCACTGCCTCAAGCAGCGATCGGATGATTTTGAGTCGATTTGACCTCATCGACTCGGTAAGTTACTTTTGTGATCATAGTTTCATTGGTTCAAAAAGCAAAGCAATTTTATTAATGAAAGTTGGCCAAGTTTTAACTATTTACAATGCCTCCGATATCCCGGGATGGCTTATTTGCTGGAAATATTTGTAGGAAATAGGAGATACATAAGATAATCTTAGATAACGTAACGATGCAGCGATTCGTTGTTCCATGCCTGGGGAATTTGGATTCTATTAACGGTTGTTAGCTTGAATGTGCCATCCCCTATCTTCTAACTGATCACATAGGATGCTTCCCAGTTTGGTGTGAGTGCACCTGGTACAGGGTAGCCCCTTTTGAGGATAAGGTCACCTATTTTGAAGGTGTGATTATGAACTTTGGATTTAAAGTATCGTGCGACCCTTTTTTGGTGAGCTGTGGTTCTTAATTCGGCTTCTTCCCTCTTCTCATCAACCATATCGAGTGACTCAAGTAGGATTTGTTCATTCTACCTTTTATCGAAGTTTCACTTCAGATGAGAAGGGGCTTCCAGCTCAATCAGGATGATTCCCTCTGAACCATATGTTAGAGCGAACCGAGAGTGCCTAGTCCCAGACTTGTGCATTGTCATGTAGGCCCACAATGCAAGTGGAAGTTCATCGACCTAATTGCCTTTTTCTTTTGTTAGCCATTTTTTCATGGTGGACTTGATGATCTTATTTACTACTTCCACTTGCCCGCTTGCCTGGGTGTGTGCAACAGCGGAAAAACTTTTCTCGATTTTGAAGATTTTGAAAAAAAATTGAAATCAACGCTTTTGAATTGAGTCCCGTTGTCCATGACAATTTTGTACGGCAACCCAAACTTGCAAATAGTATTTTTAGTAACAAGTTAATGACTTTCTTTATGGTATTAGAGGCCAGCGGTTCCGCTTCAGCCCATTTGGTGAAATAGTTAACATCAATAATGACATATTTAGCTTCCCCTTTAGCCATTGGTAATGTAACAATCAAATCGACACCCCAGATTACAAATGGCAATGGGTTGATCATCCGTGTTAGCTCCATCGAGGGAGTTTTTTAAGTTTGCTGAATCTTTGGCATTGATCTCATCTTTAGGCTTAATCTATCGCATCATGTTCACTACTAGCCAAAAGTATCCATACCGAAGAACCTTCTTCACATGGGTTTGCCCCCAGGTATGATCTCCGCAATCACCTTCATGAACTTCTTTTAGGATCCTTCGAGCTTCGTCGTTGGTCATATATTTGAGCAAGGAGGTAGAGAATCCCCTTTGGTAGAGTATCCCATCCTGCATTACATATCACGGTGCCTTCCGGAGAAGCTTTTTCTGTTGGTTCTTATCTGCAGGAAGAGCTCTTATGAGCAGGTAGTCTTTAATCGGTGTCATCCATGTTTCCGATTCCTTGGTTGTCTCAAAAATCTAGTCAATGTCCATTTCGCTTATGCTCGAAGTGGTCAGGGTCTCAACTGGTACCAGCCCTAATGACTGAGCTTCTCTAGGACTGGCCAGTTTGGCCAGATAATCTGCATTTGTGTTCTGCTCCCTCGGGATGTGATTTATGGTGTAATGCTTGATGTCATTCTACAGTTCCTGTACTTTAGATAAATATGGGGTGGGGTTATCCTCCCGAGCCTGGTATTAGCCTTGCACCTGGCAGACAACTAGCTAAGATTCACTGTAGATGCGTATGGATTTTATTTCGAGTTCCCTCACGATCATTAGCCCAGCTATCAATGCTACGTATTCTGCCTCATTACTTGTTGTAGGGAATTCCAAGCACAAGGCATAGCAAATGAAGTCCTTTGGGAGTGTCAAGCACTACCCCTGTTCTTGAGAAAAAATTATTAGACACACCATCGACGAAGAGCTTCCAACATATCTCCACTTCTAGAGTCATTCCTTCCTTGCTATCTCATATTGTAAATTTGACAATAAAATCTTCCAACACTTGTCCATTGATCGCTTTCCGACGATGGTATGTAATTTTTTACTGACTCGGTCTGATGTTCCATTTGATAAGCCGTCTAGAGGTCTTAGGGCAGTTTAACACCTACTTCAAGGGTTAACCTATCAGCACTCCGATAGGGTGCCCAGAAAAGTACGATCGTAATTTTCTAGATGTGATCAAGAGGCGATATGCTAGTTTCCCTAATTTTGGATAGCTATTTTCTACACCAGTGAACCGTTTATTGATGTAATATATGGCTCGCTGGATCATGGCTTCTTCTTGTACGAACACGACATTCAGTGCATGTGGCGAGACCGCTAAATTGATGGACAAAACTTCCCCGTCTACTGTCTTGGACAAGATTAGTGGGGTTTCTGTATGTCACAATAGCTCTTCAAACGTAGTTTGACAAGCTTGATTCCATTCGAAGTTTTTCTTTACCTTCTTTAGCGCATCCAAGAATGGTATACATTCGTCAGTCGCTTTTGAGACAAACCGGCTCAATGCTTCAACCTTTCCATTCTGGCTTTGCAACTCTTTCCTGTTCTTCGGGGCCTCGACTCCGCAGAGCGGTTATTTTCTCGAGATTTGCTTCAATGCCTCTGGCTCTCACAATAAATCCCAAGAACTTTCCCGAGGCTACCGCAAAATGACACTTAAGTAGATTGAGCTTCATTTCATATTTGCAGAGTATTTCGAACATTTCAGCGAGTTTGTCCAAGTGATTTGCAGCTATGCATGATTTAACCAACGTATCGTCTATATAAACTTCCATTGTCTTCCTAATCTGGAATTTACACATGGCATTTACCAGTTGCTGGTAAGTTTCCTCAGCATGTTTTAAGTCAAACGACATTACTTTGTAGCAATACAGTCCCAGGTTAGTAATGAAACTGGTATTTTCTTAATCCAGTTCATGCATCATAATCTGGTTATACCCTAAGAATGCATCCATAATTGATAGTTGTTCACGTACAGCCGTCCCATCCACAAGCTGATCGGTTATAGGCAAATGAAATCTCTCTAGGGCAAGCTTTATTCAGAGCCGAATAGTCGATACAGTTTCGCCATTTCCCATTAGACTTCTTAATCATGATTGGGTTAGATACCCATTCAGGGTAAGTTGCATCGTGGATAAAGCCATTCACTATTAGATTTTCCACTTCTTCACTTAGCGCTTTGGACCGCTTGGGCCCAAGACTGCACCTTTTTTTCTTTATGGGTGCATACTTAGGATCAATGTTAAGTGCATGGCAGGTTATCTCAGGTGTCACCCCGCACATATCAGAACGAGTCCAAGTGAATACATCCAGGTTAGTGCTAAGAAATTTGGTGAGTTCAGTCGCATCCAATTTTCAAGATGTGATCCAATTTTGAGGACCGGTGTTGGGTCATCCATGCCAACTGGGACAGACACCGTCAATTCTGTCGTTGCTGCTCATTCCTCCCTTAACTTTTCTTTCTAGGGTCCAAAGCCTTATCAAACCACCTATGGTCCTTAAGCCAAGGGCCGATCTTTACTTGCTATTCAGCAGGTTCACGAATGTGGAGAGCGCTCCTCACATGATTTCCTTTTTCTTTTCTTTTGGATTTGCGTAGTTCCACGATATAACTTTCCCTTGCAGCACTTTGGTCTCCCTTGATCACCCCGTCTCCATTTTCCATCAGTAATTTCATAGTTAGACACCATTGAGCTAAAGCAATTCTAAAATCTGCCAAGGTGGGTCGTCCTAAGAAGGCATTGTAGGCGGACATCTCATCTACGTTCAAAAAGGTGTGAATGAGGTTGGCCCTTCGGTCGCCTTCTTCGAGTTTTGTAGGTAAGTCGATCATTCCGAAGGGTTGTTTAGGTTCACTGGTGAATACCTAGATCTTTATTTGGTAGGCGGATATATCTTTCATACTGATCTTCATTAGATCAAAGGTGCATTTGAAAGGATATTCACAAAACTTCCGTTGTCTAACAATACTCACCGGACCATGGAGGGTTCGATTCCTACTGTCATGACCATGGTGTCGAGTGTTGGATCTTCTATTCCCTCGACGTGTGTCGTCCTTCAGGGTTCCCTGTTGCTTAGCATGGGTTCCAACTTAGATTGCAAAGCATGCATCTTTCGAAGCGTGCTTTAATGAGCTCACATATAGCTCCATTTCTCCCTAACTCATCTACATAAGATGGGGCCCTCCACATATCTTTCCAATAATGAGTCTCTTGTTAATTCATATAGGTCCTTCTTTGCTAGTTCCAGCTTGGTTCCCTAAGTCTCTAGGAGCTCGGGGAGTTACAAGTTGGTAAGGATTTAGTGGTTCCCTCATATACTACTGAAGCTTGTTTTCCTTAATTAATTCCTCAATCAAGTTCTTCAAGTGACGACACTCGTTCGTGTTGTGGCCATGTGTCTTATGGAATCGGCAGTACTTCTCGGAACACTTCTATTGCTTGGTTGCTTCTTTTTAGGCGGCTTCCTGTATTCTTCCGTCTGCTATGTCATGAGATAGATGTTTTCTGGAGTATCGTTGAGTAGGGTGTATTCTTCAAGCCACAAACCTTTGGGTCGCTTGCTACTTCCGTTTCGCTTGTTAGAACTCTGGTTCTTTCTTTTCTAATTCTCATTTTTTCCTGTGTTCCCTTCAACGGTCTCGGAGGTGTTTATATCTTAGTTCATGCCATACCATTCTACCCAACGTTAGTCAGTTGAAGGTTAGTAGATTTCATTTCCAACTCATGTGCCTCTTCCAATCTCAAGTACTGGCTCGCCTTTCGGTTGAAGTCCTTCTTAGTGGTAGGTTATCTCATTTTGATCCATTTCCCAAATTTAGCCTTAAGGTGAATTGCATGGACTAAGACTATCAAAACCATATCCTCGTTTTCTTACTTCAGTTACCATAGTGTTTAACCAACTCATGAAAGACTTCAGAGATTCGTTCCATCCCTGGAATAAGCCAGACAAGGACATCACATCTTTGGGCGGTGCCATGTGCAGTCTAAATTGATCAAGGAACCTTGTTGCTACTTGATTAAAGGTAGAGATGGATCATGGCGGAAGCCTGGAGAACCACATGGAAGCAATTCCGTCCAGCAACATCGAGAAACATCAACATCGAACAACATTTGAAGCATTTTCTCCGTCCATGTACTAACTGTACTTATATAGTGGGGTTTTGGGTCTCTCATCCTATCATATGGCGGAAGAGTTGGCATAGTGAACTTTTGGCGGTACCACTCATTTAAAATCTCATTAGTAAAAGGAGTTCAACTTAGAGCGGATCCTCATTCATCATCCCTTCTATCCTTACTTTCACCCATCAGTCGCTTGACCATGTCCACGATATACACCTTAGATGTTCGGTAATCTGCGGGTTGGCTGTCGGTAACTAGACTGAGTATTTGGCTATGCAAACAATCTTAGTGAGTAGGCTAAAGCCTTGGCTCTCCTGTCTTTGGAGAGCCACTACCTCGAGGTTCCGTTGGCTGCGGTTGGTTTGATGGGGGCAATTTGGATCTCACTGACGTTATTGAATGTAATGAAAGTTCCTTCCAACTTACCATCGTCAAGTCGCTCACCTTCTTCTGAGTCAGAGAGATCCATGTTTATATCCTCCTGTGGGGTTTTTACCTTTAGATTTAAGTTAGTAGCTGGTTGCCTCGCAGTTGGTGGAGTGCTTGTGTTTCCTTCTATATTGATTCCCATGGTTTTACCCATAACTCATTTCCACGGCTACTTCCCGTTTCTCCTTTTTAAGCCAGAAATGGAAGAACTTTCTTGCACCACAACAGCCATGGGCTCTGTTATGTTTCTTGGAGCAACATGAGACTGCAAGGTCAATATGGCATTTAGTTTTTCCATGAGATCCCTTTGGCTTTTTTTCCATTTCTGATTAATTTCGTCAACCATTTTATTTAATTCATCTCTAGTGATAACTGCGGATTGTTGGGATTTTTGACTTTAACTTGCTGAGGGTTTGTTTTTTCTTCAGCAATGGTAGTTCCTATGGATCTTCCAAAAGTAATTCTCTTTCTTCCTGGTGCCATTGGTTCTCAACAGCAAATCTTCTAAAGAAGTATTGATGATCTAACTTCTAGAACTATATGATCCAAAGTAGATAGCTAGATCTAAGCCTGAGTTAGGTACTTAGTGAATGGACCAAAATGTTAACCTAAAAAATAGATCAACTCCCTTGATTTAGTATGAAAGCATCAGCTTTGTTTACTAAGGAAAACAGAATAGAGACAAGAAATAATAAATTCGGATAAAATAAATAGACAAGTTATTTTTATAGTGGTTCAGCTATAATGAAGCCTACGTCCATTTATAACTTTTGTTATTGACTGGCTATAATTACTAGTTGAATATGGTTACAATTTGATTAAATCTTGTAAGTTAGATCAAATTACCAGTGTTAGAATTCACAGGAGAATAACAATGAACCGTTAGATGAATGTTGTATGGGAGGAAAAAATTGAAGAATAGTTTTTACAAAGTTTCAACAAATAGTCCAGAAGATCTTATTTATGTTGATGGTAGAATTATATATATAGGTGCTGGAAAGCACTTAGGCTAAAGCCACTGTGTCAAAATCTTATAGTTGAAGATACGAAGGCTCTCAAGAAATTTCAAAACGAGCCGACCCAATCTAATGGATTGCTAGCGTTCCATAGGGCATGGATTGCTATCGATCCATGGGGTTAGTGTATTTTTGGCTCGTTCCTTTTGGATCATGTTTCATGCCTTCTATATATACCCTCTATGTAATTTCATGACTAGATGCTTTGCTTTGATGATGATTCACATACTGGCTGCATTAAACTGCTGATGGAATCAGATGAATGCTCACTTCTCAATTAACTAGCTCGGTATTCTATCAAACTTAGTAGACATTCCTAGAAAACTTATTAGGTCATAGTGCATGAGGATTAGAGGATCCATGAGCGACCCTTATGGATTGCTAGCAATCCATAGGAGATGTATCGCTAGTGATCCATCACCTTGGAAAAATTTTGCTGCTTTTCTTGGGTCTTTCTTGGTTCCTTCTTCTAGTCCTTTTGGTTGATTCTTGCGCTGTTCTGACTTGACATGGATGTTCGGACTTGTAAGAGAATTTATTTGGTTAAAAACTTGAATAATAGTATCGATATCCAGTCTTAATACGTATTGACTATTATAAACGATATGTTTATTTCATTATGATAAATCACTCATGATTACAACATACTTTAACTACTATCATAAAACATATCATTTATGGATTTTCTACTAAATATACATTTAATTAAGTTAATTAATTAATTAATATAAGTGCATATCTAACCATTTGTGGTTGTGAATTACATTCTGTTTCATTATAAAAGGTAATTTGTTGGGTTCCCCAATAGTTTTGGGAACCATCCCTTGTTCGACCAATACCTAGTCTTCAAGCGCTTGTTCAAAAAGTGCCTAAAGACCATGCATTTGTCACCCATCTATGGATAATGCATATGCGCTTATTCAAGAAGCACCTGAGCTTTAGGGATTTGTCGTATAAGAGCCTAACTATCGGTGCCTATATCATGTGCTATCCCCTTATCTCTCTCATTTTTTCTTTCATCTTTCCTTATTCCCCTTCCATTTTTATTCATTGATACATCGAAATGCCACCATGACTATCAAAATTGCTAGACGGGCTATCCATTACATGACAATGTCAATGCTGGTGCACCTCATACCATTCTAGATGCTATTATGACTGCAAATGATCTTTGATGATTGCACGAGCTAGCCCCCTACGAGCACATATTGATTGAGTGCAGCGATAGTGATGCCATAAGTATTTTTTTAATAAAAGGTTATTAGATAAACATGCCTATCACAAACTATAAATGTTTACTAGTTTACTTAGTTTATAATTAACGTTAATACTTATATGGACCAATCATATAGCTATGCATAATAGTTGGTGTAGATCTATTACTGAGTAATTTCACACATTACCTAAGTTGATTAAGGCTAGGCTATATGCATCACCTTTTGATGGTTTTCCATAGTTGCCTACATTTGCAGATGTCGGCCATTATGTAGTAGAGGATCTTATTGAGAGATAGTGACCTACTAGACATACATTTCATTTCTTAGATTTTGAGTTGGGGCTGACTCATTTAGACTTTTATATTTTTTTATAGTATAGAGGTTAGCCGACCAGACCATGCGCGGGTAATGGTTGAGAGTTCATATGAGGAGTTTGAGTCATATTCTATGTATTTACCATCCTTGGCTGAAGATGAGGTTAAAGGAGATGTTATTTTACTTACATATCTACATAGGTATATAGTAAATCATGTGTCCAGTTTAGATCCTATAATATTCATGTATCAATAAACCATGTAACCTCATGCAAATTAAATAAAGGAAAATCAATTCGTAATCATACTAACTAAATTAAAATCAAAAGAGTCATACATGTTCTCTTTGGAAATTTGCTATCTAATTTAAATCTTCTCGAAATTCACCTATATTAGTTGTAACAAGATAATGACCAAGGTGAAATGCCATAAAGATAGAGGACTTGATGATTCGACTTCTTGATTATAAAAAAGACCATATTACAAGTTGTCAAGGCCCGATTTTTTTCTATTTAGTTATATTTTATATCATTTCTAGGAGAAAATGAATGAAAATAAGTTTATGAGGCATAAGAAATAGGATGTGTAATGGTTAAGTTTTCAGTATGCAACAAATAATGGTTAATGAGAGAAAAATTTATGGAAATTATAATATGGTAAGTGATGAAGGAGACAATAGAAAAAAATTCTTAGAAGTATGGAAGAGCATGACATAAATTAAGATTAACCAAGAATACAAAAGGAAAGGTTCAATTCCTTATGTAATTCGATAGATAGATTGAAACATGCCATTAATAATCCAAACAACTTAAAGTATCTTATTCGTATAAATTTTATGAAAATCATTAATTTTCATAAGACCTTATGATGCTATGAGTTTGTTTGTAGTTTTGTTGTCGTAGTAGGTTAAATATTTCACTTATATAATATTGTTCTTTGTAACACATAGTTTACTCAAAAAAATCATCAAAAACTTATTCACTAAATTACCCTAAAATTTACATAAAAGTAGCACTCAATTAGTTTGGCATTTTCATAATGATATCTAATGTATCTTACTTGAGACTTTCTCTTGTAAATTATACTAATGAGAAAGAAAAGATGAAGATAAGTAAAACTATTCATTATACCAATAAATCAACATGTATCGGTATAACTTATCAACTAAATATGAAGGATTCTAGAGTAAAAGAAGTACACATTTTCTGTTTGGAAAATTCTTAGGTAACTCAAATATTTCCAAAGTTAATTGATAGCTCCAATAATTGAAATTTAAAATATTGAGGAATGGAATAGTTAGTGTATAAATAACTTTTTATGCAACTAAAACTTTAGCAAGAATGATGGGGTGCAAATTAAAATATAACCCCATGGGAAAATCAAGATCGTTCTAGAAAATAGCATCTACAAATCACTATTGAGTTTTTAGATTTATTGACTTTAAACTGCACCATGAATGGTAATCCAAAATATGATGTTATAGTAGAAGAAAGAAATGATGAGATGGGGAATGATAGTGGTTATGAAGAGATAGTTCAATAATGTAGAAAGAAAGGTTTTCAAATATCTTGGTGTTCTACGAATGTTGATAAAACATGATGTGTTATGAAAAAAAGAACTGAAGGGGAAAACTGTAAATATTGCCTAGAGTTAAGGAGAGATCGGTATTTCATTTCAAATTGAGTGTGGTGAAAGAACACAAAAGGTAAAATATTGAGTTGTATGGTAATATAATTTGATAAATCCTTTTTATTTAGATGCAGTTAACTTATAAAAATTATAACTAACCACATCTTCAATATGTTCTTGTCATTACATGTCTTTGGACAACAACAAGTTCAAAACAACATCAAATAAAATTTGTAAAAAATCATGGATAATTATGTATGATTGTAATGGATTTTGTGGTAACCGTACATTAAAATAGATTGTAATGAATTTTCTAGCAACCATATATTGAAATATGCATTATTTATGAGCATTCGATGGTAGATTAAATAGTATCAGTTTATTCTTCTTTTTTTAACGCATGGGTTAATTAAGATGTACAATGTAAGGATTTTCGAAAACTATGGTCATGTCGACAAAGACTGTAAAAAAATTTAAAAAGAAAAGGTTTATCAAACACATATTTAAAACTGAATTAGTAAATCTTGTAACATATAACCTCATACATTAATAGGTTTATAGAACATAAAAATGTGGAAAGGAATAAGGCAATGTATTTTACATAGAAATTAAAGATTCCATAACATACATGTACTAGTAAACCATGTAACCTCAAGTAAAATAAAGGAATAAAACTAATTCATAATCATACTAAATAAACTAAAACCAAAAGAGTCATACATGTTTTCTTTGGAAATTTTAATACCTAATATAAATCTTCCTGATATTCATCATAATTAATTGTAATGAGACAATAACCAATGGCGAACAAATTGGAAAGCTCTTGAATTCAATAAAATGGCGTTCGATCAAATTCATCTCCTTTCTTTTTTCAATTTGATTATGGTTATTCATCTCTATCTCATCGCCATGTTAAATCAGGTTTCAATTCTTATTCTCTTAATGGAGCAGATAGATCTAATTGGCCAAAAAACTCAATTTCAAGATTCTCATAAGTCTTTTAATCTAAAGTGGAAAAGGGTTTTCTATTTTTTTTTGGTGTGGAGATAAAAACCATAGGGTCAGAGATTATTCAAATCTAGTTCGTTTGTTTTAATTATGTAGTATTTGGTCACAAGAGATCATCTTGTCCTGCGAGTTTCAATCCTTTCTTCTCATCCTTCTTTCCCATATTCCGATCCTATTTTTTTAAAGCATTTGAGTCTAAAAGACCATCATTGCTATTTTGTTCTCAAATTTTTGAGATTAAGGGGCCTGTTCTTGAATTGTTGTATAGGAAATTCTGAAGAATGTAGCTATCTTTTTAACAAAGTTTTTGCATCTTTGATTGTTTAACTTCTGATAACATTGGTAAGTATTCGAACCAACATAATTGGAATGAGTTTAAAACCAAAGAACGTTTGTAGTGACAATGTTTTTCACGATTTTGAGGAAACGGAATGGATTGATATTGTGAATGATTCGAATAAGGATTTACATGCCGATATTTTATTGTTGGATCCTATTGTCAATGAGTGTTGCTTTCAAAATTCTGGGATGATGGATGTTTTTGGGATTTCTGATGATTTTTCTATTTCAAAGGTTTGGACTTCAACTTCCATTGATGTAAGTGAGTCACCAGTTATTGCCTTCTCTATTGATAATGATTGTATGAGGATTGTGATAATTCTGATGATTCTGTTATGGTGGCTGGTGAAGAAAAATTTAAGTTTACTGATGATCGAGTCTTTGAAGCAGTTGCTGGCTTTCACCTATGTAATCTTGATAATGATGTTGGTTTTCATTCAACTGTTGATGTTAGTTTTTGTTCAACTGAGGTTATGGTTCTTTCTGCGATTGAAGATGATGGTGAATCCATTATTGATGATGATAAGTTTGTAGTCCGTGTTTGTTCTGGAATAATGATAGTTATTTTAAAGGAATTACTAGTAAGGCTATGTTTGCAGGGTTGATGAGTGTTTTTTAGATAATCTTGACAAGAATTGTGAAGTTGAAATCTTATATGTTGATGATGAGGCTTTCATGGTTAAAGTAGGTATGAGTTTGGTCAACTCTGCTGGATTAAATGAAGTAGTTGTTTTAAAAAGTGCACGCAGTTTGTCAGTGTACACATAGTATCCCATATGATTTTGTGGTAGATTCAGTCTCGATTGATGCTGTATATTTTTCTCAGTTGGAGGAGCTTTTATATCTGTTAGGATGTTGCAACGCTGCTGTTGTCGAGAAGGGTTTGCGTAATGTTATAGAGATAGTGGGTCTTTGTTGTTGGCCAAGAAGTTGAATTCATGGTGCATTGTTGTTAACGCGGTGAGGAGGATCCAGGAATGGTTGGGTTTGGAATTTATTTTAGGGAGGTTGTGTTCTATTAGGGATATGACATGTGATTCTAAACAGATCATTTATATTTACGTTGATCTTTTCAGATTTATAGTGTACTACTGCCTAGCATCTCTCAGAAGATCTTCTATTCATGCTCATGTTTCTACTCCTATTCCCAAAGCCTGTAATATAATTAGTAGGAGTAGTTCAGCTGTTAGCATTAGAAGAAGTCATAGGTTGAAACTCAAGGATTCTAGGTCTTTTGCTTGAGAGTGGTTGTTTGGTTGAAGGTGCTTTTTCGGTGTTTGTTGTTTTGGTACCTATTTGTGGCTAGAATCTTTGTGATTTATTATTTGGCGACTTTTCAGGTTTTGGTTGTTGTGGCCGGAGTAGGGGAGTTATTGTTGCAGGTAGCTCTTTTCGTGGAGTCATTTTTGATTGTTAAGGCTGGTGTTGTGGTGTTTTTGGTGTAGGTTGTTTTTTTTGTGGAGTTGTTTTTGTCTTTTGTTTCTGTTTTTTCTGTAGATTGCTTTGAGTTTGTCTTTAGTTCTTAGACTTTTGGGAGGGTTTTTGTAATTTTTCTTTTTGTATGGGGGGTTTCTGCTACCTGCCAGGCTTATTGGAAGCTCCTTTATTTCTGATGTTATATATATGCATATGTGCTCTCCTCTTCTCCAGAGGATCACATATTTTTCTAAAAAAAATTGTAATGAGACAATAACCAAGGTGACATGCCACAGAGTTTGAGGACTTGATGATTCCACTTCTTAATTTTAAAAAAAGACCATATTTTAAATTGTCAAGGCCCTATTTTTTAATTATTTAGTTCTATTTTATTTCATTTTTAGGAGAAAACGGGTGGAAAAAAGAAGTTTATGAGGCATAAGAAATGGAAAGTGCAATGATTAAAATTTCATTATGTAATAATTAATGATTTATGAGAGAAGAATTTATGGAAATTCTAACAAGTTAATAGTATCTCCAATGGTTGTAGGGCTACATATTCAAGGCTTGGCCCAACAGCTAGGCGTTTATTTAATAAGTGCTTGAGATTTGTGCCTGGTAATTAGGCATGTATTTAATAAGCATCGGATTATCGGGTGTTTATTAAGTAGGAGCCTATTACAGCACTTGGAATTCTTTCCCTTTTCATTCCACAAACAATACATAGCTTGTATTTAAAGCTTTCAATTTTCTAATTTAATGCTAGCAAACTACGTTCATATATTATTGTTGCTGCTTTTATGATCATTTTAAACTTAGTGAATTTTAGGCTCGGGTCTTTAAAATCAAACTTAATACACCAAAACTCCTCCCCAAAAAAAGATTACAAATTAGATCTCTATAATTAAGTTACTGAATAATTACACACATTAATGCAATTATTCTAGGAATAATTGCAGACATTTATGCAATTGTATCCAAAAATTGCATAAATGTCGGCAATTATTCAGTGAATAATATCCACAATTTTTTTGGTGAATAATTGCGGAAATTTCTGCAATTTTTCAATGAATAATTACAGAAATGTTTGCAATTATTTGATATAATTGCTTAAATTTCTGCAGTTATTCACTGAATAATTGCATAAATGTATCTAATTGTCCAGTAACTTAATACTAGGGACCTAATTTACATACTTTTTGGGGCAAGGATGTTTGGTGTATTTTGAAACTTAATAAGGACTTTAGCCAAACTGTCCCTTAAACTTATCCTATTTAAAAATTTGATGATTGAATTGCAACTTAGTTTATATCAATTGACATGCATAATCTTTTGTGCATTTCCTTCTTGTTTGGTAATGTAATCTTAATTTTTTTTATATTATTAGGCGCCTATTGATAGGCACTGAGGCTAATTTATGATCCTAAATTGACCCTTGAAGATTATGCGTAATCTAAACTGTTAGGCTGCTACTTTTGCCAAATGCTTTACATTGCATGTAATGTCACCATCGTTGGAGATTGTAATGATCTGTCCTTGTAACACCTAAAGATGAAACTTAATACATCATCGATATACGTGTACTTATCGTTTAAGTATCTGAAAGATAGGTCATTTGGTTTATAGAAAGAAAAGGCAGAACAGAATCTCACATCAAGACGAGAAATATACAATATACATAAGATCTTTACAAAAAGAAATTTTCTTTATTGTACACAACATCAAAGTACACTAACCTATTATCAGCCTGGACAGTTATAACAGGTTGTCCTTACAATTGCTGATAAATACAGACAAGAACAAAACAAATAGAAAAGCGGAGAATATAAGGTACGTGAATATGCATTGGAGAATCCAGCTCGTCTCCTAAAAGCTCCAAAGCATCCAACTAAATCTTAGAAATATGCTCAGACTAACTCGAGTATTATAAGAAAATAACGTCTGGATAAGTCTTGTAAACCAGCATGAGAAAGCCCAAGCAAATCAATCATATTGATTTCTACATGTGAAAACCCTTAATAAAAGGTATCTCGTAAGACTGAGCTGCACATAAACAAGGCTGGGTTTTTACCTTACGATAACAAAACATTTTATATTTCACTGATATTGTAATATTGTCTATGGGTTTCAAAATACCAATAATCCAGTAGCTATGATGTGTGTACATCACAACAATAATAGGTATACAATAAAAATCGAAGGTGCTTATTGGAGAATAGATTCCAACAAATGGCAAGGTAAGGGACTACCTTTCGAAAATGGTACACCTTTAGATAAAATGTACCTGAGGACAAAAACCTTTCGACCTCTACCAACATAGACATGACCCACCCCTTACTGAAGAGTACCGAATTCTCATCACCCCGGTTGTTTGCAGCCTTTATAGAGAGCTCTTATGCACATCCAAATCCATAATATGATAATCTGAAAAGGTGATGACACACCATTATGGAAGAAACCCATATAGCCCCGTTATATCTACCCTATTTTAACCATTTTTGGGGTGTGAGGCTCGTAAGGTAATGATTTACCTTCCTTTAGCATTTCCTACTTGGAATGCAAACACTGCCTTACAGGCAGAAATGCAATGCCAGCATTCATCCATACAAGTTCGTTCTAGGTCTGAAGGAAACCAAAGGCACTACCTCTATTACATCCATTTTGAAATCACCCTCAGGATTAGTAGCAAGTATCCCTCGCACTTCAAAGAACTCCATCTTCTAAACATCATCAAGATGTCTACTTTTTTAACTCTCATGTTGGCTCGAAGTGGTTTTCGGATAACATATCTGATCGTGGTCTCTTCGAACCAACAACCAATTATTTCTGGTTAACTCATTCCTAGTTCTTTCAGAAGTAAGCAAACTAAATCATAGCCTCAAAGAGATCTCTAGTATATCCCTTAAAACTAGAGATGTTTCACCCGAATGAGTTCTCTTAAGGAAACTCAAGCCATATGAATACACGAAGCTTTTATTTACTTCCTGATTCAAAACTGGCTAAGATTTGATAGTCAGTTATTTGACTATTAAATACAAAATAAAATAACAATCCATATATTTAATTATTTCCATAGCGACAAGTAAGCCTCAAAATAAATCTTTCATTTATTTAAATCTCTTTTCAAAATATTTATCAAATATTCATATACTTATCTTACTGGCATAAGTATATACACAAAACATTGTAAACAATCTCTTATTTCAAAATCATATATAAGGATCAAACAAAAGTTATTTAAATAGAAACGGAGATAAGGATAACCTTAAACACTATTCCTTCGGTGTCAAGTGTGGAACGAATGTTCCATGCCACCATAATTAAGAAGATTGGTTTAAGGAAATCAGATCTTAATTTCTTTTATAAACTTTTCAATAAATCCTTTTTGAATAGATCTGTAACGATCCCAATTTTTAATTAAATTTAAATTGACAATTAAAATAAATTTTTGAATAAAATTGTAAATTAATTTGAATTTTTCAAATTTTAAATAGGATATTTATTTATTTGGACATTGATTTTAAAATTTATTTATGGATTTGAAATTCTATATTTAATATCTTATAAATAAGAAGTAACATCCTAAAATTTGTCAATATAAATTAATAATATATTTTGAAATTTTGAAATTTAATTTGAAAATACATTAAAAAAATCTCGAACAAATAAAATAAGCAATAAACTATATATGGATAAAACTCCAATTTCTTTTGAGTTTAAAATTTTGAAATAATAAATATTTTAAAAAGACAATTAAATTTAAAATTTTATACATATATGTATATTGCATATATGAGTAGAATTGTATATATATTGAGATTGAATTTAAATTTATTCAAAAGATGTGTGTATATATAAATGGACAAAAGTGGTTATAATTCAAGTTGAATTTAAATTTGAATTTAAATTTAAAATAAATGTTTTAAAAAAAATAAGCGGCATTTAAAATCATTAAGGAATAATGTATATAATAAAAATATTGGTTAAATTCTTTTAACATTGTATATGTATATACATATATACAAATGAATAAAGAAGTACATTTAATTATAAAGTAAATATGATAAAAATATATTTTAAAAAAATAAAAATAAAAATTCTTTTGTCTTTGAAAATATAAATGCTTAAAGATTTAAAAACAAAATTTGTAAATAAATTAGAGAAAGAGATTTAAACATATTGGAGGTGGAGTAAAGAAGTAAACATTACATTGGAATCTCATGATGATTTTTTAAACAAATGGCATCCAACATATTTAATTGAATAAAATAATTAAATTAAAAATTACAAAAACTTTTCATCTCCCCGTGTTCAATCATATAATATCTTAGCCAAATCTGGAAGCACAGTAGAAAGATTGATATTACAAACTACAACACCAAAGAAAAAATAATAAAACCTGAAACCAGAAAAACAAGAGCAATACAGAAATTTCAAACCTGGAGGCAACTGCAAATTCAAACTACATCTAATCTAAGAAACATGGAAAGCAAATCTTTAGTTCTGCAATCAAACTACAATCTGAAGCAACAAGATCAAACAAATTGAATCAAAAAAACCTGGGATAATTCTGAAGCAATCAGCAATAAAAACAAAGTTTAAAAGCAAAGCTTTCAGTCTGGAAAT
Source organism: Allium cepa (assembly GCA_030765085.1). NCBI lineage: Eukaryota > Viridiplantae > Streptophyta > Magnoliopsida > Asparagales > Amaryllidaceae > Allium > Allium cepa. The sequence goes on from CM060932.1 coordinate 174,316,205, forward strand.
AAACAATCTTCAACCTGGAAAATGCAATACAAGGATTGAGAGCAAAGTTTCATTGGCTAGGTGTAAAATCAAGATTTAGGAATATAGAAAATCAACATGGGAATTAAAAAAATGAAGATCAATGCAAAGGAAACAAACAGCAGTTTTGACAGTGCAGTTTTCTCTGGAAATTAATAAAGGCAAGTAAACTTCTTTAAAAGATTTGAATTTGAGTTGTTAATCAGTGATAAAGCATAGGTTTAAAGCAATTGTATCAATCTAAGTTGCAGGAAACAAATCAAGTTTAAAGGCTAAAGTAATTTCTGGTTTGCAACTCCGGACCATATATCTCTATGCATAAGAAATGCAAACTGTAAGTAAAGCTTGATCTTTGAATGTCATTGATGAAGTAAGTAAACAAATACAACAGAAATTAAGCAAAGTTTTGTATTAACAAACTTTGCAGATGTAACTTCAAGATTTAAAGAGAAAATGGAAAATAAAAATTTGTAGGCCATCCTCATTTTGAAAACTGTCTCTGTTCCCCGTTCTTTATTTCTGCCTTCACATTCCAGGTAAGCAAGCCTTCATCTTTTAAACATAATCTTATATATCCGGGTTATGCTTGTTAACTGGCTTCTCTGTTTTCAATATCCTATGAGCAATCTAGCCCTGAATTTATTCCCTGTCTTGTTGAATGTTTGAATGAATCGTCTTCTTTGATATGTGATGATTCTGGAATGTGAATCTATGTATGTATGTATATGGGATGTATTTCTGGAAACAGACAAAGCTTTCCTTTGTTCATTCCAGGTTTTAAAAACCTATATGAAAATTTAAATTATTAAAACACAAAACATTTTTAGCTTTTGTTTGTTGAATGAAAAATGTTCATATGAGGATAACATTTTTATAAAAATATAAATAAGTAGAATTAGAAAATGGGTTACTGGAGACTAAAACTTACAGTTAAATATATATCTTTGTTTATATAACAGGTTTTTTAAATCTGTTCAAAAAGAGTCCATACCACTCAAAAGAATCAATATCATGCTTTGATCATTAAAGTAAACTTGTTTGTGCTTATCAAATCCAAATTTTAAAAATAATTTCAAGATTTTTTTCAAACAAATATTCAAAAAAATGGAATTACAGTAACATATATTCAAAAACAGGAAAAACCCAATTATCACGAATTCGAAATTGGATTTCATGATTTGAATTGGAGTGGAAAATGATGATTTTAGGTAACAAATTCATGATTTTTAAGATTGGGAACATTTAGATAATTCGAGTAGAACAGAAAACTTATTTTTGTTAAATTCTGGTGACCGGGTTGCTGATTCATCTCGAGATTGTAACTGAAGCTTGCTGGAGGGTTGTAGATTATCAGAAAAATACTAGATAAATTTATAATCCACCACGGAAGACGAGCGAGATCGATTGTGAATTTAACCCTAGGTTTCAGTACAACTGGAATTCGAGTGATTGCGACAACGTCAATACATCGAGTTCGATCGCACCAGTGGCCATCTGACCGGGGGAGGTAGGCGAAGCTTTGATCAAAGTGGCGGCATTGTTGGTGGCTTGTGGCAATCAGGCGAAGCAGTTTTTTGATGGTTGGTTGTTATTCTAGTTTGGGTTTAATGGCAAGAATCCGAGATCATCGTTGTGACAAATTTTTGGGTTGTCTAAAGGCTTGAATAGAGGATCAGTGATATCTTGAAGGTGGCTGGGTCGATCAGAGTTCATCAAAACTCTGGTGCATGTGCACCTGTGCATATCTGGGTGACTTGGGGATAGTTGGAGAAGTTGCCGAACTCGAAGTTGAGCTCAAGAAAATGAATGATGCGCTCGAGTCAATTTCGGGTATGTTCGCTTAGACATATGATTACCAGGTTTTAAACTTTTAAAATCAAAAACAAGTTTTAAAAAAATAGGAGGGAAAGGAACTCGGGTTTGGGCTCGGGTATTTGAGAGATTGGCTCGGTAATTCTGCATTAGGCTCGAAGTATGGCTTGAGTGAAATTTGTGATGGGTCCGGGGTTTTAAAGGTTAAATTTCCAGGTTTTTAAATTTTAAAAGGAATATGTTTTCAGGTTTTAAATCTGTTTAGAACAAATTTCGTATTGGATTAATTTTGTAAATAAATTTCTAAGTGTTTTTAAAGATTTAAAAAGATATGGTTCGAATTAAGGAGTGATTAACCAAAAGCTCTCATGTAACTTTGGTAGCAAATTTATGTTAAACATTTAAGTAAATTAAATGTTGTAATTAAGCTACAAATTAAGATAAATGATTATCTTTGATTAATTAAGGAATTTAAAGGTTAATCAATTAATGAAAGTGATTAAGACTAAATTAACTAGATGATTAATTTAAGTAATTAGGTATAATTACTTGAAGATAATTACTTAATTTAAAGTAATTAATTAATGATTAAAGTTGATTAATCAAGTGATTAAAGAATAATTAGCTAAAGGATAATTAATTAAATGCGATTAATTAATTAAGGGTTAATTAATTAAACGTAATTAATTGAGGATAATTAACTTAAGCTTATTTAATAAATGAAAATGATTAAGAATAATCACATATTAGGTAAAGGTAATTATTATATTGATAAATTGATTAAGGTAATTAATTGAAGAATAATTAATTAATGAAGGTGATTAAAAAATGGTAATTAATTAGGGATTAATTAATTAATTATTGGAATAAATTTAGGATAATTAATCAAAAGATTTATTATCAATTAAAGGTTAATTAATTAATTTTAAGGATACTTAATTAAAATGGTTTGTAATTAATTAATATTAATTTACCAGGACTAGTAAATTTTTCATAAGTAATTAAATCTGTTTTGAATTAATCAGACAATTAACTGATCTTACTTATGAGTGTATGGATTGAATTGGATGCTTTGAATTGTGTGATATCCCTGATATATGATGTGCTTTGATATGATTGAAGCTGTGTTTAATGTAATTTATTATCTGTGATATATACCTGTGATATGTGAATAAAAGATAAGCGTTATACTTTATACCGCTTATCAAAGATAAGCGTTATAGTTTATACCGCTTATCAAATATATTGTTGTATTTGAATATGTGATGATTGATGATGTTGCACTTCTATTGTGTAAAACCCTTAGACCACACTTATACACACACAAATATAGATTGCACGTGGAAATTGGTTAAGTCGCAGATTTTGAAATAGTTTAAAATTGAATTTTTTTTGAATCCAAATAGTTTTGGAAATGGATCGGGTTTAAAATAAAAAGTTTTTGAAAAGGGATTTCAAAGACGAAAAGTAGTTTTGAATAACTTAATTTAGTTTTGAAATTTGATTTAAAATTGAATTCAAAACCTGAAATTGAATCCTATTTATGATTTTAAAAGGTTATACAAGTATATATGGGTTTTTAAACCATTTTAAAGGTGTTGTTTTGGAATTTGAAATTAACCCAAAGATTCTACCTTGTATAAATGAAATAGGATTTTTTTGAAATAAAAACTGTTTGTTTTCAAATAATAAAAGCTTTCACATAAGAAGTGAACGTCCAGTTTGTGTTAAAAGGATTTCAAGTTTAAAATGAAAATAGTTTTTCAAGTTATGAATAGATCTTTGGAAACGGTTTGAAAGCTATAAGTTTAATCTTTAATTTAAAGATTTGGATGAGTTAATCCCAATTGAAATGGAAATTGTTTTGAAATCTATGAATAGATCTTTGTGAAACTGGGTGAACTTTGTAAAATAAATATTTTTGATAAAGGATTTAAAATGGTAATTTGTTTAACCATTTGAAAGAAAATCTTTGGATTTTTAAGTTGTGACTTAACTAAAAATCCCATATCCATATGTTTTTAAATATTGCGCTCATTATTCGGTTTAGCCGGGAGAGGACCTTATGTCATATAACCCATTCCGAATAGTGATACGACGTTATGAATTGCATTTGAAGACCGGTGTTGAAGACCGAGTGTCTTCAAGAACGATAGGATAACCTGTCGATTGACTCTGCACTGAGTTGCTCCGGTATAGAGTACTTCATATGTGATGGAGAGTCCGATCGGAATTGTGGATGCCCGGAATTGCAACGGCTTCTTCCTTTATTGGACGAAGTGCCTACGGTTCTGTTCGAACCCGGAACAGACTTGTATGGTTGTGTGTCCGACATTACACTTTGAGATATTAAACTGATCTCTATCAAATACATTTCTTCTTGGCGGCGGAGAATTTATTCTCTTAGCTTAACACCCTTCTCTGAGACGTACGAGCTCAGAGGTTATGTGGTTGATATTTATCAGTGATATACTCCCAATTTGGTAGTGTGGCATGCTGAGTGCTACTGTGTATCATTTGTTGATCAAAGCATGGCTTTTGTATAAAGCGTAGCTTTGTGGACAAGACTACATCAGGACCTTACACCCCGGAAATGGTCGAAACAGGAAAGATGCAGCAAGGTTATGAGGGTCGCGCCCTTTAGGGTGTGTCATTCCCTTCTGGAAAAGGGTGGTATCATGGTATGGAGCCCAGATACTTACTCATGTGGATACTGCAGATCTATTACTTTGTGATTGCTTTGTGGTTTAGAGGCACCTCGGATAATGGTCCCAAAGGACCGGGGATGGCATGCTCGAGTAGTAGTTACCTAGTTACAGAGGTAAACCGACCTTGTATTGGCAGAGATTCGGTTAGGTTCTCGGGACGTCCTGCCAGAGGCGTACCCATGGACAGTAGGAAGTTCCTTAGCCTGACCATTTGTTGGAAATTCAAACAAAACAATACGAGCCTTGTACGGTTTTAATTATAGAACCTGCCATTTAAAATGGCACCTATAGTAGGCATAATATCATGGTACCTATGCTGGTTAGGATTAATATTATACTTTTGAAAGGTTTTCCACCATGCACTAGTAATAATATCAAAGAATCTTTCTCGTATTAAGCATATTTGACTATCATAAGGAGAAATCTCCCCAAGTGTACGATTGCATTGTGTGTGTGCCAAGAGGCCTTATGGTAGTTTCATTTTCTAAAAAGCATTGCGGATTTCAAATTTAATTCTTCTGTTTGTTTTAAAGGCCAAATGTTTTTGTTTTCTCACACCAGTCCCATGACTGACCTGGAGTTTATTGTTCCTTTCCTAAACTCTGGAGGCCCACAATTTTTCCACATGGACAGTCTAGAGTTGGGATTTTTAGATAGTCAGGCATAGTAAATTATATGGAGCTAGTTCAGTCTTCGGATCAGGACCGCACTTGCATATCTTTGTGCATCGTTATTGGGAGTTCGAGATATCCCTGGATTGGTGCCTTGGAGATGGAGATTACCGATGCTGGAGTTCTTTCTTGAAGATTACCTTGGAGATTTTTGTTCCGCTGTTAGTGTTATCTTTTCTTTCCGCTTCTATTATCTTATATCATATCTATGGTGTATATTGATATTCATTGTATCATTCAGTTGCACCAGATATTATATCAAGGTTGTATATTGATATATTCTTTTTCTTCCGCTGTGTTGTACTTAATGTGTTATAAGCTCCGGCGAACAAGATTCGACGTTTGGATTTGCGGCATTTGAATAGGAGTGTCGTATTCGGTGCCAATTTTCGAAGGTCGAGTAGGGTCGTTTCATTTGGTATCAGAGCTGAAGGTTAAAACTTTAGCTCAGGAGTATAACACGTTAAGTATCTCATTAGAGATAGGGTGAAGTATACCCTAGAATGAGTATATCCCTAAGATATCTGACGCAGCGGATTAATCAAAATAAACTTCAATCGGTGAAAGTAGCAATCGATGGATTGATGAATACCAAAATGCCCAAATTCGTTGATCCGAAGATAACGAATTCTAGCTATCTCTAACACGTTGATCGCGCACGATACCGTGAAAGAAGATCTTCAATTCTTCAAGCGTTGATCAAGCGCACTTGATTCCGCGAATCGGCTTCAACAATCGTTGATTCGAGCACACTCGAATAACCGAAAGTGGAGATAGGAGATTACACTCAACTACCAATTTAAGATGAAAGCATACAGCAAGCAACAAGAAATTTTATTCCAAAAACCAACAACCTAAAAAGTTACAACTCACTCCCTATTTATAGTGTTTTACAACCAACTCAGACCTTAAGTCGGCTGCGACTTACGACCCATGACTCAACTAGGTCGTTGCCGACCTAACTGATGCTCCACGCCACAGTTACAATACAACACATATACATGACCGACTTACATCCCCTGCCGACTTACGACCTAACAACGCAAGCATATGTACAACACAACACTCACATGTTAATCTCGTTGCGACCTACGACCTAAGTTAAGTCGTTAACGACTTAAACTCTTGGCGACTCAAGCTTCTTAGGTCGTAACCTGTTTCCGCTAGGTCGTGAACTCGATGCATCTTTCCCTTCTGATCTCCAGTTAGGTCGTAACTCCTCTTCACATAGTTTGTTAGGTCGTGACCGACCTAAAACTCCTCCCAACACCGAACGACTTAAAGTTTGGTTAGGTCGTGTCTCTTCTAACTCGTTCCCCTTTACTTTGATAAGTCGCAGACGACTTGGAGTCTTCTCCTTAGGTCGTGAACTATGTTCCTTAAGTCGGCAACGACTTAAAATTTCCAAACGACCTAACTCCGAAGCTTCCTCCACAAGACCTAGAGCTATGTTAACTCGTGGCCGACTTAACCCTTGAGGAATTGTAGATCGTGCTGCATCATCCTCCCCCGGTTGACAGAAATTCGTCCTCGAATTTGTAAATTCTCCTACATCAGATTGTTCATCTCCATAATATGGCACAAGATGCTTAACATTGAATACGTCAGAAGTGTATACATCCTCCGGCAGTTTCAACTTATAAGCATTCTCAATGATCCGTTTCACAACTTCTACTGGACCAATTTTTTTGGCTTTCAACTTGTTATAAGCACCTACTGGAAAACGATCCTTGGTTAACACCGCATACACCAAATCTCCTTCGTTAAATCCAACATTTCGTCGCTTCAAGTCTGCAAATTTCTTATATTTTTCATTTGACTTTTCCAATCGTTCCTGAACGATTCTATGACATTCCGTCAAACTTTCAACAAAATCAGCAGCTCGTTTAACCGTCCCCTTCGGTTGTGGTACTACTGCTAAATCCAACGGCCCCCTTGGTAAACTTGAATATACAATCTGAAATGGACTGAAAACCGTACTACGATTCACTGCATGATTATGAGCAAACTCTGCTTGGCATAACTTCATGTCCCAACTCTTCAGGTTATCCTTCACAAGACATCGCAATAAATTTCCCAACGATCGGTTAACAACTTCGGTCTGTCCATCCGTTTGCGGATGATAAGCGCTGCTAAAGTTCAACTTCGTTCCCACCATCTTCCACAAACTTAACCAAAAATGGCTTAAAAATCTAGTATCCCGATCAGAAACAATAGATTCTGGTAAACCATGTAATCGATACACCTCCTTAAAGAATAATTGTGCCACTCGAACTGCATCCGCTGTCTTCTTGCACGCAATAAAATGTGCCATTTTTGAAAATCTATCCACCACAACAAATATAGAATCATTTCCCCTTTGAGTTCTAGGCAAACCCAAAACGAAATCCATGCTGATATCAACCCACGGTTTAGTCGGTACAGGTAACGGCATATACAATCCCCATTTGTCGCTGTTCCCTTCGAAACCTGACATATATGACATCTCTCCACAAACCTTTCAACCTCTTTCCTCATCGACGGCCAAAAGTAAGATTGAGAAGTCAAATGTAATGTACGATCACGGCCCATATGTCCTTCCTCGTGCAACTCTTTGATAATCTTCAATCTCAAACTGCTATCTGGAATACATAATCGATTTCCCTTAAAAAGGAATCCGTCCACTAACATAAATTCTTCAATATCTCCATCCTTAACTTTCTCAACGAACTTTGCAAAGTAAGGATCTTCGTCAATCAACTCTGGCAATAATTCAAACCCCATCACCTTAACTTTCATTGTAGTCAACAAATGACTCCTCCTACTCAAAGCATCAGCCACACGATTTGTTACCCCAGATTTGTGCTTCACAACAAAAGTAAACTGTTGCAAATAAGCAATCCACGATGCATGTCTCGCTGAAATCTTATCCTGCCCCTACAAATGCTTCAACGCCTCATGATCAGTGTAAAGAACAAACTCTTTCTGAAATAGATAATGCCTCCAATGTTTAACAGCTTGCACAATGGCATAAAACTCAACATCGTATGTACGGTATCTCATCTTTGCCCCTGATAACTTCTCACTGAAATAAGCAACTGGCCTCCCATTCTGACTCAACACTCCTCCAATCCCAACCTTTGATGCATCAGTGTGTAGCTCAAACAACAACTGAAAATCTGGTAATACAAGAATTGGTGCTGTCGTCAAAAGTTCTTTGGTTCGTTCAAAGGCAACCCCCGCTTCCTTCGACCAAGAAAACTGCTTCCCCTTCATACAATCAGTAACCGGTGCCATCACGCTACTGAAGTGTGGAATGAATCTTCGGTAGAATGATGCCAATCCATGAAAACTTCTGACTTCAGTGATCGTTCTCGGCTGTGGCCAATTTCTAATAGCTTCAACTTTACTCTGGTCCACCTGAATTCCCTTCTCAGATACAACATATCCTAAGAATAAAACACTTCCCGTCATGAACACACATTTCTTCGTAGTTGCATAAAATTGTTCCTTACGAAGAATAATTAACACTTTTCTCAAATGCTCCACATGCTCCTCTGTGCTCGCACTATAAATCAGAATATCATCAAAGTAAACTACAACAAACTTCCCAATGTACGGTCTAAAGATTTGATTCATTACCCTCATAAATGTACTTGGTGCATTTGATAGACCAAACGGCATAACCAGCCATTCATATAAACCTTCCCTCGTCTAGAATGCGGTCTTCCATTCGTCTCCCGGTCTAATTCGAATCTGATGATAACCACTCTTCAAATCAATCTTCGAAAAGATAGTAGCCCCACTCAACTGATCTAGCAAGTCATCCAACCTTGGCATAGGAAATCTGTAGCGAACAGTAATCTTGTTCAAAACTCTACTATCGGTACACATTCTCCATGTTCCATCCTTCTTCGGCACCAACAAAGCTGGTACTGCACAAGGACTCAAGCTTTCCTGAACACGTCCCTGTTCTAACAACTCTTCCTCTTGCCTTCGTAACTCCTCATGTTCCTTCGGACTCATTCGATAATGTGGTCGATGTGGTAAAACTGCTCCCGGAACAAGATTAATTTGATGTTGAATGTCTCTCAGTGGTGGTAACTCTTTAGGCAACTCTTCTGGAAATACATCTTCAAATTCTTTCAAAACTGGCTTCGCTTCTTCTGGAATTTCAACCCCTTCACTACACTCTCGCCCAATCAATAAAAAGACTTCAGGCTCCTCTTCAACTTCTTTAACAAACTCCTTCAAAGATAATAAAGTTTTCAGATCTTCGATCTCCTCTAGCTTGCTCTCCTTCTGTTGTTGCTTCTTGGGAACTAAAGTGATCTTAGTACCTTCGAACATAAAACTGTAACTATTAGCACGACCATCATGTTGCACTGCTCTATCAAACTGCCATGGTCTGCCCAACAACAGATGACACACATCCATGTCTACAACGTCACACCAAATTTCGTCTTTGTACTTCTTTCCAATAGAAAAATTAACACAAGCCCTTCGACACACCTTCACTTCACCACCCTTCCTTAACCATGCTAACTTGTACGGTTTAGGATGCTTCTCAGTTTTCAAGTTCAACTTCTTTACTGCTTCTATAGAGATAATATTGTCACAACTCCCAGCATCAATAACAAACTTGCAAACCTTCCCCAGGATAGTGCATGTTGGCTGAAAAATATTGCTTCTTAACCAACTAGAATCATCCTCTTGCTTTGGTGTAAGACAACATCTCCTCATCATAAGGTTACATCCCTCATCTCCGGACAATAAGTCTTCCTCCTCGACATAAGGTGTATTAGAACATTCTGCCTCCTCACCATCATCCTCAATCTCAGCAACCATTGCTCTCTTCTTCGGCTTCGGACATTCATTGCTTTTGTGACCCAACTCCTGACAGTTATAACATTTGAAACCACTGCTAACCTTCGCCTTCTCAGCCTCCTTCACCATTGGCTTACTGACAGGTTTAGGAACATTAGAACTTCCACCAACACCCTTCGCTTGATTATTGGAATTAGTAAACACACCACCTCCACGCCTTCCTTGCTTCTCCCAAGCCAACGCTTTCTGATGTGCCTCTGCTACTGATCTAGGATCAAACATATTAACCATATCCTGGATCTGCATTCTCAATCCCCCAATGAATCTAGCAGTTAGCTGTTCTTCCGTTTCCGTAATATCATTCCTAGCAATGAGTTGGTAAAATTCATCAGCATAATCACTAACAGACTTCGTCCCTTGCCTCAGATTCTGCAACCTCTGGTACATAAGTGATTGGTAGTTGTAAGGTAAGAAAGTAGCTCTCATCAACTTCTTCATCTTCTCCCATGATTCAATCTTTGACTTTCCCATTCTCTCCCTTGTAAGTTTAGTTTGCTGCCACCATGCCAAAGCTCTCCCCCTCAACCTAGTAGCAACCAACTTCACTCTTCTATGCTCAGGAACCTCCTTGAAATCAAAGATCTCTTCAACATTTGACAACCAATCAAGAAATTCTTCAGCTACCATTCCACCCTTGAACTCTGGAATTTCCATCTTCATACCCGACTCCCATCGACGATCATCTTCAACATCCCGATAAGAATTTCGAACTGGGTCTCGATCTCGATAATGAATACTTGCTCTGTCACCCTCTTCATTAAAATCAAATGTACATCTATATCGATCTCGACCATCATCATCCCTTCGTTCATGCATGCTTCTTCGACTATGTCTCTCTTCATCTCTATACGCCTCATTGTCAAATTCACGTTGACTTCTTATCTCTTCATGTCCATAGTCATGATGATCTCTTCGTGATGAAATTGATGTTTCTCTTCTATCTCTAAAAGAATGCGGTGATACCCTCCTCGCTTCCGTAACCGATGGCGAAACTCGGTTTCCTCCATGGTTCGAGTTTGGTGATCTCCTCCTTTGAGTTTGATTCAAATCATTCATCAACTTCTCTAATTTTCCAATGCCTTCATCAAATTTCTCATTAATACGTTGCTCCATAAGCTCGGCTTCTTCTCTTCTATACAAAGCTTCAACGTTTTGATGACGATTAGCTCTTCTTGGCGGCATAACTGAAAACTTCTCAAAAACTTCAAATACTTCTCAAATACTTCAACAAATACTTCAATATAAGTCAATCAAGTCACGGCCTCAACCTTGACTCGGCAATAGCTCTACTTCAACAAAAATGTACTTCAAAACTCTCCAACACAAGCCAAACAATGCACGGCTTAACACCACTAGCTCGCACAAAACTCCTTGGCTCGGCTATACCACTACAACCCTTCAATTCTAACAACAACAAGGCACGGCTCCAATCACTAGCTCGGCCTCAATACTTCAAACTGATACCAAACTGATGCACGGCCTATACTTAACTCAATGTTATGCTCAGCCTTCACCCTTCACGGCTTAACTTGGCTCGGCTCAAGATCTCCAAGCAACTTCAAATTCAAACACTTCTCCAACTCTAGATCCAAAATGAAATGGATCAAAATCTTCAAACTCGTTTCAACTTCAACATGAACACGATGAACTTCAACTTCAAACTTCAAAAAATTGGCTCCAAGTCTCGGCTTAGCTATGATTGGCTAAGTCTAGCTCTGACGCAGCGGATTAATCAAAATAAACTTCAATCGGTGAAAGTAACAATCAATGGATTGATGAATACCAAAATGCCCAAATTCGTTGATCCGAAGATACCGAATTCTAGCTATCTCTAACACGTTGATCGCGCACGATACCGTGAAAGAAGATCTTCAATTCTTCAAGCGTTGATCAAGCGCACTTGATTCCGCGAATCGGCTTCAACAATCGTTGATTCGAGCGCACTCGAATAACCGAAAGTGGAGATAGGAGATTACACTCAACTACCAATTTAAGATGAAAGCACACCGCAATCAACAAGAAATTTTATTCCAAAAATCAACAACCTAAAAAGTTACAACTCACTCCCTATTTATAGTGTTTTACAACCAACTCAGACCTTAAGTCGGCTGCGACTTACGACCCACGACTCAACTAGGTCGTTGCCGACCTAACTGATGCTCCATGCCTCAATTACAATACAACACATATACATGACCGACTTACATCCCCTGCCGACTTACGACCTAACAACGCAAGCATATGTACAACACAACACTCACATGTTAATCTCGTTGCGACCTACGACCTAAGTTAAGTCGTTAACGACTTAAACTCTTGGCGACTCAAGCTTCTTAGGTCGTAACCTGTTTCCGCTAGGTCGTGAACTCGATGCATCTTTCCCTTCTGATCTCCAGTTAGGTCGTAACTCCTCTTCACATAGTTTGTTAGGTCGTGACCGACCTAAAACTCCTCCCAACACCGAACGACTTAAAGTTTGGTTAGGTCGTGTCTTCTCTAACTCGTTCCCCTTTACTTTGATAAGTCGCAGACGACTTGGAGTCTTCTCCTTAGGTCGTGAACTATGTTCCTTAAGTCGGCAACGACTTAAAATTTCCAAACGACCTAACTCTGAAGCTTCCTCTACAAGACCTAGAGCTATGTTAACTCGTGGCCGACTTAACCCTTGAGGAATTGTAGATCGTGCTGCATCAATATCCGTTCGAATGCCTCAGTAAATTCTCTTACTATCCACTGATAGTAAGTATGAGTGCATGAAGAGGACGAGATAGGGGACAGAGGAGTACCACTATAAATGGTCAATACCCTGCAATAGCGAAAACAACTTTCTCAATCAATCTCCTTTGATTCGATTTCAAAAAAAAATTGATTGCTTCGTGACAGCTTCAGAAAGAAGTTTCGTTGTGATGGTGGCCCTACGAATCGTCGTAGAAAATCCTTACTTCGTATCTTCATCGGTTTCTTACCAGCTTTTCGATCTAAACTTTAATGAATTTGAATTTGAAAGTGAAAATTTTAAATAAATTGGAAATTTAAATTGAATTAAATTGGTTAACAATGTAGAGTTACATAAATTGTATCGATAAAATGTTTTTGATTAAACCAAATTTGAAATTCTATTGTAATTTCTTGTGTAGATCAAAGTCCGAAGAGGGACAAGTTGGTATATACTTTGGGGTATTCCGACTTGAGTTTAGGATCCATACCTAGTGTTTGAGAATTATGGAAGATTAAATCCATCTCTCTATTTTCTGGGATCCGATATATTCTACGAACGATTAGTCATCCCTTCGAACGAATCAATACCATTGCATATTCGTAGACCGGTGGACCCAAGAATCTTGTGAAATAATTGTATGAGTTTATTCTCATATTGTTGGTATTCTGATTTGCTAAGCCAAATACAGAATTGATATCCAGTTTGATCTAAAAAGATATTTCTCTATCTTTCATCTTTGCTTAGTTGTCTCCCTTGCAAATTTCGAGGATGAAATTTTTTTAAGGTGGGAAATCTGTAACGATCCCGATTTTTAATTAAATTTAAATTGACAATTAAAATAGATAAAATTGTAAATTAATTTGAATTTTTCAAATTTTAAATAGGATATTTATTTATTTGGACATTGATTTTAAAATTAATTGTGGATTTGAAATTCTATATTTAATATCTTATAAATAAAAAGTAACATCCTAAATTTGTCAATATAAATTAATAATATATTTTAAACTTTTGAAATTTAATTTGAAAATACATTGAAAAAAAATCTCAAACAAATAAAATAAGTAATAAACTATATATGGATAAAAATCCAATTTCTTTTGAGTTTATAATCTTGTAATAATAAATATTTTAAAAAGTCAATTAAATTTAAAATTTTATACATATATGTATATTGCATATATAAGTAGAATTTTATATATATTGAGATTGAATTTAAATTTATTCAAGAGATGTGTGTGTATATAAATGAACAAAAATGGTTATAATTCAAGTTGAATTGAAATTTAAATTTAAATTTAAAATAAATGTTTTAAAAAAATAAGTGGCATTTAAAATCATTAAGGAATAATGTATATAATAAAAATATTGGTTAAATTCTTTTAACATTGTATATGTATATACATATATACAAATGAATAAAGTAGTACATTTAATTATAAAGTAAATATGATAAAAAAATTATTTTAAAAAATTAAAAATAAAAATTCTTTTGTCTTTGAAAATATAAATGCTTAAAGATTTAAAAACAAAATTTGTAAATAAATTAGAGAAAGGGATTTAAACATAATGGAGGTGGAGTAAAGAAGTAAACATTACATTGGAATCTCATGATGATTTTTTAAACAAATGGCATCCAGCATATTTAATTGAATAAAATAATTAAATTAAAAATTACAAAAACTTTTCATCACCCTATGTTCAATCATACAATATCTCAACCAAATCTGAAAGCACAGTAGAAAGATTGATATCACAAACTACAACACCAAAGAAAAAATAATAAAACTTGAAACCAGAAAAACAAGAGCAATACATAATTTTCAAACTTGGAGGCAACTGCAAATTCGAACTGCATCTAATCTAAGAAACATGGAAAGCAAAGCTTTAGTTCTGCAATCAAACTACAATCTGAAGCAACAAGATCAAACAAATTGAATCAAAAAAACCTGGGATAATTCTGAAGCAATCAGCAATAAAAACAAAGTTTAAAAGCAAAGCTTTCAGTCTGGAAATAAACAATCTTCAACCTGGAAAATGCAATACAAGGATTGAGAGCAAAGTTTCATTGGCCAGGTGTAAAATCAAGATTTAGGAATATGGAAAATCGACATGGGAATTAAAAAAATGAAGATCAATGCAAAGGAAACAGACAGCAGTTTTGACAGTGCAGTTTTCTCTAGAAATTAATGAAGGCAAGTAAACTTCTTTAAAAGATTTGAATTTGAGTTGTTAATCAGTGATAAAGCATAGGTTTAAAGCAATTGTATCAATCTAAGTTGCAGGAAACAAATCAAGTTTAAAGGCTGAAGTAATTTCTGGTTTGCAACTACGGACCATATATCTCTGTGCATAAGAAATGCAAACTACAAGTAAAGCTTGATCTTTGAATGTCATTGATGAAGTAAGTAAACAAATACAACAGAAATTAAACAAAGTTTTGTATTAACAAACTTTGTAGATGTAACTTCAAGATTTAAAGAGAAAAAGGAAGAAAAAAATTTGTAGGCCATCCTCATTTTGAAAACTGTCTATGTTCCCTGTTCTTTGTTTCTGCCTTCACATTCCAAGTGAGCAAGCCTTCATCTTTTAAACGTAATCATATATATCTGGGTTATGCTTGTTAACTGGCTTCTCTATTTTCAATATTTTGTGAGCAATCTAGCCGTGAATTTATTCCCTGTCTTGATGAATGTTTAAATGAATCGTCTTCTTTGATATGTGATGATTCTGGAATGTGAATCTGTGTATGTATATATATGGGATGTATGTCTGGAAACAGACCAAGCTTGCCTTTGTTCATTCCAGGTTTTAAAAACCTGTTTGAAAATTTAAATTATTAAAACACAAAACATTTTTAGCTTTTGTTTGTTGAATGAAAAATGTTCATATGAGGATAACATTTTTATAAAAATATAAATAAGTAGAATTAGCAAATGGGTTACTGGAAACTAAAACTTACAGTTAAATATATATATATCTCTGTTTATATAACAGGTTTTGTAAATCTGTTCAAAAAGAGTCCATACTACTCAAAAGAATCAATATCATGCTTTGATCTTTAAAGAAAACTTGTTTGCACTTATCAAATCCAAATTTTAAAAATAATTTCAAGATTTTTTTTAAACATATATTCGAAAAAATGGAATTACAGTAACATATATTCAAAAGCAGGAAAAACCCAATTATCACGAATTCAAAAATGGATTTCGTGATTTGATTTGGAGTGGAAAATGGTGATTTTTGGTAACAAATTCAAGATTTTTAAGATTGGGAACATTGAGATAATTCGAGTAGAACAGAAAATTTATTTTTGTTAAATTCTGGTGATCGGGTTGCTGATTCATCTTGAGAGTGTAACTGAAGCTTGTTGGAGGGTCGTAAATTATCAGAAAAATACTAGTAAATTTATAATCCACCATGGAAGACGAGCGAGATCGATTTTGTATTTAACCCTGGGTTTTAGTACGACCGGAATTCGAGTGATTGCGGAAACGTCAATACATCGAGTTCGATCGCACAAGTGGCCATCTGACAGGGGAGGTAGGCGAAGCTTTGATCAAAGTGGCGGCATTGTTGGTGGCTTATGGCAATCAAGCGAAGCAGTTTTCTGATGGTTGGTTGTTATTCTAGTTTGGGTTTAATGGTGATAATCCGAGATCGTCGTTGTTACAAATTTTTGGGTTGTCTGAAGGCTTGAACAGAGGATCAGCGATATGTTGAAGGTGGCTGGGTCGATCAGAGTTCATCAGAACTCTGGTGCATGTGCACCTGTGCATATCTGGGTGAATTGGGGATAGTTGGAGGAGAAGCTGTCGAACTCAAAGTTGAGCTCGAGAAAATGAATGATGCGCTCGAGTCGATTTCGGGTATGTTCTCTTAGACATATGATTACTAGGTTTTAAAATTTTAAAATAAAAAACAAGTTTTAAAAATATAGGAGGGGAAGGAACTCGGATTTGGGCTTGGGTATTTGAGAGATTGGCTCGGGTAATTCTGCATTAGGCTCGAAGTATGGCTTGAGTGAAATTTGTAATGGGTTCGGGGTTTTAAAGATTAAATTTCCAGGTTTTTAAATTTTAAAAGGAATATGTTTTCAGGTTTTAAATCTGTTTAGAACAAATTTCATATTGGATTAATTTTGTAAATAAATTTCTAAGTGTTTTTAAAGATTTAAAAAGATATGGTTCGAATTAAGGAGTGATTAACCAAAAGTTCTCATGTCACCTTGATAGCGAATTTATGTTAAACATTTAAGTAAATTAAATGTTGTAATTAAGCTACAAATTAAGATAAATGATTATCTTTGATTAATTAAGGAATTTAAAGGTTAATCAATTAATAAAAGTGACTAAGACTAAATTAACTAGATGATTAATTTAAGTAATTAGATATAATTACTTGAAGATAATTACTTAGTTTAAAGTAATTAATTAATGATTAAAGCTGATTAATCAAGTGATTAAAGAATAATTGACTAAAGGATAATTAATTAAATGCGATTAAGGGTTAATTAATTAAATGTAATTAATTAAGGATAATTAACTTAAGGTTATTTAATAAATGAAAATGATTAAGAATAATCACGTATTAGGTAAAGGTAATTAATTTATTGATAAATTGATTAAGGTAATTAAATTAAGAATAATTAATTAATGAAGGTGATTAACAAATGGTAATTGATTAAGGATTAATTAATTAATTATTGAAATTAATTAAGGATAATTAATCAAAAGATTAATTATCAATTAAAGGTTAATTAATTAATTTTAAGGATACTTAATTAAAATGTTTTGTAATTAATTAATATTAATTAACCAGGATTAGTAAATTTTTCATAAGTAATTAAATTTGATTTGAATTAATCAGACAATTAACTGATCTTACTTATGAGTGTATGGATTGAATTGGATGCTTTGAATTGTGTGATACCCCTGACATATGATGTGCTTTGATATGATTGAAGCTATGTTTAATGTAATTTATTACCTATCATATATACTTGTGATTTGTGAATAAAAGATAAGTGTTATAGTTTATACCGCTTATCAAAGATAAACGTTATAGTTTATACCGCTTATCAAAGATAAGCGTTATAGTTTATACCGCTTATCAAATATACTGCTGTATTTGAATCTGTGATGATTGATGATGTTGCACTTCTATTGTGTAAAACCCCTGGACCACACTTATACACCTACAAATATGGATTGCACGTGGAAATTGGTTAAGTCACAGATTTTGAAATAGTTTAAAATTGATTTTTTTTTGAATCCAAATGGTTTTGGAAATGGATTGGGTTTAAAATAAAAAAATTTTGAAAAGGGATTTCAAAGATAAAAAGTAGTTTTGAATAACTTAATTTAGTTTTAAAATTTGATTTAAATTTGCATTCAAAACATAAAATTGAATCCTATTTATGATTTTAAAAGGTTATATAAGTATATATGGGTTTTTAAACCATTTTAAAGGTGTTGTTTCAGAATTTGAAATTAACCTAAAGATTCTAACTTGTATAAATGACATCAGGTTTTTTCGAAATAAAAACTGTTTGTTTTCAAATAATAAAAGCTTTCACATAAGAAGTGAACGTCCAATTTGTGTTAAAAGGATTTCAAGTTTAAAATGAAAATAGTTTTTCAAGTTATGAATAGATCTTTGGAAACGGTTTGAAAGCTATAAGTTAAATCTTTAATTTAAAGATTTGGATGAGTTAATCCCAATTGAAATGGAAATTGTTTTGAAATCCATGAATAGATCTTTCTGAAACTGGGTGAACTTTGTGAAATAAATCTTTTTGATAAAGGATTTAAAATGGTAATTTGTTTAACCATTTGAAAGAAAAGCTTTGGATTTTTAAGTTGTGACTTAACTAAAAATCCCATATCCATATGTTTTTAAATATTGCGCTCATTATTTGGTTTAGCCGGGAGAGGACCTTATGTCATATAACCTATTCCGAATAATGATACGACGTTATGGATTGCATTTGAAAACCGGTGTTGAAGACCGGGTGTCTTCAAGAACAGTAGGATAACAATACGATTGACTCTGCACTGAGTTGCTACGGTATAGAGTTCTCCATATATGATGGGGAGACCGATCGGAATTGTGGATGCCCGTATTTGTAAGGGCTTCTTCCTTTATTAGACGAAGTGCCTTCGGTTTCGTTCGAACCCGGAACAGACTTGTATGGTTGTGTGTCCGACATTACACTTTGAGATATTAAACTGATCTCTATCAAATACATTTCTTCTTGGTGGCGGAGAATTTATTCTCTTAGCTTAACACCCTTCTCTGAGACGTACGAGCTCAGAGGTTATGTAGTTGATATTTATCAGTGATATACTCCCAATTTGGTAGTATGGCATTCTGAGTGCTGCTGTGTATCATTTGTTGATCAAAGCATGGCTTTTGTATAAAGCGTAGCTTTGTGGACGAGACTACATCAGGACCTCACACCCCGGAAATGGTCGAAACAGGAAAGATGAGGCATGGTTATGAGGGTCACGCCCTTTAGGGTGTGTCGTTCCCTTCTGGAAAAGGGTGGTATCATGGTATGGAGCCAGATACTTACTCATATGGATACTGCAGATCTACTACTTTGTGATTGCTTTGTGGTTTAGAGGCGCCTCGGATAAAGGTCCCAAAGGACCGAGGGATGGCATGCTCGAGTAGTAGTTACCTAGTTACAGAGGTAACCCGGCCTTGTGTTGGCAGAGATCTGGTTAGGTTCTCGGGACGTTCCACCAGAGGCGTACCCATGGACAGTAGGAAGTTCCTTAGCCTGACCATTTGTTGGAAATCCAAACAAAACAATACGAGCCTTGTACGGTTTTAATTGTAGAACATGCCATTTAAAATGGCAGCTATAGTAGGCATAATATAATGGTACCTATGCTGGCTAGGAACAATATTATACTTTCGAAAGGTTTTCCACTATGCACTAGTAATAATATCAAAGAATCTTTCTCGTATTAAGCATATTTGACTATCATAAGGGGAAATCTCCCCTAAGTACGCGATTGCATTGTGTGTGTGCCGGGAGGCCTTATGGTAGTTTCATTTTCTAAAATGCATTGCGGATTTCAAATTTAATTCTTTTGTTTGTTTTAAAGGCCAAATGTTTTTTTTGCTCACACCAGTCCCATGACTGACCTGGAGTTTATTGTTCCTTTCCTAAACTCTGGGTGCCCACAATTTTCCCACACGGATAGTCTAGAGTTGGGTTTTTCAGATAGTCGGGTTTAGTAGATTATCTGGAGCTAGTTCAGTCTTTGGATGAGGACTGCACTTGCTTATCTTTATGCATCGTTATTGGGAGTTCGAGATATCCCTGGATTGGTGTCTTGGAGATGGAGATTACCGATGCTGGAGTTCTTTCTTGAAGATCACCTTGGAGATTTTTGTTCCGTTGTTAGTGTTGTCTCTTCTTTCCGCTGCTATTATCTCGTATCATATCTCTGATGTATAATGATATTCATTGTATCATTCAGTTGTACCAGATATTGTTTCAATGTTGTATATTGATATATTCTTTTTCTTCCGCTGTGTTGTACTTAATGTGTTATAAGCTCCGGCGAACCATATTCGACGTTTGGATTTGCGGCATTTGAATACGAGTGTCGTATTCGGTGCTGATTTTCGAAGGTTGAGTCAGGATCGTTTCAAGATCTCTTTGATTTTGTGAAATCTACTTTATTTAAATTCATAAATCGATTTATAAAACTTCTTTATAAATATCCAAGTTTAATTATAAAACCCTTTTATAAATATTCAAAATCATTTATAAAACTTCCTTTATAAATATCCAAAATCAGTTATAAAACTTCCTTTATAAATATCCAAAATCATTTATAAAATTTTTTTATACATACCCAAATCCATTTATAAATCTTCGTTTATAAACTATCCAAAATCATTTATAAAACCTTTTCCTAAATTTCAAGATCTCTTTTCAATATATAAAACTCCTTTAATAAACCTTAGTCAATAAAGTTCCTTTGATAAACAATCAATTATTTAAAATGCCTTTAAATAGACAAGTCATTATTTAAAACATCCTTCCCTTAATTATCATTCAACTACATTACCAAAATAATTATTTTAAGCAGCTAGTAAAAAGTATTAAATTACATCAAGCACCTTTAATAAAATAATTTCTTAATTATACTTTAAATATCTTATTTAAAATGGTAATAAATTTTGAACCATTTTTAAAAAGAATAAAATGAAATATTTGACTTCACGAAATCAGAAAGAGACTTGGTGACCACAATGGTTCTCATTTAATTGAGTTTAACTTTTCAAGTTATAACATGGATATTTACATAGGAATCAGATAGATAAAAAGGATCAACCAATAACAACCAACCAATATATAGTTAAATATCCAAGTTACCAAAATAATAGAATTGGGTTTAGATTCTGCTTAAATAGATGTCAACAAAATCTACTTGGTGAATTACGGCGGAACTGTGATTTATTCTACCAAATAGATGTCCAATATAACTCAATTAGTAGAACGGTCTTTTATTCTGCTGAACAGATATCATTGGGTTTCGTATTCATTTGAGCTTACTTAAAGGTAATCGACAAAGAAAGCCCTTGGATTTAAAATATTCTTTAAAAGATAGTTGCTTTAAAAACAAAACCGATCTTTAGAAATAAGTGGTTTAAAAATTGAAAACATCTATTTAGTAATTTAGTAACATTTAAACTCTTTATTTAATAATGATTAAAACTTTACTTAAAATTAAATTAATAATTAACTTTTAAATAAATAATAATTATATTTTACCTAAATAATTAAATCATAATTAATCTTAAATTAATAGTTAAATAATAAATTAAACTATATTTAATAATAATTAATTCTTAATTAAATATTAACTTAATTAGTAATTAATTAACAATTAATCTTTAATAAATAAATAATAATTAACCCTTGATTAGTAATTAAATAATAACTAACCTTTGGCTAATTAACTAATTATAATTAACTTACTTAATTTATAATTACGTACAAATTTCCTTTATTAAATAATCATTGTGTACTGATTAGTTTACTTGATAGATTAATTTTTATTACTTATAATGTGTTTTTTAAAACACTTTCCAAAGATATCCTTAGATGGAAACAAATTTTAATTTGCAAAAAGGGTTCGTTTTTATGAACTACATCCATAGCGACTATCACTATATCCCCAGTAATATCCAAAACTTGTTTTAATGAACCAATATCTTTAAAACTTATTCTTTCACTTAAACCCACATTCTAACTTTAGAAAAAGTTTTGATACTAAAAAGTAAAGTCTTTAAAACTTTATAAACTTTTTAAATAAATACTTAAGTAAAAACACATCTTAAAAGCAAGGGATTTCTACGCCGCTAGTACAAGTCTATACACAAACTCCCTTTAACATATACATAAGATCATAACATTTATTTTTATACCATATTAACAACCCATAAACAAGACCGTATTTTTCAACCATACACAACATTTATATTTAAGTTTCAAGTCAAATCCAACACCACATACAAGCATACATATGCATATCCAAATCAACATCATTTACCCAAACAACCAACATACTTTTCCAACCAAATATAAGCAATAATTTAAGATAAAAACTTTATATAGAAGGGCAAGCTTTACTCACAAAAAGCTTATCAACTCAACCCGGACTTTCACTAAAACTTGAATACGACCTAGATCCTTGCTTTTAACTTGGAATAATAAGATTTTGGTGGCCCTAAGTGGCCAAAATATTTTGACCAAGGGCTTAGGGTTTTGGCCAGGGTTGAATAGGGTTAGTGAAGGTTTGTTGTGGAAAGGTGGAGGTATAGAGCTAGAAAGAGGAGCTTTAATCAAAGTTTTAAAAATGAATAAAACTAATATTTTTAAACTTTTAAAAATCCTTGGTAGCCATTAGAGAGTTTTAGGAAGGAAGTGGAGTTTATGAAAATAAGAGTGTAAATGATAAACATGAGAAGGAAAATTAGCAAATTAGTTTTATATAAATTGCAGTTAGTAATTTACAAAGTAGCATTTAGTACATGCCTTTCATTCTATGAATGCCACCTCATCTTGTTCCAACATCCTCCCTCCAACTTCACCATGTGCAAGGACCCTTGCCCCCCCCCCTCTCCCCCCGACCACTTGATCCAACATGCATTAATAACAATAGTGGTTAATGTTTAGGGAAGAAGTGATAGGTTAAGACATTTTTTTCCTATTTAGTTTTAAATCCTTTTAGACCTTTGCAAAAAAGTCACTTCATTTCTTTATAAACTTAAGTATATATGTGTGTGTATCAAAATGTAACCTAACTTATATGCAAATTGTGTGTGTATATTCATACCATATTTCATAATGTTTTCGACTACTTTTAGAAGTTGAAAAGTCGAAAATTTGAAAAACGTATTCCGGTCACATTTTCAATATTTCTTCAAACTAAATATTTTTTTCAACAAATTTGGAAAAATATTTCACCATCACTAGTTATAATTAAAAAGATTTTTATTTTAATTATAAAATATATTATTTTAATACTTGAAATTAATTAAATATTCGTAAATAAAAGCCGTGAAATTCTCGGTCGTTATACCCTCCCTCTTTAAAAGAATTTCGACCCCAAAATTTTACCTCAACCCTAACCCAAATAGACTTAATACTATTCATAGGTCTGTATGATGTCCATAGATCATTCTTATGTAAAATCTGATTCAATCACTCACTTAAATACATAGCTTTACTTCCGAACTAGTATTTCTCGCCCAACTTCTTAGTTCGGACTCCGATCAGGCTCCTTAATTAGAAACCTCTTTTCTCCTTACATAGCCATGTACTATGATAGAAAACTTATTGGTTCCATATTAAAAACTCTCACCAAGTGTTCGCCATCAAAAATTGGGTGATAAATCCTTATTCAGAATGGTAGGGACACCTCAATTCATGTACTTGAATCTTGGATCGAGAACTATGTTAGAAAGGAAAATGATCTACGTATAACTTACATACTCATCTAAAGGTTCTTACGACCCAACTACTCTTTACCCTCTCAAAAAGATTCATGAAAGCATTTTATAAAAATTTCACCTTAGGTTCAAACATTTAAATGTTACAACTTACTTATGAAACCTTTCATAAAATTGTTTTATCTTATTATTTTCATAATACTATCCTACATCCTAAGAGTATATACAAAACATCATATTTTTAATTCTATTCACTTCATTATATTCAGATGTAGGCCCCAATATAATTTTCGGTTCTAAAACTAAGTCGACCAATACAACTTCTTTACTCATTTGGTCTAGTAAGTAGCTAAAAAAGTAGGATGCTGGTATTCAAACTCCATCATAGAGTCTACTTTTCCTTAGATGCCTTTAAGGTAAAAATGTTTATTAGTCGACGCAATAACATCAAATGATTTTTCACATTGTAGATGCTAAAGTAAAAAGACACGGCTTAATAAAACAAAGTTTATTAAACCTCCTTATTAAATGTAGCCCAATTAAAAACTTCATTCACTAACCCACTCTTTAATCAAAATACCTTTTCATTTTATAAACATAAGAGCTTAACATGTAGTTTTATTTAAGAATATTTGAAATGATACTTTATTTTTAACCCATAGAGAACATACATATGTCCCGAGTAACTCAAAAAATGAAACCAAGGAACTGGGTACTGCTAAATAATGTCATATATCCCATTACCAAGAAAGGTAACACTCAAGAGTAGTGTTTGACATCCGAACACATCTCTAGCCCATTTTTATTCACTTTCAAGTCATTCAAACTCATTAGTGATAAAATACTTCTTCTTTTTATATCACTTTTTGAAACAATATTATATATATTTCTAGCTAAATAGTTTTCAATGAAATAGTTATCATCCACTTTCTTTGGATTCATTCGGAACCGAACTTGTTTCGATCGTACATTGGCAAAGAGAATAATTTACTAATTGCACTATTACATTAACCTAAGCAAGCATCGATTGTCACTTAGAAGATAATCCAAATCATCACAAAATTGATCGAGACGCATTTCCTGAACTGTCTAATGAGAAATATTATTTTCACATTCCCATTCGAAATATTTATACTTTAACTATTTCCTAGTAATACTATTATTACCTTTTCTCCAAATAAATTTGAAACCCTTTTCAAAGACACTAGGATTTTAAATTCTCCAAAACCCATTCAATTAAAACATATAGTATAACTCTGATTTATAAAAACTACTCTTTATAAAACATCTAAAATATTTCTTTTTAATAAACACCTTATATTAAAGTTCAATTTTAACCTGCATATCATCAAACGTCTTATAGTCAAAATGTGAAACTTAATTCACAAGGTGCTCGTTTCAATGTTTCCTCAAGTTTCTACTAGATAACTCGTTGTTTAAAAAGAAAGGTTGTAAATAAATATATAAACCATAGAAAATGCTCAAGACTGGGCGAGCATGACTAATCAACAATAATTGATAATAATTAAATAATCTAACAACTAATCACACCATATACAACTATATTAATTTATGAAAATTATTCTTTTCATATATAAAATGTAATCTAGGTAAAATTATTCATTTACCCAATTTCAAAACAATACTATGTCAGTTTTCTTGTTTAAGTGGCTAGAAACCCCTATCAATACAGTTGTACCTTCTGTACCGACTAGAATTCATAACCCACTTAACAGATAAATCGACATAATATTAAACATTTTTATAGCACTAACAAATACACAATATATATACTCAAACTCATTCTAGAATATTAGTAATCTCATCTCTAATGAGTTTTTCATTATACGACATTACTAACCCTATCTATAATTAGTTTACCCCACCAAGGCCTACGTGACCGCTCAACCTAAGCCCTGATACCACGTTGTAACAATCTTCCTTTCTTATACCAAAAGATGACACTTAGTACATCATCGGTATTTGTGTCACAATCATTTAAGTGTCCAAAAGACAGGTCATTTTGGGGTTAAAAAAATAAAAGATAGAACAGAATCTCACATCATGACGAGAAATATACAATATACACAAGATCTGTACTAAAAGAAATTTTCTTTATTATTCAAAACATCGAAGTACACTAGCCTATTATCAGTCTGTATAGTAATAACAGCATATCCTTACAATTGCTGATAAATACAGACAAGAACAAAACAAATAGAGCAGTGGAAGAATACAAGGTATGTGAATACATCTTGGAGAATCCAGCTCATCTCCTGAAAGCTCCAAAGCATCCAGCTAAATCTGAAAAATATGCTTGGACAGACCCGTGCATTATAAGAAAACAATGCTCGGATCAATTAGGTAAACCGAAGCAAAAAAACTCAATCAAATCAATCATATTGATTTCTATATTTGGAAACCATTTTCAAATAAAAGTATCTCGTAAGATGTAACAACCCGCATATTTATCGAGTTTGTATTTAAATATTTTATTTAAATATTAAATCGTTAATCGGATTTTGGTCCGAAAAGCTACTTTTTGCAAACGGTCAAATTAGGACTCGAGACCACTTCAATTGAGTTCGAAAAGCCGTTTACAACTTTTTTAAGTATAAACATCGATAGGTTTGGAGTTAGTGAAATTTCACTAACTTTTCCCGCTTTGGACTTTGGGTTAGTTTAGCCTATTAAGCCCAAGTTCCAACCCTGTTCTCCTCACTCTTCATAAATTTCCTAACTAATCAAGCTTTGGCATTAATGGTGGAGGGAATGGGAAATTAAAATTCCAAAACTCAAATTCAATTGCAATCCATCTTTCTACTCCAAATTCAAGAAGAAGACATTGGATTCAAGCTTCTTGTGCTTAGATAGAAGAAGGATTGATTCTTGCTTGCTTAAAACTTCATTTTCATTGATATTTGGTGCAAATGTGAGATTTTTATCTCACGATTCTAGTCTATAACCATATTGGACTGTTAGGAATGATTCCCTATCACTTTTGCATGCATATTAGCATTTGGTTTGGATTGAATTAGCGAAAAACTCCAATTTTTAGCGTTTTGGTGAATTTTCTGCACTTAGGTTGTTCTGGCCATTTTTGGTGTTCGGAGTTAGGTCGCTCGTGACCTAACCCTTAGGTCGTTCGCGTGTTATCGCGCTAAGTCGCACTGCCTTGAATCTTCACTTCGGAGTTAGGTCGTTTCACGTTAGGTCGTATGGCTTTTAGGTCATAGGTCGTATGGCTTTTAGGTCGTAAGTCGTATGGCTTTTAGGTCGTAGGTCGTTGGCCTTTTGACCGTTAGGTCGCATGCCATTCTAGTTCGATAGGTCGTTCGGCCATGCTTTCTATTTTTAGGTCGCGACATCGTTAGGTCGTGTTACCTATATACCCCTAGGTCGAAAGATCTTAGGTCGTGCACCTTTAGGTCGCGAACCCTATTAGGTCGCGAACCTCTTTAGGTCGCCTGTCGCTTAAGCAGTTAGGTCGTTCGTCCTGTGATGCCTTAGATCGTTTGACCCGTGTTACGTTAGGTCGCGTAAGCCCTTAGGTCGCTTGACCTTGTTTCCTGTTAGATCGCGTGACCTTGTTTTCGACCTTAGGTCGTTTCACTTTTAGGTCGCATGACCTTTAAACCGTTAGGTCGTTAGACCTATAACTCGATGGGTCGTTCCCCTTTAGGTCGCGAACCACTTTAGGTCGCATGACCTCGTCTCCGTTAGGTCGTGAACCTTGTTAGGTCGCTCATCCTTAGCCCGCGAACCTTGTTAAGTCGTTCACCCTCCATTTCGTAAGTCGTAAGTCGTTACCGACCTTAAATCTCCTCTGCTAGTTTGGTCGTGTGCTTTTAGGTCGCTCGACTCTGTTAAGTCGTAGGTCGTTGGATCTTAGGTCGTTCGCCTTCCTTAAGTCGCTCGACCCCTCCACACTAGGTCGCTCGGCTTGCTTGAGTCGTAGGTCGTTGGACCTTAAGTCGCTTGCCTCCCTTAACTCCAGTTAGGTCGCTCGGCCATTGTATTAGGTCGCGTGAACCCTTAGGTCGTTAGACCTCATTTTGCTTTAGGTCGTAGGCCGCTTGTCTTCACTTAGGTCGTACCGTTTTGGACGGGGCGCTGCCCCTGGACCCCCGCGACCTGACCGAGCAGGTCGAACCCCGTAAGCGGTGGCGTTGCCCCTACACCCCCACCTTGGGGGGTTGCCACCCCCCCGGACCCCCCCTCCGTAGGGGATCTTATCTGAAAAACATTGAGCTGATTTACTTGGATTTTATTCACATCTCCGTATGCGATTTTTGTGACTGATTGTTTCTACAATTGCTTCTGTGTCTTGTCACTTTATAATATAAAGGTTTCAATACTAGTAGTAAATATCAAAACTCTTTTAACAAACAATTTCAACTCTATTTTTAATAACAAAGCTCTTTTCTTAAACCGTTTTCCAATCTATTAGTATATGCAAACCTTTACCTCACTCGGATGAGAAATCTAATTAAACGACTTAGTAAAACAAGTGGTATGAAACGCTTGCGTTCACTTCGTCGGTTAATTCTTGGACTTGTTCGATTGAACCTCTTGTGACAATTTTATTAGTGAAGATTTACGGTTTGTTCGTAAATATCTAAGTTAAGCAAGTGGTTATGGGACATGAAGCTAAACTTCTATATTTACTAGCTTAGTGTAATTGACACTTCTCGTTGATCATGACGATCATTCTGATGATTTAGACTAGCAACTGTGCGATGTCTCTTGTTGCGAGGTTAGACTAGACACCACTTGTGTGATTCCACTCACACGTACCTTTTTGCTTTTTGGTTAGTCTGGACCTTAATCTGTGTGATTCCATTCACACATGTGGGGTAGCTCCCCTTGGTCTTCGGACCGTCATGTGATAGGCCTCTTTCTCTTTTCTATGATTTCTGGACTTCTTGCATTGATTTCTAGAATTTATGTCATTGACTTGTTATGAGTACAAGTTTGGGGTATGATGCCCTTTCCGAATCTTTGAGAAGATTCTTGTGATATTGATTATCTCTTATTGATTGATCTTCTGTTGATCATTATTCACATACTTATAGTGGTATGTCATTATGGATATTTTATGGTCATGCCATATCTTATATGTTATATCATGTCATCTGATATTTATAGCCAGACTGACCCGTTTATTATTTTCTTAAATAATACTCGGGTCAGACCGAGATGTTACAGGTGCTTCTGCTTGACTTCTTCCCAGAGATTCATCACTCTGACTTTTGGCTAACTGTTTAGATTAGCAGTTTTTGTTGTATACACTTGAGATATAGACTCATAGTTGTATTCTTTTGTATAGCACGTGTTGCGATTCTTTTGTATTATCGTGGATCTTACGGACCACTACTCTGATGTACACTTTCATGTGCTAGTATATATTCATATCTTCTTCCGCCTTTGTGATATGGATATCTGTGACTGATTTGTGTTATGATTATTTCTATGTTTGTTTTCGAAGATTATTTATAGCCACCGTGTGATAAGCAATTACATGGATGGTCGCTCCTCAACAGCCTTATTCTCCATGCTAGTTGACAGCACTACACCGTAGTGTTCTTGGCTAGTGTGGGTATAGAGGTGGGGCGTCACAGCTTGGTATCATAGCCAAATTTCGGAACAATGTAGAATAACTTAACAAGGATCATCGTCCTAGGTCTATCTTAGGAGTCATACCATAGGATTAATTTGAGTCTTCGTACCGATTCATCCTATTTCCTTTATGATTCCTTGTTTTATCTATCAAGATTTCTTGATGTTCATTGGTAAATAACCTTCTTCCTTCTCTTCTTTCTTTCTTAAAGGAAGAGAATGTCTAGACCAGGCCGTCCCAGAACTGGATCATCTAGTGCTGCTCCCCCGGATGGAGTTTTTATGACTGCTCAACAGCTTCTTGATTTTGTAACTAATGCTCAAGCTGCTGGAGCTAACCCGGAACCTACTCACCCAAAGTCGGGATTTGCACGCTTGTGCAACGATTACGCCAACTTGGGTGGGAAGCCCTTCAAAGGTTCGGAAAATATCATCGAGGTCCAGGCTTGGTTAAAATCATGCGATCGAATCTTTTCTCGCATGAACCTTATCGATCTCCACCGCGTTCAGGTGGCTTCCAGCATGCTCCAGGAGAGAGCATTGGACTGGTACGAACTCCTTATTTCAGAAATTAATGAAGCGGATCTCACCTGGGAGCAATTTCAGGGACGCTTCGAGTTAAAGTTTGTACCAGAAGCTGGGAAAGTAACCTTGGCTCGACGTTTTATAGACCTTGTTCAAGGTCAATCCTCTGTGACTGATTACGTCGCAGCCTTCGAGTCGCTTTCCAAATATGGGGTTGAATACATCAACACCCCATTGAAGAAGAACCAGAGGTTCGTTTATGGCTTAAATAAGAATCTTAAGAAGCCACTACTCCTGAAACTAGAAGTCACATTTGATCAACTCGTCGATATCGCTCTTCGTCTTGAAGAGGCTGATAGAGAGAGTAACGTTGAAGTGGAGGGCGCTAAACCAAACTTCAACAACAAGAAGAGGCCAAACAAATTCAAGGGTCCTTATCCCAACAAAAAGGGTAAGCAGGCAACCCTTGCGGCAAAGTCTCCTTCTCCTAGTGGTGCGAGTTGCTTCAACTGTGGGTCTGGGGATCATTATGCGAATAAGTGCTCTAAGCCCAAATCTTGTCGCTATTGTAAGAGCCCGGATCATTACATACATCAATGCCTCAAGCGTAAAGGCAAGAAGGAAGGAAAGTTGAATGTGGCTCAAACCCCTGGCAACACATCTCGTGGCCAAGGTATTTCTCATTCCATTCTTGATGGTATTATTTTATTTCATGATCAACCTATTGGAGTTCTCTTTGATACGGGTGCATCCCATTCTTTTATATCAAAGGAACTGGTAGACACATTTTCCTTAAGTGTTACTGCATTGATGACTTCTTTAAAAATTGCGAATCCTTTTGGTGGATCCGCAACTCTTAGTTTGCTTTGTAAAAATGTGGAGATGATTTTATGTGATTTTCCATTCCTAGCCGATTTGCATGTTATGCGTTACCTAGGCTTTGGAATGATTTTGGGAATGGATTGGCTTAATCGTTATGAAGCTCATATCCTATGTCCTGAGCGGACTATTCATCTCCGACATCCACTATCTATTAATCAGATTTCTGTTAATCTTAAAGATTCAGAATCCTGTTTGGTGGCATCTTTATATTCTTTAAATCCTCGTGATAACGATGATGATGATGAAGATGATATTATTTCTCGTATTCACGTTGTTCGTGAATTTTCCGACATATTCGAGCCCGTTTTAGGTTTACCACCTAAATAAGCAATTGAGTTCATAATTAATCTTGTTTCTGGAGCTCAACCTATTACTCGTCCTCCTTATCGCATGTCCAATAAGGAAAATGAGGAGATGCACAAACAGTTGTCCGAATTGGAGACGAAGCAATTTATTCGCTCTAGTTCCTCGCCTTGGGGAACTTCGGCTATTTTCGTGAAGAAATCCGACGGTACGCTCAGGCTTTGCGTTGACTATCGCAAGCTTAACGATCTTACTATTAAAAATAAATATCCTTTACCTCGGATTGATGATCTATTCGATCAGCTTAGTGGTGCTAAGGTCTTTTCACAATTGGACTTGGCTACCGGTTTCCATCAGCTTCGTATCGCAGAGGATAGCATTCCTTTGACATCATTCCGTACTCGATATGGATCTTTTGAATGGCTTGTTATGCCATTTGGGTTAACGAATGCTCCAGCTTATTTCGTTGACCTCATGAATCGAGTTTTCAAAGATTTACTCGATCGGTTTGTTCTCATATTCATTGATGATATTCTTGTGTATTCAAAAACCGAGGAGGAACATGTGGAACATCTTCGGATTGTATTGAAAACTCTTAGGGGTAATCAATTAAAGGCGAAATTTTCTAAATGCCACTTTTGGCAATCTCGTGTGAAGTTTCTCGGTCATATTATTTCCGAATCCGGAATTTCCGTGGATCCTTCAAAGATTGAAGCGATTCAAGATTGGAAAACACCTGAGAGTGTGACTGAAATCCGTAGCTTTCTCGGATTGGCGGGCTATTACCGTCGTTTTATTAAAGACTTTTCTACGATTGCCGTGCCTCTTACTGGCTTGACTAAGAAGGGAGTTAAATACATTTGGTCGGACAAATGTGAAGCCTCTTTTCAAAAATTGAAAGAACTCCTTTTCGATGCTCCCATTCTTGTGATTCCCGAAGGGAATCAAGATTTTGCTGTTTATACCGATGCTAGTCACGTTGGTTTGGGTGTCGTTCTTATGCAAAAAGAACGTGTTGTTGCTTATGCTTCTAGGCAATTGAAGCCGGCCGAGACTAGATATGCCACACATGATCTAGAGCTCACGGCTATTGTTTTCGCCCTTCGAATGTGGCGTCATTATCTATTGGGAGAGAAATTTATTCTTTACACGGATCATAAGTCTTTGAAATATTTATTTTCTCAAAAAGAACTTAATTTACGTCAACAGCGTTGGCTCGAGTTCCTTGCACCTTATGATCTTGATATTCTTTATACCCCCGGTAAGGGTAATCGTGTCGCCGATGCTCTTAGCCGTAAGCAACAAGCAGTCGTTTTTATGATGATATTCGAATGGAACGATCTCGAGATCTTATCCACTTGTGAGATTCGAGAGTGCGTATCTGATTTATGCTCATCATTTGTTTTATGTAGCCTTGAGGCTCATCCTTCTCTCTTAGACCGCATTCTTGAAGCTCAAAGGCTAGATCCTGAATTGGTTCTTCTTGGCCAAAATATTAAGGATAGAATTGATATTGAAGGTTTGAAAGACTTTGGTATTGATTCTCATGACGGCATTCGAAAATTTGGAAGACTTATCGTACCAAATATTGGTGATCTTCGTAAAGATATTTTAGAAGATTCCCATCGTTCTAAATTCACCATTCATCCCGGTAGTAGTAAAATGTACGCTGATATGAAGTGACTTTATTATTGGCAGGGAATGAAATCTGATATTGCTAACTGTGTTAAGTGTTGCATGACTTGCCAACTTGTCAAGGCCGAACATCAGAGGCCTGGTGGGTTATTGCAACCTTTAGAAATTCTAATTTGGAAGTGGGACCAAATTTCCATGGATTTTATAGATGGCTTTCCCCGTTCTCGTTCGGGTCATGATAGCTTATGGGTGATTGTTGATAGACTTACTAAATCCGCCCATTTTATTCCGGTTCGGTCTAACCGGACCGTTCCTCTTTTGGCCAAACTATTTGTCAAGGAAATTGTAAAATTGCATGGAGTTCCTACTTCTATTGTTAGCAATCGTGATCCATTGTTTACTAGTGGATTTTGGAAGAGTCTTCAAAAATCTTTAGGAACGAAGCTTAATTTTAGCACCGCTTATCACCCCCAGTCCGATGGACAAACCGAGCATGTGAATCAAACTCTTGAAGATCTTCTTCGTGCTTGTGTGCTTGATTTTGGTGGAAGTTGGGAAGATCATATTTCACTTGTTGAATTTTCCTATAATAATAGCTTCCAATCTAGTATTGGTATGGCACCTTTCGAGGCACTCTACGGAAGGCCATGCCGATCTCCATCTTGTTGGCTTGAGGCCGGTGAGAAGCTGGTTTTAGGTCCATACTTTATTCGTGATTCCACGGAAAAGATTGAACTTATTCGACATAGGATGAAAGAAGCCCAGAGTAGACAAAAATCCTATGCCGATAATCGAAGAAGGAAATTAGAATTTTCTGTTGGGGATCCTGTTTTTATTCGTGTTTCACCTATGAAAGGTGTTGTACGTTTCAGTCGATCGGGGAAGTTAGCGCCTCGATATATTGGGCCATTTCCTATCACTGAACGTATTGGTTCCATGGCTTATCGCCTTGCATTGCCGGCTCAGTTTTCTGCTATGCATGATGTATTTCACGTTTCTCAATTACGAAAATGCCTTCGGGATTCTGATTCTATTCGTGAGCCTGCTGTTCTAGGAGAAATTGAAGTTTCGTCGAATTTAACTTATGAGCAGCATCCTATTCGAATTATAGCTTCTGAGGTTAAACGACTTCGAAATAAAGATGTTCCGCTTGTGAAGGTTCAATGGTCCTCAAATCCTAAGGATTGTTCTTGGGAATCCAGAGAATTCATCGAGCGTACACATCCGGACTTGCTTACTCCTGCTCTTTGAGGTGAACTTCTTATTTCAAAATTCGTCTTGTGTTAATATGCTTTTATGGTTGTTACTTTTTATTTCCATCTTATATATATTGCGAGGACGCAATTTCTTTAAGGAGGGGAGTCTATAACAACCTGCATATTTATCGAGTTTGTATTTAAATATTTTATTTAAATATTAAATCGTTAATCGGATTTTGGTCCGAAAAGCTACTTTTTGCAAACGGTCAAATTAGGACTCGAGACCACTTCCATTGAGTTCGAAAAGCCGTTTACAACTTTTTTAAGTATAAACATCAATAGGTTTGGAGTTAGTGAAATTTCACTAACTTTTCCCGCTTTGGACTTTGGGTTAGTTTAGCCTATTAAGCCCAAGTTCCAACCCTGTTCTCCTCACTCTTCATAAATTTCCTAACTAATCAAGCTTTGGCATTAATGGTGGAGGGAATGGGAAATTAAAATTCCAAAACTCAAATTCAATTGCAATCCAACTTTCTACTCCAAATTCAAGAAGAAGACATTGGATTCAAGCTTCTTGTGCTTAGATAGAAGAAGGATTGATTCTTGCTTGCTTAAAACTTCATTTTCATTGATATTTGGTGCAAAGGTGAGATTTTTATCTCACGATTCTAGTCTATAACCATATTGGACTGTTGGGAATGATTCCCTATCACTTTTGCATGCATAATAGCATTTGGTTTGGATTGGATTGGCGAAAAACTCCAATTTTTAGCGTTTTGGTGAATTTTCTGCACTTAGGTCGTTCTGGCCATTTTTGGTGTTCGGAGTTAGGTCGCTCGCGACCTAACCCTTAGGTCATTCGCGTGTTATCGCGCTAAGTCGCACTGCCTTGAATCTTCACTTCGGAGTTAGGTCGTTTCACGTTAGGTCGTATGGCTTTTAGGTCGTAGGTCGTATGGCTTTTAGGTCATAGGTCGCATGGCTTTTAGGTCATAAGTCGTATGGCTTTTAGGTCATAGGTCATTGGCCTTTTGACCGTTAGGTCGCATGCCTTTCTACTTCGATAGGTCGTTCGGCCATGCTTTCTATTTTTAGGTCGCGACATCGTTAGGTCGTGTTACCTATATACCCCTAGGTCGAAAGACCTTAGGTCGTGCACCTTTAGGTCGCGAACCCTATTAGGTCGCGAACCTCTTTAGGTCGCCTGTCGCTTAAGCAGTTAGGTCGTTCGTCTTGTGATGCCTTAGGTCGTTTGACCCGTGTTACGTTAGGTCGCGTAACCCCTTAGGTCGCTTGACTTTGTTTCCTGCTAGGTCGCGTAACCTTGTTTTCGACCTTAGGTCGTTTCACTTTTAGGTCGCATGACCTTTAAACCGTTAGGTCGTTAGACCTATATCTCGATGGGTCGTTCCCCTTTAGGTCGCGAACCACTTTAGGTCGCATGACCTCGTCTCCGTTAGGTCGTGAACCTTGTTAGGTCGCTCATCCTTAGCCCGCGAACCTTGTTAAATCGTTCACCCTCCATTTCGTAAGTCGTAAGTCGTTACTGACCTTAAATCTCCTCTGATAGTTTGGTCGTGTGCTTTTAGGTCGCTCGACTCTGTTAAGTCGTAGGTCGTTGGACCTTAGGTCGTTCGCCTTCCTTAAGTCGCTCGACCCCTCCACACTAGGTCGCTCGGCTTGCTTGAGTCGTAGGTCGTTGGACCTTAAGTCGCTTGCCTCCCTTAACTCCAGTTAGGTCGCTCGGCCATTGTGTTAGGTCGCGTGAACCCTTAGGTTGTTAGACCTTATTTTTCTTTAGGTCGTAGGCCGCTTGTCTTCACTTAGGTCGTACCGTTTTGGACGGGGCGCTGCCCCTGGACCCCCGCGACCTGACCGAGCAGGTCGAACCCCGTAAGCGGTGGCGTTGCCCCTACACCCCCACCTTGGGGGGTTGCCACCCCCCCGGACCCCCCCTCCGTAGGGGATCTTATTTGAAAAACATTGAGCTGATTTCCTTGGATTTTATTCACATCTCCGTATGCGATTTTTGTGACTGATTGTTTCTACAATTGCTTCTGTGTCTTGTCACTTTATAATATAAAGGTTTCAATACTAGTAGTAAATATCAAAACTCTTTTAACAAACAATTTCAACTCTAATTTTAATAACAAAGCTCTTTTCTTAAACCGTTTTCCAATCTATTAGTATATACAAACCTTTACCTCACTCGGATGAGAAATATAATTAAACGACTTAGTAAAACAAGTGGTATGAAACGCTTGCGTTCACTTCATCGGTTAATTCTTGGACTTGTTCGATTGAACCTCTTGTGACAATTTTATTAGTGAAGATTTACGGTTTGTTCGTAAATATCTAAGTTAAGCAAGTGGTTATGGGACATGAAGCTAAACTTCTATATTTACTAGCTTAGTGTAATTGACACTTCTCGTTGATCATGACGATCATTCTGATGATTTAGACTAGCAACTGTGCGATGTCTCTTGTTGCGAGGTTAGACTAGACACCACTTGTGTGATTCCACTCACACATACCTTTTTGCTTTTTGGTTAGTTTGGACCTTAATCTGTGTGATTCCATTCACGCATGTGGGGTAGCTCCCCTTGGTCTTCGGACCGTCATGTGATAGGCCTCTTTCTCTTTTCTATGATTTCTGGACTTCTTGCATTGATTTCTAGAATTTATGTCATTGACTTGTTATGAGTACAAGTTTGGGGTATGATGCCCTTTCCGAATCTTTGAGAAGATTCTTGTGATATTGATTATCTCTTATTGATTGATCTTCTGTTGATCATTATTCACATACTTATAGTGGTATGTCATTATGGATATTTTATGTTCATGCCATATCTTTTATGTTATATCATGTCATCTGATATATATAGCTAGACTGACCCGTTTATTATTTTCTTAAATAATACTCGGGTCAGACCGAGATGTTACAGGTGCTTCTGCTTGACTTCTTCCCAGGGATTCATCACTCTGACTTTTGGCTAACTGTTTAGATTAGCCGTTTTTGTTGTATACACTTGAGATATAGACTCATAGTTGTATTCTTTTGTATAGCACGTGTTGCTATTCTTTTGTATTATCGTGGATCTTACGGACCACTACTCTGATGTACACTTTCATGTGTTAGTATATATTCATATCTTCTTCCGCCTTTGTGATATGGATATCTGTGACTGATTTGTGTTATGATTATTTCTATGTTTGTTTTCGAAGATTATTTATAGCCACCATGTGATAAGCAATTACATGGATGGTCGCTCCTCAACAGCCTTATTCTCCATGCTAGTTGACAGCACTACACCGTAGTGTTCTTGGCTAGTGTGGGTATAGAGGTGGGGCGTCACATAAGACCATCCCATACATAAACATGGACGAGTTTTTACCTTGCTATAACCAAAACATTTCATATTATAAAATCCAGTGATATTATCATAATTTCTATGGGTTTTAAAATACCAATAATCAAGTAGCTGTGATGTGTGTGCATCAAAACAATAATAGGTATACAATCAAAAACCGAAGGCGCTTATTGGAGAAAGGATTACAACAAATGGAAAGGTAAGAAACTACCTTTCGAAAAGGGTATACCACAAGATAAAATGTACTTAAGAATGAATATCTTTTAACCTCTACCAACAAAGAAATGTCCTACCCCTTACTGCATAGTATTGAGTATGTCATCACCCTAATTGTTGCCAACCTTTATGGACAGCTCTCATACACACCCAATCCATAATATGATAATCTAGAAAGGTAATGGTACACCTTATGGAAGCGGCCCACATAGCCCTACTGCATCTACCCTATTTTTATCATTTCCGAGGTATGAGGCTCATGAGGTAATGGTTTGCCTTCCTTTAGCAATTCCCATTTTGGATGCTACCAGTACCCTCTAGGCAAAAATGCAATTTCAGCATTCATCCATACAAGTTCGTTCTGGGTCTAAACAAAAACCGAAGGCACTACATCCAATTTGGAATCACCTTCGGGATTAGTGGTACGTAGCTTTTGCATTTCAAAGAACTCCTCCTTCGAAACATCGTCAAGATGTCTGCCATTCGAATGCTTATGTTGGTTCGAAGTAGTTTTTGGATAACATATCCGATCATGGTCTCTCCGAACCAACAATCAATAATTTCTAGCCGACCCAATTCTTTCAGAAGTAAGCAGACTATACCAAAGTCCTAAAGGGATGTAATGACCCACAAATTTATCACTTAGATAAATTATGTTTCTTTTTAAAATATTTAGATATGGGTTTAAAAGTAAGAAATAATCATGTTTTAGTGGTAAATAATAATAGTTATTTTGTTTATGAAAAATATTTGTGAACAGATTACCGAGGTAAAATATCGATAATTTGTAAATATCGTCCTAGGTAAAATAATGATAAAACAGCCAGAAATAATTTTATCAATAAAACTGCTTTTAAATAATAAGGATCGTGCACGGCTCTGGATACCTACAATAATATTTGTATTCAAACAAGATTATGAAAAAAAATTATTTTATTTTTGGAAAATAAAATGTATTATGACATCGACATTTGATATCATCGGTTTTATATATTTCTTTGGAAATTCAAATTAATTTTAAATATTGAATAAATGGGTTTTTATTTATAAATTAACCAATTTTAATTATTTAATAATTATGGTTAAATGGTTTTTAAATTTTTTTTACCAAATAGATAGCTCATAGGAAAATAGAAAACGTGGCCAAAGAACGTTTTTCGAAATTTCGACTTTTCGACACCAAAAAGTTTTTGGGAACGTTTTTCGCCTTTATGCACTATATATACACATATATAGTAGATAATTAACCATATAATAATATACTTAATTATGTATTATCTTATGTTAGTTATGTTTAGCAAGTGATGTGACAAGACATGGTTTTAAAAGTAATAACTTATATATATAAGTATATATCATTATCTCTTTTCAAATCTTACCATTATCCATCACGACTTAGAGGATGTGACTAGAGAGAAGGGAGATGTGACATTTAAGGGGGAGGAAGGTGGTGATGTGACTTTTCAAAATAATGACATGTTATGATATTTTAAAAGTAAGTTTAAAATGGTAATTTCCCCACTTTCCTTCATCTATGAATACAAACCCTCATACACAAATTTTCATTTACATTCCAACTTCATTCTTTTCTAAACCTTCTTCTCTAAAAATTCCATAGCTTTCATAATATTAAAAATTTGGAAAAAGTTAGCCTTTTGTGTTTTAACTTGCTTCCATACCTTCTATACTTCTTATACTTTCATTTCAACATCCTCTCTTCCAAAAGCCAAGGTCATCACTACTCCACAAAGCCCTATCTAATCCAAGTCACCTCTAGCTGAACTCATTCTAAGGCCTTAGCACCTCCAAAGTTACAAATTTTTAGGCTAGAGTCGAGCATAGAGGCGTTGCCGAGTTATAGTTGAAGTTCAGGCGAAATTAGTTAGCATAAAGGTGAGTAAAACTACTTTTTTTGGAAAAGTTTTGACTTTATAATGATGTGTTATTATGATGATGATAATATGATGATTAAATAGAATGGTTATTTTGTTGGTCGATCGTAATTTGATGAATGGTTGCGTTTGGTGTTGAATTTTAGATATGAATGTGATGTTGTCGAGTTAGTAAGCTTATAACCTTATGTTTATACATGTGTTTCATTGTGATGTTAAAAGTACAGTAATATGGATGTATGGTTGTGATTTAAGAACTAAAGTATGTTGAGTTGAAACAAATTTAACAACTTTGTGTGTTGCGATGGACGTGAGATCTGATTCGAAATCAAAAATTATGTTTTCTTGTTTTAAAGTTTGAAAATTGTTTCAAAGTTTCTATCTTTGTTTCTAAATTTCATAAACTTTAAATTTATGTTTCTAAACATGAAATAGGAAAGAATAAGCAAGTGTTTTCACTTAAAGGATATTTAAGCGAATTACGCCCATAGCGATAGTCGTTATAGATGCAGTTCGACAAAATTTTCGATTTTTGTTTTAAAACATTTTCTTTTGAAATAGTTTTGCAAAAGTTTACAAATTTAATTAGTAATATAAAAGGAGGTTAAGTTTATATAATTTAATAATTTATTTAATTAATTAAAAGTAATTAGTACTTAATTATTAATTAAGTAAGTGATTAGGGTTAAGTAACATTTAAAGAAGGTTAATGACTAATTAGTGATTAATAAAGTGTTAGTTAGTGATTAATGAAGTTAAGAAGTAATTTAATGATTAATTATTATTTAATTAAGTTAATTATTATTTAACTAAATGATTATCTAATTAATTTTTAATTAATTAGGGTTTAACTAATAATGAATTGTTTAAACCTTAACTAAGATACATTAGGAGGTTAATTAGGACATAACCAAGTTTATTAAGTTAATTAAAGTTTAATTATGAATTAATCTTGATTTAATTAAGATATAATTAGGGTTTAAGACAATTGAATATATTTTAACCTTTTCAAAGCCATTTTTAAACTTAATTAGCTATATTTTAAATCAATCTTCTTTTTAAGTTAATTGATTTTAAATGAAAGGGTCTCTCGTCTGGACCATTAAGTAGCAAAATAAATTAAAGTGGTGATTATAAAACTTTGACACAATTTATGAAAAGTAAGTGACTTGTGTTTAGAACAAATGCCAAATATCGGTAATGTGATAGACACAAAAAAGTTAATTTCAGTATGCGGGTCATGATAACTAAAGCATATAGATATACTTCTATATGTATAGTTATTGCCTGATTATAGATTTACCTATATTTATAACCTGGACATCAACCTATGATCGATTGTATGTTATGTGTGAATCTCGTACATATCTGATGTTTGGAAGTATCTATGATATAATTTAGATAAGTAAACCTAAATTTAATGATCCATTGTAGTCATCAAGCCACTATTTGGTTTTGGAAAGTTAATATTTTATTTTCTTTTAAAGAGGTCTTCAAGGTTATTCTATTTTGAACAAGTTATTTGAAGAATAATTTGACAATTGTTTTGAATATTATATAAAGAAGTATATGAATAATTTTAGGGTATTCATAAAAGAAGTTTTATAAATAGTTTTGAATGTTGATAAAAAAAATTATTAATGGGTTTGGATGTCTATAAAGGAAAGTTTTATACAAGGTTTGAAAGTTAATAAAGGAGT
The DNA here is from genome assembly GCA_030765085.1 of Allium cepa. Taxonomy (NCBI): domain Eukaryota; kingdom Viridiplantae; phylum Streptophyta; class Magnoliopsida; order Asparagales; family Amaryllidaceae; genus Allium; species Allium cepa. Next base: position 174,357,324 of record CM060932.1, read on the forward strand.
TATATAACCAGGTTTGAATAATTATAAGGAGTTCATAAATGAGCATGGAAGTTGATAAAGTTTGTAAACAGGTTTGGGGTAAAGCAAAGAGAATTTCATGGATAAAGAAAGTCTATAAAAGAATTTATTTAAGATAAATAAAACAGGAATTTGAGGTTTGGGTTTCTCAAGGCTGATCTTTTAAAAATGGTGGTATGGGATATCCATTCCACACTTAACACCGAAGGAATAATTCTTAGAGTTATCCTTTTCTCCAATTTAAATAATGTAGTTCAGTCCTTTCTAGAGATTTGGTAATGGGAAATCTTATAGATATTTTGTGAGTATAATTATGTTAGAAAGATAAGTATATGAATGTTTTTGAAAGAGATTTGTTAAACAAAGATATGTTTTGAGGCTTAGTTTTTGCTATGGATAAATAAATATCAAATGGAATTGGTTTTTGTTTGTTTATTTGATAGTTAAATAAACCAACTATCAAGTTTAACCCAAATTGACTTAGGAGGTGTGAATGTAAATTCCAGTTCCCGATGAGGACTTGAATACTTACTTCTAAAAGAAACGGGAATGAGTCAACCAGAACTTATCGATTATTGGTACGGAGAGACTGGGATCGGATCTACATCCGAAAACCACTCCGAACCAACATGTACATTTGAGTGGAAGACATCTTAACGATGAATTAAGATGGTTCTCTTTGAAGTGCAAGCGCAGCTGCTACTAATCCTAAGGGTAATTCCAAAATGGATGTAGTAGAGTTAGTGCCTTCGGTTTCGTTCAGACCTAGAATAAACTTGTATGGATGAATGCTGGCATTGCATTGATGATTGGAGGGCAGTATTAGCATTCAAAGATGGGTTGCTATTTAGATAGGTAAAGCGTAGCCTCAGGCCTCACAACCGAGACGAATGGCAAAAACAAGTCATGTAGCAGAGCTATGGGGTTAGCCACCATTGGGAGCGGTCACCCCATTCTAGATGTCCCTTTCATAGTTGGTTTGCATGCAAAACTGTTATAGTATAAGGCACTAGTGTTAAGAGGGTAAGGTAATCTGGTATGCTATGTTAAAGGGGTAGCCGGCTCTGTGTTAGCATTAGTGCATTTTCTAGAAGTGTATCATCGGAAGGTAGTCCCTTGCCTTACCATTGTTGGAATGCAATCTACAATATGTGCCTTACGTTTTAAATTGAAGTGCCTAGTATGTTGGCATATGAGATGCAAACATTTCAGCTATTTTATCTATTTACTTTAAACCTAGACACTATGATAATATCATTGGATTTTATATAAAATGTTTGGTTATTGTAAGGTAAAAAATCGTATGTTTTTATATGCAGTGTGGTCTTATGAGATACCCTTTGTTTGAAAAGTTTTCAAAAAGTGGAAATCAGTTTGGTTGTTACCTTTATCAAGTTTTACTCATGTTGGTTTACCAGACTGACTCGGGCACTATTCCATGTAATGCACGGGTCAGACTAAGCATGTTTTCCTAGGTTTAGCTAGATACTTTGGAGTTGGAGAGGAGTAGGATTGTCAAGACGTATTCACATATATTTTTTCTTCTACTGTATTATAGAGTCTGTATGTTTTTCAATGTAAGGACAAGTTTCTATAATTGTCCAAATTTAGGATAAGTCTAGTGTACGCTGATGTTATATGAATAAATATGTTTCCTTTTTGTAAAGATCAATGTTGTATTATATATTATTTTCTACGTTGTGAGATTCTATGTTGTTTACCTTTCTTCATTCTTCTACCTTCTTCTTCCACCCTAACAAATCGGTATTTTCGGATTGAATGTTTGGCATGTGATACAGTGGACGTATTGGTGTCGATTTTCGAGGGTCGAAAATCCGGTTCATTACATTTGGTATTAGAGTTGAAGGTTAAGCGAAAACCTTAGCTCTGGTGGAGTAAACTCATTTAGAATTGGGTAAGTGATACCCTAGAATGAGCCTAACTGCATTTTAAATATGAATGTGTACCTATTAGTGAGTAAAAATGCTTTGTATTGTGTTGTTTGATCTGTTAAATGGCTTAAGAATTTTAGTCGGTGCATTTGGCCACATCGATAGGGATTTCCTAAACACTTGAATAAGTCTAATTGACATAATATTGTTTTAAAATTGGTAAATGGAATAATTTTACCTAGAATATATTTTATATATAAAGGAATGATTTTCAAAAGTCCATATAGTTACCGATGAGATGTAGGGTTAAGATTGGATTTAGAATAGAATGAGTTTAGTTAAAAGAAAATCTTTAGATGACCATATAAAAATGAAAAGGATTTTGAGAATATTAAATCCTAGTAGCTTCGATAAAGATTTAAATGATTTTGTAAAAAGTTGTAGTAATTGTACTTAAAGAGATTTTAAGATATAAATATTTTAAAATGGATTTGAAAGTAAAATTATCTTTGGACAGTTCAGGAAGGAATTTTGATCTGTTTTGTGATAATTAGAATAATCTTCTAAGTGACAATCGAATGTTTTCTTAGACGGATATGATAGGGCACTTAATGAATTATCCTCTTTGTCATTGTACAATTGAAACGAGTTCAAATTCGAATGAATCCAAAGCTAGTGGATATTTAATTAAAAGAATTACTTATCTATAAATAGTATTGTTTCAAAAGGGAATTTGTAAAGAAAGAAATATTTTTGTGGTTAACTAGTTCGAGTGTCTTGAAATGACTAAAAATGGGTAAGAGATGTGTTCGGATGGTAAACACTTCTCTTGAGTATTTCTCTACTTAGTAAAAGGAATATATAATACTATTTGGTAGTACCCAATTCCTTAGCATCATTTTTGAGTTACACGGGCTATGTGTATGCTTTCAAAGGTTTTTTTGAAATAAAACCAGGATATTATGTTCTCGAATCCCTTAAAAGAATAGAATTTTCAAAAAAAATGATATCTTGATTGAGAGCGGGTTAATAAATAAAGTTTTAAATTTGTTGAACATCCTAGGTTAAGTAAAACCAATTTAAAACTTAAAATTGTATATACTATTTTGGATATAGAAGAGTATCATACTAAAATGAATTTGAGTTATAGAATATCAATAAACTTAAGTAATGTTTTTAAGTAAAATGGTGATTTTTTAAAAAGGGTAATTACAATCTTGGGAAGTAGGAACCAATGGGATTAGTACATAGATTATACGTGGATCATTTCTCCTTTTCATATAGTTCTCGATCCAAGATTCGAGTACATGACTCAAGGTGTTTCACACCAATCAGAATACGGATTTGTTGCTCGATTTTTTACAGCAAGCGTTGATGAGAGTTCTTATATGGAAACAATGGTTGTTTATCATAGTTTATGGCTATGAAAGGAGAACAGAGGTTTCTAATTAAGAAGCTTGATCAAAATCCACACTAGAAAGTCAAGTGAGCAATACATGTTCGGAAATGAAGTTATGTATTTGAGTGAGTGATCGAATTAGTTGTTACATAGGAATGATCTATGTACATCATACGGATTGATGAATAGTTCTAAGTATTTCTGGGAATAGGGTTTAAATGTAAGAAATACTCATATTTTTAATGGTAAAGAATAATAGTTATTTTGATTCAGAAACATATTTGTGAACAAATTACCGAGGAAAAATATTGGTAATTTGTAAATACCGTCCTAGGTAAAATATCTATAAAACAGTCAGAAATAGTTTTATCAATAAAACTGCTTTTAAACAATAAGGACCGTGCATTGCTCTGTATACCTACACTAATATATGTATTTCAAACAAGATTATGAAATAAAATAATTTATTTTATTATTGGAACATAATATGTATATATGACATCGATTGTTGATATCATCGGTTTTATATGTTTCTTCAAAAATTCAAATTAAGTTTAAATATTCAATAAATGGGTTTTTATTTACAAATAAACCTATTTTAATTATTTAATAATGATGGTAAAATAGTTTTTAAAATTTGTTTACCAAAATAGATAGCTCGTAGTAAAACAGAAATTTTGACCAAAGAACTTTTTACGAAATTTCAACTTTTCGACACCGAAAAGTTATCAGAAACGTTGTTCGCCTTTAAGCACTATATATACACATATACAGTAGATAATTAACCATATAATAATATACTTAATTATGTATTATCTTATGTTAATTATGTTTAGCAAGTGATGTGACAAGACATGGTTTTAAAAATAATAACTTATATATATATAAGTATATATCATTATCACTTATCATGTCTTACCATTATCATCATTATCCATCATGACCTAGAGGATGTGACGAGAGAGGAGGGAGATGTGACATATGAGGGGGAGGAAGGTGGTGATGTGACTTGTCAAAATAAAGACATGTTATGATATTTTAAAAGTAAGGTTAAGATGGTGATTTACCCACTTTCCTTCATCTATAAATATACATCCACACACAAAAAATTTCATTTATATTCCAACTTCATTATTTTCTAAACCTTCTTCTCCAAAAGCTCCATAGCTTCCATAGTTCAAATTTTTTTGAAAAATTAGCATTTTGTGTTATAACTTGCTTCCATACCTTCTATACTTCTTATACTTTCATTTCAACATCCTCTCTTCCAAAAATAAAGGACATCACTACTCCATAAAGCCCTGGCCAAGCCAAGTCACCTCTATCCGAACCCATTCTAAGGCCTTAGCCCCTCCAAAGTTTCAAAGTTTTAAGCTTGAGTCGAGCGTAGAGGTGTTGCAGAGTTATAGTCAAAGTTCGGGCGAAGTTAGTTGGCATAAAGGTGAGTAAAACTACTTTGTTTTAGAAAAGTTTTCGACTTTATTATGATGTGACATTGTGGTGATAGTATGATGATTAAATAGAATGGTTTTATGTTGGTCGACGGTGATTTGATAGATGTTTGTGTTTGGTGTTGAATTTAAGATATGAATGTGATGTTATCAAGTTAGTAAGCTTATAACCTTATGTTTATATATGTGTTTCATTAAGATGTTAAAAGTATGGTAATATGAATGTATGGTGTGATTTAAGAACCAAAGTATGTTGAGTTGAAACAAAGTTAACAACTTTGTGTGTTGCGACGGACGTGAGATCTGATTCGAAATCAAAAACTATATTTTCTTGTTTTAAAGTTTGAAAATTGTTTCTAAGTTTCTATCTTTGTTTCTAAGTCTCAAAAACTTTAAAATTATTTTCTAAACATGAAATAGGAAAGAATAAGCAAGTGTTTTCGCTTAAAATATGTTTAAGCGAACTTCAGTCATAGCGATAGTCGCTATGGACGCAGTTCGACAAAATTTCTGATTTTCATTTGAAATTTTTTTATTTTGAAATGGTTTTGCAAAAGTTTTAAAACTTAATTAGTAATATAAAAACAGATTAAGTTTTGATAATTTAAAATTTTATTTATTTAATAAATTAATTAAAAGTAATTAAAAGTAATCAGTACTTAATTAGTAATTAAGTAAGTAAGTTATTTAGGGTTAAGTAACATTTAAAAAAGGTTACTAACTAATTAGTGATTTATAATGTTTTAATTAGTGATTAATGAAGTTAAGAAGTAATTTAATGATTAATTATTATTTAATTAAGTTAAGTAATTGATTAATTATTATTTAATTAAGTGATTATCTAATTAATTTTTAATTAATTAGGGTTTAACTAATAATGAATTGTTTATTAGCATGTTAATTAGGACTTAACCAAGTTCATTAAGTTAATTAAAGTTTAATTATGAATTAATCTTGATTCAATCAAGATAAAAGTAGGGTTTAAGCTAATTGAATATACTTTAATGTTTTCAAAGCTATTTTTAAAATTAATTGGCTATATTTTAAATCAATCTTCTTTTCAAGTTAATTGATTTCAAATGAAAGGGACTCTCGTCTGGACCATTAAGTAGCCAAATGAATTAAATTATTTATTATAAACCGTTGACATCTTTTATAGGAAGTAAGTGACTTGTGGTTAGCATAAATGCCAAATATCGGTAACATGATAGACACAAAGAAGTTAATTTCAATAAGCAGGTCATGATAACTAAAGCATATAGATATACTTCTATATGTATAGTTTTCACCCAATTATGGATTTACCTACATTTATAAATTGCACATCTACCTATGATTGATTGTATGTTATTTGTGAATCCCGTACATATCTTATGTTTGGCAGTATCTATGATATAACTTTTTTTTTGAACTGGTACTCAATACAACATATCACATATCAAAAATCACATGTTAATGAATGTTTGCATCACGCTACGCAATTTTTGAACTTGTGACCTCTCGCACCAAAGTCGAAGCACTTAACCTCTTGGATAATGGTGCTTGTCTCAATGATATAACTTAGATAAGCAAACCCAAATTTAATGATCCATTATAGTGATTAAGCCTCTATTTGGTTCTGGAAAGTTAATATTTCATTTTATTTTAAAATGGTCTTCAAGGTTATTCTATTTTGAGAAAGATATTTGAAGAATATTTTGACAATTGTTTTGAATATTATATAAAGAAGTCTATGAATAATTTTGGGGTATTCATAAAATGAGTTTTAGAAATAGTTTTGAATGTTTATAAAAAGATTTTATAAAAGGGTTTGGATGTCTATAAAGGGAAGTTTTATACGTGGTTTGAAAGTTTATAAAGAAGTTATATAACTAGGTTTGAATAATTATAAGGAGTTCATAAATGAGTATGGAAGTTGATAAATGTTTGTAAACGGGTTTGGGATAAAGCAAAGAGGATTTCATGGATAAAGAAAATTTATAAAAGAATTTATTTAAGATAAATAAAACAGGAATTTGAGTTTTGGGTTTCTCAACGCTGACCTTTTAAAATTGGTGGTATGTGATATCCGTTCCACACTGAACACTAAAGGAATGGTGCTTAGAGTTATCCTTTTCTCCAATTTAAATAATGTACTTCAATCCTTTTTAGAGATTTGGTAATGCGAAATCTTAAAAATATTTTATGAGTATACTTATGTCAGAAAGACAAGTATATGAATGTTTTTGAAAGAGATTTGTTAAACAAAGATATGTTTTGAGGCTTAGTGGTTGCTATGGATAAATAAATATCAAATGGAATTGTTTTTTTTTTGTTTATTTATAGTTAAATAATCGAGTATCAAGTGTGACCCAATTTGACTTAGGAAGTATGAATGTAAATTTGGGTTCTCCGATGAGGACTCGAATACTTACTTCTTAAAGAACTGGGAATGAGTTAACCGGAAAATATAGGTTGTTGGTATGGAGAGACCGGGATCAGATCTATATCTGAAAACCACTCCGAACCAACATGTACGTTCGAGCGGAAGACATCTTGATGATGATTGAATACGGTGCTTTTTGAAGTGCAAGGGCTGCTGCTACTAATCCTAAGGGTGATTCCAAAATGGATGTAGTAGAGTCAATGCCTTCGGTTTTGTTCATACCCAGAACGAACTTGTATGGATGAATGCTAGCATTGCATTGGCACCTAGAGAGAAGTGTTATCATTCTAAGGTGGATTGCTATGTAGACAGGTAAAGCGTAGCCCCGAGCCTCATAACCGGGAGGAATGGCAAAAACAGGGCATGCAGGAGAGCTATGTGGTTTGCTACCATTAGGAGCGGTCACCCCATTCTAGATGTCCCTTTCATAGTTGGTTTGCACGCAAACACCATGGTAGTATAAGGCCTCGGTCTTAAGTGGGTGAGGTAATCCATTCTGCCATGTTAAAGGGGCAACCCGATTTGTGTTAGCTTTAGTGCATTTTCTAGAGGTGTATCATCGGAAGGTTATCCTTTGCCTTGTCGTTGTTGGAGTCCAATCTCCAATATGTGCCTTACGTTTTCGATTGTAGAGCCTAATATGTTAGAATGTGAGATGCATGCATTTTAGCTATTTTACCTATTTACTTTAAACCTAGACGCTATGATGATATCATTAGATTTTGATATAAAATGTTTTGGTTATTGTAAGTTAAATGCCCATCTGTTTTTTTGCGCAGTGTGGTCTTGCAAGTTACCCTTCGTTTGAAAAGCCTTCAAAAGGTGGAAATCAGTTTAGTTTTTACTTGTTATCGAGTTTTACTCACATTGGTTTACCAGATTGACCCTGGTGCTATTCCATGTAATGCCCGGGTTAGACCGAGCATGTTTTCCCAGGTTTAGCTAGATACTTCGAAGTTTAAGTGGAGCTGGATGGTCAAGACGTATTTACGTATATTTTTCTTCTGTTGTATTATAGAGTCTGTATGTTTTTCAATGTAAGGATAAGTCAAGAGTACTCTGATGTTATATGAATAAAGATGTTTTTTTGTAAAGATCATTGTTGTATTATATATTATTAATTGCGTGGTGAGATTCTATGTTGTTTAGTTTTCTTCTATCTTCTACCTTCTTCTTCCACCCTAACAAATTGTTATTTTCGAATTGAATGTTTGGCATGTGACACGGTGGACGTATTAGTGTCAATTTTCGAGGGTCGAAAATCCGGTTCGTTACAAGGGATCTCTAATATATCCCTTAAATATAGAGTCGTTTCAGCCGAATGAGTTCTCCCAAGGGAACTTAAGCTGTATGAACACGCGAAGCTTTTATTTACTTCCTAAGTCAAAACTGGCTAAGATTTGATAGTCGGTTATTTAACTATCAAATACAAAATCAATCAACAATCCCGAGATTTAATTATTTCCATAGCAACCATTAAGCCTCAAAATAAATCTTTCATTTATTTAAATCGCTTTCCAAAATATTTATAAAAATATTCATTTACTCATCTCACTGACATAAGTATATTCCCTAAATCTTGTGATCTCTTATTTCAAAATCATATTTAAGGATCAAACAAAAGTTATTTAAAAATAAATGGAGATAAAGATAACCTTAAACACTATTTCTTCGGTGTTAAGTATGGAACGAATGGTCCATCACACCATAATTAAGAAGGCCAATTCAAAGAAATCAAATCTCAATTTCATTTGTGAACTTTCTTATATAAATCCTTTTTAAATTAGTCTCCTTCATTTTGTGAAATCTCCTTTATTTAAATTACCAAATACATTTATAAAACTTCTTTATAAATTGCCAAGTTAGTTTGTAAAACCCTTTTATAAATATTCAAAATCATTTATAAAACTTCCTTTATAAATATCCAAAACCATTTATAAAAACTATTTTATAAATATCAAAACCATTTGTAAAACTACTATTATAAACTATACAAAATCATTTATAAATTTTTTTTCGAAATTTCAAGATTTCTTTTCAATTCATAAATCTCCTTTTCTAAAACCTAATTCGATAAAGTTTCTTTGATAAATAATCAATTATTTCAAATACCTACAAATAAATAAGTCATTATTTAAAACATCCTTCATTAAATTATTTTTAAACCACATTAACAGAATAATGATTTTAAGCAACCAATTAAAAAGTATTAAATTACTTTAAATGCCTTTAATAAAACAATTGCTTAATTATCCTTTATATATCTTATTTAAAATGGTAATAAATTTAAACCATTTATAAATAGAATAAAATGATATATTTGACTTTATAAAATCAGAAGGAGGCTTAGTGGCCATAGTGGTTCTCATTTAATTTTATTTAACTTTTCAAGTTATAACGTGGGTATTAACAAGTAAATCAGATATATAAAAGGGATTGATCAATAACAACCAATCGACATATAGGTAAATGTCCAAGTTACCAAGTAGCAGAACTGGGCTTATATTCTACTTAAATAGATGTCAACATAATCTACTTGGTGAATTATCGTAGAACTATAATTTATTCTACCAAACAGATGTCTAATATATTTTAATTAGGAGAATGATGTTTTATTCTACTAAACATGTGTCATTGAGTTTCATATTCATTTGAGGTTACTTAAAGGTAATTGATAAAGAAATCCCTTGATTTAAAATAATCTTAAAATGATAGCTGGTTTAAAAATAAAACCAATCTTTAGAAATAACTGGTTTAAAGATAGAAAACTTTTATTCAATAATCTAATAACTTTTAAACTCTTTATTTTATAATGATTAAATATTTAATTAAAATTAAAACAATAATTAACTTTTAAATAAATAATAATTATCTTTTAAATAAATAATTAAATCATAATTAATCTAAAGTCAATAGTTAATAATAAATTAAACTTTTATTTATAGTAATTAATCTTAATTAATTCTTAATCAATCTATACTTAATTAGTAATTAATTAACAAATAAACATTTTTATAAAAAAGTAATTAATTAATAATCAATCTTTAATAAATAAATAATAATTAACCATTGTTTAATAATTAAATAATAAATAACCATTAGCTAATTAACAAATCATAATTAACTTACTTAATTTATAATTACGTACAAATTTCCTCTATTAACTAATGATTAAGTACTAATTATCTTAATTAATTAATCATTAAATGAATAAATAAATAAATATATAATTACTTTTTATTACATATAATATGTTTTGAAAACACTTTTCAAAAATATCCTAAGATGAAAACAAATTTTAATTTGCAAAAATAGTTCGTTTATACGAACTGCATCCATAGCGACTGTCGCTATATGACCCGTAATTTCCAAAACTTATTTTTATGAATCTAAAAGCTTTAAAACTGTACTCTTTTACTTAAACCCACTTTCTAACTTTAGAAAAAGTTTTGAAACTAAAAATTAAAGTTCTCAAACTTTATAAACTTTTTAAATAAACACTTAAGTAAAAACACATTTTCAAAACATGGGATTTCAATACCACTAATACAAGTCTATATGCAAACTTCCTTTAACATATACATCACACACACAAGATCATGACATCTATTTTCATACCATATTAACAACCTATTAGCAAGATCATATTTTTCAACCATACACAACTTTTAGACTTAAGTTTCAAGTCAAATCAAAAAACACATACATGCATACACATGTATATTCCAATCAACATCATTTACCCAGACAAACAACATATTTCTGCAATCAGACATGAATCATAATTTAAAGTTAAAAACCTAATATAAAAGGATGAGCTTTATTTACCAAAATCTTACTATCTCAACCCGAACTTTCACTAAAACTTGAATATGACCTAGATCCTTGCTTTTAACTTGGAAAAATAAGGTTTTAGAGGCCCTAAGTGGCCAAAATAGTTCGGCCAAGGGGGATTAAGGGTTCGGTCATGATTGAATGGAGTTGGTGAGGGCCTGCTGTGGAGATGTGGAGGTGCAGAACTAGACGAAGGAGCTTTAAACAAAGTTTAAAGGTTTAAAAGTGAATAAAACTAAGATTTTTAAACTTTCAAAAAATCCTCGGTAGCCATTAGAGAGTTTAGAAAAAAAGTGGAGTTTATGAAAATGAGAATGGAAAGGATAAAAATGAGAAGGAAAATTAGGAAATAGGTTTTATACAAATTGCAATTAGTAATTTACCAAAATAACCTTTAGTATATGCCTTCCACTCTTGGAATGCCACCTCATCTTGTTTCCGACATCCCTCCTCCACCTTTTACAATGCGCAAGGACCCTTGTCCCCACTTCACCACTTGAGCCAACATGAATTAATACCATTTGTACTTAATGTTTAGGCAAGATGTGATATCTTATGGCATTTTTTTCCATCTAGTTTTAAATACTTTTAAAACTTTACATAAAAAGTCGCTCCATTTCTTTATAAACTTAAGTATGTGTATGTATCAAAATTTAACCTAACTTTTTTATAAATATATGTGTATATGTATATACTATAGATTTCTCAACGTTTCCAACAATTTTAGACGACGAAAAGTCGAACATCCGTAAACCGAATTGACCGTCACATTTTCGACTTTCTTCGGATTAAACAAATTTGAAGAACTATTTCACCATCACCCGATATCATTTAAAGGAGATTTATTTTAGTTATAAAATTTATTATTTAAATATTTAAAATTAATTAAATATTTCCAAATCAAAACGGTGAAATTCGGGTCGTTATTGTAACGACCCATAAATTTCGATAATTAGATTGGTTAATTTAATAAGATTTTTGTAATTAAATTTAGAAAGAAATAAAAAAATTATAACTTATAATGAAGTGAATGAAAAAAATGAAATGTAGCAATGGCAATTAAAACTAATTATTGACAATTGGAGTGAAATCTCAATTATGGAATAGTGTAAATTGTTGCACTTGATTATAAAATTAAATCTAAGTAAATGAGGGTAAGTGTTGTATAAATAAATGTAAGTATTGAATTAACCAATGAAATAATATATTGATTAGTAGTAATGGAATAAAATTAGTGTTAGGAAACTAATGGCAACAACTGGTTGTAAATAATAAACCGATAGATATGATTAACAGTTAATGGTGACAATTAATATGGGCTATCTATTTATATGTCCTATTAAATAAAATTGGAATCAAACTGTAATTAAATGAAATTAAATATTTAAATATTACGTGAATGGAAATCAAGATGAAATTGGGAAACATTAATGTACTAAGAGATAGCCCCAATGTAAGTTATACCCTTATTGTAATGAAAGATGAATAACAAGATTTAAAATTTAATAAATGAATTTTGGAAATTTTAAATTATAATTTTTGAATTTAATGAAATTGAAATTAAACACTGAAATTGATGGATTGATCAACTTTAATTTGACATCTAAATTTGTTTAAATTATTGTAATTGTTTAAGAAATCAAAAATGATAAGATTTGTTAATTATGGAATCGAAACTGAAAAAGTGATTTAATTAATTAATATTAATTTATTTAACTAACTGGGAAATAGCCATTTTGGCCATTGACTTGGATTTCGACGAAACCAGTTTCATCGGTTTCGTAATGGTGAATTATTGTAGGATTTCAAGTCTCGTATCGATCGGACTTGTCATTTATTGTACGGGCTCGAAAAGCCTAGAAATCAATTTAATTGAAATCAATTGAATTCAATTTGAAATAACTTGATTTTAGCATAACTTCTTCGTACAATGGAATTTGGAGTTGAGACCTATTCCATTGCGTTTAAAATATTTAAAAACATCTATTTTGATATATGGGTTGACTCATTTTCGTTCCGGAGTCAGAACGGGCTTTTCGGGCCATTTATCATTCAACTTTCAAACCAAATCAATCCGGTCCATTCTAATTTCAGCTTTGTCTATATATACCTCGTTATAAACCCTAGCCTGTTTCTTATGTTCGATATTCTGTATGTACAATTTCAGTTGCTCCTTCTCATTCCAATGGCAGACAAAACCAAAATTCCAATTGCAATTTGAAATAAAATTCAAAGCCAATAATTCAAACTCTACAAATAATATCGAATTATATATCGGTCTGAAGCCCTCGACGAGCACATCTCAGATTTGAAATTCATTTTCAGATTGAAGCTCTGTTTGTCCAGAAATTGAAGAACTTTTCACGGTCGTTCATCATGAGTCGATGAACTACGTCTGATCGTCGAATCGACAACATGAGTTTGTGGAGATTGTCGTACGTAGTTCATCCATGCTAGTCGTTTGTTGAATCACTGGCTTGATCATCGGCAAACCGTTGATTAGGGTTTTGAAACCCATGCGGTGGGGCAGTGAAATTGGTGACCGGAGGCGACTTCGGTGGCAGAGATGGATGCGGCACAGGGAGTTGAGGCCGCAGGGGTGATCGAAGATGATAGAGTGGTCGGTAGTGCTCGTAATCGATGGTCAACGTTTTAGCTTTGTAGGTTTAATTTCCTGGGAGGGAGGATAGCATGAACGAGGAGGGTGCTGTGACGTGGCAGGTAGTGATAGGTTATTCTGACTAATTTATATATTGTATATTTAAAATTGTTCAAATGTTCTAACTTTGATAACTTTTACATACGAGCTCGGTTTTGGAAGTGGTTTCTTGCGGTAGGATCATATTAGAATTCCAGACATTTTGGCGTTGGTTTGGACGAATTCTGAGACTGTTCAAATTTTGGATTTAAATTCAATTTAAATCAAAAGGTGAGTGTTTTAACCCACTCATAACTTCTAAAATTTCTTATGTTTGTTAAATTGATTTATGATATGATTAGAAATTTATTTATGACCGTTGGCATATTTTGAATCATCATCTCAGTTTATTTGAATTTATTTGGATAAAATTGTTATTTAATTTATTATTGAATATAAACTGCCAGTAAATACCTGTTATTTATTATATGTTCTATATTGATGTTATTGATTGAATTGGATGATGATTGTGATAAATGTTTGATGATTGATATTGGATGAATGTATGTTGTATTTTATATTGTTATAAACTGCAAGTTGTTATGGATTTTTATTTCATTCGGGATTGCGGTTTGAAATGATATATAACTGTATTTATATTTTAAATCACGGATTGAAATGATAAAAATATGTATCACTTAACTGTAAGATAGAAAATTATATATAGACACCATGGTCTATATATAAAAATATTTTGAAATGATTTCTATGGTTTTGTAAAGAAATATATGTTTTAGATAACTATTGATTTTAGATATTACATAAATGTTATTTTATCATTGATTGGAAGCTATGTATAATTTGTTTTAATATAGAATAAACTTAATAATAAGTTGATTTTTATTGAAGATAATATGGTTAAGTATTTAAATTTTATTTTAATATAGAGTTTATAATGACTTAAATAAAATTATGGTTAGAAGATAAATTTGAGATTTATTTGAAATTGAGTTTATTTAAGAATTAAACTCAAATAAGCTTGATGTGAAATTTATTAAATTCGAAATTGTAGAAGGTATGATTTTTATTACTTGATTTTGGTTTAAGGTGAATTAAATGAATATTTCAAGTATAAATAAATTGAAGGAAATATTTAGTTATTTGAAATTTGAGTTTTATTTAAATGATAATGGATTTATTATGTAAAATATTTCAAACTAAATAATAGAAAATTGAATTGTTGAATCGTAATTACCAAAATTAGTTTTGAAATTGTTGAATACTTAAAGTTTGAAATGTATTGAATATGAAATGGTTTACTCTGTGGATCAAATCTTTTTTGAAATTGATAAAATTTGGAATAGTTTATTTGGAAACTGGATCGTATTGAAATTTATTATTTGGGAATTGGTTAAATTTAAAATTTAGAAGTTCGAGTTTTTTTGGAATTGATTTGTGAAATTCAAGAAGCTGGTTTATTATATAAAGTATTTTAATATTTTAACCATTTAAGTGAGGGAAGTTATGTTTCAAAGTTATGAGTTTCAAAGTATTATGATTTGAAAGTGTTATATTTCATGTGTTTAGATTTCAAAGTGTTATAACCTTGAAAGTGCTATGATTTTGGAAACGATATATTTGAAATAAAAATGATATAATATTGATTTGGGTTTTAATAAAATGATATCATATTGGTTCGGTTTTTGAAATGGAAATGATATCGTATTTATATGGTTTTGAAATTGATATTATATTCTGGTTTTGAAGTATAAATTATTTTGAAATGACCGCGGTGTTATAGTTTGGTTGTTAAAGAGAGCGGGATCGGAAGTTGTCATACAGTCTGCCAACTCCAAAAGCCCCTTTAACAGCCGTGTACGCGGTGGAGATTCCAAAATGAAGTAGGATGGTGGCGGCGTTCCTTTGAGGTATACAAGTGGACCCGACTTTCGTGAGTTGGCATAAGGTGGTTAAAACAGGAGCGATTGACGGGCTAAGAAGGTAGCACCTTTTATCGGACACACTCCTTCGATACCATTCTATTGCTTTGTGATTGATTGGGGTCCTTTGATTTTGGGAGTGTGGCTCGAGGTGTGCGGTAGTAGCTGCTACGCGTTACCACCGGTCTGGAAGCGTAATTGGTATATCTAGCCTGGTATTGCCTAGTTGTGTCGTGTCGCCTAACCTAGCATGTCTTGTACGAGTTTGATTTGTGTCGTACCTATGGAGTATCCTCCGGTAGTCTCCCGATCAGGAGGTATTACGGTACTGTATAGACTACTAGAATTATTTATGTGTTATTGGAAAATGTAAAGCCTTAATGCTATTTTAAAGTAAGTTTATTTTACTATTAGACATTATTATAATAGAGTATATTACTACATAGTAGATAGTTTAACGGATCCTTAAGAGTTGTGAATCCCGAACATCTCTTAAGTTACTGCACTCACGTTAGACACTGGATAGGAGATGTCAAAACCCGTAAACATCTCTGACACCGTTCCACTCATATATTTACCGTTGATTTAACTTACATAAGATCTTTTAGTTCTAACTCGAGTGTTTTTTCTTTTCAATTCGCTCAGGTCAGTCTGAGCATTTCAGGATTCGGAGACTTTATTTCTGGAGGACGAAGACGAAGATTGTATTACTATTATTAATTATATTATTCCACTACATTCATACTGTTCCACTACATTATTTATTATTCTCTGGCATGTGCAACTCTGATATGTGTTCTATAAGTATAATCAAATGTTTTGTAAAATAGCTTCATGAACTGTTATTTGATTATTATATTTTGTCATTCAGATGTGAGATTCTATTTAGTTTTATTTCGTTCTCTGCTTTTCTTATTTACCCCAACAACAATCCACTCTTTTGTATGGTTTGAGTTTGACGTGTGTGGTTTATCGTTGATTTAAATGTACAAAAAGGCGCGGTCTGTTACAGTTATAGAGATGTTGTAAGTGACAAAGGGGATAAAAAATGTTTTCTGAGAAGTATGGAAAGAGCATGGTATAAAATAAGATTAATCAAGAAAAAGGAATACAAAAGGAAAGATTCAATTTCTTATGTAATTGAATAGATAGATTGAAACATGTCATTAATAATCCAACTAACTTAAAGTATCTTATTTATATAAATTTTATGAAAATCATTAATTTTCATAAGACCTTATGGCACTATGAGTTTGTTTGTAGTTTTGTTGTCGTAGGAGGTTAAATATTTCACATATGTAATATTGTTCCATTATAACACATAATTTACTCAAACAAATCTTTAGAAACTTATTTAGTTACAAAATTTACATTAAAGTCACACTCACTTAGTTTGGCATTTTCATACTGATATCGAATGTGTCTCTGTTGAGACTTTCTCTTGTAAATTTTATTTGGATACTTTATATACAACAAATCACTGGAATAACATATCACATATCAATAAACATTTGAATCACGCTATGCAAGTCTCAAACTTGGGACCTCCCGCACCAAAGTCGAATCACCAACCATTGGAACAATGATGCTTGCCTTTCTCTTGTAAATTATTTTAGTGAAAAAAGTAAGACAAATAAAAGTAAAATATTCATTGTACAAATAGTTCAACATGTCACCAATGTAACTTATCAATTACATGTGAAGGATCGTAGAGTAAAAAGGTGTTAGGATTTTTGTTGCGTAAAACCTAATGAAGGAAAAAATTATTGCAGAAGCCTATCCTAGAATCTTATATCAACCAAGTTACAAAGGGACAATATTGGATAAAAATAATAATATTTGAAGATAGGCAATGGTGAAGATAGTTCTAAAACACACAAAAATTCAAGAGAACCAATGCATAAGATTCCACCCAACAACCATTTATTATTGATTCTCAGAAATAATTGTTTACAATTAATCCATCAAATAAAAGTAAAGAAACAAAAATAGAATAAATAACCCAATTAAAAATGAATTCTTAATCTCTATGGCAATGGCTTCTTAGTATTTGGAAAAGAAGAACAAAAATGGAAGAAGAGAGAAACACCAAATAATTTTCTACACTTTTCTATTCTTACATTTTTAGGACATATTTATATCAATCAATTACTTAGTGCCCAAGTTAATATGTGTATAGAAAAAATTAAATTGATCAGTTAATTAGAGAAAAACTAAGAATAACCAAATATGCTTATTAATTACTGGAAATCAGAATTTTCTCTTCCCTTCTTTTGCATATTTATTTTCTTCTAAATGTGATTTTGTATCACTAAAATTTAACACTCCACCTCGATACAAATCATATACCTCCAATATCCTTGATCTCCACCTTCAACCAAATCGTCTCTTCAAAGCAAAAAATCAAAATGTGACCACCATCGAATAAAACACACAAGTCTACCAACTTTGGATCAATCACTACTCCCTTCTTCTCAATGACACCAAACCACAAATCTCTACCACCATATACAAGTCAGGCATCCCCTACCTTGAGATACGCCACACCATTTGGCCTTAAAAGCATTTGTGATACCACAAAGACACCCATAAAATCAACTTGGCACTTATATACCACTTGACCTGAGCTCTGCACATGATCACCATCAGTACCTCGAGAACCATCAAAACGAAGAACCATGTCAAAAATATGACTACTGATATGCCATCAAAAGTAGTGCACATATTCACCTCACTACCTGCATATGGACAAGGCTCTTCAATTATCACCCGCTTCCTATAATCGACCACACGACCAACTAATCTATAAAGGTTTCCATCATTTAATACTCCTCTCATCAATGGTGACCTTCGATTATCAATGGTGACCAGAATAACATGGATTTACAATATTAAAAAATCAATTATCAATGGTGACCTTCGATCTGGCAATTTTCGTCATCCACTCGTAAATCCACGTTATTCTGGTTCGTCCTCTACCTTGCCCCACTCATCTTCGCCCTCCCATTCCTTCCTTCGCCCTCCTCTCCCGATTCCCTTGTTGATGAAATCATTTTCAGATCTGGCTCGCCTTTCTTCCGATCCTTTGGCAACTATGGGCGATATAGCTTCTGTGGCATCTTGTAACACTCGCGTGCTTCTTGTAGCTGCAATTTCGAGCTGTGAACACGATTTGCCTACGGCGATGCTTGGTTGCCCTATGTCTGGAATTTTTGTCTGACCTATTATCCCCAACTTCTACTGCTTCTGCCGTTCAAGGCAGCATTCCCATCCCTCGTAAGTCCCCTCTGACCCTTTTATTGCACCTTCTTCTTAAAATGCTTGGTCGATTTTGGAGGTGGGTCTTCCTGTTGTTTCGAATATGGATAATGATGTCTCTGTGTTATCTCATAATAGTAATGGGGGTTTGGATGACAAGTTGATTGCTGCGGGAGATGAAAATAGGAATGATATTTGTTCTACAGTGGTCCCAAATGGTCAGACGATGTTTAGGTTGAACTCTGGTTCTGGTGTTGGTGTTTCCGTGGCAACGCAGTCTGGTCTGGCTCCTGTATCTGATTGCGTGGTTGAATCTGTTGGCTATGATGACACTGATGTGCTCTTCAGGGCTAAATCTGGTGAATCTTTTAATGGCACTCCAGGTGATTGTTGTTTTGTCGTTGACAATAATTCCCAAGCTGTTGGTTCTCTAGCTGATACTTTTCCCCCTTCCTTGCCTCGGCCTGCTACTAAGTGGTCTTCCTTGTTTACCAAGCTTCCAAGTAATGCCGGTTTGCATTCGCCTCAGCGCTTTGATATAATCGAGAAAGGGGGTGTGATGATTCTGCCCATGGAAGTGACTGAGGTAGGTGTTAATTTTTGGAAAGATCACTTGGTTGGTTTCTTCTTTGACTCCAATCCTCCCTATCATCTTGTTAAGTCAAGGTGCAACCTGGCGTGGAAGCCTAAGGGTGGTTTGAGTGTTCACTTTGATAATGAAATGTTCTTTTTTAAGTTCACACGTAGTGATCAAAGGCAACGTATTCTGGAGGCTAACCCAATTCTTATTGATGGAAAACCATTCTTATCACAATGTGGAGTCCTTCTGTGGATCGTGCGAAAGAACAGGTTTTATCTATTCCTGTCTGGGCCCACTTTTCTCATATTCCTTCTGTTCTCCAGACTCTTATCGGGATTGACTGGCTAGCTGGCCTAGTTGGTAAGGTGATATGTTATGATGCAAATACCATGGCCAGAAAGAAGCTTATGTATTCCAAAGCTCTTATTGAGATTACTCCTGATAAGCCTTTGCCTTCGGTGTTAAAGGTTAGATTAGATGAGAGCCATGTAGATGAGGTCAGAGTATGCTATAGTTGGAAACCTGAGATTTGCTTGACTTGTCAGACCTTTGGCCATTGTGCTATTGCATGTCCTAGACCGGTAGTTCCCCTTGTTGACCGGATTCCACTTCCTCGTCCGCCTGTCTGAAAGTGGGTTAAGAAGGTTGCTCCTCCTGTTCCATTAGTTGATGCCCCGGTTGTTCCCATCGTTGTTCCCCCCATTGAGGATCCTCCTACAGTTGCTGCGTTTTGCGTAGATCCTTTTGTTTCAGTGTGATATAGCCTCATCTTTTGGTCCTTCACCTTCACCCCCTAAGTTGGATCCTTCTGCTACCACAGCTGATGTCATATCCTGGAATTCTGATGAACGTGCTTGGGTTCACGCTCCTTCTGATATGAGATATTCGCCAGAGAAGGACACATTTTATGCATTTATCAGTGATATTGACGGCGAGAGTCGTTATCTTATCTACCATATTGTGGGAGATGGTTTGTGCCTCACGAGGGAAGGTGATATGGGTGAGGAGAACAAAAGTAAGTTTTATGATGTCACATGGGATAGGAAATTTCTTTACTCTCCTGGCTCTGTTTGATTTGATCCTCGTATGGCTGCTCTCTTCTCAGGGTTTTCTCATGTCATTGGGCCTTCTTCGGTTGTTGGTCGTGATTATTCTTCCTCTTCTGAGGAAGATTAGTCATGTTATTTTAGTAGTTTAGGCTCTTTTGTCTAGATCCTGTGCTTTCAAATTTTTCCCTTTTGGTTGCTCTGTGCATGTGCAGAGCACCTGTTTTTCCATTATTTATTCAGTGGCACGGCCCACTATAAAGCCGGCTAGCTTTGCTAAAAAAATACTCCTCTCATCACAATATATCACTCTTCATCACTTCCAAAACACCACATTGGGTCTCATAAGTAAAACCATGGCAGGTCCAACCGACCAAGAGAAATGAGATTACGCAAACTAATAGGTTCATGTCTCACAACTTTTCTAACCCCACCATCATGCATATGAAACTAGATAGATCCAATACTACCAACTAGTATATTTACTACATTGGCGGTCCTATTCATGTCGACGGTCTTTTAATAAGAACAAAAGCACCTTACATCACAACATATATGAAAACTAGCATCTGAAGTTATCTTCCAAGGCTTAACATCATAAATGAGGACATCACAAGAAATGTCACTATCACTACCTTCAGCTATGTCTGATTGTATATCGCTATTGCTATGCATGACCTTCTTTTGATCCCTTTTATATGCTTCACACCGATTATGCGTATAACCTTTTTTATGACAATGATAACAAAAGATACTTTTCGACATACCTTTATAATTAGTGACATTTTTCTTTGGTCTTATATCCCACCATGAGTCCCTTGATACCATACCCTCACCTTGAATTGATATTAATATTGACACTTTCGTCCTAGGTGCTTCATTCAAGAAACTACTCCGGACAGTATCCAATAAGATAGTTCCATTTGCATTAGAATTACTTAATGCACAACTAGTGTTTTCCAACTCTCTGAAAGCAAACTCATCAACAAAAGAGCTTAATTCATCATTAAATTTGACATCCATACCTGTCAACTGATTTATTATATCTTGGAATTCATCCAAATATTCCGCCAAGGACTTCTCTCCATCCAGTCTCAACAGAACCAATTTTCAAACATAAAACCTTACGAATAGCACTTTTTATTCATATAAAGATATCAACTTGTCCCACAAAACCTTTACGGATTTACAACTAGCCACATGGTAGAAAATTGAATCATCGAGGTACTAACGAATCAACGCAATCGCCATCTTGTCCATCTTCTTCTATTTACCCTCTTTTATGTTTGAGGGTCCCCTCACATCATCAATTGTCTCATTAAGATCATTGAGATATAACCATCTTAGGCTTCCAAATACACTATTTTTCCATTTGAAAGAGCAACATACGAGAAGGAAATTAAATCTAATATCTCAACAATTATATAAATCCAAAATTATCGTTCATCTTATAAAAATCTAACTCTAATACCAATTTGTTAGGATTTCTGTTGTGAAAAACGTAAAAAGGATAAAATTAATATGGAATCCTATCCCAAAATCTCATACTACTTAAGTCATAAAGGGATAGTATTAGATAAATATAATAGTATTTGAAGATAAATAATGATTAAGATAGTTCTAAAACACAAAGAAATCAAGAGAACTAATGCACAAGATTCCACCCAACAACCATTTATATTGATTCTCAAAAACAACTGTTTATAATTAATACACCAAATAAATGTAAAGGAAACAAAAATAGAATCAATAACCTAATTGAGAATGGAGTCTAGATCTCTATGGAAATGGTTTCTTAGTGTTTGGAGAAGAAAAGCAGAGATGGAAGAAGAGAGTAACACCAAATATATTTTTTCACACTTTTCCATTTTCTTTTAGGTTATATTTATGTCAATCGATTTCTTAATGCCTAAGGTAATATGTATATGGAAAAAAATAAATTGATTAGCCAATTAGAGAGAGAAATAAGCATAATCAAATATGCCTATTAATAAGGAAAAATCCAATTTCATTCTTTTCTTTTGTCATATATCTATTTCTTTCTAAATGTGATTTTGTATCACCAAAATTTAATGTGTTACCAATGTAGCTTATCAATTACATATAAAAGATCCTAGGGTAAAAGGATTGTACACTTTTTGTTTGGAAATTTTTTAACTAACTCAAATATTCTTAAAGTTTATTAAATAGTTCCAATGATTGAAATTTAAAATATTAATCAAATAAAATAGTCATTGGATAAATATCTTTATGCAAGTGAAACTTAAGTTAGAATGATGGGGTGCAAATTGAAATCTAATCCTATGGGAAAATTCAAATCAACGTAGAAAATGTTATCTATAAATCACTATTCAGTTTGTAGATTTGATTTAGGATAAAACCTCCATACTTTTCATTAGTTTTTTTTTACTGAAAATGAATTCATTGACTCTAAATTGGATGCTAAATGGTAGTCCACAATACGATATCACAGTTGAAGGAAGAAATGATGAAACAGAGACATGATAGTGGATGTGAAGAGATAATTCAATAACGTGGAAAGAAATGTGGTAATATTGTAAATGATAATTAAAATAGAAGACAAAATGTTGTTCACATTCGAGTCTTTTGTATTCTATGAATGTTGATAAAACATGATGTGTTGTGGAAAAAAAGAATTGGAGTGGAAAACTGTAAATGATGCCTAGAGTTAATGTAATAACCCAAGGATTCGACTTCTTACCATCTTGGAAAATAACACCATGCACTAATCACTGTAGTAAAAAAAATCTTTGTGTTAACTTTTCATAAGGGATGTTACAAACTACCCCCCTTAAAGAGCTCAACATCCTTATTGGCTCACCACCCAAGCGTTGTGCTTGTAGCTCGCGTTAGTACCACACTTAACATCTATAGCATTACAACACATAATTCCGACTAGGTATAGGCTCTGATACCAAATATAACAGCCCGGGGATTCGAATCCCAACCGTCCTAGGAAATAACACTACGCACTAACCACTGTGTAAAAAGATCTTTGTGTTGAATTTCCAAAAAGGATGTTATAGTTAAGAAGAATCGGTATTTTATATTATATTGATTGTGGTGAAAGAACACAAAAGGTCAAAGGCTAATTCAATTTAAACCCAAATATTTGATGAGTGGCCCCTCTACAGAACTAAAAAACTTTTGTGCACATGTTTTTGTCGAGTATACCCGTCTTAATGTTAAATTTTACCTTTATACCCTTCCATAGTAAAAAACATAAATCCGCAAAAAATTCCGCCATAGGAAAAATCACCCTAGCAAAATCATGAACAACATAAAATTTAGGTTTTACCCCTTTTACGAACTATGAAATTAAATTTTTTTAAAATAACATAAAATTCAAGTTTTACCTCTTTTTATTCCATTAGATTTGTATTATCATTATCGCAATCCATCAATTCAAGTACAAGATTTGAGAATTTACCTAAATATAAATTTAGGGTTTGTTAGAGAAGGTGAATAGAAGAAGCAAAATAGGACGAAAGAAAATTCTATTTGAACCTAAGGAAAGACTGAGTAGCCCTCTCAAAAAATAATGAAATTAAATTTGACCAAAATGCCCTCACTTAATTATAACTCGTATCATTATTTTTAAACTTTTTCGACCACTAAGTAAAATGCCTACATGTATAAAGGCTTACCCCGTATGGCATCTACAACGTATGGCTATAAACCTCGTAGTTCAAATGCGTGATAGGTACATAGACCATGCACTATTTCTACGTGGTTATATATGAATCCACATAACCGCTCTATGTGGCGTTGAAAAGAAATATAAAATAAAAATTCAACTGAAGGCACTTTTGTCGAAACAAATTTTATAAAATTAAGAGGGGGCTACTTATAATTTTTGTGTGCTCAAATAGAATTTGCCTAGGACGAGAGGTAAAACAATGGGTAAATGAGTAAGGATAATTTTGTCCTAAAATTTTTCATAAATTTAAGGGGGCTGCTAAAGCAATATCATGTACCTAACTAGAATTAGTCAAGATCGGATATTAAACTTTGTATGTAATAAAATAGTTGGAGGGGAAAATTGTAAATATTTCCTAGAGTTGATGAGATATCAATAATTCATTTCAGATTGATTATGGTGAAAGAACACAAAAAGTTTGAAGGGGAAAATTGCAATTGCCTAGAGTTAAGGAGTGATCGGTATTTCATTTTCAGACTGATTGTGGTGAAAAACATAAAAGGTTAAATATTAGACTTTTTTTGAAATGGTACTTTATATACAACATGTCACTGGGACAACATATCATATGCCAATATTTCGCACCAAAGCTGAATCACTTAACCAGTAGGACAATGGTGCTTGTCTAAATATTAGATTTTATAGGTAATAGAATAGATAGATAGATAGACTAGAAGTCAAAAGCTAAAGCTAAAGCTAAGCTAAATATATAAAGAGAAAAAAAATACTAAAACAAAGATTATTCTCCATGAAATCATGTTTGAAACTACATTTTCTTTAACAAAATGTAGTATTGAATGGTAGTAAAAAAATATCGATTTTAGTTTTTATGGAAACAAGAACACTTCAAAACATGTATCAAATATGCTCTCTAAATCAAAAGTATAGAGTCAAAGAAGAAAAATAATGGATGAGGTAAAAGATATTTTGGTAACCGATAATTTCCCTGAATTCGAAAAATGACGAAGAGAGTAAACAGGAACAAAATAATAGACAATATTGGAAAAGTGATAATTGAAGTTTCTGGATAGTGAATGCAAGCATATAAATATCTATCCTATAAATTCTAAAACATATTAACAACCAATACTAAAATAATTAATAAAGTTCTTTTACGATAAGTTAATTATAAACTATCCTTTACTATTAATAATTACTGAATAATAAAAAGGTGGTTGCATATTTCAAACACCAGTGGCAAAGACTACCAACAACTTACAAGCACACTAGTATACACTACGATGAGGTTATGGATAGTGAATGCAAGCATATAAATATCTATCCTGTAAATTCTAAAACATATTAATAACCAATACTAAAATAATTGATAAAGTTCTTTTACGATAAGTTCATTATAAACTATCCATCACTATTAATAATTACCGAATAATAAAAAGGTGGTTGCATATTTCAAACACCAGAGTAGCAAAGACTACCAACAGCTTACAAGCACACTAATATACACTACGATGAGGTTATGGATAGTGAATGCAAGCATATAAATATCTATCCTATAAATTCTAAAACATATTAATAACCAATACTAAAATAATTAATAAAGTTCTTTTACGATAAGTTAATTATAAACTATCCATCACTATTAATAATTATTGAATAATAAAAAGGTGGTTGCATATTTCAAACACCAGAGTGGCAAAGACTACCAACAACTTACAAGCACACTAAGTTACACTACGATGAGGTTATTTTACTACATTCATGGGGTTATTGACTAGGGTTAGTATCGTTTATTTTATACAAGGCCACATGATGACAAAGATACATTTTAATTTGTAGTAAGATCACGAAGTTGAATCTTTGGATTAACAAAAATAAACATTTCATTTGATTGGCCACGGATTCGAATCTCTATTTTAATAAAATTATAATATTTTTTCACATAATTACAATTTAATTATAGTATGATTACCGAGAAATGGTAACAAGTTTCTATTTTTATTGTTGTTGTAAGGACATTCCATTGCAATGATAAGTATGTAAATCAGACCCATATATTTCAATAAAATAATATATGTATATATGTATGTAAAGTTACACGCCAAATTGTTTTTCACAAAGTTTTCTCTCTCAAAATTTTATAATTATAAGAAAACCAAAATATTTAACAAAACATATGACAATTTTACATACTTACAAATAACAAGTCAACATTTTATTTATCTTTGAAAAGCTTTATAAAAAAAGCAAATCAAATTTGGTTTTCTATCATAAAAACGCAGACTAACCCATTTTATGTTCTTTTTTATAAATAAACCTTGATGTATATGTTCATTCCTAGCTAGAACAACATCAAAAGAGAGAGTAATGGTCAAAGTTCCTATAGTTGAACAATTAGTTTGTCGAATGATCAATCGGTTTGTACCGCTTACAAAGAAAATAATTTAATCGTGAAAATTATTCTATTGGCAGAACTTTGAGAAAAAATAATTGCACAGAGTCCACGGGATTCGATCTGTATTTTATATTTGTTCATATATTCAATTTTTTAAACTAGTTCATTAGTTCTTTTGACCTTAATTTTAACAGAAGCATGTCAACTACCACCGCTCCACCCCTAATGGTTCAGTTTTTGTGCCATCTTTTACCATTACGAAAAATATTTTATCATCTTACGCTTCTCTCCTTGTTAATTTTGTGAGGGAACAATAATCCTACATGCATATTAAACGCCAAAAAGGAATTTACAAATAATGGAAAAAATATGGTCCTCTTTGTGTCTGGTGAAACATACAAACATTTATTCCATCTCCAACTTTATGACAACATTTTGGTCAGAAAGAACAGTTGCTGTCATCAATTCATTGTATTAGTTATGCATACACGTATACATGGATCAAGAATTAGTTGGTAGGCCGTAGGTGGTGTTGAGAAGGGGGGAAAAAAGAAACATAAATGTTATAATTACCATCACGTAACAAGTTAGAAGAAGAGTAAAGGTATCAAAAACAAGCACAACGTACAAAAGCATATTCAAACCAAAGAAATTTACCCATGCAATACATGTGTATTAATTTCATAAGTAGATACATCTGATATTATTGTCTCCAAAAGTAGCGTTCCAGATCAAATCAACGGTACCTAACATGCACATTATATAAAAGAAAACGCAAGGTAACAACTAAAATACTTGTCGCAGTCCACATAGTTAAGCCTAACATAGTTTAATCAACACCTAAAAGTAAACTAGATAAAGAAGGAAGAAAAAAAAAAAAAAAAAAAAAAAAGGAGTGAAACTATTAAAGAGTAGAAAGATGATCCAGTTAAAAAGTGAGATGATGTGTATCAATTAGGCACATGAGTTGGAGGGGGCATCATTTCCTTGATCCACTGCTTATGGCCGCATACCCATTTAGGACACTTTGGACTGAAAAACTTGTCTATGACTCTTTCGTTCATAAGCTCGATCATCTTGTCCGATTTCAAACACCTGGGCGCTTTGTACTGATTGATTGAAGCTCCTTGAGTCAGAGCAAAATCCATGAGTCTATCAAAGCTGCCTTCTTCCACTATACGAATCTCCAACGGCCCAATGGACTTGTCAGATGTCCTTCCTTGTCTGTACACACTGTTCAACGACTCTTCCACCGTCAGACAGCAATCTTCAAATACCGAGGGGGGCATTACCGTCGTTCCATGCTTCATCTCCCAATACAGCACATAATGCCCTGGAACGCTGCTTGTGTCTGCATAACTGGTGTATTCGGTTACCGATGCACCAAATGGTGCTAAGTGGGTTACTGCATTGCTGATCGCATTGTGCAGCTCCACTTCATCCGTTTTATCCGAGTCTATGCTCAATGCCACATTCTTTCTTCTTACAAATGTGAACTGAGGAGACTTGTTTCTGAATCCTGCGACTCTTAAAACATCACCTACTCTGTATCTGTACAATCCTGCACACCCAATACATACACACGTGCATACATAAGAAAGCGATATTATGTATGCGTATATAGTTGCAAGTGTTTCATTACATACCAGAATAAGTGGTGACAATAAGCTCATACTCGTGCCCAAGCTTAACACCAGCCAACCCAACCAGATCTTTTTTATCATAACTCTCTGACTTATTAGCAGGCAAGAACTCGAAATATGCCATAGTTGGAATCAGAGTGTAAGCAACTTCACTAGGCTTGCACATCGGGTTCAGATTCAGCCCAAAATAGCACTCGGACGACCCATACATAGTGCAAGCTAAAGGCAACCCGTTACTGTAATAATCCAGGGTGGGTATATACTGGGACATTGTACCTGTCACTATCACCTCTACGTACTTTGTATTCGGCCAGATTCTTTGAATTATCCCTTTCCACGAATCCTTCTTGCATTCTGACTCGATGAAATCCGCCAGTTTCGGATCCGGGTGCAACATCTTCTCCACCGCAGCCCGTACCGATTTATCCTTGACGACCGGGTCTATGGTTCCGGTACGAATATCATGACAGAATCTAGGCCAGTGGCTTTCTAGGACCCGAATGGCCCGAATGAACCCGGATGCGAAGACGGACCCGACCCGGACTACTTGGGAGGACTGGACCAAGCCGCAGAGCAACTGAGCGTACATGCTTTGCTCAGAGTCAGGGCATAGGACTGCTTCAGTGGGACTGGTGTAGACTGAAAACGGGTCGAAGGCCCGCTGGGTGAAATGTTTGCTCTTGTAGTAGCTGGTTAGAACGGGTCTGGCCACAAGCCCGCTTGGGGTTACGGATTCGGATTTGATGAAGTGGAAGTACATTGCTTTGCCTTTGTCCAGATTGGGGACGAACTGGGACATGATTGGCATTTGTAGGCTGTAGAAAAAGGATCTTCTGTCCATTTCCTCTGCTATCGTTGGCATTAGTTTCCTTTCCCCTCCTGACGTTCCCGAGCTGTTTGTTATTATCATATCAAAATTAGACAATTTTAACTTTACATACAAAGAGATACAGGGAGAGAAACAGGGGAGGAAGAGGAAATAACCTTGTTAAGAATTCGGAAACAGGATGAGAAGAAAAAATAGGAGAGCGGTCGCCATTAGCAATACGTTGGATATCTTGCTCAATGTCCTCGTATGAAACTACAGGGACTTGGCGATGAAAGGCATCGATAGCAGGGCCGAAGATATTGAATCGGTTAAGGTACTCAGCACATGCATTTTGGGTCAGAATTTGAGACAGAACTTGTCTCTGAATTGAATCAGGATTGCTAGTAGCATTTTCAATGAATTCGAGAGCTTTTCGGTGACTCTTTGGAATATGGGGTAAGTTCGGAACTTCTGGCATGATGTGAAATTCTGATGGGAGATTTATTTTTATTATATTTTTATTATTTTCTTTCTTTGAATATTTTTTTTCCCCAAAGATACAAAAGCAGAGGAGAAGATGGAGAGGAAGAAGTCTGATTTGTTGGAAAAAAGGAAGGGAAATGAGAGGGTATATATAGGGATAAATTAGACAAGTGGCCGAGATATGGTAACAGCCAATGGGGACCTGGAAATTCATTTCTTTTTACGTCTCTAACATTTGTACAAAATGCAATAATTTCATTTTATTCTTTTTTACTTGTTTGAATGTGTAAGCTTGAGTTACATTAATAAAAAATTGCTAGAAGCTACCAACTATTTATTGCAAATGCTAAAATGACGGGTATAGCATAGTGGAACCCCTGAAGCCTACCATTTACTACTCCTTTTTCTCTACGTATGTGTCTGTATGAACATTTTTAAGTTAAAAATTTTCGACCTCTTTGTTTGGTTCTATTTTTATTTAGGCTATAAAAAATAAAAAATAAAAAAAATAACCATGAGCATTAAAAAACTGCACCTTCATTTAAACATTTGTATATAAAGCATTCACTCGGTGTATCTTATTTGTTGCAAATTTAATTCTCCTGTTCTCACCTTTATTCTGCATCCGTTTCAGCATTTCATTCAGGCTCTTGACCATAG
This sequence comes from Allium cepa, assembly GCA_030765085.1. NCBI lineage: Eukaryota > Viridiplantae > Streptophyta > Magnoliopsida > Asparagales > Amaryllidaceae > Allium > Allium cepa. Next base: position 174,387,473 of record CM060932.1, read on the forward strand.
AGATTGAAGACAAATGAAAAGACTAATTCCAACTTCTTTTTAATCAAAATAAAAACACAGAAGAAAAAAGGAGGAAAAAAAAAAGAGAATACGTATGACATGAAACTTGTAACAAGAAATTAAATGATGTGGAAGCTGTGTTGTCCATATGAAAGAGTAGCTGGCAAGTGATGATAGGTCATGCATTCCGAATGCCTTTTATATTTTGTTGCCCAAGCCTTTTGATTTATTTATTATTATTATTTTTAAGAAAAAGGTAAATACAAAGTATGCTGTTAAAAGCGCATGATCTTGTACTTTCTAACGCCATGATGTGATATTAGAAAATGTAAACTCGATAGACTTTTGTTCCATATGGTGACGTGTTGTTCTAAAGACGTTCAGTTTTGTACTTTCCGATACAACATCATGGTATTAGAAAGTGAGAATTTGAATGCATTTACTAATGCACAAATAAAAATGAAATACGTTTTGAATTATATACGATTGGCTATTTTAGGTTTTCTTTTATATTTTAAACGCCAATCATGTATCGTTATTCGTAACAAATTTTCATTTTGATGTTGATTAAGTTTTGATAAACTTCAAATAGGATTAAAATACAATTTAAAGCAAACTGATGAAAACAGTATCTCACAAAATAGATTTTATATAAATATAAAAAAAAGTATTATTCAAACTTACGAATTGTTTTTATGAATAAATGGCTAGTTCTCCAAAACTTAAAAATGCTAACCCAAACTAATATTATCCTAGATATTAACGGCGTATTTGTTTAACTTGGTGGTAACTATTTTTTAATATTGAATTTTTTAAAGGTTGAATACATTTATGTTACAAAAGTTAGTTTCTTCTTCTAATTGTTTTCTACTTTTTTATTTTTATTCTTTATCATCTATCCTTCAACTTTACCTCGGCCATTAATTTTTGTATTAATTCATTATTTTTTAATAATATGATGGACTTAATTAATAATTAAATCATACGATGTAGGGTTGAAATTGACAGGACGCATGAGAACAATGAAAACGGAGAAATGAAGCTGTTTGAAATCGAACAATTTAGGCTCATCACTTATTGTATATAGCATTCGGTGGTCTTTATGTAAAAACAAACAGAGCCAAAGTAAGGCATTCAAAACCAGAACTTTAATTTTAATTATCTAAAAAATTGATGATTAACAGTGGGATTTGAACCATAGATTATTTAAATAAAAAATTAGAGGTGCGAACAATATTTATTAGTCATCCTTCATACTTAAACCGGTATTACCTGAATGAATGAAAAGCTATATGAATCTAGAAATATGGAGGCGTCATCGTTTTCCTCAGAAACAAAAGTGGAAACACAAGTTGTTCAGAAGTTCTCGTCTTTTCCCCGTAACCACTATAGTTGTATTCTAGAAGATATTAATCAGGTAAGAGCACATCTGCTAAAATAGGTACTGTATTACAAGGGTAGCTGATAACAACAAGGAGGAAATAACAATAATAATGCAGGGGCCTGGACTTTTACTGAAAGCTCATTTGACATTTGGATGACGGATGGATGAAGAAAAAAATGGTTGCACCTTGCGTACGAAACAATATTGCATAATATGCATTAAAACATTCGGCATGACCACTTTTAAATGTTAAATATATCATGGGTATCAACCAAATATTCAGCATCTCCTGATATTTCCACTATACTTATAAGTTACATGTCAACTTTAACATTTCTAATATAATATAATTGACAGTTGATGTTTCTCCCTAGTTCTGTAATCGATTATTCGTGTGGCTAAAGACGAATATTTTCGCATTAAAATGGGATTCAGTTTTAATGGATGCAGAATTTGCACGTTATGATTAGGAAGGTATAAAAAGCAAGCAAATGAAATGTTTGGCGAAACAAGCTTTCAGAGAGCTTTAACTATTGTTTAGCTAAATGAGGCATCTGTGTACTTATAGGCACATAAATTTATGACCCAGCGCTGATAATAGTGTTTGTGTTTCTATTGAAAATTCAACAATGGGTACCCCTACTCCAAAAGCAAAATGTTCAGCGTTACGTACGTCCTTTTTCTCCATATCGCTAAACATGTATTTGCGAATGTAAGGTGTTACCACCATTTTTGGATAATGATGTGTACAGAGCAGTTGAAGTTGCCGCAACTTTTTATCAAAGGACCGTTTTTTGGGAAAGGGACAAACCTCTAAGTGGAAATTCCATGAACGATGAATGCGTCTGTTGATACCGAAAGAGAATGAGTATCGATCAAATTATTCAGTTTTGTAAAAATAACGGTTGACCCAGACGCGTAAAAATTGGAACATGCAATTAAACGATTGTGATTGCACCCGTATCCTACTCGTATGCAGATTATACACCGGCTTACCTGATTCTCTGTTTTTTGAGTTGGAGTTGCTTAAGCAGGATTTAGTTTGAAATGAGTTTTGTGTTTCACGATAAATGATGTAGAAGAAAAGAAGACGTAGAAAATGCTAATCGTTTCAAAACGGGAAGAAGGATAAGGAAAAGATAATTTTTGATATTTCCCCATAAAAAGAAAAAAAAAATCATTTTTAATTTACATGTTCAAACCATTTTTCAAATAAACTCAATTTCCGTCCATTCCCCTCTCCTATGCATTTTACGCTACATGTCAAAAAAAGGCATAATACAAAAGTCTTTTTCAAACCCTCAAAGACCATTAACTCAAGTTGTAAGGTTTCTAAATTGTAAAATCGACCTCCCTTGTTATTCAAATAAGTGCTCTACTTACTAAGTATCGCCTTTTTATATAAAAAAATTACACTCATTTTCGAACACTACATTATCATTTTGTTCACACATCTTTTATTTACGAAAATTTTATTGTTGATCGAGACTACAATAACGATGATGATGATAATGCATTTCCTTTTTTTACTTCTATTTCTACATTTTTTGTTAATGGTAAAAGGTATCATTATGTACTTTTTATATATGTAGCTTATAATTGCTAATTACATTAATAATTTGATGAACATTTGTATTTTTTTAATTTTTTTAATTTTTTTAATATATATGCAAGTTTTGATTAATTTTCATGAAAAGTATTTATATTTTTTCTAATGGATAATTCTCTACAACACATACTATGCACCTTTATTTTTCATGCAATTCTCAAAAATGCATAAACTTTGCATTTTTCAAAATATTACATTTTTTGCATTTATAAATCTTTAAAGTATATTCTATGCAATTGCATATACCTTGCATTTTGATTTTCTGTGAGCACTTTTAGAAAATGCATAACGTATACGTTTTTTAAAATATGACTTCTACTTTTAATTTTTATGATTTTATTGTATACTTGCTATATAACTTTCAGTTATATTTCAAGGTATTGTAGATAATTCTTAACTTCTAAAATAATTTTTGTATATTTCATTAAGTTGAATAGCATTTGCAATTTTAGAAATTTGTTTATATTTATTCCACTTTATGCTTTCTATACGCTTAAGATGTAAATTTAGTCATACATGTTGCGATTTATTGCTGATAATTTACGCTTTGTCATGTTATTTTTAATTTTTGGAAATCTGTAAATGTTATTTTTTTCAATAAGAAGTTTAAACTTTTTTATTTTGTAAATAATATTGTTGTGAAACTATGTATTGGTGACATCTTCTAAATAGCATTTAATCTGCATTTTCAATTTTATTATTTACAAACGGTTTTAAAAATGCGCATTATCTTCATTTTCCTAAATTCTATTACATTTGCATTTTACATATTTTTAACACAAAGGAGGTGGCACCTATTTATGCTTCAAATTTTTGCATATAATTTACAATTTTTAAGTAACGAAAAACATAATCATTTTCGGTTGTCAAAATGTATTTTTCTATCGTACCTCCGACTTTGTGCATTTTTAAGTTCTTTAATATAATTCACTTCACTTACAAAACGTGAACTTTTAAAGAAATGGAGATTTTTGGTATGTGAGATGTAGATTGAAGATTTAGAGTTATAGTGTAGTTTAAATATTACGAAGGACATAGGCCAGATTAAGGATAATAATAGGAAGTCGGTCCTAATATTACCTATGAATGAATACCCACATAAGTAGATTAGTTCCCTTCCTTATTTGATCAAGTTAAATATGTTAAGTAATTCAAATTGATCTTATGCAAACTAGATCTAAAATACTTAGAGGTTAACTAATGGTTTTAAATAAGCATATACATTGTTATTAACGATATTTTTCATCAATCTCAAAATTATGGTACTTTGAAAACGAATCAAATTGTCGTATACAATTTAGATTTGACGGATGATGTGGAAATAAAAGATATATAACAGATGGAAAGACAATGAATTCACAGTGGTTTGATTCGTGTGATCCACTATGAGGGGTTTATTGATTTTATTACTATAGTACAATGATGAATACAAAAGCATGTTGCTTGATTACAATAATGTTGAATTTCTAAAATTTTGTCACGTCCACTTTAGGAGAATGTTATTTGTAGTGTTGGATTGCTAATTGTAATGGATGTTGATGTGGAACTTATATGATACTGAGGTGGTTAACCCAGATTGGGTGCTTTGGACATAATCTGTTCTATTAATCTGGGTTATGCTATGAAAATCGTCATTACTTCAAAGAGAAAAGGACGTGTTTTGTGAGTGTGAATGAGAAATAATTGACTTTGTTGAGATTAAATTGTATTGGTTGGTTTTTATTGAGACTTTAACAATCTTGGAAGGTTATGGAAGAGATTATAATTGTTATAAGGGTGACCCCGAGTATTTAAGGCACGTGATTGTAAGGAAGGATCATAATGGGCTTTATGAAGGATCAAATGATGGAGGGATTCGAATCATTCATGTCGAAACATGTTATGTCAGGAGTTGTTGGAACATGGTTATGTACCTTGATTGTAGGCCATAGGAGCCTCAAGGGATGCAAACATTAAGCGTGAAATCGATAAGGTTCATGTAGGCTTCTAATTTAGTATGGTGTGCGAAGGCTTTTGGGTTAGTGCTTGTATTTAGGGCAAGAAACCCCTGAACTATCCTCAAGTCGTGGATCATATGCTCTAATAGAGTTAAGGGTGTGCCCTATGGCAATTATGTAACTTGTTATGTAAACTTAACTCTATAAACAATCTTGTTTGAAATAAAGTATGATTTTAGTTTTTTTTTTTCAATTATAAGTTTTGTTAAATTGTGATATAAATAATGGATGTTAAATTTTTGGTGATACAAAATCACATTTAAAAGGAAATAAATATGCAAAAGAAAGAAAGAGAAAATTTGGTTTCCCTTAATTAATAGAAATATTTAGTTTTATTTATTTCTCTCTTTAATTGGCTGATTAATTTATTTTTTGCCATATAATATTAGTTTGGGTATCAAGTAATTGATTGTTATAAATAGAATCTAGACGAGATAGTGGAAACTATGGAAAAATATTTGGATTTTTTCTCTTCTTCTTACTTCTCCAAACACTAAGAAACCATTGTTATAGAGATCAAGACTCCTTCTCACTTAGTTTATTGATTATATTTTTGTTTTGTTTACTTTTATTTGGCAGATTAATTATACAGAATTGTTTTTAAGAATCAATATAAATTATTATTGAATGAAATCTTATATGTTGGTTCTCTTGATTTCTTTTTGTCTTCGAACTATCTTCACCATCGTTAATCTTCAAACGTTATTATTTTCATCCAATATTATTCATTTGTACTTGGGTGATATAAGATTCTAGGATAGGCTTTCGTAACATTTTTATCCTTTGTTAAGTTTAGCGTAATAAAATTCCTAACAAATTGGGTATCAGAGCAAGATCATCACAAGATAAAGGTAATTTTGGATTTATATAATTGTTGTGATGTCATATTTAATTTCCTTCTCGAAGTTTGCTCTTCTACATGGAAAAAGTTAGGGTATTTAGAAGCCTAGGATGGAGGTTGTTTTATATCTCAATGATCTTCATGAGCCAATTGAAGGTGATGGATAAAGACCTTCAAATATAGAAAGGGTTAATGGAAGAAAATGGACAAGAAGGCGATTATTTTGATTTATTATGTTGATGATTCCGTTTTCCACCATGTGGCCAGTTGTAAATCTACAAAGGCTTTGTGGGACAAGTTGGTACCTTTATGTGAGTCAAAAAGTGCTATGGGTATGGTTTTTCTTGTTCGCAAATTATTTCGCCTGAGGCTGGATGGAGAGAAGTCTATAGTAGAGAATTTGAACGAATTTCAAGATGTAATAAATTAGTTGTCAGGTATGGATGTCAAATTTGATGATGAATTACAAGCTCTTTTGTCGATGAGTACGCTTTCAGATTATTGGAAAGCATTAGTTGTGTCATTAAGTAATTCCAATGTTGATGGAACTATCACATTGGATAATGTTCGAAATAATCTCTTGAACGATGAACTTAAAAGGAAAGGGTTAATCTTGAAATCAGTTCAAGATGTGGTTATGTTAGCAAGGGACTCAATGTGGGATTCAAAACCAAAGAAAAAAATTAGATAATGGTAAACGTATGTCGAAAAATATCCTTTGTTATTATTGTCATAAAAAGGATCATATGCACAATAGGTGTAAAGCGTATAAAAGATATTAAAAGAAGGCTATACATAGTGACAGTGATAGCGATACACGAGCGGACATAGTTAAAGGTAGCGATAGTGATACTTCTTATCATGTCCTCATTAGTGGTGTTAAGCTTTGGAATATGGATTCGGGTGCTAGTTTTCACACACACACACACATAGTGAGATGAGGTGTTTTTCTTCTCATGAGATGATCGTCGATGTAACATCTGCTATTTGGAAGCCCAAAACTAACTGCTACAAATGCTGCAGTCATGCATAATTATTAATTTTCGGTAACCAAATTCGGTAATGTTAAGTACATTGATACACCAAAAAAACATTAATATGAAAAATTTTAAACTCAATTTAAAATAAATTTCCCAATTCTTTAATAGTAGCATTTTAGATTCATTACATAATCCCATATATAAGCCACATTCAAAGAAATTAAAATTTATTGCAAATACGCCAAGAACGACATATGAAGATGCCTTCATGATTGATTAGAGTCAAAATATAAACAATTAAACAAATTTTCTCTAACATCTAAATAATACAACGGACAATAGATATAATCTCCTAGATAGCTAGCTTGCCTCATGCACGTCTCTGAAAGCTTATTCACGAACTAATAACCTGAAAACCTTTACTGTAACACCCTGCATTTTTAGATAATTAAATAATCAAATAACGATGAACAATGAAAATAAGCATTTTTATAATTATCAGAATATGACATCGTAACTTATACCATTGTGTTCGTGGTGATTTCTTGATCAATTTCCATATATAACTTGTCAAAATCCAAGTTAATATGAAGAAGTTACAAGAAGAACAAGAAATCGAATTTAAACGAAAGAGGAAAAAAAAGTAAGACACTACGGGTCGACCCATAGGTCGACCCGCAGCACACAAGGGTCGACCCATAGGTCGACCCGGAAAGAACAAAGGTCGACCCGTGTGTAGCCTGGACGAGAAATCGTCCGGGGACGTGCCGAAGTATGATAATTTGATTTTCATGTGATCTGAGGTGTTGCTTTCCAGATCCAACGACTCGCAGCAAGTCTGTGACGTGGTTGCACTAGATTCAATCTAAAAATCCGACGGTCTGATATTACCAAACTCCACTATAAATAAAACCCTAGGCCTAGCTATTTTCTCACAATTAGTTTTTCTTCCAATTGGGTTCATTGCCTAAGGCTAAACCCTAAATAGAAAATATTTCTAGGGAGAATATCTTTTCAATCAAAATATTAAACGCCTTAGAAGGGGATCCAGGAAGGTCATTGAGTAAAGCTAAGGACGAAAGGTGGGTGGATTTAAATTATATCTCTTTTACGTTTATGATATATAATATCGTTAAATTCCCATTAAATATTTAATTCAGCGTTTATTTCTGTAATTAGTTCTATAAGTCAATTATGTTGAAATTGTAAATTTTACAAGAGAAGTGTACTTATATTTAAATGTTATTTATATGGAAAAAGAAAGGAATCCAATCAAATATAAGTAATATTAGGTTTTAAAATTGTAGAGAAAGGCATAAGCCTAAAATGAGAAATTTACAATAAATTATGTTAAGACGGAAGAAATGAATTAAAACTGGGAAAATATAATAACTTGATTTGAAAGTTAGTAATACTTTAGTTGTTTGGTTTAGAAAAGGGAATGCATTTCCATAGTTTAATATTGTAAGAATAACGATAAAGAAATTGCAAGGATAAAAGCAAGAAAAATGAAATTAGTGCAAAATAGAAACATTGCTGTATTTTGCAATACCCAATAATTAAAGAAACAAAAAAAAAATTCTTGCAGTTAGGAGTTATTGTTTATAGCATCATTTAGCATTAAAATATTGAAATGGATTTTTAGCATAGTTTTTGTAACCAACCAAATAGAATATGACTACTTTTTAGAATAAAAGAGAATAACTTTAAACGTTAAAGAAATAAAAGAAGAGGAAATAATCAAGTTAATTATTTGACATGACTGGAAACATAAAATGTGACTAGATCAACATTTATTGCACATATAATAGAGTATAAAGTAATGCAGTTATTATGATAAGTAATTTGTGAAAGTTGAACGTAGTCCCATGCTAAGACTGTCGTATAATATAAGAACTAAAGAAAATTTAGTATCATAATAAAAGAAGGAAGAAAATAATAAGAAAACAGACACTTGCAATTACATTTATAACATACATGTTATAAAATAAAGAAAATAATATAAAAGCGACAATTGCGTGTATAATTGTAGTAGCAAGTAGGTTATAATTAAGAAGAAAGAAATAAAAGTGGCTTATTTTATCGAAATTAGATTTTGGATTAAGTTAATAAGCAGAATAATAGAAGTGGCCCGTACTAGCAGCATTCCCTTTCAGGTCTAGGATTGATGGTCTCACACATGAGTGGGGCTGGACATGCCGATTAGGGTAAATAAGTAGCTAATAGAATAAGAAATGTAAACTAAACTCATAGTAAAAGATTAGACGTAGGGTTTAACAAAATGGTAAGGTGCGTTTGAAGCAGTATGCAAGAGAATTTGGATAAAAAGCCTAACGAAGCAGTTCATCGTAGATTTTTAGTGCAGAAAGAGCACGTCCAACTTAGTTATTTGGGCTTAAAGGAAGTACGAGACTTCAGTGGGACCTGAGGATGCTCTTGGATGGCCCTCCGGGGGTAGGCCTAACGAAGCTGCACCACCGAAGGCAGGTCAGTAGGTGTTCCATCAAGAGAATATGCCTTAGAATTTATAAACGGTAAATAAATTTTTTGAACTAAGAATTTGTGAGTTTTCCCCTCTAGGTTTGGGGAATAATTTAAATTCAAAGAGCTGTAAAGAGGTAAGTCTAGGAAGATAAAATGTTAAGTAACCGAGTATCTTTGAATTTAATAGAAGGGATTTGGTGTTTCAAAAAAATTTATAAGCTTTAAATTTTGAAATGAAACGATAAATACCAAAATTAAATTTTTAATATGGAGTAGATAGGAATCGTTTCCCAGGTATGATGAGAAAAGTGTAAGGCTATGTAGAAGATAGCAGTGATTACTTTTAATAGTAATAACAAAAGTTTCCGTAAAGTGTACAGGACACTAGTAAGAACCTAGGAATGTTGCTTCATGGAAGAATAGTGAAGTGATATTAGTAAGATAGTATGACACACATGGTCCAGATAGGTAGACCTTAGTCGGAGAAAAATGAAGGGTAAAGGTAAAGAGAAAATTTCTCTAAGCTTAGTTGCCTTTTTAGATAAAGACTGCATAGATTGAAATCCTTATTCATTGCAGTAAATGAGACTTGGCATTCCATTTTGAGTATGGAATGGAAGAGATGAATAGATCTTATTCATCATGAGAAATACAGTGTAAGTTAGTAATGAGTAGTAGGCGGCAGGAGGAGCATATGGGTTGCTTGGATTCCTAGAGTAGGACCTTTCTATGTCCGAGTGGACATGGTCCTAGGCCTCCTAGCCCTAGATGATAGCTGTATTTAGCTACTATATTTACCTATTTAGTATCGCTTTATAGTAGGACTTGTTTTCTCTTTTAGTTATGAGATTGTACTCCTATGTAAGCATTTAGTTCATATTGTAGTAAATCGGTGATGATTAGTATAATGCTCTTTTTTTGTGATGTTCACAAGATGTGAATAAGAACATAGGATGTAAATAATAAAAGAAAAGTAAAAGTAGATAAAAGTAATTAAAAGAAAAATAGTAAAATTTAATGAAAGCGACAGAGACAACAGTAAAAATAAATGAGAACTGCAAAATAAAATTACATTTCTTTTCCAAAATTAAGCTTGGGAAAAATATGGAAAGGAATTTTTTATTATGTAAACCGTGCTTGGGAGAGAAAATAGAGATCTTTATATAATAGCAGCATAAGTTTCAAGTACGGAGAAAGATGTGCGCAAAAGTAAAACGGTAAATATGAGGTTTTTCATTTTCTACCTTCTTTCTGATATAAGAAATGGAGTTTGGAAAAAATTAGATTTTTCTGAAATTCGAACATTAAAAGTTGTGTGGTAGGATTTGGATGTAAAATTTGTTGAACTAGGCCCCTATTCAATAGGAGTATAGGAAAAACTAGATGAAAAATATTTTGAGTTTTCAAAAGATTGCATTTCTATAAAAAATTGAAGGTATATTTAGGATGTGTGCATCATATTTTAAAAAGGAGTTTTTAAAGAAGAAAAACCATTCATATAGGAGGTACCGCTTAGGAATTAATGTACATGCATATATTTTATGTTGAATGACACTTTGCACAAGGACGCGGATGGTCGCAAAATTGGATGTGCACAAAATGGATGTGATTGATGCGGATAATATACATAGTTTTATCCTTATTGAATTTCGAGGACGAAATTTCCTAAAGGGTGGGAGAATGTAATGCTCCGCATTTTTAGATAATTAAATAATTAAATAACGATGAAAAATGAAAATAAGCATTTTTGGAATTTTCAAAATAGGACCTCAAAACTTATGCCACTGTGTTCGTGGTGATTTTCTGATCAATTTCCATATATAACTTGTCAAAATCCAAGTTAATTTTAAGAAGTTACGAAAAGAACAAGAAATCGAAATTAAACAGGAAAAAGATATGACCCTACGGGTCTACCCATAGGGCGATCTGCAAAGCACAAGGGTCAACCCGTAGGTCGACCCGCAAAGCACATAGGTCGACTCGCAAAATGTAAGGGTTGACCCGCATGTATCCGTGGACGATTAATCGTCCAGGGATGTGCCGAAGTATTATAATTTGATTTTCGTGCGATCTGAGGCATTGCTTTCTAGATCTAGCGATTTGCAGTGAGCCTTGACCTTGTTGCACCAGATTCAATCCAAAAATAAAACGGTCTGATATTCCTAAACTCCACTATAAATAGAATTCTAGACCTAGATATTTTCTCACAATAAGATTTTCTCCTAATTTTTTTCATTGCCTAAGGCTGAACCCTAAATAGAAAATATTTCTAGGGAAAATATCTTTTTAATAAAAATATTAGACGCCTTAGAAGGAGATTCAAGAAGGCCATGGAGTAAAGCTAAGGACAACAGATGAGTGGATTTAAATTATATCCCTTTTATGTTTATGATATATAATATCGTTAAATTTTCGTTAAATATTTTATTCAGCATTTATTCTGTAATTAGTTCTGTTAGTCAAATATGTTGAAACAGTAAATTTTATAAGAGAAGTGTACTTATATTTAAATTTTATTTATATAGAAAAATAAAGGAATCCAATTAAATATAAGTAATATTAGGCTTAAAAGTTGTAGAGAAAGGCATAAGCCTAAAAGTGGGAAATTTACAGTAAATTATGTTAAAACAGGAGAAATGAATTAAAAAAGGGAAAATCTAACAACTTAATTTGTATGGTAGTGATAGATTAGTTGGTTGGTTTATAAAAGGTAATACATGTTCATAGTTTAATATTGTAAGAATAGCGATAAACATAATTGCAAGTATAAAAGCAAGAAAAATGGAATTAGTGCAAAATAGAGAAAATATTATATTTTGCATTACCCAATAAATAAAGAAACAATAAAAGAAATATCTTGCAGTTATGAGTTATTGTTTATAGCGTTATTTACTATTAATATATGGAAATGGATTTTTAGCACGGTTTTTGTAACCTACCAAATAGAAAAGAACTATTTCTTAGAATAAAAGATAATAGTGTGAAGCGGTAAAGAAATAAAGAAGAAGAAATAATCAAGTTGATTATTTAACAAGACTAGAAACAATAAATAGAAAATGTGACTAGATCTGCCTTTATTGCACATACAATATAGTAAAAAGTAAAGTAATTATTATGATAAGTAATTTATGACAGTTGGACGTAATCCCAAGCTAAGACTGTCATATAATAAAAGAACTAAAGAAAATTTAGTATCATAATGAAAGAAGGCAAACTAGAATAAGAAAAGAGACACTTGTAATTACATTTATAACATGTAGGTTATATAAGAAAGAAAAAAATATGAAAGTGACAATTGCAAGTATAATTGTAGCAAGTAGGTTATAATTAAAAAGAAAGAAACAGAAGAGTCTTATTTTATCAAACTTAGATCTTGGATTAAGTTAACAAGCAGAATAATAGAAGTGGCCCGTACTGGCAGCATTCTCTTTCAGGTCAAGGACTGATGGTCTCACACATGGGTGGGGTTGGGCATGCTGATTAGGGTAAATAAGTAGCCAACAGAATAAGAAAGTAAACTAAACGAATAGTAAATATTAGACGTAGGTTCTAATAAAATGGTAAGGTGCGTTTGGAGTAGCCCGAAAGAGAATGTGCATAAAAAGCCTAATGAAGTAGTTCATCGAAGATTTTTAGTACAGGAAGAGCATGCCCAGCTTAGTTATTTTGGACTAGAAGGAAGTATGAGACTTTAATGGGATGTGAAGATACTCTAGGATGGTCTTCTGGGGTAGGCCTAACGAAGCTGCACCCCCGGAGGCAGGTCTGTAGGTGTTCCATCAAGTGAGTAGGCCTTGACTGCTTTTGCATTGAAGGCCTAATGAAGTGGATCTTTGTAGGCAGTCAAAAGGTTGATGATGGAGTAGGATATTCGTATGACACCGTATTCTAGTTCGCGAGTAGGTCATAATAGGCAGGATCTAAAAAGGATAGTTGCGTGTGAAGATCAACCATCATCGGTCAGAGCGAGTTCGGGAAAGACTAGAGTTAAACCAACAGGCCAATGATTCTTTCACTTTCGAGACATTGGATGAAGGGCACAACCAATTTGATGTTTAGATTGTTTGTAGTAGGGCACAACCACTTAGCTCCTGGAAGATCTTTCGATTAGTTGAGGGTGGTTGCATGGGGCCATAACCACGAGAGAAGAATATATGTATTGTAGGCCTAAAGAAGCGGGCCTTTACAGATATAGAAAATCCCCGACCGAGTTCCGTACAAGGTAAACCATGCTAGAGGAATCCAGGTAGTAGACAGAACTATTACGTGTAGTCCTTAAGGTATGCACTGGGTGATACATTGTGGATGTCAGAGCACTAGTATAAGCTAGTGCAAATGAAGAAGGGTAAAGTCATTGCCTACGCTTCACGATAGCTTAAACCATATGAAGTAAGATATCCTACTCATGATTTGGAGTTGGCAGCTGTGATCTTCGCTCTGAAGACATGGAGACATTATCTCCTAGGGGAGAGATTTGAGCTATAAACAGATCATAAGTCCTTGTGGTACTTATTCTTTCAGAAGGAATTGAATATAAGACAACAAAGGTGCTAGAGTTTTTTGCTGCTTATGATTTTAGTGTAGAGTATACCCCTGGGAAAGGAAATAAAGTAGTGAATGCTCCTAGCAGAAGATATCAGAATGTGGTGTTAGCTATGTTGGCAGAATGAATAGATTTAGAAGCTTTGACTACCTGTAATTTGCAGTTAAGATCTACTGCTAGTTCTAGCCAGTGCACCGCCGTGTTATCCTGTTTAGAAATTCGACCAGTGTTAATCAAATGGATTGCTTCTAAGCAGAGGGAGGATCCATTATTAGCCCAGAGGATTAGAAGGCCTGAAGATGGAACTGAGATCGACAATCTAAGAGATTCTAGTCTTGACAAGAGAGGATGGTTGAGAAAGAAAGGACGGTCGTGTGTTTCGAATGTTGAAGACTTAAGGAAATAAATTATTAAGGAATGCCGTCGATCCAAATTTGCGATTCATCCTCGAGGAACCAAGATGTACCAGGACACGAAGAGGAGCTTCTATTGGGAAGGTATAAAGAGCGACGTTGGCTTATAGGTTAGGCAGTGTGCAAACTGTCAATAAGTGAAGGCCGAACCTCAGAAGCCGAGTGGGTTGCTTCAACCTTTACAGATACCGGTTTGGAAATGAGATTTGATATCCATGGACTTCATAAAGGGGTTGCCAAGGACAAATAGAGAAAATAAAAGTATATGAGTCATAGTAGATTGGTTGACCAAGAGTGCCCATTTCATTCCAGTTAAATCAACCAGGACAGCGCCTGCTTTAGCTAAGTTGTTCATGAAGAACATAGTTAGACAGTATGGAATTCCTTGTAGTATAGTCAGTGATAGATTGTTTACTAGTAAATTCTGAAAGAATCTATAGGATGTGTTAGGTACCAAGCTTAAGATGTGTGTCGCGTATCATCCTCAGACGAATGGGCAGAGAAAGAGAGTCAATAAAGTACTCGAGGATTTTTTAAGAGCTTGTGTATTGGACTTTGGTGGATCTTAAGAATATCACCTACATTTAGTGGAGTTTTCCTATAATAATAGTTGTCATACTCCTATAGGAATGGCGTCTTTTGAAGCTTTGTATGGAAGGCTATGCAAATCACCAACATGTGGGTTAGAAACCGAAGATAGATTAATCTTTGGTCCAGATTCGGTTAGAGAGGCGACAGAGAAGATTGAGTTGATCCGAGTAAGGATGAAGAAAGCTTAGTCCAGACCGAAGAGTTACGTAGATAATAGGAGTAAAGATCTAAAATTCTTAGTTGGATATAGGGTTTCAATTAAAGTTTCACCGATGAAGGGTGTGGTGCGTTTCGGAAAGTCGGAGAAACTGGCACCGAGATATGTTGGTTCGTTTTAGGTTATAGAAAGGATCGGGAGCTCATATAAAGTTTAGAGTTGCCAAGTAGTATGGTAGGTGTCCATAATGTGTTTCATGTATCTCATCTTCGCAGGTATGTGCATGATACAGAGGCTACTATTCCTCAGACAGAGTTGGAAGAGTTGATAGTAGAACCGAATTTGACTTTTGTTAGACAGCCAGTTCGAGTTGTAGCGAGAGATGAGAAAAGGTTAAGGAACAAGACGGTCAAGTTAGTGAAAGTTCAGTGGATTGACAACGTGATGGACTGTACTTGGAAAACAGAAGACATGATTAGATATACTTATCCTAATCTGCTGTGAGGGTATGTTCTATATTTTCTTTACATAGACTGTTCCTAGTCATAATTTGGTTCCGAAATTTTTGTATATTACATAACATAATAAAAGTGAATATTTGATTATTTTTGGGGATTTTTCTTAAGTAATTTACTATGTAAATCAAATTATATAAGATGAAGGACTAAATGTTTTAATTGTTTTTCCTTAGGGAAGGGCTTCTTTGCTAATTATCTTCATTTAGATCTAAAATGAATGCGACAGCTTTTAGGAAATTTTTAAAAAGTTTATGGCAACCAATTTAATTTTTACAAATAGGAAGGTTAGTTAAAATTCAAATACTTAAAAAGGCAATAAAACAATTTTCTTATGGAAGTATGGTTTCGAAACTTCCAGTAGCGACCTTTTGACCTTATATTTCCACCCCAAACCAGTCGAAACCAATAAACAAGGTATTAGTGCATTGGTACGCAGTGGATTGGAGATTAACGGCAGGCATGGAGTCGAAACCAAGCTTTCGAAGGGGTCGAAGCCTCCGTTTTTCTTTACAAAGAAATATCGCTTACCTGGTTTTAAAAGAATACATTCGAAAGGGCTTAATATAGCTTTCGAAGAAGTTGCTTCCTTTTTGTTTCGAAAGGGTAGGTTTCAAATGAGTTGCCTTGTTTTCAAATCAATGCTTTCGAAATGGTCTATTGAACCAAGTCAAAACCTTGCTGCCTTCTTTATGCATTCCGAAGGGATTAAAGTCATCAACGAGTTCGAAAGGTAGCTTTTGTTTTAAAATGTAAGAAGCCACTTCCCAATGTTCACGAAAGGGCTCTAGTAGCCACATAAATGTTTCAAAGGCAATGGCTTCAAAAGGGGTTTCGAAGTTATCCTTTAAAATATTTTACTTATATGATTAATGCTTTCGAAATGATGGTTTCGAAGCCATCAGTTTTACCCAATAACTTTTACTTAAAGGTTAATGGTTTCGAAATGGGTACTTTCGTTTATATTCACATTGACCCAAAAGATATATTTAAGGTTAAACCCAATGGTTTCGAAAGGGGTACTTTCAATTGGTTTTGAAGCTATGCTTTTGTAAATAAGAAAGCGATGCATTAATATTTTCAAAAGGTATGCTTTGAAAGTTTCAAAATATATGTTTTAAAGTGTTTCGAAAGGCATATGCTTAGTATTTTGAAAAGAAGAATTGAATCCTTTCGAAAGAGGTTTTTCAATGGTTTCGAAAGTAAAGTTTAAAGTTTCGTAAGCCTTAGTTTTCAAAACAAAGAACCCAATCTCAATTTTTAAAGGTAAAACAACCCATGACATAATAAAAGAGGTTTTAAAATGGCTTTTAAATTTGGAGTTTTAAAAGAAGCTTTCCTTGATAAAATAATAGGTTAAAGGGATTAACCACGTTTCAAGTGAAAATGATTCCAATGATATTAAACCGTAAATATTGGTATTAGTTTTGTGTATATGCTTCTTCTATAAATATATTCATCAAGTAATGGATCCATAATTGTATTTTGGAGAGTAAGGGCGGAATAACTTGGTAGGTTGACCCAGCGGAGGATATAAGTTAAGTAACTCCAGAATGAATAGAGTTGCATCCAGTAGGTCGAGTAAACCAGAATATAGGATGCCTAAAGACTAATTAACAATTTGTCAGTTTAGACCGGTTCACAGCGAACCCATGAAAACTATGTTTAAAGAGTGTTATTGGCAAAGGTCAATTGGTTTGTAGTGATCCCATGCAAACTATATTCGGATAAAGTAATTGATAGAAATTAATTGGTTCCTAGTCAACCCATGAAGACTATGAGATGAAAGAAGTTATTGGAGATACCAATGGGTTCAAGAGAACCCATGAAGGAATGAAGTTATTGGCAGGGGCCAATAGGCTCTTAGTAATCACGAGAAAACTATCAGGCCGGATAGATAGTCCATAAGTTTTAAACAGGTTATTAGTAAGCCCATGAAAACTAATAGGTTAATAGTTACCTTAGGAACTATAACTGAGACAGATAGTCAAATGAATGGAGATGGAAAATCCAGAATAATTTACTTGTTTGCATACCATCGTAGTATTTTAAATTGCTATGTCTTAACCATTGTGGATGCAAGAGCACAATGTACGGTTACTAATTTTTTTGGACAAGACATTTGTGCGGGGAAAACCCGTTCTGCTAAGCAGCATGGTCTCACTGATGTCTAAATGGGTTGAGATGGCATGTTATTATTCATACCAGGCTTTATGCCCGACTCGAAGTTTGTGTTTTCCCTTAAACTCTCGGTTGCTCAATTAATCTGAGTAGTTTGAGAGTTAAGGTTTTCAGGTTCTCCTTAGAGAATAAGCTTTGAAGACATGCAGGTGGAAGGATAGCTAGTGGGAGCTCTTTTCTATTTTGATTATGCTGTGTTTATTGTAAAGGAAAAGTTTCTTAATTGCCTATACACACACACACACACTCTGATCATCTAAGGAGGCATCATCATATGTCGCTCTTGGCATATGTCGTAATAATTCTAATTTCTCTGAACGTGATTCTCGAATCTGGGATTATGTAATGAATTTGAAATGATTTGAAATGGAATGTTAAAGTTGTTTAATGATTTTAAATTTTTTCCATATCCATGTAATTTTGTTATATCGATGTATCTAACATTACCGTATTTTTGCCACCAAGGATAATAACAATGGATGACAACAGCATTCGTAGCCGTTAATTTTGAGCCTCTAAGTGGGGGATGTTATAAGTTGGTATCAGAGCATAGATTTATGAAAACTTAAAAGAAATTTAAGCCTTAAAGAATTTTCTATCGATAATCCAATGAATCAAAAAATAATATTGGGGTTTGGGTTAATGCTATAGTAACGTACTTGTACTTGATATATATATATATATATAAGTACGTATTATCCTCTCTCTTAGATCGATAGATTTTTCTATCCACAATCCATTAAATCAAAAAATAGGATTGGGGTTTGGGTTAATGCTATAGTAATGTACTTGTACTTGATATATATATATAAGTATGTATTATCCTCTCTCTTAGATCGTTCTCCCGTATCTTACTAAGGCTCATATGTAGATTTACGAGAAAGAAGATACCGAGGCAGGAAACGAAAGAGGAAATCTCGGTGGAGGAAGCACCCCAACAACGGAAATGTTTAACCCACTAGGAGGAACCCGGGTCGATAGGCAAATGCTAATCAAAATGCAGATGCCAACATGCTGGAAATCCACTAGTAGATATAAGGATGATGTATCAGTTCTTCGTCAATCTGATGCAAGCAGGAGCAACCGATGGAGTTGTTGGGAATGTTGGAGGAGCTAATCCCATGACTCCAATTGGGAATAACTATGCTAAGTTGAGCAAAAATTACACCAGTCTTGGTGGGAAGTCGTTTGTAGGAACGGAGGATGCCATAGAAGTTGAGAATTGGCTGTTGCATTATGAGATAATCTTCGCTGACTTAGGATTGAATGATGAGCAAACAAGGAGGCTAGCCTCAAGACAGTTGCAGGGAGCATCGCTTTATTGGTGGAATAGTGTTACTGCCGGAGTTCCCGAGGAAGAGTTGACTTGGGAAGAATTTCGAAGGAGGTTTGAGTAGAGGTTTTTTTTTATGAAGTTTCTAATTCGGTATCGTTGAGAAAGTTTATGGATTTTGTGCTGGGAGATATGTCGGTAATTGAGTATGCTACTAAGTTCGATGAGTTGTCCAAATATGGGTATACTACCATTAATACTGTCATCAAGAGAAATGAGAAGTTTATTCAGGGATTGAGGCCCGAGATTGTTAGGGTGACCCTGCCACATCTCCGTAATCCTTGTAATGTTGTTGTGGAGATAACAATCCTACATTAGGAAATGCATGCTATTTATTAAAAGGAAAATCCAGCTGAAACCTAGGGTTATCAGGGAAAGAAGAGGAAATTTTTTAAGAAGAAGGGAACCTAGAAGGGAGAGGCTTCCAAGAAGGCAAAGGCTGATCTAGTTTGTTTCAAGTGTGATAGAAAGGGTCATTATGCTCATGAATGTCGGATAAGAAAGGGGAAGAAAACTGCAGAAAAGAAGGGCATGAAGTGCTTTAACTGTGACTAGATAGGGCATTATAAGAATCAGTGTCTAGAACCAGTCAGGGCGGACAACGGAAAGGTTTTTGCTGTTGGACTATCATCTGGTAGTCCAACTGCTGGTGAGAAGGGAAAGACTATGATAGAAGGTACACTTTTGATTCAGAATGTTTGCTAATCCAACAGGAGGGCATGCAACTCTAGGGATGAGATGTGACCATTAGAACTTGAATTGTTAGGTCATAAGTTCACATGCAATCTGTATGTTTTTTATTCGTAGATTTCGGTATCATTTTGGGTATGGATTCGTAGGGTAAATACGAGGCTAGTATATTTTCCAAGATAGGGAAATATTACTAAGACACTCTAATAGTCATAACCAAATCATGTTCTCAGTGGAGAATTCTAATCTAAGTGCTTGTGCTTTGTTGAGAGCTATGGATGTGGAAGAAGAGTTCAGCCAAGTTTGAGCAACTAATAAGTTTGCAGATGTTTTAGAGCTAGTTACAGGACTACCACCGAAACGAACTGTTGAGTTTCGAATAGATCTTGTGCCAGGAGCTGAACTTGTCAAAAGACAACCTAATAGAATGACACTGACCGAGATGAAGGAATTGAAGTGGCAGTTAGTGGATCTAGAAGGGAGAAATTTTATTAGACCATGCAATTCGCCTTGGGGTGTGGTCGGGATGTTCGTGAACAAACAGGACAGGTCATTGAGGATGTGTATCGACTATCGTAAGTTGAATGAGAAGACGATTAAGAATAAGTATCCTTTAGCAAGAATCGACGATCTATTAGATAATTTGTGTAGAGCCAGATTATTTTTCCAATTGGATTTGGAGACAGGTTTCCATCAGTTAAGAGTGGCAGAGGACATTATTCCGTTGACAGCATTTCGGACTAGGTATGGTTCGTACGAGTGGTTAATAATGCCAACTGGGTTAACGGACCTGCCTGCTTTCTTTGTGTATCTGATGAACCGATTTTTCTAGGAGTACTTGGATAGGTTCGTGTTGGTGTTTATAGATGACATTTTAGTGTACTCTAAAGATGAAAGATAGCATGAAGATCATCTTAGAGTAGTGCTTGAGACACTGAGGTAGCATCAGCTGAAAGCGAAGTTTTTCAAGTGTCATTTTTGGAAGTAAGAGGTTAAGTTTCTTGGTCACATGGTTTCAAAGAAGGGAATTTCAGTTGATCCAGATAATATCGAAGCTGTTAATAAATGGAAAAGTCCAGAGACGATGACCGAGATTAGAAGTTTTCTTGGGCTTGCTAGCTATTACCGAAGATCCATTAAGGATTTCTCGCGGATAGCAATGCCTTTGATTAAGTTAACCATGAAGGTCGTGAAGTTTGTCTGGTCCAACAAATGTTAGGAAGTATTCCTTAAGTTATAGCATTTGTTGACCAATGCACATGTGTTAGTAGTTCCAGACGGAAACCAAAGGTTGGTGGTGTATACCGATGCATGTGGGATTGGATTAGGAGCTATGTTGATGCAGAAGGGTAAAGTCGTTGCCTACGCTTCATGATAGCTTAGACCACATGAAGTAAGATATCCTATTCATGATTTGGAATTGGCAGCGGCGATCTTCGTGTTGAAGATACAGATATCTCTTAGGGGAGAGATTTGAGCTATACACAAATCATAAGTCCTTGAGGTACTTATTCTCTCTAAAGGGGTTGAATATGAGATAGCAAAGCTGGCTGGAGTTTTTAGCTGCTTATGATTTTGTTATAGATATACTCCTAGGAAAGGAAATAAAATAGCGGATGCTCTTAGCAGAAGACATCAAAATGTGGTGTTAGCTATGTTGGCTAAATGGAAAGATTTAGAAGCTTTGACTACTTGTAGTGTGCGGTTAAGATCTACTGCTAGTTCTAGTCAGAGCACCACCATGTTATCCCATTCAGAAGTTCGACCAATGTTGATCGAAAGGATTGCTTCTAAGTAGAGGGAGGATCCATTATTGGTCGAGAGGATTAGAAGGCTTGAATATGGAACTAAGATTGATGATCTAAGAGATTTTAGTCTTGACCAGAGAGTATGGCTGAGAAAAAAGGGACGGTTGGTATTCCGAATGTTGAGGACTTAAGGAAGGAATGTCATCGATCCAAATTTACGTTTCATCCTAGTGGAACCAAGATGTATCGGGGCATGAAGAGGAGCTTCTACTAGAAAGGTATGAAGAGAGATGTTGGCTTATAGGTTAGGCAGTGTGAAAACTGTCAACAAGTGAAGGCCGAACATCAAAAGCCGAGTGGGTTGCTTCAACCTTTAGAGATACCAGTTTGGAAATGGATTCGATATCCGAGGGTTTCATTGACGGGTTGCCAAGGTCGAATAGAGGAAATGAAAGTATATGGGTCATAGTAGATAGGTTAACCAAGCGTGCCTATTTCATTCCAGTCTAGTCAACCAAGATGACACATGTTTTAGCTAAGCTGTTCATGAAGAACATAGACTGCATGGAATTCCTCGTAGTATAGTAAGTGATGGAGGTGCTTTGTTTACTAGTAAATTCTGGAAGTGTCTACAGAATGTGTTAGGTACCAAGCATAAGATGAGTACTACGTATCACCCTCAAACGGATGGGCAAACAGAGAGAATCAATAAAGCACTCGAAGATTTGTTAAGAGCTTGTGTATTGGATTTTAGTGAATCTTGGGAAGTTCACCTACACTTAGTGGAGTTTTTCTATAATAATAGTTATCAGACTAGTATAGGAATGGCACCTTTTGAAGCTTTATATGGAAGGTCGTGCAAATCACCAACATGTTGCTTAGAACATGGAGATAGTTTAGTCTTGGGTCCAGATCTAGTTAGGGAGGCGATAGAGAAGATTGAGTTGATCCAAGGAAGGATGAAGGAAACTCACTCCAAACAGAAGAGTTACGTAGATAAGAGGAGTAAAGATCTAGAATTCTTAGTTGGACATAGGGTTTCCATTAAAGTTCACTGATGAAGGGTGTGGTGCGGTTCAAAAAGTTGGAGAAACTGACACCGAGATATGTTGGTTCATTCCAGGTCATAGAAAGGACTAGGAAGCTCGCATACAGAGTAGTGTTTCCGAGCAGTATGGTAGGTATCCATAATTCGTTTCATCCATCTCATCTTCGCAAGTATTTACATGATCTAAAGGCTACTATTCCTCCTACAGAGTTGGAAGAGTTGATAGTAGAACCGAATTTGACTTTTGTTAAACAATCAGTTTGGGTTGTAGCGAGAGACGAGAAAAGGTTAAGAAACAAGACGATTAAGTTAGCGAAAGTTCAGTGGGGTGACAATGAGAAGGTCTGTACTTTGGAGACAGAAGACAGGATTAGAGATACTTATCCTGATCTGCTATTTGGGTATGTTCTATATTTGCTTTATATAGACTGTAACGACCCAATTTTTGGACTTTCGAAAGTCGATATCAATACGTCCACTATATAAAATGTTGCACAATCGAATGCCGGAAAACTGAACTGTTAGGGTTAAAGAAGAAGAAGATAGAAGAAGAAACAGAACAATAACAGAATCTCACATTTCGCAGCGGAACAACATATAATAGATAAATGAATATCTTTAAAACAAAAGCACTATATCAGTTTACATATATCACATTATCAGAGTTTACAATGACACAATACAACATCGGCAGTTATTTTAACATGCTTACATAGAAATTTTGACTTGCACCAACCCAAACGCAATGGGCACTATATAGTATAAGTGATACGTCTCGCCATCCAGCTTGAACTCCAGATCTCCGCGGCGACTTTTAGACTTCGCTCCAAAATAATGATAACCTTACTCTAGGCTGCCCGTGTGGAAAATTATGGGCACCCAGAGTTTAGAAATGGAACAATAAACTCCAGGTCACTCATGGGACTGGTGTGCGATCTTAAAAAACAGTTATTTTCACAAAGAAAATAAAAAGAAATCCGCTATGCTTTTGGAAAATGAAACTGCCATAAGGCCTCCCGCCACACACACAATGCAAGTGCATGCTTGGAAGAGATTTCTCCTTATGACAGTAAAAAATGCTTGCTACGCGAAAAACGTTTGATATTATTATTAGTGCATAGTGCAGAAAACATTTCGAAAGTATAATAATAATTTTAGCCAGCATATCACATTTCGTCGTATGCCTACTGTAGCTACCATGTTCAATAGCAGGTTACCACCACATTCTATGGCAGGTTATACAACTAAAACCGTACATGGCGCGTATTGTTTCTTTGGATTTCCAACAATGGCCAGGCTAAGGAACTTCCTTACCGAAATGGGTACGCCTATGGAAGGACGCCCCTCGAGAACCTAACCGGATCTCTGCTAACACAAGGCCGACATTACCTCACGCTTTAACCAAGCTATAACATAGGTAACTACCGCACAAGTATGCCATCCCCGGTCGTTACCGACCTTTATCCGAGCGCTCGACACCAACAACCACAAAGCAATAAGTTTGCAGCAACCACATAGGTTAAATATCTGGGCTCCATACCATGACATCACCTCTTATCTAAAAGAAAATGGACATATCCTAGGGGCACGACCCCTAAAAGCCTTGCCGCAACATTCCTGTTTCGACCATTTTTGGGTTGTGAGGCTCGACGAAGTCACGTCCACAAAGTTACGTTTTTCACAAAAGCCATGCTTCGATCAACAAATGATCGACAACACTTCGTATGCCACATTACCAAATTGGGAATGTATCACTACTAACCATCAACTACATAACCTCTGAGCTCATACGTCCCAGAGAAGGGTGTTAAGCTAAGAGAATAAATATCTGCCACCAAACAGAAATGTTTTTGATAGAAACCAGCTTTACATCTCAAAATGTAATGTTAGACACACATCCATAAAAGTCTGTTCCGGGTTCGAACAGAACCGAAGGCACTTCAAAGAAGCGCTTGCAATCCAGGCATCCATAATCCCAATCGGGCTCCCCATCACATATGGAGATCTCTATACCGGAGCAACTCAGTGAAGAGTCATTCGACAGGTTATCCTATCGATCTCAAAGAAACCCCGTCTTCACCACCGTCTTCAAATGCTATCCATTTCGTCGTATCACTTATTCAGAATGGGTTATATGACATATAGTCCTCTCCAGGCTAAACCGAATAGTGAGCGCTTAATTTAAAACACGTGGATATTTCAATCACAAAGATTCATCATCAAGATTCGATGTGGATTTCGGATAACCATCTAGAATCCGACTCCCTGTCACATTGAAATTCAAATGCCATTTAAAGGCCAATATTAATAGTCTGTTAATTTAAAGGCCAATATTGATAGTCGGTTATTTAACTATCAATCAACATTCACAACAATCACCAAGATTTAAATAATTTTCCCAATTATTTATTTTCAAAATATCTTCACAAGATATATTTTCACACTTCAACCATTTGAAAACAAATTTCAAATTGTTTTTCACTCACGGAATAAGATTCCCGATATTATTTATTTCCACTGAAAGTCTGCCGAGTTCAAATACTTTAAAATAATTCAAATCACTTATCCAAAATATACTTGGAAATATTTAGATAAAACTATTTTAAAACATTTATTTAAATATTAGTTATGAAAACATTATACCAATATCTCATATAAAATTTCAAGTCTAATCTAATTTTAAAATAAAATAACTAAATAGAGTTTAAATATTTAAATAACCCTTTTCTAAATCAAATATCAATTAAATATTTAAAATAATCACTTCTATAATTAATTAAATAAATCTTTACTTTAAAGATTTAAAAACAACTCAAGAAATAATTAATCTAAAATATTCTTTTAAAATCAACTTTATAACTTTTATTTTATATTTCAAAGCTACTTTTGAAAATATACTCGGCTTCCCAGGGAAGAATACACTTTCCATTTCAAAATGGTCCATTTAAATCAATCAATAAATCCTTTTGGATTTATTTTAAATTTACATTCCAAATCCATAAATTTCTTTCCACACTTTAAAAATAAACCAATGTTTATTTTAAAACAATTTTCCCTTTCCCTCACAAATTCCCATTGTGAATTTAAATTTCCAAAGATCCACTGATATACGATTTTTAAATCGTTTTCCAAATATTCACTTTCAACACCAAATCAATTTTCAAATTTATTTCCAAATTTATTTCCAAATTTATTTCAAATACCAAATCAAATCCCAAATTGATTTTCCAAACATTTTTTTCAAACACCAAATCGATTTCAGAATTGATTTCCCAAAATTTATTTTTAAACACCAAACCAATTTCAAATCGGTTTCCCAAAGATTTGTTTGCAAACACCGAATCAAATTCCAAATTGATTTCCTAATTTAATTTCTTTTAAAATAAATCCCTTTATTTCTTCCAAACTATTTAAAATCCATATTTTAAATAAAATTTTCAACTTTTGAATAATATTACTTGAAATCCATTTATTAAAATCCTTTCTCATATTTTTTGAAATTATTTCGATAAGATTTCAAAATCAATCTTTACCCATTTAAATTCCTTCTTTTAAACCTATCCAATTTTCAAAAAAACAAAATTTTCTATAAAATTCTACTTAAATTTCAAAAAAATCAAACTTTATTTATTTCTGGTATCCTACGATACCAAAAATATATTCAGCTAAACTATAGTCTTTGTTATCCCAACTTTTGGCAAAGTTAAGATATCCAAAATTTACTGAGAATAGTTAATTACTATTCTTGAATATCAACCATGCATTGCAGGATAACCATGGATATCGATGAATTTTGTCCGAGTCCGGAACGGGCCACAATTGACAAGACATGATGAGAAAAGCTGTAGAAGCCAGTGGTTCAAATTTCAAGTCAATCCGAGTTCATATGCTCAAGTTATGATGGATTCGATTTGATGAACCTTGCCCCGTTCGAATCCATCATCCCTTCATTAGTTAGAATCCATTAAGTTCGAACCCATCAGAGCAGGCACCATGTTCGAATCCATAGGCGGAGACGTCGTTCGAATCCATCAGCCAGTGCTTGCCTCGCATCCATCGACTTCGACTCCATTTACTTCAAATCCATCCCATGGCCTTCCTTCGTACCCATCCAACTGAAGCCACTCTGTATCCTTGCTTCGAATCCATGAAGAGCACCTTTACTTCGACTCCATCGAGCAAACCCTTAATAGCCATGCTTCGAATCCATCCATGCGTGCCTAAAGCTCGAAACCATCGGAGCGTTCCCACCTTCGAATCCATCAAAGAAGAGTCCCTCGAATCCATGCAACCATGGGAGCTCCGACTCCATTTCCTACTTGCCTTCGAATACCCATACTAAAGGCAACTTCGAATTGATCCGGAGCAACGTATTTCGATCGATTCGAACGAGTACCAACTCCATCGATTCGAAGCGAACCTTCGAATCCAACACTCGAAACCACCAAGTAAACGCGACTAAAACCCCGGAATCGACCCATTCAACTCGGAGAAGTAAGTGGATCGACAAGAAGAACGCGCGACACGTCATCAGGAGCATGGATTCGACCATATGGATTCGAACCATATCGATTCGAACGAATCCATAGGATCGAGTCGAAGCAACCGGCATGCCGAAGAAACACCATCTTGAATCGATCATATCTCTCAGTCCCTTGATCCAAATGACATGAAATTTATACAGGAGTTTGCCTACATGACGAAGAATGTTCACGTCAAGTTTCATCACGATTGGACACTTTTTTGATCGATTCGAACCAAGGGTCGAATCGATCCCAATGTGGGCCCGGATCTCCAGGTTTCGGCCATGTGGGCCTCCTCACGTGCCAGAAGCAGTCTCCCCGGATTTTAGGAGAAATATCAGCCTCCAACGCCTATAAATAGAGCCCCAGGTCATTCAAAAAAGAGATATCTCTCGCTCTTTCTGAGAAGACCCTACTTTTCTGGTGGCCAAATCATGGACTGATTTGTTTTTTTTTTGCATAAAGAAATATGCTAAATTAAAACACAGGGTCATCTATCTTCAAAACTAAAACCAGGATCCACTATTACCAATATAGAAATATTGGTATATTCATAAAACATAGATTAGTATATATAAAGATATACCAATCTCTTTAGCTATTAAATCAGAATTTAAGAAAATTAGCTAAAGCATTCGCACATAGCATTTTAATATAAAGATAAATCCATTTCCCTCTTTATGAAAATTATTTGCATATGACACAAAAGATACACAAGCAGACTGGAAATATCAGAATTCCGGATTATATCATAAAAGTCATAGATATTCTTTATTTAATTCAACTCTTGCTACAGCATAATTATAGGTGTGGCTGCACGTACACACACATATAAATACAGGTGTGCACGGCCTCGCCAACACACAAGCTCAAGCAATGGTATTAATGAATAGGCAATTAAAATTGAGCCCTAAAATCACACAGTAACAATGCTGGCAACATCCGAGAGTCAATGAAGCCTTGGCACCAACAAAGTATCAATAAATATACGTATAAACAAAGGATTACCAATCCAACTATACAAAAATGAGGTCATCGAGTTTTCCTCTTTCTCATTCATGCAAGTTATATTCAGACATAAAAGATGAATTTACATCAACTATCTTTCTTTAAAACCGAAAACATATCACTGATGCAAGGACAAAAGCCATTCTGCATCATACAAATATTTTTAACATAAACAATTGGAAGCTTACAAGTTCCTTTTATAAAAGTCTCAAGATAATACATGGACTTGTAATCCATTTCCAGAAATCTTATGAATATAGCATAAGAGAATCAAAACTGTTTTCTAATTAACTTTCTTTTGCAAAACTATTCAAAACTGAGCTCATTCATTTCAGAAATATAAAGTAAGGGCATGCACGTATATTAATTTATATGGCAAGTCCACAATACGATTCAAGAATCTATTGCATGAACATGTATTAGCTATATGTTAAAATTCAGATTCAAATAGCAACAGCCACTTAACATAGAAATTTCATTTCAAAAATCATAATGCATTTGAAAGCATTAAAATCCATTTTTTTTCCTTCAAAGATCTACGGCATCAGATATGCCAAAACATATAAATATAGTTCAGACTTGTAAGTCATGCTGTTAAAACAACCAAACACATTTCAGATATATAAAGCACACGAGGCTGTAAGTTCTCAAACTCATTTCAGAAATTATTTCAAATTCTTATATAAATCCAAATCTCCCATAAACTTCATTTTTCCCAGATTAAACATCTTATATCAAAGAAAACATATCTATCAAAACTCAGATGCTCAGATTAAAGATCATATCTCAAAAGTGTGGATTCAGATCCATATAATTTCCCATTTAAAACCATAAGTAACATGATCTCAGAAAACCATAACATAGAGAAATATATATATATATATATATATATATATATATATCATCTTTGCTTTTCGTACTCAAGGCATTCAACTTGCCATAAACAGATAAATATATATATTCTCAGATATGATAATTACATACTAAAATCAAACTCCAGATCCATATATGCTTGTGCATAAATATAGAAATAATCCATCAAATTAAGTTTATAAAGATTTTCCCCAAAACTTCTGAAAGGAAACTCGAACTAAATCCATAAAAATCCTTTAAATCATAAAACTCAGCAGATCTGTAGGTCTGCACATATACACAGTGTAAACACTTGTGTATACTGCCTTGACACAAGTTATTCTCCAAATACAGATTTCAGAAAATATATAAAAACTGAACGATCCCAGTGTTTCAGTTCAAACTTGCAATTACTTATAAGACAAAACAGTTTTCCAGATTTATATACATGTCAATCTAACACATGATGGTTCACTGTTCATAGTAAAATATACATATTTCAGTTCAGCAATACATATAAAATGACAATGAAATACTTAAATACTTTCTTCATATCATCTACATGCAGTGATAAATCATTTTAACTCCATCTCTTAAGTCATCTTCTCATCAAAATGTGCATAGTAACCTGTAAAAACATCATCCCGAACTGCCTCGTTGAATGAGACACCCCAAGAGATTGTCGAGACAATCAACAGGGTCAGACATGATACGTCTGGTATGAGTGCACTTAAACAATTCATTCGGCAGTAATACATAGTGTTAAATCAGTGTATCGTGACATAATAGTGAATAGATATCATCTCAGGTTCAGATATAAACATAATCAGACTTGATCTTCATCAATATATGGATATGCAAGCAACCAAGGATCAAACAATCATTAACAAGCATCAATACACGCAAAGCATCCATACACACAAATTTATTTGCAGAAATATAACTACGGCTGCCTGAGATAGGACTTATTGCCAAATCAAGATTAAGAACACTCACGTAGCTATATGAGATGTCAATCCCCTAGATATTGCCATAGCTTTCTCCCTTTTTCTCACGAATCCAACACCATTCGATACAGCAAGATGATTTTTTCCCCAATCTGATTTCTAGGACTTCGGCCATTTTAGTTTTTGTTTTGAAACGAGAGAGTCGAATGAAACAGTGGCCACATCTTTCTTTTCATAATTCACTCACGGCTAGGGTTTTAACAGTTGGGAAATCCCAAATTTACCCCTAAGTCATACCAAATGTGTGCACAAATATATTTCAATATTTTATACTTGTTTAAATCACAATATCATAGTTGTGTAAATATTGTGGGTCATTACAAATACCCCACCTTTTTGGAATTGTGTCCTCACAATTCTCTCTTACTTGTTCTAGCATCCCAAATATTCATTAAATTTTGCGGAGTGGCTGCAATACACACGTGTATAAATATACACGCGTGCACTGCCTTGCCAACTCGAGTGCCCAAGCAAATTTCAATCAACATGTTTCATCATCAAATGAACAAGCACAAGGGTAATTGCAACTGTCATACAAACATAACATAAATAAGAAAGCGACATATTCAAGCAACTCAGTGCATCTGGAAACAGCAAACTCAGATGGATGTATGGGAACTTACACATGGACTTGGAAAATGCAAGACAACAACACAAAATGACAATAGCAGAAGTGATCAAGACAAAGCACAAGTGTGCAGCATCAAGTAGTTTTAAGTACATGGACATATATATATAGAACTGCCACTGCATGCAAACAGCAAAATCAAGTCTAAAGTCTCAAGTGCAACAGCAGATTTCAGATGCAACAGTGTTTAGACCAAGTCCATGCATACAGTGCAACTCAGGGGTGCACACAGGATGAAGTGAATATGCACAAATATGGCAGTGTACAAGTGAGAGCATGAAACAGTGCCATTGCATTCATCATAATATTGATCACGTTCAGTTTTAAACTAAACCCTATTGGCAAATTGGATTAGTAAATTCCATAATCAATACAGATTTTACTTTCTGCTTTTCAAAGCAATTCTAATGTCTCAAACATATTTATACACACCAAGCTTACTCAACCAGAACCAAACAAATATTAATTCAGTAACAGTTCATATGTTTTGTCATCAGGTTATATGTTGCTTACAAATACATTCCTACTCATGATTCATATTAAAGTCATTTTAAATGTAATGCTCATTCATCCATGGCCATACACACCATCTTCATGCAAAACATATAACCTATATGCAAATCAAAATAGGGATCAATACCCTTATATAATCTGTCTTTATTTAAATGAATTTTTTAATTCAAAACAGACCCCAATCTTGGCAATCAAAGCAAAATATCATAATTTTACGTATGAATTAAGTTTATACAAACAATACTCAATCAATACAAACAGCAAACAACCACTTAATAATGGTATCCATTTTTTTTTCTTCCCCAATTGTGCTAATCCCTTCTGCATCTCATATTTAATCAGAGAAAATAAATAACTCAACCATCATGCATGTATTAAAGAAATAATAGATCATGTTTTCATAAGCATAAATTTAATCATACTAGCTAGTCTGAGTTCTCAATATACATGTTATTTGAATCATGGGTTTTTAATGGGTCATGTTTATAAATATATGATCATAAATAGTTTTCTCTGTTGCATCCATTACCTCTGGTTTAATCAGGTGCTCACAATTTCATAAGATCTGACTAAACCACAAGTCTTTATTCTTATCTGGATTTATTTGTAAACATAGAAGCTCAGCACATGTGTAACATTGCACTTCTATATTTCCACTTATTTAATTATGAGACATAAGCAGCCATCACACAGATTACACAAGCATCTCATAAACATGAACAAGCAACACCCATACCATTAAGCTAAGGCATCAAAACTGAGTCCGCATACTAGAACTCACCATACCCCTAGCATATTCACCTCTGCTTGTAAGTTCATTTCATATCATTTTTAAGGGTCCAATATCACATTCATGGTTGCACTGGTGCACACTGCCTGGAACTACTGTTTGATTTCCAGTGCACTACAAGCTATTTGGACATAAACATGCCATGTGCAAACTCACACCCCAACCTTGATGCAAGCCAACCACTATGTCATACCCACTTCCCTCATACCCAACCTGATAGAGGTGACCCAATTCCTTAGTTTAATTACTAAGTTTTCCTTTCATGTGTGCAGGTATCAACTATACTATGTCATGCCCAAAATCTTTATGTACCTAACCAGTAAATGCAAGCAGTTTTCATGCATCCATGCAACATTCATCCATTACAACCATGTACCTAACCAGTAAATGCAAGCAGTTTTCATGCATCCATGAAACATTCATCCATTCATACATTTCAACCATGTACCTAACCAGTAAATGCAAGCAGTTTTCATGCATCCGTGAAACATTCGTCCATTCATACATTTCAACCATCAATTAATCACATTTTTATATTATTTCAAGTTAGTTTTGTTCAGAGACAGGCCTTTGGCTAAAGCATGGATCAAAATTTTTCTTAGGAAAATGAAATGCCACTATGGTTCCTAGTAACAAGGCCCTTGCAGTCAATTTATATATGTATTTTTTTTTTTCTTTAAAAATGTGCTCACTCATTGCTCAACCTTATTTTCAGAGAGTACTTAATGATGGATCAAGATTTAGCATATGGAAATTCCACTACATCTCAAGCATCCTCTCAAATGCAAGCCATAAGCCAGAGGACCCCTTCCTCTTACTGCCTTGCACTTTATTTTTCTCATTAGTTTATGCTTTAACCAAAAACATTTTATCAGGTTTATAATTATATAAATAAATCAATTATTATCATCCTGTCATTAAATATACACCATGTGTAAACAATTATTAGATTAAATGATAACTAAGCAATATACTTCAGAAACATCAGAAAATGGTTAGACTAGAAATGCAAGAAAACTTCAAACATAATTAAAATAAATTAGTGGTTAAATGGCTGCCTTTCATAGGTCTTAATGCCTTGCCAAGTGAGGGTTTACTCACCAAATCTCCAACCCATTCATGTTTCAGAAAAACATAAATACTTTCTAGTACAATCCTTTGTTATCCATTTAATTTCTTACTACAGAGATTTACAATAGGTTTGTGGGCTTTCCAAAATAATTTAAGCATTCATGATTCTACTATATTATTGTAAAAATATGGACAGAGGTGTTTGTTAAGAAAATTCACCAAAAACCCAGAAAACCTCCTATCTTATTATTTAGAAAATAAACATGAGCTAGATCTCTATCTTGCTGCCTATGTCCTAAATAACGTAAATCCATACTTGACAATAATAAGGATAGAATTAAAAATGCTCAAAACATTTTAGCTTGGAAAACTGACATACAAAACTCCAAACAGAAATGCACAACAAACATCCATTTCATCCATATCAGACCATTTCAAAGATTTAAATGATTCTTATAATACTTTAGGCTGCCTACCAGAGGACTTAATGCCATTGCATAAAATGGATTAATGCTCACTTAAATTTTTAATAAACATCATTAACATTGATGTAATCCAAATAGATCTTCCAAAGCAATCAATTCAAACAGTGCAACCAAAGCAGTCAATACAAACAAGTTCACACAAATTGAATTTTTGCTATGTTATCTACCTAACTTGGCTCTGATACCAAATGAGAAGACCCTACTTTTCTGGTGGCCAAATCATGGACTAATTTTTTTTTTTTTTTTTGCATAAAGAAATATGCTAAATGAAAACACAGGGTCATCTATCTTCAAAACCAAAACCAGGATCCACTATTACCAATATAGAAATATTGGTGTATTCTTAAAACATAGATTAGTATATATGAAGATATACCAATCTCTTTAGCTATTAAATCAGAGTTTAAGAAAATTAGCTAAAGCATTAACACATAGCATTTTAATATAAAGATAAATCCATTTCCCTCTTTATGAAAATTATTTGCAATATGACACAAAAGATACACAAGCAGACTGGAAATATCAGAATTCCGGATTATATCATAAAAGTCATAGATATTCTTTATTTAATTCAACTCTAGCTACAGCACAATTATAGGTGTGGCTGCACGTACACATACATATAAATACAGGTGTGCAGGACCTCGCCAACACACAAGCTCAAGCAATGGTATTAATGAATAGGCAATTAAAATTGAGCCCTAAAATCACACAGTAACAATGCTGGCAACATCCGAGAGTCAATGAAGCCTTGGCACCAACAAAGTATCAATAAATATACGTATAAACAAAGGATTACCAATCCAACTATACAAAAATGAGGTCATCGAGTTTTCCTCTTTCTCATTCATGCAAGTTATATTCAGACATAAAAGATGAATTTACATCAACTATCTTTCTTTAAAACCGAAAACATATCACTGATGCAAGGACAAAAGCCATTCTGCATCATACAAATATTTTTAACATAAACAATTGGAAGCTTACAAGTTCCTTTTATAAAAGTCTCAAGATAATACATGGACTTGTAATCCATTTCCAGAAATCTTATGAATATAACATAAGAGAATCAAAAATGTTTTCTAATTAACTTTCTTTTGCAAAACTATTCAAAACTGAGCTCATTCATTTCAGAAATATAAAGTAAGGGCATGCACGTATATTAATTTATATGGCAAGTCCACAATACGATTCAAGAATCTATTGCATGAACATGTATTAGCTATATGTTAAAATTCAGATTCAAATAGCAACAGCCACTTAACATAGAAATTTCATTTCAAAAATCATAATGCATTTGAAAGCATTAAAATCCATTTTTTTTCCTTCAAAGATCTACGGCATCAGATATGCCAAAACATATAAATATAGTTCAGACTTGTAAGTCATGCTGTTAAAACAACCAAACACATTTCAGATATATAAAGCACATGAGGCTGTAAGTTCTCAAACTCATTTCAGAAATTATTTCAAATTCTTATATAAATCCAAATCTCCCATAAACTTCATTTTTCCCAGAATAAACATCTTATATCAAAGAAAACATATCTATCAAAACTCAGATGCTCAGATTAAAGATCATATCTCAAAAGTGTGGATTCAGATCCATATAATCTCCCATTTAAAACCATAAGTAACATGATCTCAGAAAACCATAACATAGAGAAATATATATATCATCTTTGCTTTTCGTACTCAAGGCATTCAACTTGCCATAAACAGATAAATATATATATTCTCAGATATGATAATTACATACTAAAATCAAACTCCAGATCCATATATGCTTGTGCATAAATATAGAAATAATCCATCAAAATAAGTTTATAAAGATTTTCCCTAAAACTTCTTAAAGGAAACTCGAACAAAATCCATAAAAATCCTTTAAATCACAAAACTCAGCAGATCTATAGGTCTGCACATATACACAAGTGTAAACACTTGTGTATACTGCCTTGACACAAGTTATTCTCCAAATACAGATTTCATTAAATATATAAAAACTGAACGATCCCAGTATTTCAGTTCAAACTTGCAATTATAAGACAAAACAGTTTTCGAGATTTATATACATGTCAATCTAACACATGATGGTTCACTGTTCATAGTAAAATATACATATTTCAGTTCAGCAATACATATAAAATGACAAAGAAATACTTAAATACTTTCTTCATATCATCTACATGCAGTGATAAATCATTTTAACTCCATCTCTTAAGTCATCATCTCATCAAAATGTGCATAGCAACCTGTAAAAACATCATCCCGAACTGCCTCGTTGAATGAGACACCCCAGGAGATTGTCTAGACAATCAACAGGGTCAGACATGATACGTCTGGTATGAGTGCACTTAAACAATTCATTCGGCAGTAATACATAGTGTTAAATCAGTGTATCGTGACATAATAGTGAATGGATATCATCTCAGGTTCAGATATGAACATAATCAGACTTGATCTTCATCAATATATGGATATGCAAGCAATCAAGGATCAAACAATCATTAACAAGCATCAATACACGCAAAGCATCCATACACACAAATTTATTTGCAGAAATATAACTACGGCTGCCTGAGATAGGACTTATTGCCAAATCAAGATTAAGAACACTCACGTAGCTATATGAGATGTCAATCCCCTAGATATTGCCATAGCTTTCTCCCTTTTTCTCACGAATCCAACACCATTCGATACAGCAAGATGATTTTTCCCCCAATCTGATTTCTAGGGCTTCGGCCATTTTAGTTTTTGTTTTGAAACGAGAGAGTCGAATGAAACAGTGGCCACATCTTTCTTTTTATAATTCACTCACGGCTAGGGTTTTAACAGTTGGGAAATCCCAAATTTACCCCTAAGTCATACCAAATGTGTGCACAAATATATTTCAATATTTTATACTTGTTAAAATTACAATATCATAGTTGTGTAAATATTGTGGGTCATTACACTTTTTCTCTCACTGGATCTGGAATCTGAAGCACCGAGACTCTACCAGACTCTACTTTGCACTTCACGACTACCGTTGTACTTGAGTTTCCGAGCCATAATCCATTGTAGTCCGCTGTAATCAATTGTAATCAGCGAAGAACATCAATAAAAGTGAAAGCCTTTGAAGTGGACGTACGCCGGAGATAGCCGAACCACTATAAATCGTGTGTTCTTGTTCATAATTTCTGTTTCGCTGCGTTTTGCTTGCTTAGATCTGTGATTTGTGTTTGAATATTGTTGATTTATATTCATACACTGGTGCTTTCACAATCTTTGGGGTTTGTGACCAATTTTGGCGCAAACACTTTGGTTCTTTCACTGAGAAGAACCAGCACCCGCTACATCAGATTCAGAATTCAGATTTAAAAGTTTGAAGAATTCCGATTCAGAGACAATGACTTGAAAAACAAGACAAAGAGTTGATCGGAGCCAACAAGGAGGAAGCCAAGAAGCATCCTCAGGAGTAGGAGAAGGACAAGCTTCCGTCTACATCACTAGAGATGAAATGGAGGCTATGGCTAATTCAATACGCGAAAGCATGATGAAGACCCAACAGGAGATGCTGCAGAATTTCCTCGAACAAATGAGGGCGGCAAACGTGCAGAACCTTGGACCAACCACAACAACTGTGAGTGCGGGACAAGGAATCAGGATTGCAGAAGCTAATGAAGGTCAGGTTCAAGACCGGAATGCAGGAGTTGAAGGTGATCAACAAGGACTTGGGGGAAGACCCTCAGGGTCCGATATTGGAAGGCCAATAGATGGAGCTCAACAAGCTGAAGCCAATGCTTATGCTAACGAGCCACCAGAAGAATACGTACCAGAATTCCCTTCAAGGCTTGGGGGGCAGGATAGGAACTTGACAAGGGGCCAACCCCTAGACGGAGACGAGAGAATGATTGGCCTAATGCGACGAATCATGAGAGGAGGACTGCCTAGTGGAGGACTGGAAGAAGTCAGTCGGAGTCCGTTCACTCCGAACATCCGAAACGTAAGGAACCCTCCAAAATTCAAACTACCAACGCTAGAACCTTATGACGGGAGGTCAGACCCAACCTTGCATATTACCAGATATATTAGGCACATGGAAGTGCTGGGGGCTTCCGAGGAAGTGATGGCACGATGCTTCCTTCTATATTTGTCAGATTTGGCTGCGCTTTGGTTCAGGCAACTAGAAACTGGATCAATCAGAATGTGGAGCGAGCTTGTAGACTGCTTCATGAGACAGTTTAGGGTCCATGTGACGCGACCCAAGAGCGTGATGACTTTAGCTTCGATCAAGCAAAGGGCCGGAGAGTCCATAAAAGATTTCCTACTATGATTCAATGTAACAGTGACTTCTGTAGATCGCTCGGATCCATCGATGATTTTGATGGCGGCGGTGGCAGGAGTCGCGGAAGGCACCAAATTTAAAGATTCTCTGACTAAAGATCCACCGCAAGATCTTGGAGAGTTCTTTCATAAAGCTGAAAAGTTCATCCGATTAGAAGAATAACGAGCTGAGGAGAAGGAAATAAATACCACACAAAGCGTAGGAACCTCCAGAGAACAGTCCGGAGCAGACAAGGGAAAGAGGAAAGAGGATGACAGATATGATGGCCCTGACAAACAGAAGAGATTCCGAGAACCAAGATTTAGGCAATACACGGATCTGACTGCAGGCCCAGAAAGAATTTACACTGAAACTCGGGGGCAACTCCCCTATCGAAAGCCACCTATAAGGGATCCCACTGAGCGGGAGCGCAGGACTGAAAAATACTGCCTATTCCATGAGCTGGATGGGAACACCATAGATGAATGCGGCCACCTAAAGGATGAGGTGGAAAAACATGCCAGGGGTGGTAGATTGCCGTAATTTGTCAGAGAACGGACAGCAGTGGTAAGGCCTGAACAACTGCCGCCTCCACCTAACAGGAACAATCCTGGATCGGGATCATGACTCGTCATCAACTGATTAAAGATGGCAAGGGCCAAGTCCAGGATTTGGATTTCGGTCGAATAATTCTATCTAGATTTGTTTTCAGAGTAAACAGTGTTATCCCAACTTTTGGCAAAGTTGAGATACCCAAGATTTACTAAAAATCGACGATTATTATTCTTGAATGTCGACCATGCATTGCAGGATAACCATGGGTATCGATGAATTTTTTTCGAGTCCGGATCGGGCCACAAATGATAGGACATGACAAGAGAGATCATAGAAGTCCGCACCTCAAATTTCAAGTCAATCCGAGGTCGTATGCTCAAGTTATGATGGATTTGAGTTAAGAGGAATGGACGTTGCTCAGTTCGAACCCATCACAGAGGTCCAGTTCGAACCCATCACAGAGGTCCAGTTCGAAACCATCACAGAGGTCCAATTCGAACCCATCACGAAGTCCAGTTCGAACCCATCACAGAGGTCCAGTTCGAACCCATCACAGAGGTCCAGTTCGAACCCATCACAGAGGTCCAGTTCGAACCCATCACGAAGTCCAGTTCGAACCCATCACAGAGGTCCAGTTCGAACCCATCACAGAGGTCCTGTTCGAACCCATCACAGAGGTCCAGTTCGAACCCATCACAGAGGTCATGTTCGAACCCATCACAGAGGTCCAGTTCGAACCCATCACCGAGGTCCAGTTCGAACCCATCACGAGGTCCAGTTCGAACCCATCACAGAGGTCCTGTTCGAACCCATCACGAAGCCTTGTTCGAACCCATCACAGAAGCCATGTTCGAACCCACCTGTGTAGCTCCATTCGAACCCACTGGGTCAACCAACCACGATGACGTGTCTTCCATCGGTTCGAATGCGCCGAGATATATGGAGTCGAAGCATTCAACTCGGAGCGAAACCCGGATCGAAGCGAAGTGTGCGCTCCACGTCGACACGAAGACACGTGCCACCATGGATTCGAAACCATCGGTTCGAAAGCATGGTTTCGAACCAAACAGCCATGCAATAAACCCCATTTTGAACCCATCATATCTTCCAATCTACTGATCCAAATGCAACGAAATTTTCACAGTAGCTTACATACAAGATAAAGATTGCTCCTACCAAGTTTCAGCTCGATTGGACCATTTCTTGATGGGTTCGAAATCACTTCGAAACGATGTCAGATCGAGACGAAACTTGGTGGGGCCGGTCGCGTGGGCCCACTCACGTGCTAGAAGAAGTCTCCCGAAGTTTGAGCGAGATCTGGGCCTCCAACGCCTATAAATAGAGCCCCAGAGCCAACAGAAAGGGGGACTTTTGGGAGCTTCCTCCATTGAACGTCCAGACTCTGCCGGATTGAATTACATACTTCATTATCATTGTTGTATTCAGATTTCAAGGCTATCATCAACTGTAATCCGCTGTAATCAAGAGTAATCAGCGAAGAACATCAATAAAAGTTAAAACCTTTGAAGTGGACGTAGGCCGGAGATAGCCGAACCACTATAAATTGTGTGTTCTCGTTCGTAATTTCTATTTTACTGCGTGTTGCTTGCTTAAATCTGTGATTTGTGTTTGGATATTGCTGATTTATATTCCAACACTGGTGCTTTCACAATACTTGGGGGTTTGTGACCAATTTTGGCGCAAACACTTTGGTGCTTTCACCGAGAAGAACCAGCACCCGCTACATCAGATTCAGAATTCAGATTCACAAGTTTGAAGAAACTCCAATCTGGAAACAATGACTCGACAAACAAGACAAAGAGTTGATAGGAGCCAACAAGGAGGAAGCCAAGAAGCATCCTCAGGATCAGGAGAAGGACAAGCTTCCGTCTACATCACCAGAGACGAGATGGAAGCTATGGCTAATTCATTGCGCGAAAGCATGATGAAAACTCAACAGGAGATGCTGCAGAATTTCCTCGAACAGATGAGGGCGGCGAACATGCAAAATCTTGGACCAACTGCAACGGCTACGAGTGCGGGACGAGGAATCAGGATTGCAGAAGCCAATGAAGGTCAGGTTCAAGACCAGAATACAGGAGTTGAAGGTGGTCAACAAGGCCTTGGGGGCAGACCCTCAGGGTCCGATACTGGAAGACCAACAGACGGAGCTCAACAAGTTGGAGCCAACGCATATGCTAACGAGCCACCAGAAGAATACGTATCAGAATTCCCTTCAAGGCTCGGGGGGTAGGATAGGAACTTGACAAGGGGCCAACCCCTAGACGGAGATGAGAGAATGATTGGCCTGATGCGAAGAATCATGAGAGGAGATTGCCTAGCGGAGGGCTGGAAGAAGTTAGTCGGAGTCCGTTCACTCCGAATATCCGAAACGCAAGGAACCCTCCAAAATTCAAATTGCCAACGCTAGAACCTTATGACGGGAGATCAGACCCGACCATGCATATTACCAGATATATCAGGCACATGGAAGTACTGGGGGCATCCGAGGAAGTGATGGCACGATGCTTCCCTCTATATTTATCAGATTTAGCTGCACTATGGTTCAGACAACTGGAGACTGGATCGATAGGAACATGGAGTGAGCTTGTTGACTGCTTCATGAGACAGGTCAGGGTCCATGTGACGCGACCCAAGAGTGTAATGACTTTAGCCTCGATCAAGCAAAGGACCGGAGAGTCCATAAAAGATTTTCTATTAAGATTCAATGTGACCGTGACCTCTGTAGATCGCCCGGATCCATCAATGATTTTAATGGCGGCAGTGGCAGGAGTCGCGGAAGGCACCAAGTTTAAAGATTCTCTAAGTAAAGATCCACCGCAAGATCTTGGAGAATTCTTTCATAAAGCTGAAAAGTTCATCCGATTAGAAGAATCACGAATCGAGAGTCGTGAAATAAATACCGCGCAAAGCGAAGGAACCTCCAGAGAACAGTCCGGAGCGGACAAGGGAAAGAGGAAACAGGATGACAGACATGATGGTCCTGATAAACGGAAGAAATTCCGAGAGACAAGATTTAGGCAGTACACAGATCTGACTGCAGGCCTAGAAAGAATCTACATTGAAACTAGGGGGCAACTTCCCTATCGAAAGCCGCCCATAAGGGATCCCACTGAGCGGGAGCGCAGGACTGGAAAATACTGCCTATTCCATGAGCTGGATGGGCACACCACAGATGAATGCCACCACCTAAAGGATGAGGTGGAAGAACATGCCAGGGGTGGTAGATTGCCACAATTTGTCAGAGAACGGACAACGACAGCAAGACCTGAACGACTACTGCCTCCACCTAACAGGAACGATCCTGGGTCAGGATCACGACTCGTCATCAACTGATTAAAGATGGCAAGGGCCAAGTCCAGGATTTGGACTTCGGTCGAATAATTTTATTTAGATTTATTTTCAGAATAAACGGTTACTCCACTTACACATGTACGAGAACCGAAGAGATCCCTAGGCATGCTCTGAGATGGAGATAAACCGATATGCCCGGAGAGGCAATGTTTAGCTTTTTTCTGATGTTTGAGATTGAACATCTAGAACTCGAATTTTAATAAATAAATTAGAATCTCTTGCAATAAACCTTTTGACCGGAGAGTCAAAGGATGAACATTAAATTTCAATATAAACATGATCGCTTTATGACCGTACCCGGAGAGGTGGGGTCCGGAGTGCAAGAAGTGAGTTGCTTCGCCGGAGAGCGACAGGATCGACTCACTTAAGCGCTGTTTCCCCTTCACCGGAGAGTGACAGGATGGGATCCAGCAAGAGCCCGGAGAGGCTATGATCGGTATCGAATGACCAAGACATAGCTTAATGTTCAGATACACTGAACCGGAGTGCAAGAAGTGAGTTGCTTCGCCGGAGAACGACAGGATCAACTCATTTAAGCGCTGTTTCCCCTTCACCGGAGAGTGACAGGATGGGATCCAGCAAGAGCCCGGAGAGGCTATGATCGGTCTAGAACGACCATGACATCGCTATATGTCCTAACCGGGACCAGAGTGCAAGGGATAGAAGGCAACGCCAGAGTGCAATAGGATCTTTCTATTCAATCACTAAGTCTAGAATGGACTTAGTAAGTGTTCTGAGTAACCAATAATAGTCCGGAGAGACTATGAAACTTCATCCTCAACTTCTACGGAAAGAACGAATGCTAATTCGGCTTCGAACAACCACAAACTTGATTGATAACACCACAGCTATGGATGAAACATGAATTTACTACACTCGATTTAAGACCGTTCAAAACATACCTTTTACAAAAAGGCATGTGTTGGGGGGCAAAGTGTTATCCCAACTTTTGGCAAAGTTGAGATACCCAAGATTTACTAAAAATCGATGATTATTATTCTTGAATGTCGACCATGCATTGCAGGATAACCATGGATATCGATGAATTTTTTCCGAGTCCGGATCGGGCCACAAATGATAGGACATGACAAGAGAGATCATAGAAGTCCGCACCTCAAATTTCAAGTCAATCCGAGGTCGTATGCTCAAGTTATGAAGGATTCGAGTTAAGAGGAATGGACGTTGCTCAGTTCGAACCCATCACAAAGGTCCAGTTCGAACCCATCGCAGAGGTCCAGTTCGAACCCATCACAGAGGTCCAGTTCGAACCCATCACAGAGGTCCAGTTCGAACCCATCACGAAGTCCAGTTCGAACCCATTACAGAGGTCCAGTTCGAACCCATCACAGAGGTCCTGTTCGAACCCATCACAGAGGTCCAGTTCGAACCCATCACAGAGGTCCTGTTCGAACCCATCACAGAGGTCCAGTTCGAACCCATCACCGAGGTCCAGTTCGAACCCATCACAGAGGTCCAGTTCGAACCCATCACAGAGGTCCAGTTCGAACCCATCACAGAGGTCCTGTTCGAACCCATCACG
This sequence comes from Allium cepa, assembly GCA_030765085.1. Classification (NCBI taxonomy): domain Eukaryota; kingdom Viridiplantae; phylum Streptophyta; class Magnoliopsida; order Asparagales; family Amaryllidaceae; genus Allium; species Allium cepa. The sequence goes on from CM060932.1 coordinate 174,430,640, forward strand.
AAGCCTTGTTCGAACCCATCACAGAAGCCTTGTTCGAACCCACCTGTGTAGCTCCATTCGAACCCACTGGGTCAACCAACCACGATGACGTGTCTTCCATCGGTTCGAATGCGCCGAGATATATGGAGTCGAAGCATTCAACTCGGAGCGAAACCCGGATCGAAGCGAAGTGTGCGCTTCACGTCGACACGAAGACACGTGCCACCATGGATTCGAAACCATCGGTTCGAAAGCATGGTTTCGAACAGAACAGCCATGCAATAAACCCCATTTTGAATCCATCATATCTTCCAATCTACTGATCCAAATGCAACGAAATTTTCACAGTAGCTTACATACAAGATAAAGATTGCTCCTGCCAAGTTTCAGCTCGATTGGACCATTTCTTGATGGGTTCGAAATCACTTCGAAACGATGTCAGATCGAGACGAAACTTGGTGGGGTCGGTCGCGTGGGCCCACTCACGTGCTAGAAGAAGTATCCCGAAGTTTGAGCGAGATCTGGGCCTCCAACGCCTATAAATAGAGCCCCAGAGCCAACAGAAAGAGGGACTTTTGGGAGCTTCCACCATTGAACGTCCAGACTCTGCCGGATTGAATTACATACTTCATTATCATTGTTGTATTCAGATTTCAAGGCTATCATCAACTGTAATCCGCTGTAATCAAGAGTAATCAGCAAAGAACATCAATAAAAGTTAAAACCTTTGAAGTGGACGTAGGCCGGAGATAGCCGAACCACTATAAATTGTGTGTTCTCGTTCGTAATTTCTATTTTACTGCATGTTGCTTGCTTAAATCTGTGATTTGTGTTTGGATATTGCTGATTTATATTCCAACACTGGTGCTTTCACAATACTTGGGGGTTTGTGACCAATTTTGGCGCAAACAAACGGTTACTCCACTTACACATGTACGGGAACCGGAGAGATCCCTAGGCATGCTCTGAGATGGAAATAAACCGATATGCCCGGAGAGGCAATGTTTAGCTTTTTCTGATGTTTGAGATTGAACATCTAGAACTCGAATTTTAATAAATAAATTAGAATCTCTTGTAATAAACCTTTTGACCAGAAAGTCAGAAGATGAACGTTAAATACCAATATAAAAATGATCGCTTTATGACCCTACCCGGAGAGGCGGGGTCCGGAGTGCAAGAAGTGAGTCGCTTCGTCGGAGAGCGACAGGATCGACTCGCTTAAGCGCTGTTTCCCCTTCACCGGAGAGTGACAGGATGGGATCCAGCAAGAGCCCGGAGAGGCTATGGTCGGTCTCGAACGACCAAGACACCGCTTAATGTTCAGATACACTGAACCGGAGTGCAAGAAGTGAGTCGCTTCGCCGGAGAGCGACAGGATCGACTCGCTTAAGCACTGTTTCCCCTTCACCAGAGAGTGACAGGATGGGATCCAGCAAGAGCCCGGAGAGGCTATGATCGGTCCAGAACGGCCATGACATCGCTATACGTCCTAACCAGGACCAGAGTGCAAGGGATAGAAGGCAACGCCAGAGTGCAATAGGATCTTTCTATTCAATCACTAAGTCTAGAATGGACTTAGTAAGGGTTCAGAGTAGCCATTAATAGTCCGGAGAGACTACGGTACTTCATTCTCAACTTCTACGGAAAGAATGAATGCTGATTTGGCTTCAAACAGCCATAAACTTGATTGATAATACTGCAGCTATGAATAAAACGTGAATTTACTACATTCGATTTAAGACCGTTCAAAACATGCCTTTTACCAAAAGGCATGTTTTGTGGGGCAAAGTGTTATCCCAACTTTTGGAAAAGTTAAGATATCCAAAATTTACTGAGAATCGTTAATTACTATTCTTGAATATCAACCATGCATTGCAGGATAACCATGGATATCGATGAATTTTGTCCGAGTCCGGAATGGGCCACAATTGACAAGACATGATGAGAAAAGCTGTAGAAGCCAGTGGTTCAAATTTCAAGTCAATCCGAGTTCGTATGCTCAAGTTATGATGGATTCGATTTGATGAACCTTGCTCGGTTCGAATCCATCACCCCTTCATTAGTTCGAATCCATTAAGTTCGAACCCATCAGAGCAGGCACCATGTTCGAGTCCATAGGCGGAGATGTCGTTCGAATCCATCAGCCAGTGCCTGCCTCGCATCCATCGACTTCGACTCCATTTACTTCAAATCCATCCCATGGCCTTCCTTCGTACCCATCCAACTGAAGCCACTCTGTATCCTTGCTTCGAATCCATGAAGAGCACCTTTACTTCGACTCCATCGAGCAAACCCTTAATAGCCATGCTTCGAATCCATCCATGCGTGCCTAAAGCTCGAAACCATCGGAGCGTTCCCACCTTCGAATCCATCAAAGAAGAGTCCCTCGAATCCATGCAACCATGGGAGCTCCGACTCCATTTCCTACTTGCCTTCGAATACCCATACTAAAGGCAACTTCGAATTGATCCGGAGCAACGTATTTCGATCGATTCGAACGAGTACCAACTCCATCGATTCGAAGCGAACCTTCGAATCCAACACTCGAAACCACCAAGTAAACGCGACTAAAACCCCGGAATCGACCCATTCAACTCGGAGAAGTAAGTGGATCGACAAGAAGAACGCGCGACACGTCATCAGGAGCATGGATTCGACCATATGGATTCGAACCATATCGATTCGAACGAATCCATAGGATCGAGTCGAAGCAACCGGCGTGCCCAAGAACACCATCTTGAATCGATCATATCTCTCAATCCCTTGATCTAAATGCCATGAAATTTTTACAGGAGTTTGCCTACATGACGAAGAATGTTCACGCCAAGTTTCATCACGATTGGAAACTTTTTTGATCGATTCGAACCAAGGGTCGAATCGATCCTAATGTGGGCCCGGATCTCCAGGTTTCGGCCATGTGGGCCCCCTCACGTGCTAGAAGCAGTCTCCCTAGATTTTAGAAGAAATATCAGCCTCCAACGCCTATAAATAGAGCCCCAGGTCATTCAGAAAAGAGATATCTCTCGCTCTTTCTCTCTCACTGGATCTGGAATCTGAAGCAGCGAGACTCTACTTTGCACTTCACGACTACCGTTGTACTTGAGTTTCAGAGCCATAATCCATTGTAATCCGCTGTAATCAATTGTAATCAGCGAAGAACATCAATAAAAGTGAAAACCTTTGAAGTAGACGTAGGCCGGAGATAGCCGAACCACTATAAATCATGTGTTCTTGTTCATAATTTCTGTTTTGCTGCATGTTGCTTGCTTAGATCTGTGATTTGTGTTTGAATATTGTTGATTTATATTCATACACTGGTGCTTTCACAATCCTTGGTGTTTGTGACCAATTTTGGCGCAAACAGTCTTCAACGATTTCAATCCCAAATATAATCACACACGGATTATATATAAAAAAAAATCAACACACGATATTGAAACAAATTCAAATATTTGAGGAATCCAGTTGGATCCCTCTAACCTGTTTCCCTACATCCATAGACATTAGCATAACAATTAAATACCAATTCCACTTCGAGGTGGAATATCGCGGTATATAAATTTATAAAATATCATCCGCTATTATGCGGCGCATAGGGTCTCATCCGCTATATAATGCGGAAAATCAATCACTCCAAATACATATATAATACCAATTCCACTTCAAGGTCGAATATCGCGGTATATAGGTTCATATATACATATCATTCGCTATTATGCGACGCATAGGGTCTATTCTAATACAATTGATACTAATTTATCATCCAAGCACACAATCAACAATTTTATATTTAACTATTTAAAATTAAACCAAATAATTTGTTTGAGTGAGAAGATCTCACATTTTCTTTTATTTTGCAATCCATTCCAACTCATTTCCATTCCGGCTTGTTTTCTCGATTTATAGACCTTGTATAAATATTGGATGATTTTATTAATATTCGAACAAATCGAACAATTAACCTCATTTAATAATTTACTTAACTAATCTGTTCGAGTTGAAATTAACTTTTGAAAATAAATTTCTAAGTCAAGACATTTTCAAAAATCCTAGCTTTAAAATTTCAACTTCAGTAATTATCAAATCTATTTGCATGTATATTTCTATATCGTTTTCTACTATATGCAAATGCATCACATTAAACATAAATTATTTTGTATCTACTGTAAATTAAAATCTATCTGTAAATTTCTATGATTACAAATATGGATATATATATATATATATATATATATATATATATATATATATATATTTACTTAGGAAATCTGTTTCTCTTCTGTTTCGCTGTATATACATTTATTAAATTGAACTAAAGATAAAAATCATTATACCTTCACTGCCTCGCTCAAGACCCCATAAAATTCACTGTCGAGCGACCACGAAGCCGTTCGACGAACAGCAGTTTGCCGGGCTCTCAACTTCGCGACCCAGACCATTGCACTACGTCGCCGATCGATCTCTTCGTGTTCGCGAATGCCGCCATCGCGACCACCCAAAGGTGTCGCCTTCCCCTTCGAACAATCACTTTGAAGTGCCATCACCGTGTCAGATGCTCCAGCAGCGAACCCCGAGTCCCCACACTTATGCTCGTGTCTGATTAGTTCGGAGAACTTAAAAAAATAGAAGTCGAGATTTCAATAGGGATTCGAATTGATGAACGACCTGATTGCTGAACAAGGTAGAACGAGAATTTAAGTTTCGTTCGTATAATATTTTTGTTTGGCTCGAGATTTACTAAAAGAGCTCAACCGTTTTTTTCTGAGCTTATCGACCTGATTAAATTTGAGGAGAGGGAAAATGATTTTGTTTTGAACAACTTGTTCGGCCTCAAATTTCGAACCAGTATTCATTATCTTTTGTGAAAACGCTTGGTAAACCTAGGAGAACATGTGTTCTCAAAGGGGACAAGTGGATGCGTTAAGAGAATTTAAAGAAAATATATAACTATATATGTTTAATTCAAATTTTTAAATTTAAATTATCTCGATCTATGCAATTCACAAATCTCGATCTCCAATCGAGGTGTGCCGCCAGGCATTTATAATATTAAACCCCTATTTCAAACGCAATGCAAAAAGTTTCGATTCCAAATTTGATCGTATGAAGAAGATAGCTTTTTGAACCAGTTATTAAATTAAATTTTCGATAAAAATTTCAGCGCGTTTACTATCTACAAGATTTCGGCTTGAGTGTGACATTGATGCTTCAAGTTCGATGACAGAATGGTACAAAGAAATCAGAAAGATAGTGATCATTAGAAATGAATTCTAAATGCAGCCGGTTAAGGAATTGACTTCAAATCTGATGAGAGTAAGGTGCGCATGGCTCCGCCAAATCAGCCGACAACAGGCGGTGTACTAAGAGTCCTCCACCCGGAGCACCAATGCATTCATTGCGGCCCTTCCTTCGGGCGCGTCAAGTCATCAAGCATCGTGCCGGTCCGCAGCAGCAGAGTCAGCCTTCCCTTTGCACTTACGATCACACGACAACTCCGAATGCTATCAAAATTGAAATCCGATAATAATACAATATTACAGATCTAATGAAACTGGTTTCGTTGAATTCCGAGACTGTGCCTCGGAAGACTATTTTTAAATATTGGTTTAAATGATATAAATTCAAAACTGATCAAAGCATTATCAAATTCAATCCTAAAGCTTCTATTGTCTTCAGTATCATCAACATAAATTTTTCATGAGTTCAAATTATTTTAAATCAGCTTAAAAATCAGGATTCAAAATTTTACCCAAATTTTTATAATTAAATTCAATAATTTAAATTGCCAAATCCATAGTTATATTTGAAATTCAAGCTAAACCATCATTCAAATATTTAAAAACAATTAAATATTTTAACTTTAATTGTCCAAAATTCAGGGTTGTCACATAGACTGTTGCTAGTCAGGTAGTCTAGTCTAGTAGTTAGAAGATGTTACAGATGATTGTTATGTTTGGTATATAGTCCCTATTGAATTTCGGAGATGAAGTTCTTTATGGGGGAGCCTGTAACACCCCTAATTTTTAACAACATTATTCGAGAGATTATTTAGATAAATTAAAAAGAATAATGTAAATATTAGAGTAATAAGGGGATTGAGATTTGAAAGTTTAATTAGAGGCCGAGCTTAATTAAATAAACTCTTAAAGATTGAGTTTATGGAAATGGTTTATTGTAGAATTAATAAGAAACTACGATATGGGCATTATGGGTAATAGACGCACCCATAATTCCATTACACTTAAAACCTTGTTTCCATTTCTCTACACATTCATATTTCCATTCAAAAACGTAAATAAAAAACTCAAGCCAGCCATAACCTACGGAAAGAAAAGGGGAAAAATCAATTAAAGTTAAGCAATCAAGCAAGGGGAATTAATCAAATATCAAATCTCCAGTTCCTTATCCTAATCAAGGTGAATAATAATCAAAACCATCTCTATTTTTGTTTTAAAAAGCATATGATTTCCGGTTTTATGTTTAAAACCTTATGACGACTTTTAATGATGATATGCTAGAATTTCATGATATATTTGATTTCAAAAAGTATGATTTATGAATGTTTATCTCGATTTTAAGTCTAAAATCGTGTTGATTGTGTTTCGAATGCCATGAGGAGTTGATTTTTTATATATAACATTATTTTGGAGATGTGTTTAATTTTTTAGTAATTATCCAAGCTATGGATAATTTATTATGAATTTTTAAAAAGAATATGAATGACTGGGTTTAGAAATTAATTTCGGTAATTATATAAAGGAATTTAGGTCCGAAATTTTTGTATGTTAGATAACATAATAAAAGTGAATATTGATGATTTTTGGGGATTTTTCCAAAGTAATTTACTATGTAAATTAAGTTATATAATATGAAGGACTTAAACGTTTTAATTGTTTTGGTTAAAGGTATGGCTTCTTTGCTAATTATCTTTATTTAGATCTGAAATGAATTCGGCAGTTTTTAGGAAAGAACTTGAAAAGTTTATGGCAACCAAATAAATTTTTACAAATAGGTAGTCTAGTTAAAAAGCAATTACTTAAAAAGGAAATAAAAAAAGTTTTGTACAGAAGTATGGTTTTTCCACTTCCAATAGCTACCTTTCGACCCTATACTTCCACCTCAACCCAGTCGACAAAAATACACAAGGTATCAATGCTTTGTTAAGTAGTGGATTGGAGATTGACGGCAGGTATGGAGTCAAAATCAAGCTTTCGAAGGGGTCAAAGCTTTCGTTTTGCTTTACAAAGAAATTCCATTTGCCTGGTTTTTGAAAGAATGACTTCGAAAGGGTTTAATATAGATTTTGAAGAAGTTGCTTCCTTTTTGTTTCGAAAGAGTAGCTTTCGAATGAGTTTCCTTATTTTTAATTCAATGCTTTTGAAAGGATAATATGAACCCAGTCGAAACCCTACTGCCGTCTCTATGCCTTTCGAAGGGATTGAAGTCATTAACGAGTTCAAAAGGTATCTTTTGTCCTAAAAATGTAATAAGTCACTTTCCAATGTTTTCGAAAGGGCTCTAGTAGCCACATAAAAGTTTCGAAGGCAATGGCTTCGAAAGGGATTTCAAAGCTATCCATTCTAATATTTTAATTATATGATAAATGCTTTCGAAAGGATGGTTCCGAAGCCACTAGTTTTCCTCAATCACATTTACTTAATGGTTAATGGTTTTAAAAGGGGTACCTTCATTTATATTCACTTTGACCCAAGTGATATGTTTAGGATTAGATCCAATGGTTTCGAAAGGGGTAATTTCAATTGGTTTCGAAGCTATGCTTTTATAAATAAGCATGTGTACTTTAATACTTTAGAAAGGTATGTTTTGATGGTTTCGAAAGACATGTTTGAAAGAGTTTCGAAAGACATATGCTTAGTGTTTTGAAAAGAAGATTTGTATGCTTTTGAAAGAGGTTTTTCAATAGTTTCGAAAGTAAAGGTCTAAGATTTCGTAAACCTTAGTTTTCAAAATAAAGAGCCCTATCTCAATTTTTAAAGGTAAAACCTATGGCAATATAAAAGGGCTTTTAAATTTGGATTTTTTGGAGAAGCTTTTCTTGATAAAATAATAGGTTAAAGGGATTGACCATGTTTCAAGTGAAAAATGATTTCAAGAATATTAAACCATAAATGTTGGTACTATTTTTGTATATAAGCTTCTTCTATGAATATATTCACCAAGTAATGGATCCATAATTGTATTTTGGGGAGTAAGGGCAGAATAACCAGATAGGTTGACCCAGTAGTGAATATAAGTTAAGTAACTCCTAAATGAATAGAGTTGCATCCAGAAGGTCAGATAGACCAGAATATAGGATGCCCAAAGACTAATTTAGAAGTTTTCAGTTTAGACAGGTTCATAGTGAACCAATGAAAACTATGTTAAAAAAGAGTTATTGGTTGGGGCAAATAGGTTCATAGTGATCTCATGAAAACTATATCCGAATAAAGTTATTAACAAAAGTCAATAAGTTCCTAGTCAACCCATGAAAACTATGAGATGATAGAAGTTATTAGGGATATCAATAGGTTTAAGAGAACCCATGAAAGGATGAAGTTTTTGGTAGGGGCCAATAGGTTCTTAGTGATCCCATGAAGACTATATGGCCTGACAGATAGTCCATAAGTTTTAAATAGGTTATTAGTAAGCCCATGAAAACTAATAGGTTAATATTTACCCTAGAAACTATAACTGAGATAGATAGTCAAATAAACGGGGATGAGAAATTCAGAATAATTTACTTGTTTGCATATCATTATAATATTTTAAATTGTTATGTTTTAACCATTATGGATGGAGGAGCACAATATATGGTTACTGAAATTTTATGGATAGGATATTAATGAGGGGAAAACCCGTTCCGCTAAGCGACGTGGTCTCACTAGATATCTAAATGAGTTGAGATTTTAGGTTATTATTCATACCAGGCTTTATATCTGACTCTAAATTTATGTTTTCCCTTTAAACTCTCGGGTGCTCAATTAATTTTGAGTAGTTTGAGATTAAGGTTTTCTAGTTCCCCTTAGACAAATAAACTTTCGAAGACCTACAGAAGGCAGGATAGCTAGTAGGAGTTCTTTCATATTTTGATTCTACTGTGCTTGTTGTAAATGCAAGATTGTTTAATTTCCTATATATATACTCTGATAATCCAAAGGGGCATCTTCATATGTCCCTCATGGCATATGTTGTAATAATTATAATTTCGCCGAACATGATTCTCAAATCTGGGATTATGTAATGAATTTAAAATGATTTGAAATGGAATGTTAAAGTTGTTTAATGATTTTAAAATTTTTCCATACACATGTTTTACTGTTATATCAATGTATCTAACATTATCGTATTTGGTAACCGAGTATTAATAATTATGGATGACTATAGCATCTATGGCCGTTAGTTTTGGGCCTCCAATTAGAGGATGTTACAATCTCCATCCATAGTGGTTAAAACATAACATAATATGATGATATTCAATTATACAGTATATCCTGGATTTTCTATCCCCGTTCATTTGACTATCTGTCTCAAGTTATAGTTTCTAGGGTCACTATCACCCTATTAGTTTTTATGGGCTAACTAAGAACCTGCTACAAGCTTACGGACTATCTGTCCGGTTTCATAGTTTTCATGGGATTACTAAGAACCTACTGAGGCCTACCAATAATATCATCCAATCATAGTTTTCTTAGGATGACTATGAACCTACTGGAGTCTCCAATAACATCTCTCATGTCCTAGTTTTCATGGGCTAAGTATGAACTTATTGATTTCTATCAATAACCTCTTTCAGTTATAGTTTTCATGGGATCACTAAGAACCTATTGACCCCGACCAATAACATTTCTCAAGGCATAGTTTTTATGGGCTATAATTTCTTATAGGTGTAGAATTAGGTAACTAATATATTTCATTGCTTCCGAATGATGATTTCCCTTTCCGTAGAGTGGTCATAATAGACAAATGGACTTACAGTTAAAAAGTTACACATGTCTTAAATTTTGGAAACATAGTTGGTGGAAGGGTACTAAAGCAACAGTGGCAAAAGGGGGTTCCATCCAACCGTGGAGAAGGGGGTTACTCCAACATGGGAGAAAGGGGTTCCTCCGACTTGGGAGAAAGGGCATTCCTTGGACATTGGAGAAAGGGGTTCCTCCAACATGGGAGAAAGGGTTTCCTCTGACTTGGGAGAAAGGAGTTCCTCAGACATTGGAGAAAGGGGGTTCCACCGACATGGGAGAAAGAAGGTTCCTCCGACATTGGAGGAGGAGGGGGGTTCCATCAACATGTGAGAGAGGGGGTTCCAGCGACATTGGAGAGGGAGTTCCTCTGTCATTGGTGAAAGGGGGTTCCATCGATATGGAAGAAATGGAGTTTAGTGGCAGATTCGTAGTTAAAGTAAAACCTGCTATTTTGCTAAATAAAGTATATTATTTTCACCAACACCTATTCTTTGTCAAATGTCTATTCAGTGATGACTTCTTTAATCCCTTTCTTTTCAAAAAGACTGGCATAGTTTAAATTTTAATAATTTTAAATTATTTGCATCCCCTCAATATTTATTATATTTTAATATAATTATTAATCTTTTCTAGCTTAGAAAACTCATAATAAATAAAAAACACTTGGGGAAATCATAAAAATTCACTAAAAATCTAAATTCACATTTTATTTACCATATAAAAATTTTAGAGCAAAATTTAATATTCTATTATTTTTAATAATTGAAATATGAAATAAATGTCATTTTCACTTTAGGAAATCACAAAATATTCGTATTAATTTCGAAAATTATGAAATTAAAACTATATATCCAAAATTATATATTACACAACATATCCAAGAATTAAGTCGTTTGGAGGTCATTCCTAACTTTTTTCTCTGGAAACCTATCATAATAATTTCATAAAAATTTCAATAAATCACCATTCATGCAAACAATGGTAAAATCAACCCTATAATCATCAAGCAATATAGAATACATCAAAAATCAAAAATTTAACACATATAAATTAGATGGACACTATTATTAATCTTGTTTTGATAAAAAAGAGTTTAGATTTGAGTTGTTGATTTGATTACCCTTAGCTTTAACTTGATTCTCTAACTTTTCTTCATTTGAAAGCTTTAACAATGGCCCCTACTTTGTTTATGTTTTGTATGGATGTAAAAATGAATAAGAATACGAGGGTGGATGGTTTTTATTTAGGAAATGAACTTTATTCCTATTTTTCCCCTATCATAAATCCTCCTGCTTATGTTTAAGTTAAAATTATCTTATATGTTGATTAGTTAAGGCCTTGCCTAATTAATTATCAAATCTCATCTCCTTTTTATGCCACGCGTTATTCTTTTTAATTAATCTAAATAAATCTCTTGAATAATGTTAATGCGACGACCCAGAATTTTGAACATTTGAAAATGAAATATTTAATTGATTTTAAATATTTGAAAATTAGTTTAACTTGAATTTCGAATATAAATATGAATTTAACAATTAAATTATTGAATTTAACTTATTGAAGTTGGATAAAAATTTGAATCTTCAGTTTTAATCTGATTAAAAAATTTTCAAAGGCTTAGGAAATTCAAAGTGATAATACTGAAGATAATGGAAACTACATAATTTAATTTGAAAGTGAATTGTTTAGTTTTAAATTTATATTGTTTAAATCGTTATTTAAAAATAGCCTTCCGAGGCACAGTCTTGGAATTCGACGAAACCAGTTCCATGGGATCGTAATATTGTATTATTATCGGATCTCAATTTTCGTAATGTTTGGAGTTGTCGTTTGGCTGGTATAGAGATTTTATCACCCTTTGTGATGGGGATTCCAGACGTGATTAGTGAATATATGGATTTGCAAGGGCTTCTTTGAAGTGCCTTCGGTTCCATTCGATCCCGGAACGAACTTGTATGGACGTGTGTCTGACGTTACACTTTGAGATGTAAAGCTGGTTTCTATCAAATACATTTCTGTTGGTGGCGGAGAATTTATTCTCTTAGCTTAACACCCTTCTCTGAGACGTACGAGCTCAGAGGTTATGTAGTTGATGATTACTAATGATACATTCCCAAATTGGTAACGTGGCATACGAAGTGCTGCTGATCATTTGTTGATCAAAGCATGAATTTGTGAAAAGTTAGCTTTGTGGACGAGACTTCGTCGGACCTCCCACCCCGAAAATGGTCGAAACAGGAAAGATGCGGCTAGGTTATGAGGGTCGCGCCCTTTAGGGTATGTCATTTCCTTCTGGAAAAGGGTGGTATCATGGTATGGAGCCCAGATATTTAACCTATGTGATCGCTGCAAATCTATTACTCTTTGTGGTTGTTGCTTTGTGGTTGAGGATCCTCAGATAAAGGTCGCAAATGACCGAGGGATGGTATACTCGTGTGGTAGTTACCAGTTACAGAGGTAACCTGGCCTTGTGTTGGCAGAGAGCTGGTTATGTTCTCGGGATGTCCCTCCACAGGCGTACCCATATGGCAGTAGGAAGTTCCTTAGCCTGACCATTTGTTGGAAATCCAAAGAAACAATACGCGCCCTGTACGGTTTTAGTTGTATAACCTGCCATGGAATGTGGTGGTAACCTGCTATTGAACATGGTAGTTATAGTAGGCATACAATGATGGTTGTATGCTGGCTAAGATTAATATTATACTTTCGAAATGTTTTATGCACTATGCACTAATAATAATAATATCAAAGGATTTTGCGTATCAAGCATGTTTGACTATCATAAGGAGAAATCTCCTCCAAGTCTGCAATTGCATTGTGTGTGTGCCGGGATGCCTTATGGTAGTTTATTTTCCAAAAAGCGTTGCGAATTTCTTTTATTCCCTTTTGCTGAAGAATAACTGTTTTTAAGATCTCACACCAGTCCCATGACTGACTTGGAGTTTATTGTTCCCTTTCTAAACTCTGGGTGCCCATAATTTTCCATACGAGCAGCCTAGAGTCAGGTTTCAGTAATTCTAGAGCGAAGTCAGAAAAAGAGTTGCTATGGAGATCTAAAGGCAAGTTGGATGGCGAGATGTATAATTGTATTATGTATTATCCGCTGCGTTGGGATTGCTGTAAGTCCAGTTTTAATTTGGACTAGAGGTTGTAAATGCCTAGTGTTGAATGGTGTCGTTGTAAACTCTGATAATGTGATGTATGTAAAAATGATATAGTTCTTTGTTTTAAAGATTATTCATTTATCTATTATATTTGTTCCGCTGCGAAATGTGAGATTCTGTTGTTGTTTCTGTTTCTTCTTCTATCTTCTTCTTCTTTAACCCTAACGGTTCAGTTTTTCGGTATTCGACTGTGCGGCATTGGATACAGTGGACGTATCGATGTCGACTTTTAGAAGTCGAAAAATTAGACCGTTACAATGTGGTATCAGAGCATTTGGTTAAGCGATAACCTTGGCTCTGTTGGGTGTTACTCATTAGAGATAGAGTCAGTAGTACTCTAGAATGAGTTGAGTGTAATAATAGATATGAGCGCATATTTGTTAGTGAATATAAAAAATATATTTTATATTGTGACGATTGGTTTGTTGAGTGGTATATGGATTCTGGTCGGTATAGTCCGTACAACTCTATCGATAGGGATCTCTAAACACTCGTACAGAACAATTCGACACGATATTGTTTTAAAATAGGGTAAATGAAATGATTTTACTCAAATCTGTTTTTGTAGATAAAGGAAATAATCTTTGTAAATTATTATAGTATATGGTTGCTTGATTGTTAGAAAGTGATAATATTATTATGATTTGAACAGGAAATTGAAATCGCAACTCCAAAGTTAAGTAATAAATTCACATACAAATGGAATTTGAGAATACAAATTGTAAATGTGATTTGTAATTTGAATGGAATTCCAGAGAAATGTTTTGAAAAGAATTTGAAAATTTTGGAGATTTGGAAAGTTTAAATCCCTTTTGATTTTGAAGATGATTTTCAAAGGTTTTGGAAAAGTGTTTTGAAGGGATGAAAGCTCTAAACTCTTTTCGGTCGCTGGAAAATAACTTCGGTGATGAGTGCAGCATCATCGATGTTCATTTTCGAGTTCCCTAGAGAGAAATTGCTCCCAAATTATATTAAATTTGAGTCAAATAAAATGATGATATGGATTGAAAATGAAATTGAAATGCAATAAAATGAAATTGAATGTTGAAATTCATTTCGAATTTGTAAGTAAATAGAACTGGAATTGGAATTGAATTTGATTTGTGATAAACAAAAGCGAAGTATTAAAATGAAATTAGTAAGTGAAATTAATTGAAGAATTGACAAATTAATATGGTTTGAAATGAATTGAATCTAATATTTATAAATGAAAGATAAATTAAATTCATATAGAATTGGAAATCCAGTTTAAATATAAGTGATTATAAACCGAAATGGTGAATTGAAAATAAATTTTTGGGAATGAACAAAAGAATAAAACTGGAATTGAACCTGAATATTGAAAACCATTTTGAATTGTGCGAAATAAAATGAAGTTGTAAAATTAGTTCGAAGCGAACAAAAGATAATGAAGGTGGAAAAAAACGATTTGAGATAAAATGAATTGGAATTTGTAATAAATTAGTAAATGAAACTAATTTAAAATAGTGATATGAATCAGTTGTGAATGAAAGATAGTTGATATAATTCAAAATTCGGAAGATAAATTAAATCTAAATAGAATTGAAATTTTGAATTGAATTCAAAGGAAATTGAAAATGCAAGATTGAATGATAATGGATATATAACTTCAATAATAAAGTAAAGATGATATAAGAAGTAAGTATTCAAACTTTTGTAATGAAATATGCAAAATGATATATGAATGTTGTAATTGAATATTATGGATAGTAGAATATACAGGTATGTTATAGGAAATAGAAAAATTGGAATTGGGATTTTGAAGATAAAATTGAATTGCTCGAAAAGGTACATATTTAAATTTCTATATGAAATTTGGTGATTTTCTTGTCTAGCCGCTTGGCTTTTCATTTTATTTTTGAAATCTGGGGGCCGTGGTGCCATTTTGTAGTCGTACCGAGCTAGCCGCGCAAATGAGACGCTGGTGAAATTTTTCGAAAATTTAGGGTGTTAGAAATTTTTTTAGAAAGTTTTGAAAATTTGAAATTTGAATTTAAATTTAAATTTGAATTATTGAGAAAACAATGTTGTTTGGAAACTATGCAAGATTTTGGAAAGTTAGTTGAAATGATGATCTTTAATGAAAAGATTTGTTGGTAAGTTGAAACTGTTTGGTTTTTGGAAAATGATCAACGGGTTAAGCATCATTCTTCTTAACTAGTAATTTCGAAATTCTTTTAAGGGGGAAGGATGTGACGACCCAAAATTTTGAACATTCGAAAACGAAATATTTAATTGATTTTAAATATTTGGAAGTTAGTTTAACTTGAATTTCGAATATAAATATGAATTTGGTAATTAAATTGTCGAATTTAACTTATTGAACTTGGATAAAAATTTGAATCTTCAGTTTTAAGCTGATTAAAAATATTTCAAAGCCTTAGGAAATTCATATTGATAATACTGAAGATAATGGAAACTACAGAATATATTTGAAAGTGAATTGTTTAGTTTTGAATTTATATTGTTTAAATCGATATTTAAAAATAGCCTTCTGAGACACAGTCTCGAAATTCGACGAAACCAGTTCCATGAGATCCGTAATATGTGTTATTATCGGATTTCAATTTTCTTAATGTTTGGAGTTGTCGTTTGGCCGTACGATAAGCAAATGCGTTGAGAATTAAATCGAAAATTTAATTTAATAACTGAATTCAAAAAAAGCCATCTTCTCCATACGATCGAATTTGGGCTCGAAACCTTTTCCAAAGTGTTCGGAATAGGGGTATAACCTTATGAATGCCTGGCGGCACGCTTCGATTAGAAGTCAAAATTTTGAGTTGCAGAATCGAGACAATTTAAAATTAAAATTAAATTAAATTAATATATATATATGTCCCTTCAAATTTTTAGACCTCATCAAAACACTTGGCGTTTGATTGGCAACACGTGTTACATGTTTCTACAAGCGTTCAAGAGAAGATTTCTCGTGCTTAATAAAAAAAGAAACGAAAGCATTTTTTTCCTCTTCATTCAAATGAAAGGAAAAATATCAGAGCTTCAAAATGAAAATTAAATGGCCGTTTTCTTCTGAAAACTTGAAATAAAAAAAATTCAAAAAAAAATAACCGATCCCCTTTGAATCAAAACGAATAAAACACTGCAGTTCTTTCTCTTCAATCAAGCCGAGTTTTTCCCCTTTTTCATTTATCAAACTCGAAAAAAAACAGACGAAATCATGGCCGCTTCCCATTTCTTCCAGGCCGAGTTTGAATTCATCGTCAGGAATAAGCGCTCACGAGCGCGAGGGTGGTGATGCTCGTGGCGACTGGAGGCGATTGGTTGGGTTTCGCGATGTTCGTGGATGTGTGGGTGAAGTGCGAATGGGTGCGGCGGCGCAATGTCGAGGGGTACGAAATTCGAAGGGAAGCTCGTTCGCGAGGCTGAGGAGATGGCGTCTTCGAGTTCGAAGTCGAGGCAGTGGCAAGGATGGAATGGTTGCATGCTTTAGATTGAGGCTGGGGTTTGCTTCGATACGATAGTGGGGTCAATATCTAAAAGGAAAAAAGTCAAATTGGAAATGGATTGCGAACGAAGTCGCAAAGGTGAGATCTACTCACTCAAAATAATAATTGAATATTTCAGCTATTGATTGATTATTGAATTATGATAGTTAAATTTAAAATTGTTGATTGTCTGCTTGGATGATAAATTATTATTAGTTGTATTGGAATAGACCATATGCGTCGCATAATAGTGGATGATATTATATTAGAACCCATATACCGCGATATTCCACCTCAAAGTGGAATTGGTATTTAATTGTTGTGCTAACATCTATGGATGCAGGAAACAGGTTGGAGGGATCCAACTGGATTCCTCACATATTTGAATTGGTTTCAATATTGCGTGTTGACTATTTAAAATCTGCGTGTTATTATTTGTGATTGAAACCGTTGAAGGCAATAATTTAGCCGAATATATTTTTGTATCATAGGATACCAGAAATAAATAAAAAATGGATTTTGAAATTTGGGTAGAAATTTATAATAAATTCATTCAAAAGAATTGGGTGAATTTAAAAGAAGAAATTTAAATGGATAAAGTTTTATTTTGAAAACTTATTAAATAAATTCCAAAATATGGGAAAAGTTAATAAATGGATTTCGTGTAATATTATTTAATAGTTGAAGAATTTATTTAAAATACGGATTTTAAATATTTGAAAGAGAGGAATTTATTTCAAAAGGAAATATATTTAGAAATTTAATTTGGGATTTAATTTGGACTTAAAATAAATTTTAGGAATTGATTTGGAAATTTGATTGGTGTTTTTGAAATAAATTGGGAAATCGATTTGAAATTAATTTGGTATTAAAAATAAACCTTTGGGAAATTGATATGAAAATTTATTTGTTGTTTGAAATAAATTTAGAAATAAATTTGAAAATTGATTTGCTATTTGAAATAAATTTGGAAATCAATTTGGAAATTGATTTGGTGTTGAAAGTGAATATTTGGGAATCGATTTGAAAATCGTATGTGTGTGGATATTTGAAAATTTAAAATTCACAATAGGAATTTTATAAAAGAAAGGGAAATTTGTTTCAAAAATAAATATTGTTTTATTTTTAAAAGTGTGGAAAGAAATTTACGGATTTGAAACTTAAATTTAAAAATAAATCCAGAAGGATTTATTAATTGATTAAAAAATGATCAATTTTGAAAAGGAAGGTGTATTTTCCTTGAAAAGCCAAGTATGTCTGTAAAATAGCTTTTGAAATATAAATTAAAAGTTCTAGGGTTTGTTTTAAAAGAATATTTTGGAGAAATTATTTTCTTTAAGTTATTTTGTAAATCTTTAAAGTAATGATTTATTTAATTAATTGTGGAAGTAATGATTTAAATATTTAATTGATACTGGTTTTAGAAATTGAATATTTAAATAGTTATATCCTATCTATTAATTTTATTTAAAAATTAGTTTGGACTTGAATTTTTATATGAGACATTAGTATAATATTTTCATAACTAATATTTAAGCAAGTGTTTCAAAATAGTTTTATTTTAAATATCTCTAAGTATATTTCGATAAGCATTTTAAATTATTTTAAAATATTTGAACTTGGCAGATTTTCAGTGGAAATGAATAAATATTTGAAAATGTTTTCCGCGTAAGGAAAAATGATTTGAAATTGTTTTCAAAGTATTGAACTGCGAAAAGTGATTTGAAATTTGTTCTCAAATAGTTGAAGTGCTAAAATTTTATCTTGTGAAGATATTTTTGAAAATAAATAATTGGGAAATTTTATTTACATCTTGGTGATTGTTGTGAATGTTGATTGATAGTTAAATAACCGACTATCAATATTGGCCTTTTAATGACATTTGAATTTCGATGCGAGCGGGGTCGGATTCCAAGTGGATATCCGAAAGCCACAACGAACCTTTGTGATTGTGATGGATCTTAAAGTAGAAATTTGTTGCGATATTTTTGAAATCTGATTGAACACTTATTTTAAAAAAAATAAGCGCTCATTATTCGGATTAGCCAGGAGAGGACTTTGTGTCATAAAACCCATTCCGAATAATGATACGACGAAATGGGATTGCATTTGAAGATGGTGTTGAAGACCCGGTATTTTCAAAAACGAAACGATTACCTGTCGAATGTCTCTGCATCGGGTTGCTCCAGTACAGAGATTTTATCACCCTTTGTGATTGGGGATTCTAGACGTGATTAGTGAATATCCGGATTTGTAAGGGCTTCGTTGAAGTGCCTTCGGTTTCATTCGATCCCAGAACGGACTTGTATGGATGTGTGTCTGACGTTACACTTTTAGATGTAAAGCTGGTTTCTATCAAATACATTTCTATTGGTGGCGAAGAATTTATTCTCTTAGCTTAACACCCTTCTCTGAGACGTACGAGCTCAGAGGTTATGTAGTTGATGGTTACTAGTGATACATTCCCAAATTGGTAATGTGGCATACGAAGTGCTGCTGATCGTTTGTTGATCAAAGCATGATTTTGTGAAAAGTTAGCTTTGTGGACGAGACTCGTCGGACCTCACACCTCGAAAATGGTCGAAACAGGAAAGATGCAGCAAGGTTATGAGGGTCGCGCCCTTTAGCGTATGCCATTTTCTTTTGGAAAAGAGTGGTATCATGGTATGGAGCCCAGATATTTAACCTATGTGGTTGCTGTAAATCTATTACTCTTTGTGGTTGAGGATCCTTGGATAAAGGTCGCAAACGACCGGGGGATGGCATACTCGTGTAGTAGTTACCTAGTTACAGAGGTAACCCGGCCTTGCATTAGTAGAGAGCTGGTTAAGTTCTCGGGACGTCCCTCTAGAGGCATACCCATGCGGCAATAGGAAGTTCCTTAGCCTGACCATTTGTTGGAAATCCGAAGAAACAATACGCGCCCTGTACGGTTTTAGTTGTATAACCTGCCATGGAATGTGGTGGTAACCTGCTATTAAACATGGTAGCTATAGTAGGCATACAATAATGGTTGTATGCTGGCTAAGATTAATATTATACTTTCGAAATGTTTTCTGCACTATGCACTAATAATAATAATATCAAAGGATTTTGCGTATCAAGCATGTTTGACTATCATAAGGAGAAATCTCCCCCAAGTCTGCGATTGCATTGTGTGTGTGCCGGGAGGCCTTATGGTAGTTTTATTTTCCAAAAAGCATTGCGAATTTCTTTTATTCCCTTTTGTTGAAGAATAAATATTTTTAAGATCTAACACCAGTCCCAAGACTGACCTGGAGTTTATTGTTCCCTTTCTAAACTCTGGGTGCCCATAATTTTCCACATGGGCAGCCTAGAGTCAGGTTTCTGTTATTCTAGAGCGAAGTCAGAAAAAGAGTTGCTATGTAGATCTAAAGGCAAGTTGGATGGCAAGACGTATACTTGTACTATGTATTATCCGCTGCGTTGGGATTGTTGTAAGTCCAGTTTTAATTTGGATTAGAGGTTGTAAATGCCTAGTGTTGAATGGTGTCATTGTAAACTCTGATAATGTGATGTATGTAAAACTGATGTAGTTCTTTGTTTTAAAGGTTATTCATTTATCTATTATATTTGTTCCGCTGCGAAATGTGAGATTCTGTTGTTGTTTCTGTTTCTTCTTCTATCTTCTTCTTCTTTAACCCTAACAGTTCAGTTTTCCGACATTCGACTGTGCGGCATTGGATATAGTGGACGTATCCATGTCGACTTTCGAAAGTCGAAAAATTAAACCGTTACAGTTAAGAAAAAATTAGGGGTGTTACAATCGACATGATTAGGATTGCCAATGGGGTAGAGCTACTAGTTGTAGTATTAGATCTATTCGGTTTCATATGCATGTTGGTGTGATTGGAGAAGTCTAAAGCATAGGGGATGTTCCTACTAGTTCGCACAATCTCATTTCTTTTTATCGGTTGGACCATCGTGGTTGCACTTATGAGACTCGAGGTGGAGTTTTGAGAGTGGAGAAGGCTTGTAATATTGTTGGTGAGAGGGGTATTAAATGATGGAAATGTTTATAGATTGGTTGGTCATGTGGTCCATAGTAAAAAGCAAGAGACGGTTAAAGAGTCTAGTCCAAAATCGTGCGGTGTATCTCGTATAAGGGGATGTATTACTTGTAGGCGGTGGTAGCAGTTTGTGATTTGGTGCGATTGAGAAGAATAGAGAGGTGATTGATTTGAAGATGTTTGGCTTTTGTGTTTTATTCGGTGGGTCACTCTTTTATTTTTTTCTTTGAAGAGCCATTTTGGTTGAAGGTGGATATGTTGATACACGAAGATTTTGATCAATGACAATGAGCTTCAACAAATAGGAAGAGAATGCAAAAGCTAGAAGAAGATAGATGAAGACCAAAGTATAAACATTAGTATGATTTTCTATGTGTCTTAGTCTAGATTATTTTTTAAAATCTATCCTCAAGAGATTTGCACGAACATTAGAATACATTCATAAAAACTTCATTCACATGTTCACTGTGCATACTTTTATACTTCAGTCGACTGAACAGACATGGCCAGTCGACTGAAACTGTACACATATACAAAATTGCACAGTTTCAGTCGAATGAATTACCTGTGCTGTCGACTGAAAATGTTCCTGAAAATTTTTCTTTGTATTTTCAGTCGACTGAATCTCCTGCTCGGTCGACTGAATTTAAACCTGCGAATTTTCTCTGAAAAGACACCTTCTTCTTCCCAAGAGTTGCAACCATTCATTAATGGAAATGGAAGCATCTCTTGTTTGCAACCTTTGACAACTTATGCACCTCTTCTACAAGTATATATACATGATTCTAACATCATTTAATTCACTGAATTCTCTTGCTTTAATCTTACTATTCTCTTGTTCATATTCTTTAGATATTCTCAAAGCAATCACCAATCTATTGCTTGAATCACTATTTTTGTTTATAACATTCTTTTGATTCATAGAAATTAACATTCCTAAATCTTCACAAACACATTGCATACTCTCGAGGATAAAATTATAGGAATATTGTACTACATTAGACTCATTAGTGTTGACAAGAACACAACAAGTCGAATATTGTATTTTAGTAATTGGGTTGAAGTCCTCTTCGGTAGTTGAGGCAAGAAATCCCGTTCGGTTGTTCGGGTAAGTTGTAAACCTATTCCTCCGGGTGAAGTAAGGGTGTTAGTTAGTGAAATTCCTAAGTGAAGCTTAGGGACTGGACATAGGACGAGAGGTCCGAACCACTATAAAATCCTGGTGTCTCCTTGCATTTACCTACTTTATATACCTAGACTATTTCATTATTCCATATTACACGATCCTACCGCATAGCCCCCTCTTTCAATTGGTATCAGAGCTTGGCCGTCCTATAACCATAACACCGTTATTAGACATATTGGTAATATGGAAAATAACGCAAGCACAAGCACAACATCTGCTTATAGTTCTACATTTCCGGAAGGACAATCCACCCAAAGAGCTCCTCTATTCAATGGACTAAACTATAACTATTGGGCTACAAGGATGAGAATTTATATGCAAGCAACAAGTTTCGAAGCCTGGAATGCTACTCAAGCAGAGTTCATTGTACCTACAACTGATTATCCTACATGGACACAAACTTAAAAGAATGAAGCAAGTGCAAATGCTAAAGCTATGAATATGCTTTTTTGCGCCCTGGATAGAAATGAATTCAACCGTGTTAGCATATGTACTACTGCATATCAGATATGGGAAACACTTAAAGTCATACATGAAGGCACAAACAAGGTTAAACAAACAAAGATATCCATGTTGAAGAATCAATTCCAAAACTTTAGAATGCGACAAAATGAATCCATCAATGACATGTACTCAAGATCTCAAGACATTCATCATGCTCTAATCGGACTAGGAGAAAGATACACATACTTTGACATTGTGTCTAAAATTCTAAATTCACTCACTGATGAATGGGAGAGAAAAGTACTAGCAATCGAGGAAGCAAATGATTTATCTACAATGAAACCAGAAGAATTGATTGGAAATCTTATGTCGTATGAAGTAAATATGCAAGCTAAAAAGGATCAAGCTCAAGAAAGAAAGAATATTGCTTTTCATGCGGAAAAGGAAGAATCAGAGTCTGAAGATGAGGATCTAGCATTTATAGCCAAAAATTTTAAGAAATTCCTAAAGTATAGAAAAGGAAACAAAAACGGATTCAAAAAGAATTTCTTGAACAAACCATCATCCTCAAATATAGAATGCTTCAATTGTCATAAGAAAGGACATATGCAAAAAGATTGTCAAGAACAAATGAAGGAAAATCAGAAAAACTTCAACAACAAAAACAAGAAGGATAAATTCAAAAAGAAGGCATTTTCTGTAACATGGGACGATTCAGATTCATCATCATCCGAAAGTGATAGTGATAGCGACAATGAACAAGCAAATGTATGCTTCATGGCTCAAGAATCTGAGGTCCTACCTAAAAATAAGAAATGGATATTAGATAGTGGTTGTTCAAAACACATGACCGGAGACAAAGATATGCTTACAAACATCACATACTTTGATGGTGGCTCGGTTACCTTCATAGACAATTCAAAAGGCTATATCATTGGCAAAGGAGATGTGAACAATTACGGTACATCAAATTTACCTTTTATAACAATGTTTCATTAGTTGAAAATTTAAAACATAATCTACTTAGCATAAGTCAATTATGTGACAAAGGTTTTAAAATAACTTTCTCGAATAATAAATGTAGTATTTTTGATCAAAACCAAAATCTTATTTTTGAAGGAAATAGAGATAGAAATATTTATGTTTTAAATATGAATATTAATCATAATTCAAGTATGTGTTTACTTGCCAAAGATAATGATCCTTGGTTATGGCACAAAAGATTTTATCGTATAAATTTTAAAACTATTAGAAAACTTTCTAAAAATGAACTAGTAAGAGGATTACCCAAAATAAATTTTAAAATAAATAATTTTTGTGATGATTGTCAAAAAGGAAAATTAACGAAATCATCTTTTAAATCTAAGAAAAATATTTCAACTTTACAACCATTAGAATTACTACATATGGATTTATTCGGACCAACACAAGTTCAATCCATTACTAATAGTCGATACGAATTTGTAATTGTTGATGATTTTTCAAGATATACATGGACTACTTTTATGAAAAATAAGAGCGACACTTTTGAGCATTTTAAAACATTTGTCAAAAGAATTCAAAACATTAAAGATTTGAAAATTAAAAATATTCGAAGTGATCATGGAGGCGAATTCGAAAATGAAGTTTTTGAAACATTTTGTAAAAGAAAGGAATTAATCATAATTTTTCTTTTCCTAGAACTCCTCAACAAAATGGAGTTTTAGAAAGAAAGAATAGAACATTACAAGAATGCACAAGAACATTGTTAAATGGGTGTTCTCTACCAAAACATTTTTGGGCAGAAGCAGTTGCTACTGCATGTTATGTATTAAATAGAATTTCAATTAGACCTTTAACTAAAAATACTTCTTATGAACTATTCAATAATAAAAAACCAAATATATCTTATTTTAAAATATTTGGATCAAAATGTTTTATTTTAAATGCAAAAGATCAACTAGGAAAATTCGATTCAAAAGCTGATGAAGGAATTTTCGTAGGATATTCTGAACGAAATAAAGCATATCGAGTATTTAATAAACGAACAAACTTAATTGAAGAAACTCTACATATATCTTTTGATGAAAACTTTAATAAAAATTTAAATATAAAAGATGATGAAGAATTAATAAATATAGAAGAAATAAACCCTGAAAATAATAGTGAACTAAGATCTCCTCCTAGAATATTACGAGATCATCCAACTCAAAATATAATAGGAGAAATAAATTCTCAAGTTAGAACAAGAAATCAACTAAATCAAATGAGTCATGTGGATTTCATTTCATCTATAGAACCTAAAAATCCAAAAGAAGCATCAACAGATGATTATTGGATTATCACAATGCAAGAAGAAATAAATCAATTTGAACGTAACAATGTTTGGGAGTTAGTTCCCTGTCCGAATAATCAATCAGTAATTGGAACAAAATGGATTTACAAAAATAAAGTAGATGAACAAGGTAATATAACAAGGAATAAAGCAACATTAGTAGCACAAGGGTATAATCAAGAAGAAGGTATTGATTTTGAAGAAACATTTGCTCCTGTTGCAAGATTGGAAGCAATACGTATACTATTAGCCTTTGCTTGTTTTCACAATTTTAAACTTTACCAAATGGATGTTAAAAGTGCATTTTTAAATGGTTTTATTAAAGAAAATGTATATGTAGAAAAACCTCCGTTATTTATACATGAAAAATATCCGGATCATGTATTTAAATTAAAGAAAGCACTATACGGTCTTAAACAAGCTCCTCGTGGTTGGTATGAAAGACTTAAAAGTTATTTATTAAACTCAGGATTTAAAATTGGAAAAGTAGATCAAACACTTTTTATTAAAAATACTGCCAAAGATATTTTAATAATTCAAATATATGTAGATGATATTATTTTTGGTTCAACAAATGAAAATTTGTGTAAAGAATTTTCAGATATAATGACTAATGAGTTCGAAATGTCTCATATGGGAGAACTATCATATTTTCTCGGACTTCAAATCAAACAATTAACAAATGGAATTTTTATAAACCAAGAAAAATATTGTGATAATTTAATAAAACGATTTGGTATGGAAAACACTTCTGCTAAACCTACTCCTATGAGTACCACTACACATCTCGATCGAGATGAAAATGGCAAAAGTGTAGATCAAAAATTGTTTAGAAGTATGATAGGTTCTTTGCTCTATTTAACCGCTAGTAGACCTGACATAATGATGAGTGTTTGTTTATGTGCACGTTTTCAACCCGATCCTAAAGATTCACACTTAAGAGCAGTAAAACGAATAATGCGATATCTTAACCAAACTAAAGATTTCGGTCTTTTCTATCCAAAGGAATGTTCGTTTGACTTAGTTTCATTCAGTGATGCTGATTTTGGTGGATCCCGAACGGATAGAAAAAGTACAAGTGGTACTTGCCATTTCATTGGAAAATCACTTGTGTCTTGGTTTAGTAAGAAACAAAATTGTGTCTCACTTTCCACATGCGAAGCAGAGTATATATCAGCTGCTTTAGCTTGCACACAAGTTATATATATGCAACAAACACTTAAAGATTTTAATATAAATTTAACAAATTCTACAATATATTGTGATAATACAAGTACCATAAACTTATCTAAAAATCCTGTTAATCACTCTCATACAAAACATATAGATATTCGCCACCATCTTTTACGAGACAATATCGAAAAAGAAATAATTAATTTAGAACATATTTCTACCGAAAATCAAATTGCCGATATATTTACTAAACCTCTATTAGAAAACTCCTTTATAAAACTTCGACGAGAATTAGGTATAATATCCTTTAAAGATATCAATTAAATATAATTTTAAAATATTCAATCATTTCAGTCAACTAAAAAAATCTGTTCAGTCGACTGAATGAAAATATACAATATTTTTCAGAAATGTTATATGTTACATTATGTAATTTTTAAACCACACGTTTTAAAACTGAATTATTAATATGAACCATAATTTTCTATCAACATTCTCCTAACCACTAAATCATTGTGCGGTTACAAATTTTAAAATAAATTATAACCTTTAGTTATTTAGTAAAGCTCGACTATAAATAAACTCAAATTTTTTTATTTTTTTCACATCTCGATCTTACAATTAAAAGCTTAATCAAATTTCAATACAAAATGTCGTCAAACAACTCCTTCTCTCCAATCAATATCACCTCGTCAGTTGATAACACTCCAACATCGCCAAAACTTCCCACACCAACACCAGCACATGAGCCGGTTTACAAATGGGAAAATTATCGTACTGGTTTCACACCAGAATCTAAAAAGGCAAAACGAGGACTATTTATTTCCCCTGACACAAAAAGAAAGATTGATGAAATTCATCACTTTCAACAACAACAAATAGATCTTCAACGAGAGCTATACTTCGAGCAAAAAGTTACGGCAAGACGTTTGAGTTTTCTAGAACAAATCGGTTTACGCTTCTGTGGATCAAAGAAGAACGAAGTGGCTGAACCCCTGCCTCGCCCTGTTAGCTCACTTGATCCATCTTCATCTTATCATACACCAGTTGATCCTGTGAATCCTTGGATGTCTCCTAAGACTCCTCAATATAGTCCAAATTCATGGGCTATAAATTACATGAAGAATGAAGGAAAGAAGACTCCAAGTCCATCCCCAAAGAAATAGTTGAATTTTGAAATATTTATATCAATATTTTTGTAACTATTCCTTTAAATAAATTGTTTAATTTCAACAATTAACTGAAACAACAACATTGCATGTTTCAGTCGACTGGATTCCTCTGCTTAGTCGACTGAAAATATGACAGAAAATAATATATGCAAAGTTCAGTCGACTGGAAACATCTGCACAGTTGACTGAAAATTCAACAGAAAATTTCAGCAACAAAATTCAGTCGACTGAATGTACTGCTCAGTCGACTGAATCTATCACAGAACACTTCGGCCTTTGATTCAGTCGACTGGACAGAATTTTCAGTCGACTGAACGCTGCTTCCCAGGCAGAATTTCCCCTTTTAACCACCAAAAATTACCATACCTATTCACTTTTACGTCCTACAAACCTTCTTCCCCAAATCTATTCGAAACCCTAGCTCTCAAATTCCTCAAAATCAAATCAATTCTCACCAAAATGGCACCAAAAAGATCAAGAGCCTCATCTTCTTCATCCTCCGAGCCAATTGATGCTCAATTAGCACAATGGCTTTATGATGGAACCGCTGTCACTCGATGGAACAAGATGAAGAATTCTCGAATTTTTGAGCATTCTTTCATTGATTTTCAAAGCTTTCAAACCTACAACCTTCAAGCATTAACAGATCCGACAGGTTTGACTCCACTTCTAGATTTGAAAAGAAATGATCATGCCATTAATCATGCAATGGTAAAATTATTTTATGCTAATCTTAATCTTGGACACCAAACTCCAAGAAATCCAAACAATAGTGTTTGGAGTATGGTGTGTGGAAAGAAAGTTTGGTTCTCCTCGGATAGAATAGCACACATTTTAGAATCCTCAAATGTTGGAAGAAAGCTCGAGGAGATAGATTTCAATCCACACATTCGTGACAACATCAACCATCGATTTATGGAGGATAATATCAACTTTAGGGATTTTAAGTCCACCTCCCTTCGACCTATGGCAAGAATTCTCCATAAAGCCCTAATGAGAACAATTACACCTCGTACGGGATCGTACGAAATTGTCTACCAAAATAACTATCGAGCACTATATGCTATTTTTGGCAATATACAAGTTAATTGGGTACAGCTTATTCTTGATGAGTTTCTCACTTTCAACAATGGCAAAATGCGCACTATTTGCTTTGGAGAGTACATCATGCAACTTCTCCTAAATGTCGATACGCCATTACCTGAATCAGAGAATACAATGATCCATCAGATTAACCATCGGACCATAAGCCTAATGCAACTCCCATCTCGACCTCCTCGCATAATATCACTTGCCAAATGGGAAGCAAGGCATCAAGAACAACAACAACAACAACCTCCTCAACCTCGCCACGAAGAACATCTCGAGCAAGATGATGAAATTCGTCTTGTTGACCGAAGCTTCACTACCAACCAATCCTTGGGGATATTGTCAAGAAATCAACAAACTCTTGACACTCGTCTTAAAAAGGTAGATCATAAGCTTGATAAAATCAAAGGATTCTTCAACAAGCTTTGGGATGCAATCTCATGCTCAAGCACCACTACTGCTTCAACGTTTCGCGGCAAACATCCGACACCCACGTTTACATGGACGACATCCGAAGAGCATACAAGTAGCAGCGCAAGCAAAGCTAGTTGTGGCCAAGGAGGAAGAGCACCTAGACCACCAATAGAAGGACCCGTCATACGTGAACCAACTGGAAGGGAAGGTTCATATGACTGGGATAAGGATGAGTGATTTTGTTGTTTTGATGTCTATTTTTAAACTTTCTAATGGCTTGTATAAATAGCTATTTTATGCTTGTCTGTCATAACATTTTTATTTCTCTTAGTTCATGCTTATATCCTCTATGATTTAGTGATTGTTTTGATATATTATTACTACTGTTAGTTCTTCCTTTTTGTCGATGACAAAGGGGGAGAAAATCTGTGGTACTAACTTTGTTTTGTAGAAAAGATAGTGCATACATTCAGTGGGAGAAAGTAAGTATATACATCTCTACAAAAGTATTGTCATCGATCAAAAAGGGGGAGAATGTTGATACACGAAGATTTTGATCAATGACAATGAGCTTCAACAAATAGGAAGAGAATGCAAAAGCTAGAAGAAGATAGATGAAGACCAAAGTATAAACATTAGTATGATTTTCTATGTGTCTTAGTCTAGATTATTTGTTAAAATCTATCCTCAAGAGATTTGCACGAACAGTAGAACACATTCATAAAAACTTCATTCACATGTTCACTGTGCATACTTTTATACTTCAGTCGACTGAACAGACATGGCCAGTCAACTGAAACTGTACACATAAACAAAATTGCACAGTTTCAGTCGATTGAATTACCTGTGCAGTCGACTGAAATTGTTCCTGAAAATTTTTCTTTGTATTTTCAGTTGACCGAATCTCCTGCTCAGTCGACTGAATTTAAACCTGCGAATTTTCTCTGAAAAGACACCTTCTTCTTCCCAAGAGTTGCAACCATTCATCAATGGAAATGGAAGCATCTCTTGTTTGCAACCTTTGACAACTTATGCACCTCTTCTAAAGTATATATACATGATTCTAACATCATTTAATTCACCGAATTCTCTTGCTTTAATCTTACTATTCTCTCGTTCATATTCTCTAGATATTCTCAAAGCAATCACCAATCTATTACTTGAATCACTGTTTTTGTTTATAACATTCTTTTGATTCATAGCAATTAACATTCCTAAATCTTCACAAACACATTGCATACTCTCGAGGATAAGATTATAGGAATATTGGACTACATTAGACTCATTAGTGTTGACAAGAACACAACAAGTCGAATATTGTATTTTAGTAATTGGGTTGAAGTCCTCTTCGGTAGTTGAGGCAAGAAATCCCGTTCGGTTGTTCGGGTAAGTTGTAAACCTATTCCTCCGGGTGAAGTGAGGGTGTTAGTTAGTGAAATTCCTAAGTGAAGCTTAGGGACTGGACGTAGGACGAGAGGTCCGAACCAGTATAAAATCCTGGTGTCTCCTTGCATTTACCTACTTTATATACCTAGACTATTTCATTATTCCATATTACACGATCCTACCGCATAGTCCCCTCTTTCGGGATATCGAGTGTATGTTGAAGATATTTGATTTTGCATCATGGTGAAGTGTTAAATTTTTAGTGATGCAAAATCACATTTAGAATGATATAAAAATACAAAAGAAAGAAGAAGAAAATATGGTTTCCTTAATTAATAGACATATTTGATGGTATTTGTTTCTCTTTCTAATTGGCTGACCAAATTATTTTTTGCCATATAATATTAACTTGGGCATTAAGTAATTGATTGTTATAAATAGTGCCTAAAAGAGAGAGTGGAAAAGTGTGGAAAAATATTTGGTGTTTTCCTCTTCTTCCATCTTTTTTTTTCTTCTCCAAACACTAAGAAGCCATTGTTATAGAGATCAAGACCCCTTCTCACTTAGGTTATTACTTCTGTTTTTATTTTGTTTACTTTTATTTGGTGGATTAATTGTAAACAATTATTTTGAGAATCAATATAAATGGTTGTTGGATGGAATCTTGTGTGTTGGTTCTCTTGATTTCTTTGTGTCTTAGAACTATCTTCACCATTAATTATCTTAAAATATTATTATTTTCATTCAATATTATCCCTTTGTATTTGGATGATATACGATTCTAAGATCGCCTTCCATAATATTTTCATCCTCTATTAGGTTGGCGCAACCAAAATCCTAAAATTGAATTACTTACATTAAACATATATGATTATAAAATCCTTAGGAGTAACGCTTCATTGACCGTAGTTATGAATGTATTCACAACCACAAGGTTGAATCAATATAAGAAATATTAACTTCTTAAATGTTTCTAGTCAAGATATATCGAGACAAAGACTCAGATACATCCGTTGAGACTAGTGTATGTAATGATCTTCCTGCTATGGATGATGATTTACTCATGGCCGTTGGAAGACACCAACGGGTTACGTACTTGTGATTGTTTGAAATGGCCACCAATTTTTTTCTATAGGTTAATATAACTAAGTCAAAATTAAAAAATTTATCGTAGCAACGTACAAATAGTCTTTTGAGTTCGGTATTATCAATCTAACATAGCCACTATATACTTTGATTATGTTTAAATACTTGGCATGATGACCTTGTTACAGCCATAGTTGGGTATATATTGAACTAGCTGAAGTGAAACACTACCAAAAGAGTTTTTTTCTGCCTGGTTGTAGAATATTAGTATCAACGTAATTGGTATTCGATGTAGAAGTCTCAATCTAATGTAAATCGCTTAATCGATAAATATTATCAGATTGAATCAAGAACTTTAAATTTGACTATGCTATTAAATATATTTATTGATATAGTTGTTGATCTTAGATCAAACTCAAAATATCTAATTGATATAGTGATGGTGATAGGAATATGCATACAAAATATCATTACTAGATGAACTTATTACATATTAGAATTAGGATTTTGCCTAAATGATCCATGAGAATTGAATTTTGTCTAGTACTGTACTTTAGCAAAAATGTGCATCGGTTTCACTATTTAAATTTCTGAATTCGACTGATAGAAAATTTAACCTATAAATGTTACAAATTAACAATAAATTAATGCGCATGTTGTACTAATATTTTATAAGAGTTTTAATTATTTATTTGAAGCTTAAACTGGTCTGAACAATGTATACTGTATATCTGTTCAATTGGTTAAGGAGCTAGAATTAAATAGTTTAAATAATGATTCAAAGAGGAGTCAAATGGGCCATTAACCATTCTAAGTCAATGCCAAGGTCGGCCGTGCATATTCAAATGGGAAGATTATGCTAGGTCGTCTAAGGTTAGAGGAAAAGGAGGAGGAAAAGGTGCATTTATTTTTCTATAAATTATATAACTTCCACTTATTTTTTTAACACGCTTTTCTGATAGCTCTCTAACCCATGAAATCCAATTAGTGAAGCCAAATTATCATATTTGTAAATTGAAACTAAGGAGGAAAACATGAGGCTCCATAAGGAAATACCAATAATTGATGTGTTCAGCTTTCGATGAAACATCTACGATGAAGGGTATTATCATTGATTCCATAATTATGCATGCATGTATGTAACGACCCGTAAATTTAACCGGTTTTATTAACGTATTAATTTAAATTTTTGTGGGAACTTAAATGATAAAATTTTAAAATAAAATTTTATATTTGAAATGCGTCCAGTAAAACATAGCAACTGGTAAATTTCCGTCCGAAAATATGAAAGTTTATTTCGCGCGTAAATTTACTTCAATTTAATTAGTTAAAAAGCGATGAAAATAAAACATTTTCAAAACCAAATTATTTTTACATAAAAAAATTCTAAAACATCTTTTGAGCAAGTTGTCAGTTTGTCGTTTTTTCAAATTCAGACATCTTTGGCTCCGTCGATCTTATTTTTCTGCGATTTTTATGCATTTTCCGCTAGTACAAAAATTCGAATTTTTATAATTCGATCGTACCACCGATATCTGTATATCGTTTTGAACATTTCGTCGTGCTGATCTCTGCGGTATATTCAATTCTGTGTTTCGAGTTATGGTACGCAGCGAAATCGGCGAGAAATGATTTCGTTCCGGTATCGATTTTTAAACCTTTTGGTTTTCCTTACTTTTTAATATTCCACGTTTAAAAAAGTTGAATAGTCATCAGCTTTAAATTTTGCCTTGGATTCAAGCACACTTTTATTTTATCTCGTTTCAAAAAAAAAAATTACGTTCAAAGGCAAAAAGGTGAGAAGGTGTACTGTTTCATTTCTCCCTTTCAGTGTGTTCTCACCTCCACAGCTAATTCATGTTCCTTCTGAAACAAAGAAAAATGGATGACCTTCCCCTTTGTTCTCTTCCTCTTTACCTCGCGCGTAGCCTCCATCATTCTTCCCACCGCTCTCTCTCCTCCATCAACCCATGCAAGCCACGTCAGCAGGCCATCGAAGCCATCTCGCAACCACCTTCTCCCGCCGAGCACACACGCGGCCTTTCCCGTCCACCGCCTTCATCCGCCCCTCCTCACAGCCCACATCTGCCGACCATCTCCCTCCCTTTCTCCGAGCACTTGAATCCTTGCTTTCTACTTTCCCTCTCCAACATATTATATTTATTGAAAAGGTACTTATATATATTGGTTACATATTATCTATATACTGCATATGGTTATGTATTTACAGTGTTTTATAAAGTATAAATCATATTATATTATATAAGTTTGTACACGCTTTTGTTATCGGTTATATATTACTATGTCAGTAATAGGGTTAGTTTAGGAAGTGATTTTAGGCACTATGTGCATATATTATAAAAAGATTTTACCGTATGTCAGCTCTATGTGTGTTAATGTATAATTACATATATATGACTTACAGTTTATTATATGGTGTCGGAGATATTTTTGTTCGTATCAGTGTTATAGTTATATAAAAGAAACAGTACTATATACTATATGTATTAACTTGGATCATAATTCATTAGATTTGAACATGATAATTACATTTCAATCTGTAAGTCCTTTTTTTCCAATATTTGTTATATTTTTGTTGTGCTGTTGGTGCTGTGAAGCATTTAGTAATATATGCTTTTAAATCATATGGGTATGTATACGCATCTTATACTTTTCAAATGAATGTGTTATTGATTTGACAGTGCTATGTTAAAAGTACTTTTATATATATTGAACAGCTTGCATACATTGTTTGCACTTATATTTATATATTTGCAGTCTGCAATTTTCATATATATGACTATATTTTTAAAAAATTGTATTTTCATCTTGTCATTTGTAGCAGGTTGTCTTATATTTTAACAGATTTGTATATATTATTATATCATCAGTGTTTGGTTCATATAAACTGTATTATATGTTAATTTTATAAGTTATAAAATGTTGTTTGTGAATGCATGGTCTGCACAGTTATTATGTATACAACGTTCCTATGCCTAGTTGTGAGTTATATGACCAACGGTATTATGTTTATGATTTAGTAGGTAAGTACATAATAGTTTTTTTGTGAGTTTATATATTTGTTTAAATATAGAATATGACTTTATATATATAGTTACATATATAAGTTCACTCATATCATTTATCGTCATTGATCCAGTTTTGATTAGACTTCGTCGATTCCCATTTATCAGCTTGACCGTCAAAATTCGTGCCCATTTCGCTTTGCTTTGGAATTCGTAGTTTGCTTCGCTGTCAAACTTCTCTGACTTCGAAAGGTGAGCAATCACTCACGATTAATATTCTTTTATTTATTAAATTTGATTTCAATCGGAACGACAATTGAAATATACTGCTGTTATTTATTGCACTGTTATTTATGTATCAGTTCACCTTTGA
Organism: Allium cepa; assembly: GCA_030765085.1. Lineage (NCBI taxonomy): Eukaryota > Viridiplantae > Streptophyta > Magnoliopsida > Asparagales > Amaryllidaceae > Allium > Allium cepa. The sequence continues at coordinate 174,464,906 of CM060932.1, forward strand.
CATCTGACACCGTTATCTGTTATGTATGCAATAATAAATCCAGTTTGGTTGATAATTGATTGATTGATTGTTGTTTATATTGGATGCTAAATTGAAATGAATAAGTGATAAATATTATGAAATTGAATTTGACGCAGGATAGTTAAAATTTTTAATTGACATATGTGTTGAATTTGCTTAGTTGAAATTTGTGTAATACGACCTTTAAATGTTAGATAAAAATTGACACGTAGAATTGGTTAATTACACCTTGAACCATTGAATGTATGATTGTATAGGTTGATGTAATATGAAATTGAACAATTAATGTTAAGTGTAGAATTGCATAGAATAATTAGTGTAATAATCTTTAATCTACACGAAATGATAGTGTAGATTCTAGAAATAATTATATTAATTCGCACAAACAACAATGCGAATTAATACGATTATTTCGGGATTATTTGAATTGATTATTTGATTGTTGTTATTGCTTGTTTATTTACTTTGACACCATCCCAGTTATCACACTGCAAGTTCCCTTTGTTATGTTTGATTTTTTAATTGAATTGGAATCGGGTTGAAATGATAAATACCCAAATGAATTTGACCTAGGATAGAGAATTAAATAAAAACCCGATTGGTCAATAATTTGATTTAGAAATAAACTAATGATTTTATTCGTGTAAAGAATAAGTTTTGAAATGAAGTTGGAATTTGAATTTTATGAAAGGAAAATGTAAAGATTGAAATCTGAAACAAATATTAACGTAGTAATTGATGAAAGAACGTTGTTTGAAATTTAATTATTTAATAATTAAATTTGAAATTATTAATAAATAATTTGGAATTAATAACAATTGAGTTTTGAAATTATTAAGTTGAAAACATTTAATAATTAAATTTGAAATTATAATTAAGTTTGAAATTATAACTTAAGTTTGAATTTATAATTAAGTTGAAATGATTTGATAATTAAGTTGAATTCATAATTAAGTGGAAATGATTTAATGATTAAGTTGAATTGATAATCAAGTTTGTAATTATTAATTTTTGAAATTATTAATAATTAAGTTTGAAATTATTTAATAATTGAATAAGATTGAATTATTTGATAATTGAATAAAAATGGAACTCTTTGATAAGAGAAAATTGAACTTTTGATTAAGTGAATTTGAACTTCGTTAATAAATGAAATTGAGTTTCTTTATTTATTAAAGCTTGGAAAAATATTTAAGTAAGTTAATAAGTGAAATCGAAACTTCTCGATTATGTGAAATTTAGTTCTTTATTAATTGAGTTGAAATTTGTAACGAAGTCAATAAATAAGTGAAAATTGAATTGCTTTAACAAGAAATAAAATGAGATTTATTGAAATGAATGGGATTTATTGAAATTAACGTAAAACTTGTAATTTAAAGAATTGATTTGACGAATCTAATTTATTTCAATTTGAAGTTTTGATATAATGAAGTTGAACGTAAGTAATTGATTTAAGTGAATTGGAATTTAAGTAGAAGTTGTTTGAAGGATAAAATTTACTTAGCGAATATTGAATGAAATCGATAAATAAATTTAATTTGATTTGAATGAAATTAAAACCTTTTAAATGATTTCGGAATGAAACTTATATACGAACTTGAATCAATATTTGAATTGTTAAAATAAAAGCTGAAATCGAATTATAAGATTTTGAAACGGTAATTTAGAAGTTTTGAACGAAAATTTTAGAAATTGATTTAGAAGACAAACGAAATGTTGATTTACGAATTGAAATTGAAATTGAAATTGATTTGGTTTGAATTATATTAAACGACCAATCAGTGTAATAATTACGAACGTTATTAAAGAAACCGGAATCGGTTATGGATATACTCTCTATCTAAACCGAAAACCACTTTCATAACTATACGCGGAATGATGATCCAGAATGAAGTGGTTGGAATGATGTACGTGCTGACTGAAGAAAGAGAACGATAATGGACAGCCTTGACACTTGTGTCAAATTGGAAATGACTAAAATCAGGAGCCGTGCCGGGCCAAATGGGGTTAGCCACCTCGAGCGGACACACTTCTTCGTAACTACTACTCATTACTTGTGATTGATTGGTGCACCCTCGGAAATTCAAGAGTGTTGTTTCGCGGTGTTGCGATCGCTGCGGCGATGCGTTCTCACCAGTCCGGATCAGGCGTAGTTTCACTACCTTGGGTATTGCCTCATGTGCCTTGTCATACTTGTATCCCTATATACGCGACCACTACGAATTTGTTTTATGTTATACCTATGGAGTACTCCCTGATATCCCACTAGTTTACGGTGGAGTTTACAGTGCTGTATAGAATATGACATTTATAAAATGTGTTAAGGGGGATAATGGTAACGCCTTAACACTATTTTGATACTTTATATTACTGATAGACATTATCTATTTAGCGTACACTACTACATAGTAGATAGTTTAAAGGATCCTTAAAGGATGGTTATTCCAACATCCTTTGAGTTACTTGTATTTCGATTGCTATTTCACTTGAGTTGGATTTATTGATATGAGAATATTAATCCTGACTCGAGTGTTTTGTGTTTTACTTTACGCTCGGGTCAGACTGAGTGGTTGATCAGCTTTCGAGATTCACCTTTGGAGTTGGAGCTTCGCCTGGAGATCCAGCTATCTATCCAGCTTTCAGATACTCGATGATTCCAGTGATGTATTCTGACTCTTATATTTGACTGTTGTATTCGAGACTTCTGTTGTAACTTATATAACTCTGATGTTATCTTATATATTTATGTACTAGCTTCATGAACTACTATCTCTTTACTTCCGCTGCATATTATTACTCCGTGTCTGTGATCCAGTGATTATTTATTTACTGTATATCTGAGTTTTGCCAAATTTAAAATTAACAATTCGGTATTTTGAATTATTCAAGTCCGACATGTGCGGATGCGAATAGTCCAAAATAGCGGGTCGTTACAATGTATGTGTTTATGTATGTTTGTATAAATATTATTGCACATAGTCTTATTCACTTCTATATGCTTTTAGCCATAATTATTTTTAAAATGAAAGCAAATATAATTTTGAGTTATAGAAAATTATTATATGTGAAAATATATATGTATGTATAATAAAACATAGATCTTTTCTTATTATAGTTATGCATTTATATTGTTCTCATCTTTGTATTATGAATTTGAATATCAAAAATATTAAAATATCAATTTAACCTTAAGGTTAATTAGTAAATTAATTTCAAATTAAATTATTAAAGGATATTATTTTGAAGGTTAAACAAGCAAATAAATATTTAAATAAATTTAACAAGTTAAAATATTATTCACACATTTATAGTTAAATACTAAATCTGATTTATTATAAGTAAAATTTTATTCACATGAACACAAATCTTGGATCTTGTGGGTCAAGGATCACTAGTTCAACTGATTAGTGGTATGATGTTCTAAGCATATTTTCTAAAGGTCATGGGTTCGAAACCTAAGACATCAAAAATTAGCGCTCTACTTGGATAAATTACCACTACCAATTTTTTTATAGATCTTGTGCGATTTAATAAATAGATATTTTTTAAATTCACCGTTTTAATCCTGTTGGCAATGCATCGGATCCAGCGTTGGTTAGAATCTGAATTTTATTTATGTGAATAATTAATGTAATACCCTAGATTTTCACTAAAACAAGTAATTGATTTTAAAATGTCATTTTACTACTTATAAAAAACAAAAATAGAACTTTTACAAATCAAGGAATTTGGAAGATCTAATTTTACCGCTGTTTCAAGTAGAATTTTCTACCCTAAATTTATGTATAAAACAGTGAAAACATATACTAGATGAAGAAGATAAAAACTATTTACCACAACGCACTTTTTGCGTCAAACGAGTCGGAAGCCCAAGTATGGCTGAGGTATAACTTTAGGAATATGGTTAATAGGAGAAGAGATCACATACTTCTCATTTTAATCCCTTCTATCTTCATCCTATGCTTCTATTGATCCTTAGATCTAAAATTTCCTTTTTCACAGTTCACTCAATGATTACCTTTAGGTCCCAAACTCTGTATGGGCAGTTAGTTTTGCTGTTTGCGAGATCTCGATCATTTACGTGGACCCACTTCTCATTCCATTTGTGGTAATTTGATGATTAATAAACCATCACTAACGTGCGACCATTTCATGTTTGAGCATGATGAATCACCACAAATCTACTCCAAATTCACTAAATAAAACATCAAAATGAAAAGGAAAGCAAAGGAACCTAATCTAATCAATGTTAACGAAAATTTAATTGGAGGAGGAATGTTTAGAGATTTCCATCAAATTCAATCAAATCAGTAATTAGATGAGTTGCTTTATCTACAAAAAGGTTATTTTGTTGGATATGTAATAAATTGTATCTATTTGGGGTTAATAATGTGATTTAGGCTAATTTTATATGAATTGTTAACAATTGTTAAATTGCTAATTTGAAGAATGGTATATCATCAACTTGGCAATACAATTGACGTGGATTAGGGTGGGTTAAATTGATATATCATTCATACTAGGATATGTTAAATATGTATAATTTCATTACCTGATATATTTCTATTTGGTATCGTACAGGATATAGTAGCATATTGATTATCATGCAGATTGATGATATTTCACTTTCACCGGACTTTATATCCGACCCTCTTTTTTGTCCTTTTTGTTATATATTCTTTGAATACATTGACTTAGGGATGGGGATTTTGTTGGCTGGAGGAGACTTATAGAGTCGCAGCTATTATTGCTATGATTGTATCTATTGATTATCTTGGGATATTGACATGTAGACTATTTTCTATTTTGAGACAAGTTGTATATGAGATTTGAAGTACCATTTACACAATGTATTATTATCTTGAATCTTAAATCTCTTTGATATGTTGTGCACTTAGCCTGTTATGTGTTTATATTGATATTGTATTTATTCCTTCACGAGATTTTATGTGTGTGCGTAGATGCGACATACATGCTCTATGTTGTTTTAAATACTTACCCATAATGAACCATCGTCTATGATACTTATGGAATCAAGTGCTTTTATGCATGGCTTATAGATGTTACGAATGACAGATCATCATAATAGGTTCAAATTCTCAAATACCAACTTTACCTCCCAATGTATCATGAACTTATTGAAATCTCATATTACATATTACTAGCCTACTCATGGTAGCATTGAGGATGATATTATAAATTTACTTATAATTTATTATAACCCAATGTATCAATTATAAATCAAAGGTTCATATTATAAATTTACTTATAATTTATTTGTTTGAAAAATCGTTCCTTTGAACTTCATAATTATAAATCTTATAACTTATAAGATTCAATTATTTATCCAAAACCATTCTTTTAACAACTTTATAAATTTTATAAACCTACTGCTTATAAAATTCCATTTATAACTTCACCGTTTATAATTCTATTAATTTCATTCATTTATGAAATTTATTCACAATTCATTCTAACACTTATAAAAACTCGTTTTATAATTCAAATATTTCCATTTATAAATTATCAATTTTATAAATCCTTTATAAAATCAATTTATACTATTATTTTAAAACATCTTTAATCTCCTTTATAATTTCACCATTTTGATTTATAAAATAATCAAATTTCATAAATCCTATTTTTAAACTTTTTATAATAAATTCAAAAATCCGATTTAGACTATTTTATAAAACCATTAACCCCATATTTTCAAAAATCAGGCTTTAACTATATTTCTCAAAAATCATAATTTTTATAACATTAAAAATTATACGTTTATTTATTTAAAATGGATAAATTCCCAAAAATATTTTATAAACGTATACTTTCAAAAATCACTTTGAAATCCTTTTTAAAATTCCAAAATTTGGTCCAATGATGCTACACACCAAATAGTCAATCACGACTACAACGATATCATATATCGATATGATAATCCATCAAATATCAAAATATCTAAAATCAAATAAATACTGTTGAGGAATCCAGTTGGATCACTCCAACCTGTTTCCCTGCATCCACAAACATTAGCACAATACCAATTCCGCTCCAGTACGGAATTATCGTGGTATATGGGATTTAAAATATTATCCGCTTAATAGACGGTGCAATAGGGTCTCATCCGCTATACAAATGCGGGAAATCAACAACTTCAATATATACATATGCCAATATGTATATATATTGCTATTATATATAATACCAATTTCACTGTTTATGAAATATTCGCGGTATATGTTTTTAATAAATAACATCTGTTTACTAACGGCGCATAATGTCTATTTTAACAATCAATAGATAACAATCATCATTCAAACATGCATTCAAATATTTTAAATCTAACTATTTAAAATAAAATCGAAACCGATTCGATTGAGTGAGAAGTTCTCACCTTGATTTCAATTTCGTTTTAGCGATTTATTTCGAATAATTTTACCCGAAATTTTTGCTAGCTCCAAACGACTCCAATCCAATTGCATCACGTAGAGCTCGTCGAAACGATTCCAATGCAAAAGGTTTCGTCGAATTCCGACCTCGTATGAAAGAGATATCATATTTTAAAGATCGAACGAATTATAATACAATAATTTCACAAATTTTATATTAATTTCTTATACCCAACAAATCAGGGCCGTATGATTTGAACGAGTGAATCTAGGCCGTGAAGAAAATCTTCTTCCCCTACAGGTTACATGCGACCGAACCCTATTTGCCGCCCCCTTCTCTTGAAATTTCGCACGCCACCACGCCAGCCTATGCGTCGATCAGACGATGCCACTTCGAAGCCCCACTCCACCTCGACGTTCGTGCCAAATGCCATGAAGTCCGGTCGCCATCAGCCTTCAATACCACGTGCGAAAACTTTCGCCTTCTCGTGCGAATTACCGACAATCCACTCAACATTTTTCGATCATAACCGTTCAATCCATAGATCTTGAAGCCCTCCATAACTTTGTACTTGATACTTTCCTGAATTGATTTGTGGATTGGAAGGAAAATAAAGAAGAAAAATCGAAAATCTCGGCCATTAAAGCTTTCAGGAGGCGGCTGAACGTTTTAGGGTTAGGGTTTATATTTTTTTTTCTTGAGAATAATGAGCTATTTATAGAAAATTATTGAACACTATTCATCCGGGTTTACTCCGATTTACGCGCCGTAACCAGCGTTTCTAGGGTTTACTCCGCGTTCCGGACACAATGGAACAGGTTTCGAAAGCTAATTCGGATATCTGTGCGAGATATGGCAATAAACGTTCAATTTAAATTAAACCGATTTAAACGATTTTCTGGGCGTTTTAATTTGTACCGGACAAACGGCAAATCCAATTGACACGAAATTTGAAACCTTACAATAATATCACATTACGGATCTGATGAAACTGGTTTCGTCAAAATCCAAGACTTTTTGAAAAATGGCTATTTTAACTCGCTAAATTAATATTAAAAACAATTCGATGCGTTTCGAGCTGCCACGATCAAAGGATAACTCCGATTGCTACGAAAATTGAAATCCGGTAATAACTAACTATTACGGATCCAATGAAACTAGTTTCGTCCAATTCTGAGACTGTTCAAAAATTGACTATTTTCACTAGTCGATTAAATATTAAAATATTCAATTTTCACAAATTAACTTTTAATTCGATTTTAAAAGTTCTAAAATATCGTTCTAACTTCAACATGATAAAATAAAATTTTACAAATCATTTTCAATCATATTTAACCCAATTTTCAATTATTTCCGTATTTCCAACTATTTAATTATTCAATTAAATCCAATTATTCAAAATAAAATTTATTCGACTTATAAATTTCACTTATTAATATTTAAAATTAATTATATATTCAAATTCAAATTAATAAAAATCCTGGGTCGTTACAATCTTCCCCTCTTAAAAGAATTTCGTCCTCGAAATTATTAAGTAAGAAAAGTTACAGAATTTATTAATTTTCCATAAATCCATAGTTAAACTTCTTATAATAACTTTACTAAGTTTTCAAATCATACTTAGTTATCTTTTCAAAAACAACTACTATTGTTTAACTTTCAACTCCAAATCAAAGTTAAAGTTTTCAAAATTTTCCAATTTTCTCAAATTTTTTCTAACGCCTTAAATTTCCGGAAAAATTCGCCATAGTCTCCTTTGCGCGGCTCGATCCGAAAAAAAAGACAGTATATATATCACAAATATACATCTCATCAAGTAATGAGGCATCCCGAAGGGAAAAAAGTATAAAAGTACGGTATGTAATCCGAGATATGTACCTTATATTTTATTAGCGAGCATATACGGCTAATATAGCGCGAAAGCGAGCTCCAAATGCGAAGCAAACGCGATCCGCACCTACTAATCACTCAACAAACAACATGAGAATCATGTATATAGACAATAGTATCGATATACAACATATAGCAACATAATAACTATATATGCCAACATAGCAATGCAGTAAAAGCAATTATATTCAACCATCAACCAACTATCATCCAACTACATTCATAACCAATAAATATTCATTCATATTCTCATTAATATTCAATGAAATAGGTTTTCAATTTAATCACATTTGATTCATTAATAGTGGATGTTTTTACTAACATTCATTCTCAATTAGTTTACATTCACTAATTCATATTCAAGTTGGTTCACTTCCAAATCAAATTCAATCCTATTTAAGATTCATTTAACTTCCAATTGAATTTCAATTACTTTAGCTTCCAATTTCATTAACACTTAATGAATTATATACAATCAATCAACTAACAATCATAGTATATTAATTACAACCAAATTCCTTTGCTTATCAATTGGTTTAATTAAATTAATTTTTATTCAACTTTCAATAACATTAGATTTTAATGAATTACACTTACACTTACATTCATTATTTCATATCAACAAAATTTACATTTAATTGATTTACATTCAATCCATTCATTCAATTCAATTTCTAAAGTTGAATTTCATTTATATAACTCAAGTTCACATTTATCACTTAACTTTTATTATTTTACTTTGATACTAATATCAACTTCATTCAACATCTCTTAAGTTATATTCCATTTCTAAAGTAAATTTCCATTTTAACTTTAAATTCATTTTTTATTTACAACACATGTTTATAAATATATTCATATAGTTTCACTTCTCATATATATAAGTTTATTTCACAATTGTAAATCACTTTAATTATAATTCAATTCTTATAATTCATTTTACTTATACAATTATTCTTTTATTTAGATTATTCAAACATCTTATTCAATAACCAAACAATCAACTTATATATTTTAATAATTCTTAAAAATTATTTCTTCATATATAAAATATATTTAGTTAAAATTATTTCATTTACCCAATTTAAAACAATATTGTGTCGAATTGTTCTATTCAAGTGTTTAGAAACCCCTTCGATTCAGTTTCGAGGCTGCGCCGACGAAGGTTCATTTGCCACTCAACAAACCAATCATCACAATATAAAACAATTTCATATTCACTAATAAATACGCTCTCATGGCTATTATTACACTCAAACTCATTCTAGAGCACTACTGACTCTATCTCTAATGAGTAATACCCAACAGAACCATGGTTGTCGCTTAACCATATGCTCTGATACCAACTGTAACGATAGCGATTTTTCGTTGCCGAAAAATCGAATAGTTAGGGTTTTAAGAAAAAGAAAAAGAAGAAAAAGACAGAAGAAGATAGAAAGTAGAGAGGAAAGAGAATAGAAAATAGAACGGAACAGAAGAAAAACAGAACAATAACAGAATCTCACAATTCGCAGCGGAACAACATATAATAATGAATGAATAATCTTTAAACAAAGAACTATATCAGTTATTACATTACATCACATTTCATTACATCATATCATCAGAGTGTACAACAACAACAACATCAAACAGCGGAAAAGAAATACTATATACTAGTAATACGCCATGCCATCCAGCTTGCCTCCAGCAATTCCAGAATATCCAGAATATCCTGATAAACCTAACTCTTGACTGCCCGTGTGGAAATTGGTGGGCACCTAGAGTTTAGGAAGGAAAACAATAAACTCCGAGTCAGTCATGTGACTGGTGTGGGAACTCAAAACAGTTTATTTATCTTTAAAATCAAAATAGAGGAATATTTTTAAAGTCAATTCGCAATGCTTTTAAAAATGAGACTACCATAAGACCTCCCGCCACACACACAATGCAAACGCAGACTTGGAGGAGATTTCTTCTTATGTTAGTCAAAGATGCTTGATACGCATTAAAAAGAACATTTGATATTATTACTAGTGCATAGTGTAGAAGATATTTCGAAAGTAGAATATAAATCTTAGCCAGCATAGGTACCATTATATTATGCTTACTATAACTACCATATTAGATGGCAGGTTCTACAACTAAAACCGTACAAGTCTCGTATTGTTTCTTTGGATTTCCAACGAATGATCAGGCCAAGGAACTTCCCATTGCCACATGAGAATGCCTCTGGATGGACATCCCCGAGAACCAAACCGGATCTCTACCAACACAAGGCCGGGTTACCCCTAACTGAGTAACAACTGACCGAATATGCCATCCCCCGGTCCTTTGGGACCTTTCACCGAGCGCTCGTAATCAATTCACACAATCATAAAGTGTTTTCAACATGAGTAAGTATCTAGGCTCCATACCATGATACCACCCTTTTCCAGAAGGAAATGCACATATCCTAAAGGGCGCTACCCCTCATAACCTTGCTGCATCTTTCCTGTTTTGACCATTCCCGGGGTGTGAGGCTCGACGAAGTCACGTCCACAAAAACATACTTTATACAAAAGCCATGCTTTGGGTCAACAAATGATCATAGAAATGATCACCAGGATAGACGATCAAATAAATGATCCTATCACAAATAATCAACACAATGATCATTTCACAGCAACACTCAGCATGTCACATTACCAAATTGGGAATATATCGCTGATAACCTTCAACTACATAACCTCTGAGCTCGTACGTCTCAAAGAAGGGTGTTAAGCTAAAAGAATAAATTCTCCGCCACCAACAGAAATATATTTGAAAGAAATCTGCTTTATATCTCAATTTGTAACGTCAGACATACAATCCATACAAGTCTGTTCCGGGATCGAACAGAACCGAAGGCACTTACAAAGAAGTCCTTGCAATCCGGATAATCTCTAATCACGTCCGGACTTCCCATCACATAGGGAGTCTCTATACCGTAGATACTCGGTGCAAAGACAATCGACGAGTTGTCCTTTCGCTTTCAAAAAGATCCGGTCTTCAACACCGGTCTTCAAATGCAATTCATAACGACGTATCACATATTCGGAATGGGTTATATGACCCCATGGTCCTTTCCCGGTTAACCCGAATAGTGAGCGCTTATTCAAAAATAAGTGTGGCATTCAAATTCAAACAAATCACATCAATTACCCATTCAAAGGGAAATATTGATAGTCGGTTATTGAACTATCAATGGATATGCACAACATCACCAGATTCCAAATAATTTTCCAAATTATTTATTTTCCAAAAATATCTTTACAAGATATATAATTTTCACACTTCAAAAATAAATCAATATTTATCTTTAAACCACTTCCCTTTTTATTCATAAATTCCATAGTGAATTTTATATTCTAAAATATCCATGCATATATGATTTCAATTATTCATTTCAATTTATCTTCAAAAAGATAAATTCTCAAAATATTCACTTTATATTGGAAAACATTTCCATACTTATTTAATAAGTAATTCATACCTATTTATTTTCAACACTTGGAAAATATTCAATATACTTAAATCGAGATTAAGTATATATTTCATTCTTTAAGGAAATCATTCTCTTAAACATATTTATTTGGGCCAAAACGAATGTTACGTAAAACATCGTTACGACAACCCAAAATCACTAGTATAGGGATTCGAAATTAAAATAGATATATAAATCCCAATACTATACAAAACATTTCCTTTCGGAAATCATTTACTATAACAACAGTGTTATAGTCCACCATTTCCTTCTATTTCTCGAAAACGTCTATTTCAACAATAAATGTTGAAATCTATGGTTTCGAATCTCAACACATTTAAAACATCGTTAGATCGTTTTAATTCAATTCAAAACATCATATCTAAAACATTTTCTTTTACATATTATTCACTATTCAAAAACGTGAATATACTACGTTAACAAATTTCATCCTTTTATTCATTTTATTTCTAAGGATTATTCACAGTCAAAAACGTGAATATAACTCCATTAATAGGTTTCAACAATTTACTTATCAAAATAAGTCGTTTGCGAATTTATAAAACAATGTTTATAAATTCCTTTATTATTTATTTTATAACAACTTCCTTTTATAAATTCCTTTATTAACCTATTCAATTCATAACTCAATTATAAATCAAAGGTTCATATTATAAATTTACTTATAATTTATTTGTTTGAAAAATCGTTCCTTTGAACTTCATAATTATAAATCCTATAACTTATAAGATTCAATTATTTATCCAAAACCATTCTTTTAACAACTTTATAAATTTTATAAACCTACTGCTTATAAAATTCCATTTATAACTTCACCGTTTATAATTCTATTAATTTCATTCATTTATGAAATTCATTCACAATTCATTCTAGCACTTATAAAAACTCGTTTTATAATTCAAATATTTCCATTTATAAATTATCAATTTTATAAATCCTTTATAAAATCAATTTATACTATTATTTTAAAACATCTTTAATCTCCTTTATAATTTCACCATTTTGATTTATAAAATAATCAAATTTCATAAATCCTATTTTTAAACTTTTTATAATAAATTCAAAAATCCGATTTAGACTATTTTATAAAACCATTAACCCCATATTTTCAAAAATCAGCCTTTAACTATATTTCTCAAAAATCATAATTTTTATAACATTAAAAATTATACGTTTATTTATTTAAAATGGATAAATTCCCAAAAATATTTTATAAACGTATACTTTCATAAATCACTTTGAAATCCTTTTTAAAATTCCAAAATTTGGTCCAATGATGTTACACACCAAATAGTCAGTCACGACTACAACGATATCATATATCGATATGATAATCCATCAAATATCAAAATATCTAAAATCAAATAAATAATGTTGAGGAATCCAATTGGATCCCTCCAACCTGTTTTCCTGCATCCACAAACATTAGCACAATACCAATTCCGCTCCAGTACGGAATTATCGCGGTATATAGGATTTAAAATATTATCCGCTTAATAGACGGCGCAATAGGGTCTCATCCGCTATACAAATGCGGGAAATCAACAACTCCAATATATACATATGCCAATATATATATATATATATATATATATATTGCTATTATATATAATACCAATTTCACTGTTTATGAAATATTCGCGGTATATGTTTTTAATAAATAACATCCGTTTACTAACGGCGCATAATGTCTATTTTAACAATCAATAGATAACAATCATCATTCAAACATGCATTCAAATATTTTAAATCTAACTATTTAAAATAAAATCGAAACCGATTCGATTGAGTGAGAAGTTCTCACCTTGATTTCAATTTCGTTTTAGCGATTTATTTCGAATAAAATTAAACGGACGTTTAATTTTACCCGAAATTTTTGCTAGCTCCAAACGACTCCAATCCAATTGCATTGCCTAGAGCTCGTCGAAACGATTCCAACGCAAAAGGTTTCGTCGAATTCCGACCTCGTATGAAAGAGATATCATATTTTAAAGATCGAACGAATTATAATACAATAATTTCACAAATTTTATATTAATTTCTTATACCCAACAAATCAGGGCCGTATGATTTGAACGAGTGAATCTAGGCCGTGAAGAAAATCTTCTTCCCCTACAGGTTACACGCGACCGAACCCTATTTGCCGCCCCCTTCTCTTGAAATTTCGCACGCCACCACGCCAGCATATGCGTCGATCAGACGATGCCACTTCGAAGCCCCACTCCACCTCGACGTTCGTGCCAAATGCCATGAAGTCCGGTCGCCATCAGCCTTCAATACCACGTGCGAAAACTTTTGCCTTCTCGTGCGAATTGCCGACAATCCACTCAACATTTTTCGATCATAACCGTTCAATCCATAGATCTTGAAGCCCTCTATAACTTTGTACTTGATACTTTCCTGAATTGATTTGTGGATTGGAAGGAAAATAAAGAAGAAAAATCGAAAATCTCGGCCATTAAAGCTTTCAGGAGGCGGCTGAACGTTTTAGGGTTAGGGTTTATATTTTTTTTTTCTTGAGAATAATGAGCTATTTATAGAAAATTATTGAACACTATTCATCCGGGTTTACCAAACTCCGATTTACGCACCGTAACCAGCGTTTCTAGGGTTTACCCCGCGTTCCGGACACAATGGAACAGGTTTCGAAATCTAATTCGGACATCTGTGCGAGATATGGCAATAAACGTTCAATTTAAATTAAACCGATTTAAACGATTTTCTAGGCGTTTTAATTTGTACCGGACAAACGGTAAATCCAATTGACACGAAATTTGAAACCTTACAATAATATCACATTACGGATCCGATGAAACTGGTTTCGTCGAAATCCGAGACTTTTTGAAAAATGACTATTTTAACTCGCTAAATTAATATTAAAAACAATTCGATGCGTTTCGAGCTGCCACGATCAAACGATAACTCCGATTGCTACGAAAATTGAAATTCGGTAATAACTAACTATTACGGATCCAATGAAACTAGTTTCGTCCAATTCTGAGACTGTTCAAAAATTGACTATTTTCACTAGTCGATTAAATATTAAAATATTCAATTTTCACAAATTAACTTTTAATTCGATTTTAAAAGTTCTAAAATATCGTTCTAACTTCAACATGATAAAATAAAATTTTACAAATCATTTTCAATCATATTTAACCCAATTTTCAATTATTTCCGTATTTCCAACTATTTAATTATTCAATTAAATCCAATTATTCAAAATAAAATTTATTCGACTTATAAATTTCACTTATTAATATTTAAAATTAATTATATATTCAAATTTAAATTAATAAAAATCCTGGGTCGTTACAGGAGGCATCTGACTACAATAATCAGCATAAATCGGACAGACAATAGAACACCTAATTCACAATGCCAACAAATCTCTTTGAGCTCTGCTCAAAAGAGCTAGGGCCACTTGCTCAGACCCGACACCTTCTCTATTAAACGGATGCTAGTAGTCGACTCCAAACAAATATACAAGATATCAATAGCCAAACTACCAAGGAAATTGGGTAAGATAATCTTATTCAAATATGCCTGGGAGCAATTCTTGGAAGAGCTAACAGAGAAGCAAGGAATTACTCCAAATATCATCATTTTACCAAACTAGATGGAACATAAGCCTATTAGCCCTGCTTGGTCAGACCTAGCCAACATCCACTCAATAATGTTGTGCAAAATATTTTACATATAAATACCCTCCAATGAAAAATTGTTACTCCATCAAATTCAACAATGATTAACCTTGTCCGTGCATGCACCAAAGTGGAGAAAAAATTAACAAAGAAATATACAAACTTAGTAATCAGATGGTAAGGCCATGCTCACTCAACCTAGCCATATGATGTTTGGAATCGAAAATTCCACATCATATGTCCCAAGTCAAATACCATGAAGGGAATATCATCGGGTCAACATACTACTCAAGGCCTTGAAGCTAGAAATAGAAGGGATAAGGAAAAACAATGCCCTGGCAAATGAAGGATAATCAAAAACGGTGCCAAGTTACCAGTAAGTCTTCCTTAAGACAAACGAAACATCACATCCAACTAACAAAAGGAAACTCATCATGGAGACAAAGATGAAATGTGGATAGTCAAACACCAGGATGACACCTACAATACTGGTGGGGAAACCCTAGATCAAACAAAGCATACTTTGCATTTGTGAAAGTATACTTTGGGGGGCAAATGTTGTGGGCATTCTTGCCAACCGCATAGTGAATATGAAAATTCAAAGGAAAATTGTCAGGGTCCTGTAATACACTTAAAGCAGGTTAGAAATGTTTGCAAGGTCAAGATGTAAGCACTTGTCCAAATCGCATCTCAATGCAAATAACGGTTTGAAAGATATAGTTATTTTGAGATTTGCCAAACACGGTCCGACAATAAAGTTTCGAAGACCGCTTTTTTCCAGGGTTCAGCCCCGCCTAAACTAGCAAAGAAACTGCCTTACAAAATCAGGTCTACATAGACCCAGAAATGCCCGGTTCAACAGGGCCGGACTCGCCAAATACGACCTTATAGAGCTGGACCCGCACGTGTCCGGCCTCGTAGGGCCTGACAGCCTAGGTCGGCCCATACAGGTCCGGTCCAGTAGGGTGGGACTTACCTGGTCAGGCAAATGCAGGACCAGATTCCTGGTCCGGCACAGTGCCGGACCTTGTACCACCTGGTCCGACACAGTCGGACCGGCTTGGTCCGGCTCTACTGGACCAGGAACCATCAGGTCTGGCATCTTGGGGTCTGACCCACCTGTCCCGGACCTACCTTGTCTAGGGCCGTCCCCATTTGGTCCTGCCCTTCCGGTGTTGGACCCAAGGGACTCACTTGATCCAGCCCTTCTGGGGCTAGATCCATTCATTTTTGTACTCGAAGAAATGAACTTAAATGTTCCGACATTCAAGATTTAAGGGTCAGATTGGGCGGCTGAAGCGAGCCACTAGAGTAGTATTCAACAAGCATCCCAGAGCAGTAGAACAACAACAACAAAACCATATTTCAAGGGAAAAAAGAGTTGAACCAAAGCCTAGAAGCCATATACTCAACTACCTCTCCTCACAACCTCATTCTATAAATACTAGGCATATGGCATCGTAAAAGGGGATGGATGGAAAATAGTGAAGCTTCCATCAACAATGGTAGAAAAATTTGAGACAGAAAATCCTTAGTCCTAACAACAAGTTTGTTCATATTCAAAGCTTGTACTTGTAATTAGATACGAAAGAGATAATAACAGAGGAACGGTGGATGTAAGCACATTCAGGTCGAACTGCTATAAATTCTGTGTCCTTTTACATTTCACTCCTTCATTTATTTTTTATTGAAAATTATTGATTTTCTACCACATACACTCACAATCAAAATTCATCAAACGGCAGCGGTATACTGCAACCAGTATTTGTAGCCCTACTACAACGTCTTGGGGATGTTTGCACATTTTTCATGTAAACAATGATTATTATGGATTTTGACGTTAAAGTAGGTGGTTATTTGTGTTTATTGTTTTTTAGTGGAAAAGATATGTTATATATAACAAAATTTTATCCTATGTCAACTAAGAGAAAGGAGAATTTATGAATGTATAATTCATACACTGGTTATGAAAATTTTCATCCAAAAGAAGAAAGAATGTTCTTATCTCAAAGGCGTGAGTATATTCTATAATTTGATTGCTATTTAATATTAAACTATCCACGTTTGTTATGTATTTGTACTACAATACGATTTAAAATGAAATATATTCCAAAAGGATTTAAAACATTCACTTTGTTGATACGAATGAATTTATTGAAAGTGAAAAAAAAGCGTACAATGTATACAAAATCTTATAGTAGCAAATTATAGGATGAGTTTGTCTATGAGGTAAAATAAAATTATGGATATTGGAAATAAGGTGAGATAAATTTGTGAAGGATATTTATAAATCTAAGTGAATAAATAATAATTTGAGTATTCAATAAAGTATACCAAATCGAGATATCACTACGTGCAAACAGTCATGTTCATGTGATTTCTGATTATGTAAATTAGTTATTATGGCCTATATATGAGCCTAAGAAAAATTTCATGTTGGAAAAATATTTATTTGGATTACCAATATAAGGATTATAAATATGATAAAAATACTCAATTTTAGATACATGTATGCGACTAGAACTTTTAATAATAAGTACTGGAAATATTCACATTGAATATATGTGATCATTTATGTGTCATAGATTGATATGCATTTTCCCTCTATATGTGCTTGGTTATGAGAACCTATGTTTGATATTGTACAAATGCATGCTTTATGAGTTTGTGTATGTGGATAGAAGAATGACATAAGTTCGATTTGAGTATTGAGTTAATTCATGTTATTTAAATTTGACCATTGTTTTTACGTGTACTATATTGATTTTCTATTTGTATGTCTGAAAATATAAAAAATGTTAAAATAATAACTTATTATATAGAATTGAATATAATTATCTTTTAAAGTTAGATTGTATGTGGAGAAAACTAATTTTCTATGTTGTTTCATACTCAGTATGGATCCTCATAATAAGTTAGAAAGAACTATTTTTGGTTTATGAAATGATTCCAACAAACTAGAATTTTTCGAAATGCAGGGTATCTAGTTAAAATTGGTCTATCATAGTTTAGAAAAATCAACAATGGACGTTAAGTCCTTGATTGTGATTTCCTTTAAATCCTCCTAATGTGATACAACATATTTACAAGAGGATAACATGGGAAAAATGAAACTAATATTTTTTAAGGTTGTTCTCACGATATTGAGAAAATCACGTAAAGATTTGATTATTTTCGTGTGGCATCTATGTCATCTCCATGTTTCTTTCATGTATAATAATAAATTACATAATTAGCTAAAGGATGAATGTGGTATAATTGAAGGAAGTGATGTGTTTCTCTTGAATGATTAAAAAATTCATTAATTTTGATCAGAGAAGATACATTCATAACCTATTGATGAACACTATAATTTCAACGAGGATATATAACAAAAAGAGAATACACATCTATTTCAAGCCTAAAATAATTAACAAACTGTTGAAAGGTGTGATCTCATTAAAAGGAATAGGATTAAAGAGTACTTATTGGATTACCTTTTTAAATTATTTTCAAAAGAAATTAGTCTTTAAATCTTTAAAAGTAATGCGCCCTGAGCCTAGACTAGGGAAAAATATGATGAATATCCATTAGTGATAAAACAATGAAACAAGATTACTCTTTCCCTTTCTATTTTCATGTTTATGAGTTTGATTTTTTTTATATAATCCATAACTAATTTTTGGTCATGCTTCTGAGATGCACTTGATGGATTTTTATATTTTATGTAATTTAAGTTTCTTTGCTTTTATGGTGTGATTTTAAGTTTTCTTTAATTTTATATTAGTGGTTTTGCACACTAGATCCCTATTTCTAATGTTGTTATAAGAAAAGTCCATGTACCAATTAATATAAAAGTTATGCCACTATTTTTCTAAATCAGAAAGTGCAAACTAGCTTGCGGTTTTCTAACAAAACTAGTGAGTGGCCCGTGCTTCACACATGGGCATTGTTATAACTCATGAATTATAATCTCAATAGCAGAAAGGCAACGAAAGAACGAAATGGTGATCATATATTTCATATACATGTTAATGGACAGTGAAGATATAATTCATATATCAGCACAGATATGATGTGTAATTACTTATTAATGTAAGCAACGATGATAGTCATAAATAGTAGTTTAAGGACAAAGCAGAGTTTTATAAAAATAGCACATATATAATGCATACGAAAGCAAACGAATTCAATGTCATACATCCTGACGTACAGTGAAAAAAAAGTGCAAATGAGGTACCGAGAAATTTGAAAAAAAAGGTCAATGGCTACATTAAACGGAAAATTAGTAGGTACAGACAGAAAAATGAGATTCTGAAAACATGAAATCATGAAATGGTGCAAATTAATTTCTTTGCTTCTTCTCTCGAATCTTGATTCTAATAGATGCTGCAGTCAGCTGATCTATGTCAACATCCTGTATATAAGGAAAAAGAAAAACCAAGGTTTATATATAGTGTCTCAGTACTGTTTTGAAACTTGAAATAGTTCTAAACGAGAGTATCCATACGTAGAGCAGTCAAGTATCGCTTGATATGGACAAATAGGTGTAATGTGAACTCATGTAAGAACATGTCATAGGAAGATCATTTAAGCATTGTGTGTTCCATAAAATATTTATCAGTAGACAAAGTAATTGGCACAAGGGAAGAACGCATTGGTAAAAGTAACTACTGTCAATAGAAAGTGGGGAACAAAACAGTAAATAAATCCGCACCTGAATAACAATTCCTCTTCTCAGTGTCTTTTTAGGGAGTGGTGGATCAGAAGCACGTAGTACCTGATGAATGACACTATCCTTGTCTTGGTAAACAAATCGATGTCATTTCTGTGATACCGCTTGAATAGATGCAGAATCGTGATGATTGCAGATCAAACATGAGTAATATGTTTCTTCCCTTTGATGTCTACTTCCGATGGTGTGTCATGTTTATCCATATTTATGGGATAAACTAAGTTAGAACTTTGATCGCTGGGTGGAGTAAGCTGTAAATTTCAAGTATTGGAAATCAAAAGAAGACGTCAATAAGCAAGAAGAAGTAAGTATGTCAATTATAAGTTAATATATAACCAAATTTGAGAACAAACCGTCTCAGTTACAGCTATATTTTGTGTGATTTTTCTGATAGCGAGATAAGCATCGGGATTATTCATCTCATAGTTACTCGGTCTGAATTTAAATATTGCTTTGGTCCTTGAGAGATGGTGGAAAATCTTGTCGATTTTCTGGACCCCATTTTCCTGCAGCATTGTACATTTTTTAAGGCATGCTGTATACGACGTGCCATTATTGATGTTACCATCAACAGGGTTCAAAGATTATGTGGCGGTTCAAATACATGTGAATTAATAATGTGGATGGAAGTCGAATGTGCAATAGAACAGGCTAAATCTAATTGTGGACAGTGCATAGCATAGGTGGGTAACAGTGAGTAGAGTACAAAAAGAAAATTAAATGTGTCAGTGCAAATTAAAGGGGGATGGTACAGAAGATGTATAAAACTTAAGGAATCTGTCATAGTGCACATAGATGTAAAGTTATAATTTGTGTGTGTTAGTGGATCAGTCGGGTTTCTACCATCTACGGGGTCCATGCATACTATTATTACTGTGCTTGAACTATGGCATGCAATATTGCTTTTTAAACGTACAACCCAGCAAGACTAATATGTCTCATTCACGGAGGGCAAAACAATGAAACCGTGTCGTATCTGTGTGATTGTTATTTATCTGGGAAATAATATTTACAAATCAAAAGCAATTTTGGAGCCTGAACGTTTTGATTAATATTATGAAACTCAGAGCAATATTTAACCACATAACAGACCGGCTATATGCCTTGATAGATATATATAAGGTATAACATTATTTAAGTACGAAAAAAGTGAAAACTGTGTTGTAACAACATGGTTATTATTTACTTGGAAAATAATATTTACAACCCAGCTCGGCTAATATGTAAAGGAAGGAGGTAAGGTTAGCCTTGCAAAAGGATCACAAACAAAGTTGTCTGCCCCAACGTGAGTAATGAGTTAACAATATGATATATATATACATCCATATAGATAATTTATACTAAAATGGGCATAGTTAAATGAACAACATAATAAATTGTGCAATTATTTTTTTGTACTGAGTTAAGGATGGCAAGCATTTAGTCAACCTTATGTCCGAGTAGTCATTCCGCTTCCTTGTCAAAAGCGGTGATAGTAGCAAACATAGAGAAGTCCAATATGTCAACATTTAAACGGTACCTAACAAACCAATTTTTAGTGGGTGTAGTTTTTTTTTCTTCCAAAAAAAGAAGATGAAAAAAAACATATCAAGGAAGATGACGAATGGTACTTGTTTATGGGATGGGCAACCATTCGGTGGCATCCGGAGAAGAAATATTGGTTGCCCACAAAGCAAACCATAGATTTGCAGACCGCACATGAAAGATAGCTCCAGTTAGAACTTTTCAATTTTACAATGGTTGCTGGTATGGAATATATTTTTCCTTGGATAAAAGTGTTGTTCATATAAGTTACTGGCTATAGTAGCATAAATGTTTGTAGTAGAAAATGCAAATGCTGACAGTGAAAAGTCATGTGGATGACAAATTTTTTATGTTCAAAAAACAGAGAATGGACTAATTATAGTCGTTGACATAAATATAGGGAAAAAAATGTTCATAGAGTAGAAGAGTATGTACGTGTGTGTACAAAGGTTATGCGTGGTCATGTAGTACTTGAACGCAAATCGTACCCGACAGTTAGCTGTCCTGACGTCGTTCAAAAGATGGTTGAGCGTACTGTTGCTCCGTTCGAACAAACCAACACGGTTAGGTGCGGAATGGTCTACATACTCAATTTTTTTCCCACCGTCCATGTTGGATCTGGCAGGTGTGAAGAAACAATGGAAAATGCAATTAAATGGATATAAAAATTGTCAGCACGTATATAACTCATACATGCTTTTAAGATCACTTAGTTCTGGTATAGCAATGTCCAGATATAATTTCGTCGCTTTGGTAGAATTGAAAGTAAGTGCACCTGAGAATGCAAAAATGTAAAATAGATGGCATGGTTATTTAGATCGTGAGCAGCAGGTACATGGATCAATAGCATACGACCATATATTGCAACTGTCAATGAGGTGACAACAATCATAGGCGATCTCTCAAACTTATGTACAATGGATTGGTTAACTAAATCCTTCTGGCTCGTCCATAATGATACGATACTTGTACTCCCACTGCACGAGCAATGAAGTGTAAACAACCATTGATTGTTCATACTAAAGAGGTATGTAAAAGGTCTGCATCTATTGCTTTCCATATGCTACTCTCGTTTTAGTGTTTGGGTTCCAGTTGTAGATGTTACGGCAAATACGCTCGTTATAGCACGTAATGTACCACCCAAATCTGTTTCAATTCATGAATTTATGGCACGAATGCGCATACTTACATAAGTGGAAATGGGTGATGCAACTGGAAGGGATAAAAAGTACCCGTAAGGTTATCTATATCGCATAGCCTGCTTATAGGTGTGCTTTCATCAGGAAGGCAAACTTATATCGCGGTATTTGGTCCGTTGTATCTGCTACCTTGACTTCTCGCGTATCAGTTTTCAGGACTATTATCTAGTCGTCATGTACAGTTCTGTACGTTGTGCCAGTGTTTTGGACATTGAACCTTGTCACGTCGTACACCGACGATTCTTCAAGCATGCTTTCAAACCGGCGAAGAATATGTTTTCGGAGCGTAGCTACCTTCTTATTTCCCTGTCACATATAACACTGAATTTGATTGCTAGTACGTGGGTAGTGGTGTATGGGCTGTTCATTTAATGGTAGAGATTAACACACACATTTAGGAATTTAGTCACTGCCAGAATACATGTAAATGTAATGTGATAAACAGGGCTAGTGCATTGGTAAATAAAGTGTAACACCAGGTGGATGTGGACAAACTGTGTAAAGATTGCAGAAGAAAATTAATAAAGGTAGTGAACAAATGTACAGTAACATCTGAACAGCAGAGTTTCATGCAATACGAATTCACATTGGTCGGTTAAATAAATAGCTGGCGTGGATGGTCGGTGACAACGGTAGAAAGGAACATGAAAATGGTCCAAGATAATGTTCATCCAATGGCCTTATTGCAACCACGGTTGGACATGTAAACCAGATGCACATGGAGCAAATTGTTAAATTGACGTAATAAAAAAAAAGAAGATGCATCCAAAGAATTAACACAAAATAGGGAAATGGAGGTCGCAAATATAGGAGGTCAAATAGATGTCGGAAGTGCAATATGCCAACTTATTGGTTCCTCAACCGACTGGCAGTAGAGAAAAACATATATCGCCATCAGTAAACTGCATGTTCAAAGTTTAAACTTCATTCGTAACCCGATTGACCAATTTCTATAGCCTAGCCACCCGGACACGTACGGTATTCAAACTTGTCCCAAACACCGATTCAGACAGCAGATTGTTTCCGTCCATTAAAGTAAACAAAGCGTGAAGACGTAGAGAGGTTACGGAGGGGTTGCATGGAATGGAGGCAGAATGCTATGTGAAAAACGAATAATGTGCATCAAACATGGGGAAAATGCAACTACCACGATTCACGTGAAATTAGCATTGCCATTTTATGTGGTTCTAAAGTTTTGAATTACACTGCAGTTTATATGATGAGTCAGACTGTATTTTGTAAGAGAAAAAAAACAAAAAAGAAATAGTCACCTTTTTAACTGGACATAGCAAAAAAGTACACATAAGGATGATCGAATGGAAAAGCATAAATTCATGACTATCCCAGGTTAAACCATACGTAGGATAATCATGAAAGTAAAGTCGAATAACTAAAAAATATATATGAAATTAAAGACAAACGTAGATTTATATTAGTATAGTATAATCTGGAACATATATTTACATGAAGACAGTCCAGCTAAACGACCTCTGCCTTCGGGGTTCACGCCCAACGCGAACATGAAAATCCGCATCCAAAAATATGAAATATGTATATTGCACTTCAAATTTTAGAACATATCATTTGACAATAAGTGAGCGTATGGGTAAGCATAATGGCATTCTAAGAGGTTGGTATGTATGGGAGTATTAAAATCCAAAAAAAATAATATAAAAAATCTAAATCTTTAACATATGGTTTATGCAGAATGTCAATACGTGAAATACAGTGAGAAATCAGTGATGAAGTTTTTTTTTTGTAATTCTCATTTGAAAATGTGCAAGCATATTTTTGGAAGGAAATTCAATTTGAAAGATTTAAAGGATTTCAATCACTACAAGAGTTACTGTTTATAGCAACGGGCGGGGGCAACGGCCTCCAACGGCTAGCAACGGCAAGCTTTTTCCCGAAATTTTTTAATAACAAAAAACACTTGTCGTTGGACGCCGTTGGAAGCCGTTGGAAATATGCCGTTGGCGGTCGTTCCCGCAGCAAGCCGTTGGAAAACCGAGACTAACCTGCAGCTCGGTCTTCTTCCTCCTCATTCCTCTTTCACCCGAAATCAAATCCAAAAAACCCCATTTCCCCCCCCCCCCAAAAAAAAAAAACATTTCCAACCCCATTTTATCCCCTTCTACACGTTCTAGCATCCCCATCTTCGTTTGCAAGCTTCACAACCTCCAAAATCAGGTATTATTTGCTAAACCCTAATTTTGTTAATTTTTTTTATTTTAGGTTAAATTGGTAATTTTAATGTATGTATTGTGCTATTGTTCGTGTATTGTAGTGTATTGGACCTTAATTACTGTTATTAAACTAATTATTGCATGTTTAACTATGATTTGTTAAATTAGGTTTATTATTAAATTAGTTTCAAACTTAATAATTGTCATTAACCTAAGCATGAACCTCACTTGTTATTATATTGGTGATTGAATTGCGTAAAAACGTACGTAGAAATTAAGTGATTATATTGACATATAAATTGTTCACTTTTGACATGTTATGATACGATATATACGTGATACAGTTTGTGCATGACTGAATGTGACTTGTGATGCGATTATATGTATAATATT
Organism: Allium cepa; assembly: GCA_030765085.1. Classification (NCBI taxonomy): domain Eukaryota; kingdom Viridiplantae; phylum Streptophyta; class Magnoliopsida; order Asparagales; family Amaryllidaceae; genus Allium; species Allium cepa. The sequence goes on from CM060932.1 coordinate 174,490,372, forward strand.
GTTCGTTTATTTTATACGTTGCGCGCACACACTGGATTTTTTTTTTTTGTTTTAGGAAAAAATCATTATATATGCGTTGATTCAACAATTTGTTTATTGATATAAAAGTTTAAATTTTATGAAAATAAAATTTAAACTTTATATCGCTAATTTAAAATTTTAAACCCTTAGAGTGTTTTTGGCCCCGTCTGATAAGTATTGTATATGATCGTTGTGTGGATATTCGTTTTTTAACAGAACGGACATCTATATTCATTGTATACAGTATTTTTGGATTTGTCCCTGTATTGGACAAGTTACAAAACCAATAACGTAATTAAATCTCGTAAATCATTTCAGTTTAAACGGTTCGTAAAATTTCGACAGCGCTTCTCTTTATGTCCCCTGTGTACACGCAATTGTGTACTGTTCAGGGAACTAAAGCGAAGTGCTATCGAAATTTTGTTGGATCGTTTAAATTAAAATGATTTATGCGATTTAATTACGTTATTGTATTTGTAATGGGAGGTAGGATGACCTCCCAACAAAGTGTCAATGATCAATTAATATCAAATTCGCTAATAAAAATTGTTTAAATAGAATATAATGTTCATTTCAAAATAAGCTTTAAGTATTATTTTAACAGATATAACAAAAACAAGAAGAATGTTTATAAAATTGATTTAATAAAAAATGTCAACGCAAAATTATATCGTACTTTTTAATTATATGCGTAGGTAAATGGACAATTATTTTACTGATCGGAGCTGGATGTATAAAAAACAAAGGGTCGATACTGAAGGCTCAACAAATGAACATTTTAATAATGGTGTTAGCGTATTTATGGATTTTTCTTTACGTAATAACGGAAACTACAAAGAAATCCGTTGTCCATGTAGTAAATGCAAACTGTTAAAGCATTTGATACCACAAATGGTTAGAGTTCATTTGCGTCAGTACGGTTTCGTATCGAACTATTTGATTTGGGATCGTCATGGGGAACAGTTAGCATCTAATCCTGTACAAGATGAGGAGGTGGTGAGTAATGAAATTGGTACGACAAATCGTGTAGAACATATGGTTGAAGATGCTGCACGTTCAATGTTTCATGTTCCTCAATTAACTGATGACGATGGTAGTGCTGAAGAAGAACCAAATATTGGGGCAAAAAAAATATATAATTTGTTAGATGCCGCGAAAAAACCCCTTTGGGAAGGCTGCACAAGCGGAACCCAGTTATCAGTAACTGCTGGATACATTGCGATGAAATCCAAATACAACCTCACAGAATCTGGATTTACGGCTGTTGTACAAGCTGCGAAACGACATATGCCTCCTAATAATCTAATGTGCGAAAATCATTACGAAGTAAAAAAACAGATGTCGGCTTTCGGTTTACCGTATCAAAAAATAGATACGTGTCTAAAGGGTTGCATGTTGTTTTGGAAGGAAGATATCAACCTTAGAAATTATAAAATATGTAATCAGGAAAGATACAAACCAAGAAAGAAAAAGGGAAAGGATGTCCCGTATAAGCGTATGCATTATTTACCAATTACTCCTAGACTTCAAAGGTTATATGCATCTTCTGTAACTGCGCAACATATGAGATGGCACGGTGTGAGAACACAGGAAGTAGGTACGTTAACACATCCAGCTGATGGGGAAACATGGAAGCATTTTGACCAGAAATATCCCAATTTTGCGTCCGAAATTCGTAATGTTAGACTTGGTTTATGTACAGATGGATTTTCCCCATTCTCTCAATTTGGTTCGAAATATTCGTCCTGACCTATAATTGTCACACCTTATAATTTACCTCCTTGGATGTGTATGAAAACTCCATATATGTTTCTTACAGTTGTCGTCCCTGGTCCCGATGATCCGACACAAGGAATCGATGTTTATTTACAACCATTGATTGATGAATTAAAAAAATTGTGGTACGAGGGAGTAGAGACATATGATATTTTCCAAAAAAAGAACTTTCGCATGTATGCTTCTTTATTGTGGACAATCAGCGATTTTCCTGCATATGCAATGCTTTCAGGTTGGAGTACGGCCGGTCGTCTAGCTTGTCCTTATTGCATGGAAGAAACACGAGCAATTTTTTTACCTCATGGAAAGAAAGTTTCGTGGTTTGACTGTCATCGATGTTTTCTTCATATTAATCATCCTTTTAGAAGAGATAAAAAAAACTTTACAGCTAATAGACATGAAACTTTGAGACCACCTACGGTTTGGTCAAGCGAAGAAATTTATGAACTTGTAAAGGATTATCCAAAGATACATGAAACCGGAGAACAAATTGAAATTCAGGGTAAATCATCGATACATAACTGGTGCAAACAGAGCATATTTTGGGAATTGCCTTATTGGAAAAATCTCTTGATTCGTCATAATATTGACGTGATGCATAATGAGAAAAACGTGTTTGATAATCTGTTTAATACAATTTTGAATGTTAAAGGGAAGACGAAAGATGATTTGAAATCAAGACGTGACATCGAAGTAATATGTAATCGTCCTGAGCTTCATATAAAACCAAATGACACAAAAAAGCCAAAAGCTTGCTATGAGCTAGACAATAATCAAGTTAAATTACTTTTAAAATGGGTGGAAGGATTACGATTCCCAGATGGCATATCTTCTAATCTTCGTAGATGTGTTGACTATAAGAACAATAAACTTGGCGGGATGAAAAGTCATGATTGTCATGTTATGATGGAAAATTTGTTACCCGTCGCTTTTAAAGAACTGTTGCCCGTAAAAGTTTGGATTGTTGTAACAGAACTTAGTCTGTTTTATAAAGAGATTTGTTCAACTACATTAAAAGTTGATCGTCTACATAAATTTGAGAAAGAAATCCCGATATTGCTTTGCAAACTGGAAAAAACATTTCCTCCAGGTTTTTTCAATGTTATGGAGCATTTACCAATTCATCTTCCACTTGAAGCACGTCTTCGAGGGCCTGTGCAATATGGATGGATGTATCCATTTGAAAGGTATATTACTATTTAGTTTATTACATATTGGTTTAATTAAATGTATACAAAATTAAATTAAAATAATTTTTGCTAGGTATTTAAATCATCTAAAGAAAAAAGTGAGACAGAAAGCTCGAGTTGAAGGTTCGATTTGCAAATCGTACATCGAAGAAGAAGCTTCGTTTTTTTTCTCTCACTATTTCAGCGACCATGTGAACATACCATTTGAAAGTGCTACGCGTAATGATGAAGGCATTGATGAAGATGATTGTCAAGCAACTTTATCTATTTTTAAAAAAACTGGTCGGCCTGCTGGTAAATGTGTGGAAGTATGGTTGGATGATAGAGATCATCAAGTAGCACACACGTACATTCTTCTCAACTGTGCCGAAGTTGCACCGTTTATTAGGTAATATATATACACATACGTCTACACATATGCACACACAAATATATATGCACACATGTATTTTAATCATAATGCAACATTTGTTCTATAATTGCAGTATTTACGAATCACAACATCCAAACGACGATATCGGTAAAGAATTTGCTGCTTGGTTTTCTAACTACGTTTTTGATACAACAAATTGTGTTGTAGATGAAGGATTGAAACATTTAGCTATGGGACCAAAAAGGATAGTCAAGACATATCCAATATTCTTTGTCAACGGATATAAATTTAATACCAAAGAATACAGTGCCGAAAAATCAACTAACAATACTGGTGTATTTGTCAAAGGTAGTGATGATCCAAATGATCACATAAATGACTTTAATGGCATGCTGACCCAGATTTTGCAGTTGACATATTTCACTCGACCTGCGGAAGAAGTATTTTTGTTCAAATGCAACTGGTTCAACAACGTTCCAGGTTCTGGAATAAACGTGGATCCAAAATATAATCTTATAGAAATAAAACATACTTCGAGATATTATAAGTACGATTCTTTTTTACTTGCCAAACAAGCTCTTCAAGTTTATTATGCTCCTTACCCATCTTTAAGAAGAGATAAAATAGATTGGTCGGCTGTTTTTAGAACCAAACCAAGATTTACATTTGATGGACGAAATATTCCTGAACAGCAAGCTTACCAAGCAGATATCGAGGAAAATAGAGGAATAATATTAACCGACGATCAAATAGATTTTGGACCTCTAAACGATGAATCAAATGCATTAATTGAAGCATTTGAGAGTATAGAGGAACAAAATATAGAGTGCGAAGAAGAGTCAGAATCCGAAAGCGATAAGGATTGACCACTAATCAATATTTTGAGAAGGTATTTTTTTTCATTTTTCTATTTCCAAAGTAATTTTATATAATATGTATCACAAAGTCTCTTTTATGTTACGCCATAATATATGTTACGCCGTGTTCATTATTCTGACACCATTTGCATATTAAATTAATCAATGTTACCCTTGCTTTTCTTTATACTATGATTTCATATAGGTATGTCGGGACGCAGACGTTCACGCTCCGGATCTTCCAGCTCACAGAGAGGTGATGATGCTGGTCCTTCACAGCCGGGTGTTCGGCCTCTGGTATGGCTGAAACCCAAAGCCGATGGCAGGTAAGTATAAAGTTTCAAAATTGAATTTTATTCCATACAATCTTTTATCAAATGTATATAGTAGTAACGGAATATTAAATGTTTTTTTCTGTTTTTACACAGCGGTGGGTTTTCGTTGGAGCCTTCCAACATAGTACTCACGATCTCGCGACGGGCGTATATGGCTCGTATGTCTTCGTGTTGGCCGAGGTGGACTGCGATACCAGAGGGGGTGCGGGAGGCTATCTGGCAGGACTTTTTGGTATGTGTGGTATAGCAATTATTGCATTATGTAGTCATGTACATTATGTCAATTCATGTTTGCACTATTTATAGCAACTGTATAACTCATATTTTTTCAAACGTGCAGGGGGAAGTGGACTTGGCCGATTCTGATGTTTCAGTTGTCCATCGCCATTGGAGCAGCAAAATTGCAAAAAACTACCGCGAAACGATTAACAACATCAAAACATCGGGAAAGAGGCCTCATTGGATGAGTGAAGCTGTTTTTGATGAGTTCGCCACCTGGTGGAGCAACGAGGATTTTATGGTAAATCTCTATCATATATTTAATTTAAATTGTTTGAGGCAAATAATATATAAATAATTAAAACTGTCAGAACAATTTTTGTTTTCAATTTAAATTTGCAGAGGCAGTCCGAGAGGAATTCTGCAAACAGGAGCAAGAACCCCGTTACACATCACGGTGGTTCCAAGTCTTTCCAGCATCACCGAGAAGATTTGGTATAATTATTAAATAAGACAAATAGTTAATTATTTTAAGTTTTAATTTGTTAAACTATAAATAGTGTATATTTATATGTGCATATTTCAGGAGAGACAACGCGGGGGGGGGGGGGGGGGGGGGAGGGGCTGTTAGTTATTGGGATGTGTTTACCTATACACATGCATTGACTCATGTCGATGATTCCGGCGCAGTTTCTTACTCTTGGGACCACGATGACAAAGCGCGTGCTGCCTATGTAAGTATAACATAAGTAACTAAAACTTACAAGTTAATTGAAATAACGTAATTAACTAAATTCAATTATATTTTGCATGACAGCAAAAGTTTCAGGAAGCGCGGACAGCCTTACTTGAGAGTACGGGATGAGCTCACTTGACCCCCGATGAAGAGGACACCATTTTTGAGTCCGTCATGGATCCAGTGACCCGCTGCAGACGCTACGGATATGGAAGCCAATCGGTTAGTTAATTTGCAATTATTTTAATACTAATTTTTTAGTGCAGTTGATAATTTAAATTTGTTTACAGGTTCAGATAGCCCAGAAAGAATATCAAAGGGTTCAAGATAAAGAAGAGATTGCGCAGCTACGAGCCGAGCTTGCTGAGATGCGGGAACGCAATTTGCTGCATGAAGCGAGGACGGAGGAGTTGAACCAGCGTATGGTGGAGTTCATCGCACAGTATGGACAGCCTCCTTCATCTGGTGGTTCTGGTGCTGAGTGATTTAGGTATGTTTTGTTATTGGCATGTATATTTTGGAGTTGGTGAGAATTTGATACATTTTGATGTGATGGTTTGTGTATATTTGGATTTCATACATTCTCATGGTTTGGTTGTGGATGTTGGTTTGGATTTGTTGATGTTGGTTTGGATTTTTTAATGATGGTTATGTTGTGTTTTGTTTGGTTGTTGATTTATGTTGAAATATATGTAAGATTTGGTTATATATATATATATGTTTGGATATAGTTGTTTTATATGTATATGCTCGAAATGGAGCTGTTTTGATATAATTGTGGTTATGTGTGGCTGGAAGCAAGCACCGCTGCTTTTATATAAAAAAATACCCAGATTTGCAACGGCTTCCTACGGCTACCAACGACCAATTGGCCATTTAACTCCAACGGCTTCTAACGGCGTCCAACGGCATATTCCAACGATTTCCAACGGCATGTTGGTCAACAGGCTTTGTCACGTTGGCAAATTTGCCGTTGGAAGCCGTTGGTATATCCACGTTGATGCCGTTGGAGGCCGTTGGAAACCGTTGAAGTGTATACCAACGGCAATTCCAACGGCCTTTCGCCGTTGGAAATAGCCGTTTCTCTTGTAGTGAATAGACCATCCATCGTTTTGATGTATGAACTATATTAAAAATACGTTGATGATGTTTTACTAAATAAATCAGATACACAGGTACATCACCGTGGTTCTATGTGCATAATCAAATTCATGTATGTTCATATGTACACAAGTTACTGGGTAGACGTGCCATGCAATATTGCGTCAACCCATTGCATGTACTACTGCACAAATAAGCGGTTGCGTTGATATGTCAAATTGCAGCTCCATTTTCAATGTCCTTGTAGTACATAGAGCAGCGGACAGTACACAAACACGTTACTGGCTGATATATATTATGTAATGTAGGAACTCGGTCTGAGAATTGTAATACAAATTTGAATGCGCATTCATTAATCTCGTATCCGTAGGGCCAGCAGCAAAAAAATATTGGAGCCAATAGTGCAAACGTAAGTTCACCGATCCTAACTGTTACTATAATATAGAAAACATAACGTGCTTTTTGAAGAATATAAAGCATCTGTTGTGATTTGCAAGCATGGTGTGTTTTCAGTATCATATTGTAGAGTTAGTGGTGGCGTATGATGATGAAAATTTTCTATTTAGTGTGATTTTAAGTTGCACACTAGATCCCTATTTCTGATGTTGTTATAAGAAAAGTTGTAACAACCCAATATTTTGAAATTAATTTTTATTTGAATTTGTTTCACTTTGAAAATGTTTTAGAAATTATTTTACTTAAAATTTTGTTTTAAAATATTTTTAAAGTGAAGTAGATATTTTACTAAAGATAGTGATGATTTATTTGTAATTTTTGAACCCTGTTTGAAAATTTTAAGCAATTTCTTTGATTCTTTTTCTATTTCCTTTAAATTTGATTAATTATTTTTATTATATTTTACTTTGTTTCAGCTTTTAAATTCATTTAATGATTTTTATTTTGTTTTATTTGAATTAAAGAAAAAGGAAATATGAAGTGTTTTAAAAAGCTTTAATAACTTAAGACTTTTCATTTGCCAACCTTTTCAATTTCCATAACTCTTCATTTATTTTATTTTTGGCCGTGTATTTTGGCTTCTTAGCCTTGTATTCACTTAACATTTCACACACAAAAATTATCATCTCCATCTCCATTCACGGCTTGACAAAAATTCTTGGTAATGGCCTCTTCTTTTTCTTCTCTTTTTTTTACTATGTTTTTGCCTTGTTTTCTTGGATAGTTTTGCTCGGCCTCCTCTTGATAGTCACGGCCACCACCTTCACCATCTCTTCCTTGCCACCACCTCCACCTATCCCTCAGATCTTGACCATGGATGCACCATCTATGAAGAGAAACTCCCAAAACAATTGCTTATTGCCTTAAAACTATGCTAGGCCGAGCCATGTTGCTTCATCACCCCATTGTTCACCACCACCACCACTATAGGCCACCACCACCACACTTTCCATACCTCCTTTCATCACTACAACCACTGACCAGAGCCACACCCCACTGGCTGAGCCCTTATGTTGACACAAAACTCCTCTTTGTTGCATAAATTCTTCACATTCTCAAGTGTGTAACCTCCTCCATCATGTCTAGCCTTGTACTCGAGCCATGCTAGGACCCAACCCAAGCCAAACCATGATCAAACCCGAGCCAAATGCACCCCTAGGCCGTGCAAGCATATGTAGAAAACAAGGCAAAAGTTTATGTGTTCAATTTTCTTTTTATTTCAAAGTTATTTAAATTCAATATTGTATTGAATTTTAATTTTATTTGGTTTTGTTTTGGGTTGTAACACAAGATCTATAGCTTGGATCTCGCTCTCCACTCGCGTCTGTAGTCTTGTCATTGTGTTCAGGAATCCGCTGTGCCATTTGAATTGATATCTCCAACGCAAAGAGGTGAGTAAATCTCACATGACATTATATACTTATGCAAATGTGAAGCAATAACAATTGAATGTGTAGAATTATATATGATGTTATAACTGCCTGTGATTATTAATTATATGACGTTAAATATGTTATTTACTTGTCATCTCATCTGTTATTGATATATGTTGTTAACCTGTTTATTTTATTTGTTTCTCACACTGCAAGTTTCTTGTAGAATAGAATCACTATGGGTTGAAATGATACATACACGAACGGACTTTAGAATAGGAAAAAAATCATTATGGGATGAAATGATAGGCCTGAACGGTTTTTATTTATTTTATTTTTACTTGGGACTGCGAGTTTGAAATGATAGAACCCGGGTTTTTCTTTGTAAAACCGCGGATTGAAATGATATATATATATGTCCGTATCACTTGACCTAGGTTAAAAAACTATATACGGGTTCATGGTTAATTTTATAAAGTATTTTGAATATTTTAAATATTTTTAAAAAGGTGTAAATGTTTTAATAAAGAAATTTTGATTTTTCTGTAAGTTAAAATGTAATTTAACTAAATAGTAAAAGTGAATTTTTGGAAATATAACCTAAGTTGGAAAATTTGGAATTTTGGTTTAAAATGATAATTAAGTTATATAAATAAAATGGAAATTTAATTATATTGGAAAATGGAAGAAAAATATAAGTGTTAAGTTTATTTGTTAAAAAGCGAAGAAAAGAAAGTGTTACACTTGAATTTGTTAAGTGAAATTATTGAAAAATTTGATTTAATTATAAGAAATTTATTTATAAAAATCATAAGTTAAAAGTAAGTTAAATGAACATTTTGATGTTTAAATATAATTTTTATAATGCTTAAAGGATTTAAATTGAAGTTATTTATTTGCTGGAAATACACTAAAATCTGGAAAATACTTTTTATAGCACTCATAAATGCTATGGTTTCTGTAAACGAACTAAACTGAATAAAAGAGGCTATTACAGCAGTTCTGAAATACTATAGTTTCTGTAGTAAATTTAAAAGTCTAAAACTTAATAAAGGCCTATTACAGCAGTTCTGTAAATGCTGTAGTGGTCTGCTGTCTTTGCTGAAATTAGTAAAACCTTAAACTTGACACCTGAGCTATTACAACATCTGGAATTGCTGTCTTTGCAATTTTAAACTAAATTTCAACTAAAACTGAATTTTAACAGCAGTTTTTAAATGCTGTCTTTGCTGAATTAAAATGTTTTCAAGTATAACTTATAACAGCTTTTCTAAATGCTGTGAAAGGCTGAAATTTTAAATGTTTATGGTTTTTGGTAAACGAGCTCAGAATGGTTTGAAACCCTGAAAATTGAATACTTGACTTGAAAGAATAATAACTTCAGTTTTAAATGATTTAAATGAATACATTTAATTGGAAAATAAATCATTTTAAAAGATGATTTAATTTAAATAAATGAATGCTATCTTTGAATTTAAAAGGGTATTTAAATTGGATATTTGGATTTGAATTCAAATAATGATTTAAAAAGGAAGTTTTGAAAGATATGTTATTTTTATATATTGAAATGATTTGGAAATGATTTAATCTTTATTTGATAAAGATTTGTTTTTGAAAGGATATTATACTTTGAATTATAAATTATTAGTTTTAAAAGTTATAACCACGGGTTATAATAATGATTAGTTGGCAAAGAGACCGAGATCGGATATGGACATACTCTATGTCGATACCGAAAACCACTTTGACAACCGTGTATGCGGTGAAGATTCCAGAATGAAGTAGGATGGTGGCGACGTTTTTGTGGTATGTTACGTGGATTCAACTCCCGTGAGTTGGCATAAGGTGGCTAGAACAGAAGCAATCTGGGGCCAAGTGAGGTCATACCTTCGATCGGACGTATTTCTTCGATACCATACTATTACTTTATGATTGTTTGGTAGCCACCATTCGATTTGGGAATGTGTTCCGAGGTGGGCGTAGTGGCTGCTACGTTACCACCAGCCCGTGTGCGTAATTGGTATATCTACCCTGGTATTGCCTCGTTGTGCCGTGTCACCTACCATATCGAGCATTTACTACGAGTTTGGTTTTCTCCCGTAGCGCTTACGTATCTTCTCGTAGTCTCCAATCAGGAGATATGAAGATATTGGATGGACTACTGGGACTATTTCGTGTTTGGGGCTATATGGGTAACCCCATGATGCTATTTTAAAGTAAGTTTATTTTACTGATAGACATTATTATAATAGTGTTTACTACTACATAGTAAATAGTTTAATGGATCCTTAGAGGATGGGAGGTCCCAAGCATCTTCTAAGTTACTTATACCTTTACTATAGTTCACTTGAGTTGGTTTACATTGGATAAGTATGTATGTCCTGACTCGAGTGTTTGTGTTTATTTATGCTCGGGTCAGCCTGAGTATTCACAAATTTGGATTTCCATTCTCTGGAGGTCTGGAATCGCTGGAGATTATCAGCTTGTCTAGTTTATCTATATTCAGTTCTATTGTTCTATTTCAGTTCTATTGTTTTGTTGGCCGCTTTGTATAAGTGGACTTCTTTGTGTTTGGGATTTTATGTTGTACCTGTTTTCAGACTGATATTATGTATTTGGTTTTGAGACTTTGTGATAGTAGCTTCATGAACTACTATGGTATTTTATTTTCCGATGTGAGATATTTTGACATTCTGTGTCTGTGATTTGATTCTATTTGCTTCGAATTTTATTACAATCTGTTATTTTGTAGTATTCAAGTCCAACATGTGTGGATTATTGTCGATTTGAATGGTGGAAAATAATAGGTCGTTACAGTTGGTATCTGAGCTTTGGTTTTAGGCAAACCTTAGCCCGCAGAGCAAAAACTCATTAGAGATATGGTAGAAATACCCTAGAATGAGTGAAATCGACTTCAGAATCATTTCTTTGTGAGAGAACATATTTTCAAAGTATAAAATGATTTTAAAATGATTTTCAAAGGATTTTTCAACGATTATTTTGATATAATTTTTTTTTCTTGTTTTAAAAGCAAATTTTTCTAAACTTCTTTCCTTTCGTATCTACCTTGTTAAAAGTTTCTGTAATTAGGATGTTCATCCAAGTGAATTTATCTTGTCTTGTCTTGTCTTTATCTTATCTTTACCTTTGTCCTAATATTCATTCTTGAATTTTCAGGATGAATCATAGGAATGCTAGAGGTCAGGGTCATGGTGCTGCCCCAGTTCCAACCCCAGCTCCTGTTCGTTTCACCATTCTTTGCAAAGAATTTACTCAGCTTGGTGGTACCAAGTTCACTAGTTCTGAGTCTATCATTGAGGCTCAGCAATGGATGAGAAGTATCGAGAGGATAATTACTGGTCTTGAGATTACTGATGCCAAAAAGCGTCAGTTAGCCGCATGGCAGTTGCAGTAGGCTGCCCAAGATTGGTGGGAGTCTGTTACGGCCAACACCGTTGAGGCTGATCTTACTTGGGAACAGTCCACGTATCTCCTTGTGTTTCTTTGAATTCTGTTTTTCTATCTCTTCGTGCCATTTCTAAGCTTATCTATCATTCTTCTCAGGGAGGCTTTCGTTGCTAAGTGGATGCCCGAAGTTGGGAAATCCCATCTTTATAGGGAGTTCATGGACCTCAAACAGGGAAGCATGTCTTTTTCAGAGTACGAGAGAAAGTTTAAAGAACTTTCTAAGTTCGGACCTGGTCTAATAGACACTCCTCTGAAGAAGAATGAGAAGTTTATTGCTGGTGCTCGTCTTGAGTACTATGATCGTCTTATTGCCCATGTTCACATCCCTTTCACTGGACTTATGGGTATGAATATTCGTTATGAGAAACCTACTTCCAAGGGCCCTGCTTCTGTTGGTGCTCCTTCATCTCAGACTTCATCTGCAAATTCTAAGAAGTGAAAGCCTAGTTTCCTTCAGCAGAAGAAGAATTGGCTCAAGAATCCAGGTTTGGGATCTTCATCATCGGCTCCTTCTCAAAGGCAGCCCGTTGATCTTTCTTCCATCACTTGCTTTAAGTGTGACCAGAAGGGACACTATGCGAATGTTGTCGTACTATTGTTGGTGCTGCTGTTCCTTCCCCTACTCAGTCACCTAGGCGTGATCTTTGCCACATCTGTCTCCAGCCGGGCCATTTCAGGAAGGATTGCCCTACCGAGCAGAAGGGTAAGCCTTTTGGTATATTTGCTATCATCTCCACATCTTCTCCAGCTCATCCAGCTCCTAGTGATGACCAAGGTACTCTTCAGGGCTCTTTTTCTTTATTTCAACATCCTGTTCGTGTTTTATTTGATACTGGATCTTCCCACAGTTTTATATCTGTTGATTTGTGTGATAAGTTTGAGCATCTCCTTTCTCCTGAGTATGTTTCTGAATCCTTATGTGTTTCAAATCCAATTGGGGGTACCTCAAACCTTAATAGGATTTGTAAACAAATGAAGCTTCTCTATTCTGATCATCGCTTCAATGGTGATTTCTATGTTTTGGGCTTTGATGCTTTTGATTTGTTGCTTGGAAGTGATTGGCTTGGTAGGCATAATGCCCATATCTCTTGTCAAGCCCGGTCTGTTCGCCTTATTGATGATCTGGGTAATTCCTTTATTATTCAGTGTCGCATGCTTCAAGATTTTGCAGACACTTTTATTTATTCTCTAGATTTTGCTCCTAGTGATCTTCATTCGACCCGTATGGTCAAACTCTTTTCCGATGTATTTGGTAAAGTCACGTCTTTAACTCCTAAATGGGAAATTGATTTTCGAATTGATCTTATTCCTCGTGCTCGACCTGTAGTTCTTCCTCCTAGAAGAATGGCACCTCATGAGAAAGTTGAGGGTTGCTCAGGATAGGCAGAAGAAGTATGCTGATAGACATAGGTAGAGTTTGGAGTTTGCTGTTGGTGATTTGGTTTTCCTTAGGGTCTCTCCCTTAAGGAATGTTCTTCGCTTTGGTCGTACATGGAAGCTTTCTACTAGGTTCATTGGCCCTTTCCGCATTGTGGAAAGAGTTGGTTACTTGGCTTATCGTCTGGAGTTAACCGAGAAGCTTTCTGGAGTGCATGATGTATTCCACATCTCACATCTTTGCCGGTATCTCCATAACCCATCTCTGTTTGTTCGGCCTTCTTCTCTTGACAGCTTGGATATAGAGCCTAATCTGACTGTCGAGAGGAAGCCACTTCGTATTGTCGACAGAGGTGCGAAGCGGCTAAGAAGGAAATCTGTTAGTCTAGTCAAAGTACAGTGGAGTACTGATGATTGTGATTGTACTTGGGAGACGGAGGAGATCATTCGTGCTTTGAATCCGGAATTGTTTATTCCAGGTACGATTTTGTTTTTCTATCTTATTTTTCCTTATTTACTTGTTTTCGTTTTTTTCGAGGACGAAAAGGTTTGAGTGGAGGAGAATGTAACAACCCAATATTTTGAAATTAATTTTTTTTGAATTTATTTCACTTTGAAAATGTTTTAGAAATTATTTTACTTAAAATTTTGTTTTAAAATATTTTTAAAATGAAGTAGATATTTTTCTAAACATGGTGATGATTTATTTGTAATTTTTGAACCCTGTTTGAAAATTTTAAGCAATTTCTTTAATTCGTTTTCTATTTCTTTAAATTTAATTGTTTATTTTTATTTTATTTTACTTTGTTTTAGTTTTTAAATTCGTTTACTGATTTTTATTTTTATTTATTTGAATTAAAGAAAAAGGATATATGAAGAGTTTAAAAAGCTTTAATAACTTAAGACTTTTCATTTGCCAGCCTTTTCAATTTCCATAACTCTTCATTTATTTTGTTTGGTCATGCATTTTGGTTTCTTAGCTGTGTATTCACTTAAAATTTCACGCACAAAAATTATCATCTCCATCTCCATTCACGGCTTGACAAATTTTTTTTGTAATGGCCTCTTCTTTTTCTTCTCTTTTTTTTTTTTATGTTTTTGCCTTGTTTTCTTCTATAGTTTTGCTCGGCCTCCTCTTGATAGTCACGGCCACCACCTCCACCATCTCTTCCTTGCCACCATGCCACCTATCCCTCAGATCTTGACCATGGCGGCACCATCTATGAAGAGAAACTCCACAAAACAATTGCTTATTGCCTTAAAACTATGCTAGGCCAGGCCACGTTGCTTCATCACCCCATTGTTCACCACCACCACCACCATAGGCCGCCACCAACACATTTTCTATACCTCCTTTCATCACTCCAGCCACTAACCAGAGCCACACCCCACTGGCCGTGCCCAAACCCTACGTGGCCGAGCCCTTATGTTGACATAAAACTCCTCTTTGTTGCATAAACTCTTCACATTCTCAAGTATGTAACCTCTTCCATCATGTCTAGCCTTGTACCCTAGCCATGCTAGGACCCAACCTAAGCCGAACCATATCAAAACCGAGCCAAATGCACCCCTAGGCCGTGCAAGCATATGTAGAAAACAAGGAAAAAGTTTGTGTTTCAATTTGCTTTTTATTTCAAAGTTATTTAAATTCAATGTTGTATTGAATTCTAATTTTATTTGGCTTTGTTTTAGGTTGTAACACAAGATCTATAGCTTGGATCTCACTCTCCACTCGAATCTATAGTCTTGTCATTGTGTTCTGGAACCCGTTGTGTCATTTGAATTGATATCTCCAGCGCAAAGAGGTGAGTAAATCTCACATGACATTATATACTTATGCAAATGTGAAGCGATAACAACTGAATGTGTAGAATTATATATAATGTTATAACTGCATGTGATTATTAATTATATGATGTTAAATCTGTTATTTTACCCGTCATCTTATCTGTAATTGATATATGTTGTTAAACTATTTATTTTATCTGTTTCTCACACTACAAGTTTCCAGTAGAATAGAATCACTATGGGTTGAAATGATACATACTTGAACGGATTTTGGAATAGGGAAAAATCGTTATGGACCGAAATGATAGGCCTGAACGGTTTTTATTTGTTTTATTTTTACTTGGGACTGCGGGTTTGAAATGATAGAACCCGGATTTTTCTTTGTAAAACTGCGGATTGAAATGATATATATATATATATATATATATATATATATATATCACTTGACCTAGGTTAGAAAACTATATAGGCCCGTGGTTAATTTTATAAAGTATTTTGAATATTCTAAATATTTTTTAAAAAGTGTAAAATTATAAAATTTGGGTTATAAATGTTTTAATAAAGAAATTTTGATTTTTCTGTAAGTTAAAATGTAATTTAAATAAATGTAAAAGTAAATTTTGGAAATATAACCTAAGTTGGAAAATTTGGAATTTTGGTTTAAAATGAAAATTAAGTTATATAAACAAAATGGAAATTTAATTATATTGGAAAATGGAAGAAAAATATAAGTGTTAAGTTTGTTTGTTAAAAATCGAAGAAAAGAAAGTATTACACTTGAATTTGTTAAGTGAAATTATTGAAAAATTTGATTTAATTACAAGAAATTTATTTATAAAAATCATAAGTTAAAAGTAAGTTAAATGAACATTTTAATGTTAAATTATGAGTTTTATAATGCTTAAAGGGTTTAAATTGAAGTTATTTATTTGCTGGACATAAACTAAAATCTAGAAAATACTTTTTGTAACATTCAGAAATGCTATGGTTTCTGTAAATGAACTAAAACTGAATAAAAGAGGCTATTACAGCAGTTCTGAAATGCTGTAGTTGCTGTAGTAAATTTAAAAGGCTAAAACTTAATAAAACCCTATTACAGCAGTTCTGTAAATGCTGTAGTGGTCTGCTGTCTTTGCTGAAATTAATAAAAACCTTAAACTTGAAACCTGAGCTATTACAGCATTTTTAGAAATGCTGTCTTTGCTGTTTTAAACTAAATTTCAGCTAAAACTGAGTTTTAACAGTAGCTTTTAAATGCTGTCTTTGCTGAATCAAAATGATTTCAAGTATAACTTATAACAGCTTTTTCTAAATGCTGTAAAAGGCTGAAATTTTAAATGTTTACGATTTTTGACTTTGTAAACGAGCTCAGAATACTTTGAAACTTTGAAAATTGAATACTTGACTTGAAAGAACTTCACTTTTAAATGATTTAAATGAACAAATTTAATTGGAAAATAAATCATTTGAAAAGATGATTTGAATTGAAATAAATGAATGTTATCTTTGAATTTAAAAGTGTATTTAAATTGGATATTTGAATTGAAGTCAAATAATGATTTTAAAAGGAAGTTTTGAAAGATATGATATTTTTTTTTGGCAAGGCCGACGGTTTTATAGTGGACCGACCACTTTTATTACGGATGTAATAAAGATTGAAGTACAGGAGTAAGGTAGAGATACCTTAACTACTACGTAAAAAAAAGAACTAAAAATAACAGCACAGGAGTATGACAGACAAGTCATAACTACTATGTAAAAATACTAGACTAGTTCTCCTCCGCAGAGGAAGAATCACTATCACCTACAACAACCCGGTCAGAAACCAGAGTACCATCACCAAGGAAACCAAAATATGGGCGAAAAAGAACAGCAAGAGAAGGATCATAATCATCAACACCAGATGTATAGATAAAAGATCGATCCCAGGAAGTATCAGCTAGAAGAATAGCATTAGACTGAGCATGCGGACCATCCAGATCAGGTACCAAGGAATCACCAGAAATCCTGTAATGAAGGCATCGTAGGTCCAGAAGATCATCAGAGACATATCTGAAATAGGAGACATCCACAGGGTTGAACCTCAAGTCAGAACGGAGATCAACCCAACTATGTTCAGAATCAGCCCAAACAACACGATTCTGCAGAGCAGGAGAAGCACCAGGATCAGGTGAAGCAGGCCGAGCTGAGGAGAGGGAGGGATCGGGGTCAGAAGACTGAGCAGCAACCAGAGAGGCCTTGGGAACCCACTTCCTAAGCGGAGGCCTAGGCAATGGGATCTTAGGAGCAGTAGCAGATGTAACCGATTGTGTGCAGGCTGAGGCAATATGGCCAAAAGAGTGACAGGTGGTACATATGTCAGGGACCCAACCATACCGAACACGCACATCCACCACATGTCCAACAGCAAGCTGGACAGGAATAGATGTAGGAAGAGGCTTATGGGGAGTAATCTCAATCAGGGCCTTGGCGTATACAAGCTTATCACGCGCAACAGTGCTGGAGTCAAAACACTTCAATTTTCCAACATTGCAAGCAAGCCAATTCAATCCAAGCAGAGGTTGAAGAGCAGAAGGAATTTGAGAGAAATAAACCCAGATAGGGATAGAAAGAACCTGTTCACGTGCTCTAGCCACAGTCGGCGACCAAGGGGTAATAATAAATGGCTGTCCATCAAAGAAAGAAGGCTCGTTCTCAAGAACTCGAGTACGTTCCTCAGTGGAGGAGAACAATATGTAATACAACGAATCGACCAACTTGACTTTAAGACTACCATGAAGTCTCCAGGCCCTACGACAAACCGCATCCACATCATGAAGACGATGATTAGGGTCCAAAAAAAATCCGACTACATATTCAGACCAAAAGTCCAAACCGGCTTGGATAACACTGGGGGGAGGGATCATTACCCCGTTTTCCTCAAGGATGTCAAACTCAACTGGTTCATATACTCCCGCATTACGTGGCAAGGATGTAAAAAGTGAAGACCAAGTTTTGGGAACCGTTGGGCCTGGAACACGACAATTCACCAAACCAGTAGATGCTACAAGAAATGTAGACTCACCAGGTAATTGCACTGAGTTAACATCGGCATTGACCGTAGAGCCGCAAGCAAAACCAGATTTGGGGCTTGCAATCGAAGAGCCACCAACAAAACCATTGAATGGTGGCACAGGACAGACTTCAACAGATGTCAGGCAAGGAATAGTTACACTCAGAGGGTTATTCAAATCAAAAGCATTGCTAATTGGAACAGCTCCCTCTTTGTCATTATTACAAACATTTGCCATGCAACAATCTTGCACAGCAGTCTCGGCTATACCAATACCATCACAAGTCAGACCACCAAGATCACACTGTAATGCCATAGTTCCACTCACTTGCTCACCAATAACGTTACGGGGAGACACAACGAACTCCACGTTGGCTCCAACAGTAGATAGTTGCGTACCTGAAGCATCCAATGTCGTACACACAGCAGCGTTTCCAGCAACATTAGCTTCAATCATACATGGTCGATCAGAAGTAACTAGCGCAGGCAAATTGGGAGCACATAGCGGCGGAAAATCATGGGGCGATTGAAGATCTGGACGGGGGACGCTATCTGAAACCATAGAACCAAAGCGACGGCCAGAACGAGTAGAGGATGGGGAGAGTAGACGCGGTCGATTGAGAAGGGAAAGAGGAGAGGACATGAAGAGATGCGTGAGACACGAAGAAAGGCTAGGTACAAAAACGAAGGGGAAGCCGCCATCGCCAGGAACCTGAAACCATTTTTTTAATCGCTAGGTAAGCTTATTAATGCGACTAAGAAAAAGATATGATATTTTGATATATTGAAATGATTTGGAAATGATTTAATCTTTATTTGATAAAGATTTGGATTTGAAAGGTTATTATATTTTGAAGTATAAATTATTAGTTTTAAAAGTTATAACCACGTGCTATAATAACGATTGGTTGGCAAAGAGACCGAGATCGGATATGGACATACTCTCTGTCGATACCGAAAACCACTTTGACAACCATGTACGCGGTGGAGATTCCAGAATGAAGTATGATGGTGGCGACGTTCTTGTGGTATGTTACGTGGACCCAACTCCTGTGAGTTGGCATAAGGTGGCTAAAACAGGAGCAATCTCGGGCCAAGTGAGGTCATACCTTCGATCAGACGCATTTCTTTGATACCATACTATTACTTTGTGATTGTTTGGTGGCCACCCTTCGATTTGGGAATGTGTTCCGAGGTGGGCGTAGTGCTTCTACGTTACCACCAGCCCGTGTGCGTAATTGGTATATCTGCCCTGGCATTGCCTCGTTGTGCCATGTCATCTGCCATATCGAGCTTTTACTACGAGTTTGGTTTTCTCCCGTAGCCCATGCGTATCTTCTCGTAGTCTCCCAATCAGGAGATATGCAAATATTGGATGGACTATTGGGACTATTTCGTGTCTGGGGCTATATGGGTAACCCCGTGATGCTATTTTAAAGTAATTTTATTTTACTGATAGACATTATTATAATAGCGCATACTACTACATAGTAAATAGTTTAACGGATCCTTAGAGGATGGGCGGTCCCAAGCATCTTCTAAGTTACTTGTATCTTTACTACAGTTCACTTGAGTTGGTTCACATTGGATAAGTATGTATGTCCTGACTCGAGTGTTTGTGTTTTATTTACGCTCGGGTCAGCCTGAGTATTCACAGATTTGGGTTTCCACTCTATGGAGGTTTGGAAACGCTGGAGATTATCAGCTTATTTAGTTTATCTATATTCGGTTCTATTGTTTTATTTCAGTTCTGTTGTTCTGTTGGCAGCTTTGTATTAGTGGACTTCTTTGTATTTGGGATTTTATATTGTATCTGTTTTTAGACTGATATTATGTATTTGGTTTTGAGACTTTGTGGTAGTAGCTTCATGAACTATTATGGTATTTTATTTTCCGCTACGAGATATTCTAATGTTCTGTGTCTGTGATTCTGTGATTTGATTCTATTTGCTTCGAATTTTATTACAATCTATTATTTTGTGATATTCAAGTCCGACATGTGTGGATTATTGTCGATTTGAATGGTGGAAAATAGTGGATCGTTACAAAAGTCCATGTACCAATTAATATAAAAGTTATGTCCCTATTTTTCTAAATCAGAAAGCGCAAACTAGCTTGCGGTTTTCTGACGAAATGTGCAAGTTAAATCACACTTTTCAAAAAGTTTTCAAAAATTGTAAATTCAAATTTCTGTATTCGTAAATAATAATAATTGTTATTGAAGTATAATTTTAATAAATAACTACAGTTTTTTATTGAATGCTATATAAACTTATATTTTTCTTGAAAACTTCTGGTTCCCTTGCGTTTTCTATCAAAAAATGCAAGTTACCCTATGTTTTCTAATTTT
This sequence comes from Allium cepa, assembly GCA_030765085.1. Taxonomy (NCBI): domain Eukaryota; kingdom Viridiplantae; phylum Streptophyta; class Magnoliopsida; order Asparagales; family Amaryllidaceae; genus Allium; species Allium cepa. Next base: position 174,510,844 of record CM060932.1, read on the forward strand.
CAAAAAACGGGATCTAATTTACGTAGTCATTTCTACAGGCACTATTTTGATAATAACATCAAATACAATGCAGCTTTCTTCTTCTTTATATAATCCATAACCAATTTTTTGTGGTGCTTTTGAGACACATTTGATAAATTTTTCTTTTTTATATGATTTTAAGTTTATTTACTTTTATATAATCCATAATCAATTTTTGGTGATGCTTTCGAGACACCATTGATGGATCTTTCTACTTGACATGATTTTAAGTCACTATTGTTTTGTATAATCAGTAACCAAAATTTGGTAGTGTTTTTGACATAAACTTGATGAATTCTTCTATTTGATATGAGCTTGAGATCTCTTGTATTTATATAATCCACAACTAATTTGGTGATGCATTTTAGATGTAATCGATAGATTTTCCTATTTGATATTTTTTATATATCTCTTCTACTAATAAAGAAAATTCATTCAACTAACTTTCATAGTGCCTTTTTGAAATTCCAAAAATACCCTTATTCCCAACTGTTTCCATTCCGCACTGATACGCTCGCTTCCTACCACATCCATTCCTCTTATCCTCCTTCTCCAGTTCTACATCCTAATTCTCTTCCTCCATGAATTCGTCTAAAAAATTCCCCACTTCCATTCATTTCCATCAGCTCACTACTGACATAACTTCCACATCAACCTTCCTCAATGTCGATCTCAGTTAACTGCAAATCACCAAATTCGATTCCCTCCCTAATCACCCCCAATTCCATTCATCCCCAAACTCGACCTCACTAGTGATGTTCTATCTAGGGTTTACTTCTCACCGATCTGGCAGCTTAGGCGGCAGACGGTTTCTCTTGCCTTCTATTTTCTCCACATGGTATACTTCTGGTATGATATAACAAGCATTACGCCGTACTTAAATATAAAAGAAATGAAAGTGTATAACCTATATCCATCCACTTAAGATCCTTAAATAACATAGATTCACACTTTATCTCACCAAAACTATTATAAGTGTATAACCTTTCTAACATCAAATGATATACACGCTAGCTATTTCATCCTTTTTTTATTGGCAGTGGGTGCATGAGAACATCACTTGTTGTAAGAAAATACTTCAAGCAAGTTATACTATAATAATTTTAAAAAGAAGAAAAAAACTGAATTTTATTACGAAAATGTAATAGGATTTTCTAACAGACATATAGGCACGCAAGTGTGTGCACGATCTATTGCCTCACTCTTTAAGGTATGATAGATATGTCAAGGACCATACTAATAGTGGTAATGCACTACCTTTATTTATATCAGCAAGTTATGCTGAACTTCGCATGTTTTTTCTAATCATCGACAAACTTATGTGCTACTGTAATCATATTCACATTGAATATTAACTCTAGCTCATATATTTTGCATATATTACTCATTGCTGAAGTTGTATTCTGTTTATATCTGCAATTTTGTTCATGCGCCTGCCTTTATTTATATCTGCAGTTTTGATCTATCCTTATTAATGCTTCTTCTTCTCTTTATTCTTCCAGTTACTATTCCAAATTTTATTAGAATGAGAGTTATTTTGTTAATCGTTCACTTTGTTAGCTGCTATTGACTCAATTACAGCATGCATTCCTGTAAAATTGGAACTTTCAAATCAAATATTGCAGTAAATGCTTTAGATTTTTGAGCATATTTCATTTTGTATGCACTATATTTTTATAATGCAAGTTAGTGGATTGCAATATTTTCTATAGTATTACTCAGTCATAGAAGACATGTAAAACAAAATAATTTTTGTAACAACCCTGTATTTTCTGATTATTGTAATTGTATATTTTAATTATTTTAATTTAAATTCCTAATAAAAAACTTTATTTTATTTATTAAAATTAATATATTTTGTTAATTGAAATATAAATGTTGATTTTGATGTGGATTAGAATTTCAAACATGCATAAATTGAATATTTCCAGAAAATGTTGATTTTGGTCAAAATAGTCAAACTTTGACTTTTAACTTAAAAATTTAAAAGTTTGAAATTTTAAATTTTATCTTTTATTATGAAAATAGATTTAATAACTTGAACATTGCTTTTTGTTTCGTGGAAAACGGAGTTAAACTGCAAAAGATATGTACATTTCAATTTTGAGTATAAATTGTTTATTTTGCGATTTTGTTATTTTAAATTGTATAAATTTTATTTTTCTTTGTCATATTTTATTTTAATATGTTTTAATATGTTATATTATGTATATTTTTACTTTTAAATATTTTTGAAATGATAATAGAATTTTTCTAAAATTTACTATGATGATTTCCTATTTTTAAAAGGCTGTTTTCCTTTTTTTGCTATTTTCTTCATCTAAACTATATTTAAATTAAAATTTATTTATTTATTTTTGTGATTTCCTTTTTATTTTGTGTTCTTATCTTTATTTATAAATATTTTTAAGTACATAAAAATTTTTCCAAGTTCATTGCACTTATTTTTCATATTTTCAAGACTAGTTGCAAATTTTGCTGTTTTATTTAATTAAACTATATATAATTAATAATTAATTAATTTTTTTTACTAAATTTTCGTATTTTATCTGAGTTTATATATATTTTAAAGTTATATAAAATTTAAAAAGAAATATTTGAAATTTGAAGAGTTTAGTGACCTTTTATTTGCTTAAGCCTTTTTGCATTCTGTCTTTTCGTTTTCTTGCCTTTTCACTTCATTGCTTTAACCGTTCACATCTCTTGCTTTATCCGTGAATTTCTTTCAGCATTCACGTGAAATATTCTCCTCTTCCTCAAACAAAACTCACGGCATGAGAAGAAACAAATAAAATTGCAAATGGCTTCCTTTATCTCTTCTCTTCTTCACAATTTCAATGATTTTGCTTCCTCCTTTGCAAAACTTTGCTTGGCCCCACTCTCCACCATCATCACCGACCATCACCTCCTCCATCTCCAGCTGTAACATCAGCCTCTCCTCTGTCCATGTCAGGTCGTGATCATTAGATGATGCAAGCACCTTAAATTTGCACAAAAACTCCTTGAAACTATGCTAGCCTAGCCATAAAACATCACCTACCTCTTCCTATACACTTTGGCCACCCCTAGAACCACCACCACCAGCAACTACATGACTTTTTGGTGCTGCTATACCATCACTCCCCACTGTCCAGACCTGTACTTTCCTTTGGCCGAGCCTCACTTGCTTTTGGTCGAGCCAAAAATGCACCAAAACCCTACCTATTGTTGCCTTGACCCTTAGTATGCTTCATGTTGTAACTCCTCCATCTTCATCCACTTGTTGCTATGTGTTTTGATGCTAAACCCAAGTCATGTTGACACCTATGCCGAGCCTAGCGTCATGAAAACAAGCCCATTTGATCATATGACAAGCCATGTTGTCGTGGTCAGGCACTTTCGTGTTAAAGCTGGGTAATGTTCTTTGTTGATTTAAAATTTCCATTTCGTTTAAATTCATATTTGTATTATATGCATATGTTTATATGGTCTTGTTTATTTGTTGTATACAAGATCATTATCAAGGCTTTCCATTCATTCAATTCAAATCGTGTTTATCGTGCTTTTGGAATCGCTCTTGTGTTTGTTGTTTTGGTCTCTAGCTTCGAAAAGGTGAGTCTTTCTCACTCTGACATTTATACTTATGAAATAGTGAATTGATGACAAGTGTTTAGTAATATAAAATGTTATGCAAGTTAATGATGATCATATGATATGCTATGCCATGTTATTACCATGTTAAAACTGTTAATTATCACCTGACATGTGATATATGACATTATATTGTGACACTGACATTGTTTATATTGTTTATGCATATATTCACACTGCAAGTTCCCTGTTAGAATAGAATCACTATGGGTTGAAATGATACATACCCAAACGGACTTTAGATTAGGGCAAAATCGTTATGGGCTGAAATGATAGGCCTGAGCGATTTTTATTGTATTTTATTTGACTTGGGATTGCGGGTTTGAAATGATAGAACCCGGGTTTTCTTTGTAAACTGCGGATTGAAATGATATATATCTGTATCACTTGACCTAGGTTAGAAAATTATATACAGACCCCGTGGTATATTTTTAAATGATTTTTATTAAAATTATGTATTTTCAAAAGTATGAAATTTTGATTTACAAATATATATATTATGGTTTTAAGAAAGTTAAATATTAAATCTTGAAATTGTGAATTTAAGTGAATTCAAGTATGTAAATTTGGAGTAAATGTGATTTTAGACTTTAAATTTTATTTTAAAATGTAAATAAATAATGGAAATTAAACTTAAAGTTTTGAAATGATATTTGAAGTAAAATGTTAAGTTTATTATATTTATAAATAAATAAACAGTGAATTTTGACTTAATAAATGAATGGAGTTTGTAAAATTGAATATTTGATCTTAAAATTTTATTGTGTTAAATCATATGTTAAAATGATTTTTTATGTAAAATTTTGAAGTCTAGAAATATGATTTTTAAGTTGTAATAATAAAAATTTGGAGTTTTATTTTTATTTTTGAAAAGCTAAAATGAAATCTGGAATTTTATAGCATTTTCAAAATGTTGTAGTCTTTTGACAGCATTTGTAAATGCTATTGTTTTGAATCTAACAATGTTTGAAATTACTAAATATCTATTACGACATTTTATAAATGTCGTTATTCTTGATCTAAATCATTTTTGGAAGCTATAAGCTACGATAGCACTTTGTAAATGCTGTCGTTGCTATAATTTGACAATGTTTGAAATGTTATAGATTTTAACACTGTTTGAGTTATATTTTAAAGTGTTAAATGATTTAACTTTTGGAAATTGATTAATTGTGAAATTTAAGAAGTTTTGAATATATTTTAATATTTAAATTTGAATTTTTAAGAAATTTGAATTTGAATTTAAATAAGGTTTACTTGATTATGTGTTAAATGGAATGAAGTGTAATGAGATAAATGAATTTTTGAATGGAATTTTTAGTGTATTTTGTAATGATACTTGAAATGACAAATGAATGACTTATTTGATTTAAAAATGATATTTAAATTTGAGTATTTGAATTTGAATTCAAATAATGATTTGATAATAAAGTTTGGAAATGATTTGATCTTTATTTTGATAAAGAATATGAATTGGAATGATATGTACTTTTGATAAATGAATATTTGAAGTTTATATTGGTATGAAAGGATATTTAGTTTAATTGCAAATTGAGTATATTTAAATAATATTGGATTTATGAAATGAATATTTCAAAACTAAGTAATAATGAAACTAGATTTGAGATATATGAAATTATAAAATTTAGTTTTTAAAATGCGAGATATTAAAGCTTTGAAAAATATTAAAAATTGAATAGTTTAATTTGTGGATCAAATCTATATTTGAAATTGATATGGTTTGAAATGGTTATTGGGAAATTTAATTGAAACTGATGGTTTGAATTGAATTAAGTTGGAAATTGAAAATTTGGGATTAATTGAATGGATTGTAAAATGTAAAGAATTAAATGAATATCCCATGATTTCAAATGTATGATTTTGAAATGTTATGATTTTCAAAATGTAATTGTTTCAAGTATTTTTGGTTTCGAAAGAGTTATACTTTGAAAATATTATGATTTTGAAATGAATATATGTTTGAAATGTTTTTGGTTTTGAAGTATAAACTATTTTGACTGAATAAATAGTTTTGAAATAAAAATGGTTTTGGTTTCGAAGTATAAACTATTTTGAAAGAAATATAGTTTGAAATGAAATGATTTGATCTTTTTGAAGTATAAACTATTTTGAAATAACCACGGCGTTATAATAACGTTTGGTTGTTAAAGAGACCGGGATCGAAAGTTGTCATACTCTCTGCCAACTCCGAAAACCACTTTAACAACCGTGTACGCGGTGGAGATTCCAGAATGAAGTAGGATGGTGGCGAAGTTCTTGAGGTATATTACGTGGACCCAACTCCCGTGAGTTGGCATAAGGTGGCTAAAACAGGAGCGATCTCGGGCCAAATGAGGTCATTCCTCCTATCGGACACATTCCTTCGATACTATACTCTTACTGGTGATTGATTAGATGGCCATCCTCCGATTTTGATATGCGAGTGTGTTCCGAGGTGGGCGTATGTGGCTGCTGCGTTACCACCAGCCCGTGTGCGTAACTGGTATATCTACCCTGGCATTGCCTTGTGTGCCGTGCCACCTACCATACCGAGCCTTTACTACGAGTTTGTTTTTCTCCCGTAGCCCGTGCGGTATCCTCTGACAGTCACCCGGAGTGGAGATGGCATGATATTGGATGGACTACTGGGACTATTATGTGTGAAGGGTGATATGGGTAGCCCGGAACGCTATTTAAAAGTATGTTTATTTTACCGTAGACATTATTATAATAGCGCAATATTACTACATAGTAAATAGTTTAACGGATCCTTAAAGAATGGGCGATCCCAAACATTCTTTAAGTTACTGATGCATTTTTTGTTACTGTTCACTTGAGTTGATTTACAGTTCATAAGTATTTATGTCCTGACTCGAGTGTTTTGTGTTTGCTTTACGCTCGAGTCAGATTGAGTGATTCAGCATTCAAGACTCACCTTTGAAGTTGGAGCTTTGCTTGAAGATCCAGCCATCTATTTGTTTTCAGTATCCAGTGTTTCCAGTGATGTATTTTGATTTGTACTTGATGTATCTTGTTACTCTTCTACTGTATATTGTTTAACTCTGATGTATCTTATTTTTATATAGTAGCTTCATGAACTACTATTTCTTTTAAATTCCGCTGCATTATTAAATACTCTGTGTCTGTGATCTATGATTATGTATTTACTGTATATTCTGAGATTTGTCAAATTTTATTTACAACGCGGTATTTTGAGCAATTCAAGTCCGACATGTGCGGATGCGAATGGTTGAAAATATCGGGTCGTTACAATTTTTCTTTGTCTTACTAGATTACAACCTACAGTTGCTATATGCTGAAAGTTCCGATAGAGATGAAATTTGGGATCAAATTCAAATGCCAGCAAGTGCATTAATCTCTAAAATGTGCAAAACTTCCTATTTCTTAATAGTCAATATTCTCTATCCATTGGTCTTACTGTTCCATGGACACTGAACTTGAATGTAAATGTGTTTATATGCTTGACTGTTTTAGTTTGTCAATTAATGTGCAATTGAGAGAACCCGTTATTGTTTACTACACTTGAACTTCACTAAATCAATGATAATTTATCACTGAACTTGCATGTAAATATTATTGAATGGTGTCATGACCAACACATAATATATTGATTTTGAACAAACCCTTTGTATTGTATTATTAGGAAACAGTTGGATCTTGACTAAAATATTATTAGGAACAATGTGTAAGTATAGCCATTGTAACTGATTTTGAATTTGGTAAAAGCTTTGTTCTTGCTCCTGAATTTTTGACTCCTTTAGAGTACGTTAGAAAGTCGGTTATTGTTTTATTTCCCTTTGTATCGTATTATTTCCATGAATATCAATTATGACCGTTCTTTATAAGGAGATTTATAATTTGGTAGCTAGCATATGCATATGAGTTAATTGTGTGTGGATTTTAAAAGAAATATGCATAGAGAATTAACATAAGTAAAAATACATAGAGAAAACATTGACAAAATAGTTTCATATAAGCTCATGTACAAAATAGTTTGATAAAATAATTGGTTTAAAGTAAAAGTGGTATATAGAACATTATTGTTTGTTTGTTATAAGTTGGATCTTCCTGCTCATGTATACTAAACCAATTCATGAAGAAATTTAAAGATAGTTGACTATATTTGAATGTGTTGTTGTGATGAGCGATTATTGCACTGATTTAAAATGGCTCAGTTATCAAATGCAGGTCCATCTGGATGTGCCAATATACTCGTAATACATAATCAGTTTTTGGAGGTGCTTTTGAGGTGCACTTGCCGAATTTTCCTATTCGATATGAGTTTGGGCTTCTTTGTTTTTATATAATTCATAACCAGTGTTTGATCGTGCTTTTGTGACACACTTAGTGAACTCTAGTATTTGATATGAGTTTGATCTTCTTAGTTTTTTTATATATTTCATAGTCTTTTTTTGATGGTGCTTATAAGACGAACTTGATGGATATACTAATTTATCTTAGTTTGAGCATGTTTTTTCTTTTCAAATCCATCGCTATCATTGGTGTTGTTTTTGAGATGTACTTAATGTATTTAATTGATTCCTCCATAATAAAATCTTACTTCAAATATACTTAAACTCTCGGCCAAAGATTTATACAAATCTCTAAATTCTTCAACCTTAAGTGTACGAGTTTGAAGGATATTTGTGTTAATCTAAAAAACAGATGATAATTATCGATTGCACCATGGTCGTAGTGAATTTCACTTCCAAAGCAGTTACCTATGTTCCATGACCCAACTCTTATATCTTGCTTTTTAATTGTGTCTACCCATCCACTCCACCAACTAGTACTGCGTTCTAAATTTTAATATATCAACCCATATTTGTTGTGGCCATAAAACTGTAAAAAGTATATCTTTATAACATACGTCGAACTTAGTTCTAATTTTATTTAGCTTGTTGGTAATAATATTAATGTAAACTATTTTAAACAGTGGGAATATTTTAGTATTGCATGCTAAAATATATAGAATTGTAATTGTAATTTTGGATAACATAGTATATATTTTACCGAATTTTTTATAATGTGTTGACTTTTTATGTAAGTTAAATTATGCATATACATACCTAAATTGTTCATATATGTGAAGAAATCAATACGACGACAATATAAACGCACAACGCAGTACAGATGGTTATGTAAAGAAACCAAAAGTTGATAAACTTTAATTAGGACGAAAACAGGAATTATGGCTAACGAAGCATTGTCGTTCCACCCTTGAACAAAAGATAAAGGAAGCATCGGGATTAACATCACTCAGACGAATATATAATAGTTATAGATGTTACATGAATCAGCATCAACTAATTAGCATTCAGATTACCATCATTCATCATTGACTGATGATTTGACAGGGGTCAATTTTTTATTTTTATTTATTTTTGGTCCAAAGGGACAAAGTACAGAATTCGTATGTCCAATCGTGAAGATATGAACAGGAGAATAAAGTGAGATTTAGAGAGCAGAAAGGTTGATGAAGGGTATTTCAAACTTTTTGCGCCTCATGATGATACAAGTAGCGATGTGTCAAGTTTTAATTTCATCCCTATTATCTGGCCTTCCTTTTGCACCTTATCCTATTCGTTCCAATCAGAAGCATGCACCAATTTTTTTGCTATATTATCCTTGAATCATGAATCCTATTGTGCACTTTGGCACATTTAATAAACATCCTTGCTGACTATATCGTGCAAACGCAAACCCAGTTAAAAATGATGGCCACATTATGAATATGAACGGAAGCCGTTTCCAGCTAATAATGTGTCTAGTGTTTCATACACTAGTCGGTACTTATTTGAATTGTAATTGTTGGAAATTGTGTTGAAAAATTCAAGTGAATTATTAAAAATGACTAAGTGTGAAGAATGGCTTTGTGAATAGTCCCACATTGTAGGACTATATGAAAGAATCAAGTATTTATACTTGATTCTTAGAGGCTAAGTTGGGCCCTTTGGGCACCCAATGATGCTCTTTTGTGAAGAGGGAGGCCATGCTTGACCACCACACACGCGCGCGCGCCGACCGACTCGACCCGGGCCGGGCCGGGCCGGGCTTGTAGTGGTGTAACACTTATATTTTTGCTACAAATTTGTTAACTGTTTTCTGACCGGGCTGGATCAGTTACTTAAGCCCGTATGAAGAACGTTGTGCAACGTTCATTATTTTTGACCCGGTAATACTCAGATCCGTTTTTTAAGACCACGTTTCCCCCAAACCAGTAACGTTCTTTTTACTGCATCGTCTTCTTAACTGACATGAAGACGAAAAACAAAAAGAACAACATTTTTTTTTCCCGTGACTCCTTTTCTATAAAATTCGAGCTTTAATTTTTAAGAGTGCAGACTGAGCCGTTCGTCCGTGCAAACGAATCGGTAACACAACAACTGAGAGGCTGTTTTATCCTAGAGGCGGCGGTGATTGATTCGAACTGCTTGCACCATTGAGCAGATCGCCGAAACGTCTTCAAGAAAGTGACTCCGTCCACGACTCAGCCGAACCTTGCCATTGTTTTCCAACAAATTGAAGACGTTCGACAACAATGGCCTCTGCTGCAGATCTAGATGCCGCCGCTCCTGCTTCCTTCTTCCAAATGTCGGTCGTCTCTGCTGCTCCCTTCAGATTCGAGGGCCTCCATTTCAAACGCTGGAGACAGAAGATGGAATTCTTCCTGACCACCAGAAAAGTCGTGGCTGTGCTGACAACCGACAGACCGCAGCTACCCAGTAAACCAGACAACGAAGCAGATGCAGATCAGATGCGAGCCTGGACAGAAAAATCAAACGAGTTGCAGAACTGGACAGAGCAAGATTACATGTGCCGAAACTACATACTCAACGGCCTCAGCGATGACCTGTACGACTACTACAATTCTGACAAGTCAGCCAAAGAGATTTGGGAAGCGCTGCAAAAGAAGTACGATACCGAAGAGGCTGGAGCGAAGAAGTATGCAGTCAGCCGCTACCTCAAATACCAGATGACGGATGACAGGTCAGTAGAGATGCAGTCTCATGAGCTTCAGAAAATTGCTCATGAGATCATCTCCGAAGGTATGAGTTTAGATGAACAGTTTCAAATTGCTGTTATTATTGATAAACTGCCCCCAGGTTGGAAAGATTTTAAGAATGTGCTTAGGCACAAGACTAAGGAATTCTCCTTAGAGAGCTTGATTACTCGCCTCCGTATTGAGGAGGAGGCTCGGAAACAGGACCAGAAAGAGGAAGTGCTTGTTGTCACCAACAATAACACTAAGAAGTCCAAGCCAGCAGTTCTGAAACCAAATCCGAAAAGCTTTAAGAATCAGAACCGCAACCGCAACAAACAGAATTGGAACCCGCAAGGGAACCAAAAAGGACAGCAGAAACCAACCCAAAAGAATGACTCTGGACAGTTGTTTCTGTGCTACAACTGTGGAAAACCAGGTCATATGGCACGCAAGTGTAGGAACAGACCAGGCCCTGCACCGCAGGCTAACCTGACTGAGGAGCCTTTGACGGCTATGATTTCTGAGATTCACCTTGTTGGTGGATCAGAGGGTTGGTGGGTAGACACTGGTGCATCCCGCCATGTCTGCTATGATCGTGCTATGTTTAGTACATACACGGCTGCTGATGATCAGAAGGTGCTGTTGGGAGATTCTCACACCACTACAGTTGCAGGCATTGGAAATGTGGAAATAAAGTTTACCTCTGGAAAGACAGTTCTTCTGAAAGATGTGATGCATACTCCAGAGATGAGAAAGAATCTGGTTTCTGGTTTTCTCCTTAATAAGGCTGGTTTTACTCAAGTTATAGGGGCTGATTTGTATACTTTGACTTATAAGGGGATGTTTGTAGGGAAGGGTTATGCTTGTGAGGGTATGTTTAAACTGAATGTTGAATCTAATAAAGTAACCAGTTCTGCTTATATGTTGTGTGACTTTAATATTTGGCACTCTAGATTATGTCATGTAAATAAGCGTATAATTCATAACATGATCACATTAGATTTGATTCCTAAAATGTCACAAACTGATTTTGATAAATGTGAATTCTGTAGTCAAGCAAAAATCACTAAGAAACCTCATAAATCAGTTGATAGATTTTCTGAATCCTTAGACTTGATTCATTCTGACATATGTGAACTAGATGGTACTTTGACTAGACATGGACACCGTTATTTTATCACTTTCATAGATGATACCTCTGATTTCACTTATGTATATCTTATGAAAAATAAAAGTGATGCATTTGATATGTTTAAATTATTTAAAACTGAAATTGAGAATCAATCTAATAAGAAAATTAAGAGACTTCGTAGTGATAGAGGAACAGAATATGAATCTAGTTCATTTCTTGATTTCTATAAATTGAATGGTATAATTCATGAGAGAACTGCACCTTATTCACCTGAAATGAACGGTAAAGCTGAAAGAAAGAATAGGACCTTTACCGAATTAGTTGTAGCTATTTTGTTAAATTCAGGTGCAGCAAAACATTGGTGGGGGGATATTTTGTTGACTGTATGCTATGTATTGAATAGAATCCCTAAATCAAAAAGTAAGACTTCACCTTTTGAAATTTTAAAAAATTATAAACCGAATGTATCTTACTTTAGAACTTGGGGATGCTTGGCATATGTTCGTATACCCGACCCTAAGAGAATAAAATTAGCAAGTAGAACATACGAATGTGTATTTATTGGCTATGCTATTAATAGCAAAGCATATAGATTTTATGACCTAAATACACATAATATAGTAGAATCTATTGATGCTGATTTTTATGAAAGTAAATTTCCTTTTAAATTGAGGAATAGTGGGGGCACGTCAAAGAACACCGTGCCTATTAGAACAGAACTTAATGAATCTTCTGAAACTGAACCTAGAAGAAGTAAAAGAGCAAGAGTTGATAAAGATTTTGGCTCGGATTTTTGCACTTTTACTATAGAGGAGGATCCAACAAACCTCCAAGAAGCCTTATCTTCTTTAGATGCCGATTTTTGGCAAGAGGCTATAAATGATGAGATGGATTCGTTGGAATCCAATAAGACTTGGCACTCAGTAGATTTACCACCTGGTTGTAAGTCTATAGGTTGTAAATGGGTACTTAAAAAGAAATTAAAACCTAATGGAACAGTTGAAAAATATAAAGCCCGTTTGGTAGCTAAAGGTTTTAGGCAAAGAGAAAATATAGACTTTTTTGATACTTTTTCACCTGTAACTAGAATCACATCCATTCGAGTACTAATTTCATTAGCATCTATTCATAATTTAATTATACACCAAATGGATGTTAAAACTGCCTTTTTAAATGGTGAATTAGAAGAAGAAATTTATATGGACCAACCTGAAGGCTTTGTAATTCATGGTCAAGAACATAAAGTTTGCAAATTAGATAAATCATTATATGGTTTAAAACAAGCACCTAAACAATGGCATGAAAAATTTGATAATTTAATAATCTCAAATGGTTTTAAAATTAATGAAAGTGACAAATGCATTTATTATAAATTTGAGAATGACATTTGCACTATAATATGTTTGTATGTAGATGATCTACTAATTTTTGGATCAAATATTCATGCCATAAACACTGTTAAATCTTTGTTAAGTGCCAATTTTGATATGAAAGATCTAGGTGAAGCGAGTGTAATTCTTGGTATTAAGATTACTAGGTCCGAAAAGGGACTTTCTTTGGATCAATCTCATTATATTGAGAAGATCTTAAAGAAATACAATTACTTTGACTGTAAACCTGCATGTACACCATATGATCCTAGTGTAAAACTTTTCAAGAACACTGGTGAAGGTGTAAGACAGTCTGATTATGCGAGCATCATTGGCAGCCTTCGGTATGCCACTGATTGTACTAGACCCGACATAGCCTATGTCGTGGGATTATTATGCAGGTTTACTAGTAGACCTAGTATAGAGCATTGGCACGCTATTGAGAGGGTCATGAGATACCTAAAGCGAACCATGAACCTTGGATTACATTATGGAAAGTTTCCAGCTGTTCTTGAAGGTTACACCGATGCAGACTGGAATACTTTATCTGATGACTCAAAGGCAACCAGTGGCTATATCTTTAGCATTGCTGGAGGAGCTGTTTCTTGGAAATCCAAGAAACAGACTATTTTGGCTCAGTCTACTATGGAGTCTGAGATGATAGCACTAGCTACAGCTAGTGAGGAAGCAGAGTACTTAAGAAATCTGCTAGCTGAGATTCCTTTATGGGAAAAACCGATACCAGCTGTGTTGATCCATTGCGATAGTACCGCGGCTATTGCAAAAGTACAGAACCGTTATTATAACGGTAAGAGACGACAGATACGTCGTAAGCACAGCACTGTTAGAGAGCTACTCTCTTCAGGAGCTGTTAGAGTGGATCTCATACGCAGTGATGAGAATTTGGCAGATCCTTTGACGAAAGGACTGGCCAGAGAGAAAGTCCTTACGACTTCTAGAAAAATGGGACTATTGCTCTTAGATTGTTGAGTCACGCACAATGGTAACCCGACCTAATGACTGGAGATCCCAAGAATTAGGTTCAATGGGTAAGAACAAGTTGTGAAGTGATATGAGTTGAACATGCCATTTTTCATATATAAAGAAGCATGTATTCCTGAAGTGATTAGAGGATGAGTTAATAGAAACTCTTAATGAGATCTATACTCCATTTGGAGTGGAGTATCTACCTTCAGGAGTACTCTTGATAGACTCACCTGTGTGAATGTGGAAATTTGGCCGTTTCCTATGGAGTTTTGGGCAAAACTCCTAGAGCATTCACTAAACTGGGATAGACGTGCATGGCCATAAATGCACGGGCTTATTTGATTGCACTCTAGAAGGATTGTGTGTGGTCTGATGTCAGGAATAGAGTTCAAGACTACGTGTCACTCTAGTAAAAACTGAATCTTATTCACTATGCAAAGGTTCAAGTCTAACGACACCTTTGTTTATGCACAATCTTATGTTTTCAGAAATTGCTCGAAAATATTTTTAAAAATTCAAGTGGGGGATTGTTGGAAATTGTGTTGAAAAATTCAAGTGAATTATTAAAAATGACTAAGTGTGAAGAATGGCTTTGTGAATAGTCCCACATTGTAGGACTATATGAAAGAATCAAGTATTTATACTTGATTCTTAGAGGCTAAGTTGGGCCCTTTGGGCACCCAATGATGCTCTTTTGTGAGGAGGGAGGCCATGCTTGACCACCACACACGCGCGCGCGCGCGCCGACCGACCGACTCGACTCGACCCGACCCGACCCGGGCCGGGCCGGGCTTGGGCTTGTAGTGGTGTAACACTTATATTTTTGCTACAAATTTGTTAACTGTTTTCTGACCGGGCTGGATCAGTTACTTAAGCCCGTATGAAGAACGTTGTGCAACGTTCATTATTTTTGACCCGGTAATACTCAGATCCGTTTTTTAAGACCACGTTTCCCCCAAACCAGTAACGTTCTTTTTACTGCATCGTCTTCTTAACTGACATGAAGACGAAAAACAAAAAGAACAACATTTTTTTTTCCCGTGACTCCTTTTCTATAAAATTCGAGCTTTAATTTTTAAGAGTGCAGACTGAGCCGTTCGTCCGTGCAAACGAATCGGTAACACAACAACTGAGAGGCTGTTTTATCCTAGAGGCGGCGGTGATTGATTCGAACTGCTTGCACCATTGAGCAGATCGCCGAAACGTCTTCAAGAAAGTGACTCCGTCCACGACTCAGCCGAACCTTGCCATTGTTTTCCAACAGTAATTCTTTTGATGGATTGAGCAAAAAATATAATGATTAGAATTCTGTATTTAAGGATAGCAGCGCATGCTATGTTATTATTTAATATATAGTGCTTTATTAAATTTAAACCATTAATATTTCGTTTATTTGTGATAAAAATGAAAGGCGGACTTTTTCGGAATGTTGTTCAAATTTCCTGAATGAAGTTACGGTCCTTAGACAATTGACGGTGATTTTAATGTAACGAGATTCATAGGTGAAAGGAGTGGGGGAGAAGGAAATCATTTTGATGTGGAGAGATTTAATGATTTTGTTGGAGAGTGTAGTTTGATTCATTTACATTTATGCAATAGAACATATACATGGAGCAATGGTCAAGAAAATCCTATAATGGCAAGGCTAGACAAATTTTTAATTAATTCATAGTGGGATGATAAATTTCCTTTCTCTATACAGTATGATCATGCTACGATTTTATTTGATCACTGCCTTGTTGTTCTGGATAATAAGAATGACGCGAAAATTAAAAAGATTTTTAGATTTGAGAAAATGTGGTGTCTAGAAAATGATTTTGATGATTTTGTTAAGAATAAATGGCTTAGTTTCAGTGGATTTGATAATTCAGCCAAGAATGTAAAGCATAAGCTTAGAATGCTCAGAAATGGTATTAAACAATGGTAAAGGGAAAATTTTGGTAATTTGAAAGTTAAAAAGACTAGTTTATGGGAGGAGTTATTGGTCCTTAATAATAAGGAGGAGACAAAGAGTTTAAACCAGAAGGAATTAGCAGATATAAAGATGAAATATAAAGATGAAAGAGAAGGAGTTAATGAAGATTATTGATCAAGAGGAGATCACGTGGAAACAAAGATCAAGAGTTACTTGGTTTAACAATGGTGATGCAAACACAACTTATTTTCACAAAATTGCCAACGAAAGAAGGAGGACTAATTATATTAATAATATCATGATTGATGGGTTTGAGGAATTTGATCAACGTAGGATCCTTAATAAATTTACCAACTTTTACAGGGATTTGTTTGGTAGTGCGTAAAATAAATTTACTTCTATGGATTGGGATTTAATATTTGATGATAATGAGAAAATGGATTTGAGTTGTTTAGAGCAGGAATTTTCTAAGGAGGAAATTTTGCAAGCTATTAAAGCTCTGCCAACAGATAAAGCACCCGCTCCAGATGGCTACCCATCAATCTTTTTTCAAATATGTTGGTCAGTTATTAAATCAAATGTTATTGCCTTATTCAATGACTTATATGCAAGAAATTTTGATTTTAAGTGCATGAATTATGCTTTTATTGTCTTACTGGCTAAGAAGGAGGGAGCTAATGATGTGAAAGATTTCAGGTCCATGAGTTTATTAAATTGCATTTTCAAAATCATCACCAAAGTTTTGGCAAATAGGCTTAGAGGTTTGATGGATTCTTTAATTCTCAATAGTCAGTCTGCTTTTATAAGGAACATAAATATTATGGAAAATATGGTTGTAGTGCAAGAAATGATTAATCGTTGTGTTAGAGAGGATTTGCCTTTTGTAGCGTTGAAATTGGATTTCCCAAAAGCTATTGATTCTTTAAATTGGGACTTCCTTTTGGAAGTGCTACATGCTAGGGGTTTCTGTAGTAAATGGTGTGGTTGGATAAGAGGTCTTTTGAGTAGTGGTATGTGTTCAGTATTGTTAAATGGTCGGGAAGGTAGGAAAATTATGTCAAAAACAGGATTAAGGCAAGGTGATCTTGTTTCCCCTCTATTATTCAACATGACAGTAGATATTTTTGCTAGACTAATCAGAGTGGCTACTAGAAATGGGGTGGTAGATTCAATGGGTAAATCAATAGTCAATGGTGGCATTTCTTCTTTATAATATGCAGATGACACTATTATTTTTGGCTCTCCTTTGCCTCAATTTATCACAGCTCTCAAGTTACTGCTTTATGGTTTTGAGAAACTATCAGGATTAAAAATTAACTTTAACAAGAGTTTGGTTATGGCAGTTGGTTGCTCAGACTATACTATTGATGAAGTTGCTTCGACTTTAAATTATAAGATTGGAGAATTTCCTTTATCATATCTGGGAAAGATCATTAGGCCAAAAGCTCTTAAGCATGATGGTTGGTTACTCTGATTGATAAGATTGGTTCTAGATTGGAGAGATGGAAATGTCATACATTATCTAGAGCTAGGAGATTGGTTTTATTGAATTCTGTTTTTATAGGTTTGCCATTATATTGTATGTCATTGTATAAGTTTCTTAAGTGGGTAATTAGGAAAATTGACATAATTAGGCAAAAAAAATTGTGGAAAGGAAGTCGAGTAGGGGGCTCGATGAAGAACTTAATGATTTGGGAAACTATTTGTAAACCTAAGGAGCAAGGAGGTTTGAGTGTGATTAACTTACAAGATTTTAATTGTGCTCTCTTATGTAAATGGCTTTGGAGAATCAATGATAATAGTAGTTCACTTTGGAAAATGTGTGTAGAGAATAAATACTATAATGGAAACTTCAACACTGATATCTTTAATTTGTATCAAACTCCTAAATATTGGGCAGATATTATCAAATTGGAAAATGTGTTCAAATTTGGAGTAAGATGGTTTTATGGAAATGGTGAAAGAATATTATTTTGGCACAATTCTTGGATCTGTAACATTCCATTGAAAGTTTATTTACTGATCTTTTTAACATTTCTCTGAATCAGAATGCTAGACTTTGTGAGGTTTCTTATAGAGATAAAAATGGGTTGAAGTGGAATCTTGGTTTTAACAAAATGCTGGTAGGTGATATATTGTTCTAATACTGCAAGTTAATAAGTTTGTTGAAGCATATACCAATTAATGATGATAATGACAAAGTAATATGGGCTTTGAGTAAAGATGGGAAGTTAACTATTAACTATGTATACAGGTTGTTGAATATTGGGGGTATGAAAGTGAAGTATTAGAAGGCTTTATGGAAGACCCATGTTCTACCTAAAGTGAAGTCACATATGTGGTTGGCTATAAATAATAGATTGAATACTAAAGTTCTACTCATACATAAAGGTCTAAATATAGATCCTCGGTGTCTTTTTTGTAGACATAAAGATGAAGATACAAACCATCTTTATTTTCAATGCCCTTACTCTTACCTACTATGGATCAAGTGCATTCAAAGTTTTAATTTCATCTCTTCTCCTCATTTGTATGACCAATTTTGGTACTGGGAAGAAGATAGGAAATCGATTCCAAATAAAGCAGACAGAAATTTAGCTAATTTATCTAACATGAGCATTTCTTGGGTGTTATAGTGTGAGAGGAACGATAGATGTTTTAATCATAGAACTAAGCCTTTTGATGTTTTACTTAGACTTACAATTTCTAATATATCATTATGGATAGTGCTACTTTACCTTATGGACAGGAGTGGAAAGCAATCTTCCTAAACCGCAGAAAATGGTTAGAGAAAGCATAGATTCCATTGGCAAAAGGGTGGTGCGAAGGAAGAGGGGAGATGGAGATGCTTAACTGTAGTTGCTGTTTTGTCTTTCACTTTTACGTTTCAGTGTATTTGTGCATCTGGTACTTGAATGTAAATATTTTCTAGAATGTTAGGCTTTTGTGGTCATGGAAGTTCGGGGTCTCTTTATGTAAGTGGGTATAATTTTGTAGGTTTGTATTTTGTATGTAAGGGTAAATGTTTGTAAGGGGTTGTTGTGTTTTGTGCTGGTTAAGGGGTTGTAAAACTTTGTATGTACTCTGATTAATGCGAATTTATAGGTTGGGAAATCTGTTTTCCCATACCGGGTGTTAAAAAAAAATTCAGGTATTACTATTGACAAAATTTCTTTATATACAATTATTTTATGATGTTTCAAACATCATAAATTCTTTGTTTTGAAACTTTATTTCATCCTAAGAAGAACAACGAGGTATCGACATGAAAATATTGTCTAACACTAAAAATGCAGCTGTTATTAAACGTTTTTCTAACATGGTTCATTAATGCCAACAAGTGTTGATCTTGAGGATAAAACTCGTGATCTTTAATCTTGTAATATAGAATACCAACCAACTAAGTCAAACATGTTGGCTATTATTAAGTGCATTTGAAACTTTCTAAATTATGATTTTATTTGAACTAGATGAATAAGTAACGAAAATGAGAAGATAAATTTCTAAATTATGGGTAATGAATTCTTCGTCGAGAGAATCAGAAATTTAATCGGGTTTTGATGCACCTAATCACTATCCTTAAAGCAATATTTGCCCTAAATTGGATAGAGTTTGCTAACGTATTTGATAGCAAATTGCTTCCCTAGACACAACATAACCAAAATCCTAATTATAGCAATGTCTATGGATTCTTAAAAAATTTAATAGCGAAATTAATTCTTAAACTTGTTTTTATGTGCATATGTAGCATGTGAAAGGATGCTTGTATGAAGGAACATGACTATGTGAAATCAACATCCATAATTGTTTAAAATGGAGCAGTCAAAAATTCGAATAAAAAGAGAAAAGACTCATATTTCACCATACATATTCATTAGTTTTGTGTCTCATTTGTACATCTGTTCGCACGTACACACATACAAAGTGCTAGTCTTTTCCATTCATGCGATATGGTGGTGTCAATTTTCTCTTTCCTTTCTGGTCTCCTAATTGATAGTGCACGTGCAACTTCATATGTACACAATCATCTAAAGTGTTTTTCTCGATTTGGAACAAAAATAGTTTCCCCTCTCTAATAGCAATCTTCCCAACAATCCCCATAAAATTGTTTTGTTGTTATGATAACCAATTTAAAAAATATTTTAAGGTTACGCATCATATGTGATATCTATTTGATAAACCATATTCTCGTATAAACATTTCTGGACTTTAAAGAAAAACGGATGATCTAAAGTTAAACCGAGTCTCGTTTTATTTTAAAGTCAGAATATAACATACATAAAATTATTTTATTAATAAATTTCCTTTTCCGTTGGGCACATTATGGCCATGTGCACCATCCTAGCTTAGTAAACTCTTACAAGAGGAAAACCTTTAACTCTTGCTCAAAAGTAACTCAACTTCCAAGTTCATAAAGGTAAATTCTGCTTTAACATCTCTTTTGCTCAAATTTCTTACAAGTATGATTAGCTGGCCAACACATCAAAGCCCAGCCCATTCTAGGTCAATTTGCATAACAAGACTCCAACCGTCAAAGACCAACTGACATGAAATTCTAAGGCAGGTCGGTTTTCGTGTTAGTTAGCACTTCTTCGCTCAACTCAGTCCAAGTCAACCAATAGTCAGCCTGGATCCATCCTAGCAAATTCAACAAGCAAGTCAAAAATAGGCCCATGTTGACTCCTAAACCTAGCTTAGACAGAAATAAGTTGACACAGCCATCCCATATGACTTGACCCATCTAAAAAGTTATCAGTCTATGGCCTAGTCCAATTTCAGCCCACTAGCAGCATGTCCCACGTAGCTAGTCTTGTCACTATGTCTTAGCCTGAACCTTCATGCTCCAGTGTTATCATTTTCCGCTTTATTTTCTGCAAGTTTCGACAACAAGTAACCAAGCATTATTGGGCAAGAATCTTCTCTCCAATATTGTCACCTAGAAAAGTGTGCAAAACATCGAAAAGTACAACATAATATGACTTAGTATACCTATTACTGTAGCAATTTTTCAAAATGCATATGTACTCCTATAACATGCCGCCTTTCTCAGCATAAAGCATGTGCCCTATACGGAATCACAACTGACATGTGTCTTAATCACATATTCTAACCACCTATTCAATCGTCTTCCATCAACACAAGCAACTAGATCTGTGACCGAGAATGATTTCCGCCTAATTTTAGCACAACCTCAAATATTCATTTATCTACTTTAGCTATTATAAATATCCCTTATCACACAACATCAAAGGGGATTAAAGGTTGAAAAATGGTTGAATTTTGTCTAAGCTCAATACTCATTTTCCAGCAAGCAATACCTCATAAGCTCTTACGTTTAGTACCACTATAGGCTTAAGTGTTAAACTTCTTACCGTTCTCTTGTAATTTCTTGTAATTGTAAGAGGCAAACATAGTAAGGGATCTTCATTGTGGACGTAGGTAAGCTTATGCTGAACTACTTTATACCTTGTGTTATTTATTATAATTGCTTACTTACTCCTCATTTTTCATTTCTTAAGCTTGGTGTTAGCAAGTAACATTTGTTAGCACAAACACATTAGTCAAATTCTGAAGTTGGCTAATTTTACTTAAACATTTTGTCACTAGAAAGAGGACCTCCCTAATAAGCTCTCAAGTTTCCTCACTTTTCCTCCTCTAAAAACATCTATTCTAGTTTTCACCACGAATCTTAATGGTAAGAATGATAGTATTAGCTCTAACGACCGTGATACTAGCAGTAACGTTGTCGCCAACACCAGTTCCATCCCTAGACTCAACAATGACTTGTGGAAAAGTGTGCTCCAAGGTTCAACCAACGTAGGATGTCTTGCTCATGAAGTGAACGATAGGAGGACATAGTTGGATGCTCAAACCACCGTGAACTTTGATACCCCACCTCCTCTGGTAGTTGAAATGACTCCTCTCCAACCTACTATCCCCAGTGGTTACAAACTCATTAATGCCACCAAGAAGAAGATGGTACTTGAAACCCTATTCAAGGTAGCTCCTTCTCACCATGGGAGAATGCATGCCATGCACAGGCCAAGTCACGTTATTGAAATTGACCATAACTTATCATGCATAAGGAACCAAGAGGTTACTGCTCTCCTTTAGTAGAATGGTCATCGGCTTTTGTATGCTTTTGAGAGACAGATGAAGCTCATGACTTGATATTCAAGTATCCTTATGGTGGTGCTCATGCCATCGGTGGAAAACAAAGGGTCCTCTTGGCATACTATCGATCCTGTAGGGGTATGGCCAAGACTAGATCAAGAGAAGAGTAGACTGAGCATTCGTGGTTGCACTTTGTGCATAAGGAGAGGAGATCCCCATCCTTAGGTTATCATTAATACCATCACTCTCCCACACATCATCACCGCCGGTCTCCCACTTCACATAGACGGCAGCTGAGCCCAATGCTGGTTATAGGTTAAACATTCTCACAATAGGCGGATGCTGGCCTCCAAGAATAAATGAATCGTCTTCGACAACAAATAAACATGATGCAAGCTTGGAATGCTAAGGGCGAGCGCTATTTGATGATGAGAATGGAAGGCCATTCTTCGAGGAATCCTGAGTACATATATCCATAAGCAGTATCCCTTGGCACCTACAAATAAATAAGATGGAAGCAATGACCTATCAAATCACATTACTGCTTCCAACTCTATCACCCGAGTCAACAAGCTTTTTGGACCAACAAAGTGTTTGCTCTTCCCTCCACTTTTACAAGCCTGGCCAACCGTAGGATCCTACATCTACAACCGGGTAGCATCCATTCCTGGGCCCAACTTTGCATAGATTTCAAGATCAGTTTTTTTCCCACCAAGACCATGTCAACATAGCTAGTAAGCTAGGTAATAGCAGATAGGGGTCGACGAAGAATTTTCGATCATATGTGAATCGCTTCAGTAAAAATTCCATCCATGCTAGGGGTGCCAACAAGAATATTTAGTTATGGACCTCTACTTAGGGTTAGATACAAGTCCATGATGTGGAAGGAATTACGGAAGCAATCGTCCATATCCCCAACTGGGTTCTGTCAATGGGGCTAATAACATCATATGGATGGAGGACTCTAATCTTTTAGGAAGCAAAGATGAAGCTCAACAATCAAACAAAGCCATTCCCTCTGAAATTTCACAATGTCAAAGTAATGGTCGATAGAACAACAACAGGCGTGTGGAAGAGTTAACCTAGTACAAGCCCAGGTATGCTCACTACGCTACGTTGACTCAAGATATGAAATCCATGTATGTAACACCCCCAGTTTTTGGTTTAACATTATCCAGGAGATTTAGTTAATAAGTTAAATAGAATAATATATGGCATGATAAGGAGAATGAGATTTGTTAATTAACTTAGGTCATGCCTTAAATAATTAATTAATAAGATTGATCTAAAACATAGAATAGAAGAAACTAATAAGAATGGAAAAATGGGAATCACCCTTATTCATTCCCTAAACCCTTCCTCGCTCTTATTCTTTCTCACTTTTGAAATTATTAAGTAAAACACAAATCAAGGCTGGCCTTTATTAGGAAGAAAAGTAAGAGAAAATGTAAAGCAATTCAAAGGAAAAGCTTAAGAAAATTATATAACCACAAATCTCAATCATTTTATCCAATCTAAGGTGAATAATAGTATCCGTCTCAAGTTTTTATGTTTATTTTGGATCTATGTCTGAACTGATTTTGACAATATGTCATGTATGGATTGATTATATCATTGTTGGGTTAAATAATGATATATTGGAATTTTATGGAATTGATTTAGATGGTTTTAAGGGTAAAACCTAAGTTTTTAATTTCCTGTTGATTCAATTTTTTATGTTGTGTAAAACATTATTTTAGAGATGAGATTTCAATTTCATAATTTTCCAAGTTAATATCAATATTTTATGAATTTCCTAAGATGGAAAAGGTCTTTATTTTGAGTTTTAAGTATTAAATTAACTAAATAATTATTTTGGCCCCAAATTTTTTATATGAAAACAAATATAATAATTTTGGTTTTTTGGTTATTTTTGGGGATTTTTCCCAAGTGATTATGATTTTCCATGAAAGTATTAAGCTAGAAAAACTATTAAATAATATTAAATAAAAATATTATTTGTATGGACTTGCAAATTATTTTGAGGAAAGCAAAACGGTCCAGTCGAAGTTTTTCTAAAGTTAAATTGGTAAAGTATATTATTATTCAATAGGAAATTGACAACGGACAAGAGTTGGTAAAAAGAAATGGCTTTATATGGAAATAAAACAATTTTTGGTTAATTACAAAATTGCTATGCCATTAGATTTGAGTATTGAAACTAGGTAACAGCTGATATCCATGCCGCTGTAATGAACTCTGACGTTGACATGAAGGGATGCATATGATATCTACACAGGTAGGTACGAAATGAATCTGTTTATATAGATGTATAGGATTTCAGCATTACTTTTGATATAAATGGTTTCATTACTCAGCAAAAAATAAATGTGACATCCCTTGTCACCTTTTTCTTCTAGCATCCTTTATATTGGCGACATAAATAGCCGCAGTTTTAAAGAAGATGACATCCTTTGCTCTATGGAAATGATGCCACAAGTCTTATTTTCGAACTCCATTGCTCTATAGCAATGATTTCGCAAGTCATGTTTTCTAGATCAAATGTTTTAAGGAAATGATGCCATAAGGCCATATTTTTGATGTGAATTCTTTTGTGGCAACGATGTCACAAGTTTATATTTTCCGATATCTATCATTTTGAGGCAATGATGCCGCAACTCCATATTTTTGTTATCAAGTATTTTGTGGCAATGATGCCGGGAACCTTCAGATTCGAAGTCTTATTTATATTTTATAGGCCGAAAGCCTTATACTATGAAAAACAAAGGCCAAGTTTAAAGGTTTGACAATCTCTTTTTGATATCGTAAATAATGAAAGCTATTTCGAAAAGGAGTGTATTTTTGGCATAAAATTTTAGCTATGTAATGGGCTATTTTTCCCTTGTTTTAAAGAAAGATTTTAGAGGATTAATTATTTATAAAAACAGGTTTCCAAGGAAATAAATTGGTGCCTAGTCCAAGTTTTATATGAATTTTCCAAACGAAATTATTACGTAAGCTTAAGTAAATTTATGATGCGGATGATTGTTTATTGAATATATTTTGATGAATGATGTTATACATTCTGATTACTATTTGATAAGTTAATTTACATATTTATCATTGTCATGCTCACATTATTGTTACCTAACATTGCATTTTGGGATTGGGGGCATAGTTTCTAGTTAGGTAGTCCTAGTAGTGAGTATGTTCAGAATTAACTTATAAGCGAGCAAAATTGCATCCAAGAGATCAGATGAATCTAATACGTTAGGATGCCCCGACTAATCAAAAAGGTATGACTAGGAGATTTAAAACCTTATACGACTTTAAGTGGAACTGGTGTAGGATCGTGCCCTATGCTTCAGCCATTACCCCTCGGTTGGTAAAGGTTCGCGGTTCTAGTGCGTAGGGCTTTATCATTAGTGAGATAAAAAGGATTTGTATGCATGAAGGAAACTCGTAGCTCTATATGCCCATAGTATTACTGAAGTTGTTTTCCCCTAACCATACTTGGGGAATTCTCCAAATTGTATCTGGAGGTTATTATTGATTGCTCCTAAATGTATTTGGAGATTGTTTTGTTTACTCCTAACTGTATTTGGAGATTTGTGTTCTTCCTAACCGTATTTAAAGATTTTGGATATCTGATTAAGTTATGGCCCGAGTCAACCCGATAGGTTATTAGTTGACCTATAAAACCATTAGGTTCATAATGATCCCATGAAAACTATGATTTGAGACAGATAGTCAGTTTGGAAGGGTAAACCTTGAGTGTGCATATCCCTAAGAGGAAAGATTACTCAGACTTAACCATGTTGCCTACATGCATATGATCACGTTGTGAATATTCTAACCATTTTGGTTGCAGGTGCATGATTTATGATTGACGTATTTGGATAAGATACTAGTGAGAGGAAAACCCATTCTGCTAAGCGGCGTGGTCTCATTTGATATCTATTTTGGTTCGAGATGATGTATCAATACCCACACCATACTTTTTGTCCAATCACAAGTTTTTCCCCCTAAAATCTCAGATACTCCTTTGAGTAAGTCGAGAGTACGAATTTCCAAGTTAGAAGAATAAGCTTCCAAAGACATCTAGGTGGCAAGCTAGCTATTATTAGGAGCTTTTATTTTCCACTATGTTGTTTCTTATTTGAAAAGATGTAATGACAGAAGTTATAATTGTCAAGTATTATACTCTGATCAACTAAGGGGGCATCTTCATATGTCACTCTTGGAGTATTTTATAATTATTATATTTTCTCTAAACAAGGGGAACAAATGAGATTATGTAATAAATGTGAAACTTTAAATAAAAATGTATTTTATGAATTGAGTTTTGAAAAAATATTTCATGTTCATGTGCTTCAGATGTTATTGATACAATTAATATGGCCATATTTTGTCATCGGAATTATTACTATGGATGACTGCAGCATCCATAGCGCTTATTTTTTTGGGCCTCAAAACAGGGGATTATACAGCTTAGTTTCATAGCATAGGTTTTTGAAAATTTTAAATAATTAAAGGATTTTTGAAAACATTTCCCAATAAATCCGAGAATAATATTAGGGTATAGGATAACGCTACATTAACGTACTTATATTTGCTCTCTCTATATATATAAGTATGTATTATCCCCTCTCTCTTAGACCATTCTTCAGTATCATATTAATGTTCATATGTAGATTTTGAGAAAGCAAGGTATGGAAGCAGGAAACGGACGAGTGAATCTAGTTGGAGAAAGCACCACAACTAATGGAAATGTTCGGTCCAAACTAGAAGGAATTTGAATCGACAAGCAAATGCTAATCCAAATGTAAATGCTAACGTGAGTGCTATAATCTCACCAATAGATATATGAACTATGTATCAATTCTTCATGAATAGGATGCAAGCTGGAGCTGATGTTGGTTTGGCTGGAGGTAATACTGTTAGTGCGGAAGGAGCTAATCCCAAGGTGCCAGTTGGCGAAAATTATGCTAAGTTGAGTCATGATTATACCAATCTTGGAGGGAAGCCTTTTCTAGGAGTAGAAGATGCCATCGAAGTTGAGAATTGTCTGTTGCATTATGATAGAATTTTTGTTAATCTAGGGCTGAACGATGAGCAGAAGAGGAGGTTGGCATTAAGACAGTTGCATGGAGCTACATTGTATTGGTGGAATGGTGTGACCGTTCGAGTACAAAAGGAGAATTTGACTTGGGCTGACTTTAGAAGAAGGTATGAGGAAATATTTTTTGTCTGAGATAGCCATGTCAACTTTGCTCAAGAAGTTTACAAAATTGAAATAGAGAGAGATATCTATACTGAAGTATGTAACTAAGTTTGATGAGTTGTCCAGATTTAGATATGCTACCATTGACAAAGTGATTAAATGGAATGAGAAGTTCATTTATGGATTGAAGCCAGAGATCGCCAAGGCAACTATGAAA
Organism: Allium cepa; assembly: GCA_030765085.1. NCBI lineage: Eukaryota > Viridiplantae > Streptophyta > Magnoliopsida > Asparagales > Amaryllidaceae > Allium > Allium cepa. The sequence continues at coordinate 174,538,439 of CM060932.1, forward strand.
CATCTTAGAGTCCTAAGTGATGTGGTGGTAGAGATGATATTAAGGGATGAGAAAATGCTTTCAACATTTGGAAAGGACAAACAAGTGGAGACTCGTGGAAGTTAAGGCAAGAAAAGGAATTTCTTTTATAAGAAGGGAACTCAAAAGGGTGGAGCTGCCAAGAAAGGAAAAGCTGATCTTGTTTGCTTTAAGTGTGATATGAAAGGGCACTATGCTCATGAGTGTTAGATCGATAAGGGAAAGAAAGTCATGGAAAAGAAAAACGTGAAGTGTTTCAATGATGAACATATAATGCATTTAAAGAATCGGTATCCAGAACCGACGAAGGCCGATAAAGGAAAGTTTTTGCTCTGGAACTGTCTAAATATAGGCCAACTACTGAGGAGAAAGGAAAGCCTGTGATGGAAGGTACGCTTTTGATTCATGGCATACCTATTAAAGTATTATTTGATACTGGCGCATCACATTATGTCATATCACATTGTTTGGTAGATAAGTTTTGTCTAGACCCATCATACCTTATTACTTCCTTAAGGGTTGCGAATCTGATACGAGGTCATGCAACTCTTGGGATGAGATGTGACCATTTAGAATTTGAGTTTCTAGATCATGCTTTTGGCTACAACTTGTATGTATTTGATTTTGTGGGTTTTAAGATTATTCTGGGTATGGATTGGTTAAAGAGATATGATGTAAGGATATTTTTCCATGATAGGAAGACATCATTAAAACACCCTAACAACAATGATCGAATTATATACTCAGTCGAGAATGTGGATTTCGATGTTTATGCTTTTATTAGGTGCATTAGAAGTGGAGGATGAAGTGAATCCGGTTATTATCATAAGATGTTTGTAAATGTTTTTGAGCCAGTTACAGGACTACCACCGAGATGAGCTATTGAGTTTCGAATAGATCTTGTACCTGGAGCTGTACCCATAAGTAGATCGTCTAATAGAATGACACCTACTGAAATGAAAGAGTTAAAGGTGAAGCTGGAGGGCTTAGAAGGAAAGAATTTTGTTAGATCAAGCAAATCACCTTAGGGAGTGGCCGCAGTGTTCGTAAAGAAATCAGATGGGTCGTTGAGGATATGTATTGATTACGTAAGTTGAATGAGAAGATGATAAATAATCGGTATCTATTGCTGAGAGTAGATGATTTGTTTAATCAGTTAAGTGGATCCATAGTATTTTGGCAATTGGATTTGGCCATAGGGTTCCATAAATTGAGGGTAGTTGTGGATAGTATTCCATTAACAGCATTTCAGATAAGATATGATTCATATAAATGGTTAGCTATTCCCTTGGGACCGACCAACGCGCATGCTTTCTTTGTGGATTCGATGAGCCAAGTCTTCCAAAAGCATTTGGATAGATTCCTATTGGTGTTTATAGATGACATCCTGATATATTCTAAGAATGAATAAGATCATATAGTTCATCTCAGAGTAGTGCTAGAAAAGTTGAGGCAACATCAATTGAAAATGAAGTTTTCAAAATATCATTTTTGGAAGAAAGAACTGAAGTCTGTTGGTCATGTAGTTTTAGAAAAAGGGTCGTTCGTGGATCCAACTAAGATTGAAGATGTAAAAAATTGATAGAGACCCGAGACTGTGTCCAAGATAAGAAGTTTTCTTGGACTAGCTGGCTATTATTAGAGATTCATCAAGGATTTCTTCCGAATAGCAGCTCATATGACCAAACTAATTAGGAAGGATGTTAAGTTTGTTTGGACTAATAAATGTAAGGAAGCATGCTTGATGTTGAAACATTTATTGACAATAAGCTTATATTAATTATGCGAGATGGGAATCAAGATTTAGTGGTGTACATTGATGCATGTGGAACACAGTTGGGATCTGTGTTAATGCAAAGAGGTAAAGTGATTGCCTATGTTCCTCGACAGCTTAGACCACATGAAGTGAGATATCCAACGCATGATATAGAGTTGGCAGTGGTGAACTTTGCTCTGGAAGCGTATATACACTATCTTTTTGGAGAACAATTTGAGTTGTTTACTGAGCGTAAGTGCTTGAAGTATTTATTCTTTGAAAAGGAGTTGAATATGGGACAATAGAGTTGGCTAGAGTTTTTAGCAGCTTATGAATTTGGTATTAAGAATACATCAGGGAAAGGAAATAAATTGGTGAATGCACTTAGCAGAAAACATTAGAATGTGGTGTTGGCAATGTTAGCAGAATGGAAATACTTAGAGGCTTTGACCACCTTTAGTGTGCACTTAAGATCAACAACTAGTTCTAGTTAGGTAACTTCCATACTTTCATGTTTGGAAGTTCGACTAGTAATGATAGAAATAATTTCTTCTAAGCAGAGAGATGATCCATTACTAGCTAAATGGATTAGAAGATTGAAAGGTGGAACCAAGATTGATAATTTAAAGGATATCGTCTTGACCAGAATGGAAGGTTAAGGAAGAAGGGATGGTTATGTGTCCCAGATGTTTGTAACTTAAGGAAGGAAGTTCTTAGGAAGTGTCGTCTATAAAAGTTTAGTATTCAACCTGAAGGTACTAAGATGTATCAAGATATGAAGAGAAGTTTCTTCTACAAAGGGATGAAAAGAGAGGTAGGCTTATAGGTAAAGCAATGATTGAATTGCTAGCAAGTAAAAACCGAGCACTAGAAGCCAAATAGATTGCTTCAACCTTTAGAAGTACCACTTTGGAATTGGGTTTCTTTATCCATGGATTTTTATTGCTGGGTTGCTAAGGTCGAATAGGGGAAATGAAAGTATTTGGTTCATGGTAGATAGACTGACCAAAAGTGCACATTTTATTCCCATTTGGTCGACAAGCATAGTACTCTCTTTGGCAAAGTTATCCATGAAGAATATTTTTAGATTGCATGGGATTTCTAGTAGTATAGTCAGTGACAAAGATACTTTGTTCAATAATGAATTCTAGAAGATTAGGCAAAATGTGTTAGGTAAGAAGCTGAAGATGAGTACCGCTTATGACCTACAGACCATTGGGCAGACAGAAAGAGTCAATAAGGTACTTGAAGATTTGCTAAGATTTTTAGGGGTCATGGGAAGACCATTACACTTGGTTCAGTTTTCCTATAATAATAGTTATCAAACTAGTATAGGAATGACGCCTTTCAAGGCTTTGTATGGAAAACCGTGCAAATCATTAGCATGTTGGTTGGAGATAGGATACAGATTAGTTCTTAGTCTAGATATGGTGAGATAATCCATGGAAAGGTTTAGTTGATCCAAGCACAAATGAAGGAAGCTTAGTCTAGGTAGAAAAGTTACGTAGATAAGAGGCATAAGGATTTACAGTTCTCGGTTGGAGACCATGTTTTTGTTAATGCATCACCGATGAAAAGTGTGGTACGGTTTGGAAAAATGGGGAAATTTGCATCGAGATACGTAGGTACATTTGCTATCATAGAGAGGATCAGGAAATTTGCACATCAGATAGAGTTATCGAATAGTTTGGTAGAGATCCATTATGTTTTTCATGTTCATCATCTTAGAAAGTGTGTGCATGATCCAGAGACTATTATTATTCTGACTGCATTAGAAGATTTAATGGTGGAACCGGATATGACTTTTATTAGATAACTAGCGCGTGCTGTAGCAAGAGATGAGGAAAAGTTAAGGAACAAGACAATTAAGTTAGTGAAAGTTGAGTGAAGTGACAACGAGAAAGACTGCACTTAGGAGACGGAGGACATGATTTGAGATACTTATCCTGAGTTGTTTTGATGGCATGTTCTATATTTGTCATATAAACTTTTTGCTAGTTAGATATGCTAGTGTTGTTTTTATGTGTTTATTACAGATGTTTGCATGATTGATATGTTTATTATTATCCTTACTATAATTTCGAGGATGAAATTCTTTAGGGTGGAGCCTATAACACCCTTAGTTTTTGGTTTAACATTATTCGTGAGATTTAATTTGATAAATTAAATAGAATAATGTATGGCATGATATGGAGAATGATATTTGTTGATTAACTTAGGTCGTGCCATAAATAAATAATTAATTAATAAGATTGATTTAAAACATAGAATAGAGGAAACTAATGAGAATGGAAAAACGGAAATATGTTGGAACCAGGCTAGCCAGTAGCGAAAATTATGGGTGAATTTCAAAAAAAATACCCAATAGTATCTTTATTGGACCTATGAAGTCTAATTTATTTAGAATATTTCTAAACATAATTAAATATAATCATATATTTCATTTAAATTTATAAACTGTAGGTAGAAATTTATTATCGATTTACATATAAATATACATATGTATCATATACTTATGTGTATGTGTGTGCATGTGTAACACGATATACCATGAAGGGTATAACACGACCGTATATAGATGTTGGGATTTAAATCGCAACAGCTATATTAGCTCATCCTATATTATTGTATATTGTCCAAATATGTGTGTGTGTGTGTGTATATATATGATTATTACATATAAAACCAAGAGTGTTAGCGTGCATATATATAAGAATATTATGAGAAAAAATTATTGATACATTTGTATGTAAATAGTATAGTGTTAAATAATATATAAATAAACAAATACATATACATAAAAGATATAAGTCTAAATTATTTATATTTTTATTTATATCAAGATATGTGTGTGTGTGTGTTAAAATAACATAACTATATGTATAATATATATATATATATATATATATATATATATATATTATTTAAATGCAAATATGATTTGTAATGATATATATATATATATATATATATATAAATTAAAAGATCTCCTTTTTAATACTCTAAATCAAATACACAACAACTATAATTTTGATTATAATTTTATTATATTAATATATAAATATTGTGAATTAATTAGATAAAAAATAATAAATAAATGGTAGAAAATTTAAAGTATATACATATATTTCAAAATTTATAATTCCAAGAAATATGGAAACATATCTTTTAGCTTACGAACAAATTGAGATTTTTCTAGTAAAACTATTATTAATTAATTACTTTCCGCCTAATTAAAAAATAATTTTTTAAAATAACAAAAAGGGCTAAAAAAATTTAATTTTTTGACTGAAAGCTTATATAATGATAAATTAATTTTATAAAATTTATGAAATAATTTTCGAAGCATAATTTTTTTTATATAAATTTTTAATTCATATAATGATTAAATAATACTAAACATATTAAATAATTACTAGAAAAATTATTTACTATTAATAAAAATTGTAATTTGTATAATTATGCATTTTAAATATATTAGTTGAATTTTTATACGATATACTTATATAGTTTAGTATTAGTCATATAAATAAATCAATTAATATATTAACATATGTATAAATAAATTAATAAAATAATAATAAACAAAATTAAGTAATTTCGGTTGTGCGTACCATATTTATTATATTAAAAAATGTTTATTTATACATATAACCATTCAATATATGCGACAACAATAATTCCTACTGGAATCTCGTCTAACTAACAATTCAATAATTACAATATGCATGCATGCATGCATGTATGTAAGTACAATATTGAGTTATACAGAGATTATGCATCATATATAAAACTAAATACTTACTTAAACTAATTTCCTTAAGTATACCTTGTAGTAATGAATTCCATTCCTCCTGAAACATTCGCGATTCATCAAATTGCTGGTCTTTCAATCGCGGATCCTTTGATTTGCTATCCAATAGCTATTGATTTGAGTTGTGTTAGAGCACTAAGTGGTATAATTCGGCCAATAAAATGGAGAAAGGAGGCAGGCAAAAAATTATTCTAAAGGTTGAGGATAGAGATGCTTATATAGAGTAGAAGTTGAAGATATTTTAGGACCAATATCCTACATCATCTCTTACCAATTCTCTTCCAACTTAGCCCTCCATCTCCAAGCCTTCATCGCATAATTTTATGGTTCATATTTCCTTATTTTGGTCAAAATTTCTAGCCCTTTCATAGCCTTTAACCCATTTTAAGCCCAAATAAATATTATTGATTAAATCTAATTTTATTGCTTATCGATATCGTATATTGATCAATATATTTATTACTATTATAAATATATATAAATAATATTTATTCCTTAAATAATATTCAGACTTTATAATTAATATTTCAAAATTATTAATTAATTTAATTAATTTGTAACAAGTATAAACTAATTAAATTGTTTGGTTTAAAGAGAATTCATCATTCCGGTTGTGTGACTCATCAGGTGTAAAGTTGATCAGCGATTAACATCGAATTATTCGAATGTTAATGTTCACACGTCACTTAGCAGTTGGTGTGACATTTTCGCCAAATTTTTCGCTTACTTAGTTTCGGTAAAATCCAATTTTACTTCATTAAGCGTTACTTGGTTATGATGTATATTTACACAATTCTCTTCGTCAAAACTATATCACGTTGGACTTATGGAATTTGGTAATGGTCAAAATTCCAATATCATCAATATTCAACTCTATAGTCCAAACACAAAGACTTCAGTTCAATAATAACAATTATTATTAACCGAAATGCTCTGGTCAAAGACCTTGACTTTGAGCTGACTTAAGTTGACCGTGATACTAACCTCATAAAACCGAGGAGACGAATCCTCTCTTGAATAGTGTTTCACATTAAATAATTCCACGCAACCCAACTATGGTCACTCGATGAAACGCCACGCCATGATTTGACTATAATCAAAGAGAAGCTTTCATATTAGAGATCCACAGTATTCTCAAGTCAAGAGAATTGCATAAATTAGCCGCAACGATATTTTCTATCTGACATTAGTTATATTAACCAACAAAAAACCATCAAGTGGGTTATTCCAAGGTTTTCCAATAACTATCAGTACATAACTCCTTGGTGCCCCCAACAGCCATGAGTGATATATTGTCTAATATTCGGAAGGCAGTACATAATCTAGTTAACAGATATATCAATATCCAGTTTCAATGCATCTTGACTAGGAACATTCAAAATGCTATGTTTATTTTCATTGTGATAAATTACTCACGGTTACAACACTTTGTAACTACTATCACAAAACACACCATTTATGGATTTTCTATTAAATAAACTTTTAGTTAAATTAATTATTAATTAATATAACACATTATCAAGTATATAATAGAAATAAAAACACCTTTTGTTTCGAACAAGGTTAATTAACAAGTTAGATATGTGTAACAAATTACATAATTGCTCCTAGGGCATACCCCTAACTATATTAGAATCACCCCTTAGTTCATTCCCTTAATCCTTCCTCACTCTCATTCTTTCTCACTTTTGAAATTATCAAGTAAAACACAAATCAAGGCCGGCCATTGTTAGGAAGGAATGGAAGAGGAAATCTATTGCAATTCAAAGGAAAAGCTTAAGGAAATCAAACAACCACAAATCTCAATCTCTTTATCCAATCTAAGGTGAATAACATTATCCATCTCAAGTTTTTATTGTTATTTTCGGATCTGTGATCTATTTTTGAATTTATTTTAATTATATGTCATGATGGGTTGATTATATCATTATTAGGTTAAGTGATAATTTACTGAAATTTTTATGGAATTGATTTAGTAGGTTTTAAGGGTAAAACCTAAGTTTTTGATCTCCTATTGAGTCAAAAAATTTATATGTTCTGCAAAACATTATTTTTGAGATGTGTTTTCAATTTCATAATTTTCCAAGTCAATATGACTATTTTATAAATTTCCTATAGGAGAAGTGCGTATTTTGGGTTTTTATTATTAAAATAATTAAATAATTATTTCGGTCTTGAAATTTTTATATGGGAAAGAATGTAACAACTCTGATTTTTGGTGATTTTTGTGGATTTTTCTCAACTGATTATGATTTTCCATGAAAGTAATAAGCTAGAAAAGCTATTAAATAATGATATCATTTATATTGGTTTGCAAATTATTTTGATGAAAGCAAAATGGCCTTGCCATATTTTTTTGAAAAGAAATTTGTAAAGTATATTATTATGTAAAATAAAATTTACAAGGGTCAAAAATTGATAAAATGAAATGGCTTTATATAGAAATAAACCATTTTTGGATTAATTAGTGAAATTGCATGTCATTAGATTTGAGTATTGAACCCTAAGTAACAACTGATGTCCATGCCATAGCAATGATCTCTAATTTCTACATGAAGGGATGCATATGATATCTACTTAAGTAGATATGAAATGAATCTGTTCATATATATGTATAGGATTTCAGCATTACTTTCGATGTAAATGGTTTTGTTACTTAACAAACATCAATGCGATCTCCCTTGTCAACCTTTGTTTTTGACATCCTTTATGTTAGCTGGATAAGTAGCTACAGTTTTAAAGAAGACGACATCCATTGCCCAATGGCAATGATGCCGCAAGTCTTATTTTCGGCAGTAAGTGTAACAATGCTGAAAGTCCATATTTCCAATGAATTATTTTGAGGCAATGATGCTGGAGGTTCATATTTTCGACATCAGTTTATTTTAAGGCAATGATGTCGCAAGTCCATATTATTAATATCAAGAACTTTGTGGCAACAATGCTAGGAACCTTCAGATTTGAATAGACCAAACAACATATACAATGCAAAACAAAAGCCAAGTTTAGTGGTTTGACAACATCCTTTTGATATAAATAAAGAAAGCTATTTCAAAAGGGAATGTATTTTTGGGATAAGATTTTGGATATGTAATGGGATATTTTTTCCCTTGTTTTAAAGAATGATTTTAAAGGATTAATCATTATAGAAAAAAGGTATCCAAGGAAATAGATTGGTGCCTAGCCCCACTTTTATATGAATTTACCAAAACAAATTATTACTTATGGCTATGTGTAGGATTGATTTCACCCTAGAGGGGGGAGGGGGGGGGAGGGGGGGTGAATAGGGTGATGGTATAAATTATAAAAATTAATTGCGGAAGCTTATTAAATAATTTCAACACAGATCACAGAATAATAGCAGCATAGAAAAATAGCAGAATAATAAAATGCAGAAATAGAACGACAGAGAATTTACCCAGCTTCGGCAAAACCCTGCCTACGTGCTGCCCTCAAGGTTTCTACTAGAAATTAGATAGTCAGACGCTTACACACGTAAACTCGCGACACCCGCTATCGACTAAACCTAATTCTACGCTCAAAACCCTGCCACAACTCAGCCAATGAGTTGCGAATTCTCAAACTACACCACGTAGTTTGTCCCATCGTCACACGACTAGAAATTACAACGGTTTAAAAAGGAAATTACAAATTAAAAACAATTCAAATTAAAATAACACTAATTAAAAATTAAATGCCCTTATTATTAAAAAAAGAAAAAGCCCTTGTAATTAATAGAAGCCTGCCCCTTTTATAATTTGGCCAGTTCTCCCTTTTATGTTAGTGGCGGCTTTTCTTTCTCTCGTTTCTCCTGATTAAAAATTAGGCTTCGTTCCCTTTATTCCAAATTAGGGTTTTGCGAAGAGCCGACTTTTTGTTGATCGATCGCGTGGATAATTCGTGAGTAGATTTGATCGATCTTTTCCTTGTTGCTCACTTTGGCTGCTTCGTTGATCGAGTTCTATCCTTGCTTCGGTATGTAATTTATGCTTTTGCGTTTTAGTGTTTTCGTACTTGAACTCGATGATTATTGTCAGGACCCGATTCTTCGACTCCCGAAATTCGACATCAATACATTCACTGTATCGAATGCCGATCAGTCGGATGCCGGAAAACCGAACACTGAGGGTTTTAAGAAAGAAGAAAGAGGAAAAGAAGAGGTAGAAGAAGAGAGAAAGAAAAACAGAACAGAAAGAAATAACAGAACAACATCAGAATCTCACAATTCGCAGCGGAACAACATATAATAGATAAATGAATAATCTTTAAATAAAGAACTATATCAGTTATTACATCACATTACATTTCATCATCAGAGTGTACAACAACAAACAGCGGAAAAAGAAATACTATATACTAGTGATACGCTAGGCCATCCATCTTGCTTCTAGCAACTCCTGAATTCCAGAATATCCTGATAAACCTTAACTCTTGACTGCCCGTGTGGAAATTGGTGGGCACCCAGAGTTTAGGAAGGAAAACAATAAACTCCGAGTTAGTCATGTGACTGGTGTGAGAACTCAAAACAGTTTATTTATCTTTAAAATCAAAAATAGAGAAATATTTTTAAAGTCAATTCGCAATGCTTTTAAAAATGAGACTACCATAAGACCTCCCACCACACACACAATGCAAACGCAGACTTGGAGGAGATTTCTTCTTATGTTAGTCAAAGATGCTTGATACGCAAAATCAAATCAATTTTGATATTATTATTAGTGCATAGTGTAGAAAACATTTCGAAAGTAGAATATAAATCTTAGCCAGCATAGGTACCATTATATAATGCCTACTATAGCTACCTCCTGAGGAAGCAGGTTCTACAACTAAAACCGTACAAGATCGTATTGTTTCTTTGGATTTCCAACAAATGGTCAGGCCAAGGAACTTTCCATTGCCACATGAGAACGCCTCTGGAAGGACGTCCCCGAGAACCAAACCGGATCTCTGCCAACACAAGGCCGGGTTACCCCTAACTGGGTAACAACTGACACGAGTATGCCATCCCCCGGTCCTTTGGGACCTTTAACCGAGCACTCGTAATCAACATCACACAATCATAAATAAAGTGTTTCAACATGAGTAAGTATCTGGGCTCCATACCACGATACCACCCTTTTCCAGAAGGAAATGCACATACCCTAAAGGGAGCTACCCCTTATAACCTTGCTGCATCTTTCCTGTTTTGAACATTCCGGGGTGTGAGGCTCGACGAAGTCTCGTCCACAAAGCCACGCTTTATACAAAAGCCATGCTTTGGGTCAACAAATGATCATAGAAATGATCACAAAGATAAACGATCAAACAAATGATCCTATCTCAAATAATCAACACAATGATCATTTCACAGCAACACTCAGCATGTCACATTACCAAATTGAGAATATATTGCTAATAACCTTCAACTATATAACCTCTAAGCTCGTACGTCCCAGGGAAGGGTGTTAAGCTAAGAGAATAAATTCTCCGCCACCAACAGAAATATATTTGAAAGAAATCTGCTTTATATCTCAATTTGTAATGTCAGACACACTATCCATACAAGTCTGTTCCGGGATCGAACAGAACCGAAGGCACTTATAAAGAAGTCCTTGCAATCCGGATAATCTCTAATCACGTCCGGATTTCCCATCACATATGGAGATCTCTATACCGGGGATCAGCCAGTGCAGAGACAATCAACAAGAAACCCTTTCCTTTTCGAAAATATCCGGTCTTCAACACCGATCTTCAAATGCAATTCATAACGACGTATCACATATTCGGAATGGGTTATACGACCCCACGGTCCTTTCCCGGTTAACCCGAATAGTGAGCGCTTATTTAAAAAAAAATAAGTGTGTCATTCAATTTCAAGCAAATCACAACAAATACCTATTTAAAGGTAAATATTGATAGTCGGTTATTGAACTATCAATAGATATGCACAACATCACCAGATTCCAAATAATTTTCCAAATTATTTATTTTCCAAAAATATCTTTACAACATATAAATTTTCCATTCTTCAAAAATAAATCAATATTTATTTTTAAACCCATTTTCCAATTTTCATTTATAAATTCCATATTGAATTTACATTTCCAAAATATTTTCATGAATATACGATTTCCATTCGTTTTCAAATATTAACTTTCAATTTATCTTAAAAAGATAATTCTCAAAACGTTCATTTCTTATTGGAAACCATTTCCATACTTATTTATTTATAAGTAATTCACAAGTCTTTTTATTTTCTACACTTGGAAAATATTCAATATACTCTAATCGAAATTAAGTATATATTTCATTCTTTAAGGAAATCATTCTCTTAAACATATTTATTTGGGCCAAAACGAATGTTGCGTAAAACATCGTTACGACAACCCAAAATCACTAGTATAGGGATTCGAAATTAAAATAGATATATAAATCCCAATACTATACAAAACATTTCCTTTCGGAAATCATCTATTATAACAACAGTGTTATAATCTACTATTTCCTTCTATTTCTCGAAAACATCTATTTTAACAATGAATGTTGAAATCTATGATTTCGAATCTTAATACATTTAAAACATCGTTAGATCGTTTTAATTCTATTTAAAACATCACATCCAAAACATTTCTTTAACATATTACTCACTATTCAAAAACGTGAATATACTTGTTAACCAATTTTATCATTTCTATTCATTTTGTTTTACAGGATTATTCACTGTCTAAAACGTGAACATAACTCCATTAATAAATTACAACAATTTACTTATCAAAATAAGTCGTTGCGGATTTATAAAATAATGTTTATAAATTCCATTTCTATTTATTTATAATACTTCCTCTTATAAATTTCCTTCATTTACTTATTCGATTTATAACTCGTTATATATTGAAAGTCCATATTATAATTTAAATGCTAATAATTTATTTGTTTACAAAATTGTTCTTTTAACTTCTTTTAAATTCCCAAATTATAAATCTTATAACTTATAAGATTCATTTATTTATCCAAAATCTATTCTTTTAAATATCTTTACACATTTTATAAACATACTGTTTATAAAATTCCATTTATAACTTCACCGTTATAATCCTATAGATTTCATTCATTTATGAAATTCATTCACAATTCATTCTAACACTTATAAAAGCTCGTTTTACAATTCCAATATTTTTAATTTATAAATATCAATTTATAAATCTTTTATATGGATTAATTCATATTATTCTTTTAAAACGTCTTTAAACTCCTTTATAATTCATCATTTTGATTTATAAAATAATCAAATTTCATAAATCCTATATTTAAACTTTTTATAATAAATTCAGAAATCCTAATTTTAACTATTTTATAAAATCATTAATCCCATATTTTCAAAAATCAACTTTTAACTGTATTTCTCAAAAATCATAATTTTTATAATATTAAAATTATAACGTTTATTTATTTAAGATGAATTAATTCCAAAAATATTTTATAAACGTATACTTTCAAAGATCACTTTCGAAATCCCTTAAAAATCAAAATCGTTATTTTTAAGCTTCAAAATTGGATTCGATGATGCAACACATCAAATAGTCAATCACGACTTTCAAACATCATATATCAATATGATAAACAATCAAATATCACAATGTCTAAAATCAATAAATTTTTGTAAGGAATCCAGTTGGATCCCTCCAACCCGTTTCCCTGCATCCACAGACATTAGCACAATACCCATTCCACTTCGAAGTGGAATATCGCGGTATATGGGATTTATAAAATATTATCCGCTTAATAGGCGGCGCAATATGGTCTCATCCGCTATACAACGCGGGAAATTAATCAACTGCAATATATACATATGCCAATATATATATATATATATATATATATATATATATATATATATATATATATATATATTGCTATACATATAGATATATCCTACTATATCTAATATCACAACCAAATAGCAATCAATCAATAACTGCAAATCCAACTTATAAATTTTTGAGTGAGAAGTTCTCACCTTTGCTTTTTAATTTGCCATTCATTTTCCATCTCGACTCGATTTCCTTGATTTATAGACCTTGTATAAATATTGTACAATTCATTAATATTCGAACAGATCGAATAATAAATTTTCATTTGATAATTTCGATTCATCGGTGATTTCATTTTAATAGTTAAATTAACTGATAGTTTTATTTAAACCAGTTTCTTCTTTAATAAATTTATTTAAACTAATTTTTTTCTTTAATAAAATATTTAACTAAAAATTTACTTTCATAACTAAATTAAATAAAATAACCTCTTGTAAAAATTCAATTAAGTTTCATTAAATAAAGCTACCTTTATAATATATTAATATTCGAGACAATCGAAAAATCAATTTCTTTTCAATGGAAATTAATTAACACTTTTAATTTATCTAAAAATTTTGTTTGAACAAATTTTCAATTTTTGAACTAATGCTTTAAAATTTTAATTCAATTAAATAAATTTTAGTTTAACCCAGTAATTTCATTTTCACTGATGATAAATTTTTTTTCCTCTTCTTCTATTCATTTACAAATTTATACAAAACCATCATCAAATATTTGAAAACAGTAATTACCTTACTGCTTATACGTAGTCGAGTATCACGGCTACTAACACGACATTGACGCCTCCTACATCCAATCGCGCGTGCCGCCTTCATGCCCTAGCCACCTCCATCTTCTCGCGCCCAGCTAGCATCGCCACTGCCTCGAATTCGACGCACGCGAACCCTAAATCGACACCAACGAATGCTTGAAACCCCATCCAGTCGCCTCCTCCGATGCTCGAAAACCCACGACGTCACCGCGACTTCTCCCCCAACTCCGAACGCCGCTCCTCTCACGCGCGAGCACGCGCGCGTGCGCCTCCCCTCGATCTGCTCTCGATCGAGATTGACGGAGCCATTAACCGGCTCTGTTGATTTCAAACTGCGATAATTTTTTTTTATTGAATGAACGAACGAATTCGTTCGTTTTTAGAGAAGGAAGCGGCACCTTTTTTTTATTTCACTTGATTTTGAAAATGGGGCTTCGGCCATTGTTTTATTTTTTTTTCTCTGATTGATTTTGATTTACTGGAGAGGGCGAGGGATATTTAAAACGTGAAGGAGGAAGGCTTGCACGATTTCTTCAGTGATTTCTTGCGTGATCCTAGGCGTGATTAAAGGAGATAACGTGGTGCCATTTGACTAAATTTAAATTTAAATTTAAATTGAATTCGTTGAAAATTTCAACGCGTTTACGCACCGTGTGCTCACATATCAACTCAGAAAAATACGAAATTTGAAATCCGATAATAATTCAATATTACGGACCCAAGGGAACTGGTTTCGTCGAATTCCGAGACTATGCCTCGGACGGCTATTTTTGAACATCGATTCAAACGATTAAAATTTCAAAACTGAATAATTCACTTTCAAATTCAATTCTGAAGCTTATATTATCTTCAGTATTTTCAATATGAATTTTACAAGCCTTTGAAATATTTTTAATCGGCTTAAAATTGAAGATTCAAATTTTTATTCAACTCTCAATAGATTAAATTCTAAAATTTAATCGCTAAATTCATTCTGATAATTTGAAATTCAATTCAAACCATCATTCAAATATTTAAAATTAATTAAATATTTCCAAATTAAATTGTTCAAAATTCTGGGTCGTTACAATCTTCCCCCTTAAAAGAATTTCGTCTCGAAATTACAAGTTAAGAAGAATGCCCTTATCCCGTCTATCATTTTTTTCACAATCCAAATAGTTTTATCAACTTACTAACCTAAATCTTTTTATTAGAGATTCACTATCATTTCAACTAGCTTTCCAACTTCAATTATAGGTTCCAAACAACATTGTTTTCCTAACAATTCAAATTTAAATTTAATTTTCAAACTTTCAAAATTTCTCAAAATTTTTCTAACACCCTAAATTTTCGAAAAATTTCGCCAGCGTCTCCTTTGCGCGGCTAGCTCGGTACGACTACAAAATGGCACCACGGCCCCTCAGAATCAAAAAGAAAAGAGAAAGCCAAGTGGCTGGAGAAGAAAATCATCAAATTTCATACTGAAATTGAAATACGTACCTTTTTGTCGAGCAATTCAATTTTATCTTTGAAATCAAAATCTCAATTCCATTTCTTTTTAATACACCTGTGTATCCTGCTATCCATAAAATCCAATTCCAACATTCAAACCATTTTGCTAATTCCATTACAAAATTTCCAATATATGCTTATTATACATTTTTACTTCACTATTGAAGTTACATATTTATTTTCATTCAATTTTACATTTCAATTCAATTCACAATTTCAATTCTTTTTGAATTCAATTCACAATTTCAAATTTCATTCGAATTCAATTCTCAATTCAAATTCCATTCAATCCTCAATTAAATATTGAATTCTAACGATTAACTTTCATTTACTAATTCATATTACTATTTTAAATTAGTTTCATTCACTAATTCATTTTCAATTAGTACATTCACTTATTCATTTTAAATTTCAATTTCCATATTCAATTCATCTTGAATTTACTTAACTCTATATAATAATGATAATAATTTAATATTATTACTTCCTGACAATCATGCAACCATATACTATAATAATTCGTATAAAACCATTTCTTTCCTATACAAAAATAGTTTTGGGCAAAATTATCTTATTTACCCGATTCAAAAACAATTTTATATTCACTAACAAATACGCGCTCATTTCTATTATTACAGTCAAACTCATTCTAGAGCACTACTGACTCTATCTCTAATGAGTAACACCCAACAGAGACATGGTTGTCGCTTAACCATATGCTCTGATACGACATTGTCAGGACCCGAATCTTCGATTCCCGAAATTCGACATCAATACGTCCACTGTATCGAATGCCGATCAGTCAGATGCCAGAAAACCGAACACTGAGGGTTTTAAGAAAGAAGAAAGAGGAAAAGAAGAGGTAGAAGAAGAGAGAAAGAAAAACAGAACAGAAAGAAATAACAGAACAAAATTAGAATCTCAAAATTCGCAGCGGAACAACATATAATAGATAAATGAATAATCTTTAAACAAAGAACTATATCAGTTATTACATCACATTACATTTCATCATCAGAGTGTACAACAACAAACAGCGGAAAAAGAAATACTATATACTAGTGATACGCTAGGCCATCCATCTTGCTTCTAGCAACTCCTGAATTCCAGAATATCCTGATAAACCTTAACTCTTGACTGCCCGTGTGGAAATTGGTGGGCACCCAGAGTTTAGGAAGGAAAACAATAAACTCCGAGTCAGTCATGTGACTGGTGTGAGAACTCAAAATAGTTTATTTATCTTTAAAATCAAAAATAGAGAAATATTTTTAAAGTCAATTCGCAATGCTTTTAAAAATGAGACTACCATAAGACCTCCCACCACACACACAATGCAAACGCAGACTTGGAGGAGATTTCTTCTTATGTTAGTCAAAGATGCTTGATACGCAAAATCAAATCAATTTTGATATTATTATTAGTGCATAGTGTAGAAAACATTTCGAAAGTAGAATATAAATCTTAGCCAGCATAGGTACCATTATATTATGCCTACTATAGCTAACTCCTGAGGAAGCAGGTTCTACAACTAAAACCGTACAAGATCGTACCGTACAAGATCGTATTGTTTCTTTGGATTTCCAACAAATGGTCAGGCCAAGGAACTTCCCATTGCCACATGAGAACGCCTCTGGAAGGACGTCCCCGAGAACCAAACCGGATCTCTGCCAACACAAGGCCGGGTTACCCCTAACTGGGTAACAACTGACACGAGTATGCCATCCCCCGGTCCTTTGGGACCTTTAACCGAGCGCTCGTATTCAACATCACACAATCATAAATAAAGTGTTTCAACATGAGTAAGTATCTGGGCTCCATACCATGATACCACCCTTTTTCAGAAGGAAATGCACATACCCTAAAGGGAGCAGCTACCCCTCATAACCTTGCTGCATCTTTCCTGTTTTGACCATTCCGGGGTGTGAGGCTCGACGAAGTCTCGTCCACAAAGCCACGCTTTATACAAAAGCCATGCTTTGGGTCAACAAATGATCATAGAAATGATCACAAAGATAAACGATCAAACGAATGATCATATCTCATATAATCAACACAATGATCATTTCACAGCAACACTCAGCATGTCACATTACCAAATTGGGAATATATTGCTAATAACCTTCAACTATATAACCTCTAAGCTCGTACGTCTCAGAGAAGGGTGTTAAGCTAAGAGAATAAATTCTCCGCCACCAACAGAAATATATTTGAAAGAAATCTTCTTTATATCTCAATTTGTAATGTCAGACACACTATCCATACAAGTCTATTTCGGGATCGAACAGAACCGAAGGCACTTACAAAGAAGTCCTTACAATCCGGATAATCTCTAATCACGTTCGGATTTCCCATCACATATGGAGATCTCTATACCGGGGATCAGCCAGAGCAGAGACAATCAACAAGAAACCCTTTCCTTTTCGAAAATATCCGGTCTTCAACACCGATCTTCAAATGCAATTCATAATGACGTATCACATATTCAGAATGGGTTATACGACCCCAAGGTCCTTTCCCGGTTAACCCGAATAGTGAGCGCCTATTTAAAAAAAAAATAAGTGTGGCATTCAATTTCAAGCAAATCACAACAAATACCTATTTAAAGGTAAATATTGATAGTCGGTTATTGAACTATCAATAGATATGCACAACATCACCAGATTCGAAATAATTTTCCAAATTATTTATTTTCCAAAAATATCTTTACAAGATATAAATTTTCCATTCTTCAAAAATAAATCAATATTTATTTTTAAACCCATTTTCCAATTTCATTTATAAATTCCATATTGAATTTACATTTCCAAAATATTTTCATGAATATACGATTTCCATTCGTTTTCAAATATTCACTTTCAATTTGTCTTAAAAAGATAATTCTCAAAACGTTCATTTCTTATTGGGAACCATTTCCATACTTATTTATTTATAAGTAATTCACAAGTCTTTTTATTTTCTACACTTGGAAAATATTCAATATACTCTAATCGAAATTAAGTATATATTTCATTCTTTAAGGAAATCATTCTCTTAAACATATTTATTTGGGCCAAAACGAATGTTGCGTAAAACATCGTTACGACAACCCAAAATCACTAGTATAGGGATTCGAAATTAAAATAGATATATAAATCCCAATCCTATACAAAACATTTCCTTTCGGAAATCATCTATTATAACAACAGTGTTATAATCTACTATTTCCTTCTATTTCTCGAAAACGTCTATTTCAACAATGAATGTTGAAATCTATGATTTCGAATCTTAATACATTTAAAACATCGTTAGATCGTTTTAATTCTATTTAAAACATCACATCCAAAACATTTCTTTAACATATTACTCACTATTCAAAAACGTGAATATACTTGTTAACCAATTTTATCATTTCTATTCATTTTGTTTTACAGGATTATTCACTGTCTAAAACGTGAACATAACTCCATTAATAAATTACAGCAATTTACTTATCAAAATAAGTCGTTGCGGATTTATAAAATAATGTTTATAAATTCCATTTCTATTTATTTTATACCACTTCCTCTTATAAATTTCCTTTATTTACCTATTCGATTTATAACTCAATTATATATCGAAAGTCCATATTATAAGTTAAATGCTTATAATTTATTTGTTTACAAAATTGTTCTTTTAACTTCTTTTAACTTCCTAAATTATAAATCTTATAACTTATAAGATTCATTTATTTATCCAAAATCTATTCTTTTAAATATCTTTACACATTTTATAAACATACTGTTTATAAAATTCCATTTATAACTTCACCGTTATAATCCTATAGATTTCATTCATTTATGAAATTCATTCGCAATTCATTCTAACACTTATAAAAGCTCGTTTTACAATTCCAATATTTTTAATTTATAAATATCAATTTATAAATCTTTTATATGGATCAATTCATATTATTCTTTTAAAACGTCTTTAAACTCCTTTATAATTCATCATTTTGATTTATAAAATAATCAAATTCCATAAATCCTATATTTAAACTTTTTATAATAAATTCAGAAATCCTAATTTTAACTATTTTATAAAATCATTAATCCCATATTTTAAAAAATCAACTTTTAACTGTATTTCTCAAAAATCATAATTTTTATAATATTAAAATTATAACGTTTATTTATTTAAGATGAATTAATTCCAAAAATATTTTATAAACGTATACTTTCAAAGATCACTTTAGAAATCCCTTAAAAATCAAAATAGTTATTTTTAAGCTTCAAAATTGGATTCGATGATGCAACACATCAAATAGTTAATGCACGACTTTCAAACATCATATATCGATATGATAAACAATCAAATATCACAATGTCTAAAATCAATAAATTTTTGTGAGGAATCCAGTTGGATCCCTCCAACTTGTATCCCTACATCCACAGACATTAGCACAATACCCATTCCACTTCGAGGTGGAATATCGCGGTATATGAGATTTATAAAATATTATCCGCTTAATAGGCGGCGCAATAGGGTCTCATCCGCTATACAATGCGGGAAATCAATCAACTGCAATATATACATATGCCAATATATATATATATATATATTGCTATATATATAGATATATCCTACTACATCTAATATCACAACCAAATAGCAATTAATCAATAACTGCAAATCCAACTTATAAATTTTTGAGTGAGAAGTTCTCACCTTTGGTTTTTAATTTGCCATCCATTTTCCATCTCGACTCGATTTCCTTGATTTATAGACCTTGTATAAATATTGTACAATTCATTAATATTCGAACAGATCGAATAATAAATTTTCATTTGATAATTTCGATTCATCGGTGATTTCATTTTAATAGTTAAATTAACTGATAGTTTTATTTAAACCAGTTTCTTCTTTAATAAATTTATTTAAACTAATTTTTCTCTTTAGTAAAATATTTAACTAAAAATTTACTTTCAGAACTAAATAAAATAAAATAACCTCTTGTAAAAATTCAATTAAGTTTCATTAAATAAAACTACCTTTATAATATATTAATATTCGAGACAATCGAAAAATCAATTTCTTTTCAATGGAAATTAATTAACACTTTTAATTTATCTAAAAATTTTGTTTGAACAAATTTTCATTTTTTGAACTAATGCTTTAAAATTTTAACTCAATTAAATAAATTCTATTTTAACCCAGTAATTTCATTTTCACTGATGATATTTTTTTTCCTCTTCTTCTATTCATTTACAAATTTATACAAAACCATCATCAAATATTTGAAAACAGTAATTACCTTACTACTTATACGTAGTCGAGTATCACGGCCACCAACACGACATTGACGCCTCCTACATCCAATCGCGCCTGCCGCCTTCATGCCCTAGCCACCTCCATCTTCTCGCGCCCAGCTAGCATCGCCACTGCCTCGAATTCGACGCACACGAACCCTAAATCAATACCAACGAATGCTTGAAACCCCATCCAGTCGTCTCCTCCGATGCTCGAAAACCCACGACGTCATCGCGAGTTCTCCCCAAACTCCAAACGCCGCTCCTCTCACGCGCAAGCACGCGCGCGTGCGCCTCCCCTCGATCTGCTCTCGATCGAGATTGATGGAGCCATTAACCGGCTCTTTTGATTTCGAACTGCGATAATTTTTTTTTTCATTGAATGAACGAACGAATTCGTTCATTTTTAGAGAAGGAAGCGGCACCTTTTTTTTATTTCACTTGATTTTGAAAATGGGGCTTCGGCCATTGTTTTATTTTTTTTTCTCTGATTGATTTTGATTTACTGGAGAGGGAGAGGGATATTTAAAACGTGATGGAGGAAGGCTTGCACGATTTCTTTAGTGATATCTTGCGTGATCCTAGGCGTGATTAAAGGAGATAACGTGGTGTCATTTGACTAAATTTGAATTTAAATTTAAATTGAATTCGTTGAAAATTTCAACGCGTTTACTCACCGTGTGCTCACATATCAACTCAGAAAAATACGAAATTTGAAATTGAATAATAATTCAATATTACGGACCCAATGGAACTGGTTTCGTCGAATTCCGAGACTGTGCCTCGGACGGCTATTTTTGAATATCGATTCAAACGATTAAAATTTCAAAACTGAACAATTCACTTTCAAATTCAATTCTGAAGCTTCTATTATCTTCAGTATTTTCAATATGAATTTTACAAGCCTTTGAAATATTTTTAATCGGCTTAAAATTGAAGATTCAATTTTTTATTCAACTCTCAATAGATTAAATTCTAAAATTTAATCGCCAAATTCATTCTGATAATTTGAAATTCAATTCAAACCATCATTCAAATATTTAAAATTAATTAAATATTTCCAAATTAAATTGTTCAAAATTCTGGGTCGTTACAATTATTGCCGATGATGATTATTGCAATTTATAGGAGTCGGACTCCTAAATTTTCGTTCGTCTGATTTTTTCATTATTATGCTTTCGGCCGTTTGATTATTTCTTGTATGTTTGAGATTGATTCCAACTTCTTCAATTTACTTGAATAACACGGTGTCGATTATGACTTGGTTCGATTCCTTTATTTCCAAGGTTCTGACTTTGAACTGTTCGATTTTCCTTAGTTTAATATTCATCTGATTTCGGTCGTGATTTGTTCAACTTGAAATTGGTTTGATTTCTGGCACTTGTTCATATTCGCCCATTTGTGTCAATATATACTTGTTTGATTTTGATAAAGTCACGGCTTGATGATTGTTTGATCTCCTTGGTCATTACGGTTTGATTTTCATTTGACTTTGACATTTAAACTTGACTATGTTATACTTTTTTATACTTGTATGCTTGATCGCTGTTCATCATAGTGGCTTTGCTGTATCATAATATATGTATATTCTGGCTGTTCCTTGGTCTGGTCTGTAGCTCTGTTCATCACGACTTGGCTTGACTTTTCCTGACTTCGACATCTTATATTCATTGAGATGTTCATTGTGAAACTTGGTTTACTGGTGGTCTTGTGGCTTTGTTCATCATTGTGTATTGACTGTAGCTCCATGACTTCGACTGTTTGCATTAATTTTGGTTGCTGTCTTCATTTGGTTGTTGCGGTCCTGTATATGCTGTTCTAGTTTGAGTCTTCTGTGCACTGTGCATATCACTGCCATGCGGTAGCTTGATTCATGTATACACAGTTGGTAGCTGGACTTGGTCTTGTTGCATTAAGTTTGATCATGTTGTTGTGCCTTGTTGTCTGGTCATTTTTGTATGTTGTCACTGTATATCCCTTTAGTGTTTTCAAACCTGTAGCCATTCATGTTTAATTGTTCATCCATGTTGTCCAGATATTCATATTCATGGATTTGTGCATCCTCGTCTTTGAGCATTGCTGAGTTTGTTTCGTCGACACTTGCAGTTCACTTGCTTATGTTGTTTGTCACTGTTGCAGTCTTTTGTGGTTTCAAACATGTGAGTTGTTCTGTGCTGGTATTCAGATATGTGTATGCATACGTTTATCTTTGAGCCTGGGTAGTTGTACACTTGGTTACATTCTTGGTAGAAACTGGTCATTCATGTTATAGTTGCCATTCACTGTTACCTTGAGTCTGTGCATTGAAATTGGCTGCGACGAACTTGTACATCTCTGTCTGGAGTAGTTTGAACTTGAATCTGGTTCTCTTGTCGCAGTCTTGTTCGACATTTCTTGAACCTTTGCTGTGCATGTGTGTTTTATTGAAGTGGTTGAGACTGGTTTCTCTGTGGCATATCTGGATGTCTTCATCATTCACTCAGTTTTGTCTTGACCCATTGTTTCGTATTTGCACCTGTGTTGAATCCAGCTAATAGCTCGGGTTTGACCTTGTGCTGAAGTTTGTGACATTATTTTATCGCACCTGAGTTGAACCCGATGTTTTGGGTTTGACCTGTGCTCATCTGTCCTTGTAAATTTATCAAGTGCATATATCGGTGTGCACGGCCTTATGGCATATACAGTGATACACTGTGTATGTCACAAGTTGTTCGTGTATGATGGATTAAAAATTAAATGATGACGAACAACCCAAATAACCGAGGAAAATATTAAAATTCACATTTTATTTTATACTGCAAAAATATTTCCTTTTCAATTTTAGCGCGTCAATATTTATTTTTGCAGATTGCTCAGATGCTGGATTCAATCTGGATTGAAGTTGAAGATAAATTATGAGTGAACGAGCGATATGTAGTGTGGACATTTGTAAATGAAAGATTGTGATGTAATTGAATTTATATTGTAATCGAATATTGAATATATTGTGAGAGCTTGAACTTTGTACTATTCAAAGATTGTAATAAATATTTGTTTGAATAGAAATTCTGTTTGAATTCAAATTCTGTGTTATTTAATTTTATTCAGCAAATATTTATTTAATCTGTGAAAAATAAAATAGTACATTAACAAATACATTTACACGAATATATATATGTTTATTATCATCAAACAAAAATCATATAACCTCATATTCAACAATCTCCCCCTTTTTATGATAACAAACATATATTTAAGATTTCGAATATGTTAAATGTATTTGATCATAGATATACTCTAATTGCTCCCCCTATTTAAATGCTTCCTCTCTACACAAAGCTCCCCCTACATATATGCATAAAAATATGCAAATGAACCTAGATGCAAATAGAAAATTATTTGACCTTTGCTTGATTTTATTTGACAAAATCTTAACTTTTCTCTCCCTCTTTTGTTATCAGCAAAAGAGTAATAGTGTTAGAGAAAATAGAGATAAAGTGATCGATATTAATCCAACATTAAAACTCAATTGAATATAAATATTAAACTTCAATAGAAAATCAAACAAAAATCATATATATTTTGTTAGGCGCATATTCCACTTTTAGAATGATGGGAATTATGTCATCATATAAAACCATACAGTTGTGTCTATTTGTGGCATATTTATATCAGGAATTTGAATATTTACTAACCATACATAACCGTTAGGACTTTTAAATGAGATTATTAGTATTCCAATTTTATTTAAAAAAGAATGAATTCAAGTATCTTTTAACCACGCATAACCGTGAGGACTTTTAAATGGGATTAGAATCAACTTGTTTATTTTTAAATATCAACTTTTGATATGCGTTCCATACATGCATAACCGTGAGGACTTTTAAATGAGCATGGAAGCACATAACAAATTCCAAGTAATTCACCCATGCATAACCGTGATGACTTTTAAATGAGAGTGAATACTTTGGTATTTATTTATTTATTACTACATATTTTTTTTTTTATTTTAGAAATGTAAAATGAAAAACGAATGATTCTTTTTTAAAGTACCACATATCGACAAACTATATAGAATTTTGATGAGTGATGGTCGTTAGAAATATGATAGACATAGAGATGGTCATGGAATTTTTACCAACAAAAAGTTTTATAACTCTTGTTTAAATTTCTAAAGAAATTTACTAATCATACCGTCTCGAGTCAAATATATGATTAATATTAACACTCATCACTTTTTCAATCACTATTCATCTTTTCGATAATCATTAGGGAGTCAGATTAGTCAAAATAGTCATTTAAAATCAAATTCAAAAAATAATTATAAAATCAATTTTTCAAAAATGACTAATCTGAAAATATGGTCAAAAATGATTTTCTCGAAGGAGTTTTATAAGAAAATTTTATGCTATTTGAAAATTATTTGAAATGAAAAATATGCAGATATTTTCTTTGAAAAACGATGCGGTTACTAAATGTCTCAACAAAAATCACGTTCCTCTAGTAATTTTTCTATCAACTAGATTACCAGTGTAAACTGCATCTGAATTTCTCTTTCACTCAAAACTATCATTAATTGAATTTGATAGACCATAAAGTGTGTAACAAAAATTTCAAACTCAATTTTAACAGCATTTTAAATGACATTCTTTTGAATTTGAATTGAAGCCGTGTAAATAATCAAAGACCATGAATATAGAGTTAGTCGTATTATAACCAAATGTATTATCCAACAAAACACTATTTTTAATCCAAACTGATATATGTGAAGTAATTCAAAGAATCTATAGATTTTTATAGTGTTTTTGGCAAAAGAATATAATTGGCCAACAATTTTGAATAAGTCAGAATCAAAAATCATCATTATTTCATCATCTCATTATTGGCTGATTTAATTACGAATATGGTGCAGATTATCACATTTAATATATCGTTCAAATAAATATACCATTACCTGTTTTACATTTACGATATTTTTTGATGTTGTCTTATTGTGATTCTGTCACCTTTGAACTAGGCTAAGGAACTTTACTTTGTTGCTCGACGTGTCATTGGAATAGCCAGAATCCAAGTGGCACTATTTTTGTTCCTTAGACTGCCACCACACCTACACGGGAAAAGATTTATGTGACCTATTTGTTTTTATAGGTCCAAGGTTGTTAGTGGCAGAATATTTTGAAAAATAATTTTGTTGAGACCTAAAACTATTTATATATGTTCCTTTCGGCACCCAAATTTGTTTAACTTTGAGGGATTTTATATTTGTGTCATTTGGAACCTAAATTGGTATGTTTTCACGTGTTTGGGTCTATACCAACAATTATTGTGATTATGTCCATATTTCTACAAATTGTGCACATAGAATTAACTCGATTAATATTTCTATCAAAATTTTCAGATTGATTGTATCAAAGTCCTTGTCTAACCGTATTAACAGTTTGTTTCCCTAAGAGCATATTCAACGATTTTTCACTTTTGGAAAATTTATCTACAGTCGTTGACAATTGTTGGACTTGTGTTTTGAGAGATTCATTTTCGTTCAACAATTGTGTGCACTTTTTAATAGAATTTTCTCTCCTAGTATTTTCACTTTCTTTCAAAATCAGAATTTCATTTTCAAGTGATTTTATATTAATTTCTGATATTTAATTTCTTCTTCGAATGTTGGACACTTATCACACTTAGGGATCCTACTTTGATAGGTTTTAACTAATTGGTCAAGTTGTTCATTTAATTCTATCAAAGTATCTTTTTGTGATTCAAATTTGGCATACTTCTCCCTAAGTCGTTCAAAACAGTCATTTACTTCGTGGAAATAAATAAGTAATTCAGAGTGAGTAAGTTTTGATACCTCGCTTGGCTCATCATCGTCGCTATCAGTTGTATTCCCTTGAAGGCACATATCTGCTTTCTCACTCTCATTGCTAGAACTTTGATTATCTTCATCACTAGTATTCCACGTGACTACTAAACTTTTCCTTTTTGATTTCTTTTTAAAGTCGCATTGATTTTGAGGACAATTGGGCTTGATGTGTCCGGGTTGGTTGCACTTGTGACAAATGATCTTCTGTTCTTCAGAGTAGTCTAGTGCTTTGGCTATTCTGCTTTTCGCTTTTTGAATTCGAGCTGAATTTCCATATTTGTAATTCCATCTTTTGAATTTCTTTATTAATAGCTCCAATTCTGCTGCTACATCATCATCACCATCACCATTACTTTCTGTTGTTCCTTTAAGAGCTATTGATTTCTTTCGAGTGTCACTTCCTTCATGCTCTTCCTTGAATTTAATTTCTAGCTCATAAGTGGTGAGATTTCCGATGAGTTCTTCAACTTTCATTTGTTTTAAATCTTTCGATTCTCGAATGGCAGTCACCTTTGCTTCAAATTTTCGTGGAAGGACTCTGAGGATTTTTCGGACTATCTCCAACTCTGAATATGATTTTCCAAGATCTTTTGATTTGTAAACGATATTGGAAACTCGTCCATGTATTTCTTTGACATTTTCTTCCTTCGCCATTGTGAAGCTCTCGTATTCGCTGCTTAGCATCGCAAGGCAAGATTCTTTCACTTGAGATGTTCCATTGTGAGTCACTTCTAGTGTGTGCCATATTTCCTGTGCAGTTAGACGATGTGAGACACGATTAAATTCAAATTTATCCAATGAACAGATAATAGAATTCATAGCTTTAGCATTAGTATTTTGTAATTTATTTTCTAGTTCTGTCCATTGTTCCTTTGGTTTATCTATTTCCTAATTATCTACAGTTACAGTCGGTGCTCTATAACCCGTCTCAACAATATTCCAAGCGTCAATGGTTTTCAGAAAAATTTCCATCCTATTTTTCCAGTAAGCATATTCACCATTGAACATTGGTGGTCTAAGTATGGATTGACCCTCAGCAAAAGCAGTATTAAAAGAAGCCATTTTAAAAATTCAACTTTTTAAAAACAAAATTGGTTTTTGTAAAATCAAATTTTTAAAACAAAAACGGCTTTTGTTCCTAGCTCTGGTACCACTTGTAGGATCAATTCAACCCTAGAGGGGAAGGGTGGATAGGGTGATGGTATAAATTGTAAAAATTAATTGCAAAAGCTTATAAAATAATTTCAACACAGATCACAGAATAATAGCAGCACAGAAAAATAGCAGAATAATAAAATGCAGAAATAGAACGACACAGAATTTACCCAGCTTCGGCAAAACCCTGCCTACGTGCTGCCCCCAAGGTTTCTACTAGAAATTAGATAGTCAGACGCTTACACACGTAAACTCGCGCCACCCGCTATCGGCTAAACCTAATTCTACGCTCAAAACTCTGCCACAACTCAGCCACTGAGTTGCGAATTCTCAAACTACGCCACGTAGTTTGTCCCCTAGTCACACGACTAGAACTTACAACGGTTTAAAAAGGAAATTACAAATTAAAAATAAATTAAATTAAAATAACCCTAATTAAAAATTAAATGCCCTTATAGTTAACAAAAGAAAAAGCCCTTGTAATGAATAGAAGCCGGCCCCTTTTATGTTAATGGCGTCTTTTCTTTCTCTCGTTCCTCCTGATTAAAAATTAGGGCTTCGTTCCCTTTATTCCAAATTAGGGTTTTGCGAAGAGCCGACTTTATGTTGATCGATTGCATGGATAATTCGCGAGTAGCTTTGATCGATCTTTTCCTTGTTGCTCACTTTGGCTGCTTCGTTGATCGAGTTCTACCCTTGCTTCGGTATGTAATTTATGCTTTTGTGCTTTAGTGTTTTCGTACTTGAACTCGATGATTATTGCCGATCATTATTATTGCAATTTATAGGAGTCGAACTCCTAAATTTTCATTCGTCTGATTGTTTCATTATTATGCTTTCGGCCGTTTGATTATTGCTTGGATGTTTGAGATTGATTCTGACTTCTTCAATTTACTTGAATAACACGGTGTTGATTTTGACTTGGTTCGATTCCTTTATTGCCAAGGTTCTGACTTTGAACTGTTCGATTTTCCTTAGTTTAATATTCATCTGACTTCGGTCTTGATTTGTTTAACTTGAAATTGTTTTGATTTCTGGCACTTGTTCATTTTCGCCCATTCGTGTCAATCTGTACTTGTTTGATTTTGATAAAGTCACGGCTTGATGATTGTTTAATCTCCTTGGTCATTACGGTTTGATTTTCATTTGACTTTGGCATTTAAATTTGACTATGTTATACTTTTTTATACTTGTACGCTTGATCGCTGTTCATCATAGTGGCTTTGTTGTATCATCATATATGTATATTCTAGCTGTTCCCTGGTCTGGTCTGTAGCTCTGTTCCTCACAACTTGGCTTGACTTTTCCTGACTTCGACATCTTATATTCGTTGAGATGTTCATTGTGAATCTTGGTTTACTGGTGTTCTTGTGGATTTGTTCATCATTGTGTATTGACTACAGCTCCATGACTTCGACTATTTGCATTAATTTTAGTTGCTGTCTTCATTTGGTTGTTACAGTCCTGTATATGCCGTTCTAGTTTGAGTCTTCTATGCACTGTTCATATCACTGCCATGCGGTAGCTTGATTCAGATTTACACAGTTGGTAGCTAGACTTGGTCTTGTTGCATTAAGTTTGATCATGTTGTTGTGCCTTGCTGTCTGGTCATTTTTGTATGTTGTCACTGTATATCCCTTTGGTATTTTCAAACCTGTAGCCATTCATGTTTGATTGTTCATCCATGTTGTCCAGAAATTCATATTCTTGGATTTGTGCATCCTTGTCTTTGAGCATTGCTGAGTTTGTTTCGTCGACACTTGCTTATGTTGTTTGTCACTGTTGCATTCTTTTGTGGTTTCAAACATGTGAGTTGTTCTATGCACTGACTTTGTGGTATTCATATATGTGTATGCATACATTTATCTTTGAGCCTGGGGAGTTGTACACTTGGTTACATTCTTGGTTGAAACTGGTCATTCATGTTGTAGTTGCCATTCATTGTTGCCGTGAGTCTGTGCATTGATATTGGCTGCGACGAACTTGTACATCTCCGTCTGGAGTAGTTTGAACTTGAATCTGGTTCTCTTGTCGCAGTCTTGTTCGACATTTCTTGAACCTTTGCTGTGCATGTGTGTTTTGTTGAAGTGGTTGAGACTGGTTTCTCTGTGGCATATCTGGATATCTTCATCATTGACTCAGTTTTGTCTTGACCCATTGTTTCATATTTGCACCTGTGTTGAATCCAGCTAATCGCTCGGTTTTGACCTTGTGCTGAAGTTTGTGACATTATTTTATCGCACCTGAGTTGAACCCGACGTTTTGGGTTTGACTTGTGCTCACCTGTCCATGTAAATTTATCAAGTGTATATATCGGTGTGCACGACCTTGTGGCTTATACAGTGATACACTGTATATGTCACAAGTTGTTCGTGTATGATGGATTGAAAATTAAACGATGACGAACAACCCAAATAGCCGAGGAAAATATTAAAATTCACATTTTATTTTATACTGCAAAAAATATTTCCTTTTCAATTTTAGCGCGTCAATATTTATTTTTGCAGATTGCTCAGATGCTGGATTCAATCTGGAATGAAGTTGAAGATAAATTATGAGTGAATGAGCGATATGTAGTGAGGACATTTGTGAATGAAAGATTGTGATGTAATTGAATTTATATTGTAATCAAATATTGAATATATAGTGAGAGCTTGAACTTTGTACTATTCAAAGATTGTAATAAACGTTTGTTTGAATAAAAATTCTGTTTGAATTCAAATTCTGTGTTATTTAATTTTATTCAGAAAATATTTATTTAATCTTTGAAAAATAAAAGTACATTACCAATACATTTACACGAATATATATATATGTTTATTATCATCAAACAAAAATCATATAACCGCATATTCAACACTATGTAAGTTTATGATACTAATGATTGTTGATTGAACATATTTGGATAAATGATATCAATATATTTTGATGAATGATGTTATATGTTCTTTTTACTATTTGATCAAGTAATTTACATATTTATCATTGCCATGCTCACATTATTATGACCCAATATTACATGTTGGATTGAGCGCATAGTTACCAGTTTGGTAGTCTCGGTAGCGAGTATGGTCGGACTGAACTTCTAAGGAAGTAGAATTGCATCTAAGAGACCAATTGGATCTAAAACGTCAAGATGCCCTGAACTGATCAACAATATATAACTTGGTGATTTGAAACAAGATAAGACTTTAAGTGGGACTAGTGTAGTATAGCGCCCTATGCTTCACCCGTTAATCCCCGATTGGTAAAGGTCCGTGATCCAATGCATAGGGCTTTATCATTTGTGATATTAGAAGGATTTGTATGTACAGAAGGAAACTCGTAGCTCTATATGCCCACAGTGTTGCTAAAGTTGTTTTCCCCTAACCGTATTTGGGGAATTCTCCTAATTTCATCTGGGATTATTATTGATTGCTCCTAACTGTATTTGGAGATTGTTTTGTTTAGTCCTAACCATATTTGGAGATTTGTGTACTATTTTGGAATACCTGTTGGGTATGGTCCGACTCAGCCCGATAGGTTATTGGTTAACTTGCAAAACCATTAGGTTCATAGTGATCCCATAAAAACATTGATTTTACAAATAGTCTTGTTTGGGAAGGGTCAACCTTGGTCGTGCACATCCATAGGAGAACAGATTAGTCAGACTTACATACATGCATATGATCATGTTATGAACATTCTAACCATTGTGGTTGTAGGTGAATGATTTGTGACTGACATATTTAGATAAGATACCAATGAGGAGATACTCCATTTCACTAAGAAGGCGTGGTCTCACTAGATATCTATTTTGGTTCAAGATGGCATACTTATCTAATCCAAAGTTTTTGTTTTTCCTCGTAAACTCTCAGGTACTCATTTGAATAGGTCGAGATTAGGGATTTCCAAATTAGGCGAATAAGCTTTAAGAGGCGTGTAGGAGGCAAGCTAGCTATTATTACGAGCTTTTATTTTCTGCTATGTTGTTTCTTATTTGAATGGAGGTAATGACAAAATCTATAACTGTCAAGTATTAGACTCTGCTCAACCAATGGGCATCTTCGTATATCACACTTGGAGTATTTTATAATTATCATATTTTCTTTGAATGTGGGTAACGAATCGGATTATGTAATGAATGTGAAATCTTATTTTTGAAATGTAATGAAAGTTTATTTAATGAATTGATTTTTGAAAAATTTTCATATTCATATGCTTCTAATGTTATTAATACAATTAACATGAACATATTTTTTCACTGGAAACTAACACTATGGATGACTGCTGCATCCGTAGTGCTTAGTTTCGAGCCTTAATATGTGGGATGTTACAGTATATCTATAACGAACCGCCTTCCTTACTTCGAAAGATGAGTTATTAAGGGTAAAAAGAAAAAGGAAGATCAGAAGGAAAAATAATCAGTCATAGAATCTCACAACAGAACGAAACAACATATATTAATCAACATAAGAATTTACATAGATACTACCATAATAGTACATCAGAGTCATAATAGTACAAGTTTCAAACTGGGACATCTATAACTACTTGTCCTTACATCATAATGCACAACACATACATATATACACAACGGAATAAGACAGTAGCTAGCTAACACTGAAACCACCTACTTCAGCTCCTCCAAAATGCAATCTTGAGAAACCTAGATCATTTGGCTACTCCTAAAAATTTGAGTATTCAATAGTTTTAGGGAATGAAAATAGAACTCCAGGTCATATATGAGTCTGATGTGAGTAAACTCTAACAACAGAATTATTACTTTTAAAATGCTTTTAAAATCAAGTGTATTTTGTAAGACCACGTCGCATATAAACATGGACGAGTTTTTACCTTACAATAACCAAAACACTTTATACAAATCCAATGATATTATGGTAATGTCTAAGGGTTTCAAGTAAAATAAAACATAGCTGAAAGCTTGCATCTCATATTTCAACATATTTTAGTATAACTAAATATGTAAGGTACTTATTGGAGAACGGATTCCGTAAATGATTAGGAAAGGAACTACCTTCCAAAAGGTGCACCTCTAGATAAAAAACACATGGGGTCTGACAAGAACATCTTATACCCTTACTACACACAATCGGCCTACCACTTTACTAGTAGTACTAAATATATCACCACTACGTTTGGGATCAAAACCATAGCGGAGCATAGAAAATAGGTCAAATATCGATCTAGACATGGTGATGACATACCCTGATGGAAGCGACCTACATAGCCCTGATGCTACCCTGTTTTGGTCATTTTTGGTTGATGAGACCTGAGGCTGCGTTTACATTTACTATAGCACTGCAAATTGGAATGCTAACATTGCCTTTCAGATGTTGACACAATGTCTGCACACATCCATGCAAGTCGTTCAAGAGATGAACGAACCGAAGGCACTACTTCCCCTACACTTATTTTGGAATCACCCTCAAGATTAGTAGCAAATATTCCTTGCACTTCAAAGTCTTCATCTTGGACCTTACCTTCACTATTTCCAATTTGAATGCTTATGTTAGTTCGAAGTGGTTTTCGAATAACAATACTATCCGATCCTAGTCTCTCCGAACCAGCATTCGATAATGTTAAAGGGTCATGTTTTTATAGTGAACAACTCCACCATAAGGGTTTATAGGTTTACATATGGAAATATATTCCATATGCTTAAATTATTATGACCCGCTTATCGAAATTAACTCCCTTGAATTCATCACGTTTCCAGAATGCATTATTTGTGATATGTACAAGTCGACTTACTTCCAATAAAACATATCAACGTTTTATTCTAACTATTTTGTTTAGCGACTTAATGGCATGGACAAGAGATCCTTTGGTTTAAAAACAATTCACTGAGAGAAGAAAGTTGTTTAAAATAAAGAACTGTTACAGTTTAAAATTACTTAAAATAATAAATAATAAATTATTCATTATTAAATCGTAAACTAAAGCTTAATTAATCCTTAATTAATTATACTTACAAAATTTAAACCTTAATTAACCTTAATCAATTACTAATAACAAACCTTAATTAATTAAAAATTAATTAAATTATAAAATTCTAGCTAAATAATAATTAAACTTAATTAGTTAAAAATAAATAAATAAACTTTATTTAATAAAATTAATTTTGAATTAAAACCTAATTAATTAATAATTAAGCAAATAAATAACTCTTAATTAAATAATAATTAATTAAATGAATAAATACTGATTAAATAATTAACTTAAAAATAATCAACTTGATTAAATAAATAAATTAAAATAATTACCTTTTAACTTAATTAATCATTAAATAAAACATTCTTAATTAACTGCAAATGATTTACTTAATTAATTAATTCTTAAACCCTAATTACTTAACTTAATTACTTAATTAATTAATAATAATTTTTTTAATAAATAGTAAACTATTAAACTCTTTAATTAATATTTAATAAAGTTTTGTAATCTCTAATTACGTTTGAAATGGCTTTTCAAAACAATTTTAAAAAAAAAACTTAAAAACTTGAAAATTATATATTTTCGAACTGCATCCACAGCGATGGATGCCATAACTTAGATTCACTTTCTAAGCTATTATCCAAACCTCATCTCTTACCTTCCTTACTATTGAAAACAAAATTTTAGAAGAAAGTACTAATTCAAAGTTAGGAACTTTATTTTTTTCCTTTTTGAAACACTTAATAAATCAAAAGCTAAATAACATGATTTGAACTTGAAAAGGATCTCAATACCTTTTAACATTTTTAAGCACCAGCTTTCATAACAATCCAACCAAAAATCGAAGATTACACATACATAGCATATCATTTTCGTAACACAACCAAAATCACAACTTTATAACCCAAGGCATCCTTTAGCTTTTCAATTCAAGCTCTAATACTAACCACAAATTAGCACATACATACACATCCAAACCATGCTATAATTCATACAAAGAACATCATATATATAGCCACATAACTATATATATATATATATATAAAGGTATGTTCTTTCCAAAAAAGATTAGAATTTACTCACCTAGTTTAAACGAAATATTTTCAAATTTTTGCAAAAAGACTTAAGATTTTTGAATCCTCTGGAAAGACTTGAAATTTACTTTGAATTTTGGGAATGATCTTGGCTTATAGTCAATATGGTTCATCCATAGACATGTAGCGGTACAGCCTTGAATGTTTTTGGTGGATGTGTGCTTGTATTTGGAAGATAAGGTGAAGAAGTGGATACATAAGTATTCTAGCAAGTTTCAAAGAGGATTTAAAGTAGAAAGCTATGAAATATTTTAGGAAACCATGGAATATTTTCCAAGGGCTTAGGAAGTCTGAAAATGAAGAAAAGAAACGAGTAAAATGGAACAAAAATTAGAAAAATTAGTTTTTATATAAAGTGCATATGTGAAATTACCAAAACGACCTTATACTTTACCCCCTCTCATATGTCACCACCACCCTCCTTGTCTCCCCTGTTTTCTAATGTATTTCCTTTTGTCCCTATTCCATTTTTCCAAGCCAATATGCCTTAGTACTTGTTTTGTACTTATGTCTAAAGTGGCATCTTTATATTATATAATATATATACTTTTTATAAAAATATCTTATATTACCATATATGTGAATACTCAAGTTTACATAAATGCACACATACATACAGACATGTCTAAGGCAATTTATAAATGTATGTATATGTATTCAAAAATTTCATGACAATTCTGACAACTTTTTATGGATGAAAAATCGAAAATTCGAAAAAAGAATTCCGATCACATTTTAAATCTGTCTTCGAACTAATTACTTTTGCAAACATAATTTGAAAATAATTTCACTATCATTTGTTATTATTTTAAAGGAGTTTATTTGGGTTATAAAATCCATTAATTAATTATTAAAAATATAATTAAATATCTATATTTTAAGTGATTAAATTTTGGGTCGTTACATTCTCTCCCTTGAAAGAATTTCGTCCCGAAATTAGCAAACAAGGAGATAACTCAACTACCAAAAATCCATATATTTATATCATAAATTACATACAAAAGACATAACTAAGAAACCATAGAAACAAAGCATACATTGTACATGCAAACTAACAAACAACTATCCTAACATCAATCCAAGATAGGCTTCCCTTATATGCTCCACAGTCTCCCAAGTGCAGTCCTTAGGATCCTCACTCCAGTGAATCTTAACTAACTTCACCACTTCATTTCACATCCTCTTCCCATCCTGATCTACAATTTAAACTAGATGTCTAACCACTGTCAAGTTCGGTTCTATTTCCAAATTCTCTTGAACCGACGGCTCCACAATCAATGATGGATCATGAACATACTTTTTCAAATAAGACATGTTGAACACATTATAAACACCTGCCAATCTCTCCGGCAACTCAACCTTATAAGCAAGAGGTCTATTCCTTTCAAGAATACGAAAAGGTCCAATATACCGTGGGGCTAACTTTCCAGCTTTCTCAAATCTAACAGCTCCTCTAGTTGGCGAAATCTTAATGAACACAATGTCTCCAACATCAACTTCTAAATCTCTTCACCTCCTATCAGCATAACTCTTCTGGAGATCTTGGTCTTCCCTCATCTTTTTCTTAATCGCCGCAATTTTCATTGTCGCCACTCGAATAATATCTGGCCCAAGCACTAGACGATCTCTAGACTCAACCCAACAAGTTGGTGGCTTGCATGGCCTTTCATAGAGAGCTTCATAAGGCACCATGCCAATGCTAGCTTGAAAGTTGTTGTTGTATTAGAATTCAAGTAGATGCAGATGATCTTCGGAAGACTCTACGAAGTCCAAGATTCAGGCCCTCAACATATTCTCCAAATTGCGGTTATCCCTCTCAGTTTGTCCATCGGTTTGAGGGTGGTAGGTTGTGCATCGTCAACTTTGTTTCCAATGCAACGTGTAAAGCTTCCTACAACCAACTTGTAAAGATAGAATCTCGATCGCCTACTATACTCATTGGGACTGCATATAGGTGAACTATCTCTCTTATATAAATCTCTACTAATGAAGCTACAATTCTAGTTGGTTTGACCAAGAAAAAATGGGCACTCTTAGTTAATTGGTCCACAATAACCCATACTTCTTCATTTCCTTTTCTAGATCCATCTAAACCATCAACGAAATCCATCGATATCATCTCCAATTTCCAATTTAGGAATTCCAAAGGTTGAAGTAATCCAGCAGTTTTCTGATGATCCCTTTAATTTGTTGATAGCTCGCACAATTGCTTACAAAGATAGAAATATCCTTCTTCATTCCTGACCACCAGAATACTCTTTTCATATCCTTATACATTTGATGATCTCCGAGATGTATACATAACTTAGATTTGTGGCACTCTTCAAAACTTCCCGTCTCAGTCTATCCACATCTGGAATGAACAATTGTCTATTCATCCTTAAAGCGCTTCGACTATCTATCTCAAAATACAAACATCGACCCTTCTTAATTCCTTGCACCCTTCCTTTGATTGCTCACAATCCTTTCCGTAAGATTCGTGGTAACCTCTAAAAGAGCCAAGATTGCTTTCCTGCTTAAAGCGTCTGCCACCACATCAGCGTTTCTTGGCATATAGAAAATATCCAAGTCATAGGATGCTAGAAGCTCTAACCACCTCTGCTGCCTTAGGTTCAAATCCTTCTGAGTGAAAAGATACTTTAGGGGCTTATGATGCATGAAGAACTTGAAATTTTCACCTAATTAAAGAAAGAAACTTACTCCTAGAATCTCTAAAGATTAAAATGAAATTAAGAGGAATAGAAGGGTCCTTAAACGTCAAGTAGTGCCTCCACATTTTCAGTGCAAAGACAATAGCCAACAACTCCAGGTCATACATAGCATAGCTCCTCTCATGAGACTTAAACTGTCTACTTGCGTACACAATCACTCTATCATGCTACATCAATACAACGCCTATCCCACTCTATAAGCATCCGTGTAAACTGTGAATCCACTATTTCCATCTGGAATAGCCAAAACTGGTCCACTGGTCAATCTCTTCTTCAATTCTAGAAATGCTTCTTACACTTTAGAGTCCATATAAACTTCTCCCCCTTTTTAGTCAACTTAGTCAAATGTGAGGAAATCATAGAATAATCATGAATGAACCTCCTGTAGTACCCTACCAAACCTATAAAACTACAAATTTCAGTTGGAGTCTGCGGTCGCTTCCATTCTTGAACAGCCTCCACTTTTACCGGGTCTACCGAAATTCCATCTTCTGACACAATGTGCCCTAAATACCTTAACCCTGATTGCCAAAAATGGATTTAGAAAGCTTTGCCTTAAGAACATGCCTCCTTAATGTCTTTAGTACCACTTCCAAATGATATTTATGCTCCTCCTCAGACTTAGAGTAGATAAGAATGTCGTCGAAAGAAACTAGCACGAGCTTAATTAGAAAATCTCCAATAAGACAATTTATTGGATCAACAAATTAAGCCGGTGCATTGGTTACCCAAAAGGCATAACCAACCACTCAAAGAAACAATCAAGGTATGGGTATACTATCTTCTGCAACCCTTAACTGATGAAACCCAGTTGTCAGATCCGTCAGAGAAAATACCATAGCTCTATGATATTGATCAAAAAGGTCATCGATGCAGGGTAAGGGGTACTTGTTTTTAAGGGCTAGCTTATTCAACTCTCTATAATCCACGCACAACCTCAAAGATCCATCAGACTTAGCCGCAAACACCATAACTTGTCCCCAGCTCAAACGATTAAGCCTAATCAATCCTGTCCTTAATAGTTACTGGGTTTGAATTACCAACTCCTCTCTCCCCCTCGGAGCCATCTTTCGCTTAGGTTGAACCACAGACCTTGTACCAAGGACCAAATCAATGTGGAACTCTAACTCCCGGTGTGGGGATAAACTTTCAACCTCTTCGAATACATTGGGAAAATTCTTAACAACTTTAACAGACCCAAAATTCTCTTGGGATGCTTCTAGGACATATAAGAAATTACATATATGAATACTTGGTTCCTTACATAATACTTTAGCTTTCCTTCATATATCGGTCATTAAATATATAGTAGACAGCGTTATACTATGATAATCAATCCATACCAAGAATAATGTCAAATCCCTTAAAGTTTAAGATATATGGGTCGCAAGAAAAGTGATGAGAAATGTACGAAATTGGCACATTCTTACAAAATCATATCCAAATGTGTTACCCCGCCTATAGGGCTAGACACACACATAGGGTTTTCCATAATATGTGGAGTAAGATGAAATTCGCATACTGATTTTAAAGAGATAAAACTATGAAAACCACCCATAACAAACAATGCTCGAACAAAAATACCATTAATCAGTAAAGTACCTTCAAGGATGTCTTTCCCCTTCACATCCGTTGAAGTCGATGGTTCATTCTTGATAGCGTATACCATGGGTAGCCGCACCTTTCTCATGAGTAGGCAGTCCTTTGCCATATGGCCCGGCTGATGGCAATTAAAATAGAGTCTTCTAGACCATCGGGAGATGGGTCCACTTTGCTATTGGTGTTACTGTTGCTATTGAACTCTAGAATTCTTGCAAAATTTTGCGATGTGGCCTTTCCACTCACACTTGTGGAAAAAAAAATCCTTAAAACAACTCCCTTGAGCTCCACTACCCAGCTTTCCCTTTCGTTGATTCGTTCAATTAGGATTAAACTTTCTCTTGTTGGAATTATTACCATTGGCATTTCCACTTGTTGCCGATATATGCTTGCTTCTTCTTTTACAAGACCTCACACTTGCGAGCCATATCTACTAAATCAATAAAAGAACCTTTGATACAAGCATTTATCTTCTCGTGGAACTTTCCCTTATTCTCATAATGAACATCTCGTTTTTCTTTAATGGGGTATTGATTGATTCTGGTCCAAGAGAAGGTAGCTCGTTGAACCTTGTCACATATTATGCTACAGACAGTTCCCTTGTTTTGAAGTCCGAGAAGTTCTTGTACATCCTAGTCCTTCCAACTGCAGGTAGAAACTGATCCTAAAATTCTTCTCAAAACCGAGGCCATGAAAAATCTTCTTCTGGAACATTTGCAGTAAGGGAGTCCCACCAAGTTATTGCCCACTCTTGCAGTTGCCATGCTGCTATGAACCTTTTCTGTTCATCTAATAAGCCAAGACCTTAAAAAATCTTTTCACTGGATCACAACCTAGCTTGCACTTCCATGATAGACTTAGTTTCTTTAAATGGTTTCCCTCCTATACTGGTGTAATCCTTGCATAAGGTTGCAAAATTCATTCTTGGCTTCTTTGGTGTTGCCTCTTTGACAATCCGAACTCCTTTTGGATTTGCGGTTCGACTATTCGTAGCTGTAGTGCTACATGTTCCCCTACCTCGTCTACCTCTGTTACTCATGTCTTATTATCTGGACATAGTAAGATAACTTTTAGAATAATTAGACGAGATATTGTTAGAGAAATGACCCAACCAAACCAATCAAAGTTGATCTAACTATCCGTAATACATACATACATATATATAAGTATAAGAATAAAAATTACAAATACGCTCTCACGAAGTTGACCCCAACCCAAAGCCTAGGTATTCGCTCAACCTAGATCAAATGTCAAATGTAATGAACCACCTTCCTTACTTCAAAAGATGAGCCATTAAGGGTAAGAAGAAAAAGGAAGATAAGAAGAAAAACAAAACAATCACAGTATCACACCGTGGAACGAAATAGAATATATTAATCAACATAAGATTCTACATAGACATTGCTATAATAGTACATTAGAGTCGTAATAGTACAAGTTCCAAACTGAGACAGTTATAACTACCTGTCCTTACATCACTTATACAAAACACACACACTCATACAGTAGAATA
Organism: Allium cepa; assembly: GCA_030765085.1. Classification (NCBI taxonomy): domain Eukaryota; kingdom Viridiplantae; phylum Streptophyta; class Magnoliopsida; order Asparagales; family Amaryllidaceae; genus Allium; species Allium cepa. The sequence goes on from CM060932.1 coordinate 174,579,237, forward strand.
AGATTGTAGCTACCTAACTTTGAAGCCACTCACTCTAGCTCCTCCAAAATGCAATTGTGAGAAACCTGGATCACTTGGCTACTCATAAAATTTGAGTACCCAAGAGTTTCAAGGAAAGAAAATAAAACTTTGGGTCAGACATGGGTCTGGTGCAAGTAAATTCGAACAACTGAATTATTACTTTTAAAATGCTTTTAATTAAGGGTATCTCGTAAGACCACACCGCACATAAAAATGGAGAATGTTTACCTTATGATAACCAAAAAACTTTATATGGAAATTCAATGATATTACGATAATGTCTCTGGTTTTCAAGTAAAATAGAACATAGCTGAAATACTTGCATCACATATTTCAACATATTTGGGTATAACTAAATCCGTACGGTACTTATTAAAGAACGAATTCCATACATGACCAAGTAAGGAACTACCCTCTGAAAGGTGCACCTCTAGATAAAATACACTTGGGTTTGACATGAACATCCTATACCCTTGCTCCATAGAACCAGTCTACCACTTGATTAGTAGTACCGAATACATCACCACCACGGTTAGGATCAGCAATCGCACCAAAGCATACAAAATGGGTCAAATATCGATTCTAGATATGGTAATGACATACGCTGATGGGAGTGATCCATATAGCCCTACTACATACTGTGTTTTGGTCATTTTCGACTGATGAGGCCCAAGGCTACGTTTTCCTTTACTATAGTACTACCACTTGGAATGCAAACATTGCCTTCCAGATGTTGACACAATGTCAACACTCATCCATACAAGTCGTTCAGGAGGTGAATGAACCGAAGACACTACTTCCACTACACCCATTTTGGAATCACCCTCAGGTTAGTAGTAAATAGTCCTTGCACTTCAAAGTCTTTTTCTTGGACCTTGCCTTCACTATTTCCATATTGAATGCTTATGTTTGTTCGAAGTGGTTTTCAGATAACAACTGCTACCCGATCCAGGTTTCTCCGAATCAACAACCAATAATGTTAAAGCGTCAACTTTTTATAGTGAACAACTCCACTATCAAAGTGTAAAGGTTTACATATGGAAATATATTCCATACGCTTAATTTAGCATGACCCACTTATCCAAATTAACTCCCTTATATTCATCACGCTTCTGAAATGCGGTATTTGTGATAAGTACAAGTCGACTTACTTCCAATAAAACGTATCAACATTTTATTCTAACTATTTTAATTTGTTTGGCGACTTAATGGCATGGACAAGAGATCATTTGATTTAAAAACAACTCATTGAGAGAAGAAAGTTGATTTGAAATATAGAACTGTTGGAGCTTAAAATAACTTAAAAGCAATAAATAAATCATCATTAAATCATAAATTAAAGCTTAATTAATCCTTAATTAGTCATACTTAAATCAAAACTTACACCTTAATTAATCTTAGTTAATTCTTAATTAATTACTAATAATTACCTTTAATTAATTAAATAATTAAACTTTAGTTAAATAATAATTGAACCTTAATTAGTTAAACATAAATAAATAATTAAACCTTATTTCATAAACATTTATTTCAAATTAAACCTTAATTAATTAATACTTAAGTAAATAAATAACTCTTAAATAAATAAATAAATACTAATTAAATAATTAATTTAAAAACGATTAATTTGATTAAATAAATTAATTAAATTAATTACCTCTTAACTTAACTAATCAATAATTAAAACTTTCTTAATTAACTACAAAAATTAACTTAATTAATTAATTCTTAGACCCTAATTACTTAACTTAATTACTTAATTAATTAATAGTTCTTTTATAAATAAATTAATCTTTAAAATCATTAATTAAGTTTTGTAACCGGCTGTGTAGTGCCACGCTACACACCCGTCTTCCTCTAAAAATCATTAATTAAGTTTATAATCTCTAATTAAGTTTGAATTTTTTTTCAAAACAACTTTTAAAGAAAGCTTAAAAACTTGAAAATCGCTTATTTCCGCACTGCATCCATAGCGATTATCACTATGTTTGCCATAACTTAGAATCACTTTCTATGCTATTATCCAAATCTCTTACCTTCCTTACTATTGAAAATATTGTTTTAAAAACAATTTTGAAGACTCTAATTCAAAGTTTAGAACTTTATTTTTTTCCTTTTCGGAACACTTAATAAATCAAAAGTTAAATAACATGATTTGAATTTTAAAAGGATCTCAATCCCTTTCAACATTTCCAAGTACCAACTTCCATGACCATCCAACTAAAAATCCAAGATTATACATACATAGCATATCATTTCAATAACATAACCAAAATCACAACTTTATAACCCAAGGCATCACTTTAACCTTTCAATTCAAGTTCTAATACTAACCACAAATTAGCACATACATACACATCCAAACTATGCTATAATTCATACAACAAACATCATATATGGCCATATAACAACACACACACATAGATACATACATACATAAATACATACATACATATAAATATAAGTATGTATATACATATAAAGGTACGTTCTTTTCCAAAAGGATTAGAATTTACTCACCTAGTTTGAATGAAATGTTTTCAAACTTTTGCAAAAAGATATAGGATTTTTGAATCCTCTGGAAAGACGAGAAATTTGAATTGAAACTTTGGGAATGAGCTTGGCTTATGCTCAATATGATTTGTCAATAGACATGTTGATGTACGGGCTTGAAGGTTTTTGTTGGATGTGTGCTTGTAAGATAAGGTGAAGAAGTAGATGCAGAAGTATTCTAGCAAGTTTGAAAGAGGATTTAATGTGGAAAGCCATGATTTTTTATACTAAGAAATACATTAGGAAACGATGGAATATTTTCCAAGAGCTTAGTAAGTTTTAAATGAAGAAAAGAAATGAGAAAAATTGATTAAAAATTAGAAATATTAGTTTCAATATAAAGTGCATATGTGAAATTACCAAAACGACCTTGTACTCTATCCCCTTTCACATGTTGCCACCTCACCCCCTTTGTCTCACCCCTTTTCTAACGTGTTTCCTCCTGTTCCCATTCCTATTTCCTAAGCCAACATACCCTAGTACTTGTTTTGTACTTATGTCTAACGTAGCATCTTTATATTATATAATATATATACTTTTTAAAAAATATCTTATCTTATCATACATGCATATATACCCAAGTGTACATACATGTACACATACATATGAATATTTCTAAGGCAATTTATAAATGTATGATTGCGTATTCAAAAGTCCCACGACAATTCAAACAACTTTTAGCCGATGAAAAATCAAAAAATCAAAAAATGAATTCTGACCACATTTAAATATTTCTTCGAAGTAATTATTTTTGCAATCAAAATTTGAAATTGATTTCACTTTCATTTGTTATTATTTTAAAGGAATTTATTTGGGTTATAAAATCCATTGATTAATTATTAAAAATAGAATAAAATATTATATTTTAAGTGATCAAATTCTGGGTCGTTGCGATATCTTACAACCAGGGATTGGGTATCATTCCAAAGACTATCCACTACTAGAGCCAGGAGAGGGGAGAAACCTCACGGCAACAAAAAATTCTGTGAGTTCCACCAAATCAATGGCAGTGAGTGCCTCATGATGAAGAATGAGATAGAAAAGCTTGATCTGAGAAGGACCGCTCATAGAGCTCATTCGACAGCAGGTCAACCAAAGAGTGACTCGCAATAATCAATAGCCTCAACCCCAGCCGCTTAACAACAATGTCAGAGCTATTACCGACATTTTAACCAAATACGGAGGCCCAGTGTGGCTAGAAACAACTAAAGAGCACATTCGTAATGCCAAAGAGAAGTGTTAATACATCCGTTGTTGATTTTGATGACAACCACCATATACAATCGTATAAAATATATGTACTAATGTTTTATCAGGATATATAGTGTATATTGCAGATTATGACATAGGTTTTAAATCGAAAACTGTACTGTATAAAGACTTAAAAGATAGACATGAAGAATCATGAGTACAAAGACCAAGATATGAAGATCTTAAGATTATAATTTAGCGTATAGAACCATAGTTCATATTTTTAAGATAGTAATCTTTGAACTCTATCCCCTATTTTCTATCTTTTGTATTTTAAAAAAATAAAATAAAATTTCAAAATGTATTTTGAAATATTTACTAATTTTTTTTAAGTTTAAACATTTATAAACTATGTTCAAATTATTTTACAAAGTACCAAATTATTTTACAAGGTATAGGAGTTTCAAAACATTTCAAAAGAAACAAGTTTTCAAAATATACATGCATATATCCACATGTAGGCAGATGCTATGTCGATAAACATGCCGCCAATTGGTTTTTCAAATTTTTAAATGGTGTGTCTATTCATCGTAACTCCTCATGAGCGGAATTTTTTTTTGATTTGCTATATAAATGGGAGTTCAAACGAATTTTAAAGTTTAGAATTACTTATTTTCTTCCCTCCTATTACTCTCTTAGAAACTCCATTGAAAATACACTCTGTTCTCTTCAAAATCACTTAGAATCAACTCATACTTCATTGTATTGATTTAATATTACCTTTTTACTATTTTGGAAACATCACTCTTAATTCAAAGATCAAAGTGATGTCCAAGTGGCTATAGGACCCATTGTATCCAAAGTTCAATAAATTATCTTTGGAAAAACTATCAACTCTATTTGTATTTGCTTTGGGTGTGCCTATAACCTGTTCAAATCAAGTAGGTGTGCCTAGTAGCCCAGAAATATAGTGGGTATACTTATATACTGTTCAAATCAAGGGAGTCTACCCTAAGCTCGGAATTCAGGAGGGTGTATCTCGTAGCCTTGAAATTGAGATTGTATTTGGGTTCGCCTTCTGCCTAGTTAAAGATTGGCATTTGAAAAGAAATCTGTACAACCAATTGTATGAGACTGGACATAGGAGAAATCCAAACCAGTATTAAATCCATGGTGTCATCTCTCTAACTCTTTTCTTTTCCTCACTGCTTTTATTTTTATGTATGATTACATCTTTGACTGTTTGATAGGATAATTCTGAATTTTTAATCGATGATTTAATATTTAACTTAGACGAAATTTTAAAGGATTTATACAAGTCAGAAAAAAAACAATTTAACCCCACTTTAACGTCTAGCCTTAAGATCCACAATTTCGCAACCCACATTTGGTATTAGAGCACTAGGTTTTCAAAAATTCATAATTTGACTTTCAAAAAATATAAATGTCTAGTAATACTCTTTTTAACATTTTTCTAGAAAAACAATTTTGTGAAACCGATATATTATTTTCAAGTAAATTAGAAACTAATTATTTTGAAAATTCACTTGAAGTTTTGGAATGGTATAATGTTGTATTGCAGGAACAAGAATGTTAGATGACTAATAGTGAAGAGACACTTGATATTTAGTCACCACAAATCAAGAAGGACAAGCGCATACTAAACAATGGATACTCAAGACACATAACTAGAAATCCAAAGATCTTGAATGATATTGTCCACAACGATGGTGGATCAATTAATTTCGAAAACAACTCAAATGGATATGTGATTTGCATCGACAGTGTCAGTAACTCTAAAACTCCCACTATTTCTAACGTTTAACTAATTAGGAATCTAAAACATAACCTGCTTAGTATTAGTCAATTGTGCGATAAGGATTTTAAATTAAGTTTGAAAAGGATAATTTCCATATCGAAGATAATGAGTCAAACATTATCTTTGAAGGTATCAGGAAACATGACATTTATATTTTAAGTATGAAAGCGTCTAATGATAATCTGCATCTTTTGGCTAAATCTAGAGACTTTTAGATTTGGCAGAAAAGATTTGGTCATTTGAATCTTAAAAACCTGTCTAAAGTTGCTGGATATGAACTTGTTATGGGTATCCCTAAAATTATTTTCAATGTCAATAACTTATGTGATACCTGTCAACTAGGAAAACTTCGTAAAAATTCTTTTCAATCAAAAGATACGATTTCTTCTTCTCGTCTTCTTGAACTTCTACACCTAGATATTTTCATACTTTCGCAAATGCAATCAATAAATCATAATAGATATGTCTTTGTAATTGTAGATGATTTTTCTAAACATACATGGATAATTTTCTTAAAACTTAAATGTGTCTCCTTTGAAAATTTTAATATTTCTACTAAAAGAATTTAGAATCAAATGTCCATTAAAATTTAAAAGATCGGCAGCAATCTCTAAGGAGAATTCAAAATTGGAAATTTTCAAAACTTTTGTAATAAGAAAGGGATTACACATAATTTTTCATTTCCAAGAACACCCCAACAAAATGTAGTAGTAGAATCTAAAAATAGTACCAGAATGTGCTAGAACAATGTTAAATGATAGTGGTTTACCCAATTTTTTTTGGCTAAAGTAGTTGCTATAGCATGTTATATTCTAAATAGAATTTTAATAAGACCTTTGACTAAGATAACTTCTTATGAATTACTTTATAATAAAAAGCCTAAAGTAGCTTATTTTTTAGTTTTTGATAGTAAATGTTGTAAATTAATAAAAAAGATAACTTAGATAAATTTGATAATAAATCAGATTAATTAATTTTTATTGGTTATTTAAATAAAAGTAAAGCTTATAGAGTTTTTAACAATAGAAATAATACTATTGAAGAGACATTACATGTTTTATTTGATGAGAATTTTAAAATTAGTAATTCTAGTTTTGATGAAGAAGAAAATATAAATAAAACTAATGAAATTACAAATAATGTAATCACTAATGAAGTAATAAATACTTTGAAAATTCACATCCAAATAAAAGAACAAAATATTTGAAAGATTAACCTAAAGAAAATAATCTAGGAAGTAGAGAGTCTGTTGTAAAAACAAAAAATTAATAAAATAAAATGATTACTATTGCTTTTATCTCAACTATTGAACCTAAATATCCAAAAGAAGCGTCATTAGATGATTCATGGATTCTTGTTGCAAGAAGAAATAAATCAGTTCACCAGAAATAATGTTTGGGAATTAGTACCAAGACCTGAAAATATGTCTGTAATAGGAACTAAATGAGTTTATAGAAATAAAATAAATGAACAAGGAGAAGGCATTAGAAATAAAGAATGTTTATGCTCAAGGTTATAATAAGGAGGAAGGTATATATTTTGATGAAACCTTTGCTCCTATAGCTAAATTAGAAGCTATTAGGTTTCTACTTGCTTTTGCAAATCATAATAACTTTAAATTATTTCAAATGGATGTCAAAAGTGCATTTTAAATGGATTTACTAAAGAAGATGTTGATTTAGAACAACCTTCTTGTTTTGAAGATGAAAAACTTTCAAATCACGTTTATAAATTACGGAAAGATTTATGTGGTCTAAAACAAGCTCCTAAAGCATGGTATGGTAGACTTAAATCTTATTTATTACAATATAACTTTGAAATAGGAAAAGTAGATAGTACTCTTATTATTTAAATGAACAATAATGATATTCAACTTATGTAATTATATGTTATTGATATCGTTTTTGGATCAACAATTAAATGAATAATTTTCTAGCATAATGACAAAAGAATTTAAAATGGCTCATATGGGAGAACTAACCTTTATCTTAAGGTTACAAATAAGACAATTCAATAATGGTATCTTTATAACTCAAGAAAAGTATGCTGAGGATCTAGTTAATAAATTCCGGATAGCAAACACTAGTGGTAAGCCAACTCCCATAGGTACTAATGAGAAATTAAATAAGAAAGAAAATTCAAAAGATGTGAATCAAAAATTATATAGAGGAATGATAGGATCCTTACTCTATATTACTACCTGTAGACAGATGTAATGCATAGTGTATGTTTCTGTGCAATATATCAATCTCAACCTAAGGAAACTCACCCAAAATCTATAAAATGAATATTAAGATATGTGAAAAACAAACTAGATTATGGACGCTTTTATTCAAAAGAAGATTCCTTCGATTTAATTTCATATAGTGATGCTAACTATGCTGGATGCAAATCTGAACTAAAAGTACAAGTGGAACTTGCCACTTTTTAGGAAACTCTCTAGCTTCCTAGTTTAGTAAAAAGCAAAATTATGTGCCACTGTCTACAGCAAAAGCAGAATACATTTCACTCGTATTAGCCTATTCACGGTTATTTATATGCAATAAATTTTAAAAGATTTTAGCTTAGATTTCTCTAAGTCATCGATATATTATGAAAACACTAGTATAATAAATCTACCTAAAAATCCAACACATCATGCTAGGACTAAAACATATAAGCGTTAGATATCTTTTCTAAGAGATAACATAAATAATGAAGTAATTTCACTCAAATTTATAAATACTAAAAATCATATAGCGAATATTTTAACAAAACTATTAACTCAAATATCATTTATAAAACTTAAAAGAGAGTAAGTAATATGTTCTTTCTCTAAATATAAATATAACATCATATAATTTGTAAATTTAAAAAGAAAAGAAAATATCAAATTTAACTTACATATATCAACATACAATCTGCCAATATGTCGACATACACTGTAGAAATTTGAAAACTGTTGTCCCTCCAAAATTCAAAGTTCAAAATGTGATTATATAACCATTAAATTTTGACTATTTTCTCACTTCCCTTCTTCTTTATGTAACTTTCAAAAATATATTAAAACAATGGATCCTCAAGTTCCAAACGTCCAAGAGAAGAGACCATATCCATTATCCTTCTAAACCTCCACCCTAGGCCCCTTCCAAACCACCACCATGGCTAAAGCCATTAAAGTGGAAGATGATCTAAAGTATGTCCTCAATATGTTTTAAGAAATAGAGGTCATTCAACTATGCTTCTTGAAAGAACAAGAGAAGCAATGGCGAATGCTTCGTAATCTCCAAAAGCAACTATTGGACAATGCAACCAATCCAGTAGTAATCGAAGAAGAAACTCCTAATATTGTCTATCGCAACCCTATCAATGACAAAGAGGAAGAAAAGAAAGAAGATGAGGAGAAAGAAGACATCGCGGAAGATGAAGACGAGGTCAAATGTATTCGCGATGTTTGCTTTGATCGGGTTGGATATCTCATGAAATAAAAATGCATCTTTTATCTCCACAATTCATTTTGCCCCATCCATATCCTATAATAAAAAAGAAGCATTAATTCATATGTTAAAAGTTTGGCTTGTCTAAATTTTAATTGTTAGTAGTATTAGGTTTTGATTTAATTTGGTTTGGATTGTTAGTTAAGATATAAATTGTTGTGGTTTTTTTTATGTATATGTTTTGATTGTATAGTTTGAATAAAAAAATTCTTATCTTAGTTAATAATGTCTCCATATATTAATCACCATATCATATTACATTATATTTTGGTATATAATTATTAACTTTGACTTTATGGTTTCTAAGTATTTTATCTAGGGGGATTTTTTTTATTTTTCATCCATTTTCGTTGATGACAAATTGGGAGAAAAGTATAAAATATACACCTGCATATATTTAGGGGGAGTCATGTAGCTTAGCGAGAGTTATATCACATTTTATATGTAGGAATATTTAATGGTTGTCGTCATCAAAAAGTGAGAGATTGTTAGTACCTCGGTTATTCATTATGATGAGAACAACCATCTACAATCATATAAAATATAGATATTAATGTTTGATCAAGATATATAGTGTATAGTGCAGATTATTAAACAGTTGTTGAATCGAAGACCGTACAATATAAAGAATCAAAAGATAGACATGAAGACTCATGAGTACAAAGTCCAAGTTATGATAATATCAAAGTATATAGAGTTATATCTTATATTATTAAAGTCCTTGAAGCAATCGTTGAGCTCTATCTCGTATTTTCACTCTTTTATATTTAAAAAAATATAATAAATTTTGAAAATAAATTTTAAAATATTATATAAAAGTTTTTTAAAGTTCAAAATGTTTATAAACTATGTTCAAACTATTTTACAAAGTATCGAATTATTTTACAAAGCATAGGATTTCAAAAAAATTTAAAAGAAACAATTTTTCAAAATTTACATGCATATGTCGACATATAGGTAGGTGATATGTCGACATGCAAGTTGCCAATTGGTTTTTCAAACTTTGAAATGAAGTGTCTATTTATTATAACTCCTCACAAATGGACACATCTGCTAATTTACCGTAAAAAGGGGAGTTCAAACAAATTTTAAAGTATAGAATTACTTATTTTCTTTCCTCCTGTTACTCTCTTTAAAACTCCATTGAAAATATACTCTATTTTCATCAAAATCACTTAGCATCAATGAATACTTCATTGTATTGGTTCAATACTACTTTCCTACTATTTTGGAAACATCTCTCTCTCAATTCAAAGATCAAAGTACTATCCAAAAGGCTATATGATCCATTTCATCCAAAATTCAAGAAATTGTCTTTGGAAAAACTATCAACTGTATTTTTATTTTTATTTGGTTATGCTTGCAGGCCATTTAAATCAAGTGGGTGTGCTTGCCAGCCCGAAAATCTAGTGGTTGTGGTTGTAGCCCATTCAAATCAAGTGAACCCTAAGTTTGGTAATTCAAGAGGTCGTGTCTCGTAGCCTTGAAATCGAGATTGTATTTTGGTTTGCCTTTTACTTGGTTAAAGATTGTTAGTTGAAAAGAAATTCATATAAGAAATTGTATAGACTCGATGTAGAAGAAATCTGGATCAACATAAAATCCTTGATATTATCTTTCTAACCTTTTACTTTGGTTTATTGCTATTATTTTTATCCATGATTGCATCTATGACTGTTTGATAGTATAATTCTATGTTGTTAATATGTAATTTAAAATTTAACTTAAATTTAAAAAGATTTATATAAGTTACAAAACACTATTCACCCATATCAAGTATTTAATTAGCCTAAAGATCCATAATTTCGCAACCTATAAGAAGTTGGTTCAACCGGTGAGGTATATTTGCCAGAGCACGAACGTCCAAAGTGCCTAAGTTAGAGACAGATCATCCTATCACTTTAACTTCCAAAGACAATGAGGCCATCTCCTCCCCCTATCATAACCCCATTGTCATCACCCTTGCAATGGCCAACTCTAATGTGCATCGGGTATTCGTGGATGAGGGCAGTTCAATCAACATCATGTTGAGACATATCTTCAAGGATCTCAGGCTCTTTGCCTCTAGCATCACCCCCTATGACTTGCTCATATTTGACCTTTGGGGTTCAACCATTATTCCAGTCGAGATTGCCTCCCTCATGACCATGTCTAGCAAATAACCCTTTGTTGCAAAGATACAAGTAAACTTTGAAGTTGTTGATTGCCCATCTGCCTATAACCTCTTGGTAGGACGACTGGCCAGTGCAGAGCTCAATCAGTACTCTCAAAGAACTGGCTCATTATGAAATTCCTTATTGAAGGTTGGGCCAAAGAATTCTAGGGCAATCAACAAAAATCCGGGGAGTGTTACGGGTCCTCATTCAAACAAGTAAAGAATGGCATCCTCATGCTTCAATAAGAGTTCGCAATGATCAATAACGAGTCACTCGAGTGAACTTTCAAGCCGATCAGCAATCTGGTTCATGCTGAGACCGACCCAACTCTAACATGGAGGCCTCAACAACAACTAGTCCTCCTATAAGTAATAACCCACCCCATGAAGTCATTACTATCAGTGAAGTGTCATGTAGGAGAGTTACAGCCAAGTCAGTGCTCCTACTCCTGCCAAGACAATGCTTAGCCATAAAGAAGCTACCACCAATGGCGTGTCACCCAAAAGTAACCTTAAATCTATTAGCACTTTGATTCATTTCCAGACTACCCAAAGAAGCAAAACTACATCAACTAGTTCTATGTCAACCGATAGAACCCTCAAGTCAGCCAGCGCTTTGGTTCGTGCCGAGATGTCCCGCCATAATGAAGACCAGGATGACATGGATCCCGTTTCCTTAGCCACTCCTTAGAAAATAAAAAGTTTAACACGACATGTAATAAGCAAGTTGTACCCCTTTGGTAAGCGGGGATGTCCAACACAGTAAACATTAACCTCTCAATATTGATAAACTCGGCAGTAAATGTCGGGGGCAACTTCAACTGCTCGACTTGAGCATAGATGTCTGTTCGAACCAAGTATGTCATAGAGTGCATGATTTACGTGTTATACCATTGACCCTGATCTGAAAGATGACCCACTCAATATACATATGGGAGACTTGAACATTGATGGTAGGCCGTCCACTCCACTCAAGTTAATATCTATAGATAGCGTTGACACTAGTAAAATTGTCCAGATTGGACCGAGCTGAACCTAGAAATAAGAGATGATTCGACCAAAATTTTGAATCCTTTGCCATGCATTTAACATCAGTCCAAAGGCACCCCTCTTCCATCAAATTCGTAGACCACTCAACATAAAAAGGTTCCAACCTCTCAAAGAAAAGGTAGAGAAACCATTGGCCAATGGCTTCATCTAAGAGGTGAAAGTTCTGGATAGCTAGCCTGGTACTGGTCAGGAAAAGAAATGGGTCCTGGAGAATATGCATTGACTTCTCCAACCTCAAAAAAGCATGATCCAAAGACCTCTTTCCATTGCCTTGCATTTTTCAACTGGTAGATGCAACCAGTGGAAATAAGCTCCTCGGCGCCATGAAACCTTGTTTTGGGTACAATCTGATTGCCATGCACGGCCCATGTAACAACCCATATTCTACATATCGAAGGATCACAAAATATTATTTCTAAATTTATATTGGGTCATAATTGGCTATAACTTTGGGTTATGTTGAATATTAACATTATTGACCCTGATAAATTCTATTAGATGATTTTTATCTTTGATTTTTTAGGGATTTTTGATAGTTGGACGTCTTACATGGGGGTACATACACCGATAGGCATCGGAGAATGTGGATGAATGGAAAATACCCAGGGTTAAGAAGAATGTATAAGCCACACAGCTGATGAGTTTTCAAGATCATACATTCCAATCCCCATATGACTTAAAAACACTTGAAAATGGATTCACGGGGCAAAGTGTCAGATTGTGACAAATCTTATACCGTCGAAACGAGAAAAATATGATGGGTTGCACTATCAAAGAATTGCTGTAATCCAATATTCCTAAAAGCCATATGACCACGAAACATGCATTGGAGTTTTTGAAATAAAAGAAAATAGGGTATATTTAAAGCCTAACCCTACCCATACCATACAAAACCATTCCTTTTATTGTAGCCACATACTATCTTCTCCATCATGTTATATCTACTTCCCCTTCATGAACACATTTACCCACTTCTTTCTCTTCTTCTTTCATAAGAAAACAAACACTATTTTGGCCAAAATAAAACTTATGTCCTTCTATTTTTTAAGAGCTAAACAACCATGGTCTCAGTTTGGCCCAAATATGAATGTGGTGATCAATAAATGTGAATCGCAAAAAAAGAGTTATTTTGGAAGGTCAACTGAAATTGACGTAGAGGATATATTTGTATTTATAATAGAGAAAGCACCAAAATGGCATAAAATAGTTGTGTTTCATGCTATGGTGCGGTAGATATTGGAGTTGAATAAAAAGATTGCTAATGGTGAATTTTTTGGTGATCCAACCATAAGGAAACCATTGATATGAGTTTGTTCATCTCGGCAAGGGGATTTTGGAAATGTTGTTGAAGATGGATGTGGTGGTGGTAAGAAGGTTGAAAAGTTGGAAAAGTTAACGGGTTATTTGTACTCTCTTCATGTTAGGTGGTGATAAAGGGATTCGACGCGGCTGTAGGCAGTCGGGTATGATGGCCGTGGTGGTGAAGCGTCATCATGAGAGCTAGGTGTTGGTCGTTGGTGGTCCAAAGGCACCAAAAATCTATTGATTTCACGTAAAGGAAAAAAGGTTGGTCGTCGAAGTTTGCAATAGCTGGTGGCTGGAATGGAGGCTGCACAGGCGAGGCTCCATGTGGTGTTTCGAAGTAGAGTGCGATAGTGGTAGGCATGTGTGGTGGTGATAGATATTGGCTAGCGTGAAAGGGTAGCATGGATTACAGGTTATTTTACATGCTATAGGAGGGAAGATGGGAGAAAGTATTTGAGGGAAGAAACTGAATTATTAAAGGTAATTATTAAATTAATTAATTATGTTAATGATGATTAGTTAGGTTAATTAGTCTATTAATTTGTTAATTTAATCGAAATCTTATATTATCCATATATTTTGCATACGAGGTCAATTTGGATGTGTTTCTTGTGTTGCACCTGTATTGGAGTCCTTTACGACTTGGTAGAGGGTTTGGCAACTTTTATTGAGGTCAGTGATATTGTCTCTCACCGTATTATGGTTGTCATTATAGTGTAAAAACGATGTTTTAAAATGACTTCCTATGTCAAAAATGCGATTTTAAATATATTTAGATCTACACTTGATTTTATAAAAGAATTTCAAAGTGTCTAAAAAACATTTTAAATTGGATATCACAAATGCTCTTATGGACGTACTATTTGTGAAAATCACCAGATTTAGGGCATTTTTGACATGAATCCAAAATTGATTAATATAGCCGTGTTATACTTTTTAATGTATCGCATGTTGGTTGTGTATATGCTATGTTGGTTGTATGTATGCTTGTTTCATTGTTTTGGTTGAAAATGTCATTCGATGGGCGATATGGTGTTAGGAAATATCTCTTAAGATCGAGTTTCATGCATATCAACGAGTGCACACATGATGGAAACTCAAATGGATGGGAAAAGTAGTTGGAAGAGTATTGGAATGCATGCTGACCAATCTAAAGAAGGAAGATGATGGACTTGGGTATGTGACTTCGAATTCAAGATGGACCCTGTATGTTTTCACTTGGTTTGTACTTAGCTATTTTTGGCCACGTACATGACTAAAGTGGTCGGTATCGAAAACTCTAGAGTGATTGATACTAACTATTAATGATGGCCGATCAAGCCAATCTTTGATGTGAATGATAATGATGCTTCAAGGTGCGCGGCGTCGTGGTTTGTTTGTGCGGTCGACTCTTGATGGTGATGTTATTGCTCTACGATGTGCAATTTCGATGGTAAAGTAATAACATGATTCTGTGACGTGATGGACCAATGATATAGATCATAAAATGTCGATAAGGATATAATTGTGTTTATTTGATGATGACTCAACGAGGACGGGGTCATGTTTTGATGATGAAAGCTAGATGTGATAGAGTTAGGGGTATGACCTAGGGTAAATTATGTAACTATTACATATATCTAACTTGATAACCAATCTTGCTCGAAACAAAAGGTGGTTTCTGTGAGAAATGCGGATTACGGATCTTAAGGCTGGAATAACACTAGAAGGGGGTGAATAGTGTTTTATGGATGTTATCCCGCCTTTTAGCACGACCGTTATACCAAAAGATTAACCGAAAACAAAAAAGTCAACTGGAAAGCAATAACAGTTCGTCACGAAGATGGGTTGCATTGCAGGTTCACTATGGATATCGAGAAATTTTGTCCAAGTCCGGATCATGCCGCAATCGACAGGATGTGACAAGCAAAGCCATAAATGCTAGCGTTTCAAATTGCAGGTTAATCGGAATTTTTTTGAATGAGATATGATCGATACAAGTTAGCGAAAATGTGCCGTTCGTATCCATCAGAAAGGCAAGATGATGGTTTACTCGAATCGATCAGATTCGCATCCAACAAGTTGGGACTTCCTCGATCAATTCGAATCCATCACGCTCAAATCAATCCACAATTGCACAGTTCAAACCCATCCATCTCGTATCCATCATTTCGCGTTGATCATCTCCGTATCCATCAATAGGCGGTGCATTTCGTATCGATCGATTCGTGCCAACTTCGTATCCATCGGGGAATATTGTTTCGTATCGAACACAAAGGACTAGTTCGTATCGATTTTGGAGGGCTTCCTTTGAACTCTTCGGGGCTCCTGTTTTCGAATCCATCATATTGCTTCCATTCGAATCCATCTATCTCTCTTTTGTTCGTATCTAGCTGTCAAATAGTCAATATACTCATCGATACGAACAAGGGTCGGTTTAGTGGATACGAACAGAAGTTGTATCTATCGATACAAATTTCACTACTTCCATCGATACAAACTGAGCCACTTCCTTCGAATTGAAATGAGGAAACTATAGACCGATACGAAGTGCGCGTGGTTGATCGGTGCGAGGCGTGTAACGGTCATCGATACAAACAAGGCGATGTTCATGGATGTGACACGGTCAACTTGGAGTAGAAGGTGGAGCGATTCGAAAATCTCGCGCCACGTCACCACACACTCACGTGTCCAGGTCGATTCGAAGGGATGGATGTGAAACTATGGGTTCGAACTCAGTAGTATACGAAAATCACAAACTTGCATCGATCATATCTCACAAAACACAGATCCAAATGCTATGAAATTTTCACAGGAGCTTATGTACAAGCTAAAGATCATTCCTACCAAGTTTCAGCTCGATTGGATCATTTTTTGATTGATACGAAATTGGTTCATATCGATCATGGATCGAGCCGAAACTTTTTGGGATCTGTCGCGTGGGCCCACTAACGTGCCAGAAGGAGTCTCTTGAAGTTTGAGCGAAATATCAGCCTCCTACACCTATAAATAGCCCTTTGAAGCCTATAGAAAAAGATCTTTCAACTCTGAAGCGTCCAGACTCTGCCGAATTCCATTTCACACTTCACCATTACTGTTGTACTCGAATTTCTGAGCTATTATCTAATGTAATATGCTGTAATTCACTGAAATCACCAAGTGAATATCAATAAAGTCATCAAGTTCAAAGTGGACGTAGGCCAGATCGCCGAACCACTATAAATTCTGTGTTGTTTACTGCTTTCTTTTGAATTTTCCGAGTGATCTCCATACTTTTTATTCATCTGAGATTTGTGATTGTGAATTATCAACTATCGGGTGCTTGTGACCAATTTTGACGCCAACATTTTGGTGCTTTCACTGAGAATGCTAACTCAGGAATTCTATCATTTGGAATTTAAATTTGAAGGCTTAGAGATTCAGATCTAAAAAGCTATGACAAGGCAATCAAGTAGAAGGCAAAGACCAGAGAGAAGTCAACACGAAGAGAGTCAAGAGGCTTCTTCAGGTGCAAATCAGACATCGATCTTCATCACCAGGGATAAGATGGAGACGATGATGAGAAGGGAAGAAGAAATCATCCAGAATTTGTTCCGACAGGTTGGATAGCTTGGAGCACAGAATCAAGGAGCGAATGGAGTTCAGAATGGAGCAGGACCTTCTGAGGCGGCACCAGGGCTAGGGGGCACTCACTAGAGCACGCTGAGCCAATACCAAGAAGAAAATCGGGTGGATTCAAATAGCACGGCATTGGCAGAGAAATGGAAGCTCAGCTAGGAGAACAGATTCTAGGATTCCCTCGTGAACTCAAGGGGCAGGTCGAAGGCAATGGACGAGGACTACAGCTAGGAGACAATGACATGTTGGTGGAGATGGTCAGACGGGTTATGAGAGGTGGATTGGTAAACAAAGACTTGGAGGATGTGAATAGAAGTACTTTTACCACAGCAATCAGGCGAACTAGGAACCCACCAGATTTTAAGCTACCATCATTAGATATGCATATTGGGAGGACAGACCTTACGGTTCATCTGAAAAAAAATATGAGGCATATGAAAGTGCTGGGGGCATCAGAGGAGGTCATGGCACGGTGCTTCCCATTATACCTGGCAGATATTGCGGCGTTATATCTCGACATGGAATGATTTGACTGAAAGTTTTATGATGCAATTCAGGGTTCACATTTCGAGACCCAAGAATGTGATGAGTTTGGCAGCGCTGAAACAAGGAGCTGGGGAGTCTTTGAGAAGCTTCTTGACGCAATTCAATGCAGCTGTAGCATCGGTGGATCGACCGAATCCATCCATGGTCTTGATGGTAGCTTTGTCGGGCATAGCCGATGGTATAGAATTCAATAATTCACTGACAAGAGATCCCCCTATGGATCTAGGGGAATTTTATCATAAGGTCGAAGGATTCTTACGGTTAGAGGATGCCAATGCTGAAAGAAAGGAAGGAGAAGGAATCGACGTTTATGCTACCAAAGGTGGAAATCCTCCTAAGAAAGGTGCAGAAACAAGCAAAGGGAAGCGAAAGACTGAGGATAACAACAATAGATCAACACGACCACGAAAAGAACCAAGATTCACCTCATATACGAATCTGAATGAAACTTTGGAGCAGATCTACCAGGACACCAGGGGACAAGTTCCTTACCGAAAGCCGATGAGGAGAGATCTGACCAGCAACGAGAGAAGGTCAGACAAGTATTGCTCTTTCCATGAGTTGAATGGTCACAAAACAAATGACTGCAGACACTTGAAAGACGAAATCGAGGGGCATATCCGAAATGGCTTGCTATCGCAATGTGTGAGAAGGAGAGCCACAACGGTGGAACAAGAGCGACCACCGCCTACAACAACTGAAGATGGCTCAGGATCGAGACGTCAGCTGATTATCAATTGATTGAAATAATGACAGACGAGTGGAAAACTCCACACTGACGCGATTAAGTTATTTACACATGTACAGGACTGCGAACGATCCTCAGGCATGCTCTGATACAACTATAAATCAAGTCGATGTAGGTGTTTGCACTCTGACATCACTGTTTTGCTTTTGTTTTTCTTGCTTCTCATGTTTGGATTTGAGTTTGTCAGACATTTCTATTTTAAAACTCATCAGTTGAATGGATATTAAGTTTAGATAATTCTGAAACGGCTAAGCTGCTTACGCATGTACGGGGTCGCGAACGGTCATTAGGCATGCTCTGAGATAGCGATAAACTGCTTTGGCAAACGATCAAGAAACCCACTCGAACATGAAATCTGGTGTCGATAATACTAAGTCCCCCCCGGGCACACTCATTCCCCACGAACGGAACCCGACCGCGAAAGGTCACAATTTGCCATGAACGACACCCGACCTCGAACGGTCACAATTAGCCATAAACGACATACGACCTCGAACAGTAACAATTCGCCACGAACGGCACCCGACCTCGAACGGTCACAATTCGCGTTGAATGGCACTTGATCGCAAACGATCACAAATCGGCTCGAACGACACAATGACCCCGAACGGTCACAACTCGCCGCGAACGGCATCCGACCGCGAACGGTCGCGTATCACCTCAAACGACAAACGATCCCGAATGAACGTCATTTGTGGTCAGATAAGACTATCAATCGCCTTGCAGGTCATCTACTAGATATGAACATCCAGCGTACGACATTACAAAACACACCTTCCTACCGCAAGGCATGTTTTGGGGAGCAAGTGTTATCCTGCCTTTTAGCAAGGCCGTGATACGAAAAGATTAACCGAAAGCCAAAAAGTCAGTTGGAAGGCAATGGCAGTTCGTCACGAAGATGGGTTGCATTGCAAGTTCACTATGGATATCGAGAAATTTTGTCCAAGTTCGGATCATGCCGCAATCGCCAGGATGTGACAAGAAAATCCATAAAAGCTAGCGTTTCTTTCAGGTTAATCGAAGTTTGTTTGAATGAGATATGATCGGTACAAGTTAGTGAAAATGTGCTGTTCGTATCCATCAGAAAGGCAAGATGATGGTCTACTCGAATCGATCAGATTCACATCCATCAGGTTGGGTCTTCCTCGATCAATTTGAGCCCATCACGTTCGAATCGATCCACGATTGCACAGTTCAAACCCATCCACCTCGTATCCATCATTTCGCGTTGATCATCTCAGTATCCATCAGTAGGCGGTGCATTTCGTATTGATCGACTCATGCCAACTTCGTATCCATCAAGGAATATTGGTTCGTATCCTACACAGAGGACTAATTCGTATCGATTTTGGAGGGCTTCCTTCGAACTCTTCGGGGCACCTGTTTTCAAATCCATCATGTTGCTTCCATTCGAAACCGTCGAGCCCTCTTTTGTTCGTATCCAGCTGTCAAATAGTCAACGTACTCATGATACAAATAAGGGTCGATTTAGTGGATACGAACAGAAGTTGTAACTATTGATACTAACTTCACTACTTCCATTGATACGAACTAAGCCACTTCCTTCGAATCCAAATGAGGAAACTGTAGATCGATATGAAGTGCGTGTGGTTGATCGATGCGAGCCATGTAACGGTCATCGATACAAACAAAGCGATGTTCATGGATGCGACATGGTCAACTCGGAGTAGAAGGTGGAGCGATCCAAAAATCTCGAGCCACGTCACCACGCACTCACGTGTCCAGGTCGATTCGAAGGGATGGATGCGAAACTATGGGTTCGAACTCAGCAGCATACGAAAACCACAAACTTGCATCGATCATATCTCACAAACCACAGGTCCAAATGCAACGAAATTTTCATAGGAGCTTACGTTCAAGCTAAAGAACATTCCCGCCAAGTTTCAGCTCGATTGGATCATTTTTTGATTGATACGAAATTGGTTCGTATCGATCAAGGATCGAGCCGAAACTTTCAGGGATCGGTCGTATAGGCCCACTCACATGCCAGAAGGAGGCGCCTGAAGTTTGAGCGAAATATCAGCCTTCTACACCTATAAATAGCCCCCTGAAGCCTACAGAAAAAGGGTCTTTCAACTCTGAAGCGTCCAGAATCTGCCAGATTCCATTTCACACTTCACCATTACTATTGTACTCGAATTTCATAGCTATTATCTACTATAATCTGCTGTAATTCACTGAAATCACCAAGTGAATATCAATAAAGTCATCAAGTTCAAAGTGGACGTACGCCTGATCGCCAAACCACTATAAATTCTGCGTTATTTACTGCTTTCTTTTGAATTTTCTGAGTGATCTCCATAGTTGTTATTCATCTGAGATCTGTGATTATGAATTATCAACTATCGGGTGTTTGTGACCAATTTTGGCGCAAACAATGGATTTTCTACATCTTTTTGAAACTTATGTAATTTAATCACCAACAAATGCAATTCACAGACACAAATATAATCATAGAATCAGTCGTAGATGCAAATACTAAATAAAAGCAGTAAAGGAAAGAACACACTAGGATTTTATACTAGTTCGGAGTTACCCTACATCCACTCCCATACAATCATACAGATTTCTTATCAAAATTATCTCCCAGATTACACACTCGGTTTCAAGGCTACGAGGTACACCCTCTTGTATTCGAGTCCAGGGCAAACTCTCTTAATTTAACCAGGCTACAAGTCACCTAATTGACTTCCAGGGTTACAATCACACCCAATTGATTTCAAGGCTTAACCGCACCTTTACTTAACAGTTTGATTTACAAAAGATCCTATAACTTTGAATAACACCGAGATCTTGTGGAAAGAGTGGCAAAGAACCAAACAAGAGATAATCAAGTTTGATTCACTTGGTATTTCGACAGAGTATAGTTTAGGATTCTTTAGAACAAATATGGAAGATGAAGAGGAGAGAAAACAAGTAAAATTATGATTAAAATTCGTTCAAAACAACAGGTATATATAGTAGGGCAACTGTCATATCTCTTCGTGAAAGGTTACGACGAATAGATACTTCTTTTGAAAAATTTAATTTTGAACTTAACGAACTCTTTGTCAACATAGGGGGTTGAGGGATGTTGACGTACTCAAGGCAAAAATTGATGTTTTGATTTTCTTATTAAAATTGGTTTCTATAATTTATTGAAACAATTTCTAAACTTTGTAAATATATTTGAGTATAGTTTAAACATATAATAGAGTTTAGAAACTAACTTTTAATATATACAATCTTAATCTATAAAGTGATTTAAAATTTGAGTATATAAATATTTTAAAGCTAAATACTTAAAACAAGAGATGGTTTAAAAACAACGACAATTTTGAAATCAAAATATTAAAAATGATAAAAATAGTTTTGAGGCTAAAATATTTAAAACCAAGAGAGATGTCTTTTAGAAAAGAAAATTTTGAAAACATTTTTTTAAAAACAAGAGATATATTTTTGAAAAGAATTTTTATAAAATTTATGGATATCAAAATAGGACCACTATACGTTCCACTAGATATTGTCGTGTGTTCCATCCCACCAGGGTTCCATCCCTTTAATAGGCTCGAAGTGGATTTCATTCCACGAATAAATTTCGAATAAAGATGTAAGTGCTTTCAAGATGTTTTAACATAATTCTATACTCAATATTTATCTTGTACTATTGAAATCTTGAACTCTTGATATCTTGATACTCATGATTCTTCAGTCTTGATATCTTCAGTCTTGATTCTTTATACTGTACAGTCTTCATTGTTGGTACCTGCATGTTTATATCCTGCATATATATATATATGTATATATATATCTAAACTATAATGTTAGTGTTTATATTTTATAACAAGTCCTAAGGTTGTTGTCATCAAAACCATCATCTCAAGGACTAACAATCTATCCCATTTTGATAATGACAACCTATGTTTATAAAGTATACTTCACCTTCACTATTACTCCCCCTAAAACTAATAACTCTCCCTTATTCTAAGCCTAACTACTCTAACTACTCTATTTTATACTTCTCCCCCTTTGTCATCAACAAAAATTTATCCAAAACTAATTTAACTTCCCCTTATTCTTATACTGGAGTACCTATGACTAATGATGATGGAGTGTGTGTGTATATATAGGTGTATATATATATAATAACATGAGTTAATAATAAATAGATGACAAATATGAAAGTTTGAACCCAATAAATATATACCATGTTTCATATAATATTATATAATCCATTCAAACCAAATCAATTCTAATCAAATCAAAGCAAATCAAATCAAATCAAAAAATTCAAAAACAAGCAATTCAAACCATAAGGAGATCAAATATTTTTAGGAACTTCAACCCATCCTTCATCTCCAAAGATTGGATCCTTTTTAATAACTTTCCAATCTTCATTATCTTGAATCAAAGTTCATACAGGATTTGCATCGAGATCATCTTTGTTTAGGGCAGAAATCATCCAACGGAGGGCATCGAAATGCTTCTATTATTCTTTTATCATCTTCATTTGACTTAGTTCTAAGTGCCTTTGATTGGGGAGAATAGAAGTAAGTATATTCTTGAATGAATCGAGAGTTTCTTCAAGATTATCACTTAGAGTTCGAGAAGAGGAAGCCATTTTTGATAAGTAGTGAGGAGATGCAAATGGAGATAAGTAGAAATGAAAAGATTACAAATTTATGGAAGAAATAGGTATTTAAGTAGGTGGATATTCGTTTAAAATGAATAGACATAAGTTAGTTATTTTAATTTCAAAATTTAAAAATAACCAAATCTAACAGTTATATGTTGGCGTAAGGGGTAGAGGTATGTCGACATAGGTCTATTAAGTTATGTGTCTTATTTATTTTGCGAATAATTATGTATATATATAAGCTTATATGCTATACTAACATTTATTCCAGAGACACGTTAAGGTAGAAAAACAAAAGATCGATGATTCTTATAAATAGATGAGATGATACATAAGATACTACATAATATGATAAAAAGAACAATACAAACTCACACAAAACAAAGTAATACATCGCAACCTAATTCTTAGAATGTGCTAGAGGATGAGGAGGATGATGATAAGCCAAGTTTTTGACCAATTTTAGCAAAGAATTTGTTGATATTAGTGGACATTTTATCCAATTTCTTACTAACGAATCTTTTGAGAATCCGTTGATTTTCGACTTTAATCTTTTAATGTTTGAGGAGAGTTTTGTTGGAAGGATTGTTAGTATTGGTAGGATATTCAATACTTTCCAAGGAGGTTTCTTCATTATATTCTTCAACTTCCATTTCCTCCCCTTCTTCTTCTTCAACTTCTTCCTCCATATTTTCATGTGCTAATCTTTTTTCCTTTTCGGCAAGAGATTCATATTGTTAAAAAATGAAAGGAATTTTCATGAGAAAAATATTGGCATGATTAAACTCTTTTCTTGAAACAAATTCTTCCCATTTGTAATCAATGCCAAAATAATTTAAATCCGAGTGAGATAGATTCCATGATACAAGGTATTCTCGCCCATTTATAATTCTTAGGACGAAATTCATCCATAATCACTTGCGCCGAATTAATGTCATGATGACCAATGATAGCAAAAAGAGCTTTACAAACTTTTAAAATCGGGTTATTGAAATTTCTAGATCTAGGAGTGATAGTATGTTGCAAAAGAAGATTGATAGTACGTGCTTTCGGACAAAAGTTACGATTTTTAAATTCAAAGTTGTCATCTCCTTTGAAAATGTGATGAAATGTCCCACGATCATGTTCATCAATATTAATCGTAGAAAGACCCATTCTTGAATTCTTGCAACCGAGAATGTTGCCCAAAATTTCACAATATAAAACAATTTTAGTGCCTTCAACACTACTCCAAATTTCATCTTCATTTCCTTCATGAAAATCGTGATTCAAATTCACATAAAACATTTTAACAAGATTTGGGAAGCAAACGAAATCATTTTCAAAATTGTCAAAAAGACTAAGGATATGATTCTCAAAAGAAGTGTTTTGTTTTCATATGTAGAGAAATCGCTAAAGATTGCAAACTTTTCCTTATGAACTTTTCCGTAATAAGCATAGCTTATATAAGCTTTGATTGCTTTCGGATCATTATAGAGATACTCTTTAATGGTTTTAGACAAACTCATTGTGGATGGAGTGCTTGAAGAAGCCATTTTTGAAGGGAATAGAAAGTTTGAAAGAGTGAAAGGGAGTTCTAATTTTAAAAATGAAAGTGAAAAGGCATGATAAGATAGTGGAAATAAATAGATATTCAATAGACATGTTCTTTGGTCAAGAGTACCTTTCCAGAACATTGGATTTGGTGAAAAGGTGGAGGGAAGTTTAAAGATTTGAATTCAAATTTTAATTTCAAATTTCTAACAGGGATGTCGACATCATGGGTAGGGCCATGTCGACATGAGTCAAAGAATTCATTTGATTTATATTTTCCTATATACTTTAATATATATATATATATATTATTTTTAACGTTTATATATTTTTCAAAGTAATATTTAGTGTAATAATACTCTTTTAATAAAAATATATTATAATATTAAAAATAAAAATAAACATAATAATAAAAAATAAAAATTCAAACAACACATAATTTAAAAAACAATCAAATAATTTTAAGCAAAACAATTTCAACCAATATGTTGTAAACATGTACCTTTTTCTAGATTCGTATCTCCAAGCTCATAGGAATCATGAATAGCCATGAAGCACATATTTGAATTTTCCGTCTTCTGATCATCATCGCTTGAGGATGAGTCTGAGTCTGAGTCGTCTAGTATAATGGTATAAGCTTTTTTCTTTTCTTTGTATAATCACTGCTTGTTGAAAACTTTTGCTTATCAGGATGCGGACAGTCGCTTTTGAGATGGCCTGGTTTTTCACAGTTGAAACATTTGACATGGTTTGGTACTTCATTATTATTTCTAGAATTCCTATGATCATTCTTTTTGAAGTTGTTCATCTTCCTGTATTTCAATAACTTTTGAAAATTCTTTGTTATGAAATCTATTTCTTCATCATCATCACTTCCCGAGTCTGATCCATCTGTTAATGCATTGAATACAATTGACTTCTTTTTGAATGCCTTGCTATCTCTTCTCCCTTGCATTTGTACTTTGAAGGACATTAGATTTTCAATCAATTCTTCAAACTTTAAAGTACTGATATCATTTGCTTCTTCGATTACAAGAGTTTTCAGATTCCATTCCGGAGTAAGAGAATTTAGATTTTTCTGACTTGATCTTCTTCGGAAAAACTTTTCCCACTAATATTAGAGAATGAACAATATCCTGAAATCTACTATACATATCTGAAATGGACACATTAGAATTCATTTTGAATAATTGAAACGATTTATGAGTATGGATATTTCGGTCTGTTTGACTTTGATGGTTCCTTCATGAGTAACTTGCAAGGTTTTCAGGATATCAAATGCAGACTTACAAATAGATACTCTATTGAATTCATTCCTATCATATGAACAAAATAAAATATTCATGGCTTTGGAATTATTTTGTGCAATAGTCTTTTGCTCAGCAATCCACTATGCAAAACTGGTTGTGGGTTCAGAATATTCAGTTTGTGCGATATTCCAAGTGTTTAATCCTATTGACTATAAATATATTAGCATTCTACATGCCCAATATGCATAGTTACTGCCATTAAAAAGTGGTGGTCTGGCAAAAGACTGACCCTCTATGAATGAAGTAGTGATAGTGTTAATGTAACGTCCCGAAAATTTTCGACTTTCGAAAATTCAACATCGATACTCACTTTATCGACTGCCGAGAAATCGAAGGCCGGAAACTCGAAATGTTAGGGTTTAAGAAGAAGAAAGAGAGGTAGAAGAGAGAGAAGATAGAAAATAGGGAGGAAAGAAAATAGAAAATAGAACGGAATAGAAAACAGCAGAACAACATCAAAATCTCACAATCGCAGCGGAACAACAAATAATAAATAAATGAATAATCTTTAAACAAAGAACTATATCAGTTATTACATTTTATACATTACATTACATTACATCATATCATCAGAGTGTACAACAACAAACAACAACAAACAGCGGAAAAAGAAATACTATATAAGTAATACGCCATGCCATCCAGCTTGCCTCCAGCAACTCCTGAATATCCAGAATATCCTGATAAACCTAACTCTTGACTGCCCGTGTGGAAATTGGTGGGCACCCAGAGTTTAGGAAGGAAAACAATAAACTCCGAGTCAGTCATGTGACTGGTGTGGGAACTCAAAGCAGTTTATTTATCTTTAAAATCAAAATAGAGGAATATTTTTAAAGTCAATTCGCAATGCTTTTAAAAATGAGACTACCATAAGGCCTCCCGCACACACACACATGCAAACGCAGAATCGGAGGAGATTTCTCCTTATGGTAGTCAAAGATGCTTGATACGTATTAAAAAGAACATTTGATATTATTACTAGTGCATAGTGTAGAGAAAATTTATTTCGAAAGTAGAATATAAATCTTAGCCAACATACGACCATTATCGTATGCCTACTATAGCTACCATCCAAACAGTGGTGACCACCATAAGTGAATGGCAGGTTCTACAACTAATACCGTACAGGGTTTCGTATTAGGAATTGGATTTCCAACGAATGATCAGGCCAAGGAACTTCCCATTGCCACATGAGAACGCCTCTGGATGGACATCCCTGAGAACCAAACCGGATCTCTGCCAACACAAGGCCGGGTTACCCCTAACTGAGTAACAACTGACCGAATATGCCATCCCCGGTCCTTTGGGACCTTTCACTGAGCGCTCGTAATCAATTCACACAATCATAAAGTGTTTTCAACATGAGTAAGTATCTGGGCTCCATACCATGATACCACCCTTTTCCAGAAGGAAATGCACATATCCTAAAGGGCGCTACCCCTCATAACCTTGCCGCATCTTTCCTGTTTTGACCATTGCCGAGGTGTGAGGCTCGACGAAGTCACGTCCACAAAAACACACTTTATACAAAAGTCGTGTTTTGGTTCAACAAATGATCATAGAAATGATCACCAGGATATACGATCAAATAAATGATCCTATCACAAATAATCAACACAATGATCATTTGACAGCAACACTCAACATGTCACATTACCAAATTGGGAATATATCGCTGATAACATTCAACTACATAACCTCTGAGCTCGTACGTCTCAGAGAAGGGTGTTAAGCTAAAAGAATAAATTCTCCGCCACCAACAGAAATATATTTGAAAGAAATCTGCTTTATATCTCAATTTGTAATGTCAGACATACAATCCATACAAGTCTGTTCCGGGATCGAACAGAACCGAAGGCACTTACAAAGAAGTCCTTGCAATCCGTATATTCACAATCCTGATCGGATTTCCCATCACTTAGGGAATCTCTATACCAGGAGCTACCCAGTGCAGAGACAATCGATAGGTTATCTTATCGTTCTTGCAAATACCGGGTCTTCAACACCGGTCATCAATGCTATCCATTACGTCGTATCACTATTCGGAATGGGTAATCCGAATAACGAGCGCAATAATTTAAAAATAAGTGTAGCATTCAAATTCAGCAAATCACAACAAATACCTTTCAAAGGTAAATATTGATAGTCGGTTATTGAACTATCAATGGATATGCACAACATCACCAGATTCCAAATAATTTTCCAAATTATTTATTTCCCAAAAATATCTTTACAAGATATATAATTTCAATATGTCAAAAATAAATCAATATTTATTTTTAAACAATTTCCCCTTTCTATAAATTCCATAGTGAATTTATATTCTAAAATTATCTATGAATATACGATTTCAATTATTCATTTCAATTTATCTTCAAAAAGATAAATTCTCAAAATATTCACTTTATATTGGAAAACATTTCCATACTTACTTATTAAGTAATTCTCAATCCATTTATTTTCAACACTTGGAAAATATTCAAATATACTTAAATCGAGATTAAGTATATATTTCATTCTTTAAGGAAATTATTCACTTAAACGTATTTATTTGGGCCAAAACGAATGTTGCGTAAAACATCGTTACGACAACCCAAAATCACTAGTATAGGGATTCGAAATTAAAATAGATATATAAATCCCAATACTATACAAAACATTTCCTTTCGGAAATCATTTACTATAACAATAGTGTTATAGTCCACCATTTCCTTCTATTTCTCGAAAACGTCTATTTCAACAATCAATGTTGAAATCTATGGTTTCGAATCTCGACCCAATTAAAACATCGTTAACTTGTTTTAATTCTATTTAAAACATCACAATCAAAACAATTTCTTTAACATATTATTCACTATTCAAAAACGTGAATATACTACGTTAACAACTTTCATCACTTCTATTCATTTTATTTCAAAGGATTATTCACCGTCTAAAATGTGAATATAACTCCATAAATAAGTTATAACAATTTACTTATCAAAATAAGTCGTTTGCGAATTTATAAAACAACGTTTATAAATTCTATTTCTATTTGTTTTATAACTACTTCCTTTATAAATTCCTTTATTAACCAATCTCAATTCATATCTCAATGATATACTAAAGATTCATATTATAAGTTAAACACTTATAATTTATTTGTTTACAAGAATCGTTCTTTTAAACATTCCAATTTATAAATCTTATAACTTATAAGATTCATTTATTTATCAAAAATCCATTCTTCAAATAACTTTTCAAATTTTATAAACCTACTGCTTATAAAATTCCATTTATAACTTCACCGTTTATAATTCTATGAATTTCATTCATTTATGAAATTCATTCACAATTCATTCTAACACTTATAGAAACTCGTTTTATAATTCTAATATTTTAATTTGTAAATTAACAATTTATAAATCTTTTATATAAGTCAATTTATATTAATATTTTAAAACGTCTTCAAAGTCCTTTATAATTTCACCATTTTTATTTATAAAATAATTAAATTTTATAAATCCTATTTTTTCAACTTTGTATAATAAATTCAAAAATCCCAATTTAAACTATTTTATAAAATTATTAACCCATATTTTCAAAAATCAACTTTTAACTATATTTCTTAAAAATATAATTTTTTATAACATTAAAAATTATATCGTTTATTTATTTAAAATGAATCAATTTCCAAACATATAGTATATTTTCAAAAATCACTTTAAAAATCATTTTAAAGTTCCAAATTTGGTCCAATGATGCTACATACCAAATAGTCAATCACGACAAACAACGACATCATATATCGATATGATAATCCATCAAATATCAAAATATCTGAAATCAAATAAAAACTGTTGAGGAATCCAGTTGAATCTCTCCAACCTGTTTTCCTGCATCCACAAATATTAGCACAATACCAATTCCGCTCCAGTACGGAATTATCGCGGTATATGGGATTTAAAATATTATCCGCGTAATAGACGGCGCAATAGAGTCTCATCCGCTATACAAATGCGGGAAATCAATAACTCCAATATATACATATGCCAATATATATATATTGCTATTATATATAATACCAATTTCACTGTTTATGAAATATTCGCGGTATATGTTTTTAATAAATAACATCCGCTTACTAACGGCGCATAATGTCTATTTTAACATTCAATAGATAACAATCATCATTCAAACATGCATTCAAATATTTTAAATCTAACTATTTAAAATAAAATCGAAACTGATTCGATTGAGTGAGAAGTTCTCACCTTGATTTCAATTTCGTTTAAGCGATTTATTTCGAATAAAATTAAACGGACGTTTAATTTTACCCGAAATTCTCACTAACTCCAAACGACTCCAATCCAATTCCATAGCGTAGTGCTCGTCCATACGATTCCAACGCAACTGGTTTCGCGCGTTTTCGACCTCGTATGAAAAAGTTATGCATTTTACAAGTTTATTCGATTTTTATATAAACAAATTACAACTTAAATTAAAATTTTAAACCCTCAACTAATACTGGCCACTGGATCCATCATCTGCAGATCACCACCGCACGTTTCTTTCTTCCATCTCCTCTTCGTTCATCTACAGGCTGCCTACACGCAACAAGAACCCATTCAATCCAATTTAGGGTTAAATTTTACTTCTAATTCGAGCGACATGAACACGATCAAGATACTCCATCTCGAAGCCCTTCACCTCCTCTATGCACGGCCTCAACCTCATGAAGCTCGGCCACTTCCTCATATGCGCGCACGAAGGTGAACGGCCGGCCGTTCGAGCCCCGTCGCTCCTCCTTCGATCGACCATAGCCCATCATATCCGTATGGATTTAAAGATCTCGCTTCGCTCTTCAACTTTGATGTTGAACACTTTTTGAATTGATGAATGGATTAGAAGAATTTAAGGGAAGAAGCCTGGAAGATTTCGGCCATTCATTCATGCTACTGGCGGCTAGGATTTAGTTTTAGGGTTTATTTGTTTTTTTTTAATTTATGAAGGGGTAAGGGTCTATTTATAGGAAAATCAATCGACACTATTCATCCGGGAATTCCAAACTCCGATTTACGTGCCGAAACTGACGTTTCTAGGGTTTATCCCGCGTTTCGGACATAATGGAATAGGTTTCGGAAGCTAATTCGGCCATCTGTGCGAGATATGGCCACAAACGTTCAATTTAAATTAAACCGATTTAAACGATTTTCTAGGCGTTTTAATTTGTATCAGACAAACGGTAAATCCAATTGACACGAAATTTGAAACCTTACAATAATATCACATTACGGATCCGATGAAACTGCTTTCGTCGAAATCCGAGACTTTTTGAAAAATGGCTATTTTAACTCGCCAAATTAATATTAAAAACAATTCGATGCGTTTCGAGCTGCCACGATCAAACGATAACTCCGATTACTACGAAAATTAAAATCCGGTAATAACTAACTATTACGGATCCAATGGAACTTGTTTCGTCCAATTCCGAGACTGTTCAAAAATTGACTATTTTCACTAGTCGATTTAAATATTAAAATATTCAATTTTCACAAATTAACTTTTAATTCGATTTTAAAAGTTCTAAAATATCGTTCTAACTCCAATATGATAAAATAAAATTTTACAAATCATTTTCAATCATATTTAACCCAATTTTCAATTATTTCCATAATTTAACATATTAAATTATTGATTTAATTATTCAATTAAATCCAATTATTCGAAATAAAATTTATTCGACTTATAAATTTACTTATTAATATTTAAAATAAATTAAATATTCAAATTTTAATTAATTAAAATTCTGGGTCGTTACAATCTTCCCCCCTTAAAAGAATTTCGTCCTCGAAATTATTAAGTAAGAAAAGTTACAGAATCTATCAACTTTCCAAAATTCATAGTTAAACTTCTTACAATATCTTTACTAAGTTTTCAAATCATACTTAGTTATCTTTTCAAAAACAACTACTATTGTTTAACTTTCAACTCCAAATCAAAATTAAAGTTTTCAAAATTTTCCAAATTTTCTCAAATTTTTTCTAACGCCTTAAATTTTCGAAAAAATTCGCCATAGTCTCCTTTGCGCGGCTCGATCCGAAAAAAAAAAATGACAGTATATATATCACAAATATACATCTCATCAAGTAATGAGGCATCCCGCAGGGAAAAGGTATAAAAGTACGGTATGTAATCCGAGATATGTACCTTATATTTTATTAGCAAGCATATACGGCTAATATAGCGCGAAAGCGAGCTCCAAATGCGAAGCAAACGCGATCCGCACCTACTAAACACTCAACAAACAACATGAGAATCATGCATATAGACAATTGTATCAATATACAACATATAGCAACATAATAACTGTATATGTCAACATATCAAATGTAGTAAAAGCAACAAATGCAAACATCAACCAACTATCATCCAACTAACATTCATAACCAATAAATATTCATTTATATTCTCATTAATATTCCATGAACTGGTTTTCAAGTTAATCACATATGATTCTTTACAGTGGATGTTTTTACTAACATTCATTTTCAATTAGTTTATATTCACTAATTCATATTCAAGTTGGTTCACTTCCAATTCAAATTCAATCGTATTTAAGATTCACTTAACTTCCAATTTCATTAACACTTAATGAATTATATACAATCAACTAACAATCATATAACAACCAATGTATATTCATTACAACCAAATTCCTTTGCTTATCAATTGGTTTAATTAAATTGATTTTCATTCAACTATTCAACTTCTAATAACATTAGATTTTAATGAATTAACACTTATATTCATTATTTCATATTAACTTAATTTACATTCAATTGATTAACATTTAATCCATTCATTCAATTCAATTTCTAAAGTTGAATTTCATTTATATAACACAA
The DNA here is from genome assembly GCA_030765085.1 of Allium cepa. Taxonomy (NCBI): domain Eukaryota; kingdom Viridiplantae; phylum Streptophyta; class Magnoliopsida; order Asparagales; family Amaryllidaceae; genus Allium; species Allium cepa. Next base: position 174,612,064 of record CM060932.1, read on the forward strand.
GTTCACATTTATAAATCAATTCAGCTTCCAATTCTAAAGTAAATTTCCATTTAACTTTAAATTCATTTTTATTTATAACTCACATTTATAAATATATTCATATAGTTTCACTTCTCATATATATAAGTTTATTTCACAATTGTAAATCACTTTAATTATAATTCAATTCTTATAATTCTTTACTTATACAATTATTCTTTAATTTAGATTATTCAAATAACTAAACAATCAACTTATATCCACTTTAATAATTCTGAAAAATTATTCCTTTATATATAAAATATAATTAAGGTAAAATTATTTCATTTACCCAATTTAAAACAATATTGTGTCGAATTGTTCTATTCAAGTGTTTAGAAACCCCTTCGGCATAGTTGTCCAGACCGTGCTGACGAAAGTTCATATGCCACTCAATAAACCAATCATCACAATATAAAACAATTTTATATTCACTAACAAATACGCTCTCATAGCTATTATTACACTCAAACTCATTCTAGAGTACTACTGACTCTATCTCTAATGAGTAATACCCAACAGAACCATGGTTGTCGCTTAACCATATGCTCCGATACCAAATGTAACGTCCCGAAAATTTTCGACGGCAGCGGTCACAACCTGTAGGCTTTTCAACCATCCCAGCCCCACCGTGGCTTACACTGATATCCCAAACTTGCTTTTACGGCCACCCTTTCGAATGTCACGGCTTCGCCTAACCAACCCCATAAAGAGGACGTGTGGGGGTAAGAGTCTCCCGTTCGCCACCAAACCGCGAAGCGAGAACCCCCCATCACATATCACCTAGCATAAGCAAGACTGGTGTGAGAACTCAAAACAGTTTATTTATCTTTAAAATCAAAATAGAGGAATATTTTTAAAGTCAATTCGCAATGCTTTTAAAAATGAGACTACCATATGGCCTCCCGCACACACACACATGCAAACGCAGAATCGGAGGAGATTTCTCCTTATGATAGTCAAAGATGCTTGATACGTATTAAAAAGAACATTTGATATTATTACTAGTGCATAGTGTAGAGAAAATTTATTTCGAAAGTAGAATATAAATCTTAGCCAACATACGACCATTATCGTATGCCTACTATAGCTACCATCCAAACAGTGGTGACCACCATAAGTAAATGGCAGGTTCTACAACTAATACCGTATAGGGTTTCGTATTGGGAATTGGATTTCCAACGAATGATCAGGCCAAGGAACTTCCCATTGCCACATGAGAACGCCTCTCGATGGACATCCCCGAGAACCAAACCGGATCTCTGCCAACACAAGGCCGGGTTACCCCTAACTGAGTAACAACTGACCGAATATGCCATTCCCCGGTCCTTTGGGACCTTTCACCGAGCGCTCGTAATCAATTCACACAATCATAAAGTGTTTTCAACATGAGTAAGTATCTGGGCTCCATACCATGATACCACCCTTTTCCAGAAGGAAATGCACATATCCTAAAGGGCGCTACCCCTCATAACCTTGCCGCATCTTTCCTGTTTTGACCATTCCCGAGGTGTGAGGCTCGACGAAGTCACGTCCATAAAAACACACTTTATACAAAAGCCGTGCTTTGGGTCAACAAATGATCATAGAAATGATCACCAGGATAGACGATCAAATAAATGATCCTATCACAAATAATCAACACAATGATCATTTGACAGCAACACTCAGCATGTCACATTACCAAATTGGGAATATATCGCTGATAACATTCAACTACATAACCTTTGAGCTCGTACGTCTCAGAGAAGGGTGTTAAGCTAAAAGAATAAATTCTCCGCCACCAACAGAAATATATTTGAAAGAAATCTGCTTTATATCTCAATTTGTAATGTCAGACATACAATCCATACAAGTCTGTTCCGGGATCGAACAGAACCGAAGGCACTTACAAAGAAGTCCTTGCAATCCGTATATTCACAATCCTGATCGGATTTCCCATCACTTAGGGAATCTCTATACCAGGAGCTACCCAGTGCAGAGACAATCGATAGGTTATCTTATCGTTCTTGCAAATACCGGGTCTTCAACACCGGTCATCAATGCTATCCATTACGTCGTATCACTATTCGGAATGGGTAATCCGAATAACGAGCGCAATAACTTAAAAACAAGTGTAGCATTCAAATTCAGCAAATCACAACAAATACCTTTCAAAGGTAAATATTGATAGTCAGTTATTGAACTATCAATGAATATGCACAACATCACCAGATTCCAAATAATTTTCCAAATTATTTATTTCCCAAAAATATCTTTACAAGATATATAATTTCAATATGTCAAAAATAAATCAATATTTATTTTTAAACAATTTCCCCTTTCTATAAATTCCATAGTGAATTTATATTCTAAAATTATCTATGAATATACGATTTCAATTATTCATTTCAATTTATCTTCAAAAAGATAAATTCTCAAAATATTCACTTTATATTGGAAAACATTTCCATACTTACTTATTAAGTAATTCTCAATCCATTTATTTTCAACACTTGGAAAATATTCCAATATACTTAAATCGAGATTAAGTATATATTTCATTCTTTATGGAAATTATTCACTTAAACGTATTTATTTGGGCCAAAACGAATGTTGCGTAAAACATCGTTACGACAACCCAAAATCACTAGTATAGGGATTCGAAATTAAAATAGATATATAAATCCCAATACTATACAAAACATTTCCTTTCGGAAATCATTTACTATAACAACAGTGTTATAGTCCACCATTTCCTTCTATTTCTCGAAAACGTCTATTTCAACAATCAATGTTGAAATCTATGGTTTCGAATCTCGACCCAATTAAAACATCGTTAACTTATTTTAATTCTATTTAAAACATCACATTCAAAACAATTTCTTTAACATATTATTCACTATTCAAAAACGTGAATATACTACGTTAACAACTTTCATCACTTCTATTCATTTTATTTCAAAGGATTATTCACCGTCTAAAATGTGAATATAACTCCATAAATAAGTTATAACAATTTACTTATCAAAATAAGTCATTTGCTAATTTATAAAACAACGTTTATAAATTCTATTTCTATTTGTTTTATAACTACTTCCTTTATAAATTCCTTTATTAACCTATCTCAATTCATATCTCAATGATATACTAAAGATTCATATTATAAGTTAAACACTTATAATTTATTTGTTTACAAGAATCGTTCTTTTAAACATCCCAATTTATAAATCTTATAACTTATAAGATTCATTTATTTATCAAAAATCCATTCTTCAAATAACTTTTCAAATTTTATAAACCTACTACTTATAAAATTCCATTTATAACTTCACCGTTTATAATTCTATGAATTTCATTCATTTAGGAAATTCATTCACAATTCATTCTAACATTTATAGAAACTCGTTTTATAATTCTAATATTTTAATTTATAAATTAACAATTTATAAATCTTTTATATAAGTCAATTTATATTAATATTTTAAAACGTCTTCAAAGTCCTTTATAATTTCACCATTTTTATTTATAAAATAATTAAATTTTATAAATCCTATTTTTTCAACTTTGTATAATAAATTCAAAAATCCCAATTTAAACTATTTTATAAAATTATTAACCCATATTTTCAAAAATCAACTTTTAACTATATTTCTTAAAAATATAATTTTTTATAACATTAAAAATTATATCGTTTATTTATTTAAAATGAATCAATTTCCAAACATATAGTATATTTTCAAAAATCACTTTAAAAATCATTTTAAAGTTCCAAATTTGGTCCAATGATGCTACATACCAAATAGTCAATCACGACAAACAACGACATCATATATCGATATGATAATCCATCAAATATCAAAATATCTGAAATCAAATAAAAACTGTTGGGGAATCCAGTTGAATCCCTCCAACCTGTTTTCCTGCATCCACAAACATTAGCACAATACCAATTCCTCTCCAGTACGGAATTATCGCGGTATATGCGATTTAAAATATTATCCGCTTAATAGACGGCGCAATAGGGTCTCATCCGCTATACAAATGAGGGAAATCAATAACTCCAATATATACATATGCCAATATATATATATATTTCTATTATATATAATACCAATTTCACTGTTTATGAAATATTCGCGGTATATGTTTTTAATAAATAACATCCGCTTACTAACGGCGCATAATATCTACTTTAACAATCAATAGATAACAATCATCATTCAAACATGCATTCAATTATTTTAAATCTAACTATTTAAAATAAAATCGAAACTGATTCGATTGAGTGAGAAGTTCTCACCTTGATTTCAATTTCGTTTTAGCGATTTATTTCGAATAAAATTAAACGGACGTTTAATTTTACCCAAAATTCTCACTAACTCCAAATGACTCCAATCCAATTCCATAGCGTAGTGCTCGTCCATACGATTCCAATGCAATTGGTTTCGCGCGATTTTGACCTCGTATGAAAAAGTTATGCATTTTACAAGTTTATTCGATTTTTATATAAACAAATTACAACTTAAATTAAAATTTTAAACCCTCAACTAATACTGGCCACTGGATCCATCATCTGCAGATCACCACCGCACGTTTCTTTCTTCCATCGCCTCTTCGTTCATCTACAGGCCGCCTACACGCAACAAGAACCCATTCAATCCAATTTAGGGTTAAATTTTACTTCTAATTCGAGCGACATGAACACGATCAAGATACTCCATCTCGAAGACCTTCACCTCCTCTATGCACGGCCTCAACCTCATGAAGCTCGGCCACTTCCTCATACGCGCGCACGAAGGTGAACGGCCGGCCGTTCGAGCCCCGTTGCTCCTCCTTCGATCGACCATAACCCATCATATCCGTATGGATTTAAAGATCTCGCTTCGCTCTTCAACTTTGATGTTGAACACTTTTTGAATCGATGAATGGATTAGAAGAATTTAAAGGAAGAAGCCTGGAAGATTTCGGCCATTCATTCATGCTACTGGCGGCTAGGGTTTAGTTTCAGGGTTTATTTTTTTTTAATTTATGAAGGGGTAAGGGTCTATTTATAGGAAAATCAATCGACACTATTCATCCGGGAGTTCCAAACTCCGATTTACGCATCGAAACTGACGTTTCTAGGGTTTATCCAGCGTTCCAGACACAATGGAACAGGTTTCGGAAGCTAATTCTGCCATCTGTGCGAGATATGGCCACAAACGTTCAATTTAAATTAAACCGATTTAAACGATTTTCTAGGCGTTTTAATTTGTATCGGACAAACGGTAAATCCAATTGACACGAAATTTGAAACCTTACAATAATATCACATTACGGATCCGATGAAACTAGTTTCGTCGAAATCCGAGACTTTTTGAAAAATGGCTATTTTAACTCGCCAAATTAATATTAAAAACAATTCGATGCGTTTCGAGCTGCCACGATCAAACAATAACTCCGATTGTTACGAAAATTGAAATCCGGTAATAACTAACTATTACGGATCCAATGGAACTGGTTTCGTCCAATTCTGAGACTGTTCAGAAATTGACTATTTTCACTAGTCGATTTAAATATTAAAATATTCAATTTTCACAAATTAACTTTTAATTCGATTTTAAAAGTTCTAAAATATCGTTCTAACTCCAATATGATAAAATAAAATTTTACAAATCATTTTCAATCATATTTAACCCAATTTTCAATTATTTCCCTAATTTAACATATTAAATTATTGATTTAATTATTCAATTAAATCCAATTATTCGAAATAAAATTTATTCGACTTATAAATTTACTTATTAATATTTAAAATAAATTAAATATTCAAATTTTAATTAATTAAAATTCTGGGTCGTTACAGTTAATAGAACCAGTGTTAGTAGCCATTTTTAAAACTTTTTAAAATTCAGATTATGAAAACTTTGAAAACCTTACTCTGATACCAAATGTGAGAAATGCGGATTACAGATCTTAAGGATGGAATAACACTAGAGGAGGGAGGGGGTGAATAGTGTTTTATGGATTTTCTAAATCTTTTTTAAACTTATGTAATTTAATCACCAACAAATGCAATTCACAGACACTGATATAATCACAAAATCAGACATATATGCAAATAATAAATAAAAGCAATAAAGGAAAGAACACACCAGGATTTTATACTGGTTCGGTGTTACCCTACATCCGTCCCGTGCAATCGTACGGATTTCTTACCAAAATAATCTCCCAGATTACACCCTCGGTTTCGAAGCTACGAGGTATACCCTCTTGTATTTGAGTTAGGGAAAACTCTCTTGATTTAACCAGGTTACAAGATCACATAATTGATTTCTGGGGCTACAATCACACCCAATTGATTTCAAGGCTCAACCACACCTTTTAATTAACAGTTTGATTTACAAAAAGTCCCTATAACTCTAAATAGCACTGAGATCTTATGGAGAGAGTGACAGAAAATCAAACAGGAGATAATCAAGTTTGATTCACTTGGTATTTCGACAGAGTATATTGTAGGATTCTTTGGAATAAATGTGGAAGATGTAGAGGAGAGAAAACAAGTAAAATTATGATTAAAATTCGTTCAAAACAACAGGTATATATAGTAGAGTAATTGTCATATCTCTTCGCGAAAGGTTATGATGAATAGACACTTCTTATGAAAACTTGAATTTTGAATTTAACGGACCCCATGTCGACATAGAGGGTTAAGGGATGTCGACTTGCTCAAGGCAAAAATTGAAATTTTAATTTTCCTATTAAAATTGGTTTCTATAATTTATCAAAACAATTTCTAAACTTTTTAAATATATTTGAATATAGTTTAAACATATAAAAGAGTTTAGAAAGTAATTTTTAATATATATAATCTTAATCTATAAAGTGATTTAAAATTCGAGTATATAAATATTTTAAAGCTAAATATTTAAAACAAGAGATGGTATAAAAACAAGGACAATTTTGAAATCAAAATATTAAAAATGATAAAATAGTTTTGAGGCTATAATATTTAAAACCAAGATAGATGTATTTTTGAAAAGAAAGTTTTGATTTTTTTTAAAAACAAGAGATATATTTTTGAAAAGCATTTTTATAAAATTTATGGATATCAAAATAGGACCACTATACGTTCCACTAGATATTGCCGTGGGTTCCGTCCCTTTAGTAGGCTCGAAGTGGATTTCATTCCACGAATAAATTTCGAATAAAGACGTAAGTGCTTTCAAGATGTTTTAGCATAATTCTAGACGCAATATTTATTTTGTACTATTGAAATCTTGAACTCTTAATATCTTGATACTCATAAGTCTTCAATCTTGATATCTTCAGTCTTGAATCTTTATACTGTACAGTCTTCATTCTTGGTACCTGAATGTTTATATCGCGCACATACATGTATATATATCTAAACTATAATGTTAGTATTCATATTTTATAACAATTCCTAAGGTTGTTGTCATCAAAACCATCATTACAAGGACTAACATTTTCTTTCTATTATATACTTGATATAATGTGTTATGAAAGTATATTTAATATAACATACATAAATGGTATGTTTTGTGATGGTTGTTTCAATGCGTTGTAACCATGAGTGATATATCACAATAAAATAAACATACCATTTTAAATATTCCTAGTCAAGATGCATCAAGGCTATATATCGATGCGTCAGTTGAGACAAGTGTACATAACGCTCTCCGAATGTTAGTAGTATATTACTCATAGCTTTTGGGTGCACCAAGTGGTTATGCATTGATAGTTATTGGATAATTATAAACTAGCTCGCTCTATAGTTTTTTGTTGGTTAACAAAACTAAGATCAAACAGAAAACATCGATGTAAAAAATTACATAGTTCTCTTGTCATGAGAGTACTATTGATCTTTAACACGGAAACTCCACTTTGATTATAGCTAAATAGAAGAATGACATGCATCGAACTAATATACTGGATCGAGTGGAAGCATTGGAAGTGAAATACCATTCAAGAGAGATCCGTTTCCTCGGTTATATGAGGGTAGCATTACGGTCAACCGTATTCAACTCAATGTCATAGTCTCCGGCCAAAGTGGTTCGGCTAATAATAGTTGTTATTATTGAACCATGGACTTTGTGTTTAGACTATAGAGTTGAATATGAATGATATTGGGATTTTGGCCGTTACAAAATTCCATAAGTCCAAAATGATATAATTTTGAAGAAGAGAATAGGTGCAAATGATTGTCACAGCCAGGTAACGCTTAATAAAGTAAAGTTGGATTTTACCAAAAGGAAATAAGTGACAAATTTGGCCATAATATCACACCACTAGCTAAGTGACGTATGAACATTAATATTCAAATAGTTTGGTATTAATCAGTGATTAAATTTACATCTAAGTGTCACAAAATCGAAACGTCAAATACTCCTTTTACCACTGAATTTAATTAATTTGTAACTGTAATAAATTAATTAAACTAACTAATATTTATGAAATATTAATTATAAAATTATATTTGATAAGTTGAACAATATTAAATAGTATGCCTATAATAGTTATAAATATACCGATTGATATGTGATATTGATACATGTTTAAATTGGATTTAACTATGACGAATATTGTTCGAGCTTGAAATGATTTAATGGCCTATAAAGGGGTCTGAATTTTCGGTCGGAATGCATAATGGTAGGGTGGCCATATTAATGGCTATGGAGGGGTTAGATTTGAATTAAAAGATGGAGAAAAGATAAGAGAGAATTATGGATCCAGATCCACATTTTTCTCATTGGTATCTCCTCTATTTATGCATCTCTAAACCCTCATTTCCATTTTGGACTCCCCTTCATCTTTTTTTTGGGTCAAAAATTCTGCCTCACCCCTCCACCTTCTAAATCATTCCTAATATCAAATTAAAGTTGATTTGATGGTCAACGGTAGCTTTGTTCGGGAAGCTAGCAACTTCTAGATGCGAGATTCAATTTAGAGAGTTAGATTCTTTATTTTATGGTCTGAACAATTAGGCTTTGATGAAAGGTATTATCACTTGTTTGTATGTCTAATATGCTCATTTATGTCATACGATAGCTTGGTTAGAAATTGATATCACGAATCTACATACTGATGTATTATCTACGTTTAACGATAAAATATGGATATATATTCAAAAAAATTCATACTTGTATATAATAACATATAGTTCATGGTTAGTAACTTAAAAGAATTGTATTTCAATAATATTAAAAAGAAAATATTGATTTTTTTTGAAAGATTGATTTTAAAACACATACATAACTTTACAAAATATATGTATATTTATTTTATTAATAAATATACATTATATTTTCAAAAATAAATAAAAATTAATATATATGTAAATATCAAATCCGTATATAAATATTACACATACATAATTCTTTTTATTTATTTTACTATAAATACATACATACACACACAATCTAAATATATAAATATAAGTACTTAATAAAATTGTAGATATGTATCAAAGAGTTTTCAGAAAAAAATTAATTTTTTAAGATTTCCTAAGGAAATTTTAATTAAAAAACTATTTTTCTAAATCGAAAACTTTTTCAAGAAAATATTTATTTTTAAACCGTGCAAATATGTTAACATACACACATACATATTTTGTTAATTATTTATTCATACTAAAGCCTATATATATTTATATTTATACATATATGTATTTTTAATAATATTAATATATATATATAATATTTATATAAGTTAAAATAATAATAATATTGTGAAATATGTATATATATTTAACATTAATATATTAATATTAATTTGAAATATCAAGATATTTTATCATATAGATCTAGACATAAAATTCAAAATTTGAAATTGAAATTCAATTCTATATTCAAGTCACTTGTAACAATATTTACAATTACTTTATATTACAATTTCGATTATACATAGAAACACATACACATGCATAAGTATAAACAGTCATAATTTATAAACATTATTTAATATTATTTATAAAACTACTTGTGTGTGTGTGTGTATATATATATACATAAATTAGACAACACATATGTATATAGAGGGGCCAATATATCCGTTGCGGCGTAAATCCCAACATTTTTACATGGGCATGTTAAACCATGCACACGACTTACGTAGCACGTGCATGTACACATATACGTGTATATGATACACATATTGTACTATATAATATACAAACATGATAATAATTAAAACCTTATTTATAAATTAAATAAAATTGTTATTTTTTATAACAAATTTAGACTTCATGGGCCCATTAAAGATCCAAATGGAAGAATTTTTTTGAAATTTAATTATTTAGCCTATTGCATACTGGCAACGTTCCAACAATGGTATCGAAGCAAACAACCTATGTGGTCTAAATTAGTCATGTTACTGTTAACTAATAAACTCATAGCACAGTTAGTAGGGTGTCTAAGTAAGGTAATGTCTAAGTTAGATTATTGGTTAACCAAGTACCATGTCATACTTAGCTATCGGCCTGGTTTAAATAGTTATATGTGTCCATAGGTTGTCCATATTAGAAAATTCCTAATTTGAATTGGGTCTTGGGCTAATTTCAAAATAATCTTGAAAATAAAATAAAATTTTAATCTAAATGTTAAATTTAAAATAAAACACATACTGTAAAAGTTATAGTATAATTTATCAAAATGTTCGAAAATGTTATAAAATTAATTTAAAAAATATTATTTATTAATAAGATTAATCAAATAAATGGATTAATTAAATAAGTTAATCAATTAAACATATATACATGTATAATATATATATATATATAATGATATAGTTGTGTTGTCTAGAACTGTTTAAGGCAATATATGTATACATATGTGCATAAATGAATTTTTGAAATTAATAGAATTTAGTTAAAATTGTTATATTAAATAAATGAACTAAAAGTTAATTAATAAATTGAAATACATATAGGTAAGGCATATGTGTGTTACTATAAAGGTTATAGTATGTATATATATTTAATATAATATGTTATAATTAGATAATATAATAATTAGTTAAAGTGTTAATTAATTTAATAATCAAATAAGGTTAATTAATATAATGTTATACAAAAAATATTATATAAGTTAAATAAAGTATAAAAGTTATATAATAACAAAAATTATATAATATTAATGTATAAATGAAAGGTGGAACATTTAAGAAACCTAATTAGACTTGAGGAATAAATGCATACGTATAGTACATATACCATGATTTCTTATGTATCCGACACTTGAATCATGAGGGTATTTCATAAGAAATACACAATACCCAATTAAATATATTGAAGATTACAAATTCTTAATATAAATGTTGTCCTCTACCATTTATATATTAATAAATCACTTGCATACTCTCTGGCTGTTGAGCAAACTCAAGCTTGAGATTTATGTGTAGTATTATTAATATATTGACTAGACAATGTAAGACAACCATACGTATTTATTGAGTAAACTCAAGGTACATATACTACACTTAGCCTGTCGTGAAATGATAGGTACAAGCGAATAATTTCTTCCAATTTGTTCAGCAAACACAAGGTCGTAATGAGATTAGGACAAGGAATCATAGGTTAGGATTTTTATATGATAATAATCGATAAGGAGTTATCCATGGTTTATAGGGCCATGACTTGTTGAGAAAACGTAAGGTCAGAATCCCAAGACAAACAAGTCCTAAACTCACTAGTGATGTTGAAAAAAATTTATGTTACATTTCAGGGTTTGGAGAAACATAAAAGATTAGTAGGAGCCTTATTAGAAAATGAAATGGTAACAGCTGACCTTTCTAATTTTATAAGAACATCTGCTACATAAAATTATAACGATCTACATTGATAAATTTATGCAATTAGTATAATTGACAAAATGTATATTAATTAAAATATACAAATGACTAGAATTAATATTGACAAAAGGAAATATAAAATATACTTACCAATAAATTTTTGCATGTTGATGCATGCAAGAGCCTAATTATACAACCACTAAATATGTTCTTAACTTGGTCACTTTCTAGTTTACTTGCTCGAAACTATGTATTCTTTTCAATGAATTTTGAACTCTAAAAGCAACACAAGAATATAGATATTGGATCCATATATGATCATATATAAGTGCTATACGGTGAATGGTTAGAATTTGTAATGTACGAAACCTTGATGAAATTATTTCATTGAAATAAGCAAGCAAACTGTAGTTTGATATTTTATATTCAATATGATTGACTACAATCATATTCTTGTGTTGTCAAATGTAATCCTAGACCAAAGGCTATAAGATAGATCTATGAATTCAACCATTGAAATGTTAGTTTGAGAAGTTTACGTAAAGTGCAATTTATTCGATATCCTTAAAAGTTAATGATAGTGTTGATCCAAAAAATGGAACAACACCCCGGTTTGAGTTCGAAAGCACCAGCCCTGTTTTGACAGTGCAATATCACAGATAATAGGTATAGAAAATAGAACAGTAAGAGAAAGGAGATAGAGAATTCTTATTGTGGTTCGGCTATTAATAAAGCCTATGTCCACTTTATAGTTTTACTATAAACTGATTGTAGTTACAAGAAGTGTTTGATTACAAGGCTTTGATTATCCATAAGTAGATTGAATCCCTAGATTTGGAATTCACTGAAGAATCACAGTGAATTCCTCTGGAGACTATTGTGGGGAAGATAGAGAGTGAAGAATGTTTCCAGTAGAGCCTCAACATCTAGTGCGGAGCAGATCCTGTTTATGTTGCAGGTAGGGTGGTATTTATAGAGTTCGGAGATCTTCTGGTTCGGGCCTGTTTATCAACTGCTTGCAGGTAGCTAGAAAATGACCCATGGAGGACTTGGCATGCAATACAAGGCAAAACCATGGGCCATTGGTGACCCGACCCATGGTTACGGGTCGCTAGCGACTCGACCCATGGCCTATGGGTTGTTGGAGACGCACAGTCTTTGGGTCACAAGTGACCATAGACTTGGCTTGTTTACGAGCTAATGTCTTGGCCTCTTTCGTAGTATTCTTTGGTTGTCTAGTTTGAAGGTCTGAGGGGAGGCATGGGTCGGTGATGATCCAAGCACTTAGGATTATCTAGAGTTTGGAATTGGAGATGCTTTGATAATCGTTTATCATAGTTGCTTCGTTTTGATGGCAATTCACTTGCTGTTTATGCTCAGCTGTTGATTAGGCTGAAAGAATGTTGGCCCCTTGGTTTAATCGATCCTAGTTGTTACCTTAATAATATAACTTGGCTAACGTTCACTCTTTGCCTTAGCCTTTCTGGTTAAGTTCTAAACCATTCTGATAACAAGAGATTGTTCTGTCTGCCGTTGGATCATGCTATGTTAAAAACCTGGATAACGTTTGCCCCTTAGATTATGCCTTCGTTGAAAACAAGGCATGCTTTGGAAGTAAAATCTTATGAGTCTTCATTTCTTGAATTCTAGTTTGTGGTATGGAAGTTACCATGCAAAGTACGCTTTGACTGTTGAATTTTCGATGTGGATCATCAGAGTCCACCCCAGAATGTTGTTTAATTGACTGACTTCAGACGACTGTTCGTTTTTTGACTTCAATCTGACTTTCGATTCCTGGTATTGATGATTCTATCTTTTATTTTTAGTTTACACAAAGATTTAGGCTAGTAAGTGGGTGCATGATGTACGTTTGGAGTTTTCCTATGTAGTTTTGATTTGACTGGCGTTGAAGCTATGTTTTGTCTGGAAAGATCGTACGCCTTTCTGGAGCGAAGTCTTGCTCTTTGCCTTCAGCTTCTTCCATTCAAGAATTTGGTTAAGATCTTGTAGATGTTTTTGAATTTCAATGCGGCAATTTATTCCAAAATTGGATATAGGGGATGATCCAATCGTATCGCTCTTCATATTTTTGTATTCTAGTGATCTTAAAAAAAAAAGCTTACCGCGTCGTTTCAAACAATGGCTTCGTTATCGATTGTTGGTCGATAACGGGAAGTATGGAAGAGATAATTTTAAAGGAAGATATGAATTGTTTTTCAAATTCAAGCAAGCTAGCTACACTGGATTGTTTTTTTGCAGCATTCAGGATATTGGACTTCTCTTATGTATTTAACACTCTACACCTACCTCAGTCAACGCTCGAGATCTAATTGGTCAACATACATCGAATTCCCTTAGATTTTGGGCGTTGGTTATACGAGGACATTATTTAAAGCAAAACATACCCGACAGTGTGGAATGCTAGGTTTTGTCATTGAAAATAACTCTTCGATCATCTAATCTTTAGTCCGACGAAGTTTTCCTTCATAACCTAGGCTTCGCTTATTATCCCTATCATATTGGGATGATTGATTATAGTTAAATTTCTAGGCCCCGTTGCACATGCAGAGTTGTAGTCGAAGTTCGATCGGGCATAGCTTTAGTCTTTTGAAAATAGTGCATGAGTTATTAGATTGCAAATACCCTTCCTTTGTGGTTATTGGAATTCGATCTGCATGCTAGCATCTATCTCAGAGGACTACTGGCTTAATTTCTCGGCTTTGAGAATTGCTTTTTATCGACTTATGAAGTAGCTTGGTTTACTTAACTCTGTAGCTAATCCCCACTTATGCTCAATTGAGTTCGTTTTAATAAAGTGTTAATGTAAATGCCTTGGTCCGTAGGGCTGACTACATTGACTACTGAACGAACATATTTTCGATGACTAGGTCTCCTAAGTGATAAGTTCGATTGCCCTAGTTTGATTGACACGGTAGCTCCTATCATCGGGAATTAGCGACTTTGTTGCTTGATACCAAGATCTGAGTTCTATAATGACGTCAGTATGTACCAGACAAATGCGTTTCTAGCACCTTTTGGTAAAGCAAATTCTTCTGAGTCTGATGCTGAGATCCTAATCATGTGTTTGTTTCTATCTTCGAAAACCCATACTTGGATGACCCAACTCCGTGGATTTTTCCTTGATGTTATGAATTTTTAGATAGCATGAGATGCTAGAAGGTAGGGCTGAAGATTCAATCGTACTCTCGCTTTTGTTTCTGAAAGCCAATGTATCGATGGTTTCATATTGGGCTTTCTTCTCAACATCACCAAACTTGGGTAATGGACTATTCCTACCGGTTAAAACCAAATGATCTTGTCAGACCGTAATTACGTCATCAATCCTTCTCGTCATTTCCAGACTGTGAGCGACGGTTGATTTTTGTACATTAAACCCTTCATTTTCTTCATTGGCGATTTTGTTGCTGGAATACCCTGTTTTGTGATATAGAACTATTATCTAACCAATCTCGTGGTTATTTGTGTTTCGATTTTTGAAACATTTCTTTCGATCAAAAAACTGTGCTTCTGTCCCTTCTAGAGGGACTAGCTACTTTGAATGTCTGTATTTGGGTGATTGTAAGAGATGGAGATCTGTGGGTCAAATTGCTCAATTGCCCCCAGTTTGGCTCTCACTCCCCTTCTAGAATTGAGGAAGTCTGGGAATTTTATTTATGTCCTTCCATGATTGCTCCCACTTGTCCTTGGATATACATGTTGTTCTTGGTTTTTGATGTTGTTACAGAAGTTTCGTTCATATGTCAATTTCCGTCTTTGATAATTGATTACCTAGCCGCTTGGTTCCAAGCAACATTTCCTTGAGGCCGCCTATCTTTTCGCCATGTCTAAAATTCTTTCTAAGTTGAATTTAGGAAATTTAGTTGTGCACCAGCTTTCATCCTTAGAAATTAGTATAAGGGAAATTTACTCCTGGGATTTCCTTTCGACACTGCTTTATTCATGTGCAGTGGCTGATTCCTATGATGAAAGGTCAAACCATCCAACTGACCTATGAAAGGATAAGTCTTTCGGACATTGCCTATCATTTGGTAATAGTAGTTTTCTGAAGAGAATGTGGAAACTTAGTTGAGGACCAGTTTCTATCTCCAAAAGCTAGTGCATCGATGGTCCACTGTGATGAGTGTTTCTCATCAGCCCTGTAGATTAAAGTTTTGCTGGCATTACCAGGGCAATATCGGTACTTAATGAGTAGAATGTTTCTCAAAGTTTCCGAGGCAACACCGGTACTTAGGAAATAGAAATTTTCCAGGTGTTGCTAAGGCAACACCAGTACTTAAAAGATAAAAGAATGGCCTTAACGTTGGTGAGGCAACACCAACACTCAAGAGGCTGCGAACGATTTTCCCTGTCGATTCGGCGGTGTTCTTAATCTTGTTGGGTATTAGTTTCGATCTTCGAAAACTCGCCTTGGATGATTGTATTATGGAAGTATTTTCTAAGTGCTGCTTATCTTCAGGAAGTGTTAAAGTCACGCTGCTGAGGATTAAATTATTCATCCGATCCTGTAGAGTTGAGTAGATTCCCTTCAACACAATGTGGACGTTTCTCAACGTTGCTTAAATTTAGGATATACCACATTATGGAAGGGTAAAGTCATGCTCGACCGCTTCCGCAATTATTCTTATTCTTGAAAAATCGAACTTCCTCCAACCTGTCTTTATTATGAACTGACGACTATTAACGGAACCCTTCAATTCTATGTGTGAAACTCCAGTTTCTTACAAACACTTGAAATTGTGGCGCAAGTCATCGCATTACCCCTTGTACGATCATGTTCATTCCTATACTGATCATGGACCGGTAGGGTTCGGTAGTGTTTATCTTGAATCCGTGGCACTTATCCTTGCTTGTTTCAGGCCATATGTATTGTTGTGAATATCAACCTTATTTGTTTGGTCCAATCTTCAAAAATCAATGGTTTAGTTGCTCGATTTTGAGCGTTCTCTCCTTCCCATGGTCTATCATCGAATAACAGCTAGTTTTTTTGTAAGTTAGCATTTGAGACCTCATTTGAGTACCTACTTCTATCTTTGGAAGCGGGTGCATTGATGATTTAATCCTAGAAATTCTTTCTGTCACCATCTACCTCTACGATGGTAAATTCCATCTTTAATTGCAAGTTGGAGTGATCTTTTATCCTGACCAAGCATTAGAGTGTTATGTGCCCCTCAGTCCACAGGGCAGATTATTCTGAGCAATTAATGTGAGACTTGATGTTTTGGGCGACTCCTCAGATGCCCCCAGTCAAAGGTACATCGGGGCTCCTATCCCTAGAAACTCGTGACTTCTCCTTAGATGCCCCCAGTCAAAGGTATGTTGCAGCTCCTATCTCTAGGAAGTCGTGGCTTAGGTGTCTTGAATTTTGACAAATTGTACATTACTTTGGCCAAGGACCATAATTCTTTGCTGACTTCTTGGTTTGTGAGCTTTGCGGCACTACCGAAGCAATGTCGGTTCTTTCGGGTAGTGGGAGTCGATTCGTATTAATCGAAGTGTGCCATTTTTGAGAGTGCTGGCTTAAGAAATGCACGGCTTTTGAGAGTGCATGGCTTATGGGATCGGTACGATCCATCGACCCGAGACGGTTTGGAACCTGTTAACGTTGCCATTGCAGAGTTTGCTGATATTACTAGCAGCGACACCACTTCCAAAATGAGGTAGAAACTGCAAACAAAGAGTGAAAAGGGGAACAACTGAAAGAAGCAATGAGAAGCTCGTGAGTAGACCGATTTGGCCTTTGTTATTTTTGATTCATTTTGTTCAAGTGCGAGGTCTGCACTTTGTGTCCTGATTGTACAATCTGTATTTTCTCTTTATTGGCCGTTGTTGTGTGGGTATGACCCCTCACATATTGTTCCTATGTACATAAAATCTTAAGCAATACAATGATATTTTGATTATATTTTCGTCTATCAATTCGTGTATGCTCTGTGTGCTCGTGCTAGTTTCATTAATTTCGAGTTCTATAACGAAACTTAGAGGTTAACAACACTTTAGTTTAATAATTTCTAAGACTTAGAATTTTTTTTAAAAATTTTTCTTTGGAAATTCATACATCTTTGGGTTAGAACTTGTGAACTTATCGTTGTTTGGAGTGACAGGACCTGTGAGCTTTTTGTATTGTGTGATTCTATCTTGATACAGCTGTATGCCCCCAATTTATAGGGTTGTTTACTTCAAACAATTCTCATATATCTGGTAGCTTAGGGTTTATATAACCTCCATTGAAAATTTATTTAAGTCATGACCTAATTTTTCTTTCTTTGGAAGTTTTGCGACCTTAGCACGTACTCTCAGTTTCCGGCATGGGCCATTATTGTCAATCATGGAGTGCCTTCCTTCTGGCACCAATTATTGCTGACTTCAAGTGTTGGGTTTCTCATGCTTCTCGCCGTTGCCAATCTTCGAGCGAAATGAGAAGTTGGTTTTTGATGTTCATCGGCTTTGCCTATCTTCGGCAAAGTATGGAGTTCATTTCTAATTGTTGCCGGCGCTGCCTATCTCCGGGCGATTTGCAAGGAATTTGTTTTCGGTGCTCCTCGGTGTTGACCATCTCCGGGCAACATGAGAAGTTTGAATTTAGAGTTCATCGACGTTGCCTATCTTTGGGGAATGCAAGAAACATGAATTTAGAGTTCCTCGATGTTGCCTATCTCTAGGATATGTGAGAAACTTATGTCCTGATTTTCTCGACGTCGCCTATCTCTGGGCGGTGCAAGAAACTTGAATCTAGGGCTCCTTGGCGTAACCTATCTCTGAGAAACAAAAGAAGCTTGCGTCAAGAGTTCCTCAACGTCACCTATCTTCGGGTGATGCGATAAACTTTAATATGGGGCTCCTCGGCATTGCCTATCTCCGGATAACGTAAGAAGCTTGCGTCATGAGTTCCTCTGCGTTCGCCTATCTTCGGGCGATGTGAGAAACTTGAATCTGAGGCTCCTTCGCGTTGCCTATCTCCAGGCAATGCAAGAAGCTTACGTCGAGAGTTCCTCGGCGTCGCCTATCTCTAGGCAATGTGAGAAACTTGAATTTAGGGTTCCTCGGCATTGCCTAACTCTGGTCAATGTGAGAAACTTTCATATGGGGTTTTGGTCCTTTTCGATGTTGCCGGAGCAACACCGGTTTTTAGAAGGCAAGGATTGGGTTCGTCGATCCAATGGTTTGAGTCGATTTGATCCTATTGACTTAATAGGTTGCTTGTGTGAACGCAATTCTATTGGTTCAAGAAGCTAAACAATTTTTGGTTCACGTGACCATGGATCGGATGACCCATCCGTGTTTCTGGAAGATGTGCATGTCCAAACAGATTAGGTTGTCATCGTAGAAAGATCTATAGCCGACTATATGAAGATGGATTGAGGAAAAGGCTATGGGAGTTCAGGGCATGAATTTTAGCTCTTGGTCCAAACAACCTTTAGAGAAAGGGTCTTTGATCGACATATGGTCTAAGAGAAGAAGAATAGTCACCAAGGGCGATAATATAGTAGTTGGAAAGAAGTAGGAAAGTATTATGCTAGTATTTTGTTTAATTCACTAGCTAAATCATTAAGTCCGCGATTATCAAAATGGCAGAATTTCGATCGGGATAACAAAAATGTGGTATGATTAGTACCGGCCTTTCTTATTGCAATTTAAGTGTGTGCGGTGCCCCATATTCCACAGGGCTGTTTGCATGCTTGAACTGTATCCACAGTCTCTCTACAGCCCGTTCAGTTGCCTCCAGTCAAGTGGATGCAGTTCTCCAAGGTGCCGAATCTTGGCTTGATTTAAGTTGACCTTTGACTAATCAAAGATCAGTTTAGTTTTGGTTAAGTTTCTTCAAGAGATTTTGAAGCTCTAGAATTTATCACTATTTGTCTCATTGGTCGTTGTAAGCGATTCCATTAATTTTACGGAGTGACTAGTATGATTGTCGATTTGTGGCCAAGTGCATGACTTGACTTCGTTGACTTTGGTAAGCTCTGGATCTGATGACCGCTGATCTACTGGTTTGCCTTCACGACGCTTTGGTTCGTGAAAGACCTTCGCATTCGCTAAGGATTTTTTGGATCGGATGACCACTGATCTATTGGTGCACCTTCACAACGCTCTAGTTCCTGAAGGACCTTCGCATTCGTGAAGGTTTTTTTTGGATCAGATGATCGTTGATCTATTGGTGCACCTTCACGACGCTCTATTGGTCAACTCAATATTGGCCTGGATATGTTGGTGTAGTTGTTGGCGGCTATTCACTAGTTCTCTTATCAAAGTTTGGAAATAAGCTCTTGTGATGAATTCATTTATGAGTATTGGTAGCCACAGGCTATAGATTTTGATCAACTCGTGGGCTACTAGCTTCTTTATTCCCTTCAGCAATATGAGAAGTAAAACTAGTATGTCTAACCACGGCTTACAATCTGCTTTGAGGAATTGGGGAAGACATCTTCATTTGATGGCATTCATTGCTTTTGGAGGAACCCGCGTGCCATTCTTGCTTCATGAGGTAGTGTCAGGGGTTGTATTTCCATAGTACACTGACATGGTCAGAATGTTGAATTTTCACTAGAAATTTTGCATGTAGAATGGTTTCAATGAATAGGTCTCGACTGGGAAAGATATTCCAATCGTCATTATTAGGTCCATTTTTTAGCTATGGGGTCTTGCAATACCGATGAATGATGAATGCATGATTGTCCAACATTTGAGTGGTTGGTAACGTCGATTGGACAGTGAGTTGCTTAAGATGGGCTCATAGATTGGTGATTGTCCCACACTTTCATCTAGGCTCGAGACCCATATAGGGCAATAAGGAAGTCCTCTTAAGGTTGTATGCCATGCATCTAGTCATACGAAGACGGCATGATCAAGATGTGGGTATTTGAAGATGGTTCGGTGGTGACTAGCTATGCTTTCAGTTGGAAGGGCAGCCAGAATAGGGCAGTTGTCACATTAGCCATTGTACCGTAGGTGTCAACTCAGGCATTTGAAAGCTGGTCAGTTAGGGGAAGATACAATCTACCTTGGAAGAATGTAAGCTGGTCAATTGGCGTATTTTCTTGGTTCTCCGGCCTCTGGGAGCAACGTTTGAGTAATAGTTCTTTCATTAAGTTGAGTTTTGGATTATACCCAATTTTTTGTTGAAATTTCATATTATTCTCAGTAATGGAAGTTGTATCGATACAAACCAAGCTAACTGTGGATCGCTAGGCTATGGATCACTAGGCAATGGGTCGCTGGGCTATGGGACGCCGTGCTATTGATCGTTGGTCTATTGATCGCTAGGCTATGGGTCGCTGGGCTATGGATCGCCAAGCTATGGATTGCTATCGATCCATAGCTTCTGGCTTAAAGGCGACCGGGTAAAATAGTATGGATCGCTAGTGAACCATAGTATATGGATTGCTAGCGACCCATGTTCTTGGTTGATTTTAGTACTTTGTATTTTGGAATTTATGGCGATCCGATGAAAATGCATGGATCGCTAGCGACCCATAGTGCATGGATCGCCAGCGACCCAAGTGCTTAGATAATTTTTTAGTTTTTGCCTTTAGGATCGCACACTATCTCATGCTGATGTTCTCCATCACCTAGCGTGTGTTTACTTGTTTTTCTTCAATCCTTCTTGGCTTGTTCTTCTGTTCTCAACAGAAAATCTTCTAAGGAGAGAATAAGAATCTAAATTCTAGACCTATCAATCCAAAGTAGATAGCTAGATGTAGAATCTAGATTGAAAGTGGAGATCTAATTCTGGATCTATGCAATCTAAAGTAGATAGTTAGATCTGGATCCTGGGTTGTATTTCTGAATGAAAGCACCAAAATGTAGACCCAAATAATGGACCAACTCCCTGGTTTGAGTTTGAAAGCACCAGCCCTGTTATGATAGGGCAATATCACAGATAACATGTATAAAAATAGAACAGTAAAAGGAAGGAGGCAGAGAATTTTTATAGTGATTCGGCTGTTAGTTAAGCCTACATCTGCTTTATAGTTTTAATGTAGACTGATTGCTGTTACAAGAAGTGTTTGATTACAAGGCTTTGATTATTCTTAGGTAGATTGAATTCCTACAGTTGGAATTCACTGGAGAATCAGAGTGAATTCCTCTGGAAACTATTGTGGGAAAGATAGAGAGCGAAGAATGTTTCCAACAGAGCTTCAACATCTAGTTCGGAGCGAATCCTCTTTATGTTGCAGGTAGAGTGATATTTATAGAGTTCAGAGATCTTTGGGCTGGGCATGTCTATCAACTGCTTGTAGGTAGGTAGGAGACAACCCATGGAGGACTTGGCACGCAATACAAGGCAGAACCCTGGATCGATGGCAACCCATGACCTATGGGTCGCTGCCGACCCGACACATGGCTATGGGTCGTTTGTGGCCCATATTTGCGACCCGGCCCATGGCTTATGGGTCGCTAGCGACCCATAGTTTATGGGCCCCTAGCGACCCATAGACTTGGCTTGTTTGCGAGCCAATGTCTTGGCCTCATTCGTAGTATTCTGCGGTTGTCTAATTCGATAGTCTGAGGGGAGGCATGGTTCGGTGATGATCCAAGCACTTAGGATTATCTGGAGTCTGGAATTTGAGATGCTATAATAATCTTTTATCATAGTGCTTCATTTTGATGGCCATTCACTTGTTGTTTGTGCTCAGCTGCCGATTGGGATGAAAGAATGCTGGACCCTTAGTTTAGTCGATCCTAGTCGTTGCTTCAGTAATATAGCTTAGCTAATGTTCACTTCTTGCCTTAGCTTTTCTAGTTAAGTTCTTAACCATTTCGATAAAAAGAGATTGTTCTGTCTGCTGTTGGATCCTACTGGGTTGAAAACTCGAATAACAGATACCTAAATGCACTTTTGTAAAGAGTTCATTGTGATATTATAGTAAGGATTCCCTTAGAATGGTTCAACCATTTAAAAAAGAAACTGAATGTATAAGAATGGATGTAATCTAAGGCATAGTTGGAATAAAGAGTGTGAGTGGTTACTTCTGCTTCATAATGAACATCAGAAACGAGAATTGTAAAATAACAGTTAATACTTAACATTGGAACGTGAAATATAATTTATCCCCAAAATGTATTTTTCACATAGAAAATTATTTTCTATGAAGTTTATTTCTTTGAATTTGAGATGCTTGATCTAAAAATTGTTGACTGTAAACGAGTTATAGTAAATGAAATAAATAACCAATATTATATAGGTAAATAGAGCTTCGTACTTCATATGCAATTATAGTAATGGTGGAAATAATGGAAGCATGCAATATAACACTTACTGATCGCATCAAGTTATGAAAATTGTATTCGTATAACACACTAAACATTATCTATCAAATAATAACCGTTTTTCAGTGTTGACTAAAAAATAGACATAGTTTTATTTCAATGTGAATATTATGAATATTTGTTATAAAATTAAACTAGAATAATTGTTTTTGTTATGCATTGGAAAATGCAGAAGTATCTTAAATTATTTGGAATTATTTTGGAATTATGAACTAAGCCAAAGTTTAGACAAATAATTCTATTGGGTATACGATTACGAATAATATGATATCGGTGATCCAAAAACAAGGGGCAAAGTACTCGTTTAGTCAATGCGTGATAAGAGTTGATGAACTCTACGGATTGATACACATAGATTCATGGAATCACAATTCTATTAATACCAAAATAGTTTCACATACTTTGTTATATTCATAGATGAGTTATCATCGACATGGACATATGTATTTGATACACAAATAGTATTTCTATGAAAAGCTCATGGAGTATAAAGTAGAAGTAAATAAAATAACATGCAATAGAAAATGAAATTGATTTAATTTGATCGAATATTTAAGTATATTGGACTGAGTTCCGAACATACCTAAAATGAATAAAGATCCAGTCTCAAAAGCCAATCTTCCTTATAATACATCAAAATGTATCAATAAGGGGTAATCAAACTTTGTTAAACAAAGTATGATTAATGGCAAGTGAAGTTGAGTTAACTTCTTTCTACAAGGTCTTATACTTAATAGTAGTACACGAGTTTAAAATTTATTTCATCTAAAGAAACGTTTACAAAATAATACAAGATAAGGGTTTATTAGAAACCCCAACATATCCTAAGCCAAAGAGTTGGTATGTTGTGCGAGTTGAAAGACTACATGTAATAATTGCACATAAGGGATCTTGTATGAATCACCCAAAAAGAATTTTGAGACCAAAAGTCATTAGATGACTAACTTATATTTTCAACATAAGTGTCACAAACTAAAACCAAATCAATATTATATATAAAGAAATTCATAATGTGTTTATGAATACCTATTCCTTTACACCAAGGAACAATTATTGTTTCAAAAGTACCAACATCATAGTAAAGGAATTTCTTTTAGAAATTAACGGTAGTAAAATGGATTTGAATACGATCTAAAAGTAAAATTGATTGCGTAGGATGAAATGAAATAAACCTAACCTAAATGAACACATCATATTATAATGTTGTTACCAAAATTGGTCACTAGCACCCAAGAATAGTTTGTGCAGAGAGATTAATGAGGATTGTAAATTAAAACTGAGGAATATATGCAACACTAACAACGGAAACAAGAGCACCAGAATTATAGTGCTTTGATGTAACTACCTACGTCCACTGTTATTGTAATCTTTATTGCCATTCATAAATACTTAAATACAGGTACAATCCATAATCGAACAACTTGAATACAAGTTTTAGACAAAAGAAAGCAAGTGTAGAAAATGGCAGAGTCTCTCTAGAGTTCTCGAAAAAAGGTCCCATCAACTATACCCCTATCTCTCTATTTATAGATGAAGATAGGCTAGATGCCCTGTGCAGGCCTAAGACCAAGGTGTCTCGGCCTATATATGGCATTCTCGAGTTGGTCGGACCAGGTATACCGAATGACTCTAGGCCGATCGACGAATGCCGAACCAGTATGGCTGAACGGTTTATTTAGCAAACGAATCGAAGCAAATTCTCAAGGAACTCGGAGCAATGATAGGAGTGACTTGAAATCAGAAAGTATGTTCGTACCATCTGTTGCAAACTTGCTAATTCTCCTCCTTGCTTGCAGAACCGCTACGACCGACCCATAGGCGACAAACTACCAAGACCGACCCACAATGGATGAACCACTCCTACCCTTCTTCCGTGGCCGAGCCGACCATGCCGAATCACACATGCCGACCCATTCTTGTTGGTCCACACGTGAATGCCGAACCGCATACATCAGTCATCCTGAGGTCGACCCAGTCCACACCGAACCATAAACGCTAAACCGACCCAGACTGAACCATCAAGGCCGAACATAATGACCAACCCAGTCATGTCGTGCCACCCATGCTGGTTATTCTGAATCCGCGCTCATCCTTGCCGATCCCACGAGGCTGATCCATTAAACAATATAAGTAGGTCGAATCACACCCAGCGAGCCATACTTACCGGACCATACCTATAGAGCCACACATACATACCGAACCACGCATACTTGCTGAACTTCCTAGATTGGATCAATTCCTTATATCTCCAACCTATCCTTGGCTCGGGTCTTGCCTAGGTTCAATCAAAATCCCTACAACTATCACCTTGTAGTTGGGCCATGCACTGGAGACAAGCTTCCGTTTGATGACATATAGTCCTTCCCAGATTCATATGTGTCGAGATTGGAAAAACTCGCTTCAAAACCAGATCACCCACATCAAAGACCCTCGGTCGAACCTTTTCATTATAATATCAAGCAACTCGTTGCGTACATGCGGTCGCTCTTAAGTCAGCTTTTTGTTGTTTTTCGTTGACAAAGTCCAGCGATTCCGGTTAGAGATCCTGGTTCATCTTAGGACCATAATGAGTCAATCAGTGAGAGGGAACTTCAAGCTCCACGAGTATAACGGCTTCAGTGCCGTATGCCAAGGTGAATGGAGTGTAGCAAGTCGTGGACTTGTGGGTGATTCTGTAAGCCTAGAGTGCTGTGAAAGCTCATCCACCTACTTACCTCTAGCCTTCTCCATACGTTTTGTCAATATGGACTTTATTATTTTATTTACGGCTTCAACTTGTCCATTGGCTTTTGGGTGGGCAACTACTGCAAATATTTTTTTCAATACAATATTTTTGGCAGAATTCTTTGAATTACCTACTCTCGAACTGAGTTCCGTTGTCTGTGATGATAGTTTATGTGAGGCCAAAATGGCATATAATGTTTCGTACAACGAAATTGATGACCTTCTTGGTGGTGATCGTAGCTAAGGGCTATGCTTCTGCCTACTTGGTGAAATAATCAACCGCAACAATTGCATATATCTCACCACCTTTGGAGATCGGCAAGAAGCCAATTATATCGATCCCTCATATTACAAATGGATAAGGACTGAGTGAGTTCTGTCGACAGAACTCTTGGGATCTTCGCATACTTTTGACATTTGTCGCATCTTCTTACATAGTCTGCGGCATCTCGATTCACAGTTGGTCAATAATATCCATAACGGAGGATCTTTTTGGACAGTGTCTGCCCTCCAGTATGGTCTCTATATCTCGTTCATGAACTTCTTTCAAGACCTGCTTTATCTCATCATGTGCGAAGCACCGAAGTAAGGGAACCGAGAATCCTTTCCAATACATTATTCCATCTTTCATTATATACCACGAGGCTTTGCGAATGACTTGTCATCTTTTATTCTATCTCTCGGGCAAAGTCCCTTGTAGTAGGTATTGTTTGAATGGGGTTATCCAGACTCCCTCTCGGTTTCTATTTCTAACACAACATCCACTTCCATTCCGTTTATACTCGGGGCATGTAAGATTTCGACGGGAACTAAGCCCATCTATTGTGCATCACCAGAAATTGTGAATTTTGCCAATAAATCGGCTTCCCCATTCTGTTCACGCGGGATATGTGAAATACCATAGTATTCAAAGTCCGTCAATAGTTCCTGGACCCCAGCAAGATACGAGGAAAGTCTCCACCCCTTTTCTTGGTAGGTCCCCGTACTTGATACACCACCAATCGTGAGTCACAAAAGATATCAACCGATTTTCCTTCGAGTTCTCTGGTAAGTTTTGAGTCAGCAATCAATGCTTCATATTCGGCTTCGTTATTTGTAGCTAGGAGATCGAGTTTCAAAGCATAACAAATTGATCGTTTTTCGAGAGGTAAAGAATAACAACAGCCTAAGAACAATGGTCATTGGATGCCCCATTGGTGTATAGTTTCCATCGAATGGGGGAATTACATCACTAATACGTGGCTCGTCTGATATGGCAAATTCTACAATGAAGTCTAATAGCGCTTACCCTTGGATAGCTCTCCGTGGCAAGTAAGTGATATCGAATTGACTCAACTCAATGTTCCATTTAGGCAACTGTCCTAAGGTTTCTAGTCATTGGAGCATCTGCCATAGAGGTTGATCGGTATAGACACTTCGAGTGTGTTTGAAAGTACGGACGGAGCTTGCCTGATGCAATCACCAAGGAGTAGGCTAGCTTTTCAATATTGGGATAATTTCTTTCTATCCCCATTAAACATTTACGGACATAGTACACTGGCTTTTGAATTCAATTCTCTTCACGAACTAAGGCTGTGCTGATGGCGTGCTGGGACACGACCACGTATACATATAACCCTTCATGGTCTACAGGCTTTGACAGAATTGGGGGACTCTCCAAGTGTCTCACCAGAGCTTGGAATGCATCCTCACAGTCTAACGTCCATTCAAAATTTCTCTTCCCTTTCCTTATCACTTCGAAGAAAGGAATGCATTTGTCGGTTGCTCTAGATATGAATCGACTCAACATGAGGACTTTTCCATTTAGGCTTTGTACTTGCTTTATAGTTCTGGCAATTGTATGCCTCGGATAGCCTGAATCTTTTTTGGGTTAGCTTCAATTTCTCACACATTGACAATAAAATCCAAAAACTTTCCTCATGCAACACCAAAGGAACACTTCAGTGGATTAAGTTTCATTCCATAGCATCTGAATATATCAAATATATCCGCTAAGTCTCGAATGTGGTCGTTTAACTACCGTGGCTTCACAAGCATGTCATACACATAGACTTTCATTGTTCTACCAATTTGGTCTTTATACATCTGATTTACCAAATGTTGATACGTCGCTCCTACGTTCTTCAACCCAAAAGGCATCACTACATAACAATACAGCCAAACGTCCTTGACAAAACTAGTGTGCTCCTGATTTGGAATGTGCATCGGGATTTGATTGTATCCTGAATACGCATTCATGAATGACAATAACTCGTGTCCTGCTGTTGAGTTGACCAGCTGGTAATTTTTGGGTAGGAGGAAACTATCCTTAGGGCATACCTTGTTCAGGTTTGAGTACTCAACATAGGTCCTCCATTCCCCATTCTCTGTTCTCACTAGCACGGGGTTAGATACCCATTCAGGGTAGAGGGCGTTGCAGACGAACCCATTGGCTTCATTACAAAAGAAATGCCAGTTAGGCAGTGCTTTTGATCGAATCAAATGGAATTAGGCAGTGCTTTGGGCCGTATCAAATTTTGGCGTGGTTAAAAATTTGATACGGCCCAAAGCGGTATCAAATTGATGAATTTGATACGGCTCAAAGAACTGCCTAATTCATGAATTTGATATGGCTATGGGCCGTATCAAATTCATCAATTTGATACGGCTTTGAGCCGTATCAAATTAATGTATTAAAGTAAAAAAATAATGCATTGCTCTCTATTTATACATTTTATCTTTTGTTCACTTGTGTCATTTGTTCTTTGTTTCTTGTGTTGTTCATATAAAAAAATTATGCATTTCCATTCTCATTTGTGCATTGCATCTTGCTATTACTGTTGCTCTTCAATTTATCTGTTTTATTTTCCTTTCAACTCAAACTTACAGGGCATTTCAATCAATATTCAATTCTCTGTTTAAAAAAAAAAGAATGAACTACTACACATTTCAAAACCACATATCTCTGGTTACAAGTCTTCTTCTCTGTTAAATAACTTGATTGTGCATATTATTATTTCTATTGCCTGAAACTACCTCTGCCCACCTACTATTACAATTGCATTTTGTTCAACTTATTCAACTACACAGCAACTATTACATTTTTTTCAATTCATTTACAATTGCATTAGAATTACATTTCATTTACAATTGCAGGAACAACTCCATCACTACACACCTCCACCATTGCACATCCCCATAACTGTACTTCCCTACATCCTCTAACTTCCATCACCAAACATCGAACCAAACTGTAGCCTGCGACCAAGCAACACCATACCCTTCACTGACTTTCACCTGCTTTTCCTCCTGGCTTTCTTCAACCAGCAACCTCTGCAACAAACTTTCACTACTTCATTTCCCAAATCAACTTCATCATCACAATCCCTTGCCTCATCCTATTCAAACATCATCCATCTTCAACACTGCCACCACTTCAACAACTTTACACTGCATAAAGAAACCACTATCACAAAACTTCACCACTGTAATACCTCATCATACATCTCTAACATCCTCAACAAACAACTACTTCACAAACAAACATCACTGCCACACTCCATCACTGACCTGCATTATGCCTACAACTTCTTTGCTGCATCATCACAAACAAGACATCATACAATCAACTTTACATTCATCTCCAAACAAACAAACCTGAAAACCATTACATACAACCCTGCCTGCTCATCCTCCATCAACCAACAATCAAACATATCACAGCTTCTACATCTCTCCTCCCTTACCATCATCATTACCACAACCCTCCCTAACCTTCCTACAGCTTCTTCACCCACATCCTCCTCGTCACCAAACTACACTTCCACCACCACTTCATACTACCACCCAAACAACATCATCCCACTAGTTCCAATCCAAAACCACTACCTCGTCATCATTCCATCAACTGCACTCTATCATCATCCTCAACAAACCAACAACTCACCTCCTCCTTCTACTGCCTCCTTCACTAACCTTCCCCAACTCTGATCTCAACCAGCAACCGACCAACCCAAAACCATTAGCTGCTTCACCACATCACACTTCAGTCAATCAACAGCCACCACAAGCCTCTTGCATCAATATTCACTTCAACCTCCATTATCACTGCTTCCTTCCCCTTCATTCCCAAAACCCAAACCGAACACCAACCAACAACAACCCTTGCATCGCGACTTCCAACCACCTTCAAACCCACCACAACACTAGCAATCAAATTCATACTCAAAAAAATAAACCCTCGGCAACTAGCCTTCGCAACTCACCCTCACCAACAACCAGAACGTAATCCCCTATATTTCTTCCCGAACCACCGAGTTGTTCGAACCAAAAATCCAAACTTTCACCCAAAACCCTCAACCAATTGCAAGCTCCAACCATCTAATCCATTCCAACGCAAACTCGTTGCCTCCTTTTTCCCTGACTTGAACCAACCCACCACCGTCTTCCACCATTAGCATGTCTCAGCCACCGCCACCTTCAACCGCCTTCTCCTCATTTTCCACGTGCCGCCCTCAGCCCATCGTTTCCGTAGTCATCATTCTTGCTCGCTGATGAAACCTGTGCTACTAGAATTGAGATTTAGGGATTATGAGCAGGGCGTCATTTAATTTAGGGATTGTGTAATTTAGGGATGGAGCGAAATGAAAATAGTCCAGGAAATGAAAATTAGCGCGAGCAAAACGTAGTGATCCGCGGCCTTTCAAACGTAGGGTTAGATTTTAGGTGTTGTGGGGGGTGTGGATCGCAGAGGCAATTTGATACGACTCTGAGCCGTATCAAATTTGATACAGCTTAGAGCCGTATCAAATCTCCACTTCCTAGTGTGCCAAATTTGCTGTTTTAGTGTAGTGCTTTGAGTTTGTCCACCTCCTCTCTGATAGCAATAGAGCTCTCCTGGTCCATACCTCTCCTTTTTTGTTTCATTGGCACATACTTTGGGTCAGTGTTCAACATATGACTTGTGATGGCGGGAGAAATCCTACACTTATCAGAGTGGGTCAAAGCAAAAACATCTAAGGTTGCTTGAAGGAAATCCGTAAGATCCTCAGTTATCAAGGGGGTGAGTTGTGATCCAATCTTAAGCACCTATGATGGGTCATCATGGTTGACTGGAATGTCAATCGTCAGTTCAACTGGTGCTGCTTTAGACACATTGGGTTCTTCATCATCATCTCTTGGTTCTATGTCTCTGTAGATCTGACCCAGATGCCCGGACCAAGGCTCGAGCATTACTTGTCAATTTTCAGCAACATGGATACGGATAGAGTTGTCCACAATCTTACCCTTCTCTCTTTGCTGGGCCTCTCTCAACTCAGCCACATAAATGCACGACCAATCGCTTGATCACCATGCACAACACCAACTCCTCTATCCGTCGGAAATTTCAAGGTAAACTCTATGTGGCCAAAGCTTCCCTACCTCTACCAAGGCCGGTCGGCCCGTAAACACATTATACGGTTAATCAACATCCAAAACAACGAACGGTAGGATCCGTACCCTCCTACGTTCACCTTCTCCTAACTCAATTGGTAATTCTACAGAACATATTGCATCAGTGGCTACACCATTAAAACCGTGAGTACTGCTTTAGATGGTTTTAGATCATTTGCCTCTATCTTCATTTGGTCATACGCCTTTTTGAAAACAATATTCACAGAACTCCCACAATCAATTTGTATCCTTCTCACAAACACTGGCCCAATCGTGGATGAAATGACCATTGGGTCTATAGTGGGTGCCTCCACCTGGACAGCATCCTTGCTCCTGAATAATATATCATCTGTCATCATTCATTGCTGTTTCGCTGGAGTTCCATCTTCCGAGTTCGAGCAGCATTCGATATCCACATGTCTTAAGGAATTACATAGCATTCCATTTCTTGCCAAGTCTTGTCTGCTGGATAAGACCCACCGATTATCATGTGTATGATCAATCTACCTACGGTTCGAGCAAGTTCCTCAGGGTGACGTAGAGCCAGCTCACGACCGGGGTCGGACGTTCACTGTCCACCTTACTGCGAATTCTTAACAAACTGTTGTAACTTCTTTTGCCGAATCAGTTTTTCTATAGCATTATGGAGGTGTCTACATTCTTCAGTTTCATGCCCTTAGGTCTCGTGAAACCGGCAGTACTGCATATTCTATTTTTGTTCCTCAATGGATTCCTTTATGCTTGGCTTCCGGTATTGGAATGTATTACAATTTGATAAATGAATATTTTCTAGGGATGTGTTTAGAGGAGTGTATTCGTTATAAGTTGGGATCCTCGGTTTCCATTTTCCAGCTTCCCTCTTCCTTTCGGAATTTCCTTCTACATCTTCTAGACTACTCAGGCTTGTTTTGAACATTGACATAGACTTTTCCTAAGTTGTCGCCATCCTGTTTCACCTCAATGTTGCTTTGCACTGTCTCCTTGCCAGACCCTGGCGCACTACCTCGCCTCGTCCACCTAGCTTCCTCCTATCTCATGAATTGGTGCGCCTTTGAATAAAAACATTCCAGGGTTTTCGAAGGTTTTCCTGCCAGCCAATCACCAAACTCCGAATCCGGATCTACTCCACACATGACGGCCATAATAATAGCGTGGTCATTCGAGTTGCTAATTTCATTTGCAGCAATGTGAAATCTTTGCAAATATTCCTTCAACGACTCCCCTGGAGCCTGGATTACACTGGACAGAGACATCACATCCTTTAGGCGAGTGGTATGGATCCTAAATTGTTTACAAATTTCATTGCTAACTCATCAAACTTGGAGATCGACCATGGATGCAGTCTAGTGAGCCACATGGTGGCAATTCCTGACAAGGTTATTGGGAAACATCTACATTTGGTTGCATCATTTGCCCTGGTTGAGTCCATCATCCATTTGTATCTCATTACATGCTGTCAAGGATCGGTCTTCCCTACACAGGCTGGAATAGTCGGCATGCTGAACTTTCAAGGGCACTCAGCTTGTAGGATAGCATCTGTGAATGGAGTAAGACTCCTAGATGTGCCCCAATCATTGTTGGATAAACTCTGATTTTCCCTCATCGGCTGTCTAGCCATAGATGACAAATTCAGGGTCTAGATGAGAGGTGAAAATTTGGACTCCATCCTGCATGATCATCCCGGCTGTTGCCTCCTTGATCGGTGGTCTTCCAAACGAGTATCCCCAGCTTCATTGCATCCTTGGTTAGCCGGTCGGTCGGCTTCTACTCGTGCTCTCGATCCTAAGTTTCCTATTCCGACTTGAGTGCAATTTCCCAGGTGCAAGTGAGGGGCCATGGCTCTAGGTAGGGTACCAGAAGCTGTCCTGTTGGATTGATCTGTTACATTTATTTGCGCTGTTTCAATTCTATGGTGTCTACGCCTGGGATGTTCATCGGACGAAATAGAGCTATTAGACGACGAGTAGGAAGTAGGGCTTCCTCCAACACTCTAATGCTATTGTTGAGTAAGCTGAGTCATGAGATTGGCGTTAGCTTAAATTTGCTCGTTAAGCCGTCTCCTGCTTTTCACGAGTTCTCTCATCAGCTCATTGAATTCGGCCCTGGTGACAACTTCTGTTTGGTTCAGGACGGTGGCGGGTTCTGCACCTGCATTAGCTTGCTGATTGCTTGGTCCTACTTATTGGACACTTGCGGTCTCTTTAGCATCGACATTGTGGAAGGCGGATCTGGCGTGTGGCATTGACATCTTAGAGTTATCTGTAGGAATTCTGAGTAGGATTTGTGAACTTTAGAGAATAAACCTGGATCTCCTTTGGCAGACTTCATCAATCCAGTAGTGACAAAGTAGATCCTAACAGCCTGAGAATACTATTCTTAGTGAAAGCACCAAAATTGATCGCTAACACCCAAGAATAGATTTGTGTAGATAGACAAATGAAGATAGTAAACAGAGGAATATATGCAAAACTAACAACGGAAAAAAGAACACTAGAATTATAGTGGTTTGGCATGACTGCCTACGTCCACTGTTAATGTAATCTTTATTTCCTTTCACAAATACTTGAATACAGGTACAATCCGTAATCGAACAACTGGAATACAAGTTTTGGACAAAAGAAAGCTAGTGTAGAAAATGGTAGAGTCTCTCTGGAGTTCTCGAAAAAAGGTCCTTCAATTGTATCCCTACATTTCTATTTATAGATGAAGATAGGCTAGATGCCCTCTATAGGCCTTAGATCAAGGTGTCTCGGCACATGTATGGCAATCTCGAGTTGGTCGAACCGGGCATACCGAACGACTTTCAGCCGATCGATGATTGCCGAACCAGTATGGCTGAATGGTGGTCATTTAGCAAATGACTCGAAGCAAACTCTCAAGGAACTCAGGGCAATGATGGGAGTGACTCGAAGTCAGAAAGTATAGTTCGTACCATCCTGCAGCAAACTTGCTACTCTTGCCTTGCAGAACCACTGCGATCGACCTGTAGGCGACAAACTACCAAGACCGACCCATAATAGTCGAACCACTCCTACCCTACTTCCTTGGCCAAGCAGCCATGTCGAGTCATACGTGCCGACCCATCCTAGCCGATCCACATGTGAATACCGAAACGCATACTTCAGTTCTCCTGAGGCCGACTCAGTCCACACCGAACCATCAACGCTGAACCTACCAAGGTTGAACCATCAAGGCCGAACCTAATGACCAACCCAGTCATGCCGAGCCATCCATGCTAGTTGTTTTGAATGCGAACTCATCCTGGCCGTTCCTACGAGGCCAATCCATCAAACCATATAAGTAGGCCAAACCACACCTAGCAAGCCATACTTACTGAACCATATCTACCGAGCCACACATACATACCGAACCTCGCATACATGCTCAACTGCCAAGATTGAATCAATTCCTTATATCTCCAATCTATCCCTGGCTCGGGTCTTGCCTAGACTCAATCAAAGCCCCTGCAACTATCACCTTGTAGCCGAGCCATGCAACCGGGTAACAAGCATTTAGTAAGTATTCTGACATATTAAAGAGAAACCGTGAGTTTATATAAATATCGAGAGTAGATAATCCTCAGTTGTTAATTGAACCATTAAGATTATTGACTCTTCCATATGGTATTACACACAAATTCAAAAGAATTCAAAGTACATTATCAAAATATGATTTTGGTAGTCGAGCCTGAAAGGATTCGATCCGTCTACCGTGATTGTGTATTTAAGAGCAAGACTAATGTAGTTGGAATAAAATAAGCAACATGGATAAGAATGAAATCATAATTTTCAACTGTTAAAATTATGCGTAATAGATTCGTTATTCAACATGCTCAAGTTAATTTAGATTTCCTCACAAAATTGTCGATTGGTATGACTTTGTGATTTGGTATATATGTTTTGAAATGGAAAATTTTAACTAACGATTTAGGATAGAATATTTGCACATAGCAACCAAAATGTCTCGAAGTCAGTGGGTGCGATATTGGTTTATGGGTTTTTGGAAATGATATGAATGTATCACTCTATAAACATCATAGCCGAATAAGTATTTTGATAGAAATATCAAATAGTTTGATTTTCAATAAAATGTAAAGGAAGCGTTGTACATAAAAGAGAGAACAGTAAAAGGTACGTAAATATTTTTAGATTATAAATCAACAACATACCGCTAATTGTTAAAGATGTACATATGTTAAAATCAATAATAGTTCAGTTGTTTAACACTTAGTATTGGTTTTGTTAATTATATCTTTTATACAAGTATAAAGAATGTTGGGAATGTCACAAACGATATGTAAAGACACCATATTAAAATCTTTAATATGGATGATGTAAGACAGATTCCTTATATGTTGACGTTAGAAATTATCATTCATGTTGTATTGTCTATAATGTCATGTTTTTTTTTAAGTATTTGATGCATAAAACAAATATCAAATATGAATTAAGGTCACTAAATGTTAGTTTACAGTGTTCTCGAGTATTTATGAAATACTGGAGAATCATTTACAAAACAACGAACTCTTTATAAAAGTGTGTTTGGAATCTAACTTCATAGGTGCTATTAAGTATGATATGTCAATATTAAATTCATGTTCAAATTAAGAATCTTTAAGTTACAAATTCTCGAAACGAAACATGTGCCTGATTCAATGAAAATGCTAAGTACATCATCTTAAATAGCACCATAATAAAAGCAATGTATACATAAATTCACAAATTTATAATGGGGATATGGGTGATTCTAAGTATTAATAATATTAATAATTATTACATGATATTAATGTAATAATCCGAGTTCATTAGGAGTTGAGAAACATACTCTAAATAATTCTACATGATAAAAGTTGTTTATCAACATCGGAGAGAATTTATTGACAGAGATAATTAAACAACATAGCAGATCCATTCATGAAGGATCTACCTCAATCCGTTCTCTTCAAAATAATTAAAGGGATGAAACTGAGATACCATAATTGACCTTAAGTGCAAGTGGGAGATTGATTAGGTTAGAGGGATGCCCTAAGTGCAATTATGTAAGTGTTCCATATATCTAACTCGATAATCAATCTTGTTTGAAATAAAATGTGTTTTCTTTCTATTATATACTTGATATAATTTGTAATATATTAATTAATTTAATTAAAAATATATTTAATAGAAAACGCTTAAATAGTATGTTTTATGATAGTAATTACAATGCGTTGTAACCATGAGTGATTTATCACAATAAAATAAACATACCATTTCAAATATTCTTAGTCAAGATGTAGTAAGACTGGATATTGATGCATCCGTTGAGACTAGAGTACATAACACTCTCTACATGTTAGGCAGTGAATTGCTCGTGGTTGTTGGGGGCACCAAAGGGTTATGTACTGATAGTTATTGCATAATTGTGGAATGGCTCATTTGATAGTCTTTTTTGATTAATATAACTAAGATGAAATAGAAAATATCGATATGATAAAATTATATAATTCTCTTAACTTGAGAATATTGTTGATCTTCAATAAGGAAGCTCCCCTTTTATTATAGTTTAATCATGGAATGATGTCCATCGAATAGATATAGTTGGGTACAATGAAAGAATTGAAAGTGAAACAACATTCAAGAGAGGACGTCTCCTTAGTCATATGAGATTAGTAAAGTCAACTCAAAGTAAAAGTCTTTAGCCAAAACAGTTCGGTTAACAATAATTGTTATTATTAAAGCAAGGATTTTGCGTTCGAACTATAGAGTTGAATATGGATGATATTGGAATTTTGATCATTACCAAATTCCATAAGTCCAGTGGTGATCTAGTTTTGACAAAGAGAGTTGGTGTAGTGATTGTCATAACCAGATAACGCTTAATAAAGTAAAATTGGACTTCACTAAAGCCAAATAAGTGATAAATTTGGCCTTAATGTCACATCATCTACTATTAATGTGCAACCATTAATATTCGAATTGTTCAATATTAATCGCTGATCAAATTTACACCTAAGAATCACACAATCGAAACGTCGAATACTCATTTTACCACTCGATTTAATTAATTTGTAATTTTTACAAATTAATTTAATTAATCAATATTTATGAGATATTATTTATAGAATCATATTTTATATGTTAAACAATAATAAAAAGTGTCCTTATAATTGTTATAATTATATCGATCGACATAAGATGCCGATACACATTTAAATTAGATTTAACTATGACGAATATTGTTCGGTCTTAAAACGATTTAAAGGCCCTTAAGGGGTTTAAATTTTCTTGGAATGTGCAACGGTAGACCGGCCATAATGATGGCTAAGGAGGGGTTGGATCTGAATTAAAAGCAGAAGAAAAGGTAAGAGGGAAATGTGCATTCAGATCCATATTTTTCTCCTTGGTATCTGCTCTATTTATGGATCCCTAAACCCTCATTTTCATTTTGGATTTGGAGGCTCCTCTTCATCTCTTTTGCTACCTAAAATTCTACCTTATCCCTTCACTTTTTAAAGCATTCTTAACATCGAACTAAAGTCGATTCGATCGTCTGTGGTAGCTGTGTTTAGGAAACTAGCAACTTTTGGATATGGTATTCAATCTAGAGAATTAGATTTTTGGTTTAAGGTGCAAAAAATTAGGCTTTAGTGAAAGGTATTAGTACTTGTTTATAATGTCTAATATGCTTCTTCATGTTATATGCTAGCTTGGTTAGAAATTGATATTACAAATCTGCATATAAATGTATTGTCAACATTTAATGATAGTGCACACACAGATATATGTGTGTGTGTGTGTGCGTATTCAAAAAAATTCGTATATGTATATATCAACATATAGTTCACGGTTTTTAATTTAAAAAATGTTTAAATAATATTAGAAAGGAAAAAAATGAATTTTTTTAGAATAAGGTTGATTTTAAAACACATACACAGCTTTATAAAATATATGTATATTTATTTTATTAATATACACACACACATTATATTTTCAAAAAATAATAATATATATATGTATATATTTTAAATATGTATATAGATATTACATAGTGGAAAACACGCACAAGTATAAACTTTAAAAAAAAATAGGCTGAAGGACAACTAGTTTCATTTTTAGGCTGAAGGATAAACTTTGAAAAAAATTACGCTGAAGGACAATGCTAATTATAACTAACATTTTGTATAGTGTAAAACTGAATATAATGCTAGTTGTAACTAGCATTTATATAGTATAAAAACTAAATATAATGCTAGTTATAACTAGCATTTTCCTTCAGCCTAATTTTTTTTTCAATGTTTGTCCTCTCCAAAAATGAAATTTGGTATCCTTCAGCCTAATTTTTTTTTCCAAAGTTTATCCTTCTCCCTAATTCCCTCTATTACATATATATTATTTATTTTGGTTATTTTTCTTAATTCTATATATTATAAATATATATACGTATTGTAAAATATATAAATATTAGTACTTGATAAAATTATAGATACGTATTAACTAGTTTTCAAAAAAAAATTTTTTTTTTAAGATTTTCAAACAAAAATCTTGATAAAAGAACTATTTTTTAAAACTGAAAACCATTGCAAAAAAAATTTATTTTTAAATCGTGTATGTATGTTAATATATATTCATTTTTTCATTTTTTTACTCATACTAAACCTTATATATACACATATATGTATTTTCGAAAATATAAAAATACATAATAGAATTAAAAATAATAATTTGAAATATATATATATATATATTTATATATAACATTTATATATTAATATGAATATGAAATATCCACATATTTTATTATATAGGTCTAGATCTAAAATTCAAATTTTGAAATTCAAATTTTGATTTTATAATCCAGTCACTTGTAACAATATATGCAATTGCTTGTATTATAATTTTGATTATACTTACACACACACACATAAACATAAACAATCATATTTTACAAGCATTATTTATAAAACTACACATAATCACACACAAGCACTCGTGCGCTCACATAGATATATGCATACACACACACACACACACACACACACATACATGCATACATACATACATACATACATACATACATACATACATACATACATATATGTATATATTAGAAAATTCATGTATGTATATGAAGGAGCTATATCTATATTGTGATGTAAATCCCACCTTCTATACATGGGCATATTAGACATCCACACGACTTATGTAGCACGTGCACATATATGTATATATGATACACATATTACACTATATAATATACAAATGTAATTATAATTAAAAATTATTTATGAATTAAATAATTTTTATTTTATTTGAAATAAATTTAGACTTCATAAACCCAATAAAGACGCAAATGTAATAATTTGTTTGAAATTTACACATTTAGCCTGCTGGGTGCTAGCCCAATTCCAACAAGATGTTGATGGAGTCACCATGACGATCCATATTGACAAATTCGATGAGGATGGAACCTGTGGGCGTAACAGAAGGAATGTGTTCTATTATGGATTTAAATGGAAATAGTACGAGGATACGTTGAGCATGGTTCGCTGATACTCGAAGTCTTTCAAAGTGCGCTCATGGTGCAGAGGTATGTGAGGATGTGCATTAGGTTGATATTGATTGATCTCGGATCGAGGAAAGGGTCCTTATACTCTAAATCAAGGAAAGGATTTAGTTTCCTAGGATCTAAGTGGCCGGGATTCAAGTACCTAGAAATTGAGATTTTTTTATTACTCTATAGGAGAGGGATCCCCATACGAGTTACCATATATCCAAAGCACATGAGTTATAGCAATGATTATTTGGTGGATGCTATGTTTGCCCTGTTTTGCTTATCACTCTAGGGTTGGCACGGGATGTAGGTACTATGGACTTGGATACTTATACATGTAATATTGTACATAGGCCCATAGTAAATTTATACGACGATGATGGAAAATTAGCATATATGGTTACGTGATAACTCTTTGGACATAGAGACAGGTCGTGTATGATTTTCTATACCTTATGTCCCATATACTATATCCACTTTCATAATATTTTTAGATTGTTTATCACTCACATGAGACTGTTGGATGACTCTAGATTTTATGCTTTGCTTCTTATTATCTTAGGTTCTCTTAAACGAGTATACTAGAAAGCAGCTGTAGATGATACATGGAGTTATGCAGATGGACTAGCAAGAGGCGACTGGTACTTGTATTTTTTAGCTTCCTATTGCTTATTTCGCTACATGACAACGTGGAATCTGGACAATGTTTGACTTATTTTATTAGTTACAGTTTATCTTTAGAGTTTATTTATCAATTGTACCAAATTTATTACTACTTTGTATAATTGTGTTCAACCTATGTTTTGATTTGTGATGGTTCTTATTGTTATATTTCTGTCTCGCATGTTTTATATTCTTAATGATTAGTATATTTTATCCTTATGTTGTGAGCTAAACGATAGGCTATGTGATTTTTTAGTTATTTTACATCCCGGGCAATTGACATATATTAATTGGGCATCATTGCAGTACACTATACAAGTATATTGGGTGTTGGAGGTATGGGGTGCTCGTCATATTTGGTATTAGAGCTTAGGTTGCATAGTCGACCTAAGTTGATACCGGGATCTATTAGGGATAGAGTAAGTGGAACACTTTAGAATGGATCAAAAGTATACAATAGAGCGAACTTGTTATATATTTTGATTTTCAATACTACATGGAAGTATATAACACATGCAACCTATAATATATTGCATTGAATGTATAAGTACCATGGGTGTAGTTTTCTTTATGAAAGAGTGATCATTCTTATTACATATTAATAATGAGATGACATACAAGAAACATTACTAGGAGCTCCATCTGTAAACTTAAGAAGGAAGGAGTGGGTTCATAGACTACTAACCCTAACTTGCAGACGGTGTTTAATACCATTATGAGGAACATGATGCGAAATTCCTAGGTGGGTGCTCTTGATGTTGTTATTGATGGTGATGCTCAAGTGTAGGCACATATGGATGATTTTACAAAGTTAAATATAGATTTTGCCAGTTTGGGTGGCAAACCATTCCGAGGAATAGAGTTAGCTATGTAAGTTCATGATTAGCTGGATACATGCGAGAGGATCTTTGACGACCTGGAGTTGGATGGTGCTACGAGGAGGAGATTGGCTCCTTGAAAACTCAATGGAAGAGCTATGAATTGGTGGAATGTTGTGAAGGTTGCTTCTCTCAAGGATTAGTTAACATGGGATCGATTTAACACTGGGTTTGAGGAGAAATTCATACCAGAAGTACGATAGGCGGTGCTATTTAGAAAGTTTGCAGACCTGAAACATGGAGACTTATCTATCTTCAAGTATACTATAGAATTTAATGCATTATTTAAATACGGGATGTACTTCATCAACACTCCATTAAAGAAGAACGATAAGTTTATTATGGGTTTGGGTGATTATCTAGGAGAGAAGCTAGTGGGTCACATTGATGAGTTTTTGAGAAACTCATTGAGAAGGCTTTTTAACACGAGAGACCGTTCCCTAAATCTATGGTGGTTATGGTTTCTAAAGAAAAGCCAAAGCTGCAATCAAGTGAGGGAGGAAAGAAGAAATGAAACAACAAGAGGAAGTAGCTCTAAAATAAGAATGCTCAGTAAAAGGCCAAGTGGAACCCTATTTGTTATAACTGTGGTGATCGTGGCCATCTGAGTAAGAACTACAAAGCTGAAGTGAAGAAGTGTTATAACTGCAACAAGGTGGGCATATATGCAGAAAGACTGTCCTGAACCAGTGAACCTGGGGCAGATGGTGAAGGCATACACATTGGACGCTGTTCAGACCACGTCGAGTTCTCCTTGAATGAAAGAGAAATGGAAAGAAATGACGATTTATCATAATGGATGGATTATTGTTAAACTCGAGATTATTAATTGACTTTTGATAGTGACAAACCCTATTAAAGGCTCTACTCGCTTATGTATAGTTTTTCATAATTTGGTCTTATCAAGTCATGGATGTTCTTTTGCTTGCGATTGCTTTGTTTGGGTTTTGTAGCTTATGGTATTATTTTGGGGATGGACTGGCTAAGAAAGTTTGCGGTAGTGCTCGATTGTGGGAAGCTATTGGTGACAATTCGAACTAAGGATGGGTAGCAGGACGATTTGGATTGCCTATAAGAGGATGAGGTTATGATTAGCATTTTAAATTCGCTAGAGGTCCCGCATGATGAGTTGTCATATATACCCGTCGTTAGAGAGTATCTGGGTTTATCCAAGGATGTGACCGGATTAGAGCCATATCAAGAGATTGAATACCACATAGATTTAAAGAAGGATGACATACCAGTAGATATACTTTGAGGCATATGGCGCCCGAAGAGTAGAGGGAACTAGACGTGCAAGTGAATGACAATTGAGACTAAGGATCATTCGTAAGAGCATATCTAAGTGGAGTGTACCTATAGTGTTCGTCACTAAGGTGACAGCTCTTTGAGGTTGTGTGTTGATTACCATGAGATGAATAAGGCGATGAAGAAGAATATGTATCGAATCCTGTGTATTGATGACTTATTCGACCAGGTCCACGGTGCGAGAGTATTCCCGTAGTCGGACCTTGTGATGGGATTTCATTAGTTGAGAGAAGCTAGGAAGAATATGCCGATTACAACATTTTACATGTCATTAGATTTTAGAGTGGTTGGTTATGCCGTTTAAGCTAACCATGGCACTAGGATACTTTGTTGATCTCATGAATTTTATTTGGATGGATCAGTTGGGTAAGTCTGTGCCTGTGTTCATTGATGGTATTTTCGTCTACTTATGGACAAAAGAGGAACACAAATACATTTGAGGATTGTATTGGAGGTGTTGAGGGAACACCAATTAAAAGCGAAGTTTTCAAACTGTCACTTCTAAAGGAAGAAGTAAGATTCGCGGGTCCCATTGTT
Source organism: Allium cepa (assembly GCA_030765085.1). Classification (NCBI taxonomy): domain Eukaryota; kingdom Viridiplantae; phylum Streptophyta; class Magnoliopsida; order Asparagales; family Amaryllidaceae; genus Allium; species Allium cepa. The sequence continues at coordinate 174,655,194 of CM060932.1, forward strand.
TCAAAGTATAATGTTGTGATGGATCCTATGAAGTTTGCGATGGTCAAAAATTGGGAGAGACCCAAGAGTGCTATGAATGTGAGCATTTTCCTATATTGGCATGATATTATAGACATCTAACTAAGGACTTCTCTTAGGTGGCTTCACCATTAGCTTATTTGATACAGAAGAATTAGAATATTATTTGGGATGCGAGGTGCAAGTAGGTGTTTGTGAGTCTGACGGATATTGATAAATACACCGATGTTAGTCATTTTGAGTGGAAATGAGGAGTTCACAATATACAAAGATGCATGTGATACTGGATTAAGTGCATTATTGATGTAGAGGGGTAAGGTCATTGCATATGCTAGTCGATAACTGAAACTGCATGAGAGGAAGTATTCGACTATGATTTAGAGTCGATGGGAAATATCACTTTGGAGATTAGAGGCTCTACCTATTAGGAGCAAGGTTTGAGCTATTCTTGAAGTACCTCTTCTTCGAGAAGGATTTTAACCTTCACCAACAACGATAGTTGGAATTCTTGTCCTCTTGTGACTTCGACATTTTCAATACACTAGTAAGGGGAATGCACTCGCTAATGCTTTGAGTAGAAGACATGCCGGTTTTTAAGTGATGTTTCTAGAGTGGTCGCAACTTGAATTTATTACCGGTTATAACTTCAGAACTCGATGTGAGCTAGAGCAAGAGATAAGGGCTAGTTTGACTATCAGATTTACTTTGATTGAGTGGATCAACGTTGATTAGAGGCATGCTGCTAGAATAACATAGATTATTGCTAAAGTTGATTGTGGAGTAGAGTGTGAGGATATAAGGCAGTACAGACTCGATTGAGATAGTTGGCTCCATAAGGAGGGGATATTGTTTACTCCTGACTAGAATTAGCAGCAAATATCGATGAATTTCATCATTACATTTTCGAGCACTTGTGGAGAGTATAAAGGCATGTGAGTCATAGTCGATTTATTGACAAAGAGTGATAGATTTATACCCATTAGGTCTAGTAAAACGACATTCAGAATGGTCGAGTTGTATGCGAAGTGGATTGTGTGATCCTATAGTGTGTCGAAGAGCATTGTAAGAAACCGAGACCCATTGCTCACTAGTGGGTTTTGGAGAAGCTTAGAAGAGGGGCTAGGAATGATGGCAACGGATTGAACAAGTGATATCGATACTGAGCCAGAAGCTTTGAGACCTCGTCAACCTATTCGTATCACATGATGTGATATGAAATGGCTTAAAAGGAAGGCGGTGATGGTTTAGTGGAGTGAAAGCAGTTAAACATAGGATACCAAGGAGGGCATGAGGAAAACTAGTCCAGAGCTCGTCACTCGGTAAGATTTCCATTATATTGTCAGCTTTCACATGTGATGTCATATTCGGCGCTTTATATTATATGGTTTAATATCCTGCATGTTTGGATAGGCATGAGTGTTACTCTTTGATGTCTGATATCATATGTGCACATTTGGTGCTTGATGATTGATACTCGATATGATTTCTTATGGTTAGGTATGCAGGGTAGCTATTTGATCTTGCCTTGTTCGATTTGATGATTCTAGGGGCGAATCTAGAGGGTGGAGTGTAACTACCCATATTTTACATATCGAAGAATCATAAAATATTATTTTTAAATTCATATGTATTTAGCTATAACTTTGGATGATACTAAGTATTGACATTATTGATCCTTAAAAATTTTATTATACGATCTTGACCTTAGATTTGTTTTTGGACAATTTCAATAGTTGGATGAATTACACGGATATATGTGCATCGATAGGCACTGAAGAATTTGGGCGAACATAAAATGTTCTTTGGTTAAGAAAAATCGTACAATCTGCATGTCGGAGAATTTTTTAGATCAGATGTCCCGCCATCTTGTACCACTTAAAATCATCAACAGTAGCCTCTTAGGGCACAATCTCTGATTCTTATGAAACTTATAGCGTTGGAACGAGAAAAATACGATGAATCGTGCAATTGAAGAATTGTCGCAATTCAGTATTCCTAGAAGCTGTATGACCATGAAACGTGCATTAGAATTTTGGAAGTAAAATAAAATAAGGCCTGTTCGAAACCTAACCCTACCATATAAATACCATTTGCTTTACTGCAGCCATATGTGATCTTCTCCATCACGTTATTTCTCCTTCCTCTTCATGAACCCATCTCCCTACTTTTTTCTCCTCTTCTTTCATGAGAGGACAAAAAACGTTTTGGCCCAAATAAAACTTGGCTCTCTCTAGTTTCCAAGGCTATGAAACCAAGGTCTTGGTTTGACTCAACTACGATTGTGGCAGTCGAAAATATTAATCCAGCAAAAGGAGATATTTTGGAAGGTCAACCAAAATGGACTTCGAGGATATGGTTGTATTCGTAGTAGAGAAAGGATCAAAATAGCACCGTAATTATCGGTTTTCATTCTGTGGAGAGGAAGATAATAGAGTTGAATGGAAAATTTTCCAATGGCGATTTAACCGTAGGGCAAACCGTCAATGCAGGTTTGTTCATCTCGGCAATAGGAGTTTTGAAATGTAGACGAATGGAGATGAAGAGGGACATGTTAGTGGCGGGAACGTTGTAAAGTTGGAAAAGCTAATGGGTTCTTTATATTTTAGTCACATCATGTGGTGATACAGGGATTCGATGTGGGGGTGGGCAGCCAAGGATGATAACCGCAGTGGTAAAGCATGGTTAGGGGAGGCAGATGATGATCATTGGCTGGTGGTCTAGAGGTGGCAAACATGTGCCTAGTTTTCACGTATAAGAAAAAAGGGTGGCCGTCAGAGTTGGCCAGAGCCAGTGGCCGAAGTGGAGGCGATACAGGCAAGGCGTTACGTGGTGGTTCGAGACAGAGTGAGGCGATGGTGGCATTTGGGGTGGTGTTGGAGATTGACTTGCGTGAATGGGCTACATGGGGTTATGGGTTGAGTTACGTGCTAGGAGAGAAGAAGAGAGGGAGAGAGAGGGTACGTAAGGAAAGAAATTGAATAATTAAAGGTAATTACTAAAATAATTAATTAAGTTAATGATGATTAGTTTGGTTAATTAATTTATTAATTAGTTAATTTACAATAATAATCTTATATTGCCCATATCTTCTGCATACGAGGTTTAATATTGGCGTGGTTTCTTGCATTGCACTTGAATTAGAGTCGTTTATAATTTAGCACAAAATTTGGTAGCTTTTTTTTGAGGTGAATGATATTTCTTTCTCCATACCATGGTTGTCATTATAGCGTGAAAAGAAAGTTTTGAAATGATTTCAACTTTAAATTGTAATTTTAAATATAATTAGACCTACAGCTCCAACAACTACAATAACTAAGTCATTATTCCCAAACAAGTTGGGGTCGGCTAGAGATGAAACCCAAAACTAAATGACAAAGTCAATTTAAAAGTCATAATAACAAAAACAATAGCAACAATAATAACAACCATGATAATGATAATAAAATAAAGTCAAATAAGTAAACAAATAATAATAATAATAAATAATTAAAATTAAAATAAAGATAAAAGGATAAAAATATATATATACATATTTAAAAACACCATGATGATAATACTAATAATAGTAATAATGGTGCTATTAGTAATATCAACCGAAGACCAAAACTACGCCTTTGGCTTCTATTCACTAGTCCTATAGTCTAAAACTTATAACACTACCCTAAACCAGCCCTAAGCAATAAAAACTCCTAGCTCATCATTTTGGTATGTGGATCGCTAATTTCCACACGCTCCTATCCAACACCACCACTTCGGATATATTCTAATCCTTCAGTCCATTTTTACTACTTCCTCCCTTATCAACCTTAGTCGACCTCTAACTCTCTTTGAGCATTCAACATGGCCTATAATTCCAACATGCATAGGTGCCTTGGGGGCCCCCGTTGGAGATGTCCAAACCATCTTAAGTGGTGTTGGACTAGCTTCTTCTTAATTGGTGCTACTCCAAGTTTATTACGTATATCAGAAATTCTAATTCGGTCTCTTCTTGTATGACTGCTAATCAATCGTAGCATATGCATCTCTGCTACACTTATCTTTTTGATGTGTTGGATCTAAGTAGGCCAACATTCTGCACCATACAACATCACAGGACTGATTGGAGTTCTATAGAACTTTCCTTTAAGCTTCTGCGGGACTTTCCTTTCATAGTGAATACTAGACGCTTGTCATCATTATACGCACCCCGCTCGAATTCTAAAACAAAAATTTTCATCAATCTCATCATCATACTGTAACATTGATCCTAAGTATCAAAAGAATCCTTCTTTGGCACTACTTGTATGGCCAGAGTGACATCTCCATCCTCTGACCAAACATCACTAAACTCGCACTTCATATACTTTGTTTAAGTTCTACTAAGCCTAAAACCCTTTGATTCTAAAGGCTGCTTCTACAACTCCAGTTGCCTATCAACCCCAATCCTACTTTAGTCAATTAGCACAACATCATTAGCAAAGAGCATACACCAAGGAATCTCACCATGTATACCATTTGTAACCTCATCCATCACTAGGGAAAAATGTAGGGGCTCAAAGCTGACCCTTTATGTAATCTTATGTTAATGGAAAAGTCACCGGTTTCACCCTCACATGCTCTAACACTATTCACAACATCATCGTATATATCCTTGATAAGGGTAATGTACTTTGTTGGGACTCTTTTCTTTTCCAGAGCCTACTACATAACCTTTCTCGATATTTTTTCATAAGCTTTCTCTAAATCGATAAATACCATGTGTGGATCCTTCTTTTGCACCCTTAACCTCTCCATAAGTTGTCTTATTAAGAAAATCGCCTCTGTAGTCGACCTCCCATGCATGAAACCAAATTAGTTTTTCGAAACACCTATCATCCTTTTTAATTGATGTTCAACGACTCTTTCCCAAAGCTTCATTGTATGAGTCATAAGCTTATTCCTCTGGTTTGTGCAACTTTGAATATCTCCTTTATTCTTAAAAACTGGAAATAATACGCTTCTCCCCTGCTCATCTGAAATTTTGTTTGATTTGAAAATATTATTGAACAACTTAGTTAGCCAGGCTATCCCTGCATCTCCAAGGCATCTCCACACCTACATGGGGATGTCATTTGGCCCCAATGCTTTTTCCGCTTTCATCCATTTTAGCGCAACCTTTACCTCGGACTCTTGAATTCTCCAAACAAAATGTCTACTGATGTCATAAAAAGAGTCGTCCAGCTCAATCGTAGTGTTATCACTTTCTTCATTGAATAGCATGTCGAAATAATCTCTCCATCAATTTTTATCTCATCGTCCTTCACCAAAAGCCTATTATTATCATCCTTGATGCATTTAACTTTCTTGAATTCTCGCGTTTTTCTCTCGCGGAGCTTAGCTATCCTATAGAAGTTTTTCTCTCCCTCCTTCTTAATTAGCTTTTGATATAGTTTTTTATACGCCCGACCCTTTACTCCACTCACCGCTCTCTTTGTCTTTATCTTTACCACTTTGTACTTTTGCATGTTGTCCTCACTCATGCGATGATGCAAGCACTTATAACATTCCTTATTCTCTTTGATAGCCCTATGCACATCACTATTACGCTATATGAATCTTTAGATCTGCATTTATTTCATTTCGCTATCCTAAACACCTTAAGAGCCATTTTTCAAATGTGCTGCCATCTCATCCCACATGTCATTTGCTTCACCTTCCATATTTTTTGCCCCTTCTCCCATTACTCTATCCTTAAACACTTGTGATGTGTCTCCTTTGAGCTTCCACCATTTTGTCCTGCTAATCTTGGCTCCTTTATCCTATCAAACACGTATTCAAAGACGAAATTCGAATATCAAAAGCTGATGTTGTGAGATGAGACATTCTCCTATGACTTCGCAATTTACACAAGCTCGTTTGTCATCTTTTCTAGTAAGGACAAAGTCAATCTGGCTAAAGTGCTGGCCACTGTTGGAAGCAACTAAGTGAGATTGTCTTCTTAAAGAAGGTATTAGCTATCATGAATTCTTAAGCAATTGCGAAATTCAATATTTCTTCTCCTATTTAGTTCCTATTGACATATACAAAACCACCATGCACTCTTAAAAGCCCTTAAATAGTTGTACCAACATATCCGTTGAAATCTCCTTCTATGAAAAATTTCTCGCATGTACCAACATGGCGGAGTTGATGAGACACATTCCTGATTTTAGAAAAGAATTTTGAAGTGTAATAGTTTAAAATCAGATATCTCACATCTTATTATAGACAAACTATTATTTCAAAATCGTAAGATTTAGGCCATTTTTAATACGAATATAAAATTCTTTGATATAACTATATTTTATATGTTGTATATATATGCTTGGTTTGTTGTATGTATGTTTTTTTTGTTTTTTTGGTTGAAAGCATCGTTCGATAAGCGATATAGTGTTAAGAGATATCCCAAAAGATTGAGCTCCATGCATATCGATCAATGCACATATGGCAAAAACTCGAATGGTTGGGATAAGTACGTGGAATAGTACTGTAATGCATGCCAACCAATCTAAAAATGGAAGATGATGGGCTTAGATGTATGCTTTGGGCTTCAGAACGGACGTTTGACATTTTCACTTGGATTGTACATAGCGATTTTTGGCTAAGTACATGACCAATCCGATCAGTATTGACCACTATGGAGTGGTTGGTACCTATAACTACTGACGATATTCAACCTAGCCAATCCTTGAATTGGATGTGGAAGAGGCTTCAGGTAGTAGGACGTGGTGGTTTGTTCTCGCAGTCAACTCTTGATGATAGTTCTTGTTCCTCTGCAACGAACGATTTAGATAATGAACTGATGACGTCAACATGATGGCTCCATGACTTGGATGCTGACAACTAGATGACGATGGAGTTATGTTCATATGATGACGAATCGATAAGGATGGAGTTGTGTTCATTTGATGATGGCTCGATGTGGACAGAGTTGTGTTTTGATGACGATAGCTCAATATTAATGGAGTTGCCATAACGATTAATAGTGATAAGTTAATAAGGATGGAACTGGTGGGTGGATCCATAGGAATGTGTTCTACAATGGATTTGAATGGAAATAGAAAAAGGATGTGTTTGACTATGGTGACATATGCGAAGAGATCACTGGTACTTGAAGTGTGCTCGTAAATCAAAGTTATGTGAGGATGCTCATTGGTTTGATGTTAATGGATGTCAGGTCAAGGAAGCTATCTGTATTCTCAAGGTCGAGGAAGGGATCTAGTTTCCTAGCATCTGAGTGATCTAGAAACCAAGATTTTTCCATTAATTCTAGCAGAGAAAGGGCCATATGAGTTATCATATATCCGAAGCACATGATTAACAGTAAGGAATGTTTAATGGATGTTATGTTTTCCATGTTTTGCTTATTACTCTTGGAATGCCGCGACATGTAGGTATTATGGACTTAGATACCTAGAGTACCAATGTTGTACTTAGAATCGTAATACGAATATATGATGATGATGATAATATATTAGTATATATTGTTATGTGCTAACTCTTTGGATGCAGGGACAGGTCATGTATGATTTTCTATACCTTATGTCCCATATACCATATCAACTTTCATAGTATTTTGAGATTATTTTTCGCTTACATAGGATGGTTATCTAATCGAGATTTTATGCTTTTCTTTTATTTATCTCGAGTACTCTTAACTGAGCAGAGTAGATAGCAGGTGTGGACATCACATGGAGTTGTACAAATTGACTAGTAGGAGGCGATTCTTTCTTGTACTTACATTTTGAGCTTACTATTGCTTATTACATTATGCGACACTGTGGAGCCTAAACCCTATTTGACTTATTTTATTCGAGACATATAAAATTTGAGTTTACCTATCAATTGTATGAACTATATTAATACTTTGTATGACTATATTGAACTTGTGCTCTAATCTATGATGGTTCGTACAGTAATATTTATGTCCCTTCTTATTTTATATTCATGATTGTTTTAGTTATTTTACAACCTCTAAAATTGTCCTACGTTGGATGGGCACCGTTACAGCGCATTATACATGTATATTGGGTGCCGGAGGTATAGGGTAGTTGTCATAGTCAAGACTAAGGGCATACTTCCTTCATCACTAATGCCGACCAATATTGCTATTGTGCTATGCCGTTTGGACTACCGAACAATGGCGCTACCTAACAATTGTTTGTCAACCATATGTTCTCAAAACAGATCAGCCGGTCCATATAGGTATACATAGATAAGATGTTGATGAAGTCAGAGAAGGCTGGAGGCATACACAAAACCTACGAAGACTTTCAACATCATGCTTCAGTATAATATGAAGCTGAATCCAAAGAAGTGTTCATTTGCCATCTAGGTAGGAAAGTGCCTTGGTTATGTTGTGAGCACCAAAGGAATTGAAACTAAGCTGAATGAATTCCAAGCCATACAAGACACACAAGTCCTGAAAATTGTGAAGCAAGTACGAAGCCTGAACGATATGGTTGCAGATTCGAGAAGGTTCATGTCCAAGGCTACCGACCAGTGTCTACCTTCTTGACCTCATCAAAAAGAGGAAATTCAATGGCTTGGAACGTTAAATTCACCAAGGGCAATATCATATCTCTTTCCAGCCTCGCACTTATATCAAAGGCCAAGCCGTTGCAGATTTCATTACCGAGTGCTTAAACCTAGATAACAGCGAAGAGAAGATCGTCACCAATCAGCAAGCTTGGTGTTTGTTTGAGGATGGGGCATCAAATGAAAAGGGGACAGGGGCCGATATGGTCCATGCCACCATCGAAGAGAGAAAAATTTGTTTAACGTTCTAACTTACTTTCAAGGAAACCAAAATTAAAGCTAATTACGAGGCTATCCTGGTCGATCTTAGGATCGCAAAGGAATTACAAGTGGACTCCATCCATGTGTTCAATGACTCATCACTAGTAGTTAATCAAATTGGTGATCATTTCCAAGTCAAAGGAAAAATACCAGCGTTGTATGTAAGAAGATATTCGTCCCTTTCTCAGATTTAAAGCAGGAGTAGATACCCAAGAAGTAAAATGACAAGGAATACCAGCTGGCTAAGGAAGAATGCAACCTAAAGAGGCCAACCCCAAGGTCCCATCAGAGATAAGAGATGCCTCTTGCTACAAGCCGGAGGCAATAACAATGGATATTTGTATATCGTCCATGGATAAGTAAATAACTACCCTAATCAAGTACTTGGTTAATGAATATATTCCAACCAACCGCAATGAAGCCCGAAAATTCCTCTACAAGGCTCCTCAGTACACTATCATGGACGTGAAGCTCTATAGATGATGGTGTTGTGCACCACTTTAGCAAATCTCTGTCTGAAGATGATGTTGGCTAGATTTTGGAGGTCCTACATGAAGAATTATGAGGGGATCATGCCAAGAGGAAAAGCTTAGCAAAAAAGGCTACCCGCAAGGCTATTACTAGCGTACCATGATTAGGGATCCAATGGACTACGTCATGTAGTGCAATCAGTGTCAGTGGTTCGCCAATCCCTAAAGCCACTTTTGCCCTCCATATTATGATGACTTCCCCCTAGTCATTGTTACTTAGGGAATTGACCTGATAGGAAAACTATTAAAAGCCAAAGGAGGATACAACCATGCCATAGTCTCTATCGACTACATCATAAATTGGATTGGGGTCGAGACCAAACCCTTCACTGGGACCACTGCCTCCATAATATTAAACTTTATTATCAAGAGAATTGTATGCCAATTTGGCCTTCTAAAGAAGATTATCACTAACAATGACACTAATCTAAAGAATAGCCTTTTTCAAGACTTCTGTGCAAGAAATACAACAAAGAAGTGTTTCTCTTCAATTGCTCGCTTCTAAGAAAAAGACTAGGTGTAAGCTGTCAACACTTAAGAAGCACCTCAAAAAAGCCAAAGGAAACTGGGCCGAGGAATCATTTCTCATACCATAGTCCTATTTCACCTCCAACCAAACTTCAGCTGACCATACTCCTTTCTCACTTTCCTGTGGGTATGATACCATGTTCTGCCCATCGAAATCGATATCCTCTAACCTTGGAGTCCCACACATGGTCCTAAACAAAACGACGAGCTACTCAAGCATGGGCTCGATAGCATTGAAGAATGAATAGCTTGAGCCGATTTCCATACCAAAGCCTACAAAAGTATGATAGAAAAGCACCACAACTGCAAAGTGAAGCTTCGACAATTAATTGTAGGTGATCTAGTAATATGAATGTTGTTTGCACACAAGAACCCAATAGAAGGAGTTATCAGCCTGAACCGGGAGGGCCATATGTCATCAACGTTGTCTTATCAAATCGTAGTTACCACCTCTCTCCCCAAGATGGAACACAAATATCCCACACTTGAAACATAGAGCAACTCCAGGTCTATTATATATGAGCCATAATTGTAAGGCCATTGTAAAATAACCTCTTATGATGAACAAAAAAAAGACTTTAAAGTCAATTCTGTTTACACTAAAGGCTATCCTGTAAGTGTGAGTTATTATGTGCTTACTTCCTTGCTTTAGGATTGCCAACCTCTGCCACAAAGGACAGCGCAAGCCAATCAACGCAACCCTTATTACCAGTCGACTGTCCAACTTGGCGAATTATCGTACATTCACGTCCTTGTCCAGAGATTACCACTACTATAGGCTATCAAGTAATGGTGAGTTGTTATATGATCACTCCTTGCTTTGGGGCCGTCGCCTCTATAGTTAAGGACCACATAAGCCATGCTACCCTCCTTGTCGATCGTCTATTGAACGAGGGTAAATTACTATGTATTCTATTCCTTGTTTGGTCATTGCCAAACTGCCTCGTTGATTTTTGGCAAGCAGTCTCTCCCCATTATGTTAGGGCGCATAAACTACAGAAAGCTTAACAGAAACCGTCTTGATTCCTTCCCCCGTGATGCCCTATGTTCCTCCAACAGGATGGGGCATAGTTGTGAAGACTGGTGATGTTACCCCGAATGACGCCAAGGTCTAGCCATAGTTCCCCTACATAAAAGTAAGTCGGGCGCCATAGCACTTGGCCACATGTTGCCCAAGATAACCACTAAGCCACTTAGCACTTCGGTTTATGCTGGGATCATTCGTAGCTCAATCTTGCTGCATGCCACTTAAGGGGAATCATCAAGCGCTCGACGCTCCGATTCATGCCAGGACCACCCAACATATCACCCGATCGCATATCACCTAGGAGAACCACTCGAGCCACTAAATGCTTTAGTTTGTGCCAAGACCACTCGCCACTCAGTCTTGTTGCACGCCACCTTAGAGAACTCACGAGCGACTTAAATCTCTAATTTGAGTTTAGGCAACCCATATCGTAAACCAACACAAACAGGCTCAGCAGCCATGTTCCCACCTCCATGTTCAAGCATGATTGGGTTCATAGCCAATCACGCTCGGCCTATCATCAATATAAGGTCTATTTATAATAGTTTACATGGCTAACATAAATGATCCGCAATTTTCCCATGTCTTATTATGGTGCACTGCTATTTATCTATCATTTAAAAACATCAAGCGCAGATAACATAGGACTATGCCAACTACTCAAAGTACATCACCCTACTAATCCTACAAGGACAAGAAATTAAATACAGATAAATAAAACATTTGAAGTTTAACATGCAAAAAATATTTCCGTTCACTCCTACTAAAAATGTAGGGCACAAAGGCCATACCTTTGGGCTAACAGAAGATCGAAAAAAATTATTTACAAAGCCGGTCCGCTAGCCGACTGCCCAAGGAGTCAATTTGCTCTTGTATCAATTGGCTGGCATAGCCAACCCAGCTGCCTCCATATCGACAGCCACCTTAGCATGGGTCGTAGTGAAGGCCTCGGCTTGAAGTTACTAATGGAATCTAGGATGTGGTAGTTTTCCCTAAATATGGCCTTTGCCATATTCTTCAGCCAAATCTTCCATATAATATCCTTTGCCACCCTAGCGACCCCCATATCTGCAGACGATCGACATCCTGTCATATGTTGGATCAACTCGTTTTACAAAGCTTCGACCATCTTCTCCAACATCTCCTTGAGATCCTCTGCCACGTGCTCCACCTCTCCCTCGCCGCGGCCTCCTCCTTCACAGCCTTCTCAACCTTCGCTGCCGCCTCTTGGCATCCTTGGTGGCCTTTTGGGCTTGCTTCTTTTTCTTGAACTCCTCTTTACGATCTAGGAAGTCATCAAAGGTTTAGACGAAGCGATTGGCGGCCCTTAACACCCAGTGCTAACAAGAATTTCCGTAAAGAAAAGAAAAGTCAAGTTTGGGAGCTTACGAGAAGAGTGTCCTATATGTGTGCATTCAACATAGATTCCCTGGAGTGTCGGTACTAACTAGATCTGAGCCAGTGGGTGGATGATAAAATCTCCACGGACATAAGCTAGAACGACTTCAGAAGTTACTCCATGTCTTCATGGTCCAAAGCCTAATGAATCTCCAATGACCACCCAATCGAGACCGCCTCTTCTCCTCCAGCAAGCCCCTCTACATCTAGATAAACACTTGTTAGGCAAAAGGAGTGTAGGCCTCAAAGAAAGACTCACCCGGTCCTCTTCCTTTTCCTCATGTTGTTGAAACATTGTGTCATCTGATAAGGGCTGGGAGGCAGCTCAATCATCTATGGTTTATCATAGGTTCCTTGGGCACATGAGCCATGTAGTATGGGCGGTGGAGTATTGGGCATCAAAGGCATCAAAATCGAGGTTGTCAACATTGAAATAACAATGTGCATGATTAGTTCAATTATAATAAAAAAGAGACAAGTGCACGTATATTAACTACTATTTAGACCTAACCGGCCTTACCTTTTGGGAAGCGGTGGGTATGATGAGACTAATCTTCTACAGTACATTGACTAGTCTTGGCATGTGACTCATCTGGTGGTGCAACATCGAATTCATGATAAAAAGGATCATAAGTGGGAAATGTCTTGGAGGAGGTATTAGATCCCGCCCAACGCCCAGTACTTGTGACCCTCCCCCTACACGAACTTCCTTAGAACTCTCCTTGGTATCTCATTAGATTGCGGAATGCCACGTTGTGGAACTAAGAATTCAACTTGATGTTGTGGCCAAAAGTTTCTCATTGAGGCATCGAAACGACATTACACAACTTGTTATAATCAACTTGTTAGCACTCTCTAGGCACCTTGTCATTGATATCATCATCATACAACCATTTCTCATTTGTACACCAACTATTATTAGAGGGTCTAAGAATGTGATCTTGGAGTAATCGTGTTTCTCCTTAGTAGATTTCTTTGATGGGGCGGCTCGCTTTGGAAATATGGTTTGGATTACCCTCGGTAGCACGACCCTATGGAGGTTCCTATCGGTCACTAAGACCTTTAGGTTTCACAAATTATCGATGGTCATCATCATACATTTGACATATTCAATAAGCATCTCGAAGTTGAAGCCAGCAGGATTAATAAATGCCCTGGTCGAAGGAAAAGTTAAGTAAAGGAAGGACAAATAAAAAAGATAACATCAAAGAGCACTTACTTGGTGTTTGGAATTCAGTGTTCTTTAGATTGGGGTTGACCTCATAAGGATAAGGAAATACTTCCTGGTCTAGCCTGAGACAACCTTGTTGAGAATGCTTGTGAAAACATTAGGTTTAGTTTTTGCTTGAAAATTGAAATAGGTGTAGGTCGGGTATCCTTCTTCCTTCTACAAACTGAAACATGTTGACCAAGTAAGCGTCCAACTCAAGAAGATTATGATCCATGCAAGAAATGTAGATCGCGCATAAGCACAAATAGCTATTGGAAGTAAACTGACCGGGGGCAATCCTGTAAGAATTAAGGAAGGAAATGAAGGTGTGAAGAGGTAGCATGGCCTTGACCGTGAAGTAGCCCAGAGACCAAGCAAAGTATTCTAGGGGAGGGTGGTCTACTGATCAATTAACAGCCATGGAATATCTCACCATCCTGACATTACATTGTTGCTTAGCCAGGCACTCATCCAAGTTTACCCACCCCTCCATAATGCCAAATGATTTAAGAATGGAAACACATGTCGATGTATATCCAGAGGCTGCCATCTAAAAAATATGCTACCTAAGTTAAATAAGTCACTAGCATCTAAGCCTAGTAAGACCCATGGGGAACAACCCGGGAGGGAAGTTGGGCAGTCCTCTGAATGGCATGCTCAGGCCGAGCATCCCATGAATGCCAACTCTAAACTCAGAATTCACACCTAAGCTAACTTGTAGTCCCCTTGGCCTATACTTGTTATTTTAACTAAAGCCCAAGGCAACCTGTTTGGGCCTATAAATATAGTCCACAACACTATATTTTTTTAAAATTCACAAGCCGCTATAAAGTTCACCAATGCTAATAGACCACTATTGACATATCAACGATGGTCGATCGACGTCAAAAACATGGCCAGAAAGCGTTGATATTGGCCAATCAACGAAATAGAATATATCGAGCACTTTGAACCGCCAAAAAAAAGCAAACCGATTTTTTTTTCAAATAGCAAAAGCGCTATGAATTCAAAATCACAAGGAAGAATCAAAGAGAAAATAGCATAATGGTTTGCAAAGAAGAAGAAACCTTAACGTTTTTTAGAGTTTGATGGATTTAAGTGGCAACTTTAATCTTTAAACTTTAGTACAAAATAAAGAAGAATGAGAAGAGGTGTAATTTACCTACTCACTCGATCACAACCATTAGATTAAAAATGCAACAAGATCACAACAGTAAAGGTGTAATTATGATGCAATACATCAATGTCCCCACGATTGAATTGCCATAGCGTCGCTTTGAAAAGGTATCATCTCGTTGAATCATGCATTGACATGTGGCGCATGCATTAAATGTATAGTCGAAAGCCCAACCAGTAAGATTTTCGTGATTCGACAATCCCACCAATGCTTACAGAGATGGGATTAGCGTGAAAATATTACACAAATTTCTCACAAGTATGATTAGCCGTCCTACACTTTAAGGCCCCTACCATTCTAGGCTAATTTTCATAACAAAAGTCTATCCATCAAAGAAGAGCCAACTTGCATTGCTTAGCCCGAACCGTTTTCATGTCTATTAGCACTTTATAGCTCGGTTCAATCCAAGTTAGCCCATAGTCAGCTTGGTTCCATCTCAATAAATCCAACAAGCAATTCAAAGATATACCGACCTAGACTCGTAGACTTGGCCCGATTGGGCATAATTCGACACAGCCATCTCATATGCTTAACCCGGTTCAAAAGCGATCAATTTGTGGCCCAACTCAATCTCCGCTTGCCAGGGACCAATCTTCCCTCTCATCATTACGTCCCAGCCCAACCCTTAACCCTCTAACCTTAGTATTTTAAGCTTTATTCTCCAATACAACAACTAGTAACTAGCTGCCACTATGCAAGAAGCTTCTCTCCAGCCTTGCTGCTTGAAAAAGTGTGCTATATGTTGAAATGTACAACCTAGTACTACTTAGTATACCTGCTATCATGACATGTCTGTCAAAAGTGTATGAACTCCTATAGCATGTCACCTTTCTCAGTATAAAACACGCACCACACAGGGCATCACAATTGCCATTCATCTTAGCCACTTATTCCAACCACCTTTCCAACCGTCTTCTGTCGACCCATGCAACCATATCTATAGTCGAGAATGATTCCCACCTATTTGTAGTATAATGTCACCCATCCATTGGTTTACTTTAGCTGCTATAAAAAGCCATTGCCATGCGACATAAAGGGCTAGAAGGTTGAAAATCAGTTGAATTTTAGCTGATCTCCAAGATCACTATTCCTTTTCCAGTAAGATAAACCTTTTAAGCTCTTAAATTTAGTACCATTATAGGCTTAAGTGCTAAATTTCATATTATCATCTTATGATTCCTTGTAATTGTAAGAGGCATACATAGTAAGAGATCTTCATGCTGGACAGAGGCAAGCTTCTATAGAAAGACTTTATGCCTTGTGTTATTTACTATAAAAGCTCATTTACTCATCATTTTCCATTTTAAGCCTAGTGTTAGCAAGTAACCATTGTTAACATAAACGAAATAGTCTAATTTCGAGGTTGTTTTAATTTTTAGTAATAGCCTCTATGTAGAGACTACATCGAACTTTATTAATAGTTCTCAACTTTACTTCTCGATTTCTTTATAAAAAACTGCCTTAATTTAACTTTTATTACCTTCCAATGATACGATAGGTTGTTATTAGCCATCAAAACGTAAAGTTAAACTATTTTTAGAGCCTTTCAACCATATTCTTATTCTTAGGTTCCTTTTTACTTCTGTTTTTTTCCTACCACCTTTCTCTTATTACTAACTGAATGTATCGGAATATCCCTTGGCGTTTGAGTAATTGCAGCGCATGTTGACTGATCAATATTTGAAAAATCTCTAAAAAGAATTTGTAAACTCGACACCTTTAGAATCAATAATACTAGTAGAAGACCAATCTAACCATCTATGCGTTTTAAAATTTTCATCATATCCTACAAATATGCTTTTCAATGCTTTTGGACTTAGTTTGGTTCTTTTGGGATCGAATAACATATATCAAGAGATATTACCCCATACTTTTAGATAACATAGGTTAGGTTTCTTCCATTGCAAAGTTCGTATAGGGAAATTTTAGTTTTTCTCAAGGTAATTATGTTACAAAAATGACAAGCATAAACTAATCTTTCACCACAGTAGTTTAATGAATATTTTCGATTTAGCGACAAAGAATTACTATGAAAACTAAAGTCTTGCCTTTCCTTTTAATTAGGCCATTTTGTTTTGGTTATTAATGTAACATGGCGAAAATTCCAGAATAATTAAATAAATAATTAAAAAGGGTAAAATTACAATTTTACATAAATAGGCAAAACAATAAATTTTTACAAAAGATAAAATTAGGCTTTGGAACCTAACCCATTGCATCCACAATGATGTTTCTAGTCAGAAAATTTATAACACGTCGAATTTGATAAAATAGATTAAATTGGAAAAAATCGAGCCTAACGAAATTTTCGAAAATATTGCATTTGAATTTCAGCACAAATATCATTGTTTCAACAAACAAATAAATCTTTAACTCATGTATATTGTTCTAAAAACCTAACCTCAATTTACAAAAGTTAAATTCCAAATCAATTATAATTTCCCTAAATAAAATCCAAATTAGAAACTTTATATATGAATCTAATCATCACAAAGAAAGCCGTGCAAAGGAATTAAGGCTACCATGAAATTTGGAGTTTCGAAGGCAAGGAAATTTTGGATAGCGAAGGAGAATGAGGATTTACATCAAATAGGAGATGGCATACATCTATTCGGTAATTCACCTCTTATGATCTTAAATCAAGTTATTAATGTTGAATCAATGTAGGATTGATTATTGATCATACAACTTTTGTAATAATTCAAGATTAGGATGTAATATGTCATAGCTAATTAATTAAAAAGGTGAAGGTTTATTATAATTAGACAAGTTAATCTTACCTTAATCAAAAAAGCGTAAAACATAAAATGATCCTAAATTAAACATGTTATATATCAAAATTGTAGTGCTCGATGACACGAATCCACTTGTGTATTCATTCATCGATTAGGTTCATGATTTGACCAGAAAATACATTGAAAGTTTGATTAACAAAGACCGTTTGTTAAGAGATAATGGTGGAAAAGCAAGGATATGATGATTGGTGAATGCCTCATAAAGAGGGGGTTGAGTAGTGCTTCATGCTAGTCTTTAATCGCATAGATTAGTGACATGTCGGGCCAGTCTGGACTCAAAGATGGATGGAGATGGTGGTTGTCTGGGCAGCCGAAGGTGATGTGGTGAGTGGTTTCTGGTGACGTTGGTCAAGGGAATGTTAGTGGAGTGGTCAGATTTAACGTATGAGGACGATAGCGAGTATGGCAGTGCAGTGAATGTGACAGTGAGTTGGGGCTATAGTCCAATAATGTCGCATACGGTTCAACATGCAAGTTAGGGTTATATTAAATGCTGAATTTGGTAAAATGACGGCGAGTTGGGCTTTATCCTAATAGCATCTCATATGGTTCATCACATGAGTTGGGGATTTATTCCATTAGTGTGGCCTACGTTTTGGCACATGAGTTAGCGCCTTATCCCAATAGTGTGGAGTACGATGGCATGCGACTTGGAGTTTTATTCTAACATTGATGCCTATAGTTTAGGTCCATGAGTTGGAAGAATGATTCCCAAAAGTGATACACACGATGATTAGTTAAGTGCAACATGATTCTATTTAGGCTATATTTAATGTTAGAGCAGTGGACCAAATAGTGTTTGGTTTAAAATCCTCTAGTTAACGCTTGATGCCCTAAGGCATTAGTTATTATTTTGGTGTGGCCTTTACACATGATGTCACTACTATTCCTGTAATATTATGCCATGCTTAACTGACTTGTTAGGTGCATATGACATAGGTTAAGGTATGGGTTTCGAGCATTATTATTGTATTACTAGTTTTCGTATTGTAGATTTATATGATGCGTTTCATTCAACATGCTTATGTCTGACACCCTTTACTATTTTCTTCTTTTTAGCTATATACTAGCAATTTGATAGAGATGATTGTTGGTAGCTTGGAGGTGTGATGGTATGATGAAGACACACGCATTTATTTATATTATTATCTAAAATTTTAATCTAGTTATTTCCAGACTTTGGACTGTTCCCACTTATAATATAGAGAGATATAGTGGTGAGAGTTTATTTGGTACTCCATTATTTTATTTTTCAAAGATTGTATTACCGATTATTATGTTTTCTCCTTCTAGTGAGATTTAGAAAGTGTAGAGCATTGTAGATAGTTCGATGATTTGTTTTATATTTTACCTCAAAATGATCCTCCGTTTACGAGCCTGAGATGCCTGTGCCATTTTATGCACGAATCAGGACATTGTAGATAGCAGATTGTTACAATAAGGCGTATTTGTTGATGCACAATTTTGTATACTTCACAAAAGTTGGAGAATTCATTTGAAAAATATTCTCCTTCTTTGTCGCTTTAAAGAATTTTTGCTTTTCCATTTTTTAGGTTTTCCCCCTCCAATTTATCACGATTAAATATTTAAATGCATCATCCTAACTTTAAAGAAGCTAGTTTCGCTCCTTGTTCGTTTATGTCTTCCGCATGCCCTTGGTGCCGCCATTTGTTTTTTCTTGTTTCTATTTCATTTGGTTGCATATATTTTTCATGCATTTTGTTATGGAGAAGACTAGCAATTTGTACTTTACGAATATGCATTACTCTATTATTTTGATGCTACCGACCATGCTTGTTGATCCGTATTTTTTAATTTTATTTAAAGCTTTCTGGTTTTGTAATCTCGCACTACACGTCCGTTTATTCAATAAAGTAAATACACAAATGTATATTTTGAAAAGTCATCAATAAAGGTTATAAAATACCTTTTCCCCCCTCTTGTTAAAATTTCATTCAATCTACATATATCAAAGTTGATTAAATTCAAAAGCTCGGAATTCCATTCAATGCTAGGAAAAAGTTTCTTAGTTAACTTGGGTTTTATACATATTTCACATTTATCATAATCACTATTTGCATGCAAAATAATATCATGCTTAGACACATATTTTAAGGATTTGTATTTTAAGTGTCCTAAATGAGCATGCCATATGGAAAAAGAAACAATAGTATAAGACAATGTTCTTTTATTTCATCAGTATCGAGTTTAAACATACCATTACATGTCATTTACCCGCGAATGTAACTTTTTAGATAGAACTGTATTGTCCGCCTCCAAATGAATCTTATAACTTTTTACATAAAATAGATGCAAAAACCAAATTCTTCTAAATATAAGGGACATATAGCTCATTTGTACGGATGGGCTTCTTGTAGGAAGTAAACTAACTCTCCATATTTCCTTTGCCTAGAAATTTTAAATAATTTTCATTTACCATGAGCACTTCCTATTGATCTGAAAGTTCTTTGTAAATTTTGAACAGATCCATGTCATCACAAACATGAACATTCGCTTCAAAAAAAACCACCAATTGAAAGTCTTCTTTTCAAACATTGTTATATGTAACTCGGTTATCATGCCAATTTGTAAATCTAAAACTATAACAACGATTTCCTACATTTCATCTATCTCTTTTATCTTCACATCGCTAGATGTTTCTTTATTTTGTTTTGGATTAGCCTTGCACTCTCGCTTCTAGTGTCTCATTTTACAGCTGTTAAAACATTGCCATGTTCCATTTATTTTTCAGATTAGAATTGACAATAGTTTGCTCTTCTTGTTGGCGTTAAAGTTCTAATTGTGATTGACCGTTCTCTTAGAGCCAAAAGTCACATTACTCACACTAGTATAGTAGCACACACAACATGTGCATTAATTACATAATGGTCAATTTAATTTTTTTATCGGACTATGAATAACTAACCACATACATTCGAAATAAGCAATATCTGAGCATTCTATATAGTCTGCAGTAAAGATGCAAGATAATTGAACAAAGTTTCATCCAACAACTGTAATTGAGAAGCGGTTAATTGAAAATTAAAATTAAGATTTCATTAATTGGAAAGGGGTATCAATAGTAAAATTGCAAATAAATAGAAATAACATAGAAATTATATGAGAAAAATATTTCGTAAAGTAATAAAACAAAGTTACCTTAGAAAATTATGATTTTTAAATGGATTTGGGTATTTTTAAAGTCAAATGATTGTAAATATATTAAAAATGATTAAATAATTTTTATAAAATTAATATTAGTTATAAATAAGACAAAGAAATTTATTTTTGTAGAAAAATGAATTTTATTTCACTTATAAAAGGAGTTTATAAATTATTATTGAAATTGAGCTTTAAGAGGAGAGTATGGAAATAATTATTTATTTGTTATAAATTATAGAAAGTAATTATTCTAAAATTATGAAATGGAAGTGAAATATTTATGGGGAACAAATGTGAATTTTATTTGAAACGTTGGGCTAACTTGTTAGGGTAGAAAAATAGATTGGCAAAGAGAAAACGAATGAAAAGGAATAAATACAAATGGAAAGAGAGTAATAAGCGTGTCTACTTATTGTGCGTGTACACTCCTATTATTTGGCATAGGGTAAACTATATTAGGCTAGTATCCATCCTAGAAGCCTAACTGCGGGGTCGCTCTGTTAATTAGTGACATGCCTTTTAATGTATATGACTAAGAGCCAAGGTTGAAAGCCACTACCACCATGTCACATAGACCACCAGTCTGTTACCATTAGGGTCCTACAAGGTCATGACCATTGCATAGCGTAGTATTTCACTCGATGATATAGAGTCATGATGGTTTGTGAGGTAATTAAAGACTGTAGGTGTAACTTTGAGAACACATAAGGAAGGATCCTAAATTAGGTTGAGATCTATGTCTCCCGTCTGGTCATTGATGAGATGTTATAGACACATACTTATACACCTACGTAAGATCATTGAGTATGTAGTTAAGAGCTGATTAGATCGTATGACAAGACCAAAGCTGAAATAGATAAATATGATGTTGAGAACACATAGGACTTAGTTCCAGATGATTATTGACATTTCTTACAGCTAGTAGATTATAGTGGATTTGAGAGACCATATGATTATCCTCGAGGCTGAGGGCGAAGTTGGTTAACTATGAGGCTGAAAATCTGAATGATCATTTATATGATTATGGATCACTTAAATTATTCATGAAACTGCATGTCCATGAAGTGTTACGACCTCGTACAGAGCTATTTTTTTATATTAAGGGCGGTACTTCCTTCAAGCGAAGTACTCATTTTGATATCTTAGGGATTCAAACCCATAACCTTTTGCATCTATGTCTAATGCATCATATCACTAGCCAGTTAAGCTAGTGGTCCTTGACGTCCCGTACGGAGCTATTATACAGCTATCAAAGATAGCCGATAGTAAGGGACTATGTAGTTACATTGTTTAATGGTCCTATATTGGTGGAGGTGTAAGAAAGTTACCACGGAGATAAAGAAAGGATATAATAGAAAATAGCGGAGGTCCAAAATGCTTCATTGGATATAAAAACAAAATATTTAGAGTTAGTTTATTCTTAGTCTCACATTATTTGTGTAGAAAAAATATATTATTTAAAATTATATAACAAAACCAAAGAATATCATGATTTATGCTAACTTGATTTGTTGACCATAATAGATTTCTAACCTATATTAAGTATTTATGCCTTAAAATTAGGTATTTACCCTAACTTTGGTGATTTGGTTTAAAGGAGAACTAGTTAAATCAATCTTTGTACATTAATGTGGCTAAACTGATGCTAAAAAGCCTTGATTTAGCCGGTGTAGCAGAAAATAGTGGGTCTTAAAGTCGATTCATTGTTTAATAGCTCTAGTTTGAAATAGCATAGCGGTAGAAGAGCGCTATGCACTATGGTGGGAATTTTGTGGGACTTTAGTGGGGCTGTAACTGCATAAGCTAAGGAGGTTGAGAGGAAGTAGTTGGATCATGTGCTCATCTTTTTTATGATTATCTTCGAGACGAGCTTGGATATCAAGGGTATGCCATTTTTTTGTTATGTATGTTTTGTTGGGATAGTTGAATATGTATTTTCATATTTTTTGAGGAAGACAGACCCGGATATGTCTACTATATGATTATCCAAGAGATAATATTAGGCATTGCTATGTGTATGTCATATTGTGAAGTCTGCCCTACACCACCAACACCCAATATACCTATATAATGCGCTGCCATAGTTCTTGGCTGTTGTACGCTGATTGTAAAAGGTTGAAAATAAATAAAATATCATAGAACCTATCATATATCTCACAATAGATCGAGAAAAATATAATATACATCCAAGATATAAAATAAGAGAGACAGTAATAACTAAGTAAACCAAATATCAAAGCACGGATCCATAGAGTTATACAATATAGTAATGGAGTTTATATAGTTGGAAATAAACCTAAATAAACTATCTCATAGAAAAGCAAAAACTTTCTAGGCTCCAAAGTGTTGCACGGTGGAATAAGAAATAATATATCCATATATAATACAAGAAAGCTCTGTCCAGCTCATCCTCTGCACAATCATCGCATACACCTAGACTTGCTATCTAGTCTACTCATTTAAGAGTATCCGAGATAATAAGAATTAAAACATAA
The DNA here is from genome assembly GCA_030765085.1 of Allium cepa. NCBI lineage: Eukaryota > Viridiplantae > Streptophyta > Magnoliopsida > Asparagales > Amaryllidaceae > Allium > Allium cepa. The sequence continues at coordinate 174,678,330 of CM060932.1, forward strand.
AACCTCGAGTAAGACAATAGTACAGTGTGAGCAATAAATAAACCTCAAAATATTATATAAGTCATTATAGTAAGGAACAAGGGTATACGAACCATACCCATCATGTCCCTGCAAAAAAAGAGCTAGCATATAACGAACATAGTATGCTACTCTACAATTATCATTAAGGTGTACTGCAACCTAACATGCTACCCTATATAGCGAACAGACAAACATCTTTTGCATGACCTACAGCGCCAATACTTTCTCTCCTGGAAGTTTCATCATCACCCAGGGGCCTCTAATTTCACGTTGGTATCGACCAAAAGAGGTTAGCACTGATATGATTCCCTTAATCTATACTTATCCAAGATTTAGACAAGTATTTTCCACATCGATCTTTTCTTCTCGGCATGCATAGAACTCCATGCTCCATTCCCTAAGCTATCCAAGCTCTAACCTACAACCAAATGCTAGAAAGTCTACTCGGTACTGGCCTGAAGTGATCCGTACCAACCACCTAACTTAGCCAAATTTGCTGCTTTGCCCCCTGGAACTCCTGCCTTACTCTGGCTTGAAGATTTCCTTAAAGTCTTATAGCCTATACCTTGAAGCCTTGTCTTCTCTCCGAATAGATCTACAAACTCTCCAACCAGCCATCGCCTCATCATCGGTACAATTCCTCTTCCCAAACTTCATGCAACTTGAATCATAGGCATGTCCCATCCTCCACAACACTTCCTCCAAGTTTTATCCTATTTCGGTCATGTTTGCCTTTATTTTTTCCAAATCAATGATCTCTTTTTTAACTTCCTAAAAGCACCAACAAACCTTATCAAAGCACAACATACAAAACTTAAAAATCATCCATATGCATCCATACACACTTGCAAACCATAAAAAAAGGATTATCACACAAATTCTAGTATAGATCTAACTCTTACACTCGCATGTCAATATAATTGAAGGGGGTAGCGAAACCATTCTGAACCTTTTTAATTTCGGCCATAAAAATGTATAAATTGCAATTGAAGTTGGAAAATGTTTTTAAGTCCAAATCATTTTAATATACCTAATTTTAACTATATGAACAAGCGTAGGATTGTAAGAGATCAAGACTCGCTCGCCTAATACCTAAAACATCAATCTAATCTCTACATTTGAAATATACAACCAAAAATCACGAATTTTCAAGCACCAAATTGATGAAACTAGGATTTCCTTGCTAATTACCCTTCTAAAGATGATTTAGGCTAAGATCAGTAGAGAAAAGATGAGATTTTAGATGAAATTAGGGATAATGGGGATTCTAATCTAATTTGGGAAGAAGAGAAAAGATTTGTGGGTTGTTACTTTAGCCACTATTGGCACAAATCCCGAGTCGGCCATTGGGCTTAGCCTCTAAACCCTCTAATTACCCATTAATCTATCCAACAGAAAATAGATTTCAAAATGGCCATATCTCCTAAACGGTAAGTCCGTTTTCCTATTTTGATAACACTACAAAAAGAAAAACCACAAGCCCGATCCAACAGAAGTGATTTCAAACCATAATTCAATACCTATCAAAAGTTATAGACCTTACAAGAATTTTGGGTCTAAAATGTTTAACAAAAATTTTAAAGGTGGAAAATGTCCCTTTCAGTCATTTTTCAAAGATTTAGAGTCATATGACCTTATATGAATCAAATAACAATAGTTTACGATCCTCCAATGCATAAAATACGGATCATTACATTCTTCCCCTTTAGGAATTTCGTCCCCAAAAATCTCCAAACAAGTCAAAGAATAATCAACTATAGTTACCCCGCATGCCTCATAACCATATGCGACCATCAAACATATGAAACAAATAGTCATGCAATCAATAATATAGCTAAACCTATCCAAGCATGCAAGATACTAAACTACCCTATATGACATCGAATGTGGAAGGATATATGATAGGCACTAGGCCTTACCATGCGAAGTGCTCCGAATATGCATCCCTCATATTCTTGGTTTTCCACATGCAATCGCGAGACATCCCCACTTCTATACCCATACTACTCAATAGCATTACTAAGTAATACTGTCGAGTAATACGGAGAATGTGCAATATGGAGCACAAACATGAATATTCCCTTGGACTAACACGGGTACATATTAAAATATCATATATATATATATATATAACTTACCTATATGTATACAACATCGGCATAAAGCAACAGATACATGTGCCTCTAGAATAGAACAATACCCAATATAAAATAAACGGAAGAGAACACAGAGTCAGTCGCAGCGATAAATATAATATATAATACAATAATGTTATAAGGATATAATACAATTCAAATGCCAACTATACACATACAGTGAATTAATGACAGATAAATATTATGTAATAACTTATATGTAAACTCCTCTAAGCCCAAATAAAAAAAATGCTAGTTGTATTATCCATGTACTTGTAATGTCCCGGACTGACCAGAGTATTATAAAATAACACAAGGGTCAGACTATGTCTAATCAAGGATCATAAATAAGGTTATATAGTATAAAAAAAGAAGAAAGATACAAGGTTACTACCAAAGGTACTCTAAACAACAGACGACATGTCAAAGTATATTTATTTAAATATAATACAATCCTCAAGACATAACATCGCCCAAATGTCTCAAATACATATAAAAATAAAAATTGGTATCAAAAAATGTCATCACCACCCGTATAGAAACACATCAAATAAGAAATCATGTAATCAACACAAATGGGTGAATCATACATATCCAAGAACTTCATTACGAATCCCAAATATGTCGGCGTCCACTACCTCAAAGCGTTTGGCCACCTAGAATTTCATTACGAACCCCTAATAAAAATCGAGCACACTCAAACCCATCAGGCAGAAAAATCTGATCACATATTCACCCTGCGCCACCCAATTTCGATCATCGGTGTTCACGTCATCCTGCCCGGAGCTACACTCGTGTCCCCTCTCTCTTTTCCCCCACGACCGACCTCCTCCGAAGCTACGACGACGGTGCGACAACCAACAATTCAACCTCGACCCAAAAACCCAGCTAAACCCTACATCGTCGACCTCCCGCCACCACCGTAGTATAAAAATCCAATGACCATTTTTGCCGTGACCCCTGACCTCCCAGCCTTCTTCAGCTACGACCCTGGCCACCTAAGTTCCACCGATCACTAGAAATCAACTCAAACAAGATTTTCGTTCAATATGCATTCCTCTCAAATTTCAACTCTAAAAATCATGATTCTTTCTTTAAAAATCAAGGTTTTCGAAGATCAAACAGATTATATACATGAATCCATAAATTATACAAGTTGAAATTTTGATATATACAAGTTTTTTTCTATAATGTTTACATCTTGGTTAAAACTGTCTTCAATTCTTGTTTAAAATTTTTTTAAAATCAAAATCTTGTTGTTTCTAATAATTTTTGTTTAAACACCGTAACATATAACAGATTAGGTGATGAGCAATTTTTTTTTGAAATTTTATTTAAACCTGAGACTATGAACAGAGTAATATATTCATTCCAGACATGCATACAAACATCCATATACATATAAACAGGAGATCACATTTATACAACTATGCAAAGCATATTATATATCATACATTCCAGGATATTCAGATGCATTAGATTTTTATTAACTTAAAACTTTAAGAAAGATGTTTAGTCACCTGTGTTTTGAAGACATGGAACAAGCTTTTGAAATTTTGAAATCTGTTCTTGTATTTAAAATTGGAACCTAGTTTACTTTGATTTGCATTGATCTTGAATCTTCTTGCGTTGATCTGAGCTTGATTGTTTTGAAACTGATCCGATCTTGGATTTAGTTTTGAAGTTGAAACCTTGCTTTTTAAACTGAGAAGGTTTAAGGCTGCTGATTGCTTGATAATTCAAGTTTGTTGAAAAAATTTGTTTTTAATTCACTGGTTTGTAGATTTGTGTTACAGGCTTTTGTTTTCTTGTTAGTTTTGAAAATTAGAATGGGAAAAGAATGGAGAAGAGAAGATATTGATATATTTAAACTTAAGTATGATTTATTAAAAATAAAAGAAAAATAAAATAAAATAGGGACACTTGTTAAATTTGTCAACATTTGTCATTTACAATTGTTTATTAGCTTACACATTTTATTAAGATGATTTCTTTTATTAACACTTGTAATTATGCATGAGTTTATTAATTTTTTAAATCATTTATAAACGTTTTGTATTTAATTTACTATTTAATAAATACATTTCTTAATTTATATGAATAAAATCCTTTAAAGGAAAATGATATAAAACCAATTATATTCTTAATAAAATCATATATAATATATTTTTAAATCCAGAATATTTTAAGAAATCTACCCGTTGAATTTCAAATTCAAATTAAAATTCAATTTTAAAATCCAATTTAAAATCAACTCATATATATATATATATATATATATATATATATAAACATATATTAAATTTGAAAATAATAATTCCATTTAAAGTCTACTAATATATTATATGTAAACAACTCATTATTTTATTGTTTGAAAATAACAATTTTGCCAATTTTAAATAATTTATGAAAGAGATTATCACATTTTAATTGCCTAAAATTCCGGGATATCACATTCAACTTATTAATTAGTGTTTAATAAATTAAATTATGTTAATTTCTGATTAATAGATATCTGAAAATCAAGGTTATCACATTCCTCCCCCCTTAGAATCTTTTCGTCCTCGAAAAGGAACGAAGCCAGAATTTATTAATATGATTATTATCAGCTTATATTGCTTTTTGACCATTTCAACTATAAATCCTTTATTTATTAAAATCCTTTATTCGATCATACGTTGATCAGGCATAGGACTAAAAATCTATATGTACTTAGCAGACCCATTTTCAACACCCAGTGAAAATACTTGGGAAAACATTTTGCTGAAAATATAGAAAACATTTTTGAAATAGAGGAAACATCTTTGGTGAGAATGCTATGGTAATCATCACCCCCACCATGGTCGCAGTTAACCCGATGGCTACGTTGCCATCCCGACAAATCCATAGATAAATGTAGGCACTGCACGCCCCTCGATTACGCCATGGAACCCGCCATAGATCGCAGTTACATCCAGGGTTATGTTGGCATCACGGCAAAATCCATGTAACTGTAGGCATCATCGCCCTCGATTTCGCTGCCAAATGAAACTTCACCACTCCCACATAGGCTGCAAACTACATCAGTCAAGTCCTAATGAGAGCCTACGGCCTCTCGAATTTCACTATGTCTTCATAGGTCGCGGTCTACCGACGTTACGTTGCCATCACGGCAAAATAAAACGTAGACCGTTGGCTCTCAACAGCACATACGATGTAACAACCCGGCCTTTTTTTTGTATTGATTAATATCATCGCTAAACGACTAAATCTGGTTGTTGATTCCTGATGGAAGTTTCTAATCGGTAGAAATTCTTTTACAATTTTGTTAAAAGAGTGTACGGGCTTTATAAAATTCTAAATCTCGGCCCACTTGTTTTGTGTCGTGATATCTATCCAAAACAAACCTGTCCCCCCCTTCATTTTTCTCATTTTCGAATCCCTAAAAATAAACCAACGAAGAAAATAAATGGCGGCCTCAAATTCATTCATTCGTTCCTCCCCCTCCATTTCCAATCGTTCTAAACCCTAAGCCTATTTCTTCTCGAGATAATGGCGGCACTCTTCCTTTGCTTTGTTTGCAATTTGGGTTTGTGAAAAATTAGGGTTTCGTGATTTTCGAAGCACCGCCTATATTGATCGATAGTGGAGCTCGTCGAATAGGTGAGTGAATCACTCACATCTAGTTCGAATTCACACAATCCTTTGTTACATAATTTTCATGACTTTGATTTTTGTTTGATTATGTTGTTTTGATTTCATGAATTTCTGGCATCACCAATCCTTAGGGCTTTGATTTTTGTGGCCCCTGTGAGCTTCGTCTCTGGCCATCTTTGTATTCATTCCTGAAGCATTGATTTGAATTTTTGATAACCACGGCTTTTAAAACTGTTTGACAGTGCTTCATCCCTTACCTGTTGCACATACAGCCTGATATTTGAACTTCACTTGGTTTGTGACAGTGTTTGACTTGGTCATTGTTGTTTTGTTCTCTGCTATGAATTGCTTTGCTTGATTTTATTTACTGCCTCATTGTAAGTTGTTGATTAATCACTGTTTATATGTGGTACATCAATGTACTTATATATTACTTGATTCTGTACACTCTACTATGATTTTAAAACTGCTGTGAGTTGCATCTACATAACTGCTGCCCACTTGATTGCATTCCTGTGACAACTCGGAATTTTGAGCAATATCAATTTAATAATCGTTGATAATAATTAAATTGATTTGATCATTTTACATTATAATTTGACAAGTTAAATTTATATTTAAAGATTAATGATAATAGTTTTCTTTGCAATATAAATAAGCAAAATTTAATTATTTTGAAAGCTTATAATAATTTGATTTGAAAATATTTATTTTGGTAAATAAGAAGTTTTAATGTAATAAAACCTTATATTCAAATTGTAATATATATATATATATAAATGTATTTGTGATTTGATATTTGTTTTAAAATTTAATTTGGAAATTAACAAATTTAATATTAGAATGTTTTTCTATTTGAAATGTATATATATATATTTGTATATAAATTTGAAATAGGAAAATTATTTATTTAAATTTAACAAGAGTTTTCAAACTTGAATATATTTAGTTTTGAAATTTGTCTTTGAAATTTAAATTTTAAGTAATAAAGTTAATTTCTTATTTTATAAACATATATTTTAGCTGTTGTTTTTAATAAGATAAAATTATTTTAAATTTTTATATAAGGAGTTAAAATCAATTTCTCAAGTTTATAAACATATATTATATAATATAAATCAAAACTATAAGTTATTTGCATTCACATGCATATTTATTAAAAGATAAGTTCATAATATTACATAATTACTTACATATAACTTAAATAAATTTATAAATAAGAAGATAACGTTTAAAATATATTAATTAGATATTAAAACACTTGTTAACCTTTTAATTTGTGTAAGGACACTTGTAAATTAATATGCATAGGTGTAAGGAAATTAGATCATACAATGGACAAATGTCATATTCTTGACATTTGAATTTAAAACTAAAATTTGTAAAATATGAAGAAGGAATTTACTTTTAATTTTCAGCTAAGAATTCACTTTCTTCTTTCTAACAAAAATACAAAACAGATCAAGAAAAAATGCAAATAAAAAACAAATCAAAGATGAATACAAAACTGTAAATCTGGAAAATGCAAATGCAAGATCACCATCAAAATTATCATCCAACTCAGAAATCAACTGCAAGTAAAACTTCAACAAATCTGAAAATTCAAACATGCAAGAGCTGGAATCAAATATTCAACATGCAAATAAAATTGAAGCCTGGAAAAATGCAGATGAATTTAAAAACATATGCAGCTTCTGTTTTCTGGTAAATTACAGGTGAGTAAAACAAATTTTAAAAACAGTTTTAACTTGATTTACTCTTTGTTATATGTATGTATGAAAATCATAAGTTTACCTGAATTCTTGGATTTTGAATGAATGCATGCTCTGGAAGTAAGAATAGTGAATGCCTGAGAAGTAAAAACTTTTGCTCTGTCTTATGTTTAAATCAAGTGAGTAAACACAATTTTAAAAACAGATTTGGATTTTAAAATGGACCTTGTTCTTGTGGATTCATGATGACTCATTTGGATTTTTAATTTAAACTAATTGCATGTTTGGAAAAAATGCTTGATGTCTGGATAATTAAACAGTTCTGTAGAATAATTACAGGTAGCATTTACATGTTAAAATCAATAACTTTAGATTGAATCCAAATTAGCCAATGATTTATGAACAAAGTTTGTTTGAAATCAAGTAGTGTTTCATCTAAAAATAGTTATAGATTTTTAAAATGGATGTTTGGTTCAAAATTTGCAAATTTGCAGTAGTAATCAAATTGTGCCCAAAATTTTATGAATTAAATTTGTAGTTTTGATTTCATAATTGAAATAATGATAGAAAATTATGATTTTTAAGGGCTAAATCATAAATTTAGATTGGTATTTAGTGGGGAATTTGTGAATTACTATTTTGGGGGTTTTGGCCGATTCTGGGTGATCGACGACAGATCTATGGACGTGTTGGTGTGTGGAGACAGAGGGGCCTATGGTGGTCTCTGGAAAAATACAAAGGGGGTCGGTCGATGGCCATGGTGGCGGCGGAAGGCAATTTTATTCTGGTGCCCTAGTTTTTATCACGGCATGAAACCGTGGTGATTTCATCACCACGAGATGATCGAGTGGAGCGGGCTTCGAGTTGATGGAAGTGGGGATGGGGACGAATTCACGGCTGTAGGAGGTGGCACTCGAGGTGGTCAGACAGTCGAGGGGGAACTCGGTGGCAGTGACGATGGGTGGTATTGCTTCAGGAAATTTTGGGTTCGAATACTCATATTTTGATTCTTGATCGAAATTGGATTTTTGGGTTTCGAATTTCTATATTGGGAATGAGGGCGACTTGATGGAGGCTAGCATGAAGATCGACGTTGATCGGCATGTCGCGTTTGGGGTTGGGGGAGAAGAAGGCGAGGACTCGAAGGATGTATCGTGATTTTTATGTTTTACTCGAAGCCTCCATCGCGTTTTCGTCGTTCTGACTCGAAGCAGTGGGTAGGTGGGGGAAACTCAGGGTGTTTTCTTGTTTTACTCGGGGTAGGCACGGGTTGTTAGCAGGGTTTACTCGGGTATTAAGTATTCAGGAAGAAGAACGAGTTGTTTAGTTGTTAATGTAAAGAAAATTTGGTTTTAGGAATAAAGTTTTTTTTTAAAACAAAGGATAATCTAGTTTCAAAACTAAAATTTGTTTCAAAGCTATGTTTTAAACAAGTTTTATGTTTTGGAATATAAAAGTTTTTAAAATGAAATAAGTGAAATTTTAATAATATGTTTGTAATAAATTTTATTAAATAACTTTGAAAGTTCAGACATTTTTAATTTTGAATGTTTCAATTGTTTTAGTTAAAATTGATTTCTAAAGTATTTTATTTTAAAAGGATAAATAATAAAGATTTAGAGATCAATAAAAATAAAGATTATCTTTAGTTATTTTGAATTTTGATTTAACTAAAGATAATTAAATTTGAAAAGGTAATAAAGATAATTAAATTATTAACCATTTAAAAGTTATTGGTTAACATAAAGGTGTTAATCAAGATAATGGTTTCTTGTTTAAGAATCTCTTTAATATAGTAAATTAAAGAATCATTTAATTAATTTTAAATGATTAAGTTAAACAATTAATTAAATAATTAATTAGTGATTAATTAAGATAATCACTTATGAGTTAATCTAATATAATTACTTGGGAAAGTAATTGAAGTAATTAATTGGTTAATTACTAAAGATAATTAAATAAAGATAATTACTTTATGAAAGGTGATTAAGTAATGTGATTAAGAGTTAATCATTTGAGTTATTAATCAAAGAATTAATTAATAATTAGTTAAAGATTTAAATTATTTGATTAATGAGTAATTAATAAAAGAATTAAGAGTAATTAATTAAGTTATTAATTACTTGTTATAGTAATTAATTAAGAAAGAAATTTAATTAATGAAGTAATCATTAATTAATGAAAATAATTAATTAATTGTTAATTAATAATTTAAGAATAATTAATTTATATATGTAATTAAAGTAATTAATCAAAAGTGATTAATTAAAAGTAATTAATTAAGTATGATTAATTAAGAGTAATTAATCAAGTATGATTAATTAATGGTGATTAATCAAGTGTAACTGATTAAAGTATAATTAAGGAATAATTATCAAGATAATTAAAGAATAATTAATCAAGGTTGATTAATTTAGAAATAATTAAAAGGTAATTACTTAGTATAATTTGAAGTAATTAATCAGGATGATTAATTAATATGGTAATTAAGTAAGAATTACTTAAAGTAATTAAGTGATAATTAATCAGGGAAGATTAATTGAAATGGATAATTAAGTGATGTTAATTAATTAATTTGTAATTAATTAATGAATAAGAAGTTGGATTGAAGATAATCCAAGTGTTGAAGTAAGGATTTATTTAATTTAAGGATTAATTAAATTAATCAAGTTTGAATCAAACTTGTTTATAAATGATTAATGATTGGATGATATATCATTGGAGGAGTAAATGATATTGGTTGTTGACATTGATTGATGGGTGATGATGTGAATATGCTATATCTGATTGTGATATATATGCTGCTTTGTGATATGTATGGATGCATGTGATAACAGATGATTATCTATCTGTATAATATGATACATCCATTTATGTTAAGTGATATTTTCTGAAATATCTATTGTTTAAATCCCTTAAGTACAACTTGGACAATAAAATGGCGTTTGGTTTCGATGAGACCGGGATCGGGTTTCCATATTTGGATATCCGAAAACCACATTGATTCCAATTAAGCGTAAATCATTAATCCAAGTGGAGAAAGTGAAGACTCGAGGTGTAAGGGCTATACGTCAGTATAACTCTGTGGGTGATTCCGTAATGAGTTTGACGGAATAGTGCTTAAAGATTCGAGATGGTGATTTAGAGTGCAAGGGCTATGGTCGTTGACTCTGAGGGTGATTCCAAAATGAGTGCAACGAGATAGTGCCTTCGGTTTCGTTCGAACCCGGAACGAACTTTATGGATTGAATGCTTTCAGCACATCGTCAGGCGGACGATGAGCATTCTAAGATAATTGGTCCTATAAAGGTAATCGTAGCCTCAAGCCTCATCAACCGGGAATGGCTAAAACAGGGGAGGTGCAGCAAGGCTTCGTGGGTCGCTCCCACTGGAGAGCGAGATACATCCCTGTCTAGATGTCCCTTATATTTCGGCTTTGTGGGCAGTTGGAACTACAGCCAACTGCGGGGTGGTCTTGTTCGGGACTGTTCAGTAAGGAATGGTCCCGGTCTTGTGTTGCAGGGGATGAAGGGAGTAATCCTCGGTACGGTGATCTAGGCCACGTACTATGACGGGCGGTACCCCAGTAGCCCTGCCATTGATGGAAACCCATTTTCCCTACGAGACCCTACAGTTTTGTTTGTATTACCCACTTTTGTGGCTAGTAGCTGGAATTTAATCATGTAACAATTTCGGCTATTTTCTTATTTACTTGAAAACCCTAGACACTATTATAATATCACTGGATTTCTTATCAAATGTTTTGGTTAGCGTAAGGTAAAAACTTTTCCATGTTTATGTGTGGGAAGTCTTACGTGATACCTTTTCTTTTCAAAGGATTTTCTAAAGTTAAGCAATCTTAAACCGTTTACTCACACCAGACTCCTGTCTGACCCGAGTGTTTATTTTCTGTTTTATTAAACTCTTGGGTACTCATATTATATATGAGTAGTCAAGTGATTCATGTTATCTCTTGACGAATTCTGGAGGAGCTATGGAGCAGGAGGCTTCAGCGTGTAGATATATGGTTAGAATTTCCGCTGTGTGCTATTCTGTGTTGATGTCTTGTATTGTATTAGACAGAAGTGTTATAACTGTCTAAATTGAGATGTTTAGTTGTGTGCTCTGATGTATATGATACTATGTATATGTTCTATATTATAATTAAATCGTTCCGCTGTGAGATTCTGATGTGTTGTTTCTTTTCTTCTCTTTCTTTTCTTCTTCTATCCCTTTCTTTCTTAATTAGTGATGCGATTTTCCGGGAGTGGAAAGTCGGGTCGCTACAGCTGGTATCAGAGCATGAGGTTGAGTGAATACCTAGGCTCTGGAGTGGTGTCTATCTTGAGAGAGCGTACTTGTAATATATATATATATATATATATATATATATATATATATATATATATAACTACCTAAATTGTTGGGTTATCTGTTCGGATTTTCCAACATAGGCTATAAAGGTAGATAAGGTTGAAGTGTGTGGAACACAGCTACAACTATTGGTTGAGGTTCATATGTTGTGGTTGGAGGTGTGTATCGAGATTGTAGACCTATTACAGTCTCGAATAAGTCGTGTAGATTGGTGAAAGGATTTCTTTGAGTCCAGAGGAAGTCTTTTTTCAAGAATTGGAGTATATTTTTGAAGTGTGAGGTTGATTTGCTCTCAAGTGGGCAGAAATTTCCTAGAGTTGAGCTGTCAACTGAGCAGTAGCAAGTGGTGGAATGCAGTTTCCATAGATGGTTCTGAAGATGTTTCTTTTGGAGCCTGTTTTAGATGGTGTAGGAAGAGCAATTGATGTTTACTGCAATGAAGATTCGGATGTTTAGAGGTTTTCTAGATCTCAAGTAAGGATGACTTATCTTTATTGAAGTTTGGGACTAAAGTCAATGAGTTACCTCATTTCAGACATGGTCTCATTTGTTTTCCCTTAAGAAGATAAGTGGTTGCTGTTGGGTTTGAGCCGAGTTTCTTGAGAAGATGTCTACTCGTCTCAAGATTTTTAGTGGAATTGGGTGTTAGTTATGTGTTTCAAGAAGCTTGTGGTTAAGGAAGATCTTTGGGCTTAGCAGTATCATTGAAGTGAAGTTTGGAAGCAGTAGCGTGGATCTGTTTCTTTGATGATTCGGAAATCTTTGGGATTCTACTATCAGCAGATCAGGCAGATAGTGAAGGCTTATCCATTTCTTTGGGAAGCTCAGCAGAGTAGGATATTAGTTGGAAGTGATCTATCAGTTTTCTGATAGGTAAGCCATTCTTGAAGATTGGACTTGGATAGGAAAAGCTGTTCTAGTTGAGGAGACAGTTCTTTGGAACCTGAACTAAGTGGAATCGCAAAAGTGACTTGCGATTAGTTTGGGCATTTTTGTGTATTCTTTGGGTTGAGATTGAGGCACCTCGAGTAGAGATAAAAGCTATGGAAGTAGTCGAAGATTTTCTAGATGATTTTTGGAGAATTCAGAAGTTGACCTGAATCGGAGATTGATTTTTCTTATCGACTTGGATTTTTGGAGTAATTTTGATGGTTCAACCTTATAGTAGGATGACTCTTAAAGCGAGAAGAGTTTAATGAGGCAGCTCAAGATTCTTTGGAGAAGGATTGATCATCTCATTCTAGTTGAGATTCTGTTGGGATGTTTTGACCAAGTGGAATGGTCACTAAGATTTTTAAGAGTCGGATGAACGGTGTATGGAGAAAGATTGTGCTTGTGTTCTTCGATAGCATTCTTATCTGCTCTAGATCAGAGTTGTTCAGCGGAAGCGAGTTGGGAATTATTCTGGTTTGGGAGCAACCGGATGTTGCAGTAAAAAAAAATTTCTACAGGAAATTCATGTCTGAAGGAATTTTTTGGATTCGGAAGGCAAGGTTGTCAAGTGCACTTGTTTGGCCATTCTAGATAAGAGATATAGGTTTGAAGTCCATTGATGTTTGTGGTATAGAGTCGTATTTTGGATTTCAGCAAATTATTATTTTGGAAGGCCATTTTGTTGAGTAGGATCTGGAGATTTGGTTTGAGTTGGTGCTGTTGTTTCTTGAAGCAATCAGCAAGGGTTAGGCTGATCAGGAATATTGGAGGTCACTTAGAGCATCTGAAGAGTTGTGCAGTTAAGAACTGAGAAATTTTGGAATGTGCAGTTAGAGTTTGGATATTGATTTGGTTTTATCCAATCAAAGGAGATATAGGACTGGGTAAAACTGGAAAGTTACTCTGGTGGTATTTTGAGTTTCTCTGTGTTCTCTAGAGATTAGATTTTGATCTATAGGATAGAATTGCCGGTTCGGATAGCTGGAATTCATTGTATTTCACATATCTCTGAGGAATATGTGTATGATTCTTTAAGTAATAGAATCAGCAGTCCTAAAGGATCTGGTAGTTGAGTTGGTTTTGAGTATAGTCTGATATCTTGTTCAGATTTGAAGAATCAGATGAGGGAGTTCTTGGTTGTAATAGTGTAGTTACTTAAGATTCATAGAGCAAGCATTCCAGTACAGGTATCTGGAAACTCTTGATAATATTAGGATGTTCTATTCAGAATTTTTCTGGATAGATAAAATTGTTGTTTGAATTGGTTGCTATGATTGGTAGTGTATGATTGATTGTTTGATTGCTGATAGGAATTTAAATTCTTTAGCTGGGTTATTAAATTATCTTTGCTTTTAAATTTTGGGGATGAAATTCTTTTAAGGGGGAAGGAATGTGACGACCCGGAATTTTGAGCAATATCAATTTAATAATCGCTGATAATAATTAAATTAATTTGATCATTTTACATTATAATTTGACATGTTAAATTTATTTTTAAAGATTAATGATACTAGTTTTCTTTGCAATATAAATAAGCAAGATTTAATTCTTTTGAAAGCTTATAATAATTTGATTTGAAAATATTTATTTTGGTAAATAAGAAGTTTTAATGTAATAAAACTTTATATTCAAATTGTAATATATATATATATATATGTATGTATATATTGTGATTTGATATTTGTTTTAAAATTTAATTTGGAAATTAACAAATTTAATATTAGAATGTTTTTCTATTTGAAATGTGTATATATATTTGTATATGAATTTGAAATAGGAAAATTATTTATTTAAATTTAACAAGAGTTTTCAAACTTGAATATATTTAGTTTTGAAATTTGTCTTTGAAATGATATTTGAAATTTAAATTTTAAGTAATAAAGTTAATTTCTTATTTTATAAACATATATTTTAGCTTTTTTTTAATAAGATAAAATTGTTTTAAATTTTTATATAAGGAGTTAAAATCAATTTCTCAAGTTTATAAACATATATTATATAATATAGATCAAAACTATAAGTTATTTGCATTCACATGCATATTTATTAAAAGATAAGTTCATAATATTACATAATTACTTACATATAACTTAAATAAATCTATAAATAAGAAGATAACATTTAAAATATATTAATTAGATATTAAAACACTTGTTAACCTTTTAATTTGTGCAAGGACACTTGTAAATTAATATGCATAGGTGTAAGGAAATTAGATCATACAATGGACAAATGTCATATTCTTGACATTTGAATTTAAAACTAAAATTTGTAAAATATGAAGAAGGAATTTACTTTTAATTTTCAGCTAAGAAATCACTTTCTTCTTTCTAACAAAAATACAAAACAGATCAAGAAAAAATGCAAATAAAAAACAAATCAAAGATGAATACAAAACTGTAAATCTGGAAAATGCAAATGCAAGATCACCATCAAAATTATCATCCAACTCAGAAATCAACTGCAAGTAAAACTTCAACAAATCTGAAAAGTCAAACATGCAAGAGCTGGAATCAAATATTCAACATGCAAATAAAATTGAAGCCTGGAAAAATGCAGATGAATTTAAAAACATATGCAGCTTCTGTTTTCTGGTAAATTACAGACGAGTAAAAAAAATTTAAAAAACAGTTTCAACTTGATTTACTCTTTGTTATATGTATGTATGAAAATCATAAGTTTACCTAAATTCTTGGATTTTGAATGAATGCATGCTCTGGAAGTAAGAATAGTGAATGCCTGAGAAGTAAAAATTTTGCTCTGTCTTCTGTTTAAATCAAGTGAATAAACACAATTTTAAAAACAGATTTGGATTTTAAAATGGACCTTGTTCTTGTGGAATCATGATGACTCATTTGGATTTTTAATTTAAACTAATTGCATGTTTGGAAAAAATGCTTGATGTTTGGATAATTAAACAGTTCTGTAGAATAATTACAGGTAGCATTTACATGTTAAAATCAATAACTTTAGATTGAATCCAAATTAGTCTATGATTTATGAACAAAGTTTGTTTGAAATCAAGTAGTGTTTCATCTAAAAATAGTTATAGATTTTTAAAATGGATGTTTGGTTCAAAATTTGCAAATTTGCAGTAGTAATCAAATTGTGCCCAAAATTTTATGAATTAAATTTGTAGTTTTGATTTCATAATTGAAATAATGATAGAAAATTATGATTTTTAAGGGTTAAATCATAAATTTTAGATTGATATTTAGTGGGGAATTTGTGAATTACTATTTTGGGGGTTTTGGCCGATTCTGGGTGTTCGACGACAGATCTATGGACGTGTTGGTGTGTGGAGACAGAGGGGCCTATGGTGGTCTCAGGAAAAATGCAGAGGGGGTCGGTCGATGGCCATGGTGGCGGCGGAAGGCAATTTTATTCTGGTGCCCTAGTTTTTATCACGGCATGAAACCGTGGTGATTTCATCACCACGAGATGATCGAGTGGAGCGGGCTTCGAGTTGATGGAAGTGGGGATGGGGACGAGTTCACGGCTGTAGGAGGTGGCACTCAAGGTGGTCAGACGGTCGAGGGGGAACTTGGTGGCAGTGACAATGGGTGGTATTGCTTCAGGAAATTTTGGGTTCGAATACTCATATTTTGATTCTTGATCGAAATTGGATTTCTGGGTTTCGAATTTTGATATTGGGAATGAGGGCGACTTGATGGAGGCTAGCATGAAGATCGACGTTGATCGGCGTGGTGGTGCATATTTACGTGCACATGTTCGTGCACTGTAATGTCGCGTTTGGGGTTGGGGGAGAAGAAGGTGAGGACTCGAAGGATGTATCGTGATTTTTATGTTTTACTCGAAGCCTCCATCGCGTTTTCGTCGTTCTGACTCAAAGTAGTGGGTAGGTGGGGGAAACTCGGGGTGTTTTCTTGTTTTACTCGGGGTAGGCACGGGTTGTTAGCAGGGTTTACTCGGGTATTAAGTATTCAGGAAGAAGAACGGGTTGTTTAGTTGTTAATGTAAAGAAAATTTGGTTTTAGGAATAAAGTTTTTTTTAAAACAAAGGATAAACTAGTTTCAAAACTAAAATTTGTTTCAAAGCTATGTTTTAAACAAGTTTTATGTTTTGAAATATAAAAGTTTTTAAAATGAAATAAGTGAAATTTTAATAATATGTTTGTAATAAATTTTATTAAATAACTTTGAAAGTTCAGACATTTTTAATTTTGAATGTTTCAATTGTTTTAGTTAAAATTGATTTCTAAAGTATTTTATTTTAAAAGGATAAATAATAAAGATTTAGAGATCAATAAAAATAAAGATTATCTTTAGTTATTTTGAATTTTGATTTAACTAAAGATAATTAAATTTGAAAAGGTAATAAAGATAATTAAATTATTAACCATTTAAAAGTTATTGGTTAACATAAAGGTGTTAATCAAGATAATGGTTTCTTGTTTAAGAATCTTTTTAATATAGTAAATTAAAGAATCGTTTAATTAATTTTAAATGATTAAGTTAAATAATTAATTAAATAATTAATTAGTGATTAATTAAGATAATCACTTATGAGTTAATCTAATATAATTAATTGGGAAAGTAATTGAAGTAATTAAGTGGTTAATTACTAAAGGTAATTAAATAAAGATAATTACTTTATGAAAGGTGATTAAGTAATCTGATTAAGAGTTAATCATTTGAGTTATTAATCAAAGAATTAATTAATAATTAGTTAAAGATTTAAATTATTTGATCAATGAGTAATTAATAAAAGAATTAAGAGTAATTAATTAAGTTATTAATTACTTGTTAAAGTAATCAATTAAGAAAGAAATTTAATTAATGAAGTAATCATTAATTAATGAAAATAATTAATTAATTGTTAATTAATAATTTAAGAATAATTAATTTATAATTAAGTTTTAATTGCTAAATGTAATTAAAGTAATTAATCAAAAGTGATTAATTAAAAGTAATTAATTAAGTATGATTAATTAAGAGTAATTAATCAAGTATGATTAATTAAAGGTGATTAATCAAGTGTAACTGATTAAAGTATAATTAAGGAATAATTATCAAGATAATTAAAGAATAATTAATCAAGGTTGATTAATTTAGAAATAATTAAAAGGTAATTACTTAGTATAATTTGAAGTAATTAATCAGGATGATTAATTAATATGGTAGTTAAGTAAGAATTACTTAAAGTAATTAAGTGATAATTAATCATGGAAGATTAATTGAAATGGATAATTAAGTGATGTTAATTAATTAATTTGTAATTAATTAATGAATAAGAAGTTGGATTGAAGATAATCCAAGTGTTGAAGTAAGGATTGATTTAATTTAAGGATTAATTAAATTAATCAAGTTTGAATCAAACTTGTTTATGAATGATTAATGATTGGATGATATATCATTGGAGGAGTAAATGATATTGGTTGTTGACATTGATTGATGGGTGATGATGTGAATATGCTATATCTGATTGTGATATATATGCTGCTTTGTGATATGTATGGATGCATGTGATAACAGATGATTATCTATCTGTGTAATATGATACATCCATTTATGTTAAGTGATATTTTCTGAAATATCTATTGTTTAAATCCCTTAAGTACAACTTGGACATTAAAATGGCGTTTGGTTTCGATGAGACCGGGATCGGGTTTCCATATTTGGATATCCGAAAACCACATCGATTCCAATTAAACGTAGGTCATTAATCCAAGCGGAGCAAGTGAAGACTCGAGGTGTAAGGTGACGCAGCGGATAATTAACAAAACGATATGGATCGATGAATGTAGCAATTGGTGGATTGAAGATACTGAAATGCCCAAATTCGTTGATCACAAAGATACCGAATTCTAGCTATCTTCGACACGTTGATCGCGCACGATACCGTGAGAGAAGATCTTCAATTCTTCAAGCGTTGATCAAGCGCACTTGATTCTGCGAATTGGCTTCAACAATCGTTGATTCGAGCGCACTCGAATAACCGAAAGTGGAGATAGGAGATTACACTCAACTACCAATTTAGGATGAAAGCACAAAGCTAACAAACAAGAATTTTATTCAAAAATCAACAACCATGAAATGTACAACGCACTCCCTATTTATAGCATTTTACAACACAGCCCCTTAGGTCGTCCCCGACCTAACAATACCCACGACTTACCATAGGTCGTAAACGACCTAAAAATACAAGACTCAACACATAACAGCGCTACACCGGACGACCTAAGACTTAACAAGGTCGTGAGCGACCTAACTGACCAACACAACATGACTTACGACTTAAACAAGGTCGTTACCGTCCTAAGTACATCACAATCCCTTCACGCGACCTAAAAACAACTCACGCGACTTAACAGACACGACACCACAACACAACGTTACAAGACGCGACTTAAGATAGGTCGTTAACGACCTAACCTTTACATCAACAATCGACTTAAAACATTACAACATCAAACGACTTATGAGTTAGGTCGTTCGCGACCTTTAGAAGTTAGGTCGTTCGCGACCTAAAGCAGCTGCATTCAGAATTCTTCACGCGACTTACACCTCATAGCGACTTACGACCTAGCTTAGGTCGTCAACGGCTTAACACAATCCATCTCTAGAATCAGCTTATCACTAGGTCGTTCAGACTTCATAACCTGTAACTCGTTATCCCCTATCCTGTTAGGTCGCATGCGACCTAAGGCTTTAGTTTCTACTGCATCATCGTAGGAATTAGGTCGCAACTCCTTAGCCCTTGCTCTGTTAGGTCATGATCGACTTATAGTTATCTCGTTAGCTCGTGGACGACCTAACATGGTAATGTTAGACCGTAGCTCTTCTTCTTCTGACCTGTTAGGTCGTGGCCGACCTAAGCCTTTAGGTCGTGGCCGACCTAACTCTTGTGATTCTGTAGCTCGTGCTGCATCATCCTCCCCTGGTTGATCGAAATTCGACCTCGAATTTTCACCATTTTCTTCCACAACAATTTCATTTCCATGATACGGAATTAAATGTTTTACATTGAACACATCAGAAGTATATACATCCTCCGGCAGCTCTAACCTATAGGCATTTTCATTGATCCGTTTCACAATTTTTACGGGGCCAATCTTTCGAGCTTTAAGCTTATTGTATGCACCCACTGGAAAGCGATCCTTCGTCAATACAGCATAAACCATATCTCCTTCATTAAATTCAACATTTCTTCGTTTCAAATCTGCAACTTTCTTATATTTCTCATTCGACTCTTCCAATCGTTCCTGAACGATTCTATGACATTCCGTCAAACTTTCAACAAAACCAGCAGCTCGTTTAATCGTCCCCTTCGGTTGTGGTACTACTGCCAAATCCAACGGTCCCCTTGGCAAACTTGAATATACAATCTGAAATGGACAGAATCCCGTAATACGATTCACTGTATGATTATGAGCAAACTCTGCCTGGCATAACTTCATATCCTAACTTTTCGATTGTCCTTCACAAGACATCGCAACAAATTTCCCAACGATCTGTTAACAACTTCTGTCTGTCCATCTGTTTGCGGATGATAAGCGCTACTAAATTTCAGCTTCGTTCCAACCATCTTCCACAAACTTAGCCAAAAGTGACTTAGAAAACGAGTATCCCTATCCGACACAATAGATTCTGGCAATTCATGAAGTCGATAGATCTCCTTGAAAAACAACTGAGCAACATGAACAGCATCTGCCGTCCTCTTACAAGCAACAAAATGCACCATCTTCGAGAAACGATCCACCACAACATATATCGAGTCATTTCCCCTTTGCGTTCTCGGCAAACCCAACACGAAATCCATGCTGATATCAACCCATGGTTTAATCGGTACAGGTAACGGCATATACAACCCTGCATTTGTCGCTGTTCCTTTCGAAACCTGACAGAGATGACATCTCTGAACAAACCTTTCAACTTCCTTCCTCATCGATGGCCAATAGTAGGATTGGGAGATTAATTGCAATGTTCGGCCTCTACCCACATGTCCTTCCTCATGAAGCTCCTTTACTATCTTCATTCTCAGGCTACAGTCTGGAATGCATAATCGACTCCCCTTGAACAAGAATCCATCAACCAACACAAATTCATCGGTATCTCCATCCTTAACTTTCTCAACGAACTTTGCAAAGTAAGGATCCTCCTCAAACAATTCCGGCAATAATTCAAATCCTGTCACCTCAATCTTCATTGTCGTTAATAGTTGACTCCTCCTACTCAAAGCATCAGCCACGCGATTCCTTACCCCAGATTTGTGCTTCACAACAAAAGTAAACTGTTGTAAATAAGCAATCCATGATGCATGTCTTGCTGAAATCTTGTCTTGCCCCTGCAAATGCTTGAATGCCTCATGATCAGTGTAAAGAACAAACTCCTTATGGAACAGATAGTGTCTCCAATGTTTCACTGCTTGCACCACAGCATAAAACTCTACATCATACGTATTATATCTCATCTTTGCCCCTGATAACTTTTCACTAAAGTATGCAATTGGACGTCCCTTCTGACTCAACACCCCTCCAATCCCAACCTTAGATGCATCGGTGTGTAGTTCAAACAACAACTGAAAATCTGGTAATACAAGAATTAGTGCTGTCGTCAAAAGTCCTTTGATTCGTTCAAAAGCAATCCCTGCTTCCTCCGACCAAGAAAACTGTTTCCCTTTCATACAATCAGTAACTGGAGCCATCACGCTACTGAAGTGTGGGATGAATCTTCGGTAGAATGATGCCAACCCATGAAAACTTCTAACTTCAGTGATAGTCCTCGGCTGCGGCCAATTTCTAATTGCTTCAACTTTACTCTGGTCCACCTGGATTCCCTTCTCAGATACAACATATCCCAAAAATAACACACTTCGAGTCATGAACACACATTTCTTCGTAGCTGCATAAAATTGTTCTTCACGAAGAATAATTAACACCTTTCTCAAATGCTCTACATGCTCCTCCGTACTTCCACTATATATCAGAATATCATCAAAATTCACCACCACGAATTTCCCAATGAATGGTCTAAAGATTTGATTCATCACCCGCATGAATGTACTAGGTGCATTTGATAAACCAAATGGCATAACTAACCATTCGTATAACCCCTCTCTCGTCTTGAAGGCTGTCTTCCATTCATCTCCTGGTTTAATTCGAATCTGATGATATCCGCTCTTCAAATCAATCTTTGAAAATATAGTAGCCGCACTCAACTGATCTAGCAAGTCATCCAACCTCGGTATTGGGAATCTATACCTCACAGTGATCTTATTCAATGCTCGACTGTCAGTGCACATCCTCCATGTTCCATCCTTCTTTGGTACCAATAAAGCTGGCACTGCACACGGACTCAAACTCTCCTGCACTCGCCCTTGTTCAAGCAACTCTTCCACCTGCCTCCTCAACTCTTCATGTTCCTTGGGACTCATTCGATAATGTGGTCTATGCGGTAATTCTGCTCCCGGAACAAGATCGATATGATGTTGAATGTCTCTCAGTGGCGGTAACTCCTTAGGCAACTCTTCTGGAAATACATATTCAAATTCTTTCAAAACTGGCTTCGCTTCTTTTGGAATTTCAACCACTTCATTACACTCTCGCCCAATCAACAAAAAGACTTCTGGCTCTTCTTCAACTTCTTTAACAAACTCCTTCAAAGATAGCAAAGTTTTCAGCTCTTCAATCTCCTCCAGTTTGCTTTTCTTCTGTTGTTGCTTCTTAGGAACTAAAATAATCTTAGTACCTTCAAACATGAAACTATAGCTATTAGTACGTCCATCATGTAGCACTGCTCTATCAAATTGCCATGGTCTGCCTAACAACAGGTGACACACATCCATGTCTACAACGTCACACCAGATTTCATCTTTGTACTTCTTCCCAATTGAAAAATTCACACAAGCTCTTCGTCCAACTTTCACCTCACCGCCTTTCCTTAACCATGCTAACTTGTACGGTTTAGGATGCTTCTCAGTTTTCAAGTTCAACTTCCTTACTGCTTCTATAGAGATAATATTGTCACAACTCCCAGCATCAATGACGAACTTGCAAACCTTTCCCAGAATAGTGCATGTGGACTGAAATATATTATTCCTCAACCAACTGTTTTCCTCTTCTTGCTTCGGTGCCAAATAACTTCTCCTCATCATCAAATTACACCCTTCATCTCCTGACGCGACATCCTGTTCCTCCTCCTCAACTGGACTAGGATAACCTTCATCAACATCCTCACCTTCAACTTCTGCAATCATAGTTCGTTTCTTCGGCTTCGGACATTCATTACTCTTGTGACCCACTTCCTGGCAATTATACCACTTGAAACTGTTATTGACCTTCGTCTTCTCATTCTCCTTCACAACTGGCTTACTGACAGGTTTAGGAACATTAGAACTTCCACTAACACCCTTCACCTGATTATCGGAATTAGTAAACACACCACCTCCATGCCTTCCCTGCTTCTCCCAAGCCAACGCTTTCTGATGTGCTTCTGCAACAGATCTCGGATCAAACATATTAACCATATCCTGAATCTGCATTCTCAACCCCCCAACAAATCTGGCAGTCAGCTGTTCTTCTGTCTCCATAATATCATTCCTGGCAATGAGTTGGTAAAATTCATCTGCATAATCATTAACTGATTTCGTCCCCTGCCTTAGATTCTGCAATCTCTGGTACATGAGTGATTGATAGTTATAAGGTAAAAATGTAGCTCTCATCATTTTCTTCATCTTATCCCATGCATCAATCTTCGACTTCCTCATTCTCTCCCGTGTAAGTTTAGTTTGCTGCCACCATGCCAAAGCTCTCCCCCTCAACCTAGTAGCAACCAACTTTACTCTTCAATGCTCAGGAACTTCCTTGAAGTCAAAAATCTCTTCAACATTAGACAACCAATCAAGAAATTCTTCAGCTACCATTCCACCCTTGAACTCTGGAATTTCCATCTTCATACCCGACTCCCATCGATGATCTTCTTCAACATCCCGATAAGAATTTCAAACTTGGTCTCGATCTAGATAATGCATGCTAGCTCTATCACCCTCTTCATCAAAATCAAATGTACGTCTATATCGATCTTGACCATCAACATCCCTTCGATCACGCATGTCTCTTCTACTATGTCTCTCCTCATCTCGATATGGCTCTTCTTCAAACTCACGTGGAGTTCTTCTCTCTTCATGTCCATAGTCATGGTGATCTCTCCTTGATGAAATTGATGTTTCTCTTCTCTCTCTAAGAGATTGCGGTGATACCCTTCTCGCTTCCGTAACCGATGGCGAAACTCGGTTTCCTCCATGGTTCGAGATTGGTGATCTCCTCCTTTGACTTTGATTCAAATCATTCATCAACTTCTCTAACTTTCCATTGCCCTCATCAAATTTCTCATTAATACGTTGTTCCATTTGCTCGGCCTCTTCTCTCCTATACAACGCTTCAACATTTTGATGACGATTAGCTCTCCTTGGAGGCATGATTGAACACCTCTCAAGTACTTCAAGAAATACTTCAAAACTTCATAAATTTTCAGCTCAAATCAAACAAGTCACGGCTTCAAACTTCACGACCTAGCTCGATAGTATGCAACGACCTAGGATAGGTCGGCACGGTTCAACACTTCAAACTCAACTTTGGCGCGCAAACTTCCAACAAGTCCAAATTCAAACACCTTCCAACACTTTGATCCAAAATGGAATGGATTGAAAGTCTCCCTCTTGTTGCAACTTCAAGATGAACACGATGAACAACAACTTCAAACTTCAACTTCAAAATTGGCTCCAAGACTCGGCTTAGCTATGATTGGCTAAGTCTAGCTCCGATACCAAAAAAACTGACACAGCGGATAATTAACAAAACGATATGGATCGATGAATGTAGCAATCGGTGGATTGAAGATACTGAAATGCCCAAATTCATTTATCACAAAGATACCGAATTCTAGCTATCTTCGACACGTTGATCGCGCACGATACCGTGAGAAAAGATCTTCAGGTCTTCAAGCGTTGATCAAGCGCACTTGATTCCGCGAATCGGCTTCAACAATCGTTGATTCGAGCGCACTCGAATAACCGAAAGTGGAGATAGGAGATTACACTCAACTACCAATTTAGGATGAAAGCACAAAGCTAACAAACAAGAATTTTATTCAAAAATCAACAACCATGAAATGTACAACGCGCTCCCTATTTATAGCATTTTACAACACAGCCCCTTAGGTCGTCCCCGACCTAACAATACCCACGACTTACCATAGGTCGTAAACGACCTAAAAATACAAGACTCAACACATAACAGCGCTACACCGGATGACCTACGACTTAACAAGGTCATGAGCGACCTAACCGACCAACACAACACGATTTACGACTTAAACAAGGTCGTTACCGTCCTAAGTACATCACAATCCCTTCACGCGACCTAAAAACAACTCACGCGACTTAACAGACACGACACCACAGCACAACGTTACAAGACGTGACTTAAGATAGGTCGTTAACGACCTAACCTTTACATCAACAATCGACTTAAAACATTACAACATCAAACGACTTATGAGTTAGGTCGTTCGCGAACTTCATAAGTTAGGTCGTTCGCGACCTAAAGCAGCTGCATTCAGAATTCTTCACGCGACTTACACCTCATAGCGACTTACGACCTAGCTTAGGTCGACAATGGCTTAACACAATCCATCTCCAGAAGCGGCTTATCACTAGGTCGTTCAGACTTCATAACCTGTAACTCGTTATCCCCTATCCTGTTAGGTCGCATGCGACCTAAGGCTTTAGTATCTACTGCATCATCGTAGGAATTAGGTCGCAACTCCTTAGCCCTTGCTCTGTTAGGTCGTGATCGACTTATAGTTATCTCGTTAGCTCGTGGACGACCTAACATGGTAATGTTAGACCGTAGCTCTTCTTCTTCTGACCTGTTAGGTTGTGGCCGACCTAACTCTTGTGATTCTATAGCTCATGCTGCATCATAAAGGCTATACGTCAGTATAATTATATGGGTGATTCCGTAATGAGTTTGACGGAATAGTGCTTATAGATTCGAGATGGTGATTTAGAGTGCAAGGGCTATGCTCGTTGACTCTGAGGGTGATTCCAAAATGAGTGCAACGAGATAGTGCCTTCGGTTTCGTTCGAACCCGGAACGAACTTGTATGGATTGATTGCTTTCAGCACATCGTCAGGCGGACGATGAGCATTCTAAGATAATTGGTCCTATAAAGGTAATCGCAGCCTCAAGCCTCATCAACCGGGAATGGCTAAAACAGGGGAGGTGCAGCAGGGCTTCGTGGGTCGCTCCCACTGGAGAGCGAGATACATCCCTGTCTAGATGTCCCTTATATTTCGGCTTTGTGGGCAGTTGGAACTGCAGCCAACTGCGGGGTGGTCTTGTTCGGGACTGTTCAGTAAGGAATGGTCCCGGTCTTGTGTTGCAGGGGATGAAGGGAGTAATCCTCGGTACGGTGATCTAGGCCACGTACTGTGACGGGCGGTACCCCAGTAGCCCTGCCATTGATGGAAACCCATTTTCCCTACGAGACCCTACGGTTTTGTTTGTATTACCCACTTTTGTGGCTAGTAGCTGGAATTTAATCATGTAACAATTTCGGCTATTTTCTTATTTACTTGAAAACCCTAGACACTATTATAATATCACTGGATTTCTTATCAAATGTTTTGGTTAGCGTAAGGTAAAAACTTTTCCATGTTTATGTGTAGGAAGTCTTACGTGATACCTTTTCTTTTCAAAGGATTTTCTAAAGTTAAGCAATCTTAAACCGTTTACTCACACCAGACTCCTGTCTGACCCGAGTGTTTATTTTCTGTTTTATTAAACTCTTGGGTACTCATATTATATATGAGTAGTCAAGTGATTCATGTTATCTCTTGACGAATTCTGGAGGAGCTATGGAGCAGGAGGCTTCAGCGTGTAGATATATGGTTAGAATTTCCGCTGTGTGCTATTCTGTGTTGATGTCTTGTATTGTATTAGACAGAAGTGTTATAACTGTCTAAATTGAGATGTTTAGTTGTGTGCTCTGATGTATATGATACTATGTATATGTTCTATATTATAATTAAATCGTTCCGCTGTGAGATTCTGATGTGTTGTTTCTTTTCTTCTCTTTCTTTTCTTCTCTATCCCTTTCTTTCTTAATTAGTGATGCGATTTTCCGGGAGTGGAAAGTCGGGTCGCTACAATTCCTTTGCATTGGGTTTGTGTAATCTGGTCTTGTGGCACTGTGTGCAACTCAGTTTGCATTGTGTTCCCTTTGGTGCACTTTGTACCTGGTCATTTTGAGCTGGTTCGTTTTTGTGTTCATCACTAGTTTGCCTGTTCATGGTTATGTTTACACTACTGCATTGTGTATGTGTATATGTTTGTGCACTGACTTGTGTTCGACTTTAGTTGAGTCTTGTTTGTTGTTGCAGTTGCTAGTTTGAGTTATGTTTCCTCTTGCACATGCTCTTTTATACATATGTCAGTGGAGCTTGTGGTCATCCTGCTTTGCCTGGATTATGTACATCTATGCACATTGATGTATATGTATTCATATTGTACTCGCACTTGTAATTATTTCCACACTTGTGCAAGCTGTTTCAGTCTGGACTTGATTTCTTTATGCGGTCCTGTTGACTTGAAGTCTAATCTTCAGGTAGCTTGACTTTGAGTTGTATGGTCTGGACTAAATTCATTTGTGATTCTTCCATTGTTACATTTTGGTTTGTGGCTTGTCCGGTTTGATGTGTCATGTACTTATGCACTCGAACCTGATTTGAGATTATCGGTATTCATCCATTGCCTGTTGCATTTGAAGTGTCTGTATTGGTTTCTTGACTTATTGATTTTAGCTTGCTTATGATTTTACTGAACTTTGATAGTCTCGACTAATTTGTTTCGAGACAGCTTTTGTTGCATTGTGATCTTGTGGTGGCTGTAGTTTTTAGTTGCAGTTTGCCCTTGTATTCATTTATGCAGTTGCTATTCTTGGCTTACATCGCATTGATGCAATTGGATTTGTTTTTCTAATAAACTTGAGTTGAATCCTTATTTCGGGTTTTACCTTGTGTTCGTTTGGGAACTTTTATTGTGCGTTTCCTGAGCTTTGCATATTTCATACGCTGTAGTGGCGAGGCAGTACACGCGTGCGTGTACTGCAGCCCTACCAGATTGATGTTCAATTAATCTTTTCAATTTGCTGGATTAGTTTTGTGTTTTCAATTCAATATTTTTAATCGGATTTTGATTTGGTTTAATCTGATGATTTTGTTGTTAAATTGCCGTTTTTGGCAATTCTATTGTTTTCTAAACTATCTTCATTGATGATCTTTTTACTTATCTTTGTTGATATTTTGAATCTGCTGATTTGCTGTTTAACGCTGATGCGTGTTATAATTATCGTTTTCCAATTTCTTATTAAAGAGTTGGATATACGAGATTTCTATGATCGTTGTCTGTTTGATATTTGATTATTATTGCTTCTGTGCATTAATAACTGAGTTTGAATTAGACTGACCCGTGTATTATTTTCTTTTGAATTTAATACTCGGGTCAGACCTGAGTTATTTCAGGTTGTAGATATCCTGCTTTGGGTTGCTGCTAGAGCTATGAAGTTTATTTACATCATTTGAAGTAGACGTTGTCATAGTATAGGTTGATATGTATTCATGTATATTAGTCGATAATGTACTTGAAAATATATAACTTCCCGTGTCGACTGTTGTAGTTGTATCATATGTACTGTATCACGTATATTGTAACTGACATCAGTTATTATATATATGAGACTTTCTGTTTTTTATATGTGTTTCGCATTTATATTATCTGTGTTATTATTATATATTTTGTTCTAAACTATTATAGCCACTGTGTAGTAGCTTTGAGTTTGTATCGGTATGTCGGATTTTTCTCTTGAAATAAAATGCATGTTATACTATCTGACATATCGGTGCTCGCACAAAGCAATTACACGGATGGTCGCTCCTCAACAGCCTTATTCTCCATGCTAGTTGACAGCACTACACCATAGTGTTCTTGGCTAGCGTGGGCATAGAGGTGGGGCGTCACATACGACATCCGCTATGGTCCGCAGTAGAACGTAGTGACATCGAGTTATACTATCGTCACAACATAACCCAAATGTCTCTACAGGCATCAACGCCCTCGACTTTCACTACCCATTATACATAATCCTCAGGAACTTCAGTTTATCTGGATTTCCCCACAGGATATAATTTACAGCCTCCACGTTTAGGCTCAAGGCAGACCCACCCGGTGGATCTACTAATGAAGTTCATTCCAATGGTAACGCCTTTTTCCCCAGAGCCAATCTCAAAACACTTTATACTATACACTTATAGTATCTTTCAAATCATACCCTTTGTGATTTACGTCAAAATCTCCTTTACATAAAATCGATATCTCAAATCGATAGTTCCAAACTTGGCTTTCCAAATTTCCAAATCAGATTTTCCCAAAAATCAAAAGCCTTTCCAAAATCCATAGGTTCCAAAACCTTTTTCCAAAATTATTCTCATAAAACCATCTATATATAGATAAATATAATCTTGAAAAATCTTTGAATTACTTCATACTTGTATAAATTTCCTCTTTATACTTCAAATACTTTCAAAACCCTTTCTTTTGGTTTTTAGATTCAACATAAAGGGAGTTTATCATATATATATACAAATATATATAATTTTATTTATACCTAATCAAATGTTCAAATTTGATTTTCTCTTATAAAGTTAATTACCGTATCACTTACTTTTCAAAAAATGAATTTCAAAAGATATCAATCTCCCACTTTATTTATATATATTACTCATAATATACTTTTATTTTCAAAATCATTTCTACATTCTTTCAAAATTTTAATATCAATTTCATTAAGGAAGTACGATGTACATATATCATCCGTACGAAATATCAAATCTCATCGCTCACTCGATCACAAAATTTCACTTCCAAACTTGTTTCATCAATCGACTTCATAGTGCGGACTCAGATCTGGTTTCTTGATCAGAAACCATCATTCTCCTTGCATATTCATAACTATGGCAGAGAATTTCCCGAATCAACCAAAAAACCATATCTAGGGTTCGCCGTCGAAAATCGACTGAAAAATCTCAACCCGCATCGATATACTATCTCGAAATTCTGTGCTTAAATCTGGATCACATTATTATACGAATAGAATAATATATGTACATCCTACCTATTTATCTCTATTGATCATCAGCTAAATCAATTCTCTTTTCTGTTCACCTTCATTTTGATTTTATTCACTTATCCACAATTCCTCCCAATTTCCATTTGGGTTAATACTTCAATTCTTATCTCAATTGGTATTCAATTATAAACAATTTGCACTCTGACCAACTTGTATTAAGAAATAGCTTGAAAATTTTAAAAATAGATAAGTAGTTGCAAAATAGTTATTAGTTGTAAATAGTAGTAAAATAGTTAAGTAATTTTAAAATAGTTGTAAAGTAGTTAAATAATTGTAAAATAGTTGGATAGTTGCAAAACAGTTATAAAATAGTAATTAGTTTGTAAATAGTTGTAAAATAGTAATTAGTTTGTAAACAGATGAAAAATAGTAATTAGTTTTCAAAATAATAGTAAAATAAGTAAGATAGTTTGGGTTTTAAAAAGAAATGTTATATAGTAAATAGTTAGGTAAATGGATTTAAAACAGTTTATATTAGAACAATTTATTTGGAAAAATAATTCAGAGCCAAGGTGTTCACCTTCCCAATCTCCATTTCAATCTCTTCAATTTAAATTTTCACTTCTATTTAAATTGATTCAATTTCAATTCAATTTAAATTAATTTCGATTTCTATTCCAAATTCAAATCAACTCCCATTTGAAATTCAAACTTATTCAACTTCAAATTAATTCATTTTAAATTTTCCATTTGAATTTATCTTTATGCCCATCTCAATTATAAACCATCTCGAATTACATAAATTCGAGTTAATTTTTTTAAATATTGATTTCATCCCTTAAATCAAATTATCCTTTACTTTTAAGTTAACAATTTAAATCTTTAAACAATTTAATTCTGAGTCCAAATTTCAAAATTCCATTTAAAATTATCTTCACTTGTTTTAATGTTCAAATAAGAGTTCAAAAACAATTTAATCTTCAGATTCTAATTTATTATCCATTTTAACTTCAAACTTTGAAACCAATTCTTAAATAAATTTAGTTTACAAGTTCAATTCTTAACATTCAAGTCTTAAGTTCAAAGCGATTCCGTATCCTTATTTCAAATTAAAGTTTAATTTTCATTTTATCTCAATAATGGATATATTACCTCAATCCATTTCTTAGTTTCATAGATTATTAATTTCAACAGGATTGACATTAGGATAAGTCGAAATAAATAAATATCCAAATTATTTAAAACATTCATCAATAGCATCTAATTCCAATTTCCAGATCTCAAACCTATTTTGAAATCACACATACTCCCAATTCAAATCAACCATTTTACTTCCTAAGTTAAATCTCAATTTCATCTTGAAATTTCCAATTCAGGTTGTTTGTTCTAAACTTATTTAACTTCCCCTAAGTTAAATTCACTTTAATTTAATCCACTCAACCTTACCAAATTTGAATTCCTATTTTAAAATTTAAACTTCACATTAATAATCTTCCCATTATAAGTTCAAAAACTTATCACTTTGGGCTTTCATATCACATTCCAAGGAAAAATTTAAAACTCAACACTTAGAGTTTATTTCTAATCATCTACGATATTATGTATTCCCTTCTTATATACATATTTATTATTTCCTTTGCACACCAAGTTATACCTTAGTTTTAAACCACCTTTGGTTTTAATTCAAAACAAATTTCTTTAAAATTTTCAAACAACTCTTGTTTGAAACAGGACCCTTTCATTCAAATATATTGTAAATAATACTATTTATTATTTCTTTTAACACTTTGAAACAAATTCTGAATTTTCTAGAATTAGATTTAAAATTTCACAACTTAAATTATCTTCAATTCCCATTTATAAGTCATACTCACCTAAATGTTTACTTCCCTAAAACATTTCAATTTGCTTAATCATTAACAAACATTTCTTTATTAAACACAACAACTATTTATGATAATAACCAAGATTATCATATCTGGAAACCAATTCATTATTATCTTATTCTGAAAATACTTTTACAAATTCTGGATTTTATTTTTTAGTTTGAATCCATTTCTAGCTTATCATATTTATATAGTTTATATTATCCAATTCTTATTTGGTTGAACTTCAATTACCACTTTATTCTTATTATTTTATTTAATTCCAATAATCAACAACTGTAACGACCCGTAAATTTCGTATATTTAATTTGGTTAAATAAATAAGTTGTAATTAAAGGTTAACATTATAAAAATGAAATTCCAATTCAACAAAATAATGTAAAAAGTTGTGATTTGATTTTTAATGGAATATGAGAAAACAAGAGTAAGTATTTAATAATATGTTATTTATTTAGGATATTGAATAAAAATTTATAAGCCAATTGTGATAAATGGTAATATTGTGATATAAGTTAATAAATTTGATTTCAATGCAATACCCATAAATGAATGGGATGAAATGACCGTATGTAAAGGTATACTAGGTTATTTGTCGAATAGTAGGAAAGAAAAGTAAATATCAAATTGATTGATGATAAATATGCATCGAATAGTAAATTGAATGTACAGCTAATGGTAATTTAAAACTTATTTATGGTAAAATTGCATAAGATTCAATAAATTTAAAGAATTATGCAAGCAGATCATTTATAAACTAAAATGAAACATTCCAATTTAGTAGAGACATTTGAATGTTATGACTTATTTGAAGGTAATAATTGGAGTTAATTAGAATTGGTTATATTTGGTTTAAATAGGGAAGGAGTATACAAAGGTAACCGTGAATAGTAAAGTCATAACCATAAATGAAAGAAATTGTACTAAGGGCAGTAAATATTTAATAAATTATAGGGATAAATGCCAACATTGAATGGTAATAAATGCAATTAAAAATTTCAAGTATGTGAAACGTAAAAAAAAAGGGTTAAAAGTTGTTAGTAATAAATTTAGGATAGGAAAACGAAATGGAAATATTGAATTTGTTAATTTGTATATATATATAGAATGGCGATTATTGGATTGTAAATAATAAACTTATTAATGGTGATCAAGAGTCGTGACCACAAGTTATTATGAGTGATACATATATATTTAATTCAATTCAATTGATTTGGAAATCATTGCATTAAATATAAATCAAATGTTACGTTGAATAAGTTAAGGTAATAAATGGATAATAACGTAAATGTTCTTCATAGATATGATAATTTGAATCTATTGAAATTTATGGAATTTGAATACAACATTTTACGTTAATTGGAGATAAAGATGGAAATAGGTAATAATTGCATTAATTTGTAAGTAGAAATAAATCGTTAATGAGAACAAGTTTTTAAGATTTACCACCTATTTAGTATATTAAGTTATAACGGAAAATCAACTGCAATAATTAACAATATATTTATTTCATTAATGATAATGACGTAATATTTGAAATATTAAATGTATATAACGATAGAAATGTGAAATTTGGGGAATAGATTCAAAGTTATAAATGAGTTGTTAAAATGATACATAGTAAGTGCAAATTGAATGAATCAATGGGAGCATAGATTTAAGTTAGAAAATGATATTTTGGTTTAATTAAGTATTGCAAAATAAATGAAATTAACGTTTAAATATTTCATTTATAGAGATTAAACTAAAATTCAAGGATTTTAAAATAATAGATTTTGAACCCAACATGGAATCCTTCTACTTAAAATTTTTAGATGGAATAAACATTTGATTATTTAATTGAATAGAGAAAAAGATTTATTTAGTATGTAATTTAATGTTTGTTGAAACCTGTATCTTTATAAACATGTTTGCTTGACTATAAATAAGGATTACAATGTTCACGTATTTATTTAATTGATTTCATCAATTAGGGTCTGTTTTGAAGTGGAAGATTAAAATTAATTGGAAATAAATTTATTAAAATCTTTCAATTGAAAAAGGAAAAGAAACAAAGTGCAATTAATAAAATTTATGTAAGAATGTTTTCATTATGAATGTACATTATTTGGAAATATAAGAATTGATTTAATATTGTATAAGTTGATCATTTTAGAATATAAGAATGTTTACATTATGAATTGCAAGTAACAAATAAGCGTTTTAAGGAAAATAAAAGAATGTTGAGGAAATAAAGTGAACGTTCCATTCTAAATATAAGGAAGTGGAGAAATTAACACTGCAATGGATAGACTTATCAGCTTTTAATTTACATCTAAATTTGTTTAGATCAATTTGGAAATTAATAAAATTGTGGATATATTTTGAAACGTAAACGAAACGTCTAGATTTACATTTGTAAATATGTTTAAAATAAAATGTAAATGATAAGGAATTTATTTATTTCCTAAATCCATAATGTGTGTAATTAATATTATTTATCTTTTGGGACCACCTCCGTTTGCACGTTAAAATTCGTGCACACCTATTCTTTTGCGATCTATCTATAAATAGGCGGTGAAACCCTAGCCTCCATCTTCATTCCTCTGTATAGTCTCTTCTTCAACTTGTTCAATGGAAACAGACAATTTCTAGATCCAGTTTCAATCCAAATAAAAGTCAAAATTCAAGCTCCTATAAAAATTCCAGAAAAATTACATGTTGGAGTTCTCAGAATACGCAATATACTGGTGGTGTTCGTTTTCCGTTTTAGGCTCGGTCTGGAAACATATTCGCGTGCTCCTGTAGCCAAAGCGCGTGGAAGACGATAGTGACGTGGCGAGTATTTAATTAAGGTTTGTTTTGTTTTATAATTTATTTTGATTTTCAAATCGTTTAAATCGTTTAAATCGCATAACTTTTTCATACGACCTCGGATTCACGCGAAACTTTTTTTGTTAGGATCGTAATTAAATTTCGAATAGTTTGAAACTAGTTTGGACCAATTCGGAGACCGTTGAATTTTTGGGTTTAAATCGGATTTAAATTCGATTTAAATTCGAAAGGTGAGTGTTTTAACCCACTCACAACTTCTAAAAGTTTTTATGTTTGTTAAATTTATTTTAGATATGAGTAGAAATTTATTTATAACTGTTTGGCATGTTTTGTTCATCATATTTGCTAAATCGCGTTATTTAATTTAACTGTTAATTTATTTTATTTATTGCATATTAATTGATAGTTAGAATTTATTTATTTGCATAGGAACTGCTAGTAAACAGTTATAAAATTTATTACTAAATATAAACTGTTAGTTTAATAGTTGATTAAATTTATTTTTGAATATAACCGCCAGTTATTACCTGATATATATTATCAGATATATATTGATATTGAATTATTATTGGATGATGATTGTGATTTGGATGATGGATGATGTTGATGAATGGATGTTTATTTTATATCATTAAACTGCAAGTTATCATGCATTTTTCGTTTCATTCGGGATTGTGGTTTGAAATGATATACAACCGCAAAATTTTATTTTTAAATTGCGGATTGAAATGACAAATATCCGTATCACTTGACCATAGGATAGAAAATTTTATACAAGCACCGTGGTCTATATATAAATTATTTTAAAGAGATTTCTATGGTTTGGATGGGATACGGTTTACAAAAATTTGATTTTGATATTTTATAAAATATTATTCTTCGATATATATACATATGAAGTTAAAAATTTGGAAATTAAGTTGTGTATAAACCCGTTGAATAAAAATGAAAAATTGAGAAAATGGAATTTGGAAATTTATCTTATATGTTTAAGTTTGGAAATTTAAAGGTATGATATTTATAATTTGATTTTCCAAGATGAATTAAAAATGAAAATTCTAGTATAAAGTAAATTTGAGAAAATATTTAATTGCTAGAAATTGGAGTTTTATTTATGGAATTTATATGAATATTCAAGACTAAATAATAGAATATTAATTGTTGAAAGAAGAAAATCCAACTTTAGTTTTGAAATATTAATAGTCCAAATGGATATATATATATATATATATATATATAGAAATTTAAGGGGTTTTTGGAACTTGTAGTGATATTTAAATTATGGTTTAAACTTTAAGTGAAGAAATATATTTGAAAAGCCATGGAAATTATTTTTCTTTACAAAGTAACTTTAAAGTTAAACCATTTATTTTACATTCGTTGAATATCCAAACCATTGAGTTTTAGAAGTTATGGTTTTAAAAGTATGAATTCTGAAATATTATGTTTTGAAAGTATAATCCAAATGTTTGGTTTCCAGATATTTTGAATTTTAAATCAGTATGATTTTGGGAAAGAATTATATTTGAGATAAAAGGATATCATATTGTTTGGGTTTTAAATTGATATCGTATTCATAGTTTTGAAGTGGAAAATTTTACTCTGGATTTTCAGTATAAAATATTTTTAAATGACCGCGGTGTTATAATAACGATGGGTTGGCAAAGAGACCGGGATCGGATATGGACATACTCTCTGTCGATACCGAAAACCACTTTGACTAACCGTGTACGCGGTGGAGATTCCAGAATGAAGTAGGTGGTGGCGACGCTTCCTGTAAGGTAAATACGTGGACCCGACTCCCGTGAGTTGGCATAAGGTGGCTAAAACAGGAGTGATTCTCGGGCCAATGAGGTCATACCCCTGATCGGACGCTCCTCTTCGATATTATACTTTGACTTTGGATTGATTCAGTGGCCACTTCTATTTTTGATTTTGGGGGAGTTTGTTCGAGATGGGCGGTAACTGCGGCTACGCGTTTCCACCAGCCCGGATAGCAATTGGTATATCTACCCTGGCATTGCCTAGTTGTGCCGTGTCACCTACCATACCGAGCCTTTACTACGAGTTTCTATTTGTGTCGTACCTATGGAGTATCCTCTGGTAGCTTCCCGATCAGGAGGTATTACGGTATTGTATAGACTATTGGTATTTTACGTGTTAAGGTTGAAAATGTAGAGCCTTAACGCTATTTAAAAGTAAGTTTATTTTACAATTAGACACTATTATAATAGCGCAATATACTACATAGTAAATAGTTTAACGGATCCTTAGGAGATGTAAATCCCGACCATCTCTTGAGTTACTGCACTCATATTTACTCCTGTTGATTTAGCTCACATAAGATCTTTTAGTTCTGACTCGAGTGTTTTGTCTTTTCAATTCGCTCTGGTCAGTCCGAGCGTTTCAGGATTTGAGGATTTAGCTCTGGAGGACGAAGACGAAGATTTGTATTTCTAGTATCTACTATATTATTCCACTACATCATTTAATTCCGCTGCATTGTTATTGGTATGTGTAACTCTGATTTGCAGTATATAAATGTTTTGTAAACAGATTTATAAACTATACATTTTATTTCTATATTTTATCCTTCCGCTGCGAGATTCTATTTTCTTTATTTCTTTCTCGTTTTTCTTATTTACCCCATAACAATCCGCCCTTCCGTATGGTTGAACTGGCACGTGTGTCGGTTTAAATCGTGCGAAAAGGCGGGATGTTACAGTTGGTATTAGAGCTTTGGTTTAGCGATAAACCTTGGCTTTGTGGGGTTTGACTCTTTATTAATGGGGTAGTAATACCCTATGGGAGTCACTGAGTGTATATACGAGAGAACGTATTTGTTAGTGTTATAAAAAGATTTTAATATTGTGTTAATCTGTTCCGTTTTGTATTTATAAATTCTGGTTGGTGCATGGGACGCTATGACATCAATAGGGATTTCTAAACACTAAATAGGACATACCGACATAATATTTGTTTTTAATATAGGTGAATGAAAAAACTTTGCCTATTATATTTTCTATATATAAATAAAATTTTCAAATGATATCTATATTTGGTTGCAATAGATTAGTTGCTAGGAATAAAATTTATAAATAATAGGTAAAATAAGATTGAAAATAAAATCAATGAAATTTGGAAATTTTAGAACTTAAGTCCGGGATTTTGAAAATCTGCTTTCAAAGGATTTATGAAATATAATAATTTGGTTTATAAGTATTTTCTTATATAAACATTTAGTATAATTCGGAATAATTGTTTTAAAGAAGATTTTGGAGAAAATAAATTTTTTACTTTCCTCTCCGTCGTTGGAAAATAATTTCGGTGATGGCGGCCGCATCATCGACTTTCATTTTCGAGTTTCGAAGGGGAAAGGCCACTGTAGTAAATTCTACTGCAGATTTATTTTGAAATTATCTAAAATTTTAATTGTTCTAAATATAATTAGAGATATAAAAGTGGTAAGAAATTAATTATCTATTATTTTTAAAATAATTTGAAATTTGACCCGGTATTTAATTCTTAAATTTCCATTAATTAATTGTTTAAATTATTTTAGTGAAAAAAGGTAAGTAATAAATGAATTGAAATCTCTAAATTAGGCAAGAAATTAATGCAAAATTATAAAAAGGAAAATTTATGTGGTATGAATAAAAGGAAGGAAATCAAACAACTAGAGTATGTAAAGAATTTATATAAGGTAATTTGATTTGTTGGTTTCAATTGTTGGTTGGGTAAGGAAATTTGAAGTTGTTGGATGAATAAATAATCTATTTTTGTCCCATCTAAGACTGTTGAGTAAATGATGCACTGGATAGTTATTTTTCACTCCGTACCATTCCAAGTTTTAACCCAAACAACTATTTGTTTGTTTGATTTAATGATTGTTGTTTGTGGTGTGTGCTGTTTGTTAAAATTGATGGTTGTTGTATTGATTGTTGTTAGTGTTTGAAACCATGAAAATATTTCACTTTATATAAATAGTTAACCTTTTTAGATTATATAAGTGAAATGCAAGTATGGAAGCAATTGCTACTGCTTTTGGTTCCATAAATTAAGCGTAATTTGCCCGACAAATAGGTACTTTTTCGGATTACGTTTTGTAGCGCTATTTTATATAATTTTTTCCATGTTGGGATATTTTATTTTGGATAATATATGTAATATATTTGTTATATTTTGATATTATATTTTCTCTCGAGCCTCTCCGTACAAAGGAGACTCTGACAAAATTTTCCGTAAATTTTGGACTTGGAACTATTTTGAAATGTTTTCCAAACTTTAATAAATTTAGTAAATTATTGTTTATAAGTTAAATATTTTGAATAAGATGCATTGTTACTTAACTCTTTCTTCTCCTTTCTTTTTCCTTTTCGGGGACGAAAAGTTTTGAGTGGGGGAGAGTGTAACGACCCGTAAATTTCGTATATTTAATTTGGTTAAATAAATAAGTTGTAATTAATGGTTAATAATATAAAAATGAAATTCCAATTCAATAAAATAATGTAAAAAGTTGTGATTTGATTTTTAATGGAATATGAGAAAACAAGAGTAAGTATTTAATAATATGTTATTTATTTAGGATATTGAATAAAAATTTATAAGCCAATTGTGATAAATGGTAATATTGTGATATAAGTTAATAAATTTGATTTCAATGCAATACCCATAAATGAATGGGATGAAATGACCGTATGTAAAGGTATACTAGGTTATTTGTCGAATAGTAGGAAAGAAAAGTAAATATCAAATTGATTGATGATAAATATGCATTGAATAGTAAATTGAATGTACAGTTAATGGTAATTTAAAACTTATTTATGGTAAAATTGCATAAGATTCAATAAATTTAAAGAATTATGCAAGCGGATCATTTATAAACTAAAATGAAACATTCCAATTTAGTAGAGACATTTGAATGTTATGACTTATTTAAAGGTAATAATTGGAGTTAATTAGAATTGGTTATATTTGGTTTAAATAGGGAAGGAGTATACAAAGGTAACTGTGAATAGTAAAGTCATAACCATAAATGAAAGAAATTGTACTAAGGGCAGTAAACATTTAATAAATTATAGGGATAAATGCCAACATTGAATGGTAATAAATGCAATTAAAAATTTCAAGCGTGTGAAACGTAAAAAAAAAAGGGTTAAAAGTTGTTAGGATTGGTATATTAAATTTATGATAAGGAGTAAATGTAAGTATTAATAGAATCATGAATTTATTTGAACGGAACGTATTAATTGTTTTGAAACCTTAATTAAAATGGGTAATTTATTTTATGTAAGCAAAACCAATGCAAATATTGAATTTATCATTAAGCAATAATAATAAATAGAAATCAATTTTATTTGAAATCCATTTTTTTTTCAATTAACGATAATAGTATTGGTGCAAGCTAATAAGTCTAAATGACAATGCAATACAAATTTACGGAAATTGAATATAAACGGAGGTAATAAAGTAATGCAAGAAAATAAATAATGTAATTAGTACAATCCCTTTTATTTGTAAACTATTGTAAGGTGTTAATTAATTGAAATATGAAAATTTGGAAATAGATTCAAAATTTATGTTAGATAAATGAATTGCAATAATTAAAGTTAGTAATTAATAGGTTAAAGGGAATACCAATTTATTCATAAATGAATATAAGTGAATGTAACAAAATAAATAGGAAACGCTAATTATTCATAAGTGATGCTTGATGATATAAACGTTACTAACTATTAATGTAGTAACGTAAGATGTAAATGTATTTTCATCGGAAATGTAACCTTATTTCTAGGTAGAAATTGCAGGTAGATTTATGAAATGGAGTTTATGAGATAAATAGAATTGAATGTTTCATTAGTACGAGTTTAAGGGAATATGGGGTAAATTGATTAAATCAATAAAAGACAATAAATGCAATGATGATGGGTTAGTAATAAAAGTGAATAGGGAAATGATTGTATAGTAAAAATGGAATTCCAACTTGTTGGAATGGAGTAAATACATTTAGTAATAAATTTAGGATAGGAAAACGAAATGGAAATATTGAATTTGTTAATTCGTATATATATATATATAGAATGGCGATTATTGGATTGTAAATAATAAACTTATTAATGGTGATCAAGAGTTGTGACCACAAGTTATTATGAGTGATACATATATATTTAATTCAATTCAATTGATTTGAAAATCATTGCATTAAATATAAATCAAATGTTACGTTGAATAAGTTAAGGTAATAAATGGATAATAACGTAAATGTTCTTAATAGATATGATAATTTGAATCTATTGAAATTTATGGAATTTGAATATAACATTTTACGTTAATTGGAGATAAAGATGGAAATAGGTAATA
Source organism: Allium cepa (assembly GCA_030765085.1). Classification (NCBI taxonomy): domain Eukaryota; kingdom Viridiplantae; phylum Streptophyta; class Magnoliopsida; order Asparagales; family Amaryllidaceae; genus Allium; species Allium cepa. The sequence goes on from CM060932.1 coordinate 174,719,349, forward strand.
ATTGCATTAATTTGTAAGTAGAAATAAATCGTTAATGAGAACAAGTATTTAAGATTTACCACCTATTTAGTATATTAAGTTATAACGGAAAATCAATTGCAATAACTAACAATATATTTATTTCATTAATGATAATGATGTAATATTTGAAATATTAAATGTATATAACGATAGAAATGTGAAATTTGGGGAATAGATTCAAAGTTATAAATGAGTTGTTAAAATAATACATAATAAGTGCAAATTGAATGAATCAATGGGAGCATAGATTTAAGTTAGAAAATGATATTTTGGTTTAATTAAGTATTGCAAAATAAATGAAATTAACTTTTAAATATTTCGTTTATAGAGATTAAACTAAAATTCAAGGATTTTAAAATAATAGATTTTGAACCCAACATGGAATCCTTCTACTTAAAATTTTTAGATGGAATAAACATTTGATTATTTAATTGAATAGAGAAAAAGATTTATTTAGTATGTAATTTAATGCTTGTTGAAACCTGTAATTTTATAAACATGTTTGCTTGACTATAAATAAGGATTACAATGTTCACGTATTTATTTAATTGATTTCATCAACTAGGGTCTGTTTTGAAGTGGAAGATTAAAATTAATTGGAAATAAATTTATTAAAATCTTTCAATTGAAAAAGGAAAAGAAACAAAGTGCAATTAATAAAATTTATGTAAGAATGTTTTCATTATGAATGTACATTATTTGGAAATATAAGAATTGATTTAATATTGTATAAGTTGATCATTTTAGAATATAAGAATGTTTACATTATGAATTGCAAGTAACAAATAAGCATTTTAAGGAAAATAAAAGAATGTTGAGGAAATAAAGTGAACGTTCCATTCTAAATATAAGGAAGTGGAGAAATTAACACTGCAATGGATAGACTTATCAGCTTTTAATTTACATCAAATTTGTTTAGATCAATTTGGAAATTAATAAAATTGTGGATATATTTTGAAACGTAAACGAAACGTCTAGATTTACATTTGTAAATACGTTTGAAATAAAATGTAAATGATAAGGAATTTATTTATTTCCTAAATCCATAATGTGTGTAACTAATATTATTTATCTTTTGGGACCACCTCCGTTTGCACGTTAAAATTCGTGCACACCTATTCTTTTGCGATCTATCTATAAATAGGTGGTGAAACCCTAGCCTCCATCTTCATTCCTCTGTATAGTCTCTTCTTCAACTTCTTCTCTTCTTCAATGGCAACAGACAATTTCTAGATCCAGTTTCAATCCAAATAAAAGTCAAAATTCAAACTCCTCTAAAAATTTCAGAAAAATTATATGTTGGAGTTCTCAGAATACGCAATCTACTGGTGGTGTTCGTTTTCCGTTTTGGGTTCGGTCTGGAAACATATTCGCGTGCTTCTGTAGCCAAAGCGCGTGGAAGACGATAGTGATGTGGCGAGTATTTAATTAAGGTTTGTTTTGTTTTATAATTTATTTTGATTTTCAAATCGTTTAAATCGCATAACTTTTTCATACGACCTCGGATTCACGCGAAACTTTTTTTGTTAGGATCGTAATTAAATTTCGGACAGTTTGGAACTAGTTTGGACCAATTCAGAGACTGTTGAATTTTTGGGTTTAAATCGGATTTAAATTTGATTTAAATTCAAAAGGTGAGTGTTTTAACCCACTCACAACTTCTAAAAGTTTTTATGTTTGTTAAATTTATTTTAGATATGAGTAGAAATTTATTTATAACTATTTGGCATGTTTTGTTCATCATATTTGCTAAATCGCGTTATTTAATTTAACTGTTAATTTATTTTATTTATTGCATATTAATTGATAGTTAGAATTTATTTATTTGCATAGGAACTGCTAGTAAACATTTATAAAATTTATTACTAAATATAAACTGTTAGTTTAATAGTTGATTAAATTTATTTTTAAATATAACCGCCAGTTATTACCTGATATATATTATCAGATATATATTGATATTGAATTATTATTGGATGATGATTATGATTTGGATGATGGATGATGTTGATGAATGGATGTTTATTTTATATCATTAAACTGCAAGTTATCATGCATTTTTCGTTTCATTCGGGATTGTGGTTGAAATGATATACAACCGCAAAATTTTATTTTTAAATTGCGGATTGAAATGATAAATATCTGTATCACTTGATCATAGGATAGAAAATTTTATACAGGCACCGTGGTCTATATATAAATTATTTTAAAGAGATTTCTATGGTTTGGATGGGATACGGTTTATAAAAATTTGATTTTGATATTTTATAAAATATTATTCTTCGATATATATACATATGAAGTTAAAAATTTGGAAATTAAGTTGTGTATAAAACTGTTGAATAAAAATGAAAAATTGAGAAAATGGAATTTGGAAATTTATCTTACATGTTTAAGTTTGGAAATTTTAAGGTATGATATTTATAACTGGATTTTCCAAGATGAATTAAAAATGAAAATTCTAGTATAAAGTAAATTTGAGAAAATATTTAATTACTAGAAATTGGAGTTTTATTTATGGAATTTATATGAATATTCAAGACTAAATAATAGAATATTAATTGTTGAAAGAAGAAAATCCAACTTTAGTTTTGAAATATTAATACTCCAAATGGATATATATATAGAAATTGAAGGGGTTTTTGGAACTTGAAGTGATATTTAAATTGTGGTTTAAACTTTAAATAAAGAAATATATTTGAAAAGCCATGGAAATTATTTTTCTTTACGAAGTAACTTTAAAGTTAAACCATTTATTTTACATTCGTTGGATATCCAAACCATTCAAGTTTTAGAAGTTATGGTTTTAAAAGTATGAATTCCGAAATATTATGTTTTGAAAGTATAATCCAAATGTTTGGTTTCCAGATATTTTGAATTTTAAATCAGTATGATTTTGGGAAAGAATTATATTTGAGATAAAAGGATATCATATTGTTTGGGTTTTAAACTGATATCGTATTCATAGTTTTGAAATGGAAAATTTTACTCTGGATTTTAAGTATAAAATATTTTTAAATGACCGCGGTGTTATAATAACGATGGGTTGGCAAAGAGACCGGGATCGGATATGGACATACTCTCTGTCGATACCGAAAACCACTTTGACTAACCGTGTACGCGGTGGAGATTCCAGAATGAAGTAGGTGGCGGCGACGCTTCCTGTAAGGTAAATACGTGGACTCGACTCCCGTGAGTTGGCATAAGGTGGCTAAAACAGGAGTGATTCTCGGGCCAATGAGGTCATACCTCTGATCGGACGCTCCTCTTCGATATTATACTTTGACTTTGGATTGATTCAGTGGCCACTTCTATTTTTGATTTTGGGGGAGTTTGTTCGAGGTGGGCGGTAACTGCGGCTACGCGTTTCCACCAGCCCGGATAGCAATTGGTATATCTACCCTGGCATTGCCTAGTTGTGCCGTGTCACCTACCATACCGAGCCTTTACTACGAGTTTCTATTTGTGTCGTACCTATGGAGTATCCTCTGGTAGCTTCCCGATCAGGAGGTATTACGGTACTGTATAGACTATTGGCATTTTACGTGTTAAGGTGGAAAATGTAAAGCCTTAACGCTATTTAAAAGTAAGTTTATTTTACAATTATACACTATTATAATAGCGCAATATACTACATAGTAAATAGTTTAACGGATCCTTAGGAGATGTAAATCCCGAGCATCTCTTGAGTTACTGCACTCATATTTACTCCTGTTGATTTAACTCACATAAGATCTTTTAGTTCTGACTCGAGTGTTTTGTCTTTTCAATTCGCTCGGGTCAGTCCGAGCATTTCAGGATTTGAGGATTTAGCTCTGGAGGACGAAGACGAAGATTTGTATTTCTAGTATCTACTATATTATTCCACTACATCATTTAATTCCGCTGCATTGTTATTGGTATGTGTAACTCTGATATGTAGTATATAAATGTTTTGTAAACAGATTTATAAACTATACATTTTATTATTATATTTTATCCTTCCACTGCGAGATTCTGTTTTCTTTATTTCTTTCTCGTTTTTCTTATTTACCCCATAACAATCCGCCCTTCGGTATGGTTGAACTGGCACGTGTGTCGGTTTAAACCGTGCGAAATGGCGGGATGTTACAACAACCAATTTCTTTAATATATTTAATAATTTGAAAAAATTATTTCTTTATATATAAAAAGATAAATTTATATAAAAATCATTTTTAAAACCATTTCTAAAATCATTATATAAGAAAATAACAACCACGCTCTCATATATACTACACTCAACTCATTCTAGGTTCCATTGACCCTATCCTTAATGAGTAAACCCACCAGAGCTAAGGTTATCACTCAACCTTTAGCTTTGATACAAAATATAACGATCTGAAATTTTCGACTCCGAAAATTCCATATTGTTAGAGAAAAGAAGAAAGAGATAGAAGAAGTAGTAGGAAACAAAACACAGAATCTCACATTCGCAGCGGATCAAAATATAATATTAGGTAATAGCAGTTATATAAAGAAGAACTGTATCTGTTAATTTACATCAATACATCAGAGTTACAACCATTACTCAAAATTGGACAGTTAAAATTAACTTGTCTCGAAAATACAAACAATAATATACACAGCGAAAACTTCATACGTTCCTGCCATCCAGCTAGCCTCTTGAGCTCCAAAACGTCCCAACCTAAAAATCATTAATACTCGGTCTGACCCGAGCATTACATCAAAGTAACACCCGGGCCAGGCTGGGTAACTCGTATAAACCAACATGGGTTCGATTCCAATGTTGTTCATTAAACAAAATTGTTTAACTTTAAACATTATAATTTATATTCAATATTTCATGTTCATAACCATCCATCTCAGATAGATAACCCACAACATCACAGTTCAACCAAAGTATCTCATATCACAAAAGCAGCATAAATCACATATCAGAGATAACAAGTAATCTAAGTCATTGGATATATATTAATCATCTATAAGCAAGACCAATTAGTCACACCATTTCTAATTAATTTAAATAAATGAAACTAATTACTTCAATCATCTTTAATCCTGCTTACTTACATTTATTAATTTCAAACCAATTAATTAATCCTCCTTTAATTATCATCTTTAATTACATTAAGTAATTAGCCTTTAATTAATTACACAAATTAATTAACCTTCACCCATTCAATTTATTACATTTATCCTTAATTAATTACTCAAATTAATTATCCTATAATCACTTACATTGATTAGTTAACCTTTAATTAATCACATTCATTAATTAACTAATCCTTTAATTACTTTCCTTACTTAATCAATCCTTTATTTAATTATACTAAGTAATTTATCCTTCATTACGAATTAACTAATCTCTAATTAATTAACTCATCATTAATTAAATTAGTTAACTACCTTTAAAATCATTAATTAATTAAATAAATTATTTACTCTTTAATTACTTTATTAATTTAATTAATCCTTAATCATCCAAGGTCTTAATTAACCTTAAGATAAACCATTTATCTTTATTTAATTTCTTAATTATCGTAATCATATTTAAAACATTTATCTTTAAAATTAACCTACTTAATTAAATAATTTAAGTTAAGTTTAAAATAACTTAAGCATTCAACCTAATAAATTTAAGCTAAACAAATTATATAACTTCCTTAGAACAATTATTTAAGACATTTATTATATAAAGAAAGAAATTTAAGAAATGGTTCAAAACTAGATTCATTTTAAATTTAAAAAAAACTCATTTATATTTAAACTTAAAACTATACCAATTTTACTTCGGGTCAAACCCGAATAATACTCTATCCCCTACCCGAGACCATTACCTTTCTTCTTTCTTTTTTTGAAAAAAAAAACTTAGATTCAATTATGCTTTAAATTTGGAACAGCAAGCACACGAAAACTCGAATACCCACCCGAGCCACCACTCTTTTTCCCCAAGACCCACCCTGAGTCACAAACCTCCATCATAACACTGACACCTGACTTCGACGTGCACCTGCACCATCGATAGACGGAGCACTGACCATCCCCGCTACTTCCCATATGTCGGTGTCCACTACCTCAAAGAGTTCGGCCACCCAGAACTTCATTACGAGCCCCTAATCAAAATCGAGCATACTCAAACCCATCAAGAAGAAAAATCTGATCACAAATTCACCCTTCGCCACCCAATTCCGATCATTGGAGTTCACGTCATCGTGCCCGGAGCTACAATCGAGTCCCCTCTCTCTTTTCCCCTATGACCGGCTTCCTCCGTAGCTATGACGACGGTGCAGCAACCCACAATTCAACCTCGACCCAAAAACCCAACTGAACCCTACATCATCGACCTCCCACTGCCACTATAGTTTAAAAATCCAATGACCACTTTTGCTGTGACCCCCGACCTCCTAGCTTTCTTTAGCTACGACCCCGACCACCTAAGTTCCACTAATCACCAAAAATCGACTCAAACAAGATTTCCATTCAACATGCATTCCTCTCGAATTTCAACTCTAAAAATCATGATTCTTTCTTTAAAAATCAAGGTTTTCGAAGATCAAACAGATTATATACATGAATCCATAAGTTATACTAGTTGAAATTTTGATATATACATTTTTTTTTCTGTAATGTTTACATCCTGGTTAAAACTGCCTTCAATTCTTATTTAAAATATTTTTAAAATCTAAATCTTGTTGTTTCTAACAATTTTTGTTGAAACATTATAACATATAACAGATCAGGGGATGAGCAATTGATTTTTGAAATTTTATTTAGAACCTGAGACTATGAACAGAGCAACATATTCATTCCAGACATGAATACAAACATCCATATACATATAAATAGGAAATTACATTTATACAACCATTCAAAGCATATTATATATCATACATTCCAGGATATTCACATGCATTAGATTTTTATGAACTTAAATCTTTAAGAAAGATGTTTACTCACCTGTGTTTTGGAGACAAGGAACAGGCTTTTGAAATTTTGAAATCTGTTCTTGTATTTAAAACTGGAACTTAGTTGACTTTGATTTGCATTGATCTTGAATCTTCTTGCTTTAATCTGAACTTGATTGTTTTGAAACTGATCTGATCTTGGATTTAGTTTTGAACTTGAAACCTTGCTTTTTAAACTGAGAAGGTTTGAGGTTGCTGATTGCTTGATAATTAAAGTTTGTTGAAAAAATTTGTTTTTAATTCACTGGTTTGTAGATTTGTGTTACAGGCATATGTTCTCTTGTTAGTTTTGAAAATAAGAATAGGAAAAGAACGAAGAAAAGTGATATTGATATATATAAACTTAAGTATGATTTATTAAAATAAAAGAAAAATAAAATAAAATAGGGGCACTTGTTAAATTTGTCAACATTTGTCATTTACAATTGTTTATTAACTTACACATGTTATTAAGATGATTTCTTTTATTAACACTTGTAATTATGCATGAGTTTATTAATTTTTTAAATGGTTTATAAAACTTTTGTATTTAATTTACTATTTAATAAATAAATTTATGAATTTATATAAATAAAATCGTTTAAAAGAAAATGATATAAAATCAATATATTCTTAATAAAATCGTATATAATATATTTTTAAATCCAAAATATTTCAAGAGATCTACCTTTGAATTTCAAATTCAAATTCAAATTCAATTTTAAAATCCAACTTAAAATCAACTCATATATATATATATATATATGTGTGTGTGTATGTATGTATCTACTTATATAAACACATATTTAACTTGAAAATGATAATTCCATTTAAAATCTACTTATATATTATATATAAACAACTCATTATTTTTATTGTTTGAAAATAACAATTTTTCAATTTTAAATAATTTATAAAAGAGATTATCACATTTTAATTTCTTGAAATTCCGGGATATCACATTCAACTTATTAATCAGCGTTTAATAAATTAAATTCTATTAATTTCCAATTAACAGATATCTGAAAATCCAGGTTATCATAAATACACAGAAATAAAGATATAAATATGCAATTCAACCAAAGTAGTAAATGCGCTAATAACTCAACACACATATATACAAATTGTTATACACAGTAAAACCCACATATCCTGCTGTTACACTCACACAACCCATCCCACACACGCAACAACTATGGGAGGAACCTATAGCACCAACAACTCAAATATGTATACATGAATACATGCATATATAGTTATACAAATACATACACACACGCAACATAGGCGCGCACACATATGTATTCACGAACAAGCACTTGAAAGTTAGGCAACAAGGGTAAACCGGTGGTCATCATAGGTCGATTGGTTGATTCAAAAGGGGCGAGATCGATCACCTGATGCAGCCGACCATCTCCTTTATTTCATTTGTTCGATCACCTAGTCCATGTGTGCGTGAGATTCATTCCTTTATTTCAATAATTTAGCCACCTCTAAGCTTTGACTTCAAGACATTTGGATTGATTGTTTGTATGAAAAGATGGGTTATTAGTTACAATGATTGGGTAGCAAAAGAATGCAAAGGCAATTCAAGAATTTTGATGTACATTAGTGTTTAATTTAAGCAGCGATGTATTTTACTCAAATGCGGTACCAATTTTCCATATATCATGACTTAAGTGATTAAAACATAGTTTGCATGAGGGAAAATCACTCACATGTAAGTGCTTCTTCCTCTTCTTCTTCTCTCTCGAATGCACACCTAACCTCAGCTCCGCAGAAAACTTAGTTCCTTCCACAAGTGCATGCATGTAACGAAAAGCATATATTCCAATTTGGGGATTTATAGTAATTTATTAGATTTGTTGTTGAATTTAGAAATGAAGTGGATTTTTAGGTTTGATGGCTTTAGCCATCTCTAAGCTTTGATTTCAAGACATTTGGATTTATTGTTTGTATACAAAGTTGGGTTATTAGTTACAATGATTGGGTACAAAAGAACGCAAAGGAAATTCAAGAATTTTGATGTACATTAGTGTTTAATTTAAACGGTGATGTATTTTACTCAAATGCGGTACCAATTATCCATATATCATGACTTAAGTGATTAAAACATAGGTTGTGTGAGGGAAAATCACTCACATGTAAGCGCTCATTCCTCTTCTTCTTCTCTCTCGAATGCACACCTCAGCTCCGTAGCAAACTTAGTTCCTTCCACAAGTGCACACATGTATCGAAAAGCATATTTTCGAATTTGGGGATTTATAGTAATTTATTAGATTTGTTTTTGAATTTAGAAATGAAGTGGATTTTTAGGTTTGATGGCTTTAGGAAGAAGATGATTTAATAGTGGAAGTATACGTGAAATAAAAATGAGTGAATAGAGAGAGATCGAGAAAGAGAAAATTATTGAAATGGAAATTTCTAGATTTTGGATTCATAGGCATGAGTATAAAAGCTTGGGCCTTGAATCTTTAAAGTAAATAAGTGTGCATGTGTATAGATATACATACACATGTGTACATTTATATATATGTGTGTAGGCTTTTATTCTTAAACTAACTTTTATTTTGTCTAAGTAAACACAAGTTTATATCTTAAAATGATTTATTTTCCAAATTATTATTTTGTTTCATCTCTATTGCTTTTATAAAATATTACCGCCACATCTTCTAACTCATTTAAAATTTCAAGTTTCATATTCTTACAATTTAATACTTTTATTTATTATTAAATACTCATTTCCAAATAAATCTACTAATTCTAATTTAATTAATCAAATTACTATAATTTACTTAAATTTATTATTACATAAAAACTGGGTTGTTATAGACTCCAATCCTTAGCAAAATTGCATCCGTGCAATTTCCATAAGAAAAATCTGTAACAAATAAATTATACAAAACTTAATTATATTATTTAAATATTAATTTAAATGCCAAATTTTTATTCAAGGAAAATTTGTTTTATTAAATCTCAAAAATCCCACTTTTAAATAAATTTCTTTTAAAACATTTTATATATTATATTATACGTATTTTTCCCAAACATTCAATTTAATCTAATCCAAACTCCAAATCATATTTAACTTCTCCATCAGACAATCTTTAAAATATTGTAACAAAAGCCTAAATTTCATCAAATAATTTCTACTTAAATTTCCTTTTCCATTTAATAAAGCACCAGTCAATATTTTGTTTAAGTTTTAACATTTTATTATAACAAAATTAATTCCAAACTCTATTTTGCAACTCTTAACCATAGATTTACACAATTGTTTAAAACCTTTAAATTAAATATAGGAGAAAATTTCTAAATTTATTTTCCAAAATTTAACACTTAAAAAATAATTCGATATCACTTATCAAAATAATTATCAATTTAGTTAACTTATTACAAAATAAATCTTTAAATTATTAAATATGCATATATGCATCTTAAAATCCCAAAACTTTATAATGCTTACTCATCATATATATGAAAATGTTATCGAATATATATATATATATATATATATATATATATATATGTATATGTATATGTATATGTATATGTATATGTATATGTATATGTATATGTATATGTATATGTATATGTATATGTATATGTATATGTATATGTATATGTATATGTATATGTATATGTATGAATATGTGTGTGTGTGTGTATGTGTGTGTATTTATGTCCATTAATTCTTAAATACTATAAAATAGAGTGATATTGCCTTGCCATCCAATATGGTGATTACTAATATCATTTGGCTGCAATATTGACCAAATAATCAATACTGCCTTGCCACCGATCATAGTTGTGCAATAATATTCAATGACTGCAGTTACTTTCAAAAATATATACTATTGTAAAGTTGCCAATACAAGCTAATTCCTTTACAAATTTAAATCTCAAATACCACTTTACCAAAATAATTTACTTCACTTAATTTCCCATTTAAAACGTTCAAATATATTCCAAAATACTTTAATCTTTTATAAAAAAAATTAATTTCTTTCTAAATCATCGTGCTTAAGTCTCGTTTAAGCATTTAAGAATTTCAATCGAATATGTGTGCATCCACATTGATCTAAATCCTTAACACACTCAACAGACAAGTTAACACAACTTCCAAAAATATCTACAAGTATTATTTTCCCAAATTATTCATTATACATATAATGTGTTATATATATATATATATATATATATATATATATATATATTCTAAAATGACTTTAAATTGAAACATTTACTTCACTTCTACAACCATTTAATAATAATAATAGCCAATACCTATATACAATAAACCTTTGCCTCAACCAAACATTTGTCAATTTTTAAAACATTTTCAAAAATTCTTTAAGACACACTTATCTATATGTATATTACTTAACAAACAATTTGAAAAAGCAACTTATACTGACAAACAAACATTATTTATATTTATTTACAGTAAGTATAAACCAAGTCATTAAATTCATTTCATAGCTTTGATAATTATGCACAAATCCCAAAATCTAATTCAATTCCCACCACTCCAACTTATCAATTAAACATAAGGTGCTAAATAAAGACACTCAGCATAAACTATAACTCCGCCGCGTGCTTTGATAAAACTCAAAATAAAACATAGAAAATTAATATTTAGTCATCCAAAATCGATTCATTATAAATTTATATTTATAATCAAAATATCAAAATCCAAATATCTTATGCATATAGAAAATAAAAAAATACATCCTTTGATGATTACCCCAGTAATCATCATATATTAAGTAATATATATACTCCTATTATATCTCACTATAAAATAAATTCCCAGTACACCTGAGGGCTAGGGACTCTACGTAACATCCTCCATTTTGAGGCCCGAAACTAAGCGCAACGAAGTGCTGCAATCATCTATTGTATCAATTTTTGATTATAAAATGCGGCTATGTTAATCATATCAGTAATCAAATGCACATGAATATGAAAATTTTCAAACATAATTTAATAATAAGTTTTCACATTTCATTTCATAAGTAAGATTTCATATTCATTACATAATCCCATTCGATTTCACATTTCGAAAAAAATATAATTATTAGAAAGTACTCCAAGAGTGGTATATGAAGATTCCCCCATTGGTTGATCAAAGTCTACTACTACTTGATAGTTATAATTTCTGTCATTACATCTATTCAAAAAAAATAAAATACATAGCCTGTTAAATAAAACTCCTAATACAACTAACTTGCTTCCTGCACGTCTCTAAAAGCTTATTCGTCAAACCGAAGATCTGAAATACCTTGCGCTCGACACACTCAAACGAGTACATGAGAGTCTAATTAGAAAAACCCAAACTTCGGGTCCGACAAATAATCGGTGTGAATAATAACTTACCATCTCTAACCAAAATAGATATCCAGTGAGACCATACCGCTAAGCACAATGAGTTTTCCCCTCACTAGTATCTTAACTACAACAAATCAACCATATACTATGCATCCTTCATCCACAATTGTTAGAATATAATAACCAAAGATTTGTATTCATGCAACATACAGTGAACTACCCATTACAATTTATTTGACTATCTATCTTAATTTCATCTGACTATCTATCTTAACTTCTAATGACCTACCATCTTACATTTGTGTAGACAACCCATCTTATATACAAACATTATATGAATTATCTATCCTCTACTATGTGGACTACTCATTACACATGGTTTTACTGTTTAATTTATGCGCACTATTAATCACACATCTCATAGTTTTCCTTGGATGACTATGAACACTTTAGTAATCATATAAAGACTATCCGTCTTTGGCATCGTGTGGACTATCCATCACACATTCCATAGTTTTCATAGGATGACTATGAACCCATAAATTGTTAAATTTAAATTAGGTTATAACATTCCCCCAAGCGATCAACCTATGTCTATTAGCAGTCCCATGTAGGTTGTATAACCCATAAACTTATAACATCTCAAAACGACATGCATTGGTATCCCCAATGACTAATGTTGACATTATAAAATAATACACATTGGTGTCCCAAATGAATAATGTCATAATCATAAACTTATGGCATATAGAAATATAAAACATTTATGTCCCCAAGGAATAATACCAAAATCATAAGCATATGGCACCCCGCCATTAATATAGTACTATAAAGGACTTACATCATTCATGCCACAATAACAATGTTGAATCTCCATCCAAAGTTAGAAAACAAAATTTAAATTTTTTATCATAAGGCAAACTGCTTAAAAAATAAGGTTATCGACCTTCTTAAAATAGAGGCTATCTCACCATTTAAAATTTCCCTTTAGTTTACATAAAACAAGGTCTCGTCGACATTAGAATAAAGTGATGTGGCATCAATGCCATACAGAATAATTTCCAAAATCAATTAAACAAAAAATGGCGACATTGATATACAGCGACATTGATATCTTGAGCAGAGATCAATTACTTATGACATCATTATCAGTATGTCGTCATTATTATATATAATGACCCATAATTTGAACACTTTAAAATATACTATTTAAAGTGATTTTAAATATAAGATAGGTAAGGTTATATGATTCAAAAAATATTAGAAATGGTTTGGAAAGAGAAGTATACACGAAAATAGTAACATTTGCCTATTCGACAAAAGTGACAAAATGCTGATTTCAGAAAAATAAGTTTCAATGGTTAAATAAATTTTTTAATTTATTTATGAGTGTTTATATTTTTAAGAAGCAGTATAAAAATTTATATTAAATTTGGTTAACATAAATAAATAGTTTAACTAAAATGTCAAAATGTGACCGTAAAACATTTTGTCGAAAATCAACATTTTGTTGATTAAAAGTTGTTGCAATGTTGTCGCACCTTTATTTTCTTATATAGGAACATATGTTCAAATAGCGTAAGTAATAATTAATTCACTAATCAAGTTCAATTTTACTAAATATAGATAGAAAACTTTTAGAATTAATTAGTAAAAGTAAGTAAGAATTAACAAAAGTAAGAAAAAGTAAACATCAAATCAATATCAAATAGCAAACTAACATAATTATTATTTTACTTAGCTTAGTTCTTACAAGATTAAAACATAAAGTAAGAAGTGAAAGGATGACGTTAAGTGTTGAAAAGTGGAGGTTTCTTTAGATTTAAGTAAGGTTAGTTTGGTAATTTGGTAAGATGTTATTTTGGTAAATTTACCACTTCTTTCTTTTTCTATAAATACTCACCTCCTTCTTCATTTTCATTTTCATTTTCATTCGCATTTCTTATTATTCTATTCTCATGCTTCTTTGTCTTCTTCCTCTTCTCTTTAATGGCTTTCAAGCTAGAGAAAAAATTAGAAAGAAATAATGTAAAAATATTTAGAAAATGTTCAAAAGAGATCAATGTTCATTCTCTTCAAATCAAACACATCTGTTTTCCATATTTTACCTCTTCTTCTCTCAACCATTACTAACTAAATATAGAAAAAAAATGCAAAATTAATTTTTTTAAATCATGTAATTTTCTAGTAGCTACGACTTTCATGTTAACCTATTTGTCTCATTCTAAACTTAACTATATCAAAAATCCACTTCTTTCCAATACATTCTCTGGCCCAGTTTTTAAGATAGAAAATAGTCCATTTTGTTTTGAACATAACTTGATCATAAATAATCCAAATTAAGAAATTATTTATTTAGATTGTAAGAAATTCCTGTGGATAAAACTTTCATGTTGAGAGTATTTTAATGTTTTGAGATTTGCTATACCTGAAACTCAATTCTTTGAAGTGCATTTTCGGGCTTCATGTTTGTCAATCCGACAATACCTCTTCTTCATTCTATCATATCTCCCTCAAACCTACTCAGATTCAAATGATTCTTTTTATCAAATTCAAGAGAAAATAATTTTTTAACAATTTTCCAGTTAATAACTTTTTCAAAATTTGAGATTTAGAGTGCCTAAACTCATATACAAGATAACCTATTTTTTGGATCTAATTTTAAGAATTCAAGTCAAAGATCCAAGACTTCTTCTCTATACTTTTGACCAACCTCCATCTCAAGCTTTGGCTAAGCTATTGGAAGGAAGAGGGTGTTTCTTTCTAGTGTTTAATAGAATAGGAAGTAGTTAATGAAGTGTTGGTTGATTAGAACATTGGTAGGAAGTTAATTGCTTTTTTTTATGGTGAGAAACTCTATTTAATATCGACATTTATATATGTATACATACATGTTTGATGATGTGTTATGATTGCTATGGATGCTTATATATGCTTTGATCATCAAGTATTGATTTTTTTGATATGATTGTTAAATTGTTTTACCAAGTCACGTTAATATAGGTCGATAAGCACAAAGGAAATCACTTTCCTTTTGAAAAAGAAATATTGTATGTGGAATGCTTAAACCTTCTGGAAATAGTTTTAAAATGAGTTATAAATGTTTTATAAACATTTAAAGTGTTTAAACAAATAAATAAAGAAAATCAAGATGTCATCAGGTATATTTTAAAATATGTCCAAAACTATTTTCCAGAAAAATCGCGCTTTTGCAGTAAAGTGACCATAGTTTAAAATTGATATTTTAAATGTTTTAAAAATATTAGATAAATTCTAAAAATCATTTAAAATGTTTTAAAAGATATTTAAGTTGAAAAGATGATTTTTAAATGATATAAAAGTCGTTTTGAAGAATATAGCTCTTAAAACACTATTTGCAACGCTTTTCGCAACGATTTTCGCAGCAGTTTTAAATAACTTATGAAATGTAGTTTTAAACTTAACAATTATTTCATAAATATTGTATGAATGATTTTAAAAGAATAATTAATTAATTTAAAAATGATTTGGAATTTGTAATAAGAGGTTGAATAAACGGTTAAGAGGAATTGTATATACCTCTTAAACCAAAAGCAAAAAATATTGATTGTATTAACAAACTAAGTATGCAGAAATGACTAGTACATTTGTCCCACCTATGAGATCTGGAAAGATAAAAAAATGGTGTTTAACTAAGGTTAGGAGTTGTAACGACCCGCCTTTTTGGACAGTTTAAACCGACGATCAAATACACATGTCGATTCCAAACCATTAAAAGGGCAGATAGTTATTGGGGTAAATAAGAAAAGAAAAGGAAGGGAAATAAAGGAAATGAACAACACAGAATCTCACAGCGGAAGGCTAAAGTATAATAATAAAATAACAGTTCATGAAGCTGTTAATTAAATGAATACATTTGAAATGAATACATTTGATTATTATTATACAACATTTATCAGAGTTACATACACAACAAATATCATACAACAATGCAGCGGAATGGAATGAATATAATAGTAGTAGATAATATACCAAATCTTCGTCTCCGTCCTTCAAGGAAATGATCTTCAACCTAAACTGAAAACTCAGGACTGACCCGAGCGTAATGAAAAGACAAAACACTCGAGTCAGGACTAAATATCCTTATGAAAGTTAAATCAATCGTCAATAAATATGAGTGTGACGGCGTCAGAGATGTTTACGGGGTTTTACATCTCATATCCAGTGTCAACGTGCGTGCAATAACTTAAGAGATGTTACGGGATTTTCCATCTCTCAAGGATCCGTGAAACTATCTACTATGTAGTAATATACGCTAAGTAGATAATGTCTATCAGTAATATAAAATATCAAAATAGCGTTAAGGCGTTACCATAATCCCCCTTAACACATTTTATATTCCCAAAAGCATATACAAGACCGTAGTTTCCCCAAAACCGGAAGTCACCAGAGGGCAATCCATATACTCAAGGTACAAATCAAAACGTAGTGGTCGCGAATAGGATAAACAGTATGACAAGGTACATGAGGCAATACCAACTAGGATACTAGTAGTTGCGTGATCCGGACTGATGTTGGGCATAGCCAGCAGCTACCCCAACACCGCGAAACAACACTCCGAAATCAAGGGGTGCACCCAAATCGCATCACAAATGTAATAGATATGGTATCGAAGAAGTGTGTCCGCTAGAGGTGGCGAACCTCAATGGCCCGGCGCGGCTCCTGTTTTAGTCATGTCAGGGGTCATCCAATAATCGTTCTCTTTCTTCAGTCAACGCGTTCACCAAACCATCCACTTCATTCTGGATCAACACTCCGCGTATAATAGTTATTAAAGTGGTTTTCGGTATCGACAGAGAGTATGTCCATATCCGATCCCGGTCTCTTTAATAACTACGTATTATTACACCGTTGGCTCCTTTACATTTCAAATCGATTCATAATTGATATTAAAATATCATGTTTGCTTCAAAATCAAATCCATTTCAAATATCGACATAGCCATTCAAAATATAAGGTTCCTTTTTAAAAATCATTTTGCGTCTCAATAACTCATTTCGGTTTCAAAATCATTCCGAATTTCAATTTTATGTTGCAACTTCATTTAACCCAATTCGTATTTAAATTCAAGATTTAAACATAAACATTCCACCTTATTAACCAGCTTGAAATTTTTAGAAAATAGTTTTAAGTAGTTTAAAAGTAGTTTAAATAATTAAAATAGTTAAAAATACTTAAAATCTTTAAAATGGATTTAAAATAGATAAATTAGTTTAAAATAATTTAAATTGGGTTAAGTAGATTAAAAATAGATTAAAATAGTTTAAGTATTCAAAATGGTTTATATAACAGAGTAATTTGGAAAACAAATTAAAACAGCTTCAAATCAATCCATTTAATGTTCAATCTTTAAAACAAATAAATTTCCAAAATTCAATCATATCCAAATTTTAAATCTCAAAGTCTCCACTTAAATTTATTCAACAATTTCTTTTAACCAAAATTTTATTTCAACATTTCAAACTCAATTTTTCGATAAATTCGATTTCTATAAATTGATTTCTATTTATCACTTTTAAATCGAAACATTTACATAAATTTCAAATCGACGATTTCAAAAATTATTAATTTAGCCAATTCGGTGCCCGTATATAATTTTCTATCCTATGGCCAAGTAATTATTTATTTCAATTAAATGTCAGGGATGAGTATATATTACTTAAATTAAATCTCACTATCATATGTATTCATAACAGGATCTATATAAGCAAATAAACATCCAAACATTCAATTATCAACCAATAGCATCCATCAAAGTACATCATCCAATAAACAATACAATTCATGGCAGTTTCATAGTTATCAATGTCAGGTAATTTAATCGCAATTCAATTTTAATTTCAATTTAACTGTCAATTTAATTTTTCAACGGTTAATGCAAAAGACAAGCTATATGACAATTAAATTTTTATCAAACAACGACAAATAAGATCATAACACTTCATAATATCAAATTTAACTAGCATAAAGATATTTAGTACGGTGTGAGCGTTATAAAACACTCACCTTGATTTTACGATTTTAAATCAAATCGAATGACGTTCGATTCAACTCAAAATTTTCTTTAGCTCCAAACGATTCCAATCAAGCTCCATTGCGTAGTGCTCGTCCATACGATTCCAACGCAATTGGTTTCGCGCGTTTTCGACCTCGTATGAAAAAGATATGAATTTTTAAAGTTACACGATTTTTTTTATACATATTTTACAACATATTTTATATTTTTATAAACCTTGCTTCCATCATCACCATTCATTTTCACTTCAGGAAATCTAGGCCGCACCCCTTTCTTTCTCCTTTCTCATTCACGCGTTTCTTCCCCATGCTATAACGTGAAAGCCGAACCCATAGATTGCCTCCAAACCCTAATACACGTGATTGCTACGGGCCACCTGAAGTCGATCAGAAGCCTCCAAATCGAAGCCCCTAACTCATACTACACTCGGCCTGAAGGGCTTGGAGCTCGGCCTCCAATTTCCCTTGAAAATCGTGCCCGTGCGTGACACCTTCCACGGCCTGTCGCGCCTCCATCAACGCTCCGATGACGATCACAGCCGTTCACTTTGTAGAGCGTACTACCCTCTACAACTTTCATGTTGAATACTTTCTGAAATTGCGAATGGATTTGAAGAATTTGAGGGGAGAAAAACTGTGATTTTCGACCATTAAAATGAATTAGGGCCGGCTGAAGAAAGTGGCTAGGGCTTGAGTGCAGATGAACAAAATCGAGGGCTTTTATAGAAAATTTTCGAAAAACTATTCATCCGAAATTTTTCGAACTCCAAACGAAGCGCAGTGACCGGCGTTTCTAGGGTTTACCCTGCGTTCCGGACACAATGGAATAGGTTTCGGAAGCTAATTCGATCGTCTGTGCGAGTTATGAAAATAAACGTTCAATTTAAAATTAAACCGATTAAACGATTTTCTAGGCGTTTTAGCTTGCACCGGACAAAAGGTAAATCCGATTGACTTGAAATTTGAAACCATACAATAATATCACATTACGGATCCGATGAAACTAGTTTCGTCGAAATCCGAGACCGTTTTTAAAAATGGCTATTTTAACTCGCCAAATTAATATTAAAACAATTTCAACGCATTTCGAGCTGCCACGGTCAAACGACAACTCTGATTGCTACGAAAATTGAAATCCGATAATAACTAACTATTACGGATCCAATGGAACTAGTTTCGTCCCATTCTGAGACTGTTCAAAATTTGGCTATTTTTCAGTCGATAATTAAATATTAAAATATTCAAATTTCACAAATTTACTTTTAATTCGATTTCAAAAGTTCTACAATATAACTATAACTCCAATATGATAAAATAAAATTTTACAAATCATTTTTAATCATATTAAACCCGTTATTCAATTTACCCAATAAATTCCAAATTTAAAATCTTATTTACTCAATTAAAATCCAAATATAACTTACATTCACTTTGAAAACCAATTTGAATCATATTAAATCAAATTTCAATTATTCACTCTATTTTCATATATTAAATTTCAATATCAAATTTATCATGTCAAATTCAATTTTAATTATTCAAACCTTTGTAATATTAAATTTTAACAAGTTTGATTATTCTTAAATCACTATCTTTTGAGATATTCAAAACGAACTTATAAAAATTTAACTTTTGAAACAAATTTAAAATTATAGAACAACTATTTCCATTATACGGTTATTCAATTCCCATTGTTAAATTATTCAATAAATTCCAAATATTTAATTTAAACAATTTCGCTTATCCAATAATTCATTATCATTTGAAATATTGAAATTGAACTTATAAGATTCAACCTTTAAAAACAATTCACAATTTAGAACACTATTTTCATTTTACAGTTATTCAATTATTCAATATTTGATTTTAAATAGATTTTACTTATCAATCAATTACTCTATTATACCCAATGAATTAAGCATTTATTATCCTATTCAACTTTTGATTGCAAAGGCATTCACTAAGTAGCTTTTATTTTTCATTACTTGGATAGTTATTTTTGCAATTCATTCCAGTCATTATTATTTCAAACGAATTACAATTTTTTTCTAACATTAAATCACGAAAACTTATTAAATTAGCTATTTTAATTATCGAAAATTTATGGGTCGTTACACTCTCCCCCACTCAAAACTTTTCGTCCCCGAAAAGGAAAAAGAAGGGAAAAGGAACTAAGTATAGAATTCAACATTAGATGTATTTTATCCAAAGTTACCCACTAAGTCACTCCGAACGGCTTTCTAACTTTAAAAGTTAGTTATCAAAACAAGTTATAAATTTTTTTATTTATTTTTTTTTTTTTTTTTTTTTTTTTTTTTTTTTTTTTTTTTTTTTTTTAAACTTGAAAATTTTTCTAACACCCGGATTTTACGGAAAATTTCGGCAGAGTCTCCTTTGCGCGGCTCGATCGGTACAACTACAAAACGCCTCTACGGGCCCCAAACCAACAAAAGAAAATCCAAAAGCCAAGTGGCTCATCAAAAAATCACCAAATCCAATGATAAAATAAACATGTACCTTATATTTTTTATTAGCGAGCATATACGAATAATATAGCGCAAAAGCGAGCTCCAAATGCGAAGCAAGCGCAATCCGCACCTACTAAACACTCAACAAACTATGAGAAACATGCATATATGAAAATAATATCAATATACATCATATAACAACATAACAACTACACGTACCAACATAGCAAATGCAACAAACAACATATGCAACCATCAATCAATTATCATCCAACTATCATCCAACAAATCCATAACCAATCAATGTAAATTCACTTCTCATTAATATTTATTGACTTGGTTTCAAATTTAATCATAGTTGATTCATTAACGTTGGATTTTACTAACATTCATTCTCAATTCAATTAGTTAACATTCACTAATTCATATTTGCATTAATTTACTTCCAATTTGAATCAAATTAAATTCTTTTTAAATTCATTTAACTTCCAATTTGATTTCAATGATTTATAGCTTTCAATTTACACTTAATGAATTATATACAATCAACTAACAATCATATAACAACCAAATCATACCCAACATAACCAAATTATTAATTTTACATTCATTTCGGTTTATCTCCTTCAATTCCAATTATACAATTTAAAAGGATCATTTTATATTTGTCATCTTCCATTTTCAATATTAGCTTAATTAATTCTGTAAGTCGTACATATATCATCCGTGAGCAATATCAATCCAATCGCTTATTCGATCACACAATTTCGCTTCCAACTAGTATCGTTCACACGACTCTCTAGTGCGGACTCAGATTTGGTTCCTTGATTGGAAACTGTTACTCTCCTTGCATAGCCATATACTATGATAGAGAATTTCAGAATCAAATTAAAAATCCATATCTAGGGTTCGCCGTCGAAAATCGAGTGAAAAATCCTAACTTGGATCGATATAAATCATCTCAAAATTTTGTGCTCGAATTTGGATCAAATCGTTATGCGAATAAAATAATATACGTACAATCTCACTTATTACCTTCCAATGGATTTCTATCCAATTTATCTATACTAAATTTATTTTATTGACTTCCCCCTTTTTTTCGATTAATTATTCACAATCTATTATTCAGTTAGTATATTCATTTCTTTACATAGCATGCTCTTTAACATTATCATTTCTCAGATATCATAGAATTTTCTTACTCGAGTTCATTTTAAACATTCTATATAATTTAATTAAATCCAATTTCATTTTCCAATTGATTCTTAGCTATAAGAAATTCCTTTATTTTCATTTATTGCATTTTCATAATTTCAGTTAATAACGAATTCATTTGTGGAACATTTTATTAATCATCACTTTAGTTTATAGTCATTCCATAAAAGTCTAACTTCTTATATGTGACTTTTCTTAGTTCATAGTTATCACAAAAGTTACAAATTCAAATTTTTTTTTTTTTTTTTTTTTTACTATGCAATTTATATTTATTTTCTATAACCAATTTTCAAAATATAATACGATTCATTTATCTTCTTTCTTAAGTTCACTTACTTGTTCCATTTATCAATTCATCATTTCAGGTTATATTTAAGTATATAACATTTTTATCACAACCAAAATTTTCATTTATATACATTCTAATTCCTTTTTAAGTTTTCCTTACTTGTATATTTCAATTACTTTCAGGTTCTGTTTATCTATACAATATCTCATTACATATCCAAACATCATTTTAACTTTTAACATTTGGTAAGTCTTGTTATGTGCTATCAGAATGTAATTTTTGGTATTATACAAATTTATAGAATTTCGTTTTACTTAATTAGAATGTTCACAAATTTAATTTGTTTAAATCCCTTTTACCTTCAAATTTTAAAGTTTTCCCATCCAATAGCTTAGATATCTCAATCCTCTTATTTTATAAATTTGGTTATTCACATTTCATTCAAATAATTTGAAAATTATTAATTAATGGAACTTAGAAATTTAAATGCCCGGTTCTTTTCAAATCATTTGAAATAAACATATATACTTATCTTTTTTATATATATATATAACAAATCATACCTTTTGAGTTCAAACCAAAACCCATTTACCCAAAATAATTTTTGAAGAAAAGCAAAGCTTCTTAGAAGTCTCCCCCACTTTGAGACTCGAAAATGAAAATCGATGATGCTGCGCAGTCATTACCGAAATTATTTTCCAGCGACATAAGAGAGGAGTACTAAATTTATTCCTTCCTTTAAAAATCCTTTCAAAATATTTCCATAAACAATTTCCAATTAATATTAATATATATTTCTTCAAAGCTTGGAAAACCATTTTAAAACCTCCGGGACATAATTCAATATTTTCCAATTTAAATCTATTTTAATTCATAAGTCACCTTTATAAAATATTCTTATAAGATTTCACAAGTGTTTTATATTTTCTTCAAATTATAGGAATTTCTTTCTTAAAACATTCCACAAGTATTTTATTACTGTTCTTTTGTAATTCAACTTAGTTATCAAATTACAATATCCAATTAGTGATAATAACCAATATTTTTATTCCTAACAGCCAGGTAAGCTAGATAAGCCACACTAATTTCTGAAGAATTTTCTTTATATACAAAATATAATTAGGGCAAAATTATTTCATTTACCCAATTTCAAAACAATACTATGTCGAATTGTTCTGTTTAAGTGTTTAGAGATCCCTATCAATGACGTTAATTACTCGTACTGACCAGAATCCATAAGCCACTCAACAAAACAACCGACACAATATAAAACATTTTATATCACTAACAAGTACGCTCTCTCATATACACTCAACTCATTCATATAGTTTACCTCTATTTCAATGAGTTATTCCCCACTAGAGCCAAGGTTTATCGCTAAACCAAAGCTCTGATACCAACTGTAACGACCCGCCTTTTTGGACAGTTTAAACCGACGATCAAATACACATGTCGATTCCAAACCATTAAAAGGGCAGATAGTTATTGGGGTAAATAAGAAAAGAAAAGGAAGGGAAATAAAGGAAATGAACAACACAGAATCTCACAGCGGAAGGCTAAAGTATAATAATAAAATAACAGTTCATGAAGCTGTTAATTAAATGAATACATTTGAAATGAATACATTTGATTATTATTATACAACATTTATCAGAGTTACATACACAACAAATATCATACAACAATGCAGCGGAATGGAATGAATATAATAGTAGTAGATAATATACCAAATCTTCGTCTCCGTCCTTCAAGGAAATGATCTTCAACCTAAACTGAAAACTCAGGACTGACCCGAGCGTAATGAAAAGACAAAACACTCGAGTCAGGACTAAATATCCTTATGAAAGTTAAATCAATCGTCAATAAATATGAGTGTGACGGCGTCAGAGATGTTTACGGGGTTTTACATCTCATATCCAGTGTCAACGTGCGTGCAATAACTTAAGAGATGTTACGGGATTTTCCATCTCTCAAGGATCCGTGAAACTATCTACTATGTAGTAATATACGCTAAGTAGATAATGTCTATCAGTAATATAAAATATCAAAATAGCGTTAAGGCGTTACCATAATCCCCCTTAACACATTTTATATTCCCAAAAGCATATACAAGACCGTAGTTTCCCCAAAACCGGAAGTCACCAGAGGGCAATCCATATACTCAAGGTACAAATCAAAACGTAGTGGTCGCGAATAGGATAAACAGTATGACAAGGTACATGAGGCAATACCAACTAGGATACTAGTAGTTGCGTGATCCGGACTGATGTTGGGCATAGCCAGCAGCTACCCCAACACCGCGAAACAACACTCCGAAATCAAGGGGTGCACCCAAATCGCATCACAAATGTAATAGATATGGTATCGAAGAAGTGTGTCCGCTAGAGGTGGCGAACCTCAATGGCCCGGCGCGGCTCCTGTTTTAGTCATGTCAGGGGTCATCCAATAATCGTTCTCTTTCTTCAGTCAACGCGTTCACCAAACCATCCACTTCATTCTGGATCAACACTCCGCGTATAATAGTTATTAAAGTGGTTTTCGGTATCGACAGAGAGTATGTCCATATCCGATCCCGGTCTCTTTAATAACTACGTATTATTACACCGTTGGCTCCTTTACATTTCAAATCGATTCATAATTGATATTAAAATATCATGTTTGCTTCAAAATCAAATCCATTTCAAATATCGACATAGCCATTCAAAATATAAGGTTCCTTTTTAAAAATCATTTTGCGTCTCAATAACTCATTTCGGTTTCAAAATCATTCCGAATTTCAATTTTATGTTGCAACTTCATTTAACCCAATTCGTATTTAAATTCAAGATTTAAACATAAACATTCCACCTTATTAACCAGCTTGAAATTTTTAGAAAATAGTTTTAAGTAGTTTAAAAGTAGTTTAAATAATTAAAATAGTTAAAAATACTTAAAATCTTTAAAATGGATTTAAAATAGATAAATTAGTTTAAAATAATTTAAATTGGGTTAAGTAGATTAAAAATAGATTAAAATAGTTTAAGTATTCAAAATGGTTTATATAACAGAGTAATTTGGAAAACAAATTAAAACAGCTTCAAATCAATCCATTTAATGTTCAATCTTTAAAACAAATAAATTTCCAAAATTCAATCATATCCAAATTTTAAATCTCAAAGTCTCCACTTAAATTTATTCAACAATTTCTTTTAACCAAAATTTTATTTCAACATTTCAAACTCAATTTTTCGATAAATTCGATTTCTATAAATTGATTTCTATTTATCACTTTTAAATCGAAACATTTACATAAATTTCAAATCGACGATTTCAAAAATTATTAATTTAGCCAATTCGGTGCCCGTATATAATTTTCTATCCTATGGCCAAGTAATTATTTATTTCAATTAAATGTCAGGGATGAGTATATATTACTTAAATTAAATCTCACTATCATATGTATTCATAACAGGATCTATATAAGCAAATAAACATCCAAACATTCAATTATCAACCAATAGCATCCATCAAAGTACATCATCCAATAAACAATACAATTCATGGCAGTTTCATAGTTATCAATGTCAGGTAATTTAATCGCAATTCAATTTTAATTTCAATTTAACTGTCAATTTAATTTTTCAACGGTTAATGCAAAAGACAAGCTATATGACAATTAAATTTTTATCAAACAACGACAAATAAGATCATAACACTTCATAATATCAAATTTAACTAGCATAAAGATATTTAGTACGGTGTGAGCGTTATAAAACACTCACCTTGATTTTACGATTTTAAATCAAATCGAATGACGTTCGATTCAACTCAAAATTTTCTTTAGCTCCAAACGATTCCAATCAAGCTCCATTGCGTAGTGCTCGTCCATACGATTCCAACGCAATTGGTTTCGCGCGTTTTCGACCTCGTATGAAAAAGATATGAATTTTTAAAGTTACACGATTTTTTTTATACATATTTTACAACATATTTTATATTTTTATAAACCTTGCTTCCATCATCACCATTCATTTTCACTTCAGGAAATCTAGGCCGCACCCCTTTCTTTCTCCTTTCTCATTCACGCGTTTCTTCCCCATGCTATAACGTGAAAGCCGAACCCATAGATTGCCTCCAAACCCTAATACACGTGATTGCTACGGGCCACCTGAAGTCGATCAGAAGCCTCCAAATCGAAGCCCCTAACTCATACTACACTCGGCCTGAAGGGCTTGGAGCTCGGCCTCCAATTTCCCTTGAAAATCGTGCCCGTGCGTGACACCTTCCACGGCCTGTCGCGCCTCCATCAACGCTCCGATGACGATCACAGCCGTTCACTTTGTAGAGCGTACTACCCTCTACAACTTTCATGTTGAATACTTTCTGAAATTGCGAATGGATTTGAAGAATTTGAGGGGAGAAAAACTGTGATTTTCGACCATTAAAATGAATTAGGGCCGGCTGAAGAAAGTGGCTAGGGCTTGAGTGCAGATGAACAAAATCGAGGGCTTTTATAGAAAATTTTCGAAAAACTATTCATCCGAAATTTTTCGAACTCCAAACGAAGCGCAGTGACCGGCGTTTCTAGGGTTTACCCTGCGTTCCGGACACAATGGAATAGGTTTCGGAAGCTAATTCGATCGTCTGTGCGAGTTATGAAAATAAACGTTCAATTTAAAATTAAACCGATTAAACGATTTTCTAGGCGTTTTAGCTTGCACCGGACAAAAGGTAAATCCGATTGACTTGAAATTTGAAACCATACAATAATATCACATTACGGATCCGATGAAACTAGTTTCGTCGAAATCCGAGACCGTTTTTAAAAATGGCTATTTTAACTCGCCAAATTAATATTAAAACAATTTCAACGCATTTCGAGCTGCCACGGTCAAACGACAACTCTGATTGCTACGAAAATTGAAATCCGATAATAACTAACTATTACGGATCCAATGGAACTAGTTTCGTCCCATTCTGAGACTGTTCAAAATTTGGCTATTTTTCAGTCGATAATTAAATATTAAAATATTCAAATTTCACAAATTTACTTTTAATTCGATTTCAAAAGTTCTACAATATAACTATAACTCCAATATGATAAAATAAAATTTTACAAATCATTTTTAATCATATTAAACCCGTTATTCAATTTACCCAATAAATTCCAAATTTAAAATCTTATTTACTCAATTAAAATCCAAATATAACTTACATTCACTTTGAAAACCAATTTGAATCATATTAAATCAAATTTCAATTATTCACTCTATTTTCATATATTAAATTTCAATATCAAATTTATCATGTCAAATTCAATTTTAATTATTCAAACCTTTGTAATATTAAATTTTAACAAGTTTGATTATTCTTAAATCACTATCTTTTGAGATATTCAAAACGAACTTATAAAAATTTAACTTTTGAAACAAATTTAAAATTATAGAACAACTATTTCCATTATACGGTTATTCAATTCCCATTGTTAAATTATTCAATAAATTCCAAATATTTAATTTAAACAATTTCGCTTATCCAATAATTCATTATCATTTGAAATATTGAAATTGAACTTATAAGATTCAACCTTTAAAAACAATTCACAATTTAGAACACTATTTTCATTTTACAGTTATTCAATTATTCAATATTTGATTTTAAATAGATTTTACTTATCAATCAATTACTCTATTATACCCAATGAATTAAGCATTTATTATCCTATTCAACTTTTGATTGCAAAGGCATTCACTAAGTAGCTTTTATTTTTCATTACTTGGATAGTTATTTTTGCAATTCATTCCAGTCATTATTATTTCAAACGAATTACAATTTTTTTCTAACATTAAATCACGAAAACTTATTAAATTAGCTATTTTAATTATCGAAAATTTATGGGTCGTTACAGGAGTGGAGTAACCAGTGCCCTGAACTTACATGGCCTATATTTTCTCTTCTTAGGTGAGGGGTGGAACAGATCGAAGGGAAAGCCAGAATGTTCTAAAAGATCATATTTAAGTATTTCCAAGATAAAAGAAAAGAAACAGATTCTTTGAATGTTAATTAACCACTTAACATCTTTTATTCGTTAGTTGGTACACAGGACCCGAGATCGGATTTTGGTGATTCCTGGGCGAAGAACCGGGATTGGATTTGGGTGATTCCTATTCGAAAACCCCTTCAAATTAATTTTCGAAATAAAACATATGAAAGACAAAGATCCTTGAAGACACAGATCTTCAGGATGTAGAATTACTTACCATACCTGGAGGTGAAATTTACCATATCTGGGTTAGTAGTAGTTCTTTGTTATGAAAATCTTCAATTTGCAAGAATATGTCATGAAGTTAAGAGAGAAATCTTTGATTAAGATTTAACGAATGATTGGGGAATATTTTCCCTAAGTCAAAAGATATAACTTGAATATAAGGGATCTTTGATTAAGATTTAGTGAATGATTTCGAAAGGTTTTCCCGAAGTAAAAGAGAAAATGGTTTGGAATTATTCCATGATTTAAGAAAGGTTTAAATAAATCAAATGATTTAATAAATGAGGCTTAATGATTCCATATACTCTTAAAAAGAAAATGGAATAAACTGAAAAGAATATATCTAAGAAAGATATTTGATTTAAATAAAGTTAAAGTAGTTGATTGATGATTGATATCCAGAAATGAACTTAAAATATTTTTACCGATAATTAGCTTCGAAGGAACCGTGGTCGGATTAGGGTACTGCCTATCCGATAACCACTTCGAACTAATGTATACGTTCGAAAGAGAAGACATGTTGAAGATGATGATTATTGAAGACCGAGGATCTTTATAGCGTGAGGACTGCTTGTTGACATGCTTTGGGTCGCTCCCATCATAGAGTTATTTATAGCTTGGTCTACTCATTGTGAAGATTTTTGGGATTGCAAGGACTAGTCGCTACTGTGGTAGTAGGAGAGTGCCTTCGGTATCGTTCAGTCCCAGAACGAACTTACGTGGACGTTTGTTTGACATTGTATTCTAAATAACATTTGAGTGGTTTCTATTGTGACGACCGCCCATGACTCCCGCACCAAACAAGAGAATAGTGCGCTGAAAGGTGTGCCAGGCAGCCATGGACGATAGTCAGGGTAAAATAAAATCGCAGAATCTCTATCGTAACTCACAGCGCATGGATAAAATACAATAGAGAAATATATATATATAGTGAAGCCTCATAACAGAGAAATATCATCATATAAGCATCACAGTAGTTTTATACAATCATCTCAACAAATCCATACAACAAGACCTCACTACAAAACACTCAATCAAATACAGCAGCGGATCCCAGTACATATAGAAAGAAATAATATGCATAGCCTCCTGCCCGTCTTCGTCATCATCAGCGGATCACCCTAAGCACAGCACCTGCCACCTGCTACCTAGTCTGCCCATCCCAACATGGATGAACAGCCCAAGGTAATAAGAGGAGACATAAAACCTTGAGTCAGACAAAGTCTTAGTGAGCAGTAAATTAACTATCAAACATACCAAAAGAGCATAAGGGATAAAAGGAATAGGAACCAAACCATCCCACTCCACCTCTTTCTACAGTGATAGCCCCCAGACACACACTAAGGAGAAGTAAGCAAAACATAGCAGATAAGTAATGTAAAGCAATAACCACTCGAGTCAAGGACGATGTTCTCCAAATACAAACCCCCAAGGCCTAAACCAAGATCAGATAGGTACCCAGAAAACACCGCTCTTAAGACCGAATGATGATACAACCAAACATCCATGACTCTGGCTATCACTGTTATCATTGCCTTGATTTCACCGTTAGTTGAATGACCACCTGTCAAGGGCTAATGGTAACCCCGGCTTTAGACATAACTCCGCACGTCATCATGACCCGTGCCTAAGCTGAACGCATCAGCCCAGAGTACTAGCACGTCATCGTGACCCGTGCTTGGAACGTCATCGTGACCCGTTCCAACGTACCCTTGCTTGAGTATGCTAGAACCTTCAACAACGATGAGATCTTAGCCTCCTAGTCATCCTCCTTGACGACTATTTCCATACTAGCTCATGCGCCTCTCAAGCTAACCATTATCCACACCAACCCGGACCGCATCACCGAGTTATAACTTCGCACGTCGTCATGACCGTGCTTGGAACGTCATCATGACCCGTCCCATCTCAACATATGTCTTGCCTCATCATATCATAGCAAAGTCTCTCATCTTGGAACGTCATCATGGCCCGTCCCATTTCAACATATGCCTTGCCTCATCACACCATAGCAAAGTCCCATATCAACATCATGCTTTGCCTTCTCACACCATGGCAAGATCCCACATCCTCGAATCCATTCATATGAGCTTCCACCTCCGCTTCATATGCTACAGGCAGCTTTCACCATTCAAGAGCCTTTCCACTTAGCTTTTGAATCAACTTCAACCTTCTTGTTCCAAATCAACTACAAGCTAACTTGAAACAATCAAATCAATCATACATCCAACATTCAAGCATTCAAACAAGATCTAATAAGAAATATCAACTATAATGGCAATTTCGTAAATAAATGAGAAAAATTCCAGCATGCATGATTCATAAGTTTCTAGCATAGATCTATCAAATATAAAACATGGGTTTTGTTTCTATAACTTAATAAATGAACTTGCATAGGTAAACATCTTCACAAACAATGGATCTATACTTGGATCTAAGGAAAATGCACAAAATCACTATCTACAACACTCCAACAAACCACCAATCCAATATACTCCTTTGGATCCGCGTGAGAGATAACTACCACTCACCAAATCACCCAAACGCCTCAAAAACTAATCACTCCAGATCTGGACAGCGAAGAACAAGGCTTGATCCGGCAAAAATCTCGCTTCAATCGATGAAATCTAACTCGAACGGATGAAGATCTTCAGCTTTGGCTCTTGGATCTTCAATCTCGATCTTCGATCTTGGATGGATGTTAGAACTAGATTGGAATGGAGAAAAGAAGATGAAGAAATGTTGTAGTCGAGTCTTCAAAATGGCAGCACTTCGTCGCTTCAAAAACCGGTGCCAAAAAGTGAGCCGAACCCCTCTATTTATAGGCTGGAACCACCATGAGTCGTCGCTCTTAAGTCGTCGCCGACCCAACTCCTGAGTCGCCCCCGACTCATCCCCATGCCGACTCAACACAGCCGACTTACACGACTCAACAACCCAGCGTCCTAAAACCTTACGCGACCTACGACTCACGGCTTAACCAATGAGCGACTCAACATCCGCCGACTCAACTCAGCTCCGAGTCAAACGACTCATCACACCAACATCCTAACGACTTATCTATCACTCGACTCAATACAAGTGCCGACCAAACCCCTAGCCGACTCATGGTAAACCGGTCACGACTCAAGCCCCTTTGCCGACTCAACTATGATGCCGACTCACGACTCATCCACCAAGCCGACTCAAAACAACTTATGACCTATGACTTGGCCACGACTCATCTTGCTAACCCGTTAAGTCCTAAGTCGGTCTTTCTTAAGTCGGTCACCAACCCTTAAACCGCTGTCTTGTGAGTCGGTCACCATCCTTATCTCGGCCAAACCTATAAGCCGCTGCTTCTATAAGTCGGCAACTACTATGCCGTTCTAACCCTTAACTCGGTCCATTCCCTTAAGTCGTCTACGACTTATCTATGAGTCGGTCACGACTCATCACTTGCATTCGGGTCAACTCCTAAACGACTCAAGCTAGAAGCAACACAAACAATACTATCGACCTGCAAATTCTACGATTTATCGACACGTAAAATACGGGTCGTTACATTCTCTCCCCCTTAGGAATTTCGCCCCCGAAATTCCAAGCAAACAATAGCAATCACAATTATTCCGCATGCCTACCATCCATAGCAATCAACAAACCATGCATCCAATTCTAGCCTAGCATGCAGAATTCTAAGACTTAGAACAAGCTACAAATTCATGAGATGTCACGACACTTTAGGGCAATACCTCGAAGAGTCCGGGATGAGCTGCCTTCATCCTCTCTTCCTCCTCCCACGTACAGTCGTTAACATCATCACTCCATTGTACCTTGAGCAACGTAATCGTCTTCCTCTTAAGCTGTTTCGTATCAGTTTCAACAATACGAAGCGGCTTACGAGGTCTCGTAACCACTGGATCAACCTCTAAGTCTTCACAGCTATCAGCAGAAACCACCGTAGTTGGGTCGTGCACGTACTTCCGTAGATAAGACACATGAAAAACATTGTGCACACCCGCCATCTTTTCTGGTAACTCCAATCTATAAGCGAGCTTTCCAATTCGCTCGATAATCGGGAATGGTCCAACAAATCTTGGAGTCAACTTTCCTTTCTTCCCGAATCTAATAACATTCTTCAATGGAGAAATCTTCACAAAAACCATATCACATACGTCGAATTCCAAATCTTTTCGACGATTATCCGCATAACTTTTCTGACGATCTTGGGCTGCCTTCATTCGTTGCCGAATGATCTCTATACAATCCGAAGTCTGTCGAATCATCTCTGGCCCAAGTATCAGCTTTTCTCCAGTTTCCAACCAACATGTCGGAGAGTTACACGGCCTTCCATATAATGCCTCATATGGTGCCATACCAATACTCGACTGATAACTGTTATTATAAGCAAACTCCACCAAATGAAGGTGATCTTCCCATGATCCTCCGAAGTCCAAAACACATGCTCTAAGAAGATCTTCCAAAACTCGGTTGACTCTCTCAGTCTGACCATCTGTTTGAGGGTGATAAGCTGTACTCAAACACAACTCAGTTCCCAAAACTTCCTGGAAGCTCTTCCAAAATCCACTAGTGAACAATGGGTCTCGATCGCTCACTATACTCTTCGGAATACCATGGAATCGAACTATCCACTTAACATAAAGCTCAGCCAACTTCGATGCAGTCCTAGTCGATCGAACAGGAATGAACCTTGCACTCTTGGTCAAACGATCTACTATGACCCAAATCCCTTCATTCCCTGCTCTTGTCCTAGGTAGACCATCGATAAAATCCATCGACACTTGCTCCCACTTCCATGTAGGAACTTCTAGTGGCTGAAGCAATCCACTGGGCTTCTTCTGCTCAGCCTTCACCAACTGGCAGTTCATACACTTGGAAATAAAACTTCCAACATCTTTCTTCATACCTTCCCAGTAGTAGGTCCTCTTCATATCCCGATACATCTTATTACCACCTGGATGAATCGTCAACTTCGAGTGATGACTTTCCCTCAGAACTTCATCTCTCAATCCTTCTATATCGGGAACAACCAATCGTCCTTGCTTTCTAAGCCAACCTTCTCGATCGACCTCGAATCCCTTATCCTTCTCCGGATCCAGTCTGGATTCCAAATCACAGATAATCTTGACAAGCTTATCATCTCTCTTTTGGCTCTCGCCAATCCTTTCCACAAGAGTAGGTCTTATCGATAAGTTTGCCAACATCTCGGGTTCCAATTCACATCTAGGCCTGAAGTCAAATCCAGCCAAATACTCGAGATTCTTCCATTCTGAAAACATGGCTCCCAACCCTGCATGTCTTCGACTCAACGCATCTGCCACTGCGTTGCCTTTTCCTGGAGTATAGGCTATACCAAAATCATAAGATGCTAAAAACTCTAGCCACCGTTGCTGTCGAAGATTCAAATCCTTTTGGGAGAACAGATACTTCAGCGACTTATGATCTGTAAATAACTCAAATCTAACTCCCAATAGATAGTGTCTCCACATCTTCAAAGCAAACACAATCGCCGCTAACTCCAAATCATGAGTCGGATAATTCCTTTCATGCGGTTTCAGTTGTCGACTTGCATACGCAACAACTTTATCCTTCTGCATTAGCACTGCTCCCAGTCCAGTACCGCATGCATCGGTGTAAACCACCATCTCATCATTCCCACTTGGAATAGTCAAAACAGGAGCACTCGTCAGTCGCTCTTTCAGGATTACGAAAGCTTGCTCACTCTTGTCATCCCATCTGAACACTTGGTTCTTCTTCGTCAATCCTGTTAATGGTGCAGCTATCTTGGAAAAGTCTTTGATAAACCGTCGATAATATCCTGCTAATCCAAGAAAACTCCTCACATCAGATGCATTCTTAGGCCTAATCCAATCCTGGATTGCTGCCACCTTAGCGGGATCAACCGCTATTCCATTTCCAGAGATAACATGGCCTAAGAACTTCACTTCCCTCTTCCAGAAGTGACACTTCGAAAACTTAGCCTTCAGCTGATGTTTCCGCAAGATTTCCAAAACAATCTTCAAGTGCGTCTTGTGCTCTTCCTCAGTTTTGGAATAAACCAAAATATCATCCACGAACACAAGCACGAACTTATTCAACTGATCTCTGAATATCCTATTCATAAGATCTACAAAATATGCTGGTGCGTTAGTCAATCCAAACGGCATTACCAGCCACTCATAAAATCCGGATGGTGTCCTAAAAGCAGTCTTCGGCACACTATCCTTCGCCACTCTCAACTGGTGAAATCCCGTTGCCAAATCCATTTGAGAAAACACCTTCGCCTCGTGGAGCTGATCAAACAAGTCATCTATTCTCGGCAACGGATACTTGTTCTTCTTAGTCACCTTATTCAGCTCACGATAATCAACACACAACCTCAACGATCCATCCGCTTTGGTTGCGAACACAACTGGTGCACCCCATTCGGACACACTACGCCGAATGAATCCTTTCTGCAAAAGGTCATCAACTTGCACCTTCAACTCTTGCTGCTCCCTAGGCGCCGTCCTCCTAAGAGGCATCACAACAGGTCTGGCTCCCTCAACTAGATCGATACGAAACTCGATCTCCCTATGCGGTGGTAACCCTTTGACCTCGTCAAAGACGTCCTCAAATCCATTCACAATAGGCACCGACGACAGTCCATTCCGTGGAACAACCAGCGAATACATGAAGCTCACGAAGACGCCTTCCTCATGCTTACATCGTATCACAACCTTTCGCCCTTCCACATTTCCGACTGTCACCTCCAGCCTCTCACAATCAATCCTTGCCGCATACCTCCTAAGCCAGTCCATACCCAAAATAATTCCGAACCCCGTAAAGTTCAGAACAAAGCAATCACAGATAAACGAGCAATCATGACTCGACACAACTAGACCACGGCATAACATACACAAACAAGTCGAACCCCCAACTGGATTAGTCACAACCAATGGCCTATCAACAATATCCGGTTTCAAACCTAACCGGCCTACCAAATCATCACAAACAAAAGAATGCGACGCTCCAGTATCAAACAACACTCTAACTGGAACACCACAAATAGAAAGAGTACCTTGAACCACCACACTCTTCCCCTTCTCTTCAGCAATAGGAGCTTTTGAAGACGACGGCACAGCTCCCAAAGCATAAGCTTGCACAACCTGCCTATCTTTCCTCGGTTCTGGACAGTCCTTCTTGATATGTCCCAGCTTGTCACAGTTGTGGCACTTCAACTGCACCTTTGGATTCTTGCAATCCCGGGAGAGATGACCCTTCTGTCGGCAGTTGTAGCAAGTCACTTCGCCTTTCAACTTCTTCTGGCCATCCTTACCCTTCTGCTGCTGCTGCTTCCTCCTCTTATTGCCATTCTGGTGTGGTTTAGATCCTTCCCTGGTTACAGCAACAACAGAACTTTCCTTAGGAAACAAACTCTCATGCCTAAGGGCTTTCTCCACAAGCTTCTCAAATGGATCGTCCAAATGATCCACTAACTGCCTCCCAAGATAAGCATCCAGACCAGTCACAAACTTTTCATTCTTCTGGTAGCGAGAATCAATATACGATCTGGCATACTTGGACAAGGCTTCAAACTCAGAAATATACTCAAGAACGGGTCTCCCACCTTGCTTGAGCTCCACAAACCTCTTAAACAAAACAGATTTCTGAGCCGTAGAGATGAACTTGGCTTCAAATCTGACTTGGAATTGCTCCCAAGTGATCCCTTCCTCTGGAGTATCGATGGTGATGGAATTCCACCAATCAGCAGCTCTTCCCTGAAGCTGTCTTGATGCAAGCTTCCTCTTGGTTGCATCCTCAATTCCCAAGTCCCCAAAGATTCTTCGGCAAGCATCAATCCACCTCTGCACTTCAATAGTCGACTCTGTCCCCAAGAAAGCTTTTCCTCCAAGAGAAGTATAGTCCTTGCAAAGCTTAGCAAAATCCACTGGTCTTGGAGCTTGAACTTGAACTCCAACATCTACTGATGATCCTGAAGCTGGTATCCTTCTCATGATCGAAGTCATCATCGCTTCGAACATAGTTCCATAATCAACAGCTCCTTCAGTAGCACGGCCTTCCCTTGCAGTTGGTCTCCCTCTTCGACTCATCTTTAGTATCTAGAAAAAGGAATGATTAGAACACCTTAAGAAACAACTGCATAAGGAGTTCAAATCCTTCTAAGCCACTATATTATGTATAGTAATCATCCATCAAAATACAATTACGTCTCTCATACGCAGTTACGTCAGCGAGAGTTGGCTAAAATCGATTAACCAAAGCTCTGATACCAAATGTGACGACCGCCCATGACTCCCGCACCAAACAAGAGAATAGTGCGCTGAAAGGTGTGCCAGGCAGCCATGGACGATAGTCAGGGTAAAATAAAATCGCAGAATCTCTATCGTAACTCACAGCGCATGGATAAAATACAATAGAGAAATATATATATATATATAGTGAAGCCTCATAACAGAGAAATATCATCATATAAGCATCACAGTAGTTTTATACAATCATCTCAACAAATCCATACAACAAGACCTCACTACAAAACACTCAATCAAATACAGCAGCGGATCCCAGTACATATAGAAAGAAATAATATGCATAGCCTCCTGCCTGTCTTCGTCATCATCAGCGGATCACCCTAAGCACAGCACCTGCCACCTGCTACCTAGTCTGCCCATCCCAACATGGATGAACATCCCAAGGTAATAAGAGGAGACATAAAACCTTGAGTCAGACAAAGTCTTAGTGAGCAGTAAATTAACTATCAAACATACCAAAAGAGCATAAGGGATAAAAGGAATAGGAACCAAACCATCCCACTCCACCTCTTTCTACAGTGATAGCCCCCAGACACACACTAAGGAGAAGTAAGCAAAACATAGCAGATAAGTAATGTAAAGCAATAACCACTCGAGTCAAGGACGATGTTCTCCAAATACAAACCCCCAAGGCCTAAACCAAGATCAGATAGGTACCCAGAAAACACCGCTCTTAAGACCGAATGATGATACAACCAAACATCCATGACTCTGGCTATCACTGTTATCATTGCCTTGATTTCACCGTTAGTTGAATGACCACCTGTCAAGGGCTAATGGTAACCCCGGCTTTAGACATAACTCCGCACGTCATCATGACCCGTGCCTAAGCTGAACGCATCAGCCCAGAGTACTAGCACGTCATCGTGACCCGTGCTTGGAACGTCATCGTGACCCGTTCCAACGTACCCTTGCTTGAGTATGCTAGAACCTTCAACAACGATGAGATCTTAGCCTCCTAGTCATCCTCCTTGACGACTATTTCCATACTAGCTCATGCGCCTCTCAAGCTAACCATTATCCACACCAACCCGGACCGCATCACCGAGTTATAACTTCGCACGTCGTCATGACCGTGCTTGGAACGTCATCATGACCCGTCCCATCTCAACATATGTCTTGCCTCATCATATCATAGCAAAGTCTCTCATCTTGGAACGTCATCATGGCCCGTCCCATTTCAACATATGCCTTGCCTCATCACACCATAGCAAAGTCCCATATCAACATCATGCTTTGCCTTCTCACACCATGGCAAGATCCCACATCCTCGAATCCATTCATATGAGCTTCCACCTCCGCTTCATATGCTACAGGCAGCTTTCACCATTCAAGAGCCTTTCCACTTAGCTTTTGAATCAACTTCAACCTTCTTGTTCCAAATCAACTACAAGCTAACTTGAAACAATCAAATCAATCATACATCCAACATTCAAGCATTCAAACAAGATCTAATAAGAAATATCAACTATAATGGCAATTTCGTAAATAAATGAGAAAAATTCCAGCATGCATGATTCATAAGTTTCTAGCATAGATCTATCAAATATAAAACATGGGTTTTGTTTCTATAACTTAATAAATGAACTTGCATAGGTAAACATCTTCACAAACAATGGATCTATACTTGGATCTAAGGAAAATGCACAAACTCACTATCTACAACACTCCAACAAACCACCAATCCAATATACTCCTTTGGATCCGCGTGAGAGATAACTACCACTCACCAAATCACCCAAACGCCTCAAAAACTAATCACTCCAGATCTGGACAGCGAAGAACAAGGCTTGATCCGGCAAAAATCTCGCTTCAATCGATGAAATCTAACTCGAACGGATGAAGATCTTCAGCTTTGGCTCTTGGATCTTCAATCTCGATCTTCGATCTTGGATGGATGTTAGAACTAGATTGGAATGGAGAAAAGAAGATGAAGAAATGTTGTAGTCGAGTCTTCAAAATGGCAGCACTTCGTCGCTTCAAAAACCGGTGCCAAAAAGTGAGCCGAACCCCTCTATTTATAGGCTGGAACCACCATGAGTCGTCGCTCTTAAGTCGTCGCCGACCCAACCCCTGAGTCGCCCCCGACTCATCCCCATGCCGACTCAACACAGCCGACTTACACGACTCAACAACCCAGCGTCCTAAAACCTTACGCGACCTACGACTCACGGCTTAACCAATGAGCGACTCAACATCCGCCGACTCAACTCAGCTCCGAGTCAAACGACTCATC
This sequence comes from Allium cepa, assembly GCA_030765085.1. Lineage (NCBI taxonomy): Eukaryota > Viridiplantae > Streptophyta > Magnoliopsida > Asparagales > Amaryllidaceae > Allium > Allium cepa. The sequence continues at coordinate 174,758,448 of CM060932.1, forward strand.
ACACCAACATCCTAACGACTTATCTATCACTCGACTCAATACAAGTGCCGACCAAACCCCTAGCCGACTCATGGTAAACCGGTCACGACTCAAGCCCCTTTGCCGACTCAACTATGATGCCGACTCACGACTCATCCACCAAGCCGACTCAAAACAACTTATGACCTATGACTCGGCCACGACTCATCTTGCTAACCCGTTAAGTCCTAAGTCGGTCTTTCTTAAGTCGGTCACCAACCCTTAAACCGCTGTCTCGTGAGTCGGTCACCATCCTTATCTCGGCCAAACCTATAAGCCGCTGCTTCTATAAGTCGGCAACTACTATGCCGTTCTAACCCTTAACTCGGTCCATTCCCTTAAGTCGTCTACGACTTATCTATGAGTCGGTCACGACTCATCACTTGCATTCGGGTCAACTCCTAAACGACTCAAGCTAGAAGCAACACAAACAATACTATCGACCTGCAAATTCTACGATTTATCGACACGTAAAATACGGGTCGTTACATCTATAAACATATATCTGTCGGTGGTAGAGAAGGCAACTTCTCTTAGCTTAACACCCTTTCCCGAGACATACGAGCTCAGGAAGTCATATCTTTTTAGAAATCAGTCGTGTGATGTGGAATGACAATGTGGCATTCAGAGATGTGATATGTGAAAGGTAATTATAGCCTCACGAGCCTCACACCTCGGCTATGATGGGATTCTATATGGTTAGATGTATGCTCATATTTTGGATAGTAGTGATTTAGGTTATCAGATGTTCTGAGCCTTAGGTACCAGATACGTCTAGGCCTCATGGAAGGGATGCGCGAAGTCTGAGTCCTTGGATGTTATTCGCAGATTCTATGCCCTTTTAGCCATTTGTGTTGTTGTGTAACGGCGCCAGGGTATTGGCGTAAGCCATGGATATAGACCGATCTTTCCATGAGTTCCCTATCGTGTTAGAAAATCAAATTCCAATACGAGCTTTACGATTTTGATTGTATTCCCAAAATAGCGGTAATGACTTGCAAACATTTCAACTACCTATTTTTGGTTTCATATATTCCATTGGGTATATTCCGTTGACCCGGTATGGATATATTCCTTTAAACTTAGTCCGGGTATTGATACCTTATTTGAATAAGTTTATTTGAAAAGTGTTTTCGAAGGAATGTCATTAAAAATAATGTCAAGTGTATTTTGGGAAAAAATTGTTTTGGTTATCATAATTTAAAAACTCACCTGTATTTATTTGTGGGCGTGGTCATATGGGATACCCTTCTTTTCAAAAGTTTTGATAACATCGTCATGATCTATGCATTTAAAATTTCGAGTATTTCACATTGGTTTATCGAGCCTGATCCAAATATTTTTGATACTCGGGTCGGATTCGAATATTTCAGGTTTAGTTGAAGACGCTTAGAGTTTTTGGAGGAGAGCTGGAGATCTTCGTCATCATATAGACGTATTCAATTATTCGATGCATCTACTTCATTTGTTTTGCTGTTTGTCGGCATTTGTAAGGGCATGTGTTGTAACATCCCGCCTTTTTGTACGCTTTAAATCAACGATAAACCACACACGTCAGACTTAAAGCATACAGAAGGGCGAATTGTTATGGGGTAAATAAGAAAAGCAGGGAAAGAAAAAGAACAAAACATAATCTTGCAGCGGAACAATAAAATATAATAATCAAATATACAGTTCATGAAGCTCTTTACAAAATATTCGATTATACTTATACAATACATATCAGAGTTACACATACCAGAGAACAATAAGTAATGCAGCGGAATAGTATAAATGTAGTGGAATACTATAATAAGTAATGATAAATCTTCGTCTTCGTCCTCCAAAATACGGCCTTTAAATCCTGAAATGCTCAGGCTGATCCAAGCGAATTGAAAAGACAAAAGACTCGAGTCAGAATTAAAAGATCTTATGTAAGTTAAATCAATATAAATAATATGAGTGGAACGGCGTCAGAGATGTTTACGAGAATTGACATCTCCTATCCATTGTCTAACGTGAGTGCAGCAACTTAAGAGATGTTCGGGATTCACATCTCCTAAGGATCCGTTAAACTACTTACTATGTAGTAATATTTTGCTATTATAATAATGTCTATAGTAAAATAAACTTACTTTTAAATATCATTAAGGGGTTACCCATATAGCCCTTACCACGTAATAGTCCCAATAGTCCATCCAGTAGCAGCGTATCTCCAGATCGGGAGACTATCCTAAATACTGCACGGGCTACGGGAGAAAAACAAACTCGTACAAGGCGCACTAGGGTAGGTGACATGGTGCACAAGGCAATGCCAGGGTAGATATACCAATTACGCACACGGGCTGGTGGTAACGCGTAGCAGCTACTACTGCCAACCTCGAGCCATATCCCCAAATCAAAAAAAATGAAAAGTGGCCACCGAATCAGTCCAAAAGTCAGAGAATAATATCGAAGGGATGTGTCCGATCAGAGGAATGACCTCATTGGCCCGAGATCACTCCTGTTTTAGCCACCTTATGCCAACTCATGAGAGTTGGGTCCACGTATATACCTCAAAGGAACATCGCCACCATCCTACTTCATTCTGGAATCTCCTCCGCGTACACGGTTGAAGTGGTTTTCGGTATCGACAGAGAGTATGCCCATATCCGATCCTGGTCACTTTGTCAACCAATCGTTATTATAACACCGCGGCCATTTCAAAATAATTTTACTTCGAAACCATTATATAATATCTATTTCAAAACCATATACATACGATATTTCAAAAACCCAAAGCAATATGATATCATTGTTATAAAATCCCAAATCCAATAATATCATTTTTATTTCAAATATGTCTCTTTTTCAAAAATCATATCACTTTCAAATTTAAAATATTTCGAAACCAAACGCTTGTAATATAACCATTCAAAACATAATACTTCGAATTTTATCGCTTCTAAACCATAACTTCCAACACTTTAATGGTTTGGATATTCAAACAGTATATATAAAACGAAATAGTTTGAATTAAAATTACTTTATAAAGTAAAATAATTTCCTCGACTTCACACTTTTACTCACTTTATTTTAAATCTCAATTCTTAACTTCCAACTCACTTTCAGTTTCAATAATTCAATTTCAATATATTTCAAACTTTGAGTATTCAACAATTTCAAAACTAAGGTTGGTGATTACGATTCAATAATTCAATGTTCTATTATTCAGTTTTGAAATATTTGTATAATAAATCCATTATCATTTAAATAAAACTCAAATTACAAATAACTAACAATTTCCTTCAATTTATTTACACTTGAAATCTTCGTCTAATTCATCTTAAACCAAAATCCAGTTATAAAAATCATACCTTTAAAATCTCAGTTTTATTAAATTCAAATCAATTTAATATTTATCTTCCCACCTTATTCTTATTTAAGTTATTATAAACTCTAGAAATATAATTCAAATAAATACTTAACCATATTATATTTAATAAAATCAAACTTTATTATTAAACTTCTTTTATACTTTAAACCAATTTTATACATAGTTAAAAACCAAGAATTTAACTATATATAAAATAACATTTATAAAATATCCAATTCAATATCTCATAAAACCATATATTTCGTTACAAAACCATAGAAAATCTTTTCAAAATATTTTTATATATAGACCACGGTGTCTGTATATAATTTTCTACCCTATGGTCAAGTGATATGGATATTTATCATTTCAATCCGTAATTTAAAATAAAATACGATTATATATCATTTCAAACTGCATTCCCGAATGAAATAAAAATGCATAACAACTTGCAGTTTATAATAATATATAATACAACATCCATTCATCCAATATCAATCATTAACCATTTATCGCAATCATCATCCAATTCAAACAATAACATCAATATATAGCAGATAATAAACAATAGGTATTTACAGGCAGTCTATATTCAATAATAAATTAAATAACAATTTAATTCAATTAATTCAATTTAACTAGAATGATGATAAAATATGCCAAACAGTCATAGATAAATTTCTAATCACATCAGAAATTAATTTAACACCCATAAGAAATTTTAGAAGTTGTGAGTGGGTTAAAACACTCACCTATTGAATTTAAATTGAATTTAAATCCAATTTAATCCAAAATTTGAACAGTCTCAGAATCCACCACACTTACGCCAAAATGTCCGGAATTCCAATACGAACCTAGCGGAGAAAACCGCAAGTGAAACGGACATCGTACATAAAAGTTACGTTGATAAGAACATTCAGAAATTTAAATAACAATTTAAAAAAAACACAAAACTATCCTTACCAAGTCACTCGCATGCTCCAACACGTATCACACGGCTATAGGAAACTTCACGCGCAAACCCTATTGAAGCCGCCGCCAGTTCACCGATCATCATCGGATTTTGCCGTCGCCACACTCGATTCCTCCCCGATCCCATAGCGCCGCCGGCCTCCTCAGCCTCGGCCGATCTCCCCCGTACCCACGACATGTCGCGCGGCCCCATACGCCCACTTCGGGCCAATGTCGATCATCCCCAAATCACAGCGAAATCTCTAACTACAACGACCAATTAGCCGCATGGATCTGGACTGCTCGACGTCCCCTTCGATGCAGTGCTTCCTAATCAAGCTCTCGTCGCGAATCCGCCGTCAATCAAGGCCATGATCAATGAACGGCCGGGAGTAAAAGAACCAATTCCGGCCACATAGCAACCTTGATCGAGGAACGAGTCACAGAATTGAGATGCGCTCGTTGAGAGCTTTCTGTCAATATAAAATTTGATATTGTTTGGAGAGTTTGAATTTTTGACTTGATTTTGAATTGCAATTGGATTTGGAATTGTCTACCATTGAAATGAGGAGGTGAGAAGGAATTGAACATTCAGAAATGAGGAATAAGAAGTAGGCTAGGGTTTATAACAACATATTTATAGGTGGATCAGGAAATAGAAACAATTGGATCGAATCGGTTTGAAAGTTGAACGCTCCACGGCCCAAAAAGCCCGTTTCGACTCAGGAACAAAAATAGGTCAACCCATATATCAAAATAGATGTTCTAAAATATTATAAAATCAATAGAATGAGTTTTAGGTCCAAATTCCATCGTATGAAGTAGTTGTGCCAAGATCAAGTTATTTCAAACTGATTTCAATTTAATTGATTTCTAGGCGTTTCGAGCCCGTACGATCAAACGACAAGTCCGATCGTTACGAAACTTGAAATCCTACAATAATTCACCGTTACGGATCCGATGAAAATGGTTTCGTTGAAACCCGAGTCAGTGGCCAAAATGGTTATTTTTACATTAATTAAATAAATTAATAATTATTTAATTAAATTAGATTTTCAATTTCAATTCGATAATTGACAAATTTCATCATTTTTGATTTCTTAATCACTTACTATGATCTAAACAAATTTAAATGTCAATTTATAGTTGTTTAATTTATCAATTTCAGTGTTAGCCTCAATTCATTAAATTCAGAAATTATAAATATAATTCCTATTTGTCCCATTTAATTAAATAAATTAATGATTATTCCATTCATCATTGTCAAATAGATGGATTTCACATCGGATTCAAAACTATTACATTAATATTATCACATTCCATCTTAATTTCAAATAATGTAATATTTAGGTATTTTAGTTTCATTTAATTGCAATTAATCCAATTATCATAAATTAAATTCCAGTATATTGATAAAACTTTATTCACATTCCTTTTATTCAATTAATCATCGTCTTATGTATAGATTTAACATTAGTATATATCCAATTACCCTAATATTTTTACAGTTATCAACTAAATTCATATTAACGCAGTTTTTAGTTAGGTTTAATTGCAATGGATTTAGATCTAATCCAATAGATTAAATAAATGGGTAAACAATTAATGATTATCACCAATTGCTTAATTTAATCCCATTCATACTTTATTATCAAATGACAAATATTTTATTTACTTATCTAGCATTGATTCTATCAAATTGCAATTTATTACGTATTATTTCATTAATTAATATACCCTTTGAATTTATTTCCCAATTCACTAATTCCATTCAATTATAACCTTACAATTGTTTCAATTAATTGGGACTGCACTAAATTAATTATTTATTGACCTGCATTAACTTTATCACCTTAATTTACATTAACAAAACATTAAATTTAGATTTATTGCGATTGACTACCAAAGTTTATTTAACACATTAAATAAATGAACAACCTATATTAATTGTCACCTATTTGCTTTTAATTGCATTTATAAGTTTGTTACTTATCAACCCAGTTTATAGTTCCATATATAACACTAATTTTATTCCATTACTATCTATGATATCTTTGCATTACATACTTCAATATTTCCATTTTCATCTTAATTCAAATTCACCTTATTATCAAATTTCTATTTCTTACAATAAACTCATTTATTATAAATTTGAGTACCAATTAATTAGTTTCAAATAAATAGATTGATTCAACTCAACTCTTTTATTAAGTCTAAATATAATATTTCATTAGTTAATTCAATGCTTACTTTTATTTACTTATTTTCCATTTTATACCCAAGTGCAACAATTTACACTATTTCATTATTATTGTGATTTCACTTCAATTGTCAATAATTAGTTTTAATAACCATTGCTACACTTCAATTGTCAATAATTAGTTTTAATAACCATTGCTACACTTCATTCTTAACATTTACTTCGTTATAAATTATAATTTTTTTATTTCTTTCTAAATTTAATTACAAAATTTTATTAAAGTGACAAATTTAATTATTGAAATTTACGGGTCATTACACTCTCTCACACTCAAAACTTTTCATCCTCGAAAAGGAAAAAGAAGGGAAAAGAAGAATTAAGAAATCAATATGTCTTACTTAAAATATTAAATTTATAAACAAATAAGTTTACAAAATTAACTAATTTAAATAAATTATACCAATTTATAACCATTAAATCTTTTATACTCAAATTAGTAATTGGAAAACTTTTTTTTTTCAAAGGTTTTTTTTCTAAGTCCAAAATTTACAGAATTTTTTTTCCGAGTCTCCTTTGTACGGAGAGGCTCAGGAGAAAATATAATATCAAATATAACAATGTATACATGTAATGTGATAACCCGAATTTCTAGACACCTGTAATTAACATAATAATTGGGTTAATTATAGAAATACTTAATTATAGATTAATTTTAAATATAATAACTATTTAAATTCAGTTATTTTATAAATTTAATTTTAAATAGACTAATTATTTTCAATTTAATAAGAATTGTTTAAATGTATGACTTTAAGTTACAATTTGATATTTCCAAATTTAATAATATGTTTGTTCAAATTAATATATATATATATATATATATATATATATATATTGTTGGATTGATTTGCAAGTTAAATTTAAAGAAAATAATAATTTGTGCATGAGATTTTTTTTAGTTTATGATTGATTTTATATCATTGTTTTTAAAGGGTTTTATAAATATAGGTAATTATAAGAGAAGTTCAAATATTAAACATTTAAGACATTTATAAATATATAACTAAATTAAAATTTTAATATAAATATATTTAAATGCCATATTAGTTAATGAAATTACAAATGTAAGGTTATATGTACATGTATAATTACAAATGTAAGCTAAAAGATGTGTTTTGTGACAAGTGTCGACTTTTATTTTAACTTTCTTTTATTTTTAATAAAATCTAATTTAAACCTATAATAATTTCTACCTTTCATCTTCATTTCTTTTCCCATCTTCACTTTCTTAGTCAAGAAAAAAAAAAGAGAAAAATCCGTGAATTACTTCAAACCAAAAAACTAAAATTTCATTTCTAATTTGCAAACTCAAGAATCAATAGCCTGTAATCATTTCAAGAGTTCAAGTAAGGAAATCTAAAGCAAGAAAGAATCAAATTCATGTAGCAGTCAATTTCCAGTTCTCGAAGCATGATCATTTTCCCAGGCTCCTCTGTTCATTTTAATCAAGTGAGTAAACACTTTTTGTTTATCTAGATTTAACTGAATTGCTTGTGATGGTTTTGAATTGCCTCAAATTCTTCAGTTTGTATTTATCTGGATGTGCATGTACATATATGCATGTGGGGTGTTTGATTTTATATGCATCCCATACTCTATGATCTAGGCAGTGATGTTTGTCTTCAAAAATTCCCAACACCAAATCAAACAAATTTTAGATCTCGATGCATAAATGAAAATTGTTTGTTAATGAATAAAGATGTTTTTAAAAGCAATTCTAGAATTTTAAATTTAGTAAATGAGTTTAAAATATGGATAACAGTGGAAATTTCTTTTACAGGTTAAAATCAACTATCTTAGTTACAAATTCGAATTATGGAAATGGATTCGTGATGGGAAATCACGAATTTTAATCTTCATTTCATGATTTTTAGGTTGTTAATTCTTGTGAAATCTTGGACTGTGCGAATTTGGGTATTTGGTGATTTGCCGTTGATCGACGATGATAGGGGAGTAGAAATTTGGGTTGAAGGTGGCCTAGGGGATGTCGGTCGTAGGAAAAATAGGTAGATAATTTATTTGTAGACGTGGTGTCCAGGGGTGGTCAGAGTAGGGTTAGTACACTGGTTCTTGACGTTGCCTTTCGGTGGGTTTTTCGTCATCATGGCTTGATCGGAGTCGATCGCATGGCTTGTTGGAGGAGCTGGGGGTTGAGACATTGGTGCGGTGAGGATGGAAGAGGTGCTTGAGGTTGGAGTCGACGGAGCAAGGGAATTTTTCGATTGGCGTAAGTTCATCGAATTGCTCGATTTCTATTTGTAAGGGGACATTGCATTCTAGGTTCTCGAGAATGCTTGTTGAGGTAATTGTGATCATCGAGTATCGCCGCCATGACCTTCAGGGGTCGGAGACGGTGGTGGATGTGCACCATATGTACGTTGTTCTAGGCCGCTTGAAGCTTGAGGAAATGGCGATTTGTTTTCATGTCATGCTCGAATTTTTCTGATATCATCTCGAAGCAGGAATTGAACGCGAGTGCACCGTGTTTTGTTCGAAAAGAATACGAATTTGACTCAAGAAGCTAGGGTGTTGCTAGCTGTTCAGGTTCTTAAGTAATTATGTATGAACAGTTGAAGTTTCTGAGTTAAGATATTTTGTTTCAAGGCAATGTTTTTAAGTTCTGAAAGCAAAGAAAAAATTAGGTTGCCAATATAATTAAAGTAGATCATTTTTAGGATGTGAAAATCAAATTTTGAAAAAAAACTATATAATAAATGTGTTTATACAATCTGTGGAAGATTTCAAGGATTTTAAATGTTAAAATTTCGATGCTTGAATTTCTTCTAAATTGTTGTTTAAATGTGTTATTTGTAAATATGGTTTAATGATAATTAAGCAAGAAATTATGATAAGGGATTTCACTTTAAGTTATTAAGATTTTGATCTATAAAATTAAGTAAGGTTAATTAATTTACTTAAGAATAGTTACTTTATGTAAATGATTTGTTATTAAGTAAAAGAGTAATTAGGATAAAGGATTTTCTTAATAAATTAAGGGGTCAAACTCGAGTAGGACTTTAGTATTAGCAGTTTTTTTAGAAGAGGGGGAAGTTTGGGTTTTGGGCCGGTTAATTTTCCTTTGGGCCGAGTTTCCTTTAGTATAAATGAAATTAATGTAAGCAAAGTTCAAGAGTTTTATCAAATTTAAAGTTAATATTTTATTTGGAATAGAATATAAATAAAGAAATTCCTAAGTTTAACATAACCCATAACCTAGGTCATTAGTGATGCAATTTAATTATGTAAGATAACTGTATTTCTGATAATTAATTAAAAGTGTATTTAATAAGATTTTAAATAAGTAAATTTAAACAAAGGACTTATCATTCAAGTAAATTAGTGTTTGAAGATTAAGTGTAATTAATTAATGTAATTAATTAAAGATCAATGTAATTAATCATGATTAATTAATTACTCTGAAGGTTAAGAATAATTACTTAAAGGAAAATTACTTATTGTACTTAAAGGTGACAATAAAGGATTGATTAATCAAGGTTAATCAATTAAGGAGTCATTAAGTGATAAGTAATTAAGAGGTTTATTACTTTATGTAAAAGAATTATTATGAACAATTACTTAATGAAGTAATTAGAGGAATTAATTACTCAGTATAATTAAGTTGATGTCGTTAATTTTAGTTAATTAATTCTGCTTAATTAATTAAAAGTAATCATTTGATGTTGAGTTAAATATAATTTCTTAAGTAATTAATGAGGTATAATTACATAGTGAAGTAATTAGTGGATAATTACTGGATATAATTAATTTAGGAAATTACTTGATGGGTAGTAATTAAAGGATAATTACTTGATGGAAGAAATTAAGTAATGATTACTCTGGTAATTGAAGGATTAATTTATATAATTAATCAAGGAGTTGGTTTAATTGATGAAGTAATTAAAGAAAGATAATTTCTGATTGTGATTAATAAAGGTTGATTAATGAATGTAATTAAGTTAAAGGTTAATTATTAAATGAAATTTAAGAATAATTAACTAATGAAAGTAGTTAGAGGATCATTAATTAATGTAATTAATGGAAGTGATCAATCTTGCTTATTAATGATTGAATGATGATGAGTGCTTTGAATTGGTTGATATCTCTGATATGAATTGTTTTGTGATATGATATGTTGGATGGACGATGATAATGTGATTATCAATCAATTATGAATTACTGTGTGAAGGTGTTATCCGACAATTAAAGTTGAATTGTATTTAAATGGGATAACTTGGGTTTAGATGACATTGGATTCGAAGAGACCGGAGTCGGATATTAGTAAATACCCGAAACCACTTCGATTCTTTATTGATTTGTGAAATCAACAGGCTGGTATGGAATGATTTAAACGAATTTAACTGTTAATCTAAGTTCTGGTACTTAGATATTGATGTGTGATATCAGTGATGTCTATAACAAATTGTGAATTTGTAAACTGTTACGAGTATCCCGGGTTTATATAAGTTGTATGCTTTTGTCATTCATGTTAGATGGGTTTACTCACACCGGTTTCCAGCCTGACCTGGGTGTTACTTTGATGTAATGCTCGGGTCAGACCGTGTATTACAGATTTTCAGGTAAGGACTTTCTAGAGCTCAAGAGGCGAGCTAGATGGCAGGAACGTATGTTGTAACGACCCAAAAATTTCGTTAACTAAATTTGTCATATTTTCCATAACTTTTAATAAAATAAATGTTAGGAATTTGGTGTTGCCATTTGTTCTTATTAAAAGTTAACAATTTAAAATGAGATTTCCAATTCAATAAAATAATGTAAATATCGTGGTTTAATTTTTGAATGGAATATGTGAAAATAAGAGTAATTATGGAATAATATGTTACTTATTTAGAGTATTGAATAAAAAAATTTGTAAGCCAATTTTAATTAATGGTAATAATGCGATATAAGCTAATAAATTTGATCTCAATGCGATAACCATTTAATGAAGGTAATGAAACAGGATTTAGGAAAATGTATACTAGGTATAAATCAAATAGAAGGAAACAAACGTATATATCGAATTGATTTATGAATAAATACTTTGGATAGTAATTGAATGTACAGTAATGGTAATTTAAAACTTATTTATAGTAAGACTGCATAAGATTCAGTAAATTAAGCGGTGGAAAGATTTTTCCTAGATATACTTTGAAGATGTGAAATTAAAGGTGAATATTAAAATTGGTTAATGTAAAATAACATTGGTTAACCGTAAATGGGAATAAATTTGAAAATAAAAATTTATGTTAAAACAAGTGGATCAATTATAAACTTAAATGAAACATTCCAATTTAATAAGAGGTATTCGAATGTTATGTTTTATTTAAAGGTAATAATTGGATTAATTGGAATTTGTGTATGTTGGATTATATAGGAAAGGAGTGTACAAAAGAAACTGTGAATAGTAGAGTAGCAACTGCAAAGGAAGAGATTGAAATAAGGGCAATAAACATTGTATAAATTAATAGTAATAAATGCCAACATTGAATTGTAATAAATATAATTAATATTACAAGTGTGTGAACGTAAAGATAAGGGTTAAGAGTGTTGGAATAGGTATACTAGAATAACTATAAAGTGTAAATGTACGTATTTATAGCAACATGAATTATTGAAGGAAAATAATTGGTAAACGGGGTTTGGGCTAAGGAAATGTTATTGATTGTTTTGAAACCTTATTTATTATGGGAAATTAATTTAGCATAAGCAAAACCAATGCAAATATCTAATTTATCAGTAAAGTAATAATAAATAGTAATCAATGCAAATTTATGTAACAATAGAATGTGAAATTTGGGGAATAGATGCAAAGTATATATGAGTTGCTAAAAGTACGCATAATAAGTGCAAATTTAATAAATCAATGGGAGTATAGATTTAAGAATAGAAAGTTTGGTAGTAAATAGGATATAAGAAGACAAAGGCAACTAGTAAATTTATAAATGAATTCATGATAATAAGTAGTAATTAATGCATATATATTTGGCATTAGTGATAATTACAAAACTTTACCCATTTATCTAATTTATTTAATTAAATCTAAATCTATGGCAACATTGTTGTAATGATGGTTGTAAGTGAATTTGAATGTAAAGGGTAACAATTATTTAGGTTAACCTTTTTGAGTATGATAAGTTAAGAATGGCAATCGATTGAAATAAATCTAAATTAATTATTTTGTTTTGGTTAATGTGTTCTAGTTAGTAAAGGGGAGTTTATAAGAAATGAAGCATGCACTAATAACATGTGTTATAATTCAAATGTTATTTATACCCATAAAATGTCTATTTACTGAGTAGAAAGATTTTAAATCAATAAGCGGATTTATTGAGGTTCCAATTTATAATTTATAACATTTAAATGTAGACTCAATTACAATTAATTGACTTAAATCATGCAGTTAGCGTAGATTTGTTTTGTAATTGGAATAGTTAATCCTATAAGATGAAGTTAATGCTAATTCTATTTATAATTGGACCATTTGTTGATATAGATTATAGAAAGCAAGATGTATAAATTTAATTAAAGTATCAACATTCAACAATTGTAATTATTGAAAATTAAAATGGAATTTGAGGATAATAAGGGGAAACCATGAGCAAATGTTAATGCATCCTTATTATTGGTAAAAGATGAGTATATAAAAGTTTGAAAATCAAAAATAGGTTTTTGAAAACTTAATTTATAATTTCTAAATATAAGGAAGTGGAGAAATTAACACTGCAATGGATAGACTTATCGGCTTTTAATTTACATCTAAATTTGTTTAGATCAATTTGGAAATTAATAAAATTGTGGATATATTTTGAAACGTAAACGAAACGTCTAGATTTACATTTGTAAATACGTTTAAAATAAAATGTAAATGATAAGGAATTTATTTATTTCCTAAATCCGTAACGTGTGTAATTAATATTATTTATCTTTTGGGACCACTTCCGTTTGCACGTTAAAATTCGTGCACACCTATTCTTTTGCGATCTATCTATAAATAGATGATCAAAAACCCTAGCCTCCATCTTCTATCATTTGTCTGTACGTTCTTTTCTTCAACTCCTTCTCCACCTCAAATGGATGCAAACCTAGATCTATTTCTATTCAAATTTCAAATGAAAATTCAAACATCTCGGAAAAATTCCAAAAAAATATATGTTGTAGATTTCATCCATACGAATCTACGTGCAGTCTCTGTTTTCGAAATCGATACTCGAGTCAGCGGCAAATCGCGGTCAAAATCAGGAAATTCGAAACCTAAGTCAATTTGGGCGTTTTGATTTGGAGCGACTATTTGCAAATTGGTTTCTGAGTATTGGAGAGCTCGGCTAAGGAAGTCTTAATGGTGGAGGCGCGTCACCATTTGGTGGCCTGGGGCGGTCTAAAGGCATGGTCAAAGATGGGGAGGGCGTGCGTTGAAATGGGTTCATTCCCTGGACGAGCATACGTGAGTTGAGAAGAAGCTTTATGACGTGGCAAGCTTTAATTAGGTTGTTGTTTAATTTTGTTTTATTTAATTTTTGTTTCAACTCATTAAAATTGAATAACTTTCTCATACGACCTCGTATTCACACGAGATTTTTTTATTAGGATCGAAATTAAATTCCGGATCTGTTGGCGCTGGTTTGGACAGATTTGGAGACTGTGAAATTTTTGGGTTTAAATCGAATTTAAATTCGATTTAAATTCAAAAGGTGAGTGTTTTAACCCACTCAAAATTTCTAAAATTTCTTGTGTTTGTTAAATTAATTTTAGATATGAGTAGAAATTTATTTATGACTGTTTGGCATGTTTTATTCATTATCTCTGATAAATCGCATTCATTTAATGTAACTATTAATTTCTTTTATTGCATATAAATTTGACAGTTAGAATTTATTTAATTGCATATTAACTGCCAGTCATAGTTATGTTAAATTTTTATTTCATATTTACTGCCAGTTAAGTTTACGTTTATTTTTGCATATAAACTGCCAATTAACAGTTATTAAATTTATTTTGAGTATAAACTGATAATTGATACCATTATTTATCATCTGTTATGTATTGATGATTGTTTGAAATTGGATGATGTCTGTGACAAATGGATGTATGATTTAATGGATGAATGGATGATTAATTTTATTAATTGCAAGCTGCTATGCATTTCATTCATTCGGGATTACGGTTTGAAATGATATATAACCTCATTTTTTTCATTTTAATTTGCGGATTGAAATGATAAACATCCGTATCACTTGACCATAGGATAGAAAATTATATACAGGCACCGCGGTAAATATATAAAATTATTTTTGAAATGTTTTTCTATGGTTTTTTGCAAAGCTATATATATATGGTTTATGGGTTTTTGATTTGGTTATTAATAAAGGTTTTTTTTTATATATAGTAATTTCCGGTTTTAAGCTTTGTATAAATTGTTTTGAAGTATAAAATAAAGTTTGATTTTTAAGATCAAATACAATTAAGCATTTATTTAAAATTTAAGTTCTGGAGTTTTATTGACTTAAATGAGAATAAGGTCGGAAGATGAATATTGAGTAAAATTTGGAATTAAATAAAAAGGTTATTAATCTTTAAAGGGTATGATTTTTATAACTTGATTTTTTGTGTAGAGTGATTTAAATGAATATATCAAGTTTAATAAATTGAAATATTATCCGGTTATGTAAAGTTAAAGGTTTTACTTAAATTATGTTGAATTCATTAAGTAAACATTTCAAGTCTAAATAAGAAGTAATTGAATTTAATATATATGGGATTGTCAAATGAGTTTGTTTTGAAATAGTGAAATATTTATAGCTTTGAAAAATAAGAACTGAAATGGTATTTGGAAGTTTAAATCGATATTTGAAATTGATTTGTGAAATCTAAAGAAGCTATTGTGTTTTATAAAGTAATTTAATATTTAACCATTTAAGAGATGGAAATTTGTTTCGAAGTTATGATTTTCAAGGTAGTATGACTTGGAATTATTATATATAAGAGTTGTGATTTCTAAATATTTCACTTTGGAAACCCTATGATTTTGGAAAAGAATATATATTGGAAAATAAAATGACATTATATGATTTTGGGTCTAAATGTTATCGTATTGATTTGGGGTTTTAAAAATATAAACGATATCGTATTTATATGGGTTTAAAATGGATTTTGTTCTGATTTTAAAGTATAATTATTTTAAATGACCGCGGTGTTATAATAACGTTTGGTTGTTGAAGAGACCGGGATCGGAAGTTGTCATACTCTCTGCCAACTCCGAAAACCACTTTAACAACCGTGTACGCGGTGGAGATTCCAGAATGAAGTAGGTTGGTGGCGGCATTTCCTGCAAGGTAAATACGTGGACCCGACTCCCGTGAGTTGGCATAAGGTGGCTAAAACAGGAGCGATTCTCGGGCCAATGAGGTCATTCCTCTGATCAGACACTCCTCTTCGATATTATACTTTGACTATGGATTGTTTCAGTGGCCACTTTTATTTTGATTTTTGGGGGAGTTTGTTCGAGGTGGACGGTAGCTGCGGCTATGCGTTTCCATCAGCCCAGATAGCAATTGGTATATCTACCCTGGCATTGCCTAGTTGTGCCGTGTCACCTACCCTAGCGCGCCTTATACGATTTTGGTTTTGTACCATACCTATGGAGTGCCCTCTGACGACGCCCAGTACGGGAAAGATTACGGTACTGTATAGACTATGGGAATATATTTTGTGTTAAGGGCTATATGGGTAACCCCTTAACGCTATTTAAAAGTAAGTTTATTTTAAAAATAGACACTATTATAATAGCGCAATATACTACATAGTAAATAGTTTAACGGATCCTTAGGAGATGTAAATCCCGAGCATCTCTTGAGTTACTGCACTCATATTTATTTCTGTTAATTTAACTCACATAAGATCTTTTAGTTCTGACTCGAGTGTTTTATCTTTTCAATTCGCTCGGGTCAGTCCGAGCGTTTCAGGATTTGAAGTTTTAGCTCTAGAGGACGAAGACGAAGATTTATATTATTATTATTTATACTAGTGCACTACACACTGTTCCACTGCATTGTTATTGGTATGTGTAACTCTGATATGTATTATATAAATCGTTTTGTAAACAGATTTATAAACTGTATATTTGATTATTATATTTTATCCTTCCGCTGTGAGATTCTGTTTAGTTTTTTTTCTTCTTCCCTGTTTTTTTCTTATTTACCCCATAACAATCCCCCCTTCCGTATGGTTTGAATTGGCACGTGTGTCGATTAAAAGCGTGCGAAAAAGCAGGACGTTACAGTTGGTATCAGAGCTTTGGTTTAGCGATAAACCTTGGCTTTGTGGGGTTTGACTCTTTATTAATAGGGTAGTAATACCCTATGGAAGTCACTGAGTGTATATACGAGAGAACATATTTGTTAGTGTTATAAAGATTTTGATATTGTGTTAATCTATTCCATTTTGTATTTATAAATTCTGGTTGGTGCATGGGACGCTATGACATCAATAGGGATTTCTAAACACTTAATAGGACAGACCGACATAACATTTGTTTTTAATATAGGTGAATGAAATAACTTCGCCTATTATATTTTCTATATAAAAAATATTTTATTAAGGTATTATATATATATATATATTGTTGGTTGCAATAGATTGGTTGTTAGGAATAAAATTTTAAATAATAGGTAAAATGAGATTGAAATTAAAATCAATGAAATTTGGAAATTTTAGAACTTAAGTCCGGGATTTTGGAAATTTGCTTTCAAAGGATTTATGAATTATAATAATTTTGTTTATAAGTATTTTCTTATATAAATATTTAGTACAATTTGGAAGAATTGTTTTAAAGAAGATTTTGGAGAAAATAAGTTTTGTACTTTCCTCTCTATCGCTGGAAAATAATTTCGGTGATGGCGGCCGCATTATCGATTTTCATTTTCGAGTTTCGAAGGGAAAGGCCACTGTAGTAAATTCTACTGCAGATTTATTTTGAAATATCTAAATTTTAATTGTTTAAATATAATTAGAGGTATATAAGTTATAAGAATATACTTATCTATTGAAATTTAACCCGGTATTTAATTCTTAATTTCCATTAATTAATTGTTTCAATTATGGTAGTGAAACAGAAAAAATTAATAATTGAAACCCTAAATAAAATAAGAGACTAAAATACTAAGCTATAAAGGAAGTTAAAATTTTAACTTATAAGGGAAAATTTAAGATTTATTGAACATTAAATTAATTAAAAGAAGAGATAAAACTTGTATAAATTCATTTGCATTTTCTTTAACATAAATAACTTACCAAATATGAAAAGTTGAAATGTTAAATAAGAGATTGGAATAGAATATTATACAAGTAGAATTTTTTGAAATAATAAAGTATTAAATGAATTTCTGTTATAAATGAGAATTTAATGTTATAAACTTAAGTTATAAATTGAAATTTTACCAAAATTAAAGGTTGTTGGAAATAAATGTAAATTATAAAAGGATAATTTAAAGAAATAAATGAAAATAAAAGATAAACTGTTATATGAATGAAAAGATCAAACTGTTAATGTATGAAATATAAATTTATAATAAGTTAAATTGATTTGTTGGTTTAAATCCATATTGTTTGCTTTATGGTTGGCTGGGTAAGGAAATTTGAAGTTGTTGGATGAATAAATAATCTAATTCTTTCTCTTCTAAGACTGTTGAGTAAATGATGCACTGTATGGTTATTTTTCATTCCGTACCATTTCAAGTTTTGAACCCGAACAACTATTTGCTTGTTTGATTGAATGGTTGTTTTGTTTTGTTGTGTATACTGTTTGTCGAAATTGATGATTGTGTATTTATTGTTGTTAGTAGTTGAAACCATGAAAATATTTCACTTTATATAAATAGTTAACCTTTTAGATTATATAAGTGAAATGCAGGTATGGAAGCAATTGTTACTGCTTTTGTTTCCATAAATTAAGCGTAATTTACCCAACAAATAGGTACGTTCCCGGTTTACGTTTTGTAGCGCTATTTTTATATATTTTCCCGTGTTGGGATATACTATTTTGAATATTCTATATGATACTTTGTTATATTTTGGTATTATATTTTCCCGAGCCTCTCGTACAAAGGAGACTCTGCCAAAATTTTCCGTAAATTTTGAACTTAGAATTATGTTGAAAATGTTTTCCAAACTTTAATTATTTAAGTCTAAAAGGATATAATGATTATAAAACGAGTATATTTTATTTAAGGTAATAAATTTAGTAAATTACTGTTTATAAGTTAAATATTTTGAATAAGATGTATTGTTATTTAATTCTTTCTTCTCCCTTCTTTTCCTTTTCGGGGACGAAAAGTTTTGAGTGGGGGAGAGTGTAACGACCCGAAAATTTCGTTAACTAAATTTGTCATATTTTCCATAACTTTTAACAAAATGAATGTTAGGAATTTGGTGTTGCCATTTGTTCTTATTAAAAGTTAACAATTTAAAATGAGATTTCCAATTCAATAAAATAATGTAAATATTGTGGTTTAATTTTTGAATGGAATATGTGAAAACAAGAGTAATTATGGAATAATATGTTATTTATTTAGAGTATTGAATAAAAAAAATTGTAAGCCAATTTTAATTAATGGTAATAATGCGATATAAGCTAAACAATTTGATCTCAATGCGATAACCATTTAATGAAGGTAATGAAACAGGATTTAGGAAAATGTATACTAGGTATAAATCAAATAGAAGGAAACAAACGTATATATCGAATTGATTTATGAATAAATACTTTGGATAGTAATTGAATGTACAGTAATGGTAATTTAAAACTTATTTGTAGTAAGACTGCATAAGATTCAGTAAATTAAGCGGTGGAAAGATTTTTCCTAGATATACTTTCAAGATGTGAAATTAAAGGTGAATATTAAAATTGGTTAATGTAAAATAACATTGATTAACCGTAAATGGGAATAAATTTGAAAATAAAAATTTATGTTAAAACAAGTGGATCAATTACAAACTTAAATGAAACATTCCAATTTAATAAGAGGTATTCGAATGTTATGTTTTATTTAAAGGTAATAATTGGACTTAATTGGAATTTGTGTATGTTGGATTATATAGGAAAGGAGTATACAAAAGAAACTGTGAATAGTAGAGTAGCAGCTGAAAAGGAAGAGATTGAAATAAGGGCAATAAACATTGTATAAATTAATAGTAATAAATGCCAACATTGAATTGTAATAAATATAATTAATATTACAAGTGGGTGAACGTAAAGATAAGGGTTAAGAGTGTTGGAATAGGTATACTAGTATAACTATAAAGTGTAAATGTACGTATTTATAGCAACATGAATTATTGAAGGAAAATAATTGGTAAACAGGGTTTGGGCTAAGGAAATGTTATTGATTGTTTTGAAACCTTATTTATTATGGGAAGTTAATTTAGCATAAGCAAAACCAATGCAAATATCTAATTTATCAGTAAAGTAATAATAAATAGTAATCAATGCAAATTTATGTAACAATAGAATGTGAAATTTGGGGAATAGATGCAAAGTATATATGAGTTGCTAAAAGTATGCACAATAAGTGCAAATTTAATAAATCAATGGGAGTATAGATTTAAGAAAAGAAAGTTTGGTAGTAAATAGGATATAAGAAGACAAAGGCAACTAGTAAATTTATAAATGAATTCATGATAATAAGTAGTAATTAATGCATATATATTTGGCATTAGTGATAATTACAAAACTTTACCCATTTATTTAATTTATTTAATTAAATCTAAATCTATGGCAACATTGTCGTAATGAAGGTTGTAAGTGAATTTGAATGTAAAGGGTAACAATTATTTAGGTTAACCATTTTGAGTATGATAAGTTAAGAATGGCAATCGATTGAAATAAATCTAAATTAATTATTTTGTTTTGGTTAATGTGTTCTAGTTAATAAAGGGGAGTTTATAAGAAATGAAGCATGCACTAATGAGATGTGTTATAATTCAAATGTTATTTATACCCATAAAATGTCTATTTACTGAATAGAAAGATTTTAAATCAATAAGAGAATTTATTGAGGTTCCAATTTATAATTTATAACATTTAAATGTAGACTCAGTTACAATTAATTGACTTAAATCGTGCAGTTAGCGCAGATTTGTTTTGTAATTGGAGTAGTTAATCCTATAAGATTAAGTTAATGCTAATTCTATTTATAATTAGACCATTTGTTGATATAGATTATAGAAAGCAAGATGTATAAATTTAATTAAAGTATCAACATTCAACAATTGTAATTATTGAAAATTAAAATGGAATTTGAGGATAATAAGGGGAAACCATGAACAAATGTTAATGCATCCTTATTATTGGTAAAAGATGAGTATATAAAAGTTTGAAAATCAAAAATAGGTTTTTGAAAACTTAATTTATAATTTCTAAATATAAGGAAGTGGAGAAATTAACACTGCAATGGATAGACTTATCGGCTTTTAATTTACATCTAAATTTGTTTAGATCAATTTGGAAATTAATAAAATTGTGGATATATTTTGAAACGTAAACGAAACGTCTAGATTTACATTTGTAAATGCGTTTAAAATAAAATGTAAATGATAAGGAATTTATTTATTTCCTAAATCCGTAACGTGTTTAATTAATACTATTTATCTTTTGGGACCACTTTCGTTTGCACGTTAAAATTCGTGCACACCTATTCTTTTGCGATCTATCTATAAATAGACGATCAAAAACCCTAGCCTCCATCTTCTATCATTTGTCTGTACGTTCTTTTCTTCAACTCCTTCTCCTCCTCAAATGGATGCAAACCTAGATCTATTTCTATTCAAATTTCAAATGAAAATTCAAACATCGCAGAAAAATTCAAAAAAAATATATGTTGTAGATTTCATCCATACGAATCTACGCGCAGTCTCTGTTTTCGAAATTGATACTCGAGTCAGCGGCAAATCGCGCTCAAAATCAGGAAATTCGAAACCTAAGTCAATTTGGGCGTTTTGATTTGGAGCGACTATTTGCAAATTGGTTTCTGGGTATTGGAGAGCTCGGCTAAGGAAGTCGTAATGGTGGAGGCGCGTCATCATCTGGTGGGCTGGGGCGGTCTAAAGGCACGGTCAAAGATGGGGCGGGGTGTGCGTTGAAATGGGTTCATTCCCTGGACGAGCATACGTGAGTTGAGAAGAAGCTTTATGACGTGGCAAGCTTTAATTAGGTTGTTGTTTAATTTTGTTTTATTTAATTTTTGTTTCAACTCATTTAAATTGAATAACTTTCTCATACAACCTCGTATTCCCACGAGATTTTTTTTATTAGGATCGAAATTAAACTCCGGATCTGTTGGCGCTGGTTTGGACAGATTTGGAGACTGTGAAATTTTTGGGTTTAAATCGAATTTAAATTCGATTTAAATTCAAAAGGTGAGTGTTTTAACCCACTCACAATTTCTCAAATTTCTTGTGTTTGTTAAATTAATTTTAGATATGAGTAGAAATTTATTTATGACTGTTTGGCATGTTTTATTCATTATCTCTGATAAATCGCATTCATTTAATATAACTGTTAATTCCTTTTATTGCATATAAATTTGACAGTTAGAATTTATTTAATTGCATATTAACTGCCAGTCATAGTTATGTTAAATTTTTATTTCATATTAACTACCAGTTAAGTTTACATTTATTTTTGCATATAAACTACCAATTAACAGATATTAAATTTATTTTGAGTATAAACTGATAATTGATACCATTATTTATCATCTGTTATGTATTGATGATTGTTTGAAATTGGATGATGACTGTGACAAATGGATGTATGATTTGATGGATGAATGGATGATTAATTTTATTAATTGCAAGTTGCTATGCATTTCATTCATTCGGGATTGCGGTTTGAAATGATATATAACCGCATTTTTTTCATTTTAAATTATGGATTGAAATGATAAACATCCGTATCACTTGACCATAGGATAGAAAATTATATACAGGCACCGCGATAAATATATAAAATTATTTTTGAAATGTTTTTCTATGGTTTTTTGCAAAGCTATATATATATGGTTTATGGGTTTTTTATTTGGTTATTAATAAAGGTTTTTTTTATATAGTAATTTCCGGTTTTAAGCTTTGTATAAATTGTTTTGAAGTATAAAATAAAGTTTGATTTTTAAGATTAAATACAATTAAGCATTTATTTAAAATTTAAGTTCTGGAGTTTTATTGACTTAAATGAGAATAAGGTCGGAAGATGAATATTGAGTAAAATTTGGAATTAAATAAAAAGGTTATTAATCTTTAAAGGGTATGATTTTTATAACTTGATTTTTTGTGTAGAGTGATTTAAATGAATATATCAAGTTTAATAAATTGAAAGATTATCCGGTTATGTGAAGTTACAGGTTTTACTTAAATTATATTGAATTCATTAAGTAAACATTTCAAGTCTAAATAAGAAGTAATTGAATTTAATATATATGGGATTGTCAAATGAGTTTGTTTTGAAATAGTGAAATATTTAAAGCTTTGAAACATAAGAATTGAAATGGTATTTGGAAGTTTAAATCGATATTTGAAATTTATTTGTGAAATCTAAAGAAGCTATTGCGTTTTATAAAGTAATTTAATATTTAACCATTTAAGAGATGGAAATTTGTTTCGAAGTTATGATTTTCAAGGTAGTATGATTTGGAATTATTATATACAAGAGTTGTGATTTCTAAATATTTCACTTTGGAAACCCTATGATTTTGGAAAAGAATATATATTGGAAAGTAAAATGACATTATATGATTTTGGGTCTAAATGATATCGTATTGATTTGGGGTTTTAAAAATATAAACGATATCGTATTTATATGGGTTTAAAATGGATTTTTTTCTGGTTTAAAGTATAATTATTTTAAATGACCGCGGTGTTATAATAACGTTTGGTTGTTGAAGAGACCGGGATCGGAAATTTTCATACTCTCTGCCAACTTCGAAAACCACTTTAACAATCGTGTACGCGGTGGAGATTCCAGAATGAAGTAGGTTGGTGGCGGCATTTCCTGCAAGGTAAATACGTGGACCCGAATCCCGTGAGTTGGCATAAGGTGGCTAAAACAGGAGCGATTCTCGGGCCAATGAGGTCATTCCTCTGTTCGGACACTCCTCTTCGATATTATACTTTGACTATGGATTGTTTCAGTGGCCACTTTTATTTTGATTTTTGGGGGAGTTTGTTCGAGGTGGGCCGGCTATGCGTTTCCATCAGCCTGGATAGCAATTGGTATATCTACCCTGGCATTGCCTAGTTGTGCCGTGTCACCTACCCTAGCGCGCCTTATACGATTTTGGTTTTGTACCATACCTATGGAGTGCCCTCTGACGATGCCCAGTACAGGGGAGATTACGGTATTGTATAGACTATGGGAATATATTTTGTGTTAAGGGCTATATGGGTAACCCCTTAACGCTATTTAAAAGTAAGTTTATTTTAAAAATAGACACTATTATAATAGCGCAATATACTACATAGTAAATAGTTTAACGGATCCTTAGGAGATGTAAATCCCGAGCATCTCTTGAGTTACTGCACTCATATTTATTTCTGTTAATTTAACTCACATAAGATCTTTTAGTTCTGACTCGAGTGTTTTGTCTTTTCAATTTGCTCGGGTCAGTCCGAGCGTTTCAGGATTTGAAGTTTTAGCTCTGGAGGACGAAGACGAAGATTTATATTATTATTATTTATACTAGTGCACTACACACTGTTCCACTGCATTGTTATTGGTATGTGTAACTCTGATATGTATTATATAAATGGTTTTGTAAACAGATTTATAAACTGTATATTTGATTATTATATTTTATCCTTCAGCTGTGAGATTCTGTTTAGTTTTTTTTTCTTCTTCTCTGTTTTTTTCTTATTTACCCCATAACAATACGTCCTTCCGTATGGTTTGAATTGGCACGTGTGTCGATTTAAAGCGTGCGAAAAAGCAGGACGTTACATATGTAGAGTTTTCCACTGTGTTTATTTGTAGCTTATCTGGGGAATGTTGAATTAAACTGCTCAGTTTTGTGTAATTATTGTAACTCTGATATATTAAAGTGTTAATTTGACCAGTATAGTTTTCCTTTGATTAACTGCTATTTATTTAATATTATATTTTAATCCGCTGCGAACGTGAGAATCTGTGTTTTGGTGTTCCTGTTTTCTTCTTTTTCTTCTATCTTTTTCTTTTTTTCGTAACTATTTGGAATTTTCGAGGTCAAAAGTTTCGGTTCGTTACAATTTGGTATCAGAGCCGAAGGTTAAGCGAGAACCTTGGCTCTGGGGGGGAATACTCATTAAGGATAGGGTCAATGGTACCCTAGGATGAGTTGAGTGTATATATGAGAGAGCGTACTTTTTATTTTCTTATATAAAGATTTTAAATGATTCTATATAAAGTTATATTTAATATATAAAGCAATATTTCTTTCTAACAAATATTAAGGGAATTGGTTGTTAAATTTTTGGAATTAAATTAAGAAGTAATATAATACAACCAAATTGAAATTTGGAATTGGGATTAAATTAAGTGGTATTAGAAATACAACCGAACTTAAATTAAATAAAGATAAGTTTGAAATGGATTCAAACTGAAATTGAAATCTTAAATTGGAGAAGAATTTCAAAATAAGATGAATCGGAATTGGTTCTAAACCAGGAAATAGAATGGTTATTGTGTTTAATAATGGGATTACTGTTTTCCAATAAACAATAAAATGTTTAAAGGAAATAAGCATTTGATGAGAATAACTTGTAAATTAGAAAGGATATAAATTAAAGTAGGTTTCGAACTGTGAGGTTCTGAATTCTAAATCTAAACATTTGAATTTTTTTTCAAAATGTAAAAGGAAATAATATTATTCAAACTATTTTGAATGTAATCTTATTTTAAAATAAATTTTTTTTTGTAAACTTTAAAAGAATTCGTTTTGAATTAAAACCAAGGGTGGTTTAAATTTTAAAATTTGGCTTGGTGGGCCAAGAAGAAAATATGTATATATGTGAGGAATATACATAATACCAAAGATGGTTTGAAAATAAGTTCTTAATGTTGAGTTTTAAATTTGGAATGAGATGTGAAAACCCAAGGTGATAAGTTTTTGAACTTATAGATGGGAAAGAATTTTGAAATTTGAGGTGGGTTCGATTTGAAATTAGTCCAAATTTATTTGAATAATTTGGAATTGTAATTAAGGTTGAATAGTTTTAAATTCAAATGGAATTTGAACTGAATTTGGGAGGAAATCAAGAATAATTCAACTTGATTTGGAAATGGGGTTTGAAATTGGGATTAATCCAATCTGGAGTTGAAATGAATTGAATTTTTGAACTAGTTCAATTGAAATTTATTTGAATTAGTAGAATTTGAGATCAAGGTTGAATAAAGTTAAATTGGAGAGAAACTGAGGTTAATTCAACTTGAATTGGGGTTGAATCAATTTCAATGGAAATTGAAGTTATCTAAAATTGGAAATTGGGTCAAATTTAAATGGAAGTGGAAATTTAAATTGAATTGATGAGAATGGAGATTGGAAATTGAGCAGTTTTGACTCTGGACTATTTTTAATATAAATTGTTTTT
Organism: Allium cepa; assembly: GCA_030765085.1. Classification (NCBI taxonomy): domain Eukaryota; kingdom Viridiplantae; phylum Streptophyta; class Magnoliopsida; order Asparagales; family Amaryllidaceae; genus Allium; species Allium cepa. The sequence continues at coordinate 174,784,619 of CM060932.1, forward strand.
CCAAGCTATTCATTATATATTCAACCTTTCTTTTAAAGGCCAAACTATCTTATTCTTGTTTTACAATTATTTTTGAAACTATTTAACGATTTTCCAACTGTTTTATAAACTAATTACTATATTCCAACTATTTTACAAAACTAATTATTATCTTACTATTATTTTGTAATTATCTAAAATTTCTATAATTATTTTAACTATTTTCTAACTATTTTACACCTATTTTACAAACTAATAATTATATTCCAACTACTTATCTATTTTTAAAGTTTTCAAGCTATTTTCCAAATAAACTGGTCGGAGTTCAAACTGTTATTAGTTAAATACCTAATCGAGATAAGAATAGAGGTGATAATCCAAATGGATTGAAGCAATGGTGAGTAAGTGAATGTGAATTGAAATGGAATTGTTTTGGCTAATAACCGATAAAGATAAATACGTAGGGTGTGCGTATGTTATTCTATTCGCATAATGATTTGATCCAGATTCGAGCACAGAATTTCGAGATAGTATGTCGATCCGGGTTGGGATTTTTCACTCGATTTTCGACGGCGAACCTGGATATGGATTGTTGATTGGTTCTAGATATTCTCTATCGCAGTTATGGCTATGCAAGGAGAATGACGGTTTCTGATCAAGAAACCAGATCTGTGTCCACACTAGGAAATCGGGTGGACGATACTAGTTCGGAAGTGAAATTGTGTGGTCGAGTGAGCGATCAGATTAGTATAGCGTACGGATGATATGTGTATATTGTACGGATTTGAATGAAAATGATATTGAAAGGAGTAATCAAATTTGAATATTTGATTTTGAGTAAACAAAGTTAAATATCTTTGTTTTATAAAATGAAACTCCCCTTGTTGAATCTTTTGCCAGAAGAAAAGGGTTTTTGAAAATGTTTGAAGTATAAAAGGAGTTTTATACAAGTTTGAAATGATCCAAAGTTTTAAAAATTATATATATCTGTATATATTTATAAAGGATTTTATGAGGATTTTTGAAAAGGTTTTGGGAACCTTTGGATTTGGAAAGGCTTTTGATTTTTGGATAAAATCAATATGAGAATTTGGAAAGCCTAGTTTGAGAATTATCGATTTGGAATAATCGATTTTGTGTAAAGGAGCTTTGTATGAGATCATACTAGGTGTATGATTTGAAGATACTATATGTGTATAGTATAAAATGTTTTGATGATGACTCCGAGGAAAAAGGCGCTCCCTTGAAATGAACTTCTCAAGAGTGCCATCGGGTGGTGCTGCCTTGAGCCCCAAGGGGGTTCTAAAGTTGATCCTGTGAGGAGTCCGGACAAAACGAGTTCCTGGGGATTATGAGTAGTGTACCATAGCGAAAGTCGTGTGTGCTGCTGAGAGCCAATAGTCTGCGTTTGATTTTATATTGGTAGACTGCGACCTATGGTAACATAGCGAAAGTCGTGTATGCTGCTGAGAGCCAACAGTCTGCATTTGATTTTATATCGGTAGACTGCGACCTATGTAGGAGTGGAGAAGTTTCACTTCGATAGCGAAGATCAAAGGCTGTAGAGAGCCTGCAGTTACATGGACTTTTGCTACGATGGCAACGTTACCCTGGAATGTAACTGCGATCTGTCGTGGGTTCCATGGTGTAATCGAGAGGCCGCGGAGAGCCTCCAGTTACATGGACTTTTGCTGCGATGGCAACGTAACCCTGGAATGTAACTGCGACCATGGATGGGGGTGATGATTTCCAGGGCATACTCACCAAAGATATATCCTCTATTTTCAAAAACTGTTTTCTATATTTTCAATAAAATTATTTTCCAAGTATTTTCACTGGGTGTTGAAATCGAGTCTGCTAAGTACTTATAGATCTTCAGTCGTACGCCTAATCAACGTATGACCGAATTTCTGTGAGAACAAGGATGGACCGGTAGAAACATCGAGTTAAAAAAAGTATTTTTATAAAAACTATTTTATAATATTATGTATATTTTAAAAGTGTTTTAAGGGTGTTTCAAAGAATAATTTTTCTAATAATAAGCATTTTAATAAATTCTGGCTTCGTTCCTTTTCGAGGACGAAAAGATTCTAAGGGGGGAGGAATGTGATAACCCGGATTTCTAGACATCTGTAATTAATATAATAATTGGGTTAATAATAGAAATACTGAATTATAGATTGATTTTAAATATAATAACTATTTAAATTGATTTATTTTATAAATTTAATTTTAAATAGACTAATTATTTTCAATTTAATAAGAATTGTTTAACTTTAAGTTAGAATTTGATATTTCCAAATTCAATAATATGTTTGTTCAAATTAATATATATATTTAGTTGGATTGATTTGTAAGTTGGACTTAAATAAAATAATAATTTGTGCATGAGATTTTTTTTAGTTTATGATTGATTTTATATCATTGTTTTTAAAAGGTTTTATAAATATAGATAATTATACGATAAGTTCAAATATTAAACATTTAAGACATTTATAAATATATAACGAAATTAAAATTTTAATATAAATATATTCAAATGCCATATTAGTTAATGAAATTACAAATGTAAGGTTATATGTACATGTATAATTAGACATGTAAGCTAAAAGATGTGTTTTGTGACAAGTGTCAACTTTTATTTTAACTTTCTTTTATTTTTAATAAAATCTAATTAAAACCTATATTAATTTCTACCTTTCATCTTCATTTCTTTTCCCATCTTCACTTTCTTAATCAAGAAAAAAAAATCTATGAATTACTTCAAACCAAAAGCTAAAATTTCATTTCCAATTTGCAAACTCAACAATCAAAGGCCTGTAATCATTTCAAGAGTTCAAGTAAGGAAATCTGAAGCAAGAAAGAGTCAAATTGATGTAGCAGTCAATTTCTAGTTCTCGAACCATAATCATTTTCCCAGGCTCCTCTGTTCATTTTAATCAAGTGAGTAAACACTTTTTGTTTATCTGGATTTAACTGAATTGCTTATAATGGTTTTGAATTGCCTCAAATTCTTCAGTTTGTATTTATCTGGATGTGCATGTATATATATGCATGTGAGGTGTTCGATTTTATATGCATCCTGTACTCTGTGATCTAGGCATTGATGTTTGTCTTCAAAAATTCCCAACACCAAATCAAACAAATTTTAGATCTCAATGTATAAATGAAAATTGTTTGTTAATGAATAAAGATGTTTTTAAAAGTAATTCCAGAATTTTAAATTTAGCAAATGAGTTTAAAATAGGGATAATAGTGGAAATTTCTTCTACAGGTTAAAATCAACTATCTTAATTACAACTTCGAATTATGGAAATGGATTCGTGATGGGAAATCACGAATTTTAATCTTCATTTCATGATTTTTAGGTTGTTAATTCTTGTTAAATCTTGGACTGTGCGAATTTGAATATGGTGATTTGTCATTGATAGGCGGTGATAGGGGAGTCGAAATTTGGGTTGAAGGTAGCCTAGGGGATGTTGGTCATAGGAAAAATAGGTAGAAAATTTATTTGTAGATATGGTGGCCACGGGTGGTCAGAGTAGGGTTTAGCACACTGGTTCTTGACATTGCCTTTCGGTGGGTTTTTCGTCATCGTGGCTTGATCGGAGTCGATCGCGTGGCTTGTTGGAGGAGGTGGGGGTTGAGACGTAGGTGCGGTGAGGATGGCAGAGTTGCTTGTGGTCGGAGTCGCTGGAGCAAGGGAATTTTTCGATTGGCGTAAGTCCATTGAATTGCTCGATTTCAATTCGTAAGGGGATATTTGATTCTGGGTTCTCGAGAATGCTTGTTGAGGTAATTGTGATCATCGAGAATCGCCGCCATCACCTTCAGGGGTCGGAGACGGTGCTTGACGCGACCGCGCGCACGTTGTTCTGGGCCGCTTGAAGCTTGAGGAAATGGCGATTTGTTTTCGTGTCGCGCTCAAATTTTTCTGATATCGTCTTGAAGCAGGAATAGAACGCGAGTGCACCATGTTTTGTTCGAAAAGAATACGAGTTTGACTTGAGAAGCTGGGGTGTTGCTAGCTGTTTAGGTTCGCAAGTAATTATGTATGAACGGTTGAAGTTTCTGAGTTAAGATATTTTGTTTCAAGGCAATGTTTTTAAGTTTGGAAAGCAAAGAAAAAATCTGGTTGTCAATATAATTAAAGTAGATCAGTTTTAGGATGTGAAAATCAAATTTTGAAAAAAAAACTATATAATAAATGTATTTAAACAATCTGCGGAAGATTTCAAGGATTTTAAAGGTTAAAATTTCGATGCTTGAATTTCTTTTAAATTGTTGTTTAAATGTGTTATTTGTAAATATGATTTAATGATATTAAGCAAGCAATTATGATAAGGGATTTGATTTTAAGTTATTAAGTTTTTGATCTATAAAATTAAGCAAGGTTAATTAATTTACTTAAGAATAGTTACTTTATGTAAATGATTTGTTATTAAGTAAAAGAGTAATTAGGATAAAGGATTTTCTTAATAAATTAAGGGGTCAAACCCAAGTAGGACTTTAGTATTAGCAGTTTTTTTAAGAAGAGGGGGAAGTTTGGGCTTTGGGCCGGTAAATTTTCCTTTGGGTCGAGTTTCCTTTAGTATAAATGGAATTAATGTAAGCAAAGCTCAAGAGTTTTATCAAATTTAAAGTTAATATTTTACTTGGAATAGAATATAAATAAAGAAATTCCAAGGTTTAACATAACCCATAACCTAGGTCACTAGTGATGCAATTTAATTATGTAAGATAACTGTATTTATGATAATTAGTTAAAAGTGTATTTAATAAGATTTTAAATAAGTAAATTCAGACAAAGGACTTATCATTCAAGTAAATTAAAGTTTGATGATTAAGTGTAATTAATTAAAGATCAATGTAATTAATCATGATTAATTAATTACTGTGAAGGTTAAGAATAATTACTTAAAGGCAAATTACTTATTGTACTTAAAGGTGACAATTAAGGATTGATTAATCAAGGTTAATCAATTAAGGAGTCATTAAGTGATAAGTAATTAAGTGGTTTATTACTTAATGTAAAAGAATTATTATGAACAATTACTTAATGAAGTAATTAAAGGAATCAATTACTCAGTCTAATTAAGTTGATGTCGTTAATTTTAGTTAATTAATTCAGTTTAATTAATTAAAAGTAATCATTTGATGTTGAGTTAAATATAATTTCTTAAGGTAATTAATGAAGTATAATTACTTAGTTAAGTAATTAATGGATAATTATTGGATAAAATTAATTTAGGAAAATTACTTGATGGGTAGTAATTAAAGGATAATTACTTGATGGATGAAATTAAGTAATGATTACTCTGGTAATTGAAGGATTAATTTATATAATTAATCAAGGAGTTGGTTTAATTGATGAAGTAATTAAAGAAAGATAATTTCTGATTGTGATTAATTAAGGTTGATTAAGGAATGTAAGTAAGTTAAAGGTTAATTATTAAATGAAATTTAAGAATAATTAACTAATTAAAGTAATTAAAGGATCATTAATTAATGTAATTAATGGAAGTGATCAATCTTGCTTATTAATGATTGAATGATGACAAGTGCTTTGAATTGGTTGATATCTCTGATATGAATTGTTTTGTGATATGATATGTTGGATGGACGATGATAATGTGATTATCAATCACTAATGAATTGCTATGTAAAGCTGTTATCTGACAATTAAAGTTGAATTGTATTTAAATGGGTAACTTAGGTTTAGATGACATTGGATTCGAAGAGACCGGAGTCGGGTATTAGTAAATACCAGAAACCACTTTGATTCTTTATTGATTTGTGAAATCAACAGGCTGGTATTGGAATGATTTAAAGAATTTAACCGTTAATCTAAGTTCTGGTACTTAGATATTGATGTTTGATATCAGTGATGTCTATAACTAATTGTGAATTTGTACGGGTACCCTGGGATTATATAAGTTGTATGCTTTTGTCATTCATGTTAGATGGGTTTGCTCACGCTGGTTTTCAGCCTGACCCGCGTGTTACTTTGATGTAATGCTCGGGTTAGACCGAGTATTACAGATTTTCAGGTAAGGACGTTCTGGAGCTCAGGAGGCGAGCTGGATGGCAGGAACATATGTAGAGTTTTCCGCTGTGTTTGTTTATAGCTTATCTGGAGCATGTTGAATTAAACTGCTCAGTGTTGTGTAATTATTGTAACTCTTATATATTAAAGTGTAAATTTGACCAATATAGTTTTCCTTTGTGTAACTGCTATTTATTTAATATTATATTTTAATCCGCTGCGAATGTGACAATATGTGTTTTGGTGTTTCTGTTTTCTTCTTTTTCTTCTATCTCTTTCTTTTTTTCATAACTATCTGGAGTTTTCGGGATCGAAAATTTTGGGTCGTTACATATAATTTCCAAAATAGTATATCCCCACACGGGAAAACAATATAATAACGGTATAAAACCGTAATCCGAGAACGTACCTATTTGTCGGGCAAACAAACGCTTAATTATGAAACCAAAAGCAGTAGCATTTGCTTCCATAACCTGCATTTCACTTATATAATCAAAAAGAGTTAATAATTATATAGAATGAAATAATAATTTTGTTTCATCCACTAGCAACCAAATCAATATAAACAACAATCACTTGCAATCACAACATACAACAACCATATGAAGCCAATAAAATCAACCATCCATGGCAAACAAACAAATAGTTGTTCGGGTTTAAAAACTTTAAATCGTTCAGAATGGAGAGTAAACTATTAAGTGCACCATTTACTCAACAGTCATAGATGAAACTAAATAGATTATTCATACATCCAAACAAATTTAAAGTACCGTACCCAAACAACCATAAACCAAAACAAGCAACAAATCCATACAATAAATTAAATTCATTCCTATTAATTTCATTTCATACTATTTGTTGTTTGATTCCATTTTTATTCATATAATGATTTATCTTTTAATTTACATTTATTTCTTGCAAATTTTAATTTTCTATTCATTCATTTTTTTACTTAATTTCATTTATTTACAGTATTCATCCTTCTATTTATTTTTATTATATATAACTTCAAGATTTACTTCAGTTTATTATCATTTCTTTATAACCTTAAATTCTTATTTATAAAAGCAAATTCATTGAATACTTTCATTACTTCAAGTTTTACTTGTGAAATTTCCCATTACATTTCTTTAACATTTTAACCTTTTTATAGTTGGTAAGTTATATACATGTTAAAGAATGCAAATGAAACTTACACAAGTTCTACCTCATTTCATTTAATTTAATCTAATATTCAATAATTATAACTTTTGGTTTATAAGTTACAAATTCTACTTTCTTATAGTTTCATTTATAACTCAACATTTAATCTCCTATTCCATTTAGGGTTTCAATTATTAGTTAAATTCCATTTCACTACACTAATTGAGGCTATCAATTAACAGAAAATTAAGAACTAAATACCTGGTTAAATTTCAAATCATTTAAAAATAACAGATAAATATATACTTACAATTTATATATCAAATTATATTTAAAACAATTTAAAATTTACATTTGTTTATCAAAAAAAATCTGCAGTAAAATTACTATAGTGGCCTTCCCACTTCGAAACTCGAAAATGAATATCGATGATGCATGCACTCATCACCGAAATTATTTCTCAGCGACAAAGAGGGGAGTACAGAACTTATTTCTTTCCAAAAACTTCTTTAAAAATAATTCTTTCAAATCTTATTGGAATATTTATATCAGAAAATACTTCTAAATAATATTACTATATTCCAAATCATTCAAAAGAAATTTTCCAAAATCCTGAAAATCATGTTCTAAGTTTCCAATTTTTCGTTTATTTTATTTCAAATCTTATTTTCAACTAATATCTAAAAATTTCACTACCTAACAAATAAATATATTACAACCAAATATACCATTTATAAAATATATTATTCTATATATAAAAATATACAATAGGCAAATTTTTTCCATTTACCTATATTTTAAAACAAACATTGTGTCTGTCTGTCCTATTAAGTGTTTAGAAATCCCTATTGATGTCATAGCGTCCTATGTACCAACCAGAATTTATAAATACAAAAAGAAACAAATTAACACATATTAAAACCTTTTATAACACTAACAAATACGCTCTCTCATATATATATACACACTCTGCGACTCATCATAGGATATTATTACCTCATTAGTAAAGAGTCAGACCCCATAAAGCTAAGGTTTATCGCTAAACCAAAGCTCTGATACCAGATGTAACATCCCACCTTTTTGTACGCTTTAAATCGACGACAAACCACATACGTCGGACTTAAAGCATACACAAGGGCAGATTGTTATGGGATAAATAAGAAAAGAAGAGAAAGAAAAATAACAAAACAAAATCTTGCAACGGAACAATAAAATATAATAATCAAATATATAGTTCATGAAGCTGTTTACAAAATATTCGATTATACTTATACAATACATATCAGAGTTACATATACTAGAGAACAATAAGTAATGCAGCAGAACAGTATGAATGTAGTGGAATACTATAATAAATAATAAAATATCTTCGTCCTCCAGAATACGGTCTTCAAATCCTGAAATGCTCAGGTTGACCCGAGCGAATTGAAAAGGCAAAACACTCGAGTCAGAATTAAAAGATCTTATGTAAGTTAAATCAATGTAAATAATATGAGTGGAACGACATCAGAGATGTTTGCGGGATTTGACATCTTCTATCTAGTGTCTAACGTGAGTGCAGTAACTTAAGAGATGCTCGGGATTCACATCTCCGAAGGATCCATTAAACTATTTACTATGTAGTAATATTTCGCTATTATAATAATATCTATAGTAAAATAGACTTACTTTTGAATAGCGTTAAGGGGTTAGCCATATAGCCCTTACCACGTAATAGTCCCAGTAGTCCATCTAGTATCAGCGTATCTCCAGATTGGGAGACTATCCTAAATACGCCACGAACTATGGGAGAAAAACAAACTCGTACAAGGCGCGCTAGAGTATGTGATACGTCACACAAGGTAATGCCAGGGTTGATATACCAATTACGCACACGGGCTGGTGGCAACCCGTAGCAGCTACTACCTCCCACCACAAGCCACACCCCCAAATCAAAAAAAATAAAAAGTGACCTCCGAATCAATCCAAAAGTCAGAGTATAATATCGAAGGGATGTGTCCGATCAGAGGAATGACCTCATTGGCCCGAGATCGCTCCTGTTTTGGCCACCTTATGCCAACTCATGGGATTTGGGTCCACGTATATACCTCAAAGGAACGTCGCCGCCATCCCTACTTCATTTTGGAATCTCCTCCCCGCACACAGTTGTCAAAGTGGTTTTTGGTATAGATAAAGAGTATGCCCATATCCGATCTCGGTCTCTTTGTCAACCAATCGTTATTATAACACCGCGGTCATTTCAAAATAATTTTACTTCGAAACTATAATATAATATCCATTTCAAATCCAAATAAATACGATATCATTTCCATTTCAAAAACCAAAAGCAATATGATATCATTGTTGTAAAAACCCAAATCCACATAATATCATTTTTATTTCAAATATATCTCTTTTTCAAAAATCATAACACTTTCAAATTTAAAATATTTTGAAACAAACGCTTGAAATATAACCATTCAATTCATAATACTTCGAATTTTATATCTTCTAAACCATAACTTCCAATACTTAAATGGTTTGGGTATTCAAACAGTATATATAAAATGAAATAGTTTGAATTAAAATTACTTTATAAAGTAAAATAATTTCCTCGACTTCACAATTTAATTCACTTTATTTTAAATCTCAATTTATAACTTCCAATTCACTTTCAGTTTCAATAAACCATTTCAATTTCAATATAGTTCAAACTTTGAGTATTAAACAATTTCAAAACTAAGGTTGGTGATTACGATTCAACAATTCAATGTTGTATTATTTAGTTTGAAATATTTGCATAATAAATCCATTATCATTTAAATAAAACTCAAATTACAAATAACTAACAATTTCCTTCAATTTATTTATGCTTGAAATCATCGTCTAATTCATCTTAAACCAAAATCCAGTTATAAAAATCATACCTTTAAAATCTCAATTTTATTAAATTCAAATCAATTTCATATTTATCTTCCTACCTTATTCTTATTTAAGTTATTATAAACTCCAAAAATATAATTTAAATAAATACTTAACCATATTATATCTTAATGAAATCAAACTTTATTATTAAACTTCTTTTATACTTTAAACCAATTTTATACATAGTTTAAAACCAAGAATTTAACTATATATAAAATAACATTTATAAAATATCCAATCAAATATCTCATAAAACCATATATTTCTTTACAAAACCATAGTAAAAATTTTAAAATATTTTTATATATAGACCACGGTGTCTGTATATAATTTTCTACCCTATGGTCAAGTGATACAGATATTTATCATTTCAATCCATAATTTAAAATAAAATACGGTTATACATCATTTCAAACCGCAAACTCGAATGAAATAAAAATTCGTAACATATTGCAGTTTATAATAATATATAATACAACATCCATTCATCCAATATCAATCATCAACCATTTATCACAATCATCATCCAATTCCAAAAATAACATCAATATATAACAGATAATAAACAATAGGTATTTACTAGTAGTTTATATTCAATAATAAATTAAATAACAATTTAATTCAATTAATTCAATTAATTCAATTTAACTGGAATGATGACAAAATATGCCAAACAGTCATAGATAAATTTCTAATCACATCAGAAATTAATTTAACACACATAAGAAATTTTAGAAGTTATGAGTGGGTTAAAACACTCACATTTTGAATTTAAATTTAATTTAAATCCAATTTAAACCTAAAATTTGAACAGTCTCAAAATCTATCCAAACTAGCGCCAAAATGACAGAAATTCCAATATGAACTTAGAAGAGAAAACCGCGCGTGTAACGGACCTCGTACGTAAAAGTTACATTGATAAGAACATTCAGAAATTCAAATAAAAATTTAAAAAAAAAACACAAATCAATCCTTACCACGTCATTCGCATGCTCCAACACGCATCACACGGCTATAGGAAACTTCACGCACAAACCCTATTGAAGCCGCTGCCAGTTCACCGATCGTCATTGGATTTTCACCATCGCCACATCGATTTCTCTCCGATCCCATAGCGTCGTTGGCCTCCTCAGCCTCGGCCGATCTCCCCCATACCCACGACATGACGAACGGCCCCAAACACCAACTTCGGGCCGATGTCGCTCATCCCCAAATCACAGCGAAATTACTAACTACAACGATCAATTAGCCGCACGGATCAGGGTTGCTCGACGTCCTCTTCAATGCAGTGCTTCCCGATCGAGATCTCGTCGCGAATCCGCCGTCAATCAAGGCTATGATCAATGAACGGCCGAGAGTAAACGAACCAATTTCGGCCACATAGCAACCCAGATCGAGGAACGAATCAAAAAATTGAGATGCGCTCGTTGAGAGCTTTCGGATGATATAAAATTTGATATTGTTTGGAGAGTTCGAATTTTTGACTTGATTTTGAATTGCAGTTGGATTTGGAATTGTCTACCATTGAAATGAGGAGGTGAGAAGGAATTGAACATTTAGAAATTAGGAATAAGAAGTAGGCTAGGGTTTATAGCGACATATTTATAGATGGATCAGGAAATAGAAACAACTGGATCGAATCGGTTTGAAAGTTGAACGCTCAGCGGCCCAAAAAGCCCGTTTCGACTCCGGAACGAAAATGGGTCAACCCATATATCAAAATAGATGTTTTAAAATATTTTAAAATCAATGGAACAAGTTTCATGTCTAAATTCCACCGTATGAAGAAGTTGTGCCAAAATTAAGTTATTTCAAATTGATTTCAATTGATTTCAATTTCATTGATTTCTAGGCGTTTCGAGCTCGTACGATCAAACGACAAGTCCGATCGTTACAAAACTTGAAATCCTACAATAATTCACCGTTACGGGTCTGATGAAAATGGTTTCGTCGAAATCCGAGTCAGTGGCCAAAATGGCTATTTTTACATTAATTAAATAAATTAATAATTACTTAATTAAATCAGATTTTCAATTTCAATTCGATAATTGACCAATTTCATCATTTTTGATTTCTTAATCATTTACAATGATCTAAACAAATTTAAATGTCAATTTATAGTTGATTAATTTATCAATTTCAGTGTTAGCCTCAATTCGTTAAATTCAGAACTTATAAATATAATTCACAATAGTCCCATTTAATTAAATAAATTAATGATTATTCCATTCATTATTGCCAAATGGATGGATTTAACACTGGATTCAAAACTATTACATTAATATTCTCACATTCCATCTTAATTTCAAATAACGTAATATTTAGGTATTTTAATTTCATTTAATTGCAATTAATCCAATTATCATAAATTAAATTCCAATATATTGATAAAACTTTATTACCATTCCTTTTATTCAATCAATCATCATCTTATGCATAGATTTAACATTACTATATATCCAATTACCCTAATATTTTTAAAGTTATCAACTAAATTCATATTAACGCAGTTTTTAATTACGTTTAATTGCAGTGGATTTAGATCTAATCCAATATATTAAGTAAATGGGTAAACAATTAATGATTATCACCAATTGCTTAATTTAATCCCATTCATACTTTATTATCAAATGATAAATATTTTAATTACTTATCTAGCATTGATCCTATCAAATTGCAATTTTGTTACGTATATATCCAATTTCCCAATTCACTAATTTCAATCAATTATAACCTTACAATTGTTTCATTAATTGGGACTGCACTAAATTAATTATTTATTGACATACGTTAACTTTATTACCTTAATTTACATTAACAAAACGTTAAATTTAGATTTATTGCGATTGATTACCAAAGTTTATTTAACACATTAAATAAATGAACAACCTATATTAATTGTCACCTATTTGCTTTTAATTGCATTTATAAATTTGTTATTTATCAACCCCATTTATAATTCCATATATAACACTAATTTTATTCCATTACTATTTATGATACCTTTGCATTACGTACTTCAATATTTCCATTTTCATCTTAATTCCATTTCACTGTAGTATCAAATTTCAAATTCGTACAATAAATCCATTTATTATAAATTTGAATACCAATTAATTAGTTTCAAATAAATAGATTGATTCAATTCAACTCTTTTATTAAGTCTATATTAATCAATATAATATTTCATTCGTTAATTCAATGCTTACTTTTATTTACTGATTTTCCATTTTATACCCAAGTGCAACAATTTACACTATTTTATTATTATTGTGATTTCACTTCAATTGTCAATAGTTAGTTTTAATAACCATTGCTACACTTCATTCTTAACATTTACTTCATTATAAATTATAAAAAAATTATTTCTTTCTAAATTTAATTACAAATATCTTATTAAAATGGCAAATTTAATTATCGAAATTTACGGGTAGTTACAGATGTTGTAGCTGTCTAGGCTGAATCTAAGTTTGACTCAGATATTGTTTTTTAAAATTTTCTATTGTATATATTATTATTGAAATAATATATGTTATTCCATTCGTGTGAGATTCTGTTCTATCTTTATTTCTTTCTACCCTTAATGTTCCTCTTATTCATGCAATTTGAGTTGGACATGTGTTGTTTATTGTCTATTCACAGGGTATCAAAAAATGGGCCTTACATTTGGTATTAAAGAGGAAGGTTAAGTGAGAACCTTGGCTTTAGTGGGGTAAAGACTCATCAGAGATATGGTTAGTAATACCCTAGGATGATTGACTCATAAGAGATAGGGTTAGAACACCTTAGAATGGTTTGGGTGTATTATGTATGAGCTGTGTAGCTAATGCGCTCGGTAGATTCAAAGCGATGGAGGTGCAAAAAGTCATAGCTGGGATACAGCGAGGATATAGCGAATGGCTCTAAAATAGCAAATAAAACTCATACTTAATGTTTTTACAAATATATGAATGGTAATTAAATGAAAAATCATCATTCAATTAAATTATAAATAATACATAAATAATTTTATATAAAAACATGTGCCAATATACTTTAAATAAACGAAAAACTGTTATATAACATAATTGAATTTGGTAGAATATTAGAGTATTTTCATTTATGAAAATATTAAAAATTAAATCAAATAAATTAGTTTCATAATTTTATAATGCATAAATGCAATTTTTCAATTCATATTATTGAAAAAGATATAGCTGAATATAGCGAAAATAGCGAGGATTAAAGCGGAAAAGCTATATTCTGGGGCTATATGGAAAAATCGTAGTGGTAGAAATACGCTATGAGATATAGCGGGGTTGTAGCGGTGTAATAGTGGGGCATTCACTAAACAGTATATGAATGCGTATTTGTTAGTGACTAATAAATTGTTTTGTGTTGATTTATCTGTTGAGTGATTTATGGATTCTGATTGATGCGTCTGATCACCGTTATCGATAAGAGTTCCTAAACATTTAAATAAGACAAACCGACACACCGATTTTGGAAAAAATTGGTAAATGAAATAATTTTTCTTAGGATTATATTTTGAATATAAAGTATATATTTTGAAAAGTTGTATAGTTAGATATCCGGATTAGTGAAATTTAAATATGAACATATTGTGATTAGAATTTCATAGTTTGACTACAAGATGTTTCATAAAGATAATCGCTAAGTAAGAAATATGATAAGGTAATTAAGATCTTTAATACTTTTTCGAAAATAATAAATTAAGAAATGATAATGTTAAGTTATTATCATCAATTGATCGATTGTTTGATTTAAAAGTTTAAGTATAAATACCTTGTGAATTAAGTTTCATTATTTGACTATAAGGTGTTTGATAGTAAGATTTGTTTAAGGAATGAACATATAAGATAAAAATCAATTTAAATAATAGAAAATGATTGTGTAAAAGGATAAATATAAAAGGAATGAGAATTTAAATTCGAATAAAAGAATTTTGGAGATTTAAATGAAGTTAATTAATATAAGATAAATCTATAATATGAATTTACAAAATAGGTTTTATAAAGTAATCTCTAAAGAATTTTGAAAATTGTATTATTTCAAATAAAAAGAGGTATTTTATGGAAACTAGTTCGATTGGCTCGAAAATAAACTTAAAATAGGCAAGAATGTGCTCGGATGGTAAGCACCTCTCTTAAGTATTACTCTTCTTATTAAGTGGATATACGATACTATTGGTAGTACCCAGTTCCCTAGATTGTTTTGGAGTTACTCAGTCTATATAATTTTCTTAAATTAATAAATAATGTGAATCACTGATTAGTAATCTTTATAAAAGTGTTTAAACTGAAGATAAATTCGAATATCTAATTGCTAAAATAAAGCGGAATTTCCGATAATTTTGGACAGTCGAATATTTCTGAATCATACCGAGCTCAAAGCAAAAAAAGTTAAGAAACTTTTGGTAAAGGATTGAAACATTTTGAGTAAATGAAATAAGATAAGGACAATTTATAAATCTGATTTATAAAGAAAAAAGATATAAGAGTTAAGAGTTTGAGGATTTAAATATAGGTGGTTTTAAAAAAAAATTCAAAGCTAGAAAAATAATAATAACACTCTTTAAAAAGGTAATTATAACCAAGAAAATGTTTTATTAGTGAATTCTAGCATAACTTAAGAATTTGGACTTAAGTCTTTAAAAGTGACTGATTTACATAAGTTATAAGAAGTAATAAACTTAAGTAATAGCTTTAGGAAATGATTCATAAATAATATTAATGTTAGAGGAAATATGACGAGTTAAAAGATTGTGGGCATTATCCCGCCTTTTAGCCAGGCCTTGGCACAAAAAAAACTAACTGGAAAGCAAAGATAGACCGTCCCCAAAGATCGGTTACACACAGACCTACTGTGGATGCTAGTAAATTTTGCCCGAGTCTCGATTAGACTATAATTGACACAACACGAAAAACGAAGCTGCAGAAGCCAACGTTTCAAATTTCAAGTCAATCAAAGCTCGTGTGCTCAAGATATTGATCGATCAAAATCGAGTCATTTCAAGTTGTTTAGTTTTGCTTCGAGTCGTACCAAGCTTTACTTCAGGTTTCCATGCAAAATGCTTCAAGTCAGAGAAGGGTCTGCTTCGAGTCTTGGACAGATTAGCATGTTTACAAGCTGCTTCGAGTCACCACACATTTTCTTTGAGTTGCTGGAAGGTTTGCTTCGGGTCAAGGGGGCAGTTGCTTCAATTTAGGATCATGAATCAACATCGTGTCCATCGGTGTTCGTATCCATCTACTTCGAATCCATTCTCTTTGTATCCACATGCTTCGTACAATCCATCACATGATCGCCCCTTCATATCGATCCATACTCCAACATATTTTGTATTGATCCATCATCTGATCGATACGAAGCAATGAACCACGGACCGATACAAAGCTACACCCCAGGCATCGATGCGAAGTCGACTAGAGCTCCTTAAATTGCCTACTTCATACCGATCCCATCCCTGTGTAATTCGCATCGGGCGGTAGAATGATCGATATGAAACAATGGCCATGAATCGGTACATAGAGGATAGTCGTGCATCGATACGAATAGAAAGGCTCGGCTTTTGATTGTTATGAAAGCAAGGATACATGATCGATACGAAGAGCGTAGCACCCGATGGATATGAAGGAAGAAGCAGTAAACATGGTAGAATAGATGGGTATACCCTAACTTATTGCTCCACGTCACCATCGTCTAATTACTACGAACGAGGCCAATGCGAACGGTGTCGATACGATCTCGACAATTCCTTACAAACCCAAATTTACATCGACCATAACTCAAGATTTACAAGTCCAAATGCTACCAAATTTTACAGGAGCTTGCATACAACCTGAAGGATGTTTGTGATCGATCTCGACTCAACTGAGCAAGTTTTGAATCGATACGAATCTTATTCGTATCGATCATGGATCGAGTCGAAACGACCAAGGGTCGATCACATGTGCCCACCCACATGAGAAAGGGAGTCTACCGAGATCTAAGCAAGATATTTGCAGCCGATGCCTATAAATAGCAACCTAAGACCCATTGAAAATGGACTTTTTTGGTTCTTCTACGTCCTGACTCTGCCGGAGTCATCACTACACTTCAATTGTACTGTTGTAATCAGTTGTAACTCATTGCAACCAGTTAGTGATAAGTATTAAAGCAACAACCCTTCAAAGTGGACGTAGGCCGAAGGTAGCCAAACCACTATAAACCTTGTGTCTTTACTGCTTTCTTTCATTTTAATTTTGTTAGTTTCTTCGTTTTTGTTCTCTAATTAATTTGGATTTGAGATCTGTGTGTGAATATTGAGGATCTGTGTACATACACTGGTGCTTTCATTACTTTTGGGTGTTAGTGACCAATTTTGAAGCTAACAATGCGAAAACGTTTTTTAAAGATAAATTATCTTATGAGTAAAAAATAGTTTTTTTTAAGAATATTTTCCTTCAAAAAAATATTTGGAAATAAATAATTAAAGGGATTATATAAAGAAGCACCTTTATAAAATGTTTGAACTTAAGATGAAAGTTTTTATGAAAGTTTTTGAGGGTTAATAAATACATATGTTATATGTGGATCATCTCATCACACAATTTTGATCTCAGATTCGAGTTCAAATCTTTAAGGTGTTTACACTGGTCCGAAAAAAGATATTTCATTCAATTCTTAACGACAAACATTGATGAGGATTTATGGTTAAATACTTGAGTTTTCTACCGTAGTTGGGAGCTATGCAAGAGAAGCAAAGGTTTCTAAGCAAAGAGCCTGATTCAAGTCCGCACTAGAGGATTGGAAGATGGCTACTAGTTCGAAAATGAAGTTGTATATTCGAATAGAAGACTGAATAAGATATTTCATATGGATGATCTGTGCATATTATATGGAGTTAAGTTTAAAGATAAATGTTTTGGGGAAACTACTAATTTGGGTAATTTCGAGGACGAAATTCTTTTAAGTAGGGGAGAATATAATGACCTAGAATTTAACCACTTTAAAACATACTTTTTAAAGCGATTTTAAATGTAAAATAGGTAAGGCTATATGATTCAAATGATATTAGATAGGTTTTGGAATGAGATGTATACACAAAAATAGTAACATTTGCTTATATCGACAAAAATGACAAAATGCTGATTTGAAAAAATAAGTTTCAATAGTAAATAAATTATTTTAATTTGTTTATGAGTGTTTATATTTTAAAATAGAAATATACAAATTTCATTTTAAATTTGATTTACATAAATAAATAGTTTAACTAAAACGTCAAAATGTGACCATAAAACATTTTGTCGAAAATCAACATTTCGTCGATTTAAAGTTGTCGCAACGTTGTTGCACCTTTATTTTCTTGTATAGGAACATATATTCAAATAGTGTAAGTAATAATTAATTCACCAATAAAGTTCACTTTAACTAAATATAATTAGAAAACTTCTAGAAGTCATTAGTAAAAGTAAGTAAGAATTAACAAAAGTTAGAAAAAGTAAACATCAAATCTATATGACATCACAAACCAACATAATTATTATATTACCTAACTTAGTTCTTAAGGGATTAAGACATAAAGTAAGAAGTGAAAGAATGATGCTAAGCATTGAAAAAGTGGAGGTTTCTTTAGAT
This sequence comes from Allium cepa, assembly GCA_030765085.1. Taxonomy (NCBI): domain Eukaryota; kingdom Viridiplantae; phylum Streptophyta; class Magnoliopsida; order Asparagales; family Amaryllidaceae; genus Allium; species Allium cepa. The sequence goes on from CM060932.1 coordinate 174,803,310, forward strand.
TGAAGTAAAGTTAGTTTGGTAATTTGGTAAGTGGTTATTGGTAAATTTACCACTTCTTTCTTTTTCTATAAATACCCACCTCCTTCTTCGATTTCATTCACATCTTCTTTTCTAAAGCTTCTTTATCTTCTTCATCTTCTTTTTAATGGCATCCAAGCCATGGAGAAATTAGAAAGAAATAATGTCAAAATATTTACAAAATATTCAAGAGAAATCAATGTTCATTCTCTTCAAATCAAACTCATCTTTTTTTTTCCATATTTTACCTCTTTTTCTCTCAGCCATAACATCCTAAATATAGAGCCAAAATGCAAAATAATTTTTTCAAATCATATGATTTTCCAGTGGTTACAACTATCATTTTGACCACTTTGTCTCATTCTAAATTTAACTATATCAAAAATCCACTTCTTTTTAGTGCATTCTCTGGCTCAGTTTTTAAGACAGAGAATAACCCTTTTTTTATCATAACTTGATCATTAATGATCCAAATTAAGAAATTCTTCCTATTGGATCATACAAAATTCCAATGGATACAACTTTTATGTTGAGCACTTTTCCCAGTTTTGAGATTTGCTATATGTGAAACTCAATTCTTTGAAGTGCATTTTCGGGCTTCAATTTTATCAATCAGACAATATCTCTTCTTCATTCTATCATATCTCCCTCAAACCTACTTGGATTCAAATGATACTTTTTTTCAAATCAATAAAAAAGAATTTTCAAAAATTTTCCAGTTGATAGATTTTTCAAATTTGGAGATTTAGAGTGACTAATATTAGATTCAAGATAAACTATTTTTTTGGATCTAATTTTAAGAATTCAAGTCAGTGCCCCAAGTCTTCTTCTCTATACTTTTGGCCAACCTCCATCTCAAGCCTTGGTTAAGCTATTGGAAGGAAGAGGGTGTTGTTTGCTAGTGTTTAATGGAATAGGAAGTAGTTAGTGAAGTGTTGGTTGATTAGAATGTCGGTAGAAAGTTAATCGCTTTGGTTTATGGTGAGAAACTCTATTTAATATCTGTATTTATATATACACGTTTGATGGTGTGTTATGATTGCTATGGATGCTTATATATATATATGTTTTGATCATCAAGTATTGATTTTTTTGATATGATTGTTAAATTGTTTTACCAAGTCATGCCAATACACGTCGATAAGTACACAGGAAATCACTTTCCATTTGAAAATGAAATGGTGTATATGGAATGCTTAAACCATTTGAAAATAATTTCAAAATGAGTTTGAAATGTTTTATAAACATTTAAAAATGTTTAAAGAAATAATAGAAAATCAAGATGTCATCTTGTATATTTTAAAATATGTCTAAAACAATTTTCCAAAAAAATTGCACTTTTGGAGTAAAGTGATCAAAATTTTAAATTGATATTTTAAATGTTATAAGAACATGAAATAAATTATAAAAATCTTTTAAAATGTTTTAAAACATATTTAAGTTGAAATGATGGGTTTCTAAATGATATAAAAGTCATTTTAAAGAATTTTGCTCTTAAAACATTATTTGCAACACTTTTCGCAATGCTTTTCGTAGCAGTCTTAAATAACTTTTGAAATGTACTTTTAAACTTAACAACTCTTTCCTAAATCTTTTGTGAATGATTTTAAAAGAATAATGAAGTGATTTAAAACTGATTTGGAAGTTTTAACAAGAGTTTGAATAAATGATTAAGAGGAATTGTATATACCACTTAAACAAAAAGTAAAGAATATTGAATTTATTAGCAAACCGAGTAAGAAGAAATGACAATTATATTTGTCCCGTCTGTGAGATCTGGGAAGATGAAACAAGGTTTTTAATTGAGGTTAGGAATGAAGCAACCAGTGCCCCGAACGTACCAGGCCTATATTTTCTGTTCTTGGGCGAGGGGTGGAATAGATCGAAAGTAAAGACCGGATGCTCTAAAAGATCATATTTAAGTTTATCCAAGATAAAAGAAAAGAAACAATTTCTTTGAATGTTAATTAACCACGTAACACCTTTTATCCGATGATTAGTATGAAGGAACAGGATCGGATTTGGATGATTCTTATCCGAAGAACCGGTATTGGATTTGGGTGATTCCTATCCGAAAACCCCTTTTCGAAATAAAACAAACTGAAGATAAAGATCATTGAAGACAAAGATTTCTATGATGTAGGATTACTTGCCATTAGTCCCTGGAGATGAAATTTACCATACCTAAGGTGGTACTAGTGCTTTGTTGTGAAAATCTTCAATTCGCAAGAATATGATTTGAAGTTAAGAACGAAATCTTTGATTAAGATTTAATGAATGGTTTGGGAATATTTTCCCTAATTTAAAATACATAACTTGAATATAAAAGATCTTTGATTAAGATTTAATGAATAATTTGGAAAGGTTTTCCTAAGTAAAAGAGAAAATGATTTGGATTTATTCCGGGATGTAAGAAAGGTTTAAATAAATCAAATGATTTGATAAATGAGGCTTAATGATTCCATATACTCTTGAAAAGAAAATGGAATAAATTGAAAAGAATATATCTAAGAAAGATATTTGATTTAAATAACGATGAAGTAATTGATTGATTATCGACATCCATAAATGAACTTAAAATATTCATATCGATAATTGGCTTCGAAGGAATTGGGGTCGGATTTGGGTAATGCCTATCCGAAAAGCACTTGGAGCCAATGTATACGTTCGAAAGAGAAGATGTGTTGAAGACGATGATAATTGAAGACTGAGGATCATAGCATGAGGATTGATTATTGACATGCTCTAGGTCACTCCCATGATAGAGTTATTTATAGTAGTGTTCTCCTCACTGTGGGGATTTTTCTACTTGCAAGGACTGCTCGCTACTAGTTGTAGTAAGAGAATGCCTTCGGTTTTGTTCAGTTCCAAAACGAACTTGTATGGACGTTTGTTTGACATTGTATTCTAAATAATATTAGAGTTGTTCTATAAACGTATGTCAGTCGGTGGGGGAGAATGCAACTTCTCTTAGCTTAACACCCTTTCTCGGGACATACGAGCTCAGGAAGTTAAACTTTTTTATAAGTCAATCGTGTGACCTGGAATGACAATGTGGCATTCAGAGATGTGTTATGTGATATGTGAAAGGTAATCGTAGACTCACAAGACTTACACCCGGTTATGATGGGTATCTATGTGGTTAGATGTAGGCTCCATTTCGGATAGTAGTGATTTGGTTTATCAGATGTTCTGAGCCCTAGGTACAAAATACGTTTGGGCCTCATGGCAGGGATGCGCGAAGTCTGAGTCCTTGGATGTTATTCGTAGATTATATCCCCTTTTAGGCACTTGTGCTGTTGTATAATGGCATCTGCGTCTTGGACGTAAGCCATAGATATAGTTGATCTTTCCATGAGTTCCCTATCATGTTGAAAAATCCAACTCGAGTATGAGCTTTACGATTTTGATTGTATTCCCAAAATAGCTGTAATGACTTGCAAACATTTCAGCTCCTCCTTTCTGGTATATATAATCCGTTAGGTATATTTCGTTGAATCAGACTGGATATATTCTGTTAAACTTATTCTGCGTATTGATACCTTTTTTGAATAAGTTTATTTGAAATGTGTTTTCAAAAGAATGTCACTGAAAATAATTTCAAGTGTATTTTTGTATAAAAGTGTTTTGGTTATCATAAGGCCGTCCGTATTTATTTGTGGGCGTGGTCTTATGAGATACCCTTCTTTTCAAAGGTTTTGGTAACATCATCATGATCTATACATTTAAAATTTTGAGTATCTCACGTTGGTTTATCAAGCCTGATCCGGGTATTTTTAATGCTCGTGTGAGATTCGAGTAGTTTCAGGTTTAGCTGAAGACGCTTGGAATTTCCAGAGGAGAGCTAGAGATCTTCATCATCGTATAGACATATTCTATTATCCGCTGCATCTACTTCATTTTTTTGTTGTTTGTTAGCATATGTAAGGGCAGATGTTATAACTGTCTAGACAGAATCTAAGTTCCTCTGATATTGTATTTTAAAATTTTCTGCTGTAAAGATTATTATTGAAATGATATATGTTATTCCATTCTTGTGAGATTCTATTCTGTCTTTATTTCTTTCTACCCTCAATGATATGCTTATTCATGCAATTTGGGTTGAACATGTGTGGTTTGTTGTTGATTCAGTAGGTATGGAAAATTGGGTCGCTACATTATACTTCAGCTATTATGCCCCATAAAGTGAAAAATTAGGGGCATCATTGCCGTAAAATTGATTAAAACCAAAATTGATAACTTCCAGTACAAAAAATCATAGCATCATTCAAATCCTGGGAGAAGATTTACTGCATAAATTTAAGAATGCTGAAAACTGTCGGCATTGATAACTCACAATATCAACATATCATATACTTACGAGATGCGATATTCCCAAAATTCCAATGGCGGATGCATGACTCAATGGATCACATACTAACGACATATGTTTCACATGCATTGCTTCATGTCAACGCTGCCTATTTCCAATATTGCATACAATTATAAAGTGATACCGCCTATTGTCAATGCCGAACGCCATAGCAATGCCATATATCGGTGGCATTGCCATAGTTTTCATAAAAGCCGTTTTATTTCTATTAAAAGCAATTTCTTTTTACCAACTTTTAATTTTTTATCAAATTTCTATTGGTTGAAAACAAACTTTACAAATCTCTTTTTAGAAAATTGCTGCAAATTTGTTTCATACTTCCAAAATCATCAATCAACTTTATTAATTAATACACTTATTTAATATTAATTTAAATGCTTTTCTAGGGTAATAAATTCATAGGAATTCATAATCTCCTGTAAAAAATCCTCAAAAATCCCTAAAAATCATAATTAATATACTTTCATATATAAAAATTTCAGGGCAAAAATAATTATTTATTTATTTTTATAATTAAAACCTGATATAAATACTATTTCCTTCTTAGGAAATTCATAAAATATTCGTTTTAATCTAGAAATTACAAAATTGAAAACCCATCTCCAAAACATTGTTTTTCCTACCATACCAGAAAATAATATTAATTGGAGATCAAAAACTTAGGTTTTACCCTTAAAACCTATTTAAATAATTTCTTCAAAATTCCATAAATCATTATTCCATCAAACAATGATTAAACATTCATAACTTAGCAAATAAATCAAGATAAATTCCAATAATACCCATAATCGAATTCAAACACTAAATAATAGAGATGTTTATTACTATTCAACTTAAGTTGGATGATGATATTGAGATTTGATGGAGTTTAGTTTCTCTAAGCATTACCCTTTGAATCCCTTGGTTTTCCATTTGATTTAGCTTCTCTCCCTTGATTAATAGCCGACCTCTCTATTGTTTTCTTTTGATCATTTGTAATTGTAAAAATGAGAAAATGAATGAGAGGGTGAGGGTTTAAGGGGTAAAAGAGAGATCTATTCCTATTTTCCCTTCTCAATCCTATGTCAAGTTTAAAACAATCTTATTACTTAATTAGTTAAGGCTTGTCCTTATTAATTATCAAATCTCATCCCTATGTCCTACTATATTATTCTATTTAATCTATCCAATTAAATTTTCTGAATTAAGCTAAACTAAAATTAAGGGTGTTACAGACGCCCCTCCTTAACGAATCTCGTCCTCGAAATTTAGTAAAGACCATGCAAAAAGTATATCAAACATGCCAAAAATTTGTAAAAACCCAAGCTAGTATATCCTACCAGCTATAAAGTCCATATAACAATTATAGAACATACCATCATAATAACTCAGGACTGGTATCCTTATTCATGTCCTCTATCTTCCAAGTACAGTCTTTCTCGTTGTCATTCCACTGGACTGTCAACAATCTAACTGTCTTATTTCTTAGCTTCTTCTCATCTCTCACTACAACACGAACTAGTTGCCTAACAAAAGTCAAATTTTGTTCTACTACTAGATTTTCCAAAGCAGTTGAAGCAATAATAGTCTCTGGATCATGCACATACTTTCTAAGACGAGAGAGGCGAAAATAATTTGGACTCTAGCCAAACTACTCGGTACATAAGTTTCCCGATCCCCTCTATAATAAGGAATGGTCCAACATATTTAGGTACCAGCTTCCTTGACTTTCTAAATTATACCACACCTTTCATTGGTGATACCTTAATGAAAAGACGGTCTCCAATTGAGAGCTCTAGATCCTTAGGCCTCTTATCGGCGTAAATTTTCTGCCTAGACTAAGCCTCCTTCATCCATGCTTGGATCAAGTCAACCTCTTTCATGGCTTCTCTCACCAAAACTGGACCAAGAACCAATTTGTCTTTGGTCTCTAGCAAATACGCTGGTATTTTCATGGCATTCTATGCAAAGCTTTGAAAGGCGCCATTCCTATACTAGTACGATAACTGTTATTATAAGAAAGCTCAATTAAGTGTAAACGGTCTTCCTATGACCTACCAAAATCTAGTACAAGCTCTCAACAAATCTCCAAGTAGCATATTAACTCTCCATGTCTGCCCATCCGTTCGTGGATGATAAGCGCCGCTCATCTGCAACTTGGTACCTAAAACCTCTTATAGATTTTTCACGAATTCACTAGTAAACAAAGTATCACTTTCACTGACTATAAAACTAGGAATCCCATTTAGTCTAACAATATTCTTCATAAACAATTTGCAAACACAAGTGCTACCCTATTCGACTTAATGGGGATGAAGTGTACGATTTTTCTCAGTCTATCTACTATAACCCAAGTACTTTCATTTCCCATTCAACCTTGGCAGCCCGTCAATAAAATCCACGGATATAGATTTCCAAACCGGTATATCTAAAGGCTGAAACAAACCACTTGACTATGATGCTCGACTTTCACTTGCTGGCAATTCGCACATTGCTTTACACATAAGCCTATATCCATTTTCATACCTTCCCGGAAAGAACTCCTCTTCATACCTTGATACATCTTAATTACTCCAAGTCGAATAGTAAACTTCGATCGATGACACTCCCTAAGAACTTTCCTCTTTAGGCCACCAACATCTGGAATGCACAATCGTCCCTTCTTTCTTAACCACTCATTTTGGTCAAAAATAAAATCCTTTAGATCATCAACCTCGGCACCGCCTTCCAATTTTCTAATCCTTTCAACTTACCATGAATCAATTTCTCTGCTTAGAAGTAATCCTTTCGATCAATATTGGTCGAACTTCTAAACATCAAAATATGGCGGTATTCTGACTAAAACTAGTAGGTGATCTTAAATGCACACTACAAGTCCTCTAAATAATTCCATTCTTCCAATATAACTAACACCACATTCTAGTGTTTTCTGCTATGTGCATCCGCAACTTTTTTCCTTTCCCCGGTGTATAATCAAAACTGAAATCATAAATTGCTAAATTCTCCAGCCATCTCTATCGTCTCATATTCAAAACCTTCTAAGAGAATAAATACCGTAAGGACTTATGATCCATATACAACTCAAATCTTTCTTTCAAAAGATAGTGTCTCCACACCTTCAAAGCAATGATTACAACTGCCAACTCCAAATGGTGAGTCGGATACCCAATTTCATACGGTCTGAGATGTTGAGAAGCGTAGACAATCACGTTACCTCTTTGCATCAACACAACTCGTAATCTGGTTCCATATGTATATGTATACACCACCAAATCTTGATTACCTTCTAGCACCACTAACATGGGTGCATCGGTTAATAAATGTTTTAACTTAAGGAATGCCTCCTTACATTTACTTGATTAAATAAACTTTACGTCCTTTCTAGTTAGTTTAGTCAAAGGCACTTCTATCCGTGAGAAATCCTTGATGAATCTCTGGTAATAGTCTGCTAATCCAAGAAAATTCCTTATCTCGGTCACTGTCTTTGGTATATTCCAATTATTTATAGCTTCAATCTAAGCTGGATCCATAGACAACCTTTTGATGAAATTATATAACCGAGAAACTTCACTTCTCCTTTCCAGAAATGACATTTCAAAAACTTCGTTTTAGTTGCTGCTACCTCAATGTCTCAAGTACTACTCTAAGATGAATCCTACAATCTCTTTTATCCTTAGAATGTATCAAAATGTCATCAACAAATACCAAAATGAACTTATCCAAGTGTTCTCGGAAAATTTGATTCATCAAGTCCACAAAGAAACAGCGCATTAGTCAATCCGAATGGCATTACTAACCACACGTACAAACCATATCTTATTCGAAACGCCCTCAAAGGAATATTGTCCTCTATTACCCTTAATTGATGGAACCCTGTTGCCAAATCCAACTGGAAAAATACTTTGGCTCCGCTCAACTGATTTAATAAATCATCAATTCTCAGCAAAGGAAACTTATTATTTTATCGTTTTCTTGTTCATTTACAATAATTTATACACAATCTTAAAGACCCGTCCACTTTGTTTACAAACACCACAGCCACTCTCCAAGATGAACTGCTTAGTCTAATAAAACTCTTTCCTTCTAAGTCCACCAGCTACACCTTTAACTCTTTCATCTCAGTAAATGTCATTCTACTAGTAATCTGCATACTCTCTTACAACAAAAACACGATTTACTTCATCTTCTACTTCCATTACACCCAACCAAGCATAAATTTCAAAATCTCGTATTCTCTACCGAGCATATAATTTGATTGCGGTTATTAGGGTGTCTTAATGGTATCTCCTTATCCAGGTAAAATATTCTAGGCTCATATCTACTCAACCAATCTATACCCAAAATGAGCCCAAAACCCGCAAAGTTAAATACAAACAAACTGAAGGCAAAGGCATGACCTAACAACTTAATCTCCAACTGATCACATCTCATACCAAGAGTTGCATACCCTCCGGTTGGATACAAAATCCTTAACGAAGTAACGGGGTATGATGGCTCTAATTCTATCTTATTTTCCAAACACTGATAGATAAAATAATGTGATGCACCTGCATTAACTGGTAAGCTATGAATCAAAAGCGCACCTTCCATCATAGGCTTTCCTTTCTCATCAGTTGTCAGTCTAGAAGATAATGGTTGCAAAGCAAAGACTTTTTCTTCTTCTGCCTTGGCTGCTTTTGGACATTATATTCTTATAATGCTCTATCTGATCGTATTTGAAAGACTTCACATTCTTCTTCTCCACAACCATCTTTCCATCACTAGATCGACGATCATTAGCATAGTGCTCATTTTTATCACACTTGTAATAGATAATATAAGCTTTCCGTTTCTTGGCAGCTCCACCTTTTTAACCCCCTTTCCTATGAAGAACTTCCTCTTCCTACCCTAAAAACTATGGATTTCCACCAACTTTTCCTTTCAAAAAGTTGAAAGCATTTCCTTATTCCTTATCACCATCTCCACCACTACATTACATGGATCTTGGAGATGTGGCATAGTCGACCTAGTAATCTCTGGCCTCAATCATCATATAAACTTCTCATTCCCCTTAATCAAAGTATTAATGGTTGCATATCCATACCTGGACAGCTCAACAACTTATTAGTATATTCCAGCACCGACATTTTCCCCTACTCCAATTCCATAAACTTCCTAAGCATGGTTCACTTAGCAATTTCAGATAAGTACCTCTCTTTAAATCTTCTATGATATTCAGCCTAAGTCAATTCCTCTTATGATACGCCTAAGATCACCTAGTTCAACTAATACAGTGCTGCTCCTTGCATATGCCTAGAAGCCAATCACCTTTTCTGCCCATCATTCAACCCTAAATAAGAAAAGTCCACTCACATTGCAATCACTAGATCTCTACTTTAATAGCATTATCAGTTCCAGCAAAAGCCTATCCTCCAAAACTAGTATAATCACGGTTCAACTTGGCATGATTATTGCCAATTGGCACCATGGGATTAGCTCACTCACATTAACAGGATTACCTCCAACCAAATTAGCCATTGCTCTAGCTTTCATCATATTAACAAGAACTGATACATAGTCCCTATATTTACTGGTGGGTTTCCAATACCTACATTGGCATTTGCATTTTGGTTAGCTTTGCTTACCGACCTTGGTTCCTTCTGGTATTAGGCGGAATGTTTCTATTGGTTGTAGTGCTTCCTCCAACTAGATTCACTCTTCCTGCTCCCATATTTTTTCTTTATCGTAATCTACATATGAGCCTTAATAAGATACAAAAGAACGGTCTAAGAGAGAAAGGAGAATAAAGGTAGGATCCATACTTGTATATACCAAATACAAATACGTTACTATAGCATTTTTCTATACCATTATCCTATTCTCTGATTCATTAGATTATATTTTCAAAATTTCATTAATCTTTTAAATTTTACATAAACCTATGCTCTGATACCAAGTTATAGCATCCCTTATTTTGAGGCTCAAAACTATGTGCTACAAATGTTATAGTCGTCCATAGTATTAATTTTCAATGATAAAATGTGGCTATGTTAAACAGAAGCACATAAATACAAAAAATTTCAAAAACAATTTAGTAAAAAGTTTTCATCTTATTTCACAATTAAGATTTCATATTCATTACATGATCACATTCAATCCCATATTTAGCGAAAATATATGTAACATCCCGCCTTTTCGCACACTTTAAATAAACACACGTGCCAATTAAAACCATACGGAAGGGCGGATTGTTATGGAGTAAATAAGAAAACCAAGAAAGAAATAAAACAAAACAGAATCTCACAGCCGAAGGAAAAAACATAATAATCAAATATACAGTTCATGAAGCTGTTTTTCCCAATATTTTATTATACTCTAATATATATCAGAGTTATACATACCATAGAATATCAATAATGCAGCGGAATACAATAGTGCAGTGGAATAATATAGTAGATAATAGTACTACAAATCTTCGTCTTTGTCCTCCAGAATAAAATCTTCAAATCCTGAAACGCAGATAATAGTACTACAAATCTTCGTCTTTGTCCTTCAGAATAAAATCTTCAAATCCTGAAATGCTCGGACTGATCCGAGCGAATTGAAAAGACAAAACACTCGAGTCAGAACTAAAAGATCTTATGTAAGTTAAATCAACAGAAATAAATATGAGTCCAGTAACTCAAGAGATGCTCGGGATTTACATCTCTTAAGGATCCGTTAAAATATTTACTATGTAGTATATTTCGCCATTATAATAGTGTCTATTAGTAAAATAAACTTACTTTAAAGTAGCGTTAAGGGGTTTCCCATATAGCCCTTAACACATAATATATTCTCATAGTCTATACAATACCATAATCTCCCCCGTACTAGGCGTCGTCAGAGGGCACTCCATAGGTATGGTACGAAACAAAATCGTATAAGGTGTGCCAGGGTAGGTGACACGGCATAACTAGGCAATGTCAGGGTAGATATACCAATTGCTATCCGGGCTGGTGGTAACGCATAGCAGCTACTACCGCCCACCTCGAACAACACCCCTAAAATCAAAAATCAAAAGTGACCACCGAATCAAACCAAAATTCAGAGTATAATATCGAAGGAGAGCGTCAGATCAGAGGAATGGCCTCATTGACCCGAGAATCGCTCCTGTTTTAGCCACCTTATGCCAACTCACGGGAGTCGGGTCCATGTATTTACCTCAAAGGAACGCCGCCGCCATCCTACTTCATTCTGGAATCTCCACTGCATACACGGTTGTTAAGGTGGTTTTCGGAGTTGGCAGAGAGTATGACAACTTCCAATCCCGTTCTTTTCAACAACCAAACGTTATTATAACACCGCGATCTTTTTCAAAATAGTTTATACTTTAAAACCAGAATATAACATCCCTTTTCAAAACCATATAAATACGATATCATTTCCCCTTTTACGACCAAATCAATATGATATCATTTCAAATATATCCTTTTCTAAAACCATACCACTTTAAAATTTATAATATCTCGAAACCATATATTTGAATTATAACTCTTCAAAACATAATACTTTGAAATCCATAGCTTTAAACCATAACTTCCAAAAATTTAAATGCTTTGGATATTAAATTACTTTATATAATAAAATAGCTTCTTTAATTCCATAAATAAATTCCAAATTCAAATTTGAACCTCCAAATAAACCATTCCAAATTTCCATATATTTCAAAGCTTTAAGTATTCCACCATTTCAAAACTAATTCTTTGATAATTCCATATATATCAAATTCAATTGCTATTATTTAGATTTGAAACGTTTACTTAATAAATCCCATATAATTTAAGTAAAACTTTTAACTTCAAACAACTGGATATTCTTCCAATTTATTTAACTTGATAAGTTCATTTGTCTCAACTTTATATTCATTTAAATTACTTTAAACCAAATCAAGTTATAAGAGTCATATCCATTTAAAATCTCCATTTTTATTTAAATTCCAAATCAAAATTTATTCATGTTCAATTCTTAAATAATTCATTTTAAACCAATTTCATTTTTATCTCCCAACTTAAATTTCATTTAAGTCAATTAAAAACTCTATATATACAATATATCGAATAGGTAATAAACCATAGAATACAACAATCAAACTCCGTTATTAAACTCATTTTTATTAATCAATTTTATACATAGCTTAAAGTCAAGGATTTAACTACATATATAAAATAATATTTATATAACATCAAATTTTAATATTTATTAAACTGTATATTCCTTTCCAAAACCAAAAAACATCATTTCAAAATATTATATATATATATACCGCGGTGCCTGCATATAATTTTCTATCCGATGGTCAAGTCATACGGATATTTATCATTTCAATCCGTAATTTAAAATAAAAATTACAGTTATATATCATTTCAAACCGTAATCCCGATAAGATAAGAATGCATAATAACTTACAGTTTATACAATATAGAACACATCATCCATTCACCAAATATCAATCATCAACCATTTATTACAATCATCATCCAATTTAAAAAAAACATCAATATAGAGCATACAAAATATAATAGGTATCAACGAACATTTTATATTCAATAATAAATTAATAACTGTTTAACTGGCAATTTATATGCAATAATAAAGAAATTTTAACTGGAAATTTATATGCAATAATAAAATTAAATAACAATTTAACTTAAATAAATGCAATCTAACTGAGATGATGATTAAATATATGCCCAAACAATCAAAGATAAATTTTAAATCTCATCAAAATTAATTTAACAAACATAAGAAATTTTAGAAGTTGTGAGTGGGTTAAAGCACTCAACTTTTGAATTAAAATTGAATTTAAATTCAATTTAAACTCAAAAATTTGACAGTCTCCAAATTCATCCAAACAAACGCCAAAATGTCCAAAATTTTATTAGGATCCTAACGAAAAAATCGCGTATGAAACGGAGTTCGTATGTGAGAGTTATCGCGATTATTGTGATTGAAATTCAAATTTTAAAAATAAAAAAGGAGAACACAATCACCTCCACCAAAATAGAAGCCACGTCACCCTTTTTTTCACGCAACAGCAAAACGCGCATGCACTCTCCCGTGACAACCAAACCCAATTTCATCACGTTGGACCAACCACGGACGCCACTACACGCCGCTACCGGCCACGTCACCACCACCCACGTACCCGCCTCGCTCGTCTCTACACACGGCCTTGACGTCGCAGTCCTCCGTTGCCACATAGGACGTGCGCCGCCACCCACGGATAGGGGTTTTAAACCCTAAAACGCGAAATTCCAATGCCTCAACCACCAATTGAGTCTGCAACCACCACCAAACGACTTCTCTTGACGAGATCTACAATACCCAGAAACCGATTTCCTAATTGTCGCCCCAAACAAAAACGCCCTAATTGCCTTTAACCGCGATTTCCGATCAATCCGGTCACTATCTTGAAAAACGAACAACAAATGTAGGTTCTTATCAATGAGATCGTCGATATATATTTTTTTCAAATTTTTCTGAGGATTTTGAATTTTTAAAGTTTGATTTTTGAATTGAAATCTAAATTGGATAAATTAGGGTTTACAGCCATTGAGGGAGAGGAGCACCGAAGTTTCTGTACGCATAGAAATGAGGAATATAGGCTGCTAGGTTTATAGTTGGATATTTATAGAGAAAGTTGAAATAGAATGGATCAAATCTATTAGATATACACGCTAACTACAAAGTGGCCCAAAAAACCCGTTCTGACTCCGGAACGAAATTGGGTCAACCCATATATCAAAATAGATGTTTTAAAATATTTTAAACGCGATGGAAAAAGTTTCACGTCCAAATTACATCGTATGGAGAAGTGATGACAAAATCAAATTATTTCAAATTGATTTCAATTTCATTAATTTCAAGGCGTTTCGAGTCCGTACGATCAAACGACAAGTCCGATCGCTACGAAACTTGAAATGCTACAATAATTCACCGTTACGGATCGATGAAACTAGTTTCATCGAAATCCGAGTTAGTGGCCAAAATGACTATTTTTACAGTTAAATAATTAAATTAAAAATTAATTAATTAAATCAACCTTGAATTTCAATCCTATAATTGACAATTCTTGTCATTTTTAATTCCTTAAACATTTATACTAATTTAACAAATTTCACTATCGATTTAAAATTTATTAATTCCTCAGTTTCCTTAAATTCAACAATTATAAATTAAATTTCCAAAATTCTATTTAATTAAATCAATCAAAAATTATTCCATTCATTATTATTAAATAGATGGCATAAATACTGGATTTAAAACTATTACATAATTTTCTCATATTATCTTTATTTCAAATTGCAAAACCTTTAATTTCTATTGCTATAAAATTTACACTTATTATAATTTGGATTTCAATGGATTGATTTGTTTCAACCCAAAACTTTTATTAAGTTCATTACTATTCTATAAACATAGTTACCTTGTTTTCTTTCCATTCATTCCTATAACTTTATTTCCTTCAACCCAATATTATAATCATTCACAGAGCATTGATTATATTCAATGACCATTTATTAAAATTAAAATTCATTGGATTAATTCAGTGCTTACATTTGTTTTCATCTATTCAATTCATAGCTAAGTATAAAATCTACATATTTTCCATTAATTTGCATTCCATTTGATTTATAAATAATTACCTTAGTTAACCTTAACGTAGTACTAGATTAAAATTTTCATTGGTTACATCCTATTGAACTAACATTCTCCGATTACCAAATAAATCTACATTAAATTGCACTATATAAGTAAATTAACTTCAATTGATTTCAAACTAAATTTTACGAACTAAATAAATAGGTAACTTATAACCATTGTTACCCTTAACTTTTGATTACATTTAGAAGTTCATTTATTACAACAAATGTTCCAATAGGCTATATATAATTCTAATTTCATCTTTTATTTGTGTTGATTATTTCATTTTCATTATGCTGAAATTAAGTCACTTATACTCATTTAATATCCCGATTCATTTATTCATCTTGGTTTCAATCCTTTATTAAATCAATTGCCATCTTATGCAAATATTTAACATTTCTATTGATTTTACATTCAAAATTTTCATTTATTATCTTAACTTACATAAGGCAATGCTTAATTACATTTAATTGCTATTGATTAAATACATTGGTAACGAACAATGGTTGTCACCACTTTACAATTTATAACATTTGTAAATTTATTCTTTACAAACAATTATTACAACAACTCTCATTAAAATAATTTATTCCATTTTCATCCATTACACATTAATTTATTACCTTTTACATCCCACTATAAATCAATGCACCCATTAATGCCACACATATTATAATTCCTTACACAATACTGATCTTATTTAATTACCATTAACTATCTATTTTGTACAATAATTAAATGTTTACATTTGCTATTTATATTTAATTTTATAACCAAGCATAGCATGTTTAAATACAATGAATTGGAGTTTCATTAAGATTGTTGACAATTAACTTGTATTAACATTGTTTCATTTTAATTTAGTTATTATTCCTTTTTTTTTACAAATTTCTATTTCTTTCAATATTAACTCATAAAATATTATTAATTTAACAAATTTTTAAACAACGAAAATTTATGGGTCGTTACACTCTCCCCCACTCAAAACTTTTTGTCCCCGAAAAGGGAAAAAGAAGGGAAAAGAAGAAATTGAGTAGTCAATACATCTTATTCAAATTATTAATTTTACAAACCAATAAATTTACCAAGTTTAATACTTTACATAAAATATATCTATTTATAAATATTAAGTCTTTTTATACTCACATTAATGAAGTTTGGAAAACATTTTTTTTTCAAAATTTTCCTATGTCCAAAATTTACGAAAAATTTCAGCAGAGTCTTCTTTGTACGGAGAGGCTCGGGAGAAATTATAATATCAAATATAATAATATACAAAATATATTTACCAAAATAATATATATCCCAACCCGGGAAAACAATATAATAACGCTATAACCGTAATCCGAAAACGTACCTATTTGTCGGGCAATTAACGCTTATTTTATGAAATCAAAAGCAGTAGCAATTGTTTCCATAACCTGCATTTCACTTATATATCCAAAAAGGTTAAAAATTATATAAAATGAAATATTATTTTTGTTTCATCCACTAACAAACAAAGCAATGCTAAACACAACAATCACTTGCAATCACAACATACAACCATCATACAGAATCAACATAATCAATCATTCGTTCATATCAAACAAAACAAATAGTTGTTTGGGTTCAACTTTAAATTGCACAGAATGGAAAATAAACTACTTAGTGCACCATTTACTCAACAGTCTTAGATGGAACTAAATAGATTATTTACTCATCCAAATAATTTTAGAGTATCTTTGCCCAAACAACTATAAGCCAAGCAAACAACAATTCCACCCAATAGATTAACTTCATTTTTATTAATTTCATTCATATAATAATTTATCTTTTTAATTTTCATTTTTTTCCTTACAGTTTCATTTAGTTTTATTCATTTCTAACAAAATCTCATTTCACTTATTCATAACATGAAATTTTCTTTTACTATATTACATTCATGTATTCACTGCTTAATTTCATGTTCTTAAGTTTATAATCTTTTATTTATATTACTTATCTTTCTATTATATATTTTTTATTACGAATAACTTCACATTTACTTGAGTCTATAATTACTTACTTAAGTATATAACAATTATAACCTCAATTCTTATTAATAAAAGCAATTTATTGAACACTTTCATTTAATACTTTTACTTGTACAATTTCCATTACATTTTCTTATTAACCATTCCAACTTTTAATATTTGGTAAGTTATATATGTGCTTTTTAAGAATGAAATTGAAAATTACACAAGTTTAACTTATTTCTTTTAATTAATTAAATGTTCAATAATTATATTCTTTATCTAACAGGTTACAATTTCAAATTTCCTTTAATACCGTTTATAATTTAGCATTAAATCTCTTATTTAATTAGAGGTTCCAATTTATAAATTAGTTATATTCCATTTTACTACCTTTAATCGAAACTATTAATTAACGAAAACTTTAAGAATTTAAATACCGGGGTTTTTCTTTTCTTTTCTTTTTCAAAATTATTTTCAAATAACTGATAAACATATGCTTGCAATTTATATATCCCATTATATTTAAAACAATTTAATATTTATAATTGTTTATCAAAATCTCTAGTAAAACTACTACCGTGGCCTTCCCACTTCAAAACTCGAAAATGAATGTCGATGATGCGGCCGCCATCACCGAAATTATTTTCCAGCGATGGAGTGGGGAGTACAGAACTTATTTTTCCAAAATCTTCTTTAAAACAATTCTTCCAAGTTATATTGAAATATTTATATCAGAAAATACTTTAAACTATTATTATTATATTTCAAAATCATTCAAAGGAAATTTTCAAAAGCCCGAAACTTAAGTTCTAAATTTCCAATTTTCATTTATTTTATTTTCAATCTTATTTCAACTATTATTTATAAATTTTATTACCTAACAACCAATATAATTCAACCAAATATAAACTTTATAAAATTTACTTCGTATATATAGAAAATACAATAGGCAAAATTATTTCATTCACCAATATTAAAACCAAATATTATGTCGGTCTGTCATATTAAGTGTTTAGAAATCCCTATTGATGTTATAGCGTCCCATGCACCAACCAGATATTTATAAATACAAAACAGAACAAATTAACACAATATTAAAACCTTTTAATAACACAAACAAGTATGTTCTCCCATATATATACTCAGCGACTCCCATAGGGTATTACTAACCTATTAATAAAGAGTCAGACCCTACAAAGCTAAGATTTATCACTAAACCAAAGCTCTGATACCAGATATAACGGGCCCGCCTAGAGCCCCTATCATGCTGCACCCTCCAAGTGCAATGGCAGACACACGTGCCAATTCAAACCATACTGAAGGGCGAATTGTTATGGAGTAAATAAGCAAACCAAGAAAGAAATAAAACAAAGCAGAATCTCACAGCCGAAGGAAAAAACATAATAATCAAATATACAGTTCATGAAGCTGTTTTTCACAATATTTTGTTATACTTACAATATATATCAGAGTTATACATACCATAGAATATCACGGAATACAATAGTGTGGTGGAATAATATAGTAGATAATAGTACTACAAATCTTCGTCTTTGTCCTCTAGAATAAAATCTTCAAATCCTGAAACGCTCGGACTGATCCGCGCGAATTGAAAAGACAAAACACTCGAGTCAGAACTAAAAGATCTTATGTAAGTTAAATCAACAGAAATAAATATGAGTGCAGTAACTCAAAAGATGCTCGAGATTTACATCTCTTAAGGATCCGTTAAACTATTTACTATGTAGTATATTTCGCTATTATAATAGTGTCTATTAGTAAAATAAACTTACTTTAAAATAGCGTTAAGGGGTTTCCCATATAGCCCTTAACACATAATATATTCTCATAGTCTATACAGTACCATAATCTCCCCCGTACTAGGCGTCGTCAGAGGGCACTCCATAGGTATGGTACGAAACAAAATCGTATAAGGTGCGCTAGGGTAGGTGACACGGCACAACTAGGCAATGTCAGGGTAGATATACCAATTGCTATCCGGGCTGGTGGTAACGCATAGCAGCTACTACCTCCCACCTCGAACAACACCCCTAAAATCAAAAATCAAAAGTGGCCACCGAATCAATCCAAAAGTCAGAGTATAATATCGAAGGAGTGTGTCCGATCAGAGGAATGGCCTCATCGACCAGAGAATCACTCCTGTTTTAGCCACCCTATGCCAACTCACGAGAGTCGGGTCCATGTATTTACCTCATAGGAACGCGGCCGCCATCCTACTTCATTCTGGAATCTCCACCGCGTACACGTTGTTAAGGTGGTTTTCGGAGTTGGCAGAGAGTATGACAACTTCCAATCCCGGTCTTTTCAACAACCAAACGTTATTATAACACCGCGGTCTTTTTCAAAATATTTTATACTTTAAAACCATAATATAATATCCCTTTTCAAAACCATATAAATACGATATCATTTCCCCTTTTACGACCAAATCAATATGATATCATTTCAAATATATCCTTTTCTAAAACCATACCACTTTAAAATTTATAATATCTCGAAACCATATATTTGAATTATAACTCTTCAAAACATAATACTTCGAAATCCATAGCTTTAAACCATAACTTCTGAAAACTTAAATGGTTTGGATATTAAATTACTTTATATAATAAAATAGCTTCTTTAATTCCATAAATAAATTCCAAATTCAAATTTGAACCTCCAAATAAACCATTTCAAATTTCCATATATTTCAAAGCTTTAAGTATTCCACCATTTCAAAACTAATTCTTCGATAATTCCATATATATCAAATTCAATTGCTATTATTTAGATTTGAAACGTTTACTTAATAAATCCCATATAATTTAAGTAAAACTTTTAACTTCAAACAACTGGATATTCTTCCAATTTATTTAACTTGATAAGTTCATTTGTCTCAACTTTATATTCATTTAAATTACTTTAAACCAAATCAAGTTATAAGAGTCATATCCATTTAAAATCTCCATTTTTATTTAAATTCCAAATCAAAATTTATTCAAGTTCAATTCTTAAATAATTCATTTTAAACCAATTTCATTTTTATCTCCCAACTTAAATTTCATTTAAGTCAATTAAAAACTCTATATATACAATATATCAAATAGGTAATAAACCATAGAATACAACAATCAAACTCCATTATTAAACTCATTTTTATTAATCAATTTTATATATAGCTTAAAGTCAAGGATTTAACTACATATATAAAATAATATTTATATAACATCAAAATTTAATATTTATTAAACTGTATATTCCTTTCCAAAACCAAAAAAAATCATTCCAAAATATTATACATACATACATACATACATACATACATATATGTATGTATGTATGTATAATATATATATATACATACATACCGCGGTGCCTGTATGTAATTTTATATCCTATGTCAAGTGATACGGATATTTATCATTTCAATCCGTAATTTAAAATAAAAATTACGGTTATACATCATTTCAAACCGTAATCCCGATAAGATAAGAATGCATAATAACTTGCAGTTTATACAATATAGAACGCATCATCCATTCACCAAATATCAATCATCAACCATTTATTACAATCATCATCCAATTTAAAAAAAACAGCAATATAGAGCATATAAAATATAACAGGTATCAACGAACAAATTATGTTCAATAATAAATTAATAACTGTTTAACTGGCAGTTTATATACAATAATAAATAAAATTTAACTGTCAATTTATATGCAATAATAAAATTAAATAACAATTTAATTTAAATAAATGCAATCTAACTGAGATGATGATTAAATATATGCCCAAACAATCATAGTTAAATTTTAAATCTCATCAAAATTAATTTAACAAACATAACAAAATTTAGAAGTTGTGCGTGGGTTAAAACACTCACCTTTTGAATTTAAATTGAATTTAAATTCAATTTAAAACCAAAAATTTGACGGTCTTCAAATTCATTGTTCGTCGACGGAAAGTCTATCGGTTTAGAAAACTATCGAACGAATTTTGAAATAAAACTTATACCGCAAGCGCACGGTGTACGAATGTAGCACGTGGCGAATACGGGTCGATCCGCAGGGAATTGATGATTTTTAAAATTCTATTCAATCAAATTATACCAAAGTCGAGAGAGTGATTAACTAAAAAGAAAGAAAAATGACAAAAGAAAATAGATAAAAAATATGAGAGTGTTAAGACAATTTAGAGGCAATTCCACTCTCTAGATCACATAAATCAATAAAAATGAAGTTATGATCTCTCTTTTCTTGTCATTAGTGAATTAGTTGATGTGCTTATCATAAGTATGGTATATTTGTGCTATTAATTAGCTCAATATAAAACATCAAACTATAACACAACCACTAATACACATTTAACTCTCATGAAATATGACAACAAAGTTGAAATAAAAATCTATTTTAAGAATAGCCCATTAACTATTGTTTAGAAATATAGGCTATCAAATTTCAATTTCAACATTCACTTCTTTGCCATAATCATATTTAGATGAAGAGGTAATTTGTGTTTTGTTTGTTTAAGCATAGCCTATTTGTTATGAACAACATAGACTATCAAATTCAAAGCTAAACAACATCATTAAACCACTTCAATCATTCTCATTAAGCACAAAAAGAGAGCATAAACATCAAAATGTTGGATCTACATACTAGAGAGCTTCATTACCCCTAAATTGAAGGGATTAAGCTCTCATATTTGTTATCATATGAACAAATGTAGCTTGCAACATGAGATAAAAAGAAAAGGAAAAGAGAGCAAAGTGAAATGGAAAACTATTCTAATTGCATAAAGGAAAATCTACACTACTTGCATAAAAGGAAATGAATATGTAATTAAAAAGAAACAATAATTAACATTGCATAAAAGAAAAGAATTACATAAGAGAAGAAATGGCTAAGTAGCCATGGAAAGAAAGAGAGCTTTCTTTTATTTTCTAAACTAAAACTAACTAACTAAGAGAAGGAGGCCTAAGAGAGACTAAGAGAGGAGATGGCTACATGAAACATAAGGGGTATTTATACAAGTTAGAAACCCTAATGCATATTTTTGGGGAATACCCAAAATGCCCTTGGAGGAAGTGTGGTGGCCAAGTTATCATTAGCTTTAATAATCCCCCACTTAAATGTACATGAAGCTTTAAATGTCTTTTAGCATGTGCATTAGCCTTTAATTTGTACATTAAGGTAGTGGGTAGGTGGGGTCCTCCATTATCTTCACTTTGAATTATTTCCCTCTTCATTCCTTTATATTCTTTGTGCATGCATATTCCTTCATGAAACCACTCCTATTTGAGACCATTTTCCTACAAAAATATATATAAATTTCCAATCAATTTTTCTCAAAGAAATATATGCACTTAAATGACCGTTTTGCCCCTATATGAAGATGAATATGTGAAAATTTGGAATTAATATGAATTTTGGTTAAAACAAGTTAAAATACCCAATATGATCATTTATTTAATTTAAATGGAATAAATATGGTGGTAAAAATATGCACATTTACGTGCACATCATTCATCCAAACCAATGCCAAAATGTCTGGAATTATTACGATCCTAATAAAAAAAATCGCTTGTGAAACGGAGTTCGTATGTGAGAGTTATCGCGATTATTGTGATTGAAATTCAAATTTTAAAATTAAAAAGGAGAACACAATCACCTCCACCAAAACAGAAGCCACGTCACCCTTTTTTTTTCACGCAACAGTAAAATGCGCACGCACTCTCCCATGACAACAGAACCCAACTTCATCATGTTTGACCAACCACGGCCGCCACTACACGCCGCTACCGGCCTCGTTACCACCGCCCACATACCCACCTCGCTCGCCTCTACACACGGCCTCGACGTCGCAGTCCTCCGTCGCCATATAGGACGTGCGCCGCCACCCGCGGTTAGGGGTTTTAAACCCTAAAACACGAAATTACATTGCCTCAACCACCAATTGAGTCTGCGATCACCACCAAACGACTTCCCCTGACTAGATCTACAATACCCAGAAACCGATTTCCCAATTGTCGCCCTAGACAAAAACGCCCAAATCGCCTTTGACCACTATTTATGATCAATCTGGTCACTATCTCGAAAAACGAACAACAGATCTAAGTTCGTATCAATGAGATCTTTGATATATATTTTTTTTCAAATTTTTCTGAGGAGTTTGAATTTTTAATGTTTGATTTTTGAATTGAAATCTGAATTGGATAAATTAGGGTTTACAGCCATTGAGGGAGAAGATCACAGAAGTTTCTGTACGTATAGGAATGAGGAATAGAGGCTGCTAGGGTTTATAGCTGGATATTTATAGAGAAAGTTGAAGTAGAATGGATCTGATCTATTAGATATACGTGCTAACAACAAAGTGGCCCTAAAAGCCCGTTCCGACTCCAGAACGAAATTGGGTCAACCTATATATCAAAATAGTTGTTATAAAATATTTTAAATGCGATAGAAAAAGTTTCACGTCCAAATTCCATCGTATGGAGAGTTATGACAAAATCAAATTATTTCAAATTGATTTCAATTGATTTCAATTTCATTAATTTCAAGACGTTTCGAGTCCGTACGATCAAATGACAAGTCTGGTCGCTAGAAACTTGAAATCCTACAGTAATTCACCATTACGGATCTGATGAAACTGATTCCGTCGAAATTCGAGTTAGTGGCCAAAATGGCTATTTTTACAGTTAATTAAATAAATTAAAAATTAATTAATTAAATCAACCTTCAATTTCAATCCATAATTGACAATTCTTGTCATTTTTAATTTCTTAAACATTTATACTAATTTAACAAATTTAACTGCCGATTTAAAATTTATTAATTCTACAGTTTCCTTAAATTCAACAATTATAAATTAAATTTCCAAAATTCTATTTAATTAAATCAATCAAAAATTATTCCATTCATTATTGTCAAATAGATGGCTTAAATATTGGATTTAAAAATATTACATAAATTTTCTCATATTATCTTTATTTCAAATTGCATAACCTTTAATTTCAATTGCTACAAAATTTACACTTATTATAATTTGGATTTCAATGGATTGATTTGTTTCAACCCAAAACTTTTATTAAGTTCAATACTATTTTATAAACTTAGTTACCTTGTTTTCTTTCCATTCATTCCTATAACTTTATTTCCTTCAACCCAATATTATAATCATTCACAGAGCATTGATTATATTCAATGACCATTTATTAAAATTTAAATTCATTGAATTAATTCAGTGCTTACATTTGTTTTCATCTATTCAACTCGTAGCTAAGTATAAAATCTACATATTTTCCATTGATTTGCATTCCATTTGATTTATAAATAATTACCTTAGTTAACCTTAACGTAGTATTCGATTAAATTTTCATTGGTTACATCCTATTGAATTAACATTCTCTGATTACCAAATAAATCTACATTAAGTTGCACTATATAAGTAAATTAACTTCAATTGATTTCAAACTAAATTTTATGAATTAAATAAATAGGTAACTTATAACCATTCTTACCCTTAACTTTTGATTACATTTAAAAGTTCATTAATTACAACAAATGTTCCAATAGGCTATATATAATTCTAATTTCATCTTTTATTTGTGTTAACTATTTTATTTTCATTATGCTGAAATTAAGTCACTTATACTTATTTAATATCCCAATTTATTTATTTATCTTGGTTTCAATCCTTTATTAAATCAATTGCCATCTTATGCATATATTTAACATTTTTATTGATTTTACATTCAAAATTTTCAGTTATTATCTTAACTTACATAAGGCAATGTTTAATTACATTTAATTGCTATTGATTAAATACATTGGTAACGAACAATAGTTGTCACCATTATACAATTTATATCATTCTTAAATTTATTCTTTACAAACAATTATTAGAACAACTCTCATTAAAATACATTTATTCCATTTTCATCCGTTACACATTAATTTATTACCTTTTACATCCCACTATAAATTAGTGCACCCATTAATACCACATATATTATAATTCCTTACAATATACTGATCTTATTTAATTACCACTAACTATCTATTTTTTACAATAATTAAATGTTTACATTTGTTACTTATATTTAATTTTATAACCAAGGATAGCATGTTTAAATACAATGAATTGGAGTTTCATTAAGATTGTTGACAATTAACTTGTATTAACATTGTTTCATTTAAATTTAGTTAATATTCCTTTTTTTGTACAAATTTCTATTTCTTTCAATATTAACCCATAAAATATTATTAAATTAACAAACTTTTAAATATCAAAAATTTATGGGTCGTTACAATATAATTATTACAAAATACTCTAAGAGTTACATATGAAGATGCTTCTTGGTTGATTAGAGTATACCGTTGATTTATAGTTATGATTTCTATCATTACATCCATTCCTACGAAATAAACTACGCAGCAGAATAAATAAAATGCTTGATATAGGTAGCTTGCCTCATGCACGTTTCCGAAATCCTGTTTGTCTAATGAAAAACCTAAAATCCCTTACTCCTGACCTTCTTAAAGGAGTATCCAAGCGTTTAAGGGAAAAAACAAAAAATTTATGCCAGACAAACTGTTTGGTGTGAATAATAACTTAATATCTCCAACCAAAATAGATATCTTGTGAGACCATGCCTTAAGTGGAACAGGTTTTCCCCTAGTTAACCAAAAAAATAGATTAACACTATGAATGGAGTACGAAAGCACCAGCCCTGTTCTTATAGAGAAATAATTTAGAAAATAAATGTAACGAGAGCGAAAATAGTAAAAAGACAAGAAAATTTTTATAGTAGTTCGGCTGTTAATGAAGCCTTCGTCCACTTTATAACTTTCTATTAACTAGCTACTATTACAAGTTGCATTGGACTACAATATGATTGAATCTTCTAAGTAAGATCAAGTCGGAAGTACAAGAGCTCACTGGAGAGCAACAGTGGACCCTTAGATGACTATTGTACTGGAAGAGAAGTGTAAAGAATAATATCTATAGAGTTCCAGCAGCCTTAGATGACTATAGGGGCTGGAAAGCACTTGGTGCAAAGCTGCTTTGCTAGTAGCCTGTACTCATCATGATAAAGGAGTTTAGAAAGTTTAAAGGCAACCCAAGCTAAAATGATGGATTACTAGCAATCCATAGGTTATGGATAGCTAGAGATTCATGTACTTAGTTTGTTTTTTAGAGATCTCTTTTTGGATGTCTTCCTATCTTCTATTTGAGTGCCTTATCCAAATATCAAGTCATTTGGAGTTTGTTAAATCATCCGTCTTCTTGGGTCATCTGGTCTAGAAGAATCATCCATAAATCACTCAAAACTTAGCGAAATCGGACGAAACTTTGCAGGTACACTTTAAAGGGTATGTGGGACCTAAACTATGAATTTCAAGTGGTGGGTACCAACCTACATTGGTTGCCAACGATCCATCAAATCTTCTCCAATCATGCTCATTTTTTTGTAAACCTTCTATTGTGTATTCTAAATTTTCTCCCCAAATGTCAAGTCAATTCGATTCTGCATGAGTTCCCTAGGTCATGTTTAAGCAAGCTTCTTTGGTCGAAATGCGGGTAAACAAAAGCTTGAATCAGATGAGTTCTGCTTCTTAAACTACGCTACTTGGAATGTTATGATACTTGGCAAGTATTCTTAGAAGAGATAGTATATCATGATGTAATAGTTTAGGGTGACTCGTGAAGCATCCCTATGGATTGCTAGCGATCCATAGGTGATGAATTGCTTGCAATCCGTAGGTTATTGATTGCTAGCGATCCATCTGCATAGCTTATTTTTCGCTAATTTTCCGTAGTGCTATTGGCTTGTTCTTTTGGATGCTTTATTCAAGTTTCAAGTAATTCTGGCATAGTCTGCATGATCTAACTCCTATTGAATTTTGTTGGGTTAAAAATCCAGTTGACACCCCCATCAGTATCTTAACCAAAAAGTATCAACCATCCACTGTGCATCTTATATCACAATGATTAAAACATAAAAAATAAACATTTACATTCATGCAACATGCAGTGGAATGCACATCCTAATTTATTTTACTATCCATCTTAATTTCATTTGATTATCTGTCTTAACTTCAAATGACTGACCTCTTATATTTATGTGGACTACCCATCTCACATATAAACATTATATGAATTATCTATCCCCTGCCATATGGACTACCCATCACACATGGTTTTACTATTTGAGTTATATGGACTATCCTTCACATATGTTCCATTTATTTAAAATGATGTGGACTATTCATCACACATCTCATAGTATTCCTAGGATGACCATGGAACCTTCATTAACCATACAGAGACTATCCATCTCTGGTATATTGTAAATGTAACATCCCTAATTTTTTACGATATTATTTATAAAATTTAATTAGATAAATTAAATAGAATAATGATGATAAGTGGATTGAGATTTGAATAAACTATATAAAGAGTCGTGCTTAATGGTTAAATAAATGGGCTGAATAAGGTTAGTAAACTAATTAAATTACACATGATCATATTAGTAAAATAACCTATTCATTTTAAACGGCTATGAGCTTTTGTAACTATCCATTCATGTTCATTTTTTTCAAATATAAAATAAACGTAAAAACCCTAGGAGCCGGCCATTAAAAAGGAGGAAAAAAGGAAGATTATAATTTTGAAATAAGGATAAAAGCTAGGGAGGAATAAGCAACAACAAATCTCAAATTCCAATCAAAATCTAAGGTGAATAATAATTTCATGCCATCTCTATTTTATTCTATGATTATATTTTTTCGTATTTATGATTGAATTTGTTTTTATGATGCTATGGATAATGATATGCTTGAACTACATTATGTTTGATTTAACTTAATTCAATTGCATATGAATTAGCATGGTTTTAGGGTATAATAGAGAGTTTATGATTTTATAATGGCATGGAAATTTTTTGTGTTAAGCAAATTATGATTTTAGATATGGTTTTTGATTTTCAAAATTTTCCGAACTGTGGAAAATTGATTATGAATTCCAAAAGGAAAATATGATACAATTGGGTTTAAAATTTATTTTGCGTATTTCAAGAAGAAATTGGGTTTGAAATTTTAATATGTTTTATTACATGATAAAATTGAGTTCCTTTGATTTTTGGGAATTTTTCCCAATTTATTTACTAGGGAATAAATTATTTCAAGAGAGGGACTTATTTGCAAATACCGACTTTGTTAATGAAAGGGCTTAAAGGTTAAAATTTCTTTGATTTAGATATGGTTAAATGCGGCAGTTATAATTGTAAAGTATTTGAAAAGGTTTAAAGTAACCAACTAAGGAATTATAATAGGCATGTTAGTTATAAAGTAATTACCATACATTGCTACAAATCAGTGTTTTAGAAAAAGGTTGTTCTGCCTAATTCAGAGGCACCTTTCAACTCCTTTACCTCCGCATCAGCCCAGTCGAAACTATTAGAGATGAAACCACTGTACATGGTATCAATGATATTGGTACGAAGTGAATTGGTAAGTAGCGTAAGGTAGTGTGTCGAAAGCAATGCTTTCGTATGGGTCGAAACCAAGGTTCACTTTAAAAGAAAAGCGCATGACTAGTTTTTGAAGGGCTTTCAACTAAGCCAATGCCTTATATAGTCGAAACCTTAGTTTTTTTCTAAAGTTAAATTTCTGCATTGTTTTACTCAAAGCTTTCAACATAATCGAAAGCCACGCTTTCGAAAGGGACTTTATAAATAAGCTTTCGAATGGGTACTTTTTCCTTAAATAAGAGTTCTCGAATGGATTGGTTTCGACCAAGTCGAGACCAAGCTACTAAGTTACCTTTCGACTATACTGAAGCCAATCTATACTGTCAAAGGGTTACTGCTGTTTTAACTTAAACTAAGCATTTTTCCTAAATGCTATCGAAAGGGGTTGAGAATTTCGAAGGCAATGGAGTCGGAAGGGGGTTTCGACTTTATCCTTCCAAGTTTTAATTTAAAGGATTAAGCTTTCAATCAGATGGTTTCAACACTACCAACCTTTTTCCCAAAACAATTTTATAAGTGGTTCCAAAAGAGATGATTTTGTATATTATCATTAGACTCAAAGGATATTTTTAAAGAGAAAGCCTAATACTTTTATTTGTTTCGAAGGTATGTTTTAAAGGGTAATTTGATACCACCGAAACGTACCATTAGTTTCGGAAGTGAACATTTAACAAGGGGTTCGAAAGATATGTTTATTATGTTTTGAAAACAATCTTATGCTTTCGGAGGAGGCCATCCATAGGTTTTGAAGGTGATGTTTTAAAGCTTCAAAAAAAAACCCACTCTCACTTTTATAATGAAAATACCATGGAATAACTAAATATTTTACAATTATTACTTCTTATACTTATTCATATTGTAATTAACCCATAACAGTACATTGGGGAAGGACATAATAACCAGTTAGGTTGACTCAGTAGTGAATATAACTAATGATATTGGCAGGTGCCAATGGGTTCATTGTCAGTCCAAGAAAACTATGATTTGATACTAGCAGAGGCTAGTAGGCTTGTGGCTAGCCCATGAAAACAATATACGAATTAAGATATTGACAGTCGGTCGATAAGTTCCTATATAGTCTAGGAAAATTAGTATAAGACATAAGATATTGGAGTTACTAATAGATTCTTAGTGATCCCATTAGAACTATAATATTGGACAGATGGACCATAAACATTTAATAGGTTAATAGTTATCTTAGAAACTATAATTGAGATAGATATTCAGAATGAATGGGGATGGATAATCTAGAATTGATTTACTTGTTTTGCATATCGTCACAATGTTTTTGGAAATTCTATATTTTAACCATTGTGGATGCAGGAGCACAGTATATGGTATTATAAATGTTTATGATACTTGTGAGGGGAAAACCCATTCCGCTAAGCGGCGTGGTCTCACTAGATGTCTAAATGGTTTGAGATGTTAAATTATTATTCATACCAGGCCTTATGCCTAACACGAATGGTTTGTTTCCCGTGAATCTCTCGAATACTCAATTGATTTTGAGTAGTTTGAGAGTTAAGGTTTCCAGATGTTCTTTTAGATGAATAAAACTTCCGAGGATGTGCGGGAGGCAAGCTTGTTATTATAGTTCTTTTATTTTCGCTGTTTGTTTTGTTTGGAATGGAAATTTGTTTTCTTTCCTATTTATATATAATCTGCTCAACCAAGGGACATCTTCAATCGCTCTTAGCATATCTTGTAATAATTATATGTTATCTGAACGTGGTCTACGATCTGGGATTATGTAATCATTTTGGAATATTCTGAAATGGAATGTGGAATTTGTTGATTGTTTAATTTTTTTTCATATTCTTGTGTTTCTCTATATTAATGTATCTAATATCACCGTATTTGGTTGTCGAGGATTAATAATTATGGGCTACTGTAGCATCCATAGCCCTTAGTTTTGGGCCTCTAAGTAGGGTGATGTTACAAGTTGGCATCAGAGCATAGGTTTATGAAATTTTAAAAGAAACTAAAACCTAAAA
The DNA here is from genome assembly GCA_030765085.1 of Allium cepa. NCBI lineage: Eukaryota > Viridiplantae > Streptophyta > Magnoliopsida > Asparagales > Amaryllidaceae > Allium > Allium cepa. The sequence goes on from CM060932.1 coordinate 174,833,877, forward strand.
GATTTTTCAAACAAAGTCCAATGAATCAGATAGTAAGATTGGGGTTTGGGTTACCGCTATAGTAAAGTTCTCGTATTTGATGTAGTTATATATATATATAAGTACACATTCCTCGCTCTCTTAGGCCGTTCTTCTGTATCTTATTAAGGCTCATATGCAGATTTACGAGAGAAGAGATATGGAAGCAGGAAACTGAAGAGGAAATATCAGCGGAGGAACAACCACCATTAATGGAAATGCTTAACCCACTACTAGGAGGAATCCTGGTCGACGGGCTAATGCTGGTAATCAAAATGTTGATTCCAATGTAAGTGCTGGAATTCCACTAGTAGATATGGGGGCGATGTATCAGTTCTTTGTCAGTTTGATGTAAGCATGAGCTGCTGCTGGTGTTGCTAGAAATGTAGGAGGAGCTAATACCGTGGCTCTAGTTAGGAATAATTATGCTTTCCCGAGTAGAGATTTCACCAGTTTGGGTGGGAAGCCATTCTTAGGAACAGAGAGTGCCATAGGGGTTCAGAATTGGTTGTTGCATTGTGAGCGTATATTTACTGGTTTGGACTAGAATGATGGAAAAAAGAGGAGGTTGGCCTCTAGACAGTTGTAGGGGTCAGCACTACATTGGTGGAATAGTGTCACTGTCGGAGCTCCGGAAGAGCGGTTAACTTAGGCTGATTTTAAAATGAGATTTTAGTAGAAGTTTGTATCTGAGTTTGCTAAGTCTGAGCCAATGAGGAAGTTTATGGATTTTTGCAAGGAGAGATGCAGTGGTCGTGTATGCTACTAAGTTTAAAGAGCTATCTCGATATGGAAATGCTGTTATAGATACCGACATCAAAAGGAATGAGAAGTTCATTCGGGGATTGAGGCTGAGGACTAAGAGGAAGTTCTTTAAAAGAAGGGAGCCCAGAAGGGAGATACTGATAAGAAGTCAAAGGCTGAGGTAGTTTTCTATAAGTTTGACAAGAAGGGCCATTTTGCAAATAAATGCTGGTCAGGAAATAGGAAGGAAGCTACCAGTAGGAAGAATGTGAAGTGCTTCAACTATGATTAAGTTAGGCATTACAAGAATTAGTGTCCAAAGCCAGCTATGGAGGATAAATGAATTTTTTTTTTCGCTAGGACCAGCTAGGCCTATCGCAACTGATAAAGGAAGAACTATGATGGTAGGTACGCTTCTGATTTGGAGTATTCTAGTTAGAGTAATTTTTGATACCGGTACATTACATTCATTTATATCACAGTGTTTGATTGATAAATTATGTTTAGAACCTGCCTACCTTGTTACTTCCTTAAGGGTTGTGGACCCAATAAGAGGGTAAGCAACTTTAGGGTTAAGATGTGACCAGTTTGAACTTGACTTGTTAGGCTATAAGTTTGCTTGCAATTTGTATGTTACTGATTTTGTAGATATCAAAATCATTTTAGGTATGGATTGGTTAGGTAGGTATAACGCTAGAATATTTTGCCAAGATATGGAAATATCAGTGAGACGCCCTGATAATCATAACCAAGTTATATTCTCAGTAGTGAATACCGACCCGAGTGTTAGTGCTACACTTAATGATATAGAGGTAGGAAATGAGTTAAGCCATGTTTGAATAGCGAGAGAGTTTGCGGATGTCTTTGAGCCAGTCACTGGACTATCCCCAGAAATAGTTGTTGAGTTTAGAACAAATCTTGTGCCGAAAGAAAAACCTGTAAGTAGACCACCTAGCAGGACGACACCGACAGAAATGAAGAAATTGAAGGTGCAGCTAGGCGATCTAGAAGGAAGGAGTTTTATTAGACTAAGAAGTTTGCCTTGGAGAGCGGCCGTGGTGTTCGTAAAGAAAGCAGGTGAGTCATTAAGGATGTGTATTAACTGTCGTAAGTTAAACGAAAGGACAATTAAGAATAAGTATCCTTTTCCAAAAATAGATGATCTGTTTGATCAGTTGAGCGGAGCCAGAGTGTTTTCCCCATTGGACTTGGCGACAGGTTTCCATAAGTTAAGAGTGGCGGAGGACTGTATTCCTTTGACAACATTTCGAACTAGGTATGATTCATATAAATGGTTAGTGATGCCATTTGGATTAAAAATGCAGCTGCTTTCCTTTTGGATTCGATGAACTGAGTTCTCTGAGAGTATTTGGATAGGTTTGTGTTAGTGTTTATAGATAATATTCTAGTCTACTCTAGGGATGAGAGAAAGCATGAAGTTAATCATAGAGTGGTACTTGAGACGCTGAGGTAGAATTAGCTAAAGGCAAAGTTTACCAAGTGTCATTTCTAGAAGAAAGGGATAAAATTTCTCAGTCGCATGGTATCAGAAAGGATTATTTATTGATCCAGATAAGATCGAAGCTGTGAATAATTGGAAGAGACTAGAGATGATGACTGAGATCAAGAGTTTTCTAGGACTTGCTGGCTACTAACCGAGATTAATTAAGGATTTCTAGCGGATAGCAGCACTCTTAACAATGCTAACCAGGAAGGAAGTGAGATTTGTTTGGTCCGACAAATGTGAGGGAGCATTCCTTAAGTTAAAGCATTTTTTAACCATCGTGCAAGTAGTTCCAGATGGAACCAAGGATTGGTGGTGTATACTGATGCATGTGGAACTGGAATATAAGTAGTGTTGATGCATAATGGTAAAGTCATAGCATATGCATCTAGGCAGCTTAGACCACATGAAGTTAGATATCCTACTCATGATTTGGAGTTGGCAGTTGTGATATTTTCATTGAAGATTTAGAGACATTATCTTTTAAGGGAGAGGTTTGAGATTTATAGCAATTATAAGTCTTTACGGCATTCATTGTAACAACCCGCATTTTACGATTGTATATTTAAATATTTTACTTAAATATAGCATCGTTAGTCGGATTTAAGTCTGAAAAGCTACTTTTTGCAAACAGCCAAATTAGGATTGGGGACTACTTCCATTGAGTTCAAAATGGTGTTTGCGGTCTTTTTGAGTATAAACATCGATATGTTTGAAGTTAGCTTGAATTTTGACATTTTCACTTAGTGTTTTGGGTTTGGGTTTCAGCCCAATAACTTAACATAATACCCTAGCTTGACCCCCTCTCCTCTTCATTTATTCTCATTTCCTAACATTTCAAGCATTAAGCAAAAATGGGGGTAGAGAAAAGAGATTAGGAATTCCTAAGCCCCAGCTTCATTTGCAAATCCAAGTTTTGGCTCCAGAACCAAAGAGAAGCTTAGGTAAGCATCTCCTTCTTCTTCTCCATCTCAATCTCTCTCCAATTTCAGTAATTTCCTATAACCTAATTTGGGAAATTATTGTTTATGAACTTAGATTGGAGCTTTTAGAGTTGAGATTGCAGAGTGGTTGATCTTCCTTTGTTTTCAAGCTTCTCCTTCATTGTTTTTGATGAGTTTTTGAACTCACATCTATGCCTATATTTTTTATAGTAGTTAGGAAGCGATTCCTAACATCTATTCCTTTTTCATTTGCTTTGGATTGCATTGGTTTTATGAATATTCTAATTTTTGGTCTTTTGAAGTTAAATCTTTAAAAATATTAGCTTTGATGTTTGATCATGCTTTTGGTGGCGTATCGAAGGGCCTATAGGGTTGCGTTGCCAATTGACGTAAACCCCTAGCGCCCATCGCTCGACCGATCGCAGATTGTTTGGGATTTTGCCCCTTGGGGGCTGGACTGAGAATACAGGAATTTCCAGTTCAATCGATTGAACTAGAAGGTCAGTCGACTGAACCGAACAAAGGAATTTTCCTAGGCCAGTATCAGTCGACTGACCATTCTTGGTCAGTCGACTTAGCCTGGAAACCGAAAGTTTCCAGGCATGATTCAGTCGACTGACCGCTTTGGTTCATTCGACTGAACCTAGAAATAGAAAGTTTCTAGGATTTGTGTCAGTTGACTGACCACCCTCGTCCAGTCGACTGAATCTGCCGTCTCTGTCTATTTTTCCCTTTGTGTTTGAATTTCCAATTTTTAATCGATTCTTGTTTCTCCAATTTGTTGTTATCATTTTTGTTGACTTTGATATCTTCTTTTTATGGATTTTTGGGGAATATCCATTTTGTTGGATTTGGTATCGATTTCTTTGGATTAATTCACGACTTCAAAAGTGAATTTTTGGTGATTGATTGTTCTAACAATCAATTTTGTGATTTGTCACTTTATAATACAACAGTTTCTATAATAATAGTAAATATTCAAATTCTTTCTCAAATATGATTTCAACTCTATTTTTAATACAAGGCTTGTTTATAAAACCGTTTTCCAATCTATTAGTATTCACAAACCTTTACCTCATTCATTTGAGAAATCTAATTAAACGGCTTAGTAAAACAAGTGGTATGAAAAGATTACGTTTACTTCATTGGTTAAATTTTTGGACTTGTTCGATTGAAACTCTTGTGACAACTTTTCGAGTGGAGTTTTACAATTTGTTCGTAAATATTTTAGCTAAGCCAGTGGTTACGGGACATGAAGCTAAACTCATTTATTTACTAGCTTAGTGTAATTCACACTTTTTATTGATCATTGATGATCATCTTGTTATTTAGACTAGCGATATGCGATGTCTCTTTATCCGCGTAGGGGACTATACCTCATTTTATTGAGTTTCGTTTCATTTCTTCTATAGGCTAATGACCGATTGGTTCTTTGGAGTTTCGACTCATATTTGTGGGCTAGCGACCCATGCTCTTTTATGGAGTTTGGTTTATCGGACGTACCGTTGTACTACGTCGTTGTCCGGCTTATCAGGTTCATCGGCCGTACCGTTGTACTATGTCGTTGTTCCGAATTATTTGAGTTTTAGGTTCCTCGGTCGTACCAATATTGTACTACGTCGTTGTACCAGCTCTATGGTTAGAGACCATGGGATCGTGTCCCGTTTGTGATACACGTATTGGTGAGTTTTCATGCTCTCGCTTGTGATAGGCCTCCTCCTTTTGTGATTTCTGGATTTCTAGTTGGTAATTTCTCTAATTTGTGTTTCACCAATTTTGTGATTGGCATTGATATATTTGTCAGGTGAATGAAATAAATAATATGACATTCTTTTTGCTGTTATGAGATTCTTGAGATATCGTGTGATTTTTGTGTTATATAATGTATACTTTTCATTGTATGGCATTATTGTTATCATATGTTTTTGTCATATCTCTTATTCTATCTCATTTTATCTAATATTTATAGATAGACTGATCCGTTTATTATTTTCTTATTAAATAATAATCGGGACAGACTGAGATGTTACAGATGCTTCTACTTGACTCCTTATCAGTGATCATCCTTACTTTTGTCTAACTACGTTAAATGGGTGTTTGCACCAAAAATGGGCAAACACCCTTCGGAAGCTTTTGAAGAGATAGTAAATAAAGAACTTGAATTGGAAATAGGGACTATCTAACAAAAACTCCAAGTCACAGAAAAATAAATTGCGCAGAAGACAAGGATTTAGAGTGGTTCGGCTATGCGCCTACGTCCACTATGAAGTTTTTTCACTTTATTTCTTAATACTTGAAGATTACAAGTGCTTTTCAGCAAATTACAGCGGGAAATGGACTTAAACTCCAAATTGACAGCAATTGAGACAGCATGGAGTGATCCTGGCAGCGTTTAGACTTGTTCTTCTTCCCCAAATTCTCCGACCCCCCTTCTGAATGACCAGGGGGCTCTATTTATAGGTGTGGAAGGCCAAAATCCCGCCTAAATCATGGAGAGACTGCTTGGCACGTGACGGGGAACCCACAGGCCCGAGTTCTTGAAGTGCGTGCCCAGTTTGGGATCGATTCGAAGTGAACTTCGAATCGATCAAAAAATCGTCCAATTGAGATGAAACTTGGCGTGGACGTTCTTCGTCATGTAGACAAACTTCTGTAAAAATTTCATGGGATTTGGATCAGTAGATTGGGAGTTATGATCGGTTCGAAATTGGGTGTTCGGCATACTGTTTGGTTCGAATCGATGGAATCGATTCGTTCGAATCGATGCATGGCCGAAGCGAATACTTCGAATCGATTGGGGCGCGCCTGTCTTCGAGCCGATCCATGTTCGTGCTAGCTTAGCTGCTTTGTTGGATTCGAAGGTCGTCTTCGAATCGATGGAGTGGATTCGTTCGAATCGATCCAAATGCGCCCTGGATCGATTCGAAGTTGTCGAAGTCGATGGAGTCGAAGGTGAGTGAAGGAGTCGAAGATGATGGATGGATTCGAAGGTGAGCGATGGAGTCGAGGCTGTGATGGGTTCGAAGCTATTAATGGATTCGAAGCTGTGGTGGATTCGAAGCATAGGAAGGACTCGAATTTGTGATGGATTCGAAGTAGGGAGTTACTTAGATGGATTCGAATGTCGCCTCTTCCTATGGGTTCGAATATGATGGGTTCGAAATAGATGGTTTCGAACACGATGGTTTCGAACACGATGGGTTCGAATATGATGGGTTCGAACATGATGGGTTCGAACCGAGCAATGTGCACCTTCTTAACTTGAATCCATCATAACTTGAGCATATGATCTCGGATTGATTTGAAATTTGAAACGCGGACTTCTATGATCTTTCTGGTTATGTCCTATCAATTGTAGCTCAATCTGGACTCGGACAAAATTCATCGATATCCATAGTGAAGAGAAGTGCAACCAATCTCTGAGACGAACTGTCCTTTTTCTTTGGCCAATCTTTTGGTATCACGGCTTTGCCAAAAAGCGGGATAACATTTTGCCCTCCAAAGTACGTCTTGTGGGAACATGACGTGCTTTGAATAGCTGCCATTTCTTTCTGAAAAATCATTGTTCTCTTTTTGTTGAGACTCATATACCGTATTGCCGTAACCTTGCCTTGATATGATTGATTACTGTGCGACTGTGCTTAATCGTTGGCTGTCGTTGCTATAACAGGGTGAATATTTGATCCCTGTGAATGTTCAAAATCGAACGTTAGTTCGTTATGTGTGCACATACATTAGCTCCGCCCTTATTAACGTCGTTTGTCCATGAGTCATGTCGGTCTTTGTTTGCTGCCGAACTCCATCCCGGTTTTCTCCTGAATCGATTTTAGATTCAAGCCAAAGTGTTGCTAATTAGTGGTTTTTGATGGGTTCGAAGCTTAGAAGGATTCGAAACCCCTGATGGATTCGAAGCTTAGATGGATTCGAATCAGTGATGGATTCGAGGACTCTGATGGACTCGAAGCCCTTGATGGATTCGAAACTTGGATGGATTTGAAGTTTCCCGTGGATTCGAAACTTGGATGGATTCAAAGTTTCCCGTGGATTCGAAACTTGGATGGATTCGAATCAGTGATGGGTTCGAAGACTCCGATGGATTCGAAACTGGGATGGATTCGAAAGTGGTCGTTCGAATCGATGGGAGTCGAAGTGACACTAATCCCTCTTGGAATCCGTATAAATACATGAGGTTGACTTCATTTTCACTTTTTACCTTTTACCATTGCTTTAGCTGAATCGATTTCCCAGAGCCAAATCAAACGTGCTTTTTCATGAATCGACCAAATTCCTTCTAGCTTCCATTTGTAATCAAACTAAATCAGGTAATCAAGGGGTCGATTCGGTTTTGAGAATGATAGATTAATCTTTTTTGGCATTGATTCGACCCCTTCTTCTGGAAATTTTTGGAGAGTGTCGAGGTTTGAACGAAGTAGGCCGACTCCATGGAACTGAGGAATGCAAACCTTTGAGCCGTATCGATCAGGGGTGCGCGCTTTGAGTTGGTTTCGAATGTGTAGCTTCGAACCGATGATTGCAGGAGAACACAACAAAAAAGGCGTGCGGTGATGGATTCGAAACAGTGGCATTCTGATCGATTCGAAGGAGCTCACTACTGATCGATTCGAAGCAATGATACGTTCATCGATTCGAAGGAGTTCAACTCCGATGGATTCGAAGCTAGGTGGGACTCCGTGGATTCGAACCGCCCTTGATGGATTCGAAGGAGCACGATTTCGATGGATTCGAAGCTCCGTGGATTCGAACCGCTCTTGATGGATTCGAAGGAGCCCGACTTTGATGGATTCGAAGTCAGGTGGGGCTCCATGGGTTCGAGCTGCGCTGATTCGAGGTTCACCGATCTGACTCGTGTCGAATCAAGTCGATCGATTCGAACGTTCTTGCTTCTGAACTACGACCACTTTTAAATCGAACTTTTAACGAACTCACTAAATTTTTAGCATATTTGATTCCGACGAGCTTCGTCCTTCGCATGATCAAAGTTGACCTGACCTGTCTTTTTGAGCTCGTCGATGGCACCGTGACTTAAACGAATTCACACTTGAATTGGTCAGTAGTATCCGAGGGACGCGAAAGCGACGGTTAGTGATGACGGTCGTTTTCGTTCTCTGATTCAAAAGCCTAGTCGTTCAGACACCGCGTTTTATTCTTGTAAAATTTGTTTTAGTTATGTATTTGCATTGCACGGCATATCCATATGCTTCACACCAGGGAATATACGGGCTTTCTTCGTTTTTAACGCTGCTTTTTCGTGAGTTAGTTAGTTATGGAGTCTTCGGGTTCTGAACAACAAGAGTTACAAAGCTTGCCTCCTCTGATGCTAGAAATTCCAGAGATCATTCCTGAAGTAATAGATCCTGCTCCGGACGAATTGCCGGAGGCCTTATTTATCGAGGATCCCATAGATTCCGTCCGATCTAATATTTCTGGAGCATTATTGGGTCGGATATGTTCGAAGCATAGCTTATCCCCGGATGATGTTTTGCTACCGGGAGTTGATGATAGGCCTCACAATCCACCCGAGGGCTATACTGCTTTTTATCGCCACGCTTGTGCGGTTGGAACTCTCCCCCCGTTTAACCAATATATCAGGGAGATGCTATCGTTCATTGGAATCGCTCCCGCACAACTTCACCCTAACGGACACGCGTTACTGAACAGTGTTTTCATCTTATTCATGGACCGCCTTTTTCGTCCGCCTAGGCCAGTTGAGATTAGACATATATTCAACTTCAAGAGCAGGGGTGATAGTCCATCGTTCACCTTTCTGGAGGCAGTTAGAAATTGCCAGATTGTGACGGGAGCCTGGACCAGACTCAGTTACTTTAAGAATGAATGGTTCTTTGTCCGATGCCCCCCAGGATTCGCTAGGCGATGGCTGTCCAGACGTAAGTATCGTAAATCGTGTTAGCCTTCTTTAATGGTCATTGTCAACACTTGAACTGACATCAGGTGTTTTTTTTTTTTTTTGTTTCTTGCAGCTATCATATTAAGGCCAGACGGTGGTCGATACAGAAACGTCATCCGAAGTCTACAAGAGGTTCCGAGTGACCTGCGGCACATTGACTTGGTCTTAACCGATGATAACTTAAGGACGCTGGGCTTAATTGAGACGAACCAGAGTATTGTCGTTGAAGGGTTTGTGAAATCGGCTCCGAAGGCAAAGAAGAGGACCGGTGTAGCGATAAGAGGAATGGGCGATGATGAGAGGACGCCTACTGACACCGGGCTAGCGGCTGATTTTCCCCAAGCAGGAAAAAAACGGAAAGGCAAGGCCGTTGTTCCTAAATTTGCGAGACGGAAGTCTGTAATCGTGTCTCGCTTGATTTCTGGAATTATTTCTTCTGACTCCGCTCTTTGTCAATCAGGAAACATTTTCACAGGACTGGATGACGTTCCCATCCCGGAATGCGTTTCTCTTTATCACAAGTCCGGGTTGGTTGAGCTCCGGGAAGCGTTAGACATAAGCGGGCTTTTACCCATTAGTGCAGTCGAAACCTCTGGTTGGTCGGGGGCTTTGCACATTTGCATACACTCTCATGACACTACATGACTGCTTCACTCGCCTTATTGATTTTTCCTGGTACTTAACTGAACTGTATCTCTTTTCCAGGTAACATGGCTGGTCGTCAGACTACATTGGACAAACTCCGGAGAGTGCATCACCCCTCAACCTATTATGAATCTCGTCGTGGAGGCCCCGATCGTGACCGGAGGCAATATGGCCAGGTGTATTATGCAAAGGATCATCGCCGTGGTAACTCCAGCCAGGAACGATCAGACAGAGATCGTAGGCATCGCTCCCCATCTCGATCTCCTCCGCAATCCCGAAGTCATGTCCAGGCATCCGAGCCTCTGCGACATCAGTCATCTTCGCAGGTTTCGAGGCCTGAGCCACATCATTCTCGAACCGGGGTCGCAACGTCTATGTCTGGGGAGGGGACCCTTGTTGAGTCTTCTGGCGAAGGGGCCATCAGGCTTGCACAACTGAGGAAAGATTTTCCAGAGATTTGCTTTGATGCTTGTATTTTTCCTCCCAATCTTAAAAGAATTCCCGATGATGCCGTGACTTCGGCGCTCAACTACACCCGTGACTTTTTTGCTCAGTACAAAGAATGGTACAAAGCGGCTGTTAAGGCTTCCAAAGCTGCCTTCGACCGGGCCCAAATCATTGAGAAGCTAGAGGCAGACTTGGCTCAAAAGAGTCGCATTGTCGACATACTCCAATCTGAGGCGGAATCTTCCCGCAAGGCCGAGGTCGAGTCGTTACAGAAGGTTGATGAGATATTAGCTGAAATGGCGAAAATGCAACAGGCACATTGTACTTTAGTTGAAGACTTAGGCCATCGATACAAGAACGTTGAATCTGAGCGGGATGCGGCAGTGAAGGAACTAGAGGAGCTAAAGGCTAGGTTCGCTGACATGAATAAAGAAAAAGACGACGCGAACGTGGCTGCGCAAGAGGCGTGTGAGCAGGCTGTATCTTTTCGGGCCGAGCGCGATGCGGCAATTGCAAGGGTTAAGGAGGTTGAATCGGAGTTGGAGGAGAGAGTCCAAGCAGAGAGGTTCAAAATGGAGGCCGAATTCGACGATCTTTTGGACACATATAATGCCAATGTATTGGAGCATAGAAATCTCTCCTGGCTAGGGGATTACTCGATGCCTCTCTACAATGCTTGGAAGAAATTAGTGGAAAACAAGAGGATGTCTTGTCCGGATTCGGTATTAGATGAGTTTGAGCTCGAGTCACGTCTGCTCAGCGAGGATGAGAGGATGTGCACGATACCCGAACCTTCGCCAACCTCCGTTCGATGGACGACAAGTCTTTCTTTTTCAACAGAAATGATTGCTTCATGAAGGGTCCTCCTCTCATCCTCGCTGAGCAGACGTGACTCGAGCTCAAACTCATCTAATACCGAATCCGGACAAGACATCCTCTTGTTTTCCACTAATTTCTTCCAAGCATTGTAGAGAGGCATCGAGTAATCCCCTAGCCAGGAGAGATTTCTATGCTCCAATACATTGGCATTATATGTGTCCAAAAGATCGTCGAATTCGGCCTCCATTTTGAACCTCTCTGCTTGGACTCTCTCCTCCAACTCCGATTCAACCTCCTTAACCCTTGCAATTGCCGCATCGCGCTCGGCCCGAAAAGATACAGCCTGCTCACACGCCTCTTGCGCAGCCACGTTCGCGTCGTCTTTTTCTTTATTCATGTCAGCGAACCTAGCCTTTAGCTCCTCTAGTTCCTTCACTGCCGCATCCCGCTCAGATTCAACGTTCTTGTATCGATGGCCTAAGTCTTCAACTAAAGTACAATGTGCCTGTTGCATTTTCGCCATTTCAGCTAATATCTCATCAACCTTCTGTAACGACTCGACCTCGGCCTTGCGGGAAGATTCCGCCTCAGATTGGAGTATGTCGACAATGCGACTCTTTTGAGCCAAGTCTGCCTCTAGCTTCTCAATGATTTGGGCCCGGTCGAAGGCAGCTTTGGAAGCCTTAACAGCCGCTTTGTACCATTCTTTGTACTGAGCAAAAAAGTCACGGGTGTAGTTGAGCGCCGAAGTCACGGCATCATCGGGAATTCTTTTAAGATTGGGAGGAAAAATACAAGCATCAAAGCAAATCTCTGGAAAATCTTTCCTCAGTTGTGCAAGCCTGATGGCCCCTTCGCCAGAAGACTCAACAAGGGTCCCCTCCCCAGACATAGACGTTGCGACCCCGGTTCGAGAATGATGTGGCTCAGGCCTCGAAACCTGCGAAGATGACTGATGTCGCAGAGGCTCGGATGCCTGGACATGACTTCGGGATTGCGGAGGAGATCGAGATGGGGAGCGATGCCTACGATCTCTGTCTGATCGTTCCTGGCTGGAGTTACCACGGCGATGATCCTTTGCATAATACACCTGGCCATATTGCCTCCGGTCACGATCGGGGCCTCCACGACGAGATTCATAATAGGTTGAGGGGTGATGCACTCTCCGGAGTTTGTCCAATGTAGTCTGACGACCAGCCATGTTACCTGGAAAAGAGATACAGTTCAGTTAAGTACCAGGAAAAATCAATAAGGCGAGTGAAGCAGTCATGTAGTGTCATGAGAGTGTATGCAAATGTGCAAAGCCCCCGACCAACCAGAGGTTTCGACTGCACTAATGGGTAAAAGCCCGCTTATGTCTAACGCTTCCCGGAGCTCAACCAACCCGGACTTGTGATAAAGAGAAACGCATTCCGGGATGGGAACGTCATCCAGTCCTGTGAAAATGTTTCCTGATTGACAAAGAGCGGAGTCAGAAGAAATAATTCCAGAAATCAAGCGAGACACGATTACAGACTTCCGTCTCGCAAATTTAGGAACAACGGCCTTGCCTTTCCGTTTTTTTCCTGCTTGGGGAAAATCAGCCGCTAGCCCGGTGTCAGTAGGCGTCCTCTCATCATCGCCCATTCCTCTTATCGCTACACCGGTCCTCTTCTTTGCCTTCGGAGCCGATTTCACAAACCCTTCAACGACAATACTCTGGTTCGTCTCAATTAAGCCCAGCGTCCTTAAGTTATCATCGGTTAAGACCAAGTCAATGTGCCGCAGGTCACTCGGAACCTCTTGTAGACTTCGGATGACGTTTCTGTATCGACCACCGTCTGGCCTTAATATGATAGCTGCAAGAAACAAAAAAAAAAAAACACCTGATGTCAGTTCAAGTGTTGACAATGACCATTAAAGAAGGCTAACACGATTTACGATACTTACGTCTGGACAGCCATCGCCTAGCGAATCCTGGGGGGCATCGGACAAAGAACCATTCATTCTTAAAGTAACTGAGTCTGGTCCAGGCTCCCGTCACAATCTGGCAATTTCTAACTGCCTCCAGAAAGGTGAACGATGGACTATCACCCCTGCTCTTGAAGTTGAATATATGTCTAATCTCAACTGGCCTAGGCGGACGAAAAAGGCGGTCCATGAATAAGATGAAAACACTGTTCAGTAACGCGTGTCCGTTAGGGTGAAGTTGTGCGGGAGCGATTCCAATGAACGATAGCATCTCCCTGATATATTGGTTAAACGGGGGGAGAGTTCCAACCGCACAAGCGTGGCGATAAAAAGCAGTATAGCCCTCGGGTGGATTGTGAGGCCTATCATCAACTCCCGGTAGCAAAACATCATCCGGGGATAAGCTATGCTTCGAACATATCCGACCCAATAATGCTCCAGAAATATTAGATCGGACGGAATCTATGGGATCCTCGATAAATAAGGCCTCCGGCAATTCGTCCGGAGCAGGATCTATTACTTCAGGAATGATCTCTGGAATTTCTAGCATCAGAGGAGGCAAGCTTTGTAACTCTTGTTGTTCAGAACCCGAAGACTCCATAACTAACTAACTCACGAAAAAGCAGCGTTAAAAACGAAGAAAGCCCGTATATTCCCTGGTGTGAAGCATATGGATATGCCGTGCAATGCAAATACATAACTAAAACAAATTTTACAAGAATAAAACGCGGTGTCTGAACGACTAGGCTTTTGAATCAGAGAACGAAAACGACCGTCATCACTAACCGTCGCTTTCGCGTCCCTCGGATACTACTGACCAATTCAAGTGTGAATTCGTTTAAGTCACGGTGCCATCGACGAGCTCAAAAAGACAGGTCAGGTCAACTTTGATCATGCGAAGGACGAAGCTCGTCGGAATCAAATATGCTAAAAATTTAGTGAGTTCGTTAAAAGTTCGATTTAAAAGTGGTCGTAGTTCAGAAGCAAGAACGTTCGAATCGATCGACTTGATTCGACACGAGTCAGATCGGTGAACCTCGAATCAGCGCAGCTCGAACCCATGGAGCCCCACCTGACTTCGAATCCATCAAAGTCGGGCTCCTTCGAATCCATCAAGAGCGGTTCGAATCCCCGGACTTCGAATCCATCGAAATCGTGCTCCTTCGAATCCATCAAGGGCGGTTCGAATCCACGGAGTCCCACCTAGCTTCGAATCCATCGGAGTTGAACTCCTTCGAATCGATGAACGTATCATTGCTTCGAATCGATCAGTAGTGAGCTCCTTCGAATCGATCAGAATGCCACTGTTTCGAATCCATCACCGCACGCCTTTTTTGTTGTGTTCTCCTGCAATCATCGGTTCGAAGCTACACATTCGAAACCAACTCAAAGCGCGCACCCCTGATCGATACGGCTCAAAGGTTTGCATTCCTCAGTTCCATGGAGTCGGCCTACTTCGTTCAAACCTCGACACTCTCCAAAAATTTCCAGAAGAAGGGGTCGAATCAATGCCAAAAAAGATTAATCTATCATTCTCAAAACCGAATCGACCCCTTGATTACCTGATTTAGTTTGATTACAAATGGAAGCTAGAAGGAATTTGGTCGATTCATGAAAAAGCACGTTTGATTTGGCTCTGGGAAATCGATTCAGCTAAAGCAATGGTAAAAGGTAAAAAGTGAAAATGAAGTCAACCTCATGTATTTATACGGATTCCAAGAGGGATTAGTGTCACTTCGACTCCCATCGATTCGAACGACCACTTTCGAATCCATCCCAGTTTCGAATCCATCGGAGTCTTCGAACCCATCACTGATTCGAATCCATCCAAGTTTCGAATCCACGGGAAACTTTGAATCCATCCAAGTTTCGAATCCACGGGAAACTTCAAATCCATCCAAGTTTCGAATCCATCAAGGGCTTCGAGTCCATCAGAGTCCTCGAATCCATCACTGATTCGAATCCATCTAAGCTTCGAATCCATCAGGGGTTTCGAATCCTTCTAAGCTTCGAACCCATCAAAAACCACTAATTAGCAACACTTTGGCTTGAATCTAAAATCGATTCAGGAGAAAACCGGGATGGAGTTCGGCAGCAAACAAAGACCGACATGACTCATGGACAAACGACGTTAATAAGGGCGGAGCTAATGTATGTGCACACATAACGAACTAACGTTCGATTTTGAACATTCACAGGGATCAAATATTCACCCTGTTATAGCAACGACAGCCAACGATTAAGCACAGTCGCACAGTAATCAATCATATCAAGGCAAGGTTACGGCAATACGGTATATGAGTCTCAACAAAAAGAGAACAATGATTTTTCAGAAAGAAATGGCAGCTATTCAAAGCACGTCATGTTCCCACAAGACGTACTTTGGAGGGCAAAATGTTATCCCGCTTTTTGGCAAAGCCGTGATACCAAAAGATTGGCCAAAGAAAAAGGACAGTTCGTCTCAGAGATTGGTTGCACTTCTCTTCACTATGGATATCGATGAATTTTGTCCGAGTCCAGATTGAGCTACAATTGATAGGACATAACCAGAAAGATCATAGAAGTCCGCGTTTCAAATTTCAAATCAATCCGAGATCATATGCTCAAGTTATGATGGATTCAAGTTAAGAAGGTGCACATTGCTCGGTTCGAACCCATCATGTTCGAACCCATCATATTCGAACCCATCGTGTTCGAAACCATCGTGTTCGAAACCATCTATTTCGAACCCATCATATTCGAACCCATAGGAAGAGGCGACATTCGAATCCATCTAAGTAACTCCCTACTTCGAATCCATCACAAATTCGAGTCCTTCCTATGCTTCGAATCCACCACAGCTTCGAATCCATTAATAGCTTCGAACCCATCACAGCCTCGACTCCATCGCTCACCTTCGAATCCATCCATCATCTTCGACTCCTTCACTCACCTTCGACTCCATCGACTTCGACAACTTCGAATCGATCCAGGGCGCATTTGGATCGATTCGAACGAATCCACTCCATCGATTCGAAGACGACCTTCGAATCCAACAAAGCAGCTAAGCTAGCACGAACATGGATCGGCTCGAAGACAGGCGCGCCCCAATCGATTCGAAGTATTCGCTTCGGCCATGCATCGATTCGAACGAATCGATTCCATCGATTCGAACCAAACAGTAAGCCGAACACCCAATTTCGAACCGATCATAACTCCCAATCTACTGATCCAAATCCCATGAAATTTTTACAGAAGTTTGTCTACATGACGAAGAACGTCCACGCCAAGTTTCATCGCAATTGGACGATTTTTTGATCGATTCGAAGTTCACTTCGAATCGATCCCAAACTGGGCACGCACTTCAAGAACTCGGGCCTGTGGGTTCCCCGTCACGTGCCAAGAAGTCTCTCCATGATTTAGGCGGGATTTTGGCCTTCCAAACCTATAAATAGAGCCCCCTGGTCATTCAGAAGGGGGGTCGGAGAATTTGGGGAAGAAGAACAAGTCTAAATGCTGCCAGGATCACTCCATGCTGTCTCAATTGTTGTCTATTTGGAGTTTAAGTCCATTTCCCGCTGTAATTTGCTGAAAAGCACTTGTAATCTTCAAGTATTAAGAAATAAAGTGAAAAAACTTCATAGTGGACGTAGGCGCATAGCCGAACCACTCTAAATCCTTGTCTTCTGCGCAATTTATTTTTCTGTGACTTGGAGTTTTTGTTAGATAGTCCCTATTTCCAATTCAAGTTCTTTATTTACCATCTCTTCAAAAACTTCCGAAGGGTGTTTGCCCATTTTTGGTGCAAACATTTTTAAGAAATAAAGTGAAAAAACTTCATAGTGGACGTAGGCGCATAGCCGAACCACTCTAAATCCTTGTCTTCTGCGCAATTTATTTTTCTGCGACTTGGAGTTTTTGTTAGATAGTCCCTATTTCCAATTCAAGTTCTTTATTTACCATCTCTTCAAAAACTTCCGAAGGGTGTTTGCCCATTTTTGGTGCAAACATTTTGGTGCTTTCACTGAGAAAGAAGAAGAACCAGTTCTTTCTCCCGCTCCGTGGATCTATCTTCGATACCGGATTGCACAAATCTAAGAGGGAGATCCAGACTTCAAATTCAGATTCCATCCATTCTTTTCAGGTTTGCTCAAAATCTAGGATAGGAATCCAACCTACAGGATGGTTAGTACGAGAACCACTTCCAACATTGGTAACCAAGAAGGTCAGGATAGGCAGAATCCCGCACAGCTACAGTCAGCCAATCAGGATGCCGTTGGGCAAGCGGATCAGTCGGGTCCGGTTACAAGACAGGAGTTCCAAACATTACTGCAGGAATTAACTAAAAGCCGACAACAGCTAACTGAGCAGCTACGTATCAATGCTGAATTGGCTAACCAACTAAACCACCAAGGGCGAAGGAGATCAAAAAGGGACCGCGCTCCGCATTCTTCCACGGAAAGCTCTGCCTCATCCGACTATAACGGCAGATCTACGCGCCCCAGGCTAGACGGAAGTCATCCGCATGCTTCTGGCCTCCGGCAGACATTGACTGTAGGGCAAATAAGAGTTGGCCCCTCTGCCAGTTTTCATACGGGACCCTCCTCTCGAGGAGGCACTGTGCCACAGCACACCGCAGATAACCAAGCCACCGCAGTTGGCACAGGAGTTGACACCCGAAATCACTCCAGTCCAAACTACCACCCACAGGAACGTGTCCCAGGACCGAATATCCCAGAAGATGTCGAGCCAAGGAGGCGAGATTCGGATCGTCGACAGCGCCCGATCCCACCTCGCACTGTGGAGCCCGACCACACTTTGGCTCGACACCCTTCGGATACAGCAACACCTGATCTCTCAGCTATGGTCCGCCAAATGGTTCGCGAAAGTCAAGGTTTGACAAATGACGATTGGGGGATCTCTCGAAGTCACACCCCGTTCACCGATGACATATTATATGCTGAGCCTCCCCGGCGATTCAGAATGCCGGCTTTGCCCATGTATGAAGGAAACTCCGACCCTAGCCAGCATATTCTAAAGTACGAATGGTCAATGACTGCTGCAAGAGCTGATGATGCAGTAAAGTGCCGTAGTTTTCCTATTTCCTTGGGGGGGATTGCGACAATGTGGTTTACACGATTACCACCACGGTCTATCTCCTCGTTTGACCAGTTGGCAACCAAGTTTATCGAACAGTTCCGTATGCACATCGCCAGGCCTAAAGACGTAAACACTTTATCTAGTGTCACTCAAGTTCCTGGGGAAACACTCAGGCGGTACCTGGAAAGATTCAACGCCGCCTGCGCAGAAATCACTAACCCCAATGATAATTCAATCTTGATGGCTCTTACTAAGGGGATTGACCCCGACTCTGATTTTGGAAACTGGCTAGCTGGAAAACCTCCCGCGTCGTTGGATCGTTTCTATTCTAAAGCCGCCCAATTCCTAAGGCGTGAGGATGCGAAACAATCTAGGAAGCAGGACGATGCAAGGCCCAACAAGGAGGGGGTTCAAAGCAATGTGGCGGTTAAACAGTCAGGAGGGGGCTCAGGAAGGGTGCAGTTGAATATTCAGAACAAGCAAACCCAGCCAAGGAATGGCGATAATAGGAATAAGAAGCAGGATCAGAACCGTGGCCCCCGACGTAGGGCGCAAATGTTTGAAAACTATACACCACTGAATACGACATTGGAAAACGTATATCTACAAACCTGTAATGCAATGCAATATAAGAAGCCGACTCCGAAATTATCATCGGAGAAATAGATTCAAACGGGGAAGTTTTGTAGATTTCACGAAAGCTATGGACACAACACCAATGACTGCAGGCATCTGCAAGACCTTATTGAAAAACTGATCAGAGAGAGGAAGTTGGATCAATTTGTGCGAGCACCACAAACCGGTGGTATGGGCCCGTCAAACCAAAATCGTGCGCAGAACCAAGAAAAACAGGAAGAGCCCGCCCGTACAAGCGGAAGGTTGGTCATAAATACAGTCAGTGGTGGCCCTCATCCAGCGGATCGAAGTTGGAGGGAAATGGAATCATACGCCAATTCGATCAGGCACGTAAGTTTTGAAAGCTGTAGTACACTTGATGAGGGGGCTCCGGCTAAACAACAGAAGACAATGACGGATGATATCATCTTTAGAAACCGAGATGCTGACAAAGTCGAAGCCCCGACCATAGACCCACTGGTCATATCCGCACAGGTTGGTCCTGCTTGGATGAAGAGGATCCTGGTAGACAGTGGAAGCTCAGTAAACATCTTGTTTAAAGGGGCATATGATCAGATGAAGATGGAAGCTAAAGATCTAAAGCCTTGTCAATATAGGATCCACGGCTTCGATGGAAGTGCTAATATACCCACCGGGATGGTGGAATTGCCAGTAGAATTGGGAAACGGAGAACGCCGTAGAGTCCGAATGTTACAGTTTGTTGTCCTGGATATCCATTCACCCTATAATGCATTTTTGGGCCGACCGGCCCTTGCAGAATTTAGGGCAGCAATTGCCCCGTGGTGTCTGACTCTAAAGTTCCCTACTGACCACGGGATTGGGGTCATTCAAGGGGACCAGGCTGCCGGGAGAGCCTGTTATGTTGCTGAACTACGAGAAGCGCAAAGGAAGGAGAAGGGAAAGGGCGTGGGGGAATCTCTTCGCGTCCGCTTTGCCGACGATTGACAATTAGCGCCTGGGCCTCGGCCCGGGCACCACGACCAATTCCAGAAGGATCTTGACCCTCGAGACACTGAAGATAATGATGAATCCAAAGAAAAAAAAGCTTCTCCAGCCGAGCTGACGATCGATGCTCCAATTGATGACAATAACGATTCGAAAATATTGAAAATTGGGTCTCATCTAAACCTACAAGCACAACAGGAATTGGTCGAATTTCTCCAAGGGAATCTAGACGTATTCGCCTGGACGCACTCCGATATGTGTGGAATCTCGTCGGACATCGCGAGCCACACCTTAAATATTGACCCGCGATACATCCCGATCAGGCAAAAAAGACGCGGTATGGATCCAGAGAGATCTGCCGCCCTCAAAGAAGAAGTCGATAAGTTGAAGACGAATGGGTTTATCCGAGATGCTTTATACCCGGAATGGGTATCCAATCCTGTACTTGTCCGCAAACCGAATGGAAAATGGAGAACGTGCGTCGACTACTCTGACTTAAATAAGGCTTGTCCAAAAGACAGTTTTCCACTTCCTCGAATCGATCAACTTGTGGATTCGACGGCCGGACACGAATTATTGTCTTTCATGGATGCTTACTCTGGGTACAATCAGATACCCATGCATGTGCCCGATCAAGAACATACAAGCTTCGTAACTGACCTAGGACTATACTACTACATGGTCATGCCTTTGGGTTTAAAGAATGCCGGAGCAACTTACCAACGCTTAGTCAACCGGATGTTTGCCGATCAGATCGGGAAAACCATGGAGGTTTATGTGGATGACATGTTGGTAAAATCACGATACTCCATTGATCATGTCAAGGACTTGGAGTCAATGTTCAATGTCCTCCGAAAATATGGGATGAAGCTAAATCCGTTAAAATGTCATTTTGGGGTTGCTTCCGGAAAGTTCCTTGGATTCATCGTCAACGCCCGGGGAATAGAAGCCAACCCCGAGAAGATCTGGGCAATCAGGAATCTTCAAACCCCGAGGACCATAAAATAGGTTCAGAGTCTCAACGGAAAGATTGCAGCGCTGAGCAGGTTCATCTCGAGATCAACGGATAAATGCATACCCTTTTTCGATCTGATCCGAAAAGGGAAACGAAACTTCGAATGGACTACGGAATGTGAGGACACGTTTCGATCACTAATCCAGCATCTTTCCACACCTCCGATTCTTTCAAAACCTGTTGATCACGAGCAATTATACCTTTATCTGGCTGTATCTGAAAACGCTGTTAGTGCTGCATTGGTTCGAGAGGAAGACCGAACACAGAAACCAGTCTATTACGTCAGTAAACGATTAACCGGGGCCGAGAGAAATTATCCAAGGCTAGAAAAGTTGGCATACTGCCTAGTCATTGCCTCGAGGAAGCTCCGGCCATATTTTCAGGCTCACCCTATCATTGTATACACCGACCAACCGTTACGACAGGTCCTCACACGACCTGAGACGTCTGGCAGGTTACTGAAGTGGAACATTGAGCTGAGTCAATTCGACATCGCATATGTTCCAAGGAGAGCCATACACGGTCAAGTTTTAGCAGATTTCATTGCCGAATTCACTATTCCTGAAGACTTACCCGAAACTAGTGACTCCCCCGAATATATATGGAAACTATGCACTGATGGCGCATCCAACGATCGATGCTCGGGCGCAGGGATTGTGCTTGAGACCCCCGAGGGCCGATCCATCTGCTACGCCTTAAAGTTTGATTTCCGGGCAACCAACAACGAAGCTGAATACGAAGCCTTGCTCACCGGGTTGAAGTTGGCCCGAGACCTGAAAATTATCGCTGTGGAAATCTACTGCGATTCCCAGTTGGTGGTATGCCAAGTTCGGGGTGAATATCAGGCCAAGGATCGAAGGCTAGCCGCTTATCTAGCCCGGGTTCGAGAAATACTGGATCGGTTTGATTATTATACCATTTTCTACATACCCCGAGAGCACAATCAGAAAGCCGATTCATTGGCAAAGCTGGCAAGTACAAGCGAAGCTCAACACTTGGGACTCGTCCCTGTCGAGACATTATCCTCTCCGAGCATTGATCGAACGGAGAATGAATTCACATTAGAAGCTACCTCAGAGAAGGAATCATGGATGACTCCCTACCGAGATTATATTGAGCATGGCACACTGCCCGAACGACGAAGTGAAAGAAGACAGATTCTTCGAAAGGTGTCACGATTTGTCATTCAAGACGGAGTTATGTATCGGAGAGGTTACTCTGTCCCTCTTCTCCGGTGTATCGCACATAACGAAATCAAGCGAGTGTTGCGTGAGGTGCACGAAGGAGAATGTGGCGATCACACTGGGGGGCAAGCGCTTGCCAAGAAGGTACTTCGATACGGATATTACTGGCCTACCGTTAACCGCGATGCTATGGATTATGCCAAAAGATATGATAAATGCCAGAGACACGCTCGGGTCCCTAGAGCCCCGCCTTCTGAAATAACCCAAATGGTCAGCCCGTGGCCATTTGCAATGTGGGGGATGGATATAATCGGTGCATTGCCCTTAGCTAAAGGGGGTGCAAAATACGCCATAGTTGCGGTTGATTACTTCACCAAATGGGCTGAGGCTGAGCCCCTTGCAACGATAACAACAAAAAAGGTGATCAACTTCGTGGTGCGCAATATCATCTGCCGATTTGGTCTCCCGCATACTATTATCACCGATAATGGAGCCCAATTCGACAGTACTGAATTCCGGGATTTCTGTCTGCGATTTCACATCCATAAGAGATTCTCAGCAGTAGCGCACCCACAAGCAAACGGTCAGGTCGAGGCCGTCAATAAGGTTATCAAGTCTATATTGAAGAAAAGATTGGAGAAAGCCGGGGGCAAATGGGTCGATGAACTACCAATGGCTCTGTGGGCATACAGAACAACTCACAAAACCGCGACCGGACACACCCCTTTTTCTCTATCCTATGGCTCCGAAGCAATTATCCCGGTCGAAATGGAAGTTCACTCTCACCGTGTGACATACTACGACCCGAAAACGAATGCTATACTACTTGCTGAATCCCTAGATCTGCTTGATGAGAAACGTGAAGAAGCCGACGTGAGGGCAGCTGCATATCGAAGTCGAGTCGCTCGAATATACAACGCCAAGGTCCGCCCACGGACTTTTGAATCCGACGACCTGGTACTCAAAAGAATTTACCCGGTTCCTTCGCACATGAACCCAAATTGGGAAGGGCCGTATATGATTTCACAAAAACTCAGAGATGGCACGTTCAAGTTATCGACCGTTGATGGTCTCACTTTACCAAGAGCCTGGAATAGCGGAAGCCTCCATCCCTACTACACCTGACAGGCTTTATTTATCTTTCTATCGATTTCTTCCTTAGCATTTTGTTTTTTTTGCATTTTGAAATTTGAACTTGTAACGAGGCAACTGATGTTGTCATGCTTCTTTTGTTTCAGCAATAAAACGCCATCTCTTCGAGCCAAAAGTTGTGATTCATTGAAAATAGCACATAATATCACATTGCACGAAGAGCTAAATTCCATCACACGGTGGGATTTATCTAAATAGGGAGTAACTATGATACGACCAGTCATTTACTAAATAAGACCCGAGCTCGGGGGCAAAACACAGTACCAGCACTCACAGGGATTGAAACACGACAATCCTTTTACTAACTCCAACTTCCCAGAGTGTGAATTGGAGTATAAAAACATCCAATAAATCGTTCCCAGAGCGCGAACGGACTCCAACTTCCCAGAGTGTGAATTGGAGTATAAAACATCCAATAAATCGTTCCCAGAGCGCGAACGGACTCCAACTTCCCAGAGTGTGAATTGGAGTATAAAACATCCAATAAATCGTTCCCAAAGTGCGAACGGACTCCAACTTCCCAGATTGTGAATTGGAGTATAAACATCCAAAAAGTCGTTTCCAGTGCGCGAACGGACTCCAACTTCCCAGATTGTGAATTGGAGTATAAACATCCAAAAAGTCGTTTCCAGTGCGCGAACGGACTCCAACTTCCCAGAGTATGAATTGAAGTATAAAACATCCAATAAGTCATTTCCAGAGCGCGAACGGACTCCAACTTCCCAGAGTACGAATTGGAGTATAAACATTTAATCCAGATTCCCGAAGCGCGAATCAAAGTACGAGTAACAATTCGAAGTTCCCGAAATACGGGCCGAGATATCAATATCAACTCCCAATTCCCATAGCGTGGAATGGAGCGTAAACATCGATAACCCTCAGATTCCTGGAATGCGAGACAGATTATCAATCTCAAATTGTCATGAATCCCCAGAAGGGGGGGAGGCATGTGTTCAGGGCTTGCAATAAACGCAATCAGCCACCAGAATATGAGTATTATTCCCACAACTAAGGGGCAAAAAGCTGGGTGCTAATCGCTGGCTTAAGTGATAATATACTCAGAATCCGACTCATTCATTAAATCACGACACGAAGCTATATAAATACCGAGCGGATACAACACAAATACTGCAAGGCATTCAGGTAAGAAGAAAAGTGTAACTTCCCATTTCATCAACCAACAAAATTAAGTTTGATTACATGGCAAGTAAAGATGTTTCAATTAAGTGGAGGCCGCATCCATACATACACATGGCCCAAGAAAGAACAAAAGAAAAGGCAAAAGACTTGTTATCTGTAAATCTCACGACAAAGCGAGGGGCTCACTCTTTCTTCCTCCGGTGCTTCTTCCTCGGAGTTGAGCCGCTAGACCCACTGCCTGGCTTCATACAAGACTTTTTGCCTTTCTTTGGAACATCCTCCGGTTCCGGCATGATATCAACATCTTCCTCAGAACTGGAAGGGATGGAGATCCTTTTATAAGGACGAGCCAGGGGCACGGGAGCAGTAACGGATACTTGTTCAGCAACACTCGAGACGGTTACTGTGCCACCAGGAGAAATCATCATTAGAGAAGATAAGCTTGAAGGAACGACGTCACCACCGGGGCCAACTGTCACTGTCTTGGCCATCTCGGCACTTATCTCTGCTAAAATCTCCTCCTCTCGAGACAGTTGAGCTGCGCTAGGTACGCCGGTGGTCGTCACGATCGAACCAGAAACTGGAGCAGCTCCGCTCGTCACAAAAGAGAGGTCGGGCATGGGGTCAAGAGGATGACCAAATAGCTCTTCAAACATTTGAACATCGAATGATATTGAGCCTCCTTCTCCCGTATCACCAACCATGGCGGCAGTTGAAATCGCCTCGGTGACAATAACTCCACGTGTAGGATGTAAAGCCGAAGGGACAGGGAGCACGGGTGCGACACTCTCGGTCACTAAACAACCAAAATTAGAGCTATCAGACCAAGAAATTCCCTCGAAAATCAATGTTTTAAGACGTAAAGGGAAATACCTACTTTACCTTGCCTTGGAGCTTGAACAAGCTCGGGGACGAGCGTCTTGCCCGAGGACAGTTCCGGTTGGTCCGGATTGTAGGCGGGAATAGCTTGTGAATCAACCACGGCAGCAGCTTCGGGTGAAGTCGAAACAGGGACTTCAGTATTCTCACTATGGTGCACGATACCCGAACCTTCGCCAACCTCCGTTCGATGGACGACAAGTCTTTCTTTTTCAACAGAAATGATTGCTTCATGAAGGGTCCTCCTCTCATCCTCGCTGAGCAGACGTGACTCGAGCTCAAACTCATCTAATACCGAATCCGGACAAGACATCCTCTTGTTTTCCACTAATTTCTTCCAAGCATTGTAGAGAGGCATCGAGTAATCCCCTAGCCAGGAGAGATTTCTATGCTCCAATACATTGGCATTATATGTGTCCAAAAGATCGTCGAATTCGGCCTCCATTTTGAACCTCTCTGCTTGGACTCTCTCCTCCAACTCCGATTCAACCTCCTTAACCCTTGCAATTGCCGCATCGCGCTCGGCCCGAAAAGATACAGCCTGCTCACACGCCTCTTGCGCAGCCACGTTCGCGTCGTCTTTTTCTTTATTCATGTCAGCGAACCTAGCCTTTAGCTCCTCTAGTTCCTTCACTGCCGCATCCCGCTCAGATTCAACGTTCTTGTATCGATGGCCTAAGTCTTCAACTAAAGTACAATGTGCCTGTTGCATTTTCGCCATTTCAGCTAATATCTCATCAACCTTCTGTAACGACTCGACCTCGGCCTTGCGGGAAGATTCCGCCTCAGATTGGAGTATGTCGACAATGCGACTCTTTTGAGCCAAGTCTGCCTCTAGCTTCTCAATGATTTGGGCCCGGTCGAAGGCAGCTTTGGAAGCCTTAACAGCCGCTTTGTACCATTCTTTGTACTGAGCAAAAAAGTCACGGGTGTAGTTGAGCGCCGAAGTCACGGCATCATCGGGAATTCTTTTAAGATTGGGAGGAAAAATACAAGCATCAAAGCAAATCTCTGGAAAATCTTTCCTCAGTTGTGCAAGCCTGATGGCCCCTTCGCCAGAAGACTCAACAAGGGTCCCCTCCCCAGACATAGACGTTGCGACCCCGGTTCGAGAATGATGTGGCTCAGGCCTCGAAACCTGCGAAGATGACTGATGTCGCAGAGGCTCGGATGCCTGGACATGACTTCGGGATTGCGGAGGAGATCGAGATGGGGAGCGATGCCTACGATCTCTGTCTGATCGTTCCTGGCTGGAGTTACCACGGCGATGATCCTTTGCATAATACACCTGGCCATATTGCCTCCGGTCACGATCGGGGCCTCCACGACGAGATTCATAATAGGTTGAGGGGTGATGCACTCTCCGGAGTTTGTCCAATGTAGTCTGACGACCAGCCATGTTACCTGGAAAAGAGATACAGTTCAGTTAAGTACCAGGAAAAATCAATAAGGCGAGTGAAGCAGTCATGTAGTGTCATGAGAGTGTATGCAAATGTGCAAAGCCCCCGACCAACCAGAGGTTTCGACTGCACTAATGGGTAAAAGCCCGCTTATGTCTAACGCTTCCCGGAGCTCAACCAACCCGGACTTGTGATAAAGAGAAACGCATTCCGGGATGGGAACGTCATCCAGTCCTGTGAAAATGTTTCCTGATTGACAAAGAGCGGAGTCAGAAGAAATAATTCCAGAAATCAAGCGAGACACGATTACAGACTTCCGTCTCGCAAATTTAGGAACAACGGCCTTGCCTTTCCGTTTTTTTCCTGCTTGGGGAAAATCAGCCGCTAGCCCGGTGTCAGTAGGCGTCCTCTCATCATCGCCCATTCCTCTTATCGCTACACCGGTCCTCTTCTTTGCCTTCGGAGCCGATTTCACAAACCCTTCAACGACAATACTCTGGTTCGTCTCAATTAAGCCCAGCGTCCTTAAGTTATCATCGGTTAAGACCAAGTCAATGTGCCGCAGGTCACTCGGAACCTCTTGTAGACTTCGGATGACGTTTCTGTATCGACCACCGTCTGGCCTTAATATGATAGCTGCAAGAAACAAAAAAAAAAAAAAAACACCTGATGTCAGTTCAAGTGTTGACAATGACCATTAAAGAAGGCTAACACGATTTACGATACTTACGTCTGGACAGCCATCGCCTAGCGAATCCTGGGGGGCATCGGACAAAGAACCATTCATTCTTAAAGTAACTGAGTCTGGTCCAGGCTCCCGTCACAATCTGGCAATTTCTAACTGCCTCCAGAAAGGTGAACGATGGACTATCACCCCTGCTCTTGAAGTTGAATATATGTCTAATCTCAACTGGCCTAGGCGGACGAAAAAGGCGGTCCATGAATAAGATGAAAACACTGTTCAGTAACGCGTGTCCGTTAGGGTGAAGTTGTGCGGGAGCGATTCCAATGAACGATAGCATCTCCCTGATATATTGGTTAAACGGGGGGAGAGTTCCAACCGCACAAGCGTGGCGATAAAAAGCAGTATAGCCCTCGGGTGGATTGTGAGGCCTATCATCAACTCCCGGTAGCAAAACATCATCCGGGGATAAGCTATGCTTCGAACATATCCGACCCAATAATGCTCCAGAAATATTAGATCGGACGGAATCTATGGGATCCTCGATAAATAAGGCCTCCGGCAATTCGTCCGGAGCAGGATCTATTACTTCAGGAATGATCTCTGGAATTTCTAGCATCAGAGGAGGCAAGCTTTGTAACTCTTGTTGTTCAGAACCCGAAGACTCCATAACTAACTAACTCACGAAAAAGCAGCGTTAAAAACGAAGAAAGCCCGTATATTCCCTGGTGTGAAGCATATGGATATGCCGTGCAATGCAAATACATAACTAAAACAAATTTTACAAGAATAAAACGCGGTGTCTGAACGACTAGGCTTTTGAATCAGAGAACGAAAACGACCGTCATCACTAACCGTCGCTTTCGCGTCCCTCGGATACTACTGACCAATTCAAGTGTGAATTCGTTTAAGTCACGGTGCCATCGACGAGCTCAAAAAGACAGGTCAGGTCAACTTTGATCATGCGAAGGACGAAGCTCGTCGGAATCAAATATGCTAAAAATTTAGTGAGTTCGTTAAAAGTTCGATTTAAAAGTGGTCGTAGTTCAGAAGCAAGAACGTTCGAATCGATCGACTTGATTCGACACGAGTCAGATCGGTGAACCTCGAATCAGCGCAGCTCGAACCCATGGAGCCCCACCTGACTTCGAATCCATCAAAGTCGGGCTCCTTCGAATCCATCAAGAGCGGTTCGAATCCACGGAGCTTCGAATCCATCGAAATCGTGCTCCTTCGAATCCATCAAGGGCGGTTCGAATCCACGGAGTCCCACCTAGCTTCGAATCCATCGGAGTTGAACTCCTTCGAATCGATGAACGTATCATTGCTTCGAATCGATCAGTAGTGAGCTCCTTCGAATCGATCAGAATGCCACTGTTTCGAATCCATCACCGCACGCCTTTTTTGTTGTGTTCTCCTGCAATCATCGGTTCGAAGCTACACATTCGAAACCAACTCAAAGCGCGCACCCCTGATCGATACGGCTCAAAGGTTTGCATTCCTCAGTTCCATGGAGTCGGCCTACTTCGTTCAAACCTCGACACTCTCCAAAAATTTCCAGAAGAAGGGGTCGAATCAATGCCAAAAAAGATTAATCTATCATTCTCAAAACCGAATCGACCCCTTGATTACCTGATTTAGTTTGATTACAAATGGAAGCTAGAAGGAATTTGGTCGATTCATGAAAAAGCACGTTTGATTTGGCTCTGGGAAATCGATTCAGCTAAAGCAATGGTAAAAGGTAAAAAGTGAAAATGAAGTCAACCTCATGTATTTATACGGATTCCAAGAGGGATTAGTGTCACTTCGACTCCCATCGATTCGAACGACCACTTTCGAATCCATCCCAGTTTCGAATCCATCGGAGTCTTCGAACCCATCACTGATTCGAATCCATCCAAGTTTCGAATCCACGGGAAACTTTGAATCCATCCAAGTTTCGAATCCACGGGAAACTTCAAATCCATCCAAGTTTCGAATCCATCAAGGGCTTCGAGTCCATCAGAGTCCTCGAATCCATCACTGATTCGAATCCATCTAAGCTTCGAATCCATCAGGGGTTTCGAATCCTTCTAAGCTTCGAACCCATCAAAAACCACTAATTAGCAACACTTTGGCTTGAATCTAAAATCGATTCAGGAGAAAACCGAGATGGAGTTCGGCAGCAAACAAAGACCGACATGACTCATGGACAAACGACGTTAATAAGGGCGGAGCTAATGTATGTGCACACATAACGAACTAACGTTCGATTTTGAACATTCAAAGGGATCAAATATTCACCCTGTTATAGCAACGACAGCCAACGATTAAGCACAGTCGCACAGTAATCAATCATATCAAGGCAAGGTTACGGCAATACGGTATATGAGTCTCAACAAAAAGAGAACAATGATTTTTCAGAAAGAAATGGCAGCTATTCAAAGCACGTCATGTTCCCACAAGACGTACTTTGGAGGGCAAAATGTTATCCCGCTTTTTGGCAAAGCCGTGATACCAAAAGATTGGCCAAAGAAAAAGGACAGTTCGTCTCAGAGATTGGTTGCACTTCTCTTCACTATGGATATCGATGAATTTTGTCCGAGTCCAGATTGAGCTACAATTGATAGGACATAACCAGAAAGATCATAGAAGTCCGCGTTTCAAATTTCAAATCAATCCGAGATCATATGCTCAAGTTATGATGGATTCAAGTTAAGAAGGTGCACATTGCTCGGTTCGAACCCATCATGTTCGAACCCATCATATTCGAACCCATCGTGTTCGAAACCATCGTGTTCGAAACCATCTATTTCGAACCCATCATATTCGAACCCATAGGAAGAGGCGACATTCGAATCCATCTAAGTAACTCCCTACTTCGAATCCATCACAAATTCGAGTCCTTCCTATGCTTCGAATCCACCACAGCTTCGAATCCATTAATAGCTTCGAACCCATCACAGCCTCGACTCCATCGCTCACCTTCGAATCCATCCATCATCTTCGACTCCTTCACTCACCTTCGACTCCATCGACTTCGACAACTTCGAATCGATCCAGGGCGCATTTGGATCGATTCGAACGAATCCACTCCATCGATTCGAAGACGACCTTCGAATCCAACAAAGCAGCTAAGCTAGCACGAACATGGATCGGCTCGAAGACAGGCGCGCCCCAATCGATTCGAAGTATTCGCTTCGGCCATGCATCGATTCGAACGAATCGATTCCATCGATTCGAACCAAACAGTATGCCGAACACCCAATTTCGAACCGATCATAACTCCCAATCTACTGATCCAAATCCCATGAAATTTTTACAGAAGTTTGTCTACATGACGAAGAACGTCCACGCCAAGTTTCATCTCAATTGGACGATTTTTTGATCGATTCGAAGTTCACTTCGAATCGATCCCAAACTGGGCACGCACTTCAAGAACTCGGGCCTGTGGGTTCCCCGTCACGTGCCAAGCAGTCTCTCCATGATTTAGGCGGGATTTTGGCCTTCCACACCTATAAATAGAGCCCCCTGGTCATTCAGAAGGGGGTCGGAGAATTTGGGGAAGAAGAACAAGTCTAAACGCTGCCAGGATCACTCCATGCTGTCTCAATTGTTGTCAATTTGGAGTTTAAGTCCATTTCCCGCTGTAATTTGCTGAAAAGCACTTGTAATCTTCAAGTATTAAGAAATAAAGTGAAAAAACTTCATAGTGGACGTAGGCGCATAGCCGAACCACTCTAAATCCTTGTCTTCTGCGCAATTTATTTTTCTGTGACTTGGAGTTTTTGTTAGATAGTCCCTATTTCCAATTCAAGTTCTTTATTTACCATCTCTTCAAAAACTTCCGAAGGGTGTTTGCCCATTTTTGGTGCAAACATTTTTAAGAAATAAAGTGAAAAAACTTCATAGTGGACGTAGGCGCATAGCCGAACCACTCTAAGTTCTTGTCTTCTGCGCAATTTATTTTTCTGCGACTTGGAGTTTTTGTTAGATAGTCCCTATTTTCAATTCAAGTTCTTTATTTACCATCTCTTCAAAAACTTCCGAAGGGTGTTTGCCCATTTTTGGTGCAAACAATGGGTAGTCTTTGTTGTTATACATTTGAGATAGAGACTACTTGATGTATACTTATTCTTTTGTCTAGCACTTGTATCTATTCTTTTATGACACTGTGGATCTTGTTTGACCACTACCCTGATGTACACTTCTATGTGTTATATTCATATTTGTTTCCACCTTTGTGATATGGATACTTGTGACTGATTTGTGTTATGCTTACTTCTATATTTGTTTCCGAGGATCATATAACCACTGCGTAGTAGCTTTGAGTTTGTATCGGTATGTCGAATTTTCTCTTGAAATGAAATACATTTTATACTATCTGACATATCAGTGCTCGCATAAAACAATTACATGGATGGTCGCTCCTCAACAGCCTTATCCTTCACGCTAGTTGACGGCATTACTCCGTAGTGTCCTTGGCTAGCGTGAGTATAAAGACGGGGCATCACAGCTTGGTATCAAAGCCAAACTTTGGAACAATGTAGAATAATCTAGCAAGGTTATCATCCTAAGTTCTTCTTAGCAGTTGTGCCTTAGGATTTTATCCGAGTCATAGGACCCATTCTATCCTATTTTCCTTTATGATGTCTTGTTTTATCAATAATGATTGTTTGACATTCATTTTGTGAATAACCTTCTTCTTCTTATTTCTTTCTTTCTTAAAGAAGAGAAATGGTTAGACCAGGCCGTCTTAGTGCCAGTCAATCCAGTGCCACTCCTCAAGATGGAGTATTTATGTCTGTCCAACAGCTTCTAGATCTTGTAGACAATGCTCAAGCTGTTGGACCCATTCCAAAGCTTATTCACCCAAAATACGGATTTGCATGCCTGTGCAATGATTATACTAATTTGGGTGGAAAGCCATTCAAGGGTTCCGAGGGCATTATCGAAGTCCAAGCTTGGCTTAGAACATGCGATCGCATCTTTTCTCACATGAATCTTATTGATCTTTATCGAGTCTAAGTGGCTTCTAGTATGCTCCAAGAAAGAGGATTAGATTGGTATGAGCTTCTGATTTTTGAAATTATTGAAGCGGATCTTAATTAGGAGCAATTCCGAGAACGATTCGAATTAAAGTTTGTGCCGGAAACTGAGAAAGTAACCTGAGCTCGGCGCTTTATTGACCTTGTTCAAGATGAATCCTCTGTGACGGATTACGTCGCATCTTTTGAATCCCTCTATAAATATGGGGTCGAGTACATTAATACCCCATTGAAGAAGAATCAGAGGTTTGTTTATGTTTTGGATAAGAATCTCAAAAAGCCATTACTTATAAAATTAGAAGTTTCTTTCGATCATCTTGTTGATACCGCTCTTCGACTGGAAGTGGCCGATAGAGAAGATGATGTTAAAGATATGAGTGTCAAACCGAACTTCAACAACAACAACAAGAAGAGGCCTATTAAGTTCAACGTTCCTTATCCTAATAAGAAAGGGAAGCAGGCAACTCCGGTAGCAAAGACTTCTATGCCTAGTCATGGGCAATGCTACAATTGTGGTTCTAAGGACCATTTTGCGAAGAGATGTCCAAAACCTCTCTTTTGTCGTTACAGCAAAAGTTCGGTTCATCTTTTGTTTTCTTGTCCCAAACTTCAAAGCAAGAGTGAGGGAAAGCTAATTTTGTGCAAGCCCCAAATAACACTTCTTGCGGTCAAGGTATTTCTCATTCTATCCTTAATGGCATTATTATGTTTCGTGATCATCCTATTCGAGTTCTTTTTGACACGGGTGCGTCCCATTCTTTTATATCAAAACAACTTGTTGATACTTTTTCGTTAAGTGTTGTGGATTAATGACTTCTTTGAGAATTGCGAATCCGATTGATGGATCCGCAACACTCTGTTTGCTTGGTAAAGATGTCGAGATTATTTTATGTGATTTTTCTTTCCAAGCCGATTTGCATGTCATGCGTTACTTAGGCTTTGAAATGATTTTGGGAATGGATTGGCTTAACCATTATGAAGCTCATATCCTTTGTCCTGAGCGGACTATTCATCTTCAACATCCTCAATCTGTTAAGAAGATATCTATTGTTCTTAAAGATTCGGTTTCTAAATTGGCAGCATCCTTGTATTTTCTAAACCCTCATGATGGCGATAATGATGATGAGGAAGATGTCATTTCTCTCATTCACGTTGTTCGTGAATTTTCCGACATATTTGAGCCCGTTTTAGGATTACCACCTAGGCGAGCAATTGAGTTTAGATTAATCTGATCCCTGGAGCTCAACCTATTACTCATCCTCCTTATCGTATGTCCAATAATGAAAATGAGGAGGTGCGTAAGCACTTATCCGAATTGGAGACGAAGCAGTTTATTCATTCTAGTTCGTCTCCATGGGGAGCTACAGCTATTTTTGTGAAGAAATCCGATGGTATGCTTAGGCTTTGCATTGACTACCGCAAGCTTAATGATCTTACCATTAAGAATAGATATCCTTTACCTCAAATTGATGATTTATTTGACCAACTTTGCGGTGCTAGAATCTTTTCACAGTTAGACTTAGCAACCGGATTTTATCAGCTTCGTATTGCAGAGGATAGCATTCTTTTGACGTCGTTTCGTACTCGTTATGGATCTTATGAATGGCTTGTTATGCCATTTGGTTTGACGAATGCTTCGGCTTATTTCATTGACCTTATGAATCGACTTTTCAAAGGCTTACTCGATCGATTTGTTCTCATCTTTATAGATGATATTCTTGTTTATTCTAAAATCGAGGAAGAGCATGAAAAGCATCTTCGGGTTGTGTTGGAAACTCTTAGGAGCAACCAATTAAAAGCAAAATTTTCTAAGTGCCACTTTTGGCAATCTAATGTGAAGTTTCTCGGTTATATTATTTCCGAATCCGGAATTTCTATAGATCCTTCAAAGATCGAAGCTATTCAAAATTGGAAGAGACTGGAGAGTGTGACGGAAATCCATAGTTTTCTTGGACTGCTAGGTTATTACCATCATTTTATAAAAGGCTTTTCCATAATTTTCGTGCCACTTACTAGTTTGATAAAGAAGGGAGTTAAATACATTTGGTCGGACAAATGTGAGGCTTCTTTTCAGAAATGAAAAGAACTCCTTTCCGATGCTCCTATTCTTGTGATTCCTGAAGGGAACTATGATTTTATTGTATATACCTATGCTAGTCGGGTTGGTTTGGGAGCCGTTCTTATGCAAAGGGAACGTGTTATTGCTCATGCTTCTAGGCAATTGAAGCCAGCCGAGACTAGATATGCCACTTATGATTTATAGAGCGCGACTATTGTTTTCACCCTTAAAATTTGGCGTCATTATCTTTTGGGAGAGAAAATTGCTCTCTATACCGATCACAAATCTTTGAAATATTTATTTTCTCAAAGGGAACTTAATTTGTGTCAACAACATTGGCTCGAGTTCCTTGCATTTTATGATCTTGATATTCTTTATACCCCCGAAAAGGGAAATCGTGTTGCCGATGCCCTTAGTCGTAAGCAACAAGCGGTTGTTTCTATGATGATATCTGTATGGAACGATCTTGGGATTTTGTCCACTTGCGAGATTCGAGATCGTGAATCCGATTTACGGTCATCACTTGTTCTATGTAGCCTTGAGGTTCATCCTTCTCCTTTAGACTGCATTCTTGAAGCTCAAAAGCTAGATCCCGAATTGGCTCTTCTTAGTCAAAGTTTTAGGGACACAAAATTAATATTGATGGTTTGAAAGACTTCGATATTGATGCTCGTGGAATTATTCGAAAATTTGTTAGACTTATCGTGCCAAATATTAGTGATCTTCGTAAAGAATTTTAGAAGATTCTCATCGTTCTTAATTTACCATTCATCTCAGTAGTAGTAAAATGTACGCGGATATGAAGCGACTTTATTATTGGGATGGAATGAAATCTAATATTGCTAACTTCATTATGCGTT
This sequence comes from Allium cepa, assembly GCA_030765085.1. Classification (NCBI taxonomy): domain Eukaryota; kingdom Viridiplantae; phylum Streptophyta; class Magnoliopsida; order Asparagales; family Amaryllidaceae; genus Allium; species Allium cepa. The sequence goes on from CM060932.1 coordinate 174,868,932, forward strand.
GCATGGCTTGCCAACTTGTGAAGGCCGAGCATCAAAGGCCCAGTGGGTTATTGCAAGGTTATTGCAACCTTTCGACATTCCAATTTGGAAGTGGGATCAAATTTCCATGGATTTTATTGACGGTCTTCCCCATTCTTGTTCGGATCATGATAGCCTTATGGGTAATAGTTGATAGACTTACAAAATCCACTCATTTTATTCACGTTCGGTCCAATCGAACCGTACCACTTTTGGCCAAGCTCTTTATTAAAGAAATTGTTAAATTGTATGGAGTCCCTACTTCTACTGTTAGCGATCGTGATCCATTGTTCACTAGTGGATTTTGAAAGAGTCTTCAAAAAGCTTTGGGAACGAAGCTTAATTTTAGCACCACTTATGATCCTCGGTCCAATGGACAAACCGAGCGTGCGAATCAAACTCTTGAAGATCTTCTTCATGCATATGTTCTTGATTTTGGTGGAAGTTGGAAAGATCATATTTCTCTTGTTGAGTTTTCATATAATAGTAGCTTCCAATCTAGTATTGGTATGGCTTCTTTTGAGGCACTCTATGGAAGGCCATGTCGATCTCCTTCTTGTTGGCTTGAGGCCGGTGAGAAGCTGATTTTAGGTCCAGACTATATTCGTGATTCCACATAAAAGATTGACCTTATTCGCCATAGGATAAAAGAAGCTCAAAGTAGACAAAATCCCTGTGCCGATAACCAAAGAAGGAAACTAGAATTTTCTGTGGGAGATTTGGTATTTATTGGTGTTTCACCTATGAAGGGTGTTGTGCGTTTCAGTCGATCGGGAAAGTTAGCACCTCGATATATTGGTCATTTCCCATCACCGAACGTATTGGTTCCATGGCTTATCGCCTTTTTATTACCGGATCAATTTTCTGCTATTCATGACGTGTTTTACGTTTCTCAGTTATGGAAATGCCTTTGAGATTCCGATTATACTCTTGAGCCCGGTGTTGTGGAAGAAATTGAAGTTTCGCCTAATTTGACTTACGAGCAACATCCTATTCGTATTATTGCTTCGGAGGAAAAACGCCTTCGAAATAAAGATGTCCCTCTTGTGAAAGTTCAATGGTCCTCAAATGCTAAGGATTGTTCTTGGGAATCTAGAGAATTCATCGAGCGAACACATCTGGACTTACTCACTCGTGCTTTTTGAGGTGAACTTCTTATTTCAAATTTATTTTGTGTTGATATGCTTTTATAGTTGTTACTTTTTATTTTCTTCTTAAATATTACGAGGACGCCATTTCTTTAAGGAGGGAGTCTGTAACAGCCCGCATATTTTACGATTGTATATTTGAATATTTTATTTAAATATAGCATTGTAAGTCGGATTTAAGTCCGAAAAGATACTTTTTTCAAAATAGCCAAATTAGGACTCGAGACCACTTCCATTGAGTTCGAAATGGCATTTGCGACCTTTTTGAGTATAAACATCGACATATTTGGAGTTAGCTTGAATTTTAACATTTTCACTTAAGGTTTTGGGTTTAGGTTTCAGCCCAATAACTTAACATAAGACCCTAGCTCCACCCCCTCTCCTCTTCATTCATTCTCATTTCCTAACACTTCAAGCTTTAAGAAAAAATAGGGGGATAGAAAATTGATTAGGAATTCCTAAGCCCTAGCTTCATTTCAAATCCAAGTTTTAGCTCCAAAATCAAAGAGAAGCTTAGGTAAGCATCTCCTCCTTCTTTTCCATCTCAATCTCTCTCCAATTTCATAAATTTCCTATAACCTAATTTGGGAAATTATCGTTTATGAACTTAGATTGGAGGTTTTAGAGTTGAGCTTGAAGTGTGGTTGATCTTCCTTTGTTTTCAAGCTTCTCCTTCATTGTTTTTGGGTTTAAGGTGAGTTTTTGAACTCACATCTATGTCTATATTTTTGGTAGTAGTCAGGAAGTGATTCCCAATATCCATTCCTTGTTTATTTGCTTTGGATTGAATTGGATATTCCAATTTTTGGTCATTTGAAGTTAAATCTTTAAAAATCTTAGCTTTGATGTTTGATCATGCTTTTGGTGGCGTATCGAAGAGCCTAAAGGGCTGGGTTGCCAATTGGCGTAAACCCCTAGTGCCCATCGTTCGACCGATCGCAAATTGCTTGGTATTTTTCCCCTTGGAGGCTAGGCTGAGAATACTGGAATTTCCAGTTCAGTCGACTGAACTACAAGGTTAGTCGACTGAACCGAACCCAGCAATTTTCCTGGGCCAGTATCAGTCGGCTGACCATTCTTGGTCAATCGACTGAGCCTGAAAACCGAAAGTTTCCAGGCATGATTCAATCGACTGACCACTTTGGTTCAGTCGACTGAACCTGGAAACAGAAAGTTTCCACGATTTGTGTAATTCGACTGACCACCCTGGTCCAGTCGACTGAATCTGCTGTCTTTACCTATTTTGCACTGTGTATTTGAATTTCCAATTTTTAATCGATTCGTGTTTCTCTAATTTGTTGTTATCACCTCTGTTGACTTTGGCAACTTCTTTTTAGGGATTTTTAGGGAATATCCATTTTGATGGATTTGGTGTCGATTTCTTTGGATTAATTCACATCTTCGAATGTGAATTTTTGGTGATTGATTGTTCTAACAATCAATTTTGTGATTTGTCACTTTATAATACAAAGGTTTCTATACTAATAGTAAACATTCAAACTCTTTCTCAAATATGATTTCAACTCTATTTTTAATACAAATCTTGTTTATAAAACCGTTTTCCAATCTATTAGTATGCACAAACCTTTACCCCATTCGTTTGAGAAATCTAATTAAACGGCTTAGTAAAACAAGTGGTATGAAACGTTTACGTTTGCTTCGTTGGTTAATTTTTGGACTTGTTCATTTGAAACTCTTGTGACAACTTTTCGAGTGGAGTTCTACAATTTGTTCGTAAATATTTAAGCTAAGCTAGTGGTTATGGGACATGAAGCTAAACTCATTTATTTACTAGCTTAGTGTAATTCACACTTTTTATTGATCAACGATGATTATCTTGTGATTTAGACAAGCGATATGCTATGTCTCTTTGTCCACGTAGGGGACTATACCTTGTTTTATTGAGTTTCGTCTCATTTCTTTTATAGGCTAACGACCTATTGGTTCTTTGGAGATTCGACTCATTTTTGTGGGCTAGCGACCCATGCTCTTTTATGGAGTTCGGTTTATGGACGTACTGTTGTACTACGTCGTTGTCCGGCTTATCAGGTTCATCGGGCGTACCATTGTACTACGTCGTTGTTTCGAACTATTTGAGTTTTAGGTTCCTCGGGCGTACCAATATTGTACTACGTCATTGCACCGGCTCTATCTTTAGAGACAGTGGGATAGCGTCCCGTTTGTGATACACGTGTTGGTGAGTTTTCATGCTTTCGTTTGTGATAGGCCTCCCCCTTTTGTGGTTTTTAGATTTCTAGTTGGTGATTTCTAGAATTTGTGATTCACCAATTTTGTGAGTGGCGTTGATATATTTGTCAATATTTATGGTTTGGTGAATAAAATAAATAATATGACATTCTTTTTGCTGTTATGCTATTCTTGAGATATTGTATGATTTTTGTATTGTCTAACGTATACTTTTCATACTATGGCATTATTGTTATCATATGTTTTTGTCATATCTCTTCTTCCATCTCATTTTATCTTATATTTATAGATAGACTGATCCGTTTATTATTTTCTTATTAAATAATACTCGGGTCAGACCGAGATGTTACAGGTGCTTCTGCTTGACTCCTTAGCAGTGATCATCATTTGACTTTTGTTTAACTACGTTAAATTGGTAGTCTTTGTTGTTATACATTTGAGATAAAGACTTCTTGATGTATAAATATTCTTTTGTCTAGCACTTGTATCCATTCTTTTGAGACATTGTGGATCTTTTTTGACCACTACCCTGATGTACACTTCTATGAGTTTTATTCATATTTGTTTCCGCCTTTGTGATATGGATACTTGTGACTGATTCGTGTTATGCTTAATTCTATATTTGTTTCCAAAGATCATATAGTGGCTATGTAGAATCTTTGAGTTTGTATCGGTATGTCGGATTTCCTCTAGAAATAAAATGCATGTTATACTATCTGACATATCGGTGCTCGCACAAAGCAATTACATGGATGGTCGCTCCTCAACAGCCTTATCCTTCATGCTAGTTGATAGCATTACTTTGTAATGTCCTTGGCTAGCGTGAGTATAGAGGTGGGGCGTCACATTTATTATCTCGGTAGGTGTTGAATATGAGGCAACAGATGCGGCTGGAGTTTTTTTTCGCTACTTATGATTTTGGTATAGATACACCAGGGAAAGGTAATAAGATGGCTAATGCTCTTAGTAGAAAACATTAGAATGTGGTGTTAGCTATGTTGGTAGAGTGAAAAGATTTAGAAGCTTTAGTCAGTTGTGATGTGCAGTTAAGATCGACTAGTCAGAGTTCCAACTGGTTGTCTTGTTTAGAAGTTCGACCAGCATTGATTCGGAAAATTGCTTCTAAGCAGAAGTAGGATCTAGTATTGGCTGAGAAAATCAGATTGCTTGAGCTTGGAACCGAGATCAATGATCTAAAGGATTTTAGCCTTAACCATAGATGATGTTTGAGAAAGAATGGACGATTGCATGTTCTGAATATGGAGGACTTGAGGAAGGAAGTTTTGGAGAATGTCATCGGTCCAAGTTTATGATTTATCCCAGAGGGACCAGATGTATCAAGATATAAAGAGGAGCTTCTATCGGGAAGGCATTAAGAGTGATGTTGGCTTGTAGGTTAGGCAATGTGCAAACTATCAATAAGTGAAAGCTAAACATCAAAAACCAAGTGGGTTGCTTTGGACTTTAGAGATTTCAGTTTGAAAATGGGACTTAAATCAATGGATTTTATAGACGGGTTGCCAAGGATAAGCAGAGGTATTGAAAGTATATGGGTCCAACTTGACCAGGAGTTCCCATTTCATTCCAGTAAAGTAAACCAGAATGGCAAGTACTTTAGCTAAGTTGTTCCTAAAAAACAATAGTTAGACTGCATAACGTTACTAGTAGTATAGTCAGTGATAGAGATGCTTTATTTATTAGTGAGTTCTGGAAGAGTAAAGGAAGTAATGGGTACGAAGATTTATATGAGTACTTCGTATCACCCTCAGAAAGACGGTCAAACAGAGAGAGTTAAAAAAGTACTCGAGGATCTACTGAGAGCATGTGTATTGGAGTTTGGTGGATCATAAAGAGGATCACCTACATTTGGTTGAGATTTCCTATAATAACAGTTATCAAACAAGTGCAGGAATGGCGTCGTTTGAGGCATTGTATGGAAGACCTTGCGAATCACCAATATGTTGGTTGGAGACTGGAGACAGATTAGCGTTAGGTCCATATTTGGTTAGAAAGGCATTAGAAAAGATTGAGTTAATCCGAGGAAGGATGAAGGAAGCTCGGTCAAGACAAAAGAGTTACGAAGATAAGAGGCATAATGACCTAGAATTCTCAGTTGGAAATAAGATTTTCATTAAGGTATCACCAAGGAATGGTGTGATACGATTTAGAAAGTCAGGGAATTTCGCTCCAGGATATATAGGTCCATTCTAGATTACAGAGAGGACTGGAAAGCTCGCATACAAGATAGAGTTACCGAGCAGTTTGGCAGGTATCATAATGTATTTTATGTATCTCATCTTTGCAAGTATGCGCATGACCCAGAAACTATTATTCCTCTGACAGGGTTGGAAGACTTAGTAGTAGAGCCTAATTTGACTTTTGTTAGACAACCAATTCGGGTTGTAGGTAGAGATGAGAAAAGAATAAGCAATACGACAGTCAGGTTGGTGAAAATTCAATGGAGCGATAATGAGAAATACTGTACTTGGGAGACAGAGGAGAGGATTAGAGATACTTATCCCGGTCTGCTTTGAGGGTGCGTCTATATTAGATTTATATAGATAGTTGCCAGTCAGTTAGACTAGAATCGTTGTTAGGAGTTGTTACTGATGATTGCTATGTTTAATATTTAGTCCTTACAAAATTTTAAGGACGAAATTCTTTAGGCGGGAGCCTGTAACATCCATAATTTTTGATGACATTAATCAGAAAAAGTAATTTGATAAATTAAATAGAATAATGATGATAAGGGAATTGAGATTTGAATAAATTATATAAAGGATCGTGCTTAATGATTAGATAAATGGGCTTAATTGGGTTAGTAAACTAATTAAATTATACATGAGCATAATAGTAAAATAACATTTTCATTTTACACGGCTATCAACTTTTGTAACTGTCCATTCACGTTCATTTTTCTCAAATAAAAAATAAACGCAAAAACCCTAGGAGCCGGCCATTAACAAGGAGGAAAAGAGGAGGATTATAATTTTAAACTAAGGATCGAAGCTAGGGAGGAACAAGCAGCAGGAAATCTCAAATTCCTTATCAAAATCTAAGGTGAATAATAGTTTCATGCCATCTCTAATTTATTCTATGATTATATGTTTTTGGATTTATGATTGAATTCGTGTTTATGATGCTATGGATGATGATATGTTTGAACTACATTATGTTTGATTTAATATAATTTAATTGCATAGGAATTAGAAAGGTTTTAGTGTAAATCCGAGAGTTTATGATTTTGTAATGCCATGGAAAAAATTTACGTTAAGTAAAATATGATTTTAGAGATGGGTTTTGATTTTTAGAATTTTCACAGCTATAGAAAATTTATTATGAATTTCTAAAGAAAAATATGATATAATTGTGTATATAATTTGTTTCGAATATTTCAAGAAGAAATTGGGCCTGAAATTTTAATATGTTTGATTATATGGTAAAATTGAATTCCTGTGATTTTTGAGTACTTTTCCCAATTGTTACTAGGGAAAATAAATTATTTCAAAAGAAGGACTTATTTGCAAATGCTGGTTTTGTTAATGGAGGGGCTTAAATGTTAAGATTATTTGATATATATATATATATATATATGGTTAAATACTAGGGTTATAATTTTAAAGTATTTGAAACATTTTAAAGTAACCAATTAAGGAATTACAAATAAAGTAATTACCATACTTAGCTACAAATCAGTGTTTTAGAAAAAGGTTGTTCCGCTTAATTCGAAGGCACCTTTCAACTCCTTTACCTCCGAATCAACCTAATCGAAACCATTAGAGTTGAAACTAATGTACATGGTATCAATGAAATTGGTACGAAGTGAATTGGTAAGTAGCGGAAGGTAGGGTGTCGAAAGCAATGCTTTCGTCATGGTCGAAACCAAGGTTCACTTTTAAAAGATTAGTGCCTGCCTAGTTTTTGAAGGGCTTTTGGCTGAGCAGATACCTTATATAGTCGAAACCTTAGTTTATTTTCTAAATTTAAATTTCTTCCTTGTTTTACTTAAAGATTTCAACATAGTCGAAAGCCTTGCATTCGAAAGGGACTTTATAAATAAGCTTTCAAAGGGGTGCTTTTTCCTTAAATAAGAGTTTCCGATAGGATTGGTTCCGACAAAGTTGAGACCAAGCCGCTAATTTATCTTTCAACTGTATTGAATCCATCTATGCTATTGAAGGGTTACCTCTGTTTTAACTTAAACTAAGCCTTTTTCCTGAATGCTTTCGAAAGGGGTACCTTTCGACTCTATCCTTCCAAGTTTAATTTAAAGGATTAAGCTTTCAACTAGATTGTTTCGGCACCATCAAATTTTTCCCCAAAACAATTTTATAAGTGATTTCAAAAGAGATGCTTTCGTATATAATTATTTGACCTAAAAGATGTTTATAAAGAGAAAAACCAATACTTTCGACAGAGTACTTTATCGTTTCGAAATCATCTTTTAAAGAGTATTTTGATACCACCGGAAGGTACAATTGGTTTTGAAAGTGAACATTTAACAAGGGCTTCAAAGGTATGTTTATTATGTTTTGAAAAGAATCTTGTGCTTTCGAAGGAGGTCATCCAGAGATTTCGAAGGTGATGTTTTAAAGTTTCAAAACAAATAACCCACTCTCACTTTTATAGCATAACTAAAGATTTTAGACGTAGTACTTCTTCATATACTATTCACATTGTAATTAACCCATAACAGTACTTTGTGGAAGGGCAGAATATCCATTTTGGTTGACCCAGTAGTGAATATGACTAATGATATTGGCAGGGACCAATAGGTTCATAGTCAGCCCATGAAAACTATGATTTGATACTAGTAGGGCGAGTAGGTTTATAGTTAGGCCATGAAATCTATACCTGGATTAAGACATTGACAGTCAGTCAATAGGTTCCCAGTTAGCCCTTGAAAAGTAGAATAAGAGATAAAATATTGGAGTTACCAATAGGTTCTTAGTGATCCCATGAAAATTATGATATTGGAAAGATTGACCATAAACATTTAACATGTTAATAGTAATCCTAGAAGCTATAATTGAGATAGATAGTCAGAATGAATGGGGATGGGTAATCCAGAATTGATTTACTTGTTTTGCATATCATCATAATGTTTTTGGAAATACTATGTTTTAACCATTGTGGATGCAAGAGAATAGTATATGGTTTTATAAACATTTTAGGATACTAGTGAAAGGAAAACCCGTTCTGCTAAGCGGCATGGTCTCACTACATATCTTAATGGTTTGAGATGGTAAATTATTATTCATACTAGGCTTTATGTCTGACTCGAAGTTTTTTTTCTCATTAAACTCTTAGGTACTCAATTAATTTTGGGTAGGTTGAGACTTAAGGTTTCTATGTATTCTTTTAGATGAATAAAGCTTTCGAGGACATGCAGGAGGAAAACTTGTTGTTAGAGTTCTTTTTTTTCCACTGTGTGTTTTGTTTAGAATGGAAAATTTCTTTTCTTGCCTATTTGTATATACTCTGATCAACTAAGGGGGCATCATCATATGTCGCTCTTGGCATATCTTGTAATAATTATATGTTATCTGAACGTGGTCCGCGATCTAGGATTATGTAATAATTTGGAATATTTTGAAATGGAATGTGGAATTTGTCTGTTGTTTAATTTTTTTTCATATTCTTGTGTTTTCGTTTATCAATGTATCTAATATCGTCGTATTTGGTCGATGAGCATTAATAACTATGGTTGACTGCACATCCGTAGCCGTTAGTTTTAGGCCTTCAAGTAAGGGGATTCTACAGTAAACAATTCATAACACATTCCATAGTCTTACTAGGATGTCCATAAACCCATAAACTATCAAATTTTGATTAGGTTATAATTTTATTCTCCTAAGTGCTCAACATGTGTCTATAGGTATCCCTAATTAGGTTGAATAACTCTTGTAGTCATTTTGGCAGTTTTTTATTTCATAGCTTTGTACAAAACTATGAGGTAGCTTGGTCTAGCCAGTTCTATGGATGCTCCTATTTATGCTCCATTGAGTTCCTTTGACAAAGTTGTGGTACATATACCTCAATCCATAGGGCTGATTGATCCAAGTACTATGTCTATATGTTTTCAAGAGACTAGATCTCCTAGGCCATATATTTGATTCCCCAATTTAATTAACATGATAGCTCCTATCTCTGAAAACTAAGGACTTTGCTGTTTGATTCCAAGATTTAATTTTGTCAATGATGTTTGTTTTCTGACTGCAATTGATTTCCTCCAAGTTGACATCGTCATTCGATGTCATTCTCGGTACATGTGCGGGAAAGATGCGCTACCGTCATATTTTGATAAAGTGAATTCTTCTAAGTACAGTGTTGAGATCCTAATCACATATCAGTTTCTATCTTCAGAAACTCTTGCATAGATGACTCAATTCTATGGATTTTTCCTTGACGTTTTAAATCTTTGGATAGCACGAGATGCCAGAAGGTAGGGATGAAGATTCAATCAAACTCTTGCTTTGATTTTCAAAAGCCAATGCATCGATAGTTTCATTCTAGGGGTTTCTTTTTAGCATCACCAAACTTTGGGCGATGCCATATTCCTGCAAGTTAGGACTAAATGATCTAGTTAGATCATAATTAGGTCTTCAATCCTTCTCATTATCACTAGAGTGTGAGCGATGGTTTATTTAAGAATGTTAAATCCTTTATTTCCTTTATTGGCAATTCTGTTGCAAGAATGCTTAGTTTTGCGATGCAGAACCATTATCTAACCAACCCCGCATTATTCATGATTGTACTTTGCAACATATCTTTCGATCAAGTATCTGTGTGTCAATCCCTGCTTAAGGGACTAGCAATTTCAAACGCTTATATTTGGGAGATTGTGAGAGATGGAGTGGTTTGGGACAAATAATTTGATTTTCCTAATATGGCTTTCAATCCTTTTTTTGGACTGAGGAAGTCCGATGATTTTAGTTCCGACCTTCCATGGTTGTCCCTACATGTCCTTAGTCGTGCGTGCTTTGCTTGATTTTTATTGTCATGGGAGTTCTGTTCATATAACAGTTCCTGTCTTTGGGAATTGATAACCTTGTTGCTTGGTCCCAAGCAACATTTCCTCAAGGCTACCTATCTTCTGGCCGAATCTAAATTATTTCTAAGTTGAATTCAGGAAATTCGGTTGTGCACAAGCTTTATCCCTAGAAACTAGCACACGTGCAATTCAAATCTACGATTTCCTTTCGGTGCTGCTTTATTCCTGTATAGTGGCTCATTCCTGTGATATTGTACCATTCGATTGACCTATGAAAGGTTATATCTTCCTGTTGTTGCCCATTTGTGGGCAACAGTAATTTTCTGAAGACAATGGTAGAATCTCAATTTAGGACCAACTTCAATCTTCGAAAACTAGCGCATTGATGGCTTACTACAATGAGTGTTTCTCATCAAACATGTAGATTAAATTTTTCCTGGCATTGCCGAGGTAACACCGGTACCTAGTGAATAGCAAATTTCCCAGCATTACCGTGGCAATGTCGGTACTTAAGAAAAAGAGGATTTTCCAGCATTGCCGGGGGAATAATGATACATATGAAATAGAAAGTTTCTTGATGTTGCCGTGGCAACATCGGTACTTAGGAAATGAGAAAAGGCCTTAGTGTTGCCATGGCAACACTCAAGAGGTTGGGATCAATTTTCCCTACCGATCTAGCAGTGCTTTTAATCTAGGTGGGCACTAGTTTCCGTCTTGGAAAACATGCACTTCGACGATTGGATTGTAGAAGTCTTTTCTTAGTGCTGCATGTCTTCGGGTAACAGTTAAAGTCATGTTGGCAAGGATTGAATCATTCATATGATCCTGCATAGTTGAGTAGATCCCTTCCAACCTAATGTGGCTATTTTTCTCAATGTTGCTTAACTTCGGTGTATGCCATGCTCTGGAAGATAAGAATCCCAAGCATTTATGTTGCTTAGCCTTGCTTAACCAATTCCATGGTTATTCTTATTTACAAAAAATCAGATTTCCTTCCGTCGGTTCTTGTTATGATTTGGTGACTACCTGCGTAACCCTTCATTTCCTGATGCCAAATTTCATATTATTATAATAAATTAGAAGCTGCGGAGCAAGTCATTACATTACCACATTGTCCCTGGTACGACCGGCACTCATCCTTATCCTGATCACGGACCTATGGATTTCGGTTTTTTTTGTCTTCAATTTGTTATATACTTAACCTTAGCTTATTTCAAGCCATATGCGTTATGCTGGGCAGATAGCATTATTGCAGATATCAACCTTATTTGTTTATTTCAATCTTTGGGAATTAATGGTTTAGCTGCTCGATTTCGAGCATTCTCTCCTTTCCATTGTCTGTCTTCCGATAACAACTGGTTTTCTACAAGTTGGGGTTTGAGACATTAGTCGAGCACCTACTTCTATCTTTGGAAACTGGTGCATTGATGATTTGATTCTAGAAATTCCCTTCATCGTCCTCTTTCTCTGGATGATGGTAAGTTCCTCCTTTTATTGTAAGTTGGAGCGAATTTTTATCTTGATCAAGTGTTAATATGTTATGTGCCCCTCGGTCCATGAGGCTGATATTTTGATCAATTGATGTGAGACTTGATGTTTTGGGTGGCTCCCTAGATGACCCTAGCCAATGATGTGTTGTAGCTCATATCTCCGGAGACTCGTGACTTGGATGTCCTAAATTTAGACATTTTTCACATTTACCTTTCTCAAAGATCGGAATTCTTTGACGACTTCTTGGTTTTTGAACTTTGCGACACTGCCGAAGCAATGTCTTCTCTTTTAATTAGCGAGAGTTGTGCCCTATTAATCATGTAATAGACAAGTTTCCTGGTGAAAATTTTAATGGTTCATTGATGATGCCAGAGCAACATCTAGTAGTGTTGGCATGGCTTATCAGATGCGCAGCTTATGAAAATGCACGGCTTACGAAATGCGCATCTTTTGAAAGTGCGTGGCTTACAAAATGCACGACTTATGAGAGTGCATGGCTTGCAAATTGCACGACGTTTTAAACCGCGTGGCTTATAAGATCGATACAACCCATCAATCCGGAATGTTTGGAACATCTCAAACGTTTCCAGTCTTTGGGAAATGTGAGGAGTTCATGCTTCAATAGCGCGGTTCTATGGCTTAAGAAGTGAAGTGCAACTAATTGCACTGTGCGGCTTATGAGATCGATATGACCCATCGGTCCAGAATAGTTTGGAACTTCCTGACATTGCCAATCTTCGGGTATTGTAAGGAATTCGTGCATGTAAGTGTGGTTGCATAGCTTAAGAAGTTATGCATGGCTTATGGGAGTGTGTAGCTTATGAGATCAAAATGACCCGTCGATCGAGAATGGTATGGAACTTCTCGACGTTGCCAATCTTCGGGTAACATACAGAGTTCATGATTCAAGAGCATGGTTCCATGGCTCAAGAAGTGATGCATGACTTATAGGAGTATATGCAATGGTTTGGGCCTTCCAGCGCTGGAGGAGCGATACTAGTTCTTAGAAGGTAAGAATCGAGCTTTCCCATCAATCCGGTGATTTGACTTCGTTGGAATTTCATCAGTTCTAAGAGATAAGTAGTTTTTGGATCGAGTAACTATGGCTTGGATGATCCTCCTGTATTTTGGGAAGATGTGCACGGCCAAATAAATAAGGTTACCATGGTGGAAAGATCTATAACCGACCGCATAGAGATGGTTTTGAAGAAAAAACTTATGGAGTTAAGGGCAATACTCTCAGTTTTTGGTCCAAACAGCCTTTAGGGAATTAGTCTTCAACTAGCATACACTCTAAGAAGAAAAGGAACTGGTCACCAAGGGTGGTAAAGGAAGAGTGGGAGGAAGTAAGCAAGTATTATGCTTCTATTTCGTTTGTTGTACTAGCTAGGTCATTAAGTCCACAGTTGTCAGAATGTCAGAATTTTCGATCGAGCGTAACAGAATTGTAGTATAATTGGCTTTCCTTGCAGCTATTCAAGTATGTGTGGTGCCATCATGCCACAGGGCTGTTGGTGTGCTTATACTATATCCGAGGTTTCACCACAATCCATTTGGTTGCATGCGGTCTAGTGGATGCAACTGTGTCTTCTAGATGATTAAAGTATGGGAAAGCCTCCATCTTCAGACACTTATATTTTAATGATTTGAGATATTTGGTTCTCCTAGGCATCGAATCAGCTTGATTCGATTTGCCCTATGATTGATCACAAGGTCGGTTCGGTTTTGGCTTAGTATCTTTGGTCGGTCTCATTGGTAGCTGGAAGTGATTATGTTAATTTTGCGAAATGATTGATGTTATTGTCGATTGATGGTCCCAGAGCATGAATTCACTAAGTTCGAGCAGTTCTGGATGAGATGACCGCTAATCTTCAAGTTATTCTTCGTAATGCTTTAGTTTGTTAAGGATTTTTGGATGAGATGACTGTTGATCAACCGGTTCGCCTTCACGATGCTTTAGTTTGTGAAGCATCTTCATGACACTTTAGTTCGTGAAGGAGTTTTTGTGGTTGGATATCCGACGACCTGATTGTCTTGGAACGATAATTTATCAACTTCGAGAGGAATTTTTGTCAGATGTCCAACAACTAGACGGCCCTAAAGCGATTATTCATTGACTCCAAGAAGAGGTTTAGTTCATGTGTTCAACGGTCCGGCGGTATTAAAGCGATGATTAATCGACTCCGGGAGTAGTTTTGGTCTGATGCCCAATGATCAGAAGGCCTTGAACCGATAATTCATCGACTCCATGAGGAGTTTTAGGTCGTGTGTCCGACAGCATGGTGGTCTTAAAGCGATGATTCATTGACTTCAAGAAGAATTTTGGTTGGATGTCTGACGGCTAGACGGCCTTGGAATGATAATTTACCAAATCTAAGAAGAGCTCTAGGTCGAGTGTCCAATGTCTCGACGGTATTAAAGCGTTGATTCATCGATTTCAAGAGGAATTTTTGGGATTCAGCTACACAGTTTCATCGGTTCCTAGGGAGTAGGGATTGGAACTGTTTGTTCGACGATCCTTTGAACAAGCCTTCTCGACGCAACCAGAGCTACGCCGGTTCTCAAAAAGGGGATCGACATGAATCATCGAGGACATCGAAGCTTATCTTTGCCCCACTGTCTTGGTATGGCTCATTTGGAAGAGAAACATGGATGAGAAGGCATCCGCCTTAGGTTGCTGCCCAATTCCTTAGTAGCTAGCCAGAGCGTTATTTGATAATTGTCATTTCGTTTGATTTCATAAGTTAGCCGGGGCTCTTTTCTACTAGGTCTTAGTGGCCTTGCTTGGGCAAAAGGTCAGTAAGGTCCTATAACTCCTTCACCATTTGGTACGTTCTTTGGCAAATTTCCTGGTTTGCCTTTTGCAAATTGCATTACCTCTAGCCTCTAGAATTGGTTCGCTTGCTTATAGAATTCTTTCAGGGTAGTAGGTTGTTTCTTCCTTTAATGATTCCTGACGGCCTTACACTAGACTGCATCTGTCACCCTCGCTTTGTCCTTATGATAGTCATACCTATAAAAAGAAATTTTGAATCAGTTCTATAGTTATAGGAAGGTCTAGCTGGCATGATAAACTTCTTTGGATATTCTACATGTTGAACGACTTCGATAAATGGGTTTTGTTTTGCGAAGATGCTTCAATTATTGTCAGTCCGGTTCATTTTCAAGTTATAGATATTTATAATGCTTGATAATGATATATGCATGATTGTCCTATGCTAGAATTATTGGAAATGCTAACTGAATGAAAAATCTCTTAGGATGCGGTCATGGATCAGTGATGGTCCCCAAAAATTTTCAACCTAGGTGAGATCAGTCTATAGTGAAAAGGAAGGCTCCATAAGGTTGCATTCAAAATTTCAAGGAATTTGGAGTTCGCATGTTCGAGTTATGGGTAAAAGAAGATGGATCGGTGGTATTTTACTTAGAGTCCGACCCGAGAAAATTTTCCGTTTGCTTGGAGTCAGCACATGGTTTACATGGAGTCACAAAATTTGAACTGTGGGTTGGTGATGAATAGTGCTTGGAGTCATTTGCATGTTTACTTTGAGAAAATATCGGTTTTACCCTTGTTTGATTTCGGGCCAGAATTTCCTAGGATTGCTTCGAATCAAATTGGTGATTACCCGAGTTCGACTTCGAGTTTGGACCACTAGAATCTTGCTTCGAGTTAAATAGGAGATTACTCGAGTTTGACTTCGAGCAACCCTATAATGAGTTTTCCAATGACCATTTTCATGATTTTTGATGATTCTTAATGGCGACCATTCTTGATTCGACGATGGGAGCTCTATGATGGGAATGGAAGCAGATCATTTAGAAGTGGTCACAATATACCATGGGAACTTGGCCTTGTAATCGATCCCAGTTTGTTTCATATCTTCTTGGTTCCCTTTCCTTTGGGAGTACCGTTTGAGTATTCGTTCCTCCTCCATTGCTTGGCATTTTCCTATGGTATGGGTTTTAGAGCTTCTTCTAGCGTTTTTCATGTTACCATTTTCATCCAACTTATTTTCCTCAAATTGTGTGTCATCTTCAGAGCCAGAGAGAGCCGTTGCATATCTCCCCAGGGGGTTTTAACCCCTAAGTTTGGGTTTGTAACAGGTGCTTTTACAGTGGTTGGAGTGTTAACGTTTTCTTTCGTCATGATTCTTGGAACTTCACCCACTACTTCCTTTTGCTTTTGCTTTCTATTTCTTCCATTCAAGCCGGACATAGAACAATTCTCTCTCTCCATAGCAGCCACGACTTCAGGCACTATTTTGGCCGTAGTTAGAGATTGCAGCGCTAAGAGAGCATCTATCTTTTCCACAAGAGCCTTTTGACAATTTGCCATTTTCTTATTAATTTCATCAACCATCATGTCCAATTCTCCCTTTGTCACAACTTCATGCTGTATGGATGAACCTATGTTGTTGACTTCAATTTGCTGAGGTTTTGTTTCTTCTCCAGTAATGGTCGCTTGTATGAAACTTTCAGAGGTAGTTCTCTTTCTTCATGGTGCCATTGATTCTCATAACAAATCTACTAAGTAGAAATCGAGAATCTAACTTCCGAACCTATCTGATCCAATATTGATAGCTAGATTTAAGCCTTAGTTGGTTTCCCAATGAAAGCACCAAAATGTTAACCAAAAAATGGATCAACACCCTGGTAAAAGCACCAACCTTGTTCTTACATAGCAATAAAATACAAAACAAATGTAAAACGAGCAGAAACAGTAAAAAGACAGGAAGATTTTTATAGTGGTTCGACTGTTAATGAAGCCTACATTCACTTTCTAACTTTACTGCTGGATCGGATTACAATATGATTGAATCTTCTAAGTTAGATCAAGTCAGAAGTACAAGAGTTCACTGGAGAATCACAGTGAACCCCTAGATGACTATTGTATGGGAGGAGGAGAGTCAAGAATTATCTATACTTTTAACTAGAAAACTTGTCAACACCTCAAAGTGAAGTTTCAAGAAATAGTGAACTCTTCGAAACGTCCTTTCGATGTAAGTAAAGGTAGTCTTTTCTCTTCGATTGGGTAAGATGATTGAGAAACTTCTGTAATACCTTTCAACTCAGTCGAAAGAGTAATTTTTTTGGGAGTCTCCTTCCAAATTACCTGATTAAGGACCCTATCAGAAGTCAAGATGCCTAGGGATAAGGTTTGAGTGGAAAGGTTTCGAGCTTATAGAAAGTTAATTTCTTTAAGGGCTTTGGTTATGGCTTAATAGATTAGGATGTGGGTTTCAACACACTCGAAAGGTGAGTGGTGGTAGAGAGTTTAGGATTTAAGTATACAAGGAAAGTGAGGGGTTTTGACTTAGTCGAAGGGTAACCTTCCGACCAGACCGAGACATCGAATGATAGTAATTGTTGAAATAAGAACATCCTAGTTGTAGCATAGTTGAAATTATCATAATCTCTCTTTTTATTGAACTGAGATATAAAAGTTAACCAAATTCCTAATTTTATTTAGAAACTAGAGTTACAAGCTTTTAGAAAAGTATAAGTAAGAGTGAAAGGAATCAGATCCCTTAAACAAGGCTCTGGGGTCTTATTTATAGGGGCGGGTTGGCACCTTTCGATCCAATGCTCTCTATACGGTCAAATGTTCTGCTTTCCTGCTTTCGTGTGTATTCCTTGAATCACGGCTTTCGACCTAGTTAAAAGGTTGAAAGGGTTTTATGGCCGTCCTTCCACTGCCACTAAAGACTAGGTTTCCTCCTATTTTGTTTTATTTCTTTTGACTTCGTCGGAAGGCTTAATGCTTTATTGCTTCTGACTTCATCGAAAGGCACTGTATGGCTACTCTCGACTCCATCGAAAGATGTATAAGTGCGCTCTCCCTTTAGCTGTTTATATGCTATGTAAGTCAGCATGGGTGTTGGCCTTCATTGCCGTCGAAACATTTTCTTTATGGGTTTCAAATAAGTCAAAACATTGTTGAGAGATTTAGCTTCCAAAGCCTCCATTCGAAAGCTTTCCATCCATCTAGTGCGAACCTTATCTCTTCCTTCATAAGCAAGAATGGCTTTAACCATCTCAAAAGGCTAACAGTGCTTTCGAAAGGGTTGCCTCTGTCGATTTCTCTTCTGAAGTATGTAGATGAAGATGAAACCGATCGTTTTGAATGGTTTAGTGCATGTGTAGAAGGTATGCTACTTATTGACTTTGGAAGGTAGCCTTTGACCTTGTCGAAAGCTCTCTGCTTGCTTTGTATAAACGACCTCTTGACCTCTTCGAAAGGTGTTGTTGCCTCTTTCATCTAGAAAGCTTTATATTATGTTGGGATAGACCACTCCAATGCCTTCTGTTCTTCGTCAATTCTCTTGCTTCTTCTTTCATACTTTTATTCTTGAGAATATTTTGTGGTTAACATTTAGCCCCCCTAGTATGCAAGAAGATTTTGTTCTTTAGGACAAAAACTCCAAAGAATTTCTTTCTTTGTTTTCTTTCAAGGGAGCTATTATTCTCTCCAAGTCTCCTATTTTTGAATTAAGTTTTCTTCAGCCATTAGGAATTCTTTCTTGTTTTAGGTGGTGTTTACCTTGTGGCTTCACTATAACATGTTTTTATCCCCAAACCTTTGACAGAAGCCCATCTTGATATTTAGAAATATTGTATCAAACTCCAATTTAGAAGTTCAATGGAATATTTACAACTCATTATAGAAATTCAATAAAGCGATCAAAAATTCATAAACTAGAAGTTCAGTAAGAAACCATTATGAAATTATCATAAAGAAATCAGGAGCATGTAATCCACAAATTACCATACAAATCAATCAGGGAATTCGAAATCTTCAAAACCAAAAATTCAGTAGGAAATCATTAAGAAAAATCAATATGGAATCTAAGAATATGAAATTCACAAATCATCATGTAAATCGACAAGGGAATTTTGAATTCACGAAATTAGAAGTCCAATAAGAGATCATCCAAAAATTCAGTAAGGAAATCAAAAATATGAAATCCATAAATTATTATAAATCCAATAAGGAAATCTAGAATTCACAAAATTTTGAAATCTAATGGGAGATCATCGAAAATTCAATGAGAAAATCAAGAATGTGAAATCCATAAATCTTCATGAAAATTGACAAAGAAATTCAGAATCCACAAAGGCAGAAATCCGATAAGAGATTATTATATAAATACAAGAATATAAAATTCATAAATTACCCTAACAATCAATAAGGAAATTTAGAATTCACCAAATCGGAAAATCATCGTAAAAAGGAACAAAAAATTCGTAAATTCAGGAATGTATTCAGCAATTTGTTACGAACTTATCTCCCAAACATACTACCTAAAATTTTCTCTTGTACAAAGTCAGAAATTCAATAGGAAATCTATAGATCATCATGGAAATTCAACAAAGAAGTCAAGAAATCATGAATTCATAATAAGAAATCATTACGAAAATCTAATGGGGAAACAAAATATATGAAATCCACAAATCATCACAAAAGCCAATGAGGAAACTTAGAATTCACGAAACTAGAAACTCAGTAAGAAGTCACTAAGAAAATCCGACAAGAAATTAAGAATATAAAGCTAATAAATCATCATAAAAGTCAATATGGAAATTTTGGATTCAAAAACCCAACATGAAGTCCTCATGAAAAGAAATAAGGAACCTAAAAGTTCATGAAATCAACAATTTAGCCAAAATCTTGTCAGGATCCCATTTGATGAATAAAATATTTTAAAATTCATCCAATATAAGCACAAAATTGGATATCCATATAGTAATACTAAATTTAGTGGGTTTAAGAAAAAATTCCTAGACCTATAAGTTAGTAGCATTATTGTTAGGTTTGAGATGTGTAGTTTCGCAAAACCATATAGTCATTCGAAATAGTAGTTCAGTAGTACCAGTCAGCCATTTGGAGTAGTGGTTCCATAGGACCAGTAAACCATTCAGCAGGTAGTTCCATTTGGTTGCCCAGCTTTTCAGCCATTCAACCGTTCAGCAGATAGTTCCATTCAGTTGACTAGCTATTCAGCATAGCAAGCTCCGTTTGACTAGTCGGTCATTTAGTAGTGCAAGTTCCATCCTACTGCTTGGCTTTTAAGCAGTGTAATGGTCAAAATAACATATTAATATATATATGTAATATATACGCTCTTCTATCCTAAAGGGCCACCTTATTTCTAAGGATTCAAAAATGGTTTTCTTAATCTTCTCTTCGAATAAGGTCGCTTTTATCTTTGTAATAAATTTTTTCTATCCCATTCCTTTAGCTTTTTTATAGATCTCTGCTTTTGATATCATGTTAAAAAATTCTTTATCCATTTTCTTATCTTGTCTCCTTTATGAATGCAAGTTTCTTAATTTCTTGATCTGAAAGTTACTCTTCAGGTTTTGGATGTTCTGAAATTTGCTATTTCATGTTTTGTTCTTTTTAGTTTTGATCTTGGATTCCTTGTCTATTTCCAATTATGGCGTTGGACATCTTCATCCTTTTTGCTTTTGTTCGTACCCTTCTCTTGGGTTTCACCTTTGTCTTAGATGGTGAGTAGATTCCTTTCTTTAATCCTTTATTCATTCGGGTTTTGACTTTTGTTCTAAGTCGTAGACATCTTTGTCCTTCTTTATCTATTTGGTGCCTCTTTCGGGCTTCCCTCGGTTCTAAGGGATGTATTATATATTGAGTTGACCTTCCTCCAAAAGCTTGCTAATGGGTGCTTTTCTTGACTCTCCCCCTAAGAGGTGATTTGGATGTTAGGGGTTTCTCGATTTTGTGGGTGCTTATCATGATCCTTCCCCTAAAATGTGATATGGACGTTAGGAGGTGGTATGGATTAACCATAGGCTTTTGGTGGGTACAGGACCCCCCTTCTTTTAGAAGGTTCTTGGATTGGCCGTAGGCTAAAACGGTGGGTACTGGACCCCCCCTCCTTTTAGGATGTGCTACGAATTGTTCGTAGGCCAAAACTTATGTGTCAAAATCATTTTTGCCAATTCAAATGTATTTATGAACTTCGTTTGAATATCAAATGATTTTGGTAAATGAACCCCTCTAATGTATTAAGGGATTATTCTCCTAAAAAAGAGTTTGATTATAAAAGAATCTTTTCGTAAATCTGCCTTTTGTAAGGATCTTTAAATCCTTCCCATAGTAGAGACGCGGTTCTCAAATAGGAGACTGGGAGGTCATGATTCATGAATAAATAGTCTTTTAGTTGACAATAAGATTCTCTAATTTGAGTTTTCGTTGATGAACTTTTGATAGCTTTAAAACTTTTCCTAATAAAGTAAGAACAGGCTTGCCAATAATTTTTTAAAAAAACTTTGAAATATTGAGATTGCTTATTTATAAATCCTTTTTATGCATTTACTGATGCTATAAAATATCTTTAAAAGATTGTACGAATCAAATTTTGAAATAGATAGAGATTTTTCTTCCCCAGGTTGCGGGGTAATTGAAAACAGCCTTTCTACGAAAACGTGTTAGGGGATTTCTTTCAAAATAATTTGCCAAATATAGAGTTGATATACATTTAGATATTTAGCCATACCATGGTAGGCGCTGCATAGTAACGGGGAGGCCAATTTTCAAGTTTTCTTCCAAGATTGGTGAAGGATTAATAGCGATCCGAGATTTCATCAGAGCACGCCTTTGTATTGCGTTGATTGAAGCATTGATAGTTTTTTTGTATCAAGCATTTGAGCTACCTTTATCAAGTAGCTAAAAAAAAATTGTGTTCCAAAAGTATGCTAGATGTTATGGACTGGTTATGTTTTTACCTGTAATGACACTTGAATTTTGTACTCATATCTGACCAATTCAAAGTACAATTCAAATTAAAGAACTTAGAAAGAAATTTGATAGTAGACTGATATTATATGGCCATATAGCCTGACCAGAGTCAAGGGATAAAGTTGTAAGACTGATTCCTTGTGAAGGCTTTATGTGATTGAGTTGCCCCCATTTTCGAAGTGGAAAATCTTCTGATCCTTTTTGACAAATTCCTTGTTAGTTCCATGTCCCTTCACTTTATGATAAGCACGGTAATTCCTTCCTTCTTTTGGTTTCGCTGGAGTTCTTGTCTTATAAGAAATGGAGAAATCTTATCATCCCTTATTATGGAAAAGATATAGGAGAGGGGTTTGTTTAACTTCGTTGATCTGGATTTAGATGTCACCATGTACTATCTTTTTTATTTTCTCCCATCTAAAGTTTTTACTAGGATAGTCAAAACCAAACCTTTCCTTCTTCTTCTTTTGCTGAGATTCCTTCATAGCACGAAGTATTTCCTCCATTCAAAAAAACTAATTAGCTTGGAAAAAGAAGTGTCATAGATCTTTACACCCATGGAGATGAAACTTCATCCAAAATGAAGTTTGCCTGATTAGCCCAGAACGAACTGTTATCATTTTTTCTTGATCGGCCACATTTTTGGCCTTCGATGTTTCTATATCGAATCTTGTAGTGTATTCTTTGAGCGATTCTTTCGATCTTTTTTTGATGTTAGCTAACATGTAAGAATCTATTTCTGGATCTTTATATAAGTGAAATTGCACTATGAATTCATAAGAAAATTGTTTCCAAGAATGGATGGTTTTTACTTGGTAATTCTCTTACCATTTGATAGCTACTCCTTTGAATGTTACTGGGAAAATATCGCATCGAGTTTCTCCAGAAGTATTATAGAGGTCCATTTGTATTCCAAAAGCTACTAATTGATCTTTCTAGGTCGATGGTTCCATTATAATTTAGTTGGGAATTTGAATATGAGGAGGAATGCTGACAGCCAATATTTCTTCTGAAAAATGGGTCTTTTGTAAGATAACACATTTCTCTAGGTTAGGAATTCCTCATTCCTTAAGTATATCCCTTATCATTTGGCATAAGATGTCTTCTTGGTCGGCTTCATTTTTTGCCAGCTTTTACCGTTTCTCTAGATTGGACTATTTGATTGCTCGTAGAACCCTTTAACTTGACTTTTTTAGTTTAACTCTTCATCTTTTACCTCATCTGGGGATTGCGCTTCGTCTTCTCTTTCATAATCCTTAATGATCTTTGAGGTGGATCTCTTTCAAGAAAGTCCTAAATAGCTATCATTTTTTGTTGTAGATTCTGGAATTTGATCTCATTGTTTTCCAATCTCATTAAGGCTGATGGTTGCCCAACTTCACTATTCTCTAAGTTAAAGTTTAGGACTATTTTATCTTCTAAAGTTGATTGTGACGGAGCTTCTTTATTTGGATTAGCATTATTATTCCTTGGTTTTACCATTTTCCTCTTTGAAATGAAAAACTCTACGCAACTTAACTTGGGATGAAAATGATTGGAGATCGGAGGTTCAAGCCCTCCTTCTGGCACCAAAAACATTAACAAGAAAACTTGTCAACATCTCAAAGTGAAGTTTAAAGAATTAGTGAACTCTTCAAAACCTCCTTTCATTGTACGTGAAGGTAGTTTATACTCTTCGATAGGGTAAGATGATCGAGAACACTTCCGTAGTACCTTTCAACTAAGTCAAAAGACTAATTTTTTGTTGGAGTCTTCTTCCAAATTAACCGATTAGGGACCCTATCGGAAACATTTTTTGAAGTGGTCAAGATGCCTAGGGATTAGGTTTGAGGAGAAAGGTTTCGAGCTTGTTGAAAGATAATTTCTTTGATGGCTTAGGTTACATCTTAATAGATTAGGATGTTGGTTTGGACACATTCGAAAGGTGAGTGGTGATTGAGAGTTTGGGATTTAAGTATAGTGGGAAAGTAAGGGGTTTCGACCTAATAGAAGGGTAATCCTTCGATTAAATCGAGATGTCGAATGATAGAAATCGTGTGAAATTAGAAGTTCCAAAGTTGCAGCATAGTCAAAATTATTATAATCTCTCTTTTTATTGAACTGACATATACAAAAAAGGTTTCACTTCAATTGCAATTTGGTTATTCACGATGTACAATGAGCCATGTTAAGCTTCCATGGCTGAATGGTTAAAGCGCCCAACTCATAATTGGTAAATTCGTATGTTCAATTCCTGCTGGATGCACATCAATGGGAACGTTCAATAAGTCTATTGGAATTGGCTCTGTATTAGTGGAGTTTACCAAATTCCTAATTTTATTTAGAAATTAAGGTACAAGCTTTTAGAAAAGTACAAGTAAGAAGTGAAAGGAATTAGATCCCTTAAACCATACCCTTGGGGTCTTATTTATAGGTGCAGGTTGGCACCTTTTGATCCAATGCTTTCAACACGGTCGTCGGTTCTGATTTCCTACTTTCACGTGCATGCCTTGAATCATGGGTTTTGACCTAGTCGAAAGGTTGAAAGGGTGTTATGGCCATTGTTTCACTACCGCTGAAGACTAATTTTTCTCCTGTTTTCTTTATTCCTTTCGACTTCGTTGGAAGGCTTATTGCTTTATTACTTCTGACTTGATCGAAAGGCACTGCTTGGCCACTTTCGACTCCATCGAAAGATGTACAAATGCACTCTCCTTTTTGTTGTTTGTATGCTATGTAAGTCAGCATGGGTGTTGGCCTTCATTGCCACAGAAACATGTGCTTTGTTGGTTTCGAATGAGTCAAAACATTGTTGAGAGATTTAGCTTCCGGAGACTCCATTCGAAAGCTTTCCATCCGTCTGGTGCGGAACCTTATCTCTCACTTCATAAGTGAACATGGCTTTAACAAATTCGAAAGGCTAGCATACGCTTTCGAAAGGATTGCCTTTGCCGATTGCTCTTCTGATGTATGTAGATGAAGATGAAACCGCTTGTTTCGAATGGTTTGGTGCATGTGTAGAAGGTATGCTACTTATTGAATTCGGAAGGTAGCCTTTAACCTTATCGAAAGCTCTATGCTTACTCTGTTGAAATGACTACTTGACGTCTTTGAAAGGTGCTGCTGGCGCTTTCTTCTCCATGCCGAAAGCTTTATCTGATGTTGAGATAGATCACTCTAATGCCTTCTGATCTTCGTCAATTCTCTTGCTTTTTCTTCCATACTTTTTTTCTTGGGAATATTCTGTAGATAACATCTCCAGACTTCCAACAGCTAGTCCTAAATCCTTTGTTTATGTTGTAGGTAGGATTGTATTTATAGGGGTTGGAGAGCATTTGGGCCAAAGCCGCTTTGCTAGAAGTCTGTACTCAACATCATAAAGGAGCTTATAAAGTTTGAAGGCGAACTGAGCTAATCCGATGGATCACTAGCAATTCATAGGTGATGGATTGCTAGAGATCCATGTACTCAACCAATTTTTTAGTGATCTCCATTTGACTGTCTTACTATCTTCTGTTTGATTGGTTGTCCAAATATCAAGTCATTTGAAGTTTTTTTGATCATCCGTCTACATGGGTTATCTAGTCTAGAAGAATCATCCATAACTCACGCAAAACTTAGCGAAATTAGATGAAACTTTGCAGGTACACTCTAAAGGGTGTGTGGGACCTAAATAACGAATTTCAAGTGGTGGAGATCAACCTATAAGGGTCACTAGCGATCCATCAAAATGAATCGCCAATGATCCATCAAATCTTATCAAATCATGCTCAATGTTTCTATGAACCTTCTTTGGTGTATTTAAGTTTTCTCTCCAAATTTCAAGTCAATTTGATTCTGTATGAATTCTCTAAGTCCAGTTTAAGCTAGCGGCTTTGGTCGAAAAGTTGGTAAACAAAAGCTTAAATTAGATGAGTCGTTGCTTCTTAAACTACACTGCTTGGAATGCTATGATAGTTGGCAAGTACTCTTAGAAGATATTGTATATCATGATGCAAGAGGTTAGGGTGATTTATGAAGCATCCCTATGAATCGCAAACGATCCATAGGTGATGGATCACTAGCAATCCATCTCCCTAGCTTGTTTTTGGCTGATTTTCCTTAAGTGTTATTGACTTGTTCTTTTTTATGCCTTGTTCAAGTTTCAAGTCATTCTTCCATAGTCTGGATGTTCTATATGCTATTGAATTCTATTAGTTTAGAAACCCAGTTAACACCCCTCATTAGTATCTTAACAAAATAAAATCAACCATATACCGTGCATCCTACATCCACAATGATTAGAACATAATAAATAAACAATTTCATTCATGCAACATACAGTGGACTGCCCATCTCGACTTATTTCTATCCACCTTAATTTCATCTGATTATTTGTCTTAACTTCAAATGACCGACCTCTTATATTTATGTGGACTACCAATCTCACATAAAAACATTATATGAATTATTTATCCCCTACCATATGGACTACCCATCGCATATTGTTTTACTATTTAAGTCATGTGGACTATCTACCACACATGTTCCATTTATTTAAAATAATGTGGATTATCCATCAAACATCTCATAGTTTTCCTAGGATGACTATGAAACCTTTATTTACCATATAAAGAATATCCATCTCTGGTATCATGTAAGATATTTATAAGACATTCCATAGTCTTCCTAGGATGACCATAAACCCATAAACTATCAAATTTTAATTAGGTTATAACTATATTCTCCCAAGTGCTCAACCTGTGTCTATCAGTAACCCCAATTTGGTTGTATAACCCTTAAACCAATAACATCTCCAAATGATATGCATTGGTATCTCCAATGAATAATGTCGAAATTATAAAATAATACACGTTGGTGTCCTAAACGAATAATGTTAAATTCGTAAAATTATGGCATATAGAAATGTAAAACATCGGTATCCCTTAAGAATAATGTCAAAATAATAAGCCTATGGCTTCCCACATTTAATATAGCAATATAAAGGACTTACATCATTCATGCTGCGATAACAATGTCGAAGATCTATCCAAGGTTGGAAATCAAGATTTTATCATAAGGCTAACTGATGAAATAATAAGGTTAACGACCTTCTTAAAACATAGGCTATCCTGCTATTTAAAACTTTCCTTAATCTATATAAAACAAGGCATCGCTGGCTCTAAAATAAAGTGATACGCTATCAATGCCGCATGACATGGTTGCTAAAATCAATTAAACAAAGAATGCCAACATGGATATATGGCGACATCAATACCTTGAGCCGAGATCAATTACTTATGTCAACATTATAAGTATGTCGTTATTATTATACTTCGTCTATTATGCTGCACACTTAGAAAGGGGCATCATCGCTGCAAAATTAAATAATACCGACATTGATAACATGCGGCATAATAACTCACAACATCATTAAAAACCAAGGTGAAGACTTGTGTCATAAATTTAAGAATGCTGAAAACTGTCGGCATTGATAACTCATGACATCAATATATCATATACCCACGAGATGTGGTATTCCCATAACATCAATGGCAGATGCATGACTCAATGCATCGTCTACACATGGCATAAGTATCACATGCATTGCTTCATGTCAATGTCACCCAATTTTGATATTTCTTACAACTGTAAAGTGATACCACCAACTATCAATGCCGAATGCCATGGCAATGTCGCATATCGGTGGCATTGTCGTAATTTTTATAAACACTATTTTATTTCAACTAAGCACAATTTCTTCTTACCAACTTATATTCTTGGTCAAAATTCTTTTGGTTGAAAACAAATTTCAGCAATTTCTTTCTAGAAAAAATGCCACAAATCAGTTGCATACTTCCAAAAACATTAATCAACCTAAATAATTAATACCCTTAATTAAAATTAATTTAAATGCTTTTCTGGCGTAACAAATTCATATAAATTCATAATCTCTTGGGAAAAATCCTCAAAAAGAACTAAAAATTAGAATTAACATATTCTCTAATATATAAAAATTTAAAATCCAAATTTTTTTTACACAACATAACAAAAAATTAAGTCAATTCGAAATCTAAAACATATATTTTACCCTTAAAACCTATCTAAATAATTTCATAAGAATTCAATAAATCATTACTCTATCCTGACAATGATTAAAAATCCATAACTTGGCAAATCAATGAAAATAAATTCGAAAATAACCCATAACCGAATTCAAATACAAAATAATATAGATGATTTATTATTATTCACGTTAAGTTGGATAATGAGATTGAGATTTATTAGAGTTAAGTTTCTCTAAGCTTTGCCCTTTGAATCCCTTGGTTTCCGCTTTGATTTTCCCTTCACTACCTTGATTAATGGTCGATCTCCCTAATATTTTCTTTTGATTGTTCATATTGTGAAAAAGAGTAAATGAATGAGAGGTTGAGGGTTTAAGGGGTATAAGTGAGATCTATTCCTATTTTTCCCTTCTTGTTTATTCTTTTTTATTTTAAGTTTAAAACAACCTTATTACTTAGTTTGTCAAGCCCGACCTTGTTAATTGTCAAATCCCATCCCTATGTCCCACTATATTTTTCTATTTAGTCTACCTAATTAAATTTTCTGAATAATTTTAAACTAAAATTAGGGGTGTTATATTCTAAGTCTCATCTAAGGTCTTGACTCATGTCTCTGATATATGATGTATTGTTCTGAGCCTGCTTTGATACCATTCCGTGATGTCTTCACTTCTATACCCATGCTACTCAAGAGTATTACTAAGTAAATCCGTTGAGTAATACAAAGAATGAAGTGATAGGGGACACATATGTGTGAAACTCGCTATGCTCCGATACCAATTGAAAGTTTGCTATAGATCATGTAATATGGATATATAATGATACAGAGTATAGTGATGATAGTTATACGGTAAATAATGCGGAAAATAAAAGCGGTAAAGTAAAATGACACCAGGAATTTTTATACTGGTTAAGAGCACCGTCCTATGCCCTCTCCCAGACTCCTTCTGCAATTTCACTAAAACAACAATCCTCACTTAACCTGGAGGAAGAGGTCCATACACCCCTGAGCAGCCGAATAAGGACCTGAGCAGTAGAAAAGGATTTCGCCTCAAGAGCCGAAGAGGACTTCACTTGCTTGAGTAGCAGAATAGGATTTCAACAAATACAGAAAATAGTTTTGACTTTTGTGTGTTCTGATAACATGGATTTGTCACTTGTAGTACACCCTTCCTATAATCTTCTTCTCGAGTATAAATATATATATTTTAAGTATACAAAGAATAGAAAGGTATAGTATTGCTTTAATGCAGAATAATTGAAAGTATTATAGCAAATAGATTCAAGAGAATTAGAATAGAAAGATAAGAATGCTCGATTGTAATTCAGTGATTTGGAATCAAGTTAGAGTTTGTATTTATAAAGGTTAGAAAGCAACGACTGTTGGTGAAGAGTTTCGATTGAAGTATTGTGTCCAATCTTTTTGTAGAGGTTCGTATCTCTTCATAAAAAGTCGTGTCTTTTCAAAAATTGGCTTTTGTAGAAATTCAATTAACTGAGCCTCTAGGTTAATTGACTGAATATTCAAAATAATTTTTGAATATAAATTTGTATATCTATGCACCTGTCCATATTGCACAAAATTTCTAGTGTCAGACGACTGAGTCTCTGGGTCATTCGATTGACCTGGCGATATTTGTGCAATATGAACAGTTTACATTGGTATATTGATTTCTATAACTTTAAAACACTTTTATAATTTAATTATATGCTTATATATGTATAAAATATTTAGGAAATAGAATGATTAAATACATAAGCTAATATATACGTAACCGAGGAGACATTTTAACAATATAGACCTAAGACTTAAAAATAGTAATATAATTGATGCACCAGTTTTAAAGTCTCATCTCCTTGTCTCTTTTTGTTGTAGCAGTCGTCAAATCTGTATGTTGTAGTGATAGCTTCGTGTCATGAATCAAAACCAAGTCTCAACATTCTCCCCCTTTTTGATTAATGATAAACTGTAAATAGCTATAGATTCCCCCCCTCCCGAATCTATGCTATATAATCCTGTAAATAATTAATCTTTTCTCCCCCTTAATCTGTGCTTGCATGGTTTAATCCTACAAATAATGTTAGAGAAATATATTTCTCCCCATTTGTCCTCGACAAAAAGGAGAGTTTATATGATGAAATAAATTATATTTCACATAAATGTTAACATAGAAAAATATAAAACAAAATAGCTACTACTTATAATGTAACGTATCCGAAAAAAGTTAACATTTAAAGCATGCGAAACCCGCGGTTCTTATAATTCCCTAATTTTTAGGAAACTATACCCATTTGGGTGTGGTTGAACCTTTATAAATATAATTTTCATTATTAACTACCAAATAAAAATAATCATCAATGTATTTTTCTCTATTTTTCCAATTAACAAGTACCCAAATATTTAGATAATTTTTATTCATATTTTCCATCAATGATTTTGTACTTCAAAAGAAATTATAAACGTTATTAGTCATAGCAGCATTTGAATTTCTATAAAAATTGGATTTAGGCTTTTCTCGTAATCTAGTACTAGCACCAACATATTTACTATACATGAAAGCGTGTTTAGTGCTACTTCTACGATCTATTTTATTATATCCTAAACCACTTTTATCATGTAAAGGTCTAGAAATAGATAAAATCATGTTTAAATTATTTTGACCATTATTAAATTTTGTGAATTCACTGTTAAGTTTATCAAATTTAGCTTTAAAGTCACAATTATTATTTTCAAAAGAAATATTACTGTTTTCAAAATATCAATTTGCTTGTTCTATTTGGAATTCTCCTTTCTTAACGTACAGTTCTCGTTTTTGAGAAGAAAAATTTGAGTTCCCGAATTATCTAAATATGATTGTAATAAATCATTTTCTCTTTTCAAATCCATAATTTCTTTTGAAAATTTTTCTTTTTCTTTTTCAAACATAGTATTTTGTTCGTCTAGAAATCATTAAGAGCCTCAAAATTATTTTTCAAAACACCCTATTGATTTTCTAAATCTAATATCTCATTTTTCAATTTATCATTTTCAAGTTAGATTGATTTCTTCTTTTCTAAAATAAGAAAATTAAGCTTTGAGATCTTTCGCTTGTTCTAACTACTCCTTTACTAAAATATGTAAATCAGAAAGTATCTTTTTGTTGCCCTCGCTGGTGGCTTTGACAGGGATTTTTCCTGTTGTACTTCGATTGGATCGTCTTCTAGTCATTAATCTATGATGTTGTGACGATCTATAGAATTCCAAACTTTGATACCAAATAAAGTTGCTATGCTCTAATACCAATTGAAAGTGTGCTATTGATCGTGTAATATGGATATACAATGATACAGAGTATGGTGATGATAGTTGTACGGTAAATAATGCGGAATATAAAAGTAGTAAAGTAAAATGACGCCATGAATTTTTATACTAGTTCGGAGCACCGTCCTACGTCCAGTCCTAGAATCCTTCTGGAATTTCACTAAAACAACAACCCTCAGTTAACCCGAAGGAACAGTTCTATACACCCCTGAGCAGCAGAACAGGATTTCGCCTCAACAACCGAAAAGGACTTCACTCGCCTGAGCAGCAGAATAGGACTTCAACAAATACAGAAAATAGTTTTGACATTTGTGTTTTCTGATAACAAGGATTTGTCACTTGTAGTACACCCTTCCTATAATCTTCTCCTCAAGTATAAATATATATATATTTGAAGTATATGAAGAATAGAAAGGTATAACATTGCTTTAATGCAGAACAATTGAAGTATTATACAAAATAGATTCAAGAGAGTTAGATTAGAAAGATAAGAATATTCGATTGTAATTTAGTGATTTGGAATCAAGTAGGAGTTTGTATTTATAAAGGTTAGAAAGCAGTGATTGTTGATGAAGAGTTTCGATTGAAGTGTTGCGTCCAATCTTTTCGTAGAGGTTCATATCTCTTCACAAAAAGTCGTGTCTTTTCGAAAAGTTACTGTTGTAGAAATTCAGTCAACTGAGCCTCTGGGTCAGTCGATTGAATATTCAAAATAATTTTTAAATATAAATTCGTATATCTATGCACCTGTGCATGTTGCACAAAATTTCCAGTGTCAGTCGACTGAGCCTCTGGGTCAGTCGACTGACCTGATGAAATTTGTGCAATATGCATAGTTTACATTGGTATGTTAATTTCTACAACTTTAAAGCACTTTTATAATTTAATTATATGCTTATATATATATATATATAATATTTGGAAAATAGAATGATTCAATATATAAGCTAATATGTACGTAACCGAGGAGAGATTTTAACAATATTGACCGACTTAAAAACAAAATAATATAATTGATGCATCGGTATTAAAGTCTCATCTCCTTGTCTCATTTTGTCATAGCAGTCATCAAATTTGTATGTCGTAGCGATAGCTTCATGTCATGAATCAAAACCAAGTCTCAACAATGTGAATATTCCCATGGACTAATGCTAGTACGTATTAAATATCAAATATATAACTTACATATAATACATAGTATCGGTGTAAAGCAATAGCCACGTATACCTCTAGAAAAAAACCATACACAATATAAAATAAACTAAAGTGAACACAGAGTTAGTCACAGCGATAATATATAATACAATAATGTTATAACAATACAATTCAAATTTCAACTATATACATATATTTAATCAATGACAAACAAATATTATATAAAAACTCATATGTAAACTCCTCTAAGCCCAAATAAACAAATGTTGGTTGTATTGTCCATGTACCTATAATGTCTCCGACTGACCCCAGTATTACAAAATAACACAAGAGTCAAACATGTCAAATCATGGATCATATATAAGGTGATATCGTATAAATAAAGTAGAATGATATGTTGTTACTATTAAAGGTACTGTAAACACCAAACGACGTGCCAAAGTATATTTATATTAACATAATACAATCCTCAAGACGTTACATCTCCCAAATATCTTAGATCCATATAAATAATCAGAACTAATATCGGAAGATGTCATCACCCATACAGAAATACATCAAATGAGAACTCACGTGTTCAACAAAAATGGGTGAATCATATACATCGAAAAACCATCGTTTGAATCCAGAAAATATCTGTAAATGAGGTATCATTAAGTATATCGGGCTAGCACAAAGCAATACCCAAATATCTCTCAATCTCATATTATAAAATACCACATTAAATCATTAAAATCAATAAGAGAGATCTGAGCCAGCTCATAACAATGCCCAAATATAATCAATAATAAGTAAGCCGTCTACCAAAGAAGGATAATGGGTGGACTACACCCTGGAAATAGTCTCAGGTATAATCTCATCTCATATATGCCAATCTACCATACGTGAATCATATCTAGACAGGAGATCGATGATTGTATGCCTGCTCCAGGAACCCATGATCTACTATCTCATATGTCATGTCACTGGATCTATTCCTATAATTTTGGTTCATGCAAACTGAAACCAAACGAGCGACTGGTAGCCGTATGCCTACTCAAGGAACCCATGTCAAGTATGTCGTATGCTATATAACCAGTTATTGTAACGACCCAGAATTTATGTCATTTGAAATTCGTAAATTTAATTGATTTTAAATATTAATAAGTAAAATTGGTAAGTCGAATAATTTATTTTCGAATATTTGGATTTAATTGGATAATTAAATCGATAATTTAATATTTGAAATTATAGAAATAACTGGAAATTGGGTTTAAAATGATTTAAATTGATTTATAAAGTTATATTAAATCATATTGGAGTTATAATGATGTTATAGAACTTTTAAAATTGAATTAATAGTAAATTTGTGAAAATTGAATATTTTAATATTTAATTGACGAGTTAAAATAGCCATTTTTCGAACAGTTTCGGATTCCGACGAAACTAGTTTCATCGGATCCGTAATGATAGAATATTGTATGTTTTCAAATTTCGTGTGAATCAGATTTATGGTTTGTCCGGGGCAAGCTAAAACGCGTAGAAATCGATTCGAGTGAATTTTGAATTTAAATAATTCGATTCGAAATCGTATCTTCCAAATTTGATCGAATTGGCTCTTGATATATATTCCATTGCATTCAGAATGAGGGTAAAACACTATAAACGCCAGGCGGCACGCTTCTTTTGGAGTTCGGAAAAATCTCGGATGAATAGTGCGTTGAGAATTTTCTATAAAAGCCCCTAGATTTCCATTATTTTCGTCAAAGCCTAATATCTAGGTCAGGCCGCCACCATTCATTTCAATGGCCAAAAATCCATTTTCTTCTCCCTCAATTTTCTTCAAATCCGTAAACCAATTCAAGAAATCTTCAACTACAAAGTTGAAGAGCACGTCGAGATCTTGCGATCCAACGGCTGTGATCAAAATCAAGACAACGGATTGGTGGAAATAGACGTTTGAACGACCGATGTTCGTTCACATTTTTCCCGAGATTCGTGCGACCGAGTTGAGCAGGGTTTGGGGTAGTGGTGCGAGGCATTCGTGCCTTCGACGTGACGGTAGTTGATCGACCTGAAGTCGATTGGTTGGCATGCAAAAAATTCGAGATGGAGTAGTAGCTTGGGTTCTTCGGTCGCGTTTATCTGATGGGGAAGAGATAGATGCGCACGGCCACGATTCATCTCCTGGAATGCACGGAGGAGATCAATTTGGGGTTAAAATATAAAATTAAATTGTAAATTATTTATATTTAAATTCGTGTAAACTTTAAAATGTCATAACTCTTTCGTACGAGGTCCGTTTTGGACGAAACGAATTGCGTTGACTTCGTATTGACGAGCACCACGCGATGGAGCTGGATTGGGGTTTATTGGAACTAGTGAAAATTTTGAGTAAAATTAAACGCGCGTTTAATTTTATTCGAAATAAAACACTGCAACGTTTATTGAAAGCAAGGTGAGAACTTCTCACTCAATCGAAATTGTTTCGATTTAAATTTTAAATAGTTAGATTTAAATTTGTTGATTGTATGCTTAAATGATGAATTGTTATCTATTGTTTTGAAATAGACCCTATATACCGTATATTAAGTGGATGTTATTTATTAAAAACATATACCGTGATATTCCATCTTGAGTGGAATTAGTGTTATATATGTACTTGGAGTTGATTTTCCCGTATTACATAGCGGATGAGACCCTATTGCGCCGCATAATATCGGATAATATTTTATAAATCCCATGTACCGCGATATTCCGTATTGAAACGGGATTGGTATTGTGCTAACATCTGTGGATGTAGGGTAAAAGGTTGGAGGGATCCAACTGGATTCCTCACCCGTATTGTTTTATTTATAGATATTGTGATATATTCTGTTATCATATGATATATAATGTTTTGGATGTCGTGATTGTTATATTTAGTGTTGTTGCAGCATTGGGCCTATTTTTGGAGTTTTAAAAATGTTAAAGTAATGATTTCGAATATAAAAGGATTTTAAAGTGATTTATTTGGAAAGTATACGTTTTATTGAATTTTGGAAATTGATTCATTTTAAATAAATAAACGTTTTAAATTTTTATGTTATAAAAATTATGATTTTTGTGAAATATAGTTAAAATGTGATTTTTTAAATATGGAGTTAATGAATTTTATAAAATAGTTTAAATTGGGATTTTTGAATTATTATAAACGGTTTATATAAAAGATTAATAAAATTGATATTTATAAATCAAAATATTGGGATTATAAAACGAGTTTTTACAAGTGTTAAAATGAAATGTAAATGGATTTTGTAAGTAAACGAAATTTATAGATGTATAAATTGTGAAGTTATAAAATGAATAGATTTTGTAAAATAAAAGGTTTTTTTGGTTAAATTTACTTATAATTTGGATTTGGCAACTAAATAAGATATAATAGAATTCGTAAATAAAGTGATTTTATAACTTGAAGTTTTTATAATATATAAATGTGAATTTATAAACATTGATTTATAAATTCAAGATTGATTGAATTTGATAAGTTAATTGTTATAGTTTATTAAAGGAGATATATCCATGATTTTGGACAGTGGATAATCCTTTAGGTAAAATGTGTAGAAAATGTTGAATTCGGTTAACGAAGTATATTCACGATTTTGGACGGTGAATAATATATTAAAGAAATATTTTGGGGAAGTGATCTTTTAAATAGAATTTAAACGATTTGAAGTTGTTTTAAAATGTGTTAAGGATCGAAACCATAGATTTCAAAATTCATTGTTGAAATAGACGTTTTCGAGAAATAAGGAAATAGTGGGCAATAACACTGTTGTTATAGTAAATGATTTTCGAAAGGAAATGTTTTATATAGTATTGGGATTTATATATCTATCTTAATTTTGAATCCCTATACTAGTGATTTTGGGTTGTCGTAACGATGTTTTACGCAACATTCATTTTGGCTCAAATGAATGTGTTTAAGAGAATGTTTTCCTTAAAAGAATAAAATGTATACTTAATCGTGTTTTAAGTATATTGAATATTTTCTAAGTATTGAAAATAAATGGATTTGTGAATAACTTATTGTTAAATAAGTATGGAAATGTTTTCCAATATGAAGTGAAATGTTTGGGGTTTTTATCTTTTAAAAGATAAATTGAAAATGAATAAGTATTTGGAATTTCTTTTCCAATATGAAACTGAAATGGTTTAGAGAACATATCTTTTTAAAGATAGATTGAAGTGAATATCTGGCAAGTTATTCAATTTATGGAAGATTAATAAAAAGGGCCTAGTGATTGTAATGGTGCTGGATATTTGTTTGTTGGCTTTGATAGTTAAAGAACCGACTATCAATATTTACCTTTAAAGGGTATTTGATGTGATTTGCTTGAATTTGAATGCTACACTTATTTTTTAAAAATAAGCGCTCGTAATTCGGTTTAGCCGGGAGAGGACCTTTGGGTCATAAATCTCATTTCCGAATAGTGATATGTCATAATGGATAGCATTTGAAGACCGGTGTTGAAGATTGGATATTTTCGAAAACGGAAGGATTACCGTCGAATGTCTCTGCATCGGCTGTTCTCCGATATAGAGATGTTATCACCCTTTGTGATGGGAAGTCCGGTCGTGATTAGTGAATATCCGGATTGTAAGGGCTTCTTTGGAAGTGCTTTCGGTTTTGTTCGAACCCAGAATGGACTTGTATGGATGTGTGACTGGCATTACAATTTGAGACGTAAAGCTGGTTTCTATAAAATATATTTCTGTTGGTGGCGGAGAATTTATTCTCTTAGCTTAACACCCTTCTCTGAGACGTACGAGCTCAGAGGTTATGTAGTTGATGGTTACTAATGATATATTCCCAAACTGGTAATGTGGCATACGAAGTGATGTTGAGCATTTATTGATCAAAGCGTGGCTTTATATAAAGCATAGCTTTGTAAACGAGACTTCGTCGGACCTCACACTCCGGTAATGGTCAAAACAGGAAAGATGCGGCAAGGTTATTAGGGGGCAGAGCCCCCTTAGTGTATGTCATTTCTTTCTGGATAGAGGTGGTATTATGGTATGGAACCCTCATACTTAACCTATGTTGTTGCTGCAAACTTATTACTTTGTGGTTGTTGGTGAATCCCGGGATTTAGGTCTGTTACGACCGGGGGATGGCATATTCGTGCCAGTAGTTACCCAGTTAGTGTTAACCCGGCCTTGTGTTGGTAGAGATCCAGTTAGGTTCTCGGGGCATCTTTCCAGAGGCGTACCCATGTGGCAATGGGAAGTTCCTTGGCCTGACCATTAGTTGGACATCCAAACTCCAATACGCACCTTGTACGGTTTTAGTTGTAGAACCTGCCATTTACTTATGGTGGCGCCCCACTGTTTAGATGGTAGTTATAGTAGGCATTGTTCGGAATGTCTATGTTGGCTAAGATTTATATCATTACTTTCGAAATATTTTCCTACATTTTGCACTTATAGTAATAATATCAAAGAAATTTACGTATCAAGCATGTTTGACTATCATAAGGGGAAATCTCCTCTGATTCTGCGTTTCCATTGTGTGTGTGTGCCAGATGCCTTATGGTAGTCTCATTTTCTAAAAAGCACTGCGAATCAAATTTAAAATAATTCTTTGTTTGTGTTTAAAGATAAACTTTTTAAGTTCTCACACCAGTCCCATGACTGACCTGGAGTTTATTATTTCCTTCCTAAACTCTGGGTGCCCACCAATTTTAACACGGGCAGTCTAGAGTCAGGTTATCAGGTCATTCTAGAATACAGGAGTTGCTGTGGAGATCAGGAGCAGGCTGGATGGCTTAGCGTATCAATTAGTATATAGTATTTCTTTTCCGCTATTTGTTGTTGTACACTCTGATAATGTAATGTGATGTAATGTAATAACTGATATGATTCTTTGTTTTAAAGAATATTCATTTATCTATTATATGTTGTTCTGCTGCGATTGTGAGATTCTGATATTGTTTCTGTTGTTTTTTTCTTTCTTTCTTCTTCTATCTTCTACCTCTTCTCTAACCCTAACGGTACGTTTTCCAGCATTCGATTGCTCGGCAGTTGATACAGTGGACGTATTAATGTCGACCTTCGTGGACCTGAAAATTCCAAACATTACAGTTATGTTTCTGTAGTATTAGTTACCTCGATGGACATAGTCACACATATCCACTAGTGGCTTGTCACCGCTCAACCTCGATCATGACCCTACTTTGCCCCTATCAGTAACAGACTTCTGGCATAAGCAACACAAGGGGCTATAGGGTACCTAGCCTATTGGTCATCTAACCTAAATACTATGATGTTTGTGCACCTACCCTAGGGGTTGCCAAACCCAAATCACGTGATGCACATCGAATATAAAATACAGTAATGATGTCATAGATATGGAGTGCGACCCCATGATCAGGCCACTAGGTTGTATTCTAGCCAATCCGGTTTACTCTTGAATTATAAAAGGAGCTAGAAAAAAGGTACATAGATACATAGAGTATAAACAATGGCTACTACATGGCTCTACACGTAAATCACCAGTGACTATCGAATACTTGAGACAATGAGTATCACTGACTACAGACCTCATATTGAGTGTTATCCATGAGTAAAGAATAATTAAATGTATAATAAAATGGCGTCCCATACACCATATATTACTAGTCCATTTATTTGGTGCTCGCACACCATACTGACACTTCTTTATTCTGTATAATTAATCTAAAAAATAACCAGAAAAATGTTACTGAAAGTACCATACCAGATGGTATCACCAAAACCGTTTATTCAGATTTCTCGTTGCGTACAATACACATCAATAAATCAAACCAAAAGGATGTCATCACCGTATCATATTAATATCTAAATAAAAACTATGTCAACGGTGAATCATTCATATGCTTGAAATTTATATAAAGAAGGTAAGGAATTAGAAATCATAAATTAGAATCTAATATAAAGATGGTTTATTTAAGTAAATATAGTTATATATAAACTAGTTCGATATCGAATAAAGCGTTAATATCCTCATATCGTATATGAGAAAATAGATATTTAAAGATGAACAATATTAACATATACTCTATTAAATAATTAATTAGTTAAACTCTATTGTAATATCCTAATGATAAACATTTGCCAACAATATTTGAATTTCAATTTTTAAATAATTATAAACATCAAAATTAGCTTATTTTAATCATGATTCAATAAAATATCGTCAAAGCATAAATTATAAAATATATATTAAAATTCCCATTCCTATAAAATAACAATAGATGAAAATTTAAATAATATAAGTAAATTTGCTTTATTTAATATATAATTTATAAATACATTCCATCCATAAATTACTTAAGATTGCACAAATATATAGTTACATACATACTAATTCGCAAGAAGTGGAATTCTAAGATTTATTATATATGTGTGTGTGTGTGTGTTTGCGAAAAAATTGGTCACAAGCCCCAAATGTAGTAAAAGCACCAGTGCATGTACACAAATCCTCAATATCCTAACACAGATCTCAGATCCAGATAATGTTGAAAATAAAAATGAATAAATAGCAGAATTAAAATGAAAGATAGTAAGATAAGACACAAGGTATGTAGTGGTTCTGCTATCTCCGGCCTACATCGACTTTGAATCAATCTTTTTATTCCTTTTTTACCGAGATCACAATTACAAGCCATTGAAATCAAATAACAAAATGGCAGAGTTTCAACTAGGAAAGAAGAAGAAGATCCCCCTTTTAGTTGTCATAAGACTGCTATTTATAGGTGTAGATCCAAATATGTCCATCCCAGAACCTAGAATACCTCTTCTCTTGCGCAGGTGGGCCCACATAATCAATCTAGGGTGATTTTGGATCGATCCATGTACAATTCGTATTGATCCAAACATGGTCCAATCGAGTTGAGATCGATCATGAACCTTCTTGAATGCATACGGAAGCCCCTGTGAAAATTTCTTAGCATTTGTACTTGTAGATGTAAGGTTGTGATCGATGCAATTTTGGTTTTTTGGTATGCTGCTAAGATCGTATTGATACTAGTTCGTATCGATACCTCTTCGTATCAATCGATTGACATCGATCTCCTACGTATCCATCATCCAAGTATACATCGGTCCCCATATCCATAGCCTTAGCCTCCACATCGATCCGATTTCCATGCCTAAACCCATGTTGAACGCTCCACCACTTGGCTAGCTCCACCACTTCGTATCTGCCAATTCATAACCTTTCATATCCTTACTTCATAACTATCAGCATGTGTTGTTGGTATCCATCAACTAACCTTCATTCATATCCATGCTTTTTTCGTATCAATCCAAGTTTCATTTCCTTGAGGTAAGTGAGGTGCCATGGCTCTAGGTAGGGAACCTGGACCATCCCTGGTTGATCGATCATTAACACCTTCTTGTGTTGTTTAAGTTTTGCGGCGTCTAGACCTAGGGGTTCATTGGACGAAGTTGAGTTGTCGGATGAGGAGTAAGGAGCGGGTCTACCTCCAATGTTCTGATGCTGTTGTTGAGTAAGCTGAGTCATGAGGTTGGCATTAGCTTGAATCTGTTTGTTAAGTTGTCTCCTGCTTTCCATGATTTTTCTCATCAGGTCGTTGAACTCCATTCTAGTGACAACTTCCATCTGGCTTTGGGCGGCGACAGTCCTTGCGCCCGGATTAACTTGTAGATTGCTGGGTCCTACTTATTGGACTCTAGCAGTCTCGTTGACGTCCGCATTGTGCGAGGATGATCTGGTATGAGTTCTTTCCATTGTAGAGTTATTGGTAGGAACTCTAAGTAGAATCAACGGACTTTATGTGAATGACTTGGATCTCCATCAGGGAATTTATTTAATCCAGTAGCTACAAAGTAGATCCTAATAACCTGAGAATGCGTTTCTGAGTGAAAGCACCAAAATTGGTCACTAACACCCAAAAAAAGATTTTTGTAGAGAGATTAATGAAGACAGAAAATTAAAATAGAGAAATATATGCAGAATTAATTACAAAAACTTGAACACCAGAGTTATAGTGGTTCGGCATTACTGCCTGCGTCCACTTTGAGTTTAATCTTTATTGCTTTCTCAGAAAATTGAATATAGATACAATCTGTATGCCAACAACTTAAGTACAAGTTCTAATTGAAAAAGAATGAGTCTTGAAAATGGCAGATTCTCCCCAGTATTCTCGAAAAAGGTCCCTTTCACTGTGC
This sequence comes from Allium cepa, assembly GCA_030765085.1. NCBI lineage: Eukaryota > Viridiplantae > Streptophyta > Magnoliopsida > Asparagales > Amaryllidaceae > Allium > Allium cepa. The sequence continues at coordinate 174,910,219 of CM060932.1, forward strand.
CCCTGCCCATCTATTTATAGGTGAAGATAGGCCGGACTTCCTTCGCGGGCCCAGGAACAAGGTACTTTAGTCCATAGTAAGTTACTTTTGTGCACCGAGCTGGCATGCCGAACGAGTCATGCCGAGCGAGGAATGCCGATCGAGAATTATCTGGTCGACTATCAAGTGACTCGAAGCAAACCATCAGGAGAACCGAACCCAATAGCAGGTTGACTCGGAGCGATGTCATGTCGAACGGGGAATTCTATTGTATGGCTTCACTCCCGTGACCAAGTGGTGCATCCTAGAATAGTTGGTGATGCTCATTTGAGCTTAACCCCCTGTGTCGAGCGATGGCGGTCGAATAAAGGATGCCGAGCAATGTAGTTCTAACTAAAGATGCCGAGCGATGTTTTTAGGTCGAACGATACTTAGGCCAAGTGGCACTTAGGCCAAGCAATACTTACAGACCGAATCGATACTTAGCCCAAGCGGCACTTAGGCCGAGTGATACTTATAGGCCAAATCGATACTTAGCCTGAGCGGCACCTAGGCCGAGTGATGCTTGCAGGCTGAACGACACTCGATAGTTTTCCTCTTGTAGCCGGGCCAAGCAACCGGGTAACAATTGCCCCCCAAAGTGTGTCGATCATGATATGCTTTGAACCATAAGCAAACCATGCTTCCCACTCTTCTCCTCCCATCGGGTGGAATTTGTTTCTTTATGCTACCATGTCTTTAACACAGCGCAGTCGATATTCGTGCACCGAACCACTCGTTCGGCAAGTTCACAGTTGCTTGGCATAACTGCTCACCGAACCATTAAAATACCTTGACCGGGTCCACTGGTTGATGCTTGTTTACCTTCCCTTTTTCACATATAAAACCAACACTTCCCTTCATCACTTCTTTACTTTCATTTCGACTCTACAGAAACTCGTAACTTACTTTCCCTCGAATTTCGGCTACCTCTCCAACCTTTCTCCCTTACCCTGAATCTTGAAAGCTCTCCCTATAGCTCCTCCCCAGATCGAGTCTAAACGACTTTCAATCTCAAACCTAACTGGTCCCTACGCTTCGATCATCCTTTTGGGGTAAGAATTTCTCATACAAACTTTTTTTTCAAACTAGGAAGTTTAGCATGAAATTCGAATTCGCGAATTTTCTTCAGATTATGGACGTGTAGATGAGGAAGACGAATCGAGGTATTGAACATTTCTTAGGGCTGGACTTGATACGACTTTAACTGATTTAAAGGCTGGTGAGATGGAGAGGAGAAGGGAAAAGGACACCGGTGGTCTCTAGGTTGTAGGCTCCTATTGGGTCACCGAGCGTGGAAGTTAGGTTATTGAATTGGAACTGAGCTGTTGTTCGAGGTCGTTCGGTAATAAAGGAACGAGGAAGAAATGAGTGTGACCGAATCGCCACTTGTATTTTCTATGGAAATCGGTCAACTATGAAGTAGGTGGCTCGGTAGTCCTTATGTAAGAGTGATGTTTGGAAGGTTGAAAGTAAGTTGGTCGGTGTTGTCTTCATGTGAGAGTGATGTTAGGGAGGTAGGAAGTAAATGAGATAGAGGTGAATGAGTGGGTCAGCGTATCTGGATTAGGTGGTCGTTCGGCCGTATGTTTTGAATGTTGCTTGGCATTACGCCTTGAAGTAGGCAACAACAGTCAAAATCATTTCGACCCGAACACAACTCATGTCAGATTTACTTACTTCCCATGCTTAATCATACGACAATAAACAAGGATAAGGACTTAAGCAAACAAGCATATCGAACAAATCCTGACCGATAACTCCTCATTTTCAACGATTATAAACCTTAATTTAACTCGATTAAAACAAATAGTAGCCATTGACATATTGTGTCAATGTCCGAGTTCAAAACTGAAACCATCATAGGACAGGCTCTTGGAGATGGTCAGCGATGATGGTCTTTGAAGATGACAGTTCAAAGCTTAACTTTACTTTATCAGCTTCGTGACTTTTAACTCTTTTACACTTATACTCGAACGATTGCACTAGTCCACACACCACATGGGGGGAGCATTTTTGTCGTTATGCCTAATATTGGTTTTCTTTCAAGTATAGTTCAAACATGTGTTTAATCAAATTCAACGCTCATTGGAGATGTCTAGAAAGTCAATCTCTGCCACAGTCTCAGATAAGCCTGAGCCAAGTTTCAACAAAAAGTAGTGGGAACTTCAAATCCATCGACAACTCCTGTACAGAATATCCCGAGTCCAATGACTCCCTCTATTGACTTGGCTCCTGATGCCCAAGATGCAGCCATCATCCTAGATAATCCTATTGATTCTCAAGCTTTGAATCAGTGAAAACGTTGTTCGCCAACTATGCTCAATCCATGGAATTCTTTATGACAATGTACTGGTTCCATCGGGACAGGATTGTCCACACCTGCCCCCAACCGGATATTCCCACTGTAAGACAAATTCATGTGCTGGGTCGGTAGCCTGCCACCATTCAACTCCTTCCTCCAGGATGTGTTGCAATACATTGAGATCGCTCCAGTACAGTTACATCCCAACAGTCACCCATTCATATATGGCATGTGCATTCTTTTCATGAGCATTCTATTAAGGCTGTCCACTCCTGGCGACATCCGCTATTTTTATCGTTTCAAGAGGCTGTCTGACAGCCCATCTTTCATATTCCTGGAGCCACATAACAAGTACCAAATCCTTGCGGAGGCGTGGAGCAAATTTGCCCAATATAAGCAAGAATGGTTTTATATGCGTTATCCCGTTGGCTTTGCGAGGAGGTGGCTAGAAGGGAGTGAGTTTCTTTTCTAGATCAATACTTGTATGCGAAAGAAAGTGCATCCTTTCTAAACCCTTTCTCTACTTTTACAGGTATCGGCCCACTTCCCAAAAGCTCCAGGTACTCTAAGGCCATCAAAGCTATTCGAGCTATTCCCACGGAAGACCGGGACATCAGATCCATCATTACCAATGAATCGCTCTCAAAATTAGGGTTGTTATTGGAAGGTCGTCGAATAGGTCTTTCTCACGGCGCCACTATAATAGGACCTGGCTTGGACAAAGGAAAAAGGCAAGCTGGGCCTTCAACACGTGGTGCCCCTGACACACCAGAGGAGGGCGAGATTAAAGAAACTGACATTTCAGAAGCACCAGGGGAGAATGTAAGTCCTGCTTTAGAACCGGTGGTTGAGGCACACAACACTTATGTAACGCCTCCCCCTTCGAAGGGAAAAAAGAAACTGGCTTACAAACTGAGGAAAAGGACAGTAGGCGGAACCTCAAAGGTCACAATCACTCCAGTGGAGAAAGAGCCGTCTCCTAAACACTTAGAGGGTTCACTGAAAAGCTTATCTGACCTCACTATTCCCGATGACTTGCTCACTTATGGCTACAATGATCCAGAGGCCCTAAAACTCCATTCGTCAGCGAGAGGCGATGAAGTCGTTCAATCCCGTAATCAAGGAGAAAAAACTCCGATAAGTAAAGCCAAAGTAACTGGTCCGTCAGGGGGAAACACTAGGACACATACAATAATTCTTACACCTCACCTTGCACTTAAACTTCAGCCATCATGTGATTCTGGCTAACTCGTGTTCACTAAATTTCTGTGTAGGTGATATGAGACGTTCTCATGGATTCGACGCCTTCGTAGGTCCTCTATTTTTCATCATTCTGGCCGAGATTCGGGCTTCGGCAAACTCCGGGATAGAGATGACAACAACGATATGGACTAATGCTTTTAGGATTCATCATCTCGAAGGAAAACTTACCATCAATCCTCATACCATCACGTTCCTCCCTCTAACCCGGAGCAAGGAAGGGAGAAATCTGGTCATAATGGTCCCAGTCCGATACTCCCGGCGACCAACACTCGGGTTCATCTAGCACCAAGGAATCTCGGGAACTTCACAAAAAACTCGTAATCTCCAGACAAACTTCTTCTGCTCCCATACATGATCTATCGACAGCGGAAAATCTTGCCGAGCTTAAGGTCACGTTCCTAAAAATTTGCTTTGACGGTCAAAAGTTTCTTCCAGCGATTCATCACATTCCAAGGCATGTCAAACAAAGTGTCATTGCTTACAACAATGATGTCTACGTTCAACACGATGCATTTGTTCATTTGGCAGAAAAAGTTTCAGAAGTTTCTATCGAACGCCAACATGAAATTGATTGTCTGAAACTCGGAGCCATTTGTAGAATCCCGCCTTTTTATACGTTTTAAATCAACAAAAAACCACACACGTCAGACTCAAATCATACAAAAGGGTGAATTGTTATTGGGGTGAATAAGAAAAAGGAAGAAATAAAACAAAAAAGAATCTTACAACGGAATGAAAAAATATAATAATCAAATAACCGTTCATGAAGCTGTTTACAAAACATTTGATTTTACTAATACAATATAGAATCAGAGTTACACATACCAAAGAATAATAAATAACAATGCAACGGAACAGTATGAATGTAGTGGATAATATAATAAATAATAGTAATACAATCTTCATCTTCGTCCTCCAAAAATAAAGTCTTCAAATCCTGAAATGCTCAGGCTGACTCGAACGAATTGAAAAGACAAAACACTCGAGTCAGAGCTAAAAGATCTTATGTAAGTTAAATCAATGTAAATAATATGAGTAGAACGGTGTCAGAGATGTTTACGGGATTTGACATCTCCTATCCAGTGTCAACGTGAGTGCAGTAACGTAAGAGATGCTCGGGATTCACATCTTCTAAGGATCCGTTAAACTATTTACTATGTAGTAATGTATGCTATTATAATAGTGTCTACAGCAAAGTAGAATATAATTTAAAAATAGCGTTAAACGTTTACTTTTTCTACCTTAACACGCTATTATATTCCCATAGTCTGTACAGTATCGTAATCTCCGCCGTACTGGGCATCGTCAGAGGGCACTCCGTACGTATGGTACAAAACCAAAATCGTATAAGGCGCGCTAGGGTAGGCGACACGGAACAACTAGGCAATGCCAGGGCAGATATACCAATTACACTTCTGGACCGATGGTAACGCATAGCACTACTACCTCCCGCCTCGAGCCACACCCCCAAAACCAAAAGGTCCCCAATCAATCACAAAGCAATAGAATGGTACCGAAGGTGTGTGTCCGACAAAAAGTGCTACCTTCTTAGCCCGTCGATCGCTCCTGTTTTAGCCACCTTATGCCAACTCACGGGAGTTGGGTCTACGTACATACCGCAAAGGAACGCCGCCGCCACCCTACTTCATTCTGGAATCTCCACCGTGTACACGGTTGTTAAAGTGGTTTTCGAAGTTGGCAGAGAGTATGAAAACTTCCGATCCCTGCCTCTTCAACAACCAAACATTATTATAACACCGCGGTCATTTCGAAATAATTTATACTTCAAAACTAGAATATAATATCCATTTCAAAACCATATAAATACGATATCATTTCCATTTCAATAACCAAATCAATATGATATCATTTTATTAAAACCCAAATCAATATAATATCAATTTTTTTTCAAATATATCCTTTCCAAAAACCATAGCACTTTCAGCGTTATAACACTTCGAAATCAAAACACTTGAAATATAACACTTTCAAATCATAATACTTTGAAACTCATAACTTTGAAACATAACTTCCACCACTTAAATGGTTTAAATATTAAATTACATACATAATAAAATAGCTTCTTCAATTTCACAAATCAATTCCAAAACAACTCGAATTTCAAAAAATTTAATTTAACCAAATCCCAAATCACAAATTGTAATTCAATTCAGTTTCTAAATAAATTATTCCAAATTATATCGAGTTCAAAACATATTGATCCACAGAATCAATAATTCCGAATTCAATAATTTCAAACTTTAAGTATTCAATAGTTTCAAAACTAAGTTTGGTAATTTCATATATATATATATGTCAAACTCAATTTTCTATTATTTAGTTTTGAAATATTTTACTTAATAAATCCATTATCCATTAAATAAATCCCAAACTACAAATAACTAAATATTTCTTTCAATTTATTTATACTTGAAATGCTCATTTAATTCACCTTAACCCACAATCAAGTTATAAAAATCATACCTTTTAAAATTTCCAATTTAACAAATTTCACATCAAACTTATTTGAGTTTAATTCTTAAATAAATTCAATTTCAAATAAATTTCCAATTTATCTTCCAACCTTAATTTATTTAAATCATTGTAAACTCTATAATAAAATATAGTTTGAATACTTAACCATATCATCTTCAATAAAAATCAACTTATTATTTAGTTTATTCCATATTAAAACTAGTTTATCCATAGCTTAAAAATCAATTGTAAAATAACATTTATATAATATCTAAAATCAATATTTATATAAAGCCATATATTTCTTTAAAAAACAATAGAAATCATTTCAAGATATTTTTATACATAGACCACGGTGTTTGTATATAATTTTCTATCCTATGGTCAAGTGACACGGGTATTTATCATTTCAATCTGTAATTTCTAATATAAATATGGTTATATATCATTTCAAACCGCAATCCCGAATGAAATAAATATCCATAACAACTTGTAGTTTATAACAATATAAAATACAACATCCATTCATCCAATATCAATCATCAAACATTTATCACAATCATCATCCAATTCAATCAATAACATCAATCTAGAATAGATAATGAATAACAGGTATTTACTTGCAGTTATATTCAATAATAAATTAAATAACTATTTTATCCAAATAAATTCAAATAAACTGAGATAATGATTCAAAATATGTCAAACAGTCATAAATCAATTTCAAATCACATCATAAATCAATTTAACAAACATAAGAAAAATTATAAGTTGTGAGTGGGTTAAAACACTCACCTTTTGAATTTAAATTGAATTTAAATCCAATTTAAGCCCAAAATTCAAACAGTCTCGGAATTCATCCAAACACATGCCAAAATGTCCGAAATTTCGATAAGATCCTAGCGGAGAAAACCGCACATGGAACGGACCTCGTATGTAAGAGTTATGCAGATTAGAACAAGTTAAAAAACAAAAATTAAATTAAAAATAAATAAAACATGCCGTTGTCGTTGCCTTCAACGTCAAAGCTTTCTACCAGGCCCACACGCACGCGAATGCGTAGACATGATCAATCAAAACTCTATGGCCACCACAAAATCATCCCAGACCCAAAATCGCGTCGCCCAGAGCCTTGACGCAGCCTTGTCACCATCGCGAACCCCCTACCAGACCACCTCCGGTCACGCGAATCGCCAACCGACTCGAAAATCAAGTAGCTGCCGAACCGCTATTTAACCCTAATCGAATATTTCACCTCAATCTTGCTGTCATCCGACCGAACGTACTACAGCGATGGCATGCACTTGTCAGTCTCTACTCAACAGTAACATCCAATTGACGATTAAGCGAAGTTGATCGGAACTCGATGGACGGCCGTGAATTGTTCTCAATTCTTTGAATAGATAGAGGTTCAGATTGGAAAACGAATTACAAATCTGATATGCGCTCGTCGTGAGCTTCAAATCGATATACAATTCGCTATAGTTTGAGGAGATTCAATTTTGATTTGATTTTGAATTGCAACTGGATTTGGTATTGGGAATTTGTCTGCCGTTGAGGAAGAGGAGCAATAGAAGTTTCTTTACGTAAAGGAATTAGAAATAAAAAGACTGTTAGGGTTTATCACTGGATATATATAGGGAGTGCTGAGAAATAGAGGAACAGATACGATGGGTTTGGACTGTTGAATGATAAATGGCCTGAAAAGCCCGTTCTGACTCCGGAACAAAATTGGATCAACCCATATATCAAAATGGATGTTTTTGAATATTTTAAAATCGATGAAACAGGTTTCAAGTCCAAATTCCATCGTATGAAGAAGTTATGTTAAAATAAGTTTATTTCAAATTGATTTCAACTGATTTCAATTTAATTGATTTCTGGGCTTTTGATTCCGAACGATCAAACGACAAGTCCAATCGTTATGAGACTTGAAATCCTACAATAATTCACTGTTACGAATACTATGAAAATTATTTCGTTGAAATCCGAGTCAGTGGCCAAAATGGCTATTTTCACATTAATTAAATAAATTAATAATTAATTAACAAAATCAAATTTTCAATTTCAATTCTATAATTGACAATTATTATCGTTTTTAAATTTCTTAATCATTTACACTAATTTAAACAAATCTAGATGTCATTTAGAGTTGATAAATTTATCAATTTCAGTGTTAACCTCAATTTCATTAAATTCAGAAATAATAAATTTAATTTCCAATAATTCCATTTAATTTACTTTTCATTCTATTATTCAATTCATTGTTGTCAAATGGATGAAATTATCATTGGATTCATGATCTATTCCATTAATGTTCTCAAATTCCATCTTAATTTCAATTACGTAATATTTAGATTTTTAATTTCATTTAATTACAATTAATCCAATTATTATAGTTCAAATCCCAACAAATTGATAAATCTTTATTTCCACTCTTTCAATTCAACAAATTGTCCTATATGAATAACATTAACATTATTACCTTAATTTCATTCAGTTACTATTAATCAATATTTATTTCATTAGTCATTTAAATAATTACATTTGTTTTCCTATGTTCACATCATTATAAATTATTAAGTTTTTATTTCTTTCTAAATTAATTACAAAAATACTATTAAATTACCAATTTAATTATCGAAATTTACGGGTCGTTATACTCTCCCCCACTCAAAACTTTTAGTCCCCGAAAAGAAAAAGAAGGGCAATGATAGAATTAAGTAAACAATACATCTTATTCAAAAATAATAACTTTATAAACAAATAAATTTACAAAGTTAATTAATTTGAATAAAATATACCAATTTTTAACCATTAAATTTTTTTATACTCAAATTAATAAAGTTTGGAAAACATTTTAAATAATTTTAAAATTTACGGAAAATTTCAGTAGAGTCTCTTTTGTACGAGGAGGCTCGGGAGAAAATATAATATCAAACATAATAATATACAACATATATTTTCCAAAATAATATATCCCAACATGGGAAAAACAATATAATAAAGCTATAAACCATAGTCCAAAAACGTAACTATTTGTCGGGCAATTAACGCTTAATTATGAAATCAAAAGCAGTAGTAATTGCTTCCATAACCTATATTTCACTTATATAATCTAAAAAGGGTAAATAATTTTAAAAAAATGAAATACTTAAAGTAGTTTCAACTACTAACAAACAATCAACATTGTTTGCGCCAAAATTGGTCACAAACACCCAAAGTCGTGAAAGCACCCGTTTATGTACTCAAATCAATAATGATTAACACAGAACTCAGCAACAATCAATATATAATTCAGCTCTAATCAACAAATCACAGTAATTCACGAACAACAATCACAAACACAGGATTTATAGTGGTTCGGCGTTCGTGCCTACGTCCACTTTGAAGGTTTTCTCTTTATTGCTTTGCTTGATTAAATCGATTACAATGGATTACAGCTGACAATTGCTTTGAAATCTGAATACAACAGCGATTCTGATAGTTAAACTTGAATCCGGCAAAGTCTTGGCATTCAATGGCGGAAAGATCCCCTTTTCTGAAGGCTTCAGGGTGCTATTTATAGGCGTTGGAGGCCCAGATCTTGCTGAAACTTCGTGAGACTCCTTCTGGCACGTGAGTGGGCCCACGCGACCGACCCCACCAAGTTTCGTCTCGATCTGACATCGGTTCGAAGTGATTTCGAATCCATCAACAAATGGTCCAATCGAGCTGAAACTTGGCAGGAACAATCTTTACCTCATATGGAAGCTACTGTGAAAATTTGGTTGCATTTGGATTTGTGGTTTAGGAGATATGATCGGTTCGAAATGGAGATTTCTTGGTTAGCTGTGTGTTTCGAACCGATCATTTCGAAACCAGGGGCTCGAACCCATGTACGCACGTGTTTCTGCAGTGACGTGGCGCGCACTCCACGCGTCGATCCAGATTTATCTCCGAGTTGACCGCTTCGAATCCATGGATTTCGCTGACTTCGTATCGATGACCGTTGTGTGCTTGAATCAACCAACTACATGGCTTTCGTGTGTCTAGTTCGAACCGAGGGGAGGGAGCTTCCTTCGTATCGATACTGGATACGAAATGAAGCTCCGCGATGGATTCGAAGGTTCATCGGTTCGAACTAAGCACCGGCGTGGATGTTTCGACGCTCATCGATACGAAGATGCAACCTAATAATGGACTGATGGATTCGAACGCAATCAATTCGAAGTTAACTGTGGCCGATGGGTTCGAACATAGCAGGGGGTGATGTGTTCGAAGCAATGGGTGGGTTCGAAATGGATGGTTTCAAAGCCACGGGTTCGAAGTAGATGGGTTCGAACATCGCCTGGGTTCGAAGGAAGGCTTTAGGACGGTTTCGAACCAGATGGGTTCGAAGCGGAGGGTTTCGAGGCTGGGTACTAGCTGATGGGTTCGAACACCATGGGTTCGAAGGCAAGGGCACGGATGGTTTCGAATAGGATGGGTTCGAACTTCATGGTTTCGAACCAGACAACGAATACTTCTCTTCACACTGAACCCATCATATCTTGAGCATACGAACTCGGATTGACTTGAAACTTGAAATGATGGCTCCTACAACCTTTCTTGTCGTGTCCTATCAATCGTGGCTTGATCCGGACTCGGGCAAAATTCATCGATATCCATAGCTAAGTGATGTATAACCAATCTCTAAGACGGACTGTTTCCCGTTTTCGACCAATCTTTTGATATCACGGCTTTGCCAAAAAGCGGGATAACACTTTGCCCCCCAAAACATGCCTTGCTGTAGGAAGGTGTGTTTTGTAATGCCTTGAGTTGGATGTTCGTATCCGATTATCAACCTGCAAAGAACTCAATAGTTTCATGTGGCCTCAAATGACGATCGTTCGAGATCGAGCTAATTGGGATGAAGCGCGGCCGTTCGTGGTCAAGCGCTTAACTTCAAATGACGATCGTTCGCGATCGAGTCATTTGAGGTGAAGTGCGACCGTGCGCGGTCTAGCGTATAAATCCATGCGTCGATCGTTCGGGATCGTATGCTGTTTGAAGTGAATCGAGACCGTTCGCGGTCCGTGCTGTTCGTGGCATGAGATGAAATAGGACCGTTCGCGGTCGATGCCGTTCGCGGGAAATGATGAGATGGGACCGTTCGCGGTCGACTGCCGTTCGTGGCAAATGATGATCGTTCGCGACCAAGTGTCGTTCAAGGCGAGTGGTGACCGTTCGAGGACGGATTTCATAATCAGTGAGCCATGACCGTTCGCGATCGATGGCGTTCGAGGCAGGAAGTGATCGTTCGCGATCGTGTGCCGTTCGAGGCGAATCTGTGACCGTTCGTGGTCGGGTTTCAGACCTCAAGTGACGACCGTTCGCGATCAAGCCATTTGAGGTGAAGTGAGTTGTGACTGTTCGAAGTCGGATGTCGTTCGAGGCGATTTGTGTGCCCGGGAGGGCTTGGTGTTATCGATGCCAGGGTCACGTTCGGGTGAGTTCCTGGATCGTGTATATGGGCGGTCCATCGCCGTCTCAGTGCATACCTAGGGATCGTTCGCGACCCCATACATGTGTACGTAGCTTAGTCATTCCAGAGTTATCAAAATCAAATAATTATTAAACAGATGAGTTCCAAAAACAATGTCCAAATAAACAAAGTCCAAACGTTCAAATCAAAATGAAACGAAAGTAAAGCATGGATGTCAAAGTGTAAGTTCCCACTACGAAACGGTCGATGATCACTCAGAGCATGCCTGGAGATCGTTCGCGATCTCGCGCATGTGTAAATGATTTAATTGCGGTAGTGGAAGCTTACGACTTGTTCATCGTTATTTCATTCAGTTGATAACCAAACGGTGCCTTGGTTCGGGGTCGCCTCTAGCTGATGTGGACGGTGGTCGCTCGGGTTCCGCCGCAGGAGCTCGCCTCCTTACATACTGAAGGAGCATACCGTTCCTGATATGCCCTTCCACCTCATCCTTCAGGTGCCTACAATCGTTAGTATTATGACCATTTAATTCATGGAATACACAGAACTTATCTGATTTCCTTTCGTCAGAGGTAGGGTCCCTTCGCATCGGCCTACGGTACGGAATCTGTTCTTTGGTATCCTGATAAATTCGTTCCAGGCTCTCGTTCAACTCGGTGTAGGTGGTGAATCGCGGCTCCCTTCGTTGCCGCTTCGATCTGTCTCTGTCATTCTCAATCTTTCTTTTACCTCTATCCTTGTCCGAATCCTTTTTAAGAGGCTTTTCGTCTCTAAATGCAAAAATTTCTATCCCATCTCTTTCTTCTCTCTCGGCATTCGCATCTTCTAATCGTAAAAACTTTTCTGCTTCATGATAGAATTCCTCCAGATCTGTGGGTGGATCTTTAGTCAATGAATTCTTGAACTCTGTGCCGTCAGCTATTCCGGACACAGCTGCCATTACCACCATGGATGGATCCGCTCTATCCACTGAAGTTGCTGCTGCATTAAATCGTGCTAGATAACTTCTCAAGGTCTCTCCGGCCTTCTGCTTTAGGGTTGCCAGAGTCATCACGTTCTTGGGTCTTGTAATATGAACCCTGAATTGCCTCATAAATCTCTCTACTAAACCATTCCAAGTTCCGATGGATCCGTTCTCCAACTGTCTAAACCATAGTGCAGCGATATCTGTCAAGTATAATGGAAAACACCGGGCCATAACCTCCTCCGATGCCCCCAGTACTTCCATATGCCTCATATATTTTGTCAGGTGGACCGTGGGGTCCGTTCTCCCGTCATACATATCCAACGATGGTAGTTTGAAATCAGGTGGGTTCCTAGCTTGCCTGATTGATGAAGTAAAAGGGCTTCTATTAACATCTTCCAAATCTTTGTTCACCATACCGCCTCTCAAAGCTCTCCTAACTATCTCTGCTAATCGGTCATTGTCTCCGAGATGTAATCCTTGTTCACTACTTCCAACCTGCCCCCCGAGTTCACGAGGTAACTCCGGGATCTGCCCCCTTGACTGAGCGTTTGCATCTCTACTACTACCGGGTTGCGCAGATGCTCCCCTTTCTCTCTCCGAAACTGGATCAACGTTCTCCAAGGGTGTGCCCCCTAATCCAGGTGCTACTCCGGATGGTCCTGCTCCGTTCTGGACTCCATTGGCTTCCTTATTCTGTGCTCCGAGCTGTCCTATCTGTTGGAGTAAACTCTGAATCATGTCCTCTTGCCTCTTCATCATAGTTTCCATCTCATCCCTAGTGATGTATATCGATGGTTGATTCGCTCCTGAGGAAGCCTCTTGGCTTCCTTGTGGTTCGCTTCTCTCAGGCCTTGGCCTCCTACTTGATTGTCTTGCCATAATTCCTAAATCTGAACTCCTGGATTTCCAAATTCAACTTCTTCCTGAATTAGTTCTCAGTGAAAGCACCAAAATGTTTGCGCCAAAATTGGTCACAAACACCCAAAGTCGTGAAAGCACCCGTTTACGTACTCAAATCAATAATGATTAACACAGAACTCAGCAACAATCAATATATAATTCAGCTCTAATCAACAAATCACAGTAATTCACGAACAACAATCACAAACACAGGATTTATAGTGGTTCGGCGTTCGCGCCTACGTCCACTTTGAAGGTTTTCTCTTTATTGCTTTGCTTGATTAAATCGATTACAATGGATTACAGCTGACAATTGCTTTGAAATCTGAATACAACAGCGATTCTGATAGTTAAACTTGAATCCGGCAAAGTCTTGGCATTCAATGGCGGAAAGATCCCCTTTTCTGAAGGCTTCAGGGTGCTATTTATAGGCGTTGGAGGCCCAGATCTTGCTGAAACTTCGTGAGACTCCTTCTGGCACGTGAGTGGGCCCACGCGACCGACCCCACCAAGTTTCGTCTCGATCTGACATCGGTTCGAAGTGATTTCGAATCCATCAACAAATGGTCCAATCGAGCTGAAACTTGGCAGGAACAATCTTTACCTCATATGGAAGCTACTGTGAAAATTTGGTTGCATTTGGATTTGTGGTTTAGGAGATATGATCGGTTCGAAATGGAGATTTCTTGGTTAGCTGTGTGTTTCGAACCGATCATTTCGAAACCAGGGGCTCGAACCCATGTACGCACGTGTTTCTGCAGTGACGTGGCGCGCACTCCACGCGTCGATCCAGATTTATCTCCGAGTTGACCGCTTCGAATCCATGGATTTCGCTGACTTCGTATCGATGACCGTTGTGTGCTTGAATCAACCAACTACATGGCTTTCGTGTGTCTAGTTCGAAACGAGGGGAGGGAGCTTCCTTCGTATCGATACTGGATACGAAATGAAGCTCCGCGATGGATTCGAAGGTTCATCGGTTCGAACTAAGCACCGGCGTGGATGTTTCGACGCTCATCGATACGAAGATGCAACCTAATAATGGACTGATGGATTCGAACGCAATCAATTCGAAGTTAACTGTGGCCGATGGGTTCGAACATAGCAGGGGGTGATGTGTTCGAAGCAATGGGTGGGTTCGAAATGGATGGTTTCAAAGCCACGGGTTCGAAGTAGATGGGTTCGAACATCGCCTGGGTTCGAAGGAAGGCTTTAGGACGGTTTCGAACCAGATGGGTTCGAAGCGGAGGGTTTCGAGGCTGGGTACTAGCTGATGGGTTCGAACACCATGGGTTCGAAGGCAAGGGCACGGATGGTTTCGAATAGGATGGGTTCGAACTTCATGGTTTCGAACCAGACAACGAATACTTCTCTTCACACTGAACCCATCATATCTTGAGCATACGAACTCGGATTGACTTGAAACTTGAAATGATGGCTCCTACAACCTTTCTTGTCGTGTCCTATCAATCGTGGCCTGATCCGGACTCGGGCAAAATTCATCGATATCCATAGCTAAGTGATGTATAACCAATCTCTAAGACGGACTGTTTCCCGTTTTCGACCAATCTTTTGATATCACAGCTTTGCCAAAAAGCAGGATAACAAACATAAACAACAATCATTCGCAACCAACAACATACACATCAAATACAAATCTACCATTCAAGCAAGACGGACAATTGGTTTGTTCGGGTTAAGACAGTTTAAATCGCATAGAATGACAAATAACTATGAAGTATTCCATTTACTCAACAGTCTTAGATAAACTCAATAGATTATTCATACATCTAAGCAATTAAAATATCCAAACAACTCATAAACCAAAACAAACAACAATTTCAAACAATAGATCAAGTTCATTCTAATCAATTTTATTTCGTAACATTTTGTTTGATTCCCTATTCATTCGTATAATGATTTATCGTTTTAATTTACTTTTTATTTCTTACAGTCTCATTTACTTTGATTCATTTCTTACAAAATCTCATTTTCATTTATTCATATCATGTCATCTTCTTTTTATTGCATTATATTCATTCGTTTCTCAATTTCAATTATTACTTAATTTCATTTATTCATTTATTTATAATACTTACCATTCCATTTATTTAATTAGTAGCCTTTCAATTATACTTACATTTATAACAACTGCAACATTAATTTCTTATTTATTAAAGAATTTCATTGAATACTTTCATTTTCTTAAATTTTTACTTGTATAATATCCTATTACATTTTCTTATTAAACATTAGAACATTTAATATTTGGTAAGTTATATATATGCTTTAAGAATGCAATTGAAAGTTATACAAGTTTTTCTCATTTCTTTTAAATTAATGTAATGTTCAATAATCATATCCTTTGTTTTATAGGTTACGAATTCCAATTTTTTTTTTTCCATTTATAACCTAGAATTTAATCTCTTATTTTAATTAAAGGTTCCAATTATTAATTAGTTACATTCCATTTCACTACAATATTTGAAACTATTAATTAACAAAAACTTAAGAACTAATACCGGGTTGAATTTCAAATCATTTTCAAATAATAGATAAATATATATACTTACAACTTATATATACTTAATTATATTTAAAACAATTCAAAATTTATATTTGATTATCAAAATAAATCTGCAGCGAAACTACTACAGTGGCCTTCCCACTTAGAAACTCGAAAATAAATGTCGACGATGCGTGCACTCATCACCGAAATTATTTTCCAGCGACAGACAACGGAGTACATAACTTATCACTTTCCAAAGTTTCTTAAAAACAATTCATTCAAATCAAATTGAAATATTTATATCAAAAAGTAATTCTAAATAATATTATTGTTATATTCCAAAATCATTCGAAAAAAATTTTCAAAACCCGGAACTTAAGTTCTAAATTCCCAATCTTATATTCATTTTCTTTGTATATTTTATTTCTTAATCAATATTTATAAAATTCACAACCTAACAACAAATATATAACAACTAAATATATCCCTTATAAAATATATTATTTTATACATAAAAGATACAATAGGTAAAATTATTTCATTTACCAATATTTCGAAACAAATAATGTGTCGGTCTGTCCTATTAAGTGTTTGGTAATCCTATTGATGTCATAGTGTCCTATGCACCAACCAGAATTTATAAATACAAAACGGAACAAATTAACACAATATTAAAACCTTTTTATAACACGAACAAATATGCTCTCTTATATGTATACGCTCGGCGACTCATCATAGGGTATTACTACCCTATTAATAAAGAGTCAGACCTCATAAAGCTAAGGTTTATCGCTAAACCAAAGCTCTGATACCACATGTAACATTCCGCCTTTTTATACGTTTTAAATCGACGATAAACCACACACGTCAGGCTCAAACCATATAAAATGAAGAATTGTTATTGGGGTGAATAAGAAAAGGGAAGAAAGAAATAAAACAAAACAGAATCTTGCAGCAGAATGACAAATTATAATAATCAAATAACTGTTCATGAAGCTATTTACAAAACATTTGATTTTACTAATACAGTATAGAATCAGAGTTACACATACCAAAGAATAATAAATATAATGCAGTGGAATAGTACGAATGTAGTGGAATAAAATAATAAATAATAGAAATACAATCTTCGTCTTCGTCCTCCAGAATTAAAATATTTAAATCATGAAATGCTCAGGCTGACCCGAGCGAATTGAAAAGATAAAACACTCAAGTGGGAACTAAAAGATCTTATATAAGTTAAATCAATGTAAATAATATGAGTGGAATGGTGTCAGAGATGTTTATGGGATTTGACATCTCCTATCCAGTGTCAACGTGAGTGCAGTAACTTAAGAGATGCTCGAGATTCACATCTCCTAAAGATCCGTTAAACTATTTACTATGTAGTAATATACACTATTATAAAAGTGTCTACAGTAAAGTATGATATAATTTAAAAATAGCGTTAAAGTTTTACATTTTCCACCTTAGCACACTTTTATATTCCCATAGTCTGTACAGTACCGTAATCTCTCCCATGCTGGGCATCGTCAGAGGGCACTCCATTGGTATGGTACAAAACCAAAATCGTATAAGGCACGGTAGGGTAGGTGACACGACAAAACTAGGAAATGCCAAGGTAGATATACCAATTACGCTTTCGGACTGGTGGTAACGCATAGCAGCTACTACCGCCCATCTCGAGCCACACCTCCAAAATCAAAAGGGTCCCAATCAATCACAAAGTAATAGTATGGTATCGAAGGAGTGTGTCCGATAAAAGGTGCTACCTTCTTAGCCTGTCGATCGCTGATGTTTTAGCCACCTTATGCCAACTCAAGGGAGTCGGGTCCACATATATACCTCAAAGGAACGCCGCCGCCATCCTACTTCATTCTAGAATCTCCACCACCTACACGGTTCTTAAAGTGGTTTTCGGAGTTGGAAGAGAGTATGACAACTTTTGATCCCGATCTCTTCAACATCCAAACGTTATTATAACACCGCGGTCATTTCAAAATAATTTATACTTCAAAACCAGAATATAATATCCATTTCAAAACCATATAAATACGATATCATTTCCATTTCAAAAACCAAACCAATACGATATCATTTTATTAAAATCCAAATCAATATAATATCATTTTTATTTCAAATATTTCCTTTCCAAAAATCATAGCACTTTAAACGTTATAACACTTCGAAATCAAAACACTTGAAATATAACACTTTCAAATCATAATACTTTGAAACTCGTAACTTTGAAACATAACTTCCACCACATAAATGGTTTAAATATTAAAATACTTTATACAATAAAATAGCTTCTTCAATTTCACAAATCAATTCCAAAACAACTCGAATTTCTAAATTTTAAATTTAACCAAATCCCAAATCATAAATTTCGATTCAATTCAGTTTCCAAATAAATTGTTCCAAATTATATCGATTTCAAAACAGATTGATCCACAGAACAAATCATTCCGAATTCAATATATTTCAAACTTTAAGTATTCAATAATTTCAAAACTAAGTTTTGTAATTTCATATATATATATATATATATATATATATATATATATCAAACTCAATTTTTCATTATTTATTTGAATTATTTTACTTAATAAATCCATTATCCTTTAAATAAATCCCAAATTACAAATAACTAAATATTTCTTTCAATTTATTTATACTTGAAATGCTCATTTAATTCACCTTAACCCACAATCAAGTTATAAAATCATACTAAAATTTCCAATTTAATCAATTTCACATCAAACTTATTTGAGTTTAATTCTTAAACAAATTCAATTTCATTTAAATTTCCAATTTATCTTCAAACCTTAATTTATTTAAGTCATTATAAACTTTATATTAAAATATAATCCAAATACTTGACCATATCATCTTCGATAAAAATCAATTTATTCTAAAGTTTATTCCATATTAAAACCAGATTATCCATAGCTTATAAATCAAGAATAAAATAACATTTATATAATATCTAAAATCAATATTTATATAAAACCATATATTTCTTTACAAAACCATAGAAATCATTTCAAGGTAATTTTACATATAGACCACGGTGTCTTTGTATAATTTTCTATCCTGTGGTCAAGTGATACGGTTATTTATCATTTCAATCCATAATTTAAAATATAAATACGGTTATATATCATTTCAAACTGCAATCCCAAATGAAATAAAAATCCATAACAACATGCAGTTTATAACAATATAAAATATAATATCCATTCTCCAATATCAATCATCAAACATTTATCACAATCATCATCCAATTCAATCAATAACGTCAATATATAATAGATAATGAATAACAGGTATTTACTAGCAGTTATATTCAATAATAAAGTAAAGAACTATTTTATTCAAATAAATTCAAATAAACTGAGATGATGACTCAAAATATGCCAAGCATTCGTAAATAAATTTCAAATCACATTATAAATCAATTTAACAGACATAAGAAAATTTAGAAATTGTGAGTGGGTTAAAACACTCACCTTTTGAATTTAAATTGAATTTAAATCCAATTTAAACCCAAAATTCAAACTGTCTCAGAATTCGTCCAAGCTAGTGCCATAATGTCCGAGATTTTGATGCGATCCTAGTGGAGAAAACCGCACGTGGAAAGGACCTCGTATGTAAGAGTTATGCAGATTAGAATAAGTTAAAATAGAGAATTAAACTAAAAATAATTAAAATATGCCTTTACCGTAGCCTGCTACGTCAAAACCTTCTACCAGGCCCACATACATGCGAATGCACTGACGCGATCAATCAAAACCCTACGGCCACCATGCAATCATCCCAGACCCATAATCGCGTCGCCCAGAGCCTTGTCGCAGCCCTGCCACCACCGCGAAGCCCTTACCAAACCACCTCCGGTCACGAGAACCCGACACGAAAATCAAGCAGCCGCCGTACCGCTATTTAACCCTAATCGATATTTTTCCTCAATCTGACCGTCATCAGGCCCAACAAACTGCAGCGATGGGATGCACTCGTCAATCTCTACTCAATAGTAACTTCCAATTGACGATCAGGCGAAGTTGATCGCGACTCGATGGACGGCCGCGAATTTTTCTCAATTCTCTAGATAGACAAAGGTTCAAATTGGAAAACGAAATACAAATATGATATGCGCTCGTCGAGAGCTTCAAATCGATATATAATGTGCTATACTTTGAGGAGATTTAATTTTTGATTTGATTTTGAATTGCAACTGGATTTGGAATTGGGAATTTGTCTGCCATTGAGAAAGAGGAGCAACAGAAGTTTCTGTACGTACAGGAATGAGAAATAAAAAGGCTGCTAGGGTTGATAAGCAGATAAATATATAGGTAGAGCTAAGAAATAGAGGAACGGATACGGTAGGTTTGGACCATTGAGCGATAAATGCCCGAAAAGCCTGTTCTGGCTCTGGAACGAAATTGTGTCAACCCATATATCAAAATAGATGTTTTTGAATATTTTAAAATCGATGGAACAGGTTTCAAGTCCAAATTCCATCATATGAAGAAGTTATGTTAAAATCGGTTTATTTCAAATTGATTTCAATTTAATTGATTTCTGGGCGTTTCGAGTCCGTACAATCAAACGACAAGTCCGATCGTTGCGAAACTTGAAATCCTACAATAATTCACTGTTACGGATCCGATGAAACTGGCTTCGTTGAAATTCGAGCCAGTGACCAAAATGGCTATTTTTGCATTAATTAAATAAATTAATAATTAATTAATAAAATCAAATTTTCAATTTCAATTCCATAGATGAGAATTTTTATCGTTTTTAAATTGCTTAATCATTTATACTAATTTAAACATATCTAGATGTCAATTTAGAGTTGATAAATTTATCAATTTCAGTGTTAACCTCAATTTCATTAAATTCAGAAATAATAAATTTAATTTCCAATAATTCCATTTAATTTACTTTTCATTCTATTATTCAATTCATTGTTGTCAAATGGATGAAATTTACATTGGATTCATGATCTATTCCATTAATGTTCTCAAATTCCATCTTAATTTCAGTTACATAATAATTTCATTTAATTGCAATTGATCCAATTATTATAGTTCAAATCCCAACAAATTGATAAATCTTTATTTCCACTCTTTTAATCCAACAAATTGTCCTATTATGAATAACATTAACATTATTACCTTAATTTACATTCAGTTAGCATTAATCAATATATTATTTCATTAGTCATTTAAATAAAAAAAATTCCTATATTCACTTCATTATAAATTATAAAGTTTTTATTTCTTTGTAAATTTGATTACAAAAATATTATTAAATTAACCAATTTAATTATCGAAATTTATAGGTCGTTACACCATTCATGACAAGGACATCATCGAATCCCAGGATGAAGAGCTTTCCTCATATAAATCTCAGCTTGAAACTGCTCAAAAAAATGCTAAAGACATAGCTGACGTCGTTAGTCGTCTAGAGGCCACACATAAGAAAGAGATCAACGAAGCGGTTCAATGCTGCGGTGCGTTAGCAATAGATAAAGACTCCATTCAGAAGAAAAGAGATGTGTTCGCTTAGCAAGTCAAAGAGTTGGAAGGGCTACTTCTCAAGGAGAAGGAAGAAAAGACTGATGCTCAGGAGGAGTCGCAACGATATTGCGACAAAATCGTTGCTACGCGGCTCATGAAGACAAAGCTCAATGAAGAACTCTCTAAGGCTGAAATGCTAAAGGATTAGGCCCATGAAGAGGGAAAAAGGATAGCGCTCACGGAAATCAATTCTCGCCTTAACGCGGCTACTAAGGCTGGTAGGGAGAAAATTAAGTGCATGTTTGATCCGCTTATAGCTGAGTATAATGCTAGAGTTCTCATGCATCGCGACCTAAAATTTCTTGTCGAGGGTTATCTCTAATCTCTGGCCGAAGAATGGGAAACTTTGATAGAGATCAAAAAGGTTGAGTCAGGCATTAAGGAGGTTGACGAAGAAGTTTTAGTGAAGGAATTTCTCCGAGGGAATGAGCCTTCGGACTTGTCTGCATGAAGGCTCTTTATAGCAGAGACTCCTCCTTATCAAAAGGAAAGAATGACATTGCCGGCTTGTCTGGAGCGAAGTCTCCAGTTCCTCCCCCTACTCAACCGACTGATCCCCCATCACTAGACCCCTTCGAGAAGCACATTGGCTATGACCCAAAAGATTCTAGCCTTGATATTCATGTCTGAGCGGTTGAGAGTCGGCTAGAAACTGGTACATAACTTTTGTTCTCAAAGTTCAAAGGGCCGTCGTTTTCAGCGAGTAGTAAGTGTATTCTAAAATTTGTCTCTTACGATTTCATGTTGACCGTTCTGATCCTGGGCCAACTCCAAGGAGCGATGACGCCATGGAGAAAAAGAAGAAGATGGGTGAGGCAATTCGAACGGGTGGGATTCCCGGTCCTGACGCTTAGGTGATTGAGGCGCTTAATGAGGACAAGTCTGAAAATCCTTCGCCCATCGAAGAAGATAACGAAGTTGAGATTACAGGTGCCTCCGGACATACTTCTAAAGTGAGCATGAAGGAGAAACATACGGAATAGAAGAAGAAAGTTGAAATCAAGGTCGAGCCCCCAAGTAGTGGAACTAGATGATCCTTTGAACGGACCTTTGAAGGTCATTCTCCCAGGTGGGTCCAGGCTACTAGAAGTTCCTCTTCCTTCCTCGGACGTTACTTCCCTAGCAAGCAAAGCGTCCAAGCGAAAATGTGTGGGGGAGGAGTCCGCTGAGAAATTGAGGAAGGAGAAGAAACCAAAGAAGTAGCAATCATGCTCGTTCAACGTGAGTTAGCCTGGATTATGTAATTATTCCTATTTATTTTCATTGCCTATGTAAATAGAAATTTGACCCCGCGTGTAGGAAGGATTGTAGTGAAACCTTGTTTTGGGATTTGTGAATAAAACTTAGTTTCTTTGTTTTTCGATGGCTTTCATTTTTTCAGCTTATTGTCTAACTCGTTGCTATAACTCAGAATCCAGTGAGTTATACGAGCTCTAATTCACCTCCATGTGACTCGGAATTTTTTTTAGAATTATAGATCCTCTATTCCACGTTTCAAGCACTTAGAATACTTTTAGTCCGCATTTTGGGGACTCAGAGTACTCCAGTCCGCACTCTGGGGACTTGGAGATGTTTGCGTTGTTTATACTCTAGTCCGCACTTTGGGGACTCAGAGTACTCCAGTCCGCACTCTGAGGACTTGGAGATTTTCAGTTGTTTATACTATAGTCCGCACTCCGAGGACTTAGAGTACTCCAGTCTGCACTCTGCGGACTTGGAGATTTTAAGTCGTTTATATTCTAGCCTGCACTCTGGGGACTCAGAGTACTCCAGTCCGCACTTTGGAGACTTTGATATTTTGAGTCGTTTATACTCTTGTCCGCACTCTGGGGACTCAGAGTACTCCAGTCCACACTCTGGGGACTTGAACATTTTGAGTCGTTTATAATCTAGTCCACAATTTGGGGACTCAGAGTATTCCAGTCCCCACTCTGGGTACTGGGAGATTTTAAGTCGTTTATACTCTAGTCCGCACTCTGGGGACTCAGAGTACTCCAATCCGCACTCTGGGTACTTGAAGATTTTAAGTCGTTTATACTCTAGTCCGCACTCTGGAGACTCAGAGTACTCCAGTCCGCCCTATGGGGACTTGGAGATTTTTAGTCATTTATACTCCACTCCACACTCTGAGGACTAAGAGTACTCCAGTCTGCATTCTGGGCACTTGGAGATTTTAAGTCGTTTATACTCTAGTCCGCACTCTGAGGACTCAAAGTACTCCTGTCCTCACTCTGGGGACTTGGAGATTTTGATTCGTTTATAATCTAGTTTGCACTTTGGGGACTCAGAGTACTCCAGTCCACACTCTGGGGACTTGGAGATTTTGAGTCGTTTACACTCTAGTCCGCACTTTAGGGACTCGGAGTACTCCAATCGGCACTCTGGGGACTTGGAAATTTTGATTCGTTTATGCTCTAGTTCGCACTCTAGGGACACAGAGTACTCCAGTCCGCACTCTGGGGACTCAGAATACTCCAGTCCGCACACTAGGGACTTGGAGATTTTTTGTCGATTATACTCTATTCTGCACTCTAGGGACTCAGACTACTCCAGTCCATACTCTGGGGACTTGGATATTTTAAATATTTGTGCGCGTTCATACGCCAACTGAATAACATAACTTTAATTTTTGCCATAGGATTATCACACACGGAAACATCAATAATTCATGGAAAAGATGGCTTCAAGCCTTTATTAATGAAAATAAACTGAATTGTCTTATTACACGTCGAAAACTAAGAATCAGCAAATAAAAATACAATGGAAATAATTGCAACTAAAATGTGAAATAAGTAGACTAAATATAATATCATCGTAGATGCTCACTATTCCATGCTCGGGGGAGGGCTGTGCAATCAACGGTCGCTAGCTTGAAAGTTCCCTCTCCAAGCCTCCGTTCAAGACGTATGGACCTTCCCAGGTAAAATTCATATGCGACGGGACCGGGGAAACTCGCTTTAAAACGAGATTGCCCACATCAAATATTCTCGGTCGAACTTTTTCATTATAATATCGAGCGACTCGGTTCCTATATGCAGGCGCCCTTAAATCAGCTTCTTCATGTTTTACATCAATGAAGTCCAGTGATTCCAGTAAGAGATCACTATTTGTCTTGGGGTCATAATGTGTTACCCGATGTGAAGGAACTTCAAGTTCCATGGGTATAACGGCCTTTGTGCCATATGCCAATGCGAATGGAGTATGGTCAATCGCGAACTTGTGGATGGTTCTGTAAGCCTAAAGTGCTGTTGGAAGCTCATCCACCCACTTGCCTCTATCCTTTTCTAAACGTTTTTTTCAATATGGACTTGATTATTTTGTTTATGGCTTCTACTTGTCCATTTGCTTTTGGATGAGCAACTGCTGCAAACCTTTTTTCAATGCCATACTTTTGACAAAAGTCTTTGAACTCCCTACTTTCGATGTAACAATCCCGGATTTTTGATTAATTTTAAATTGATAATAAATTTCATTCTAGAAAAATTGTGAAATAATTGGTAACTGATATAAAATAGTTGTTAAATTAAGGATTAATTGAATTTAATCTGGATATTTGACATATGTGTATAAAATAAATTGAATGTAAATTGGAATTTAAATTCATATTCCTTAGGGAATAAATTTCTATTTGGATTTTTGACAAAATATTTCAAATAGATAAAATATGAAATGAACATATTAAATAATTCTAGAATTATATAAACTATAAAAATAAAGATTTTGAAGTAAAATAAAACACAAACGAAAATGTACTTACAAAACACATCAAAATATAAATATAAATATAAATATAAAATATGAACTTCATTTAAAATACAAAGTAATAGAACAAAAAGAAGAAATAAGACAATAAATATTAAATTAATCAAATAAATAAAATAAACTATGTAAAATAAACAAAACTGCTAAAATAATAACAACATATTAGCAATAGAAATTCATGTGTAAACCAAAGTAATGTGACTGAAACAAAATAATACATTCAAATGTGAACAGCAACATACATTCATAAGCATGAACACTTAGAAAAAATATATAAATATAAATATCTTAGTTATGTAAAATATGAGAAGAACATATAAATACAGTCAAGTTGAACAAAATGGAATATAAATAAGAATGCAAACTGGAAAACATAAACATCTTTGAGGTTGTACAAGACAGCAAAAATATACTTAAGCAAGTATAGGACCAAAGCAAACAAAAATATATATCTTCAAATATTCAATGCAACGAGTTTAAAAATCAAAAGTTTAAATAATGGATTCAAGTTACTTTGAATCCAAATCTGGAATTTAAATCAGTTTCAAAACTTAGTATGTTTAAAAAAAAAGTATATATGTACATGAGACAAGACATAAGAAAAAGAAAAAAAAGTGAAATATCTAAAAAAATAAGTAGGAGACACAAAGTACTCAAGCATTAAATGCTTTCATCTCAACAAATAAACAAAGTCAATTCGAAAAACACTTCAGCCTCATTATGCAAAATCTCTGATCTAATATTAAAAAAAGAGAAAAGAAATCTTGTATCAGTAAAAACAAGTTGTACACCTTTCTTTCTATATATGTATCTATACCATTCTTGTTTGTTCATCCACTTAGCATTCCAGGAAATTAAACATCGTTATTCTACTAACTTAAGCAATCCATTCAACAACAAAGCAAGTTTTAAAGGAAGATCGAAACTGCCTTTTTCAAAACAAAAGCAACTGCACATTTTCAAACCAACACAACTCTGTTAAACCCAAGCTCAGGTGAATTCAAACCATGATTTGGAAGGTGAGTAACTTAAAATTTAAAATACTTAAGTATATATGTTGCTTAATTATTGTCTGAGATGTGTATATATATTAATGCATTCCTATGTATGTATGTTGATGTTTAAATATATGTCTGCCTGTACAAGTTACCTCTGTTCTGGTTTCTTCCAGACCAGTTTTGCAAACAAATTCTTATCCCTTGATTTAATAACTGATAGTACTTGAAATTTAAAGAAAAGTTGTTTGTTGATTATAAACTAAGTTTTTAAAAATTATTCAAAATAAATCAACTTGTAAATACCTCTGGAAATCAAAACATCTGAGCAAATCTTTAAACAAGCCAAATTTCAAACATTTTAATTTACGATTTCATGTATATAAACTGGATTTATATGCTTTAACATGATTTTTAAAGTTAAAATTTTAATTTTTAGAGTTAAGGTGGAAGAGCAGTTTGGGTTTGATTATATTGTGCTTTTTAGGTTGCCGTGGGTGATCCCATTGATGGGAGGAGTCGAGTTTCCTCCTCGAGGTGGAGGAGTGACCAGAGGTTCATGGAAAGATAGTTCGGTGGTGGTCAGGCCACGGTGATGGCGACGGTGAACGTTAAAATTTGTTAACCTAGTTTTGTCAAGGCTGTTTTCTTTCGATTTATTCGTCGCCGATAATGGATCGAGTGCGACTAAATTTTTTGGTAAGGGTGGTGGGAGAGTCAACGAAGCAGCGACCGGAGTTTTAAGCTTCCTAGTGGCCGGGGTTGGGAGTTCGACGTAGTTTTCCTGGTTTGGGGTGGTGGTTCTTTCTCGTTTCCAGGTTTTAGTTCGAACAACTTAATTTTGATTTCGCACGAGTGAAGGAGTTTGGATGGTCGGAGGTTGTTGCGTGGATGTTGGCTTATGTGTTGAAGCCATCTGAGGTAACTGGAGAAGGTCGGAGCCTCCGTGCATATGCACGGAGCAGCGTTGTGTCTGGCGAAGTGGGTGCTGCAGGGTTACACTCGAGTAACTCTTGAGTAATTCCAGTAATTGCTTGGAACAAATGGATGTATGAGGGACTCGAATTTGTATTCGTGAATTTCGAATTCTTGCTCGGGCTATGATAAGGAATGTATTGCCTGCTAGTTTTGGGAACAAACTTGTACAGGATTTGAAATAAAAAAAGTACTTTGAATTATAAACCAAGGTTGAATCAATTTTGAAACCTGGATTTAAACTTATACTTGAATTCTAGATTGTTTATAAATTGAAATGTTTAAATAAGTTTAATATTCAAGCACATTTTAAATACGTGAATTTAGAAGGAAACTTGACTTAAACTCTTTTCAATTTCTTTTATAATCAAGTATTATTTCACATGTGAATTCACAGGTTTTAAATTAGTTTTTTTTAAGAAAATTGGGGATTATTCTAAATCTTGAATTAAAAATGAAATTTAAAAGATAAGTTTAAAAAAAAGATATCAAAACATGTTTGCAAATGATATTTAAATCACTACTGAGAATGAGTTTTAACTTAAGTGATGAAGATAAAATGATGATTTGTAATTCATCCATTAGTAAGTTAATTAAAATGTATAATTTAATTAATTAATTAATTAATTCTTTGGATTAATTAAATAAGTAATTAAAGGTTTAAATTAATCAATTGAGGTTTAAAGATTAATTAAGTAGGAAATAGTTAATTTATAAATTAAGCATTATTAATTAGATATTAATTAATGATCAAAGTTGATTAATCAAGTGATTAAGCAATAATTAATTTAAGGATAATATGATAAATTAAATAAGGTAATTAATTTGAGAATAATTAATTTATTAAAGGTTAAATTAATTAATGAAAGTGATTAAGAAAAGTTATTAGTTAATGAAGATAATTAACTAAGGATTATTAAGTATTGATTAAGGTGATTAATTTTAATAATTAATTAGATTAATTAATTAAGATAACCAATTGTTAATTGTTAATTATTAAATGAAAGTAATTAATGGGTTAATTACTAATTGTAATTAAATTTGGATATTTTGATTAATTTAATGATAAAGATTAATTGGAAATTAATGATTTATTATTATAAGATGACTACTTAATGGTAAGTAATTAAAGGTTTAATTTCTTAAATAATTAATGGAGGGGTTAATTAATTATGTAATTGGCTTAGGGTTAATTTAATTAATGTTATTTATTAAGATTAATTTATTAATTAAGGATAATTAATAAAAGTGTTTGATAAATTAATTTATATCAAATGATTTGTAATTAATAAATCAGGATTGGATAATTAATTCATAAGTAATTAATTTAATTGGAAATAAATTGAATTAATTAGGATTAAACGATTAATTAATTCTGCTTATAAATGTTTATTGAATGATTGACCTTGCTTATGAATGATTGTATTGTATGAGTTGCCTTGAATTGATTGTCCAATCTGATCTGTGATATTTTGTTCGGTGGATTGAGCTGTGTATTTTATTCATTTATTTGTGATACATTTGTATATTATCTGTGAATCCGTGAATGAACGATAAGCGTTATAGTTTATACCGCTTATCAACTATAATTTTGTGTTCTAATCTTTGATGATGATGTTGTTGCACTATTGTGTGTTGAAACCCTGGACCACACCATACACACACAAATATGGATTTCACGAGGAAATCTATTAAGTCATAGATTTTTGAAACGATTTTAAATAGAAAATTTGAATTCAAATGGATTGGTAAAATAATCGGGTTAAATATGAAAAGTTTTTGAAATGGAATTTCAAAGATGAAATTTATTTTGAACAACTTGATTAAGTTTTGGAATTTAAATAATTTGTTTTAAACTTAATTTCAGGATTTGAAATTGAATTCTATGTTTGGAAACTAGGGACTAAAGATGTTATACCAGTTATATATGGGTTAAACTACTTCAAAAGTACTGATTTGGGAATGTGAATATAATTTAAGAGTTTAACTCGTGCAAATATAATTGGATCTTTATGAAATGAAAACTATTTGTTTTCAAATAATAAAAGCTTTCACATAAGTAATGAACTTCCGATTTGTGTTAAAAGGATTTCAAGTTAAAATGAAAAATGATTTTCCAAGTTATGGAAACTGGTTTGAAAGCTATAAGTTAAATCCTTAACTTGAAGATTGGATGAGTTAACCCTAATTGGAATGGAAATTCTTTTAAAATCTGTAAATGGATCTTTGTGAAACTGGATGAACTTTGTGAAATAAATTTTTTTTTTAAAGATTTAAAATGGAAATTTGTTTAACCATTCAAAAGAAATGTTTTGGATTTTATAATTGTGACTTAATTGAAATCCCACATCCATATGTTTTTAAATATTGCGCTCATTATTAGGTTTAGCCGAGAGAGGACCTTTGTGTCATATAACCCATTTCGAATAATGATACGTCGATATGGATAGCATTTGAAGACCGGCGGTGAAGACCGGGTATTTGTGAGAGCGATAGGATAACCTACCGATTATCTCTGCACTGAGTCGCGTCGGTATAGAGATTCCCTAAGTGATGGGAAGTCCGATCGGGATTGTGAATACCCGGATTCGCAAGGGCTTCTTCTGGACTGCCTTCGGTTCTGTTTGAACCTGGGACAGACTTATATGGTTGTATGTCTGACACAACACTTTGAGATATAAAGCAGATTTCTTTCAAACACATATCTGTTGGTGGCGGAGAATTTATTCTCTTAGCTTAACACCCTTCTCTGAGACATACGAGCTCAGAGATTATGCAGTTGAAAGTTACCAGCGATATATTCCAAATTTGGTAGTGTGACATGCTAAGTATTGCTGTGTGTTGATGATCATTTGTTGATCATTTGTGATCAAAGCATGGATTTTTTATAAAGCGTAGCTTTGTGGACGAGACTGCATCAGGACCTCACACCCCAGAAATGGTCGAAACAGGAAAGATGTGGCAAGGTTATGAGGGTCGTGCCCTTTAAGGTGTGTCATTCCCTTTTGGTAAAGGGTGGTATCATGGTATGGAGCCCAAATATTTGCCTATGTGGTATCTCCAATCTCATATACTATGTTGTTGCGGCTTTGTAACAGAGGGCCCTCGGATAAAGGTCCCAAAGGATCGGGGGGTGGCATGCTCGAGAAGTAGTTACCTAGTTACAGAGTTAACCCAGCCTTGTGTTGGTAGAGATCCGGTTCGGTTCTCGGGACGTCCCGCCAGAGGCGTACCCATGGACAATGGGAAGTTCCTTAGCCCGACTATTTGTTGGAAAATCCAATCAAAACGATACACGCCCTGTACGGTTTTAGTTGTATAACCTGCAATGGAATGTGGCGGTAACCTTCTATTGAGCATGGCAGCTATAGTAGGCATACGATAATGGTCGTATGTTGGCTAAGATTAATATTATACTTTCGAAATGTTTTCTGCAATTTGCACTTATCGTAATAATATCAAAGAAATTCGCGTAGCAAGCATATTTGACTATCATAAGAAGAAATACCCTCAAATTCTGCGATTGCATGGTGTGTGTGGCGGGAGGTCTTATGATAGTTTCATTTTCCAAAAGCATATCGGATTTTATTTTATAAATATTTTTTTGTTTAAAAGATAAACTGTTTTTGTTGCTCACACCAGTCCCAAGACTGACCTGGAGTTTGTTGTTCCTTTCTTAAACTCTGGGTGCCCATAATTTTCTGTACGGGCAGTCTAGAGTTTGGTTTTACAGACAATCAGGTTTAGTAGCTATTTCTGGATTGATGTTTGGAGTTGGAGAGTGCAAGCATTGGGGTTCTCTTCTGAAGACTATTCTTTCTATTGGAGTTATCCCTTTTGCTTTTTCCGCTATTGTTTATTGTCTCTGATATTCTTTTATCATATTGATATCATTATTGTATATCATTGGATATTGTATTCATTGGAGTTGAATATGATATTCATTTCTTCCGTTGTGTTGTTATACTTAATTGTGTTATAGGCTCCGGCACGATTCGAATTTCAACCGTTGAACCTACGGCATTCTTTATACAAGTGGAGTACGGATGTCGATTTTCGAAGGCCGAGCCAGAGTCGTTTCATTTTGGTATCAGAGCTGAGGGTTAAAACATTAGCTCAGGAGTATAACACATTAAGTCGCTCATTAGAGATAGGGTGAAGTTTACCCTAGAATGAGTATCTCTAAGATATCCGTCCGTATGCCTCAGTAAATTCTCTTACTATCCACTGATAGTAAGTATGAGTGCAAGTAGAGGACGAGATAGGGGACAGGGAAGTACCGCTATAAATGGTCAATACCCTGCAACAGTGGAAACAGTCTTCCTCCTCTCAATCTCCTTTGATTCGATTCCAAATTCTTTTGATTGCTTTGTGACAGCTCCAGAAAGAAGTTTCTGTTTGATGGTGGCCCTGCGAATCGTTGTAGAAAATCCTTACCTCGTATCTTCATCGGTTTCTTATCAGTTTCTTGATTTAAACTTTAATAAATATGAATAAATTGGAAATTGAAAATTTTAAATTGAAAATTTTAGTTTGAGTTAAATTGATTAATAGAATATGAAGGATAAATTGAATTGTATCGATAAAACGATTTCGTTTAAAACCAAACTTAAAATTCTATTGTAATTTCTTATGTATATCGAAGTTCGAAGAGGGACAAGTTCTGTATACTTTGAGATATTCCAATTTGGATTTGGAATCCATACTTAGTGTTGGAGAATTGTGGTAGATCGAATCCATTTGTCTATTCTTACATTGAGTCCCAATATATTATGCGAATGGTTAGTTATCCCTTTAAACTGACCAATGCCTCTGCATACTTCGTAGATCAAGTGACCCGAATATCTTATGCAATATTAAATGAGCTTGTTCTTATATCTATTGTTAATATTCTGATTTGGTAAGCCAAATGCAGAATACGTATTCAGTTTGATTTGATGAATCATCTTTCATCTATCTTTGGATTTTGATTTTAGAGAACCCATAGCATAAGCCGAGGCGGAGCAACCTCAAATGCCAGAAGAGTTGGTGATTATGGTTCGGCTAGGAAGATTCAGGAGCCGTCTATGGATGAGGAAGTACCAGAGGAGCCCACGGAGGAGACTGAAGAAGAACCTGAGGAGGTATTCGACGATGAAGAAGAGTTCGAGGACTAGGAAGGACTCAAAGAGGACGAGGAAGAGTTTGAGGACGAAGAAGAATTTGAAGATGAGTATTATGTAGAGTCAGAAGATGATGAAGCAATTATTTGGAATTTAGATGATGCCATTGAGGTGCTAGATGGTGAAGGTTTTATCCCTGTAGTACCTGATCCAGTGGAAGTTTCGGAATCAGACAGTGAGGCGGAGATCAGGGAATTGTCAGGGCCTGAAAGGGAAAGCTCTGATAGTGAGGATCTGTAGATGATTACGATGTTTCCTTTTGGGTAGTGTATGCTTTATATATGTATTTTGACTCAGGATGTCGTGAATGCTAGATGTATGTATATGTATGGTTGGATAAATGAATATAACATCTTTGTGAATGCCTTAGTAACACTTAATATAACGTGTATTTTGGATTAACCGTAAGAATCTATGTGTTTACCGGTATAGTTGAGCTATATTGGTCTATTTTGTGTGAGTGGATAATTTATAAAACTAAACTGGAAAATTTCAGGGACGAAATTTCATAATGAGGGGAACCTGTAACAATCCCGGATTTTTAATTAATTTTAAATTGATAATCAATTTCATTCTTGAATAAGATTGTGAAATAATTGGTAACTGATATAAAATAGTTGTTAAATTAAGGATTAATTCAATTTAATCCGGATATTTGACATATGTGTACAAAATAAATTGAATGTAAATTGGAATTTAAATTCGAATTCCTTAGGGAATAAATTTGTATTTGGATTTTTGACAAAATATTTCAAATGGATAAAGTATGAAATGAACATATTAAACAATTCTAGAATTATATAAACTATAAAAATAAAGATCGTAAAGTAAAATAAAACACAAACGAAAATGTACTTACAAAACACATCAAAATATAAATATGAATATAAAATATAAACTTCATTTAAAATACTAAGTAATAGAACGAAAAGAAGAAATGAGACAATAAATATTAAGTTAATCAAATAAATAAAATAAACTATGTAAAATAAACAAATCGACTAAAATAATAACAACATATTACCAATAGGAATTCATGTATAAAGCAAAGTAATATGACTGAAACAAAATAATACATTCAAATGTGAACAGCAACATACATTCATGAGCATGAACACTTGGAAAAAATATAAAAATGTAAATATCTTAGTTATGTAAAATATGAGAAACACATAAATATAGTCAAGTTGAACGAAAAGGAATATAAATAAGAATGCAAACTGGAAAACATAAACATCTTTGAGCTTGTACAACACAGTAAAAATATACTTAAGTAAGTATAGGACCAAAGCAAACAAAAATATATAACTTCAAGTATTCAATGCAGCAAGTTTAAAAATAAAAAGTTTAAATAATGGATTCAAGTTATTTTGAATCCAAATCTTTAATTTAAATCGGTTTTAAAACTGAGTATGTTTAAAAACAATGTATATATGTACATGAGACAAGACATAAGAAAAAGAAAAAAAAGTGAAATATCTAAACAAAAAAATAAGAAGTAGGAGACACAAAGTACTCAAGCATTAAATGCTTTCATCTCAACAAATAAACAAAGTCAATTCGAAAAACACTTCAGCCTCCTTATGCAAAATCTTCGATCTGATATAACAAAAAAAAGAGAAAAGAAATCTTGTATCGGTAAAAACAAGTTTTACACCTTTCTTTCTATATATGTATCTATACCATTCTTGTTTGTTCTTCCACTTGGCATTCCAGGAAATTAAACATCATTATTCTACTAACTTAAGCAATCCATTCAACAACAAAGCAAGTTTTAAAGGAAGATCGAAACTGCCTTTTTCAAAACAAAAGCAACTGCACATTTTCAAATCAACACAACTCTGTTAAACCCAAGCTCAAGTGAATTCAAACCATAATTTGGAAGGTGAGTAACTTAAATTTTAAAATACTTAAGTATATATGTTGTCTAATATTGTCTGAGATGTGTATATATATTAATGCATTCTTGTGTATGTATGTTGATGTTTAAATATATGTCTACCTGTACAAATTGAGTTACCTCTGTTCTGGTTTCTTCAGGACCAGATTTGCAAACGAATTCTCATCCCTTGATTTAATAACTGATAGAACTTAAAATATAAACAAAAGTTGTTTGTTTCATTATAAACTAAGTTTTTAAAATTTATTTAAAATAAATCAACTTGTAAATACCTTTGGAAATCAAAACATCTGTGCAAATCTTTAAACAAGTCAAATTTACAACATTTTAATTTACGATTTCATGTATATAAACTGAATTCATATGCTTTAACATGATTTTTAAAGTTAAAATTTTAATTTTTAGAGTTAAGGTGGAAGAGCAGTTTGGGTTTGATTGTATTATGCTTTTTGGGTTGCCGTGGGTGATCCTATTGATGGGAGGAGTCGAGTTTCCTCCTGGAGGTGGAGGAGTGACCAGAGGTTCATGGAAAAATAGTGTGGTGGTGGTCAGGCCACGGTGGTGGCGACGGCGAACGTTTAAAAAATTTTAACCTAGTTTTGTTAAGGCTGTTTTCTTTCGATTTATTCGTCGCCAATAATGGATTGAGTGCGACGAAATTTAGGTAAGGGTGGCGGGAGAGTCAACGAAGCAACGACCAGAGTTTTAAGCTTCCTGGTGGCCGGTTTGGGAGTTCGACGCAGTTTTCCAGGTTTGGGGTGGTGGTTCTTGCTCGTTTCCAGGTTTCAGTTCGAACAACTTGATTTTGATTCCGCGTGATTGAAGGTGTTTGGATGGTCGGAGGTTGTTTCGTGATGTTGGCTAATGTTTTGAAGCCATCTAAGGAAACTTGAGAAGGTCGGAGCCTCCGTGCATATGCATGGAGCAGTGTTGTGTCTGGCGAAGTGGGTGTTGCAGGGTTACACTCGACTAACTCTCGAGTAATTCCAGTAATTGCTTGAAACAAATGGATGTATGAGGGACTCGAATTTGTATTCGTGAATTTCGAATTCTTGCTCGAGCTGTGATAAAGTAGTGTATTGCCTGCTAGTTTTGGAAACAAACTTGTACAGAATTTGAAATAAAAAATATGTACTTTGAATTATAAACCAAGGTTGAATCAATTTTGAAACCTGAATTTAAACTTATACTTGAATTCCAGATTGTTTATAAATTGAAATGTTTAAACAAGTTTAATATTCAAGCATATTTTAAATATGTGAATTTAAAAGGAAACTTGATTTAAACTCTTTTCAATTTCTTTTATAATCAAGTATTATTTCACATGTGAATTCATAGGTTTTAAATTAGTTTTTAAGAAAACAAGGGATTATTTTAAATCTTTAATTTAAAATGAAATTTAAAAGATAAGTTTGAAAACAAAAGTTTTCAAAACAGGTTCGTAAATGATATTTAAATCACTACTGAGAATGAGTTTTAACTTAAGTGATGAAGATAAAATGATGATTTTTAATTCATCCATTAGTAAGTAAATCAAAATGGATAATTTATTTATTTAATTAATGATTTGGATTAATTAAATAAGTAATTAAAGGTTTAAATTAATCAATTAAGGTTTAAAGATTAATTAAGTAGGGAATAATTAATTTGTAAATTAAGGATTATTAATTAGATATTAATTAATGATCAAAGTTGATTATCAAGTGATTAAGCAATAATTAATTTAAGGATAATATGATAAATTTAATAAGGTAGCTAAATTGAGAATAATTAATTTATTAAAGGTTAAATTAATTAATGAAAGTGACTAAGAAATGTTATTAGTTAATGAAGATAATTAACTACGGATGATTAAGTATTGATTAAGGTGATTAATTTTAATAATTAATTAGATTAATTAATTAAGATAATCAATTGTAAATTGTTAATTACTTAATGAAAGTAATTAAGGGGTTAATTACTAATTGTAATTAAATTTGGATATTTTGATTAATTTAATGATAACGATTAATTGGAAATTAATGATTTATTGTTATGAGATGATTGCTTAATGGTAAGTAATTAAAGGTTTAATTTCTTAAATAATTAATTGAGGGGTTAATTAATTATGTAATTGGCTTAGAGGTTAATTTAATTAATGTGATTTATTAAGAATAATTTATTAATGAAGGATAATTAATTAAAGTGTTTGATAAATTAATTTATATCAAATGATTTGTGATTAATAAATTAGGATTGGATAATTAATTCGTAAGTAATTAATTTAATTGGAAATAAATTGAATTAATTAGGATTAAACGATTAATTAATCCTGCTTATAAATATTTATTGATTGATTGACCTTACTTATAAATGATTGTATTGCATAAGTTGCCTTGAATTGATTGTCCTATCTGATCTGTGATATTTTGTTCTGTGGATTGAGCTATGTATTTTATTCATTTATTTGTGATACATTTGTATATTATCTGTGAATCCGTTAATGAACGAT
The DNA here is from genome assembly GCA_030765085.1 of Allium cepa. Classification (NCBI taxonomy): domain Eukaryota; kingdom Viridiplantae; phylum Streptophyta; class Magnoliopsida; order Asparagales; family Amaryllidaceae; genus Allium; species Allium cepa. The sequence goes on from CM060932.1 coordinate 174,946,990, forward strand.
AAGCGTTATAGTTTATACCGCTTATCAACTAATATTTCTATGTTCTGATCTTTGATGATGATGTTGTTGCACTATTGTGTGTTGAAACCCTGGAACACAACATACACACACAAATATGGATTTCACGAGAAAATCGATTAAGCCACAGATTTTTGAAACGATTTTAAATAGACAATTTGAATTCAAAAAGTTTGGAAACAGAATCGGGTTAAATGTGAAAAGTTTTTGAAATGGAATTTCAAAGATGAAATTTATTTTGAATAACTTGATTAAGTTTTGGAATTTAAATAATTTATTTTAAACTTAACTTCAAGATTTGAAATTGGATTCTATGTTTGGAAACTAGGGACTAAAGATGATATACCACTTATATATGGGTTAAACTATTTTAAAAGTACTGATTTGTGAATGTGAATATAATTTAAGAGCTTTAACTCGTGCAAATATAATTGGATCTTTCTGAAATGACATAAGTAATGAACTTCCGATTTGTGTTAAAAGGATTTCATGTTAAAATAAAAATGATTTTCCAAGTTGTGGAAATTGGTTTGAAGGCTATAAGTTAAATCCTTAACTTGAAGATTGGATGAGTTAACCCTAATTGGAGTGGAAATTGTTTTGAAATCTGTAAATGAATCTTTGTGAAACTGGGTGAACTTTGTGAAATAAATCTTTTTGTTTAAAGATTTAAAATGGTAATTTGTTTAACCATTCAAAAGAAAAGTTTTGGATTTTATAAGTTGTGACTTAATTGAAATCCCACATCCATATGTTTTTAAATATTGCGCTCATTATTCGGTTTAGCTGGGAGAGGACCTTTGTGTCATATAACCCATTCCGAATAATGATACGTCGAGATGGATAGCATTTGAAGACCAGGTATTTGTGAGACCGATAACCTATCGATTGTCTCTGCGCCGAGTCGCGTCAGTATAGAGATTCCCTAAGTGATGGGAAGTCCGATCGGGATTGTGAATACCAGATTCGCAAGGGCTTATTCGGGTGTGCCTTCGGTTCTGTTCGAACCCGGGACAGACTTGTATGGTTGTATGTCTGACACCACACTTTGAGATATAAAGTAGATTTCTTTCAAATACATATCTGTTGGTGGCGGAGAATTTATTCTCTTAGCTTAACACCCTTCTCTGAGACGTTCGAGCTCAGAGGTAATGTAGTTGAAGGTTATCAGCGACATATTTCCAATTTGGTAGTGTGACATGCTAAGTGTTGTTGTGTGTTGATGATCATTTATTAATCATTTGTGATCAAAGCATGGCTTTTGTATAAAGCGCAGCTTTATGGACGAGACTACATCAGGACCTCACACCAAGAAAATGGTCGAAACAGGAAAGATGCGTCAAGGTTATGAGTGTCGTGCCCTTTAGGGTGTGTCATTCCATTATGGTAAACGCTTGTATCATTGGTAGCTCTAATCTCATTTACTGTGTGGTTGTTGCTTTGTGACAAAGGGCCCTCAGATAAAGGGCCCTCAGGACCGGGGGGTGGCATGCTCGAGAAGTAGTTACCTAGTTACAGAGGTAATCCGGCCTTATGTTGGCAGAGTTCCGGTTGGGTTCTCTGGAAGTCCCGCCAGAGGCGTGCCCATGGACAATGGGAAGTTCCTTAGCCCGACTATTTGTTGGGAAATCCAATCAAAACAATACGCGCCCTGTACGGTTATAGTTGTATAACCTGCCCTGGAATGTGGTGGTAACCTGCTATTGAACATGGTAGCTATAGTATGCATATGATAATGGTCGTATATTAACTAAGATTAATATTATACTTACGAAATGTTTTCTTCAATTTTCACTTATAGTAATAATATCAAAGAAATTCGTGTATTAAGCATGTTTGACTATCATAAGAAGAAATCTCCTTCAATTCTACGATTGCATGGTGTGTGTGGCGCGAGGTTTTATGGTTGTTTCATTTTCCAAAAGCATAACGGATTTTCTTTTATAAATCTTGTTTTGTTTAAAAGATAAACTGTTTTAGTTCCTCACACCAGTCTCATGACCAACCTGGAGTTTCTTGTTCCTTTCCTAAACTCTGGGTGCCCACAATTTTCCACATGGGCAGTCTAGAGTTGGGTTTTTCAGACAATCAGGTTTAGTAGCTATTTCTAGATTGATGTTTGGAGTTGGAGAGTGCAAGCATTGGGGTTCTCTTATGAAGACTATTCTTTCTATTGGAGTTATCCCTTTTGCTTTTTCCGTTGTTGTTTATTGTCTCTGATATTCTTGTATTATATTGATATTATTATTGTATATCATTGCATATTTTATTCATTGGAGTTGTATATGATATTCATTTCTTCCGCTGTGTTGTTATACTTAATTGTGTTATAGGCTCCGACACGATTCGAATTTCAACTGTTGAATCTACGACATTCTAGTACAAGTGGAGTACGAATGTCGATTTTCGAACGCTGAAATTTGGAACGTGACATTCGACTGAGTTCAGTTGTTTGTAATGATAGTTCGTGAGAGGCAAAAATGGCATATAATGTTTCGTACAACGAAATTAATGACCTTCTTAGTGGTGATTGTGGCTAAGGGCTCTACTCCTACCAACTTGTTCAAGTAATTGACCACAACTATTGCGCATTTTGCACCACCTTTGGATATTGGCAAGGAACTGATTATATCGATTCTCCATATTGCAAACGGTCAGGGATTAACCATTTGTGTGAGTTCCGTTGGCGGAGCTCTCGAGATTTTTGTGTATTTTTGACACTTGTCATATCTTCTTACATAGTCCGCAGTGTCCTGATTTACAGTTGGCCAATAGTATCCATAGCGGAGGATCTTTTTGGCTAGTGTTTACCTCCTAGTATGATCACCACATTCTGCTTCAATAACTTCTTTCAAGACTCGTTTTACCTCACCGTGGGCAATGCACCGGAGTAAGGGGACTGAGTACTCCTTTCGATACATTATTCCATCCTACATTACATATCACGAAGCATTACGAATGACTTGCCTTCTTTCTCTCTTTCTTTCGTGCAAGACCTCGTGAAGCAAGTATTGCTTGAATTGGGTTATCCATGACTCCTTCTCGATTTCTTTTTCTAACACGAAATCTACCTCCATAACATTTATACTCGGAGTATGTAAGGTTTTGACGGAAACCAATCCCATTTGCTATGCATCGCCAGTACTTGCAAATTTGGCCAATGAATCGGCTTCCCTATTTTGTTCAAGCGGGACACGCGAAATATCGTAATATTCAAGGTCAGTCAATAGTCCATGAACCCGGGCAAGGTACGAAGCAAGCCTTTTCCTCTTCGCTTGGTAATCTCCCCGCACCTGGTGGACCACCAGTTGTGAGTCACAAAAGATTTCAACCGATTTCACTCCAAGTTCCCTGATAAGTTTCAGGCTAGCAATCAATGCTTCATACTCAGCTTCGTTATTTATAGCAGGAAAATTGAGCTTTAAAGCATAACAAATTGATCAGTTTTTCGGAGTCACAAGAATTATACTAGCCCCAGAATAACGATCATTGGATGCCCCATCGGTGCACAGTTTCCATCGGATGAGGGGAATGACATCGTGATTGTTTGGTTCATCTACACGGTGCATTTAGCGATGAAGTCTGCTAGCCATTTTATGGCCCTTCGTGCCAGGTAGATAATATTGATTTGACTCAACTCAATATTCCATTTTATCATCCTTCCAGAGGTTTTTGGTCATCGGAGTACTTGTCGCAAGGGTTGATCGGTACAAATACTGATCGAATGTGCCTGAAAGTACGGGCAAAGCTTACGTGATCCAATCACCAAGCAGTAGGCCAGTTTCTCGATTTTATGAAAATTTCATTCTGCTCCCGTTAAAAGTTTGCTAACATAGTACACTGGATTTTGAACTCGGTCCTCCTCATGAACCAAAGCCGTACTACTGGCATGTTGAGGTACGACCAAGTATACATACAACACTTCATGATCTACAGGCTTCGACGACGCCGGGGGACTTTTCAAATGTCTTACCAGAGCATGGAATGCGTCCTCTAAGTTGGACGTCCATTCGTATTTTCTCTTTCCTTTCTTAATTACAACGAATAAGGGAGTACACTTTTCTGTGGCTCTGTGTAACAACCCGTAATTTTTAACGATTTAAATTAGTTGGTTTATTAAGGTTTTGGTGAATAAAATAAGACGAAACAAAAATTTTGTAATTCAATAATGAAATGAATGCTAAAATGAAATGCAACCATGGGAATTAAAGCTAAGTATTAACAACTGAAATGAAATTATGATAAATTAAATTAATGTAAATTGTTATACTAGGCTATAAATTGAATATAAGAAAACAAACGTAAATATTGAGTTAAATAATGAATTAATAATAATAAATAGTAATTGATAAAATCAATGTCCTATATGTAATTATAATATTGTTTGGAAATGATAACTTATAAAAGTATGATTAAGAGTTAGTGTCAACAATTATTATAAGTTACCGATGTACTTTAATCCATTGCATTGAATTAGAATCAATTGCAATAAATCTAAATCAATTATTACGTTAATGTTAATTAAGGTAATATTTGAAAATAATGTTAATATTATCCATAATAGGACAATTTTTTGAATTAAAAGAATGGAAATGAAGACTTATCAATTTAATGGGTTTTGAACTATAATAATTGGATTAATTACAATTAAATGAAATTTATTTTTTAATTATTACGTTAATTGAAATCAAGATGGAATTTGAAAATATAATGTAATAGATCATGGACCCATTGTTAATTTCATCCATTTGACCATGATGAATTGAATAATAAGAATTAAAAGTGAATTCATTGAAATTATTGAAAATTTAGTTTATAATTTCTAAATTTAATGAAATTGTAATCTAACGCTGAAATTTATGATTGAATCAACATTAAAGTGACATCTAAATTTGTTTAAAGTTAGTATAAATGATTAATAAATTTAAAACGATAAAAAAAATTTCAATTATAGAATTGAAATTTAAAATTTGATTTGATTATTTAATTATAAATTTATTTAATCAATGTAAAAATAGCCATTTTGGCCACGGACTCGGATTTCGACGAAACTAGTTTCATCGGATCCGTAACGGTGAATTATTGTAGGATTTCAAGTTTCGTAACGATCGGGCTTGTCATTTGATCGTACGGGCTCGAAACGCCTAGAAATCAATTAATTGAAAACAATTGAAATTGATTTGAAATAAACTTGATTTTAGCATAACTTCTTCATACAATGTAATTTGGACTTGAAACTTGTTCCATTATGTTTAAAATATTTTAAAACATCTACTTTGATACATGGGTTGACCCAATTTCGTTCCGGAGTTAGAACGGGCTTTTCGGGCCATTATCGTTCAACGGCCCAAACCAATCGTATATGTTCCTCTATTTTTCCGCTTTGTCTATATATACCTTGTTATAACCCTAGCATATTTCTTATTCCTCATTTTTGTAGTACAATTCAGCTGTCTCTCCTCCTCAATGGCAGACAAACGAATTCTCACTTCCAAATCCAATTGCAATTCAAAATCAAATCAAAATTTCAAACTCCACAAACTATATCGAATTATATATGGATTTGAAACTTTCGACAAGCGCAAGTCAAATATATGATTCGTTTTTCAATTTGAGTTTCGATGTGGCTGAAAATCAATGAAACATTCAGGGCCATTCATCACGCGTTGATGAACTTCGTCCCATCGAAGAATTGAAGACACGATCGGGTAGAGAGAACCGAGGGGAGCTCATCGGCGTGGTTTGTTTGGCGAATTGACGGCCGGATTGTCGGCAAAAATTCGACCTTTGGTGTTAATCATCGGGGTTGTCTTGGGTTTTTAGGCCGATAGTGGTCGTGGCCATGGGCACGTGGGTCGAGGAGGATGGGGGTTCGGTCGCCGCTCTGGCGATAGACGAGGTGCGCCAACGACGTGTTTTTTCTGGCGGCGGCTTGCGTGGGCACGTGCGCGACGTTAGGGATCGTTGATGCTAGGTTTCGAACGGTAGAAGATGATTAATGACGTGGCTGAGGTGTTTTTTTCAATTTCAATCGTTCTAATATGGTAACGTTTGCACACAAGGTCCGCTCTACGCGCGGTTTTCTCTGCTAGATTCGTATTGAAATTCCAGACATTTTGACTCTTGTTTGGACGAATTCTGAGACGGTTAAAATTTTGCGTTTAAATTGGATTTAAATTCAATTTAAATTCGAAAGGTGAGTGTTTTAACCCACTCACAACTTCTTAAATTTCTTATGTGTGTTAAGTTAACTTGTGATGTGATTAGAAATTTATTTACGACTGTTTGACATATTTTTAATCATGATCTCGGCTAAATTGAATTTATTGAATTAAATTGTTATTTAATTTATGATTGCATATAAACTGCCAGTTAAATTGTTATTTAATTTATTATTGAATAAAACTGCCAGTAAATGCTTGTTGTTTATTATCTGTTCTATATTGCTGTTATTGATTGAATTGGATGATAATTGTGATAAATGTTTGATAATTGATATTGGATGAATGGATATTGTATTTTATACTATTATAAACTGCAAATTGTTATGGATTTTATTTCATTCGGGATTGCGGTTTGAAATGATATATAACCGTATTTATGTTTTAAATTACGGATTGAAATGATAAATATCTGTATCACTTGACCAAAGGATAGAAAATTTTATACAGACACCGTGGTCTATATATAAATATATTTTGAAATGATTTCTATGGTTTGTAAGGAAATATGTGATTTTATATAAATATTGATTTTAGATATTATATAAATGTTATTTTATTCTTGATATTAAGCTACGCATAGAGTTGTTTTAATATTGAATAAGCTTAATAATAAGTTTGATTTTTATCGAAGATAATATGGTTATGTATTTAAGTTTTATTTCAATATGGATTTTACGATGGTTTAAATAAAAACTAAGGCTGGAAGATAAATATGAAATTGATTTGAATTAAATTATTTAAGAATTATACTCAAATAAATTTGATTTGGAATTTTGAGAGATCTTAAAGGTATGATTTTTATAACTTGATTTTGGTTTAGAGTGATTTAGATGAATATCAAGTTGATTTAAATATACATATCAAGTTAAATAGATTGAAAGAATATCCAGTTATTTGAAGTTTAAAGGTTTACTTAAATGATATTGGACTGATTAAGTAAACATTTCAAATCTAAGTAATAGAAATTGAATTTGATATATATGGAATTATCAAAGGATTAGTTTTGAAATGGTTTAATATTTAAACCATTTAAGTGATGAAAGTTATATTTCAAAGTTATGAGTTTCAAAGCATTATGATTTGAAAGTGTTATGATTTCAAGTGTTTGGTTTCGAAGAATATGACTTTGAAAGCGCTATGATTTTAAAAAAAGGATATATTTGAAATAAAAATGATACTGTGTTGATTTGTGTTTTATAAAAACGATATCATATTGATTTGGTTTTGAAATGGAAATGATATCGTATTTATATGGTTTTGAAATGAATATTATATTGTGATTTTGTGGTATAAATTATGTTAAAATGACTGTGGTGTTATAATAATGTTTGGTTGTTAAAGAGATCGGGATCGGAAGTTGTCATACTCTCTGCCAACTCCGAAAACCACTTTGGCAACCGCATACGCAGTGGAGATTTTAGAATGGAGTAAGATGGTGGTGGTGTTTCCTTTGAGGTATATACGTCGACCTAGCTTCCGTGAGTTGGCATAAGGTGGCTAAAACAGGAGAGATCGATGGGCTAAGAAGGTAGCACCTTTTATCGGTCACACTCCTTCGATACCATTCTATTACTTTGTGATTGATTTGCGCCCTTTTGATTTTGGGGGTGTGGCTCGAGGTGGGCGGTAGTAGTTGCTACGCGTTACCAATGGTCCGGAAGCGTAATTGGTATATCTACCCTGGCGTTGTCTAGTTGTGTTGTGTCACCTACCCTGGTAAGCCTTGTAAGAGTTTGATTTGTGTCATACCTATGGAGTATCCTCTGGTAGCCTTCCGATCAGGAGATATTACGGTACTGTATAGACTATTGGCACTATTTATGTGTTAAGGGGAATGTTGGGTCACTCCTTGACACTATTTTAAAGTAAGTTTATTTTACTAATAGTCATTATTATAATAGCGAAATATTACTACATAGTAAATAGTTTAACAGATCCTTAGGAGATGTGAATTCCTATCATCTCCTAAGTTACTGCACTCACGTTCGGCACTAGATAGGAGATGTCAAATCCCATAAACATCTCTGATGCCGTTCCACTCATATTATTTGCGGTTGATTTAACTTACATAAGATCTTTTAGTTCTAACTCGATTGTTTTGTCTTTTCAATTCACTCGGGTCAATCTGAGCATTTCACGATTCGAAGACTTTATCCCTGGAGGACAGAGATAAAGACTTGTTTTACTATTATTTATTCTATTTCACCGCATCACAATGTTCCGCTGCATTGTTATTGATTATTCTCTCGGCTTGTGTAACACGGATATGTACTATATAAGTATAATCAAATGTTTTGGTAAAACAGCTTCATGAATTGTTTGTTTGATTATTATATTTTATGGTTCCGCTGCAAGATTCTATTTTGTTTTTTTCTTTCTCTGGTTTTTCTTATTTACCCCATAACAATCCGCCCTTCTATATGGTTTAAGTCTGACGTGTATCGTTTATCGTCAATTTAAAGCGTACAAAAAGGCGGAATGTTACATCTGGTATCAGAGCTTTGGTTTAGCGATAAACCTTAGCTTTTTGGGGTCTGACTCTTTACTAATAGGGTAATAATACCCTATGATGAGTCGCTCAGTGTGTATATATATGAGGAAGCGTACTTGTTAGTGTTATAAAAAGGTTTTAATATTGCGTTAATCTGTTCCGTTTTGTATTTATAAATTCTTGTTGGTGCATAGGACGCTATGACATCAATAGGGATTTCTAAACACTTAATAGGACCGACCGACATAATATTTTTTTGAATATAGGTGAATGAAATAATTTTGCCTATTATATTTTCTATATATAAAATAATTTTTTTATAAATGATATATATTTTTTGTTAGAATTTAATTGTTGTTAGGAAGTGAAATTTTAGATATTAGTTGAAAATAAGTTTTGAAATGAAGATTGGAAACATAGAACTTGAGTTCCGGGAATTTTTTTGGAAATTTTTTTTTGGATGATTTTAGAATATAATAACAATATTATTTAGAAGTATTTTCTGAAATAAATATTTCAATAAGATTTGAAAGAATTATTTTAAAGAAACTTTAGAAAGAAATAAGTTATGTACCTCCCTCTTTGTCACTAGAAAATAATTTCGGCGATGAGCGCACGCATCATCGACATTCATTTTCGAGTTTCGAAGTGGGAAGGCCACTGTTGTAGTTTTATTGCAGATTTATTTTGATAAACAAATATAAATTTTAAATTGTTTTAAATATAATAGGACATATAAATTGTAAGTATATACATTTATCTATTATTTTTAAAATAATTTGAAATTTAACCCTGTATTTAGTTCTTAAGTTTCCGTTAATCAATAGTTTCAATTATTGTAGTGAAATGGAATGTAACTAATTAATAATTGTAATCTCTAATTGGAACAAAAGATTAAATGCTAGGTTATAAATGGAATTACAAGAAAGTTGAAAGTAGTAACCTATAAAACGAAAGATATGATTATTAAATTTTAAATTATTAAAAGAAATAAGATAGACTTGTATAGTTTTCAATTGCATTCTTAAAAAGTATATATATAACTTACCAAAAGATTTAAAAGTTGAAACGTCTGATAAGAAAATGTAATGGAAAATTTACAAGTAAGACTTATGCAATAGAAAGGTTCAATGAATTGCTTTTATAAATAAGAATTTGATGTTATAATGGTTATTAACTTAAGTTATGATTGAAATATTACAAATTTAATGTAGTAGAAATGTTAGTATATATTTATCTATCATTTTAAAATGATTTGAAATTAAACCCGGTATTTAGTTCTTAAGTTCCATTAATTAATAGTTTCAATTATTGTAGTGAAATGGAATGTAACTGATTAATAATTGAAACCTTTAAATGAAATAAGAGATTAAATGCTAGGTTATAAATGAAATAACAATAAAGTTGAAATTTGTAACCTATAAAAACAAAAGATATGATTTTTGTACATTAAATTAATTTAAAAGAAATGAGTTAAACTTGTATAAATGTCAATTGCATTTTTAAAAAGCATATATATAACTTACCAAATATTAAAAGTTCTAATACTTATAAGAAAATGTAATGGATATTGTACAAGTAAAAACTTGAAGTAATGAATGAATTCAATGAATTTGCTTTTATAAATAAGAATTTAATGTTATAATTATTGTAAACTTAAGTATGACTAAAAGTCCACTAATTGAATATAATAGAAAAGTTATAAAGAAAGGGCAATAAACTTAAGTAAATGTTGAAGTTATTTATAATAAAAATAAGTAAGAAGATGAATATTGTAAATAAAAGAAATTAAGTGGTGAATAAATGAATGCAATACAATAAAAAGAAAATTCACATGATATGAATAAATGGAAATAAATGGAAATTTTCTAAGAAGTTAAATGTAAATTAAAAATATGAATCATTATATGAAGGAAAAGGAAATCAAACAACAAATGTATGAAATGAAATTAATAAGAATGAAATTGATCTATTGTTTGAAATTGTTGTTTGTTCAGCTATGGTTGTTTGGGCAAGGATACTTTAAAATTGTTTGGATGAATGAATAATCTATTTAGTTTCATCTAGGACTATTGAGTAAATGGTGCGCTAAGTAGTTTATTTTCATTCCGTTCAATTTAAAGTTTGAACCCGAACAACTATTTGTTCTGTTTGATATGAATGAATGATTGATTTGTGTTGATGTTATGTGATGGCTGTATGCCTTGTTACAAGTGATTGTTTTTTGTATTGATTTGTTTGTTTATGGTTGAAACAACTTTAAACATTTAATTTTATATAATTATTAACTCTTTTTGGATTACATAAGTGAAATACAGGTTATGGAAGCAACTGCTACGGCTTTTGGTTTCATAAAATAAGCGTAAATTGCCCGACAAATAGGTACGTTTTCGGATTACGATTTTATAGTGCTATTATATTATTTTTCCCGTGTTGGGATATATATTATTTTGGAAAATGCATGTTGTATATTGTTATATTTGATATTATGTTTCCTCCCGAGCCTCTCTGTGCAAAGGAGACTCTGTCGATTTTTTCCGTAAATTTTGGACTTAGAAAATATTTTGAAAATGTTTTCCAAACTGTATTAATTTGAGTACAAAAAGATTTAATGGTTATAAATTGATATATATTTTATTTAGATTATTTAATTTTTGTAAATTTATTTGTTTATATAGTAAATATTTTTGAATAAGATATTGTTTACTCAGTTCTTTCCTACCTTTTTCTTTTTCGGGGACGAAAAGTTTTGAGTGAGGGAGAGTGTAACGATCCGTAATTTTCAATGATTTAAATTAGTTGGTTTATTAAGGTTTTGGTAAATAAATTAAGACCAAACAAAAATTTTGTAATATAATAATGAAATGAATGCTAAAATGAAATGCTACCATGGGAATTAAAGCTAAGTATTAACTATTGAAATGAAATTACGATTAATTAAAGTGGTGTAAATTGTTATACTAGGCTATAAATTAAATATAAGAAAACAAACGTAAATATTGAATTAATTAATAAATTAATAGTAAAAAATAATAATTGAATAAAATCAATGTATTGTAATTAATTATAATATTGTTTGAAAATGATAACTTATAAAAGTATGATTAAGAGTTAGTGGCAACAATTATTATAAGTTACCAATATATTTTAATCCATTAAATTGAATTGGAATCAATTGCAATAAATCTAAATAAATTATTACGTTAATGTTAATTAAGGTAATATTTGAAAATAATGTTAATATTATCCATAATAGGACAATTTGTTGAATTAAAAGAATGGAAATGAAGACTTATCAATTTAATGGGATTTGAACTATAATAATTGGATTAATTACCATTAAATGAAATTTAATATTTAATTATTACGTTAATTGAAATCAAGATGGAATTCGAAAATATAATGTAATAGATCATGGACCCAATGTTAATTTCATCCATTTGACCATGATGAATTGAATAATAAGAATGAAATGTAAATTCAATGGAATTATTGAAAATTTAATTTATAATTTCTGAATTTAATGAAATTGTAATTTAACGCTGAAAATTATGATTGAATCAACATTAAAGGGACATCTAAATTTGTTTAAAATTAGTATAAATGATTAAGAACTTTAAAACAATAAAAATTTGTCAATTATAGAATTGAAAGTTAAAATTTGATTTAATTAATTAATTATAAATTTATTTAATCAATGTAAAAATAGCCATTTTGGCCACTGACTCGAATTTCGACGAAACAAGTTTCATCGGATCCGTAACAGTGAATTGTTGAAATGACTCTAACTCGACCTTCGAAAATCGATACCGAATACGACACTCGTATTCAAATGCGGCAGATCCAAACGTCGAATCTGGTTCGTCGGAGCTTATAACCCATCAAGTATAACAACACGGCGGAAGAAAAAGAAATGAATATCATTGATATACAACATTCGATACAACAATGATACAATATTAATCAATATCAGAGATACAAGATAACAATACTACAGCGGAATAACAATATAAAATAGCAGCGGGACCAAAAACTCCAAACAGCAACAGTAATACTAACTTCAAAGCACCAAAGCTAAAGCTCCAAACCACAAGCTCGAACCACCATCAAGTTGCATCAAGCTTAAGCAAGTCTGGTCCGTGAATCCAACGACTCCAATATCCAAGATCTCCAAAGAATACCAAAGAGAAAGCCGAAAGCTACCGAATCGATATCTATATCTATTATTTGAAAAACCCAACTCTAGACTGCCCGTGTGGAAAATAGTAGGCACCCAGAGTTTTGGAAAGGAACAATAAACTCTAGGTCAGTCATGAGACTGGTATGAGAAAAACAAAAACATCTTTATGTTTAAAAACAAACAAAATAAATTTTAAGTTGAAAATTGCAATGCTTTTTGGAAAATGAAACTACCATAAGGCCTCCCGGCACACACACAATGCAATCGCACAAATGGGGGAGATTTCTCCTTATGATAGTCAAACATGCTTGATACACGAAATCTTTTGATATTATTATTAGTACATAGTGGAAAACATTTCGAAAGTATAATATTAATCTTAGCCAGCATAGGTACCATTATATTATGTCTGCTTTAGCTACCTCCTGAGGAGGCTGGTTATACAATTGCAATCGTAAAGGGCTTGTATTGTTTCTTTGGATTTCCAACAAATGGTCAGGCCAAGGAACTTCCCATTGCCACATGGGTACGCCTCCTCGAGAATGTAACTGGATATCTGCCAACACAAGGCCGGGTTACCTCTGTAACTAGGTAACTACTACACGAGTATGCCATCCCCCGGTCGTAACCAACCTTTATCCCGGGATTCACCAACAACCACAAAAAAAAATTTGCAGCAACCACATAGGTTAAGTATCTGGGCTCCATACCATGATACCACGTCTATCCAGAAGGAAATGAACATACCCTCAGGGGGCGCTACCCCCAAATAACACCCTTCTCAGGAATTCGAACTAAACTTGCTTTGATTGTCTCAGGAATTTCAGAGTGCATGCAGGCAGAATTGTAGGCTTAAGATTTGAAAAAATGAACTTGCATGCTGATTTTCCATAATTTAGTTTGGTTTTGAATTAAATCTTGCATGCCTTCAAATTTTTGATTTGCTTGAATCTGGAAACTTGGTTTTCAATTTTGTTTAACCTGTTGCTTTTAAACTTTCTTGGTCTCTAGATTTTGATCTGGTTTTATTTTTTCAGATTTGATAAGGAAATAAGAAACTTAGTTGAGAAAATGAAGGAGCCTAGTTTTGATCTTTTGTTAACATTATGTTTTTAAAAAAAAATGCCACTTGTTGTTTTTTATGTTACCACTTGTGATTTATTTTAACACTTGACAAATACCTTAATTTATCAGCTAACAAATGTTACTATAAGTCCTTAATATGTTAACACTTGTGATTAAGTACTTTTCTTTAATTATATTTTATGGCTTTAAAAGTTTTCAAATCAATTTTTCCTAATAAACCAATACATTTATAAATTTATAATTGTTTTCTAAATTTGTTTTAAACTCCTATTTCATAAAATTTGAATTTTCTATTTTAAATCCTTTAATTAAATGCATTTATACATATGTAAATGTTTTTACATTTTATATTCATGAGTATACAACTATTGTTTATATGTTCCAATGTTTCTAAATCTTTTAATCAAATCTAATTTTATATTCAAAACTAATTTTACATCTTAAATTCAAATTCAAAATTTAATATAAAATGAATTTATACTTATAAATGAATAAATAATCAAATACCAATTTATAAATATATCTTTATATTCCCTTTATCATTTATTTCTCTTAAATTCAAAATCAAATTCTATTTATAATCCATTTGATTTCGACCAATTATATTTATTTACAATCTTCTGATCTATTTATTCAAATCTTCAAATAAAATATTCACTTTTGCATTCCAAATCAGTAATCTTTATATATATATATATATATATATATATATATATATATATATATAATATACATATGTATGTATGTATTCATTCAATTTTTCAAATTAATCCGCAATTAAACTTGTAATTAAAATATTATTCAAAATATTTATTTCAGAATTTCCAATTAGAAATTCTATTTAAAAATCATATTTACGTTCATTTATATTAATAAACAAAAAAATATCTATTAAATTTTGGAAAACACCAGATTAAACCATAATTAAATTCCAAAAATTAAATTTATTTCCAATTCCAATTTGATTTAAAAATGGGTATGTTACAGATTCCCCCCTTAGAAAATTTCGTCCTCGAAATTTGTAAGGGAGACAACCAAGGATGGATACACAAAAATAGAAAGACAGTTTCCAAATCAAACTGGGTATCTATTCTGCATTTGGCTTACCAAATCAAAATATCAATAATGGATACAAGAACAAATCAAGATACTCGGGTCATCCAGATCTACGAAATATACAGGGATATTGATTAGTTCAGAAGACAACTATCCACTCGTAGAATATATCGAGACCTAAAAGAATAGACAGATATATGGATACAATCCCAAAATTTTTAGTTTAAACAACCAAAGTATACCTATCAATCATAGCAATCAAAGCAAACAATTCATCCGAACAAACAATTCCGACCC
The DNA here is from genome assembly GCA_030765085.1 of Allium cepa. Classification (NCBI taxonomy): domain Eukaryota; kingdom Viridiplantae; phylum Streptophyta; class Magnoliopsida; order Asparagales; family Amaryllidaceae; genus Allium; species Allium cepa. Next base: position 174,962,342 of record CM060932.1, read on the forward strand.
ATCTAGAGTTCACGTCCATGCAAATTTATCAAAGCTTCTTCCTGGAGCTGCCAGGAATCATCAAAGAATTGAAAAGATGAATTAAAGGAGATTGATAGAGAAAGATTGTTTCCGCTATTGCAGGGCATCGACCATTTGTAGTCGTACTCCCCTGTTCCTATCTCGTCCTCTTCTTGCACTCATACTCACTATCAGTGGGTAGTAAGAGAATTTTTTGAGGCATTCGAACGGATATCTTAGGGATTACTCATTCTAGGGTATACTTCACCTATCTCTAATGAGTTACTTAATGTGTTATACTCCTGAGCTAAAGTTTTAACCCTCAGCTCTGATACCAAATGAAATGACCCTGACTCGACCTTCGAATATCGACACCGAATACGACGCTCGTATTCAAATGCCGCAAATCCAAACGTCGAATCTGGTTCGCCGGAGCTTATAACACATCAAGTATAACAACACGGCGGAAGAAAAAGAAATGAATATCATTGATATACAACATTCGATACAACAATGATACAATATTAATCGATATTAGAGATACAAGATAACAATATGAAATAGCAACGGGACCAAAAACTCCAATAAGCAACAGTAATACTAACTCCAAAGCACCAAAGCTAAATCTCCAAACCACAAGCTCGAACCACCATCAAGTTGCACAAAGCTTAAGCAAGTCTAGTCCATGAATCCAAAGACTCCAATATCCAAGATCTCCAAAGAATACCAAAGAGAAAGCCGAAAGCTACTGAATCGATATCTATATCTATTATCTGAAAAACCCAACTCTAGACTGCCCGTGTGGAAAATAGTGGGCACCCAGAGTTTAGGAAAGGAATAAACTTCGGGTCAATCATGGGACTAGTATGAGCAAAACAAAAACATTTTTTCTTTCAAAAAAAACAAAAGAAATTTTAAGTTGAAAACTGCAATGCTTTTTGGAAAATGAAACTACCATAAGGCCTTCCAGCACACACACAATGCAATCGCACACATGGGGGAGATTTCTTCTTATAATAGTCAAACATGCTTGATACACGAAATCTTTTGATATTATTATTATTAGTGCATAGTGGAAAACATTTCGAAAGTATAATATTAATCTTATCCAGCATAGGTACCATTATATTATGCCTTCTATAGCTACCTTATAAGGAGGCTGGTTATACAATTGCAATCGTAAAGGGCTCGTATCGTTTGTTTAGATTTCCAACAAAAGGTCAGGCCAAGGAACTTCCCGTTGCCACATGGGTATGCCTTTGCAGGGACGCCCCGAGAACCTAACCAGATCTCTGCCAACACAAGGCTGGGTTACCTATGTAACTAGGTAACTACTATACAGTATGCCATCCCCCGATCGTAACTAACCTTTATCCCGGAATTCACCAACAACCACAAAGTAATAAATTTGCAGCAGCCACATAGGTTAAGTATCTGGGCTCCATATCATGATACCACCTTTATCCAGAAGGAAATGAACATACCCTCATGGGACGCTACCTCCAAATAACCTTGCCGCATTCTTCCTGTTTCTACCGAATCCGGGTTGTGAAGTTCAACGAAGTCTCGTCCACAAAGCTACGCTTTTCACAAAAGCCATGCTTTGATCAAAAAATGATCAGCAGCACTTCATATGCCACATTACCAAATTTGGGAATGTATCACTGGTAACCATCAACTACATAACCTCTGAGCTCGCACGTCTCAGAGAAGGGTGTTAAGCTAAGAGAATAAATCTCCGCCACCAAACAGAAATGTATTTGATAGAAACCGGTTTTACATCTCAGAGAGTAATGTCAGACACACATCCATATAAGTCTATTCCGGGCTCGAACAGAACCGAAGGCACTTCCGAAGAAGCCCTTGCAATCCGGTAATCCACAATCCCGATCGGACTTCCCATCACTTAGGGAATCTCTATACCGTAGCTACTCGATGCAGAGACAATCAATAGGTCATCCTATCGTCTTGCAAATACTCGGTCTTCACCACCGGTCTTCAAATGCTATCCATAACGTCGTATCATTATTCAGAATGGGTTATATGACATAAGGTCCTCTCCCGGCTAAACCTAATAATGAGCGCAATATTTAAAAATATATGGATATGGGTTTTCAGTTAAGTCACAACTTTAAAACCCCAAAAACATTTCATTCAAATGGTTAAACAAATTACCATTTCAAATCTTCTAACTAAAAGACTCATTTAAAAAACCTTTAATGGTTTAAACAATTCCCACATTTAAACCTTTTTAAACAAAAGATTCATTTTTTTAAAATCCCTTTTCAATTTAAAACAAGGTTTACCAATCTTTGACAAAGATTCATTCATAATTTTCAAAACAATTCCATTTCAAAATTGGATTAACTCATCCGGTCTTTAAATCAAAGACTCATTTCATAGTTTTCAAAATAATTTCCGTTTCAATGTTTTATATATAAAAGATACACTATTTGAAATCAATAGGGTTCAACTATCTTTCACAAAGATTCAATTATAGCTTTCAAAGCCATTCCATTTCAAACTTGAAATCTTTTCATCATAATTCAAAATTCTTTCCTTACATAAAAGCTATTATTATTTAAAACTACTTGTTTCAGTTTCGAAAAGCCCGATTATAATTGCACGAGTTAAGGCCTTTCAGATATAAACTTGGGTTAAATTCAAATTCTCAAAACTATACTTCTAAAATAGTTTACGAACCCATATAAACACATTTATAGTTTGTATAACCTTTTTACATAATAAATTCTTAACATAGAATTCAATTTCAAATTTTGAATTCAAATTTTAAATCAAATTTCAAAACTAAATCAAGTGATTCCAAAATCGCATTTATCTCTGGAATTCCATCCCAAAATCTTTTCACTTTAAACCCAATCCATATCCAAATCATTTGGATTTAAAAATTCAATTTTAAAATTATTTTCAAAAATCCGTAACTTAACCGACTTCCACGTGCAATCCATATTTGTGTGTGTATAGTGTAGTCTAAGGGCTTTACACAATAGTGCACAACATCATCATCACAGATTCAATCATATCAATATCTATAAGAGAAATAACCTATAACGCTTATACTCATTCACAGATTCACAGATAAGTTAATTTATCAATCACAATGGTTCACCATTATGATTCAATGTGGATTTCGGATAACCAACTGGAATATGACTCCCTGTCGTATCGAAATTTCAAATGCCATTTTACGGCCAAGGGGTTTTCATATCTACACAGAAACAATCACAAATATTACAATTCAGTATAAAGCAATTCATATCTCATAGCATTACAATTACATATCAGAGATATCAATCCAATACACAACATTTAGTAACAAATCAAACATCTTCAATTAAGCTGAATAAATCGTGTGGTTTAAATTGATTAACCACATAATTATTTCATTACTTATTCTTTCATCACTTGGTTAATCAACCTTCAATGATAAATGAATTACTTTTAATTAAGTAATTACCTCTGAGCAATTAATTACCCTTATTTACTTAATTAACAATTAATTACCTTTAATTGCTTAATTAACAATTAATTACCTTTATTGATAAATCATTCCTTAAATACTTTCGTTAATTAATTAATTTATCTTTAAATCATTATTTAATTAACCTTAATCGTGTAATTGTTTTACCTTAGTTCTTGATTGATTAACAAAATTAAATCAATCACCTTGATTTGAAACAATTAATCCTTTAATTAATCATATTGATAAATTAACAACCTACCTTAATAAATAATCATAAAATTCCATTTGAAAGCGTTAGAAAAATTAAATAAACAAATGAATTTTAAATATCCACATAAAAATTTAAAATTTTGAAACTTTTAATTTATACTTCCTACTTAATAAATAAATCATCATTTATCATAAAGAATAATTCCAAAAATTTCTTTAGCTAATTCATTAAAGCTTTAAAGCTGGAAATATAAAATTTCCCAGGTAACCCGAGTGTTTCCCCGAGCTAAACCCCCACGAACTCGAGCTCTACTTCGAGATTTTCCAGAAATCGACCCTAGTGACCCAGAATTTTACATCTTAAAATTTCACCAAGTATTTTTAATTCGCATCAGGATCTTGCTTCGAGTTATAACTCGAGCTACCCCACGTTCCATCCCGAGCTCATCTTCGAGTGAACCAAGGAGACTACGCTTCCTTCCCAACCTTTAAAATCAACGACTAGTACGAACGTGCACCGTGCATTTGCACGAGAACTCCGACCATCTCTGGTCATTGCCACCACCATCCACACGACGACGATCATCCATTCAAACTTCCCAATCACCCAGGCACCCTAATCGACGAAGAAAATGAAAAGAACCCATTTGCTCGAATTTCTGGAACCCAAAACCATTAAAAAAATCGCCTCGCTCCGACGTTACAGATCACCGGCGACTACGTGATCTTGAACCAAGCTTCACCGTGGACCCACGAAGCTTTTCCCCCCACACCGATCGCCTCTACTCCTCCCTCGGCGACGCAGCATCCACGAGAACCCAACCCTTACGACCCTGTCCTTAAACCCTATATTACCTTCGCATGGCCACCACGATGCATAATAAATTTTTCCACGATTTTTCTGACAACCACCAACCCATAACCTTCCTCCAGTCACCACCGCGAGGTCCAATGCCACCGTGATTGCCAGAAAATGACACAACCCCCAATTTAGTTCATTCCAAATTATCTCAACAATTTCCAATCGAAAAATAAAGATTTTTACTTATATATTCATTATTTTCTATAATAAATCAGATTATGAATTCAATTCAAGAATTTAAAATATATTATTTCTGATAAAAATGATTTTTCTACTGTAAAAACATACTTTTATAATAAGTTCTTAATATAAACCCTTGAAAACATTTTTAACCTTGATGTTACAGATTAACAATACACTTTTGTTTGGAGATCAAGGCCTATCATTGATCATATGAAGAGAAAGGGAATTATTTTGATGAATTATATGGTGCCTGTAGCATAACAGAGTTTGTATTCATCTACCCAGACATACCTACTTATATACAAGGCCATTCAAACTTAATCCCAGAAAAAAACACTCATGCAAACATTTTCACACCATACCTCTAAGACCATCACAAGCATCAGGTAAATAAACAAATTCAGGTTTCAAATTTGAGGTTTTCTCACTAGCATATGCACAGAACAGAGAACAGGCCTGGAATTTTGCATTGATGTTGAGATGTTTCAGAAGTTCGAACTAAACTTGCTTTGATTGTCTCAGGAATTTCAGAGTGCATGTAGGCATAATTGTGGCCTAAAGATGTGAAAAAATGAACTTGCATGCTGATTTTCCAAAATTCAATTTGGTTTTGAATTAAATCTTGCATGCCTTCATATTTTTGATTTGCTTGAATCTGGAAACTTATTTTTCAATTTTGTCTAATCTGTTGCTTTTAAACTTTCTTGGTCTCTAGATTTTGATCTGGTTTTATTTTTTCAGATTTGATAAGGAAAGAAGAAGATTTAGTTGAGAAAATAAAGGAGCCTAGTTTTGATCTTTTGTTAGCATTATCTTTTTAAACAAAAATGCCACTTGTTGTTTTTTATGTTAACACTTGTGACTTATTTTAACACTTGTCAAGTACCTTAATTTATCAGCTAACAAATGTTATTATAAGTCCTTAATATGTTAACACTTATGATTAAGAATTTTTCTTTAATTATATTTTTATGGTTTTAAAAGTTTTTAAATCAATTTTTCCTAATAAACCAATACATTTAGAAATTTATAATTGTTTTCTAAATTTGTTTCAAACTCTTATTTCATAAAATTTGAATTTTGTATTTTAAATCCTTTAATTAACTACATTTATATATATATATATGTGTGTGTGTGTGTGTGTGTGTGTGTGTGTGTGTGTGTAAATGTTTTTACATTTTATATTCATGAATATACAACTTCGTTTATATGTTCCAATGTTTCTGAATCTTTTTATCAAATCTAATTTTATATTCAAAACTAATTTTACATCTTAAATTCAAATTCAAAATTTAATATAAAATCAATTTATACTTATAAATGAATAAATAATCAAATACCTTTTTATAAATATATCTTTATATTCCCTTTATCATTTATTTCTCATAAATTCAAAATCAAATTCTATTTATAATCCATTTGATTTCAATCAATTAATTTTATTTACAATCTTTTGATATATTTATTCAAATCTTCAAATAAAGTATTCACTTTTGCATTCCAAATCATAAATATTTATATATATATATATATATGTATGTATGTATATGTATGTATTCATTCAATTTTTCAAATTAATCCGCAATTAAACTTGTAATTAAAATATTATTCAAAATATTTATTTCAAAATTTCCAATTAGAAATTCTATTTAAAAATAATTTTTACATTCATTTATATTAATAAACAAACAAATATCTATTAAATTTTTGGAAAACACCAGATTAAACCATAATTAAATTCCAAAAATTAAATTTATTTCCAATTCCAATTTGATTCAAAAACGGGAATGGTACAATTATTGTAGGATTTCAAGTTTCGTAACGATCGGGCTTGTCGTATGATTGTACGGGCTCGAAACGACTAGAAATCAATTAATTGAAATCGATTTGAAATAAACTTGATTTTAGCATAACTTCTTCATACAAAATAACTCGGACATGAAACCTATTCCATTGCATTTAAAATATTTTAAGACATCTACTTTGATATATGGGTTGACTCAATTTCGTTCCGGAGTCAGAACGGGCTTTTCGGGCCATTATCGTTCAACAGTCCAAGCCAATCGTATCCGTTCCTCTATTTTTCATCTTTGTCTATACATACGTTGTTATAAACCCTAGCCTATTTCTTATTCCTCATTTCTGTACGTACAATTCAACTGTCTCTCCTCCTCAATGGTAGACAAACAAATTCTCACTTCCAACTCCAATTGCAATTCAAAATCAAATAAAAATTTCAAACTCCACAAACTATATCGAATTATATATGGATTTAAAGCTCTCGACGAGTTCAAGTCAAATATATGATTCGTTTTTCAATTTGATTTTCGAAATGGCCAGAAATCAATGAAACATTCACGGCTGTTCATCACGCGTTTATGAACTTCGTCCGATCGAAGAATTGAAGGCACAGTCGAATAGAGAAAACCATGGGGAGCTCATTGGCATGGTTTGTTTGGCGAATTGACGGTCGGATTGTCGGCAAAAATTCGACCTAAGATGTTAATCAGTGGAGGCTAGGGTTTTTTGGCCGATGGTGGTCATGGCCTTGGGCACACGGGTCGAGGAGGATGGGAGGTTCGGTCGCGGCTCTGGCGATGGACGAGGTGCGTCGATGACGCGTTATTTCAGGTGGCAGCTTGGGTGGGTACGAGTACGACGTTAGGGTTCATTGATGTTGGGTTTGGAAAAGTAGAAGATGATTGATGTCGTGGCAGAGGTGTGTTTGTTTTGTTTTTTAATTTTCAATTTCAATCGTTCCAATATGCAAAACTTTTTCATATAAGGTCCGATTCACATGCGGTTTTCTCCGCTAGGTTCTTATTGAAATTCTAGACGCTTTGACGCAGGTTTGGACGAATTCTAAGACTGTTCAAATTTTGGGTTTAAATTGGATTTAAATTCAATTTAAATTCGAAAGGTGAGTGTTTTAACCCACTCACAACTTCTAAAATTTCTTATGTGTGTTAAATTAATTTGTGATATGATTAGAAATTTATTTACGACTGTTTGGCATATTTTTAATCATAGTCTCGGTTAAATTGAATTTGTTGAATTAAATTGTTGTTTAATTTATTATTGCATATAAACTGCCAGTTAAATTGTTATTTAATTTATTATTGAATTAAATTGTTGTTGAGTATAAACTGCCGGTAAATGCCTATTATTTATTATCTATTCTATATTGCTTTTATTGATTGAATTGGATGATAATTGTGATAAATGTTTGATGATTGATATTGGATTAATGGATGTTATATTTTATACTGTTATAAACTGCAAGTTGTTACAGATTTTATTTCATTCGGGATTGCAGTTTGAAATGATATATAACAGAATTCATATTTCAAATTACGGATTGAAATGATAAATATCCATACCACTTGGCCATAGGATAGAAAATTATATACAGACACCATGGTCTATATATAAAAATATTTTGAAATAATTTCTATGGTTTGTAAGTAAATATGTGGTTTTATATAAATATTGATATTAGATATTATATAAATATTATTTTATTCTTGATATTAAGCTATGCATAGAGTTGTTTAAATATAGAATAAGCTTAATAATAAGTTTGATTTTTATCGAAGATAATATGGTTAAGTACTTGAATTTTATTTTAATATGGATTTTATGATGATTTAAATAAAAATTAAGGTTGGAAGGTAAATATGAAATTGATTTGAACTAAATTATTTAAGAATTATACTCAAATAAATTTGATTTGGAATTTAGATAAAATTGAGATTTTAAAAGTATGATTTCTATAGCTTGATTTTGGTTTAGAGTGATTTAAATGAATATCAAGTTGATTTAAATGAATATATCAAGTTAAATAAATTGAAAGAATATCCAGTTATTTGAATTTTAAAGGTTTACTTAAATGATATTGGATTGATTAAGTAAACATTTCAAATCAAAATAATAGTAATTAAATTTGATATATATGGAATTATCAAAGGATTAGTTTTGAAATGGTTTAATATTAAAACCATTTAAGTGATGAAAGTTATGTTTCAAAGTTACAAGTTTCAAAGTATTATGATTTGAAAGTGTTATAATTTCAAGTGTTTGGTTTCGAAGTGTATGACTTTGAAAGCGCTATGATTTTCAAAAAAAGGATATATTTGAAATTAAAATGATGCTACGTTGATTTGGGTTTTATAAAAATGATATCATATTGATTTGGTTTTTGAAATGGAAATGATATCGTATTAATATGGTTTTGAAATGGATATTATATTCTGATTTTGAAGTATAAATTATTTGAAATGACCACGTGTTATAATAACGTTTGGTTGTTAAAGAGACCAGGATCAAAAGTTGTCATACTCTCTGCCAACTTCGAAAACCATTTTAACAACCGTGTACGCAGTGGAGATTCCACAATGAAGTAGAATGGTGGTGGCGTTTCCTTTGAGGTATATATGTGGATCCGACTCCCGTAAGTTAGCATAAGATGGCTAAAACAGGAGAGATTGACCGGCTAAGAAGGTTGCACCTTTCATCAGACACACTCCTTCGATACTATTCTATTACTTTGTGATTAATTTGGCCCCTTTTGATTTTGGGGGTGTGGCTCGAGGTGGGCGGTAGTAGCTGCTACGCGTTACCACCGTTCCGGAAGCGTAATTGGTATATCTACCCTGGCATTGCCTTATTGTGCCGTGCCACCTACCTTAGTATGCCTTGTACGAATTTGATTTGTGTCGTACCTATGGAGTATCCTCTGGTAGCCTCCCGATCAGGAGGAATTACGGTACTGTATAGACTATTGGAACTATTTATGTGTTAAGGGGAATATTCGGTCACTCTTTAATGCTATTTTAAAGTAAGTTTATTTTACTAATAGGCATTATTATAATAGCGAAATATTACTACATAGTAAATAGTTTAACGGATCCTTAGAGGATGTGAATCCCGAGCATCTCCCAAGTTACTGCACTCGCGTTTAACACTAAATGGGAGATGTCAAATCCCGTAAATGTAACAGCCCATTTTTTTTAACAAGTATTTTTCACTTGTATTTTTAAAAAAACTTTGGGGTTTATTTAAAGTGAAAAAAAAAATTAGGATTAACTAATAAGATCTCTGAAAAAATCAAGTTTTAATTAAGAAAACATTAATAGCTTAGGTGGTTAAGACATCTGGGCTATTCACGACAAGTCACGAGTTCGAGTCTCGGCATGGTCAGAATTTCTAATTTTTTTTAGTATATAAATGTACTGGGTAATTACGCCTTAAAAAGGGCGCCTAAATTTAGGGAATAAATACCGTCTATATATATATATATATATATATATATATATATATATATATATATATAAGATTATATATAAGAAAACGTATAGAACTTTAATCCGTTATTTTTCTCTTTCCAGAAAAATTTACTTCCCAATTTATATACATATATAATTTGATTTAAATCATTTCCTTAAAATACTAAATATGGAAATTTAAAGTTGTGAAACGGTTAATTTTGTTAAAAGACAACTCCATTTAAATTTTAATAAAAGAAATCTTGTATATATATATATATATAATATGTGAAAACCAATTAAGTTTGTTAAGTAATAATTTTGAAGAATTTAGTGTATTAATGAACTGTTGGATTTCGCGTTTAAAGGACGCGTAAAAATCTATGGTAGGTAACGGAATAAAACGTATAAACTTAAAAATGTTATTTTTATAGAAATTTTTGATGTTCTGTATTACGTCAGTTTGATGTATTGTAAAAAAATCATATTTTTAATATTTTGGATATAAAATATCAGTCAGTGATTTTATAGCAAACGTTATTTTGTTTTAACGGACAGTTTGGTTTTTTTTAAAATAAATTTATATACGTTTCATTCCTAAAGCCTTACATAATTTTTGCCATTTCATTTATTGCAATCAAACTAAAAATCAAGATTGATAAACTAGAAATGAATCACACATATAAGTAACGTCCAAATCTGTTTATCCTCTGTTTCAAGCAGTACTACACAAAATCAAGTTCCTCAAATCACGCATAAATATTGAAATCAAAGCTTCTCATAAAATTTGCAGTAATCGCATGCATTAATTTCAATTGGCAGTATTAAATCTCGCAAGCCATATTCCCACAATCAACGCATGTTTTAATAAATATGGGTAACGTTCAAACATTTATAACTGAGAATCGATATCACACATATAAAGATCAAAATGTATAAAATGAAATAAAAATGAATATGAAGTAACGTTCGAAATATTTTTCCCTCTGATATTCTTTTACACAATCAATGCATGCACTTTAAAGACTGAAACGTGCATATCCTATATTCTCCCATTCTCTGCTTCCAACAGCTCTACCAAAATCAAGTACATGAATCTTGCAATTCATTGAATAAATCAAACCATTTATCACGCTTGCCATTTTTTTTCCTCTGCTTTAATCACGTATCTATATTCACAATTTATGTCAATATAACTGATGCTTGCTTGCCCTTCCTTTGATCAATATTCCCTTAAGTAACGTTCACGCATTCATGTTAACAACTTTATATCTGTGTAACTGACATGCTATATCAGTGGTTCTTTCATCACGCAAAAAGATCTCAATCAAACCTTTTCGAACATATTCTTTTGTTCAAAACTGGAAATGTGTTTTGCCTTTTCTTTTCTCAGCAATAAAATCACGTATTCATATCTTTCGTCTCTAATAGCTTCAAGTCTTCAACTGATTGCTCTCCCTCCCCATTGATCTTGCAGCAGTTCAAATCTTTTTAATTTTTGCAACGTTCGAACTTTATCTATTTCCTTTGAACTGATGAGGAAATTTCGCAGTCATATCAACCAAATTTATATCAATAAAAATGATGCTTTTACCTCTCCTTTAATTCGCACTGCCTATATATATACCCACCTCACCAGTTTCTTTCTCCGCATCTAAATATCTCTGCCTTCCCCTTCCTCGTACGTTCAAGATCCATCAGGTAATAAGTCTTATTGTTTTTTTTTTCCTTCCAGTTTTCCTTCCTCTTTCTCTTGATGTTGTTCTATCTGTGCCTTGCTCGGCCACACTACTATTTATTCACTTTGTCTTTCTATGAGACTCTTATCATCTGCCTTGAACTAAACATATGGGATCTGGATATGTTGAACTGTTTTTGTTTTGGAAAGTTAGGTCTAGAAACAGAGAGGAAGTGAGATCTTGTGTGTGTGTTATAGGCTTAACTCTCGACACATAGGTAGTGGAATGTTGTGCAAATTTGTATATGGGAACTGTGTTGATGTCATGCCAGGTAAGTTGTAGGGCCTGGGAGTTATTTTGGGAACAGATCTGTCGAAGAAAAAAAAAATATATACTTGAGGTATAAATTGCGTGAACATAAGATGGTCTGGAGTTGTTTGAGAGGAGTAGGAAGGGCAGTGTTGTCAAAATATTTAAGAAAGAGGGATGGGTTCATTTAGTAAGGATCTGATGATGCTTAGTTTTTTTGTTTTGTTGTTGCGTGAATATGTGTTGGCAGGGATGTTAGACTGGGTTATGCATTGGTGTCACCGTGTACGTGTATTACAGTCACAAATATTTAGAAGCATGCATTTGTTTTGTATCTGGTTAGGAGTTGTTTTGGTTCATGTAGAGGTCTGATAGGAACAGTGAGAAACCCTTTTTGCATGTTTGAGTTGGATGTTAACAAGGCCTAGAGAGTTTTCTTTCATTTGCAAAAAAAAAAAGAAAAAAAAAACACGGGGTGAGGATGGGAAAGAGGTAGGCTAGGACTGTGAGTTCAGTTAGTCTGCATATATGTAACCTTCATATGATAGAGGAAGCAGAGAATAAGGAGGAGAGGAGATGTACACATTCAGTAGATGCTTTGATTTAGTCGCATGATTTTACTCGAAGTCGTTGCATAAAATTCTCGAAGTCTTTATATTTTGTCCCGAAGATTTGTTGCATTTTTCTCGAAGAAATTCCATGGTTAGCTCGAAGAAGTGGGGTTGTGGCGCGTGTAGCTGATGATGAATTCCTGTCTGATTGTAAGTTTGTAAAGCCTGCAAGTTTAAATTTAGACTGTAAAGAAATATTGTAAGAACTTAGGTTGATTTGTAGTAGTAGATGATATTTTTAGTAGTTGGATCCAGGTAAAAGGAAAAGAAAATAATGAATGAAAGTGGCAGAAGAGATGTAAGTATGTGGAAATGTTGGCGTGAGTGCGTGTACGCGAGTAAGTGTAATGGAAGTGTGCACGTGTACATGTACCCCGGCATAATAAGAAAACTCCACCATTTTGCCTTAGTTTGTCTTTAGGAAATTTTATCATGGTTATAGTGTTAGCACAGTTCGTGTGTTTGGAAATGTTTTGGTTGTTGTACACGGTAGAGTGGTCGAGCAAGTCAAACAAAAAATTCTCTCCCTACTTTTAAATTTTTCTTTGACCGTAAATTCTAAAGTCGCGTATTCAATATTTTGAATCTTGTTCTAGATTTGAATCTAAGCTTGACATCCGAGGGATTTTGATCGTTACTCTCTGTAGTTCTTTTCCGGTGAATCATCGTTTTGAAATTTAAAATTTTCTGCAACATCCAGGTGAGTTTTTCTCACCAGACAAACATGCCTATATTTCTGTGAATTATCGCAAGTGTATGTGTAAATTATTATTTACCTGTTATCTGTCTGTAATATAACGTAGGATGTTAAACTCCATTTAAATTGACACCTCATCAGTTATTTATCTGTTGTAATATTTCTGTAGTTATATTGTTAAATGTTTATTTACTGATTTAAATCATCACTGCAAGTTCCCTATAAATTTAAATCGTTAAGGCTGAAATGATAGGCCTAAAACGATGATTATTATGCATTTATTCAGTTAACTGTTAAATTTTAACTTGGGATTGCGGGTTTGAAATGATAGAACTCGGGGTTTGTAAAATTGCGGATTGAAATGATATAAATCCGTATCACTTGACCTAGGCTAGAAAATTTTATACAGACCCGTGGTTCCTATAATATTTTCTGAAATATTTTAAAATTATTTTTAAATGGAAGTTTATAATATTGTGGTTTAATGTATTTAAAGGATTTTTATAAAGATTTAAAAATGATTTTTGAATGAGTTAAGATTTTAAATAAATAAATATAACTTAATTGGAAAAATTCTGGATTTTTGTTAAGATGAGATTTCAGTTAAGAAATAATTGATAATAAGTTGTATTTGGAATTTAAACTAAATTGATAAGTTAATAACCTATTACAGCATTTAAATGCTGTCTTTTAAAATTGGACTGTTTAACCCATAAACTTTAGGTAGCATTTCATAGGTGCTGCAGAAATTGAAATTTGATTTATTTAAATTTGTAGAAATTTATTTTGGGAATAAGTTAAATTTTTGGAATTTAAATATGTAATTAATAAAAATTAAGAAATGGACTTTGGATAGTTTTAAAGGAAGAAATTGATTTTAAAGTTTGTTAAAAGCAATAAATTCCAAATTAAATTGAATAAGTTGAAATGGTATATTATCAAATGAAATGTTTTAATCAAGAATTTGATATTGAAGGTATTTGAAATATATTTGATTTGTAAAAATACCATTTTTAAACTATAACCACGGGGTATAATAACGTTTGGTTGGCAAAGAGACCGGGATCGGATATGGACATACTCTCTGTCGATACCGAAAACCACTTTGACTAACCGTGCACGCGGTGGAGATTCCAGAATGAAGTAGGATGGTGGTGACGGTTTCTTTAAGGTAAATACGTGGACCCGACTCCCGTGAGTTGGCATAAGGTGGCTAAAACAGGAGCGATTCTCGGATTAATGAGGTAGCACCTCTGATCGAACGCACTTCTTCGTATGCCATTCTATTACTCTTGTGATTGTTTTGGTGCGCACCTTTGATTTGGGAGTGTTGTTCGAGGTGGGCGGTAACTACGGCTACGCGTTTCCACCGGTCCGGATAGCAATTGGTATATCTACCCTGGCATTGCCTAGTTGTGCCGTGTCACCTACCATAGCGAGCCTCCTACGAGTTTCTATTTGTGTCGTACCTATGGAGTATCCTCTGGTAGCTTCCCGATCAGGAGGTATTACGGTACTGTATAGACTATTGGCATTATTTGCGTTAAGGGCTTTATGGGTAACCCCTTAACGCTATTAAAAAGTAAGTTTATTTTACAATTATACACTATTATAATAGCGCAATATACTACATAGTAAATAGTTTAACGGATCCTTAGAGGATGGGCGGTCCCAAGCATCCTTTAAGTTACTTGCTCTATATTACAGTACACTTGAATTAGCTTACACTATATAAGTATGTATGTCCTGACTCGAGTGTTTATGTTTTATGTTACGCTCGGGTCAGCCTGAGTTGCAGTTCAGTTCTCATCCCGGAGCTAGGATTTCTGTAGATCACTTTCAAGCTGCTGGCAAACTTCCTTTCCAGTTCTTTATCTAAAAATCAAGACTAGTGGACATTTGGACTGTTTACTGATAAGTTAAAACTATATTTGGATTTAAGACTATGTAAATTTTACTTGAGTAAGAATATTTAACTATGTAAATTTTACTTGAGTAAGAATATTTATAGTGGCTTCATGAACCACTAAGTATTTTTAAATTCCGCTGCGAGTATTCTGATTCTGTGTCTGTGATTCTGTGATTAATTATTTACTGCATATTCTGAGTTCTGCCAAATTTATTTTTACAACGCGGTATTTTGAACAATTCAAGTCCGACATGTGCGGATGCGAATGGTTGAAAACACCGGGTCGTTACATCTGGTATCAGAGCTTTGGCTCTAGGCAAAACTTAGAATGTATGGTAAATTTGACTTACAGAATCACTTTCATTCGAGCTTGAATCTCTTCCTTTTCGAATTTTGGAACGTTCCCTGCGGTTCCGAAGTTCATTCGTGTCCCTCACTATTTATTTTTCTTTCGATTCGGGAGTATCCCATAACTCCACTTAGGATGATCTTTATAGTGAATTGGCGGTTTCGCCAATATTCTAATATAGCGGTGAAACTCCTTTACAACTAGCATTGATTCACCGGAGATTTATATTTATCCTCGGTTTAGATACTAGTATCTTTGGTTATTCTGAACTCTATCTTTTCAGATCGAATGTAGATTTACCCCAGAAAATCCACATCGATCTGACTCTTTAAGTCACGGTTGACCAGGTTAAGGTTGCCCGCGATTTATATAAACTTATCTGGTTTCTTATTCTGTTATTTAATCATCGGATCTTCTGATTCCAACTTATCTTTAAATCAAAATTCTCTTTAATTTGAGTCCTTTAAAATTTGAATCTCTATCCTTGTTTTGAAAAAATTTATTCTTATATTTGGGAAAAATCTAATATTATATATAAGTATAATTTTCAAAATTTAACTAGTTGTTTAGAGATAATAGTGTTTGGTTTTATTTATTGTTTTGTAAACCATTGGTTTTGTCTTATATAAATAATTGAATATAAACATGGTTATAAATTTATTTGGAAACAGAAATGGATTTAAAACAAGAATTTAAGAATTCAATTTTCGATAGTTTCAAACCTTGTGTTTAAAAGTCGTAAAAGGACATATTATTATTTAAATAATTTTCGAATATAAATTTGTTTCCAAAGAATTTTAAAGTTTTAAAAATCAGTGCTCTTCTCTTTGTCGCTAGAAAATAATTTCGGGGATGAGTACAACATCATCGACATTCATTTTCGAGTATCGAAGTAAAGAGACCACGATGTAGTTTTGCTTTAAAAATTTAATTAATTTGAATTTCTAAAATATGACTTAATTTATAATATATATAGATATATGATTTAAATTTGATTTGACATATACTATATGTATGTATTTATTTATCTCTAAAGGGTTTGAAGTTAATTGGAAATTTAATTCATAAATTTATGTTAAAAGGTGATTCTAATGACAAAATAAAGTCAAATTTGGAATGAATATTTAAACTTGAATAATATAGTTGGAAAATTTTACTTGTATAAATTGCATGCCAATATAACTTACCTAAATCATTCAGAAATTAACTATGTAATTGGATAATGTATAATATAAAAGGATTTTATAAATAAAAATTTGAGTGGTTATAATAAATGTTATACACTTAAAGTTTCAGTTACAACAAGACAAATAGAGGTAAATAGAAATAAAATAATAATTGAATAATATACAATATCAAATGGTGTTAAAGGAAATTTAGAAATATATTGGAATAGTTATATTAAATATAATCTACTTAATATGTGCGATAAGATATATTAAGCAGAATATATTTAATAATAATCTGGAATAAAGAAGAATTAAATTTGCTGAATAAAGATGATTATGATAAATGACTATACAAATTTCAGATTTTAGAAAATAATTGGATAATAAGATAATTAATTTGGAAATAGTTAAGATTGATTTAACTTCTGTAAAAATCAAATGAATTAAATCAATTATTGAATATTAATTAATTGAATTTATATGGTTTAGATATTGAGAAAAATATTTGACATAGATGAGAAAAATATTGAGAAAAATAAATTTAATTATAGTTTGGAATAAAGAAGAAACTAAATGGGGATTTAGTTTATTTTAGGAAATGGTAAATTTACTTTAAAAATAAGTTAAATTACCATTTCAAATTTGGATTAAAATTAAACATTTTAAATTAGAATGTTATAATACCTTGGGTAAAATTTGGATAAAAAAAAATTTTTGAATGATTTTTATTAGTGTAGGGATATTATACAAGTAAATATGTAAATAAATAAATGTTAAAATTTTAAGTATAGATAGATGAAATCAATGATAAATTTAAAATTGAATTTTTATTGTTTAGATTAATGATTCTAATTTAAGTTTCAATTTAGTTTTCTTTCAGGTTGTTTCTATTCACCTACCTTCTTCCTTTTCGAGGACAAAAAGTTTTGAGTGGGGGAGAGTGTAACAGCCCTTTTTTTTTAACAAGTATTTTTCACTTGTATTTTTAAAAAAACTTTGGGGTTTATTTAAAGTGAAAAAAAAAATTAGGATTAACTAATAAGATCTCTGAAAAAATCAAGTTTTAATTAAGAAAACATTAATAGCTTAGGTGGTTAAGACATCTGGGCTATTCACGACAGGTCACGAGTTCGAGTCTCGGCATGGTCAGAATTTCTAATTTTTTTTAGTATATAAATGTACTGGGTAATTACGCCTTAAAAAGGGCGCCTAAATTTAGGGAATAAATACCGTCTATATATATATATATATATATAAGATTATATATAAGAAAACGTATAGAACTTTAATCCGTTATTTTTCTCTTTCCAGAAAAATTTACTTCCCAATTTATATACATATATAATTTGATTTAAATCATTTCCTTAAAATACTAAATATGGAAATTTAAAGTTGTGAAACGGTTAATTTTGTTAAAAGACAACTCCATTTAAATTTTAATAAAAGGAATCTTGTATATATATATATAATATGTGAAAACCAATTAAGTTTGTTAAGTAATAATTTTGAAGAATTTAGTGTATTAATGAACTGTTGGATTTCGCGTTTAAAGGACGCGTAAAAATCTATGGTAGGTAACGGAATAAAACGTATAAACTTAAAAATGTTATTTTTATAGAAATTTTTGATGTTCTGTATTACGTCAGTTTGATGTATTGTAAAAAAATCATATTTTTAATATTTTGGATATAAAATATCAGTCAGTGATTTTATAGCAAACGTTATTTTGTTTTAACGGACAGTTTGGTTTTTTTTTAAATAAATTTATATACGTTTCATTCCTAAAGCCTTACATAATTTTTGCCATTTCATTTATTGCAATCAAACTAAAAATCAAGATTGATAAACTAGAAATGAATCACACATATAAGTAACGTCCAAATCTGTTTATCCTCTGTTTCAAGCAGTACTACACAAAATCAAGATCCTCAAATCACGCATAAATATTGAAATCAAAGCTTCTCATAAAATTTGCAGTAATCGCATGCATTAATTTCAATTGGCAGTTTTAAATCTCGCAAGCCATATTCCCACAATCAACGCATGTTTTAATAAATATGGGTAACGTTCAAACATTTATAATTGAGAATCGATATCACACATATAAAGATCAAAATGTATAAAATGAAATAAAAATGAATATGAAGTAACGTTCGAAATATTTTTCCCTCTGATATCCTTTTACACAATCAATGCATGCACTTTAAAGACTGAAACGTGCATATCCTATATTCTCCCATTCTCTGCTTCCAACAGCTCTACCAAAATCAAGTACATGAATCTCGCAATTCATTGAATAAATCAAACCATTTATCACGCTTGCCATTTTTTTCCTCTGCTTTAATCACGTATCTATATTCACAATTTATGTCAATATAACTGATGCTTGCTTGCCCTTCCTTTGATCAATATTCCCTTAAGTAACGTTCACGCATTCATGTTAACAACTTTATATCTGTGTAACTGACATGCTATATCAGTGGTTCTTTCATCACGCAAAAAGATCTCAATCAAACCTTTTCGAACATATTCTTTTGTTCAAAACTGGAAATGTGTTTTGCCTTTTCTTTTCTCAGCAATAAAATCACGTATTCATATCTTTCGTCTCTAATAGCTTCAAGTCTTCAACTGATTGCTCTCCCTCCCCATTGATCTTGCAGCAGTTCAAATCTTTTTAATTTTTGCAACGTTCGAACTTTATCTATTTCCTTTGAACTGATGAGGAAATTTCGCAGTCATATCAACCAAATTTATATCAATAAAACTGATGCTTTTACCTCTCCTTTAATTCGCACTGCCTAAATATATACCCACCTCACCAGTTTCTTTCTCCGCATCTAAATATCTCTGCCTTCCCCTTCCTCGTACGTTCAAGATCCATCAGGTAATAAGTCTTATTGTTTTTTTTTTCCTTCCAGTTTTCCTTCCTCTTTCTCTTGATGTTGTTCTATCTGTGCCTTGCTCGGCCACACTACTATTTATTCACTTTGTCTTTCTATGAGACTCTTATCATCTGCCTTGAACTAAACATATGGGATCTGGATATGTTGAACTGTTTTTGTTTTGGAAAGTTAGGTCTAGAAACAGAGAGGAAGTGAGATCTTGTGTGTGTGTTATAGGCTTAACTCTCGACACATAGGTAGTGGAATGTTGTGCAAATTTGTATATGGGAACTGTGTTGATGTCATGCCAGGTAAGTTGTAGGGCCTGGGAGTTATTTTGGGAACAGATCTGTCGAAGAAAAAAAAAATATACTTGAGGTATAAATTGCGTGAACATAAGATGGTCTGGAGTTGTTTGAGAGGAGTAGGAAGGGCAGTGTTGTCAAAATATTTAAGAAAGAGGGATGGGTTCATTTAGTAAGGATCTGATGATGCTTAGTTTTTTTGTTTTGTTGTTGCGTGAATATGTGTTGGCAGGGATGTTAGACTGGGTTATGCATTGGTGTCACCGTGTACGTGTATCACAGTCACAAATATTTAGAAGCATGCATTTGTTTTGTATCTGGTTAGGAGTTGTTTTGGTTCATGTAGAGGTCTGATAGGAACAGTGAGAAACCCTTTTTGCATGTTTGAGTTGGATGTTAACAAGGCCTAGAGAGTTTTCTTTCATTTGCAAAAAAAAAAAAGAAAAAAAAAAACAAGGGGTGAGGATGGGAAAGAGGTAGGCTAGGACTGTGAGTTCAGTTAGTCTGCATATATGTAACCTTCATATGATAGAGGAAGCAGAGAATAAGGAGGAGAGGAGATGTACACATTCAGTAGATGCTTTGATTTAGTCGCATCATTTTACTCGAAGTCGTTGCATAAAATTCTCGAAGTCTTTATATTTTGTCCCGAAGATTTGTTGCATTTTTCTCGAAGAAATTCCATGGTTAGCTCGAAGAAGTGGGGTTGTGGCACGTGTAGCTGATGATGAATTCCTGTCTGATTGTAAGTTTGTAAAGCCTGCAAGTTTAAATTTAGACTGTAAAGAAATATTGTAAGAACTTAGGTTGATTTGCAGTAGTAGATGATATTTTTAGTAGTTGGATCCAGGTAAAAGGAAAAGAAAATAATGAATGAAAGTGGCAGAAGAGATGTAAGTATGTGGAAATGTTGGCGTGAGTGCGTGTACGCGAGTAAGTGTAATGGAAGTGTGCACGTGTACATGTACCCCGGCATAATAAGAAAACTCCACCATTTTGCCTTAGTTTGTCTTTAGGAAATTTTATCATGGTTATAGTGTTAGCACAGTTCGTGTGTTTGGAAATGTTTTGGTTGTTGTACACGGTAGAGTGGTCGAGCAAGTCAAACAAAAAATTCTCTCCCTACTTTTAAATTTTTCTTTGACCGTAAATTCTAAAGTCGCGTATTCAATATTTTGAATCTTGTTCTAGATTTGAATCTAAGCTTGAC
The DNA here is from genome assembly GCA_030765085.1 of Allium cepa. Taxonomy (NCBI): domain Eukaryota; kingdom Viridiplantae; phylum Streptophyta; class Magnoliopsida; order Asparagales; family Amaryllidaceae; genus Allium; species Allium cepa. The sequence continues at coordinate 174,983,465 of CM060932.1, forward strand.
ATCCGAGGGATTTTGATCGTTACTCTCTGTAGTTCTTTTCCGGTGAATCATCGTTTTGAAATTTAAAATTTTCTGCAACATCCAGGTGAGTTTTTCTCACCAGACAAACATGCCTATATTTCTGTGAATTATCGCAAGTGTATGTGTAAATTATTATTTACCTGTTATCTGTCTGTAATATAACGTAGGATGTTAAACTCCATTTAAATTGACACCTCATCAGTTATTTATCTGTTGTAATATTTCTGTAGTTATATTGTTAAATGTTTATTTACCGATTTAAATCATCACTGCAAGTCCCTATAAATTTAAATCGTTAAGGCTGAAATGATAGGCCTAAAACGATGATTATTATGCATTTATTCAGTTAACTGTTAAATTTTAACTTGGGATTGCGGGTTTGAAATGATAGAACCCGGGGTTTGTAAAATTGCGGATTGAAATGATATAAATCCGTATCACTTGACCTAGGCTAGAAAATTTTATACAGACCCGTGGTTCCTATAATATTTTCTGAAATATTTTAAAATTATTTTTAAATGGAAGTTTATAATATTGTGGTTTAATGTATTTAAAGGATTTTTATAAAGATTTAAAAATGATTTTTGAATGAGTTAAGATTTTAAATAAATAAATATAACTTAATTGGAAAAATTCTGGATTTTTGTTAAGATGAGATTTCAGTTAAGAAATAATTGATAATAAGTTGTATTTGGAATTTAAACTAAATTGATAAGTTAATAACCTATTACAGCATTTAAATGCTGTCTTTTAAAATTGGACTGTTTAACCCATAAACTTTAGGTAGCATTTCATAGGTGCTGCAGAAATTGAAATTTGATTTATTTAAATTTATAGAAATTTATTTTGGGAATAAGTTAAATTTTTGGAATTTAAATATGTAATTAATAAAAATTAAGAAATGGACTTTGGATAGTTTTAAAGGAAGAAATTGATTTTAAAGTTTGTTAAAAGCAATAAATTCCAAATTAAATTGAATAAGTTGAAATGGTATATTATCAAATGAAATGTTTTAATCAAGAATTTGATATTGAAGGTATTTGAAATATATTTGATTTGTAAAAATACCATTTTTAAACTATAACCACGGGTTATAATAACGTTTGGTTGGCAAAGAGACCGGGATCGGATATGGACATACTCTCTGTCGATACCGAAAACCACTTTGACTAACCGTGTACGCGGTGGAGATTCCAGAATGAAGTAGGATGGTGGTGACGGTTTCTTTAAGGTAAATACGTGGACCCGACTCCCGTGAGTTGGCATAAGGTGGCTAAAACAGGAGCGATTCTCGGATTAATGAGGTAGCACCTCTGATCGAACGCACTTCTTCGTATGCCATTATATTACTCTTGTGATTGTTTTGGTGCGCACCTTTGATTTGGGAGTGTTGTTCGAGGTGGGCGGTAACTGCGGCTACGCGTTTCCACCGGTCCGGATAGCAATTGGTATATCTACCCTGGCATTGCCTAGTTGTGCCGTGTCACCTACCATAGCGAGCCTCCTACGAGTTTCTATTTGTGTCGTACCTATGGAGTATCCTCTGGTAGCTTCCCGATCAGGAGGTATTACGGTACTGTATAGACTATTGGCATTATTTGCGTTAAGGGCTATATGGGTAACCCCTTAACGCTATTAAAAAGTAAGTTTATTTTACAATTATACACTATTATAATAGCGCAATATACTACATAGTAAATAGTTTAACGGATCCTTAGAGGATGGGCGGTCCCAAGCATCCTTTAAGTTACTTGCTCTATATTACAGTACACTTGAATTAGCTTACACTATATAAGTATGTATGTCCTGACTCGAGTGTTTATGTTTTATGTTACGCTCGGGTCAGCCTGAGTTGCAGTTCAGTTCTCATCCCGGAGCTAGGATTTCTGTAGATCACTTTCAAGCTGCTGGCAAACTTCCTTTCCAGTTCTTTATCTAAAAATCAAGACTAGTGGACATTTGGACTGTTTACTGATAAGTTAAAACTATATTTGGATTTAAGACTATGTAAATTTTACTTGAGTAAGAATATTTAACTATGTAAATTTTACTTGAGTAAGAATATTTATAGTGGCTTCATGAACCACTAAGTATTTTTAAATTCCGCTGCGAGTATTCTGATTCTGTGTCTGTGATTCTGTGATTAATTATTTACTGCATATTCTGAGTTCTGCCAAATTTATTTTTACAACGCGGTATTTTGAACAATTCAAGTCCGACATGTGCGGATGCGAATGGTTGAAAACACCGGGTCGTTACATCTGGTATCAGAGCTTTGGCTCTAGGCAAAACTTAGAATGTATGGTAAATTTGACTTACAGAATCACTTTCATTCGAGCTTGAATCTCTTCCTTTTCGAATTTTGGAACGTTCCCTGCGGTTCCGAAGTTCATTCGTGTCCCTCACTATTTATTTTTCTTTCGATTCGGGAGTATCCCATAACTCCACTTAGGATGATCTTTATAGTGAATTGGCGGTTTCGCCAATATTCTAATATAGCGGTGAAACTCCTTTACAACTAGCATTGATTCACCGGAGATTTATATTTATCCTCGGTTTAGATACTAGTATCTTTGGTTATTCTGAACTCTATCTTTTCAGATCGAATGTAGATTTACCCCAGAAAATCCACATCGATCTGACTCTTTAAGTCACGGTTGACCAGGTTAAGGTTGCCCGCGATTTATATAAACTTATCTGGTTTCTTATTCTGTTATTTAATCATCGGATCTTCTGATTCCAACTTATCTTTAAATCAAAATTCTCTTTAATTTGAGTCCTTTAAAATTTGAATCTCTATCCTTGTTTTGAAAAAATTTATTCTTATATTTGGGAAAAATCTAATATTATATATAAGTATAATTTTCAAAATTTAACTAGTTGTTTAGAGATAATAGTGTTTGGTTTTATTTATTGTTTTGTAAACCATTGGTTTTGTCTTATATAAATAATTGAATATAAACATGGTTATAAATTTATTTGGAAACAGAAATGGATTTAAAACAAGAATTTAAGAATTCAATTTTCGATAGTTTCAAACCTTGTGTTTAAAAGTCGTAAAAGGATATATTATTATTTAAATAATTTTCGAATATAAATTTGTTTCCAAAGAATTTTAAAGTTTTAAAAATCAGTGCTCTTCTCTTTGTCGCTAGAAAATAATTTCGGGGATGAGTACAACATCATCGACATTCATTTTCGAGTATCGAAGTAAAGAGACCACGATGTAGTTTTGCTTTAAAAATTTAATTAATTTGAATTTCTAAAATATGACTTAATTCATAATATATATAGATATATGATTTAAATTTGATTTGACATATACTATATGTATGTATTTATTTATCTCTAAAGGGTTTGAAGTTAATTGGAAATTTAATTCATAAATTTATGTTAAAAGGTGATTCTAATGACAAAATAAAGTCAAATTTGGAATGAATATTTAAACTTGAATAATATAGTTGGAAAATTTTACTTGTATAAATTGCATGCCAATATAACTTACCTAAATCATTCAGAAATTAACTATGTAATTGGATAATGTATAATATAAAAGGATTTTATAAATAAAAATTTGAGTGGTTATAATAAATGTTATACACTTAAAGTTTCAGTTACAACAAGACAAATAGAGGTAAATAGAAATAAAATAATAATTGAATAATATACAATATCAAATGGTGTTAAAGGAAATTTAGAAATATATTGGAATAGTTATATTAAATATAATCTACTTAATATGTGCGATAAGATATATTAAGCAGAATATATTTAATAATAATCTGGAATAAAGAAGAATTAAATTTGCTGAATAAAGATGATTATGATAAATGACTATACAAATTTCAGATTTTAGAAAATAATTGGATAATAAGATAATTAATTTGGAAATAGTTAAGATTGATTTAACTTCTGTAAAAATCAAATGAATTAAATCAATTATTGAATATTAATTAATTGAATTTATATGGTTTAGATATTGAGAAAAATATTTGACATAGATGAGAAAAATATCGAGAAAAATAAATTTAATTATAGTTTGGAATAAAGAAGAAACTAAATGGGGATTTAGTTTATTTTGGGAAATGGTAAATTTACTTTAAAAATAAGTTAAATTACCATTTCAAATTTGGATTAAAATTAAACATTTTAAATTAGAATGTTATAATACCTTGGGTAAAATTTGGATAAAAAAAAAATTTGAATGATTTTTTTTAGTGTAGGGATATTATACAAGTAAATATGTAAATAAATAAATGTTAAAATTTTAAGTATAGATAGATGAAATCAATGATTAATTTAAAATTGAATTTTTATTGTTTAGATTAATGATTCTAATTTAAGTTTCAATTTAGTTTTCTTTCAGGTTGTTTCTATTCACCTACCTTCTTCCTTTTCGAGGACGAAAAGTTTTGAGTGGGGGAGAGTGTAACAGCCCTTTTTTTTTAACAAGTATTTTTCACTTGTATTTTTAAAAAAACTTTGGGGTTTATTTAAAGTGAAAAAAAAAATTAGGATTATCTAATAAGATCTCTGAAAAAATCAAGTTTTAATTAAGAAAACATTAATAGCTTAGGTGGTTAAGACATCTGGGCTATTCACGACAGGTCACGAGTTCGAGTCTCGGCATGGTCAGAATTTCTAATTTTTTTTAGTATATAAATGTACTGGGTAATTACGCCTTAAAAAGGGCGCCTAAATTTAGGGAATAAATACCGTCTATATATATATATATATATATATATATATATATATATATATATAAGATTATATATAAGAAAACGTATAGAACTTTAATCCGTTATTTTTCTCTTTCCAGAAAAATTTACTTCCCAATTTATATACATATATAATTTGATTTAAATTATTTCCTTAAAATACTAAATATGGAAATTTAAAGTTGTGAAACGGTTAATTTTGTTAAAAGACAACTCCATTTAAATTTTAATAAAAGGAATCTTGTATATATATATATAATATGTGAAAACCAATTAAGTTTGTTAAGTAATAATTTTGAATAATTTAGTGTATTAATGAACTGTTGGATTTCGCGTTTAAAGGACGCGTAAAAATCTATGGTAGGTAACGGAATAAAACGTATAAACTTAAAAATGTTATTTTTATAGAAATTTTTGATGTTCTGTATTACGTCAGTTTGATGTATTGTAAAAAAATCATATTTTTAATATTTTGGATATAAAATATCAGTCAGTGATTTTATAGCAAACGTTATTTTGTTTTAACGGACAGTTTGGTTTTTTTTAAATAAATTTATATACGTTTCATTCCTAAAGCCTTACATAATTTTTGCCATTTCATTTATTGCAATCAAACTAAAAATCAAGATTGATAAACTAGAAATGAATCACACATATAAGTAACGTCCAAATCTGTTTATCCTCTGTTTCAAGCAGTACTACACAAAATCAAGTTCCTCAAATCACGCATAAATATTGAAATCAAAGCTTCTCATAAAATTTGCAGTAATCGCATGCATTAATTTCAATTGGCAGTTTTAAATCTCGCAAGCCATATTCCCACAATCAAAGCATGTTTTAATAAATATGGGTAACGTTCAAACATTTATAATTGAGAATCGATATCACACATATAAAGATCAAAATGTATAAAATGAAATAAAAATGAATATGAAGTAACGTTCGAAATATTTTTCCCTCTGATATCCTTTTACACAATCAATGCATGCACTTTAAAGACTGAAACGTGCATATCCTATATTCTCCCATTCTCTGCTTCCAACAGCTCTACCAAAATCAAGTACATGAATCTCGCAATTCATTGAATAAATCAAACCATTTATCACGCTTGCCATTTTTTTTCCTCTGCTTTAATCACGTATCTATATTCACAATTTATGTCAATATAACTGATGCTTGCTTGCCCTTCCTTTGATCAATATTCCCTTAAGTAACGTTCACGCATTCATGTTAACAACTTTATATCTGTGTAACTGACATGCTATATCAGTGGTTCTTTCATCACGCAAAAAGATCTCAATCAAACCTTTTCGAACATATTCTTTTGTTCAAAACTGGAAATGTGTTTTGCCTTTTCTTTTCTCAGCAATAAAATCACGTATTCATATCTTTCGTCTCTAATAGCTTCAAGTCTTCAACTGATTGCTCTCCCTCCCCATTGATCTTGCAGCAGTTCAAATCTTTTTAATTTTTGCAACGTTCGAACTTTATCTATTTCCTTTGAACTGATGAGGAAATTTCGCAGTCATATCAACCAAATTTATATCAATAAAACTGATGCTTTTACCTCTCCTTTAATTCGCACTGCCTATATATATACCCACCTCACCAGTTTCTTTCTCCGCATCTAAATATCTCTGCCTTCCCCTTCCTCGTACGTTCAAGATCCATCAGGTAATAAGTCTTATTGTTTTTTTTTCCCTTCCAGTTTTCCTTCCTCTTTCTCTTGATGTTGTTCTATCTGTGCCTTGCTCGGCCACACTACTATTTATTCACTTTGTCTTTCTATGAGACTCTTATCATCTGCCTTGAACTAAACATATGGGATCTGGATATGTTGAACTGTTTTTGTTTTGGAAAGTTAGGTCTAGAAACAGAGAGGAAGTGAGATCTTGTGTGTGTGTTATAGGCTTAACTCTCGACACATAGGTAGTGGAATGTTGTGCAAATTTGTATATGGGAACTGTGTTGATGTCATGCCAGGTAAGTTGTAGGGCCTGGGAGTTATTTTGGGAACAGATCTGTCGAAGAAAAAAAATATATACTTGAGGTATAAATTGCGTGAACATAAGATGGTCTGGAGTTGTTTGAGAGGAGTAGGAAGGGCAGTGTTGTCAAAATATTTAAGAAAGAGGGATGGGTTCATTTAGTAAGGATCTGATGATGCTTAGTTTTTTTGTTTTGTTGTTGCGTGAATATGTGTTGGCAGGGATGTTAGACTGGGTTATGCATTGGTGTCACCGTGTATGTGTATCACAGTCACAAATATTTAGAAGCATGCATTTGTTTTGTATCTGGTTAGGAGTTGTTTTGGTTCATGTAGAGGTCTGATAGGAACAGTGAGAAACCCTTTTTGCATGTTTGAGTTGGATGTTAACAAGGCCTAGAGAGTTTTCTTTCATTTGCAAAAAAAAAAGAAAAAAAAAAACAAGGGGTGAGGATGGGAAAGAGGTAGGCTAGGACTGTGAGTTCAGTTAGTCTGCATATATGTAACCTTCATATGATAGAGGAAGCAGAGAATAAGGAGGAGAGGAGATGTACACATTCAGTAGATGCTTTGATTTAGTCGCATGATTTTACTCGAAGTCGTTGCATAAAATTCTCGAAGTCTTTATATTTTGTCCCGAAGATTTGTTGCATTTTTCTCGAAGAAATTCCATGGTTAGCTCGAAGAAGTGGGGTTGTGGCGCGTGTAGCTGATGATGAATTCCTGTCTGATTGTAAGTTTGTAAAGCCTGCAAGTTTAAATTTAGACTGTAAAGAAATATTGTAAGAACTTAGGTTGATTTTCAGTAGTAGATGATATTTTTAGTAGTTGGATCCAGGTAAAAGGAAAAGAAAATAGTGAATGAAAGTGGCAGAAGAGATGTAAGTATGTGGAAATGTTGGCGTGAGTGCGTGTACGCGAGTAAGTGTAATGGAAGTGTGCACGTGTACATGTACCCCGGCATAATAAGAAAACTCCACCATTTTGCCTTAGTTTGTCTTTAGGAAATTTTATCATGGTTATAGTGTTAGCACAGTTCGTGTGTTTGGAAATGTTTTGGTTGTTGTACACGGTAGAGTGGTCGAGCAAGTCAAACAAAAAATTCTCTCCCTACTTTTAAATTTTTCTTTGACCGTAAATTCTAAAGTCGCGTATTCAATATTTTGAATCTTGTTCTAGATTTGAATCTAAGCTTGACATCCGAGGGATTTTGATCGTTACTCTCTGTAGTTCTTTTCCGGTGAATCATCGTTTTGAAATTTAAAATTTTCTGCAACATCCAGGTGAGTTTTTCTCACCAGACAAACATGCCTATATTTCTGTGAATTATCGCAAGTGTATGTGTAAATTATTATTTACCTGTTATCTGTCTGTAATATAACGTAGGATGTTAAACTCCATTTAAATTGACACCTCATCAGTTATTTATCTGTTGTAATATTTCTGTAGTTATATTGTTAAATGTTTATTTACCGATTTAAATCATCACTGCAAGTCCCTATAAATTTAAATCGTTAAGGCTGAAATGATAGGCCTAAAACGATGATTATTATGCATTTATTCAGTTAACTGTTAAATTTTAACTTGGGATTGCGGGTTTGAAATGATAGAACCCGGGGTTTGTAAAATTGCGGATTGAAATGATATAAATCCGTATCACTTGACCTAGGCTAGAAAATTTTATACAGACCCGTGGTTCCTATAATATTTTCTGAAATATTTTAAAATTATTTTTAAATGGAAGTTTATAATATTGTGGTTTAATGTATTTAAAGGATTTTTATAAAGATTTAAAAATGATTTTTGAATGAGTTAAGATTTTAAATAAATAAATATAACTTAATTGGAAAAATTCTGGATTTTTGTTAAGATGAGATTTCAGTTAAGAAATAATTGATAATAAGTTGTATTTGGAATTTAAACTAAATTGATAAGTTAATAACCTATTACAGCATTTAAATGCTGTCTTTTAAAATTGGACTGTTTAACCCATAAACTTTAGGTAGCATTTCATAGGTGCTGCAGAAATTGAAATTTGATTTATTTAAATTTATAGAAATTTATTTTGGGAATAAGTTAAATTTTTGGAATTTAAATATGTAATTAATAAAAATTAAGAAATGGACTTTGGATAGTTTTAAAGGAAGAAATTGATTTTAAAGTTTGTTAAAAGCAATAAATTCCAAATTAAATTGAATAAGTTGAAATGGTATATTATCAAATGAAATGTTTTAATCAAGAATTTGATATTGAAGGTATTTGAAATATATTTGATTTGTAAAAATACCATTTTTAAACTATAACCACGGGGTATAATAACGTTTGGTTGGCAAAGAGACCGGGATCGGATATGGACATACTCTCTGTCGATACCGAAAACCACTTTGACTAACCGTGTACGCGGTGGAGATTCCAGAATGAAGTAGGATGGTGGTGACGGTTTCTTTAAGGTAAATACGTGGACCCGACTCCCGTGAGTTGGCATAAGGTGGCTAAAACAGGAGCGATTCTTGGATTAATGAGGTAGCACCTCTGATCGAACGCACTTCTTCGTATGCCATTCTATTACTCTTGTGATTGTTTTGGTGCGCACCTTTGATTTGGGAGTGTTGTTCGAGGTGGGCGGTAACTACGGCTACGCGTTTCCACCGGTCCGGATAGCAATTGGTATATCTACCCTGGCATTGCCTAGTTGTGCCGTGTCACCTACCATAGCGAGCCTCCTACGAGTTTCTATTTGTGTCGTACCTATGGAGTATCCTCTGGTAGCTTCCCGATCAGGAGGTATTACGGTACTGTATAGACTATTGGCATTATTTGTGTTAAGGGCTATATGGGTAACCCCTTAACGCTATTAAAAAGTAAGTTTATTTTACAATTAGACACTATTATAATAGCGCAATTTACTACATAGTAAATAGTTTAACGGATCCTTAGAGGATGGGCGGTCCCAAGCATCCTTTAAGTTACTTGCTCTATATTACAGTACACTTGAATTAGCTTACACTATATAAGTATGTATGTCCTGACTCGAGTGTTTATGTTTTATGTTACGCTTGGGTCAGCCTGAGTTGCAGTTCAGTTTTCATCCCGGAGCTAGGATTTCTGTAGATCACTTTCAAGCTGCTGGCAAACTTCCTTTCCAGTTCTTTATCTAAAAATCAAGACTAGTGGACATTTGGACTGTTTACTGATAAGTTAAAACTATATTTGGATTTAAGACTATGTAAATTTTACTTGAGTAAGAATATTTAACTATGTAAATTTTACTTGAGTAAGAATATTTATAGTGGCTTCATGAACCACTAAGTATTTTTAAATTCCGCTGCGAGTATTCTGATTCTGTGTCTGTGATTCTGTGATTAATTATTTACTGCATATTCTGAGTTCTGCCAAATTTATTTTTACAACGCGGTATTTTGAACAATTCAAGTCCGACATGTGCGGATGCGAATGGTTGAAAACACCGGGTCATTACAGTAAACATCTTTGATGCTGTTCCACTCATAATATTTACAATTGATTTAACTTACATAAGATCTTTTAGTTCTGACTCGAGTGTTTTGTCTTTTCTATTCGCTCAGGTCAGTCTGAGCTTTTCAAGATTTGAAGTCTTTATCTCTGGAGGACTAAGAAGAAGATTTGTATTACTATTATTTATTATATTCCATTGCATCACATTGTTCCGCTGCATTGTTATAAATTATTCTCTCGGTATGTGTAACACTGATATGTACTGTATAAGTATAATCAAATGTTTTTTTAAAACAGCTTCATGAACTGTTTATTTGATTATTATATTTTAACGTTCCGCTGCAAGATTCTATTTTATTTTTTTTCTTCTATGTTTTTTCTTATTTACCCCATAACAATCTGCCCTTCTGTATGGTTTAAGTCTAACGTGTATGGTTTATCGTTGATTTAAAGCATACAAAAAGGCGGGATGTTACACTCTGTACATATAAATCGACTTGGCACGACCACTTTTTCGTTCAAGCTTTGTACTTTCTTTATAGTTCTGGACACTTGTATGTCTCGAATAGATTGAATCTTCTCCGAATTAGCTTCGATTCCCGACACATTAACAATGAAACCCAAAAACTTCCCTGATGCACTGCCAGAGGAAGACTTTAGAGGATTGATTTTCATTTCATAGTATCTGAGTATATCAAACATTTCCGCTAAGTCTCGAATGTGGTTGTTTGATTATCGTGACTTCACGAGCATGTCATCCCTATAGACTTCCATTGTTCTACCAATCTGGTCATTAAACATCCGATTCACCAGATGTTGATAAGTTGCTCCCGCATTTTTCAATCCGAAAGGCATTATTACATAGCAATATAGCCCAACGTCTGTGACAAAACTAGTGTGTTCTTTGTCTGGAATGTGCAGCGGGATTTGATTTTACCCCAAGTACGCATCCATAAACGACAATATCTCGTGTCCTGCCGTTGAGTCCACCAGCTAGTCAATTCTGGATAAAGGGAAACCAACCTTAGGGCATGCTTTGTTTAGATCATAGTAATCTATGCAGGTTCTCCATTTCCCATTTTCTTTTCTCACTAGCATGGGTTAGACACCCATTCAGGGTAGAGGGCATCTCGGATGAACCCATTGGCTTTGAATTTGTCCACCTCCTCTTTGCGAGCAGCGGACCTCTCCAGGTCCATGCCTCTTTTTTTCTGCTTTACTGGTACGTACCTCTGGTCTATGTTCAACATATGACTTGCAATAGCGGGAGAAATCTCGCACATATCAGAATGTGTCCAAACGTAAACATCCAGATCCGCTCAGAGGAAATCATGAGATCCTCGATCATCGAGGGGTTGAGTTGTGATCCAATCTTATGTAATCGCGATGGGTCTTCTTGGATGACTGGAATGTCAATCGTCAGTTTAGCCAATGCTGCTTTTGCTTCCCTGGGTTCCTCATCATCATCTCTCGGATCTACATCTCTATAGATCCGATCGTGTTGCCGAAGCCAGGGCTCGGGCACTGCTTGCCAATTTTTAGTGACTCGGGTGCAGACGGAGCTTTCTGTAACCTTTCCTTTCTCTCTTCGTCGGGTCTCTCTCAGCTCAGCCACATAACATGCACGACTGGCCCCTGATCTCCATGCACAACACCAACTCCTTTGACTTTCAGAAATTTCAAAGTTAAACACCAAGGGGCCAAAGCTGCCCTAAACTCTGCTAGGGCTGGTCGACCCAGAAACACATTGTATGGAGAATTGACATCCAAAACGATGAAACGCAAAATTCGCACCCTCATAAGCTCACCTTGTCCAAGTTCAACTGGCAATTCAACATAACCCACTACATCGGTTGTTGCACCATTAAAGCCATGAATATAGGCTTTAGATGGTTTTAAATCCTTCATCTCCATCTTCATTTGGTCATACGCTTTTTTGAAGATGATGTTAATAGAACTTCCAAAATCAATCAAAATTATTTTCACAAATGCTGGACCGATTGTCGTGGAGATGACCATCGAGTCAACGGTAGGAGCCTCCACTTGATCAGCATCTCCACCCCTGAACACTATATCGTCCGTCTTCGTTCGCTGCTGCCTAGCCGAGGACCCATCCTCCGAATTTGAACAACATTAAAAATCTGCATGCCTTAGGGAGTTAGCATACCGCTCCATTTCATGCCAATTCTCGTCTGCAGGGTGAGGTCCACCGACTATCGTGTTTATGACTAGTCTGCCTTCAGTTCGAGCAGGTTCCTCTAGATGACATGGAGCCTGGCCGCGCTCGGGGTCAGATGTTCTTGGTCTACCTTCCTGTGGGTTCTTAAAAAACTCCTACAACTTTTTTTGTCGAATCAGCTTTTCTATGGCATCGTGGGGGTGTCTACATTCCTCGATATTGTGCCTGTAAGTCTCATGGAAGCGGCAATACTTCCCAGTCCGCTTTTGTTCCTTTGTTGACTCTTTTAGGCGTGGCTTTCAGTATTGGAAAGTATTACAGGTTTATAGGTAAATATTTTCCAGAGATGCATTCAGAGGAGTCTATTCGTTATAAGTCGGAATCCTTGGTTTCCATTTCCTTGCTTCCCTTTTCTTTCTGGGATTTCCTCCTACGGACCCTTTAGATTGCCCAGGCTTGTTCTGGACATTGACCTTGACCTTCCTCGAGTTATCACCGGATTGTTTTACAACAATGTTGCTCTTCACACTCTCCTTGTCAGGCCCTGGTGCATTATCTCACCTCGCCTACCTGGCTTTCTCCCTTCTTATGAATTGATGAGCCGTTGAATAAAAATGCTCTAGCGTATTCGGAGGCTTTCCTGTTAGCCAATCACCAAACTCCGAATCCGGATCCACCCCTCGCATCACAGCCATTAGAATGGCATGGTCATTTGGGTTGCTTACTTCAGTAGCCATAACGTGAAATCTCTGTAAGTACTCCTTTAACGACTCCCCCGAGCTTAAATCACACTGGACAAGGACATTAAGTCCTTGGGATGAGTGGCATGAATCCTGAACTGTTCTACAAATTTCGTCGCCAATTCATTAAAGCTGGAGATAGACCGTGGAGGAAGTCGGGTGAACCACATGGAAGCATTTCTAGATAAAGTTAATGGAAAGCATCTACACTTAGTTGCATCATTTTCTCTTGCTGAACCCAACATCCATTCATATCTCATCACATGCTGTCGGGGGTCAGTGGTCCCTTTGTAGGCAGGGATAGTCGGCATGTTAAATTTTCTGGGGTACTCGGCCTATAGAATAGTATTTGTGAATGGAGTATGACTCTTGGATATCCACCAATCATCATTAGTCAAGCCTTGATTTTCTACCATCAGCTATCTGACCATAGCCGAGAGGTCCGAGATTTTTATGGAAGACGGCAGGTTGGAATCTGTTCTACGAGACCGTGCTAGTTGGTATCTCCTCTGTTGGCGGTCTACTAAACGTGTATCCTGAGGACCAGCTTCATTAGGACCTTGGTGAGTCGGTCGTCCAGTTCCACTTGCGCTCCAGATCCTATCCTGCTCAAGCTTGGGTATGATTTCCTTGATGTAAGTGAGGTGCCATGCCTCTAGGTAGGGAACCTAGACCATCCCTGGTTGATCGGTCAGTAACACGTGCTTGTGTTGTTTCAGTTTTGCGGCTCGCCTGGGGGTTCATCGGATGAAGTTGAGCTGTCAGATGAGGAGTAAGGAGTGGGGCTACCTCCAGCGTTTTGATGGTGTTGTTGCGTAAGTTGAGTTATGAAGTTGGCACTAGCTTGAATCTGTTCGTTAAGTTGTCGCCTACTTTCCATGAGTTCTCTCATAGGGTCGTTGAACTCCGTTCTAGTACAACATCCATCTGGCTTTGGGCGGCAACAGTCCCTGCGCACGGATTAACTTTTTGATTGTTGGGTCCTACTTGTTGGACGCTAGCAGTCTCGTTGACGTCCACCTTGTGCGAGGCTGATCTGGTACGAGGTCTTCCCATTGTAGAGTTATTGGTAGGAACTATGAGTAGAATCAACAGACTTCCTGTGAATGACTTGGATCTCCTTCGAGGGATTTCTTCAATCCAGTAGCTACAAAGTAGGTCCTAATAACCTGAGAATGCATTTCTCAATGAAAGCACCAAAATGTTAGCACCGAAATTGGTCACTAGCACCCAAAGAAAGATTTGTGTAGAGTGATTAATGAAGATAGAAAATTAAAATAGAGGAATATATGCGGAATTAATTGCAAAAACTAGAACACCAGATTTATAGTGGTTCGGCGTAATTGCCTACATCCACTTTGAGTTTAATCTTTATTACATTCTCAAATAATTGAATACAGATACAATCCGTGCAACAACAACTTGAATACAAGTTCGAACTAAAAAGGAACGAATCTTGAAAATGGCAGAGACTCCACAGTGTTCTCGAAAAAAGGCCCATTTCACTATGCCCCCGCCCTTCTATTTATAGGGGAAGATAGGCCGGACTTCCTTTCCGGGCCCAGGAACAACATACTTTGGCCCATAGTAAGTGACTTCTATGCACTGAGCCAGGCATGTCGAAAGAGTGATGTCGAGCGAGGAATTCCGGTCAAGAATTATCTGATCGACCATCAAGTGACTCGAAGTAATCCCTCAGGAGAACCGAAGCCAATAGCTGGTTGACTCGGAGCGAAGTCATGTCGAACGGTGAATTCTGTTGTATGGCTTTACTCCAATGACCGAGTGGTGCGTTCTGGAATACTTAGTAATGTTCATTTGAGCCGAACCCTCCTATGTCGAGCGATGGTGGTCGAATAAAGGATACTAAGCAACATAGTTCGAACTAAAGATGCCGAGCGATGCAGTTAGGTCGAACGTTACTTAGGCCGAGCAGTACATAGGCTGAGTTGTAATATCCCGGAATTTCCAGAAGTTTAAAATGCTGATAATCTCTTAATTTAAATTATTTGAATTTAAAAATTATTATTTTCAAAAATATTTAACCAAGTAATATTTTAATTTTTGTTATAAATTGGTTTTAAAATAAGATTAATTATTTTGTTTGTGTAAATAAATTTCTAAATTGATTTATTTTCAAAATTTGTAAGTATGTTTAAATACATTTATATCTGTGTATTTAAATCTGTATAATTTAAATTGATTTTAAAATAGAATATATTATTTGTAAATAATAATGAGCTTATTTAAAAATAGTTATTTATATTGATTTAAATTTATTTTAGGTTTGATTTTTAAATTAGACTTTGTAAAGGAATATAAATTTGAATTTAAAGGTATACATTCATATTTAAATAAAGGATAATATGGTTTGGTTTTAAGTTACATAGGTAATGTTTTTAATTAGAAATAAGATTTTGTTTTATATTTCTTTTATAAAAGTTTATCTAAACAAATTTGATTTGTGTTTATATTTAATAAAAGGAATACAAAGATTATTTAAAATAGTATTTAAAGTAAGTTTGAAATGTTGTAAATAATTTTATTTAAATTACATTTAGTTGCATTTCTTTTTTTTAAAGATTGTATTTTATATAAATTAGCATACATTTATAAATATGTAAGTGTATTTGTTTATTAGATATTTAATAAGAAAGCATTTTTAAAATTTAGAAAACATGTTTGTTAATTAGGAAAATAATTTTAAAAGTCTTTTGAATTTTCTTTTAAAACAAATACATAAGAAGTAACAAATGTTTAATTTTAAAAACATCTTGTTTACAAGTGTTACAACATTAATGCAAAGTTGAGACAAGTGTCCATTTTGTTTAAAATTTTGTTTTTAATTTATAAAATCTGAAATTATCATATATAATCACTCTTGCTTATTTCCTTTGAATTCTTGGTATTCATGTCTAAGAGAAAATTAAAACCATCATGCAATCTTTATTCAAAACACCCAAAACCAGAAATATTCAATGTAAAATCTGCATTTACTCCTCTAAACCAAAACCTGTAAATTCATTACCCAGATTTCAAACAACCTGTAAACACTCCTTCCAGATCTGTAATCTTTTCCTCAAAACATCCAATGCATGCAAGCTTTAAATTGAGATCTGCATTTAAATTCCTCAAAGTTTCAAATGCATGCAAAGCTCCAGTTTTAAAAAGCTTCAAACTTAAGTGTCTGCACCAAATATTCAAATGCATGCAAGAAAATCTGATCAAAGCTTCAGTTTCTTGAGTTTCAAGCTCAAATGTTTCCCAAGTTTTTCAAATGCAAACATGAGACATCTCTGTATCAGTGGCTTCAGCTTCAAGTTCAAGTCTTTTGCAACTTCCAGTCATCTTCAAACTCTGCTCTTCTTCTAAATAAAAGTGAGTAAACTTTTACTAAAACTTAATTAGTTCTTAGCTGTTGCTATGAGTTGGTGATGATGTTACATACATATAAGTTTGCCTCCGTATAGATATGTGTTATTATGTTTGTTATGCTTGAAACCTGTGTATGCTTGTTGCCTTGATCATCTCTGTTTTGTTTATTACAGAATTAAGTTCATATCAAAACTTCAACCTATTTTGTTAGGCAACTATTAGAACATAGATTTAAAACAAAATAAGTAGTTTAAGTTTAAATTTTAGAACTAAAAATAAAACTAAGTTCTGAAAATTTAAAGTTATCCGTAGAAAAAAAATGCAGTAAACAATTTATCTTCAATGTTGGAAACAAGTATTTAATTTGGTTAAAACAATTACATAAATCAAAGTTTCATTGGAAGTTATGAATTTTGAAAAGAAATTCAAAAATTTTAAACCTGTATTGTGTATGAATTTGGGCTTTACTGCAAAATTTGGTTTTGAACTATAACTGATAATCTATTCAATTGGATTGCCTGAAATTCTTCATGGAGTTTGTGTATACATCAGGGAATACAGGAAAAATAGTTTAAAAAATTTTAATTCACTGAGAAGTTTAAATTTGCTTGAGATTTGTTTTTAACCTAGCTTTTGGGGGTCGGCTGTAAAATTAGACACTGCATCGTCTATACTGCATCGAGTGGTATGATTTTTGGGGAGGAGCAAGCATGGTAGTCCAGCGAGCTAGGATCGGAGTTGTAGTGGATATCATCGATCGGAGGTGATGATTTTGGGAGAGTTCTGATGATGGGTTTGGGGTTCTGTATACACTGGATGCTCGATTTTGATTAAGGGAAGATTTTGGAGTTTGGTTGGTCGTGGAGGCATGTGGAGAGGTGGGATGACTTGTCGGCGAAGTCAACATTGGCCGGAGGTGGCTCAAACTCCGGTGCAGGTGCACGAGTAGTAGGTTGGTGTCTGCAGTTTTTCTGTGTTGGGTTGCTTTGTTTACTCGAAGCAGATCTCGGGTTATGGGGGAAAACTCGGGAAAGAACTCGGGGAACTCGCGTGGCTTTGGGTTGAGTTTCTGTGTTAACTGTTTTGGTTTTAAATAGTTTTAAGGACTTAAAAATCTTTGTGCTTTGTTTCTTGGGTTCCAGTAAGGGTTGAACCCAAATTAAAGCGATAACAAATATTTCAAATTTAAATAAATAAGTTTTAAGCTTTAATAAACTTTTAAGTTAAATTTAAAGTTCTTGATTTTGAAATTGAATTGTTTTTTTATAAATAAACTTGTATAATGTTTAAATATCTTAAGTTAAATCTTAACATTATTTCAAATCTTATTTTGAAATATAAAAGAGAATTTTAAGTAAAGGTTTATTTAATTTAATTTGTGGAAATGATTTATTAATTAACAAATAAAGATTAAGATAATTTATTAATTTCGAATTAGAATTGTTAATTAATAATTAAAGAAAGTAATTAATGACTTCTTTATAATTTAATTTAAATTATGAATTAAGTTAAATAAAGATTTCTAAGGTTTATTTAAGATAATTATTTTATCTTAATAATAATTAAGTATTAATAATTTGTAATTAGTTAGTTAATTAAAGAAGGTTAAGTTAATTAATTTATTTAATTTTTTTATTTAAAGGGGTTTAATTAAGTAATTAATTAAGTAATTAATTATTTAATTAACTATTAAGATGATAATTTAATTTATGACAAATGATTAATTAAATTATAATTACTTATTAACTAAGTAAATTAAGAGTTAATTAAAAATAATAATTAATTTGTAAAGGTTTTATTAAGTTTTAAACGGGTTTTATTAATTAATAATTAAAGGATTATTAATTTATAATGAAAGTTAATTAAGAATTAATTAACTGTTTTATTTAGGTTAATTAATTATAATTAAGAATTAATTAATTTTTAATTATGGATTAATTAATTTGTAATTAAGATTGTTAATTAATAATTAAGTTTATTGATTAATGATTAAGAGTTAATTAATTAGTTAATTAAGTTTGATTAATTAATTATAAAGTAATTAGTGATTAATTACTTTGGTTTAAGAATTGATTAATAATTAAGGTTTATTAATTAATAGTTGGAGATAATTAATCTGATAATTGAAGATTAATTTGGGTTAATGAGTAATTAAGGATGGATTACTCAATGTTGTTTTATGAGATGAGTGTAATCAAGTAAGTTAATTAATTTGTTAATTAATTAATAATAGTCACTTGATAAATGATTAAGTATTATTACTTAATAAGTTTTGGTAAGGCTAATTACTTAAGGTAAGTAATAGATGAATTACAAAAGTAATTAAGATAAGGTAATTACTGATTTGGGAAGTAATTTTTAATGGGTTGATTACTTGTTGAAGTAATTAAAGGTTTATTACTTGATGTAATAAATAGATGAATTTATAAAGTAATTAAAAAGTAATTAAGAATAATTAATTACTATATTTAAGTTGATTAATTAAAAGCAATTAAGCATGATTAATTAATTAAGGTTCATTAATTGATATGATTAATGAAAATAATTAAAGATTAATTACTTTATTGAGAGGTAATTAATCAAGGATGATTAGGATTTACTAATTGATTTAACTAATGTTAATTTAAGCAAGATTTATTTTGATGAAGGTAATTAATTTAATTAATTTTAAATTAATTAAGTGATTAGGAAATTAATTTAATTCACTTTAAATTAATTAGAGATGGAGATAGTTAATTTAATTCATTTTAAATTAATTATGTTATGGTTTGAGTTAATCATTGCTTATGAATGATTGAATGACATTGATTTTCTTGAATGCTGTGTGATCTCAGTAATGAGATAAGTATGGTTGTGTGATATGAATGCTTGGTTGAATTGTGATTATCAATTGGAATATTGATATATGGATTATCTATTATGATATGAATTATATGAATTACCTGTTATTTGATAATGTTGATTATCAATTGTGGCATGTGAATTATCTATTCTATGTATATATAGATAGTTGAATTTAATTGTTTTAAAACCTTTAAAACAACTTGGACTTAAAAGACACGCTTTGGATTTTGATGAGACCGGGATCGGGTTTCCATATTTGGATATCCGAAAACCATATCGGTTCCAAATAACGTTAGGTCGTGAATCTAAGTGGAGCTTTGTGAAGACTTGAGGTGTAAGGGCTATACGTCAGTATAACTCTGTGGGTGATTCCGTAATGAGTTTGACAGAATAGATCTTATAGATTCAAGATAGTGATTTAGAGTGCAAGGGTTATTGTCGTTAACTCCGAGGGTGATTCCAAAATGAGTGTAACGAGATAATGCCTTCGGTTTCGTTCGAACCCGGAACGAACTTGTATGGATTGAATGCTTTCACAACATCGTTAGGTGGACGATGAGCATTCTAAGTGATGTGTTCACTAAAGGTAATCGTAACCTCAAGCCTCATCAACCGGGAATGCCTAAAACAGGGGAGGTGCAGCAAAGCTTCGTGGGTCGCACCCACTGGAGAGTAAGATTTACCCCTGTCTAGAGATCCCTTTTATTTCGTCTGTGTGGCCGATTGATAGCTAGAATCGCCGGGGTTGTCTTATTCGGAACTGTTCAGTAAGGAAAGGGTCCGGCTTTGTGTTGCAGGTGAGTTAGGGTGGCTACTCGGTACGGTGATCTAGGCCACGTACTGTGACGGGCGGTACCCCAGTAGCCCTGCCATTGTATGGAATCCAAAATCCAATAAGTGCCAACGGTTTTGATTGTATTACCCACTTTTGTGGCTAGTAGCTCGAATTTAATCATGTAACAATTTCGGTTATTTCTTATTTATTTGAAAACCCTAGACACTATTATAATATCACAGAATTTCATATCAAATGTTTTGGTTAGCGTAAGGTAAAAACTTTTCCATGTTTATGTGTGGGAAGTCTTACGTGATACCTTTTCTTTCAAAGGTTTTTAAAGTTAAGCAACTTTAACCGTTTACTCACACCAGACCCATGTCTGACCCGGAGTTTGTTTTTGTTTTTCATAAACTCTTGGGTACTCAAAATTTTACGAGTAGCCAAGGGATTCAGGTTAGGATTCAGGTTAACTTTGACGAATTCTGGAGGAGCAATGGAGCAGGAGCTTCTGCGTATAGCTATAGAGTATTCCGCTGTGTGTTCTCCGAGAAGGAACTAAGATATCAGGACATGAAGAGAAGTTTCTTCTAGGAAGGAATGAAGAGGGAAGTAGGCTTATAGGTGAAGCAGCGTCTAAATTGCCAATAGATAAAGGCCAAACATCAGACGCCAAGTGAGGCACTTCAGCCATTAGATATTCCAGTACGGAAGTGGGTTTCTATTTCTATGGATTTTATAGATGGGTTGTTAAGACATAATAAAGGAAATGAAAGTATATGGGTCATAGTGGACAGGTTAAAAAAAAGTGCCCATTTCATTCCAGTTAAGTTAACTAGGACGACACATATTTTGGCTAAGTTATTTATGAAGAATGTAGTTAGATTGCATTGGATTCCTAGTAGTATAGTAAATGATAGAGATTCATTATTTACTAGTGAGTTCTGGAGAAGTCTGTAGGAAATTTTAAGAACCAAGCTCAAGATGAGTATAGCTTAAAATCTACGGACTGATAGGCAAGCAGAAAGAGTTAACAAAGACTTGGAAGACATGTTACAAGCTTGTGTGCTAGATTTTGGGGATCATGTGAAGACCATCTACACTTATTCGGATTTTCGTATAGCAACAGTTATCAAGCTAGCATAGGGATGGCACCGTTTGAAGCTTTGTATGTATGGCCATGAAATTCTCCAATTTGTTGGTTAGAGGCCAGGGATAGGTTAGTTCTTGGTCCAAATTTAGTTAGAGAAGCTGTAGAGTAGATTGAGTTGATTCAGGCTAGGATGAAGGAAGCTCAGTCTAAATAGAAGAATTATGTTGTTAGAAGATAGAAGGACATAGAATTCTCAGTAGGAGACATGTTTTCATCAAGGTATCACCGATGAAAGGTGTAATTCGATTCAAGAAATCAGGGAAATCGACACCGAGATTTGTTGGATCATTTCCTATTGTAGAGAGGATTGGGAAACTTGCTTTTGGAGTAGAGTTAAAAAACAGTTTGGCAGGAGTCCATGATGTTTTTTATGTTTCTCATCAAAGAAAGTGTATTAGAGATCGGGAGACAACTATAACACCGAAATTGTGTTAAAGAACCGTAGTAGAGCCGAACTTGACTATAGTTAGAAAGCCATTTCATATAGTCACGAGGGATGAGAAGATGCCAAGGAACGAGACTATAAGATTATTTAAAGTCCGATGGTGAGACGATGAGAGAGACTATACTTGGGAGAGTGAGAGCAAGATTAGAGACGCTTATCCTGACTTGTTTGATGGTATGTTTTACCTTTTGGATTAGTTTGTTGAATGGCTTATCGTAATTTCGAGGATGAAATTCTTTAAGGAGGGTAGTCTGTAACGACCCTAATTTTTAGTAACATTCTTTAGGATATTTAATTGGTTAAATTAAATAAAATAATTATATGATTAAGGGATTGAGATCTGTGTTAATAGAAAGGTAGTCGTGCCATATAACAAATGAACAAAAGGGGAACTAAAATGAAATAGGTTAAGGAATTAGATATGGGAAAAATAGGAATAAGTCTTACTCTTATACCCTAAACCCTTACTCACTCTCATTTTACACGTTCATTTCCACAAAGTAAAACTAAACTAGAGGCTAACCACCATTAAAGAAGATAAAGGGGAAGATAAGCAAGAATCAAGAGGAAGAAATTAATCAACTTAACTCAAGAAAAAATCTCAACTCCTTAATCACAAAGCTAAGGTGAATAATGATTACATCTCGTGTTTTTGATTTTTTTCGGTTTTAGATTAAATCCAAACTATTTTGGAAGATTTTTCCATGTTTTTTTTGTTAAAATGGATATATATGCTTTTTTGATGATTTTTGCTAATTCTTATGAATTTTATGATATATTATAATGTGAAAACTCTATTAAATGACATCCAATTGCCATGAAATTTTAGAACAAGGTAAGAAATGATATTTTAGAGATGCGTTTCAATTTTCATAATTTTCTGAATTAATGTGGATGTAATATTAATTTTCTAGTGAAGAAAAGGGTTATTTGGGTTTAAAATTAATTATGGCCAATATATTTATGTTTTCGGTCAGAAATTAATATATGTTAGAAAACATATTAAAATTGATTTATGTGAATTTTTATAGATTTTTGCTAACTGTTTTAATAAGTATATAAAATTATTTAAGGTATGCGACCTAAATGTTCTATATATTTATAAAAGGAGAAGGGGCATTTTGTAAATAATTTAATTTGTTTATTTTAGAAAATTTGGCAGTACTTTTAGAAAAGAAATTAGCGACCAATCATGTTTTGAAAAAAAGATGGGTTAGTTGAAAAGAATTGCTTTAAAATGTTAAAATTCAGTTTATACATGCTTTTTACATGTTTCACCACTTTCGACACCAACCATTCGACCAAGTACTTCCGACTCCATTCCATCGAAACCAATGCGCATGTTATCAAAGGCTTGTTACGTAGTGAATTGGGCATACGCGGAAGGTACTGAGTCGAAATAAGGGGTTCTGAAGGGTTCAAAGCCTTGCTTTGTTTTTAAATGAAAATGCGCCTGCTTTGCTTTCGAAAGGAATGCTATTGACTTGATTAGCTTAAATATTGGTCAAATTATTTAAAAGGAATGGTTTCGAAAGAGATTGCCCATTTTCTTTTATGTAAATACTTTTGAAGGGGTCGAAATCCCTTGCTGCCCTTTCCACCTTTCAAAGTAAATGGTTTCGAATGGGTTACTTTGTTTTTAAAATTTAGTCGCTTATCCAATGCTTTCGAAGGGTTAGTTTCGACACCGTCACTTCTTTACATAAGAAATCGCTTTCGGAAGAGTGCTTTCGATTTTGTTGTTTTATTACCTTTTTCGACTGAAAGTTAATCCCAAAAGGTTTCAAAAGGAATGCTTCTAATGGTTTCGAAAGATTATTCCACGTGTTTTGCGTGAACCCAAATGCTTTTAAAAGGTATGATTTTATAAAATGATTTAGCGCTTTCGAAAGGTTTAAGGTAAAGGTTTCAAAAGAGGGGTTCCCCAATGGGTTCGAAAGGTTTTAAATGGAAGGTTCCAATATTTTCAAAAGGCAATGTTTATAATGTTTTGATAAGAGGATTTCTAAGGTTTTAAAGCTTTCGAAAGAAAGGTTTTTCAATGTTTTCGAAAGATTTATTAAGAATGGTTTTGTGTTTTGGCCATTCGTCCTAAGGCTATAAAGCAAAGTGGTTACTTGGTTTTGAAAGGGGTACTTTCAAAGGTTTAGATATTTTCATCAATAAAGTTTTGTGTAAAGTATATATAACATGGGAAGGTGATTTGAGTAAATCATAGAGTATAATTTCCTTGTTTAAAGTATGATTTAAAATTTTAAATCAATTTGAGAGAATATTTTCAAGGAAAATTTTATGAATACACGACCTTAAGTAAATGACTCATATATTAGAATACCATATGGGGATTGTATGGGGTCGCGCCCTATACTTTAGCTAGTAGCCCCTAGCTAATATAGGTCTAAAATTCCAGTGGTAGGGCTTTATCACAGGCAAGACTAAAATGATGTTACACACAAAAAGGAATATATAGAGGAGAGATAGGTTAATGGTGAGCCTGCAAAACTATTAGAATTAGCTAACCCTAGGAGAACTAAGTTAGGGACAAACCGTTAAGAAGAGGAGTATCTAACAGAAGTTAGATTATTTGTTATTTTGTCTGGCAAGCCCGAGTCGGCCAAAGGTTAGTAGTTATCCGAACAAAACTATAATCTTCGGACAGATAGTCCATTTATTACCTAATTTGTATGCTTATATGATAGTGCGTTATTATTTTAACTAGTTTTGTTTGCAGGATTAAGGTTTGCAAAAGATATGTTTTGAAAGGATATTATCGAGGGGAAACTCATTCCGCTAGGTTGTGTGGTCTCACTTAGTATCAAAAAACCGAGAAGTATAATAGTATTCACACCAAGCTTTATGTCTGACTCAAAGTTTATGTTTTTCCCCTTAAATCACGGGTGCTCAAAATTAATATAAGTGGACTAAGGGTTGAGGATTTTCAGGTTTTAGTAGGTGGATGAATAAAGCTTCCGGAGACGAGCACGAGGTTGATGATAGCTATGTTTAGAAGTTGTTTTGTTTTATTTCCGTTGCGTTTTATTAAGTCTATTATGACTATTTAGTACTCTGGTCAACCAAAGGGCATATTCATATGTTGTTCTTGGCGTATTTGTGTAATAATTATATTTGATCTGAACCTGGAAAACATTTTGGGATTATGTAACTTGGATATGAAATGTTGTTTTGAAATGTAATAGAAAAGTGTTTTAATCTGTGATGTTTTTATTTCATATTCAAGTGCTTCTAATATTATGGATAACATTAGGATTACCATATTTGGTCATCGAAAGTTAATACAACGGATGGCTGCAGCATCTATAGTGCTTAGCTTTGGGCCTCCAGATGGAGGATGTTACACTTCGAAACACTTTGGTTATTATATGCAAACTCTCTATTCTAAATCATTATGTAGAAATTTCTGTTTCAACACATTTATGTACATAAACACAAAGTCATACCAGATGATAATTTTGTGAGTGAAATCCAAATTAATTTGAGCGCATTGACTAATGAATCTGTTATGCCAATTTAACCAATTGAAATTTACGATGTTATTCTTATCAATGTTGCTTATTATATTCCAACTGCATTAATCTTTCTCTTAAAGACAAATTTGTGGATGATGGATCATATCCCTTTGGGTATAACTATCAAAATCGTATTTCGATAACGTACGTGGAATCATTTAAAATTTGCGCATTATACCATATGCTAGATTCAATACGCTTAATGGTTTAATTGACAATTGAGGACTAACAATTCTCGACATTGATAAGAAACTCATAGGTTTTCTTCAATGTGTGAGATATCTATTAGACAATCTAATGCATTATGTCCATTTAGGTTTGGTTAATTTTATTTCATCCCATGTAATCAGTTTCATTTTTGGATCATATCTAAATATATCTTACTACTAATAATTTCTAAAAGAAAGTCATTCGCTACGAAGTTCCATTAAAACAGTAATTGTTTTTCAATGCAACGAAATAGGTATTCATAAACACTTTACGAATTACCTTATATATAATTGATTTAGTTTTAGCTAACGATACTTATGTTCAAAACATAAATTGGTCATCCAATGATGATAGTTTTAAAACTCCTTTTGGGATTATCCATATAAGATCCCTCATGTATAATTATTACGTATAGTATTACGACTCGCACAATCTGCCAACTCCATAACCTAGGATATGTTGGGATTCCTAATAAACTCTTCTCTTGTATGGTTTTACAAACTATATTTTAGATGAAATTAATTTTAACCTTGTGTAATACTCTTAAGTACACAACCTAACATTAAGAAGTTAACTAAATCCATCATATTTAATCGTACTTTGTTCAGCATAGTTCGATTACTCCTTATCGATATATCATTATGTATCATAGGGATGAGCGATTTTTGAGATTGAACCTTTATTCATTTTAGGGTATATTCGGAACTCTTTCCAATATACTTGCATATTCGATCAAATCGTATCAATTTTATTTTCTATTACATGTTATTTTATTTACTTCCATTTTATACTCTATGAGATTATCATAGACATACCACATGTGTAACAAATACACATGTTCCTGTCTATGATAACTCATCGATAAACATAACAAAGTACGTGGAAACATTTTTGTATTGATAGACTAACAATTTCATAAATCTATATGTATTAATCCGAAGAGTTCATTAACTCTTATGTAGCTCCCACTTAATTGGTGTTTTTCCGCTTATTTTTTGAGATATAATTCGCTAGTACCATATGATTAATATATAATCAAAGAATTATTTCTCCAAACCATGGCTTAGAGTATTACTCCAAAAAAACTACAAATAAATTTGGATACTTCTGTATATTCCAAGGCCAAAAATACCATTATTATAATTTTATTTTATAATAAATATTCATAACGTTCATGCTGAAATAAAACTTTTCCTGTTTTTTACCCAATATAGAAAAACAGTTTTATTTCATAAATAGTGCTTGGTATATTCTACAAAAATAATTTCCATAACTTGATGCAACTAATAAGTGATATATTGTAACGACCCAATTTTCCGTACAGTTTAAGCGAACAGTCAACCACACACGATCCACTCAAATTGAATGTAAAGGTGGATAGTTAGGGGAAAGAAAGAAGAAAGAAGACAAGGAGAAACTGAACAAAACAGAATTTTCACATCGGAATGAATAATCTATAATATACAACAAATCGTTAAATAGAAACAAACTATAAGATATGAACATACAGACATCAATAGGAATATACTAACCTATTTCAGTCCGGACAGTTATAACAGCATGTCCTCATAATTACTGATGAGTACAACAATGAATGTAGAGAAAAAATAACCACATACGTGAATATGTCTTTAGGCCTCCTGCTCATCTCTTGAAGCTCCAAACCATCAAAACTAAATCTGTAATATGTTCGGTCTGGCCCAAGCATTATAATAAAATATCATCTGAGTCAGTTTAGAAAACCATCTTAAGTAATCATAAAGGCCCGTATTGGAGATTGGATTCCATACTATGACAAGTTATGGAACTAGCTTCCGATGGTACATCCCTAGACAAAATGCACCGGGGTTTGACAAGAACATCTTGTACCCATACCACACAAGACCATCCTACCACTTAACTAGTAGTATTGAATATGATCACCCCATTTTAGGCCCAAAGCATACATGAGTAGATAGTAATCGATCAAGATTTGGAATGACCATACCTTGACGGGAGCGACTCACTTGGCCCTGCTTCATGGCCGATTTTTGTCATTTCCCAGTTAACGAGGATTGAGGCTACATTTTACCTTTATATAGTACTTCCCACATGGTGTGCTAACACTTCTCTCCAAGAAACGACGCAACGCCAGCATTCATCTATACCAGTTCGTTCTAGGACTGAACTGAAACTGAAGGCACTACTCTTACTGCATCCATTTTGGAATCACCCTTAGGATTAGCAGCAAGTATCCCTTGCACTTTAAAGAGCTCCGTCCTCGATTCTATCATCTTTAAGATGTCTTTACTTTGAAAAGCTTGAGTTGGATCTAAGTGGTTTTCAAATAATATATCTGATCTCAATCTCTTCGAATCAGCAATCAATAGTTCTCGGTAAACTCAACCTAGTTCTTTAGGAAATAAACAATCAAAGATAAGAGCGAAGATCACCTCCTAACTGTTAGTGGGCGGATTTCCTTATCATTGCCCTTGGAGAACAAAACAAGATTTATATGTGTAGTATAGCATCAGCGAAGATGACTGTACCATATAACTCATGTGTTTCTCCTAGATATTTCTAAAGTTATGTTTCGGTTTATATTTGATTATCGTTATTTAGCTATCAACAACACTCATCCAAATTAGGGATTAAACTACATAGGGAAAACCAACATTTGGTTAAGCACATAAGTTACCACTAGCTTCTTTTATAAATCTTTTCATTAATAAAAAATCATTTTTTAAATTACTTGTATGTAAATACCTTTACAAACATATACCTACAAACCCCTATATTTTAAATACTTGGAAAAATATGCATATAATAATCTCAACGGTACAAGTATATTCTTAGAATGGAGGAAGATTCCCTTTTCATAGAACTCTAGAACCGTTTATTAATTATTTTATAAATCTCTAAAACCCATTTATAAACTATCTTATAAATCTCAAAACATTTATAAACTCTTTTTATATATTTCTAAAAATCTTTTATCAACCCTTTATAAGTCTCTAAAATCATTTATAAACTATTTATAAATTTTTGAAAACATTTATAACTCTTTATAAATTATTTCTCAAGTTTTTTACAAACTCTTTATAAATCCATAAAACTCAT
The DNA here is from genome assembly GCA_030765085.1 of Allium cepa. NCBI lineage: Eukaryota > Viridiplantae > Streptophyta > Magnoliopsida > Asparagales > Amaryllidaceae > Allium > Allium cepa. Next base: position 175,012,012 of record CM060932.1, read on the forward strand.
TATAGAACTCTTCCAGTAAATCTATAAACCCATTTTTGAAATTCGTTTATAAATATCTAATCATATATAAAACTCCTTTACCTTATAAATAATCTTCCCTTGAGTCTTCAAACCATTTTATAAAACTCCTCTAATAAAACCCATGTCCATTTATAAAACCCTATTTATAGGTCTCGAAAACATTTGTGAATAAATAAAAATCATTTTCTTCAAACACTATTGTATAATAATTATTATTTACAACAAACATTAAGTAAATAATAATTATCAACTTCAAAACATTTTAAACTAATAATTAATAATTTCTAATACATCATTAAATAAATCCTTATTATTAATATTAAGCTATATTAACTAGTCTAACTTCTCAAAATATTGATAAATAACTTTAAAACAATATTAGGTATAAATAAATAACTCTAAACAATATTAAATATAAAAAATAATCTTAAAAAAGTATTAAATATAACAAAATAATCTTAAAATATATTAATACAAATAAATATTTAAAACGGTATATTTCTAACAATCCCGAATTCAGATTTTAAATCATTCTCCATCTCAAAGACCAAATCCCACCCAAATGGCAATTTATAGTATTCCAAAATACTAATTTGAGACCAATAGTCACCCGACGCTTGACCTGTAACAACCAGGTATTTTCAACCATTCGCATCCACACATGTCGGACTTGAATTGCTCAAAATACCGCGTTGTAAATAAAATTTGGCAAATCTTAGAATATATAATAAATAAAATCACAGATCACAGACGCAGTGTAATAATAGTGCAGTGGAAGTAAAAGAAATAGTAGTTCATGAAGCTACTATGTAGTATATCAGAGTTACATAAGATACAACAGAAGAAATAAAGTACAAAAGAGGTCTCAAGATAATAACCAAGTACAAAATGAATACGACACTGGGATCAACAGGATAACAGGAAGTGAAACAGATAAAACTGGACAAGCAGATAATCTCCAGCGATTCCAATCTCCAAAATGTGGAAATCCAAATCTATGAATACTCAGGCTGACCCGAGCGTAAATAAAAATACAAACACTCGAGTCAGGACATACGTACTTATAAAATGTAAACCAACTCAAGTGAACTGTAGTAAAAGTGCAAGTAACTTAAAGGGTGCTTGGGATTTCCCATCCTCCAAGGATCCATTAAACTATTTACTATATAGTTATTGCGCCATTATAATAATGTCTATCAGTAAAATAAACTTACTTTAAAATAGCGTAAAGGAGTGACCCAATATTCCCCTTAACACAAACAATGCCAATAGTCTACACATTACCTGCATATCTCCTGATCGGGAGACTACGAGAAGATACTGCATAGGTACGACACAAAAAGAAACTCGTAGTAAAGGCTCGATATGGTAAATGACATGGCATACAAGGCAATGCTAGGGTAGATATACCAATTACGACACTCGGGCCAGTGGTAACGCAGCAACCATATACGCCCATTCTGGAATCTCCATCGCGTACACGGTTGTCAAAGCGGTTTTCGGTATCGACAGAGAGTATCCCATATCTGATCCCGGTCTCTTTGCCAAACAATCGTTATTATAACCCGTGGTTATGACTTTTAAAAATAATACTTTTATACTTCAAAATAAAATATCATTTCAAATCCAAATCTTAATCAAAATAAAGATTAGATCATTTCCAAACCATTTCAATATACCAACATACCATATCTTTCAAATACAAATATTTATCAAAATAAATATCAAGTCATTTCCAACCATTTCAATATACCAACATACCATATCTTTCAAATACAAATATTTATCAAAATAAATATCAAGTCATTTCCAACCATTTCAATATATTAAATTATCATATCCTTTCAAAACTTCCTTTTAAATCATTTTAATACATTGAAATATCTTGTCGTTCAGAACTTCATCTTCAAATCGTTTTAATATCAAAATATCATATCTTTCAAAACTTTATTTTCAAATCATTTTAATATCAAAATATCATATCTTTCAAAACTTCGTTTCAAATCATTTTAATATCAAAATATCATATCTTTCAAAACTTCATTTTCAAATCATCATATAAGTTCAAATCCAAATATTCAACTTTAAATATCTTCTAAACTCAAGATAACATTCATTTATTATCCTTTCAAATCACCTTTAAATAGTTTATATTCCAATTAAATTAACTCATTTAAACAATTTGAAAGTGGAGTTATTATACTTTCAAATTAAGTATTCAATTCCAAAAATAATAAACTTCAATTTAAACCATTTTAACATTATAAAAATTATATTTTAACATTCAAACATGTTTATTAACATACCTTTAACATATGATTTTAATAAAGTAACCTTTACAGAAAAATCCACTTTTTTCAATGATTTTAATATCAAAATATCATATCTTTCAAAACATTATTTTCAAATCATTTTAATATCAAAATATCATATCTTTCAAAACTTCATTTCAAATCATTTTAATATCAAAATATCATATCTTTCGAAACTTCATTTTCAAATCATAATATAAGTTTAAATCCAAATATTCAACTTTAAATATCTTCTAAATTCAAGATAACATTCATTTATTATCCTTTCAAATCACCTTTAAATAGTTTATATTCCAATTAAATTAACTAATTTAAACCATTTAAAAGTGGAGTTATTATAGTTTCAAATTAAGTATTCAATTTCCAAAAATAATAAACTTCAATTTAAACCATTTAAACAATATAAAAATTATATTTTAACATTCAAACATGTTTATTAACATACCTTTAACATATTATTTTTATAAAGTAACCTTTACAGAAAAATCCACTTTTTTCAATATTTCAGTTAACAAATTCAAGTGTACAATTTTCCCATTTTTACATTTGACACCGTATTAACACTTGCATTTTCAAATTTCCATTTCACAAATTAAACTAAATTTCCAATTTATTTAATTAACTTAAACCTTTAGAAAAACCAAATTCCACATTTCCAAATCAAGTTGTATTTTAAAATTTCACTTTTAAGCATTCATTTACTTAACCATTTTAATTCATAGAAAATTCAATAATACTTTATTAAATCGTTTAAATTCAAATTTAAATCAAATTATCATATTTACCATTTTCCAAATAAGAATAAATTTCCATTTTATTTATATAAGTTAAATATCATTTTTAGCCAAAATTCCAAATTTTCAAACTTAAGTTATATTTCAATAATCCAATTTAACAATTCATTAATTACATTTTTAACTCATAGAAAAATCATAATTTCTTTATTTTAAAGCATTTCAAAATCTATTTGAATCAAATTCGTAAATTAATATTTTTAAAATACTTAAAAATATCCTAAACACTTTATAAAATAACCACGGGCCTGTATATAGTTTTCTAATCTAGGTCAAGTGATACGGATATATATCATTTCAATCCGCAGTTTACAAAGAAAAATCTAGGTTCTATCGTTTAAACCCACAATCCCAATTTAAAGAATAATAAATAAAAAACCGTTCAGGCCTATCATTTCAGCCCATAACGATTTTTTCCCTATTCTAAAGTCCGTTCGGGTATGTATCATTTCAACCCATAGTGATTCTAATTTACAGGGAACTTGCGGTGTGATAAACTGATATAAATAACAGAAAAACATGATATAACAGTAACAGATGATATGACATGAAATTTAACAGGTTGAGCATCATAAATAAATAATCACATGGCAATTATAACATCATATATTTTTCTACACATTCAGTTGTTGTTGTTTCACAACTGCATAAGTATAAATGTCGTGTGAGCTTTACTCACCTATATAGCTGGAGATTGCAATATAAATGACACAACGGAATTAAAAGCACAATGATAAGGCTACGGATTTGAGTGGAGAGCGAGGTCCAAGCTATAGATCTTGTGTTACAACCCAAAACAAAACAAAATAAATTTATAAATTTCAACACAACATTGAAATGAAATAACTTTGGAATGAAAACAAATAGGAATGCAACGATTTTTGCCTTGCTTTCCACAACACTTTGCTCAGCCTAGGGGTAATATGGCTCAGCCATAACATGATTTGGTTCAAGTTTGGACCTAAAAGTCATGGCTACAAGGAATAGGAAGTGGTGGAGGAGTTATAATACAAGAAGGTAAGGAGGCAAGGCTTTAAAGTGGAGTTTGGTGAACTTTTTGGGCTCGGCCATGGGTAGTTTAGCTTGGCCAAGTGGTGCTAAAGGTCTGGACAGAGGATATGGTGATGTTTAGTGGTGGTAGCAAGGTGGTGGCGGCGGCTAGAGGTGGTGGCCAAGGTGATGGGTGATGGTATGTTGCAACTAGTGGTGGCTATGCATGTTTAAAGGCATTTAGCAATTATTTTGTGGAGTTTCATCATATGGTGGTGCACGGCCTGGTAAAATCAGAGGTGTAGATGGTTGATGGTGAAGAGGAGGAGGTGGTGGAGGTGATGGCAAGGCTAGCTAGTGGTGGCCGAGCAAACAAGCTAGAGAAATCATGGAAAAACATAAGAAAACAATGGAAAAAAAAGAGAAAACGAAGAGGAAAAGAGGAGCCATTACCCAAATCTTTCTAGCTGTGAAAAATGAAGTGGAGAGGAAATGCTTCACGTGAAATGAATTGAGAAACACACGGCTAAGTATAAGGTAGTGTAAGGCCAAGCAAAGCAAGTGAAAAGACAAGAAAATGAAAGGACTAGCAAATGAAAGGTCTTAAATTAAAAGCTTTTTTAAACTCTTCACATTTCCTTTTCTTCAATTCAAATAAAATAAATAAAATTTAAGTAAATGCATTTTAAAACTGAAACAAAGTAAAATTTTATAAAAATAAACAATTAAATTTAAAGAAAATAGAAAAAGAATAAAAGAAATTGCTTAAAAATTCAATCGGGGTTCAAAATTTACAATTAAAACATCACTAGCTTTGTAAAAATATCTATTTCATTTTAAAAATATTATAAAGAAATTTTTTGAAATAAAATAATTTATTTATCATATTCAAAGTGAAATAAATAATTTAATTTGGAGAAAATAGAAAATGAATTAAAGAAGTTATTTAAAATTTGGAAACAGGACATGAAAATTTACAAATAAAATATCACTAGCCTTATAAAATTTCTATATCACTTTAAAAAAAATAAGAAGTCAAATAAATAAAATAAATGAGGAACAAAATAAAGTGGGCATGAGAATAAAATAAGTTCTTAAGGAAATATAAAAATAAATAAAGAATTTCTTTAATAAATTGAAACTAGAAATTAAAAATTATAAACAGAATACAACTGACAGTGGAAAATGTCAATTGCACTTTTATAATGTTTGAAAACCAAAATATATATGTAACATGTTATTTTACCTATATAAACATAAATTAGAACATTACATGACCAAATGAAATATTATTTATATAATTTAAAATAAACAATTCTGTTAAATATAACAAATTTCACACAATAGTTAAAAGGCATAACTTTCACATTATAAATCAGATTTCAACGAAATAAAAAGCAGTGTTCTTAAAATTTTATTTACTTTCATAATAAAATATAAAATTAAAATTTTCAAACTTTTAAAATTTTAAGTTAAAAGTCAAAGTTGACCAAAATTCATTATATTTGGAAATTATTCTATTTTGTCATGTTTGGAGTTCTAATTCACAACAAAATCAAAGGTTATATTTGAAATAACAAAATTATCTAAATAAAATAAATAAAATAAAGTTAAATAAAAATTAAATTAAAATAATTGAAATATACAGTTAAAAATAAATACAAAATACAGGGTTGTTACACTCTCCCACACTCAAAACTTTTTGTCCCCGAAAAGGAATGAGGTACGGGGAAGCACAGAAAGGATAGAAATGAAATAAGATTAAGACAAGGTGACAAGAAGATTGAGATTATACCTGATGACTGTTGTTATAGCTAAGTTTAACAAGGTGGAGATGATCTTTCTGAGATCCTCCAGAATCAAGAACATAAGCACGAAAAAGGTGGATTCAAAATGAGTACCAAAGATTATCAATGATTATAGAAAGATTTCTAAACAGAAAGATTATAGAAAGATGCCTATACTAATCTATAGCAAGATAAGGATAATAAGGACAATCAAAAGATAGCTCGAAAAAAAATAAGGAAATAAGTTTGAAACCATGGAAATTTCAACTTAAATAGAAAATATTTTTTTTACACAACTTAAATAAATCTTAACTATCTCACATTTCATTATCATATCATCCAATCATCTTAAATTAACAATTTTTAAAACCATGGGTTTGAAAAATAATCATTTATTATACTCATAATGTACTTAATAAATTTAATTCTTCTTTATTCCTATAAAATTAAATTTATTCCTCTCAATCTTTATCACTTATGTTAAATATACTTACACTTATTATAACTGCTTTATTTTATTCTTAGTTCTTTTAACATCATCTTATTGTAAGTTATTCAATTACCCTTTATTATATTTACCTCTGTTTATTGTTTTATAACTAAAATTTAAGTGTATAGCATTTATTATAACCACACAAATTTTTATTTATAAAATCTTTCTGTATTGTATATTATCCAATTACATTGTTAACTTCAGCATAATTTGGGTAAGTTATATTTGAATGCAATTGTATTATACAAATGAAACTTTCCAATTGAATCATTTCATGCTTGAATATTCATACAAAATTTTTATTTTTATTTTATAATTGAAATTATTCTTTAAAATAAAATTAAAAATAAAATTTTCGATTTCCTTCAAACCATATTGAGATAAATAAATACTCATATACTATATATATACATATATTATAAATCAAGTCATATTTTTGAAATTCAAATCAATTTGATTTTCCAAAACAAAGCTGTAGCAAGACTACAGAAAGGTCTCTTCACTTCGAAACTTGAAAATGAGTGTCGATGATGCCACGGTCATCACCGAAGTTATTTTCCAGCGGCAAAGAGAAGTGCACTAATTTTAAACTTTAAAATTCCTTGGAAACAAATTTCTATTAGAAAATACTTTAAATAATATAATTTAAAACTTAAACACGAGGTTTGAAGCCATCAGAAATTAAATTCTCAATTTCTTGTTTTAAATTCATTTCAGTTCCCAAATCAATTTATAAACAACTAGTTATAAATTCATTTATAGAACAATAAATGATAAATCAAGTATTATCATTTCTAGTAATCAATTTAAACCAATTTATTAAGTTCCATAAATTTACTTATATATCAAAATTTATTTCACTAACCAAATTTTAAAATAATATTGTGTCAGTTTGTTCTGTCAAAGTGTTTTAGAAATCCTATCAATAGCGTTGATCAGACGAATCGATCGAAAACCCAAATCAACATCAACAACTCAAACAACACAATATATAAAAAAAACATAGATATACAAGTACAATTCAAAATGTTTGGAAGAATAGATTGGAAACAAAAGACAAGATGATTAAGTAACAGAGTAGGGAGATGGGTAAGCTTAAGTAAATCGCGGGCAACCTTAATCGGGTCAACCGTGACTTAAAGAATAAGATCAATGTGGATTTTCTGGGGTAAATCTACATTCGATCTCAAGAGATAGAGTTTGGAATAATAAAAGATATTAGCATCTAAACCAAGGATAGATATAAATCTCCGGTGAATCAATGCTAATTGTAAAGAAGTTTTCCCCCTTTTACAATTCAATTTGAAATTGGCGAGACCGCCGACTCACTAAAAAGATCATTCAAAGCGGAGTTATGGGATACTCCAGAATCAAAAGAAGATAAATAGTGAGGGACACGAATGGATTTTGGAACCGCAGGGAACATTCCAAAATTCAAAGGAATCGAGTCAAAAAGGAAGAGATTCAAACTCGAATGAAAGTGATTCTGTAAATACATTCACTCCATATGCTAAGTTTTGCCTAGAGCTACTAAAGCTCTGATACCAAATGTAACAACCAGGTATTTTCAACCATTCGCATCCACACATGTCGGACTTGAATTGCTCAAAATACCGCGTTGTAAATAAAATTTGGCAAATCTCAAAATATACAGTACATAAAATCACAGATCACAGACACAGAGTAATAATAGTGCAGCGGAAGTAAAAGAAATTGTAGTTCATAAAGCTACTATGTAATATATCAGAGTTACATAAGATACAACAGAAGAAATAAAGTACAAAAGAGGTCTCAAGATAATAACCAAGTACAAAATGAATACAACACTGGGATCAATAGGATAACTGGAAGTGAAACAGATAAAAATGGACAATCAGATAATCTCCAGCGATTCCAATCTCCAGAATGTGGAAATCCAAATTTGTGAATACTCAGGCTGACCTGAGCGTAAATAAAAATACAAACACTTGAGTCAGGACATACGTACTTATACAATGCAAACCACCTCAAGTGAACTGTAGTAAAAGTGCTAGTAACTTAAAGGATGCTTGGGACCGCCCATCCTCTAAGGATCCGTTAAACTATTTACTATATAGTATATTGCGCTATTATAATAATGTCTATCAGTAAAATAAACTTACTTTAAAATAGCACTAAGAAGTGACCCAATATTTCCCCTAATACAAATAATGCCAATAGTCTACACAATACCTGCATATCTCCTGATCAGGAGACTACGAGAAGATACTGCATAGGCACGACACAAATAGAAACTCATAGTAAAGGCTCGATATGGTAGGTGACACGGAACACAAGGCAATGCCAGGGTAGATATACCAATTACGACACTCGGGCTGGTGGTAACGCAGCAGCCACATACGCCCACCTCGGAACACATTCCCAAAAATCAGAGGGGCGTCTAAATAATCATAAGTAATAGTATGGTATCGAAGAAATGCGTCTGACCAGAGGAGCTACCCCTTTTGGCCCGAGACGCTCATGTTTCTGCCACCTTATGCCAACTCATGGGAGTTGGGTCCACGAAATATACCTCAAGAATGTCGCCACCATTCTACTTCATTCTGGAACCGCGTACACGGTTGTCAAAGTGGTTTTCGGCATCGACAGAGAGTATCTCATATCTGATCCCGGTCTTTTTGCCAACCAATCGTTATTATAACCCGTGGTTATAACTTTTAAAAATAATACTTTTATACTTCAAAATAAAATATCATTTCAAATCCAAATCTTAATCAAAATAAAGATTAGATGATTTCCAAACCATTTCAATATACCAACATACCATATCTTTCAAATACAAATATTTATCAAAATAAATATCAAGTCATTTCCAACCATTTCAATATACCAACATACCATATCTTTCAAATACAAATATTTATCAAAATAAATATCAAGTCATTTCCAACCATTTCAATATATTAAATTATCATATCCTTTCAAAACTTCCTTTTAAATCATTTTAATACATTGAAATATCTTGTCGTTCAGAACTTCATCTTCAAATCGTTTTAATATCAAAATATCATATCTTTCAAAACTTTATTTTCAAATCATTTTAATATCAAAATATCATATCTTTCAAAACTTCGTTTCAAATCATTTTAATATCAAAATATCATATCTTTCAAAACTTCATTTTCAAATCATCATATAAGTTCAAATCCAAATATTCAACTTTAAATATCTTCTAAACTCAAGATAACATTCATTTATTATCCTTTCAAATCACCTTTAAATAGTTTATATTCCAATTAAATTAACTCATTTAAACAATTTGAAAGTGGAGTTATTATACTTTCAAATTAAGTATTCAATTCCAAAAATAATAAACTTCAATTTAAACCATTTTAACATTATAAAAATTATATTTTAACATTCAAACATGTTTATTAACATACCTTTAACATATGATTTTAATAAAGTAACCTTTACAGAAAAATCCACTTTTTTCAATAATTTTACTTGACAAATTCAAGTGTACAATTTTCCCATTTTTACACTTGACACCTTATTAACACTTACATTTTCAAATTTTCATTTCACAAATTAAACTAAATTTCCAATTTATTTAATTAACTTAAACCTTAAAAAAACCAAATTCCACATTTCCAAATCAAGTTGTATTTTAAAATTTCACTTTTAAGCATTCATTTACTTAACCATTTTAATTCATAGAAAATTCAATAATACTTTATTAAATAGTTTAAATTCAAATTTAAATCAAATTATCAAATTTATCATTTTCCAAATAAGAATAAATTTCCATTTTATTTATATTACTTAAATATCATTTTTAACCAAAATACTAAATTTTCAAACTTAAGTTATATTTCGGTAATCCAATTTAACCATTCATTACCTACATTCTTAACTCATAGAGAAAGCATAATTTCATTATTTTAAAGCATTTCGAAATCTATTTAAATAAAATTTCATAAATTTATATTTTTAAAATACTTAAAAATATCCAAACCACTTTATGAAATAACCACGGGCCTGTATATAGTTTTCTAACCTAGGTCAAGTGATACGGATATATATCATTTCAATCCGCAGTTTACAAAGAAAAATCCAGGTTCTATCATTTCAAACCCGCAATCCCAAGTTAAAGACTAATAAATAGAAAAACCATTTAGGCCTATCATTTCAGCCCATAAAGATTTTTCTCTATTCTAAAGTCCGTTCGGGTATGTATCATTTCAACCCATAGTGATTCTAATCTACAAGGAACTTGCAGTGTGATAAACTGATATAAATTACAAAGTAGGATGATATAACACTAATAGATGATATGACATGAAATTTAATAGGTTGAACATCATATATAAATAATCACATGGCAGTTATAACATTATATGTTTTTCTATACATTCAGTTGTTGTTGTTTCACAACTGCATAAGTATAAATGTCGTGTGAGCTTTACTCACCTTTATAGCTGGAGATTGCAATACAAATGACACAACGGAATCAAAACCACAATGACAAGGCTACGGATTTGAGTGGAGAGCGAGGTCCAATCTATAGATCTTGTGTTACAACCAAAAACAAAACAAAATAAATTTATAAATTTCAACACAACATTGAAATGAAATAACTTGGGAATGAAAACAAATATGAATGCAACGACTTTTGCCTTGCTTTCCACAAGTCTTTTCTCACCCTAGGGATGATATGGCTCGGCCATAACATGGTTTTGGTTCAGCTTTGGACCTAAAAGTCATGGCTACAAGGAATAGGAAGTAGTGGAGGAGTTATAATACAAGAAGGTAAGGAGGCAAGGCTTGAAAGTGGAGTTTGGTGAACTTTTTAGGCACGGCCATGGGTAGTTTGGCTTGGCCAAGTGGTGGTGCAGGTCTAGACAGAGGAGATGGTTTTGTGTAGTGGTCGTAGTAAGGTGGTGGTGGTGGCTAGAGCTGGTGGCCAAGGTGATGGGTGAAGGTATGTTGCAACCAGCGGTGGCTATGCATGTTTAAAGGCATTTAGCAATTGTTTTGTTGAGTTTCATCAGATGGTGGTGCATGGCCTGGTCAAACCAGAGGTGTAGATGGTTTATGGTGAAGAGGAGGAGGTGGTGGAGGTGATGGCCAAGGCTAGCTAGTGGTGGTCGAACAAACAAGCGAGAGAAATCATGGCAAAACATAAGAAAACAATGGAAAAAAAAGAGAAAAGGAAGAGGAAAAGAAGAGCCATTACCCAAACCTTTCTAGCCATGAAAAATGAAGTGGATAAGAAATGTTTCACGTGAAATGAATTGAGAAACTCATGGATAAGCATAAGGTAGTGTACGGCCAAGCAAAGCAAGTGAAAAGACAAGAAAATGAAAGGACTAGCAAATGAAAGGTCTTAAGTTAAAAGCTTTTTTAAACTCTTCACATTTCCTTTTCTTTAATTCAAATAAATTAAATTAAATTTCATTAAATGCATTTTAAAACTGAAACAAAGTAAAATTTTATAAAAATAAATAATTAAATTTAAAGAAAATAGAAAAAGAATAAAAGAAATTGCTTAAAAATTCAATCAGGGTTCAAAATTTACAATTAAAACATCACTAGCTTTATAAAAATATCTACTTCATTTTAAAAATATTATAAAGCAAAATTTTGAAATAAAATAATTTATTTTCATATTCAAAGTGAAATAAATAATTTAATTTAGAGAAAATAGAAAAGAACTAAAGAAGTTATTTAAAATTTGGAAACAGGACATGAAAATTTACAAATTAAATATCACTAGCCTTATAAAATTTCTATATTACTTTAAAACATATAAGAAGTCAAATAAATAAAATAAATGAGGAACAAAATAAAGTGGGAATGAGAATAAAATAATTTTTAAGGAAATATTAAAAGAAATAAAGAATTTCTTTAATAAATTGAAACTAGAAAATAAAAATTATAAACAGAATACAACTGACAATGGAAAATGTCAATTACACTTTTAAAATGTATGAAAACCAAAATATATACACAACATGTTATTTTACCCATATAAATATAAATTAGAACATTACATGACCAAATAAAATATTATTTATATAATTTAAAATAATCAATTTTGTTAAATACAACAAATTTCACACAATAGTTAAAAAGGCATAACTTTCACATTATAAATCAGATTTCAACGAAACAAAAAGCAGTGTTCTTAAATTTTAGTTACTTTCGTAATAAAGGATAAAATTCAAATTTTCAAACTTTTAAATTTTTAAGTTAAAAGTCAAAGTTGACCAAAATTCATTATATTTGGAAATTATTCTATTTAGTCATGTTTGGATTTCTAACTCACATCAAAATCAAAGGTTATATTTGAAATAAAAAATTATCTAAATTAAATAAATAAAATAAAGTTAAATCACAATTCAATTAAAATAATTGAAATATACAATTAAAAATAATCACAAAATACTGGGTTGTTACACTCTCCCCAACTCAAAACTTTTCGTCCCCGAAAAGGAATGAGTTACGGGAAAGCACAGAAAAGATAGAAATGAAATAAGATTAAAACAAGGTGACAAGAAGATTGAGATTATACCTGATAACTATTGTTATAGGTAAGTTTAACAAGGTGGAGATGATCTTTCTAAGATCCTCCAGAATCAAGAACATAAGCAGGAAAAAGGTGGATTCAAAATGAGTACCAAAGATTATCAATGATTATAGAAAGATTTCTAAACAGAAAGATTATAGAAAGATGTCTATACCAATCTATAGCAAGATAAGGATAATAAGGACAATCAAAAGATAGCTTGAAAAACAGAATAAGGAAATAAGTTTGAAACCACGGAAATTTCAAATTAAATAGAAAATAATTTTTTTTACACAAGTTAAATAAATCTTAACTATCTCAAATTTCATTATCTTATCATCCAATCGTCTTAAATTAACAATTTTTTAAACCATGGGTTTTGAAAAATAATCATTTATTATACTCATAATGTACTTAATAAATTTAATTCTTCTCTATCCCTAATTAAAATTAAAATTACTTCTCTCAATATTTATCACTTATGTTAAATATACTTACACTTATTATAACCGCTTTATTTTATTCTTAGTTCTTTTAGCATCTTTTTATTGTAAGTTATTCAATTACCCTTTATTATATTTACCTTTGTTAATTGTTTTAAAACTTAAATTTAAGTGTATAACATTTATTATAACCACTCAAATTTTTATTTATAAAATCTTTCTGTACTGTATATTATCCAATTACATTGTTAGCTTCTGTATAATTTAGGTAAGTTATATTTGAATGCAATTGTATTATACAAATTAAACTTTCCAATTGAATCATTTCATGCTTGAATATTCATCCAACATTTTGATTTTTTTTATAATTGAAATTATTCTTTAAAATAAAATTTAAGGATTAAATTTTCGATTTCCTTCAAACCATTTTAAGATAAATAAATACACATATACTATATATATATATATATTATAAATCAAGTCATATATTTGAAATTCAAATCAATTTGATTTTCCAAAACAAAGCTGTAGCAAGACTACAGAGCGGGCTCTTTATTTCGAAACTTGAAAATGAATGTCGATGATGCCACGGTCATCACCGTAGTTATTTTCCAGCGACAAAGAGAAGAGCACTAATTTTAAACTTTAAAATTCCATGGAAACAAATTTCTATTAGAAAGTACTTTAAATAATATACTTTAAAACTTAAACACGAGGTTTGAAACCATCGGAAATTAAATTCTCAATTTCTTGTTTTAAATTCATTTTAGTTCCCAAATCAATTTATAAACAACTAGTTATAAATTCATTTATAGAACAGTAAATGATAAATCAAGTATTATCATTTCAAATAATCAATTTAAACCAATTTATTAAGTTCCATAAAGTTACTTATATATCAAAATTTATTTCACTAACCAAATTTTAAAATAATATTGTGTCAGTTTTTTCTGTCAAAGTGTTTTAGAAATCCTATCGATAGCGTTGATCAGACGAATCGATCGAAAACCCAAATCAACATCAACAGCTCAAACAACACAATATATAAAACAAAACATAGATATACAAGTACAATTCAAAATGTTTGGAAGAATAGGTTGGAAACAAAAGACAAGATGATTAATTAACAGAGTAGGTAGATGGGTAAGCTTAAGTAAATCGCGGGCAACCTTAATCGGGTCAACCGTGACTTAAAGAATAAGATTAATGTGGATTTTTCTGGGGTAAATCTACATTCGATCTCAAGAGATATAGTTTGGAATAACAAAAGATATTAGCATCTAAACCAAGGATAGATATAAATCTCTGGTGAATAGATGCTAATTGTAAAGGAGTTTTCCCCCCTTTACAATTCAATTTGAAATAGGCGAGGCCACCGACTCACTAAAAAGATCATTCAAAGCAGAGTTGTGGGATACTCCAGAATCAAAAGTAGATAAATAGTGAGGGACACGAATAGATGTTGGAACCGCAGGGAACGTTCCAAAATTCAAAGGAATCGAGTCAAAAAGGAAGAGATTCAAACTCGAATGAAAGTGATTCTGTAAATAAATTCACTCCATATGCTGAGTTTTACCAAGAGCTACCAAAGCTCTTATAACAAATGTAATAACCAGGTATTTTCAACCATTCGCATCCACAAATGTCGGACTTGAATTGCTCAAAATACCGTGTTGTTAATAAAATTTGGCAAATCTCAGAATATACAGTAAATAAAATCACAGATCACAGACACAGAGTAATAATAATGCAGCGGAAGTAAAAGAAATAGTAGTTCATGAAGCTACTATATAATATATCAGAGTTACATAAGATACAACAGAAGAAATAAAGTACAAAAGAGGTCTCAAGATAATAACCAAGTACAAAATGAATACAACACTGGGATCAACAGGATAACTGGAAGTGAAAAAGATAAAACTTGATAATCAGATAATCTCCAGCGATTCCAATCTCCAGAATGTGGAAATCCAAATCTGTGAATACTCAGGCTGACCCGAGCATAAATAAAAATACAAACAATCGAGTCAGGACATACGTACTTATACAATGTAAACAAACTCAAGTGAACTGTAGTAAAAGTGCAAGTAACTTAAAGAATGCTTGGGACCGCCCATCCTCTAAGGATCCGCTAAACTATTTACTATATAGTATATTGCGCTATTATAATAGTGTCTATCAGTAAAATAAACTTACTTTAAAATAGTATTAAGAAGTGACCCAATATTCCCCTTAACACAAATAATGCCAATAGTCTACACAATACCTGCATATCTCCTGATCGGGAGACTACAAGAAAATACTGCATATATACGACACAACTAGAAACTCGTAGTAAAGGCTCGATATGGTAGGTGACACGGCACACAACACAATGCCAGGGTAGATATACCAATTACGACACTCGGGCTGGTGGTAACGCAGCAGCCGTATACGCCCACCTCAGAACACATTCCCAAAAATCGGAGGGGCGCCCAAACAATCACAAGTAATAGTATGGTATCGAAGAAATGCGTCCGACCAGAGGAGCTACCCCTTTTGGCCCGGGACCACTCCTGTTTCTGCCACCTTATTCCAACTCACGGGAGTTGGGTCCACGAAATATGCCTCAAGAATGTCGCCACCATCCTACTTCATTCTGGAATCTCCACCGCGTACACGGTTGTGAAAGTGGTTTTTAGTATTGACAGAGAGTATGCCCATATCCGATCTCAATCTCTTTGCCAACCAATCGTTATTATAACCTGTGGTTATAACTTTTAAAAATAATACTTTTATACTTCAAAATAAAATATCATTTCAAATCCAAATCTTTATCAAAATAAAGATTAAATCATTTCCAAACCATTTCAATATACCAACATACCATATCTTTCAAATACAAATATTTATCAAAATAAATATCAAGTTATTTCCAACCATTTCAATATACCAACATACCATATCTTTCAAATACAAATATTTATCAAAATAAATACCAAGTCATTTCCAACCATTTCTGTGATGTCCCGGAAATATAGGCAATAATTATTTAATAATTTCATTAATAATTATTTTAAAATGTGAAATATTGATTTAATAATCTAATTCAAACAGGAATTTTCTTTTGAAGATTAATAATTATTTAATTTGTCAAATGATATTCTTTTCAAAATTATAATAATAATAATTTAAATTGAGAATCTGACTATTTTCAAAGGTTAAAAATATTTAAATGATAAATTCATCTTTCTAAACTGATATAAAAATATTTATTTATAATGTATATATGTGTATACATTGTAAATAGAAGATTTGATTTTAATTTAAATTTAGATTTAATAAGAATATTTTCAAATTTATTATATATAAATGTATAATTTGTAAATTGATTTGAATTAGTATTGAAAACTTTTCAAAGGTAAATTTAAAAGTTTTTCTTATACCTTCTAAGAAATATAAATAAATATTTATTTTGTTTATAAGAACATAATAGTTTGTTTAAAAATAAATATAATTTAAATTTTGTACTATAATAAAAGTTTATTTTGTTTTTTTTAAAGAAAATAGTTTTTCTTTGAAATAAATTTAATTCATTCACATTAAAATATAGTATTTTGATTTAAAACTCTTGAATAGAATAAATTCAACATTATTATTTTTAAATTCTTCTCTTTTGAAAATTGGTTTTAAAGGAATATTATTTTAAAAATAATTCAACAAACATTAAAATGTATAGTTTTAAAAGAAGTTTATAAGTAGGCATGTATTCATTTTCAAGGCTAATGTTAATAAATAATTAAAACATGCTAAAATAAATTAGAAATGGTTTAAGATAAATTTAAATACATTTACAAATTTAGAATTTCTTTTTATATTAGAAATGTATATGTGTTAAATTCTTAAACTATAAAGAAGACACTTGTAAATTTATCTACATCTAAATATAACAAGTGGCAAGCTAATTTATTTTTGAAATTTAATTATATTGATAAGAAAACTTAGCAAAAGCATTTGATTAAAACATTTTCTTCAAAATGAAACCTGAAAATCAGATTTCAGTAAATCAAAAACCTAAAACAAAATGCATGTTAAAATCTGCAAACCAATCTTCAAATCAAATTCTACAAAACAAACTTCATATCTGCAAAGCCAATTCTATTCAAAATTTGCAACTCTCAACATCAAACTAGAGTGCAACTTCAATTTAAAATCTGAGCAAAGAAGAATGGGGTCTGCATGCATTTAAGACCAGAATCAACAATCAAGATTAGAAAAGAAAATTCAACTAGCAAATGCAAGCCCAGGTTCAACATGCAGTTTCAACAGTTCCTGGGAAATGAATATACATCTAGTTTGATTTCTGTATCTTCAAATTAATAGGTGAGTAAACCTTTATTTTTAAAAACAGTTTCTCTTTTAAAAGAAATGCTTAAGCAAGAATAAGAAATAAAGACTAACGCATACTGTTTCTAAAAGAATTAAACTGCAATGCCTTTATTTGGTGAATAACTTCACAATTTAAAGGTTTAAGTTTCTGTGCATGTGAAATTGGTAGAAATATGTATGTTGTGTGATTTCATATTGATAAATATTCTGTGTATATATATATGTGTGTGTGTGTGTGTGTGTGTGTGTGTGTGTATTTATGGTTTGCTGTTACAGGTATCTTATTACCTGATTCTATTTTAGAAACTAAACCTTTAAATGGGAATAAAAACATGACCTCCTGAATTGATTCTCTATTTGTATTTGTTATGAAAATGAGGGTTGTTTGTTTAGTATAGATTGAGCTTATAAATCATAATTAAGATTAAATTTGAGATCTGTTTCACTGTAAACTATAAGGGGCAGTTAACATAAAAAAAATCAATCAAGAATCTTAAACTTCTAAAATCATTGAAACAAGTTTATAACCTGAATACATGAATGAAATCATGATTTCTGAAACAAAATTCCATTTTTTTTAAATTAACTGTGGAATTAGCATTCTGTTTTGAACATAATTAGGAGTTTAGGAATTTTCTGTTAAGCTAGTGGATTTTAGGTGTTAAGATGCTTCATGTTAGTGGAGTATTGATGTAAGAATGGAGAATATTTGGTGATAGATGATCAGAGAGAGAGGAGATGGGGATTGGGGTTTTCCAGGTTTCAAAACCCTTGTCTTTAGGTGTTGTAGTTCTTAGTTCTTCACATGCTCTCTGTTGCTTCGAGTAATTTGAGGCTTTGGGAAGTTGCAGAGGGGACTTAGAGGGAGGGTTTGCCGGAATTGCAGCGATGATGATGGTCGGAGGCAAGCTAATGGGCTGTTGACAGGTTTGGACTTAGGGTGTAGATGATTTTCCAGGTTTTCAATTGGTTTCTCAAAAAAAAAAAAACTTGAATTCGAGCTACAGTAGGATGTTGATGGTCTTAAATTTGTAAGGTGATGGTCAGTGACTTGTAGGAGTGGGTTAGCGTGGCAGGAGTTGGCCAAGGTGACGGTGCATATGCACCCTACAGGCTGGGTGTCTGGTGATCACTGTTGGGTTATTCTGTGTTTTTGCCTCGTGTAGTTCTCAGGTAAAACTTGCAGTAACTCGGAGCAGGCAGCTTAAGAACTCGAAGTAAATAGAGGGGTTGCTCGGGTATATGATTACAGGTTTAAAACCTGCAGTTTTTTTGAATTTGAATGAAATTCAAATTTTAGTGCAAGAGTTTGATTTTAGTGGAAGTTGAAACTGAATTCAAATGAAATTTTGAATTCAAAGTTTTAAAAAAAAATGAAAATCTTAAATTTAAACAAGATTTAAATTTAGTTTTAAATCAAGTTTAAAAACAGTTTCAGGTTTATCTTTAAAACCCAGATTTTTAATTCAAACAGTTTTTGTAAGTTTTTAAATTTTGAACAGATTTAAATGTTTAAGCAATATTTAAATTTGTTTTTGAAATCAAGTTAAAAAGTTTTCAAGTTACTTTGGAAACCAGTTTTGATCTCAAAACAGTTTGTAAATTTAAAAAAAAATATGAATGAGCATATTCAAATGTTTAAAAGTAGATTTGAAAATGAAATTTTATTTCAAGTAAGTTTTAAAACTTGAAATAATTTAGTTCCTTTAGTATTGAATTAAAATATGAAGTGTTAATTTTAATTTGAAAGTTGAAATAATCAATTTATTTTCAAAGATTAATTTATTTTAATCAAGTAATTTTGTTTTAAACCTTTCTTTTATATTTAAGTAATGTTCTTTAACATTTATTTTATTTTAAGATTTATATTTATTTAAATTTAGATTATAATGTTTAAATAGTTAAACATTTTTAAATTTTTAAATGGAATTTGAATTTAATTTAGAAATGTATTGTTTTAATACATTTTGAATGTAAATGGATAATTAAGGATTTACTTAATTATTTGATTTTAAATAATGGTTTAGATTAATTTATTAATTAGAAATGATTTATTAATAATTAATCTAATTCAAATTTTCTTAAGTATGTAATTATTGAAAATGTTGTTAATTAATAAAAATAATTATCTAAGGACAATTAAGTAATTAAATAATGTAATTAATTTTGATATTTAACTAGATTAATCAATTGAATATAATTAATTGTAATTTGTTAAGTATAATTAATTGTTAAAGTAATTAATGAATTAATTACTTATTGTAATTAATTATGATGTGTGATTTAATTAAGTTAATTAATTTAGTTTAATTAATTTTAATAAATCATTTGATGATTTTAAAAGAGAAATTACTAATGTAATTAATGGAGCAGGATTACTTAGAGAAGTAATAATGATAATTACTGGAATGTAATGAGTATATTGGATAATTACTTTTGGAATTAATTAAGGAATTAATAAATGATTAATTATTGGATAATTAATTTATAAATAAGTAACTAAAGATAGTTAATTACTAAATTGAATATTAATCAAGGTGATTAATAATTAGATTAATTACTAAATGTAATTGATTTTAATTAAATAATTTATTTAAATATTAGAGATCATTAATTATTATAATTAATGATGTAATTAAGGATTGTTTAATTAAGTAATAATTAATAATTAACTGATTAATTAATTGTAATTAATTAAGGATAAATGTAATTAATTATAATTAATTAATAAATGAGTAATTAAATGTTAATTACTTATGATTAAGGTTAATTAATTTATGAAATTAATTTAATACTAATTACTTATTGTAATTAGTGAATGATTAATCAAAGATGTTTAATCAAGTTTAATACTTAGGAAGTGATTAATTAACTGGGTTAATTAATTAATGGATATTAAGCAGGATTTAAATGTGGTAATTAATTTAATTTATTTTAAATTAATTAGAGATGGTTGTAGTTAATTTAACTCATTTTAAATTAATTATAATTGATGGTTAATAAATCATTGCTTATGGATGCTATTGATTGAATGGTTGTGATCTCAGTAGTGAGATTAGTTGTATCTATATGATATGGATGATTGGTTTATGTATGATGGTTTGTGATGGATTATTTGGTTGTGATGATACAGATTATCTGCTTATGATATGAATGTGATTATCTATTGTGATATGTAGCTTATTTATCTATGTGAATTAGATAATAATGAAATAAGTTATTTGTTTAAAACCCTTAAGTACAACTTGGACATTAAGATGGCGTTTGGTTTCGATGAGACCGAGATCGGGTTTCCATATTTGGATATCCGAAAACCACATCGATTCCAATTAAACGTTAGGTCGTTAATCCAAGTGGAGCAAGTGAAGACTCAAGGTGTAAGGGCTATACGTCAGTATAACTCTGTGGGTGATTCCGTAATGAGTTTGACGGAATAGTACTTATAGGTTCAAGATGGAGATTTAGAGTGCAAGGGTTATCGTCGTTAACTCTGAGGGTGATTCCAATACGAGTGTAACGAGATAATGCCTTCGGTTTCGTTTGAACCCGGAACGAACTTGTATGGATTGAATGCTTTCAGAACATCGTCAGGTGGACGATGAGCATTCTAAGATTGATATGTCCTATAAAGGTAATCGTAACCTCAAGCCTCATCAACCGGGAATGGCTAAAACAGGGGAGGTGCAGCAAGGCTTCGTGGGTAGCCCCCACTGGAGAGCAAGATTTATCCCTGTCTAGAAGTCCCTTTATATTCGGTTGTGTGGCAGTTGGCGACGGCCAATCTGCGGGGTGGTCTTGTTCGGAACTGTTCAGTAAGGAATGGTTCCGGCTTTTTGTTGCAGGGGAGCGGGCGTACTCCTCGGTACGGTGATCTAGGCCACGTACTATGACGGGCGGTACCCTAGTAGCCCTGCCATTTTATGGAATCCAAAATCCAATAAGTGCCTGTACGGTTTTGATTGTGCCCAACTATGTTGGAACGTGAGATGTAAGCATTCCAGCTATTTCTGTATTTTATTTTGAAAACCCTAGACACTATTATAATATCACTGGATTTCCTATCAAATGTTTTGGTTAGCGTAAGGTAAAAACTTTTCCATGTTTATGTGTGGGAAGTCTTACGTGATACCTTTTGTTTCAAAGGATTTTCTAATGTTAAGCAACTTTTATCCCCGTTTACTCACACCAAACCCATGTCTAACCTGAGTGTTTATTTTCTGTTTTATTAAACTCTTCGGTACTCATATTATGTATGAGTAGTCAAGTGATTCAGGATTGCTTTGACGAGTTTTAATGGAGGAGATAATGGAGCAGGAGGCTTCAGCGTGTAGATATACTTAGTGGTTCCGCTGTGTTGAGATGTATCTATTTCTCTGATGTACTTCAATTGTAATTGCTAGACAGATGTTTATAACTGTCTAGTTTGTGTTGTATTAGCTGTATTACTCTGATGTATATGATACTATGTAAAGTTTAATGTGATATAATATAATTTATTCGTCCCGCTGTGAGATTTTGATGTTGTCTGTTCTTTCTTTCCTTTCTTTTCTCTTTTCTATCCCTTTCTTTCTTCTTAGCGATGCGACTTTATAGAGTTTGGAAGTTGGGTCGTTACAATTTCAATATGTTAAATTATCATATCCTTTCAAAACTTATTATCAAATCATTTTAATATCAAAATATCGTATCTTTCAAAACTTTATTTTCAAATCATTTTAATATCAAAATATCATATCTTTCAAAACTTCATTTCAAATCATTTTTATATCAAAATATCATATCATTCAAAACTTCATTTTCAAATCATTATATTAGTTCAAATCCAAATATTCAACTTTAAATATCTTCTAAATTCAAGATAACATTCATTTATTATCCTTTCAAATCACCTTTAAATAGTTTATATTCCAATTAAATTAACTCATTTAAACCATTTAAAAGTGGAGTTAATTCAATTTCCAAAAATAATAAACTTCAATTTAAACCATGTAAACATTATAAAAATTATATTTTAACATTCAAACATGTTTATTAACATACCTTTAACATATGATTATTGTAAAGTAACCTTTACAGAAAAATCCACTTTTTTTCAATAATTTCACTTAACAAATTCAAGTGTACAATTTTTACATTTTTACATTTGGCACCTTATTAACACTTAACATTTTCAAATTTCCATTTCACAAATTAAACTAAATTTCCAATTTATTTAATTAACTTAAACCTTTAAAAAAACCAAATTCCACATTTCCAAATCAAGTTGTATTTTAAAATTTTACTTTTAAGCATTCATTTGCTTAACCATTTTAATTCATAGAAAAATAAATAATACTTTTTTAAATCATTTAAATTCAAATTTAAATCAAATTATCAAATTTACCACTTTCCAAATAAGAATAAATTTCCATTTTATTTGTATAACTTAAATATCATTTTTAACCAAAATTCCAAATTTTCAACCTTAACTTATATTTCAATAATCCAATTTAACCATTCATTGGTTACATTTTTAACTCATAGAAAAATCATAATTTCTTTATTTTAAAGAATTTCAAAATCTATTTAAATCAAATTTCATAAATTTATATTTTTAAAATACTTAAAAATATCCAAAACACTTTATAATAACCACGGGCATGTATATAGTTTTCTAACCTAGGTCAAGTGATACGGATATATATCATTTCAATCCGCGGTTTGCAAAGAAAAGTCCGGGTTCTATCATTTCAAACCCGCAATCCCAAGTTAAAGAATAATAAGTAAAAAACCGTTGAGGCCTATCATTTCATTCCATAACGATTTTTCCCTATTCTAAAGTCCGTTCGGGTATGTATCATTTCAACCTATAGTGATTCTAATCTACAAGGAACTTGCAGTGTGATAAACTGATATAAATAACAGAATAACATGATATAACAGTAACAGATGATATGACATGAAATTTAACGGGTTGAACATCATATATAAATAATCACATGGAAGTTATAACATCATATATTTTTCTACACATTCAGTTGTTGTTGTTTCACAACTGCATAAGTATAAATGTCGTGTGAGCTTTACTCACCTTTATAGCTGGAGATTGCAATACAAATGACATAACGGAATCAAAAGCACAATGACAAGGCTACAGATTTGAGTGGAGAGCAAGATCCAAGCTATAGATCTTGTGTTACAACCCAAAACGAAACAAAATAAATTTATAAATTTCAATACAACATTGAAATGAAATTACTTTGGAATGAAAACAAATATGAATGCAACGACTTTTTCCTTGTTTTCCACAACTCTTTGCTCAGCCTAGGGGTGATATGGCTCAGCCATAACACGGTTTTGGTTTAGGTTTGGACCTGAAAGTCATGGCTACAAGGAATAGGAAGTGGTGGAGGAGTTATAATACAAGAAGGTAAGGAGGCAAGGCTTTAAAGTGGAGTTTGGTGAACTTTTTGGGCTCGGCCATGGGTAATTTGTCTTGGATAAGTGGTGCCACAAGTCTGGACAGAGGAGATGGTGATGTGTAGTGGTGGTAGCAAGGTGATGGTGGCGGTTAGAGGTGGTGGCCAAGGTGATGGGTGAAGGTATGCTGCAACGAGTGGTGGCTATGCATGTTCAAAGGCATTTAGTAATTGTTTTGTGGAGTTTCATCATGTGGTGGTGCACGGCTGGTCAGACAGAGGTGTAGATGGTTGATGGTGAAGAGGAGGAGGTGGTGGAGGTGATGGCCAAGGCTTGCTAGTGGTGGCCGAGCAAACAAGCTAGAGAAATCATGGCAAAACATAAGAAAACAATGGAAAAAGAACAGAAAAAGAAGAGGAAAAGAGGAGCCATTACCCAAACCTTTCTAGCCATGAAAAATGAAGTGGAGAGGAATGGTTTCACATGAAATGAATTGATAAACTCACGGCTAAGCATAAGGTAGTGTACGGCCAAGCAAAACAAGTGAAAAGACAAGAAAATGAAAGGACTAGCAAATGAAAGGTCTTAAGTTAAAAGCTTTTTTAAACTCTTCACATTTCCTTTTCTTTAATTCAAATAAAATAAATAAAATTTCAGTAAATGCATTAACAACTGAAACAAAGTAAACTTTTATAAAAATAAATAATTAAATTTAGAGAAAATAGAAAAAGTATAAAAGAAATTGCTTAAAAATTCAACCGGGGTTCAAAATTTACAATTAAAACATCACTAGCTTTATAAAAATATCTAAGAAATTTTTTGAAATAAAATAATTTATTTATCATATTAAAAGTGAAATAAATAATTTAATTTAGAGAAAACAGAAAAAGAATTTATTTAAAATTTGGAAACAGGACATGAAAATTTACAAATAAAATATCACTAGCCTTATAAAATTTCTATATCACTTGACAACAAATAAGAAGTCAAATAAATAAAATAAATGAGGAAAAAAATAAAGTGGGAATGAGAAGAAAATAAGTTCTTAAAGAAATATAAAAATAAATAAAGAATTTCTTTAATAAATTGAAACTAGAAATTAAAAATTATAAACAGAATACAACTGAAAGTGGAAAATGTCAATTACACTTTTAAAATGTTTGAAAACCAAAATATGTACATAACATGTTATTTTACCCATATAAATATAAATTAGAACATTACATGACCAAATCAAATATTATTTATATAATTTAAAATAAACAATTTTGTTAAATACAGCAAATTTCACACAATTGTTAAAAAGGCATAACTTTCACATTATAAATCAGATTTCAAGGAAACAAAAAGCAATGTTCTTAAAATTTTATTCACTTTCATAATAAAAGATAAAATTCAAATTTTCAAACATTTAAATTTTTAAGTTAAAAGTCAAAGTTGACCAAAATTCATTATATTTGGAAATTATTCTATTTAGTCATGTTTGGAGTTCTAATTCACGTCAAAATCAAAGGTTATATTTGAAATAACAAAATTATCTAAATAAAATAAAGTTAAATAAAAATTCAATTAAAATAATTGAAATATACAATTAAAAATAATCGCAAAATACAGGGTTGTTACACTACCAATATTGATATTCAATTCCTATTAATACAGGGTTTAAATGTGATCATATAACAATGTCATAACCCATAGTGTCAACAATTAAGTTTGTTTTTCAAAAAAACATATGCCAGGAACATTACTAAAAATATTTTAACTATGGCAAGGAATCCCGTTGGATCCCTCCAACCTATTCTCCTACATCACATCTAATATATATATGTTAACATATATTAATAAATAAAAATCAACGGTGGTGAGGAATCCTGTTGGATCCCTCAAAGTCATTCGCCTGCATCACAAATAGTATATCATCATATAATATGGATCATCTGCTACTCAAGGGGTATATATAAAAGGTCATTGGCTTCAGGGGGGAGGAATAAATCAAAATCAACTGATAATAGTAAATCATCCAAATACCCAATCAACAAAGTTTTCATTAACTATGTAATATTACTAGTTTACCAAAAAGGTGAGTTTAACTCGCCGAAATTTCCAATTATAGCCAAAGCGTTCTGGTTCCGACTAAAATCAAGCAGTGTTCGATTTTACCATTAAATTCTAAAGATCAAACCTAAGCCAATCCAATTCCAAAGTGAATTACGAGCCTAAGGCAAAAATCCATGTTCAATTTTGACCTAACACGCAAAAGTTATCGCGATTATAGGAATTTGAAATAAATAATTATATTAATCACTAATTACATTCATTAAGATAATAGTTAACCTCAATAACCCCTAGTTAAACACGACCGCAAAATCTTAATACCAAGTCGTGACTTCAACCACGCCGGTCCAATGCCTCTGACCTCGACCCACTCTCACATGACCATTACGTCTCACCCTAACCTTGCCCATGCTCCTGCCTTCACCTCGACTTTCAAATCGCCATTGCCCATCCCCATTCGTGCTCCAAACGACGATCATTGTTTCACACAAATTCTGCTACCATAGGTGTCTAGAGACCGTTGCAACCTTACCTTTGATCGCCCAGACAACCCTTTTCCTCACACTACCATCGCCGACCTCCAAAATGCCTCCACCGCCTACGAAAAAAATAAAACTGCCACCATGTCAGGTCCACCTAGCCGTCGTCTCACTTTGATCCAACAGATCTCCACCATCCCAGTTGATCATCTCAACGTTGCCCACAACTTCCTAGTTGAACTCCTCGACCAACAAAGCCTCCAGTCGTCCAAGATGATACGTGTCGATGGATTGAGGAGTTTGTACTTGAAAAACACTGAACCAGATTCTTCGATTTATAGGATGGAGTTCGGGAACATGGAAAATAAGTGAAACCAAATTGTCGGTGGAATACATTTTAAGTGTTAGGGATATTTATTTTGAGATTTACATGAAATGGGTGAATTATTTTCTTCCTTTTTTTTGATGAGTGCACACAGAGAAGAAGAAAAGGAAACAGAGTCAAATATGCGGCTGAGGGTAAGAATGGTTGGGCATTGACTTACATTTGTATATCGTTTTCTGGCATCTCGCTGCATAGCTTTTTAATCGAGTATGAATTCCAAATGACAAAACAAAATGTGATCGTGCTTAGAACTGTGACACGACCCCAAAAAATAATAATATATATATATAGCTCATTAAGTTCTGTAAAATTACAAATGCACTGTTGTTTGTTGAAAAATCATCAAACAGCAATTTAAATATTTTTCAAATTAATTTTTTGGAAAATCAAATAAAACAAATTAAAAATACATCAATAGAAATCGAGTCTTAAAAAATATAAATAAATTATCCGATTATTTTTTTGTACTGTTATCACTACAAATAAATTTACAATTGAATTCATTGTCTATATTCATTTATCCAAAAAGAGTTAAACAAAGCTGTTTAATCCATTAAATTACATATTTCATAAAAATTCAGGTATTGAAACATTATTCAGTATTTAATTCACCAATTCAAAGATTTTAATTAATAACCATATATGAATTCAGGATAGTAACTTTATTTAATCCCTATATTTGAAATTTTAACTTATTTCACTTTTTAAAACATTATATTAATACTTAAACAAACTAAACATTTCTAAATCAAATGACCAAAAATTCGGGATCGTTACTTTCTTCCCCCTAAAAGAATTTCCTCCCTGAAATTGCCATAGGTAAAAATGATGCCTACAAACTCCTAAAACTTTTCAAAATCAATATAGCTTAAACATATAATCAAAATTTTATAAGTCTTTAAATTCATTCGTAGATTCCAAATAATATCATTCCAAGTTATAACATGAAAAAAATCAAATTTCAGTTATCAAAAAAAAATTCCAAAATTTTCTAACTCTTTAATTTATAGCAAATTTCGACAGCGTCTCCTTTGAACGGTTTGATCAAAAAATTTACAATACATATATAATCAAAATTTACATCTCATCTTCACGGATAAGCCATCTCGTAGGGGAAACATAAAAATACGATATGTAATCCAAGATGTGTACCTTTTATCAGTATTACCAGCATATAAAGTCAATATAATGCGAAAACGAGCTCCAAATGCGAAGCATATGACACCTGCACCTACTAATCATTTAACAACCAATGCCAACATGTATATAGAAAGTAATATCAATATATAACATAGACTCTACAATGACCATATGTAAATATAACAAACGCAACCAGAGAAACCATTAATAAACAATATCCATCCAAATAGTTCATAACCATATCCATTTGCTTTTTCCAATGTCAACATTTAATTTATTAAAGCCTGTAGGATGTACATATATCACCCGTACGCAATATCAAATCCAGTCGCTCGGTAGCATAATTTCATTTTTGAACTAGTATCATTCACACGACCACTCTAGTGCGAACTCTGATCCAGTTACTTGATTAGAAGCCTCCATTCTTCTTGCATAGTCATATACTATGATAAAGAATTCCAGAATCGATCAAAAACCCATGTCTAGTATTCACCATCGAGAATCGAGTGTAAAATTCTAACTCAGATCGATGTAATCATCTCAAAATCATATCTTTGAATCTGGGTCAAACAGTTATGCGAATAAAATATTATACGTACAACTTACGTATTTATTTCAGTTGGTTTCATATTATTCATATTCGTTTATTTACATTCATTTATTCATTATCATTATTAAGATTGTTTTATTCACATTCATTTAATGCTTGGTGTATATTTTTTTTCAATGCTAATATCAATTAAGGGCCATTCCATCAACTTTTAATTAAGTTTATTTTGAACATTTTATATAACCACTTCTCATATTTATTTTCACTTTACAAATTAAGTTCATATTCAATTTTATTAAATGAAATTCCAAAACTATTTTCAATTCATTTACAACTTAAGCTGAATTTCATTTTGTAATTCAAGTTCATATCCATTTTATTAGTTCATTACAAATCAAATTCAAATTCAATTAACTCATTTCACTAATTCACTTCATTAATTCATTTCAAATCACAATCAAATTTATTTAAAAATCATTTCATTTAACTTAAATTAAATTTCATTTCAAATTTGCTTTCTCTTAAAATTCATATTCAACAATTTTAAACTTTTTTTTAACTTATTATTCCTCAATTTATAAGTTAAAAACTGATTTCTTTTAATTTCAATAAATACTTAGATATTTTAGAATTTTGAACACTCTGTTTTATTTCAAATCTATTTTGAAACAATACACAATATAATCTATATCTCATTTTGTATAACAAATCATATTTGGGATTTAAATCAAAAATTGTTTTTCCCAAATAAATCTCCAATGGTAGCAATTCCGCTCTTGGAAACCTAAAAATGAATGTCGATGATGTTGCAGCCATCATCGAAATTATTTTCCAATGACTGAAGCGAGTTCAATGCTTTCTATCTCTATTAAATTCTTTTAAAATATTTCTAATCAAAATATTTTAAAAATAATACTATTATTGTTTTTCCAAAACCTTTGAAAAACAAATTTTCAAAATCACCGTGATCTAAATTCTCAAATTCTCAGTTTTAAATCCTTTTTATTCACAAAACATATCTATAAATTTCCATATATATAATTTCAATTTGGTTATATAAAACCATTCCTTAATTGTCTATATTTGTTTGTATTATAATAATAACAACTTTTATTAAAACAAAAAACAAACAATAAATGGCAACAATCAAATTTTATCATCCACGAACAACCAAACACATTATATATATTACAACAAATTTTGAAACATTATTCCATTATATATAAATATAATCGAGGTAAAATTATTTTATTTTCCAATTTTAATATAATACTAGGTCCAGTTTCTCTGTTTTCGTGTTTAGAGACCCTTATCATTAACGTTAATCACTCATATTGACCAGAATCCATAAGCCACTCAACAGATTAATCAGCATAATATAAAACATTCTTATATCACTAACAAACATTCGCTCATATATATAACATAGTCACACTTATTCTAGGATGCTACTGACCCTATCTCTATCGAATAATCCCCACCAAAGTCAAGGTTTTCGCTTAACCTTCAGCTTTGATACCAGGATGTAATGCCCAACTTTCCATACAGTTTAAGCGGACAATCAACTGCATATGATCCACTCAAATTGAATGGAAAGACGAATAATTAGAGGAAAGAAATAAGAAAGAAGACAAGAAGAAACTAAATAACACAGAATCTCACAGCGGAATGAATAATTTATAATGCATAACAAATCTTTACATGGAAAAAAACTATAATATATGTATATACAGACAACAATCAGAGTATACTAAAATATTTTAGCGGGATCGTTATAACAACCTGTCCTCGTAATTACTGATAAATTCAATAATGAATGCAACGAAAAATAACAATATAGGCGAGTATATCTCTGGGCCTCCATCTCGTCTCCTGAAGCTCTGAACCATCCAAACTAAATATGTAATATGCTCGGTCTGACCCAAGCATTATAATAAAATATCACCCGAGTCAGTTTGAAAAATCTACATGAGAAAACACACCCAACTAAATTTTAAAGTTATAAAAAAAACCCTTTGAAATCAAAGTTTTCTCATAAGACCACGCCACACATAAGCACAGACGGGTTTTTACCTTACGATAACGAAAATATTTTCTATAGAAAATCTAGTGATATATAATAATGTCTAGAGTATAAATACTTGTTAATCATAGCCGAGATTGTTACATTAATTAAATTTCAACAAACTAGGTTCTACAATCAAAACCACAAAGGCAAGTACTGGAGATTGAATTCCATGCTATGACAAGGCAAGGAACTACCTTTCAATGGTACATCTCAAGATAAAATGCAATGGGGTCTGACAAGAACATCTTATACCCCTACCATATAGGACTGGCCAACCACTTGACCATTAGTACTGAATATGATCACCCTACTTTTGGCCCAAAAGCATACATGAGTAGATAGTAGTCGATCTGGATTTGGAATGACCATGCCCAAATGGGAGTGACCCACTTGACCATGTTGCATGCTTGATTTTTTTTTTCATTTCTCGGTTGATGAGGCTAAAGGCTACGTTTTACCTTTATATAGCACTTCCCACATGGAATGCCGACACTGCCCTTCAAGCAACAATGCAATGCTAGCATTCATCTATATAAGTTCACTCTGGTACTGAACGAAACCGAAGGCACTACTCCTACTACATCCATTTTATAATCACCTTCAAGATTAGCAGCAAGTGGCCCTTGCACTTTAAAGAGCTCCATCTTCAATTCCATCATCTTCGTGATGTCTCACATCGAAACGCTTAAGTTGGATCGTTGTGGTTTTCTGATAGCATAACTGATCCCTGTTGTGATGTCTTGGAATTTTGGGGAATATTTATTTAATACTCTTCGTTAATAAGTATTTAAATTTATTTAACAATCTTCTTTTATAAATATTCAATTGGTAAATTTTATCTTTTATAGCTAATAAAATTGTTTTCCATTTATAATGTATATATATTGGTATATATTATAAAAAGGAAGTCTTCGGTTTTACTTTAATAAAGAGATGTTTTCAAATTGTAATATATATATATATATATATATATGCATGTATATATTGTGATTTGAAGTTATAAAATTCAATATAACAATTTTCAAGGCTAATATTAAAACGTTTTCTATTTCTAATGTATATATATTCATATATATTATAAATAGGAAAGCTTCGGTTTGAATTTAACAAATAAAAACATATTTCATATTTTAATATATATTTTGTTATTTGGAAGATTATGTTTAAATTTCATACAATACCTTTCAAAAGCTGTTTAAAATTAAATTATATATTTTTTGATACATAAGATAAAAATTTATTTAAAAAAAATGTGATAGCTTAAATAAGATTTAGTAAAAGTTTTATTTTTCTTTCTCAGACTAAAATGGTTAACAAATATATATAAAAGTTTAATTATACTTTCCTTTAAAATATCTTATGAACTAAGAATACTTTGTAAACATATAAAAACAAATAAAACATATAATGCATTAATTTATTCAAAATCATAAGTATATAAACATATACTCACATTACGTACATATAAAAAAACATAATCTCTTTTTAAAGCAAGGGTTGAAACACAAAAATTCTTGTATTTAACATTTGTAAGAAAACTTAAGCATGCCTTTACATTTGGAAGCTTAATATAGCTTAAAATAACAAGTGGCGGCATTTACTTTCTTTCAAAATTAAATTATAAATAACAAATATTAAGAGGAAAACCTGGTTTCAGCTCAACATTCTTCAAATTTTTAAAGTTCTCTTCATCTTTCTTTCCTTCTACAAAAATATATGAACTAAAACCTAAAATCAGAAGGAAAATATACAACATCAGTTTTCAAGTTTTTATACTGAGATCAACCTAGCAATTCAATCAAACATCAAAAACAAAGGTGCAAGCTTCAGTTTCAAATCAGACTAAAACTCAAAGATCAGATCAAAATCTGTAGCAATTACCAGATTAAAGCAAGCTTCAATTTCAACATCAACCCGTTCTCTGTTTCTAACAGTGAGTAAATAAAATTTTAAAAGTTTAAAACAGGTTGAATTTTGAAATGCACGTGTTAAATCTATTAAGTAAGGCTATAAGTATGGGTTGCATGGATGGTTTTATCTGATTATAGTTGAATTACATTATATATTTTGTATATATGGTTGTGTGTATGTTTGCTTGATACTGTTGCGTTCCCAGGCTCTTGAATAACAATAAGAAAATTCATATCTACCTATACAGACAAATTCAAGCCTTGACATTTAAGCAGAAAATGTTTGTAACATGATAAATTTTAAAAATGATTTCTAATAAATTTATGGAGTATGTATATAGAAATGAGGAATTATAGGTCTGATTCAAAAATAAGTCCAATTTCAAATTTCTGGAATTTTTGATTTGAGCTTATAATCTGATTCCAAATTGTTAATGATGAATTTAGGCAAAGGAATTTTGAATTTTAGGTTTATATATGGTTGGGTATGCCGAGATGATTAGAAAACAAACTTTATTCGATTTTTCGGTGATCGGCGATGGATAGAAGCAGTGCTTGGGACTGGAGGAGGCTCAAATCTCAAAGGATGTGGGAAAAATACTCGGAGTATTTCTAGGTCGTCGGGGCGGAAAGGGATGCCGTCGTAGAGTTTCGTCGCCTATTTGGGTAGGCCGTGTATACAAGGCGAATGCGGTGGCGGTGGTGCCTCGAGGTCGATCGCATGAGGGGGAAAGGGTTCGTCGCATCGTGGGGTGTCTTTGGGTGGAACGACAGGATTTCTGGTGGTCAAAATTGGTGGCGCGAGTCGATTTTCCGATGATGGTATGGATTCCGGTTTGTTCGAGTCGTTAGATTTCGTCCTTTTGGAAATTAAGTCAAATTGGGTGATCGAAGGATTAGGCGGGGTCGTCATCGTCATGTTGAGAGTCGATGAGTTGGTCGGAGGTGCGTCGTTCGACACATATATATGTCCGGTGTTGTTAAGGTAGTGGGGAGGACAATGCTTTGCTCGGGTTTAGTTCGAAGATTTCTCGTGTTTGTCTCGAAGTGGATTGGGTTCATGAGTAGTGTGCGAGTGACTCGGGGCTTGGTCGGGTTTTCTGGTGATGGGCTCGGGTTTTTTGAATGTTTTAGTTACCTAAGAAAGTAAAGTTTACTAGATTTATTTAATGCAAAGAAAATTCAAAGTTTAAAGCAAAACACAAATCTAGTCTTCCAAACTAAAATATTATTTAAAGTTCCAAGCAAAGTATTTAAACAAATTTTAAAGTTTTAAAGTTATTAAATAATTAGTTACAAAAGAGGAAGAAGATTAGCAAAGTTTAAAAGTGTATTTACAATAAATATGTTTGAAAGGGAATATTTGACCAAGTTTTTAAATATATTTAAAGTAAATAGGTTTTTAAAGGAATAATAATTAAGTTTTCGAAGAATAATTATTTATTTAATTTATTAAACAAGTTTGAAACAAGTTTTCAAAGATTTTAATAATTAAAATTAAATGTTTAAATTGTTTTGTTTAAAAAAAAAATTATATGCTTTCAATTATATACTTGATTACAAAATGTTTTTCTAATAAAGTATAATGATGTAATGAAGTATTTAATTGAGATAAAGATTTTATCTTAAATTAAGTGAGGTTATAATTAATTAGGGATAAAATTAGCGGGATTAATCAAAGTTAATCACCAAATGAAAATTAAAGTATAATTAATTAATGAAAGTAATTAATGGATAATTAATGAACGTAATTAATTTAAGGATCATTAACTAGTGATTAAGGGATAATTAATTAATTAATTTAAGATAATTGGTTTAATTAATTAAGAACAGTTAATTACTTAATTAATTAAAGGTTAATTAATCTAAGTAATTAAAGGTAATTAATTGAGGAGTAATTAATCAATGGAAGTAATTTAAGGGGTGAATTACTCGATGTAATTAATTAAATTAATGTGATTAATTTAAGTTAATTAACTAGTTTAATTAATTAAAAGTAATAACTTGATGATTGATTAAGAATAATTACTTAATATAATTAATAAGTGTAATTACTTAGTGTAAGTAATTAACGGGTAATTACTGGATGTAATTAATAAAAGGGGAATTACTTAATAGAAAGTAATTGAAGGATAATTACTTAGTGGAAGTAATTAAGGATTAATTACTTGGTGTAATTAATTAATATAATTAATTAAGAAGTTAACTAATTAATGTGAGTAACTAAAGGATAGATAATTACCGTATGTGATTAATTAAAGTTGATTAATGAATGCGATTAATTAAAGATTAATTATTAAATTAATTAGAAGAATAATTAGTAATTAGAGGATCATTAATTAATGTATTTAACGAAAGTAATTAAAAGTTGATTAATGTGATTAATTAAAGGATAATTAATCAATATAAGCGATTATAGAATAATAAATTAAGGGTCAATGTAATTAATTATAGTTAATTAATTAATGGGAGTAATCGAAGGCTAATTAATACGATTGGTTTAAGGATAATTAATTTGTGTAATTAATTGAGGATTAATTACTTAATGTAATTAAAGGATAATTAATCAAGGATGATTAATTAAGATGATAATTAATTAATGGGTTCGTAATTAATTAATAAGCATGATTAAAAGTAATTATGTAATTAATTTAATTTATTGGTGGTTAATTAAATTAATTAAGGATGGTGTATCTTGCTTATGGATGGTGGAATGATATTGAATGCCTTAGATTTTGTGAGATCTCTAATATGTGATATGTTTGCTTTATGATATGAGATACTTTGGTTGAATGGTGATAATATTGATTATCTATCCATGATAATGTGAATTATCTATCTACGTGAATATAGATGATAAATTGAATTGTTTTAACTTAGAGCAACTTGACCTTAAAAGACGGCGTTTTAGATTTTGGGGAGACCAGGATCAGATTCCCAAATTGGAATATCCAAAAACCACATCGATCCAAATTAAACGATAGGTCGTGAATCTCAAGTGAAGATCAAGATGAAGATTCAGAGTGCAAGGGCTATAGTCGTTAACTCTGAGGGTAATTCCAAAATGAGTGTAACAAGATAGTGCCTTCAGTTTTGTTCGAACACGGAACGAACTTATATGGATTGAATGCTTTCAGAACATCGTCATTGGAGGACGATGAGCATTCTAAGATAGATATGTTCTAAAAGGTAATCCTAGCCTCAAGCCTCATCAACCGAGAATGGCTAAAATAGGGGAGGTGCAGCAAGGCTAAGTGGGTAGCACCCCAGTAGGACAAGATTTTCCCTTGTCTAGAGGTCCCTTTTTATTCGGCTTAGTGGGCGGTTGGTTATAAACAACTGCGGGGTTATCTTGTTTGGGATTATCCAGTAAGGGATGGTTCCGGCCTTATGTTGCAGGGGATCGGAAGGGATCCTCGATATGGTGATCTAGGCCACGTACTATGACGGGCGGTACCCTAGTAGCCTTGCCATTGTATAGAACCCAATCTCCAATAAGTGTCGTACGTTTTGATTGTGCCCAACTATGTTGGAACGTGAGATGTAAGCATTCCAGCTATTTCCGTATTTTACTTGAAAACCCTAGACACTATTAAAGTATCACTGGATTTCCTATCAAATGTTTTGGTTATCGTAAGGTAAACTATTTCGTGTTTATGTGCGGGAAGTCTTACGAGATGCCTTGCTTTCAAAGATTTTTCAAAGTTAAGAAACTTTAACATGTTTACTCACACCAGACCCATGTCTGACCCGGAGTTTATTTTCTGTTTTCTTAAACTCTTAGGTACTCAAATTTTTACGAGTAGCCAAGGTATTCAGGTTAGCTTTGACGAATTCTAGAGGAGATATGGAGCAGGAGGCTTCAGCGTATATAGATATTGTCGTTCTGCTGTGTAAATCTCTGTGTTGCATATTGGGTTGTATGATAGATAGGTTTTATAACTATCTAATGTATTGTGATATATAGCTGTGTAACTCTGATGGATGTTATATATTATGCAATAACTTATGTGATTAATATTTTTTATTAGTTCCGCTGTGAGATTCTGATATTGTTTAGTTCTTTCTTTTCTATCTTTTCTCTTTTCTATCCCTTTTTTTAATGATGATACGTCTTTCTGTGGAGTGAAAGATGGGTCATGACGATTGGTATCAGAGCGCTAGGTTGGGTGAATACCTAGGCTTTGGAGTGATTTCTTCTTGAGAGAACGTACTTGTATTTTTATACATATTTATAATTACTTAATCTGTTGGGATACCTGTTTAGGTTCGCTCGTATAAGTTCTCTGGTTGAGGGTAGTGGTGTGTGTAGCATGACTACCAATGAAAGAAGTCTAGGTGTTATGGTTGGAAGAGTATCTGCCAAGGCTGTAGACCCAATACCGCCTCGAATAAGCTTTGCAGCATGGTGTAAGGATTTTACCAATCTTTGAAGGAAACCTTTCAAAGGTTCGGAGTCCATCATTGAAGTGTAAGCTTGAATGCACTCGTGTGAGCGGATTTTCAAGAGTTTGGATCTATCGGATGAGCAGAAGCGAGTGGTGGCATCTTGGCAACTTTAGAAAGGAGCAGCTGCGTGGTAAGACGCAGTGATCAGGGATGTTCCCGAAGGTGTTTTCTTTTGGAGCAAGTTTAAGGAAGTATGTGAGGAGCAGTCTTTACCTACCACAGAGAAGACTCGGCTGCATAAGGATTTTCTTGATCTCAGGCAAGGGGGTTTTGTCTCTATCGGTGATGAGTCTAAGTTCAGCAAGGTGATTGTGTTTGGTTTGAGGCCCGAGTTTCTTAAGGAGATGTTGCCCATCTCAAGGACCTTTGTGGAAATGGTTGATATGGCTTTGAAGGTCGAAGAGATCATATATAAGAATTCTTTGGCATCTGTTGCAGCAGTGCAGCTCGGAGGTGTTTTGTGTGCCAGCAGAAGGGTCTCTGGCGGAGCAGTGTCCTAGAGATGGAGTTCAGAAGAAGAAGAGTGGACTGTCAGATTCTTCTGATAGGCGAAGGTGTTCTTGAAGGATTCGACCTTATTTTGAATGGGTTGCTCAAGCATAAGCTGTTACGATTTGTGAAGAGAGAATAGTGTCTTTGGAAATTGATTTGCGTAGGATCGCAAAGGTGACTTGTGATAGTTTAAGTGTTCTCTTGGGTTAAGAAAGATTTTTCAGATGTCTTCACGAAAGTCAGAGGTTTTTCCGCATTGGAGATTAAGTTTTCATATCAACTTGGTTCCAGGAGCGATAACGTTGGTTCAGCGAAGTGGAAGGACGGCACTAGAGAGAGGATTTGGTGAAGCAGCTCAGTATTCCTTGGAACTTCTGTGTTTTCTCTTTATAGATCCGTTGAACCGTATCTTCTAGGATGTGTTGGACAAGTCTGTGCTCTTGTTCATCGAAGGTATTCTCATCTACTTCAGATCAGAGTTGCGCAGCAGAAGCAAGGTAGCAGCTGTTCTAGAATGGAAGCGATTACAGACTCCTTTAGGAAATTCATTTGGGATCTGAAGGCGGAGTTGTCTAGTGCACCTGTTTTGGTTATACGGGATAGGAGAAGTTAGTTTGAAGTTTTCTGATGCTTGTAGAGTAGAGTTTGTGATCTGGATTTCGGTAGATCTTGAGAAGATCATTTTGTTGGGTAGGATCCGGGGATCGTCTTATTCTTGGTCCATATTTGTTTTAAGAGGCATCAGCGTAGGTTGATCTGATCAGGAAATGATGTAGGCAGGCCAGGATCGTTAGAAGAGTTTTGTGAATAAGAGATGGAGGAATTTGGAATTCAGAGTTAGAGATATGGTTTTGTACAGGTTTTGCCGGTAAAGGGAGCAGTAAGGTTTGGTAAGACTGGAAAGCTAGTCCGAAGTACATTGGATCTTTCTGTGTTCTTGTAAAGATAAATATTTGGCCTATAGGATTGAATGGCCAGTCCAGATGGCTAGGATTTGCAATGTATTTCACGTATCTCTGAGGGAGTAAGCGTATAAACTATCACTGGTATGAACCGGCAGTTTAGGAGGATTTGAGGGTTGTGTCGGTTTTGTTTTTGGTTAGATCTCCTGTTCAGATTGTAGATCTAGGTAAGAAGGAGCTCAGGATCAGAGTAGTGTATCTAGTTTAGATTCAGTAGAGCGAGTATCCCAGTGCTTTTACCGGGGAAATCTAGATAGTAGTAGGAAATCCTATCCAGAATTTTGTTTGGATAGTTCGATTTGTTTGTTAAATAAATTAGTTGCAATGGTTGTTAGTGTATAGCTGATATGTGTGCTTTGATGTTTGTAAATAAAATCATTTTTGGATTATTAAATTATCTTTGCTTTTAAATTTTGGGGATGAAATTCTTCTAAGAGCGGAATGTGATGTCCTAGAATTTTGGCAATATTTATTTAATAATTTTTGTTAATAAGTATTTAAATTGATTTAATAATCTTCTTTTATAAATATTCAATTGGTAGATTTTGTCTTTTAAAGCTAATAAAATTGTTTTCAATTTATAATGTATATATATTGGTATATATATTGTAAATAGGAAGTATTTGGTTTTACTTTAATAAAGAGATGTTTTCAAATTGTAATATACATATATATATATATATACATATGCATGTATATATTGTGATTTGAAGTTATAAAATTCAGTATAATAATTTTCAAGGCTAATATTAAAATGTTTTCAATTTCTAATGTATATATATTTATATATATCATAAATAGGAAAGCTTGGGTTTGAATTTAACAAATAAAAACATATTTTCAAATTCTAATATATATTTTGTAATTTGGAAGATTATGTTTAAATTTAATACAATACCTTTCGAAAGCTATTTAAAATTAAATTTTACATTTTCAATACATAAGATAAAAGTTTATTTAAAAAAATGTGATAGCTTAAATGAGATTTAGTAAAAGTTTTATTTTTCTTTCTTAAACTAAAATGGTTTACAACTATATATAAAGGTTTAATTATACTTTCCTTTAAAAATATCTTACGAACTAAGAATAGCTTGTAAACATATAAAAACAAATAAAACATATAATACATTAATTTATTCAAAAACATAAGTATATAAACATAAATTCACATTACATACATATAAAAAACATAATCTCTTTTTAAAGCAAGGGTTTAAACACAAAAATTCCTGTATTTAACATTTGTAAGAAGACTTGAGCATGCCTTTACATTTGGAAGCTTAATATAGCTTAAAATAACAAGGGGAAATATTTACTTTCTCTTAAAATTAAATTATAAATAACAAATGTTAAGAGGAAAACCTGGTTTCAGCTCAACATTCTTCAAATCTTTAAACTTTTCTTCCTCTTTCTTTCCTTCTATAAAAATGTATAGACAAAAACCTGAAATCAGAAGGAAAATATACAACATCGGTTTTGAAGTTTTTATACTTGGGATCAAGCCAGCAATTCAATCAAATGTCAAAAACAAAGGTGTAAGCTTCAATTTCAAATCAAATTAAAACTCAAAGATCAGATCAAAATCTGTAGCAATAACTAGATTAAAGCAAGCTTCGATTTCAATATCAAGCCTGTTCTTTGTTTCTAACAGTGAGTAAACAAATTTTTTAAAGTTTAAAACTGGTTGAATTTTGAAATGCATGTATTAATTCTGTAAAGTAGGGTTATAAGTATGGGTTGCATGGATGGTTTTATCCAATTTTAGTTGAATTACATTATATATTTTGTATATATGGCTGTGTGTATGTTTGCTTGATACTGTTATGTTCCCAAGCTCTTGAATAACAATAAGAAAATTCATATTTACCTAGACAGACAAATTCATGCCTTGACATTTGAACAGAAAATGTTTGTAACATGATAATTTCAATTTTAAAAATAATTTCAAATAAATTTATGTAGTATGTATTTCAAAATTAGGAATTGCAGGTCTGATTCAAAAATAAGTACAAATTCCAATTTCTGGAATTCTTGATTTGAGCTTATAATCCGATTCCAAATTGTTAATGATGAATTTAGGCAAAGGAATTTTGAATTTTTGGTTTATATATGGTTGGGTATGCCGAGATGATCAGAAAACGAACTTTGTTTGATTTTTCGGTGATCGGCGATGGATAGAAGCAGTGCTTGCGACTAGGGGAGGCTCGAATCTCGAGGGATGTAGGAAAAATACTCGAAGTATTTCTAGGTCATCGGGGTGGACAAGGGATGCCGTCGTAGGGTTTCTTCGCTATTTGGGAAAGCCGTGTATTCGAGGCGAATGCGGTGGTCGTGGTGCGTCGGGGTCGATCGCATGAGGGGGAAAGGGTTTGTCGCATCGTGGCGCGTCTCTGAGTTGAACGGTAGGATTTCTGGTGGTCATAATTGGTGGCGCGAGTCGATTTTTCAATGATGGTATGGGTTCCAGTTTGTTCGAGTTGTTCGATTTCATCCTTCTAGCGATTACGTCGATACGGGTGACCGAAGGATTAGGCAGAGTCGTCTTCGTCATGTCGAGAGTCGAGGAGTTGGTCGGAGGTGCGTCGTTCGGCCGTGCACGTGCACGAGCACATATACATGTCTGCTGTTGTTAAGGTAGTGGAGAGGACGATGCTTTGCTCGGGTTTAGATCGAAGATTTCTCGTGTTTGTCTTGAAATGGATTGGGTTCATGAGTAGTGTGCGAGTGACTTGGGGCTTGGTCATATTTTCTGGTGATGGGCTCGGGTTTTTAAAGTGTTTAAGTTACCTTGTTTTTATAAGATAGTAAAGTGTACCAAGTTTATTTAATGCAAAGAAAATTCAAGGTTTAAAGCAAAACAAAAATCAAGTCTTCCAAACTAAAATATTATTTAAAGTTCCAAGCAAAGTGTTTAAACAAATTTTAAAGTTTTAAAGTTATTAAATAATTAGTTTCAAAAGAAGAAGAAGATTAGCCAAGTTTAAAAGTGTATTTAAAATAAATATGTTTCAAAGGGAATGTTTAACCAAGTTTTAAATATATTTAAAGTAAATAGGTTTTTAAAGGAATAATAATTAAGTTTTCAAAGAATATTTATTTATTTAATTTATTAAACAAGTTTGAAACAAGTTTTCAAAGATTTTAATAATTGAAATTAAATGTTTAAATTGTTTTGTTTTAAAGAAAATTATATACTTTATATTATATAATTGATTACAAAATGTTTTTCTAATAAAGTATAATGATGTAATGAAGTATTTAATTAAGATAAAGAATTGATCTTAAATTAAGTAAGGTTATAATTAGTTAGGAATAAAATTAGTGGGATTAATTAAAGTTAATCACGAAATGAAAATTAAAGTATAATTGATTATTGAAAGTAATTAATGGATAGTTAATTAATGTAATTAATTTAAGGATCATTAACTAGTTATTAAGAGATAATTAATTAATTAATTTAAGATAATTGGTTTAATTAATTAAGAATAATTAATTGCTTGATTAATTAAAGTTAATTAATCTAAGTAATTAAAGGTAATTAATTAAGGAGTAATTAAGTAATGGAAGTAATTAAAGAGATCAATTGCTCTATGTAATTAATTAAATTAATGTGATTAATTTAAGTTGATTAACTAGTTTAAATAATTAAAAATATTTACTTGATGATTGACTAAGAATAATTACTTAATGTAATTAATAAGTGTAACTACTTAGTGTAAGTAATTAATGGGTAATTACTGGAGTAATTAATAAAAGGGAAATTACTTAATGGAAAGTAATTAAAGAATAATTACTTAGTGGAAGTAATTAAGGAATAATTACTTGGTGTAATTAATTAAAGAATTAATTAATATAATTAACTAAGGAGTTAATTAATTAATGTGAGTAATAAAAGGGTAGATAATTAATGTATATGATTAATTAAAGTTGATTAATGAATGTGATTAATTAAAGATTAATTACTAAATTAATTAGAAGAATAATTAATTAATGAAGTAATTAGAGGATCATTAATTATTGTAATTAATGAATGTAATTAAAAGTTGATTAATGTGATTAACTAAAGAATAATTAATAAATATAAGTGATTGTAGAATAATTAATTAATATAATTAATTAAGAGTTAATGTAATTAATTATAGTTAATCAATTAATGAGAGTAATCAAAGGTTAATTAATATGATTGGTTTAAGGATAATTAATTTGTGTAATTAATTGAGGATTAATTACTTAATGTAATTAAAGAATAATTAATCAAGGATGATTAATTATGATGATAATTAATTAATGGGTTCGTAATTAATTAATAAGCAGGATTAAAAGTAATTAAGTAATTAATTTAATTCATTGGTGGTTAATTAAATTAATTAAGGATGGTGTATCTTGCCTATGGATTATGGAATGATATTGAATGCCTTAGATTTTGTGATATCTCTGATATGTGGTATGTTTGCTCTGTGATATGAGATACTTTGGTTGAATGGTGATAATATTGATTATATATCTGTGATAATGTGAATTATCCGTCAGTGTGAATATAGATAATAAATTGAATTGTTTTAACTTAAAACAACTTGACCTTAAAAGACGATGTTTTAGATTTCGGTGAGACCGGGATCGGATTACCAAATTGGAATATCCAAAAACCACATCGATCCAAATTAAACGATAGGTCGTGAATCTCAAGTGAATGTCGAGATGAAGATACAAAGTGCAAGGGCTATTGTCGTTAACTCTGAGGGTAATTCCAAAATGAGTGTAACGAGATAGTGCCTTTGGTTTCGTTCGAACCCAGAATGAACTTATATGGATTGAGTGCTTTCAGAACATCGTCATTGGAGGACGACGATCATTCTAAGATAGATATGTTCTAAAAGGTAATCGTAGCCTCAAGCCTCATCCATCGGGAATGGCTAAAACATGGGAGGTGCAGCAAGGCTAAGTGGGTAGCACACAAGCAGGACGAGATTTTCCCCTGTCTAGAGGTCCCTTTACATTCAGCTTAGTGGGCGGTTGGTCACGAACAACTACGGGGTTATCTTGTTCAGGATATCAAATAAGGGATGGTTCCGACCTTGTGTTGCAGGGGATCGGGAGGGATCCTCGGTACGGTGATCTAAGCCACGCACCGTGACGGGCGGTACCCCAGTAGCCCAGCCATTGTATGGAATCCAATCTCAAATAATTGTCGTACGTTTTGATTGCGCCCAACTATGTTGGAACTTGAGATGTAAGCATTCCAGCTATTTCTATATTTTACTCGAAAAACCTAGACACTATTATAATATCACTGGATTTCCTATCAAATGTTTTGGTTACCGTAAGGTAAAATCTTTTCCATGTTTATGTGTGGGAAGTCTTATGGGATACCTTACTTTCAAAGATTTTTCAAAGTTAAGCAACTTTAACCCATTTACTCACACCAGACCTATATCTGACCTGGAGTTTATTTTTTGTTTTCTTAAACTCTTGGGTACTCAAATTTTTACGAGTAATCAAGGGATTCAGGTTAGCTTTAACGGATTCTGGAGGAGATATGGAGCGGGCGGCTTTAGCGTATATTGATATTGTGGTTCCGCTTGTTAATCTCTATGTTGTATGATGGACAGGTTTTATAACTGTCAAATGTATTGTGATATAAAGCTGTAAAACTCTGATGAATGTTGTATATTATGTAATAACTTATGTGGTTAATATATTTTATTCGTTCCGCTGTGAGATTCTAATATTGTTTAGTTCTTTCTTTTCTATCTTTTCTCTTTTCTATCCCTTTCTTTCTTAATGATGATACAACTTTCTGTGGAGTGAAAGACGGTTCACGACACCGGTCTCTTAGAAATAACATTTGGTATTTTATGGTAAACTCAAACCATTTCTTTAGGAAATAAACATTCAAAGATAAGAGCGGAGATCTCCTCGTAACCGTTATTGGACGGGTTTTCTTATCATTGTCGTAGGAGAATGAAACGAGATCAATAGCCGCAGTATAGCATCATCGGAGATGACAGTGCCATATAACTCACGTTTCTTCTAGATATTTCCAAA
Organism: Allium cepa; assembly: GCA_030765085.1. Lineage (NCBI taxonomy): Eukaryota > Viridiplantae > Streptophyta > Magnoliopsida > Asparagales > Amaryllidaceae > Allium > Allium cepa. Next base: position 175,056,704 of record CM060932.1, read on the forward strand.
GTTACATTTCGGTCCATATTTGATACTCGGTTATTTAACTATCAACAACACACATCCAAATAATGGATTAAATTACATAGGGAAAACCAGCATTTTGTTAAGCACACAGGTAACCACTAGCCACTTTTATAAATCTTTTCGTTAATAAAAATCACTTTGTAAATTACTTGTATGTATATACCTTTACAAAGATATACCCACAAACCACTATATTTTAAATACTTGGAAAAATATCCATATAATTATCTCAACTGTATAAGTATATTCACCGAATGGAGGAATATTCCCTTTCCATACAATTCTAGAACCGTTTATAAATTCTTTTATAAATATCCAAAACCCATTATGAAATAATTTATAAATCTAAAAACATTTATAAACTCTTTTTATACATTTCTAAAAATAATTTATTAAACCTTTTTAATTCCCTAAAATCATTTCTAAACTATTTATAAATCTTTGAAACTATTTATAACTCTTTATAAAAAAATATCCCAAGTCATTTATAAACTCTTTATAAGTCCACAAAACTCATTATAAAACTCTTCCTATAATTCTACAAACGCATATATTCGTTTATAAATATCTGGTCATTTATAAAACTAATATACCTTGTAAATAATCTTCCTTTGGGTCTTCAAACCATTTTATAAAACTTCTCTTCTAAAACCCAAGTCACATTTATAAAACCCTTTATAAGTCTCGAAAACATTTATAAACAAATAAAAACCATTTACTTCAAAACACTACTATATAACAATAATAATTAATAATAAACATGAAGTAAATAATAATTATTATTAACTTCAAAACATCTTAAACTGATAATTAATAAATTCCAAAACATTCTTAAATAAATCCTTATTATTAATTTCAAGAAATATTAATTATTTAACTTTTCAAAATATTAAAATATTGTAAAATAACTTTAAAACAATATTGGGTTTAAATAAATAACTTTAATAATGTTTAATGTAAATAAATAATCCCAAAAAATATTAAATATAAATAAATAATTTAAGAAAATATATTAAATATAAATAAATAATATTTTACACAATGTATTTTCGATAACCCCAAATTCAGATTTTAAATCATTCACCATCTCAAACACCAACTCCAACCCAAATGGCAATTGATAATATTACAAAATACTAATTTGAGGCTAATAGCCACCAAATGCTTAAGCAATGTTGATATTGAATACCTATTACTACAAGGTTTAAGTTTGAGCATATAATAATGTCATAACCCATAGTGTCAATAATGAAGTTTGATTTTAAAAAAAATATAGGTCAGGAATATTATTGCAAACATTTTAACAATGGAGAGAAATCCCGTTGGGCCCCTCGAACCTGTTCTCTTGCATCACAAAACATATATATGTCAACACTTATATATAAATAAAAATCAACAGTGGTGAGGAATCCTGTTGCATTCTTCCAACCTGTTCCCCTACATTACAAAGAGTATGTAATAATATAATATAGGTTATCCGCTACTCGGTGGGTATATATAAAAAGTCATCGGTCCTGGGGCGGGAATAAATCCAAACAAATGATAATAGTAAATCATCCACACGCCTAATCAACAAACTATTCATCAACTATATAATATTACTGGTTAACCAAAAAGATGAGTTTAACACACCGAAATTACCAGTTATCACCGAAGCGTTTTAGTTCCGATTGAAATCAAATAGCATTTGATTTTAACGTTAAATTCTGAAACTCAAACCAAAGCCAATCCAATTTAAAAATGAATTACGAACCTAGCGCAAAAATCCGCACTCAGTTTGGAACTAACACGCAAAAGTTATCGCGATTATAAGAATTTGAAATTAAATAATTATTCTAATCACAAATTACATTCATTAAGATAACAATTAGCCTCATTAACCCCGAGTTAAACATGACTCAAAATGTGACCACCCGGAAATTTTGAACATTTGAAATTAGAAATATTTAATTGAATTTTAATATTTGGAAGTTAATTTAACTTGAATTTCAAATATCACCTATTATTTGGAAATTTAATTTATTGAATTTAATAATGTGAAATTTGGGTGGAATGTTGTATCTTCAGTTTTTGAGCTTCTTAAAAATGATTTGAAGATTTGTAAAATCTATATTAATAATAATGAAGATAATGGAAGTGTTAAAATTTTAAATTTGAAGTGTTTGTTCAATTTTGAAATTTTATCATTTAAAACGACGTTTAAAAATAGCCTTCCGAGGCACAATTTCAAAATTCGACGAAATCAGCTCCATTGGATCTGCAATATTCTAACATTATCGAATTTCAATTTTCACAGTGTTTGGAGTGATCGTGTGGCCATACGGCTGATAAACGCACTGAAATTTAAATTGAAAATTCAATTTAATAACTGGTCCAAAAGGCAATCTTCTCCACACGATCGAATTTGGACTCGAAACTTTTTCCATTGCGCTTGGAATAGCGTATAACATTGTAAACGCCTTGCGACATGCCTAATTATAAATCGATATTGTAAGTTGCAAAATTTAACGATTTAAATTTAAATTTGATTTTAAAAAAATATATATTTGTGTATTTATTATAATATTATTCCCTAAGGCGAAATACATGTTTCGTTATCTCAAACACTAGGCAAAATTGAAGATACGCGTTCTTTAAAATCAAAGCCGTGCTCTTCATAAAAAATTATATAACAAACGAGAAAAACATAGGCAGCTCTTCTATTTCAAAAGCAAGCCGAATCTAAGTTCAAAACAATTAATGGCCAGGCTCGATTCGAACTCAAAAAACAAATAGGTAAATTGATAGCTATTCGAATAAAATGGCCATAGCCTAGGAAATATAGTTGGTTTCGTTCCAATTTGAGGGTGGAGAATTCAACCGCGAGCATCGTTCGTGAATCGTTCACTCATCGTGCGCAAGGGGAAAACTCGTGCTCGAGATCTGTCAATAGATGGATGTTCACCGCTCGCAGTGAGATGGTTGGGCCACGCCGTGATTTGGAGGAAAGTATGTGCACGCGATGGGGGCCAAGTCGCGGCATGGCGCAGCCGGTTGTGGCATCGTCGAGTTCAGTCGAGGCGCGATCGATCCAGTAGAGGATTGGAAGTCCTTTGGTGTTAGCGTCGAGCTCGCGTACGCAAGGAAGACCGAAGTTGAGATAGCAAAATACAACTCTGGTGACTGCGGTAACAGGAAGTGTTGCGTCTCGAGTTGGATGCGGTGGGCGTGGCCGTAGGTGGTTTTTGTAAGGTATAGCTTATTTCGATTTCAAATTCATATTTGTTTTTTTGATACATAGATTTGAAGAAAAAAATATAAATAGAATATAAAATGAATATATACACCTTTTAAATGCTACTGTAAAATTTTAAATAGATATTCTGGTATTATGGATCTATATATATGATTTTGGAAAATATATAGGAATTTTTATAAAAAAAAATTAGATCTTTGGAAATCCATATTTTAAATTCACAATGGAAAATATAAAATAAATATTCATATTTTAACTTACTAAAAATAATTTATTAAAGAAAATATTAGTTTAAGTTAAACTATCAGTTTAAAATTTAATTATTTGTTTAAATTAAATTATTAGTTAAAATAAAAAGTAAATTTATTTAAACGATAAATTGATTTTCCAATTGTTCAAAATATTAATCAACCGTGTAATGTTTATACAAGGTTCAAAAATCATGAAATCAAGCTAGAATGAAAATGGGTTGCATGCGTAAGCAAAGGTGAGATCTTCTCACTCAATTAAAATAATTAGAATTTCAATTATTGATTGATTGTTTGGTTTTGATAGTATATATAGTAGTGTGTGTGTATATATTGGAGTTATTGATTTCTCACATTATATAGCGGATGAGACTCTATGCGCCGCATAATAGCGGATTATATTATATATTCCTATCTACCGCGATATTCCACCACGAAGTGGAATTGGTATTTAATTGTTGTGCTAACATCTGTGGATGTAGAGAAACAGGTTGGAGGGATCCAACTGGATTCCTCACATTGTTGAATTTATTTGTATATGTTTGTATGTGATAATTTGTGAATGTTTATATTGGTGTGAATGATTATATTGTTGGTTGAAATTTATTGAAGGCTATATTTTAGCCGAATATATTTTTTGTATAGTACGATAACAAAAATATATAATTGGAATTTTGGAAATTAAAGTAGAAACTTTTAAGTAAATTAAATTTTGAGAGTTGAATAAATTTAAAAGAAGGAATTTCAAAAGGGTAAAGAATGATTTTTGTAATCCTATCGAATTAATTCCAAAATATAGAGAAAGATTTTAATAAATGGATTTTGAGTAAAATTGTTTAAAGTTTAAAGAATTTATTTCAAGTTTCGATTTTAAATAGTTTGAAAGAAATAAAGGAATTTGATTTGGTGTTTGAGATAAATTTGGAAATCAATTTGGAATTTGATTTGGTGTTTGAAATAAATTTGAAAATCAATTTGGAATTTGATTTGGTGGTTGAAAGTGAATATTTGGAAAGCAATTTGAAAATCGTATATCAGTGCATATTAGGAAATTTAAATTCATGATGGAATTTATAAAGGAAAGAGAATTTTTTTAAAAAACTAAATATTGGTTTGTTTTTAAAAGTTTGGAAAGAAATTTACAGATTTGGAACGTAAATTTAAAATGAATCCAGAAGGTTTATTAATTGATTTAAATGGATCATTTTGAAATGCAAAGTGTATTTTCCCTGGGAAGCCAAGTATGTTTTCAAAGAAGCTTTTAAATTATAAATTTAAAGTTCCAAATTTGGTTTGTAAAAGAATGTTTTTGGAGAAATCATTTTCGAAAATGGTTTTTAAATCTTTAAAGTAAATATTTATTAAGTTAATTATAGAAATGATTATATTAAAGATTTAATTGGTATTTGATTTAGAAAATTGTTATTTTAATTATTTACACTTTATCTAATAATTTTATTTTTAAAATTATTTGGACTTGAGTTTTTATATGAGATATTGATATAAAATTTCATAACTAATGTTTTCAATAAAGTGTTTTAAAATAATTTTTATTTTAAATGTTTCCAAGTATATATTTTGAATAAGCGATTTAAATTATTTTAGAGTATTCGTACTCGGCAAATTTTCAGTGGAAATAAATAATATTTGGAAATTTATTCCGTGTGAGGAAAGTGATTTGAAATTTATTTTCAAAGTATTGAAGTGTTAAAATATATCGTGTGAAAATATTTTGAAAATAAATAGTTGGGGAAAAAGTTTTTAAAATCTGGTGATTGTTGTGAACATTGATTGATAATTAAATAACCGACTATCAATACTGGCCTTTAAATGGAATTTGAATTTCGATGTAACCGGGGACCGGACTCCAAACGGTTATCTGAAAACCACATCGAATCTTTGTAATGGATCTTTTGTTTAAAAGATCAAAGTGGAAATTTGTTGTGATTTACGTGAAATCTGAATGTACCACTTATTTTTAAAATAAGCTCTCATTATTCGGCTAAGCCGGGAGAGGACTTTGTGTCATAAAACCCACTTCGAATAATAATACGACGAAATGAGATAGCATTTAAAGATGGTGTTGAAGACTAGGTATTTTCGAAAACGAAAGGATTACCAGTTGAATGTCTCTGCACTGAGTTGCTCCGGTATAGAGATTATATCACACTTTGTGATTGGGAGTCCGAACGTGATTAGTGAATATCCGGATTTGCAAGGGCTTCTTTGAAGTGCCTTTGGTTCCGTTCGAACCCGGAACAGACTTGTATGGTTGCGTGTCTGACATTACACTTTGAGATATAAAGCTGGTTTCTATCAAGTACATTTCTTTTGGTGGCGGAGAATTTATTCTCTTAGCTGAACACTGTTCTCTGAGACGTACGAGTTCAGAGCTTATGTAGTTGATGGTTACTAGTGATATATTCCCAATTTGGTAATTATGCATGCTAAGTGTTGCTGATCATTTGTTGATCGAAGCATGCCACATTACCAAATTGGAAATATATCACTAGTAACCATAAACTACATAACCTCTGAGCTCGTACATCTCAGAGAAGGGTGTTAACCTAAGAGATTAAATTCTCCGCCACTAACAGAAATGTATTTGATAGAAATCAGCTTTATATATCAAAGTGTAATGTCAGACACACAACCATACAAGTTCGTTCAGGGTTCGAACGGAACCGAAGGCACTTCAAAGAAGCCCTTGCAAATTCGGATATTCACTAATCACGTCTAGACTCCCCATCAAAAAGGGTGATATAATATCTATACCAGAGCAACTCAGTGCAGATACATTTGACAGGTTGTAACGACCCGAAATTTTCACACCCGAAAATTCCAGATAGTTATGAAAAGAAGAAAGAGATAGAAGAAGAAGAAGAACAGAAACATTAACATCTCACATTCGCAGCGGATAAAATATAATAATAAATAATAACAGTTTACAAAGGAATACTATATCTGTCGATTACAATCTAATACATCAGAGTTTCACATTATATACAGTCACTGAATATTTACAATTATCATGTCTCAAATTAACAACAATAATAGCAGAAATACTCTATACGTTCCTGCCATCCGGCTTGCCTCCTGAGCTCCAGAACGTTCATACCTGAAAATTTGTAATACTCGGTCTGACCGAGCATTATATCAAAGTAACACCCGGGTCAGGCTGGAAACCAGCGTGAGTAAACCCAACTAACATGGAATACCAATGCAAACAATTTATATAAACCCGGGTATCTCAAACCAATTTTACAAGTTAACAAATTGTTATTGACATAACTTATTACACACATAAATGTTCTAAATACCAAAGATTTAAATTTAAAATAGTCCAATTCCTCCAAATCACCTTACTCCACCATATAGATTTACAAATCAATCTATAAAAATTCGAATTGGTTTCGGGTATTTCCCAATACCCGATCCCGGTCTCTTCGAACTCATGTCATCCTAACCCTAGTTATCCAAACGAAATACACAACATTTCATACCAGAGATATCAACTCATTCAAAGCATTGATATCAACTCATTCAAAGCATCCAATACCATTTAGTCATCCATAAGCAATGCTTAATCACATACAAATTAATTCAATCGATTCTAATTGAATTTATAACCACATTCACTTAGATTCCTTCCTTCAATATTAGTTAATTCCAAATCAATTAATTAATCAGCCCTTCGTTATTCATTTTTGTTAATCATCCTGGATTAATTATCTTCAATTTACTTTCAAGTAATTATCTTTAATTAATTTTACGATATTGATTATCCTTAATCAAAATCGATAAGTAATCTTGATTATTCATAATTTAATTAACTATATTAGTTACATTAATCCTAAATTTCCCATAAGCCTCTTATTATGGATTATTCAGTTTTAATATACCAATCTTTGATTACCCATTAATTATGTAAATTTATGATTTCCAATTATATTTTAATTTATCCTAGTCAAATTTAATTACGTTAACTAAAACACAGTATTAATCATTTTCGATTAGTCCCAACTCGTAATTAAGTATCTTTTATTTTACTTCATTCATAAATTAATTACTCCTTACTTAACTATATTAATTAATCTCTTAATTATTTCACAAAGTAATTATATTTTACTAATTTCATTAAGTAATTATTTATCACACCATCAAATGATTATTCTGAATTACGTATTCTTAGTTAATTAACTTACAACTTAATTTATTATTTATTCAAACCTTTAATTACTGAATTAAATAACCCAAATCATTAATTAATTGCATTAATTAATTATCCATTTTTATTACCTTACTAATTTAATGTGTCACAAATCGTCAATCCTTTAGTAACTTAAAAAAACAGGAATATTTTCTTATTTATGTTTTAAGTTTAAAACAACTTAAAATTCCCAATACTTTGAGTTAAGCAATAATTAACTCGAGAACCATCCAGTACCAAAATCACCACATCATCAATTCATAGTGCATATCAAATAAATTCAATCATTCAACCAAATATTTAAATTTAACCATTTAAATTTAAATAGAAATCCAACAGAGTGAGATTTACTCACGTTTGATTTTAATTTGCAATCCATCTAGGCCAGCTTGTTTCTTTCCAGATTTTGACCTTGTATAATTAGTTACAGTTTACTATTATTTGAATTAATCAAACAACTAATTGCCAATTATTAATTTAGTTAACTAAGAATTTTATTTAACCTAATCTTCCTTTAATAAATTATTTTTAATGCCTAAAATAATTAAATAAGCTAAGTTAACCACATTTGTACTTATATTTTTTTATTAACAGTAAGTGAATATATGAAATTAAATAAAGAAGCTAAGTTAACCAAGAATTGAAAGTTCAATACCTCTCAGCTAACAAGCCTCACCAACAATCGGCAGAGCCGACGATCGCCTTAACCCATCTCGAAAAATTACTGCAGTCGCTTCTCGATCGAAACATCCTGACACCAGCTCCAAGCACTACATCGCGGGTCCTATCTTGCTCGAATTTCCCAAACACGAGCCCTAGTCCGATGGTCCAAGTCCACCGCGAACGAACGCCTCTTCGCGGCCCAAAATGACCACCTCTGCTTCGCTCTGCACCGCGAGCTACTCGAGATGACTTTGATCGATACTCCTATCCCTTACACGACTAGATGCCGAAACAACTTCCCTTCCGGTCACAAGATACGATCCTTGCATTCGATTTGGGTTCGAACGGTTTCGGCCATTATTATTATTTTTTTAGAGAACTGGAAATCGCGTTATAGGGTTAAGAAATGGAAGCGCGAGTTAAAATAAAAGGGAAGATTGTTTTGGGGGTTTTCGTATGGAGATAGATTTCGAAAGAAATTGAGGTATAGGAGAAGAAGAAGAAAGTTCGGCCATGATTTCCAGCAATTTTTTTTCTGAATTGAATTGTGCAGGAAGATATTCGTTTAAGACGAGAAAAGGAGATAAGCTAGGTCGGCGAAATTCAGGTATTAGGGTGGCTCGTGTACGATATAGGGTGGCTGATTTGATTTTTTATATATTTAATATTATTTAATTTTCAAAATATCTCGCTACAGACCACGCGAAATCTCGAACCAAGAACCAGACCCGCCGACAAGCGTTTATAAGGTTCTACCCGCATTCCGAACACAATGAAACGTGTTTTGGAGGCTAATTTGATCGTATGTACGAGTTACAAAAGAAAACGATCAAACTTCAATTAAATCGATTAAAATAATCCTTAAGTGTTTTGAGCTGCCAGGGTCAAATGACAACTCCGATTGCTACGAAAATTGAAATCCGATAACAGTTAACTATTACGGATCCAATGGAACCGGTTTCGTCGAATTCCGAGACTGTGTCTCGGAAGACTATTTTAAAATATCGATTTAAACGATATATTTTTAAAACTGGACAAATTACCCTTAAATTAAAATTTCAACCATTCTATTATCATCAGTATCATCATTATAAATTTTACAAGCCTTCAAATTATTTAAACAGGCTTACAAATTTCTGATTCAACAATTTACCCAATTTCAATTATTAAATCCAATATTTAAAATATAATTCAATGATTTAATTATCAAGTAAATATTGATGTCTGGAATTCAAGTTAAAATTAACTTTTAAATATTTAAAATCAATTTATTATTCCAATTTAAATTGTTAGAAATTCCGGGTCGTCACACAGGTAATCTTTCGTTCTCGAAAATATCCGGTCTTCAACACCATCTTCAAATGCAATCCCATTTCATCGTATCATTATTCGAAATGGGTTTTATGACACAAAGTCCTCTCCCGGCTTAACCAAATAATGAGTGCTTATTTTAAAAATAAGTGGTACATTAATATTTCAAGTAAATCACAACAATTTTCCACTTTGATCTTTTAAAAAAAAGTTCCATAACAAAGATTCGATGTGGTTTTTGGATAACCATTTGGAATCTGACCCCCAGTCCTATCGAAATTCAAATGCCATTTAAAGGCCAATATTGATAGTCTGTTATTTATCTATCAATCAATATTCACAACAACCACCAGATTTAGATAATTTTTTTCCCAATTATTTATTTTCAAAATATCTTCACAGGATATATTTTAACACTTCAACACTTTGAAAACAAATTTCATATCACTTTCCTCAGCGGAATAAATTTTCAAATATTATTTATTTCCGTTGAAAATTTGCCGAGTTCGAATACTTTAAAATAATTTAAATCACTTCTTCAAAAATATATATTTGGAAACATTTAAAATAAAAATTATTTTAAAACACTTTATTTAAAACATTAGTTATGAAATTTTATATCAATATCTCATATAAAAACCCAAGTCCAAATAATTTTAAAAATGAAATTATTAGATAAAGTGTAATTAATTAAAATAACCATTTTATAAATCAGGTACCAATTAAATCTTTAATTTAAGCACTTCTATAATTAACTTAATAAATATTTACTTTAAAGATTTAAAAACCATTTACGAAAATAGTTTCTCCAAAAACATTCTTTTACGAACCAACTTTGGAACTTTAAATTTATAATTTAAAAGCTACTTTAAAAACATACTCTACTTCCCAAGGAAAATACACTTTCCATTTCGAAATGGTCCATTTAAATTAGTTAATAAATCCTTCTTGATTCATTTGAAATTTACGTTCCAAATCGGTAAAAAAAATTCCACACTTTTAAAAATAAACCAATATTTATTTTTTTAAACAAATATCTCTTTCCTTTAAAAATTCCATCGTGAATTTAAATTTTCAAATATCCACTGATATACGATTTTCAAATATTCACTTTCAACCACCAAATCAAATTCCAAATTTATTTCCAAATTTATTTCAAACACCAAATCAAATTGCAAATTGATTTCCAAATTTATCTTAAACACCAAATCAAATTCCTTTATTTCTTCCAAACTATTTAAAATCCGAATTAAAAATAAATGCTTTAAACTTTAAACAATATTACTCAAAATCCATCTATTAAAATCTTTTCCCATATTTTGTTATTTATTCGATAGGATTACAAAAATCAATCTTCACCCTATTAAAATTCCTTCTTTTAAATTTATTCAACTCTCTAAAATTAATTAACTTAAAAGTTTCTACTTTAATTTCCAAAAATCCAATTATATTTTCTAGTATCCTACGATACCAAAAATATATTCGGCTAAACTATAGCCTTCAATAAATTTCAACCACCAATATAATCATTCACGCCAATACAATCATTCACAGATTATCACATCATAACATATACAAATAAATTCAACAATGTGAGGAATCCACTTCGATCTCTCCAACCTGTTTCTCTGCATCCATAGATGTTAGAACAACAATTAAATACCAATTCCACTTCGAGGAGGAATATCGTGGTATATGGGATTATGTAATATCATCCGCTATTATGCGGCGCGTAGGGTCTCATCAGCTATATAATGCAAGAAATCAATCACTCTAATATATATATATAGATATATATACACACACACACACACTATCACAACCAAACAATCAATCAATAATTGAAATTCTAATTATTTTAATTGAGTGAGAAGATCTAACCTTTGCTTACGCATGCAACCCATTTTCACTCCAGCTTGATTTCATGATTTTTGAACCTTGTATAAACATTATATCGTTGATTAATATTTTGAAAAATTGGAAAATCAATTTATTGTTTAAATAAATTTACTTTTTATTTTAACTAATAATTTAATTTAAACAAATAATTAGATTTTAAACTGATAGTTTAACTTTAACTGATATTTTCTTTAATAAATTATTTTAATTAAGTTAAAATATGTATATTTATTTTATATTTTCCATTGTCTATTTAAATTATGGATTTCCAAAGATCTATTTTTTATAAAAATTCCTATATATTTTCCAAAATTGTGTATATATATACACACACATATTACCAGAATATCTATTTAAAATTTTATAGTAGCATTTAAAAGGTGTATATATTCATTTTATCTTCTATTAATATATTTTTTCTTCAAATTTGTGTATAAAAAAAATATGAATTTGAAACCAAAATAAGTTATACCTTACAAAACCACCTACGGCCACGCCCACCGCATCCAACTCGAGACGCAACACTTCCTGTCACCGTAGTCACCAGAGTCATATTTCGCCATCTCAACTTCAGTCTTCCTTGCGTACGCGAGCGCGTCGCTAACACCAAAGTTCTGCCGAGCCTTTACTGGGTCGATCGCTCATCGACTGAACTCAATGTTGCCTCAACCGGTCGCGCCATACCGCGACACGCCTCCCTGCGTGCGCATACTTTCCTCCAAATCACGACGTGGCCCAATCATCTCACCGCGAGCGGTGAACATCCATCTACTGACAAATCTCGAGCACTAGTTTTCCCCTTACGTGCGATGAGTGAACGATTCGCGAACGATGCTCGCGATTGAAGCCGCCACCCTCGAATTGGAACGAAACCGACTAGATTTCCCAAGCTATGGCCATTTGATTCAAACAGCTATCAATTTCACCACTTTTTTGAATTCGACTCGAGCCTAGCCATTAATTGTTTTGAATTTAGGTTAGGCTTGATTTTGAAATAGAAGAGCTGCCTATGTTCTTCTCGTTTGTTATATAAATATATTTTTAAAGAGCACGGCTTTGATTTTAAAAAGCGCGTGTCTTTAATTTTGCCAAGTGTTTGAGATAATGAAACGTGTAGTTTGCCTTAGGAAATAATATTATATTAAATACACAAATATATATATATATATATATATATATATATTAAATTCAAATTTAAATTTAAATTGTTAAATTTTACAACTTACAACTCGATCTCTAATCGAGGCGTGCCATCGGGCGTTTATATTGTTATATGCCTATTTCGAACGCAATGGAAAAGGTTCCGAGTCCAAATTCGATCGTATGAAGAAGATAGCTTTTTGGACCAGTTATTAAATTGAATTTTCGATTTAAATTTCAGCGCGTCTATCAACCATACAGTCACATGACCACTCCAAACACTACGAAAATTGAAATCCGATAACGATACAATATTACGGATCCAATGGAACTGGTTTGTCGAATTCCGAGACTGTGCTTTGGAAGGCTATTTTTAAACGTCGATTTAAACGATAATATTTCAAAACTGAACAAATACTTCAAATTTCAAATTTTAACACTTCCATTATCTTCAGTATTATTAATATAGATTTTACAAACCTTCAAATCATTTTTAACAAGCTCAAAAACTGAAGATATAACATTTCACCTAAATTTCATATTATTGAATTCAATAAATTAAATTGCCAAATAAAAGGTGATATTTGAAATTCAAGTTAAATTAATATCCAAATATTAAAATTCAATTAAATATTTCTAATTTCGAATGTTCAAAATTTTTGGGTCGTCACATAAAGTCTCGATTCTCGATCCGGACTTTAACCATGCCGCTCCACCACCTCCTACCTCAATCCACCCCTACGCAACCACTACGCCTCGCTGTGACCTTTCCTGTAACGACCCAGATTTGGAGTTTACCTTTCAATATTAAATTATAATATTGAAAGGTAAAATCCAAATCCGGGTTGTTACATTGCCCATACTCTAGCCTTCACATCGACTTTCTAATCGTCATCGGCCATCCCCATTCGAGCTCCAAACGATGATCGTTGCTTCACACAAATCCGGCCGCCACAGGTGGACAGAGACTACGCAATCTCACCTTCGATCGCCCAGGCCACCCTCTTCCCCACGCCACCATCACCAACCTTCAAATGCCTTCGCACCAACGAAAACCCATAAAACTTCCTCTACGTCGGAGCCGCCTAGCAGCCACCTAAATTTGATCCAACAAATCCCCACCATCCAAGTTGCTTATATCGACATCGCCTACAACTTCATAGTTGAACTCATTGACCAACAACGCCTCTAGTGGTCCAAGATGATACATGCCATCAGATTGAGGAGTTTAAACTTGAAAAACATCGAACCAAATTTTGTGATATATAGGATGAAGTTAAGGAACATGGAAAAGAAGTGAGACTAAATTGATAGTGGAATATATTTTGACTTTTAGGCATATTTAGTTTGATATTTACATGAAGAGGGTAAATTATTTTCTTCTTACTTTTTGATGAGCAAACATAGTGAAGATGTAACAACCCTAGGTTTTGAGATTACCTGTAAATATTAAATTATAACTACCAATACTTACAAGTAATCTCCAAAACTAGGGTTGTTACAGAAGAAGAAAAGGAAACGAAGATAAAAATGTGGCTGAGGTTACGAATGGTTGGGCATTGACTTATATTTGTATAACATTATCCGGCATCTCATTGCACAGCTTTTTATTCATGTATGAATTCCGAATGAAAACAAACTTTGATCGTGCTCAAAATAGCGATGCGACCCCTAAATAATAATAACATACACTAGTTATTAAGTTCTGTAAAATTATAAAAAAACTACTGTTTACCGAAAAATTATCAAACAAAAAATTAAATATTTTCCAAATTAAAATTATTGGAAAAATCAAATAAAATAAATTAAAAATACGTCAATAGAAATCAAGTCATAAAATATAAATAAATTTTCCGATTATTTGTTCGAACTGTTATAACTACCAATAAATTTACAATTGAATTCACTATTAATGTTGATTTATCCTAAAAGAGTTGAATAAAGCTATTTAATCCATTAAATTAGATATTCCACATAAATTCAGTTATTGCATTCAATATTAAATCAACAAAATCAAAGATTCTAATTAGTCACTATATTTGAATTCAGGATAGTAACTTTTATTTAATCCCTATATTTGAAATTTTAAGTTATTTCACTTTTTAAACCAATATATTAATATTTAAAAAAATTAAATATTCCAAAATCAAATGACCAAAAAATTTAGGTCATTACATATATGGCATATTCTAACTATTTCCACATTTACAATAATAGCGTACGAAATATGGAGCTCCAATAAGCCACTCAATGTAGGCAATTTATTCTATCTACTGTAACCTGTTTACAGTTGAGAATTTTCAGATCAAGCATCTTTAACTCAAAAATAAATCTTATAGAAAACAATTTTCTATATGAAAATACATTTTGGAATAGAAATATTATTTCTCACTTTAATTTTAATTATATATTATTATTTTACAATACTTTTTTCCGATGTTTCTTTAGGATACAGATGTTTACTCTCTTCATCTCAACCGTGCCTTAAGTTACTTCAACTCCAAAATTTAATTTTTCTTTCTAAACAGACGAACCATTCAACAAGAAACCCATATTACAAGATCATAATGAACTCTTTACAAAAGTGCGTTTGATCCACCTTAATATTTAAGGATATAAAATAAGTTTCACTTTACATAAACAGATCAAACTGATATTTTAGTGAATTCTTAGATCCATCTTGTACTCTTAGTCTTGTGTTACATCTAATACTACATGATCCTTACTATAATTAGTCATATTGAATTCACGGTCTTGCACATTATGAATAATGACCGATCACCATATAACATTGAATTTGGATCAAATATCCATATTGGTGTATTTCTTTTGGAGTTCGATAACTCATAGTAGATGATACAAATTCTTGGGCAAGTAATCATGTAATTGATCGACTTACGAACCTATTTCGGAGTGTAAACTTGGGCTCTTGCATGGGTCAACATGCAAAAATTTATTGGTAAGTATATTTTATATTTCCATTTGTCAATATTAATTTAGTTCATCTGAATATTTTTAGTTGATAAACATTTTATCAGTTATATTTAGTGCACAAATTTATTGACGTAGATTATTTTACTTATATATAGCAGATGTACATACAATATTAGAAAGATTAAATTTTACCATTTCACTTTTCTAAAAAGGTCCCCACTAGACTTTTATGTTTTTGAAAACCCTAAAAGAAAACTTTGAATTCTCATGATTTCTTTGTTGGACGTTAGGACTCGCTTGCTTTTGGAGTCCGACATTAAGGAATATTAACGAATCAAAGACCCACAAGTGATTAATTTATCGGTTCTATCATATACAACTCATAACCCACGGTCTTTATCCTAATCTTATTCCGACCTTGAGGAATATCAACAAATCGTAAGAGATTAATCAATTGTACATACAATTTCACGACATCCTAAATGTACGTACCTTAAGGAATATCAACAAATACATACATATATCTTAACTCGTCCATTAAATATATTAATAATAATAATACACATAACATCCTTAGCTAGAGGAATATCAGCAACTAAGGATTATGCAACTAATATACTCATATATAAATGAAGAGGACAACTATTATATTAAAGGATCATAATCTTTAATATATTTAATTGAGTGATATAGCGACTTATGGAATAATGTATTTTTATGAATAGCCTCATGAATCAAGTGTTGCACACTTCTGAAATCACGATATATGTACTATATGTATGTATTTATTCCTTAAGTCTACTTTGGTTTCTTATTATTTCACTTTTTATTATACATTTATGTTATATAAGTTTAACTCTTGTATAACATTATATAATTTAATTAATCTATACAATAATCTATGTATAATATTATATTAATTTTATTAATTAAATATTATTCAATTAATTAACATTTTAATTTACTCATTTTAAACATTTTAAATTGAATATGTGCACTATAACATTTACAGCTTCGCATATATATCTTATATATAGGTATCATGTTATTTATTAATTAATCTGTTTAATGAAAATAATGTTAGTTAATTTCGAATATTATAAATAACCTTAACATCTTAAGATAATGTTACCAATATTAATATATATGTTAGTTAATTTAATGTATTAACTTGTTGTTAATTATTCATTTAATTAATCATTAATAAGTTTTGAAAATTATTAATTTATTTTCAAAACAATTTTGAAAATTAGTTTATAACACTTATAAAATTATTACTTATTTCAAACTTAACCTTTTAAATTTAAAATATTATTATTATTTATTTTAAAATTAACAATTTAAATTTTATGTTAATTTAAAAATAGATTTTGAAAATAAGCACCAAGGCCTAAATCAATTTGGGCATTTATATTGGGGATAACCTATATGCTTACCCCATCCTTTTGGGCCTGGTTAGTAATCAGGTAGTGCATAGTCCTTGATTACACAAACCCAACCTTAGAACTACTTTTCCAAACACCCTACTGTATGGGTAGGATTTATGAAATTAATACTAGTACTGCTCATTTAGACTGCATATGCTATTAGACTCTGATACCGTTGTTGAAACTGGAATAACATGCATCGGGTTAAATGGGCAAATTTCATAATTTTTATTCTACTCTAGGGAGCTTATAAAGTCTAAATTTATTTAGATCTGATCTAAACTAAATTTAAATAAAATATTTCATTTTATTTATAAATAAGTCTTACTTTAATGTTGTATTTATATAATATAATATAACATGTGTATCATACATATATGTGTGTGTGCGCACGTGCAACATATGCAATGTATATGGTTTAATTACACTCGTGTGTTAGTAATGGAAACTAATGGACATACTAGCCCCTCCAAATACATATGTACTATCTAATATGTATGTATATAGTTTTAAACAATATAAAATAATATTTGTAGCGAACAAATATATATATTAATATATATATATATATATTGACATTATAAAATAGAGGTATTGTAGATATTAATATAAATAAATTTTACTTTAGATTCAAAATTCGAATTCAAAATTTTAAGTTTTAGATCTAGATCCGCATATTAAAATATATACTAATTTCAAATTTAAATCATTATATTGAATTTTTTTAGGCAAAGCTAAGAGGGTTGACTAGGCCATTCTAGATGTATAAATGAATGAGAAACCAGGTGTTCGGTACATGCACCTGAACATCTTGAGGAAAAGAAATGCATGAGTTTGGAAAAAATACCAAACTACTAAATAACAACAAAACTAAATCTCCTTCGAAGAGGTAGAGTCAGTCCCCTCACACAAAGGGACAACCCAAAAACATGAAGGCGATCAGAAAAAAGAAAATCCAAGGAAGGAACAACATTGATAGAATCAGGTCCATAAATGAATTTCCGATCCCAAGTGCCATCTGCAAGAAGAGAATGATTATAATCACCAAACTAACCAAGCACCTTGAGGGTAAGTCCCTCACCCTCAACATGATAATAAAAAGCCTTCTATCCTCTTCAAGACCACCTACAAACTTATAAAAGCTACCATTTTTCAGGTCTAGCTGCATTTCAGAAGGCTCATGAAGCCGTGCTAGGTCAATCGGATAACTTGAAATGCTAGAGGAAGGAAGAACCATAGTAGGAACAATCAACATCAATAATAACATTAGAAGGATCACCAGAGATCTAAGGCAGAATCTCAAAAGAAGAAACAATAATAACGGGGCTAGGCTTTGGAACCCACTTCACGACGGGGGAGGAGGAAGTGGGATCCTATCAAAAGTGAGATAGGCACAATCTCAGGCTCCAAAGTACAAGCTTCGATGAGATGACCAAAGGAGTGACAAGACGTGCATATATCATGCTTCCAACTGTAATAGACGTCAATAATAGAAACATGCCCCTCGGTAAGGCAAATAGGAATCTTGAAGGGTAGAGGCTTGTTGGGAGTAATTTCAATAAGAGCCTTAGCATACACTAACTTATTCCGAGCTACAGTATTCATATCAAACATTTGAGCTTGCCAACAACAATAGCTAACCAATTTAGCCCAATCATTAATTGTTGAACAGATGGAATATGAGAGAAATGAGCCTAGATTGGAATAGAGAGAATCTTCTCCTTGGCATTGTCCACCGTAGGACTTCACAGGGTAATAATGAATGACTACCTAACTATAATTGAGCGATCTTCCTCAAAAACAGGTAGCCTTTCTTCTTTTCTAGAGAACTCTAAAAAGAACATGCAAATATCGAAGTGAAGTTGTAGCCGTCCTCTTATATTCCATTGATCGCAATAATGATTACGAATGTTTTGATACATGGGATTCGACTTTAGAAGGAAGCCAACTAAATACTTCGACCAAAAGTCAGATACCACTTCCAACACCTCAGAAGGAGGAAATATAGCACTATTCTCCTTAATATATCAAACGAGCAGGGAATATAAACACCCGCATTTTTCAGCAAAGCTTTGAAAAAAGAGTTCCACTTGCTAGAGGCCTAGCAACTCCACTAGACATCGAAGAACTAGAGAAACAGAGGGAACCTTAACATTAAAATCAGAGACATTCAATCTATGCATCACATGCATGCACCCATTAGAGATATGACTAGGAAATTTGTGCAAATCATTAGCATAACATGCATGCACCAAACAGAAGATTGCCCTACAACCACCTTTTCTCCGGTGATTACTCAAACATTATGCACTGCCTTATTACCTACAAAAGCATCATCACCCGCAAGAACACTGACATTACCCATGACCATATTTTCAACTTCATAGACCCGAACATTGTACGATCGATTTCACCCTAGAGGGGGGGTGAATATGGTGATAATAATAATTATAAAAAATTAATGCGGAAGTATGTAAATTAATCGCAACCCTGATTACAGCAGAATAATAGCAGCATAGATAATAGCAGAATATAAAAAGCCAAAAATAGAACACACAGATTTACCAGCTTCTGCAAAACCCACCTACACGTAAACTCGCGATATCCGCTATCGACTAACCTAAATCTACGCTCAAAACCCAGCCATAACTCAGCCACTGTGTTGTGAATTCTCGAACTACACCACCGTAGTTCGTCCCCTAGTCATACAATTAGAATTTACAAAAGGTTAAAATGAAAATACAATTTAAAAACAATTAAAACAATAAAACAATGAAACCTTAGTTTTTAAAGCCCAAAATTAATTGCTGACCCAAACAAAATATAGTGACAAAAATTTCCCTTTCTCCTTTTTCCATTATTCGGCCTGCCCTTATATTCTTTACGTTAAAATAAAGATTGTGGCCGCGTCTTTCTTCCTTTGTCCCACTTTCTGATTTAGGGTTTCTGAGAATTCAAAATCGCTGATACTAGTTGATCAATTGAATGAATGTTTTCGCGTTGATCGATTGTTCGTTGCTTAGCTTTGGCTGCTTCTCGTTCGAGTTCGATTTTAATGGTATGTGATTTATGCTCTTGCTTTATTGATTAGCTTGCTTGAACTCGATTTATGCATGTAGCCGATGATGAGATGGGTTTAAATAGGATTTGAAATCCTAAAATTTCGTTCGTACATATTTATTTGAATTCGTCAATATTGTAGCTTGGCCGTTCGATTTTGCTTGAGTGTATAAGATTTTTTTAGACTTCTTCGAATTCATTTATTTCCTTGCTAGATTATCCGGCTTTGAATCGCTTTGACGATGTTTTCCTTGCTCAACATGGTTTCAATTCTGTTGGCATTTTGACTTGTTCAAATTATTCATCTGTAAATTGAATGCGGCCATTTCTAAATTTTTGATAATCTGAACTTCGGCAACTTTGGTTTGAATTTATTTCTCTTTAGTATTTTCAACCCGATGCTTGTAGCTGTTCATCCTGCCATTGCATACTTGATTTCATGTGTATACTTTGTGAGTCTTGTTGCAGCCCTTGTTGTCGCTGTTTCATACATTTTGACTTCGTATATTTGTTATTATGTTTCACTTGAATCTGGTTTGTGGCACTTGTTAAAGAAGTTGTTTGGTGGTTAAATTTGCTGCTGCATTCACTAGTTTTGTACATTTTGATTGTTGAACTTCATGTTGAGGTAGCACTTTCTTTTGAGCTTGCATTGTTTCCATGGTCATGCACTCGGGCTTGCACTTGACTGTGCAATCTGGCCGACACTTTCATTTTGTGGTGAGTTTTGGTTTGCATCAAGTACATGTCTACACGTGATTAATGATTTCAGACATTGCATTGTATTTGCAGTCTTAGGTTTAGTTGTGTTTTTTTGTACATTTTGTTCTTGAGCCTGTACTGTTCATTCAAGCTGCTGTTTCATGTTTAGTTTGTAATTTGTCGAGCACCATTTATATACATATATGTACGTGTGTGTTGTGCATTGCATTTTCCACTGTCATGTGCTTCAATATGTACCTTCTTTTTGTGTACTGCCCTGGTTGTAGCTGCATATACATATGTCACTATTGCTCTGCACTACTCTGTATACTACTGTGTATCCTCTATGCCTTCACTTGATCGTCGTATGCCTCTGTTGTTGTATGCATTTGGTTTTGTACATTTGTGTCATTCTTGGTGTAGTTGATCTTTGTGTGGAGCTTGATTGAGTTGTTGCTTCAAGTTACACTACTGCTTTTTCTCTTGTGCATGTTTTGGTCCAGTTGAGTTTTGTACCTTTTGTATTTGAGGCTAGTTAAACTGTCTAGCCTCTATTGTTGCTGGCTTCATGTGTACATCACTGAATTTTTGGTCGAGGCTTTGTTGCTTGAGAACTTGTATTCATGTATACTCATTGTGTTAATTCCATCTTATAGCTCGGGTTTGACCTTGTGCTCGTGTTGTGACTTTATTTGTATTGCACTTGAGTTGAACCCGGCTTTTAATTGAGTTTGACCTTGTTTTCGCCTATCTCTGCAATTTTATCAAGTGTATATCGGTGTGCACGGCCTTGTGACATGTACAGTGATACACTGTGCATGTCACAAGTTGTTCGTTTTCGATGAATTCAAAATTTAAATGATGACGAACAACCCAAATAACTGCGGCATATAATTTTTTTAAAAAACACATTTTATTTTACACTGCAAAAATATTTCTTTTTCAATTTTACCGCATCAGTGTTTATTTTGTAGATAACTCAGATGTTGGATTCAATCTGGAGTAGAGTTGAAAATTAAATACGAATGAAAGAGTGATATGTAGTGAGGTGCTAATGTATGTATAGTGAAAAATGTGATGTAATTGAAATTGTATTGTAATTAAAAATTGTATATATAGTGAGAGCTTAAATTTGTACTATTCAAAATTGAAATAAAATATATGTTTTAATAAAATTATGTTGAATTTAAATTCTGTGTTATTTATTTTATTCAGCCAATATTTATTTATTTATATGAAAAATAAAATAGTACATTAACGAGTTCATTTAAATGAATATATATATATATATATATATATGTTTATTATCATCAAACAAAAATCATATACTAGCATATTCAATAATCTCCCCCTTTTGATAATAACAAACATATATTTAAGAATTTTGAATTTACTAAATGTATTTGATCATCCAATTGGCTCCCCTTCTTTGAATGCATCCTCTCTACAATAAAGCTCCCCCTTCATATATGAATGAGAATAAATAAAAATATGCAAATGGATCTAGATGAAAATTGAAAAAATATTTGACCTTTACTTGCCAAAATCTTAACCTTTCTCTCTCCCTGTTGTTATCAACAAAAGCGTAATAGTGTTAGAAAGATAAGAGATAAAGTGATAGATATTAATAAAATATTAATACTCAATCGAGTATAAATATTAAATTTCAGTAAAAAATAAAAAAAATCATAAATACTCTATTAGGTGCATATTCCACTTTAGAATGATAGGGATGATGCAAAACCATATAGTTGTGTCTATTTGTGGTATATTTATTTCAGGAATTTGAATATCTACTAACCATGCATAAACGTTTGGACTGTTAAATGAGATTAATAGTATTCCAAACTTTAAAAAAAAATGAATTCAAGTATCTTCTAAGCACGCATAACCATGATGACTTTTAAATGGGAATAGAATCAACTTGTCTATTTAATTAATTAATTTTGATATGCGTTCCATACATGCATAACCGTGAGGACTTTTAAATAAGCTTGGAAGCACATAGTCAAAAATTCCAAGTAATTCACCCATGCATAACTGTGTGTACTTTTAAATGAGAGTGAATACTTTGGATGTTTTTATTTAATAAAAAATATGATAAAATGAAAAAAATAACGATTTCCTGTTTAAAATTCCACATATTGACATACTATATTGGATTTTAATGAGTGATGGTTGATAGAAATAAGATTGAAATAGAAATGGTCATGGAATTTTTACCAATAATTTTTTTTATAGCTCTTGTTTAAGAATTTTAAGGAACTTCACTAAATATACTATCTCAAGTTATAATATATGATTAATATCAACACTCGTTTCTTTTTTCAATCACCATTTATCTTTTCGATAATCTGTAGGGCATCAGATTTGTTAAAATAGGCAAAAATACAATTTCTAAAACACCTAAACAGAGATGAAGTTTACAGAAGCTATTTTCTGAAAGGGGTTTTGTAAAAAAGTCTGCCAATTGAGAATCGGTTGAAATGAAATTTATGCAGATATTTTCTTTGGAAATATGATCTCTAATAAAATGATGTCTAACATCTATATGTTTTTTTCATGAGCGATGTACATGATTATTTGTGAGATCAATTGCACTTTTTCTATCAAACAATAGTGGTACACATTTAAAATGTAGACCATAGTCTTGCAAAGTTTGTATCATCCATAAAATTTGAGCAGAGCAACCACTTAGAGAAATATACTATGCCTCTGTGGTGGATAATGCAATACAATTCTGATTTCTTCTTGACCATGCGACTAACGAATGTCCTAACATAAAACACGTTCCACCAGTACTTTTTCTATCAACTAGACTTCCAGCATAATCTGCATCTGAATATCCTTTTAATTCAAAGTTATCATTAGTTGGATACCAAAGACCAAAACGTGGGGTGTGCAACAAATATTTTATAATACTTTTAACAACTTTTAAATAAGATTCTTTAGGATTAGATTGAAATCGTGCACACAAGCAAACAGAAAACATGATGTCAGGTCTAGAAGCGGTGAGATAAAGAAGTGATCCAATCATATCTCAATATTGCTTTTGATTAACTGCCTTGCCTTTTTCATCCTTATCAAGTTTAATTGTTCCACTCATGGGGGTTCTTGTTGGTTTAGCACCTTTCAATCTAAATTTGTTGATAAGTACCCTAATATATTAGTTTGAGAAATAAATGTACCTTTATCGCTTTGTTTGATTTGAAATCCTAAAAAGAATTTTAACTCTCTAACCAAGCTCATTTCAAACTTTTCCTGCATAACTTTTCCAAATTTCTCATACAACAAATTTTTAGTGGAACCATAAATAATGTCATCAACATATATTTGAACAATCAAAAGATCATAGTTTTCATGCAACAGAAATAGTGTGGTGTCTACGCAGCCCTTTTTGAAACCATTTTCAAGGAGATACTACTAAGACATTCATACGAAGCTCTAGGGGCTGGTTTTAACCCATATAATGTCTTTTTAAGTTTATACACATGGTTAGGATATTCATTACTTTAAATACCTTTTGATTGTTAAACAACTACATGTTCTTTCGAAATTCTGTTAAGAAAAGCACTTCTAATATCCATTTGTCTTAGTTTAAATCTTTTATTGTAAGTAAAAGCTAACAATATCCTAATGGATTCTAGTCTAGCCACTGGTGCAAAAGTTTCATCAAAATCAATTCCTTCAATTTGATTATATCCTTTAGCAACTAACCTAGCTTTATTCCTAATCACATTTCTAGATTCATCATATTTATTTTTAAAAATTCATTTTGTTCCTACGACTGGATAATCATTAGGTCTAGGTGCTAGGCTCCAAACATCATTTCGCTTAAATTGATTTAGCTCTTGTTGCATAGCCATAAACCATTTTTCATCATTAAGAGATGTATCTATGTCTTTATTTTCAATTTTTGAAATAAATCCACTATACAGACACAAATCACAAAAAATTCTAAAGGAGGGACGAGTTTGAACACCTGTCATAGGATTTCCTATTACTAATTCTGGAAGATGATCTGCCTTGAATTTCAATCTCTTTGGATCCAGATTCCTACGGACTTCTTTTATGGTTGTAATTTCTTTTGGTTTTTCATTTTCATCTTTTTCGTTCTCCTCTTCAACATTTCTTTTTATTGTTTCCTTATTTTGATCATCAATGCTTTCATCAAGTTTCACGTTGATTGACTCCATAATTTTTTTGACTTTTTGTTGTAGACTCTATAAGCTTTGCTTCTAGAAGAGTATCCCATGAACACGCCCTCATCGGCTTTTGCTTCAAATTTTCCTAATTGATCACCTATATTGAGAATATAGCAAGGACACCCAAAAACTTTGAAGTATGGAATGTTTGTTTTATTTTTGGACCATAGCTCATAGGGTGTTTTCTTAAGGATCGATCTAATCATAACTCTATTTGTTACATAACAAGCTATATTTAGTACCATTGCCCAAAAGAAAAAAGGGAGTTCATACTCATTTATCATAGACCTAGCCAACTCTTGCAATGTTTGATTCTTTCTCTCGACTAACCCATTTTATTGTGGAGTGCGTGGAGCAAAAAATTCATGTTTAAATCCATTTTCATCACAAAAACTTTCAAATTCATAATTTTCAAATTCTCCACCGTGATCACTTCTTAATGAAATGATAGAAACTCTTTTTTCATTTTGAACTAATTTTGTGAATTTAATAAAGTATGAAAAGGTTTCTGATTTTTTAGCTAAGAAGTACACCCATGTATATCTTGAGTAATCATCAACCAACACAAAATAGTATTTCTTACCACCTAAACTAGTAATGTCATTAGGTATAAATAGATCCATAGGAACTAGTTCAAGAATTCTAGAAGTGCTTATAGTATTTTTGGCATGAAAAAATGATTTCTTTAGTTTTTCCATAGTACAAGCTTTACATGGATTTTCTGTTTTAAAATCATGAGATGGTAAACCTCTTACAAAGTTTTTTCATTTTAATTTGTTTCATAGATTCATACTAGCATGTCCTAATTGTCCGTGCCATAGGTTTACTTCTACATCCGTAGCTATTAGGCATTTTGAAAGAGTAAGATCATCAATAGAATATATATTACCTTTCCTTTTACCTAAAAATAATATTTCTTTTGATGATTGGTCAACAATTTTGCACAAGTCAGAGTCAAAAATAACAATCATTCCTTTATCACATAACTGGCTGATTGATATCAAATTATGGTGCAGATTTTCAACGTATAATACGTCATTTAAGGTAAATGTATTGTTACCTACTTTACCTTTACTGATAATTCCACATTTTTAATTGTTACCCATTGTGACTCTGCTACCTTTGTACTTCTCTAGGCTAAGGAATTTTGATTTGTCGCCTGTCATAAGCCAGGAACAGCCAGAATCCAGATACTATTATTGTTGTTCCTTAGCCTACCAGCAAACCTACACAAGAAGAGAATTTAGTGACCTATTTGTTTTTATAGGTCCATGATCGTTAGTGACAAATGGTTTTATAAAATATGTTTGCGTAGATCCAAAACTATTTATATTTATTCCTTTTGGCACCTACATTTGTCTAACTTCAAAGGATTTTGTATTTGTGCCTTTTGAAATCCAAATTGGTACCGTTTTTACATTTTTGGGTCTATACCAACAAATGTTTTGATTATGTCCAATATTTCTACAAATTGTGCACTCAGTTTTGACTTGATTAATTTTCCTTCTAACAAGTTCAAGTTGATTATATCCAAGTTCTTGTCTATCTTTAATAAAGGTTTGTTTCCCTAATAACATATTTAATGATCTTTCTCTTTTGAAAAATTTTCTTGAGGTTGTAGATAGTTTTTGGACTTGCGTTTTGAGAGATTCATTTTCGTTCAACAATTGAGTGCACTTTTTAATAGATTTTTCTCACCTAGTATTTTCACTTTCTTTTAAAATCCGAACTTCATTTTCAAGAGTTTTAATTTCAATTTTTGATTTTTGAAATTTCTTCTTCGAATGTTGGACATTTATCATACTTAGGGCTCATGCTTTGATAGTTTTTAACTAATTGATCAAGCTGTTTATTTAAATCTATCAAAGTTTCTCTTTATGATTCAAGTTTAGCATATTTCTCTCTAACTCGCTCAAAGCAGCCATTTACTTCGTCAAAATATATAAGTAATTCTAAATGAGCAAGTTTTGATACCTCGTTTGGCTCGTCATCATCACTATCAGTTATTTCTCCATGAAAACTCAGATTTGCTTTTTCACTCTCACTACCGGTGCCATCATTTTCATCTTCATCACTTTCATCCTAAGTGGCTGCAAAACTTCTCCTTTTCTGTTTCTTCGCTTGGCTAAGTCGATTTTTAGGACAATTTGGCTTGATATGGCCTGGTTTATTAAACTTGTGGCAGATGATTTCTTGTTTTTCTGAGTTGTCCAGAATTTTGTTGATTATGCTCTTATGTTGATGATTTTTGGCCGGATTTCCATATTTGCGGTTCCACTTTTTGAATCTCTTTATTAATAGTGCCAGTTCAGCTTCACCATCATCATCATCTTCACTTTCAGTTGTTCCTTTGAGAGCTATTGATTTTCTTTGAATATCACCTCCTTCATGCTCTTTCTTGAATTTCACTTCTAGCTCATAAGTGGTGAGATTTTCGATAAGCTCTTCATCTTTGATTTGTTTCGAATCCTTTGATTCTTGAATAGAAGTAACTTTGGCTTTAAAATTTCATGACAGGACTCTAAGGATTTTTTGGACTATTTCCAACTCCGTGTACAATTTTTCGAGAGCTTTTGATTTGTATGTGATATTGGAAAGTCGTTCGTACATCTCTTTGACAATTTCTTCCTTGGCCACTGTGAAATTCTCTTATTCGCTACTCAGCATGGCAAGGCAAGATTCTTTGACTTGAGATGTTCCTTCGTGAGTCACTTCGAGTGTGTGCCATACTTCCTACGCAGTTAGATAATTTGAGACATGAATAAATTTAATTTGATCCAATGAACAAATGATAGAATTCATAGCTTTAGCATTAGCATTCTATAGTCAATTTTCTAGATATGTCCATTGATCAATCGATTTATCTATCTTCTGATTATCTACAACTATATTTTGTGCTCCGTAACCTGTCTCAACTATATTCCAAGCATCAACGGTTTTCAAAAAAAAAAATCATTCTATTTTTTCAGTAAGCATATTCACCATTGAATATTGGTTGTCTAACTATGGACTAACCCCCAACAAAAGAATTATTAAAAGAAGCCATTTTAAATTTCAAATTTAAAAAAAAAATTGTTTTTGAAGAATAAAATTTTTAAAACAAAAAATGAATTCTGTTCCTAGCTCTGATACCACTTGTAGGATCGATTTCAACCTAGAGGGGGAGAATAGGGTGATACTACAAATTATAAAAACTGAATGAGGAAGTATATAAAATAATCGCGGCCCTAATCACAGCAGAATGATAGCAGCATATATAATAGCAGAATATAAAAAGTCGAAAATATAACACAAAGATTTACCCAACTTCGGAAAAACCCTGCCTGCGTGCTACCTCCAAGGTTTCTAATAGAAATCAAGCAGTCAGATGCTTACACACATAAACTCGTGAGACCCACTATCAACTAACCTAACTCTACGCTCAAACCTCTGCCATAACTCGGCTATTGAGTTGCGAATTCTCAAACTACACCACCGTAATTTGTCCCCTAGTCACTCGACTAGAATTTACAAAAGGTTAAAATAAAAATACAATTTAAAAACAAGAAAACAATGAAGCCCTAGTTTTTAAAGCCCAAAAATAATTTCCGACCCAAACAAAATATAGTGATAAAAAATTTCCCTTTCTCTTTTTGATATTGTTCGGCCTAGCCTTGTATTCTTTGCATTAACAAAAAATATTATGGCTACGTCTTTCTTTCGTTCCTCTTTCTGATTTAGGGTTTCTGAGAATTGAGAATCGCCATACTAGTTGATCAATTGAATGAATGTTTTCGCGTTGCTCTGTTGATTGATTGTTCATTGCTTAGCTTCGGCTACTTCTCGATCGAGTTTGATTTTAATGGTATTGGATTTATGCTTTTGCTTCACTGATTAGCTTGCTTGAACTTGATTTATATAGCCGATGATGAGACGGGTTTAAATAGGATTTGAAATCCTAAATTAACACTTGTATATATTTATTTGAATTCATCAATGTTGTAGCTTGGCCGTTCGATTTTGCTTGAGTTTATATGATTTGTTTAGACTTCTTCAAATCCGTATATTTCCTTGCTTGATTATCACGGCTTTGAATCGCTTTGACGATGTTTTCCTTGCTCACCACGGTTTCGATTCTGCTGGCATTTTGACTTGTTCTTGTAAGTTGAATTCGGTTATTTCTTAATTTTTGATAATCTGGACTTCAGCAACTTTGATTTGAATTTATTTCTCTTTAGTATTTTCAACCTGATTCTTGTAGTTGTTCCCCTCGTCACTGCATACTTGATTTCACATGTATACTTTGTGAGTCTTGTTGCAGCCCTTGTTGTCACTGTTGCATACATGTTGACTTCATACATTGTCACTGTGTTTCACTTGAAACTGGTTTGTAGCACTTGCTAAAGAATTTGTTTGATTTTTAAATCTACTGTTGCATTCACTACTTTTGTACATTTTTATTGTTGAACTTCATGTTGAGGGTGCACTTGCTTTTGAGCTTGCATTGTTTTCATGGTCATGCACTTAGGCTTGCACTTGACTGTGCAGTCTGGTCGACACTTATATTTTGTTGCACTATGTGTTGAGTTTTGGTTTGCATCAAGTACATGTCTACACGTGATTATCGATTTGAGATACTGCCTTGTATTTGTAGTCTTCATTTCTGGGTTTAGTTGTGTTTTCTTGTACACTTTGTTGTTGAGCTTGTACTGTTCATTTGAGCTGCTGTTTCATGTGTAGTTTGTAATTTGTCGGGCAACATTTATATACATGTGTGTGTTGTGCATTGGATTTCCCACTGTCGTGTGCTTCAATATGTACTGTCTTTTGGTACTGCCCTGGTGCAATTGTAGTTGCATATACATATGTTTGTGTTGCTCTGCACTGCTCTGTCTACTACCATGTAGCCTACATGCCTTCACTTGATTGTTGTACGCCTCTGTTGTAGTTTGCATTTTGTTTCTTACATTTGTATCATTACTGGTGCAGCATGACCTTTGTGTGGAGCTTGATTGAGTTGTTGCTTCGAGTTACACTAAAGCTTTTACTCTTGTGCATGTTTTCGTCCAGTTGAGTTTTGTACATTTCGTATTTGAGTCTGGTTAACCTGTCTAGCCTTTGTTGTTGCTGGCATCATGTGTACATCATTGAATTTTTGGTCGAGGCCTTGTTGCTTGAGAACTTGTATTCATGTGTACTCACTGTGTTGAATCCAGCTTATAGCTTGGGTTTGACCTTGTGCTCGTGTATTGACTTTATTTGTATTGCACTTGAGTTGAACCGACTTTTGATTGGGTTTGACCTTGTGTTCGCCTGTCCCTGTAATTTTATCAAGTGTATATCGGTGTGCACGGCCTTGTGGCATGTACAATGACACACTGTGCATGTCACAAGTTGTTCGTGTTTAGTGAATTCAAAATTTGAATGATGACGAACAACCCAAATAAATGAGGCATATAATTTTTTCAATAACAAATTTTATTTTACACCGCAAAAATATTTCTTTTTCAATTTTACCACATCAGTGTTTATTTTGCAGATAACTCAGATGTTGGATTCAATCCGGAATAGAGTTGAAGATTAAATACGGGTGAAAGAGTGATATGTAGTGAGATGCTAATGCATGTATAGTGAAAGATGTAATTGAAATTGTATTGTAATTGAAAATTTTATATATATATATATATATATATATATATATAGTGAGAGCTTAAATTTGTACTATTCAAAATTGAAATAAAATATCTATTTGAATAAAATATCTGTTTGAATTTAACTTCTGTGTTATTTATTTTATTCAGCAAATATTTATTTAATTATGTGAAAAATAAAATAGTACATTAATAAGTACATTTAGATGAATATACATACATACATACATATATATATATATATATATATATATGTGTGTTTATTGTCATCAAATAAAAATCATATACTAGTATATTTAACAAGCATTACTTTCAAAACCAGGCAAAATGTGCACCATATGCATGCTCCCATTAATCTCAACTACAGGCAATTCGTGCAATATATTTCAAAACTAAATTTTAGTTTATTATTAAAAACACATATACTTATATATATACATATTTTATTAATATTTAAAAATTCTTTATATAATATATATAATATGTTTAATGTAAATAAATACTTATATGTACATATTTAGGCCTTAATAAGATTTTTTATAAATCTTGCGGATTTTTTTTAATTATTGATTCAATGCGGAAATCATTAACCCTTATTTGAAAACAAAATTAATACATACACGTTATGTTATTAAGTATTTACATTTATATTTTATGATATACTTATACATACACACACACTTTATATATAATTAGATATAATATTTAAAAATGAATTATATATAAACTTATATTATATGCAAATTTAATTATATATATTATTTTTCAAAACAATAATATGTATATATATTGACAAACTATAAACATTAAAATCAATTTTATTTAAAACTCTTTTAAAATATTGTTAAATACGACTTTTTATATCTTATAGTCGTGAGCTACATATACAAATACACACACATACATATATGAAAAAAATTCAATTAATGTGGACAGCATAGAGATATGTGGCTTCGTAACAATTCATATACTAACTAAATCACATACATGACATAATGAGCAATATATGTATGTATGTATGTATATAAGTTGTCGATAAAAATATTTACCTTGATTTATGCCTAGTTGTGACACGTTGGAACGTTGAATCGTATAACTTCTAGAATGAGTTTACAAAATCAAGAAAGATCTATCGGTTTGAAAAAAAACAATCACCGGTCTATTGTCAATATTTTAATTATGTTTTAAAAGCTTAAAAATTAAAGAGAAGAGCAGGGGTATGGCCCGCCTTATTGAAGGTAGGAGGAGACAAAAATCAAGAACTCTAATTTGGTTTTTTGAGGTATTTAAATAGTAGCAATTCAAAGGAGAAAAAATAGGATCCATAACCACATTCTTCACTTACTATTCCCTACTTTGAATCTTTATTGACCCCACTCATTCACTTCCATAGCTAGCCAAGTTAGCCCTTGTTTAGGCCTTTAAACTGCTTCAAACCCGATCAAACAAATGTGCAATTAAATCCAATTCTACCGCACATCGATACATGTGTATACATCTTTTATGTACGCACTATTTAACATTGGTCAACACAAATTAAATAAAATTTTAGCAAAATATTTCATAAATATTAATTAATTTACTTAATTTATAACAATTATAATTAATTAAATTGGTGGCAATAGAAGTATTCAACGTTTCAGTGGTGTGACTCTTAGGTGTAAATTCAGTTAGCGAATAATATCAAACAACTCGAATATCAACATTTATATGTCACCTTAGAAAGTGGTGTGACATTATGACTAAATTTATTGCTTAGTTAGCTTCAATAAAATCCAATTTTACTGATTTTAAGAGTTACCCATTAGTGATAATTATTCGTATCTATTCTCTTCGTCAAACTATATCACATTAGGATTTATGAAATTTGGTAATAGTCAATATCCTATTATCGTCCATATTAGGCTTTATAATCTAAACATAATGTCAATAGTTTAAAAATAGCAACTATTATTAACCACACTTCTTTGGTCAAAGACTTTGACTTTGAGTTGACTTCTGTTGAATATAATACTAACCCTCTCTGGTAAAAATCTTTGACTTTGAGTTGACTTTTGTCGACTATGATACTAACCACATATAATTAAGGAGATAATTCGCTATTGAAAAGTGTCTTACTTCCAATGCTTCCATCCAACACAACAATAGTCGTTTATTGGACGTTGTATCATGATTTAGCTATAATCAAAGCAAGGTTTCCACATTAAAGCTCGACGGCATTCTCAAGCCGAGAGAACTTTGTAATATTGCCACATCAATATTTTCAGTTTGACCTTGGTTATATTAACTAACATAAACAATCAAGTGAATCATTACATGGTTATCCAATAAATATCAGTACATAACCCCCCGATGCCCGTAACAACCATGAGTAATACACTACCTAATATTTATAAAGCATTGCATACTCTAGTCTCAATTGATGTATTGATAACCAGTCTCGATACATGTTGACTAGGAATATTTAAAGTGATCTGTTTATTACATTGCGATAAATTGCTTATGATCACAACGTCTTTTAATTACTATCACAAAATACATGATTTATGGGTTTTTTGCTAAATATACTTAAATTAAATTATTAATTAATTATAACACATTATAACAAATAATAATAGAAAGAAAAATATCTTTTATTTCGAATGAGATTTTATTACAGAGTTAATAATTTATA
This sequence comes from Allium cepa, assembly GCA_030765085.1. Lineage (NCBI taxonomy): Eukaryota > Viridiplantae > Streptophyta > Magnoliopsida > Asparagales > Amaryllidaceae > Allium > Allium cepa. The sequence goes on from CM060932.1 coordinate 175,090,060, forward strand.
ATAAATTACAAAATTGTCCCTAGGGCATACCCTTAACTCTATCAAAATGTAGAGGGTATTTTGGGAATTTCAAAAGGACACGATGGAAATTAATGGATTGAAAATTTATATGTTAAAAGTATAGATTAGTGGCTAGAAAAACACCATCACGGTTTGCTTTTGTTCTTTATTTCATGCATGCATACTCATCTTCTCTAAGGTTGGTTCCTCGGTCATATGCAGAAGCTTTTTGCAACAATTATTCCAACTCAGTGAAAGTTTTCTTATGATAGTCGCTACTTGAATCGACTCTAGAAATTACACTTTCAAGTCCTTAAGTTTGCTTACTAAAACTTACAAATCATGCATACATCTGTTCCTTGACAGAGAAGCTATTTTTCATTTGAAATTCAAAATATTATAGTATAAGAAAGTGACATGTCTTAACTGTTGGAACTGGGTTAGTCTGCAACAGAAGATATAGGTGAATTTCAAAAAAAAATCATATTGGACATATGTTGGGCGTACGAACTCTAATATATTTAGAGCATTTCTAAATTTCATTTAAATAAAACTAATATTTTATTTAAATTCAATATTATATTATATGTGTGTGTATCATATATACATATATGTATAAGTGCATATGTTACATAGCAATTCGTGCAAGGTATATCATGCTCGTGCATGTGCTGGGATTTACACCATAATGGACACGGTAGCTCATCTAGTATACAAATATATCTTCCAAATGTATTCTCAAATACTTTAACTTATAGATACAAAACAACACACACATACATACATACATACATACATACATACATATATATATAAACCATATTTTACTTTAAACAATATATATATATATATGGATTTATATATATATATATATATATAATTATATAGGTGTATTTTAAAACATTTATAATACAATTATAATTATATTAAAATATATTTTTTTCGTTGTAAAAACGAGAGCAAATATTATTTTATAAACGTAAATATTAATAAAAACATGTACACACATATATAATTTGATTATGTGTGTGTGTGTGTGTGTGTGTATTAACACTTAAATAAAAACTTAGAAAATACATATAATTAATAAATGTACCCCTATAAGGAAACTTTTTGTAAATATTATACATATAATAAATTAAATTTCCATAGACAACTAGTTAAAATAAAATAAAAATTATTTTTAAGACATAATTCTGAATTGTAAAAATTTTAAAAAAAATCTGAGTATATCAATATTTAAATATTTTATATATAATTTTATAATTTAAGAATCAATTTCAAATTCAGTTTTGACTTTAGAAAATTTTTAATTAATTAGTTAAATACAGTTTTTTTTCTACTGAAAGCATGTAAGGTACTAAATAAATTTATAAATATTAAACATAATTTTATATAATATGTATTTGCATTGCTATAATTAGTATACAGAATTAGTTGATTTAAATAATATTTAAATTATGTATATATTAAAATTATTTTATTTTTTCCAAAAATATTTTTTAAGTTTGAAACAATTCATATAAAATTGTAAAATCATATTTTGTACAGAATAAGATATAGTGTTTAAATTATAAAGCATATATATAATTAAATAACATATATTAAATTAACTAAAATAAAAGTTTTTTATTTTATGCCAAGCATATTATGGCAACTATATGTCGTAATTTTATTTTTGAATGTATATAGAATCAAATGAATGTACAACCATTCTAAATGTGACAATATACCGATATACTTGAACCGTCGCCTAATTTATATAGTAGGATATAATATATAAATAATAAAACAATAATATATAATTATAGACTGGATTATTACCTTATAATAATGCCAAAAACTCACATCTTGAAGCGTTGAAATGAACTCCTGCATCGAATTCTAATTCTAAATGTGTTATTTCCCAAATTGCATACCATTGGCTATCAAGTAGTGTTTAATTTTATTTTATTTAGCTTGATAAAATGGAGGAGAGGGGATGATTATTGTGATGACCCGCCTTTTCAACTTTTGAAAATTGACACTAACACGTCCTCAGCATTCACGTGTCGTAAATTAAGTGCAAGAAAGGCAGATTGATAAAGGGTAAAAGAAAATTAAAATCGAATAGAGTAGAAAACATAATCTCATACGAATGGAATAATTATATATTACTAACCATAAATACTTTTACAGCGGAAAATTTTGAATACAATATCAGAGGCTGACCTAGAATCAGCCTGGACAGTTATAAATCCTTTGTCCTTACAAATGCTAAAAACAACAAAATAAATGCAGTGGAAAAATAAAATGCGTCCATATGTTGATGAAGATCTCTCGCTCCATTCTGGAAACTCCAAGCGACTTTAGCTAAACCTGAAACTATTCAGATTTGACTGGGGTATTAATGTAGATGACAATGTCATAGATCAGATTGATGCTAATCAAAACCTTTAAAAAGAAGGATATCTCGTAAGAACACGCCGCATATAAACATGGACGGATTTTTACCTTATGACAACAAAATACTTTATATCAAAACAAATTTGATATTATCATCAATGATATTGGTTTGAAAACACTTTTCAAATAAATATATGCAGAAAGTAGGTATCAATACCCGAATAACGTCAAATGGTGTGTATGATGCCAAAGCGGTAGGTAAAATGTTTGCAAAGCATTACAACTATTCTAGAAATACAAACAAAACCGTAAAACTCATGTTGGAATTGGGTTTCCAACATGATAGGGAATTAGTGGCCATTTCCTCCAATGCAAAATCCATGCATAACATCCTAGTTGTAATGACCCTAATTTTAGCTAACATTATTTAGAACATTTAATTTGGTAAATTAAATAAAATAATGTAGAAAGTAAAGGAATGAGATTTGTAAGTTAAGGAGGAGCCGTACCTTAATGAATGTGTTGACAAAAGGGAAACTAAACGTAATTAAGAAGGAGGGATATGAAGAGGGTAAAATGGGAATAGCCTTTATTCTAATACCCTAAATCCTTCCATTCTCTCCACTTCCTTATTCATTCTACATTTACAAACTAGACAAAAACAATACTAAGCTTAGGCCGGCCACTATTAAGAAGATTTAAAGGGAAGATAAGCTAGGATTCAAGCCAAAACCTTGAAGAAATCAATCTAAAGGAATATCTCAACCTTCTTAACACAAAGCAAAGGTGAATAATTAGTCTATATCTCTATTGTTTATGAATGATTTGGGTTTAAAATTAAATCCATTTTCTTTTGCAAGTATATGCCATGTTTAGTATTTAAAAGTGATTATATTTTATGTTGAAGATTTATGGTTCAAATATGATTTATTGTCTTATGTTTGAGTTAGAAAACCATTCATATGACATCCGATTGACTTGAGATTTTGATATGATATGAGAATCACTATTTTAGAAGTGAGTTTCGATTTTTATTATTTTCCGAGTTAATATGGATTTATGGTGAATTTTCTAAACCTAGAAATGTTTATAATCATTTTTAATTATTACAAATAATTAATATTGTTTTCGCCCCTGAAATTTTAAGATAACGAAGAGAATGCTTAATTTGATTTTTGGGGATTCCTAAGAGTTTAGGATGATTGAATAAATTATTTTCAATGACAATGCCTTATTTGCTTAAGTAAAATGTTTAAATTTGAGCTTAAGTGTAATTTTTTAAAGTATTCAAGCATAAAGCATACGACAGTATTTTCAGAGAAAGAAATTGGTAAAGTTTATAAACCAATGAGATTTTTACAAATATTAATGGTTAGGTGAAAAGGAGTTTCTTTAAAAACAAAAGTATAGCTTTTAACTTAATTATAGCTTCACAACTTAACTAGGAAAGCTTCCATCATCATACTCCCACCCATAAGCCCTTCCGCTTCCACACAAAACCAATGCATAGGGTATCAAGCATTTAGTACGTAGTGTATTGGAATATAAGGGAAGGAAGGGATAGTGGCGAAGGCATGCTTATGACGTGGTCGAAGCCGCCTTTAATAGCTTTCGAACCCATTGGCCCGCCTTTGTTTCAAAGTATGCTTACAAAAGGTTTGTCGCTTCCCTTCGACCCCTTAGCTGCCGCATTGATACCCTTCGCCTTTGTTAAAGGGCACCTTTTTAAACCCCTAAACTAATATATGTGGAAGGAAGGCTTTCGCCTTAGTTCCCTTCTGACATCATTGTTGCTGCTTTTGTTAACTAAAGATTTATGAAGGGGTGGTGCTGCCCAACTCCTTTCATCATTTTAGTGCCGCTTTCCCTAATGCCTTTGAAGGGGCTGCCTTCGAAGGGAATGCCTGCCATTTTCTTTTAATTTATAAAATAACGGTTTCGAAGCTATCTCTTCCGCCATCCTTTTTCTTGAAACCAATGCTTTCGAAAATGTTGCTTTCATCCCTGTTCCGTTAGACCCGATAGTTTTATTAAATATTAAACTCAATGATTTAGAAAGGGGTGCTTTCAATGATTTCGAAAGGGATTTTTTAAGGTTTTAAACAATGGTCTCGAAAGTATTGTTTTAGCTTTACTGCCTAATGTTTTCTAAGTTAAAAAGGGCTTTAACTTATTTTAAAGGGATAGATAACCCTATTGATTTTAGTTTTCATGAACGTTGATTTGTGCAAATCATATATCATGGAATAGATATTTTGAATAAAGTAAAGAATATATTTTCCTTGTTTAAGAATGATTTAAAAGGGTTAAATCAATTTGAAAGAAATATTTTAAAGGATAGTTGAATAGGGTGCCTGGCCTTAAGTATATGACTCAGATATTAGAAAACCAAATCGGACAGGTGTGGGGTTACTCCCTATACATTAGCTAATAGCCCCTAGCGAATATAAGTCCAAAATTCCATTGTGTATGGCTTTGTCACAACTAAGACTAAAACGATGTTACATACAGAAAGGAATACAAAGAATAGAGATATGTTATTCGTGAGCCCATGAAACCATTAGGTTTATTTGACCCTAGGAGAAGTAATGTAACGACCCAACATTTTCAACCATTCGCATCCGCACATGTCGGACTTGAATTGCTCAAAATACCGCGTTGTAAATATTTTTTTTGGCAATACTAAGAATATGCAGTAAATAAATAATCACATATCACAGATACAGAGTAATATAATGCAGAGGAAGTAGAAGAGATAGTAGTTCATGAAGCGACTATATATATACATGTAAGATACATCAGAGTTAAACAAGATACAATAGAAGAGTAACAAGGTAAAAATCTGAATACATAACTGGAAGCAACTGGATAACTGAAATGAACTGAGTATCTGAAGAGAATAGATAAATGGGTCTTCAAGCAAAGCTCGGACTCCGAAGGTGTGTCTCAAATGCTGTATCACTCAGTCTGACCCGAGCGTAAAGCAAAACACAAAACACTCAAGTCAGGACATACATACTTATGAACTGTAAATCGACTCAAGTGAACAGTAACAAATGCATCAGTAACTTAAAGGATGCTTTGGATCGCCCATCCTTTAAGGATCCGTTAAACCATTTACTATGTAGTAATATTTCGCTGTTATAATAATGTCTATTAATAAAATAAACTTACTATTTTTATAGCATTAAGGGGTTACCCATATAGCCCTTAACACGTAATAGTCCCAGTAGTCCATCCAATATCATAGTCCCTCCTGATCAGGAAGCCACTAAAGGATACCACATGAGCTACGGGAGAAAACCAAACTCGTACAAGGCGCGATAGGGTAGGTGACACGACACAACAAGGCAATGCCAGGGTAGATATACCAATTACGCTTCTGGGCCGGTGGTAACGCATAGTGCGCAGCTACCGCCCACCTCGAGCCACACCCCCAAATAAAAAAAATTCAAAAGTGGCCACCGAATCAATCCAAAAGTCAAAGTATAATATTGAAGGGATGTGTCCGATCAAAGGTGCTACCTTGTTAGCCTATCAATCGCTCATGTTTTAGCCACCTTATGCCAACTCACGGGAGTCGGGTCCACGTATTTACCTCAAAGGAAATGCCACCACCATCCTACTTCATCCTGGAATCTCCACCGCGTACACGGTTGTCAAAGTGGTTTTCGGTATCGACAGAGAGTATGCCCATATCCGATCCCGGTCTCTTTGCCAAACAATCGTTATTATAACACCGTGATCATTTCGAAATAGTATATACTTTCAAAAACCAAAGATATCATTTCAAAACTATATTCCTTTCAAAATAGTTTATACTTGGAAACCAAAACAATTTTTATTTCAAAACTATATTCATATCAAGACCATTTCAATCATTTCGTATCAAATCCCTTATCAATTCATTATCATTCTTAAATTCAAATATTCAGTTTAAATATCATTTTTTTAAAATCAATTATGTCATTAATTTTTTATTTCAAATATCATTTCAAGACACATCTCAAAATTCCATTCAAAAATTCATTTATCTCATTACATTTCATTCCATTTAACACATAACAAAGCAAACCTTATTTAAATTCAAATTCAATTTAGATTCCTTTGAAATTCAAATTTAAATATTAAATTATATTCAAAACTCCTTAAACTTCATAAATAATAAATTCCAAAAGTTAAATCTTTTAACACTTTAAAATATAACTCCAAAACAGTGTTAAAATCCATAATATTTCAAAACATTGTCAAATTTCAGCAACGATGGCACTTACAAAGTGTTATCGTAGCTTATATTAAGTATTTCACCATATAGTTTAGTTTAGCGACCATAGCACTTACCAAGTACTATAGCAGAGATATTTTGTTTATTTACAGCAACAGCGGCACTTAAGAAGTGCTATAGTAGCCATTCTTATTAATTCAAAGCTTAGTAAACTTTAGCAACGACAACACTTACAGAGTGCTATAGCAGCCTGTTATTAAAACTTCCAGAGTTAAATAAACTTAAATTTTAGCTATTTTTAAACTTATAAATCAAATTTAGGCTTCAAAATTTCACATTTGAATCATTTTTAACATATGATTTATCACAGCAAAAAAAATTATAATTAAATATCCAATTCAAACACAATTCATTTGTTAAGTCAAAATTCCACTGTTTTCTTAACTTATTGATTTAGTAAAACTTAACATTTTACTTCAAATATCCATTTAAAATTTAATTTAATTTCCATTATTTACTTGCATTTTTAAGTACAAACTAAAGTCCAAATCACATTTACTTCAGATTTACATACTCAAATTGTAACGACCCGAAATTTCCGAATCCGAAAATTCCAGATAGTTATGAAAAAGAAGAAAGAAATAGAAGAAGAAGAAGAAAAGAAACATCAACAACTCACATTCGCAGCGGATAAAATATAATAATAAATAATACTTTACAAAAGAATACTATATTTGTTGATTACATTTAATATACATCAGAGTTTCACATATATATACAGACACTAGACATATAAATCATGCCCCAGATACACAATAATATACTGCAGCGGAAATACTCCGTACGTACTTGCCATCCAGCTCGCCTCCTGAGCTCCAAACGTACCTACCTGTAAATCTGTAATACTCGGTCTGACCCGAGCATTACACCAAAGTAACACCCGGGTCAGGCTGGAAAACCAGCGTGAGTAAACCCAACTAATATGTAAAACCGAAGTGATCAACTTATATAAACCCGGGGTAACATATATCAATTTATCCAATTCTCAATTTGCTATAGACAACACTTTCTTCACATATAATTTTCTAAGTACCAAACTTAGATAAAATAATCCAATTCACTTAAATCGTTTTATCTCATCGTATTGATTTCACTAATCAATTTATATAAATTCGAAGTGGTTTCGGGTATTTCTCAAAATCCGATCCCGGCCTCTTCGAAACTCATATTATTCTAACCCAAGTTATCCAAATAAAATACACAACATTACATATCAGAGATATTAACTCATTCAAACATTCAATACTATTTAATCATCCATAAGCAAAACTTAAAATCATACAAATCAAGTCAATTGATTTCGATTGACTTTCAAACCTCAAACACTTAGATTCCTTTATTCAATATTGATTTATTCCAATTACATTAATTAATCAATCATTCATTATTCATCTTAATTAATCACACTGGATTAATTATCTTTCAATTGCATTCAAGTAATCATCTTTAATTAATCTCACGACATTAATTATTCTTAACCCATAATTAATAAGTAATCTTAATTACTTCGTAAACTAATTAACTATATTAATTATATTAATTCTTAATCACTTATATTGATTAACTTCATAAGTCACTTATTATGGATTAATCAATCTGAATTCATCAATCTTTGATTACATCATTAATTATTATATAAATTAAGGATTTTCAACTATAATTTAATTTATCCTAATCAAATTTAATTACATTAATTAAACCCCCATATTAATCATTCTCAAACAACCTCTACCTATATTTAACTATCTTTTATTTACTTCATTAAATAAATTACTTACTCATTAATTAATTATCTTATTTAATCTCTTGCTTTCTTCCGCAAAGTAATTATATTTCATTAATCTCATTAATAAATTACTTGTCACCATTCAATTATTCTGAATTACTTACACTTAATTAGTTTACTTAAAACTTAATTAATTAATTCAAACCATTCGTTACTAAATTAATTAACACAAATCATTAATTAATTGAATTAATAAATTATCCAGTTTAATTACCCTGCCATTTTAACGAATCACAATCATCAAGTCGTTATTAACTTTAAACGAAACCATTTTCCTATTTATGAAATAAGTTTAACAACTTAAAATCCAAATACTTCGAGTCAAGCAAACAATTAACTTGAGAACCAATCAAACCAAAGTCACATCATCATCAGTGCACATCCAATCAATTTAATCATTCAACCAATTATTTAAATTTAGCCATTCAAATTTAAATAAAAATTCAACAGCGTGAGATTTACTCACCTTTGATTTATGCAATCCCCTTTCAATCTTGACTTTGGTTTCATCATGATTTTGACCTTGTAAAACATTTACAGCTTATTATCATTTGAACAAATCAATTGCCATATATTAAATTTAATTATTGGGTTTGAACTATTTCCCTATTCAATAAATATATATATTTTAAATTATATAGTAAAGAGCAAGCTACATACATTTTCAAAAAAATCCATTTTTTTTATAAACACTACAACACTTTAATAAAAATTTTCCAACTTTATCTATATAAAATAAATTTCTAAACAATTTCAAACAATTGCTCATAACAAAATAATAATTTCTTTACTGTATTATTTAGTTTGTTTTCTTTCTATTTATATATATATATTTACGCATATATTGAATTTTGAACAAAATAAAATCTGAAAACATATACCTTACTGAGAACTCTTCGGAAACCATACTCGAGTTTCCCCTCACAGTCGCGCCGCTACCGCTGAGAGAATCTTCAACCCCTCCCTTCGACCTTGACCAAGCCGAAGCGTACGCACGCGTGAAGACAACGCCTCCTCTCGAAATTGCAGCCTCGCTTACAAACAGTACGTGCCGACCACAATCGCACCATCGCGACGCTCCAACACGAACATCATGTTGCACTTCGCCTTTTCAGCGGCCTTTGTTCGCGAGAGCCTCCATCGCGACATCGAACCTCCGCCTTCTTCGCGAACATCCACTCAATTTTTTTCCTCTCGAACGATAGATTCTAACTCGGAACGAGTATCGAACTCGAGGAAATTCGACTTCCAATTTCGAAATCGATTTCTGTAGGAGATTCACGCGAGTTCTCTCCCTCTTCTTCGATCTGGAATGAGCACATAGGGTTCGGAGGCGAGGTTATAGGATTGGTTGATTTGAAGTGAGTATGAACGAATTTGATTTCGATTTCGAATTACAGAGGAGGAGAGGCTCGAGATTTTATTACAGGCTTCGTCCATGATTTCATTGTTAAACAAAAATGAATTTGTTTTCACGCGTTCGATTTTTCACTGAAGAGAACAGAGAGAGGAACGGAAATGGGATATTGGATTGGGGAAGGCTTCCTATGTACGCTTATTTACTAAAATATCTTTGGCTACCTGTGCACTTCAAATTTTATTATATTATTAAATTTCCAAAATGTCTCGTTAATTGCCATATAAATTTCGAACTCCTCTTAAGGAATGCCGCTAGACGATTATAGGGTTTTACCCACATCCCAAACACAACGAAATGTGTTTCAGAAACTAATTCGATCATATGCACGAGTTACGGAAGAAAATGATCAGTTTTAAATTAAATCGATTAAAATAATTCTAAGCGTTTCGAGCTGCCATGGTCAAACGACAACTCCGATTGCTACGAAAATTGAAATCCGATAATAACTAACTATTACAGATCCAATGGAACTGGTTTCATTGAATTCCGAGACTGTGCCTTGGAAGACTATTTTAAATTCAATTTAAACGATATATTATTAAAATTTGAACAAATTACCTTTAAATTAAATTTCAACCTTTTTATTACCTTCAGTATCCTCATTATAGATTTTATAAGCCTTCAATTTTTTTTGAAACAGGCTTAAAATCTCAGATTCAACAATTTACCCAATTCCAATTATAAAATTCAATATTTAAGCTATACAATTCAATGGTTTAATTATCAAGTAATTATCGATATCTTAAATTCAAATTAAAATTTACTTTTAAATATTTTAAAATCAATTAACAATCCTATTTTAAATTGTTGGAAAAATCTGGGTCGTCACACAAATTCACAATTCAAAACTTATAATTTAAATTTCTTAAAACCATAAAATATATATTTTTAAATCAAAATTTCAAACTTTAAAAAATACATATCCTAAGAAAAATCATTTAAAAATATACCACGGGGTATGTATATAATTTTCTATCCTAGGTCAAGTGATACGGATATGTATCATTTCAATCCGCAATAAAAAAAGAAAGCCCGGGTTCTATCATTTCAGACCCGCAATCCCAAGTCAAATAAAATACAATAAAAATCACTAGAGCCTATCATTTCAGCTCATAATGATTTTTCCCTATTCTAATGTCTGTTCGTGTATGTATCATTTCAACCCATAGTGATTTTAATCTAACAGGGAGCTTGTAGTGTGAATATGTGCATAAACGATGTAAACAAATATAACAACATGTCAATGTCACAATATACTGTCATTTATCATAGGTCAGGTGATAATTAACAAAGTTAACATGGTAAATACATGGAATAATATATCATAATATCTTCATTAACTTGCATAATATTTTCAATACTAATCATTTGTCATCCATTTACCATTTCGTAAGTAATAATGTCAGAGTGAGAAGGACTCACCTATATCAAAGCTAAAGACCCAAACAACACACAAGAATGATTCCCAAAAGCACGACAAGCACGATTAGATTTGAATGGATGGAGAGCCTTATATTAACCCAAAATAATACATGCATAAGCAAATATATTTAATTTACATACAAATCAAACTAAAGAATTTCGATTTGCAAAACAATTTCAAAACAAGGAAAGATAACCAAACACTAGAAGCAAAAGGCTTGTGCAAGAAAACATAAGCTTGGACAAAATGCAAATGGGCTTGATCTAACCACACCTAGGCTCGGCCTAGGTCATGTATTCTCAGCCATGAGTCATGAGACATGGCTATGGGTATGAAAGTGGAAAGCAAAACATGAAGAAGGTGAAGGCAAGCAAGTGGAAGGGTTTGGGTCAAGGAATGGAAGGTTTTGGTGTACATAGGCTCGACCTATGGTCCTATGGACTTGGCCTATGGTCTACTACAAGTCAGGTTAGAGGTTATATTGGTGGCCAGAGGTCAGCTCATGATGGTGGTGGAGATAGGGGTAGTGGTCGAGGAAAAGTATGGAAGTGATGGTGGAGTATTTGTCGGCTAAGCATTGTTTTATGGAATTTTAGCAAGGTTTTGTGGTGATTTGGGTCATGACACTCACGGTTTGGCTTAGGGAGGAGATGTTGGTGGTGTAGGTCGTGGATGGGAAGGTGGAGGTGATGGAGGTTGTGGCCGAACAAAACTAGTGAGGAGCTAGGCACAAACCAAAGAAAAAATGAAGAAGAAGGATAAAATGGAAGTCATGGATCAAGACTTTTTCCTTCCTCACGCAAATGATCCAATAAGAAACCCTCTTTTTTCACATGAATGATAAGAGGTGGCTAGGTTTACAAAAATATTTGAACGGCTAAAGTTTAATAATAGTTAGAAAATAAAAAGGCAAGGAAATTTAAAAAGGCACAATTTAAGGAGGAAAATATCTTGTGTGTATATTTTTCTTAAACAAATGAAAAGAGGAGTTTGAGAACTTTGTACGTGATTGAAAAGGAGAAAATCACGGCTATGCATTTATGAATAGATATGGTAGAAGATTAAAAGGTGGGAAATATATAAAGGCAAGAAATAAATTAAGAAACGTATGCCTATATTTAAAACGCATCTTAACTGATTTGTTACTTATCCAATAAATATAGATGTATATACACAAAAGAAACCTTCACTAAATAAATAAAGTTTATACACACTATACAAGTAAATAAGAAGATGGATATAGAAATTAAAAAATGAAACGCAGAAATTCATTATTATTTTTAAAATGTTGTATGTTACCCAACTTTACAAAGCAAAGATCAGAATTAATTGAAACAAAGCAGAATGGATGTTATAAATATCTGCATTTTAAAAATAAAATATATAAAAAAGAAGCCTCTACTAAACAAAATAAATGCAAGAACATTAAACAAATAAATTTTAAAAGATGTGCCTTTAAGGCAACATAACATATATTTATTTGAAATTTCTTTCTTTGTTTACACGCAATGAAAAAGGCAACAAATATACAAAGCAGGTAGCCTATATCTCTTGAAATCCCTAAATTATTATTAAAAGTAAAAATCAATAAGAATCAAATAAATATATATTCAAAGTTTATACGAACAAAATAGAAAATAAAATTAGAGAAACAAACGTAGGGAAATAAAAAGGCAAAAGCAACCAAAAGACTCTTGATTTTCCAAACTTCATGTCATGCACAAGTTCAAATAAATAAAATATATACACATGGCACGTCATGTTACCCATGTAAACAAAATTAGAACATGACATGATAAATAAACATATTATTTATATAAATTAAAATAAACAATTTTGTTAAATAAAATAATTTACATACAATAGTTTTAAAAGCATAACTTTCACAATATTAATCAGATTCCAACGAAAAAAACAGTATACTTAAAATTTTATTTACTTTCATAAAATAAAGATAAATTTCAAAAGTTCAAATTTTAAAATTTTAAAATTAAAAATCAAAGTTTGAACACATTTCTGGAAAATATTCTATTTATTCATGTTTGGAATTTTTCATTCACATCGAAATCAAAATTATATTTAAAATAACAAAATTTATTCATTTTAATAAAATAAAATAAAGTTTTTAAATCAGGAAATTCAAATTAAAAATAATTACAAAATACAAGGTTGTTACACTCTCCCCCACTCAAAACTTTTCGTCCTCGAAAAGGAATGAGGTACGAAAAAATACAGAATAAGATAGAATGAAATAGGATTAAGAAAAGATGATGAGAAGATTGAAATTATTCCTGATAACTGTTGTTACAGGTAAGTTTAACCAGTTGGAGATGATCTTCCCAAGATCCTCCTGAATCAAGAACATAAGCACGAAAAAGATCCTCTAGAATCTGATTTACCCTTTCCGCTTGACCGACGGTCTGTGGATAACAAGCAGTGCTCAGATTCAAAAATGAGTACCAAAGATTGTAGAAAGGTTTCCAAACAGACTGGTATAAGCAATAGCTTTCCCATTCTGTAGTAAGATAAGGAAAATAAGGACAACAAAAAGATGGGTTGGAAAACAGAATAAGATAATAAATTTGAAACCATGAAAATTTCAACTTAAATTGATAAATAAATTTTTCATAAGTTAAATAAATCTTAACTATCTCAAATTTCATTATCTTGTCATCCAATTATCTTAAACTAAAAATTTCTCAAATCATTTATTATACTCATAATGTTCTCACTAAATTTAATTATTCTCTATTCCTAATTAAAATTAAAATTATTCTACTCAATATATTTTATCACCTATATTAAGTATATTTACACTTATTATAACTGCTTTAATTTACTCCTAGTTCCTTTAACATCATTTATATTTTAAATTATTCCATTACCCTTTTTACTCTATTTGCCTAAGTTAGTCTTTTTATAACTAAAATTTAAGTGTATAACATTTATTATAACCACTCAAATTTTATTTATAAAATCTTTTCATACTGTATATTATCCAATTACATTATGAACTTCAAAATTTAAGGTAAGTTATAATGGAATGCAATTGAGTATTACCCAAATGAAACTTTCTAATTCAATCATCTCAAGTTTGAAACATTTATTCAAAAAATTTGATTTCCTTTCTATAATTGAAATTATTTTTTAAGATAAAAATTAAGAATTAAATGTGATGAGCCGGAATTTTTAAGCAATATCAATTTGATAATCTGTAACAAAAATTAAATTGATTTGATAATCTTTGCAATAAGATTTGAATTAATTTAATAATTCAATAAAATAAATAGTTAATTGATAAATTTTATCTTTTTAAATCTAACAATCATTTTCTATTTATAATATATATAGAATATTGTATATATTGTATATAGATCTTGTTTTAATCTGATTAATAAATAAAACCTGTTTTCTATAAAATTTATATCTTTAGTAAATTTGGAAATTATGATTTATTTAAAAGTTAAAATTTTTAAAAGCTATTTAATAAATAAAATATGGTTTTAAATACCTAAGATAAATATTAAATGATTTAAAATATGTGTAACTCAAGTTTAAAATTTAAATAAATAACAATGAGATTATTTTGAGTTTCTTTTAAATATAATGTGATAAAATAAATAATTTATTAATAAGAAGACAATTTCTTTTAATAGTTATTTATGGTTATTAAATATTGTTATTTCTAAAAATATAATAATGCATTGTTTTAACAAATAAATTTTTAATAAAAATAATTGTTCTTCAATAATTTAAATTGTGTAGTTATATTTGTAAATAAACTAGATTTCAAAATTTATTTTGAAACATGAATTCAAAGTTTTAAATCTAAAGTACAATTGTTTTTAATTTATCTTGATTTTGAAATATTTGTATAAGTTTAATTTTATAAGTATAGTTTGATTTATTTTATTTTAAAATCTATATACATGTAAATAAATGCATGTTAACAAATTAACTAAACTATCTTATATTAAACATCTAACTTAAAATACAAGTTAACTAAATATGTAGCTTATTAACTTTTATAATAAGTGTAAACTTTTTTGGAAACACAAATTAACATGTGTTAGGAAATAAAACATTTAGAGTGACAAATGTAATATTGGGGACATGTGGCATTTTTGTTTTTGGTTTCTTTTTATTTTATTTCAGTTTTTCTTTTAAAAGCACATTCTCCTCCATCTTATTTCTTTTTAAAAATTCTAAAGCTAAGAGACAATGGAAAAACCAAAACCTGAAATCATCCCCAAAACCACTTCACAAATCTGAAACAAGTTTGCATGCAAATTCTTCTTACAAATCAATACAAAATCATCTTCAAAAGCCTCCACATCTTCAAGTTTAAAAGCAAATATGTCACCATCTTAAAATCTGAAGCCTGCCTGCAATTTTTTTTCAAAAATCTGAGATTTGCTCTCAAGCAAACAACTGCATGCCTGATGCAAGACAAAATGCATGTAGTTTCTTTTTAAAAGTCAAGTCTCAAAGCTTCAACAACTCAGTTTTAAAAGCACTCAAGTTTTAATCAAAAATAGAAGAACTGCATATTTCCAGTTTTGAAGCACCTAGTCTTTTTCAAATTCAACTGCTCTGCCAATCCAATTAAAGTGAGTAACATTTTTGTTTCCTGAAAGATTAAATTATAAATAAGTTGCTTGATTTAAATCTCTGTGATCAAATGTTGTTGAATGCATATTTGAATGCAACATGCTGTGACTATAGTGTGTTTTGTGATTTCTATTGGATACTCTCTGTTATTATATAGATCATATGTTCAGTTTTTATTTTATTTTATTTTAAAATCAAAATCTATAGATTTGTGCCTTTGATTCAACTTAGATAAAAATCAACCTTATTTGTTATGATGAGCTTTTGTTTGAAATTTTAGTTAAGTTAGAATAACTTGTAAACATGTCTGTAAACCAGAGTTTGATTAATCAAGTTAAAATATGTGAAAATTCAAACTGAATAATTTGTAAATTCAGTATTATGAATTAAATATTAAGATCAAAATATGATTTTTAGAACAAATATTAGGATTTTTATTTAAGAGGTTAGGGCGCAGTTTTCTGTTGAACAGAAAAGGGAAATGTAGTGGTTTCTGGTGATCTATGGGGTTGAGAGGGTCGGGATTCTTCTAGTAGAGGGAGGAGTGACCAGTGAAGCTTGTAAAAATGCTGGATGGCGATGAACTTCATCGTGGTTTCAGCGGTGTGGCTTTTCTTGTCTGAAGCCCTAGTTTAAGTTAGTAGTTTGATTTAGTCAGTGTTTCTTGTCTGAAGCCCTAGTTTAAGTTAGTAGTTTGAATTTTTGGGGGATGATAGTAGGTTGGTGGATGGACTTGTAGCCGGAATCATAGGCATGCCGGTGGTCTGAAGGTGGAGGATGAAGATTTGACAGGTTTGGTGAAGTTTTGTTCTCTTCTGTTTCCAGGTTTGGAAGTACAACTCGAATTCAAGTTCGAATTGAATAGGTGCGAGGTGATTATAGCATTGGACTTAAGGGATGGTCGTTGATGGTTGGAGGTCACCGGAGAAGGAGTTTGATGGCCAGAGGCACGGTGCACGTGCACCGTGCAATTTTTGGTTAGCCTGTTGTTTTCTGGGTATAGTGGAAATTTGAGCTCGGGATATAACTCGGGTATTCCTATGTTTTGCGCGAAGATTTTGGTTAGATGACTCGAAGTAGTCATAAGGTTGACTGGGGAAAATTTTATATTACAGTTTTTCTTAAAAATTGTCTCCAGGTTTAATTTTTTTTTAAAACAAAATTTAAATGAATAAGTTATTATGATAAGATTTAAACAAAGTTAAATCTACAGTTAGAATTATAGCTTTAATTGATTTTGAAAATCTTATAAGTTTTCAAATTTAAAGATGTTTCAGTTTTTTTAAAATTAAAAAAAAGAAAAAGAAAGAAACCTGGCAGTTTCTTTTCTGAAAATAGAATTTTCATTTGAATCTGAAAACAAAAAATTAAATAGCAAATTTGAATTTGAATATAAGTCTTGTTTCTTAAGGGTTTTGAATCTTCAGTTTCTTTTTTAAAACGAAATTTAAATCTTGAATAAAGCAGTTTTAAAATTTAGGTTTAAATCAAAAGTTTGATGCAGGTTTAAATTCAAATAATTTAAATAAGCAGTGGTTCAAAGATTTTGAATTTAAAAATCTGGATATTTAAATAATTTTTAAAATTTGAATGTTTTTCAAACAAGTTAAATTTAAATTGTTTATTAGAAGTAAATAGGTTTCCAAACATTTAATTTGATTTTCCTTTTTAAATGAAATCATTGTAAATGGTTTATAAAGGAAGTTAAATGATTGTTAACTTGAATTTGAAATTTAAATGGTAATGTATTTTAAAGTTAATTTTTATTAAATTAAGTATATTAAGATTTATCTTATAAAAGATTTATTATAAGTAATAAATGTTATTTACATTTATTCTGAAAGGAATATAAATGAATTTAAAATTGAATGATGCTTTAATAAATATTATTTTGAATTTTAGATTCAAACTGGAATTTGAATTTAAATTTTAAAAATGTAATGTTCTAAGTACCCTTTAATATTAATAAAATTATTATTAATAAGGAATGGATTATCTTAAAATTATTAAGATATTAAGATAACTAAATAAATAAGATAATTAAGGAGTGACTTATTTAATTTACAATTAATAATTTGAATTAATTTAAATTAGAGATTAATGAGGTAATTAATGAAAAGTAATTAAAGAATGATAAATAGTTAATGATGGTCATTAACTAAGGTTATTTAGTAATTAATCAATATGATTAATCTTAATAATTAATTAGATTAATTAATTAAATGATAATCAATCGTGAAATTTATTTAAGTTTAATTACTTAAATAAAAGTAATTAAGACATTAATTACTTAATTAATGAAGTTATTGAGATTGGTTTAAATTAATTAAGTTTAATTAATTTTAAACATGAGATTTGATAATAATTACCTGATGTAATTAATGTAGTGAAATTACTCGGAGAAGTAATTAGAGATAATTACTGGATGTAATTAGTGGATAGTGTTGGGATTGTGAAAATAATTTGGATTAAATTATTTTGTATAATTAATTAAGTGATTAATTAAAGAAATTAATTAAGGAATAATTAATTTGGTAGGTAATTAAGGATAGATAATTACAGAATGATATTAATCAACGGTGATTAATAATTATGGATTAAGTGAGATTAATTACTAAAAGTAATTAATTCAATGGAGTAATTAATTAAATATAATTAAGAATCATTAATTAATATAATTAATGATGTAATTAAGATTGATTAATTAATATTAATTAATCAATAATAAGTAATTAGGGGTAATTAATTAATTGTAATTAATTAAGAATAAATGTAATTAATTATAGTTAATTAATTAATGAAGTAATTAAAGGATAATTACTGTAATTGAGTTTAGAGTAATTAATTTTGTGAATTTATTAATCAGGATTGATTAATTAAGATGATAAAATTTGAGGTTAATTAATTAATTAATTTGTAATTAATTAATGATAGTGTAAGCAAGATATATATTGTGTAAGTAATTAATTTAATTCATTTTAAATTAATTAAAGATGATGTAATTAATTTAATTCATTTTAAATTAATTATAGATGGTATGATTAGGTCATTGCTTATAGATGGTTGATATTGGTTACTTTGAATGGTTTGAATCTCAGAGATGAGATTAGTAATGTTGATTGATATGGATGCACTGGTTGCATTGTGATATTGATATGGATTATCTTTTAAAAGTGATAATATGGATTATCTGTGGTTATGATAATGATAATTATCAGTTGTGACTATGAATTATCTATCTATGCGTATATAGATAATATAATTGAATTTGTTTTAAACTCTAAAACAACTTGGACCTAAAAGACACGCTTTGAATTTCGATGAGACTGGGACGGGGTTTCCATATTTGGATATCCGAAAACCACATCGATCCAAATTAACGATAGGTCGTGAATCTTATGTGAAGAGTGAAGACTCGAGGTGTAAGGGCTATACGTCAGTATAACTCTGTGGGTGATTCCGTAATGAGTTTGACGGAACAGTACTTATAGATTCGAGATGGAGATTCAGAGTGCAAGGGTTATCGTCATTAACTCTGAGGGTGATTCCAAAACGAGTGTAATGAGATAATGCCTTCGGTTTCGTTCGAACCCGGAACGAACTTGTATGGATTGAATGCTTCAGAACATCGTCAGGTGGACGATGAGCATTCTAAGATAATGTGTCCACTAAAGGTAATCGTAGCCTCAAGCCTAATCAACCGGGAATGGCTAAAACAGGGGAGGTGCAGCAAGGCTTCGTGGGTAGCACCAACTGGAGAGCAAGATTGATCCCTGTCTAGAGGTCCCTTTTTATTCGGCTTAGTGGGCAGTTGTTTGTGCGCACCAATTGCGGGATTGTCTTGTTCGGAACTATTCAGTAAGGAATGGGTCCGGTCTTGTGTTGCAGGGGAGCGGGAGTACTCCTCGGTACGTTGATCTAGGCCACGTACTGTGACGAGCGGTACCCCAGTAGCCCTGCCAATGATGGAATCCAAAATCCAATAAGTGTAGTACGTATTAGTTGTGCCCAACTATGTTGGAACGTGAGATGTAAGCATTCCAGCTATTTCTGTATTTTACTTGAAAACCCTAGACACTATTATAATATCACTGGATTTCCTATCAAATGTTTTGGTTAGCGTAAGGTAAAAACTTTTCCATGTTTATGTGTGGGAAGTCTTACGTGATACCTTTCTTTTCAAAAGGTTTTTTAAAGTTAAGCAACTTTAACCTGTTACTCACACCAGACCCATGTCTGAACCGGAGTTTATTTTTGTTTTTCATAAACTCTTGGGTACTCAAATTTTTACGAGTAGCCAAGGGATTCAGGTTTGCTCTGAAAAATATTGGAGGAGCAATGGAGCAGGAGGCTTCTTCGTTAGATATTAGTATTCCGCTATGTGTTCTGTGTTGTCTCTGAGTTGTATTATGTTGTAAATAGTAGACAGGTGTTTATAACTGTCTAGTATGTGTTGTGTTATCTGTGTACTCTGATAGTGATTGTAAACTATGTAATATTTTATGTTATTAATATAATTTATTCGTTCCGCTGTTTAGATTCTGATGTGTTGTTCTTCTTCTTATCTTTCTTTTCTCTTTTCTATCCCTTTCTTTCTTATTAGCGATGCGACTTCCTGGTGTTTGGAAGTTGGGTCGTTACATAAATTTCCGATTCCCTTCAAACCATTTAGAGATAAATAAATATATGTACATAATATGTCAAATCAAATTTAAATCACATATCTGTATATATTGTAAATCAAGTCATATTTTAGAAATTCTAATCAATTAAATTCCCCGAAGCAACACCGTAGCAATACTACAGAATGGTCTCTTCACTTCGAAACTCGAAAATGGATGTCGATGATGCTGTCCTCATCACCGAGGTTATTTTCCAGCGACAAACAGAAGAGCACTAATTTTAAACTTTAGAATTCTTTGAAAAAGAATTTCTATTCGGAAATACTTTAAATAATATCCTTTAAAACTTTAAACACACGTTTTGTAACCTTCAGAAATTAAATTCTCAAATTCTTATTTTAAATTTCATTTCTATTTCCAAATTAATTCATAACCATTGTTTGTAGTTCAATTATTTATATGAGACAAAACCAATGGTCTGCAAAACCGTAAATAAAGTCAAATACTATTATATCTTAACAACTAGTTAAATTAACTATAAAGTTCTGAAAATTATATTTATATATAATATTAGATTTTTAAATATAGGAATAAATTTTTCAAAATAAGGATAGAGATTCAAATTTGATGGACTCAAATCAAAAAGAATTTTGATTTGAAGTTAAGTTGGAAACAGAAGATATGATGATTAAATAACAGAATAAGGAAATCGATAAGCTTATATAAGTCTGAGGCAACATTAAACAGGTCAACCATGACTAAAGAATAAGGTTGACGTGGATTTCTGGGGTAAATCTACATTCGATCTCAAGAGATAGAGTTTGGAATAATAATAGATACTAGCATCTAAACCGAGGATATAAAATCTCTGGTGAATTGATGTTGTTGTAAAGGAGTTTCACCCCTTTTACATATCAATTAGAGATTGGCGAGACCACCGACTCATTACAAAGATCGTTCGAAGTGGAGTTATGGGACACTCCAGAATCAAAAGAGGAAGAATAGTAAGCGACACGAATGAATTTTGGAACCACAGAGAAACATTCTAAAATTCAACGGAAATTCGAATCGAAGAGGAAGAGATTCAAACTCGAATGAAAATGATTCTGTAAATAAATTTACCATACATACTAAGTTTTGCCTAAAGCCAAAGCTCTGATACCAAATGTAACGACCCAACATTTTCAACCATTCGCATTCGCACATGTCGGACTTGAATTGCTCAAAATACTGCGTTGTAAATAATTTTTTTGCAATACTCAGAATATACAGTAAATAAATAATCACAGATCACAGACATAGAGTAATATAATGCAATGGAAGTGGAAGAGATAGTAGTTCATGAAGCTACTATATATATATATATGTAAGATACATCGGAGTTAAACAAGATATAATAGAAGTGTAACAAGGTAAAAATCTGAATACATAACTGGAAGCAACTGGATAACTGAAATCAACCGAGTATCTGAAGAGAATAGATAGCTGGGTCTTCAAGCAAAGCTCTGACTCCGAAGGTGTGTCTCAAATGCTGTATCACTCAGTCTGAACCGAGCGTAAAGCAAAACACAAAACACTCGAGTCAAGACATGCATACTTATGAACTGTAAACCGACTCAAGTGAACAGTAAGAAATGCATCAGTAACTTAAAGGATGCTTGGGATCGCCCATCCTTTAAGGATCCGTTAAACTATTTACTATGTAGTAATATTTCGTTGTTATAATAATGTCTATTAATAAAATAAACTTACTTTTTTCATAGCATTAAGGGGTTACCCATATATCCCTTAACACGTAATAGTCCTAGTAGTCCATCCAATATCATAGTCCATCCTGATCGGGAAGCCACCATAGGATACCACACGGGCTACGGGAGAAAACCAAACTCGTACAAGGCACGATAGGGTGGTGACACGGCACAACTAGGCAATGCCAGGGTAGATATACCAATACGCTTCCGGGCCGGTGGTAACACGTAGCGTGCAGCTACCGCCCACCTTGAGCCACACCTCCAAATAAAAAAAATCAAAAGTGGCCACCGAATCAATCCAAAAGTCAAAGTATAATATCGAAGGGATGTGTCCGATCGAATGAGCTACCTTATTAGCCCATCAATCGCTCATGTTTTAGCCACCTTATGCCAACTCACGCGACTCGGGTCCACGTATTTACCTCAAAGGAAATGTCGCCACCATCCTACTTCATTCTGGAATCTCCACTGCGTACATGGTTGTCAAAGTGATTTTCGCTATCCACAGAGAGTATGCCCATATCCGATCCCGGTGTCTTTGCCAACCAATCGTTATTATAACACCATGGTCATTTCGAAATAGTATATACTTTCAAAAACCAAAGATATCATTTCAAAACTATATTCCTTTCAAAATAGTTTATACTTCGAAACCAAAACCATTTTTATTTCAAAACTATATTCATATCAAAACCATTTCAATCATTTCCTATCAAATCCCTTATCAATTCATTATCATTCTTAAATTCAAATATTCAATTTAAATTTCATTTTTTTAAATCAATTATGTCATTCATTTATTATTTCAAATACCATTTCAAAACACATCTTAAAATTCCATTCAAAAAATCATTTATCTCATTACATTTCATTCCATTTAACACATAACAAAGCAGACCTTATTTGAATTCAAATTCAATTTAGATTCCTTTGAAATTCAAATATTAAATATTAAATTATATTCAAAACTCCTTAAACTTCATAAATAATAAATTCCAAAAGTTAAATCATTTAACACTTTAAAATATAACTCCAAAACAGTGTTAAAATCTGTAATATTTCAAAACATTGTCAAATTTCTGCAACGACGGCACTTACAAAATGTTATCGTAGCTTATAAGTACTTCAGCATATAGTTTAGTTTGGCAACCATAGCACTTACCAAGTACTATAGCAGAGATGTTTTGTTTATTTACATCAATAGCGGCACTTACAAAGTGTTGTAGTAACCATTCTTATTAATTCAAAGCTTAGTTAACTTTAGTAACGGCGGCACTTACAAAGTGCTAAAATAGTCTGTTATTAAAACTTTCAAAGTTAAATAAACTTAAATTTTAGCTATTTGTAAACTTATAAATCATATTTAGGCTTCAAAATTACACATTTGAATCAATTTTTAACATATGATTTATCACAACAACAAAATTTTATAATTAAATATCCAATTTAAACGTAATTCATTTATTAAGTCAAAATTCCATGGTTTTCTTTACTTATTAATTTAATAAAACTTAACATTTTACTTCAAATATCCATTTAAAATTTAATTTCCATTATTTACTTGCATTTTTAAGTATAAATTGAAGTCAAAATCACATTTACTTCAAATTTACATACTCAAATTCACAATTCAAAACTTAGTATTTAAATTTCTTAAAACCATAAAATATATATTTTTAAATCAGAATTTCAAACTTTAAAAAAAACATATCTTAAGAAAAATCATTTAAAAATATACCACGGGGTCTGTATATAATTTTCTATCCTAAGTCAAGTGAAACGGATATGTATCATTTCAATCTGCAATTTAAAAAGAAAACTCGGGTTCTATCATTTCAAACCCGCAATTCCAAGTCAAATAAAATACAATAAAAATCAATTGAGTCTATCATTTCGGCTCATAATGATTTTTTCCTATTCTAATGTTCGTTCGTGTATGTATCATTTCAACCCATAGTGGTTTTATTCTAACAGGAAGCTTGTAGTGTGAATATGTGCATAAACGATATAAACAAATATACTAACATGTCAATGTCACAATATGCTGTCATTTATCATAGGTCAAGTGATAATTAACAAAGTTAACATGGGAAATACATGGAATAATATATCATAATATCATCATTAACTTGCATAATATTTTAATTACTAATCACTTGTCATCCATTTACCATTTCATAAGTAATAATGTCAGAGTGAGAAGGACTCACCTTTATCAAAGCTAGAGACCCAAACAACACACAAGAATGATTCCCAAAAGCACGACAAGCACGATTAGATTTGAATGGATGGAGAGCCTTATATTAACCCAAAATAATACATACATAAGCAAATATATTTAATTTACATACAAATAAAATTAACAAATTTTGATTTGCAAAAAAATTTCAAAACAAGGAAAGATACCCAAACCTTTGAAGCAAAAGGCTTGTACAAGACAACATAAGCTTGGCCAAAATGCAAATGGGCCTTATCTAACCACACCTAGGCTCGGCCTAGGTCATGTATGCTCAGCCATGAGTCATGAGACATGGCTATTGGTATGAAAGTGGAAGGCAAAACAAGAGGAAGGTGAAGGCAAGCAAGTGGAAGGGTTTGGGTCAAGGAATGGAAGGTTTTGGTGTACATAGGCTCGACCTATGGTCCTATGTGATCGGCCTATGGTCTGCTACAGGTCAGATCAGAGGTTATGTTGGTGGCCAAAGGTCAGGTCATCATGGTGGTGGAGCTTGGGGTGGTGGCCGAGGCAAAGTATGGAGGCGGTGGTGGAGTTTTTGTCGGCTAAGCATTGTTTTATGGAATTTTAGCAAGGTTTTGTGATGATTTGGGTCATAGCACTCACGGCTTGGCTTAGGGAGGAGATGATGGTGGTGTAGGCCATGGATGGCAAGGTAGAGGAGGAAGCTGGATGTGATGGAGGTTGTGGCCGAACAAAACTAGTGAGGAGCTAGGCACAAACCAAAGAAAAAATGAAGAAGAAGAAGGATAAAATGGAAGCCATGGATCTAGACTTTTCCCTTCCTCACGCAAATGATCCAATGAAAAACCCTTTTTTTCACGTGAATGATAAGAGGCGGCTAGGTTTACAAAAAGATTTGAATGGCTAAAGTTTAGGAATAGTTAGAAAATAAAAAGGCAAGGAAATTTAAAAAGGCACAATTTAAGGAGGAAAAGATCTTGTGTATATATTTTTGTTAAACAAATGAGAAGAGGAGTTTGAGAACTTTGTACATGATTGAAAAGGATGAAATCACGGCTATGCATTTATGAATAGGTATGGTAGAAGATTAAAAGGTGAGAAATATATAAAGGCAAGAAATAAATTAAGAAACGTATGCCTATATTTAAAACGTATCTTAATTGATTTGTTACTTATCCAATAAATATTGATGTATATACACAAAAGAAACCTTCACTAAATAAATAAAGTTTATACACACCATATAAGTAAATAAGAAGATGGATATAGAAATATAAAAAAATGAAACGTAGAATTTTTTTTTTAAAATGTTGTATGTTACCCAAATTTATAAAAGCAAAGATCAGAATTAATTGAAACAAAACAGAATGGATGTTATAAATATCTATAGTTTTAAAAATAGAATATGTACAAAAGAAGCCTCTACTAAACAAAATAAATGAAAGAACATTAAACAAATAAATTTAAAAGATATGCCTTTAAGGCAACATAACGTATATTTATTTGAAATTTCTTTCTTTGTTTACACGCAATGGAAAAAGCAACAAATACATAAAGCAGGTAACCTATATCTCTTGAAATCCCTAAGTTATTATTAAAAGTAAAAATCAATAAAAATCAAATAAATATATATCCAAAGTTTATACAAAAAAATAGAAAATAAAATTAGAGAAACAAACGTAGGGAAATAAAAAGGCAAAAGCAACCAAAAGACTCTTGATTTTCCAAACTTCATGTCATGTACAAGTTCAAATAAATAAAATATATACAGATGGCACGTCATGTTACCCATGTAAACAAAATTAGAACATGACATG
This sequence comes from Allium cepa, assembly GCA_030765085.1. NCBI lineage: Eukaryota > Viridiplantae > Streptophyta > Magnoliopsida > Asparagales > Amaryllidaceae > Allium > Allium cepa. The sequence goes on from CM060932.1 coordinate 175,116,360, forward strand.
ACAAATGAACATATTATTTATATAAATTAAAATAAACAATTTTGTTAAATAAAATAATTTACATACAATAGTTTTAAAAGCATAACTTTCACAATATTAATCAAATTCCAGCGAAAAAAATAGTATACTTAAAATTTTATTTACTTTCATAAAATAAAGATAAATTTCAAAATTTCAAATTTTTAAATTTTTAAATTAAAAGTCAAAGTTTGACCACATTGTTAAAAATTCACATTTTTGGAAAATATTCTATTTATTCATGTTTGGAATTTTTCATTCGCATCGAAATCAAAATTATATTTAAAATAACAAAATTTATTCATTTTAATAAAATAAAATAAAGTTTTTAAATCAGGAAATTCAAATTAAAAATAAATACAAAATGCAGGGCTGTTACAAGTAAGTTAAGGATAGATCGTCCAGTATTGTGTCTTACAGAAGTTAGAATATTTGTTATGTCCGGTATGTGCGAGTCAGCTAGTTGTTAATCATCAGCCAAATAAAACTATAATGATCGAATGGATGTCCATTGATTACTTGATTTATACGCATATATGTTAATGCTATTGTAATTATAATCAGTTTGATTGCAGGATTTTGATTTGCAAAATATATCTTTTAAAAGGATATTATTGCAGGGAAACCCATTCCGCTAAGCGGTGTGGTCTCACTTAATATTAGTAAATTGAGATGTAATAGAATTATTCATATAAGGCTATATGTCTGACTCGAAGTTTATGCTTTCCCCTTAAACTCTTGGGTGCCCAAAATTTAATTTAAGTAGATTGAGATTTAAGGTATTTCAGGTTTTTAGTAATAACGATTAAAGCTTTTGAAGGCAAGTAGGAGGCAGGGATTAACTATTTAGGAGTCTATCCACTATTGTTTCATTGTGACTTATTTATTGACAATATGTCTATTTAGAACTCTGATCATCCTAAGGGCATCTTCGTATGTCGCGCTTGGCGTATTTTGTAATAATTATATTTATCTGAACCTAGGAATCGTTTTGGGATTATGCAATTGAATATGAAATATTGATTTGAAATGTAATCAGAATAGCTAATTTGAAACTTGTGTTGATTTTATTTCATATTCACGTGCTTCTGATATTATGGATACCATTAACATTACTGTATTATGTCATTGGAAGTTAATACTATAGATGACTGCAACATATATAGTGGTTAGCTTCGGGCCTCAAAATAAGGGATGTTACAACTTGGTATCAGAGTATAGGTTTATGAAAACTTAAAATAAATTTTAAACCCAAAATGATTTTTAAAAATCATAATCCTAAGGAAATATAGAAAATATTAGGGTATGGGATAACGCTATAGTAACGTACTTGTATTGGTTATATATTTAAGTATACACTTTATCTCCATCTTCCCATCTCCCTTAAGCTATTCTTTCGTATCTTGCATAGGTTCGAATGCAGATTTAAAGGAAGTAAGATATAGGAATGGAAGAGTTAACCTTGGCGGAGGAAGCACCTCAACAAATGGAAATGCGGTACCGAATACTCGAACGAATCCAGGTCGGGCATAAGCTGCTAATGTGGGCGCTGGAGCAGTCCAAGTTGATATCAGAGCTATGTATCAGTTCTTCATCAACATGGTGGAAGCTGGAGCTACTATGGTATTAGTCGGAGGAAATGTTGGAGAAGGAAATTAGGAATCTCTTGTGGTCAATGACTATGCATTATTGAGTAGAGACTATGCTAGGCTTGTAGGAAAGCCGTTTATTGGGACTAAGGATGCAATTGAAGTGGAGAATTGGTTGCTTCACTACGAAAGGATTCTTACGATTTAGGAATTAACGATGAAGAGAAAAGAAGACTAGCATTCAGACAGTTGTAAGGAGCAGCATTGTACTGGTGGAACAGTGTTACTACGGGAGTAGCTGAAGAGACCATGATGGAATTCAGAAGGACATTTGAGGAAAGATTCATGTCGAAGATCACCAAGTCAACTCTGCTAGGGAAGTTTTCCAAGTTGGTGCAGGAAGACATGACAGTGCTTGAGTATGCTACCAGATTTAAGGAATTATCGAGATACAGATATGCTACGGTTGATATAGTTATCAAAGGGAATGAGAAGTTCAATTTTGGATTGAGAACCGAGCTTGCTAAAGCAAATTTACCACATATTAGGGATCTGTGCGATGTATTGTTGAGATGGCTTTGAGGAATGAGGAGATGCTCGCTTTCTTTAATGGTTACAAAAAAATAGAAACTCAAGGTGGAAAAAACTAGAAGATAAAGTTTTTCCATAAGAAGGGAGCTCAGAAGAATAGAGCTGCCAAGAAAGGAAAGATAGAAGTTATCTGCTACAAGTGTAATTAGAAAGGGAATTTTGCTAATGAATGTCGTTCAAGAGGTGGAAAGAAGTTGATCGGGAAGAAGAATATCAAATGCTTCAACTATGATCAGATTGAACATTATAATAACCAGTTCAAGGAACCAGCCAAAGATGGAATGGGTAAAATGTTTGCATTGGAACTAGCTATCTCAAAACCAACAGCAAAAGTTGTGTTAGGAGGTACGCTTTTGACTTAATGGTATGTCAGTTAGAGTTCTTTTTGATACTGGTGCATCGCATTCTTTTATGTCTCATTGTTTGGTAGATAAGCTTAACCTAGAACCCTCATACCTAGTTACATCCTTAAGGGTTGTGAATCGGATAGGAGGGTGTGCGACTCTTGGGATGAGATGTGACCACTTAGACCTTGAATTGTCAGGTGATATATTTGCTTGCAGTTTGCATATGTTTGATTTCATAGGTTTTAGAATTATTTTTGGTATGGACTGGTTAAGTAAGTACGATGCTTGGAATTTTTCCATGATAGGAAGATATCACTTACACAGCCTAGTTGTAGAGATCAGATTATATACACTGTAGGAAACATAAATTTAGATTTTGATCCATTAGGCATTATGAATGAAGAAGATGAATAGAATCAAATTTTCGTTACTAGAAAATTCGTAGATGTCTTTGAGCTCGTGATAGGACTACCGCCGAAACGAGCCATTGAGTTTCAGATGGATTTTGTACCAGGAGATGAACCTATGAGTGTACCGCCAAGTGGAATGACACCTATCGAGATGAAGGAGCTAAAGGTGCAATTGGTGGATTTAGAAGGTAAGATTATATCAGACTAAGAAGTTCGCCTAGAGGAGTAGCCGTAGTGTTTGCAAGAAAGCCGGACGAATCGTTAAGGTTATGTATCGATTATCATAAGCTGAATAACAAAACGATAAAGAATTGATGTCCATTACCCAGGATTGACGATTTGTTCGACCAGTTGAGTGGAGCCAAAGTATTTTCTCAAATGAATTTGACTACAGGTTCCATCAACTTAGATTAGTAGAGAATAGTATTCCTTTGATGGCGTTTAGGACAAGATATGGATCAGACGAATGGTTAGTGATGTCGTACAGATTAACTAATATCCCAACATTCTTCTTGGACTTAATGAACAGAATCTTCTAAGGGCATCTGGATAGATTTGTATTAGTATTAATAGACGACATATTGATATATGCTAAGGATGAAAGAGATCATGAAGTTCACCTTAGGTTAGTGCTTGAGACACTGAGGCAGCATCAGTTGAAGGCAAAGTTTTTGAAGTGTCACTTTTGAAAGAAGGAGGTGAAGTTTCTTGGTCATATAGTATCAAAGAAAGGATTGTCAGTAGATCTGGCTAAGATCAAAACAGTGAATAATTGGAAGAGACCCGAGACTATGACCGAGGTAAAGAATTTTCTTGGATTAGCTAGCTAATATCGTAGATTCATTAAGGATTTGTTATCTGGGTTTTTAACCCAATAGAATTCAATGGACGTTAGAGCATCTGCATCAGTCAAAATGACTCAAGAATCAACTAGAAGGATCAAAAGAAGGAATTAAGAAGATCTCAAGAGAAAAACAGCCTAAGTGTATGGATCGCTAGCGATCCATCACCCATGGATCGCTAGCGATCCATAAATATTGCTCATGGGTCATTCATTCTTCTTGCATCATGAAGCGTTAAGTTTTCTAAGGAAGCCTGCTAAGTTTCACAATATTCCAAGCAAGCTAGATTAAGAAGTGAGCATTCGTCTAACTCCAATAATAGCTCAGTGCAACCTGTGCATGAATCATCATCAAAATAAAGCATCTTATCATGAAATTGCATAAAGGGCATCTACAAAAGGTATGGAAGATGGTACAATTGAAGCAAGCCAAAAATAAGCTAACTGCATGGATCACTAGTGATCCATGCCCTATGGATCGCTAGCGATCATTCGTATTAGCTCTACTAGCTACGAAACTTCCTGAGCCCCTTCCTATCTTCAAATGCAAGCTTCTGGAAATGCGGCTTATCCAATAACTCTTCAATTCTAATAAATACTCACCCATCTAAAACATAAAGAGGATCTTCTGTACTGGCCATTGAAACTATGTAGAAACTATTCTTCACTCTTCTCCTTCCACACAATAGTTATCTAAAGGGTTTACTGTGATTCTCTAGTGAGGTTTAATACTGCTGACTTGATCTAACTTTCAAAATCCAATCAAATTGTAATCATATTCAACCTGTAATAGCAGTCAGTCAATAATATAAAGTTATAAAGTGGATGTAGGCCTCATTAATAGCTAAACCACTATAAAAATATCATGTCTCTTTACTTTTCCTGCAATTTGCTGTTGTTTTTCTACTTTATTTTCCTTGATAAACAGGACTGGTACTTTCACGCTTAATCCAGGGTGTTAATCCATTTTTTGGGCTAACATTTTGAAGCTTTCACTGAAAAACTGATTCTAGGCTTAGATCTAACTATCTACTTTAGATCAGATAGGTTCAAAAGTTAAATCCTCAACCTCTGCTCAGAAGATCTATTGCTGAGAATCAATGGCACCTAGAAGATGGAGAACTACCTCCGAAAGACCATAGAGCTACCATTGTTGGTGAAGAAACAAACTCTCGACAAATTGAAGTCAACAACCTAAACAATCTACAATTAGGAGCTAACTCTAGAGATCGGGTTCCAGGACCCTCTATTCAGCATCACATTGTCACTAGAGATGAATTAAATAAAATGCTTGGCAAAATTAATCAAAGATGGAAAATAGCCAAAGAGCTCTTATGGACAAATTGAATGCTCCGCGGATCATGCAGTCACATGTTTCTCTAAGAACCACAACAGAGCGCACGGTTGCTGTGGAACAACAAAATTCTTTCGTCTTTGGCCTAAACAGAAAAAATAGAAAACAACACCAGAAAAGAGTGATAGGTGGAACCGTATGAATTAATATGGAAGGAAATGCAAACACTCCTCCAACTGCTAGGAAACCAACTACAAACTTGAGCCTAGGGGTAAAGACCCCATGGGAAGATATAGCTATGGATCTCTTTGACTCGGAAGATGCTGAGCGACTTAATAATGACAAGGTGGAAAGAAATACCAATGCATTAAATGATGCTAGGGACATCAAAACTACCCCTACTAGACCAACCATAAGCGAATGGAACCCTGAGGGAGTGGCCCTCCCGAAGACAGGAGAGCCTAGGCTTCAACCCACTTTCCAAGATCGTTTGCAAAATGTAACACTTGGTCTAGTCGCTGACAGCCAACCCACAGACTACCATACATCTGAGGCATATAGATTGGATAATTAATGGGGATCTGCTTCGAGTTGGACTCCTTTCACTGATGACACTCTGAATGAGCAGTATGCTGAAAAGTTCGCTATGCCAACTATACCGTCTTACGATGGAACGAGAGACTCAAAACCCACTTGTATAAGTATAGTTGGTACATGGACGGATCAAAAGCTTCAGATGTCATTCGATATAGATGTTTCCCAGTTTTCCTAAAGGGAATTGCTTCCATGTTTGAGAAATACGGATTACGGATCTTAAGGCTGGAATAACACTAAAGAAGGGTGAATAGTGTTTTGTGGATTTTCTAAGTCTTTTGGAAACTTATGTAATTTAATCACCAAGAAATGCAATTCATAGACAAAGATATAATCACAGAATCAGATATAGATGCAAATACTAAATAAAAGCAGTAAAGGAAAGAACACAGCAGGATTTTATACTGGTTCGAAGTTACCTTACATCCAGTCCCGTACAATCGTACGGATTTGTTATCAAAATAATCTTCTAAATTACACCCTTGGTTTCAAGGCAACGAGGTACACCCTCCTGTATTAGAGTCTAGGGCAAACTCTCTTGATTTAACTAGGCTACAAGATAACCTAACTGATTTCCGGGGCTACAATCACACCCAATTGATTTCAAGGCTCAACCGCACCTTTTAGTTAATAGTTTGATTTATAGAAGATTATACTTTGAATAGCACTGAGATCTTATGGAGAGAGTGGAAGAGAATCAAATAGGAGATAATCAGTTTGATTCACTTGGTATTTCGGCAGAGTATAGTTTATGATTCTTTAGAATAAATGTGGAAGATAAAGAGAAGAGAAAATAAATGAAATTTGGTATAAAAAAAATTGTTTAGAACTTACTGGTATTTATAGTAGAGCAACATCCATATCTATTCGTGAAAGGATATGACGAATAGACACTTCTTTTGAAAATTGAAATTTGAAAATAACGGACACCATGTGGACATGTAGGGTTGAGGGATGTCGACATGCTCAAGACAAAATTGATGTTTTGATTTTTTTATTAAAATTGGTTTCTATAATTTGTCAAAACAATTTCTAAACTTTGTAAATATATTTGAATATAGTTTAAAACATATAAAAGAGTTTAGAAAGTAATTTTTAATATATATAATCTTAATCTATAAATGATTTTAAAAACTGAGTATATAAATATTTTAAAGCTAAATATTTAAAACAAGAGATGGTTTAAAAACAAGGAAAATTTTGAAACCAAAATATTAAAAATGATAAAAATAGTTTTGGGGCTAAAATATTTAAAACCAAGGGAGATGTCTTTTTTGAAAAGAAAGTTTTGAAAACATTTTTTAAAAACAAGATATATATATTTTTGAAAAGCATTTTTATAAAATTAGTGGATATCAAAATGGGACCACTATATGTTCCGCTAGATATTGTCATGGGTTCCATCCCACCAGGGTTCCATCTCTTTAATAGGCTCAAAGTGGATTCCATTCCACAAATAAATTTTGATTAAAGATGTAAGTGCTTTCAAGAAGTTTTAACATAATTCTAGACTCTATACTTATCTTGTGCTATTGAAATCTTGAACTCTAGATATCTTGATTACTTAATACTCATGAGTCTTCAATCTTGATATCTTCAATCTTTAAATTCATCTGTCTTGTATCTCTATATTGTACAGTCTTCATTCTTAGTACATACATGTTTATATCCTGCATATACATGTATATCTAAAGTATAATGTTAGTATTTAAATTTCATAACAAGTCTTAAGGTTGTTGTCATCAAAACCATCATCTCAAGGACTAACACCATGTGGTTCACCAGGCTTCCATCGAGATCCATCTCCACCTTCAATCAACTAGCAACAAGATTCCTTGATCGGTTTAGACTTCACACGGCATAACCAAAAGATTTAATATCCTTATCTGGCCTATTCCAGGGATGGAATGAATCTCTGAAGTCCTTTATGAATCGGTTCAAAATCGTGGTAACTGAAGTAAGTGATCCCAACAAAGATATGGTTTTCATGGCCTTAGTCCACGCAATTCACCTTGAAACTGAATTCGGGAAATGGATCAAAATGAACTAACATATCACTAGGAAGGACTTCAACCGAAAGGTTAGCCAGTACTTGAGATTAGAAGAGGCACAGGAATTAGAAAGGAAATATGATAACTTACAACAAACCAACATTGGGCAGAATGGTATGGTGATAAAACGAGATATAAATACCTCCGAGACTGCTAAAGGGAACATGGGAAGAAATGGGAATCATAAAAGGAAGAATCGGAATTCCAACAAGCGCAACAGAAATGGCAAGCGGCTCAAAGGTTTGATGCCTAAAGAATACACCCTGCTCAATGGTACTTCAGGAAACATCTATCTCGCAACAAAGGGGAAGGAAGAGTACAAGAAGCCGCCTAAAAAGTAAGCAACTGACAATAAAAGTATTTCGAAAAGTACTGCCGCTTCCATGAGACACATGGCTACAACACAAATAAGTGTCATCGCCTGAAGAATTTATTGAGGAGTTGATTTGGGAGAACAAGCTTCAGCTGTATGTGAGGAAACCATATAATCCTGATAAACTCGCAGTGCCCCAAAGCTCCTTGAAATCAAGGAAATCAAGGTGGAACTAGCAAAGAGGGACCCAAACAGACTAACAAACATTCATCATGGGAATAATATCTGAAGGACCTCACCCCACGTTGAAGAATTGGAGAGAAATGAAGCGGTATGCAAGCTCAATAAAGCCCGCTCTGAAATATTCGTGCTTTGTGATTAAAGATGGAACCCCTGCCAAGCAGCAGAGAACCCTGAACGATGACATATTATTCTGGAACCGAGACACTTAAGGGATAGAAGCTACAACTCTTGACCCCATGTTATGATAGTAGGAATTGGATCCACCATGGCCCGATTAGTATTGGTAGACAATGGCAATTCTGTGAATATCCTTTTCAAATGCACCTTTGATCAAATGAAGATTAGTACGAAAGATGTATCTGTTTGTCAAGGACTCACTGGTGAAACCAAACAACCTATTGGAGTGATTGACTTACCTATAGAACACGGAGAAGGCGACCGAAGAGCTGTGCCGTTAAAGCGCACAACAGATTCAATGCGGCGGAGGTGCAAAAAGTCATAGCGGGGATACAGGAAGGATAGAGTGGGATATAGCGGATGACTCTGAAATAGCGTATAAAAATCGTACTTAATGTTTTTACAAATATAGAAATGGTAATTAAATGAACAATTAACATTTAATTGAATTATAATTAATACATAAATAATTTCAATAAAAACATGTGTGAATATACTGTAAATAAACATAAAATTGTTATATAACATAATTGAATTAGTAGAATATTAGAGTATTCTCATTTTTGAAAATATATTGAAAATTCAACTAAATAAATTAATTTCATATTTTTTATATTCTATAAATGTCATTTTTTAGTTCATTTCTTTTAAGGAAGATATAATAGAAATAGCAGAATATAGCAGGAATAATGGGATATAGCGTAAATAGCAGGGCTTAAAGTGGAAAGGCTATATTTGGGGCTATATGCAAAAATTGTAGCGGTAGAAATCCGTTATGAGATATTGCAGGGTTATAGCAGTATAATAGTGAAGCATTAACTGCGCAGCTGAAGAGTCACCCTCATCCAAACCTTTGCGATCGTAGATGAAATTTCCGCTTACAATGCCTTCCTAGGGCGGCCTGCCTTGGCAAATTTCAGGATGCTTTAGCTCAATGGTGTCTAATTATGAAATTTTGATGGAAAGTGGACTCGATATCATAGAACTACGCGAGTCTAAAAGGGAAGTAAAGGGGAAGAATGTTCGCAGAACTACGCGAGTCTAAAAGCCAATTTGATAAGGCTTTGGTCCCTATAAAGAAGAGTTCAAGGGAGGAACGGGCAGCACCTACAGAATTGATGATGTCTATCCCAGTTGACATGGATGACCCAACACAGGTCCTAAAATTTGGATCACATCTTGGAAACAAGATGCGACTTGAACTCAAAAAATTTCTACGTGCCAACTTTGACGTATTCTCTTGGACACATTTCGAGATATGCATGGTATCACCAGAGATTGTATGCCATGCACTTAACATTAATCCCAAGTATACGCCAGAGAAGCAGAAAGGCGTATCCTAGGACCCGAGCGCTCCAAAGCACTGAGAAAAGAAGTTGACAAATGATGGCGAATGGTTGTCTCCACGACACAACCTCCCTCGAATGGGTATCCAACACAGTCTTAGTCAAGAAGTCCAATGGTAAATGGCGAACTTGTATTGACTACTTGAATTTGAACAAAGCTTGCCTGAAAGACAGCTTTTCTCTACCCAGAATCGATCAGCTTGTGGACAGGATGGTTGCACAATAATAGCTATCATTCATGGATGCATATTCAAGATACAACCAGATCATGATGCACGAAGCTGATCAATAAAATACTGATTTCCTTATTTATTAGAGAGTTCTAGAAGAGTTTACATGATACTTTAGGTACCAAGCTTAGTATAAGTACCGCTTACCATCCGTGGATTTATAGGCAAATAGAGAGAGTTAACAATGTCTCATAGGATTTGTTAAAAGCTTGTGTGCTAGATTTCGGAGGATCATGGGAAGGCCATCAACACTTGGTCGAGTTTTCGTATAACAACTATTATCATACTAGTATAGGGATAGCACCGTTTTAAGATTTCTATGGATGGCCATGCAAACCTCCATTTATTGGTTAGAGGCTAGGGATAGATTAGTTCTTAATACGAATTTGGTTAAAGAAGCTGCAGAAAAATTGAGTTATTTTGGGCTAGAGTAAAATAAACTCAAAATAGGAAGAAGAGTTATGCTAATAAGAGACAGAAAGACTTAGTGTTTTCAGTTGGAGATCATGTTTTAATCAAAGAGTCACCGATGAAGGGTGTGATCAGATTCAGTAGGTCAGGGAAGTTGGCACCAAGGTTTGCTGGACCATTTTCTGTTGTAGAAAGGATTGGGAAACTCCCGTATAAGGTAGAGTTATAGGATAGTTTAGTAGGAGTCCACAATGTTTTCCATATTTCTCATCTAAGGAAATGTAATCGAGATCCATAGACTATTATTACACCGGCTGTGTTAGAAGATCTAGTAGTGGAATCAGATATGGTTATATTTAGAAATCTAGTTTGTATAGTTGCGAGAGATGAGAAGAGACTAAGGAACAAGACAGTCAGGTTAGTCAAAGCTTAGTGGACTGGCAACGACAGAGACTGTACTTTGGAAACCAAGAGTATGATAAGGGACACTTATCCTGACTTGTTTGATGGTAGGTTTTACCTTTATATTTGGTTGTTGTGCGTACCTTCTCACAATTTCGAGGATGAAATTCTTTAAAGAGGGAATTATGTAATGACCCTGATTTTAGCTAATGTTATTTAGAACATTTAATTGGAAAATTAAATAAAATAATTTAGGAAGTTAAGGGATTGAGATTTATAAGTTAAGGAGGATCCATGCCTTAATGAATGTGTAAACAAAAGGGACGCTAAACATAATTAAGAAAGAGGATTATGAAGAAGGGAAAATAGGAATAGCCTTTATTCCTATACCCTAAACCCTTCCATTCTCTCCACTTCCTCATTCATTCTACATTCACAAACTAAACTAAAACAGTACTAAGCTTGGGCTGCCACTATTAAGAAGATTTAAAGGGAAGATAAGTTAGGATTCAAGTAAACAGTTTGAAGAAATCAATTTAAGGGAAAATCTCAACCTTTTTAATACAATGCAAAGGTGAATAATTAGTTTACATCTCTATTTTTGTTGAATGATTTTGGTTTAAAGGTAAATCCATTTTCCTTCGCAAGTATATGCCATGTATAGTGTTTAAAAGTGATTATATACTATGTTGATGATTTATGGTTTAAAATATGAATTATTGTGTTATGTTTGAGTTAGAAAACCATTCATTTGACATCCAATTGACTTGAGATTTTGAAATGATATGAGAATCATTATTTTAGAAGCGAGTTTCAAGTTTTATAATTTTCCAAGTTAATATGGATTTATGGCGAAATTTCTAAGCCCAGAATTGGTTTTAATTAGTTTAAATTATTATAAATAATTAAAAATGATTTTCGCCCTCGAAAATTTTCAAATAAGGAAGAGAAAGTTTAATTTGACCTTTGGGGATTTTTCCTAATAGTTTAGAATGAGCAAATAAATTATTTCGAATAACAAGAGCTTATTTGCTTAAGTAAAATGTTTAGATTTGAGCTTAAGTGTAAATTGTTTGAATATTCATGCATATAGCATGCGGCAGTATTTTAAGGGAAAGAAATTGGTAAAGTTTTATAAACCAATGAGATTTTGGCAATATTGATGATTAGGTAAACATGAGTTTCTTTTAAAAACAAAAATGCAGTTTTTAACCTAATTATAGTTACGCCACTTACCCAGGCGAGCTTCCATCACCATACTCCCGCCTATAACCCCTTTCGCATCCATACAAAACCAATTCACAGGTTTATCAAGCATTTGGTATGAAGTGCATTGGATATAGGAAAAAGGAAGGAATGGTGGCGAAGGCATGCTTACGACGAGGTTGAAGCCGCCTTTAATAGCTTTCGAATCCACAAACCTGCCTTTGTTTTAAAGTATGCTTACGAAATGGTTGTCGTTTTTGAACCCTTCGACACCTTAGCTTCCGCATTGATACCCTTTTCCTTTGTTAGTGGCCGCCCTTTTAAACCCTTAAATTAATATATGCGATAGGAAGCTTTCGCCAAGGTTCCTTTACGACATCATTATTGCCGCTTTTGTTAACCAAAGATTTACGAAGGGGTGGTGCCGCCAATCTCCTTTCGTCATTTTAGTTCCTCTTTCTCTAATGTCTTCGAAGGGTATGCATAACGTTTTATTTTAATTTATTTAATAACGGTTTCGAAGCTATCTCATCCGTCATCCTTTTACTTGAAACCAATGCTTTCGAAATTGAAGCTTTCATCCTTGCTCCCTTAGAACCTATATTTTTATTAAGTGTTGAACTCAATGATTTCGAAAGGGGTACTTTCAATGATTTTGAAAGGGATTATTTGAAGTTTTAAACAATGGCTTTAAAGGTATTGTTTTGGCTTTATAGCCTAATATTTTCTAAGTTAAAAAGGGCTTTAACATATTTTAGAAGGATAGATAACCCTATTGATTTTAGATTTTCATCAACATTATTTTGTGTAAAGTATATATCATGACATAGATATTTCGAGTAAAGCAAAGAGTGCATTTTATTTGTTTAACTATGATTTAAAAGGGTTAAATCAATTTGAAAGAAATGTTTTCAAGAAAATTGAATAGGGTGGTTAGCCCTAAGTATATGACTCAGATATTAGAAAAAAAGATGGGACTGGTGTGGGGTCGTGCCCTATACTTTAACTAGTAGCCCCTAGCCAATATAAGTCCAAAATTCTTGTGTGTAGGATTTTGTCATAGCTAAGACTAAAATGATGTTATACATAGAAAGGAACACACAGAGTAGCAGTAGGATTAGTTGACCCTAAGAGAAGTAGGTTAACGACAAACTGTCTAGTATTGTGTATAATAGAAGATATGATATTTATTATGTCTAGTAGGCCTAAGTAAGCCAATGGTTAATAGGCAGCCGGATAAAACTATAGTGATCAAACAGATAGTCCACTGATTTGCAGGATTTAGATTTGCAAAAGATATGCTTTTAAAAGAATATTAGTGAGAGGAAACCCATTCTACTAAGCGGCGTGGTCTCACTTAATATCAATGAACCGAGAAGGAATAAAATTATTTAGACCAGGCTTTTCGTCTGACTCAAAGTTTTTGTTTTTGACTTCAAATCTCGGGTGCTCAAAATTTAATTTGAGTAAATTGAGATTTAAGTTATTTCAAGTTTAAGTAGATGATGAATAAAGCTTCCAAAGACATGTAGGAGGCAATGAATAGCTATTTAGGAGTTTATCCATTATTGTTGCGCTGTGATGTATTGATTGACTGATTAGTACTCTGGTCATTCAAGGGGGGCATCTTCATATGTCACTTTTGGCATATTTTGTAATAATTATATTTATCTAAACCTAGCAATCATTTTGGGATTACGTAGTTGCATACGAAATATTGATTTGAAATGTAATCAAAAAAGCTGTCTTGAAATCTATGTTGATTTTATTTCATATTCACATGCTTCCAATATCACGGATACCATTAACAGTACCGTTTTTTATCACTGGAAGTTAATACTATAGATGACTGCAACATTTGTAGTGGTTAGCTTTGGGCCTTAAAGTTGGGGATGTTACACTAATCTCAGGCAACTATTAACTTTTCTCAAGTAAGGTCTCGGTATTACATTGTTACACTACTATGGAAAGGCGTATTTCGGTAGCTTTTCTCTTTCTCAACCGAGCCCCCAATACCTTCTCATTTAAATCATTGATGGACCTGACACTACTGGACTCGTCCATCATCTATAAAACCAATAGCCTAAAATATATTACATGTAGACCACATAGTATCCCGTATCATTCCTGTGACATAAGGCTCGTGAAGCTTTGCTCTTTTTTCCACAAAGTCACGCTTTGTTTTTCACAAAGCCACACTTTGTTTTTCACAAAGAAAATTCCAATTAGAATGCCACATTACCATTTCTAACAATACACTATTGATTTTCACAAAAGTACAACCTTTGATCTCGTGTGTCTCAGGGAAGGGTTTTAATCATATGAGGGTTTACCTCCTACATCACCACATAAATGTACGTCTGTAAAGATCAATGTACATGGTTTTAGGGTGTCCGACACTCATCTATACAAGTTATATAAGTGAAGGACAAACCGAAGGTATTCCTCTTACTACTTCTTATTTAGGGATCACCTCTAGGATTAGTAGCGAGTAGTCCTTGCAAATCGAAGATTTTTAGAATGAATGCACTACTGCCTCCATATATATATATATATATATATATATATATATGGGAATGAACCCAGAGGTTAGTGGGAAGCAGCCCTACATCATGAAGATATTTTCCTTCAATCTTCACTTTCAAATATGTATATTGGTTCGAAGTGGTTTTCGGAAAGGAGTTACCCAAATCCGACCCCGGTTTCTTCAAACCAATCATTGATAAAAAGATGTCAATATATGGGTGATTATCAAATAACATCCAATCAAATTATATTTTTATCAATTCAAATATCTTTCAAAAATATATTCTTCTAAACTACTCCTTTAACTTTTAAGAGTATATAGAATCATTAAGCCTCATTTATCAAATTCTCTAGTTGATTAAACCTCTTTAATCTTGGAATAATTCCAGATAATTTCATATTTTACTTGGGAAAACATTTCCAGATCATTTATTTAAATCTTAACAAAGATTTCCTATTTTCAAATCATAACTTTTAAATGGGTCAAAGACGACGTTATTTAAGACATCATTTATTGTGAACCCAAATCAATTAGTACTAAGTAAAAATGGATCCATAGAGATTAGACTAGTTATACTCAATACCAATTTTCGTATTCAACCTGTACTATTCAACGAATAACGGTGAAACTGCCATTTAAATTCACACGGATAGTACAAGTTCCCTCCTCAGATTTTAATACAAATTTTAACTAGGGTATTCTCTATATCACCAAAATATTATTTTAAAATGTTGTTTAATTTTTGAAAAACTCCAAATCTCTTTTTTTTTAATTTAAAATATGGTCCGAGTAGATCAAATTAACTATCTCCTCCGTCGGGCCACTACGGATAGCTAGAGCAGAATCCGAACACTGGTTATCCAAGCTAAGGTCTAAAGACTATCTCTCTGCCACCCATAAGGCGGTCAAGTTATTTGATCAACTCAAAATCCTTTATATGATCTTTTTTAAGAGATGATTTTCATTTACTTAACACCATTCCAAATATTGTTAAAACAATTGTTGATACACGAAGATTTTGATTAATGACAATGAGCTTCAACAAATAGGAAGAGAAATATGCAAAAGCTAGAAGAAGATCGATGAAGACCAAAGTATAAACATTAGTATGATTTTCTATGGGTCTTAGTCTAGATTATTTGTTAAAATCTATCCTCAAGAGATTTGCACGAACATTAGAACACATTCATAAACTTCATTCACATGTTCACTGTGCATACTTTTATACTTCAGTTGACTGAACAGGCTTGGCCAGTCGACTGAAACTGTACACACATACAAAATTGCATAGTTTCAGTCGACTGAATTACCTGTACAGTCGACTGAAATTGTTCCTGAAAATTTTTCTTCATATTTTCAGTCGACTGAATCTCCTGCTCAGTCGACTGAATTTAAACCTGCGAATTTTCTCTAAAAAGACACCTTCTTCCCAAGAGTTGCAACCATTCATCAATGGAAATGGAAGCATCCCTTGTTTACAACCTTTGACAATATATGCACCTCTTCTACAAGTATATATACATGATTCTAACATCATTTAATTGACCGAATTCTCTTGCTTTAATCTTACTATTCTCTTGTTCATATTCTCTAGATATTCTCAAAGCAATCACCAATCTATTGCTTGAATCACTGTTTTTGTTTATAACATTCTTTTGATTCATAGCAATTCACATTTCCTAAATCTTCACAAACACATTGCGTATTCTCGAGGATAAGATTATAGGAATATTGTACTACATAAGACTCATTAGTGTTGACAAGAACACAACAAGTCAAATATTGTATTTTAGTAATTGAGTTGAAGTCCTCTTCGGTAGTTGAGGCAAGAAATCCCTTTCGGTTGTTCGGGTAAGTTGTAAACCTATTCTCCGGGTGAAGTGAGGGTGTTAGTTAGTGAAATTCCTAAGTGAAGCTTAGGTACTGGATGTAGGACGAGATGTCCGAACTAGTATAAAATCCTGGTGTCTTCTTGCATTTACCTACTTTATATACCTAGACTTTTTCATTATTCCATATTACACGATCCTACCGCATAGCATCTTTCGATTGGTATCAAAGCAAGGTCGTCCTATAACCATAACACCGTTATTAGACATATTGATAATATGGAAAATAACGCAAGTACAAGCACAACATCTTCCTATAGTTCTACATTTGCGGAAGGACAATCTACCCAAAGACCTCCTCTATTGAATGGACTAAACTATAAATATTGGGCTACAAGGATGAGTATTTATATGCAAGCAACAAGTTTTGAAGCCTGGAATGCTACTCAAGCAGAGTTCGTTGTACCCACAACCGATTATCCTACATGGACATAAATTCAAAAGAATGAAGCTAGTGCAAATGCCAAAGCTATGAATATGCTATTTTGCGCCCTGGACAGAAATGAATTCAACTGTGTTAGCATATGTACTACTACATATCAGATATGGGAAACACTCAAAGTCATACATGAAGGCACAAACTAAGTTAAACAAACAAAGATATCCATGCTGAAGAATCAATTCCAAAACTTTAGAATGCGACAAAATGAATCCATCAATGATATGTACTCAAGATTTCAAGACATTTATCATGCTCTAATCGGACTAGGAGAAAGATATACGGACTTTGACATTGTGTCTAAAGTTCTAAATTCACTCACTGATGAATGGGAGAGAAAAGTACTAGCAATCGAGGAAGCAAATGATCTATCTACAATGAAACCAGAAGAATTGATTGGAAATCTTATGTCGTATGAAGTAAATATGCAAGCTAAGAAAGATCAAGCTCAAGAAAGAAAGAATGTTGCTTTTCATACGGAAAAGGAAGAATTAGAGTCTGAAGATGAAGATCTAGAATTTATAGCCAAAAACTTCAAGAAATTCTTAAAGTATAGAAAAGGAAACAAAAATGGATTCAAAAAGAATTTCTTGAACAAACCTTCATCCTCAAATATAGAATGCTTCAATTGTCACAAGAAAGGACACATGCAAAAAGATTGTCAAGAACAAATGAAGGAAAATCAGAAAAACTTCAACAACAAAAACAAGAAGGATAAATTCAAAAAGAAGGCATTTTCTGTAACATGGGACGATTCAGATTCATCTTCATCCGAAAATGATAGTGATAGCGACAATGAACAGGCAAATGTATGCTTCATGGCTCAAGAATCTGAGGTAAATAATTTAACTTTCGACGATTTAATTGAAGTTAACACTAAACTTTTAAGCACAATAAAAACTTTAAAAAAAACTCAAAGAAACTCGTGAAAATCAAAACAAAGCTGAATTTGAAAGGGATATGTTAAAAGATGAACAGAAAATCTTAGAAGAAGAACTTGAAAAGGTTCCAAAATCTCATTCAAATTCGGAAACTCAATTATCACTCTTAAGTCAAGAAATTGAAACTCAAAAAACAAAGAATGATATAATTGTTTCTTAAAATCATG
Organism: Allium cepa; assembly: GCA_030765085.1. NCBI lineage: Eukaryota > Viridiplantae > Streptophyta > Magnoliopsida > Asparagales > Amaryllidaceae > Allium > Allium cepa. The sequence goes on from CM060932.1 coordinate 175,134,386, forward strand.
AGTTAAAAACTAAGATTAGACAAGTTGAGTTAGAAAATAATAGTCTTCAAGCTAGATTAGATGACATCACTAAAAATATTTCTAACTTTAACAAAGGAAGAGAAAATTTATCTAAGATTTTAGAAAATTCTCAATCCGCTTCCAGTAAACATGGATTAGGATATAAAAAGGAGTCAAAAATTCCTAAAAAGAAAAATAGAAATTTTAAGAGGAATATGGATTCAAAACAACAAATATTGCTAAAGAAACCTATTAAAGAAAAATAGAAAACCAAGTAGTTAAAATTTGGATACTAAAGACTAACAATGTATTAATAAGAAATAAATACATTAAAACATTTATGGAAAATGTTCATCATAATGAAAACGATATTTATAAAAAGGATACTAAACCAAATTGGGTTTGGTTTCCGAAACTCTAACTTTTTAGGACCCTATTAAAAGGTGGGTACCAATAATTTCATATTTATTTTCAGGTCCCACTCAAAAAGAAGAAATGGATATTAGACAGTGGTTGTTCAAAACACATGACCGGAGACAAAGATATGCTTACAAACATCACTTACTTTGATGGTGGCTCGGTTACCTTCGGAGACAATTCAAAAGGGTATATCATTGGCAAAGGAGATGTGAACAATTACGGTACATCAAATTTACCTTTTATAACAAATGTTTCATTAGTTGAAAATTTAAAACATAATCTACTTAGCATAAGTCAACTGTGTGACAAAGGATTTAAAATAACTTTCTCGAATAATAAATGTAGTATTTTTGATCAAAACTAAAATCTTATTTTTGAAGGAAATAGAGATAGAAATATTTATGTTTTAAATATGAATATTAATCATAATTCAAGTATGTGTTTACTTGCCAAAGATAATGATCCTTGGTTATGGCACAAAAGATTTTGTCATATAAATTTTAAAACTATTAGAAAACTTTCTAAAAATGAATTAGTAAGAGGATTACCCAAAATAAATTTTAAAATAAATAATTTTTGTGATGATTGTCAAAAAGGAAAATTAACGAAATCATCTTTCAAATCTAAGAAAAATATTTCAACTTTACAACCGTTAGAATTACTACATATGGATTTATTCGGACCAACACAAGTTCAATCCATTAATCATAATCGATACGTATTTGTAATAGTTGATGATTTTTCAAGATATACATGGACTATTTTTATGAAAAATAAAAGTGACACTTTTGAGCATTTTAAAACATTTGTTAAAAGAATTCAAAACACTAAAGATTTGAAAATTAAAAATATTAGAAGCGATCATGGAGGCGAATTCGAAAATGAAGTTTTTGAAACTTTTTGTAAAAAGAAAGGAATAAATCATAATTTTTCTTTTCCTAGAACTCCTCAACAAAATGGAGTTGTAGAGAGAAAGAATAGAACATTAAAAGAATGCGCAAGAACATTATTAAATGGATGTTCTCTACCAAAACATTATTGGGTAGAAGCCGTTGCCACTGCATGTTACGTATTAAATAGAATATCAATTAGACCATTAACTAAAAATACTTCTTATGAACTATTTAATAATAAAAAGCCAAATATATCTTATTTTAAAATATTTTGATCAAAATGTTTCATTTTAAATACAAAAGATCAATTAGGAAAATTCGATTCAAGAGCTGATGAAGGTATTTTCGTAGGATACTCAGAACGAAGTAAAGCATATCGAGTTTTTAATAAACGAACAAACTTAATTGAAGAAACTTTGCATATATCTTTTGATGAAAATTTTAATAAAAATTTTAATATAAAAGATGATGAAGAATTAATAAATATAGAAGAAACAAACCTTGAAAATAATAATAATGAACTAAGATCTCCTCCTAGAATATTACGAGATCATCCAACTCAAAATATAATAGGAGAAATAATTTCTCAAGTTAGAACAAGAAATCAACTAAATCAAATGGGTCATGTAGCTTTCATTTCATCAATTGAACCAAAAAATCAAAAAGAAGCATCAACAGATGATTATTGAATTATCGTAATGCAAGAAGAATTAAATCAATTTGAACGTAACGATATTTGGGAATTAGTTCCCCGTCCTAATAATCAATCAGTAATTGGAACAAAATGGATCTACAAAAATAAAGTAGACGAACAAGGTAATATAAAAAGGAATAAAGCAAGATTAGTAGCACAAGGGTATAATCAAGAAGAAGGTATTGATTTTGAAGAAACATTTGCTCCCGTTGCAAGACTGGAAGCAATACGTATACTATTAGCCTTTGCTTGTTTTCACAATTTTAAACTTTATCAAATGGATGTTAAAGTGCATTTTTAAATGGTTTTATTAAAGGAAATGTATATGTAGAACAACCTCCTTTATTTATACATGAAAAATATCCGGATCATGTATTTAAATTAAAGAAAGCATTATATGGTCTTAAACAAGCACCTCGTGCTTGGTATGAAAGACTTAAAAGTTATTTATTAAACTCGGCATTTAAAATTGGAAAAGTAGATCAAACACTTTTTATTAAAAATACTTCCAAAGATATTTTAGTAATTCAAATATACATAGACAATATTATTTTTGGTTCAACAAATGAGAATTTGTGTAAAGAATTTTCAACTATTATGACTAATGAGTTCGAAATGTCTCATATGGGAGAACTACCGTATTTTCTCGGACTTCAAATCAAACAATTAACAAATGGAATTTTTATAAATTAAGAAAAATATTGTGCTAATTTAATTAAACGATTCGGCATGGAAAACACTTCTGCTAAACCTACTCCTATGAGTACCGCTACACATCTCGATTAAGATGAAAATGGCAAAAGTGTAGATCAAAAATTGTTTAGAAGTATGATAGGTTCCTTACTTTACTTAACCGCTAGTAGACCTGACATAATGATGAGTGTTTGTTTATGTGCACGTTTTCAATCTAATCCTAAAGAATCACATTTAAGAGCGGTAAAACGAATTATACGATATCTTAACAACACTAAATATTTCGGTCTTTTCTATCCAAAGGAATGTTCATTTGAGTTAGTGTCATTTAATGATGCTGATTTTGGTGGATCTCGAACGGATAGAAAAAGTACAAGTGGAACTTGCCATTTCATTGGAAAATCACTTGTATCTTGGTTTAGTAAGAAACAAAATTGCGTCTCGCTTTCGACATGCGAAGCAGAGTATATAAAAGCTGCTTTAGCTTGCACTCAATTTATATACATGCAACAAACACTTAAAGATTTTAATATAAATTTAACAAATTCTACAATATACTGTGAAAATACAAGTACAATAAATTATATAAAAATCCGGTAAATCACTCTCGTACAAAACATATAGATATTCGTCACCATTTTCTACGTGACAATATCGAAAACGGAATAATTAATTTAGAACATATTTCTACCGAAAATCAAATTACCGATATATTTACTAAACCTTTATTAGAAAACTCCTTTATAAAACTTCGACGAGAATTAGGTATAATATCCTTTAAAAACATTAATTAGATATACATTAGAAACATTTCCATAATTCATTCGACTAAAACAAACTGTTCAGTCGACTGAATAATAATTTTAAATATTTTCAGTTTTGTTATATGTTACATTATATAATTTATAGACCACACATTTGTAAAACTTAATTATTAAATAAGAAACATACATTTTAACAAAATCCTCTTTACCACTAATCTCTATGAGGTTAAAAATTCTTATTAAATTATAACCGTTATTTGTTTAGTAAAATTCTATTATAAATAAACTCTCAAAAATATTTTTATTTTCATCTTGATTTTACGAATAAAATCTTAATTCAATATAAAAAGTCATCCAACAACTCCTTCTCTCCAATCAATATCACCTCGTCAGTTGATAACACTCCAACGTCGCCAAAACTTCCCACACCAACACCAGCACATGAGCTGGTTTACAAATGGGAAAATTATCATACTAGTTTCACACCAGAATCCAAAAAGGCGAAACGCGGACTCTTTATTTCACCTGACACAAAAAGAAAGATTGATGAAATTCATCACTTCCAACAACAACAAATAGATCTTCAAAGAGAACTATACTTCTAACAAAAAGTTACGGCAAGACACTTAAGCTTCCTAGAGCAAATTGGTTTACGCTTCTATGGACCAAAGAAGAACGAAGTGGCTGAACCCCTACCTCGCCCCGTTAGCTCTCTTGATCCATCTTCATCTTATCGTACGAAATTGTCTACCCAAATAACTATCGAGCTCTATATGCCATTTTTGGCAATATACAAGTTAATTGGGTACAGCTTATTCTTGATGAGTTTCTCACTTTCAACAATGGAAAAATGCGCATTATTTACTTTGGAGAGTACATCATGCAACTTCTCCTAAATGTCGATACGCCATTACCTGAATCAGAGAATACAATGGTCCATCAAATTAATCATCGGACTATAAGCCTAATGCAACTCCCATCTCGACCTCCTCGCATAATATCGCGTGTTGAATGGGAAGCAAGGAATCAAGAACAACAACAACAACAACAACAACAACAACAACCTCAACCTCGCCACGAAGAACATTTTGAGCAAGATGATGAAATTCGTCTTGTTGACCCAAGCTTCACTACTAACCAATCCTTGGGGATTTTGTCAAGAAATCAACAAATTCTTGACACACGTCTTAAAAAGGTAGATCGTAAGCTTGACAAAATAAAAGGATTCTTCAACAAGCTTTGGGATGTAGTCTCCTGCTCAAGCACAACTACTGCTTCAACATCACGCGGCAAACGTCCGGCACCTACATTTACATGGACGACATCCGAAGAGCATACAAGTAGCAGTGCAAGTGGAGCTAGTTTTGGCCAAGGAGGAAGAGCACATAGACCACCAACAGGAGGACCCGTCAAACGTGAACCAACAGGAAGAGAAGGTTCATATGACTGGGATAAGGATGAGTAATTTTGTTGTTTTGATGTGTATTTTTAACTTTCTAATGGCTTATATAAATAGTCATTTTATGCTTGTCTGTCATAACATTTTTATTTCTCTTAATTCATGCTTATGCAAATATTCTCTATGATTTAGTGATTGTTTTGATATATTATTACTGCTGTTAGTTCTTACTTTTTGTCGATGACAAAGGGGGAGAAAATCTATGGTACTAACTTTGTTTTGTAGGAAAGATAGTGCATACATTCAGGGGGAGAAAGAATAGTATTGTCATCAATCAAAAAGGGGGAGAATGTTGATACACGAAGATTGATCAATGACAATGAGCTTCAACAAATAGGAAGAGGTATATGCAAAAGCTAGAAGAAGATCGATGAAGACCAAAGTATAAACATTAGTATGATTTTCTATGGGTCTTAGTCTAGATTATTTGTTAAAATCTATCCTCAAGAGATTTGCACGAACATTAGAACACATTCATAAAACTTCATTCACATGTTCACTGTGCATACTTTTATACTTCAGTCGACTGAACAGGCTTGGCCAGTCGACTGAAACTGTACACATAAACAAAATTGCACAGTTTCAATCGACTGAATTACCTGTAAAGTCGACTGAAATTGTTCCTGAAAATTTTTCTTCGTATTTTCAGTCGACTGAATCTCCTGCTCAGTCGACTGAATTTAAACCTGCGAATTTTCTCTGAAAAGACACCTTCTTCTTCCCAAGAGTTGCAACCATTCATCAATGGAAATGGAAGTATCTCTTGTTTACAACCTTTGACAACATATGCACCTCTTCTGCAAGTATATATACATGATTCTAACATCATTTAATTGACCGAATTCTCTTGCTTTAATCTTACTATTCTCTTGTTCATATTCTCTAGATATTCTCAAAGCAATCACCAATCTATTGCTTGAATCACTGTTTTTGTTTATAACATTCTTTTGATTCATAGCAATTCACATTTCCTAAATCTTCACAAACACATTGCATATTCTCGAGGATAAGATTATAGGAATATTGTACTACATAAGACTCATTAGTGTTGACAAGAACACAACAAGTCAAATATTGTATTTTAGTAATTGAGTTGAAGTCCTCTTCGGTAGTTGAGGCAAGAAATCCCTTTCGGTTGTTCGGGTAAGTTGTAAACCTATTCTCCGGGTGAAGTGAGGGTGTTAGTTGGTGAAATTCCTAAGTGAAGCTCAGGGACTGGACGTAGGACGAGAGGTCCGAACCAGTATAAAATCCTGGTGTCTTCTTGCATTTACCTACTTTATATACATTGACTATTTCATTATTCCATATTACACGATCCTACCGCATAGCATCTTTCAACAATTTTTCTTTAGCCATTTATGATAAACTCCTTTAAAATATTCATAAAGCTTCCAATCATCTTCAAAACACCTAGTTATTCATTTGAAAAAATTACTATAAAGATTGGGGAAGAATAATTAAGTTAAAACCATAATTTGCAAACGTTGCCGAAAAACGTTTGCAAAAACCGCTATGAATAATTTTTTAAGAGCTTTTCGGCTCTAAATATATATTCCACCACATATATATCCTATTTTTTTATTCAAAACACTTTTGAAATATTTAATCATACTGATGGAATTTATTTTATATTTTTGAAATGCCAAAACGTGATATTTTTGAAAACTTGATTTAGACATATTTCAAACTCTACTAAACGAAATCTTGATTTTCTTCTTTTGTTTGAAAAAAATATTCTAATGGGTTCGAAAAATTCTTATTTTAAAGGATTCCGACTTATATTGCATCCTATATATTGATTTAACTTTCGAGGAAAATTGCGAACTGTCGCTACGCGACGAGCTCGATTTGACTTAATTTTTCAAACTTCATTAAACTTTACTGGAACTTGTTAAGATACTTAAAATACCATACTAAACCATTTTAAATCATTTCAAACTATTTTTACTACCTCATTTTTCATTTTGTTCCATATATATCATTATAATATTCATTTTCAATCTTTTTATATTCAAAACTATAAAGAGGCTTATTGACTAACATACGCATATTAATAGAGATTTATTTTTCCATGAATTAACTATGGTGAATTAATTAACCATTTCTATTTTGGATAATTATGATTTTCCCATTACTGATTATATTTATCACAACCAACATATTAACCACATAATGAACCAATTTTCAAACATCCGTATAAATCATCCAAGATATTAAATGAACATATAATCATACTTGAAATAATTATAGATATTATTTAATAATTACGAATGTCGAATACTCACTATCGGTTTCACCTCTGCCAATCTTTTTCCGAAGCTTCATGAAATAAATCTGACGGTACTACGGCAGCACTTCCTGCACTTTTCTTTGCTCCGGAGCTTCTCGAACTTGCTCCTCCTTCTTTGAAGTGCTTGGCCTCCACTTGGCATGGTGATGCTCGGCCAAGCTTGATGAAGGAGGTGGTGGCCGTGGGTTTTTAACAGGAAGTGGTGGAGTTTGGACTTGCTTTTGAGGTGTTTTTGTTTTTGTATGTGTATATTTATATTTATATATTATTTTACTTCTCTTTGGCTATATTTAACTTTATTATTTCTCTAAGGAAGATGCCATTAAAATTGCTTGAAATGAAGAAGAGCAAGAAGAAGAAGTAGAATGTGTGAATGAATGAGAAGTTGTGTGCATGTATTTATAGGCTTGAACTTGAAAATATCTCTTCCCCCCTCCTCCTCATGCTCACGCCCCCTCCTCCCTAAGTCACCCCATGTGTTCGACAACCCCCTCCCCCCACCCCTCCTTGTGCACCTCCATGTGTTTGTAAGGTGTGTGGGTGAAGAGACGGTTAGTATATTGATTTCTTATGAAAATATCGTAATATTTTCGCTATGTATGTATATGTATTTATATGTATACGTGCATGTACGACATGTATATATGTGCACAAGACACAAAAAAGGTTGTAATGGCCTTAAACAACTTTTTTCTAAACCGTTGCGAATTCGAAATCCGAATTTCGGTCATATTTTCAGTTCTTAATCAATCTATTTATTTAAGTAAACAGAACTTGAAAATAAATTTCTAATACTTTCAAAATAATTAAGACAAGATTATTTAAGCTATAAAATAATATTAAAATTCATTTATAAAAATACGACATCGGTTTACCAAAATGAGACGAAGTTTGTTTATCTTTATAAAACAAGTTTATATATTTATAAAACTATTATAACTCACTTATTATCATTATATAACAAATTAAAATGAATTATAATTATTTAAAACAATTATTTGAATATATAAACTTAAATTAAAATTCCAGAAAATATATAAAAGTGATGGCATCATTGATGATGTCATAAAGATATTTTATTTTTAAAAATAAAATAAATTTTATTATTATTCTTACTTAAGTGGAGAAATAAATGTATGTATCTAGTTTGGTTCATGACTTCCGATGGTTAAAAAGTTGTTTATTGATAGAACAATTCGGTCATTCTATCGATATTTTTTCAAAGAATATATTTTTGTAAACATTTTTCCAAAACAAGAGTACCATTATTATTTATCACATAAATCATAATTATTTATGTTTTATTACCCTATATTTGAGTATTTAAATTGAATTAATTATTCCATTTAAAATGATGAAATTATGGGTCATTACTATTATTTGGCCAAAACTAAGGGGATTGGAGGCTTCCAAAAGTGTGAAATGAGAGTGGTTTGAGATGCTTTTATAGACGAGAGAATAAACATATATGTTAGGATCTAAATTTAGTTTTCTCTCTTACCAATTCTCTTTCCCTTATCCACCCAAATCAAACCAATCTAGCCATCATATGTTCGTCCCCCATCATGGCCTCATCATAGTCAAAACATACCAGTCTTATATAGGCTTCAATCCCCAACAAACTATATTGCATTTAAATCTAATTTAAACATGTATCGGTATCGTATATCGATTAATATATTTATAACTATTATAAACATATTTATTAATATTTGTTCATCAAATCAAAATAAAATTCTATAATTAATATTTCATAAATATTAATAAGTTTAATTAATTTATTACAATAATAAACTAATTAAATCATGTGGTCAAGAAGCATTCAACGATTCGGTTGATCGACTCTTTAGGTGTAAATTTGGTCGGCAATTAATATCGAATTATTCGAATATTAATTTTCACACATCACTTAGTAGGTGTTGTGACATTTTGTCAAAATTTATCGCTTAATTCATTTCGATATAGTTTAATTTTACGTTGCTAAGCATTAACCGGTTGTGACTATTATTTACACCAATTCCTTTAGTAAAAAATATTCCACTTTGGACTTATGGAATTTGGTAATGGGCATAATTCTAATGTAGTTCATATTTAACTCTATAGTGCAAACACAATATCCTTGGTTCAATAATAAAAATTACTATTAATCGAACTACTCTGACCAGAGATTTTGACTTTGAGTTGACTTGTGTTGACCATGATACTAACCTCATATAACCGATGAGACGAATCCTCTCTTGTATAGTGTTTCACTTCCAATACTTCTACTCGACCCAAAAATAATTACTCGATGGACGTCATGCTATGATTTGACTCTAATCAAAGCGATACTTTCATATGGAAGATTGATAGTATTTGCAAGTTAAGAGAACTGCGTAAATTAGTCGCAATGATTTTTTTCATTTGACCTTAGTTATATTAATTAATAGAAAATTATCGAGTGAGTCATTCAATAGTTATCCAAATACTATCAGACATAACCCCTTGGTGCCCCCAACAATCATGAGTAATACATTACCGAACATTTAGGGAGCGTTACATATACTTTAATCTCGATGAATACATCAATATCCAGTCTCGATGCATCTTGACTAGGAATATTTAAAATGATATGTTTATTATATTGGGATAAAATACTCATGACTACAAATATTTGTTATTACTACCATAAACACATCACTGATAGATTTTTTGTTAAATGTATTTTAATCGAATATTTAATTACTTATAACACATTATAAAAAATAAATAACAGAAAAGAAAGTATCTTTATTATGAATGAGAATTGATTATAGGGTTAATTAGTTTACAATAAATTACAGAATTTCTCCTAGGGTATACCCCTAACTCTATTAATCTCCCACTTGCACTTGGGGATAATTTTGGAATCTTATTCCCAACCCTTCAATTAATTTCTCTAAAGTAGACCGAGCTTGACCCTTAGTGAATGGATCCTCTATGTTGTCCTTGGTGTCTACCTTTTGTATCACGACCTCTTTCTTCTTAATGAATTCTCTAACGAGGTGAAAATTTTGAAGAATATGTCTTGACTTCTTGTGTACTCTAGGTTCCTTTGCCTTCTGAATTGCCGCATTGTTATCGCATAATTATTCCATAGGATTCTCAGTATTAGGAAAAACTTTGAACTCACTCAAGAAATTGCACATCCAAACTGCCTCTTTAACTACTTTATTGAGGGCGATGTACTCGTCCTCCAATGTCGTATCAGCTATTACCTCTTGTTTAGAACATTTCCAAACGACGGCTTCGCCGTTAAGTCTAAAGACATAACCAGTCGCTAACTTACTACTAATTATATCACTTTGAAAGCTAGAGCTTGTATACCCCTTCATAAGGAGGTCCACATTCCCATATATAAGGAATAAGTCATTCTTATTTCTTAAATACTTTAGTGTACATTTTACGATCGTCCAATGTTTTCTTCAAGATTATTCTAGTATTGACTTACGCATCCTAAAGCGTTGCCACATCTGGTCCTGTACAGAGCATAGCGTACATTATGGTTCCTATGGCTGAAGCAAAGGGGATCCTCTTCATATGCTCTTTCTCCTCATCAGTATGTGGAGCATCCTTCTTATAAAGTACAATTCAAAACCGTGTTGGAACGTTTACACGTTTGGAATTCTGTATACTGAACCTTTTCGGTATGGTGTCTATATACATGGATTGGGACAATCCTAATAGCCTCTTATATTAGCCTTTATATATCTTTATACCTAGCATATAGGATGCTTTCCCCCAAATCCTTCATGGAGAAGTTCCTTGAAACCCAAGCTTTCACTGATTGTAATAACAAAATGCCATTGCCAATCAATAAATGATCATTGACATGGTACTAAGAAAATGATAGTGTTGCCATGTTCCTTTCTGTATACCCATGCTTCCTCCGTATTTTGTTAGAAACCACATTGTTTGGTTACTTTGTCAAAACATTTGTTCCAACTCCATGAAGCTTGTTTAAGTCCATAAACGAGCTTTAACAATTTGCAAGTCTTGCCCTCACTCCCATTGACAATAAATCCCTTGAGCTATGACATATAGACAGTTTCTTCTAAATCACGATTTAGAAATGTCGTCTTTACATCCTTTTGCCATAATTTGTAGTCATAGAATGCAACAATTGCTAACATAAGCTAAATGGACTTAACACTACGACAAAAAATGATTTTACCAACGCTAAAATGGAACCGATAAGGCGTTAGAAAACATCATTCCGACGCCTTATCGATGCCTTTTATGGTGTTGGTAAAACTAGCGTGAAAAAAATATTTTCCATACCTTTCCGACGCCATATGTTGTGTGTTTTACAACGCCATTTTTTGGACACCGTTTCGATGCCATACCGATGCCATGGCGACACCATATTTAGAATACAATTTTCAATTTTCCCATACTTTACCGATACTTTTCGGACGGCATTTCTGAAGCAATTTTTCAACATTTTTACTCTATTTATAATCCTCAAACTCAACATTAAATACATTCATTCCGATAATACCAAACATGTTATGGAACATATATATCATAGCAAAATAAAATAACATCACCAAAAACATTATAAAACAATGATATAGTCGATGAAATATTCAAATAACACATAACATTCATAGGATCATCTGATACAACTTAAATAATATCGCATACATGCATGTCCAAATGAAAATCATGTCCACATAGTAGATAGATATATACACTTCATGATGCCTAAAGTAAAAAAACATAACTACATATCAAACAGAAAACTTCACTCGTTTTCTGTGTGGTCCTGATCTTGACAGGGTTCGACTGCTAGTCCATCGATGTGTTCCTTAACTAATCGCCTAAGCCTCTTATTCCCATCTTCCGTAGGTAAATCAAATATTCTCCAACATTCAAGGAAGGTATGCATACTAATAAGAAATTCAATTTTTGTTATGAAAGAAAGCAATACCAGACTGAAAACACAAATGAAATCCGTTACCGTAGAATTTTCTTCAACTACCACAGAACTGTTATTCCTTAGGTGCTGCGAATGATGAAGCCTAAATTTGCTATATGCAAATAAAACCAGAAAATTGCATAAGAAATAATAATCATATTATATCATAACTCTATTACTACTAATAACAAATAGACTCGTATGTTATTCTTTTATATATGTTTTTTCGCATATATTCTAAAGTGTAACATTTGTAAATCACATGCGTATATTTATAATAAATAATCACAGATTTTTTTTACCTTAACTTCTTCAATGTCTCTTTCCATCCATATTTTAAAATCCCTTACTTTTTTTTCCCACGAGTTATACCATATATGAGTACCAGTCTGCGATAGCCTACCGCTCATAAAAGTACATGGCCTTGATTTAAGATAGGCCATCGTAGAAGGATCATTATTAATTTCTTTTCATTTTGCCTGTATATAAAATTATATATGAAAACCAAGGTTCAAGGTTACTTCAACTCTCTTTCATGTTATCAAATTACATATTCAACAAATTGTATATATTGAACAATCTTGTAATAAATACATTGATAATTTTCTTTTACCATAATCTCATTTTCATACCAGGTACTGCAAAACTCTTTAATAATCAAGTACCACCTATCGTTATAAGAAGAAAATGCTAGCTTCAAGAACTCGATCTCTTTTAGAGTCCAATCCGCATGAGGTTTTTGAAGAGAATGTATAACAAGTAAATTAAATTTATAAGCTAATGCTGATAGATCTAATGAAACTGTAATAAAAGTAATCAAAAAATCATAAAATAAAATAAGTTTTGAGTATTGAACATAATAGAAAATTACACATTGGACAACAAAAGTGTTCCATATTCCATCCAACCACTACAAAAATATTAGATATAAGGAAAAAAAATGAAAATGGTTATGACCGAGATTGCAGTAACCCAGTTAATAGTAATCACGATAGGAGAATGAACAAGTTAATTAAGCCAAAATTAAAAATGACTTATTCCTACTCCAGCTCTTCTTCATTTATTTTTGCCTATGCATTGTAGTTGCATAACACAGTTAAACATAAAAGCTCAAATATATACATACTCGGCTATTTAGGCTAGACAAAAAAACAAAAAGGAGAGTGGCTTAACAAAAGGAAGTAATACTCAATTACATGCTAATTACTCATTTAACTAAAGAACAATAATAACATATTGACAATAAATATAAAGGAATAAAATAATTATATATTTTTGTAGTGTGAATTCTTCAAGAATTAGAGGTAAGGAAAAATATGATCACCTCACATGAATTTAGCTTTGCTTGCTCGTCGGACTACAAATCATACACATAGAAATAACACAATTTCACGTAGGATAGTGACATGTTGTACTTAAAAGGGAAAAAAAGTTATACACATGATCTGTAATAGAATGTTGACAATCCACGGCATGGATGAGATAATAAACATCTAATGTTTACAAAGTCTCTAACAAATTCTAACAATAAAATCAAATGGTCATACGAATTCATTTTAATTCTTGATAAAGAGTCAAGTGGTAATCTGAAATAAATAATTTCAAAATATCATAAACACAAGAACTAAAAATGAAGCTTATGGACTTTGGGGTTGTCACGATGATGGAAGATCTTATTCTTCTTTGCAATGATGAAGGCAATTTGTTTCACATGCCTTGAATTCGATAGCAGAGGTAGAGTTCGACATGAGAGATGTTAGGGTTGATGATAGATGTAATTGACGACAACAAGATTAGAGGTTGAATTTATGGGACAAATGAAATTGATGACAGCGAAATTAGGGATTGAATTTTAGGGCTGAAATTTTGTTTTGAAATTTTTGTGAAGCAGTGAGAGAGGAACCGCCTTTTTTCCCAAGCAAAAATATGTTTACCACCATGGTGTAAAAGTAATAGGGTGAGGGTTTGTTTAATTGGGATTTATCCTATAAGGAAAATTGTTAAACCAAATTAAAACCAATAAAAATGAATCCCAAACCAAGCAAACCAAATTAAGTTTTGGTTGGTTCGGTTGGTTATCCAAGTTAGCCGAACTAAAAATGGTTTACACTTTATGTTTGGAGTATTCATTGTAATTTGAAACAAAACATAATTATATAATTAAAGTATTATTATTTGCCATTCTTATGCTCTCTAAAATTAATTTTGATACATATATGATAAATAAAGATTACTAAACTAATTTAAAAAAATTATTGTAACATCGATAATTATGAAAATATAATAAATATTCGGTTATAACCAAACTAAATTTTTTTATAGCCTGATTATATACCAATCTAGCTTCAAAACCAAACCAAACCGACTAAAATGAATTGATTTGGTTGGTTTACTTAATTTAACCAAATAATGCTCACCTCTAGAAAGTAACTACCTTTGGAAGAGAGGGTAAAAAGTGATGTGGCGGAGTTAAAAATTACCGATGCCTTTTCAACATTATATATTTACCTGACAATAATAAATTAGGCGTACGAATGGAATCAGCATATTTTGATGCCTTTGTTATTTTTATCGGGTAAATAAATGGCATGGGAATGGCAATGGAATTTTCTGACACCGTTTTGATGCCATTTTTCTGATTTACAAATTTTCGATGCTTCGTCTTTTAGGCATCACAATGCCTTTGAAAAATTTTGTAGCTATTTTAGCCGTTCTCTTGTGCTGTATTCATGGCTATGGGAAAAAAGGTCCTTTCACTACTACAAAACAGGCCATTTGCATCGGTTGTTTACCCCCCTTTTGCATCAGTTCAACAACCGATGCATATGCAACCGATGCAACAGGCTTAACACTTTTGCATCAGTTCCGAAACCGATGCAAAAAGGTCCTTTTTGCATCGGTTGTTACTAACAACTGATGCAAAATATCATGGTTGGTTGCTTAGACACAGCCACGATGTTGCATCGGTTGTAATGAAAACCGATGCAACTAATCCCTCTATTGCATCAGTTTTTTATAACAACCGATGCAAACTAACCCCTCTATTACATCAGCTATTTATACCTGATGCAAAAAAACCATTCTCAGATACCATTATTACAGTACTCAAATAGACTATATATATTATCGATTATAACAAACAATTATTGCATGCAATATTACTGTCATTCAAAATTAAATTTGATGGCAAATACATAATCAGATTTAATAATTCTACAAAAGAATGAAAAACATAAATAAATTCCCTGGGACATAATCAGATAGTCAGTAGTAAAAAATAAATGCACCCAAAATATAAGATATAATCTAATCTAATTCCAACATCTTCACCGTTGTACCGCTGTAATAACCAACTGACACTCCCTGCATTACATCATCCCACACAAAGCAACTACTCAACATCACCCCAACACTACTAATTCACATACCAAACATGCACTTTGTTAATTCACTCATACATAACACCTTCATACATAACACCTTCATACTTCAACACAATCACTTACTGTAACATTACAATATAATTCCAACCTCTTCACACTTGTCTCACTGTAACAACCAGCTGAAACTCTCCGCATTACATCATCCCCCACACAGCAACTGCTCAACATCACCCCAACACTACTAATTCAAACATGCACTGCACACTTAATTCACGCGTACCACCTTCACACTGCAACATAATCACTCACTATATCATCATAGTGTAATTCCAACATCTTCACACTTGTCCCATTGTAACAACCAACAGAAACTCACTACATTCAGAACCATTTATTGTAATAGAGAAATAAAATAACCTCATATTATATCTATACCTACCACCCACTCTCCATATAACAACCATTATATACTCAGACCATCCCCTTATTACTAACAGCCTTCACGCATACAAATAGAAGCTTTATTACTCAACAATCTAGGACATCTAATAAATCCAACAACTGAGATAAAGACTGAAGATATAAAAAATTAAACTCCGTTACTTAGTGAGCAGTTGACTAAATACTGAAAATTTATCAAATAAAAATGCTTGCTTCAGCCAACGTATATGAAGGATAAGCCATAAGCATCGTAAGTGCAACTGCAAATACATAATATAAAGAATATTTAATATAAATGGTTCATGACATCTACGGTATTGCTACTGCAAATACATAATATAAAGGAGCTAGTACCTGAACCATAAATGCAACGACCAATACTGTGATAAAGAGCGAGGCAGTTTCAGAAAGATGAAAGTTCATATCCAATGGCTTTCCCATCATCCATGCTATTACCCTACAGAACGGAATCTGCAAGGAAAAAAAATGAAATTAAGGATAAAATGGAAAACTAATATCAACAATATCTACTGTTAATCATGGTTTTTGTTCAGAATAATTTATTTATTGCAACTTGCAAGCATCCTATTCATTTAGGATTCAAATAGGTTTCAAACTCCTTATAACTGAAAAAATGAAGTATTGACCTGTGATTCTTTTATTTAGATTGTATGGGGATAAATCCACTTGAAGAAGCAGCACCAAGTATTTGTTAACTTATGCCAAAAAATTGCAAGAAAGCTCAGGTATTCTACGTTAAAATTGATAAGTCCAAATTGCCAAGAACTGGTCTATTTATCCCTCACTGGTCTTAACTGTGTATAAGAAAACAGTGCCATCAGTATACTTGAATAAAAAGCTTGTTTTACCTAGTATTTGATAAGTCTGTTTAGAGATATGTAAAAATATGCGCATATCATAATAAATTATAGTAAGGGATCCATATTGGATTTGATTAAGGCACTGCTGCTTATCATTAACTGTTCAAATCATTTGCTACACTCTTAGTATATTTTTCATTAAAAAATGTGCAGCATCCCATCAGCAATGCCAAGTGAAATATGACCATGAACAGCAGACAAGAGTCCTAATTTTTCGAAAAAGTTGCAACCTTAATGAGATTTGCAAGTGAATAAATTCATGAACTTAGACCTATAAGTTAGGTTGCACATGTTCATTTGTTCGTGGACTGCCCTATAGATCGGCAGTGGTATTACTGTATCCAACCTAAAAACTCTGGTCCTACATTTTTTGTATATTTAGTAAGGTAATATGACAGTTTAAAGGATTCCAGTATTGAATAATGCATGTTGACATTAAAAGCATTCCTAAACGAACATTAATTGTGCAATGCTTTTGGGTGAAAAATGACTAAATTTCCCGAAAAGATGTAACGTCGATGACCGGCAAAACAACCAATATTCTGTACTTAGTTCACTTTATCATTGACAGAACGTATAAAGCAGTAGAGATACTAGCTTCAGAAAGACAATATGATATATTAAGGCACAAAAGATATTTGAGTTGAATAAAGAAACAAAATATTTTTGTTGTATACCAAATTGGTAGTACCATGTATTAATAAATGTGTTAACCGTTTTTTATTGCCGAGTTTTAGAATATCTTGCATTTTTAGTTATGCTAAACAAATAACTGCTTCGTAGCATGACTCTTTGGCACCCTTAACAATATAAGGCTTAAACACGCAGACCTGAAGCCTTAAGGCATTTATTGAATTTGGCACCACTCATGAATTTGGATGTTCAACAACTTTCTACAGAAAAACATTTTCTGCCTTGTGGACATTAGTTAAGGGAAAACAAATTGATATTAAGCATTTAAAAGTGGTTTAACTTTAAAATTATTCGAATTAAAATAAAACAATAAACTACAAGAGAATCATTCACAAGGATGGCAATTTGGTTTTTTACAGTACAAACCATAGTACTAACAGACCAGACAAAACAATATTCGAAGGAACAAAATTTACAAGGAGGGAAGACATACTGCTTAAAATTTTGGAATATATTATTGCTGAGAAAACACTAATAATCAAACCAAATAAAAGGAGGGAAAAACTAAATTTTGGAATCCATTATTTTTGAAAACGTCACAGCGCCATTCTAATGTTCTTAACAAAGTCTTAGCAAAAGAATAAGGAAGAAACCTCAATAAAAAGGAAACAATTTATATAATTAGTAGTGTATCGATTTATATCAATATGAATAAATGTAATTTATAATAATTTATATCAGCGTGTATCAATTCATGTCAATGCTAATAAATGACTAATCTATTCATATGAATGTTGTTACCAAAATCTTAGCAAAACTAAGGAAGAAACCCCAGTTAAAAGGAAACATTAGTCAAAACTGTTACTGTGAAATAATGTAGGCATTGTGGACCAAAGCATAGTAAAGAAACTGACAAAAAAAGAACAACTGGAAAAAAAAGCATCGCTTAAGAAAACAATTAAGGAAAAAAAATCATTGGCTAAAACACTTATATTTGCATGTATAATTTGCAAACTATATAAAATTACAATGGTTTAACTAAATGTGAATTAATATCACAGTCAATATCTCTATGTATAAGAGTGAATAATCTTATATGAATTGTTCTACCTAAAGCTAAAGCGTAAGCAATTGATATTTAATACCTAACTAATTGAAGGCATGAATCATCAAAATAATATCTAAACAACCAAGAACAGTACACACATGTGAGAATAATAAAATGCATAAGTGATTGAAACAGGCAAATCATACAAATAAAATATGCGACATACTTCAGTTTTTTAATAGTAACACATTATATATAATTGAGTATAATCAAATGCAAAGTAAAGAGGCCAATGAGTTTAGATTGTTGCTATATACACGCAAATGGGTCAAATTCATAACTTTCAAAAATGTATGTAATTCATAATTATTAACTAGAGAATGCAGGCAATCACTATACAATGAAATCTTATGTAAATTGTTCTACATCAAGCCTAAATGCAAGCAGTTGAAAATTAATGTCTAAATGTCTCTAGTTACCTTAGTTGAATGTATGATTTGCTTCTCAATAAGATCCATAAAGTAGACAATCCATACCCGTCAGCACCTTTGCAAAGAAGAAAGAGTTGTCTAGATTCATCCCGAACAACTACGGATATTCTCTTCCTCTTGCTGCTAAATTCCAAAAAGTTTAGAATCTTGAACTCTCTGCGATAATGAAGTTTGAAAGTGTTAATTTAGATAAATGTAGCTTCTACTGCATGCCTTTTAATTGCATATGTACATATACAATACTAGCCTAATTTTATTATGGAAGCTATACCAATGTTTGTTTAATCTTAAATTGTTCTCAAAATCTTAGTTTGTTCTGTATAATGCATAGCAAATGCGATATATTAGATATCAGATTCAATAATACCACAAGTATTAACACTGTATTAACTGAAAAGCATAAACCTTCTATTTATTTATTTACATAAGAGGACCACATGTGAAGTTCCAACATCAAACTCTTACATTAAACAAGACATTCTTCATGTTTGTTTTGATGAAGATTGTAGTCTAGGGTAAACTTGCTATGTCCAGAATACTCTTATGAAGTTTTGGCTTTTGATCCGATTGGCGTTTAAAGAACCTTTGGGCATGGTTAGAAATTTGCATAGCTGTTCTTGTTTGAACATATTTTTTGGTTGTGTTCTTCCAGACTCCTTTTCTCTAAGTCCTTAGGCCTATCAAGAACAATTTAAACACAAAAGAGAAATATTTCAATGTATTAGAATGAAAGAGAAAAATTAAAATTTGATACGCCTTTAGCGTTATTTGTTCAATTAACCAAACATGTTAACTTAATCTGATCAAGATCTGTCTTTTTTCATATGTATAAAATAATCGTTTCATTGTTTATGTGAATATGACTTATCTTGGACTTATATTTGGCCGTAAATATAGCATCTACAAATACCAAACCTGTGTATATTTACAAATACCAAACCTGTGTTCCTATTCAGTGCATGGCTTCCCTTTGCTTGCCTTCGATGTTTCTTGCATTTGAACCAATTTTCTTTTTGTGCCTGTGCTATTTGTTTCTGCAACTACACTTTTGCCTCTTTCCACTATCGCTTCCTTTCTTATCCCCGGAGATTGTTCTAACAGAATTTCTTGTTCATTCTCATGTCGAGCTTTCTCTTTTACCGATGTTGGTCCTGATCCCGGTAAAACTGAATTGCAATCCAGCTCCAACGTTTTCTCTGTTTTGCTAGCAAAATTCAACACACTTCTGTGCATTTTTCCACTGCATCTGCCATTCATACAAACTATTCTATTATAATAATCATGGTTATATACAAGTTACATGTATAGTTTTATGATGTATATGAAAACTAATAAACAAAATCGATGGAATTTAGTGAGAAAGAAATTATCCATAATTTTGTATATAAATAAGATAAGCATATTTTCCCTTCTAACTAACTATTTTTGATACATGTTCAAAGTTTAAAATTCCAAAAAATGATATTATTTCGCGAAGATGTGTTAGTCTTCTGGTTGATCTTTTGGTGTTCATTTTTAAATGATATTATTGTTTATCATTTTTAAATTCTCTACTTTGTTTGAGTAATCTATAAACTTGAAAGATGTAAATACTTTTAGTATCAAACTAAAATGATAAGGTAACTTAACTAAAATTAACAAGTACAAATTTAGAATGAGCATCAAACTAGTAATCTACGAAATTAATTCATACTAAGAATGTTATACATCAAAGAGTACACCATACACTGTAGTCTATTCCTTTGCTTACAGCGTGTTCTTCCTACTGGAGCAGGAGAATAATCCGGTGTTCTCATATATATCCCCCTTCAATTTACTATCTAAATCAAGAAAAAGGTGATGGGTATATGCAAAACAAAACTAGATGGTGGATCTTTCGATTAATAGAGAAAACTCACAGATGCCAAATATAAGTGAAACTCTATAAGGCAGAAATGTGACATAATTCCAGCACATGACCAATACACTGCCATTCTCCCAAACAACCAAAGAAAAAAGATATAAAAAAAATTACTGCCTCAACACACTGCCTCGATTCCACTGCTACATCTCCTTAGTCCAAAATAACCATCCACACCTCTGATGAAGTCGATGTTCTTTTTGAACTGCAAGCCATTTGCAACAGACGGACCCGAAACATACTACCAACATTAACAAAAAAAACAGAAGAAAAATGGAGCACCTGACCTCTACAGCAAAACAACCAATCAAATCCTTCAACAACTGAACTAGTGCAAAACAACTTTCTGCCTCAACTTCATTTCCACCACATAACATACCCACGTCACTTCCTCAATACCCTTGACTAACCACCAAAACCATTCACTGACCATCTCCATACATGACAACCCATACCATCACAAACCCACCAGAACTCCACCAATGTACAAACACTTTTGCCTACACATCACCCTACATACATATCCTGCCACTGTAAACACCACTGTAACCCATCTGATCCCATTAACATACACATTGCCATATGAAACTCCATACATCACCCTACACATCATAACCTGCCATTATCTCTTCCACCAAAACTGCCTCCCACACTATCAAACATCAAGCCTCTGCTAACAACTACTGTCGCATACACTACAGTCAGCCATCACTTCCAGAAAACCACCATACGGTCTTCTCTATCAACTGCTCCAACCACACAACCATCTCACACTTGCTTGCCATCAAAAACAACCAGGTAAAATGACAGTACAAACCATACATTACCATCCACAGCAACCCACACTGTTGCCATTACAACACTGCCTGATCAACCATAATACTTCTTAACTGTTCTCAACCATCATACACTAACCATCATCTGCTTTGCCATTTAAACCACAACACATCTCCTCTGCTGGCTTGCTTCCACCTTCTCACCTTTCTGCCTCCACCTGCAACCCCTAACCAATCCATACAACAGTACCTCTGCACCACATTAACACCACCATATAAAAGTCCATCAAGTACCACTGCAAACCTCCTTCACATCCCTCAATACCACTGTTACACACTACTTCATCACCTGAAAGTTACATCATCCCTCAATACCACCCTCAGCTGCAACAAACTTCTGCAAACCAGCCAGTCAAATCACTCGTAACATTGACATCCTCCATAACACAGACGGCAACCATACTCAACTCCAGAAGAAACTGCCACCATCACCGAATTCAACCAAAAAAAAAGAACTACCTTTCACATACCATTTACAAGTGCACCCGTGAATCATCACCACCTCTGCATCCAAACTGCATCGCGACTTCTATAGTCACACACCTGAATCACCAGAAGCCCTAATTCAACAGCCGCAACTTGTTCGCAACTCCACGTCCTCTGCTCCACCATCCATCGCCTTCGAACAAGCCGCAATATGATGGACCTTAAACAACCGCAGTGACTTGAAACATTGGAAAGCGACTTCATTTGATATTTTGATTTGGGAAGTATTTGCGAAAATTTGATTTGGGAATAGTAAATGAATCACAGGTATTAGCTGAAGCGGTTTGGGGAAGTAAAGTCGAAACTCGGCACTCGAAATCAACCGATCGCTTAACGATGATTTTAGGGGTTTTTTTCTTTGAAGCACTCGAATAATTTGGGAAAAGAATGGGAGCGGGAAAAAAAGAATTGGAGACGCAGGATGTAAACGAATAACCTAATTTTGAAATTGCATCGCGTACCTAAGGGAACCGATGCGAAAAGTATTATGTTGGACAGAGTTGCATCGGTTGACTTTAAAACCGATGCGACTAAAACTATTTGCATCGACGTATTTGCATCAGTTGTTGGTGACAACTGATGCAAATTTGACTTTTTTATTATCTATTGCTTTCCACGTACCAATTGCATCGGTTATTAAGACAGAACTGATGCAAATAGTTCTATTTGCATCAGTTTTTACTTAAACCGATTCAAATGAGGCGATGCAAACGGCCTGTTTTGTAGTAGTGTTTTGCAGTCAATACCTTGAATTTGACAAAATCCTTTCGCAACTAACTTTGCCTTATAAGTCTCCAATTCCCCATCTGCATTTAGCTTTTCCATAAAAATACATTTGCAGCCGATAGGTTTATCCCTTCTGGTACATTTGAAAAAGTCCATACTTTTTTTGTACATGAAATCTATCTTGGATTTCATTGCTCCAAGCCAGGGTGTAAGAGGTTTTATTCTGCGATGTTTGTTGGAAATATAGAGGATTGTCATCATCTAAGACACGGTCCTCCTTCTTGATATCCATGAGAAAACTATAGTAACTCACTAGTGCATAAGATTCCCCACTAGACCTTCTAATAGTTTGCATGTTTTCGTATACACGTGAATTTGGTTCTCCCACTGGTTCGACCTTGGTGTTAACTTCTTGGATATCACACAAGTCTACAAATTTGTTGTTAATTTCATTTGATAGAATTCTTTTTCTAAAAAGACAACGTGTCGAGAAACAATAACCTTTTGTTACTCCGTATTATAGAAAGTATAACCCATTGAGTTTTTGGGATAACCTATAAATTTACGCAGTACTGAACTTATCTCTAGTTCATTCGGACCAATGTTTTTAACGTATGTCGAACAACCCACACCTTCAAATATTTGAGTTGTGGTTTCTTAGCATGCCATATCTCATATGGTGTTTTAGTCATAGATTTAGTTGACAAAAAGTTTAACATATGAGCTGCGGTTTCTAGCGCAAATTACCAATAGGACAGAGGTAACTCAGCCTTACTCATCATGGAATGACCATATATAATTTGGTTTGGTTCCTTTGCTCCCACACACCGTTGAGTTGTGGAGCATAAGTGCAGGATCGTTTTCACCCTAGAGGGGGTGAATAGGGTGTACTAATAAAAATTAATACGGAAATAAAAACAGAAAGTAATGCAGTAGATATCACATACAGATTTACCCAGCTTCGGCAAAAATCTGCCAACGTGCTACCCCAAGGTTTCTACTAGAAATTAAGTAATCAGACACTTAAAAGCACGTAAACTCACGACAACTACTAACTCGATAAACCTTACTCTAAGGTCAAAACCCTGCCATAACTCGGCCACTGAGTTTCAAATTCTCAAACTACGTCCCGTAGTTTGTACCTAGTTACATGATTAGAAAGTCATACGGTTTTAAATAAAGGAAATTACAAAATAAAACTAACAATAAAACAAAACCCTATTTTGAAATTAAAGCCCACTACACATAAAAACTATGGCCCAAGTAAAAGAAATAAACTACTCCCTTTATTCTTCTTCGGCAATTCTTTTGTTGCTCTTCAAATTTAGGGTTTGTTCAAACTGGGACTATCGCTTGGGATCGATCAATTGAAGTGAAGATTTTGCTTTGATTTACTTTATCAATCGTCTCCCTGGCTTTGGTTGCTTTCGGTCGCCTCAACTGCATCGAGCTCGAATGATAAAAAAAATGGTATGTGATTTTTCCCTTTTAGATTTTGATTATGCTCAACTTGATTCAAGTTCTAGATTGCTTCGCGATTCATTTCAGGGCTTGCTCTCTGTTTTTGCTTGAACTTGAAAGAAAGCCAATGATGACTTTTGCGTTTAATTTATAGGGAACGAAACCCCTATATTTTCATTTCGTATACTTGAGTTTGAATCTTTCATGATTTTGGCACTTGCATTGATTTTTGATTGAATGAGCACTGTGATCTCTGACTTGTTCATTGTTGAATTTACTTGAATTACTTGAAGTCGGTTCCATTCTATGCTCCTATGACTTCGGCATTTTGAATTACATGATAATCTGGACTTAGACGAATTTTGATTTGTTCACTTCATACTTATTACTCCATGAATTTGAATATTGGTCCTTTGATTTCTCCTACGACCTGTTCATCATTCGCTTCCATCCTTTGTTGGCAATAATCATTTTTGGAACATTTCAATAATGTTTTATGTTAACCGTTACTTTTTGAAACTCATTCTTGACTTGTTCAAACTGCTACTGATCATGTTCGATTTTCTACTTTTATATGCTTTGTTGTTTGTTGGTTGTCCAATGACGATGAACTACGTTCATGTTGTATCTTGCTTCATGTTTCTGTAACTCCACCATTGTGTTGCTTTTGTTGCTTCACTATCATTTCATCAAGTTCCCATGTATTGAACTATATTCTCTGAATGTAGCGACCTGTTCTACTTCGAGTTAAATTGCCCTTGTTTGCCTCTAAACTCCTGATTGCTTGAACATATTGAAGTCTTGTTGCTGCCCTTGTGTTCATATGTATACTTGAGTTTGGCATTTGAAGACTAGTCTAGTTGTACTAGTGGTTCCACTTGAGTCTGGTCTGCATTGTGCCGGTTGCTCCATGTCCAGTTGCTTGCATTCATGTGTGTGTGATTCTCTGATGTTATTCAAGTGCTTGTATAGTTTCAGTTGAACTGTAGACTGATCTGTTTTGGTGCACTTTGAACATTTAGTATAGTTGATTGAACCTGAGCTTGTGTGGTACCGTTTGAACTCTAGTTGAAGTGCTATTTTTTACATGTCTGAAGTTTGGTTCCTTTCAATTGCTTCGAGCCCTATGCACTACATCTTGTCTGGTGTAGTTGCATGTTTTGATGTCAGTCTTCATGTTGCATTTCATTGAGCTGGGTTGCCTTGGTCTGGTTGTCACTGCATATATATCTTGCTGCACTTGAAGTCTGAATGCATGTTGTATCCATGTTCACAATTGTGTTGTTATGCTCTGTCCACTATTGTGTTGAAACTGAAATTGGTTGTTGCATGGTTGAGTGCACTTGTATTGACCTGTTCCACTAGAGTATGTCTGGTGCACTTGTTGTTGTGAGCATGTTATGTTGATGCTCTCCGTGTTCTTGGCCCTTGTGCATCACATACATGTTGAAACTGTCATGTGGTCACCCGATTCAAGTCGTTTTGCATGTTTTGCATTTAAATTCTGCACTTTGAAGTTGTCCGTGCCTCTGAACTGTAGTATTTCTGATTTTGTACTTTCATTTGATTTGAATCCAACCTAGGCTTGGATTTGACCTTGTGCTCGCCTATCCCTGCGATTTCAACAAGCATGTGTATATCAGTGTGCAAGACCTTGTGGCATGTGCAATGATACACCGTGCATGTTACAAGTTGTTTGTGTAAGATGAATTAACAAAAATGATGACGATCAACCAAAATAACTGAGGCAAATAATATTTTCAAAACACAAACTTCATTGTGCGCTGCAAAAATAATTCTTTTTCAATTTTACTGCGTCAGTGTTTATTTTACAGATAGTTCAGATGCTGGATATAGGATGGAACAGAGTTGAAGATAAAATACGAGTGATGAGTGAATATGTAGTGAGGTGAAACTTGTATGGGTGAAAATTGTGTTGTAATTGAAACTTGCAAAGTGGAAGCTTAAATTTGTACTATTCAAATATGTAATTAAATATTTGTTTGAATAAAATATTTGTTTAAATTATGAATTCTGAGTTATTTATTTTTTCCGACAAATATTTATATAGTTATGTGCAAAGTAAAATAGTACAACAACAAATACATTTAAACAAAATATATATATGTTATTATCATCAAACGAAAATCATACGCTATTGTATTCTACAATCTCCTCATTTTGATGATACAAACATATATTAAAATTTTTAACTCTATTAAATGTATTTGGTCTTCGTGAATTCTATTAGCTTCCCCTATTTGAATACTCCCTCTATAACAAAACTCCCTCTACACAGATGCATGTAGTTAAAACTGAAAAATTAATTAAAAATAACTTTGAATAAAAACACTCTTGAATATTAGTAAGGATATCGCTCAAAAATCAAAATCTTAATCTCTTTCTCCCCCTTTTGTCATCACCAAAAATAATAATAGTAATTGAAATAGATATGATTTTGATTAAAAATATAAAATCAAATCAAGAGGGAAATATTAATTTCAAATTCCAATAATCAAACAAAAATCATAATATTTTATTAATTAGAAATAAAATCTACTTTAGAGAAATGTAGGATTATGGAAAATTTTATATAACGACAAGAGTTTGATATTTTCAATAAAAGAATAAATTGTGCATTTTCCCTTTTCAAATACTTTACAAAAAAAATGTAAAGCACTTACTAACCATTAGGACTTTTAAATGAGGTTAGTAGCTACCCCTATTTTTAAAAAATATGTCAAGTATTTTCTAACCATGCCTAATCATGATGACTTTTTAATGAGATTAGAATATACTTGATATTTATCCCTTTCTTATATGTGTCCCATCCATGCATAACCGCGAGGACTTTTAAATGAAAATGGAAGCCCACATATATAGATTCAAGTAATTCATCCATGCATAACTGCGAGGACTTTTAAATGAGATTGAATGCTTTAGGATATAATTATTTTACAAAAATAATATTTTCTTATTTTGAAATACCAAATTTTACACAGAATATTATGATGTATGAATTGACTGAAAGGTGAAAGTGATAGAAATGATCATGGAATAAGTACTAATCTAAAAATAATATATAATTTGTTTAATTTTCATGAAATTTAAAAATTATACCTCCTCTTGTTATGAAATATAATTTAATCACTATCCATCATTTTTCAAGCGCTATAATAATTTTGATAAGTTCCAAAAGATTCAATTAGTCAATGGTTATCTTTTCTAGAGTAAATCTTTTACCGAAATAAACTAGAGCATTTTTAACATGATGAAAATCCAAGTTTCAAAAATTAAAATAACTGTAAATCAATTTCCTGTGAGGGGGTTTTGTGAAAATGACTTCTAGTTGAAAATCAATATAAATAATTAAATAATTTAAAAATGATTTCAACATGAGATGATATCAGATACCACATGTATTTGAGGTATTCACGGTGATATATAGTGGTATATAAGAAAAACATGTACTCCTCAAAACTTGAATTGTTTTTTGAAGTTTTCAGCACGGCCATTTATATTAAGCACAAGTAAAGTAATCTATATAGAGCAAAAACATAGATTCAAAAAATTCGTCAAAGAAGTTTTGAAAATTGATTTGATAGACATGAAGAGAGTCAATAGTGATTGTTGTTTAAAAGTAGTTGACAATCTTTGTTTCAAAGACTCGCTCAATTTGAAACCTTTATTTGGCTAATAAAAGTTTGAAGTTTGATTTGGCTCATAACACGAGAGCTTTAGATGTTCAAAAATGCTACTTGCCAAAAAAAATTTCAAGTCAATTTGTCAAATCAACCAAAAATTATACTTGAAATACCACAACTTGTTTGTGTACAACTGAGATGCTTTCTGAGTTATATATTGAATTTATTGCAGTTTTTCATGACATTCCGAAGTGAATCAATAAAAACTAAAAACAAAAAAGTTGTAGCATTTTAAATCTATTTTTCCATAACATCTTGAATTTTACAAACCGGAGTTAAGAAGCTCAAGATATGGTAGAAAAATTTCAACAATGTCGATGAAAACATAATTAACAATATGTGAACAAAATTGAGTTAAGAGATCATACCTCACTTTTCTTCGATGTCGTGATATCTGAAATGCGATGATCTTAATCTAAATTTTATAGGGTAAGGAACATTTAAATTTTAGTTTATTAATCACCTAGAACAACTCGAAATCTATCTCCAATCAAGTTTGTTTCTTAGCCCACTTATGTGTCTAAATTTTGAAGAAGGTAAGTGGTCTAATTAAGGATGTAGGACCGCTATTATTATCTATTGAAATCTTTGGTACCCAAATTTGTCTATATAACAAATCATTAGCATCTATGATTGTCATGGGAATACAAATTTATTTAAATTTCAAACCATTTATATTCGTACTTTTTGGAATCCATATTTGTTTAACGGTTTTGTGTTTGTAATATTTCAATAATTATTCTTACCATGTCCAATATTTCAACACTTTATGCATTTGGGTGCCAAGCTTTTCCCCTTAACAGTGTTATTAGTCGTTTGTTCATATTTTGACACTTTTGCAAATCCAAATCCTTTCCTTTTATTCACAAAGAGTCGATTTTCTAAGAGCATAATAATGATTTTTCTCTAGCGAAAATTTTTCGAGTAATCAGCTCAAGTTTATTAACTTTGGATTTTAAAAGTTTATCTACATTTATTAGCTTTGAACAACAACTAATGGTATTATCCCTCTTTTCAAAATTATTCATCTTCAAGCCTATATTTTCTTTTTCAAGCACATTAATTTTAGTCCCAATTTCTAACATCTTAGTTTTAAAGAGTTAGAGTTTTTTAAATTCAATTTTTTCAAAATCCTTGATATTTTCAATCTCCTTTTCAAACCCATGATTTAATCGAATAATTTCATATTTTCTCAAAATCACGTTTTATTTTTCTAGGATTTTGAAATTTTCGTTGACCTCATTTAATTTCTTTTCAAAAATCGCACATTTAGAACTTTCCGACCTCTTTAAAATTATCTTTCTCATTTTGCAAAATATTATTTATACAAATCAATTCAATTTTGTACTTATCCCGAATTAAAATTTCATTTTCTAGCTTTTGAAAGTTTTCATGAAAACAAGCAAATTCTTTTTCATGGTCCAAATAGCTTTTGCAAGAATTTTTAAGCTTATTTTCCAAATCCTTATTTTTTAGAAGCAGTTTAGATTGTTCCCTTTTCAACTTACTATTATTCGTCTCAAGAGCTTAATTATATTTAATTAATTTTTGGCACAGGAGAATTAAATCATTGAACTAAAAATCATTTATCTCATCGGCTATTGATTCTTCATCACTGCTGTCTTTTGCAAATCCTGTCAAGCACGTTTCTTTAACTGAGTCAATTTGGAGGATTTCTCACCATTGTTGACTTTTGCACCATATATTGCATTAACAGTATTCCAAATTTCCTGTGCACTTTCACAATGAGAGATATGGTTAAAATTATCTCGATTAATATGAGAATATAATATATGCACAAAAACAGAATTAATCGAAATATTTTCGTTGTTTACTATATCACACTCGTTTGAAATAGTATCCCCACATTTAGAATTAATAGATTTTGAATAAAATTTCATTTTTAATTTCAAATTTAAAAAATCTAGTCCATCAAAAATAGGGGGAATAATACTGGACTGACTCTCGTTAGATTTGCAACTAGGGTTAGAGATTTATGCTATTAACCATGTCTGACACCACTCTAGGATCGTTTTCACCCTAGAGGGGGGTGAATAGAGTAACTAATAAAAATTAAAGCGAAAATAAAGATAGAAAGTAATGCAGTAGATATCCATGAATTTGAATTTTGCTCCATCTATTTTTCCTACAACCTGTCATCATTCGCTTCTATCCCTTGCTAGCAATAATCGTTTTTTGAACAATTTAATGATGATTTACGTTGTTTAACCCCTCCTTGACTTGTTCAAACTACTATTATGTTCGACTTTTATTTGCTTTGTTGTCTGTTGGTTGTGCAATGATGATGAACTACATTCATGTTGTATCTTGCTTGATGTTTCTGTAACTCCACCATTGTGTTGCTTTTGTTGCTTCACTATCATTTCATCGAGTTGCCATGTACTGAACTATATTCTATGAACGTAGTGACATGTTCTACTTCAAGTTAAATTTCCCTTATTTGCATCTAAACTCCTGATTGCTTGAACATATTGAAGTCTCGTTGCAGCCCTTGTGTTAATATGCATACTTGATTTTGGCATTTGAAGTCTAGTCAAGTAGTACTGGTGGATCCACTTGAGGTCGGTCTGCATTGTGCTGGTTGCTCCATGTCAAGTTGCTTGCATTCATGTATGTATGATTCTCTGAATTGTTATTCAAGTGCTTGTATAGTTTCATTTGAACTGCAGACTAATCTGTTTTGGTGCACTTTGAACATTTTGTATAGTTGATTGAATCTGAGCTTGTGTGTTCCTATTTGAAGTCTAGTTGAAGTGCTGTTTTGTACATGTCTGAAGTTTGGTTCCTTTCAATTGCTTCGAGCCCCTATACACTTCATTCTGTTTAGTGTAGTTGCTTGTTTTGATGTTGGTCTTCATGTTGCATTTCATTAAACAGGGTTGCCTTGGTCTGGTTTTCACTGCATATATATCTCGTTGAACTTGAAGTCTGAACGGATGTTGTATGCATGCTCACAATTGTGTTGTTATGCTCTATCCACTGTTGTGTTCAAATTGAAATTGGTTGTTGCTTGGTTGAGTGTACTTGTATTTGTCATGTTCCACTGGAGTATGTCTGGTGCACTTGTTGTTGTGAGCCTGTTATCTTGATGCTCTCCCTGTTCTTAGCCCATATGCATCACATACGTGTTGAAACTGTCATGTGTTCACCTCATTCAAGTCTATTAGCATGTTTTGCATTAGAATTCTGAACTTTGAAGTAGTTCATGCCTCCGAACTATAGTATTTCTGATGTTGTATTTTCACTTGAGTTGAGTCCAGCCTAGGCTTGGGTTTAACCTTATGCTCACATGTCCCTGCGATATTAACAAGCATGTGCATCTCGGTGTGCGCGACCTTGTGGCATGTACCGTGCATGTCACAAGTTGTTCGTGTAAGATGAATTAACAAAAATGACGACGAACGACCCAAATAACCGAGACAAATAATATTTTCAAAACACACACTTCATTATGTACTGCAAAAATGTTTGGTTTTTCAATTTTACTATGTCAGTGTTTATTTTGCAGATAGTTTAGACGCTGGATCCAGGATGGAATAGAGTTGAAGATAAAGTATGAGTGATGAGAGAAAATGTAGTGAGGTGAAACTTATATGAGTGAAAATTGTTTTGTAATTGAAACTTGTATAATGGGAGCTTAAATTTGTATTATTCATATTTGTAATGAAATATTTGTTTGAATAAAATATTTGTTTAAATATGAATTCTGAGTTATTTATTTTATTTAACAAATATTTAATTAATTATGTGAAGAATAAAATAGTACAACAATAAATATATTTAAACGAATGTATATATGTTTATTATCATCAAACAAAAATCATAAGCTATTGTATTCTACAATAAGATGGGATCATCTGAGAGATAATCCCATTATCCTTTAAGTACTATCGGAATTCCGGTCCAACATACTCACTTGCTCGATCTAATTGAATAATTTCAATCTTACAGTCCGTTTGGTTTTCTACTACATTTTTAAATTCGAACAATTTCTCATAGACGTCGAATTTGTTCTTCATAAGATACACATATCCAAGTCTCGAGAAATCATCGGTGAAGGTAACAAAGTAAGAACTTGTTTGCACCAAAGTTGACGAAAGCACCCAATTAATTATATTTAGAGAAATAAATAAAGAAATATAAATTTAAATAGAGGAAACAAGAAGAAAAACAAGTAAAGAGAAATGAAAAACAGATTTATAACAGTTCAGCGTTGAATGCCTACATCCACTTTAATGAACTAGCTTTTTTAATTGCTTCAATTTCTGAGTATAAGAGAGATCAGAATATGTAAATACAATGGAGTACAAGCAAAACAACAATGTAAAGATTCTTCAAATGAACTATGAACTCTTTATTTATAGGGGTAGACGACCGAATGTCCTCCTGAAAATTACTGGTAGAATCTCCAGATGTATATGAGCTTATCTAAAAAAAATCGAGACCCAATTCCCAATAGGGAACGATTAGCCTTGATTGGTGAAGACATCCATGTGGCGCATTACAGTTGGTAGTGTGGGTCCTCCTCTATGCTAGCTTCATGTTTCCAAAGTTGTTTGTATAGTTGCTTTCATGTTTTTTAGAGATATCGATCAATTCCCGGTGAGTTAAATTACGGACTAAAGCTGTCCATAGCAATAGTGATCCAATCTAATCTCTTGCCTGGAGAAAGCTCTAATCCATGCTTATAATGTTCCATAGAGTCCATCCTTTGGTTTTGCTTGTTTCCTGTGTTTGATCTTTGGACTATGCGATCACCTCTTTGAACTACTTTCCTTGTCCATCATCGAATCTAACTTGTCTAGTCAGTCCGAATATAGCCAGGTCAAAAGGACATATAACACTTTCCCCTCAAAGTATGTCTTGTTTCGAACATGGCGTGCTTTGAATCGAAGTAAGTTAGAGTCGTCAAAAAGGATTTCATTCAGTTTCCTGAATAGTTGTTATCCTTCTGTTGAATTGTATTTCCAAAGGGTCATATCTCTCTTTGCTCATTGCGACGCTTGGTCGATATTTGTCAATACAAATCCGAAGTGTTATCCCTAGTCTTTGTCTATGCTTGGTTCCATTGAGCTTATCGATCATGTTAGAAGGCTTCGATTATCTATAGTGACTTCTTTTTTGAGAAATCAAAGTGTGGATTCAGTTTTTGTCAATTCAAGAAATCGAATGTTGGATATGTACACATGCACGTAGATGTACATGTTTGTCGTTGTCTTTCGAATGCGCTCATATGCTCATAGGTTGTTGCCAAAATTCATGTTGTTCAAGTGCAATGGCATTGCAATTTTTATCATTTTCATCATTTTTTATATTAAAAAAACTAGTAAGGGATCGGCATAAATCCTCTATGTGAGGGATTGGGCCTGATCCCTTCACCTATTTAGACTAACCAAGTTCGGATCCAAGAAGAAGCGGCCCACATTCATACATAAGCTATGGACTTAGCTTATTTCATCTCCTTATTTATTTACATCTCTAACCGAACTGAACCCTCATACTCCTTCAAATCCATCATTAGAAAGCTCGAACTTGAGAAGTTCATCAATCCATCCAATCCCCTTGTCGATTCAAGCCTTCCTCATCTTCTACAATCCTCACCACCACCTCCAACCACATCCAAGCATCTAACTCCACTCAACCTTGCCTCAAATCAAATCGAACCACACCTCTGCTCTATTCCTTTCAACTTCGAGTTCTTCCTCGTCGATCAAGTCACGTCTTTGTAAATGTGGGTTTCTTTATATTGTGTATGATTTAGATTAGGGTCGTAATGAGACGATTGGGATTATTCATGTTGGCGGATTTTGAACTTAGGTTTTGATTTTTGGTTGGCATGTAAGGATCGGTGTTAGTTTTTGGAGAAATGGTGAAGTGATGAAGAGGGAAACACAATCGGTATGGATACAAAGGAGAAGGAGTGGTCGAGGATACGAGATAAAGGGACTAGTTGTTTATTGGAATGGAGATGAGATGGATTGGTGAAGCCCGGGCTATTGGTGATGTAATGTGATCAATTGCTTGATGAAATGAAGGGATCAGTGATGGATATGGTTGGAGGGAAGGAAGTGGAATGTTGAAATTTAGGGGATTAGTTGGTGATAGGGATCGGTTAAGCGTATTAAAGTTCAAGAGTGAATAATTTTAGCGTCACCTAGGTGAGGCATTTGGCCTGATCCCTTTGCTTAAGGGGACTTAAGCGATTTATGCTTATTGAAATTGAACTTGAACACTTGTGTACAAGGCCACCTGAATTCGAACTTGAACATGGACATTTTCCTTGAGCTTGAACATGGATTGCATACGACCTTGGACTCGAACATTTGGACTTGACCGCATGGACTTGCAAGCATGATCGAACCTAAACCTTTCCATAGGAGCATGAACATGTGAACAAACTTGGACATGAACATTTTCATATCCAATATTGAACTTGAACTTAAACACCAGAACTTTGAAATGGGACTCGTAGATATTTTTAGCACTTTGACTTGAATACCAATACACATAACTTAAACAATGAATGTTTGGACTTTGCATTTGAACTTATATGACTTGAATCATTGGAACCCAAAGTCACTCACTTTCGAACATAACTTGAACTTGAAAAGGTATAACATATGGTCTCGAATGAACTTGAATGTAAATATCATACTCCAATGTGTCGATGGCTGATCCCATATCTTATATGAAATTCACAACCACTGACATGAAAGCAGGTTGGGATGGTCAGTGATGACGGTCACTTCGGTCGAATCCCAGAATCTCATCACTGTTGTCCCTTTTAATTTTGAATTGTTTATCACTACACTGCACAACACTGCACCACACCGCACCATACCACACTAATTTACACTTCACACAGGGGAAAAGGTTTATCTTTCTAATAATGATTATTTTCTAAGTTTGATAGTTATAGGTTCCAGATGCTCGAAGCGTTTAGCTACTATGGGCACCGAACAAACTTCCTCTTATGATAATCATGATGCTGAGTCAAGTTCTACAACAACATCTCCTCAAAACTCCCTAGTCCATCAATCTGCACAGCCCGAAAGTTCTTAAGAGGTGCTAGAAATTCTTTCAAACCTTGAAGCAAAAGTCGAGCCAGCTCCTCACACTTTAGAATATGCCATATTTTTAAATGATCCAAAAGATTTAGTGGCTTCATAGGTCGATGAGGCCTCTCTCCATAGACTGTGCATTAAACATGGAATTTCATATAAGGATGTGCATGTCCCATCTCATAGTGATAGGGCTCACTTGCACTGAAAGGTTATACAGCATGCAACAAGTTTATGTGCTGGGTTGGTTGCATTCCACTTTCCAATCCATTCATTCAAAA
Source organism: Allium cepa (assembly GCA_030765085.1). Classification (NCBI taxonomy): domain Eukaryota; kingdom Viridiplantae; phylum Streptophyta; class Magnoliopsida; order Asparagales; family Amaryllidaceae; genus Allium; species Allium cepa. The sequence goes on from CM060932.1 coordinate 175,169,894, forward strand.
AATGTTACATTATTCCAGATTGGAGTTGGCTTAGCTGTGTCTGAATAGCTATGCATTTCTACACTGCACGTACATGATATTCCTCGAATTCTTATATCATGATCGGCTCCAGAAGACATCAGATTCATTTACAATCTCAAGCAGCGAAAGGGAAGCCTCTCATATACTTTCCTCGAGTCGATCACTAACTGCCAGGTCATAACTGGTGTTGGAACAAACTAAGTGCTTTTACAAATGAATGGTTCTATATGCACTGCCCACCTGGTTTTTTACGATGGTGGCTGAAAGGATGTAAGTGTGCTTCAAACTTAACTTTAAGTTTTTTTATCCAAATTATATCCTGAACTAAGCAGTTTTTTGACAAACATTGCAGGTAGCCATCCATGTCCCACTGATGACATATACTCGGAGGTGGTTTCAGCGCTAAAAAATATTCCTGTTGCAAATAGGGACATTAGATCTCTTCTTACGGATGAGAACCTTTTTATCATTTACTAACTAGAAGAAGGTTGCAGCATGAGACTATCAAGAAACACCAAGAAGGAAGTGGTAGAAATAGGAGGTGCCATTGGGCAGGGAGGTGACAAAGTTGATCCTATCGTACCCTATGTCGATGGGGCTTAAAATGTCGTCGAGGAAGGCGAGGTGAGGAGCGATGCAAAAGAGCCCGGTCATGATAATGTAATCTCAATTCATGAGCCAGCGGTTTGATCCTCTCAAGTCCAATAGCTCCCTACCTTAGAAACGAGAAGAAAAAAGGTTCGTTTATAAGCTTCGCGGAGTGCAGGTCTCCAAGAAACCCAAGTCAACATCTGCTGCTATAGATCAATCTAGCTCTTTGGCTCCAGAAAATTTATTTGAGGTCTATCGGACATCCCAATTCCAAAAGATGTTGGGAGCTATGATTTTGCAAGTTTAAATCTGGTGGCTTCAGATCTCGTATTCGATTTGGCACTGATGTTCCTCCAACTAGTGTGAGAGAGATTACACTAGCTAGAGCACCAGTACCTAATCTATCGAGGGGACACTAGGACACTCACGATCATGTACACTGCACCACATGGCACTTATCCACCTTTAACTCTAGTAATTCTTACACATTCATTTTGTTCATAGGCTCAATGGAATGCCCCTGCAACTATGATCGCGTGAAGAGATCAGCATACTCACAATCGTCTTATTTTAGGCTTAGTCGAGGTCCAGACCCTGGTCGAGATAAAGAAGGTCATAAAGGAAGAGAAGACTGAGACCAAAGCCACCAATTCAAGGACTCGTCGTTTAATCATAAATCTAAATCTAAATCTTCTCACCACAAGGGTGCCAGTCAATATCCCACTACACATAGTAGTAAAAAGTCACTGCCTTATGCTCCCACTTTGGCTACTGCGCCCAAGCAACAGTTTGGTTCTTCCGGGATCCGTTGATCTTTAAAATGCCAGTCTGGCACATAAGGTCTTGATACTTCATCTCGTAAGCACAACAGATGGGCCCTCTCATCCCCGACTACTCTTGATACCACTGCTAAGAAGTTGGCTGAGCTCAAGGTCACATTTCCTAAGTTGTGCTTTGACTAGTTCAATTTGTTCCCGCTTTGTATTTAATTCTTCCAGAGGCCAAGGACATAGTACTCTCTTATGTTAATGATGTCTATGTCCAACATAGTATAACTCCTTGTGTAGCTAAGAGAATTTCTGAGGTGTCAATGGAAAGGAAGCACGAAATAGATCACTTAACTCTTGAGGCAATCCATGACAAAGACTTCATTAATTAATTGGACGAGGAGGTCAAGCAGTTAGGTTAAAAGATAGTCGATGCTGAGAAAAAGTTAGTAGGTCTTCTAAGTCATCTAGCATTTAACATAAGTGCACCAAGCTTGTGACGCCCTACCTCTATACCCACGCTAGCCAAGGAAACTACGGGCTATTGCCGTCAACTAACACGGAAAATAAGGCTGGTTAGGAGCGACCATCTATAGCATTGCTCTAACTATCTATTGAATATATCGACAATAGTCATACCAAACAGATCGACATATCCAATAAATACTTAAAACAAAACCATAAGTGGTTGGAGGATCTATCAGAACAGAATAAAACAACTCAAATGTAATATACATCACAGAACAGTAGATCATCATATACATATATACAGATACATAACAGAGTATACAAACTAATACATGTCAAGTGGTATAGCAAACCACAATATACAGACAAGTCAAAAGAATACATATCAGAGTTACTACAAAATAGGACTACACAAAAGCTATAACAAAAAGGAACAAGCTGAATAGTCCATGCGGAAGCAAAATAGGCTAAGTCCAAAAGCACCTAACCTGAAACAACCCGGTCTGACCCGAGTATGAAATACACAGGTCAGTCTAGCTAAACAAATCAGTTAGATAAACTGAACAACAATAAACCTGCAAGGTTACAAAGCATAATAGATATCTCTAAAAGAGATAACACAATCATCTAACGAAAGATGAATCATATAGAACAAGCCTCATATCATCGGCAACATATAGAAACAAAGGATAAGAATATCCCAAAGTAAGCCAAAAGGCAATAACAAATACCAATAAGGTATACAAGTTCCACAAGGTAAACGCTACGCATCATGCGGCTCATAATGACCAACATCGAAGGGCGATACCTAGGGAATATACATAAGAATGAAACATCAGAAAATTTGCTCGAGCTCAGTACTGTACAAACAAGGATCCATGAGCCCGAAGACTCCAAACCCAATATCACCCATGTGGCTCATAACGACCAACATCGGATGCGATACTAAAGGGCAACCCGATATCACCCATGCGGCTCATAACGACCAACATCGAAAGTGATACTAAAAGGCAACAAACACGAAGGCACAAACCCGAAGGCACATACCCGAAGGCAACAAACCGTAGTGGTGAAGGTCGAAGACCCAGTACTGGACACCACTAACTGGCGGAATGTGTCATAACTCTCAAAAAGGAATCCGAAAAGCGGTAACGTGAGTCCCATAATCACACGTTCGCACTAAACGGTTTACTATCCGTTAGTTAATTTCACACTCAAAGCAGTACAAAGTTCACCTCATATCATCGGTAAACCAAACCAAAGGTCAAAACGTTCAATTGAATAGGTCGAGGATTAATCGGAAAGATAAACGCACAGATTCATGGTCCGTGTTTTGCACAACCATTTAATCACCCTTCCACTTCGCTCGAAGTGCGAAATTGTGCGTGTGTTTAAATAGAATTTATAAATTGGAGAAACGAGCTTTTAATATGATTAGAAAGATTATTTTATAAAAACCCGTGGATGAAGTCAAAAATAAGTTATCAAAGTCAAAGAGAAAATAACAACCACTAAGAACCAACATGAATCGATAAAATCATGAAAACCAATCAACACGAGCATAAATAGGCAAAACAGGAAAACAGGAGCAGGTTAGTCGACTGAAATCCCTGTTCAGTCGACTGAAAATTGTCCAGAAAAATTTCGGGCTTCAGCTCAGTCGACTGAACAGAGGATCCAGTCGACTGAACCCAATTTCCTGCATTTCCTACTTATTACCATTGAAGTGCAAACTCTCCCAACCTTCAATCGGTCGAGCACGGACGCTAGGGATTTACGCCACGCGGCTACCCGGCCCTATAAGCACTTCGATTCATCACCAAAAACATGATCAAAACATCAAAGTTTGGATTTCAAAGAATTGAACCCAAACACTAAAATTTTGGATGTTCACCAATTCAATCCAAACTAAAAGCAAGTGCATATGAACAAGTGCTAGGAATTCATACCCAACATCAATGAAATCAAGAGAAGTAGATGTGAGTTCAAAACTCACCTTTAACCCAAAAACAAGAAGATGGAGCTCAATAACAAGGAGAAGACCAACCAAACACTACTTCAACTCAACAAGCTTCAATCTAAGAATAAAACACATATTTCCCAATTTAGGTTTAGGAAATTTTCTTAAATTGAAGAGAAGAAGAGTTGGAGAAGATGAAGAAGAGCTTACCAATGGATTCTCTTTGATTTTGGAGCAAGAATCAAGTTTACAAGAAGAAACTAGGGCTTGCAATTTCTATTTCCTCTTCCCTTCCACCATTTTCAGTTCTAGCTTAAGAAAAGAAATGAGGAGGAATGAAGAGAAGGGGTTGGGTTAGGGTATTAGTTAAACTAGTGGGCTGAACCCAAACCCAAAACCCAATAGAAAAAGGGTCAAAATTTTACAAACTCCTAACATATCAAAGATTATACTCAAAAAGATCTGAAACGCCATTTTGGAACCAATGGAGGTAGTTTCGAGTTCCATTCGACCATTTGCAGAAAGTACCTTTTCGGACCCAAAAATCCAACTAACGACGTTATATTTAAATTAAACATTTGAATATCAAATCGTTAAATATGCGGGTTGCTACAGATCTCCCCTCCTTACAAAATTGCGTCCCTGCAATTCCTAGAGACGATATTTGTAACAACTACATACATATAATCAATCAAAAGAAAAGGAAATAAGCTCGAGATGAAAAGACATACTCACCGTTTCAAAGCGAAGAAAGAAAACCCGGATAAGATCGCTCGACAAACTCTCTGGTTTCCCAAGTACAGTCATTGGGATTAGCGGACCATTGAACTTTAACGAGCGGCACGTCCTTATTCCGAAGGTGTCGCACCTCCGTGTCAAGCACGCGAATAGGTTGCTGTACAATAGATAAGTCCGGTGAGACCTCAAGCTCTTGCAAATCAGGAGAATCAATAACAGAATCCGACTCCCGAAGACACTTCCGAAGTTGCGAGACGTGAAACACGTCATGAATGCCAGATAAATGAGCTAGAAGTGAAACTCTATAAGCCACAGGGCCAATATGTTCAGTAATAGAAAATGGTCCTATAAAGCGAGGAGCCAATTTCCCAGTCGTACTGAAACGCATAACCCCTTTCAAAGGAGAAACACGAATAAAAACAAGATCACCAATTGAGAATTCGAGAGGCTTCCTACGGTTGTCCGCGTAGGATTTCTGGCGACTCTGTGCCTCTTTCATTCTCAACCGGATATGATCAATCTTCTCGGAAGAATCACGAACAAAATCTGGACCAAGAATAAGCTTCTCTCCAGATTCCAACCAACAAGAAGGTGATCGACATGGCCTTCCATATAAGGCTTCGAAAGGAGCCATACCGATACTAGATTGAAAACTATTGTTGTAGGAGAACTCTACAAGAGGTAGGTGATCCTCCCAACTTCCACCAAAATCAAAAATACAAATACAGAGAAGATCTTCTAAGATATGATTCACCCATTCAGTCCGTCCATCAGACTGCAGATGATAAGCTGTAGAAAAATTAAGCTTCGTTCCCAAAGCTTGCTGAAGACTCTTCCAAAAATGACTCGTGAATAAAGGATCACGATCACTCACAATAGAACTAGGAACACCGTGAAGTCTCACGATTTCCTTGACATATAACTTAGCCAAATGCGAAGCAGTCCTATTAGACTTAATAGGGATAAAATGAGCAGACTTAGTGAGGCGATCAACAATAACCCAAATACTAGAATGACCCGATCTCGAACGAGATAGGCCGTCAATAAAATCCATAGAAATCTGATCCCATTTCCATAATGGAATCTCAAGAGGCTGAAGAAGACCCGAAGGACGCTGATGCTCGGCTTTAAAACGTTGACAAGTTATGCAATTGCTCACATAACTCGCCACATTGTGTTTCATGCCTTCCCAATAATAAAGACGATGCATATCGGCATACATCTTGCTACTACCGGGATGAATGGTATACTTAGAACGGTGACAGTCATCAAGAATGTCATGCCTAAGTGCAAGATCAGAAGGCACAAAAAGACAGTTCTTCTTACGAAGGCACCCATGAGAATCAATGCTAAAATCTTGCAACGCCTCATCACAAGATCCAGACTCACAAAGCTGAATAAAATGCAATAAATCAGGATCACGCCGTTGAGCATCGGCAATACGATCCAACAAAATAGGTCGAGCTCCCAAACTAAATAATATAATAGGAGAATCAGAAGATGAACCTCGATCTCGAATTTCACAAAAAGATAGAGTCTCAAGAATATTCCATTCGGCAAGCATCATAGAAATAACAGCCGAATGTTTGCGACTAAGCGCATCTGCAACACGATTACCCTTATCAGGGGTATACTGGATATCAAAGTCATAGGAAGAAAGAAACTCGAGCCAACGTTGTTGTCTCATATTGAGTTCTTCTGAGTGAACAAATACTTCAAAGATTTATGATTGGTATAGAGAATGAAGCGCTCGCCCAATAAATAGTGTCGCCAAATCTTCAAGGCAAAGATAATGGCGGCTAACTCAAGATCATGAGTGGCATAGAGGACTTCATTCGGACGCAGTTGCCTAGAACCATAAGCAACTACCCGATCCTTCTGCATAAGAACGGCACCGAGACCACTACCACAAGCATCAGTGTAGACAACAAGATCATGATTCCCCTCGGGAACCACAAGAATAGGAGCATTATTGAGAAGTTCCTTTAATGACAGAAAGGAAGCTTCATACTTGTCGGACCAAATAAAACGAATGCCTTTTCGAGTAAGGCAAGTAAGAGGAAGCACAACACGGGAAAAATCCTTAATGAACCGACGGTAATAACCCGCCAATCCAAGAAAACTACGAATCTCATGTACATTCTCAGGCCTCTTCCAATTCTGGATGGCTTCGATCTTTGAGGGATCAACAGAAATGCCATCGAAAGATACAACATGGCCTAAGAACTTAACCCTATTTGTTGAATATAAGCTTATATGTTTTTTGTTTGATGATAATAAACATATATATTCAGTTAAATGTATTTGGTAATGTACTATTTTGTTTTTTCATAGATTAAATAAATATTTGTTGAATAAAATAAATTACATAGAATTTGAATTTGAATTCAAACAGAACAAGTTATACAGATTTTGAATTCAAACAGAAATTTTATTCAAACAAATATTTATTACAATCTTGAATACTACAAATTCATGCTCTCACTATACATATACATTTTTGATTACATCACGATTACATCACAAATATTTTTACATTGATAACCGCACTACAGATCACTCACACTCGTATTTTTGTCTTCAACTGCATTCCAGTTTGAATCCAGCATCTGAGCAATCTGCAAAAATATTCACTAACGCAGTAAAATTTAAAAAGAAATATTTTTGCAATATAAAATGAAATACGATTTTTGAAAATATGGTTTGCCTCGGTTATTTGGGTTGTACGTCATCATTCACACTTGAATTCATCACAAAGTCATGCATATAGATATTACAGGGACAGGTAATCATAAGTGGCTGCAATACACACGTGTACATTCATACATGTGTGCACTGCCTCGCCAACTCGTGTGCACAAATCAAACAAAAGCACGGCTAACAATTCAGCACAAGGTCAAACCCAAATAACACACGGGATTCAACTCAAGGCAGACCACAAGTACAAGGCATAGTGCAGAGGTCTCAACAGGAAAATCAAGCAACAGTCAAGTACACAAATGTCCAATATGCAACATGACCGAGCATTGATCAAAACCGGAGACAAGATCAACTACATGAAGCAGTCAACAAGAGAAAGTGTGCTAGTACAAAGAAGACAGTGGCAACATCAAAATAAAAAAATCAGCTGGAACATGAAGAGAGTCATATGTGCAAAGGTCAGACCAAACATGAAGGCTACATGAAGTATGCAAGTTCAACCTCTTCATTAAACAACTCAAGACCAAGCTGCAAACATTCAAAAGTGCCAACAAAGAATGCAAGCTCGACCAACATAATGAATACTGCAACACACAAACCCAAATGAATATCACAAGTATGATCAGTGGTACACATGTAAGCTCGAGCACAAATATGGAAACTACACCAAGTGCAAATCACCAAATGAAGACCACAAATATATCAACTCAACAAGAACAGTACAGTCATGAAGTATGCAAAGAGCTCGAGCATGAGATATGGAAACTACAGTAATGCATCAGTTACCAAACACAGGAACTCAACAAGGCAGACTCAAATGAATGAAAACTAAATGCAACATGGTAAACAACCAAAGTGCAACAAGTAGTACATGCTTAAGTTCAAGTGACACCACTGAACCACAAAGAAATGCCACCAAGAGCATATGAACAAAAAACATGCATGAAGCATGAAACCACAAGTCGACCAGGCAGAGGAATGTCACAAGCATAAAGGCATGTATACAGCAAAGTCAGAGAGACAACATAAGTATACAATATAGCACGTGCAACACAGTGAAGGTAACAAGTGCAACATACAAACAAGCATGCAACAGCAAGCATGCAACAGAGGTCAAGCATATATAGATATGCAATGACAAAGTGGATCAAAATGAAACATACAAAATGCCCAAGTAAAGTTCACAGTGAAGATCATAAACCAACCAGACAAAGACATGATGACCACGAGATTCAACAGTGCAGAGATGGGCCGAAGTCAGAATTCAATGAAAATCAAATTCGTATCTTTGAAAAAGTCAGCAATGAAAAAGGGAAAGTTTCTTCCTTTCTACACAAGAGAATCGAACGCATCAGGAAAGTCGTGTGCATCACGAAAGTGAATTTCAGGAAAGTATCGAGTTAATTAGTGTATTCGAATTCATATAAATACGAGTACCCAAGTATCATCATCGGCATGAAAAATAAAGCAATCGAATTCAAGCAATCGAATTCAAGCAATCAAACCTGAAAGCAAAAGATACAAATAACATACCAAGGCGAATTCAATTATCTCGAAGCAACCGAAGCCGAACCCTAATTTCACAAATCAAGAGAAGAAGCCGAGCGCGACTCCAAGCAAGTGATCGACAAGGCAACCAACCAGCAATCAAGAGCGGCGGCTTAAATTGAAGAGCCCTAATTGCCACAAGGGAACGAAGCCCTAATTCATCGAACAAAGAAACAAGAGCAAGGCCGACATTTTTACAAGCAAAAGAAGGAACGGGTCAAAGCCAAGAAGTGGATTGGGTGAAAGAAGAATATTGGGCCGGCCTTCTTTATTACAAAGGGGATTTTTGTTTTATTAGGGTTTAATTTGTTAAGGGTTTTTTTTTAGTTTCTAATTTGAGCAAAAATTAAGGATTCTAGTTTATATTTTAATTTTTGCTCCTGCATGTATTTTTGAAATTGTTTTTTCTTTTTGAGTCAAAGAATTTGTAAATCACCACCTAGGGTTTAGGTAGTGTCAGATTGTCTATTTAGAATTAGTTCAGTGAGCAGGGTGTGCGAGTTTGCAAAACTCTATAGGCGGGAGCAATGTTTGCGAGCAAGCGAAACTTTATAGGCGGGAGCAGGGTGTGCGAGTCTAGTAGAGTGTTTGTGAGCGGGAGCAAAAGGGTCTGCGAGTCTAGTAGAGTGTTTGTAAGCGTGATACTATTTAATTCTAATAGAAATCTGTGAATGCAGCAGTAGGCAGGGGTTGCCGAAGCTGGGTAAATTTTGTGTGTGATTTACTTTTCAGCATATTTATTTCTGCAGTTTATTTCTGTGTTTAAATCGAGACAATTTGCTATAACCCTATTCACCCCCCTCCCTCTAGGGTTAATCTAGATCCTACACTATTCTCCCAAAAATGGCACTTGGAGAATTTGGCTCTAAGCTGATGATGACGGAGGGTACTCAAGATAATTCTCAAGTGATTAGCATGCTCAGCTTCAGACTTAGAATAAATAAGGATATCATCAATGAACACAAGGACGAACTTATCGACATATTCCCGAAATATTCGATTCATGAGAACAACAAAGAAAGCAGGAGCGTTCGTCAAACCGAACGGCATAACGAGCCACTCAAAAGAACCATAACGAGTGCGGAAAGCTGTAAGAGGAATGCTATCTTCCGCGACTCGTAATTGATGAAAACCTGTGGCAAGGTCGAGTTGAGAAAAGACCTTAGCACCACTCAATAGATCGAGCATATCATCGATCCTAGGCAATGGATACCTATTTCTGATGGTTAACTCGTTAAGCTTGCGACAGTCAATGCAAATCCTAAGAGTTCCATCGGACTTCTTCACGAAGACGACCGCGGATCCCCATGGAGAAAAACTAGACTGAATCAACTGCCTGGACTCAAGCTCTAAAAGCTGCTTCTTGAGTTCCTCATTTTCCTATATAGACATCCTCGTGGGAGGACGACTAACTGGCTGCGCGCCTGGAATGAGATCAATGCGGAACTCAATTGCCCTCCTGGGTGGCAAACCTGATACAGGCTCAAAAACATCAGAAAAGTCACAAGTAATAGGAATACGAGATATTACATCATCATCTCGCGAATCAAGAGAATATAAAGCCATTTCGGAATTATCCACATCCCGAAGAACAAGAGATAACTGAGTAGGTGAATCCGGATGTTGAAGATACAAAATTATCTCCGAACAAATAATCCTGGCATCATATCTCACTAGCCAGTCCATACCCAAAATCAAATCAAATCCCCGACAAGAAATAACGTGCAGATTCGCACGAAAAGAAAAACCACATAAAACAATCTCAACATCATCATACAGCAGGCTAAGGGTCGCGGATCCCCCAATAGGATTCGCAATCCTTAAAGAAGTAACCATACAAGAAACATCCAAAGATAAATCATCAACGAGCTTCTTCGATACGAAAGAATGTGAAGCACCCGTATCAAAAAGAACTTATACTATGGTCATAAAATAAAATAGAACCTTCCAAAATGGATGGAGATATACCTTTGGGCTGAGAAGGACCTTCAGAAGCCTTGGCAGCATAAAGCCTGCTAGACTTGGCACCAGCCGGAACAGTAGGGCAAGCTGAAACATGATGACCTTCCTTCTTGCAATAACGGCAGAAGAGAGGTTTAGGACAAGCTCGAATAATATGATCCGGAGAACCACAATTAAAACACTTTCGAACGAAAGGTGTTCCGGAAGACTGAGGCTGAGAACTAGGACCACCAGTCTTCTTCTTCTTAGAAGGAAAAGGCCTGGACTTCTGAATTGGAAACGGCCTCTTGTTGGGGTTCTTGGAAACCTAAACATCAACATCACTATCACACTCCTTCTCGACGGTCTCGAGATGAAGTGCCGAATCAATCAACTCCTCAAAAGAAAGTTTAAGTTGGAGCTACAAAGATTTCTTAAGATATTTCTTAAGACCAGAGACAAACTTCGGATTCTTCTTATAAGAAGTGCTGATGAATTCAAGACCATACTTAGATAAAGCTTCGAATGATGCAACATATTCAGAAACAGAATATTTCCCTTTCTTCAACTCAAGGAAGCGACGGGTCAATAAAATGTTTTCAGATTCAGGAACGAACTTGAGTTCAAATCGTCCCCGAAACTGAGTCCAAGAAAGAGTAGACTCATGAATTTCGGCTACAAGAAGCTCATACCAGTCAAGAGCATGCTCTTGTAATAAGCTAGAAGTTACAAGAACTTTATCATGGTTAGAAAGATCCATGCTAGAGAAAGTACGCTCGCACATGCGAAGCCAAGCTTGGACTTCAAGAACAGACTCGGAGCCCTTAAACGGCTTTCCTCCAAGATGAGAAAAATCACTACACTGACATGCAAAGGCAGACTTGCGAGGTGGAGATACTCGAGGAGGAACTGGAGGCTGAGTGCTCCTAAACAATTCCAAAAACTGATCAGCAGACATATAAACGCCATCCGGATGTGTGCCACTAGATTGCCCAACATCCGAACGTCGTCCCCTGCCTCTTCCAGCCATACGCTGAAAGTAAGATAAGAACAAGATTATTCACAAGGTGGATACTTCATTACGGAATACTACGGAATAAAATGCATTCCTAGACGTATTCCCCAAATTCTATCTAACCTTGATGGAATAAAGAGACATGATGATTCAAGGGTTTGTATCACTTGTATACTTTGATGTACTGTAATATTTGCTCTATTCTGTGTTTGTCATACTTTGTTCTGAACTCGGCTCTGATACCACGCTGTGACGCCCCACCTCTATACCCACGCTAGCCAAGGACACTACGGGGTAATGCCGCCAACTAACACGGAGAATAAGGCTGGTTAGGAGAGACCATCTATAGCCTTGCTCTAACTATCTATTGAATATATCGACAATAGTCATACCAAACAGATCGACATATCCAATGAATACTTAAAACAAAACCATAGGTGGTTGGAAGATCTATCAGAACAGAATATAACAACTCAAATGTAATATACATCACAGAACAGTAGATCATCATATACATATGTACAGATACATAACAGAGTATACAAACTAATACATGTCAAGTGGTATAGCAAATCACAATATACAGACGAGTCAAAAGAATACGTATTAGAGTTACTACAAAATAGGACTACACAAAAGCTATAACAAAAAGGAACAAGCTGAATAGTCCATGCGGAAGCAAAATAGGGTAAGTCCAAAAGCACCTAACCTGAAACAACCTGGTCTGATCCGAGTATGAAACACACAGGTCAGTCTAGCTAAACAAATCAGTTAGATAAACTGAACAACAATAAACCTGCAAGGTTACAAAGCATAATAGATATCTCTAAAAGAGATAACACAATCATCTAACGAAAGATGAATCATGTAGAACAAGCCTCATATCATCGGCAACATATAGAAACAAAGGATAAGAATATCCCAAAGCAAGCCAAAAGGAAATAACAAATACCAATAAGGTATACAAGTTCCATAAGGTAAACGCTACGCATCATGCGGCTCATAATGACCAACATCGAAGGGCGATACCTAGGGAATATACATATGAATGAAACATCAGAAAATTTGCTCGAGCTCAGTACTGTACAAACAAGGATCCATGATCCCGAAGACTCCAAACCCAATATCACCCATGCGTCTCATAACAACCAACATCGGAAGCGATACTAAAGGGCAACCCAGTATCACCCATGCGGCTCATAACGACCAACATCGGAAGCAATACTAAAGGGCAACAAACCCGAAGGCACAAACCCGAAGGCACATACCCGAAGGCAACAAACCGTAGTGGTGAAGGTCGAAGACCCAGTACTGGATACCACTAACTGGCGGAATGTGTCATAACTCTCAAAAAGGAATCCGAAAAGTGGTAACGTGAGTCCCATAACCACTCGTTTGCACTAAATGGTTTACTATCCATTCGTTAATTTCACACTCAAAGCAGTACAAAGTTCACCTCATATCATCGGTAAACCAAACCAAAGGTCAAAACATTCAGTTGAATAGGTCGGGGATTAATCGGAAAAATAAACGCACAGATTCATGGTCCGTGTTTTTCCCAACCATTTAATCACCCTTCCACTTCGCTTGAAGTGCGAAATTGTGCGTGTGCTTAAATAGAATTTATAAATTGGAGAAACGAGATTTTAATATGATTAGAAAGATTATTTTATAAAAACCCGTGGATGAAGTCAAAAATAAGTTATCAAAGTCAAAAAGACAATAACAACCACTAAGAACCAACATGAATCGATAAAATCCGGAAAACCAATCAAAACGAGCATAAATAGGCAAAACAGGAAAACAGGAGCAGGTCAGTCGACTAAAATCCCTGTTCAATCGACTGAAAATTGTCCAGAAAAATTTCGGGCTTCAGCTCAGTCAACTGAACAGAGGATCCAGTCGACTGAACCCAATTTCTTGCATTTCCTACTTATTACCATTGAAGTGCAAACTCTCCCAACCTTCAACCGGACGAGCACGGACGCTAGGGATTTACGCCACACGGCTACTCGGCCCTATAAGCACTTCGATTCATCACCAAAAACATGATCAAAACATCAAAGTTAGGATTTCAAAGAATTGAACCCAAACACTAAAAATTTGGATATTCACCAATTCAATCCAAACTAAAAGCAAGTGCATATGAACAAGTGCTAGGAATTCATACCTAACATCAATGAAATCAAGAGACGTAGATGTGAGTTCAAAACTCACCTTTAACCCAAAAACAAGAAGATGGAGCTCAATAACAAGGAGAAGACCAACCAAACACTACTTCAACTCAACAAGCTTCAATCTAAGAATAAAACACATATTTACCAATTTAGGTTTAGGAAATTTTATGAAATTGAAGAGAAGAAGAGTTAGAGAAGATGAAGAAGAGCTTACCAATGGGTTCTCTTTGATTTTGGAGCAAGAATCAAGTTTGCAAGAAGAAACTAGGGCTTTCAATTTCTATTTCCTCTTCCCTTCCACCATTTTCAGTTCTAGCTTAAGAAATGAAATGAAATGAGGATGAATGAAGAGAAGGGGTTGGGTTAGGGTATTAGTTAAACTAGTGGGCTGAACCCAAACCCAAAACCTAATAGAAAAAGGGTCAAAATTTCACAAACTCCAAACATATCAAAGATTATACTCAAAAAGATCGCAAACGCCGTTTTGGAACCAATGGAGGTAGTTTCGAGTTCCAATTCGGCCATTTGCGGAAAGTAGCTTTTCGGACCCAAAAATCCTTCTAACGACGTTATATTTAAATTAAACATTTAAATATCAAATCGTTAAATATGCGGGTTGTTACAAAGCTGAACAAGTCATTGCTGTTCATCGTAATGGTAATTTAGCCCTTGAAAAAGACGTCTTACGGAAGGAGAAGGATGTGATGAAATAAGAAAATGAAACTTTGGCCCTTCATATTTAATAGCTTGATGAGGATCTTGAGAAGGAAAAGAAAACGAAATTTGAGGCTCAGTTAAAGTATCAATGATACTGCGAGGAGATCGTCGGGGCTCGAGAAGCTAAAATAGAGGCTGATAGACAACTTGCATAGATAGAGGCCCTTAAGGAAGAAGCCGAGGAGGCATGTTGGACAAAATAAAGGACGAGTTCGATCCATTGCTGCTATATTACAATGCATGCATCCTCGTGAATCGCAACCTCCACTTCCTTTGAGAGGGGTATCCCAAGTCGCTTGTCCAAGCCTAAGACCATATTGTAGATCTGAAAAAGAAGTCCTTGGTCGTGTTGAAGTAGATAAAGAGTAGCTCGTGCATGAAATCTTGCGCGATGAAGAGTCCTATGAACTCAGGGCTGCTCGACTTAGTTTACTCAATGATCCAATGATCAACGAAAAGGGGAAAGGATGACGGTGTATCCTCGAATATGTTTCCCTAGACCTTCCTATTACTCAAGTAACCGGTGCCTCAATTTCTCATGTCCCTGAAAAGGATGCGGGCTATAATTTTTTTAGCCAAGGATGCATAAATCTTTTAGGCTGTCTCTGATTTTGGAAGGCGGCACTACTGCTATGACTGAAAGCCAATTTGGTAAAGGTATATCTCTTACTTCTCCGACACTCGAGAAGGTTTACATCTCATGCCAAATAGTCATAGGCATAACCATTCATCTCAATGAAATTGCAGGTCCATTTGCATCCGTCCGTACCCTCGATGATGATGTTATCCTAGGATAGAAGGCGCAGACCACTAGGTCTATTATGGTCGTCACTGTACAGATGACTCCTATTGATCAACCTGTTGAGACTCCCCGCCCAAATGCTAAACTCATAGGAACTTTGAATGAAGAAAAGACTACTGATCACCAAGGCAAGGATGAGATAGAGGACATCGTAGTGACTCATGTCGCTGAACACATTGGCAAACTTAGCATGAAGGAGTGCATTGAAAAGCAGGAGCTGGATTTGTAAGCCAAGAAGGAGAGTCCTGAAGTGGATATTACTCTACTCCACGTTATACTGTTGGGTAGCGTCACTCCTGAGGTGGTCGATCTTTCTGTATCACAAATTGAGACTACTTCAATCTTATTTCTCCTAAAGGTAGTAAGGTTAAAAGAGGGTCAAAGAGGAGAGGACAAGGCGATAGCTCTAGTCCACCCCAAAAAAGACCCTAATGAAGCCCAAAAAAGATGAGAAATAGCAGTCGAAACGTCCTAAGTAGTGCATAGCTAGGTAGCTGGTTTCTTTTTGTTGGCCATAATTATGCTAGTATGGCCCCACTTCTGGCTTTTAGTTTCAGTAATAAACTTGTATTTAGTTTCCAAGTTTCGGCATGTAAATGAAAGTTCTTTCCTTTCTTTTCAGCTTTTGTACCAAACATGTTTAAGTGTTCAAGCTATTATGTTTTCCATTTAATGTATGTGTAATTCATCGCTCGTTGTTCAAGTTGTAGTGCCTTTCAATGGCTCTTTGCTTTAGGTGTCGATCCGAAAAATCCATCTCAAGTCCTCCTTTTGGTCACGGCCTTAAGTCATATCAAACACTAGGTATGAGCCACAATGTTACACTGTCGTGTTCAGCGGTTAAGTGATTATACTCCTTCCTCCGGTCTTGGATAGAATTGGATGAACGGGTCCCATCCATGTTGATTTTATACTCCTCTTGTCAGGTTTAGGCCAGAGTTGGAGAATTAATGGTCGAAATGAACTCATTCGTTTTTTATACTCTTATCCACACTCTAGGGATCAGAGTTAGTCGATAGGCTATCAATCACACCCGTTTGATGTTCATAATCTAGATCACACTCTTAAAATTGTTTTGGGAAATAGTTGAATCACATTTCCTTTGATTAATTCTCTTGCCCCCAAGTCTGGGGAAAAGGTCGAATAGTGGTCAGTTGTATCATGACCACTTTTACTTTACATTCTTCCCATCGAATCGAAAGACGGAATAAGTTAACAAATGGTCGAGTCACACCCGTTCTCTGTTTTAAACTCAGCCCGTCGAATTACAAGTAAGAGTTAATGAATGAACGGTCAAATCATATTCATTTTGTTTAATTCGATTATGGACCCGAGTATTTGGTTGGGACCAAATTCTGGGTACTTGTCAGTTTATATTAGGCATATGTGGATGTAAGTTGGTCGTATAACATAACTATTGTGTTATGCATAAACAATTCATAGATATGGAGTAAACTTCAAATTTTATTGCAAACTGGAAAAGAAGCAATCATGTCTATCTTACTACATGGCTTTGAATCCAGATGCAGAAGAAAATTATAAATGAAATACAATGTAATGAAACAAAACTAAGTGAAATAGCATCATAAATGCTCACTATTCCCCGCTCTAGGGAGTGTGATGCCATCTATAGTCGCTAGCTTGAAAGTTCCATCCCCCAGCTTCTAATTGATCACATATGGTCCTTCCCATATTGTACCCATGTTTGCGGGGCTAGAAAAGATCTGTTTCAGGAAAAGATCGCCAATTTCAAAGGTGTTGTTTCTGACTTTAGCATTATACTATCGGACGACTCGGTGTCTGCGTGCAGATGCCTTCAAACCAGCTTCCTTATGCTTCTCATCGACCAAATCTAGAGGTTCTAAAAGGAGATCTTTGTATGTTCTAGGGTCATAACAAGTCACTCGATGAGAGGGGACTTCATGTTCTATAGGAATCACGGCTTCAAAGTCATACATAAGTGCGAATGGGGTATGGCCAATTGCAGACTTATGGGTGGTTCTGTATGTCCACAATGCTGATGGAAGTTCATCTACCCACTTATCGCTAGCCATTTCCAAATGGTTCTTTAGAATGAACTTTATGATTTTTTTGATAGCTTTGACCTGTCCATTAGCTTGAGGGTGAGCAACTGCCGCAATATTTTCTCGATGTGGTGTCGATGATAGAAATTTTTGAATTCAGCACTATCGAATTGGGTTCCGTTTCGATTATGAATGTTTTGGGGAGACCAAACGACAGATGATGTTTTGAACAAAAAAATTGATTATTTTCTTCATGGTGATCGTTGCCAAAGGTTCAACTTCAACATATTTAGTGAAGCAATCAACTCGCAAAATGACGTACTATGCACTGACTTTGGAAATAGGCAAGGAGCGGATGATGTCAATACCGCAAGTAACAAACGGCCATGGACTGACCATCAGAGGGATTTCCTTCGGTGGGGCACTTGGAATACTTACAAACATTTGGCATTCGTTGCATCATCTAGCTTAATCAGCTACATCTCGATTGACAGTTGGCCTGAAATAACCATAATGAAGTATCTTCTTTGCCAGGGTTTGCCCTCTGGTGTGATCGCCACACTCTCCTTTATGGATTTCTCTTAATATTTGTTTGATTTCATTGTTGGCGATACACCGAAGCAGGGGGATGGAGAAACCCTTCCCTTGCATGACTCCTTTTTGAAGGATGTATTGTGAAGCTTTACGAAGGATCTGTCCTTTTTCATTCCTCCGTTCGGGAAGGATCCCCTTTTGCAAATAGTCTTTAATCGGAGTCATCCATGACTCTTCCTTGGGCTCTGCCTTTAAGACCTAATCAATCTCCATCTGGTCAATGCTTGGAGCACTGAGTATTTCATTTGAAACCAGGCCCATTTCCAGTGCATCCCCAGAATTGGCCAGCTTGGCTAGTAAGTCAGCTTTCTCATTCTATACTTTAGGGATGTGTGTAATAGTGTAATGCTCAAAATTGGTTTGTAGCTCTTGGACCCGGTTGAGGTAAGGAGCAAGTCATGTTCCTTTGGCCTGATATTTTCCCCTAACTTGATACCATACTAACTAGGTATCATAGAAAATTTGTATAACTTTTACTCTTAGCTCTATGGATGGGTTAAGACCAGCGATCAGGGCTTCATATTCAGCCTCGCTGTTTCTTTGCAGGGAAGTCAAATTTCAGGGTGTAGCAGATTGAGTGTTCCTAGAAGTTTATAGTATGACTCCTGTGCCAGAACACTGATAGTTGGATGCTACATCTATGTACATCTTCTATTAGATGGTAAGTTTTCCATAGCTCTTTAGAGAGTCACCTTATGAGTCAATTCAACTTTGAAAGTCCATCGGCGCTTGTCCCTGGATGGCCCTTCGAGGAAGATAAGTGATATCAAATTGGCTTAATTCGATGTTTCATTTAAGTAACGTTCCCGACGTCTCAGGTCACTATAGGACCTATCATAACGGTTGATTGGTGAAGACATTGATAAGATGAGTCTAGAAATAAAGGCAGAGCTTTCTTAACGTAATCAACATGCAGTACGCGAGCTACTCCAGTTTTGGATAGTTCCTTTCAACGCTTGTCAATCACTTGCTAATATAATACACTGGCCTTTGGATCCAATTCTCTTCCCGTAGTTGTGCAGCGCTTATGGCATTATCGACACTACTAAGTAAATATACAAGTCTTCATGATCTAGTGGGTAGGACAAGATAGGGGGTCTCTCTAAGTGACGTACTATAGCTTGAAACTCATCAATGCAATCTTGTGTTCATTCATAGTTTCTCTTCCCTCTCCTGATTAAGTCGAAGAAAGGAATGCACTTGTCTATGGCACTGAACATGAACTGGCTTAGAGCGACGACCTTCCCATTTAGACTTTGCACCTTCTTGATTGTCTTTGGCACTTGGATATCCCTTATTGCCTAAATCTTCTCGGGATTGGCATCAATTCCGTAGGAGTTAAAGATGAAACCAATGAATTTCCTTGATGCATTGCTAAAATAGCATTTCAAGGGATTAAGTTTCATTCCATATTTTCGGAGAACACTAAACATCTCAGCTAAGTCATTGATGTAGTCATTTGATCACCGTGACTACACAAGCATATCATCCACATATACTTTCATCGATCGCCCGATCTAGTCTTTGAACATCTGGTCGACCAGTCTCTGGTAAGTAGCTCTAGCTTTACTATTCCAAAAGGCATCATAATGTAGCAGTATAATCCTAGGTCGGTAATGAAATTAATGTGTTCCTTTTCTAGGTTGTGCATCGGGATCTGATTTTATCCCGAGTATGTGTCCATGAGTAAAAGCATTTCATGTCCAACGTTCGAGTCTGCTAGTTGGTCGATCCTCGGAAGTGGAAATTCGTCTTTAGGGCACATCTTGTTCAGGTCTGAGTAGTCGACACACATTAACCACTTTCTATTTGCTTTTCTCATAAGAACTGGATTTGATACCTATTTTAGGTAGCCGTTGTTTTAGAGTTTATCCATCTCCTCTTTAAGTGTAGCAGATATCTCCAGATCCATACTGCATCACTTTTGTTTCACCGGAACATGCCTCAGATCGATATTTAGTGATGGCTCACGATAGTTGGCGAGATCACACACATGTAAGAATGGACCCAATCGAACATATCAAGATTTTATCAAAGAAAACTATTTAATTCGTTCATCATCATTGCACTGAGTTGTGATCCCATCTTCAGGACCCGTGATGGGTCGTCATGGCTTGCCATGATTTCGATCGTTGGCTCAACGGGTGCAGCCTTGGTTTCTTTAGGCTCCTCTTCTTCGTCTCTCGGATCTACCTCTTTATAGAACCAACTATGATGCCTCAACCAAGGACCGAACACTGACTGCTAAGCTTTATTGGTTTTGATGCAGAGAGGCTTCTCAGCATCCTTTCCCTTTTCTTTCCGCTAAGTGTCTTTTAACTCAGCCACATAATAGTCATGACCGGTTTCCTGATCTCCATGATAATTTCCACATCACTTTCTATCGCGAATTTGAGTGTTAAGCATCAAAGGGCGATAGGTGCCCTTAATTCATCAAGGGTCGACCGATCCAAAAAAAGCAATGTACAAAGATTTCACATCCATCATAGCAAACGGCAGCACCTGCACTCTCCTTCGGCTATCGTCTCCTAACTCCACCGGTAGCTGAATATAGCCTACCAATTCAGTTGCAATAGCATTAAAGCAATGAATATAGGCTTATATGGTGTTAGATGTTTGGCTTTCAATAACAACTGATTATATGCCTTTTTGAAAATAATATTAAGGAAACTTCCACAATCAATTAGAATTTTTCTCACCAAAGCGGCGTCGATCATGGCTGAGATTACCATCGTGTCGATTGTAGGAGCCTCCACCTTGTCTGCATCTCTACTCCCAAACATGATATCATTTGTCATAGTTCGTTGCTTCTTTGCTAGAGCACCGTCGCCCGAGTTCGAGCAACATTCAATGTCAACATGTCTGATAGCATTCATGTAATACTCCATTTCGTTCTACCTTTTATCGGTTGGATGTGGTCCTCCAACAATGGTATTAATAACTAATCTCCCTGGTGTCCCCTAAGGTTCCTCAGCAGCGGGCGGAGCCTGTCCTCGATTGGAGTTGGATGTCCCATGCCCACCATCCTACGCGGCTTTAACAAACCACTACAACTTTCTTTCTTGAATTAACTTCTCAATAACATCATGGAGGTGGCGACACTCGTCCATGGTATATCCATTACATTCATAAAATCTACAGTACTTTCTAAACCGTCTATGTTTCTCCGTCGGTTCCTTTGGAGGTGGTTTCCTATACTGCATAGTGCTACAAATTAATAGATAAACATTCTCTAGTGATGTATTCAATAGTGTATATGTATCAAATGACGAGACCCTTGGCTTCCCTCTCTTGAAATCCCATCTTCGGTCGTGGTTTCTATCATCGTCCTTTCGTCTTCTCATTCGGTTTGATCTGTACATTGATTTGGATTTTCCCAAAACTATCACCGGGCTGCTTCACTGCCACATTACACTGTGCTCAATCGGTGCTTGGGCCTATAAGATCTCTCTTCATGATTCGCTTTGCCTCCTCTTTCCTCAGAAACTGAGCCGCCTGTGCAAAGAAATGATCCAATATATAAGAAGGTTTTCCCGCTAACCAATCACTAAATTCAGAATAAGGGTCGACTCCCTTAGTCAGTGCCATGATTATTACATCATCGCTCGGATTACTGATTTCTATAGCACCTGTATTAAACCTTTTCATAAAATGTTTCAACGACTCCCCCAGTGCTTGGACCAAGTTGGAGAGTTACATTACATCTTAGGGCAAGTTGTATACATGCTAAACTGCTCCAGGAACTTCTTTGCTAACTCATCAAATGAATAGATATACCGCGGTGATAGTTTAGTGAACTACATGGTTGCAACATCTTCTACAAAAATGGGAAAACACCTGCACTTGACTGCATCAGTGGCTCAGGCGGAGTCCATGTACCATTTGCACTCAAGAGATGTTGCATGGGGTTGGTTTTCCCACGTAGGTAGGCATCATATGCATATGGAACCTCCACATACATTCTGCACGTAGAATGTTGTCAGTGAATGAATTATGACTTCTAGATAGTCCTCAATCATCGTTGGTCAAGCCTTGACTTTCTTTTACTAGCTGTCTCCATAACTGTTAAGTTTGGTGTTTGGAGAGTTGGTGTCAGGTAGTAGTTGTGGTCCACCTTACGTCAGTGACCCAATCTACACCTTTTCCCAGCTCCACATTGCCTTGGCTCCTTCTGCTCTTGATCTGTTTCTTGAGCAATAGTTCTATCATCATCTCTCGGCTGCTGTTCAATCACATTTGTCTAAGCTCCAGCACCTTGATCAATCGTGGCACCCCAGAGTAAGCTCCTCCAGCTGCACGCCGATTGCCCCCATGAAGCGAGGGTTCAATGTCGGTCCCCCTGGGTGGTTTGATATCGATTGATGCTGATCCGCCATAGAAAATTGCCGAGTCCCATCCCGATGTTCCAGTTGCATACGCATCCATTTTGCAGTGTTTGTTTGATAGTCATCAAATGAGGAGGAGTTTTTTGATCTCGAATATAGAGTAGGCTCCCTCCTTGTCTGTCCACACCGATCTTTTACTGGTTCATCAGCTCAGTGTTAGCTAGGATTTTTTGGTTGAGCTGCCGATGGCTATCCATCAGTTCCTTCACTAGGGCTTCAAAGTTAGCTCTGGTGATGTATTCAACTGGATTATGGACACCAGTCGCCACCGGTTGTACATTTTGATAAACTTGTTGAACACTAGCATCGTCATTGCCTTCAACAGCACGGGAAGTAGTAGACTTTACTCTTACCATGGCTAATAGCTTCCTTTCAGATCTTCTTTAAATCCGAGTAGAATGGAAACTTATCGACAAAAATCCAGATCTATCTCATGAATATGGGAATCCACAAGTAGATAATGAGATCCAATCAAGTTGAGAACTGATTTATCAATGAAAGCATCAAAATGTCTGCACCAAAAGTTAGCAAAAACACCCAATTGATTATATGTCGAGAAATAAATGAAGAAATCTAAACTAAAAACAGAGAAACAAGTATAAAACAAGTAAAGATTAATGATAAACAAATTTATAGTGATTCGATGTTGAATGCCTACGTCCACTTTGATGAAACAACTTTATTACTCACTTGATTTTCTAAGTGCAAGAGGGATCAGATCGGAGTCCATAAATATAATAGAGTATAAGGAAAACAATAGCGTAAAGATCCTTGAAATAAACTTTGAACTCTATATTTATAAGGGTAGATGACCAAATATCTTCTTGAAAATTCACTAGTAGAATCTCTAGATGTAGACGAGGTCACAAAGAAATTTTCGAGGCACAATTCCCAGTAGGGAGTGATTAGCCCCGATCGGTGAAGACGTCCATGTGGCATGTTGCGATGGGTAATATGGTGTCCTCGTCCATGCTAGCTTCATGTTTCCAAAGTTGTTTGTATAGTTTCTTTCATGTTTTTAGAGATATCGATCGATTCCCATTGAGTTGGGTTTCCTTTTCAAGCTGTTCATAGCCATAGTGATCTGATCCCCTACCTAGGGGAAGCAATAACTCATACGTAGAATGTTCCGTAGAGTCTATCCCTCGGTTTTTCTTAATTGTTACTTTATATTGTTGCTTGTGTCTGATCTCTGGACTTTATAATCACCACTCTGAACTGCTTTCCTTGTCCATCATCGAGTCTAACTTGTCAAGCCGGTTCGGATATAGCGGGTCAAAAGGCCGGATAATAGAACTATTATCTTTAGTGATTATAGGCATCGGGCCACATAAATAACTATATACTAACCCTAAGAGTTCATCAACTCTTTCATTGCTCCAACTGAAAGGGTGTTTGGTCATTTTACCTTTGAGACACGACTCACACGTGTCAAATGATTCGGAATCAAGTGGCACGAGAAATCCTTTGATTTTCAAATTATGTGGTTGTTTCTCATGTTATGACCTGGGCTACAATGCCAAAGATAACTATCATTTATATCATTAGAATAATTATTCAAAAAAACACACATAATTAGTATTGATCATGTAAATGCCATTTTCAAGAACACCATCGTAGACTTTATTTCCGTTCAAACTAATATTCATAACATTATTTGCAAAATAAAATATATATCTAGTCTCAGACAATCTAGATACGGTAATAATTCTACAAATAAAGTCTTTTACAAAATAACACTTATTTAATATCGAAACTACACCACTAGGAAAAAATAAATGATAATCTCCAACCGTCGTAGTATCTATGATTGATCTATTAGTAACTTGGAGCCTCATCTCTCCTTTTCCACACGATGCCAGTGCCTTAGCCCCTATAACGAATTATACATATGAGTTCCAGATCTAGTATCTAAGACCCAAGACATTTTACAGATTACAAAACAATTTTGAATCATAGATATACCTGATGAAGCTGCAGAATTATTCTGCTTTCTATCTCTATCAATCTTCATGCAATGGCGACAATTTCATTTCCAGTAATCTTTTTTGTGGTAGTAGTGACACTCATCTTTATCATTAGTCTTCTTACTTTTCTTATTTTTCTTAATTTCCATTTTCCATTTCTTCGATCTTTTCAAAGATGATACACTACCCTTAACAGAAAGTACATCCTCTAGATCCTTAGACGCAGACTCGACCGACCTCAACATATTGAGGAGCGCCATAAGATTTACATTTAATTAGTTCGTATTATAATTCAGTATGAACGATTCATACCGAGGGTGTAACAACCCTGTATTTTGTAATTATTTTATTGTATATTTTAATTATTTTAATATAAAATTTTGATTTAAAAACTTATTTTACTTATTTGAAATGATTAAATTTATTATTTAAATATAATCTTGATTTTTATATGAGTTATAATTCCAAACTTGTGTAAGTTGAATATTTGCCTGAAATGCTGATTTTGGTCAAAATAGTCAAACTGTGACTTTCAACTTAAAATTTTAAAAGTTTAAAAAAATTAATTTTTTTCTTTTATTATGAAAGTACATAAAATTCTAAGAACACCACTTTTCGTTTCGTTGAATTTGGATGTAAATTGTGAAAGTTATACCCTTTACAATATTGTGCGTATATAGGGTTATTTACAATGACTATTTTAAATTGTATAAATTACTTCTTCTTTGTTATATTTTATTTTAATATGTGATAATATGTTATATTATGTATATTTTGACTTTTAAGTATTTTTAAAATGATGATATAATTTTTCTAAAGTTTATTTGAATTTATTTCAATTTATAAAGCCTAGTTGGTATTTACTGCATTTTTCTTTATTTAACTTTCTATTTAATAAAACTTAAATTATTATTTTACCTTGAAAATGTTTTAAAACCATTTTTAATTCAAATTTTGTGTTAAAATGTTTTTTTTGTGAAGTAATAAATTTTCCAAAGTCATTGGAGATTTTCTTGTAATTTTTATGTCAGGGTTGCTATTTTTAAGCAATTTCTTATTTCCTTTTTCTATTTTACTTAAAATAAATTATTTATTTTATTTTATTATTACTTAGTTTCGGTTTTAAATAACATTTCTGAGTTTATTTTGTTTTTATAAAATTAAAAAGAAAAGGAAATGCAAAAGGTTTAGAAAGTTAAGAGATCTTAAAAGCCTGAAACGTAAAGGCGTTTTATCCGTTTCTTTTTGCAATTAATACATCAATTTATTGATTTATTTTATACATTCACTTTTATTGCTGTGTTTTACATTATTTTATTCATTTTACACGTATTTAAATTTAAGAAAAAATTTCCAAAGTGTATTGAAGTTATTTCTAATTCCTAAGTCTAGTTTTCATTTTTCTGTGCCATTTTTCTTATTTTAATCATATCTAATTAATAATTAATTATTAATATTTTGTTTATTGTTATATTTTCGAATTCTAACTGAAATTTATAAGTGTTTTCAGTTATTTAAGATGTATATGAATATATATAGGAAGTTTAAAAGGTTTGAAAGCAAAGAAACGTAAAACCGTTTTAACGTTTCTTCTTCCGTTTCTTTTCCAATTAACAGATTTAATTTCCTTTGACCGTTCCTTTCTTTATTGTAGCTGTGCATTTCTTACCTCATTTTCACGTGAAAACATTCCTCTCCACTTCATTTTTCATGGCTAGAAAGGTTTGGTAATGGCTCCTCTTTTCCTCTTCTTTTTGCTCTTCTTTTTCCATTGTTTTCTTATATTTTGCCTTGTTTTCTCATGTGTATTGCTTGGCCTCTACCACCCACCATCACCACCATACTCTCCACCATCCCCTACCACTCTTCCTTGGCATCATCTCCAGCCATCATTCCAGATCCATCCATGGCCACACCTCCCTTGGTGACAAAACTCCACAAAATTGCAAATAATGTCACAAAAACTCAACTTATTTAACCTTGACCCTATATATGCTTTATGTTGCACCACTACACCTTCATCTCCACTTGTTGCCTCGTCTATATGATGTTAAACCTGACCTATATGATGTCATACCTGAGCCAAAGCATCATCATAGCCAAGCATAAGTGTCCCTTAGGCCAAGCATTGAAGTGGTTGAAGCAAGGTCCAATCTATCTTGTTCATTTTGCTTTGTATTTCAAAATTGTTTCAATGTTATTTTATGTTGAATGTTTATATATTGTCTTGTTTGTTTTGTTTTGGGTTGTTGATACAAAATCATATCTTGGCTATCTTTCAACTCAAATCAAAAGTCGTGCAATTGTGCTTGTCGTGCCTTTGGAGTCGTGCTTGTATGTTGTTTTGGTCTCTAAACTTGAAAAAGTGAGTCTTTCTCACTCTGACATTTATACTTATGAAAAGTGAATTGATGACAAGTGTTTAGTAATATAAAATGTTTATGCAAGATAATGATGATCATATGATATGCTATGCCATGTTATTACCATGTTATTACCATGTTTAAACTGTTAATTTTCACCTGACATCTGATATATGACTGTATATTGTGATATTGACCTTGTTTATATTATGCCTGTATATGATTACACTGCAAGTTCCCTGTTAGAAAAAAATGTTATGGGATGAAATGATAGGCCTAAATGGTTTTAAATTTTTCATTTTGACTTGGAATTGCGGGTTTGAAATGATAAAACCCGGATTTTTCTTTGTAAATTATGGATTGAAATGATATATTACCCATATCACTTTACCTAGCGTAGAAAATTATATACAGGCCCGTAGTTAAAATATGTTTTCGTAAAATTTTAAATATTTTAGAAATTTAATTATTATAATATTTTGATTTTAAATTTAAAAAAAAGGATTTTTGTAAAATATTATTGATTTTCTGAATAATTGTAAGTGAAATGAATTAATGAAAAAGTTAGAAATTTTGAACGTAAGTTATTTTGGAAATTTTGATTTAATTTTAATTGGAAATTTAATTGAGTATGAAATTATGATAAATTTATGATAATTTGAATTTAAATGAATTTAAAATGATTTTTATCATATTTATGATTTTTTTATAAAGTTGAAATGTGAAATGAATAAATATTTTAAGTTGAAACTTTGAAATATAACTAGAATTGGAAATTTATGAAATTGACGTAAAGTGAACTTTTAGTTAAGCAAATAAAAATAAAACAAAGTTATATTTGAGAATTTGAACTTAAGTTTTAAGTTGAAATTTAATGTAATGGATTTTAAAATTGAACATTGCATTTTAATAAGTGGATTATTATTAAATCTTGATTTTTGAATGGAAATTTAACCCTGTAAAATCATGAACTTGAGGAAAATTAAATGATGTTATAAATGTGAAAATGTATGACTTTATAAGTTAAAAAAGTTTTAATAAAAATATAAATGGTTGTGAAATTTTATTGAATATTTGAAGTTAATTGACTGCATTTTTGAAATGATATTAATTACAATGTAAATGATATTACAGCAATTGTAAATACTGTAGTTGATGATAATGAACTAAAAAAAATGCTATTGAAAAACTATTATAGAAATTGTTGTAAGTACTATGATTTTTGAATTTAACTAAGTTTATTTGAAATTTTAGAAAACTCTATTACAACATTTTTAACCGTTGTCTTTTGTTAAATTGAACTGTTTTGAATGTAACTTTCCGTAGAGTTTTCTAAATGATGCGAAAAGTGAATTTTAACTGTTTTGATAAACTTAAGTGAATAAATGAACTTTGGAAGTTGAAATTTTTGAAAATTTAATAATTTAATTATTAAGCATAATAACTTCATTGAAATGAAAAAAAAAAGAATTTTTGGAATATAAACTGTTTTGAAATATAAATTGAAATGGTATTTTAGATTGAATAAAATGAATAATGATTTGAAATGAATGAAGTTTGAAAAGATACGATATTTTGATATATTAAAATGATTTGAAACGAAGTTTTGAAAGGATATGATATTTTGATATATTAAAATGATTTGAAACGAAGTTTTAAAAGATATGATATTTTTGATATTAAATGATTTGAAAACGGAGTTTGAAAGATAGGACATTTTGATATTAACATGATTTAAAAAGAAGTTCTGAAAGATATGATATTTTGGAACCGAAACTTTGAAAGGTTATGATATTTTGATATATTAAAATGATTTGAAAGGTAGTGTTGAAAGGGTATGAAAATTTAATATATTGAAATGGTTAGAAATGACTTGATATTTATTTTGATAAATATTTGAATTGAAAGATATTTTACGATGATATATTGAAATGGTTTTGGAAATGATTTAATCTTTATTTTGATAAAGATTTGGATTGAAAAGGATATTTTATTTTGAAGCATAAAATATTGTTTTAAAGTTACAACTACGGGTTATAATAACGATTGGTTGTTAAAGAGACCGGGATCGGATATTGTCTTATAGCCGGCCAATACCGAAAACCACTTTAACAACTGTGTACGCGGTGGAGATTCCAGAATGAAGTAGGATGGTGGCGACGTTCTCGAGGTATATTACGTGGACCCAACTCCCGTGAGTTGGCATATATGACTAAAACAGGAGCTATACCGGGCTACACAAAGGGTCGCACCCTTTCATCGAGCATGCTCCATCGAAAACCATTCTATTACTGTTGTGATTCGATTCGGTGGCGCCACTTTGATTCGGGGTTATTGTTCGAGGTGGGCGGAAGCTGCTGGCTTGCCGTCACCACCGGTCCGGGAGTGCAAACGGTGTATCCACCCTGGCATTGCCTCGCGTGCCGTGTCATATCCTTATATCGAGCCCACTACGATTTTGGTTTTAAAGATCCGACCGCGTTAAGGTTCACCATCCCCTTAACGCTATTTTCTATATGATTATACTTTACTAATTAGACACTGCCATATATAGCGTATATTACTACATAGTAAATAGTTTAACGGATCCTTAGAGGATGGGCGGTCCCAAGCATCCTTTAAGTTACTGATGCATTTTGTTACTGTTCACTTGAGTTGATTTACAGTTTATAAGTATTTATGTCCTGACTCGAGGGTTTTGTGTTTTGCTTTACGCTCGGGTCAGATTGATTGAGTTAACATTCAAGATTCACCTTCGGCGTTGGAGCTTTCCTTGAAGATCCAGCCATCTATTTTGTTTCAGTATCTTGTGGTTCAGTGATGTATCTGATTTGTACCTGATGTATCCTGTTACTCCTCTGTTGTATCTTATTTAACTCTGATGTATCTTATATTTTATATAGTAGCTTCATGAACTACTATCTCTTTTTCTTCCGCTGCATTTTTATATACTCTGTGTCTGTGATCTGTGATTTTTATTTACTGTATATTCTGAGATTTGCCAAATTTTTATTTACAACGCGGTATTTTGAGCAATCCAATTTCGACATGAGTGTCTACCTATACACTTATAATGGATGCGAATGGTTGAAAATATCGGATCGTTACAGTTGGTATCAGAGCTTTGGTAGCTCTAGGCAAAACTCAGCATATGGAGTGAATGTATTTACAGAATCACTTTCATTCGAGTTTGAATCTCTCCCTTTTGACTTGATTCCTTTGAATTTTGGAGCATTCCCTACGGTTCCAAAATCCATTCGTATCCCTCACTATTCATCTTCTTTTGATTCTGGAATAACCCATAACTCCGCTTTGAATGATCTTTCTAGTGAGTCGGCGGTCACGCCAATTTCAAATTTAGTTGAAAGGGGGGAAACTCCTTTGCAGTTAGCATCGATTCACCAGAGATTCTTATCTATCCTTGGTTTAGATGCTACTATCTTTTGTTATTTCAAACTCTAACTCTTGAGATTGAATGTAGATTTACCCTAGAAAAATCAACATTGATCTTATTCTTTAAGTCACGGTTGACCCGGTTAAGGTTGCCCGTGATTTATATAAGCTTATCCATCTTCCTATTCTGTTATTTAATCATGTCATCCTTGTTTCCAACTTATTTTTAAATCATAATCTCCTTTGATTTGTGTTAATCAAAAATTTGAATCTCTACCCTTCTTTGAAAATCTATTCATGTATAGTGTATTTGTAAACTAGTATTTAAAATTAAAATGTTTTATATATTGTGTTGTTTGAGTTGTTGATG
This sequence comes from Allium cepa, assembly GCA_030765085.1. Lineage (NCBI taxonomy): Eukaryota > Viridiplantae > Streptophyta > Magnoliopsida > Asparagales > Amaryllidaceae > Allium > Allium cepa. The sequence continues at coordinate 175,200,435 of CM060932.1, forward strand.
TTGAGTTGGGTTTCTGATCGATACGTCTGATCAACGCTATCGATAAGATTTCCAAAACACTTTGACAGAACAAACGGACACAATATATTTAAAAAAAAAATTGATATATAAGTAAATTTATGAAACTTAATGAAATGATTTAAATTGATAATTTGAAATGATAATACTTGATTTATCATTTATTGTTCTACAAATAGATCTATAAATATTTGTTTATAAATTTATTTGGGAACTGAAATGAATTTAAAACAAGAATTTGAGGATTTAAATTCCGATTATTTCGAACTTTGGCTTAAAGTTTTAAAAGGTTATATTATTTAAAGTATTTTGAATAGAATCTGTTTTCAAAGAATTTTAACGGTTTAAAATTAGTGCTCTTCTCTTTGTCGCTGGAAAATAACTTCGGTGATGATCGCGACATCATTGACGTTCATTTTACAGTTTCGAAGTTAAGAGACTGTTCTGTAGTCTTGCTACAGCTTTGTTTTGGGAAATTAAATTGATTTGAATTTCTAAAATATGACTTGATTTATAATATATATATATGATTGAAATTTGATTTGACATATTATATATGTATATATATTATTTCTTATCTCTAAATGGTCTGAAGAAATCAGAAATTTAATTCTTAAATTCTATTTTTAAAGAATAATTTCAATTATAAAAAGAAAATAAAAAAAATTGAATAAATGATTTAAGCTTGAAATGATTGAATTGGAAATTTTATTTGTATAATACAATTGCATTCAAATATAACTTACCAAAATTTCAGAAGTTAAAAATGTAATTGGATAATGTACGATATAAAAAGATTTTATAAATAAAATGTGAGTGGTTATAATAAATGTTACACACTTAAATTTTAATTATAAAATGATTAACAGAGGTAAATATAATAAAGGGTAATTGAATAACTTACAATAAAATAATGTTAAAAGAACTAAGAATAAAAGAAAGCAGTTATAATAAGTGTAAGTATATTTAACATAAGTGATAAATATAATGAGAGGAATAAAGAGAATTAAATTTATTAAGTACATTGTGAGTGCAATAAATGATTATTTTATAGGTTTTAAAATTTGTTATTTTTAGATGATTGGATAATAAGATAATGAAATTTGAGATAGTTAAGATTTATTTAACTTGTGTAAAGATTTATTCTCTGTTTAAGTTGAAATCTCTATGCTTTCAAATTCATTTCCTTATTTTGTTTTTCAAACTATCTTTTGGTTGTCCTTATCATCCTTATCTTTCTATAGACCGATATAGGCATCTTTCTATAATATTTCTATTTAGAAATCTTTCTATAATCTTTGATAGACCTTTGGTAATCATTTTGAATCCACCTTTGCTTGTGTTCTTGATTCTGGAGGATCTTGGAAAGATCACCTCCACCTTGTAAAACTTACCTATAACAACAGTTATCAGGTATAACTTCAATCTTCTCATCATCTTATCTTAATCCTATTTCACTCTATCTTTTCTGTGCCCTTTCATACCTCATTCCTTTTCGGGGACGAAAAGTTTTGAGTGGGGGAGAGTGTAAGAACCCTGTATTTTGTAATTATTTTATTGTATATTTTAATTATTTTAATATAAAATTTTGATTTAAAAACTTATTTTACTTATTTGAAATGATTAAATTTATTATTTGAATATAATCTTGATTTTTATATGAGTTATAATTCCAAACTTGTGTAAGTTGAATATTTGCCTGAAATGCTGATTTTGGTCAAAATAGTCAAACTGTGACTTTCAACTTAAAATTTTAAAAGTTTAAAAAATTTAATTTTTTTCTTTTATTATGAAAGTACATAAAATTCTAAGAACACCACTTTTCGTTTCGTTGAATTTGGATGTAAATTGTGAAAGCTATACCCTTTACAATATTGTGCGTATATAGGGTTATTTACAATGACTATTTTAAATTGTATAAATTACTTCTTCTTTGTTATATTTTATTTTAATATGTGATAATATGTTATATTATGTATATTTTGACTTTTAAGTATTTTTACAATGATAATATAATTTTTCTAAAGTTTATTTGAATTTATTTCAATTTATAAAGCCTAGTTGGTATTTACTACATTTTTCTTTATTTAACTTTCTATTTAATAAAAATTAAATTATTATTTTACCATGAAAATGTTTTAAAACCATTTTTAATTCAAATTTTGTGTTAAAATGTTTTTTTGTGAAGTAATAAATTTTCCAAAGTCATTGGAGATTTTCTTGTAATTTTTATGTCAGGGTTGCTATTTTTAAGCAATTTCTTATTTCCTTTTTCTATTTTACTTAAAATAAATTATTTATTTTATTTTATTCTTACTTAGTTTCGGTTTTAAATAACATTTCTGAGTTTATTTTGTTTTTATAAAATTAAAAAGAAAAGGAAATGCAAAAGGTTTAGAAAGTTAAGAGATCTTAAAAGCCTGAAACGTAAAGGCGTTTTATCCATTTCATTTTGCAATTAATACATCAATTTATTGATTTATTTTATACATTCACTTTTATTGCTGTGTTCTACTTTATTTTATTCATTTTACATGTATTTAAATTTAATAAATTTTTTCCAAAGTGTATTGAAGTTATTTCTAATTCCTAAGTCTAGTTTTCATTTTTCTGTGCCATTTTTCTTATTTTAATCATATCTAATTAATAATTAATAATTAATTATTAATATTTTGTTTATTGTTATATTTTCGAATTCTAACTGAAATTTATAAGTTTTTTCATTTATTTAAGATGTATATGAATATATATAGGAAGTTTAAAAGGTTTGAAAGCAAAGAAACGTAAAACCGTTTTAACGTTTCTTTTTCCGTTTCTTTTCCAATTAATAGATTTAATTTCCTTTGACCGTTCCTTTCTTTATTGTAGCTGTGCATTTCTTACCTCATTTTCATGTGAAAACATTCCTCTCCACTTCATTTTTCACGGCTAGAAAGGTTTGGTAATGGCTCCTCTTTTCCTCTTCTTTTTGCTCTTCTTTTTCCATTGTTTTCTTATATTTTGCCTTGTTTTCTCATGTGTATTGCTTGGCCTCTACCACCCACCATCACCACCATACTCTCCACCATCCCCTACCACTCTTCATTGGCATCATCTCCAGCCATCATTTCAGATCCATCCATGGCCACACCTCCCTTGGTGACAAAACTCCACAAAATTGCAAATAATGTCACAAAAACTAGACTTATTTAACCTTGACCCTATACATGCTTTATGTTGCACCACTACACCTTCATCTCCACTTGTTGCCTCGCCTATATGATGTTAAACATGACCTATATGATGTCATACCTGAGTCAAAGCATCATCATAGCCAAGCATAAGTGTCCCTTAGGCCAAGCATTGAAGTGGTTGAAGCAAGGTCCAATCTATCTTGTTCATTTTGCTTTGTATTTCAAAATTGTTTCAATGTTATTTTATGTTGAATGTTTATATATTGTCTTGTTTGTTTTGTTTTGGGTTGTTGATACAAAATCATATCTTGGCTATCTTTCAACTCAAATCAAAAGTCATGCAATTGTGCTTGTCGTGCCTTTGGAGTCGTGCTTGTACGTTGTTTTGGTCTCTAGCCTTGAAAAAGTGAGTCTTTCTCACTCTGACATTTATACTTATGAAAAGTGAATTGATGACAAGTGTTTAGTAATATAAAATGTTTATGCAAGATAATGATGATCATATGATATGCTATGCCATGTTATTACCATGTTATTACCATGTTTAAACTGTTAATTTTCACCTGACATCTGATATATGACTGTATATTGTGATATTGACCTTGTTTATATTATGCCTGTATATGATTACACTGCAAGTTCCCTGTTAGAAAAAAATGTTATGGGATGAAATGATAGGCCTAAATGGTTTTAAATTTTTCATTTTGACTTGGAATTGCGGGTTTGAAATGATAAAACCCGGATTTTTCTTTGTAAATTATGGATTGAAATGATATATTACCCATATCACTTTACCTAGCGTAGAAAATTATATACAGGCCCGTAGTTAAAATATGTTTTCGTAAAATTTTAAATATTTTATAAATTTAATTATTATAATATTTTGATTTTAAATTAAAAAAAAGATTTTTGTAAAATATTATTGATTTTCTGAATAATTGTAAGTGAAATGAATTAATGAAAAAGTTAGAAATTTTGAACGTAAGTTATTTTGGAAATTTTGATTTAATTTTAATTGGAAATTTAATTGAGTATGAAATTATGATAAATTTATGATAATTTGAATTTAAATGAATTTAAAATGATTTTTATCATATTTATGATTTTTTTATAAAGTTGAAATGTGAAATGAATAAATATTTTAAGTTGAAACTTTGAAATATAACTAGAACTGGAAATCTATGAAATTGACGTAAAGTGAACTTTTAGTTAAGCAAATAAAAATAAAACAAAGTTATATTTGAGAATTTGAACTTAAGTTTTAAGTTGAAATTTAATGTAATGGATTTTAAAATTGAACATTGCATTTTAATAAGTGGATTATTATTAAATCTTGATTTTTGAATGGAAATTTAACCCTGTAAAATCATGAACTTGAGGAAAATTAAATGATGTTATAAATGTGAAAATGAATGACTTTATAAGTTAAAAATGTTTTTAATAAAAATATAAATGGTTGAGAAATTTTATTGAATATTTGAAGTTAATTGACTGCATTTTTGAAATGATATTAATTACAATGTAAATGATATTACAGCAATTGTAAATACTGTGGTTGATGATAATGAACTAAAAAAAAAGCTATTGAAAAAACTATTATAGAAATTGTTGTAAGTACTATGATTTTTGAATTTAACTAAGTTTATTTGAAATTTAAGAAAACTCTATTACAACATTTTTGTAACGATCCCAATTTTTAATTAAATTTAAATTGATGATGAAAATAAATTTTTGGATAAAATTGTAAATTAATTTGAATTTTTCAATTTTAGGATATTTGTTTATTTGGGTATTTATTTTAAAATTTAATTGAAATTTTGAATTTTTATATTTAAAATCTTATAGGTAAAAAGTTGCATCCCAAAAAATTCAATTTAAATAAATAATATATTTCAAACTCTTGAGATTTAATTTGAGAATAAATTGGAGGAGAAAAAAATGAAACAAATGAAAATAAGTGATAATATTATATGAAATAAATTCCAATTATATTTTGAGATTAAAATATTGAAATAATAAATATTGTAAAAAGTCATATAGATTTAAAATCTAATATATATGTGTGTATTACAAATATGAGTAAATTGAATGCATATTTAAAATTAATTTAAATTTGTTCAAAATAAAGCGTGAATGTATAAATGAATATGAAAGTTTATATTTCGAGTTTGAGATTGAAAAATTGAATTTTAAATTTGAAATAAATATTTTAAAAAAATTAAGTAGCATTCAAAATCATTTCTTTCTTTAAAATTAATAAAACAAAATGTGTATAAAATGAGCAATAAAAGTTTAATAATATATATAGATAGGTTGTTTATTTAAAAGATATAATAGTCTTAATTCAAAAGAAAAAATATATATAATGAACTAAGCTTAAATATATTGGTTTAAAAAGTGACATTGTAAAATAGATATAAACAAAAGTTTACAAAAAGCTAAATCATCTTGTATACTTAATAATTAGATTTGATAAAATAAGGACTTAAAACACATTGTACCTATATATATATATATATATATATATATATAGACACAAACAAATTTAGACATACATATGTAACTATAAGACTTACAAGTGTTTAAGATATACATCTATTTTCAAAGTGTATAAGTTATAAATATAAAATTTATAAAATTCTTTTGCTTTGTTACATCAAGGGCTGAAAACTTACATTCACAATAAAATGAATAATTAACAAAATCTATGGTTTAAGATCTTTTCTTACAAATGGCACAAACCATCATTTCCTTAATAAAATAATCAAATAAAAAATTCAGAAAACTTTTCACCTTCTAAAATTCGAATTTTTAAATCTCCTAAACATCTGAAGTTCAGAAAGCATAAAGATTTTGCAATCTTTAAAACTCCAACACTCAAGCAAGAAAAAAATTCAGAAAGAAAAAAAAGAAAGAAAACTGTTAAGCTTTCTTCAATTCAAACTAAAAACTGTAGTGATTTCTAAAGCATCAAGTGTAGTGTGATACATTCAGGTAAGTTTTAAAATTTTATAATTAATAAAATTTTGGTTTTGAAGTCATATTTTAACAACAATTTTTAAATTCAAACTGCAGATTTGTCTTGAAAAAACAGTGAAGTTTCAGGGTTTTGCTATAATGCTAGTTTCTGGGAATGAATTTAAAGGAAAGTAAATTTTCTTTTAAAAGAATTTGAGTTTGAAGTTATAATTGCTGATGGAAAAAGAATTTAATACCGTAACATTCAATAAATTGCAGGAAAAAAATCAAGTTTGAGGCTAAACATGGTTTCTGGTTTCAAAACTAAAGAAAAAAGAAGGAAAGCTTCTCTGTTATAAATCTAACTGTAAGTAATAAAAAAAATACATATATATTATCATTGATGAATTGAATAAGTGGATACAACAAGAAGTGATCATATATCTGTAACTTTAATTTGCAGATCTAAACTCCAAATTTAAAATAGGAAAAGGAAGGAAAGTTGCAGACTTCATTTTCTTTTGAAAACTGTCAGGAAACATTCCTGTTCTTCTGGAAAATATTGTGAGCAAACCCTTAACCTTATACATATTTTTGTTTGCATGAAGTTGGTTTTGATAAATGTGTGTGAATGAGCTTGCATATGATTGTGATTGCATAGTGGTTTCCTGTGAATAAATGTTGAAGTTCAAATATAAGCCTGCCTGCATAAATTAAGTTGCCCCTGTTTCTTGTTCTCTTCCAGACCAAATTTGCAAACAAAATTCTCATCCTTTAATTAAATAACTGATAAAACTCAGGATATAAACAAATTATGTTTATGAAATCAATCTCCAAGTTTTAAAGATATTCTCTAATTAAATCATCCAATTGTTTTACTGTAAATCCAGGATAGTCAGTAAAAACACTATAGTATGTCAAACCTTTCTTTTCTCTTTCCCTCTGTCTCTCTTTCCTGTTGCATTTGAAAAATTAAACAAGTTGGAGTTTGTGCTTTAAGCTTACACCATGCTTCAGTAACAAAACTAAACAAGTTTTGAAATTTGACCATCAGTAATTAAATAAAAGCAAAGTTGAAGTTTCCATTATTCTAGAGACTGTAAAAACAAAACAAAAGATGAACTTCCAGGCTCACAGGCCATTTCATTTGTTTAAAAATCATTCCCCACCTCTCTGAGTCATATCAGACAATATCTTCTAAACAAAAGATGTTTGTTTTAACAGTATTCAACCCCTAAAAATAATTTAAAGTTAAACCATACCAAAGACTTTAAGAAATCTGGGAATTACAGGAAAAAGGCTCAAATACAATAAATTTCCAGTATCAAAATTTATTGATTCAGGATTTTAACTTGAACTCATTTTGGAAACCATGATTTTTAAAACTGGAATCAAAATTTCTAATTTAGTATTGAGGTAGGAATTTAGGAATGACTGAAAAATCAATTTTGGGAAATTCCGTTCGACCTAGGTGATCGGGGAGGTCTGGGTTTCTTCTGGAGATGGTGGGGCTATCGGGATGACAGGGAAAAATGGTCAGAGAGGTGCCTGACCATCGTGGCGTCGGTGGCGAATAGGTTTAGGTTCCTAAACCTAGTTTTAGTCTTGGTTGAAGAATGGGTCGCTGATGATTCTCGGGCGCATCGAGTTGGACGAGGGTTGGGGGTTAGCTTCGTGGATCACCGGTGGTGATGTAGCCGTGGTGGTGCGAGGGCAGGTGGTCGGCGTCGCGTGGTCGGGGAGGTTTTGGTCGAGCAGTTGTTTTTCCAGTTCGAGGCTGATGACTCAATTTTGACGTGAGGGGAGATGGGGCACTCCAATGGCTGGAGATGGTTGCTGGGTTGGTGGTGGACGGGTGGCGATGTTCGCCAGTGGTTGGAGTCGCCTCCGGTGCCGGTGCACGTGCACGAGGGGAGTTGTTGTATCAGTATGTGGTTTTGGGGGGAAGGAACTGGAGTCTCGAAGCATGACACGGGGAAATCGCGTGGGAACTCGAAGAGCAACTCGAGTTGTTTCGATGTTGCATCGTGTTGATCTAGGAATTTAACAAAAAAAATTGTGAAAATTTTCCACCAGGGTAGATTTGGCTAAAACTCGAAGTAGGGGGGAGTTATCCTCGGGTACGACCCGAAGCAAGCCTCGTAATGGTCAGTGAAACAGAAAATTCCAGTTTTAACTAAATTTTTGAAAACACCAGTAAACTTATTTCCTGAATAAATTTATGATGATGATAAATAGCATATGAAATAAATGGTATTTCAAATTTATAATTTTATAAAAGTTGTTTTAAAGTTTAACTTAACAATTTTTTTTTAAAAAAGTAAAATAAATGTTTAAATGTTAATTTAAAAAACCAAATTGATTTATATAAATGAAGTATTTTAAAACTTAGATTTTAAAAAAATAAAATTGTTTAAAAATTTAACTTGATCAAATATTGAAAATTTTAACTTAAAGATAAAATTCTTTACAATGATTAAATAAAAATTTTAAACCATTAAAATTTGTAATTACTTTATAATTAAAAGTTGATTTAATTAAAGGGTGAAAGTAACTAAGATTTTCTTAATTATAAATTAAGGATTTATGAATTAGGATAATTAAATTAAGAAAATTTAATTGATAAAGTTAATCAAGATTGAATCAATTCATAGTTAAGAATAGTTAATCGTTGATTTAAATTTTATAAAATAAATTGTGTGGTTAACACACTTAATCATATTTACCCTAATTAGAGATGATTGTTTATCATCAATTGTTCTGTATTGGATTGATATTTTTGTTGTGATGTTGTGATTGCTTTGTGATGGACTGTGATTTGTGATTTGTTCCCATATGACTGTGAAACCCCTTTTGCCCGTAAAACGGCATTTGAATTTCGATGCGACAGGGAGTCGGATTCCAGTTGTTATCCGAAACCCACATCGAATCATATTAGTGAATCTTTCTGATTGATAAATTTACTTTATCTATGAATCTGTTGATGAATATAAGCGTTATGGGTTATACCGCTTATCGATATATCTGTGATGATTGTTGTTGTGCACTTTCGTGTAATACCCCTGGACTACACTATACACACACAATTATGGATTGCACGTGGAGATCGGTTAAGTCACATATTTTTGAAATAATTTTAAAATTGAAATTTTAAATTCAAATGGTTTTGGAAATGGATCGGATTTAAAGTGAAAAGCTTTGAAAAAGAATTTCAAAGATAAAAGTTATTTTTGAATAACTTAATTTAGTTTTGAAATCTGATTTAAATTTGAATTCAAGGTTTGAAATTAAATTCTATTTTGAGGATTTAAAATGTAAAAAGGTTATAGAAGCTTATGTGGGTTTCAAACCATTTTTTTTAAAGTGTTGTTTTGGGAATTAAATTTAACCCAAAGATTTTAACTTCTATAAATGAAATCGGATTTTTCCAAAATGAAAACTGCTTGTTTTCAAATGATAAAGCTTTCGTATGAGAAATGAATTTCCAATGTGTATAAAAGGAATTTCAAGTTTGATTTGAAATGATTTTCCAAGTTATGAATGAATATTTGGAAACAGTTTTTGAAAGCTATAAGTTAAATCTTTGATTTAAAGATTAAATGGGCTAATCCAATTGGAATGGAAATTGTTTTGAATTCTGTGAATGGATCTTTTTGAAAATGGGTAAACTTTGTGAAATAAATCTTTTGTTTAAAGATTTGAAATGGTAATTTGGTTTAAACCATTTAAAGGAAAGTTTTGGATAATAAGTTGTGACTTAATTGAAAATCCTATATCCATATGTTTTTAAATATTGCGCTCGTTATTCGGTTTAGCCGGGAGAGGACCCTGTGTCATATAACCCATTCCGAATAATGATACGTCGTTATGGATAGCATTTGAAGACCGGTGGTGAAGACCGGGTATTTGCGAGAAAGATAGGACGACCTATCGATTGTCTCTGCACTGAGTAGCTACGGTATAGAGATTTCCTAAGTGATGGGAAGTTCGATCGGGATTGTGAATACCCGGATTTGCAAGGGCTTCTTCGGAAGTGCCTTCGGTTCTGTTCGAGCCCGGAACAGACTTGTATGGTCGTGTGTCTGACACTACACTTTGAGATGTAAATCCAATTTCTTTCAAATACATATCTGTTGGTGGAGGAGAATTTATTCTCTTAGCTTAACACCCTTCTCTGAGACGTACGAGCTCAGAGGTTATGTAGTTGAAGGTTATCAGCGATATACTCCCAATTTGGTAGTGTGGCACGCTAAGTGCTGCTGTGTGATTGATGATCATTTGTTGATCATTGGTTGATCAAAGCATGGCTTTGTGAAAAAGCGTAGCTTTGTGGTCGAGACCTCATCGAGCCTCACAAATCGGTAATGGTCGAAACAGGAAAGATGCGGCAAGGTTTCAGGGGTAGCTCCCCTAGGGTATGACCATTCCTTCTGGAAAAGGGTGGTATCATGGTATGGAGCCCAGATACTTGCTCATGTGGACACACTATATTTATTACTGTGTGATGTTGTTGTTGGAGGACCCTCGGATAAAGGTCCCAAAGGACCGGGGGTGGCATATCTCAGGTTTTATTCCCCGGGAAGGGGGTAGCTGGCCTTGTTTAGCAGAGATCCGGGTGGGTTCTCGGGGCGTCCCGCCAGAGGCGTTCCCATGTGGCAATAGGAAGTTCCTTAGCCTGACCATTTGTTGGAAATCCATTCAATCCAATACGAGCCTTGTACGGTTTTTGTTGTATTACCTGCCATTCACTTATGTTGGTGCCTCACTGTTTTGATGGTAGCTATAGTAGGCATAGTTTGGAATGTCTATGCTGGCTAGGATTTATATTATACTTTCGAAATGGTTTTTCCACACTGTGCACTTATAGTAATAATATCAAAGAATTTCCTCGTATCAAGCATATTTGACTATCATAAGGAGAAATCTCCTCCAATTCTGCGTTTGCATTGTGTGTGTGGCGGGAGGCCTTATGGTAGTTTCATTTTCTAAAAAGCATTGCGGATTTAAACTTTAAAAGCTTTGTTGTTTGTTTTAAAAGATAAAACTATTTTGTTTGCTCACACCAGTCGCATGACTGACCTAGAGTTTATTGCTCATTTCCTAAACTCTGGGTGCCCACTATTTTCCACACGGGCAGTCTAGAGTTGGGTTTTCAGATACTCCAGTAATAGGTATAGATTCGTTAGCCTTCGAAGCTCTTTGGATTTGTGGATCGCGTTTGCTACACTTCAGCACCACACCAGTCTTGCTCTCTTTGTGAATGTGATAGGGGGTTCGAGCTAGCTTTGGATTGAAGATGGAGTTCTTGGAGTTTGGCATTGAAGACACTATCTTTCCGCTGCTGTTTCCTTGTATCTCTGATAGTATTTTTATCCATTGTACCATTCTATTGTATTTTGTTGTATCAGATATTGTATTAAATGTTGTATATCAAATGTATCATGCATATTTCTTCCGCTGTGTTGTACTTATTGTGTTATAGGCTCCGGCGAACCAGATTCGACGTTTGGATCTGCGGCATTTGAATACGAGTGTCGTATTCGGTGCTGATTTTCGAAGGTCGAGTCAGGGTCATTACAATTTTTAAACGTTGTCTTTTGTTAAATTGAACTGTTTTGAATGTAACTTTCCGTAGAGTTTTCTAAATGATGCGAAAAGTGAATTTTCACTGTTTTGATAAACTTAAGTGAATAAATGAACTTTGGAAGTTGAAATTTTTTGAAAATTTAATAATTTAATTATTAAGCATAATAACTTAATTGAAATGAAAAAAAAAAGAATTTTCGGAATATAAACTGTTTTGAAATATGAATTGAAATGGTATTTTAGATTGAATAAAATGAATAATGATTTGAAATGAATGAAATTTGAAAAGATACGATATTTTGATATATTAAAATGATTTGAAACGAAGTTTTGAAAGGATATGATATTTTGATATATTAAAATGATTTGAAACAAAGTTTTGAAAGATATAATATTTTTGATATTAAATGATTTGAAAACGGAGTTTGAAAGATAGGATATTTTGATATTAACATGATTTAAAAAGAAGTTCTGAAAGATATGATATTTTGGAACTGAAACTTTGAAAGGTTATGATATTTTGATATATTAAAATGATTTGAAAGGTAGTGTTGAAAGGGTATGAAAATTTAATATATTGAAATGGTTAGAAATGACTTGATATTTATTTTGATAAATATTTGAATTGAAAGATATTTTACGATGATATATTGAAATGGTTTTGGAAATGATTTAATCTTTATTTTGATAAAGATTTGGATTGAAAAGGATATTTTATTTTGAAGCATAAAATATTGTTTTAAAATTATAACTACGGGTTATAATAACGATTGGTTGTTAAAGAGACCGGGATCGGATATTGTCTTATAGCCGGCCAATACCGAAAACCACTTTAACAACTGTGTACGCGGTGGAGATTCCAGAATGAAATAGGATGGTGGCGACGTTCTCGAGGTATATTACGTGGAACCAACTCCCATGAGTTGGCATATATGACTAAAACAGGAGCTATACTGGGCTACACAAAGGGTCGCACCCTTTCATCGAGCATGCTCCATCGAAAACCATTCTATTACTGTTGTGATTCGATTCGGTGGCGCCACTTTGATTAGGGGGTATTGTTCGAGGTGGGCGGAAGCTGCTGGCTTGCCGTCACCACCGGTCCGGGAGTGCAAACGGTGTACCCACACTGGCATTGCCTCGCGTGCCGTGTCATATCCTTATATCGAGCCCACTACGATTTTGGTTTTAAAATCCGACCGCGTTAAGGTTCACCATCCCCTTAACGCTATTTTCCATATGATTATACTTTACTAATTAGACACTACCGTATATAGCGTATATTACTACGTAGTAAATAGTTTAACGGATCCTTAGAGGATGGGCGGTCCCAAGCATCCTTTAAGTTACTGATTCATTTTGTTACTGTTCACTTGAGTTGATTTACAGTTTATAAGTATTTATGTCCTGACTCGAGGGTTTTGTGTTTTGCTTTACGCTCGGATCAGATTGATTAAGTTAGCATTCAAGATTCACCTTCGGCGTTGGAGCTTTCCTTGAAGATCCAGCCATCTATTTTGTTTCAGTATCCAGTGGTTCAGTGATGTATCTGATTTGTACCTGATGTATCCTGTTACTCTTCTGTTGTATCTTATTTAACTCTGATGTATCTTATATTTTATATAGTAGCTTCATGAACTACTATCTCTTTTTCTTCCGCTGCATTTTTATATACTCTGTGTCTGTGATCTGTGATTTTTTATTTACTATATATTCGGAGATTTGCCAAATTTTTATTTACAACGCGGTATTTTGAGCAATCCAATTCCGGCATGAGTGTCTACCTATACACTTATAATGGATGCAAATGGTTGAAAATATCGGGTCGTTACAGAGGGGAAATAGAACCAAGGATTAAATCAACTTTTAAAATTCATTATATATCGGTACGTCCAATTGCAAAAGCCTATTAATATAGCCCTTCGTCGCCAGCACGTAATCTTTCCTTTGTTCATTTTGGTATTGAACAACTTTTTGAAGCACGTACCTTGCAGAATGTGGGTATTCACCAAATTTGGCCTTAGGACTATCAAACATCTTATGGACAGACATGTTTTTGTGTTGCCTCTACAAAAGATTATGTAATCTTGACTAGGCCTATAAATGGATACTTTGGGATACAGATAGTGTTATATCTGTATCCATATCCGAAATCATCTTTGGATATCGGATGTTTATCGGATATTATTTGGTCAGTTCATAACCGATAAATCTAAACAAATAAATAGAAAATTTTGATTTATTATAAATTCATTTTTGTACTAAATATATTGAAATCATAAATACATTAAGATAATAATTTTAAGTAGTAAAAATTGATTTTTATATACATATTAAATTTTTACCGAAATATAATAGTAAGCGACAATCATTTTATGTACTAAAATACATATAAAAAATAATTATAATTTTGATAAAAACCAAACGGATAATTACCGGATACGGATATAGCCATATTCGTATCCATGTCCGTTTTTCGGATATCAGATAATTTTTCATAATTTGGATATCAACGGTTTTTGGATTTTTCGGGTACACATTGACAGCCCTACTGTAGACAACGTGAAAACTTGGACATTCTCTAGGTCTTAAACCCACTTCTCATAAGCAATTCTTAGTTCGAGGTCCACATCATTGGTAGGTTTTCCATTAGGTTCGCATGGAATAGCCGACCATAGACGCTCGTAAGTCAGCGCTATCTTAATCGCTCTTATCCAATTGGTATAGTTCGGTCTAATAAGCTTGTCATTATCAAAAAAATAGTTTTGTAGTTGACAATATCTATAAGTTTTAATTAGTATATTATTAGGAAAATATCATAGTAGATGTTTTGATAATATTAGTAAAGTTAAAATTTATTTTTGATTTTACTAGTAAGCTATAACTAGTCTTTTTTGTTTCGCCAAACCATAAGTCGAAACATAGAAGTCTTTTGACTTCACTGGTAGGTGTTAGGATTCATCTGTCTTCGAATTTTAACCTTGAATCTGCTCAACAAGTCATAGCTCCGCTGACCATGGATAATTACTTATCAGTTGCATCATATACAACTCCTAACCCTTGATATGTTATCCTAATTTCACTTAGACCTTGAGTTTGCTCAACAAATTGAAACAAAATTATTCATTTGTGCCTACTATATTGTAATGACCTAAGTATAGTGTATGTACCATGAGTTTGCTCAACAAATACATATGGTTATCGTAACTCCGTATATTAATGATACTATACATAACATCTCTAACTTGAGTTTGCTCGACAACTAAGAAGTATATCGTTAAAATATATATATATATATATATATATATATATATATGGTAGAGGACAACATTATATTGAAGATTCATAATCTTCGATATATTTTATTAAGTAATATCGACTTATGGAATAATATATTTCTTATGAAATATCATCGTGATTCAAGAGTATGACACATCGAAAATCATGATATATGTGCAATATGTATGTATTTATTATTTAAGTCTAGTTAGGGTTTCTTTATGTTCCACCTTTAATTTATACATTCATATTATATAAGTTTATTATTATATGACTTTTATATTTTAATTTACTTATATAATAATCTTATGCACAATCTTATATTAATCAAAACTTATTTAATTAATGTTAATTAATTAATTCTTTAATTAATTATATGTTATTCTAATATAACATTTATATAGAATATTTATTATCATAGTGTAACACATATATCATATATATTTGTATATTATTTAATTAATTCAATTAAAAACCTTTTAATTAAATTATATTAATTTTAACATTCATTATATATATATATATATATATGCATGTATGCTTATGTTATTTTGACATTTTAAAACAACATACTATATGTCATAATTTATAACACATGTATATATTTATTAATTAATCAACTTATTTAATTAATATATTTTATTTACCTTATTTTTAAATTTTATAAATTTTGAAATTAGTTTATATTAATTTTCAAACATTTTAAAACTTATTTTATATTATGACATTTATATTTATACTTAACTATTAAATTTGAAATCTTATATTTTTAATATTCAAACAATTTTGAAATTAGCCCAATGCCCAAATTCAAATTGGGTCTTTCCAATTAGAGGTAATCTTTACGCTCACATATCTATTTGAGTCAGGCTGGTAGCCAGGTAGGCAGAGTGCTTAATTACCCAAACTCAATCCTTCGACGCTACCTTTATAGACACCTTACTATATGGGTTGTGAACTTAACTAGTTAACCCTAACATAACTAATTTAGACCGCATAGGCTATTGAGCTCTAATGCCATTGTTGGAATAGGGCCAGCCTGTAGCGGAAGATATGGATGAATTTTAATTTTTTCTATTGGGTCTATGAAGTCAAATTTATTTAGAACATTTCTAAATTTCTTTTAAATAAAATCAATATTTTATTTAAATGTATAATATAGTTTCATATTATGTAATTAAAATTATATTATAGATATATACATGTATATCATATATGTGTGTGTGTGTGCATGTGTCATATAGTAATCTGTGTAAGGTATAATATGCTCTATAAGTGCTGGAATTTACACCGCAACGGACATATTCGCTCATCTAATATATAGATATATCATGCAAATATATACTTATATACTTTAATTTATGTATACAAAATATTACAAATACGGGCAAGGATCGGCTACATCTGATTTTTGCTACACTTCAAATCCCCCTTGGTATCAGCCACAAGTTCTGAATCAAATAATATACTTCCTCCCTTTTGTCAATTCACTCTATTATTTAATTTGAAACTTATGACCATTATCAAGGAGGATTTGAGGTGTAATAAAAATGAGATGTACTAGATCCTTACACTACAAATATATACAAATACATACATACATAGATACACACACACATATGTACCCGCACACACAAAAAGCAAAATATATTATTATTATTATTTTATAAACGTATGTTAAAATAACATATATAGATAGATATAAATAATTTGATTATATATATATAAACCTGAGAATGAGCATGACAAAGATTTTTTTTTAAATTTAGACATGTATATTAAATGAAATTTCCAAACAAACTTAGTGAAAATTTAATAAAAATTATTTTCATAACATAACTCTGAATTTTAGAATTTGAGAATTTATTTTTAATTTTTGAATATTTATATATAATTTAAAATTTGAAAAATCAATTTTAATTTAAACTAATATTTAAATAATTAAAATAAATATATATTTTTCAGCCGAAAGGATGTTAGATACTAGTTTAATTTTATAAAATATAAAACATAATTTTATATTATATATATTGATATAATCAATCTTCGTAAATAATTGATTCAAATGATATTTAAATTATTTTAGTTACTTCAAAAATATTTTTAGTTTGAAACATATTTTGTAAAGAATAGGATACAGTATTTAAATTATAAATCTTATATATAATTAAATAATATGTATTAAATTAATTAATGTAAAAAAATTGTTTCTGTATTTTGTGCCATGCATATTATAAGAAGGTACATGTCATAATTTTTTTAAATGCTTATATAAGCATATAAACATTCAACCATTCTAAATGTGACAATATACCGATCACATAACTAATATAACGGAATATAATATATAATTATAGATCACATCTTTATTTCATACTAATTCCTAAAGCTCGCACCTTGAAGTGTTAAAAATTAACTCTTGAATCAAATTCCAATTTTGAAGGAGTTATCTTCGAATTGTAGACCATCTGTTACCGAATAGTGTCTAATTTTATTTGATTTGAGCTTAGAAAAATAGAGAATAGGGAATGATTATTTCGGCCAAAAGTGAGGGGAATAGAGGCTTCAAAACGTGAGAAATGGGAGTGACTTGTGATGCTTTTATAGAGGAGAGAATGAAGAGATACATTAGAATCTCGATCCTCTTTTCTTTCTTACCAATTCTCTTTCTCTTATCCATCAAAACCAAACCCATCTTGTCAACATACAGCCGCACCCCATCATGGTCTCATCATGGCCGAAACACACTAGCCTTATATGGGCTTCAAACCCAATTACGACCCAAACAAACTATATTGCATTTAAATTTAATTTGAAGACATATTAATATTATATATCGATTAATATATTTATAACAATTATTAACATATTTACTAATATTTATTCATCAAATCATAATAAAATTTTGTAACCAATGTTTAATAAATATTAATTAATTTATAACTATTGTAAGCTAATTATGTCATGTGGTCAAGGAGTATTCAATAATTCAGTTGTGCGACTCTTAAATTTTGTCAACAGTAAATATCAAACTATTCGAACATTAATGTTCACAGTTACTTAATAGGTGGTGTGATATTTTGGCTAAATTTATTGCTTACTTGGTTTCGATAAAATATAATTTGATTTTGTTTAAGCGTTACCCAGTTGTGACTAGTATTTACACTACTCATTTTCATTAAAACAATATCACTTTGGACTTATGGAACTTGGTAATGGTCAAAATTCCAATATTATCCATATTTAACTTTATAATCCAAACACAAAGTCTTTCGTTCAACAATAATAATTATTATTAACCGAACTACTTTGGTCAAAGACTTTGGCTTTTAGTTGACTTCAGTTGACTATTGATACTTACCCCATATAACCGAGGAGACAAATTCTCTCTTGAATATTATTCACTTTCAATACTTCTACTCGATCCAAGAATAGTCAATCGATAAACGTTGTGCCATGAGACTCTAATCAAAGCAAAGTTTTTATATTGAAGATAGATGTATTCTCAAGTCGAGAGAACTGTACAAATTAGTGATATTTTCTATTTGAACTTAGTTATATTAACCAACAGAAAACTATTAAGTGAGTCATTTCATAGTTATCCACTAACTATCAGTACGTAACCCCCTAGTGCCTCCAAAAGTCAATTGTGATACGGTGTTCAATTTTGAAGAGCGTTACATACTCAAGTCTCAACGAATGCATCATCTAATTTCGATGCATCTTGACTAGAAATATTTAAAATGATGTGCTTATTATATTGTGATACAATACTCGTGATTACAGCTATTTGTGATTACTATCACAAGCACACTAGTTATGGATTTTCTATTAAATATATTTTAATTAAATATTTAATTATTTATAACACATTATAACAAATATATAGCAGATAGAAAAACACATTTATTACGAACGAGAATTAATTATAGAGTTAATTAATTTACAGTAAATTACATAATTTCCACTAAGGTGTACCCCTAACTCTATCACTAACTTTTTCATTCTTGTGTTTCGCTTCTTATGCATCCCGTATCACTTTTGGTGACCTCATTGAAGTGTACGTATCATATGATCATAGGGTAGGGTATTCGAAAACATCCTTGTTACATGCCTAAAATAGCATTAAAGTAACCTTACATGAACCTCAGATAATGTTGGATGCTGAAGAAACATCTACATGACCCTTGATCCAACAAGGGCCATCTTCCACTTGACCCGAAGCTAATTTCAAGTCATTCATCTAAAAATCTATTGTAATTCAAGTTGAACACCTATTTTAAGTGATCTTGAGTTTACTTTGACAACACCCACAGTTAACTTTGGATCCTCACCTTTCTAACTCGAGGTATTCCTAGAGTCTTGTAGTTTTTCCATCTTAGACCCATACCAACTTGATGGTTCTATTGGATTTGGGTCAGTACGAACCATAAAGTTGGTTTTCTCAACTTGTGTCAGACCAGACCAGTTATTTTGTTCAGTCTGGGCTTGACTTAAATCTCTTCAAGTTTGAGTGACTTTTTACTTTTACAACTTGCAACTTTGATTTGAATATATTGTTCGAAAACTTCATTTCTATATGGAGCATTTCGACCAGCACCTTTTTATCAACTTTGCTAAACATCGTCTAACCATCTAAACTCAACACAATCAATTAACATACATTAATACAAAGGAAATCAAACACATAAAACATAAAAATCAACAAAATCAATTTTTTGATAGCGTACTAGCCCAATTTCTTTACTAGTTCAACAAAAAATCAATCTTAAGCATTAGCTGATATAGTCTCATCTAAATCAATAATCAAGGGCCATCAAATAATCCCATATCCATAACGAATCAAAATAACCCCTGATTTATCTTATGGATCGTATTTATTTGTTAAAAACGTATAACTAACAGCATATACACATATAAGGTATCGATCCTATTTAACTAGATTGGCTATTAGATAGAATAATTGATGTAAATAAACTTTTTTCTGTCATTGTCCATACCCGATCAAAATTCTATCTTCACCAAATCGAGATTTGTTGTTATTGGATGGATTCTCTCTCTTTGCTTTGAAGTGATATAACTTTAGCAATTTACTTGATGGATCCAAGTTGTTTGACCAATGTAGTAAAGAAGTGATTTTAGAACGTAGAAATGAAATGAGAGGCGCGACTGTTAATGGCATTGATTAGCTTTTTAATTAATTTTGGGTTGAGCAAAATATAAACTAATCGAAGAACTATAGAACATTGTAATCTACTATCCTTGCTCCTCATGAATATGAAATTTGTATCAAAAAACAATTCGATAACAGAGGGACAAATCCTAGGTCAAATTTGGACGAGCAAAAAACATTTTCATTGTAAAATAACCATTTTACCCCTCATTTTAGTTAACAAAACTAAAAATTATATTTTTGAAGTGTAAAAATTATCATTCGTTACATTATTTGGATTTCTTAAACTCAAGGACATTGTTGCAATCGAGCGGTTGACTACACAACTACTACAAAGTGATCGACCACTATAACCCTTTAGAAATTTTATGAGGTATCGTATTCCAAAGCTATCCATGCTGGGTATTATTTCAAAATTTTCGCTCAGATGATATCCCTATTGGTTATCTTCTTGAATAAATCCTCTCAGAAGAGAAATTGTCAAAGGGGAACCAATTTGATTAAGGAGGAAGAAATATAAGGGGAAACTTTAGAAACAGCAAAATTTTATAAGGAGATCGATGGCCATTTCTTAATATGATATTACCACTCTTTGTTCCAAAAGTGCCCTCTCACAATTTAAAAATATGTTGTCGCACTTCTGCCCTCCATTGGTCTGTTCACCCTTAACCATCTTCTCTCCACTATGTTTTCAAAATCCAAAACTCTAATTTACATATAAATTAGAGTTTCAATCAATTTGCTTTGAAGATGCAAAGGACAAAGAATGTTTAGTTTTGCTTTAATTCGAGCTAACCAAAATGGTTGTCCTTTTAATAACTTCTTTTTTTTTAAAAAAAAAATATGTTATACAAATATTTCGGTATGTACACCATTGTAAATTAGTTTGAAGAATTTTTAATAATTAACCGGAATAGAAAGCAAGAAATGACTTAATTTTAACAGTCACAACATGTATTCAGAACTACCCTAGTGGTATACATAGCAAGTTGGATAATAAGATTTTAATCTAACCATTTCTCTTGGGCGAAAATGATAAAGGGTGAACGATACTCCATTTATATCAGGCTGTCATGAAATAAAAGCATTCAAAATCAAATAATGTTTAAAAAATAAGGAACGCGTTTAGTACGTCATTTTAAATCTCGTTAATGCTACTTACTTTGTTTTTTTACACAACTGTCTTATTAAATTTCTTCATTTCAAATTTTATTGAAGTATATTGCTATTTGATGTTTAACTTTTTTTCTCTCTCAAAACTACTATAGTAATATGGTTATAATTATTACTCCACGAAACGAAAATATTAGTTCCAAAAGAAACAAGGATGAAAATCAAAAGTCCGCACACGAGAAGTAAACAGAAAACAACAATCCAAATCACCGAAAGAGAGTTATAGACACTTGTTGGGACACAAGAAAGAACATAAGAACCAACAATCCCAAGTCGACACGTGGTCCCAGTTGTCCATATACACCGCCGCTTGTTTTCTGCTGCCATCCACGTGTCAACCGCCAGTTTGTCATCGAGTCCCATACTTCAACTAAGCACGCGCGTTGAATCCCATGCAGATGAGAACTAGGTCAGCCCTTCCTTGATCACGCACACTTTAAAGTTTGTTTTATTTTCAGATCAGGTAATTTTCTTTACTTGCAAGTTACAATACAATTAAGACCCCATCTGATTGCTTGCTTAATACAGTAAAATATTACAAACATTCCACTGTATTCACGCACGAAAATATTGGCTTAGTGCTTGTAAAGATTTATCTGACTTAACAGTGAATGTTTTGTTCGGGATTACAATGAACAATGTGCACGTTGACTGTGAACTCAGGAAGTACTGATAGCCAACCATTGAAAAAGTTAAAGTCACGTAGTCGATCCCCGAAATTCTCATTGCTTGTCTGCCATATTCCGCGTATATTATCAACGATCTCTCTATTTTTAATGTCTATAATAATGTACTTATATGCATCCTTTAGTGGAACTGATCAAAGCGCCTACATCTACACATGCAGATTAAAAATCTTTATTTAATCCAGCCAAAGATTTGATTCAAATAAGGTCGCGCGTGTGTGTACGTATATTTGGTTTCGGATCAGAGTAAAATCTTCCTAGATTGGTTCGGTTCAAGTTTTCATTCCAATCTAATTGACAGTTCTATTCACAATGCGGTACGAAGAATTAAACACTTGATAATTGAAGGATGTACCTGTAAATCAATGAACTAAACTTAGAGGTCACTAATTTGCATGCTTGATGCCTGGATGGTAAATAATATTATTTCATGGATAAACATGTTATAAATACATACGCGTATGCTATGTTACCGAAAAGAAAACAAAAATGGAGGCCATGCATATGAATCCTCCCAACACAAATCTAATATGACATATAACATATGTGCTTATGAATAACTTGCATGCATACTAGTATTGATTTTTTTTCCCCTGCATACGTCTAGCATGTACCCAGTAACCTGAATTATGTATGCAATCCAGCACAAATGCTACCTTATAGAAATAGAACTTCACTGAATTGTACATCAATTTTAAGCCAAGTGTTTTAACATCCATTATTGTAAAAGAATATCGGACAAGGAATATAAACCAAGTAACAATATAATCTCCTGCTCAATTCACAAAGGACTCAAACTATTTGCAGTAACACAAAAATGGATGGTCCTTGCTCATGGAATGAACTCATACAACCATAATTAATTATATGACCATCAAGCAAACATCCCATGTTTACAGTTTTATTAATGAATTTTAATAAATTATATGGCTGTGTCATTTGATTTCACCTATGTAACAACAACAACAAAATGAGGTAGAGTTGACATCACATTCTAAATTTAATAAAATTATACCCGTACATATCTTAGAGTTTCACGTGTATCTTAATGCATTGTCCATTCAAGTTAAATATGTAGCTTAATATAAATTGCTGTATACCATCAGAATTTTATATTAAACAAAGCTATCCCTAGGTGGCCTTCATAGGGTTTCTTAGTGCGGCCTCGTTGACGCAATGTTTGTAAGGAATAGTCGCTAATAAGGTTTTAGCTAGGCTGTGCTGTTCTTTGACTGGAGAATAGCACACAATCAAGCTCATGAACATAGCTTAGTTGTTTATTTAATACAATTATTATATGATAAAAAAGTGATCATCACATACTTGTAACGCAAGAAGTTAAATGTGCTATGTGGCATAATTCCAAAAATCTTCTAACTAAATTCAAAATTATGTATGACAACATGTATATTTCTGAGTTTTTGTATTATACATACCACACGCTCGGACACCGGTTTTTCACAATGTTAGATCTAGCGTACTGACTCCTCATTTATCTAATTAAACAATATTATTCATTAATATTTAACGAGTACCAATAATTTATATAAGTTACAGTAAACAGTGGATAAAGATCATTGATTTGACAACAGGTACCCTAATCTAGGGACCTTAGGCGTATTATTGGGTAGGAAGGATCCCATTGTGTTGGCTTGGAAAGGAAATAAAATTAAACAAAAAACAGATACGATATGGTTGTCTGCATATAATTATATATTAATGTGCAAGAGAAGAGTGTGGTGTGATAAGTCAACATGGGATAGTTGCAGAAGTTTAGACTTTAGACTATATAGTATATACTGCCGTATTCACCCTAGATTATTATCAATGGATGTCATTACTCTACACACTGTCTCCTTGATTATGATACATATGTGCCTTTAGTATGACTGCAAAAGGGATTATTATTTCATCGCAACTTCAACGTTGGAGGAAATATAATCTGTATGACTAGCCTTTTTTTAAACCACCATCGACTGTTAGCCAAAATAATTTTAATTTATTTAAAGTTGATAAAGAATGGCCCAAGACCCAAAATAATCGGGTGCAGATATTGCAATCGAATTGCAACGATGTGGTTCTTATTACATAACTTGTAAAATCTAGCCGTTTCATTACACTTTCTTTTTGCTTCCAAAAACAAAAGGATGCTTCAACCCTAAGAATTAGAGCTTCTCTTTCAGGAGCAATTTGCACCAATTTTCATGCTTCGATTAAAGTCTTGTTCACGGAGGCTTCCAAATCAACACCTTGCTGGGTTCATTTCTCTCGATTTGTAGGTCTGTAGTGATAGCTCTAGGGTATTTCAATGGATCACTATCATTTGCAGATGGTTTCTTTAGCTCTCAAAGCTTACTGCTTTCGGCTTTGCTATGCTCTATTCCTATGATTAGTGGCTCTGATAACTCCTTTTGGAGTTGCTCGACATCTTGTGTTCTTCCATAGCTGGCTTCACTTGAGGCTTGCTATTTTCTCATTTATCCCAAACAGATAAATAATAGTTGCAGTTGTTAAGTTTGCTTCCGTAAAGGCTATCTTTTACTCTTTGATTATTAATGTCTAGTTGTAAAATTCTTTCTTGCTGCAGGAATATGATCTCGTCTGGCAAAGAGCTGAGTGAGCGGCATTTTGCTCTTCATTTGTATATTTTGTATGATTTTTGATTGCTGTAGTTGTTCTGCTTTGTTTTTGGGTCACCTGTCAGGCTTGTTGACAGTTTTTTGGTGATGGTTAATAAAATTTATTTGATTGGAAAAAAAAAAAAGAGTTACATCACAACTACAGTATGAATTATTGGAGTCACTCTTGGTTTGAGTATGCAATCGGCCGCCTCCAGTTTGAAAATGACACTAAGGATCGTGCAATATGAAATATTAACTAAACTATTTATCAGTACGGAATATAAATATAAAAGTAAATAATAAATTAAATGGCACCGGATATTTTTATACTGGTTCGAACTTTCCGTTCTACGTCTAGTCTCATACTCCTTCTATAATTTAACTATCGACCCTCACTTGACTCGGAAGAGCAGGTATTACACCGTCTAAGCAACCGAACAAGACTTCTATTGCCTAAGCAATGAAATAGAACTTCAACCGGCTGAGCAACCGAACATGACTTACAATACAAATAGTAAAATTGTTTCTGATTGATTATGCTCTTGAATAGCACTGATAAATCAATAACGTACACCATTTTTATAATCTTCTCCTTTGTGGTATATCATGTAATTCTTAAGATAGAAAGTTTATTAAATCACTAATGAAGTTTGTCTGAATGAACAAGTGATTAAAATGAAATATTGAATGCAACTAGCAAGATAGTTTAGACAAATAAGAATGAGAATTAGAATCAGAATTAGTGATTAAAACAATGGATTTTATCGCTATATATAGTGATTAAGAGTTGCAATCGTTCGTGAAAAGTAGCCATGAAAGATTATGGAAGCAACTCTTGAATCAAGAGTTGTTTCTGTTCGCTGAAATGAAGTGTCTTTTCAAAATATGGCCGTTATGAAGATTCATCTGTCGTAATGGAAAAACTCAGCTAGCTGAATCGATCTAAAATCAAATCAGGAAGAAAACAATGCAAAAAAAGGCATAATTCAGCCTGCTGAACTTGTAAGGTCAACCGTCTATAAGTTCAAAGAAAATTGTGCACATGCATAGATTTCAATGGGCTGACTATAACCATTCAGCCGGCTAAAATAAGTGTTTTATGGCATATAAAGAATGTTTTGAAAAATTCTAGTATATGAACTATGTTTCGAATAACTTTTAAATTGCATGTTCGTGCATATACTACTTCAGAGAGATTTTAACATTAATTTACTACTAGACTCATATCACACACTAGATATTACCGAAGCTTCTATTTGGAATCTGTTCTGCAATATGTTAGATTATTTCTTGAGTAAAACAATATCTTCTCCTGCAAACATATTTAGTTCATATAATATTTAATTATATAGTTGTCACAATCAAAATATCGAAATTCTAGGTTCAAACATTCTCCCCCTTTTTGATGATGACAACTATATAAGTTTTATAAATAAAAAAAGATATATACCACCCCCCCTCGCCCCGCCTTAATACTTCCCCTATAGTCATGATGTACCTTTTTCTCCTTCTTTGTCATCGACAAAAAAGAAAAATAGAAAAAATTAACATCACGTTTGTAGCTTCATTTCCATAAGTATTAGAAAACTTGAAATATATCTCCCCCTTTATATGTGGTGTTCCTGCAAAAAATAAGATATATGTTCTGTTACCCTCTTCTTATGTTAGGATCCGGAGGTTAGGTCTTGAGAAGCCATATCCATTTGGGTGTAGTTGAACATTTATAAATATTATTTTCATTATTAACTACTATATAAAAATAATCATCAATATATTTCTCTCTATTTTTCAAATTAACAAGAACCCAGATACTTAGATAATTTTATTCATATTTCCCGTCAATGATTTTATACTTCTAGAGATATTATAAACATTATTGATCATAGCAGTACTTGAATTTCTATAAAAATTGAATTTAGACTTTACTCGAAATCTAGTACTAGCACTAACATTTTTACCATGCATGAAAGCGTATGTAATGTTATTTCTACGATCATTTATAATATCCTAAACTTCTTTTATCATGTAAAGTTTTAGAACTAGATAAAATCATGTTTAAATCATTTTGACCTTTATTAAATTTCATGAATTAATTTTTACGTTTTTCAAATTTATTTTTAAAGTCATGATTGTTATTTTCAAAAGAAATGTTACTATTTCTCAAAATATTAATTTTCTCATTTAATTCAGAATTCTCGTTTTTAATGTATGTTTCTCATTTTTGAGAATAAAATTTTGAGATTGTGAACTATCTAAAGCGGATTGTAATAAATCATTTTGTCTTTTCAAATCAAAATTTTCTTTTGAAAATTTTGATTTCACTTTTTCAAATAAGGTGTTTTGTTCATCTAGAAATTCTTTAAGAGTTATAAAATTATTTTCTTAAAACACCAAGTTGATTTTCTAAATTTAATTTCTCATTTTTCAATTTCTCATTTTCAAGTTCGACAGATTTTATCTTTTCTAAAGTAATAAAATTAAGCTTTGAGATCTTATCGGTTATATTAGCTAATTCATTATTATCATTTACTGAAATTTGTAAATCAGAAAGTATATTTTTGTAGTCCTCATTGGTGGCTTTGACAGGAATTTTGCTTGTTGTATTTCGATTTGATCTTTTTCTAGCTATTATTCTATGATGTTGTTACGATCGATATAATTCCAAGCTCTGATACCAAATGAAAGTGACTAAGGATCATGCAATACGGAATATTAACTAAACTATTTACTAGTGTGGAATATAAATGTATAAGTAAATGACACCATAGATTTTTATACTAGTTCGAACTTCCCGTTCTACGTTCCGTCCCAGACTCCTTCTAGAGTTTAACTATCAACCATCACTTGACTGGAGGAACAGATATTACACCGCCTGAGCAACCGAACATGACTTACCACCAAAGCAACAGAATAAGACTTCAACTACCAGAGCAACCGAACAGGACTTTCAATACAAATAGTAAAATTGTTTCTGATTGAGTATGCACTTGAATAGCACTAATAAGTCAATAACGTACACCCTTCATATAATCTTCTCCTTTATGGCATATCATGTAATTCGTGAAAATAGGAAGTTTATTGAATCACTAATGAAGTTCGCTTGAATGAACAAGTGACTAGAATGAAATATTGAATGCAAATGACAACATAGTTTTGACAAATAAGAATGAGAATTAGAATCAGAATTAGTGATTAAAACAATGGATTTCATGGCTATATATAGTGATTAAGAGTTGCAATCGTTCATGAAAAGTAGCCATGAAAGAATATGGAAGCAACTCTTCATCAAGAGTTGTTTCTATTCACCGAAATGAAGTGTCGTTTCAAAATATTGCTGTTATGAAGATTCATCCGTCTAAATGGAATAATTTAGCCAGCTGAATCGATCAAAATTCAAACCAGCAAGAAAATAGTGTAAAAAGGCATGATTTAGGCGGCTGAACTTGCAAGGTCATCCGTCTGAATGTTTAAAGAAAATTGTGCACGTACACAAATTTCAGTTAGCTGACTGTAACCATTCAGCCGGCTCAAATAAATGTTTTTTGGCATATAAAAAATGTTTTGAAAAAATTTAGTATATGAACTATGTTTTGAAAAACTTTTAAATTGTGTGTGCGTGCATATACCACTTCGGAGAGATTTCAACATGAATTTACTACTATGCTATCATAGAAATATATTACTAAAGCTTCTATTTGCAATTTTTTCTGCATTCTGTTAAATTATTTCTTGAGTAAAATGTTATCTTCTCCTGCAAATATGGTTAGTTCATATAATATTTACTTATATAGTTGTCACAATTAAAACATCGAAATTCTAGGTTCTAACAAAGTTGATATGCTCTCGTGGTAGGTTCCATATTTGCATTTTAGTTGTTTCATCCAATGATTGCCACAGCGGTGAAATGGCCTACCACAAGAAATGTCTAAATTGACTTTTCTGCTTTGTAAGTACGTCTCGACTCTTTCCTCGTAATTATCCTGATTTTGAATGTCCGAATTGAGGTTTTAGAATGCAAGGTTCTTTTTTTCTGCTTTGTGATTTATAATTTGAAAAACCATTTCTATAAGTTTCCATAGTTATATTATTTTGTCTCCTTTTTAGTGTGCACTCTTGCAATCCTTTCCCTCAAGATGTGATATGTTACTGCTGTTAACATAGCGTTGGCTTTGTTGAAGTCTTTTGATTTAGTTTTGAACCTTTGTTGAATGTGTTGAATTGTTCTAATGTTATGCATTAAAAATTTTTGACCAAGATTGAGCTTATGTTTTGCAATATACCATACATGCCCTGAGAAGATGCAATTAAAGAATAAATGCTCTGCTATCTCTGTTTCTATTTTGCAAAGAAGACTTTTTTCACCATTTTTACTTCATTTACTGCATTTATTACTCATAAGCAATCTATTTAGCAAAGAAAAATAGGCATAGTGTGTCATTATTGAGTAGTTTTCTCTATTCCAAATTCCAATAGTATGGCATAGCAAAGCATACATTATCTTTTCCTTTTTATCGATGACAAATGGAGAGAAATTAGAGATAACTAACCATTTTTATGCAGGGATTAAAAGTGTCACCATATATTCAGGGGGAGATATATAACTCACGTTATATATTTCTCAAAAATAGTATCATATATAACAGGCTGTCATCAATCAAAAAAGGGGAGAATGTTGAATCACATACTTTGATTCATGACAAAGCAATGAATTATACTATATGGACAAAGCGACAAAAAGAAAAGGAATTATGTTGTTCAAACTACAAAGGAGATAAGACTACAAAACTGCGTATAGTATGTTGATTTGTTGAAGTTTTTTAGTCATAGAAATGTTAAAATCTATCCTCAAGTAGTTAAGTTGTTTTAAAATTTTAAACTTTTTAAAAAATGTGAAGATTGTGCTTTGAATGTTAGGTCAATCGACTGACCATATATGTCCAGTCGAGTGAACCTGTACAGGTGCACAGAAACGCTCTGTTTTTAAACAACTTTGAACATTCAGTTGACTGGTCGTTTTGGGTTAGTCGACTGAATTCTTTCAACAGCTATTCTTTCTGAATGGACACTTCCTTT
This sequence comes from Allium cepa, assembly GCA_030765085.1. Classification (NCBI taxonomy): domain Eukaryota; kingdom Viridiplantae; phylum Streptophyta; class Magnoliopsida; order Asparagales; family Amaryllidaceae; genus Allium; species Allium cepa. The sequence continues at coordinate 175,230,175 of CM060932.1, forward strand.
TGCCAAGAGTCACGTTCTAATATGAAGAGGTATGGATGCTTCTATTGATCAGAACTCTTCATGAACGGTTGCATCTCTTTAACTATTATATAAACACACAAAATCCACTTCACAAATCACCAATTTTCTGATTACTTACTGATCTTACTTTCTACTATCTCTGTATTCTAAAAAGCAATCACAACTTTCATATATTGCTTGAATCTCTGAATCGATTAACTTATTTTTTGATTCAAAGAAATATTTTCCTTTCTAAATCTTTATACACACATATATACTTGAGGAAATATTACAGGAAGGTTGTACAATCAAAGACAAATCAGCGTTAATAAGAACACAAAGTGTCAAAGCAATTCTATTGAAACTGTTGAAGTCCTGTTTGGTTGTTCAGATGGGTAAAGTCCTCTTTGGTTGTTAGAGCCAGAAAAATCCTGTTCAGTTGTTCAGGTGTTGTATACCTATTCCTCCAGGTTAAGAGAGGGCTATTTTGAGAAATTGCAGAGCGAAGTCTGGGACTGGACGTAGAACGGGAAGTTCGAATCAGTATAAAAATTCCTAGCGTGCTCATTTTTATTTACTTTTCTATTATCATCTATTTCCGCATTTAGATTTATTTATATTCCATATTACACAATCCTAAGTGATAGCTAGCCACACAGTAGTCACTTTCAATGCTCCCACTGAACGGGTGCATAGCCATTAATTGTTTGAGATATAATTAACCCATATCATATGATTCATAATCATATTGTAAAATTATTTTTTAAAACTACGGCTTAGTCTATAATTCTAAAACAATTGTAAATAATATTATACACATATATGCATTTTTGTTGCATCACTTTTACTATGGAAACAAATTGCATAATATAGTTCTATTTCATAACAAATATTTATAATACCCATATTTAAATATAGTTATACCTATTTTTCAGTCAATACCAAAAATAAACATTTATTAACAAATAATGTTCGGTACATTTTACGAAAACAATTTTAGTAATTTGGTGCAATCATTAGGTGCTATATGGCATGCTCCCACCATTTTCGCCATTACTATAATAGCATACTAAATTTAAAGGTCCACCATTCACTTAATATTGTTAATGTTGTTTACTTATTTCATATGCTACAGCTAGTTTACAGCAAAGAGTTCTTTGATCAAATATCTTAAACTCAAAGAAATAAATGTTATAGAAACTATTTTCTATATGAAAATACATTTCGAAATAAAAATCATATTTCATATTCCCATATTAAGTACCAATTATTATTACAATTTTGTTTCCAATGTTTTTCTATAAAGCAGAAGTGACCATTCATTCTCTTCGTTCCAACTTTACCTTAAATTACATCTATTCTTATACATTCACTTTTCTTTCAAATGATCAAACTATTCAAAAGAAAACTTTTCTACAATATCGTAACAAACTTTTAAGACATCAAATATGTTGCAGTTTTTGTAAAATGATTAAGATGACATTTCAACGATTGAGTTATTAGATGTATCTCGTAGTTTATGGTCTTGTGTTATATTAACACAATATGATCCTTTTGAAATCATTCAAGTTGAATACATGATCTTAAAATACTATTTATTGGTTTACTTCGAATGAACTAACTTCATCAAAATATTGTACTACACAAACTATGACTGTTCACTATATAACATTTATATGTGAAAGTACATGGATCAAATATCCATAGTCTGGAATTGCATTTAGAGTTCAGAAACTCATAAAATGTAATACAGGGTCCAAACCAAATAAACGTATAAGTGACCAACTTACTAATGTATTAAGTAGTTAAAATTAGGAAATTGCATGGGTAAAGAAACATTATATAACATGCAATTATAATTATTAGTAAGTATATATTATATTTCTATTTGTCAACTTCCAATTCAGTTTGTTCATATATGTTAATTGACAAACATTTTATCAATCATGTCAAATGTACAAATTTATCATTGTGGATAATTATAACATAATATAGCATATGTTCTTACAATATTAGAAAGGTTAAATGTTACCATTTCATTTTTCTAATAAGGCTCCCACTCGTCTTTTATGTTTCTCCAAACCCTAAGTTGAAATATAGAAGTCTTATAACTTCACCAGTGGCTGTTAGGACTCATTTATTTTAATATTCTTACCTTGAGTTTGCTCAAAAAATTATACCCCCACAAACGATGGATAACTCCTTATAGGTTGTATCACATACTACTCCTAACCCTTTTTTCCTTGTTCTAATATCATTTCGACCTTGAGTTTGCTCAACAAATCGAAAGAGATTATTCGCTTATACCTACCATAACGTGTTGGCCTAAGTATAGTATATGTACCTTGAGTTTGTTCAACAAATGCATATAGTTATCTCGCCTCATCTGTTCAATATATTAATAACACTACGCATAAAATCCCTAGCTTGAGTTTGCTCAAAAACTAAGGAGTATCTAAGTTATTTATTGACACATATATGGTAGAGGACAACATTATACTGAAGATTCATAATCTTTAATATTTATTAAGTAATATCGACCTATAGAATAATATATTTCTTATGAAATACCCCAACGATTCAAGTGACAAACACATCAGAAATCATGGGATATGTACATTTACATATGTATTTATTTCTCAAGTCGATTTGGGTTTTTCTAGTGTTCCACATTTAGTTTATAAACGTATTATGTAAGTTTTATTGTTATATAACTTTTGTATTTCATATTACTTGTATTATAATCTTACGTATAATATATCATTAATTAAATCTTATCTAATTAATTGTTCAATTAACTCTTTAATTAATTTTAAATTAGTATTTCAATATAACTTTAATATTGGACATATCTTCTATAACATTTATAGTGTATATTGTAACCTTTATAGTGTAACACACACATATCATATATATGTTTATTTTATTTAATTAAATTAACCTTTAATTAATTTATTCAATTAAACAATTTTAAATAAAATTTATTAATTTCAAAATTTATCTTGTATACATACATGTATACTTATGTTGTCTTAAACATTTTAAAATAACATAACGTATATATCAACATATATAATACATGCATATATACATTAATTAATTAATATATTTTATTAATTTATTTTATTAATCTTATTAATAAATTTGCAATTTGAAATTATTATATAAAATTTTCAAAGATTTTGAAAATATCATTATCCTTTCAAACATTTTCAATATTTATGTTGTATTATAATTTTTATAATAAACATGTTTTTTTTAATTTTAACTATTAAATTTAAAATCTTTAACCTTAATTTTCAAAACGATTTTGGAAATTAGCCCAAGGGTCAAATTAGGTTGGGCCTTTCTATTAGGAGCAAACTTTGGGCTCGCTTCACCTTTCAGGCCAGACCGTTAACCAAGTAGGAACAGGGTACTTGATTGCCCAATTCCAATCCTAAATATTAAGTTTTAATACACCGTACTAAGTGGACAAGCTTAATTAGTTAGTCTTAATATGACATAGGCTATTGGGCTCAAATACCATTGTTGTTGCTGGACTAGCCCGCAACGGAAGTTATGAGTGAATTTCAATTTTTTTACCCTATTGGATCTTTTATTGGGCCTAATTAGTCTAACTGAATTAGAACAGTTCCAAATTTCATTTAAATAAAATCATTTATCTTATTTAAATTCAAATATATTAAGATATGAAATTAATTTATTTGATTTAGTTCATACATAAATGTATCATATACATATATGTATAAGTGCATATGCAACATAATAATCCATGGAAGATATAATGTGCCCATATAAAGATGTTGAGATTTACGTCGCAACAGATATATTAGCTCATTTTGTATGTCATGTATATTGTCTAAATATATGCATGTATATGTGTTACAACACACACTCACACACACATACATACATATATGTATAAATGTATTATATATAATTTATGAACATAAAATATTTATATATATGTATAGAAAGAGAGTGGACAATTATTAAAAATTATTTATAATTTAAATTAACTTAGTTTTGCAAACATAATAATTTTAGTATTTTTATTTGTATAATTACGAATAAAATAACGTTTTCATCCATGAATAATTAACATAATCTATTGATGAAAATTCAAATTTTACAATTTCAAAAAATCTATGATAATAAAATAGAGCTTAGGAAAAATCTAGAGATTTTTCAAAAACAAATACATTGATTTTGGCAATAATTATTTAATATGAGATAATACATTACTAAAATTGAAATTTTAAAATTTTAGAAATTATAGGATCATGAATGAAAGGTTACAAAAAAAGTTGAAGAATTATTTAATTAAATTATTATTTTTAATAAATTATAAAAAACTCAAAATAATATTAATTATTAAAATTAATAAAATTTATTGAAAAATTCCTAAAAAATTTTCTACATGCTTCTGAAATGATATGATATTTTAAAAAATATAAAATTGAATTTTAAAAGTAATAGTTATTTTGTACATAATAAACAGTTCAGAAATTCAATAAATGTTAATTTAAAAATATGAATATATGTATGATAATTAATTTTCGAATTTGTATATTCATATTACATATAAGTAAGTCTACTAAATTTTTTAAATCATATATATATATATATATATTATATGCACGTATGATATTATGAGAGAGAAATATATATATATATATATATATGTATGTATATGTATATGAATTTATTAATAAATATATACAAAACAATTATTAATGCCAAAAATTGATTTTGTACAGTAAACAACAATTGTCTATACATAAATCAAATAGTATAATAAACAATTTATGCACATAACCAAACAGATTTGTGGCAACCACATCAACTTACAAAATTCTCACATACCTAAACATATAGTAGCATTATATTTAAACAAATATGAAATTTCTCTTTATAGGATCATAGAATATAATTTAATTACTATATTATGAATTTAAATTGCCAACTTAATGATGCATTTGAATCCACATTGAAGCAATGACTTCCCTTCCTTTTACCATTCTTGATTCGTCAGATTGCAGATTCGGAATCACCGACCTCTAACTATCGAATAATATTATTTTAATTTGAAATATATTTGAGAATTTTGAAGTGGATTAATAGCTATATTTTAATCAGCAATGTAGAAGGTAATGGCGGCCAAAAAAGTTCATCATTATTTTTAGAGATACATACATAGATATATCTTTATACACACACACACACATATACATATACATATACATATAGGGTTGTATTAGAGAGAAACAAGGAAAACCCTTTTACCCATTCATACTTGATCTCAAACCCATTATCTCCAAGCCATTCCCTATGTTTTAGTTGTAACGACCCACTATTTTTAATCATTCAAATCGACAATAAACCACACATGTCAGACTTGAATTGCTCAAAATAACAAATTGTTATTTATATTTGAAAAAACTTAGCATATATAGTAAATAGATCAATCACAGAATCACAGACATAGAGTTATACAACAATACGCAGCGGAATAGATAAATAGTAGTTCATGAAGCTAACATCAGAGTCTAAAGCAAATACAACAGAAATACAAAATACAAAGAAGTCTCTAATGCATATACAAATGACAAGTCTGAACATAGATAACTAGAAATAACTGAAATAATTGAGATAACTGATAAGCTGAGTAGATAAAAGATAGATCTCCAAGCAAAGCTCCAAAGGTGAGTCTCAGATGTTGTAATACTCAGGCCGATCCGAACATAAAGCAAAACACAAAACATTCGAGTCAAGATTAACAATCTTATGCAAGTAAACAAACTCAAGTGAAATATCAAAATGAAATACAATAACTGAAAGAATTTTTGTGATTTCCATCCTTCAAGAATTTGTAAAACTATCTATATACATAATACAATACGCGACATAAATAACGTCTACAGTAAAGTAAAATATTAAAATAGTGTTAAGGCATTACCCATATCCTCCTTAACACATTTTTATATAAATGCCATAGTCTATACAATATTGTAAAATCCACCGTAAACTGGCAGGCTATTAGAGAGCAATCCATAGGTACGACTCAAACCGAACTCGTAATGGGCCCGATAAGGCATGTTGCAAGGCCCGTAAGGCAATGCTAGGGTAGGATTCTACCGTTTGCAGAACCGCGCTGGTGGTAACGCATAGCAGCTGTTACTGCCCACCTCGGAGCACACTCCCAAAATAAAATCGAGAGCCGCCAACAAATCAATCACAAAGTCATAATATGGTATCGAAGAAGCATGTCCAATCGGAGATGCGACCTCACTTGGCCCAAGTATAGATCCTGTTCTAGCCATATTAAGCTGACTCGCAGGAGTTGGGTTACGTAAATACCTCATATAGAATCTGTGATGACCCGCAAATACGTATTCCTTGAATATACACTAATCTCCATAGATTAACTCAAGATGAACAGAAATACGAATTCTCAATGTTTAAGAAAAAGAAAAAGGTAAAAGAAGAGAGAAAAAGATAGAAAATAGAGAGAAAAGAAAATAGAACGAAACAGAAAGAAAACAACAACATCAGAATCTCACAATTCGCAGCGGAACAACATGTAATAATAAATGAATAATCTTTAACAAAGAACTATATCAGTTATGACATTTTATACATTAGATTACATCATCATTACATCAGAGTGTACAACATCAAACAACAATAAACAGCGGAAAAGAAATACTATATACTAATGGTACGCCATGCTATCCATCTTGCCTCCAGCAACTCCAGAATATCCTGATAAACCTTAACTCTTGACTGCCCGTGTGGAAATTGGTGGGCACCCAGAGTTTAGGAAGGAAAACAATAAACTCTGAGTCAGTCATGTGACTGGTGTGAGAACTCAAAACAGTTTATTTATCTTTAAAACCAAAATAGAGGAATATTTTTAAAGTCAATTCGCAATGCTTTTAAAAATGAGACTACCATAAGGCCTCCCGCACACACACACAATGCAAACGCAGAATCGGAGGAGATTTCTCCTTATGATAGTCAAAAATGCTTGATACGTATTAAAAAGAACATTTGATATTATTATTAGTGCATAGTGTAGGGAAAATCATTTCGAAAATAAAGATATAAATCTTAGCTAGCATAGGCATTCCGCACTTATGCCTACTATAGCTACCATGTTCAATAGCAGGTTACCGCCACATTCCATGACAGGTTATACAACTAAAACCGTACAAGGTCGTATTGTTTTTTGGATTTCCAATGAATGGTCAGGCCAAGGAACTTCCCATTGCCACATGAGAACGCCTCTGGAAGGACGTCCCCGAGAACCAAACTGGATCTCTGCCAATACAAGGCCGGGTTACCCCTAACTGGGTAACTACTGACACGAGTATGTCATCCCCCGGTCCTTTGGGACCTTTAACCGAGCGCTCGTCACCATCATCACACAATCATAAATAAAGTGTTTCAACATGAGTAAGTATCTGGGCTCCATACCATGATACCACCCTTTTCCAGAAGGAAATGCACATACCCTAAAGGGAGCTACCCCTCATAACCTTGCTGCATCTTTCCTGTTTTGACCATTCTGAGGTGTGAGGCTCGACGAAGTCTCGTGCACAAAGCCACGCTTTATACAAAAGCTGTGCTTTGGGTCAACAAATGATCATAGAAATGATCACCAAGATAAACGATCAAACAAATGATCCTATCACAAATGATCAACACAATGATCATTTCACAGCAAAACTCAGCATGTCACATTACCAAATTGCGAGTATATTGCTAAAAACCTTCAACTACATAACCTCTGAGCTCGTACGTCTCAGAGAAGGGTGTTAAGCTAAGAGAATAAATTCTCCGCCACCAACAGAAATATATTTGAAAGAAATCAGCTTTATATCTCAATTTGTAATGTCAGACATACAATCCATACAAGTCTGTTCCGGGCTCGAACAGAACCGAAGGCACTTACAAAGAAGTCCTTGCAATCCAGATATCCACAATCCTGATCGGATTCCCCATCACATATGGAGAACTCTATACCGGAGCAACTTGGTGCAGAGTCAATCGACGGGTCATCCTATCGCTCTCGCAAATACCCGGTCTTCAACACCGGTCTTCAATGCTATCCATTATGTCGTATCACTATTCGGAATGGGTAATCCGAATAACGAGCGCAATAATTTAAAAATGAGTGTGGCATTCAAATTCAGCAAATCACAACAAATACCTTTCAAAGGTAAATATTGATAGTCGGTTATTGAACTATCAATGGATATGCACACATCACCAGATTCCAAATAATTTTCCAAATTATTTATTTCCCAAAAATATCTTTACAAGATATATAATTTCAATATGTCAAAGATAAATCAATATTTATTTTTCAACAAATTCCACTTTCTTGTATAAATTCCATAGTGAATTTATATTCCAAAATATCTATGAATATACGATTTCAATTATTTATTTTCAATTTATCTTCAAAAAGATAAATTCTCAAAATATTCACTTTATATTGGAAAACATTTCCATACTTATTTAATAAGTAATTCACAAATCTATTTATTTTCAACACTTGGAAAATATTCAATATACTTAAATCGAGATTAAGTATATATTTCATTCTTTAAGGAAATCATTCTCTTAAACATATTTATTTGGGCCAAAACGATTGTTACGTAAAACGTCGTTACGACAACCCAAAATCACTAGTATAGGGATTCGAAATTAAAATAGATATATAAATCCCAATACTAAACAAAACATTTCCTTTCGGAAATCATTTACTATAACAACAGTGTTATAGTCCACCATTTCCTTTTATTTCTCGAAAACGTCTATTTCAACAATGAATGTTGAAATCTATGGTTTCGAATCTCAACACATTTAAAACATCATTAGATCGTTTTAATTCTATTTAAAACATCACATTCAAAACAATTTCTTTAACATATTATTCACTATTCAAAAACGTGAATATACTACGTTAACCAATTTCATCATTTCTATACATTTTATTTTAAAGGATTATTCACTATTCAAAAACGTGAATATAACTCCATAAATAAGTTATAAAATTTAACTTATCAAAATAAGTCGTTGCGAATTTATAAAACAACGTTTATAAATTCCTTTATTAACCTATTCAATTCATAACTCAATTATAAACCAAAAGTTCATATTATAAGTTAAATATTTACAATTTATTTGTTTGCAAAATTGTTCCTTTAAACTTCATAATTATAAATCTTATAACTTATAAGATTCAATTATTTATCCAAAACCATTCTTTTAATAACTTTGCAAATTTTATAAACCTACTGCTTATAAAATTCCATTTATAACTTCACCGTTTATAATTCTATAAATTTCATTCATTCATGAAATTCATTCACAATTCATTCTAACACTTATAAAAACTCGTTTTACAATTCCAATATTTTGATTTATAAATATCAATTTACAATCTTTTATATAAATCAATTTATATTATTATTTCAAAACGTCTTTAAAGTCCTTTATAATTTCATCATTTTCTTTGATTTATAAAATAATTAAATTTCATAAATCCTATATACTGAACTTTTCACAATAAATTCAGAAATCCCAATTTAAACTATTTTATAAAATCATTAACCCCATATTTTCAAAAATCAACTTTTAACTATATTTCTCAAAAATCAAAATTTTTATAACATTAAAATTTATAATGTTTATTTATTTAAAATGGATCAATTCCAAAAATATTTTATAAATGTATACTTTCAAAAATCACTTTAAAATCCTTTAAAATTCCAAAATTTGGTCCAATGATGCTACACACCAAATAGTCAATCACGACAACAACGACATCATATATCGTATATGATAATCAACGAATATCAAAATATCCATAATCAAATAAATACTGTTGAGGAATCCAGTTGGATCCCTCCAACCTGTTTTCCTGCATCCAAAGATGTTAGTACAATACCAATTCCGTTCCAGTACGAAATTATCGCGATATATGGGATTTAAAATATTATCCGCTTAATAGACGGCGCAATAGGGTCTCATCCGCTATATACTGGGGGAAATCAAATCCAAGTACTTAAATAATACCAATTTCACTGTTTATGAAATATTCGCGGTATATGTTTTTAATAAATAACATCCGCTTCCTAACGGCGCATAATGTCTATTTTAACAATCAATAGATAACAATCATCATTCAAACATACATTCAAGAATTTTAAGTTTAACTATTTGAAATAAAATCGAATCGATTCGATTGAGTGAGAAGTTCTCACCTTGATTTCAATTTCGTTTTAGCGATTTATTTCGAATAAAATTAAACGGACGTTTAATTTTACTCGAAATTTTCACTAACTCCAAACGACTCCAATCCAATTTCATAGCGTAGTGCTCGTCCATACGATTCCAACACTTCCTGTTTTGTGCGTTTTCGACCTCGTATGAAAAAGTTATGATTTTTACAAGTTTATACGATTTTTTATTCATAATTTACAACATTTTCTTTATAATTTCAACCTACATCTAATACTGGCCGTTAGATCCTGCTCCTTTGAATCCAGGCCGCCCATCACCATCTCCCCCCTTCTTCCCAAACTCACGCACGCCTACAGGAAGAAGCCGTAACTTGAAACCCATTTGCATAAACTAGGGTTTAATAGTTCGGCCACCACGCTCGACTAAACTCCATCACACCACAGCCAAACGAACGCTCATTGCACCCCCTACTACCGCCCAGAGCAAAGCCAAGCTTGGTGGTCCCCTCAGCCCCTAAAAACGCATGAAGTCGAGCACATACGCGGCCATTTATCTCCTCCAAACGACGATGATAGCTGAGATCCACCGTTAGATATCTAGATCATGTTGTGCTCTACAAGTTTCATGTTGGAAGATTCTTGAATCGAGTTGTGGATTGAGAGGAATTTGAGGGAGAAGATTGATAATTTTCGTCCATTGGTTCAGGGAGGTGGCGGCTGCTGTTAGGTTTAGGGTTTTTTTTTTAATTTGTGAAGACATGGGCTATTTATAGAAAATCGAACGAAACACTATTCATTTTGGATTTTCCAAACTCCGATTTACGCGCGGTGACCAGCGTTTCTTGGGTTTACCCCGCGTTCCGAACACAATGGAATGTGTTTTGGGAGCTAATTCGGTCATCTGTGCGAGTTATGCCAATAAACGTTCAATTTAAAATTAAACCGATTAAACGATTTTCTAGGCGTTTTAGCTTGCACCGGACAAACGGTAAATCCGATTGACATGAAATTTAAAACCTTACAATAATATCACATTAAGGATCCGATGAAACTGGTTTCGTCGAAATCCGAGAATTTTTGAAAAATGGCTATTTTAACTCGCCAAATTAATATTAAAAACAATTTCGATGCGTTTCGAGCTGCCACGATCAAACGATAACTCTGATTACTACAAAAATTGAAATCTGGTAATAACAAACTATTATGGATTCAATGGAACTAGTTTCGTCCAATTCTGAGACTGTTCAAAAATTGGCTATTTTCACTAGTCGATTAAATATTAAAATATTCGATTTTCACAAATTAACTTTTAATTCAATTTTAAAAGTTCTATAACATCATTCTAACTCCAATATGATATAATAAAATTTCCCAAATCATTTTCAATCATATTTAACTCAAATTTCAATTATTTCTGTATTTTCGCATTTTTAATTATCGATTTAATTATCCAATTAAATCCAATTATTCGAAATAAAATTTATTCGACTTATAAATTTACTTATTAATATTTAAAATTAACTAAATATTCAAATTTTAATTAACTAAAATTCTGGGTCGTTACACAATCGTTCGCCAAACCATCCTACTTCATTCTGCAATCTCCAACACATGCACAGTTGTTAAAGTGGTTGCGATATTAGCAGAGAATATGACAATATTCGATTCCGGTCTCTTTAACAACCAATCACTTATTTCACACCAGTTGGTTTTTTTTACAGTTTCTAAACCAATTCACGGTTTATATCAAAATATCATATTCACTTCAAAATCATATCACTTTCAAAATCATATTCAATTCAAAATCATATTCAATTCAAAATCATACCTCTTTCGAAATTATATTCACTTCCGAAATCATATTCATTTTCAAAGTCATAACCACAAAATAGGTTAAACCATCATATCAAAATATTCGCATTTGAAATCAATTAAATCTAAATCATAACAATTTCAACTTTAAACATTTTGAATATTGAAAGTAGTTCATATATTAGAATAGTTACACATTAAAAATAATTTATATTTTAAGAATAGGTTATAGATTGAAATATTTTATATATTAGAAAAGTTTATACAGTAAAATAGGTTATAGACTGAAATAATTTATATATTAAAAATAGTTATATATTAAAATAGGTTATATATTAAAATGAATATATTAATTTAAAATTTTTAAACATAATATATTTTATTTTTATTAAATTTTATTAAATTAAATATTATATTATGAAAAAAAATAAAATTATAAGTAAAACTTCAAAATTTACATTTTAAAACTTAACTTATAAATTTTGAATTGTTAAAATATATAATTTTAAAATCTTAATTTTACATAGGGGTTTTTAGGCTCAAGGAAAAAGTTAGAGAAAAATTTAGCTTCAGGGACAAGAAGTTTGTTTTTTAGGCTGAAGGACACTTTCTAGTGTAAATCACAGAATGATAGTTGTAACTATCATTTTCAGTTTACACTAAAAGTGTCCTTCAGACTAAAAAGTAAATTTGCTGTCCTTGAGACTAATTTTTTTTGCAACTTCTTCCTTCTGCCTAATTACCTGTTTTACATATATGTTTTAAATTAAAACTTTTGTACTAAATTTAAAAATCATTTTCTTTTTTCCTCCAAACACATCTTTCCAAAATATCAGAAATCACTTTAAAAACAGACCAACGGTTTCCGTATATAGTTTTCTATCCTAGGGTCAAGTGATACACATATTTATCATTTCAATCCACAATGACTTAAAATTTACGGGTATATATCATTTCATCCCGCAATCCCAAATTTTCAAAATCAATAAAAAATACTTGGGGTTTATCATTTCAACCCATAATGATTTTTCCCTATTCTAAAGATCATTTGGGTATGTATCATTTCAATCCACATGGAATTCCTAAAACTAAGGGAAGTTACAGCATGATTTACATAAAATAAATAACATAACACAAAATCATACATAACAATTTACATAAGATGACACATAACTTACATAATGAATCACACAACATAACATATTACTTGCATAACCAATTACATACAATAACACATAATTACATACAAACTACATAATATAGCATATATGCATATTTAACATGGAAGGTGACATAAGATTCCTACCATAACATAACCCAATATGCAACTATTTTTAACATAGCAACTTAGGCGATTTCCAACATAACACATATGTGCATATAAATTTTATTCTTTTTTTTCTTTTCTCATTTTCAGACATAAATTTCAAATGACATACTAATGACAATTTCCATCACAAAAGTGTCAACCTTTAAATCAATGTAACATTTTTCTTTTTTTCTTTTCAACATAGCAATTTAATATTAACATCATGAAGCATATTAATAACCATTGTGACGATCCGCAAAACGGTACCCTTTGAATCGACAATAATCCACACATGTCCGACCCAAAAAGCACAGAGTGACGGAAAGTCAAGAGAAAGAAAAGAAGAGAGAAGAAGAGAAGATACAACCAAATAGAACAATACAAAATCTCACATCGCAGCGGAAAATATATAATATCATATCAATGATCTTTACAAAACAGAAACTGTATATATACATACATAAATCAGAGTTCAACAATCAATCAATAGTTATCATCTTGAATAGTTATAATAAAATGTCCTCACAATTGCCGATAATATACAACAACAACAAAGCACAGCGGATAATCAAAACAAGTACATATACGAAAATGAAGATCTCCAGCTCGCCTGCTGAAGCTCCAAAAGCATCAAATTTGAATCTGTAAATATACTCGGTCTGACCCGAACATTGAAAGGGAAGAACGCCCGGATCAATCTGGTAAACCAGCGTGAGAAACACACTCAACTGAATTTATTAAATTACCAAACTTTTCCTTAGTTTTCAAAACAAAAATATCTCGTAAGACAAGTCCACACATAAACACGGACATGTTTTTACCTTACGATAACTAAAATATTTCTTTCATATCAAACCCTCTTATATTATACTAGTGTCTAGTATATACAAATAATATTAATCATAGTCGAAATGGTTACCCACATAGCATTTCGAGGCTATTTCGAGGCTATTCATTACGCCTTTACGAAAAAAATCGTAGCTCGTAGTGGGTTTTGGATTTCCATACAAATGACCAGGTGAAAGGACTACCTTCCGAAGGGGTACACCTCTAGATTTAGTCCCGAGGCATAAAACATCTGCCCTCTACCAACACAAGACCGACCCACCTCTATAACTAGATGGTACCGAATGTAACAACCCTGCATTTTGTAATTATTTTATTGTATATTTTAATTATTTTTAATGTAAGATTTTGATTTAAAAACTTATTTTACTTATTTGAAATGATTAAATTTATTATTTAAATATAATCTTGATCTTTATATGAGTTATAATTCCAAACTTGTGTAAGTTGAATATTTGCCTGAAATGCTGATTTTGGTCAAAATAGTCAAACTGTGACTTTCAACTTAAAATTTTAAAAGTTTAAAAATTTAAATTTTTTCTTTTATTATGAGAGCACATAAAATTCTAAGAACACCACTTTTCGTTTCGTTGAAATCGGATGTGAATTGTGAAAGTTATACCCTTTACAATATTGTGCGTATATAGGGTTATTTAACAATGATTATTTTAAATTGTATAAATTACTTCTTCTTGGTTTTATTTTATGTTAATATGTGATAATATGTTATATTATGTATATTTTGACTTTTAAGTATTTTTAAAATGATAATATAATTTTTCTAAAGTTTATTTGAATTTATTTCAATTTATAAAGCCTAGTTGGTATTTACTGCATTTTTCTTTATATAACTTTCTATTTAATAAAAATTAAATTATTATTTTACCTTGAAAATGTTTTAAAACCATTTTAATTCAAATTTTGTGTTATAATATTTTTTTTTGTGAAGTAATAAATTTTCCAAAGTCATTGGAGATTTTCTTGTAATTTTTATGTCAGGGTTGCTATTTTTAACCAATTTCTTATTTCCTTTTTCTATTTTACTTAAAATAAATTATTTATTTTATTTTATTATTACTTAGTTTCGGTTTTAAATAACATTTCTGAGTTTTTTTTTTTAATAAAATTAAAAAGATAAGGAAATGCAAAAGGTTTAGAAAGTTAAGAGATCTTAAAAGCCTGAAACGTAAAGACGTTTTATCCGTTTCTTTTTGCAATTAATACATCAATTTATCTTAGCCATTCCTTTCCTCATCCTTTGCAGCCGACTCCCTCATATTATTCACGAATTTTCAAGCCCCAAAACCCTAAAAATCATGGCCTCCATCTTGAGGAAAAAATCTGGTAATGGCTACATCTTTTTTCTACCATTTTCTTCTCATTTTCTATGTATTTTGCCTAGTTTTCTATGCTTTCTGGATTGGCCTCTACCACCCACCATCACCACCATACTCTCTACCATCCCCTACCACTCTTCCTTGGCATCATCTCCAGCCATCATTTCAGATCCATACATGGCCACACCTCCCTTGGTGACAAAACTCCACAAAATTGCAAATAATGTCCAAAACTATGCACTAGCCACCACTATTACTTCACCACCTTCATACTTCACCATGGCCACCACCTCTAGCCACGACCATCACCTTACTACCACCACTACACTTCATCTCAGCCTCTGTCAAGATCTGAAATTGACATGGCCAAGACTCCATGAACCAAAACTCCACAAAAACAATGCATAAAGCCTTGAAACATTCATGATAGCCACCCTATCACTTCATATCTTCATCCACCACCTTGGCCACCATCATAGGCCGCCACCACCACCTTTTCCAGACCTCCCCACACCCTTCCATCTACTGTCCAAACCTGTACAAGTATGGCCAAGCCCCACTTGACCCAAGGCCGAGCCTTGTTGTGCTCAAAAACTTCATATATGTTGCCTTGACCAATTGTATGCTTCATGTTATAACCCTACCACTCCATACTCCTTCTAGCCGTGAGTTATGGTGCCAAACCTGAGCTATATCATCATCATGGCTGAACCCAAGAACCTCCTAGGCCAAGCATTTGAATGGTTAAAGCAAGGTCAAGTAATCTATTCCTTTGTTGCTTCGTATTTTCATTGTTTCAACATTGTTTTGCGTTGAATATTTATGTGTGTATTGTATTGTTTTGGTTATTGTTTACAAGACAAATATCAAGGCTCTTCATTCATTCAAATAAAAAGTCGTGCTGTATCATGCTTGTCATACTTTTGGAACCGCTCTTGTGTTTGTTGTTTTGGTCTTCAGCTTGAAAAAGTGAGTCTTTCTCACTCTGACATTTATACTTATGAAAAGTGAATTGATGACAAGTGTTTAGTAATAAAAAATGTTTATGCAAGTTAATGATGATCATATGATATGCTATGCCGTGTTATTACCATATTATTACCATGTTAAAACTGTTAATTTTCACCTCACATCTGATATATGACTGTATATTGTGATATTGACCTTGTTTATATTATTTTTGTATATGATCACACTGCAAGTTCCCTGTTAGAAAAAATGTTATGGGCTGAAATGATAGGCCGGAATGGTTTTAAATTTTTCATTTTGACTTGGGATTGCGGGTTTGAAATGATAAAATCCGGATTTTCTTTGTAAATTATGGGTTGAAATGATATATTACCCATATCACTTTACCTAGCGTAGAAAATTATATACAGGCCCGTAGTTAAAATATGTTTTTCTAAAATTTTAAATATTTTAGAAATTTAGTTATTATAATATTTTGATTTTAAATTTAATAAAAAAAAAGGATTTTTGTAAATTATTATTGATTTTCTGAATAATTGTAAGTGAAATGAATTAATGAAAAAGTTAGAAATTTTGAACGTAAGTTATTTTGGGAATTTTAATTTAATTATAATTGGAAATTTAAGTGAATACGAAATTATGATAAATTTATGATAATTTGAATTTAAATAAATTTAAAGTGATTTTTATATCATATTAATGATTTTAATAAAGTTGCAATGTGAAATGAATGAATATTGTAAGTTGAAATTTTGAAATATAACTAAAACTGGAAATTTATGAAATTGACGTAAAAGTGAACTTTTAGTTAAGTAAATAAAAATAAAACAAAGTTATATTTGAGAATTTGAACTTAAGTGTTAAGTTGAAATTTAATGTAATGGATTTTAAAAATTCAACATTGCATTTTAATAAGTGAATTATTATTAAATCTTGATTTTTGAATGGAAATTTAACTTTATAAAATCATGAACTTGAGAAAAATTAAATGATGTTTATAAATGTGAAAATGTATGATTTTATAAGTTAAAATGTTTGTGCTAAAAATATAATTGGTTGAGAAATTTTATTGAATATTTGAAGTTAATTGAATGCATTTTTGAAATGCTATTAATTACAATGTAAATGATATTACAGCATTTGTAAATGCTGTAGTTGATGATAATGAACTAAAAAGCTAAATTGAATTAAAAGCTATTATAGCAATCTTTGTAAGTGCTATAATTTTTGAATTTAACTAAGTTATTCGAAATTTAAGTAAACCTAGTATAACATTTTAAAATGTTGTCTTTTGTTAAATTGAACTGCTTTGAATGTAACTTTCCGCTTAAGTTTTCTAAATAATGCGAAAAGTGAATTTTCACGGTTTTGATAAACTTAAGTGAATAAATAAACTTTGGAAGTTGAAATTTTGGAAATTTAATAATTTAATTATTAAACATAATAACTTCATTGAAATGATAAAAAAGAATTTTTGGAATATAAACTGTTTTGAAATATGAATTGAAATGGTATTTTAGATTGAATAAAATGAATAATGATTTGAAATGAATGAAGTTTGAAAAGATACGATATTTTGATATATTAAAATGATTTGAAACGAAGTTTTGAAAGGATATGATATTTTGATATATTAAAATGATTTGAAACGAAGTTTTGAAAGATATGATATTTTTGATATTAAATGATTTGAAAACGGAGTTTGAAAGATAGGACATTTTGATATTAACATGATTTAAAAAGAAGTTCTGAAAGATATGATATTTTGGAACTGAAACTTTGAAAGGTTATGATATTTTGATATATTAAAATGATTTGAAAGGTAGTGTTGAAAGGGTATGAAAATTTAATTTATTGAAATGGTTAGAAATGACTTGATATTTATTTTGATAAATATTTGAATTGCAAGATATTTTACGATGATATATTGAAATGGTTTTGGAAATGATTTAATCTTTATTTTGATAAAGATTTGGATTGAAAAGGATATTTTATTTTGAAGTATAAAATATTGTTTTAAAGTTATAACTATGGGTTATAATAACGATGGGTTGTTAAAGAGACCGGGATCGGATATTGTCTTATAGCCGGCCAATACCGAAAACCACTTTAACAACCGTGTACGCGGTGGAGATTCCAGAATGAAGTAGGATGGTGGCGACGTTCTCGAGGTATATATGACGTGGACCCAATTCCCGTGAGTTGGCATATATGACTAAAACAGGAGCTATACCGGGCAACACAAAGGGTCGCACCCTTTCATCGAGCATGCTCCATCGGAAACCATTCTATTTCTGTTGTGATTCGATTCGGTGGCGCTACTTTGATTCGGGGGTATTGTTCGAGGTGGGCGGAAGCTGCTGGCTTGCCGTCACCACCGGTCCGGGAGTGCAAACGGTGTATCCACCATGGCATTGCCTCGCGTGCCGTGTCATATCCTTATATCGAGCCCGCTACGATTTTGGTTTTAAAGATCCGACCGCGTTAAGGTTCACCATCCCCTTAACGCTATTTTCTATATGATTATACTTTACTCATTAGACACTACCGTATATAGCATATATTACTACATAGTAAATAGTTTAACGGATCCTTATAGGATGGGCGGTCCCAAGCATCCTTTAAGTTACTGATGCATTTTGTTACTGTTCACTTGAGTTGATTTACAATTTATAAGTATTTATGTCCTGACTCGTGGGTTTTATGTTTTGCTTTACACTCGGGTCAGATTGATTGAGTTAGCATTCAAGATTCACCTTCGGCGTTAGAGCTTTCCTTGAAGATCCAGCCAT
This sequence comes from Allium cepa, assembly GCA_030765085.1. Lineage (NCBI taxonomy): Eukaryota > Viridiplantae > Streptophyta > Magnoliopsida > Asparagales > Amaryllidaceae > Allium > Allium cepa. The sequence goes on from CM060932.1 coordinate 175,249,499, forward strand.
CTATTTTGTTTTAGTATCCAGTGGTTCAGTGACGTATCTGATTTGTACCTGATGTATCCTGTTACTCTTCTGTTGTATCTTATTTAACTCCGATATATCTCATATTTTATATAGTAGCTTCATGAACTACTATCTCCTCTTTTATTTCCGCTGCATTATCATTACTCTGTGTCTGTGATCTGTGATTTTATTTACTGTATATTCTGAGATTTGCCAAATTTTTATTTACAACGCGGTATTTTGAGCAATTCAATTTCGGCATGAGTGTCTACCCATACACTTATAATGGATGCGAATGGTTGATACCGAGTCGTTGCACCGAATATGTCATCCTTCGGTCATTATCGACTTTTACCGAGGGCCCTCATAGCATACAAACCACAATAATCAGATACAAGACGTCATAGCATGTAAAGATACATCTAGAAGAGGATGATCGTATCCTAATGGAATGACCCACTTAGCCCTGCTGCATCTAAACCTGTTTTTGTCATTTCCGGTTGATGAGGCCCGACGAGGTAACGAATACCTTTCGCAAATCACAATCACATCACTTTGAATGCCACAGGGCCATTTCCGTTGACTACTAATTGCCTTCCATAAAAATACAACCCTTAAGCTCATACGTCTCAAGTAGGGTGTTAAGCTAAGAGAAGTTGCATTCTCCGCCACCACTGATGTACGTTTGTAAAAACCAATGTACGTAATCTTTAGAAATGCAATGTCAAACAAACATTCATACAAGTTGTCCAGGAACAAGACAAACCGAAGGTACTTTCCTACCACATCCTGTTGGAAAATCCCTAGGATTAGTAGCGAATAGTCCTCGCATTAGATATTTCATAATGAAGAGACCACTGCTACTGGATGTACATTGGGATTTTGACCCCCAACGATCAACAAGCAGTTCCCCACTATGAAAATCCGGAACATCAATATCATCACAAGCAACCTGCACAATCGTCGCATATACGTTGGTCCGAAGTGGTTTTCAGATAAATCTGATCCCGGTCTCTTCGCACCAACAACGCAAAAGCGTTTCTCAACTTCACACAGAAACTAAGTCTCATAGACTTATCACGTTTCCAACTTTCAAGTCGCTATCCTTCGGGCTAAGAAGGAAGCTCGATAGATTGGAGTAATACTTTGCACTATACGAATCAACATCCTCAACACAAATGATAATCAAGCATACACAGAAGGCTACGTACTAAGTGTACAACTAAATAGTTCCCACATCAAGTCGAGGAACTAAAATTTGGCCAAGTTTGATAGTCGCTTCTTTAACTACCAAAACAAACAAACAAATATTCAACACCATAATAATCAGTAGGCCTTTTAATTAATCTTTTAATAATTAAACCATTTGCCAAATATTCACTTCAAATTTTTTTCAAAAAGATATAATCTCAAACCATTTCGATATTTCAACATTGGAAAACATTTCCATATACTTATTTAATAATAAGTAATTCACAATTCTATTTATTTTCAACACTTGGAAAATATCACATATACTTAAATCTCGATTAAGTATATACTTTATCCTATAAGGAAAACATTCTCTTTAAACACATTTATTCGGGTCAAAACAAATGTTGTGTAAACATCGTTACGACAACCCAAGATCAATAGTATAAGGATTCGAAAATAAGATAGATTTATAAACCCCAATACTATACAAAACATTTCCTTTCAAAAATAATTTACTATAACAACAGTGTTATAGTCCATCATTTCCTTATTTCTCGAAAACATCTATTTCAATAATGAACATTGAAATCTATGGTTTTGATCCTTAACATATTTTAAAACATCTTTAAACCATTTAACTCCATTTTAAAAATATAACTTCCCAAAAATATCCATTTTATTAATAGCTTATTCACTGTCCAAATTCATGAATATAGACCATTTACTAAATCTAATATTTCTATATTTTATTAAAGGATAATCCACTGTCAAATATCGTGAATATAGGCCATTTATCAAATCCAATATTTCTATATATTTATTAAAGGATAGTCCACTGTCCAAAATCATGGATATAATGCCTTTAATAAACATTCATATCTTAACTTACCAAATTCAATTGATTTCGAAATTATGAAACAATGTCTATAAACTCCATTTATATTTTATAAAAACTTCAATTTACAAATCTACTTTATTAACCAATTCCATTTATCTCATTTATATGCCAAATCCAATTTATAAGTAAATTACTTATAAATCGTTTATTTTACAAATTCATTTATTTTATAACTTCTTAAATTATAAATCTTATTTACTTATAAGATTCATTTATGGTTCATTTAGACGTTTACAAAACTCCTTTATAATTCCATCAATTTGATTTATAAAAATTCAATTTTATAAATCTTATATATAAATATAATCCATTTATAATAACTCAAAATGACCACTTAAACTATTTTACAAAATAATTATCTCTATATTTCAAAAAAATCACATTTCAAATCATAATGTTTATAACATAAAAATTATAACATTTATTTATTCAAAATAAATCAATTCCAAAATTCAATAAAATGTATACTTTCAAAAATCACTTTAAAATCCTTTTAAATTTGGAAATCATCACTTTAACATTTTTAGATTCCAACATATAGGACCAATGTTGAAACAGCACTAAATACATCAATTACGGCATCCAAAACATCATATATCATATAATAATAGAATATATAACAATATCTGTAAATAAATCAATACTGGTAAGGAATCCAATTGGATCCCTCCAACCTGTCATCTGCAACAAATATACATATTAGAATATGTGTACAATGTCCGCTTCGAGGCAGACGTGCGTACAAAGGGTCATCCGCTCATACACCGGAACGTATAGGGTCATCTACTCCACTAGGCAGGCATATATCCAAAAACCAATCAATATAGCATATATCATCCAAACAATCATTAATCATCATATAATAAATTATTTCTCACTTATAAAAATATTAGTGAGTCAGAAAGAGTGAGTTGTACTCACATTGCTTGTAGTCATCGCGTTAGCGATTTATTCCGATTAAAATTAAACGAGCGTTTAATTTCAATCAAAGTTCAAACTAGCTCAAATAAATCCCAATCCAGCTCCATAATGTAGTTCTCGTCAATACAAACCCAACGCAAGTCGTTTCATCAATTTCCAACCTCATACGAACAAATTATGTAGTTTTAAAGATTATACAAATTAAAAAGAATATAATTTCAACTTTATTTTATTTTTCAAACCCTAAGCTCAATCATGGCCGTTGCTTTTTCTCACACTAGATCGTAGCTGTGATCCTTCCTCTTCCCACGCAAAGACCCCCGTGTTGTTTTCGTTCGTGAAACCCATGGCCGCCAATATACAATGAATTTTCACGAACACCCACTACGTCGAGATGACGATCAGACTTCCCCAAAACGAAGCTCGCAAGCCCACCTTCCTTCGGCCAGAGGCCGGTCACGCTCGATCATGCAATCGTGCAAAAAAACACGTGCGACTGCCGGCTGTTCAAACTCCAATTGTCGTCGATCGGGTATGCTTTAAACGATCTCCACCGTAGGATAGCTAGTACTCACAACGCTCTATAATTTTCATGTAGGAGGTTTTTGTTGATTGTCAATGGATCGGCAAGAAATCGAGTAAGAAAGGGATGTGTTTTCGGCCATTGAAATTATATGCGGTGGCTGTGAACCCTAGGGTTGATTAGGTTTGCAAATAGAAAGAATAACTTCCTTTTATAGAAAATATTGCGACACTATTCACCCTAAATTTTTCCGAACTCCAAATGAAGCGTGCCGCCTGGCATTTATAATGTTTTACCCCTATTCCGAACGCAATAAAATATATATCGCGAGCCAATTCGATCGTATTTAAAAGATAAGTTTTCGAATCGACTTATTTAATTAAAATTCACTTAAACCGATTTCTACGCGTTTTAGCTTGCCCCGGACAAACGTAAATCCGATTGACACGAAATTTAAAATCTTATAATAATATAACATTACGGATCCAACGAAACTGGCTTCTTGGAAATCCGAGACTGTTTGAAAAATGACTATTTTTACACGGCAATTAAATATTAAAATATTCGATTTCTAGAATTTAACTTTTAATTCAATTTTAAAAGTTCTCTAACATCATTCTAATTCAAAGAAGGTTTAATATAACTTTATAAATCATTTTAGTTCACATTAAATTCAAATTCCAATTATTTTCACAATTTCAAATGTTAAATTAACAATTTAATTATCCAATTAAATCGCTATATTTCAAATACAAGTTATTCGGCTTATAAATTTACTTTTGGATATTTAAAATCAATTAAATATACAAATTTCAAATGACTAAAATTCTGGGTCATTACAAACCATATCATCATATGTATTTTTATAAATAAACAACATAATATCAATAACAATAATCATGTCAAAATAATAAGAGAACATAGGTGAACATATGTCTTATCAAATCATAACCAAACTAAGTAAAATTTATTAACTATTGTAGTATTTCAATAACATATCAATTAGTATTCATTCACTTAGCATAAGACTATAAATCGTGAGTACCTTTCGAGGCTAGGAAATAATTAAAAAACAAGGCCATGAATTTGAATCTCAATTCCAAAGCAAAGCAAGCTAAAAACAATGGATCACCAAATAGAAATTTATAACTTTTGCTTTTTTATAAAAAGAGGAGGAAGAAGGGTGCAAAGGGCTTGGCCTAGGGTTGAAATAGGGCTTCGCCTTGGTGCTTTTGGATGGGTTTTGGTGCGGCTAAGGTAGGCTAGGGTGGAGGAGATGCTAGTGGTTTGGGTGGGTTTAGTGGTGATTTGGGTTCGGCTAGAGTTAGGGAAAGAGGAGGGGTTTTGGCCTATGTTTAGATGGAGATGAGGGGAGTACATGACCATGGAAATAGAGGAGAGTGGCGACTATAGGATGAGGAAGGAAGAGATTTGGAAGAGAGGTGGAATGAGTTTTGATTTGGAGAAATTTTGAGTTTTTAGATTTAGAACTCGCTGTAGATTTGGGGAAAAAGAAGGAAGTGTGATGAGAATGTTTTCTCAAGAGAAAATTATATACGTACAAGTTAGTCAGAAGGAAACAAACAGTCGTAGGCATAGGAATAGACACAAGCCTCTTGGTATGGTTAGAGTCTCTTGGTTAACCAAGGCCCATTAGGACTAAACCAAACCCATAAGGACTTCCTCAAATTTCACAACTAAACAGCAAAAACTTATGTCAGTTTTCATAGAAATTCAAATATTTAGAGCAATAGAAATTTGATTTTGAGCAAAAGGAAAGTGGAGAAAAGATCATAATTCAGTCTAGTATCATATAAAAAGAATAAAGATTTAAAATTCAAATTCAAAATATTCAACCAAAGGTCAACCTTTGACTAAGTTGGACCAAAATTTAAATTTTAAAAATGTTCTATTTGATTGAATTTGGAAAAATATATTATTCAATGTTCCAAAATTTGTTCTTTAATTTTAACTTTTAAATTTTATTTAAATTCAAATAATAATATATTTTAAGATTGACTGAATTGAACCTCCGTTTTATTAACATTGATTTGTCTTCATTCAAATATTCATTTTATTCAATTCAACATATGTTGCTTATTCTTGACTGAATCAGCTACTCATTGCCTTGATTAAAAGATTTATTTCCAATTAATTCAATATTGAGTTTCCAATTGAATGTTGGTTACACGGTAATCGTTTTATTTTCATTAAATAATTTAAATAAAATTTTATCCTTTTATTTCGATTTACATGTTCTTTATATTACATCAAATTTCTCTTTCAATTTAAACATACGTTTCCTTTTATTTACTCAACTTCCTCTTTTATTTTAATTCAAACATACGTTTCTATTATTACATCCACTAATTACAATTAACGTTCTCTTTCCTTTTATTTGAAAGATTTTAATTACATTTAACTCCATTGAGTAAAAAATAAATTCCATAGCGGATTAATCAATGGGATGAGGAATAAATCAATTGTCATAACTTAGTAATTCATATCTATTAATTTATTGTTTACGCAAGGAGTATAAATCTACTTACCAAATAATAGATTTCTTATTGTATGTTAACATATTGAGAATATTGCTTATCCCATTCTTTAGTAACATTTATTGTTACAATGGATTGAAATTGCATTAATACAATTGTCAATTACATTCAATCAATATTATTAAATTATGTTCTAATACATGTTACCACCTTCCATTTCAATAAAGATCGGTTCTTTTAGAATTTTATCTAAGATCGCGTTTCACATTCCAACAAATTATTATTATTATTATTATTATTATTATTATTATTATTATTTTATAGTAATAATTGAAAATACTTTATTTCTAACCATATTCTATTCAATAATTATAATTAATATTTTTAAAATTTGCTCAGATTTATGAGTCATTACACTAGTCACCCCTAGACCTTTCCAAAACTGAAATTTTGCAGCCATAATGATGAGCCTTAAACCTATCTAACCCCAAGCCAAAATACGATGCATTTAAATCTAATTTAATCACTTGTCGATATAGTATAACGATCGATATAGTAATAACTGTTATAAATACATATAACATTATTTATTTCTCAAATCATATTCAAATTTTGTAATTAATGTTTCATAAATATTGATTAATTTAATTAATTTATTAGTTCCATCTTAAGGGAATTCATCATTTCGGCTGTGTAACTTTTGGGTGTAAATTTGGTCAACGATTATCATCGAACTATTCTAATGTTAACGTTCAAACGTTACTTAGCATGTGGTGTGACAATATGACCAAATTTGTCGCTTACTCATTTTCGGTAAAATCCCAATTTTAGTTTAATAAGCGTTACCTGATTGTGACATTTGTTTGCACCAATTCTCTTCGTCAAAACTATATCATTTTGGACTTATGATAATGGTCAAAATTCCCACCGCATCCACATTCAAATTTATAGTCCAAATACAAAGTCCTTGGTTCAATAGTAACAAATATTATTAATCGAAATGCTCTGGCCAGAGACTTTGACTTTGAGTTGACTTAAGTTGACTGTGATACTAACCGCATATAACTGAGGAGGCAAATCCTCTCTTGAATATTGCTTCACTTCCAATACTTCCACTCGACCCAACTATAGTCACTCGATGGATGCTATGTCATGATTTGGCTATAATCAAAGCGAAGCTTTCATATTAAAGATCTATAGTATTCTCAAGTCGAGAGAACTGTGTAAATCGGTCATATTGATATTTTCTATTTGACCTAAGTTATATTAACCAAAGAAAATTATCGAGTGAGTCGTTCTATAGTTATCCAATAACTATTAGTACGTAACCCCTAGGTTCTCCCAGTAGTCATGAGTAATACACCGTCCAACATTTGGAGAGTGTTACATACTCCAATCTCAATGAATACATCGATATCCAATCTCGATGCATCTTGACTAGGAACATTTAAAATGGTATATTCATTTCATTGTGATGAATTACTCATGGTTGTAATACTTTAGCTACTATCACAAAATATACCATTTATGGATTTTTCTATTGGATATACTTTTGATTAAGTTAATTAACTAATATAATCATATTATATCAAGTATATAATAGGAAGAAAATACCTTTTGTTTCAAACAAGATTGCTCAACGAGTTAGATATATGTAAAAAGTTACATAATTGCCCCTAGGGCATACCACTATCTCTATCAAAGCATTCACTACTGATATAAATACTTGGACTGACACATAAAAGAATTTAGCAACCAATAATGCAAAATCTATAAATGTTCTATTTTTCTCACTTGATAAAAATGATATTTTATAAGTCATGCATTATACTACTGCTTATGATATATGGCATACATTACAAATTACACATGAAGGCACAAACAAAGTTAAGCAAATAAAAATTTCTATTCTAGAAAACCAATTTTTATCTTTTAAAATGAAAACAAATGAATCAATTATTGACATATATGTCAAGTTTCAAACTATACAACACGATCATATGGCACTAGAAGTTAAATTCGCTGATTTTGATTTAGTGACATGACTATTGAACTCTTTGACAAATGAATGGGAAAGAAAAGTTTTATTCATCGAAGAAGCTAAAGATCTTTTCCAAATCAAAGTCGAAGAGTTTATAGGAAATCTGATGTCTTATGAAGCAAATTTACAGGCAAGAAAAGAACAAAATCAAGAAAGGAAAAACATCGCATTCCAGGCAAACAACGACAACTCTGACTTGGAAGAAGATGAGATTGTGTTCATCGCCAGAAATTACAACAAGTTTAATAAGTTTAAAAGGATGAAATTTTTTCAAAACAACGACAACATTAGTTCCACAAATCGAACACCAATGAAATGCTTTGGATGTGATAGCCGTATGAAGAAAGACTTTCAATTACTCAACAATGATAAAAAGAAGAAATAAATTCGAAAATTTCAAGGAAAAGAGAAGAGCATTTCAAGTAACTTGGGTTGATTCTGACTTCTCCTCTTCATCCGATAGCGATAATGATATAGAACAAGCAAATGTTTGCTTCATGGCTATCACAGATAAGGTACGTCTTGAATTAACATATAATGAAATTCTTGAAATTAGTATAGAGCTAGATGACATGTATAGAGAATCAAAAAAGTAAATAAAGAAAATGTAAGAAAATTAAATAGAGCTTAATTGGAAATTAGATTGTTAAAAGATGAGAAAACTATTTTAGAAGAAGAATTAGAATTAGCATAAAAAGAACGTAAAAAATTATCATCTGAAAATGCTACTCTAACACATGATATAGAGAATAACAGAATATAGAATAATAAACTTGAAAAAGAAAAGTGCGAATTGAAATAAAATTTAGTTAGCTAATATATAAATTTCTATCTCAGAAATAAATTAGATAAAAATACTACCAATGTTTCAAAATTAAATAAAGGAAATCAAAGTCTGGAAAATTTGATAAAAATTTCAAAACCATTAAGAAATAGGAAGGGATTAGGATTTAACAGAAAAAATCATAAAGTATCAAGAAATAATTTTGTTTCTAATAATAATCAAGGATCTAAGAAGTACAATACATTGTATACTAATTTTAAAAAACCAAAATCTAAATGTGAAAATAAGTAATCAAAAATGATTAAAATATGGATTTCTAAAACAAAGAACAAATTGATTAGACAAAAACACATAGATTTATATTTAAAAGATATAGTTCATAATTAAAATTACATCTCTAAAGGTCCCAAACCCTCATAGGTATGGCTACCTTCTCCTACTAATACATAGGACCCTAACAGAGGAAGTGGGTGCCAATTTAGAATTTTTATTGTTTTGCAGGTATCAATAAATAAAATTAAAAATAAGGAAAAATGGATACTCGATAGCGGATGCTCCAAACATATGACGGGAAACGCGCAAATGCTATCAAACGTCACTTACATGGACGGTGGCACGGTGACTTTTGGAGATAATTCCAAAGGATATGTTACTGGGACTGGAAACGTCATCAATGTTGGTATATCTACTTCTCCTATTATTTCAAATGCCTTATTGGGTAAAAATTTAAAATATAATTTACTAAGTATAAGTCAAATATGTGTTAAGGGATTTAGATTAGATTTTGAAAAAGATAAATGCAATACCTTTGATCAAAATAAAACTTTAATTTTTGAAGGAATAAGAAATCAAGATATTTATGTTTTAAATATGAATATTAATCACAATATTGATTTGTGCTTTGCCGCAAATCATGATGATTCATGGATATGGCATAAAAGATCTTATCACATAAATTTCAAATATATAAAAAAAATTGGTTAAAATAAATTTAGTAAGAGGATTACCCAAAATAAATTTCGAAGCCAAAAATCTATGTAATGTATGTCAACTTGGAAAATTAAAGAAAAGCTCATTTAAGTCTAAAAAGAAAATCTCTACTAAATAACATCTTGAATTACTTCATTTGGACTTATTTGATCCAACTCAAGTACGTCCGATAAATCACAATAAATATGTTTTTGTAATTGTAGACGCTTTTTCAAGACATACTAGGACACTATTTTTAAAACATAAAAGTGGAACATTCAAAACGTTTAAAATTTTTGCTAAACGAATTAAGACTCTAATGGATTTAAAAATCAAAAGTATATGAAGTGATCACGGTGGAGAAATTGAAAATGAACTATTTGCAAATTTTTGTAATAAAAAGGGAATTAGTCATAATTTTTCATTTCCACGAACACCACAACAAAACAGAGTATTTGAAAGAAAAAATCGCACATTGCAAGAATGTGCTCGAACGCTTCTAAATGGCAATGGCTTACCAAAGAACTTTTGGGTCGAAGTAGGCTGCTGGATGTTATGTATTAAACTGCGCAACTCTTAGACCTATGACTAAAAACATATGTTATGAAATACTTTTAAAAAGTAAACGAAAATTTCATACTTTCGAATATTTGGATCAAAACACTTTATTTTAAATACAAAAAACAATCTTGGTAAATTCGATTCAAAAGCCGATGAAGGAATTTCTGTTGGTTATTCCTATCGAAGTAAAGCATGCAGAAAACGCACAAATGTTATAGGGGAAAGTCTTCATGTCTCATTTGATGAAGACTTTAAAAATATAGTGAATAAATGCAATGAAGAAATTTTTGACAGTAATCAAAAGAAAGCTATTGATATTATAGTTGAAAATAATAATGATAATCAAATAATAATGTTTTGAAATCATCACCCTGTATATTAAAAGATAATCCTATTGATAGCATAATTGGAAATTTAGATAACAAATTTTCAACTAGAAGGAAAATAAATCAAATGGGTAATGTAGCGTTCATATTTAATTTTGAACCAAAAAATTACAAGGAAGCATCAATTGATGATTTCTTGATTTTAGCAATGTAAGAATAACTTAATCAATCTGAATGATTTAATATTTGGGACCTAGTACCAAGGCCAAACGATCAATCAGTAATAGGAACAAAATATGTATTTAAAAACAAAGCAGACGAAAAAGGAAATATTGTTGTAATAAAGCAAGATTAATAGCACAGGTATATAATCAAGAAGAAAGAATTGATTATGAAGAAAATTTTGCATCTATGGCACGTCTTAAAGCCATAAGAATATCACTTGCTTTTGCATGTCATCATAATTTTAAGCTATTTTAAATAGATGTTAAAAGTGCTTTCTTGAATGGTTTTATAAAGGAAAATGTTTATGTTGAACAACCACTACTAGTTCATGGAAAATATTCAGATCATGTTTTAAACTTAAAATGGCGTTATATGGTTTAAAACAATCACCTCGCGGTTTGTATGATTGATTAAAATCTAATTTAATAATTTCCTATTTTCAAATTGGTAAAGTAAATATAAAATTATTTATTAAAAGATAATAGAAGGATATATTGATTGTTCAAATTTATGTTGATGACATTATATCTGGATCTATTAACGAATATTTATGTAATGAATTTTATGAAATAATGACAAATGAATTTGAAATGTCTTATATAGGTGAATTAAATTTCTTTTTAAGATTACAAATAAAACAATTAAATAATTGAATCTTTATAAATCAAGAAAGGTATTTTAAAGAATTACTAAAATGTTTTGGAATGGATGGTATATCAAGTAAACTCGCTCCTATGAGTACTATTGTTTATCCAGACAAAGATGAACATGGAAAAGATTTTAATTAAAAACTATATCGAAGCATGATAGGATCTTTACTATACTTAACAACTAGTAGACCAGATATTATAATGAGTGTTGTTTATGTGCAAGATTTCAAGCACAACCTAAGGAATCGCATCATCGGGCGGTCAAATGGATTTTAAGATATTTAACCAACACTAAATATTACGGTAAATTTTATCCAAAAGAGAGTTCATTTGAACTAGTATCTTATAGTGATGTGAATTTTGGTGGATGCAAATCATGTAGAAAACGAACAAGTGGCACATGTCACTTTATTGGTCAATCTTTAGTTTCATGGTTTAGTAAAAAGAAAAATTGTGTTTCTCTTTTGATATGTGAAGCCAAATATATTTCTACTGCCGTGGGTTGTGCTCAAGTAATATACATGCAACAAATACATAAAGATTATGGAAAAATAATAGACAAATCTCCAATATATTGTGATTATACTAGTGTTATAAACCTGTCTAAAAACAAATTAATTAGTTGCGAACAAAACATATGTTCATCACCATTTTATTAGAGATGATGTTGAAAAAGAAATAATCACTCGTGAATTTGTAAATACCGAAAATCAAATTGTCGATATTTTTACAAAACCATTATGCGAAACATCGTTTATCAAACTAAGATAAGATTTAGGAATTTGCTCATATAATGAATTAGTAAATTAAAATTATATAATTCATAGAAAAACCTCTTGCATACTATACAAACATAAAAACACTTATCTACGTTAGTTAAGCTAAAAATAAACTATAAACTTTCTACCCACTAATTTTTTGAAAATTTTGTTTAATATTTTTAGTGGTCATAATGATTTTCATCACAATATTTGTTACCTAAATTTAGTAAACTTAAGGAATATTTAAGGAACAATGGTTGTCAATTATAAATATCAAATATTCTCTAAGTTTGGCCATTTATATTGTGAATTCAACATATCTTCGAATCACGATTCAACATACTCTACTTTAGACTTCCACCATCATCAAAAAGTGTACATGTCTCTCCAAAAACTTGGACTCCTCCATCGAATAAATCTGTGTCCAAAAATGTCTATCACACTAGATATTCACGAAAAGGAAAGAAAGTGAAAGGAGCCTCTCTAGAAAATAAAGTCGACGAAATCTTACACTATCATCAAGAGATAATAGGAATGCAAAGAGAAATGTACTACGAAAAAAACAGTAAGGACGCCATGTAAATTTCTTGGAAAGATGTATACTGGCTATTTGTGGCAACTCTCCAACTAAGGATTTGTCTCTACAAAAAAATCACCTCGACTAATAGAAACACTAATTAGACCGCAAAATATTACTCCCCAAAATATATCGGGAGAAGGTCCGTCTAATCAAGAGACAGCACCATGTACACTATCTCATTCATTTTGGTCTCCACTCCATCTGTTTGTTGAAAATACCAAGATAGATGGTACTTATGATACTCCGATTTGATCACCAATAAAATATAACCGAACTCTTGGGATTTACAAGGCCAAAAAAATCAAACACGGGCGAAGACAAATAAAACATCTCTACAGTCTCCTACCTTTCCGATTATAATTATTTAAATAATTTTCAAAATAATTTTTTATTTTCCTTTACTTCAAACCTTGTATCATGGTCCTTTATATAAATAAAAAGTGATTGTATCCTAACAAATATTCAATAATTAATCAAAATCACATACAAATAGAGTTCAAATGTTCTATGGAAAACCACAAACGTCCGTGACAAGGTTCAGGAAATATTTTTCTTGTAATCACAAACGTCTATGGAAATCCACATATGTTTGTGAAAATATTCGATTATTTTATTTCTAAACCCACAGATGTCTTTCAAAAAATCACAGACGTCTGTACAGAAATTCGGGTTTCAAAATTCTAAAACCACTGACGTTTGTGGAAATCCACAGACGTCTGTGGCTGTGCTCGAGCAACTATTCTACCTTCCTCTATATAAATGATTTTACCCTCATTCTTTCATTTTTTTACCACTCTCCACTCATTCTACTCATCTAAAACCCTAAAACTTTAAAATCACCAAATTCTCTTCAATGGCTCCAAAAAATCCTTTTCAAAAAGGTCAAAACACGCTCAATCTTCTTCATAAGCTACTCAAATCGCGAATGAATTTCGAATCACAAATTCAGTAAGAAACAAGGAAATTGTCATCAATAGTTTCCAAGCTTTAACCAACAATTGGTTTCATACCGGTCCATTCTATAACATACATGCCAATATAGAATATGATATCTATAACTTGACTATCAGTGCGGGTTGCATAAATCTTATTGAATCGAATAAGGTAATAATATATCCTTTATCAATTTATCTATTGTACTAAAATCTTTGTAGTGAAAAGATTAGGAAGCCTAAAAATGACGATGGATGGTTATGGACGACTATATATGGAAAAACTATAAAAATTGATGTATTTACCTTAAGACGAATTCTAGAATGTTTATACGAAGGTATAAACTTAGAAGAAATTCTCGATTACAGTGTGCTACCCAGAAACGAAGTAGCTCATCAACTTTTGGAAGATGAAATGCCCCAACGGAGGTCAATCTATCTTCGACCAAGAGCTTGTCTACTAACTAGAAAGATAATTAATCCCATTATTCCTAGATTAGGTAGTCATGAGCAAATTCATGAAAACGAGCATAAAGCATTATATGCTCAACTTCCTGTCAATTGGGAAAATTCATACATGATCAAATAAAAAGTTTTTGGACTCAACACAAACGGACTATTCTCTATGCTCCATATATAATGAGAATATTAAGAGATTTAAACGTGTCTTCGTATATGTCATAATACGAAGAAATACCAGTCAGGGATAGTTGGAAGAGATTTGTGTCCTTCATGCAACTCCCAACACTTCCCCCTTCCATTTTTCCATTATAATGGAAACTCCGAAACCAACATCGATAAGAAAAAGGCCCGTATCTTCTTCTCAGCCTTCTACACCTCATTCTCCTTAGGAATACCATCCAATCCCGACATCTTAGAAGCCCGAACTTCCCTTAGTCACAATGAATCGGGTCGCGATGTAACTTTACAAAATCAGGGAATCATTACCAAAAATCAAAAGAAACTGGAGAAGAGAATGATTGGATTTCAACTCCTATGGCTAAGGTTGAAAAGACTTCAGAAAAGGTCATTTCCAAATTAGGAAAAATTATGAGAAAAGTTCGAGGTAGATCTACATCTTCATCTTCATCGCCATCTCCAACACCTCCTCCTCATCAACAAACACCACTATATCGTTCTCAACATTCCCCTCCTCAAACATCATAGAAAAATATAGGAAAAATAATTATGGTTTCGGAGGACGAAGAAGAAGGAGAGAGTGATAGGATTCTGAGGCCAAACCCGGATGCCGACCAGCCTTCATCTCTACAAGATTATATGGCGATGCAAGAATTGACTATACAAGAGAATGTGGAGGACACAGATCAAAATTATTGGCCCGGAGATTTTCAAACAAATCCATCATCATATTAGGTGTACTATGAGTACTATAGGGGCTTCTCTTATTCTTCTCAGTAAGCCATTTCTTTCCAAAACTCTTATGTGCTTCATTTGTTTTTTTTTTCCAGAACACTAGTTTGTATATTGTATTTGTTCTACATGCAACATGTCCAGGATCTTGACTATATTTTGCCAATGTTATCATGTTTGTGGTTATATTTTTTTTTTGATATTTTTTATGTAACTGTGATGTGATTTCAGTGTCTGTTTCGTATATCTGTAATATTCTTTTTGATAATGTCAAAGCAGGAGAAAACGATATGCATATATACAGTGGGAGATCACATACTTAGGTGGAGTAAAAATATAATTGTACATTATTAGTGATTGTATAGTTGTCATCATCAAAATGAAAGAGAATGTTAGAACCGCTATTCTTAGTTTCAATGACAATAACTATACAAACACACATATACAATATAAACATCATCAACATGCAGGTACATGCAACAAGATCATGTCTAGAAGACAAGCAAGAAGAGACTATTACTAGTAATGTTGTATTTAGTCTTAGATAAAATATGTAAAATCTCCTTGAGTGATTCACAAAACACAAATTCACGTTTTTGAATTATAACGAAACTTATTGAAGAAAACTGAATTCACAGACGTGTGTAGAAAACCACAGATGTTGACATTACATGGGAAAATCACTACTTATAATGACAGATGTCTATGATTTCCCACAGGCATCTGTGACGTAGTGGCTATTTTTATGAAAGGTTGCTTCCTTATACACTAAATTTACTCAAACATTGCAACTCTTTGAAAGGTAATGTGTAACGACCCATAAATTTTCGATGTTTAGATTTTGTTAATTTAATAATATTTTATGAGTTATATTGAAAGAAATAAAATGTTGTAGCTTAATAATGGAATAATAACTAAATTAAAGTGAAACAATGTTAATACAAGTTAATTATCAACAATCTTAATGAAATTCCAATTCATTGTATTTAAACATGCTATGCTTGGTTAAAAAAAATTAATAAGTAACAAATGTAAACATTTAATTATTGTATAAAATAGATAGTTAAGGGTAATTGAATAAGATCAGTATTGTATAAGGGATTATAATATGTGTTGTGTTAATGTGTGCATTGATTATAGTGGGATGTAAAAGGTAAAGAATAAATTTACAAATGTTACAAAATGTATAATGGTGATAACTATTGTTCGTTACCAATGTATTTAGTCAATAGCAATTATAGGTAATTAAACATTACCTTATGTAAGTAAAGATAATAATTGGAAATTTTTGAATGTAAAATCAATAGAAACGTTAATTATATGCCTAAACGGCAATTGATTTAATAAAAAAATATAAAAAAAATTGAAACCAATATAAATAAATGAATTGGAATATTAAGTGTGTATAAGTGACTAAATCTCAGCATAATGGAAATAAAATAGTTAACACAAATAAAAGATGAAATTAGAATTATATAGATGATTTGAACATTTGTTGTAATTAATGAACTTTTAAATGTAATTAAAAGTTAAGGGTAACAATGGTTATAAGTTACCTATTTATTTAGTTCATAAAATTTGTTTTACTTAATTTGTGCAATTAATGTAGATTAAATTGGTAATCAAAGAATGTTAATTCAATAGGATGTAACCAATGAAAATTTTAATCGTAATATGACTATTGATTTGAATAAAAATGGAAACATGTTTGATCAATTTATTGTAGTTTATATTATGATAAATGGATATATTGCAATTGAACGTAAATAAATTTTACATTAATATGGAATAAGACAATAATTGTAGTGTCAACATAATAAAAGGTATAGAAATGTAAACTTTATTTATAAGGCAATGATTTATGAAATAAAAAGATAGAAACCTATGTTAATAATTTCATAAGGTATTGTTGATTTAATAGTAGGAGTGTAAATCAAAAAGAATAAAAATGAATAAGTTTAGTAAAGGAGTAAACATATGTTTATTAGCTGAAAGATTGATTGTAGAGATGAGTAACTATTATTTAGTGAGAAATGTGTAATTACTATTTGTATCCAATAATGTAAATATGTTTAAGTTACTATTAGATAGGAAAAATTGTTTAATTCTCATTACATTCATTTAGTCCATTTTGAAACTTAATCAACTGAAATGAATGTAATTGAAAATTTCTAATTAATAGGAGAAAGAATACTAATTGTAAATTAATAGGTGTAATTAAAAGCAGCTTATGTTTTGTGAAAATAAGGAAAGTTTGATATAGTAAAAAGAACATTTACAACAAATAAATGAATGTTTCATTTATGAACGTAGGTCTAATTTCATTAAAATATAGAATAGAATGATTGATTTTAGAAAAAGAAATATGTGTTTATTTGAACCATGTTTTAGCTTACAGATTGATTAAAAGAATAGGAAAATAATATATTTCAGTAAGTTATTTATTACTCTTGTGTATAAACAATTTTTCTATTTTTTTTCATGCATTTTAGTTGTCTGTTTTAAAATTTAACTTTGTAAGTGATTGCAATTAATGTAGTTCAAATGTTTCAATTAAAAGGAAAGAAACGGTGATTGGAATTAATAGATTTAACAAAAAAAATTGCACGTTTTGTGTTTAACAAAATTTAATGCTAGTTTACTACATATATGTTTATACCTAAATTCAAACTTATGTTTTAGATCAAAATTTAATGCTAATTTATATTGAAATCTCATACGTTGTTAAATTAAATATTAATAGGAGATGGTAAAGGGGGTAAAATAGATTTACACTTGACTATTTCCTTTCCAATTAGACTTTATTAGATTTTTTTGCAACATAACTTACCTTTCCATCTTCACTTTTCTAATTTACTCTTACATTCATCGCCTCTATTTTCATACCTTTTATTTATGAATGTAAACTATAAGTGGCATAAAGACGTACATATATATTATACACCTGTTTATATTACCTTGTTTATGCTATCATATTCTGGAATGTATGTTAATGCATTCCTTGTAAAACAATCAATCGAAACGTTAACATGTTGTTTAATTTCCAATCTAATCATAAAGAGGGAGAAATGAAGATTTCTTAATGCTGCATATTCTTTTAATTTATGACACAAATTTGGGTGGGGAATTTATTTTCATTTATTGTGTGTTAATTAAATCTTTAAAAGATGTTAATTTCAGTATGTTTCGGGTTAACAAAATTTATTAAGTAAACGATTGTTTTGAAATTTGAATTCTAAAAGTTTGTTCATATTTACTTTATTTCTTTCCATTCATTTTCCAACTTCATTTTCTAAAACGTCATTTCATTTATTTGTAATTAATAGCGGTCTCTCTTTTCAAATCTCTTTGACCCTAAACCTAACTCTAGCGTTATAAATAAGATATGACGCAAATGAAACCACGGCCTCCATTCTAATCTTCTTCTTCTTTTTCCTTTTCTTTTTTCTCTTCAAATCTCCTTATTATCTCTCATTTTAATTTTTCCTTCCTCTTCAAATACTCTTCTTCTTCAAATTTTCTTCTATTTCAAACTTTCTTCTTTCTTTTCAAATCTAGATCTTCTCTTCCATTTTCAGTTCTTATTTTAATCCTTTTCTTTTTCAGTTCTTCTTTTTCAAATCTTTTTTTCCAAACCTTTTAAAAAAATACATACATTCATATAATAAGGAGGAAAATTAAAGTAAATCGAAATAAAAGGAAAATTATGGAACAAACCTAGAAATCAAGAAGAAGCATACGCGTTTTTCACGTGGGAAGAGTGGTTGTGGCACGGTATTTTATTTTTGTTTAATTTATTTTTGTAAATATCGATTTCAATTAGTTCTAATAATCATAACTCATACATACGAACTCCCTTTCACGCGCGGTTTTCTCCGCTAGGTTCGTATTGAGATCCCGAACACTTTGACGCTGGTTTGGACGAATTTGGAGACGGTCAAATTTTTGAGTTTAAATTGGATTTAAATTCAATTTAAATTCAAAAGGTGAGTGTTTTAACCCACTCACAACTTCTAATTTCCTATGTCTGTTAAATTGACTTAAGATATGAGTAGAAATTTATTTATGACTGTTTGGCATGTTTTATTCATCATCTCTGTTAAATTGCATTTGTTTAATTTACTTGTTAATTTATTATTGCATATAATTTGACAGTTAAAAATTTATTTAGTTGCATATAAACTGATAGTTTAACGATTATTAAATTTATTATTGAATATAAACTGTTAGTTAATATCTGTTATTTATTACCTGTATATCTTATATGCTCTATATTGATGTTTGTTCAAATTGGATGATGATTGAAATAAATGGTTGACGAATGATGTTTGGTAAATGGATGGTGTATTCTATATTATATAAACTGCAAGTTGTTATGCATTTTTATTTCATTCGGGATTGCGGTTTGAAATGATATATAACCGTAATTTTTATTTTTAAATTGCGGATTGAAATGATAAATATCTGTATCACTTGTCCATAGGGCAGAAAATTTTATACAGGCACCGCGGTATATATATATAAAAATATTTTTGAAATGATTTTTCTGTGGTTTGGATAGGATACGGTTTAATAAATATTTAATTGTAATATTTTAAAATTCTTATTTTATATATACACACATATAGTTAAATTATTAAATTTAAGCTATGTATACTTTGTTAAATAAACTAAATAAGCTGAATAATGGATTTTAATGATTTAAATCAATCTAGATTGGAAGGTAAATTAAAATTTTAATTTGGAATTGAGCGTATTTAAGAATTTAACTATATAAGTGATGTAACTTATTGAAACTTGGAAATTTTAAAGGTATGATATTTATAACTAGAGTTAATGAATAATTCTAGTATTAATAAAATGGAAGAAAATTTTTAGTGTTAATAAATTTAGTTTATTTTTAACGGTTATGGATTTATCATGTAAACCTTTCAAACTAAATAATAGGAAAATGAATTGTTGATTTGAAATTTCCAACCTTAGTTTGAAATTCATTAAATACTCAAAGTTTGAAAATATTGAAATCGAAGTGTTTTATTCAAACTGAAAAAGAATCTAAAAGTTATGGGCTTAGACTGAATTTAAAGTGAATAAAATTGTGAAGGTGTGGAAATTATTTACTTTTAAAGTAATTTTAAATTCAAACTATTTTATTTTATATACTCTTTGAATATCCAAACCATTCAAGTTTTAGAAATTATGGTTTTAAAGCTATGATTTTCGAAGTATTACGTTTTGAAAGTTATAATTCAAATGTTTGGTTTCCAGATATTATAAATTTTAAAGCAGTATGATTTTTGAAAAAGAAATATATTTGAAATAAAAATGATATTATTGATTGGGTTTTATAAAAAAATAATATCAAAATGAGTTGTTTTGGAAATGGAAATGATATCGGATTTATGGGTTTTGTAATGGATAATTTTATTTTGGTTTTAAAGTATAAACTATTTTTAAAGACCGCGGTGTTATAATAACGTTTGGTTGTTGAAGAGACTGGGATCGGAAGTTGTCACACTCTCTACCAACCCCGAAAACCACTTTAACAACCGTGTACGCGGTGGAGATTCCAGAATGATGTAGGATGGTGGCGGCGTTTCCTTTGAGGTAAATACGTGGACCCGACTCCCATGAGTTGGCATAAGGTGGCTAAAAAAGGAGCGATTCTCGGTCCAATGAGGTCATTCCTCTGATCGAACGCACTCCTTCGATATTATACTCTGACTTTTGGATTAATTCGGTGGCCACTTTTGATTTTTGATTTGGGGTGTTGTTCGAGGTGGGCGGTAGCTGCGCGCTGCGCGTTTCCACCAGCCCGGATAGCAATTGGTATATCTACCCTGGCATTGCCTAGTTGTGCCGTGTCACCTACCCTATCGCGCCTTGTACGAGTTTGGATTTCTCCCGTAGCCCGTGTGGTATCCTCTGGTGGCTTCCCGATCAGGAGGGACTATGATATTGGATGAACTACTGGGACTATTACGTGTTAAGGGCTATAGGGGTAACCCCTTAATGCTAAGAAAAAAGTAAGTTTATTTTACAATTAGACACTATTATAATAGCGAAATATACTACATAGTAAATAGTTTAACGGATCCTTAGGAGATGTAAATTCCTAGCATCTCTTGAGTTACTGCACTCATATTTATTTCTGTTGATTTAACTCACATAAGATCTTTTAGTTCTGACTCGAGTGTTTTGTTTTCAATACGCTCGAGTCAGTCCGAGCGTTCAGGATTAGAAGATTTAGCTCTGGAGGACGAAGTCGAAGATTTATATTATTATTATTTATACTAGTGCACTACACACTGTTCTGCCGCATTATCATTGGTATGTGTAACTCTGATATGTATTATATAAATGGTTTTGAAAACAGATTTATAAACTGTATATTTGATTTTTATATTTTATCCTTCCGCTGTGAGATTCTGTTTCTTTTTATTTCTTCCTTGTTTTTCTTATTTTCCCCATAACAATGCGCCCTTCCGTATGGTTTGAATTGGCACGTGTGTCGATTTAAAGCGTGTGAAAAGGAGGGACGTTACATCTGGTATCAGAGCTTTGGTTTAGCGATAAATCTTAGCTTTGTGGGGTTTGACTCTTTACTAATAGGTTAGTAATACCCTACGGGAGTCGCTTAGTGTATATATATGAGAGAGCGTATTTGTTAGTGTTATAAGAAGGTTTTAATGTTGTGTTAATCTGTTCCGTTTTGTATTTATAAACTCTGGTTGATGCATGGGATGGTATGACATCAATAGGGATTTTTAAACACTTAATAAGACAGACCGACACAATATTTGTTTTTAATATAGGTGAATGAAATAATTTTGCCTATTATATTTTCTATATATATAAAATAAATTTTTATAAAGATTATATTTGGTTGCAATATATTGGTTGTTAGGAATAAAATTTATAAATAATAGGTAAAATAAGATTGAAAATAAAATCAGTGAAAATTTGGAAATTTTAGAACTTAAGTCCGGGATTTTGAAAAATTGCTTTCAAAGGATTTAGAAATATTTTCTGATATAAATATTTCAATATAATTTGAAAGTATGGTTTTAAAGAAATTCTGGAAAGAAAAAAAGTTGTACACCCCTCTATATCGCTGGAAAATAATTTTGGTGATGAGTGCACGCATCATCGACATTCATTTTCGAGTTTCGAAGTGGGAAGGCTATTGTAGTAGTTTTACTACGGATTTATTTTGATAAACAAAAGTGAATTTTAAATTTCTTTAAATATACTTGGATATAGATAAGTTGTAAGTATATATTTATCTATTATTTTAAAATGATTTGAAATTTAACCCGGTATTTAGTTCTTCAGTTTCCGTTAATCAATAGTTTTAATTTTTTGTAGGAAATGGGTTGTAACTAATTTATAAATTGGAAACTTTAATTGAAATAAGAGATAAATGCTAAGTTATAAATAAAATTTAAATAAAGTTGAAATTGTAATTTATAAACCAAAGATGTAATTATTGAACATTTAATTTAAATTAAAAGATGAGGTAAATCTTATACAAGTTTCATTTGCATTTCTTAAAAACATATATATATATATATATATATATATATAACTTACCATCTATAAAAAGTTAAAATGTTATAAGAAATTTAAACAGAATATTATGCAAGTAATAAATTTGAAGTAATGGAGTATTCAATAAAATTCTTTAATATATAAGGATTGATGTTGTTATTGTATAGACTTAAGTTATAATGAAGATCTTACTATAATAAAATATGATAGAGATAAATGTTGTAAGTAAGTAATTATAGACTTAAGTATATGATGAAGTTAGTTATTTTTAAAATAAGTAGAAAGATGAATACTGTAAATAAGTGAAATTAAGCAATAAATAAATGAATGTAATGCAAATAAAAGAAATTTGCATATATGGATAAATGAAAACTGTAAGAAATAAAATGTAAAATAAAAAGATAAACCATTATATGAATGAATGGTTGATGCGTATTGATTTTTTTGGGATGGTTGTATGCTTGTTGCAAGTGATGGTTGATTGATTTGTTTGTTGATTATTTGAAACAGCTTTAAATATTTCATTTTATATAATTGTTAACCTTTTGGATTATATAAGTGAAATACAGGTTATGCAAGCAATTGCTATTGCTTTTGGTTTCATAATTAAGCGTAAATTGCCTGAAAAATAGGTACGTTTTTGGATTACAGTTTATAGCGCTATTATATTGTTTCCCGTGTTGGGATATATATTATTTTGAAAATATTTGTTATATTGATATTATATTTTCTCCCGAGCCTCTCCGTACAAAGGAGACTCTACCGAATTTTTTCGTAAATTTTGGACTTAGAAATTTTTTTGAAAATGATTTCCAAACTTTATTTATTTAAGTATAAAAGATTTAATGGGTATAGAATGGGTATATTTTATTTAAAGTAATAAAATTTGTAAATTATTTGTTTATAAAGTTAATATTTTGAATAAGACGTATTGTTTATTTAATTCTTCTTTTCCCTTCTTTTCCTTTTCGAGGACGAAAAGTTTTGAGTAGGGGAGAGTGTAACGACCCATAAATTTTCGATGTTTAAATTTTGTTAATTTAATAATATTTTATGAGTTAAGATTGAAAGAAATAAGAATGTTGTAATTTAATAATGGAATAATAACTTAATTAAAGTGAAACAATGTTAATACACGTTAATTATCAACAATCTTAATGAAATTCCAATTCATTGTATTTAAACATAATATGCTTGGTTAAAAAAGAAATTAATAAGTAGAAAATGTAAACATTTAATTATTGTATAAAATAGATAGTTAAGGGTAATTGAATAAGATCAGTATTGTATAAGGGATTACAATATGTGTTGTGTTAATGTGTGCATTGATTATAGTGGGATGTAAAAGGTAAAGAATAAATTTACAAATGTTATAAAATGTATAATGGTGATAACTATTGTTCGTTACCAATGTATTTAATCAATAGCAATTAAAGGTAATTAAACATTACCTTATGTAAGTAAAGATAATACCTGAAAAATTTTGAATGTAAAATCAATAGAAACGTTAATTATATGCCTAAATGTCAATTGATTTAATAAAAATAATTTTTTTTTTTTGAAACCAATATAAATAAATGAATTGGAATATTAAGTGTGTATAAGTGGCTAAATCTCAGCATAATGGAAATAAAATAGTTAACACAAATAAAAGATGAAATTAGAATTATATAGATGATTTGAACATTTGTTGTAATTAATGAACTTTTAAATGTAATTAAAAGTTAAGGGTAACAATGGTTATAAGTTACCTATTTATTTAGTTCATTAAATTTGTCGTACTTAATTTGCGCAATTAATGTAGATTAAATTGGTAATCAAAGAATGTTAATTCAATAGGATGTAACCAATGAAAATTTTAATCATAATATGACTATTGATTTGAATAAAAATGGAAATCATGTTTGATCAATTTATTGTAGTTTATATTATTATAAATGGATATATTGCAATTGAACGTAAATAAATTTTACATTAATATGTAATAAGACAATAATTGTAGTGTCAACATAATAAAAGGTATAGAAATGTAAACTTTATTTACAAGGCAATGATTTATGAAATAAAAAGATACAAACCTATGTTAATAATTTCATAAAGTATTGTTGATTTAATAGTAGGAGTGTAAATCAAAAAGAATAAAAAGGAATAAGTTTAGTAAAGGAGTAAACATATGTTTATTAGCTGAAAGATTGATTGTAGAGATGAGTAACTATTATTTAGTGAGAAATGTGTAATTACTATTTGTATCCAATAATGTAAATATGTTTAAGTTACTATTAGATAGGAAAAATTGTTTAATTCTCATTAAAATAGTCCATTTTGAAACTTAATCAACTGAAATGAATGTAATTGAAAATTTCTAATTAATAGGAGAAAGAATACTAATTGTAAATTAATAGGTGTAATTAAAAGCAGCTTATGTTTTGTGAAAATAAGGAAAGTTTGATTTAATAAAAAGAACATTTACATCAAATAAATGAATGTTTAATTTATGAATGTAGGTCTAATTTCATTAAAATATAGAATAGAATGATTGATTTTAAAAAAAGAAATATATGTTTATTTGAACCGTGTTTTAGCTTACAGATTGATTACAAGAATAGGAAAATAATATATTTCAGTAAGTTATTTATTACTCTTGTGTATAAACAATTTTTCTATTTTTTTTTCATGCATTTTAGTTGTCTGTTTTAAAATTTAACTTTGTAAGTGATTGCAATTAATGTAGTTCAAATGTTTCAATTAAAAGGAAAGAAACGGTGAGTGGAATTAATAGATTTAACAAAAAAACTGCACGTTTTGCGTTTAACAAAATTTAATGCTAGTTTACTACATATATGTTTATACCTAAATTCAAACTTATGTTTTAGATCAAAATTTAATGCTAGTTTATATTGAAATCTCATACGTTGTTAAATTAAACATTAATAGGAAATGATAAAGTGGGTAAAATAGATTTACACTTGACTATCTCCTTTCCAATTAGACTTTATTAGATTTTTTTGCAACATAACTTACCTTTCCATCTTCACTTTTCTAATTTACTCTTACGTTCATCGCCTCTATTTTCATACCTTTTATTTATGAATGTAAACTATAAGTGGCGATAAAGATGATAGTTTAATTTACTTGTTAATTTATTATTGCATATAATTTGACAGTTAAAAATTTATTTAGTTGCATATAAACTGATAGTTTAACGGTTATTAAATTTATTATTGAATATATACTGTTAGTTAATATCTGTTATTTATTACCTGTATATCTTGTATGCTCTATATTGATGTTTGTTCAAATTGGATGATGATTGAAATAAATGGTTGATGAATGATGTTTGGTAAATGGATGGTGTATTCTATATTATATAAACTGCAAGTTGTTATGCATTTCCATTTCATTCGGGATTGCGGTTTGAAATGATATATAACCGTAATTTTTTTTTAAATTGCGGATTGAAATGATAAATATCCGTATCACTTGTCCATAGGGCAGAAAATTTTATACAGGCACCGCGGTATATATATATAAAAATATTTTTGAAATGATTTTTCTGTGGTTTGGATAGGATACGGTTTAATAAATATTTAATTTTAATATTTTAAAAATCTTATTTTATATATACACACATATAGTTAAATTATTAAATTTAAGCTATGTATAATTTGTTAAATAAACTAAATAAGCTGAATAATGGAGTTTTAATGATTTAATCAATCTAGATTGGAAGGTAAATTAAAAATTTAATTTGGAATTGAGCGTATTTAAGAATTTAACTATATAAGTGATGTAACTTATTGAAACTTGGAAATTTTAAAGGTATGATATTTATAACTGGATTTAATGAATAATTCTAGTATAAATAAAATGGAAGAAAATTTTTAGTGTTAATAAATTTAGTTTATTTTTAACGGTTATGAATTTATCATGTAAACCTTTCAAAATAAATAATAGGAAAATGAATTGTTGATTTGAAATTCCCAACCTTAGTTTGAAATTCATTAAGTACTCAAAGTTTGAAAATATTGAAATTGAAGTGTTTTATTCAAATTGAAAGAGAATCTAAAAGTTATGGGCTTAGACTGAATTAAAGTGAATAAAATTGTGAAGGTGTGGAAATTATTTACTTTTAAAGTAATTTTAAATTCAAACTATTTTATTTTATATACTGTTTGAATATCCAAACCATTCAAGTTTTAGAAGTTATGGTTTTAAAGCTATGATTTTCGAAGTATTACGTTTTGAAAGTTATAATTCAAATGTTTGGTTTCCAGATATTATAAATTTCAAAGCAATATGATTTTTGAAAAAGAAATATATTTGAAATAAAAATGATATTATTGATTAGGTCTTATAAAAAAAATATCAAAATGAGTTGTTTGGGAAATAGAAATGATATCGAATTTATGGGTTTTGTAATGGATAATTTTATTCTGGTTTTAAAGTATAAACTATTTTTAAAGACCGTGGTATTATAATAACGTTTGGTTGTTGAAGAGACCAGGATCGAAAGTTCTCATACTCTGTGCCAACCCCGAAAACCACTTTAACAACCGTGTACGCGGTGGAGATTCCAGAATGAAGTAGGATGGTGGCGGCGTTTCCTTTGAGGTAAATACGTGGACCCGACTCCCGTGAGTTGGCATAAGGTGGCTAAAACAGGAGCGATTCTCGGTCCAATGAGGTCACTCCTCTGATCGAACGCACTCCTTTGATATTATACTGTGACTTTTGGATTGATTCGGTGGTCACTTTTGATTTTTGATTTGGGGGTGTTGTTCGAGGTGGGCGGTAGCTGCGCGCTGCGCGTTTCCACCAGCCCGGATAGCAATTGGTATATTTACCCTGGCATTTCCTAGTTGTGCCGTGTCGCCTACCCTATCGCGCCTTGTACGAGTTTGGATTTCTCCCGTAGCCCGTGTGGTATCCTCTGGTGGCTTCCCGATCAGGAGGGACTATGATATTGGATGGAGTACTGGGACTACTACGTGTTAAGGGCTATATGGGTAACCCCTTAATGCTAAGAAAAAAGTAAGTTTATTTTACAATTAGTCACTATTATAATAGCGAAATATACTACATAGTAAATAGTTTAACTGATCCTTAGGAGATGTAAATCCCGAGCTTCTCTTGAGTTACTGCACTCATATTTATCTCTGTTGATTTAACTTACATAAGATTTTTTAGTTCTGACTCGAGTGTTTTGTTTTCAATACGCTCGGGTCAGTCCGAGCGTTCAGGATTGGAAGATTTAGCTCTGGAGGACGAAGTCGAAGATTTATATTATTATTATTTATACTAGTGCACTACACACTGTTGTTGCATTATCATTGGTATGTGTAACTCTGATATGTATTATATAAATGGTTTTGAAAACAGATTTATAAGCTGTATATTTGATTTTTATATTTTATCCTTCCGCTGTGAAATTCTGTTTCTTTTTATTTCTTCCTTGTTTTTCTTATTTACCCCATAACAATCCACCCTTCCGTATGGTTTGAATTGGCACGTGTGTCGATTTAAAGCGTGCGAAAAGGCGGGATGTTACATAATGGTTGATTCTCTTTGAGAAAGAACTATTGAATCTTATAAATAGCACTAAATGATTAAGGCTAATACTCTTATCTATATCTTACTTCTGTGCTTTCACTGATTCAATTTTCTCAATCGTTCAAATAACCAGAATTTATATTTGGTTATATTGCTTCCTAAAAATCAAAGTGCACATAAACAATATCACTCAAAGGAGATTATAGAAAGAATTTTATTGTACAGTCAATGTCCATGTTATTCAGAGCACATAATTGTCAATAAAATACTTTTATATTAAGCATGTTCCTCCGGGTGAAGTGAGGGTTTTTTGGTTAGTAAATACCGAAGGGGAGCTTCGGGACTGGACATAGGACGGGAGGCCTAAACCAGTATGAATCTCTGGTTTGCACATTTTTATACTTTACAATTTATTGTCTAATATAGCATTAGCTCATACACTTGCATATTATACACAAGTTAGACAATATACGATCCATTAGACTTTCAACTTGGGCTTTCCCTCTCCAACTAAAATATACAGACATATTTTGTATTTTGGTATTGCTTTGTCCGGAATATTACGAGTCTGCATCCAATACATTATGACGGTAGTGATGACAGTGTATATGAGCTCTAGCCTGCTAGTATTATATAGCAACTTACTTGTTCAACTTTCTAATTTTCCTTAAATGATATCAAATAGTCTTGTGCAATCCTTATTAATAATTTGTTTCATATTTAGAGGAAGACCTAAGTATTTAAATAGCAATTGAACCTCCTGAATTTTTAGAATCTGATGTATTTCCTCCTTCCATACACAATATTTGCTAAAATAAGCTTTGCCCTTACTTTCATTGATTTGTAGGCCTGTTGAATTTTCAAATGTATTTGCTACAGAGCTAGCACTATTAAGTCTGCATTGATAAATAGCAACAAATCATCAGCATACAATAAGTGTGTAATACTGGGCTTAATTATATTTGCTGGTTTTAAATTTCCACTTATTTGTTCTGGCTCCATTTGTAAAGATAGATATTCCAAAGCAATGGTACATAGGTAAGGAGAAAAAGGGTCGCCTTGTCTAATACTCTAATTACTATTTATAAAACCACACGGGGACCCATTTGTAAGAATAGAAAATGAAGCAGTGCCTCTGCATTCTTTAATTAAATTGCAGAATTTCTCATGAAACTCATTTTTCTCATCACATGTATAATGACCCAAAATGTTGTTCCATGGATTCTGAATATTTAATTAATTTTAAATATTGAATAATTTAGGTTTAAAGTTAAATAAATTAAATTATATTGATTATTAAAATATGTGAATTGAAAATTTTAATAATTGACTTATGATTTTAAATGATAGGATTCTGAACTAAATATTAATTAAATGAGGTTTTAAAGTTTACAACTTGAATTCAATTGCAGAGGCTATTTAATATATTTTAATTTGCGAAGTTAAGATATTTGAATGGTGATTTAAATATATGGATTTTTAATGTGAATATATATTTAGATGATTTAATGGTCTAATTTAACTTCTTCAGTTAATAAATAAGGATGGTGAATTTATTCTATAAATTTATTTGCAGCAATAAACAGTTCGAATAAATAATCACATATTTTAATTTCAATATAACGACTCAATTTTTGTTTAAGTATATTTCTAATTTATTTTATTTTTCCATAATTTTAAATTAAAAATTATTAAATTTTCATTTGATTGTTTCTCACCAAACGGGTGTGTTTTCGTGATTTTCAAAATCTAATAGTTAGTATATATTATTATTATTCTGAGATCGCATCACTGCTCTGAGCGTGGCCGTATTTTTGTTTTATCGTTCGGATTTCACACATAAATAAAGATATGTACGGCGCAATGCCGGAAACTTCAATTTAAACTAAAGTCCACACTTAACAATTTCTATCAGAACACATTTTCTCCTATCTCGTATTCCTTTATTTATTTCATGTAGACTAAAAAGAAGGAAATTTCATTTTTCTTTAAATATTGAAATCATATCAAAGAAAATCATAAAGATTATAAAGCTTGGATTTTGATCTTGTACTGGGGAGATTTAACTTTTGGCTGAGTATTAGAGGGTGCGGCTTTGAGTTCGACGATGAAGCTGTCATGTATAGAGAACTAGGGATCCACCTAGTAGTTTTGAGCGTCTATTGGCGAATTGGGGATTGTCGTTGCATTCCCCTTGTCAAATAGCACCTACCTTCATTTTTGCAACTTGTCGGATGGTCATGGTGTGCCACGTCCACTATACGGAGGGGCAGTGAAGCAGATATCGTGATTTAGTAGGGTTGACCGCGTGTGTCATTTTTGGTGTAGGGAGGTGGAGATGCGAGGAGAAGATGGTCGGAAGTGGTTTCATGCCAAATCATTGAGAGACGGAGGAGCTGTAGATGCGGGAAGATGTGGCGATAGAGGAGTAAGTTTCAGGAAAAGCAACAGGAAGTTTGGATGAGGAAGATCATTAGCGCGGGGGGAGGGGGGCGGTGGGATTATGGTTTAAAAACGTAATTAAGTATTAATTATATTATTTAATTCACAAAGCTTATAATATCAATAACTTGCTCACACGGGGTCTAATTGAGACGAAATTTTTTGTGTTGCGCTCGTAACGACGTAAGCTTCACGGTGGAACTAGTTTAGTTAAATTTGGAGCAAGTGGAAATTTGTGCTTCGATTTTAGTTCAAATCGGCATGCTTAGGCACCAACTGGAATTTAATGAGTATAATTCACCTCTTTGGTTAAATCAGTATGTTATAGTAGATAAAATTTACTGTTTGCGTTTGGTTGAAATTATTGGTTTTTTGGTTAAACATTCGCATTTACAAGCGATTATTATTTAAATTTAAATACAAGAATATTACTGAGGAATCTGGATTTCTTACTACAATGATTTAAAATTTCCAGTTATATATGTTAATTCTATTCAGTTGTAACCATGTTATATAGATTTATTAATTGTTGAATCTTTATTGTTTAGCACTATTAGTTATGACATTGTGATAAGTTCAAAACTAAACCCCTATAGTGATAAAAGTCAGTAATAATATTGTTTAAGTACTTCGATAGTTATTGGCCTCAATTTGGTATTTTGAAAATACTATTAATTGTTGTTTATCTTGAAATTGGTTTTTGATTCGAGGAAAGATTTCAAATTATGATCATTGGGATTTCTGTAGTATTACATTTAAGAAGTTTTGAACTTCTCTATTTTACCCCTACCTTTTTATTTGCTTTTTATAAACCATTTAGAAATATTTTAAAGTTTTTAACTATCATTTAAGAATGATTTAAAGTTGTTTAACTACTGTTTAATAATGTTTAAAAGTTGTTTGTTTCTATTCAATATTGTTTTAAAGTTATTTATTGATATTTAAATATTGTAAAAAGCTATTTATTTAAATAATTGATATTGTTTGAAGATTATAATTATTTTTTACTAATAATATTTTGGAAATTAATTATTTGTTATAATAAGGTAAGATTAATTATTGATTATGATATTAATAATGTTTTGAAATTATTAATTGTTACATTACTAATATTTAAAAATTATCTATTATTACATTAATAATATTTTGACGCAAAATAATTATTTCATTAATGATGTTCTAGAAGAAATTGGCTGTGTAATTAATGTTTTCGAAAAGTTAATTTATTATTTATTTATGATTTAAAGTTAATTATTTATCGGGTAAATTGTATTTATAAATAAT
Source organism: Allium cepa (assembly GCA_030765085.1). Lineage (NCBI taxonomy): Eukaryota > Viridiplantae > Streptophyta > Magnoliopsida > Asparagales > Amaryllidaceae > Allium > Allium cepa. The sequence goes on from CM060932.1 coordinate 175,281,560, forward strand.
AAATTGATTTATAAAGGAATTTCATTTAATAAAGAGTTTATAAATGAAAGTGAAGTTTTGTATTTATAAAGGATTTTTATAAAGGCTTTATAGAGATTCGTATAAAGTGGTTTTTGAAAAGATTTTTTTTAAAGTTATTTTAGAAGGGATTTTTGTAAAGAAGTTCTAAAAAAGAATAAAGTTTTATAAATGGGTTTATAGATTTTTAAAAGGAGTTTTATAAATGTCTTATGGATTTATGAAAGAGTTTTATATTGTTTTAGAGATTTATGAAAGAGTTTTATAATTGATTTTTGAGATTTATGAAAGAGGAATTTAAAAAAGAACAAATTGTTTTCCATAAATGATCATTAAATAATTATACTGATATGGAAACATCTTTCCACACTCGATGCCAAATAGGAAATTTCTCTCAGTTTTTGTAAATATACTTATACCGTTGAGTTACGTATAAAAATACATTTTCTAAGTAGTGAAAGTGTAGTATTTTTGAGAATACACTTACGCCGTTGGGATAAGTATATAGATATTTTTTCGAGTATTGAAGGGAGTATAAAAGATTTGTGAATATATCTTTGTAAAAGTATTTTGATACAAGTATTTACTAAGCGATTTTAATTCACGGAAGGATTAACTAAAGAGATTTACGGCTGCTTATATGCTTAAAAAATGTTGGTTTCCCTATGAAAATAAATCCCCGATTTGATCGATGCTTTTTTCTTCATTTGATAGTTAAATAACCGACTATCAAACTTAGCAAGTTTTAAATTGTTATGGTTGGTTCGGAGAGACCGGGATCATATATATTATTTGGAAATTACTTCAAGCTGGCATAAACGTTTGAATTAAAACATCTTGAAGAAGTGGTTTTAAAGTGCAAGGGCCACTTGATACTAATCGTGAGGGTGATTCCAAAAATGGATGTAGTGGAGGCAGTGCTTTCGGTTTCGTTCAAACCTTGAACGAACTTGTATGGATGAATGCAGGCATTGTATTTCTACCTGTAAAGCAGTGTTAGCATTCCAAGTGAAATTGCTATCTAAAAGGTAAAATGTAGCCTCATCAACTGGTAAATGAATAAAGCAGAGGCATGTCGCAGAGCTATGTAGGTCGCTCTCATTAGACTATGGTCATTCCTTATCTAGAGTCAATATTCTTATATGCTTGTGGGCCAATTATGGTTGTTGATCAAAGAAAGGGGTGATCATATTCGGCGTTATCCAGTAAGGGATAGGGCCAGTCCCAGGTAGTAGAGGTGCAACGTGTTGTAGCCTCCTATACGTTTTATCTAAAGTTGTATGAATTCCATGGGTATAACCTTACCATTCATAGTTGAAATCCATTTTCCAATACGAGCCTTCGGACTTGATTGTACATATATTATGCTTTGAATTTAATTAATGTAACAATTTCAGCTATGATTCAATATTTATTTTAAACCACAGACATTATTGTAATATCATAGGATTTACTATAGAGATGTTTTATTATCGTAAGGTTAAAACTCATCCGTTTTTATATGCAGCGTGGTCTTACGAAATACCTAGAGATCTTTATAACGTTAAAATTCAATTGAGGTGTGTTTTCTCACACTGGTTTACCAGACCAATCCGCGTGTTATTTTATTATAATGCTTGGGTCATACTGAGCATATTTACAAATTCAGTTTGGATACTTGAGCTTCAAAAGACGCAGCTGTTGTATTCACATATATTTTATTTCTGCTGTATTAGTTGTTTATTTAATAGAAATTGTGAGGACATGCTGTTATAATTGTTCAGATAGTTGATTGATTAGTTGACCCTGATTGATATATGTATAATAAAGTTTAATTTTTCTTTTGTAAAGATCTATTGTATATATATGTTACTTGTCATGATGTGAGATTCTTTTCTTTCTTTTTCCTTAACAATCAGCCTTCCGGCACTTAGAATCTTGGCACGTGAATACTGTGGATGGTAGTGTCGACTTTTAAGGGTCGAAATGGCAAACCAATATGTATTATAAAATGCTTATACTATCAAAAGTTTTATTCAAATCAATTTTGCTGAATACTTTATTACATCCCTTATTAAAATTCCTTATCAATTCATTGATTTCAACTATATATCTTCCTGATATAAAAGTAGGCTGATTTTCAGATATCGAATATTTTTTTTTAAATTTATTCTATTACTTAGAATATTAGCAATAATTTTGCATACAAAATTACAACATGCTACTGGTCTTTAGTCAATCCATGAGGTACTTTTACCTTTGGGATTAGTGTAATAATAGTGTGATTTAGACTTTTCAGCAGCTTACCCATTGTGAAAAATTCATTCACTGCTTCATGTAATTTTACTTTAATTTTCTTTCAATATTTTTTACAAAACTTAGCCCCAAACCCATCTGGTCATGGACTTTTATCAATATTGGAGTTAGATACTCTTGTTTTGTTATCTTCTAAACAAACTAGAGCTAGAAGAATTTTTTCACTATTTTCATTAAGCAAATATATTGTGTCAATACTTGGAAAAACCTTCTTGCGAGAATCAAAGTTATAAAGATCAGTGATCTGTTTGATTGTACTTCTTTCCATTTGAGAAACATCATTTATAACACCAACATTATCATATAGCAATTTTCCTATGTCATTTTGGATTTTCTATTTGACATTTTGGCATAGAAAAACTTACCAAATTCATCGCCATTGGTAAGCCAATCAATTTTGGCTTTCTATCTCATGTTGATTGCTTGCACATGCAATCCTTTACTTAACTCATCTTGCCTTTTAATATTTTTATTAACCAAAGATTTGTTTGAGGTATCGAAGTCAATTATGTTTTGTAAAGACTCATAATCATTCCTTATTTGTCTAATGTCATTTTTATTCCAGATTTTCATATTTTCCTTGTATTTTAGGAATTCTACTAAATTTATATTGAGTAGAAACCTTATTTGCAATTGCTATATTATTTCTTACCGTTTCTACATAATTTACCTCCAATGTTTGTCCATTTACAAATCTAAATGGAGTATTTTTCCTAGTATTATATTTTATTGAAAGAGTTAATTGGATTAGGGTATGATTATAGGTCGCTTATGGTAAAGTTAGATGCTACAAATCAGAAAAATTATTTATAAATTTTTGATTCAATAAAACCCTATCTACAAATATCCCTATATTCCCCCGATTTTCATGTAAATTTATTGTCCACTATAATGGGTTCGATCATACTGTTTTAGGAAAAAATTGTTGAGCAATTCTAATTTTTTTAAAAGATATTGGTATTTCTCCATTATTTTCTAATGAATGTAAAACAAAATTGAAATCTACCACAATTATGCAAGGTTCTTTCATATTTTTATTTTAATTGCTCTAGAGTGCTCCACAGCAAAATTCTTTCTTTTTCATTATTAGAAGCATAAACAGTTGTGATTTCTAAAGAAAGTCCGCCCATATTTATAAATTTGCAACGTATAAATTGAAAATTTATAAAATGGTGGCTTGAAACCCATATATTTGGATCCTACATTACCATAATCCTTCCATTTATCCTCATATGATTGGTGTTTATAATACTCCATTCTCTTAGAGACCTAGACTGATATTTAAATTATCTACTTTATTCTCGAGTATACCAATTATATTTGGTTTATTTGTAAACAGTAAATTAGCTAAATCTAGCTTTCTTTCTAGGGAATTTAATCCCTAACAATCCAAGAAATGATCAACATTATAATATATACAAAAAAATAAAAATAAAAATAATAACATTCAAAAAATATAAAGGATACTAAATGGATATCTCTGGCATCTACATAGATAATCTGGTATTATTTTCCTCCAGACTTTATGTATCCTTGCTTACTTCCAAGAACTTAGAGTTCTTAATTCCTTTTCTTTTGAATTATTTTTTTATCTTTTACTTTGAAGTAATCCTCCTATCTTGGACTTTCATGATCTATTTTTCTTGGAAGTCATTTTGCACTTCATTCTCTTCACCGTTTTTGTTTATAATTTCCTTAAGGTCTTTATTTCTACTTTTTTTAATTTACTCTTGCTAATTAGGGAAGAGGAATTTGGTAAAAGTTTTATTGCTTTTTGAATTAAAATTTATGGAATGCTCTATTGAATGTATTTATCTACAACTTGCTTGCTTTGTGCTTCCATATCATCGGCATTTGTATTTCCTGAATCTACACCTATTTCCATATTTGTGCCTTTATTTTCTTTTGCAGTATCCTCAAATGGTGAGTGCTCTATGAACTGAGTGTCAGGAACCTCTTTGGACTGTTATATTTTTTATGCTTCATTATTTGTTGAGTCTTCTATTTCTTTCCCTTTAGTAGCATTCTATAAAGTGTTCTGCTGGTCACATGTTACCAGTTACTTTCTCTTGACCACTAAATTATGACGATGACTGATTTTGGGTATAATCCGTTTGCTCGAATTCTTCAAGATTTTGCATATTCGCATTCAAACTTTTAAAAACTGGCTTATTATTCATATTTCAAAGAAATGTATTTTACCTAGAATTTTCATTTGATTTGTTTTCATCATTTGTATTTGGCTCATGATTCTGCTGAGGGACAAAATCCTTTTCTTTATTAACCAATTTTCCATTAACTATTTCTTCCAAAACTTTCTTTATCGAGCAAATTTCAGTGGAATGTCCAAAACATGCATATATCATACTTCTTGGTGGATCCACTCATACTTAATTTTTTAAACAATATTTTCTCCATCATACATTGTAATGTAGGCTTCTTCAGGAAGTTCAGCATCCGCTTTTATTTCAACAAGATTTCTTGCAAAACTTAATCTAGTTTCTTTTTCTGTCAGTTCATCTAATTTTAAAGGAATTCTCACTACACTTGCAATTGCACTATAAGCCTCCCTACCCTATAATTTTAAACTTAATTTAGGGTGGCGAATCCAAACAGAAAGGGTATTTAACAAATCTCTATCAAAAGCTGTTTTCTTAGACCATTTTTTCAAGATAATCAATTTTCCATTTATAAAGTAAGACCCTCAATCGACTATTCTTTCACAATCACTAGCAATTGCAAATCTAATCATAAAGAATCCATTATTTCTAGTAAAGATTTCTAGCTTAATAGCAGGATTCCATGTTCTTTGCATGAAAGCTTTAAAATAATGATAATAAGGCCAATTTTCGAATATATAAGCTATAATTAAGCTACTCAATTTGGTGTTTATCATCCTACTTACACTTTCCTTCACTGCAAACCATTTCTTGTTACTTGTGGTAATAGGTGCAAGATACTCCAAATCAAAATTATGACTAAAGCTCCATTTTTCATCATATCGGCCAAAGAAGATGCCTTATATGGGAAAGACCCTTTACTGTTTTGGTTTTGCATGGCCTGATCTGAATCTAATCCCCCTATAATTTGAGCATTCTGATTTGATGGGGCTATTTTGGTTGTATTCTAAGAGTTATGATTCAATATGCAATTGTATTGATTGTTTCTTGCCGTTCTTAAATGTCGCATGCTATTGTTTTCATACTGAGTTCGATTCATGGTGATAACTTGGGCATGATTTGATTGATGATGGATATTTACCCTATTATAGTGGTTCCTTATAGTTTGAAACCCCGCACTCTCGATTTCTTATGGCTTCTCCTTTGGGTTAGTGGAAGTGAGAGGGTTAAGTGATGGAGGAGGATCGGTATTAATGGAGAAAGAGGCCTTGAATCTTTGATTCAAGAGAGAAAATTGTATTTTTTACTAAAACTTCAAAATACAAACACAATACTACATCTCTCTCCTAAATTTTCCTACTAGATGTATGATAAGCTGCCTAAGCTCATCAGCGTTGTCCATCGAACATCGGAGTAATCTGTAATCTACCTCCCTAGAATTTTGAATGTATGTGGATTTTCGTTCAAAAAATGATTTATCCTCCTGCGCACAGCCTTACTTTATCAATGACCTGAGTCATCTCCACATCATGTGAAAATTCCCATTGGGTTACACGTATGAGATGCATAAGTATATCAGCAGAGCACTGCAGATGTAAATAAGCTCGGGGAGTGCGAATGCTATTCTCGATAACATCATCTTTGAGAAAGTTGGCATACATCTAATTTTCGAACTAGACATCAAACGATGAAACCTCTGGAACTATTAACTTATAAGCGGTTCCAATGCAGCCTCAAATAACAAATTCGACTTCTTAAATTTTCAAGGTAATTTAATTTAGAATTTCTTGTACTTTTTAGCAACCATGTCCCACCACTCATCATCTCCTCCGATGGTGTCCTTTTCCACATTCCAGAAATCGCCTCCAGTCTGCAGCAATTGGTTCTAGCGATTCTAGTCATTCTTTAGGTTGTCAAACTTGTATCCTATCTGGGAATATAATCGACACTTATCTGTATGTGCTAAAGGCTAGGAATGGTAATGAGGCATGTGTCGTTTCCAAACTCGGTAGACCTGACCTTGTTTTGACATATCAAAACCGCCCTATTGGATCAACGGGGTGGGTAGACACATGACCCGGCTCAAAATAGACCAGTTCTAGGAGAGGGTTGGAGCTTTCTACCCCGCCCCAACCCGACCTGCATCAGTTAATTATAAAATTAATTTGGGCTAGTTCCAAAGTAAAAAAAATATGCGACCCATTATTTTAGCATATCCCTCTTCAGGCCTACGCCAAAAAGAATCCTCTTCTCTCACTCTCGTAACTTCATAACCAAACTCCCCTATATTTTCACTTAACTCTCTCTTCTCACTCTCATATAGTTTCTTCAATTAAAATTGATTATTATTCACATGAGAATTTGGATCTGCAAATATATTTGTAAGTTTGCTTTCTAATTCCATTATGTCGTTTTACCACTGCAGCCTAGTAATTTAGGGTTTTAAAGGGAAATTTAGATATTTGAGTTAGACCGTTAGTTATTAGTTCTTACTTCTTAGTAATAGTGGATCTTAATTACGAAGAAAACTTGTTTTATTTTGGTTAGTTTTTAAAGAATCAAAAATGCAGAGAATTGGATTATATGGACAAATAGTTTTTAAAGTTTGACAATACTATAGAATTAAACTTCTAAAAACAGTAGTTTTACAATATTCTTTTCTAAGATTTTAATTCTAATTTGTAATGCATCTTAAAACTCTTACTTAAGGTAATATGAAGCAAAATGTTTTTTCTAATGCAGACTCTTGATCTATAATCAATATTTCTCTAATTTAGCATCCCTAGTTTCATCAAACTAAAATATTTCAAATAAGAATTACTTTTTTTACATTCATTATATTACTGCCTGCAAAATCTAATGTAAACTTTTTCTAAAGCAAATTGTTCTTTATTTTTTGTTTATTTCATCAAACTAATGCAGACTCTTGATCTTGTTTATTACTTGCTGCCGCCGTAAGAGATTTCTCTTAGTATAGAGCAAGCATAACAGTTTTGAACTAGTCATCTCATCAATTAAATAACAGTGAAAAGAAAGCATCAAATTTTATTTTTTTGTTGTTGTTAATTTGATTATGAATACGTACATATGCGTGTATATGTATTGAAAAATTATTTATGGAAGATTTTGAAATCTATTTATTTTACATGTTTGCAAGAAAATGGAAACAAATAATGAAAGTCCAACTCACCTAACTTGGAAATTTCTACAACTGGTGGTTCTAGTTCCATTCAATCAAACGCAGTGTACTAAAACATTACAGATGCTGCAAACGAAAAAATGACATTGAATCCATTTATGGCAGTGAAAATAAAAAAGTTTGAAGGAAAGAATCTAAAGCTTGGAAACGTTTTGACCGTGTAATAATCAATGGTGAAAAGAAAGCAAGATGCAAGTATTGCAAAAAGGTTTATGTGGCTAGGCCTAATAATGGGACAACAAACCTTTTGAAGCTTAATAGAAAATGCCACGGAAAACCACAAGTAGATATGCGTCAATATGCATTGATAAATGCTAGAAGCTCTGGTAGAAAGGTGCATATTTCAAATTGTGTGTTCGATCAAGAGAGAGCAAGATCTGATCTTGCTCGGATGATTATAATGCGTGAGTACCCACTTTCGATTGTTGATCATATTGGATTCATTGACTTTTGTCAAAGTCTGTGTAACATTCCAAAAAAAATTTATCAATTTAAATTAGTAATATATTTAAACCTTTGGGATTTAATTTGAAAATAAATTGAAAAAAATTTCAAAATAAATAAAATGAGTGATAAATTATATATGAATAAAATTCCAATTTCTTTTGAGTTTAAAATTTTGAAATAATGAATGTTTTAAAAAGTCATTTGAATTTGAAATTTTATATATTTATATATGTATGTATATTGCATATATGAGTAGATTCGAGTATATATTAAAATTGAATTTAAATTGTGCAAGATAAGAATGAATATATAAATGGACATAAATGGTTATAATTCAAGTTGAATTGGAATTTGAATTTAAATTTAAAATAAATGTTTTAGAAAAATAAGTGGCATTTAAAATCATTAAGGTGTAATTTATATAATGTAAAGATTGGATAAAACAATTCTTTTTTTTACATTGTATATATATACACAAATGAATAAGGGGTATATTTATTAACTAAGGGAATTTGATATAAAAAAAATATTTAAAAATTCTTTTGTCTTTGTAAATTACAAGTGTTAAACATGCATAAGGGAGATGGAGTAAAATTAACAAGTGTTTAGATCTCATGATTATTTTTAACAAGTGGCATTCAATATAATTGATTGAATAAAATAATAAAATTTAAAAATCACAAAAACTTTTCAGCTTCCATTTTCAAATTATTTATCCCCTCAATAAATCTGAAAGAATAGTAAAAAGATTGAGCATCACAAATCTAAACATCAAAGGCAACAGTAAAAAAAAAGAAAAAAAAACTGCCAACTTTTCTTGAATTCAAAAGTTAAAAAATCTGAAGATCTTCTTGAACATCAAGCTGTAGTTTTTACATTCCATCTCTCAGGTAAACTTTAAACTTTATAGTTTAATGAATTTGTAGTTTCAAAATTAAGTGTTAACACAAACAAATTCCAACTGCAGATTAATGAAAACAAAGCTTCAGTTTTTGGCCAGGAACAATGCAAGGATTCTCTGTAATAATTAAGGAAAGTGAATTTCTTTTAAAAGTTTGAATTTGAAGTTGTTAATCAGTAATAAAGCAATAAATTAAGCAATTGTATTAATCAGTTGCAGGAAACAAATCAAGTTCAAAGACTAAATTTTATTTCTGGACTTTAAGCAGTAGATAAAAGCTTTCTCTGTTGTATAAAAAATTCAAACTGTAAGTTAAGCTTGGATCTTTGTTTGTTATTGATGAATTAAGTAAAAAAATACAACAAAGAATAACCAAAGATCTGTACGTACAAGTTGAAGATATAATTTCAAGATTAAAGTAGAAAATCCAGGCTTCGTCCTTTAATCTGAAACTGTTAGAAGCTTCTGTTTACACTTTGCAAGGTGAGTAAACTTTATGAATTTGGATTCTTTGTGTTGTTTGACTCAGGCTAGAGATTAAATTGCCAAGTATATACATGCATGTGAATATTGGTGTGATGTGGATGCATGTTTGATATGCAAACAGAGATGTCTCTGTTTATTTCCAGGTTTTAAGAAAAAAAAGAAACCCTGTCTAAAAAAAATCAATCTCCACTTCTCTGATTCACTTCAGGTTATAGTATCTGAAAGGAAGTTGTTAGTTTTTACATGATTCAACCCTTAAAAATAGTTTTAAGCAAATCAAAACGAAGAATTTCCTGAAAAATCAAAATTACAGGCAAAAATCAGAACCTGTTAGAAAATTGATCATCACAATCTTTGATTTTGATTATATCAATCGAAACGTTTTTACAGTTGTTGATTTTTGAAAGCAAAATCAGATTTCTTTTTTTTTAAGAACATATCCACTGAGAAATTGGGGTTGATCGGAAAAGTGGAATTTTGTCAAATTCTGATGAACTAAGAGTTTGTGGGCCTCGAGTTCGTCATCACAGCTAGCTTGAGGATTTGTAATCCTTAGAAAAATATAGGTTGGATTTTTAAATCATTATGTTGTTAATTTGAGATCGAATTAGGATTAAAAAACCCATGTCTGCTCGCATTTGAAATGATGGTGCTGCGTCTCGTTAGGTGATCGGACTTCCTGTCATTGGTGCCAATCGCGGCGCCTTGGCGAAGCCTTGATCAAGTTTTGGTGACCGCTGATGGCCAGAGGAGGTGGGCGAGGCCATTTTTCTGGTGATAGCCGTTGTGTTTATTTGGATCGAGATAACTCGATTTTGTTTTCGAGTTTAATCCAAGTTTTTTCGTGTTTGGGTAGCAAAAGGGGATCGATGGTGGTCTGCTAGTGGTAATCTTACAGCTGGAAGTGACAGCTTCAACGGTACACGTGCACGTGGTTGTCCTTTGTATCAGTGCTGATGGTTTGAGAAGAAATGGGGTGACTTGAAGCGAACATCGAGGGAAATTGTGTGGTAGCTTGAGTTTTAACTAGAGTGGAATGTTGGAGCACTGGGTAAAATAAAAATTTACTTAGAAAAAAAAAATCAAGTTTTGGAAATTTTAAGCATACGGGTGAATCTTGGTAAAACTCGAAGTAATGGGCATTTTTTCTCGAGGACGATTCGAGATGGCCTCGGGTTGGCCATGAAAACAGCTAATTCCAGTTTGAAATTTTCGAAAATATAAGGGCCTGTTTCGTTACCCATTTTCAAAGTATTTTTAGTTTTTAATTTTGCGAAATAATGAAAATTTGTTTGTTTTATCATTTTGTAAAATTCATTTTCGAAAATAGTCATTTTTCAAAATGGGCAAACTGTTTTTATTTGTTTTCTGATTTTTCGGCCCAGAATTAAAACCGTGAAAACCCAAAACTCAAACACATATCAAACGCGTTCTAAACCTTCCTTCTGATTTACGGCCGCTAATTATGAATTTAGGTCGTGAGCGAAATCTCCTTCTTCTGCGATTTTATCCCAAAATCATTCAAGATCAGGTAATTTCGATTTTTATTTCTTAGTTTTCTCGGTTGCCTCAAGCTTAGACTTAAGCACGAATGATTTGTTTATCGTTTGATTTATTTTCGTGAATTTGTGTTTTTCTAAATCAGGTAAATCAGCTCCGATTGAACAGGTAATTTTGTTCTCTGGTTATTTATCCGATAATCAAGCAATTAGGGTTTTTGCTAAGTTTCAACTAGAAGATGCTGCTTATGCTAACCCCGGCTTATCATGCGCTCCTAAAACAATATGGAAAATAATTTTTATATTAAAAAATGCTTAATTTAACATAAATAACTGTTGAGAATACACCTGTTGCCAAATATATAGTTTTAAGTTTAATGATTGTACCTAGGCATGGTATACGAGCTAAGACAAAAAAAAGTTATTTCAAGCTCAAATTACATAATCCGTGAGCTGAGGTAACTGCCACATTTACTTATGAATCTTGAGGAAGACCCAAGCCTTGCTTTGTTGGGGGTAATCGTATCATATTTGTCTTCTAAAGCTTGAGGAAACCACTATAAATACACATATTTTTCTAGCTGGAGGTGTTAGCATAGTGCCCATTGGAGGGCTTAAGCTATTTGATTTTTCTAGTTGGAGTGACCAAGGGGCATTAGAAATTATTCAGTTTCGAAAACTTCTTGAAATTTCTACATGAAATTATATATTATGCATAAAAAGTATATTTGATACAAAAGTTATGTTGAAAATTACAATAAACCTTTTGGTGCATTCACCTACAACGTCATATCACCACATTATATCACAACAGTGTGATCTACAGCATCATGAATTAACCAGGCTTGCTCAGTTGTTACCTTTGGATTACTACAATTTGTTGCATTGTTGTCTTCCTTCCTTTTTCCTTTTTCGTGTTGGTTAATTATTTGAATTAAGCATATATGCTTATGATTATTCCAGGAATTATTTATTCTTTTGGCAAATTAATCCAATTTTGCTTAATACTACTCTTTTTGACTAATTTATGGAAGCTGAAGCTCACATTTTTTGAACCTGATTAAGGTGGAAGGGAGTTTAATGGTCAAGAATTTAATTGAATTAATTCTATATCTGAAAGCATGTGCTGAGATGATTTGCGATGGATGAAAAAGAATAGTTATATAGATATAATATGAGATGGTGGTAAAGCAATTTAAACAGACTACTTTTAAGTATATTCCATCCAAATTATCATATTGGTCACTACTCTTTTTTTTTCCTTCAAACTGTGCTTTTAATTTGAGTTTAGCTACTCTTTTAATTAGATGAAAATGGTAATATAATGATACAATGATACAATGATATAATGATATATATAATCAGTAATACATCAGTTCAAATGAAACATAAGTACCAAGCACATACAATATACTAGTACTAAACAACCCATATAAATGATGATCTTTTGCATGCATTAAGTTGACTTTTACTATACCTGTTCTGCTTTTTACTATACCTATTCATCCCCTTCCTATTATTATGTGTTTGCTTGCTCTGTTCAGCCTTTTTTTTGTTCGAATGTGAGAAAAAAAATCAAAACTGCATTACCTTTTAACTATCATTTTTTAGCATAAGGTATTGTGGTTATGTTTGAGCTGTTGGTATTGAACTCTATTAATCAGCAATGCCCAGTCGCAGGTTTTAAGGTTTCTTTCTCATGTCACCAGTATGTTACTGTTTCTTCTCTATCACTTTATTAATCACCTGCTATTTTTAAAGCTTTTCTTGCATTGCCATCTACAAAAATAAAATAAAACTAAAAACTACCTATTCTAAAGCGCTTCAGCGAGACTAACAAAATGTTTTCATCAGCTAATGTGGAGACCAAAACAGCGAGCAAGACCTTTGTAAAGCCAAGTGACATTGAAAATCGCTTGGGAATAAGGTAGGTGTATAATGCAAATCAGTTGATTTATTACTTATACATGTAATGAAAACGTTTTTGTACTTTTCAGGCCATCATCCACAAATACAGGTAAAAGAAAAGTACTAGAGCATATGGGAAAGAAAACCGAGCATGCAGATAGTGCAAAAATGATTGAGCAAGATATTGTTAGTTCAGATGATGATTGCGTATATGCTCCTCAAAATAGATGATCATCTTTGGCAGTTAAAAGGTAATGCAGTTATGATTTTTTTTCCAACAATTAACAAACAATATCCCATGTATTCTGCACAACTATAAATTATGTTAAACTAGCAAGTCGTGTATCAATATAAGTTAGTAATGAACTCAAAACTATAACTACAGTAAATTTGTCATATGTTTTTTTAGGCTTTAATGACTTTCTTCACTTCATCAACAGAGTCAGAATAAAGTTCCTTGTGCTTTTTTTTCTTCTGGCAACCTATTACTGTTTAGTAGCTGCTTAACCATTGTTTGGTTATGAGCAGGATTGGCTGCCTTTATAATTCCTCTAACAACTATGAATACATTGCTACCTCTATCGTGATTCCCATTATTACTCTCAAACATTGTTTTTTCCTTCAATAATTGTTGCTAACACAAGATTTTAAAAATTATTTTATTTATTTTTCATTCGTTTCTAATAAAATCTGGTATAAGGATGATAATTCTTTTTGAACCTTCGCATAAACCTGGACTATTTGACTCATAAGAAAAATTATTAGTAAACACGGTTCAAATACAAATGGTTAATATAAATTTTATACAAAGTAACTGTCTGCTGGACCTAGTATCGTTTTTTATGAATCCGATGATGGCTCTAGTTTTGAGGATGATTCTGTATTTATGGATTATTATTATGAAGAGCGGTAATTTTTGATTCCAATAATGATATTTGATTACGTTTGTTAATGGTTGTATAATTTATAACTAACTTGTGAGTCAATAGTGGAAACTTTATCATGTTTGCATGTTTATCGCTTTCTAAGTAAATGATTTGTTTCAGTATTTGCTTTTATGACACTATTTCCATCACTGTATTACCCTTCATGCTGAAATAATAGATGTAATCAAGTATTCAAAAAGTTCGTGGTACTGATATATATATATATATATATATATATATATATATATATATATATTGACATACTTGTATATTTCTATTTGTCAGAAAAGAGAAGGCCTAGCATGAGGAAGAAGAGCTACTTAAACAAAACAAAGACTACTTGCCTATCAGATACATCAAAACTTTTTTTCTCATTCTGTAGTGATACAATTGATATGCCTTATCTATTTTGTAATGATTTTGATTTGAGATATGATTAATTTACAGTATGACATGAATTAGTCTCATTTCTATGGTTCACATACGAGTAGTGTCACTTTATGATTTTTTTCAGTTTCATGACATTTTTTGTTAGTCTTGTTAATTATCTCATCGCATTTCTGTTTTTAATGATTAAATTCTAATCAAATCTAAAATTGGCATTTTTGTTTTAAAATGACATTTTTGATTTTCAATTTAAAAACTATTTTTCAAAACTCTAGAACCAAATACATTTTTCAAAATGTTAAAAACACTCAAAATGAAAAATCGAAAATGAAGTTCAAAAATTAAAAACCAAAAACTAAAAATGAAAACAATCAAGGTCTAAGTTTAAACAATTTTCTGAATCCATTCTTTATAAAATAAGGATAGTTGTTAATGGAAGGTGAAGTAAATGATATTGAAATGTTTTTTTGAAATTAATGAAGTTCAAAGATATTTAAAATTTATATCTTTAAATAAAATTGTTTTACATTTAACTTGATAAAATTTGAGAAGTAAATCAAATATTCAAGTGTTAACTTAAAACCAAATTTATTTATAATGATTAAACAATTAATGATTTGTAATTACTTTATAATTGTTGTGATGAGTGATAAAATTGTTGATAGGTAAATATGTATATATGTCTTTTGTATTGTGTTGTTTTTGTCTGTGCATCATTTTCTTATTTGAGTTTCTCGTGTATTTGGTTAGTGGGCTTGCCCCATTAGAGGTAGGCAAGTCTGTACATAAGTATTTGGGGTTGTAATGTTTGTAACTAACTTTCAATTTCATTTTGAATATACTTCATTTTTCAGTTTATAACATGGTATCAAAGCGTCAAGATCTCAGAATTTAATTCGATCTCGAATTATTCTTTCCGATCCATTGTTCGATTATCTTAGATCATGATGAGCGAAAATAAGGTTACAATGGATGCAATGCGGTTGATGCCAAAGATCACTGATCATAAACTGAATAATTTGAATTATTTGAATTGGAGTAAAACTATTCGTCTTTGTCTTCGAAGTATAGATAAAGATCGACATCTTATTGAAGATCCACCAGATTTGAATTCAAAAGAAGATAAGCATCTATTGTGGTTGAGAGATGATGCTCGATTGTTTCTTCAAATTAGGAATTCTATTGATAGTGAGGTTATTGGATTAGTAAATAACTGCGAATTTGTGAAGGAACTCATGGAATACTTGGAATTTTTGTATTCAGGGAAAGGAAATTTAACTAGAATGTATGATGTTTGTAGATCATTTTATCGGAGAGAGAAACAGGAGAAAAATCTGATGAACTACTTTATGAATTTTAAAAAAACTTATGAGGAGCTTAATCTACTTCTTCCATTTATCCCAGATGTGAAGGTTCAATAGCAACAGAGAGAACAAATGGCTATTATGAGTTTTTTTAGCTAGATTACCATCTGAATTCGAATCAGCAAGATCACAGATTCTATCAGGATCTGATATCTTGTCACTTAAAGATGTTTTCAGTAGAATTCTTCGTACAGAAATTGTTCAGTAACCTAATGTAATGCCAGAAAGTGATTTGATTGGTAATAGTAGGATTAGTTCGTCTTGGAACAATCAAAAATCAAATTCACAGAGCTAAAATGCCAACCCATCAGGAAATAACTAGAGATCAAGTGTGCCTAGTCAGAACAAATTTTGTGCATACTACAAGAAACCTGGGCATACAAAATTCGAGTGTAGAAAATTGCAATACAAGAATTCAATATCTAGTAATTCACAGAATTCTACTAAGACAGTGTTGATGGCAGTTGAGGAGTATGATAAATATGCACAGTATTAAGAATCACTAAAGAAACATGCATCTGATCAGAATCATCACCATTAGTAACTACTGTTGCTAATTCAGAGAAACAATCATCAAAGTGGGTCATAGACTCTGGAGCTACTGATCATATGACAGGCAACTTCCATCTGATCTCAGAACCTTATTTAAATAAATCAAATCGTGTGGTAACTCTAGCTGATGGATCACAAACAAGAGTGTATGGAACTGGAAATGTGGACTCACATACTCAAATTCCATTAAAAACCGTATTGTATTTGCCAAATTTATCTTTCAACTTGATTTCAGTAAGTCAGATTACTCGTGATTACAATTATTGCATATCCTTCTTCCCTGACCATTGTGTGTTTTAGGACCTTACATCGAAGAAGATTATTGGTAAAGGTGAAGAGTCTGGTGGCTTATATATCCTGACTGATAAGACACCTAACCATATAGCTTGTTCAAGTGTAAATTTTGCTCTTAAAACTCATTTTCAGTTGGGTCATCCTTCATTGTCACTGCTCAAGATATTATATCCACGGTTTAATTCATTATCTACTTTGAATTGTGAGTCATGTCAATTTGCTAAACATCATCGTAGTAGTTCTTATTCTAGAATAAATAAAAGAGCTAAGTCTGTATTTGAATTGATTCATTCAGATGTTTGGGGACCTGCTACAGCTGTATCTAAACAAGGTTATCGATACTTTGTTACTTTTGTTGATGACTATTCTCGAGTAACATGGTTATTCTTAACGAAAAATAGATCAGAGTTATTTTCTATTTTCTGTACATTTTGTTCTGAGATCAATACACAATTCAATACCAATATTCGAATTCTAAGGATTGATAATGCCAAGGAATATTTATCTGAACAGTTCAATACATATATGGCTCAAAAAGGAATTTTACATGAGACTTCATATGTCGATACTCCATCACAGAATGGAGTAGCAGAGCGGAAAAATAGACATTTACTTGAGACTACAAGAGCACTACTATTTCAGGTGAAAGTTCCTAAAGTATTCTGGGCAGATGCAGTTTCTACTGCATGTTTTTTAATCAATAGGATGCCATCAACTGTACTGGAATACAAGGTACCATTTCAAGTATTGTTCCCAGATAAACATTTATATCCAATTAAGCCAAGAATTTTTGGTTGCACGTGCTATGTGAGAAATGTTAATTCTCAACTCACCAAACTAGATCCAAAATCTTTGAAATGCATCTTCGTTGGTTATTCCAGACTACAGAAGGGATATAAATGTTTCTGTCCCAGTCTTCAAAAATACTTGATATATATAGATGTTAGTTTTGTGGAAGATGAAGCATTTTTCTGTCTATCTATATCAACAAATAAAGAATGTATAGAGGATGATTTTTCTATTGCATCCTGTTGAAAATTCAGAAAATATTAATCGCCATATGGATTGTGAATCAAATCAAGAACCAGAAACTACTGATTTGATCATTGATCATGCAATAGCTCCACAGCCAGACCCAAGTTTGGATTTACCAATTTCTCTTAGAAAGGAGAGAAGAAAGTGTACATATCCAATCTCATCTTTTGTTTCATATGATTGTTTGTCACCAGAATCATATTTATTTGTTTCTGCACTTGACTCAGTTTCATTGCCTAAAACTGCAAGGAAGCAATGTCAAAACCAGAGTGGAAATATGCAATGCTAGAGGAAATTAATGCTTTAGACAAGAATAATACATGGGATCTAGTTAAATTACCAAAGGATAGAAAATTGATAGTACGTAAATGGGTTTATTCAGTCAAGTTAAATCCAGATGGATCAATTGCAAGGTTTAAAGCTCGATTAGTTGCTAAACGGCATGCTCAAAGGTATGGAACAGATTATGTGGAAACATTCTCACCAGTGGCCAAAATGACATCAATAAGATTGTTTATATCATTGCAGCAAAACATAACTGGAAATTACATCAACTTGATATTAAAAATGCATTTTTACATGGTGATCTAGTTGAAGAAATATATATGGAACAACCTCCTGGGTTTATTACTCATGGGGAGAATAGAAAGGTATGCAAATTAAAGAAGAGTTTGTATGGTTTAAAGCAGAGTCCACGTGCATGGTTTGGGAAGTTTAGTAAATCAATGGAAGAGTTTGGGATGTCACGGAGTAAATCTGATCATTCGGTACTTTTCAGAAATTCACAAGACAAGTCAATCTTGTTGGTTGTTTATGTAGATGACATTGTGATTACTGGAGATGATGAGCTAGGAATTGAGCTCTTAAAAAGTTTATTCATACACAGTTTTGTACAAAGGAGCTAGGGGAGTTGAGATAGTTCTTAGGGATTGAAGTAATGAGAAACAATGGAAGAATATATTTGTCATAGAGGAAGTATGTGTTAGACTTGCTAAAAGAAACTGGAAACTTGGGTGCAAAACCATCTTCAGTACCTATGATGGTTAATAATACTTTAAACAAAGATGGAGATAAGTTCAATGAGCCAGATAAATATAGGAGATTGGTTGGAAGACTTAATTACTTAGTAGTGACCAGGCCAAACATTGCATACTCGGTGAGTGTTGTAAGTCAGTATATGAGTGCACCAACTACTGATCATTGGAATGCACTAAAGCAGATCCTATGTTACTTGAAGGGAACAGTGGGTAAAGGAATTGTATATAAGAATAATGGACACAACAGAGTAGAAGGCTTTGTAGATGTAGATTGGGCTGGATCAAAGGAGGATAGGAGGTCTACTTCAGGTTTTGGTGTGTTTGTTGGAGGAAATGTGGTGTCATGGAAGAGTAAGAAACAGAGTGTTGTATCAAGATTAAGTGCTGAGTCAGAATATTGAGCTATGGCTGGTGCAGTATGTGAACTGATGTGGGTTAAGCATTTCATGACTGAACTGAAGCTTGCAATTGAAGTACCTTTGTTATTGTGGTGTGATAATCAAGATGCTATGCATATAGCTTCTAACCCAGTGTTTCATGAGAGAACTAAACATATAGAGGTTGATTGTCATTTTATAAGGGAAAAAGTGCAGCAGGGGCTAGTGGAAACTTGTTATGTAAGATCAGAGGAACAAGTGGCAGATATAATGACTAAAGCTCTTAATGGTGGTCAAATGAAGCTTCTGTGTAGCAAGTTGTGCATGGTAGATATATATGCTCCAACTTGAGGGGGAGTATTGTGATGAGTGATAAAATTGTTGATATGTAAATATGTATATATTTCTTTTGTATTATGTTGTTTGTCTGTGCATTTGTTTGTCTATGCATCATTTTCTTATTTGAGTTTCTCGTGTATTTGGTTAGTGGGCTTGGCCCATTAGAGGTAGGCAAGTCTGTACATAACTATTTGGGATTGTACTGTTTGTAACTAGCTTTCAATTTCATTATGAATAAACTTCATTTTTCAGTTTATAACAATAATTAATAATTAATTAATTAAAGAATAGTTAATTAATAAAAGTAATTAAAATTTAATTAGTTAACAATTAAGAATTAATAAATTAAGGTAATTAATTAAAGAACAATTAATTAATAAAGCCAATTAATATTTATTTAATTCATAGTTAAGAATAACTAATCACTGATTCAAAATAATTAATAAAGATGATTATGTGGTTAATTCACTTAAATCATTCACCATAATTGAAGATGATTGACCATTACCAAATGTTGTGCGCCGGATTGATATTCTGTTTGTGATTGTGGTATTGTGTGATGAGAATTACTTTGTGCTAAACTGTGATTCGTGATTTGTTTCTATATGTACGTGAAAACCCTTTTGCTCGTAAAATGCCATTTAAACTTCGATGCGACAGGGAGTCAGATTCCAGTTAGTTATCCGAAACCCACATCGAACCCTGAATGTGAATCCTTGTAATTGATACACCCACATGTTTTAAAATTGATCGCTTGCTATTCGGATTAGCCGGAAAAGGACCTTTGTGTCATATAACCCATTCCGAATAGTGATACGACGAAATGAATAGTATTTAAAGATGGTGGTGAAGACCGGGTGTCTTCGAAAATGATAGGATAACCTATCGAATGTATCTGCACTGAGTTGCTCCGGTATAGAGATCTCCACATGTGATGGGGAGTCCGATCAGAATTGTGGATGCCCGGATTTGCAAGGGCTTCTTCCTTTATTAGACAAAGTGGCTTCGATTCTGTTCGAACCCGGAACAGACTTGTATGGTTGTATGCCTGACACTACACCTTGAGATATAAAGCAGATTTCTTTCAAATACATATCTGTTGGTGGCGGAAAATTCATTCTCTTAGCTTAACACCCTTCTCTGAGACGTACGAGCTCAGAGGTTATGTAGTTGAAGGTTATCAGCGATATACTCCTAATTTGGTAGCGTGGCATGCTAAGTGCTGCTGTGTGTTGATGATCATTTGTGATCAAAGCATGGCTTTCGTGTAAAGCGTAGCTTTGTGGGCGAGGCCTCATCGGACCTCACACCCCGAAAATGATCGAAACAGGAAAGATGCGGCGAGGTTATGAGGGTCGCACCCTTTAGGGTATGTCATTCCCTTCTGGAAAAAGGTGGTATCATGGTATGGAGCCCAGATACTTTACCTATGTGGTTGCCGCAAACTCATTTACTGTGTGGTTTTTGCTTTGTGATTGAGGGCCCTCGGATAAAGGTCGCAAACAACCGGGGGGTGGCATACTCGAGTAGTAGTTACCTAGTTATAGAGGTAACCCGTCCTTGTGCTGGCAGAGTGTTGAGTATGTTCTAGGGACGTCCCTCCAGAGGCGTACCCATGTGGCATAGGAAGTTCCTTAGCCCGACCATTTGTTGGAAATCCAAAGAAACAATACAAGCTCTTTACTATTGCAATTTGTATAACCTGCCACCTCAGGTGGCAGCTATAGTAGGCATAGTATAATGGTACCTATGCTGGCTAAGATTTAATATTATATTTTAGAAATGTTTTCACACTATGCACTAGTAATAATATCAAAGAGTTTTTCTCGTATTAAGCATATTTGACTATCATAAGGGGAAATCTCCCTCAAGTGTGCGATTGCATTGTGTGTGTACCGGAAGGCCTTATGGTAGTTTCATTTTCCAAAAGCATGAACGGTTTTCTTTTAAAAATCTGTTTTATTTAAAGCAACTGTTTTTGTTTACTTATACCAGTCTCATGACTGACCCGGAGTTTATTGTTTCTTCCTAAACTAGGGTTCCCATAATATCCACACGGGCAGCCTAGTAATAGGTTTCCGTGTTTTGGTGCTAGTAGTATTTTGGAGTCTTTTTGGGTTTGGAGGCTATTGGTTTTTGGTGGCTTTTGTCTTGGAGATATTTTGAAAGCTTTTGGATCTCAAGGTGCTTAGTTTTGGATGTTCGCTGTCACTCTATTTCCTTGAAGACTTTTGGCATATGATCACTTATTGTTCTATTGTGATGTTCTGTTTGAAGTTGTGATATATGTGTAAGAATACTCTGATGTTGTAATGGGTATTATGATAATGTTGTATATGTGATGTAATGCATGATATTCATTTTTTTCCCTGTTTTATATTCATCTAATGTTGTTATAAGCTCCATCCGACAGGAGTTCGATGTTTGAATCTTTGGCAATCGAATACAAGTGAGGTATTTGGTGTCAATTTTCGAACATTGGATTTCGGGTCGTGACAGTTTGCAGCCTACATTTACACTTGTATCGAGAAACACGATAAAAGGTGATATTATAAAGATTTTTGATGTTAAGAAGGCTTTTCTAATTAAAATATTGGATAAAAATAAAAGTAGGATAACTATCACAAGTGATATGTGGACAGCTAGCAATCAAAAGAAGGGTTATATGGTAGTTACCGCTCATTTTATTGATGAATCAGGGGCCTTACAAAATCGAATCATGAAGTATATAAGAAAACTAATACTCCATTATCACTTAATATTTATTTTATATGTACTTTATATTAGCTATTGCATAAATATGCTATAGTTTTTTCTTGTATTCATAGATTCACATATGTACCATGCCCTCATACAAGTGATGTGTTAGCAAATTGTTTACTTACTTATTTCTTTGACTGAAACACTAAGAGAAAATTATCTACCATCAATCTAGATAATTGCTTAACTAATGACAAAGTAATGGATATTTTGAAGGATAAACTTCAAAAAAGTTCCCTTATGTTGAATGGTGATATGATATATATGAGATGTTTTGCTCATATCTTGAATTTGATTGTCCAAGATGGGTTAAGTGTCATAAATGAGCAAATAACAAAAATTTGTGATAGCGTGTCATTTTAGACTGCCACACCTAAATGGCTAGAAATATTTGAGATAGCCGCTAAACAATTAGAAATTTCTTGCTCTAAAAAGTTGATGCTTGATTGTAAGACTAAATGAAACTCAATTATGTAACGCTTGTTGTTGCTTTAGATAATAAAGATGTTTTCCCACATGTACAATAATGTGAAATACTTTGTAAACATTTTCCTGCTGATAGAGATTTGGATTTGGCTAAAGAAATTTGTAACGGGTTAAAGATTTTTTATAATGTGACCAAATTATTTTCGAGAACTTAATATCCCACCGCCAACTTTTATTTCCCTCAGATATGTGAAATCAAATTGGCTTTGTCCATATGGTTATTTGTTGATATTTTAGTTATTAGAGAAATGACAAGCAATATGGTTATTAAATTTGAGAAATATTAGAGCATGATTCATGGTATCATGATTATTGCAGCTGTTTTTGATCGTAGATATAAATTTGAACTATTGGAGTTTTATTGTGTTGATTATTTAGGTGAAAATGCGAATAATGAAATTGGCAAGATTCGAACACTTTGTTATAAATTGTTGAATGAGTCTGAGCAGAAAGAGAAAATGGTTTTAAGGTCTATTGAAAATGTTTCATCTTTATCCTCACACCCGCAAACAACACAACGGAGTTCCATAGAGGATGATTTGACGAGTCTTCAAAGGTTTGATGAATATTAAATAGAAAATATCCAAAGCAAACACTAAATCAGAGTTGGATCGATATTTGGAGGAGCCTATGCTGCCAATAAGTGATAGTTTTGACATTCTAGCTTGGTGGAAAACTACCAATATTAAAATCCTATAATACAAATGAATTATGCAATACTGATTTCGACTGTAGTATTTGAATCTGCTATTAGTACTGGTGGTCGACTTATTAGTCCTCATAGAAGTAGATTACATCCCACGATATTGGAGGCATTGATGTATTGTCAAAGTTGGTTAACTGTCGGCTCTTCTAAAGGTGGACTTATTTCAACCATGGATAACGATTTAAACAATAATAGTGTATTCATATGCATTTTCCTTAAGTTGACATGAATAAAGAAATTTTGAGTATGATTCGTTTTTTTTTGCTTATAGGATGGTCAAGGAGTTGGTCCAATATGATGTATTGGTTTGATTCTTATGTACATGCTCTCAAAAGCTATGTAATTTAATTTCTTGCTTTATATATTGATTGTGTTTTCATTTCCTTGATCTATTCTATGGTTTTAAAATGCATTTCTAGTTAATTTTTACTAACGATTCATAATGTTAACTTATTTTATCCTTTCTAAAATTTATCTACATTTGTTATAAGAAATAATAATCCTCTAGCCCAAGGAAACAATCCTGTATTCCTACTATTTAGATAAACGTTTAAAAAAATTTAGATTATGCACAACAGAAGGAGTAGCAATTTTTGGAGTACAAGACATTACAGTGCTTAAGGATAGTTCTTGCAAACGAAAATTAATTAATACTGAAAAATGATTCAACTCCATAAGTGAGGCCATCCCTTCGTTTATAACCCTGTATTGGTTTATTGTATCTATTCTCTCCACTAGTATGTTTTACCCAATCTAAAAAACAGTTTCATATAAACTAATATGATCATAATGTATTATGTTTTTTAAACATGTGAGCTTTAAAATTAAAAATATAATTATTATGTTATTACTTGTGGCTTTCTATTTGCTTTGCGTTAGTGTATATATGGACATGCATGCATATAAAATAGAAGAATACAAACTAAGTCTAAAAATCAGGTATATAATTATTACCAAAACGAAACCATGTATATAGCGATTGATTTATTAGTTGATTTCTATTTACGGGTATAACACATTTTTTCTTATGTGTGACCAGTGTTTGACCTAAAGCCAAGCTATAGGTTTTATATTTTGTCTAAAAAACATAGTTACATGCTTAATAGTAATTATCGAACATTAAAACAAACATAATAAGGAGATGAAAATTGGACTGTCTCTATTTATTGTATTGCATATAACTGGCTGATTATACGTTTTTTATCGTATAATTTAGTTGAAAATATAAGGTTTACTTTCTGATCCCTTTAGCATTGCATGCTTGGATAACTCTACGTTTTTTATCGTATAATTTAGTTGAAAATATAAGGTTTACTTTCTGATCCCTTTAGCATTGCACGTTTGGATAACTCTAAAATTTAGATAAAATATATTATTTAAAGTATCATATAATGGTAGAAAAATGAAGATGATAATCGATATAATCTGTTTTGTCATTCTACACGTTAGTCAATATTATGGTTACAAGTATCCATTTCGTCACTCTAAATTATTTCTAAATTTTCCAATAGTTAAAGTATCATATAATCTAAGTTTTTAGAGTTGAATATTACTATATTATGATGTTGTTAGAGTTAATTTTTGGTAATCTTGGAGTTAATTTTTGGAGTTTATCCATAGACACTGTAATGTCTCTGACAGTTAAAAAATGCAATTGTGTTGAAAAATAAAATGGTTGAACCATTTTCCAGTTCGAAATTTCCTTGTGATGTCTTCGTGCATTTGCATGTATTTGAGTTTTGCTTTGGTGCTTTCTGCTATTGGCAATTGACAGTTTCTAATTGTTGTGTGCTCTTGCTGTGATAAGATTTTGTTGTTGTAGTGTTACTGTGGTAAGATTTTGTCGTTGCAGTGTTGTTGTGATATATGTACTTATGTTCCTATGGTTTACATTTGTTTTATAGTTTCTAGTTTGTTGCTACTATAATAATTTTCCCCTGATGTAAGAATCTTTGCATGATTTGTTAGTTAAATGTATTATATTTCCACTTGAGTCATGAGTGATGCATTGATGTTGTAGTAAAATGAAGACAATATGTAGTGTATTTTTATTATTTTTCGTTATTGCAGATTATTTAAATTGTTTTGTATGGATTTCTCGTGTTTAATATATATTTATTAAGTGCGCTGATGTTATGGATTTTCATCGATGTGTATTTTTATATGCTGTGTTTTAACTCGACAATTGAAACAAAGCAAATCCTTGCTACAAGAACCGAGTCTAGGTTGGGGTGGGTCTAGCCATGACCCGTACGGATCATGGGTCAAGGCAAGAAATAAGACATGTGCTGAGTTTGTGGATCGGCTATGGGCTAAGGGTATAAATATATAGGATGGATCTTGGGCATGTAAAAAAATTCAACATTTGTATTTCCTAAATTTATGCCTATTTCCATATATATGGCTTCATTTGCTTTTGTAGTTTCCACAAATGGTGAGTACCATGTGTTAGAATTCCTAATGTAAATGAAATACACTTGTCCCACATCGCCTAATATACTAAGAAAGCTAAGTATATTAATAGCTTTTTAAAGAAGGTGTTGGGGCCTAGCGGAACCCAAATATATGCTTCGTTGTGAGGAGTGAGATCATGCATCTTCACTACACACGCGCGTGCGTCGCCGCCGTCCGTCCGACCGAAACGGGCCGGGCATGGCCGGGTTCGGGTCTAATATGATCCTAATTTCACTGCAAAACTGGGTCGGGTTTTTTAACAGTTGCAGGCTAATGAATAGACGCGACTGTTGATAAGCGGATGCGGGTTACTGAAGCGAGCGGGTGCGACCGGACTGAAGAAGAGGGCGCGGTCAAACGGATACGAGCAGGAGGCGGGTGCGACCCGTTAACAAACAGCAGCGGGTGCGACCCGTTGAGCAGACGCGACTGTTTGAAGGGATGCGGACGAAATTATAAATAGAAGAGAATCCTGATCACATTCTCATCCAATTCTAGTTCTAATTTCTTCTGCTTCTTCTTTTCCTCTCTGCTTCTCTAAATAATATATCATAGAGTTGACATACTCATCACTATCTCGTGCAGATTACGTCTGTTGTATCTTGGGAGAATTTTGAATAAAAATTCTTAAGGAAATTGTTACGACAAGCCTCAGACGAAAATTTCCTACGTAAACTGGTCAGATTCTACTCTATTCTTAATCTTTCCAGTTTCTACGTTGTGCTGTTTTTAACTAAACTACAACGTTGTTGTTGTAATTGTTTACAACATAACTTATAATTGCAAAATTATATAATACAGAATTCCAGCGTAGTGGAAATCTAATTTATAAACTTGTGCGACGGTTTATTGTAGCGTGCTATCTGTTTTAGTATACTAAAAATAAAACACTATGTGAATTGAGTGCCAGGAACCTCTTTCGACTGCTGTATTTTTGAAGCTTCATTATTGATTGAGTCTTCTGTTTCTTTCTTTTTGGTAGAATACTGAAAAGTGTTCTACTGGTCATGATGCACGTCCCCGTTACTTTCTCCTAACCATCAAATTCTGATGAAGCTTGATTTGGGTACTTCTTCAAGATTTTGCAAATTTGCATTCGAACTTTTAGAAAAAGCCTTATTTTTCACATTTCAAAGAACTGTATTTTCCCCAATAATGTAGTATCTTCTAAAACATTAAAATTTTCTTTGTTTTGCCCAGAATTTTCATTTGATTTGTTTTCATCATTTGTATTTGGCTCATGATTCTATTCAGAGATAGAATTATTTTCTTTATTAACCAATTTTTCATTAACTTTTTCTTTCGAACTTTCTTTGTTGGGCAAATTTTAGTAGAATGCCCAAAACATGCACAAATCATATATCTTAATGGTATCCACTCATACTCAATTTTCTAAACAATACTTTCTCCATCATACATTGTAATGTAGGCTACTTCGGGAAGTTCTACATCTACTTTTATTTCAATAAGGATTCTTGCAAAAATTTAATCTTGTTTCTTTTGTTGTCGGTTCAACTAATTTTAAAGGAATTCCCACTACACTTGCAATTGCACCAAAAGCTTCCCTATCCCATAATTTTAAACTTAATTCAGGAAGGCGATTCCAAACAGAGAGGATATTTAACAAGTATTTATCAAAAGCTATTTTGTTAGACCGTTTTTTCAAGGTAATCAATTTTCCATTTATAAAGTATCGCCCTCCATCGACTTTTCTTTCACAATTACCAACGGTTGCAAATCTAATTATGAAGAAACCATTATTTCTAGTAAAGTTTTCAAAACTATTCGTAGGATTCCATGTTTTTTTGCACAAAAGCTTTAGAATAATGATAATAAAGCCTAGCTATTTCCGAATATATAAGCTATCATTGAGCTACTCCATTTGAT
The DNA here is from genome assembly GCA_030765085.1 of Allium cepa. NCBI lineage: Eukaryota > Viridiplantae > Streptophyta > Magnoliopsida > Asparagales > Amaryllidaceae > Allium > Allium cepa. The sequence goes on from CM060932.1 coordinate 175,309,037, forward strand.
GTCTGTCCTCTTACTTACACCTTCCTTCGCTACAACTTTTTTCTTATTACTTATGGTAATAGGTGCAAGATACTCCAGATCAAAATTATGACCAAAACCTCCATTTTTCATCATATAGGTCCAAGAAGATGCCTTATGTGGAAAAGATCCTTTACTGTTTTGGTTTTAAATGGCCTTATTTGAATCTATTCCAGCTACAATTTGTGCATTCTGACTTAATGAGGCAATTCTGGTTGTATTTTGAGAATTCTGATTCAAGATGTAATTGTATTGATTGTTTCTTGCATTTCTTAAATGCCTTTTGCTATTGTTTTCTTATTGAGTTCGATTCATGGAGAAACCTTGGGCATGATTTGATTGACGATGGATCTTTACTCTGTTACATGGTTTCTTACAGTTTGGAACCTCTCGTTGTCGATTTCTCGTGGCTTCTCCTTCAGGTTAGTGGAAGTGAGAGGGTTAAGTGGTGGAGGAGGATCGAGAGTAATGGAGAAAGAGGCCTTGAATGTCTGATGAAGAGAGAGAATTTTATTTTTACTAGCAGTTCGAAATATGAATACAATAATACATCTCTCCTAAATTTTCCTATTAGATGTATCATAAGTTGCCTAAGCTTATCGGCCTTGTCCATCGAACCTCGGACCAATCTGTATTCTGCCTCCCTAGAGTTTTGAATGTACGTGGATTTCCATTCAAAAAATGAGTCATCCTCCTACCATACAAGCGTATGTCATCAATGGTCTATGTCATCTCCACGTCATGCGCAAAAGTTCCGCGTGGATGACATGTACGGGAAGCAAAAGTATATCAGTAGAGCAATGCGGATGTAAATAAGCTCGAGGAGTAAGAATGTTGTTCTTGATAGCATCGTCTTTGAGAAAGTCGGCATGCGTCTAATTGTCGAAATAGACATCGATTGATGAAATCCCCGGAACTATTAACCTGTAAGTGGGGGTTCGAATGCAGCCTCAAAATAACACATTCAACTTCTTAGATTTCTGAGGCGATCTAACATTAAAAATTTTTGTACTTTTTAGCAGTGTCCCACCACTCGTCATGTCCTTCGACGACGTCCTTTTTCACATTTCTGAAACCGCCTTCAGTCTGCAGCAATTGGTCTCATGGGTTCAAGTCATGCTTTAGGTTGTCGAACTTGTTTTTTATCTGAGAATATAATTGACACTTATCTGTGTGTTGAAAGCTTTGGTGATTTCGTCCCACCAATAGCCGATCTGACCTTTGTGAGGTCTGATATTGACAATGCAAATGTTGATAAAGGTCAATCTTCGTTTCTCATTTCAGTTTATAATGTAGCGAGTAGGCGAATCAAAAAATTAATGGATCAACATTTCTGAAAAGAAATTTAAAAAATTCGAGAAAATATAAAAGGTAGATATTAATACGTAAAACACAAGTTCGACGTTATTTACTATAAGTAAATGAACCGGAAGCAGCTAAAATAGGTAGGATTTCCGAATTTGAGGTGAGAGGAAGTGTGATTTGGTGAAATGAAATGGAGAGGTTACAAAGAATGAATAAAATTCCAATTGCATTCTTTAGTGATTCCGAAGGCAAAGCGGTTAAGAAGAATTCCTCGTCTGCACATACGGGAACAAAACAACAGATAAACCATTTGTAAGTAAACGCAGAAAACAAAATCATTTACTAACTACAACCGATAACAAGTAAAATAAAACAAAATTGAGATAAAGCCAAAAGGTTAGAGTTAGCAAATAGGCAGCTGCAATTGTGCATGATAGTTGTTGCAGACAGACACAGATATATCGGAGCATGCATGTCTGATCGAGTGTACACATAGCAACTCTGCTTAAGCGAAGATCACAAATCTGAAGCTTTTCACCAAGTCAAACCTCGACAGACAATACACAGCTACATTGGCTGTTAATGAACTCGATACTAATGTTTATATTATCTCGTGGGTTTTTGGCCGAATTAAACTCAAAATAATAGCATTGACAAGGAGCAATTTCTCATTGAATTTTCTGTTTTACGCATAACTTTGTTACCGTACCTCTATTCCATACAATTTTCCACAGTACCCAAGACGCTAAGTTCTCAGAACAACTATCGTTTTCTTCATCCAATAATCAGTAAACAGCACGCAACATTCAGCACACGTATGTAAATGATTTTTTCCAAGCCAAGATGCAATATGTCGGACATGTCCTTGTATTGTTCCTATCACAATGTCCCTCCTTGTTTCATAACAATACAAATCAAACATGGCTCCATGTTGTCTACACCTTAAGTGGTACTTATACTTACAAGTGTCCATTTTGTCAACCTGAAAGAGGAAAAATAGCAATACCAATATTTATAATTCACTCTCTCTCATACTTATAAGCTTCCCATTCAGTAACAAACCATTATCTAACTGTGAAAACAACGGACAAAGCTCGACATATAAATCCAAATCAAAATCTCAACCATAATTTCTATAATTTCAAGTAAAATACCTAAACATAGATGAGCAACCATATTAGCTAGATATTAAGTACTTACACCTGGTGATCCAAACAGCTCTTGTACACACACGCTCAGTTTTTATTTTTAATTACACTATTAATATTTTTTTTTCATCAATGTCTTTTTATTGACATTTCTGTCTCTGTACCTCGGCTTTCCTAACTACTGTCACTCAAAATTCATCAATGTCTTTTTTATCACACTATGTTATTTATTTTTTTCTAGTGGTGTCCCTAATCCAACTCAATCTTCGTATCTGTAGTTAAGACAGTATATGCTCACGTTTTTTTAAGCTAACATAATAATAAATAAATCAATCAAACAGTACTTCAAATCATATCATTACCATGTAAATTTTGTCTTCATAAATTAAAAAGTATGCTCTGAGCACGTAACACTAAGAACACCTCCAACGAGAAGGAATTCAACTGAATTATTCAGTGTTCACTTCCCAACAAAACAATTCGTAATGAATATTAAAAGGTAATATTCAGTTTTTCGTCCAGGAAACAAAATTGTAACTGAGCATCCATTTAATGGGTACTCAGTGTTAGACGTCCATTTAAATGACCCTCTAACACTAGGTGTCATTTAATGTGCGACCAAATTTATTAAAATAATTCAACACGACATAAGCTGAGATAATTAAATAATTTTTTAAGACTTATACGTTCATTTGATGGGCGTCTAACGTTAAACACCTAGCATCAAATGTTCATTATATGAGCGTCTGACTGTTCGGTTTTTTCCCCTTCAGTCTTGAACATTCAATATTCAAGGCTGAAGTTATTGACGATGTCATAAAAGCAACTCCAACAACAATCATTCAGGTCTCAGAATTCAAATTTTATGCCTTAATAGCCTACTTCATATTGAATATTGACTGAATTAATTAAAAAAAAAACAGACAATTTTATTTTTTCTTTTTCTTCCTCTGGCATTTCTATCTTTATAGAATTATTTCAAACGATTAAAATAAAAAGTGCTAATTCAAAACGATTTATTATTGTGCAAACAATAAATCCATCAAATTTTAGATGCTCTTTTATCATGGAGACAGAGCGGTTGATAGCTAGCCTTGCATCTTGGAGATAAACCGTGAATCATTTAAATAAAGCGACGAAGTACACAACTCAACCATTTAGTCAGATTCAACAATTTAAAAAGATTCCATCTGGCGCAAATGGCCACGATCGACGATTTTACTACAATAGTACTGCCAAACACAAACAGACCCTTAAGATTCGAGTGGCCGCAATTCAAAAGATGGAGGCATAAGATGCAATTTTGCATGACAATGAAAAATGTGGTCATCTTCTGACCACCGAAAAACCGCCGCAGTCTAATCCACCTGCCGAAACTGAGAGCAAGAAGAAGCAATCCTGGACCGAGCACGACTATCTGTGCAAAAATTTCATTCTAAATGGCATCTGCGATCCTACATGACCATTACAACGCAAAAGACAAATTGACTAAGGAGATCTAGAAGGCTCTGCAGAAGAAGTATGACACGCAGAAAGCTGGAGCAAAGAAATACATAGTCAGCCGCTATCTCAAATATCAGATGTCCGATGGCCGGTCAGTAGAGGTGCAATCTCATGAGCTTCATAAAATACCTCAGGAAATCATCTTCGAAGGCATGACTATTGACGAACAATTTTAAGTTATAATACTTATTGATAAATTGCCCCCCTAGTTGAAAAGAGTACAAAAATAAGCCTAGACATAAAATCAAAGAATTTTTACTTGAAAGTTTGATTACTGCTTCTAAATTGAGGAGAAATGCTGAAAAAGGAATACGAAAGAGGAAGTGCTAGTTGTTTTCAGCAATACTAAAAAAGCGCGTTTATGAAATCGAACCCCAAAAGTTTTAAGAAGCAAACTGTAAGCTTAATCAAAACCGCAACAAGAATGTGAACCTTCAAACAAACCATACTGCATGGAAGCAATAACCACCCTTAAAGAATGATTCTTGTTGGTTTATTTGTTATAACTGTAATAAACCAGGTCATATGACAAGAAAGTGTCGGAACAAGCCTCGTCCTGCTCCTCAAGTGGACCCGACTGAAGAGCAACTGCTAATTCTATGATTCAAGAGATCGATCTTATAAGGGGATCAGAAGGATTTTGGGTAAATACTGGCGCTACACGTCATTTCTACTATGACCGTGCTATGTTCAAAACATATACGAGAAAATACTGCTATGAGTCGTTTACATCTCTACTGTTGCTGGGTTTGAAAGTATTAAGCTAAAGTTTACCTTTGGAAAAACTGTCATACTAAAGACCATAATGCACGCTCCAGAGTTGAGAAAGAACATAATTTCAGATTATCTTCTTAATTGACTTTACTCAAACTATTTGGGCAAATTTGTACATCATTACTATGAATGGTATGTTTATGGGTAAGGGTTATGCTACCGAGAGAAATATAAGTTGAATGTTTTTTTTTTTGAAACCCAGGAGAACCCGGCAGGCCGGTAAACTTATGAGGAGGGTATAGTAAAGCCGTCCGCTGATCCAAGCCCCTATATCCTCGGGTAAATTTATATAGGATAGGAAAGCGCATGGTAGGAATCGAACCTGGGTCTTTTTAACAGAACTCAAGCATCCTTTCCACTGCGCCGCACGGCGGACTATATAAGTTGAATGTTGAAATCAATAAAATATCTCCTTCTGTTTATATGTTGTGTTCATTTAATATATGACATGCTAGACTCTGTCACGTTAACAAACGTATAATAAAAAATATTAATAATTCATAATTAATTCCTAATATGTCTTTAAAAGATTTTGAAAAATGTGATTTTTTTAGTCAAGCCAAAATTATAAAAACTCCACATAAATCTGTAATTAGAGAATATGTAACTTTAGCGTTGATTCATTCTAATACATGTGAACTAGATGGAACTTTGACTAGAAATGGACATCGCTATTTTATAACATTTATTGATGGCTGCTCTAATTTTACTTATGTATTCCTAATGAAAACTAAAGTGATGATTTGAAATATTTAAAACTTTTATAATTGAAATTGAAAATCAGTTTAGTGAAAGTTAAAAGATTAGGTAGTGATAGAGCCACTGAATATAACTCTAGCATGTTTATTGAATTTTATAATTCATATGGTATGATACATGAACGAACTACACGTTACTCATCTGAAATGAATGGTAAAATTAAAAGGAAAAATAGGGTTTTAACTGAATTAGTTGCAACTATTTCACTTAATTCAGGTGCAGTATTACATTGGAGAGGGAAATCTTGTTCATTGTATGTTATGTGTTGAATATAATTTATAAATCTGAGAGCAAAGTTTCTCCCCATGAGATTATAAAAATTCAAAAACCAAATATGTCATATTTTAGAACACGATGTTGTTTAGCATATGTTCGTATATCTGACCCTAAAAGAATTAAATTAGTAAGTAGAGCATACGAATATGTATTTATTGACTATACTATTAACAGCAAAGCACATAGGTTTTATGATCTGAATGCACATACTATCATAGAATGTAGACGTTGATTTTGATGAACTAAAATTTCCTTTTAAATTAAACAATAGTGGGGACACATCTAGTAACATTATTCTCGTAAGAAATGAACAAAATAACTCTTTTGGAAATGAACCTAAGAGAAGTAAAAGAGTTAGAATCGCAAAAGGTTATGGTTCAGATTTTTGTGCTAACACTTTAGAGAAGGACCGCTTATACCTCCAAGAAGCATTATCTTCATTAGATGTCAATTTTTGGCAAGAGATTATGAATCATGATATGGGTTCTCATGAATTCATTAAGATTTGGCATTTAGTTGATTTACAATCCGGTTGTAAGACCATGGACTGTAAGTTGGTACTTAAAAAAATTTAAATTTTGATGGAACAATTGATAAATAGAAAGCCTGTTTAGTAGCCATGGGTTTTAATAAAGAGAAAATGTGCTTTTTTGATATCTTTTCATATGTAACTAGAATTGCATGTGTTCGAGTATTAATCTCACTTGTTTCTATTCATAGTTTGATAATACATCAAATGGACATTAAAACTACATTTTTAAACGATGTTAAAAGAGAAAATTTATGTGGACTAATCTGAAGGTTTTGTAATATACGGACAAGAATATAAGGTTTGCAAGTTAGAAAAATCTTTATATGTCTAAAACAAGCACTAAACAATACCATAAAAATTTTGTCAACTTGATTATTTCACATTATTTTAAAGTCAATGAGAGTGGTAAATGTATTTATTATAAATATGACAACGACATTTACACTATTATATGTTTGTATATAGATGGTCTGCTTATTTTTGGTTCAAACGTTCATGCTATTAATATGGTTAAATCTCCTTTATGTGTTAACTTCAATATGAAAGACCTAGAAAAAGCGAGTGTAATCCTTGGTATTAAAATCACTAGGTCTAGTAAAGAAATTTCTTTAGGTCAATCTCATTACATTGAGAAGATATTAAAGAAATGCAATTACTTTGAATGTAAACATGCTTGTGCAGTGTATGATCCAAGTGTAAAACTATTTATGAATGCTAATGAAGGTGTAAGGTAGTATGACTATGTGAGCATCATTGGTAGTCTTCGGTATGCCACTGATTGTATTAGATCCGATATAGCATATGTCATGGGATTATTATACAGGTTTACTTGTAGATCTAATATTGAGCATTGACATGCTATTGAAAGGGTTATGAAATACTTAAAACGAACTAAGAACTTTGGATTGCATGATGAAAAGTTTCCAGCTATACTTGAAGGATACACCGATGTGGATTGGAATACTTTATCCGATGCTTCTAAAGCGACCAGCGGCTATATTTTTAACATAGCCGGTGGAGCCGTTTCTAGGAAGTCCATGGAACAGACTAATTGAACTTAATATAGTATAGAGTCTGATATGATAGCACTAGCAACAACTAGCGAAGAAGTGGTTTATTTAAGAAATCCGCCAGTTGAGATTCCTTTATGGGAAAAACAAATACCAACTGCGTTGATCCATTGTCGTAGTACCGTGGCTATTGCAAAAGTTCAAAACCGTTATTATAAGGGTAAGAGATGACAGATACATTGCAAGCACAACACTATAAGCGAGTCACTCTCGTTAGGTGTTGTTAGAGTGGACCATATTTGTACTGATGAAAATTTGACAGATCCTCTGACGAAAGGATCGGCCAGAGAGAAAGTCAATAAAACATCCAAAAGGGTAGAGCTATTGCCCTTAGACACTCACAATGGTAACCCAATCTTTATGGCTGGAGATCCCAAGAATTAGGTACATCGGGTAAACAACAAGTTGTGAAATGATAAAAGGCGAACATGCTATATCATAAAATGTTTAGAAGCATGTATTCATTTAGCAATTAGAGGTAGATGTAATATAAACTCTTTGTGAGATCTATACTCTATGTAAAGTGGTGTACTTAGCTATGGGAGTACTGCTGACAGACTCACCTTTATAAATGTCGGAATGAAGTCGTTTTTTATGAAAACTTTGGATGCAAAAGTTTTATAGAGCGTTCACTAAAGCATGATAGACGTGCATGTGCATAAACGCACAAGCTAGTTGAAAGTACTTTAGAAAAATTGCATGTAATTTAATGTCAGAGATAGAGTTCAAGGCTACATGTCACTCTAGTTATTCTGAATCTTCCTAATTATGCAAATGTTCAAATCGAAATATATTTTTATTTATGCAATCCTATATTTTTAGAAATAACTTGGAAATATTTTTTTCAATAATTAAAGCGAGGGATTGTAGAAATTTTGAGTGAATTAATTAAAAAAAGGCAACAGACAATTTTCTTTTTTCTTCTTCACCCTCTGTCATTTCTATCTCAACAAAATTCTTTCAAGAAATTAAATTAGAAAGTGTTAAATTCCAAACAATTTGCCGTCATGCAAAAAGCAAATATATCAAATTTTAGAGGCTGTATTATTCTGAAAACGGAGCGGTTGATAGGTAGCCTTGCACCTTAGGGCTAAATCGTGAATTATTTTAAATAAAACGACGAAGTACATGACTTAACCATTTCCAGCAGTCAAATCCAACACTTTGCTTCCAAAAATTGAAATGATTTCCAACGCTCACTTAATGAGTGTCAAGTATTAGACGTCCATTTAATAGATGTTAAAGCATAAGCGTCCATTAAATAGACGTCCAACAACGATTATTGATATATTCAATATCCAACGTTGGACGCTTATTTATTTGCATCCTACTGTTGGACGTCTAGCGTTACCCGAACATTAAATGGGCGTCTCACGATTGTTTTTTTTTTCCTTTTTCTATTTGGATCACACTTTCAGCCCTGGATATCTGGGTTAAGCTACAGTAGATGTCCACATCGCACTCTCCTCTGTTCCAATCAATATGACATATGAATGCCATCTCTACTGATCTTTTCATCATTCTACTTGACTTACCGGTATATATACGCTCGTCGCAGATTGGTGTACATCTCACTTCTACTTCATCTAAAACCCGGTATATATCTTCCTCGATAGTTATAACTTTAAAGTTGTAATTTTTTGCACTGGTTAGTACAATAATATTCACTGATAAAATACGCAACAGTGCCATTTATATGCCAAATTCAAACGTAAATTTCTTATTCCGTTGCTAGTTCCTCAAGATTACTATAGTAATAGTTCAGGACTTTATGCAAACCGATGATTAATATGTTTAGAAACCACATATCCTAACAACTCGACATTGTGACTGTTCTGCTATTACACTAAAAATTGAAAGTGTCCCTTCCCTTGTCTCCCTGTAAATTAGCGAAAGCAGCAGTTGGTGAACTATAGCCATTCAATGTGCTTCTAGTTATCTCAAACTACGGATGGCTCATCCGTGCATGCTTGATAACCTCTTGATCGATGATGTCATGTCTTTTTCCTCTCTCACTGTCCTGGACAAGCACTAATGCTTCGGCTAGTGGGTACGCATAATAAGAACCACTTAAAAAGTGCATATTTGGTCGATACATCCTTGTTAATGAATAGCAACAAAGCTCTCATGTCATATCCATATTACTGGGTGAATTAATAACTGGCGAGACGTTGCCTTCACTGTTGATTAAGATTTTGTTGAGTTTTCAGTTAAAGGAAAGACTTTACACTTAAAAGGAAAATAACATTATCATGCTATTATCTGTGATTTGATATTAGACCACCGTCAGGTATGCATAATTTAACATTACATACCACGACTCAGTGGTTGAACAATGTGGGATTAGGAATAAGCATATCCTGTGATGTTTATTTCTCAATGCTGGAACACGAATGTATGTATGGAACAAAATCTACAGCATGCCCACGTGGTAATTAATTAATACACGATATAAAAAAAAGGCATTAAAGATTTATGAGTCCCTTCCATCGGTAACTCCAAAAAAGTAAGAGTAGACAGCTGGACAACTCTCCAAAGGCTTGGATGGCAGACATATATGACCTAAGAAAAATAAAGTGTCACGATGACATAAATTAGGATCTTTACAGATAAGTTTACAACAACAACAAAAACGGAAAAAAGGGAAAAGAAAAAAAACGGAAAGAACAAAAAAAAGAAAGGAAAAAATGCTCGAGATCAATTCGATTGAATATACCAGCTGCTTAATTAACCAATATACTTTTATGAAGGATGGACGGTACATGTCATAGAAATAGACAGACATGCTATGTAAGAAATGAAAAGGTGGTGCCACTAGTAAAAATATATGGACATATAATACTGTATACTGACAAAAAAATGTACACAAATAATTGACACCTGCAGTGTATCCCATCTACTACAACTTAGACGAGCATGTCTTTTCCATTCACATGACATGATTTCTAGTGAACAGTTTTACAACACAATTGATCTCCATGTGCATATGATGTCGGGAAATAAGCTTATTAAGCATAATGTTATGTCTTGTTTAATACAACTATTTTTTGCCTTTAACTCATTTTTGAACATTCTCTAAATATACTTTCATGAAAATACTATTACGTCGTCATTTCATGCATCCCACAGAAAAAATGCTAAATTAATGAGTATCATAATCTTCAAATATCTAGATCAATAATGGAACGAATTCACAAGTGCAGCAGAACTATATGGCTTACGGCTATATAGCCATCCTAATTAATTTGTTTGGAAATTATTAGCAATCTTGTCAAGACTGATAAATAATTGCATCAAATCAACATGAAAGTCTCTCCTTTCACGATGCAAGTGGTCATATTATTGAGACAACAAATCTATGAAAATATTGATTTATAATCATAGATGTTACGTTATGTTTTTTCTTGATTTGTCCTCGCAATGTACCACAGAAGAAAAGGATAACTTGATTTTATTTTCTTGTGGTACTGATTTTGAAGTTCAATCCATGTTAAATTGGTACGGAACATTGACCGAGATATCTGCACTAAAAGCATGCAATCAAATTTAATATCAACACCTTTAGTTAGTGGAAAATAAATACAACATGCAAAGAATTAATCGCCTGACAATCTTACAATCAATAGCAGATGCAATTCTACTAAAAATTAATAATACAAAATAGTCAGTGGTTTGAAAAACGTGAAATTAGGTGCGTCCATAAAGAAGAATTTTATTTATATTTAAGTGAAAGAGAACAAAAGATCCATATTCAGCCGAGAATATTAATGACTAGGCTATTTTTTTTTATTCCTTCAATGCCTTTGTTGAAGTTATGATTTATTTGATACGAGGGAACATAGAAGAATTAACATATCCGATGTTATCGCAACTCATATCTGTTAATTCCTTCTCAGAAATAACATCATTAGAACTGAGGCACCATTTTGTTTGGCTAAACCTCAACTGCAATGTGCAATGTGCACTGCTCCAACTGCAGTTCAAGTGCTTAATCAGTATGCTATTGAACTTACAAAAGAGGCTAAGGTATGTTGTCAAAGAGATTCGACAAGGTCATCACCCTTTGGCCATGCATCACAAGCGTCCAACAAAATAACTACAACGTCAATCTTGATAAGCCAAAGAAAAATAAAATTATAAAAAATAAACTTCTCCGATCAATTAACTGCCAAGCATCTGACAGTCTCTAAATCCAGTCGAGACTGAGCACGCAGGCCTTTAGCAATGACAATGGCATCTTAGGCATATTCTCTGAGTCTCATTCACTTGATTATTCTTTAAGTAGATTGATTTTCTTCCTACATCGCTACTAAAAAGACTCTGTAACATACATACGTTTGTCTTTGAGTTGAAAGATAACATCTCGCTCAAGCGAATCACACTTTGACTACAATAGTGAACTACCACGTCTTTCTGTCATAAGGCCATTACACCCACTATAATCTAAGATAAAGTACTTCCTCCAGCGCTTCTACTAGAACAATCGACTCTGTCTTTGAGGTTGATAAGGCAGCTATGATATACAATTTCGACCTTCAGGTAGTAGCAGAATGTTAGAAAGTACATATCTGATCCAAAATTGATTTAATTCTATCGCAACCAGTTTGGTAGTCTTAAATCATAATATTCATCAACAATGAAACTCATACTCATCTTACTCCCAACCCACCACCCACCCACCCATCCAACCCCCCCCCCCCCCCCACAACCCCCCAAAAAAATATAAAATCATGGCACCAATGTGCCTTTTTAAGTAGCACAATATCCACTTCACAGTCCACTAATGTTCTTTACCTCAAGAAGCAATATATCTACTAACTGCGCATACTGCTTGCACAATGTATAATATAGTACAAACTACAAGCCGTCGCATACATCAAGCTACCAAATGCAGTACTTTTGTCATATAAAACTTATCTGCACATGCGATTAAGTCCACATTCTTCGAAAGAAACACATGCAAAGCTATGGGTCTACTGCTGAGCTTCGCCTTCATCATGTTGAATCTAGCAAGAACATTATGGATATCCTTTTCCTATGCCAGTCTCATTTACCACTCTTTTGATTTCAGAAAATCTCCATGTATAAGACTTTCTTTGCTGCTCCAAGATCCTTCATGTAAAATTGTTCACCCAATTTTGCTTTGCTTTAACACATTGATCTTTATCTTAAAAACAATTAACACATCGTCCACATACACGAGTATGCATGCCCAATCACCACTGTCTAACTTCTTAAAGTACACACGTGCATCTTTAATGCTCCGGTTGAACTCATTTGGAAGTAAAAAATAGTATCAACCTTCTTGTATCACACTATAAAAGACCAGTTCAAACCGGAAAATGACTTCTTTCGCTGTGACACATGATCAGACATACGCACTGGACCTTGTGTATCCCACTGGTAAAATAGTATTCAAAGATTGAAGGTCATGGGTTCGAACCTCACTAAGGGGTTAAATGTTTACTATACCGATACTTTACTTTTGAAAGGTTATAAAAGCATATAAATAAGTAAAAAAGACATGCTCTGGACATGAAACCTTCAAGTTGTTTATTGTAAACGTCCTCGCCAATTCTCCATGCAAAAGACAATATTAACATCTAGTTGCTCCAACTCAGGTATGCACTGAATCTAAAACCAAAAGAAGTATGCCACACCATTGAAGCAACCGTTGTTATAAAACTGCTATTAGAAACCGCAATCGTTTCATTTACTTTTGACGTTATACAATTTATATTCTTAATATGACCATATTAATTAGGTCATAAATAGAACGTTTCATTTACTTTTAACGTGATGCAGTTTCTAATCTTAATGTGATCCGATTAATTAAGTCATAAATAAACCGTTCTATAATTAAAACATTAGGTCTGTGATTAATCTTAAGCATTGAATTGGTATATGATGGACATACCAGATTTAGAGTTAAATGTTATATAAAGGATTAAGTCCTCTCTCTTCTGGTATATAGATGTATTCTTCTCCATCAAGAAACATATAAAGAAATATGGTTAGAGAGAGAAACCGAATTCTGAGAAGAAAAGTAATTATTAGAAGTCGGAAGAAGAAGGTGACAGCCATTACATCTTACGCTGTTAATCAAGGTACATCATCTTAAACAAACAAAAAATCATATTAAGTTTTGTTTGTGAAATATTCGGTATTGGTGATCCTTGGGCTATTACATGAATTGTTCATCATTAATCATGAAAGATCGAACAGTAAAGAATTTCTGGCATTGGTATCGGAGCCACCAATCAATAACTGAATATTTCCTATGATTGCAACTGATCTGTTCTACGCTTTACTCACGATGTTTAATCAAGTATGTGTTATAAGTCAATTATGCACATGAGATTTATGATTTTGTTAATCACCAAAGTAGTCAAAATCAGAATAATCATTTAGTGCATAAGTGACACAATGATTATTGATAGAATTTGCCAGTTATAATAATACAAAAAAAAAACTGGAGTCCCTAATGGTAGAACCTGAGAACTTACCCAAAGGAAAGTCTTGTTCTATTACTTGTTGACATGATAAGGTTTAATAGATATCTTCATTAAATAAATATTGATCATCCAAAGATGATAGTTTTATTTAATTGAATATATTTATTACTTACTTATGTTTTGGTATTTAATTATGTTAAGTATAAAATAGTATCTATGCAAAGGAGTGCTGTATTATACTATTATGTACATATCTGAATCGCATTAGCTATGAGCTTATAGTTATTTCAATTTTTTTATTTAATTTGCAGTAGTTCCCATGAATACACATGCTTCATCTGTTACATTGTTCACTGATGTTAATTTTTCTGAATGGAGAGAACAAGTCAATTTTCATTTAGGTATTCAGGATCTTGACTTGGCACTCCTTGAGGATAAACCTGTTGCTCTTACAACAACTAGTATTGAGACAGAAAAATCACACCATAAGGCATGGGAACGCAGTAACAGATTGAGCCTCATGTTTATTAAGATGATTGTTATTAACAATATCAAGTCAATAATTCCGCAAACAGAAAGTGCTAAGGAATATATGCAGTTTGTGGAAGAGCATTTTCGTTCAGCTGATAAGTCACTCGTTGGTACTCTTATGGCAGATCTCACGACCATGAAGTTTGATGGGTCGCAAACTATGCAAGAGCACATTATATAGATGACTAATTTTGCAGCAAGGTTAAACTCCCTTGGACTTACAGTAGATGATTCTTTTCTTGTCCAGTTTATCCTGAACTCGCTACCTTCTGAGTATGGACGTTTTCAAATTAACTATAACAGTATAAAGGATAAGTGGAATGTTAATGAATTGTCCAGTAGACTTGTTCAAGAAGAAGGACGTTTGAAAAATCAAGTGAATCACTCAGTAAATTTTGCGAGTAATAAAGCTGGTAAAGAAAAGAATGGAAAATCAAGTTATTTCAAGAAGAAAAAGGCACCTGCTAAGAATGGACAGGATAAGGAAAAGAAGGAACTAAAGGATGTTCGATGTCATTTCTGTAAAAGGAAAGGACATTATCAAAATGACTGTCTGAAAAGGATAGCTTGGTTCGTAAAGGAAGGGATTTCTTATGATCCGAACCATAAATCCAAATGAAGATCGTTTTCTCTTTATGGGAAACAGAATGAAATCCACAATAGAAGGCATTGAGACTTATCGTCTAATTCTAGAAAGTGGATATGTATTAGACTTATATAGTACCCTCTATGTACCTTCATTATCTAGAAACCTTATTTCCGTCAGTAAATTGGATATTTCTGGTTTTAGATATACGTTTGGATCTGCTTGTTTTGATTTATATAAGAATACTGATAATGTTGGTTTTGGTATTCTAATTGATGGTTTATATAAATTGAAAATGAATGACACTTATGCGAATTCCTTGCTGAATGTAATAAATAATGTTGGATGCAAACGTAGCATGTTGAATGAAAATTCTACTTTCTTATGGCATAAAAGACTAGGTCACATATCCAAAGAAAGAATGATGAGATTAGTAAGTAATGAAATTTTGTCAAATTTGAACTTTAGTGATATAGAATTATGTGTGGATTGTATTAAAGGTAAACAAACCAAACATAATAAGAAAGGAGCCACTAGAAGCAGCCAGCTTCTTGAAATAATACACACTGATATTTGCGGACCAATGGACACTCCAGCCTTTAATGGAGAAAAGTATTTCATCACTTTTATTGACGATTTTCCTGCTATGGTTATGTCTATTTGCTTCATGAAAAATCTCAATCTGTGAATGTCCTTGACACGTTTGTAAAGGAAGTCGAGAGGCAATTAGATAAAAATGTGAAAATCATAAGGTCTGATAGAGGTGGTGAATATTACGGCAAATATAATGAGTCGGCTAGTGTCCAGCTCCATTTGCAAAATTCCTCGATAGTCATGGCATATGTGCGCAATACACAATGCCAGGTATGCCACAGCAAAATGGTGTAGCAGAAAGGCGCGATAGGACGTTAATAGATATGATTAGGAGTATGATGTCAGATTCTACACTACCTAAAAATTTGTGGTCGTATGCTCTCAAATCCTCTAATTATTTGTTAAATAGGGTTCCTAGTAAAGCTGTTCAAAAGACTCCTTTTGATATGGACTAACAGGAAACCTAGCTTAAGACACCTGCATGTTTGGGGTTGTCCAGCGGAAGCGAGAATTTATAATCCACATGAAAAGAAATTAGATTCTCGAACGATTAGTGGGTATTTTTTTAGGTTACCCTGAAAAATCTAAAGGATATGTGTTTTACTGTCCTAATCATAGTCCAAGAATTATAGAAAATAGTAATGCAAGATTCATTGAGATTGGTGAAGTCGGTGGGAGTGCTAAAAGAGAAATAGTGGAAATAAAGGAAACAAGGATAAATGTTACATTGCCTAGAATAGTTCCTCCATCCACTATTACTCCAAATATTGTTCTAGCTATTGGAGAACAGCATGATGATGAACAACATATAAATGAAGAAGTACTTCCTGAAGGAAATGACTTACATAATGTTGATATGCATGAACCACAACAAGTAGCATTAAGAAAATCTCAAAGAGATCGTAGATCAGCTATTTCTAATGATTATATGGTTTATATGCAAGAATCAGATTATGATATAGGAATCAATAAGGACCCAGTTTCATTTTCACATGCTGTAGAAAGTAAAGAGTCAGAGGAATGGATTAATGCCATGAAAGAAGAACTAAAATCCATGCAACAGAATGAAGTTTGAGATCTCGTTGGGTTACCACATGGCTGTAAAAGAGTCGGATGCAAATGGGTTTTAAAACCAAACACGACTCCAGTGGTAAAGTCGAACGGTATAAAGCTAGACTTGTTGCTAAGGGTTACACTCAGAAAGATGGCGTTGATTACAAGGAGACATTTTCTCCTGTTTCGAAAAAGGACCCACTAAGAATAATAATGGCATTAGTAGCACATTATGATTTGGAATTGCATCAAATGGATGTGAAAACAGCCTTTCTGAATGGAGATCTTAATGAGGATGTTTATATGGATCAACCTGAGGGTTTTTCTGTAAAAGGTAAAGAACAATTGATGTGTAAACTTAAGAAATCAATATATGGGCTTAAACAAGCATCCCGACAATGGTATATAAAGTTCAATACCATTATTACATCTTTTGGTTTTAAGGAAAATACGGTTGATCACTGTTTATACCAAAAGATCAGTGGGAGCAAGTTTATTTATCTAGTCCTTTATGTTGATGACATCTTGCTTGCTACAAATAATTTAAGCATATTGCATGAGACTAAGGAATTTCTCTTAACGAACTTTAAAATGAAAGATATGGGAGAGGCATCCTATGTGATTGGAATAGAAATATTTCGTGATCGATCACAAGGACTATTGGGATTGTCTCAGAAAGGATATATCGAAAGGATTCTAGAGAGATTTGGAATGAGTAAGTGTTCACCTGGAAAAGTTCCTGTATAGAAAGGCGATAAATTCAATCTCATGCAATGTCCTAAGAATGATGTTGAATGAAAGGAAATGGAATCAATTCCATATGCATCTGTAGTTGGTAGCCTAATGTATGCTCAAACATGTACTAGACCGGATATAAGTTTTGCGGTCGGTATGTTAGGGAGGTATCAAAGTAATCTAGGAAGGGAACATTGACAAGCTGCAAAGAAAGTGTTAAGGTACTTACAAGGCACGAAAGATTACATGTTCATGTATAGTAGAACTAATGAATTGGAGGTGATTGGATATGGCGATTCAGATTTTGCTGGATGCATCGATACTAGAAAATCAACTTTTGGTTACCTGTTTATGTTTGCTCAAGAAGCCATATCATGGAAAAGTGCGAAACAAACTATCGTTGCTTCATCTACTATGAGGGCGGAATTTGTGGCATGTTATGAAGCCACAATTCATGCATTATGGTTGCGGAACTTTATTTCAGGACATGCGGTTGTCGACACCATTAGCAAGCCGCTGAAAATTTATTGTGATAACTCTGCAGCATCGTTTTTCTCAAGAAACGACAAGTACTCTAAAGGTGCCAAACATATGGAACTGAAGTATCTTGTTGTGAAAGATGAGGTTTAGAAACAAAGAGTGTCAATCATGCACATCAGGACAGAACTTATAATTGCAGACCCTTTGACGAAAGGGTTACGGCCAAGACAATTTAAGGAACATGTTCAAAGAATGGGTCTTGGTTGTATTAATAATAATTGATGTGTGACATTTTGAGCTCCTTTGTGTGTTTCAGATATACAATTATGTGTCTCTTTTTTTAATGTGGTAGTATGTACTTTATGTAATTTTAAACAAGAAAGGGTCTTATAAAGATA
This sequence comes from Allium cepa, assembly GCA_030765085.1. NCBI lineage: Eukaryota > Viridiplantae > Streptophyta > Magnoliopsida > Asparagales > Amaryllidaceae > Allium > Allium cepa. Next base: position 175,327,254 of record CM060932.1, read on the forward strand.
TTATGTTTAATCATTATGATATAAGACATTATGTGGACCATTATGATGTTTTATATAAATTACGAGTATAAAATGATGGATGCTGATATTGTAGTATATGGAAGGGAATGCATTGAATTAATAATGCATAACCGCCATAAATCTCAGTAATTTATCATAGTATCATGTTCAACACTTGATATTGTGAATAATTGGGTCAAGTGGGAGAATGTTAGAAAAATGCTATTAGAAACTGCAATCATTTCATTTACTTTTGACGTTATTTCTAATCTTAATATGACCCTATTAATTAGGTCATAAATAGAATGTTTCGTTTATCTTTAACGTTATGAAGTTTCTAATCTTAATGTGACTCGATTAATTAAGTCATAAATAGACCGTTCTATAATTAGAACATTAGGCCTGTGATTAATCTTAAGCGTTGAATTGGTATATGATGGACGTACCGGATTTAGACTTAAACGTTATATAAAGGATTGGGTCCTCTCACACCTGGTATATAGATGTATTCTTGTCCATCAAGAAACATATAATGAAATAGGGTTAGAGAAAGAAACCGAATTCTGAGAAGAAGAGTAATGATTAGAAGTCAGAAGAAGAAGATGACAGCCATTACATCTTCCGCTATTAATCAAGGTACATCATCTTAAACAAACAAAAAATCATATTAAGCTTTGTTTGTGAAATATTCGGTACTAGTGATCCTTGGACTATTAAATTGTTCATCATTAATCATGAAAGATCGAATAGTAAAGAATTTATGACAACCGTATCATTACACTCTTCACTCTAACAACTATTTGCCACAATTCTAGCATTGGAGCAAAAAATCATTAACTGTAGGACTGTTATGTTAATGATAAATTTATCATTACTAGTCAATCGGTTACTATTTTAAAGTAAAGTCGGTATACCAGCATAATCGATATGGTAACGGTAAATTTACCCTTTTTTACGGTAAAACATCACTAATAATTTTTCAAAACCAGCGGTAACAGTGATTTAGCAGTTCATTCATAATACATTGATATTCATGTAAGATGTTGTATTACAGACATTTAGAAGGAAGAAAACAGTTCAATTTATTTCAGTAATTCAACTCAAATGATGATAAATACACAACTTTTCTATGGCCTTTATTAAGTGACCCAATGAGATATATAATTTCAGTGTAAAAATATGTCAGCTTATTATTTTTCTAAACAAACAGTAATTTACCATTACCAGTATAACGGTTACCAGTTTATCGGTAACCCAGTCATCGGTATACCAGTCAGTCGGTAACATTAACAGTAAACAATTTTAGTTTACCAGTAAAAACGGCACAGTAACTATATTTACAAAACGGTAACGGTAACCATTACCATAACAACCACAATTAATTGTCTCTTATTATCCAGTCTTTTTCCTAAACGACATTTCAATGCATCTGGACTACGAACCGATGAAGCAATGAACTATGTACTTGAAGACCATCACAACAAACATACCAGGAAAAAAGAGAATTTTTTAACTTAAGTCAAGGATCGGCACCTATCCATCAAAATAACAAATTTGCCAATAATCTTTCGTGCTATGGATGCCTAGGATAACATTAAAAAAAATGCAAGTTTTGATGATGGAGGATGGGTCAGTACAAATTTATAAAAAACTATTTTCCCTTAGAGTTCTAAAACATGAAAACTAAGGCATTTTTGGAAAGGAAAAAAAAACAATTTTTGGTCAAAGGCCACGGACCGCTACGGATCCATCGGGCCTCGAGGTTTGCTCTAAAATAGACTTGGTCTTTCTCCTATTATTTCGGTTCTTGTCGACTGACGATTTCAAACTGGATCTGGCAAATTCAAAGGACAAAATTAGCTATGAATATGCATTTTCCTCAGAAAAAGGCTTTTGGATCTTAATCAACTTTGCTGAAAGAAATGTTGCCAATTTTGAATCTATAACTTGTATTTTTGGAATTTCATTGTAATTTTGGTATTTCTAGCAATAATAAATAATAAAAACAACTAAGCGGATGTAGGCCTACGAATTGCCGAAGTACTACAAAATTCTCATGTCTCTCTTCTTACTTTATCATTTACTTCACACATTATTCATTTTATTTTGACATTTTATTTATTGATTCAGGGTGGTAGTCCAAAAATAAGACTAACAATTTTTGATGTTTTAACTGAGAAGTTGAAGATTAGAACCAGATCTCAATTTGCTACTAGGATTTGTAAAAATCTTCAAATAGATCTAACAGAAAGATAACACCGAAGTAAAAATAGAGTAAGACAGTTATTGACATCGAGTCCGTTGGAGCGAACATTAGAGATAGTGAAGATTCTGCACAATCTTTTTCAGGTTCAGTGATGAAACAAGAGTTAGAGGGCATAATCGCCACAACGAATAAGAAGATGAAAACGATGCTGCAAGTGGTTATTGTAGAAATTCAAAGACAATTTGCCTCTATGAAGCGACCGCAACAGGAAGTGGATCTTGAGTTATATCCAAAGATTGATCTGTTAATTGACTCGTGTTAGTGAAATTTTTTTATAAAATATTTATGTGATTTATTTTGTTTTAGATGATAAAAGAGATAGAGAAGAGGAAGAATGTGGAATTGGAAATAGTCCCACGTCGTAGAATGGAAAGAATTATATTTGCTTAAATATGGATTCCTAAAGAGAAGGTTAAACCATTTGGGTATCTAATACTTGCTCTTTTGCGAGGAGGGAGATTTGTGACATTACAATAATTCGATACCTTTGTCGCTGCAGTTAATTCAGTCGATAGTTTAAATCGATTTCGTTGGTGCTGTCACAATCGTTAAAGATATTCATCATCTCGGCTCCATTGCATCTTGAAAGAAGCTGCATTTTTTGTGCACTAGCAGAAGAAGATGCATTTTTTGTTGGCTGGATTGAAAGTAGCTTATGTTCTTGCGATGCCAATGCAAGTGAAAACAGAAGACTATTGCGCAAGCATGATCAAGACTAAAATGGGAGCAAGACGATTATATATGCAAGGTGTGACGACCCGGAATTTTTGGATGTTTGAAATCGAAATATTTAATTAATTTAAAATATTTAAAATTTAATTTTAAATATTTAAAATTTAATTTTTAACTTGAATTCAAATATCACCATTTATTGGGTAATTTAATTGTTAAATTAAATAATTTGAAGTTGGGTAAAATATTGAATCTGGAGTTTTAAGCCTGTTAAAAAGAATTTAAAGGCTTGTAAAATTTATATTGATAGTGCTGAGGGTAATAGAAGTTTCAAAATTGAATTTAACAGTGATTTGTTCAGTTTTGAAATTATATCGTTTAAATTGATATTTATAAAATAGCCTTCCGAGGCACAGTCTCGGAATTCGACGAAACTAGTCCCATTGGATCCATAATATTGTGTTATTTTCGGATTTCAATTATCATAGTGTTTGAAGTTGTTGTGTGGCCCTACGGTAGACTAACGCGTTGAAATTTTATATCGAAAATTTAATATAAATAACTGGGTCTAAAAGCTATCTTCTTCATACGATTGGATTAGGACTCGAAATCTTTTCCATTATGTTTGAAATAGGGATATAACGTTATAAACGCCCGGCGGCACGCCTCGATAGGATGTCAAGATTTTGAGCTGCGAATTCTAGACGATTTAAATTTAAAAACTTGAATAGTATATTCTATTGACCAGTCAAAATCCTTTCACGTCAAAACTTTTCCTCCAACAGATTTTGCTTTTCTGAATCACTGCAGCCTTCACTCTTTACGCAACCATAATCTCAAGTTTAAATCATGTCTTTTTGTCCCCAACCAGATCTGTCGAATAAAAAAATTGAATAATAACTGTTTAAAAATCACGCTGCTTCGTTCCTTTTCACATTCTCGTTTTTTAAGCTGTTCGAGGAATAATGGCTGCTTCCCTTTCCATCTCAAATTCACGAAAGTCAAATCGTTCGTGTAAAAAAAATGGGGGAAGGGGGTTTTGAGTGAACAAATCGATCGTTCGATCGAAAGGAAGGAACGTGATCGAAGTAATCGGTGAATAGGGGTTGCGCAAAGTCATGTGATGCATGCGATGTGGGCAAGCGATTGGGATGGAGGTCGCGTACGTCTCGATGTGCGATAGAGGTGGAGATGGGCAGTTGTTCGACTGCGGTATTTTGGGTTGAACTCGATCTCGAGTTCAAGAGGGGGGCAGGTGAAGCTCGACGAGGTCTGGAGTTGGATGTGCTCGAAGTTGGTAACGCTCACGATTTAGGGTTCGTAGGCTCGAAGTTGAAGTTAGGGCATGGGTTGGCATGCACGCAAGTGACTTCGATGATGGTGCAGTTTGGAAAATCGAGCAGGAGCTCGACGAATTCTGGGTTCATGTTCGGATTTGAGGTATTTTAATTTTAAACATTTTAATTTAAATGTTACTTAGGTTTAAAACTTATATATGAACTGTTTATTTTTATTTCACTTATCAGTATGTTAAACGATAGGTTATTTTTTTTTAATTTAGTAAATATTTATATATCGGTTGAAGGAAATATATACACAGTTTTAGGAAGAAAATTATATAAGGAATTTGGTGATAAAATTGTACAACTGACTTGTTTAATTTATTTTAGTTACTAAAAGATTTTTAAAAGGTAAATTATTAGTTTAAATTAAATTAAATTATTAGTATATTAAATTTTGTTAATGGTAATAAAATGTATGGTTAATTAAATTTATCAAATGGAAATTTAATTGTTCAATTGGTTCGAATATTAATAAACTGTATAAATTTTTATATAAGGTCTAAAATAACGGAGAAACGAGTCGAGATGGATTGGATTTGCAAACAAAAACAAAGGTGAGTTAATCTCACTCTTCTGGAATGCTATTTAAATTTAAATGGTTAAATTTAAATAATTGGTTGAGTGATTGAATTGATTTGATGTGCTATATCATATATAGTAGTATATAATATACATTGGAGTGATTGATTTCCCACATTATATAGCGGATGAGACCTTATGCGCCACATAATAGCAGATGATATTATATAAATCTCATATACCGCGATATTCCGCCTCGAAGTGGAATTGGTATTATTGTATTGTGCTAACATGTGTGGATGCAGGAAACAGGTTGGAGGGATCGAACGAGATTCCTCAAATTTATTTAGAATGTTTTAATATTCTACGATTTGGTCATTGCTAATGTGTGATAAATTATGTTGGTAACAGAAATGTTGGGGGCTATGTTTGATTGAAAATATTTGGGATTGAGTTATCAAAAAAAATGTATAGATTGGATTTTTGAAAATAAAATTAAAAGAGAGATTTTGTAAATAAAATGGTTATTGAAAATTTGGGATAAATTGAAGAATGAATTGGAAAAGAATGAAAGTGATTTTAAAATTCTAATAAATAAGTTCCGAGGATGGAAAAGGGGATTTTGAATAAAAGAGTAATAATGAATTTTAAAACTTAAGTGACGTTATTTAAAGGAATAAAAGAATTTACTTTAAATTCAAGGTTTAAATTTATTTGAAAGGATAAAGAAGTAATTTGGGAAATCTGAAATTGGTGTTTTCAGTTAAAAAGATTTTAAATCATAATTAGGGAATAAAATCTAAAGTTAATGGATTTTGAAATAAATTGAGTAAGTAAAGAAATTTATTTCAAATGGAGTAAATTGGGAATCAGAATTTTAAAAGGAAGTTCAGTCTATGAAACTTATAAACTTGGTTTATAAAAGCAAAGCAATATATCAGTGGATATTTGGAAGAATAAATTCACGGTGGGAATTTATTAAGGGAAAAGGTAAATTTGTTTAAAAATAAACAATGATTTATTTTTAAAAGATGTGAAAGAGAAGCGTATTTCCCTAGATAGCCAAGTACATTTTCAAAGCAAATTTTTAAATATAAGTTAAAAGTTTTAATGTTGTTTTAAAAAAAAGCATGTATTAGAAAATTTATTATTTCTAAATGATTAAATTCTAAAGTAAGTATTTTTCAAATCTATTATCGTAGTAATTATTTAAAGGTGACTTGGTGTTTTGTTTTAAAAAGAGAAAATCTAGTTTTATATTTTATAAGTAACCTCATTTTAAATATTCCTAAAGTGTATATTTTTATTAAAGTATTGAAGTAGTTTTCAATTTAAATGTTAAAGTACATTTTATAATAAATTGTTTCTAAATTATTTTAAAAATCTAAAGCTTTGTACTTGATGTTTTTAGTGGAAATAAATAGTTGGGAATTTATCCCATGAGAAGAGTATGGTTTGAAAACTGTTTTCAAAAAGGGTTGAAAATGGAAATATATCTTGCGAAGATATTTTGAGGATAATAAGTAATTTGGGAGATTATTTATTGTCTGATGGTTGTTTGTGAATGTTAATTGATAGTTAAATAACCGACTATCAATATTGGCCAATGCGCTGATCGTTTCGAGGAGACCGAGATTTATTTCCTGAAAGCCACTTCGATCCGGTTTGTTCGTTTTCGTGGAAAAACAAGTTGGGAGTCGAAGATGGAGCAGTGAAGTGCAAGGGCTAGTCGCTACTAATCCTAAGGATGATTCCAGAATGGATGTAGTAGAAATAGTGCCTTTAGTTCCGTTCGAACCCGGGATGGACTTGTATGGATGAATGCTTTCGAAACATCTTCAGGTGGACGATGGGCATTCTAAGTGAAACGTTCTAAAAGGTAACGCTTTGCCTCGAGCCTCATCAACCGGGAATGACTGCAAATCAAGGGATATGCAGCAAGGCTAAGTGGGTAGCGCCCATCAGGGTGAGGTCATCCCTGTCTAGACGTTCCATTTTTTCCGGCTTAGTGGTGCGGTTGCTGATCCTAACCATGGGGTGATCTTACTCGGGATTATCCAGTAAGGGGTAGTCCCATTCTTGTGTTGTAGGGGATCGGGAGTGATCCTCGGTATGCTGATCTAGACCAGGTACCATGACAGGTGGTGCCCCAGTGCCTAGTCATTAGTTGGAAATCCATTTTCCCTACACGTCTGTACGGTTTTGATTGTGCCCAACTATTGCTGAAACGTGAGATGCAAGCATTTAAGCTAGATTCTATTTTACTTTCTATAGACACTATTATAATATCATAGGATTTTGATAAAAAGTGTTTTGGCTATCGTAAGGTAAAAACCCGACATGTTTATTTGTGGCGTGGTCTTACGAGATGATTTTGTTTCCAAAGGATTTTGAAACTTTAATAATCCAATTGAGTGTGGTTTTCTCACGCTGGTATTCCAGACTGACTCGGGTTTTATTTCACTATAATGCTCGGGTCAGACCGAGTATTATAGAATACGGGATATGATGTTGTGGAGCTCAGGAGACGAGCTGGATGGTGACACGTACTTCCATACTTGATTATTATTCCTGCTGTGTATTCAGTTTTGAAGACAAGTTTATATGACTGTCCAGTTGTATGTTATTGAACTCTAATGATGTGTTTTGATGATGTATGAATAAAATAGATATAGTTTTCTTTTGTGTAAAGATCTGTTATTATCTAATATATTTTATTCCGCCGCGATGGTAAGATTTTGATGTTGTTTTCTATTTTCTTCTTCTACCCCTTCTTCTTTAACCCAAATGGTTCGTATTTCCGTTCATCTTGAGTTGATTGATGGAGAATGGTGTCGACTCAAGGAGTACGGAACTGCGGGTCGTTTCATTTGGTATTGGAGCAGAAGGTTAAGCGAGAACCTTGGCTTTGGTGGGGATTACTCATTAAATAGAGTCTATAGTACTCTGGAATGAGTTCGAGTGTAATAATAATATGAGCACGTATTTGTTAGTGAATATAAAAGTTGTTTTTATATTGTGTTAACTTAACCGTTGAAAGTTTATGGATTCTGGTCGATATGTCGGACGCTATGTCATCGATAGGGGTTTCTGAACTCTTAAACAAGGTAAACCGACACAGTATTGTTTTAAATAGGGTAAATGGAATAATTTACCCAAAATAATTTTTGTATATAAAAGAAATAATTTTCGTAAATTATTGTAGCTATATATGGTTGCTTGGTTGTTAGGAAGTGATAATATTAAATTATTATCATTGTTGTGTAAAATCTATATTGAGAAATTGAAATCATAACCAAAAGCTAAGAAATAAATTCATATACAAATGGGATTTGTAAATGTGATTTATAATTTGAAATAGAATTCCAGAGAAATATTTGAAAATAATTTGTGATGAAAATTCAAGAGTAATGTTTAAATATGAATTAAAAGGGTTTGAAATTTGAAAATTTGGAAAATTTATATTCCTTTGAATTTGAAAATGATTTTCAAGGGCTTTGGAGAAATAATAGTAATACTATTTGGGAAATATTTTTGAATTGACTATGAAATATGGTGAGATTTGAAATTTAAAGATATTCGAAATGTTTTGGAAGGATAAAACCACTAAACTCTTTTCGGTCACTAGAAAGTAACTTCGGCGATGACTGCAGCATCATCGATGTTCATTTTCGAGTTTCCAAGAGAGAAATTGCTACAATTGTTTTAAATTGGAATTGTTTGAAAAATTGGGATTGATTTTAAAAATTCAAGGAATAATTGGATATACAATTGAATTATGGATTTCAAAAATGGTTTTTGAAATGTTGAAGTTTTGGTTTGGTGAAACCGTTTAGATTTGTAATGCAAAGGAATATTTGGTTTGGATATAATTGATTTCAAAAATGATTTTGGAATATTGAGTAATCGATTAAAAGAGACTCCGGAATTTATTTTAAATATGTTTATGGAATTTCAATAAGTTGGGTGGTAAGCCAATTAATTGAAGTAAATTAAAAGAAGTTAGCAAATGTAATTAAATTTAAAAAAACTTATAGAAGTTTAAAAATTTTCATGGGTTAGCATCATTCCACCAAAGGTTTATTCCACGTTTCAGTAGCGTGATGGCACCAGTGACAGATTGTATGAAAGGGAAGCAGTTTGTGTGGAACGAAGAGGCTGATTCTGCTTTCCAAAAGATCAAGGAATTTTTGACGACAACACCAATTCTAGTTTTGCCAGATTTTCAGTTGTTATTTGAGTTACATACAGATGCATCTAAAGTTGGAATTAGAGGGGTATTAAGTCGGAGGGGCCGTCCAATTGCTTATTTCATTGAGAAGATTTTGGGAGCAAAGATGAGATACAATACTTATGACGTGGAATCCTATGCTATCGTCCAAGCCATAAAACATTGGAGACATTATTTGTTTCATAAAGAGTTTGTGTTGTATACTGATCATGCAGCCTTGAAACATTTATAGGGACAGGATAAGATTGCAACCAGGCATGCTTCATGGATTGCATACTTGCAACAGTTTACATTTGTGGTAAAGCATAAGTCGGGAGCTACAAATCGTGTGGCAGATTCATTGAGTAGAAGGAATCATTTGTTGACTACAATGAGAGTTGAAGTAACGGGGTTTGATGTTTTGCCAGAATTGTTTGTTGAGGATCCTTACTTTGCGAAAATTGTAAATGAAGTCAAGAAAGGGAAGACCGATGAATATGTGTTGGTAGATGGTTTTCTATTTAAAGGTACTCGTTTATGTATACCAGAGAGCAGCTTGCGAATGAAGATTGTGAAGGAAATGCATGAAGAAGGACATGTGGGGAGAGATCGTACTTTGAAGTTGATTTTTCAATCATATTTTTGGCCTTCCATGAGAAAAGAAGTTGAAAGATTTGTGGAGAGATGTCACATATGTCAAGTTTCCAAAGGGACAACTACGAATGTAGGATTGTATATGCCATTGCCCGTGCCTACTAGACCATGGGTTGATATTAGCATGGACTTTGTTTTGAGTTTGCCAAGAACTCAACGAAGGAACGATTCTATACATGTTGTGGTGGATAGATTTTCGAAGATGGCACATTTCATAGCTTGTAAGAAGACAGCTGATGCAGTCCGTGTTGCTCAATTATTTTTCAAAGAGGTTTATCGACTACATGGGCTACCTGAAATCAAAGTTTCTGACCGGGATACTCGATTTCTAAGTCATTTTTGGTTGAGTCTGTGGAAGATGGTTGGAACCAAGCTGAATTTTAGTAGCACCTATCATCCGCAAACAGATGGGCAAACGGAAGTAGTGAACAGATCTTTGGGAAACTTTTTGAGATGTCTTGTGAAAGAAAATTTGAGGAGCTGGGATGTGAAATTATGTCAAGCGGAATTCGTACGTAATCATGCAGTGAATCGAAGTACTGGATTCAGTCCATTTCAAGTAGTATATTCAGCAATTCCGAAAGGACCGTCGGATTTGTCGATAGTTCCACGACAGAGGGGGGGGGGGGTTGTTAAATGAGCTTGTGATTTCGTGAATGAGTTGCAGGAGTGTCACAGGATTGTTCATGAACGATTACTTAAGTCAAATGAGAAGTATAAGCAACTAGCAGATAAGAAGTAAAGAAGTGTGGACTTCAAAGAAGGTGATCTTGTTTACGCAGTATTGACGAAAGATCGTTTTCCAGTTGGAACTTACAATAAGTTGAAAGCTCGAAAGATTGGACCAGTAGAAATCTTGAAGAAGATCAATGATAATGCTTATCGGTTGAAATTACCGGATGATGTCCATACCGCCGACGTTTTTAACGTCAAACACTTAATTCCATATCACGGGAATAAGCGTCTTGAAGAAGAGGAAAGTGTGAATTCAGGGTCGAATTCTTGTCAACCGGGAGAGGATGATGCAGCGCATCATGAGACAAGTCGTCCCAATGGTTTAAGTCGCTCAGATGATGGATCTATGGCTTTAGGTCGCTCGGGTTTCTTAAGTCGTGAACGACCTAGCGACATACGACCTAACGAGAATCAGAGGAAGGAAGATACAGTGATACAGGAAATACCGCCTGTCTACGAGCTACGACTGTGACGACCGCCCATGACTCCCGCACTAAAAACAAGGGAATGGTGCGCTGAAAGGCGTGCCAGGCAGCCAAGGACGATAGTCAGGATAAGATAAAACAGAAACTCTATCGTATTACTCACAGCGCATGGACAAAATACAATAGAAAATATACATAGTGAAGCTCCATAGAACAGAATCATGTAAACTCATAATAGTTTTATACAATCATCTGAATAGTCAATACATCAAGCCTCACTACATAACACTCAGAGTATCAAACAAACAGCGAAACATCCAGTACATATAGTAAGAAACAATATGCAAAAGCCTCCAGCTCGTCTTCGTCATCAACAACGTTGGTAGCCAAGAACAGCACCTGTCACCTGCTACCTAGTCTGCCCATCCCAACATGGATGAACAGCCCAAGGTAATAAGAGTTGAACATAAAACCTTGAGTCAGACAACAGTCTTAGTGAGCAGTAAATTAACTACCAAACATACCAAAAGAGCATAAAGGATAAAAGGAATAGGAACTCAACCATCCCACTCCACCTCATTCTACAGTGATAGCCCCCAGACCTACTAAGCAGAAACAAGCATAACAAAGCAGACATTTAAAGTAAAGTAATTATCACTTGAGTCAAGGTCGATGTTTTCCAAATACAAACCCCCAAGGCCTAAACCAAGATCAGATAAGCACCCAGAAAACACTGCTCTTGAGACCGAATGATGGTACAATCAAACATACATGACTCTGGCTATCACTGTTAACATTGCCTCGATATCATCGTTAATTGAATGACCGGCACCTTCTTTCAGCCGTCCGTCAAGGGCTAATGGCAACCCCAGTTCTAGACATAGTTCCGCACGTCATCATGACCCGTGCCTAGGACTATCGCATCTGCCCAGAGTACTAACACGTCATCATGACCCGTGTCTGGAACGTCATCGTGATCCGTTCCAACGTACTCTTGCTTTGAGCATGCTAGAACCTTCAATAAAGATAAGATCCAGGCCTCCTAGTCATCCTCCTCGACGACTATTCTCACACTGGCCCAAGCGCCTCTCGAGCCCACCATTATCAACCAACCCGAACCGCATCACCGAGTTATCAACTTGCTTGGGATGATCCCGTCTGGATTAAACCAAGGCTTCCACACGTCATGCTTTGCTTCAACGCATCATAGCAAAGTCCCATCTCACATCATTGTTTTGCCTCATTGCATCATGGAAAAGTCCATCATCATCAAATCTATCCATATGAGCTTCCACATCCGCTTCATATGCCATAAGCAGCTTTCACCATTCAAGAGCCTTTCTACTTAGCTTTCGAATCATCTTCGACCAACTTGTCCAAATCAAGTTATCGATCAACTAATCAATCAAATCAAACATCAATTCAAGTAATCATTTATTCAAACAAGATCTAATAAGCAATTACAACAATAATGGCAAATTCGTAAATAAAGAGTTCAAATCTAACATGCATTCTAACAAGCATGAATTATGAACAATATCTCTACAACTTGATGAATGAACTTGCATAAGTTAACATGTAGTAAAATAGGTGTCAAAACTTCATAGATGATAGATCTACATGCAGACTTAAGGAAAATGCAAGAAATCACTATCTTTAACACATAAACAAGCCACCAATCCAATATACTCCCTTGGGTCCGTGTGAGAGATAACTACCACTCACCGAATCACCTAAACACCTCAAAATCAATCAACTCCAGATCTGGACAGCAAAGAACTAAGCTTGATCCGGCAAAATCTCACTTCAATCGATGAAATCTCTCTTTGTTGGATGAAGATCTTCAACTTTGGATCTTGGATCTTCGATCTTGATCTTCGATCTTGGATGGATGTTAGCACCAGATTAGAGTGGAGAAAAGAAGTGAAGAAGTGTTGTAGTCGAGCTCTCAAAATGGCAGCACTTCGTCGCTTCAAAATCCGGTGCCAAAAAAATGAGCCAAACCCCTCTTTTTATAGGCTGAAATCTCCCTGAGTCGCGCCTCCATAAGTCGCCGCCGACCTATACCATGAGTCGTCCACGACTCAAGCCCCTAACGACTCAACGACTCAACTACCTACGACTTAGCCAAGACGCCGACCCAACAACACAACACACACACAGTTAAGCATGCGCACGACTCAACTATACGCAGCGTAACGACATAGCCCCCCCCCCCCCCCCCCCCCCGCGACCTAACACTAAGTCGCTCACACGACTCAAAAAGCCTCCGACCTAAAACAGACACGACTTAACGACCTAACACAGAGGTACACGACTCACGACTCAAGCCCTTAACGACCTAACCTATCTCCCTCTTAGGTCGTAACCCTTATACCGTTGGCTCCTAAGTCGCTAACTACTGGGTCATTAACTCGCTCAGCCGACCTATACCTTAACTCGTATGCCCCCCTTAAGTCGGTCACGACTTAATTAAGCACACAGCCTAACTATAACACGACATAGCCACTAGGTCGCTACCTTCTCTAACTTGCTAACCCGTAAGTCGTAACTCTCTTAGGTCGGCAACTAACTTAGGTAGGCTAACTTCCTTAAGTCTTTTAACCTATGAGTCGGCCACACTTTAACTCGGCAACCCCTTAAGTCGGTCAACCTATGAGTTGGCCATGCCTTAAGCTGTTAACTACTACCACTAGCTTCCTTAACTCGGCCACCTTCCTTAAACCGTAAACCCTACCACTTAGGTTCAAAACGACTCAAGCAATACTAACGACTTGATGGCAACTATTTTACGATATGTCGACACGTAAAATACGGGTCGTTACATTCTCTCCCCCTTAGGAATTTCGCCCTCGAAATTCCAAACAAACAAGAGCAATCAAAGTTATTCTGCATGCCTACCATCCACAGCAATCAACAAACCATGCATCCAATTTCTAGCCTAGCATGCAGAATTCTAAGACTTAGAACAAGCTACAAATTCGTGGGATGTCACGACACCTTAGGGTCATACCTTGAAGAGTTCAGGATGAGCTGCCTTCATCCTCTCTTCCTCTTCCCACGTACAGTCGTCAACATCATCACTCCATTGTACCTTGAGCAACGTAATCGTCTTCCTCCTAAGCTGTTTCGTGTCGGTTTCAACAACACGAAGCGGCTTACGAGGTCTTGTAACAACTGGATCAACCTCTAAATCTTCACAGCTATCAGCAGAAACCACCGTATTCGAGTCATGCACATACTTCCGTAGATAAGATATATGAAAAACATTGTGCACACCCGCCATCTTTTCCGGTAACTCCAATCTATAGGCGAGCTTTCCAATTCGCTCGATGATCGGGAATGGTCCAACAAATCTCGGAGTCAACTTTCCTTTCTTCCCGAATCGAATAACATTCTTCAGTGGAGAAATCTTCACAAAAACCATATCGCCTACGTCGAATTCCAAATCCTTACGACGATTATCGGCATAACTTTTCTGACGGTCTTTGGCTGCCTTCATTCGTCGCCGAATGATCTCTATACAATCCGAAGTTCGTCGAATCATCTCTGGCCCAAGTATCAACTTTTCTCCCATTTCCAACCAACATGTCGGAGAGTTACACGGTCTTCCATACAATGCTTCAAACGGTGCCATACCAATGCTTGACTGGTAACTGTTATTATACGCAAATTCCACCAAATGAAGATGATCTTCCCATGATCCTCCGAAATCCAAAACACATGCCCTCAAGAGATCTTCCAAAACTCGGTTGACTCTCTCAGTCTGACCATCTGTTTGGGGGTGATAAGCTGTACTCAAACACAACTCAGTTCCCAAAACTTCTTGGAAGCTCTTCCAAAATCCACTAGTGAACAATGAGTCTCGATCGCTCACTATACTCTTCGGAATACCATGGAATCGAACTATCCACTTAACATACAACTCATCCAACTTCGATGCAGTCCTAGTTGATCGAACAGGAATGAATCTTGCACTCTTAGTCAAACGATCTACAATGACCCAAATCCCTTCATTTCCTGCCCTGGTTCTAGGTAGACCATCGATAAAATCCATCGATACTTGCTCCCACTTCCATGTAGGAACTTCCAATGGCTGAAGCAATCCACTGGGCTTCTTCTGCTCGGCTTTTACCAACTGGCAGTTCATACACTTGGAAATAAAATTTCCAACATCCTTTTTCATACCTTTCTAGTAATAGGTTCTCTTCATATCCCGATACATCTTATTTCCACCTGGATGAATTGTCAACTTCGAGTGATGACTTTCCCTCAGAACTTCATCTCTCAATCCATCTATATCGGGAACAACTAGTCGTCCTTGCTTCCGAAGCCAACCCTCTCGATCGA
Organism: Allium cepa; assembly: GCA_030765085.1. Taxonomy (NCBI): domain Eukaryota; kingdom Viridiplantae; phylum Streptophyta; class Magnoliopsida; order Asparagales; family Amaryllidaceae; genus Allium; species Allium cepa. The sequence continues at coordinate 175,342,428 of CM060932.1, forward strand.
CTTCAAATCCTTTATCCTTTTCTGGATTCAATCCAGATTCCAAATCGCGGATAATCTTGACAAGCTTATCGTCTCGCTTTTGGCCCTCGCCAATCCTTTCCACAAGAGTAGGTCTTATCGATAAGTTTGCCAACATCTCAGGTTCCAATTCACATCTAGGCCTGAAGTCAAATCCAGCCAAATACTCAAGATTCTTCCATTCCGAAAACATGGCTCCCAATCTTGCATGTCTTCGACTTAACGCATCTGCCACTGCGTTACCTTTTCCCGGAGTATAGGCTATACCAAAATCATATGATGCCAAAAACTCTAGCCACCTTTGCTGCCGAAGATTCAAATCCTTTTGGGAGAACAGATACCTCAACGACTTATGATCCGTAAACAACTCGAATCGAACTCCCAATAGATAATGTCTCCACATCTTCAGAGCAAAAACAATCGCCGCTAACACCAAATCATGAGTCGGGTAATTCCTTTCATGCGGCTTCAGTTGTCGACTTGCATATGCAACAACTTTATCCTTTTGCATTAGCACTTCTCCAAGTCCAGTACCACATGCATCGGTGTAAACCACCATCTCATCATTCCCACTTGGAATAGTCAAAACAGGAGCACTTGTCAGTCGCTCTTTCAGGATTACGAAAGCTTGCTCACACTTAGCATCCCATCTGAACACTTGGTTCTTTTTCGTCAATCCTGTCAACGGTGCAGCTATCTTGGAAAAGTCTTTGATAAACCGACGATAATATCCTGCTAATCCAAGAAAACTTCTCACATCAGATGCATTCTTAGGTCTAATCCAATCCTGGATCGCTGCCACCTTAGCGGGATCAACCGCTATTCCATTTCCAGAGATAGCATGGCCTAAGAACCTCACTTCACTCTACCAGAAGTGACACTTCGAAAACTTAGCCTTTAGCTGATGTTTCCGCAAGATTTCCAAAACAATCCGCAAGTGCGTCTTGTGCTCTTCTTCATTTCTGGAGTAAACCAAAATATCATCCACGAACACAAGTACAAACTTGTTCAACTGATCTCTGAACACTCTATTCATAAGATCTACAAAATATGCTGGTGCATTGGTCAATCCAAACGGCATTACCAGCCACTCATAAAAACCGGATGGTGTCCTAAAAGCAGTCTTCGGCACACTATCCTTAGCCACTCTCAACTGGTGAAATCCCGTTGCCAAATCCATCTGAGAAAACACCCTAGCTTCGTGAAGCTGATCAAACAAGTCATCTATTCTCGGCAATGGATACTTGTTCTTCCTAGTCACTTTATTCAGCTCACGATAATCCACACACAACCTCAACGATCCATCCGCTTTGGTTGCGAACACAACTGGTGCACCCCATTCGGACACACTACGCCGAATGAATCCTTTCCGAAAAAGGTCATCAACTTGCACCTTCAGCTCTTATTGTTCTCTAGGCGCCATCCGTCTAAGAGGCATCACGACAGGTCTGGCTCCCTCAACTAGATCGATACGAAACTCGATCTCCCTATGCGGCGGTAACCCTTTGACCTCGTCAAAGACGTCCTCAAATCCATTCACAACCGGCATCGATGACAGTCCATCCCGTGGAACAACCAGCGAATACATGAAGCCCATGAAGACGCCTTCTTCATGCTTACATCGTATCACAACCTTTCGCCCTTCCACATTCCCGACTGTCACCTCCAGTTTCTCACAATCAACCTTTGCCGCATACTTCCTAAGCCAGTCCATTCCCAATATAATTCCGAACCCCGCAAAGTTCAGAACAAAGCATTCACAAACAAAAGAGCAATCATGACTCGATACAACTAGACCACGACATACCATACACAAACAAGACGAACCCCCAACTGGATTAGTCACAACCAATGGTCTATCAACAATTTTCGGTTCCAAACCCAACCGGCCTACAAGATCATCACAAACAAACGAATGCGACGCCCCAGTATCGAACAACACTCTAAATGGAACACCACAAATGGAAAGAGTACCTTGAGCCACCACACTCTTCCCTTTCTCATCAACAGTAGGAGCTTTCGAAGACGATGGAACAGCTCCCAAAGCATAAGCTTGCACAATCTGCTTATCTTTCCTCGGTTCTGGACAGTCCTTCTTGATATGTCCCAGCTTATCACAGTTATGGCACTTCAACTGCACCTTTGGATTCTTGCAATCCCTAGAAAAATGGCCCTTCTGCCGACAATTGTAGCAGGTCACTTCACCCTTTGGCTTCTTCTGGCCATCCTTACCGTTCTGTTGCTGCTGCTTCCTCTTCTTGTTTCCACCCTTTGTGGTTTGGGCTCTTCCTTGGTCACAGCAACAACAGACCCTTCCTTAGGAAACAAACTCTCATGTCTGAGGGCTTTCTCCACAAGCTTCTCAAATGGATCGTCCAGATGATCCACCAACTGTCTCCCAAGATAACTGTCCAAGCCTGTCACAAACTTCTCATTCTTCTGATAGGGAGATTCAATATACGATCTGGCATACTTGGACAAAGCTTCAAACTCAGAAACATACCCGAGAACTGGTCTCCCACCTTGCTTGAGCTCCACAAACTTCTTAAACAGAACAGATTTCTGAGCCGTAGAAATGAACTTAGCTTCAAATCTAACTTGGAATTGCTTCCAAGTAATCTCTTCCTATGGAGTATCAATGGTGATAGAATTCCACCAATCCGAAGCTCTCCCCTGAAGCTGTCTCGATGCAATCTTCCTCTTAGTTGCATCCTCAATTCCCAAATCACCAAAGATCCTTCTACAAGCATCAATCCGTCTCTGCACTTCAATGGTTGATTCCGTCCCCAAGAAAACCTTCCCTCCAAGAGCAGTATAGTCCTTACACAACTTAGCAAAATCCACTGGTCTTGGAGCTTGAACTTGAACTCCAACATCTACTGACGGTCCTGAAATTGGTATCCTTCTCATGATCGAAGTCATCATAGCTTCGAACATTGCAGCATAGTCAGTAGCTCCCCCAGCAGCACGACTTTCCCTAGCAGCTTGTCTCTCACTTCGACTCATCCTTAATATCTACAAAAAGGAATGATTTAGAACACCTTAAGAAACAACTACATAAGGAGTTCAAATCCTTCTAAACTACTATATTATATGTAGTAATCATCCATCAAAATTACAATTACGTCTCTCATACGTAGTTACATCAGCGAGCGTTGGCTAAAATCGATTAACCAAAGCTCTGATACCAAATGTGACGACCGCCCATGACTCCCGCACTAAAAACAAGGGAATGGTGCGCTGAAAGGCGTGCCAGGCAGCCATGGACGATAGTCAGGATAAGATAAAACAGAAATTCTATCGTATTACTCACAGCGCATGGACAAAATACAATAAAAAATATACATAGTGAAGCTCCATAGAACAGAATCATATAAACTCATAATAGTTTTATACAATCATCTGAATAGTCAATACATCAAGCCTCACTACATAACACTCAGAGTATCAAACAAACAGCGGAACATCCAGTACATATAGTAAGAAACAATATGCAAAAGCCTCCAGCTCGTCTTCGTCATCAACAGCGTTGGTAGCCAAGAACAGCACCTGTCACCTGCTACCTAGTCTGCCCATCCCAACATGGATGAACAGCCCAAGGTAATAAGAGTTGAACATAAAACTTTGAGTCAGACAACAGTCTTAGTGAGCAGTAAATTAACTACCAAACATACCAAAAGAGCATAAAGGATAAAAGGAATAGGAACTCAACCATCCCACTCCACCACATTCTACAGTGATAGCCCCCAGACCCACTAAGCAGAAACAAGCATAACAAAGCAGATATTTAAAGTAAAGTAATTATCACTCGAGTCAAGGTCGATGTTTTCCAAATACAAACCCCCAAGGCCTAAACCAAGATCAGATAAGCACCCAGAAAACACTGCTCTTGAGACCGAATGATGGTACAATCAAACATCCATGACTCTGGCTATCACTGTTAACATTGCCTCGATATCATCGTTAATTGAATGACCGGCACCTTCTTTCAGCCGTCCGTCAAGGGCTAATGGCAACCCCGGTTCTAGACATAGCTCCGCACGTCATCATGACCCGTGCCTAGGACTATCGCATCTGCCCAGAGTACTAACACGTCATCATGACCCGTGTCTGGAACGTCATCGTGACCCGTTCCAACGTACTCTTGCTTTGAGCGTGCTAGAACCTTCAATAACGATAAGATCCAGGCCTCCTAGTCATCCTCCTCGACGACTATTCTCACACTGGCCCAAGCGCCTCTCGAGCCCACCATTATCAACCCGGACCGCATCACCGAGTTATCAACTTGCTTGGGATGATCCCGTCTGGATTAAACCAAGGCTTCCACACATCATGCTTTGCTTCAACGCATCATAGCAAAGTCCCATCTCACATCATGGTTTTCCTCATCGCATCATGGCAAAGTCCATCATCATCAAATCTATCCATATGAGCTTCCACATCCGCTTCATATGCCACAAGCAGCTTTCACCATTCAAGAGCCTTTCCACTTAGCTTTCGAATCATCTTCGACCAACTTGTCCAAATCAAGTTATCGATCAACTAATCAATCAAATCAAACATCAATCCAAGTAATTATTCATTCAAACAAGATCTAATAAGCAATTACAACAATAATGGCAATTTCGTAAATAAAGAGTTCAAATCTAACATGCATTCTAACAAGCATGAATTATGAACAATATCTCTACAACTTGATGAATGAACTTGCATAAGTTAACATGTAGTAAAATAGGTGTCAAAACTTCATAGATGATAGATCTACATGTAGACTTAAGGAAAATGCAAGAAATCGCTATCTTTAACACATAAACAAGCCACCAATCCAATATACTCCCTTGGGTCCGTGTGAGAGATAACTACCACTCACCGAATCACCTAAACACCTCAAAATCAATCAACTCCAGATCTGGACAGCAAAGAACTAAGCTTGATCCGGCAAAATCTCACTTCAATCGATGAAATCTCTCTTTGTTGGATGAAGATCTTCAACTTTGGCTCTTGGATCTTCGATCTTGATCTTCGATCTTGGATGGATGTTAGCACTAGATTAGAGTGGAGAAAAGAAGTGAAGAAGTGTTGTAGTCGAGCTCTCAAAATGGAAGCACTTCGTCGCTTCAAAATCCGGTGCCAAAAAAATGAGCCAAACCCCTCTATTTATAGGCCGAAATATCCCTGAGTCGCGCCTCCATAAGTCGCCGCCGACCTATACCATGAGTCGTCCACGACTCAAGCCCTTAACGACTCAACGACTCAACTACCTACGACTTACCCAAGACGCCGACCCAACAACACAACATACACACAGTTAAGCACGCACACGACTCAATTATACGCAGCGCAACGACATAGCCCCCCCTCCCCCCCCCCGGCGACCTAACACTAAGTCGCTCACACGACTCAAAAAGCCTCCGACCTAAAACAGACACGACTTAACGACCTAACAAAGAGGTACACGACTCACGACTCAAGCCCTTAACGACCTAACCTATCTCTCTCTTAGGTCGTAACCCTTATACCGTTGGCTCCTAAGTCGCTAACTACTGGGTCATTAACTCGCTCAGCCGACCTATACCTTAACTCGTATGCCCCCCTTAAGTCGGTCACGACTTAACTAAGCACACAGCCTAACTATAACACGGCATAGCCACTAGGTCGCTACCTTCTCTAACTTGCTAACCCGTAAGTCGTAACTCTCTTAGGTCGGCAACTAACTTAGGTAGGCTAACTTCCTTAAGTCGTTTAACCTATGAGTCGGCCACACTTTAACTCGGCAACCCCTTAAGTCGGTCAACCTATGAGTCGGCCATGCCTTAAGCCGTTAACTACTACCACTAGCTTCCTTAACTCGACCACCTTCCTTAAACCGTAAACCCTACCACTTAGGTTCAAAACGACTCAAGCAATACTAACGACTTGATGGAAACTATTTTACGATATGTCGACACGTAAAATACGGATCGTTACAACGACCTTATTAAGCTACGACCTACCAAGTTACATGATTTCCAGTTAATCACCACTTTCTTAAGTCGCTAGCGACCTAGTGTCTTAAGTCGCTTTTCATTAAGTCCGTCACTCTAGGTCGCAAGTTCCTGATGTTGAGTCACTTCCTATTGCCGTGCCGTAGTTAGGTCGCGTGAGTTTTATGTCGCATATGTGTTGTTAGTGTAAACCTGTTAACTCGTATGATGTTGTTTCTTAGGTCTTTAAATCATAAGTCGCGTAAATTGTGATGCAGTGTTAGGTCGCAATGATCTGTAGCATGTTGTAATGCTAGGTCGTGAAGGACTTGTATTGCGTTGTGCTGTGTGATGTTAAGTCGTAGGTCGGCACCTGTTTGGTCGGTCGTATATGATGTGTTGTAAACTCCTATAAATAGGAGGTCGTGTCATTTGTAAAAGTGGTTGATTTTGAATAAACTTTGTTTGAGTGCTTTATGCCTCTTTTAAAATTGAAAGTTGAGCTTGTCTCCTTTCTCCATTTTCGGTTATTCGAGTGCGCTCGAATCAACGGATTTGAAGCCGATTCACGGAATCTCATGCGCAAGATTAACATAGAAGAATCGTAGATCTTTTAACACGGTATCGTGCACAATCAACGTGTTGGAGATAGCAAGAATCCGGTATCTCGCGAGATCAACGGATTTGGGCATTTATCCTTCGGTATTTGCAATTCATCATTCCATCATTCCATCCGTTTTGGTATATTCGCTGCGTCAGTTCTGGTATCAAAGCTAGACTTAGCCAATCGTAGCTAAGCCGAGCCTATTGGGAGAAGATTTGAAGTATTGAAGTATTGGAGATTGTTTGTTGATAAGAGTTAGATCAAGGCCGAGAGTTATAGAATTTGCAGCCGAGCCAAGCAAGTGCAGGCCGAGAATAAGTGCAGGCCGAGAGTTAAAGTGTTTGGGTTTGTTGAAGATTTGACAATGCCTCCGAGAAGAGCTAATCGATTCCAAAATGTTGAAGATGTATATCGTAGACAAGAAGCTGAACAAATGGAACAACGTATTAATGAAAAGTTTGATGAAGGTATTAGAAAGTTAGAGAAATTGATGAATGATATGAATCAAAGTCAAAGGAGAAGGTCATCAATCTCGAACCATGGAGGAAACAGAGTTTCGCCATCGGTTGCGGAAGCGAGGAGGGTGTCACCACAATCTTGTAGAGAAAGAAGAGAATCATCAGTTTCCATGAGAAGTGAACACCATGAGTATCGAGGTGAAGAGAGAAGAACTTATCATGGATTTGAAAATGAGCCACATCGTGATGCTGAAAGACATAGTAGAAGAGATATGTGTGATCGTGGAAATGTTGATGGTCGAGATCGATATCGAAGTACATTTGATTATGATGAAGATGGTGATAGAGGTAGTGTTCATTATCGAGATCGAGACCAAGTACGTAATCAATATCAGTATGTAGAAGATGATCGTAAATGGGAGTCAGGGATGAAAATAGAGATTCCAGAATTTAAAGGGGGAATGATAGCGGAAGAATTTTTGGATTGGTTATCAAATGTTGAAGAAATTTTTGACTTCAAGGAAGTACCCGAGCATCGTAGAGTTAAGTTGGTTGCTACACGCTTGAGGGGAAGAGCTATGGCATGGTGGCAACAAACTAAACTTACACGGGAAAGGATGGGAAAGTCGAAGATAGTTTCATGGGAGAAGATGAAGAAGTTAATGAAAGCTACTTTCTTGCCTTATAATTATCAGTCTCTTATGTATCAGCGCTTACAGAATTTGAGACAAGAGACAAAGTCAGTAAATGATTATGCAGATGAGTTTTATCAACTGATTGCTAGAAATGATATCATGGAGACAGAGAAACAGTTGACAGCTAGATTTGTTGGAGGACTGAGAATGCAAATTCAGGATATGGTGAATATGTTTGATCCAAGATCCGTTGCTGAAGCACACCAGAAGGCTCTAGCTTAGGAGAGGCAAGGTAGAAGAGGAGGTGGTGTGTTTACAAATTCCAACAATCAAGTGAAAGGGGCTAGTAGCAATACGAATGTTTCCAAGGCTGTTAGTAAACCAATTGTCAATGAAGTTGCTAAGACCAAGGTCAACAACAATTTCAAGTGTTATAACTGTCAGGAGTTTGGTCACAAGAGCAATGAATGTCCGAAGCCTAAGAAGCGAGTGATGGCTGCTGAGGTTGAGGATGCAGAAGTAGAATGTTAAAATTCACCACAAGTTGAGGAGGAAGAAGAATTGTCGGGAGACGAAGGATTTAATTTGATGATGAGGAGGTCGTGTTTGACACCAAAGCAGGAAGAAGAGACTAGCTAGTTGAGGAGTAACATCTTTCAGTCAACGTGCACTATTTTGGGAAGGGTTTGCAAGTTTGTTATTGATGCAGGAAGTTGGAGGGCTAGCTAGTTGAGGACTAACTGCTATAGTTTCATGTTCGAGGGCGCCAAAATCACTTTAGTTCCTAAAAAGCGACAACAGAGTGAAAGCAAGTTGGAGGAGATTGAAGAACTAAAGACTCTGTTATCTTTGAAGAAATTTGTCAAGGAAGTGGAGGATGAGCCTGAAGTATTTCTGTTAATTGGACGTGAAAATAGTGAAGCAGTTGAAATTCCTGAAGAAGTTAAGCCAGTGTTGAAGGAGTTTGAAGATGTATTTCCTGAAGAATTGCCAACAGAGTTACCACCGTTGAGAGACATACAACATCAGATTGATCTTGTTCCGGGAGCTGTGTTACCACATAGACCACACTATAGAATGATTCCAAAAGAGCACGAGGAGTTGAGAAGGCAAGTGGAGGAATTACTTGAACAAGGGCGCGTACAAGAAAGTTTAAGTCCTTGTGCAGTACCAGCATTGTTAGTGCCAAAGAAGGATGGAACTTGGAGAATGTGTATCGATAGTCGAGCACTAAACAAGATTACAGTGAGGTACATATTTCCGATGCCAAGATTGGATGATTTGTTAGATTAGTTGAGCGAAGCTGCTATCTTTTCAAAGATTGATCTGAAGTGTGGATATCATCAAATTCGAATTCGACCAGGGGATAAATGGAAGACCGCTTTCAAGACACGGGAAGGGTTGTATGAATGGCTGGTCATGCCATTTGGTTTTTCGAATGCACCTAGTAATTTTATGCGAGTGATGAATCGGATCTTTAGACCATTTATTGGAAAGTTCGTGGTGGTATATTTTGATGATATATTGATATACAATGGAAGCACATAAGAACATCTACAGCACTTGTGGGAAGTGTTGATGATGCTTCGTCAAGAGCAATTTTATGCGGCAATAAAGAAATGCGTGTTCATGACGCATAGTGTTTTGTTTTTGGGGTACGTATTGTCCAAGGAAGGTATCCAGTTGGATCGAAGTAAAATTGAAGCAATCAAGGAATGGCCACAACCCAGGACGATAACAGAAGTTAGAAGTTTTCATGGGTTAACATCATTCTACCGAAGGTTTATTCCATATTTCAGTAGCGTGATGGCACCAGTGACAGATTGTATGAAAGGGAAGCAGTTTGTGTGGACTGAAGAGGCCGATTCTGCTTTCCAACAGATCAAGGAACTTTTGACGACGGCACCAATTCTAGTTTTGCCGGATTTTCAGTTGTTATTTGAGTTACATACAGATGCATCTAAAGTTGGAATTGGAGGGGTATTAAGTCAGAGGGGCCGTCCAATTGCTTATTTCAGTGACAAGCTTTCAGGAGCAAAGATGAGATATAATACTTATGACGTGGAATTCTATGCTATCGTCTAAGCCATAAAACATTAGAGACATTATTTGTTTCATAAAGAGTTTGTGTTGTATACTGATCATGAAGCCTTGAAACATTTGCAGGGACATGATAAGATTGCAGCCAGGCATGCTTCATGGATCGCATACTTGCAATAGTTTACATTTGTGGTAAAGCATAAGTCGGGAGCTACAAATCGTGTGGCAGATGCATTGAGTAGAAGGAATCATTTGTTGACTACAATGAGAGTTGAAGTGACGGGGTTTGATGTTTTGCCAGAATTGTTTGTTCAGGATCCTTACTTTGCAAAGATTTTAAATGAAGTCAAGAAAGGGAAGACCGATGAATATGTGTTGGTAGATGGTTTTCTATTTAAAGGTAATCGTTTGTGTATACCAGAGAGCAGCATGCGAATGAAGATTGTGAAGGAAATGTATGAAGAAGGACATGTGGGAAGAGATCGTACTTTGCAGTTTATTTCTCAATCATATTTTTGGCCTTCCATGAGAAAAGAAGTTGAAAAATTTGTGGAGAGATGTCACATATGTCAAGTTTCCAAAGGGACAGCTACGAATGCAGGATTGTATATGCCATTGCCCGTGCCTACTAGACCATGGGTTGATATTAGCATGGACTTTGTTTTGGGTTTGCCAAGAACTCAACGAGGGAACGATTCTATACATGTTGTGGTGGATAGATTTTCGAAGATGGCACATTTCATAGCTTGTAAGAAGATAGCTGATGCAGTCCGTGTTGCTCAATTATTTTTCAAAGAGGTTTATCGACTACATGGGCTACCTGAAACCATCGTTTCTGACCGGGATACTCATTTACTAAGTCATTTTTGGTTGAGTCTGTGGAAGATGGTTGGAACCAAGCTGAATTTTAGTAGCGCCTATCATCCGCAAACAGATGGGCAAACGGAAGTAGTGAATAGATCTTTGGGAAACTTGTTGAGATGTCTTGTAAAAGATAATTTGAAGAGCTGGGATGTAAAATTATGTCTAGCAGAATTCGCACATAATCATGCAGTGAATCGAAGTACTGGATTCAGTCCATTTCAAGTAGTATATTCAGCAATTCCGAAAGGACCGTTGGATTTGTCGATAGTTCCACGACAGAGGGAGGGTTGTTAAACGAGCTTGTGATATCGTGAATGGGTTGCAGGAGTGTCACAGGATTGTTCATGAACATTACTTAAGTCAAATGAGAAGTTTAAGCAACTAGCAGATAAGAAGCGAAGAAGTGTGGACTTCAAAGAAGGTGATATTGTTTACGCAGTATTGACGAAAATTCGTTTTCCAGTTGGAACTTACAATAAGTTGAAAGCTCGAAAGATTGGTCCAGTAGAAATTTTGAAGAAGATCAATGATAATGCTTATCGGTTGAAATTACCGGATGATGTCCATACTGCCGAAGTTTTTAACTTCAAACACTTGATTCCATATCACGGGAATAAGCGTCTTGAAGAAGATGAAAGTGTGAATTCAGGGTCGAATTCTTGTCAACCGGGGGAGGATGATGCAGCGCATCATGAGACAAGTCATCCCAATGGTTTAAGTCGCTCGGATGATGGATCTATGGCTTTAGGTCGCTCGGGTTTCTTAAGTCGCGAACGACCTAGCGACTTACGACCTAACGAGAATCAGAGGAAGGAAGATACGGTGATACAGGAAATACCGCCTGTCTACGAGCTACGACCTTATCAAGCTACGACCTACAAAGTTACATGATTTCCAGTTGATCGCCGCTTTCTTAGGTCGCTAGCGACCTAGTGTCTTAAGTCGCTTTTCATTAAGTCGCTCACTCTAGGTCGCAAGTTCCTGATGTTGAGTCACTTCCTGTTGCCGTGTTGTTGTTAGGTCGCGTGAGTTTTATGTCGCATATGTGTTGTTATTGTAAACCTGTTAACTCATATGATGTTGTTTCTTAGGTCATTAAATCATATGTCGCGTAAATTGTGATGCATTGTTAGGTCGCAATGATCTGTAGTATGTTGTAATGTTAGGCCGTGAAGGACTTGTATTGCGTTGTGCTGTATGATGTTAAGTCGTAGGTCGTCACCTGTTAGGTCGGCCGTATATGATGTGTTGTAAACTCCTATAAATAGGAGGTTGTGTCATTTATAAAAGTGGTTGATTTTGAATAAACTTTGTTTGAGTGCTTTGTGCGTCTTTTAAAATTGGAAGTTGAGCGTTGTCTCCTTTCTCCATTTTCGGTTATTTGAGTGCGCTCGAATCAACGGATTTGAACCCGATTCACGGAATCTCGTGGGTGAGATCAATGTAGAAGAATCGTAGATCTTTTAACACGGTATCGTGCGCGATCAACATGTTGGAGATAGCTAGAATCCTGTATCTCGCGAGATCAACGAATTTGGGCATTTATCCTTTGGTATTTGCAATTCATCATTCCATCATTACATCATTCCATCCATTTTGGTATATCCGCTGTGTCAGGGTAGTCCCGGTCTTGTGTTGTAGGGGATCGGGAGTGATCCTCGGTATGCTGATCTAGACCAGGTACCGTGACAGGTGGTACCCTAGTGCTTAGTCATTAGTTGGAAATCCATTTTCCCTACACGCCTGTACGGTTTTGATTGTGCCCAACTATTGCTGAAACGTGAGATGCAAGCATTTAAGCTAGATTCTATTTTACTTTCTATAGACACTATTATAATATCAGAGGATTTTGATAAAAAGTGTTTTGGCTATCGTAAGGTAAAAACCCGACATGTTTATTTGTGGCGTGGTCTTACGAGATGCTTTTGTTTCCAAAGGATTTTGAAACTTTGATAATCCAATTGAATGTGGTTTTCTCACGCTGGTATTTCAGACCGACTCGGGTTTTATTTCATTATAATGCTCGGGTCAGACCGATTATTATAGAATACAGGATATGATGTTGTGGAGCTCAGGAGACGAGCTGGATGGCGACACGTACTTCCATACTTGATTATTATTCCCGTTGTGTATTCAGTTTTAAGGACAAGTTTATATGACTTTCCAGTTGTATGTTATTGATGTTGTTGAACTCTGATGATGTGTTCTGATGATGTATGAATAAAACAAATATGGTTTTCTTTTGTTTAAAGATCTGTTATTATCTAATATATTTTATTCCACCGCGATGGTAAGATTTTGATGTTGTTTTTTATTTTCTTCTTCTACCCCTTCTTCTTTAACCCAAATGGTTCGTATTTCCGTTCATCTTGAGTTGATTGATTGAGAATAGTGTCGACTCAAGGAGTATGGAACTGCGGGTCGTTTCATTTGGTATCGGAGCAGAAGGTTAAGCGAGAACCTTGGCTTTGGTGGGGATTACTCATTAAATAGAGTCTATAGTACTCTTGAATGAGTTCGAGTGTAATAATAATATGAGCACGTATTTGTTAGTGAATATAAAAGTTGTTTTTATATTGCGTTACCTTAACCATTGAGAGTTTATGGATTCTGGTCGATATGTGGGACGCCATGTCATCGATAGGGGTTTCTGAACTCTTAAACAAGGTAAACCGACACAGTATTGTTTTAAATAGGGTAAATGGAATAATTTTACCCAAAATATTTTTTGTATATAAAAGAAATAATTTTCGTAAATTATTGTAGCTATATATGGTTGCTTGGTTGTTAGGAAGTGATAATATTAAATTATTATCATTGTTGTGTAAAATCTATATTGAGAAATTGAAATCATAATCAAAAGCTAAGAAATAAATTCATATACAAATGGGATTTGTAAATGTGATTTATAATTTGAAATAGAATTCCAGAGAAATATTTGAAAATAATTTGTGATGAAAATTCAAGAGTAATGTTTAAATATGAATTAAAAGGGTTTGGAATTTGAAAAATTGGAAAGTTTATATTCCTTTGAATTTGAAAATGGTTTTCAAGGGTTTTGGAGAAATAATAGTAATACTATTTGGGAAATATTTTTGAATTGAGTATGAAATCTGGTGAGATTTGGAATTTAAAGATATTTGAAATGTTTTGGAAGGATAAAACCACTAAAATCTTTTCGGTCGCTAGAAAGTAACTTCGGCGATGACTGCAGCATCATCGATGTTCATTTTCGAGTTTCCAAGAGAGAAATTGCTACAATTGTTTTAAATTGGAATTGTTTTCAAAATTAGGATTGATTTTAAAAATTCAAGGAATAATTGGATATGCAGTTGAATTATGGATTTCAAAAATGGTTTTTGAAATGTTGAAGTTTTGGTTTGGTGAAACCGTTTTGATTTGTAATGCAAAGGAATATTTGGTTTGGATATAATTGATTTCAAAAATGATTTTGGAATATTGAGTAATCGATTAAAAGAGACTCCATAATTTATTTTAAAAATGTTTATGGAATTTAAATAAGTTGGATGGTAAGCCAATTAATTGAAGTAAATTAAATGAAGTTAGCAAATGTAATTAAATTTAAAAAAAAACTTATAGAAGTTTAAAATTTAAATTGAATCAGAATGTGATTAAATATAGTTAAGTAAAAAGTGAATTTAAGAAAAGTCTAATTGGACTAAGAGAAATGGTCATTGGAGTAAAATTCACTAAGTAAGAAGTAAAATTGTGAATAAACAAATGAATTTACATTTGTAAGTAAGTAAAATGAAAGCTGAATATTGGAATTAAAATTGAATTGTGTTGAATTATGTGGAATGGAAAATTAGTCAAGTTGGATTAAACAAAATAAAGGAAGAGAATTTGAATTCAAATAAAATTAAAGAATTGATTCGAAGTGGACTAAAATAATGAAAGTTTGGAAATAAAAATTGTTTGAGATATAAAATAAATTAGTAAGTGTAACTAATCTAAAATAATAATATGAACCAGTTATGAATGGAAGATAGTTGATAAAATTCAATATTCAGAGTTTGAAGATGAATCAAATTCAAGTAGAATTGAAAATGAAAAACTGGATGAAAATTTGGAAAGAATATTTGAAATTAATTTGTAAATTGAAGCAAATTGGATCTATTTGGAATTGGAATCCAAATTGATTAAATATAGATAAAAAAATCAAGTGATAAAGCGAAGTTGAAAGATTAATTCGTAGTACACTAAAAATAATTTAAAGTTTGGAAATAAATCCATTGGGATTTAAATAAATTAGTAGTGAGACTAATCATGGGAATGATTAAGTGAATATGGTTTGAGATAAAGGTAAAAAGAATTCAATATCTAAAATGAAGGTAATTAGAATTCATATGAAAATGGAAATCCAATGTAAAAATAAAGTGGATAAAAAGGCTAAAGTGGTAAAGTAATAATATAAGAGTATATAAAATGCTAATATTAAACCTAAGAAATGAATGGTGAAATTCTTAAGTAAATTTAGTATTGAGAAAAAAAATTCTAGGAGAATAATTGAATGAAGATTAAAACTGAAAGTTGTGAAATGGGATAATTGTGGATAGTGAATAAAAAAAATCAAAATAATGTGAATAAAAGAGAATTGATATAGTTGATAATCAATTGAGATAAATACGTAGGATGTACGTATATTATTTTATTCGCATAACGATTTGATCCAAATTCGAACACAGAATTTCGAGATAGTTATATCAATCCGAGTTGGGATTTTTTCACTCGATTTTCGACAGCGAACCCTGGATGTGGATTTTTGATTGATTCTGGAAGTTCTCTATCATAGTTGGTGGCCATGCAAGGAGAATGATGGTTTCTGATCAAGAAACCATATCTGAGTCCGCACTAGGAAGTCGGGTGGACGATACTAGTTCGGAAGTGAAATTGTGTGATCGAGTAAGCGATAAGATTCGGTATTACGTACGAATGATATAGGTACATCATACGGGCTTAAATGGAATGAATATTGAAAATTTTATAAAGAAGTGTATAAAATGATTTTGGAATCTGTAGTTGGATATTGTTAAATTGGATATACAAGTATTAAAAAGCAAGTCGGAAATTGGGATTTTTGATTTCAGAAGATAAATTTGAATTGCTTGACAAAAAGGTACGTGTTTAAATTTCTGTATGAAATTTGATTGAGTTTTTGATCCAGTCACTTGGCCTTTTGTTTTCTTTTGGAATTTGGGAGCCCGCAGAGGCATTTTGTAGTTGTACCGAGCTAGCACCGCAAAGGAGACGCTGGCGAAATTTTTCGGAAATTTAGGGAGTTAGAAAATTTTTGAGAAAATTTTGATAATTCAAAATTTGGTTTTAAATTGAATTTTGAATGATTGAGCAAATAGTATTGTTTGAAAACTATGGGAGAGTTTGGGAAGTTAGTAAGAATGATAATGGGTCTTTTATAAAAAGATAGTTGGTAGGATGTTGAATTGTTGGTTTTGGGGAAAAGTAAACGGGTATTCGACCATTCTACCTAACCAGCAATTTCTGGGATGAAATTCTTTTAAGGGGGGAGGAATGTGACGACCCGGAATTTTTGGATGTTTGAAATCGGAATATTTAATTGATTTTAAATATATAAAAGTTAATTTTTAACTTGAATTCAAATATCACCATTTATTGGGTAATTTAATTATTAAATTAAATAATTTGAAGTAGGGTTAAATGTTGAATCTGGAGTTTTAAGCTTGTTAAAAGTAATTTGAAGGCTTATAAAATTTATATTGATAGTGCTAAAGGTATTAGAAGCTTTAAAATTGAATTTAACAGTGATTTGTTCAGTTTTGAAATTATATCGTTTAAATTGATATTTAAAAAATAGCCTTTTGAGGCACAGTCTCGGAATTCGACGAAACCAGTCCAATCAGATCCATAATATTGTGTTATTATCGGATTTCAATTTTCGTAGCGTTTGGAGTTGTTGTGTGGCCGTACGGTAGACTAATGCGCTGAAATTTTATATCGAAAATTTAATATAAATAAGCGGGTCCAAATGCTATCTTCTTCATACGATCGAATTAGGACTCAAAACCTTTTCCATTACATTTGAAATAGGGATATAACAGTATAAACGCCTGACAGAACGCCTTGATAGGATGTCAAGATTTTGAGCTGCGAATTCTAGACGATTTAAATTTAAATTTAAACTTGAATAATATATTCTATTGACCAGTCAAAATCCTTTCACGTCATCTTTTCGTCCAATAGCTTTTGCTTTTCTGAATCACTGCAGCCTTAACTCTTCATGCAACCATAATCTCAAGTTCAAATCATGTCTTTTTGTCCCCCAACCAGATCTGTCGAATAAAAACACGGAATAATAACTGTTTAAAAATCACGCTGCTTCATTCCTTTTCACATTCTCATTTTTTAAGCTGTTCGAGGAATAATGGCTGCTTCCTTTTCCATCTCAAATTCACGAAAGTCAAATCGTTTGTGTAAAAAAAACAGGGGGAGGGTTGTTTTGAGTGAACAAATCGATCGTTCGATCGAAAGGAAGGAACTTGATCGAAGTAATCGGTGAATAAGGGTTGCGCAAAGTCATGTGATGCATGCGATGTGGGCAAGCGATTGGGATGGAGCTCGCATACGTCTTGATTTGCGGTAGAGGTGGAGATGGGCAGTTGTTCGATTGCGGTATTTTGGGTTGAACTCGATCTCGAGTTCAAGAGGGGGGCTGGTGAAGCTCGACGAGGTCTGGAGTTGGATGTGCTCGGTGTCGGGTATGTTTCGACCAGTCCAACCTCCTGCCGAACCAACACCTTCTCCCTCTCCCTGCCGAACCAAACCATCTAACCACCGAACCAAAGCCATTTCCAACTACTGCCGAACCAACACCAATCAAGCCCACACCGAACCAATCCCATCACCCAGTCATCGCCGAATCAAACTCCCAACCCACCACCACCGGACTAACATACAACCGAACCAGGCCCATGGTAGCACTACCGAATCAAGGCCTCTCATCTACCACCGAATCAAACTCCCAACCCACCATCACCGGACCACAATACTACCGGACCAAGGCGTTTCGAACCAACTTTGCCAGGCCAGATTGCACCAGCCCAGGCCCACCAGCAGCTATACACATCCAAGACCCCTACCCCCAGCCTCACTCTATAAATAGAGGGGCAGGGGTACAACAATGGCGGACAAGTTTGAGAGCTCAAGTACGGAAGGAACTTTCAAACAATTTTTTATATACTTGTAATCAAGGCTTTGTACTTGTAATCTGAATAGTAAGAGGAGAATAACATATAAAGTGGACGTAGGCACGTTCTGGCCGAACCACTATAAATCTGCGTGTCTTTTACATTTCAGTCCCCGCTTTTTACATATTCGCACAACTCATCCAAATCACTAAGAACAACATAAAATCAACTAAATCACACGACTTGGAGGTGTTTGCCCATTTTTTGTGCAAACACTCGGAGTTGGTAATGCTCACGATTTTGGGTTCGTAGGCTCGAAGTCGAAGTTAGGGCATGGGTTGGCATATAGGCGAGTGACTTCGATGATGACGCAGTTTGGAAAATCGAGCAGAAGCTCGATAAATTCTGGGTTCATGTTCGGATTTGAAGTAGTTTAATTTTAAACATTTTAATTTAAATGTTACTTAGGTTTAAAACTTATAAATGAACTGTTTATTTTTATTTCACTTATCAGTACATTAAACAACAGGTTATTTACTGTTTGTTTAATTTAGTAAATATTTATATATCAGTTGAAGGAAATATGTACACAGTTTTGGGAAGAAAATTATATAAGGAATCTGGTGATTAAGTTGTACAATTGGCTTATTTTAGTTACTAAAAGATTTTTAAAGGGAAATTATTAGTTTAAATTAAATTAAATTAAATTATTACTAAATTAAATGTTGTTAGTGGTAATAAAATGTATGGTCAATTAAATTTATCAAATGGAAATTTAATTGTTCGATTGGTTCGAATATTAATAAACTGTATAAATATTTATACAAGGTCTAAAATCATGAAGAAACGAGTCGAGATGGATTGGATTTGCAAACAAAAACAAAGTTGAGTTAATCTCACTCTTATGGAATGCTATTTAAATTTAAATGGTTAAATTTAAATAATTGGTTGAGTGATTGAATTGATTTGATGTGCTATATTATATATAGTAGCATATAGTATATATTGGAGTGATTGATTTCCCACATTATATAGCGGATGATATTATATAAATCTCATATACCGCGATATTCCACCTCGTAGTGGAATTGGTATTATTGTATTGTGCTAAAATCTGTGGACGTAGGGAAACAGGTTGGAGGGATCCAATGGGATTCCTCAAATTTATTTAGAATGTTTTAATATTCTATGATTTGGTCATTGCTAATGCGTGATAAATTATATTGGTAACAGAAATGTTGGGTGCTATGTTTGATTGAAAATATTTAGGATTGAGTTATCAAAAAAAATATAGATTGGATTTTTGAAAAGAAAATTTAAAGAGAGAATTTGTAAATAAAACGGTCATTGAAAATTTGGGATAAATTGAAGAATGAATTGGAAAAGAATGAAAGTGATTTTAAAATTCTAATAAATAAGTTCCGAGTATGGAAAAGGGGATTTTGAATAAATAGAGTAATAATGAATTTTAAAACTTAAGTGATGTTATTTAAAGGAATAAAAGAATTTACTTCAAATTCAAGGTTTAAATTTATTAGAAAGGATAAAGAAGTAATTTGGGAAATCTGAAATTAGTGTTTTCAGTTAAAAAGATTTTAAATCATAATTAGGGAATAAAATCTAAAGTTAATGGATTTTGAAATATATTGAGTAAGTAAAGAAATTTATTTCAAACGGAGTAAATTGGGAATCGGAATTTTAAAAGGAAGTTCATTCTATGAAACTTATAAACTTGGTTTATAAAAACAAAGTAATATATCAGCGGATATTTGGAAGAATAAATTCACGGTGGGAATTTATTAAGGGAAAGGGTAAATTTGTTTAAAAATAAATAGTGATTTATTTTTAGAAGATGTGAAAGAGAAGCATATTTCCCAAGATAGCCAAGTACGTTTTCAAAGCAAATTTTTAAATATAAGTTAAAAGTTTTAATGTTGTTTTAAAAAAAGCATGTTTTAGAAAATTTATTATTTCTAAATATTTAAATTCTAAAGTAAGTATTTTTCAAATCTATTATCGTAGTAATTATTTAAAGGTGACTTGGAATTTTGTTTTAAAAAGAGAAAATCTAGTTTCATATTTTATAAGTAATCTCATTTTAAATATTCCTAAAGTATATATTTTTAATAAAGTATTGAAGTAGTTTTCAATTTAAATGTTAAAGTATATTTTATAATAAAGTGGTTCTAAATTATTTTAAAAATCTAAAGCTTTGTACTTGGTGTTTTCAGTAGAAATAAGTAGTTGGGAATCTATTCCATGAGAAGAGTATGGTTTGAAAACTGTTTTCAAAAAGGGTTGAAAATGGAAATATATCTTGCGAAGATATTTTGAGGATATTAAGTAATTTGGGAGATTATTTATTGTTTGATGGTTGTTTGTGAATGTTAACTGACAGTTAAATAACCGACTATCAATATTGGCCAATGCGCTGATCGTTTCGAAGAGACTGGGATCGGGATTTATTTCCTGAAAACCACTTCGATCCGGTTTGTACGTTTTCGCGGAAAAACGAGTTCGGATTTGAAGATGGATCAGTGAAGTGCAAGGGCTAGTCGCTACTAATCTTGAGGATGATTCTAAAATGGATGTAGTAGGAGTAGTGCCTTCGGTTCCGTTCGAACCCGGGACAGACTTGTATGGTTGAATGCTTTTGGAACATCGTCAGGTGGACGTGGGCATTCTAAGTGAAACGTTCTAAAAGGTAACGCTTAGCCTCGAGCCTCATCAACCGGGAATGACTGAAAATCAGGGGATATTCAGCAAGGCTAAGTGGGTAGCACCCATTAGGGTGAGGTCATCCCTGTCTAGATGTCCCTTTTTTCCGGCTTAGTGGTTTGGTTGTTGATCCCAACCGTGGGGTGATCTTACTCGGGATTATCCAGTAAGGGGTAGTCCCGGTCTTGTGTTGCAGGGGATCGGGAGTGATCCTCGGTATGCTGATCTAGACCAGGTACCGTGACAGGTGGTACCCAGTGCCTAGTTATTAGTTGGAAATCCATTTTCCCTATGCGCCTGTACGGTTTTGATTGTGTCCAACTATTGCTGAAACGTGAGATGCAAGCATTTCAGCTAGATTCTATTTTACTTTTTATAGACACTACTATAATATCAGAGGATTTTGATAAAAAGTGTTTTGGCTATCGTAAAGTAATAACCCGACATGTTTATTTGTGGCGTGGTCGTACGAGATGCTTTTGTTTCCAAAGGATTTTGAAACTTTAATAATCCAATTGAGTGTGGTTTTCTCATGCTGGTATTCCAGACTGACTCTGCTGTTATTTCACTATAATGCTTGGGTCAAACCGAGAATTATAGAATATAGGATATGACGTTGTGGAGCTCAGGAGACGAGCTGAATGGCAACACGTACTTCCCTACTTGATTATTATTTCGCTATGTATTCAGTTTTGAGGACAAGTTTATATGACCGTCCAGTTGTATGTTATTGATCTTGTTGAACTATGATGATGTATTCTGATGATATATGAGTAAAACAGATATAGTTTTCTTTTGTGTAAAGATCTG
Organism: Allium cepa; assembly: GCA_030765085.1. Lineage (NCBI taxonomy): Eukaryota > Viridiplantae > Streptophyta > Magnoliopsida > Asparagales > Amaryllidaceae > Allium > Allium cepa. Next base: position 175,363,722 of record CM060932.1, read on the forward strand.
TTATTATCTATTATATTTTATTCCGCTGCGATGGTAAGATTTTGATGTTGTTTTCTATTTTCTTCTTCTACCCCTTCTTCTTTAATCCAAATGGTTCGTATTTCCGTTCATCTTGAGTTGATTGATGGAGAATAGTGTCGACTCAAGGGGTACGGAACTACGGGTCGTTTCACAAGGGATACATATGCATTGCAATAACGAATACACTATTCGATATATACTATAATACTATAATAAATCAACCATCAAAGAAGTTTGAGATGCACTAAAGGTCAATCCTCTAATAGAGGATGCAACAAGTAAAAAGAATTTGGCTACAAAGTTCTTTAATTATAAAATGACTCATGTTAGGCTGGTATTAGTGCAATTCAATGATATTATGCATATCGTGAACCAATTCAACCAGTATAACATGAGTATGGATGAGGATATAAAAATCACATCCATAATAGACAAACTTTCCCTCTTTTGGAAGGATCATTGGAAAATCCTTAAACGCAGGAAAAAGGATATAAGTATGGATAACCTTGCATAGTATTTGCAACTGGAAGAAAAACTTAGGGAGAAAGAAATCACTTAACCAACAGTGCATCCATCTAAGATCCACATGATGGAGAAAAAAAAACTCCAAGCACTCTTTTAATTTAAAAGATAAAATTTGAAAATAAGAAAAACTTTGATAACAAGAAGGAAAAGAATGTGAATGGATGCTATAATTATGGACAACCTAGTCACTTTAAAAGAGATCGTCGTTTCCATAAAAAGAAATCTAAATCGATAAAAGAAAACTTTATGGGTGTAATATCTGAAATCAACATGATTAAAAGAGAGGATTCTTGGTGGATCGACTCTGGTGCGACTAAGAATATATACAATGACAAGAGTCTATTCAAAAAGTTTAAACCATCCGAGGATGGAAAATATCTATGGAAAACTCATTAAAAGCAACAGTTAAGAGAAAATGGACAGTAGATTTGGAGTTCACGTTCAAGAAAATTCGAACATTGAATGATGTATTTTATATACCTAAGGGTAGAAAGAATCTTGTCTCGGTAGTCTACTAAATAATTTGGCATCGAAGTCTTTGAGTCAGATAAATACTATTGACCAAAGATGGAATGTTTGTAGGATATGCTCCTTAACCAAAATAACTAGAAAATCATCTCCATTGAAATCTGTTAGTACTAAAAATCTGTTATAACTAATCATAGTAATGTCTGTGACATGCGTAATGCTCCTACTAGAGGAGGAAAGAAGTAATTTTTCCTATTTATAAATGAGTATTCATGGTACTTTTATGTTTATCCAATGCATACTAAGGATGAAGTACTAAATTCATTTATGACCTATAAAATGGAAGTAGCTAACCAATGTGATGTTAAAATTAAGACCCTTTGATCTGATAAGTGAGGTGAATATCATTTCCATGCATTTATAAATTTGTAGGAATTATATACGTGACATTTGTTTCTTATACTCCATAATAAAACGGAGTAGCAGAACGTAAAAATAGGACTCTTACTAAAATGGTTAATGCTATGTTATGTAATTATGGTCTTACTACTAGTTTCTGTGGTGAGGCTTTACTTACTACATGTTACATCTTAAATAGAATAACTCGTACGAAGATCAAAGTTATGCTTATGAACTATGGGAGAAAAGCAAACAAAATCTTGAATGTTGTCGAGCTTAGGGATGTGGAGCCATTGTTCGATTACCTAAACCAAAAATAAAAAATACTGTTTGAACTAAAAAGGGAGCAAACACCTAAATGGGCATAGTAGAGAAAATTGTAAAGAAAATAAATAAAAGCAAATAGAAATAAGATACCAGATTTTTATAGTGGTTCGGTTAATTGTCGTCTACGTCCATTTAGCTTTGTTGATGGTTTATAGTGCTGTTTATCCTTCTGTTCTTACGGATCAGTTTGGGTCCGACAGGAGTACAAGTGAGTTAAAGAAAAGTTGTAGAGAAGTGGAAAAGATCCTCCAAAATGAGTTATTGCCCTCCTATTTATAGCTTCAGATTTCCTGAAAACTCGCCTTCATGATCCCCAGCTCATTTTCTATGCCCAAGACCAGTTCCCCGAGAAATAGGTGGACACTTCATCAATAGGCTTGGATCGGTACCGATCCATGGGCTTGGATCGGTACCGATCCATAAGATTGTCATATGGATTGCTTTCAATGCCTCATCCTAGCTTGATTCATAGTTAACTTCGTGATTTCCATCTTGTTTACAATGTCATTTGCTTGTTTCTAAGTCCAAGTGATGGATCGATGGAAGAATGGAGTTTCTAATTTCAAGCGCTCGAGAAGATCGATAGAGAATCTTAGAGAATCGTTGCAAAGAAACTTGAAATAGGCTTATAGCATCATCATTTGCAAGTAGGAGAAGTGGGGGCAAAAGTGGGTGAAGTGTTCTGAATCGGTATCGATCCAAGTGGTTGGATCGATACTGATCCAACGCTTTGTTCGATTTTTGAACTTTAGATTCTTGGGGTTTGTGCTTGCCTCCTTTGACTTTGGCCGTACTTGGTTTCTGTACACTACGAATATCATTCTGTGGTTCCTTCCTTGATAGCTTTCAAGTTTGACTCGCCAAGTTCGTCCATCTTGTACCTAGTCAAAGGATTGGATAACAAATGACAAAATGGAATTGAGTGTATTTTCTTAAGATATGCTCAACACAACATTGGTTCTTGATTTCTAGTAATATAACCTAATAATTCAATTAAGGTAAGCATAATAATACAACCTAGAAATGCGATGTTTTACGAAAATAGATTCACATCTATTTCATTTAATCCATATATCAATGAAACAGTGGAGGTTAACACACTTATTCATGAAATGGTGGAGGTCACTCAAACTACTCGTGAATTTGAGAACACTCAAGAAAATAATGATGAATTCGGTGGAACTCATAGAACAAGTAAAAGAATAAGGACTGAAACGTCATTCAGACCAGATTTTATCACTTATTTGGTTGATAAATCTGGAGATGGTATTAGACATTAAGCCATACTATCTACAAACATAAATTCTGATCCTTTAACATATATTGAGGCTATAAAGTCTTTATATTCAACTTTTTGGAAAGAAGCCATAGATGATGAAATGGATTCTATTATGGGAAATTAAACATGGAAAGTGGAAGACTTACCTTAAGGTTCTAAATCAATAGGATGTAAGTGGATATCTAAGAAGAAATTAAGAGCAAATGGTATGGTGGAAAATTTTAATACTAGATTAGTTGCTAAGGAATTTACCCAAAACGAAAAGAATAAGTTATTTTGATACCTATGCACATATAGCTAGAATTTCAATAATTAGGCACTATTGCATCAGCATCTATTTATAAATTTTAAATTCATCAAATGAATGTTAAGACTGCAATCTTAAATGGAGAACTCGATGAGGAGATATATATGTCTCAACCAGAAGGTTTTATGATGCTTTGACAACAACGTAAAGTATAAAAACTTTATTATACCACTATATGGTATTAAACAAGCACAAAAATGGTTGCATGAGAAATTTGATAAAACCATAATATCAAAGGTTTTTAGGACTTGCGAATTAGACAAATGTGGCTATAGAAAATTTCGTTTTAGTAAAGGTGTTATTATATGCCTTTATGTTAATATTGGGACCGATACCTCGAGTATTAAAAAAATGAGAAGATTTCTTTTTTTTTTAATATGAAAGATATGGGGGAAGCTGAAGTGATTCTAGGAATAAGAATCATAAAAACCGTGATGACCACCCTATATCACCCACACCAAATGATGTAAAGAAGCGCTGTAAAGGTGCGAGGCTTATATGGGACGATCATCAAGGTTGAAATTTAAAGTAGAAAACCAGTTGCATATCTCATAGCGCACAGATAAAATATAATGTAGAAAATATACAACAGAAATATATTGAGCCATAACAAATGAAAGATAACAAATTTACTGGAACATAATGAGTTATGGTACAAATGTCATAATATCTTGGTACAACATTTCCTCACTACATCCTTCAGAGTATATAACAACAAACAGTAGAAACTAGAAATATAGAGTAATACGCTATAGCTCCTCCAAGCTCGTCTTTGTATAGCAACTACGACTCCAAAACATATCATCTAGTCTACTCATTTAAGAGTAACCAAGATGATAAGAGGAAACATAAAACCTTGGGTCATACAATTGTTCCATGTGAGTGGTAAATGACTATCAAAAGCTATACTGGAAAATATGGTACTAAACAGGTACACAAAACCATACCTGATCTGTCCCTGCAACCAAAGAGTTAGCACATGATAATAAGATATAACATGTCACTCAAAATAAACGACAATAGGATATTGTAACAGAAAAGAATAGAAGAATCTAAGCAGCTTGTTCCATTGGCCCTATTCCTAATCCCTTCCTAGGATTCCTATAAATGATAGCCAACCGAAAAGTAAACAAAGCATTGATAGCAACATAGAATCCAAAACATTGCTATGACCTTCTAAAGCCTTGAACATGTGATAACTCGTATAGCCTCGTCCTTGCTTAGCCAAAGACTAACGGAAATCACAGTTCTCGATTGTGTTCCCCCGTACTTTTAGGTCTAAAACCCTACATGGTTGTCTCTTACAGCACCTCCGTACCATCTGACACTAGACCCTCTAAGAGCGGTCTAGGATACACAACTGGAGCTACCATCCCTCGGGTGCCCCGCATATAATACCCCTGCTTGAACACAACCAGAACACTTCAAGTTATCAAAGAATCCTTGGCACTCCCAAATCTTCCAATCTTTCACAATTCCAATCCATATTCGGGTACGATTTCTACCACTCAACCCAATGCATTATACCACGACCCCATTCCATCCCGAGTTGTCCATCATCTCCTTCAATCCTACTCCTTATCCGAGCCCCGACCCAAGAATCGAAACTTCATCATGTTATGACATCCAAACCGAAAAGGAAATCAGCGAGCCGCAACTTCCAACAAGATCCATAACCATCCCAGAGTCTTCCCTCCGGATCTCACCAACTTTGGAGCCCTTAAATTGGATCGGTACGATCCAATTGGATCAGATTGGTACCGATCCGAATACTTAGCCAATTTTGGCTTCCTCTCACTTCCAGTCCCTATTGCATTTCTTTTAGATGCCACAGACCCCTTGCTTTCCCGCTTAGCCTCTTGGTACTTTCATCTATGCTTCATAGCTGATCCATCATAGGTGATCTATAAAATCTTCCATACTTGGCATATCCTTGGATCTAACTTCATAGGGCATCACTCGAACCCATGCTCTACCATCCTCTTGGATCTCGCGTTGATTGGTGCAACAAATTCGGGTCAGTACCAATCCAATTGGATCGGATTGGTTCCGATCCAAATACTTTGCTCCAACCATCATGAAATTTTCAAGGTGTCTTCCTTGCCTGCTCCAGAGCCTATCTTCCAAGTTCCGTGCGATTCCGACGAACTTTGTTTCGATATGCTCCGATCATTAAGTCCTAAACATGCGCAACACTAGAAAATGAATCAAGTATAGCAAGCAATTTAATCACAATAATGAATCAAACGTAGCAAATTATACATTTACTTCCAGTCATAAACATTCAAGTCATCCAATTCAATTAGTGATCATAAACAAGCATAGATCCAATCTAAATCATAGAATTACATAGCCATATATGCATAAATGACACTAGCCAATGATTTAATCCATATTACATATTTTAATTAGGTTGATCTAGGGTTTCTAAATTTGGAATTACATAATGTTTAATCAATTCATATTTTAATTTGACAATTCTAACTTATACTTACCTAGTTACAACATATTATCCATCATAGACTAGTGAGAGATCATAACCACTCACCAAACAAATCAAACCTATGCCAATGAGAGGAGATCCGATCCGGACAGCAGCAAATTGGATGTAGATGTGATCCAATCGAAGAGATCAAGACCCTCGATGAAGATCTAACCTCTAATCTGAGATTAGAGACGATTTGGAATGAAATCTATACAAAGAATGGAGTATTAGAGAGGAGGTAGGTTTGGAGGCTGATATGAAATGAGAGACAAAGGTTTCAAATGGTCTCTCTCACCTCATATTTATAGCCAAATCAAATTAGACAAATGGACTTACTAATTGTCTCATTAATCCCCTTTCCAATACTTGCCAGCAGTTTACAAAACTTAAAATTGTCGTAACTTCCTAACCACTTGTCTAATTTTCCTATATGACTACTCTACGGAATGAGAAATCACCATCCCAAAGCAATGAACCAAGTTAGAACATCTAATTTAGCTCCTATCAAAAGTTATGGTCAAAATAATATCTCCAAGGGCAACATGGTCACATAGAAATTCAGGAAAAATCATGTATATGTAAAACATTCTAAGAATCATATTTTAAAATATTAAAATGATACAACCTCAAAAGAATTAAATAGAATTATTATATGATCCTCTGATACATAAAATACAGTTCGTTGCATTCTTCCCCCTTTAGAAATTTCGTCTCCGAAATAACTAAACAAACAAAAGCAACCAAGGTTATCCCGCATGCTTACCATCCATTAGTAACCATTTAACAATCCAACTAAGCGGCCAAATCAATAATAACAAGCAAAACCTAGCATGCAGAATTCTAATAGTAGAAGATACAATGGCGCAAGTGGATACGACCTATGAGCCTTACCACTCAAAGGGTTCTGGATAGGCCATCCTCATACTCTCTTTGGTCTCCCATGTACAATCACTATCGTCCTCACGCCATTGCACCTTAACTAGCTTAACTATCTTCTTTCTAAGCTGTTTCGTGTCATTCCTAATGACTCGAAGTGTCTTACGATGTTTTCAAACTTTTGGCACAAACTCTATCTATTCTAGTTGATCTAGTGCTACCACAATACCCGAGTCATGCACAAACTTCCATAGATAGGAGATATGAAAAACATTATGCACACCCGTCATCTTTGGAGGTGGATATACCCTATAACCAAATTTCTCGATTCTCTTGATAATTGGAAAAGATCCAACAAATCTGTCCTAAATTTCCTTTCCTAGCAAATCGAACAATATTCTTCAGAAGAGAAATCTTAACAAAACCATGTCCACCATTGAGAATTCAAAATCCCTCCTTCTCTTGTATGCATAGCTCTTCTGACGATCTTGAGCGGTCTTCATTCGTTGTAGAATAGTACCTACCTTTTTCGAAGTCTCTCTAATCAACTCTGGTCCAAGTATCGACTACTCACCTACTACCCACCAACATGAAAGCGAATTATAAGGTTGTTCGTATAATGCTTCATACGGTGCCATGCCAACACTCGACTGATAACTATTGTTATAGGTAAACTCCACTAGATCCAAGTGATCATCTCAAGAGTCTCCAAATTCTATAATGCATGCTCGAAGAAGATCTTCCAAAATTCGATTCTCTCTCGGTCTGGCCATCCATCTATGGGTGATAAGCTAAACTCAAGTGCGGCTCAGTTTCCAAAATATCTTGTAAGCTCTTTCGAGATTCACTTGTAAACAATGGGTCTCTATCGCTTATAATACTCTTTGGCACACCATGGAATTGAACAATCCACTTAACATATAATTCTGCCAACTTGGATGTCATTCTCGAAGACTTGAAGGTATGAATCTTGCACTCTTGGTCAAATGATCTACCACTACCCAAATACTATCATATCCTACTCTTGTCCTTGGCAATCCATAGATATTTGTTCCCATTTCCATTTGGGAATATCCAGTGGTTATAGCAATCCAATAGGCTTCTCCTGCTCAGCCTTCACTAGCTGGCAATTCAAACACTTTGAGATGAAACTTCCCACATCCTTCTTCAATCCTTCCCAGTAGTATGTCCTCTTCATATCCCTATACATCTTGTTACCACAAGGATGAATGGTCAATATGGAATGATGGCATTTCCTTAGTACTTCATCTCGTAATCCATCAACATCTGGAATAACCAATCTCTTACCCTTATGAAGCCAACCATCTCAGTCAATCTCATACTGTCTCTAATCTTCAGATTCTACTCCCATTTCAATCTTTTCCATGATCTCTACCAGCTTAGCGTCTTGCTTCTGACTAGTACTAATCCTTTCATTGAGTGTAGGTTTGATCGATAAACTTGCTAGTATCTCAGGCTCGAGCTCACAAGGCGGCCTGAAGTCAAATCTAGCTATATACTCCATATGTTTCCATTCCAAAAACATAGCGCCCAATTCAGCATGACTTCAACTCAACGCATCTTCCACTACATTACCTTTCCCTGATGTATAGGAAATATTAAAGCTATAAGAGGTTAGGAACTCCAACCATCGTTGCTGTCAAAGATTAAGATCCTTTTGAGAGAAAAGATACTTCAAGGATTTATGGTCTGTGAATAGCTCAAATCTTTCCCCCAGCAAATAGTACCTCAACATCTTAAAAGCAAATGCAATCGCCGTTAGCTCCAAGTCTTGAGTTGGATAATTCCTTTCATGCGGTTACAACTGTCGACTAGCATAAGCAACAACTCTCCTTTTCTACATCAACACAACTCCAAGACCAGTACTGCAAGCATCTTTATATAATGTCATCTCTTCATTTCCACCCGGAAGAACCTATACAAGTGCACTCGTCAACCTTTCCTTCAAAGTTACAAATGCATGCTCACATCTTGCATCCCAAGTGAAAGTCTAATTCTTCTTGAACTATAACGACCCACCTTTTTGGATGGTTTAAATCGATAATAAACCATACATTTCTAATTCAAACCACTCAAAAGGGTAGATTATCAACAGGGTAAATAAGAAAATAAGAGAAAAGAAGAAAAATAAAACACAAAAACTCGTAGTGGAATGAAAAAATATAATAATCAAATAAACAGTTCATAAAGTTGTTTACAACATAAATTTGATTACACAATTTTTACAACATAATCAAAGTACAATCAATAAACAAACCAAAATAATGCAGCAAAATAATAATAGTAAATACGATCTAGCAAACTCTATCTTCATCTTCAAGGAGTAATGCCTTCGAACACTGAAACACTAAGGCTGGCTCGAGCGTAATGAGAAAACAAACACTCAAGTCAGAACTAAAAGTTCTTATGTAAGTTAAATCAATGAAAAGTAAATATGAGTGTAATAGTTTCAGAGATGTTTATGGGATTTTCCATCTCCTATCAAATGTACAACATGAATGCAATAACTTAAGAGATGTTAAGGGATTTTCCTTCTCCTAAGGATTCGTTAAACTATCTATATTTAGTAAGATACGCTATATATGTAATGCCTATCAGTTAAGTAAAATATTAAAATAGTGTTAAGCTTTACATTAATCCCCCTTAACTGATTTTGAAGCATTGTCCTACAATTTTCCTTAGTAGCATCACCTATAACGTTAGTAGCCAAGGAGGCGCCGTGATAAGACAACACTAAAACAAAGTCATAGTGGTCGTGTATAAGGATAAAAGTATGACAAGGCACATGAGGTGATGCCCAAGGTAGGATACTACCGTTTTGCGTTTCTTGACTGGTGGTAACCCCTAATGGCCCACCTTGTCCAACACTCTTAAAATCTGAAGGTGCGCACCAATCAAATTTCAAAGTCATCATGGTAATATGAAGAAGTGTATCCGCTAGAGTTAGCTAGCCTTATTGGTCAGGTAGGGCTCTTGTTTTAGTCATTTCAAATTGGCACAAGTGTCATGCTACCCATCATCGTTCTCTTTCTTCAAATCTAGATAATGCCTCCAATTCAACCTCTACATTTTGGATAACATCCACCCTATAAGCAGTTATTAAAATACTTTCGGTTTTGACAGAGAGTATGCCAATATTCGGCCCCGGTCTCTTTAACAACCAAATGTCATTTGTCCCATCGGTTAGTTCTTTTAAATTTCAAGAACAAGTCATACTTCATCCCAAAATATCATATTCACTTCAAAATCATTTCAAAAATAGGTTATACCTTCACATCAAAGCATTCATATTTAGATCAATGATTTTAATCTAAATAATTCCCAATTTACAAACAGTTTGAATACTGAAAATAGTTTTGAACGGTTAAAATGGTTTGAATATTGAAAAAAATAGTTTTGATAATTAAAAATAGTTTATTTATTGAAAATAGCTTTGTTAATTAAAAATAATTTATATTAAAAATGTTTCTTTTTCATAACAATTTGAACTCATGCTCCAATTCCACAACGAATCCGATTTTCGACTTCCAATTTAGGTACAACTTTTAATTCAAGTAAACTTGATATTCAAATTTAAATTTAAATCAACCTCAATTCAAACGATTTCCGACTTACCTCAAATTCAATTTAAATGATCTATTAAAAGGCTGAAAGTTTCAATTCAAATTCTTATTTTAAAACAATTTAGTTTAACACCATTTCATTTCCAAAATTTTAAAATACCAATTTAAGCCATTTTAATCAAAATAAATTCAAAGTTTAAATCTAAAATTAAAACCTTCAAAATAATTCACTTTCGATAGGTATAAGTCATTTCTCAAATTTCAACTTAAGATTTCAAATTAAATCCTTTAAACAACTTTATTTAAACAGTTTCAATTTCAATCTTCAAACTCAAATTAAAGTAATCCAATTCATATAAATCCAAATTTTATTTCTTTAAAACAATATCATTAAACCAGTTCAAATTCAAGATTTTGAAACCATTTAATTTAACCAATCCGGTATCCATATATAATCTCCTACCCTAAGGCCAATTAATTAGTTAATTCAATTTTAATTGCATGGATAGATATATATCATTTCAACCCAAAATTAAATGACATGGGTATATAACATTTCAACCTATTTCTTAGTTTATTCTAATAATTCAAATGACAATTTATAGGATTTTAAATACTAAATGGGATAATAATAGGAATATATCAAAATAAATTGACAACCGTACATCCAACATTAATCAATAAACATCTAATTACAATCAACATCCAAATCAACCAATATCACAACAGTAACAAATTATCCGTTGTTGGTGTTTAACTAGCAATTAAATTCAATATAAAATAAAAATTAATTTAAATGTCAAATTAAACTACCAAATAGAAATTAATAAAATTTCATCACTTCATGATTTTAATTTAAACATTTAGTATTGCGTGAGTTGGTTAAATCACCCACCTTTGATTTTAAATCCCATTAAAAATCCAACAAAATCCCAAAATCTTAAGAGTCTCCAAATTCAACCAAACAAGTTTCATAATATCTGAAATTTCGATATGAGTCCAACCGAAGAAACTGCCCGTAAATTGGAGTTAGTATGCATACGTTATTCACGTTAAAAGAAATATTATTAAAATAATAATTGGTACATATTAAATAAAAAAAAGTTTAATACTCATGTTTTTCTCAAGATGAGGCTTCAAGCAAAGATGGAAGAACAAACTAAGATAAGGGAAAGACATGTAGGAAAAATGAAAAATGAAAAATGAAAAATGAAACTCATTTTTCATAAAAGAAAGCTTTTGGTTTGATTTATTTTAATTTGCCTCCTTTTTATATTATATATTTAAAAAGTTTTTTAAAAAAGGGAAGAAGATTTGAAAAAGAAGAATTGGGAAAGAAATGGACTAAAACAAGAAGAACTGAAAATGAAAGAGAAGATCAAGATTTGAAAAGGAAGAAGAAAGTTTGAAAAAGAAGAAGATTTGAAGAAGAAGAAGGTTTGAAGAAGAAGAAAAAATATAGAGAGAAGAATAAGATTTGAAGAAAAAAAGAAACAAAAAGAAGAAGAAGATTAGAATGGAGGCTAGGATTTCATTTGCATCATACCTTATTTATAAGGTTAAATTTAGGTTTGGGGCCATTGAAATTTGAAAAGAGAGACTGCTGTTAATTTAAAATACATGAAACGAGGCTTCAAGAAATGTAGTTGAAAGATGAATGTAAAGGTAGTAAAGTAAATACGAACAAACTAGGTATTAAATAAAGCAAATATGAATAGCCTTTTTAAAAGTGGAAGGTATTAAAAAGAGGTAAAGGAAAGAATTAAAAGCATGAAAAGTAATTCACGTTTGCGAAATGGAAAAAAACTTCTGACAATGAAATGGAAAAGAGTAATGGAACAAATGAGGAAATAGTGAAAATAGTGAGGCAATTATTAATTAAAAAGGAAATGAACGGACCAACTCTTCACTGTAAATAAACTTTTGGAATTTAAATTTCAAAAAACATTTCTTCGCTCAATTAATTTTGTTAACCCCAAACATACTAAAATTGACATCTATTAAAGATTTAATTAACACACAATGAATGAAAATAAATTCTATACACAAATTTGTGTAATTAATTATAAGAATATACAACATTAAAAATATAAAAGCATAAATGAGGTAATATAAAGTAAATAAAGTGGACCAGCCATAGACTGCTACCAACTTTTGGGATCTAATTCTAAAATGTATTCTCCACTCAATTAATTCATTAACCTCTAAAATACTCAACTTGCACCCACTTAAATTTTTACTAACACATGACAAATAAAACTTGAACGCACCAATTAATGTCAAGGAGATAGCCTCTACACACAAATAAAGATAGCTCGAGACTCCAAACTCAAATTTAAAAACAACGTCTTTCTCAACGCATAATCAGGAACTTAAATATTTAATTTATTTTAAATTTTAAGATTAGCGTTAAAACTACTTTCTCACCATCTCCGACTGCATTTTAATGACTGCAAAATGTTGTTTCAAAATTTAAATTTTCTCTTTTCACATAATTATCATTAATTTCAAAATGAAAACATTTATGTTATTTTATTTTCCAAAACATTCTTTTTAATTTGACTAAAAATATTCCTTTTTATTACATCAAATTCCCTTTTCAATTAAAACATATATTTCCTTTTTATTTCATCAACTTTTTTTATATTTTAATTCAAACTTATGTTTCTATTATTACGTCCATTAATTATAATTAACGTTCTCTTTCCTTTTATTTGAAAGATTTCAATTACATTAGTTGCAATTAATCCAAAAATTAAATTTTAAAAAAGAAATAAGACAATTCGATTCCTGTTGGTAGTAAATTAATATGTTTATGGAATTATTGTATACAAACCAAAAGTTAATAGTTTTTTATTAAATAATTGATTTCTTACACCTGTAATCAATCTTTCAGCTACCAAACATTTCAAATGAATAAATATATGATTTCTTCTTTAATAAAGAAACCTATATTATTCTTTATTAACATTTAGTTTTCCAATCAATTGGAAATTTACATTCAAAAAGTTATCAATTTCATTCAAACCAATATCATTATATTCACACTATCCTATGTTATTATTTTTACCTTATTGCAAACATGTCATTAATAGACATTTAAATTAAGCTCATAACTTATATATTATAATTTAGTTTGTGTTAATGAAATCTTAAATATTTTTTCTACCAATTTTATTTAAAATCTTATTTAATTTAACATTTTTAAATGGTTAAAATACAGGTCATTATAATCTCCCCCACTCCAAACTTTTCGTCCCCAAAAAGGAAGAAGAATCAAGAAATTTGATATATTTTATTCGAAATAGTCAATTTGTAAACAATTAAACTTACATATTTAATTTATTATAAATTTAAAAATAACTCAACTTCCATAAAAAAATTCTAAGTATTCACAAAAAAATTCGGCAGCATCTGCTTTGCACAGTTAGGTCTGAAAAAATAACAATATCAATAATTATATTGTATATATCATATTTCAATAATGAAGCATCCCAAACCATGGAGAAAAAAATAAAATACCGCTACAAAACCGTAATCTTAAAACGTACCTATTTGTTGGGCAATAGAAACTTTGTTTAGAAAACCAAAAGCAGCAGCTATTGCTTCCATAAACCTATATTTTCTTACATAGTCCAAAAGAGTTAAAATTATGTAAAAGTTCAATATATTAGTTGTTTTAATCAATAGCACAAGCAACACACATATATAATAATCATATGCAAAGAAAATCAGTACGACCATTGTTTGTAACAGAAGAATCCATCAAACATCCATTGCAACCAAAAACTAATGGTTTGCCCAGGTTAAGAAAATTTTCATTATACAAAGGTGATAAATAAACTACCAAGTGTACCTTACACTCAACAGTCTTAGGTAATTATTCAATAGATTATTCATACGACCTCAAACAATTTGAAGCATCATTTACCAAACTTTCCATAAGCAAAACAACAAAGAATTAAATATTATTTAAATTTGTACGATGTACATAAATCATTTATTCACAATATCAATTTTGATCGTTTGTTTGAACTCACAAATTTCACTTTTGAACTAGTATTGATAACCCGACCACTCTATTGCGGACTTTGATCCGATTTCTTGATTAGAAATCTCTGTTTTCCTTGCATAGCCATAAACTATGATAGGAAACTTCAATATTCATATCAAAAATTCATATCAAATGTTCGCCATCAAGAATCGAGTGAAAAATCCTTACTCGGACTGGTGTGAATTTCCACAGATCATGTATTCGAATCTGGGTTAGAACTGTTATGTGAATAAAATGATCTACGCACATCTTACATGCTTTATTCTATTGGTTTCTTTTAGCACATCATTTATCTTTCATTTATTTTCAATTCCCATCCATTCATACAAGATCATCTGTTATTAATTTACATTCACTTACTAATTATTTCGCATTGAATATTTAAAATTATCAATGAAAAAAATAAAGTATTATTTACTTTTTTTGCAGTTTAATTCACATTTATTTATTATAAAACTTGATTTCCATTTAATATTAATATTCATTAATGAATCATTTCATACTTAAGTTTGTTATCATTTACTTAAACAGTATTCACTTTTATTATCCAATTTAATTGTGAAGCATTTCAAAACATTAACTTAAGTTTATAACATTCCTTGTATATCTTAATTCTTTATTTATAGACATAATTTCATTTTTGAAACATTTTTATTACTTAAGTTTTTACTTGTATAATATTCCATTATCTTTTAGTTTGCAAGTTACAAAACTTCAATTTTTATATATTCATTAAACACCCTGCTGTTAATTGCATATTTCAATTTGGAAGTTTTCAACTAATAAAATAGCCGAAGATTCCATTTCATTTCAATAATTGGAAATCACTAATTAATACAAAACTTAAGAACTAACTACCGGGTTTCATTTCAAATCACCTTGAAATAATATATACTTGTATCTTTTTATATATCCAATCATACTTAGGAAATTTAAATCAAAATTTGTTTATCAAAACAAATGTGTAGCAATGCTACTATAGTGGTCTTCCCACTTTGAAACTCGAAAATGAACGTCGATGATGTCGTGATCATCACCGAAATTATTTTCTAGCGACAGAAGAAGGGAGTGTAGAATCTATTTTCTTTAAAATTCTTTTAAAACCATTTTTTTCGAGTACCTTTTGGAAACATTTTGAAAGCATCTTTATTTGCAAATATTTCTAAATAATACTAATATTATTTTTCCAAAAATCTTTCAAAACAAACTTCAAAGCACAAGTATTTAAAATTCTCAAATCCTTGGTTAAAATTTATTTTATTTGCAAATCGCATTATAAATCATATTTATAAATTTCATTTTCTCATAACATACAATAGTTAATGGTTTCTACGAATCTTGACTAACCATTAATGACAATGATCAAATATTATTATTTTCTAACAAACAACACACCGAAAATAACTATATCAATATATGAAAAATTATTCTTTTAGATATAATATATAATATAAGGTAAAATTATTTCATTTACCCATTTCAAAAATAATATTGTGTTGGTTTACCCTACTCAAGTGTTTAGATATCCCTATCGATGACATAGCATCCTATGTACCGATCGAAATTCATAAATACTCAACAGAAAAAATTAACACAATACAAAACATTTTATAACACTAACAAATACGCTCTCTTGTATACACACACACACACACTCAACTCATAATAGAGCATTCCATTACCCTATCACTTAATGAGTTTAACTTCAAACATGCTAAGGTATCCCCAAACCAAAGATCCGATAACAACTGTGATGACACACCTTTTTGGATGGTTTAAATCGACAATAGACCACACATGTCTAAATCAAACCATTCAGAAGGGCAGATTATCAATAGGGTAAATAAGAAAATAAGAGAAAGAAAAAAATCAAAACACAAGATCTCACAGCAGAATGAAAATGTAACGACCCAGAATTTTTATTAATTAAAATTTGAATATTTAATTAATTTTAAATATAAATGAGTGAATTTATAAGTCGAATAAATTTTTATTTGAATTTTTGGATTTAATTGGATTATTAAATCGATAATTTAATATGTGAAATTATGGAAATAATTGAAAATTGGGTTAAATATGATTGAAAATGATTTCTAAAATTTTATTTTATCATATTGAAGTTAGAAGGATATTTTAGAACTTTTAAAATCGAATTAAAAGTTAATTTGTGAAAATTGAATACTTTAATATTTAATCGACTAGTGAAAATAGCCAATTTTTGAACAGTCTCAGAATATAACGAAACCAGTTCCATTGGATCCGTAATGGTTAGTTATTATCGGATTTCAATTTTCGTGTCAATCGGAGTTATCGTTTGAGCGTGGCAGCTCGAAACGGATCGAATTGTTTTTAATTTAAATTTGACGAGTGAAAATAGCCATTTTTCAAAAAGTCTCGGATTTCGACGAAACCAGTTTCATCGGATCCGTAATGTGATATTATTGTAAGGTTTCAAATTTCAAGTCGATTGGATTTACCGTTTGTCCGTTACAAATTAAAACGCCTAAAAATCGGTTTAAATCGGTTTAATTTAAATTGAACGTTTGTAGCCATAACTCGCACAGATGCCCGAATTAGCTTCCGAAACCTGTTCCATTGTGTCCGAAATGCGGGATAAACCCTAGGAACGTCAGTTTCGGCGCGTAAATCGGAGTTCGGAATTTCCAGATGAATAGTGTTCGAATTTTCCCTATAAATAGACCCCTACACTTCATAAATTAAAAAAATAAAAATAAAACCTAACCCTAATCAAAACTGCAGCCGCCACCCTCACCCATGGACGGCCAGTAACTTCAATCTTTCTTCCTCATTTATCTTCCAATCTACTCAATAATTTCACAAACTTCCAACTAGAAACTCGTAGAGGATGGTGAGATCTTGGGTTTCAACGGTTGTGATTGGATTTGGTGCGATGGATTGACAGCAAGAGGGCCGCGTCCTAGGGGTTTGCGCACGCATTTTAAGGCCCCAGAGGCAGCCGAGCTTCGTGCTCTTCTTGGTGGTGGTAGCTTGCGTGTGGGGCTTTGAAGTGGAGGTGTTTGATCGGCGTGGAGATGGAAGGAGATTGCTCGAATTTAAACCCTAATTATCTAAATGGGTTCGGCGGCTAAACATGAGTACTGGAGGGGATAAACGTGAGGGAGAGGGAGAGTGGGGGTGCGGCCAAGATTTCATGAAGTTGGATCATACGGCTATGGCTTGATTAGGTTGAAATTATATATTTAAGTTGTAAATTTAGTTATAAAAATTCGTATAAACTAGTAAAATTCATAACTTTTTCATACGAGGTCGAAAACGCGCGAAACCAGTTGCGTTGGAATCGTATGGACGAGTACTACACGATGGAGTTGGTTTGAAGTCGTTTGGAGTTAGTGAGAATTTTGGGTAAAATTAAACGCACGTTTAATTTTATTCGAAATAAATCGCTAAAACGGAATTAAAATCAAGGTGAGAACTTCTCACTCAATCGAATCAGTTTCGATTTTATTTTAAATAGTTAGATTTAAAATATTTGAATGCATGTTTGAATGATGATTGTTATATATTGATTGTTAAAATAGACATTATACGCCGTTAGTAAGCGGATGTTATTTATTAAAAACATATACCGCGAATATTTCATAAACAGTGAAATTGGTATTATAAATAATATCAATATATATATATTGGCATATGTATATATTGCAGTTGTTGATTCCCCGCATTTTTTAGCGGATGAGACCCTATTGCGCCGTTATTAAGCGGATAATATTTAATAAGAACATATACCGCGATAATTTCGTACTGGAACGGAATTGGTATTGTGCTAATGTTTGTGGATGCAGGAAAACAGGTTGGAGGGATCCAACTGGATTCCTCAACAGTTTTTATTTGATTTCAGATATTTTGATATTTGATGGATTTTCATATTGATATATGATATCGTTGTAGTCGTGATTGACTATTTGGTGTGTAGCATCATTGGACCAAATTTTGGGATTTTAAAATGATTTTTAAAGTGATTTTTGAGAATATACTATATTTTGGAATTGATCCATTATAAATAAATAAACGTTATAATTTTTAAAGTTATAAAAATTATGATTTTTAAGAAATATAGTTAAAAGCTGATTTTTGAAAATAAGGAATTAATGACTTTATAAAATAGTTAAATTGGGATTTCTGAAATAATTGTGAAAAGTTTAAATATAGGATTTATAAAATTTGATTATTTTATAAATCAAAATGATGAAATTATAAAGGAGTTTAAAGACGTTTTTAAAATATTAATATGAATTGATTTATATAAGAGATTTATAAATGGATATTTATAAATTGAGATATTGAAATTATAAAACGAGTTTTTATAAGTGTTTGAATGAAGTGAAAATGAATTTCATTAAAGAATGAAATTTATAGAATTATAAACGGTGAAGTTATAAATGAAATTTATAAATAGTAAGAATTATAAATTTGTGAAGTTATTTGAAGAATAGATTTGGTTAAATAAATGAATCTTATAAGTTATAAGATTTATGGTTTGGAAAGTCTTTAGAGGAACGATTTTGTAAAATAATCGTTTTGTAAGTATTTAACTTATAATATGAACTTTTAGTTTATAATTGAGTTATAAACTGGAATAGGTTAATAAAAGAATTTATAAAAAGGAAGTTTTTATAAATAAATAGAAATGGAATTTATAAACGTTGTTTTATAAATTCGCAAATGACTTATTTTGACAAGAAAATTTGTTGAAACCTATAAATGGAGTTATATTCACATTTTTGAATAGTGAATAATCCTTTGAATTAAAATGAATAAAAGGATGAAATTGTTAATGAAGTATATTCACGTTTTTGAATAGTGAATAACACGTTAAAGAAATTGTTTTGGATTTGGATGTTTTAAATAGAATTAAAACGATCGAACAATGTTTTAAAATGTGTTGAGATTCGAAAGCATAGATTTCAACATTTATTGTTGAAATAGACGTTTTCGAGAAATAGAAGGAGATGATGGACTATAACACTGTTGTTATAGTAAATGATTTCCGAAAGGAAATGTTTTGTATAGTATTGGGATTTATATATCTATTTTAATTTCGAATCCCTATACTAGTGGTTTTGGGTTGTCGTAACGATGTTTTACGCAACATTCGTTTTGGCCCAAATAAATATGTTGAAGAGAATGATTTCCTTAATAGAATGAAATATATACTAAATTTCGATTTAAGTATATTAAATATTTTCCATGGGTGAAAATAAATAAAATTTGTGAATTACTTATGAATAAATAAGTATGGAAATGTTTTTCCAATGTGAAATGAAACGTTTTGAGAATTTATCTTTTTGAAGATAAATTGAAATGAATTATTGAAATCATATGCATGGATATTTTGAAATGTAAATTCACTAAGGAATTTATAAAAGAAAGTGGGATTGGTTTAGAAAAATAAATATTGATTTATTTTTGAAGTATTGAAATTATATATCTTGTAAAGATATTTTGGAAAATAAATAATTTGGAAAATTATTTGGAATCTGGTGATGTTGTGCATATCCATTGATAGTTCAATAATCGACTATCAATATTTCCCTTTGAATGGGTATTTGATGTGATTTGTTTGAATTTGAATGCCACACTTATTTTTGAATAAGCGCTCACTATTCGGGTTAACCGGGAAAGGACCATGGGGTCGTATAACCCATTCCGAATATGTGATACGTCGTTGTGAATTGCATTTGAAGATCGGTGTTGAAGACCGAATATTTGCGAGAGCGATAGGATGACCTGTCGATTTACTCTGCACCGAGTTGCTCCGGTATAGAGTTCTCCATATGTGATGGTGAATCCGATTAGGATTGTGGATATCCGGATTGCAAGGACTTCTTTGTAAGTGCCTTCGGTTTTGTTCGATCCCGGAACAGACTTGTATGGATTGTATGTCTGACATTACAAGTTGAGATATAAAGCCGATTTCTTTCAAATATATTTCTGTTGGTGGCGGAGAATTTATTCTTTTAGCTTAGCACCCTTCTCTGAGACGTACGAGCTCAGAGGTTATATAGTTGAAGGTTATCAGCGATATATTCCCAATTTGGTAATGTGACATGCTGAGTGTTGCTGAAATGATCATTGTGTTGATTATTTGTGATAGGATCATTTATTTGATCGTCTATCTTGGTGATCATTGTGTTGATCATTTTTTGACCCAAAGCATGGCTTTTGTATAAAGTATGTTTTTGTGGACGTGACTTCGTCGAGCCTCACACCCCGGAAATGGTCGAAACAGGAATTGTGCGGCAAGGTTATGAGGGGTAGCTCCCTTTAGGGTATGTACATTTCCTTCTGGATAGAGGTGGTATCATGGTATGGAGCCCAGATATTTAACCTATGTGGTTACTGCGAATTTATTACTTTGTGGTTGTTGGTTATCGGGATCCCGTGAGAAAGGTCGTTTACGATCGGGGAATGGCGTGCTCGTGTCAGTAGTTACCCAGTTAGGGGTAACCCGGCCTTGTGTTGGCAGAGTTCCGGTTTGGTTCTCGGGAATGTCCTTCCAGAGGCATTCTCATGTGGCAATGGGAAGTTCCTTGGCCTGACCATTTGTTGGAAAAATCCATTCTCCAAATACGAAACTTGTACGGTATTAGTTGTAGAACCTATCATTCACTTATGGTGTCGCAACACTGTTTGGATGGTAGCTATAGTAGGCATAGTTCGAAATGTCTATGTTGGCTAAGATTTATATCTTTATTTTCGAAATAATTTTCTACACTATGCACTAGTAATAATATCAAATGCTTCTTTTTAATGCGTATCAAGCATCTTTGACTATCATAAGGAGAAATCTCCTTCGATTCTGCGTTTGCATGTGTGTGTGTGCGGGAGGCCTTATGGTAGTCTCATTTTTAAAAGCATTGCGAATTGAATTTAAAAATATCTCTCTATTTTGATTTTAAAGTTAAATAAACTGTTTTGAGTTCTCACACCAGTCACATGACTGACTCGGAGTTTATGGTTTTCCTTCCTAAACTCTGGGTGCCCACCAATTTCCACACGGGCAGTCAAGAGTTAAGGTTTATCAGGATATTCTGCATATTCAGGAATTGCTGGAGGCAAGCTGGATGGCATGGCGTATTACTAGTATATAGTATTTCTTTTCCGCTGTTTGTTGTTTGTTGTTGTACACTCTGATGTAGTGAAATGAAATGTAATGTAATAACTGATATAGTTCTTTGTTTAAAGATTATTCATTTATTATTATATGTTGTTCCGCTGCGAATTGTGAGATTCTGATGGTGTTCTGTTGTTGTTTTCTGTTCCGTTCTATTTTAAAATTTTCTATTTTCTTTTCCCTCTATCTTCTACCTTTTTCTCTCTTTTTCTTTTCTTAAATTCTTTTTAAAAACCCTAACTATTCGGTTTTTCGGCAACGAAAAATCGACATGTTACATTTGGTATCAGAACATATGGTTAAGCGACAACCATGGTTCTGTTGGGTATTACTCATTAGAGATAGAGTCAGCAGTACTCTAGAATGAGTTTGAGAGTAATAATAGCTATGAGAGCGTATTTGTTAGTGAATATAAAAATTGTTTTATATTGTGATGATTGGTTTGTTGAGTGGTATATAGATTATGGTTAATACGAGTAATTAACGTTGTTGATAGGGATCTATAAACACTTGAATAGAACAATTCGACACAGTATTGTTTTAAATTGGGTAAATGAAATAATTTTACCTTGATTATATTTTATGTATAAAGGAATAATTTTTCAAAATTATTAAAGTGTATATAAGTTGATTGTTTGGTTGATATATGGTTGTTAGTTGATTGTATATAATTCATTAAGTATTAATGAAAGTGAATTAGTGAAATTTAAAGCTATGTAATTGAATTCAAATTAGAAGTAAATAAATTTGAATAGAATTGAATTTGATTTGGATGTGGACCAACTTGAATATGAATTAGTGAATATAAACTAATTGAGAATGAATGTTAGTAAGAACATCCACTGTATATGAATCAAATGTGATTAAATTGAAAACCCAATTCATTGAATATTAATAAGAATATGAATGAATATTGATTTGGTTATGGACGATAGTTGGTTGATGGTTGAATATATATCGCTATTGAATGCATTTGCTATGTTGGCATATATAGTAATTATGTTGCTATATGTTGTATATTGATACTATTGTCATATATGCATGTTCTCATGTTGTTTGTTGAGTGTTTAGTAGGTGCGGATCGCGTTTGCTTCGCATTTGGAGCTCGCTTTCGCGCTATATTAGCCGTATATGCTTGCTAATAAAATATAAGGTACATATCTCGGATTAAATATCGTACTTTTACACTTTTTTCCCTGCGGGATGCCTCATTACTTGATGAGATGTATATTTGTGATATATATACTGCCATTTTTTTTTCGGATCGAGCCGCGCAAAGGAGACTATGGCGAATTTTTCCGAAAATTTAAGGCGTTAGAAAATTTTTGAGAAAATTGGAAAATTTTGAAAACTTAAACTTTGATTTTGGAATTGAAAGTTAAATGATATAGTTTGGTTTTGAAAAAGATAACTAAGTATGATTTTGAAAACTTAGTAAAGATTTGTAAGAAGTTTAACTATGAATTTTGGGAAAATTAATAACTTCTGTAATTTTTCTTACTTGTAATTTCGAGGACGAAATTCTTTTAAGGGGGGAAGATTGTAACGACCCAGAATTTTTATTAATTAAAATTTGAATATTTAATTAATTTTAAATATAAATGAGTGAATTTATAAGTCGAATAAATTTTTATTTGAATTTTGGATTTAATTGGATTATTAAATCGATAATTTAATATGTGAAATTATGGAAATAATTGAAAATTGGGTTAAATATGATTGAAAATGATTTGTAAAATTTTATTTTATCATATTGAAGTTAGAAGGATATTTTAGAACTTTTAAAATCGAATTAAAAGTTAATTTGTGAAAATTGAATACTTTAATATTTAATCGACTAGTGAAAATAGCCAATTTTTGAACAGTCTCAGAATTGAACGAAACCAGTTCCATTGGATCCGTAATGGTTAGTTATTACCGGATTTCAATTTTCGTGTCAATCGGAGTTATCGTTTGAGCGTGGCAGCTCGAAACGCATCGAATTGTTTTTAATTTAAATTTGACGAGTGAAAATAGCCATTTTTCAAAAAGTCTTGGATTTCGACGAAACCAGTTTCATCGGATCCGTAATGTGATATTATTGTAAGGTTTCAAATTTCAAGTCGATTGGATTTACCGTTTGTCCGTTACAAATTAAAACGCCTAGAAATCGGTTTAAATCGGTTTAATTTAAATTGAACGTTTGTAGCCATAAGTCGCACAGATGTCCGAATTAGCATCCGAAACCTGTTCCATTGTGTCCGGAACCCGGGATAAACCCTAGGAACGTCAGTTTCGGCGCGTAAATCGGAGTTCGGAATTTCCGGATGAATAGTGTTCGAATTTTCCCTATAAATAGACCCCTACACTTCATAAATTAAAAATAAAATAAAATAAAACCTAACCCTAATCAAAACTGCAGCCGCCACCCTCACCCATGGACGGCCAGAAACTTCAATCTTTCTTCCTCATTTATCTTCCAATCTACTCAATAATTTCACAAACTTCCAACTAGAAACTCGTAGAGGATGGTGAGATCTTGGGTTTCAACGGTTGTGATTGGATTTGGTGCGATGGATTGACAGCAAGAGGGCCGCGTCCTAGGGGGTTTGCGCATGCATTTTAAGGCCCCAGAGGCAGCCGAGCTTCGTGCTCTTCTTGGTGGTGGTAGCTTGCGTGTGGGGCTTTGAAGTGGAGGTGTTTGATCGGCGTGGAGATGGAAGGAGATTGCTCGAATTTAAACCCTAATTATCTAAATGGGTTCGGCGGCTAAACATGAGTACTGGAGGGGATAAACGTGAGGGAGAGGGAGAGTGGGGGTGCGGCCAAGATTTCATGAAGTTGGATCATACGGCTATGGCTTGATTAGGTTGAAATTATATATTTAAGTTGTAAATTTAGTTATAAAAATTCGTATAAACTAGTAAAATTCATAACTTTTTCATACGAGGTCGAAAACGCGCGAAACCAGTTGCGTTGGAATCGTATGGACGAGCACTACACGATGGAGTTGGTTTGAAGTCGTTTGGAGTTAGTGAGAATTTTGGGTAAAATTAAACGCACGTTTAATTTTATTCGAAATAAATCGCTAAAACGGAATTAAAATCAAGGTGAGAACTTCTCACTCAATCGAATCAGTTTCGATTTTATTTTAAATAGTTAGATTTAAAATATTTGAATGCATGTTTGAATGATGATTGTTATATATTGATTGTTAAAATAGACATTATACGCCGTTAGTAAGCGGATGTTATTTATTAAAAACATATACCGCGAATATTTCATAAACAGTGAAATTGGTATTATAAATAATATCAATATATATATATATATATATATTGGCATATGTATATATTGCAGTTGTTGATTCCCCGCATTTTTTAGCGGATGAGACCCTATTGCGCCGTTATTAAGCGGATAATATTTAATAAGAACATATACCGCGATAATTTCGTACTGGAACAGAATTGATATTGTGCTAATGTTTGTGGATGCAGGAAAACAGGTTGGAGGGATCCAACTGGATTCCTCAACAGTTTTTATTTGATTTCAGATATTTTGATATTTGATGGATTTTCATATTGATATATGATATCGTTGTAGTCGTGATTGACTATTTGGTGTGTAGCATCATTGGACCAAATTTTGGGATTTTAAAATGATTTTTAAAGTGATTTTTGAGAATATACTATATTTTGGAATTGATCCATTATAAATAAATAAACGTTATAATTTTTAAAGTTATAAAAATTATGATTTTTAAGAAATATAGTTAAAAGCTGATTTTTGAAAATAAGGAATTAATGACTTTATAAAATAGTTAAATTGGGATTTCTGAAATAATTGTGAAAAGTTTAAATATAGGATTTATAAAATTTGATTATTTTATAAATCAAAATGATGAAATTATAAAGGAGTTTAAAGACGTTTTTAAAATATTAATATGAATTGATTTATATAAGAGATTTATAAATGGATATTTATAAATTGAGACATTGAAATTATAAAACGAGTTTTTATAAGTGTTTGAATGAAGTGAAAATGAATTTCATTAAAGAATGAAATTTATAGAATTATAAACGGTGAAGTTATAAATGAAATTTATAAATAGTAAGAATTATAAATTTGTGAAGTTATTTGAAGAATAGATTTGGTTAAATAAATGAATCTTATAAGTTATAAGATTTATGGTTTGGAAAGTCTTTAGAGGAACGATTTTGTAAAATAATCGTTTTATAAGTATTTAACTTATAATATGAACTTTTAGTTTATAATTGAGTTATAAACTGGAATAAGTTAATAAAAGAATTTATAAAAAGGAAGTTTTTATAAATAAATAGAAATGAAATTTATAAACGTTGTTTTATAAATTCGCAAATGACTTATTTTGACAAGAAAATTTGTTGAAACCTATAAATGGAGTTATATTCACATTTTTGAATAGTGAATAATCCTTTGAATTAAAATGAATAAAAGGATGAAATTGTTAATGAAGTATATTCACGTTTTTGAATAGTGAATAACACGTTAAAGAAATTGTTTTGGATTTGGATGTTTTAAATAGAATTAAAACGATCGAACAATGTTTTAAAATGTGTTGAGATTTGAAACCATAGATTTCAACATTTATTGTTGAAATAGACGTTTTCGAGAAATAGAAGGAGATGATGGACTATAACACTGTTGTTATAGTAAATGATTTCCGAAAGGAAATGTTTTGTATAGTATTGGGATTTATATATCTATTTTAATTTCGAATCCCTATACTAGTGGTTTTGGGTTGTCGTAACGATGTTTTACGCAACATTCGTTTTGGCCCAAATAAATATGTTGAAGAGAATGATTTCCTTAATAGAATGAAATATATACTAAATTTCGATTTAAGTATATTGAATATTTTCCAAGGGTGAAAATAAATAAAATTTGTGAATTACTTATGAATAAATAAGTATGGAAATGTTTTTCCAATGTGAAATGAAACGTTTTGAGAATTTATCTTTTTGAAGATAAATTGAAATGAATTATTGAAATCATATGCATGGATATTTTGAAATGTAAATTCACTAAGGAATTTATAAAAGAAAGTGGGATTGGTTTAGAAAAATAAATATTTATTTATTTTTGAAGTATTGAAATTATATATCTTGTAAAGATATTTTGGAAAATAAATAATTTGGAAAATTATTTGGAATCTGGTGATGTTGTGCATATCCATTGATAGTTCAATAATCGACTATCAATATTTCCCTTTGAATGGGTATTTGATGTGATTTGTTTGAATTTGAATGCCACACTTATTTTTGAATAAGCTCTCACTATTCGGGTTAACCGGGAAAGGACCATGGGGTCGTATAACCCATTCCGAATATGTGATACGTCGTTGTGAATTGCATTTGAAGATCGGTGTTGAAGACCGGATATTTGCGAGAGTGATAGGATGACCTGTCGATTTACTCTGCACCGAGTTGCTCCGGTATAGAGTTCTCCATATGTGATGGTGAATCCGATCAGGATTGTGGATATCCGGATTGCAAGGACTTCTTTGTAAGTGCCTTCGGTTTTGTTCGATCCCGGAACAGACTTGTATGGATTGTATGTCTGACATTACAAGTTGAGATATAAAGCCGATTTCTTTCAAATATATTTCTGTTGGTGGCGGAGAATTTATTCTTTTAGCTTAACACCCTTCTTTGAGACGTACGAGCTCAGAGGTTATATAGTTGAAGGTTATCAGCGATATATTCCCAATTTGGTAATGTGACATGCTGAGTGTTGCTGAAATGATC
This sequence comes from Allium cepa, assembly GCA_030765085.1. Lineage (NCBI taxonomy): Eukaryota > Viridiplantae > Streptophyta > Magnoliopsida > Asparagales > Amaryllidaceae > Allium > Allium cepa. The sequence continues at coordinate 175,390,968 of CM060932.1, forward strand.
ATTGTGTTGATTATTTGTGATAGGATCATTTATTTGATCGTCTATCTTGGTGATCATTGTGTTGATCATTTTTTGACCCAAAGCATGGCTTTTGTATAAAGTATGTTTTTGTGGACGTGACTTCGTCGAGCCTCACACCCCGGAAATGGTCGAAACAGGAATTGTGCGATAAGGTTATGAGGGGTAGCTCCCTTTAGGGTATGTACATTTCCTTCTGGATAGAGGTGGTATCATGGTATGGAGCCCAGATATTTAACCTATGTGGTTACTGCGAATTTATTACTTTGTGGTTGTTGGTTATCGGGATCCCGTGAGAAAGGTCGTTTACGATCGGGGAATGGCGTGCTCGTGTCAGTAGTTACCCAGTTAGGGGTAACCCGGCCTTGTGTTGGCAGAGTTCCGGTTTGGTTCTCGGGAATGTCCTTCCAGAGGCATTCTCATGTGGCAATGGGAAGTTCCTTGGCCTGACCATTTGTTGGAAAAATCCATTCTCCAAATACGAAACTTGTACGGTATTAGTTGTAGAACCTATCATTCACTTATGGTGTCGCAACACTGTTTGGATGGTAGCTATAGTAGGCATAGTTCGAAATGTCTATGTTGGCTAAGATTTATATCTTTATTTTCGAAATAATTTTCTACACTATGCACTAGTAATAATATCAAATGCTTCTTTTTAATGCGTATCAAGCATCTTTGACTATCATAAGGAGAAATCTCCTCCGATTCTGCGTTTGCATGTGTGTGTGTGCGGGAGGCCTTATGGTAGTCTCATTTTTAAAAGCATTGCGAATTAAATTTAAAAATATCTCTCTATTTTGATTTTAAAGTTAAATAAACTGTTTTGAGTTCTCACACCAGTCACATGACTGACTCGGAGTTTATTGTTTTCCTTCCTAAACTCTGGGTGCCCACCAATTTCCACACGGGCAGTCAAGAGTTAAGGTTTATCAGGATATTCTGGATATTCAGGAATTGCTGGAGGCAAGCTGGATGGCATGGCGTATTACTAGTATATAGTATTTCTTTTCCGCTGTTTGTTGTTTGTTGTTGTACACTCTGATGTAATGAAATGAAATGTAATGTAATGTAATAACTGATATAGTTCTTTGTTTAAAGATTATTCATTTATTATTATATGTTGTTCCGCTGCGAATTGTGAGATTCTGATGGTGTTCTGTTGTTGTTTTCTGTTCCGTTCTATTTTAAAATTTTCTATTTTCTTTTCCCTCTATCTTCTACCTTTTTCTCTCTTTTTCTTTTCTTAAATTCTTTTTAAAAATCCTAACTATTCGGTTTTTCGGCAACGAAAAATCGACATGTTACAGAAAAATTATAATAATCAAATAAACAGTTCATGAAGTTGTTTACAATATACATTTGATTACAAAATTTTAATAACATAATCAGAGTACAATCAACAAACATACCAAAATAATGCAGCGGAATAATAATAGTAAATACGGTCTAGCAAACTCCATCTTCATCTTCAAAGAATAATGTCTTCAAACACTGAAATACTCAGGCTGACCCAAGTGTAATGAAAATACAAACACTCGAGTCAGAACTAAAAGTTCTTATATAAGTTAAGTCAATAACAAGTAAATATGAGTGTAATAGCTTTAGAGATGTTTACAGAAATTTCCATCTCATATCCAGTGTACAACGTGAGTGCAATAACTTAAGAGATGTTACGAGATTTTCCATCTCCTAAAGATCCATTAAATTATCTATATGCAATAAGATATACTATATCCGTAATTGTCTATCAGTAAAGTAAAGTATTAAAATAGCAATAAGGCATTACATTTACCCCCCTTAACACATTTTTAAGCATTGTCCTATAGTTTGCCTTAGTAGCATTGCCAGCAATGTCGGTAGCTAGGGAGGCACCATGATAAGACAACACATAAAACAAGTCATAGTGGTCGCTTATAAGGATAAAAGTATGACAAGGCACGTGAGGCGATGCCCAAGGTAGGATACTACCATTTTGCGTTTCCTGACAGGTGGTAACCTCTAATGGCTCACCGCTTCCAACACTCCCAAAATCCAAAGGTGCGCACCAATCATGTTTCAATGTCAAGATGGTAATAAGAAGAAGTGTGTTCGCTAGAGGTAGGTAGCCTCATTGGAACGGTATGGCTCCGTATTTGGTCATTTCAAATTGACACAAGTGTCGGGTTATCCATCATCATTCTCTTTCTTTAAATCCAGTGAACACCTATAATTCAACCTCTTTATTCTAGATAACATCCACCACGTACAAGTTTGCTAAAGTAGTTCCGATATTGACATAGAATATGACAATATTCGGCCCCAGTCTCTTTAACAACCAAACGTCATTTTTCACACCGGTTGATTTGTCTTAAATTTCAAGAACAAGTCGTACTTCATACCAAAATACCAGATTCACTTCAAAATCATTTCGAATAGGTTATACCTTCATATCAAAGCATTCCTTTTTAAATCAATGGTTTAAATCTAATTAATTCTCAATTTACAAACAGTTTGAATATTAAAAATAGTTTCGAAAAATTAAAATAGTTTGAATATTGAAAAAAATAGTTTTGATAATTAAAAATAGTTTATATATTGAAAATAGCTTTGTTAATTGAAAAGAGTTTATATATTGAAAATAGTTTTGTTAGTTAATAATTTATATTAAAACTATTTCCTTTTGACAGCAAGTTGAACTCATGTTCCAATTCCAAATCACAAGGAATCCAATTTTCGACTGCCAATTCAGGTAAACTTCATACTCAAAGTTCAATTTAAATCAACCTCAATTCAAATGATTTCTGACTTATCTCACATTCAATTTAAATGATTTATTCAAAGGCTGAAAGTTACAATTCAAATTCTCATTTTTTAACAATTTAGTTTAAAACCATTTCCTATCCAAAACATTGAAATATCAATTTAAACCATTTTAATCAATGTAAATTCAAAGTTTAAATTTAAAATTCAAACCTTTAAAATAGTTCACTTTCGATAGGTATAAGTCATTTCTCAAATTTAAACATAAAATTTCAAATTAAATCCTTTAAACGGCTTTATTTAAACAATTTCAATTTCAACCTTCAAACTTAAATTAGAAAATAATCCAATCCATATAAATCCAAATTTTATTTCTTTAAGACAATATCTTTAAACCAATTTATATTCTAGATTTTAAAACCATTTAATTTAACTAATCCGGTGTCGATATATGATCTCCTACCCTACGGCCAAGTGGTCAGTTAATTCAATTTTAATTATATAGATGGATATATATCATTTCAACCCAAAATTAATTGACATAGGTATATATCATTTCAACCTATCTCTTAGTTTATTCGAAATAATTCAGATCACAATTTAAAGTATGTTAAATAATAAATGGGGTAATAAAAGGAATATGTCAAAATAAATCATCAACCATACATCCAACATCAATCAATAAGCATCCAATTGCAATTAACGTCCAAATCAACCAATATCACAACAGTTACTAATTATCCATTGTCGGTGTTCAACTAGCAATTAAATTCAGTATTATTCAAAATGTCAATTTAATTCAATATAAAATACAAATAACTAAATGTCAAATTAAACTATTAGACAACAATTAATAAAATTTCATCACGTCATGATTCAAATTTAACTAACATCAAAACATTTAGTATTGCATGAGTGGGTTAATTCACTCACCTTTGATATTAAAGCTCATTAAAAATTCAATAAAAACCCAAAATTTCAATAGTCTCCAAATTTAGTCAAACCTATTTCACTACGTCCGGAGTTTCGATACGTGTCCAATGGAAGAAACCGCGCATGAATTGGAGTTCGTATGCAAAAGTTATTCACGTTATAAGAAATATTATTAAAATAATAAGTACATATTAAATAAGAACAAATAAAGTTTAATACTCACGTTTTTCTCAAGATGAGGCCATAAATAAAGATGGAAGAACAAACTAAGATGAGGGCAAGATGTGTAGGAAAAATGCAAAATGAAACGCATGTTTCATAAAAAAAGCTTTTGTTTTAATTTATTTTAATTTGCCTCCTTGTTATATTATATATTTAGAAGTTTTTTTTGAAAAAAGGGAAGAAGATTTGAAAAATAAGAATTGCAAAAGAAAGGATTAAAACAAGAGACTAAAAATGAAAGAGAAGACCAAGATTTGAAAGGAAGAAGGAAGTTTGAAAAAGAAATATTTGAAGAAGAAAAAGAAGGTTTGAAGAAAAAGATGAAGAGGAAAAAATAGAGAGAAGAAGAAGATTTGAAAGAAAAAAGAAAAAATGAAGGGAAGAAGATTAGAATGGAGGGTAGGGTTTCATTTGCATCATACCTTATTATAAGGTTGGAGTTAGGTTTAGGGTCATTGAAATTTGAAAAGAGAGGCTGCTATTAATATAAAATAAATAAAATGAGGCTTCAAGAAATGAAGTCGAAAAATGAACGTAAAATGAGGCTACACACAAGTAAAGATAGCTCGGGACTCCAAACTCAAATTTAAAAATGACATCTTTCTCAGCGCACAATTAGGTACTCAAATATTTAATTTATTTTCAAATTTAAGGTTAGTGTTGAAACTACTTTCACACCATCTGCGACTGTTATTTAATGACAGTAAAATGTTGTTTCAAAATTCATTTTTTTCTCTTTTCCCACAAATACACTTAATTACAAAATGAAAACATTCATTTTATTTTATTCTACAAAACGTTCTTTTAATTTGATTAAAAATACTTCTTTTTATTACATCAAATTCCCTTTTCAATTAAAACGCATGTTTCCTTTTTATTTCCTCAACTTTCTCTTTTATTTTCATTCAAACTAATAGAGTTAGAGATATACCCTAGAGGCAATTATGTAATTTGTTAGATATATCTAACTCGTTTATCAATCTTGTTTAAAATAAAAGGTATTTTCTTCCTATTATATATTTGATATAATGTGATTGTATTAATTAATTAACATAATTAAAAGTATATTTCATAGAAAAATCCATAAATAGTATATTTTGTGATAGTAGTTATAAAGTGTTGTAACCATGAGTAATTTATCACAACGAAACAAATATACCATTTTAAATGTTCCTAGTCAAGATGCATGAAGATTGGACATCGATGTATCCGTTAAGAATGGAGTACGTAACGCTCTCCAAATGTTGGATAGTGTATTACTCATGACTACTGGGTGCACCTAGGGGTGAGGTACTAATAATTATTGGATAATTATGGAATGACTCACTCGATAGTTTTCTGTTAGTTAAAATAACTAAGGTAGAATGAAAAATATCGATGTGACTGATTTACACAGTTCTCTTAACTTGAGAATACTGCAGATCTTCAAAATGAAAGCTCTGCTTTGATTATAGCCAAATCATGGCATGACGTCCATCGAGTGACTATAGTTGGTTCGAGTGGAAGTATTGGAAGTGAAGCACTATTCAAGTGAGGATTCGTCTCCTCAGTTATATGCGGTTAATATCATAGTCAACTCAAGTCAAATCAAAGTCAAAGTCTCTGGCCAGAGCAATTCGGTTAATAATAATTGTTATTATTGAACCATGGACTTTGTATTTGGGCTATAAAGTTGAGTGTGGATGAGGTTGGAATTTTGATCATTACCAAATTCCATAAGTCCAAAGTGATATAGTTTTGACGAAGAGAATTGGTGTAAACAAATGTCACAACCGGGTAACGCTTATTAAACTAAAATTGGATTTTACCAAAAAAGAGTAAGCGATAAATATGGTCATAATGTCACACCACCTGCTAAGTGACGTGTGGACATTACATTAGAATAGTTCGATGCTAATTGCTGACCAAATTTACACCCAAGAGTTACAAACCGAATAATGAATTCTCTTAAGACCGAACTATTTAATTAGTTTATAATTGTTATAAATTAATTAAATTAATTAATATTTATGAAATATTAATTATAAAATTTGAATATGATTTGAAAAATAAATAATGTTATATATATATTTAAGCAGTTATAAATATATCAATCGATATACAATATCGACAAGCGATTAAATTAGAACTAATTGCATAGTATTTTAGCTTGGGCTTAGATGGGTTTAAGGCCCATCACTAGGGCTGCAAAATTTCGGTTTTGGGAAGGTCTACGGGTGGCTAAAAACATAGGGAATTGGCTTGGAGATAATGGGTTGAGATCAAGTGAGAATGGGTAAAAACATTTTCCTCGTTTCTCTCTAATACAACCATATATATATGTGTATGTTTATGCATGTATGTATGCATGAATGTACGTATGTATGTGTCTCTAAAATAACGACTAACCTTTTTAGACGCCATTACCTTGTACATTGCTAGTTAAAACATAGCTCTCAATCCACTCCAAAATTCTCAAATATATTTCAAATTAAAATAATACTATTCGATAGTTAGAGGTCGGTGATTCCGGACTTGCAATCTAACAAATCAACAGTAAAAGGAAGGGAAGTCATTGCTTCAACGTGGATTCAAAGGCATCATTAAATTGGTAATTTTAATTTATATTTCAGTAATTAAATTATATTCTATGATCCTATAATGTGCAATTTCATATATGTTTATATATATTGCTACTATATGTTTAGTTAGGTGAGATTTTGCAAGTAGATGTAGTTGTCACAAATCAGTTTGATTATATGCATAATTTGTAAATACTATTTGATTTATGCATGGACTAATGTTGTTTACTGTACAAAATAAATATTTTTCATTAATAATTGTTTTATATATATTTGTTAATAAATTAATGTATGTATGTGTGTATGTGTGTATATTAGTGTATATTTCTCTCTCATAATAGCATATATGCATATATATATATATATATATATATATATATATGATTTAAAATTTTTAGTAAGCATACTTATATAGTATGAGTTTACAAATTCGAAAATTAATTATCATATATATATCTATTCATATTTTTAAATTAATATTTATTGAATTTTGAATTGTTTATTACATATAAAATAGTTATTACATTAAAAATTCAATTTTATATCTTTTAAAAATATTATATCATTCCAGAGGTGTATAAAAATATTTTTGGATTTTTTAATAAAGTTTATTATTTTTAATAATTAATATTATTTATAAAAACTATTTATGATTTATTAAATATAATAATTTAATTAAAAAATTATTTAAAACTTTTTGCAACCTTTTATTCATGATCCTAGAATTTCTAAATTTAAAATTTGAAATTTTAATAATACATTATTTTATATTAAATAATTATTGCTGAAATCAATATATATTTTTTTAAAATAATATTTCAACTTTGAAAAATCTTCCATTTTTTCTAAGCTCTATTTTATGATCCTAGATTTTCAAAAACTATAAAATTTGATTTTTCATCAATAAATTATTTTACGTTAATTATTTATGGATGAAAACATTTTTTTATTCATAATATATACAATTTGAAATACTAAAATTATTATGTTTGCAAAACTAAGTTAATTTTCAATTATAAATAATTTTTAATAATTGTTCTCTCTCTTTTTATATATATATTTATCTATATATAAATGTTTTACGTTTATATTATATATATATATCAATACTATTATATTATTAGCGAGTTTGGTTTCAAGAGCGCACAGGCCTCCTGAGTAATTTGTGAAATTAAGAGTCGCGTTTTTCATTCTTTTTATTCATACCGAGCTCTCCATCTTTTCGTCCAGATGAAAATTTCATTGTTGCTAATTTCCGCTTTCTCCCTTTTCTTCCGACCGAAATAATAAGATCCTCATGAAAACCCTAACCTAAATTAGACACTAGATAATTCTATCTTACATTTCAAACATCGACTACTAACTGGTACCACCGTTATCCTGCAAATCAGGCATCCAATGTCGCTCTGGAAGCGGATCTAAAGCATAGATGTAACGTCAATCCTTTTCGCACGGTTTACATCGACGATAAACCACACACGTCAGACTTAAACCATGCAGAAGGGCGGATTGTTATGGGGTAAATAAGAAAAGGTAGAGAAAGAAAAAAATAGAATCTTGCAGCGGAACGATAAAATATAATAATCAAATATACAGTTCATGAAGCTGTTTACCAAATATTCGATTATTCTTACAAAATATATATCAGAGTTACACATACCAAAGAATAATAACAACGCAGCGGAATACGGTGTGTAGTGGAACACTATAATATATAATAATAATGATGATGAAATCTTCGTCTTCGTCCTCCAAAAATAAAGTCTTCGATTCCTGAAATGCTCGGACTGACCCGAGCAAATTGAAAAGACAAACACTCGAGTCAGAACTAAAAAATCTTATGTAAGTTAAATCAACTGAAATAAATATGAGTGTAATGGCGTCGGAGATGTTTACGGGGTTTGATATCTCATATCCAGTGTCTAACGTGAGTGCAGTAACTTAAGAGATTGCTCGGGATTCACATCTCCTAAGGATCCGTTAAATTATTTACTATGTAGTAATATTTCGCTATTATAATAGTGTCTATTAATAAAATGAACTTACTTTTAAATAGCGTTAAGGCTTTACAATTTCCACCTTAACACATAATAATGCCAATAGTCTATACAGTACCGTAATATCTCCTGATCGGAGGCTACCAGAGGATACTCCATAGGTACGGCACAAATAGAAACTCGTAGTAAAGGCTCGGTATGGTAGGTGACACGGCACAACTAGGCAATGTCAGGACAGATATACCAATTGCTATCCGGGCTGGTGGTAACGCGTAGCGCACAACGACCGCCCACCTCGAGCCACACCCCCAAATAAAAAAAATCAAAAGTGGCCACCGAATCAATCCAAAAGTCAAAGTACAATATCGAAGGGATGTATCCGATCAAAGGTGCTACCTCATTGGCCCGAGAATCGCTCCTGTTTTAGCCACCTTATGCCAACTCATGGGAGTCAGGTCTACGTATTTACCTCAAAGGAAACGTCGCCACCATCCTACTTCATTCTGGAAACTCCACCGCATACACGGTTGTTAAAGTGGTTTTCGGAGTTGGCAGAGAGTATGACAACTTCCGATCCCAGTCTCTTCAACAACCAAACGTTATTATAACACCGCGGTCATTTCAAAATAGTTATACTTTCAAAACCAGAATATAATATCCATTTCAAACTATATAAATACGATATCATTTCTATTTCAAAACCCAAAAAATATGAGATCATTTTCCAAAAATATCCCTTTTTCAAAATCATAGCACTGTCAAATTTAAAATATTTTGAAACCAACGCTTAAAATATAGCCTTTCAAAACATAAAACTTTGAATTTCATAACTTTGAAATATAACTACACCACTTAAATGGTTTAAATATTAAATTACTTTATAAAATAAAATAGCTTCTTTAATTTCACAAATCGATTCCAATACCGGTTTGAATCCCCAAATAAACCCCTTCAAATTCAATATATTTCAAAGCTTAAATATTCTATATTTCAAAACTTAAATTTTTATAATTCATATATTTCAATCTTCAAATATTCCACTATTTCAAAATGGATTCTTTGATAATTTCATATATATCAAATCCAATTCCTATTATTTAAATTTGAAATGTTTACTTAATAAAAAAATATTATTTAAGTAAAACCCTTAAACTTCAATAACAGGATATTCTTTCAATTTAATTAACTTGATAATATTCATTTTAAAACAACTTGATATTCATTTCAGTCCTCTAAATCAAAGTCTTATAAAAATCATCCTTTTTAAAATCTTAAATTTATTAAAATTTCAAATCAATTTTATTCGAGGATGATTCTTAAATACTTTAATTCAAATCAAATTCATATTTATCTTCTAATCTTAAATTTATTTAAGTCATTATAATTCTATAAATAAATTTAAATAAATACTTAGCCGTATTATATCTTAATAGACTCAAACATTTATTTTTAACTCCTTTTATACTTTAAACAAGTTTATACAAAGCTTAAACCAAAAATATATTTTTTATATAAATTTAATATTTATAAAATATCAGAAATTAATATTTATTAAACCGTATATTTTTTTCCAAACCATAGGAAATCATTTCAAAATATTTATATATATATATATATATACACACACCACGGTGTCTGTATATGATTTTCTATCCTATGGTCAAGTGATACGGATATTTATCATTTCAATCCACAATTTAAAAATAAAAATGCGGTTGTATATCATTTCAAACTGCAATCCCGAATCAAAATAAATGCATAAGAACTTGCAGTTTATGATGATATAAATAAAATATCCATTCATCCATCATAAAATCATACATCCATCACAATCATCATACAAAATAATCAATCAATATCCATATATAACTGATAATATAAACAGGTAATTAACTGGCGGTTATATTCCATAATAAATTAAATAACGAATTTAATTTAAATAAATGCAATTAACAGATATGATGATTAAAAATATACAAACAGTCATAAATAAATCCATAATCACAACATAAATAAATTTAACAAACATAAGAAATTTTAGAAGTTGTGAGTGGGTTAAAACACTCATATTTTGAATTTAAATTAAATTTAAATTGAATTTAAACCCAAAATTTGACAGCCTCAGAATCCGTTCAAACCCGCGCTAAAATACTGAAATTCCAATACGAACCTAGCGGAGAAAAGCACGCATGAATTGGATATCGTATGTTTGAACAATTGAATTCGACATTAAAATAAAATAAACAAAGCTTGCACTAACCCCTTCCCTTGCGCCACGTCATCCGTCTTCTGGAAACCTTTCACGCACACTCTTCTTCAGCTACTAGGACGTATGCGCTAAACCCTAGCCGCCACCGAATCGACGCGCCACCTCCTGATGTTCGCCGCCACTCGCCCACGGCAGCCAGTGGCCAGCGCGACCACTCCTCCACATCCAGCAGGCCCCATGCGTCACCGATCGAGTGAAAACCGTGCCCAGCCGCCACTTTATAATCAACCCTAAATCAAATTTTTACGACGATCTGGCCGTTGAATCAACAAGCTACAGCCACCGATGAACTCCGCCCTTGACTCTCTACAAAACCCATATCATGATTTTTCGATCGAATGACGATCGACGAACGCCAACGAATGGCCGACATTAAAAGCCTGAATTTCGGTTGAACCACAATCCTAATCGAAAACCGAAGCACACCAAAAGATTGCACACTTCAAAAGCTTCAACATATATTTTTTCTAAATTTTTCAAAGGAGTTTGAATTTTTGAAGAAAATTTTTGAATTGGAATTTGAATTGGATAAATTAGGATTTACAGCCATTGAGGAAGAGGGGCATAGAAGTTTCTGTAAGTATAGAAATGAGGAATAGAGGCTGCTAGGGTTTATAACAGGTATTTATAAACAACCGAAATAGAATAGATGGACCCGATTTAAAAACGCGTTGAACGATCTATGGCCCGAAAAGCCCGATTCGACTCCAGAACAAAATTGGGTCAACCCACATATCTAAATAGATGTTTTAAAATATTCTAAATGCAATGGAAAATGTTTCAAGTCCAAATTCCATCGTATGAAGAAGTTAAGCTAAAAACAATATTTTTCAAATTGATTTCAATTGATTTCAATTTCAATGATTTCAAGGCGTTTCGAGTCTGTATGATCAAACGACAGGTCCGATCGCTACGAAACTTGAAATCCTACAATAATTCACTGTTTCGAATCCGATGAAACTGGTTTCATCGAAATTCGAGTCAGTGGCCAAAATGGCTATTTCCCCCTAATTAATTAAATAAATAAATTAGCTAAAATAAAATTTTAAATTTCAATTCGAAAATTGACAAATTTCAACACTTATGATTCCTCAATCAATTACAATGATTTAAAAAAAATTAAATGTCAATTTAGAGAAGATTAATTTATAAATTTCCAATATAAATCCTCAATTTCATTAAATTCAAAATTATAAATAAAATTTCCAATAATTCTATTAAATTCACTTTTCATTCTATTATTTAATTCATTGTTATCAAAGGGATGCAATTTACATTGGTTCACGATTGTTTACATTTATTTTCTTAGATTTCATGTATATTTCCATTTAGGCAATATTTTAAACATTAAATTTTCATTTAATTGCAATAAATCATACTATCGTAATTAAATTCAAATAAATAAATAAATGTTGATTCCCATTCTTATTATTTAAACAATCATTATCCTATAAACATATTTAACATCTATTTACGTTTCATTACCCTGATACTTTTATATACATCTTAGATTTGTATAAATGGCTATATTTCAAAATGTAAAATCTTGTTTATTACACATATTAATTAAGGTTTTAAAACTAATTAATAAAATTTCCTTAGTCCGATCCTTTTACCAATTATTTACCTTATAAATAAATTCATGTTTCTATTAAATTTACATTCACACTTCCGTTATTATTTTAACAATTATTAAAGTAATGCTTATCCTCAACAACAAACATTATGATAAATTATCTAACATTGATCGTATAAATTTTCCATTTATTATATATTATTGTATCAATGGATAAAATTTTAAATCTATTTCCCAAATCTAGTACTTTCAATCAATTAAAACTTCACAATTGTTTAAATCAATTGGGATTACACTACATTTATTATTTATCAACTTGTTTTGACCTTATTAACTAAATTTACTTTCAGTTACTATTGAGCAATACTATTTCATTTAATTCAAAAATTCCACTTGTTTTACTCAAATTCCCGTTATTGTAAACCTTTATTTGTTCATTAAAATTTAATTTCAATTCAAATTCAATCAACAATTTCAACATGCAACTTATAATAATTGTTTACAAGTATGAATGGAATTATTAATTTCTAATATTATCTTAATTTACATTAACATAATAATTAATTACCTTCAATGAATTTTATTCCCCAATTTATTAAATGCAATCAATTTGACCTTACATACTTCAATATTCCCATTTTTATCTTAATTCCAATTCACTATAGTATCAACTTTCAATTTCTTGCATTAAACTCATTTATTATAAATTTGCATACCAATAAATTAGTTTCCAATAAATAGGATTGATTAAATTCAGCCTTTTTAATTAAGTCTATATTAATCAATATAATATTTCATAGGTTAATTCTTAACATTTACTTCCTTATAGATTATAAAAATTTATTTCTTTATAAATTAAATTCCAAAATCTTATTAATATGACAAATTTAATTAACGAAATTTATAGATCGTTACACTCTCCCCCACTCAAAACCTTTCGTCCTCGAAAATGAAAAGAAGGGAAAAGAGAAACTTATAAATCAATATATATTATTCAAAACCTTATATTCCTAAAAATAAGTTTACAGAATTGGAAAAATTAAATAAAATATATAGTTTTATAAACAATTAAATCTTTTATATTCAAATTAATAAAGTTTGGAAACATTTTCAAAATATTTTCTAAGTCCAAAATTTACGGAAAATTTCGGTAGAGTCTCCTTTGTACGGAGAGGCTTGGGAGAAAATATATTATCAAATATATAAATATATAAAATAATAATTTCTAAAATAATATATATACCCCACACGGGCAAGACAATAATATAACGCTATAAACCGTAATCCAAAAACGTACCTATTTATCAGGCACTTTATGCTTATATTATGAAACCAAAAGCAGTAGCAATTGCTTCCATAACCTGTATTTCACTTATATAATCCAAAAGAATTAATAACTATATAAAATGAAATATTTAAGGTTGTTTCAATCACCAACCAACAATAAATACATACAACAATCGCTTGTAACAAGGCATACAACCATAACCAAAACAACAACAAATCCAACCAATAATTAAGTCCATTCTTATTAATTTCATTTCATACTATTTGTTGTTTGATTTCCTTTTTATTCATATAATGATTTATCTTTTAAATTCACATTTATTTCTTGCAAATTTTCATTTTTATTTATTCATATCAAATAGTTTCTTTTTATTGCATTGCATTCTTTCATTCACTACTTAATTTATTTATAAATAGCTTCAACCGTTTACTTAAGTTTATTTATCATTTATTTATAATACTTACATTTCTATTAAACTGGTAGCATTTCAATTATACTAAAGTTTATAACTGTCACGTTTCAAATTTCAGCGTTCGAAAATCGACACCCGTACTTCACTCGTACATGAATGCCGTAGATCCAACAATTAAAATTTGACTCGTGCCGGATCTTATAACACATCAAGTACAACAAAGCGGAAGAAAATGAATAATACATTTGATACAATATTCAAATACAATGATGATACGATATAATGACAGAACTGAATATCAACTCTATCAGAGATACGAGGAATAGCAGCGGAAAGATAATGTCTTCAATAGAATACATCTCCAAAATGCAACTGCAACACCATTTCCAAATTAAATATGGCTCGAACAACCATCAAGTTGCACCAATAAGCAAGGTCAGCCGCGAAAGCTGAAGTGTAGAAAATGCGATCCACATCCAAAAGGCTTTGAAGGCTATAGAATCGATTCCTACTATTCGACTATCTGAAAAACCCCACTCTAGACTGCCCCTTTGGAAAATAGTAGGCACCCAGAGTTTAGGAAAGGAACAATAAACTCCAGGTCAGTCATGGGACTGGTGTGAGTAAACAAAAACTGTTTTTATCTTTAAAACAAACAAAAGAATTTAGATTGAAATCCGCAATGCTTTTGGAAAATGAAACTACCATAAGGCCTCCCGACACACACACAATGCAATCGCACACATGAGGGAGATTTCTCCTTATGATAATCAAACATGCTTACTGCGTGAAAACGCATCTTTTATATTATTACTAGTGCATAGTGGAAAATATTTCGAAAGTATAATATTAATCTTAACCAGCATAGGTACCATTATATTATGTCAGCTATGGCTGCCACCTGAGGTGGCAGGTTATACAATTGCAATCGTAAAGGGCTCGTATTGTTTTGTTTGGATTTTCCAACAAATGTTCAGGCCAAGGAACTTCCTACTGCCACATGGAAACGTCTCTGGAGGGACGCCCCGAGAACCTGCCCGGCTCTCTGCCAACACAAGGCCGGTTACCCCTTCTCGGGAAATAAAACCTAAGATATGCCACCCGCGGTCGTTTGCGACCTTTATACGAGGTACCTCTACACCAACAACATCACACAGTAATAAAAATACTATAGTGACCACATGAGTAAATATCTGGGCTCCATACCACGATACCACCCTTTTCCAGAAGGAATGGATGTACCCTAGCGGAGCTACCCCTGAAACCTTGCCGCATCTTTCCTTTTTCGACCATTTATGGTTTGTGAGGCTCGATGAGGTCTCACCCACAAAGCTACACTTTAAACAAAGTCATGCTTTGATCACAAATGATCAACAAATGATCATCAATGCACAGCAGCACTTAGCATGCGACATTACCAAATTGGGAATGTATCACTAGTAACCATCAACTACATAACCTCTGAGCTCGTACGTCTCAGAGAAGGGTGTTAAGCTAAGAGAATAAATCTCCGCCACCAACAGAAATGTATTTGATAAAAACCAGCTTTACATCTCAAAGTGTAATGTCAGACACACATCCATACAAGTCTGTTCCGGGTTCGAACAGAACCGAAGGCACTTCCAATGAAGCCCTTGCAAATCTGGGTATTCAAAATCCCGATCGGACTTCCCATCACTTAGGAAATCTCTATACCGGCACGACTCAGTGCAGAGATAATCGACGGGTTATCCTTTCGTTCTTAAAAATACCCGGTCTTCACCACGGTCTTCAAATGCTATCCATATCGACGTATCATTATTCAGAATGGGTTATATGATACAAAGGTCCTCTCCCGGCGAAATCGAATAATGAGTGTAATATTTAAAAACATATGGATAATGGGATTTCAGTTTAGTCACAACTTATTATCCAAACTTTTCTTTCAAATGGTTTAAACAAATTACCATTTTAAATCTTTTTAATTAAAAAGATTTATTTCACAAAGTTTACCAATCTTTCACAAAGATTTGTTTATGGCCTTTCAAAACAATCCCATTTCAAATTGAATTAACTCATCAATCCTTAAATTAAAGATTTAATTCATAACTTTCAATCCATTTCCAATTCACATCTTTTATATGAAAGATACAAGGTTTAATAATTTTTTACAAGGTTAAAGCTGATTGCATTTACAAAAGTTGAAGCCATTCAAGTATATTACTTGGATCTACATTTAAATTTCCAAAACCCTATTTTTAAATGGTTAAAAACCCATATAAACACCTTTATAACTTGTATAATCTTTTAGACCATAATTTCCAAATCATTGAATTTGAATTCAAATATTGAGTTCAGATTTAAATAAAATTATTTAAATTTCAAGTTTTATTAACTTATTTAAAATAACTTTTATTTTTGAAAACTCATTTTCAAAAGCTTTCAATTCAAATTCCAAAACTATTTTGGATTCAAGAATTCAGTCTTTGACATTGTTAAAAATTGGCGACTTAGCTGATTTCCTCGTGCAATCCATATTCGTGCGTGTATAAGTGTGGTCCAGGGGTTTCACACAATAGTGCAACATCATCAATTATCATGGATTCAATAACAATATCGATAAGCGGTATAATCCATAACGCTTATCTTCATTCATAGATTCACAGATAAATAATATAAATTTATCACACATAAATAAATTACATTCATCACAGATCACACTGAAACAATTCATAGCACAAAGCACAACATATCAGAAATATCAAACAGTTCGACAATCAATAGAATTCAAACATCATAAGTAAGCTTAATTAATTATCTGATTAATTTAAATCAGATAAGTCATCAATCTTGGTTAATTAACATTAATTAATTTCAAATCATATGATTAATTGTCCTTTAATCATTTATTAATTAAATTAATCAATTTTTTATTATTGAAAAATTAACCTTTAATTATTCAATTATCCTTTAATTTATTTCCTTTAATTATTTCATTAATAAATTAATCAACCCCTAATTAATTACAATTTAATTAATTATTCTTAATTAATTACAATAAGTGATTATCCCTTCATTAATCACTAACTTATCATTAAAAATCTTTAATTAACCATCTTCGTAATTAATTATCATTAACAATTCTTAATTACAAATAAATTAAATACTTAACTATTTATTTACCAATTTATTAATTATAAATTGATAAATCCCTAATTATTTAATTAATTACAATTACAAATTAATTAACCAATCTTTACTGACCATTATAAATTAATCATTCTTAATTACTTTCCAAAATAATTAATTAATAATAATAATTATCTCAATTAACATTTTAAAAACTTCCTTAAACTTTGAAAACAAATTGTTACTAATTTGGAAACTTTAATGTTGATTAACATGAACACCTATTTTAAATTAACTACTTAATTAAAGTATTAATTGGGCTTTAAAACATTCTAAACTAAAATAATTAAAACTTGTAATAAAGTCTTAACTTAACATTATCAAACATTGATTAAGTCGACAATACTAAAAATTGTTTTAAAGAAAAATTTGCTTTACCCATTTTTATAATTTTGTAGTTTTGAAAACCAACCCGAGAATGCCTCCGGGTTTACTCAAGTAACACTCGATATTTCCTACCCATTTTCCCGAGTTAAAATCTATTTAAATCCTTAATCACTTTATAAAATACTTTAACAATTTAAAGTTGTGAAAACATATTTTAAATAAATATTTTTAAATACATATTTTAAACTGGTTTCAAACCTTTATTTTAAAACTTGCTTTACACTTTTAATTTCAGTTTAAGTTTAAAAACTCGAACACTGTCAGGTTTAAACAAAACCTGTAACCAAACAATTTACTCGAGCCAGATAAAACTGACTTCGAGTCAAACCTATCAAATCTTTGAGCCAATCACAAAATAACTCGAGTAAAACTCGAGTATCCATCTCCTGCTCCAACCAAAAACAACATGACCAGAATTTATGCACCGTGCACAAGTACATTGCCGCCGTCCACCTCCAGTCGACGCTCCGTCGTCGAACAAGTCGACGATCCTCTATGCTCCACTCCCCGACCATCAGAGACTCCATCATCCCCTCAAAATCGAATTGGAGTTAAAACCCAAACCTAGAAACAGCAAGACCCACCACAACCAAAACCTGTCATCGCCTCGTTCTCGCAGCTCTAACCACCATAATTTATACAACTCCGGCCATGACCTCGTCTACGACCAAGCTACCATCACTCAAAACCCCAAAGCACTCGATCATCTGTACAAGCCATGGTGATCGATTCATTAAACCTAGTAAAAATTAGGGTTCTGAACTAGAATCCATCACTGCTCTCTCTACCTTGAATTGATCATCCATCTAAAAAATTTCCACCAATCTCCAGTCATTCCTCCACCTCCAGGAGGAATCCCGACCCCCATATCCAAGTAGATCACCAGAAATATCCAGATTCCCATTTTCAGATGAACCCAGAACCGCTTCCTTGATCCAAACTAGAAATTATGGTGTTTGGTTTAAAAATCATGTTTCTGGTTATTGATTCAATTTACATGCTTGAATTGATAAATAAAAATTTTTGAATTTTGACAAAGTTTAAGCATTCCTGTTCTTATGTTTTCCCTAGAGCAACATTTAATTTAGTTTAATTTAAACACATTTTAAATCTCTATTATATCCTTTAACAAACAAGTTTTGTTCATAGTCTAAATACTAACTGCAATTATAATAAGAGAATATGAACTCTATTCTAAATTTTAGTTGAGAAAAATTTGAACAGAGATGCGCAGATAACATCAGGTATACATACAACTATACATCCATATAAACAGATCATTCACTCATATAAAATCACACAAATCATCTTTATTTTCCAGATATTCAACAGGTAACAGATTACAGGTACTTTAAGTTTGTTTAAAAGTGGTGTTACTCACCTTGATTCCAAAATGAACAGAGTTTTTTTTTTATGAAACAGACTTTGAATTCCTAGCTGAATCCTTTCTCTTGATCTCTGGCTTGTATTGATTTTGTATTGTTGTTTAAAGTTGAATTTTTGTTTAAAGTTGAGATGACGCTACTTTAGATTTTCTCAGCTTGGAATGAACAAAACTGAGATGAAGAAGATTGATATATAGAAAAGAAGTTTACAGGGCGATTATATTTTTGGTACAAGGGTCAAAGATTTTTTTTCTTTTGTTCATTTACTAGCCGATTTTATTTCTTTTCTTTGGTGGCTGAGATGATATACATTGTGTGCTAAGGAGGCTAGCATTAATTATTGTTGTCTTAATTTTCATGAGTACATACTTGAATATAAAAATATTGTCTTCCTTTGCAAGCTTACATACTTATCTTTATTTGTTTTCTTCCATTGCATATGAATTTACAGCAACATATTTGTCTTGTTTCATGTTTTATTTTTATATTTTTTTGCTTTTTCTTTTGTTAATGCTATACTTCATTTATCTTACATTGGTTATAATTAGCATTTTTATGTTAAAGACCTTTATGTAAATAAATTTAAAATTTAAAGTTTAAAACTTGCTTACAAATTAATTTACAACTTTGTTTTTAAACCCTCATTTTATTTTAATTTATTTCTTTCTTAAAAAAATTAAACTGAATAATACTTGTTTTTCTCAACAATTAAAAGCTTTTAAATAAATTTTATATTACATTTTTCTTATTTTATAAATACATCTTCTTAATCATTATTATATACATATTATTTAAAAGAAAATGCTTTTAAAACTAACTACCATTAATTAATTTACATAAAAATAATTTTAAATCGAAATCATTTTTCTAAGTTATTTATTTAAATTTTAAATTCAAATACAAATTCAATATTCAATTTCAAATTCTAAGGTCAAATTCAAATTTACTCATATGTACACATATATATGTATTTCAAATTCAAATTAATTCCAAAATTTACATTAATTATTAATTT
This sequence comes from Allium cepa, assembly GCA_030765085.1. Taxonomy (NCBI): domain Eukaryota; kingdom Viridiplantae; phylum Streptophyta; class Magnoliopsida; order Asparagales; family Amaryllidaceae; genus Allium; species Allium cepa. Next base: position 175,410,941 of record CM060932.1, read on the forward strand.
AAATTTAATTCAAAATTGGGACCGTTACAGATTCCCCCCCATAAAAAAAATTTCGTGCTCGAAATTTGTAGGCACGGAAACAAGAAAGATAGATACACAAAGACAGAGAAACAGTTTTCTAGGTCAAACTGGTTATCTATTCTGTATTTGGCTTACCAAATCAGAATTTCACCAATATGAGAACAAACTCATTCAATACTACACAGGATACTCGGGTCATCAAATCTATGAAATATATATGGCATTGGTTAGTCAAAAGGAATAACTAATCATTCGTAGAATATATCGAGACCCAAACAATAGATAAATGGATTTAATCTTCCACAATTCCCAAACACTAGATAAGGATTCCAAACTCAAGTCGGAGTACCCTAAAGTATATAACTTGTCCCTCTTCGGACCTTGATATTCTCAACAAAATAGAATTTCAAATTTGGTTATAATCGAATTGTTTTGTTGATACAAATCTTCATATTCAACTTGATATTTAATTTACCAATTTATTTCAAATATAATTTCGAATTCATTGAAGTTAAAAAACGAAAAGCTGATAGAAATTTAACGAAGAGAATACGAAACAGAAACTTGTCTACACGATTCGTAAGGGCCACCATCATACCAAAGCTTCTCCATCGAGCTGCCACAAAGTCAATCAAAGAAATGAAATCGAATCAAAGAGGATTGATAGAGAAAGATTATTTCCGTTGTTGCAGGGTATTGACTATTTATAGTGGTACTCCTCTGTCCCCTATCTCGTCCTTTTCTCGCACTCATACTTACTATCAATGGATAGTAAGAGAATTTACTGAGGCATTCGAACAGATATCTTAGAGATTACCCATTCTAGGGTAGACTTCACCCTATCTCTAATGAGCTACTTAATGTGTTATACTCCTGAGCTAAAGTTTCAACCTTCACTCTGATACCAAAATGTCACGTTCCTAATTTCAGCGTTCGAAAATCGACACCCGTACTTCAATCGTACATGAATGCCACAGATCCAACCGTTAAAATTTGACTCGTGCTGGAGTTTATAACACATCAAGCACAACACGGCAGAAGAAAATGAATAATACATTTGATACAATATTCAAATACAATGATGATACAATAGAATGATATAACTGAACATCAACACTATCAGAGATACAAGGAATAACAGCGGAAAGGTAATGTCTTCAATAGAATACATCTTCAAAATGCAACTACAACACCATCTCCAAATTAAATATGGCTCGAACAACCATCAAGTTGCACCAAGATAAGCAAGGTCAGCCGTGAAGGCTGAAGTGTAGAAAATGCGATCCACATCCAAAAGGCTTCGAAGGCTATCGAATCAATTCCTACTATTCGACTACCAAAAAAACCCAACTCTAGACTGCCCGCATGGAAAATAGTGGGCACCCAGAGTTTAAGAAAGGAACAATAAACTCCAGGTCAGTCATGGGACTGTTGCGAGTAAACAAAAACTGTTTTTATCTTTAAAACAAACAAAAGAATTTAGATTGAAATCCGCAATGCTTTTAGAAAATGAAACTACCATAAGGCCTCCCGACACACACACAATGCAATCGCACGCATGGGGGAGATTTCTCCTTATGATAATCAAACATGCTTACTGCGCAAAAACTCATCTTTTATATTATTACTAGTGCATAGTGGAAAATATTTCGAAAGTATAATATTAATCTTAACCAGCATAGGTACCATTATATTATGCCAACTATAGCTGCCACCTGAGGTGGCAGGTTATACAATTGCAATCGTAAAGGGCTCGTATTGTTTTGTTTGGATTTTCCAACAAATGGTCAGGCTAAGGAACTTCCTACTACCACATGGGAACGCCTCTGGAGGGACGCCCAGAGAACCTACCCAGCTCTCTGCCAACACAAAGCCGGTTACCCCCTTCCTAGGAAGTAAAACCTAAGACATGCCACTCCCGGTCGTTTGCGACCTTTATACGAGGTACCTCTACACCAACGAATTCACACAGTAATAAATATACTATAGTGCCCACATGAGTAAGCATCTGGGCTCCATACCATGATACCAACATTTTCCAGAAGGAATGGACATACCCTAGGGGAGCTACCCCTGAAACCTTACCGCATCTTTCCTGTTTCGACCATTACCGGTTTGTGAGGCTCGATGAGGTCTCGTCCACAAAGCTACACTTTTCACAAAGTCATGCTTTGATCACAAATGATCAAAAAATGATCATTAACACACAGCAGCACTTAGCATGCCACATTACCAAATTAGGAATGTATCATTAGTAACCATCAACTACATAACCTTTGAGCTCGTACGTCTCAGAGAAGGGTGTTAAGCTAAGAGAATAAATCTCCGCCACCAATAGAAATGTATTTGATAGAAACCAGCTTTACATCTCAAAGTGTAATGTCAGACACACATCCATATAAGTCTGTTCCGGGTTCGAACAGAACCGAAGGCACTTCCAAAGAAGCCCTTGCAAATCCGGGAATTCACATTCCCGATCGGACTTCCCATCACTTAGGAAATATCTATACCGACGCGACTCAATGCAGAGATAATACTCGGGTTATCCTTTCGTTCTTGAAAGTACTCGGTCTTCACCACCGATCTTCAAATGCTATCCATATCGACGTATCACTATTCGAAATGGGTTATATGACACAAAGGTCCTCTCCCGGCTAAACCGAATAATGAGCGTAATATTTAAAAACATATGGATAATGGGATTTCAGTTAAGTCACAACTTATTATCCAAACTTTTCTTTCAAATGGTTTAAAAAAATACAATTTTAAATCTTTTTAATTAAAAAGATTTATTTCACAAAGTTTACCAATCTTTCACAAAGATTTATTTACGGCCTTTCAAAACAGTCCCATTTCAAATTGAATTAACTCATCAATCTTTAAATTAAAGATTTAATTCATAACTTTCAACCCATTTCCAATTCACATCTTTTATATGAAAGATACAAGGTTTAATAATTTTTTACAAGGTTAAAGCTGATTGCATTTACATAAGTTGAAGCCATTCAAGTATATTACTTGGATTTACATTTAAATTTCTAAAACCATATTTTTAGATGGTTAAAAACCCATATAAACACCTTCATAACTTGTATAATCTTTTAGACCATAATTTCCAAATCATTGAATTTGAATTCAAATATTGAGTTCAAATTTAAATCAAATTATTTAAATTTCAAATTTTATTAAGTTAATTAAAATAACTTTTGTTTTTGAAAACTCATTTTCAAAAGCTTCAATTCAAATTCCAAAACTATTTTGGATTCAAGAATTCAGTCTTTAAAATTGTTAAAAATCTGCGACTTAGCCGGTTTCCTCGTGCAATACATATTCGTGTGTGTATAAGTGTGGCCAAGGGTTTCACACAATAGTGCAACATCATCAATTATCATGGATTCAATAATAATATCGATAAGCGGTATAATCCATAACGCTTATCTTCGTTCACAGATTCACAAATAAATAATATAAATTTATCACAGATAAATAAATTACATTCATCACAGATCACACTGAAACAATTCATAGCACAAAGCACAACATATCAGAAATATCAAACAGTTCGACAATCAATAGAATTAAAACATCTATAAGTGAGCTTAATTAATTATCTGATTAATTTAAATCAGATAAGTCATCAATCATGGTTAATTAACATTAATTAATTTCAAATCATTTGATTAGTTGTCCTTTAATCATTTATTAATTAAATTAATCAATTTTTTATTATTGAAAAATTGACCTTTAATTATTCAATTACCCTTTAATTGATTTCCTTTAATTAATTCATTGATAAATTAATCAAGCCATAATTAAGTACCATTTAATTAATTATTCTTAATTAATTACAATAAGTGATTATCCCTTCATTAATCACTAACTTATCATTAAAAATCTTTAATTAACCATCTTCGTAATTAATTATCATTAACAATTCTTAATTACAAATAAATTAAATACTTAACTATTAATTTACCAATTTATTAATTACAAATTGATAAATCCCTAATTACTTAATTAATTACAATTATAAATTAATTAACCAATCTTTACTAACCATTATAAATTAATTATTCTTAGTTACTTTCCAAAATAATTAATTAACAATAATAATTATCTTAATTAACATTTTAAAAACTTCCTTAAACTTTGAAAACAAATTGTTACTAATTTGGAAACTTTAATGTTGATTAACTTTAACACTTATTTTAAATTAACTACTTAATTAAAGTATTAATTGGACTTTAAAACATTCTAAACTAAAATAATTAAAACTTGTAATAAAGTCTTAACTTAACATTATCAAACATTGATTAAGTCGACAATACTAAAAATTGTTTTAAAGAAAAATTTTCTTTACCCATTTTTATAATTTTGTAGTTTTGAAAACCAACCCGAGAATGCCTCCGGGTTTACTCGAGTAACACTCGATATTTCCTACCCATTTTCCCGAGTTAAATTCTATTTAAATCCTTAATCACTTTATAAAATACTTTAACAATTTAAAGTTGTGAAAACATATTTTAAATAAAGATTTTTAAATAAAGATTTTAAACTGGTTTCAAACCTTTATTTTAAAACTTGCTTTACACTTTTAATTTCAGTTTAAGTTTAAAAACTCAAACACTGTCTGGTTTAAACAAAACCTGTAACCAAACAATTTACTCGAGCCAGACAAAACTGATTTCGAGTCAAACCTATCAAATCTTCGAGCGAATCATGAAATAACTTGAGTAAAACTCAAGTATCCATCTCCTGCTCCAACCAAAAACAACATCACCAGAATTTATGCACCGTGCACATGTACATCGCCGCCGTCCACCTCTAGTCGACGCTGCGTCGTCGAAAAGTCGACGATCCTCCATGCTCCACTCCCCGACCATTAGAGACTCCATCATCCCCTCGAAATCGAATTCGAGTTATAACCCAAACCTGGAAACAGCAAGAGCCACCACAACCAAAACCTGTCATCGCCTCGTTCTCGCAGCTCTGACTACCTGAATTCACACAACTCCGGCCATGACCTCGTCTACGACCAAGCTACCATTACTCAAAACCCCGAAGCACTCGATCATCTATACAAGCCATGGTGATCGATTCATTAAACCCAGTAAAAATTAGGGTTCTGAACTAGAATCCATCACTGCTCTCTCCATCTTGAATTGATCGTCCATCTAAAAAATTTCAACCAATCTCCAGTCATTCCTCCACCTCCAGGAGGAATCCCGACCCCCACATCTAAGTAGATCACCAGAAATATCCAGATTCCCATTTTCAGATGAACCCCGAACTGCTCCCTTGATCCAAACTAGAAATTATGGTGTTTGGTTTAAAAATCATGTTTCTGGTTATTGATTCAATTTACATGCTTGAATTGATAAATAAAAATGTTTGAATTTTGACAAAGTTTAAGCATTCCTGTTCTTATGTTTTCCCTAGAGCAACATTTAATTTAAACACATTTTAAATCTCTATTATATCCTTTAACAAACAAGTTTTGTTCACAGTCTAAATACTAACTACAATTATAATAAGAGAATATGAACTCTATTCTAAATTTTAGTTGAGAAAAATTTGAACAGAGATGCACAGATAACATCAGGTATACATACAACTATACATCCATATAAACAGATCATTCACTCATATAAAATCACACAAATCATCTTTATTTTCCAGATATTCAACAGGCAACAGATTACAGGTACTTTAAGTTTGTTTAAAAGTGGTGTTACTCACCTTGATTCCAAAATGAACAGAGTTTTTTTTTTATGAAACAGACTTTGAATTCCTAGCTGAATCCTTTCTCTTGATCTCTGGCTTGTATTGATTTTGTATTGTTGTTTAAAGTTGAGATGATGCTACTTTAGATTTTCTCAGCTTGGAATGAACGAAACTGAGATGAAGAAGATTGATATATAGAAAAGAAGTTTACAGGGTGATTATATTTTTTTGTACAAGGGTCAGAGATTTTTTTCCTTTTGTTCATTTACTAGCCGATTTTATTTCTTTTCTTTGGTGGCGGAGATGATATACATTGTGCGCTAAGGAGGCTAGCATTAATTATTGTTGTCTTAATTTTCATGAGTGTATACTTGAATATAACAATATTGTATTCCTTTGCAAGCTTACATACCTATCTTTATTTGTTTTCTTGCATTGCATATGAATTTGCGGCAACATATTTGTCTTGTTTCATGTTTCATGTTTTATTTTTATATTTTTTTTCTTTTCCTTTTGTTAATGTTATACTTCATTTATCTTACATTGGTTATAATTAGCATTTTTATGTTAATGACCTTTATGTAAATAAATTTAAAATTTAAAGTTTAAACTTGTTTACAAATTAGCTTATAACTTTGTTCTTAAACCTTCATTTTATTTTAATTTATTTCTTTCTTAAAAAATAAAACTGAATAACACTTGTTTTTCTCATCAATTAAAAGCTTTTAAATAAATTTTATATTACATTATTCTTATTTTATAAATACATCTTTTTAATCAAAATTATATACATATTATTTAAAAGAAAATGCTTTTAAAACTAAGTACCATTAATTAATTTACATAAAAAATAATTTTAAACCCAAATCATTTTTCTAAGTTATTTATTTAAATTTTAAATTCAAATACAAATTCAATATTCAATTTCAAATTCTAAGGTCAAATTCTAATTTGCTCGTATGTACACATACATATGTATTTCAAATTCAAATTAATTCCAAAATTTACATTAGTTATTAATTTAAATTTAATTCAAAATTGGGATCGTTACAATAACAATACACATCAATTCTTATTTATTAAGGTGATTCATTGACCTTTTCATTATATAAATTTTTCTTGTACAATTTTCCATCACATTTCTTATTAAACATTTCAACTTTTAATATTGGGTAAGTTATATATATGCTTTTTAAGAATGTAATTGAGAATCACACAAGTTTTCCTCAATCCTTTTAATTAATTAAATGCTCAATAAAAATATCCTTTGTTTTATATGTTACAAATTTAAATTTTCTTTTTATTTAATTTATAACTTAGCATTAAATTTCTTACTTTAATTAAAGGTTCTAATTATTAATTAGTCATATTCCAATTTACTACACTTAATTGAACTATTAATTAACTGGAACTTAAGAACCAAATACCGGGTTTAGTTTTAAATCATTAAAAAAATAATAGATAAATATATACTTACAACTTATATATCCAATTTTATTTAAAACAATTTAAAATTTATATTTGTTTATCAAAATAAATCTGTAGTAAAATTACTACAATGGCCTCCCTACTTCGAAACTCGAAAATGAATGTCGATGATGCGGCCGCCATCATCGAAATTATTTTCCAGCGACAGAGAGGGAAGTACATAACTTAAATTTCCCAAAATCTTCTTTAAAACAATTCTTCCAAATTATATTGAAATATTTATATCAGAAAATACTTATAAACAATACTATTATATTCTAAAATTATTCGAAAGAAATTTTCAAAAGACCGGAACTTAAGTTCTAAATTTCCAGTTTAATTTATTTTATTTTCAATCTTATTTCGACTATTATTTATAAATTTCATTAACTAACAACCAATATATTGCAACCAAATATAATCTTTACAAATTTTTTTATTTATACATAGAAAATATAATAGGCAAAATTATTTCATTCACCTATATTAAAAAAAAATTTGTGTCGGTCTGTCCTATTAAGTGTTTAGAAATCCCTATTGATATCATAGCATCCCATGCATCAACCAGAATCTATAAATACAAAACGAAACAAATTAACACAATATTAAAACCTTTTTATAACACTAACAAATACGCTCTCTCATATATATCCACTCAGCGACTCATCATAGGGTATTACTACCTTATTAATAAATAGTCAGACTCCATAAATATAAGGTTTTCACTAAACCAAACCTCTGATACCAGATGTAACGTCAATCCTTTTCGCACGGTTTAAATCGACAATAAACCACACACGTCAGACTTAAACCATACAGAAGGGCGGATTGTTATGGGGTAAAAAAGAAAAAGTAGAGAAAGAATAAAATAAAATAAAAATAGAATCTTGCAGCGGAACAATAAAATATAATAATCAAATATACAGTTCATGAAGTTGTTTACCAAATATTCGATTATTCTTATAAAATATATATCAGACTTACACATACCAAAGAATAATAACAATATAGCGGAATACAGTGTGTAGTGGAACACTATAATATATAATAATAGTAATAATAATAATAATGATGAAATCTTCGTCTTCGTCCTCCAGAAATAAAGTCTTCGATTCCTGAAATGCTCGGACTGACCCGAGCGAATTGAAAAGACAAACACTCGAGTCAGAACTAAAAGATCTTATGTAAGTTAAATCAATTGAAATAAATATGAGTGTAACGGCATCAGAGATGTTTACGGGGTTTGACATCTCCTATCCAGTGTCTAACGTGAGTACAGTAACTTAAGAGATTGCTCGGGATTCACATCTCCTAAGGATCCGTTAAACTATTTACTATGTAGTAATATTTCGCTATTATAATAGTGTCTATTAGTAAAATAAACTTACTTTTAAATAGCGTTAACGCTTTACATTTTCCATCTTAACACGTAATATTGCCAATAGTCTATACAGTACCGTAATACCTCCTGATCCGGAGGCTAGCAGAGGATACTCCATAGGTACGACACAAACAGAAACTCATAGTAAAGGCTCGGTATGGTAGGTGACACGACACAACTAGGCGATGCCAGGGTAGATATACCAATTGCTATCAGGGCCGGTGGTAATGCATAGTGCACAGCTACTGCCCACCTCAAGCCACACCCCCAAGTAAAAAAATCAAAAGTGGCAACCGAATCAATCCAAAAGTCAAAGTATAATATCGAAGGGATGTGTCCGATCAAAGGTGCTACCTCATTGGCCCGAGAATCACTCCTGTTTTAGCCACCTCATGCCAACTCAAGGGAGTCGGGTCCACGTATTTACCTCAAAGGAAACGTCGCCACCATCCTACTTTATTTTGGAAACTCCACCGCGTACACAGTTTTTAAAGTGGTTTTCGGAGTTGGTAGAGAGTATGACAACTTCCCATCCTAGCCTCTCCAACAACCAAACGTTATTATAACACTGCGGTCATTTCAAAATAGTTATACTTTCAAAACCAGAATATAATATCCATTTCAAACTATATAAATACGATATCATTTCAATTTCAAAACCCAAAAAATAAGAGATCATTTTCCAAATATATCCCTTTTTCAAAATCATAGCACTGTCAAATTTAAAATATTTTGAAACCAACGCTTAAAATATTGCCTTTCAAAACATAAAACTTTGAATTTCATAACTTTGAAATATAACTACACCACTTAAATGGTTTAAATATTAAATTACTTTATAAAATAAAATAGCTTCTTTGATTTCACAAATCGATTCCAATACCGGTTTGAATCCCCAAATAAACCCCTTCAAATTCAATATATTTCAAAGCTTAAATATTCTATATTTCAAAGCTTAAATTTTTATAATTCATATATTTCAATCTTCAAATATTCCACTATTTCAAAATAGATTCTTTGATAATTTCATATATATCAAATCCGATTCCTATTATTTAAATTTGAAATGTTTACTTATTAAAACAAATATTATTTAAGTAAAACCCTTAATCTTCAATAACAGGATATTCTTTCAATTTAATTAACTTGATAATATTCATTTTAAAACGATTTGATATTCATTTCAGTCCTCTAAACCAATGTCAAGTTATCAAAATCATCCCTTTTAAAATCTCAAATTTATTAAAATTTCAAATCAATTTTATTCGAGGATAATTCTTAAACACTTTAATTCAAATCAAATTCATATCTATCTTCTAACCATAAATTTATTTAAGTCATTATAACTCTATAAATAAATTTAAATAAATACTTAACCGTATTATATCTTAATAGACTCAAACATTTTTTTAAACTCCTTTTATACTTTAAACAAGTTTATACATAGCTTAAACCAAAAATATATTTTATATATAAATTTAATATTTATAAAATATCAGAAATTAATATTTATTAAACCGTATATTTCTTTCCAAACCATAGGAAATCATTTCAAAATATTTATATATATACCACGTTGTCTGTATATAATTTTCTATCCTATGGTCAAGTGATACGGATATTTATCATTTCAATCCGCAATTTAAAAATAAAAATGCGGTTGTATATCATTTCAAATCGCAATCCCAAATCAAAATAAATGCATAACAACTTGCAGTTTATGAAGCTATAAATAAAACATCCATTCATCCATCATAAAATCATACATCCATCACAATCAACATACAAAATAATTAATCAATATCCATATATAACTGATAATATAAACAGGTAATTAACGAGCGGTTATATTCCATAATAAACTAAAAAATGAATTTAATTTAAATAAATGCACCTAACTGATATGATGATTAAAAATATACAAACAGTCATAAATAAATCCATAATCACAACATAAATAAATTTAACAAACATAAGAAATTTTAGAAGTTGTGAGTGGGTTAAAACACTCACCTTTTGAATTTAAATTCAATTTAAACCCAAAAATTTGATAGTCTCAGAATCCGTCCAAACCAGCGCCAAAATATTCGGAATTCCAATATGAACCTAGCGGAGAAAACCGCGCATGAATTGGATATCGTATGTGAAAGATATGGAGATTTGAACAATTGAATTCGAAATTAAAATAAAATAAACAAAGCTAGCACTAAACCCTTCCCTAGCTCCACATCATCCATCTTCTGGAAACCTTTCACGCACACTCATCTCCAGCTACAGGGACGTATGCGCTAAACCCTAGCCGCACCGAATCGACGCGCGCCACCTTCTGACGTTCGCCGCCACTGGCCACGGCCGCCAGTGGCCAGCGCGACCACTCCCCCACATCCAGTAGGACCCACGCGTCACCGATCGAATGAAAATCGTGCCTAGCCGCCACTTTATCATCAACCCGAAATTCTATTTTTACGACGATCTGGCTGTTGAATCGACGAGCTACAGCCACCGATGAACTCCGCCCTTGACTCTCTACAAAACCCATATCACGATTTATCGATCGAACGACGATCGACGAACGCCAACGAACGGCCGACATTAAAAGCCTGAATTCCGGTCGAACCACAATCCAAATCGAAAAACGAATCACACCAGAAGATTACGCACTTCGAGGACTTCAACGTATATTTTTTCTGAATTTTTCAGAAGAGTTTGGATTTTTGAAGTTGATTTTTGAATTGGAATTTGAATTGGATAAATTAGTGTTTACAGCCATTAAGGAAGAGGAGCACAGAAGTTTCTATAAGTATAGAAATAAAGAATAGAGGCTGCTAGGATTTATAACAAGGCATTTATAGACAACTGAAATAGAATAGATGGACCCGATTTAAAAACGTGCTGAATGATCTATGGCCCAAAAAGCCCGATTCGACTCCGGAACGAAATTGGGTCAACCCACATATAAAAATAGATGTTTTAAAATATTTTAAATGCAATGGAAAAGGTTTCAAATCCAAATTCCATAGTATGAAGAAGTTATGCTAAAAACAATATTTTTCAAATTGATTTCAATTGATTTCAATTTCAATGATTTCAAGGTGTTTCGAGTCCGTACGATCAAACGACAGGTCCGATCGCTACGAAACTTGAAATACAACAATAATTCACCGTTTCAGATCCGATGAAATTGGTTTCGTCGAAATCCAAGTCAGTGGCCAAAATGGCTATTTTCCCCTAATTAATTAAATAAATAAATTAGCTAATTAAATCAAATTTTAAATTTCAATTCGAAAATTGACAAATTTCAACACTTATGATTCCTCAATCATTTACAATGATTTAAAAAAAATTAAATGTCAATTTAGAGAAGATTGATTTATAAATTTCAATATAAATCCTCAATTTCATTAAATTCAAAATTATAAATAAAATTTCCAATAATTCTATTAAATTCACTTTTAATTTTATTATTTAATTCATTGCTATCAAAAGGATGCAATTTACATTGGTTCACGATTGTTTACATTTATTTTCTTAGATTTCATCTACATTTCCATTTAGGCAATATTTTAAATATTTAATTTTCATTTAATTGCAATAAATCATACTATCGTAATTAAATTGGAATAAATAAATAAATGTTGATTTCCATTCTTATTATTCAAACAGTCATTATCCTATAAACATATTTAACATCTGTTTACGTTTCATTACCCTGATACTTCTATATACATCTTAGATTTGTATAAATGGCTATATTTCAAAATGTGAAATCTTGTTTATTACACATATGAATTAAGATTTTAAAACTAATTAATAAAATTTCCTTAGTCCAATCCTTTTACCAATTATTTATCTTATAAATAAATTCATGTTTCTATTAAATTTACATTCACACTTCTGTTATTATTTTAACAATTATTAAAGTAAAGCTTATCCTCAACAACAAACATTATGATAAATTATCTAACATTGATTGTATAAATTTCCCGTTTATTACATATTATTGTATCAATGGATAAAATTTTAAATCTATTTCCTAAATCTACTACTTTCAATCAATTAAAACTTCACAATTGTTTAAATCAATTGGGATTACACTACATTATTATTTATCAACTTGTTTTAACCTTATTACCTAAATTTACGTTCAGTTACTATTGAGCAATACTATTTCATTTAATTCAAAAATTCCACTTGTTTTACTCAAATTCCCGTTATTGTAAACCTTTATTTGTTCAATAAAATTTAATTTCAATTCCAATTCAATCAACAATTTTAACATGCAACTTATAACAATTGTTTACAAGTATGAATGGAATTAACATTAATTTCTAATATTATCTTAATTTACATCAACATAATAATTAGTTACCTTCAATGAATTTTATTCCCCAATTTATTAAATGCAATCAATTTGACCTTACATACTTCAATATTCCCATTTTTATCTTAATTCCAATTCACTATAGTATCAACTTTCAATTTCTTGCAATAAAATCATTTATTATAAATTTGCATACCAATAAATTAGTTTCCAATAAATAGGATTGATTCAATTCAACCTTTTAATTAAGTCTATATTAATCAATATAATATTTCATAGGTTAATTCTTAACATTTACTTACTTATAGATTATAAAAATTTATTTCTTTATAAATCAAATTCCAAAATCTTATTAATATGAAAATTTTGATTAACGAAATTTACGAGTCGTTACAATAAAAGGCTTCAAACTAAAATTCTGAAGAAATATGGTTAATTTGTGGTAATTCATTTCTTTCAGGTTAAAGAATCTTCCCAATTCCTCGCCTCTGCCTCATTCTGATCGATTTTTATATACTCTATTTAGGCACTTACTTTCACTACTCTCCGTTCAATTGCTCATGCCAAATGGGATAGCTTATACCGCGTTCACTTCAATGGTTGGTCTACAATTACAAATTTCCTTTTTTCCTGTGTTTTCTTTAATCTGCGTTTTCTTTTATTACCGTTTGATTTCTTCTGCTTATTCATACGGAATTTATAGTTGTATTGCTTAGAGGTGCAATGGAGGAAAAATGTACGTGCGCCGCATACATTAAAGGCAAGAATATGCAAAATCTTTTTTACTGATGTTGTAATGCATAGATTTCATAATATTAATTCAAATATACAATGTGTAAATTTTGCTATATTTTGGAGCATATGCATTTATTCATCACAAACAGTATTTTATTTGTTGATAGATATATGAAAGTATTAATCTATTGAAATTTTTTTCGTGCACCAGTTTATCAGGATATGGACTATGAATTTTGCCATTTTACCTTTTGTAATTAAATTTACAATTAAATTTCAATAGATAGACTCATTGGGTAATTCCCTTGAGTAATTGATCATACTATGGCTTCTCCTATAGTAGGTTGCAAAGAAGCAGTATAATGACAAGTTTTTAGTATTATGCTTCATAACCTCAATACTGTGTGCTGTTTTATTTTTCGCTATTTTATTTTTTGGGACAGATGGAAGCAATCTTGGTGGAAATAAATCGTGTATATTGCTATGTGATAGTTGAGAACTACTATCAATGTATTTTTAATCTACTATCAATCTTATGAAAGTTAAGGTATATTATCTAAAACTATAACAAACATAGAGTTATCACTCCTTTTTTTGTTTAAGTTCATATCATTTTATTATTTAAAAAGAATCATTTCAATTTGTTAATACATCTTACTTTTAAAATCATTGACTGCATGGTTGTTCAAGTTGTAGTGCAACAAATAAATAAGTAATTCTTAAATAGACCGTAGTTATGGAAGATATTTAAGCAAAAGTGCAGTGTTAACAGTTTTAAGCAGTCAGTTGAATCTGTTACATATTTTTTTTAAGTGTAAACAAATACTACTGACGCATATTTCCTTACTATCTTATCAGAAAATGTGCAGTGCTAATTCAAGCTCTTCTACTACATAAATTGTATGGGATTGGCTCTTAACCTTTATATTTTCCTTCCCCGTCAAGTCGCCAATGGTTGGACTGACAATTTCTTAGATAAGAAATTTAGTAACATTATCTTTTCCAAGCATTTGCAATGAAATTCTCTTTGCCACATTCTTAATCTCCTTTCATTCATAGAAATATAGGAACCGGTGGTGTAGTACGAGCGAGGTTAGTTAGTACATTGTCATATGCTTTTTATGTATCCTCACCAGTTATATTCAGTCTTACTTGGATAGTATCATCGTCATGATCTTTTGAAGAAGTTTGATCTCAAGGTAATCAATATAGTTTTTAGTTGCTTTCTGTGCTGTCTATTTTAGAAAATTTTGTTGATTCATAAAAATAAAAATATTGACTTTTCTTATAACTGATTAGTAAAATGGTTAGATAGTTTACATATAATTAAATATTGAACATCACAAAGAATTAGAAGAGAAGCTTACGTAGAGTGTGGTACATAGATAAATGAAGTTTATAATTGTGTAGTGGTACACAGAATTGCGTAGCGGATATAAAATCTATCAATGACATCATTTCCAATATTGATGCAGTGGGGCAGGAGTTTCTTGAAAAGTAGAATAAGGGAAGTTATTATCTAATGCAGAGTTATCTTTATTCTCATAATATTTTTATCCCACTTGCATATATGATGTGGTATGATTAAACAGGCTATGTGAGCCTATGGCTATAGCATAGACCAAATACTAGTGGTTGACATTATACCTGATCCTTCTGTGCGTAGAGCAATAAAGGGATAAATGCTGGTTTGTGCATTTTTTTAAATTCAAACATTGAAGAAGATATTGTTTGTTGCAGTCCATTGTTTTACATATCAACCAATGTGACATATCCCAATGTACTCCTCTTTTCTTAGAAGTTCACTATTATCATCTAATGTATTCTATTTTGTTTTGAATAATGGTAACCGGACGCTACTATCATCTAATGTATTCTTTTTGTTATGTATGTGCTTCTTCATGTTGGGTTAATGAGAATTTGTTGATCTTCTAGTAATTTTCCATAAACAATATAGATAACTTCTAAGTATGATGTTTGTGGACATGCAATATTTTTACAAATATTGGTCTTAATTATAACTATTATAATATTAAACAAAATTGATAAAGATCGAAGACTTCCTTGGCAGGCTAAAAAATGCTTAGTAAAAGAACGCTTACACCTTGAGTGATTTATATTGTTGAAAATAAATAAGTGATTTTCATAATAGTTACATTACTAGAGATAAACAGTTGATACTGGTCTGCTTGAACCTGTACAACTACTATAAAAAGGATTATCTTGTATTAATGGTGGAAATGCCTATCTTTTATATGTCAGTTGTCAAAAAACTTTACTTCGACCCATTTATTTCGGCAGTTAAAGCTATGTAACTGCTATCACTATTTTATTTTATGATATCTCATAAATATTTTTATTTGCTATACAGGTTTTGAAGAACGCAATGATGAGATTCATACAAATCATTCCAGACTTTAAATGGTAAGACAAGGATTTCATAGTTTAATTTCTCTAAGTGATTTATTTTTAGAACCGATATTTCACACTTTTACGAATGAGTGACCTTTTAAGACGTGGATATTGATTTTTATTTATCCGTCTATGGGTGACATGTAATAGTTCGACATCTTCACTATATATTTTAGTTAGTTAAGAGTTCACGAGTTAGCAAGTTGAAAAAAGTTTACATGATTTTTTTTCCCGTTTATGTATATTAAATGTTCTATAACCGTTGCATTGCGTTGTATAATAAATAGATGCCCATTGAAATAAAAATATGTGGATACCACTGCTAATTAACAGTGGTCAAAATATATTTGTTTTGTTAAGAAATGACTATTTAATGCTTCTAAGGCTCAATGCTATACATGTGAATGTTAACCTATTTTTCTTCTTTTGTCTATGCCTACTTATTCCTCATGGACAACACTAAATGCAAAATATACTTTGAGAACTCAATTTAGTTTAAGAACTATGCTTTTCATGTATAGATTTATATTTTACAATTGGATGAGATAAATTCATACTTCGTTTTATTAACACATGTCCATACCAAAATGTAAATTATATGTGAATGATGTCTTATAGGGCTGTTGTCTTTTAAATTATTTTTTCGTAAGAGGGTTGTCCTTTAATGTGTATACAAATATAGAGTGTTAATGATTCTACGCTAATCTGGTATGTTCTGAATTTTGTTCATATAACACATAAATGATCGACATCTATTTTATGCATTATAATGTCATTACTACTTTTTTCGCAATCGTTATTAAACCAGCATGTTTTTCAAACTATATTCGGTTTATTTTGCTTTCTTTGAATTACAGTTTGCCATGGTTATTATATAATTATGGATCATTTTATAAATGTTTGTGAAATTTCCAAATGGTTAATGAACTTTCGAAGGACAATTTATTAGCTATAATTTTCATTATCCAATTTTAGAAAAGATAATAGATTGTTTTGCACAAAATTGAAGTCATCATGCTATTGGATATAAATTGATTACTAAATAATATAGTTGAATCTTAAATATTTTATTTTATCCAAATTTTCAGCTTTAAGCTATCTAAAATATTATCTGTTATACTACTCATTTGTTTTTACATATAGCTAGTGCGATTTAATTATATTTTAATAAGTTTATAGGATTTTTGGGTTGTACTCATTGAAGGCTCATGTGGAAACAATAATAAAGCTGGTCCTATTTCATTTTTGTTACCTAATTTGAGTTCTCAAACTTTGATATCCGATTTAATTTTCATTGCCAAATTTCAAGTTTATTGGTTATTTTCCTTCACTCTCTTATATCATCCTTCATAGTTTATTTATTGATTGTCCTTTTTTCATATATAGTTGCATTTTTTGGTTGATTTAGTTTTTCGGTTGTGAATTCCTCCAACTACCAAAATTGGGAATGAAAAGTTGTATATCCTTCAATTTGTACTTGAGATCATAATTTAAGACTTTTTTAGTTGCAACAACAAATTTTGTTTAGCAATAACTGCATTCTATTTCATTTTCTAAATGATTCATTTTCCTTATTTCAATATCAAATCTCTCCATAACTTTACCATCACTATTCTAGAATAAACCTTTAAAAGAGATTTTTTTATTTCAATATTACAATTTTTTTCCTTATATGTATGCAACGCATAACAGCTGCAAATAAGTTTTAATATTACAAAGTTTAGTCAAAGTCTTATACATCGTTATTAGTTATGCATCTGTCGCCATTTTTTCTTTGAAAATATAGGTATTAAAATTGAATATGCATTTGATTAAAAAATAAAGGTTATGGTGAAGAGGAAATGAATGCTATGTAGACAACCAAACAAATAACAATTCATGGTCTCTAATCCTTAGAGACTACTATTAATTCGCGGACAAGAACAACTATATAGAATTGTTTATGGTTTCTTAGCAAGCTAAGATGAGAGATGGAACTTTTAATAATTAAAGAACAATTATATAGAATTGTTCGTGGCTGTTTTTCTCTCTCATGATTTGATGGTTAACAATTCTAGCAGTGTAATAATGGACTAGGAAGATTCATTTTTCCTGCTTAATACTGTTAATATCGTAAGCATTAAGATCTAAACGGATTGTTTGTATGTATGTGACCATCAAATTGAGTAATTATATTATATGTTTCTTTTCTACTTCGGAAAGTTTGTCTCTTTTTATTTTGATACCATATGGATATGAATTTGAGTGGTTTTCTAATTGAATTGTTTAGGAAGACATTTGAGCTTTGTTCATACTCTTAGTATAATTTGTAAACCGTCTCATTCGACTAATACTTTCAGTTCATGTTGCAAGTTAATACTATTCTAGAATATTTTTTTACTTATACAGATAGAAGAAAATAGTCAAGTGCAAACACATATTAAAGAAGACAGTATTATACAAAGTTCCCTCAGCCTACCTACTATGGGTGTATCACTTATCTTGTGGAAGCATCTGTAGAATCGGCTAGAAGTAATGGAGATTACCGTGCACAACCAAAATTTGGTAAATTGTTATATGGATGAAGAATCATAAGACACAATCCTCCTTGGGTATGTTTTTTTCCTACTATTTTCTACTGTAGTTATTCTAGAGATCGTCTTTTGTTTTCTAATATTAATAAGCATTTCTCCTAAATTGGTTCAACACTTAATAAACTATAAATATAAGGACGATGTTATTAAAGTAAAAAGAACCCATTTCGAATAGAATTATAGATGTTTATCTTTACAAATGATTAAGATAAATGAATAATGCAATGCTTCAATTAATGCTCTAAACAGTTGTTAGATAAGTATCTTAGGTCGGTTGTCTTAGCTGCATTAATTTATAACCCAAATCTTCATGCTTATATTCCTTATGAATATATTAGTGCAATTATATTTGAATTTTTAATTATTTTCTTACTCGATTCAAGAATGCACTGGCAGTGTTTAAGGTAGATTCATTTGTCTACCTGAAAGGATGGTTGCAACTATTTTTACCTGATTGTAGTAGTAATTTTGATTATTTCTTCCTTCACTACCATGTTCCAGATTAGACCAGTGTAAATATTAAACCTTCTAACCATTCATCAATTATTTAGGGTGGGCCATTTTTTGCATTTATAACTAGGGTTTTCGGTGTTAGAAGATAATGGTGTTCAACTTCATTTTCAATTTTCCATTAAGATGTGATATTTAGTTAAAGTTATTGATCTTGAGCATGATAATTTTAAAGAGCTATGATCATAGCAGAATATACAAACGGCAAATTCCAAAATTCTAAGTTATTATCTTCTCTACAGTTTCTTGAAAATTGAATTAGACATATCTTTATCACTGTACACACACATATATGGTGGTGCTTTTGTAGTATTCTTCCACAGTCATTTGACAACTTCTAACAAATTTGCATATCATATGACTACTGCAGTATTTGTAGATACATGACTGAGAAACAATGTAAGTTAACATGGATTATACTATAAAAAAACTAGGATTTACTCGATTGAGTTATAAAGACCGATGACGTTAAAATAGATATTTAACTGTTTCAATTTTTATTTTCTACATGCAAAATTATCGAAGTAACTGACAAAGTTTTTCAATACAAATATACTGAAATAATGGCCTCTATGAAAACTATAATTAGTAATGTAATGTGTGTACTCACTCTCCACAATTGAGGTGGTTCCTCAAAATTGTTTTTTCCTCACATTTTTTCTAATAGAGTATTTATCTTTGTTTCAGAAGCATAAAATATCACCCTCTTTCTCATCAGTTATCGTTGCCAGTCAACATTTGATCTTTCACAAGTTGATAGTGATTATTTTACCCTCTTTATAATTATTACTTTTATGATTTTTTATATTCAGGTTCCTCTTTAATTTGGTCTCACCGTCTGCGATGTATTTTCAGATTTAATTTGTTGCATTGTATGCATACTGAAAAAGAAACTGCAATGAAAATTTTGATTCCTTACATGTGGATGCAAAACATACAATAACTTCCTCGATTTAGTTATTGAAAAGTTTTGTTTACATAAGCTACAGTTTATTCTCATAAAGTGCTTCATGATTTACATAACCGTTCTTGCATTTTATTTCAAGCTGTCCATTTTTTCAATGGTATTAGCTTATATTTTATTCCCATGAACACGTTATTTTGCATTAACCATATTTTTAACAATGACTTTTGTAACATCCCGCCTTTTCGCACGCTTTAATCGACACACATGCCGATTCAAACCATACGGAAGGGCGGATTGTTATATGGTAAATAAGAAAAACAGAGGAATAAAAAGAACAAAACAGAATATCACAGTGGAAGGATAAAATATAATAATCAAATATACAGTTCATGAAGCTATTTACAAAATATTTAATTTTGCTTATACAATATATATCAGAGTTGCACATACCAACGAATAAAAATCGATGCAGCGGAATATAGTGTGCAGTGGAACAATATAATATAATAATAATAATAATGAAATCTTCGTCTTCGTCCTCCAGAAGTAAAGTCTTCGATCCTGAAATGCTCGGACTGACCCGAGCGAATTGAAAAGACAAAACACTCGAGTCAGAACTAAAAGACCTTACGTAAGTTAAATAAACATAAATAAATATGAGTGTAGTAACTCAAGAGATGCTCGGGATTTACATCTCCTAAGGATCCGTTAATCTATTTACTATGTAGTATATTTTGCTATTATAATAGTGTCTAATTGTAAAATAAAATTACTTTTTTCTTAGCATTAAGGGGTTACCCATATAGCCCTTAACACGTAATAGTCCTAGTAGTCCATCCAATATCATAGTCCCTCCTGATCGGGAAGCTACCAGAAGATACCACACGGGCTACGGGAGAAAACCAAACTCGTACAAGGCGCGATAGGGTAGATGACACGGCACAACTAGGCAATGCTAGGGTAGATATACCAATTACGCACCCGGGCAGGTGGTAACGCGTAGCAGCTACTACCGCCTACCTCGAACAACACCCCCAAAAACAAAAATCAAAAGTGGCCACCGAGTCAAATCAAAATGTCAGAGTATAATATCGAAGGAGTGCGTCCGATCAGAGGAATGATCTCATTGGCCCGACAATCGCTCTTGTTTTAGCCACCTTATGCCAACTCACGGGGGTTGGGTCCACATATTTACCTCAAAGGAAACGCTGTCGCCATCCTACTTCATTCTGGAATCTCCACCGCGTACACGGTTGTTAAAGTGGTTTTCGAGGTTGGCAGAGAGTATGACAACTTTCGATCCCGGTCTCTTCAACAACCAAACGTTATTATAACACCGCTTTCTTTCAAAATAGTTTATACTTTTAAAACCAGAGTATAATATCCATTTCAAAACCATATAAATACCATATCATTTCTATTTTAAAACCCAAATCAGTAAGATATCATTTTTAAAGAAATCCCAAATCGATATAATATCATTTTTTTCTTCAAAAATATCCTTTTTCCAAAATCATAGCACTTTCAAATTATAATACCTTGAAATCCATAACTTTGAAACATAACTTCCAATACTTAAATGGTTTACT
The DNA here is from genome assembly GCA_030765085.1 of Allium cepa. NCBI lineage: Eukaryota > Viridiplantae > Streptophyta > Magnoliopsida > Asparagales > Amaryllidaceae > Allium > Allium cepa. The sequence goes on from CM060932.1 coordinate 175,432,581, forward strand.
ATTAAATTACTTTATATAATAAATTAGCTTGTTTAATTTCAAAATCAATCCCAATACAGATTTAAATCCTCAAATAAACCATTTCAAGTTTCATATATTTAAAATTTTAATATTCAAAATTCCAAAACTAAATTTGATAATCTAAATTCAAAAATCAAATCTTCTATTATTTAGTTTGAAATATTTTACATAATAAATCCATTTTCAAAACTCAAATTTCAAATACTAAATATTTTCCTCAATTAATTTATACTTGAAATAATCATTTTATTCACCTAGACCCAAAAATCCAGTTATAATAATTATACCTTTTAGAATTTTCAATTTAATAAATTCCACATCAACCTTTTAGAGTTTAATTCTTAAATAAATTCAATTCCAAATAAATATCTAAATTATCTCCCAACCTTAATTTATTTAATTCATCATACTCTCTATATTAAAGTAAAATTTAAATACTTACTCACATTTATTTTAATAAAAATCAAACTCTATTATTAAACTAAATTTTTATTTAACAAACTTATACATAGCTTAAATTCAAGCATTTAACTATATATATAATAATAATATTTATATAACATCAAAAATTAATATTTATTAAACCGTATATTCTTTTCCAAAACCATAGAAAACATTTCAAAATATTATATATATATACCGCGTTGCCTGTATATAAATTTCTATCCTATGGTCAAGTGATACAGATATTTATCATTCCAATCCGCAATTTAAAATAAAATGTGGATGTATATCATTTCAAACCGCAATCCCGAATGAAATGAAAATGCATAATAAATTGCAGTGTATAACAATATAAAATACAACATTCATTCATCCATAATCAACCATCAACCATTTATCACAATCATCATCCAATTAAATCAATAGCATCAATATATAACGGAAAATAAACAACAGGTATTAAATAGCAGTTTAATTCAATAATATTTTAAATAACTGTTTAACTGGCAGTTTATATGAAATGAATAATAAATTTACAAATTTAACTGGCAGTTTAAATGCAATGAATAAATCAAATAGAAATTTAATTTAAATAAATGAAATTAACTGAGATAATGGTTAAAAATATGCCAAATAACCATAAATAAATTTTAAATCACATCATATACCAATATAACAAACATAAGAAATCTTAGAAGTTGTGAGTGGGTTAAAACACTCACCTTTTGAATTTAAATTGAATTTAAATCCAATTTAAACCCAAAAAATTTCCCGTCTCAGAATTCGTCCAAACCAGCGTCATCAAGTCCGGACTTCAGATACGATCCTAACAAAAGAAACCGCGCGTAAAACGACTATCGTATGAGAAAGACATATCGATAATTGTGATTGAAATTAATTCAATTTTAAAAATAAGGAAAAAGAGAACACACTCAATCTAGGACATGTCACCTACCTTCTTTGTAACGCACAAGCGAACATCACACAGGCCGCAGACGCACGAAGCACGCACCCCAAAAAACACCGCCGAACCCTTGCCTCGATCGCCATTGTATGGTCGATCCACACCAAACGCCGCGCCCGAAGTACGACCCTACTGCCCTGCCACTGCTCCAAAGCTCCAGCGAACCCCTCATGCGCACGAAAGGGGCAGCTGCCACCTAAAATTTTGAAACCCTAATTGAAATTTGCCGCCGATATAACCGTTGAATCGCCAAATAAACTGCATGGATGAAGTCCCCTCAGTACTCTCTTTAAAACCAAGAAAGGGTTCGACGATCCGACAACTTTGACCGACAAGGGATGGACGGCCGAGACTTCTTTGATTTTTACCGGCCAAACGACAATCCAAAATGAAAAACAAATTTCCCCAGAAGATTTCGCACATCGAGAGCTTCAACATATATTTTTTTGGAATTTTTCTGAGAAGTTTGAATTTTCTTTAGATTTTTGAATTTGCAATTGGATCAAGGGTTTGCAGCCACTGAGGAAGAGGAGCACAGAGGTTTCTGTATGTATAGAATTGAGGCATAGAGGCTGTTAGAGTTTATAACTGGATATTTAAAGGCAAAGTTGAAATAGGATGGATCGGATAAGATAGATGTACGCGCTAACGACAAGGTGGCCCAAAAAGCCCGTTCTGACTCCGTAACGAAATTTGGTCAACCCATATATCAAAATAGATGTTTTAAAATATTTTAAACGCGATGGAACAAGTTTCAAGTTCAAATTCCATCGTATGAAGAAGTTATGCTCAAATCAATATTTTTCAAATTGATTTCAATTGATTTCAATTTCATTGATTTCAAGGCGTTTCGAGTCCGAACGATCAAACGACAAGCCCGATCGCTACGAAACTTGAAATCCTACAATAATTCACCGTTACGGATCCGATGAAACTGGTTTCGTTGAAATCCGAGTCAGTGGATAAAATGGCCATTTTTACACTAATTAATTAAATTTATAATTAATTAATTAAATCAAATTTTATATTTCAATTCTAAAATTGACAATTTTATCACCTTTAGATTTCTCAAACACTTACAATGATTTAAACAAATTTTAAATGTCAATTTAGAGAAGATTAATTTATAAATTTCAATATAAATCCTCAATTTCATAAAATTCAAAATTGTAAATAAAATTTCCAAAATTTCCGTTAAATTAAATCAACCCATAATTATTCCATTCATTATTTTCAAATAGACGGGTTTACCATTAGCTTCAAAATTATTACATAAATTATTCTCATATTCCATCTAAATTTCAAATAACTTATTATTTAGCTATTACAATGTCATTTAATTTCAATTTATCTTATTATCAGAAATTAAATTCCAATATATTGATAAAACTTTATTTCCATTCCCTATAATTCAACAAATTGTCCAATATGAATAACCTTAACATCATTTCCTTTAATTTAAGTCATCTATATATTCATACACCATTAGCAATGCATTATTATCCATTTTAATTTATTAGACTCTATTAACGTTAAATTACATTTAAGCTATCACTAACGGACAAGTGTTGAAATTGATCGCATACACCGTTCTCATCCTATTATCAATTGGATGAATTTTCATTGGTTCGTAGTTATTGTATTAATATCCACAAATTTTAATGCCTTGAAAATCATAACTTTACAATCTGTTTCAATTAATAGGGTGTGCACTAATTTAGTCGTTGCATTAATTCTTATAAATATAACATTAAGGTTCCTTTACTCTAATTGATTTTCAATTTCATTATTAAACGAAATAAACAGGTAACTTATACAAGTGTTGCCATGCCTTTAATTACACCCATGAATTTCCTATTATCAAGCAACTGTTACTGTTCTTAAATGCTTATGCTTTTATATAATTACCATTAACAATATTATTATTATTCCATAAACTAATCAGGTATTTATATGCCTTTTTTTCCATTTCAATTCAATTTATAAGTTTTACATTAAAAAATCTTTATTTCCAAATATTATCTAGTTTAACAACTTCTAAACATGGTATTACTTCTCATATTAATGTAACTTTTATTTATTGTATTAACATTTATTTCAAATTCTAATTTCCATCAACTAATTAAATAGGTAACTTATAATATATGCTTATAACCCAGATATTACACCAATTGTCATATTATGAATGGAGTTAGCATTAATTTCAAAAATTATCTAAATTTTACATTAAGATAATATTTAATTACCTTTAATGAAATTAAATTCCTAATTTATTTAATGCAATCAATTTTTGACATTTTAGTTATTTCAATTAATTGGGGTTGCGCAAGATTAATTATTTATTAACATATATTAACATAATTGCATTAATTTATATTCAGTTACAAATAAATTAATACACTGATTTCATTTGTAAATTAAATGCTTACCTTTATAAGTTTTCATTCCCAAACAATATTTCAATTACTACAGGACATTTATTTAATTCAATTTACTATTTAATATTATTAATTCATTAAATAAATTCACTATTTACCTTTGTTTTCTTATATTCTATTCTTAGCCTAGTATAATAATTTACATCACTTCAATTTATTCGTAATTTTATTTCAACTGTTAATACTTAGCTTTAATTTCCATGGTTTCATTTCAATTTCAACATTTGCTTCATTATTAATTATAAATTTTTTATTTCTTTCTAAATTAAATTACATTAATTTATTTACAAATTTAACCAATTCTAATTATCGAAATTTATGGGTCGTTACACTGTCCCCCCATTCAAAACTTTTTGTCCTCGAAATGGAAAAGAAGGGAAAAGAAGAATTAGGAAATCAATATATCTTATTTAAAATATTAAATTTATACACAAATAAATTTACAAAATTAAAAAAATTAAGATAAAATATACCAATTTATAACAATTAAATCTTTTTATACTCAAATTAATAAAGTTTGGAAACATTTTCAAAATATTTTCTAAGTCCAAAATTTACGGAAAATTTCGCCAGAGTCTCCTTTGTACGGGGAGGCTCGGGAGAAAATATAATATCAATTTATAATAATATACAACATATATTTTTCAAAATAATATATATCCCAACCCTGGAAAACAATATAATAACGCTATAAACCGTAATCCGAAAACGTACCTATAAGTCGGAAAAACAACGCTTATTTTATGAAACCAAAAGCAGTAGCAATTGCTTCCATAACCTGTATTTCACTCATATAATCTAAAAGAGTTAACAATTTTATACAATGAAATATTTAAGGTTGTTTCAATCCCCAATACACAATCAATACAACAAGAATCAATTGCAACGAACAACATATGACCATCATGCAGAATCAACCTAATTCAACTATCCATCCATATCAAACAAGCAAATAGTTGTTCGGGTTCAAAACTTTATATTGTGCGGAATGAAAAATAAACTACAAAGTGTACCCTTCACTCAACAGTCTTAGGTGAAACTAAATAGATTATTCATTCATCCAAACAATTTTAAAGTATCCTTACCCAACAACCATAAACCAAACAAACAACAAATCCAAACAATAAACTAAGTTTATTCTTGTCAATTTCATTTCATACTATTGTTGTTTGACTTCCCTTTTTATACATATAATGGTTTATCCTCCTTTTTTTCATTTATTTGCAGTATTCATCTTTCTTCTTATTTTATTAATAAATAGCTTCAATCATTTACTTACGTTTCTTATCTTTCATATATACTACTTAATTTCATTTATTTACTTTCATTTAGTACTAAATTCCATTTATAATGCTTACCTTTCTATTTTAATTAATAGCCTTACAATTATACTTAAGTTCATAACTACTATCACCCCAAATTCTTATTATAGTAAGAATTCCATTATAACTTAAGTTTATAACTCTATAACATCAATTCTTATAAATAAAAACAATTGATTGAACACTTTCATTTCATACTTTTACTTGTACAATTTCCATTACATTTCTTATTAAACATTTCAACTTTTAATATTTGGTAAGTTATATATATGCTTTTAAAGAAAGAAATTGAAAGTTATACAAGTTTTCTCATTTCTTTTAATGAATTTAATGTTCAATAATTATATCCTTTATTTCATAGGTTACAATTTCAAATTTCATTTAATAACATTTATAACCTATCATTAAATCTCTTATTTCCTTTAGAGGTTTCAACTTATTAATTACCTATGTTCCAGTTCACTACAGTAATTGAAACTATTAATTAATGTAAACTTAAGAATTATATACCGGGTTTTATTCAAAAATCATTTTAAAATAACAGATAAATGTATATCCTTACAACTTATATATTTAATTATATTTAAACAATTTAAAAAATATTTTTTTTTATCCAGATAAACCTGCAGTAAAACTACTACAGTGGCCTTCCCACTTGAAACTCGAAAATGAATGTCGATGATGTGTGCACTCATCACCGAAATTATTTTCCAGCGACAGAGAGGGTAGTAGAGAATTGTTTTTTTCAAAATTCCTTTTTTAAACAATTCTTTGAAATTATATCAAAATATTTATACTAGAAAATACTTCTATTCATGTTATTATTATATTCCAACCTCATTCAAATTTTTTCTCTCGAAAATCTCGGAACTTAAGTTCTAAATTTCCAATTTTATTTATTTTAATTTCAAATCCTACTTTACTAATATTTATATTTTACATTACCTAACAACCAATGTTTGCAACCAAATATGTCCTTATGTATAAAATTTATTTTATAAATATAGAAAATATAATAGGCAAAATTATTTCATTCACCTATATTAAAACCAAATATTATGTCGGTTTGTCCTATTAAGTGTTTAGAAATCCCTATTGATGTCATTGCTTCCCATGCATCAACCAGAATTTATAAAAACGAAACGAACAAATTAACACAATATCAAAACCTTTTTATAACACTAACAAATACGCTTTCTCATATATACACTCAACGACTCCCATAGGGTATTTCTACCCTATTAATAAAGAGTCAGACCCCACAAAGGTATGGTTTATCGCTAAACAAAAGCTCTGATACCACATGTAATATCCCGCCTTTTCGCACGCTTTAATCGACACACATGCCGATTCAAACCATACGAAGGGCGGATTGTTATGGGGCAAATAAGAAAAAGCAGAGGAATAAAAAGAACAAAAAAGAATCTCACAGCGGAAGAATAAAATATAATAATCAAATATACAGTTCATGAAGCTGTTTACAAAATATTTAATTTTACTTATACAATATATATATGAGTTGCACATACCAACGAATAAAAATCGATGCAGCGGAATACAGTGTGTAGTGGAACAATATAATATAATAATAATAATGAAATCTTCGTCTTCGTCCTCCAGAAGTAAAGTCTTCGATCCTGAAATGCTCGGACTGACCCGAGCGAATTGAAAAGACAAAACACTCGAGCCAGAACTAAAAGATCTTATGTAAGTTAAATCAACAGAAATAAATATGAGTGTAGTAACTAAAGAGATGCTCGGGATTTACATCTCCTAAGGATCCGTTAAACTATTTACTATGTAGTATATTTCGCTATTATATTAGTGTCTAATTGTAAAATAAACTTATTTTTTTTCTTAGCATTAAGGGGTTACCCATATAGCCCTTAACACGTAATAGTCCCAGTAGTCCATCCAATATCATAGTCCCTCCTGATCGGGAAGCCAGCAGAGGATACCACACGGGCTACGGGAGAAAACCAAACTCGTACAAGACGCGGTAGGGTAGGTGACACGGCATAACTAGGCAATGCCAGGGTAGATATACCAATTGCGCATCCGGGCCGGTGGTAACGCGTAGCAGCTACCACCGCCCACCTCGAACAACACCCCCAAAAACAAAAAACAAAAGCGTCCACCGAGTCAAATCAAAATGTGTGACGCCCCACCTCTATACCCATGCTAACCAAGGACACTACGGGATAATGCAGTCAACTAGCGCGGTGAATAAGGCTGTTGAGGAGCGACCATCGTGTAATTGCATTGTGCGAGCACTGATATGTCAGATAGTATAACATGCATTTAAACTTAAGAGGAAATCCGACATACCGATACAAACTCAAAGCTACAACACAGTGGCTATATAATCTTCGGAAACAAATATAGAAATAAACATAACACAAATCAGTCACAGATATCCATAACACAAAGGCGGAAAAAGATATGAATATAACACATAAAAGTGTATAACAGAGTAGTGGTCAAACAAGATCCACAATATCACAAAAGAATAGTTACAAGTGCTGGACAATAGAATTTGTATACATCAAGGAGTCTATATCTCAAATGTATACAACCAAAAACTACTAATCTAAGTAGTTGTCCAAAAGTCAAGATAATAATCCCAGATGAGGAGTCAAGCAGAAGCACCTGAAACATCTCGGTCTGACCCGAGTATAATTTAATAAGAAAATAATAAACGGATCAGACTAGCTATAAATATCAAATAAAATGATATAGAACAAGAGATATGTCAAAAGCCGTATGATAACCATAAAGCCATACTGTAATAAGTATGCAACTGAAAATCAACTAGAGATTAATCAATATCACAAGAATCTTCTCAGAGATAAAAAAAGTATATCATACTCTTTATTTTTATTCACCAAACCATAAATATTGACAATTATATCAATGCCAAACACAAAAGTTAAGGACACACAAATTCACCAATGCACAAATATTGATAAAACTTATCAATGTAAATCACGAAAATTGGTGAAACACAAATTCTAGAAATCATCAATGGAAATCCAGAAATCGCAAAAAGGGTAGGCCTATCACAAAACGGGAGCATGAAAACTCACCAACACGTGTATCACAAAATGGAACGCTATTCCATTGTTGCTAACCATTAATTTTGAGCCGAAGCCCCACAAAACGGCCGAAGACCATGGGTCTCTACCCCACCAAGTTCGAGTCGAAACTCCATAGAAATGGGGTTTAGTCTCCCTCGCAGACAAAGAGGCACACTGCTAGTCTAAATCAAAAAAGTGATCATCATCGATCATCAAGAAGTGTCAATTAAAACAAGCTAGTAAATATATGAGCTTAGCTTCATGTACCATAACCACTAGCTTAACTTAAATATTTACGATCAAATTGTAGATCTCCACTCGAAAATTGTCACAAGAGATTCAATCGAACAAGTCCAAGAATTAACCGCCGAAGTAAATGCAAGCGATTCATACCACTTGTTTCACTAAGTCGTTTAATTAGATTTCTCATACGGGTGAGGTAAACGTTTGTATATACTAATAGATTGGAAATGGTTTTATAAACAAGCTTGATATTGAAAATAGAGTTGAAATCATCTTTGTGAAAGAGTTTGAATATTTACTACTAGTATTGAAACCTTTATATTTTTAAAGTGACAAATCAAAGAAATGATTGTAGAAACAATCAATCACCAAAATTTGACGTTCCAAGACGTGAATTAATTCCAAAGAAATCGATTCCAAACCCATCAAAATGGATATACCCAAAAATTCCAAAATAGAAGTCATCAAGATCGATAACAAATGATAACAACAGATCGAAAAACCACGAATCGGTAAAAATTGGAAATCAACGCAAAATAGGCTAAATAGGCAAATAGAAGCAGGTCAGTTGACTGACCCTCTGCATTCAGTCGACTGAAACAGAAACTCGAAAAATCCATTTCCTGCAGTCAGTCGACTGATTACAGTGGCCAGTCGACTGATTACAGGAAACAGAGACTCCCTGTGTCTGTAAATAGCCCCCGGAGCCATCGTTGGCTATAGCCAGTCGACTGACTGCAAATGGTCAGTCAACTGACTAGGTGCTGGGCTGTTTTTCAGCCTATTCAATGAAGAGCAAACTCTCCCGAATTGCAACCGAATGAGCAACGGCGCTAGGGGTTTACGCCAATTCAGCAACCCGGACCTATAGGCTCTTCATTGCATCACCAAAAACATGTTTAAACATCAAGGTTAGAATTTTTTGAAGATTTGACTTCAAAACACCAAAAATTGGAATATTCACCAATCTAATCCAAACCAAAAGCAAATGCGCATGAATAAATGTTAGGAATTCATACCCAACAATCAAAGATAGTTATAGACATAGATGTGAGATAAAAATCTCACCTTTAAACCCAAAACAAATGAAGAAGAAGCTATAGAGCAATGGCAAGGACAATCACTCTTCAATTCCAACCCAAAGAGCTTGAATCAAAGCTTCTTCTATAAATTTGGAGCTAGAACTTGATTTGCAAATGGAAATTAGGGCTTGGAGTTTTAATTTCCCATTCCTCTCTCCATTGTTACTAAAGCTTGAGTATTAGGAAATAGAAATGAAGTAATGAAGAGAAGAGGGGTGAAGCTTGGGTCTAATGGGCTGAAACAAAACCAAAGCCCTAAGTGAAAAAGTAGCAAAATTCCACTAACTCCAAACATATCAAAGTTTATACTAAAAAAATCGCAAATGTCATTTTGAACTCAATGGGAGTGGTCTCGAATCCTAATTCGACTGTTTTGCAAAAAGTAGCTTTTCAGACAATAATCCGACTAACGATGAAATATTTTAAATAAAATATTTAAATATTCAATCGTAAAATATGCGGGTTGTTACAGACTCCCCTCCTTAAAGAAATTGCGTCATCGCAATCTTAAGAAATAAATGAACAAAAAGTAACAACCATAAAAGCATATCAACACAAAAGAAGAAATTTGGAATAAGAAGTTCACCTCAAAGAGCACGAGAAAGTAAGTCCGGATGTGTTCGCTCGATGAATTCTCTGGATTCCCAACAATCCTTAGGATTTGAGGACCATTGAAATTTCACAAGGAAACATCTTTATTTCGAAGGCGTTTAATCTTCGAAGCAATAATACGAATAGGATGTTACTCATAAGTCAAATTAGGTGAAACCTCAATTTCTTCTACAATACCGGGCTCAAGAATAGAATCGGAATCATGAAGGCATTTCCGTAGTTGAGAAACGTGAAACACGTCATGAATAGCAGAAAATTGAGCCGGTAATAAGAGGCGATAAGCCATGGAACCAATACGTTTTTGTGATGGGAAATGGACCAATATATCGAGATGCTAACTTTCCCGATCGACTGAAACGCACAACACCCTTCATAGGTGAAACATGAACAAACACAAAATCTCCTACAGAAAATTCTAATTTCCTTCTTCGGTTATCGGCATAGGATTTTTCCCTACTCTGAGCTTCTTTCATCCTATGACGAATAAGGTCAATCTTTTTTATGGAATCACGAATAAAATCCGGACCAAAAACCAGCTTCTCACCGGCCTCAAGCCAACAAGAAGGAGATCGGCACGGCCTTCCATAGAGTACCTCAAAAGGTGCTATACCAATAGGAGATTGGAAGCTATTATTATAGGAAAACTCAACAAGATAAATATGATCTTCTCAACTTCCGCCAAAATCAAGAACACATGCACGAAGAAGATCTTCAAGAGTTTGATTCACACGCTCGGTTTGTCCATTGGACTAAGGATGATAAGTGGTGCTAAAATTAAGCTTCGTTCCCAAAGCTTTTTGAAGACTCTTCCAAAATCCACTAGTAAACAATGGATCACGATCACAAACAATAGAAGTAGGAACTCCATGTAATTTAACAATTTCTTTAATAAAGAGCTTGGCCGAAAGAGGAATGGTCCGATTAGACCAAACGAGAATAAAATGGGCGGATTTAGTAAGTCTATCAACAATCATCCATATGCTATCATGACCCGAACGAGAACGGAGAAGACCGTCAATAAAATACATGGAAATTGGATCCCACTTCCAAATTGGAATTTCTAAAGGTTGCAATAACCCACCGGGCCTTTGATGCTCGGCCTTAACGAGTTGGCAAATCATGCAACGCTTAACAAAGTTAGCGATATCAGATTTCATTCCATCCCAATAATAAAGTCGCTTCATATCCGCATACATTTTACTATTACCGGGATGAATAGTAAATTTAGAACGATGAGAATCTTTTAAAATATCTTTACAAAGATCACTAATATTTGGCACGATAAGTCTACCAAATTTTCGAATGCCGCCACGAGATTCAATATCAAATTCTTTCAAACCTTCAATATCAATTTTATCCCTACAATTTTGGCTAAGAAGAGCCAATTCGGGATCTAGCTTTTGTGCTTCAAGAATGCGGTCTAAAGAGAAGGATGAGCCTCAAGGCTACATAAAGCCAAAGATGAACATAAATCGGGCTCACGATCTCGTATCTCACAAGTGGATAAAATTCCGAGATCATTCCATTGGGATATCATCATGGAAACAACCGCTTGTAGCTTTCGGCTAAGGGCATCGGCAACACGATTTCCCTTTTCGGTAGTATAAAGAATGTCAAGATCATAAGATGCAAGAAACTAGAGCCAACGTTGTTGACGCAAATTAACTTCCTTTTGAGAAAATAAATACTTCAAAGATTTATGATCGGTATAGAGAACAAATTTCTCTTCGAAAAGATAATGACGCCAAATTTTAAGAGCGAAAACAATAGCCGCGAGCTCTAAATCATGAGTGGCATATCTAGTCTCGGCTGGCTTCAATTGCCTAGAAGCATAAGCAATAACATGTTCTCCTTGCATGAGAACAGCTCCCAAACCAACACGACTAGCATCGGTATAAACAATAAAATTTCTATTCCCCTCGGGAATAACAAGAATAGGAGCATCAGAAAGGAGTTCTTTTAATTTCTGGAAAGAAACTTCACATTTGTCCGACCAAATGTATTTAACTCCCTTCTTTGTCAAACTAGTAAGAGGCACGGAAATTTTTGAAAAGTCTTTTATGAAATGGCGGTAATAACCTACCAATCCAAGAAAACTACGGATCTCTCTCACACTCTCCGGGTCTCTTCCAATTTTGAATCGCTTCAATCTTTGAAGGATCTATGGAAATTCCGGATTCGGAAATGATATGACCGAGAAACTTCACCCGAGATTGCCAAAAGTGGCATTTAGAAAAAATTTCTTTCAATTGATTGCTCCTAAGAGTTTCCAACACAATCTGAAGATGCTTTTCATGCTCCTCCTCGGTTTTAGAATGCACAAGAATATCATCAATAAAGATGAGAACAAATCGATTGAGGAAGTCTTTGAAAACTCTATTCATAAGGTCAACGAAATAAGCCGGAGCATTCGTTAAACCAAATGGCATAACAAGCCATTCATAAGATCCATAACGAGTACGAAACGATGTCAAAGGAATACTATCCTCTGCAATACGAAGCTGATGAAAACCGGTAGCCAAGTCCAATTGTGAAAAGACTCTAGCACCGCTAAGTTGGTCAAATAAATCATCAATCCGAGGTAAAGGATATTTATTCTTGATAGTAAGATCATTAAGCTTGCGGTAGTAAATGAAGCCTAAGTGTACCTTCAGATTTCTACACAGCCGAAGCTCCCCAAGGAGAGGTACTAGAGAGAATAAATTGCTTCGTCTCCAATTCAGATAATTGTTTGCGCATCTCCTCATTTTCTTTATTGGACATACGATAAGGAGGACGAGTAATAGGTAAAGCTCCAGGAATTAGATTAATTCTGAATTCAATTGCTCGCTTAGGCGGTAATCCTGAAACGAGCTCAAATATGTCGAAAAATTCACGAACAACGTGAATAAGAGAAATGAAATCTTCCACATCATCATTATCATCATCATGAGGATTTAAAGAATATAAAGATGCAACCAAGTTGGAATCCGAATCTTTAAGATCAATAGAAATCTACTTAACAGATTGAGGATGTCGAAGATGAATAGTCCGCTCAGGACATAGGATTTGAGCTTCATAGCGGTTTAGCCAATCCATTCCCAAAATCATTCCAAAGCCTAGGTAGCGCATGACATGCAAATCGGCTTGGAAAGAAAAATCATACAAAATAATCTCGACATCTTTACAAAGCAAACTAACTGTTGTGGATCCACCAACCGGATTAGCAATTCTCAAAGAAGTCATTAAAGCAACAACACTTAAAGAAAAATTATCTACAAGTTCCTTTAATATAAAGGAATGGGACGCACCTGTATCAAAAAGAACTCGAATAGGATGATCACGGAACATAATAATTCCATCCAGGATAGAATGAGAAATACCTTGACCACGAGAAGTGTTACTAGGAGTTTGCACCACATTAAGCTTTCCCTCCTTCTTGTTTTGGAGTTTAGGGCATGCAGATAAATAATGATCTGGGCTTTTGCAATAGCGAAAAGCATAGGACTTTGAAGACTTATTCGCATAATGGTCCTTAGAACCACAGTTGTAGCATTGCCCACCACTAAAGGCAGGAGTCTTCGCTGCTAGAGATGCTTGTTTCCCCTTTTTATTGGGATAAGGACCCTTGAATTTATTAGGCCTTTTGTTGTTGTTGTTGAAGTTTGGTTTGGCACCCACAACCTCAATATCACTCTCCCTATCCGCCTCTTCAAGACGAAGAGCGATATTAATGAGTTGATCAAAAGAAACTTCTAATTTTAGAAGTAATGGCTTCTTGAGATTTTTGTTCAAGCCATATACAAATCTTTGGTTCTTCTTCAATGGGGTGTTTATGTATTCGACCCCGTATTTTGAAAGTGACTCAAATGATGCAACATAGTCTGGCACGGAGGATTCACCTTGAACGAGGTCTATGAAACGATTAGTCAATGTCACCTTCTCAGCTTTTGGCATAAATTTTAACTCGAATCGTTCCCGGAATTTCTCCCAAGTAAGATCCTCTTCAATAATTTCAGAAATAAGAAGCTCATACCAGTCTAATGCTCTTTCTTAGAGCATACTAGAGGCCATCTGAACTCGGTGAAGATCAATAATATTCGATCGCATGCTCTTAGCCAAGCTTGGACTTCAATAATAGTTTCAGAACCTTTGAATGGCTTCCTACCCAAGTTGGTATAATCGCTGCACAAACGTGCAAATCCAGACTTAGGGTGAGTAGGCTCTGGATTGGGTCCGGGAGCTTGAGCATTCTTCACGAGATCTAAAAGCTGCTGGGCAGACATAAATACTCCATCCTGGGGAGTAGCACTAGATTGACCGGCGCTGGGACAGCCAGGTCTAACCATTTCTCTTCTTTAAGAAAGGAAGAAAGAAGAATAAAAAGGTTATTCACAAAATGAATATCAAACAATAATGATTGATAAAACAAGGTATCACAAAAGAAAATAGGATGAGACGGTACGAAGACTCGAATCAAATCCTAAGGCATGACTCCTAAGATAGACTTAGGACGATGATCCTCGTTAAATTATTCTATATTGTTCCAAAGTTTGGCTCCGATACCAAGCTGTGGCGCCCCACCTCTATACCCATGCTAACCAAGGACACTACGGGGTAATGCTGTCAACTAGCAAGGTGAATAAGGCTGTTGAGGAGCGACCATCCATGTAATTGCTTTGTGCGAGCACTGATATGTCAGATAGTATAACATGCATTTCAACTTAAATGGAAATCTGACATACCTATACAAACTCAAAGCTACTACACAGTGGCTATATAATCTTCCAAAACAAATATAGAAATAAACATAACACAAATCAGTCACAGATATCCATATCACAAAGGCGGAAAAAGATATGAATATAACACATAAAAGTGTATATCAGAGTAGTGGTCAAACAAGATCCACAATATCACAAAGAATAGTTACAAGTGCTAGACAAAAGAATATGTATACATCAAGGAGTCTATATCTCAAATGTATACAACCAAAAACTACTAATCTAAGTAGTTTGCCAAAAGTCAAGATAATAATCCCAGATGAGGAGTCAAGTAGAAGAACCTGAAACATCTCGGTCTGACCCGAGTATTATTTAATAAGAAAATAATAAATGGATCAGTCTAGCTATAAATATCAGACAAAATGATATAGAACAAGAGATATGTCAAAAGCCGTATGATAACCATTAAGCCATACTGTAATAAGTATGCAACTGAAAATCAACTAGAGATTAAGCAATATCACAAGAATCTTCCCAAAGATCAAAAAGAATTTCATACTCTTTATTTTTATTCACCAAACCATAAATATTGACAATTATATCAATGCCAAACACAAAAGTTAAGCACACAAATTCACCAATGCACAAATTTTGATAAAACTTATCGATGTAAATCACGAAAATGGTGAAACACAAATTCTAGAAATCATCAATGGAAATCCAAAAATCACAAAAAAGGGGAGGCCTATTACATAACGGGAGCATGAAAAATCACCAACACGTGTATTACAAAATGGAACGCTATTCCATAGTTGCTAACCATTAATTTTGAGCCGAAGCACCACAAAACGGCCCGAAGACCATGGGTCGCTACCCCACCAAGTTTGAGTCGAAACTCCACAGAAACGGAGTTTAGTCTCCCTCGTAGACAAAGAGACATCGCACATTGCTAGTCTAAATCACAAAAATGATCATCATCGATCAGTAAGAAGTGTCAATTACAACAAGTTAGTAAATTTATGAGCTTAGCTTCATGTCCCATAACCACTAGCTTAACTTAAATATTTACAATCAAATTGTTGATCTCCACTCGAAAATTGTCACAAGTGATTCAATCGAACAAGTCTAAGAATTAACCGACGAAGTAAATGCAAGCATTTCATACTACTTGTTTTACTAAGTCGTTTAATTAGATTTCTCATATGAGTGAGGTAAAGGTTTGTATATACTAATAGATTGGAAATGGTTTTATAAACAAGCTTGATATTGAAAATAGAGTTGAAATCATCTTTGTGAAAGAGTTTGAATATTTACTACTAGTATTGAAACCTTTATATTTTTAAGTGACAAATCAAAGAAATGATTGTAGAAACAATCAATCACCAAAATTTCACGTTTCAAGACGTGAATTAATTCCAAAGAAATCGATTCCAAACCCATCAAAATGGATGTACCCAAAAATTCCAAAATATAAGTCATCAAGATCGATAATAAATGACAACAATAGATCGGAAAACCACGAATCGATAAAAATTGGAAATCAACACAAAATAGGCTAAATAGGCAAATAGAAGCAGGTCAGTCATCTGACCCTCTGTAGTCAGTCGACTGAAACAGAAACTCGAAAATTCCATTTCCTGCAGTCAGTCGACTGATTACAGTGGCCAGTCGATTGATTACAGGAAACAGAGACTCCATGTCTCTATAAACAGCCCCCGGAGCCATCATTGGCTACAGCCAGTCGACTGACTGCAAATGGTCAGTCGACTGACTGGGTGCCTTGCTGTTTTTCAGCCTATTCAATGAAGAGCAAACTCTCCCGAATTGCAATCGAATGAGTAACGGCGCTAGGGGTTTACGCCAATTCAGCAACCCGGCCCTATAGGCTCTTCATTGCATTACCAAAAACATGTTTAAACATCAAAGTTAGGATTTTTTGAAGATTTGACTTCAAAACACCAAAAATTGGAATATTCACCAATCCAATCCAAACCAAAAGCTAATGCGCATGAATAAGTGTTAGGAATTCATACCCAACAATCAAAGATAGTTATAGACATAAATGTGAGATAAAAATCTCACCTTTAACCCAAAACAAATGAAGAAAAAGCTATAGAGCAATGGCAAGGACAATCACTCTTCAATTCCAACCCAAAGAGCTTGAATCAAAGCTTCTTGTATAAATTTGGAGCTAGAACTTGATTTGCAAATGGAAACTAGGGCTTAGAGTTTTAGTTTCCCATTCCTCTCTCCATTGTTGCTAAAGCTTGAGCATTAGGAAATAGAAATGAAGTAATGAAGAGAAGAGAGGTGAAGCTTGGGTCTAATGGGCTGAAACAAAACCAAAGCCCTAAGTGAAAAAGTAGCAAAATTCCACTAACTCCAAACATATCAGAGTTTATACTCAAAAAGATCGCAAATGTCATTTTGAACTCAATGGGAGTGGTCTCGAGTCCTAATTCGACTGTTTTGCAAAAGTAGCTTTTCGAACAATAATCCGACTAACGATGAATTATTTTAAATAAAATATTTAAATATTCAATCGTAAAATATGCGGGTTGTTGCAAAATGTCAGAGTATAATATCGAAGGAGTGCGTCCGATCAGAGGAATGACCTCATTGGCCCGAGAATCGCTCCTGTTTTAGCCACCTTATGCCAACTCACGGGAGTCGGGTCCACGTATTTATCTCAAAGGAAATGCCACCACCATCCTACTTGTTAAAGTGGTTTTTGGGGTTGGAGAGAGTATGACAACTTTCGATCCCGATCTCGTCAACAACCAAACGTTATTATAACACCGCGGTCTTTCAAAATAGTTTATACTTTTAAAACCAGAATATAATATCCATTTAAAAACCATATAAATACGATATCATTTCTATTTTAAAACCCAAATCAATATGATATCATTTTTAAAGAAATCCCAAATCGATATAATATCATTTTTTTCTTCAAAAATATCCTTTTTCCAAAATCATAACACTTTCAATTCATAATACCTTGAAATCCATGACTTTGAAACATAACTTCCAATACTTAAATGGTTTACTATTAAATTCCTTTATATAATAAATTAGCTTCTCTAATTTCAAAATCAATCCCAATACAAATTTAAATCCTCAAATAAACCATTTCAAATTTCATATATTTAAAACTTTAATATTCAAAATTCCAAAACTAAATTTGATAATCTAGATTCAAAAATCAAATCTTCTATTATTTGGTTTGAAATATTTTACATAATAAATCCATTTTCAAAACTCAAATTTCAAACATTAAATATTTTCTTCAATTACTTATACTTGAAATAATCATTTTATTCACCTAGAACCAAAAATCCAGTTGTAATAATAATTATACCTTTTAAAATTTTCAATTTAATAAATTCCACATCAACCTTTTTGAGCTTAATTCTTAAATAAATTCATTTCCAAATAAATATCCAATTTATCTCCCAACCTTAATTAATTTAAATCGTCATACTCTCTATATTAAAATAAAATTTAAATACTTACTCACATTTATTTTAATAAAAATCAAACTCTATTATTAAACTAAATTTTTATTTAATAAACTTATACATAGCTTAAATTCAAGCATTTAACTATATATATAATAATATTTATATAACATCAAAAATTAATATTTATTAAACCGTATATTCTTTTCCAAAACCATAAAAAACATTTCAAAATATTATATATATGTATATATATATATATATATACCGCGACGCCTGTATATAATTTTCTATCCTATGGTCAAGTGATACGAATATTTATCATTTTAATCCGCAATTTAAAATAAAATGCGGTTGTATATCATTTCAAACCGCAATCCCGAAGGAAATGAAAATGCATAATAAATTGCAGTTTATAACAATATAAAATACAACATTCATTCATCCAATATCAACCATCAACCATTTATCACAATCATCATCCAATTAAATCAATAGCATCAATATATAATGGAAAATAAACAAAAGGTATTAAATAGCAGTTTAATTTAATAATATTTTAAATAACTGTTTAACTGTTAGTTTATATGCAATGAATAATAAATTTACAAATTTAACTGGCATTTTAAATGCAAGATAAATTAAATAGCAATTTAATTTTAATAAATGAAATTAACTGAGATAATGATTAAAAATATGCCAAACAACCATAATAAATTTTAAATCACATCATATATCAATTTAACAAACATAAGAAATCTTAGAAGTTATGAGTGGGTTAAAACACTCACCTTTTGAATTTAAATTGAATTTAAATCCAATTTAAACCTAAAAATTTTCCCATCTCAGAATTCGTCCAAACCAGCTTCATCAAGTCCGGAATTCAGATACGATCCTAACAAAAGAAACCTCGCGTAAAACGGCTATCGTATGAGAAAGATATGTCGATAATTGTGATTGAAATTCAATTTTAAAAATAAGGAAAAAAGTGAACACATTCAATCTAGGACACGTCACCTACCTGCTTTGTAACGCACACGCGAACATCACATAGGCCGCAGATGCACGAAGCACGCAGCCTAGAAAACACCGCCGAATCCTTGCCTCGATCGCCACTGTATGGCCAATCCACACCAGACGCCGCGCCCGAAGTATGACCCTACTGCCCTGCCATCGCTCTGAAGCTCCAGTGAACCCCTCGCGCGCACGAATGGGGCAGCCGCCATCTAAAATTTTGAAACCCTAATTGAAATTTACCGCCAATCTAACCGTTGGATCACCAAATAAACTTCATGGATGAAGTTGTGACGCCCCACCTCTATACCTAAGCTAGCCAAGAACATTACGGTAAATGCTGTCAAATAGCACGGAGAATAAGGCTGTTGAGGAGCGACCATCCGTGTAATTGCTTTGCGCGAGCATCGATATGCCAGTTAGTATTACATGCATTTCTTTATCAAGTGGAAATCCGGCATACCGACACAAACTCAAAGCTACTACACAGTGGCTATAATATATTCGGAAACAAATATAGAAATAAACATAACATAAATCAGTCACAGACAATTCATATCACAAAGGCGGAAATAGATATGAATATTACACTAAGAAGTGTATATCAGAGTAGCGGTCTAAAAAGATCCGCAATATCACAAAAGAATAGTTACAAGAACTACACAAAAGAATAAGTATACATCGTGGAGTCTATATCTCAATTGTATACAATCCAAAAACTACTAATCTAAGTAGTTAACCAAAAGTCAGAGAAATCAATCCCAAGTGAGAAGTCAAGCTGAAGCACCTGTAACATCTTAGTCTGACCCGAGTATTATTTAATAAGAAAATAATAAGCGGATCAGTCTAACTATAAATATCAGATGAAACGATATAGAATAAGAGATATGACTAAACACGTAATAATCACAATGCCAAGCTGTGATATATATGAGTAATTGAAAATCAACAAGAGATTAATCAATATCACCAAATCTACACAAGAATCAAAGGAAATGTCATACTCCTTATTTCGTTTACCAAACCATAAATATTGACGATTATATCAATGTCAATCACAAAAGTCAATGACACACAAATTCACCAATGCACAAATATTGATAAAACTTATCAAGGGAAATCACGAAAATTGGTGAAACACAAATTCTAGAAATCATCTCAAGAAATCCAGAAATCACAAAAGTCAATGACACACAAATTCACCAATGCACAAATATTGATAAAACTTATCAATGGAAATCATGAAAATTGGTGAAACACAAATTCTAGAATTCAACACACGAAATCCAGAAATCACAAGAAAAGGGGGGAGGCCTATCACACGAACGGGAGCATTAAAGCTCACCAACATATGTATCACACGAACGAGACGCTATCTCATCGTAGCTAGCCATTAGTTTTTGACACACGAACGGCCCGAAGACCATGGGGCGCTACCCACCAATTTGAGTCGAAACTCCACAAAACGGGGTTTAGTCTCCCTCGCAGACAAAGAGACATCGCACATTTGCTAGTCTAAATCGCAAAAATAATCATCGTGATCATCAAGAAGTGTCAATTACAGTAAGCTAGTAAATATATGAGTTTAGCTTCATGTCCCATAACCACTAGCTTAACTTAAATATTTACGAACAAACTGTAGATCTCCACTAGAAAATTGCCACAAAAGATTCAATCGAACAAGTCCAAGAATTAACCGATGAAGTGAACGCAAGCATTTCGTACCACTTGCTTTACTAAGTCGTTTAATTAGATTTCTCATACGAGTGAGGTAAAGGTTTGTATATACTAGTAGATTGGAAAACGGTTTGAGAAAAACGAGCTTTGTAAATAAAATAGTATTGAAATCGTTTTGATGAAGAGGTTTTGATATTTAATACTAGTATTGAAATCTTTATATTTTTAAAGTGACAAATCACCAAAAATGATTGTAGAACTATCAATCACAAAAATTCACATTCGAAGACGTGAATAAAATCCAAAGAAATCGATACCAAATCCATCAAAATGGATATTTCTAAAAATCCATAAAAAGAAGTCATCAAAGTCGACAATAAATGATAACGACTAATAGGATCGCTAAAATCGATAAACAATGGAAATTCACACAAAACAGCCTGAATAGGGAAAAATAAACATCTCCAGACGTCTGATTTGAAATCCAGACGTCTAAATTTATTTTCTGAAAAAATAGTTCAGAAAGCTACCCAGACGTCTGGAATAGCCAAAACAGACGTCTGAGCCATGGCCAGACGTCTGGTTTTGTTCTCTGGAAATAACCCATAGAACACCCAGACGTCTGAAACATCAAGTCAGACGTCTGAAAATGGTCTCTGGCATTTTTTTATAATATGCGTGCATACATTTGTCTTTCCAGGTCTAAACAAGACGTCTGGACTTGGTCACCTGACGTCTGGTCACCTGGTCTGGGCAACAATTTGCCTAGGCCAAAGTGGCCAAAACGTATCGGGAGCGATCGGACGAGCAACGACGACTAAGGATTTATGCCTAACGACAACCCGGCCTTAAAAGCTCTTCGATACAACCCGAATATCAATGTCCAAATGTCCATAAAAGGATTTTCATAAAATTGGACCAAAACACACTAAACTTTGGAAAATTCATCAAATCAATTCAAATTGAAAGCAAATGAATATGTACAAATGTTAGGAACTCATACGTAACCACAAAGATAGATATAGAAAAAGATGTGAGATAAAAATCTCACCTTTATGCACAAGAACACGGAGGAAGAAGCTATAGAACAATGACAATGGCAATCACTCTTCAATTCCAACTCAACAAGCTTGAATCTAAGTTAAAAAGAGAAACATTTCCTAAATTAGGTTTAGGAATTTCTGAATTTGATAAGAGAATGAGTTGGAGAAGAAGAAGAGAAGCTTACCAATAGGTTCTTCTATTAGTTTGGAGCTAGAGTTTGATTTGCAAAAGAAAACTAGGGTTTTGGAGTTTTAATTTCCCATCTCTCCCACCATTGATGCTTTAGAACTGAAAAGAGGAGAAAGTGAGAATGAATGGGGAGGAGTGGTTCAGATTTGAGTATAAGTTAAACATAGGGTTGAACCCAAACCCAAACCCAAAGTGAAAAGTAGCAAAATTCTACTATCTCCAAACATATCGAAGTTTATACTCAAGAAGGTCGCAAACGACATTTTGAACTCAATGGGGGTGGTCTCGAGTCCCAATTCGACTGTTTGCAAAAAGTAGCTTTTCGGACCAAAATTCGGCGAACGATAAAATATTTAAATAAAATATTTAAATATAAAATCGATAAATATGCGGGTTGTTACAGACTCCCCTCCTTAAAGAAATTGTGTCCTCGCAATATTTAAGAAGAAGATATATAGGAACAACCACAGAAGCATATTCAACACAAAAGAATTTTGAAATAAGAAGTTCACCTCAAAGAGCACGAGAAAGTAAGTCCGGATGTATTCGCTCGATGAACTATCTAGATTCCCAAGAACAATCCTTAGGATTTGAAGACCATTGAACTTTAACAAGTGGAACATCCTTATTTCGAAGTCGTTTGACTTCCGAAGCAATAATACGAACAGGATGCTGCTCATAAGTTAAATTAGGCGAAACTTCAATTTCTTCCACAACACCAGGCTCAAGAATAGAATCGGAATCTCGAAGACATTTTCGAAGTTGAGAAACGTGAAACACGTCATGGATAGCAGAAAATTGAGCCGGTAATAAAAGGCGATAAGCCATGGAACCAATACGTTCAGTGATAGGAAATGGCCCAATATATCGAGGCGCCAATTTTCCCGATCGACTGAAACGTACAACACCTTTCATAGGTGAAACACGAATAAAAACAAGATCTCCAACCGAAAATTCTAATTTCCTTCTTCGGTTATCGGTATAGGATTTTTGTCTACTCTGGGTTTCTTTCATTCTATGTCGAATAAGGTCAATTTTCTCTGTGGAATCCCGAATAAAATCTGGACCTAAAACCAGCTTCTCACCGGCCTCAAGCCAACAAGAAGGAGATCGGCATGGCCTTCCATAGAGTGCCTCGAAAGGTGCCATACCAATGCTAGATTGGAAGCTATTATTATAGGAAAATTAAACAAGGGAAATATGATCTTCCCAACTTCCACCAAAATCAAGAATACATCCGCGAAGAAGATCTTCAAGAGTTTGATTCTTGCGCTCGGTTTGTCCATCGGACTGGGGGTGATAAGCAGTGCTAAAATTGAGCTTCGTCCCCAAATCTTTTTGAAGACTCTTCCAAAATCCACTAGTAAACAATGGATCACGATCACTAACAATAGAAGTAGGAACTCCATGTAATTTAACAATTTCTTTGATAAAGAGTTTGGCCAAAAGAGGAACGGTTCGGTTAGACCGAACGGGAATAAAATGGACGGATTTAGTAAGTCTATCCACTATCACCCATAAGCTATCATAACCCGAACGAGAACGGGGAAGGCCGTCAATAAAATCCATGGAAATTTGATTCCACTTCCAAATTGGAATTTCTAAAGGTTGCAATAACCCACCGGGTCTTTGATGCTCGGCCTAAACGAGTTGGCAAGTCATGCAACGCTTAACGAAGTTAGCGATGTCAAGTTTCATTCCCTCCCAATAATAAAGCCGCTTCATATTCACGTACATTTTACTACTACCGGGATGAATGGTAAATTTAGAACGATGTGAATCTTCTAAAATATCTTTACGAAGATCACTAATATTTGGCACGATAAGTCTACCAAATTTCCGAATGTCGCCACGAGAATCAATATCAAAGTCCTTCAAACCTTCAATATCAATTCTATCCTTAAAATTTTGGCCAAGAAGAGCCAAGTCGGGATCTAGCCTTTGAGCTTCAAGAATGCGGTCTAAAAGAGAAGGATGAGCCTCAAGGCTACATAAAACAAGAGATGAACATAAATCGGATCCACGATCTAGAATCTCACAAGTGGATAAAGTCTCGAGATCCTTTCACTCGAATATCATCACAGAAACAACCGCTTGTTGCTTACGACTAAGTATATCGGCAACGCGATTTCCCCTCCGGGAGTATACAAAGAATATTAGGATCATATGATGCAAGGAACCCAAGCCAATATGAAGTTCCTTATGAGAAAATAAATATTCCAAAGGTTTATGATCGAGGTGGAGAACAAATTTCTCCCCCACAAAAATAATGATGCCAAATTCTAAAAGCGAAAACAATAGCCGCGAGCACTAGATCATAAGTGGCATACCTAGTCTCAATCGGCTTTTAACGAATTAGAAGCACAAGTGATAGCACGTTATCTTTTGCAAGAGAATGGCATCTAAACCAACACGACTAGCATCGGTATAAAAGATAAAGTCATGGTTCCCATCGAAAATCATAAGAATAAGAGTATTGATAAGAAAGAATTTCTTTTAAATAATCTTCTTTTCCGAAAAGCTAAAACTTTCAAAATTACAATTATCCCAATGTAAAAATATTTCTAGAAAAATTTACATTTTACAAGTCAATATATCGTGTCTGATTGTCTCATCAAAGCATTTAGGAAATTCCTATCGATAACGTTGATCAAGCGCATCGACCAGAATTCTTAAAGCACTCAACGGGCAATACAATCACAAAATCATCTTCTATATGATGAAATTATACCTTAAAAGTTTTGAGAATATTCTCTGCTCGTTTTATGATCAAAATCCAATTATACTTATAAATAAATCTTATGAAAAAGATTTGCAAAATTTTAAATTTCTATTTTCATCCAAAATCAATAAATACAAGAATGAAGTTTGATTTATAAAATGGATGAAAACTGAATGACATAATAAGTCATTCATAAGAATCATAACGAGTGCAGAGTGCGTAAGTGGAATGTTGACTCACGCAACTCGTAGCCAAATGAAAATCAGTGGCAAGGTCGAGCTAAGAAGACCTTATCACCACACACGATATTGCTTAGGTGATAATCCTAAGACAAGTCCAAATAAATCAGAAAATTTCACAAACTATTTAAATGAGAGAAGTAAAACTTTCCTCACCATGAGGGTTTAAAGAATAAAAATCAATGCCACCAAAAAATTGAAATTGGAATCACGAAGAAAAATAGAAATCTGCTTAACAGATTAAAAATGTCGAAGATGATTAGTTCTCACGGAAAATAGGATATGGGCTTCGCAATAAGCCAATCCTTTCCAAAAATCGATTCCGAAGCCTAAGTAAAAATCGGCTCGGATAGAAAAATCACATAAAATAATTTCGACATCAATAAAAAGCAAATTGAGTGTTGCGGATCTACCATCCGGATTCGCGATTCTCAAGGAAGACATCAATCCCAAAATTGTTTAAAGGAAAAGAATCAACAAGTTCTTTTGATATAAAATAGTGAGATGGAATCCATATCAAAAAGAACACGAACAAGAGAATCACAAAGCAAATGTCATCAAGGATTGAATGAGAAATACCTTGACCAAGAGAAGTGTTGCTAGGGGCTTGCACAATATTTAGCTTTCTCATGTCCTTGTTCAAAAGTTTGGGACATGCAGATAAAAGATGACCCGAGTCTGTGCAATAGCGACAATAAAGGGGTTTCGGGCACTTAATTACATAATGGTCCGTGGAACCACAATTGTTGCATTGTTTACGACTTGGGGTAGGAGTCTTGTCTACCGAAGTTTCTTGTTCCACCTTCTTCTTGCTTTGAAGTTTAGGGCAGGCAGAAATATGATGACATGTATTTTTGCAATAACGACAAAAGAGTGGTTCCGAACACTCCTTTGCATAGTGGTCCTTAGAATTACAATTGTAGCATCCTCCACGATGAGGGATTGGAGTCTTTACTACCAAAGTAGTTTGCTTCACTTTCTTATTGGGATTAGGGCTTTTGAACATAATGTGCCTCTTCTTGGAAATCCCAATATCATTATCACTTCCTTTACCAACCTCTCCATGAAGAAGAGTAACATCCACAAGCTGATTAAAAGAAACTTCAAGTTTCAAAGGTAGAACCATTTCGGGGTTCTTACTCAAAGCACAGATAAACTCTTGATTCTTTACAAGATCCAAAAGTTGTTGAGCAGACATGAATACTCCATCCAGGGGAGTATCACTAGATTGACCGGCGCTGGGATGGCCAGGTCTAACCATTTCTCTTCTTTAAGTAAGAAAGAAAGAAGAGGAAAAAGTTATTCTCAAAATAAATATCAAGCAATCTTGATAGATAAAACAAGGAATCATAAAAGAAAGTAGGATAGAACGGTACGAAGACTCGAATAAATCCTAAGGCACAACTCCTAAGAAAGACTTAGGACACGATCCTTGCTAAATTATTCCACATTGTTCCGATGTTTGGCTCTGATACCAAGCTGTGACGCCCCACCTCTATACCCACGCTAGCCAAGAACATTACGGTGAATGCTGTCAACAAGCACGGAGAATAAGGCTATTGAGAAGCGACCATCCGTATAATTGCTTTGCGCGAGCATCGACACGCCAGTTAGTATTACATGCATTTCTTTATCAAGAGGAAATCCGGCATACCGACACAAACTCAAAGCTACTACACAGTGGCTATAATATCTTCGGAAACAAATATAGAAATAAACATAACATAAATCAGTCACAGACAATTCATATAACAAAGGCGGAAATAGATATGAATATTACACTAAGAAGTGTATATCAGAGTAGCGGTCTAAAAAGATCCGCAATATCACAAAAGAATAGTTACAAGAACTACACAAAAGAATAAGTATACATCATGGAGTCTATATCTCAATTGTATACAATCCAAAAACTACTAATCTAAGTAGTTAACCAAAAGTCAGAGAAACTAATCCCAAGTGAGAAGTCAAGCTGAAGCACCTGTAACATCTCGGTCTGACCCGAGTATTATTTAATAAGAAAGTAATAAACGGATCAGTCTAACTATAAATATCAGATGAAACGATATAGAATAAGAGATATGACTAAACACATAATAATCACAATGCCAAGCTGTGATATATATAAGTAATTGAAAATCAACACGAGATTAATCAATATCACCAAATCTACACAAGAATCAAAGGAAATGTTGTACTCCTTATTTCGTTTACCAAACCATAAATGTTGACGATTATATCAATGTCAATCACAAAAGTCAATGACATACAAATTCACCAATGCACAAATATTGATAAAACTTATCAAGGGAAATCACGAAAATTGGTGAAACACAAATTCTAGAAATCATCTCAAGAAATCCAGAAATCACAAAAGTCAATGACACACAAATTCACCAATGCACAAATATTGATAATACTTACCAATGGAAATCACAAAAATTGGTGAAACACAAATTCCAGAATTCAACACACGAAATCTAGAAATCACAAGAAAAGGGGGGAGGCCTATCACACGAACGGGGGCATTAAAGCTCACCAACATATGTATCACATGAACGAGACGCTATCTCATGGTAGCTAGCCATTAATTTTTGACACACGAACGGCCCGAAGACCATGGGGCGCTACCCCACCAATTTGAGTCGAAAACCCACAAAACGGGGTTTAGTCTCCCTCGCAGTCAAAGAGACATCGCACATTTGCTAGTCTAAATCACAAAAATAATCATCATGATCACCAAGAACTGTCAATTACAATAAGCTAGTAAATATATGAGCTTAGCTTCATGTCCCATAACCACTAGCTTAACTTAAATATTTACGAACAAACTATAGATCTCCACTAGAAAATTGCCACAAAAGATTCAATCGAACAAGTCCAAGAATTAAACGATAAAGTGAACGCAAGCGTTTCATACCACTTGTTTTACTAAGTCGTTTAATTAGATTTCTCATACGAGTGAGGTAAAGGTTTGTATATACTAGTAGATTGGAAAACGGTTTGAAAAAAACGAGCTTTGTAAATAAAATAGTATTGAAATCGTTTTGATGAAGAGGTTTTGATATTTAATACTAGTATTGAAACCTTTATATTTTTAAAGTGACAAATCACCAAAAATGATTGTAGAACTATCAATCACTAAAATTCACATTCCAAGACGTGAATAAAATCCAAAGATATCGATACCAAATCCATCAAAATGGATATTTCCAAAAATCCATAAAAAGAAGTCATCAAAGTCGATAATAAATGATAACGACTAATAGGATCGCTAAAATCGATAAACAATGAAAATTACACAAAACAGCATGAATAGGCAAAAATAAACATCTCCAGACATCTGATTTGAAATCCAGACGTCTAGATTTTTTTCTGAAAAATAGTTCAGAAAGCTACCCAGACGTCTGGAATAGCCAAAACAGACGTCTGAGCCATGGCCAGACGTCTGGTTTTGAATCCAGACGTCTGGTTTTGTTCTCTGGAAATAACCTTGAGAACACCCAGACGTCTGAAACTTCAAGTCAGACGTCTAAAAATGTCTCTGGCATTTTTTTTATAATATGCGTGCATACATTTTTCTTTGCAGGTCTAAACCAGACGTCTGGACTTGGTCACCAGACGTCTGGTCACCTGGTCTGGGCAACAATTTGCCTAGGCCAAAGTGGCCAAAACGTATCGGGAGCGATCGGACGAGCAATGACGACTAAGGATTTATGCCTAACAACAACCCGGCCTTAAAAGCTCTTCGATACACCCCGAATATCAATGTCCATTAAAGGATTTTCATAAAATTGGACCAAAACACACTAAACTTTGCAAAATTCACCAAATCAATTCAAATTGAAAGAAAATGAATATGCACAAATGTTAGGAACTCATACCTAACCACAAAGATAGATATAGAAAAAGATGTGAGATAAAAATCTCACCTTTATGCACAAGAACACGGAGGAAGAAGCTATAGAACAATGACAATGACAATCACTCTTCAATTCCAACTCAACAAGCTTGAATCTAAGCTAAAAAGAGAAACATTTCCTAAATAAGGTTTAGGAATTTCTGAATTTGATAAGAGAATGAGTTGGAGAAGAAGAAGAGAAGCTTACCAATGGGTTCTTGTATTAGTTTGGAGCTAGAGTTTGATTTGCAAAAGAAAACTAGGGTTTTGGAGTTTTAATTTCCCATCTCTCCCACCATTGATGCTTTAGAACTGAAAAGAGGAGAAAGTGAGAGTGAATGGGGAGGAGTGGTTCAGATTTGAGTATAAGTTAAACATAGGGCTGAACCCAAACCCAAACCCAAAGTGAAAAGTAGCAAAATTCTACTATCTCCAAACATATCGAAGTTTATACTCAAAAAGGTCGCAAATGTCATTTTGAACTCTATGGGGGTGGTGTCGAGTCCCAATTCGACTATTTGCAAAAAGTAGCTTTTCGGACCAAAATCCGACGAACGATAAAATATTTAAATATAAAATCGATAAATATGCGTGTTGTTACAGAAGTCCCCTCGGTACTCTCTTTAAAACCCAGAAAGGGTTCGACGATCCGACAACTTTGACCGACGCGTGATGGACGACCGAGACTTCTTCGATTTTTACCGTTCAAATGACAATCCAAAACGAAAAACTAATTCCACCAGAAGATTATGCACTTCGAGAGCTTCAACATTTATTTTTTCTGAATTTTTCTGAGAAGTTTGAATTTTCCTTAGATTTTTGAATTTGCAATTGGATTTAGGGTTTGCAGCCATTGAGGAAGAGGAGCACAGAGGTTTCTGTACGTATAGAATTGAGGAATAGAGGCTACTAGGGTTTATAACTGGATATTTATAGGCAAAGTTGAAATAGGACGAATCAGATAAGATAGATGTTGGCGCTAACGACAATGTGGCCCAAAAAGCCCGTTCTGACTCCGGAACGAAATTGGGTCAACCCATATATCAGAATACATGTTTTAAAGTATTTTAAACGCGATGGAACAAGTTTCAAGTCCAAATTCCATCGTATGAAGAAGTTATGCTCAAATCAATATTTTTCAAATTGATTTCAATTTCATTGATTTCAAGGCGTTTCGAGTCCGTACGATCAAAGGACAAGCCCGATCGCTACGAAACTTGAAATCCTACAATAATTCCCCGTTACAGATCCGATGAAACTGGTTTCATCGAAATCTGAGTCAGTGGCCAAAATGACTATTTTTACACTAATTAATTAAATTTATAATTAATTAATTAAATCAAATTTTATATTTCAATTCTAAAATTGACAATTTTATCACCTTTAAATTTCTCAAACATTTACAATGATTTAAACAAATTTTAAATGTCAATTTTGAGAAGATTAATTTATAAATTTCAATATAAATCCTCAATTTCATAAAATTCAAAATCATAAATAAAATTTCCAAAATTTCCGTTAAATTAAATCAACACATAATTATTCCATTCATTATTTTCAAATAGATGGGTTTACCATTGGATTCAAAATTATTACATAAATTATTCTCATATTCCATCTAAATTCCAAATAACGTATTATTTAGCTATTACAATTTCATTTAATTTCAATTTATCTTATTATCAGAAATTAAATTCCAATATATTGATAAAACTTTATTTCCATTCCTTATAATTCAGCAAATTGTCCAATATGAATAACTTTAACATCATTTCCTTTAATTTAAATCATCTATACATTCATATACCATTAGCAATACATTATTACCCATTTTAATTTATTAGACTCTATTAACGTTAAATTACATTTAAGCTATCACTAACGGAGAAGTGTTGAAATTGATCGCATACACCGTTCTCATCCTATTAACAATTGGGTGAATTTTCATTGGTTCATAGTTATTGCATTAATATCCATAAATTTTAATGCCTTGAAAATCATAACTTTATAATCTGTTTCAATTAATAGGGTGTGCACTAATTTAGTCATTGCATTAATTCTTATAAATATAACATTAAGGTTCCTTTACTCTAATTGATTTTCAATTTTATTATTAAACGAAATAAAGAGGTAACTTATACAAGTGTTACCATGCCTTTAATTACACCCATGAATTTCCTATTATCAAGCAACCGTTACGGTTCTTAAATGCTTATGCTTTTATATAATTACCATTAACTATATTATTACTATTCCATTAACTAATAAGGTATTTACATGCGTTTTTTTTTCATTTCAATTTATCCATTTATAAGTTTTACATTAATAAATCTTGATTTCCAAATATTATCTAGTTTAACAACTTCTAAACATGGTATTACTTCTTATATTAATGTAACTTTTATTTATTGTATTAACATTTAATTTAAATTCTAATTTCCATCAACTAATTAAATAGGTAACTTATAATATATGCTTACAAGCCAGATGTTACACCAATTGTCATATTCTGAATGGAGTTAGCATTAATTTCCATAAACTATTACATCTATTCTCTCTTTTCTTTTACCTTCATTTTCAAAGACAAAGCCTGTAAAAAGAAATTTCAAAACAGAAAACTCTATTCAACAACCAACTATATTCAATCTGAAAATCAAGTTAAAGAATCTCAGTTTCTAAGCCTAGACCATCTTAAAGGATTTCAATTTAGATATCAAACGTTGAAAACTTAGAACGTGGAAGGTCAAAAATCAAATTCAAGCTCAAGTAAATCAACTACAGATCATCTAAAACAAGCTAATGATCAAATATATCAAATTCCAGATCGCCAATAAGGTTCTGTTCTTCTGTTACAGGTGAGTAAACGGTTTAATTTTAAGGTTTTAAAACTGTTTTAAATCTTAGTGCATGCAATAAATTATTGAAGTAATGTATGATGAGTGTGAGCATGATGGTTTAATATGAATATATGTGGATATATATATGTATAAGCATGTCTATATATAAACAGTAGAGTCTCTGTTTGGATGATAGTAGGCTGAACCAAGTTTCAAAGACAAATTTACCTTTTCTAATCAATATTAGGCTATGATATTTGAAGGTAAAGTGTGAGAATGAATGTAAAAGCAAATTTAAAAAACAATAATTTCAAGTATACATCTGAAATAATTATGACAAAATGAATATTTAGTATGAGTAAACTTTTTTTTTAAAAATATATTGTAAAATGTTTAAATGCAAACAGATATATGTAAATAAGTATGTAAATTGGCTGTGCATGTCTAAAGAACAGAGGTATGCATCACTGTTCCAGGTTAACAAGCATCAGGCCTGTTCGAAATCAATTCCCATTCCTCTTATTTATTACAAGCTTTGAGATCTAAACAAAAGTTGTTTATTTAAAACTTGTTTCAAGTTTTAAAAATAAATTTAAGCAAAGATAAATTTAAGTTTTTTTGGTTATAGGGAATTACCGGTAAATCTCAAAATATGTTAAAATTCGAACATCGGCAATTCTGGTTACAGGTATGCTATCTGAAATGTCTTTAAAAATAATGATTTTTGAAAGCAAAATCAAGATTTTAAATAAGCATCGATCAAGGAAAGTGGGGATGAATGAAATTGGGTCTAGTGGAAAATCTGGCGATCGGGATAATTTTTTTTGTGGTCGGGATTGTGCTTGAAGGTGGAGGAGGATCTGGAGACCTCGGCAAAAATGTCTGACGAATTTATCAATCGTCGTAGAGGCCAGACTTCGACGATATAGGGTTTAAGCTTGTGTTTGTATATGGGTCGAATTCTTAGTGCGGCATCGTCCATAGTTGACCGGATCAGTTCGCACCGGCGGTGATCGAAGCCTGAAAGTCAGATGATGCTTTGACCAGAAGCACTTGTCCTCTGATGATTGGAGGAGGAAGAGCAGGGCGTTTTCGTAAGGGTCGTTTTGTTCCAGTTTCGAGTCAGATGGCTCGATTTCGATCTCGTTGTTTTTTGGGAATGTTGGGTGTTCTGGTGGTGTGTGGGGGTTGTAGCGGGCTGGTCGATGGCCAGAACTTCGATCGTAGATGGCCGAGATCGCAGTGCACGTGCACATGTCAATGACTGTGCCAATTAAAGTTTGGTGGATGATGATTCGGGTTCTATCTCGGGAAGATTGGGTTTTAGCTCGAGTTCTGGATCGTGTGTTTTTAAGTATGGATAGGTTTTTTTTAAAAGCTTAAACAAATTTTAGAAGTGGAAATTACTCGGGGAATTTCAGGAAAACTTGAAGAAATCGGGCAATTGCCTCGGGTCCTGATCGAGGAAACCTCG
Source organism: Allium cepa (assembly GCA_030765085.1). Lineage (NCBI taxonomy): Eukaryota > Viridiplantae > Streptophyta > Magnoliopsida > Asparagales > Amaryllidaceae > Allium > Allium cepa. The sequence continues at coordinate 175,466,042 of CM060932.1, forward strand.
GGTTCAATCTAAAAATGAGTTTTCAACTTTAAACCAGTTTTGAATTTTTAATATTTTTTTAACTCACCTTTAATAAATTGTTTTGATTCGTGTATTAAAGTTAGTGAAAATATAAGTCAAGTTCTAAACGACGTATTAGCAAATTAAACAAAATTTTCAAATTTTAAAAGTTTTTTTAAAAATTGTTTTGTTTAGAGGTAATTGCATCAATAAGTTAAACTCCTAAATGTTTTCAAAGATGATTTAATAAGGTAATTAAATCAATGATTAATTAGTTAAGGATGTATAATTAGACAATGAAATTAGATAAAGGAGTAATAAATCAAGTTATTTATTAAGATAATTAATTAAAGGTCAATTAATGTGAATAATCAATTTAAAGGATTGATTTATTAATTCATTAAGGTAATTAATTAAAAGGTGATTAATCTATTAATGGTTAATTACTTAATGTAATTAATTGGAAATGATTAATTAATGAAAGTAATTAAAGAATAACTGCTTTATGTCATTAATTAAGGTGGATGATTTATTGACAATTATTAAATGTGATTTATTAAATGATAATTTCCTGATGAAAGTAATTAATGGGGAAATTACTTAAAGGAAGTAATCAAGAATTTATTAATTAAGGATTGATTAATTAAGGAAATTAATTAAGGATTAGTTAATTAATGAGTATGATTGATTAAAGGATAATAAATCAATGTAAGTGATTATTGGATAATTTATTTGAGTAGCTAATTAAGGATAGAAGTAATAAATTAATGGGTAATTACTTGATGGAAAGTAATTAAAGAGAATTACATAGTGGAAGTAATTAAGTGATAATTATTCAGTGTAATTAACTAAAGGATTTATTAATTAATTAAGAGGTTAATTAATTAATGTTAGTAATTAAGAATAATTAATTACTAAATGTGATTAATCAAGGTTGATTGATGAATGCGGTTAATTAATTAAAGGCTATTTACTGAATGTAATTAGAAACGATAATTAGGGAATGAATAATTAATGGTTTGTAATTAATTATTGTTAGGTAAGCAAGATTAAAAGTGATTAAAGTAATTAATTTGATTTAACTAGGAATGGGTGACTAATTAATCTTGCTTATGAATGATTTGTTGATATTTCTGATATGAAATATTTAAGATATGATATGTTTGTCTTGAACAGTGATTATGTGGCTATCTATCGATGATGAATTGCTGTGTAAAAAGTGACATCTTGTATTTAAAGTTAAATTGTATTTCACATGCATAACGTGGGTTAAGATGGTATTAAATTCGAAGAGACCGGAGTCGGGTATTAGTAAATACCCGAAACCACTTCGATTTGCAATCTATAATAATTCTGTATAGATTTGAAATGTGAAATCAGTAGACTGGAATGAAATTATTTAAGTGAAGTAGACAATTTAATCTAAGTTTGGTACTTAGAAATTGTTGTGTGTAATAAGTATTGTCTATACCAAACCTGTGAATTTGTAAAATTGATACGAGTTACCCGATTTTATGTAAGTTTATGTTGTCGTATTCAATGTTAGATGGGTTTACTCACGCTAGTTTCTAGCCTGACCCGGGTGTTACTTTGATGTAATGCTTGGGTCAGACCGAGTATTACAGATTTTATTGTAAGGATGTTCTGGAGCTCAGGAGGCGAGCTGGATGGAAGGAACATATGGAGGGTTTTCGCTGTGATATATTGTAGTATCTGAGACATGATTATATCTGTCCAGTGTTTGTGTTTTTGTGTAACTCTGATGTATGATAGTGTAATTTGATAAGTACAGTTTTTCTTTGTATAACTGTTATTTGCTATTATATTTTATCTACTGCGAATGTGAGATGTTGGCGATTCTGTTCTTCTTTTCTTCTATCTCTTTTCTTCTTTTCCTAACTATTTGGAATTTTCGGGATCAAAAATTCCGGGTCGTTACATTTGGTATCAGAAGGTTAAGCGAGACCTTGGCTCTGGTGGGATACCCATTAAGGATAGGGTCAATGGTACCCTAGGATGAGTTGAGTGTGTGTATATATATATATATATATATATATATATATGAGAGCGTACTTATTATTTTCTTATATAAAGATTTTAAATGATTTTATGTAAGAATATGTCTTGTTATATAAAGCAATATTTTTTTCTAATAAATATTAAGGTAATTGGTTGTTAAATTATTGCAATTAAATTAAGTGGTAATAGAAATACAACCAAATTTAAATTGAATAAAGATAAGTTTGAAATAGATTCAAACTGAAATTGAATTTGGAGAAGAATTTTCAAAATAAGATAATAGTGAATTGATTTCCAGTTATAATAACCTTGGTTATTATCCTAAAATGATGGAATGTTGTAAGAAAGTAAAACATTTAGGGAAGTATGACTTATAAATTGGAATTAAAGATGATCTAAATTGTGAAGTTTTAAAACTGGGTCCAGAATTTGAAAATTGTATCAAAATGATAAAGAAATGTTATTTAATATATTTGAATGAAAGGGTCCTATTTCAAACAAGAGTTTTTTGAAAATTTAAAGGAATTTTTTTTTGAATTAAAACCATGGTGGTTTAAAATTTAAAGTATAACTTAGTGTGTTCGGGAAATTAATATGTAAATATGTGAATATACCTAATCTCGAGGATGATTTGAGATAAACTCCAGATGTTAAGTTTTAAATTTTTATTTGGAATGAGATGTGAAAACAAAGTGTTATAAGTTTTGAACTTATAAGTGGAAAAGAATTTTGAAATTTGAAGCGGGAATTTAAATTTGAGTAGGGTAGACTAGATTAAATAAATTGAAATTAACTTTAGGGAAGTTAAATAAGTTTAGACAAACAACCTGAATTGGAAATTTCTAGATAAAAATTGAAATTTAACTTAACATGGGAAGTTAAATAATTGATTTAAAATGGGAGTTTGTGTGATCTCAAAAGGGGTTTAAGATATGGAAAAGTGAAAATGGATGGATGTTTTAAGTAATTTGAATGATACCATCCTGTTGTTATTAATAATCTTTAAGCTGAAATTGGATTTGTTTAAATAAATGAAGAAATGGGGTGTGGTAACATATCCATTATTAAGATAAAATGGAATTTGGATTCAGATTTAAATGGTTTAAAAATATAGGTTGATTTGATTTAAAGGATTAAATCAACATTTAAAAAAATTAACTCGAATTTACATAATTCGGGATGGTTTAAATTTGAAATTTGAATTGAATTAGTTCAAATTGAAATTGATTGAATTAATTGGAATTATGACTGAAGATGTATAAGTTTATAAATTCAAATGGAAAATTTGAATTGGATTGGTTTGAAATGATTTGAAATTTGAGGTGGGTTCTATTTGACATTAGTCCAAATTGATTTGAATAATTTGGAATTGTGATTAAACTTGAATGGTTTAAAATTCAAAGGGAATTTGATTTGGATTTGGAAAGAATCAAGGTTAATTCAGCTTGAATTTGGATTAATTCGAACTGGAATTGAAATAAATTGAGATTGAAATCGAAGTGGAAATTTAAAATTGAATTGATTGGAATAAAGATTGGGTAGTGGAACAGTTTGGCTCCGAACTATTTTCAAACAAATTATTTTACTATGAGCTTTCTTAAATCTACTTTTCCAAGCTATTTACTATATACAATCTTTCTTTTTAAAGCCAAACTATTTTATACTTATTTACAATAATTTTTGGAACTATTTAAATATTTTACAACTGTTTTATAAACTAATTACTATTTTTCAACTACTTTATAACTAATTACTATTTCATAGCTATCTTGCAATTATTTGACTATTTGATAACCATTTTATAACTACATAGCTATTTTACAGCTATTTTACAAACTAATAACTATTTTTCAACTACTTATTTATTTTAAACTTTTCAAGCTATTATCTAAATTTAAGCTGGTCAGAGTGCAAACTGTTTATGATTAAATATCCATTTGATGTAAGAACTAAAGTGATAATCCAAATAAGGATTTAAGAAATTGTGAGTAAGTGAATGGAAATCAAAGTGAAGGTGAATAGAAAGAGAATTGTTTTGGCTAATAAACAATAAAGATAAATACGTAGGATGTACGTATATTATTCAATTCGCATAGTGATTTGATCCAGATTCGAGCATAGAATTTCAAGATAGTTATATCAATCCGAGTTGGGATTTTTCATTCGATTTTCGACGGTGAACCTGGATATGGATTGTTGATTGGTTTCGGATATTCTCTATCATAGCTATGGCTATGCAAGGAGAATGACGGTTTCTGATCAAGAAACCAGACCCGAGTCCGTACTAGGATGTCGGGTGGACGATACTAGTTCGGAAGTGAAATTGTGTGATTGAGTGAGTGATTAGATTGATATAGCGCACAGATGATATGTGTACATCGTATGGGTTTGAATGAAATTGATACTGAAAATTTGTGGATAAGAAATGTGAAATGGTTTTTGAAATGAAGGTACATTTTGTGAAATATATGATGAAGTAAAGTGGAAATTGGATATTTCTATGGTAGAAATTTTCTTTATGCAAGTAAGTAATATGGTTAATAATTTTATTAAAAAAAAGTAATCAAATTTGAATATTTGATTTGAATAAACAAAGTTATATATCTTTGTTATATAAGATAAATCTCCCCTGGTTGAATCTATAGCCAGAAGAAAAGGGTTTTAAAAATATTTGAAGTATAAAAGGGGTTTTATACGTGTTTGAAATGATCCAAAGATTTTTCAAGGATATATATATATATATATATATATATATATATATATATATATATATACATACATACATAAAGGATCTTATGAGAATGAGTATGGAAAAAGGTTTGGAACCTTTGGACTTGGAAAGGGTTTTGATTTTTATGTAAAATCAATATTGGATTTGGAAAGGCTTTTGATTTTCGGGTAAAATCAATATTGGATTTGGAAAGCCTAGCTTGAGAATTATCGATTTTGGGATAATCGATTTTGTGAAAAGAGATTTATTTGGAACTCAAACCAGGTGTATGATTTGGAAAATATTATATGTGTATAGTAAAGTGTTTTGAGATTGGGCTCTGGGGAAAAAGGCGCTCCCTTGAAATGAACTTCTCAGGAGTGCCATAGGGTGGTACTGCCTTGAACCCTAAGGGGGGGTTCTAAAGTTGATCCTGTGAGGAGTCCGGACAGAACTAGTTCCTGAGGATTTTTGTAGTGTATAGCGAAAATCATGGGCGCTGATGCCTACAAAGGCATTTGAGTTATGCTGTGACAACAGTTTAACTCGATGTCACTGCGATCTACTTCAGACCATAGCGAAAATCATGTGTGCTGCTCAGAGCCAACAGTCTATGTTTGATTTTATATCGGTAGATTGCGGCCTATGGTAACATAGCGAAAGTCGTATGTGTTGCTGAGAGCCAACAGCTTGCATTTGATTTTACATCGATAGACTACGATCTATGTGGAAGTGAAGAAGTTTCATTTTGGCAGCGAAAATCGAGGGCGCTGATGCCTACGGTTACATGGACTTTTGCTGTGATAGAAACGTAACCCTGGAATGTAACTGCGACCTACCGTGGGTCCCATGGCGTAATCGAGGGGCGCGGAGTGCCTATAGTTACATGGACTTTTGCTGCAATGGAAACGTAACCTAGGATGTAACTGCGATTATGGATGGGGGTGATGATCTCTAGAGCATTCTCACCAAAGATATTTCCTATATTTTCAAAAATGTTTTCTATATTTTCAATAAAATTATTTCCCAAATATTTTCACTGGGTGTTGAAAATGGGTCTGCTAAGTACTTATAGATCTTCAGTCGTATGCCTGATCAACGTGTGACCGAATTTCTGTGAGAACTAGGATGGACTGGTTGAGACATCGAGTAGTAAAAAGTATTTTTATAAAAATTATGTTATAATATTATGTAGATTTTAAAGGTATTTTAACGTGATCAAAAGAATAAATTTTCTAATAATAGGCATTTTAATAATTCTGGCTTCGTTCCTTTTCGAGGATGAAAAGATTCAAAGGGGTGAGAAATGTGCTAACTCAGATTTTTGGTCATCTGATAATTTGTAATTATCAGATTTCAACTATTGAACGCTGATGCATATGTTAAACAAATAAGTTATGTGTTTGATATATGTGTGTATATATATGTGTGTGAGTTAATTTTAAGCAATATTTGAATTTTAAATTTCAAAAGATAGATCACTTAAAATATTTTAGATTTTTAAATATATATGTATGATTTTTATTAGAATATAATTTGTTTTGTAATATTTTCTTTTAAGGGTTTTATTTATATAAATTAAGAATAAAAGTATAAATATATAACATGAACCAATTAACAAATGTTGGAATATTAACCTATAGTTTAACAAGTGTAATAATGTTATCATGAAGATTTAAAAATGTCACTTTGTTTTTATTTTTGAGGAAATTTGTAAAATAGAAAACAAAATTTATAAACTATTACATCTACTCTCTCTTTTCTTTTACCTTCATTTTCAAAGACAAAGCCTGTAAAAAGAAATTTCAAACCAGAAACTTTATTCAACAATCAACTATATTCAATCTGAAAATCAAGTTAAAGAATCTCAGTTTCTAAGCCCAGACCATCTCAAAGGATTTCAGTTTAGAGATCAAACGTTGAAAACTTAGAACCTGGAAGGTGAAAAATCAAATTCAAGCTCAAGTAAATCAACTCCAGACCATCTCAAATAAGCTAATGATCAAATATACCAAATTCCAGATCTCCAAATAAGGTTATGTTCTTCTGTTACAAGTGAGTAAATGGTTTTATTTTAAGGTTTTAAAACTATTTTAAATCTCAATGCATGCAATAAATTGTTGAAGTAATGTATGATGAGTGTGAGCATGATGGTTTAATATGAATATATGTGGATATATATATATATATATGTATGTATATGTATGTATAAGCATGTCTGGTTATAAACAGGAGAGCCTCTGTTTAGACGATAGCAGGCTGAACCAAGTTTCAAAGCCAAATTTACCTTTTCTAATCAATATTAGGCTATGATATTTGAAGGTAAAGTGTGAGAATGAATGTAACAGCAAAACAAAAAAAATTCGAGTACATATCTGAAGTAATTATGACAAAATGAATATTTACTGCGAGTAAACTTTTTAAAAAAATAATAATATATTGTAAAATGTTTACATGCAAACAGATATATGTAAATAAGTGTGTAAATTGGCCATGTATGTCTAAAGAACAGAGGTATGCATCTCTGTTCCAGGTTAATAAGCATCAGGCCTGTTCAAAATCAATTCCCATTCCTCTGATTTATTACAAGCTTTGAGATCTAAACAAAAGTTGTTTATTTAAAACTTGTTTCAAGTTTTAAAAGTAAATTTGAGCAAAGATAAATTTAAATTTTTCTGGAAATTGGGCATTACAGGAAAATCTCAAAATATGTTAAAATTCAAACATCGGGAATTCTGGTTACAGGTATGCTATCTGCAATGTCTTTAAAAATAATTATTTTTGAAAGCAAAATTAAGATTTTAAATAAGTATCGATCGAGGAATTTGGGGATGAACGAAATTGGGTCTAGTGGCAATTCTGGCGATTGGGTAATTTTTTTTGTGGTCGGGATTATGCTTGAAGGTGGAGGAGGATCTGGAGTTCTCGGCAAAAATGTCTGACGAATTTATCAATCGTTGTAGAGGCCGGACTTTGACGATATAGGGTTTAAGCTTGCGTTTGTATATGGGTCGAATTCTTAGTGCTGCGTCGTCCACAGTTGACCGGATCAGTTCGCACGGTGGCGATCGAAGCCTAAAAGTCAGGCGATGCTTTGACCCAAAGCATGTGTCCTCCGATGATTGGAGGAGGAAGAGCGGGGCTTTTTCGTGAGGGTCGTTTTGTTCCAGTTTCGAGTCAGATGGCTCGATTTCGATCTCGTTGTTGTTTGGGAATGCTGGGTGTTCTGGTGGTGTGCGGGGGTTGTAGCGGATTGGTCGATGGCCCGAACTTCGATCGTAGATGGCCGAGACCACAGTGTAAATGCACATGTCGATGATCGTGCCAGTTAAGGTTTGGTGGATGATGACTCGGTTCTATCTTGGGAAGATTGGGTTTTAGCTTGAGTTATGGATCGTGTGTTTTTAAGTATGGATAGGGTTTTTTTAAAAGCTTAAACAAATTTTGGAAGTGGAAATTAATCAGGGAATTTCAGGAAAACTCGAAGAAATCAGGGAATTGCCTTGGGTGATGATGGGGGAAACCTCGGGTTCAATCTAAAAATGAGTTTTTCAACTTTAAAACAGATTTAAAATTTTAATATTTTTTTAAATCACCTTTAATAAATTGTTTTGATTCAAGTTTTAAAGTTAGTGAAAATATAAGTCAAGTTCTAAACGACGTATTAGCGAGTTAAACAAAATTTTCAAAGTTCAAAAGTTGTTTTAAAAGTTGTTTTGTTTAGAGGTAATTGCATCGATAAGTTAAACTCCAAAATGTTTTCAAAGATAATTTAATAAGGTAATTAAATCAAAGATTAATTAGTTAAGGATGAATAATTAGCTAATGAAATTAGTTAAATGAGTAATCAATCAAGTTATTTATTAAGATAATTAATTAAAGGTTAATTAATGTAAATAATTAATTTAAAGGGTTGATTTATTAATTCATTAAGGTAATTAATTAAAAGGTGAATAATCTATTAAAGGTTAATTATTTAATGTAATTAATTGGAAATGATTATTTAATGAAAGTAATTAAAGAATAACTGCTTTATGTCATTAATTAAGGTGGATGATTTATTGACAATCATTAAATGTGATTTATTAAATGATAATTTCCTGATGAAAGTAATTAATGGGGAAATTACTTAAAGGAAGTAATTAATAATTTATTAATTAAGGAAATTAATTAAGGATTAGTTAATTAATGAGTATGACTGATTAGAGGATAATAAATCAATGTAAGTGATTATTGGATAATTTATTTGTGTAGCTAATTAAGGATAAAAGTAATTAACTAATGGGTAATTACTTGATGGAAAGTAATTAAAGAGAATTACTTAGTGGAAGTTATTGAGTGATAATATTCAGTGTAATTAACTAAAGGATTTATTAATTAATTAAGAGGTTAATTAATTAATGTTGTAATTAAGAATAATTAATTACTAAATGTGATTAATCAAGGTTGATTGATGAATGCGGTTAATTAATTAAAGGCTATTTACTGAATGTAATTAGGAACGATAATTAGGGAATGAATAATTAATGGTTTGTAATTAATTATTGTTAGGTAAGTAAGATTAAAAGTGATTAAAGTAATTAATTTGATTTAACTAGGAATGGGTGACTAATTAATCTTGCTTATGAATGATTGGTTGATATTTCTGATATGAAATATTTAAGATATGATATGTTTGTCTTGAACAATGATTATGTGGTTATCCGTCGATGATGAATTGCTGTGTAAAAAGTGACATCTTGTATTTAAAGTTAAATTGTATTAGTAAATACCCGAAACCACTTCGATTTGCAATCTATAATAATTCTGTATAGATTTGATATGTGAAGTCAATAGACTGGAATGGAATTATTGAAGTGAACTGGACCATTTAATCTAAGTTTGGTACTTAGAAATTATTGTGTGTAATAAGTGTTGTGTACACCAAACCTGTGAATTTGTAAAATTGATACGAGTTACCCAGGTTTTATGTAAGTTTATGTTGTCGTATTCAATGTTAGATGGGTTTACTCACGCTGGTTTCCAACCTGACTCGGGTGTTACTTTGATGTAATGCTCGGGTCAGACCGAGTATTACAGATTTTCAGGTAAGGACGTTCTAGAGCTCAGGAGGCGAGCTGGATGGCAGGAACGCATGGAGGGTTTTCGCTGTGATATATTGTAGTATCCGAGACATGATTGTATCTGTCCAGTGTTTATGTTTTTGTGTAACTCTGGTGTATGAAAGTGTAATTTGATAAGTACAGTTTTCCTTTGTATAACTGTTAACTACTATTATATTTTATCCACTGTGAATGTGAGATGTTTGTGATTCTGTTCTTCTTTTCTTCTATCTCTTTTCTTCTTTTCCTAACTATTTGGAATTTTCAGGATCGAAAATTCCGGGTCATTACACTTTCAATCTTTAGATTTTGCCAATCGCGTTGGGTATCAAGTTTGCTTAGTTCAGTTTGATGTTGGTTCGATCTTATTGGTTTGGAGTATTTGAAGCTCTTGAGTTTAGCTATTTAGTTTTGGAGCATTAGAGATGGAGTTGCAATATGGACATTGGATCTCTTTTGGAGCTTTTGTTCTTGGTGCAAATTTTTCCGATGTTGTGTATCTCTGATAAATATTGATATTTATTATATCATTGTTTTATCGAATGTTGTATATCAATAATATATATTCTTTTTCTTCCACTATGTTGTTCTACTTAATGTGTTATAAGTTCCAACGTATCAGATTTTTACGGTTGAATCTGCGGCATTCGAATACGGGTGAAGTATGGATGTCAACTTTCGAACGCGAAGATTCGGGTCGTCACATTTGGTGTCTGTAACGACCTGATTTTTCGACGCCCGAAAAATCAAACCATTAGGGTTTAAGAAGAAGAAGGTAGAAGAAGATGTAGAAACAATATCAGAATCTTACCAACGCAATGAAAAAAACTATAATAGATGATAATAGATATTGACGCAGCGGATTAATCAAAATAAACTTCAATCGGTGAAAGTAGCAATCGGTGGATTGATGAATACCAAAATGCCCAAATTCGTTGATCCGAAGATACCGAATTCTAGCTATCTTAAACACGTTTATAGCGCGCTATACCGTGTTCAAAGATCTACGATTCTTCGTACGTTGATCTAGCGCACTAGATACCGTGAATCGGCTTCTACGATCGTTGAATCGAGCGCACTCGATTAACCGAAAGTGGAGATAGGAGATTACACTCAACTACCAATTTAAGAAGAAAGCACACAGCAATCAACAAGAAATTTTATTCAAAAATCAACAACCTTCAAATGTACAACTCACGCGTATTTATAGAGTTTTGACCCTGACCCTTAAGTCGAATTCGACTTAACACACTTCGACTCACGACTCAATTTCACCGACCTAACATAGGTCGTACACGGCTTATGAAAGAAACTCACCACTTACGACTCAAGGCAATTACTCACGACCCAACTTAGGTCGTACGCGACTTAACAGATTCACACAACACAGGTATGCGACCTAACAATATGTCGCGACCTAACAGAATCAGCGACTTACGACTCAATGACTTACGACCTACAACACAAACTACACGACATAACTACTCAACAAATTACATCACTTAGGTCGGTGACGACCTAAAATCACACGACTCAACTCATTACCGACTTAAGACCATATATTAGGTCGTTCAGCGACCTAACACTCACATATATGACCGACTTAACGACTCAATACAAAGTGGCTCTTCTTAGCATAGGTCGTTCCAACGACTCATCCCATTGCTGCTTAGGTCGTAGCTTCTCTTCTTCTGTCCTGTTAGGTCGTGGCCGACTCAAGGCCGCTTCCTTAGGTCGCAGCCCTTCTTCTTCAGACCAGTTTGGCCTTGTCCCCCGAGCTTTGTTAGGTCGTTGTCGACCTAAGTCCTTAGGTCGTTGCCGATCTAAAACCGATGCTTCCTGCGCCTTAAAACCTTTCTCCCCTTTTTGACTCGTGAACGGCTTAAGGTTTAAAAATGAAGCTTCCTTAACTCGTGAACGATTTAGACCTTCCACCTTAAATCGAGTACGACTTATCTCATGAGCTGCATCATCCTCCCCTGGTTGAGAAAAATTCGTCCTCGAATTTGTAAATTTGTTCACTTCGGATTGTTCATCCCCAAAATATGGTACAATATGCTTAACATTGAACACGTCAGAGGTGTATACATCTTCCGGTAGCTTCAATTTGTAAGCATTTTCATTGATCCGTTTCACAACTTCTACAGGACCAATTTTTCTGGCTTTCAACTTGTTATAAGCGCCTACTGGAAAACGATCCTTCGTTAACACAGCATACACCAAATCTCCTTCGTTAAATTCAACATTTCGTCGCTTTAAGTCTGCAAATTTCTTATATTTCTCATTTGACTTTTCCAATCGTTCCTGAACGATCTTATGACATTCAGTCAACTCATCAACAAAATCAGCAGCTCGTTTAACCGTCCCCTTCGGTTGTGGTACTACTGCTAAATCCAACGACCCCCTTGGTAAATTTGAATATACAATCTGAAATGGACTGAATCCTGTACTACGATTCACTGCATGATTATGAACAAACTCTGCCTGGCATAACTTCATGTCCCAACTCTTCAGATTGTCCTGTACAAGACATCGTAACAAATTTCCCAACGATCTGTTAACAACTTCTGTCTGTCCATCTGTTTGCGGATGATAAGCGCTACTGAATTTCAGCTTTGTTCCCACCATCTTCCACAAACTTAACCAAAAATGGCTTAAAAATCTAGTATCCCTGTCTGAAACAATAGACTCCGGCAACCCATGTAAACGATAGATCTCTTTAAAGAACAACTGTGCCACTTGAACTGCATCCGCTGTCTTCTTACAGGCTATAAAATGCGCCATTTTCGAAAATCGGTCCACCACAACAAATATAGAATCATTTCCCCTTTGAGTTCTAGGCAAACCCAAAATGAAATCCATGCTGATATCAACCCACGGTTTAGTCGGTACAGGTAATGGCATATATAATCCTGCATTTGTCGCTGTTCCCTTCGAGACCTGACAAATATGACATCTTTCCACAAACCTCTCTACCTCTTTCCTCATCGACGGCCAAAAGTAAGATTGAGAAATCAAATGTAATGTACGATCACGGCCCACATGTCCTTCCTCGTGCAACTGTTTGATAATCTTCAATCTCAAACTGCTCTCTGGAATACATAATCGATTTCCTTTAAACAAGAATCCATCAACCAACATAAATTCATCAGTACTCCCATCCTTAACTTTCTCAACAAACTTTGCAAAGTAAGGATCCTCCTCAAACAATTCTGGTAATAATTCAAACCCTGTCACCTAAACTTTCATTGTAGTCAACAAATGGTTCCTTCTACTCAAAGCATCAGCCACACGATTCGTCACCCCAGATTTGTGCTTAACAACAAAGGTAAATTGCTGTAAATATGCAATTCACGATGCATGTCTCGCTGAAATCTTAGCCTGCCCCTGTAAATGCTTCAAAGCTTCATGGTCTGTGTAAAGAACAAACTCTTTCTGAAAAAGATAATGTCTCCAGTGCTTCACGGCTTGCACAACTGCATAAAACTCAACATCGTACGTACTATATCTCATCTTTGCCCCTGATAACTTATCACTGAAATAAGCAACTGGCCTCCCACTCTGACTCAACACCCCTCCAATCCCAACCTTTGATGCATCGGTGTGTAGTTCAAACAACAACTAAAAATCCGGTGATACAAGAATTGGCGCTGTCGTCAAAAGTTCTTTGATTCGTTCAAAAGCAACCCCTGCTTCCTTCGACCAAGAAAACTGCTTCGCTTTCATACAATCAGTAACCAGTGCCATCACGCTACTGAAGTGTGGAATAAACCTTCGGTAGAATGATGCCAATCCATGAAAACTTCTAACTTCAGTGCTAGTTCTCAGCTGTGGCCAACTTCTAATAGCTTCAACTTTACTCTGGTCCACCTGGATTCCCTTCTCAGATACAACATATCCCAAAAATAACACACTTCTCGTCATGAACACACATTTCTTCATAGCTGCATAAAATTGTTCTTCACGAAGATTAATTAACACCTTTCTCAAATGCTCTACATGCTCCTCCGTACTTCTGCTATATATCAGAATATCATCGAAATAAACCACCACGAACTTCCCAATGAATGGTCTAAAGATTTGATTCATCACCCGCATGAATGTACTCGGTGCATTTGATAAACCAAATGGCATAACCAACCATTCGTATAACCCCTCTCTCGTCTTGAAGGCTGTCTTCCATTCGTCTCCCGGTCTAATTCGAATCTGATGATAACCACTCTTCAAATCAATCTTCGAAAAGATAGTAGCCCCACTCAACTGATCTAGCAAGTCATCCAACCTTGGCATTGGAAATCTGTAGCGAACAGTAATCTTGTTCAAAGCTCTACTATCGGTACACATTCTCCATGTTCCATCCTTCTTCGGCACCAACAAAGCTGGTACTGCACAAGGACTCAAGCTTTCCTGAACACGTCCCTGCTCTAACAATTCCTCCACCTGCCTTTGTAACTCCTCATGTTCCTTCGGACTCATTCGGTAATGTGGTCGATGTGGTAACACTGCTCCCGGAACAAGATCGATTTGGTGTTGAATGTCTCTCAGTGGAGGTAACTCCTTGGGCAACTCCTCTGGAAATACATCTTCAAATTCTTTCAAAACTGGTTTTGCTTCTTCTGGAATTTCAACCTCTTCATGACTCTCTCGTCCAATCAACAAATAGACTTCAGGCTCCTCTTCAACTTCCTTAACAAACTCCTTCAAAGTCAACAGAGTTTTCAATTCCTCAATCTCCTCCAGCTTGCTCTCCTTCTGTTGTTGCTTCTTGGGAACCAAAGTGATTTTAGTACCCTCGAACATGAAACTGTAGCGATTAGCACGACCATCATGTTGTATTGCTCTATCAAACTGCCATGGTCTGCCCAACAACAGATGACACACATCCATGTCTACAACGTCACACCAAATTTCATCTTTGTACTTCTTCCCAATAGAAAAATTCACACAAGCCCTTCGACACACCTTCACTTCTCCTCCCTTCCTTAACCACGCTAGCTTATACGGTTTAGGATGCTTCTCAGTTTTCAAGTTCAACTTCCTTACTGCTTCTGTAGAGGTAATATTATCACAGCTTCAAGCATCAATAACGAACTTGCAAACTTTCCCTAGAATAGTGCATGTCGACTGAAAAATATTGCTTCTCAACCAACTAGAATCCTCTTCTTGCTTTGGTGTAAGACATGACCTCCTCATCATAAGATTACAACCTTCATCTCCAGACAATTCTTCTTCCTCCTCGACATAAGGTGTATTTGAACATTCTGCCTCCTCACCATCATCCTCCTCAACTTCTGCAACCATGGTTCTCTTTTTTGGCTTCGGACATTCATTGCTTTTATGACCCAACTCCTGGCAATTATTACATTTGAAACCACTGCTAACCTTTGCCTTCTCAGCCTCCTTCACAACTGGCTTACTGACAGGTTTAGGAACATTAGAACTCCCACTAACACCCTTCACTTGATTATTGGAATTAGTAAACACACCACCTCCACGCCTTCCTTGCTTCTCCCAAGCTAACGCTTTCTGATGTGCTTCTGCAACTGATCTAGGATCAAACATATTAACCATATCCTGGATCTGCATTCGTAACCCCCCAATGAATCTAGCAGTTAGCTGTTCTTCCGTTTCCATAATATCATTCCTGGCAATGAGTTGGTAAAATTTATCAGCATAATCACTAACAGACTTCGTCCCTTGCCTTAGATTTTGCAACCTCTAGTACATAAGTGATTGGTAGTTGTAAGGCAAAAATGTAGCTCGCATCAACTTCTTCATCTTCGCCCATGATTCAATCTTTGACTTTCCCATTCTCTCCCTTGTAAGTTTAGCTTGCTGCCACCACGCCAAAGCTCTCCCCTTCAACCTAGTAGCAACCAACTTCACTTTTCTATGCTCAGGAACCTCCTTGAAATCAAAGATCTCTTCAACATTTGACAACCAATCTAAGAATTTTTCAGCTACCATTCCTCCTTTAAACTCTGGAATTTCCATCTTCATACCTGACTCCCATCGACGATCATCTTCAACATCCCGATAAGAATTTCGAACTGGCTCTCGATCTCGATAATAAATAATTGCTCTATCACCCTCTTCATTGAAATCAAATGCATGTCTATATCGATCTCGACCATCAACACCCCTTCGTTCATGCATGCTTCTTTGACTTTGTCTCTCTTCATCTCTATATGCCTCATTGTCAAATTCACGTTGACTTCTTCTCTCTTCATGTCCATAGTCATGATGATCTCTCCGTGATGAAATTGATGTTTCTCTTCTATCTCTAAAAGAATGCGGTGATACCCTCCTCGCTTCCGTAACCAATGGCGAAACTCTGTTTCCTCCATGGTTCGAGTTTGGTGATCTCCTCCTTTGAGTTTGATTCAAATCATTCATCAACTTCTCTAACTTTCCAATGCGTTCATCAAATTTCTCATTAATACATTGTTCCATAAGCTCGGCTTCTTCTCTTCTATACAACGCTTCAACATTTTGATGACGATTAGCTATTCTTGGCGGCATGATGGAAAATTCTTCACAAACACTTCAAAACTTCTCAAATTTTCAACAAATACTTCAAACTAGCAACACAAGTCAAACAAATCACGGCTCAATTCAACTTGGCTCAACTATCACTTGACTCAGCTCGGCAACAAGCAACGACTCAAGAATAGGTCGGCTTCAACCCAACAAATCACGGCTCCAATCACTAGCTCGGCCTCAATACTTCAAACACCTTCAAATTCAAACACTTCTCCAACTCTAGATCCAAAATGAAATGGATCAAAATCTTCAAACTCGTTGCAACTTCAAGATGAACACGATGAACTCCAACTTCAAACTTCAAATACTTGGCTCCAAGAATCAACTTAGCTATGATTAGCTAAGTATGGCTCTGATGCCAAAAACTGACGCAGCGGATTAATCAAAATAAACTTCAATCGGTGAAAGTAACAATCGGTGGATTGATGAATACCAAAATGCCCAAATTCGTTGATCCGAAGATACCGAATTCTAGCTATCTCAAACACGTTTATAGCGCACTATACCGTGTTCAAAGATCTACGATTCTTCGTACGTTGATCTAGCGCACTAGATACCGTGAATCGGCTTCTACGATCGTTGAATCGAGCGCACTCGATTAACCGAAAGAGGAGATAGGAGATTACACTCAACTACTAATTTAAGAAGAAAGCACACAGCAATCAACAAGAAATTTTATTCAAAAATCAACAACCTTCAAATGTACAACTCACGCGTATTTATAGAGTTTTGACCCTGACCCTTAAGTCGCATTCGACTTAACACACTTCGACTCACGACTCAATTTCACCGACCTAACATAGGTCGTACACGGCTTATGAAAGAAACTCACCACTTACGACTCAAGGCAATTACTCATGACCCAACTTAGGTCGTACGCGACTTAACAGATTCACACAACACAGGTATGCGACCTAACAATATGTCGCGACCTAACAGAATCAGCGACTTACGACTCAATGACTTACGACCTACAACACAAAGTACACGACATAACTACTCAACAAATTACATCACTTAGGTCGGTGACGACCTAAAATCACACGACTCAACTCATTACCGACTTAAGACCATATATTAGGTCGTTCAGCGACCTAACACTCACATGTATGACCGACTTAACGACTCAATACAAAGTGGCTCTTCTTAGCATAGGTCGTTCCAACGACTCATCCCATTGCTGCTTAGGTCGTAGCTTCTCTTCTTCTGTCCTGTTAGGTCGTGGCCGACTCAAGGCCGCTTCCTTAGGTCGCAGCCCTTCTTCTTCAGACCAGTTAGGTCGTGGCCTTGTCCCCCGAGATTTGTTAGGTCGTTGTCGACCTAAGTCCTTAGGTCGTTGCCGATCTAAAACCGATGCTTCCTGCGCCTTAAAACCTTTCTCCCCTTTTTGACTCGTGAACGGCTTAAGGTTTAAAAATGAAACTTCCTTAACTCGTGAACGATTTAGACCTTCCACCTTAAGTCGAGTACGACTTATCTCCTGAGCTGCATCAGATATTTACACAAACGAAATCATACCTGTTTTATACATACATCATCAGAATATAGTATCAGAGTTCAATATAGTCAACAACACGACTCAGGACAGTTATCATATCTCGTACTTCCAAAACTGAATACACAGCGGAATATACATCAAATACGTCGGATACGTCTCGCCATCCAGCTCGTCTCCTGAGCTCCACAACAGTCCATCCAGAATCTATACTCTATAATACTCGGTCAGACTCGAGCATTATAGTTAAATAACACCTGAGTCAGTCTGGAATACCAGCGTGAGAAAACGCACTCAATTGGATTATTAAAGTTTCAAAATCCTTTGAAATCAAAGGTATCTCGTAAGACCACGCCATAAATAAACATGCCGGGTTTTTACGTTACGATAACCAAAACATTTCTTATAAAATCCTCTGATATCATTGTAGTGTCTATATACAAATACTTATTCAAACAGCCGAAATTGTTACATTCACTAAATTCTAGCATACTGGCCACAAAGTGGGTTCTACAAACAAATACCGTAATGGCAAGTAGGGAAAATGGATTTCCATCAATGGCAGGGCTACTGGGGTACCGTCCGTTACAGTACGTGGTCTAGATCACCCTAGTAAGGATCGACCCTAAATCCCCTACAACACAAAGCCGGAGCTACCCCTTACTGGATAGTCCGAATAAGTTCACCCCGCGGTTGGGATAGGCAACCGCCACACAGCCGAAATATAAAGGGACATTTAGATAGGGGTGACCCTTACTCTAATTGGTTGCTAGCCACTTAGCCTTGTGTGCACCTCCCCTGTTTTAGCCATTCCTGGTTGATGAGGTTCGAGGCTATGCGTTACCTTTTTAGCACACAATCACTTAGATTGCTTATCGTCCTCCTTACGATGTTCTGAAAGCATTCGTCCATACAAGTCCATTCCGGGTTCGAACGGAACCCAAGGCACTACTCCTACTACATCCGTTTTTGAATCACCCTCAGGATTAGTAGCGATCAGCCCTTGCATTTCACTGCTCCATCTTCGACTCCAAGCTCTTGAAATGTTCAAACCGGATCGAAGTGGTTTTAAAGGAATAAATCCCGATCCCGGTCTCTTCGAAACGATCAGCGCATTGGCCAATATTGATAGTCGGTTATTTAACTATCAAATAACATTCACAAACAATCATCAAGCCATAATAATTTCTCCCAAATTATTTATTAACTTCAAAGTATCTTCGCAAGATATATACTTTTCAACCCTTTGAAAATAGTTTTCAAACCATCTTTCTCTCACGGATTAAATTACCCAAATATTTTCTATTTCCATGTAATCACCAAGTACAATACTTTAAATTTTAAAGTAATTTTAAACATTTTATTATAAAATATACTTTAACACATTTAAATTAAAAACTACCTAAATACTTTATTCAAAATATATATACTTTAAGAATATTTAAAATAAAACTACTTTATAAAATATAAAACTAATTTTTAAAATAAAAGCTAAGCCAAACTAAATTTAAAATAAGAGATTACGAAATCCCATACAAGTTTTTAAATAATCTTTAACTAAGCTATCTTTAAAATAAAAGTACTTTATAAAATTTAGATATCAATAATTAATTTTAATAAATATTTACCTTTTAAAATTTTAAGAACTTAAATAGTAATTTCTTAAAAACATTTCTTTTAAACAACTTTAAAACTTTTAACTTATACTTAAAAATCTGCTTCGAAAGCGTACTTAGCTTTTCAGGGAAATACACTTTCCTTTCACACTTTTTAAAAATAAATCACTATTCATTTTTAAAACAAATTACCCATTCCTTTATAAATTCCTACCGTGAATTTATACTTCCAAATATCCACTGATATTTATTTCACTTTATAAACCCAATTTCTAAATTCCATATTCTCAACCTTCTTTCAAAACACAGTTTCAACTATTAAATCAATTTCCAAATTGATTTCCAAAATTTTCTTCATTAAAATAAATTCCTTTACTTATCCAAACATATTTCAAACCCATAAATTTCAGATTTAATTTATTTATTATAATTTAAAATCTTTTTAAATTGAATATTAATTTCATACTTTTTCCAGATCTATTCTTTATTCTTCCAAACAAATTTTAAACCTTGAATTTTTAAAATAAATTCTTTATTCCCTTAAATAATACCATTTAAGTTTAAGAATTGCTTTATTCCCATTTAACCATAAATCTCCTTTCCCATACCCGGAATTATTTATTTGAATTTAAAATCAACTTTTATTTTATTTTATTTCCAATTCATTCTTTAATTATCCCAATTTCTCCAAAATTATTTTTCTTAAAAATGCTCTCCTTTCATTTCCTTTCAAAAATCTAATATATATATTTTGATAACTCAATACCAAATATATTCAATCCATCCATAACATCCAATATTCCAATTCCCAATATAATCAATAACCTATCACAAATTATCAAATAGAGCATAGACTATAAAAATAAATTACACTACTTTGTGGAACCCAGTTGGATCCCTCCAACCTGTTTCCCTGCATCCACAGTACCACAATGTAAAATACCAATTCCACTTCGTGGTGGAATATCACGGTATATGGGATTAAATATTACCATCCGCTATTATGCGGAGCATAGGGTCTCATCCGCTATATAATGCGGGAAATCAATCACTCCAATATATACTATATACTACTATATAATATACCACATCCAATTAATTTAATCATTCAACCAAATACTTAAATTTAACTATTTAAATTTAAATAACCCAGATGAGTGAGGTTAACTTACCTTTGGCCTAAGGTTACCATCCACCTCAAACTCAACTTGGTTCCACGATTTCAGACCTTGTAAAACATTAGATGATTTATTAATATTCGAATTAATTGAATAATTTATTTCTCACTAAATTTAAATTAACAATTTCATTTAACCTATTTATTTCTTTTTAAAACTCTTTTAGTAGCTAAATAATTAAATAAGTTTATTTAACAAATCAATCAAGATAATACATTATCTTGAAATAAACTTATAAGTTTAAAATACGTATATATAATTATTTTCTTTTAAAATCCGATTTCATAATAACTTCACAAACATATAAAATCCCATCATATATTTCTTCTTTTTTAAAAAAACCTTATCTATATACATTCAAATTCTAATAATATTAAAAAAAATCCTTCAAACCTATACATATATACTAAATTAAACACAATTGTTATATATATAGTTCCAACTGTAAAATATCATTATCCTAACCTAAAAAAATAAAACAATAATTTGCTGTAAAAAAATTTAAAACTGCTTAAAATAAAAATTTCCTTACCGTGAAATTTTCATAATCAGCTTATAGTTTTTATTTTCATTATTTTTTTAAATTTTACATATAAAATCTTAATCTATATATAAAAAAATCAAGTTAATCGTACCTTACAACCAAAAGGAACGAACCCAGGCCTACACGATTCCCCTACCTGACCCCACCGCCTCGAGCAGCGTCGAAGTCGCCTCCATCGCATGCATACTAAATGCCAGACCACCATCGATTGCCTAAAACATCACGATCTCTTCTTATTGCTGCCGCGTCGCCAAATCGCCGTGCTCTCGACTAACCCCGGCGCCAGCAATCCCGCGCGAATGTCGCCTTCCTCATCATCGCAAACCCAGCGAAGCCCTCGAGCTCAACACCCATCGCCTCCAACAAAGGTCTTCTTGAATTCTAGTCGAGATTCCTCTTGCGAAGATCTTCATCCTCTAGATCTGATGCTCGACGTTGCGAACGTCTTACGAGACAAAACTCGTCATTGAAGTCGCCACCCCCCTTTGATGCTGATCGACATCGAGCAACGGCTCGATGTTATTCTTATCGTTCTTTTTTTTATATATAAGGTTTCACAATTTCAATTAGAGGATTTGAACTCGATTACTAAGTGGCCAATTTCCTTTTTTTATATACGTTCGAGTAAAAGGGACTTGGAAAATGTAACGACCCGTAAATTTTGATAAATAAATTTGTTAATTAAATAAGATGTTTGTAATTAAATTTAGTAGAATTTTATAAATTAATATTGAAATGAATGCTAAAATAAAATATAGCAATGGTAATTAAAACCAATTTATTAGTAAATTTGAATAAAATTCTAATAAATGAAGTAGTGAAAGGTTGATACCTAGATATAAATCAAATATGTGAAATTTGAGGTAAGTATTGAATTGATTAATGTAATGAAACATGGTTATCAGTAATTGGATGTAAATTAAGGAAATATGTTATTGCAAGCTAATAATTTATTAACTTAAATGAACATTTTAATTTAATATAATAATTCAAATGTTATGACTTAGTTTTAAATGGAATATAGTATAAACAAATGCAATCAGTGTATTAATGTGTGAAATAATATATCGATTTATTTGTAACAGAATGTAAATTAATGAAATTATGTTAATGTAAGTTAATAAATAACTAATTTAGCGCAATCCCGATTAATTGAAATAACTGTAAGGGCATAATTTGTTGTATCTAGTAAATTTGAAAATTTGATTCCAATAAATGCAATAAAGTATTAGAAATGTATGTTGTTTCCATAAGATAGTATAAAGGAATGTAAACTTATGATCTATGTATGAAATAATAACCAACATAAGGGAAATAATGTTAATGTAGGTTAAGTTGTAACAAATTGGTCTACTAAATCAAATTAGGACATCAATAATTAATATTTATGAGAATTAATGCAAGGACTGAAGGTAGGTCATAAATAAATAAAAACGTGAAATTTTTCGTAAGTAATAAATTGGTAAATTTAAGGAATGGAAATAAAGATGTATTAATGTAAAACTTAATAAATGGGAATTTGATAAGAAAGGTCAGGTGAGATATATTGTACAAATTGATGAACTAGTATAAATTTAATGGTAATTGGATAAAATCAATATCACATGAATCATTGCAACATTTGTTGTAAACTATAAACCTATAAATGTGATTTAGGGAAAATAGTGACCGTTATTAGTTGTTACCAGTTTACTTAGACTATTAAACTATGAGTGGGAATCAATTGAAATTTAAAATGAAACTTGGTATTAAAATTTTGAGTTTAAGAAAATAATTACAAGATATAAATGTAATAAGATGCATAGAAATGTTGGTTATTTTGTAAAGTAATACATGATGTAATAAAAGAATGAAATCCAGATAAATAAATTTAATTGAGACTTTAATTATAAATAATGGGTGAAATAATAGGATAGATGGTAATTGTTTGGGGAGAATAACCATACAAGTATTATAAGGAGTATACTGGTGATAAGAGGTTATTTCGAATAAAGGTAATTAAATATTACTTTAATGGATATAAATGTAGTAGAAGATAGAGTGAATGAAATTAGCATTATGAAAATAAATTTTAACATTGTTTTGTAAGCAATAAAAGCCTATTAATGTGACTGAAGGTTAACGGTAACGATTATTGTATGTTACCTATGAATGTAGCTTGTAAATTTAAACTTTGAAATTTGTTACAATAATTATAATTTAATATTACGTTAACGTTAATTAAGGTAATGTTTGTAAGTAATGTTAAGGTCATTCATATTGGACAATTTGTTGAGTTATAAGGATCGGGAATAAAGCTTTATTAATTTATTGGAATTTAAAATTTAATAAAAGGATTAATTGCCATTAAATGGATTAAATATTTAAAATAGGAATTTAAAGGAAATGTGAGAGTGATAACTCGGGCTTTGGGCATCTGATAAATGGGTAATTAATTGTTTTAATCAATTGAACGGATAAAATTATGATAATAATAGATATTTGGATGTGTAAATGAATTTGAAAATATAATAAGAATTGAATTATTCATATCTGGGAAAAATAATTATTTAATAATCTCCTTTATAAATTATTTAGACTTGACAAAATTGTTATTATCAAAAAATAACAGTACTGTGATGTTTTTAAATATAGGTATAAATAGACTTTAAAATAGAATTATTATTTACAAATTTAATATGTGAACTGAATTTAAATTGAATTTGAATTTGGATTAAAATATCGAAATTCAAAGGATATATATATATCTTAAATATATTTTTATATGATTTTATTTAGAATATAGTTGTTTTATATTATTTTCTTTTAAAGGGTTTTAATTTATATAAATTAAAATATTTATTTTTTAATTAGGAAATTAATTTTAAAAGTTTTTTTAACCGTTTAAAAACTAATTTACTCATGCCTAAATTTTTTTATCAAAGGTGATTTAGCTAATATTAAGTATTTTAATAAATTCTGGCCTCGAACCTTTTCGAGGACGAAAAGATTCAAAGGGGGGAGGAATGCGATAACCCGGGCTTTGGACATCTGATAAATGGGTAATTAACTGTTTTAATCAATTGGACAGATAAAATTATGATAATAATAGATATTTAGATGTGTAAATGAATTTGGAAATATAATAAGAATTAAATTATTCATATCTGGGAAAAATAATTATTCAATAATCTCCTTTATAAATTATTTGGACTTGACAAAATTGTTATTATCAAACAATAATAGTAATGTGATGTTTTAAATATAGGTATAAATAGACTTTAAAATAGAATTATTATTTACAAATTTAATATGTGAATTGAATTTAAACTGAATTTGAATTTGGATTAAAATATTGAAATTCAAAGGAGATATATATATCTTAAATATATTTTTATATGATTTTATTTAGAATATAGTTGTTTTATATTATTTTCTTTCAAAGGGTTTTAATTTATATAAATTAAAATATGTATTTATTAATTAAGAAATTAATTTTAAAAGTTTTTTTAACCATTTAAAAACTAATTTACTCATGCCTAATTTCAAGTGTTGTTATATAAGTTTTTTTTAATAACATGTGTTAAATAGTTAAGTAGAGTAAAAGATAAACATTATGTACATTTAAATGTAAAACATAAATGCATATGTACTTAAATAATTAAATATAAAAAAATTATATAATAAAAGAAGTTTAACACTTGTAAACATATTAAGTGGTTTTAAGACACTTGTAAAAATATATGAATATTTGTAGTGTAATTAAATAGCAAATGACAATTGTAAGATTTTTAACATGTGTCAACCTTTAATTTTACTTTCTTTTATATTTTAAATAAATTATATTTTAATTTATAAAGACATATACTTCCTCTCTTCCAATTCTTTTTTTTCCTATTCTTAGCCAAAACAAAGAAATTTTAAATCAAAAACATGTTAATATTCAAACTTCAAAATTCCAAGCCTGTAAGCAATTTTTTTTCAAAAACTAGAGAATCTTCTCAAAAAGGTTTCAGCTTGTTTCAGTATTCAACTGAGCTTCAACAACTGATTCAACTTGATCAAGTAAGCATACATCAGGAATTAAAGATCAATTCAATAAACAACAAGCAAAATTGAAACAAAAGAAGTTAAAAATCAAACAAGCCTGGAATAAGAAAATCCGGCCTTTGTTTTCTTTCTGTCTGATGAGTAAACTTTTTGCTTAAAAACAGTTATCAGTGATAAATTTTGATGCATAAAGATATGATGTTTACTGAAATAGTTGGATGTGCTTGTATGTATATAAGTATGTAATGTCAGTGTGTTGTTTGAATACATATATATACATAGTTAAGCTCTGTTGTGTGAATACAGGCTTTGATTTCTAAATTAATCCAAGAGCTCTCCACAAAATCAATATTAAACTCTGGTTTGCAAATGAAAGATGGTTGAAATTGTGCAATGTCATTATTAAAAACAATTTTGGAATTTTTAAATAATAGTGGAAAAGCAAATTTAGATAAAAATCAGTCATTTTTATTCTCTGCCTTGATTATCATATCTGATTAAGGATAGTGAATAGAAAATTTTAAAGGCAATATCACGATTTTTAGTTTGATAATTGTTGGGGAAATTCACGTTGATCGGAATTGGTACTTTTGTCATTTGCCGACGATCGACGTGGTATTTTGGGTTTGGGTCGATGTCAGAAGTAGTTGGAGGGATTGTGGTTGATGGAAAAATATTGGTGGAAGTTACCAAAGGTTGTGGTGATCTATGATCGGTGAAGTAGGGTTTCGAGTGTCTTTTTGGTTGAGTTGAAGTCGAGGTGATCTCAGCAAAAATGGAGCTTCGGACTTGATCGTGTGGGTCGTGATAGCGACGTGGTGACGCGAAGTAGCTCTAGAGGGAGAGCCATGGGTTCCAGACGACATGATCGACGACGGTTGGGAATTTGATGATCGTGCTTGGTCCATGTTTTTCGATCGATTATCGAAATTTTGATTTGTAGGTAAACGGGTGAGTCTGGGTGGTCGGGTGTGATGTTGAGTTGATTGATGACTTGAGAGTGGCCTTGGCGAGGTGTCGGGGTTGATGAACTTGCCGTGCATATGCACGGTGCACCTCTGATATTTGGTGAAGATTGGGTTACCGGAAGAAGCTGGTTGCTCGGGTAGGTCTCGTGAGTATTGCATGGTTGACTCAAAGCTGTGGACGAACGCGAGTGCACCGTGTTGTTTCGAGAAGGAATGAGTTTGTCTCGGTAGCTTGATTTTTGCAACTGTCTTCAATTGTAGAAGAAAGAGTTGCCAGGCTTTAATGGAATCAAAAGCAAAAGTTTTGTAAAAGAATCAAGTTTTTTTCGAAATTTTAAAACATGGCAAGTCAAGTTTTTTTTTTTAAATCTTTGAAAATAAGTGTTTTCAAAGATGTATGTTTAACAAGTTCTAATATAAGGAGAATAAATGATTAATTTAAATAATTACTTAATTATGAATTAATTAAGTATAATCACTTGGTAGAGTAATTTATGGATAATTAATGGATGGAATTAAATAAAAGGGGGATTACTTAATGAAGAAATAAGAGAATAATTACCTAATGAAAATAATTAAGGGTTAATTACTTAGTGTAAATAATTTGGTTAATTAATTAATGTGATTAATTAATGAATGTGGTTAATTTAAGATTAATTTCTAAATGTAATTAATTAGAAGTGTGATTAATTAATGAAGTAATTAATTAAGGATTATTAATTAATGTAATTAATTAATTAATAATTACTTAATAAAGTAATTAAGGACTGATTACTTTGTATTGAAGGAGATTAATTGACAATTAAGGTTTATTAATTAATAGTTAAAGAATAATTAATCTATAATTAAAGATTAATTAATTGATTTATAGGGTAATTAAGGGATGAGTTACCCAGTTGTAATTAATGAGATAAATGTGATTAATCAATTTGTTAATTAAAGATAGTCACTTGATAATTGATTATATATAATTACTTGATGAGATTGATGAGAGTAATTACTTAGTAAAGTAATTGATGGATAAATTGCTGGATGTAATTAATATAAGGAAAATTACTTAATGGAAAGTAATTAAAGGTTAATTACTTAGGAGAAGTAATTAAGAATTAATTACTTTGTGTAATTAATTAAAGGATTAATATAATAAATTAAGGAGTTAATTAATTAAGGTAATTAATTATAGAATGGTTAATTACCGTTATGATTGATTAAGGCTGATTAATGGAAGTAATTAATTAATGTAATTAATATATGTAATAAATGAAAGTAATTAAAGATTCATTTACTGCAAATGGTTAAGAATAATTAATTTGTATAATTAATTAAAGGATAATTACTTTACGCAATTAAAGATAAATAAATCAAGGATGAGTAATTAAAATGGATAATTAAAGGATGATTAATTAATTTATTTGTAATTAATTACTGTTAAGTAAGCAGAATTAAGGGTGATTGAAGTAATTAATTTAATTTGTCTAAATTAATTAGAAATGGTGTGACTAATTTATCTTGCTTATGATTGAATAATATTGCATGCCTCAGATTGATATCTCGGATATGTGATTGTTGATAATATATGATATGAAATGTTGGGTTTAAATTGAGTTAATGTGGTTATCTATCGATGATGAGTTAATGGGCATAGGTGACACTGTATATTTGAAGTTTGAACTGAGTTTCATTTGAATAATTTAGGATAAGGTGGTATTGAATTCGAAGAGACTGAAGTCGGGTATTAGTAAATATCCGAAACCACTTCGATTCTTTATAAATTTATATGTGGAATCAATAGGCTGAAATGGAATGATTTAAGTGAATTGGACCATTTAATCTATGTTTTGGTACTTAGAAATTGATGTGTGATGTCAGTTTGTCTATAACGACTTGTGAAGTAAATTAATACAAGTTAGACAGGTTTATATAAGTTGTATGCTTTTGTATTCCATGTTAGATGGGTTTAGTCACGCTGGTTTCCAGCCTGACCCGGGTGTTACTTGATGTAATTCTCAGGTCAGATCAAGTATTACATATTTTCAGGTAAGGACGTTCTGGAGCTCAGGAGACGAGCTGGATGGCAGGAACGTATG
This sequence comes from Allium cepa, assembly GCA_030765085.1. NCBI lineage: Eukaryota > Viridiplantae > Streptophyta > Magnoliopsida > Asparagales > Amaryllidaceae > Allium > Allium cepa. Next base: position 175,494,333 of record CM060932.1, read on the forward strand.
AAGTATTTTCGCTGCGATATTGTAGTTTATCTGGGGCAAGTTAGTTTTAACTGTCCTGTATTTGTGTAATGATGTAACTCTGATGTATTAAAATATAAATTTACAGATAAAGTTTTCCTTTGTATAACTGTTATTATTATTTAATATTATAATTTATCCGCTGCGATTGTGAGATGTTGGTATTTCTGTTCTTCTTTTCTTCTATCTCTTTTTTCTTTTTCCTAACTATCTAGAATTTTTGGGATCGAAATTTCCGGGTCGTTACAGTGAGAATATTAATGTAATGAATTTTGAATCCAATGTTAATCTCATCCGTTTGATAATAATGAATCGAACAATAAAATGAAAAGTAAATTTAATAGAAATTTAATTTATAATTTTCAAATTTAATGGAATTGAGGTTAATACCGAAATTTATAAATTTATCAACTCTAATTTGACATTTAAATTGGTTTAAATCATTGTAAATGATTGGAAAAATTAAAAATGATAATACTTGGCAATTATCGACTTGAAATTGTAAATTTGATTAAATTGACTAATTTTTTTTATTTAATTAATATAATAATAGCCATTTTGGCCACTGATTTGGATTTTGGCGAAACCAGTTTCATCGGATCCATATTGGTGAATTATTATAGGGTTTCAAGTTTCATAGCGATCGGACTTGTCGTTTGATCGTACGAACGTGAAACGCCTTGAAATCAATGAAATTGAAATCAATTTGGAAAATACTGATTTTAGCATAACTTCTTCATACGATGGAATCTGGACTTGAAACTTGTTCCATCGCATTTAAAATATTTTAAAACATCTATTTTGATATATGGGTTGACCCAATTTCGTTCCGGAGTCGGAATGGGCTTTTTGGGCCACTTTGTCGTTAGCGCGTGAATCTATCTTATCCATCCATTCAAATTTCAACCCTGCCAATAAGTACTCATTTATAAACCCTAATTTTCTTCATTCTCATTTGTCTATATGTATAATTCCTGCTCAGCTCCTCTTTCCAATGGCTGCAAACCCAAATTTCCAAATCCAAATCAAATCCAAAGCCAAAATTTCAAACTCTTTAAAAAAATTCTGAAAAATTATATATTGAAGCTCTCGAAGAGCGTAACCCAGATCTGTGATTCATTTTCCTAATTGAACGACGGTTTGGCCAGAAATTGATCAAACAGCCACGGCCGTTCATCACGCGACGATCAACGTCGATAGATCGTCAAATCAATTATACCGTTGTGTAGAGGGGATTGAAGGGATGTCATCGACTTGGTTTATTTGGCGAGATGACGGTTGGATTGCACGCAGTAATTCGATTAGGGTTCAAAAAGTTGGTGGCGTCTGTGGCAACTTGTGCATCGCACGGCGCTTGGAGAGGGGGTGGCAACTTCGCGAGGTCGTGGCGAGGTGCTGGGCGCGACGCGACCTACGACGAAGTTCGAGGTGGCGTTTCCGATGGGAAGCGGCGGCGTACGGTCTAGGGTTTCATACGTAAAGAGGGAAGGCGTGCGACATCGGCCTAGGGAAGATAGTGACATGGCAATTTGATAAGGTTATGTTATTTTATTTTTGTTTACTTTTTATTTTTGATTTCAAATTTTTTAATTCGAATAACTTTCACCTACAAGGTCGAAATTACGCGCAGTTTTCTCCGCTTGGTTCGTATTGGAATTCCGGACATTTTGGCACTGGTTTGGACGGATTCTGAGACTGTTCGATTTTTGGATTTAAATTGAATTTAAATTCAAAAGGTGAGTGTTTTAACCCACTCATAACTTCTAAGATTTCTTATGTTTGTTAAATTAAATTTTGATGTGATTTAAAATTTATCTATGATTGTTTGGGCATATATATAATCATCATCTCAGTTAGATTGCATTTATTTAAATTAAATTTTTATTTAATTTATTTTTGCATATAAACTGCCAGTCAAATTTTTATTTATTTATTATTGCATATAAACTGCCAGTTAAACAGTTTTAATTTATTATTGAATATAAACTGCTAGTTAATACTTGTTGTTTATTATCCGTTCTATAGTGATGTTATTGTTTATATTGGATGATGATTGTTATAAATGGTTGATGATTGATATTGGATGAATGGATGCTGTATTTTATATTGCATAAACTGCAAGTTATTGTGAATTTTTAATTCATTCGGAATTGCGGTTTGAAATGATATATAACCGTAAATTTTATTTTAAATCACAGATTGAAATGATCAATATCCGTATCACTTGACCATAGGGTAGAAAATTATATACAGACACCGTGGTCTATATATAAAATACTTTGAAATGATTTTCTATGGTTTTGGAAAGAAAAATACGATTTAATAAATATTTATTTTAATGTTATATAAATACTATTATATATATAGTTGAATTCTTGAATTTAAGCTATGTATAAAATTGGTTAATAAAAATGAGTTTAATAATGAAGTTCGATTGTTTTATGTTATATGGTTAAGTATCTATTTAAGATATGGTATATATAGAGTTTTAAATGACTTAAATGAAATTAAGTTGAAAGATAAATATGGAATTGGTTTAAATTGAATTATTTAAAATTTGTACTTGAATAAATTTGATTTGAAGTTTAAATAAAAATGGAGATTGTAAAGTCTAACGACCCGGAATTTTGAGCAATATCAATTTAATAATCTTTGATAATAATTAAATTGATTTGATCATTTTACATTATAAATTGACAAGTGAAATTTATTTTAAAGGTTAATGATAATAATTTGTTAATATCTATAAATATTTTTCTTAACAATATAAATAGGCAAGATTAATTCTTTTGAAAATTTATAATATTTTAATTTGGAATATTTATTTTGGTAAATAAGAAGTTTTTAATGTAATAAAACTTTATATTTAAATTGTAATATATATGAATATATATATTGTGATTTGAGATTTGTTTTAAAATTTAATATGGTAATTAACAAATTTAATGTTAGAATGTTTTCTATTTGAAATGTGTATATATATTTGTATATATATTTGAAATAGGAATTTTATTAATTTGAATTTAATAAGTATTTCTAAACTTTACTATAGATATATATGCGTATAGTTTTGAAATTTGATGGATAATTTGATTTAATATTTTTTTTTGAAATAATATTTGAGATTTAAATTTCCATAACAAAGTTAATTTCTTATTTTTATAAACATATAGTTCAAATTGAGTTTTAGATAAGATTTAAATTTAAAAGTTCATTTGCTTAATATCCTTTCATTTTAATTTTAACACAAGATAAATTTGTTTTAAAATTTTAAGAGTTGAATTAGAATAGTTGTTTCAAACATATAAACATTAAATTGAATCAAAATGTAAGTTACTTGATTTCATATGAATATTACATAAATACAAGTATATATAGCTTACATAAATTTTAATAAGAGAAATATCATTTAAAACATCTATAAAACATTGAGAAAATAACTTTTGTAAAATAAAAATTAAACATAATAACACTTGTTAACCAATTAATGTATGTTAAGACAAATGTAAATTAAATGGCTTATGTGTAAGTTAATTAAGGCATTAACATGACAAATGTCTTCCTCTTGTAAAATTAAATTTAAAAATAATTATAAATAAAAGAGGAGTTTTATTTTCAGCAAATGTTTTTCTTCATTCTGAATCAAAATGAAGATCAAAAATCAAAAGAAATAAATGCAGAAAAACTGTAAAATCTGAAGACAAAATGAAGGAATCTGGATAATTTAAATCAAAGGCAAAAGAAAGCTCAACATCAAAGCAAGTTTAATCAAGTAACAAGATGTAAACATCAACATGCAAGTTGGAAATCAACAGCAACTAGAATGTTTTCAACATGCAAAGGAAATTGAAATCCTGGAAAAATGCAGTTCTGCCTTCTACATAATCAAGGTGAGTAAATGAATTTAAAAACAGTTTAAACCCTGGATTTCAATTTTTTTTTTCGTGAATGAATATTGTGATATTACCTGAATACCTCAGTTAAAATTGAATGCATGTTGGAATGTTGAATATTTGATTGACAATGCTGTTGAAATGGACTCTGTATGATAAAAATAGACATGGATTTCTTAATAAATTCAATAATTCAATTTTGAATCCAAATTTCTTTATGATGTGTAAATAAAGATTGTTTGTAATCATATAAGCTATCATCTAAAAATAATTACAAGATTTTAAATTGAATAGTTTGTTATAAATAGTTGAATTTACAGTACATTTTCAATTTGGGTCAGAAATTCATGAATTCAATTTTTAATTTTGGATTCATAATTGAATTGCGAATAGAAAATTATGATTTTTAATACTTGAATCATAATTTTTAATGAGGTAATTAGTGAGCTATTGGGATTTAACTATTTTGGGGTTTTTAGCCAAATCACGGCAAACCATGGCGAATTGGACCTCGCCGTTGATCATGAAGGTGGAGGAGGCAACAGGGGTCATGCGAAAAATACAATTGGAATTTATTATGGATTGAGTTGGCCGTGAATTGAATAAGTAGGGTTTAGTATGCTGTAGGTACCCATGTTGTTCTTTGGGTTGTTGCGACATCACGTTGCTTTCGAAAGTGATCGCGTGCATTGCCGAAGGTTCAGGGGAATGTGGGGGAGCTACGGTGGTGGTGGCGTGGTCTCCGGTGAGGGGGATGGCCGGCGGTGGTTGAATTTGAGGATGGTGCTTCGAACAGTTTTGGGTTGAAGGTCGAGATTTCGTTCTCGATCGAAATTGGATTTTCTGGGTTGATCATTGCGATGTAGGGGTTAATCGTGACTTGTAGGTGGCCAGCGTAGAGTTCAACGTCGACCGACGTGGTCGTGCACGTTGACGTGCACGGTTGCGTGCATTAGGGGGGAATGGGTTCTAGGATAGGGGGAAACTCGGAGGTGGCCTCGGGTTTGTGTTGTTTTGTCTCGAAGCAGGCATAGGATAGGGGAGACTCGGGGTAAACGTTTGTTGTGACGACCGCCCATGACTCCCGCACCAAAACAAGGTAATAATGCGCTAAAAGGCGTGCAAGGCAGCCATGGGTGACCGTCAAGGGTAGAATAAAATCGCAGAATCTCTATCGTACAACTCACAGCGCATGGATAAAATACAATAGAGAAATATAATATGGTGAAGCTCCATAGAACAAAACATCATCATATAAGAATCACAGTAGTTTTATACAATCATCTACACAGATCCATACATGAAAGCCTCACTACAAATCACTCAAACAAATATAGCAGCGGATACCCAGTACATATAGAAAGAAAACTAATATGCAAAGCCTCCTGCTCGTCTTCGTCATCTTCAGCGTAGAACTCCAAGCACAGCACCTGTCACCTGCTACCTAGTCTGCCCATCCCAAACATGGATGAACAGCCCAAGGTAATAAGAGGAGACATAAAACCTTGAGTCAGACAAAGTCTTAGTGAGCAGTAAATTAACTATCAAACATACCAAAAGAGCATAAGGATAAAAGGAATAGGAACCAAACCATCCCACTCCACCTCTTTCTACAGTGATAGCCCCCAGACACACACTAAGAAGAATCAAGCATAACATATAGACAAATAAGGTAAAGCAATAACCACTCGAGTCAAGGGCAATGTTTTCCAAATACAAACCCCCAAGGCCTAAACCAAGATCAGATAAGCACCCAGAAAACACCGCTCTTGAAGCCGAATGATAATACAACCAAACATCCATGACTCTGGCTATCACTGCATCGTTGCCTTGATTTCACCGTTAGTTGAATGACCATCCGTCAAGGGCTAATGGTAACCCCGGTTCTAGCCATAACTCCGCACGTCGTCGCAGCCCGTGCCTAGGAATTTTCGCAACTACCCAGAGTACTAGCACGCCGTCGTAGCCCGTGCCTGGAACGCCGTCGCAGCCCGTTCCAACGTACCCTTGCTTTGAGCATGCTAGAACCTTCAACAACGATGAGATCTAAGCCTCCAAGTCATCCTCCTTGACGATCATTCATACTAGCTCAAGCGCCTCTCAAGCTAACCATTATCACCAACCCGGATCGCATCACCGAGTAATCAACATAACTTTGCACGTCGTCGCAGCCCGTGCTTGGAACGTCATCATGACCCGTTCCATCTCAACATCACACTTTGCTTCATCGCATCATAGCAAAGTCTCATCTCAACATCATGGCTTGCCTTCTCGCATCATGGCAAAGTCCCATCTCAATCTCATACTTCGCCTCTTCGCATCATGGCAAAGTCCCTCATCATCGAATCCATCCACATGAGCTTCCATATCCGCTTCATATGCCATCGGCAGCTTTCAACATTCAAGAGCCTTTCCACTTAGCTTTTGAATCATCTTCAAACATCTTGTTCCAAATCAACCACAAGCTAACTTGGAGCAATCACATCTAACATACATTCAAACATTCAAGCATTCAAACAAGATCTATCAAACAATATCATTCATAATGGCAATTTCGTAATTAAGTGAGCAAAAGTCCAACATATGTGAAATCATGATTTTTAACATAGATCTATCAAATCTAAAACATGGGTTTTGTCTCTAATACTTTATAAATAGCTTCTATAGATAAACATCTTCAAATATGATGGATCTACATGCAGACTTAAGGAAAATGCGAGAAAACGCTAACTTTAACACCCAAACATATCACCAATCCCGTATACTCCTTTGGATCCGCGTGAGAGATAACTACCACTCACCAAATCACCCAAACACCTCAAAATCACAACACTTCAGATCTGGACAGCGAAGATCACGACTTGATCCGGCGAAATCTCACTTGAAACGATGAATTCTAGCTCAAACGGATGAAGATCTTCAACTTGAACACTTGGATCTTCGATCTCGATCTTCGATCTTGGATGGATGTTAGATCTAGATTGAAATGGAGAAAAGAAGATGAAGAAATGTTGTAGACGAGTCTTCAAAATGACAGCACTTCGTCGCTTCAAAAACCGGTGCCAAAAAGTGAGCCAAACCCCTCTATTTATAGGCTGGAATCCCCCTTAGCTCGGCCGTCTTCTTAACTCGGAGCTCGCTATTAGGTCGTTGCCGACCTAAAAGACTCCGACCTAACATAGGTCGCTGCCGACCTATACGACTCAACTACACAGCCGCTAACACACCTAAGTCTTAAGTCGTACGACGACTCAGCCAACGTGCCGACCTAACTCTTAGCACAGAACCAACTTAGGTCGCATACGACCTTATCCCTCGACCGACCTAAATCCTACCGACTCACGACCTAAACAACTCAAGAACCCAAGGCCGACCTAACTATAAGTCGACTCAACCAACCACGCGACCTACGACTCATCTCATCCAACGACCTAACACACTGCCGACTTAAAACTCAAGCGACATAACAACAACACGGGCCATACGACCTAACTAGCTGCCGACCTAACAAGACCATAAGTCGTTCACGACTTATCTCCCATACGACCTAACCCCTTAGGTCGTTCCACAGGCCTAAACCACCATCCTATGAGTCGTTCACCACTGAGTCGGCCCAAACCTTAACTCGGCAACCTTTTAGGTCGTTAGCTCCTAAATCAAACACTCCTATGACCCGTTCACTCCTTAAGTCGGTCATTCCTATAGGTCGCTCTACCGACCTATCTACCTTAGGTCGCTCTCCCGACCTATCTACCTTAGGTCGCTCCACACTAAATTCGGCCAGTTCCTAAGGTCGTCTACGACTTATCTATGAGTCGGTCACGACTCATCACTTGCACTCGGGTCAACTCCTAAACGACTCAAGCTAGAGGCCACACAAACAACACTAACGACCTGCAAACTCTACGATTTATCGACACGTAAAATACGGGTCGTTACATTCTCTCCCCCTTAGGAATTTCGCCCCCGAAATTCCAAGCAAACAACAGCAATCAAAGATATTCCGCATGCCTACCATCCATAGCAATCAACAAATCATGCAACCAATTCTAGCCTAGCATGCAGAATTCTAAGACTTAGAACAAGCTACAAATTTATGAGATGTCACGACACTTTAGGGCCATACCTCGAAGAGTCCGGGATGAGCTGCCTTCATCCTCTCTTCCTCCTCCCATGTACAGTCGTTAACATCGTCACTCCATTGTACCTTGAGCAACGTAATCGTCTTCCTCCTAAGCTGTTTCGTATCGGTTTCAACAATACGAAGCGGCTTACGAGGTCTCGTAACCACTGGATCAACCTCTAAGTCTTCACAGCTATCAGCAGAAACCACCGTACTTGGGTCGTGCACATACTTCCGTAGATAAGATACATGAAAAACATTGTGCACACCTGCCATCTTTTCCGGTAACTCCAATCTATAAGCGAGCTTTCCAATACGCTCGATAATCGGGAATGGTCCAACAAATCTCGGAGTTAACTTTCCTTTCTTCCCGAATCTAATGACACTCTTCAGAGGAGAAATCTTCACAAAAACCATATCACCTACGTCGAATTCCAAATCCTTACGACGATTATCGGCATAACTTTTCTGACGATCTTGGGCTGCCTTCATTCGTTGCCGAATGATCTCTATACAATCTGAAGTCTGTCGAATCATCTCTGGCCCAAGTATCGGCTTTTCTCCAGTTTCCAACCAACATGTCGGAGAGTTACACGGTCTTCCATATAATGCCTCATATGGTGCCATACCAATACTCGACTGATAACTGTTATTATAAGCAAACTCCACCAAATGAAGGTGATCTTCCCATGATCCTCCGAAGTCCAAAACACATGCTCTAAGAAGATCTTCCAAAACTCGGTTGACTCTCTCAGTCTGACCATCTGTTTGAGGGTGATAAGCTGTACTCAAACACAACTCAGTTCCCAAAACTTCCTGGAAGCTCTTCCAAAATCTACTAGTGAACAATGGATCTCGATCGCTCACTATACTCTTCGGAACACCATGGAAACGAACTATCCACTTCACATATAATTCAGCCAACTTCGATGCAGTCCTAGTCGATCGAACAGGAATGAACCTTGCACTCTTGGTCAAACGATCTACTATGACCCAAATCCCTTCATTCCCTGCTCTTGTCCTAGGTAGACCATCGATAAAGTCCATCGACACTTGCTCCCACTTCCATGTAGGAACCTCTAATGGCTGAAGCAATCCACTGGGCTTCTTCTGCTCAGCTTTCACCAACTGGCAATTCATACACTTGGAAATAAAGTTTCCAACATCCTTCTTCATACCTTCCCAGTAGTAGGTTCTCTTCATATCCCGATACATCTTATTTCCACCTGGATGAATTGTCAACTTCGAGTGATGACTTTCCCTCAGAACTTCATCTCTCAATCCATCTATATCGGGAACAACCATTCGTCCTTGCTTTCGAAGCCAACCCTCTCAATCGACCTCGAATCCCTTATCCTTTTCCGGATCCAATCCGGATTCCAAATCACGGATAATCTTGACAAGCTTATCATCTCTCTTCTGGCTCTCACCAATCCTTTCCACAAGAGTAGGTCTTATGGATAAGTTTGCCAACATCTCAGGTTCCAATTCACATCTAGGCCTGAAATCAAACTCAGCCAAATACTCGAGACTCTTCCACTCCGAAAACATGGCTCCCAATCCTGCATGTCTTCGACTTAACGCATCAGCCACTGCGTTACCTTTCCCTGGAGTATAGGCTATACCAAAATCATACGATGCTAAGAACTCTAGCCACCTTTGCTGTCGAAGATTCAAATCCTTTTGGGAAAACAGATACTTCAACGACTTATGATCTGTAAACAGCTCGAATCTAACTCCCAATAGATAGTGTCTCCACATCTTCAAAGCAAACACAATCGCCGCTAACTCCAAATCATGAGTCGGATAATTCCTTTCATGCGGCTTCAGTTGTCGACTTGCATATGCAACAACTTTATCCTTCTGCATTAGCACTGCTCCAAGTCCAGTACCACATGCATCGGTGTAAACCACCATCTCATCATTCCCACTTGGAATAGTCAAAACAGGAGCACTCGTCAATCGCTCTTTCAGGATTACAAAAGCTTGCTCACACTTATCATCCCATCTGAACACCTGGTTCTTCTTTGTCAATCCTGTTAACGGTGCAGCTATCTTGGAAAAGTCTTTGATAAACCGACGATAATATCCTGCTAATCCAAGAAAACTTCTCACATCAGATGCATTCTTAGGTCTAACCCAATCCTGGATCGCTGCTACCTTAGCGGGATCAACTGCTATTCCACTTCCAGAGATAACATGGCCTAAGAACCTCACTTCATTCTTCCAGAAGTGACACTTTGAAAACTTAGCCTTCAGCTGATGTTTCCGCAAGATTTCCAAAACAATCCTCAAGTGCGTCTTGTGCTCTTCCTCAGTTCTGGAATAAACCAAAATATCATCCACGAACACAAGCACGAACTTATTCAACTGATCTCTGAATACTCTATTCATAAGATCCACAAAATATGCTGGCGCGTTAGTCAATCCAAACGGCATTACCAGCCACTCATAAAACCCGGATGGTGTCCTGAAAGCAGTCTTCGGCACACTATCCTTCGCCACTCTCAACTGGTGAAATCCCGTTGCCAAATCCATCTGAGAAAACACCTTAGCCTCGTGAAGCTGATCAAACAAGTCATCTATTCTCGGCAATGGATACTTGTTCTTCTTAGTCACCTTATTCAGCTCACGATAATCCACACACAACCTCAACGATCCATCCGCTTTGGTTGCGAACACAACTGGCGCACCCCATTCGGACACACTTCTCCGAATGAATCCTTTCTGCAAAAGGTCATCAACTTGCACCTTCAGCTCTTGCTGCTCCCTCGGTGCCATCCGCCTAAGAGGCATCACAACAGGTCTGGCTCCCTCAACTAGATCGATACGAAACTCGATCTCCCTATGCGGCGGCAACCCTTTGACTTCCTCAAAGACATTCTCAAACTCATTCACAATAGGCACCGATGACAGTCCATCCCGTGGAACAACTAGCGAATACATGAAGCTCATGAAGACGCCTTCTTCATGCTTACATCGTATCACAACCTTTCGCCCTTCCACATTCCCGACTGTCACCTCAAGCCTCTCACAATCAATCCTTGCCGCATACTTCCTAAGCCAGTCCATACCCAAAATAATTCCGAACCCCGCAAAGTTCAGAACAAAGCAATCACAAACAAACGAGCAATCATGACTCGACACAACTAGACCACGACATAACATACACAAACATGACGAACCCCCTACCGGATTAGTCACAACCAATGGCCTATCAACAATATCCGGTTTCAAACCTAACCGGCCTACCAAATCATCACAAACAAAAGAATGCGACGCTCCAGTATCAAACAACACTCTAACTGGAACACCACAAATGGAAAGAGTACCTTGGACCACCACACTCTTCCCCTTCTCCTCAGCAGTAGGAGCTCTTGAAGACGACGGAACAGCTCCCAGAGCATAAGCTTGCACAACCTGCCTATCCTTCCTCGGCTCTGGACAGTCCTTCCTGAAATGCCCTGGCTTGTCACAGTTATGGCACTTCGCCGGCGCCTTTGGATTCCTACAATCCTTGGAAAGATGGCCCTTCTTCTGACAATTATAGCAGGTCACTTCGCCCTTTGGCTTCTTCTGGCCATCCTTACTCTTCTGCTGCTGCTGCTTCCTCTTCCTATTCCCACTCTGCTGTGGTTTAGATCCTTCCCTGGTTACAGCAACAACAGAATTTTCCTTAGGGAACAAACTCTCATGCCTAAGGGCTTTCTCCACCAGCTTCTCAAATGGATCGTCCAAGTGATCCACTAACTGCCTCCCAAGATAAGCATCCAGACCAGTCACAAACTTCTCGTTCTTCTGGTAGGGAGAATCAATATACGATCTGGCATACTTAGACAAAGCTTCGAACTCGGAAATATACTCAAGAACTGGTCTCCCACCTTGCTTGAGCTCTACAAACCTCTTGAACAAAACAGACTTCTGAGCCGTAGAGATGAACTTAGCTTCAAATCTAACTCGGAATTGCTCCCAAGTAATCTCTTCTTCTGGTGTATCGATGGTGATAGAATTCCACCAATCAGCAGCTCTTCCCTGAAGCTGTCTCGATGCAAGCTTTCTCTTGGTTGCATCCTCAATCCCTAAGTCACCAAAGATCCTTCGACAAGCATCAATCCATCTCTGTACTTCAATAGTCGACTCTGTCCCCAAGAAAGCTTTTCCTCCAAGAGAAGTATAATCCTTGCAAAGCTTAGCAAAATCCACGGGTCTTGGAGCTTGAACTTGAACTCCCACATCCACTGATGATCCTGAAGCTGGTATCCTTCTCATGATCGAAGTCATCATCGCTTCGAACATAGTTCCATAATCAACAGCTCCTTCATCAGCACGGCTTTCCCTTGCAGCTGGTCTCCCTCTTCGACTCATCCTTAATATCTGTAATAAGAATGATTAGAACACCTTAAGAAACAACTGCATAAGGAGTTCAAATCCTTCTAGGCTACTATATTATATATAGTAATCATCCATCAAAATACAATTACGCCTCTCATACGTCGTTACGTCAGCGAGCGTTGGCTGAAATCGATTAACCAAAGCTCTGATACCAAATGTGACGACCGCCCATGACTCCCGCACCAAAACAAGGTAATAATGCGCTAAAAGGCGTGCAAGGCAGCCATGGGTGACCGTCAAGGGTAGAATAAAATCGCAGAATCTCTATCGTACAACTCACAGCGCATGGATAAAATACAATAGAGAAATATAATATGGTGAAGCTCCATAGAACAAAACATCATCATATAAGAATCACAGTAGTTTTATACAATCATCTACACAGATCCATACATGAAAGCCTCACTACAAATCACTCAAACAAATATAGCAGCGGATACCCAGTACATATAGAAAGAAAACTAATATGCAAAGCCTCCTGCTCGTCTTCGTCATCTTCAGCGTAGAACTCCAAGCACAGCACCTGTCACCTGCTACCTAGTCTGCCCATCCCAAACATGGATGAACAGCCCAAGGTAATAAGAGGAGACATAAAACCTTGAGTCAGACAAAGTCTTAGTGAGCAGTAAATTAACTATCAAACATACCAAAAGAGCATAAGGATAAAAGGAATAGGAACCAAACCATCCCACTCCACCTCTTTCTACAGTGATAGCCCCCAGACACACACTAAGAAGAATCAAGCATAACATATAGACAAATAAGGTAAAGCAATAACCACTCGAGTCAAGGGCAATGTTTTCCAAATACAAACCCCCAAGGCCTAAACCAAGATCAGATAAGCACCCAGAAAACACCGCTCTTGAAGCCGAATGATAATACAACCAAACATCCATGACTCTGGCTATCACTGCATCGTTGCCTTGATTTCACCGTTAGTTGAATGACCATCCGTCAAGGGCTAATGGTAACCCCGGTTCTAGCCATAACTCCGCACGTCGTCGCAGCCCGTGCCTAGGAATTTTCGCAACTACCCAGAGTACTAGCACGCCGTCGTAGCCCGTGCCTGGAACGCCGTCGCAGCCCGTTCCAACGTACCCTTGCTTTGAGCATGCTAGAACCTTCAACAACGATGAGATCTAAGCCTCCAAGTCATCCTCCTTGACGATCATTCATACTAGCTCAAGCGCCTCTCAAGCTAACCATTATCACCAACCCGGATCGCATCACCGAGTAATCAACATAACTTTGCACGTCGTCGCAGCCCGTGCTTGGAACGTCATCATGACCCGTTCCATCTCAACATCACACTTTGCTTCATCGCATCATAGCAAAGTCTCATCTCAACATCATGGCTTGCCTTCTCGCATCATGGCAAAGTCCCATCTCAATCTCATACTTCGCCTCTTCGCATCATGGCAAAGTCCCTCATCATCGAATCCATCCACATGAGCTTCCATATCCGCTTCATATGCCATCGGCAGCTTTCAACATTCAAGAGCCTTTCCACTTAGCTTTTGAATCATCTTCAAACATCTTGTTCCAAATCAACCACAAGCTAACTTGGAGCAATCACATCTAACATACATTCAAACATTCAAGCATTCAAACAAGATCTATCAAACAATATCATTCATAATGGCAATTTCGTAATTAAGTGAGCAAAAGTCCAACATATGTGAAATCATGATTTTTAACATAGATCTATCAAATCTAAAACATGGGTTTTGTCTCTAATACTTTATAAATAGCTTCTATAGATAAACATCTTCAAATATGATGGATCTACATGCAGACTTAAGGAAAATGCGAGAAAACGCTAACTTTAACACCCAAACATATCACCAATCCCGTATACTCCTTTGGATCCGCGTGAGAGATAACTACCACTCACCAAATCACCCAAACACCTCAAAATCACAACACTTCAGATCTGGACAGCGAAGATCACGACTTGATCCGGCGAAATCTCACTTGAAACGATGAATTCTAGCTCAAACGGATGAAGATCTTCAACTTGAACACTTGGATCTTCGATCTCGATCTTCGATCTTGGATGGATGTTAGATCTAGATTGAAATGGAGAAAAGAAGATGAAGAAATGTTGTAGACGAGTCTTCAAAATGACAGCACTTCGTCGCTTCAAAAACCGGTGCCAAAAAGTGAGCCAAACCCCTCTATTTATAGGCTGGAATCCCCCTTAGCTCGGCCGTCTTCTTAACTCGGAGCTCGCTATTAGGTCGTTGCCGACCTAAAAGACTCCGACCTAACATAGGTCGCTGCCGACCTATACGACTCAACTACACAGCCGCTAACACACCTAAGTCTTAAGTCGTACGACGACTCAGCCAACGTGCCGACCTAACTCTTAGCACAGAACCAACTTAGGTCGCATACGACCTTATCCCTCGACCGACCTAAATCCTACCGACTCACGACCTAAACAACTCAAGAACCCAAGGCCGACCTAACTATAAGTCGACTCAACCAACCACGCGACCTACGACTCATCTCATCCAACGACCTAACACACTGCCGACTTAAAACTCAAGCGACATAACAACAACACGGGCCATACGACCTAACTAGCTGCCGACCTAACAAGACCATAAGTCGTTCACGACTTATCTCCCATACGACCTAACCCCTTAGGTCGTTCCACAGGCCTAAACCACCATCCTATGAGTCGTTCACCACTGAGTCGGCCCAAACCTTAACTCGGCAACCTTTTAGGTCGTTAGCTCCTAAATCAAACACTCCTATGACCCGTTCACTCCTTAAGTCGGTCATTCCTATAGGTCGCTCTACCGACCTATCTACCTTAGGTCGCTCTCCCGACCTATCTACCTTAGGTCGCTCCACACTAAATTCGGCCAGTTCCTAAGGTCGTCTACGACTTATCTATGAGTCGGTCACGACTCATCACTTGCACTCGGGTCAACTCCTAAACGACTCAAGCTAGAGGCCACACAAACAACACTAACGACCTGCAAACTCTACGATTTATCGACACGTAAAATACGGGTCGTTACATTTGTTTTAATCGGGATTTTGTAGGGTTTACTCGGGTATTAGATATTCAGGCTTTAGAACTAGATGTTTAAGTTGTTAATACAAAGGAAATTTGATTTTAGGAATAAAGTTTTTAAAACAAAGGTTAAACAAGTTTCAAAACTTAATTTGTTTCAAAGTTATGTTTTAAACAAGTTTATATACATTAAAATATGGAAGTTTTAAAATAAAATATGTGGATTTTGAAATAAAGTTTGTATTAAACTTTAATAAATAAATTTGAAAAGGTTTTAAAGATTTAAAAGTTTAATTTAAAATGTGTTCAATTATAAATTGAATTCTAAAGGTTATATTTTATTTTAAATTAAGTATAATGATTAAGAACTTGGTAATCAATAAAAAAAATAAAGTTTTTATTAAGTAATATAGAATTTTGATTTAATCAAAGATAATTAATTTGTGGAAATAATTAAGATAATTAAACTTTTATTAATAATCAAAGTGTTTTGGTTAATATAAATGATTTGATTTAGATAATGATTATCTTAATTAAGAATCTTTTTATTATTAATAGTTAAAGAATCATTTAATTAATTTAAATGATTAAGTTAAATAAATAAATAAATTAAATAATTAATTAGTGATTAATTAAGATAATCACTTATGAGTTAATTTAATATAATTCCTTGGTGAAGTAATTAAGTAAAAGATAATTACTTTATGAAAAGTAATTAAGTAATGTGATTAAGGATTAATCACTTTAGTTATTAATTAAAGAATTAATTAATAATTAGTTAAAGGTTTAAATTATTTGATTAATGATTAATGAATAAAAGAATTAAGAGTAATTAATTAAGTGATTAATTACTTGTTAAAGTAATAAATTAAGAAAGAAATTTAATTAATGAAGTAATCATTAATTAATGAAAATAATTAATTAATTATTAATTTATAATTTAAGAATAATTAATTTATAATTAAGTTTTAATTACTAAATGTAATTAAAGTAATTAATCAAAGGTGATTAATTAAAGGTGATTAATTAAAAGTGATTAATTAAGTGTGATTAATTAAAAATAATTAATCAAGTGTGATTAATTAAAAGTGATTAATCGGGTGTAATTAATTAAAGGATAATTAAGGAATAATTATCAGGATAATTAAAGAATAGTTAATCAAGTATGATTAATTTTAAAAAGGTAATTAAGAGGTAATTACTTAGTATAATTTGAAAGTAATTAATCTGGATGATTAATTAATATGGTAATTAAGTAATAATTACTTAAGGTAATTAAGTGATAATTAATCAGGGAAGATTAATTGAAATGGATAATTAAGTGATGTTAGTTAATTAATTTGTAATTAATTAATGAACAAGAAGTTGAATTGAAGATAATCCAAGTGATTAATTAAGGATTAATTTAATTTAAGGATTAATTAAATTAATCAAGTTAGATCAAACTTGTTTATGAATGATTAATGATTGGATGATATATATCATTGGATGAGTTAATGATATTGGTTGTTGTTGGATGACATTGATTGATGGGTGATGATGTGAATATGCTATATCTGAATGTGATATATATGTTGCTTTGTGATATGTATAGATGCATGTGATAATAGATGCTTATCTATATGTGTAATATGAATACATCCATTTATGTTAAGTGATATTTTCTGAAATATCTATTGTTTAAATCCCTTAAGTATAACTTGGACATTAAATTGGCATTTGGATTCGATGAGACCGGGATCGGGTTTCCATATTTGGATATCCGAAAACCACATCGATTCCAATTAAACGTTAGGTCGTTAATCCAAAAGGAGCGAGTGAAGACTCGAGGTGTAAGGGCTATACGTCAGTATAACTCTGTGGGTGATTCCGTAATGAGTTTGACGGAATTGTGCTTATAGTTTCGACATGGTGGTTCAGAGTGCAAGGGCTATGGTCGTTGACTCTGAGGGTGATTCCAAAATGAGTGCAACGAGATAGTGCCTTCGGTTTCGTTCAAACCCGGAACGAACTTGTATGGATTGAATGCTTTCAGAACATCGTCAGGCGGACGATGAGCATTCTAAGATTGATGTGTCCTATAAAGGTAATCGCAGCCTCAAGACTCATCAACCGGGAATGGCTAAAACAGGGGAGGTGCAGCAAGGCTTCGTGGGTAGCTCCCACTGGAGAGCGAGATACATCCCTGTCTAGATGTCCCTTTTTATTTCGGCTTTGTGGGTAGTTGGATCTGCAGCCAACTGCGGGGTGGTCTTGTTCGGGACTGTTCAGTAAGGAATGGTCCCGGCCTTGTGTTGCAGGGGAGTTAGGGTGGCTCCTCGGTACGGTGATCTAGGCCACGTACTGTGACGGGCGGTACCCCAGTAGGCCTGCCATTGATGGAAACCCATTTTCTCTACGAGACCCTATGGTTTTGTTTGTATACATATGTAGCTGGAATTTAATAAATGTAAAAATTTCGGCTATTTCATATTTATTTGAAAACCCTAGACACTATTATAATATCACTGGATTTCCTATCAAATGTTTTGGTTAGCGTAAGGTAAAAACTTTTCCATGTTTATGTGTGGGAAGTCTTACGTGATACCTTTCTTTTCGAAAGATTTTCTAAAGTTAAGCAATCTTAAACCCTTTACTCACACCAGACCCCTGTCTGATCCGAGTGTTTATTTTCTGTTTTATTAAACTCTTGGGTACTCATATTATATATGACTAGTCAAGTGATTCAGATTATCCTTGACGAATTCTGGAGGAGCTTTGGAGTAGGAGGCTTCAGCGTGTAGATATATGGTTAGAGTTTCCGCTGTGTGGTATTCTGTATGATGTCTTCTATTGTATTAGACAGAAGTGTTATAACTGTCTAAATTGAGATGTATAGTTGTGTACTCTGATGTATAAGATACTATGTATATGTTCTATATTATATTTAAATCGTTTCGCTGTGAGATTCTGATGTGTTGTTTCTTTCTCTTCTCTTTCTTTTCTTCTTCTATCCCTTTCTTTCTTAATTAGTGATGCGATTTTCTGGTGATAGAAAGTCGGGTCGCTACAGTTGGTATCATAGCATTAGGTTGAGTGAATACTAGGCTCTGGAGTGGTGTCTATCTTGAGAGAGCGTACTTGTAATATATATATATATATATATATATATATATATATATATATATATATATATATATATATATACTTATATATAACTACCTAATCTGTTGGGTTACTATTCGGATTTTCCAACATAGGTTATAAAGGTAGATAAGGTAGGAGTGTGTGGAACACAACTACCACTAATGGAAGAGGTTTATATGTTGTGGGTTGGAGATGCGTCTGTCGAGATTGTAGATCTAATACCGTCTCGAATAAGTTTTGTAGATTGGTAAAAGGATTTCTTTGAGTCCAGAGGAAGTCTTTTTCAAGGATTAGAGTATATTCTTGAAGTGTGAGGTTGATTTGCTCTCAAGTGAGAGGGATTTCCAAGAGTTGAGTTGTCAGCTGAGCAGAAGCAGGTAAGGGTATCTTGATAGCTTCAAGAAGGAATAGCTGTGTGATGGGATGCAGTATCCATAGGTGTTTGTGAAGATGTTCCTTTGGAGCAAGATTTAGATAGTATTGGAGGAACAGTGATGCCTATTACCGGGAAGATTCAGATATTTAGAAATTTTCTGGATTTCAAGTAAGGGTGTCTTATCTTTATTGAAGTAGGAGACTAAGGTCGATGAGTTACCTCATTTCGGATATAGTCTCAATTGTTTTCTTAAGAAGATAAAGAGGTTGGTGTTTGGTTTGGAGCCAAGTTTCTTGAGAAGATGTCGACTCGTCTCAAGGATTTTTGGCAAAATTGGATGATAATTTTGAGTTTCAAGGAGCTTGTGGTTAAGGAAGATCTTTTGGCTCAGTAGTATCATAGAAGTGAAGTTTGGAAGCAGCAGCGTGACCTATTTATTCGATGATTCAGTAATCCTTGGGATTCTACCGTCAGCAGACCAGGCAGATGGTGAAGGCTTATCCTTTTCTTTGGAAGGCTCAGCAGAGCGGGATATCTGTTGGAAGTGATCTATCAGTTTCTGATAGGTAAGCCATTCTTGAAGATTGGTCTTGAATAGGCATAGCGGGTCTAGTTGGGCAGATAGTTCTTTGGGGTCTGAACTGAGTGGGATTGCAAAAGTGAATTGCTATTAGTTTGGGAATCTTTGAGTATTCTTTGGCTTAGGAATTGAGGCATCTCGAGTAGAGGTGAAAGCTATGAAAGTAGTCGGAGGTTCTCCAGATGTTTTTGAGGAAATCTGAGGTCTACCCGAATCGGAGATTGAGTTTTCTTATCAACTTGGAATTTAGGAGTAATTTTGATGATTCAACCATATAGTAGGATGACTCTTAGAGCAAGAAGAGTTTGGTGAGGCAGCTCAGGATTCTTTGGATTGATCATCTTATTCTAAGTTGAGATTCTGCTGGGATGTTTTGTCCAAGTGAAATGGTCACTAAGATTTTATGAATTGGGTGAACTGTGTATGGAGAAAGATTTTGCTTATGTTCTTCGATAGCATTCTTATCTGCTCTAGATCAGAGTTGTGCAGCGGAAGCCAGTTGGCAGTTATTCTAGAATGGGAGCAACCGGATGTTGCAGTAGAGGATTTCTACTGGAAATTCAAGTATAAAGGAATTTTCTGGACTTGGAAGGCAAGGTTATCAAGTACAACTGTTTGGCTATTCAGATATGAGATATATGTTTGAAATCCATTGATGTTTGTGGTATAGAGTTGTATTTTGGATTTCAGCAAATTATTTTTCGGAAAGCCACTTTGTTGAGTAGGACCTGGAGATTTGGTTTGAGTTGGTCCTGTTGTTTCATGAAGCATTTAGCAAGGGTTAGGCTGATTAGGAATATTGGAGGTGACTCAGAGCATCGGAAGAGTTATGCAGTTAGAATTGAGGAGATTTGGAATGTGCAGTTAGAATTTGGATTTTGACTTAGTTTTATCCGATCAAAGGAATTATAAGACTGGGTAAAACTGGAGAGCTAGCTCCAGAGGTATTTTGAGTTTAGTCTGATATCTTGTTCAGATTTGTAGGATCAGATGAGGGAGTTCTTGGTTTTAATAGTGTAGTTACTTAAGATTTGTAGAACGAGTATTCCAGTATAGGTACCTGGAAACTCTTGATAATATTAGGAAGCCCTATTCAGAATTTTCTGGATAGATAAAAATTTTTGTTTGAATTGGTTGCTACGATCGATAGTGTATGATTGATTATGTGATTGCTGATTAAAATTTAAATTCTTTAGCTGGGTTATTAAATTATCTTTGCTTTTAAATTTCGGGGACGAAATTCTTTTAAGGGGGGAGGAATGTAACGACCCGGAATTTTGAGCAATATCAATTTAATAATCTTTGATAATAATTAAATTGATTTGATCATTTTACATTATAAATTGACAAGTGAAATTTATTTTAAAGGTTAATGATAATAATTTGTTAAAATCTATAAACATTTTTCTTAACAATATAAATAGGCAAGATTAATTCTTTTGAAAATTTATAATATTTTAATTTGGAATATTTATTTTGGTAAATAAGAAGTTTTTAATGTAATAAAACTTTATATTCAAATTGTAATATATATGAATATATATATATTGTGATTTGAGATTTGTTTTAAAATTTAATATGGCAATTAACAAATTTAATGTTAGAATGTTTTCTATTTGAAATGTGTATATATATTTGTATATATATATATTTGAAATAGGAATTTTATTAATTCGAATTTAATAAGTATTTCTAAACTTTACTATAGATATATATGCATATAGTTTTGAAATTTGAAGGATAATTTGAATTAATATTTTTTTTTTGAAATAATATTTGAGATTTAAATTTCCATAACAAAGTTAATTTCTTATTTTTATAAACATATAGTTCAAATTGAGTTTTAGATAAGATTTAAATTCAAAAGTTCATTTGCTTAATATCCTTTCATTTTAATTTTAACACAAGATAAATTTGTTTTAAAATTTTAAGAGTTGAATTAGAATAGATGTTTCAAACATATAAACATTAAATTGAATCAAAATGTAAGTTACTTGATTTCATATGAATATTACATAAATATTACATAAATACAAGTATATATAGCTTACATAAATTTTAATAAGAGAAATAACATTTAAAACATCTATAAAACATTGAGAAAATAACTTTTGAAAAATAAGAATTAAACATAATAACACTTGTTAACCAATTAATGTATGTCAAGACAAATGTAAATTAAATGGCTTATGTGTAAGTTAATTACGGCATTAATATGACAAATGTCTTCCTCTTGTAAAATTAAATTTAAAACTAATTATAAATAAAAGAGGAGTTTATTTTCAGCAAATGTTTTTCTTCATTCTGAATCAAAATGAAGATCAAAAATCAAAAGAAATAAATGCAGAAAAACTGTAAAATCTGAAGACAAAATGAAGGAATCTGGATAATTTAAATCAAAGGCAAAAGAAAGCTCAACATCAAAGCAAGTTTAATCAAGTAACAAGATGTAAACATCAACATGCAAGTTGGAAATCAACAGCAACTAGAATGTTTTCAACATGCATAGGAAATTGAAAGCCTGGAAAAATGCAGTTCTGCCTTCTACATAATCAAGGTGAGTAAATGAATTTAAAAACAGTTTAAACCCTGGATTTCAAATTGTTTTTGTGAATGAATATTGTGATATTACCTGAATACCTTAGTTAAAATTGAATGCATGTTGGAATGTTGAATATTTGATTGACTATGCTGTTGAAATGGACTCTGTATGATAAAAATAGACATGGATTTCTTAATAAATTCAATAATTCAATAATTCAATTTTGAATCCAAATTTGTTTATGATGTGTAAATAAAGATTGTTTGTAATTGTGTAATCTATCATCTGAAAATAATTACAAGATTTTAAATTGAATAGTTTGTTATAAATAGTTGAATTTACAGTACATTTTCAATTTGGGTCAGAAATTCATGAATTCAATTTTTAATTTGGGATTCATAATTGAATTGCAAATAGAAAATTATGATTTTTAATACCTGAATCGTAATTTTTAATCGGGTAATTAGTGAGCTATTGGGAATTAACTATTTTGGGGATTTTAGCCAAATCGCGGCAAACCATGGCGAATTGGACCTCACCGTTGATCATGAAGGTGGAGGAGGAAACAAGGGTCATGCGAAAAATACAATTGGAATTTATTATGGATTGAGTTGGCCGTGAATTGAATAAGTAGGGTTTAGTATGCTGTAGGTACCGATGTTGTTCTTTGGGTTGTTGCGACATCACGTTGCTTTCGGAAGTGATCGCGTGCATTGCCGAAGGTTCAGGGGAATGTGGGGGAGCTACGGTGGTGGTGGTGGCGTGGTCTCCGGTAAGGGTATGGCCGGCGGTGGTTGAATTTGAGGATGGTGCTTCGAACAGTTTTGGGTTGAAGGTCGAGATTTCGTTCTCGATCAAAATTAGATTTTCTGGGTTGATCGTTGTGATGTAGGGGTTAATCGTGACTTGTAGGTGGCCAGCGTAGAGTTCAACGTCGACCGACGTGGTCGTGCACGTTGACGTGCCCGGTTGCGTGCATCAGGGGGGAATGGGTTCTGCGATAGGGGGAAACTCGAAGGTGGCCTCGGGTTTGTGTTGTTTTGTCTCGAAGCAGGCATAGGATAGGGGAGACTCGGGGTAAACGTTTGTTTTACTCGGGTTTTGGTGGGGTTTACTCGGGTATTAGATATTCAGGCTTTAGAACTAGATGTTTAAGTTGTAATACAAAGGAAATTTGATTTTAGGAATAAAGTTTTTAAAACAAAGGTTAAACAAGTTTCAAAACTTAATTTGTTTCAAAGTTATGTTTTAAACAAGTTTATATACATTAAAATATGGAAGTTTTAAAATAAAATATGTGGATTTTGAAATAAAGTTTGTATTAAACTTTAATAAATAAATTTGAAAAGGTTTTAAAGATTTAAAAGTTTAATTTAAAATGTGTTCAATTATAAATTGAATTCTAAAGGTTATATTTTATTTTAAATTAAGTATAATGATTAAGAACTTGGTAATCAATAAAAAAAATAAAGTTTTTATTAAGTAATATAGAATTTTAATTTAATCAAATATAATTAATTTGTGGAAATAATTAAGATAATTAAACTTTTATTAATAATCAAAGTGTTTTGGTTAATAAAAATGATTTGATTTAGATAATGATTATCTTAATTAAGAATCTTTTTATTATTAATAGTTAAAGAATCATTTAATTAATTTAAATGATTAAGTTAAATAAATAAATAAATTAAATAATTAATTAGTGATTAATTAAGATAATCACTTATGAGTTAATTTAATATAATTCCTTGGTGAAGTAATTAAGTGATTAATTACAGAAGGTAATTAAGTAAAAGTTAATTACTTTATGAAAAGTAATTAAGTAATGTGATTAAGGATTAATCACTTTAGTTATTAATTAAAGAATTAATTAATAATTAGTTAGAGGTTTAAATTATTTGATTAATGATTAATGAATAAAAGAATTAAGAGTAATTAATTAAGTGATTAATTACTTGTTAAAGTAATTAATTAAGAAAGAAATTTAATTAATGAAGTAATCATTAATTAATGAAAATAATTAATTAATTATTAATTTATAATTTAAGAATAATTAATTTATAATTAAGTTTTAATTACTAAATGTAATTAAAGTAATTAATCAAAGATGATTAATTAAAAGTGATTAATAAAGTATGATTAATTAAAAATAATTAATCAAGTGTGATTAATTAAAAGTGATTAATCAGGTGTAATTAATTAAAGTATAATTAAGGAATAATTAAAGAATAGTTAATCAAGTATGATTAATTTTAAAAAGGTAATTAAGAGGTAATTACTTAGTATAATTTGAAAGTAATTAATCAGGATGATTAATTAATATGGTAATTAAGTAATAATTACTTAAACTAATTAAGTGATAATTAATCAGGGAAGATTAATTGAAATGGATAATTAAGTGATGTTAGTTAATTAATTTGTAATTAATTAATGAATAGGAAGTTTAATTGAAGATAATCCAAGTGATTAATTAAGGATTAATTTAATTTAAGGATTGATTAAATTAATCAAGTTTGAATCAAACTTGTTTATGAATGATTAATGATTGGATGATATATATCATTGGATGAGTTAATGATATTGGTTGTTGTTGGATGACATTGATTGATGGGTGATGATGTGAATATGCTATATCTGAATGTGATATATATGCCGCTTTGTGATATGTATAGATGCATGTGATAATAGATGCTTATCTATCTGTGTAATATGAATACATCCATTTATGTTAAGTGATATTTTCTGAAATATCTATTGTTTAAATCCCTTAAGTATAACTTGGACATTAAAATGGCGTTTGGATTCGATGAGACCGGGATCGGGTTTCCATATTTGGATATCCGAAAACCACATCGATTCCAATTAAAAGTTAGGTCGTTAATCCAAAAGGAGCGAATGAAGACTCGAGGTGTAAGGGTTATACGTCGGTATAAATCTGTGGGTGATTCCGTAATGAGTTTGACGAAATAGTGCTTATAGGTTCGAGATGGTGATTCAGAGTGCAAGGGCTATGGTCGTTGACTCTGAGGGTGATTCCAAAA
This sequence comes from Allium cepa, assembly GCA_030765085.1. NCBI lineage: Eukaryota > Viridiplantae > Streptophyta > Magnoliopsida > Asparagales > Amaryllidaceae > Allium > Allium cepa. The sequence continues at coordinate 175,519,452 of CM060932.1, forward strand.
TGAGTGCAACGAGATAGTGCCTTCGGTTTTGTTCGAATCCGGAATGAACTTGTATGGATTGAATGCTTTCAGAACATCGTCAGGCGGACGATGAGCATTCTAAGATAGATGTATCCTATAAAGGTAATCGCAGCCTCAAGCCTCATCAACTGGGAATGGCTAAAACAGGGGAGGTGCAGCAAGGCTTCGTGGGTAGCTCCCACTGGAGAGCGAGATACATCCCTGTCTAGATGTCCCTTTTTATTTCGGCTTTGTGGGCAGTTGGATTTTCAGCCGACTACGGGGTGGTCTTGTTCGAGACTGTTCAGTAAGGAATGGTCCCGGCCTTGTGTTGCAGGGGAGTTAGGGTGGCTCCTTGGTACGGTGATCTAGGCCACGTACTGCGACAGGTGGTACCCCAGTAGCCCTGCCATTGATGGAAACCCATTTTCCCTACGAGACCCTACGGTTTTGTTTGTATACCTACGTAGCTGGAATTTAATAAATGTAACAATTTCGGCTATTTCATATTTATTTGAAAACCCTAGATACTATTATAATATCACTGGATTTCCTATCAAATGTTTTGGTTAGCGTAAGGTAAAAACTTTTCCATGTTTATGTATGGGAAGTCTTTCGTGATACATTTCTTTTCAAAAGATTTTCTAACGTTAAGCAATCTTAAACCGTTTACTCACACCAGACCCCTGTCTGACCCGAGTGTTTATTTTCTGTTTTATTAAACTCTTGGGTACTCATATTATATATGAGTAGTCAAGTGATTCAGATTATCCTTGACGAATTCTGGAGGAGCTTCAGAGCAGGAGGCTTCAGCGTGTAGATATATGGTTAGAGTTTCCGCTGTGTGGTATTCTGTATGATGTCTTGTATTGTATTAGACAAAAGTGTTATAACTGTCTAAATTGAGATGTTTAGTTGTGTACTCTGATGTATATGATACTATGTATATGTTCTATATTATATTTAAATCGTTCCGCTGTGAGATTCTGATGTGTTGTTTCTTTCTCTTCTCTTTCTTTTCTTCTTCTATCCCTTTCTTTCTTAATTAGTGATGCGATTTTCTGGTGATAGAAAGTCGGGTCGCTACATAAAGGGTATGATTCTTATAACTTGATTTTGTTTTAAAGAATTTAAATGAATGTAAAGTTGAGATAAATGAATTTATCAAGTTAAATAAATTGAAAAAATATCAAGTTGTTTGAAGTTAAAGTTTTACTTAAACTATATTGGATTTATTAAGTATACGTTTCAAATCTAAATAATAGCAATTGAATTTGATATATATGAAATTATCAAAAAATAAGTTTTGGAATGGTGGAATAATTAAAGCTTTGAAATATATGAAAATTTTATTGGTTTATTGGGGATTTAAATCTATATTTGAAATTGATTTGTGAAGGTGAAGGAGCTATTTTATGATATAATTAAGTAATTTAATATTTAAACCATTTAAGTGGTGTGGCTATATTTCAAAGTTATGAAATTCGAAGTTCTATGTTTTGAAAGGCTTTATTTCAAGTTTTGGTTTCGAAATATTATAACTTTGAAAATGTTAAGGTTTTAGAAGTGATATATTTTGAAATAAAAATAATATCATATTGATCGAGTTTTCTTAAAACGGAAATGATATCGTAATTATATGGTTTTGAAATGGATATAATATTATGGTTTTAAAAGTATAAACTATTTTGAAAATACCGCGGTGTTATAATAACGTTTGGTTGTTGAAGAGACCGGGATCAGAAGTTGTCATACTCTCTGCCAACTTCGAAAACCACTTTAACAACCGTGTACGCGGTGGAGATTCTAGAATGAAGTAGGATGGTGGCGGCGTTTCCCTTGAGGTGTGGACCCAACTCCCGTGAGTTGGCATAAGGTGGCTAAAACAGGAGCGATCGACGGGTTAATGAGGTAGCACCTTTGATCGGACACATCCCTTCGATATTATACTTTAAATTTTGGATTGATTTGGTGGCCACTTTTGATTTTTTTTTGGGTATGGCTCGAGATGAGCGGTAGCTGCGTGCTACCGTTACCACCGGCTCGGATGCGTAATTGGTATATCTACTCTGGCATTGCCTAGTTGTGCCGTGTCACCTCCCCTAGCGCGTCTTGTACGAGTTTGTTTTTCTCCCGTAGCCCATTGAGTATTTAAGGTAGTCTCCCGATCTGGAGATGCGCTGATACTGGATGGACTACTGGGACTATTACGTATTAAGTGGAATATTGGGTCACTCTTTAACGCTATTTAAAAGTAAGTTTATTTTACTATAGACACTATTATAATAGCGAAATATTACTACATAGTGAATAGTTTAACGTATCCTTAGGAGATGTGAATCCCGAGCATCTTTTGAGTTACTACACTCACGTTAGACATTGGATAGGAGATGTCAAATCCCATCAACATCTTCGACGCCGTTACGCTCATACTTATTTCAGTTGATTTAACTTACATAAGATCTTTTAGTTCTGACTTGAGTGTTTTGTCTTTTCAATTCACTCGAGTCAGCCTGAGCATTTAAGGATTTGAAGATTTTATTCTGGAGGACGAAGACGAAGATTTGTAGTACTATTATCTACTATATTATTCCACTACACCATTTAATTCCGCTCAATTAATTATTATTCTCTGGTATGTGTACTCTGATATGTATTGTATAAGTATAATCGAATATTTTGTAAACAGCTTCATGAACTGTATATTTGATTATTATATTTTATCCTTCTGCTGTGAGATTCTGTTTTGTATTTTGTTTTTCCTTTCTCTGATTTTCTTATTTACCCCATAACAATCTGCCCTTCTGTATGGTTTAAGTCTAATGTATGTGGTTTATCGTCGGTTTTAAATCGTGCGAAAAGGCTGGACGTTACAGGAAAAGCATGATTTTTCTTTGAACAGGAAAGAAGGAAGAGGGAGAACGGAGTTTTAATTTGGAAAGATAATTGTTTCGTACATTTCTTATTTTTGAACGAGATATTCATTTTTTTAGAGGACGCGTGTTCTACAAAGGCGAACACGTGTTTTAAAGTTCTCAATGTGTCAAAGCCTAGTATAGTGTTTGATTTTATTATTTATATTTAAAATTTAAATTCAAATTTAACTTGTCTCGATTATCACAACTCACAATCTCGATCTCCTATCGAGGCGTGCCGCTAGGAATTTATAACGTTAAACCCCTATTCCGAACACAACGGAAAAGGTTTCGAGTCCCACCTCGATCGTATGGAGAAGACAGTTTTTTGGACCCAGTTATTAAATTAAATTTTCGATTTAATTTCAACGCATTTACTTATTGTACGGCCAAATGATCACTCCATACACTACGAAAATTAAAATCCGATAATAATACATTATTACGGTCCAGTAGAACTGGTTTCGTCGAATTCCGAGACTGTGCCTCGGAAGGCTATTTTTAAATTCAATTTAAACAATAAAATTTTAAAACTGAACAAACTATCTAAAATTCAATTTTAAAGGTTCAATTACCTTCAGTATTATCAACATAAATTCCCAAGCCTTTGAAATATTTTCAACTAGCTAAAAAACACAAGATTCAACATTTTAACAAATTTTCAATTATTAAATTAAATAAATTTAATTTTCAAATAAATAGTGATATTTGAAATTCAAGTTAAACTAGCTTCCAAATATTTAAAATCAATTAAATATTTTAATTTCAAATATCTAGAAATTCCGAGTCGTCACATTCCTCCTCCCTAAAAGAATTTCGTCCATGAAAGTACTAGTTAAGAAGAATGGTCCACAACTTGTTCTCTATTTTCCCAAACAACTAGTTTTCAACACCTACCCAAAACCAAACAGTTTTTATCAACTTGCCATAACATATCTTTTTATTAAAGACCCGCTATCACTTCAACCAACTTTCCAAAACCTACCATAGTTTCCAAACACCATTATTTACTCCACTATTTAAATTTAAATTTAAAACCCAATTTAAATTATCAAAATTTTCTAAAAATTTCTAACTCCCTAAATTTCTAAGAATTTCGCCAGCGTCTCCTTTGCGCGGCTAGCTCGGCACAACTACAAAATGCCTCTATGGGCCCTCAAATTTCAAAAAGAAAACAAAAGGCCAAGCGGCTAGACCAGAAAATCATCAAATTTCATACAGAAACTTAAATACATATCTTTGCCAAGCAAATTTCAAAAAATCAAAAATCCCAATTCTCTTACACCTATATGATACTTAATAGTAATACCCAATCATAGCTTTCAAAATCATTTTATACATTTCTTTACAACAGTTTTCATATCTATATTATTCACATCCGTACGATGCACATATTTTATTCGTATGCAATACCCCATTCGATCGCTCACTCGATCACACTATTTCAATTTCGAACTAGTACCGTCCACCCGACTTCCTTAGGGGTTTTTGGGTTTGACCCGAAGTAAAGGTGATGAACAGTTTTTAAAATGTTTTAAAATCAATTTGTTTTGGAAATTTAAATTTAAATCTAGTTTAAACTTTCTTATTTAAACTACTCATTTATAATTGTTTTCTTTAACTATTGGTTAAGAAGTTTGAAATTTTGTTTACTTTAAATTTTGTAAAATTTAAAGTAATTTTAAAACTTAATTTAAAATGAAAGTTTAAGGTTTTTTTTATAAAAGCAAGTTTTAAAACACAAATTGAAATTAGTTTTTAAAGCTTCTACTTGATAATATTTTAAGTTATTTTAAAGGAAGTCATGTTTTGTTAAACTTCAATTTATCAAGTTAAATGATTATTTATTCTAAAACTTAATTAATGATTTAATTAAGTAAAGATTAATTATGAAGATAAAATGTTTTAAAAATGTTAACAGTAATTAAGGCATTAATGAGAAAATGTTTAATCTTAAGATAAATATGGTTTGATGTCTTGAGATTAATTAAGTTAATTAAGATATTAAGTATAATTAATTAATTTGATTAACTAATTATAAAGGAATAATTAAGTAATTAATTGAGAGTAATTAATTGATTCAATTAATAAATAATTAAGGGTTATAAATTAATTAAAGGTTAGTTAATTGTAATTAAAGATTATTAATTAAACATTATTAATTAATGATTAGAGATTAATTAATTGAGTAATTAAGCAATTAAGAATTAATTAATTAAGTAACTAGGATTGATTAATTAAGTAATTAGAGAGTAGTTAATTAAGTAATTAGAGATTAATTAACTAGTAATTAAGAAGTACTTAATTTGTAATTAAGTTTTGTTAATTAATAATTAGGTTTTATTAATTCATACTTAAAGGATGATTAATCTATAATTAAAGATTAATTAATTGATTAATCAATGGTAATTAAAGATTAATCAAGGGTAATTAAGGATTAATCAAATAGTAATTAAGGATTGATTAATTGGTGATTATGGATTGATTAATTAGTAATTAAGGCTGTTAATTAGTAATTAAGTTTTATTAATTAATAATTAGGAAATAGTTAATTAGTTAATTAATGATTAATTAATTGATTATAAGAGTAATTATGGATTAATTAATTTGTATAGAGAGATATTGATTAATAATTAAGGTTATTAATTAATTGTTAATGGATAATAAATCGGTTAAGTAAAGGTTAATTAATTGATTATAAAAGTAATTAAGGATTGATTACTTTGTATTGAAGGAGATTAATTAATAATAAAGGTTTATTAATTGATAAATAAAGGATAATTAATCTATGATTAGAGATTAATTAATTGATGGATAAGGTAATCAAGGAGTGATTAATTAATTAAGTGATTTTAATTAATTAATTATTGATTGAGCAGGATTAGGTGATAAATTCTTAAGTAATTAATTTAATTTAAATTAATTAAATTAATTAATATATGGATTAATAATTCCTACATGTGGATGATTGTTTGTATGGAATGTCTGAATTGGATGATATCTATTGGATGATATTCTGTGATATTCTATGGTATGATATTAGATATGTCAATGATAAATGTGTGATATTTATCTATGATGATGCTGTGTGAATTCAAGTATTGAGTTGAGTTGAAATGGATTGTTTAACCTTAAACAACTTGGCCTTTAAGATACGTTTGGATTTCGATGAGACCGGGATCGGGTATCAGATTTGTTTATCTGAAAACCACATCGATCCAAGTTAAACGTTAGGTCGTGCATTGAAGTGAAGATACGCTTGAAGACTCGAAGTGTAAGAACTATTTGTCGTTAAAACTCTGAGGTTGACTCCAATACGAGTATAATGGAGATAGTGCTTTCAGGTTCGAGATGGTGTTCCAGAGTGCAAGGGTTATTGTCGTTAACTCTGAGGGTGATTCCAAAATGAGTGTAACGAGATAATGCTTTCGGTTTCGTTCGAACCCGGAACGAACTTGTATGGATGGAATGCTTTCAGAACATCGTCAGGTGGACGATGAGCATTCTAAGATAGATGTGTTCTATAAAGGTAATCGTCGCCTTAGGTCTCAACAACCGGGAATGGCTAAAACAGGGGAGATGCAGCAAGGCTAAGTGAGTCACGCTCAAGTAGGATAACAGCTTCCCCTGTCTAGAGGTCCCTTTTTATTCGTTTGTGTGGGAAGCTGGTCTGCAGCCGACTGCGGGGTTGTCTTGTTCGGGACTGTTCAGTAAGGAATGGTTCCGGCCTTGTATTGTAGGGGATTTAGGGTGGATCCTTAGTACAGTGATCTAGGCCATATACTATGACCGGTGGTACCTCGGTAGCTCTGCCATTGATGGAAACTCATTATCCCTACGTGCCTTTACGGTTTTGATTGTATAACCCACTTTGTGGCTAGTATGCTGGAATTTAATCATGTAACAATTTCAGCTATTTCTTATTTATTTGAAAAACCTAGACCCTATTATAATATAACCAGATTTCCTATCAAATGTTTTGGTTAGCATAAGGTAAAAACTTACCCGTGTTTATGTGTGGGGAGTCTTACTTGATACCTTTGTTTTCAAATGATTTTAAAAGTTAAACAGTTTAACCGTTTACTCACACCAGACCCATGTATGACCCAGAGTTTTTTTTTTCTTAAACTCTTGGATACTCAAATTTTTACGAGTAGCCAAGTGATCAGGTTTTGCTTGACGAATATTGGATAGCATGGAGCAGGAGTCCAGACGTAGCTATATCTATCTATTTCCGCCGCGTTGAAGTCTTTGTCTATTGTATTGGAATGTAATGGATTAGATAGAACTTTGTAACTGTCTAGTGTGAAATGTTGATGTAATCTGTGTAACTCTGATGTATTGACTATGTAATATCTATGTGATACATTATATTTTGTTCCGTTTCCGCTGTAAAATTCTGATATTGTTGAGTTCTTTCTTTTATCTATTCTATTTCTACCTCTTTCTTTCTTATTGATGATGCGTCTTTCTGTGTAATGAAAAGCAGGTCGTCACACTTGGTACCTATAATTAAAGAGTCGTCACACTTGGTACCTATAATTAAAGACTAGTTAAGGGTTAATTAACCATAATTAAGGATTGATTAACTGGTAATTAAGAAGTACTTAATTTGTAATTAAGTTGTATTAATTGATAATTAAAGTGTATTAATTAACAGTTACATAATAATTAATTAGAGATGGTGTAACTAAATAATCTTGCTTATGGATGATTGGATGATAATTGGATGCTTTAGATTATGTGATATCTCTGATATGGGATATGTGTTGCTGTGTGATATGAGATGCTTTGTTGAATTGTGATGATATGGATTATCTATTTGTGATAATATGAATTATCTATCTGTGTGAATATAGATAATAAATTGAATTGTTTTAACTTAAACAACTTGGCCTTAAAAGACGATGTTTTGGATTTCGGTGGGACCGGGATCAGGATTACAAATTTGAAATTTTGAAAACCACATCGATCCAAATTAAACATTAGGTCATGAATCTCAAGTGAAGATGTAGATTCAGAGTGCACGGGCTATTGTCATTAACTCTGAGGGTGATTTCAAAATGAGTGTAATGAAATAGTGCCTTCGGTTTCGTTCGAACCCGGAACGAACTTGTATGGATTGAATGCTTTCAGAACATCGTCAAGGGGATGATGAGCATTCTAAGATAGATGTGTTCTCTAAAGGTAATCGTAGCCTCAAGCCTCATCAACCGGGAATGGCCAAAACAGAGGAGGTGCAGCAAGGCTAAGTGGGTCGTGCACAAGTAGGACGAGATTTTCCCCTGTCTAGGAGTCCCTTTTTATTCGGCTGTGTGGGCGGTTGTGAGCTCCAACCGCGGGGTTGTCTTATTCGAGACTATCCAGTAAGGGATGGTTCCGGCCTTGTGTTTCAGGGGATTGGGAGTAATCATCGGTACGTTGATCTAGGCTACGTACTGTGATGGGCGGTACCCTAGTAACCCTGCCATTGTATGGAATCCAATCTCCAATAAGTGATCGCGAACTTGATTGTATAACCTACTTTGTGGCTAGTATGCTGGAATTTAATAAATGTTACAATTTCAGCTATATGAATATTTATGTGAAAACCCTAGACCCTATTTTAATATAACCAGATTTTCTATCAAATGTTTGGTTAGCGTAAGTGTAACAACCCGGTATTTCGCATCAATTGATAATCGACATTAAACGACTAATATTATTGCTAATTGCTAATTGAAGTTTTGATTTTTTAAAATTAAGTTAAAATTCTTTTATAAATTGTTAAAAAGATTTGTGGGCTTTAAAATAATCGTTTGATTTTGTCAATTTATCTTGCTCAGTCAGTCGATGTTGCTTGGATGCTAGAGATTGATTCGGGCTTTCAATCGAACCTTGGTCCAATAACCCTCTTTCCTCTATCTTTATTACTTCGGCCCATTCCCTTTTCAAGTGGATTCAACCCGTCCCCCTCTCTTTATTGATCATTCGGAAAACACTAAACAAAATAACGAAAAGAAAAGAAAATGGTGGCTCGTTTTCGTTCGTTCGTCTGCACAAATTAGGGCTTCTGCCGATTTCATTCGCTCGTCTTCGTGATGCCACAGCGTCGACTCCGCCAAGTGTCGTTGCTCACGGCTGCCACGTCGAAGAAGGTGAGTGATTTCATTTTCACTCACATCTAATTCGACTTAGTAATATGGTTTCGTCGTTGGTGATTTCTGTCTTGTTTTGACTTGATTTGATTTCCAGTTTACTAGGTTTACACGGTTTTGAATTTGTGACTTTGATCAACTTGATTTTTTGGATGTCCAATTGTGTTTCGATGTTGATGATTTTGGTCTCAGTTTAATTTTGATAAAAAGGACTGCTTTGATTTTGTTTACCCCTGTATACTACGGCTCTGACCATCCTTGTGTTCATCCTTGAGCAACTTTGTGTATTTCTCTGATCTTTTGTTCATGCTGCAACTATGTTATTCACTGTGCTCATTATAGTCAAGGTCATTTGTTGTTGTCTGGTAGCATTGCTGCATCACTGTAATTAGTTCATGTAGGTCTGCATTCACTTGCTGCTGTGTTGGATAGATGGTTTTCTTCTTTGGTTGTCTGCACCTTGATATTTTGTAGTTTTATTCATTCTTGTAGCCTTGTTCCTGTCCACTGTTGCTTTATGTTGCACCTGTAGTTGTTGATGCTTCTGTACACTTGCATGAGTCCCTTGTAACTGTTGTTCGTGTTGTTCGGTCCAGTTGACTTCGACTTTGTTTATGATTGCTTGCTTTGGCTTCATTGCATCCTCATTTACCTGCACATATGAGCTTAGTTCACTGGCCCTGTTTTATTGAGTAGATATGTATGCGTGTACCTATATGCATTAATGTACATTTGTGTTAAAATGTTAATCCTGGTTTCTTGCTGTTGACCTTCTCGTGACTGCAATCTTGTTGCAGTCCTACCTTGTATTTGCAGTGCCTTATTGTCACTGTCTTGATTTGGTTTCTTGATGTATTGATTTTAGTTGCTTCTGATTTTACTGAATTTTGATAGTCTCGACTAATTTGCTTCGAGACAGTTTTTGTTGCATTGTGATCTTGTGGTGGCTGTAGTTTTTAGTTGCAGTTTGCCCTTGTATCCTTGTGGCCTTCATTGCACTGTCCATTGAACTTCAAGTCATGTAGTTCATGTGTAGTTGTATATTTGGTTTATGATACATGCACTTGAGTTGAATCTGGTATTCGGGTTTGATCTTGCGTTCATTTGTGAACTTTCATTGTGTACATACGTGCACATTGTCCATGCCTGTCTACTTTGACCATTGAGGCCGCGACATTGATATTTGAACCTTCATTGACTTTGGTTCGTTGATCTTTTGTGTACATCATCACTGTTGTGGTGAGGCAGTGCACGCAAGCGTGAACTGCAGCCACACGGTATTGATTTTATTGGTATTTCTTTTGCTTTTGATGCGTTGATCTTTTGTGTAATGCATGTTGTAGTGACGAGGCCGTACACGCGTGCGTGTACTGGAGCCCTACTCGAGTTGACATTTTAATTGATGTTTTCAATTACTAGATTGTTTTCTTTGTCCAATTCAATATTTAGAAATTATCTTTGATTTGATTTGATTCGATCATTTTGTTGTTGTCTAATTAGCTACTTGATAATTAGATTACGAGTCTCTAATTTATTCAATAATTAGATTTTGTTGTTAATTGCCAATTAGGCAATTTTGATGTTTTCTAAATTATCTTCATTGATATTCTTTTCACTTATCCTTGTTGATGTTTTGAATCTGCTGATTTGTGGTCTAACACCATTATGTGTTATATTTACCGTTATCCGATTTCTTTATTTAAGAATCGGATAGGTAAATTTATTGTGACTATCGTCTATTTGATATTTGTTTATTATTGCTTCTATGGATTTAATAACTGAGTTTAAATTAGACCGACCCGTGTATTATTTTCTTTTGAATTTAATACTCGGGTCAAACCCGAGTTATTTCAGGTTGTAGATATCTTGCTTTGGGTTGCTGTTTGAGCTATGAAGTCTTTTCATACTTTTTGGAGTAGTCGTTGTCTTAGTATAGGATGTTGCATGTTCATGTATATTATTTACGATAACGTACTTGTATATGTAACTTCCAGAGTCGACAGTTGTAGTTGTATCATATGTATTGTGTCACATGTATTGTAACTGGCATCAGTTATTGTATATATGAGACTTTTCGTTTTATCTGTGTTCCGCATTTATATTATCTGTGTTATTATTATATTTACTGTCCTAAACTATTATGAACCATCGTAGTTCGTTTTATACTGGAATTGGGGTATGTCGATGGGAGTATATAAATCAGAGATTAAAAATGAAAGAATATATATATATACCACTCTTATCGAGATAACCAATACTAGTGTAAGGCCAAACTACGGATGGCCGCTCCTCAACAGCCTTATTCTTCGCGCTAGTTGACAACATTACACCGTAGTGTTCTTGGCTAGCGTGGGTATGGAGGTGAGGCGTCACAGATTGGTATCAAAGCCTGGGGTTTATGGACATAATATAAAACATAACTTAGATGGAATGTGTGTTACAACTATTTGTCGATGTTTTATATCTCATATTTGTATATGATTATCTTTGATTGTTAGGTATGAATTCCTAACGTTTATTCATGTGCATTTGATTTTGATTTTGTGAAAGTATTTTGGCTTCGGCCTCCGTTTGCTTTGCGAACATAAGTTGGGTTTTTGATGATGAGGATTTTGTTCTTGTGTTTTCGGCTTTGTATTGATTTAGCCGATGCTGATTTTATTCGAATTTGGCCAATTAAAGTTATTTTGACGTCTGGACTTTATTCCACTTTTGTGCTATGCTATGGGTGTCATTGTGTACCTGTTACACTGTGATGAAAAATAGCTCGACCGGTTGCAAATTGAGTGATTTTTATTTTCACTCATATCTAGTTCGAATCTCGGCGATTTTGAACTTGATATTTTGTGTTTTCCTTGGCTTGATTTCCATTTGACTTCGGTCACTTTGTTTTTGTGAAATTGTTAATTCCTTGATTTCCAAGACTCTGACTTTGTTTGCCGTTGAATTCTTTGATGATGATGTTGATTCGTTTTGTACTCGACTGTGGCCATTAATTGTTGACTTCGACATTGACTTGATTTTTATTTTTGTTGAGGTCATTTATGCATTTATGCTTGTTTTGCTTTGTTTTTCCAATTGTTAATCGATTCTTCTTTTCCGATTAGTTGTTATCACCTTTGTCGACTTTGATAACTTCTATTTCTGGAATTTTCGAGTATTTCTACTTTGATGGATTTGGAATCGAATTCTTTGGATTTTATTCACGTCTTCGAATGTGAATTTTAGTGAATTGATTTGGTTTCCAAATTTAATCGATTCTTGTTAATTTCCCGATTTGTTGCTATCATTTATTAGCAACTTTGATGACATTTTCTTCGGGATTTTTGTGAACGTACTTTTTGAAGGATTCGATATCGATTTCTTTGGATTCTATTCACCTCTTTGTATGTGAATTCTTGTGATTGATTGTTTCTACAATCATTTTTGTGATTTGCCACTTTAAAAATATAAAGGTTTTCTATGCTAGTAGTAAATATCAAAACCCTTTTCTCCAAACGATTTCAAAACTATTTTACTATAAAGCTCTTTTCCTAAGCTGTTTTCCAATCTATTAGTATATACAAACCTTTACCTCACTCGTATGAGAAATTGAATTAAACGGCTTAGTAAAATAAGTGGTATGAAACGCTTGCGTTTGCTTTGTCGGTTAATTCTTGGACTTGTTCGATTGAATCTTTTGTGACAATTTTCTAGTGAAGATTTACAGTTTGTTCGTAAATATTTAAGTTAAGCAAGTTTTTATGGGACATGAAGCTAAACTTTTATATTTACTAACTTAGTGTAATTGACACTTCTTTATGATCATGACGATCGTTTTTGTGATTTAAACTAGCAACTGTGCGATGTCTCTTTGTCTGCGAGGGAGACTAGACCCCGCTCTTGTGATGTTTCGCCATCACATTTGTGTGATGTTTCGCCATCACATATGTGGGGTTGCGTCCCATGGTCTTCGGACCATTCGTGTGTCAAAATTTAATGGTTGGCCACCATGAGATAGCGTCTCGTTTTGTGATACCGGTTGGTGAGTTTTCATGCTCCCATTTTGTGATAGGCCTTCCCCTTTTTATGATTCAGACTAGCAATTGTGCGACATCTCTTTGTTTGCAAGGTTAGACTAGACCTCATGGGTGTGATTCCACTCACACATACCTTTTTGTTGCGAGGTTAGGCTAGACACCATTTGTATGATTCCACTCACACATACCTTTTTTCTTTTTGGTTAGCCTAGACACCATTTGTGTGATTCCGCTCACACATACCTTTTTGTTTGCGAGGTTAGGCTAGACACCATTTTTGTGATTCCACTCACACATACCTTTTTTCTTTTTGGTTAGCCTAGACACCATTTGTGTGATTCCGCTCACACATACCTTTTTGTTTGCGAAGTTAGGCTAGACACCATTTGTGTGATTCCACTCACACATACCTTTTTGCTTTTTGGTTAGCCTAGACCTCATCTGGGTGATTCCGACTCACCCATATGGTGTAGCTCCCCATGGTCTTCGGACCGTCATGTGATTGGCCTCTTTCCCTCTTTGTGTTTTCAAGATTTCTTGTGTAGATTTCTAGAATTTGTGTTTTCTGGATTTCTTGTGTAGATTTCTAGAATTTGTGTTTTCTGGATTTCTTGTGTAGACTTCTAGAATTTGCGTTTTCTGGATATCTTGTGATGATTTCTAGAATTTGTGCTTCACCAATTTTCATGATTTCTATTGATAAGTTTTATCAATTTTTGTGCATTGGTGAATTCGTGTGTCATTGACTTGTTATGAATACAAGTTTAGGGTATGATACCCCTTTCTATCTTTGAGAAGATTCTTGTGACATTTTTGATGAATCAACATTCACTGGTATTATATTTTGATACCAATTATTTTGATGAGATTTTGACGTATTAACTTCAGTAACCGTCAATTTTAAAATGGATTTTCAAGCGGTTATCCTGCGATGCTGATTTTGTTGTCCGTTTTTACGGTATTTTGAGAAGTGCAATTTCCTTGTTGAAGTTGCTACTGATGTTGATGTTTTAATCACGTGTTTTAAAATTATTTCAAAATAAAAATAAAAATTGTTTTCAAAATTTTTACGGTTTACGCTTTCAAAAGAACGAGGAAGCGACTTAAACGTTTCAACAAAATCGAGGACCATGACCCCTTTCTTTTACTGATTCGCTTAATACCGGACTTGTCCGTTTGAGAACGTAAAATGTTATTTTTAGAATATACAATTTTGCACTTTCAAGGAAATGATGAAGTGAATTAAATGATTTAGTAAAACTCGTGGTTATGGGACATGTGCGTTTGCTATTTCGATTAATTCCGGACTCGTTAATTGAAATATTTGAGATTTCTGATTATCGTTTTTGATAATCGGATGTTTATGATTTCTGATTATCGTTTTTGATAATCAGATATTTGTTGTTTCTGATTATCGCTTGTGATAATTAGATATTTGAGATTTGATTATCATTTGTGATAATTAAATATTTGTGATTTAAGATTTGATTATCAATTGTGATAATTAAATATTCGTTGATTTGTGATTTCTGATTATCGTTTTTTGATAATCAGATATTTGTTATTTCTGATTATCGCTTGTTGGAATTATATATTTGAGATTTCATTATCGTTTTTGATAATTAAATATTTGTTGAATTGAGATTTGATTATCATTTGTGATAATTAAATATTTGTGATTTAAGATTTGATTATCGTTTTTGATAATTAAATATTTGTTGTTTTCGATTATCGTATTTGATAATTGGATATTTGTTGATTTGAGATTTCTAATTATCGTTTTTGGTAATTAGATATTTGCAATTTTGTGATTTGTGATTTTTGTTCTTCTAATTATCTTTGTTGATAATTAGATTTTGCTGTCTTCTAATTATCGTATCGATAATTAGATATTGCTGTTTTGTGATTTCTGTATTCTGATTATCTATTTGATAATTAAATTTTGTAGAGAATTTGTGAATTTCGTTTATGAAATTAAAAGATTTCTTTGGTGTTTATATTGTACTACGCTGGTGTACCGGCTCAATTTTCTGCTATTTATGACGTTTTCCACGTTTTCCAATTACGGAAATGCCTTAGGGATTTCCGATTTTTATTCTTGAGCCCAGTGTTATTGATGAAATGGAAGTTTTGCCCATTTGACTTTTGAGCAACCTTCTATTCACATCATTGCTTCGGGGGTGTACCACCTTCGAAATAAATATGTTTTTCTTGCGGAAGTTCAATGGTTCTCAAATCCTAAGGATTGCACTTAGGAATCCTGAGAATCATCGAGCAAACACGTTCAGGCTTACTCTTTCATGCTCTTTATGGTGAACTTCCTATTTCAAATTTCTTCATTTTGTGATGATATGCTTTTATGGTCGTTATTTTTTGTCCATTTATTCCTTATGATTGCGAGGACGCAATTTCTTTAAGGAGGGAAGTCTGTAACAACCCGGTATTTCGCATCAATTGATAATCGACATTAAACGATTAATATTGTTGCTAATTGCTAATTGAAGTTTTTATTTTTTAAAATTAAGTTAAAATTCTATTATAAATTTTTAAAAAGATTTGTGGGCTTTAAAATAATCGTTTGATTTTGTCAATTTATCTTGCTCAGTCAGTCGATGTTGCTTGGATGCTAGAGATTGATTCGGGCTTTCAATCGAACCTTGGTCCAATAACCCTCTTTCCTCTATCTTTATTACTTCGGCCCATTCCCTTTTCAAGTGTATTCAACCCTTCCCCCTCTCTTTATTGATCATTCGAAAAACCCTAAACAAAATAACGAAAAGAAAAGAAAATGGTGGCTCATTTTCGTTCGTTCGTATTCACAAATTAGGGCTTCTGCCGATTTCATTCGCTCGTCTTCGTGATGCCACAGCATCGACTCCGCCAAGTGTCGTTGCTCACGGCTGCCACGTCGAAGAAGGTGAGTGATTTCATTTTCACTCACATCTAATTTGACTTAGTAATATGGTTTCGTCGTTGGTGATTTCTGTCTCGTTTTGACTTGATTTGATTTCCAGTTTACTTGGTTTACACGGTTTTGAATTTGTGACTTTGATCAACTTGATTTTTCGGCTGTTCAATTGTGTTTCGATGTTGATGATTTTGGTCTCAGTTTAATTTCGATAAAAAGGACTGCTTTGATTTTTTTTTACCCCTGTATACTACGGCTCTGACCATCCTTGTGTTCATCCCTGAGCAACTTTGTGTATTTCTCTGATCTTTTGTTCATGCTGCAACTATGCTATTCACTGTGCTCAATATAATCAAGGTCATTTGTTGTTGTCTGGTAGCATTGCTGCATCACTGTAATTAGTTCATGTAGGTCTGCATTCACTTGCTGCTGTGTTGACTTGATGGTTTTCTTCTTTGGTTGTCTACACCTTGATATTTTGTAGTTTTATTCATTCTTGTAGCCTTGTTCCTGTCCACTGTTGCTTTATGTTGCACCTGTAGTTGTTGATGCTTCTTTAAACTGGCCTGAGTCCCTTGTAACTGTTGTTACATGTTGTTCGGTCCAGTTGACTTCGACTTTGTTTATGATTGCTTGCTTTGGCTTCATTGCATCCTCATTTACCTGCACATATGAGCTTAGTTCACTGGCCCCGTTTTATTGAGTAGATATGTATGCGTGTACCTATATGCATACATGTACATTTGTGTTAAAATGTTAATCCTGGTTGCTTGCTGTTGACCTTCTCGTGACTGCAATCTTGTTGCAGTCCTGCCTTGTATTTGCAGTGCCTTATTGTCACCATCTTGATTTGGTTTCTTGATGTATTGATTTTAGCTTGCTTTTGATTTTACTGAATTTTGACAGTCTCGACTAATTTGCTTCGAGACAGTTTTTGTTGCATTGTGATCTTGTGGTGGCTGTAGTTTTTAGTTGCAGTTTGCCCTTGTATCCTTGTGGCCTTCATTGCACTGTCCACTGAACTTCAAGTCTTGTAGTTCATGTGTAGTTGTATATTTGGTTTATGATATATGTACTTGAGTT
Source organism: Allium cepa (assembly GCA_030765085.1). NCBI lineage: Eukaryota > Viridiplantae > Streptophyta > Magnoliopsida > Asparagales > Amaryllidaceae > Allium > Allium cepa. The sequence continues at coordinate 175,536,514 of CM060932.1, forward strand.
GAATCCGGTATTCGGGTTTGACCTTGCGTTTGTTTGTGAACTTTCATTGTGTACATACATGCACATTGTCCATGCCTGTCTACTTTGACCATTGAAGTCGTGGCATTGATATTTGAACCTTCATTGACTTTAGTTCATTGATCTTTTGTGTACATCATTACTTTTGTGGCGAGGCAGTGCACGCAAGCGTGAACTGCAGCCACACGGTATTGATTTTATTGGTATTTCTTTTGCTTTTGATGCGTTGATCTTTTGTGTACATGTTGTAGTGGCGAGGCCGTACACGCGTGCGTGTACTGCAGCCCTACCCGAGTTGACATTTTAATTGGTGTTTTCAATTACTAGATTGTTTTCTTTGTCCAATTCAATATTTAGAAATTGTCTTTGATTTGATTTGATTCGATCATTTTGTTGTTGTCTAATTATCTACTTGATAATTAGATTATGAGTTTCTAATTATTTATTCAATAATTAGATTTTGTTGTTAGTTGCCAATTAGGCAATTTTGATGTTTTCTAAATTATCTTCATTGATATTTTTTTCACTTATCCTTGTTGATGATTTGAATCTGGTGACTTTTGGTCTAACACCGTTATGTGTTATATTTACCGTTATCCGATTTCTTTATTTAAGAATCGGATAGGTAAATTTATTGTGACTATCGTCCATTTGATATTTGTTTATTATTGCTTCTATGCATTTAATAACTGAGTTTGAATTAGACTGACCCGTGTATTATTTTCTTTTGAATTTAATGCTCGGGTCAGACCCGATTTATTTCAGGTTGTAGATATCTTGCTTTGGGTTGCTGTTTGAGCTATAAAGTCTTTTCATACTTTTTGCAGTGGTCGTTGTCTTAGTATAGGATGTTCTATATTCATGTATATTATTTACGATAATGTACTTGTATATGTAACTTCCAGAGTCGACAGTTGTAGTTGTATCATATGTATTGTATCATATGTATTGCAACTGACATCATTTATTGTATATATGAGACTTTCCGTTTTATCTGTTTTCCGCATTTATATTATCTGTGTTATTATTATATTTACTGTCGTAAACTATTATGAACCATCGTAGTTCGTTTTATACTAGAATTGGGGTATGTCGATGGGAGTAAATAAATCAGAGATTAAAAATGAAAGAATATATATATATACCACTCCTATCGAGATAACCAATACTAGTGTAAGGCCAAACTACGGATGGCTGCTCCTTAACAGCCTTATTCTCCGCGCTAGTTGACAACATTACACCGTAGTATTCTTGGCTAGCGTGCGTATAGAGGTGGGGCATCACAGTAAGGTAAAAACATACCCATGTTTATGTGTGGGAAGTCTTACGTGATACCTTTTATTTCAAATGATTTTCAAAGTTAAACAACATCAACCCGTTTACTCACACCAGACCCATGTCTGACCCGGAGTTTATTTCTGTTTTATTAAACTCTTGGGTACTCAAATTTTTATAAGTAGCAAAGGGATTCAGGTTAGCTTTGATGAATTCTGGAGGAGATATGGAGTATGAGTCTTCAGTATTTGTAGATATATAGTGGTTCCACTATGATGATCTCTGTGTTGTATCTTGAGTTTCATGATAGATAGTAACTGTCTTGTATGTGATGTATAAGATGTGTAACTCTGATAGATGTTATATATTATGTAATACTTATGTGATTAGTACAATTTATTTGTTCCACTGGGAGATTCAGATGTTGTTTAGTTCTTTCTTTTCTATCTTTTCTCTTTTCTATCCCTTTCTTTCTTATTGATGATGCGTCTTTATGTGGGATGAAAGGCGGGTCTGCTTTAAACAATTTAATTCAATTCAATTTAATTCAATACTTGAATGCACACAGCATTTACACAGATAAATAACAATATCACATCACAAAATATCACAGCATATCATCCAATAGATATCCTCCAATTCATACATTCTACAAATAATCATCCATAAGCATTATTATCGGATCCAATGGAACTGGTTTCGTCGAATTCCGAGACTGTGCCCCAGAAGGCTATTTTTAAATTCAATTTAAACAATAAAATTTCAAAACTGGACAGACTATCTAAAATTCAATTTTAAAGGTTCTATTACCTTCAGTATTATCAATATAAATTTCCCAAGCCTTTGAAATATTTTCAACTAGCTAAAAAACACAAGATTCAACATTTTAACAAATTTTCAATTATTAAATTAAATAAATTTAATTTCCAAATAAATAGTGATATTTGAAATTCAAGTTGAACTAACTTCCAAATATTTAAAATCAATTAAATATTTTAATTTCAAATATCCAGAAATTCCGGGTCGTCACATTATCAGAGCTAAAGGTTGAGTAAGAGCTTTTTCTTTGGAGTATAACACATTAAGTGACCCATTAGAGATAGGGTGAAGTATACCCTAGAATGAGTATATCCCTAAGATATCAATCCGTATGCCTCAGTAAGTTCTCTTACTATTCACTGATAGTAAGTACGAGTGCGAGAAGAGGACGAGATAGGGGACAGGGAAGTACCACTTCATATGGTCAATGCCATGTATAATAAGGAAACAACTCTTCTCAATCTCCTTTAGTCCAGTTTCATAAAACGATTTCGGCTGAAACCAAAGTTTAGAATTTTGTTGTGATTTCTTGTAAAGATCAAAGTCCGAAGAGGGACAAGCTAGTGAATACTTTGGGATATTCCAACCTAAATTGAGTATCCATCATATGTTCTTTTGGGTCTAAATATGTTCTACAATGGTTAGTTGCCCTTCGGACTAACCAGTGCCCCTGCATATTTCGTAGACTGACGACCCGAGTATCTTATGAAATATTGAATGAGTTCGTTCTCATAATTTATCGATGATATACTGATTTGGTAAGCCAAATGCAGAATAAATATTTAGCTTGATCTGATAAAACATTCTCCATCCGTTCCTTTGTTGTCTCCCTGTCTTGCAAATTTCAAGGACGAAATTTTCTTAAGGGGCGAATCTACAACGATCCCAATTTTGAGTCAGATTTAAATTGATGATTAAAGTAAAATTTTGAAATTAAATTGATTTTTTCCAAATTTATAAAGATATATCTTTTTTATTTATTTATATTTATGAATTTATTTTAAATTTAATCTTGGAATTGAAATTCAAATTAAAAATCTTATAAAATATTGGATTTAAAAACATTATATTTTCAATTAATAAAGATTTGTTTTCCAAATTACATTAAAAATAGACATTTTGAATTGGAAGTTATATTTTGAAATTAATATAATAATTTTTGAATTGTTATTTGAAAGTTATAAAAGTATAAAATATAAATAATAGAAATTGATAAATATAAAACATATGTTAATATAAAAAAGAATGTTTTGTAAATACATAAAAGTATAAATGAGAAAATCATAAAACATAATTTATAAATAAATCTAAGTCAAGGGTTTAAAGCATAATTTGTAAATTAAATCAAGTAAGGGTTTAAACATAACTTTAATTAAAGTAACAAGTGTATAAAAATTAGAACATGCATTTCCAAGTGTAGGCTTAATATAATTGTAATTAACAAGTGTCATGTTTTATCCTATTTTTAAATAATAAATAAAAATAAAATCAAGATTTTATATACATCAATACCCTATCCTATCTCATTTCTTTGATAATATCAAAGATTAAAATCTGGTAACAAAGGAAATGATTCAAACCAGAAAAGCACAAACTTGAAAACCAGAAACTAAACAAACATCTGATTCAACTTCCACTTCTTAAAATTCTTTAGTTAAGTAAAGATTAAACTCAAAAGAAGGCAATTAAATAAACAATTTTCAAACCAGAACCTGTTTTTAAGTTCAATCTGAAGCAAAACAAAGTTTCTGATCATAACACAAACCAGAAAAACAAAACCTGAAAGCTTTGAAACTGGAACAAAGCAAATCTAGAAAGCAAGATCAGTTTCAGATTCAAATACAACTCAATGCGAATCAGGCATGCAAGATCAGATCAACTTAGTTTCAAAGTTTAAAACCAAATATCATTCAGGCTTTCTTCTCTGCTTCTCTATTTTACCCAGGTGAGCAAACTACTACCCAAAGTATCTTAGCCTGATTTATAACCTGATATTTATGATTAATGCTTGATGTGAAGTGATTGCATGGATGTGATTATGTTTGTGGATATATATATATATATATATATATATATATGCAAATTTTTTGGCATGAATGTCTGTATATGTTTATATGCATATATCTCTGCTAGTAACAGGTTATCAAAATTTAAGAAAAAAATCCATATCTCCTTGTTTAAACCAATTCAAGTAATGAATCCTGAAGAGAAAATGTTTTTAACATCATAGAGTTATTTTTAAAAATAATTCCAAGTAAAAATATTAAATAAATATTGTGAAAATGGAAATTTACAACAAAGTCATTATAAGATCTGATTACCCAATCGTGTTCGTATAACAAAATGGTGATTTTAGATAAAAGTATTGTGATTTTTAAGCAAGTAAATGTCGATAAATTCCGAGATGAACGGGAATCGTGTTTGGGTAATTTTCTGATGATCGACGATGAATTGATCATCATGATCATCACTGGGGATAGCTTATGGATAGAGGGTTTTAGGAAAAATAGTGATGGAATTTTTAGAGGGTCGAGGCGACCGATCATCGATAAATTAGGGTTTAGAAGCTCGTTTTGGTCAACGAGGTCTGAGAAGGTATTTCGCCATCGATGATGATCAATAGGCAACCAGTATAGGGGGATAGGAGCTGGAGGAGGAGATGAGTCTACGGTGTGGTCGACGTTGTTGATGGTGGCTTAGATTGTTGTCGGCGATCGGTTTTGCTGACCTGGGTTTGGGTTCTAATTTGATCGAGAAGCTCGTTTTCAATCTGTGATGAAATCGTTGAATCTGGGTGCTCGGAAGGCTCATGGGTGTCATTGGCGATGTGTTGGAGCCATCGAAGTTGATCGGAGCGACGTGGAATCGTCGTGCACGTGCACTGTGCATATCTGATGCCTGGGTTTGTGAAGATTTAGGGAAGAAGGCTTGTTCCTGGGCTTTGCCTCCGGAATGAGATGGTATTGACTCGGAGCTGTGTGGATTGCGAATTACTCGAGAGATGATCGGGACTTTTGCTGGGTTTACTCGAGTCTTTCTTGGGTTGTATTTTGTTATAGTAACCAGATTTCAAAATTTTAAAGGAAGTATGCAGATTTATGAAGAGTAAAGGTTTCTAACAATTTTAAAAGTTTTAAATAGTTTAGTTTTTAAAAAGAAATGTTTAGTTAAGTTCAAAGTGTGTTGTAGATAAATATGTTTATAAAGTAAATTATTTAACAAGTTTTAATTATGTATAATAAACCCAATTTTCAAAGTATTATCAAGTTGAAATCAATATAAATGTTTAAATCAATTTTAAATAAGCAAAGAGAATGATCAAGTTTTTAAAGGTTAAATGAAAGTTTCAAAGTATGTATCAATATTTCAAGTTTTCAATATAAAAGTTAAGTGATTTAAAAAAAAATTGTTTTAAAATAATTATATCTTGGATTAATTTTGGTAAATTAATTTCTAAGTGTTTTAAAATATGATTTAATAAGGTTATTAGGATATAATTGAAGTAAGGGTATTTAACCTTAATGATCAAAGATTCTAAAATGATTTTATGTATGAATTAATTGTTTCCAAGTATTTAATTTAATGACAAATAAGTGATTAATTAACGCAGATGTTTATCTTAATTTATTATGGTCTTTTAACTAAATAATTTGTATAATTACTTAATTAACTAAGATGGTCAATGTAATTTAATTAAGAAAATTAATTGGTTTATTAAGGATAGTTAATTACTTGATTAATTAAGGGTAATTAATCTAAATAATTAAAGGAAATTAATTAAGGAGTAATTAATTAGTGAAAGTAATTTAGGGTAATTAATTACTTAAAAATAATTACTTAATTAAAAGTAATTAATTAATAATTAAAGTTGATTGATCGAGTAATTAAAGAATAATTAATTAAAGGCTAATTAATTAATGTGATTGATTAGTTAAGGTAATTAATTTGAGAATAATTGTTATTAAAAATTAATTAACTAATGAAAATTATTAAGGATAATCACTTATTGTAAATAATTAAGAATAATTAATTAAATGGTAACTAATTAAAGGTTAATTAATTAGTAAAAGTAATTAAGTGATAAATAATTAATTAAGAATAATTAATTAAAGAATAATTAAATAATTAAAGGTTAATGATTAAAGGTTGTTTTATTTATTAATTAAGGTTGATTAATAAATGTTTAAAGGTTAATAATTAATAAATGTTTAAAGGTTAATCAAATTATTATTAAAGGTTAATTAATTAAAAATAATTTGTAATTAATTAATGTTAATTAACCTGGATTAGTGATAAATCTGGTTTCAATAAATCAGATGATTAATTAACTTCACTTATGGATATTTGGATTCTATTGAATGTTTGAATTGATTGACATCCCTTACGTGTGATGCTTTGTGATATGAATTATTTTGATTCAAGCTGTGATGAATGTAATTTAATTATCTGTGATGAATGTAATTATTTATATGTGAATTTGTGAATAAAGATAAGAGTTATAGGATTATACCGCTTATCGATATTGTTGTGCTTGAATTTATGATAATTGATGATGTTGCACTATTGTGTAAAACCTCTGGACTACACCATACACATATAAATATGGATCTCACGGGAAATCGATTAATTCACAGATATTTTGAATTTTTTTTTTTAAAGTTGAATTTTGAATTCAAATGGTTTTAGAAAAGGAATTGAATTGAATATGGGAAGCTTTTGGAAAGAAATTTTAAAGTTGAAATCTAGTTTGAATATATATCCGATTTAAGTTTTGAAATTGTTTTAGGAAACTATGGTTTGAAAAGTGGTAATACAAGTTATATAATATATATGGTTTTCAAACCATCTTTAAAGTATTTTAAACGTATTATTTTGGGAATTTAAAATTAACCCAAGTTTATACTTTAAAGACTATAACTTGTGCATATTTGATCGGATTTGTCCGAAACGAATAGTATTTGTTTTCAAATGATAATAGCTTTCAAATAAAGAGAGGACTTTGTGTCATAAACTTGGGTTAATTGCAATTAATGTAAGTGAAATCTTTCAAGTAAAAGGAAAGAGAGGACTTGCAATCTGACGAACTAATAACAGTAAAAGGAAGGAAGGTCATTGCTTCAACATGGATTAAAAGACATCATTAAATTGGTAATTTTAATTCATATTACAGTAACTAAATTATATTCTATAATCCTATAATGTGCAATTTCATATCTGTTTAAATATATTCCTACAATATGTTTAGTTAGGAGAGATTTTATAAGTAAATGTAGTTATCACAAATCAGTTTGGTTATGTGCATAATTTGTTCATTATATTATTTGATTTATGCATAGATAAATGTTGTTTACTATACAAAATCAATTTTTGTCATAAATAATTGCTTTATATATATTTATTAATATATATATATATATATATATATATTAGTGTATATTTCTCTCTCATAATAGCATATATGCATATATAAGATATATATGTATATATGATTAAAAAAATTTAGGACACTTCTTTATATATAATATGAATTTACAAATTCAAAAATTAATTATCATATATACATTCATATTTTTAAATTAAAATTTATTGAATTTTGAATTTTTTATTATATATAAAGTAATTATTACGTTAAAAATTCAATTTTGTATTATTTTTTAAAATATTATTCCATTCAAGAAATATCAAAAAAATTTAGGAATTTTCTAATGAAGTTTATTATTTTAAATAATTATATTATTTGGAAAAAATGTTTATGATTAATTAAATGTAATAATTTAATTGAAAAATTCTTCACAATTTTTTGCAACCTTTCATTCATGATCTTAGAATTTCTAAAATTTTGAAATTTGAATTTTTAATAATATATTTTTATATTAAATAATTATTGCCGAAATCAATGTATTTATTTTTAATAATAATATTTCAACTTTGAAAAATCTTTAGATTTTTTCTAAGCTCTATTTAATGATCCTAGATTTTTGAAAATTGTAAAATTTGAATTTTCATCAGTAGATTGTTTTATGTTAATTATCTATGGATGAAAACATTATTTTATTCATAATATATACAAATTAAAATACTAAAATTATTATGTTTGCAAAACTAAGTTAAATTTGAATTATAAATAATTTTTAATAGTTGTTCTCTCTCTTTCTATATATATATATATATATTTATCTATATATAAATGTTTTATGTTCATATATTATATATAATAAATTTATACATACGTGTGTGTGTTTGTGTGTCTATATATGTATATATATTATGTAACACGTATACATGCACATATTTGGACAATATTCATGACATACAAAATGAGCTAGTTATCTATTGCGTTGTAAATCCCAACATCTATATATGTGCATATTATATATTTCACCGATTATTATGTTACACATGCATTCATACATATGTATATAATGCATTTATGTATAAAGTAAATCAAATAAAATTAATTTCATATCTTACTATATTTGAATTTAAATAAAATTAATGATTTTATTTAAGTAAAATTTAGAAATGTTCTAATTCAGTTAGACTTCATAGGCCCAATAAAGATCCAATATGATAAAAATTTTGAAATTCACCCATAACTTCCGTTGCGGGCTGGTCCAGTTCTAACAGAAACATATGTTTCTATTATTACGTCTATTAATTACGATTAGTGTTCTCTTTCCTTTTATTTGAAAGATTTCACTTACATTAATTGCAATTAGTCCTAAAGTTAAATTTTAAAAGAGAAATGAGACAATTCAATTCCTGTTGATAGTACTTTAATGTATTTATGGAATTATTGTATACAAACCAAAAGTTATTAATTTTTTATTAATAATTGATTTCTTACACCTGTAACAATCTTTCAGCTACTAAACATTTCAAATGAATAAACATATGATTTCTTCTTTAATAAAGAAAATTTTATTATTCTTTATTAACATTTATTATTCCAACCAAATGGAAATTTACATTCAAAAATTTATCAATTTCATTCAACCAATATCATTAAATACACATTATCCTATGTTATTATTCTTACCTTATTGCAAACATATGTCATTAATAGACATTTAAATTAAGCTGATAATTTATATATTATTATTTAGTTTATGTCAGTGAAACGTTAAATATATTTTTTTCTAACAATTTTATTAAAAATCTTATTTAATTTAACATTTTTAAATGGTTAAAATACGGGTCATTACAGTCAAGTCGGTGCAATATTTGAGAAGTCCTTTATGTAGGGCTTATAATATCCTACCAACCCAAGGAAACTTCTCATACCCATATCATTCTTGGGTTGATTCCAATCTTGGATCGCTACCACCTTTGCGGGATCCACTGCAGCTCCTTGTCCTAACACAACATGTCCCAAGAATGTCACTTCTTCCTTCCAGAAGTGATTTAGAAAACTTAGCTCTCGACTTATGCTTTCTCAAAATCTCAAGCACAATCCTCAAGTGTGTCTTGTGCTCTTCTATGGTTTTGAAGTAAATCAAAATGTCATCCATGAACACAAGTAAGAACTTGTTCAACCGATCTCTGAAGACTCTATTCATAAGATCCACAAAATATGTCGAAGCATTAGTCAATCCAAAAGGCATCACTAACCACTCGTAGAAACCTGACGGTGTTTGGAGTGCAGTAAGAGGCAACTATTATTTAGCTACTCTTAGCTAGTGAAATCCCATTGCCAAATCCATCTGAGAAAACACCTTTGCCCCGTGCATCTGATCAAACAGGTCAACAATCCATGGAAGCGGATACTTATTCTTCTTCGTAACCTTGTTCAGCTTGTGATAATCAACACATAGCCTTAGAGAACCATCTGCCTTCGTTGCGGATACAAAAGGAGCACTCCATTCGGATATGCTTCTTCGAATGAATCCTTTCTTCAGCAGATCATCCACTTGCACCTCCAACTCTTTCTACTCTCTAGGTGCCATTCGCCTCGAAGGCATAACTATGGGTCTAGTTCCATCCACTAAGTTAATCCAAAACTTGATCTCCCTATGCAGCGACAATCCTATCATTTCCTCAAAGACATCAGGATACTCTCTAGCGATAGGCACAAATGATGATCCTTCCTTTGGAATCTCAAGCGAATAAAGAAAGCCGACTAATGCCCCATCCTCTAGTAAGCAGCGTATTCCTACCGTTCCCTTCCACATTCCCAATTGTCACCTCTAGCTTCTCGCAATCAACTACAGTCGCATACCTCATAAGCCAGTCCATTCCTAAAATAATTCTGAACCCAGCAATATTAAGAACAAAGTAATCACAACAAAAGAACATCCATCACTTGACAACACTAAACCACAACAAATCATAAAAAGACTCGTAGATCCTCCAACAGGGTTCGTCATAATCAAAAGTCGGTCTACTATCTTGGGTTACAAACCTAGTTTGCAAACTAGCTCACCATAGATAAAAGAATGCGAAGCTCCAGTATCAAAGAGGACTATAATAGAAACATCTAAGATGGAAAGCATACCTTTCACCGCAACTCCCTTCTCCTTATCCCTACCAGTAGGAGCACAAGATGAAGTCAGGACAACATCCAAAGCTTATGCCTTCAAAATCTGCTTATCCTTAGGCAGTTCTAGACAATTTCTCTTCATATGCCTAGGCGTATCATAGTTGTAACACTTCTTAAAAGCCTATCATTCCTTAACATAGTGGTCCTTCTCCTTGCAACCATTGCAAACAATTTCACTCTTATTCTTTTTCTAACACCATTTTCCTTGTTATTGCTTCCTTTTTGCATCCCACTTCTTCTTACCTCCACTGCCCAGTTGTGGTTTTGGTTCCTCTTCCTAAACAACATCCACAATAGTAGTGTTATTCTTCCGGTACAAACTCTCAGGTCTAAGAGCTTTCGCAACATCCTTCTCAAAAGACACCTCATTGTGGTCCACTAGCTTCTCTCCCAAGTGGTCATCCAATCCAATAACAAACTTCTCATTCTTCTTCAAAAATGTATTAATAAAAGACATTCCATACCTCGATAAAGCATCAAACTTCAGAAACTGAAATCTCTCCTTGCTTCAACTCAAAAAACTTCTTAAAAAGCACTGACTTCTAAGCCACAGGAATGAACTTCTCTTCAAATCTAGCCTTAAACTGATCCTAGGAAATCCGATCTTCCAGAGTAGTAATGGTAATAGCATTCCACCAATTCATTACTCGGCCCAATAGTTGCCTTGAAGCAAGTTTTCTTTTCGTAGCATCTTCCATATCCATATCCTTAAGATTGCACTCACAGGTATCCATCCAATCTTGCACTTCAATGGTTGATTTTGTCCTCAAGAATGGCTTCCCTCCTAGAGTAGAATAATCCTTGCAAAGCTTAGCGAAGTCGACTCTAGGAACTTACATAGGAGCATCACCACCTAAAGCCACACCAGAGTAGTTTAGGCTCTCCTCATCAGCGAAACCATCCACCCGCTGGTGTATATCCCGGAGTACCGAGAAGTACCTATCCCTTACGGGAATCGAACCAGTGTCTTCGACATGAAAAGACATCCAAGTATTTACTTAGGATTCTCTCTTTTTTTGTAGTAGATGCCGAACCTGCTAGCAACCAAGCTACAAGGGAACGATCAACAACCATTTTAGGAAGCTAGACGGGATTCACTCTTAACAAGGGCTGCCCTCTAACAGAAATCAAACAAAAAAATTATTTTGATTCAACCATCTCCTTTTCAAGCGTGAGCAGTTATTAAAACATTATAAAGCTGATGATTCCCACCTTCACACCCAAAAAGAAGCGAGCTACGTCTGAGCTAAGCTTGGATATTGGCGCCAACCGCAGAGTGAGCGACGCACAGTTACTTGCCCCTCACCACCCAGTCAACAAGGCATACTTGCTCACTGCGATCTCTAGTTGCATTACCGGGAATGAGTGGTTCTGTTGCGGAATTAGTATTGTTTTTTGAACCTTACTAAACATCATCAGCAAGAAGTCACGATGTCAAATTCATAACTAAGCTGACCATCTATCTGCCCTAAAAGCAAGGGAAAACGGGTTCCAGCAGTTCGGTTGAAACTACATTCAGAAGTTTGAACGAAAAGCGCACTAGAATAGCTTTTACCCGTGTGCTTCATATTAGCCTGGAGTTCGCTCCCAGCAAGTGGCTCTGGCTACTATGGCATTTGCGATTCAACTCTTTCCTCCCGAAAGAAGGGTTTGGATTGGTCCTACTTTTCGATCTCTTGCAGCGTCTACTTATCCTACAGTGCGAGGCTACGCGCCTCAATCCCTCTTCCCGTTGGCCACCTACGTACGACTCCGTACCACCGATTCGGTTGTACGAAGCCTCTCGCCACCATGAGTATCTTAGATGCCTGGTCTCACGGCTCCTAAGTGATAAAAGAAAGAAGAACTCTTCTTCTTTCTTTTTTGATTACCTTCCTTGCGTATGTATAAGACCGAATCCATTAGGGATCGGAACCACATTCGTGGGTTGACAATTTTTCTGGATGGGTCAAACTATTGGAAGAAAATGGAAAAGGAAGAGTCTCAACTTTTTCCCATTTTTGCCGAGGGAGCAACCCCCTTTTCCACCTTGAATTGGTCAAAACACGCGGATTTTTTGAGTTCCAAAACTAAAAACAGCGGTATTTGCTAGCATGTAGTTATTAAAACATAATAAGCTGATGATTCCCGCCAAGAATTTGATCGCCTGGTCGGGCTAATTCCATACGAATCAGTTGGATGTGAGTAGGTATAGCTGAGTGAACTTCGGATGCTCTCACTGATGACTTTCTCAAGTAGGTAGGAATGAGTAGAGATAGCTGTGCGAAAAGAGACCCGCGAGACCTTCTTCTCCAATCTGAGTTTTACTCAAGTCTCGAATAAATTCAAGAACATATACCAAAAATGTCCCAGTATATTAATCGGGCGGCTCAGACAGACTGGACAAGCCTCGACTTCTCGCTCCAGGGCATCTGACTGCATCCCTATCCATTGTGCGAGCTACTCTTCTACTCAGTTGAGAGGTTGAAGGCTAGATTGGTGGCTAAAGGATATACACAAGAGTATGGAGTCGAACCCCAATAGCTCAATCGAACTAGAATTGGTTGGAGAGAAAAAGGGGGAATCTAGGTGAAAGGGGTGAGTAGTTGTTTGAGCGCCCTTCTTCAATCAATTACCTGCTTCTTCTTATTATAGGTTAATCAATGATGGAGGATCTTCTATATTATACCTGCTTCTGAGAATAACAACTTCTCATTTCAGGTGCTGATACCGCAGAATTCGCTCAAGATTAGTTAGAACTAGCAGACAGATAAGTTAATATTTGACATAAAATAGCTCTACTTTTCACACATCTTGATGAGAGGCCTCGAATAGCGCCAGTCAAGGATTTCGATCCCAGTTGACGAATAGGATTTATTCATCAATAAGACCCAAGCACATGCCTTCGACACAGCCTGATGTCGAATCCGTAGGGGTGGGACGCGCTAGCTAGCTAGCGTACTCCTCTGCTCTGCTCCTCCCAATGAATCATTTTTATGCTATACTAGCATAAACAATCCGGCACCGATTGATTTAGCACCTTCTAACATAAAAGCAAGCAAAAAAAAGAAGTCATTCAATTAATGCTCAGCTCATCCCATAGACAAATAGCACGATATCCCATAAAAACTCGGGAAGTGATTCATCGAACATGTTTTCATCGAACATGGATTGAAAATCGGGTGAAGCAGCTCCTGATCCCGCTCCCTCTTCCACTCCTGAAGTAGAGTTATTCTTAATAGCGCTTCTTGTGTTCCGACTCATCCTTATCTATAGTAAGAATGATTATCCTCTTTCTAAGAAAAGCTATAATGGTACCCAAGTGCATACCATACTATACAATAATATTATATAGCCTAATATTTCATTAACATGTACGCTCCTTCCTTTAGCTATACTCTCAAATTGCTTCAGTTAACTCGTCACCTAAGCTCTAATACCAAATGTGACGACCGTCCCATACCACCTACACCAAATGACCTAAAAAAGCATTGTAAATGTGCTAGGCTAATATGGGACGATCATCAAGGTTGAAATTTAAAGTAGAAAACCTATTGCATATCTCACAATGCATGGATAAAATATAATATAGAAAATATACAATAGAAATATAGTGAGCCATAACAAATAAAAGATATCATCCCTACTAGAACATCATGAGTTATTGTACAAATGTCATAATATCTCGATACAACATTTCCTCACTACATCACTCAGAGTATATAACAACAAATAGCAAAAACTAGAAATATAGAGAATATGCCATAGCTCCTCAAAGCTCGTCTTCGTAGAGCAACTACGACCCCAAACCTGTCACCTAGTCTACTCATTTAAGTGTACCCAAGATGATTAGAGGAAACATAAAACCTTGGATCAGAAAACAGTCCGATAAGAGCGGAAAATGACTATCCAAAGTTATACTGGAAAATATGGTACTAGATTGGTATACAAAACCATATCTGACATATCCCTGCAACCAAAGAGTTAGCACATAGTAATAAGATATAACATGCCACTCAAAATAAACAATAATAGGATACTGTAACAGAACAAGATATAAGAATCTAAGTAGCCTCCTTCATTGGCCCTATTCCCAATCCCTTCTCCAGCGTTCCTACAGATATTAGCCTACCCAAAAGCAAATATAGCAATCATAGTAACCATAGAATCCAAAACCTAGCTATCATCCTCTAAACCCTTGAACATATGATAACTCGTATGACCTTGTCCTCGCTTTGCCAGGGACCAATGGAAATCCCAGTTCTCGATTGTGTTCCCCTGGACTTTCAGGTTCGAAACCCCACACCATTGTCTCTTACAATAAGGTCATACCACCTAACACTAGACCCTCTTAGAGTGGTCCAGGATACATGACTGGCGCTACTAGCCATCGGGTGCCCCCGCATATAGCACCCCTTCTTAAACACAACCAGAACACTCCGAGTTGTCAACTATTCCCTGACACTCCCAAATCATTCGAGCTTTCCCAAATCCAATCCATTTTCAGGCACGATTCCTAGCATTCAACCCAGTTCATTATACCATAACCTCGTTCCACCTCGAGTTGTCTATCAACTCCTTTGATCCTACTCCTTATTCGAGCCCCCGACCAAATAATTGAAACTTCATTATGTTATAACATCCAAACCGTAAATGCAATCAGCGAGCCATAACATCCAATATGATCCGTAACCAACCCAGAGTCTTCCCTCTAGATCTCATCAACTTTGTAGCCCATAATAATTGGATCGGTTGTTGGAAAATTTCCACTCTAGGAATTCATCAGACTAAATCGTTTTTATGTGTTGTTTGTATACAAGGATTAGGACAACCTTCGCAACCTTTTGGATCCATCTCTATAAATCCTATTATAGGTTGCTTCTCCCAAATTCTTTCAAAAGTTCTTAGACCACTAGCTTTCCTAATTGCAACAATGGGACATCATTGCCAACTAGGAGTAAATAATCGACATAAAGGATAAAACGCTATATCACTTCCTTGCTCTTTCTGATATACGCATCTGATCCAATTATTTTCGGATCCAAAGTTGACGAGTTCTAGAGGGAAGACTTCGGGATGGTTATGGATCATGCCAGAAATTATGGCTCGCTGATCGCATCTACAGTTTGGAAGTTATAACATGATGATGTTTTGTCTCTTTGGTCGAGAGCTTGGATAAGGTGTAGGATCAAAGGAGTTGACAGATAGCTCAGGATGGAACAAGGCAGTGGTATAATTGAATGGGTTGAGTGGTAGGACTCATGCCCAAAAACGGATTCGAATTATGAAAGCTCGGAAGATTAGTGAGTGCCAAGGAATCTTTGATAACTCAAAGTATTTTGGTTATGTTCAAGCAGGGGTACTATATGCAGGGGCACCTGAGGGCTGGTAGCACCAATCATGTATCTTGGACTGCTCCAAGAGGGTCTAGTGTCAGATGGTATGGAGGTACTATAAGAGGCAATCATGTAGGGTTCCAGATATGAAATTACAGAGGCAACACAATCGGGAACCTGGATTTCTATTAGTCGATGTCAAAGTGAGTACGAGGCCAAACGAGTTATCATACTTTCAAAGCTTTAGAAGATTATAGCTAGGTTTTGGATTTTATAGTTGCAATGACTGCCATGTCTGCTTTTGGGTAGGCTATCATTTATAGGAATGCAGGAGAAGGAAATGGGAATAAGGCCAATGGAGGAGGCTGCTTAAATTCTTTTGTCCCGTTCTGTTACAATATCCTATTATCGTTAATTTTGAGTGGCATGCTATATCTTATTATTATGTTCTAACTCTTTGGTTGCAAGGACGGGTCAAGTATGGCTTTGTGTATGTCTATTACCATACTTTCCATTATAGCTTTTGACAGTCATTTACCGCTCATACCAGACTATTGTCTGACCTAAGGTTTTATGTTTCCCCTTATCATCTTCGGTACTCTTAAATGAGTAGATTAGATGATAGGTTTAGAGTCGTAGTTGCTGTATGAAGATGAGCTTGGAGGAACTATATCGTATTACTCTATATTTCTAGTTTCCATTGTTTGTGTTATATACTCTTAGGGATGTAGTGAGGAAATGTTGTGCTGAGATATTATGACATTTGTACCATAACTCATGATGTTCTAGTAGAGATATTATCTTTCGTTTGTTATGGATCACTATATTTCTGTTGTTTATTTTCTATATTATATATTACCCATATGTTGTGAGATATGCAACAGGTTTTCTACTTTAAATTTCAACCTTGATGATCGTCCCATATGAGCCTTGCACGTTTATAGCGCTCTTTTAGGTCATTTGGTGTGGGTGGTATGTGGCGGTCATCACATTTGGTATCAGAGCCTCTAGTGTATTTGTACGAATAAATAACCAATTTTGGCTCCCTCTCACTTCCAAACTCTAGTGCATTTCCTCTAGATTCCATAGACCCCTTGCTTACCCACTTAGCCTCTTGGTCCTTTCATCTACGCTTTTTAGTCGATCCAATATAGATGATCCACAAAATCTTCAATAATTAGCCTATCCTCCGATCCAACTTCATAGAGGATCACTGGAACCCATACTCTACTATCCCCTGGATCTCACGATTATTGATGCAACAAATTTGGATCGGTACCGATCCAAATATTTTGCTCCAATCATCATGAAATTTTTCAAGACGTCTTCCTTGTGTACTCCAGAGCCTATCTTCCAAGTTTCATGCGATTTTGACGAATTTTGCTTCCGATATGCGATCACCAATCTAAGTCCTAACCATGCACAACACTAGCATACGAATCAAGCATAGCAAGCAATTAAATCAAAAAAATTAATCAAAAGTAGCAAGTCATTCTTTTACATTCAATCATAGACATTCAAGTCATCCAATTCAATTAATGATCATAAACAAGCATAAACCCGATCTAAATCATAAAATTACATAGCGATGTATGCATTAATGAGACTAGCCAATGATTTAATCCATATTACATATTTAATTAGGTTGATCTAGGGTTTCTAAATCTAAAATTACCTATATCTAATCAATTCATACTTTAATTTGAAAATCCTAACTTGTAATTACCTAATTACAACATATTATCTACCATAAACTAGTGAGAGATCATTATCACTGACCAAATCAATCAAATCTATGAAATTGAGAGGACATCTGATTCGGACAGCAGCAAATTGGATGTAGATGTTATCTAATCGACGAGACCAAGCCCCCATGAAGATCAAGCCTCTAATTTGAGATTAGAGCTGATTTGGAATGAAATCTATGCAAAGAATGGAGAATTAGAGAAGAGGTAGGTTTGGAGGTTGATATGAAATGAGAGACAAAGGTTTTAAATGGTCTATCTCACCTCATATTTATAGCCAAACCAGATTAAACTAATGGACTTACTAATTGCCCCATTAATCCCCTTTCTAATTTTGGCCAGCAGTTTACAAAACTTTAAACTGCCATAACTTCCAAATCACTTATTCAATTTTTCCATGTGACCACTCTACGAAATGGGAAACTTCAAGTCCGAAACAATGAACCAAGTAGAACATCTACTTCAGCTCCTATCAAAAAGTATGGCCGAAATTATATCTCCTAGGGCAAATTGGTCATATAGAAATTCAGAAAAAATCATGGACATGCAAAGCATCCCTGAGAATCATATTTCAAAATATTATAATGATACGACCTCAAATAAATTAAATAAAATTATTTTATGATCCTTTGATATGTAAGATACGAGTGGTTACGAAAACAGCAGAAGGATTGATCGTTACCCTGTCTCGTTATATAAACAAAGGTTTAATCAACTTGATTACAAACTTGTAACCATGCCATTGATCCAAATATGAAAACTATATTGTAATGTTGGTAGATTCAAAAATCAGCTAAAATACGCTAAAGTTATTGGTAGTCTAATGTATGTCATGACATGCACAAGATCTAGTGTTTCCTGCGTTGTTGGAAAAATGAGTAGATACATTAGTAACCTTAATCATATTCACTGGCTAGATGTACAAATAATTTTAAAATATTTAAAGGAACCATAGACTATGGTATATTGTACAGTGCTTATCCATGTGTAATAGAAGGATGCATGAATGCTAGTTGGAAAAATGGATGAGTGGATAATAATAAATCAACCAGTGGATGTATATTCACATTTAGTGATGAGCGATATCCTAAGCCTCAAAGAAACAAACAAGTAGTGCAAATTCTACCATGGCTGCTGAATTTTTAGCATTGGCTTCTTTTAATAAAGGAACATAATAATTTAGAAATTTGCTGTTAGAAATTCCTGTATGGCCAAAACCAATGCCTCTGATATCTATGCATTGTGATTGTCAAGCAACACTATCAAGAGTATGTAGCCAAGTATATAATGGCAAATCTAGGCATATTGGCCTAAGGCACAGTGTAGTGAGGCAAATGCTCACAAATGGGGTAATTATAAAAGATTTCATGAGATCTATCCATAACTTGGCTGATCCATTTACAAAATGACTAGCAAGAGATTTGAAGTTGGCAACATCAAAAGGAATGAGTTTAAAGCTAACATAGAAATCATTTATGATGGAAACTAAACTCAACACAATAAAATTCATTATCTTGAGCTCAATTAGCAAAATTACATTATATGATGTGACTTGAAGCACTATAATATTAGTCTGAGAAACTAATATTATATCCTTTTGAAGAAGAGTGCTTAGTACCTATAATGATATGGTGGAGGCTATACTACTTGTTACTTAATATGTTTATAACAGAAATGATTGTTGAAGTGTATAGTTATAGGGAACTTGTAGTAAACCTATATATACGAATGCATGAAGGCGGTGCCGCTTTCTACGAGACTATGAAATTAAGCCTAAGGGCATTTCATGAAACCAAGGTACAAACGCAAGACCAATCCACATGTTAGCTTATGAACATCTGAAGGAAGAGTGTGTGAAATACATCTGGTACGACATATAAGAACAATTGTCCAATGCTTAGTCAACCACTCCATCTTAGCATGCTATGATAGGTTATCGCTATGTATAGATTCAATTCGACAAGTCATCTACACTTATGCACAAGTTTTCCTACAACATATGACAAGAAAAATATTATTAAAATTGTGTGGAAGATTATTAGTGAAATTTTTTATAAAATATTTGCATGAGTTATTTTATTTTAGATGTGAAAAGAGAAAGAGAAGAGGAAGAATGTGGGATTGAGAATAGTACCACATTATAGAATATTATGAACCATTTTGCTTAAATATAGGTTCCTCAAGAGAAGGTTGGGCCATTTAGGAACCCAATACTTGCTCTTTTGTAAGGACGGAGGTCATGCATAAGTACCATACACACGCTCGTGCTGCCGCCATTCGTCCGACGGAACCGGGTTTAGGTTCAAATTATAATTTTGAACATAATTATTTTAGTAAAAAATGGTTAGATCTAAACCTGTTAACAAGCCTAGAATTCAAATTTGAATAGAGGAAAATGGCAATAATATGACCTTTGAATTCAAACGAAATGAAAGGAAGCGTCATTTGGCGAGAGATGCAACTTCTCAGAATGAAAAGCACCTCTTCATAACAATAAATAGGAACGCTTGAAAAGTGTTGCAGGTATAACATTTTCAATATTTTTGAATCTCTTTCCCTTCTCCTCTCTTCTTTCAGTTTATATTATTTCAGGCTTATGACACTTCAGATCACAAACTTGGTACTCTTGTCGCTACAATCAATTTAGATGATGGTTTGAATCGATTTCGATGATGTTATCGTAGTCTGTTATAGTGATTAATCATATTTCTTCATTTTATCTTGAAAAACGATTTGTCTCAACTCACAGCACCTATTAGTTTGTTAAAACGAGTGATGAACGCAAAGAATGTCTTAAGGAGAGCATCATTGACGTGCCTTGGAGGATCTGCCTTACTTTGCAGATTACAACCATTGTCTCTTTACCAGATAGATAATCCTGATAACAATTTTAAGACCTTATTCGACTATGGCACCACACATTTTGAGAGAGTTCGCTTCTTATTTGAACAAATTGGAAAGGCTCAATGGCGTTAATTTCGTGCGTAGCCAAAAGAAGATGCTTTTTTTGGTTGGATTGAAAGTGGTTTATGTTCTTACGACGCCAAAGTCAGCGAAAACAGAAGTTGATACTATTGCGCAAGCACGATCAAGGCTAAAATTGAAGGAGGATGATTATGTATTTAAGGGACATATATGTAATACAATGATAGATACTCCGTTCGATATGTACTATAATGAATCAACCACCAAAGAAGTCTGGGATGCACTAGTGGCCAAATGTCTAACTGAGGATGCAATAAGTAATAAAAATTGGCTGTAAAATTATTTATTTATAAATTAACTGATGCTAGGATTGTAGCAGAGGAATTCGATGATATTATGCGTATCCTAAACCAATTCAACCAGCATAACATGAATATCGATCAAGAGATAAAAATCTCATCCATAATAAACAAAAATTCCCCCCTCTTGGTAGGATTAAAGGAAAATCCAGAAATACAAGAAGGAGGATATGAGTCTGGATAATCTTGCATAGTATTTGCATGTGAAAGAACAATTTAAGTAGAAAGAAATCATTAAACCAACAGTTTATCCATCTAAGATCCATATTGTGGAGGAAAAAGACGAAAATAAAACCTTTGAGCACTCTTTTAACCAAAAGCGGAAATTTCAAAAAAAAATAGAAAATTTGATAATAATAAGGTGAAGATAGTAATGGATGCTAGAATATTTCCACTTTAAAAGAGACTGTCGTTTTCTTAAAAAGGAACCTCAATCGGCAAAAAGAAAAATTTATGGCCGTAATATCTGAAATTAACATGATTAAAAGAGAGCATTTTTGATGGATTGACTCTAGTGCAACCAAGCATATCTGCAATAACATGATTCCATTCAAGAAACTTGAACCTTCCAAGGATGAAAATTATCTTTATATGGGAAACTAAAAAAAAAAACCGGTCAAGGTAATTTGGAAAATAGACTTGGAATTCACATCTAGGAAAATTCTAACATTGAATGATGTACTTTTTGTACCCGAGGTTAGAAAGAACCTTTTTCTAGCAGTCTACTAAATAAGTTTGGTTTCAAATAAGTCTTTGAGTCAGATAACTGCGTGTGATGGAATGTTCAAATTGAGTAATAATAAAATGGTTGCTTCTGCTTATGTTGTTGACTCCTTTTCTTTATGGCATAATAGATTAGGGCATGTTAATGTTATAAGTATGGATGATATGATTTCATTAAACATGGTCTAAATATGATAATAAATTTGATGATAAGTGTATGATATGCTTTTTAACCAAAATAACTAAAAAACCGTTTCCATTGAAATCTGTTAGTACCACTAATCCATTACAACAGATACATAATGATTTTTATGACATGCAAAATACTCCTACTAGAGGAGAAAAGAAGCATTTTGACATACTTACATATGAATATTCAAAGTACTATTATGTTTATCTAATACATACCAATGATGAACTATTAAATTCATTTATGAACTATAAGACGAAAGTAGAAAATCAATGTGATGTTAAAATTAAGATCATTAGAGCTGTTAGGAGGAGGTGAACATCATTTCCCCACATTTTTTGAACGCGTAGGAATTATACATGAGACATTTATATTTTACACTTCATAATAAAATGGAGCAGAATAACGTAAAAAAGGACCCTTACTGAAATGGTTAATGCTACATTATGTAATTTTGTTCTCAATACTAGTTTTTGGGATGAGGCTTTACTTACCGCCTGTTACATCTTAAATAGAATACCTCATAGGAAGACCAAATTTACCCTTTATGAAATTTGGAAGAAATGCAAACCAAATCTTGATTCCTACCGAGTTTGGTGTTGTAGAGCCAGTGTTTGATTACTGGAACCAAAAATCGAGAAATTAGGACAAAAGACCATTGAGTATGTTTTCTTAGGATATGCTCAACATAGCAAGGTTATAAGTTTCTAGTAATGGAACCCACTATTCAAGGTAATACAATAATAAAATCTAGATATGCAACGTTCTATGAAAATAGACTCACATCTATTTCATCCAATCCATCTATTAATGAAACGGTGAAGGTTAATACACATATTCGTGAAATGGTGGATGTTAACAAACCTATTCATGAATTTGAGAACACTCAAGAAAATAATGATCAGACTGGTGAAACTCTTAGAAGAAGTAAAAGAATGGAAACTGAAATGTCATCCGGGCGAGATTTTATCACTTATTTGGTTGAAGGATCGAGAGATGGTATTAGGCAGCAAATCATGCTTTCTACACCATAGATTTTGATCGTTTAATATATACCGAGGCCATAAAGTCTCAAGACTCATCATTTTAGCAAGAAGTCATAAATGATGAAATGGTTTCCATTATGGGAAATGAAACATGGAGACTAGTAGACATACCTTCTAGTTTTAAACCAATAGGATGTAAGTGGATATTTAAAAGAAAACTAAGAGCAGATGGTATGATAGAAAATTTTAGACTAGATTAGTTACTACGAGATATACTTAAAAGTAAGGAATAGATTATTTTGATACCAATGCACTTGTAGCATGAATTTCATTGATTAGAACATTAATTACATTAGCATCTATTTATAAATTTAAAATTCATCAAATGGACGTTAAAACTTCATACTTAAATGGAGAACTTGGCAAGGATATATATATATATATATATATATATATATATAAACCAGAAGGTTTTGTGATGCCTAAACAAGAACGCAAAGTATGTAAACATATTAAATCACTATACGGTTTTAAACTAGAACAAAAATAGTGGCATGAGAAATTTGATAAAACCATAGTAACTAATGGTTTCAGAATTTGTGAATCAGAAAAACGTGTATACGACAAATTTTATGCTGGCAAAGGTGTAGTTATATGCTTTTATGTTAGTGATATGTTGATATTTGGGACCGATACCTCGAGTACTGAAGAAACAAAAAGGTTTATATCTTTGTGTTTGACATGAATAGTATAGGGGAAGCTGAAATGATTGTAGAAATAAGAATCATAAAAACAACTGAATACCCAGTCTCATTTACATAGAGAAGATTTTAAAAGGTTTATTGATTGCAAACCTGTAACCACCCATGTGACCTAAATATGCAACTATATTTTAATATTGTTAGATCAAAAGATCAACTAGAATACACTAAAGGTATTGGTAGTATAATGTATGCCATGACACACACAGGAGCTTATATTGCCTACAATGTTGGAAAAATGAGTAGATATACCAGCAACCCTACTCATATTCACTGGCAAGCTGTACTGTGGTATATTGTACAGTGGGTATCCATGTGTAATAAAATGATACATGGATGCTAGTTGGAACACTGAACGGTGTGTAACGACCCGTAAATTTTGATAAATAAATTGGTTAGTTAATTTAATTTTTGAAATTAAATTTAGGAAGATTTTTTTTATAATTAATAATAAGGTTGATTTTATAAAAAATATATATTAAAGATAACTATTAACAGTTGAAATGAAATTACGAATAACTGAAGTAATGTAAATTGTTATAGTAGGCTAAGATTTGAATATAAGAAAACAAAGGTAAATAGTAAATTAATTTAATGAATTAATAACATTAAATAGTAAATTGAATTAAATCAATGTCCTGTAGTAATAATATTGTTTGGGAATGAAAACATACATAGGTAAAAATGTATGTATTGAATTAATATATGTTATTTATTTAGGGTATTGAATAAATTTGGTAATCCAATGGCAAAGTTATAATTGAGTGTAAATAGAAATTTTGGTAATTAATTAAAATAAGAAAAAGTAAGTGTAAATGTTATAACTTGGTTAATGTATATACGGAAGTGGGTGTAAATATGAATTAATTAATGTACACATTTATTTATAATGGGATAAAACGTAAATTAATGTAATAAGGATGATGCAGGTTGATATTAAACGTTACTTTAATGATTGTAATATAAAATAACGGAAGTGTGAATGGAAATTTATAGAAACGTAAACTTATTTTAAGGTAGTAATTGAATGTAGATTTATGGAATGGAGTTAATGCAAATCAATGGAATTGGTTAAAATCAATATAAGATAATAAATGAAATGATTGTTTATAGTAATTGAATGGAATTCCAATTTGTTGGAATAGAGTAAATGTATACTTGGTAATAAATTTAGTATAAGAATACGAACTTAAATATTGAATTAATTAATTTATATTTATAATAAAGTGATGATTATTGGAGTGGAAATAATAAACTTATAAAAGGTGATTAAGAGTTGTGACCACAAATTATTATGAGATATACATATATATTTAATTCATTCAATAAATTTGGAAATCAATTTGCAATCAAATGAAATTAAGTAGCACGTTAATTGGAAATAAATTAATAAATACATTAATGAAATGTAATATAATTCAATGTTAATTATACCCATAAATTTTCAAGTATTGGATAGCAAGATTTTAAATAAATAAACGGTTTTATTTAATTTTCAATTGATAATTTATGAAGCATAATGTGAAATAAATTGCAATTAATTGTCTTAATTTGTGCAGTTAGGGTAAATTTAATTTGTCATTTCAGATGGTTAATTCTATAAGATGTAATAAATGTTAATTTTATTTGTAATATGAAGATTGGTTGATCTAACAAGTGAAAACCAAAATTTATTAATTTATTTGAAATTTGGAATTTAATAAGTGTATAAATTGCAAATAAGTGGAATATAATATTAAAATATTACATAAATGAGAATTTAGATGAAAAGTGAGAATGTTATTGTAATGGAGGTTGATTCCAGTATTTATTTCATCCGTTGTTAATAATGAATTGAATAGTTTAACGAAAAGAAAATTTAATGGGAATTTTGGAAATTAAATTTATAAATTCTGAATTGAATGGAATTGAGATTAATACTGGAATTGAAAATTTTATCAACTTTGGGTTGACTTTTAATTTGCTTAAAATCGGTGTAAAGGATTTGGGAAAATTTAAAATGATAAGAAGTGGTAATTATCGAATTTAAATTGAAAATTTGATTAAATTGACTAAATTTTATTTATTTAACTAATGGAAAAATAGCCATTTTGGCCACTGACTCGGCTTTTGACGAAACCAGTTTCATCGGATCCGCAACGGTGAATTATGGTAGGGTTTCAAGTTTCCTAGCGATAGGACTTGTCGTTTGATCGTACGGACTCGAAACGCCTTGAAATTTATGAAATTGAAACCAATTGAAATCAATTTGAAAAATATTGATTTGAGCATAACTTCTTCGTACGATGAAATTTGAACCCGAAACCTTTTCCATCGTGTTTAAAATATTTTAAAACACCTATTTTGATATATGGGTTTACCCAATTTCGTTCCGGGGTCTGAACGGGCTTTTTGGGCCACTTTGTCGTTAGCGCGTATTCAACCCGATCCATTTATTCTATTCCAACTTTCTCTATAAATATCCTGCTATAAACCTTAACCTCCCTAATTCTCATTTGTCTATACGTAAGTTCATTCTATTCCTCCTCTTCCTCAATGGCAGACAAAATTCTATATTTCCAGATCCAATTGCAAATCAAATCCAAAGCATAAAATTCAAATCCTCAGAAAAATTTGAAAAAAATATATGTTGTAGATTTCATCGATACGAATCTATGTTGAGTGTTCGTTTCTGCAAATGATGCTCGAATCGTCCTGAAAACTCGGTCAATGCTAAAATTTCGCGAACCCTACACGACGATTTGGGGTTTTTGATTTTGGCCTCAATCAGCGAAATTGGTTTATGGGTATTGTAGTCCTCGTTGTTTGGAGCCGTTCTATGGTGGTCGCATCACCTGATTTCAACCATGGCAACCGAAATTGGAAAAATAGGGTTTGAAAACCCTAGAAAGAAGGTGGCGGCCAGCGGCATAAGATGGGACCGGACCTTAGGGGATGGTGTGGCAATCGAGGCAGTGCGATGGGGTTGGTCGCGGAAATTCAGATGGCCAGAGTTGTGTGAGATCGGTGGTCAAAGGTTGGTCAAAAGCTCGATGTTGGGTTCAGTTTGTACGTGATTCGTGCGTATTGGAAGATGTGCGTGATGGAAGATAGAAGGATGACGTGGCACTTGTATGTGTTCTAATTTCTTTTTTTTTAATTTGAAATTCAATCACAAAAATCGTCATATCTCTCGCATACGATATCCGATTTATGCGCGTTTTTTTGTTAGGATCGTATTAAAATTCCGAACGTAATGACACTTGTTTGGACGAATTCTGAGACCGTCAAACTTTTGGGTTTAAATTGGATTGAAATTCAATTTAAATTCAAAAGGTGAGTGTTTTAACCCACTCACAACTTCTAAGATTTCTTATGTTTGTTAAATTGATATATGATGTGTTTAGAAATTTATTTATAGCTGTTTGGCATATATTTCATCATTATATCAGTTAATTTGCATTCATTTAATTTACTTGTTATTTAATTGATTATTGCATATAAACTGCCAGTTAAATTTTTGGTTAAATTTATTATTGCATATAAACTGATAGTTAGATTACTAGTTAATTTATTGTAAATATAAAATGCCAGTTAAATTATCAGTTAATTTATTTTGCATAATAAACTGTCAGTAAATACCTGTTATTTATTACCTGTTATATATTGATGTATTGTTTGAATTGGATGATGATTGTGATAATTGGGTGTATGATTTTATGATGGATGAATAGATGTTTATTTATATCATCATAAATTGCAAGTGTTATGTATTTTATTGCATTCGGGATTGCGGTTTGAAATGATATAAAACTGTAAATTTTATTTTTAAATTACGGACTGAAATGATAAATATCCGTATCACTTAACCATAGGATAGAAATTTTATACAGGCACCGTGGTCTATATATAAAATATTTTGAAATGATTTTTCTATGATTTTGTAAAGAAATATATATATGGTTTTATGAGATATAGATTTCAGATATTTGATAAAGGTTATTTTGTATATAGTTAAATTCTTGGTTTTAAGCTATGTATAAAATTGTTTAAAGTATGAAGAAAGTTTAAAGTTGATTTTATTAAAAATATTTATGGATAGGTATTTACTAAAATCATATCCTAATATAGAGTTTATATTGATTTTATAAATCAAAGTTGAGAAGATAGTTTGGGAATTGATTTGAGATTTTATTTAAATTAAGATCATATTGAAATTTAGCTTTAAAAAGAATATGGTGTTATAACTAAATTCAGGTTTACGATGATTTAAGTGAATAAATCTAGTCTAAATAAATTGAGGGATATTCAATTATTGAATTTGAGAGTTTTATATAAAGGATACTGGATTTATTTAGTAATTATTTCAAACTAAATAAGAGTCAAGTAAATTTGGCATATATATATGAATTAAAAATTTAGTTTTGAAATGGTGGAATATTTAAAACTTTGAAATATATGGAAATTTAAATGGTTTAATTGGGGACTTAATCTATATTTGGAATTGATTTGTGAAGGTGAAGAATCTATTTTATTTTATAAAGTAATTTATATTTAAACCATTTAAGTGGCGTGGTTATATTTTAAAGTTATGAAATCAAAAAAAATTGTTTCGAAAGGCTATATTTCAAGCGTTGATTTAGAAATATTATAGCTTTGAAATTTTATGGTTTTAGAAAGGATATATTTTTGTAATAAAATGATATCATATTTACTTAGGTTTAAACGGAAATGATATCGTATTTATATGGTTTTGGAAATGAATATTCTATTCTGGTTTTAAAGTATAAACTATTTTAAAAGACCGTGGTGTTATAATAACGTTTGGTTGTTAAAGAGACTGGGATCGGAAGTTGTCATACTCTCTGCCAACTCCGAAAACCACTTTAACAACCGTGTACGTGGTGGAGATCCCAGAATGAAGTAGGATGGTGGCGGCGTTCCCTTTGAGGTAAATAGGTGGACCCAACTCCCGTGAGTTGGCATAAGGTGGCTAAAACATGAGCGATTCTCGGGTCAATTGAGGTAGCACCTTTGATCAGACACATCCCTTCGATTTTATACTTTGACTTTTGAATTGATTCAATGGTCACTTTTGATTTTCTTTTTGGGGGTGTGGCTCGAGGTAGGCGGTAGCTGCGGCTCCGCGTTACCATTAGCCCGGATGCGTAATTGGTATATCTACCCTGACATTGCCTAGTTGTGTCGTGATAACTACCCTATCGCGCCTTGTACGAGTTTGGTTTTCTCCCGTAGCCCGTGGAGTATTTTGAGTAGTCTCCTGATCTGGAGATGCACTGATATTGGATGGACTACTGGGACTATTAATGTGTTAAGGGGGAGATTGGGTAACTCCTTAAAGCTATTTAAGTAAGTTTATTTTACAATTAGACACTATTATAATAGCGAAATATACTACACAGTAAATAGTTTAACGGATCCTTAGAAGATGTAAATCCCGAGCATCTCTTGAGTTACTGCACTCATATTTATTTCTGTTGATTTAACTCACATAAGATCTTTTAGTTCTGACTCGAGTGTTTTGTTTTCAATTCGCTCGGGTCAGTCCGAGCATTTCAGGATTGAAGACTTTATTTCTGGAGGACAAAGACGAAGATTTCGTTATTATTAT
The DNA here is from genome assembly GCA_030765085.1 of Allium cepa. NCBI lineage: Eukaryota > Viridiplantae > Streptophyta > Magnoliopsida > Asparagales > Amaryllidaceae > Allium > Allium cepa. The sequence continues at coordinate 175,565,780 of CM060932.1, forward strand.
TATATTATATTGTTCCACTACACACTGTATTCCGCTGCATCGATTACTATTCGTCGGTATGTGCAACTCTGATATATATTGTATGAGTAAAATTAAATATTTTTGTAAACAGCTTCATGAACTGTATACTTGATTATTATATTTTATCCTTCCGTTGTGAGATTCTGTTTTGTTTCTTTCTTTCTCTGATTTTTCTTATTTACCCCATAACAATCCGCCCTTCCATATGGTTTAAATTGGCACGTGTGTCGATTTAAAGCGTGCGAAAAGGCGGGATATTTAACGATGGATAATGAATAATCAACCAATGGATGGATATTCAGTTTTGGTAGGGGAGCGATATCATGGGCCTCAAAGAAACAAACGTGTAATGCAGATTCTACTATGACCGCTGAATTTGTAACACCGGCTTCTTCTAGAAAAAAAGTGGAATGGTTAAGATATTTGCTGTTAGAAATTCTTATGTTTCCATGACAATACCTCTGAATCCGTGCATTGTGACCAAGAGCATATAACCAGTTAAAGTTATATAATGGCAAACCTAAGCATATTGCCTAAGACATAGTGATGTGAGAAAAACATTCACAGATGGCGTAATTATGATAGATTTCGTGAGGTTTAGCCAAAATTTGGCTGATTCATTTACAAATGGACTTGCAAGAGATTTGGTGTTGGAAACATCAAAAGAAAGGGTTTAAATCCAACAGAGAAATCACCTATAATGGAAACTCAACTCATTATAATGAATTTCATTATATTGAGTTCAATAAGAAAAATTACAGTATACAATGTGACTTGAAGCACTATCATATTAGTCTGAACAAATAATGTTATATCCATTCCAAAAAGAGTGTTAGTACCTATAATGATGCAGTGGAGGTTGTACTATTTAGTACTTAATACGTTTATGATAGAAAGTATTGTTGAAGTGTATAGTTATTGGACACTTGCAATAAACCTACTTATATGAATGCATGGAGGTGGTGTCACTTTCTACGAGACTAAGGGTTATGTCTCCAAGGGCATTTCATTAAACAAGATAGAGACCCAAGGCTAATCCATGTGTCATCTTATGATCTATCTGAAGGAAAGAAAACAAGTGTGTGAAACACATCTACTACGATGCATAAGATCAATGGCTCAATGCTTAGTCAACCATTCTATCCCGACGTGCTCTAATAGGTTATCACTATATATAGATTCAAGTCTACAAGACATTTGTACTTGTGCAGAAGTTTTCCTATAACATATGACAAGATAAATTTTATTAAAATTTGATGGAGTATTGTTAGTGAAATGTTTCATAAAATATTTGTGTGGGATATTTTGTTTGAGATGAGAAAAGGGAAAGATAAGAGAAAGAATGTGGGATTGGAAATGGCTTCACATCATAGAATATAAGGAACTATATTTGTTTAAATTTAGGTTCCTCAAAAGAAGGTTGGACCTTTATGCACCCAATACTTTCTCTTTTATGAGGAGGGAGACCATGCATTACCACCAACACGCGCGCCACCGTCGCCTTCCGTTCGACTGGGCAGGCCGAGTTTTGATCTAGATTATATATTTTAGACACAATTATTTAGTTAAAACGGATGGTTCTAGAGAAATTAAATAATAAAAGCAACTAAGCAGGCATAGGCATGCGAGTTGCCAAACCGCTATAAAATTCTTGTGTCTCTCTTCTTACTTTATCTTTTACTTCTCACATTATTCATTTTATTTTAACTTTTTTATTAATCTAAGGTGTTTTCCAAAAATAAGACTAACATCTTTTAGTGTTTTAAAAGAGAAACTGAAGATTAGAACCGAATCTTAATTTGCTACTAGTATTTGCAAAATTTTCAAATATATCGAGCATAAAGATGAGATCAAAAAAAAGTCAAAGTAAGACGGTTATTGATATGGAGTCCACTGGAGTGAACATTGGAGATGGTGAAGCCTCAGCACAATCTCTATTGGGTTTGGTAATGAAGCAAGAGTTGAAGAACATAATGGCCATGGTGGATACAGAAGATGGAAATGACACGGTAACCCGTTACTAAAGAAATTCAAAGACAATTAGCTGCTATGAAGCGACTCAATAGGAAGGTGAATCCTGACCTATATTCGGAGATTAATCTATATAGTTGACCCATAATAGCGAAAATTTTTATAAAATATTTTTATGAGTTATTTTGTTTTAAATGAGAAAAGAGAAAGAGAAGAGGAAGACTGTGGGATTAGGAATAGTTGCAATGAACCAGATTTTCGACCCTCGAAAATCGACACTTATACGTTCATTGTATTACATGCCAAGAATTGAATGCCAGAAACCTGATTGTTAAGGACAAAGAAAGAAGGAAGAGATAGGAAGAAAATTAAACAATACATAATCTCACAGCGGATCGAATAATCTATAATATACCACAAATCTTTACACAAAAGCAAAACTGTAATATGTGTATAAAAAAATACCAATCAGAGTATACTAACATATTTCAGCGTGGACAGTTAAAATATCCTATCCTCATAATTACTGATAAATACAACAATGGATATAGCGGAAAATTACTATCTACGTGAATACGTCTCTAGGTCTCCAACTCATCTCTTAAAGCTCCAAGCATCCAAACCAATCTATAAGATGCTCGGTCTGACCCGAGCATTATAATAAAATAACATCCAAGTCAGTCTAGAAAACTAGCATGAGAAAAAACAACCAACTGGATTTTAAGTTATATAAAAATCTTTGAAATCGAAGGTATCTCCTAAAACCACGTAGCACATATACATGGGTTGGTTTTACCTTATGATTACCAAAACATTTTTTCATAGAAAATCCATTTATATTATAATAATTTCTAAGGGTCAAAGTAAAATAGGAATATAGCAGAAATGCTTGCATCTTACGTTTTAGCATAATTTGCTCAACTAAGTTCGTATGGCAATTATTAGAGAATGGATTTCATACAATGACTGGCCTACTAGGGTACCGCTCATTACGGTGCATCTCTAGATAAATAACACCGAGGACCTCGCCTGTATCCACTGCCAACACAGGACTGGCCTACCCCTTGCTGTATAGTATGGAATATGATCAAACCCTCCATTAATGGGCCCCGAAGCATACAATTGAGAGATAATAGTGACTCTAGATAGGGATGATCATACCCTACTTTGGAGCGACCCACTTAGCCCTACTGCATCTCCTTTGTTTTAGCATTCCCGATTGATAAGGCTTGAGGTTACGATTTCCTTTCAAGAACATTTACACTCAGAATGCCCGTTGCCCTCCAATGACAATATGCTGATGGCATTCATACATATAAGTTCGTTCTGGGTCTGAAAAAAATCGAATGCACTATTCCTACTACATCCATTTTGGAATCACCCTCGGGATTAATAGAGATTAGCCCTTGCACTTCACATCTCTATCTTTGATTCCATGCTCTTCACGATGTCTTCACTATGTAACGCATTCGTCGGATCAAAGTGGTTTTCGGATAACACATCTGATCTCGGTCTCTTTGAAATAACGTTCGATAATTTCCGATAAACTCAACCCCGGTACTTTAGGAAATAAGCAGTCAAAGATAAGGTCGAAGATCACCTCCTAACCGTTAATGAACGGATTTCTTTATCATTGTCCTAAGAGAACGAAGTGAGATTTATACACACCGTACAACATCATCAGAGATGATTGTGCATATAACAAACGTGTTTCTCCTTGATATTTCCAAAGTTACGTTGGGTCCATTTTTGTTAGTTGGTTATTTAACTATCATCAAACATACATTCAATCAGGGATTTATTTCATAAGGAAAACCAACATTAGTTAAGCATATAAGCGACCACTAATCTTGTTTCATAAACCTTTTATGAATAAAAACCACTTTGTAAATTTCATGTATAAAAATACTTTTACAAGATATATCCACCAATTTCTATATTTTCAATACTTAGAAAAAATCTATATACTTATTTTAACGGTATAAGTATATCTATAAAACTGAGAAAGATTCTCCTTTCATTCAATTCTCAAACCATTTATAAATCATTTTATAAACTTTCGAAAACCATTTTTAACCCCTTTATAAAAATTCATTCCTTTATAATCTTCTTATGCATTTCAAAAATCATTTATAAATCCTTTTCGAATGCACAAACTATTTATAAAAAAATTCTATAATAAATCTATAAACCTGTTTCTAAAACTCGTTTATAAATATCTAACCATTTCTAAACTCTTCACCTTGCAAATAACATTTCCTTAAGTCTACAAACCATTTTATAAACCCCTTCATAAAATCCAAGCCTTTCAACTCTATTCATGGGTCTCAGAAATAATTATAAATTATTATTTATGTTTTACTTCAAAACACCATAATATAAAATGATTATTAACAATTAACATTATAAATAAATGAAATTTATAAAATTTTAAACATCTTAAAAATAATAATTAATAATTTCAAAATATTGTTTAAGAACAATAATAATTAATCTTTTCCATTTTAAAATAATAATAATTCATTTAAAACCTTATTAATAATCCTTATTAGTAATTCCCAACCATAATTGTTTTGAAATAATCAACCTTATCACATTTTGATAATTCTTTAAAACCATATTACTATAAAAAATTAACTTTAAAAATATACCAATATAATTACATAATCTTGAATTAATATTTCTATAATTAATTAAATTTTTAATAAATACATTTTAAACAATATTAATTTAATAATTTAAAATAATATTATTATAATTAATTAGCTTTAAAAACAATATTAATTTAATTGAACACGGTAAAACAATATTACTGTAATAAAATAACTCTAAAGCACATTAATACACCTTAAAATATTATTATTAAAATTAAATAACTTTAAAACAATATTAATATATCTAATTAACTCAAAAACAATATTAATTAGATAATCCTTAAAAATAATACAGAAACACAATTTGGGATTTCAAAATCGTTTCTTGTCTTAAAATCAATTCCGATTTAATGGCAATTTATAGTATTTTTTAAACTACTAATCTGAGGCATATAGCCACCCAATACTTAATTGACATCAATATCGATTTTCTATCACTATTGGGTTTTAATTTTCAACATATAACAATGTTATAACCGTAATGTCCACAATCAGGTTTTATTTTTCAATAAACCATATAAAAAATATATTATTGAAACAATTCAACCATAGTGAGGAATCCTATTGGATCCCTCTAACATGTTTCCCCTTGCATCATAAATGTTATATGATCATAAAATTTAAATCAACCGCTTCGAGGCGGATTCGTATACAAATGGTCATCCGCTCTTAAATGGGAATGTAATAGGGTGTCATCCGCTCCAATAGGCGGGAATATGTCCAAAACAACTAACAAATATAATAATTCATTCAAAAAATCATCCAAGAAATTTTATCAACTATATATCATGCTAGTTAACCAAAAAGGTGAGTTGAACTCACAAAAAATTTCTGTCATCGCCGAGGCGTTCCGGTTTGGAACTAAAATCGAACGACGTCCGATTTTAGCTCAATTTTCAACCGTATCCAAATTTATCCAAACCTATTCCATTGCGAAGCATTCATAGATACAAGCGTAATACAAAAAGTTTTGTCTCGATTGGACCTCGTATGGAAAAGTTATTAAAATTTTAAGCTATCGATTAAATTTTAAGGTATAAAATACAAACTTAAACATATTTACAATATTACCCTGCTCCTTTCCTCCATCTTCCCCAAACCAAAATTGAACGTGCACAGTGGTATCACGGACATGGCCATGCATGCTAGCTCAGTGATATAGAGATTTACTTAACGGAACTTGAATCCGTCTTCGCCAACAAGTCGAGTTTCGAAATCTCCATTACGCCGACACAACAAGCCCCCTTTCGCACGCTTCAGGTAACGCGACATGTACAGAGCACCCCCGTCACGCCCAGGTCACACAACACCTTAAGCCACTGTGGTCCGTGAAATCCGCCAGACGATGCGCCTCCGACCCCTAAATCCCAAACCAAACTCCGTTCCTCGAATCGTTGCCCAAAATCTTCACATAACCCAACCCTAGCTAAAAAAAAAACTGCGCCTCTTCCCAAAGTGCTGTCGTATCTCCCATGCTTGCGCCAGGTTGTATTTTAAGGCGACACAAATCTATGGAACAAGTTTTCAAAACTTAATATGATTTCTTTGAATTGATTACAATTTTTTTTAAGGGAAACTTGCTTCGGAGTTTAAATAGAGGAAGGGATGATGGGAGATAACATAGAGAAGGGTGTGGGTTTCTACAAGGTACGGTCTAATGTTGATGGAGCATGGGTGTGTGAAGTTAAATCTAAACATATATTTATTAGTTAAAATTCAAAATATCTAGCTACATAATTTTGGACCCCAATAGAGACATGTCGCTTGGCGTTCTATATGTTTGCCCCTTTTCGAACGCAATGGAACTAGTCTCGAGCCCTATTTTATTGAACATAATTATTATATTAAATTTTCAACCTTAAATGCTACGTGTTTCGATCTCACATGGCCAAACGGTACATCCAATTGCGATGAAATTTGACGGCGTATAATTCATTATTATGGATCTAATGAAATTGATTTCGTCGAAATCCAAGACAGTGCTCCGGACGGCTATTTTTATATGTTAATTAAAATACGTTATTATTAAGAATTGGTTAAATCATTTTTAAATCCAATTTAAATTTTTTATTATCTTTATTCTTATTGATAGAATTTTAATAAGCTTTGAAATCATTTTTATCCAACTTAAAACCCATGATTCAATTATTCAAATAATTTAAATTATTGATTCCAACAATTAAATTATCCAGTAAATCATTATATTTGAAATTGATGTTATTTAATCTATAAAATTAACTTTCAATATTTTAAATTAATTAAATATTCCAATTTTAAATGACTGAAATTTTGGGTCGTTACATTCTTCCCCCTTTAAAAGTCTTCCGTCTTAGAAATTGGCAAGGTAGGAAAAAAATGCCCAAACCTATTACTTTTCTAAAACCAATTAGTTGAAATAAGTTACCAAATCCTTTTTAAGCCTTTAATTTTCCAAAACCAATTTTTTGAAACCTTGTTATAGCTTTTGCTAAGTTTCCAAATTCATTCATAGATTCCGACTAATATTATCCATTCAATCATTTCACATTATAACTCATAATCAAATTTTTAGTTATTAAAATTTCCTTCAAAATTCTAACTCTTTTAATTTTTGGAAAATTTTGATAGCGTCTCCTTTGTGCGGCTAGATCAGAACAACTACAAATCTCCACTACCGCCCCAAACCAATCAAAGAAAACAAAGCCAAGTGGTTCAATCATAAAACCATCAAATCAATCAACAATAAAAACATGTTCCTTTTTGTTGGGTAACCAAATGTTTCTTATAAAATCAAAAGCATCAAATTAGCTCTTGCTTTTATATACCTTCCTCTTATTTACCAATTGTGACGACCGCCCATGACTCCCGCACCAAAACAAGGAGAAACGTGCGCTGAAGGGTGTGCCAGGCAGCCATGGACGATAGTCAGGGTAAAAATAAAACAGCAAACTCTATCGTACAACTCACAGCGCATGGACAAAATACAATAGAGAAGTATAATATAGTGAAGCTCCATAGAACAGGACATCATCATATAAGCATCATAATAGTTTTATACAAACATTTGAATCATCCATACATCAAAGCCTCACTACATAACACTCAATCAAATACAGCAGCGGAATATCCAGTACATATAATAAGAAATAATATGTAAAAGCCTCCTGCTCGTCTTCGTTGTCATCAGCGTAAACCTCCATGAACAGCACCTGTCATCTGCTACCTAGTCTGCCCATCCCAACATGGATGAACAACCCAAGGAAATAAGAGGAGACATAAAACCTTGAGTCAGACAAAGTCTTAGTGAGCAGTAAATCAACTATCAAACATACCAAAAGAGCATAAAGGATAAGGAATAGGAACCAAACCATCCCACTCCACCTCTTTCTACAGTGATAGCCCCAGACTCACACTAAGGAGAAGCAAGCATAACATAGCAGGCAATTAAGGTAAAGCAATAACCACTCGAGTCAAGGTCGATGTTTTCCAAATACAAACCCCCAAGGCCTAAACCAAGATCAGATAAGCACCCAGAAAACACCGCTCTTGAGGCCAAATGATAGTACAATCAAACACCCATGACTCTGGCTATCACTGTTAACCTTGCTTCGAAATCACCGTTAGTTGAATGACCGACTCCTTCCTGAGCCATCTATCAAGGGTTAATGGTAACCCCGGTTCTAGACATAACTCCACACGTTATCGTGACCCGTGCCTAGGAATTTTCGCAACTACCCAGGGTACTCGACCACCTACCTGTAGTCTTTAGGGTGTCCAGACCACCTACCTGTAGTCTCTAGGGCAACCCTTGTACTCTTGCTTTGAGTCTGCTAGAACCTTCAACAACGATGAAATCCAAGCCTTCTAGTCATCCTCCTTGACGACTATTCTCAACCTAGCCCAAACTACCTCTTGAGCCATCCATTATCAATCAACTCGAACTACCCTTCAAGTTATCAACATGCTTGGAGTAATCCTTTTCGATTATACCAAGGTTACATCACATCATGCCTCGCCTCATCTTCATCATAGCAAAGGCTCATCTTAACATCATGGTTCGCCTCATCGCATCATGGCAAAATTCCATCTCAACATCATCCAATCCATACATATGAGTTTCAACATCCACTACATATGCCTTAAGCAACTTTCACCATTCAAGAGCCTCTTCCGTAGCTTTTGAATCGTCTTTGACCATACTTGTCCAAATCTATCAACTAGATAACTCATTCACAAAAAAAAAAATCAAACAAGGCAAACATTAATCCAAACAAATAAGTAGTCAATCAAGATCTAAATAGGCATTTATAACTAAAATGGCAATTTCGTAAATAAATGAGAATAGATCTATCATACATGAATCATGTGTTTTTAGCATAGATCTAACAAATATAAATCATGGGTTTTGTCCCTACAACTTGATGAATGAACTTGCATAAGTAAACATCTTTATAAGTAATGGATCTACACTTGGATCTAAGGAAAAATGCATAAAATTACTATCTACAACACTCCAACAAACCACCAAACCAATATACTCCTTTGGGTCCGCGTGAGAGATAACCACCACTCACCGAATCACCCAAACAGTTCAAAAACTATCAACTCCAGATCTGGACAGCGAAGATTCAAGCTTGATTCGTCGAAATCCCGCTTGAAACGATGAAATCTAACTTCGTTGGATGAAGATCTTCAACTTTGGCTCTTCAATCTTCAATCTTGATCTTCGATCTTGGATGGATGTTAGCACTCGATCAAAGTGGAGAAAAGAAGTGAAGAAATGTTGTAGTCGAGCTCTCAAAATGGCAGCACTTCGTCGCTTCAAAAACCGGTGCCAAAAAGTGAGCCAAAGCCCTCTATTTATAGGCTGAAATCCCCCATGAGTCGTCCGCCCATATGAGTCGTCCACGACTCATGACTCACGACCCAAGCCACTACGACTCACGACTCAACGCGGTTCAAAGTAAATACGACACAACACACATACGGCAGCATTCACACGACTCAACCAAAATGCGACTCAACAGAACCCAACGACATACGACCTATGAACACGACCGACCTATCTCAAAAACCGTCCTAACTATGCTACGACTTACGACTTAACTCGTACCAACGACTCAACCAACTCGGGTTAACTAGTGCTATGGCCCAACAATTCCAACGGCCCAGATGACCCTACGGCCTAACTAAGCCGCTAACGACTTACGACTTAGCATCCTTAAGTCGTCTAAAACTTCTAGGTCGCTAACTCGTTAGCTATGCTCCTAACCCGCTAACACGCTAACTCGCGCAAGCCTATAGGTCGGTGAAGAGCTTAACCCGGTCACATCTACTAACTCGTCCCAGCCTTGAGTCGTAACTCGTTAACCCCTATGAGTCGGTCTAACCCTTAACCTGTTAACTCGGCAACTCACTAACAACCATAAGTCGGTAACTACCACTCACTCCTATAAGTCGGCCAACCTATAAACCGTTGACCCCATGAGTCGGCCACCTACCCTAAGTCGCTCCATCCTCTAAGTCGGTCACGATTTAAGTCCCACACGACTTAACTCTAGAACGACTCAAGCTCCAAACGACTTAATGCAACTATTATACGATTTATCGACACGTAAAATACGGGTCGTTACATTCTCTCCCCCTTAGGAATTTCGCCCCCGAAATTCCAAACAAACAAGAGCAACCAAAACTATTCTGCATGCATACCATCCCTAGCAATCAACAAACCATGCATCCAATTACTATCCTAGCATGCAGAATTCTAAGACTTAGAACAAGTTACAAATTCATGAGATGTCACGACACCTTAGGGCCATACCTCGAAGAGTTCAGGATGAGCTGCCTTCATCCTCTCTTCCTCCTCCCACGTACAGTCGTTAACATCATCACTCCATTGTATCTTGAGCAACGTAATCGTCCTCCTCCTAAGCTATTTCGTGTCGGTTTCAACAACACGAAGCGGCTTACGAGGTCTTCTAACCACTGGATCAACCTCTAAATCTTCACAAAAACCATATCACCTACGTCGAATTCCAAATCTTTACGACGATTATTGGCATAACTTTTCTGAAGATCTTGGGCTGCCTTCATTCGTTGCCGAATGATCCCTATACAATCCGAAGTCTGTCGAATCATCTCTGGCCCAAGTATCAGTTTTTCTCCAGTTTCCAACCAACATGTCAGAGAGTTACACGGTCTTCCATACAGTGCTTCATATGGTGCCATACCAATACTTGACTGATAACTGTTATTATATGCAAATTCCACCAAATGAAGGTGATCTTCCCATGATTCTACGAAATCCAAAACACAGGCTCTGAGAAGATCTTCCAAAACTCGGTTGACTCTCTCAGTCTGACCATCTGTTTGGGGATGATAAGCTGTACTTAAACACAACTTAGTTCCCAAAACTTCTGGAAGCTCTTCCAAAATCCACTAGTGAACAATGGGTCTCGATCGCTCACTATACTCTTCGGAACACAATGGAATCGAACAATCCACTTAACATACAACTCAGCCAACTTCGATGCAGTCCTAGTTGATCGAACAGGAATGAACCTTGCACTCTTAGTCAAACGATCTACAATGACCCAAATCCCTTCATTCCCTGTCCTGGTTCTAGGTAGACCATCGATAAAATCCATCGACACTTGCTCCCACTTCCATGTAGGAACCTCTAATGGCTGAAGTAATCCACTGGGCTTCTTCTGCTCAGCTTTCACCAACTGGCAGTTCATACACTTGGAAATAAAATTTCCAACATCCTTCTTCATACCTTCCCAATAATAGGTTCTCTTCATATCCCGATACATCTTATTTCCACCTGGATGAATTGTCAACTTCGAGTGATGAATTTCCCTAAGAACTTCATCTCTCAATCCATCCACATCGGGAACAACTAGTCGTCCTTGCTTTCGAAGCCAACCCTCTCGATCGACTTCAAATCCTTTATCCTTCTCTGGGTCCAATCCATATTCCAAATCACAAATAATCTTGACAAGCTTATGGTCTCGCTTTTGGCTCTCGCCAATTCTCTCCATAAGAGTAGGCCTTATCGATAAGTTTGCCAACATCTCAGATTCCAATTCACATCCAGGTCTGAAGTCAAATTCAGCCAAATACTCTAGACTCTTCCATTCCGAAAACATGGCTCCCAATCCTGCATGTCTTCGACTTAACGCATCTGCCACTGCATTGCCTTTTCCCAGAGTATAGGCTATACCAAAATCATACGATGCTAAAAACTCTAGCCACCGTTGCTGTCGGAGATTCAAATCCTTTTGGGAGAACAGATACTTCAACGACTTATGATCCGTAAACAACTCGAATCGAACACCCAATAGGTAATGTCTCCACATCTTCAAAGCAAAATCAATCGCCGCTAACTCCAAATCATGAGTCGGGTAATTCATTTCATGCGGCTTCAGTTGTCGACTAGCATACGCAACAACTTTATCCTTCTGCATTAGCACTGCTCCAAGTCCAGTACCACATGCATCGGTGTAAACCACCATCTCATCATTCCCACTTGGAATAGTCAAAACAGGAGCACTTATTACTCGCTCTTTTAGGATTACGAAAGCTTGCTCACACTTATCATCCCATCTGAACACTTGGTTCTTCTTCGTCAATCCTGTTAACGGTGCAGCTATCTTGGAAAAGTCTTTGATAAACCGACGATAATATCCTGCTAATCCAAGAAAGCCTCTTACATCGGATGCATTCTTAGGCCTAACCCAATCCTGGATTGCTGCCACCTTAGCGGGATCAACCGCGATTCCATTTCCAGAGATAACATGGCCTAAGAACCTCACTTCACTCTTCCAGAAGTGACACTTCGAAAACTTAGCCTTTAGCTGATGTTTTCGTAAGATTTCCAAAACAATTCTCAAGTGCGTCTTGTGCTCCTCCTCAGTTCTGGAATAAATCAGAATATCATCCACGAACACAAGCACGAACTTATTCAACTGATCTCTGAACACTCTATTCATAAGATCCACAAAATATGCTGGTGCGTTAGTCAATCCAAACGGCATTACCAGCCACTCATAAAAACCGGATGGTGTCCTAAAAGCAGTCTTCGGCACACTATCCTTCGCCACTCTCAACTGGTGAAATCCCATTGCCAAATCCATCTGAGAAAACACCTTAGCTTCGTGAAGCTGATCAAACAAGTCATCTATTCTCGGCAATGGATACTTGTTCTTCTTAGTCACCTTATTCAGCTCACGATAATCCACACACAACCTCAACGATCCATCCGCTTTGGTTGCGAACACAACTGGTGCACCCCATTCGGACACACTACGCCGAATGAATCCTTTCCACAAAAGGTCATCAACTTGCACCTTTAACTCTTGCTGCTCCCTAGGCGCCATCCGCCTAAGAGGCATCACAACAGGTCTGGCTCCCTCAACTAGATCGATACGAAACTCGATCTCCCTATGCGGTGGTAATCCTTTGACTTCATCAAAGACATCCTCAAATCCATTCACAATAGGCACCGATGACAGTCCATCACGTGGAACAACCAGCGAATACATGAAGCTCATGAAGACGCCTTCTTCATGCTTACATCGTATCACAACCTTTCGCCCTTCCACATTCCCGACTGTCACCTCCAGCCTCTCACAATCAATCCTTGCCGCATACTTTCTAAGCCATTCCATACCCAAAATAATTCCGAACCCCGCAAAGTTCAGAACAAAGCAATCACAAGCAAAAGAACAATCATGACTCGACACAACTAGACCACAGCATATCATACACAAACATGACGAACCCCCAACTGGATTAGTCACAACCAATGGCCTATCAACAATATCCGGTTTCAAACCTAACCGGCCTACAAGATCATCACAAACAAAAGAATGCGACGCTCCAGTATCAAACAACACTCTAACTGGAACACCACAAATGGAAAGAGTACCTTGAACCACCACACTCTTCCCCTTCTCTTCAGCAGTAGGAGCTTTTGAAGACGACGGCACAGCTCTCATAGCATAAGCTTGCACAATCTGCCTGTCCTTCCTCGGCTCTGGACAATTCTTCTTGATATGTCCCAGCTTATCACAGTTGTAACACTTTCCTGGCACCTTGGGATTCTTACAATCTTTGAAGAGATGGCCCTTCTGCTGGCAGTTGTAGCAGGTCACTTCGCCCTTCGGCTTCTTCTGGTCATCCTTACCTCTCTGTTACTGTTGCTTCCTCTTCTTGTTTCCACTCTGTTGTGGCCTAGATCCTTCCTTGGTTACAGCAACAACAGAACTTTCCCTAGGAAACAAACACTCATGCCTGAGGGCTTTCTCCACAAGCTTCTCAAACGGATCGTCCAGATGATCCACCAACTGTCTTCCAAGATAAGCATCCAAACCGGTCACAAACTTCTCATTCTTCTGATAGGGAGAATCAATATACGATCTGGCATACTTGGACAAAGCCTCAAACTCAGAAACATACTCGAGGACCGATCTCCCATCTTGCTTGAGCTCTACAAACTTCTTGAACAAAACAGATTTCTGAGCTGTAGAGATGAACTTAGCTTCAAATCTAGCTTGGAATTGCTCCCAAGTAATCTCCTCCTCCGGAGTATCAATGGTGATAGAATTCCACCAATCCGAAGCTCTCCCTTGAAGTTGCCTTGATGCAAGCTTCCTCTTAGTTGCATCCACAACTCCCAAGTCACCAAATATCCTTCTACAAGCATCAATCCATCTTTGCACTTCAATGGTTGATTCCATTCCCAAGAAAACCTTTCCTCCAAGAGAAGTATAGTCCTTGCAAAGCTTAGCAAAATCCACTGGTCTTGGAGCTTGAACTTGAACTCCAACATCTACTGATGGCCCCGAGGCTGGTATCCTTCTCATGATCGAAGTCATCATGGCCTCAAACATAGGAGCAAAATCAACAGCTTCCCTAGCAGCCGGTCTCCCTCTTCGACTCATCCTTAATATCTACAAAAAGAATGACATAGAACACCTTGAGAAACAACTGCATAAGGAGTTCAAATCCTTCTAAGCTACTATATTATATATAGTAATCATTCATCAAAATACAATTACGTCTCACATACGTAGTTACGTCAGCGAGCGTTGGCTAAAATCGATTAACCTCGCTCTGATACCAAATGTGACGACCGCCCATGACTCCCGCACCAAAATAAGGAGAAATGTGCGTTGAAGGGCGTGACAGGCAGCCATGGACGATAGTCAGGGTAAAAATAAAACAGCAAACTCTATCGTACAACTCATAGCGCATGGACAAAATACAATAGAGAAGTATAATATAGTGAAGCTCCATAGAACAGGACATCATCATATAAGCATCATAATAGTTTTATACAAACATTTGAATCATCCATACATCAAAGCCTCACTACATAACACTCAATCAAATACAGCAGCGGAATATCCAGTGCATATAATAAGAAATAATATGTAAAAGCCTCCTGCTCGTCTTCGTTGTCATCAGCGTAAACCTCCATGAACAGCACCTGTCACCTGCTACCTAGTCTGCCCATCCCAACATGGATGAACAGCCCAAGGTAATAAGAGGAGACATAAAACCTTGAGTCAGACAAAGTCTTAGTGAGCAGTAAATCAACTATCAAACATACCAAAAGAGCATAAAGGATAAGGAATAGGAACCAAACCATCCCACTCCACCTCTTTCTACAGTGATAGCCCCCAGACTCACACTAAGGAGAAGCAAGCATAACATAGCAGGCAATTAAGGTAAAGCAATAACCACTCGAGTCAAGGTCGATGTTTTCCAAATACAAACCCCCAAGGCCTAAACCAAGATCAGATAAGCACTCAGAAAACACCGCTCTTGAGGCCGAATGATAGTACAATCAAACACCCATGACTCTGGCTATCACTGTTAACCTTACTTCGAAATCACCGTTAGTTGAATGACCGACTCCTTCCTGAGCCATCTATTAAGGGTTAATGGTAACCCCGGTTCTAGACATAACTCCACACGTCATCATGACCCGTGCCTAGGAATTTTCGCAACTACCCAGGGTACTCGACCACCTACCTGTAGTCTTTAGGGTGTCCAGGCCACCTACCTGTAGTCTCTAGGGCAACCCTTGTACTCTTGCTTTGAGTCTGCTAGAACCTTCAACAACGATGAAATACAAGCCTTCTAGTCATCCTCCTTGACGACTATTCTCAACCTAGCCCAAACTACCTCTTGAGCCATCCATTATCAATCAACTCGAACTACCCTTCAAGTTATCAACATGCTTGGAGTAATCCTTTTCGATTATACCAAGGTTACATCACATCATGCCTCGCCTCATCTTCATCATAGCAAAGGCTCATCTTAACATCATGGTTTGCCTCATCGCATCATGGCAAAATTCCATCTCAACATCATCCAATCCATACATATGAGTTTCAACATCCACTACATATGCCTTAAGCAACTTTCACCATTCAAGAGCCTCTTCCGTAGCTTTTGAATCGTCTTTGACCATACTTGTCCAAATCTATCAACTAGATAACTCATTCACAAAAAAAAAAAATCAAACAAGGCAAACATTAATCCAAACAAATAAGTAGTCAATCAAGATCTAAATAGGCATTTATAACTAAAATGGCAATTTCGTAAATAAATGAGAATAGATCTATCATACATGAATCATGGGTTTTTAGCATAGATCTAACAAATATAAATCATGGGTTTTGTCCCTACAACTTGATGAATGAACTTGCATAAGTAAACATCTTTATAAGTAATGGATCTACACTTGGATCTAAGGAAAAATGCATAAAATTACTATCTACAACACTCCAACAAACCACCAAACCAATATACTCCTTTGAGTCCGCGTGAGAGATAACCACCACTCACCGAATCACCCAAACACTTCAAAAACTATCAACTCCAGATCTGGACAGTGAAGATTCAAGCTTGATTCGTCGAAATCCCGCTTGAAACGATGAAATCTAACTTCGTTGGATGAAGATCTTCAACTTTGGCTCTTCAATCTTCAATCTTGATCTTCGATCTTGGATGGATGTTAGCACTCGATCAAAGTGGAGAAAAGAAGTGAAGAAATGTTGTAGTCGAGCTCTCAAAATGGCAGCACTTCGTCGCTTCAAAAACCGGTGCCAAAAAGTGAGCCAAAGCCCTCTATTTATAGGCTGAAATCCCCCATGAGTCGTCCGCCCATATGAGTCGTCCACGACTCATGACTCACGACCCAAGCCACTACGACTCACGACTCAACGCGGTTCAAAGTAAATACGACACAACACACATACGGCAGCATGCACACGACTCAACCAAAATGCGACTCAACAGAACCCAACGACATACGACTCAACGACATACGACTCAACGACATACGACCTATGAACATGGCCCACCTATCTCAAAAACCGTCCTAACTTTGCTACGACTTACAACTTAACTCGTACCAACGACTCAACCAACTCGGGTTAACTAGTGCTATGGCCCAACAATTCCAACGGCCCAGATGACCCTACAGCCTAACTAAGCCGCTAACGACTTACGACTTAGCATCCTTAAGTCGTCTAAAACTTCTGGGGCGCTAACTCGTTAGCTATGCTCCTAACCCGCTAACACGCTAACTCGCGCAAGCCTATAGGTTGGTGAAGAGCTTAACCCGGTCACATCTACTAACTCGTCCCAGCCTTGAGTCGTAACTCGTTAACCCCTATGAGTCGGTCTAACCCTTAACCTGTTAACTCGGCAACTCACTAACAACCATAAGTCGGTAACTACCATTCACTCCTATAAGTCGGCCAACCTATAAATCGTTGACCCCATGAGTCGGCCACCTACCCTAAGTCGCTCCATCCTCTAAGTCGGTCACGATTTAAGTCCCACACGACTTAACTCTAGAACGACTCAAGCTCCAAACGACTTAATGCAACTATTATACGATTTATCGACACGTAAAATACGGGTCGTTACACCAATGATATCCAATCATATAATTCAAAATCATATTATTATGCACTTCAATCTTCAACATTTACTTTACTAAAGCATGTACGATGTATATATACATCATCCATATGCACAATCAAATCTAATCGCTCGCTCAATCACAAAATCTCACTTTCGAACTAGTATCGTTCACACAACCATTCTAATGCGGACTCGGATCCTGTTTCTTGATTAGAAACTGTCATTCTCCTTACATAGCCATATACTATGATAGAGAAGTTTATGATCAATCAAAAATCCATATCCAGTGTTCACCGTCGAGAATCGAGTGAAAATGCCTTGTTCAGACAGACGTAAATCATCTCGAAATAATGTACTTGAATCTGAATCAAACCGCTACGCGAATAAAATGACATACGTACAACTTATGTATTTATTTCCATTGATTTTTTAGCTATACAAAATCCCTTTTATTCACATTTACTTCATTTACATTCAATTATTCACAGTTATTATTCACATTGCTTTATTCAACATTCACTTATTTAGGTAACAACCCGATATTTTCAGCCATTCGCATCCACACATGCCGGACTTGAATTGCTCAAAATACCGCATTGTAAATAAATTTGGAGAAAATGAAACACAATCAAAGAATCAAAGACACATAAATATCAGAATAACTCGTAGTGGAAATTAATATACCATAGTAGTTCATGAAGCCACTATAACAAACTCTCAAAACATAATACAATAGAAATCTCAAATACGAAGAAGTTTATAATTAACAGAGCTGAATAGAACAACTGAAATTGAAAGGGAATAGATAACCAGACAAGCAGAATCTCTAGCAATTCCTAACTCCAGAAAAAGAAATCCAAATCAAAGCTGTAAATACTCAGGCTGACCCGAGCGTAAAGTAAAACACAAAACACTCGAGTCAGGACATATATACTTATATAATGTAAACCAACTTAAGTGAACTGCAGTAGTAATGCACTATAACATAAAGGATGCTTGGGATCGCCCATCCTCTAAGGATCAGTTAAACCATAAATTAAAAACATCCAACGGTTAAAATTTCAAAATAGTAATTTATGCTTCGAAATCAAATATCATTTCAAAATTCAATATCATTCAAAAATCTATTTCAAAATATCAAAATAACATATCTTTTCAAAACCACTTTCATTTTTATTTAAATACCATTTCAACACACATTTCAAAGTAGTTTATATTTCAAAACAAATAACTTCATTCTAAATCATTAAAATGAAGTTATTATATTTAATAATTAAATTATTAAATTTCCAAAATTTAAATCTTTCAAAGTTCATTTATTCACTTAAATTTACTAAAACAATGAAAATTCAACTTTCGCAGCATTTAGAAAATGCTACGGGAAGTTACTTTTAAAACAATTCAATTTAACGAAAGACAGCATCTAAAAATGCTGTAATAGGATTACTTTAGTTCAAATAAAACCTTAGTTAATTTCATCAAGTACAGTACTTATAAAGTGCTACAATAGCCCTTGATTCAATTTAGCCATTTAGTTCATTTCTATCAACTACAGCATTTTACAAATGCTGCAATATCCTTTACATTAGAAATAATAGCATTTCAAAAATGCGGTTAATTAAGTTCCAAATATTCAATATAATTTCACAAACAATTAAATATATATTTAAATCATTTAAACTTATAAAATCATATAATTTCACTTTTAAAACAATCATTTAAATGCTCTTATATTCATGATTTTATAAAGCTAAATATTCATTCAAAAATCAAAATTTAATAATAATTCACATATTAAATTCACACATTCGATTTCAATTCTTTAAATTAAGTTTTTAACTTAACACTTATGTTTAAATTTCCAAATATAACTTATTTTGCACCTTATTTACTTAACATAAAATTCATTTTTAACCAAAATTCATAAATTTCCAATTTAAGTTATATTTCAAAAATTCAACCCAAATATTCACTTATTTCACATCTTAATCTATCAAAAATCATTAACACTTTATAAAATCATATTAAATTCATTTTAATTCAAATTTTATATTTATTTATTATATTTTCCTACTTAATTTAAATTCCATTTATAACCAAATCAAAATTTCCAAAATAACTTATATTTCAAATTTTCTAACTTTACCATTAATTTATTTCACTTATAAATTTTTAGAAAATCAATAATACTTTACAAAAATCATTATTAATTATGTTTTAAATCAAAATATTATAATATTTACATTTCGAACATACTTTAATAATTTTAGAAAAAATATATTTTAACACGGGTCTGTATATCATTTTCTGGCCTAGGTAAAGTGATACGGATAATATATCATTTCAATCCGTAATTTACAAAGAAAACCCGGGTTCTATCATTTCAAACCCGCAATCCCGTGTAAAAATTAAATAAATAGAAATCGTTCAGGCCTATCATTTCAGCCCATAACGATTTTTCTCTATTCTAAAGTCCGTTCGGATATGTATCATTTCAACCCATAGTGATTCTAATCTAAAGGGAACTTGCAGTGTGATAAACCGATATAAATAAACAGAATAACATTATACGACAGCAACAGATGTTATAACAGGTAAATAAGCATGGGTGAACATCATATGATCACATAACAAATATAGCATGGTGATATGTTTTACAGATTCAATTGTGATCAGTTTACTAGTCATATAAGTATAAATTTGTCTGGTGAGAATTACTCACTTGTATAGCTGGAGATGACGACCAAATACACAAAACAAAGATCTTCCAAGGCACGATAACATGACAATGATTTGAGAGTGGGAGAGACAAAGCTAATTGCTTGTCAAATGTCAAACAAAACAAAGTACAATATGAATTACAACCAAACTATTTATAAACAATACTAGGAATAAATACATAACTCAAAGCTAGAGCTTTTGCACTCGCATTCAACATCATACGCTTCGGCAATAGGCTGGAAAAGCACTATAATGGGATGGATTTGGATTAGGTTTGGATCAGGTTAAGTGTATAAAGGTCGGCCATAACAATATATGAAGTATTAGAGAGCTATGTGTGCATGAACACACAATTTCAAGGCAACTACATGGATTTCAAGGCATAAAAGGTTTCGGCCAAGGGATGACTGGGCACGGCCAGGTCTGGGAAGATCATCTATAGGTGAGGCAGAGGTCTCAGGTCCAGGAAGTGGCTGGTGGTGGTGGTGTATGGTCGGCCAAAGTGGTGGCAACAAGGGGAGTTCGGCTAGCATGTTAAAGGTGGAGTTTGTGTCAACTTCTTGGTGGATCTTCACATGGATGGTCTCGGCTATGGAATGGCAGTGGAAAGGAGGGGATGAAGGCTAGAGTACGTGGTGGTGGAGGCGGATAAGGTGCTGGAGATGGAGGGGCCGAACTACATAGGTGAATGCAAGTGCAAAATCATGACAAAACAAGTAAAAAAAAGGGAAAATGAACGAGAAGTTTACCAAAATTTTGCTCTTGGATGATGGCCAAAAATTTTCCTAGGATTTGAGATAAACTTTTCACGTGAGAAACTAAATTGGAGTTGGCTGAAGAAAGGAGTATAAGGCAGCAAATTGAATTGATGCATCGATTGGTGAAAAGGTGACTAGAATATGAAAAGACAAAGCACTTAAAAGGTCATAAATTTTTCAAATTTCCATAATTTCTTTTAAAATATTAAATACATGAAAAATACTTATAAATACAGATAAAAAAAAATGATGAATTCACAAAATAAATAAATAAATTTTAGTTAAATATAATTAAATTGAGAAAATAGCTAAAAATTGCAAACTAGGCTTTAAAATTTGAAAATAAATTCAATAAACTTTGAAAAAATTCAAACATCACTTTAAAATATTTAAAAGATAAAATATATATAACATAAAATATTTCACATATATATATAAATTGGAATAAGATATGACAAATAAACTATTATTTATATAAATTAAAATAAACAATATTGTTGAATAAATCAATTTGCACACAATATTGAAAAAACATAACTTTCATAATTTAAATCAGATTTCAACGAAACGAAAAGCAGTATTCCTAAAATTTAATCTATTTTCATAATAAAGGATAAAATTAAAAAATTCAAATATTTAATTTTTAAATTTAAAAGTCAAAGCTTGACCGATTTGACCAAAAATACACTTTTTTGAAAATATCCTATTTATTCAGGTTTGAAATTATAATTCAAACAAAAATCAAAATATACTTTTAAAATAACAAAATTTATCCATTTTAATAAATATAATAAAGTTTTTAAATCAGGAGTTTCAATTTAAATAAATAATTAAAATAATCACCCCCACTCAAATCTTTTCGTCCTCGAAAAGAATGAACAAGCAAAATAAGGAAAAGAAAGATAGACAACAAATAGTACCTGGAAAAAAAAATTCGGATTCGAAACACGAATGCTCTCTTCTGTCTTCCAGGTACAATCTCGATCATCAGTACTCAATTGTAACTTGATCAGACTAACAGATTCCCTTCTTAGCTGCTTCGTACCTCTGCTGACAATACGAAGTGGCTTACTCTCGACAGTAAGGTTAAGCTAAATATCCAAACTATCAATAGCAGTTTGCTGAAAAAAAAGAGATGGGTCAAGAAGATACTAGAGGAGATGTGAGACGTGGAAAACCTCATGCACTCCAGAAAGTTTCTCGGGCAAATCTAAACGATATGCCAAAGAACCAACACTTTCCATAATGAAGAAAGGACCCTCGAAGAGGAAAAAAGTAGAAATAGTTAGAAGGGAAAGTAGGTTGAAAGACAAGGATGGACATTATTTTAAGATCATATACATTTCAATTTAAAATTTTATATTTATAACATTTTAAACATTTAATAATATACATTTTATAATATGATGAATAGTCATTTGATTTAAATTTGATGGTTCGAAGAAAAAAAATATTTAAAACATTTTAAATTATTTAGAAAAGTAAAATAAATGATCAAAATATCTTTATATAATACTTCATCAAAATACTTTATAACTCGATGTCTTAACAAGTTTACTTTCGTTCCTGCAGACTCTGGCCATGCATTGATCAGGCGCAAAGCTAGAATTCTCTAGGTACTTGGTAGACTTGATTCAACACCCAGTGAAAATACTGGAAAACCTTTTCAAACAATAGATATGAAAAGTAAAATCCAAACAAATCAACCAAACCAAACATTTGTCTAACCATGGATTGCAGATACACAATGGTTACGCCTGGATCCCCCAGGAAACATCCATACCTGTAAGCTATCTCAGCCTGCGAATTACGCCATGATGACTAGTAGACCGCAAATACACAATGGTTACGCACGGATCCCCCAGAAAACATCCGTACCCTTAAGCTATCTCAGGCAGCGGATTTCGCTACTACTATGACCTATATAGATCGCAGGATGCACAATGGTTACGCCTAGATCCCTCAGGAAACATCCGTACCCCCAGGCCATCTCATCTAGGCGAATTACGCAATGCAGTCGCAAACATAAGACCGTGGAGATCGCCATGGAATTCGATGGACACTCGAGTATCATATCCGAAAAACCCAAATCAGAGAGAATAATATCGATAGAATGAATCCACAGTGTGGCCACAAAGCAGATATCAAGCAGAAGGCACTTTCCATATCTTTACTTCGAAAATATATATTATATAGTACCTTTCAAAATCACTTTCAAATATCATACTTATATAAAGTCCATTATATATAAGATTTCATTTCAAATTGAATACTTTCTAAATTAATAGTATATCAAATCACACTTATATAGACTTTGATTATATAAGATTTCTCTTTCCAAATTGAGTACCTTTTCAAACCAATAGTTTTCAAATCAACTTCGTACTTATACAAATCCCTTTTATATAAATTCGACATCTCCCAAATCAAGTACTTAATAATAAAAGGTTCTCAATTTCAAATCATTTCAATATCAATTCATTTTCAAAATCATATATGATTTCATCAAATCATTTCTTCCAAATTACATATATTCAGTTTCAAAGTTCCTTAAAACAATAGATTTAGAAAATAATCCAAATTTCCAAATCAACAAAATTTATGTCAAACAAATTCATTTCCATTTCAAACATATATTCACTTTCAAAAATCATAATACTTTCAAAGTTATAAATCTTTCGAAACCAAAATACATGAAATCATTACACTTTGAAAATCAAAACCTTTCGAAATCATACATTTGAAATCATAAACATTCCTTTAATTCTTTACATTTCACAAATTTATTCAATTAAACCCAAATCTAAAATTTTCCATTTTAATTCAATTCAAACCATCAGTTTCAATTCAATTTAATTTTCCAACAAAACCATTTCAAATATTATCAAATTTCAAATAAAGATTTGATCCATAAAATAAGCTATTCAATCTTTAATATATTTCAAATCTTGAATATACCATATTCAAAAACTAAATTTTTTAATTTTATATATCTCCAATTTTACTTCATTATTACTTAGTTTTGAAATATTCATTTCATAAATCCATCATTTTTAATTAAACTCAAATTACAAGTAAACCAAATATCCTTTCATACAAACATAAACTTCAAATATTCATTTATCAAAATCAATTATCATTTCAAATTCACATTCTTTATCAAAATAAAGATCATATCATTTCCAAACCAAACTTCAAAATCTGAAATAAAAATTTGGTTTCACAAAATCACTCGCATAGCAAAGCTACTAGAGTGGCCTCTCCCCCACTTAGAAACTCGAAAATCAATGTCAATGATGCATGCATTCATCATCGAAATTATTTTCCAGCGACATAAGTGGGTTCGGGACATTTATTTTCTTGAAACTTCTTTGAAATTTCTTCGAAATCATTAGAACTTATTCAAATACATTTGAAACAATTCTTATTCAGAAAATATCTTTAAATCATATTATCATTATATATTTTCCAAAATCTTAAAACCGATTTCAAAACATCGAAGTTCGATTCCTCGAGATTCAAATTCAAAACCCTTCAATTATAAACCATTTTTATTTAAATCAAATTTTTTATAAATTTTTATAAAATTTCAAATCCTTTCAAAATTTCATTTTAAAAGGTATATAATCCTTATCGGAAACATTTCACTTTTATATACAAAATAGGGTCATCCTTATCAAAATAATAATTTCGATGTATGAACAGTTCAAAATAAAATCAAACACAAATTTCCATGGGATGATTCAAGGATGGATTTCAAACAAACAGAGATTCAAATTTAGAGGACTCTAATCAAATAGAATTCTGGTTCGAAGATAAACTCGAACTAAGATGAGATAATTTAATTACCAAAATAGAAGATAGATAAGCCTATATTAATCGCGGGCGACCTTAACCAGTCAACCGTGACTTCAGGAATATAACCAATGCGAAAATCTAAGGCAAATCGACATTTGATCGCTAGAGATAGAATCCAAGTAGAGCAGGAGATAGATAGCATCCTAAACCAAGGATATAGAAATCTCCGATGAATCGATGCCAAATTGTAAAGGAGTTTCACCCCTTTACGAATCATTCAAGGACTTGCGGAATCATTGATCTTTATAGAGGTCATTCCAAAGTGGAGTTACGGAATGCTCCAAAATCAAAAGGGTAAAATAGGGAAGACAAAACTGGATTTCAGAACAAGCGGGAGCATTCCAAAGTTCAAGTAATCCTAATCGATTAGAATCCTAACCAAGAGATTTCTAACGATGTGGCTACCGATGGGATGATGTTTAGAGAATCTTGATTCCAAAATAAGGAAAATTTTATACCAAAATAATCTTTGAAAATCCTTTAAAAATCATTTGGAAATCATTTTATACTTCGAAAATATGTTCTCTCACAAAGAAAAGATTCTGAGGTTGATTTCACTCATTCCACGGTATTTCTACCCTATATCTAATGAGTTTTTGCTCCACAGGCTATGGTTTGCCTAAAAACCAATGCTTTGATACCAACTGTAACAGGCCGCGCCAGTGGGGTATCGCCCATCCTCTAAGGATCGGTTAAACCATAAATTAAAAACATCCCGTGGTTAAAATTTCAAAATAGTAATTTGTGCTTCGAAATCAAATATCATTTCAAAATTTAATATCATTCAAAAATCCATTTCAAAATATCAAAATAACATATCTTTTTAAAACCACTTTCATTTTTATTTAAATACCATTTCAACACACATTTCAAAATAGTTTATATTTCAAAACAAATTACTTCATTTTAAATCATTAAAATGAAGTTATTATATTTAATAATTAAATTATTAAATTTCCAAAATTTAAATATTTCAAAGTTCATTTGTTCACTTAAATTTATTAAAACAATGAAAATTCAACTTTCGCAGCATTTAGAAAATGCTATGGAAAGTTACTTTTAAAACAATTCAATTTAACAAAAGACAACATCTAAAAATGCTGTAATAGGATTACTTTAGTTCAAATAAAGCCTTAGTTAATTTCAGCAAGTACAGTACTTACAAAGTGCTATAATAGCCCTTGATTCAATTTAGTCATTTAGTTCATTTCTATCAACTACAGCATTTTACAAATGCTGTAATATCCTTTATATTAGAAATAATAGCATTTCAAAAATGCGGTTAATTAAGTTCCAAATATTCAATATAATTTCACAAATAATTAAATATATATTTAAATCATTTAAACTTATAAAATCATATAATTTCTCTTTTAAAACAATCATTTAAATGCTCTTATATTCATGATTTTATAAAGCTAAATATTCATTCAAAAATCAAAATTTAATAATAATGCACTTATTAAATTCACACATTCGATTTCAATTCTTTAAATTAAATTTTTAACTTAACACTTAAGTTTAAATTTCCAAATATAACTTATTATTCACCTTATTTACTTAACATAAAATTCATTTTTAACCAAAATTCATAAATTTCCAATTTAAGTTATATTTCAAAAATTCAACCCAAATATTCATTTATTTCACATCTTAATTTATTCAAAAATCATTGACACTTTATAAAATCATATTGAATTCATTTTAATTAAAATTTTATATTTATTTATTATATTTTCCTACTTAATTTAAATTCCATTTATAACCAAATCAAAATTTCCAAAATAACTTATATTTCAAATTTTCTAACTTTACCACTAATTTATTTCACTTATAAATTTTTAGAAAGTCAATAATACTTTACAAAAATCATTTTTAATTAAGTTTTAAATCAAAATATTATAATATTTACAATTCTAACATACTTTAAAAATTTTAGAAAAAATATATTTTAACCACGGGTTTGTATATCATTTTCTAGCTTAGGTAAAGTGATACAGATACTATATCATTTCAATCCGTAATTTACAAAGAAAACTCGGGTTCTATCATTTCAAACCCGCAATCCCAAGTAAAAATGAAATAAATAGAAATCGTTTAGGCCTATCATTTTAGCCCATAACGATTTTTCCATATTCTAAAGTCCGTTCTGGTATAGTGATTCTAATCTAAAGGGAACTTGTAGTGTGATAAACTAATATAAATAAACAGAATAACATTATATATCAATAACAGAAGGTATAACAGGTAAATAAGCATGGGTGAACATCATATTGTTATAACATAACAAATATAGCATGGTGATATGTTTTACAGATTCAATTGTGATCAGTTTACTAGTCATATAAGTATAAATTTGTCTGGTGAGAATTACTCACTTGTATAGCTAGAGATGACAACCAAATACACAAAACGAAGATCTTCCAAGGCACGATAACACAACAATTATTTGAGAGTGGGAGAGCCAAAGCTAATTGCCTTGTCAAATGTCAAACAAAACAAAGTACAATATGAATTAGAACCAAACTATTTATAAACAATACTAGGAATAAATACACAACTCAAAGCTAGAGCTTTTGCACCCACATTCAACATCATACGCTTCAGCCATAGGCTGAAAAAGCACTGTAATGGAATGGATTTGGATCAGGTTAAGGTACAATGGTTGGCCATAAAAATATATGAAGTATTAGAGAGCTTTGTGTGCATGAACGCACAATTTCAAGGAAACCACATGGATTTCAAGGCATATATGGCTTCGGCCAAGGGATGATTGGGCACCGCCAGGTCTAGGAAGATCATCTATAGGTGTGCCAGAGGTCTTAGGTCTAGGAAGTGGCTAGTGATGGTGGTGTATGGTCGGCCAAAGTGGTGGTTGAAGTGGTGGCAATAAGGGGAGTTCGGCTAGCATGTTAATGGTGAAGTTTGTGTCAATTTCTTGGTGGATCTTCACATGGATTGTTCCAGCTAGGGAATGGCAGTGGAAAGGAAGGGATGATGGATGGAGTAGGTGGTGGTGGAGGCAGCCAAGGTGGTGGAGATGGAGGGGTCGAACTACATAGGTGAATGCAAGTGCAAAATCATGACAAAACAATTAAAAGAATGAGAAGTTTACCAAAATTTTACTCTTGGATGAAGGCCGAAATTTTTCCTAGGGTACAAGATAAAATTTTCACGTAAGAAAATAAAGTGGAGTCGGTTGAAGTAAGGAGTATAAGGCAGAAAATTGAATTGATGCATTGATTGGTGAAAAGGTGACTAGAATATGAAAAGACAAAGCACTTAAAAAGTCACAAACTTTTCAAATTTCCATAATTTCTTTTGAAATTTTAAATACATGAAAAATACATATAAATATAGATAAAAAACAAAAATATGATGAATGCACAAAATAAATAAATAAATTTTAATTAAATATAATTAAATTGAGAAAATAGCTAAAAATTGGAAACTAGGCTTTAAAATTTGAAAACAAATTCAATAAATTTGGAAAAATTCAAACATCACTTTAAAATATTTAAAAGATAATATATATATATATAACATATTTCACTTATATATAAATTAGAATAAGATATGACAAATAAAACTATTATTTATATAAATTAAAATAAACAACATTGTTGAATAAATCAATTTACACACAATATTGAAAAAACATAACTTTCACAATTTAAATCAGATTTCAATGAAATGAAAAGCAGTATTCCTAAAATTTAATCTATTTTCATAATAAAGGATAAAAATTGAAAATTCAAATATTTATATTTTAAATTTAAGAGTCAAAGTTTGACCGATTTGACCAAAAATACACTTTTCTGGAAATATCCTATTTATTCATGTTTGAAATTATAATTCACACAAAAATCAAAATATACTTTTAAAATAACAAAATTTATCCATTTTAATAACTATAATAAAGTTTTTAAATTAGGATTTTCAATTTAAATAATTAAAATAAACAATTAAAATAATCACAAAATACTTGGTTGTTACAATTTACTTAGTTTATTCTTTTCAATACTAATTATCCTTTAAGAACTATTCCACCAAATTTTTATATTTAACACATTTCACTCTATACTATATCCATTTATGAATTATTTCTTAAAATTTTGCTAAAGTTTTGTAACGAACATCTTATACCATAGTTCACATGTTTATTTCTGCTCTATAACTTAAGTTCACATCTATTTCTAACCATTTTCCATTTTCTAATTTATTTAATTAGCTCATTCTCTAAATCATTTCAGATCTCGTCAAATTTATTCATAAATTATTTTATTTAACTTAACCTAAATTTAATTTAATTTCATAATTCAATTTCAAATTTACTTTTCTTAACATTCATATCCAACAATTTAAAATATTATTTTGCTTATTAATTCTCAAATTTCATAAGTTATAAACTTATTTTTTCATATTCTCATATAACATTTAAATGAAAATCCCAGAGTTTAAACACTTTGTTCTTAGGTATTTCGAATTATTTTGAAAAAAAAAATAGATTTATATAATTTCCTTGATGTATCAAATTATTCTTTTGGATTTTAAATTTAAAAATATTTTAACTAAACAAAACTCCAATGGTAGCAATTCCTCTCTTGGAAGCACGAAAATTAATGTCGATGATGCTGCAGTCATCACCGAAATTATTTTCCAGTGACCGAAGTGAGATCTTTGCTTTCTTTCTCTTTAAAATTTCCGTTAAAATATTTCTAGTCAAAAATATTTTTCAAATAATATTATTATTTTCCAAAACTTTGAAAACATTTTAAAATCCAACGGGATTTAAATTCCCAAATTCCCAGCTTTTAAACCCTTTTTATTTATAAACCACTTTTATACATCACATTTATACAATTCCAGTTGGTTATATAAATGAATTCTCAATTGTTAATCTTGCTTACATTATAATCAACTTTTATTTGATCATGAACAACAAACAACCAATGATAATAGTATAACCTTATCATTTCCTAACAATCAAGCAAACCATGCATGCCATAATAATTTTCTGAAAAAACATCCCTTTATAAAATAATTAGGGTAGAATTATTTCATTTACCCAATTTCAAAACATTACCATGTCGAATTACTTTTTCAAGTGTTTAAAGATCCCTATCAATAACGTTAATTACTCATATTGACCAGAATCCATAAGCCACTAACAGATCAACTAACACAATATAAACAATTTTTATATCACTAACAAATACGCGCTCATATATACATACCCTCAAACTCATCCTAGGGTGCTACCGACCCTATCTCTAATGAGTATCCCACCAAAGTCAAGGCTCTCGCTTAACTTCAAATTTGATACCAAATTTAACAAACCAGTTTTTTGGCCACCGAAAATCGACACTAATACGTCCACTATATTGCATGCCGAGAAATCGAATGCCGAAATCGATTGTTAGGGAAAGAAAAGAAGGAAGAGATAAGAAGAAAACTAAACAACATAGAATCTCACAGCAGAATGATTAATCTATAATACTACAAATCTTTACAAAAAAGAAAAACCGTAATAAGTATATATACAAACATCAATCAGTATACTAACCTATTTCATCTTGGACAGTTACCATCTACGTGAATACGTCTTTGGGTCTCCAACTCGTCTCTTGAATCTCCAAGCATCCAAAACAATATGTAATATGCTCAGCCTGACCTTAGCATTATAATAAAATAACACTCGAGTCAGTCTAGAAAACCAGTGTGAGAAAACACACCCAACTGGATTTTAAGTTATATAAAAATCCTTGAAATCAAAGGTATCTCGTAAGATCATGCTGCACATAAACACGGACTGGTTTTCACCTTACGATAACCAAAATATTTTTCTAGAAAATTAATTTATATTATAATAATGTCTAGGGATCAAAGTAAAATATGAATATAGTTGAAATGCTTACATCTCACGTTTCAGCATAATGAGGTACAACTAAGTCCGCACCATGCTTATTGGAGAATGGATTCCATATAATGACTAGGCTATTAGGATACCGCCCGTCACAGTGCATCTCTAGATAAAATAACACCGAGGACCTCGCTTGGATCCCCTAACAAAATAGGACCGGCCTACCCCTTACTAGATAGTGTTGAATATGATCACCCCTCCGTAAATGGGCCCCGAAGCATACGATTGAGAGATAATAGAGATTCTAGATAGGGATGATCATACCCTACTTGGAAGCCACCCACTTAGCCCTACTGCATCTCCTATATTTTAGTCATTCCCGGTTGATGAGGCTTGAGGCTACGATTACCTTACAAGAACATTTACACTCAGAATGCTCATTGCCCTCCAATGATAATGCGCTGATAACATTCATTCATACAAATCTGTTCTAGGTCTGAATGAAACCGAAGGTAGTATTCCTACCACATCCATTTTAGAATCACCCTAAGGATTAGTAGCGATTATCCCTTGCACTTCACATCTCTATCTTTGATTCCATGCTCTTCAGAATGTCTTCACATCGAAACGCATTCATTAGATCAAAGCGGTTTTTGGATAACATACCTGATCCCGTTCTCTTCGAAACAACATTTGATAATTTCCAATAGACTCAACCCCGGTTCTCTAGGAAATAAGCAGTCAAAGATAAGATAGGAGATCAACGCCTAACCATTAGTGAACGGATTTCCTTGTCATTGTTCTAGGAGAAAAAAACAAGATTTATACGCATAGTACATCATCATCGGAGATGACTGTGCCATTTAACTCACGTGTTTCTTGTAGATATTTCCAAAGTTACGTTGGGACCATTTTTGATAGTCAGTTATTTAACTATCATCAAACATACATTCAATCAGGGATTTATTTCATAGGGAAAACCAAAAGTGGTTAAGCATATGAGCGACCACCAACCTCGTTTCATAAACCTTTTATGAATAAAAACCACTACTTAAATTTCTTGTATAAGAATACTTTTACAAGATATATCCACCGATTCCTATAATTTTAATACTTAGAAAAAATCTATATACTTGACTCTATATCTATAAAACTGAGAAAGATACTATTTTCATTTGATTCTAAAACCATTTATAATTTCCTTACAATTCTCCAAACCATTTATAAATCATTTTATAAACTTCCGAAAACCATTTTGAACCGACTTTATAAAAATTCAATCCGTTATAAGCTTCTTATAAATTTCAAAAATCACTTATAAACCCTTTTTGAATGCACAAACCAATTATAAAAATTTATGTTATAAATCTGTAAACCTGTTTCTAAATTCGTTTATAAATATCTAACCATTTATAAACTCTTCACCTTGCAAATAACCTTTCCATAAGTCTACAAACCATTTTATAAACCCCTTCATAAAATCTAAGCCTTTCAACTCTATTCATAGGTCTCAGAAATAATTTTAAATTATCATTTATATTTTACTTCAAAACACCATTTTATAAAATGATTATTAACAATAAAAATTATAAATAAATGAAATTTATAAATTTTTAAACATCTTAGAAATAATAATTAATAATTTCAAAATATTGTTTAAGAAAAATAATAATTAATCTTTAACATTTTTTTAAATAATAATAATAATTCATTCTAAAATCTTATTAATAATCCTTATTATTAATTCCTAACCATAATTTTTTTGAAATAATTAACCTTATCACATTTTGATAATTTTTTAAATCCATATCTGTGACGACCCGGCTTTTTCTCCATAAAAAGTCACATCATCTTGAAGAAAGAAAGGGATAGAAAAGAGAAAAGAAAGAGAAGAAAGAAGAAACAACATCGGAATCTCAACAGCGGAACGAATAAATTATATTAATAACATAAATATTACATAGTATACAACACTAATCAGTGTTACACAGAATTTACAACACATACCAGATAGTAATAAACACCTCTCTAGTTATTACAGCTCAATACAATATAACAAAGAGATACCAACACAGAGAACACACAGCGGTACTATATATCTACAACGCATAAGCCTCCTGCTCTATTTGCTTCTCCATAATTCGTCAAAAGCTAACCTGAATCTCTTGGCTACTCGTAAAATTTTGAGTACCCAAGAGTTTAAGAAAAACAGAAGATAAACTCTGGGTCAGACATGGGTCTGGTGTGAGTAACAGGTTAAAGTTGCTTAACTTTGAAAAACCTTTGAAAAAAAGGTATCATGTAAGACTTCCCATACATAAACATGGAAAAGTTTTTACCTTACGCTAACCAAAACATTTGATAGGAAATCCAGTGATATTATAATAGGTCTAGGGTTTTCAAGTAAATATGAAATAGCCAAAATTCTTAAATGATTAAATTCCAGCTACTAGCCACAAAAGTGGGTAATACAATCAAAACCGTTGGCACTTATTGGATTTTGTATTCCATCAATGGCAGGGCTACCGGGGTACCGCCAGTCACAGTACGTGGCCTAGATCAACGTACTGAGGATCACTCCCAATCCCCTACAACACAACACCGGAACCATCCCTTACTGGACAGTCCCGAACAAGACAACCCCGCAGTTGGCATACGTTCCAACCGCCCACTAAGCCGAATAAAAGGGGACCTCTGGACAGGGGAAAATCTCATCCTACTTGGGCATGACCCACCTAGCCTTGCTGCACCTCCCCTGT
This sequence comes from Allium cepa, assembly GCA_030765085.1. Taxonomy (NCBI): domain Eukaryota; kingdom Viridiplantae; phylum Streptophyta; class Magnoliopsida; order Asparagales; family Amaryllidaceae; genus Allium; species Allium cepa. Next base: position 175,599,312 of record CM060932.1, read on the forward strand.
TTTAACCACTCCCGGTTGATGAGGCTTGAGGCTACGATTACCTTTAGAGAACACATCTCTTAGAATTCTCATCGTCCACCTGACGATGTTCTGAAAGCATTCAATCCATACAAGTTCATTCCGGGTTCGAATGAAACCGAAGGCATTATCTCGTTACACTCATTTTGGAATCACCCTCAGACTTAACGACGATAACCCTTGCACTCTGAATCTTCATCTCGAATCTGAAAGTACTACCCGTCAAACTCATCTCGGAATCACCCCTAGAGTTATACTGACGTAGTCCTTACACCTCGAGTCTTCACTCTTCACATGAGATTCATGACCTATCGTTAATTTGGATCGATGTGGTTTTTGGATATCCAAATCTGGAAACCCGATCCCGGTCTCATTGAAATCCAAAGCGTGTCTTTTAAGGCCAAGTTATTTTAAAGGTTTAAAACAATTCGATTATCTATATACACAGATAGATAAATCACAGATTCACAATAGATAATCAACATTACCATCACAACAGATAATCCATATTATCATTATCAAGAGGTAATCCAAATCATCATCACAATGCAACCAATGCATCCATATCACTCAACATGACTTATCTCATATCTGAGATTCACACCATTCAAGGCAAACAACATCGTCCATCCATATAAGCAAGGATTAATAATCACACCAAATATAATTAATTTAAAATGAATTAAATTAATTACATCATTCTAATTAATTTAAAGTAAATTAAATTAATTACTCCACCAATATAAATCTTGCTTACATCACTATTAATTAATTATCAATCAACTAATTAATCATCAATCAATTATTCATTTTTAATTAATCATCCCTAATTAATTAACCTTTAATTACATTCAGGTAATTATCCACTAATTAATTTCTCAAATTAATTATACTTAATTAAATACAGTAATTAATCTTTAATTACTTCCTAAATTAACTAACTATAAATTAATTACATTACTTCTTAATTAATTACATTAATTAATTCCTTCATTTATTAATTATTTCTAAATAAATCTAATTTTAGTTACATCATTAATTATAATAATTAATGATCTCTAATTACATTTACTATTTAAATTAATTACATTAAGTAATTAATCTACAATTAAACCATAATTGTTAATCACCCTCGATTAACTCCATTCAGTAATTAACTTCCCTTAATTACTTTACCAAATAAATTAATCACTCCTTAATTAATTATCTCAAATTAATCCCTTGATTAATTCACAAAGTAATTATACTCAAATTACTTCCATCAACAAATCACCTTCAATTAATTACATACAGTAATTACCCATTAATTACTTCCCTAAGTAATTTCTCTTCATTAAATTACATTAAGTAATTATATTCCACAAATCATCAAATGATTATTCTAAATTAATTAAACTGAATTAATTAATTTAATCTAATCAAATTAAACTCAATTAATTACAATAAGTAATTAATTCCTTAATTACTTCCATAAGTAATTATACTTAACAATTTACACAAATGATTATCTTTAAAATAATTATTAAAAATTAATCACATTAATTAATTATTAAATAATCCTTAGTTAATGACCTTCATTAACTATTAACAATTCACTAATTATTTTTCTAAAATAATTAACATATTTTAATCATTATTAATTAATTAATCATTAGTAACCATTTAATTAACCCCTAATTATTTAATTAATTAAGTGTTAACTATAACTTAATTAATCTTTTATTACTTGATTAAATAATTACTAACCATTAATTAAAACCAAATCTTATTAATTAATGATTCTTAAATAACAACCTAAGAATAATTAATCTTAAACCTTTAAGATTAAATCCTTAATTACTTTAAGTAATTATTCATTAATTTATTAAATGAATTAATTATTCATTTAATTACCCTAATAATTAAATGGATAACAAATAATTAAATTATAATTTAACTTCAACAAGTTTTAGAATCAATTTAAAACCTTCAATTTTAAATAATAATTTTCTTATAAAAGAAATTTTACAAGAGTTAAAACAAATTTCTTTTTAAATTCAAACATTTAAATTTTTCTTTATCATTCAAAATTGTTCAAACACTTAAATTAATAAAACTTAAATTTATTTTAAACCAAAGATTCAAATCCAGATTTGAATCAAATTTAAACTTTGTTTAAAACATCTCTTTATATTTCAATTTCTAATTTAAATAAAAATTTCTTTAAATTTTTTTTTTAAACAATAAATCCCTTAAAATATTTTAAACAAATTTGAAATTTAAAAAAAAACATCATTCATTTCGAGCTTAAGATTCAAATTAAACTTGAATTCATAATTTAAAATTAGATTTAAAACTTATTTAAATTTTTTCTTAATACTTTTAAAATTCAGTTTTAAATTTTGAAAACATACCAGGATTTTAACCTGTAATAAAACCAACTCGAACTACACCTAATCCACTCGAGCCTAATCCTAATCCTAGCCCGAGCAATACACTACACAACACGAATAACTCGAGTTAACAATTTCATTTGAAATCATCAAACTAAAAACTGATAGGTTTTACTCAAACCTATAACAACCAAATTTACCCGAGCCCACAAACAATATACTTCGAGTCCAATGACCTACAGCTTCGAGCCAATCAAGAATTTACCCGATACAAAACACGAGTACCCCTTCTTCCCCAAAACAACCGACACCCTTGATCACCGTGCACCTGCACCAGCCCCACCGTCACCTCCGGCCTCTCGCGACCTCACGCGCAAGTCAACGACCACCTTCCAACACGTTTCTGATCATCAAATCCAATACAGAAACCAGAAATAAAAAATGAGCCTCGATCTCCAAAACTGGAAAAAAACGTCGAACTGGAAATGCCTCAATCTCAAAATTCTGGCCACCAGAATGGCTTCGCCTCCGGCCAATACTCCTTCCATACTCCATCAATCATCCATTCGAATCTGGAAGAACTCGATCAACCATAGAGGTTGTGGTGATCAATTAACTGATCAACGATGAAAAATAGGGTTAAGATCTTTGATCCCTAATCACCACTGCCTCGGTGATTTAATCTATCTCCATCTATTTTTCCCCGCATCTTCGAACATTACTCCATCACCAGGAAAAACAATGGCCACCCCGACCTCCTAGGATGACAGTTCCAACCCAAAGTAGGATTTCTGGTTAAACCATAAATACTTAACCAAATTCAAACTAAAAATTCTAATTTTAGTTTTAAAAATCAAGTCATTGATCATGTAATCGGTTTATAAGCTTTAATCAATGAATCTGGAAAATTTAAATACTACTTACAAAAGTTTGTTCTGTTGCATTTGGTGTTTCCAGAGGCATTACAGTTTTTATCATATTTTTTTCATATTAAATAAAATTAAAGCTTTAACTTATATTACATACATACTTTGTTTAAATCTTAAACTTTAACATGGTTTTGAATATGAGATCATTAATTTGGTCAGGATTTAAACCTAAAATTCTAGAACAGGCAAAATAAAATCAACAGTAAGCATTGCATTCTACCATACATATATACAAGAAATTTTATCATATTCTTTCACAAATCATGACTATATCAGAAACAATCAAGCATTTATATTAACTTAAATTAGTTTTAAAATAAAATGTTACTCACAAGTAATTTTATGAGCAGAGCATCCATGTTTATGAAGAACTTGAATGGTGCTTTAATTTGAAAGCTTCAGATTGCTTCTTTTATTTTTTGCTTATGAATTTGAACATCAATTTGCTTTTAAAAACTTCCATCTTGATTTTGCACAATGCTTGCTGCATGCATGATTCCTGAAAGAATGCAGGCATGGATTGAGCTGTGTAGTTGCATGCAGGTTTGGATGTTGCTTTCAAGACAGAGAAGGACTGCAGGCTTGAGAATTTGCAAATGATTTTCAGGTTGATGCTTGCATTTCAGGTCTGAATACTGATTTAGATGGTTTTGGTTTAGAGGAACATGGGTTTCAGTTGGGTTTTTGAGGGGATTATTTACAGGAATTTTATTTAGATCAAAAGTTGGCAGATTTATATTTGCCTTGGCTTTTGATTCGCAGAAGAAGATTTCAGATTTGTTTGAATGTTGATTGAAGATTTTGGGCTTAAGATCTCTCATGTTTGAAAAAAAAAGAATAGAAAAGAAAAAACGATTTAAATAAAATAAAAGAAAATGAAAAAGATAAATTAGGACACTTGTTTTAAGTTTAACATTTGTCAAAATGTTTATCCTATGCTTCAACACATGTCATTTAAGTCTTAAGAAACTTACACATGTATTAGGAGTATTTTGATTTAATCTAAATTGTTTTATAAAAACCTTTAACTTATTCTATTTCTTTTTATGTACATATATAAATAAATTTCTTCATTTTTCTTTATAGAAAAAATAAAACAAAACAATTTATAATTAAAAGCTTATTCAAATTTTTTAAGAGTTTATTCTTTTAAATTTCACAACATCAAATTCAAATTTAAATTAAATTATAAAACCAAATTATGTATATATATCTACCTTTAAATTTTAAAAATAACAAATCCTATTTCCTACAAAATCAATTTATGTTTATAAAAACTAAGTGTTATCATTATTATTTGAAAATAACTAATTTAAACAATATTAAATAATTTATAAAAGAGATTATAAATCACTTCTATTACACAATAAATTAAAATCATTTGTAAATTGTAATTTAAATTCTGATATAAAATTCAAGCAATATTTTTAAAAAGAAAATAAAACAAAGTTTTTATGTTAATCAAATCTAAATTCATATTTAAGTTAATTAAATAAAAATTTAAAACAAATAAGATTTAATTTTAAGTATAAACCATATACTTATTTATTGAATTGTGTTGAAAGGTTAAATGTTAAATTTAAATCCAAATTTAAATCCAAATTCAAATTTACCAAAAATAAATTAGAATTAGAAAATTAATTCACTTATTAAATTCCAAATCAAAGTTTATCAATTTACAATATATACAACTATATATATTATAAATAGAAAATAGTTTATTTGCTTTAAAAAGATATAATCTTCCAATTTAAATATTTATTAAAAGATGATTATTAGATCGATTCAAAATTTATTATCAAAATTATCAAATCAAATTAATTTTTAACACAGATTATTAAATTTATATTACCAAATTTCCGGGATATCGCAATGTCACTATAAACAATTAACTTTAAAACAATACCAATATAATTAAATAACCTTATATTAATATTTCTATAATTAATTAACTTTAGATCCATTTTAATATAATTAAATAATTTTTAAACAACAATAATTTAATAATTTAAAATAATATTACTATAATTAATTAGCTTTAAAAACAATATTAATTTAATTAAACACTTTAAAAAACTATTATTATAATAAAATAACTTTAAAACACATTAGTACAATTAAATAGCCATAAAATAATATTATTAAAATTAAATAACTTTAAAATAATATTACTATATTTAATTAACTAAAAAACAGTACTAGTTAGATAATCCTCAAAAATATTTTCGAACCCAATTTTGGATTTCAAAATCGTTTCTTGTCTCAAAAATCAATTTCGATTTAATGGCATTTTATAGTATTTTTATAATACTAATCTGAGGCCCGTAACCACCCAACACTTAATCAACATCAATATCGATTTTCTATCACTACTGGGTTTTAGTTTTCAACATATAATAACGTTATAACCATAATGTCCATAATCCGGTTTTGAGGCAGGATTCGTATACAAAGGGTCATCCACTCTTACACGGGAACGTAATTGGGTTACATCCGCTCCAATAGGCAGGAATATTTCCAAAATAACTAATAAATATAACAATTCATCCAAACAATAATCTAATAATTTTTATCAACTATATATCATACTAGTTAACTAGAAAGGTGAGTTGAACTCACCAAAATTTTCTAACGTCGCCGAGGTGTTCCAATTTGGAACTAAAATTGAATGATGTCCGATTTTAGCCCATTTTCAATAGTCTTCAAATTCTTCCAAACCAGTTCCATCGCAAAACATTCGTCGATAAGAGTGCAATGCCAAAAGTTTTTGTCTCGATCGGACCTCGTATGGAAAAGTTATTAAAACTTTAAATTATTGATTAAATTTTAAGATATAAGATACAAACTTAAACATATTTACAATATTCCCTACTCCTTTCCTCCATCTTCCCCAAACCAAAATTGAATGTGCACAGTGGTATCACAGATATGACCGTTCATGTTAACTCAGTGATACGAAGATTGGCTTCACGAAATTTAAATCCGTCTTCGCCAACAAGTCGGGCATTGAAATCTCCATCACGCCGACCCAACAAACCCCCGTCTGCATGCCTTGGGTAAATTGCTACATGTATAGAGCACCCCCATCCCGCCTAGGTCGAACAACACCACAAGCTATTGGGATCCACAAAAATCCACCCAATGATGCACCTCCGACCCTAAGTCCAAAACCATACTCCATTCCTCGAATCATTGCCCAAAATCTTCATATAACCCAACCTTAGCTACGAAAACTACCTCTCTTCCAAAATGCTACCGCGCCTCCCATGCTTGTGCCATGTCGTATTTAAGGCAATACAAATCTATGGAACAAGTTTTCAAAATTTTATACAATTTCTTTGAATTGATTACAATTTCTATGGAACAACTTTCGAAAGACTTGAATTAATTTTTTAGCTAAATTGAAATTGAATTTTTAACGAAAGAGAAGAAATAAAATCGAATGGGTGTGGATTCAATTTTTTAAACCTACTAAGTCTAAACCAATGAGATAATATCCCAATCTTCTCACATTTCCTTTGCAATCTTCTTGCATATTCATTTTAAAATACAAATAAAGAGAACCAGGCTTCACTTTCTCATTCAAAAATCAATAACCAAGCTTGCCTAAATGTTCAAAACAAATTAAGTATATCTCCAAAAATTATGAAATTTGAAAGTGTGCTTCTTAACCCATAGCTACACCCATCATATTCAAAAAAGTTGAATTCTGATCAGTTTTAGGTGATCATATTTGAAGGAGACCATGTATTGAGGAATAAGTAATGTGACGCCCCACCTCTATACCCATGCTAGCCAAGAACACTCCGGAGAAGTGCTGTCAACTAGCACGGAGAATAAGGCTGTTGAGGAGCGACCATCCATGTAATTGCTTATCACACGGTGGCTATAAATAATCTTCGGAAACAAACATAGAAATAATCATATCACAAATCAGTCACAGATATCCATATCACAAAGGCGGAAGAAGATATGAATATATAACTAACACATGAAAGTGTACATCAGAGTAGTGGTCAATAAGATCCACGATAATACAAAAGAATAGCAACACGTGCTATACAAAAGAATACAACTATGAGTCTATATCTCAAGTGTATACAACAAAAACTGCTAATCTAAACAGTTAGCCAAAAGTCAGAGTGATGAATCCCTGGGAAGAAGTCAAGCAGAAGCACCTGTAACATCTCGGTCTGATCCGAGTATTATTTAAGAAAATAATAAACGGATCAGTCTAGCTATAAATATCAGATGACATGATATAACATAAAAGATATGGCATAAACATAAACATCCATAACGACATACCACTATAAGTATGTAAATAATGATCAACAGAAGATCAATCAATAAGAGATAATCAATATCACAAGAATCTTCTCAAAGATTCGAAGGGGGCATCATACCCTAAACTTGTACTCATAACAAGTCAATGACATAAATTCCAGAAATCAACACGAGAAATCCAGAAATCATAAAAAGGGAAAGAGGCCTATCACATGACGGTCCGAAGACCAAGGGGAGCTACCCCACATGTGTGAATGGAATCACACAGATTAAGGTCCAGACTAACCAAAAAGCAAAAAGGTATGTGTGAGTGGAATCACACAAGTGGTGTCTAGTCTAACCTCGCAACAAGAGACATCGCACAGTTGCTAGTCTAAATCATCAGAATGATCGTCATGATCAACGAGAAGTGTCAATTACACTAAGCTAGTAAATATAGAAGTTTAGCCTCATGTCCCATAACCACTTGCTTAACTTAAATATTTACGAACAAACTGTAAATCTTCACTAATAAAATTGTCACAAGAGGTTCAATCGAAAAAGTCCAGGAATTAACCGACGAAGTGAACGCAAGCGTTTCATAGCACTTGTTTTACTAAGTCGTTTAATTAGATTTCTCATCCGAGTGAGGTAAAGGTTTGTATATACTAATAGATTGAAAAATGGTTTAAGAAAAGAGCTTTGTTATTAAAAATAGAGTTGAAATTGTTTGTTAAAAGAGTTTTGATATTTACTACTAGTATTGAAACCTTTATATTTTTAAAATGACAAATTACAGAAGAGATTGTAGAAACAATCATCACAAAGATCACATTCGGAGATGTGAATAAAATCCAAGGAAATCGGCTCAAAAGCATCAAAGTGGAAGTTCCCCAACGACCAAACGTGGCCGAGATAACCAGAGATGGTTTGTCTCGAAGATTGGTCAACTCAGCATCTCAACAAAGCAAGTTCTGTTGAATGTTTTTCAGATAAGATCGCCTACGGAGGGGGGGTCCAGGGGGGGTGGCAACCCCCCAAGGTGGGGGTGCGGGGGCAACGCCACCGCTTACGGGGTTCGACCTGCCCGGTCAGGTCGCGGGGGTCCAGGGGGCAGCGCCCCGACCAAAACGGTACGACCTAGTGAAGATAAAATGAGGTCTAACGACCTAAGGACTCAAGGGTCTCACGACCTAACGACTCAAGGGTCATGCGACCTAGCGACTCAAGGGTCCAACGACTCAGCGACTCAAGGGTCCAACGACTCAGCGACTCAAGGGTCCAACGACTCAGCGACTCAAGGGTCCAACGACTCAGCGACTCAAGGGTCCAACGACTCAGCGACTCAAGGGTCCAACGACTCAGCGAATCAGGGACGAACGACTTAACTCCGAACGACCTAAAAATGGCCAGAACGACTCAAGTGCAGAAAATTCAACAAAACGCTAAAAATTGGAGTTTTTTTGCCAATCCAATCCAAACCAAATGCTAACATGCATGCAAAAATGATAGGGAATCATTCCCAACAGTCCAATATAATTATAGGCTAGAATTGTGAGATAAAAATCTCACCTTTGCACTAAAATTTATGAAGATGAAGCTTGAAAGCAAGGAGAAGCAATCCAAAGCTTGAATCCAATATCTTCTACTTGAATTTGGAGTTGAATGATGGAGTTGCAATTGAATTTGAGCTTGGAGTTTTAATTTCCCATTCTCTTCACCATTAATGCTAAAGCTTGAGTTAGTTAGGAAATTTATGAAGAGTGAGGAGAAGAGGGTTGGAACTTGGGCTTAATAGGCTAAACTAACCCAAAGTCCAAAGCGGGAAAAGTTAGTGAAATTTCACTAACTCCAAACCTATCGATGTTTATACTTAAAAAGTTGAAATGACATTTCGAACTCAATGGAAGTGGTCTCGAGTCCTAATTTGACCGTTTGCAAAAAGTAGTTTTTCGGACCAAAATCCGATTAACGATTTAATATTTAAATAAAAATATTTAAATGTAAACTCGATAAATATGCGGGTTGTTACAAGTAAGTTGAAAGTATAAGAGAAAAAGTGTAACATCCCCAAAATTTTATCAATTTAAAAATTAGTAATTAATGTGAATTTTGGAATAAATTGTGGAATTAATTTGAATTTTTCAAAATAAATAAAATAAGTGTTGATTTATATATATATAAGATTGTAAAATTGCATTTGAATTTAACAATTCAAAAATATATATATATTAAAACTATTTGAATTTAAATTATATAAGTGTATATATATGGGTAGATTTGAATTTGAATTTAAACTTGAATTTGAATTTAAAAATTAAATTCTTAGAAAAATAATTTGCATTTGAAATCATAAATATGTAATTTATTTAATGTAAAATTTGTTAAAACATCTCTTCTTTAAAATTGTACATAATAATGAATAGGAAATGTATTTATAAAATAAAGAAAATATGATATAAGATTTATTTAAAAGTATTTAACTCATAAAAACATACAAGTGTTAAGTATGTAATAAGAGATAATACAGGTGTTGTTCATATAATAAGTGTCTTTAACAAGTGTAATGATTTTGGACAAATGTCATTTTATTTCATATTTGAAAAAAAAAATTATTAAAATTAAGAAAACAAGATTATAAAAACAACATCCCCTTCTTCCTTATCTCTTTTATTCATTCTCAAAGCTCTGTAGAAATTTTTAAAAACCAGAAAAAAAATCATCAAGCAAGTTTAAGTACAAATGAAAACCAGAAGATCAAAAAGAAAAAAATGAATTTCAAACTGTTTCTTACAAATTATAGCCTGTAAATCATCTCAAAGCAAGATCATCACTATCCAGTAAATTGGAAGCAGTCAAAAGAAAGTAGGTATTCAAACTCAAATCTGTAAATGAACATTAGCATGCTTTAAATCGAGTTTTCATCATCAAACAACAAGATCAAGACCAGATCAAACATTCATCAATCAGAATCTTTTTCTCAGCCTTCAGGTTTTACAACCTAAATAGATCCTCTGCTCTTCAAAATATGTGAGTAAAGTTTTTGATCTGAATTCTGGCTTGTTGTTTGAAAAATCATGTTAAAGTATGATTGAAATTTTTTGTGTTCATGTATATTTATATATGAAGATGATATGTGCATGTCTGTAAATAAGGACATAAGCCCTATTCCAGGTTCAGGAATTCAAAATCCTGTACAAAAATCCAACTTCTCTTTCTCTGATCATCATTAGGTCTTAAGATCTAAACAAGATTGATTTGTTTAAACATTCTTTAAGTTCCAAAAATTAATTTAAGCAAAAAGAAATTAAGGTTTTCTCTGGAAATGGGAAATACAGGATACGTTCAAAATGGGTAAAAATTCAAACATCATGGATTATAATTTCAGCTATACTATTTGAAAGAGTTTCGAAAACAAAGATTTTTAAAAGTAAAATCATTCTTTTAGGTACGAATTAACTGTTTTATCTGTGGATGATCGAAATTGGGGGAATCGTCAAATTCCGATCATCGGCATGATGAGGATGGTCAAGGTTATGCTGGAGATGGATGAGGTGTTGGGGGTTAGGGGAAAAATGCTCAAAGAATTTTAATTGGATTGTGGTGGCCGAACGACGTTCGTCTAGGGTTAGAAACCCATATTTACTCTTAGTCGGAAATGGTTTTGCTGTGTCGTCGTTTATTGACCGGAGTCGATCGCTCCAACGCAAATCGAAGTATCGGACATCGGTGAAGTATCAGATGCGACCACGTGACCTCTGATGGCCAGAGGTGGGAGGATGAGACGATTTCTGGTGGTCTGGTTTCGTTACAGTCTGGGTCGTATAGCTCGTTCATGAGTTCGTCGACGTTTTGGATATCTGAGTGTTCGTGGGGATCGTGGAGGCCATTGCCGAGGTGTTGATGATCGTTGCGTCAACCAGTGGTGGCCGGATCAATTGTGCATGTGCACAGCACTTGATTGGCATCAGTGGAAAAGAATTGAGGAAGATGGATTTTAACTCGAAGCGATCTTCAGGTGACTGCATTACTAACTGGAGTTTGGTTCCAGGCATTTTCAAGTGTGTATCGGGTTGTATAAAAACTTAAACAAATTTTTAAGTTTGCAAAGCATATGGGTCATTTTGAGTAGAAACTCGAAGTAAATGATGTTCTGACTCAGGAGCGTACCTGAAGTAGGTCTCGGGTGTTGTAATTTTTAGTTTTAAAAACTTTAACAATCTAAATTACTTTAATTTCTAAAACTATTCTTTTCAATTTGATGATTGTTGTTAAGTTGAAATTTTGTAATTGAAGTTTTTAAAATAAAATATTTTAAATTATTTAAGTTAAGAATGTTCTCAAACTTATATTTTCAAAAGTTTATTTTAAATAAAACTCAACTAAGTAATTAAGGAAATAATTAAATGTTTTACATTTTTAACTTAACGTAAAAGTAAATCAATTAATATTGTTAATGATGATTAAATAATTGATGAATTGTAATTACTCAATAATTAAAGGATAATTAATTAAAAGGGTAATTGATTATTAATTTAAGTTAAATAATTTATAATTAAATATTAATTAATTAAGATAATTAATTAAAAAATAATTAATTAATGAAGGCAATTAAGATTTAATTAATTAATAATTAATATTTAATTAACTAATAATTAATATTTAATTAATTAACAATTAAGGATTAATTAATAATTAATGACTAATTAATTTAAAATTAATAATAATTATTCATTAATTAAGTATTTATTAATTTAAAATTAAGGATAATTAATATTAATTAAAGATAATCAATGAAAATAATTATGTGATTAATTGATTATAATCACACTGTTAATTCATCTCATTGATAGATGATTGATTATTATTGAAGTGCCTTGAGCTGATTGATACCCTTGTTATGTGATTGTAATACTTTGTGATGTGAATTGCTTTGTGCTAAGCTGTGATTTCTTTGATTTGTTTCTGTATGAATGTGAAAACCCATTGGACCGTACAGCAGCAATTGAATTTCGATGCGACAGGGAGTCGGATTCCAAATGGATATCTGAAACCCACATCGAACCCTGAATGTGAATCTTTATGATTGATATATCCACATATTTTTAAATTGAGCGCTCACTATTCGATTTAGCCGGGAAAGGACCTTTCAGTCATATAACCCATTCCGAATAGTGATACGACGAAATTGGAAGCATTTGAAGACGGTGGTGAAGACCGGGTGTCTTCAAGAATGATAGGGTAACCTGTCAAATGAATCTGCACTGAGTAGCTCCGGTATAGAGATCTCCATATGTGAAGGGGAGTCCAATCGGGATTGTGGATGCCCGGATTGCAAGGGCTTCTTTGGAAGTGCCTTCGGTTCTGTTCGAACCCAGAACAGACTTGTATAGTTGTATGGCTGACATTACACTTTGAGATATAAAGCTAATTTCTTTCAAATAAATTTCTCTTGGTGGTAGAGAATTTATTCTCTTAGCTTAACACCCTTCTCTGAGACGTACGACCTCAAAGGTAATGTAATTGATGGTTATTAGTGATATATTCCCAATTTGGTAATGTGGCATGCTGAGTGCTGTTGATCATTTGTTGATCGAAACATGGCTTTTGTGAAAAGCATAGCTTTGTGGATGAGACTTCGTCGAACCTCACAACCCAGTAAACGTCGAAACAGAAATGTTGTGGTAAGGGTTTTAGGGGTCGCACCCCTAGGGTATGTCCATTTTCTTCTTGATAAGAGATGGTATCATGGTATGGAGCCCAGATAGTTATCTGTGTGGTTGTTCCTTTTTATTGGTGAGTCCCGAGATAAAGGTCGGTAACGACCAGGGATAGCTTACTTGTAGGTGTTACCTAGTTACAGAGGTAACCCGGCCTTGTGTTGGTAGGGAACCAGTTTGGTTCTTGGAGGCGTCCCTCCAGAGGCGTCCCATTTTGTAAGGAAGTTCCTTAGCTTGACCATTTGTTGGAAATCCAAAGAAACAATATGAGCCCTGTACGGTTTTAGTTGTATAACATGCCATTTACTTATGGTGGTGACCCACTGTTTAGATGGTAGCTATAGTAGGCATAGTACGAAATGTCTATGCTGGCTAAGATTAATATTATACTTTCGAAAATGTTTTCCACGCTATGCACTAGTAATAATGTCAAAGAATTTTCTCGTATTAAGCATGTTTGACTATCATAAGAAGAAATCTCTTCCAATTCTATGATTGCATTGTGTGTGTGGCGGGAGGTCTTTTGGTAGTTTTATTTTCCAAAAGCATGAACGGATTTCTTTTATAAATTGTTTTGTTTCAAAAAAATGTTTTTGTTTACTCATACCAGTCCTATGACTGACCCGGAGTTTATTGTTCCCTTCCTAAACTCTAGGTCCCCATAATTTCCACACGGGCAGCCTAGAAGCAGGTTATCCGTGTTTTGGAGCTAGCTTGGAATCTTTTGAAGTCTTTTGGAAGTTGTCGGATTGTGGAAAGCTTTTAACCTTGGAAATCTTTTGAAGTCTTTGGAGTATTTTTTGAGGGATCTTCTCAAAGTTGAAGTATGTTGAGAATTTTTGAAGTCACTTTATTGTTCTCATCTTGTCATGTATCTTTTGCATACCACTCTGCTGATGGGATTAAAATTGTTGTAATCGAATATTGTGATAATGTTGTATCTGTGTTGTGATTAATGATATTCATTTTGTTTCCACTGTTTATATTCATCTAATGTTGTTATAAGCTCCATCCGAACTGGAGTTCGACGTTTGAATCTTCGGCAGTCAAATACAAGTGAGGTATTTGATGTCGATTTTCAATTGCTGGATTTCGGGTCGTGACAAGAAGCTAAATAAAGAAAAGATTAAAGGGTTTTCTTGATATCATCCAGGTGAGTATGGAAATTACTCATAACTATGTCTAGTGATATTGCGTGCTTGAATTTAATAAAGCTTGAGATGAATTTGATTGAATTATGGTATGATCTAATGACGTTCCTCTATTAGTAGTCAAGTACCCATTTTTCAATTAGAACTCTCTCCAATTCTCTATTGATTACTATGTATGCTCTTGCTGTTGATTATATGTGTTGTTTATGCTGGAAATCAATCTGGAATCTTACTAAAAATAGTGAAAGTGGGGTTACAATGAAGAAAGATGTGATCCTACAGCAAAAATGGCTCTAGCATGACCTAACCAGTCGATAACGTGCGATAACTGGTAGATTGTAGCCAAACAGTCGATCGGTTGGCTGTCTACAGCTATTTTCTCCAGGCAGTTTTATTTAAAAAGATAAAGAAAAAATAAAACAAAATCATAAAAATTTAAATCAAAATATTAACTTCGAAAATTCTTCTTAATAATATTTTTGAGAGGAAATAAATTTAATAAACAATATATAAACCATTTTTGTTTAATGAACTTGATTTTATAATAAATAACTATTTGACTGTTATACTTTTGTTTTGAAATCCAAAATTAATTTTTTTTTAAATTGCTATTTTAAGTTTAAAATTTTTGAGAAACTTATTATGTTTTGGATCTCCTAATTATTATTTTTTAATCAAAAGGGGATGATTTAATATAATAAGTAGCTATTTAAAGGTGGTTTACATTATTAAAATTTATCGAAATTAATGATTCACTCCAAACATTTTGAAAGAATGAAAATGGTGTTATAAAAATAAATGATAGATTATTCAAAAGAGAAAGGTGCTTTTGCAGAAAATTCATTTGAAATTTTCACTTGGGTATATTTTGGAAATATAGTATAGGGTTTTCAAGAAAAAATGAGTATTTTAAAAAAAAAATGAGTTTGTTGATATGGTCGAACTTGTTGAATATGCGCTTATATGATTTTTTGTTTGATGATAATAAACATATATACATTCGTTTAAATGTATTTGTTAATATACTATTCTATTTTTCACAGGTTAAATAAATATTTGCTGAATAAAATTAAATAACACAGAATTTCAATTCAAACGAATATTTTATTCAAACAAATATTTATTACAATTTTGAATAGTACAAATTCAAGCTCTCACTATACATAAACAAGTTTGATTACAAATACATCACAATTTCATATTTACATTTAACCTCACTACACGTCACTCATTCACTCAACTCGTATTTTAATCTTCAACTTCATTCCAGTTTGAATCCAGCATCTGGGCAATCTGCAAAAATATACACTAATGCAGTAAAATTGAAAAAGAAATATTTTTGCAGTATAAAATAAAAGATGAATTTTGAAAATGATATTAGCCTCAGTTATTTGGGTTGTTCGTCATCATTTAAATTTGAATCCATCATACACGAAAAACTTGTGACATACACAGTGTATCACTGTATATGTCACAAGGCCGTGCACACCGATATACACTTGATTGATTTACAGGGACAGGTGAGCACAGGTCAAACCCAAATAAAAAGCCGGGTTCAACTCACGTGCAATAACATAAAAGTCACAACTCTCAGCACAAGGTCAAACCCGAGTTTTTGAAACTGCATTCAACTCAAGTGAAATTGCAAAAATCAACATGAAGTGAACCAAGTTCAGGTCAGACCAATCAGTAGCATGTTAATGAATCAACTGCAATGCAACACATGAACCAAGCTACATACACCAAAGCTAACAGCAGTGCCAAGAGATTCAAGTGCAACTGGAAACAACAACGAGTGCATGCTACAACAACAAAGACCACGACTACTGCACAGCAACATGAATGAAGATACAGGGAAGAGACATGTACACACGGGAAATACCCAAAACAGAGAGCACAAATGAAGACTACAGGTCTCAATGTAAATGAAATGCACATGATAACATCATTGACAATTATTCATTCAATTGGTAACAAAGAATGGAAAGACACAAGACATGGGGGCACTAGACTACAGCTCGACCAAATGGCCAACATGATCAAGAAATATAACATGCAGTGCTGTGGTACGAGCTCAAGACAGTACAACTACAACTCAAATGAAACAACTCCACTGACTCAAATGAACATACTAAACAACACAATCAAACTGCAACACAGCAAACACAAATGGAATGCAACAGTGAAGTTCAACATTATCAGAGAGCATATGGATGGGTCAGGTAAGTGGTAACTTCAAATAACACAAAAATCAATGTCGAAATCATTCCGACCACATGGTTAGTGAGAACAGAGCAAAAGACACACAGATGTACACATGAACAAGTATGAACCCAAATCAAGCACCAAGTATACATGGAGCTATGGTCAAGTGAAGTCCAGGCCAAACCAACCAGAAGTTCAAAGCAGTAGGGTACATGAAGCAAACAACAACACGAAGGCAACATGATCAAAAGTTCAGAGCAGACGACAAAAGACTCAACAAAGGCTACAGACAAGTAGCAGTGTGCAAATGAAGCAACTGAAGCCATAAAAAGTATCACATGCTCTTGCTTCAGCTGCCAAGACAGTGTGGCAATGGACTAGTCTTGTAGTAGGGGGAAGACCAGGCAGCAATGATGAAAGTGTGCAAGTGCAGACGATAGCTACTCAATGAAACTCAGTAATACAAGGCAAACTGACAACAACAAATGTGAATACAACTCGAATGAATGCAAGTTCATATGTACAACAACCCAACAACAAAGACAACAGCCAGTTCAATGAACAAAGATGAAGACAACTCAAGTTCAGTGCCACAACAATCATGACAACAGCAATACATGTATCATGAAGACCAAAATTCACAGTGAAGCCAAATATACACAAGTGCAGATGAACAGATATGGCCGAAGTCAATGGAGCCAAAGCCGTGGATAGCAAGAATATACACGCATATGAACAAGTCAAAATCAAAGCCGATGACTTTAAACCGTGTCAACCAAGTAACCCAAGTTTATACGATTATGAAAAAGTCAGATACATCTCAATCGTTCAAGCATCATCAAGCGGCCAGAGCAATTTATATGACAAATTCAAATATAGCCGAACGAACAAAAATTTAGGAATTCAATCCCTATAAATTACCACGAATCATCATCGGCAATGTATCGAGTTCAAGAATATTAACTTAAAGCAATAAAGCAAAAATCACATACCAATTTGCAGTCGAACTCGATCAAATAAGAAGTCGTGTTCAAATCGAAGATACGGTCGATTGCCGAAGCAAATAAGAGGAACAACGATTGCAAACAACCAACAAATCAGTCGACTTCATCAATTTCTCCAAAAAACCCTAAATTAGATAGAAGGGAAGAAGCCCTAATCTGGATTGAAGGACAAAGCCGCCGCTATCTCAAAACAACGAACGAAGCAAAGAAAAAGGAACGGGTTGAAGAAGTGAATAGGGGCCGGCCTTGTTTTATTAATTTGGGCTTAGTTTTTATTAATTAGGGTTTTGTATTTCAAATTGCTTTTAATTTGTATTTTCTTTTTTAAATCGTTTTAGTTTCTAGTCGTATGACTAGGGGACAAGCTACGTGGCGTAGCTTGAGAATTCGCAACTCGGTGGTTGAGTTGTGGCAAGGTTTTGAGCGTAGAGTTAGATTAGTCAATAGCGGGTATAGCGAGTTTACGTGTGTAAGCGAGGGACTATCTAATTTATAGTAGAAACCTTGGGGGTAGCACGTAGGCAGTGTTTTGCCGAAGCTGGGTAAATTCTGTGTTGTTCTGTTTTATTCTGTTGTTTATATTCTGCGATATCTGTGCTGCTATTCTGTGATCTGAATTGAAATTAATTTATAAGCTTCCGCGATTAATTTTTTAACAATTTACACTATCACCCTATTCACCCCCCCGTGAAATCGTTCCTACAAGTGGCATCAGAGCTAGGAACAAAAGCCGTATTTGTTTTTAAATTTTTTTTTTCAAAAATCAATTTTTGTTTCAAAAAATTCGTGTTTTAAAAATTGGTTTTTGTTTTAGAATTTTGAATTTTTGAAATGGCTTCTTTTATTAATACTTCTGTTGAGGTCGCTCCAATATTATTCCTTCTATTTTCGATGGAACAGATTTTTTGAATTGAAAATTGAAAATGGAATCTTATTTAAAATCTGTTAATATTAAATGTTGGGATATTATTGAAAATGGGTGTGACATAACAGATAAGAAAATTATCTCGATTAATGCTCTTGCTATGCATATATTATATTCTCGTATTAATCAAGATAATTTTAATTTCATTTCTCGTTGTGAAAATGCACAGGAAATCTGGAATACTTTCGATGCGATATATGGTGCGAAAGTCAACAGCAATGAGAAGTCCTCCACAATCGACTCAGTTGAAGAAATGTGCTTAACAGGATTTGTAAAAAGCAGTTGTGATGAGGATGATGATGATGGAGCAGCTGAGCTGGCGTTAATAATGAAGAAATTCAAAAGATGGAACCACAAATATGGAAATCCAGTTCTAAATCAAGAATTAAAAAACAGAATAATCAAAGCACTAGACAACTCGGAAGAACACGGGATCATTTGCAACAAACCCTGTGATATCAAGCCCAATTATCCCCGATTTCAACGCGATTTTGAAAAGAAATCAAAACGGAGAAATGCTACAGCCACGTGGAATACAAGTGATAAAGATAATCAAAGTTCTAGCAGTAAGAGTGAGAAAGCAGATATGTGCCTTCATGGAAATATAACCGATAGCGATGATGACGAGCCAAGCGAGGTATCAAAAATCACTCACTTTAAATTACTTATTTATTTCCACGAAGTAAATGGCTATTTTGAACGACTTAGGGAAAAATACGCTAAACTTGAATCACAAAAAGACACTTTGATAGATTTAAATAAACAACTTGACCAATTAGTTAAAACCTATCAAAGTAGGATCCCTAAGTGTGATAAGTGTCCAACATTCGAAGATGAGAATAAAAAATAAGAAATTAAAATTAAATCGCTTGAAAATGAAATTCTGATTTTAAAAGAGAGTGAAAATACGAGAAGAGAAAATTCTATCAAAAGGTGCACACAATTGTTGAATGAAAACGAATCACTCAAATCACAAGTCCAACAATTGTCAACGACTTTAGATAAATTTTCCAAAAGTGAAAAATCATTGAATATGCTATTAGGAAAGCAAACTGTTAATACGGTTAGACAAGGACTTGGATATAATAGTTCGAAAATTGTTGAAAACAAGATTAATCAAGAAAATTCAATGTGCACGATTTGTAGAAAATATGGACACAATCACAATAATTGTTGGTATAGACCCAAACATGTGAAAACTATACCGATTTGGGTTCCAAAAGGCACAAATATAAAATCTCTCAAAGTTAAAAAAATTTGGGTGCCGAAGGGAACAATTATAAATAGTTTCGGGTCTTTACAAAATTGTTTTTCAAAATTTTCTGCCACTAACAATCATGGACCTACAAAAACAAATAGGTCACATAAATCTTTTCCTGTGTAGGTGTGGTGGCAGGCTAAGGAACAACAACGATGTTCTCTGGATTTTGGCTGTTCCAGAAACACAACGGGCGACAAAGCAAAGTTCCTTAGCCTAGTATAAAGGTGACAGAATCACAATGGGCAACAACGAAAAATTTCGTAAAGGTAAAATAGGTAATTGTATATTTATTTGAACGATATATTAAATGTGATAATCTGCACCATATTCTGAATTAAAATCAGCCAATATTGAGATGATGAAAAGATGATGATTTTGATTCTGACTTATTCAAAATAGTTGGCCAATTATATTCTTATGCCAAAAACACTATAAAAATCTCTAGATTCTTTGAATTACTTCATATATATCATTTTGGATTAAAAATGGTGTTTTGTTGAATAATAATACATTTGGTTATAACTCGGCTAACTCTATATTCACGGTTTTCTGATTATTTACACGGCTTCAATTCAAATTCAAAAGAATGTCATTTAAATTGTTGTTAAAATTGAGTTTGAAATTTTTGGTGCACACTTCATGTTTTGGTCTATAAAATTCAATTGATGATAATTTTGAGTGAAAGAGAAATTCAGATGCAGATTACACTGGTAATCTAGTTGATAGAAAAATTACTAGTGAAACGTGATTTTTGTTGAAACATTTAGCAACCGCATCGTTTTTCAAAGAAAATATCTGCATATTATTCATTTCAAATAATTTTCAAATAGCAGAAAATTTTCTTTTAAAACCCCCTGGAGAAAATCATTTTTGACCATAGTTTCAGATTAGTCATTTTTGAAAAATTAATTTCATAATTATTTTTGAATTTGATTTTAAATGACTATTTTGACTAATCTGACTCCCTAAAGTTTATCGAAAAGAAAAATAGTGATTGAAAAAGTGATGAGTGTTAATATTGATCAAATATTATGACTTGAGACGGTATAATTAATAAATTTCTTTAGAAATTTAAACAAGAGTTATAAAACTTTTTGTTGGTAAAAAATTCCATGACCATCTCTATATCTATCATATTTCTAACAACCATCACTCATCAAAATTCTATATAGTTTGTCGATATGTGGTACTTTAAACAGGAATCGTTCGTTTTTTATTTTCACATTTTTAAAAAAAATAAAAAAAATAAAAAAATAAATAAATACCAAAGTATTTACTCTCATTTAAAAGTCCTCATGGTTATGCATGGGTGAATTACTTGGAATTTGTTATGTGCTTCCATGCTCATTTAAAAGTCCTCGCAGTTATGCATGTATGGAACGCATATCAAAAGTTGATTTTTAAAAAAAATAAACAAGTTGATTCTAATCCCATTTAAAAGTCCTCACGGTTATGCGTGGTTAGAAGATACTTGAATTCATTTTTTTTTTAAATAAAAGTGGAATACTACTAATCTCATTTAAAAGTCCTAACGGTTATGCATGGTTAGTAGATATTCAAATTCCTGATATAAATATACCACAAATAGACACAACTGTATGGTTTTATATGATGACATCATTTCCATCATTCTAAAAGTGGAATATGCGCCAAACAAAACATTTATGATTTTTGTTTGATTTTTTATCGAAATTTAATATTTATATTCAATTGAGTTTTAATGTTGGATTGATATCGATTACTTTATCTCTATTTTCTCTAACACTATTATTCTTTTGCTGATAACAAAAGGGGGAGAGAAAAGCTAAGATTTTGCCAAATAAAATCAAGCAAAGGTCAAATAATTTTCCATTTGCATCTAGGTTCATTTGCATATTTTTATTTGTATGCATAAATGTAGGGGGAGTATTGTGTAGAGATGGAGCATTCAAATAGGGGGAGCAAATTGAACGATCAAATACATTTAACATATTCAAAATCTTAAATATATGTTTGTTATCATCAAAAGGGGGAGATTGTTGAATATGCGCTTATATGATTTTTTGTTTGATGATAATAAACATATATACATTCGTTTAAATGTATTTGTTAATATACTATTCTATTTTTCACAGGTTAAATAAATATTTGCTGAATAAAATTAAATAACACAGAATTTGAATTCAAACGAATATTTTATTCAAACAAATATTTATTACAATTTTGAATAGTACAAATTCAAGCTCTCACTATACATAAACAAGTTTGATTACAAATACATCACAATTTCATATTTACATTTAACCTCACTACACGTCACTCATTCACTCAACTCGTACTTTAATCTTCAACTTCATTCCAGTTTGAATCCAGCATCTGGGCAATCTGCAAAAATATACACTAACGTAGTAAAATTGAAAAAGAAATATTTTTGCAATATAAAATAAAAGATGAATTTTGAAAATGATATTTGCCTCAGTTATTTAGGTTGTTCGTCATCATTTAAATTTGAATCCATCATACACGAACAACTTGTGACATACACAGTGTATCACTGTATATGTCACAAGGCCGTGCACACCGATATACACTTGATTGATTTACAGGGACAGGTGAGCACAGGTCAAACCCAAATAAAAAGCCGGGTTCAACTCACGTGCAATAACATAAAAGTCACAACTCTCAGCACAAGGTCAAACCCGAGTTTTTGAAACTGCATTCAACTCAAGTGAAATTTCAAAAATCAACATGAAGTGAACCAAGTTCAGGTCAGACCAATCAGTAGCATGCTAATGAATCAACTGCAATGCAACACATGAACCAAGCTACATACACCAAAGCTAACAGCAGTGCCAAGATTTTCAAGTGCAACTGGAAACAACAACGAGTGCATGCTACAACAACAAAGACCACGACTACTGCACAACAACATGAATGAAGATATAAGGAAGAGACATGTACACATGGGAAATACCCAAAACAGAGAGCACAAATGAAGACTACAGGTCTCAATGTAAATGAAATGCACATGATAACATCACTGACAATTATTCATTCAATAGGCAACAAAGAATGGCAAGTCACAAGACATGGGGGCACTGGACTACAGCTCGACCAAATGGCCAACATGATCAAGAAATATAACATGCAGTGCTATGGTACGAGCTCAAGACAGTACAGTTACAACTCAAATGAAACAACTCCACTGACTCAAATGAACATACTAAACAACACAATCAAACTGCAACACAGCAAACACAAATGGAATGCAACAGTGAAGTTCAACATTATCAGAGAGCATATGGAAGGGTCAGGTAAGTGGTAACTTCAAATAACACAAAAATCAATGTCGAAATCATTCCAGACCACATGGTTAGTGAGAACAGAGCAAAAGACACACAGATGTACACATGAACAAGTATGAACCCAAATCAAGCACCAAGTATACATGGAGCTATGGTCAAGTGAAGTCCAGGCCAAACCAACCAGAAGTTCAAAGCAGTAGGGTACATGAAGCAAACAACAACACAAAGGCAACATGATCAAAAGTTCAGAGCAGACGACAAAAGACTCAACAAAGGCTACAGACAAGTAGCAGTGTGCAAATGAAGCAACTGAAGCCAGAAAAAGTATCACATGCTCTTGCTTCAGCTGCCAAGACAGTGTAGCAATGGACTAGTCTTGTAGTAGGGGGAAGACCAGGCAGCAATGATGAAAGTGTGCAAGTGCAGACGATAGCTACTCAATGTAACTCAGTAATACAAGGCAAACTGACAACAACAAATGCGAATACAACTCGAATGAATGCAAGTTCATATGTACAACAACCCAACAACAAAGACAACAGCCAGTTCAATGAACAAAGATGAAGACAACTCAAGTTCAGTGCCACAACAATCATGACAACAGCAATACATGTATCATGAAGACCAAAATTCACAGTGAAGCCAAATATACACAAGTGCAGATGAACAGATATGGCCGAAGTCAATGGAGCCAAAGCCGTGGATAGCAAGAATATACACGCATATGAACAAGTCAAAATCAAAGCCGATGACTTTAAACCGTGTCAACCAAGTAACCCAAGTTTATACGATTATGAAAAAGTCAGATACATCTCAATCGTTCAAGCATCATCAAGCGGCCACAGCAATTTATATGACAAATTCAAATATAGCCGAACGAACGAAAATTTAGGAATTCAATCCCTATAAATTACCACGAATCATCATTGGCAATGTATCGAGTTCAAGAATATTAACTTAAAGCAATAAAGCAAAAATCACATACCAATTTGCAGTCGAACTCGATCAAATAAGAAGTCGTGTTCAAATCGAAGATACGGTCGATTGCCGAAGCAAATCAGAGGAACAGCGATTGCAATCAACCAACAAATCAGTCGACTTCATCAATTTCTCCAAAAAACCCTAAATTAGATAGAAGGGAAGAAGCCCTAATCTGGATTGAAGGACAAAGCCGCCGCTATCTCAAAACAACGAACGAAGCAAAGAAAAAGGAACGGGTTGAAGAAGTGAATAGGGGCCGACCTTGTTTTATTAATTTGGGCTTAGTTTTTATTAATTAGGGTTTTGTATTTTAAATTGCTTTTAATTTGTATTTTCTTTTTTAAACCGTTTTAGTTTCTAGTCGTGTGACTAGGGGACAAGCTACGTGGCGTA
Source organism: Allium cepa (assembly GCA_030765085.1). Lineage (NCBI taxonomy): Eukaryota > Viridiplantae > Streptophyta > Magnoliopsida > Asparagales > Amaryllidaceae > Allium > Allium cepa. The sequence continues at coordinate 175,623,821 of CM060932.1, forward strand.
GCTTGAGAATTCGCAACTCGGTGGTTGAGTTGTGGCAAGGTTTTGAGCGTAGAGTTAGATTAGTCAATAGCGGGTATAGCGAGTTTACGTGTGTAAGCGAGGGACTATCTAATTTCTAATAGAAACCTTGAGGGCAGCACGTAGGCAGGGTTTTGCCGAAGCTGGGTAAATTCTGTGTTGTTTTGTTTTATTCTGTTATTTATATTCTGCGATATCTATGCTGCTATTCTGTGATCTGAATTGAAATTAATTTATAAGCTTCCGCGATTAATTTTTTAACAATTTACACTATCACCCTATTCACCCCCCTCTAGGGTGAAATCGATCCTACAGAACTTGTGTTTCTATTCTTTGTAATGAGAATATTGAATATATAGAGTTATATTATCGAACATTATATGATGTTAATAGTACTTCTTCAGTTATTCTTTTGACTCATTGTATACAATATTATTTAATATTGAGCTTAATTTACAAACATTTAGTAGATATTGGAAGAGCATCATATGGTACCAAACATTTATGCGGCTATATATTTAGTTACTTCATGAATGTGAACATCAAGAGGTACAGCTTATTGTGTGCTCGCCATGACATTCTATATGTGCGTCAGTTGTGTGATACGTTATTACTCCGTGTTATCAACTGTGTGCCCAATTAAGCTATGTGTTATTGTTGTATGCTGTTTGTCCACATTGACTAATGTCCATGCTAGGTAGTTGATTGCGGGGTTGCTCCCTCGATTCATGCCATCGGATCGTATGTATTATACTTGTGTGCTCATACTGTTGTGTGCAAAAATTGTCTAGGTGTCACAAAACGGAACAGTGGGCAAGCGTTGGACAAGTAAGGTCATGATCATGCATAGCGTAAACTTGCAGCATGCTATGACACGTAGATGAACATTAGTTTCATGGTGATCGGGAGTAACTTAATCCTATAGGAGTGTGTTATGTGTTGTGGTGTAGACTCCTACAACAATGTTGTATGCATATCAGTCTCCCATTTAGATTACGTGATTGATTTGCATAGGCCTACGATATTATATTATTTATACCTTACTTGACGACTATTATGTGGTGACAGCCATTTAGCTTAATGGATTTGTTGTATGCTTAATTAATGTTTGATGCTTATTATGTGCTATTTGTTATATATGTCTTGTTGTGAGCACAACAATACTTTGACTCGCTGTATGCTCTCGTCTGTATCATATGTTTGTTAGTTTGAGTAGAAGTTTCGTTGTATCACCCAGTTAGTATTCACACTCAGTGTTATGTTAGTTTCATTCATATGGTATTAATGGGTTAATACATATGCATGTTATATGTAACATTATAGTACGCCTGGTATGTATTATCATCATTTCTCTTTCGTGCTTTTATACCATGCTAGCTACAATATACTTTTCCCTAGGAATAGTTTCACCCGTTTATTCGTTGAGTAACACTCAGGTTAGTCTAATGCATTTCACATATAGGGACGCAGTAGCCATTAAGCTATCATTTTTACACCATGTGTCATTTACGCCGCAAGCACCGATTGTGATTCCCTATGCCTTTCCATGTGCACCGTGCTATATAAAAGAAAGGTGCAAACATCATGCTTCACCTTGTGCTAGGAGCGTGCTATAGTTCGCCTTTCATAACTATATGATGAGCTTTTACTAGCATCCCTCATTTTGGTGGAGAAAAAACGAGAAAGGGTGAATATAAAGGTAGCTGCTCACCAGCAAAGATTAACATGAAAATTAAACACTAAGGTCCACAACCATACTTTTAAGATCAGTGACCTAATTTTGAAAGAGGATTTTCATATTATAGGGGCAGTTTGTACAATTAGAAGGGATGCTATGCGATAAAGTAGTTTGGAGACAACAATTTCAGGCTATCAATTGACTGGGACAAAACTCTGTCAACGTGAAATAGTAAGTATTTCCATTACTATTTCACTTGATTTCTTTCACTTGTAACACATTTATTTTCATTTGGACATTCTTTTTGACTGGATTGAACGTAATAAAGCAAATTTTGCTATTAGATTTGGAGTAAAGTTTTCTTTTTGAACCAATGGAATCGTATTTATTAAGTCTAACTTTCTGTCATCGGATCATTAACATGAGAAACATCATCTTTATGAAAACCAGATGTCTAGGTACCCGAGGATGGGTACCGACAAGTGTCCTTCGAACCATAGTCAGTTCCTTGGAGTATAATTGAATAGGGGAAGATTGGATAATTCGTTCCTACACTATAATTTTCAATGAACGCTCAGAGATACCAATGTTGGGATTGATGTCTAGAGGTAGACAACACGAACATCGATGCTTGGAGATAAGTATCGATCAATAATTGAATTCTTGCAGGTACAATTAGTAGAAATTATATCGGTGCTTGCGTGGGCATGAGAGGAAAACCATATAATTTTAGTTAAGGACATTACAGTTTTATTTATGATTGAATTGCACATTCTTAACTAGAAGTAATTAAAGCTATGTGATATGTTACGGCAAAGATTTTATATACAGAGTAATAGTAAATAAGAGTAGTACACAGATAGTAGTTATGGGCAAGTATCATACATATAAGTAAAACCATTACTGGCAATTATATACATACACACTTGATGAACAATACATAAGTGCTAAAAAGTAAATAATGTGATAAAAGTAAACAAAATAAGATTTTACAAAAAGAATCTTTCTATCGCTTCATTTTTTATACATAAAAGTTCAGAGGCCGACCCGTATAATTCAACGACCTATGTACAATTGAAAAGCAAAAAACATAAATAAGGAGTCAAGTGTATGGCTGGAAGCTACCTTCACTTCTTTGATGGTTCACGAGAAACGATCTTCATTTTGTTTCTTCATAGATGTGCTACCCCCAGGAAGGGTTGTCTCTTCTTCGATGGTAGAGGGCTTGTAACAACCCGATATTCTCAGCCATTCGCATCCACACATGCCGGACTTGAATTGCTCAAAATACCGCATTGTAAATAAATTTGGAGTAAATGAAATACAATCACAGAATCACGAACACAGAAATATCAGAATAACTTGCAGCGGAAATTAAAATACCATAATAGTTCGTGAAGCTACTATAACAAACTCTCAAAACATAATACATAATATCAGTCTGAAAACATATACAATAGAAATCTCAAATACATAAAAGTTTATAAATATCAGAGCTGAAATAGAACAACTGAAATTGAAAGGGAATAGATAACTAGGCAAGCAGAATCTTCAACGATTCCTAGCTCTAAAAAAAGAAATCCAAAGCTAGGCTGTAAATACTCAGGCTGACCCGAACGTAAAGTAAAACACAAAACACTGAGTCGGGACATATATACTTATATAATGTAAACCAACTCAAGTGAACTATAGTAGTAATGCACTCTAACTTAAAGAATGTTTGGGATCGCCTATCCTCTAAGGATCAGTTAAACCATACATTAAATACGTCCCGTGGTTAAAATTTCAAAATAGTAATTTATACTTCAAAATCAAATATCATTTCAAAATTCAATATCATTTAAAAAATCCATTTCAAAATATCAAAATGACATATCTTTTCAAAACCACATTCATTTTTATTTAAAATACCATTTCAGCACACATTTCAAAATAGTTTACATTTCAAAACAAATTACTTCATTTTAAATCATTAAAATTAAGTTATTATATTTAATAATTAAATTATTAAATTATCAAAATTTAAATCTTTCAAAGTTCATTTATTGAAGTAAATTTATTAAAACAATGAAAATTCAACTTTTGCAGCATTTAGAAAATGCTACGGAAAGTTACTTTTAAAACAATCCAATTTAACAAAAGACAGCATTTTAAAAAATGTTGTAATAGGGTTACTTTACTTCAAATAAAACCTTAGTTAATTTCAGCAACTACATCACTTAAAAATTTCTATAATAGCCCTTAATTCAATTTAGCCATTTAGTTCATTTCTATCAATTACAGCATTTACAAATGTTGTAATATCCTTTACATTAGAAATAATAACATTTCAAAACTGTTGTTAATTAAATTCCAAATATTCAATATAATTTCACAAACAAATAAATTTTTATTTAAACCATTTTAAACTTATAAATTCTTATATTTTCACTTTTAAAACAATCATTTAAATACCCTTATATTTACGATTTTATAAAGTTAAATTTTCATTCAAAAATCAACATTTATAATAATCCACATATTAAATTCACACACTCAATTTCAATTCTTATAATTAAAGTTTTAACTTAACAATTAATTTTAAATTTTCAAATATAACTTATTTTTAATCTTATTTACTTAACTTAAAATTCACTTTTAAACAAAATTCACAAATTTCCAATTTAAGTTATATTTCAAAATTCAACTTAAATATTCATTTATTTCACCTTTTAGTTTGTTCAAAAATCATTAATACTTTATAAAAATCATTTAAATTCATTTTGATTCAAATTTAAATATATTTATCATATTTCCTACTTAATTTTGATTCCATTTATAACCAAATCATAATTGCCAAAATAACTTATATTTCAAATTTCTAACTTTACCATTAATTTATTTCACTTGTAAATTTTTAGAAAATCAATAATGCTTTATAAAATCATTTTTAATTAAGTTTAAATCAAAATATTTTTAGAAAAATATATTTTAACCATGGGTCTGTATATAATTTTCTAGCCTAGGTAAAGTGATACAGATAATATATCATTTCAATTCGTAATTTACAAAGAAAACCCGGGTTCTATCATTTCAAACCCGCAATCCCAAGTAAAAATGAAATAAATAAAAATCATTTAGGCCTATCATTTCAGCACATAATGAGTTTTCTCTATCCTAAAGTCCGTTCGAGTATGTATCATTTCAACCCATCGTGATTCTAATCTAAAGGGAACTTGAAGTGTGATAAACTGATATAAATAAACAGAATAACATTATATAACAGTAACAGATGGTATAACAGGTAAATAAGCATGGATGAACATCATATGATCATAACATAACAAATATAGCATGGTTATATGTTTTACAGATTCAGTTGTGATCAGTTTACTAGTCATATAAGTATAAATTTGTCTGGTGAGAATTACTCACTTGTATAGTTGGAGATGACAACCAAATGCACAAACAAGGAACTTCAAAGGCACGAAAACACGACGATAATTTGAGAGTGGGAGAGCCAAAGCTAATTGCCTTGTTACATATTAAACAAAACAAATACAAACATGAATTTTCAACCAAACTATTACAAAACAATGCTAGGAATAAACATGAAACACAAAGCTAACGCTTTTGCACTTGCATTCAAGGACTTATGCTTCAACTATAGGCTGTAAAAGCACTGTAATGGAATGTATTTGGATCAGGTTTAGATCAAGTTCAGTTCATATAGATCGGCTATAACAATATATAAAGGAGAGAGAGATATGTGTGCATCAACACACAACTACAAGGCAACTACAAGAATTTCAAGGCATAAAATGGCTTCGGCCAAGAGATGATTGGGCACGGCCTGATCTGGAAAGATCAACTACAGGTGTTACAAAGGTCCAAGGCTCAGGTTGTGGCTAGTGGTGGTGGTGTTTGGGTTGGCCAAAGCATGATTGGAGTTGTGGAGACGAGGGGAGTTCGGCTGTGGTAGTAAAAATGGATTTTTTGTCATTTTTTGGTGGATCACCATCATGGATGGTCTCGGCTCTGGAATGGCAATGGAGAGGAGGGGATGGTGGCAGGAGTAGGTGGTGGTGGAGGCGGCCAAAGTGCTGGAGATGGAGGGGCCGAACTGCATAAGAGATTGCAAGTGCAAAAATCAAGTAGAAAATGTAAAAAGAAATGAAAGTTTTTACCAAAATTTCTCTACAGGAGATAGCCGAATTTTTTTTAGGCTTTGAGATAAAAAATTTCATGTGAGAAAACAATGAAGTCGGCTGAAGAAAGGAGTATAAGGCAGCAAATTGAATTGATGCATTGATTGGTGAAAAGGTGGAGTGAATTTGAAGAGACAATGTACACAAAAGGTCACAAACTATTCATATTTCCTTAATTTCTTTTGAAATTTTAAATAAATGAAAAATACATATAAATACAGATAAAAACACAAAAATATGATGAATCCACAAAAATAAATAAATAGATTTTAATTAAATATAATTAAATTAAGAAAATAGCAAAAATTGGAAACTAGGCTTTAAAATTTGAAAATAAATTCAATAAGCTTTGGAAAAATTATAACATCGCTTTTAAAAATAATTTAAAATAAAATAGATACCTAACATGTCATATAACACATTTTAGAACATGATTTATCAAATAAAAATATTATTTATATAAACTAAAATATATAATTTTATTAAATAAATCAATTTACACCCAATATTGTAAAAAGAATAACTTTCACAATATAAATCGGATTTCAACGAAACGAAAAGCAGTATTCTCAAAATTTAATATATTTTCTTAGTAAAGGATAAAATTCAAGAATTCAAATATTTAAATTTTAAATTTGAAAGTCAAAGTTTGACCAGATTGACCAAAATCCACATTTTCGGGAAATATTCTATTTATTCAGGTTTGAAATTATAATTCACATAAAAATCAAAAAATATATTTAAAATAACAAAAATTATTCATTTTAATAAATATAATAAAGTTTTCAAATAAAATAATCAAAATAAACAATTAAAATAAATCACAAAATTCAGGGTTGTTACACTCTTTCCCCCTCAAATCTTTTCGTCCTCGAAAAGAACGAACAAGGAAAATAAGGAAAAGCAAGATAGAAAAAGAAAATAGTGCCTGAAAAAACAATTTCGAATTCGAAGCACGAATGCTCTCTTCCATCTCCCAGGTACATTCTCGATCATCAGTGCTTACACGGTACTTTGACCAGACTAATAGATTTCCTTCTTAGCTGCTTCGTACCTCTGTCGACAATACGAAGTGGCTTACTCTCGATAGTCAGATTATGCTAAATATCCAAACTATCAAAATTAGAAGGCTTAAATAATAAGAGATGAGTTATGAAGTTACTAGAGAAGATGTGAGACATGGAGTACATCATGCACTCCAGACATCTTCTCGGCAAATCCAAACGACAAGCCAAAGAATCAACTCTTTCCACAATGCGGAAAGGACCCTCGAATAGGAAGAAGGTAGAAATAGCTAGAAGGGCAAGTAGGTTGAAAGACAAGGATGAACCATATTTTTAAAACTATATAAATTTCAATTAAATTTTTTTAATTACATTTTATAATATGATGAATAGTCATTTGATTCAAATTTGATAGTTTGAAGTAAACAGTATTTAAAACATTTTAAATTATTTAGACAAGTAAAATAATGATCAAAATATCCTTTATATAATACTTTATCAAAATACTTTTATAACTCGATGTCTTAACAAGTTTACTTTCGTTCCTGTAGACTATAGCCACACGTTGATAAGACGCAAAGCTAGAATTCTCCAGGTAGTTAGTAGACTTGTTTCAACATCCAGTAAAAATACTAGAAAACCTTTTTAAAACAACAAATATGGAAAGTATAATCCAAACAAATCAACCAAACCAAACATTTGTCTAACCATGAATCGCAGATACACAATGGTTACGCTTGGATCCCCTAGGAAACATCCGTAACTGTAAGATATCTCAGCCTGCGAATTATGCCATGATGACTAGTAGACCACAGATACACAATGGTTACGCCAGGATTCCCCAAGAAACATCCGTACCCTCAGGCTATCTCAACCAGCGAATTTCGCTACTACTATGACCTACATAGATCAAAGGTACACAATGGTTACGCCTGGATCCCCCAAGAAACATCTGTACCCCCTGGCCATCTCAGCCGGGCGAATTACGCTATGCAGTTGTAAACATAAAACCATGGAGATCGCCATGGAATTTGATGGACACTCGAGTATCATATCCGACAAACCCAAAATCAGAGAGAATAATATCGATAGAATGAATCCACAGTGTGGCCACAAAGCAGATATCAAGCAGAAGGCACTTTCCATATCTTTACTTCGAAAATATGTATCATATAGTACCTTTCAAAATCACTTTCGAATATCACACTTATATAAAGTCCATTATATATAAGATTTCATTTCAAATCGAATACTTCCCAAAATCAATAGTATATCAAATCACACTTATATAGACTTCGATTATATAAGATTTCAATTTACAAGTTGAGTACCTTTACAAATCAATAGTTTTCAAATCACTTCATACTTATACAAATCAATTTTATATAAGTTCGATAACTCACAAATCAAAGTATTTAATAAAATAAGGTTCTCAATTTCAAACCATTTCAATATCATTCAGTTTCAAAATCATATATGATTTCGCCCGATCATTTCTTCTAATTACATGTATTCAGTTTCAAAGTTTCTTAAAACAATAGATTTAGAAAATAATCCAAATTTCCTAATCAACAAAATTTAGGTAAACCAATCCATTTCCATTTCAAACATATATTTACTTTCAAAAATCATAATACTTTCAAAGTTATAAATCTTTCAAACCCAAAATACTTGAAATAATTACACTTTGAAAATCATAACCTTTCGAAATCATACATTTGAAATCATAAAACATTTCTTTAATTCTTTACATTCACAAATTTATTCAATTAAACCCAAATTTAAAATTTCCAATTTTAATTCAATTCAAACCATCAGTTTCAATTCAATTTAGTTTTCCAACAAAACCATTTCAAATATTATCAAATTTCAAATAATGATTTGATCCATAATATAAACTATTCGATCTTTAATATATTTCAAAGCTTAAATACACCCTATTCCAAAACTAAAATTTATAATTTCATATATCTTAAATTTTACTTCATTATTACTTGGTTTTGAAATATTCATTTCATAAATCCATCATTTTTAAGTAAACTCAAATTTCAAGTAAACCCAATATCCTTTCATACAAATATAAACTTCAAGTATTCATTTATCAAAACCAATTGTCATTTCAAATTCACATTCTATATCAAAATAAAGATTATATCATTTCCAAACCATTTCAATCATCAAAATATCTAAAATGGTTACTAAGTTTAAAACCATCCCTTTTTAAAACCTTCAAACTATTTATTTCTATATGAAAAATCCAATTTACCATTGGAAATATTATTATTCTATATATATATATATATATATATATATAATTTATTCAAAACATTTCAAGTCTATATTTTATACTAGTATAATTCAAATAGTCTTATTTATTTCACTCAACAAACAGTTTCAAACATATATAAATCATATTACTTTATACTTTAATCACACCAAACTAAACTTATATTCTTTATCAAATACCCTATACCTTTCAAAATTACTTAGCCTAGAAAAGTTAACCTTGATTTGGAAGTGCTCGAACCTTAAAAATAGTCGAAGAAATCATATTTTCAATCCAAGAGTTGGAAATCACCAACAATTCAGTAAACCAATTCCAAAAGATAGGGTTATACCAAAACAAATCTCAAACTCGAGGACTAAACACCGGCTTACTTTATATCATTTCAAGTATACACACACACACACACACACATATCTTTCGAATATCAAACCATACTTCAAAATCTGAAAGAAAAATTTGGTTTCACAAAATCACTCGCATAGCAAAGCTACTAGAGTGGCCTCTCCTCCACTCAGAAACTCGAAAATCAATGTCGATGATGCATGCTTTCATCACCGAAATTATTTTCCAGCGACATAAATGGGTTCTGGAGTTTTATTTTCTTGAAACTTCTTTGAAATCTCTTTGAAATCATTGGAATTCATTCGAATACATTTGAAACATTTCTTATTCAGAAAATATCTTTAAATCATATTATTATTATATATATTTTCAAAATCTTAAAACCACTTTCAAAACTCGGGAGTTTGATTCCTCGAAATTCAAATTCAAAAACCTTTCAGTTATAAATCATTTTTATATAAGTCAAATTCTTTTTCAAAATTTCAAATCCTTTCGAAATTTCAATTTTTCATTTAAAAGATATATACTCCTTATCAAAAACATTTCGCCTTTATATACAAAATATGGTCATCCTTACCAAAATAATAATTTCGATGTATGCACAATTTCAAAATACAACCAAACACAAATTTCCAAAGAATGATTCAAGGATAGATTTTCAAACAACAGGGATTCAAATTTAGAGGACTCTAAGCAAATAGAATTCTGGTTCGAAGATGAGCTCGAACGAAGATGAGATAATTTAATTACCCAATAGGAGATGGATAAGCCTAAATAAATCGCCGGCGACCTTAACCGAGTCAAAGGCGACTTCAGGAATATAACCAATGCGAAAATCTAAGGCAAATCGACATTTGATCAACAGAGATAGAATCCGAGTAGAGCAGGAGATAGATAGCATCGTAAACGGAGGATACAGAAATCTTTGGTGAATCAATGCTATTTATAAAGGGTTTCACCCTTTTACAAATCATTCAAGGATTTGCGAAATCACCGATCTTTATATAGGTCATTCCAAAGTGGAGTTACGAAATGCTCAAAATCAAAAGGATAAAATAGGGAAGACCAGACATGATTTCAGAACAACTAGGAGCATTCCAAAGTTCAAGGAATCCTAATCGATAAGAATCCTAACCAAGAGATTTCTAACAAGGTGGATACAGAAGGAATGAAGTTTAGAAAATCTTGGTTTCAAAAGAAGAAAAAATTTCATACCAAAAAAATCTTTTAATATCTTTTAAAATCATTTGGAAATCAGTTTACACTTCGAAAATACGTTCTCTCACAAAGAAAGGATTCTGAGATTGATTTCACTCATTCTAGGGTATGTCTACCCTATCTCTAATGAGTTTTTGCTCCACAGACTATGGTTTGCCTAAAACCAAAGCTCTGATACCAACTGTAACAACCTGATATTTTCAGCCATTCGCATCCACACATGCCGGACTTGAATTTCCCAAAATACCGCATTGTAAATAAATTTGGAGCAAATGAAATACAATCACAGAATCACAGACACAGAAATATCAGAATAACTCGCAGCAGATCACTACACCAAAATAGGCAAATTCTGACATTTATAAGTGTTACAAATAATTTCAGTAACACTTTTTAAGTGTTACTAATGGACTATGAGGAATGGAGCAACCAAATTTGTAACACTTATAAGTGTTACAAACGTACGTATTACTAACACTTATAAGTGTTGATACCTAATATACGGTAACGTTTATAAGTGTTGGTAATGAAATATATAGTAACACTTGTAAGTGTTGGTATAGAAATATACGGTAACGCTTATAAGTGTTGGTAACGAAATATACGGTAACACTTATAAGTGTAGGTACAGAAATATAAGGTAATGCTTATAAGTGTTGGAAAATGATTATTTAGCAACACACATATATACCAAAACTTAAACGCAAAGTTTAAATATAAACACTCTGCAAATAATGGTTTCCATATCACAAATAATTCATCATACATATTCAATGCAAAGTTTAAACACTCTGCAAATGTAGTATAATATATCATAAACAATTATTTACATATCTAAAGTACCATAATGTCATATATTCAGATATTATTACAACATAAGCTTCAAAAAAAATTTTCAAAATACACTTAAAGTTCAACTTACGGTTAACCTAACCATTCCTGATCATCCACTCCAAACTCTAATGGTTTTGAATATTCTTCAACGTCCAATACAACAATCCAAAGAGTCCTTCTTCAAGTTCTTGCATTTAATATAAACACTCGATAAAAACTTATACCTTCAAAATCAAAAGGTTAAATACTGAGTTACAACTCAGGTTCTAAATTTTTTGGTATTTATGAATTCGCAAACTTAGTATGCAAAATACATGTTAATCAAACTCAATTAGCATTTGCTGCAAACCCAATTTGCATCGATTTTGCTACGTGCTCAGTTTCTGTGTTCAGTTTGCAAGCTCAGTTTCTGTGCTCAGTTTAGCAAACTAAGTTTGCATGTTTAGATTTGCAAATTGGTTGCATGCTTGGTTTGCAAACTCTGTTGCATGCTGGCAGCGTTCAATCCTTAAAAATAAACATGATGGTAAAGATTTGCTAACGTGGAGTGTGTTGTAAATAATTTTGTGTCCTAATGAGAAAGTTTACTGAGAAACTGAAAATTTTCAAAATCAGTTGGATGCATAAATAAAATATATTAAAAAATATTATCTTAAAGTATAGGAATCGGGGTACTATTTAAGGTTATAAAATTAACAAATTTGGCATACTGTCGTTTGCTTCTAAGACCAATTGAAGTTTAATTGTCTGTAATATTTATTAACACTATCATTTATCTTCAACATAGTTACCTACATTATCCATACTATAAGTTTCATTCTAAATCATAAAGCTTAAAGTGATTTCTGAAGAGTTAGACTAATGGCACTAATATATCATATTCAAACTCAAGTAAAAAACTTAACAACCTATTGGCACTTAACAACCTATTGGCACTTAACAACCTATTTACATTTTTTCCCTATTTTCCACTTTCTGTGTACATATACAAATAAATCTGTTCCTCTTCTACTTTGCCTTGCATACAAACAATACACCCTGCTTGTCATCAACCTTCCACTGTCTCCCTACTACTGCTGCAACATTATCTACGGCCTCCCACCGCCTCGCTTCGGCCAGAGCACTAAAACATCATCACCCAGTCCATACATATCAACTACTGCAGCAATTCATCCCTCACATCTAAACAATTCACCTAGTTCATACATCTCAACATTTCAATAATCTTTCATCACCTGTCAACCATCACTGCTTGTAGCACTGCCATTTCAGTTCCATATCATCTGTTTGATCTACCACTACATCACTACATCACCTTCAACACCCCATACTTCATTCCGAAAACTGCCACCAACATTACAAAATCAATCTCCCCTAAAAAAAAACCTCTTCACTTCTAGTTTGATACTTTCCTGACAATATACAGTTAACCGTCAAACAATAATATTACTTCCAACCCCTTCATATTGCCTCTGTGCATCACCATTATCACCCGTGAATCTATCACAGCAATACATACCATCATCATATGCCACCGTGTCATTACTTGCAACTTCCATACAATCTGCCATCCTCTATCGACTTACAACCTCCAACTACCATCTACCAATACTTCCACCATTTCGACCATTCACTCCTTCACATTGCTTTTGTTCTATCCAATACCATCAATCTTCACTAACATTCACATCACTTTCCTCCCTCTGACAATACCCAAAACCATACCACTTTCAAACATCACATCACCTATAGCCACATTCCCCTCCCTCTGACAATCACCATCACAATCCTCGGAATCACAACCCAAATCACTTCACACAGACCCTCCCCCTTATCCCCTCCTCAATCCATACATCAACAATCTTAACCATATCCTTACCACAAAAACAATCGCAATACAACAACAATCTCCACAAACATCATCCTACCACATTCACTTTCTGTCAGTGAACCAACCCAAAACCTCATCCAACTCACAAAACTGCAGTTCCAGTTACATACAACCTGACCCAAACTTTTTCACAATAACAAATTACCACTGGCCATATCCCACTGCCATACAATTTGTGCATACCATATTACAACTACTTCGACTACAACAGCTACCCTTCTACAATTGCATATGCACAGTGCTTCACAACTTCTTACAACATCTATCCACTGACCACCACCACAACAAACAAATAGCAATTTCAACATTCACATCCCCACCAGCAAGCCCCTATACAAAATATCACATAGCCGCCACACTGACAACACTACACAACATACATATCCACTGCCTCCCTACGGCAACTGCCTTTATACCGTCTCAGATGCCCACTCACTACTCATCAAATCAACCAAGTTCTAGCCTTATAACCACTGCAACTACAAACCATTTCTCTGCTTATCCACTTCATAATGACTAACCCTGACTGAAACACCAACTCCTGAACAACACCACCACATTGCTTTCCAAAAACTTAACCATTGTCTTGGCTTCATCTACTCACAGTACAATACAACAAGTTCACCAATCAACAGTTGCTAACCCAGCATACACAACTCCTCCACTTCACAAAACATACACTTCACAAAAATCAACACAAATAATAGTTCGCTCCTCTTTCATCTTGCCACAAAATGACATCACAAACATCTGCACAATCACTATTTCCAAAACCTCTTCCTACCGCATACTGCCTCAAACACCACTACAAACTGCTGCAATCTACTTCAGCTACAATCCCCCTACTCTGCACAGTTCCAACAGCGGCTCCTTCACCAGCAACATCAAATAAGTTTGAACCAGCAACATCGAACTACACCACAATCAACACCGAACCCCCTTGCCCTGCATAATTCATTCTTCCCTCTACAACCTTCCATCCACCAACTCCTCATCCCTTCGACCATCACCAATTGCTAAATCCATCAACCCAAATTCGAGAATCAACTTCTATACTCCGCCTACCAACCTGCTCCATTACAGTCACAAACACCTCCATCCCATGCTTCAAAACATTGAATCGAATTCTAATTGTGGATTGGCTGTTAATTTCGGTGGGAAATCGAATCGAATCGAATTTTAGTTATGAATCAAATTTTAATAAGTGTGAGCAACTGAGAATTCATTTGTTTTGTTTTATCAGAAATATGATTATGGGTCTGAATTTCATATTTGAGCCGGTTTGGGGTTTGTTTTTATTTTATTTGTTTGTTTTTGGTTTTTAGTTTTCTGACGCCCCACCTCTATACCCACGCTAGCCAAGGACACTACGGTGTAATGCCGTCAACTAGCACGGAGAATAAGGCTGTTGAGGAGCGACCATCTGTATAATTGCTTTGTGCGAGTACCGATATGCCAGATAAAATATAACTTGCATTCTTTTCAAGAGGAAGTCCGACATACCGACACAAACTCAAAGCTACTACACAGTGGCTATAATGTCTTCGGAAACAAATATAGAAATAAACATAACACAAATCAGTTACAGATAATTCATATCACAAAGGCGGAAATATATATTAATATATATAACACATAAAAGTGTTCATCAGAGTAGTGGTCTAACAAGATCCACAATATCACAAAAGAATAGATACAAGTGCTAGACAAAAGAATATGTATACATCAAGGAGTCTATATCTCAAATTGTACACAACCAAAAACTACAAGCTAAGTGGTTAACCAAAAGATCAGATGATGGTCCGATAAGGTGGCAAGCAGAAGCACCTGTAAAATCTCAGTCTGACCCGAGTATTATTTAAGAAGAAAATAATAAACGCATCAGTCTAGCTATAATTATCAGATTAAATGAGATATAAGAAGAGACGTAATAAAAACGTATGATAACCAAAAAGCCATACTGCGACAAGTATACATTAGGAAATCAACAAAGGAAAATCACACAATTATCTCCCATATCTCATAGCACAAAAAGAATGTCATATTCTTTATTTAATTCACCAAGCCACAATAAATGACATACATAACAATGCCAATTGTAAAAGTTGGTGAAACATAAATTCCAGAAATCATTATATAGAAATCCAGAAATCACAAGAAAAGGGTTGGCCAAGACATTGATGTAGTGCAAACGGAACATCCAATGAATCCAAAAGCAAAGACATTGATGTAGTACAAACGGTACATCCAATGAATCCAAAGCAAAGACATTGATGTAGTACAAACGGTACATCCAATGAATCCAAAGCAAAGACATTGATGTAGTACAAACGGTACATCCAATGAATCAAAAGCAAGACATTGATGTAGTGCAAACGGTATATCCAATGAATCAAAAGCAAGACATTGATGTAGTGCAAACGGTACATCCAATGAATCAAAAGAAAGACATTGATGTAGTGCAAACGGTACATCCAATGAATCAAAAGCAAGACATTGATGTAGTGCAAACGGTACATCCAATGAATCAAAAGCAAGACATTGATGTAGTACAAACGGTACATCCAATGAATCAAAAGCAAAGACATTGATGTAGTGCAAACGGTACATCCAATGAATCAAAACACATTAAAAGTACATGGGATGCCAGCCCACAAAGAAATGAGACGAAGCTCAATGAATTGAGGTACGAACCTCCACATGGACAAAGAGACATCGCACATTGCTAGTCTAAACCATAAAATGATCATCATCGATCATCAAGAAGTGTCAATTACAGTAAGCTAGTAAATATATGAGCTTAGCTTCATGTCCCATAACCACTGGCTTAACTTAAATATTTATGAACAAATTGTAGATCTCCACTAGAAAATTGTGGCAAGAGATTCAATCGAACAAGTCCAAGAATTAACCGACGAAGTAAACGCAAGCGATTCATACCACTCGTTTTACTAAGCCGTTTAATTAGATTTCTCATACGAGTGAGGTAAAGGTTTATATATACTAATAGGTTGGAAAACGGTTTAAGGAAAGAAATTTGTAGTAAAATAGAGTTAAAATCGTTTTGATGAAAGAGTTTTGATATTTACTACTAATATAGAAAACCTTTATATTTTAAAGTGACAAATCATAGAAGTGATTATAGAAACAATCAATCATAAAAATTCACATTCGAAGACGTGAATAAAATCCAAAGAAACCGATAAAGAATCCATCGAAATAGATATTTAAAAATCCATAAAATCGACCGAGAAGCCCAAGATAGTTTGTCTCGAAGAATGGTCAACTCAGCATCTCGACAAAGCAAGTTCTGTTGAATGTTTTTCAGATAAGATCCCCTACGGAGGGGGGTCCGGGGGGTGGCAACCCCCCAAGGTGGGGGTGCGGGGGAAACACCCCTGCTACGGGGTTCGACCTGCCCGGTCAGGTCGCGTGAGTCCAGGGGGCAGCGCCCCCGGCGGTGTGCGGGGCAGCGCCCCGTCCAAAACGGTACGACCTAGTGAAGACCTAAGGGAGGATAGGATCGAGCGACCTCGATAATAAATGATAACAACAAATAGGATCATCACGAATGTATTTAAATTGGAAATTCAATCCAAAAAGGCAAACTGGACTGAAACAACAGGTTCAGTCGACTGAACAGAGTTTTCAGTCGACTGACCCTATGCCTGGAAATTTTCCAGGTTCAGGAAACTTTCTGTTTCCAGGTTCAGTCGACTGAACAGAGGATTCAGTCGACTGAATCATGCCTAGAAACTTTCAGGTTCCAGGTTCATTCGACTGAACAGACTTTTCAGTTGAATGAATCTTGCCTGGGCTGTTTTTCAGCCTATCCAAATGAAGAGCAAACTCTTCCAAAATGCAACCAGACGAACATTGGCTCTAAGGGTTTATGCCAATCGACAACCCAGCCCTATATGCCCCTCGATGCATCATCCAAAGCATGATCAAACATCCATAAAAGGATTTTCACACAAATTCGACTTAAAAACCCAAAAATTGGAATATTCACAAAACCTATCCAAATCAAGAGCAAATGTACTTGAAGAAGTGTTAGGAATTCATACCCAACAACCAAAGATAATTATAGTCATAGATGTGAGATAAAAATCTCACCTTTGAACCCAAATCAATGAATGAGAAGCTTGAAGACAAGGGAAGATCAACCACACTTCAATCTCACACTAGAAGCTTGAATCTAAGCTTAAAAGAGAAACATTTTCCAAATTAGGTTTAGGAATTTTCTGAAATCAAAGAGAGAATGAGTTGGAGAAGAAGGAGATGATACTTACCAATGGGTTCTCTTGAATTTGGAGCTAGAAGTTGGATTTGCTAATGAAGACTAGGGCTTGGAGTTTTAATTTCCTCTTCTTTCCCCCATTTTTGCTTTAGCTTGAAGTGTTAGGAATATGAAATGAAGTAATGAAGAGTTGGAGTGGAGCTAGAGTCTTAAGATGGAACATTGGGCTGAAACCCAAACTCAAACCCAAAGTGAAAAAGTAGCAAAACTTTACTAACTCCAAATATATGGAAGCTTATACTCAAAAAGGTTGCAAACGGCATTTTAAACTCAATGGAAGGGGTCTCGAGTCCTAATTCGACTGTATGCAAAGGTAGCTTTTCGGACCAAAATCCGACGAACGATGAAATATTTAAATAAAATATTTAAATACACAATCGATAAATATGCGGGTTGTTACAAGTTTCTTTTATGTTTATTTGTTAACAATCAAATATACATGCACCTAACTAGAAAGGCAATGGAATATATAAGACATAAAAGAAATGGATGTAGGTTACCTGGTCCATGAATTATTTTTCAGCTGTTGAGAAAGAACAACTGCATCTATCTGAAATGCAAAGATCCTTATTAGAATAACCCACATAAGAATACAATTAAATCATTTACTCGTACAAAAGAAACTCACTTCTTCAGTTCTGTTACCCTTTGCTTTGACAAAATCTAACTCTAATGAAAGTATCGCCAGGTCAAAGTTATCCGGTGGGACAAACCTGATATTACATATAATAATGCATTATAAGAAGAATGGCGACTATAAAGGTACTACATGCGAGCTTGTAAGCAAGCGAAGAAATACAAACAGGAAAAGAATTAAACCTGCTGATGGATATTTGATCATCATTAGAAACCTTGATAAGGCGTCGTTGGATGGCATTCAAGCCAATTCGGCCTTCATTAATTTTTTGATGAGCAGTATGTATTAGTCAAGGATTACTTCCACATTAAAAGTAATTTAAAAATAAATTCACATTATAAATCAATCAACCAAAGATTTACATTACTCAAATTTGCAGTTAGGTCTAGTGATTCTATACTACACGTACAGTACTGATACTTTCTGCTTCAGGATACAAGATTTTATCCAAAATCCAAATAAAATACGAGAGGTTTTGTAAAGAAAAAAGTATGGACGAATAAGCCATCTATACCAATATAAGCAAACAAAAAGAACAAAACTAAAATCCACTTATCTTCCATGACATGTTGTGTTTCAGATGCAAGTTTTCTGTTACCGGGCTTTGATTATATTTGTTGATTTAAGAAGATGGGTAACGACCCATAAATTTTTAATAATTTAAAATTGTTAAATTGATAAAATTTTGGTAATTTAATTGAAGAAAATTAAACTTTGTAATAAAATAAGGAAGGAATGTTAAAGTGGAAATGCATATTTTATTCATAAGGTAATATAAAAAAAATGAAACTTATCTGAATAAATTTATTTGAGGATTCAATCATAATAAATGTACACATTTAAGAAATTCAATATAATTAAGAACAACTGTTAATACAAAGGAAAGAAATTAATTAAATCCATCAGGTCATTGCTTGATTTCTTGCCTTTTTCTACATGGCCTCTTTATTTCTTGCTTTAGCCATACAAACTCTTTTCCTAGCCATGTATTTCTCATTTGCAAATCATGTACAAGAAGATTTATTTCTCATTTCAAAACTTCTCATTTTCATTTGCATTTAAGAATAAAACATATATACATTCCTTTCTCCTTAACTTATGCCTTTTCTGTTTTTTAGCATTTACTCTCACTTTGCTTGCCATCCAAACCATCTATGTATCAATTCAAAATTTTTAATAAATGTTTTATTTATTTAATTTAGATAATTTTGCTATTTAAAATATAAATTTTGGTGTGGATTAGAATTCCACACATGAGTTAATATAATATTTTCCAAAAATGTAAATTTTGTCGATATGGTCAAACTTTGACTTCTAAATTTAAAAATTAAAAAGTTTTAAAATTTGAATTTTATCTTTTATTTTGAAAGTGAATAAAATTTTAAGAATACTGCTTTTCATTTCGTTGAAATCTGATTTATAATGTGAAAGTTATGTCTTTTTAACTATTGTGTGTAATTTGCTGTATTTAACAAAATTGTTTACTATTATATAAATAATATTTCATTTGGTCATATAATATTCTAGTTTATGTTTTCAGGGGTAAAATAACTTTTTTGTATATATTTTGGTTTTATAACATTTTTAAAAGTGTAATTGACATCATCCAGTGTCAGTTGTATTTTGTTTACAATTTCTAATTTCCAACTTCAATTAATTTAGGAAATTCTTTATTTATTTTTATATTTTTTCTTAAGAACTTATTTTATTCTCATTCTCACTTTATTTTGTTTCTCAAAGATTTATTTTAAACCATTTTTAAGAAGATTTGTAATTTCCCAATGTTAAGTGAATTGTGTTTGCAATTTTCTTAAGCTAGTTTCAATAAATTAAGCTATTTTCTTTATTTATCTTTCTTTTTCCTAAAATATAATTATTTATTATCTTTTTCACTTTATTTCAGTTTGTTTGATTTATTCACTGATTTTTATTTGTTTTAAGGTGTGGTAGAAATTTTTCCAAGCTAGTGGTATTGTGTGTAAATTTTTAAGCCTTGTTTCAATTTAATAAACTATTTCTTTAATTCTTTTCCATTTTTTTGAAATCATTACCCAAAATTTTAATAAATATAGGCAATTTCGGTAATTTTCATTTTGGTTTAAGTTTAACCCTAATTGAAATTTTAAATTTGAAATTTGAAATTCTAAGTTCTAAATTCAAATCTTTCATATAAAGTATATATATGTACATTATTTATTTCGCGATTGTTTTATTTATTACGGTTAAATACTTTTTAAATTAGGGAATAAATATTGTGTAAAAGCGGAATAAAATTTATGTTTCATTATACGTATATACATCAGTTCTTAGTAAATGGTAAATGAATCAAAAGGATGTAAACAAATCATATTTTATTTAAGTAATAAATTTTAAAATTAATAATAATCTATTTAATTACACCTTTAATTTGTACATTTATATCCATTTGATAAATTTAGTTGGCATAAATGGTACGTATTTAATGAGATATTCTTTAAACGTATATTTACTAAATATAGGTAGCGAGTAAATAAGAAAACGTATAAATTAGATACGTACTTGTTTATAAATTGGGCGTATGTTTGATTTAAATTATTGAGTCTTTAGTACGCATTCCTAAATTTCTTACCTTAGCTATAAAAAATCAATCAATCAATTGATAGCGGGGCATTTCAAAGGAGGGAAGAAATTATCTATAGCTATTCAAATTTATTACTTGCACGGTCATTCGCGTATAAATTCCACACTTTACTTTCGCTTAAATTGTTTTAATTGGTATAAAATATTTATTTCCCTACCGTTCGAATTCATTTGTTGCATTGTCATTCACGTGCAACTTTCTACACTTGACTCTCTTATATAATAGGAATAAATTCCTCCAAATTCGCGTAGCCGTTTTCAAGCAAATTAATATCTTGCCATTTTGTTCCCAAATCAATGCAAGGTTTCTTTGAATACTCGGTCACGTATGCTAATACCACTGCAATAATATTTGGTTTGAATATTTCTTAACACTTTCTCCTCCTGGAATTACGCAACTCAGCTTATAAATAAAAAACCCACGTTCCAATTCCATTTACCTCTCATATATAATTGGAACAAAATCTTCCAATTCTTGTAGACGTTTCAAATCAATTAATTCTTGCCACTTTCCCCTCCTTGCTTACGCAACTCATTTTTTTAATTAAAAATCACGTATTTCATTTCCATTTACCTCTTGTATTTGTGTAATAAATACTTCCTATTGCTTCTGACGTTTCAAAAATTATTCCTTGCTATTTTATTTCACCTAAATTAACGCAACCCATTTGCAAACTTTCCATATAAATTCATAACCCAGGTTCATAAAATTAAATCGCCACCTCACTGATTTAAGCATAAACCCATGTATAAAGTTCTGTTCCATCTCGTTTGGGTTCAATCTCCTCTCTCTAGTGCGAGCAACATCAGGTAAATAGCTGCTCTCCTTCTCCTTTCTTATTTTTCTTCTTTAGTTTTCCTTTTATTCCATCCTTGTTCCACCGTGTTCTGGCGAGAGTTGATTGAAAAAAACATATATAATAGTAAATGCATGCGCCACCTTTGAGTTGAAGCACGGCCTATATGCATATATCCCACTGCTTTAGTGATTTCGTGTTTCATAAAAATTTATCTAGGCCGAGCCTTTTTAGTTGGGGTCGGGGTGTGTGGTGAAGTGGTCGAGCCACGTGTGTGAAAATTCTTTTTTTTCCAATCTTAGTTCCTGCTGTTATTTAAAATTTGCTATGATCATTTTGAATTCGTGTAAATTGTTTATTTATTTTGTTCAAGATCGGAATTAGGTTGTCGCATCCTCTCAAAATTGATCGTGCCTTCTGTACGCTTTTCGGCGTAGATATTCGTTATTTTGTATCAAAACTCCAGCAGCGTAAAGGTGAGTATTCTCACCTGACAAACGTACTTATAGATCTGTAAATTAATAACAAGTGTAATTGTAGAATATTTATATTTTATTTTTCTTGCCTGTGATATAAATTTATGATGTTAAAAAACCCTGTTATTAATTTGACACATCAACGGTCATATTATATACTGTTATATTTAAGTTGTTATACTATTATTTATTTACTGTTTATCACTGCAAGTTCCTTGTAGAATAGAAATCGTACGACCTGAAATGATAGGCCTGAACGATATTGTTTGTTTATTTATTTATCTATTTAACTTGGGATTGCGGGTTTGAAATGATAGAACCCGGTTTTCTTTGAAAATTACGGATTAAAATGATATATTATCCGTACCATTTGACCTGGGGTAGAAAATATCATACAGACCCGTGGTTATATATACATATTTTTCTGATAATTTAAGTAATTTAAATTTGTATATTTATTATTTTAATTTGAATTGAATAAAAATGATTTTAGTGATTTTATACAAGTTAAAAATATACAAATAAATGAATGGGTATGTTGAAATGTGGAATATAAATTTATTTTGGAAATTGATTTTGTAAAGGAATGAAATTCAAGTTAAGTAAATAAAGTATAATAAATTTGATGTAATTGAATTTAAATGGATAAATAAGGTGTTATTTAAATTTTCTATAAATTAAATGGCCAATAAAATAGATACATAAAATAAAATTTTGAATATAACTAAACTTAGGAGAAGTTGAGTTTAGTTTAAGAAAATGGGTAAGTTAAGGAATAAATTGAAAAATAGTTATATTTTGGAAAAATAAATCAAATTTAATTATTAAGTAAATTTTGAATGCGAAGAATAGAAAATTTTGATTTGACTTTAATAAGTGAAGCCTTAAAAAGTTGATATTTATTTGTGAAATTTACCTTATATAAATCATTAATTTTGAGAAATTTAAATAACCATTTTAAAAGTGGAAATATGATTTTTGAGTTAAATTGGTTAAATTAAAGTTTAATTATTGATAAATTTATATTAAAGACAAAAATTTAATTTACGTAAAATTTTGTTGTAAGGGATATTACCGCGCTTTATAAGTGCCGTTGTTGATGCAAATGAACAAAGGACTAAAATTAATTAAAGGCTATTGCAGTACTTGGTAAGTGTTGTGATTGCGATATTTTAAACTAAACCTGAATAAATAAAAGGGCTACAGTAGCACTTGTTAAGTGTTGTCGTTGGCTGAAATGAGATTTTTGAATATTTGATTTGAAAATATAATAACTTCACTTTTGAAATTTAAAATGAAGTATTTTGATTTAAGTATACACTATTTTTGAAATTTGTAACCACGGGTTATAATAACGTTTGGTTGTTAAAGAGACCAGGATTGGATATGGGCATACTCTCTGTCGATGCCGAAAACCACTGACAACCGTGTACCCGGTGGAGATTCCAGAATGGAGTAGGATGGTGGTGACGTTCTATTGAGGTATGTACGTGGACCCAACTCCCGTGAGTTGGCAAAAGATGGCTAAAACATGAGCGATTCTCGGGCCAAGGAGGTAGCACCTCTTATCGAACGCATTTCTTCGTATGCCATTCTATTACTTTGTGATTGTTTGGTGCGCATCTTTGATTTGGGAGTGTTTTCGAGGTGGGCGGTAGTAGCTGCTACGCGTTTCCACCAGTCCGGATAGCAATTGGTATATCTACCCTAGCATTTCCTAGTTGTGCCATGTCACCTACCCTAGCAAGCCTTGTACGAGTTTGATTTATGTCGTACCTATGGAGTATCCTCTGGTAGCCTTTCGATCAGGGGGTATTACGGTACTGTATAGACTGTTGGCACTATTATGTGTTAAGGTGGAAAATGTAAAGCCTTAAGGCTATTTTAAAGTAAGTTTATTTTACTAATAGACACTATTATAATAGCGAAATATTACTACATAGTAAATAGTTTAACGGATCCTTAGAGGATGGGAGGTCCCAAGCATCCTTTAAGTTACTTGCCTTTATGTTACAGTTCACTTGAATTAGCTTACACTGTATAAGTACGTATGTCCTGACTCGAGTGTTTGTGTTTACTTCTTACTCTCAGGTCAGCCTGAGTATTAGTTCGGACTTCTTTTCCCCAGAGCTGGGACTGCTGGAGATCACCTCATCGAGCTGTTATCTATTTTCTTTTCAGTCTTTTATCTTAGCTTATGTAATCGAGATAATTGAATATTGAGATTTTCTTTGTTGTTTCAAACTATATTTGGCTTTAAGACTATGTAATGTATACTTATTTTGATATTTTGAGATAGTGGCTTCACGAACTACTAAGTTTTCTCTACTTCCGCTGCATTCCTTACTTTGTGTCTGTGACCTAGATTATTTATTTACTATATATTCTGAGATTGGCTAAATTTTATTTACAATACGGTATTTTGAACAATTCAAGTCCGACATGTGCGGATGCGAATGGTTGAAAATACCGGGTCGTTACAAGATCTCTGAAATAGCTACCGAATCCACCAATTTTTTTGCAATTCTGAAAAACAACTTATAAGTAAAAACATCAAATCTCAAACAACTAGTTCTGAAAAACAAAAATAGTGGCTAGGGAGTCGGGACCAGCGGCTAAGGTGTATGGGGAAGACGAAGCATCAATTTGAGATCAACTAATGCCAAACGGCTCTAGAAAGTTCAAAGTAATCGATCAGATTCATTGTAAAAGGCACCATTTATTCCTCAACCGACTATCAATCAAAATTTCAAAGAAAAGAAAAAAAATAGAGTAGAAGAAGAACCTATAGCAAAGCGAAGAGATGAAAAAAAATAGAGAGGAAGAAGAACCTACGCAAAGCAAATTGAAGTCGGCATCGTTGAAGTGGTTGTAGTCGGCAATCGATCATGGGAAGTGGATGAAGTGCCGTTGATTATAAGAAGTGGTTGAATCGACATTGATTTTTGGAGGAAGAGAAAACCCTAAATTAAATTTTATGTTTGGAAATGGATGGGTAAGCTTGAGAAGAGAATGCACGTCTAAATTACAGAAGACTCCTCTTATTAATAAACTATTTACATTTTTACCAACTACGGTAACACTTATTTGTGTTGCAAAGTTTATTCAGAAAAGTATTTATTTTCACCAACACTTTTCCGGTATCCTAACACTTTTTTACCGTTAGGAGTTTGTAGCATTTATAAGTGTTAGCAATTAACAAACATAAATTGTTGCAAAATCACTGATTTGGTGTAGTGAGAAATTAAAATATCATAGTAGTTCATGAAGCTACTATAACAAACCCTCAAAACATAATACATAATATCAGTCTGAAAACATATACAATAGAAATCTCAAATACATAGAAGTTTATAAATACCAGAGCTAAAATAGAACAACTGAAATTGAAAAGGAATAGATAACTAGACAAGCAGAATCTCCAGCGATTCCTAGCTCTAAAAAAAGAAATCCTAAGCTAAGCTGTAAATACTCAGGCTGACCCGAGCGTAATGTTTAAAGCACTCGAGTCAGGACTAGGGCTGTCAAAATTCAACCCGACCCTTTAACCCAACCCTTTTAACCCGATTTTAATAAGGTCGGGTCAAGGCTAATAACACTATTTTTGAACTGGGTCAATACCCACTTAGCTCAGTAAAAACATAGCAGTACACGTTTAACCCTTTTACCCTTCCGAACTCCAAAACCCTGCTTTTCATTTTCATCCACGTTTCCTAAAAAATAAACACGGCCGACTCTCTCTCCGTAAATTCCTAATCGGTCTGCTTTTGCTATCGCGGCTTCTCTCTCGATTCTTCAAATCTCGCACAGATCTAAGCTGCCGACTATTGCACAGATCTAAGGTATGATATTTCTAATTAAACAGCTTAAGCTATCACAATGAATTTAGCTAGTGTTGATGGTTCTGTTGGATGCTTTATGTTAATTCGCTGGTAATAATTTGCTATGATGTATACTGGGTTTACAAATGATCGCTTTTGTTGTTCAATCATCAATCTCAGCGTTTGATTTTGAAAATCCTGGTTATCTACAAATCCAAGATTATCGTTAATGCTGAAGTAATAAATAAAAATTAACCTGAAAATGGAACTTGTTAGTTAAAATGCGAGTTGGGGGTTTTGTTTTTGGTTTTCCTTTGACATTAATTATTTGGATCGTTTCTATGTTTGTGTTATCAGCATAGTGATTTGCTGGAGCTTCAGTTTTGTAGTCTTCAAGTGGAATTACATTGCTACCCTAAACATGAATTTATTTTTCTGCACATACTACCACTCTTCTTTATCCCATTGCTATCAGTTTTGATATAGCACCCATATTTCATGGTGTTCTTATTGGTAGTGTCGAACTTGGGTCTAATTATTGCTATTCAAGTCAACTATTTAATCACTATCTTATAAATGTAGTTACTTTACACAATCTTGGGTTTATTTTGAATTTCTAAATGTATGTGAGCTACTTTTTAGTTACATTTCCTCCATGCATTTTTACTTTACATTATTTTGTTTTTTAAAATTAGTCATATTAAGTTGTAATCATGGTAGAATATTAATGCAATATTTTGTACATATAAAATGTGGCAGTGTATATAATCATGGAATAGTGAGCATACATCCATAGTTTCAATCATGGAAGAATAATTAGATAACATTAGTCCATCAAGTATGTTTAAGCACGTATATAACCATAGTACTATTGTTACAAATTATAGTTACTCTATGTATACTTTTATAGTTAATATGTGTTGATTGTGCTTATAAACTATTATGTTAATTTGCACAACAATATTTAAATAATCTAATATACTAGTTATATTATAATTTATACAATAATAGTGTAATAAATAATATATGCATTAGTTATGCTCACATAAGAAGATGATGTAACAACTGATTAATGGAAATACAGATAAAAAATGAAACTGCTGTACCCAATTATTTTGTCTTTGGTGCTTGTGAATTTTAGGAATAGCCTGCTGCATTGTTTCTTTGATGGGTCGGTCTCATATTTGAAAAATGACTTGGCAATTTAATTATTCTTATTACACGGTTGTCGGCAATGTTTGTTGAAGCTGATTGTGCACCAGTTGTATTATTAAGGTATAGTGTTGGTGCTATATCTTATTGCAATGCCCAGCTATATGAATGTGTTATAGAAGACACAGCTTTCAGGGATATCTATATGAATGTGTTATTTTGTAATCATGGATTGTTTAAAGTTATTTCAGATTCTACTATAATACAAGCTTAGACTCTTTTCAAATATCTATATGAATGTGTTATTTTGTAATCATGATATCTATATGCTTTGTCTTATCGGTTCATTTTTGTATGCACCTTGAATTATTAAACAAGCTTTGTCCAGTTACCTAGTTAGCATTGCTACATACACATCCCTGTCCTTGCATTTTTCATCCTGCATTGCATTTTTCGTCCCTGTCCTTGCATATTATCGTCCATGCTTTTCATTTTTCCCTGCGCTCACATATTCATGAAGTACTCTAGCTTTAAACATTTCCATGTAATTTCAAATATAAATGTTGTCTCACTTTTTCTACTATTTTACAATGCAGGTCTGATTGGAATTAGGCTGAAGAAAGTATCAAGATCAACGTGTTGTAAAAAGAATCATGTTGTTCTTGGAAATGTCACAATTTTTAATTGAATTACTTTTTTTTATTGTCTTAGTTTTATGTATGCAAATTTAAAACTTATTTGATGCAGTTTTAGTGTTATTTGTTGCAGTCTGTGTTATTTGGTGTTGTTTTATGATATTTAGTGCAAATTTCATGTTATGCAACGGTGTTTTGGTTAAATAAACATCTATGTATCAGTTCATGTAGTTTATGTGCAATTTTATGTTTTATGTATGCGGTTTTTATTATGTATTGGATGTTTTTTTTTTGATGTTTTTTAAACGGGTAAACGGGTTGACCCATATATGAAACGGGTTGGGTCATATTGAACCTTTTAGTAAATGTATTAAAAGGGTTGGGTCTCAAAAAAGGGTCGGGTCAATTTTGACCCGACCCATCTTGACCCGACCCGACCCGTTTGATGGGTCTAGTCATGACATATATATTTATATAATGTAAACCAACTCAATTGAACTGTAGTAGTAATTTAACATAACTTAAAGGATGCTTGGGATCGTCTATCCTCTAAGGATCAGTTAAACCATAAATTAAATACGTCCCGTGGTTAAAATTTCAAAATAGTAATTTATACTTCGAAATCAAATATCATTTCAAAATTCAATATCATTCAAAGAATCCATTTCAAAATATCAAAATAACATATCTTTTCAAAACATGTTCATTTTTATTTAAAATACCATTTCAAAATACATTTCAAAATAGTTTATATTTCAAAACAAATTACTTCATTTTAAATCATTAAAATGAAGTTATTATATTTAATAATTAAATTATTAAATTTCTAAAATTTAAATCTTTTAAAGTTCATTTATTCACTTAAATTTATTAAAACAATGAAAATTCAACTTTCACAGCATTTAGAAAATGCTACGGAAAGTTACTTTTAAAACAATTCAATTTAACAAAAAGACAGCATTTAAAAAAATGTTGTAATAAGGTAACTTTAGTTCAAATAAAACCTTAGTTAATTGCAGTAACTACAGCACTTACAAAATGCAATAATAGCCCTGAATTCAATTTAGCCATTTAGTTCATTTCTATAAACTACGGCATTTACAAATGCTGTAATATCCTTTACATTAGAAATAATAACATTTCAAAAATGTTGTTAATTAAATTCCAAATATTCAATATAATTTCACAAACAATTAAATTTTTATTTAAACCTTTTTAAACTTATAAAATCTTATATTTCCACTTTTAAAACAATCATTTAAATACCCTTAGATTTATGATATTATAAAGTTAAATTTTCATTAAAAAATAAATATTTAATAATAATTCAAGTATTAAATTCGAACATTCAATTTCAATACTTATAATTAAAGTTTTAACTTAACACTTAAGTTTAAATTTTCAAATATAACTTATTTTTCATCTTATTGACTTAACTTAAAATTCACTTTTAAACAAAATTCACAAATTTCCAATTTAAGTTATATTTGAAAATTCAACTTAAATATTCATTTATTTCACCTTTTAATTTATTCAAAAATCATTAATACTTTATAAAAATCATTTTAATTCATTTTAATTCAAATTTAAATCTATTTATCATATTGCCTACTTAATTTAGATTCCATTTATAACCAAATCATAATTGCCAAAATAACTTATATTTCAAATTTCAAACTTTACCATTAATTTATTTCACTTATAAATTTTTAGAAAATCAATAATGCTTTATAAAATCATTTTTAATTAATTATAAATCAAAATATTATAATATTTACATTTCTAAAATATTTTAAAAATTTTAGAAAAATATATTTTAACCATAGGTCTTGTAACAACCCTGAATTTTGTGATTTATTTAAATTGTTTATTTTGATTATTTTATTTGAAAACTTTATTATATTTATTAAAATTAATAATTTTTGTTATTTTAAATATTTTTTATTTTTGTGTGAATTATAATTTCAAACCTGAATATAAAGAATATTTTCCAGAAAAGTGGATTTTTGGTCAGTCTGGTCAAACTTTGACTTTTAAATTTAAAATTTAAATATTTTAATTTTTGAATTTTATTTTTCATTATTAAGATAAATTAAATTTCAAGAATACTACTTTTCATTTCGTTGAAATCCGATTTACATTGTGAAAGTTATGCTCTTTACAATATTGGGTGTAAATTGATTTTTTTAATAAAACCATTTATTTTAATTTATATAAATAATATTTTTATTTTTCAAATCATGTTCTAATATGTCTAATATGGAATTTTAGGTATATATTTTATTTTAAAAATATTTTTAAAGTGATGTTTGAATTTTCCAAAGCTTAGTGTATTCATTTTCAAAATTTTAAAGCCTAGTTTCCATTTTTTTTGCTATTTTCTTAATTTAATTAAATTTATTTAAAATTTATTTACTTATTTTTGTGCATTCATTATTTTTTTGTGTTTCTATTTTTATTTATATATATTTTACATGTATTTAAATTTGCAAAAGAAATTATGGAAATTTGAAAGGCTTGTGACCTTTTATGTGCATTGTCATTTCATATTCTACTTACCTTTACAACACCAATCATCATATACTTTCATTTGTTGCCATATACTCTTGTTTTAGCCAGCTCCCTCATTCTTTCTCACGTGACAAAAAGTTTCAAACCCTAAAAAAATCAATCGACCATCTCCAAGAGAAAGTTTTGGTAAAAATCTTTCATTCTTTTTCCTTTTTCCATTGTTTTTGTATTGATTTTGCACTTGCATCTCTTCTTGTAGTTCGGCCCTCTTTACTCCAGCACCTTGGCCGCCTCCACCACCACCTATTCCAGCCACCATACCCTCCTCTCCACTGCCATTCCAGAGCCGAGACCATCCAAGATGAAGATCTACCAAATTTTTGACAAAAACTCCACTTGATTCACCATAGCCGAACTCCCCATGTCACCACCAATCCAATCATGCTTTGGCCGACCCATACACCACCACCACCAGCCACAACCTGAGCCTTGGACCTCTGCAACACCTGTAGTTGATCTTCCCAGACCAGACCTTGTGCTTCCATGCTTGGCCGAGACCTTTGATGGCCTTGAAATCCATGTATTTGCCTTGAATTTGTGTATTCATGCACACATATACCTCTTCTACTTCATATGTTGTTATAGTCGACTTATATGACCTTAACTTGACCAAAACCTGATCCAAAACCATCCCATTACAGTGCTTTTACGGCCCATAGCTGAAGCATATGATGTTGAATGCAAGTGCAAAAGCGTTAGCTTTGAGTTGTGTATTTATTCCTAGCATTGTTTTGTAATATTTTGGTTTGTAATCCATATTGTAATTTGTTTTGTTTGAAATTTTACAAGGCAATTAGTTTTGGCTCTCCCACTCTTGAATCGTAGTCGTGCCTTTGTGGATCTTAGTTTGTGTGTTTCGTTGTTATCTCCAGCTTGTAGAGGTGAGTATTTCTCACCAGACATTCCGTACTTATATAAGTAGTAAATTGACACTGTGAATCTGTGGATATTATTATGTTATAACTGCTTATGCTATGATCATATGATGTTCACCCTATTTATACACCTGTCGTATCATCTGTTGCTGTTATATAATGTTATTCTATTATTTATATCAGTTTATCACACTGCAAGTCCCCTGTAGATTAGAATCACTATGGGTTGAAATGATACATACCCAAACGGACTTTAGAATAGGGAAAAATCATTATGGGCTGAAATGATAGGCTTGAACGATTTTTATTTATTTTATTTTTACTTGGGATTGCGGGTTTGAAATGATAGAACCGGGGTTTTCTTTGTAAATTACGAATTGAAATGATATAATATCCGTATCACTTTACCTAGGATAGAAAATGATATACAGACCCGTGGTTAGTATAAATTTTTCTAAAATGTTTAATGTATTTTAGAAATGTAAATACTGTAATATTTTGATTTAAACTTAATTAAAAATGATTTTTATAAGTATTATTGATTTTCTAAAAATTCATAAGTGAAATAAATTAATGGTAAAGTTAGAAATTTGAAATATAAGTTATTTTGGAAATTATGATTTGGTTATAAATGGAATTTAAATTAAGTAGGAAATATGATAAATAGATTTAAAATTTGATTTCAAATGAATTTAAAATGATTTTATAAAGTGTTAATGGTTTTTGAATAAGTTAAAAGGTTAAATAAATTAATATTTAAGTTGAATTTTGAAATATAACCTAGATTGGAAATTTGTGAATTTTGTTTAAAAATGAATTTTAAGCTAAGTAAATAAAATGAAAAATAAGTTATATTTGGAAATTTAAACTTAAGTGTTAAGTAAAAAAATTTGAATTATATAACTAAATTATTATTAAATTTTGATTTTTGAATGAAAATTTTACTTTAAAAAATCATAAATATAAGGGTATTTAAATGATTGTTTTAAAAGTGAAAATATAAGATTTTATATGTTTAAAATGACTTAAATCAAAATTTAATTGTTTGTGAAGTTATATTGAATATTTGGAATTTAATTAACAGCATTTTTGAAATGTTATTATTTCTAATGTAAATGATATTACAGCATTTGTAAATGCTGTAGTTTATAGAAATGAACGAAATGGCTAAATTGAATGAAGGGCTATTATAGCACTTTGAAAGTGCTGTAGTTGCTGAAATTAACTAAGGTTTTATTTGAACTAAAGTAACCCTATTACAGCATTTTTTTAAAATGCTGTCTTTTGTTAGATTGAATTGTTTTAAAAGTAACTTTCCGTAGTATTTTCTACATGTTGTGAAAGTTGAATTTTCATTGTTTTATAAAATTTAAGTGAATAAATGAAATTTGAATGATTTAAATTTTTGAAATTTAATAATTAATTATTAAATATAATAACTTCATTTTATTGATTTAAAATGAAGTAATTTGTTTTGAAATATAAACCATTTTGCAAAGTGATTTGAAATGGTATTTAAATTAAATAAAGTGAATGTGATTTGTGAAAATATGATATTTTGATATTTTGAATGGATTTGAAATGATATTGAATCGTAAAATGATATTTGATATCGAAGCATAAAATACCATCTTGGAATTTTAACCACGAGATGTATTTAATTTATAGTTTAATTGATTCTTAAAGGATGGGCGATCCCAAGCATCCTTTAAGTTATTGTACACTATTACTGCAGTTCACTTAAGTTGGTTTACATTATATAAGTATGTATGTCCTGACTCGAGTGTTTTGTGTTTTACTTTACGCTCGGGTCAGCCTGAGAATTTACAGCTTAGCTTTGGATTTCTTTTCTAGAGCTAGGAATCGCTGGAGATTCTTCTTGTCTAGTTATTTGTTCTCGTTCAGTTTCAGTTGTTCTATTTCAGCTCTAGTATTTATAAACTGCTATGTATTTTAGATTTCTATTGTATATGTTTTTCAGACTGATGTTATGTATTATGTTTTGAGAGTTTATAATAGTATCATGAACTACTACGGTATTTTAATTTCCGCTGCGAGTTATTCTGATATTTCTGTGTCTGTGATTCTGTGATTGTATTTCATTTGCTCCAAATTTATTTACAATGCGGTATTTTGAGCAATTCAAGTCCGGCATGTATGGATGCGAATGGCTGAAAATATCGGTTTGTTACAGCTGGTATCAGAGCTTTGGCTTTAGGCAAACCTTAGCCTGCGGAGCAAAAACTCATTAGAGATAGGGTAGAAATACCCTAGAATGAGTGAAATCAATCTCAGAATCAATTACTTGTGGGAGAACGTATTTTCGAAGTATAAAATGATTTCCAAATGATTTTAAAAGATTTTCAAAGATTGTTTTGGTATAAAAAGTTACCTTATTTTGAAATCAAGATTTTCCAAACTTCATTCCTTCTGTATCCACCTTGTTGAAATCTTTTTGTTAGGATTTTTATCGGTTTGGATTCCTTGAACTTTTGAATGCTTCCAATTGTTCTGAGATCCAGCCATGTCTTCCTTATTTGTATTCCTTTGATTTTTAGAGCATTCCATAACTCCACGTTGGAATGACGTCTCTAAAGATTGGTGATTTCGCAAGTCTTTGAATGATTTGTAAAGGGGTGAAACTCCTTTACAATTTGACATTGATTCACTGGAGATTTCTATATTCTCGGTTTACGATGCTATCTATCTCCTACTCTACATGTATTCTATCTCTGGCGATCGAATGTTAATTTGCCTTAGATTTCCGAATTGATTATATTCATGAAGTCACGGTTGACCAGTTAAGGTCGCTCGCGATTTATAAAGGCTTATCCATCTTCTATTTGGTAATTAAATAATCTTATCTCCATTCGAGCTTATCTTCGAACCAGAATTCAATTTGATTAGAGTCCTTTAAATTTAAATCTCTGTTTGTTTGAAATCTATCATTGAACCATTCTTTGGAAAAAAAATTGTTGTATTTTTAAATTGTGCATACATCGAAATTATTATTTTGATAAGGATGGCCATATTTCATATATAAAAGTGAAATGTTTTCAATAAGGATTATATACCTTTTAAAAATGAAAATTTGAAATTTCGAAAGGATTTGAAAATTTGAAAATTTTATAAGAATTTGACTTATATAAAAATGATTTATAACTGAAAGGTTTTTGAATTTGAATTTCGAGGAATCGAACTCCGGTGTTTTGAAATTGGTTTTATGATTTTGAAAAATATATAATGATAACATGATTTAAAGATTTTTTCTGAATAAGAAATGTTTCCAAGTGTATTCGAATGAATTTCAATGATTTCGAAGAGATTTCAAAAAAAAAAATTCAAGAAAATAAAAGTCCAGAACCCACTAATATCGCTGGAAAATAAATTTCGGTGATCAAAGCATGCATCATCGACATTGATTTTCGAGTTTCTGAGTGGAGGTGAGGCCACTCTAGTAGCTTTGCTATGCGAGTGATTTTGTGAAACCAAATTTTGATTTTAGATTTTGAAGTATGGTTTGATATTCGAAAGATATATGTATATTTTTTTTTGAAATGATATAAAGTAAGCCGGTGTTCAGTCCTCGAGTTTCAGATTTTTTTGGTATAATCCTATCTTTTGGAATTGGTTTACTGATTTGTTGGTGATTTCCAACTCTTGGATTTAAAATATGATTTCGTCGACTATTTTGAAGGTTCGAGCACTTCCAAATCAAGGTTAACTTTTCAGCTAAGTAATTTTTAAAAGTTATGGGGTATTTGATAAAGAATATAAGTTTAGTTTGGTATGATTAAAGTATAAAGTAATGTGATTTATATAAGTTTGGAACTGTTCGTTGAGTGAAATAAATAAGACTATTTTGAATTATACTGGTATGAAATATAGATTTGAAATGTTTTGAATAATATATATATATATAGAATAATAATCTTTCCAATGCTAAATTGGACTTTTCATATAGAAATAAATAGTTTGGAGGTTTTAAAAAGGGTGGTTTTAAACTTAGTAATCATTTTAGATATTTTGATGATTGAAATGGTTTGGAAATGATTTAATCTTTATTTTGATAAAGAATGTAAATTTGAAATGATAATTGATTTTGATTAATGAAATTTGAAGTTTATATTTGTATGAAAGGATATTTAGTTTACTTGTAATTTGAGTTTAATTAAAAATGATGGATTTATGAAATGAATATTTCAAAACTAAGTAATAATGTAGTAAATTTGAGATGTATGAAATTATAAAATTTGGTTTTGAAAAATGGTATATTTTAGCTTTGAAATATATTAAAGATTTAATAGTTTATTTTATGGATCAAATCTTTATTTGATATTTGATAATATTTGAAATGGTTTTGTTGAAAAACTAAATTGAATTGAAACTGATGGTTTGAATTGAATTAAAATTGAAAATTTTAGATTTGGGTTTAATTTAATAAATTTGTGAAATGTAAAGAATTAAAGGAATGTTTTATGATTTCAAATGTATGATTTCGAAACGTTATGATTTTCAAAGTGTAATGATTTCAAGTATTTTGGTTTCGAAAGATTTATAACTTTGGTAGTATTACGATTTTTTTAAAGTGAATATATGTTTGAAATGGAAATGAATTTGTTTGACCTAAATTTTTGTTGATTTGGGAATTTGGATTATTTTCTAAATCTATTGTTTTAAGAAACTTTGAAACTGAATATACGAAATTAGGAAGAAATGATCTGGCGAAATCATATATGATTTTGAAACTGAATTGATACTGAAATGGTTTGAAATTGAGAACCTTGTTTATTTAAATACATTGATTTGGGAGTTATTGAACTTATATAAATGGATTTGTATAAGTATGAAATTGATTTGTATAAGTATGAAGTGATTTGAAACTGTTGATTTGAAAGGGTACTCAATTTGTAAAGGGAAATCTTATATAATCAAAGTCTATATAAGTATGATTTGATATACTGTTGGTTTGGAAAGTATCTGATTTGAAAAAGAAATCTTATATATAATGGACTTTATATAAGTATGATAGTTGAAAGTGATTTTGAAAGGTACTATATGATACATATTTTCGAAGTAAAGATATGGAAAGTGCCTTTTGCTTGATATCCGCTTTGTGGCCACAGTGTGGATTCATTCTATCGATATTATTCTCTCTAATTTGGGTTTTTCGGATATGATACTCGAGTGTCCATCTAATTACATGGCGATCTCCATGGTCTTACGAGCGCGGCTGCATAGCGTAATTCACAAGGGTTGCGAGAGCCTAAGGGTACGGATGTATCCTGGGGGATCCAGGCATAACCATTGTGTATCTATGATCTATTGGGTCGCTTGGTAGCGTAATCTGTAGGGGCTGCGAGAGCCTAAGGGTAAGGATGTTTCCTGGGGGATCCAGGCGTAACCGTTGTGTATTTGCGGTACTACCAGTCTTCATGGCGTAATCGCAGGGCTGCGGTAGTCAGCTTACAGGTACGGATGTTTTCTGGGGGATCCAGGTGTAACCATTGTGTATCCGCGATCCATGATCGACATGTTTGGTTTGGTTGATTTGTTTGGATTGTACTTTCCATATCTGTTATTTTAACAGGTTTTCCAGTATTTTCACTGGGTGTTGAAACAAGTCTACCAAGTACCTGGAGAATTCAAGCTTTGCCCCGATCATTGCATTGCCAGAGTCTACAGGAACGAAAGTAAACTTGTTAAGACATCGAGTTATAAAAGTATTTTGATAAAGTGTATTATATAAAGGATATTTTGATCATTTATTTTACTTTTCTAAATAATTTAAAATGTTTAAATATTGTTTACTTTCAACTATCAAATTTGAATCAAATGACTATTCATCATATTATAAAATGTATATTATTAAATGTTTAAAATGTTATAAATATACAATTTTTAGATTGAAATGTATAAGGTTTTAAAATAATGTCCATCCTTGTCTTTCAACCTACTTTCCCTTCTAATTATTTCTACCTTCTTCCTCTTCGAGGGTCCTTTCCGTAATTGTGGAAAGAGTCGGTTCTTTGGCTTATCGTCTGGATTTGCTGAGAAGCTGTCTGGAGTGCATGATGTATTCCATATCTCACATTTCTCTAGTATCTTCATAACCTATCTCTTTTGTTCAGCCTTCTGCTCTTGATGGTTGGGATATTGAGTCTAATCTGACTGTCGAGAGTAAGCCACCTCGTATTGTCGACAGAGGTACACAGCAGCTAAGAAGGAAATCTGTTCGTCTGGTCAAAGTACTGTGTAAGTACAGATGATCGAGAATGTACCTCGGAGACGGAGGAGAGCATTCATGCTTCGAATCCGGAATTTCTTTTTTAGGTACTATTAGCTTTTTCTATCTTGCTTTTCCCTATTTTCCTTGTTCATTCTTTTCGAGGACGAAAAGATTTAAGTGGGGGAGAGTGTAACAACCCTGAATTTTGTGATTTATTTTAATTGTTTATTTTTATTATTTTATTTGAAAACTTTATTATATTTATTAAAACGGATAATTTTTGTTATTTTAAATATATTCTTTTTGATTTTTATGTGAATTATAATTTCAAGCCTGAATATAAAGAATATTTTCCAGAAAAGTGGCCTTTTGGTCAATCTGGTCAAACTTTGACTTTTAAATTTAAAATTTAAAATTTTTAATTTTTGAATTTTATATTTCATTATTAAAATAAATTAAATTTCAAGAATTCTGCTTTTCGTTTCGTTGAAATCTGATTTATACTGTAAAAGTTATGCTTTTTACAATATTGGGTGTAAATTGATTTATTTAATAAAATTGTTTATTTTAATTTATATAAATAATATTTTTATTTTTCAAATCATGTTCTAATATGTGTAATATGGCATGTTAGGTATATATTTTATTTTAAAAATATTTTTAAAATGATGTTTGAATTTTCCAAAGCTTAGTGTATTCATTTTCAAAATTTTAAAGCCTAGTTTCCATTTTTTTTGCTATTTTCTTAATTTAATTATATTTATTTAAGATTTATTTATTTATGTTTATGCATTCATTATTTTTTTGTATTTTTATTTTTATTTATATGTGTTTTACATGTATTTAAAATTGCAAAAGAAATTATGGAAATTTGAAAGGTTTGTGACCT
The DNA here is from genome assembly GCA_030765085.1 of Allium cepa. Taxonomy (NCBI): domain Eukaryota; kingdom Viridiplantae; phylum Streptophyta; class Magnoliopsida; order Asparagales; family Amaryllidaceae; genus Allium; species Allium cepa. The sequence goes on from CM060932.1 coordinate 175,662,281, forward strand.
TTTATGTACATTGTCTTTCCATATTCTACTTACCTTTTCAACACCAATCATCATATCCTTTCACTTACTGACATATAGTCTTGTTTTAGCCAACTCTCTCATTCTTTATCACGTGAAAAAAATTTCAAATCCTAAAAAAATCAATCGGCCATCTCCAAGAGAAAGTTTTGGTAAAAATCTTTCATTCTTTTTCCTTTTTCCATTGTTTCTGTATTGATTTTGCACTTGCATCTCTTCTTGTAGTTCGGCCCTCCTTACTCCAGCACCTTGGCCGCCTCCACCACCACCTATTCCAGCCACCATACCCTCCTCTCCACTGCCATTCTAGAGCCGAGACCATCCAAGTTGAAGATCTACCAAATTTTTGACAAAAACTCCACTTGATTCGCCATAGCCGAACTCCCCTTGTCTCCACCACTCCAATCATTCTTTGGCCGACCCATACACCACCATCACCAGCCACAACCTGAGCCTTGGACCTCTGCAACACCTGTAGTTGATCTTCCTAGACGTGACCTTGTCCATCCATGCTTGGCCGAGACCTTTGATGGCCTTGAAATCCATGTATTTGCCTTGAATTTGTGTATTCATGCACACATATACCTCTTCTACTTCATATGTTGTTATAATCGACTTATATGACCTTAACTTGATCCAAACTTAATCCAAAACCATCCCATTATAGTGCTTTTACAGTACATAGCTGAAGCATATGTTGTTGAATTCAAGGGCAAAAGCGTTAGCTTTGAGTTGTGTATTTATTCCTAGCATTGTTTTGTAATATTTTGGTTTGTGATCCATATTGTACTTTGTTTTATTTGAAATTTGACAAGGCAATTAGCTTTGCCTCTCCCACTCTTGAATCGTAGTTGTGATTTCGTACCTTTGTGGATCTTAGTTTGTGTGTTTGGTTGTTATCTCCAGCTTGTAGAGGTGAGTATTTCTCACCAGACATTCCGTACTTATATAAGTAGTAAATTGACACGCTATGAATCTGTGGATATTATTATTATGTTATAACTGCTTATGCTATGATCATACGATGTCCACCCTATTTATACACCTGTCATATCATCTGTGACTGTTATATAATGTTATTCTATTATTTATATTAGTTTATCAAATTGCAAGTCCCCTATGGATTAGAATCATTATGGGTTGAAATGATACATACCTGAACGAACTTTAGAATAGGGAAAAATCGTTATGGGCTGAAATGATAGGCCTGAATGATTTTTATTTATTTTATTTTTACTTGGGATTGCAGGTTTGAAATGATAGAACCCGGGTTTTCTTTGTAAATTACGGATTGAAATGATATAATATCTGTATAACTTTACCTAGGATAGAAAATGATATACAGACCCGTGGTTAATATAAATTTTTCTAAAATGTTTAAAGTATTTTAGAAATGTAAATATTATAATATTTTGATTTAAACTTAATTAAAAATGATTTTTATAAGTATTATCGATTTTCTAAAAATTCATAAGTGAAATAAATTAATGGTAAAGTTAGAAATTTAAAATATAAGTTATTTTGGAAATTATGATTTGGTTATAAATGGAATTTAAATTAAGTAGGAAATATTATAAATAGATTTAAAATTTGTATTCAAGTGAATTTAAAATGATTTTATAAAGTGTTAATGATTTTTGAATAAGTTAAAAGGTTGAATGATTGAATATTTAAGTTGTATTTTGAAATATAACTTAGATCGGAAATTTGTGAATTTTGTTTAAAAATGAATTTTAAGTTAAGTAAATAAAATGAAAAATAAGTTATATTTGGAAATTTAAACTTAAGTGTTAAGTTAAAAAAAAATTGAATTATATAACTAAATTATTATTAAATTTTGATTTTTGAATGAAAATTTCACTTTAAAAAATCATAAATATAAGGGTATTTAAATGATTGTTTTAAAAGTGAAAATATATGATTTTATAAGTTTAAAATGACTTAAACCAAAATTTAGTTGTTTGTGAAGTTATATTGAATATTTGGAATTTAATTAACAACATTTTTGAAATGTTATTATTTCTAATGTAAAGGATATTACAGCATTTGTAAATGCTGTAGTTAATAGAAATGAACTAAATGGCTAAATTGAATCAAGGGCTATTATAGCACTTTGAAAGTGTTGTAGTTGCTGAAATTAACTAAGGTTTTATTTGAACTAAAGTAACCCTGTTACAGCATTTTTTTAAATGCTGTCTTTTGTTAAATTGAATTGTTTTAAAAGTAACTTTCCGTAGTATTTTCTAAATGTTGCAAAATTTGAATTTTCATTGTTTTATAAAATTTAAGTGAATAAATGAACTTTGAAAGATTTAAATTTTTGAAATTTAATAATTTAATTATTAAATATAATAGCTTCATTTTAATGATTTAAAATGAAGTAATTTGTATTGAAATATAAACCATTTTGAAAAGTGATTTGAAATGGTATTTAAATTAAATAAAATGAATGTGGTTTGGGAAAATATGATATTTTGATATTTTGAATGGATTTGAAATGATATTGAATCGTAAAATGATATTTGACATCGAAGCATAAAATACCATCTTGGAATTTTAACCATGGGATGTGTTTAATTTATAGTTTAACTGATCCTTAAAGGATGGGCGATCCCAAGCATCCTTTAAGTTATTGTACATTACTACTACAGTTCACTTGAGTTGGTTTACATTATATAAGTATACATGTCCAGACTCGAGTGTTTTGTGTTTTACTTTACGCTCGGGTCAGGCTGAGTATTTACAGCTTAGCTTTGGATTTCTTTTCTGGAGCTAGGAATCGCTGGAGATTCTGTTTGTCTAGTTATTTGTTCCCTTTCAATTTCAGTTGTTCTATTTCAGCTCTGGTATTTATAAACTGCTATGTATTTGAGATTTCTATTGTATATGTTTTTCAGACTGATGTTATGTATTATGTTTAGAGAGTTTATTATAGTAGCTTCATGAACTATTATGGTATTTTAATTTCCGCTGTGAGTTATTTTGATATTTCTGTGTTTGTGATTCTGTGATTGTATTTCATTTGCTCCAAATTTATTTACAATGCGGTATTTTGAGCAATTCAAGTCCGGCATGGGTGAATGTGAATGGTTGAAAATATCGGGTTGTTACTGGTCTGTATATCATTTTCTAGCCTAGGTAAAGTGACACGGATAATATATCATTTCAATCCGTTATTTACAAAGAAAACCTAGGTTTTATCATTTCAAACCCGCAATCCCAAGTAAAAATGAAATAAATAAAAATCGTTCAAGCCTGTCGTTTCAGATCATAACGATTTTTTCCTATTCTAGAGTCCGTTCGGGTATGTATCATTTCAACCCATAGCGATTCTAATCTAAAGGGAACTTGCAGTGTGATAAACTGATATAAATAAACAGAATAACATTATATAACAGTAACAGATGGTATAACAGGTAAATAAGCATGGGTGAACATCATATGATCATAACATAACAAATATAGTATGGTGATATGTTTTACAGATTCAGTTGTGATCAGTTTACTAGTCATATAAGTATAAATTTGTCTGGTGAGAATTACTCACTTGTATAGCTGGAGATGACAACCAAATGCATAAACAAGGAACTTCAAAGGCATGATAACACGACAATGATTTGAGAATGGGAGAGCCAAAGCTAATTGCCTTGTTACATATCAAACAAAACAAATATAAACATGAATTTTCAACCAAACTATTACCAAACAATGCTAGGAATAAACATGAAACACAAAGCTAACGCTTTTGCACTTGCATTCAGCGACTTATGCTTTAGCTATAGGCTATAAAAGCACTTTAATGCGAGGTATTTGGATCAGATTTGGATCAAGTTCAGTTCATATAGATCGGCCATAACAATATATAAAAGAGAGAGAGAGATATGTGTGCATCAACACACAACTACAAGGCAACTACAAGGATTTCAAGGCATAAATGGCTTCGGCCAAGGGATGATTGGGCACATCCCGATCTGGAAAGATCAACTACAGGTGTTACAGAGGTCCAAGACTCAGGTTGTGGTTGGTGGTACTGGTGTTTGGGTCGGCCAAAGCATGATTGGAGTGGTGGAGACAATGGGAGTTCAGCTATTGTAGTTAAAATGGAGTTTTTATCATTTTTTGGTGGATCACCATCATGGATGGTCGCAGCTCTAGAATGGCAGTGGAGAGGAGGGGATGGTGGCTAGAGAAGATGGTGGTGGAGGCGGCCAAAGTGCTGGAGATGGAGGGGCCGAACTGCCTAAGAGATTGCAAGTGCAAAAATGAAGTAAATCAAGTAGAAAATGTAAAAAGAAATGAAAGTTTTTACCAAAATTTCTCTACAGGAGATAGCCGAATTTTTTTTAGGGTCTGAGATAAAAAATTTCACGTGAGAAAAAAATGAAATCGGCTGAAGAGAGGAGTATAAGGCAACAAATTGAATTGATGCATTGATTGGTGAAAAGGTGGAGTGAATGTGAAGAGACAGTGTACACAAAAGGTCACAAACTATTCATATTTCCTTAATTTCTTTTAAAATGTTAAATACATGAAAAATACATATAAATACAGATAAAAGCACAAAAATATGATGAATGCACAAAAATAAATAAATAAATTTTAATTAAATATAATTAAATTGAGAAAATAGCAAAAATTGGAAACTAGGCTTTAAAATTTGAAAATAAATTCAGTAAGCTTTGGAAAAATTAAAAAATCACTTTTAAAAATGGTTTAAAATAAAATACATACATAAAATTTCATATAGCACATTTTAGAACATGATTTATCAAATAAAAATATTATTTATGTAACTTAAAATAGACAATTTTATTAAATAAATTAATTTACACCCAATATTGTAAAAAACATAACTTTCACAATATAAATCGGATTTCAACGAAACCAAAAGCAATATTCTCAAAATTTAATATATTTTCATAATAAAAGATAAAATTCAAAAATTCAAAATTTTAAATTTGAAAGTCAAAGTTTGACCAGATTGACCAAAATCCACATTTTCTGGAAATATTCTATTTATTCAGGTTTGAAATTATAATTCACATAAAAATCAAAAAATATATTTAAAATAACAAAAATTATTCATTTTAATAAATATAATAAAGTTTTCAAATAAAATAATCAAAACAAACATTTAAAATAAATCACAAAATTCAAGGTTGTTACAGGGCTCGTTAAAGAAATGATTAGGTTTTGATTCTAATGTGGAGATGCTTCTGAGGTAGCGAAACCAAGCAGTGTTAAGGAGGAAGCCTGAAACCCTAAAGAAAGAACCCTGGTAGGAGGAATGATGCTTTTGTCAAGTTTGACCTGAACCAAGGTGGTGTTCCGCTCAACAAGTGATGTAGCCATGGAAGCCTCCAGGCTACAAGTATGGATCATAACGAGCTCCTCCACTTCGTTAAGAAAAGTACTACGATCGTCGCTTTCTTTGAGTGCACTAATCTTCTCAGCATTGGGGCTGGGACCAGACCCAGCCAAGGAAGTAGCAACTAGGAAGTGGAAGTGGTGACCTTGGAAGTGGTAATAATGGCTTCGGTCAAAGGAATTGTAACTTAGATGACAGTTGGAAGTGGGGAAATAGCAAGTTGACCTGAAACATTTAAAATATGATAATAAATGTCAGCACTGGATTAAGAATTCCTCTGAAGCTTTTCAAAAATTAGGGAATTTAACGAAATACCTTCAGTCGAGAAGTTTAGAGTAGAAAGTAATTTGGTTCTCTTTAGTTATGGAAGACAATGTAGGAGCACGAGGGTAGAAATAGAGATAGATGGGAACTCTAGGTTGTATCCTTTAGCGGAGGTGGGCACAATAGAAGTGGAGGATGTAGAGTAGAAATAACGACAACCTTAGAGTTGGTTGCCGTGGTAGGTGGAATCATCACCAAGTACTCCTGTGCTATTGAAATATGTGAAACTTCGACGGACTTCTTGACATGAAGTTCAACTGCATCCTCGATGGGTGTCTGGGAATCCTCCACGGCAAGGCATTATGCTTTACCATCCTTATTAGTAATTAAATCTTCTTCGTCAAAGAGAGATCGACTAGGATTTCGAATTCATCGAATAGAATCCCATCATTCTCTACCCCTCTTTTTTCCCTTCATTATTTGGTCATGAATATCGACTAAAACCCGAGTGTAGGAATTGCTAAGAAATGTCAAACATTTTTATTTAAAGACATTCACATAAAAGAAAAATATAATCTGATTTACTTGGTCCTCATTCGCCTATGTTTCTTGACTACTTGGGTGAGCTTGTTCGGCAAGCTAGCCATGTGGTTTCCAACTTTTCATTCTTTAGCCTAAGATTAGAAGCTTCTTTTGCCTTAGTTTGTAGTTTCTTAATTTCGAATTTGAGATGGGAAATTTTTTTGTTGGCAGCGATGAGTTCGAGGTTAGTGGTATCGACGTTGGTTTCAATTCTTCAGTTTCCTGACCGGATTGTCGTTTCTAACATGAGCTTGTGCAAGCTGCTCATTTATACCTTTACCATAGATTCAAGCTCTGGTCTCTTTTTTGTGACTTTCTTTTTCTTTCTCCCGGGCCCTCTCCTTAGGCTTAAGCTTTTTCTCTACTACATCAACTTATGAACCCATCGATAATTTATTATCGTTTATACAACTTCCTTCAACCATTTGAAGGTGGGGGCGATTCTTTTCTCTACCGCCTCGATAATCTTTTGATCATTTGTAGCGTTTCCTTCAGCTACTTTGAGGGGGAGACGATTCTTTTTATCGATATCTCATAATTTCTTTATCAACTTCCTCCAAGAGTTATGCCGGTCCACCAAAGTATCATAAATAATGTAAACCCTCTGGGCATCCACCTCAGAAATATCATCAAGGTTGTAGTTGAGGCAAACCCCAATGAGATCCATGCTTGGGTGTTTAAGTTGGAGAGCGGATGGATCTGACAAGGAGTTAGAAATGGAGGGAATGGTAGTGGCAATGACAATAATCTCCATCCCTGTTATCCCGCTTTTTGGCAAAGCCGCGATACCAAAAGATCGATCAAGAACAAAAGACAGTTCGTCTCATAGATTGGTTGTACTTCACTTCGTTATGGATATCGATGAATTTTTGTCCGAGCCCGGATCAGGCTACAATTGATAAGGCATGACAAGCAAGGCCATTAAAGTCAATGTTCCAAATTTCAGGTTAATCGGAGGTCGTATGAGCGAGATATGATCGATTCGAGTCAATTAAAGAATGTCGTTCGAACCCATCCGAAGGTGGAGGAGATGCTCACTTCGAACCCATAGGATTCGAACCCATCACTGCTTGTCAAGTTCGAATCCATCAGCCACCATGTACTTCGAATCGATCGAGTTCGAATCGATCAGGCATGATATTGATCACTTCGAATCGATCGGATCGAACCCATCAGATAGGCATCCCCGCAACAAAGTTCGAATTCATCGGCCTACATACGCTTCGAATCGATCGGTTCGAACCCCAGCGCTGCTTCGTGTCGATCATCCTCGAACCCATCTTTGGGCACCACGCTTGACTTCGTACCATAGAGAAGCATAAGTTCGAATCAGTGGAGCCATCAGTGGAACGCGCTTGTGCGTATCGATCTAATTGAAGTTCATCAGTTCGTATCCATCAGCTTCTGATCGATACGAACGAACGTGTTCCTATTGATACGAACAAGCGTGCAAAACAATTGTTATCAAATCGAACTATGCAACGTACCTCGATACAAACGAGGCGAAGAACATGGGTGCGAAGCGTTCAACCCGGAGAGAAGACCGGATCGACACGAAGGACGCGCGTCACATCACTACAGAACCACGTGCATCCATCGGTTCGAACTCATGGGTTCGAAATGATCGATTCGAACAAAACAGCCAACTGAAAATCATCAACTCGAATCGATCGTATCTCCTAAACCACTGATCCAAATGCAACGAAATTTTCACAGTAGCTTCCATACCAGGTAAGGATTGTTCCTGCCAAGTTTCAGCTCGATTGGACCATTTTTTGATGGGTTCGAAACCACTTCGAATCGATGTCAGATCGAGTCGAAACTTGGTGGGGTCGGTCGCGTGGGCCCGCTCACGTGCCAGAAGAAGTCTCCCGAAGTTTGAGCGAGATCTGGGCCTCCTACGCCTACAAATAGCACCCTAAAGCCTTCAGAAAAGGGGATCTTTCAGAGCTTCCACCATTGAACGTCCAGACTCTGCCGGATTGAATTCCATACTTCATTACCGCTATTGTATTCAGATTTCAAAGCTTTCATCAACTGTAATCCACTGTAATCGACTAATATCATCAAGTGAATCAATAAAGAGAGAACCTTCAAAGTGGACGTAGGCAAGATCGCCGAACCACTATAAATCCTGTGTTTGCAATTGTTATCTGTGAATTATCATGATTGTTGTTGCTTAGATTTGAATTCTATATTGATTGTCGCCGATCTGCGTTGATAAACGGGTGCTTTCACGAGTATTGGGTGTTTGTGGTCAATTTTGACGCAAACATTTTGGTGCTTTCATTGAGAACGGTTGATTTAGGTTAATTTGAATTTGAAAGCTTAAAGATCTGGATCTAAGAACCATGACGAGACAAACAAGTAAGAAGTAAAGGCCAGAGAGGAGCGAACACCAAGGAAGTCAAGAGGCTTCCTCAGGAGCGAATCAAGCTTCGATCTTCATCACTAGGGACGAGATGGAAACAATGATGAAGAAACAAGAGGAGTTGATTCAGAGTTTATTTCAACAGATAGGACAGCTTGGAACACAGAATAGAGAAGCTAATGGAGTCCAGAACGGAGCAGGACCATCCGGCATAGCACCTGGATTAGGAGGCATGCACTTGGAGCATGTAGATCCAATCCCGGAGGGAGAGAGAAGAGTATCTGCGCAACCTGGAGACAGTAGAGGAATGAACGCTCAGTTGAGGGGGCAGATTCCAGAATTCCCTCGTGAACTCGGGGGGCAGGTCGAAAACAATGAACGAGGATTGCATCTTGGAGACGAAGATAAATTGGAACAAATGGTTAGGCGAGCCATGAGAGGCGGACTAACAAACAAAGATCTTGAAGACGTGAACAGGAGTCCCTTTTCTCCTGCAATTAGGATGGCTAGGAACCCACCAGAGTTTAAGTTGCCATCAATAGAGATGTATGATGGGAGGACGGATCCCGTGGTCCATTTGACGAGGTACATGAGGCATATGGAGGTGCTGGGGGCATCACAAGAGGTTATGGCTCGATGCTTTCCGTTATATCTGACAGATATCGCAGCATTATGGTTTAGGCAACTAGAGAGCGGCTCCATAGGAACGTGGGCAGACATAACTGAAAGATTCATGAGACAATTTAGGGTTCACATTGCAAGACCGAAGAACGTAACGAGTTTAGCAATTTTGAAGCAGAAGGCTGGAGAGACTTTGAGGAGTTTTCTGACGTGATTCAATGCGGCAGCAGCATCGGTGGATCAGCCAGATCCATCCATGGTTATGATGGCAGCCGTTTCCGGAATAGCTGATGGCATGGATTTAAAAAATTCATTGACAAAAGATCCACCTATGGATCTAGGAGAATTTTATCATGAGGCGGAAAAGTTCTTGCGATTGGAAGACGCGAGTGCAGAAAGAGAAGAAGGAGATGAGCTCAATGTTTACACGGTCAAAGACGGAAATCCTCCTGAGAAAGGCATAGAAACTAGCAAGGGGAAGCGAAAGGCTGAGAGTGGCTATAACAGGTCGATGCGACCACGAAAGGAACCAAGATTTACCACATACTCAGAGCTGAACGAGAATTTAGAGCGAATCTATCAGGATACCAAAGAACAGGTCCCGTATCGCAGACCAATACGAAGGGACCCAACTTCCGACGAAAGGAAATCGGATAAGTATTGCATATTTCATGAACTGAAGGGTCACAACACTAATGATTGCAGGCATCTAAAGGACGAGGTGGAAGGGCATATCAGGAACGGTATGCTCCTTCAGTATGTGCGGAAACGGACTCCAGTAGTGGAGCCAGAGCGCCCGCCGTCTACCTCAGCTAGAGGTGGCCCTGAGTCGGGACAACGTCTGGTTATCCATTGATTGACTGAAATAACGATAAACAAGTTGTAAACCTCTTACTAATACGGTTAAATCATTTACACATGTGAGCGATCGCGCACGATCCATAGACATGCTCTGAATGACTACCAACCACATCATAGTGAGAGTTTACACTTTGAGATCCCTGTTTTGCTTTGATTTTGATTTGAACATTTAGATTCTGTTTGTATGGACATTTCTGTTGTGAGATTCGTATAATCATTGCTTTGATATTTGCATTTCCTTGAAAGAATTTATCTTCATGCCCGTAGGATCGCGAACGGTCCACGAGCACCTTCTGTATGGCGATGAACCGCCAGAGTCTTTGATTCAGAAACTCCCCCGAACATGAACTCCGGTATCGATAATACTAAGTCCCCCCCCCCCCCCCCCCCCCGGGCACACGTAATTCGCCTCGAACGGCAAATGATCGCGAACGATCACAAATCGCCTCGAACGGCATCCGACCGCGAACGGTCACGATTCACTTATATGGCAGCTGATCGTGAACGATCACAATCCGCCTCGAACGGCACCGACCGCGAACGGTCATGATTCACTCTGTATAAAATCCAACCTCGAACGGTCACCATTCGCCTTGAATGACCCTCGACCGCGAACGATCACCATTTGCCACGAACGGCATCAACCGCGAACGGTCCTGTTCCATCCTTTGCCGCGAACGGCGCAGACCACGAATGGTCCCGGTTCACCTCAAGTGGCATACGATCCCGAACGATCGTCATTTGAGGACATATAAAACTATCAAGTTCTTTGCAGGTTGATGATAGGATATGAGTATCCAACTCAAGGCATTACAAAACACACCTTCCTACCGCAAGGCATGTTTTGGGGGGCAAATGTTATCCCACTTTTTGGCAAAGCCGCGATACCAAAAGATCGATCAAGAACAAAAGACAGTTCGTCTCAGAGATTGGTTGTACTTCACTTCGTTATGGATATCGATGAATTTTTGTCCGAGCCCGGATCAGGCTACAATTGATAAGGCATGACAAGCAAGGACATTAAAGTCAATGTTCCAAATTTCAGGTTAATCGGAGGTCGTATGAGCGAGATATGATCGATTCGAGTCAATTAAAGAATGTCGTTCGAACCCATCCGAAGGTGGAGGAGATGCTCACTTCGAACCCATAGGATTCGAACCCATCACTGCTTGTCAAGTTCGAATCCATCAGCCACCATGTACTTCGAATCGATCGAGTTCGAATCGATCAGGCATGATATTGATCACTTCGAATCGATCGGATCGAACCCATCAAATAGGCATCCCCGCAACAAAGTTCGAATCCATCGGCCTACATACGCTTCGAATCGATCGGTTTGAACCCCAGCGCTACTTCGTGTCGATCATCCTCGAACCCATCTTTGGGAACCACGCTTGACTTCGTACCCATAGAGAAGCATTAGTTCGAATCAGTGGAGCCATCAGTGGAACGCGCTTGTGCGTATCGATCTAATTGAAGTTCGTCAGTTCGTATCCATCAGCTTCTGATCGATACGAACGAACGTGTTCCTATTGATACGAACAAGCGTGCAAAACAATTGTTATCAAATCGAACTATGCAACGTACCTCGATACAAACGAGGCGAAGAACATGGGTGCGAAGCGTTCAACCCGGAGAGAAGACCGGGAACGACACGAAGGACGCACGCCACGTCACTATAGAACCACGTGCATCCATCGGTTCGAACTCATGGGTTCGAAATGATCATTCGAACAAAACAGCCAACCGAAAATCATCAACTCGAATCGATCGTATCTCCTAAACCACTGATCCAAATGCAAAGAAATTTTCGTAGTAGCTTCCATACAAGGTAAGGATTATTCCTGCCAAGTTTCAGCTCGATTGGACCATTTTTTGATGGGTTCGAAACCACTTCGAATCGATGTCAGATCGAGTCGAAACTTGGTGGGGTCGGTCGCGTGGGCCCACTCACGTGCCAGAAGAAGTCTCCCGAAGTTTGAGCGAGATCTGGACCTCCTATGCCTATAAATAGCACCTTGAAGCCTTCAGAAAAGGGGATCTTTCGGAGCTTCCACCATTGAACGTCTAGACTCTGCCGGATTGAATTCCATACTTCACTACCGCTATTGTATTTAGATTTCAAAGCTTTCATCAACTGTAATCCACTGTAATCGATTAATATCATCAAGTGAATCAATAAAGAGAGAACCTTCAAAGTGGACGTAGGCAAGATCGCCGAACCACTATAAATCCTGTGTTTGCAATTGTTATCTGTGAATTATCATGATTGTTGTTGCTTAGATTTGAATTCTATATTGATTGTCGTCGATCTGCGTTGACAAACGGGTGTTTTCACGACTATTGGGTGTTTGTGGTCAATTTTGACGCAAACAATCCCTGACCTTCGATGGTGGCTAGCAAAAGATTTGGCCAAAGAGGTGCAAGATGCCTTGAGATGCAAGTGAAGTGGACCGGTGCAAAAAATGGAGTTTGCTTGTCCTTAGAGATATGGATAAATGCCAAAGAGAGACATGAAAAGAGCTCATAGTTGGAGCACAAGTGGAAACATAAGGAGGTGGACTTCGCCTCGATGGAAATTTTCTCATGTTAGAATACAAGCTTTTAGAATGGTAGGAAGGGGATGGATGCATGGAAGATAAGAGTCAGAACCTCGAGGGTGCATGGTTCCAATCTTGACATTCAGCCTCATATCATTATATTCTATCTTCTCTCTCCTTTCTTTCTTCTCTATCCTGATGGGACTCAGTGGAAGAGCAGTGCCTGTGGTATCTACAGGGTTTGGTGATGGATACGTGTTGGGTCGACTATCGATCGAGATCCCTATAATAGTTGTATTTTCCCATCATACCTGAAATGGGAAAAGGAATTGGAGTTATTAATAGATATCGAAAGTAGATGTGTGAAGTGCAAATGAATGTAATCATAAATCAGGTAGGTGTGGTGTAATCCAAACTACCATAAGCACCATGCTTTACTTATAGGCATGAGGGAGTGGATACACCCTCGTGAGGGATGGGGGTAGCATCATCCCAATCATATATCATTACAATGACGTCGATTTAATTAAAGCTAAAGCCTCAAAGATCAACGGGCCCAGGGTAAAAGAGTAGTCCAAAAACTTCATCATCTTCTTGGATGGGGTTTGACTCCTCGGTCTGATTATGAGTAGGACCGGGAGGAAATTCTGCAAGACCCCTCCTTAATCCTCTAAACCATAGAGCATGAATGGATGTTCTTATTCTCCAGCATTCTCTCCATTGGATTCCTCTCGTAAGTCCTTTTTCTCTTTACTTCCATTCTTATCCAAATACTCTTCTTTGTCTTCGTATTATGCCTCTTCGTCATCTTCATCAGATGTGATTTCAATGAATTCGTTCTCTTCTTCATCTTAAACTTTATGGAGTGTTGGAGCAAGGGAAGAAAGAGCGGCCCAAGAAGAAGCATATGGAGCAGCAGGAATAGTAGGTTTGTAGTGCACTTTATGACCATTATAGAGGATTTAGAAATGTCATAGGCAAAGGTCGTTGTAAAGAAAGTCATCCATCGCTCATCTTTGAGCCTATTCGCCTTAGATTGTCGTTATCGATTCCTGCAATAAAAAAATTGAAAATTATCAATCTGGATGAACCGAATCCAAATGAGGTGATAATTAGAATAGGAGATGTAAGGCTTACACCTGGAGAGTCATTTATGAGCAAATCAGGTTGAACAATGGACAAAGAAGCATACATCTTTGAAATAACTTCTCTTATTATAAAGGTAGATAATGATTCTGCACTCCCTGAATGCTTCAAAGAATGTAAGCAAAGGTTTGGAGGAGCATGACTTATAACTGTAGAAATGTAATATTTCAACTAAAGATGGCTCTATGTCCATGCATTGGAAGAATATCATGTGTAAACTAATAAGTATTGCATAGACACTAAAATGCAGTTGAGAAGCAAGCTTCATTGATCGAAGAACATGTGGAAGGAAGCTATGAAAGGAGGTGTTGCTCCGAATAAGCATATATATTGTTTTTTATAACAAAAGTGATACTTTATTCAAGAAAAACACTCATTATGATGTCTCAGGGGCTCGATCTAGAACCATTTTCTAAACCATCATAACTCTAACCACTTGAGTTAGAGGTTCTTGACCGTGTAAGCATATATATCATAGTAGGTTGTGTAAACATTTGGAGGGTCATGGGCACGTTGATTTGGCAAAATGAGTAAGACTTCGATTATAGGAATTCCATGCCTTATGTAGATTCTTTGAATATCTGTAGTAGATAGATGGGATGTGAGAGAGCTTGGAGGGTTATCAAGGACCATAACTCCTTTCAAGTTAACATCTAGAGGGATCTCGATGCATGGCTCCTCGATGATCATCTATGCCACATCGATTGGAGGCTTATGAGGGCGATGAGGTCTATAAGACTCGATAGTTACTGGAGTAGAAGCCGACACCATTCTAGAAGCCGTTGCTGGTGGTGTAGATGTGGAAGTAGCTGCTGCTTTGGTAGAGATACATAAGGAGTCCACTGGATTACATAATAAACTAAAAACTTGGATGGCAAGCATGATTAGATAATTTTAAATTGGGTGCATTTGGCATACATCCCTGGCAAGGTTTGAAAATACACAAAACATCCCTCTGCTTTTTTAATAATTTTCCAGTCCCCATTTTCAAATTCACATGCACACAATACCCTTTACGTTTTTAACATTTCAAATGCATATAACTTTCTGTAGAAACATCGGATCAGCACACCATTTTCACCAAAAAATCATAAAAATTATGATCTTTAAAATGAGATCCATTGTTGATACCAAAAAATCATATTTGCAGTAAAGGTGAAATTATTCCATATATTTGCAAACAATTCTGCAAATTTTAAATATCTTCGATTTTTCTTCGAATCTCAACTATAGCATATAATGGTAGACATTTCTACAATTATATGGTATAATTGCAGACATGTCTGCAATTATTGCATATAGTTGCAGAAATGTCTGCAATTATTGCATATAGTTGTATATAGTTGCAGACATGTCTGCAAATAGCTTTTCCTTCCGTTGTTTTTACATATGCACAGTGCCACTCGTTAGAAAGATAATAAAATTTGTGATTTAATGGTGAATACGGTTTGTTAATCCATCATTTCTTCAAGAAGTTATTAAGTTTTAAAGATTGATAATTAATGGGGTGTAAATTTTAATTATGGACGTGAGAATAACATCTATATATGAAGAATCAACATTGCCGCATTGGAGAAGAGGGGTATTGTAGGGAATAAAATTGTAGTATTTGAAAATAAAGATGTAATTTATATCTTTTTTATGAGGAGGATTTTTTGTGTATTAAGTTTGATTTCAGGGATGTGTCCCTTTTTTCACTTTTAAATTTCTATATATTTGGATGAATTATTATCTATTCCCCACGTACAATCGGTTATAGTATCCAACGAACATCGACACGTTGACCTATTAGATTCTATACATTGACTGGGGGACAATATATGTAGTATATGTCCTTGGAATGGTGTACAGAATTACTCTGTGTCGTAAACCCGGTCGTGCGGACAAGCTCTGGCACATGATGGAACTGTGTGCTAGTATTACCCTAGTAAGTATGTTAACGGAACTGAATGTAACTCAACGTGATACAGAACTCGAACTCTTGACTGGAAAATCTCAAAGAGATGGTGAGCTCTTTGCGAAATGGAGATTCTTGAATAGTGAATCGAATATTGATGGGACTAATATCCTAGGGCGTATCAATACTCGAATAAATTAAAGGAAGTAATTTCTTGAAGTTTTATCTAAAGCCAACTCATCCCCATCCATGGCCAATCCTAAATCTTCCATCTACAACCTTCAAGAAGTTAGCCCTTCACGAACCACCTAGCCGTGCTATTGCCACAAATGTATAACCCCGACCAACTCAATCAAAATTGGCTGGAGGAGATGGATCGACATCTTCGTTGAAGTGGTTAGAAATACTTTTATGAGGGCGAGGCAAGGCAATAGTGGTGTCGCATCATGAAGGACCGCGACAGTGATATAGGGGAGCGAGGGTAGTGGATTGGATGGCCAACCTTGACTGGATCAGTAGTCGATTGGAAGTAGTTAAAGCTGAAGTGCTACTCAAGATTAAGAAAGGGAAACTCCTAGGTTTAGGAATGATAGAAAGTTCGGTTGTGAAGTGAACTGGTGACATAATTTTTTATTATGTATTATTTTATACTAAGTTTAAAGCAAGGATTGGTATTGATCCATTAGGCAAGTGGTCATAAAAAAATGGAGTGCTAGAAAAAAAATGAAAAATCAACTTGGCAACGAACTGGAAAAACTCTTAGAAATTTCTCAATGATGATTGGGATCAAGAAGTTTTCTAATTTGAAACTACAATATTTATATTTCTCGAGAAGATGTAACTCGACTACCGTTTGGAATGAAATATTAATATTCTCAAAAAAGATGCAACATTCCATCGAAATGTATCGAGTAATAAAAGCGTCTGTGCAAATCTGGATTTAGTTGCTTGTCTCGATTCAAAACATACTTTAAGTTCACGAAAGCGTATATGGATGGCAAGTGTTATCCAGTAATTTTTCCCAAGTGATATTTTGATGAATCAGGACTATGAAATGATGAAGCGATTATCTCTAGACTTGAAGACGATTAACCAAAAATGACTAAGGAAGAAAGGAAAATTTGTCTAAGTCATAATCGATACTGACCCTTCAGAAAGACAAATTTACCTTTAACCTTTTGTATTATGGATATCTAGGCAAAAACAAAGAAAAAGACAAGTTTTGGTCATGAGAAATGGATAGGTACCATTGTTTTAAAACCTGCCTTGATATTCGTCTTGAGGAGCGCCTTAAGCAAATGAGAGATAAAACGTATTTTTATCTCTAAGGCTTATGCCTCAATAACTTGAGACATACGAACCGTACAAAGCATACGTTTCGCATGCCTCAAAACTATTGAGGCATGTGACTCAAAAATCTCCAAAGCTTCAAGAATTTAATGGAAAATATACAAGAAAAAAATTTAAGAAAATGGAAGTTAGCGCTTTTTTACTTTTTAATTTCAATATCGACATGATTAAGTAGTTTATGAAACAACCATCAAGAGCTATATAATGGATTTTTTCATTACTATTTAAAGAAAATTTCTTAATAAACTTAGTTGAATCTCCAAATAAAGTTTGCAAATTGATTTGAATTGGAAGAAGGAATCGAAATTGAAATTTTGTGAAATCGTAACTGGAATCATATGGATTCCAATTGTTTGTTTTTAATCCTTAAAAAAAATAAGTGAAGTATACTTGTTCAAAGTTGGATGTGAATGATTTATTCTTAATTTTTTGCATAAATTAATTTTAAATGTCAACTTTCATTATATGTCTTGCATTTTATTTTTACCCAAAAAGCTTATGCCTCAACATTTCGAGGCTTACGCCTTGCCTTACGGACCTAAAAATACCCCATGTATGCTTTGATGGGTAGCCATCCATCAAAGAGACTATTTTTCCCTTAGAGTTCTAAAGCATGAAGAATAAGACATTTTGAGGAAAAATACATTTCTGGTCAAAGGCCATGGATTGATATCTATCCATTGATGGATCCGTACAAATCCATCGTGCCTCGAGGTTTGGTCCAAAATCAACCTGGTCTTACTTGTATTATTTTAGATCTTACTGATTGAATATTTCAAACTGGATCTGATGAATATAAATGACGAAATAAGCTATAAATAGCCATCTTCTTCAACTAGAAAACGACCTTTGAATCTTTTAACAGCTTTGCTATAGGAAAGGCTGCCAATTTCGAATCTATACTTGTATTTTTGGAATTTCAGTGTAATCGTGGTGATTCTAGAAAAAAAAATCAATAAAATACAACTAAATTGACGTGGGCCAACGATTTTTTGAACCACTATAAAATTCTCATATGTTTCTCTTCTTACATTATTTTCTATTTCTTATATTTATATATTATTTTGACTTTTTAATCGATCCGCTATGTTAGTCCAAAAATATGACCAATATCTCTGACTTTGTAAGTCCATTTGCATACAATGACATGCTTTCCTTTAGAAGTGGAACTAAATCTCAGGTAGCATTTGGTTTGAAATGAGTTTTGTGCTTTGCGTTATTGACATGTACTTTAAAATGACGCATGGAAGAGGCAGAGTGGATGGAAAACAGTTGATTCGCTAAATGGTTTTAGCATATAAACTGAAAATGACTTTTCTGTTTTGCTCTTTAGGGAATATCAACGACTATCTTCTCATTTATCTCTCCACTTTCATGGAATGATTAGCATTTTCCATTTTTTCCATCTCTCCCACACCATTTGACATATTGAAAATTTAAAACTAGTTTTCAAGCCAAATACTACCATAGTCTCATTCTTAGGAAGAGACACCGACCCTTTTTCCATATAAAAGTTTGTTTACCATTAACCTTTGAATCCATTGCTTCTATAAATCCACTGGATTGTAACATGTAAAGTGTTATTCAACTGATCATTCAAAGTTACATTGGCTAAGCTCGAATCAACATGTTGCTTAAGTTGACATATAGTATAATGACCAACATTACTAGCAACCATATCTTCATTACCAACTCCACCATGGCTAGTATCTTCACTAGTTTCTACTTCATAAACAACAAACTATATCCGCAGACTATCTTGTGATGTACCATTAGCAACTTCCTTTGCAACTTTGTCAACCTTATTGCATTGTCTTGAAGGAACAACATTTTTATGCATCTTATGTGTATCAACAACCAGCTCTTAAGTCTTCTTACAAGTTTTCCTTCAACTAACAAATGCTTCATAAAATATATAATGTTGAAAAACGATGATCTCCTCTTTTTCTAGACTCCAAGTGATATCCTTTAATACCATCAACAAAATCGAGGAAACTGCATTTGCTCATCTTTGACTCGAGCTTGTCAGTGTTCTATCATGCACGTCGACTAAATAGCCAAACACACAAAGATAGCTCAAGATGACTTCTTTACCTGTCCCTACATACTCCCATGGCCAAACAAGATATGTGCAATAAGATAAACAACAGTTTAAGCCTCTGGCCAAAAACCAAGGGCTGCTAAACACAAAAAGAAAACCCAATATAAGTTCATTATCACTCCATTCATATTTCTATGGACAAACTAGATATGTTATTTGTTGAAACTGGGACATTCCCTTATTGGATCTATATTAGATCTATGAAATCAAATTTATTTAGAACATTTCTAAATTTTATTTAAATAAAATCTCTTATTTTATTTAAATTTATAAATTATATATAGTTTTATTTAATTTACATGTTAATACATATAAATATAACCATATGTATCATATATACGTATGTATGTTTGTGCATGTGTAACATGTTAATCCGTATAAGGTATCACATACCAATGTATTGATGATGGAATTTATATTACAATCGATACTATATCTTATTTGATATGTAATATGTAATCCAAATATATGTATGTATATAAACTATTATTATATATAAATGTATATGTTAAGTTTTTTGAAATAGTTTTATACAAATATAAAATATTTCGTTTGATCTTAAGGGAGATCATCTATAATTTCGAACGTGGGGGGTTATTTCCTGGTTTTGTCCAGTCATTAATAACTTGGTTATTTTTAGAAAATAGCAGATAGAAATAACATTCGTCAAAAGTCCTATTGAAACCAAGAAATATAGGCCTGCCTATCATCCACACCAGAATAAATGGAGCATTCTGAAAACCATGCCAGTAGAGGAAGACCTCCAAGGGATTAGAGACATGGAGCTGAAGAGAGAGCCAAAAAAGGATGTTTCGTGTATATATATATAATGTATAAATAAAATATTTATAATATATATGCATATGATTATAACATATCTATTTAAATATAAATAAGTTATTTAATTATAATGATAAAATAGTGTATATAATTTTTTATTTTGTCAAACCATCAATAATATATTTATCGATATATATAATGATAAAATATTTTTATTTAAAATATCCTACTTAGAGACATAAATAAAATATAATATATATAATATATTAATCAACAAAATCAAATATATTTTATAAAATTGCACAAAAAAATTTATTATTAATTTTGTTATTTTAGTATATATTTTTAATTGAATATTCATTCAAAATTACATAAAATTTTAATAAAAATTATTTACGAAACATTTTTTTAGATTTTTAACATCCAATAAATCATATATGATATTTTGAAGTTTGAAAAAAATTTCAAATTTTTTTGGTCAAATTTTATATTTTATTAATCTATTGATTTTCGGCCTATTATAATGATAGTTTTAAAAATAGCAAAATCGATTTTTTTTTTATTTTAATTTTCTGGCTGTGTTCTTGTCTTTGTGATAAGTTAATTTTATATAAAAATTAATTTTCATAACATATTTTGTTTCATTTGATTTATATATGTAGAATATTGATTTAAATATAGGTAATAATTGATAATTGTAAAAATTATTTCTTTGTTTTCAAAAATTATCGTTGCTCTATAGTTATATGTATAAAATTATAAGATCAGTTTTAACCATAGAATCATACTGGAATTAAATATAAATCATATATGAATAATTAAATAATACATATATAAACTAATAAAATAATAATAATATATATATAATAGGCGGCTATACAGATTTTATATGTAAAACATATTATTTTTTTAATTTGTAAGTATATACTTATATATAACCAAATTAACTTTGGATAACATTAATACATATCAGAATCTTCATCTCACCAACAATTTTGTAATAATATATATATATATATATATATAATAAAATATTATTCAGAAGATTATAAACTATAATTCAATTGAAAGGATGAACTCTCCCCTCTAAAACCATTTTCGATTAGACAGATTGTTAGTCCTTGAACCGTTGACCTTCAGCTATTGGATAATAAGTAAGTTGATTTGATTTATGCTTAGGATATTAGAGAGATAGGAGTGGGTAGGTGGGCCAACAAAGGAATATGGATGGAGGCTTCAAAAATGTCCTTATCAAATGGTGGAAAATACATTTAAATAGAGGAAGGAAATGAGAGAGTTTTGGATCATATATTTTACTCAGTCTCCTTTCATATTTTACTCAATCTCCTTTCATCTCAGCCAGCCATATTCACTCTTTTTTAGCCCATTAACTAGCTGCCTCTAACCCCTTCGTTCTAGCCGATCCTATCGACCCCATTTGAGATATAAACCCATTTAGAGTCCGAATGAATATTTTGCATTTTAAATCAAATTTACATCGCTTATCGATATCGTATATCGATTAAAGTATTTATAACATTTATAAATATATTTAATATTCATCCATCAAATCAAAATAAATTTTATAATTAATATTTCATAAATACTATTTAAATTAATCAATTTAAAAAAGTTATAGACTAATTAAATGGTTTGATCAAAGGAGAATTTATCTTTTCGGTTGTGTGACCGTCAAGTGTAAATTAGGCCAGCGATTAACATCGAACTGTATGAATATTAACATTAACAAGTCAATTAGCAGATGGTATGACATTTTGACCAAATTTATCGCTTATTTGGTTTTGATAAAATCTATTTTCTCTTTGTTAAGCGTTACCGAGTTATTACTTTTATTTTACATCAATTCTCTTCGTCAAAACCACTCGATGAATGCCATGCAATGATTTGATTATAATCAAAGAAGAGCTTTCATATTGAAGATCCACACTATTTCTCAAGTTGAGAGAACTGTGTAAATTAGTCACATTGATATTTTTTATTTAACCATTGTTATATCAACCAACAGAAAAAAATCGAGTGAGTCATTCTATCAGTATGTAACCTGTACCAATACCGCCAATAATCATGAGTAATACACTACCCAATATTTAGAGCGCGTTACATACTCTAATCTCAAAGAATACATCGATATCCAATATCTATGCACCTTTACTAGAAATATTTAAAATGATATATTTATTTTTATTATGATAAATTACTCATGGTTACAACAATTTGTAACTACTCTCACAAACATACCATTTATGGATTTTCAATTAAATATGATTTTGACTAAATTAATTAATATATCACATTATATCAAATATATAGTAGAAAGATAACACCTTTTATTTTGAACAAGATTGGTTATCGAGTTAGATATATGTAACATATTACATAATTTACCTAAGGGCATACTCCAAAATTTTCAATCTCCCATTTGCACTGGGTCAATAATGGAATCTTATTCCAATTTCTTCGATCAGTTTTCTCAAAACCAATTAGATCAGCCCCTTAGCGAAACTATTATATTTCAATTATATACTCTTTCAATTAACTCTCTCCAACGTTGATAGCTAACTTTATTATATGGAACAATTCGAAATATGTTTCTCGACTTCTAGTGAGCTCTAAGTTCTGCTATGAACTATGGTATGACATTGTTATTATGTAACAATGTTACAAGATTCTTAACATTTGTAATTACCCTCGGTTCAGTTATAAATTTATGCATTTATATTTATATTCATTGTTTTATTGCAGCGCTATCCAAGGCGATGTGCTTATACTTTTTCATTGAATCACCCACAATATCTTCTAATGGGAACATTTCCAACTTAAAGATTACTATATTGACATATTACACTCAATATCACTTATGAAGTTTGAGTCTGAACACTTCTTTATAAGGAGTTCATTGTTATTGTAAATAGTTCTATAGTATTTCAAAAATATAAGAGAATACGTCAAACAACCACTTAATGATTTCTATATGGAATTGATATTTGCTTCATGTATCCAACACATAATCAAATCACGATATCAATGACATCATAACATGTACAATAATTCCTATTACTAATGCATATGAAATCTAGCTTACATGTTTCGTATTAAATATTTTAATAAGGTGTCGTTGCATACCGTTTGGGACATTCCTAGTATCTTTTATACTTACTATAAAAGACATTATTTATAAATCCAACATTGAGTATTAAAACAACTTAAATTGATTTTGACATAAGCACATCATTAAAAACCAATGGTTTGTTGTTTACTTATGATTTTGAAAAATCTATATACCTTTTAGATTTCTTACTTATGCGTACACATTTCCTCTACACTTTGATTAACAATCAAATTATTTGACATTTCTGTCAAAACGCTAGTTCCATTTTGATGCTTATTGGATAACACTTTTATATTTATTCTTGGATTATATCCAAAAACTTACAAACCCAAATATCGCTCTCATAGACTTTAAGACACTTTGGTTGTTATGCGCAAATAATCTATTCTAAACCATTAATTAAAATTTTCCATTTCAGCATATACGTACTATACACGAAGTCATTTTAAGTAATAATTTTGTAAGTAAATCTGAACCAACTTGAGCACGTCGAATTGTGAATTTGTTGCATTAATTTCAACAATTGAAATTGTTGTATTATTCTCATCGATGTGGCTCACTATATTCCAATTGCGTTTGACTTTATCCTAAAGATATATCTACGGCCAATGGATCATATCATTTTGAGTACAACTATCAAAATCATGGTTTGATCATGTGCTTAGAATATAGTTGAAATTGCTCATCATACATTATCATGTAGTCAATACTCTTGATGGCTTAATTGACAACTAAGGATTATCTATTCTTGATAAGGATAAGAAACTTGTAATTTTGCTTCGATGTGTGATAATAGTACTAAACATTCTAATGTGATGTGTTTATTTAGGTTAGGTTAATCTCATTTCATCCTAAGTAACAGTTATATCTTTGGATCATATCCAAATCCATTCTAATTCCAATAATTTCCTTTAGAAATTCTTTCACTATGAGTTGGTATTTCTTGAAATAACAGTTGCTTCTTAGTGTAATAGAATAGGTATTCATAAACACTTTATGTTTGCCTTAATATAAAACTGATTTGATTTAGTTTACAATACTTATGTTCACAACATAAATTAGTCATCTAATGTCTATCGTACCCAAACATCTTTTGGCCAATTCATACAAGATCGATTAGGTGTAATTATTACATGCAGTCTTTCGACTCACATAACCCTCCAACTCTTTAGCCTAGAATATGTAAGGGTTTCTTACAGACCCTCATCTTGTATGATTTTGTAAACTATTATCTTGATGAAATTAATTTTAACCGTGTGTACTACTCTTAAATACACGATCTTATAGTAAAAAATCAACTCAAGTTTATCATGCTTTGTCCAAAGTTCGACTACTTCTTATTAATACATCATTATTTATTATAGGAAAGATTAACCTTTGAGGCTGAATCTTTATTCATATTAGGTACATATGAAACTCTTTCCAATCTATTCACTCATTTGATCATATTGAGTCATTTACGTTGCATATTATACTACTTACTTTCATTTTATATTCTATTAGTTTACCATAGAAATAATACATGTGTATCAAATACATATGTCCATGTCGATACGTTTTTAATTCAGAGTATACCAGTTAGGATACTATTTGATACCAATGAATCACATTCGTTTATATCTTAGTCTTTGGTTGATAGGTTATTCTTATAACCCACATACCTTGTTACTCCCTTAAGGGTTGCAAATCTAATCGGAGGTTATGCAACTCTAGGGATGAGATGTGACCAGTTAGAACTAGAATTGTTAGGTCAGAAGTTTGCATGCAGTCTGTATGTTTTTGATTTCATAGAGTTCAGGATCATCTTGGGTATGGATTTGTTGGGTAAAGGTGAGGCTAGGATATTTTGCCAGGATAGAGAAATATCATTGAGATACCCTAATAGTCATAACCGAATCATATTCTCAGTGGAAAATTCTGATCGGAGTGTTTGTGCTTTGTTAAGTACTATGGAAGTAGGAGAAGAGTTAAGTCAGGTTGGTGTAGCAAGGGAATTTGCAGATGCCTTTGAGCCAATTACAAGACAACCACCGAAACAAGCTATTGAGTTTTGGATAGATCTTGTGCTGGGGGTTGAACCTATTAGTAGACCACCTAGCAGGATAACACCAACAGAGATGAAGGAATTGAAGGTGTAGCTAGTGGATCCGAAAGGGAGAAATTTTATTAGACTGTGCAACTTGCCTTGGGGAGCGACCGCGGCGTTCATGAAGCAGCCAGATAAGTCATTGAGGATGTGTATCGACTATCGTAAGTTGAACGAGAGGACGATTAAGAATAAGTATCCTTTACCGAGAATTGACGATCTATTTGATCAGTTGTGTGGAGCCAGAGTGTTTTCCCAATTGGATTTGGCGATAGGTTTCCATCGGTTAAGAGTGGCAGAAGACAATATTCCATTGATAGTATTTCAGTGTAGGTGTAACGACCCGCCGCTCTGACCGCCTCTAGTCGGTAATTAAACCAACTAGAAACGTTCAAAATGACGGATTGTTATTTAGTTTATAACATTTAAACAGAATCAACTACAGAATCACAGAACAATAATATATTTTATAAACAAACTTTTCTTTTATATACAAATATCAGAGTTATACAATAAATTACATTTTATACAGCGGAAACAAATTTTATTAAGTACAAGAAAAATAATTTTCTGAAAAGCTTTAGTTGTGCTTTCCCCTCTCTCTCTAACTTCGCTGCGCGCAAAACTCCAAGCTGTGAAAATACTCGGTCTGACCCGAGCGTTAATTGCAAAACACAAAAACACTCGAGTCAGGATTAATCTTTATTCAAGTAAATAAATTTGAAATGAACTGAATAATATGGTTACAGATATGGTGAAACAGATAAATCAATTTAAAATCTATTAGGGATTTTTCATGTTAACAATTTCAAAAAAAAAATTTTTTTTCTATCAAACGTGTGTGGCTGCAGTACACACGTGTATTCATACCCATGTGCACTGCCTCGCCAACACACGTGCACGCATCAGACAACAATAGCAAGTGTGCAAGCATTAGGTTGCACAAGTACAAGAATACTCAATGGAGTCAACACAGCAGCACAGTGCAGTGAATAAGGGACAGGCATCAGTCAATATGCAGACCCAATGGCAAAATGCCACAGCAACCAGGAACAAACAGAAGTGAAGACAAGTGAAACAATGATCAAGCTTCAGGATGAACAAGTGCAGACAACAGGCTCGAATCAGTGCCAACAATGAAACAACATCAAAGTGTACATGAAGCAACACAGCAGCATGAATATAGATTCAAGCCAGTCCCAATAGTAACATAATATAGCATGAATCAAGTGAATGAAAACATAAATGCAATTCAAAGTGACAAAACTACAAGTACAGGGAACAACTAAATGAAGACAACATGAAGCAAGTGCAAATACAAACATACAGAAGCTCAAGTACACCAATGCACAATGGCAGTAAAACAACTCAAGAGACTCATGTAACAACATAGGTCAGACATATATAGATATGCAGTGACAAAGTGGATCAAGACGACAGACAGCATGACGCACAATGTAACAAATAAATGAAACTGGACAGTGGTCAAAGTGGGCAAGGCATGAACACAGTGAAGAACTGCCCAATACAAACAACATGATTGGACACTAGCATGACCACTCAACATATATGCAGTTAGGAATGATGCAGACTAATGTCACTGACATGGATGCAACAGTTCAAGGCAAAAATAACTGGAGACTGCACATAAATGAAGGCCACACGAGCCCAATACAACCCAATTACTCAAATACACAACAGTATGTACATGTACATGAAGACAGTAAACATGCTGAAGTGCAACTACCCCAAATATGCTACAGTGAGCTATAGAATGAACATGCATGCAATGACAATGCTCAAGGTAAAATGTAGAGTCAGAGTCATGAATGCACAGGTATCAGACTGGCTTGCATATATATAATGAAGTGCTAATGAAAATCAAGATGATTCATGATATCTGATGGACACAGTCTTAATGCAAACAACCAAAGTACAATGTAACTCAATGATGCAGCATTTTTAACGCGAACCAGTATGCTATACTGTGAAGCCAAAGCTACAGAGGGGTCAATATGGCAAAATAGCAAGCATATGAACGAATCAAGTTCACAATTAAGATACAGGAAATCAAAGTGTACAAGAGTGCATGTGCTAAACAATATAGGGCAGCAGCTTTATATGCAGACCAAAGGTCAAAATGTCACGGCAACTAGCAACAGACATGAAACAAATCATGTCGAAGATAATTCACAAAGTAAGCAAGTGCAGACAACAGGGAGCAACAGCACAATCCCGAAACACCCCAAATACATAGATCAACAGATTTTGGCAAACACCCAAATTCCAGAAAATTTTCCAATTCATATCCAATTCAAATCTAAAAATCATAATTTTCATTTTAAAAATCATGTTTACCCAGACCAATTCAGGTTATGTATTTGGATAAGAGAATTGTAATGATTGATTTTAACATATATATAAATTTTACTGCAAATTTTAATTTCCAGTTACTATATATATACATAAAACATGTTTACACTATTTTTAAATTCACGTTCAAGTTTAAACAAACTAAATTTGTTTTGGAACTAAGGTCTAACAAAGATCAAAGAGAAGATTTTGAATTTAGATAAAAAACTTAAACCTGAACTGAGAACAGAGATATTCGAGAACAACAGTCATGCATGCTTTCAAACAGATTCATATACATATGCAACACATTCAATATACATATGCAACACATTCATATACATAGCTAATACATATATATATATATATATTCATGCAAACATAAGCATTTCAGAAATCTATATAAGCAACAGATCGTTATTTCTCAAGATTTTTAAGTTGATGTTTACTCACTAGCATAATTATAGGAATGAATCAGGAATGAAAGTTTGTTTACTGGTTTTAAAACAAAGGGACTGCACTGTTTAAGCATGAGACAGCATTTTCAAACTTAAGTGAACATGCAAGATCAATCTTTCAACAGCAAGCATAACAGAAGTGCAAGCATAGGTGAATGTGCAGACAACATCAAGTATGCTTACAGAGATGTTTGCATGTTTGTTTATGGTTACAGAGATGCCCAAACAAACATGCACATGAAAATTTATAGGCAAACACAAATGGAATTGAAGACTGAAGCAACATGAGGCATGCAATACTCAAGACATATCTTTATTACAAGAACAATTTTGCACTTCAACTACTTAGTTAAACAAAATATTTTAGTAGCATCTGTACTTACCAATTTAATAACAAGAATAAACATAGCATCTGTTCTTATCAATTTTTTTTTTAAAACAAGCAAAACATAGCATCAGTTCTTATCAAATTTTAAAACAAGCAAAATATAGCATCAGTTCTTATCAATTTAAAAAAAACAAATTTCAAACAACATCTGAAATCAAAGAAATTTGGAAGCATCTGTTCTCATCAATTTAAAATAAAACAAATTATCAGGTAGCATTTGTTCAAATCAATTTAAAAAAATTAAAACTGGGCAGCATCTGTTTTTATCAATTTAAAACAAAAATCAAATAGCATTTGTTTTTATAAATTTAAAAAGAACAAATTTTTGAAAGCGTCAATGGTTATCAGTTTAAAATTGGGTACCATCTGTTCTTAACAGTTTAACAATTCAAGCAAATCGAGCAAATGACAGCAAATAGCAACCGAAAATCCAGCATGCAGTAACCAATCTACCCATATCAGTTTCAAATTAAATTAGCCGAGCAAAAGATAACAAAATCACCCCAAAACATAGCATGCAACCAATATTCAATCCAAACAAATTTAAACACCTGAATTAAAAATTAATCATGAGCAGAAAACTCACATGCATTTCAAAATAGAGGGACAGTCAACATAAACAAGCATGCAAACACATTATCACTTAACAAAAACAATTTCAGGTACCAAAACATCACAACATATTATAGGCTTAAGTGATTGATTCACGGATAAACAAAGAAGGTTTGGGTTCAGAGGTTTCCATATAAATATTCATTAACAAAGCAAGATCCAACACATGCAGCAACACAAAGCAAGTCAAGATTTAATAGCCTCTATTCTCATCAGATTCTTAAAATGATAGCATCTGTTCTCAACAGTAAAAAAAATTTAAATTTATAGCATCTGTTCAAATCAGTTTTTAAGAAAAACAAATTTTCAAAACAACAATCTGAAATCAAACATTTGGAAGCACCTGTTCTCATCAGGTTATTCATAGCATTTGTTTTTATCAGTTTAAATTAAAATTTAAACAGTGTCTGTTCTTACCAATTTAAAACAAATATCAAATAGCATTTATTCTTATTAGTTTAAAATCAAAAATTGAGTAGAATCTGATCTTAACAGTACAAAAACACAACATCAGAGCAAGTGATAACGAATAGCAACCAACAATCCAACATGCAGTGAGTTATCTGTTCCTATTAGTTTAAAATTCAAATTTAACCGAGCAACTGAAAACCACAAACCACCAAAACAAAGCATGCAATCAAGTACTTATTGGTTCAACAGTTTAGATTAATTTATCCGAGCAACTGATAATGCATAACCCACAATTCCTAGCATGCAACCAAGGAATTCACTTCAAACAAATCTAAAAACTTGCATGAAGATTAATCGTGAGGAGAAACTCACCTTATCACGAATTGGAGCAGCCGCGAGCTACTGAAGACGAACGATTTGAAGTCAAAGCCGAAAGACGAGCCACCGTATATCATTTCCTCGCTTGATTTTTAGATTTAGGTTTCTTTTTCTTTCTTTTTTTTTTCGATCTGCTGAAATGATGAAGGGGGTATCGGCCGCCATTTTTTTACGTTATTTAGTTTAGGGTTTTCGAAATGAAGGAAAAGGGATGGGGTCTTGGATTAATACGGCAACCAAACAAGGAAACACTATGGGCCGAGATTAAATTTAAAGCCCATAATTCCTTAAACAAATTTTCTTTTATTTTTCTTCATTTTCAATTCCAATTGGTTTTGTTATTACTTTGCTTGTTTTGTTTTGTTTAAATTATGTTATTGAAATTTCTCCAATGTAGTTACATAATATTTTTCAAAGTTTATAAATATGTTGTTTGAATTTTAACTATGTGTATTTATTTATCTATTTCGTATTGATTAAAATTTTATTCCTTTTTATTTTAAAGAAAAGAAAAATGTCATTTCAAACTAACCATCCATTTATAAATTTACATAAATAATAATTCTTGTATCCAAATTATTTTCTTAAGTTATTAGTTTGAATTTCAATTACAAATTAAATATTCAATTTCAACTCCAAAGTCAAGTTTAAATTTTTTCTTCAGCTTTGTATAGATTAAATTTTAAATATTTAATCACCAATTTCATTGTTATATCGGAAATTCAGTTTAAATTATCATTCAAATATTCAAAATTAATTAAATATTCACAATTTAAATTGTTCAAAATTTAGGATCGTTACAATCTCCCCTCCTTAAAAGAATTTCGTCCCGAAATTACAAGTAAGGAAAAATGATTGTTAAAATTTCACTAATATTTATATTTTACTCAATTTTATCAAGTTCAACACTTATTAAAGATGAATGAATATAGGATTCATTCTATTTGTTTTATCTCGCTAGCTTTGCTAATTAACTCTTTTGTCTATTATTTTCTACAATCAAGACACAAAAATCTTTACTAAAATTTTCAACTTACAACCCAAAATTTTAAATTTGAAACACTTTATATTAGAGATTTACATATTATAACTTTTCCAAAGCTGTGGACTTTCAAAACCCTTCAAAAATCCTCTTCCTTAATTCATTAGGTTGGAATTATGCGAATTCTAATTCTAGATAATTGATTTTCTATTAAAGTTCGAAAATACTTGCTAACTCGAAATTTAACAAGTCTACTGTCGTTCTTAAAGACATTAGGCATACGCTGGCCAGGCGCAAGTCTAACAATCTCCAAGTACTAAATATACTTGCTTCAATTCCCAGTGAAAATACTTTTAAAAATTCTTTTTAAAAATGGATATGGAAAGCACATTCCCCCATGGATCACAGTTTACTCGGCGGTTCCGCTACTATCCCAGTAGAGTCGCTTGTAACTGTGGATATCTCATCCCTTGAATTTCGCCATGGTTGTTGCCAAAGATCGCGGTTCACACGGCGGTTACGCTACTATCCCAGTAGAATCGCTCGTGACCGTAGGCATCTCGCCCCTCGAATTACGCTTTGGTTTGTAGATTGCAGTTTACACGGCGGTTACGCCACTATCCCAGTGGAATCGCTTGTAACTGTAGGCATCACGCCCCTCAAATTACGCTACCACCCGAGTGTAACTAGATCGCGGTATACTCGGCGGTTACGCCACTATCCCAGTGGAATCGCTTGTAACCATAGGCATCTCGCCCCTCGAATTACGCTAGCACACTATACCAGTCCAAAAGGACATTCCAACTAATGGAAATACAAAAGGTCATCCAACTAATGGAAATATAAATGGTCATCCAACTAATGGAAATATAAATGGTCATCCAACTAATGGAAATACTACGTAGCTACGATTTTTAAATGGATACTCATCTCGAGTTCCATCACCATCACACAGTCACACAGTATAAATGGAAGGTACCTTTCCATATCCTCAATTTTGGAAAACATAATATTATACATACATATATAATATTTCACTTCACACTTAGTACAACCCATGTACTTAAATAAGTTTTCCACAACAATTACTTTTCCAAACTAATTGGTTTTCGAATTTATCGTATTCACACATATACGTTATGAAAACCACAACATTTCATACCCATAACAAATAGAGGATTCACAATTTTCCATTTCATTATCCATTTAAAATTTTCCTCTAAGTCGATTTGGAATTTTAAGGTTATATCAAACCTAATACACATTCACAATCCAATTTATTATCGACTTCACACACTCGATTTGGATTTCACGCTACATCGTCAATTCTCAACACATAATTGATGTCTATCGATATATAACCTCTGAGCTCGTACGTCTCAGAGAAGGGTGTTAAGCTAAGAGAATAAATTCCCCGCCACCAACAGATATATATTTAATAGAAATCAACTGATATGTCGTCAATTCACGACGTTAGACATACAATCCAAATCATCCATTTAAAATTCAAAGTTCAACTTACTTTGTTTTGGGTGACAAAGTTAAACTCAATTTAGCTCAAATTTCAATCATTTGAAAATTTTCAAATTAAACTAATTGTTCAAATTTCCCAAAAATAATATCTTTACAAGATATATAATTTCACACTTAACCATTTGAAAACAAATTTCAAACCATTTCTTCACCTTTTAATCTTTGAAAACAAATTTCAAAGCGATTTCCTTAAACGGAAACATTTCCAAATTATCTATGAATATACGATTTTCAAATCGATTTCACCTATTCATTTTCAATTTATCTTTAAAAGATAAAATTTCAAACCATTCATTTCATATAGGAAAACATACCCATACTTATTCAATAATAAGTAATTTACAAATCCACTTATTTTCAACACTTTGAAAATATTCAATATACTTCAAACCAAAATCAAGTATATATTCATTCTTAAAAAAACCATTCTTTTAAACACATTTTATTTGAGTCAAAACGAATGTTGCGTAAAACATCGTTACGACGACTCAAAACCACTAGTATAAGGATTCAAATTTAAAAATAGATATGTAAATCCCAATACTAAACAAAATCATTTCCCTTTTGAAATTATTTACTATAACAACAAATGTTATAATCTACCATTTCCATTTTTCCACTCGAAAACGTCTATTTCAACAACAAGTGTTGAAATCTATGCTTTCGATTCTTAACACATTTCAAAATGAATTATCTTCATTTACATAATGTTTCTTCCCAAAAACATTCCCATTTAAGTTTTCAACTTCAACTCAATTCATGGTTTGAATTCCACATACACTTCAAAAATATTGGTTTTAAACCGATTTCAAATTCCCAATACTAAGTTTTCCACTCAACTTAATTCCATGCCCGTTCAAATTCAAATGCATCATTGAATCTATTTAAATCTATTTCGAATTTTCATTAGATTCATATCTCTTTTGATATTTTATTCACCGTTCAAAAACCATAGATATAATTCCTTTAATAAGTTACAACAATTTACTTATCAAAATAAGTCGTTTGCGGATTTTACAAACATCTCTAGAAATTCCATTTCTATTTATAAAACTTCGTTTTATAATCTCCTTTCTTAATTTGATTCAATTCAATTTATATAACTTAGTTATATACACCAAAAGTCCATATTATAAGTTAAATACTTATAATCCATTCATTTACTAAATCGTTCTTCACCACATTTGAAATCAATTTTCAAAAGAATTCAAAATTAAATTTCCAAGTTATAGTTCAATAATCCGCCTAGTTATAATCAAATTGACATATCATTTTATTTTCCAATTACTACTTTGGAGATATTCAAAATATTTGATTTAAGTCAATTTAAACCAATTCGTTAATTCACTTAACTCATATTTCAGTTTCCATAAATCTCAACAATTTGATAATGAGTTTCCGAACGATCGAAACTCAAGTCTAACGAGACCTCACCGAATATAAACTATCGCAATCCTAACTTTTAGAGAGGGGAATTTCCAAAAATAATTTTAATTTTCAAAATACCTCTTATTTAAAGAAAACAATTTTAACTCCTTTAGATTTGAAAACACTTTCTTTAAAGTGATTCTAGTAACTATTCATATTAAACGCCATAAACTAAGCTTTGTGTAAACCAAAGCTCTGATACCACTTTGTAACGACCCGCCGCTCTGACCGCCTCTAGTCGGTAATTAAACCAACTAGAAACGTTCAAAATGACGGATTGTTATTTAGTTTATAACATTTAAACAGAATCAGCTACAGAATCACAGAACAATAATATATTTTATAAACAAACTTTTCTTTTATATACAAATATCAGAGTTATACAATAAATTACATTTTATACAGCGGAAACAAATTTTATTAAGTACAAGAAAAATAATTTTCTGAAAAGCTTTAGTTGTGCTTTCCCCTCTCTCTCTAACTTCGCTGCGCGCAAAACTCCAAGCTGTGAAAATACTCGGTCTGACCCGAGCGTTAATTGCAAAACACAAAAACACTCGAGTCAGGATTAATCTTTATTCAAGTAAATAAATTTGAAATGAACTGAATAATATGGTTACAGATATGGTGAAACAGATAAATCAATTTAAAATCTATTAGGGATTTTTCATGTTAACAATTTCAAAAAAAAATTTTTTTTTCTATCAAACGTGTGTGGCTGCAGTACACACGTGTATTCATACCCATGTGCACTGCCTCGCCAACACACGTGCACGCATCAGACAACAATAGCAAGTGTGCAAGCATCAGGTTGCACAAGTACAAGAATACTCAATGGAGTCAACACAGCAGCACAGTGCAGTGAATAAGGGACAGGCATCAGTCAATATGCAGACCCAATGGCAAAATGCCACAGCAACCAGGAACAAACAGAAGTGAAGACAAGTGAAACAATGATCAAGCTTCAGGATGAACAAGTGCAGACAACAGGCTCGAATCAGTGCCAACAATGAAACAACATCAAAGTGTACATGAAGCAACACAGCAGCATGAATATAGATTCAAGCCAGTCCCAATAGTAACATAATATAGCATGAATCAAGTGAATGAAAACATAAATGCAATTCAAAGTGACAAAACTACAAGTACAGGGAACAACTAAATGAAGACAACATGAAGCAAGTGCAAATACAAACATACAGAAGCTCAAGTACACCAATGCACAATGGCAGTAAAACAACTCAAGAGACTCATGTAACAACATAGGTCAGACATATATAGATATGCAGTGACAAAGTGGATCAAGACGACAGACAGCATGAAGCACAATGTAACAAATAAATGAAACTGGATAGTGGTCAAAGTGGGCAAGGCATGAACACAGTGAAGAACTGCCCAATACAAACAACATGATTGGACACTAGCATGACCACTCAACATATATGCAGTTAGGAATGATGCAGACTAATGTCACTGACATGGATGCAACAGTTCAAGGCAAAAATAACTGGAGACTGCACATAAATGAAGGCCACACGAGCCCAATACAACCCAATTACTCAAATACACAACAGTATGTACATGTACATGAAGACAGTAAACATGCTGAAGTGCAACTACCCCAAATATGCTACAGTGAGCTATAGAATGAACATGCATGCAATGACAATGCTCAAGGTAAAATGTAGAGTCAGAGTCATGAATGCACAGGTATCAGACTGGCTTGCATATATATAATGAAGTGCTAATGAAAATCAAGATGATTCATGATATCTGATGGACACAGTCTTAATGCAAACAACCAAAGTACAATGTAACTCAATGATGCAGCATTTTTAACGCGAACCAGTATGCTATACTGTGAAGCCAAAGCTACAGAGGGGTCAATATGGCAAAATAGCAAGCATATGAACGAATCAAGTTCACAATTAAGATACATGAAATCAAAGTGTACAAGAGTGCATGTGCTAAACAATATAGGGCAGCAGCTTTATATGCAGACCAAAGGTCAAAATGTCACGGCAACTAGCAACAGACATGAAACAAATCATGTCGAAGATAATTCACAAAGTAAGCAAGTGCAGACAACAGGGAGCAACAGCACAATCCCGAAACACCCCAAATACATAGATCAACAGATTTTGGCAAACACCCAAATTCCAGAAAATTTTCCAATTCATATCCAATTCAAATCTAAAAATCATAATTTTCATTTTAAAAATCATGTTTACCCAGACCAATTCAGGTTATGTATTTGGATAAGAGAATTGTAATGATTGATTTTAACATATATATAAATTTTACTGCAAATTTTAATTTCCAGTTACTATATATATACATAAAACATGTTTACACTATTTTTAAATTCACGTTCAAGTTTAAACAAACTAAATTTGTTTTGGAACTAAGGTCTAACAAAGATCAAAGAGAAGATTTTGAATTTAGATAAAAAACTTAAACCTGAACTGAGAACAGAGATATTCGAGAACAACAGTCATGCATGCTTTCAAACAGATTCATATACATATGCAACACATTCAATATACATATGCAACACATTCATATACATAGCTAATACATATATATATATATATATTCATGCAAACATAAGCATTTCAGAAATCTATATAAGCAACAGATCGTTATTTCTCAAGATTTTTAAGTTGATGTTTACTCACTAGCATAATTATAGGAATGAATCAGGAATGAAAGTTTGTTTACTGGTTTTAAAACAAAGGGACTGCACTGTTTAAGCATGAGACAGCATTTTCAAACTTAAGTGAACATGCAAGATCAATCTTTCAACAGCAAGCATAACAGAAGTGCAAGCATAGGTGAATGTGCAGACAACATCAAGTATGCTTACAGAGATGTTTGCATGTTTGTTTATGGTTACAGAGATGCCCAAACAAACATGCACATGAAAATTTATAGGCAAACACAAATGGAATTGAAGACTGAAGCAACATGAGGCATGCAATACTCAAGACATATCTTTATTACAAGAACAATTTTGCACTTCAACTACTTAGTTAAACAAAATATTTTAGTAGCATCTGTACTTACCAATTTAATAACAAGAATAAACATAGCATCTGTTCTTATCAATTTTTTTTTTTAAAACAAGCAAAACATAGCATCAGTTCTTATCAAATTTTAAAACAAGCAAAATATAGCATCAGTTCTTATCAATTTAAAAAAAACAAATTTCAAACAACATCTGAAATCAAAGAAATTTGGAAGCATCTGTTCTCATCAATTTAAAATAAAACAAATTATCAGGTAGCATTTGTTCAAATCAATTTAAAAAAATTAAAACTGGGCAGCATCTGTTTTTATCAATTTAAAACAAAAATCAAATAGCATTTGTTTTTATAAATTTAAAAAGAACAAATTTTTGAAAGCGTCAATGGTTATCAGTTTAAAATTGGGTACCATCTGTTCTTAACAGTTTAACAATTCAAGCAAATCGAGCAAATGACAGCAAATAGCAACCGAAAATCCAGCATGCAGTAACCAATCTACCCATATCAGTTTCAAATTAAATTAGCCGAGCAAAAGATAACAAAATCACCCCAAAACATAGCATGCAACCAATATTCAATCCAAACAAATTTAAACACCTGAATTAAAAATTAATCATGAGCAGAAAACTCACATGCATTTCAAAACAGAGGGACAGTCAACATAAACAAGCATGCAAACACATTATCACTTAACAAAAACAATTTCAGGTACCAAAACATCACAACATATTATAGGCTTAAGTGATTGATTCACGGATAAACAAAGAAGGTTTGGGTTCAGAGGTTTCCATATAAATATTCATTAACAAAGCAAGATCCAACACATGCAGCAACACAAAGCAAGTCAAGATTTAATAGCCTCTATTCTCATCAGATTCTTAAAATGATAGCATCTGTTCTCAACAGTAAAAAAAATTTAAATTTATAGCATCTGTTCAAATCAGTTTTTAAGAAAAACAAATTTTCAAAACAACAATCTGAAATCAAACATTTGGAAGCACCTGTTCTCATCAGGTTATTCATAGCATTTGTTTTTATCAGTTTAAATTAAAATTTAAACAGTGTCTGTTCTTACCAATTTAAAACAAATATCAAATAGCATTTATTCTTATTAGTTTAAAATCAAAAATTGAGTAGAATCTGATCTTAACAGTACAAAAACACAACATCAGAGCAAGTGATAACGAATAGCAACCAACAATCCAACATGCAGTGAGTTATCTGTTCCTATTAGTTTAAAATTCAAATTTAACCGAGCAACTGAAAACCACAAACCACCAAAACAAAGCATGCAATCAAGTACTTATTGGTTCAACAGTTTAGATTAATTTATCCGAGCAACTGATAATGCATAACCCACAATTCCTAGCATGCAACCAAGGAATTCACTTCAAACAAATCTAAAAACTTGCATGAAGATTAATCGTGAGGAGAAACTCACCTTATCACGAATTGGAGCAGCCGCGAGCTACTGAAGACGAACGATTTGAAGTCAAAGCCGAAAGACGAGCCACCGTATATCATTTCCTCGCTTGATTTTTAGATTTAGGTTTCTTTTTCTTTCTTTTTTTTTTCGATCTGCTGAAATGATGAAGGGGGTATCGGCCGCCATTTTTTTACGTTATTTAGTTTAGGGTTTTCGAAATGAAGGAAAAGGGATGGGGTCTTGGATTAATACGGCAACCAAACAAGGAAACACTATGGGCCGAGATTAAATTTAAAGCCCATAATTCCTTAAACAAATTTTCTTTTATTTTTCTTCATTTTCAATTCCAATTGGTTTTGTTATTACTTTGCTTGTTTTGTTTTGTTTAAATTATGTTATTGAAATTTCTCCAATGTAGTTACATAATATTTTTCAAAGTTTATAAATATGTTGTTTGAATTTTAACTATGTGTATTTATTTATCTATTTCGTATTGATTAAAATTTTATTCCTTTTTATTTTAAAGAAAAGAAAAATGTCATTTCAAACTAACCATCCATTTATAAATTTACATAAATAATAATTCTTGTATCCAAATTATTTTCTTAAGTTATTAGTTTGAATTTCAATTACAAATTAAATATTCAATTTCAACTCCAAAGTCAAGTTTAAATTTTTTCTTCAGCTTTGTATAGATTAAATTTTAAATATTTAATCACCAATTTCATTGTTATATCGGAAATTCAGTTTAAATTATCATTCAAATATTCAAAATTAATTAAATATTCACAATTTAAATTGTTCAAAATTTAGGATCGTTACAGTAGGTGTGGTTCGTATGAGTGGTTAGTAATGCCATTCGGATTACCGAATGCAGCTTCTTTCTTCGTGGATTTGATGAACCGAGTTTTCCAAGAGTACTTGGATAGGTTTGTGTTGGTATTCATAGATGACATTCTAGTATATTCTAAGGACGAAAGAGAGCATGAAGATCATCTTAGAGTAGTGCTTGAGACGTTGAGGCAGCATCAGCTAAAAGCAAAGTTTTTCGAATGTCATTTATAAAAGAAAGAGGTTAAGTTTCTTGGTCACGTGGTTTCAGAGAGAGGCTTGTCAGTTGTTCCAGATAAGATTGAAGCTACTAATAACTGAAGAGACCAGAGACGGTGTTTGAGATTGGAAGTTTTCTTGGACTTGCCAGCTATTACCGGAGATTCATTAAGGATTTCTTGCGGATAGCAACACCTTTGACTAAGTTAACCAGGAATGATGTGAAGTTTGTCTGGTACGACAAATGTGAGGAAGCATTCCTTAAGTTAAAGCATTTGTTGACCAACGCACCTGTATTGGTAGTTCCGGATGGAAACCAAGGGTTTGTGGTGTATAAAGATGCATGCGAAACTGGATTAGGAGCTGTGTTGATGCAGAAGGGTAATGTAATGACCCACTATTTTGCACCATTCAAATTCGACAATAAAACCAAAATATGTCAAACTTGAATAGCTCAAAATAATAGATTGTAAAAAAATTGGAGCAAATAAAATCAATCACAGAATCACAGACATAGAATATCAGAATACTCGCGGCGGAAATAAAATCACCATAGTGGTTCATGAAGCCACTACAAACTCAGTCTCAAACAAGTACAAAATACATAGTCTGAAAAACAAATACAGTTCTGAAAAAAATACAATAGAAATCCCAAATACGTATGTAACAACCCGTGATTTGCATTACCGAATTTTTTTTAGGATTTAATATAAATGGAGCAAATGGATTTTTGGGATAAGGATAATTTATATAAAAATATGGACATTTAAAATAAATGGGCTTTTTAAAATGAGGCGAAGTATTATTTTGGAAC
This sequence comes from Allium cepa, assembly GCA_030765085.1. Taxonomy (NCBI): domain Eukaryota; kingdom Viridiplantae; phylum Streptophyta; class Magnoliopsida; order Asparagales; family Amaryllidaceae; genus Allium; species Allium cepa. The sequence goes on from CM060932.1 coordinate 175,702,254, forward strand.
AATTAAAAGTTAGTGGGAAATTTAAGAAGGGGATTTGGTTAAGTATGGGTTTTCATGGCTATGTTAACACTTAAACAATTTTTTATACATGTTTAGAGCCACTCTCTCTTAAGAGGTCCATTAGCCAAACCCAAACCCACTTACCATTCTATAAATCATCTCAAACTCCTAACCCTCATTCATTCCAACCCTAATCAAAAAAAAATTCCTAAAACCCTAAACCTAAAAATGGCCTCCATGCTTAGGAAAGCTCCATCCTCTCTTATATTGGCTTAAGCTAGTTAAAGTAAGGGAAGGTAATGCAAAAACCCTCTTGTAATCCATTTCTAACTCTCCTTAATTTCTGGAAATCATTTTGTAACTCTTGGTTTTATGTGTTTTGGTATTTTTCTAGCTCCTTAATCATCATCTCTTAGCTTTGGTTAGTGCCATATAGGTGTTTGTTCTTTTGCTTGAGAGGAATACTAGGTAAACCCTCTCCTAATCTATGTATAAGCATCTCTTAATTTCTGAAATTATTTTGTAATACTCCTTTTTTTGTGCATTTAGATGTGATAATCTTTGATCTTCTTTTCATTGCTTGGAAAAGAGGTAATATATGCTAGCTGAAATTATAACTAGTGTATTACTGTTAGTAAATTGGGCATATCTCATTCATCTTAAATCGGAATTAAGATTTTCTTAATGTTATGGAAAGCTTATTCTGCAACCTATAACTTTTATGTTTTGTGCTTTGCCTAATTTTGGGGTTTGAATGGTCGAAATCACGTATGTCAGCGTTGCTGACCTGACAACAAACTACAGGGTTGATAAAATAAAAACCTGAAATTGATTTGACCATAAGTTACTCGTTTCTTATCCAAATCTAATAATTTTGGATGTTCTGCAAAGCATAGATATAGGGCTAAAAGTTTCATGTTTTGAGTTTCATAAAATTTTGAAGTTATTTTGGTCAAAACTGTGCATTCTTACTACTGTCCCGAGAGCACAACGACGGTGATATACAATTTAGATTTGAGAATTGTTTTAGTCATAAAATTTTCATCCCCGATCGGAATTTGACGATCTTGGTCATTCTGGAAAGCTTAGAAACTAAGCTACAACTTTTATTCTTATTCATTTTGTCGGAACTGGAAGTCTACTATGCCAAAATTGTGGTTTTTTATCTCTGGTCTATTAGTGCAAAGCTACAGGCCTTAGTCTCTTTTCTCCCGTTGTTTTCAGTACAGAACCCCGACTTTGCGACGCCATCCCGGGCTCGTCCTTTGTCGGATTTCAACGATTTTGGTCTCATTGGAAAGCTGGAGTTCCGAACACCATCTCTAAAAAGTTTGATTAGTATCCAAGTTCATTTGACTCTTCGAAATTGATGTCGAAGAGGGACCCGGATCTCAGCCTGAAACAGTGTATTCGCTGTTTCCGGGTCCGACTTTGGAGCGTCGCTGAGACTTCGTTTCAAGTGGGAATTGAGTAATTCTTTTTGTGTTCGGAAGTAGGAATATTGGACTACGTTCCTAATAATTTTCATGCCATTTGGATTCAGTTTGCTGGTCCGAATAATTTTCCGAACTTGGGTTCGCATCAGTTTTGGACTATTTTCCAACACTCAGAATATTTTCAGTGGTTTTCTGGTTTTATCGATTTCTTTGAGATTTGTCTCTGGATTTCGTACACGGGCCTTATAAAAAAGTTTTAAAAGGATTTTTCACTCCGAAATGGCTTTTGAAATTATTATATAATATTATTTTTAGTTATTAAATTAATTACTCCATAATAGGAGAGTTTTCAAAGGTCGTTTTAAAGTGATTTCAAACCAATTATAAATCTGTTTTCCGTAATTATTTTCTATAATAAAATCCCACACTCACAATTTAGCACTTCGAGCGAAGTGGAAAGGTGCTTAAATGTTTGGGAAAAACTCCGGCCTATGAAACCGTGTGTATTTCCTTTCCGGTTAATCCCAGACCTATTCGATTGATCGTTTTGGCCTTTCGGCCTAGTTTACCGATGACATGAGGTAAACTTTTTACTGCTTTGAGTGTGGAAGCTTACTGTTGGTTAGTAAACCGTTTAGTGCGAACGTGGGGTATGAGACTCACGTTAACACTTTACGGGTTCCTTGCTAAAAGTTCGTGACACATTCCTTTTATTACCTTTGGGATAGTGACTTCGGACTGTCTCCCTTGGAGGTATCGTTTTGGCATCTCTACTTAGATGGTCGTTATACATCTCTACTTAGATGTATCATTTTTTGGCATCTCTACATAGATGGCCGTTATACATCTCTACTTAGATGTATCGTTTTTGGCATCTCTACATAGATGGCTGTTATACATCTCTACATAGATGTATCGTTTTTGGCATCTCTACTTAGATGGCCTGTTATACATCTTTACTTAGATGTATCGTTTTTGACATCTCTACTTAGATGTTTATGTTTTGGCATTTGTGCTTACGTTATGCCGATGATATGAGGCTTATTATACATCTCTACTTAGATGTTTTGTTTTGACATTTGTGCTTACGTTATGCCGATGATATGAGGCTTATTATACATTTCTACTTAGATGTTTTGTTTTGACATTCGTGACTATGTTATGTCAATGATACAAGGCTTGCTATACATCTCTAATTAGATGTTTATTTCTTCTCTATGTGAGAGTTTGTGGTCTATAGTACTATGTATATATCGCCTCATTATCTATCATGTTTATCTCAGTTTATTAACTGATTGTTTAGCTAGCCCGACCCGAGTGTTTTTCGCTCGGGTCAGACCGAGTTGTTTCAGGTTAGGCCTCTGGACTTAGCTTTCTGTGCTTCCGCTTGGACATTATCTGCTATGCTGATAGATAGCTCTTTATATTTTTCCACTATGTTGATACTCTGATTATTCAGTCTCTTATGTACATATTTTTGACTTACATGTGTGAGCGGTGGCTTTGTACCCACCTTTTTGATATTTGGATCTGTATTGACGATATATTGTACCTATGTTCTGTGACTGTTATGTGACTGTTCTGTGATGATGATGTTATCATTTAGTATTATGTTTGTTCTGAACCTATTTTCCTTAGCCATTGTAATTTCGTTATAAATATCTATTGGATATGTCGAACCACTTGAAAAAAAAAGCGATACCACATTTCGACGTATTCAGTAGGTAGTTATAGCTTGATTACATATGGTCGCTTCCATTATACTCTATTCTCCGTTCCAGCAGACGGTATTACTCCGTAATACTCTTTGTTAGAATGGGTCTCGGAGTGGGGCGTTACATCTTGGTATCAGAGCTAAGGTTCAGAATTAAGCATAACAAACACAGAACAGACACGTAGTACAATACGTTATAATACGATCCAAATTGAACATATCCACCTTTAGATAAATAAGTGAGGAATATGTGTAGGAATCTATTATATTCCGTAATATTCCTTAATGAATTTTCTATCTTTGAATCGTGCTTAACTAAACCTTACCTTATCTTTCAGTATGGTTGGGAGAGGGAGGAACCTCCGTTCTGCTGATGCTGGACAGTCCAGCAACCCTCACCCAGAGGGCGTACACATGACCACGGACCAAATCATGGAGCTGGTTCGTAACTCTCAGTCGCACTCTCAGTCTCCTGCACCAGTTTCTGATGCACCGCCCAAGTCTGCTTTTGTGCGTATATGCAGCGACTTTATTCATCTCGGAGGGAAGTCGTTCAGTGGCTCCGAGACTATTCTGGAGGTCCAAGCTTGGATCAGAGTTTGCGAGCGTAATTTTACTTGCATGGCTATCCCTGACCAAGACAGAGTTCTTGTTGCTTCTAGCCATCTTGAGGGTCGTGCCTTGGATTGGTACGAGCTGCTTGTCTCCGAGACCGATGAGGCCTCACTCACTTGGGACTAGTTCCGAGAGCGCTTCTTACTCAAGTTTGTCCCCGAGTCCGAGAAGATAGCCCTTACACGCCGCTTTATTGACCTTAAGCAAGGGAAGACCTCTGTTGCTGGCTATTCATCATCTTTCGAGGCCCTGTCCAAGTATGGCCTCGAGTTCATTAGCTCTCCTTATAAGAAGAATCTCAAGTTTGTAGAAGGCCTGAAGAAATATTTGAAGAAACAGCTTATGCTCCAGCTTAAGCTCCCTTTTGATGAGCTAGGTGACGTAGCGCTTCACCTTAAAGCGGTTGAGCGTGAGAGAGACAATGATGGAGATGGTGAGGGTTCCAAAAATCCCAATCAGAAGCGGGACCCATTTCAGAAGTCCAAGTCTTGGCATAAGAAGAAGAAAACAGGCAGCTCTACCTCTCAGACTCAGCCTCAGTCTATTGCTCAGCTTAGTGGAACACCTTCCATTCGGAAGTGTTTCAACTGTGGATCTACCGATTATATGTTTAAAAAGTGTCCCAAGCCTCTTTTCTGCCGCTATTGTAAGAAGGAGGGTCATCTTATTGCCACTTGTCCTACTGCACCTCCTAGATCTGGCAAGCTTAATGCTGCCAAGGCTCCTACATCTTCAGCTCAGCCTCGAGGATTGTGAATCCCATCGGCGGATCCACGACCCTTAGCCTGCTTTGTGAGGATATAGATATTGATCTTTGTGGATTTTCTTTCCGTGCGAATCTGCACGTTATGGAGTATTTGGGCTTTGACATGATTCTTGGTATGGATTGGCTCGCTCAGTACGACACCAAAATCATTTGTTCGGAGTGGATATTATTTCTTCGTTATCCTGACTCGTCCGCTCCATTAGCTATTGCTCTTCAGGATGTTGGGATTTCTGATATTACTTTATTTGCTCTTGATTCACGAGATGAGGATGTGGACATATCTCGTATTCCTGTTGTTCGGGATTTCCCCGATATATTCGAGCCAGTATCAGGCCTACCGCCAAAGCGGGCCATTGAGTTCCGCATTGATCTCATTCCAGGCTCCTACCCAGTTGGGCGTCCTCCCACGAGGATGTCTACTAAAGAGAATGAGGAACTCAGGAAGCAGTTAGTAGAGCTTGATGTGAAGCAGTTCATTCGGTCCAGTTCTTCGCCATGTGGTGCTGCTGTGGTCTTCGTTAAGAAGCCCGATGGCTCTCTTAGGCTTTGCATTGACTATCGCAAGCTTAATGAGTTGACCATCAGAAATCGTTATCCATTGCCACGGATAGACGATATGTTTGATTAGTTGAGCGGTGCGAAGGTCTTTTCCCAGCTCGACCTTGCCACCGGATTTCATCAGCTCCGAGTTGCGAAAGATAGCATTCCTCTTACCGCTTTTTGCACTCGTTATGGTTCTTTTGAGTGGCTGGTCATGCCATTCGGCTTGACGAACGCACCGGCTTTCTTCGTCGATCTTATGAATCGAGTATTCCGGGAATACATCGATAGATTCGTTCTAGTTTTCATTGACTATATTCTTATTTATTCTAGATCCGAGGCAGAGCATGCTCATCATTTGCAGATCGTCTTGGATACTCTTCGTCAGCATCAGCTTAAGGCCAAGCTCTCCAAGTGCCATTTTTAGGAGAGCAAGGTCAAGTTCTTGGGCCATATTGTATCATCTGAGGGTATTTCTGTCGATCCTTCCAAGATCGAAGCTACTCAGAATTGGAAGCAGCCCGAGAACGTTCATGATATTCGCAGCTTCCTTAGTCTGGCGGGTTATTACCGTCGGTTTATCAAGGATTTCTCTCGAGTTGCACTTCCCCTTACGACGCTGACTCGTAAGGGTGTTCGCTTTATTTGGTCTGATAAGTGTGAAGCTTCCTTTCAGCGATTGAAGGATCTTCTCACTCATGCTCCTATTCTGGTGGTTACAGAGAGTAACCATTATCTTGTTGTATACATCGATGCTTGTGGTAGCGGGCTCGGTGCCGTGCTTATGCAGAAGGATCGGGTAGTTGCTTATGCTTCCAGGAAACTGCGTCCGAATGAGGTTCGCTATCCTACTCATGATCTTGAGTCAGCAGCTGTCGTCTTTGCCTTGAAGACGTGGCGTCACTTTCTATTAGGCAAACGCTTAATTCTTTACACCGATCACAAGTCGCTGAAGTATCTATTCAGTCAGAGGGATCTCAATATGAGGCAGCAGCGATGGCTTGAGTTTGTCGCCTCATATGATTTAGATATTCAGTATACTCATGGCAAGGGTAATCGAGTTGCAGATACGCTCAGTCGCAAGCACTCAGTGGTAGTTTCTATGATGATTGGCGAGTGGGATATTCTTGAGACCCTATCTTTGTGTGATATTAGAGATCGAGCTCCAGCTTCTGATTCTCCAGTCTTATTATTCAGCTTGGAAGCTCGTCCTATCTTATTGGATCGCATTGCCCATGCTCAGCGGCAGGATCCAGACTTATTGCATCTTATTCATCTTCTCGAGTCGGGATCCAGTGATGAGACATTGCTGGATTATTCTCTTGATTTTCATCAGTGTCTTCGTTGGAATAACCATATTGTTGTACCATCTGATTTATCACTTAGGCGTGACATTCTGGACGAGTGCCATCGCACTAAGTACACTATACATCCCGGTTCGAGTAAGATGTATGCCAATATGTGCCGACTATATTATTAGGAGGGTTTGAAGAGAGATGTTGCAAGTTATGTGAGTGGTTGCATGACTTGTCAACAGATCAAGGCCGAGCATCAGCGTCCATCTGGTCTTCTTCAGCCTCTAGAGATTCCATTATGGAAATGAGATCAGATATCCATGGATTTCATTGACGGTCTTCCTCGATCGAGGTCAGGCCATACTTCTATATGGGTTATTGTTGATCGCTTGACCAAATCGGCTCATTTCATTCCGATTAACTCCACTCGGACTGCACCTCTGTTGGCCAAGCTCTATGTGAAGGAAGTCGTACGACTTCATGGCATTCCTAGCTCTATCGTTTGTGATCGAGACACCAATTTCACTAGTCACTTCTGGAAGTGCCTACAGTCAGCTTTGGGCACAAAGCTAAATCTCTCTACTGCTTATCACCCTCAGACTGACGGTCAGACTGAGAGGGTGAATCGTGTTTTGGAGGATCTTTTGCGCTGTTGTATTCTGGATTTCGGGGGTAGTTGGAGGATCACTTACCTCTCGTAGAGTTCTCCTACAACAACAGTTATCAGTCTAGTATTGGCATGGCACCTTTCGAGGCTCTATACGGAAGGCCATGTCGCTCTCCTGCTTGTTGGTTAGAATCTGGCGAGAAGCTCATTCTTGGTCCAGATTGAGTTCGGGAATCTTCTGAAAAGATTGTTCTTATCCGTCAGAGAATGAGAGAGGCACAGGACCGCCAGAAATCCTACGCGGACAACCGTAGGAAGCCTCTTGAGTTCTCCATTGGTGATTTTGTCTTCATTCAGATTTCTCCCATGAAGGGGGTTGTGCGTTTCAACTCTACAGGGAAATTGGCTCCTCGCTATGTTGGACCATTTCCTATCATGGAACGCATCGGCGCCGTTGCTTATCGTGTGGCTCTACCTGCTCACTTTTCTAGAATGCATGACGTGTTCCATGTGTCTCAGCTTCGCAAGTGTATGTGAGATCCTGATTCTATTATTGAGCCACGTATCGTGTCTGATTTAGAGATCTCACCTGATCTATCATTGGAGCAACAACCTCTTCGTGTTCTTGATTCGGAGGTCAGACGCCTTCGCAACAAAGAGGTTCAGCTTGTGAAAATTCAATGCTCACCGAATCCTAAGGACTGCACTTGGGAGACCAGAGAAATTATCGAGCGTTCTTATCCTGGCTTTCTTCCATCTTCTAGTATGGGTGAGAATCTCTATTTGATCTTCTATCATTTCTTTTATGGATTAGACGTTATAGACGACGTCCATCTTAAGGAATTGCGGGGATGCAATTTTCTTAAGGGGGGAGTCTGTAACAACCCGGGATTTGCATTACCGATTTTTTTTTTAGGATTTTATTTAAATGGAGCAAATGGATTTTTGGGATAAGGATAATTTATTTAAAAATATGGACATTATAAATAAATGGGTTTTTAAAAATGAGGCTAAGTATTATTTTGGAACAATTAAAAGTTAATGGGAAATTTAAGAAGGGGATTTGGTTAAGTATGGGTTTTCATGGCTATGTTAACACTTAAACAATTTTTTATACATGTTTAGAGCCACTCTCTCTTAAGGGGTCCATTAGCCAAACCCAAACCCACTTACCATTCTATAAATCATCTCAAACTCCTAACCCTCATTCATTCCAACCCTAATCAAAAAAAAAATTCCTAAAACCCTAAACCTAAAAATGGCCTCCATGCTTAGGAAAGCTCCATCCTCTCTTATATTGGCTTAAGCTAGTTAAAGTAAGGGAAGGTAATGCAAAAACCCTCTTGTAATCCATTTTTAACTCTCCTTAATTTCTGGAAATCATGTTGTAACTCTTGGTTTTATGTGTTTTGGTATTTTTCTAGCTCCTTGATCATCATCTCTTAGCTTTCGTTAGTGCCATATAGGTGTTTGTTCTTTTACTTGAGAGGAATACTAGGTAAACCCTCTCCTAATCTATGTATAAGCATCTCTTAATTTCTGAAATTATTTTGTAATTCTCTTTTTTTTGTGCATTTAAATTGTGAAACTCTTTGATCTTCTTTTCATTGCTTGGAAAAGAGGTAATATATGCTAGCTGAAATTATAATTAGTGTATTGCTGTTAGTAAATTAGGCATACCTCATTCATCTTAAATCGGAATTAATATTTTCTTGATGTTCTTGGAAGATTATTCTGTAACCTATAACTTTTATGTTTTGTGCTTTTCCTAATTTTGAGGTTTGAATGGTCTAAATCACGTTTGTTTGTCCCTGACCGGACAACAAACTACAGGGTTGATAAAATAAAAACCTGAAATTGATTTGGCCATAAGTTACTCGTTTCTTGTCCAAATCTAATAATTTTGGATGTTCTGGAAAGTTTAGATATAGAGATAAAAGTTTCATGTTTTGAGTTTCATGAAATTTTGAAGTTATTTTGGTCAAAACTGTGCATTCTTACTACTGTCCCGAGAGCACAACGACAGTGATATACAATTTAGATTTGAGAATTGTTTTAGTCATAAAATTTTCATCCCCGATCGGAATTTGACGATCTTGGTCATTCCGGAAAGCTTAGAAACTAAGCTAGAACTTTTATTTTATTCATTTTGTCGAAACTGAAAGTCTACTATGCCAAAATTGTGGTTTTTCATCTCTGGTCTGTTAGTGCATAGCTATAGGCCTTAGTCTCTTTTCTCCCGTTGTTTTCAGTACAGAACCCTGACTCTGCGACGCCATCCCGGGCTCGTCCTTTGTCGGATTTCATCGATTTTGGTCTCATTGGAAAGCTGGAGTTCCAAACTCCATCTCTAGAATATTTGATTAGTATCCAAGTTCATTTGACTCTTCGAAATTGCTGTCGAAGAGGGACCCGGATCTCAACCTGAAACAGTGTATTCACTGTTTCCGGGTCCGACTTTGGAGCGTCGCTGTGACTTCGTTTCAAGTCAGAATTGAGTAATTCTTGTTGTGTTCTGAAGTAGGAATGTCGGACTATGTTCCTACCAATTTTCATGCCATTCGGATTCTGTTTTCTGGTCCGAATAATTTTCCGAACTTGGATTCGCGTCAGTTTTGGACTATTTTCCAACACTTAGAATGTTTTCAGTGATTTTCTGGTTTTATCGATTTCTTTGAGATTTGTCTCTGGATTTCGTACACGGGCCTTATAAAAAGGTTTTAAAAGGATTTTTCACTCCGAAATGGCTTTCAAAATTATTATATAATATTATTTTTAATTATTAAATTAATTACTCCATAATAGGAGAGTTTTCAAAGGCCGTTTTAAAGTGATTTCAAACCAATTATAAATCCGTTTTCCGTAATTATTTTCTATAATAAAATCCCGCACTCACAATTTAGCACTTCGAGCGAAGTATAAAGGTGCTTAAAAGTTTGGGAAAAAGTCCGGCCTATGAAACCGTGTGTATTTCCTTTCCGATTAATCCCAGACCTATTCGATTGATCGTTTTAGCCTTTCGGTCTAGTTTACCGATGACATGAGGTAAACTTTTACTGCTTTGAGTGTGGAAGCTTACTATTGGTTAGTAAACCGTTTAGTGCGAACGTGGGGTATGGGACTCACGTTAACACTTTACGGGTTCCTTGCTAAAAGTTCGTGACACATTCCTTTTATTACCTTTGGGATAGTGACTTCGGACTGTCTCCCTTGGAGGTATCGTTTTGGCATCTCTACTTAGATGGCCATTATACATCTCTACTTAGATGTATCGTTTTTTGGCATCTCTACATAGATGGCCGTTATACCTCTCTACTTAGATGTATCGTTTTTGGCATCTCTACATAGATGGCTGTTATACATCTCTACATAGATGTATCGTTTTTGGCATCTCTACTTAGATGGCCTGTTATACATCTCTACTTAGATGTATCATTTTTGACATCTCTACTTAGATGTTTATGTTTTGGCATTTGTGCTTACGTTATGCCGATGATATGAGGCTTATTATACATCTCTACTTAGATGTTTTGTTTTGACATATCTACTTAGATGTTTATTTCTTCTCTATGTGAGAGTTTGTGGTCTATAGTACTATGTTATATATCGCCTCATTATCTATCATGTTTATCTCAGTTTATTAACTGATTGTTTAGCTAGCCTGATCCGAGTGTTTTTCGCTCGGGTCAGACCGAGCTGTTTCAGGTTAGGCCTTTGGACTTAGCTTTCTGTGCTTCCGCTTGGACATTATCTGCTATGCTGATAGATAGCTCTTTATATTTGTCCACTATTTTGATACTCTGATTATTTAGTCTCTTATGTACATATTTTTGACTCACATGTGTGAACGGTGGCTTTGTACCCACCTTTTTGATATTTGGATCTGTATTGATGATATATTGTACCTATGCTCTGTGACTGTTATGCGACTGTTCTGTGATGATGATGTTATCATTTAGTATTATGTTTGTTTTGAACCTATTTTCCTTAGCCATTGTAATTTCGTTATAAATATCTATTGGATATGTTGAACCACTTGAAAAAAAAGCGATACCACGTTTTGACGTATTCAGTAGATAGTTATAGCTTGATTACATATGGTCGCTTCCATTATACTCTATTCTCCGTTCCAGCAGACGGTATTACTCCGTAATACTCCTTGTTAGAATGGGTCTCGGAGTGGGGCGTTACAACATAAGTCTCTAATACATCAGCTGAAATAGAATGACTGATGTAAAATAGATAAACTAGATAAGTAGATAAACTCCAGAAATCTCTAGCTTCCAGACGATAGATCCAAGCTGCGATACTCTGGCTGACCCAAGCATAAGAAAATAAACACAAACACTCGAGTCCGGACATACATACTTATACAATGTAAACCAACTCAAATGAACTGTAATAAAATGTACAAGTAACTTAAAGGATGCTTGGGACCGCCCATCCTTTAAGGATCCGTTAAACTATTTACTATGTAGTAATATACGCAATTATAATAATGTCTAAAAGTAAAATAAAGTTACTTTAAAATAGCGTTAAGGAGTTACTCAATATCCCCTTTAACACATAATAGTGCCAATTGTCTATACAGTACCGTAATACCTCCTGATCGGGAGACAACCAGAGGATACTTCATAGGTACGACACAAACCAAACTCGTACAAGGCGTGCTAGGGTAGGTAACACAGCACAATGAGGCAATTCCAGGGTATATATACCAATTACGCATCCGGGCTGGTGGTAACGCATAGCCGCAGGTACCGCCCGCCTCGAGCCACACTCCCAAAAATCAAAGGTGCGCACTATATCAATCATAAAGTAATAGAATGACATATGAACAAGTGTATCCGATCAGAGGAGCTACCTCATTGGTCCGAGAATGGCTCTTGTTTTGGCCACCTTATGCCAACTCACGGAAGTCGAGTCCACGTATATACCTTTAAAGAACGTCGCCACCATCCTACTATATTCTGGAATCTCCACCGCGTATATGGTTGTCAAAGTGATTTTCGGTATCGACAGAGAGTATGTCCATATCCGATCCCGGTCTCTTTGTCAACCAATCGTTATAATAACCCATGGTTATAAATTTCAAAAAATGGTTTATATTTCCCTTCAAAAACATAATCATTTAAACCATTTAAATTCAATATCAAATAATATTCACTTCAAAGTTGTAACATTTCTAAGTTCGTTCATTCAATTATAAAATTTCCAAAACATAGTAAATTTCAGCCATAACAGCACTTATAAAATGTTACGGTAGATATAGCAATATTTCAAAAACATTATTAAATTCATAGACAGCAGCACTTATAAAGTGCTACGGTAGGTATTAGTTATTTCAAAACTGCTCAATTTCAAAACAGCAGCACTTACAAAGTGTTACAGTAAGTATTAGTAATTTAAAACAGTTCAGTTTCATTTCAGCAACAACAGCACTTACCAAGTGCTACAGTAGCTATTTAGTTATCCAAAACAGTTTACTTTCAGCAACAACAGCACTTACAAAGTGCTGTAGTAACTATTTAGTTATTTCAAAATATAGTTTAGTTTCTGCAACAACAACACTTACAGAGTGCTGCAGTAGCTATTTATTATTCCAGAACTTAATTTATTTTCAGAATGATAGCACTTAACAAATGCTGTCTTAAAACTACAGCATTTGTGAAGCGCTACCAATACTAATTGCAGATTTAATATAAAATTTCAGAAACATTAAAACTTCAATTTTTGCCATTTTAACTTTTAAAATCATATTTTTCGCTTCGAAAATATTCATTTGGATATCATTTAACTTATGGTTCAACACCTTTAATAAATAAATAACCAATTTAAACAATAATTCACTTATTAAATCAAAAGTAAACTATCTTCCCAACTTTTATTTTTAACAGTTAACTTAATACTTTATTATCAAATACCCATTTCATAAATAAAAATTAAATTAAACTAATTTACTTAACTTAAAAATTTCCATTAAAACCAAATTTCCAATTTATAAGTTAAGACATATTTTTAAAATACACTTTTCCATTTAATTCTTTGTACATTTTAACTTATAGAAAAATCACTATAAATTCATTTAAATTATTTAAATCCAATTTAAGTTAAATTGTCATATTTCTACATTTAAAAATACCTATAATTTTAGAAAATACATATAATTAACCATGAGTTCGTATAATATTTTCTAACTTAGGTCAAGTGATATGGATAATATATCATTTCAATCTGTAATTTAAAAAGAAAAATCCAAGTTCTATCATTTCAAACCCGCAATCGCAAGTAAATCAGATACAACAAAAATCACTCGAGCCTATCATTTCAGCCCATTATGATTTTTCCTTATTCTAAAGTCCGTTCGGGTATGTATCATTTCAACCCATAGTGATAAGGGAACTTGCAATTGTGAGATACAGAAAATAAAATAACAGCATAGCATAAAATATTATAACAGATGATGTAACAGGTATAAAATCAGATTATACATCATATAAACAGATCATAGGCATATATAAACATATATCAACATATCAAATTCATTACTACATATCCACTCGTCATCGTTTCACAAACATATAAGTACGAAAAGTCTAGAGTGAATAACTCACCTTTTTGAAGCTAGAGATTACGAAGTAAAGGCACACAACAAACACAGAAAGGCACGACAAGCACGCACTAGATTCGAGAAAAAGTAACACCCAAATTCAAATCTTGTAATCAAATAAATAAAACAAATATAAGTATACGTCTCAACAAAACAAAATAAATTAAAATAATGAATAAAACATGAATCAAAGTGAAACAAAATTGGATTGAATCATCAAGTAGGCTCGGCCACTTCACCTATAGGCTCAACCATCACCATATTTTGCTCGGCCATGATGTCTAAAGGCAAGATAGGCTCGATCATGGATCAAGTACACACGGTAGGGCTTGAGGAAGTGGAAAAATGGTAGGTTACAACCGTGGAATTCAAAGGTCAAAGCCAAAGAGGGGTTTGGTTCACACATAGGCTCGGCCCTATGGTCTAAATGGCTCGGCCTAAGGCTAGACTTAGGTCAAATGCATCTCAAGGCACAACTTGACAAGGTTTAGGTCACGACATGTCAAAATAAAGTGGAGTTTTAGGGTGTGGCCGTGGAAAATGGAAGAGGTGGTGAAATAATGGGAGACTTATGATGGTTTTGGTCAAGTTTTGGTGGTGGATATAGATCTAAGGGTCGTGGCCATGAGTGGAGGAGGTGATGGTCGGTCATGGAGGAGGTGGAGAGGGAATGAGGTCGGAAATATGGTGGAGGCTGAGCACTTGATGAAGAAAGAAAAAAGAAAATAAAAGAAAAAGGAAAAAGAAAAAGGAAGAGAAGCCATTGAAAACTTACTGTATTTTCTCTCTTGATGCAAATGAAAATGAGATGTGAGAAAATGTTTTTGTTCATGAATTTATCCAAGTAAGAGGCAGTTAGGGTTTGGAAATACATGGCCAAAAATCATGAAAGGCTATGGTAGGTACTAAAGAGGCCACACATATAAAAAGGCAAGCATTTAAAACAATGTAACCTATGTCTCCTTGATTTTCTCAAGCCATTTACAAAAAGATATAAACAAGTAACATCCAATAAACAAAATAAAGTCTAGATAAAACAAAATAGAAAAACAAAATAAAGAGATGGACATAGGAAAAATATAAAATAAAATACAGAAATTAATTGCGTGCAAAACACTGTATTTTATCCAATTTTAAAAGTATAAATCAGAAATTAATGAAACGAAAAGCAAATCAGAATCTTATCCATCTTCAAATAAAAGATTAGAATTTTCAATTTTAAAATTTTCAAATAAAAGTCAAATTGTGACCAAAATATAAAAATTTCAGAAATTGTTTACTTTATCCTATTTAGGAAGATAAATTACAAACACATCCAAAATTACATTGGAAAAATTCCAAAAATTCAAATTTTAATGATTAAAAATCAAAGTTTACAAATAAATTAAATTTAAAAATATTTACCAAAATTTGGTTTGTTATACTCTCCTTCACTCGTAACTTTTTGTCCTCGAAAAGGATCGAGGCACGGAAACAAGGCAAGATAAGATAGAAAAGCAAATAGTGTCTGAAACAAATAATTCCAGATTCGAAGCACGTATGCTCTCCTCCGTCTCCCAGGTATAATCTCGATCATTCGTACTCCACTGCACTTTGATCTAGTTGACAGATTTCCTTCTCAGCTGCTTCATACCTCTTTCGACGATACGAAGTGGCTTCCTCTCGACCGTCAGATTAGGCTCAATATCCAAACTCTCGAGAGCAGAAGGCTGGACAATCAAAGAAGGATCATGCAGATATCGATGAAGATGCGAAACATGCAATACATTATGCACTTCAGAAAATTTCTCAGGCAAATCAAGACGATATGCTAGAGAACCAATCCTCTCAGAGATACAGAAAGGACCAACAAACCTAGGAGCAAGCTTCCCTCTACGACCAAACCGAATCACATTCCTTAAGGGAGAGACCTTAAGGAAAACCAAACACCAACAGCAAACTCCAAACTCCTCCTACGCCGATCAACATACTTCTTCTGCCTATCCTGAGCAACCCTCAACTTCCTCTTAATCTCCTTAACCTTCTCTGCAGCCTCCAAAATCACATCAGGACCAAGAACCAAACAATTACCGGATTTAATCCAGCAAGATGGAGATCTACAAGGTCTTCCGTAAAGAGTAACAAACGGAGACATCTCAATACTAGCCTGGATTCAAAGATGGAATGAGATAGATAAAAGATTAAGATGAGATCTAAATAGAAGGTTGAAAATATACCTGATAACTGTTGTTATTGGTGAATTCAACCATATGGAGATGATCTTCCCAAGATCCTCCATAATCAAGAACACAAGCACGGAGAAGATCGTCAAGAATCTGATTCACTCTTTCCATTTGACCGTCAGTCTGTGGATGGTAAGCAGTGCTCGGATTCATACGAGCACCCAAAGATTCCTGGAAAGCTTTACAAAACTGACTGGTGAAGATAGGATCCCGATCAAAAACAATATTGATAGGAACACCATGGAGACGAACAATCTCCCTCATGTAAATCTCAGCCAGACTGGAAGCAGAATGGGTAGATTTGACTAGAATAAAATGAGCTGATTTGGTCAATCTATCCACAATAACTTAGATACTCTCATTCCCCTTCCTAATCCTCGGTAATCCATCAATAAAATCCATGAAAACCTGTTCCCATTTCCAATTGGGAACCTCAAGGGGCTGCAACAAACTAGGGGTCTTCTGATGATCTGCCTTGACTTGCTGACAAGTCGCACACCTACTAACAAAGATAGATATATCACCTCATGCCCCTCCACCAGTAAAGCTTCTTCATGTCTTGATACATCTTCGACACACCAGGATGAATAGAAAGTCGGCATCGATGATGTTCCCAAAGTAACTCCTGTCTCAATCCAACAACATTCAGGACATAAATCCAACTATTAATTCTCAAAATACCACTATCATCGATCTGAGCTCCACTACCATCAGGACTACTACCACCAACTTTGCTACGAACACTCTCCTTTATACACCTAAGCATCTCATCCTCATCCTACTTAGCTTTGATATGGTCCAAAAGAGGAGAAGAAGAAACAACAAGCTGACACAACATAGCCTTCTTCCTACTCAAAGCATCAGCTACAACATTAGCTTTCCCAGGGGTATAGCTAATGTCGAGATCATAAGAAGCAAGGAACTCAAGCCACCGAACCTGCCGCTGATTCAAATCCTTCTGGGTGAAGATATATTTTCAAAGACTGATGATCAGTAAAGAGCTCAAATTTAGTACTCAAAAGATGATGCCTCCAAAGCTTCAAAGCAAAAAACACACCAAGCAACTCTAAATCATGAGTAGGATAATTTACTTCATGAGTCTTCAACTGGCGACTAGCATAAGCAATCATCTTCCCATCTTGCATCAGAACAACTCCCAAACCCTCACGAAAAGCATCAGTGTATACCGTTAATCCCTCATTCCCTTTCGGAACGGTAAGCACTCGTGCAGAAGTAAGCTTACGCTTCAAATCATTGAATGCAGCTTTACACTTATCACTCCATTTAAACTTAGCATTCTTTCAAGTTAAAGCAGTGAGAGGTGTAGAAATCCAAGAAAAGTTCTCAATGAATCTCTGATAGTAACCGGCAAGGCCTAGAAAACTGCAAATATCAATTAGAGTCCTAGGAGTTACCCAATCCTGTAACAGAATAGGGAGAAATAAGGACCATAGAAAAGATAGAATAATCAAATTAAAGAAGGAGAAGAAAGGAAAGACTTACATTGATCGTAGCGATCTTGACTAGATCAACAGAAACTCCATTACTAGAAATAGTATGTCCAAGGAATTTGACTTCATCTCTCCAAAAATGGCATTTAGAGAATTTAGCCTTCAACTGATGATTTCTAAGAGTCTCTAGAAAAAGCTCAAGTGGGATTTATGCTCTTCCTCAGACTTGGAGAACACGATAATATCATCAACTAAGACTAGAACAAAATTATTAAGAACATCACGAAAAACATGATTCATCAAATCGACAAAGAAAGCAGGAGCATTAGTCAAACCAAAAGGCATAACTAACCACTCATACAATCCATTCTCATTGCAGAAAGCAGTCTTGGGAATACTTTCCTCAGCAACTCTGAGCTGGTGAAAACCTGTGGTAAGGTCAAGTAGAGAGAAGACAGTAGCTCCATGGAGCTGATCAAACGTATCATTAATACGAGGCACAGGGTATCAGTTCCTCATAGTGAGCTTGTTCAGCTACCTATAATCAACACACATCCTCAAAGAACCATCGGACTTGGTGACGAAAACCACTGCTTCTCCCCATTCCGAATGGCTAGGTCTGATCAGACCCTTGGAAAACAAGTCCTCAATTTGCTTCCTTAACTCGGCCTTCTCACGGGGTGCCATTCTTCTAGGTGAAAGAACTACAGGTCGAGCTCCAGGAATAAGGTCAATACGGAAATCAATTTCCCGCTTAGGCGGTAAAGAAGTGACTTCACCAAATACATCGGGATAGAGTTTGACTACAGGAGTCAAATGAATATCCTAAGGAGAAGCATCAAGAGAATAAATAAAGCTTCCAGCAAATCCTGGGGTAAACTACACTGAATCACCAAAGAATCACCAAAATTATCCACAAGAGAAATAGTTCGGGTATAATAAGAGATAAAGGCATCATGCCTCTTCAGCCAATCACCACCAAGCAATAGATCAAAAGCATAAGAACCCAGAACATAGAAATCACCATTGCAATGGTGATGATAATAGAGAAGTTTCACTTGGTTACAAATCCTACTAAGGTTTGCGGGACTCCCAATTGGATTTGAAACACATAAAGGCTCATCAGCAAACTTACGAGAAAGAAGATACTCAAATTTATCACAAAGGTCCATAGAAATAAAACTATGAGAGCTCCAATATCAAATAAAACACGAATAGGAGATTTAAACAAAGTAAAGGTGCCCTGAAGAGTACCTTGAGAATCATTAGGAGCAGGAGCAGGAGCAGGTGCAGGTGGTGGGGCTGGTGAAGATGCAGAAGTAACAAAAATACCCGATGACTTGCCTTCTGTTGAGTAGGGCATTCCTTCTTGAAATGGCCAGACTGTAGACAAATGTGGCAGAGATCACACTTGGTCAACTGAGCTGGAGGAGGGATAGCACCACCAACTAAAGTAGGACAGTTATTAGCATAGTGCCCCCTCTAATTGCATCTGTAGCAAGTAATGGCAGATAGGTCGATCGACTGCCCCTGAGATGAAGAAGATGATCCCAACCCTGTAGTCTTCTTCTGGTTCTTCTTATGATGATAAAAGTTGGGCTTTCTCTTCTTAGGATTACCAGAGGAAGACTGAGATGAAGCGGATCGAGTAGCAGGAGGATCCTTAGAAGTAGGATTCTCATATCTAATGGCCATGTCCATCAAAGTAGTGAAAGGCCTATGCACATGGGCTATGAGACGATCATAGTACTCCGGGCATGCACCAGCAATAAAATTCTCATTTTCCTTGAGAGGAGTGTCAATCAGATTGAGGCCAAACTTAGAAAGTTCATTGAACTTTCTCTCGTATTTAGCAAAAAACATATCACCCTGTTTTAGATCCATGAATTCCCAATACAGCTGAGACTTCCCTGCCTCGGGCTTCTACTTCATGAGAAAATCATCCCTAAAGCACGATACAGAAATATAAGACAGATTTCAATAGAGAAACTGAACCAAATTCAAGACAAACAGAAGATGATACCTAAATTGTTCCCAAGAAATGTTAGCCTCAGCGGTGTGAGCTGTGACAGACTCCCACCAATCCAAAGCTGCTCCTTTCAGCAGCCAAGCTACCAACTGACGCTGTTGGGCATTAGTGATCTCAAGACCGGAGAAGATTCTCCCCAAATCCTTCAACCACTGTTGAGCTTCAATGATGCTCTCAGATCCGGTGAACTTGGTGCCACCAAGCCCAGTGTATTCCTTACATAGTTTTGTGAACCTGACTAGGGCAGCAGGTTCAGGAGCTAAGGCAATACCACTGCCCCTACCTCTTGCATTCCTATGACTCATCTTGGAAAATCAAGAATTAATTTTAGGATAGCGGTAATTGAGAACAAAGACAATATTAGATAAGATAAGATGCAACGGGAATTGAATATCCCGAACAAAGAAATTATTAACAGGGTAGATAAGGAAAAGAAAGAAGTTAAGGAAAAGTCTGATTTCAAAGCAAGAAAAGTTTTATGTAAAAATACTCTTTGAAAAATCCTTTGAAAATCATTTGGAAAAATCATAGGATTGATTTTACTCATTCTAGGGATTTCTACCTTATCTCTAATGAGTTTTTGCTCCGCAGACCATGGTTTGCCTAAAACTAAAGTTCTGATATCAACTGTAATGACCACTATTTTGCACCGTTCAAATTCGACAATAAAACAAAAATATGTCAAACTTGAATAGATCAAAAAAATAGATTGTAAAAAAATTTGGAGCAAATAAAATCAATCACAGAATCACAGACACAGAATATTAGAATACTCGCAGCGGAAATAAGATAACCATAGTGATTCTTGAAGCTACTACAAACTCAGTCTCAAACAAGTACAACATACATAGTCTGGAAAAAAAAATACAGTTCTCAAAAAACTACAATAGAAATCCCAAATACATAAGTCTCTAATACATAAGCTGAAATAGAATGACTGAACTGAAATAGATAAACTAGATAAGCAGATAAACTCCAAAAATCTCTAGCTTTCAGAAGATAGATCCAAGCCGTGATACTCAGCTGACCCGAGCATAAGAAAATAAAAAAAACACTCGAGTCAAGACATACATACTTATACAATGTAAACCAACTCAAATGAACTGTAATAAAATGTACAAGTAACTTAAAGGATGCTTAGGACCGCTCATCCTTTAAGGATCCGTTAAACTATTTACTATGTAGTAATATATGCTATTATAATAATGTCTAAAAGTAAAATAAACTTACTTTGAAATAGCATTAAGGAGTTACCCAATATCCCCCTTAACACATAATAGTGCTAATAGTCCATACAGTACCGTAATACCTCCTGATCGGAAGGCTATTAGAGGATACTCCATAGGTACGACACAAATCAAACTCGTACAAGGCACGCTAGGGTAGGTGACGCGGCACAACGAGGCAATGCTAGGGTAGATATACCAATTACGCATCCCGGCTGGTGGTAACGCATAGCCGCAGCTACCGCTCACCTCGAGCCACACTCCCAAAAAACCAAAGGTGCGCACCATATCAATCACAAAGTGATAGAATGGCATACGAAGAAGTGTGTCCGATTAGAGAAGCTACCTCATTGGCCTGAGAATCGCTCCTGTTTTAGCCACCTTTTGCCAACTCACGGGAGTCGGTCCAAGTATATACCTCAATAGAACGTCGCCACCATCCTACTTCATTCTGGAATCTCCACCACGTACACGGTTGTCAAAGAGGTTTTCGGTATCGACAGAGAGTATGCTCATATCTGATCTCGGTCTCTTTGCCAACCAATCGTTATTATAACCCGTAGTTGTAAATTTCAAAAATGGTTTATATTTCACTTTAAAACATAATCATTTAAACCATTTAAATTCAATATCACATAATATTCATTTCAAAGTTGTAACATTTCTAAGTTTGTTCATTCAATTATAAAATTTCCAAAACATTGTAAATTTCAGCTATGACAGCACTTACAAAATGTTGCGGTAGATATAGTAATATTTCAAAAACATTGTTAAATTCAAAGACAGCAGAACTTATAAAGTGTTACGGTAGGTATTTAGTTATTTCAAAACAGCTCAATTTCAAAACAGCAGCACTTACAAAGTGTTACAGTAGGTATTAGTAATTTAAAACAGTTCAGTTTCATTTCAGCAACAACAGCACTTACCAAGTGCTATAGTAGCTATTTAGTTATCAAAACAGTTTACTTTTAGCAACAACGACACTTACAAAGTGCTGCAGTAACTATTTAGTTATTTCAAAATATAGTTTAGTTTCTGCAACAACAGCACTTACAAAGTGCTGGAGTAGCTCTTTATTATTCCAGAACTTAGTTTATTTTCAGAATGATAGCACTTAACAAATGCTGTCTTAAAACTACAGCATTTCTGAAGCGCTACCAATACTAGTTGCAGATTTAATATAAAATTTCAAAGAAATTAAAACTTCAGTTTTTTCCATTTTAACTTATAAAATCATATTTTTCGCTTCAAAAATAATCATTTGGATGTCATTTAACTTATGGTTCAATAAAATAAACCTTTATTAAATAAATAACCAATTTAAACAATAATTCACTTACTAAGTCAAAAGTAAACTATCTTCTCAACTTTTATTTTTAACAATTAACTTAATACTTTATTATAAAATACCCATTTCATAAATAGAAATTAAATTAAATTAATTTACTTAACTTAAATATTAAGTAAAGGCACACAACAAACACAGAAAGGCACGACAAGCATGCACTAGATGCGAGAACAAGTAACACCCAAATTCAAATCTTGTAATCAAATAAATAAAACAAATATAACTATATGTCTCAACATAACAAAATAAATTAAAATAGTGAATAAAACATGAATCAAAGTGAAGAAAAATTGGATTGAATTATCAAGTGGGCTCGGACACATCACTTATAGGCTCAACCATCACCATATTTTGCTTGGCCATGATGTCTAGAGGCAAACTAGGCTCGGTCATGGGTCAAGTACACATGGCTAAGGCATGAGGAAGTGGAAAAATGGTAGGTTACAACCATGGAATTCAAAGGTCAAAGTCAAAGAGGGGTTTAGTTCACACATACTCGGCCTTATGTTCTAAATAGCTCGGCCTAAGGCTAGACTTGGGTCAAGTGCATCTTAAGGAACGGCTTGGCAGGGTTTAGGTCACGGCATGTCAAAAATGTGGAGTTTTAGGGTATGGCCATGGTAAATGGAAGAGGTGGTGAAATAATAGGAGACTTGTGATGGTTTTGGTCAAGTTTTGGTGGTGTATCTAGATCTAGGGTTCACGACCATGAGTGAAGGAGGTGATGGTTGGTCATGGAGGAGGTGGAAAGGGGAAGAGGTCGGTAATATGGTGGAGGCCTACCACTTGATGAAGAAAAACAAAAGAAAATAAAAGAAATAGGAAAAAGAAAGAGGAAGAGAAGCCATTGAAAACTTACTGTATTTTCTCTCTGGATGCAAATGAAAATGAGATGTGAGAAAATGTTTTTGTATGTGAATTTACCCAAGTAAGAGGCGGCTAGGGTTTGGAAATACACTGCCAAAAATATTGTACGGCTGTGGTAGGTAATAAAAAGGCCATGCAAATAAAAAGGCAAGCATTTAAAATAATGTAACCTATGTCTCCTTGATATTCTCAAGCCATTTATAAAAAAATATAAACAAGTAACATCTAATGAACAAAATAAAGTCTAGACAAAACAAAATAGAAAAATAAAATAAAGAGATGGACATAGGAAAAATATAAAATAAAATACAGAAATTGATTGCGTGTAAAACATTGTATTTTATCCAATTTTAAATGTATAAAACAAAACTTAACAAACCGAAAAGCAAAACGGATATCGAAATCTTATCCAGCTTCAAATAAAAGACTAAAATTTAAAATTTAAAATTTAAAAATTTTCAAATAAAAGTCAGAGTTAGACCAAAATATGAAAATTTTAGAAATTGTTTATTTTATCCTATTTTGGAAGATAGATTACAAACACATTCAAAATTACACTGGAAAAATTCCAAAAATTCAAATTTTAATGATTAAAAATCAAATTTTACAAATAAATTAAATTTAAAAATATTTACCAAAATTTTGGGTTGTTATAGGTAAGGTCATTGCCTACGCTTCACGATACCTTAGACCGCATGAAATAAGATATCATACTCATGACTTGGAGTTCGTTGGGTGATCTTTGCATTGAAGGTTTGGAGACATTATCTCTCAGGGAAGATATTTGAGCTGTACACGGATCATAAGTCTTTGAGATACTTATTCTCTCAGAAGGCGTTTAATATAAGCCAGCAAAGCTGGCTGGAATATTTTAGCAGCTTATATTTTGGTATATAGTATACACCTGGGAAAGGAAATTAGGTAGCTGATGCTCTTAGCAAAAGACATTAGAATGTGGTGTTAGCTATGTTGGAAAAATGGAATGATTTAAAAGCTTTGACCTTGTAGTGTGCAGCTAAGACCGATTGATAGTTCTAATCAGGGCACCGCCATGTTGTCCTATTTGGAAGTGTTACCAGTGTTGATCGAAACGATTGCTTCTAAGCAAGAAGAGGATCCAGTATTAGTCGAGAGGATTGGAAGGCTTAAGGCGGGAGCAGAGATTGATGATCTAAAGAATTTTAGTCTTGAGTAGAGGGGATGGTTGAGAAAGAAGGGACGGTTGTGTGTTCCGACTGTTGAGGACTTAAGGAAAGAAGTTCTTGGGGAATGTCATTGGTCCAAATTTACAATTCATCCAGGAGGGACCAAGGTGTATACAGATATGAAGCAAAGCTTCTATTGGGAACGTATGAAGAGGGATGTTGGCTTATGGGTTAGGTAGTTTGCTAACTGTCAACAAGTGAAGGTCGAACATCAGAACCTGAGCGGATTGCTTCAACCTTTGGAGGTACCAGTTTGGAAATGGGATTTGATATCCTTGGATTTTAAAGACATGTTTCCAAGGTCAAATAAATGAAATGAAAGTATATGGGTCATAGTGGAAGGGATGACCAAGAGTGCCCATTTCATTCCAGTTAAGTCAACCAGGTTGACACCTGTTTTAGCGTAAGTTGTTCATGAAGAACATAGTTAGATTGCATGGAATTCCTAGTAGTATAGTCTAGGACAGAGATGATTTGTTTATTAGTGAATTCTAAAAGAGTCTACAGGATGTATTAGATACCAAGCTCAAGATGAGTACTGCATATCAACCTCGGATGGATGGGCAGACAAAGAGAGTCAATAAGGTACTCGAAGATTTACTAAAAACTTGTGTATTTGAATTTGGCGAAGCTTGGGAAGACCACCTGCACCTAGTGGAGTTATACTATAATAAAAGTTATCAGAATAGTATAGGAATGGCGACTTTTGAAATTTTGTACGGAAATCCATGCCAATCACCAATATATTGGTTGGAGACTGGAGACGGAATAGTCTTAGTTCCAGATCTGGTTAGAAAGACGACAGAGAAGATTGAGTTGATCTGAGAAAGGATGAAGGAAGTTTAGTCCAGTAGAAGAGTTACACAGATAAGAGACGTAAAGACTTATAATTCTCAGTTGGGGATAAGGTTTTCATTAAAGTATCACCAATTAAGGGCGTGGTACGATTTGAAAAGTGTGGGAAACTAGCACCGAGATATGTTGGTCCATTTTGAGTCATGAGAGGATCAGGAAGCTTGCATATAGAATAGAGTTGCCAAGCAGATTGACAGGTTTCCATAATGTGCTTCATGCGTCTCATCTTCACAAGTATATACATGATCCAGAGACTACTATTCCTCCGACGTGGTTGGAAGATTTGATAGTAGAGCCTAATTGACTTTTGTTAGACAAACAATTCGGGTTGTAGCAAGAGATGAGAAAAGACCGAGGAACAAAACAATCAAGTTGGTGAAATTTCAGTGAAACGACAACAAGAAGGACAGTACTTGGAAGACAAAAAATATGATTAGAGATACTTATCCTAATCTGCTTTGAGGGTATGTCTATATTACCATATATAGATAGTTTCTAGTCGGGTAGGCTAGTATGGTTGTAAGGAGCTGTTATAGAAGAATACTGCATTTAGTATTTAGGCCTTACTGAATTTCGAGGCAAAAATTCTTTTTAGAAGGGGAACCTGTAACAACCCTAATTTTTAATAACATCATTCATTCCATTTAAATAGATAATTAAATAAAACAATGTAAATGTTAGAGTGATAAGGAGATTGAGATTTGATAACTTAAATAGAAGCCATGCTTAATTAAAAATTAAAGAATGAATTTATGAAAATGGCTTATTAGAGAATTAGTAAGAAAATAAAACATGGGCCTTATGGGTAATAGCCACATGCATAATCTCACTACCTTAAAAATAACGATTTTATTTCCTTTGCATGTTCATTTTTCATTTTTCAAAGATGCAAACAAAAAGATCAAGTCGGTCGTTACCTAGGAAAGAAAAGGGAAAAATCAGTCCAAAGCTAAGAAATCAAGCAAGGTGTATTAATCAAGGATCAAATCTCAACTTCATTATCCTAATCAAGGTGAATATTAATCAAAACCATCTCTATTTTTTTATGATCATTTGATTTTTGGGTTTAAGTTTAAACCCATTATAGTGATTTTGATGATGATATGCTTGGTGTAACAACCCAAAATTCAAGCTGTAATAATTAATTAATGAATGAATTAATTAATAAATAAAATAACTTTGTAAAATTATCAAATTTGAGCCAAGGGGGTAGCACATTGTGTCCGTGGTAATTTTTTGACCAATTTCCATATAGAGATTGTCAAAATCCGAGCTAGAACGAAGAAGTTACAAAATAAACAAGAAAACGAGAAAAGAATTTTTTTTTTATAAAGGGTCAGGTCGACCCTAGAATCAACCGAGCTACAATTGACATGACATGACGAGCAAAGCTATGAAATCCAACTTTCCAAATTTCAAGTCAATCGGAGATTGTACGCTCAATATATGATCGATGCAAACCAAGAAAATCAACTCCTTCATATCCAATATTTCGCCTTCTTCGTATCGGTTTCATTCGTATCCATCGTGGCAACACTAGTTCTTATCCATTAAGGTAAGTGGCGGTTCATATCCATGAAAGGAAGTATCATTCGTATCCATCGAACCTTCATTTGTTCGAATCGATCAAACGTGCCTTGCTTCGTATCGATTCATGTTCATCCTGCTTCACATCCATCATCTACTAACTTATTCACATCGATCCACCTATACATGCTGTTTGTGTCAAAATTGACCACAAACACCCAATATCGTGAAAGCACCCGTTTATGAACACAAATCAGCAACAATCAATATAGAACTCAGAACTAAACAGTAGCAAACGCAGTAATTCGGATATAACAATCACAAACACAGGATTTATAGTGGTTCGGCGATCTTGCCTACGTCCACTTTGAAGTTTATGTCTTTATTGATTCACTTGATGATTTTGATTGATTACAACGGATTACAACTGATGATTGCTTTCAAATCTGATTACAACAGCGATGATGATGTATGGAATTGAATCCGGCAGAGTCTCGACGTTGAATGGCCAAAAGATCCCCTTTTCTAAAGGCTTCAGGGTGCTATTTATAGGTGTTGGAGGCACAGATCTCGCTCAAACTTTGGGAAACTTTTTCTGGCACGTGAGTGGGCCCACGCGACCGACCCCACCCAGTTTCGACTCGATCTGAGATCGATTCGAAGCGATTTCGAAACCATCAAAAAATGATCCAATCGAGCAGAAACTTGGCAAGGACAATCTTTACCTTGTATGGAAGCTACTGTGAAAATTTCATTGCATTTGGATCAGTGATTTAGGAGATATGATCGATTCAAGTTGTGGTTTTTCGTGAGGGCTATTGCGTTCGAACCCATCACTTCGAATCCATTCCCTTCGACTCGATCGGTCACGTGGATCTCTGGTGACATGGCA
Organism: Allium cepa; assembly: GCA_030765085.1. Classification (NCBI taxonomy): domain Eukaryota; kingdom Viridiplantae; phylum Streptophyta; class Magnoliopsida; order Asparagales; family Amaryllidaceae; genus Allium; species Allium cepa. The sequence goes on from CM060932.1 coordinate 175,729,459, forward strand.
CACACTCCTTGGATCGATCCTGTTTTATCTCCGAGTTGACCGCTTCGCACCCATGGATTTCGCCTCGTTCGTATCGTGTGCCACGACCCAGTTCGCATCAATGGATTCGAAATGGATCGATACGAAGGGGATCAAGACGAGCCGAGTGGATTCGAACAGGGCAGAATTTATGGATACGAAGGAATGATCTGGCATTCTTGATGGATGCGAGGACGATCGATACGAAGTAGTGCTTGGGCACGGGACCGATCGATTCGAATTAGGGTATATGGTGATGGATTCGAAGTGCTCCGGACTCGATGGATACGAAACAGTGCTTCAGCATGGATACGAACGTGCTCAGGGAATGCCCATCTGATGGATTCGAACCGATCGATTCGAAGTGATCAACATCACGTTATCGATCGATTCGAACTCGATCGATTCGAAGCATGTGCAAACCAACGGATTCGAACAAGACAATTAGTGATGGATTCGAACCCATGGATTCGAAGTGAGCATCTCCCCAACTCTTCGATGGGTTCGAACGACACTCCTTGGCTAACTTGCATCGATCATATCTCGTTCATACGTCCTCCGATTAACCTGAAATTTGGAATGTTGGCTTCCATGACTTTGCTTGCCGTGTCCTATCAGTTGTAACCTGATCCAGGCTCGGACAAAATTCATCGGTATCCATAGCGAAGTGAAGTACAACCAATCTCTGAGACGACCTATCTTTTGCTTTTTGACCGATCTTTTGGTATCACGGCTTTGCCAAAAAGTGGGATAACATTTTTCCCCCAAAATATGCCTTGCGGTAGGAAGGCGTGTTTTGTAATGCCATGATCTGGATGTTCATATCCGGTTGATGTCCTGCAAAGGAATTTACAGTTTTATGCAAGCTCAAATAAGGACTGTTCGAGATCGGGATATTTGAGACGAAGTGCGACCGTTCATGGTCAAGCGTCTGACTTCAAATGACGATCGTTCGGGATCGAGCCATTTGAGGTGAAGTGCCACCGTGCGTGGTCAAGTAGCGGACATCAAATGACGACCGTTCGCGATCGAGCCATTTAAGGTGAGATGAGTTGTGCCGTTCGGGGCGAGTCGTGCCGTTCGAGGCGAATTGTGACCGTTCGCGATCGTGTGCCGTTCGAGGCGATTTTGTGACCGTTCAGGTCGGGTGCCGTTCGTGGCGAGTTGTGACTGTTCGAAGTCGGGTGTCGTTCGTGACGAGTTGTGATCGTTCGCAATCGTGTGTCGTTCGAGGCGAGAAAGTGTGCTCGGGAGGGCTTGGTATTATCGATACCAGGCTCACGTTCGCGTGGGTCCCTGGATCGTTTGTCAGGGCGGTTTATCGCCATCTCAGAGCATGTCTAAGGACCGTTCGCGACCCCGTACATGTGTAAGTATCTTAGCCATTTTAGAATTATCAGAATCAAATATCTATTCAACAGATGAATTTTAAAACAGAAATGTCCAAACAAACCAAGCTCAAATGTCCAAATCAACACGAAACAAAAGCAAAGCAAAGATGTCAAAGTGTAAGTTCCTACTACGAAACAGTCAATGATCATTCAGAGCATGCCTGGAGAACGTTCGCGATCTCGTACATGTGTAAATGATTTAATTGTGTTAGTGGAAGCTTACGACTTGTTCATCGTTATTTTAATTAATTGATAACGAAACCATGTCCTGGTTCAGGGTCGCCCCTAGCTGATGTAGACGGTGGCCGCTCTGGCTCTACCGCTCTGGCTCGTCTCCTCACATACTGAAGCAGCATACCATTCCTGATGTGTCCTTCTACCTCATCCTTTAGATGCCTACAGTCGTTTGTGTTATGACCGTTCAGCTGTTGGAATAAGCAGTATCTGTCTGATTTTCTCTCGTCAGCAGTGGGGTCCCTTCGTATTGGCCTACGGTATGGAACTTGCCCTTGCGTATCTCTGTAGATTCGCTCCAAACTCTCATTCATCTCTGAATAGGTGGTGAATCGCGGCTCCCTCCGTTGCCGCTTTGACCTGTCCCCGTCATTCTCAGTCTTTCTTTTACCTTTATCCTTGTCTGAGTCCTTTTCGAGAGGCTTTTTATCTTTAAGCGCATAAACTTCTATCTCCTCTCCTTCTTCTCTTTCTACACTCGCATCCTCTAATCGTAAAAACTTTTCTGCCTCATGATAGAATTCTCCTAGATCCACGGGTGGGTCCTTAGTTAATGAATTCTTGAAATCTGTTCCGTCAGCTATCCCGGACACAGCCGCCATCATAACCATGGATGGATCTGGTCGATCCACCAAAGCTGCTGCCGCATTGAATCGCGTTAGGTAACTCCTCAAAGTCTCTCCGGCTTTTTGCTTTAAAGTTTCCAAAGTCATCACATTCTTGGATCTTGTAATGTGAACCCTGAATTGCCTCATAAATCTCTCAATTAAATCATTCCATGTTCCGACGGATCCACTCCCTAATTGTCTAAACCATAATGCTGCAATATCCCCCAAGTACAATGGAAAGCACCGGGCGATAACCTCTTATGATGCCCCCCAGCACTTCCATATGCCTCATATACTTCGTTAGATGAACCGTGGGGTCCGTTCTCCCGTCATACATGTCCAACGATGGTAACTTGAAATCCGGTGGGTTCCTAGCTCACCTGATTGCTGGAGTAAAAGGAATCCTATTAACATCCTCCAAATCTTTATTTACCAAACCGCCTCTCATATCTTTTCTAACCATCTCCGCCAATCTGTCATTGTCCCCGAGATGCAACCTTCGCTCATCACTTTCGACCTGCCCCCCGAGTCCACGAGGGAATTCTGGGATCTGCCCCTTGACTGAGAGTTCACTCCTCTACTACTCCCGGGTTGTGCAGATGTTCCTCTTTCTCTCTCTGAAATTGGGTCAACGTTCTCCATGGGTGTGCCTCCTAATCCAGCTGCTACGCCGGATGGTCCTGCTCCATTCTGAACTCCGGTTACTCCTTGATTCTGCGCTCCAAGTTGTCCTATTTGTTGAAACAAACTTTGGATCAGCTCCTCCTGTTTCTTCATCATTGTCTCCATCTCGTTCCTAGTGACGAAGATCGATGCTTGATTCGCTCCTGAAGAAGCCTCTTGACTTCCTTGGTGTTCACTTCTCTCTGGCCTTGGCCTTCTGCTCGATTGTCTCGTCATAATTTCTCAAATCTAAACATTCAAACTTTCTGAAACAACTTCTAATTGGTAGAACTCCTGAGTTCAATTCTCAGTGAAAGCACCAAAATGTTTGCGTCAAAATTGACCACAAACACCCAATATCGTGAAAGCACACATTTATGAACACAAATCAGCAACAATCAATATAGAACTCAGATCTAAACATTAGCAAACGCAGTAATTCGGAAATAACAATCACAAACACAGGATTTATAGTGGCTCGGCGATCTTGCCTACGTCCACTTTGAAGTTTATGTCTTTATTGATTCACTTGATGATTTTGAATGATTACAGCGGATTACAACTGATGATAGCTTTCATATCCGATTACAACAGCGATGATGAAGTATGGAATTGAATCCGGCAGAGTCTCGACGTTGAATGGCCAAAAGATCCCCTTTTCTAAAGGCTTCAGGGTGCTATTTATAGGCGTTGGAGGCCCAGATCCTGCTCAAACTTCGGGAGACTTTTTCTGGCACGTGAGTGGGCCCACGCGACCGACCCCACCAAGTTTCGACTCGATCTGAGATCGATTCGAAGCGATTTCGAAACCATCAAAAAATGATCCAATTGAGCTGAAACTTGGCAGGGACAATCTTTACCTTGTATGGAAGCTACTATGAAAATTTCATTGCGTTTGAATCAGTGGTTTAGGAGATATGATCGATTCAAGTTGTGGTTTTTCGTGAGGGCTATTGCGTTCGAACCCATCACTTCGAATCCATTCCCTTCGACTCGATCGGTCACGTGGATCTCTGGTGGCGTGGCGCGCACTCCTTGCATCGATCCTGTTTTATCTCCGAGTTGACCGCTTCGCACCCATGGATTTCGCCTCGTTCGTATCGTGTGCCACGACCCAGTTCGCATCAATGGATTCGAAATGGATCGATACGAAGGGGATCAAGACGAGCCGAGTGGATTCGAACAGGGCAGAATTTATGGATACGAAGGAATGATCTGGCATTCTTGATGGATGCGAGGACGATCGATACGAAGTAGTGCTTGGGCACGAGACCGATCAATTCGAAGTAGGGTATATGGTGATGGATTCGAAGTGCTCCGGACTCGATGGATACGAAACAGTGCTTCAGCATGGTTACGAACGTGCTCAGGGAATGCCCATCTGATGGATTCGAACCGATCGATTCGAAGTGATCAACATCACGTTATCGATCGATTCGAACTCGATCGATTCGAAGCATGTGTAAACCAACGGATTCGAACAAGATAATTAGTGATGGATTCGAACCCATGGATTCAAAGTGAGCATCTCCCCAACTCCTCGATGGTTTCGAACGACACTCCTTGGCTAACTTGCATCGATCATATCTCGTTCATACGACCTCCGATTAACCTAAAATTTGGAATGCTGGCTCCCATGACTTTGCTTGCCGTGTCCTATCAGTTGTAACCTGATCCGGGCTCGGACAAAATTCATCGATATCCATAGCGAAGTGAAGTACAACCAATCTCTGAGACGACCTATCTTTTGCTTTTTCACCGATCTTTTGGTATCACGGCTTTGCCAAAAAGCGGGATAACACATGCCATTCGTATCGATCGCCCAGGGATCGTTGTGAATGATACGCGATGGATCGGTACGAACGACATCCTTGATTGATCAATGCGAGTCAGCGCCTAGGAATACCGATGAGAATGAGAAGTGAAGGAAACAATACGAATGGGAAGAGTCTAAAAGCGATGCGAACGAAGCCACGACGATGAATACGAACGGCATGGACATGAAGCATAGGAATGCGGGCGATATGAAGGAGACACGTGAAGAAGGAAAGACTCGGTTGCTTGGCATAAAAAGTAGATCGATCCTAAAAGTTAGCACACGTCATCGGTCATCACATGCCCAGAAGTGATGCAAACAGAAGCGATGTGAACGGAAACGATGCGAACTCGGTGGCCTTCAACAAACTCAAACTTGCATCGATCATAACTTGAGATCTACAAGTCCAAATGCCATCAAATTTTCACAGGAGCTTCCCTATAACCTAAAGAACGTACCTAACAAATTTTAGCCCTAAAGGACTATTTTTGGATCGGTATGAATTAAATTTGTATCGCTCCCAGATCGAGCCGAAATCACCTGAACTCGCTCTTGTGGACCTGCTCACGTGGGAGAAGAAGTCTTCCGAGATTTGGGCGAGATATTTGCAGGCTATGCCTATAAATTGTGTCCCTGGACCTACAGAAAAGGGACTTTTTTGGCTCTTCTACGCCCAAACCCTACAGAAATTAATATTGTACTTGGATTATACCATTGAAACTCATTGTAACCCGCAAGAAAAGATTGATAAAGTTTGGCCATTTCATAGTGGACGTAGACCATACACTGAACCATTCTAAATTCTTGTGTTTCTGTGCATTTTCTTGTTTGTTGGTTAGTGTGTTTGTTAGATCTACCTTATTTTACATTTATTTTCTTCATTTTCTCTCTTTAAACACATCCAATGAGTGATGTGTCCAATTTCGGTACAAACATTTTAGTGCTTTTGCTGAGAAAACCCAGTTTTTCTCCTACTCATTGGATCTACTACCGATATTGGATTGTGAAAATCTAAGGAGAAGATCCAGAATTCAACGCTTGAATTTCTTCCATCCTATTCAAATTTGTATCTAGGCTAGGAGAGAGCTTCGCTATCCACCATGGTCAACACTAGGACTACCTCAGCAGCTGTAGATCTAAAAGGAAGGGACAGACAAAACCCCACACAACTTCCTCCTGCCGACCAGAATGTTGTCGGACCTTCAAATCCGCAAGGCCCTAACATCAAGGAAGAGTTTCAACTGTAATGGAAGAGTGGACACAAAGCCACCAACAGCTTACTCAGCAACTCCATGCTAACGCGGAATTGACCAATCAACTGGACCATGAAAGATGAAGGAGATCTAAAAGGGATCTGGCTTCCTACTCATCCACTGAGAGTTCAGCCTCTTCTGACTACAACCACTGATCCATGCACCCACGGATGGAAGTTATACACAAGCCACTGGACATCAGCGCTCATTGAATCATGGGCAACTGAGAGCTGGCCCATCAACCGGTCATCTGACCGGACCCTCCTCGCGAGGAGATACTGTTCCTTATCACACGACTGACAACTGTGCTGCTACCGCCACTATCGAGTTAGGAGTTGTTGCTTGAAACCGAACGGATCCAAACCACCGTCAATGCAGTTACACTCCTGAGCCATATGTTTCCTGAAGACCTAGAATAAAATAAGGCGAGATATGGACTGTCGACCGTGACTAGCCCATCCTCGCATTATGGAACACGGCCGCACCTTGGCTCGGCATGCCCAAAATGTCCAAATGTAGGACATCCCGACAATGATCCATCAGATGATCCATGAAAGTCAAGATCTCACCAATGACGAGTGGGGAATTTCCTAGAGTCATACCCCTTTTATCGATGATATCCTATATGCTGAACTTCCTCGACGAATCAAAATGCCAACTCTACTTGTTTATGAAGGGGACTCTGACCCTAACTAGCACATTTTAAAGTATGAATGGTTAATGAATGCCGCACGAGCTGACGATGCGGTCAAATTCCGAAGTTTCCCGATCTCCTTAGGGGGCGTAGAGACTATGTGGTTTACTCGTTTACTACCCCGATCCATCTCGTTTTTCAACTAGTTGGTAATGAAGTTTGTTGAACAGTTCTGCATGCGTGTCACAAGACCGAAAGGTATTAATACCTAATCTAGTGTCACTTAAGCTCCCGAAGAGACACTCGGACGTTATCTGGAGAGGTTTCATGCTGCATGCGCTGAGATTAGTAATCTTAATGACAACTCAATTCTGTTGGCACTAACTAAGGGTATCGATCCCGATTCCGAATTCTATAACTGGTTGGCTAACCTCCTACGTCATTGGACCATTTCTATTCTAAGGCATCTTAGTTCTTGAGAAGAGAGGACACGAAAAAGTCTAGGAAAAACGATAATGCAGAGCCTAGTGTGGAAGGAATCCAAAGCAATGTCACTGTTATACAAACCGGGTAGAGTTCTAAAAAGATCCAATTGAACATACAGAATAAATAAAATCGACGGAAAGGCAATGGAAATCAAGACAGGAAATAGGATCGGAATCAAGGGCCACGACGTAGGGCTCCTATTTTTGACATTATACCCCTTTGAATACATCGTTGTAAAATGTGTATTTGAAGACCTGCAATACTATTCAATATAATAACCAGCCCCGAAGCAATCGTTAGAAAAACAGATTCAAATGGGGAAGTTTTTCAGATTTCACGATAACTACGGCCATAACACGAACGTGTGCCGTCATTTACAGGATATTATCAAGAAGTTGATACAAGAAAGAAAGTTAGAACAGTTTGTGCGGGTACCGCAGTCTGGAGGTGCAGGCCCATCGAATCAAAACCAAATACCAAATTAGGCGAGATTGGAGGAACCCACTCATACCGGCAGGAGGCTAGTTATTAATACTATCAGTGTTGGTCCTCATCCAGCTGATTGGAGCTGGAAGGAAATGGAGTCGTATGCCAGCTCTATTAGGCATGCGAGCTTCGAATGTTGTAGTAATTTGGAAGATGGGGCTCCGTCCAAACAATAGAAAATGATGACCGACGACATCGTATTTCAGAATAGGGATGCCGACAGAGTCGAAGCCCCAACCACTGATCAAATAGTCATTTTAGCTCAAATAGTTCCTGCTTGGATGAAGAGGATCTTACTGGACAGTGGAAGCTCAGTGAATATACTATTTCTTATGATCAGACGAAGATGCAAACGAAAGATTTGAAGCCTTGCCAGTCCCGTGTTCATGGCTTCAACGGAAGTGTGACTATAGCCACTTGGTTAGTGGAGCTACTAGTGGATTTAGGAGTTAGAGAACACCGAAGAGTCTAGATATTACAGTTTATTGTATTGGATATTGACTCACCGTATAATGCTTTTTTGGGCTGACCGGCCCTAGTTGAGTTTAGGGCTGCTACTGCCTCTTGGTGTCTGACTTTAAAATTCAGTACCGACAATAGAGTTATAGTCATTCAGGGAGACCAGGCTGCTGGACAAGCCTGTTATGTTGTTGAGCTACGGGGGGCACAGCGAAAAGAAAAAGGCGCAGATGAATCTCTCTGCGTCCGCTTTGAGGAGAATTGAGAGCTAACGCCTGGGCCAAGGCCCGGGCACCCCAATCAGTTCCCAAGGGATCTTGACCCAAAAGATATCGAAAGTGAAGACGAAAGTAAAGACAACCAGGCTTCCCGGCAGAGCTGACGATCGATGTTCTGGTCGATGATAATGATGACTCTAAAATGGTAAAGAATAGATCTCAGCTAAGCCAACTGATGCAGGAGGAATTGGTTGAATTTCTTCGGCCAAACCTCGACGTGTTTTCTTGTACGCATTCCGACATGCGTGGGATCTCCTCGGACATCACAAGTCATATACTGAATATTGATCCATTCCATGTCTCAGTCAAGCAAAAAAGGCGTGGAATGGATCCAGAGAGATCTACCGCTCTTAAGTAAGAAGTAGATAAACTCAAGTCGAACGGGTGTATTCGAGATGCATTATATCCAGAATGTGTGTCTAATCCTATACTTGATAGAAAGCCTAATGGGAAGTGGATAACATGCATTGACTACTCCGACATTAATAAAACTTGCCCAAAAGACAGTTTTCCACTTCCCCGAATCGATAAGCTCTTAGATTCAACGGCTAGACATGAACTCTTATCCTTCATGAATGTGTATTCTAGCTACAACCAGTACCCATGCACTAACCCGATCCGAGTCAAGAACGCTGGGGCAACCTACCAACGGCTAGTTAATCGTATGTTCGCCAAACAGATCGAAAAACCATGGAGGTATATGTGGACAACATGCTCATGAAGTTGCGATTCTCCACCAATCATATAAAAGACTTGGAAATGATGTTCAACATCCTTCGAGAGTATACAATGAAACTCAACCCGTTGAAATGCCACTTTGGGGTCGCTTTTTGAAAGTTCCTTGAATTTATCGTTGATCCTCGAGGAATTGAATCCAATCCCAAGAAGTTTTAGGCAATCAAAAATCTTGAGACTCCAAGAACTATAAAGCAAGTCCAAAGCCTCAATGGAAAAGTAGCAGCACTGAGCAGGTTCATTTTGAAATCACCTACAAATGCATTCCCTTCTTCGATCTGACCAGAAAAGGAAAATAGAATTTTGAATGGACTAAAGAATGTGTGGGCGCATTCCGAGCGCTGGTTCAACACCTATCCACACCGCCCATTCTGTCAAAGCCTATTAGTCATGAGAGATTGTACATTTACTTAGCGGTGTTAGAAAATGCAATCAGTGCTGCCTTAATTCGAGAGGAGGACCGGATACAACGACCAGTATATTACATTAGCAAATGACTGACCGGAGTAGAAAGAAATAATTCAAGGCTGGAAAAGTTCGCTTATTTTCTTGTCATTTCCTCGAGGAAGCTCCATCCATATTTCCAGGCTCATGCTACCACTGTATACACCGACCATCCGTTACGACAGGTCCTTACGCAGCCTGAGACGTCTGGTAGTTAGTCAAGTGGAATATGGAGCTGAGTCAGTTTGACATCACCTACACTCCAAGGTGAGCTATCTAAGGACAAGTCTTGGAAGACCTCATTGTTGAGTTCACTATCCCGGAGGACGTGCCCGAAACCAGTGAATCTCCCAAATAAGTCTGCAAGCTACATACTGATGGTGCATCAAATGCCGCTGCTCAGGTGCCGGGGTTGTACTTGAAACTCATGAAGGATGATCTACATGCTATGCTTTAAAATTCGATTTTCATGCGACCAACAACGAGGCCAAATATGAAGCCCTACTGGCTAGATTAAGGCTTGCCAGAGATTTGAGAATTATTGCTGTGGAGATCTACTATGATTCCCAATTAGTCGTGTGGCAAGCTCGGGCGGAGTACCAGGCCAAAGATAGAAGGCTGGCTGCTTATCTTTCTCGGGTCATGAAATATTGAATCAGTTCGATTATTATAGTGCCTATTGCATACCCCGAGAATGCAATCAGAAAGTTGATTCCTTGGCGAAGTTAGCTAGTACGGTAAGGCACAGCAGTTGGGACTCATTCTCGTAGAAAAATTATCTTCCCCAAGCATTGATCAGATGGTAATAGATTGGGTATTTGAAGTCATTCCCGATAAGGAGTCATGGATGACTCTGTTCAGGAACTAACTCGAGCACGGAACCCTGCATAAGCACAGTATTGAAAGAAGACAAGTTCTTCGAAAGGCTTTGCATTCAATATTCAGAATGGAGTCGTGTATAGAAGAGGGTACTCTATTCATTTACTCTGGTTTATCGCCCACGATGAAATCAAACGAGTATTTCTTGAGATAAACGAAGGAGAATGTGGCAATCACACAAGGGAGCAAGCTCTTGCCAAGAAAGTGCTCCGATATGGATACTATTGGCTGACTGTAAATCGCGACACATTGGATTACACCAGGAAATGTGATAAATGTTAGAAATATGCTTGGATTCCAAAAGCCCCACATACCGAGAAAACTCAGATGGTCAGTCCCTGGTCGTTCGCGGTATGGGCCATTCTCTACCTCTAGCCAAAGGTAGTGCAAAGTATGCCAACTTTCCAACTGGTTACTTGACCAAGTGGGCGAACGCTGAGCCTCTTACTACCATCACAATGAAGAAACTGATCAACTTTGTTGTCCGTAAAATTATCTATCGATTTGGTCTCCCATACACCATCATCACTGACAACGGAGCCCAATTCGATAGTGTTGAATTTAAGAATTTCTGTCAACGATTCCACATCAGAAAGAAGATCTCTGCAGTTGCATACCCTCAAGCGAACGGACATATTGAAGCCATTAATAAAGTTATAAATTCCATTCTGAAGAAATGACTGGAAAAGGCTAGGGGCAAATTGGTTGATGAACTCCCTATGGCCCTATGGGCTTATCGGACTACCCACAAGTCTGCGACCGACCACACTCCATTCTCTCTTTCCTATGGTTCAGAAGACGTTATTCCAGTCGAGATGGAAGTATCCTCTCATCGTGTGACATGCTGTGATCCGAAGACCAATGTCGTATTACATGCTGAATCTCTTGACTTATTGGATGAGAAACTAGAAGAGACTGATTTGAGGGCAACCGCGTACCAAAGTCGAGTCGCCCGATTGTACATTGCCAAGGTCTGACCCCGAACCTTTGAACACGGCGATCCCATCCTTAGGATAATTTACCCGGTTCCTTTACATATGAAACCGATGTGGGAAGGGCCATGTGTTATTGAATGAAAGCTCGGAGACGACAAATTTAAATTATCGACCATCGACACATAACAGGCTTTATTTATTCATTCAGTCTGCTTTTCGTTTGCAATTTGTTTATGCAGTTCGAAATTTTGATTTGTAATAAGGCAACTGACTTCACCATATTTTCTTATTTCAGCAATAAAATGCAATCTCTTCGAGCCATAGCACTAATTTCTAAATGCATCATACGACCATCACAATGCACAAAGAGCTAAGTTCCATCCTACGGTGCAATTTATTCAAATAGAGAGTGACTGTGATATGACCGGTCACTCGCTAAGTGAAACTCGAGCTCGGGGGCAAGTCACACTGAAGCCGAAAAAGGATTGATATACAACAATTCTCTAACAAACTCCAGATTCCCAGAGTGCGAACTGGAGTATAAACTTTCAAATGTGGGCTCGAAGAGGGTGGATCCGTCCACCTAACGACTTTTCCCGTGTTTAAACCAAGTTTGAGGAGGATGGACCTATCAATCTAATGATCTCACTTGTTAACTCAAGGAGGATGTGACCCGGCCATCCACGATCCTGATACATCTATCATTTTCGGAGTGCGAGCGAAATTCTGAAACTTACAACAGAAGTGATTGACCGTCTATCAACTAACTCTAAGTCCCCAAAGTGTGGACTGCAGTATAAACATCAACTAACTCTAAATCCCTAGAGTGCAGATTGGAGTATAAACAAAAACCGAGTGTGAAACGACCACCCGTAGGACAACTCCGAGTCCCCGGAGTGGGGATCGGAGTATAAACACAATTAGGTGTGGCTGACCACCCATGAATTAATCTAAGTCCCTAAAGTGCGGACAAAACTCCAAATATCAAATGGGTGTGACTAACCACTCATAAAGAAACTTAAGTCCATGAAGCGTAGACATATCTCTAAATCTTAAGCAGGCATAACCGACCACCCACAAACCAGTGCAATCCCCAGAGCGTGGATGCAATCACCAACGGATTAGTAGGTGTGATTCCACCACCCAAACTCGTCTTGTTTTAGCCTTGATTCAACAAAGTTAAGCTCAATGTATTGAACGCGAAATGAAACTGCTGACCGATCTTTTCAATATATCCCCGGTACTAGGGGCAAAGCCTGAATACCAGCTACTGATTGTGACAGTGCAGTACTGGAACTCGACCTAACTGTCGGTCATGACCCGAAGCCTTAGTTATAGAATTTAATAACTAAACTTTCGTCCAACTCAAACGTTAAAACTTCATAAGTGTATTGGATGGAAATTCGAACGCTGAAACACTTAAGCAAATAAATACAAACTATGCTGAAGACAAAATGGAACTTTATTTCAACTATTCTTTGAAAAAGACTGATAAGTACAAAAGTATCCTGCATAATCCTACTAGCAGGGGCCGAACCCGCATATACACACGGCCTACAAGAAGCAAAAGGAAAGTCCTATCTATCTATCAAAAATGCATTAAGAAGACATGCTTATTCTCTCGTATTTTTCTTCTTTTTCTTCGGTGTTGACCCGCTGGAACTACCGCTTGGATGCCTCTTCGAGCCCTTGCTTTTTGGCGGTAGATCTCCAACCTGGGGAACTATGGTAACCTCTTCCTCCAAACTCACAAGAATTGGAATGATTCCTGAAGGCGGGGTCAGAAGAATAGGATCAGCGTGAGAAGACGAGAGTGGCGCATCAGTGTCAACAATAGTACGACCTGAAGAAATCTTCCATAGAGGGGCTGGACCAGTGCCCACCATCCCACCTCCAATGCCATTGGCCTACGCAGCCGCTTCCATTTCAGCATCGATCTCGGCTATTATATCTTCTTCATGAACTGTTTGGGCGTCCGTGGGGGTGCTGCCGGTTGGACCCGAGGAGCTAACCACAGGTGCACCTCCTCTCATAACAAATGAAAGATCGGCAAAAGGGTTGCTTTGGTGGCCAAGAAGCTCCTCCATCGTCTGCTCATCAAAAGTAAACGTGCTCCCCTATGCTCGGTCGATTGGTGCAGTGGCTTTTATAGTGGTCGCTTTTGTAATAAGGGCGTCCTACGCATGATGCAGCTCTTGGGTTGTAGGGGGCACGGATGATGTGGCTCCTATCACTGAATATAGACAAAGAAAAAGTTTTTGGTGATTACTTCAAGTAACGCTTCCGACTTTGAATGAGCGCAAGAAATGTTCAAAATACCATTCTCAGATTAGCTCGCGGGTGGCGTAGCAGCTTAAGAGACTTGCTCACGAGCTGGAGACAACCGTGGTTGATCGAGATTATATTCAGGAACAGACTAAGGATCAACCACATATGTAGATTCGGGTAGGGTTGGCATAAGAGTTTTGGGACCCGCATCATGGTGCTCAATGTCAGAACCTTCTCCAGCATCCAAGTGCTAAGTAGCGAGTCTCTCCTTTTCATATGTGATGGTGATATCGTGGAGGACTCTTATCTCATCCTCGTTTAGCACCCGATTATCCAATTCAAATTCATTTATTGATTCAGCTTGATACTCAGCTTTTTCATCTTCCACCAAACGACACTAAGCAATTTATAAGTGTGAGGGATAGCTTTCGAGCCACGTTAGACTGTGATGCTTCAACACATCGGCGTTATATGTAATAAGAAGATGTTGTATGTCAACCTCAAACCTGGTCTCCACCATTTTTACTTCATTCTCAACCCTGGCATTTGTCTCTTGAACTTTGAGCGCTGCCGCATCCTTTTCATCCCTAAGCACCACATCCTGTTCACATGCTTCTTGGGCACCCTGTCTCTTTCAGCCATAACTGTGGTGGTCCAATGTCCCATCTCCTCCACCAGAGCTAAATATGTCCGCCTCATCTCTTCCATCCAAGGAATTGCCTCATCAGCCCTTTTATTGGTCTTTGCCTCAAAGTTTCTCACAGACTCATTCTCATCAATAAGCACCCGGATTATGTGGTCCTTATGATCGAGATCGGTCCTTAATTTTTCAATTGTCTTCGCTCGCCCAAATGCTACCACTGATACTTTGTCCGCGGTCTTCATCCATTCCTGGTATTGGCTATAAACATCGTGAATGCAATCATGCATTGTTTGTTCTGCCTCGACAGGAATTTTCTTTAAGTACGGGGGAAACATGAAGCCATCAAAGCAGATGTTTGGAAAAACTTTTTTCAACTTGGCGATTCTGAGCGCTCCCTCCCCAGTGGGCGCTGTAATAACTTGTTCAGTAACATCAGGAGACTATGTTTCGGACCTTCGAAGTTGTGGTTCATGCCTTGGCACTTGAGAAGGTGGAATTTGGCATGAAGGTTCCAGGGGTTGTTTTCCATAACTGTAAGGTTGTGTTGGAACTCGAGGTAGCAGGGAGCGTGATCGAGAACGATGTCTATATTCTCTCTCCCTCTCCATCCCTATCCCTTTCATATAACCACGATCGTGGTCGCTATTAGCCTCCCGTCTATGGGACTCATACGAACTAGATAATCGACATGAAGAGCGAAGACTTCCAAGCATAGATTCTCTCCATGTCATCGTATCTGTAAAATAATAAAAAAGCAGAGTTGGTAATCTTTAGAAATGAATAGCTTACGATTGGAAATCATTTAGTGCCATGAAGTGTATGTATGCATGTGCAAACCACCTGACCAATCGGTTATATCCGCCATCCTCGAAGGAAGTGACTCGCCTAAATCTAAAGCACTTTGAAGCATTTCCAATCCGGTGTCTTGTTGGAGCGACACATACGTTAGAAAACTGGGGTGGATATAACACAATGTTGGACCTTAAGAATATTCAGTCACTAGAAGCGGTGAATTGTGTATTAACTACTTACTTATGATTATAAACTGTATTTTCTCAAATTGCAAACAGAAAGAAGTAATCGGAGAATAAGTAAGTAATAAAGTAAAATGCAGTAATGTAAATAACACCCGGATTTTTATACTGCTTCGGATTAACCAATCCTACATCCAGTCCTGCACTCTATCGTGCAGAATTCCACTATAATCGCTTGCTTTCCACGGGTGGCAAGAACACCTTTACAATCTTGGTTTCACGGGCTACAAGACACACCATCTTGATATTACAGGCTACAAGAACACCTTCTCCTTGTCACCAACAACAAACTATGGCAAGTGCTTGTATCTTCAATACAGATTCTTGCAGATTTGGTACAATGATCCTATAGACCTCCAATGGCAATATATCTTTGAATTCTTTGAGGAATAGGATGAAATCAGAGAAAGAATAATGTGAATTAAAGTACAATTCTCTGATATTGTGTGGCTTGCAAATTAGTGAAGAATTGGAGTGAAATAGTGTCAATTCGCAAGGAGATTTGAAGAGTATGCAATCGATTTCTTTTGCAAATGTTTGGAGAAGAAGGAGTAACAGAAAATGAGAATTCATGATGTGAAAATTCGTTTTCAGAGGCCTTTATATAGTGGTTGAAGAGACGTGTCTTATGGTGAAGAGGTGGAGGGAAATGTCTCTTCATTTAAGATTTGAAATTCCGAAAACTGCTAGTATGTCGACATACTAGGTACCCCCATGTCAACATGGGTGTGTTGCAAAATGAACAGCAACACTAATAAGTGTTGCAAATTTTCAACATTTCAAATTACCTTATATTTGTGGATTTTTGTGATTCGGTTGAGGTCAATGGTTGATGATCTTTAAGAATAATTGCCATGAGATCTTTAACAAGATATTCTAAGGTTCAACCAAATCCTCATCACTTCAAACACCTTTATGCTTCAGCATTCATCTCTAATTGGGTTTTGTTCTTCAATTGCTCTGATCAACTTTCTTCTATAATTCATTTGCTTCCACTATATTCTTGTTTATCTCTATAAATGTCTCCATAATATACCTGATATGACTGCATAACTCGAAGATACGTTAGTAGTAATATTTATATGGTTGTTGTCATCAAAAACAATACCTAGGGTATTAACAATCTCCCCCATTTTTGATGATGACAACCATATAAATATTTGAGAGATAAAATATAATAATTTTATATTTGACTCCCCCCAACTCTATGCGCTCCCCCTATCATTTTGCCTAGTATATTTATACCTTTTCTCCCCCTTTGTCATCAAAAAAAATGGCGAAAAAGAGTCACCTAAATCACTGCTAGACAATATGTAGATTTTGTATATAGAGATAAATTCGTATAAATTAAATACTTGAGGGAAAATCAAATCAATTCAAAACATGAAATAAACTTATCAAATAATAAGATGAGTTTTAGAGTTACCGACTTTGCTGATGCCAATAATAAATCCTTTTCATATTAATCCAATGTACAAAAGATTTCTTGTCATATGCTTTGAGCATCTGCTATCTGATATACATTATTTGGTACCTGAAAAAATATAAAATATGCACACTGGTACCCTTTTTATTCTTGGTCCATGGGGTTAAGTTTTAGGATGCCAAACCCATAAAGAGTTTGAATTTCCCTTCAAAATATAATCATTAGATGAATGAACCTTATTAATAAAATTATCAATATATTTTTCCTTTTCAATATCATCCAACCTTTTTTGAACCCATAAATTAATGAACCTATTTGGAGGTTTTAACTTTAATTTCCTAGATTTTGGTTTGAACTTGGTAGCTTTAACAAACTTAGTACTTTGAGTACTATTTTTCATTGATTTAGCCTTAGGGGTGTATCCAAGTCCATGTTTATTCCTAGTGTGTTTAGATGCAGATAATAATTTTTCTAGATTATCCTTCCCTTTGTTAAATTTATCAATATCAGTTTTCATTTTGTCAAAATCCTTATCATGGTTAAGAATAACATTGTCCAGAGATGTTATTTTGTCATTCAGATCAGTGATCTGTGACTTCTTTGAAAGATTTTCTGATTTTAAGGATTCATTTTCACTTTTTAGTTTTTCAAAACTTCTAAGTGTCAAATCCTTTTCATCATTATACCCATTAGGTCTTTCAATTTCGTCTTCTAGACATTGTTTTTCTTTAGTTAAATTTTCAATAAATATTTTTATCTATCTATCTCTGCCAAACTATTGTTGTACTCTTTCCTAAGTATTTTATATCTCTGATTCATATCATTCAAAACATTAGTAATTTCTTTATTAAAATTCCATACCTGGTCATCCTTTGCCATGAAGCACATGTTGGCGTTTTTTGATTCTGAATCACTATCACTTGATGATGTATCTGCATCATCCCATTTTGCATTGAATGCCTGTTTCCTCTCCTTATTGAAAGTGTTTGACTTTGATTTCATCAGTTTGGGACGGTCTCTTTTCAAATGACCGGGTTTATCACATTCGAAACACTTAACAACATTTATATTTCTAGAATTATTGTTGTTAGTTTTTCTAAGTTTGTTTGTTATCCAATACTTCAAGAATTTCTTAAACTTCTTGGTCATAAACTCGATATCATCATCAATAGCATCATCATCTGGTTCATCTTTGTCCATCATAGCATTGAGTGCTAGTGATTTCTTCTTATTTGCCTGATTCTCTTTTCTAATCTGCAACTTTACTTCATAAGACATTAGGTTCCCAATTAAATATTCTATTTTCATAATACTAATATCATTGGCTTCTTCAATTGCCAGAGTCTTCTGATCCCATTCACTAGGAAGTGAATTTAGGATCTTTCTGACTTGGTCTTCTTCAGTAATTTTCTTTCCTAATGATATTAAGGCATGTACTATATCTTGAAATCTAGAATACATATCAGAAATAGACTCATTTGGTTTCATTTGAAAGAGTTGCAATTGATTAGTTAGCATAGATATCTTTGTTTGTTTTACTTTATTGGTGCCTTCATGTGTGACATGCAGTGTTTTCCAAATTTCATATGCAGAATTACAAGTAGACACTCGATTAAATTCATTTCTATTTAAGGAGCAAAATAAAATATTCATGGCCTTAGAGTTATTAAGTGCCTGTATCTTTTGGTCTAGTGTCCATTTTGAACATTCAGTTTGAGGCTCTATATACTCTATTTGGGTAATGTTCCAAATATCCAAACCATTAGACTACAAATAACATTTCATCCAACAAGCCCAATATGCATAACTACTGCCATCAAATAGAGGGGGTCTAGTGGTAGATTGCCCTTCTACAAAAGTGTCAAAAAATGTGTTACTAGTGTCGTTAGCCATTTATACTTTTCAAAAACCATGTTATGAATTTTTGAAAACCAACGCTCTAATACCATATGTTTGAAAACTGGGGTGGCTATAACATAATGTTTGATCTTAAGACTATTCAGACACTAGAAGTGGTGAATTGTGTATTAACTACTTACTTATGAATATAAACTATATTTACTCAAATTGCAAACAGAAAGAAGTAATCAGAGGATAAGTAAGTAATAAAGTAAAATGCAGTAATGTAAATAACACCCGGATTTTTGTACTGGTTCGGATTAACCAATCCTACATCCAGTCCTGCACTCTATCGTGCAGAATTCCACTATAATCGCTTGCTTTCCATGGGTGGCAAGAACACCTTTACAATCTTGGTTTCACGGGCTACAAGACACACCCTCTTAATTTTACAGGCTACAAGAACACCTTCTCCTTATCACCAACAACAAACTATGACAAGTGCTTGTATCTTCAATACAGATTCTTGCAGATTCGGTACAATGATCCTATAGACCTCCAATGGCAATATATCTTTGAAATCTTTGAGGAATAGGATGAAATCAGAGAGAGAATAATGTGAATTAAAGTATAATTCTCTGATATTGTGTGGCTTGCAAATTAGTGAAGAATTGGAGTGAAATAGTATTGATTTGCAAGGAGATTTGAAGAGTATGCAATGGATTTCTTTGGCAAATGTTTGGAGAAGAAGGAGTAACAGAAAATGAGAATTCTTGATGTGAAAATTCGTTTTCAGAGGCCTTTATATAGTGGTTGAAGATACGTGTCTTATGGTGAAGAGGTGGAGGGAAATGTCTCTTCATTTAAAATTTGAAATTCTGAAAACTGCTAGTATGTCGACATACTAGGTACCCACATGTCGACATGGGTGTGTTGCAAAATGAACAGCAACACTAATAAGTGTTGTAAATTTTCAGCATTTCAAATTACCTTATATTTGTGGATTTTTGTGATTCGGTTGAGGTCAATGGTTGATGATCTTCAAGAATAATTTCCATGAGATCTTTAACAAGTTATTCTAAGGTTCAACCAACTCCTCATTACTTCAAACACCTTTATACTTCAGCATTCATCTCTAATTGGGTTTTGTTCTTCAATTGCTCTGATCAACCTTCTTCTATAATTCATTTGATTCCACTGTATTCTTGTTTATCTCTATAAGTGTCTCCATATATATCTGATATGACTGCATAACTCGAAGATACGTTAGTAGTAATATTTATATGGTTTTTGTCATCAAAATCAATACCTAGGGTATTAACAACATAGTCTGGAATTGGAATGTCAATGAGTCCTCCGAAAGGACTCTCTATTAGTGGGGGAGAAGCCTCCAAGGTTTTGAAAACAGCGGCTAGCAGGGACATGACCACAGATTTCCTTCTTGAGGACTTTTGAAGCTTATGAGCAACCACTTTGCCTTTCCTCCTTCCCTCTGAATGTCGAGGACTATCTGAAGGCTTGGCTACCGGTTCTTCTTCGATGGGCGCATCCTCTTCATCACCTAGCTCAACTATTACAATCCTAGGCACCCTACGCTTAGCCCATCTTACCGGGTCTGCCCTAAGAGATCCACCAAGTCCTATGCTTTGGTCCCGGTCGATTAGCCCAACGGCCCTCAAATTTTCATCCGTAAGCACCAAGTTGATCACTCTAAACTCACCAGGCACCTCTTGAAGAATTCACATTATTTCTTTAAATTGGGCACCTTCGGGTCGTGGGATTGCGGCTGTAAAGGAAAGAAAATATTAGACTCGACGTCGATTACGACTATCTTGTTAGCAACTAGAGAAGTTGTGGCACTTATGTCTAACTAACCACCGTCTAGCGAACCATGGCGGGCACCGAACATAGAACCACTCATCCTTGAAGTAGCTAAGTCTAGTCTAAGTTCCAGTCACAAATTGACAATTCCTGACCGCTTCTAAGAATGTGAATGAGGGATTATCTCCCCGACTCTTGACATTGAAAAAACATTTAACTGCCTCCGTAGTCGGGGGCCGTAAGAGATGCTGCATGAAAACAATGCATACCCATTCGTGTGATGACCCGGAAAATTTTGGACATATAGAATCGAAATATTTAATTGATTTTAAATATTTAAATGTTAATTCTAACTTGAATTAAGAATATCACAGTTTACTTGATAATTAAATTAGAAAATTAAATTATTTGAAGTTGGTAAAATATTGAATCTTCAGTTTTAAGCCTGTTAAAAATAATTTGAAGGCTTATAAAATTTGTATTGATAACACTGAAGATAATAGAAGTTTTAAAATTGAATTTAGCAGTGATTTGTTCGGTTTTGAAATTTTATCGTTTAAATTGAATTTAAAAATAATCTTCCGAGGCACAGTCTCGGAATTAGATGAAACCAATTCCATTGGGTCTGTAATATTGAATTATTAACGGATTTCAATTTTCGAAGCATTCGGAGTTGTTGTGTGAGCATACGATAAGTAATCGCGCTGAAAAATTAAATCGGAAATTCAACTTTATAACCGGTCCAAAAGCCTGTCTTCTCTTCTACATTGTTTTCCTGTGACATAGCATAGCTGAACACGTAATAATCACGTCCATCGTTTTTTTTATATTTCAGGACACTTTGATTTTTGACTTACGGTGAATAAATAATTTTATTTTATTTAAAACTATTGTCTTACTCAACAAGCAGTTCGATTGGTAATTATCTCGAACCCTCCTTCTTTCCTTCAGCTTACTAAATCGCGCAACCCTCTTTATCAATATAAAAATAAAATGGACGAAGCCTTTTCGTCTAAATTTTTTTTATTTACAACGAAATCGAATTCGATTTCGATCGAATCGCGAGCCCTCTCTACTGAAAACAGATCAAGTTGTTTGGGGCTGCGCGTGAGGGAGGGACGTCGATTAGGGTTTCGCGAGTGGGGTTTGCTCTACTAGGGTTCGAGTGTTATCTTAATTTGATGCAAAATTCGTATTTTTGAAGTCGTATTTGAGCTCGTCGTGAAGGATAGTATCTCGGCGCGGAGTTTTATGGTGTTCGATCGCCTCTTGGTAGTCGCGACCAGTCGCTATAGTGCGAGTCGCCTGGTGTGTTGCGTTTTGGTCGAGGAAGCTAGGAGCAATGGCGGTGGTGCCAAATTGATGAGGAGGCGTTTGAGCGTGTTTCAGGCGAAGCATTGAGGAGGGGCGACATGCGGAGGATTGCTTGCGAATTTCGGTATGTACTCGGGGTTCGGCAGTTTACTAAGGTAAATTCGTACATTAATTTACTAATTTCGCTGATTTTACAGATCGTTATATAAAAAAATAAAAATAAAAAGAGAAGAAGGGAAATTTTTAGAATGTTGTAATGTTTATATATATAAATCTGATTTTTATTTGAAATTCTACATAGATTATTTTTAAGATGTACATAGGTTATATTTGAGGTATATGGATTTTAAAAGAATCAGAAATATTACTTGTTATTGGGAAATTAGTCTAAAAATAATCTATTTAATTCAAACTAAAATTTATTAGTTAAAATAGAATCATTTTGTTAATTAAATTTATAAAATGGAAATAAATTGTTCAAGTTATTTCAAAGTGTTAATAAATCGTATGATTGTTATTTAAGGTCAAAATCTGATAGACGCAAGCTGTGTTGGATCAGATTGCATATTAAAAATCAAAGGTGAGTTAATCTCTCTCAGTGAATGATTAAATTTAAATTTAAATGACTAAATTTAAATAATTGTTTGAGTGGCTGAATTGTTTGATGTGCTGTAATACAATATATTTTGGGATTGATATTTATATTGTGCTAAAGTCTGTGGATGTAGGGAAAACAGGTTGGAGGGATCCAACTGGATCCCTCAACATTTATTTAAAATCATTTAATACCATCTGTTGTGATTATTTGATATTCTATGATGAACTTTATTGGAATATTGAATGCTATGGTTCGATTGAATATAATTGGGTATAATGAATTATCAAATATATATATATATATGTTGGATTTTGGAAGGGAAATAAAGGAATTGAATTTGTAAGAAAATAATTATAGAAAATTTGAATAAGTTTAAGAATGAATTGGAAAGAAATAAAGTGACTTTAAAATTTAATAAATAAAACTAGAATATAGAGAGGAAATTTTAAACAACAGGAAGTTAATGAATTTTAAACTGTAGTATTATTATTAAAGAGAACAAAACAGTTATTTAAGATTTAAGATTTAAATTATTGAAAGGAATAAAGAAGAATTGGGAAAGACCTGAATTTGTATATTTCAGTTAAGAGATTTAAAATCAAACGAAAAATAATAACAATAATAATAAGTCCAAAATTAATGAATTTTGAAATAAATTGAGTAAGTAATGAAATTTATTTCAAATGGAATAAATTGAAAATCAATTTGGGAAATTGATTTAAGTGATTGAGATTGGAAATTCTCCTTGAATAACCAAGTACATTTTCAAAGTAAATTTTTAAATATAAGTTAAAAGTTTTAAAGTTGTTTCAAAAGGGAAGTTTTGGAAAATTTATTATTTCTAATATTTAAACTTTAAAGTAAGTATTTCCTTTTAATCTATTAGGATAGTAATTATTTATAAGAGTGTAACTTAGTGTTTTGTTTTAGAAGAGTGAGAACATAGTTTTATATTTTATAATGTAAACTTATATTTCAAATATTCATATAATATATATATATATATATATATATATATATATATCCAATTTTTGAAGTAGTCTTAACTTAAATGTTTTGAAGTAAATTCCAAAGTAAGTGTTTTTTTTAATCTATTATCGTAATAATTATCTAAAGGATGATTTGGTATTTTGTGTAAAGAAGAAAATCTAGTTATATTTATAAAGTAAACTTATTTTAAATTATCTCTAAAGTATTATTTCAAATTAAGTACTAAAGTAAAATTTTCTAAATTAAATGTTAAACATATTTTACAATAAAGTGTTTGAAATTATTTTAAAAAAATAAAAAATCTTGTGCTGGGTGATTTCAGTGGAAATAGAAATAATTGGAATTTATTCTGAGAAAGGAAGATAGTTTGAAAACTGGGTTTGAAAAGTGAAATTATATCTTGTGAAGATATTTTTGAGATAAATAAATAATTTTGGATTATTTATTTATTGTGTGATAGATGTTGTGAATATTAATTGATAGTTAAATAACCGACTATCAATATTGGACAAATGCGTTGATCGTTTCGAAGAGACCGGGATCGAGATTTATGTCTCGAAAACCACTTCGATCCGGTTTGTACGTTTTGTGGAAACGAGTTTGGATTCGATGATGGAGCAGTAAAGTGCAAGGGCTAGTTGCTACTAATCCTGAGGATATTTCCAGAATGGATGTAGTAGGAATAGTGCCTTCGGTTCCGTTCGAACCCGGGACGGACTTGTATGGATGAATGCTTTCGTAAACATCGTCAGATGGACGATGGGCATTCTAAGGGATATGTTCTAAAAAGGCAAAGCTTAGCCTCAAGCCTCATCAAATGGGAATGACTGAAAATCAGGGGTCATGCAGCAAGGCTAGGTGGGTAGCACCCAAGCAGGGTGAGGTCATCCCTGTCTAGGTGTCCCTTTTATTTCGGCTTAGTGGGCGGTTGCTGATCCCAACCGTGGGGCGATCTCACTTGGGATTATCCAGTAAGGGGTAGTCCCGGTCTTGTGTTGCAGGGGAGCGGGCGTACTCCTCGGTACGGTGATCTAGGCCCCGTACTGTGACAGGTGCTACCCCAGTGCCTAGTCATTAGTTGGAAATCCATTCTCCCTACGAGCCTTGTACGAGTTTTGTTTGTATTACCCACTTTGTGGCTAGTAGCTGGAATTTAATAACGTAACAATTTCGGCTATTTTATAAGTATTTGTATATATACCCTATTATAACATCAGAGGATTTCTATAAAATTGTTTTAGCTATCGTAAGGTAAAAACCCGACATGTTTATTTGTGGCGTGGTCTTACGAGATGCTTTGTTTTCAAAGGATATTTGAAACTTTAATAATCAATTGAGTGTGATTTTCTCACGCTAGTATTCCAGACTGGCTCGGGTATTATTTAACTGTAATGTCCGGGTCAGACCGAGTGTTATAGAATACAGGATATGATGCTGTGGAGCTCAGGAGACGACCAGGATGACGATACGTACTTCCGTACTTGTTTATATATGTGTATTCCGCTGTGTTGAGTTGTTGAGTATCCATTGTATGATATTTATGTTGCACTGTGATTGACGTACTCTGGTGATGTAATATATAAACAGAGATATTTGATTTTGAGTAAAGACCATTTATTATCTATTATACTTTGTTCCGCTGCGATGGTTAGATTCTGTTGTTGATTTCTATTTTCTTCTCCTACCTCTTCTTCTTTAACCCAAATGGTTCGTATTTCTGTACATCTTGAGTTGATTTGGGTAAAATAGTGTTAACTCAGGGGTACGGATTTACGGGCTGTTACACTTGGTATCAGAGCTTAGGTTGGTGATAACCTTGGCTCTGGTGGGAATTACTCATTTAAAATAGTGTCCGTAGTACTTTAGAACGAGTTTGAGCGTATTAATAGATACGAGCGCGTATTTGTTAGTGAATATAAATTGTTTTGATATTGTGTTGATTGGTTTATTGAGTGGCATATGAACCTTTGTCGGCACATTCTGTACAACTGTATCGAAGGGGTTTCTAAACACTTGAATAGAATAATCGACACGGTATTATTTTAAATGTGGGTAAATGAGATAGTTTTACCCAAAAATATATTTTGATATAAAGAAAAGTTTTTGTAAACTATTTTAGCTAATATATGGTTGCTTGGATGTTAGAAATAATAATATTAAATTATTATCATCATTGTGTAAAAGTTTAACTAGAAATTGAAAATATAACCAAAGTTTAAGGGAATAAATTCATTATAAAATGAAATTCAAAAATATGAATTATAAATGTAAAGTATAAATTGAAATATAATCAAATGAAAATTTGTATAAGCATAAATTATACAAATGCATTATAGTTAAAATTTGAATTAAAATGGAATTTGAAACTTTAAAACCCCGGAGATTTAGGGAGTACTTTGAAGGTAAATAGTAGCATTGTTGTTTTTAGGGGGTATTTCTGAAAGGAAATTGTTTCAAACAAATTTTGGTAAAAGATATAGCATTAAATTCACTTCAGTCGCTGGAAAATAACTTCGGTGATGACTGCAGCAACATCGATGTTCATTTTCGAGTTTCTAAGTGACAGATTGCTGCCAAATTGATTTTTTCGGGAAAACCTGTTTTTTTTTTTGAAAATTCAAAGGGAACTTGTCGGGAATAAAACCAGGAAGGGTTTGATTTTTGAGAAGTGTGATTTTGGATGTTGGAGATTTCAAAATGATTTGAAACCAAAAGTCGGGTGTTTAAAAATCCTGATGAGATAGTTGTAAGCTTATAGATTGAGATGATTTTTAAATCATGAAGGAAATATAAGCTTTGAATAATGGAATTTAAATTTAAAAAGAAAAGTTAAAAATGAAGTTAACTTGGATGGGAAAATAAAATTTTAACTGGATTGAAATTAATTGAATAGGTTGAAAATAATATCCAGTTGTATTCGAATTAGGTTGAAATCGAATTGAGTTAAATAAATCTAAGTTAAAATAAAATTGAATTGGAATAAAAATTCAATTGAGTTATTGAACGGAATTAGATTCATACCTGAATAAAAGAAAAAAATAGTTGGGTAAGGATTGAACTGAAATAAATAAATGTAAAACTCGAGTTAGAAATAAAAGAAGAATATATTCAAGCCTATAATAAATAGAATAGTGTAAAATAATAAGTTGTGACTTATAAATTGAAAATGGAATACAGAATCCAAAATAAATATTGTTTGATGTTTTGGATAATAAAACGAAGAAAATCCAAACTTGAATTATAAAATAAATTGAACTAGGAAAATTAAATGAAGTGATATTTGGAATTAAAAATCAAGTATTGAACTATAAATAGGGGGAGAATTAATTTGTTAATAAATTAGTTAATGAAATATGTAATGGGAACCAAATGTAGTTAAATAAGAAGCTGAATTATGAGATTATGATAAAGTTTGGAAATAAAATTCAAGTTATAAATCAAATTCGACCTGGATCGATAGTGAAGTAAATGAAATTGAATTGCGAGCTCATGAAATTGGGTGGTAAATTGAAAATGGATAGTGGATTCAGAACTTGAGTTTTAAATTAAAATTTAACTTGAAGTGTTAACAAATTAAATATAATTGAAGTGTATCAAAAAAAATGTAAAGGATTAAAATAGCAATGGTTTGAATGTGCAAATAAAATCCAAATAAGTGGAAATAAACTGGAGATGGCCATGTAATCAATTGAATGAGTTGAGTATGAAAGTTAAATTTTATAATAACTAACCAAAGGAAATTGTAGATTTAAAATGAGATTTAATTGAGATAGCATCAAGTTGAATAAAAGAGAAAAAAAATTATTTGTGAAATGAAAATGAGCTTAAGTATAAAATTTGAATAAATCAAAATAAATTGACTTAAGCTGAATATAAGGGGGAGAGTTGAATTGAATTCAACTTAAAACTAAGTTTAATAATATTGGATCGAATCTGAATCAAGTAAAAATAAATTTGGATCGAAATAAAATTTGGTGGGTTGTAAATAATATTTAAGGAAATGAAAATTCATAATGGATTGAGTGGATGAACTAATTATATTGAATAAATAAATGGAAGGGAATTCTTAATTAAATAATTGTAAACCATTTAAAATGTTAAAGAATTGAAATAACTTGGAGACAATAAGAAAATAGAATGTTTCAAGTTAATAGAATGGTTTTAAATGAATGCGGATAAGAAATAAATCGCAAATGAATAGATTGTGAATAAGATTGAAATGAAATGTGTCGAGCTAAATAACTAGTCGTGAATGAATTAAAATAAAAAGGAAATTTAATTGGTAATGAAGATGAACCTAAGTTGTTAATGGTTTTGTATGAACTAGTTTGGTTAATAAAATGAAATGCAAGTGAATGGATTCAAATTTAAATGCGACGAAACTGAGAATATATGAATTGTGAATAAATTTAAAAATTGGAATAGAATTAATTATAAATTGAGTTGAAATCCATTTAAATTGGTTATAAAGCATAAATACTGATTTATTCACATAGATCTCGTTAAATTGCATAGAATAAATTATCATTTGATGTAAATGGAAGTAATTAAAAGTCTATGTATTGATAAGAGTAAAATAAATTGATTTTGAGAGCAATTGAATTAAATATGAGTTCGGTTTGCTTAAAAATAAATTAAATGTAAGCAATTGAGTTTTAAACCATTCAAATTGAATGAAAATGGTTATAAATTAATTGAAACAGTTGAATTAGTGTGAAAACTATATAAATTGCTTATGGAAAGTGTTTGGTGTGCTTTTCTTTTAGAATTCATATGTTTAACTATTGCAAATAAGTGAAATGTTGTTGAACTTCATATATTTGGCACTTACATGTTTAAATTGAGTAAGTACAGGTATTGGAAGCCATGTGGCTGGATTTTGGGTACGCTAACTGCTAAATAATTAAATTGTTTGCTTAAAATGCTAAATAAGGTACGCCTATGCAATAAAAATAGGAAATGAACTGTTTATGGTTTTCCGACCGTGTGGGTCAATGTATATATATTTATCTCTTTTGTCAAATTGGAAAAGCTCCTCCGTACAAAAGAGACTCTGTCGAAAAATTTCAGAAATTTTGGGAGTTAGAAAATTTTTGGAAATTTTTTGTTAACGACAAAACGATTTCAAACTGGAAATTGAAATAAAATAGTGAATGAAACTACTATAAAATTTTAATATGAATTAGTTAAGTGAAAGATAAAATTTAATATACAGAGTTGAAAATAAATTGAATTCAGGCGGAAATGGAAGAATCAATTTGAATAGAATAGATATAAACTAAAAGTGGTGAAGTGAAAATAAATAAAGAAGCATATTAAATACTTATACCAAACTTAAGAAAGGAATAGTGGATTCTTAATTGGAAATCGATAATACAAATATATTCCAAGTTAATATTTGGATGGATAGATATTGGCATTTTGTGAGAAAGTCGATAAAATGTTTTGGGGATATTGTGATTGGATATTGGTCTTAAGCAGGATATGCAGGTATTATAAAAGGGAAAGGAAAATTGGTTTTGATTTCAGATAATAAATTTGAATTGCCCGACAAAAAGGTATGTATCTAAATTTGGTGTGAAGTTTGATTGGGATTTTGATCAAGCCACTTGGCTTTTTGTTTTCTTTTGAGATTTGGGAGCCCGTAGAGGCCTTTTGTAGTTGTACCGAGCTAGCCGCGCAAAGGAGACGCTGGCAAAAAAATTCGAAAATTTAGGGTGTTAGAAAATTTTTGAGAAAATTTGAAAACTTAAAACTTAGTTTTGAAATATAATTTGTATGATTGAGCAAATAATATTGTTTGAAAACTATGGGAGAGTTTGTGAAGTTAGTAAGAATGGTAATGGATCTTCTATAAAAAGATAGTTGGTAGAATGTTAAATTGTTGGTTTTGGGAAAGGTAAACGGGGATTGGGCCGTTCTTCCTGACAAGTGATTTCGGGGACGAAATCCTTTTAAGGGGGGAGGAATGTGATGACCCGGAAAATTTTGGACATTTTGAATCGAAATATTTAATTGATTTAAAATATTTAAATGTTAATTCTAACTTGAATTAAGAATATCACAG
Organism: Allium cepa; assembly: GCA_030765085.1. Classification (NCBI taxonomy): domain Eukaryota; kingdom Viridiplantae; phylum Streptophyta; class Magnoliopsida; order Asparagales; family Amaryllidaceae; genus Allium; species Allium cepa. Next base: position 175,758,778 of record CM060932.1, read on the forward strand.
TTTATTTGATAATTAAATTAGAAAATTAAATTATTTGAAGTTGGTAAAATATTGAATCTTCAGTTTTAAGCCTGTTAAAAATAATTTGATGGCTTATAAAATTTGTATTGATAGCACTGAAGATTATAGAAGTTTTAAAATTGAATTTAGCAGTGATTTGTTCGGTTTTGAAATTTTATCGTTTCAATTGAATTTAAAAATAATCTTCCGAGGCACAGTCTCGGAATCAGACGAAACCAGTTCCATTGGGTCCGTAATATTGAATTATTAACGGATTCCAATTTTCGTAGCATTCGGAGTTGTTGGGTGAGCATACGATAATTAATCGCGCTGAAAAATTAAATCGGAAATTTAACTTTGTAACCGGTCCAAAAGCCTGTCTTCTCTTCTGCATTGTTTTCCTCTGACATAGCATAGCTGAACACGTAATAATCACGTCCATCATTTTTTTCATATTTCAAGACACTTTGATTTTTGACTTACGGTGAATAAATAATTTTATTTTATTTAAAACTATTGTCTTACTCAACAAGCAGTTAAATTGGTAATTATCTCGAACCCTCCTTCTTTCCTTCAGCTTATTAAATCGTGCAACCCACTTTATCTATATAAAAAAAGAAGAGAAAATGGTCGAAGCCTTTTCGTCTAAATTTTTTTTATTTACAACGAAATCTAATTCGATTTCGATCGAATCGTGAGCCCTCTCTATCAGATCAAGTTATTTGGGGCTGCGCGTGAGGGAGGGACGTCGGTTAGGGTTTCGCGAGTGGGGTTTGCACAACTAGGGTTCGAGTGTTTGCTCAATTTGATGCTAAATTCGTATCCTTGAAGTCGTATTTGAGCTCGTCGTGAAGGATAGTATCTCGGCGTGGAGTTTTATGGTGTTCGATCGCCTCTTGGTAGTCGCGACCAGTCGCTACAGTGCGAGTCGCCTGGTGTGTTGCGTTTTGGTCGAGGAAGCTAGGAGCAATGGCGGTGGTGCCGAATTGATGAGGAGGCGTTTGAGCGTGTTTCAGGCGATGCATTGAGGAGGGGCGACATGCGGAGGATTGCTTGCGAATTTGGGTATGTTCTCGGGGTTCGGCAGTTTACTAAGGTAAATTCGTATATTAATTTACTAATTTCGCTGATTTTACAGATCGTTATATAAAACAAAAGAGAAGAAGGGAAATTTTTAGAATGTTGTAATGTTTATATATATAAATCTGATTTTTATTTGAAATTCTACAAGGATTATTTTTAAGATGTACATAGGTTATATTTGAAGTATATGGATTTTAAAAGAATCAGAAATATTACTTGTTATTGGAAAATTAGTCTAAAAATAATCTATTTAAGGAAATTAATTCAAACTAAAATTTATTAGTTAAAATGGAATCATTGGTTAATTAAATTTATGAAATGGAAATAAATTGTTCAAGTTATTTCAAAGTGTTAATAAATCGTATGATTGTTATTTAAGGTCAAAATCTGATAGAAGCAAGTTGGGTTGGATCAGATTGCATATTAAAAATCAAAGGTGAGTTAATCTCACTCAGTGAATGATTAAATTTAAATTTAAATGATTAAATTTAAATAATTGTTTGAGTGGCTGAATTGTTTGATGTGCTTACAATATATTTTGGGATTGATATTTATATTGTGCTAACGTCTGTGGATGCAGGGAAAACAGGTTGAAGGGATCCAACTGGATGCCTCAACATTTATTTAAAATCATTTAATACCATCTGTTGTGATTATTTGATATTCTATGATGAACTTTATTGGAATATTGAATGCTATGGTTCGATTGAGTATAATTGGTATAATGAATTATCAAATATATATATATATATATATATATATATATATATATATAAATTGGATTTTGGAAGGGAAACAAAGGAAGTGAATTTGTAAGAAAATAATTATAGAAAATTTGAATAAGTTTAAGAATGAATTGGAAAGAAATAAAATGATTTTAAAATTTTAATAAATAAAACTAGAATATAGAAAGGAAATTTTGAACAACAGGAAGTTAATGAATTTTAAGCTGTAGTGTTATTATTAAAGAGAACAAAACATTTATTTAAGATTTAAGATTTAAATTATGAAAGGAATAAAGAAGAATTGGGAAAGACCTGAATTTGTATATTTCAGTTAAGAGATTTAAAATCAAACGGAAAATAATAACAATAATAATAAGTCCAAAATTAATGAATTTTGAAATGAATTGAGTAAGTAATGAAATTTATTTCAAATGGAGTAAATTGAAATCAATTTGGGAAATTGATTTAAGTGACTGAGGTTAGAAATTCTCCCTGAATAACCAAGTACATATTCAAAGTAATTTTTTAAATATAAGTTAAAAGTTTTAAAGTTGTTTTAAAAGGGCAGTTTTGGAAAATTTATTATTTCTAATATTTAAACTCTAAAGTAAGTATTTCCTTATAATCTATTAGGATAGTAATTATTTATAAGAGTGTAACTTAGTGTTTTGTTTTAGAAGAGTGAGAACCTAGTTTTATATTTTATAATGTATACTTATATTTCAAATATTCATATATATATATATATATATATATATATTTAGCCAATTTTTGAAGTAGTCTTAACTTAAATGATTTAAAGTAAATTCCAAATTAAGTGTTTTGTTTTATTATCGTAATAATTATTTAAAGGTTGATTTGGTATTTTGTTTAAAGAAGAAAATCTAGTTATATTTATAAAGTAAACTTATTTTATATTATTTCTAAAGTCTTATTTCAAATTAAGTACTAAAGTAAAATTTTCTAAATTAAATGTTAAACATATTTTACAATAAAGTGTTTGAAATTATTTAAAAAAAAATCTAAAATCTTGTGCTGGGTGATTTCAGTGGAAATAGAAATAATTGGAATTTATTCTGAGAAAGGAAGATAGTTTGAAAACTGGGTTTGAAAAGTGAAATTATATCTTGTGAAGATATTTTTGAGATAAATAAATAATTTTGGATTATTTATTTATTGTGTGATAGATGTTGTGAATATTAATTGATAGCTAAATAACCGACTATCAATATTGGACAAATGCGTTGATCGTTTCGAAGAGACCGAGATCGAGATTTATGTCTCGAAAACCACTTCGATCCAGTTTGTACGTTTCATGGAAACAAGTTTGGATTCGAAGATGGAGCAGTGAAGTGCAAGGGCTAGTCGCTACTAATCCTGAGGACATTTCCAAAATGGATGTAGTAGGAATAGTGCCTTCGGTTCCGTTCGAACCCGGGACGGACTTGTATGGATGAATGCTTTCGTAAACAACGTCAGATGGACGATGGGCATTCTAAGGGATATGTTCTAAAAAGGCAAAGCTTAGCCTCAAGCCTCATCAAATGGGAATGACTGAAAATCGGGGGTTATGCAGCATGGCTAGGTGGGTAGCACCCAAGCAGGGTGAGGTCATCCCTGTCTAGATGTCCCTTTTATTTCGGCTTAGTAGGCGGTTGCTTATCCCAACCGCGGGGTGATCTCACTCGGGATTATCCAGTAAGGGGTAGTCCCGGTCATGTGTTGCAGGGGAGCGGGCGTACTCCTCGGTACAGTGATCTAGCCCCCGTACTGTGGCAGGTGGTACCCCAGTGCCTAGTCATTAGTTGGAAATCCATTCTCCCTACGAGCCTTGTACGAGTTTTGTTTGTATTATCCACTTTTTGGCTAGTAGCTGGAATTTAATAATGTAACAATTTCTGCTATTTTATAAGTGTTTGTATATGGACCGTATTATAATATCAAAGGATTTCTATAAAATTGTTTTAGCTATCGTAAGGTAAAAACCCGACATGTTTATTTGTGGCGTGGTCTTACGAGATGCTTTGTTTTCAAAGGATTTTTGAAACTTTAATAATCAATTGAGTGTGAATTTCTCACGCTGGTATTCCAGACTGACTCGGGTATTATTTAACTGTAATGTCCAGGTCAGACCGAGTGTTATAGAATACAGGATATGATGTTGTGGAGCTCAGGAGACGACCAGGATGACGATACGTACTTCCGTACTTGTTTATATATGTGTATTCTGCTATGTTGAGTTGTTGTGTATCCATTGTATGATATTGATGTTGCACTGTGATCGATGTACTCTGATAATGTAATATATAAACAGAGATATTTGATTTTGAGTAAAGACCATTTATTATCTATTATACTTTGTTCCGCTGCGATGGTTAGATTCTGTTGTTGATTTCTATTTTCTTCTCCTACCTCTTCTTCTTTAACCCAAATGGTTCGTATTTCTGTACATCTTGAGTTGATTTAGGTAAAATAGTGTTAACTCAGGGGTACGGATTTGCGGGCTGTTAAAATTCGGATGCAACTATGATGGAGCAATCCTTGAGTAAGATAGCACCTCTGGGATATATTGGTTGAATTATGGAAGCGTCCGGACCATGTAGGAAAATCGGTTAAAGGCATGGTACCATTCCGGGGGAGTATGTTGCCTATCATTCGGCCTCGGTAACAAGACATCATCTAACGATAGCCCATGCCTCAAGAAAATTCTTCCCAACATATCTTCGAAGACGTTAGACAGCACAAAATCTTATGGATTCCCAATAAAGATCGCTCCGGGTAGCTCATCCGGAGCTGGACTTATGACTACGACCATAATGACCGGCATCTTTGTTATCAAAGGAGGTAGACTCTGAACCTCTTGTTGTTGTGAACTTCCAGGTTCCATAACTAATCAACCCTTCAAAAACCATCATTAGGTGATAATAAGCCCATGTGGTCCCCAGTGTAAATTGCATAAATGTGTAATGTAATGCAATGTTGTGTATAGTTAATAAAATACTACAAAACATAGAAGGTATTCGAATGACAAGACTTTGGAATTCAACCAGCATGACCGTCATCGCTGACCATCACAACCGTGTCATCTAGACTTTGGAGAGCGATCCAAGTTAAAGTTTGTTAAACCTTGCCAAAGTTACAATTCCATCGATGAGCTTCGAAGGGCAGTAAAATATGTCGTGAAATGGTGAAGTCCAATTATGCAAGGCGGAAGCTCGTCGGAGTCATATGTTCAAGTGTACAGGATGCTTCGAATTCATCAAGATTCTACTCGAATCGATCAACAAAATTCCAATTCATATTGGTCCAAGAGGCAATTCGTATCCATAAAATATGTGAATTCGAATCAATCATCAGAGATCCATTCGTGTTGATCCCCTGGCAGGCAATTCGTATCGATCAAGCACAATCGATTTCGTATCAATCACGTGCACCACCTTCGTATCAGTCAGCAGGTCCAAGCCTTCATATCGATCATCCTGAATCGACACGATGCTCCATCATCGATCGATACGAAGGTCTCCAATTCTTCATTACGAAATACCGTTACCCTAATCAATACGAACGTTCTTAATCAGGATCGATACGACCAATTATTCCTCCTTCATCGATACGAAGCAAAGACCATGCCATCACTCCATAAGTCCTTCGTATCCCAACCTTCGTCTTCTTCAAATCCTTTCATGCATCGCCTCCACCGTCCTTGACCTCGTTCTAGCCAACCACGGCCACCACATCATTGTAGTTGATTATGAAATTGGCGTAGATGGCTAGAGATTCGAGTCTCATTGTTCTAATTCGATTATCATAAGTTAAATACTTAATTCAAGTGAATAAATCGAAGGATTAATGGACGAACTGGATTAAGGATGAAGGCGATTTATTTTTTCTTTCTCGAGTGTTCGGGTTGATGCGAAGGCGAGGCAAAGGCAAATGCAAGAAAGTGGAGGATTTTTCTAAGTGTCAAGTCTTATATTGTTTGTACCAAAAATGGGTACAACACTCTTCGGAAGTATTTGAAGAGATAAAAATGAAGAATAGAAGTGTAAAAAGACGATTATCTACCAAACACTTCAAAAACAAATATGAAAACACGCAGAAACACAATGATTTAGAGTGTTTCGATGTATGGCCTACGTCCACTATGAAGTTTATGACTTTATCGATATTCATTTGTTGATTACAACCAATTACAGCAGACTACAGCTGATTATAGTACTGAAATTCGAGTACAACAACAGCTATGGAGTGCAAAAATGGTTCCGGTAGAGTCTTGATGTCAAAGAGCCAAAAGATCCTTTTTCTATAGGCTCCGGGGCTCTATTTATAGGCATAAGAGGAAAATATCTTGCTTGGATCTTGGGAGACTTCTTTTGGTATATGGGTGGGCCCACGCGATCGATCCCATGCGATTTCGACTCAATCTGTGATCGATACGAACGGATTTCGTATCGATCAAGATTTGATGCAATCGAGTCGAAATTTGGTAGGAACATTCTTTAGGTCGTACGTAAGCTTCTATGAAAATTTCGTAGCATTTGGACTTGTGAATTACGAGTTATGATCGTTGCAAACTTGCATTTTTAAGAAGGCTAAAGCATTCGTATCCATAGTGAACCTGTGCTTACTCAACATTCGGGATGCGCGATCCTTTTTTTCAGTCAATTCCTTGATATCTCGGCCTTGCCAAAAGGCGGGATAACATTTTCCCCAAAGTACGTCCTATGTGAACATGACATACAATGAATAGTCGCATCTTTCATCCTAAATAGTTTTGTCCGACTTGTTGAACGATTACTGTCTTTTCGTTGAAAGTTGTAATTCTTAACTGATTTTTCAGTAACATGGACTATTGACTGCCAACTGTTGTACCATGTACCATTATAACCGATTACTGTATGATAGCGATTAGCTGTTTGTTGTTGTAATTGTCATCAGGTGGGCATTTGACCTGTGAATTTTGAAAATTGAAAATTAGTCCGACATAATACACATATGCTAACCTGACTCTTGTTAACGTTCGAACGTTTACAAGTCGTTGCCATTTTTCTTATATCGAATTCTGTATCGATCCTCTCTTGAATCGATTTGAAATATGAGTTGCAACAACGCTTAATGGTTGCTTTGGAATGTCCTTTCATATCGATCCTCTCCTAGATCGATGTAAAAGGTCGAAAGATTATTCTCGTATCGATGTAACTCGCATCGACGGATACGAGCAGTGCAATTCGTATCGATGCGTCTTGAATGGAGACCAAAATAGTGCATTCAAATATAAGCTTCGAATTGATGGAATTCAATGCTTTAGAAAAGTCTTCGTTGCACACTTCGTTTCGATGGATACGAGTTTCAGTGGACTCCATAGTAGTAGGTACGAAGTTGTGACTTTGACTCGATGGACCTATGAGGGATACGAAAGAGCGGTTGGTTCTTCGCGCATTATTCATATCGATAGATACTAACTTTCATTGGCCGTATGCCGATGGACACAAACAGTGCAGCTCGTATCAATGAAGTTTAGGTCAACGGACACGAATAATCAATTCGCATGGATTCAATGGTCGACCTGTTGTAACCGGCCGAGACAACTGGGAGGCAAATCGCCGATTTCCCTCAAGTTCGAGTCCATACAAAAGCGTTTTGGACTTAGCCAAATTTCTTGCTTGCTCTTGTTTCTTTGCTCCTTCGTATCAATAGAGAACACGAGAAAGAAAACTGTCTTCATCCTCGAATCGAATAGCTCGTTAATCCCTCGACTAGATTGTTTAAACTTGGTAATTAATTAATCAAACCACTCTAATATGACGAGATTGATTTTTAATGCTGGCTCGTCCAAAGTCGTTGTCGATTCCGGCACAGTTGATGCCGGAATTTGGTGGAAGTGAGGTCGAGAAGGAGCAATGCCATGTTAACTATTTGGGAAGAAGGAGTAAGGAGGGATACGAAGGAGTCGTTGTGGGAACAACTAAGCTCTACTTTCGCATCGATGATGGAGAGGCGATGGCATGTTTCGAATCAATTTGGATAATTGGACTTCGAAATGGTCAAGTGGAGGTATTTGTATCGACTAATGATGGAGTTTCGTATCGATTCAAAGTGATCGATACGAAGGCTTCTGGCTTGTTGACCAATACGAAGAGGTTGCATATGATCGATACGAAACTCGATCTTACGATCGATATGAATTACGTGCTAGAGGGTCGATACGAAGGTGACTCGGGTGATTGATACGAAATTGGTATCTCGATGGATACGCAGAGATTCCTTGATCGATACGAACTTGAACTTTGGTGATCGATTCCAACCCGAAATTTGATGAATTTGAAAAACTTTTGCACATTTGAACACCTGACTCCGGTGAGCTTTATTCTTGCATATTGGGGCTTAACTTTTGAATGACATATGTGACAATCCTTTGAAGCTCGTTGATGGAAATGTGACTTAACAAACAATTTAGCAAACATTAACTTGGATCAATCGCTAACGTTTGGATGGCACGGTTGTGACGGTCAGCGATGACGGTCACTCCCGTTGAATTTCGAAGTCTCGTCATTTACATGTTTTCTCATACTCTGTCGAATTTCTTATGTAATTTGCTACACTGCACAACACATTCACACACTTCACACTGGGGGATGCATGGGCTTATTATCGTCTAATGATGATTTTTCATAAGTTAGTTAGTTATTGAGTCCACAAGCTCACAGCCGTAGGAAATCCAGAGTTCGCTCCCCCTAAGAATTGAGATACCGGCCATCGCGGCCGAAGTTATAGATCCAGCTCCGCAAGAGCTACCGGGTGCTACTATTATTGGTAATCTACCAGATTCTGTACCATCTAACGTTTTCGAAGACATGCTAGGACGGATATGCTTAAGGCATGGCTTGTCATTAGATGATGTGCTATTATCAGGACCAAATGATAGGCCGCATTATCCACCGGACGGGCTTATCGCTTTCAATCGCCATGCATGCGCAGCTGGAACACTTCCTCCGTTTAAACAATATATTAAGGAAGTGTTGTCTTTCCTTGGAATCGTTCCATCTCAACTACACCACAACGGATATGCTCTGTTGAATAGCCTATTCATCGTATTTATGGAGCACCTCTTCCGACACCCGACGGCGATCGAGATTAGATACTTATTCAACATCAAGGGTCAGGGAGATATCCCTTCTTTCACGTTTCTGGAAGCAGTCAAAAACTAGCAAGTGGTAATGGGGTCCTGGACCAGGTTGAGCTACTTTAAGACGGAATGGTTTTATGTTCGCTTCCCTCCAGGATTCACCAGCCGATGGCAATTTAGACGTAAGTATCGTAGTCTTCTCAAGTAGTTAAGGCGATGATCATAACTGATGTCAAACTAACACCTTCTGTTCTTTACAGTTGTAATTCCACGACCCGAAGGTGCGCATTTCAAAGAGATAGTACAGGTTCTCCAAGAAGTTTCGAGCGAAGTGAGGGACATCGATTTAGTTCTAACAGACAGGAATCTAAGAATCATAGGGTTGATCAAGCGTGGCCAAAGTATAAGGCTTGAGGGAACACTAAGGGCTATCTTGAAGAAACGAGTGTAACGTAAGACGCCCAGAGTTGTTGTAACTGAGGAGGTTGATTTGGGAAAGGACACCTATCGACGACAAACATGTAGCCGGGCCCTTTGACGCCCTTCAAGGTTCTGGAGGAAAGAGAAAAGTCAAGGCAGCTGCTTTCAAATGCCCTAAATCCTTGTGATGGAAACCGTGGTTATGTCTTTTCTTGTTCTCGGGATTAGAATTTCGGAGGCTCCTCCCTCCTAGGTGGAAAGCCTCTTTGAAGGGATTGTTGACATTCCAATTCCGGACTACGTGTCACTTCAATATGATGCCGGATTGGAGGTGCTTCGGCATGCTTTAGACTTAAGTGAGTCTCTTTCCACTAGTGTGGCCGACATTTCCGATTGATCGGGGGGTTGCACATACATACACACTTCATGGCACTACACGATTTCTGACCATAAGTTGTTTACTCTAGGATATTACTAACTCTATTCTTCTTTTACTTCGTAGATACGATGACTAGGCAAGATTCTATGCTTGGAAGTCTCCGTTCAGCGTGTCAGTCGTCGAGTTCATATTATAAGCCTCGTAGAAGGGAAGATGATAGAAACTACGACCGTGGTTGTTCTAGTCAAGAATACTATGACAGAGATAGGAATAGGGATAGGAATCTACAGCAGAGATATCAATCTTGATCGCGCTCACCATCTCCACGAATCTCTACACATCCTTCTGCTTATGTTTCACATCCCCTAAAGTTTCCACATCACAAAACACCTTCCCATGCTCAGAGGCTCGATCCTCACCGTCGGAGACACGAGACCGAAATTCCTATTGACGTCGAACAGGCAATCACTGAGCCCACTGGGGAAGGGGCTCTCAAAATTGCACGGCTGAAAAAGGATTTCCTGAACATCTACTTCGATAACTACATCTTCCCTCCGCACTTAAAGAGAATCCCCACGGAGGTTGAGAACACAATGCACGATTATATTCACGACATTTATTCTTAGTATAAGGAGTGGATGAAAGCCGTAGAGAAAGCGTCAAGGCTGGCCTTTGAAAGGGAGGCCACCAAAAAGAAGTTAGAGAATGAGATTGCCCAAAAGGATCGTATTATCCAAGTACTTGACACTAAAGATGAGTCCTCTCAAAAGTAGAAAATGGAGGCCATTCAAAAGGCCGACGAGGCCAACTCGACCATGGAGAGGATGAGGCAGACACACTATGCCTTGGTGGAAGAGATGGGCCATCGGAACACCACCGTTACTGCCTAGCGGGATATGGCCCTTAAAGAACTTAGCAAGCTTAAGTCCAAATTTTCAGAAATCACTAAAGAGAGAGACGATGCCAATACCGCAGCACAGGAGGCATGTGATCAAGTCGTAGTGTTTCAAGGTTAACGGGATGCGGTAGAGGAGAAAGTATGTGTGGTGGAGACCGAGGTCGAGGAGAGGATCCGGACGGTGGAGTCCAGGCTAGAGGTTGATATCGAAGATCTCCACATCACTTACAACGCTAATGTGCTAAAGCACAAGAATCTAGCCTGGCTCGAAAATTATCCGATACATCTTCGCAACGCCTGGGACCGATTGGTTGAGGAGGAGAAGGCAGTGCATCCAAATGAATCAATCAACGAGTTTAAGCTCGAGAATCATGTGCTGACTGAAGATGAAAGAAATACTCTCCACGAATCGATGATTTCACATGAAAGGGAGAAGCTCGAAACACGATGCTCTTAGATTAGAGAAGGTTCAGGTGTTGAGCATCACGAAGCAAGTCTTGAGACTCCTGTGCGAACTCAACCTGAACATGTACCAACGGTTGAACCCCAGTCTGTCCCTGCTTATAATCCAGAACAACCACAGTTATCTCCGGCTAGAGAGCACACTTCTAAAGCCGTTCAGCTATCCATGAGCCTAACTGAGGAAGGTAATCTGAACATTTCTTATGTGTGTCCCAAATAAGGAGTTTGATTCGAAGCGTTTACTAATAGTCTTTCTTTTTCTCTATCCAGTGACTGGAGTTACATTAACTGTGCCTCCTTCAAGTCAAGAATCGCATCAAGTACAGGAGGCTATCATTACCGAGGCTACCACCACAACAATGGCTGCACCGATTGATGGAATGTAGGGTTGCACCCTCTCTTTTGACGAGCAGATGATGGTAGAACTCCTCAGTCGCCACAGTGACCCTTTTGCGGACCTACCATTTGTGATAAGTGGAATCACATCTGCTACCGGCTCTTCAATGCCGACCACTGATGTCTCCAACGAGGCTCAAGCAGCTCGTGATGAAGAGATATTAGCCGAGATCGATGCTGAACTGGAGGCAGCGACTCATCGCGGTAGTTATGGAGGTGGAATGGCGGCACCTGGACCGGCTCCGCATAGAATGATATCACCCGGTGTTACAGTTGTTAATACCAACAAGTCCATTCTGCCTCCTGTAGTAGATCCGACCCCTCCGACTCGGCCTGCAGGAAGTATCCCCATACACTCGAGTGCGGAGGAGGACGTTGAGATCATGCCCCCGCTTGGAGATCGGCCGCCGAAAGGCAAGAGCTCAAAGAGAAAACTAAGCAGCAGCTCCAACGGGTCTAGCCGAAGAAGAAGACGAGGAAGAAGAAAGAGTAGATAGGACTCTTCGGCACATTTTTGAGTAGACAGGAATTTGCTTTTTGCTTTTGTAGGCCATGTATAGATGCGGGTTCGGCCCCTGCTAGTAGGAATTTTGGAAATAACTTGCACATGAACTTCTTTCACAGTTAGTTGAAATGAAATTTTGTTTCGACTTCATCTCAATTATTATCTATTTTTGCTTAAGTGTTTCAGTATTCGAATTCTAGTTCAGTGCACTTATGGAGTTCCAACCTTTGAGTCGAGTTTGTTTTTATTTATCAAGTCCGAAAATCACAAACACGAGTCATGACCGGGGATAAAGTTGAACTTCGATGTTGCACGGCTTCAGTCGATGGTTTGACTCTTAAGCTCTGCCTCCAATTTCAGGGATGAGTTGTAAAGGTTGGCCAGCAATTTCCTCTCGCCTTCATTTCATCGATCTTAAAGTTACTAAACAGATGCTAGAACAAGTGAGAGTTGATTGGCCGAATCATACTCGCTCATTTATCAATGATTGCGTCAACACCCCGGGGACCTGGATTTGTATGTCAACGGTCGGTCACGCCTGTTTAAGTTTTAAGTATATGTCCACGCTCTGAGGACTCAAGTCAGTTTGTGAGCGGTTATTCACACCCGAGTTATGTTTATACTCTGATCACACTCTGGGGACTCAGAGTTATTTATAATCGATAATCTGGTTCGCACTCTTGGAACCCGGAGATATTCGACGTTTATACTCCAGTTGCACTCAGAGAACTCGAAGTTGGTTGATATTTATACTCCAACTCACATCTGGGAATCTGGAGTCGATGTTTGTACTCCGGATCGCATTCCGGGAATTCGGAGTTGATGTTTATACTCCAATTCGCACTCTGGGAATTTGGAGTTGGCCGACAGATGATTAGTCATATCTGTTTAGCTTTTAGGATTTCGTTCACACTCTGGGAACGATGGATTTATCAGGATCGTGGATGGTCGATTCACATTCACCCCGAGTTAACAAGTGAGGTCATTAGACGGACGAATACACCCTCCTCGAACTTGGTAAGGATACGATCGAAGTCGTTAGGTGGACAGGTCCACCCTCTTCGAAACCGCATTTTATAAGTTTATACTTCGGCTCGCGCTCTGGAATACTGGAGTTAGTTAAAGGATTGTCGTGTATCAATCCTTTTTTGGCTCTAGTGTAGTGGCTTACCCCCGAGTTCGGGTTTCACTTAGTGAGTGGCCTATCGTATCACAGCCACTCCTTATTTGAATAAATTCCACCGTATGATGGAACTTAGCTCTTCGTGCATCGTGATTGTTGTATGTCACATTCAATAAATCACAACTCTGGCTCGAAGAGATGGCATTTTATTGCTGAAATGAGAAAATATGGCAAAGTCAGTTGCCTTATTACAAATTCAAATTTCGAAATGCAGAAACAAATTGCAGATGAAAAATAGACTGAAATAAATAAAGCCTGTCATGTGTAGTAGCGACGGAGACTTTCGCTGTTCTAGGCTCTCGGCAAAGTAAGACCGCAACAGTCGATAACTTTAATGTGCCATCTCCGAGCTTTCATTCAATCACATATGGCCCTTCCAACATTAGCTCCATGTGCGATGGAACCGGATAAATTCTTTTCACGACGAGATCGCCGAGCTCAAAGGTTCGGGGTCGGACCTTGGCATTGTATAATATGGCGACTCGACTTCGGTATGCGGCCGCCCTCAAATCAGCATCTTCACGCTTCTCATCCAACAAATCCAAGGATTCAGCAAGCAGTATGGCATTTATCTTTGGATCATAATAAGTCACACGATGAGATTCCATCTTGACTAGAATAACAGCTTCTGAACCATAGGGTAGAGAGAATGGAGTGTGTCCGATCGTGGACTTTTGGGTTGTCCGGTAAGCCCATAATGCCATAGGAAGTTCATCAACCCACTTACCCCTGGCCTTTTCCAGTCATTTCTTTAGGATAGATTTGATAACACTATTAACAGCTTCAACCTGGCCATTCGCTTAAGGGTGTGCAACTATAGAGAATTTCTTTCGAATGTGGAATCGTTGGCAGAAATCCTTGAATTCAACGTTGTCGAACTGGGTTCCGTTATCAGTGATGATGGTATATGGGAGACCAAATCGACAGATAATTCTACGGACTACAAAGTTGATCACTTTCTTCGTCGTGATTGTAGCAAGAGGTTCAGCTTTGGCCCACTTAGTAAAGTAATCAACTGCAATGATGGCGTACTTCGCACCACCTTTGGCCAGAGGTAGAGAGCCATTGATATCGATGCCCCAAACTACAAATGGCCATGTACTGACCATTTGGGTTATCTTAGTATGTAGGGCTCTAGAAATCCGAGCACGTTTTTGACATTTATCACATTTCCTAGCGTAATCTGCTGCATCGCAGTTTACAGTTGGCAAATGATATCCGTATCGGAGTACTTTCTTAGGGAGAGCTTGCCCCCGTGTGATTGCCACATTCTCCTTCGTCAATATCATGGAACAATTTCTTAATTTCATTGTGGGAGATATATCGGAGTAGAGGAACAAAGTACCCCTTTTATACATGACTCTATTCTGAATAGTGAACTGTGCAGCTTTACGTAGAGTCTGTCTCTTCTCACTTCTGCGCTCGAGTAGCTTCCCATGCTCGAGGTAATTTTGGAACGGAGTCATCCACAACTCCTTATCAGGAGTGATTTCAAATATCCAGTCTGTCTCCATCTGATCTATGCTTGAAGAAGATAACGTTTCTACAAGAACAAGTCTCATTTATAGTGTTTCGCCTATGCTTGCTAACTTTGCCAATGAATCAGCCTTTTGATTCCGATCACGGGGTACGTAGAAGATGGCATAATAATCAAACTGATTAAGTATCTCCTAGACTCGAGATAGATACGCGGCTGGTCTTCGATCCTTTGCTTGATATTCACCTAGAACTTGACATACAACTAATTGTGAATCACAATAAATTTCCACAGCAATAATTCTCAAATCTCGAGCGAGTTTCAATCCGGCAAGCAAGGCTTCATATTCAGCTTCATTATTGGTCACACGAAAACGAAACTTTAGAGCATAACATATGGATCGACCTTCAGGAGTTTCAAGTACAACTCCAGCACCCGAGCACTGGTTGTTTGATGCACCATCAGTATGCAGCTTCCAGATATACTCGAGAGATTTATTGGTTTCGAGCAAGTTCTCTGGAATGGTAAATTCAACTATGAAATCTGCTAGGACTTGTCCTTGTATAGCTCACCTCGGAATGTAAGTAATATCAAAATTGGCTCAGTTTGATATTCCATTTGAGTAACCTACTAGACGTCTCAGGGCGCGTAAACATGTTGTAACGGCTGATCGGTGTGAACAGTGATAGGATGAGCGTGGAAATACAAATGGAGCTTCCTTGAGGCATTAACGAGATAACAAGCCAACTTCTCTAGCTTCAGATAATTTCTCTCAGCTCCGATTAGTCGTTTACTGATATAGTAGACCGGTTTTTACACTCGGTCTTCCTCCCAAATTAGGGAAGCACTGATTGCATTTTCTGATACCGCCAAGTAAAGGTACAATTACTCGTGATCAATAGGCTTTGATAAAATCGACGGTGTAGAGAGATTTTGAATCAGTGCTCGGAATGCGCCCTCGCATTCCGTGGTCCATTCAAAATTTTGTTTCCCATTTCGAATCAAATCAAAGAAAGGAATGCATTTGTCGGTGGACTTTGAAATGAACCTGCTCAATGCTGCTACTTTCCCATTAAGGCTCTGGACTTGCTTTATGGTTCTCGAGTTTCAAGATTTATGATCGCCCAGATCTTTTTGGGATTTGCTTCGATTCCTCGAGCGTTGACGATAAATCTAAGGAATTTTCCAGATGTGACCCCAAAGTGACATTTCAGTGGATTAAGCTTCATCCTGTATTCTCGAAGGATGCTAAACATTGATCCAAGTCTTTAATATGGTCAGTGGAGAATCGTATCTTTACCAGCATGTCATCCGTATATACCTCCATGGTCTTTCCTATCTGGTTGGCAAACATTCGATTGACTAGTCATTGGTATGTTACCCTAGCGTTCTTGAGTCTAAAAGGCATGACTTTGTAGCAGTAGAGTCCTAGATTGATCACGAAGCTAGAGTGTTCTTCGTCGAGTAAGTGCATGGGTATCTGGTTGTAACCGGAATAAGCATCCATAAAAATAATAACTCGTGCCCGGCCGTTGAATCTACGAGCTTATCGATCCGGGGAAGTGGAAAACTATCTTTCAGGCAAGCTTTGTTCAGGTCTGAGTAATCAACACACGTTCTCCATTTCCCATTTGGCTTTCGGACAAGTACGGGATTGGATACCCATTCCAGGTATAAGGCATCTCGGATGAATCCATTCGATTTCAACTTATCTCCCTATTCTTTAAGGGCAGTAGATCTCTCTAGATCTATACCATGCCTTTTCTGTTTGACCGGGATATACCGCAGGTCAATATTAGAGTGTGGCTCGTGATGTCCGACGAGATCCCACACATGTCGGAGTGCGTCCAGGCGAATACGTCAAGGTTCGTCTGGAGAAATTCAGCCAATTCCTTTTGTGTCTGTTGGCTTAACTAAGATCCAATCTTTATCATCTTTGAATGTCATCATAGTCGATCGGGACATCGATTGTCAGTTTAGTCAGGGAAGCTTGACTGTCTTTAGTTTCATCTTCACTTTCAGTATCTCTCGGTTTAAGATCCCTCTGTAATTGGATGGGGTGCCCGGGCCTAGGCCCAGGCTCCAATTGTCAATTGTCAACGAAACGGACGCAGAGAGATTCCTCTACGCCCTTCCCTTTCTCCTTTCGCTGTGCCCCGCGCAGCTCAGCAACATAATAGGCTCGTCCAGCAGCCTGATCCCCTTGAACGATTCCGACCCCACGATCGGTGGGGAATTTCAGAGTCAATCAACATGGGGCAATGGCTCCCTTGAATTCAACAACGGCCGATCAGCTAAAGAAAGCATTGTAAGGGGAGTCTATATCCAACACAACAAACTGTAGCATCTGGACTCTCCGGCGTTCCCCAACCCCAACTCCACTGGTAGTTCCACCACTCCAGTGGGTATAGTAGCACTCCTATTGAAGCCACGAATGCGAGATTGACAAGGCTTCAAGTCTTTAGCTTCCATTTTCATTAGATCATATGCCCGTTTAAACAAAATATTTACAGAGTTTCCACTATCAACCAAGATCCTCTTCATCTAAGCAGGACCTACCTGAGTCGATATGACTAGTGGATCGATAGTGAGGGCTTCGACCTTATCAGCGTCTCTGTTTTGGAACATGATGTCGTCAGTCATCGTCTTCTGTTGCTTGGCCGGAGCCCCATCATCACAACTACTACAACGTTTGAAGTCCGCATGGATAGTAGAGCTGGCATACGACTCCATTTCCCTCCATCTTCGGTCTGCTAGATGAGGACCACTACTTATTGTATTAATCAACAACCTCCGCCGGCACAAGCAGGTTCCTCCTGCCTTGCCTGATTGGGTATATTATTCTGATTCGGTGGGCCCGCACCTCCAGACTGCGATATCTAGACAAACTATTCCAACTTCCTTTCTCTGATCAACTTCTCAATAAGATCTTACAAATGGCGACACTCATTCATATTATGGCCATAACTCTTGTGAAACCTACAAAATTTTCCTGTTTGGATCTGCCTCTCCGATGACGGCTTCGGAGCCGGCTTCTTGTACTGGATAGCATTGTAGGTTTGTAGACATACATTTTCCAACGACATATTTAGAGGAGTGTAATTATCGAACATAGGAGCTCTACATCATGGGCCACGGTTTTGATCTCTCTTTCTATTCTGATTCCCACTGTCTTTCAGCTGCGTTTGCTTGTTTTGGATGTTTAACTGAACTTTTCCGGAACTCTCCCCAGACTGCTTGACTGCAACATTACTTTGAATCCCTTCACCACTAGGCCCCACGTCATCCTTCTTCCTAGACTGTTTCACATCCTCCCTTCTCATAAATTGAGCTGCTTTGGAATAGAAATGTTCCACTGACGCGGGAGGCTTTCCAACTAACCAATTTCCTAACTCGGAATCAGGATCAATCCCCTTAGTTAATTCCATCAAGATAGAGTTATCATTGGGATTCCTTATCTCTACACAGGCGTCATGAAATCTCTCTAAGTAGTGTTTAGGAGTCTCTCCCAGAGCTTGAGTGACACTAGAAAGAGTATTAACATCTTTCGGCCTTACG
Organism: Allium cepa; assembly: GCA_030765085.1. Classification (NCBI taxonomy): domain Eukaryota; kingdom Viridiplantae; phylum Streptophyta; class Magnoliopsida; order Asparagales; family Amaryllidaceae; genus Allium; species Allium cepa. The sequence continues at coordinate 175,776,990 of CM060932.1, forward strand.
ACATGCATCCGAAACTGCTCAACGAACTTGGTTGCCAGTTGATCAAAACAAGAAATAGATCAGGGTGGAAAATGAGTGAACCGCATAGTAGCTATGCCCCCTAGTGATATCGAGAAGCTTCGACATTTAACTACATCGTCAAACCGTGCATCATTCATCAACCAATCGTACTTCAGAATGTGTTGGTTTGGATCAGCACTTCCTTCATAGATTGGTAAATCTGGCATTCTAAATCACCAAGGGGGTTCAACATATAGTATGTCATCAGTGAAAGGGGTATGACTCCGAGAGATTCCCCGATCGTCATTAGTAAGACCCTGACTCACACGGATTATCTGACGAATCATAGTTGGTATATCCGACATTTGGACATTCTGCGCACGTTGAGCCAAGGTGTGGTCGGGTTCCACAAAGCGAGGCTAGACCGGACGTCGTCGACGGTCCATGTCTCGCCACCTTGGTTCCAATTCTTCGAGGACGTAAGGTTTGGGAGTACGTCCATGCTGATGATGGTTCAGATCTGGCTGATTTTGGGCATCAACCCCTGGTTCAACAGTGGCGGTAGTAGCACAATTGTCTACGGTGCAGTGAGGAACAATATCACCCCAGGAGGAGGGTCTAGTCTGGTAGCTGGTCGATGGGCCAAATCCCAGTTGTCTAATGTTTATAGTAGGTTGACGTCCGGTGGCTTGGGTGTAGCTTACGTCCAGTCGTGGGCATGTAGATCTGTGATGGTAGTCGGACGAGGCTGAACTCTCTGTGGACGATTAAGAGGCATGATACCTCTTGGATCTCCTGCGCCTTCGGCGGTTTAGCTGAGCGTTGGCATGCAGTTGTTCGGTAAGTTGCTAACGACCCTGAGTCAGTTCTTGCATAAGAATTTGAAATTCTTGTCGGGTGACGGGGCCAAACGGATCTGACAGTCCGGTAGCATTCTGTTTGGATGGAGGCAGTTATATGAGATTCTGTCTGTCTCGTCCTTCTTGATCTACAGCTATGGAGGCGGTCCTAGTGCTAACCATGGCGAACAATGAAGTCCTTTCCTAGATTTAATGCAAAACTGAATAGGTTGGAAGGATTCTAAAGTTGAGATCTAGATCTTCTTCTTAGATTTGTGCAATCTGGTATCGATAGGAGATCCAAAGAGCAGAAGAAAAACTTTGTTTTCTCGGTGTAAGCACCAAAGTGTTTGTACCAAAATGGGCACAAAACTCTTTGGAAGTATTTGAAGAGATAAAAATGAAGAATAGAAATGTAAAATGAGGATTATCTAAAGAACACTTCAAAAAAATGAAAACGCGTAGAAACACAGCGATTTAGAGTGGTTCGGCGTACGGCCTATGTTCACTATGAAGTTGATGACTTGATTGATATTCACTTGTTGATTACAACTGATTACAACGGATTATAGTACTGAAATTCGAGTACAACAGCAGCTATGGAGTGCAAAAATGGTTCTGGCAGAGTCTACACGTCAAAGAGCTAAAAGATCCTATTTCTATAGGCCTTGGGGCTCTATTTATAGGCGTAGGAGGCAAATATCTTGCTTAGATCTTGGAAAACTTCTTCTGGCACGTGGGTGGACCCACGCGATCGTTCCTAGGCAATTTCGACTCGATCCGTGATCAATACGAATGGATTTTGTATCAATCAAGATCTGATCCAATTGAGTCGAAATTTGGCAGGAACATTCTTTAGGTCGTACGCAAGCTTTTGTGAAAATTTCATAGCATTTGGACTTGTATATTGCGAGTTATTATCGATACAAACTTGTGTTTTTATGAAGGCTGAAGCGTTCGTATCCATAGTGAACCTATGCTTACTCGACATTCGGGATGCGCGATCCTTGTTTTCAATCAATTCCTTGCTATCTCGACCTTGCCAAAAGACGAGATAACATATATATCTAAGGAAATGACCGTTCGTCTCCCAGTGACTTAGTACCGATTGAAACGATTATGCTTGACCGATACGATGATGCTGTTCTTATCCATTAAACAAGAGCAATCTAGACTTTAGCTATCCTTATCCATCATCGCTCCATCAATACAAAGTGGAGACTTTACATCCATCATTTTGAAATCCACTGGTACTCGTATCCATCGATACGAGGCATGTAAAAAATATCAACCAATTCATATTGATTGCTATCGATACGAAGATGTTTTTTTCAACTTTCCAAATCAATCCCGAAGAGTATCGATACGAAGGAATACACCAAATCAACCACCAAGCGTTGTTACAATTGGAATTTCACATCAATTTAGGAGAGGATCGATACAGAATTCGATAAGAGAAAACTGACAATGACTCGTGAACATACGAACGTTAACAGGAGTCGAGGAAAAATATGATTTATGTGCAACCAATTAACCTTCAATGTTTAAAATATAGGAATTAAACGATCACGCGATAGCAATTACAACAATGAACAACAGTTTGCTATCATTCAACACTCAGTTACAACAGTGCACAGTACAATAATTGGCAGTCATTAATTCATTATTTGTACTACAGAAGATCAATCAATGGTTACATCTTTGGACGAAAAGACAACAACTAATTAGCAAAGCGGGTAAGGCTTTCTCAGAATGAAGATTGCAGCTTTTCAAAGCACGTCATGTTCACACAAGATGTACTTTGGGGGGGCAAATGTTATCCTTCCTTTTGGCAAGGCCGTGAAACCAAGGATTCGACTGGAAAGCGAGGACAATTCATCCCAAAAACCAGTTATACGCAGGTTCACTATGAATACTTATCCGAGTCCGGATCGAGCTACAATTGACATGACACTACAGACAAATCTATGAAGGCCAGCGTTCCAAATTTCAAGTCAATCGGAGTTCGCATGCTCAAGATATGATCGATGCAAACCAAGAAAATCAACTCCTTCATATCCACCATTTCGCCTCCTTCGTATCAGTTTTATTCGTATCTATCATGGCGAAACTAGTTCGTATCCATCGAGGTAAGTGGCGGTTTGTATCCATGAAAAGAAATATCATTTGTATCCATCGAACCTTCGTTTATTCGAGTCGATCAAATGTGCCTTACTTCGTATCGATTCATGTTCATCCTGCTTCGCATCCATCGTCCACTAACTTATTCGTATCGATCCACCTATACATGCCATTCGTATAGATCATCCAGGATCATTGTGAATGATACGCGATGGATCGATACGAACGACATCCTTGATTGACCGATGCGAAGCAGTGCCCAGGAATACCGATGCGAATGAGAAGTGAAGGAAATGATAGAATGGGACGAGTTTAAAAGCGATGCAAACGAAGCCACGACGATGGATACGAATGGTATGGACATGAAGCACAAGAATGAGAGCGATACGAAGGAGACACGTGAAGAAGGAAAGACTCGGTTGGTTGGCATAAAAAGTGAATCGACCTTAAAAGTTAGCACCACATCATCGGTCATCACACGCCCATAAGCGATGCAAACGGAAACGATGCAAACTCGGCGGACTTCAATAAACTCAAACTTTCATCGATCGTAACTTGAGTTCTGTAAGCCCAAATGCCACAAAATTTTCACAAGAGCTTGCCTACAACCTCAAGAATGTACCTTGAGAAATTTCATCCCCAAAGGACTATTTTTGGATCGATTCAATTCATATCGCTACCAGATCGATCCAAAATCACCTTAATTCACTCCCGTGAGCCCACTCACATGGGAGAAGAAATCTTCCAAGATCTGGATGAGACGTTTGCGGCCTATGTCTATAAATAGTGTCCCTATACCTAAAAAAAGGGACCTTTTTTGGCTCTTCAACGTCTAGAATTTGTCAAAATTACTATTGTACTTGGATTATACTGTTGTAACTCATCGTAATCAGTAAGCAAAGATCAATAAAAGTCAGCCATTTCTCAGTGGACGTAGGCCATACGTCGAACCACTCTAATTCTTGTGTTTCTGCGCATTTTCTAGTTTGTTGGTTGGTGTGTTTGTTAGATCTACCTCATTTTACACTTATTTTCTTTATTTTATCTCTTCAAACACATCCAATGAGTGTTGTGCCCAATTTTGTTACAAAACAATAAAGGGATTGCAGATTTTGGACTCTTGGAGATTTCAATTGTGGAGATTTTTCTTCATGTATTCTACTTCTTTATTTTCAATTTTTATTTCATTTTGATGTACTGGTACTTTTATTTGAGAGGGATAGTTATTTTATGTACTTTGATGTTATGACTGAGATAAGGTTTTTCATTAGACATGGATATTTGTTGTTTTGAGACATATTTGGTTTTATGAAGTATTTACGAAGTTTGACTTTTAAATAAGTTAATGTTTTAAATTTTACACTATTTTATTTATTCTGTCTTGTGAATCTTAGTCTCTGTAAAGTTATTAGCTCTACCTGTAACGCACCATATCCTTTAGTATATCCTTTTGGGTATACTAAGGGGTATGGGGTGTTTCACTTGGTATCGGAGCCTAAGGTTACAGGATTCCCAAAAATTTGTTTTAAAAGTACAGTATTTTTGGAAAGTAACATATTTTCAAACTATTTTTCAGAAAGAAACTCTTATTATAGAAGTGGTTTTAAGAGTTTAATTTTTTTTTTTATAAAAATTCCCTCAAAGTCCAGTTCAATCTCCTTTTGATTCTTTTGAGCTTAAATTCTCTTTTTCTTTGCATAGCATGGCGGATTCCTCTAATCTTCCGAGGGGGTTTAAATCCCAGGCTGGTTTCGTGGATACCTCTAAGCTACGATACTAGAGGTGCAAGGGCATGCGCCCAATCCAACACCAATGGGTGGAGATCCCATTAATCCACCCATAGTAGCCAACTTTTGTAAGCTTTGCAAGGACTTCGCTAATCTAGAAGGCAAGACATTTTCTGGTATGGAGGATTTCATGGAGGGGCGAGCTTGGTTGAGGAGCACAGAGCGGATATTTGCGCTGTTAGGATTGGAGGATCAGTAGAGAGTTTAGCTTGCACTTTGGCAGCTGAAAGGAGAAGCTTCTTATTGGTGGGAGGTTGTTGAGTTGGAAGGAAGAAACGTTGGTTGGAATGGACTGCGAGAGAGGTTTAAGAGGAAGTTTTTTTCACAAGCAGAATAAAGTATGCGGCTGGAGAAGTTCATTGGTTTGAATCAAGGGAGTATTTCAGTAAAGGAGTACATCAATCAATTTAATGAGTTGTCGTGGTTTGGGATGGAGCTTGTCAATACACCACACAAGAAGTCCATGACTTTTGCTAAAGGATTGAATCAGCCCCTCCAAGGGTTATTACTGATGCATGTACCGATGGGAGCTACATATGAGTCACTGGTGGACATGGCGCTTATGTCTGAGGCAACGAAGGAAGGAGAAGTTAAGTAGGTTCCTAAGTTGGAGAATTCTGAGAAGCCATGGTGGAAGAACAAGAAGGATAATAAGAAAGGTGAGGGATCTCAAAAACAGGTCAAGAAAAGTGAAAAATGCAATAATTGTGGTCGGGCTAGTCATTACGCAAGAGACGGCAAGAAGGAGACAATGAAGGGAAAGTGTTATAATTACGGGCAGCCCAGTCAACTTAGTAGATTTTTTCCTCAAAGGACATTGTAGATAACAGTTGCACCTACAGTGCAGATTCAGGCTTTGGATGTAGCACCTTCCAGCAGCGGACCAAATAGAGGTAGGAAAGTCACCGTAGAAGGTTTGATTTCTATTTCTGATTTCCCCATTTGGAATATTTTCGATTATGGAGCATCATACTCTATCATTTCGGGTTCTTTGGTTGATTGTTTGCACTTAGACATCTCTTTAGCAATAGACCCCATTGTTGTTTCAAACCCTATAGAAGGATCGACACATTTATCTATGATTTGTAGGGGTTTGAACTTTTTTTATCCTGGGCATAGAATTTGACTGTGACATCTATGTATTAGTATTTTCGGGGTATGGGATGATTTTGGGGATGCATTGGCGATCCACTTATGAAGCCATATTGACCTGCGAGAGGAGAGTCATTAGACTAAAGACATGCAGAAGTAAGACTCTCAAGGTCTCTTGTGACCCATAGGGGTCAGTCATGTTGAGCTTTCTTTATTCCCTCGATTCATTGCGAGTAGAGTTAGATTCAGTTCCAGTCGTAAGAGATTTTCCAAAAGTCTTTGAGGAGGTTAGGGGACTACTCCCTAAGAGAGAGATCGGCTTCAGGATCTATTCGAATGACAATGCTAAGCCAATGGCATTGCTCGTGAGACATATGGCTCATAGAAAGAGGAAGGAGTTAAGCAAGCAGATTGGTGAGCTTGGAGAAAGGCTTCATCGGAAGGAGCATATCTAAGTGAAGAGCACCAGTCGTCTTTGCTACGAAGGGGGATGGCTCTTTTCAACTTTGCATATACTACAGAGAGTTGAATAAGCTCACGAAGAAGAACTGTTACCCCCTTCCTTAGATAGACGATCTTTTCAATCAGCTAGTTGCCTCTTCAATATTTTCTCAACTGGATTTGGCTACCGAATTTCATCAGCTTAGAATCGCTGACTATTGCATAGATAAGACAACATTTAGGACACCAGATGGATTCTTTAAGTGGTTGGTTATGCTATTTGGGTTAACCAATGCTCCAGCCTATTTTGTAGATTTGATGAGCCACATTTTTTGAGACGTCCTAAATAATTTGTAGTAGTATTTGTAGATAACATTTTGGTATTTTCCAAGAGAATGGAGGAGCATGTTGTTCATCTAGAGGAGGTTCTTCTTGCACTTCGCATTCAATAGCTGTAGGCTAAATTCTCGAAGTGTCACTTTTCGCGAAAGGAAATGCGTTTCTTAGGGCATGTAGTCTCAAAAGAGGGTTAGCTTGTAGATCCCGCTAAAGTAGTAGCAGTGCAAGATTGGAAGGTCCCTAAGAACACTACCGAAGTTAGAAGCTTCCTAGGTATGGCTGGCTATTATAGGAATATTATAGGCTTCGCTAAGATTTCAGCACCGCTTACTCGGCTTACTAAGAAGAATGCGGCAATCATGTCGGACGTAGAGTGTGAGGATTCCTTCATGAGGCTGAAGAAGGCCCTTACTAGTGCACCAGTATTAGTTTTACCAGATGGAGCTAAGCCTTTAACAGTATAAATTGATGAATGTAAAACGGGTCTAGGAGCAGTGTTGATGCAAGAAGGGAGGGTAGAATGTTATGGTAGTAGACGGTTGAGGACTTATAAGAGGAACTATCCTACCCATGATTTAGAGTTAGCTGCTATAGTTTTCGCACTCAAATCCTGGAGGCATTACTTTCTAGGATAGAGATTCAAGCTATTCACTAACCCTAAATCACTGAAGTTTCTATTCTCACAGAAGGATTTATACTTGAGGCAGCAGCGTTGGATGGAGTTTTGGCATCATATGACTTTGAGATAACTTACACCTCTGGCAAGGGAAATGTAGTTGCGTATGCATTGAGTATGAATAGAGAAACCCTTAGTCCAATGTTCGTAGAGTGGAAAAGCCTAAAGTTTATCTCCAGTTTTGACTTTAAGCCTTCTACGGACATTATCCATGGATTGTTAGCAGCACTTGAATTGAGGCCTACCGTCGTGGATCAGACTGGCTCGAGGCAATGAGAGGATGCAAAGCTTATGGATATTATGGAGAGGTTTAGTAGAGGGCAGGTCTTTAGACATCTCCAATTCTATTCCGTTGATAGTAAAGCATGGCTAAGAACAGATGGAAGACTTTGTGTTCCCTGCACTAGTGATTTGGTGAGTGCAGTTCTAGCAAAGGCACACCATTCGCGTATGACTATTCATTCGGGTGGTGATAAGATGTATAGGGACATGAAGAGGGTATTTCATTGGAGTGACATGAAGAAGGACGTGGTAGAGTTTGTGCTAGGTGTCTTATGTGTCAGTGGGTTAAGGCAGAGCAGCAAAAGCCCGGAGGATTACTTCAACCATTGGATGTACCCGAATGGAAGTAGGATGGTGTTTCGACGGATTTCATAGATGGATTACCCAGATCAAGGAAGGGGAATACTAGTATTTGGGTGATTATAGATCACTTAATTAAGAGCGCCCACTTCATTCCGGTCAAGAGTAAGAGGACGACACCGTATTTGGCATCTTTATACATTCGTGAGATAGTCCGACTTCATGGAGTTCCCTCTAACATTGTGAGCGATAGAGACACTATTTTTACTAGCGAGTTTTGGAGAAGCTTGCAAGAGGCTTTAGGGACACAGCTTAGATTGAGTATAGCCTATCATCCTTGGATGGATGGCTAAAGGAAGAGAGGTAATAGAGTGCTTTAAGATTTGTTGAGGATGTACATTCTTGATTTTGGAGGAACTTGGGAGGAGCATCATCCTTTGGTATAGTTTGCTTATAATAATAGTTTCCAGACTAGCATCGGGATGGCACCTTTCAAAGCCCTTTATAGGAGACTGTGTAAGTCAACTTCATATAGGTGGGAGTCTACGGAGAGATTGCTACTTAGTACTGACATGGTTAGGGAAACTTCAGAGATGATCGATTTTATTAGGAGGAGGATGGAGATGGCCCAAGATAGGCAGAAATCTTATGTGGAGAAGCGGTGGAGGGATATTGAGTTTGAGGTAGGAGACTTGGTTTACATTAAGGTATCTCCACTAAGGAAGGTGGTGAGGTTTGGATCGAGTGGGAAGTTAGCCCCTAGATTTGTAGGACCATTTCCCATGGTAGAGAGAGTAGGGATGATTGTGTATCGAGTAAAGCTACTAGAGAGGCTCGTAGGAGTGCATGATGTTTTTCATGTTTCGCACTTGATAAAGTTCTTGCATGACTCAGTGGTGGTTGTGGAGCCTAGTCGACTCATGGAAGTTGAAGTGGAGTGAGAAGTAGCGGTTCACCGTATTCCCACCAAGATAATTGGATGTGATATCAAGAAGCTTAGGAATAAAGAAGTTCCATTAGCAAAGGTGTAGTGGAAAGATAGCGTTGAAGACGCCACATGAGGGGCTGAAGAGAAAATTCATATCTCTTATCTACATCTATTTGGTAGTAAGTTTTCGAATTTCCTATTTCCATCTTTAGTTTTGAATAGGTTCTTTCCTTTATTATCCTTTGGGAGGGTAGATCTTAGGATTCAACCTACGGATGGTAGGATTTAATGTAAACATTTTATTAGAACATAATATGTACGATGGATGCTAGTGGTTGCAAGTGTTTGCTAGTGGATGCTAATGGACACATATACATAAACTAGGCACTATTATCTCTTAGGGATCGGTCTAACTAGGATATTAAAGCATATACATATGGATGTGTGCGCATTTGCATATTTTATTTTATTTTATTCCATGGTTGCTATAAATGAATGAATATCACATGATTGTTGCATTTAGATGATGATTGTAGCACGCATATAGAACTACCAGTTATCATTTGGAAATTTGCATTCATTTGGATAAATAACATGGATATGATTGCATAAAAGGTGATCGACTGAAACAGTAGACAGACTAATCTTTTGCATTAGTTAGGGACACTAACACTACACTATTTGCATATATATCATAAATCCATTAGAAAAACTTAAGGAAAATGGATGTAATGGAAGATGGTTGAGTAGTTGGTTGTAGAATTTGGATGAAAACATTTATTTCATTCTTCTATCCTTAAAGATTTCGGGGATGAAATCCTTTAAGGATGGGAGAATGTAACAACCCGAAATTAAAGCTACAATAATTAATTAATGAATTAATTAAATAATAAAATAACTTTGTGAAATTATCCGATTTGAGCCATGGAACCATTGTGTCCGTGATAATTTTCTAGCCAATTTTCGTATATAGATTGTCAAAATCCGAGCTAGAACAAAGAAGTTACAAAATAAACAAGAAAACAAAAAAAAAATTATAAAGGGTCAGGTCGATCCTAGGGTCGACCTTCCCCATAGGAGGGTCAACCTATAGGTCGACCCTCACCACACAAAGGTCGACCTGGCGGTCGATCCGTGTGTATACTTAGACAAAAAATCATCTAGGTTCGAGCATGATGTGTTTTGTTGATTTTATCTCATCTTGTGCGTCCATGCTTCCATCCAACGGTTCCCATCGAGCCAATGAAGTGGTTGCGCAAGATTTAATCTTCACTGGTCTGAGATCCACAAGTGACACTATAAATAAGGCCCTAGGCCTAGCTATTTTTCTCATTTAGATTTTCTCCATCTGGGTTCATTGCCTGAGGCTGGACCCTTAAAAGGAATATTTTTCCAAGGAGTAGATCTTTTTAATTAAAATATTTTATACGCTATAAGTAGATGCGGAAAGGCCAACAAAAGGGCTAAGGACCACAGGTGGGTGTTTAAGTAATTATTTTAAATTTTTAAGTAATTTAAAATAGTAGGGTTTCAACAGTTGTAGTTTTTCTACAATTTTGAGACGCTTTTATACAAGTTGTTTACAGTTAACTTTTAATGTTCTTTTCAGTCAATTTTATTTAGCTATTTTTATTTAGCTATCTTATTAATTTATTTACCGTTATTTACTGTCATTTATAGTTATTTTTATTTCATTTACATCCGTTTTGCGTTAGATTTTAGCCTGTAAATTTTAGTTCTTTTTATTCCATTTATGCGAATAAATTAATAGAAAGTGGATAATTCGCTAATATGGACTAAATTTTAGGAAAACTAAAATTATAGAAAATTGGACGTAAACAAGTAGAACTGTAATAAAAGAATATAGACTGAAATAGGCAAATTTGACTTTTGCAAGCAAGTTATAACTAGTAGATTATAACTAGAAAGACAAAATAAAAGAGAAATTATAACATAGGTTATAATTAAATAGGAAGAACGGAAAGGGCTTATTTTAAAGACTTACACTAAGTTAATAAGAAAATATAGCATAGATAATAGAAGAGGTTTATTTAAACGACTTAGAATAAGTTAATAATCAAGTAGAGCGGAATGAACAGAAGAGGCTTATTTAAAAAGACTTATATTAAGTTAATAAGCAAAGATAGAAGTAGGGCCCATAACTAATAGCATTTCCTTTCATATAAGGACTGATGGTTTCACAATAGGTGAGGCTGGACATGACCCTTTCAGAGTAGGACTAATGCTTTCACAGTAGGTGAGGCTAGGCAAAATCCTTTTAGACTAGGCATGATGGTCTCACAGTAGGTTAGGTGAAGATGGGACACGCTTATCCTAACTACAGTAACTAAGGGGCCGATGGATAAAAGTTCAAATCAAGGGATTTGGGCAAGGGGCGCAACTAGATTTTTTCTGGTAGGACCCAAATTGGCATCATTCCCTTTCAGACTAGGACTGATGGTCTCACAACACACTTAGGTGAGCCTAGGCAGGACCGTTTCAAACTAGGCCCGATGGTCTCACAGCGGAGGAGGTGAGGCTGGGCACGCTTATGCTGTTTAGGTTCAAAGGGAGCAACAGATAGTGCAAGCCGTATGTGGTCCTGCATGCGGCCTCTGTGTGGGGAGATTAGTTGCTATTGAGTTCCAGGGCGCTAGCAGGTGCCTTTTTTCTTTGGGAACAGCATTCGGGACTAGCTCATAGTGGAACAACAGAGATAGAAGGCCGATCAAAGGGTAGAATTAGGAATCTAGCCTAATTAAAGTAGAATTAGGAATTCAGCCTACTCAAAGCAGTAACCTAAGAGAAGTGTGAACAATTGAAATAATCAAAGCAAGCAGCGTTTTATTCCAACTTTATCCTTTCCTTTGTTTCCTTTTTATACTAGAACTGTTGATAAGTCTACTATCTTTATCTCGCTTAAAAATACTAGTAGTTACTTCCACTCACCAGACTTTTAGTCTGACCCACTCCTCAATTTTCCCCTAACCCCCCCCCCTCCATAGGCCAGCAAAGACAGGGACAGTAGATTTTGGACTCTTGGAGATTTCAACTGCGGAGATTTTTCTTCATGTATTCTACTTCTTGATTTTTAGTTTTTATTTCATTTTGATGTACTGGTGCTTTTATTTGAGAGGGATAGTTATTTTATGTACTCTGATGTTATGACCGAGACAATGTTTTTTACTAGACATGGATATTTGGTATTTTGAGAAATATTTGGTTTTATGAAGTATTTATGAAGTTTGACTTTTAAATAAGTTAATGTTTTAAATTTTTCCACGGTTTTTTTTGTTTTGTCTTGTGAATCTTAGTCTCTGTAAAGTTTTTAGCTATACCTGTAACGCACCATATCCTTTAGTGTGTCCTTTTGGCTATACTAAGGAGTATGGGGTGTTCCATTTGGATTTCATGATATGACATATTCAAACAAGTTTGTTTCATAATTGTTTTATATGCTTTTTAGCCTAAAATGTTTTATTTTGGATTTCGAATGCCATGAGGAATTTTTATGTTAAGTAAAACATTACTCTGGAGATGGATTTAAATTTTTGTAATTTTCCAAGCTAGGGAAAATTTACTAAGGATTTTCGAGGGTAAAATATAAAAAATTGGCTTTAGAAATTAAATTTGGTTATATTGTAAAGAATTTGGGTATGAAATTTTTATATGTTAGATAACTTATTAAAAGTGAATTTCTATGATATTTGGAGGATTTTTCCTACGTAATTTACTATGAAAATTAAATTGTTTCGAGTGGAGGAATTAAAAGTTTTAATTGTTTTGCTTAATGAAGGGCTTATGTGTTAAATTATTTTTATTTAGATCTGAAATAATTACAACGGTTATATTTTAGAAATTATTTGAAAATTTTGTGGCAACCAATTAAATGTTTACAAATAGATAGGTTAGTTAAAAAAACAATTACTTAAAAAGGCATTAAAATTGTCTTTACCTAGAAATTATGTTTCACCTCTTTCTGAAGCAACCTTTCGACCCTATGCTTCCGCCTCAACCAGGTCGAAACCAACCAAGCCGAAATTAATACACAAGGTATCAATATATTGGTACGTAGTGGATTGGAGAAAGGAGGAAGGCATGGTGTTGAAAGCAATGCTTTCAAAGAAGTCGAAGCCTTTGTTTTACTCTCAAAAGATATGTGCTTGCCTTATTTTTAAAAGAATGCATTCGAAGAGGTCAAAAACCCTTTAAAAGATATTACCACATTTTTTCTAAAGTGAAGCTTTTGAAAGAGTAGCCTTATTTTTAAATCATAGCTTTCGAAAAGGTAGTTTCAACCCAATCAAAACACTTCTACTGGTCTTATACCTTTCAAATGTGTTGAAGTCATCAATGCTTTTAAAAGGTAGCTTTTGTTACTTAAATATATTAAGCCGCTTCCTATAACTTTCGAAAGGGTAATAGTTTTCGAAGGCAATGGCTTCAAAAGGGGTTTCGAAGATATCCTTCAAATGTTTTATTTAAATGATTTAAACATTCGAAAGGATGGTTCCAAAGCCATCAATTTTCCCCCAAACCCTTTTATACGAAGGTTAATGGTTTCGAAAGGGGTAGTTTCATTTATCTTCACTTTGACCCAAAAGATATTTTTAAAAATAAACCCAACGGTTTCGAAAGGAGTACTTTCAATGGTTTCGAAGCTATGTTTCTAAGAGTTAATAAGTAATGCTTTAATAATTTCAAAAGGTATGGTTTAAGGTATCAAAAGAAATGATTTAAAGTTTTTCGAAAGGAATGTGCTTAGAATTTTGAAAAGAAGATTTGAATGCTTTCGAAGGATGCCATCCAATGGTTTTGAAAGTGGAGGTTTAAAGATTTCGAAAGCCTTGGTTTACAAAACAAAGAACCCAATCTCATTTTTAAAGGAAAAACCATGGAATAAATAAGGAGTTTTAAAATGGCTTTTAAGTATGAAGTTTTTGAAAAAGCTTTCCTTGATAAAATAATATGTTAAGGGGATTAATCATGTTTCATTTGAAAATGATTTCAAGGATATTAAACCACATGTGTTGGTGTTATTATGTTATTATGGTTGCTTCTTCTAATATATATATTCACTGTAAAATGGACCCATAACTATATTTTAAGGAAAAGGGCAGAATAACCCGCTAGGTTGACCCAGTAGTGAATATAAATTGAACTAACTCTTGAATGAGTAGAATTGCATCCAGGAGGTCTGGAAGACCAAAACATAGGATGCCTAAACACTAATTAAAGAAGTTGTCAAATAGACGGGTTCATAGTAAACCCATGAAAACTATGATTAGAAAGAGTTATTGGTAGTGGCCAATAGGTTTATAGTGAACCCATGAAAACTATATACGGATTAAGTCATTGACAGAAGTCAATTGGTTCCTAGTCAACCCATGAAAACTAGGATAAGAGGGAAGTTATTGGAGATACCAATAGGTTTAGGGAGAACCCATGAATAAAGAAGATATTGACAGCGGCCAATATGTTCTTAGTGATCCTATGAAAACTATGAAACCTTATAGGGAGTGCATAAACGTTAAACAGGTTATTAGTCAGCCCAAGGTTAATAGTGACCCTAGAAACTATAACCGAGACAGATAGTCAAAATGAATGGGGATGGATAATCCAAAATTGATTTACTTACTTGCATATCATCATAATATTTTGAATTGTTATGTTTTAACCATTGTAGATACAGGGGCACAGTATATGGTTTTTTTTATAGTTTTGGATAAGATAATAATGAAGGGAAAACCTGTTCCACTAAGCGGTGTGGTCTTACTAGATATCTTAATAGTTTGAGATGGTAGGTTATTATTCACACCCGGATTTATTTCTAACTCGAAGTTTATGTCTTCCTCTTAAACTCTCGGGTGCTCAATTGATTTTGAATAGTTTGAGAGTTGAGGTTTTCATGTATCTCTTTAGACGAGTAAGCTTCCAGAGACGTGGAGTAGGCAAGATAGCTATTGAGAGTTCTTTTCCCCTTGATTCTGCTACGTTTTGTAGTAAAGGAAAACTTGTTTAATTGCCTATTTTTATATACTCTGATTATCCAAGGGAGCATTTTCATATGTCGTTCTTGCATATGTTGTAATAATTATATATTCTCTGAACTTGGTTCTCGAATATGGGATTATTTAATGAATGTTGAAATGGTTTAAAATGGAATGTGAAACTTGTTTTATGATTTTTTTTAAATTTTTACATATTTATGTTTTTTTGCTATATCAACGTATCTAACATTGTCGTATTTGGTCGTCAAGAATTAATAACTATGGATGACTGCAGCATCCGTATCCATTAGTTTTGGGTCTCTAAGTGGCATGCTATAGTGTACTCG
This sequence comes from Allium cepa, assembly GCA_030765085.1. Lineage (NCBI taxonomy): Eukaryota > Viridiplantae > Streptophyta > Magnoliopsida > Asparagales > Amaryllidaceae > Allium > Allium cepa. The sequence goes on from CM060932.1 coordinate 175,792,132, forward strand.
AACATCCTTAGCATTTAAGGACATCAAATATGTTGAACTTTGCATAAAATGATTAAGCTAAAAAATTCAGTGATTGAATTCTTATATCTTTCTTATAGTTTGGTATAATGTTACATTAATATGATCCTTTTTGTAATCAATCAAATTGAATACTCAATTTGACGGCTCTATTTATTAGCTTATTTCGAATGAACTAACTTCATCGAAACATCATATATTGCGAACTATGGCTGTTTTCAATATAACACTTATATGTGATAGTATATGGATCAAATATCCACAGTATTGTATTGCTTTTGAGTTTGGAACTCATTGAATGCAATGCACAGACTTGGCCAAATTACGAATGTATTAAGTTGCTAAAAAATTACGTACTTACATGGGTATAAAAAACATGAACATGAAAGAAGTATTTAATAGTAAGTATATGTTATTTTTCTATTTTTCAATCTTCAATTTGGTTCATTCGTATATCTTAATTGATAAATGTTTTATCAATCATACTAAATGCACAAATATATCAATATAGATTATTATGACATTATATAGCGTATGTTCTTACAATATTAGAAAGGTTAAATATTATCGTTTCATTTTTCTAATAAGGCTCCCAATATTCTTTTATACTTCACCAAAACCTAAGAGAAACATAGAAATATTTTGCGTTCACTAGTGAGTGTTAGGACTTGTCCATTTTGGAATTTCGATCTTGAGTTTGCTTAAAAAGTCATAGCTCCACGGACAATGGATAACTCCTTATCAGTTGTATCGTACACAACTCCTAATCTTTGGTACATTTGTCCTAATTTCATATCGACTTGAGTTTACTCAAAAAATCGAAACGAAATTATTCGCTCATGCCTAATATATCACGATGGCTAAGTATAGTATATGTACCTCGAGTTTTCCCAACAAATATACCTTGTCTATTCGTTATATTAATAATAAACACCCCTAGCTTGAGTTTGCTCGAAGTATGCAAGTAATTTATTAATATATATATATATATATATATATATATATATATATATATATGGTAGAGGACAAAATTATATTGAAGATTTATAATCTTTAACATACTATATTGAGTGATATCTACTTAGGGAATAATGTATTTTTTATGAAATATCCTCATGTTGTCGGACACTTCTGAAATCACGATATACATACAATATGTATGTATTTATCCCTTAAGTTTATTTAGAGTTTCTTTAATATTTCACCTTCAGTTTGTATACTCATATTACATAAGTCGTATTGTTATATAACTTTTATATTTCATACTACTTACATAATAGTCCAATGTATAATAAATTTAATTAATTTTAAATAAAATGTTTATTACATACTATAACCTTTATAGCATTACATATATATCTTATATATGTATGTATTTATTACCTTTAATTTACTTATTTAATTAATTAACCTTTTATTTATTTATCCAATTAACCTTTAATTAATTAATTTAGTTTAACAATTTTATTTAAATTATATTAATTTCAAAATTCGATTTATATACATACATGTATACTTATGTTGTTTTAAACATTTTAAAACAACATAACATATATCATAATATATAATAAATGTATACATTTATTAATTAATTAACTTATTTTAATTTATTTATTTTACTAATCTTATTAACAAATTTTAAAATTTTGAAATTAATATTTATTTTCAAACATTTTGAAATTTGTGATTATATTATAACTTTTATATTATTTGTATATCTTATTTTAAATTTAAAATCTTATATTTTAATTTTTAAAAACTTTTGAAAATTAGTCTGAGGCCCAATTCAAATTTGGACCTTTTCTATTAGGGAAAACATTTGGGCTATGAGCCTAATAGTTAACCGTAATATGACTAATTCAAACCACATAGGCTATCGGGTTACGATACTATTTTTGGTACTGGGACTACTTGTAATGGAAGTTATGGGTGAATTTCAAAAAAACTTCCCTTATTGGATTTATATTGGACCTATGAAATCTAATTTATTTGGAACATTTCCAAATTTTATTTTAATAAAATCTACTATTTGATCTAAATTTATAAATCATATAGTTTTACTTAATTTATATAGTAATACATATAAATATACACATATGTATAATATACCTATTTGTGTATATGAGGATGTGTAACATGATAACCCGTACAAGGTATAATATGCTCGTGTATAGATGTTGGAATTTACATTGCAACGGACAGGTTAGTTCGTCCGATATGTAATGTATGATGTCCAAATATATGTATGTATATAAACTATTACTTATATACAAATATAAATACACACACACACATATATACATATACATGAATGTATATATTAAGTTTGTTTAAATAATTGTATACAAATGTAAAATATATGTATGTATGTATGTATATCTAAAATTTATAAATAATATATTGATAACATATATATATATATATTATTATAATATATTTTTCAAATATAAATAAGTTATTTAAATATTAACTTGTAATGATAAAATAATATAAATAACGATAATATAATTTTTTGTTTAAAATAATATATATATATATATGTATGTATATGTATACATGAATTAAGTTATAGTATAATATATATATATATATACATATATATTAATTAACAAAATTAATTTTTTTATAAAATTCCAAATCGTATGTACAGCATTAAAAAAATTATTATTAGTTTTACTATTTTATTATATATTTTTAATTGAATATCCATTCGAAATTACATAAAATATTAATAATAATTAAAAATTATTTTCGAAACATTTTTTCAAATTTTAAATTTCCAATAATTCATGTATGATATTTTGAATTGAAAATATTTTCCATATTTTTTCCGTCAAGTTTTATTTTTTATTAATTTATTAATTTTCGACCTATTATAATAGTAGTTTTTATAAATAAAAAAATTGATTTTTTTCTTTAACTTTAATTTTCTGGCTGAGATTATATCTTATGATAAATTAATTTTATCAAATTAAAAAATTAATTCTCATAACATATTTTATTTTATATGATTTATAATATTAAATAATTATAAAAATTAATTTTTTACTATACAAAATTACAATTGTTATATAGTTGTATGCATAAAATTATATGAACAATTTTACCATGGAATCATATTGTGATTAAATATAAACTCTACATGTATATATATATATATAATTAAATAATGTATATGCATGTATGTATGTATGTAAATTAATAAAATAATATATATAAGATAAGCAATTGTAAAGATCTAATATGTAAAAGGAAATTGAATTTTTTTTTAAAGTTATAATTATATACATATATATAACTAAACTAACTTGTGACAACGTTAATATATATCAGAATCGTCGCCTCAATACCAATATAATAATAATATATACATAATGAAATATCATTTAGAAGATTATAAACTATAATTCAATGGAAATCATGTCTAAAAACCAAAGCCTTGAAGCACGCCTTGAAAGGATGAACTCTCTCTTTTGAAACATTTTCCAATTCAGCAGATTGCTAATCCTCGAACCATAGACCTTCAGCTATTGAATAACAAATAACGTGATTTGATCTGAGCTTAGAATATCAGAAAAATGGAAGAGGGTAGGTCGGATAGCAAGGAATGTGGATGGATGCTTCAAATGACCCTTATCAAATGGAGGAAAATATGTTTAAATAGAGGTAAGAAGGGAGAGAGTTTAAGATCATGTCTTTTACTTAATCTCCTTTAATCTCAACCACTCATTTCACTCCACTTTAGCCCATCAACTAGCCGCCTCTAACCCCTTTATTCCAACCAATCCTATCAGCCCCATGTTTGGCTATAAACCCATTTAGAGCCCGAATGAATATTTTGTATTTTAAATCTAATTTAAAATGCTTAACGATATCGTACATTGATTAATGTATTTAAAACTTGTATAAATACATTTAATATGCATTTATCAAATCAAAATAATATTTATAAATAATATTTCATAAAAATATTTTTAAATTTAATTAATTTATGAAAATTGTAAACTAATTAAATTGTTTGGTTAAAGTAAATTTCACTGTTTCAGTTGTGTGAGTGTAAATTTTGTCAACAATTAATATTTAACTATTCGAATATTAGCGCTCACACGTCACTTAGTAGGTGGTGTGGAATTTTGGCCAAATTTATTGCTTACTTAGTTTTGAAAAAAAAATCCAATTTCATTTTGTTTAGCGTTACCCAGTTGTGACTTTTATTTTACACTATTTCTTTTCATCAAAACTATATCGCTTCAGACTTATGGAATTTGATAGTGGTCAAAATTCCAATATTGTCCATATTGAACTATATTGTCCAAATATAAAGTCCTTGGTTCAATAATAACAATGATTATTAACCGAAATTCTCTGGCTACAATGACTTTAAGTTAACATGAGTTGACGGTGATACTAACCCCAAATAATTGAGAAGACGAATCCTCCTTTGAATAGCACCTCACTTTCAATACTTTGACTCGATCCAACTATAGTCACTCGATGGAAGTCATATCATAATTTGACTATAATCAAAGCGGAGCTTTCATATTGAAGATCCACGGTATTCTCAAGTCGAGAGGGTTGTGTAAATTAGTTACGTCAATATTTTCTATTTGACCTTGGTTATATTAACAGTAGAAAACTATGGAACGAGTCGTTCCATAGTTATCCAATAACTATTAGTTTGTAACATCTTCGTGCCCTCAATAATAATGAGTAATAAAATGCCCAACATTTGGAGAGCGTTATGTACTCTAGTCTCAATGGATACATCGATATCTAGTCTCGATACATCTTGAATAGGAACATTTAAAATGATATATTTATTTTCATTGCGATAAATTGCTCATGGTTACAACGCTTTGTAACTACATCATAAAACATATCATTTATGGATTTTCTATTAAATATACTTTTAAGTAAATAAATTAATTAATATAACATTTTATATCACATATATAATAGAAAAAATACATTTTGTTTTAAAAATATTAGTTATCGAATTAAATATATGTAACAAATTACATAGCTGGCCTTAGGTCATAACCCTAACTCTATCATTATCAATATGATAAAGCAAAATTTACGTTTCTATCAAATATCCTTTGGGTAAACCTATTGTAATCCATGAGTAGTTCACTTTCTGCAACAATATATGTTTATTCTTGTAACAACCCGAAATTTAAACTATAATAATTAATTAACAAATCAATTAAATGATAAAATAACTTTGTGAAATTATCAAAATTGAGCCATAGGAGTTGCACCATTATGTCCATGGTGATTTTCTGGTCAATTTTCATATATATAACTTCAAAATCTGAGCTAAGACGAAGAAGTTACGGAATAAACAAGAAACGAGAAAAAATAGAAAAAAATACTAAGGGGCTAGGTCGACCCTAGGGTCGACTCTTGCTTGTGATGGTCGATAGGTAGGTCAACCCGCCTACCCAAGAATGCATTCTTTTACGTTCCTTCGTCTAGAGCGATTTTAACACGTCATTTTCCTATTTTCACTTCATCTCGTGCGTCTGTGCTTCCATTCGACGGTTCCTATAGAGCCTATGACGTGGTTGCACTAGATTTAATCTCCAAATCAAATGGTTTAAGGTCAATAAGTGCCACTATAAATAAGACCCTAGGCCTAGCTATTTTACCAATTCAGATTTTCTCCATCTGGGTTCATTCCCTAAGGCTGGACCCTAAAAGGAATATTTTTCTAAGGAGAAGATCTTTTAATTAATATATTTTGTACCCTTCAAGTGGATCCAGGAAGGCCAAAGGAAAGAGCTAAGGACCACATGTAAGTGTTTAAGTAATTTTTTAGATTTTTAAGTAATTTAAAATAATAAGGTTTCCAATGGTTGTAGTTTTTCTACAATTTTGAGATAACATTTAAACAAGTTTATTTACAGTTTATTTACAGTAAATTTTAGATTTGTTTTCCAGTCTATTTTCTTTTAGCTGTTCTATTTTAGTTATTTGCAATTATTTACTGTAAGTTATAGCCTTCCCATTATTTACAGTTATTTACTATTATTTTTGTTTTATTTACATCTATTCTACGTTGGGATTTCTTCTGTAAATGTTGTTTTTTTATTTCCTTTTTACGCGAATGGAACATGTAGAATAGAATAAATCGTGAATATGGACTAAAATATAAGGACACTGAATTTATAGAAAATGGGATGTAAAATAAGAAGAACTGTAATAAATTGGAATTGGACTAAAATAGGCAAATTTAGATATTTGCAAAGTTATAACACGTAATTATAACTAAAAAAAGAAAATAGAAGAAATGGCGGTAGCAGCTTATTTTTAAACTTAGACCTTGGGTTAAGTTAATAAGAAAAGTTATAATGCAGAGGTTATAATTAGAGATAGAACAGAGAAGGCTTAGTTTTAAGACTTAGAATAAGTTAATAAGCAAATATAACAAGGATAACATTAGAGGCTTATTTAAACAGACTTATACTAAGTTAATAAGCAAAGATAGTAGTAAGACCCATACCGGTAGCATTTCCTTTGGGACACGCTTATGATGAAGTGATGGTAAATAAGTGATCAATAACTAGAAGTTCAAATCATGGGGATTTGGACAAGGGTCGCAACAAGATTTTGTTTGTTAGGACCCATACCAACAACATTCCCTTCAGTCAGATACAGGTGGTCTCACAGTAGCACGGGTGAGACAAAGGCACGCTTATGCTGGAGCAATGGTAAATAAGAGGTCAAAAGAGGGATCAATAGATAACGCGAGCCTACTGGTGGTCGAGCGTGCATCCTCAGTGCAGGCTGATAAGTCGTTATTGAGTTCCAAGCGCCAAGTAGGTATCTTTTGCGTAGGGACGAACAGTATGGGTCTAGTCCGCAGAAGTAAGTGTCTATTGCATTGGGACCAATACAAGGCGTCTAGTTCGTATCTTTTACATAGGGACCAACAGCATGGGTCTAGTCTGCATCTTTTTCATAGGAACCAACAGAATGGGTCTAGCCTACAGTAGGCATAGCAGAGATAGAAGGCCGATCAAATGGTAAAATTAGGAATTTAGCCTAATTAAAGTAGGATTAGGAATTCAGCCTAATCAAAGCAGTTATCTAAGAAAGTGCAAACGGTCTAATCGAATTATCTAAGCAAAGCAAACAGTTAAACCATATTTTATTCCAGCTTTATCTTCTCCTTTACTTCCTTTTACACTAGAACTGTTGCAAAGTCTATTACCTTTATCTTGATTAAGAATACTAGTAATTACTTTCACTCACCAGACTTTTAGTCTAACCCACTCCTCTATTTCCCTTTTTTCCCCCTATAGGCCAGCAGAGGAAGGGATAGTAGATTGCGGATACCTTTGGAGGTTCAGCTGTGAAAATTTTTCTTTATGTATTCTACTTCTTCTTCAGTTTTTATTTTATTTGATGTACAGGTACTTTTCTTTGGGATGGATGGTTATTTTATGTACTCTGATGTTATGACTGAGATAATGTTTTTCACTAGACGTGAATATTTGGTACTATGAGACATATTTGGTTTTATAAAGTATTTATGAAATTTGATTTTAAATAATTTATTGTTTTAATTGTTTCCACTGTTTTATTTATTTTGTCATATAAATCTTAGTCTCTGCAAGTTTTTAGTCGTACCTACAATGCACATCTTTTAGTGTGCCTTTTTGGGTATACTAAGGGGTGTGGGGTGTTACATTTGGTATCAGAGTCTAAGTTTATAGGATTCCTAAAAATTTGTTTTAAAATAAAATATTTTTGAAAATAACTTGTTTTAAAAGTATTTTTTAGAAAGAAACTCTTAGAAATAGTTTCAAGTATGAAAGAGTTTTTGTAAAAAATCCCTCGAAGTCCAATTCAATCTCCCTTCGATTCTTTTGAGCCTAAATTTTCTTTTTATTTGCATAGAATGGCGGATTCCCCTAATCTTTCAAAGGGTGTCCAAGTCCCAGGCTGGTTTCCTAGATACCTAAAGCTACAACTCTAGAGGTGCAGGGGCAAGCGCCCAATCTAGCACCAGTGGGCAAGAATTCCATCAACCCACCTACAACAGCCGATTTATCTAAGCTACGCAAGAATTTCGCCAATCTAGGAGGCAGGAAATTTTCTAGTGCGTAGAATTTTGTGGAGGCGTGAGCTTGGTTAAGAAACACAAAGAGGATATTCGGGCAATTGAGATTGGAGGATCAGTAGAGGGTTCAGCTTGCATCTTAGCAACTGAGAGGGGAGGCTTCTTATTGGTGGAAGGTTGTTGGGTTGGAAGGAAGAGACGTTGGATGGTTTGGATTCCAAGAGAGATTTGAGAGGAATTTTTTGTCACAAGAAGAAGAGAGTGTGTAGTTCCAAAGGTTTATTGGCTTGAAGCATGGTAGTCTTTATGTAAAGGATTATATCAATCAATTTAATGAGTTGTCGTGGTTTAGGATGGAGTTAGTGAATACACCACACAATATGGCCATGAAGTTTGCAAAGGGATTGAATCAGCACCTTCAAGGGTTGTTATTGACTCACGTACCGATGGGGGCTGCCTATGAGTCACTGGTGGAGATGGCGCTTATGACTAGTTCAGCTAAGGAAGGAGAGTCTAAGGAAGTCCCTATGTCGGAAGGTTCTAAGAAGAAATAGTGGAAGAACAGTAAAGAAAAGAAGAAGGGAGAAGGCCCTCAAAAGCAGATCAATAAAGGAGTGAAGTGCAATAGTTGTGGGATGGTTGGGCATTTCGCCAAAGACTGTAAGAGAGAGAAGATGAAGGGAAAGTGTTATAATCGTATGGTCACATTAGTAGGTTTGGTCCTAAAGATGAGGCAGGAAGCGAGTGCACCGACATCACAGATTCAGACTTTGGATGCATCACCTTCTAGGATCGGATTCAATAGAGGTAGGAAAGTCATCGTGGAAGGTTTGATTTCTATTTCTGATTTTCCATTCAGACTCTTTTCGATTCTAGAGCATCACACTCGTTCATCTCTAGTTCTTTGGTCGATTGTTTGAACTTGGACTTCCCTTTAGTAATAGACCACATTGTTGTTTCCAAACCCATATGAAGATCGACACATCTATCTATGATTTGTAAGGGTTTGAAAATTTTCATATTAGGCGTAGAGTTTGATTGCGATGCCTATGTATTGGGATTTTTAGGGTATGGGATGATTTTGGGGATGAATTGGCTATGAACTTATGGAGCTATATCAGACTGCGAGAGGAGAGTCGTTAGGCTAGAGACATGCAGCGGTAGGACTCTCGAGGTTTCTTGCGACCCACAAGGGTCAGTCATGTTGAGCTACCTTTATTCCCTCGATTTATCATTAGCAGAGTTTGCTTCCCGTCGTCAGAGGTTTTCTAGATGTCTTTGAGGAGGTTAGGGGACTACCCCTAAAGAGAGAGATAGAATTCATAATCTATTTGACTGACAATGCCAAGCCAGTAGTATTTCCCATGAGACACATGGCACCTAAGGAGAGTAAGGAGTTAAGCAAGCAAATTCATGAGCTATTGGAGAAAGGCTTCATCACGAGGAGCACATCTGAGTGGGGAGCACCAGTCGTCTTTGCTACTATGGCGGATGGTTCCTTTGGACTTTGCGTAGACATAGAGAGTTGAATAAGCTCACGAAGAAGAACCGTTATCCACTTTCCAATATAGATGATCTTTTCAACTAGTTAGTTGGCTCTTCAGTATTCTTTCAGCTTGATTTAGCCACTGAATTTCATCATCTTAGGGTCGCTGACAATAGCATTGATAAGATGGCATTTAGGACACCCAACGGATTCTTTGGGTGGCTGGTTATGCCTTTTGGTCTAACCAATACTCTAGCCTATTTTTTATATTTGATGAGCCATGTTTTTAGATATGTCCTAAATAAGTTCGTAGTGGTGTTTGTGGATGACATTTTGGTGTTTTCCAAGAGTATGGAGGAGCATGCTATTCATCCAGAGGAGGTTCTTCGTACACTTCGTGTTCATCACTTGAGGGCAAAGTTCTCGAAGTGTCGCTTTTGGCGAGAGGAGGTACGTTTCTCGGGGCATGTAGTCTCAAGAGAGGGTTTAGTTGTTGACCCCACAAAGGTAATAGCAGTGCAAGATTGGAATGCCCTCGAGGACGTTACAGAAGTTAGAAGCTTCCTAGGGTTGGATGGCTATTATAGAAAGTTTATTAGAGATTTTGCCAAGATTTCAACATCGCTTACTCGCCTCACCCAGAAGAATAAAGCTTCGTGTGGGACGTGGATTGTGATGATTCCTTCATGACGCTAAAAATAGCCCTTACTAGTGCACCAGTGTTAGTTTTACCCGATGGAGCTAAGCCTTTTATAGTATACACTGATGCATGTGTGACAGGTCTAGGAGCAGTGTTGATGCAATAAGGGAGGGTGGTATGTTATGGGAGTAGGCAGTTAAGGACGCATGAGAAGAACTACCATACCCAGGATTTGGAGTTAGCTGCTATAGTTTTCGCACTCAAGTCTTGGAGGCATTACTTGCTAAGAGAGAGGTTCGAGCTTTTCATTGACCATAATTCATTGAAATACCTATTCTCATAGAAGGATTTAAACTTGAGGTAGCAACAATGGATGGAGTTTTTGGCATCGTACAACTTTGAGATAGCTTATATCCCTGGCATGGGAAATATGGTTGCGGATGCTTTGAGTAGGAACAAAGCAACCCTTAGTCCTATGTTCGTGCAGTGGAAGAGCCTAGAGTTTATTTCTACTTTTGATATTAAGCCCTCTATGGACATTACCCCTAGATTGTTAGCAGCACTTGAGGTGAGGCCTACCCTTATAGATCAGATTGGCTTGAGACAGCAAAAGGGTTCAAAGTTTATGGATATTATGGATAGGATTCGCAAAGCAGAGGTCTCTAGACATCTCCAATGTTATTCCATTGATAGCAAAGGATGGCTTAGGAGAGATGAAAGGCTTTGTTTCCCCTGCGCTAGTGGTTTGTTGAGAGCATTTCTAGAGGAAGCACACCATTCTCGTATGACTATTCATTCGAGTAGTGATAATATGTATAAGGACATGAAGACGATGTTTTATTGGAGTGGCATGAAGAGGGATGTAGCGGAGTTTGTAGCTAAGTGTCTTGTGTGCCAAAGGGTTAAGGCGGAGCTGTAGAAGCCCGATGGATTACTTCGGCCATTGAATGTACCCGAATGGAGTGGGAGAGTGCTTCAATGGACTTCATAGACGGTTTACCCTAGTCAAGGAAGAAGAATACTAGCATTTGGGTGATTGTAGATCGGTTGACCAAGAGCGCCCACTTCATTCTGGTCAAGAGTAAGAGAAAGACATCTTATTTAGCATCCTTATGTATTCGTGAGATAGTACAACTTCATGGAGTTCCCTCTAGCATAGTGAGTGATAGAGACCCTATTTTTACTAGAGAGTTTTGTAGAAGCTTGCAAGAGGCTTTGGGGACATAACTTTGATTGAGTATGTCCTATTACCCTCAGATGGATGGCCAAATGGAGAGAGTTAATAGAGTGCTCGAGGATTTGTTATGTGAACTCTAGATTTTGAAGGAACTTGGGAAGAGCATCTTCCTTTGGTGGAGTTCGTGTATAATAACAGTTTCCAAGCTAGCATTGGGATGGCACCATTTGATGCTCTTTATGGGAGACCTTGCAATTCACCTTCTTGTTGGGTGGAGTCTATGGAAAGATTACCACTTGGTCCTACCATGGTTAGGGAAACTTCAAAGAAGGTACACTTGATTAGAAGGAGGATAAAGACAGCCCAAGATAGGAAGAAATCATGTGCCACCAAGCGAAGGAGAGATATTGAGTTTGAGGTAGGAGACTTAGTTTTCATTAAGGTATCTCAGCTAAGGAAGGTGGTGAGGTTTGGATCGAGTGGGAACCCCAGATTTGTAGGACCATAACCCATTATAGAGAGTAGGGAAGATGGCGTACCGAGTGAAGTTACTGGAGAGGCTCGTAGGAGTACACGATGTTTTTTATGTTTCGCACTTTAGAATGTGTTAGCATGACTCGGCATAGATTGTGGAGCCTAATCAATTGGAGGAAGTGGAAGTAGAAAAGGAAGCAGTGGTTCGTCGTATTCCTACCAAGATCATTGGACGAGACATCAAGAAGCTTAGGAATAAAGAAGTTCCATTAGTAAAGGTGCAGTGGGGAGACGATGTTGAGGACGCTATGTGGGAGACTGAAGAGAGGATTCATACAAATTAACCACATCTTTTTGGTAGTAAGTTTTAGAATTTCCTATTTACATCTTTAGTTTTGAATAGATTCTTTCCTTTATTATTCTTTAGGAGGGTAGAAGATAGAATTTAACCTTTGGATGGTAGGATTTAATGTAAACATGTTACTACAACATTTTATGTATGATGGATACTGGTGGTTGCAAGTGGTTGCTAGTGGATGCTAATGGATGCATATACTTAAACTAGGCACTATTATCTCTTAGGGATCGGCCTCACTAGGACACTAGAGCATATGCATATGGATTTGTGCACATTTGCATCTTTATTTTATTCCGTGGTTGCCATAAATGGATGATTATCACATGATTGTTGCATTTGGATGATGGTTGTAGCACGCATATAGAACTATCAGTTATCATTAGGGAATTTGCATTCATTTGGATACATAGCATGGACATGATTGCATAAAAGGAGGTCCACTGAATTAGTAGACCGCCTAATCTTTTGCGTTAGTTAGAGACATTAGCACTACACTAATTGCATATGTATCATGAATTACATTAGAAAAACTTAAGGACAATGGATGTAATGGATGATGGTTGAGTAGTTGGTTGTAAAACTTGGATGAAAACATTTATTTCATTCTTCTATCCTTAGAGATTCGGGGATGAAATCCCTTAAGGAGGGGAGAATGTAACAACTCAAAGCTATTATAATTAATTAACGAATTAATTAAATGACAAAATAACTTTGTGAATTTATCAGAATTGAGCCGCGGAAGTTGCACCATTGTGTTTGTGGTAATTTTTTGGTCAATTTTCATACATAAAATGTCAAAATCCGAGCTAAGACGAAGAAGTTACGGAATAAACAAGAAAAGAGATAATTAGAAGAAAAAAAATAAAGAGGCTAGGTCGACCCTAGGGTCGACCTTCACATAGGCAAGGTCGACCTATAGGTTGACCCTTGTTTGTGAAGGTCGATAGGTAGGTTGACCCGCCTACCCAAGAATACATTATTTTATGTTCCTTCATCCAGAGCAAGTTTAACACGTCATTTTGCTATTTTCGCTTCATCTCGTGCGTCCGTGCTTCCATTCGACGGTTTTTATCGAGCCTATGACGTGGTTGCACTAGATTTAATCTCCAAATCCAATGGTCTGAGATCCATAAGTGCCACTATAAATAAGACCCTAGGCCTAGTTATTTTTCTCATTCAGATTTTCTCCATCTGAGTTCATTGCCTGAGGCTGGACCCTAAAATGAATATTTTTCCAAGGAGAAGATCTTTTTAATTAAAATAATTTATACCCTTCAAGTGGATCTGGGAAGGCCAAAAGAAAGAGCTAAGGACCACATGTGAGCACTTAAGTAATTATTTTAGATTTTTAAGTAATTTAAAATAATAGGGTTTTCAATAATTGTAGTTTTTCAACAATTTTGGGATAACATTTATGCAAGTTTATTTACAGTTTATTTTAAGTAAATTTTAGATTGGCTTTCCAGACTATTTTCTTTTAGCTATTCTATTTTAGTTATCTGCAATTATTTATTGTAAGTTATAGTTTTTCCAATTATTTACAGTTATTTACGGTATTTACAGTTATTTACGTTAATAAGTAGAATAGAATAAATTATGAACATGGACTAAAATATAAGAACAATGAATTTATAGAAAATGAGATGTAAAATAAAAAGAACTGTAATAAATCGGACTTGTACTAAAATAGGCAAATTTAAAATATTTGCAAGCATAGTTATAACACGTAATTATAACTAAAAAGGAGAAAATAGAAGATCTGGCGGTAGTAGCTTATTTTTAAACGTAGACCTTGGGTTAAGTTAATAAGCAAAGTTATAACATACAGGTTATAAATAGAAAAAGAACAGAGAAGGCTTATTTTTAAGACTTAGAATAAGTTAATAAGCAAATATAACATGGATAACAATAAAGGCTTATTTAAACAGACTTATACTAAATTAATAAGCAAAGATAGTAGTCATACTCGTATCGCCAGCATTTCCTTAGGGATACGCTTATGCTGAAGTGATGGTAAATAAGTGGTCAATAATTAGAAGTTCAATTCGTAGGGATTTGTACAAGGGATGCAACTAGATTTTGTTTGTTAGGACCCGTACCGACAACATTCCCTTCATTCTGACATAGGTGGTCTCAGAATAACATGGGTAAGGCAAGGGCACGCTTATGCAGGAGCAATGGTAAATAAGAGGTCAAAAGAGGGAGCAGCAGATAGTGTGAGACTAATGGTGGTCGAGCATGCGTCCTTAGTGCAGGCAGATAATTCGTTATTGAGTTCCAAGTGCCAAGTGGGTTTCTTTTGCATAGTGACCAAAAGTATGGTTCTAGTCCGCAGAAGTAAGTGTCTATTGCGTAAGGACCAAACGAGGGGTCTAGTCCGTATCTTTTACGTAGGGACCAACAGGATGGGTCTAGTCCGCATCTTTTGCATAGGGACTAACAAAATGGGTCTAGTCTGCGATAGGCACATCATAGATAGAAGGCTGATTAAAGAGTAGGATTAAGATTTCAGCCTAATTAATGTAGGATTAGTAATTCTGCCTAATCAAAGCAGTTATCTAAGATAAGTGCAAAGAGTCTAATCGAACTATCTAAGCAAAGCAAATAGTTAAACCGTATTTTATTCCAGCTTTATCTTTTCCTTTTGTTTCCTTTTACATTAGAATTATTGCAAAGTCTATTACCTTTATCTTGGTTAAGAAACCAGTAATTACTTTCATCCACCGGATTTTTATTCTGACATACTCCTTTATTTCCTTTTTCACCCCCATAGGCCAGTAGAGGTAGGGATAGTAGATTTTGGATTCCTTTGGAGGTTCAACTGTAAAGATTTTTCTTCATGTATTCTACTTCTTCTTTTTAGTTTTTATTTCATTTTATGTACTGGTACTTTTCTTTGAGAGAGATGGTTATTTTATGTACTCTGATGTTATGACTGAGATAACGTTTTTCACTAGATATGGATATTTGGAACTTTGAGACATATTTTTTTTTATGAAGTATTTATGAAAATTTATTTTAAATAAGTTATTATTTTAATTGTTTCCGCTGTTTTATTTATTTTGTCTTGTGAATCTTAGTCTGTACAAGTTTTTAGCTACACCTACAATGTACCACGTCTTTTAATGTGCCGTTTTGGATATACTAAGGGGTGTGGGGTGTTACATTTCTACTCCACCGATCAAATTGCAAATCTTCATGTGTTGTGATATGTCTTCGAATACCATAATGTCTGCAATATTATGTAACCTCATTGGATGTATATCAACACTATCATAAGACCTTAAATCCTTCAAAGACCGACCAACTTTATTTTTCCTTAGACTTCGAATCTTCACTTCTTAGACGAAGCTAAATTTCTCAATATCTCAAGACTTTTCTCTATTACATGACCCAATCTATATTCCACAAACAAATAGAATCAATATCTTGTGAATCTTCAACACCAACATTAACTTCATCTATAGCTGCAATTCTTATAAACAAATATGTTTTGAACGATCGTCTCTTCCATCACAATTATATAACCCTTACCGACTTTAGTTAGTCACCTTCCGTAGTAATCTTGCATCGCATTAATATAATTATCCTAAATAAACAAGTGGTTTTCACAATCCAGTTACATATCTGACATTGTTATGTGTGCGGATCACATCATTATATACATAAATATGTGTGTGTGAATATAATATATACATACATGCACGCACACACGCATGTGCACATACAGATATATGTATATGTATATGTATATGTATTTGTATACGTATACGTATATGCATGTGCATGTGCATGTGCATGTGCATGTGCATGTGCATGTGCATGTGCATGTGCATGTGCATGTGTATGTGTATGTGCATACGCATATGCATATGCATATACATATGCAAATACACATACATATGCATATGCATGTGTAAATATATGTCTATGTATATGTATATATGACTTTAAACAATTTTAATACTTTTCAATATGCAAGATGTGCCGACATCCATATTTATAACATAGTGAAATGGGTCTATAAGGAGTCATATTGTAGTATACCCCGAATTAAGGTTCCACTCATGAGTAGCAATCTTTGATAGTCTCATAGTAAATATATTCGTTAATGAATATGTTACAAACCTTTCTTTTTGAAATTGGATACTTAGGTGGTAGTATACAGTTGTATTATGAACCTTAGGTAGTATGTAGTGAATTACAAACCTATATTATAAAATTTCATCTTCAATTACTACTGATGATGGTGTAGATATGTTCACTTTCTTATTTATTTAGTAACTAGTCTTCTCACGAAAAAGAAATAGTTGTCCCTATATTTCTCTATTTACCAACCGATTTCGTCAACTTATAGCGTGATCTACTATTGTAATTTGGTTTTTCCTTTTTTCTTCTTCTTATAAAATTTAAATCTAACCGTTTTCACCAAAATTGGCCACAAAACCCAATTGCAAGGGAAAGCACCAATAACCAGTCACAAATCACAGAAAGAGTATATGTAGAGAGTATAATATGAAGAATAATCAAAATTAAAATAAAAACAGTAAAAAAGACGAGATTTATAGTGGTTCAGCTAACTCCGAACTACGTCCACTCTAGAGAAATCCTTTTTATTATACTGAAATTTGATTACTGTTACAATCCGGAATTTTTGAAACAAAAATGGCAGAGTAGCCTTTAGGTGGAAGATGAAGAGAAATAGAATGAGAATCCCTTTTTCCTGAAGCCACGCCTGTTGTATTTATAGGTGAAATCTCGGCTATAGGGCATCCTCACCTACATGGGCCCACCATCTCGACCGTCGAGCCCAAATCGTCCAAGTACGCCGACCAGAAGTAGACAATAAGTCGACCCGGAGAAAACCCAGTGCAAAACCGAAGCAAACCTATGGATGACCCGAAGTAAGACGAATGTCGACCCCAAGTAACATTAATAACGACCCCATCTAAACTCCTCAATGCTGACACAAGTGCTGACCCGAAGTCAATCCTAAAGCAGCACCTAAAACGACCCGAAGTAATCTCATAGCCGATCCCTAGCTAAAGCAATGCCGACCCCAAGCTCCATCTCCTTACGTCGACCCCTATGTCCAATGTCGAACCAAAGTTTTCCTGATGCCGACCCTAAGAAACATGAATGTCGACCCCATCCAAACTCCTTGATGCTGACCCGAGTGCTTATTCGAAGTCATTCCTAAAGCAGCACCCAAAACGACCCGAAGTAATCCCATAGCCGACCCCTAGCTAAAGCAATGCTGACCCCAAGCTCCATCTCTTTATGCCGACCCCCATGTCCAATGCCAACCCGAAGTTTTCCTGATGCCGACCCTAAGTATGGGCTATTCCTACCCGAATTAAATGCCGACCCTTAGTTCAATGCCGATCCAAAGTGAAGCATGAAGTCAAGCCTGTGCCGCCTCGAAGTAGAACCCGAAGCAATACCAATGTCGACCCAAAGCTGAACCCGAAGCAATGCCAATGCCAACCTGACCCAAGTACATCCTGTTATGACGCCAAATAAACACTTTCCTGACCTGAAGCAAACCACATGGTGACAAGAAGCAACTCCTTGGCTGACCCAAAGCAACCCGACCTTTCCCGAAATCCATATTCCAAGTACACAGCATCGTTTATCCATTGACTATGCTGAATCCTAACTTCATAGTCATATTTATTATCCATAAGTGAGTATCCATCCATCCATTTGAAAGAAATCCATAATACTCTAGTCTTGATAACCGTGCAGTTGGTTGAGTTAAATCCGCCTGTATACTGCCTTGCCAAAAGGCGGGTCAACCTTTGCCCCCCAAAACATGCCTTGTGATAGGAAGGTGTGTTTTGAATTTCCATAAGTTCAAAATCCAAAGTCCATAATCCTCTGATTTTTATTTCATCCAACCTAGAGTCCAATCCATTGCCAATCCAATTCCTTGATCTCTCCAAATCATTAGTGAAATCCATGGTTGTTCCGAGTTGATACCTAATTCCGAATCCATTCCGAATCCATTAGCCGAATCCACAATCTCTCTAGATCATTTTATCCAAGTTCGAGACCACTATGGGTCCTGTAATCCAAATTCGAGACCTCGTCGGGTCCATATCTAAATCCGGGACCTCTCCGGGTACATATCCAAAGTCGGGACCTCTCTGGGTCCATATCCAAATCCATAGACCTCTTCGGGTCATTTTATCCTACTCCGGCCTCGACTTTTCCAATCAAGGGCTTATCCACGGTTTTTCTTCTCTACTCTCGACTCTCCGATCAAGGACTTAATCCATAGGGTATCCTACTCCAGCCTTGATCCCCAATCGAGGACTTAATCTATGGGGTATCCTACTCTGACCTCGATTTCCGATCGAGGACTTAATCCGTGAGGTATCGTACTCCAACCTCGATCCCCAGTCGATGACTTAATCCACGGAGTATCCTACTCCAGCCTCGATCCCCAATTGAGGACTTAATCCATAGGGTATCCTACTCTGGCCCTGATCCCCAATCGAGGACTTTCTTTACACATATTAGAAATATATATATTAGAAATTTCGACGGCATTTCTTTCCTATTCCTATATGCATATAGTTGCATCTGAAGTTTTATGTGATTATTATCGTATTTTCTAATCTACCAAAGCCTTTTGGGACTAAAGGCTTTGTTGCTGTCTTATTTTCGTTTAAATTATTCATATTAATTAGAGATAGACTAAAATAAGTAAGAAGATTATTTATAAATTATTTCCTTTAAATCATTTATTTTAAGATGTTTATTGCATATAAAGCAATAAACATTCAAATAGTCGCTTCACCTAGACGCCAGAAATAAACAGTAGCTGTTAGCACCAGAATTGGTCACTAACACCCTTAAGAGAGATTGTGTAGAGAGATTAATGAAGAAAGTAAATTTAAAAAGAGAATAATATGAAAAATTAAACGTAGGAAAAAAGAACACCAGATTTATAGTGGTTCAGCGTAACTGCCTACATCCACTTTGAGGTTAATCTTTATTGCTTTTCTCAATAATCGATTACAGATACAATTCGTACACTAACTACTTGATTACAATTGTTAAGCAAAGAAGATAAGTCTTGAATGAGTCTTGAATGCCGCAGAGTCTCCCTGATGTTCTCGAAAAAAGGTCCATTTCACTGTGCCTCTGTCTCTCTATTTATAGACGAAAATGGGTTGGACTTACCTGATGGGCCTAGTAGCTAGATATCTCGGCCCAAAGTGAGTGACTTCTGCGTGCCGAACCACTAATGCCGATCGGCAAATACCGAATGCTACCTTTATGCCCAATGGGGCGATGTGTTGAGTGAAGAATGCAGGCCGAACGAGAACTGATGCCGATCGAGGGGAGATGCCGAACGAGGCTGGAACACTGATCGAGGCTAGAATGCCGAACGAGGCATGAATGCCAAATGAGGTAGGAACGCTGATCGAGGCTAGAATGCCGAGGCACGAATGCCGAACGAGGCTGGAATGCCGAACGAGGATTGAATGCCGAACGAAACTGGAATGCCGGTCGTGGCCGAATGCCGAACGAGCTTCATGAATGCCGAACGAGGCTTGAATGCCGAACGAGGCATGAATGCCGAACGAGGCTGGAATGCCAATCGAGGATCGAATGCCGAACGAAATTGGAACGGCGGTCGTGGCCGAATGCCGAACGAGCTTCATGCCAGTCGAGATTGAATGCCGAACAACTCTGCCATGCCGATCGGGGCTTTGTGCCGAACGACTTAACGATGCCGAGTGAAGCCTGGATGCTGAACGGCGCTAGATGCTGATCGAGGCCTCTTCACCGAACGAGGCTTGATGCCGGACTACACAGTCGTGCCGAACGGACCTTCTATATCAAGTCTTTGGTTACCCGGTCAAGCCACTAGGTAACACTTGCCCCCCAAAGTGTATTATGTGGATGAACATGATGCGCTTTGAGTCACTAGTCCTCCATGTTTTGCTTCAAGCCCTGGTTTCGTTTCCTCGATTGTATTTTTCCTTGAATGCCGAACTTGTATGCCGAACGACATGCTAATGCCGAACGGCATACGAATGCCGAATGGTTTAGCTGGTGTCGAGCGACATTCAAATGTCGAATGGCACTAAGGCCGAATGAGGGAGCTACCTTGACTGGTTCTACCGGTCGTTGTCCCTTCGACTTCTTCTCACTATATATAAACCAACGCTTCTTCTTCTTCTTCCTTTTACTTTCACCTCTGCTCTTAAGAACTTATACATTCGTCTTCGAACAGACCTTGGACAATAACACATCCTTCCTCTCTCCTTCCTTGAATTTAATACGTCCCCCCGAACCCTTCTTGAAAATGATACCGAACACAAATAGGCTTCCCATTCCAGAATCCTTCTAAATTTCGAGCCCTTTATTAGGTAATGACCTCTCTCTTTGAACGCTTTCCCCTGACTAATAAACTCAGCACGAGATTCAAGTTTGTGAATCTCTGTAGAACCGTGGCCAATAGGTATCGCGCGGATGAGGGAATCGAATCGTGATTAGGATATATTATAAGGCTGGCAGTGTGGAGGAAGGAAGGAGAGGTCAGAGGTATGTGAAGGAGGGAGTTAGTGGAAGATGTACTGTTGTGGTCCGACATGATTCCCTCGTGCCGAACGAGGTTGGAGGGAAAAGCAAAGGAGGAGTAGGAATTGGCTAGAATGCCGACACTCGGCCATGTCATTCGGCAGTGATGGAGGAAAAGAATAAAATTGTTGTTAAAGATGGAGTGTCGAGCGTTGTGGCTCGGCATAATTGTGGTTCGACATGATTCGTCGCATGCCAAACGGTGGAGTGGATAAATGGAAGGGCGTTGAATGCCGTGAGATGAGGCTCGTCATGAAGGTGGTTCGGCATGACTCCCTTATGCCGAACGGTGGAGAGGACTGATGGAAGTGTGGAATGTCGAGCGTGCGGCTTGGCATGATTGTGGTTCAGCAAGCCTTGCCGCATGCCGAACGGCAATGGTGGGTGATAGAGGAATTGTGCACAACAACAACGCTAGTCGAACCTAATTCACAGTTGACTTGACACATCCCATGCCTGAACATATGTCAGTGAACAAGGACGGACTTAAACAACAAAGCATATCGAACAATCCAAACTGATAACTTCCGTGTTTTAAACAATTGAAAACTTGGACTTAACCTGCTTAATAGTCAGCAACCTTTCAAATGCAATGATGATGTCGAGTTCGAAATATAAATGTCTCACGACAAGCCTTCGTAGACGGTCAGCGATGACGGTCTTCGAAGACGACAATTCAAAGCTAAAACTCATTTCCTCAATCCAGTGTCTTTTAACTGCTTGGCACTTACATTTGAATGATCGCACTAGTTCACACACCATACGGGGGGAATATTTATGTTGTTAAGTCTAACGTCGATTATTTTTCAAGTATAGTTCAAACAGGTGCTTTGTTAAATTCAATCTTCATTAGAGATGTCTAGGAAAACTAACTCTGCAACGATCTCAGATAGACCCAGGCCATCCTCTCGACAAGAAGTTGCAAATAATTCACATCCGTCAACTACCCTCGCTCAAGACTTACTGAACCCTGATTATATCTATTGAGTTGTCTCCCGACGTTCTAGAGGCAGCGA
The DNA here is from genome assembly GCA_030765085.1 of Allium cepa. Classification (NCBI taxonomy): domain Eukaryota; kingdom Viridiplantae; phylum Streptophyta; class Magnoliopsida; order Asparagales; family Amaryllidaceae; genus Allium; species Allium cepa. The sequence goes on from CM060932.1 coordinate 175,813,967, forward strand.
TTTTTCTAGACGACCTAATCGATTCTTAGGCTTCAAAGATTAACGAAAGCCCACTCCATCGGATATGCTTTGTCCATGGAATCCCCTTTGACGATGTGTTAGTTCCATCGGGGTATGATCGTCCGCACTTGCCCCCGGTCGGATGCACAGCTTGCAACAAATTCTTGTGCTGGATTGGCAGTATGCTACCGTTCAACTCATTTCTTCGAGACATGTTGCAGCATATTGACATTGCTCCATCGCCACTGCATCCGAACAGCCACACATTCATCTACGGCACTTGTATCCTCGTCATGAGTGTCCTCTCTAGGCTTCCCACTCCGGGTGATATTCGATACATATATTGCATCAAGAGACGAAGGGATAGCCCATCTTTCATGTTTCTCGAGCCGCATAGGAAATGTCAAATCTTAATTGGGGCATGGAATACGTTTTCCCTGTATAAACAGGAATGGTTTTATGTGCGCTGTCCTCCCAGCTTTGCAAGGAGATGATTGGAAGGAAGTAAGTCTTTTTCCTGGTTCGATACTCATGTTTGGTCGAAGCTGTACTTTTTCTAACTCTCTTCCATTTTTTTACGTATTAATCCGTATCCCGAGGGCCCCGGATATTCTGAAGCCGTCGAAGCTATTCGAGCCATTCCCGTCGAAGATCGGGACATCAGAACTCTCGTTTCAAATGAGTCGCTTATGAAGTTTGGGTTGTTGGCAGAAGGTCGCCGGATTAGCCTCCCTCAGGGCGTTACCATACCCAGACCTGCTTCTGGCAAAGGGAAAAAACAAGCTGAGTCTTCAGCACGTAACGCCCTTGACACACTAGAAGAGTGGGAAATTAAGGAAACTGAAATGCCTGAGGTACAAGATGAGAACATTGGTTCCACTCGGGATCCGATAGTCGAAGTTCACGAAATTGAGACGTTGCCTTCCCCTTCGAAGGGGAAGAAGAAACTAATATACAGGCTGAGGAAGAAATCAGTCAGTGGAACTTCTAAAGTTACTCTTCTTCCAGTGGAGAAAGAAACATCCTCACAGCATTTAGAAAGTTCTCTAAAAGGCCTATCGAACCTTTCCATACCTGATGATCTACTCAACTACGACTTCGACGATCCAGAGGCCCTTAAGCTTCATTTGACCACGAGATGCGACACAAGCGTTCAAGCTTAAAACCAAGGAGAAAAAACTCCTATTAGTAAAGAAACTGGTCCATCGGGGGGAAATACTAGGACACACACAAACACATGCACTTCACCTTGCGCTTAAATTTTAGTTGTCACCCTATTCTTTACTGACTCATCGTTATTTAAATTTTGTGTAGGTGACAAGGGGATCACGCATGGACTTGACCGCCTTCGTGGGTCATCGATTTTCTACCAATCTGGCCGGGATTCGGGCTCCGGCAAGCGCCAAGACAGAGATGAATCTGGCGATCGAGACTACCACCGTCGAGAGTCATCACACTAAAAGAAAACTTATAACCATCCCTCATATCCTTGTGATCCTCCTTCTCAACAGGAGCACAACAAAGAGAAATCTGGACATAAGGGGTCTCAGCCTGAGGTACATCGGGATCAACACTCTAGTTCATCAAGTACCAGGCAATCTCAAGATCCCCATAGAACGCCTACTTTCTCCAAGAAGACTCCTCTTACTCTCGTAACTGATCCAACGGTCGCTGAACGACTTGCTAAACTTAAAGCCTCGTTTCCGAGGATATGCTTTGATGGCGTAAAGTTTCTTCCGACGATCCACCATATTCCGAGGCATGTCAAGCAAAGTGTCATCGCTTGTACCAATGATGTCTATGTACAGCATGATGTGTTTGTGCACTTAGCCGAGAAAGTTTCAAAAATTTCCATAGAGCGTCAGCATGAGATAGATCGCTTGAAGCTTGAGGCTATCCACGATAAAGATATTATTAAAGGTCAGGATGAAGAGCTTTCTTCTTATAAGTCTCAGCTTGAAGCCGCCCAGCAGAGCGCTAAAGACACTACCGAGGCCGTTATTCATCTGGAGTCAACCCATAAAAAAGATATCGACGAGGCGGTCCAATGCTGTAGAGCCCTAGCTTTGGAGAAGGACTCAGTGCAGAAGGAGGGGGACGCCTTTGCCCTCCGAGTTAAGGAGCTGGAGGAGCAACTCCGCCGAGAAAAGGAGGAGAAGACCGCTGCCCAAGAAGAGTCGCAACGATATTGCAAAGAAATCGCTGCCACACGAGTTCTGAAGGCAAAGCTTGATGATGAAATTTCTAATGTTGAGATGCTAAAGAATGAAGCCCGTGAAGAGGGCAAGAAAATAGCGTCTGCAGAGGTCGACTCCCGCCTTTCAGAAGACTTCTGTTGTTCGGTTTTCTGTATAATCGTGGTCAAAACCCAAGCTATTGTGAGTTACATAAACTTTTCGATTCATCTTCAAATAAGTTGATAATTTTTTGGCATTGCACATTCTTTATTCCACGCTACGAGTACTTAGAATATTTTCCAGTCCGCACGCCAAGGGTTCGATGATTTCAAGTCATTTGTATCCAGTCCGCACTCATGGGACTTGGACATTTAAATCGTTTATTCTCTAGTCAACGCTATGGGGACTTAGATTATTCCAGTCCACATTCAGGGGACATGGAGATTTAAGTCGTTCACACTCTAGTCCACACTCTGGGGACTTAGAGTACTCAGTCCGCACTCCGGGGACTTGGAGATTTTGAGTCGTTTATACTCTGGTCTGCACTCTGCGGACTCAGAGTACTCCAGTCCACACTCCGGGGACTTGGAGATTTTGAGTCGTTTATACTCTTGTCTGCACTCTGGGGACTCAGAGTACTCCAGTCCACACTCCAGGGACTTAGAGATTTTGAGTCATTTATAATTCGGTCCGCACTCTGGGGACTCAGAGTACTCCAGTCCGCACTCCAGGGACTTGGAGATTTTGAGTCGTTTATACTCTGGTCCGCACTGGGGACTCAGAGAACTCCAGTCCGCACTCCGGGGACTTGGAGATTTTAAGTCGTTTATACTCTGGTTCGCACTCTAGGGACTCAGAGTACTCCAGTCCGCACTCCGGGGAATTGGAGATTTTAAGTGCTCGTGCGCATTCGTACGTCAGACAGAATAATGTATCTCTTAGTTATTCGTCACAGCGTTATCATACACAGAAACATTGATAATTCATGGAGAAAATGGCTTCAAGCCTTTATTAATGCAAATAGGCTAAATTGTCTTATTACATGCCGTAAATTAGGAATAAAATTTGCTGGAAATAATTGCAATTAAAATATGAAAGAAAAGAACTAAGTGTAATAATGCCGCAAATGCTCGCTATTCCATGCTCGGGGGAGTGTCGCACCATCAACGGTCGCTAGCTTGAAAGTTCCTTCTCCATGCTTCCGTTCAATGACGTATGGACCTTCCCATGCGGGGCTCATATGTGATGGAACTAGGAAAACTTGTTTCAAAACGAGATCAACCACACCAAAGATTCTCGGTCGGACTTTTTCCTTATAACATCGAGCGACTTGGTGCTTTTATGCGACCGCTCTTAAATTAGCTTCTTCACGCTTTTCTTCAATGAAGTCCAATGATTCTAGCAAAAGATCTTGATTTGACTCAGAGTCATAATAAGTTACCCGATGTGATGGAACTTCAAGTTCTACGGGTATGACAACATCCATGTCATATGTCAATGCGAATGGAGTGTGGCCAGTCGCGGAATTGTGGGTGGTTTTGTAAGCCCAAAGCGTTGTTGGAAGCTCATCCACCCACTTGCCTCTATCATTTTCCAAACGCTTTTTCAATATGGATTTGATTATTATTTTTACGGCTTCCACTTGTTCATTGGGTTTCGGGTGAGCAACTGCTGCAAACTTTTTCTCAATGCCATATTTTTGGCAAAATTCCTTGAACTCTTTGCTTTCGAATTGAGTTCTGTTGTCTGTAATGATGGTTCGTGGAAGGCCAAAACGGCATATAATATCTCGTACAACGAAATTAATGGCCTTTTTGGTGGTGATAGTGGCCAAAGGCTCTGCTTCTCCCCACTTGGTAAAGTAATCGACCGCAACTATCGCGTATTTTGCACCCCCTTTGGATAGGGGTAAGGAACCGATATATCGATCCCCCGTATTGCAAAAGGCCAGGGACTAACCATTTGTGTGAGTTCCGTCGACGGAGCTCTCGGGATTTTTGCATATTTTTGACATTTGTCACATCTTCTCATATAGTCTGCGGCATCCCGATTTACAGTTGGCCAATAGTATCCATTCACCACATTCACCTTCATGGACTTCCTTCAGGACTCGTTTTATCTCATCATAGGCAATGCACCGGAGTAAGGGGGTCGAGAATCCCCTCCGATACATTACCCCATCTTGCATTACATAATGCGAAGCCTTACGAATGACTTGTCGTCATTCGCTCCTTCTTTCGGGCACGACCCCGTGTAACAAGTACTGCTTGAATGGGATCATCCATAATTACTTCTCGATTTATGTTTCTAACATGAAATCTACCTCCATCATATTTATTCTCGGAACATGTAAAGTTTCAACTGGAACAATCCCATCTTCTGCACATCGCCAATGCTTGCAAATTTTGTCAATGAATCGGCCGCTTTATTTTGCTCACGCGGGACATGTGAAATATCATAATACTCGAGATTCGCTAGCAGCTCTTGAACCCGGACCAAATACGAGGCAAGTCTCTGCCCCTTTGCTTAATAGTCTCCCCGCACTTGGTACACCACCAGTTGTGAGTCGCAAAAGATTTCAACCGATCTTACTCCCAGCTCTTTGATAAGTCTTAAGCCGGCAATCAATGCTTCATACTCGGCTTCGTTATTGGTTGCTGTGAATTCGAACTTCAAAGCGTAGCAAACTGATTGGTTCTCAGGAGTCATAAGAACTATGCCAGCCCCTGAGCAACGATTGTTAGATGCCCCATTAGTGTACATCTTCCATCGAACAGGAGTATGACATTTTGGTCGTTTGATTCGTTTGTCATGGTGAATTCAACAATGAAATCTGTTAGCGCTTGCCCTTGTATGGCCCTTCGTGGAAGGTAGGTGATATCGAACTGACTCAACTCGATATTCCATTTTAACATCCTTTCAGAAGTTTCTGGTCGTTGGAGTACCTGTCGCAAGGGTTGATTGGTGTAAACACAGATCGAGTGTGCCTGGAAGTATGGGCGAAGCTTGCGTGATGCAATCACCAAGCAATAAGCTAGTTTCTCAATCCTGGGATAATTTCTTTCTGCCCGTCAAACGTTTACTGACATAATATACTGCATTTTGAACTCCGTCCTCCTCGTGAACCAAAGCCGTACTGATAGCATGCTGGGATACTACCAGGTATACATACAGCATTTCATGGTCAATTGGTTTTGATAGCACCGGGGGACTTTTAGATATCTAACCAGAGCTCGGAATGCCTCCTCGCAGTCAGATGTCCACTCGAAATTCTTCTTTCCTTTCTTTATCACGTCAAAGAAAGGAATGCACTTATTCATGGCTCTGGATATGAATCGAATCAGCGCGGCCACCGTTCCGTTCAAGCTTTGTACTTGCTTCATAGTTCTGGGCACTTGTATGTCCCGAATAACCTGAATCTTTTTCGGGTTAGCTTCAATCCCACGTGCATTCACAATGAAACCCAAGAACTTCCGTGATGCAATGCCAAAAGAACACTTTAAAGGGTTGATCTTTATCCCGTGATGCCTGTGTATATCAAACATCTCTACTAAGTCTCGGATGTGGTCGTTTGACTGCTGTGACTTCATAAGCATGTCATCTACATAGACTTCCATCGTTCTACCAATCTGTTCTTTAGACATTCGCATCCATAAATGACAATAATTCGTGTCCGGTTGTAGAGTCGACGAGCTGGTCGATTCTAGGTTAAGGGAAACTATCTTCGAGCAGGCTTTATTCGGATCAGAGTAATCAACACAAGTTCTCCACTTCCCATTCGCTTTTCTTACCAGCATAGGGTTAGATACCCATTCGCGGTAGAGGGCGTCGCGGACGAACCCATTGTCTTTGAGTATGTCCACCTCCTCTTTGAGAGCAGCGGACCTCTCTGGGTCCATGCCTCTCCGTTTCTATTTTACTGGGACATACTTGGGTCTATGTTCAACATATGACTTGCAATGGCGGGTGAAATCCCGCACATATCAGAGTGTGTCCAAGCGAAAACGTCCAGATTCGCTCAGAGGAAATCAGTAAGATCCTCGGCCAATAGCGGGTCGAGTTACGATCCAATCTTAAGAACTCGTGACGGGTCATTCCGGCTGACGGAAATGTCAATCGTCAGCTCAACCGGTGCTGCATTCACTTCCCTGGATCCCCCACCATCATCTCTCTGATCTATGTCTCTGTAGATCCGAGAATGTTGCCCGAGCCAGGGCTCGGGAACTACTTGTCAATTGTCAGTGTTTTGGATGCGAACGGAGCTGTCCGCAACCTTCCCCTTTTCTCTCCGCTGAGTTTCTCTCAGCTCTTCCACATAGCATGCGTGACCGATCGCCTAATCGCCATGTACTACACCGACTCCTTTGTTTGTCGGAAATTTTAATGTCAAACACCATAGGGCCAAAGCGGCCCTAAACTCTGCCAGGGACGGACGACCCAGAAATACATTGTATGGAGAGTCAACATCCATTGCTATGAACGGTAGGATTTGCACTCTCCTACGCTCACCTTCTCCCAGTTCAACCGGTAACTCAATGTACCGTATCGCGTCGGTTGCGGCACCATTAAAGCTGTGGATACGGGCTTTGCATGGTTTTAAATCTTTTGTCTCCATCTTCATTTGGTCATAAGCCTTCTTGAAGATGATGTTGACAGAGCTTCCACAATCAATCAAAATCCTTTTGACGTAAGCTGCCACGATCGTTGCAGATGGGTCGATAGTAGGAGCCTCCACCTTGTCTGCATCTCGACTCCTAAACACTATATTGTCTATCATCATGCATTGTTGTTTTGCGGGGGTTCCATCTTCCACATTCGAACAACATTCATAATTCGCACGCCTCAAGGAAGTAGCATATCGTTCCATATCCTACCAATTCGTTTCTGCAGGATGAGGTCCTCCGACTATAGTGTTTATGATCAACCTTCCCACGGTCCGGGCAGGTTTCTCTGGGTGGCATGGAGCCGGCCGCATCCGGGGTTTGATGTTCCTTGCCTACCCTCTGGTGGGTTCTTAACAAACTCCTGCAGCTTTTTCTGCCCGATCAACCTTTCTATGGCGTCGTGGAGGTGTTTACACTCGTCATTATTGTGCCCATGGGTCTCATGGAAGCGACAGTACTTCTCTGTCTGTTTCTGTTCCTCAGTGGACTCCTTGGGGCGCGGCTTTCTGTATTGAAAGGGGTTACAGGTAGATAGGTAAATATTTTCAAGAGACGTATTCAGGGGGTGTATTCATTGTAGGTTGGAATCCTCGACTTCCACTTCCTTGTCCCTCTTTTCTTTCCGGGATTTCCACCTCCGGATCTTTTGGACTGCCCAGACTTGTTTTGGACGTTGACTTGAACTTTTCCCTAACTGTTGCCGGATTACTTCAAGGCGATGTTACTCTTCATAGTCTCCTGAACAGGCCCTGGTGCCTTATCTTGTCATGTCCGTTGAGCTTCCTCCCTCCTTATGAATTGGTGAGCTTTGGAATAGAATCTTTCCAACATAGCTGGGGGCTTTCAAGCCAACCAATCTCCAAACTCCGAGTCTGGATCTACACCTCGCATTACCGCCATCAAGATTGCGTGGTCGTTAGGGTTGCTAACTTCAGTGGCGGCAACATGAAACCTCTACAAGTATGCTTTCAAAGACTCACCTGGAGCATGGATCACGCTTGATAAGGACATCACGTCCTTTGGACGAGTAGCATGTATCCCGAATTGTTCAATAAATTTCATCGCCAACTTGTCGAAGCTGGATATAGACCACGGAGGAAGTCGAGTAAACCACATGGTGGCGATTCCGGACAAAGTGATTGGAAAGAACCTACACTTGATCGCATCATTCGCCCTTGCAGAATCCATCATCCATTCGTACCTCATCATGTGTTGCCTAGGGTCAGTCTTCCCATCGTAGGATGGGATAGTCGGCATACTGAACTTCCTGGGATACTCATCCTGTAGAATAGAATCTGTGAAGGGAGTATGACTCCTGGACACTCCCCAATCTTCATTGGTCAAGCCTTGGTTCTCTCTCATTAACTGCCTGACCATGGCTGATAAATTTGGAGTTTGTATGGAGGATGGAAGGTTGGGTTCCATTCCACGGGACCGTGCGGGTTGATGCCCCCTTGCAGGCGATCAGCCAAACGTGCATCCTGAAGGCCAGCTTCATTAGGGTCTTGACGAGCCGGGCGTCTGGTCTCCTCACGTGCCTGATCCCTGGCGGATCGATCAGTAGCACCTACCTATGCAGCTTCATTCTTACGGCGTCTATGCCTAGGAGGTTCATCAGCTGAGGTCAAGCTATCAAATGAAGAATAAGGAGCAGGGCTACCTCCAGCATTCTGATGCTGCTGTTGGGTAAGCTGAGTAATGAGATTAGTGTTGGCTTGAATCTGCTCAACAAGTTGCCTTCTACTTTCCCTGAGTTCTCTCATCAAGTCGTTGAACACTGTATGGGTAACGACTTCCGTTTGATTTTGGTTGGAGGGTCATGCGCCTTAAATTGCATGCTGGTTGCTAGGCCCAACTTGTTGCACACTAGCAGTCTCGTGGACGTCCGCATTGTGAGAGGCTGATCGGGTACGTGGTCTTCCCATAGTAGAGTCGTCGGTTGGAACTCTGAATAGATTCAACGGGCATCCTACGAATAGTCGGATCTCCTTGGGGGATTTTTCAATCCAGTAGATCCTATCGGCCTGAGAATTCAATTCTGAGTGAAAGCACCAAAATGTTAGCGCCAGAATTGATCAGTAACACCCTTAAGAGAGATTGTGCATAGAGATTAATGAAGAAAATAAATTTAAACAGAGAATAATATGCAAAATTAAACGCAGGAAACAAGAACACCAGATTTATAGCGGTTCGGCGTAACTGCATACGTCCACTTTGAGGTTAATCTTTATTGCTTTTCTCAATAATCGATTACAGATACAATCCGTACACCAACTACTTTATTATAATTGTTAAGCAAAGAAGATAAGTCTTGAATGAGTCTTGAATTCGGTAGAGTCTCGCAGGTGTTCTCGAAAAAAGTTCCATTTCACTGTGCCTCTGCCTCTCAATTTATAGAAGAAAATGGGTTGGACTTCCCTGATGGGCCTAGTAGTTAGATATCTCGGCCCAAAGTGAGTGACTTCTGCGTGCTGAACCACTAATGTCGATCGGCAAATACTGAACGCTACCTTTATGCCGAACGAGGCGATGTGTTGAGTGAAGATTGCATGCTGAACAAGAACCGATGTCGGTCGAGGGGAGATGCCAAACGAGGCTGGAACGCCAATCGAGGCTGGAATGCCGAACGAGGCATGAATGCCAAACGAGGCAGGAGCTCCGATCGAGGCTGGAATGCCGAATGAGGCACGAATGCCGAACGAGGATTGAATGCCGAACGAAATTGGAACGCCGATCGTGGCCAAATGCCAAACGAGCTTCATGAATGCCGACGAGGCACGAATGCCAAACGAGGCTGGAATGTCGATCGAGGATTGAGTGCCGAACGAAACTGGAATGCCAGTCGTGGCCGAATGCCGAACGAGCTTCATGCCGGTAGAGATTGAATGCCGAACGACTCTGCCATGCCGACCGGGGCTTTGTGCCAAATGACATAACGATGCCAAGCGAAGCCTGGATGCTGAACGGTGCTAGATGTCGATCGAGGCCTCTTCGCCGAACAAGGCTAGATGCCGGACTACACAGCCGTGCCGAACGAACCTTCTATATCAAGCCTTTGGTTACCCGGTCAAGCCATTGGGTAACAGTAGCGTATCGAGGCGATATGTCCTTTGTATTATATCAGCATAACCCGAATGGACCGGCTATTGAGACTTTCCAGGTATAAATACCCAAACACATGGCGCACAGGCCAGTCAAACAACACTCGATGACCAAGTCGTCCTCACTCAATCCAAATATAAGGCGCACAGGCCAGTCAAATAACACTCGACGACCAAGTCGTCCTCACTCAATCCAAATATAAAATATAAGGGATCGATCGGGAATAAAATTCAAATTCACACTTCCACACTTTCAAATTCCCAATTTCCAATTCACACTTTCACACTTTCAAATTCTAAATACCTACACCCAATTATTCTTAATTCACACTTTCAAATTCAACGATTTCATACTAAAAATAACATAATACACCAAATTAGCAATACCTACACCCAATTATCATCACAATAATGTGCATTTAAACTTAATTAAACAATTTAATTCGAAATTAGGGTTTAGAAAATTACCAAATTCAAGAAGAAGAGGAGATTCCGGCAAGTTCTAGGCTTCTACGACGACGACGACGGAGGGTGACGGTTGGAGAGGGTCGTAATCGGTGATGGGGAAGAAAAAAATCGTTTTTTATTAAGCAAAGAAAGTGAAGAAGAAGTTCTCGGCTGAAATATATATACTCGATATGGAGTCGGCTGGCATCGGCCCATTTAGTGACGGCTTGAGTCGTTTAGGGTCGGACCGTAAATATTTTTTTTTAATTCTTTTTTTACACCTATTTCTTTTAAAAAATAAAAAACACTACTACAATATAAAAAAATTGACATTTATTATTATTATTATTGACCCAATGACGGGCCATGATAGGTTAAATTGGTATTTTCAATGATATATGTTCGTATAATTCAAAAAATTTCTTTGTTGAAAATCTTACTCGCACGACCAATCGATGCAACTTTTAGTCGATCCTTTATACAAATTCGATAAAGGTGGTTATATGTAACATTTCAAAAAATTAAAATAATTTTTTAAACCGTTGGGTAATCAATTATGAATTTTTAAATGTATTTGGTATAATAAAATTATATAAAATAAAATATGCAGCGTAAAAATAAATTCTTTGAATCTTATATCGATCTAAGGTATTTTGGACATGTTTTCAGAATATGGCTTAAAAATAAACGAATCTGGGGTGTCGATCTTGAATTTCAAATTTATGGTCATTCGTGGACTTTCGGACAAAAAACTCTTCGTTCGAAGGCCGCCGAACGACCTTCAAACGAGATCAAATTTGAACCAGGGATGCTTTGTAGTGTTTTAATCGAATCTGTACAGCTGAATTCACAAAAAATTATCAAAAATAAAATTATCCAAGAAATATGTCATTTTGTAGGAGTTAGCTATAACACTTATATATTATGTGTTATAGCTAACTCCTAGAAAATGACATATTTTTTGGATAATTTTGTAGGCGATGATTATTTTTGCAAATTCAAACGTACGGATTCGATTAAAATACTACAGACCATCGCTGGTTCAAATTTGGTCTCGTTTGAAGGTCGTTCGGCCTTCGAACGAAGGGTTTTTTGTCCGAAACTCCACGAACGACCATAAATTTGAAATTCAAGATCGCCATTCCAGATTTGTGTATTTTTAAACCATATTCTGGAAACATATCCAAAATACCTTAGATCGACATAAGATCCAAAGAATTTATTTTTACGCCGCATATTTTATTTTATATAATTTAATTATACCAAATACATTTAAAAATTCATAATTGATTACCCAACGGTCTAAAAAAATATTTTAATTCATTAAAATGTTACATATAACCACATTTATCGAATTTGTATAACGGATCGACTAAAAGTTGCATCGAATTATCGTGCGAGTTAGATTTTAACAACGATAACTTTTCGAATTACACGAACATATATCATCGAAAATACCAATTTAACCTATCACGACCCATCATTTGATGAATATTAATAATTATACATGTCAATTTTATTTGTTTGGCCATTTTCGTAGTGTTTTTTATTTTTTCAAACGAAATAGATGTATATAAGAATTAGAGTGGGAAAATAATTAAATAGCCGACATTAGCCGACTCGGGCTATTGCACGCCATCCCTAGCCGACGCAAACTTCAATAGAATTTTACGTCGTCCCCAACCAACTTCATAATAGAGACGGAGCCGACTCCGGCCGACTCCAGGCTCCGTTCACATTTTAAAATATTCTAGTAGTCTTGTTCTTCGTTATAAAAAGAATTTCAATAGAAACTCCCAACAAAATCATAATTGTTTCAACCCAGCAGCAGTGAAGCTATAATTGTTTCAACCAAACAACTATGAAGAAAGTATATAGTAGGTCAACTTTTCTAATTTGATTCATGAAGAATACGAACAACGATCCACTTCTAGCATTCACTTTTGTTTTCGTCCACCAACATTTGGAAAAAAGGATAAGGCAAAGCTGGTGGAAACCACAAAATACTCCTAAACAAAGTAGGCTACCTCAATAATTCATTACATTCAAGCTCCAGATCGTAATTTATTATGTAAAACTTATGCCATGGTAAAGGAGGTAGCGTTGAAGACAAAATCAACATGTATAACTAAAGGTCTAGATATACAGTTACCAAATTATTTATATGAGATGATACTCAATTGTACTGTATGAGTTTTTATGACCACATGGTCCACGAAATGGTAAACAAGTGAAGAGAAGGCGACAGACCAATAGATCTTACCGAATGGACCTCTTCTTTTTGTCCGGATACATCTGCGGAGAAATCAAATTTTCTGCTCTGATTTTTTCTAGGCGGCCATGGTCATTTCTTTCTTCAAGATATCACACACTCAAGCACGTACGTATACGCGTACACGCATGCACGTGCGCACACACGCACATATCTCTTTCCATCATCTTCATCTTTTTATGCAAATATTCTTTCCAAAACAAAGTAAAAGTGTGGAGAGGTGTTGCATCCACTAGCAAAATCATGTAAGCAAAAATTTTAATTATTTCAAAATATTCAACCCTTTAAGTTATGTTTTAAATTCAATGGCTAATAATGGTTTGCGATTTCGGAAGAGTTAAAGTTTCCAAATGATTTAAAATTTTGTACAGATAATCTAGACCACCAACATGTACCCATAAAAAGATTAAGTTGTTTGAACAAAAGTGTACATTAATATAGAAACGGAGTATGTGAGGGAATTTATAGGGGTTCTAGAACCTCCTTCTATGTGAGGGTATTTATAGGGGGTTTTAGAACCTCCATCTGTTTATATAATTAAAAGCTTATCCTATCTTGCAACAGTCAACTACCATCCCACCAGTGAAAACAATCCAAAACCATGTGATCCAAGCCGTTAATAGCAAAGGTAGACCATATGTTTTTGTTTTAGCAGGATGATCTGTTCTCTAATGAAGTATGCAAATTTTGGAGGTTTACGACCAAGCTGACAGATGAGTAAAATTAGATTTTTACTTCTAGTCACTTAAAATTAACTATTAGTTAATAGATGCAAATGTTATAAATAAAATGATCAAACCAAATAGTCCTTTTTGTCCACAACCTATGAACCTCCTCTCAGTTTGAAACATTGCATGTGACCAATATATGAGACCGCCTAAACAAGAACATGTATGGGTATCTCTGACTCAACCATTCCTCTGTTTGTGCATTATAAGAAATTTTAATAGAATTGAAAAGCAGATCTTTATTGAAGAATTTGTGATGATTACAATGCAGTGATAACAGAAATTGTATAATAGAATTTTTTCACACACCAATAATACAATGTGTACACTGTATTTATATGTATTAAACACAGTAATGGGCTGAAGCAAATTGTGTTAGCCCAAGCCCGTTTTGCAGGAGATAAATCTGATTCTTTGGATCACATCTCAACGGTCTTCAGAGACTTTAGGTTTGCTTAAACCATCTGTTCGATTCTCTTATCGTATATTCTCATATGCCCCCTCAAACCTAAAGGCGATTTAGGGTTTGCGGCGATTTTGAATCTGAGCCATTCTAAATAAGAAATCGGTGAGATCACGAGATGATTAGCGATCAGGCAAGAGAATTGGTCAATTATCACCACTAGCTGAGAATTGATTAGTGGTTTGGCGAAGCCCTTATCTGATTTTAACTGACATTGCCTCTGGAGATAAGAGAAGAGGTGAAAGATGGCAGCTTTGAGAATTAGTTGCCCTTTTTACTCATGAAGGGCAGTGATTAGAGGTATACTGCTTCTTTGATGATGTTGACTGAGGAGAGTTCTTCAATGATGTCGACAGAGATGAAGCATACTTGGAAGATGTGATGATGTCTTCTGTGCCTTTTACGATGAAGCATACTTGGAAGATGTGATGATGTCTTCTGTGCCTTTTACCTTTAGTCGTTCTCTGAATCGATTGAAGTTGCTTTTGGACAAAGGTTTGGTTAGAATATCGGCTGTCTGGTAAGTTGAAGGTATGTGATTTACTTGTAATTTTCCCTTTGCTACTTGCTCGCGAACAAAGTAGATATCCAGTTCAACATGCTTTGTTCTCGAGTGTAGTATTGGGTTGGCTGTAAGATGCACAGCACTTTGATTGTCACACCAGATGGTTGTCTTATTCTCAGTTTTAATCTGTAATTCACCAAGTAAAGATTCAATCCACATAACTTCTGCAGTAGCGTTAGCCACGCTTCTGAATTCTGCTTCTGTACTCGATCTTGAGACAGTTGGCTGTTTTTTTGAACACCATGATATAGGATTGTTACCTAAATATATACAGTATCCAGTTGTAGACTTTCTGTCATCTGGATCATTGGCCCAGTCGGCATCTGCATATCCATTAATGCTAATTGTGTTGCCTGCCTCAAACATTAGTCCAAAATTAATTGTTCCTTTAAGATATCTTAATATCCTTTTAACAGCTTTCCAGTGGGTATTGGTTGGATTTTGCATGAACTGACTTGCTTTATTTACACTATATGTAATATCTGGCCTGGTAATAGTGACATATTGAAGTGCCCCAACGATGCTTCTGTACTGTCTGTCATTAAGTATTGCCTCTCCTTTGTACTTTGATAGTTGCATATTGCTGGCCATTGGTGTTGAGATAGAATTGGCCTCATGCATTCTTGCTTTGTGCAGAATCTCTGATATGTATTTCTGTTGACTTAAATGAATCTTTGCATTTGTGAGTCTCTTGACCTCTATACCCAAAAAATATGATAGATTTCCAAGATCCTTAATGCTGAACTCTAGATTAAGATGTTGTATCAGATTATTAATTTCCTGTTCACTGTTTCCTGTAATAATAAAGTCATCAACATATATTAGAACAAATATAGTTATGTCTTTACTAATTTTTATGAAGAGAGAATTGTCAGACTTGGTTAAATGATAACCAAGTCTGATCATTGTTTCCTTTAATTTCTCAAACCACACTCTTGGAGCTTGCTTCAAGCCATAGATTGCTTTGTGTAGTCTGCACACATAATTCTCTTTTCCAGTATGTTTAAAACCTTGGGGCTGCTCCATATATACCTGCTCCTGTAAAATACCATTCAAGAAAGCATTATTTACATCAAGCTGTCTAATGGTCCAATTTCTATGTAAGGCTATGCTGATAACTATTCTTATAGTAGTGGGCTTTACTACAGGTGAGAATGTCTCTGTGAAATCAAAACCGCACTGTTGTGAATAGCCCTTAGCTACTAATCTTGCCTTATACTTAGAAATTGTACCATCAGCATTTTTCTTTAATTTGTAGGTCCATTTACACCCAATAATGTTTTTATCCTTTGGTTTAAGAACAAGCTCCCATGTCTTGTTTCTCAAAAGTGCTTGATATTCCTCATTCATAGCATTTTTCCAGTTTTCATTTTGTGTGGCTTGCTCATATGTGGTTGGCTCCTCTGTATCTAGTACAGTATGATAAATTTTTGGTTTAAAGATACCACTTTTTGATCTGGTTGTCATGTGGTGACCTGTTCTCCCATCATCTTGCTGCTGACTATCTCTTTCATTTTCATCATGCAAGTTTGATTCTGTGCCTTGCATATTACTTTGATTGTGATTTGTAGTTTGTTGCTCAGTAGTTCTCTGTTCAGGATTTTGATTTGAATTACTTGTAGAACTTGTTTGGACATTTGTTGATTCAGATTCACGGGAAGAGTTCTGTCTTTGAGAATCTGAGCAGACTTTTTCATGATTAGCAATCTCATCACCTGGCTTTGCCTGACCCTGAATCATCTCAATAGCTGGAATAGTTACAGATGATATGTATTCTTTTGCATTATGAACTTTATTATTTACCTTGATGTTCACTTCTTTAAAAGGAAAAACTGCTTCATTGAATATCACATGTCTAGAAATGAATATTCTACCACTATTGTCAAGACACTTGTATCCCTTTTTATTGCTAGCATAACCTATAAATGTGCATGGGGATGATCTATAATCTAACTTGTGATTATTATAGGGTCTGGTGTAAGGAAAACATAGACAACCAAACACTTTAAGACTATGATAATCTGGGCTACTGTTCGTCAAAACTTCTAATGGACTTTTTAATTTTAGAACTTTTGATGGCAGTCTATTAATTAAGTAAACTGCTGTGCTGAAAGCATCTGGCCAAAATTTCTTTGGCATGGATGCTTGAGCTAAAAGAGTAAGCCCAGTTTCAACAATCTGTCTATGTCTTCTTTCTACCAACCCATTTTGTTCTGAAGTGTATGGACATGTAGTTCTGTGGGTGATTCCCCTTTTTTGAAAATATTCCTTTAGTGGCATATATTCAGTTCCACCATCAGTTTGCATGATTTTGATTCTGCAGTTAGTTTGATTCTCTGCTTGAGCTATAAACTGCATCACTGCATTACAAGTTTGATCCTTAGATTTTAAGAAATATATCCAAACATATCTAGAAAAAGCATCAACAAAAGATATATAATATTTGAAACCATAATCAGTATGAATTGGGGCAGGTCCCCACAGATCAGTAGCTACTAATTCAAGAGGACTATTATAACATGTTTCAGAATCTAAAAAAGGCAGTTTGTGACTTTTCCCCATTTGACAGTAAGTGCAGATGTGTGGTAGAGATATATCATTGAAAGAAATGCTATTATTATTCAATACATGCTTTACAATGTTGGCATTTGGATGCCCAAGTTTACAGTGCCACTTCTCAAATGTCTCCCTCATTTCATGCTGTTTGTATTCACAGTTATTACACCACTGTCTTTTAGAAACTGGGTTTCTTGAATTATCCACTTTGAACTTGTACAGACCTTTATATTGTTTACCCTGCAAAAGCACTTCCTTAGTTAGAATGTCCCTAACTACGCAGTTGTATGGGTAAAATTCAAAATATACATTATTATCTCTTGCAAATTGCGACACACTCAGTAAGTTTTTCTTAATATTTGGGACTCTTAGTAAATTGTTCAAGTATAATTGCTTTCTTCCCATAATGTATGACTTACCAGTGTGTGTAATTGCAATAGATTTGCCATTACCCATGTGAATAGAATTCATACCTTTGTACTCCTTACTTCCAAGATTTAAGTTGTTCAAGTTATTTGTGATGTGATTAGTTGCACCTGAGTCAGGATACCAGTCTTCATCCTGAGTGTAATCTGACCTTGTGCTTTCAGTGTGTGTATTTTTTGCTTCAGACTGATTGACTGATTCAGATTGTAGATGTGCCATATTTGCACTGTGATTTGCATTTCTTTGAGTGCTTTGTCCTGGAGTATAATTGAGATTTAATCTGAAATAACACTTTGTTGCAGTGTGACCAATTTTTTCACATATCTGACACTTTGGTCTGTTATTGTTATTCCATTGACCCCTTCCTCTTGATCTGTTAGAGTATCCACCTCTTTGGACAAAATGTTCACCTCTGTTGTTATTTTGGGCTTTTCCCTTATGACTTACTGCAATGTTAATGGATGAGTCAGGTTCTTGGGGTTTCTTGATGTCAATTCTTGCTTCATGTGATAGAAGAATAGCATGAACATCTTCTATAGAAGGCAAGTTTCTCTGAGATGTTAGGACAGCAACAACTGCTTCATATTCGTCACTGAGACCATTAAGTATTGTCAAAATTTGTTCTGAATCTGACACTTTTTGATTTGCAGCCTCCAATGCGTCACAAATTGCTTTTATTTTGAACAGATATTCTCTCATGTTGTTGCTTTCCTTTTTGATATTGTGGAGTTGTCTTTTGTAGAACATTACCTTTGCTGCAGACTGAGAATTAAACACTCTCTCTATAGTTGACCAAATCTCATATGCTGTTTTGCATCCTATAACATGAGTAAGAAGGTTTGCATTAATAGATGACAATAACCAAGAACATATTAACCTGTCTTGTCTGTGATGATTGGTGTATTCTTCATTACTGATCATTTTGTTTTGTTGATCAGTGATGAACATAGGTGGTACAGATATGGTTTCTTGAATGTATTCTTCAAGACCATATCCCTGAAGAGCTGTCTCAATTTGCAGTCTCCATAGAAGATAATTGTCTTCACTGAGATGAACAGTAACCAACTGGCTTTGTGGGCTGACTGTGGTCTTGACCAACTTCTCGACATTTGAGGCAGTATGCTGTAGACCACTGCTATTTGTGGGTGCTGAAGAATTTGCTTCATCCCCCATGATGATCACTTCTCAAAAAACTGAGGTTGCAGATAACAAAAAAGAAAGAATACGAAGAAGAGGAAAAAACAGGGAGCAGATTCAGAGATGTAGAGTCAGATCTTCGATCAAGATCCTTACAGGTTAGTGCAACCAGAAGGAATGTCAGATGATGACTAAATTTCTGATGATTTTCTTTCTTTGGACGGCACTTGCCTTGATTTCTTGATTTTGATGAAATTCTTCTTGATTCTGTTTTCCTCTTGAATTTGATTTCTGTTTTTTCAAGATTCAGATGCAATCTCTTATGCAGCCAGAATTCAAACTGGCACGGCAGAGATATTGTCTCTGATCTTCCTCTCAGATGATGATGATGAAATCTGATGAGAGGAAACAATATAAACCGCAACTGATGATATTCAGTTGTGTTTTCTTCTTGCTGATGGATCTTTCAGTGCTGTTAGGCACTTTTGCTCCGATACCATATAAGAAATTTTAATAGAATTGAAAAGCAGATCTTTATTGAAGAATTTGTGATGATTACAATGCAGTGATAACAGAAATTGTATAATAGAATTTTTTCACACACCAATAATACAATGTGTACACTGTATTTATATGTATTAAACACAGTAATGGGCTGAAGCAAATTGTGTTAGCCCAAGCCCGTTTTGCAGGAGATAAATCTGATTCTTTGGATCACATCTCAACGGTCTTCAGAGACTTTAGGTTTGCTTAAACCATCTGTTCGATTCTCTTATCGTATATTCTCATATGCATGTTTATATGGATAAACTAATCTGTCTTATTTATTTACTTACAGAAACAGAAATACGAAAATATGGAAATCTAGAAGACACTTGAGCCAACTTTATTGTGCATATAGAGAGCAAAATGAAGAACATTGATTTGTCTCCTACCGTTTTAATCTATGGCATTTTCATGTGATGGCCCACTATATAATGCATTCATGTTCTACGGAAACAACTATCCATGAATTTCAACAATTCCTGTCATACAAACTGAAGTAGACATCAGACTGTGTTCCCTACAGGCAACTGCCAGCTAGAATGGTTACTAGCATGCAGCAATGGAGGTATGAGAACATAAGAACATGCACTAGTAAAGACCTTGCCATCAATCCTCAAATAAAGAACAATAAAATCTTCACATATAAGTCAAATATACGATTGTTTATTGTTTAGCATATTTTACAATGATTGTATAACTTTCGTTAAAATGATCGTGTATGTAGGAGCTAAGACCTGGTCTGATTTATCTTTTTTCAGTTTTGGGTTCCGTTCAAACAAAGAGGTCTACAAATGTATTTTTAAAAACGATAGATTTGAAAAAAATGAAATTGACATAATGCTAGCAAAAGAGAAATATATTGAAAGGAGTAATATCGTTTATTATCTCAGAACTGTGTAATTATTACAATGTGCACACAAGTATTTATAGTGTACGTATTTATATTGGGCTAAGTTACTAAGCCCATGAACCATCTTCATAATAATAATAATACATTGTTGATTACTTTGTTATTACACTATACCATCTCGTTTCATTACCTCATTCAATGCACTTTCTCAAACCTGACCGGGCTTTGTGAGTTGTTTTAAGTAGTTGTTGGCATTCTTCATCTTCAATTTGAGCTTCGATTCTATGAAATCTCGCTTTAGCAAAGGTTTTGTAGGTGCTTCTGCACCTAGATAGACAGCTGGAGCTAGATCTAGGGAATGAGGTCTACTTCTGAGTTACAGCTGGCTTCATCAGTTTTCAATTCATGCTTCTATGAAAAGTTTCTTCGATGGAGGCTTTGTAAGCATTCAGCTCTCTAGTAAGCCATTGATACATGATTTACATTGAGATTTCCTTTTAAAACTTGCTCTCGAACGAAGTATAGATCTAGTTCCATATGCTTTGTTCTTGATTGTAATAATAGATTTGCTGTAGGTGATATCGTTTTGTCACACCAAATTGTAGCTTTGTTGTGTGTTTTAATTCACAGTTCACTTAATAATGATTCAATCCACATAATTTCTGATGTAGCACTAGCAACACTTATGCATTTTGCTTCTGTACTAAATCCAGAAATTGTTGGTTGCTTTTTCGAGCACCATAAAATTGAATTTTGTTGTAGAAATATACAATAGCCTATTGTAGAACGCTCGTCATCTGGATCCGTTGCTCAGTACTAGGGGTGAGCATTTAATCGATTTAACCGACTAAACCGACTGAACCGACAACAACCAAACCGACTTAACCGTTAAAATCGATTAACCGACATCATTGGTTAACCGACCGACCTTAACCGAATAGTTTCGGTTCGGTTAACGGTTAACCAAAAATAGGTCGGTCGGTTAACCGATCAAATTATTTTTCAATGTCTTTCTCTATTTGATTATTTGATCAGCCCACAGCCGTGACAACCCAATGTGCCCAGCCCACTACCCTATTCGGCTATTCCAATTGAATACCCATTACCCAATACGGCAATACCCACTACCCAGAAAACCTAACCCACTCTACTCCCCTTGTTGCCCTAGCAAGTAGCAATCGATCGCCACCAATCAGTATTTCTATTTTCTGAGATAAGTTCGAATTAAAAGAAAACCCTAGATCTGTAAAATTTGTCGAAGACTCGAAGCCTCAGCCTCCCAAATTCCGATCGTTCGATAATCGACAACTTCAAGCGCATCTGCCGATCTCCACTACTACTACACTGCGACGGAATGGCAACGCCAATGCCAACGATTACGAACCCATCGGCATCGAGGACGACGAGAAAGAGAGAGCATGTGAGTGACAGAGTGAGTATACGATTTTTTTTGTTGTTAAATCTGATTTGCTCATGTGTAGTGTTAAATCTGTGTAGTGTTAAATCATGTGTAGTGTTAAATCTGAATTTTAATGGTAGACTTAATTTTAATCATGTGTAGTGTTAAATCTGATGTTTCCAATTTTCCATTGTTTGAAAACTATACGTTATTTTTAGATATCTTGGACAAAACTCTTAGTTTATGCTTCCGCAAAAAATACAAAGTTGTATTCCTATGTAATAAAGTAGGCTTTAACTCTTTGTTTGCTCTTAGATATCTTGGATGTGAATTTTTAACGATTTGTTTTCTCTTAGATATATCGGATATGAATTTTCTCTTAATGTATTACTGTTAATTATTTTTTTATGAAACTTCCAATGTTTCTATTATATTATAGTATTTTTTACATACAAAGATTTGTTGTTAGTTTATTGATGTTAATTTTGTTTTTGCAAAAGTTCCAATCTTACTATTCAATGTAGTAGTTCTTACTTCTTAAGTTCATAGTCTAGTTAATGTGCCATGGTTCTCTACTAGATTCAAATGTACGCAGATTGATAGTGGGATGTTTATTACTTATTAGTGTAAATACAATGACTGACTGTACATGGTTATGGCCCTTATGGGTTCCATCTTGCATCTTCCATATAGATGGTTCCTATAAGCAACATCTGCATCTGTACAACAATTGTCTGAGCACCAACAATTAGTTGTTGTGAATAAAAAGTTCTGCTTGTATGTTGTATGAATAGTGAATACAATGTTCTGATCAATGTCTATATTATTATTTTTCAGATAGAAGTTGGCACTACTGATGCTTTACTGGATGGAGATTGGGTGGAAGAAGAGACAGTTCATGAGGTTAGTGATGATGAAGAAGAACCGGTCGTAGAGGCTGTTAATGCAAGCAAGCCTCCGTTAAATCTCAAGCGCAAAGCCTCTATAGAAAACCATCTATGGTATGGGAACATTTTACTAAAGATAATCCTTTAAATCCTAAGTGTGTTTGCAATTATTGTCATGCACAATTTGCTTGTGATGGTAAAGCGAATGGTACTTCACATTTAATTTATCATATAAAGCAAGCTCGTAGGTCGATTCCTCGAGAAAGTGATAAAAAACAAAAAAGTTTAGCCTTTACAAAAAACAGTGAAAGTGAGGGAAGTAACACCCTTATTACATGGAGATTTAACAAAGATGAGTGTAGAAGGTCTCTAGCTCAAATGTTAATAATTGATGAGCTTCCTTTTAGTTTTGTTGAGGGCGAAGGGTTTCTTGATTTTTGTCGAAATATGTGCCCTAGATTTTAAGTGCCTTCACGTAGAACAATTTGTAGATATGTGCTTAACTTATATGGAGACACAAAGGATTATCTTAAAATCATGTTTTCTAATTGTCTGCATGGAGTATGTCTTACTAACGATACATGGACTTCGTGTCAAAATGTGAATGATATGGTTTTAACCGCGCATTTCATTGATAATGATTGGAAATTGGATAAGAGGATTTTAAATTTTCGTGTGATTACTAGTCATAAAGGGGAGAACATTGGAAAATTTATAGTTTCTTACATTAAACAGTGGGAACTTAAACGAATAGTGTCTATCACAGTCGATAATGCTAGTGCTAATGAAATAGCAATAAATTATGTGAAAAATGCGTTGAATGATCATGATGGATGCAATGGTTGTGTTTTGAACGGTGAATTCCTTCATATACGTTGTTGTGCTTATATTGTTAATTTAATTGTTAATGATGGTTTGAAAGAAATTGGTAGCACTATTGCTGAGATTTGTACTGTCGTTAGATTTGTAAGATCGTCTCCGGCTAAATTGGCTAAATTTAAAGAGGTTTGTGTTAATTTGAGAATTGATGATAAGTCTATGCTTGCTTTAGATGTCCGTACTAGATGGAATTCTACATATTTGATGTTGGAAGCCGCTTTGAAATATAAGAAAGTTTTTCATGAAATGAAAGAAAGCGATGGTATTTATATTGCCTATTTCAATAATGAAACACAACCTCCAAATTCGCTAGATTGGAAAAATGTTGAATTTTTTGTACAATTTTTGAAATTTTTTTATGACATTACTTTAAAGTTCAGCGGCTCTTTATCTATTACCTCAAATGTATGTTTTACGGAGTTAAGTGGAATTCAAGAAGAATTGCAAGAGTTGATTGAAAAAATGGATCCTAATCTTTCACGAATGGTAAGAAGTATGAAAGAGAAGTTTGATAAATATTGGGGGAATATTGGTAGTATGAAAAAAGTTTTATTTATTACTTGCGTGCTTGATCCTAGATATAAATTATAATTTTTGAGGTTATGTCTTGAGGACATGTATGATAAAGAAGTGGCAGAAAGTATATTAGCAGACGTGAAACGTATTTTAGTAAGATTTTTAGATTTTTATGCTACTGATTCTACTTTTGGGACACAAAGTTGTGATGAACCACAACTTGGTTCATCCATTGCTAGTGGAAGTACCGATAGTGGTGGTAGTGTTTATTCTAGAAGAATGAGTAACTTTCTAAAACAAGTTTAACAACAAGATAATGAAAGCAATGAATTGGAAAGGTATTTAAACGAGCCAGTTGAATTGCCAAAAAATAGCTTTGATATTTTATTATGGTGGAAAGTAAATAGTCCAAAGTATCATATTTTATCTCTAGTTGCACAAGATCTTCTTGCAACTCCGGTATCTACGATAGCTTTAGAATCTGCATTTAGCACCGGAGGACGGATTATAGATCCGTTTCGTAGTACTTTAAGTCCAAGGATGGTTGAGGCATTAGTTACTACCCAAAATTGGCTAAGGTCTAAACCTATTTTTGTAGATCACCGAATAGAGGTCCCTTTAGACGATGTGAATTATTACGATGTTTTTTTCTCAGGTAATATTTCTCTTTGGTTTATAAATTATGATTATTTAATCATCACTTACTAAATACAACCTTTTGTTAACTTGTTTGGCTTTAGAGTTTGTACATGGGCGTGGTTCGAAAACTTCTCCAATTGTGGAAACGTCAACGGAGAATCGATCACCATCCATAGGCCTACATTGAATTTGAGGAGGTCATACGAGCAGCCACTCAGGTTCTTTTTCCACTCATCTTTTTTATATATTTTCAGTTCTGGTTCTTTTTCCATTCATCGACACAAATATGCTAACTTGCTGCCACTTCCCTGTAACATACAACCACCTTCAACTGTCGCCAATACTACTTTCAACATCCTGAACACTTCAACATTGTGCATACCTCTTCAAAACTGCCAACACCAGACTTCCCTTCCCCTGTCGCTTCAAATCCACCACTTCTCCGCTGTGCAAACAAACTTCATCACATAACATGCCTCTACTTTCAAAATTCCCCTTACATACCAGTGCATTTTATTGCACTCAATTACCACAGCCTCAATCCTGCATTTTATCACCCTGCATATAACCATCAAACCCTTGCACATCTCTCTACTGCCATTTATCATCACCAACAACAGACCCTTTTACATCATCAACCTCCAACGCACTTCAGCCACAAACCCCTCTGCTAGTCTATTGTATTTGAACAAAATTGACATACTAATTTGCCTCATTTTGTCATGTTTTGAGTTTTTAACAATTTAACTTACTGATTTCATTGCTTCACTTCTCAGTTCTCACTGCACTAGTGCACTACTTCAGTAACGTGGAGAATCGGGGCTGGTAGTGGTCTGCTGGAGTATCGGTTTATCATGCAGTTTCGACAACTTTGAGCAGATATCGTTTGTGTTATTGTATGTTTATGTTATTTATTTTGAACTTTGAAACACTTTCTTGTCGACTGCAATTTGTGGTAATTGCTAATTTGTATCTGGACTGATAGATATTGTGTTGTATTTGTCTATTTGAACTGGGAAAATAACTTTAGACAATGTATCATACTATCATGCTCATGCCGGTGCTGTGCTTATTGCTGTGCTGCTATGATTATGAACTATGAAGTATGAAGTTAGTATGAACAAATTTGTATCTGATAGTTTTAGTTTGTACTTTGTAATATCATGCTGGTGCTGTTAGAAGTTTGTATCTAATAGTTTTAGTTTGTATGATTGTATCTGATAGTTTTACTATGTACTTTGTAACATCATGCTGTTATGAAGTATGAAGTTTTAGTTTGTACTTTCACTTTGTAATATCTGATAGTTAGTATGAACTGTTCGGTTAACCAATAAAATTTGTTCGGTTAACCATCCAACGGTTAACGGAGTCACTATAATGGTTAACCGCGGATAATTTTAGGCGGTTCGGTTGGTACTGTTGGATGCTATTAACCGACCAATGGTTAACCGAACCGCTCAGTTTACCACGGTTAATCGAAAATATTAACCGATCGGGTCGGTCAACCGACCGCGCCCACCCCTACTCAGTACAGTAATATTGATTGACTTACATGATTGTAGAGTCAGCCTATGAGTTAATGTCCATTTTAGATATCTCAGAATTCATTTTACGGCTTTCCATGTTCATCTGGTGGCTTTTGCATGAATTGGCTTACTTTGTTCACACTATATGAGATTCTAGTTTAATAATAGTTGCATATTGTAGTGCTCCCACTATACTCCTATATTGTCTGTCATTTGTAATTGGCTCTCCTTTATTTTTGGATAAGTGCAAGTTGCCCAAAATAGAAGTAGGAGGTGCATTTTCTTTATCTATTTTGGATTTAATGAGAATTTAAAAAATTATATTTCTTCTGACTTTGCTGAATGTTTGTAATTGAAGTTTTTTATACTTCAATACCAAGGAAATAACTTAGGTTGCCAAGATCATTGATGGAAAATTCCTTGTTTGATTGCTTTATGAGGTTGTTAATTTCTACTTCACTATTTTCGGTAATTAAAAAATCATCAACATATATTAGTACATAAGTCATATTGCCCTAATTAAACTTTGTAAATAAGGAGTTGTCAGATTTGTTTGAATTGTAGCCCAACTTGATTAAAGATGACTTTAATTTGTCAAACTAAACCCTTGGTGCTTGTTTGAGCTCATTAATTGCTTTATTCAATCTTCCTACAAGTTCTTCATTATCGTTCTGTTTGAATCAAAGGTTGTTCCTTGTAAACTTCTTCCTGCATATCACCATTTAAGAATGCATTATTTACATCTAATTGCTTGATGTTTCAATTTCTATGCAATGCAATAGTAAGAATTATTTTTTTAGAATTCTTAAAAAAATTGGTGAAT
The DNA here is from genome assembly GCA_030765085.1 of Allium cepa. NCBI lineage: Eukaryota > Viridiplantae > Streptophyta > Magnoliopsida > Asparagales > Amaryllidaceae > Allium > Allium cepa. The sequence continues at coordinate 175,840,568 of CM060932.1, forward strand.
GAGATATGTTCCACATGGCCAAAAATAAGTCCTTATTCTTGTTTATATAATGTATTCTCAATCCCTATATTGGCCCTTAGGGTCGGGTAATTTTGTGCGAGGGGGAGGGCCTATATGGCTATGGACTAATACGCGCACTCGCCGTCGTCCGCCCGTCCGAACCGGGCAGGGTGCGGGTCCAATAGGAGTGGACCGTGTTATATTTTTGCTGTACAGAAGTGAATGGTTTTCTACCGTTTAAATTCAAAACAAGCGAATACTAGATTGGACGCGACTATTGCAAACTGCAACAGTTTCTGGCCGTTGCAAACGAAGAGAAGCGACTGTTGCGAACCGCAACAGTTTTCGGCCGTTGCGAACGAAAAGAAGCGACTATTGCGAACCGCAATAGTTTCTGGCTGTTGCAAAAGAAGAGACGCGACTGTTGCGAACAGCAACAGTTTTCGGCCATTGCAAAACGAAAAGCCGCGAGTGTTGCGAACAACAATAGTTTTCGGCCGTTGCAAAACAAAGAGGCGCGATTGTTGCGAACAGTAACGCTTTTTGGCGTTGCAAATGAAGGGATGCTACTTTTCTCAACGGTGTACTCGTTAGGAATTCGGCTATAAATAAGAAGGAAACCTGATCACTTTCCTCACTAAATCAATTTCGAGTTTTCTCTTCTTTCTTTTCGTTTCTTAATATCTACAATCCGTACGCTTTTGCATATCACACAGAAGATCATATGCATGACAATCTCGAGCAGATCACGTCTGTTGTATCTTGGGAGATTTTGAGTAAAGTCTTAAGGAAATTGTTACAATAAGCCTCAGACGTAATTTCCTTCTTCAACTAGTTAGATTTATATATATATATATACACACACATATATATCGTTTTCTTTCTACGTTGTACTATTTCTTTAAATAGTATAACGTTTGATTTAGCACTATAGTTATTATTGCTATAGTTGTTACTTTGTTGCGATAATTAATTACAGCATACTTAGTGTTAAAATAACTAATACATAATTCCAGAGAAGTGGAAATCTGAGTTGTAAACTTGTGAGGCAAGTTCATTATTGAATAGTCTCTGTTTTGGTATACTAGACAAATAACATCTTAAGACTTTCATGTTTTCGCTAAAACAGAGATGGCAACAGTTGAACTATCAACAAAGGATACTACCCACAATAGGCCTGATCCGTTCAAAGGAGATGGTGACGACTTTATAACATGGAAAAATCAAATGCTATTTTATCACACCACACTCGATCTGCAACGGTATCTCGAGGAGGAGGAACCGATTCCTATACCAGGCAAGGAATCAGATGTTGATATGTGGAATCATTTCGATTTTCTATGTAGAAACTATATTCTGAATTGTCTCGACAAGGTGCTATACAAAGTATATCAGCCTCTAAAGATAGCAAAAGCACTCTGGAATGCACTTGCCACGAAGTACAAGACGCAGAATATGAGTCTTAAGAAATTCATTGCAGACAAATTCATGGACTACAAGATGGTTGACTTCAAACTGGTGACTGCTCAACTACATGAACTGCAAATCATTATTCATAAACTCGAAGCAGAAGGTCATAAGGTTGGAGAATCATTTTTGGTTGCCGTCATGGAGAGATTACCACCACTATCTAAAGTGTAAGAAGAAGGAAATATCTTTACAGGATCTCATAGTCTGACTGAAAATTGAGGCAGATAACTGTGGAGTTACAAAACCAAGTGAGGAGGCATTTGTGGCTGAAGGTTCAAAGACCAAAACAAAAGGATGAATTTCTAGAAGAAAAGGAAAGCTCCAAACAACAAACCAAAAGACAACAAATGAACCAAAAAGTTTAACGGCGAGCGTTGGGTTTGTGGAAAGGTTGGACATGCCGCTAGAGATTGCAGACTAAAAAAGGACCGCAACAAAGAGGCAAATATAGTAGACAACATGGAAGTAGACGAGTCCAACTTCTCGGCAGTTATATCTGAATGAAATTTGGTTCAGAATCCTAACCAATGATGGGTGAATACAGGAGCTACTCGTCATGTTTGCTCTGACAAATCAATGTTTTCTACATATCAAAAATTTGATCAGAAAGAAAAACTCTACATGGGTAATTCTGCTATTTCCATGATCGAAGGCAGTGGCACAGTAGTCCTTAAGTTTACTTCTGGAAAAACTATCAAATTGAATGACGTGCTCCACGTTCCAAACATACGCAAGAATCTGATCTCTGGCTCAGTACTATCAAAGAAAGGATCCAAAATGGTGTTCGAGTCAGACAAGATGGATCTATCCAAAGATGGAATATATATCGTCAAAAAGAAGGAATAGATTTCTTTGATACATATTCGCCGGTAACACGAATAGCCTCCATAAGAATGCTAATAGCAATTGCACGATCTATAGTCTAGAAATTCACCAAATGGATGTAAAGACAACATTCTTAAATGAAGATCCCGATGAGGAGATCTACATGGAGCAACCTGAAGGTTTTGTTTCCAAAGGAAATGAAAACAAAGTCTGTATATTAGTAAAATCATTATACGTACTAAAACGAGCTCCAAAACAATGGCATGCAAAATTTGATAGTGTCATGATGAGAAATGGTTTTCGGATAAATGAATGCGATATATGTGTTTATTATAAACAAATTAGACAATTATATGTGATGATTTGTTTATATATAGACGATATGTTAATATTTGGTCCAAATACTCTGGTAGTAGAGACCATAAAGAAGATGTTAATTAGCAATTTCAATATGAAAGACTTAGGAGTTGCAGACGTTATTTTGGGAATCAAAATAATAAGAACACCTAATGGAATTGAATTATCTCAGTCACACTATGTAGACAAAGTGATTGAAAATTTTCAAAATTTTGGAATTAAAGGAGTAAGAACACCTTTTAATCCATCAGAAGTACTGCATAAAAACACTAATGAGAGTGTAATGAAACTAGAACACTCTCGTGTAATAGAAAGTCTTATGTATCTCATGAATTGCGCAAGACCAGATATATCTTATGCAGTAAGTCGATTGAGCGGGTATACAAGCAATCCAAAATAGGAACACTGGAAAGCACTAATGAGAGTGCTTGGATATTTAAAAAATACCACAAATTATTCCTTACATTATGGAAAATATCCTGTTGTCTTAGAATGATATATTGATGTAAACTGGATTGTTGATTCACAGGAATCAAAATCAACGAGTGGTTATGTATTTACCTTAGCAGGGGCAGCAGTGTCATGGAAATCTACTAAACAAACATCATATCTCGATCCACTATGGAATCGGAGTTCATCGCTTTAGATAAAGGAAGCGAAGAAGCAGAATGGCTTCGTCGTTTTTTAGAAGATATTCCATTTTGGCCTAAACCTGTACCGGCCATATGCATACACTGCGATAACCAAGATGTGCTAAGCAGAGCGCACAACGTATAATGAAAAGTCGCAATACATTCGTTGACGCCATAATATAGTTAAGCAGTTACTTTGAAATGAAACTATTTCCATAGATTATGTGAGAACAAATGATAACCTAGCGGATCCATTTACTAAAAGTTTATCAAGAGAGAAAATTGACTACGCATCGAGGGGAATAAGTTTAAAAGCTTAAACCACCAAGAGTTATCTTATATGAAACCTATCCTAGCAACTAGAGATCCCACGGACTAGGATCAATAGGCAAACCGGTTCTGAGTAACTCATGACGTAATGCATTTGCGCAGACATAGTTCAACTCCATTCCTATGGTGCACAATATAAATGCATGCCTACCGAAGTATTTAAAGGTTAGAACTATGTTTTTTAATGATGACCATATCTTCAAAATAACAAGTGGAGTATATGTAGGATACTCTTAATGGTTGCGATCACCTATGTTAGTGTGAGCTGGATCGACTCTATGAGAATATTAAAGGCTTTTATTCTCTAAAATCACTCACAGAACCAAAAATTGTTCAGGACCAAAATGATCACAACCAAGAGATTGGATGTGAAGGGAAATAATACTTTGTAAAGCTTATTGTCTAGTTATACAATAACGGCTGACGGTTCAAGATGAAATAACTCACTGATTAGCCAAGTATATCCGATAAGTTTTAACTTGGGAAAGTTCAAAGTGAAATATCTACTTATCCTCGATATAGCATTATTTTCATATGAACTGTGTGATATTACACTTTGTGTGGGGAAGATATATATCATCATTCATGCGGGGGATTGTTAGTATTCTCAAAAAAATGGTGAATGAGATATGTCCCACATCGCCAAAAATAAGTCCTTATTATTGTTTATATATTGTATTATCAATCCCTATATTGGCCTTTAGGGTCAGGTAATTTTTTGCGAGGGAGAGGACGTATATGGCTATGGACTAACACACGTGCGCGCGTCGCACCCGTCCGTCCGACCGACCGAACCGGGCCGGGTCGGGTGCGGGTGCAGTTGCGGGACCAATAAAAGTGGACCGTGTTATATTTTTGTTGTACAGAAGTGAACGGTTTTCTACCGTTCAAATTCAAAAAAAGCGACTACTGGATTGGACATGACTGTTGCAAACCACAACATTTTTTGGCCATTGCAAACGAAGAGACACGACTGTTGCAAACCGTAACAGTTTTCGGTCGTTGCAAACGAAGAGACACGACTGTTGCGAACAGCAACAGTTTTCGGCCGTTGCAAAATGAAGAGGCGAGACTGTTGCGAACAGCAACAGTTTTCGGCCGTTGCAAAATAAAGAGGCGCGACTGTTGCGAACAACAACAGTTTTTTGTCATTGCAAAACAAAAAGGCGCGACTGTTGCGAACAGTAACGCTTTTTGGTATTGCGAATGAAGGGATGCTACTTTTCTAAACGAGTGTACTCATTGGGAATTTGGCTATAAATAAGGAGGAAACCTGATCACTTTCCTCACTCAATCAATTTCGAATTTTCTCTTCTTCCTCTTCGTTTCTTAATATCTACAATCCGTGCGCTTTTGCATATCACACAGAAGATTATATGCATCACAATCTCGAGCAGATCACATTTGTTGTATCTTGGGAGATTTTGAATAAAGTCTTAAGGAAATTGTTACGACAAGCCTCAGACGTAATTTCCTACTTCAACTGGTTAGATTTATATATTTATATATATAAATATCATTTTCTTTCTACGTTGTACTATTTCTTTAAATAGTATAACGTTTGATTTAGCACTATAGTTATTATTGCTATAGTTGTTACTTTGTTGTTGTAATTAATTACAACATACTTAGTGTTAAAATAACCAATACATAATTCCAGAGTAGTGAAAATATGAGTTGTAAACTTGTGAGACAATTTCATTATTGATTAGTCTCTGTTTTGGTATACTAGGCAAATAACATCTTAAGACTTTCCTGTTTTCGCTAAAACAGAGATGGCAACAGTTGAACTATCAACCAAGGCTGCTACACACAACAGGCCTGACCCGTTCAAAGGAGATGGTGATGACTTTATAACATGGCAAAATCAAAGGCTATTTTATCTCACCACACTCGGTCTGCAACGGTATCTCAAGGAGGAGGGACCGATTCCTACACCAGGCAAGGAATCATATGTTTATATATGGAAGCATTTTGATTTTCTATGTAGAAACTTTACTTCGAATTGTCTCGACAAGGTGCTATACAAAGTATATCAGCCACTAAAGACAGCAAAAGCACTCTGGAATGCACTTGCCACGAAGTACAAGACACGGTATCAGTCTTAAGAAATTCACTGTAGACAAATTCATGGACTACAAGATGGTTGACTCCAAACCGGTGACTGCTCAACTGCATGAACTACAAATCATTATTCATGAACTCGAAGCAGAAGGTCATAAGGTTGAAGAATCGTTTTTGGTTGAAGCCACCATGGAAAAACTACCGCCTTCATGGAGAGATTACCGTAACTATCTAAAGCATAAGAAGAAGGAAATATCTTTATAGGATCTCATAGTCCGACTGAAAATTGAGGCAGATGACCATGGAGTTACAAAACCAAGATAGGAGGCATTTGTGGCTGAAGGTTCAAAGGCCAAAAACAAAAAGAAGAATTTACAGAAGAAAAGGAAAGCTCCAGACAACAAACCAAAAGACAAAAAACGAACCAAAAAGTTTAATGGCGAGTGTTGGGTTCGTGGAAAGGTTGGACATGCCGCTAGAGATTGCAGACTCAAAAAGGACCGCAACAAAGAGGTAAATATAGTAGACAACATGGAAGTAGACGAGACCAACTTCTTGGCAGCTATATCTGAATGCAATTTGGTTCAGAATCCTAACCAATGATGGGTGGACACAGGAGGTACTCGTCATGTCTGCTCTGATAAATCCATGTTTTCTACATATCAGAAATTCGATCAGAAAGAAAAACTCTACATGGGTAATTCTGCTGTTTCCACGATCGAAGGTAGTGGCACAGTAATCCTCAAGTTTACTTCTGGAAAAACTGTCAAATTGAATGACGTGCTCCATGTTCCAGACATACGCAAGAATCTGATCTCTAGTTCAGTGCTATCAAATAAAGGATTCAAAATGTTGTTCGAGTCAGACAAGATGGTTCTATCCAAAGATGGAATATATATATCGTCAAAAAGGAGTACACTTCTTTGATACATATTCGCCGGTAACATGAATAACCTCTATAAGAATGCTAATAACAATTGCATTGATCTATAATCTAGAAGTTCATCAACCGGATGTAAAGATAGCATTCTTAAATGGAGATCTCGATGAGGAGATCTACGTGAAGCAACCTGAAGGTTTTGTTTCCAAAGGAAATGAAAACAAAGTTTGTAGAATAGTAAAATCATTATACGGACTAAAACAAGCTCCAAAACAATGGCACGCAAAATTTTATAGTTTAATGATGTGAAATGGTTTTCGAATAAATGAATGTGATATGTGTGTTTATTATAAACAAATTGGACAATCATATGTGATGATTTGTATATATGTAGACGATATGTTAATATTTGGTCCAAATAATCAGGTTATAGAGACCATAAAGAAGATGTTAATTAGAAATTTCGATATGAAATACTTAGGAGTTGCAGACGTTATTTTAGGAATCAAAATAATAAGAACACCTCATGGAATTGAATTATCTCAGTTACACTAGGTAGACAAAATGATTGAAAATTTTCAAAATTTTGGAACTAAAGGAGTAAGAATATCTTTTAATCCATCAGAAGTACTGCATAAAAACACTAATGAGAGTGTAATGCAGCTGGAATACTCTCGTGTAATAGGATGTCTTATGTATCTCATGAATTGCACAAGACCAGATATAGCTTATGCAGTAAGTCGATTGGGCACGTATACAAGCAATCCAGGAAAGGAACACTGGAAAGCACTAATGAGAGTGCTTGGATATTTAAAAAATACCACAATTTATTCCTTACATTATGAAAAATATCACACTGTCTTAGAAGGATATAGGGATGAAAACTGGATTGTTGATTCAAAGGAATCAAAATCAACGAGTGGTTATGTATTTACCTTAGCAGGAGCAGCAGTGTCATGGAAATCTACTAAACAAACATGCATAGCTCGATCCACAATGGAATCGGAGTTCGTCTCTTTTGATAAAGCAGGCGAAGAAGCAGAATGACTTTGTCATTTTTTAGAAGATATTCCATTTTTTCCTAAATCTGTACCGGCCATATGCATACACTGTGATAACCAAGCTGCGCTAAGCAGAGCGCACAACTTTTTATAATGGAAAGTCATGACACATTCGTCAACGCCATAATACAGTTAGGCAGTTACTCTCAAATGGAACTATTTCCATAGATTATGTGAGAACAAATGATAATCTAGCGGATCCATTTACTAAAGGTTTATCAAGAGAGAAAATTGACTACACATCGAGGGGAATGGGTTTAAAAGCCAAAACCACCAAGAGTTATCTTATATGGAAACCTATCCTAGCGACTGGAGATCCCACGGACTAGGATCAATAGGCAAACCAGTTCTGAGTAACTCAAGACGTAATACATTTGCGTGGACATTGTTCAACTCCATTCCTATGGTGCACAATATAAATGAATGCCCACAGAAGTATTTAAAGGTTAAAACTATGTTTTTTAATTATGACCATATCTTGAAAATAACAAGTGGAGTATATGTAGGATACTCTTAACAGTTTTGATCACCTATGTTAGTGTGAGCTGGGTGAGCTCTATGAGAATATTAATGGCTTTTATTCTCTAAAAACACCCACAGAACCAAAAATTGTTCAGGACCAAAATGAACACAACCAAGAGATTGGATGTGAAGGGAAATAATTCTTTGTAAAGCTTATTGTCTGGCTATACAATAATGGCTGACGGATCAAGATGAAACTATTCACCTATTAGCCAAGTATATCCGATAAGTTTTAACTGGCGAAAGTTCAAAGTGAAATACCTACTTACCATCGATTTAGAATTATTTTCATATGAACTGTGTGGTATTACACTTTGCGTGGGGGAGACATATATCGTCATTCATGTGGGGATTGTTAGAATTCTCAAAAAATTGGTGAATGAGATACCACATCGGCAAAAATAAGTCCTTATTCTTGTTTATATAGTGTATTCTCAATCCCTATATTGGCCCTTAGGGTCAGGTAATTTTGTGCGAGGGGGAGGACCTATATGGCCATGGGCTACACAAGTGCGCCGTCGCCCGCCCGTCCGACCAATGGAACCGGGCTAGTCGGGTGCGGGTGCGGGTCCAATAAGAGTGGACCGTGTTATATTTTTACTGTACAGAAGTGAACGGTTTTCTACCGTTTAAATTCAAAAGAAGAGACTCCTGGATTGGACGCGACTGTTGCAAAACGCAACAGTTTCTGGCTGTTGCAAACGAAGAGATGCGACCATTGCGAACCGCAATAGTTTCTGGCCATTGCAAACGAAGAGACGCGACTGTTGTGAAAAGCAACAGTTTTTTGCCGTTGTAAAACGAAGAGGCGCGACTGTTGCGAACAAGAACAGTTTTCGGCCGTTGCAAAACGAAGAGGCGCGACTGTTGCGAACAGCAACAGTTTCAGCCGTTGCAAAACGAAGAGGCACGACTGTTGCGAATAGCAACAGTTTTCGACCGTTGCAAAACAAAGAGGCGCGGTTGTTGCGAACAGTAACGCTTTTTGGCGTTGCAAATGAAGGGATGCTACTTTTCTCAACGGGTGTAGTCATTGAGAATTTGGCTATAAATAAGGAGGAAACCTGATCATTTTCCTCACTCAATCAATTTCAAAATTTCTCTTCTTCCTCCTCGTTTCTTAATATATACAATTCGTGCGCTTTTGCATATCACACAGAAGATCATACGCATCACAATCTCGAGTAGATCACGTCTGTTGTATCTTGAGAGACTTTGAATAAAGTCTTAAGGAAATTGTTACGACAAGCCTCCGACGTAATTTCCTTCTTCAACTGGTTAGATTTATATATATATATATATATATATATATATATATATATATATATATATATATCGTTTTCTTTCTACGTTGTACTATTTCTTTAAATAGTATAACGTTTGATTTAGCACTATAGTTATTATTGCTATAGTTGTTACTTTGTTGTGGTAATTAATTAGAACATACTTAGTGTTAAAATAACTAATACAAAATTCCAGAGTATTGGAAATCTGAGTTGTAAACTTGTGAGGCAAAGTTTATTATTGATTAGTCTTTGTTTTGGTTTATTAGATAAATAACAATTTTAATTGGTGTTGGTTTCACAGTAGGAGAGAAAGTTTCATTAAAATCAAACTCATTCTGTTATGAATATCCATTACTACTAATCTTGCCTTGTATATGGAAATTGAACCATCGGCATTTTTCTTTAACATGTAAGTCCATTTGCACACTACGACATTGTTGTGCTTTTGGCAAGGAAACAAGATCCCAAGTTATGTTTCTCATCAGTGCTTCATACTCCTCATTCATGTCTATTCTCCACTTTTCGTTTTCTACTTTTGATAATAAGTACTTTGCTCCTAAGTTCAGTATTTATGTTGTATACTTTTGGCTTGAATATTCCACTCTTTCATGTTATCATGTGATGTCCAGACTTTTTCGAGATAGGTTGTTGACTTATGCTGCCATTTATCGTCTCTTGTTGATCAATGGGTGGTTCCGAATCATCTATTGGTTGATCGAATTTAGATTGGTCGCTATCTTGCTGTGAAACTTAATGTGAAGTCCTAAGATGTTCATTTTGTTCGTGATATGGTTTAGGGTTGAGCATTGTGAATTGTGGACATGAGGCTTCCTGAGTTGCTTCTGCAGGAGCTTGTGCTACGATGTAAAGTATTGGTGGTATGGAGAACCTTGAGTTATATTCTTTTATGAGGTTTTGATTTTTGATTTGCTGAAGGGAAATATTTGTTCATTGAACACTACATGTCTTGATATGTACACTTTCTCACTATTATTTGAGACTCTTATATCCCTTTTTGTTAGCTGCATAGCCTAGAAAAATACATAGGCACGATTTAAATTTTAGCTTATGAGTATTGTAAGGTCTTAAATAAGAAAATCACAAGCATCCAAACACTTTTAAGTCATGGTGGTCTGATTTAGAGTTAAAGCGAGTTTCCATTGGACTTTTAAATCATAATACTTTTGGTGGTAATATATTTATTAGATATACACTAATAGAAAATATATCCGGTTAAAAAATTTATGACAGTGGTGGCTGAGCAAGTAGTGTTAAACTAGACTCAACAATATACCTATGTTTCCTTTTTATTAACTCATTTTACTTAGAAGTGTAGGGAGAAGTTGTTCTATGAATAATTTCTCGTTTTTGAAAATATTGTTTACGTGGTTGAAACTCAGTTCCACCACCTGTTTGCATAATTTTCACATGACAACTAGTTTGTTTTTCTACCCGAACTAAACCGCAGTATTGCATTATGGGTTTCAGATTTTGATTTCAAAAAATAAATCCAAACATATCTAGAAATTGCATCAATGAATGATATTTAGTATATGAAACCATAGTCAGTATTGATTGGTCCAGGCCTCCATAAATTAGATGCAACTATTTCTAGTGGTTTGATATGTTTAGTTGTTAAATCTGAAAATGCAAGTTTATGGCTTTCGCCCATTTGACAATATAAGCAAACATAAGGCACGAAAATGGCATTAAAATAAATATTATTTTTATTCAACACTTGTTTTACAACACATGCATTTGGATGTCCTAATCTACAGTGCACATATCTCAGATCTCATAGTTACTTGCTTGAGTGATTTCATAAGTGTTACACTATCTCCCTTGAAGTCTTTGTTTCTTGAGTTATCAACATTGAATTTGTACAGACCTCTAAATTCTTTACTCTGCAAAAGAACTTCATTAGTCAGAATATCTTTAACTCAGTAGTGTTTATGGTAAAATTCAAATGTACATTGTTATCTTTTGCAAATTGTGAAACACTCAATTAATTTTTTTTAATTAAAGGAACTCATAGGAGAACGTTAAGATAAAGTTTTCTTTCATCTTTAATATATGCATTTATGTATGAGTAATTCTAATAGGCTTACCATTTCCCATATGAATGCACTACTTACCTCTATACTCCTGATTGCCCGATATTTAGATTGTTTAGATTATTTGTCACATGATCAGTGGCTCCTTAGTCTGGATACCAACTTTCATCTTGAATATCTTCAATCTTGGTAATATTTTCTTTTGTGTTTTCTTTTTGACCTTCAAAATCTTGCTGCATATTGATCATATTGGCACTTGGATTATAGTTTCTTTGAATGATGTTTTCTTTTTGTGATGGGATGTAGGTTGCATCAAATCTAAAATAACATTTATTTGCAACATGACCATATCTTTCACAAATTTGACACCTTGGTCTATTGGTATTGTTGTTGTTCCATCTTCCACCTTTGTCTTTGGGATTTTATGATTGGCCGTCCCTTTGACTTTTGTTACTCTAATTTCTTTCCTGATTTTTTTGAGGCATAGTTGATGTTTTATTTTTCCTTCATGAGCAAGAAGTATAGAATGCACATTTGGATGGTTGGTGTTGTTTCTTTAGAAGATATTACTATCACCACTGCTTCATGTTCCTCATCTAGACCACTTAATGTTGTAGCCAATTCATCACAAAGTGTTTTGACCTTTGTCAGGTATTCTCTTATATTCATGTTATCTTTTTCTCAAATTTTGCAGTTGCCTTGTATAGTGCATAACTCTTGCTACAGATAGTGAGTTGAATACATCTTCAATTGTGTACCAAATTTCATGTGATGACTTGCACGCTATCAAATGTGGTAACAAGCTTGCACCGATCGATGATAGTAACCTAAAACCGATTAGACTATCTTGTCTTTGATGATTTGTATAATCTTTATTGGTCACCAATCTTTCTTTACTGTCTGTAGTGTAACTTGATGGTGTAATCAATGTTCCAAGAACATATTCTTCTATGCCATATCCTTACATAGCAGTTTCTATCTGAATTTCCAAGGCAAATAGTTTGATTCATCAAGTTGTATTGTGATTAGTTGGCTCTATGGTTTGACTATGACTTTGAGTAATTCTTGGGTGGTTGTTTGTTGAGATGAAGTGGTTCTTGAGTCATCTGAGGTGTGTGAAGTATTGTCAATATCTTCTTCGGCCATTTCATGAACTTGAAGGCTGAAACTGATACTTGATGGGACTCAGATCGTGGATCGAATGATGATCAAAGAATCTGGATAATGATCTTTATCCTGAGATGGAAGATTGTACAGCCAAAGAATTTGGATGATGATTTTCCTCTGACGCCAAGCACTAGGCGTGGTACAACAGAAAATGCAAAGGAAAGAAGAAAGAACTATAGTTCTTTACCAAGAACTGCAATTCTTGATGTCAAGAGAGGGGTATGCAGGTTAAATCAAATGAAGAGAACCCTGTTCTCTGATGATGGCCAACAAGGCATAGTCAACTTCAAATAATGATCTTGATTTTGATGAAGTTCCATCAAGGAGCTAAATGCTGAGGTAGCTTTGGTACCATGTTAGCAAAAGAGAAATATGGTGAGAAGAGTAATATTGTTTATTATCTCAGGACTGAATAATTGTTACAATGTGTACATAATTATTTATATATGTAAGCATTTGTATTGGTAACTAAGCTCATAAATCCACTTCATAATCATAATACAATGTCGGTTATTTAGTTACCACATTGTGCTATCTCATTTCATTATTTTATTCATTACATAAAAAAATTATTTATTTTGTTCTTCATGTTCTTATAAATAATAAAAACATGGAAAACAATTTCTCACCTATGTCGTCACTTTATTGTCGTAATGACTTCGAATTTAAATCTTCTTCTTCATTGTACTCACGTTTTGTACCGCATGTTGAAAATACAAAACACAAAATTTAAAATAAAACCAAATGAACCCTAGATTTTAAGATACATATTAATTTGATATAACATTAAAGCAAGCTTGCAAGATGATGACGTCCCTCACGTAGCTTTTTTCCCTTTGGTCGATAGATTCATATATTCGACGTCATCTTGTTCATACTCCCAATTGGATTTGGCAGTACCAACATGAATCAACAATTATAAGTTGAATAATGTTGTTATTGACAACTAATGTTGTTATATACTTCTGCATAACATCCGCCCTTGTCTGTTACACCCTTTCTTTCATCATATGTTAATATGTACATTGCGTGTAACATCCACCAAGAGTTGGATAAGCTATGAAAAATAGAAGCTCCGATATGGATAAATGTTAAAAACAATATATGGTTAGAAAATATATTATACCCTAGATATTTATGTGTTATTAAACTTCAAAGCCATTAACCTTCACCGGGGACTAAGATTTCTAAGTTAGAATTACACAGATTGGATGATTACTGGAATACCAGACGGAAAGAATTTCATAATAGATAAAAGCACAGTCCTCGCATGACATAAACGTTTTCAAAGACATGAACACAAATTTTAGAGAAAACATTTCTTCGGAAGCAAGCATGATTTATATTATTTTTTCTCTTTTTTTGCAAGTAACGGTAAGTTAGCAAAATAATATGTATGAACTGAATAACGAATATCAATTAGTTTTACGAATATGTAAACGAACCATTAACATTACAAGTTCTAATTACTATTAAAACGTTTATGAACTTTCATGAAAATAATGTTGTTAAATTTTTTTTCAATTAAACAAATTCTTGTTTTGCTTTCAACTACAGACTTTTGAGGCTGTCAAGTTTCTTTTTTTATCATTCCCACACTTTGAAATTCTAATTTCTCAAAGATACATGAAGTAGCAAATTTTCCTTTTAATAAGTGTGGTTGGAGGTTAATTAGAAGATAATAGAACATGCATATAAAGATATATATGCTCAATTCCGCGTGTATAGGCATGATCATTTAAACATCATCAAAAATAAAAATCCCTGAACTAACTATTTGGGACCAAAGGCGATGAACCTAATTAATTATGAAGAGAGATGGAACGAAGTTCTTAGCTCATGCTATACTTTTTATTCCTTTGTCCTTAGCATCTTTATTCAGATGAAGATAGATATGGCTTATATTGGTCCTATTTTCCATTCTTGCATCTTTGACCTTCCTATTTTGCTATGTTGGTATCCGACAATGTTGAAAATGTTTTTCTTTATGAAATTTATTAAAAATAAAAATAAATAAGAAACAGATTAATGATAATTTATTTATGAACAATTATTATAATTGAACCGTTGCAAGTTTATAACGGTAATATATTTATGAATCATTATTATAATTGAGCCGTTATAAATCATTATTATAATTGAGCCATTACACTTGGGCAACGGTAATATATTTATGTGACATTATTATTGAGCCATTACAAAAGCTAAAGGTATTACAATATTGTTTTAAATGAGAATAAATTAAAATCCATTAACATTCCATCACTTTAGTAAAGTATACAATTTACATTCTACTTATTTAAATGATAGATAGACAAAAGAGAAATAAAAATTATAACAGACATTTTTTCTTTTTCTTCTTCCTTCAACAAAATTAAACATGTTGAGCAGTATTTCAGAATGCAAATCAGAATTGACTTTGTCAGTGCAAACATGTTGATATTTTTTCATATTAGAGAGGTTGTTTTATCCTAGAGGCGACGACGTTTATTTTTCAAAACAGCTTTACACCTTCGAGCAAAACACCGAAACGCCTTCAAGAGAGTGACAACGTACACGACTCCGTCGAAGTTCATTGTTCCCAACAATTTGAAGACGTTCCAGACAACAATGACTTCTACTGCAACTATTGATAATGCCGCACCGACCTCAAGGTTTCACGTTCCCATGGTCGCTTCTATGCCCTTCAAATTTGAGGGCCTCCAATACAAGCGTTGGACTCTGGCGGTGAGGAAGGTAGTTGGTGCGCTCACTGCAGAAAAACCAATAGTACCAGAGAAGCCCGCTGAACCGATGCACAACAACTGCAGATCTGGCAGGAACAAAACCAAAAACTACATAATTGGACAGAGCAGGATTACCTCTACAAAAACTTCATACTCAATGGTTTGAGCGACGATCTCTATGGCTATTACAATTCGGACAAGACAGCCAAGGAAATCTGGAAGGCGCTACAAAATAAGCATGATGCAGAAAAAGCTAGAGCAAAGAAATATGTTGTCAGCCGCTACCTCAAATTTCAGATGACGAACGACGGGTCATTAGAGATGCAGTCTCATGAACTTCAGAAAATAACTCATGAGATCGTCTCCAAAGGTATGATTATTGATGAACAATTCCAAGTTGTTGTTTTGATAAATAAACTACCCCCTAGTTGGAAGGATTTTAAGAATAATCTAAAACATAAAACTAAAGAATTTTCTTTGGAAAGCTTGATAACACTCCTCTACATTGAGGAGCAATCACGTAAACAAGATATGAAGGAAGAAGTGCTTGCTGTTACAAGCAACAGAAAGCTGCAGTTCTGAAATCAAATCCTAAATTTTTTAAGAATCAGAACCGCAAGCTTAGTCAGAACTGCAACAAATAAAAACTACCCCAAAAAGAATGACTCTAGATAGTTGTTTCTTTGCTACAACTGTGAAAAACCAGGTCATATGGCACGAAAGTCTAGGAACACGCCAGGCCTTGCACTGCAGGCTAAGCTGACTTAGGAGCCTTTAATGACTATGATTATTGATGAGATCCACCTTGTTGGGGGATCAGAGGGTTGGTGGGTAGATACTGGTGCTACACGCTATGTCTGCTATGAGCATGTTACGTTCAAAACATACATGAAGACTAAAAACAAGAAAGTATTGTTGAGAGACTCTCATACCACTATTGTTGCTAGGATTGAAAGCGTAGAGCTGAAGTTTACCTCTGTGAAGACCGTCATTCTAAAGGACGTAATGCACACTCCAAAGATGAGAAAAATTCTTTTTTTGGGTTATCTACTTGATAAGGCTGGTTTTACACAGACTATTGGGGCTGATATGTACACCATCACTATGAATGGTATGTTTGTGGGTCGGGGCTATGCAACCGATGGTATGATTAAACTGAATGTTGAATATAATAAAATGTCTGCTTCTGCTTATATGTTGTGTGATTTTAATATCTGGCACTCTATATTATGTCATGTGAATAAACGTATGACTCATAGCATGAGCACCTTAGATCTTATCCCTAAAATGTCATAAACTGATTTTAATAAATGTGAATTCTGTAGTCAAGCGAAAATCACTAAGAAACCACATAAATCAGTTGACAGAGTTTCTGAACCTTTAGATTTGATTCATTCTAATATATGTGAGCTTGATGGAACTTTGACTAGACATGGACACCGTTACTTTTTCACTTTTATTGATGACTGTTCGGATTTTACTTATGTATACCCTATGAAAAATAAAAGTGATGCATTTGATATGCTTAAATCATTTAAATCTGAAATCGAGAAACAATCTAATAAGAAAATTAAGAGACTTCGTAGTGATAGAGGAACAAAATATGAGTCTGGTTTATTTCTTGATTTCTATAAATTGCATGGTACAATTCATGATAGTACTGCAACTTATTCACCTGAAATAAACGGTAAAACTAAAAGAAAAAATAGAACCTTTACCGAATTAGTTGTAGCTATCTTTTTGAATTCGGGTGCAGCAAAACATTGGTGGGGTGATATTTTATTGACTGTATGCTTTGTATTGAATAGAATCTCCAAATTAAAAAAGTAAAAACTCACCATTTGAAATTTTAAGAAATTATAAACCAAATGTGTCTTATTTTAGAACTTGGGGATGTTTGGCATATGTTCGTATGCCAGACTCTAAGAGATTAAAATTACCAAGTAGAGCACATGAATGTGTATTTATTGGCTATGCTATTAATAGCAAAGAATATAGATTTTATGACCTGAATACACATAATATAATAGAATCTAATGATGTTGATTTTTATGAATCTAGATTTCTTTTAAATTGAGGAATAGTAGGGGTACATCAAGTAACAACATGCCTATTAGAACAGAACTTAACGAGTCTTCTGAAAATGAACCTAGAAGAAGTAAAAGAGAAAGAACCGCAAAAGATTTTGGTTCAAATTTTTGTGCTTTTACTATTGTGGAGGATCTTTAAACCTCAGAGAGGTCTTATCTTCCTTAGATGTCGATTTTTGGCAAGAGGCTGTAAATGATGAAATGAATTCTTTGGAATTCAATAAGACTTGTCACTTAGTAGATCTACCACCTGGTTGTAATTCTATAGGCTATAAATGGGTACTTAAAAAGAAATTAAAACCTGATGGCATAGTTGATAAATGTAAAGCCCGTTTAGTAGCTAAAGGATTTAAGCAAAGAGAAAGTGTAGACCTTTTTAACACCTTTTCACCTGTAACTAGGATTACATTCATTCGAGTACTAATTTCATTCGCATATATTCATAATTTAATAATACACCAAATGGATGTTAAAACTGCCTTTTTAAATGGAGAATTAGAAGAGAAAATTTATATGGACCAACCTGAAGGATTTGTAGTTCATGGTCAAGAACATAAAGTTCGCAAGTTAGATAAATCATTGTATGGCTTAAAAAGAAGCACATAAACGATGGCATTGAAAAATTTGATAACTTAATAATCTCACGTGGTTTCAAAGTTAATGAAAGTGACAAATGCATGTCTTATAAATCTGAGAATGACATTTGTACTATCATATATCTGTATGTAGAAGACCTATTTATTTTTGGGTCAAACATTCATGCCATACACTTTGTTAAATCTTTGTTATGTTCCAATTTCGATATGAAAGATCTAGGTGAAGCAAGTGTAATCCTTGGTATTAAGATTACTACGTTCGAAAAGGGGCTTTCTTTGAATCAATCTAATTATATTGAGAAGATTTTAAAGAAATACAGTTACTTTGACTGTAAACCGGCATGTACACCATATGATCCTAGTGTAAAGCTATTTAAGAACACTGGTGAAGGTGTAAGACAGTCTGATTATGCGAGCATCATTGGTAGCCTTCGGTATGCCACTGATTGTATTAGACCCGACATTGTTGATGTCGTGGGATTATTATGCAGGTTTACTAGTAGACCTAGTATAGAGCATTGGCGCGCTATTGAGAAGATCATGAGTTGCCTAAAACGAACCATGAACCTTGGTTTACATTATGAAAATTTTTCAACTGTCCTTAAAGGTTACACCAATGCAGACTGGAATACTTTATCTGACGATTCAAAAGCAATCGGTGTCTATATCTTTAGCATTGCTGGAGGAGCTGTTTCTTGAAAATCCAAGAAATAGACTATTTTGGCTCAGTCTACTATGGAGTCTGAGATGATAGCATTACCCATAGCTAGTGAAGAAGCAGAGTACTTAAGAAATCTACTAGCTGAGATTCCTTTATGGGAAAAACCGATACCAGATGTGTTGATTCATTGCAATAGTACCACAGCTATTGCAAAAGTACAGAACAATTATTACAATGGTAAGAGATGATAGATACGGCGTAAGCACAGTGCTGTTAGAAAGCTACTCTCTTCAGGCGCTGTTAAAGTGGATCATATGCGTAGTGGTGAGAATTTGGTTGATCGTTTGACGAAAAGACTGGCCAGAGAGAAATTCCTTAGAAATTCTAAATGAATGGGATTATTCCCCTTAGATTGTTGAGGCACGCACAATGGTAGCCCGACCTAATGACTGGAGATCCCAAGAACTAGGTTCAATGGGTAAGAACAAGTTGTGAAGTGATATTAGTTAAACATGCTATTTTTATATTAAGAAGCATGTATTCTTGAAGTGATTAGATGATGAGTTAATAGAAACTCTTAACGAGATCTATGCTCTATTTGGAGTGGAGTACCTACCTTCAGGAGTACACTTGATAGACTCACTTATGTGAATGTGGAAATGTGGCCGTTTCCTATGGAGTTTTGGGCAAAACTCCAAGAGCATTCACCAAACTGGGATAGACGTGCATGGCTATAAATGCACGGGCTTATTTAATTGCACTCTAGAAAGATTGTGTGCAGTCTAATATCAGGAATAGAGTTCAAGACTATGTGTCACTCTAGTAAAAACTGAATCATATCCACTATGCAAAGGTTCAGGTCGAAAGACACCTTTGTTTATGCACAATCTTATGTTTTCAGAAACTGCTCGGAAAATATATTTTTTAAATTTCAAGTAGTGGATTGTTGAAAATGTTTTTATCTATGAAGTGAATTTATTAAAAAAATTAAATAGAAAACAGGTTATGGTAATTTATTTATGAACCAATATTATAATTGAACCGTTGCTTTATAACTGTAATATATGTATGAATCATTATCATAATCGAGTCGTTGTAAGTTTAAAACGGTAATACATTTACGAGTCATTATTATAATTAAGCCGTTACACTTGCACAGCGGTAATATATTTATGTGACATTATTATTAAGCCATTACAAAAGCTAATGGTGTTAAATATTGTTTTAAATGAGAATAAATTAAAATCCACTAACATTCCATCACTTTAGTATCGTATAAAATTTTCATTCTGCTTATTCAAATGATAGATAGACAGAAGAGAAATAAAACGTATAACGGTTATTTTTTTCTTTTTGTTCTTCCTTCAACAAAACTAAATACCTCGAGCAGTATTTAAGAGTGCAAATCAGAACCGACTTTGTCAATGCAAACAGATTGATATTTTTTCAGATTAAGGAGGCTGTTTTATCCTAGAGGCGGCAATGTTTGTTTTTCCAAACTACTTTAAAGCATCGAGCAGAACACCGAAACGTCTTTAAGAGAGTGACAACGTACATGATTCAGCTAAAGTTCGCTATTCCCAACAGACAAATATCTAGATAATATATAAAGAAAGACGATAACACAATATTTGCTTGTATATGTTCATCCTCATTTGCATCACCCTATACTTATAAACTTTATGTGAATTACTTTAGAGGGCATTTTTATTATTCAAAAACACTATAGCTAACTGTAACAAGTATTTGATCACTTCAGTCTCCTAAAAACAATGATATAATAAAATAAAGCTTATATATGCCTCATATTTTGATTTTAATCCTTTTTTATTATTGTAACCTATCATGGAAAAGATGATCGCCTCAAGACAAACAACTATAAGAGTTTTATAAGCTTGCGCTTAGACATGCAGAGATTTTCAATATCATATAAAGTTCATATTAACAAACTTATATGATATCTATGATATTAAAAATCGATAGTAATGGTGTATCAAACCCATTATATGTCTAGTCCTTCACCAGTTCAAAAATAGTGGAGCTTTGCCGAACATTTAATAAGTGGTTTGCTAAATAATATTACAACCTATGACATATTCAAAACATATCAGCCTTTAGAATATGTACTAACTAAAAGCCCATAAATCAGCCATTACACGTTGGGCTTCAACCGGCTCTTGTTTTAAAAGAAATGTTGTGCCATCAATAAGAAAAACAATTATTATATTTATTTTAGGACTCTGGATAATTAGATGTTAAAAGAGGTAGGAAGTGAAGAAAGACAATAATAAATGGATTCCTTCAAAAAAAAATATTAATTTACCAATTGAATACAAAAGAAAGCCTAAAAATTGATAAGAAATCTAAATTTCCAAAACCACATAAAAGTAACTTTTTTCGCACACACATCTAATAAAACCCTATACATGGCTATTTATAGTTATCTTGACAAAATATTTTTTTAAGAAGCTATTAAATACTTCCTCGACTTTTCCATGTAGATAATTTGTTGCATTCTTTAAATTAATAATAAAGGAAATTAATTACTCTTCAAAATCTCTAAAATCAATAAAATAAGCAATGAATTTGAGTCACAGTTTCATATAGACTCAAATATCTCTAGGATCTACTTAAATATGTAATTGTGTATCATCAAAATCTAACAACAATATTATAAAACTAGCGGTGAAAGAATAAAAAGAATCTTATCAAGAAAAAAGAGGTGTAACTTTAGAGTAAACACTGGTTTTTTACACTATAAGACAAAATAAATAGTGGCAGGGAGGAGCGACGGCTGTTGACGACCCCGTTAGGAAAGGGCGACGAGTATTCATTGTATTCATTAACCAATTAAATAATTAATTGATTTAATTCCCTTTTTTATTAGAAAAAGTTTGAAAATGCTAATTTAATGCCTAAAAATAGATATTTTAACATAGTCGTTCAACCTAAGTACGACTTATGGTCAGTTAAATTAGTATTTTTGATAGTATATCGTCCTGTAATTTGAAAATTTATTGTTACTGAAAGTCTAACTCACACGACCAATCTGTGCAACTTTAAGTCAGTCTATTAAGAAACATTGATAAATTTGATTGTATGTAATATTTTTACGAATTAAAATATTTCTTTAAGCCGATGGTAATTTGTTATGAATTTTTAAATGTAGTTAGTATAATAAAATTATATAAATTAAAATATTCGGTAGGAAAATAAACTAGTTGTATCTTATATCAATCTAAAGTACTTCAAACATATTTTCAAAAGTTGATTAAAAAATATACAAATGTAGGATCTCTATCTTGAATTTTAATTTTATAGCCATTCGTCGACATCCGTACTAAAAGTTCTTCGTTCGAAGGCCACACAACCTTCAAACGAGATCAAATCTAAATCATTGATACTTTGTATTGTGTTAATCCAATCCGTATGGTTGGATAAAAATAATGACCGAAAAAAACTAAGCTCAAAACGGTTTATTTTGCCGGGACTTTGTACCAGAAGGCGTCAGAAATCTGGAGGTTTTTCTTATTTCAGCGGCTTTTCAACCCTAAATAACACGCACACACAGATATATATATATATATATATATATATATATATATATATATATATATCAACATATATTGCAGTTTAATTTCACAAATATAAATCATATATATCAAAGCCTAAATCATATATCTAACATCAGTGATAAGAAAAAATCAATATTTACAATAAAACCAAACTCAAACATCCAACAACATCTCAAAATACATCCCAAAATATATCAAACATATCCAACAATAGCTCAAAACAACTCAAATCAACTTCACACATCCAATATCTCAAAATGTATCAAATATATTAAATCAAATCAACCTTACACATCTCATAGTATATGTAACTCTCAAACACCATAGCAATAAAGTCAAACTACCTTACCCATCTCAAATTGCATATATGTATAATGTCCCAATGCAAACATAAAAAATCAAATCTATCAATCCTGATCATCACCTGCGGATCCCCAATGAGGGAAATGTGCAATGCTCCTGCATATATGCAGCAATGCGCTCGTCTAACTTGGCTATCTCTACAGGTCGATGCATGTCTCGTTCCTCCAGCTCAACAATCCTAGCTCTCAACTCTTGAATCTCTACGTTATCTTGGGCATTTTTGTAGCTGCTTTGTCTGCATATAGCCTGTAACGTTATTTAACAAAGTGTATGAGTTTCATATAGTGTGATTAATAAAATCAATATGTTATACGTTATTCATAAATAGGTTATACATAAACATTATCGCTTGGTTTCCAAAATCATAACGCTTATTAAGCATTGGCTGCTCGATAATTGCATCGAAGATCTAGTCCTCCTCATCAACGATCCCCTCTTCCCGTCCTAATGACTCAAGCGGTCTCATTCTTGCATGAATTTTTATTGCAATTCCAAATAAAATTACAATTAAAATTCATGTTTTTAAGTTTTTATAACTTATTGTTTGAAGTGATTATTTATAACTTATAATTTAAAACATGTTTACCAAGGCCTATTGATATTTCAAGTCATGCGATGTGTATGTTATTGTGTCATCTTCATTTTCATGCTCGATGGCCTGAATACGAGCAAACACATCCTTGTAGGAAACGGGTTGACCACGCTATCTTTCTTCAATTAATTATTATGTGTTTATATATATATATATATATATATATATATATATATATATATAATTATACGATGTAATAATGAGTTATAATCATAATTAATAAATTTACCAGCTCTTGATGGTAACGTTGGAATGATTTCGAACCCCCGTGGTGTGCGAATGGATTTTTAGTTCTATTTGCAGAGTTCCTCTACGACTTTGCTTGTAAATTTAAAATGAAAATTATATTTGACATTTTTAAATTGATTCAATTATTATACGAATTCTACTAAATTTTTAGTAAATACATTAGACTAGAAAACTTACATTCTATCGAAATGTACACTAATAATCTGCCTTCTTTGTTTTTTGATTCAGATTAGCTTTCGTACTCCATATCATTTTTTTTGTAGTCTCAAATGTTTCTACTAAAACATTCGATTCATCGTCTAGAGGCCCAAAGTCTGTATGATTGACAGTTTTTATTATTTTGTTATTGTGCTCAAGATCTGCCTGATAAGCTTGTTCATTCAGAATATTCTTTCCATCAAATTTAAATTATAAGGACCCGTAAATTAATCGCCTTATATTTGAATATTTAAATCATTTTTAAATATTTAGATAATGGATTTTAATAACCAATTAAACAAATTTTAAATACTAATTAATGATATTAAAATCATTTCAAATTTTATTTACCAAAATAATTACTTCAAATAAAAATAGAAAATATGACCGAAAAACGTTTTCAGAAGTTTTGACCTTTCGGCATAATAAAGTCATCAAAAACATCATATGCACTTTGTATAACTCATGCACATAAGCACACAAATGCACATATGTCATGTGATAAGCTAATCAATGTGTTAAAGTTAATAATCAAGCTTAGTTTAAAATATTAAACTTGATTTGACATTAAATGCACAAAAATACATTAAATAATGTTAGGAAATCAATTAAGCACGCTAACCCAAAAAAGTACCTAAGACATGGTGAAGGGAGTGAGTGAGGAGGGTGCATGTGCAATAGGTGAGATGGAGGGGGTATAACAAGCATAAACACATGATAACTATATATTATTGAATGTTTAAGCTATTTTATTCACTTCTTCATTTCTTTTGCCTATAAATACTCCTTATCTCCACACATTTTTCACTTTACATATTCATTTTTTTCTTCATTTCTTTTCTCTTAATATACGTGAATACTTCCACTGCTTCCTGTAACGACCCGTAAATTTTTAATAATTAAGTTGGTTATTTTAATTAAAATTGAGTAACTAAATTTAGAAGGAAACAAAAATTTTGTAATTTATAATGAAGCAGACATGAAAAAAAAGTAATGTAAATGGTAAATCACTTAAGACTTTGTGATTTAATATTTGAAGAAATATAATTTGGGTAACTTATTAATGTAATAATAAGTGAATTAAAAACGTAACAATGCTAATTATGGTTAATAATTAATAGGTTGAATAAAATGACAATTAATGAATTTATTTAAATTTGTAAAGTTATAATGGAATTATTGTATTTATGTGTGAATGTAAATTTAAAATAGAAACGTAGATTTGTTATAAGGTATTAATTGATGTAATAGAAAGCATGAGACCAAATAGGTAAATTCATTGAGGATATTAATTGTAATTGGATGTAAGCTAATAAATAATTAATTTAGCGCAACCCTAATTAATTGAAATAACTGTAAGATCATAATTTGGTGTATTCAGTAAATTTCGAAAATAAATTTCAGTAAATGTAATAAAGTATTTGGAATGTATATTGTTTCCATAGGATAATATAAAGAAATGAAAACTTGCGACTATGTTTGGAAGAATGGCCAAAATAAGTGAAATAGGGTTAATGTAAGTAAATTGATAATAAATTGAATGGATTCCCATGATTTATTGGAAATTGTATGGGTTACAACTTGATTATGAATTCAATATATGGTAAGTGAGTGAAAATATTATAATCTGTCTATAAACGTAATAATGCAGTGTTAATGGTAATTAATTAGTGCTATATATGGAATTATAACTGGGGTTGGTAAGTAATAAACTTATAAATGGAAGAAGAGTAAATAGGTGACCATTTATATATGTTATTTATTCATTTAGTATGTTAAATAAAATTTGGAAATCTGATTTCAATTAAGGGAAATTAAGTAGTACGTTAATTGGAAATAATTTTTAATAAATATTACATTAATGTGAAATGTAATACAAATGGTTAGGGGTTGTCAAATTTGGTAAAATAAGGTAATTATTAATAAATTGAATGCAAGTCAAATCAATGGAAATAATGCAGATGTATACTTAGTTACAAATTGAATATATGAAACAAAAATGTAAGTAGTGAATTAAATTAAGGAATTTAAAGTCTAATAAATGGTCATTGAATAAAATCAATGTCCGTTAAAGTAATTATAACGTTTATGGTTGATAATAAACGTTACTGTAGTGATTATTAATAAAATAATAGAAGTGTGAATTGACTAAAATATGGTTAATGGAGATATAATAGTCGAAATAAAGGATGGAATGGGAGCACTAATGTAATGAATGTAAAAAAAAGTATTATAAGTGAACCATTGATTTTGTCTATTGAATTAAAACGGTTAATCAATTGCAATAAAATTCAAATTGAAGGTTATGGTAATGTAAATTAAATGTTATGCAATTGAGATAAAGAAATTGGAAAAAATGTTAATGTATCTAGATATATACCAAAATAAATGGTACCTAAGATGATAATACGATTAATAGTGAATTTAAAGAACGGGAATCAGGATTTATTTATTTATTTGAAATTAAAGTTAAATAATTGATTTTATTGAAATAAGTAGAATTAAACATTAAATTTTTCGTTAATTGAAATGAAGATGGAATAAGAAAATATTAATGCAATAGTTTTGAATCCAATGATAAATCCATCTGTTTAACAATAATGAATGGATATAATTTTGATTGATGTAATTAAATGGAATTTTTGAAAATTTATTTATAAATTCTGAATTCAATAAATTGAGGTTAATACTGGAATTGATGAATTAATTAACTCTAAATTGACACCTAAATTGTTTAAATTAGTATAAAGGATTAAGAAATTTAAAAATGATTAAATTGGTCAATTATAGAATTTAAAATGAAAATTTGATTTAATTATTCAATTATTTATTTATTTAATTAATATAAAAATAGCCATTTTGGCCACTGACTCGGATTTCAACGAAACAAGTTTCATCGGATCCGTAACAGTGAATTATTGTAGGATTTCAAGTTTCGTAGCGATCGGGCATGTCGTTTGATCGTATGGACTCGAAATGCCTTGAAATCAATTTGAAAAATATTAATTTGAGCATAACTTCTTCATACGATGGAATTTTGACTTGAAACTTGTTCCATCGCATTTAAAATATTTTAAAACATCTATTTTGATATATGGGTCGACCCAATTTCGTTCCGGAATCAAAATGGGCTTTTTGGGCCACTTTGTCGTTAGCATGTATATATATTTTATCCATCTATTCTATTTTCAATTCTGCCTATAAATATCCTTCTATAAACCCTAGCAGTCTCTATTCCTCATTTCTATACATACAGAAACTTTTGTGCTCCTCTTCCTCAATGGTTGTAAACCCTAATTTATCCAATTCAATTCCAAATCAAATCAAAAGCTAAAATTTCAGTCTCCACGATATATGCCAAATTTTTATATGGATTCGAAGCTCTCGAAGAGCGTAATCTTCTAGTGTGATTTGTTTTTCAAATCGACACACCATTTGCCCAGATTTCGTCGAACAAATCTCGGCCATCCGTTGGTCGTCGATGAACTTTAACGGATCATCAAATTGACGGTACAGTTAGGTGGAGATCGACAAGGGGAGTTCATCAACGCAAGTAGTTGGTCGATTCAACGGTCAGATCGACAAAAAATTCAATTAGGGTTAACTTTTGGTGGCGGCTGTTAGCTCTTCACGGTGGTGATCGCGTCGTAGGAGAGTCAGGTCGTTCGTGCGGCCGGTGGTGGCGGGGCTGAGAGGCCGAGCGACGATGTTGGATGAGATATTGGTGACGGCGGCGCGAGAGAGCTTAGGTCACGATTTAGGGTTCTGGAGCATAGTGTTCTGTTAGGGTTGATGGAGAAGAAGCGTACGCGATATTCGCGTGGCAAGCGGTGATGTGGCGATATTTGTATTTTGGTTTAATTTATTTTATTTAATTTTGTTTCAAATCGTTCTAACACGCATAACTCTCACATACGGGGTCCGTTTCACGCAGGATTTGTTCCTATGGGTTCATATTGGAATTCCGGACTTTTTGGCACTGGTTTGGACGGATTTAGAGACTGTCCAATTTTTGGATTTAAATTAATTTAAATTCAAAAGGTGAGTGTTTTAACCCACTCACAACTTCTAAGATTTCTTATGTTTGTTAAATTTATTTATGATGTGATTTGAAATTTATTTATAGCTGTTGGGTATATATTTAATCGTCATCTCAGTTAACTTGCACTTATTTAAATTAAACTGTTATTTAATTTATTTATTGCATATAAATTGCTAGTTAAATTGTTATTCATTTATTTACTGCATATAAACTGCCAGTTAAACGGTTAATTAAATTATTGTTGAATATTAACTTCTAGTTAATACCTGTTGTTTATTTTCCGTTCTATATTGATGTTATTGTTTGAATTGGATGATGATTGTTATAAATGGTTGATGATTGATATTGGATGAATGAATGCTGTATTTTATATTGTATAAACTGCAAATTATTGTGCATTTTCATTTCATTCGGGATTGCGGTTTGAAATGATATATAACCGCATTTTTTTAAATTATGGATTGAAATGATAAATATCTGTATCACTTGACCATAGGGTAGAAAATTATATACATGCACCGCGGTGTATTATTAAAATTATTTTTGAAATGATTTTTTATGGTTTTGTAAAGAAATATACGGTTTTATGAGATATTGATTGTATATTTTATAATGTTATTTTATATATAGTTAAATTTTTAGTTTTAAGCTATGTATAAAATTAGTTTAAAGATAAAGAAGTTAAATAATAAAGTTTGATTTTATTAGAATATAATATGGTGAAGTGTTTATTTAAATTATATTTCTAGAGTTTAAAATTAATTAAATCAGAATAAGGTGGGAAGATAAATATGAATTTGATTTGGATTAAAGTATATAAGAATTTTTCTCGAATGAAATTGTTTCGAATTTAAATAAATTTGAGATTTTAAAAGGTATGATTTAATAACTTGATTTTGGTTTGGAGGATTTAAATGAATATTATTAAGTTAAATAAATTGAAAGAATTTCCAGTATTTGAAGTTTAAAGGTTTTACTTAAATGATATTAGATTTATTAAGTAAACATTTCAAATCAAAATAATAGTAATTGAAATTGATATATATGGAATTATCAAAGAATTAGTTTTGAAATGGTGGAATGTGTAAAGCTTTCAAATATATGAATTGAAATAGTTTATTGAGAGGTTCAAATCGGTATTTAGAATTATTTAAAATTTTTAAAGAAGCTATTTTATTATATAAAGTAATTTAATAATTAAACCATTTAAGTATTATAAGTTATGTTTCAAAGCTATAAGTTTCAAGGTATATAGATTTGAAAGTGCTATGTTTTCGAAAAGGATATATTTGAAATAAAATGATATCATATTGATTTGGGGTTTAAAATAGAAATGATATCGTATTTATATGGTTTTGAAATGGATATTATATTCTGGTTTTAAAGTTTAAATTATTTTGAAAAGACCGCGGTGTTATAATAACATTTGGTTGTTGAAGAGACCGGGATCGGAAGTTGTCATACTCTCTGCCAACTCCGAAAACCACTTTAACAACCGTATACGTGGTAAAGATTCCAGAATGAAGTAGGATGGTGGCGGCGTTTCCTTTGAGGTAAATGCGTGGACCCAACTTCCGTGAGTTGGCATAAGGTGGCTAAAGCAGGAGCGATTGACGGGTTAATGAGGTAGCACCTTTGATCGGACACATCCCTTCGATATTATACTTTGACCTTTGGATTGATTCGATGGCCACTTTTGATTTTTTTTTATTTGGAGGTGTGGCTCGAGGTGGGCGGTAGTTGCGGCTATGCGTTACCACCGATCCGGAAGCATAATTGGTATATCTACCCTGGAATTGCCTAGTTGTGTCGTGTCACCTACCCTAGCGCGCTTTATACGATTTTGTTTTGTACCATACCTATGGAGTGTCCTCTGACGACGCCCAGTACGGGGGAGATTACGGTACTGTATAGACTATGGGAATATATTATGTGTTAAGGGGAATATTGGGTCGCTCCTTAACGCTATTTTAAAGTAAGTTTATTTTACTAATAGACACTATTATTATAGCGAAATATTATTACATAGTAAATAGTTTAACGGATCCTTAGGAGAAGCGAATCCCGGGCATCTCTTAAGTTACTGCACTCATATTTATTGCTGTTGATTTAACTTACATAAGATCTTTTAGTTCTGACTCGAGTGTTTTGTCTTTTCAATTTGCTCGGGTCAGCCTGAGCATTTCAGGATTCGAAGACTTTAGCTCTGGAGGACGAAGATGAAGATTTATATTATTATTATCTATTATAGTATTTCACCACATTCATACTGTTTCCGCTACATTAATTATTATTCTCTGGTATGTGTACTCTGATATGTATTGTATAAGTATCATCGAATATTTTGTAAACAGCTTCATGAACTGTGTATTTGATTATTATATTTTATCGTTCCACTGCAAGATTCTATTTTGTTTCTATCTTTCTCTGTTTTTCTTATTTACCCCATAACAATCCGCCTTTCTGTATGCTTTAAGTCTGTCGTGTGTGGTTTATCGTCGATTTAAATCGTGCGAAAAGGTGGGGTGTTACAATCTGGTATCAGAGCTTTGGTTTAGGGAAAACCTTAGCTTTGTGGAGTCTGACTCTTTATTAATAGGGTAATAATACCCTATGATGAGTCACTGAGTGTGTGTGTGTGTGTGTATAAGAGAGAGCGTATTTGTTAGTGGTATAAAAAGGTTTTAATATTGTGTTAATTGGTTTCGTTTTGTATTTATAAATTCTGGTTGGTGATGGGACGCTATGACATCAGTAGGAATTTCTAAACACTTAATAGGACAGACCGACATAATATTTGTTTTAATATAGGTGAATGAAATAATTTTGCCTATTATATTTTCTATATATATTTTCTATATATATATTTATATAAATAAAATTTTTGTAAAGATAATATTTGGTTGTAATATATTGGTTGTTAGGTAATGAAATTTATAAATAATAGTGGAAATAAGATTGAAAATAAAATAAATCAAATTTGGAAATTTAGAATCTAAGTTTTGGGGTTTTGAAAATTTCTTTCAAATGATTTGGAATATAATAATAATATTATTAGAAGTATTTTTGATATAAATATTTCAATACAATTTGGAAGAATTGTTTTAAAGAAGATCTTGGAAAAATTGAGTTCTGTACTTTCCTCTCTGTCGCTGAAAAATAATTTCGGTGATGGCGGCCGCATCATCGACATTCATTTTCGAGTTTGGAAGTGGGAAGGTCACTGTGGTAGTTTACTGCAGATTTGTTTTGATAAACCAAATATAAATTTTAATTTTTTTTAAATATAATTGGATATATAAATTGCAAGCATATGTTTATCTGTTATTTTAAAATGATTTTGAATAAAACCCGGTATTTAATTCTTAAGTTTCCATAAATTAATAGTTTCAATTAAGTGTAGTAAAGTGGGATATAACTAATTTATAAATTGGAACCTTTAGTTAAAGTAAGAAATTTAATGCTAAGTTATAAATTAAATAAAAAGAAAATGTAACTTTGTAATATATAAAACAAAGGATATTTTATTGAGCATTTAATTAATTAAAAGAATTGAGGAAAACTTGTGTGATTTTCAATTACATCCTTAAAAACATATATATAACTTACCGAATATTATAAGTTGAAATGTTTAATAAGAAATTGTAACAGAAATTGTACAAGTAAAAGTAGGTAATGAAAGTGTTCAATAAATTGCTTTTATTTATAAGAATTGATGTTGTAATTGTTATAAACTTAAGTTATAATGAAAATCTTACTATAGTAAAATATGATCGACGGTAAATGTTGTAAGTAAGTAATTACAAACTTAAGTAAATAAGTTGAAGTTATTTCTAAATAAAATGGCAAGAAATAAATGTAAAATAAAAAGACAAATCATTATATGAAAGAAAAGGAAATCAAACAACAAAGGTTATGAAATGAAATTAACAAGAATGAACTTAATTTATTGTTTAGATTTGTTGTTTGTTTTGTTTTATGGTTGTTTGGGTAAAGATACCTTAAATTTGGTTGGATGAATAAATAATCTATTTAAGTTCATCGAATACTGTTGAGTAAATGGTGCACTAAGTAGTTTATTTTCCATTTTGTACAATTTAAAGCTTGAACCCGAGCAACTATTTGTTTGTTTGATATGAATGAATGATTAATGTGTGTTGATGTGATGGTTGTTTGCTTGTTGCAAGTGATTGATGTTTGTTTATGGTTGAAACCACTTTAAATATTTCATTTTATATAATTGTAACTCTTTTCAGATTATATAAGTCAAATACAGGTTATGAAACAATTGCTACTGCATTTGGTTTCATAATATAAGCGTAAATTGGCCGACAAATAGGAACGTTTTTGGATTACGGTTTATAGCGTGATTATATTTTTCCCGTGTTGGGATTTATATTATTTTGGAAAATATATGTTGTATATTGTTATTTTGAATATTATATTTTCTCCCGAGCCTCTCCGTACAAAGGAGACTCTACCGAATTTTTTTGGAAATTTTGGACTTGGAAAATTTTTAAAAATATATTTTCAAACTTTATTACTTTAAGTATAAAAAGATAAATGGTTATAAATTAGTATGTTTGTTTAAATTAATTTATTTTGTAAACTTATTGGTTTACAAAGGTAATAATATGAATAAGATGTATTGTTTACTCAATTCTTTCTTTTCCCTTCTTTTTCCTTTTCGGGGATGAAAAGTTTTGAGTAAGGGAGAATGTAATGACCCGTAAATTTTTAATAATTAAGTTGGTTATTTTAATTAAAATTTAGAAGGAAACAAAAATTTTGTAATTTATAATGAAGCAAACGTAAAAAAAGTAATGTAAATGGTAAATCACTTAAGACTTTGTGATTTAATATTTGGAGAAAATAATTTGGGTAACTTATTAATGAAATAATAAGTGAATTAAAAACGTAACAACGCTAATTATGGTTAATAATTAATAGGTTGAATAAAATGACTATTAGTGATTTATTTAAATTTGTAAAGTTATAATGGAATTATTGTATTTATGTGTGAATGTAAATTTAAACTAGAAACGTCGATTTGTTATAAGGTATTAATTGATGCAATATAAAGCATGAGACCAAATAGGTAAATTCATTGAGGATATTTATTGTAATTGGATGTAAGCTAATAAATAATTAATTTAGCGCAACCCTAATTAAATGAAATAACTGTAAGATCATAATTTGGTGTATTCAGTAAATTTGGAAAATAAATTTCAGTAAATGTAATAAAGTATTTAGAATGTATATTGTTTCCATAGGATAATATAAAGAAACGAAAACTTGCGACCTATGTTTGGAATAATGACCAAAATAAGTGAAATAGGGTTAATGTAAGTAAATTGGTAACAGATTGAATGGATTCCCATGATTTATTGGAAATTGTATAGGTTACAACTTGGTTACGAATTCAATATAAGGTGAGTGAGTGGAAATATTATATTCTGTCTATAAACGTAATAATGCAGTGTTAATGGTAATTAATTAGTGCTATATATGGAATTATAACCGGGGTTGGTAAGTAATAAACTTATAAATGAAAGGAGAGTAAATAGGTGGCCATTTATATATGTTATTTATTCATTTAGTATGTTAAATAAAATTTGAAAATCAGATTTCAATTAAGGGAAATTAAGTAGTACGTTAATTGGAAATAAATTTTAATAAATATTACATTAATGTGAAATGTAATACAAATGGTTAGGGGTTGTCAAATTTGGTAAACCGAGGTAATTATTAATAAACTGAATGCAAGTCAAATCAATGGAAATAATGCAGATGTATACTTAGTTACAAATTGAATATATGAAAGAAAAATGTAAGCAGTGAATTAAATTAAGGAATTTAAAGTATAATAAATGGTCATTGAATAAAATCAATGTCCGTTAAAGTAATTATAATGTTTATGGTTGATAATAAACGTTACTATAGTGATTATTAATATAATAACAGAAGTGTGAATTGAACGAAATAAAGGATGGAATGGGAGCACTAATGTAATGAATGTAAAACAATTATTATAAGTAAACCATTGATTTAGTCTATTGAATTAAAACGGTTAATCAATTGCAATAAAATTCAAATTGAAGGTTATGGTAATGTAAATTAAATGTTATGCAATTGAGATAAAGAAATTGGAAAAAATGTTAATGTATCTAGATATATACCAAAATAAATGGTACCTAAGATGATAATATGATAAATAGTGAATTTAAAGAATGGGAATCAGGATTTATTTATTTATTTGAAAATAAAGTTAAATAATTGAGTTTATTGAAATAAGTAGAATTAAACATTAAATTTTTCGTTAATTGAAATGAAGATGGAATAAGAAAGTATTAATGCAATTGTTTTGAATCCAATGATAAATCCATCTATTTGACAATAATAAATTGATATAATTTTGATTGATGTAATTAAATGGAATTTTTGAAAATTTATTTATAAATTCGGAATTCAATAAATTGAGGTTAATACTGGAATTGATGAATTAATTAACTCTAAATGGACAGCTAAATTGTTTAAATTAGTATAAAGGACTAAGAAATTTAAAAATGATTAAATTGGTCAATAATAGAATTTTAAATGAAAATTTGATTTAATTAATCAATTATTTATTTAATTATTAATATAAAAATAGTCATTTTGGCCACTGGCTCGGATATCAACGAAACAAGTTTCATCGGATCCGTAACAGTGAATTATTGTAGGATTTCAAGTTTCGTAGCGATCGGGCTTGTCGTTTGATCGTACGGACTCGAAACGCCTTGAAATCAATGAAATTGAAATCAATTTAAAAAATATTGATTTGAGCATAACTTCTTCATACGATAGAATTTGGACTTGAAACTTGTTCCATCGCGTTTAAAATATGTTAAATCATCTATTTTGATATATGGGTCGACCCAATTTCATTTCGGAGTCAAAACGGGCTTTTTGGGCCACTTTTGTTAGAGCGTATATCTGTTTTATCCATCTATTCTATTTTCATTTATGCCTATAAATATCCTGCTATAAACCCTAGCAGCCTCTATTCCTCATTTCTATACGTACAGAAACTTTTGTGCTCCTCTTCCACAATTGCTGTAAACCCTAATTTATCCAATTCAATTCCAAATCAAATCAAAAGCTAAAAATTCAATCTCCACAATATATGCCAAATTTTTATATGGATTCAAAGCTCTCAATAACGACCCGCCATTCATCTCCACAGAATGACGCATCATTAATAAGAAAGAAAGGGATAGAAAAGAGAAAGAAAGAGAAGAAAGAAGAAACAACACATTAGAATCTAAACAGCGAAATGAATAAATTATATTAATAACATAAGTATTACATAGTATACAACAATTATCAGAGATACACAGCTTATACAACACATACTAGACAGTTATAAACACCTGTCTAGTTATTACAACTCAATACAACTCAACAAAGAGATACCAATACAGAAAACACACAGCGAAAACTATATATCTAACGTCGAAGCCTCCTGCTCCATTGCTCCTCCATAATTCGTCAAAGCTAACCAGAATCCCTTGGTTACTCGTAAAAATTTGAGTACCCAAGAGTTTAAGAAAACAAAAGATAAACTTCGGGTCAGACATGGGTCTGGTGTGAGTAACAGGTTAAAGTTGCTTAACTTTGAAAATCTTTTGAAAAGAAAGGTATCACGTAAGATTTCCCACACATAAACATGGAAAAGTTTTTACCTTACGCTAACCAAAACATTTGATAGGAAATCCAGTGATATTATAATTGGTC
This sequence comes from Allium cepa, assembly GCA_030765085.1. NCBI lineage: Eukaryota > Viridiplantae > Streptophyta > Magnoliopsida > Asparagales > Amaryllidaceae > Allium > Allium cepa. Next base: position 175,876,084 of record CM060932.1, read on the forward strand.
TAGGGTTTTCAAGTAAATATGAAATAGCCGAAATTTTTACATCTATTAAATTCCAGCTACTAGCCACAAAAGTGGGTAATACAATCAAAATCGTTGGCACTTATTGGATTTTGGATTCCATACAATGGCAGGGCTACCGTGGTACCGCCCGTCACAGTACGTGGCCTAGATCACCGTACTGAGGATTACTCCCAATCTGTGCAACACAAGGCCGGAACCATCCCTTACTGGACTGTCCCGAACAAGACAACCCCACAGTTGGTACGCATATCCAACCGCCCACTAAGCCGAATAAAAAGGGACCTCTAGACAGGGGAAAATCTCGTCCTACTTGGGCATGACCCACTTAGCCTTGCTGCACCTCCCCTGTTTTAGCCATTCCCGGTTGATGAGACTTGAGGCTATGATTACCTTATAGGACACATTTGTCTTAGAATGCTCATCGTCCATCTGACGATGTTCTGAAAGCATTCAATCCATACAAGTTCGTTCCGGGTTCGAACGAAACCGAAGGCATTATCTCGTTACACTCATTCTGGAATCACCCTCAGAGTTAACGACGATAACCCTTGCACTCTGAATCTTCATCTCGAATCTGAAAGTACTACCCCGTTAAACTCGTATTGGAATCACCCTCAGAGTTTTAAGGACGAATAGTCCTTACACCTCGAGTCTTCACTCTTCACTTGAGATTCACGACCTATCGTTAATTTGGATCGATGTGGTTTTCAGATATCCAAATCTGGAAACCCGATCCCGGTCTCATCGAAATCCAAAACGTTTCTTTTAGGTCCAAGTTGTTTTAGAGTATAAAACAATTCAATTTCATTATCTATATACACACAGATAGATAATTCACATATCACAATAGATAATCATCACAACAGATAATCCATATTATCATTATCAAAAGATAATCCATATTATCATCACAATGCAACCAATGCATCCATATCACACAACATTACTTATCTCATAGCTGAGATTTCAAACCATTCAAGGCAACCAATATCATCCATACATACATAAGCAATGATCTATAATCACCATTTATAATTAATTTAAAATGAATTAAATTAATTATTCCCATCTCTAATTAATTTAAAGTGAATTAAATTAATTACTTACATCAATATAAATCTTGCTTACATAACTATTAATTAATTACAATTTAATTAATTAATTATCCTCTAATTAATCACCTTAATTAATCACCCTTGATTAATTATCCTTTAATTACATTCAAATAATAATCCTTTAATTATTTTCATAAATTAATTATCCTCAAATAATTACAGTAATTAACCTCTAATTACTTCATTAATTAATTAACTATAATTAATTAACCTCTAATTACTTCATTAATTAATTAACTATAATCCTTGCACACTGAATCTTCATCTCGAATCTGAAAGTACTATCTCCGCTAAACTCATCTCGGAATCACCCTCAGAGTTATACTGACGAATAGTTCTTACACCTCGAGTCTTCACTCTTCACTTGAGATTCACGACCTATCGTTAATTTGGATCGATGTGGTTTTCAGATATCCAAATTTGGAAACCCGATCCCGGTCTCATCAAAATCCAAAGCGTGTCTTTTAGGTCCAAGTTGTTTTAGAGTTTAAAACAATTAAATACAATTATCTATATACACACGGATAGATAATTCACAGATTCACAATAGATAATCATCACAATAGATAATCCATATTATCATTATCAAAAGATAATCCATATCATCATCATAATGCAACCAATGCATCCATATCACACAATATTACTAATCTCATAGTTGAGATTTCAAACCATTCAAGGCAAACAATATCATCCATCCATACATAAGCAATAATCTATAATCACACCATCTATAATTAATTTAAAATGAATTAAATTAATTACTTCTATCTCTAGTTAATTTAAAGTGAATTAAATTAATTACTATAGCAATATAAATCTTGCTTACATCACCATTATTTAATTGCAATTTAATTAATTAATTATCCTCTAGTTAATTAACTTAATTAATCACCCTTGATTAATTATTCTTTAATTACATTCTAGTAATTATCCTTTATTTTATTGCACAAAATTAATTATTCTTAAACCAAATACAGTAATTAACCTTTAATTTCTTCATTAATTAATTAACTATAATTAATTACATTAAACCTTAATTAATTACAATTAATTAATTACACTTAATTACTTATTATTGATTAAATAATCTTAATTAATCAGTATTAATTACATCATTAATTATATTAATTAATGATCCTCAATTATATTTAATTAATTATCTTATTTAAATTAATTACATTCAGTAATTAATCTCAATTAAACCATAATTATTAATCACCTTTGATTAATCTCATTCTGTAATTAACTACCTTAATTACTTAATCAAGTTAATTAGTTCTTAATTAATTATTTTTAATCAATCCCTCGATTAATTATACAAAGTAATTCAATCCAAATTACTTCCACAATTAATCCATCTTCCACTAATTACATCCAGTAATTATCATTAGTTACTTCACTGAGTAATTACAATCCATTAATTACATTAAGTAATTATTATCAAATCATCAAGTGATTAAAATTAATTAAACTTAATTAATTTAAACTAATCATAATAACTCCATTAATTACATTAAGTAATTAATTTCTTAATTACTTTCATTTAGTAATTAAACTTAAATAATTCACAAATGATTATCATTAATTAATTAATCTAATTAATTATTAAAAATTAATCATATTAATTAATTGTTAAATAATCTTAAGTTAATGACCATCATTAACTATTAATCATTCTTTATTTACCTTTTTTTTAGTAATTAACTTTCATTAATCATTATTAATTTTCAAATTAATTAATCTTTAATATCCAATTAATTAACCTTTAATTATTTAGTTAATTAAGTGTTAACTGAAACTTAATTAATTCATAATTACTTGATTAATTAATTACTAATCATTAATTAAATCTAATTAATGATCCTTAATTATGGATTAATTATGAATTAATTAATTACTAATCATTAATTAAATCTAATTAATGATCCTTAATTAATTGATTAACTTTAACTTTAAATTAATAATTTAAAACCCTTAATTATCTTAATTAATTATCCATTCCATTAATTAATTAAATAAATTATTCATATAATTACCTTAATAATTAAATGAAATTATAAACCATTAAATTCTAAATTTGTTTTAAGATAAAACATTTCTTATCTATGGTTAAATTATCATTCATAAATACTTTTGAAATTATTTATATCAAATTCAATTTCAAATTTCATTTTAAATTCAAGTTTTAAAATGAAAACCAATTTATCTTTAACCAATTTAGAACTTTGAAATTCACATGTTAAAGAATACTTATATAAAAGAAATTTAAAGATTTTAAACTAAATTCCTTTTTAATTTCAGATCATTAAAGTATACTTTAACTTTTAAACTTATTTCCAAAACTTAAGATTCAATCCCAATTTGAATTCAAATTTAAAATTCTGATTTCACTTTGTTTAAATCCTCTTTTACATTTCAAACTCCATTTAAATTCAAATTCTTTAATTACACTTTAAACTTCTTAAACACTTTTATGTTACAAAGACAATTTGAAGTTAAAACACTTTTATTTCCAAACTAATATTCAAATTATAATTGAATTTATTTTAGACTTAGATTTAACTTAAACTGAGATTAAAAACTAGATTTAAACTTTATTTAAAAACTTTACTTTCATTTAAATTTAGGTTTTAAATTTTATTTTAAATTTTTAAACAAAACTACGGGTTTCTGATCTAAAACCTATTACCATATTTTAACCCGAGCCAGAGCAAATCTGCTTCGAGTCAACAAGCCCACTACTTCGAGCAATACACCAAAACTTCTCGAGTGATTCTCGAGTTTCCCCACTGCTTACACCCAGGCAATCATCAGAAACCAAAAGTGCACGATGCACATTCACGAACAGAACGCACCAACCCCAATCCTGTCATCGTCACATTCACGGCCCTCCGTCCACCAAAATAGCAGCGACTCCGGCCACCATCTCGTCAATGGCCATACTTCCATCTCCCCAAACCTCACAGCACTCGATCACCCATAAAAGCTGTGACGACCAATTAACTAAGCATTCCAAAAACTAGGGCTACATACAAGAAATCATCACCGCTGCTGCCATAGTGTTTTGCATCCCCATCAATTATTTTTCCCAGCTTCACTGATTACTCCTCTACCCACAAGAAGAATCCCGACCCTTCAATATCAATAGATCACCAGAAATCACAAGTTTTCCCTTTTCTGTTCATCACCGAACTGCACCCTCAACCTCAACTTATAAATTATAATTTTATTCTTAAAAATCATGATTTATGTTAAGGATTTAGTTTAGGTTTCTGAATTGATGAATTAAAATGATTAGATTTACACTTTACTTCAATCTTGCTCTGTTATAATTGATTTTTACAGACAATTCAAAATTATTTTAACCTGAATAAATTTTTTAAACCTAAATTCCTGATTCAACAAACATATTTTGTATGAATCTTAAACACTAACATAGATTACATTATGTGATAATGTAGTTTGAACAATTTCTTGAACCTGGGAATATAATACAGAGACCACAGCATGTTCAATTTATTCATTTACACATACACAGAAAATCAACTGATATAAATACATATCATACACACTTAATCATAGAAATCAACATGCAACAGATTAAAATACTTAAATTCATTAAAAATGATGTTACTCACCTTTAAAAACCAGAAGACAGAGCCTCCAAAATGTTTTGAAAGCTGTTTGATTTTTGAAAAAAACTTTGATCTTTTAAAACTGGAAAATTTCTTGCTTTAAATCTTGAGTTGCTTGGATACTTTGCACAGCAAATGCTAGGATGCTTGCTTCTTAAATTTTGAAACTGCATGCATGCTACTACAGGATTTTCTTTAATTCCAGGTTGAAGAACGCAGATGCTTTTAAAAACAGATTTGCTTTTGAAATCCAGATTCTAAATCATGCAGGCTTTACAAGTTTGTTTGCATGCTACAGATTTGCTTGTTTTGATTTCATGCATTTGATTTTAGTGGAGGTGTTTTGAGAAATGGTTTCAGGGAGTAGATGGATTTGTTGGTTTGAGAATAGAACATGCTAAGTTTTCAGATTTAGAAAAAATAGAAGAAAAGGGAAGGGAAGAAGATTTATACATATGAGGGCTGAAATTTGTTTTTATAAAAGAAAATCTAAAATAAATGACACTTGTCTTTAAATTTAACATTTGTCAATTTGTAATGTTTATTGATTAACACTTGTTACATGAAGCCTTAATATATTTACATATGTCCTTTAATTTATATAATATTTACATTTGTCTTTTAAAGTTAATTAGTTATATTTAAATGTTAATTAATTATTTAGTTATTATGTTAATATAAGATAAATGAAATTTTATGTTTAATTAATTAGTTATTAGGTACTTATTTACATGTAGAAAACTTTGGAATGAATAAATCCAATTATATTTATAAAATAAAGTTTATATAAACATTTTAAAATCAAAACAATTAAAAATATTTATACTTTAAATTTTCAAAGCTTTAAATTCAAATCCAAATCAAATTCTAAAATTAAATTTTGAAATTAAGTTATATATTTACATATATAACCACACAATTCAATTTTGAAAAAATTATTTTTACTAAAAATCTATTTGTTAAAAATAATGCATTATTATATTTTGAAAATAACAAATTTGATAACTATAAATAATTTATAAAAGAAATTGTTTCTTTATTAATAAATTATTTATTTTACCACACTATATCAAAGTAAACCTTATTGTTATTTTTATTTAAATTTAAACTTGAGTTAAAAAATATTTTAAACCATTTCAATTTTTACCTTATGTATTTAAAATCATATACTTATTTATTATATACTTTTAAAAAGCTTAATATCAAATTAAATCAATTTAAACAAATTAAATTTTTATCTTATCAATTTAAAACCATATTTTATTTATTCAATAACTTTTAAAAGTTTAACTTTAAAATTATACCCAATTTTACCAAATATATATATTATTTAGAAAACCAGATTTATTTATTTATTAAATTAAAACTATATCTGTTTACAATATATACATATCCTATATACATTATAAATAGAAAACAATTTATTAGCATTTAGAAGATAAAATCTATCAATTAAATATTTATTTAATTGGATTATTAAATTAATTCCAATCTTATTAATAAAGATTATTAAATCAATTTAATTTTAATTCAGATTATTAAATTGATATTGCCAAAATTTCCGGGATATCACGCTCTCGAAGAGCGTAATTTTCTGGTGTGATTCGTTTTTCAAATCGACACACCATTTGCCCAGATTTCGCCAAAAAAATCTCGGCCATCCGTTAATTGTCGATGAACTTTAACGGATCATCAAATTGACGGTACAGTCGGGTGGAGATCGACAAGGGGAGTTCATCAACGCAGGTAGTTGGTCGATTCAACGGTCAGATCGATGCAAAATATTCAATTAGGGTTAACTTTCGGTGGCGGCTACTAGCTATTCATGGTGGTGATCGCGTCGAGGGAGAGTTAGGCCGTTCGTGCGGCCGGTGGTGGCCGGGTTGAGAGGCCGAGCGACGATGTTGGATGAGATATTGGTGACGGCGGCGCGAGAGAGCTTAGGTCGCGATTTAGGGTTCTGGAGCACGGTGTTCTGCTAGGGTTGATGGAGAAGAGGCGTACGCGATATTCGCGTGGGAAGCGGTGATGTGGCGGTATTTGTATTTTGGTTTAATTTATTTTATTTAATTTTGTTTCAAATCGTTCTAACACGCATAACTCTCACATACGAGGTCCATTTCATGTTGGGTTTGTTCCTATGGGTTCATATTGGAATTCCAGACTTTTTGGCACTGGTTTGAATGGATTTGGAGACTATCCAATTTTTGGATTTAAATTGAACTTAAATTCAATTTAAATTCAAAAGGTGAGTGCTTTAACCCACTCACAACTTCTAAGATTTCTTATATTTGTTAAATTTATTTATGATGTGATTTGAAATTTATTTATAGCTGTTGGGTATATATTTAATCATCATCTCAGTTAACTTGCATTTATTTAAATTAAACTGTTATTTAATTTCTTTATTGCACATAAATTGCCAGTTAAATTGTTATTTATTTATTTACTGCATATAAACTGCCAGTTAAACAGTTAATTAAATTATTGTTGAATATTAACTGCTAGTTAATACCTGTTGTTTATTTTCTGTTCTATGTTGATGTTATTATTTGAATTGGATGATGATTGTTATAAATGGTTGATGATTGATATTGGATGAATGAATGCTGTATTTTATATTGTATAAACTGCAAGTTATTGTGCGTTTTCATTTCATTCGGGATTGCGGTTTGAAATGATATATAACCGCATTTTTATTTTAAATTACGGATTGAAATGATAAATATCCGTATCACTTGAACATAGGGTAGAAAATTATATACAGGCACCGCGGTATATATATAAAATTATTTTTCAAATTATTTTCTATGGTTTTGTAAAGAAATATACGGTTTTATGAGATATTGATTGTATATTTTGTAATGTTATTTTACATATAGTTAAATTTTTAGTTTTAAGCTATGTATAAAATTGGTTTAAAGATAAAGAAGTTAAATAATAAAGTTTGATTTTGTTAGAATATAATATGGTTAATTGTTTATTTAAATTATATTTCTAAAGTTTAAAATTAATTAAATCAGAATAAGGTGGGAAGATAAATATGAATTTGATTTGGATTAAAGTATATAAGAATTTTTCTCGAATGAAATTGATTCGAATTTAAATAAATTTGAGATTTTAAAAGGTATGATTTAATAACTTGATTTTGGTTTGGAGGATTTAAATGAATATTATTAAGTTAATTAAATTGAAAGAATATCCAGTATTTGAAGTTTAAAGGTTTTACTTAAATGATATTAGATTTATTAAGTAAACATTTCAAATCTAAATAATAGTAATTGAAATTGATATATATGGAATTATCAAAGAATTAGTTTTGAAATGGTGGAATGTGTAAAGCTTTGAAATATATGAATTGAAATGGTTTACTGAGAGGTTCAAATCGGTATTTGGAATTTATTTGAAAATCTTAAAGAAGCTATTTTATTGTATAAAGTAATTTAATAATTAAACCATTTAAGTATTATAAGTTATGTTTCAAAGCTATAAGTTTCAAGGTATATAGATTTGAAAGTGCTATATTTTTGAAAAGGATATATTTGAAATAAAATGATATCATATTGATTTTGGGTTTAAAATAGAAATGATATCGTATTTATATGGTTTTGAAATGGATATTATATTCTGGTTTTAAAGTATAAATTATTTTGAAAAGACCGCGGTGTTATAATAACGTTTGGTTATTGAAGAGACCGAGATCGTAAGTTGTCATACTCTCTGCCAACTCCGAAAACCACTTTAACAACCGTGTATGCGGTGGAGATTCCAGAATGAAGTAGGATGGTGGCGGCGTTTCCTTTGAAGTAAATACGTGGATCCAACTCCCGTGACTTGGAATAAGGTGGCTAAAACAGGAGTGATTGACGGGTTAATGAGATAGCACCTTTGATCGTAAACATCCCTTCGATATTAAACTTTGACTTTTGGATTGATTCGGTGGCCACTTTTGATTTTTTTTTTATTTGGGGGTGTGGCTCGAGGTGGGCGGTAGCTGCGGCTATGCGTTACCACCGACCCGGAAGCGTAATTGGTATATCTACCCTGGCATTGCCTAGTTGTGCCCTGTCACCTACCCTAGCGTGCCTTATACGATTTTGTTTTGTACCATACCTATGGAGTGCCTTCTGACAACGCCTAGTACGGGGGAGATTACGGTACTATATAGTCTATGGGAATATATTATGTGTTAAGAGCAATATTGGGTCGCTCCTTAACGCTATTTTAAAGTAAGTTTATTTTACTAATAGACACTATTATAATAGCGAAGTATTATTACATAGTAAATAGTTTAACGGATCCTTAGGAGATGTGAATCCCGAGCATCTCTTAAGTTACTGCACTCATATGTATTCCTGTTGATTTAACTTACATAAGATCTTTTAGTTCTGACTCGAGTGTTTTGTCTTTTCAATTCGCTCGGGTCAGCCTGAGCATTTCAGGATTAGAAGACTTTAGCTTTGGAGGACGAAGACGAAGACGAAGATTTATATTATTATTATCTATTATAGTATTTCACCACATTCATACTGTTCCCGCTGCATTAATTATTATTCTCTGGTATGTGTACTCTGATATGTATTGTATAAGTATCATCGAATATTTTGTAAACAGCTTCATGAACTGTATATTTGATTATTATATTTTATCGTTCCGCAGCAAGATTCTATTTTGTTTCTTTCTTTCTCTGTTTTGCTTATTTACCCCATAAAATCCGCCCTTCTATATGCTTTAAGTATGTAGTGTGTGGTTTATCGTCGATTTAATTCGTGCGAAAAGACGGGGTGTTACACTTCCAAGAGAAATTCCCATGGTAAAAACTAGTGAATACAATTTTAAAAATCCAGTTAACCTCCTTACTTCACTTCCAAAAATCATTCTCTAATAAAAAAAGTCCCTATACTCCACTAAACTACCTAGGCCGAGCCCATTTCTAGCCTAGGCTGAGCCACCTTGCACCCTCAATCCAATACAAGTTCATAAACCCAAGTTAAGGAATTTTGCTTAGCGTTTAGTCAAGTTTGGTGGAAGATACACTTTGTACTATGCATTTCGATGAGTAAAAATCTCACCTTTAAAAATTCAAGTTTGTAACTTTAAATATAGTTCATTTATATTATTAGTGAATGCTTGTTGGATATATGTTGTGTTATGGTGGTTATTGGCTTGACTTATGCATTAAAAAGTCAACACTTCGAAAGTTAGTAAGTAACTTAATAAGTTAGTAAACTAAAGTTGAAATTTTGCAAGTTTTCTTTCTTACTTGTCGTGTAAATGTAAATACCATGTTTGCATTCTTACTCACATGTTGTGTGATGACTCGATGGATGAAAAATGACATGGATTATTTTGCCGAACTGCCCGTATAGCGATAGTCGCTATATTGGCACTTGCGAAAAATTCACACTTTATCCGAACCTTTTGGTTTTAAAACCGAGCTTGGGTTTGTTTTTGCAAGTTAAATAACTTTTTGAAATAACAACGATTTAAAATTTGATCAAATATTTTATTAATAATTTTTAAATTTAATTAATTATTTAATTAATAAGGATTAATGTTAACTAATTAACTATTTAAGGATGTGTTTTAAATTTAACTAATTACCTAGTTAATGATTTTTAAATTTAATTAATCATTTTATTTAATAATGTTTAAGGCTAATTAATCTTTTGATAATGATGGATTAAGATTTATTAATTTATTAATTAATGATGTGTTTAAAAATTAATTATATCCTTTTTAATTAATGACTTTTAAAGGTTAATAAATCTGTTTGACTTTAATTAATCTTTCCTTAAATAATTTTTTAACTAATTCATCACTTTTAAATAATGATATTTAATTAATTAAATTAATTATATTATTAATTAATTGAATTAATGATGTTTTAAAGGTGATTTACCCTTTTAATTAAAGGTTATTGAAGTAAATTAATCGACTTAGTTGACGAAGTTTTAAAGTTGATTAATCAATGTAATAAGAATATTTTAAGCCATAAACCTTTTTATAATGATGTTTCAGAGTCAGTAAATTCTTTTAACAAAAGATTTTAAAGCTACTACTTGTATTGTGAAGCCCGGTACGAATTCGAGTTCTTAAAAGAAAAGTTTTGATTTATTTATGGAAATGAATTAATTTTCATAAAACGATTCATTTATATGGAAACGATTATTTGTATAATTTGCACTAAGCATTGAAGAAGTAGACTTATCGCTATTTCAAAAGTTAAGAATAATCGTGAGGTATGACTTTGAGGTAACACCACCTTGACTTGTCCAATAGTATTGTTAACCAGAAATAGTACAAGTTTAAATTCGATGTGTGGTGATAAGTATAAAAGATATAATTTCCATATACGATCGTTTCATATCCTCGATAGTTGGTTTCCCGACTATGATTACCTCCGCTTAATTATTTTCGTCACTCTAAGACAATTTTTTTCTCCATTGAGCTTTGATATCCTTTGTTGGAAATGGCTAAAATCAAAGCGCAAGAGGGGCCAAGCTATGTGAAGTTGCTCCCATTAGGATACTTTCACATCTCGTCCAAGTTAGATTCAGTAGCGCTATTAGATGTGAAATATTCAAATACTTGATAAGGTTTAGCGGGGTTTGACTTGGAGGTTTCCGAGATATGCCATGGAGTAAATAAGCTTCTCAGAAATATATTACTAGATGTATACTTCAAAGGGGTGCGCCCTCCTAATCATTTATTGAATATCCCTTTTCTGTTTTGATTCCAACCTTCAAATTTATTTACATCAACAAGAGTCAACCACTCTTCGTAAAGCTTAATTATTTATCCATTCTTTACATTTGGATGTTGATTTATGTGGGAGTAAACCTGTTCGTATTCAGGGGCGTGGTATTACGTGTTTATATTTAATTTCACATCTATTGTTTAAAGTTTACTCATACCAGACATATCGTCTAACCTGAATTGTTTGTTTTCCCTAAACTCTCTAGTACTCATGTTATTTGAGTAGTCTAAGAGTAGGAGGTCTTTCTAGGCTCTTTTGAAGATGGCGTTCGAGCAAGAGGCTTTTATCTATTCAATTATATTTTCTAGTTTGTGTAAGTGTATTTTGTTTTAGCATTTATAAAGGTAGGATGTTATAACTGCCTAAGCTGATTTGTAGTACTTTTGTGTAACTCTGATGACTCTCTGTTAAGGAATAACCTGATGTACGATTGATTGTTATGTTTTATTTAGCATTTTCATTATGAGATTTTCTATTATGTTCTTTATTTCACCCCACGACGATTCATCTTTACGATGCTTAGGGAACGGCACCCGAACACCGAGGATGTGTTAGGTGTCGTTCCTAGGGGTCAAAAAGGTGGGTTTTCACAATTGGTATGAGAGCTTCGTGTGAGCGAACACCTTAGCATGATTTGGGGTACAGCTCATTAGAGATAGGGTGAGTCAAGCCCTAGAATGAGTTAATCTTGAGAGAGCGTTTCCTTTTCTCCCCTAAAAGTCTAGATCCTTTGTAGTAGTTTTTCTTTTATCATCGTTGACCCTAACTTTATATTCTAATAATACCTGTCACTTATCCAGGTTATTGAAAATGAGTAAAAGAAGAAGAAAAGGGAGGGGATCAGGAACCAGAATTGTTACAAATGGTAGATCTTCTAGACATAAGTCAGTTGTAGAGCCGGTAGCTGAAGGAGTGATGCAAATTCAATTGGCTCGGAAATTTATGACTTTATGCAAGAATTACACTGCTTGAGGTGAAAATCCTTACTATGAAACTGGAGATATTTAGGGAGTTCAGACATGGCTCCTCTCTTATAAAAGGATATTCAGGGATCTTCAGTTAGGAGATGTTAGAAAGAGATTGTTCGCATCACATCAGATTTAGAAATCAGCAAAATGGATTGATGGGATTCAATCACCATGAATACACCAGAAGAAGATTTCTCTTAGGTATGGCTTAATAGGTTTTTGAAGCTTAGTTTATCCCAGAGGCGGGAATGACTCAGTTGTCCATAAGTTTCATTGATTTAAAAAAAGATGGGATGACAGTGGTGCATTATGCGCATAGGTTTAATGCATTGTCCCGCTTCGAACCAAGATTGATTGATACGCCACTCAAAAAGAATGAAATGTTCGTGAAAGAAATGCAATAAGAATTCCATCGGGAAATGAACAATCATCTTAACGGTACCTTTACCAATATGATTGGTATGGCTTTGAGGTTCTAGGCTCTTGATACTAAGCAAGGAGTTCAGAAGGAAGTAGTGCCAGCAGTTGTGCCCAACCTTTATAAGTGATACCAATTGCTAGTAAGCCGTTTTCCAAGCGCAAAGAGAAGAAGAAGTGGCTGGGTAAGAAGTTTGGAGGTGGAGCTCCAGCACAGGACAAGCAATTAGACTTGGCTAAGATTCTTTGTTTTAAGTGCAACAAAATAGGCCACTTTACAAATAATTACCCAGAGACTAATCTACCGTTATGCTACAATTGTCACAAACATGGACATACAAAGAACCAATGCCATTTTCCAAAGAAGGGATCTCAAGGACAAGTTTTCACTATTAAGGAAATACTATCTACTTCTACGAACCCAAAAGGGAAGAAGGTGTTTTATCCATTTCTGATATTCCTATTAAAGTGTTATTTGACACCGGCGCATCCCATAGTTTTATCTCATATGATCTAATGAACCAGTTGAATCTTAAATATGTTATTATCCATAATTTCTTTTGCGTGTTGAACCCAATTGAGATCCGACCAATCTTAATACCATATTTTTGAATGTGCCTATTTCTTATTAAATTTGGCCTTTCTTTTCCAACTTGTTTGTTCTTGGGTTCATGGGATTTAGGGTATTATTAGGGATGGATTGGTTATCTAAGTTTAGAGCAATCGTAGATTGTGACCGAAGGATTATTAGAGTTTGTGATACTGAAAATATTGGGATAGGAATAAATTATGGAAGCCCAAAAAAATTAATGAGCAGTTTCCTTTATTCCCTCGAAGTACCCAAAGAGGGGATAAGGAATATACCAATTGTCTAGGACTTCAAGGATATTTTTGAAGAGTATGAGGTTTACCTCCTCTTTGGGAAGTAGAGTTCCACATTATTTGATTTCAAGAACTAGACCGACTGTTCAACCTCCTCGAAGGTTGGCTCCAAAGGAAAGTAGAGAATTAGAGAAGAAAATGTTAGATTCATTATAGAAGGGTTTGATCAGACATAGTGCATCAATTTGGGGTTCACTGAAAGTTTTTGTTACCAAGGCGGGTGGTTCTCTTAAGTTATATGTGGACTACCGAGAGTTAAATAAGAGGATTATCGAGAATAAGTATCATTTACATAGGATTGATGGCATGTTTGACCAGCTCTACGGAGCTTGGTTATTTTCTCAATTGTATCTTACCACTGGTTTTCACAAATTAAGGGTAGCAGAGAAGAGTGTACCCTTATAATATTTTCGAACCCCTGGTAGTTTTTACGAGTGGTTAGTTATGTCATTCGGATTGACTAACGCACCTGCCTTTCATGGATTTAAATTGTTTCGGGATTTTCTTAGCATGTTTATTCTCATCTTCATTAATGACATCGTCTTCATTAATGACATCCTTATTTATTCTAAAACAGAGGAAGAGCACAAGTGTCATCTTCATGCTATTCTAAGTACTTTAAGTCATGTTTTAAAGGTAAAGTTTTTGGAGTTCCATTTCTAGAAATTCGTAGTTAGATTTCTAAGGAACGCAATTTCGGCAGAAGGCATAATAGTGGATCCGGCTAAAATAGTTTAGGTACGAGATTAGAAGAAACCTAAAAATGCGATGAAGGTCAGGAGATTCTTGGGATTGGCAGGTTTTTATAGAAGGTTCATTACAAATTTCTTGAAGATTTCTTTTTATCTAACAAAGTTGATGAAGAAAGATACTAAGTTTGTTTGGACACCCAAATGCGATCAAGCATTTAACGAGTCAAAAGGAGAAATTAACAAGCGCACATGTCTTAACTATTCTAGATGGGAGTGAAGGATTAACAGTTTACATGGGTGCTTGAAGGACTGGAGGGGAACGGTTTTGATTCAGAATAGAAAAGTAATAGTGTATGCGAGTTGACTATTGAAACCACATGAATATAACTATGCTACGCATGATCTGGAGCTTTTGGAAGTTGTTTTTGCATTGAAGGTGTGAAGGCACTATCTTTTTGGTGCAAAGTTTGAGTTATATATGGATCATAAGTAATTAAAGTATCTCTTTACCCGAAATGACCTGAACTTGAGGAAAAAAAAGATGGCTGAAATTTCTCGCATCTTATGGCCTCGAGATTCTTTTTACTCCACGGAAAGCAAATATCGTTGCAGATATGTTGAGTAGGAATGTAGCGACGATTGCAAATTTGGAAGTTAAGCTAGCACTAACAGAGAGAATTGCATATTTCCAAGAAGAAGACCTTATTCTAGCTCGTCTTAAGAAGAATATTGAAGGGGAATTGTTACTAGTTTTCAGATAGATACATGAGGCATTTTAAGAACGAGTAGACGGATTTGTGTACCTAGTGTTAGTGGAATTAGAGAAGATGTACTGAGGGAGTGCCATCTGCTAAGGTTATCTATTCGCCCATGAGTAAATAAAAAGTTTTAGAATATGAAGAAGACCTTTTGGTGGAAAGGGATGAAGAGAGACATTTCGATTTTCGTAAGTTGATGTGCGAATTATCAATGGGTCAAGGGTGACCAACAAAAGACAGCTGGGTTAACCCAACCGTTGGGCATACCAAATTGAAAGTGGAAGCAACTATCCATGGACTTTATCGATGGTTTTCCTAGAATAAGAAGAGGTTATGAAGGCAGTTGGGTGATTGTAGATCGATTAACAAAGAACGCCCAATTTATTTCGATAAAGTCAACAAGAACTACAACTTCTTTAGTAGGAATTTATTTAAGCGAGATCGTTCGATTGCATGGCATTCCAGCAAGTATAGTCAGTGAACGAGATTCCATATTCACTAGTTGTTTTTGGGGATCATTGCAAACCGTTTCAGGGACAAAATTGAATTTGAGTATGGCATAGTATTCGCATACGGACAGATAAACATAAAGGGTTGGAGGATCTCTTGAGAGCATGCATTTTGGAGTTTGGAGGTTCTTGGGAAGATCATCTATATTTGGTAGAGTTCTCTTATAACACTAGTTGCTAAACTAGCATTGGCATGACGCCTTATGAAGTTGTATATGGACGTCCATATAAATAACCTTCATATTAGGTAATGATTGGAGACTGTTTAGTCCTTGGACGGGAGATAATTTGAGAAGTGTTAGAGAAAGTGGCTATGATCAAGGAAAGGATGAAAGAAGCCCAAGATCGCCAGAAAATTTATGCCGATCAATGGAGAAGGGACTTAGAATTTGCAGTTAGGGATTTAGTATTTATGAAATTTTACCGCATTAAATGAGTTGTAAGATTTAGGAAAATAGGAAAGCCACATCTAGATTCATTGGACCATTTAGAATCCTTGAGAGAATTGGATCGTTCGCCTATAAAGTAGAATTGCCTGAAAGATTGTCATAAGTTCATAATGTCTTTCGTGTATCTCATCTAAGAAAGCATCTTCGTGATCCATATTTGATTGTTGAGACATCTGTTTAGGAAGACCTGGAAATAGAACCGAATGCGACAGTAGTCCTACATTCAGTTCATATTGTAGATTGGGGTGAAAGGATATTAAGGAACGAGGTGGTGAAGTGTGTGAAGGTTTAGTGGAGGGATGACCCCACGATTGTACTTACGAGACTGAGGATCATATTAGAGAAACGTTCCTTGATGTAATGTCAGGTTATTTATTTGTTGTTTGAATGCATTATGTATGTTCTTTATGGAGTAGTTACTTTATATTGTTAAATGGATTTCTTGATATAATATATACCATTTGGATTATCTTTTTTGTATTAATTTCGAGACCGAAATTCTTCTAAGAGAGGAGAGTGTAATGACCCGTAAATTAATCGCTTCGTATTCGAATATTTAAATCATTTCAAAATATTTAAAGAGCTAATTTAAATAACCAAATAAACAAATTTCAAATATTAATTAATGATACTAAAATCATTTTCAAATTTTGTTTACCAAAATAATTAGTTCGAATAAAAATAGAAAATGTGATTGTTTCCAAAATTTTGATTTTCGGCATAAGAAAGTCAACGTAAACGTTGCATACATTTTTTACAACTCATATACACTTGCATACACATGCACATATATCAGATGATAAGCTAATCAATGTGTTAAAATTAATAATCAAGCTTAGTTTAAAATATAAAACTTTATTTCATATTAAATACACAAAATACATTAAATAACATTAGGAAATTAATTAAGAACCTTAACGGTAACCTGGACAAGTACTTAAGGCATGGTGAAGGAGGGGAGAAAGAAGGGTGCATGTGTACTAGGTGAGGTGGAGGGGGTATGACAATTGTGAACACACGACAACTTTATATTATTAAATGTTTAAGCTATTTATTCACCCCTTCATTCTTTTGCCTATAACTACTCTTCATCTCTACACATTTTTCACTTTATATATTCATTTCTTTCTTCATTTCTTTTCTCTTCATATACGTAAATACTTCCATGGCTTCCAATGGAAATTCCCAGCTAAAAAATGGTGAATACACTTGTAAATATAGAGTTAAACTCCTTACTTTACTTCCAAAAACCATTCTCTATTGAGTAAGACCCTATACTCCACTAAAATACCTAGGTCGAGCCTATTCCAAGCCTAGGCCGAGCCACCTTGTACCGCTCAGGCCCACACAAATTCATAAACCCAAGTTAAGGAAGTCTGCTTAGCGTTTAGTCAACTTCGGTTGAAGTTAGACATTATTTTAGTGGATTTTGCTGAGTAAAAATCTCTCCTTTCACAATCCAAGTTTGTAACTTTAAATGTAGTTCATTTATATCGTTAGTGAATGCTTGTTGGAAATATGTTGTGTTAGGGTGGTTGTTGGCTTGACTTATGCATTAAAAAGTTAACACTTTGGATGTTAGTCAGTAACTAAACAAGTTAGTAAGCTAAAGCTAAAATTTTGCAAGTGTTATTTCCTAATTGTTGTGTAAATATGCATACCATGTCTATATTCTTGCTCATATTTTATGTAATGACTCGACGGATGAAAAACGACACGAACTAGTTTGCCGAACTACCTGCATAGCAATAATCGCCATATCGGTACTTTCGAAAAATTCACATTTTATTGAAACCTTTTAGTTTTAAAATCGAGCTTGGGTTTTTTTTACAATTTAAATAATCTTTTGAAATAACAATGATTTCAAATTTGATTAATTATTTTATTAATGATTTTTAAATTTAATTAATTATTTATTTAAGAAGGATTAGGTTAACTAATTAACTTATTAAGGATGTATTTTAAATTTAGCTAATTACTTATTTAATGATGTTTTAAATTTAATTAATCATTTAATTTCATGATGCTTAAGGCTAATTAATCTTTTTATAATGATGGGTTGAGATTTACTAATTTATTAAATAATGATGTTTTTTAAAGGTTAATTAAATCCTTTTTAATTAATGACTTTAAAGGTTAATAAATTTATTTAACCTTAATTAATCTTTCCTTAAATAAAGTTTTAAATTAATTCATCACTTTTAAATAATGATATTTAATTATTATTTAATTAATTATATTATTAAGTAATTTAATTAATGATGTTTTAAAGGTGATTTACACTTTTAATTAAAGGTTATTGAAGTAAATTTGTAACAACCCGCATATTTATCGATTTTATATTTAAATATTTTATCGTTAGTCGAATTTTAGTCCGAAAAGATACTTTTTGCAAACAGCCGAATTAGGACTCGAGACCACCTCCATTGAGTTCAAAATGCCGTTTGCGACCTTTTTGAGTATAAACTTTGGTATATTTGGAGTTAGTCAAAAATTTGACCTTTTTCACTTTGGGTTTGAGTTTGGGTTCAGCCCACTAGCCAACTTATACTCAAAACTGAACCACTCTTCCCCATTCACCCTCACTTCTTCCTCTTTACAGTTCTAAGGCAATAATGGTGGGAGAGATTGGAAATTAAAACTCCAAAACCCTAGTTCCTCTTGCAACCTCAAATTCCTAGCTCCAAATTCAAGAGAACCCATTGGTAAGCATTCTCTTCTTCTTCTCCAACTTATTCTCTTACCAATTTCAGAAATTCCTAAACCTAATTTTGGGAATGTTCTTGTTTTGAGCATAGATTCAAGCTCATTTGGGTTGTGTTGAAGAGAGGTTGATTCTCCTTTGCTTCTAAGCTTCTTTTTCGATCGTTTAGGTTTAAAGGTGAGATTTTTATCTCACATCTTTGTTTATAATTATCTTCGATTGTTAGGTATGAATTCCTAACACTTACTCTTGTGCAATTGATTTTGGTTTGGATTGATTTGGTGTATATTCCAATTTTGGTATTTTGAAATCAAAATCAATGAAAATCCTTTTATGGATATTTAGACATGGATATTTGAGGCGTATCGACGAGTCGTTTAAGGCCGGGTTGTCACTTGGCGCAAATCCTTAGTCGTCATTTGCTCGTTCGATCGTTTCCGATATTCGTTTGGCCATTTTTGGTCGAGGTTCAGAAAATGCTCTGAATTACAGTTTCAGACGTATGAATCTGGAATTTCAGACGTCTGAATTGGTTCTATTTCAAACAGAAAGAAAATAGGCTAAAACATGCCTATTTCAGACGTCTGAAACACTTGATTCAGACGTCTGAATTGTGTTCTGGAAATCTTTATATTTTCAGATTCAGACGTCTGAACCACTTGTTTCAGACGTCTGAAACTGCAGTGTTTTGCCTGCTTGCCTATTTTGTTTACGAATTCCAATTTATCGACTTGTGTTGGTTCCCTTCTATTGTTATCATTTAATTAACGACTTTGATGACATTTTCTTGGGAATTTTTGAAAATATCCACTTTGATGGATTTAATATCGATTTCTTTGGATTTGATTCACGTCTTCGTATGTGAATTTTGATGATTGATTGTTTCTACAATCCTTTCGATGATTTGTCACTTTAAAAATATAAAGGTTTCTATACTAGTAGTAAATATCAAAACCCTTTTCATCAAAACGATTTCAACTCTATTTTCAATTACAAAGCTCGTTTCCTAAACCGTTTTCCAATCTACTAGTATATAAAAACATTTACCTCACTCGTATTAGAAATCTAATTAAACGACTTAGTAAAACAAGTGGTATGAAACTCTTGCGTACTTCGTTGGTTAATTCTTGGACTTGTTCGATTGAATCTCTTGTGACAATTTTCTAGTGGAGATCTACAATTTGTTCGCAAATATTTAAGTTAAGCTAGTGGTTATGGGACATGATGCTAAACTCATATATTTACTAGCTTATTGTAATTGACACTTCTTGATGATCAATGATGATCATTTTATGGTTTAGACTAGCAATTGTGCGATGTCTCTTTGTCTGCGAGGGAGACTAAGCCCCGCTTTGTGGAGTTTCGACTCAAATTGGTGGGGTAGCAACCCACGGTCTTCGGACCATTCATGTGCCAGGTCTTCGGACCATTCGTGTGTCAAATTAATGGCTAGTTACCATGAGATAGCTTCTCGTTCGTGTGTTACAACTGTTGGTGAGTTTTCATGCTCCCGTTCATGAGATAGGCCTCCCCCCTTTTTATTTTATGATTTCTGGATTTCGTGTGTTGAATTCTAGAATTTATGCTTCACCAATTTTAGTGATTTTCATTGATATGATTTATCAATTTTTGTGCATTGGTGAATTCGTGTGTCATTAACTTGTTATGAATACAAGTTTTGGGTATGATACTCTTTTTGGATCTTTGAGAAGATTCTTTGATATTGATTAATCGTTTGTTCATTATCATTTACATACTTATAGTAGTATGCCATTATGGATATTATACGTCTATGCCATATCTTTCGTTCTATATCATGTTATCTGATATTTATAGCTAGACTGATCCGTTTATTATTTTCTTATAAATAATAGTCGGGTCAGACCGAGATGTTGCAGGTGCTTCGACTTGACTTCTCTCCAGGGATCCATTACTCTGACCTTTTGCTTACTACTTAGATTAGTAGTTTTTGTTGTATACTCTTGAGATATTGACTCATTGATGTATTCTTTTGTATAGCACATGTTGCTACTATTTTGTGTTATTGTGGATCTCTCTGACCACTACTCTGATGTACACTTTTATGTGTAATATTCATATCTATTTCCTCCTTTGTGATATGAATTATCTGTGACTGATTTGTGTTATGTTTATTTCTGTATTTGTTTTCCGAAGACATTATAGCCACTGTGTAGTAGCTTTGAGTTTGTGTCGGTATGTCGGATTTCCTCTGGAAATATGCATGTTATATTATCTGACATATCGGTGCTCGCGCAAAACAATTACACAAATGGTCGCTCCTCAACAGCCTTATTCTCCGTGCTAGTTGACAGCATTACTCCGTGGTGTTCTTGGCTAGCGTGGGTATAGAGGTGGGGCGTCACAAAATTAATCAGCTTAGTTAACGAAGTTTTAAAGTTGATTAATCAGTGAAATATGAATATTTTAAATTGTTAAATTCTTTTTATAATGATGTTTTAAAGTTAGTAAACTCTTCTAACAAGGTGTTTTAAAGCTACTACTTGCAATGTGAAGCCAAATACGGATTCGAATTTTTAAAAGAAAAGGTTTGATTCATTTATGGAAATGAATTAATTTTCGTAAAGCAATTCACTTATATGAAAATAATTTATTTTTATAATTAGCACTAAACATCAAAGAAGTAGACTTGTCACCATTTCGAAAGTTAAGAATAATTGTGAAACATGACTTTGAGGTAACACTGCCTTGACTTGTCTGGTATTATTGTTAACCAAGAAATAGTACAAGTTTGAATTCGATGGGTGGTGGTAAGTATACAATACTTAATTTCCATATATGATCGTTTTATACCCTCGATAGTTGGTCTCCCGGCTATCGATTACCACCGCTTAATTATTTTCGTCACTCCAAGACGATTTGTTGCTCCATTGAGCTTTGATATCCTTTTTGGAAAATAACAAAAACCAAAGCGCGAGAGGGGGCCAAGCTATGTGGGGTTTCTCCCATTAGGATACTTTCACATCTCATCTACATTGGATTCAGTAGCGCTATTAGATGTGAAATATTGGGATACTCGGTAAGGTTTGGCGGGGTCGGACTTGGAGGTTTCCAAGAAGTGCCACGGAGTAGATGAGCTTCTCAAAAGTACATTACTCGAGGTACACTTCAATGGGGGAGCACCACCTAGTCATTTGTTGGAGATTTTCCTTTTCCGATTTGATTCTAACCTTCAAATTTATTTGCATCTGGAAGAGTCAACTACTCTTCGCCGAGCTTAATTATTTGTCCCTTCTTTACGTTTGGATGTGATTTATGTGGGAGTAAACTCATTTCATGTTCAGTGGCGTGCTCTCACGTGTTTATGTTTAATTTCACACCTATTGTTTAAAGGTTTACTCATACCAAACATATCGTCTGACTCAATTACCTAAACTCTCGAGTACTTATTTTATTTGAGTAGTCTGAGAGTAATAGATATTTGTGGGCTCATTTGAAGACAACAACCAAGCATGAGGCTTTTATCTACTTAGCTATCTATTTCCCTCTATTTTCTAGTTTGTGTAAGTGTATTTTTTTCAGCATTCATAAAGTCATATGTTATAACTGCCTAAACCGATTTGTAGTACTTTTGTGTAACTCTGATAATTCCCTGTTAAGGAGTAACCTGATGTACTAACGATTGTTATGTTTTTTTGGCAGCTTCGTTGTATGGTTTCCTATTCTGTTCTTTATTTTACACCATGATGATTCATCTTTCCAATGCTTGGGCAACGACACACGAATACCGAGGATGTGTTAAGTGTCGTTCCTAGGGGTTAGAAAGGTGGGCCATCACATAAATCTTGCCTTTGTTTAAAAACTGTTGACCAATCTGCTTTATCATTTTTAAGAGATGGATACGAAGCGTAATAAACTTATAGTGCTTGTTTGGCTAGTACTAAAGGATCATACTTATGGTAATGTGATGCATGTTTTATTTTAGTAAGATTTTGATCTTTGCACGTTGATTCCATAACTGTAACATTGCTGAACCAATAGCATCTAAATTAAAAAAAAAATCCTCAGGTCATATGAAATATGTCAATTCCAAAACCTGGGTTATCTTGCCTTAACAATCATTTATACGATTATTTGAATCATCGCTTCCTTTAACAAATGTATCGGCATTATTAGTTATTTTTTCAGCGCCACATTCTTTTATGTTGAATTTAAATCCATTGAAGAAGAATATTGTATATGTCTTGACATTTCTTTTTGGTCCCAATGCAAGATGTTTCAATCCTTCATCGACTACACAATTCGTGGATCATTAACATAATCTGAAAACCAATCAGCGAATTCTTTACTGAGATCGTTGCATGGATATTGTGATTCATAAGTACTGCGAATATTAATAAAAATATATGATGCATATATTCAAAATTACTATTTAATATTACCTAACAAATGAAGAAACTTCAGCATAATTAAGAAGAACGTATGTGTGCTACATGGTGATCCCTACTGTCTAACCGTAGTTCCATGCAGTTTCCAATAGGTCGGCCAAGTTGTCTAAAAATAGATAACATTCCTTCAGAAGAATCTTGTTCAACGCCTTCAGATTACACAGAAAAGTATCAAATGATACGTTTACAAGCTCATTGAAATAATGAGAGAAAAAATGAAGCTTCTTCTTCGATATATTATTTGCAAACCGAACATTCAACTCGTGCTTTTTGTAACTTTTTCTTCAGATGTTTTAAGTGCCTATTAAAAATTGTTTCAAATTAAATTATACTTATGTAGTTAAATTAATATTTAACATACTCAATATTATTACATCTCAAATAGATAGATCCATCCATATTGCATAGAACCTCGAAGACGTGCTTTAGATGGAAGATGAATATTTAAATGCTTCATTACATTAAAAAAACCTGAAGGAAATATTTTCTCCAGTTTGCAAATCAGTATAGGGATATCTACTTCGATTTTACATAAACGTCAACTTTTAACGTAGTCGAACAAAGCTTTTTATAAAACAAAATAAGTTCAGCTATAACTATATAAACTTTAATGGGTAATAGTTCTTTAAAAACGTCAGGTAATAAAAATTTCATCATTATGTGGCAATCATGACTTTTCATCCCACTTAATTTATTGTTTTCAAAGTCGACACATCTATGAAGATTAGAAGAAATTCCATCAGAAAATCTTAATCCTTTCACCCATTTTAACAAAAGTTTTACCTGGTTATTGTCTAACTCATAGCTTGTTTTGGGCTCTTTTGGTGTCGTTTGGCTTGAATGAAGCTCTGGACGCTTGCATAATTCTTTTACATCGCGTCTTGATCTCAAATCATCCTTAATCTTCTCCTTAACATTCAAAATTTTATTAGACACATTCTCAAACACACTTTCCACATTGTGCATCACATCATTATTATGATGAAGTAAGAGATCTTTCCAATAAGGTAACTCCCTAAATATACATTTTTTGCACCAATTATGAATCATCACTTCACTTGAAATTTAAATTTGTACCCTAATTTCATGTAACTTTGAATATTTCTTTACAGGATCATATATTTCTACACTCGATCAAATCGTTAGTGTTTGTCTAATTTTTGTTCTATTAGCTGCAAAGTTTTTTATCTCTTCTAAAATTATGATTAACATGGAGAAAACACTGATGACAATCCAACCATGAAAATTTCTTCCAATGCGGTTAAAAAATGCTTGTATTTCTTCCATGCAATAAGGATAAGCTAAACGACCAGCCGTACCCTAATATGGAAGCATTGCATATGTAGGAAAATCACTAATATTCCATAACAAAGAAGCGAACATACAAATTTTTTTATTTATAATGTTGTATATTTCAAATCTTTCATGCCATAGTATTTTCAACTCTTCAGTCAATGGTTGTAAATAAACACTGATTCCTTGTGTAGAATCATCAAGGCCAAGGATGACAAATTGTGATCATCAAGGCCAAGGCCAAGGAATATATATAGAGTTTTCAATACACATCCGCGGAGGTAAATTATAAGGTGTAACGACAATAGGCCAAGATAAATATTTAGAACCAAATTTAGAGAATGGTGAAAATCCATTAGTATATAAACCAAGTCTAACATTACGACTCTTTGCTGCAAAAGCGGAATAAGTCTTATCAAATATTTCTCCATCAGTTGGGTGTGTTAAGGTACCTTCTTCCGTATCTTCATCCTATATCTTCTTACCGGAGGTGCGGTTACAAAAGATGTATATAACCTCTGAAGTCTAGAAGTGATGGGTAAGTAATGCATTTGCTTATATGGAACTTTATTTTTCTTTTTTTCTTGATTTGTATCTTTCCTCATTATATATTCTACACTCCCTAAGATTGATGCCCTTTTTCAAAATAACATGCAACCATTTAAACATGTATCTATCTTCTTATACAGCAAACCGAAAGCAAACATAAGTTTTTTCACTTTATAATGATTTTCGCACATTAAATTATCGGGTGGCATATGTCTTTTTACAGCTTGTAGAACATTATAAATTTGGAATCTATAAAGTTGAATTTAAATTTCAAAGCAGTGTATTCTATAGTTACCAATAATTGGGTGCTTTTTTTACTGTCATCCCAAAGAGGTTTCTTAGCAGCATCCAATAAATCATAAATTATCCTTGCTCCGATAATTAATTTTTCTTCGACATTTACATCATCATTACTAATTTCAACCGTAGGTAACATTGATCATGTTGCATCTTCAACCATATCTTTTATAGGATTCACCATAACATTTTCATTAACCACCTCCTCCTCTGGCATTACAGGATTAGATGCAACAAGTTCTCCATGGTGATCCCATACAAAATAATCCGACACAAAACTGTTTTGACACAAATGGTCTCTAATCATATCCGGTTTTAAATGCTTCAAATGTTTGTAGTTACTACACGGGCAACGAATTTCTTCACCATTTCCATTATTACTTAAAGAGAATTCAATAAATATGCATACACCATTACAAAAATGCTTCTTTATTGAGCTTCTTATTTTCTTTCGTTGTTACATCCAATTCCTCCGGTCAACAAAATAATTGACTATTTTTTCCTATTTCAAGAATATGATTGAAATTCAAAAAAATATTGATCATTTTATGGATTGACATTTAATTTCTCAATTCATTTATACATTTTAATATTTTATTAATTATATAGTATGTTATCATTATACGCTAATTTTCTTATATTTTAATGTTTTATTAAATATATAATGTATTATTTTATGAAATGTTATATATTTTCAAATTTAATAAATTATGAATATAATATTTTTCACTTTATTACTTTCTATTTTGATGGTCGATCGTCCTACTACCCATCACAAACATGGTAATAAGTACATTTCATAAGTCATTTTATTTTAGACGATTCAACAAATTTTCGATAGCATTTTTTTCTTTGTTCCTTATATCGTACACAAACGTGTGTACACAAGGAACAGAAAGAAAGTGCTATTGAAATTTTATGAACCATTTAAGATGAAACGATTTACAAAATATAATTATAATATTATGTTTATAACATGTCCAATACAGGGGCAAATCCAACAAATATTGTATTAGATGAATATTGATGTTCGTTTTGTAATAGAAACGAACATCTATATAACGATCATTACAATACTTACCAGTAGGGCCAAAATTATTTATGGGATTTAAAAATATACACTAATTTGTTTATATTATCATTAATACTAATTCATTATTTAAATTTCTTAATAATTAAAATCTAATAAAACGTGCTTTTTTAACATATTTTAGCTAAAACTAATGTCAATTTATTACACAGTAATAAAAAATTAAATTTATACTCTAGTTTGTTTATATAATACCACATACACGTAAAGTAAATTTATATATAATTAAGGATACATAAACTAATAATGGGATCATGTAATTTTTTTTTTATATTTTAGATAACCCATATACTAATTAACACTAAATTATGTTACACTAGTACAAACATACACTAATCAACCAAAATTAGCCCTAATTATACATTAAACATTGGATTTAAACACTATTAACCCTAATCAACAATCTCAGTCAAACAATATATAAAATTATAACCAATCGATAGGCCATTATCAATAAATATATGAAAAAATTAATACTAATTTTATCACAATTAAGATTAAATAGTATAGGGGAAGAATATACCCGATTTTAGATGAATTGAAGGCATGAATGGTTGGATATTTCAAGTTGATGAAGAATTTGATGGATTGTGGCGACTTACAATGGTAAGGGAAAGATTTGATTCAATTTGGAAGTTTTGATTTTTTAATTAAGAGTTTAGAAAAAGATAAGTAGGAAGAAACGGGTTCGGCTGCAACTGTATCGTGATAATTTCGACGGTAGTCGACGGCTATAATTCGATAGCATTTGACAGCTGTTGAATATAATAATTTATCTTTTCTCCTGTTTAAAATAAATTTAGTTTAAATTAATTTATTATCAAAATTTAATTTTCTATAAAAAATTTAAAAAGTTTACAGTAACGCAGTTTTATTTCTAACTATTGGACAAGTCATTTTTATTCGTTATACAATAATTTTTAAATGATCTAAAATTAGCTGTGAATTTCAAATATATTGAATTTAAAAAATTCATACAAAATAAAATATTTAGTAAAATAATAGATTTATTGAATCTTATGTCCACCCTAGGTATTTTGGGCATACGTTCAAAATATAAAAGGAAAATAAACATGTACAAGGTATCGAACTTGATTTTTCAAAGTTACAGTCATTCATCGATATTCAAACATAAACATTTTGTTCAAAGGTCAAAGGATCTTCAAAGGAGACGAAATTTAAACCATATATACTATATTATGTATTTATCCAATTCGTATGGTTGGATTTAAAAAACATATAGAAAAAATTTAGACTTCAAACAGGTCATTTTAATGGAAGTTTTCCTGGTAATATATATCAAGTGTTATACAGCTCCATTAAAAATTATATATCTTGAGTCTAATTTTTTTTCTTTAGTTTTTTCGAACTCTAGCAGTATGGATTGGATAAATACATTATGAAATATATTTGACCTGAATTTCATCTCGTTTGAAGATCGTTTGGCCTTTGAACAAAAGGTTATTAGTTCGATTGTAGAAGAACGGCTATGAATTTGAGCATCAAGATTGTCACTCTAAATTTATTTACTTTTTCATATCATATTTTAAAAGTAGATCCAAAATATTTTGGATCAACATAAGATTCAAAAAAAATATTTTCTACAGAGTATTTTCTTTTATATGAATTTATAATGTTAGATACATTTAAAAATTCATAAATAATTATATAATGGTTAAAAAAATATTTAAATTTACAAAACAGTTACACATCATAAATTTCACCGAAGTTATATAACGGGCGGACTGCAAGTTTCATTGATTAATCGTTTGAGTTCGATTTTCAACAAAATTAATTATTGAATTACACAACAAAAGATTATCGACAACACTAATTTAATTAACCATAAGCCGTCATAAAATTGCAGAATTGAATAAAATATCTTCTTCAATTTTTAGTAATTAACGTAGTATTTTTTTAAAAAAGTTCAAACTTCTATAAATAGTAAGTTAAAATAATGTGATAAATTAAATTATTAAAATAAGTGGCCATCAAAAGCTATCGAAAATGATATAATGGAGTCGTCAGCGGCCGTCGGAAGGTTCCATCTAAATTCCTGTTGTTCCTTGTATTGTTGAACATAATCTATGTTATACTCTGATTACTGAGTTTGGTTTCAAGAGCGCACAAGCATTCTAATTATTTTGTGAAGATAGCAGTCCCGCTCTTTTTAATTTTCTAATATTTGTATCTTCCACATCCAACAAACCCCATCCTCCAAACCTAGATATTAACATCCCCTCTACAAGTTCCTTATCCAACGACAGCTCTCTTCTTCATGTCTCTTCCACCAATCGAAAAAGGTATAACCCCCATCAATTGAACATTCTCTATTTCTGTCATCTTTTACTCTCCTCCACCTATCCCCACCAACAACTTCACTTCGGAGTCAGCTCCAGAATGACTGACAATTGACTACGCCTCCCCTTTCTTGAAACACCCACACCCCTTAACATAACCTAAAAGGGCACGCCAAAGGATGTGGTGCATTATAGGTATAGCTAGAGCTTCCGAGAGACTAAGATTCACAATACAAACAAGTAAAAACAGCGGAAACATTTAAATAATAGCTTATCATTCAAAATTAAACATCATCTCAAAATAAGTCATAAAAACATAACACATCTCAAAAACTCAAAATATCTCATATATCATAAAACACATCTCAGTCTCATAAAATCAGAGTATAAAAGTAACAATGATAATAGTAATCCCTCTTACAAGTGCAAGTCCATCATATGCCGAATGAAAAAGATAAAGAGCTAAAGAATACATCTAAAATGAGAAAACTTTGAGAATGAATCTCCAAGCAACCTGAATCAACTCAATTCTAGTGGCCTATTGGGGGGAAAGGGTGAAAAAAGGAGTGGGTCAGACAATAAGTCTGGTGAGTGAAAGTAATTACTAGCATTTCTAAGCAAGATTACGATAATAGACTAAGCAATAGTTCTAGCTTGGAAGGAAAAAACAAAAAGATAAAACTGGGGTAAAATACTATTTCTGACTCTGTTTGACTATTTGCTTTAATTGTTTGATTGTTTACACTTGTCTTAAACTGTTGTGATCAAGCTGAAACCCTAATCCTATCTCAACTATTATCTTGATTAGGCTAAAATCCAGATTCAACCCTTTTGATCGGCCAATTCTATCTATGTTGTGCCATTGTGAGCTGATCCAATCTTGTTGGTCCCACGGAGTAGAAAATTATTTACTCTAGCTGATGTCGCACGATTGGTCATCGTCGGTAAACACTAACTGTTGTCCCCTATTTGACCCTTTATTTACCCAAATCAGCATATACCTGTCCGGCCTCACCTAACTGTTGTGAGATCATCAGTTCTAGTTCTAAAAGGGAATGTTGGGCAGCCTCATTTGGCTATTGTGAGACCATCAGTCCTAGACGTAAAAGGGAATACTGCCGGTACTGGTCCTAATAAATAATCTTCTAATTTTGCGTCCCTTGCCCAAATCCCTAGATTTGAGCCTCTATCTATTGGCCACTTATTTACCCTAATCAGCATAAGCGTGTCACGGCCTCACCTACTATTGCGAGACCATCAGTCCTAGATCTGAAAGGGAATGCTGCCGATACGTGCCCTACTTCTATATTTTCTTATTAACTTAATTTAAGATCTAAGTTTTAAAATAAGCCTCTTCTGTTATTTCTGCTACATTTTTTTATTAACTTAATCCAAGATCTAAGTTTTAAAATAAGCCTCTTTTGTTATTTCTACTATATTTTCTTATTAATTTAATCCAAGATCTCAGTTTTGAAATAAGCTTCTTCTTTTATTTTTGCTATATTTTCTTATTAAGTTAATCCAAGATCTAAGTTTTAAAACAAGCCTCTTCTATTTTCTATTTTTAGTTATAACTACTTGTTACAATTATGCTTGCAAATATCTTAAATCTGCCTATTTCAGTCCATCACTATTTTATTTTAGTTTTTCTTATTTTAATCTGATTTCTATAAATTTAGTGCTTTCCTATTTTAATCCATATTAGCTAATTCTTATCTTTTTAATTTATTCGCGTAAAATAGATGTGAATAACTACAGATAACTGAAAATTGCTGAATAAAAATAGACTGGAAAGAAATTCTTAAATTTACTTAAAAACTGATTGTAAATAAACTTACATAAAAACTATCTCAAAATTGTAGAAAAACTACAACTATTGAGAACACTATTATTTCAAATTGCTTAAAAATCTGTAATAATTACAAAATACTCACTTATGGTCCTTAGCTCTAATCATTGGCCTTCCTGGATCCACTTCTAGGACGTAGAATATTTTTATTAAAAAGATCTTCTCCCTAGAATTTTTTTCTATTTATGATTCAACCTCAGGCAATAAAACCAATTGAAAGTAAATCTGAATGAGAAAAATCTAGGTCTCCGGTCTTATTTATAGTCTGGCTTAGGGATCTCAGACCATCGGATTTGAAGATTAAATCTGGTGCAACCATGTCATAGGCTCACTAGGAACCATTAAATGCAAGAAAGAACGCACAGAATAGAACTGAAAATAAAAAATATAGTCTTTGGCTTGTATTTGGACGTTTTCACGTCCAAGAAATATGGTAGATCGACCCCACTTCATTGGGGGTCAACCTATAAGAGAAATCTGACAATGATAAGGGTCAAACCCCATGGGGACTTTTTTCGCTTTAGTATATTTAATTCTGAATTCTTGTTTCACTCGTAACTTCTCCATGCTAGCTCGGGTTTCGACAAGTTATATACGAAAGTTGATCAAAATACCACGAACCTAATGGTGCAACTCCCGTAGCATGATTTTGACAATTTCACAAACTTATTTTATTGTTTAATTAATTCATTAATTAATCATTATAGCTCAAATTTTGGGTTGTTACATTCTCCCCTCCTTAAAGGATTTCGTCCCCGAAATCTCCAAGGACAGAAGAATGAAATAAATATTTACATCCAAATTCTACAACCACATATTCAACCATCATCCATTACATCCATTGTCCTTAAGATTTCTAACGCAACCGATGTTATATGCAATAGTGTAGTGTCAATGTCCCTAACTAATAACAAAGATTAGGTGGTTTACTGATTCAATCGACCTCCTTTTATGCAATCATGTCCATGTCATATATCCAAATGAATGCAAATTTTCTAATGATAACTGATAGTTCTATATGCGTGCTACAATCATCATGCAAATGCAACAATCATACGATAATCACTCATTATAGCAACCATGGAAATTAAATGCAAGTGCACGCACATCCATATGCATGTGATTTAGTCACCCAGTTAAGCCGATCCCTAAGAGCTAATAGTGTCTAGTTTGTGTATGTGCATCCATTAGCATCCACTAGCAAACGCTTGCAACCACTAGCGTCCAACATACATAACATGTTCTAGTAGCATGTTTACATTCAGTCCTACCATCTATAGGTTAAATCCTAAAATCTATCCTCCCAAAATATGCAAAGGAAAGAACCTATTCAAAACTAAAGATGGAAATAGAAAATTCAAAACATATTATCGAAAAGATGCAGATAAGAGGTACATATTTTCTCCTCAGCCTCCCATGTAGCATCCTGAATACTATCTCCCCAATGAACCTTAACCAGTGGGGCTTTCTTATTTCTAAGCTTCTTAATATCATGTCCAACGATCTTAGTAGGAATGCGACGAACAGATGCCTTCCTCTCCACTTTAACTTCCTCTAGTTGGCTAGTTTCCACTACCTTTGCTGAATCATGTAAGCACTTTTTCAAGTGCGAAACATGAAAAACATCATGAACTCTTGTGAGCCTTTCCGGTAGCGTTATCTGATATCCCATCTTCCCTACCCTTTCCCCAATGCTGAACGGTTCTACGAATCTGGGAGTAAATTTTCCACTTGATCCAAACCTTACTACTTTCCTTAGCAGAGACACCTTAATGAAAACCAAATCTCCTTCCTCAAACTCAATATCCTTTCTCTGCTTATTTGCATAGCATTTCTGTCTATCTTGGACCGTCTTTATTCTTCTTCTAATCAAATCAATCTTTTTCGAAGTCTCTCTAACCATGTCGGGGCCAAGTAGTATTCTTTCTGTAGACTCTAACCAACATGAAGATGACTTGCAAGGTCTTCCATAAAGGGCTTCAAAAGAAGACATCCCAATGCTAGCCTAAAAACTATTGTTATATGTGAATTCCACTAAAGGAAGGTGCTCCTCCCAAGTTCCTCCAAAATCAAAAATGCACATCCTAGATAAATCCTCAAGAACTTTATTAACTCTCTCTAATTGGCCATCCGTTTGAGAGTGATAGGCCATACTCAATCTAAGCTATGTCCCTAAAGCCTCTTGCAAGCTCCTCCAAAACTCACTAGTAAAGATAGATTCTCTGTCGCTCACTATACTAGAGGAACTCCATGAAGTCGGACTATCTCATGAACATATATAGATGCCAAATAAGGTGTTGTCCTCTTACTCTTGACCGAAATGAAGTGGGAGCTCTTAGTCAAACGATCTACAATCACCCAAATACGGGTATTCCCCTTCCTAGGTTGGGGTAAACCATATATGAAGTGCATCGAAACATTACCCACCTTTCATTAGACATCCAATGGTTGAAGCAATCCATCAGGCCTCTGCTGTTCTGCCTTAACCCTTTGGCACACAAGAAACTTAGCCACAAACTTTGCTACATCCTTCTTCATGCCACCCCAATAAAATACTCTCTTCGTGTCCCTATACATCTTATCACCATCCGGATGAATAGTCATCTGAGAATCGTGTGCTTCTGCTTGAACTGCACTCATCAAATCACCAGTGTGGGGTACATAAAGTCTTTCATCTCTCCTTAGCCACCCTTTACTATCAATAGAATAGCGTTAGAGATGTCTAGAGACCTCTTCTTTACTAATCTTATCCAAAATATCCTCAAGCTCTGAATCTTCTTGTTTCCTTGAGCCTATCTGATCTATGGGGTAAGCTTAACCTCAAATGCTGAAATCTTAGCTAAATCTCTGATAAACTTCCTATAATAACCAGCCAAACCTAGGAAGCTTCTAATTTCGGTAGCGTACTTGGGGGCCTTACAATCCTGTACTGCTACTATCTTAGTAGGATCCACTACTAAGCTCTCTCTTGAGATTACATGCCCCAAGAAACACACCTTCTTATGCCAAAAGTGACACTTCGAGAACTTTTCTTTCAACTAATGAATACGAAGTGTACGAAGAACCTGCTCATGATGAACATCATGCTCTTCTATCAGAATGTCGTCCAAAAACACTACCATGAACTTATTTAGGACATCTCGAAAAACATGGCTCATCAGATCTATAAAATAGGCTGGGGTGTTTGTTAGCCAAAACGGCATAACCAACCGCTCAAATGATCCATAGGGTGTCCTAAATGTTGCCTTATCGATGTTATCGTCAACGACCCTAAGCTGATGAAATCCAATGGCTAAGTCAAGCTGAGAAAGTACTAAAGAGCCAACTAACTGATCGAAAAGATCATCTATCTTAGGAAGTGGGTAATAGTTCTTCTTTGTGAGCTTATTCAACTCTTTATGGTCTGTACAAAGTCAAAGGGAACCATCCACCTTTTTAGTGAAGATGACTGGCTCTCCCCACTCAGATGTGCTCCGTTTGAGGAAACCTTTCTCTAATAACTCGCCTATCTGCTTACTTAACTCCTTCCTCTCCTTAGAAGCCATATGTCTCACGGGCAATGCTACTGCCTTAGCATTGTCATTCAGACAGATCCTAAAATCGATCTCTCTCTTAGGGGTTAGTCCCCTAACCTCTTCAAAAACATCTGGGAGATCTCTAACGATTGGAAATGAATCTAATTATCCTAGTGATGAATCAATGGAATAAAAGAAGCTCAACA
Source organism: Allium cepa (assembly GCA_030765085.1). Classification (NCBI taxonomy): domain Eukaryota; kingdom Viridiplantae; phylum Streptophyta; class Magnoliopsida; order Asparagales; family Amaryllidaceae; genus Allium; species Allium cepa. The sequence goes on from CM060932.1 coordinate 175,910,523, forward strand.
TGACTGACGTCGAGAGTCCTTCCGCTACATGTCTCTAGCATAACAACTCTCCTCTCATAGTCCAATATCGCACCATAAGTGGATAACCAGTCCATCCCCAAAATCATTCCATATCCCGAAAATCCTAGTACATAGGCATCACAATCAAACTCTACGCCTAGTATAAAAATTTTCAAACCCCTACAAATCATGGGTAAATGTGTTGATCCTCCTATGGGGTTTGAAACAACTATAGGGTCTACTACTAGAGAAATATCTAAGTGCAAACAATCAACCAAGGAACTAGAAATAAAAGAATGCAATGCTCTGGAGTTAAAAAGAGTCCGAATAGGAAAATCCAAAATGCCGATCAAACCTTCTACGGAGACTTTCCTACCTCGATCCGGTCAACTACTAGAAGGTGTTGCATCCAAAGCCTGTACTTGCGACGTAGGTGTGCCTGCTCTCTGCCTCGTCCTCTGAGGACAAGCTCTACTAAGTTGCCCATGCTAGCCACAATTGTAACACCTCCCCTTCATCGTGTCCTTTTTACCTTCCTTTGTGAAATGTCCAACCAATTCACAACTATGACATTTCTCGCCTTTCTTGATCTGTCCCTTTTGAGGTCCTCCTCCTTTCTTCTTGTCCTTGTCCTTCTTATTCTTCCACTACTGCTTCTTAGAGTTTTCTAATTCAAGAACCTCTTTAACCTCTTATTTCTTAGCTACATCTGATATGAGAGCCATCTCCACAAGTGACTCATACGTCGCTCCCATAGGTAATTGTATCAATGCCAACCCTTGGAGGGGCTAGTTCAAACCCTTAGCAAACTTGTTGGCCTTCTTATGCGGTGTATTAACAAGCTCAATTCCAAGCCATGATAACTCGTTAAAATAATTTATATACCCTTTCACCGAAAGACTCCCTTGCTTCAGACTAATGAACTTCTCCAACTGCATGCTTTCCTTGGCTTGTGACAAGAACTTTCTCTCAAACTTTTCTCAAAATCCAAACCAACCAATGTCTCTACCCTCCATCTCTATAATCTCCCACTAGTAAGAAGCCTCTCCCTTCAGCTGCCAAGATGCAAGCTGAACTCTCTGCCAGTCTTCCTATCCTAAAAGCCCGAATATCTGGTCGTTATTACTCAACCAAGCTCAGACCTCTATGAAATCCTCCATGCCAGAAAATGTCTTGCCTCCTAAACTAGCGAAGTCCTTACATAACATAGAAAAATTAGTTGTTGCAGGTAGATTAACGGGATCTCCACCCACCGATGGTGCATGAGGCGCTTGCCCTTGCACCTATGGTGCTATAGCTTGGAGGTATCTACGGAACCAGGTAACGACTTGGACACCCTCTGGATGATTCGGGGCATCTTCCATACTATGCAAAGAAAAGAAAATTTAGAATCGAAAGAAGGACTTTGAGGGGATTTTTATAAAAAATCTTTTATACTTGAAAACTATTTCTTTAATAAGAGTTTCTTTCTAAAAAATAATTTTAGTTTGAAGATATGTTACCTTTGAAAAATACTTTATTTTTAAAACAAGTTTTTAGGAATCCTATAAACTTAGGCTCTGATACCAAGTGAAACACCCGATCCCTTAGCATACCTAAAAAGGCATACAAAAGGATGTGGTGCGTTATAAGTATAGCTAAAGCTTTATAGAGACTAAGATTCACAAACAAATAAATAAAAACAGTGGAAACATTTAAATAATAACTTATCATTCAAAATTAAATTTCATCTCAAAATAAGTCATAAAAACATAACATATTTCAAAAACTCAAAATATCTCATGTCTCATGAAATTACATAATAAAATCAGAGTATAAAAGTAATAGTAATAATAGTAATCCCTCTCATATGTGCAAGTCCATCATAAGCCAAATGAAAATGATGAAGAGTAGAAGAATACATCTGAAATGAGAAAACTCCGGGAATGAATCTTCAAGCAACCTGAAAGTCTGGTGAGTGAAAGTAATTACTAGCATTTCTAAGCAAGATAACAATAATAGACTAAGCAATACATCTAGCTTGGAAGGAAAATACAAAAAGCATAAAACTGGGGTAAAATACTATTTCTGACTTTGTTTGACTGTTTGCTTTGATTTTTCGCACTTGTCTTAAACTGTTGTGATTAGGCTGAAACACTAATCCTATCTCAACTGTTATCTTGATAGGCTGAAATCCTAATTCTACCCTTTTGATCAGCTTATTCTATCTCTATTGTGCCACTATGAGATGATCCAATCCTGTTGGTCCCATAGAAAATGACATCTCTTTAGCGCTTAGGATGCAGTAGCGAATTATTGGCCCTACTCGATGCCGCATGCTCGGTCATCGATGGTACACACTAATTGTCGTCCATATTTGATCCTTTATTTACCCTAATCAGCATAAGTGTGTCCAGCCTCACCTAACTGTTGTGAGACCATCAGTCCAAGTCCTGAAAGGGAATGTGGCCCAGCCTCACTTACCTGTTGTGAGACCATCAGTCCTAGACCTGAAAGGGAATGCTGTCGGTATTGGTCCTAAAAAATAATCTTCTAGTTTTGCGCCCCTTGCCCAAATCCCCAGATTTGAGCCTCTATCTATTGGCTACTTATTTACCTTAATCAGCATAAGCGTGTCCCAGCCTCACATACTATTGTAAGACCATCAATCCTAGATCTGAAAGAGAATGCTGCCGGTATGGGCCCTACTTCTATGTTTGCTTGTTAACTTAATTCAAAATCATAGTTTTAAAATAAGCCTCTTCTGTTATTTTTTCTATAATTGCTTATTAACATAATCCAAGATCTAAGTTTTAAAATAAGTCTCTTTTGTTATTTCTGCTATATTTTCTTATTAACTTAATCCAAGATCTAAGTTTTAAAATAAGTCTCTTCTGTTATTTCTACTATATTTACTTATTAACTTAATCCAAGATCTATGTTTTTTAATAAGCCTCTTTTGTTTTCTCTTTTTAATTATAACCACTTGTTATAATTATGCTTGCAAATATCTTAAATTTTCCAATTTCAGTCCATCTCTATTTTGTTTCAGTTTTTCTTATTTTACATCTAATTTCTGTAAATTTAGTGTTTTTCTATTTTAATCCATATTAGCGAGTTCTTCTCTTTTTAATTTATTCGCGTAAAAAGGGATTAATTCTCTATAAAAAGAAACTTACATTTACAGGCTAAATTCCAACTCAAAATAGATGTAAATAACTGTAAATAACTGAAAATAGCTGAATAAAATAGCCGAATAAAAATAGACTGGAAAGAAATTGTGAAATCTACTCAAAAAATGACCGTTAGTAAACTTGCATAAAAACTGTCTCAAAATTGTAAAAAAAACTTCAACTCTTGAGAACCTATTATTTTTAATTGCTTAAAAATCTAAAATAATTACAAAATACTCACTTGTGGTCCTTAGCTCTAATCCTTGGCCTTCTTGGATCCACTTCTAGGGCGTAGAATATTTTTGTTAAAAAGATCTTCTCCCTAGAAAATTTTTCTATTGAGGGTTCAGCCTCAGGCAATGAACCCAATTAAGAGAAAATTTGAATGAGAAAAATTGATAGTTCTAGGGACTTATTTGTAGTGTGGCTTAGGGATCTCAGCCGTTGGATTTGAAGATTAAATCTGGTGCAACCACGTCATAGGCTCACCAGGAACCGTCGGATGCAAGCATGAACACAAAGGATTAGACTGAAAATAAAAAACATAATCTTCGGCTTGTACCTGAACGTTTTCACGTCCAGGAAATATGGCGGGTCGACCCAAATTCGTTGGGGGTCGACCTATAGGTCGACCTTACAATGATAAGGGTCGACCCCTATGGGGCCTTTTTTCGCTTTAGTTTATTTAATTCTAAATTCATGTTTCGCTCGTAACTTATCCATACTAGCTTGGATTTCGACAAGTTATATATGAAAATTGATCAAAAAATCGTCATGGGCCCAATGGTGCAACTCTTGTAGCTTGATTCTAACAATTTGACAAACTTATTTTATTGTTTAATTAATTCGTTAATTAATCATTATAGCTCAAATTTTGGATTGTTACATTCACTTTTCGTTCATCAAATTATGCATCAGGTACATTGCAAATTTCCCCATACAATCTATTCTTTTTTCATATTTTAATATTTTTTGACTGCGTTTGTCATGTCCTAGATGGGTACTCTATCGATAAGGAATTAGAATCCGTGTTGGTTGCGTATGAAGGCTTCTATAATTTATAACAGGTAATTGTTTGATTTAGATATCGTTTGCTAATTTATTAAGGTATTTGGCTTCTTATTTCATTTTATTTTCCCTTTTTTGAAATTGTCTAATAGATCTAAAGCTAAAGGTACGCAAAAGTGTTAGAAAACTGTTATTAGAAACTGCAATCGTTTCATTTACTTTTTACGTTATACAGTTTCTAATCTTAATATGACCCTATTAATTAGGTCATAAATAGAACGTTTCATTTACCTTTAACGTTATGCAGTTTCTAATCTTAATGTGACCCGATTAATTAAGTCATAAATAGACCGTTCTATAATTAGAACATTAGGTCTGTGATTATTCTTAAGCGTTGAATTGGTATATGATGGACGTACCAGATTTAGAGTTAAATGTTATATAAAGGATTGAGTCCTCTCTCTCCTGAGATAGATGTACTCTTCTCCATCAAGAAATATATAAAGAAATAGGGTTAGAGAGAGAAACCGAATTCTGAGAAGAAGAGTAATTATTAGAAGTCCGAAGAAGAAGATGACAGCCATTACATCTTCCGCTGTTAATCAAGGTATGTCATCTTAAACAAAACAAAAATCATTTTAAGCTTTGTTTGTAAAATATTTGGTATTGGTGATCCTTGGGATATTACTTGAATTATTCATCATTAATCATGAAAGATCGAACAGTAAAGAATTTCTGACAAAAAGTCTATCACTTTGTAGAGTTTTGGTTTGGGATGTAACTCATTTGCTGCTTCTTAACTCATATTTTTGCATAACTAATTTGTTGCGCCTATTATATGTTTACTTTTGATTTTATGTCATAGATTACAATTTATAAAATCGAAAAAGGATGATTCCTCCTTTTTTTTATTCACTTGGTATGTTCTATTAGGTTATTATGATTATTTTTGACCTATTTTGTTTTTCCACTTTTTTAGCTAGATAATCCTTCTATGCAAAAAAGAAGGATTTTTGCATGATAAATCTATGTGTACACATTAATTTGTCCTGATTTTTATGTTTCATTTTAAATGAGAATGGATTTGGCCATGAAATATTTGATTTTTAAATGATTAGTTCTCCTAGCTAGATTGCCCAAAAAATTAGTTAATGATTTTTAAGGAGAGTGCACCATTCAATACGTTACCAATATTTCAATTGTTGATTTGGACAGGTTCAAATGTTGAAACCTTATAATGAATTAATCATTATTTGGAAAATGATGGTTTAGTGGTGCTTTAGGTATTTTCATTTCTTTAAATATTTTTTATCTATCAGAGTATAATTTATTTATCCGAAGTTCTCCTTAATTATAATCATTTAGATCTGAATTTTTCTTCCAAAATATGAATTAGTTCTTTGGTTATATCAGGGAATTAAATTCATGATTGAACTTATTTTCCAATATGAATTTAATTACTCATGACCATAGTGTGATTATTATCATTTTGGTGTTGTTGACTACTGATATTGAATTAGGGAACAACTTATTATGTCATGTTGATACCTATCGTGGTTTAATATATTTTCTTCCTAAAGACATTATTTGTTAAATTTGCATTTAATTAATTTCTTCTTATTTTTAGAAATTTTTTTTGGGTTTATCATGGAAACAAAGTTAAGTGAGATAAGCAAAAAGTATTTAATTATTTTTAATTAAGGGCATTTTAATTTGCAAGTTGTTATAATATATGTATATTATGAAGTGAATATGCTTGTACATTGTTTTATTTAGTCCCACATCGTGGGATAAGTTCAGTACTTACCTCTGAAGCCCTTATGTAATGTAGGCCATGTAATGTAAATATATATCTATTCTCAGAAGTGAATAATATATCTTTTGTCTCTCTCTCCAATGACTTCTATTTTTCTTTATTCTATAACACGTTATCAGCACGATGTTTTATTTTTAAGGTTTTCTTTATGCATTTAAGATCTATTTCTTTTCTCTTGGGATCTAATTTTATTTCATAGATCAAATTTCGTTTTGTAAGCATTTGTTTTGATCTCATTTCTTTTTCCTGGATCTCATTTTGTATATCTTATAATGTTGATCTAATTATGTGAATCTAATATTATTTATTTATATAGATCTAACTTTGTAGACTTCATTTTTCAGATCTCATTTGTAGAATTATTAAATTGATTTTATTTTTAGATGTTATTATGTTGATCTCAATATGATCTAATTTTTCTGATCTAATTCTATTATAGATCTAATTTTATAGATCTATAACATTTTATATTTTATATACTGTTGCTTTTCTTTTCGATCCACAGCCTTGATATGGTATAATGATTGATTTTATGTCTCATTGATCTTTCATTATTTTTAATTGATATTCTTTGTTATGAAGGATTTTATATAAAAATTTCTACCAAATTAATGCTGATTATCAAATATCTACATGAAATAGTTTTGATATTTGTAGCATGTATAATTATATGTATTATTACTGATTTGATAATACAAAGAGGTTTGAGTTGCAGGAGAAGCAAGCAGATTAATTTCCAATGACTCCAGTAATGGGAATCGAATCGATGGTACTTATATTTTTGACTTGTTCCATTTTTCATTCGTCGATGTATAAAAAACACGTTTCCTTTTAATGGAAACACGCACTTTTGCTCTTACTATGAGATTTCCGGTTTCATTCACGCATTGAGTAAAACAAAGTTCCCTGATGTTCATATTTTCATTTAGAAATAATTTAGAATTTATATGATTATATCTGTTGTTTTTTTTAGGAATTAACCATGTTCAGATGAGGTATTCCATTATGTTCAGCTTACAAAGTTCTATTAAATTGATTCTTCATTCTTTATAAAAGCTGTGCATATATTATGGACATTATATTCCATTTCTAGCATTTGATTGGAATTATATGGCTAATGGTAATAATTACCATACCATCTTGTTCTATTTGATACTTGACATTCATTGAAGTAAAAAAAAATGGTTAGTCCACTATTTGATCAATGAAATTAAGCAACACAAGAAACAAAATTTCATCAGGTTTTTATTTTATTGTATGGCACAAGTCATGTCATTTTTTTTTCTTAATCATATGTTTCAGGGCACATACTCACGTCATTCATATTAGTGAGTATTGAAATTGATTCCATGGAAATATATATTTTTATTCAACAATTTTTTTTTTGCTGCCAAATTTTCTATACTTGGTTAACTTGACTTGCATATTACACAGATTTAACTGAAAAAGATCAACATTTACCTATGGAACTCCCTGAAGGAGCGTTATGACTACCAAAATATGGTCACACTTTTAAACGCTAGCCATGAGTGGTTGAACTTGAAGTTTTAAGTCTTTAAATCTACTAGGAAATACAACTCCTCTATATTAAAATTACTTCTAAACTAAAATTATGTGAAAGGATTGTCTAGTAATACTAACCTGAAGTTAGATCATTTCTTCGAAGATGAAGAAAACTTCATTGATGATGAAAATCTAAGTACAGTAATAAATGATATGGTCAAATTGATCGATAATAGCAGCCTGAAGTCTGCTATGTGGATTTTATTTTATTTCAGTTTAATAAATCAGTTTGAAGTTGGTAAAACCCAAGTTTTGATAATCTTTGGATGTGTTTGCCAAACTATATATTTGAAGAAGTACATTTTAATATTCTCCAGAAGAGATAATCCATATGACATACTCTTGAAGAGATGTTTTATGATTTTTATATTTCAAAATACAAACATCCTAGAAGAGATGTTGTAGAATTATGTCAATTATGTAGAAAAAGATATTGATTATTGATGACATCCCAAAAACAATGCATATAAAGTATCTTTAGAAGTGATATGTACCACTCTAGAAGTGGTGTTTATGAAATATCCCCAAAAGTGATATTATATCATCGTATAGCACTACAAAAGAATTGCCTATAAAATATTGTCAAATGTGATAATAAATTATCCAAAATTCAATCGTCTATTGTCATGGACCCGTAGCTCCATTAGACAAATAGTGATATGTAGCCTTTTACTTTTCAGAACTTACGATGAATCAAATATTATATGCACAACTATTCTTGAAGAAATATCTTTAGATATGCTCCTGAAGAGATAATCTATATGTCGCATCATAATTTTCACTAAAGCTATATAAATACGGTCTTGAACAAATCGGTATGTGCAACCATTATAATTTCTTATTTTTATAACATTTCAAGGGGCCAGAAGATACTCTTATTTATGTTGTAAATATATCTATTTTATTGAACTCTCTAGAGGAGATGTTTATATATAATTATAAGTTAGTATATATTTTCTAATAAACAATCATAATTAATGTTCAATAGTAATATTAGAGATATAATCAAGGAATAATGATATAATTTTTTTTTAGTAATAACAATAATTTATTCAAAAAAAAAAGAATAATGATATTGTATACCAATGTTACACTCCAGAAGTAGTGGTTTTATCTCTTGCATCTTACTTTCAGTTGGTGAATCTAATTTTGTCACTGTATTTAAAGTTTGATATGCCATTTTAAAAGCAATTACAACAAAAATCTCCAGCATGGATATTTTATGCTACTGTAAAAGTAGTAATTATGTAATATGTATAAAATAAACAGTGTATATTGATATGGCATTCAAATAGTGCATATATATATATATATAAGAGAAAGTTCACTCCAGAAGTGGTGATACTAATATATCTCTAGAAGAGATTTATAAATTTGAAAATGATAACATATCTCTAGAAGAGATTTATTTATATATTTGGTAATTTTATTAAACCAAATAAGTGTACATAAATTTGATTATAAAGGATCCTAATTTAGCTTAGATTAGATCCTAAAAGTTTGAGAGCTAAGAGGAAATCTGTATCTGTAACATTCCAAGTATCTAGAAGATACTACTATTATTTTTGCTGTAATTTTTTTTACAGAACACTCAATAGAGATGTGTAGAAATGTCTATATGCAATTAAAAATTACTCCTTGATAAGTAATCATAATTAGTGTTCAAAACTGATATTTGACATTTAATTGAGGAATAAAACTTAACAACTTGAAGTTGTGTGTATATTTTGTTCGAACCAGAAGTTCGATATGGTTTCAAACCAAATGTTTTGAACATTATCATGCGGTTTTGACAGGTTTGCATTGACATTGATTTATAAATAGAAATTAATAGTTTTGATCCTTGCAATAGTTTGTTCCAAAAATCACTAATTCAAATGAGAAAGAATACGAAAATTTTACAATATACATGTGATACGTGGATGCACGTATACATCCATATATGTAAATATTTAGCAAACAACTTGAAGTTTGTTATAAGCTATTATTTAGTGATTAGGCATAGATATTATTTAGTGATTTAAAATTCAATCAACATAAATGTTGAATGACCTGAAGTCATGTATGTATTCAAATGATCTACACAATAAGTGAATTCCTCCAATAGCTTAGATCAATGAATGAGAACAAACTCTAATAATAAATATCAATTGAATGCATCTTATCAATGAATAAAAGAATTATCCTCCTATTATTAATATGTATGGTGTATTTGCTAGTAGCAATATCATAATGGATCAAAATGAGACTCCAAATATGATTATTATTTAATGTGACAATGTTTGTGAACATTGAGGGGGAGGATAAAGGGATACAAGCTCATTTTGATCATCAATGTTAAATATTTGTTAAAATATATAATGATGCAAAATATTAAGTAACTTGAATAAATTATCAGTAATATCCCTAGTAGACTTTCTCCAATATAGATGTGAATCCCTGAAGGATCAAAATTTGTAAACCACATTTGAAATATGGTTCAAAATTCAGTTCAAAATATTTTTGGAGTAAGTAATAAAGATGCCAAATAAAGGAGGTGAGTGTTCTTGAAGAAACACTTAAGGATGCTCTGAAAGAGATCCATGACATGATTCTCAAATAACCCTAGAAGTGGGTTAGGTACCTAAAACATGATAATTAAAGAAATCTCAATAAATCATGTCTAGAACTGACAAGAAATAATCAACAATGATAAATTTATAAATAATAAAGCGCTTATGTTTATAAATGGATTAAAGATCCTGGATTAGAGAAAAACATGATTGGCCTATCATGAAATTCTCCTTAATAAGAAATTTGAACTTGTAGTCCGCAAAGTACCAAAAGTAGTTGAAATGCTTAATATACCCCGAAGGTATAAATATGGTTTAAAATCATATTAAATAATGAAAGTATACAAATTCCTGAAGAATATAAATAACTTTCATTGTTATAAAGAATGCAAAGAACAAGGAGAGTAAATTTCAACCTACTTTTAAGTATTGTTGTAATGATAATCTTGATATAATTCATGATGAGTAAATTACTTCCTATTTTTAAGTATCATTGTAATGAAACTCTTAATATCCATTGAAGTGATAGTTGCGATATTTGTATACTTATTAAAGTATACAAATTTCTGAAAAATATATATAACTTTTGTAGTTATAAAGAATGAAAAAGACATGAAGTGTAGATTACAAATTTCTTCTAAATATTGTTGTAATGAAAATCTTGATACATCAAAATGAGTAGATTACTTCCTGCTTTCTAGTAATGTTGTAATGAAATTTTTAATATTCATGAAAGATGTATAGTTGCAATGCGCAAAACTAATTTGAAGCAAAAAAATAATAATAATGAAAGCACATGAAGTGTGTTTCATAAAAGTAGCATACAAATTCATAAAATGCAAACCATATTTGGAAGAAACAATCTTAGAAAATTTGATTGTATCGAAGGAAACTATTAATAAATTGTATTATTAATGAGATACATATTTATAGATCCAGAAGTATCTATAACCAATTTGAGTTGCCGAAAGACTAATATGAATTCAGAGGAAAATTTTAAATCAGAGGGAGCATCCATAAGTATTTTATAATGCACTCTTTTTCCTTAACTAAGATTTTTCCCACTGAGTTTTTATTAGTAAGGTTTTAACGAGGCATTATCTTGATCCAGAAGTATCAACTCCCTGTAACATTTGAAATAAGCTATAATGTACTCTTTTTCCTTATTTAAGATTTTTCCCATTGGGTTTTTCTTATTAAGGTTTTAATGAGGCATTATCTTGATCTAGAAGAATCAAACATCTTTTCAAGAAATAACATCTCAAATATGTTATTTAAGTTAAATTATATTTTTATCCTTGACTAAGGTTTTTCCGATCGGGTTTTCCTTTGTAAGGTTTTTACTGAAGTATTAAATTGATCCATAAGTATCAAACTCTATCTGATGCAGTAAATTATTGAAATATACATACTATATTGTACTCTTTTTCCTTCACTAAGATTTTTTCCATAGGGTTTTACTTAGTAAGGTTTTAATGAGGCATTAGTTTGATCCAGAAGTATCAAGCTTTATTTAAAGAAATAAGAAAATAAAATATGTCATTGTACTCTTTTTCCTTCACTAAGATTTTTCCCATTGGGTTTTTCATAGTAAGGTTTTAATGAGGCATTATTTTGATCCTGAAGTATCAAACTCTTATAAGAAATATCATTTTTAGTATGATATTTATGATTTCACAAGTTGCACTCTTTTCCTCGTTCAAGGCTTTTTCCCACTGGGTTTTTCTAATAGAGGTTTTTAATGAGGCAAATCTATATCGATTGAATCGATAAATGCAAGCAAGATAATAATGAGGGGGAGCAATCATCATACACGTTTCGAAATGGAAATTTCCAAATTATCCGAGCGTTCAAGATTTTAAAGACGCACATTCAAGGAGGAGTGTTATAATATATGTATATTATGAAGTGAATATGCTTGTACATTGTTTTGTTTAGTCTCACATCGTGGCATAAGTTCAGTCCTTACCTCTGAAGCCCTTATATAAAGTAGGCCATGTAATGTAAATATATATCTATTCTCAGAAGTGAATAATATATCTTTTGTCTCTCTCACTACAAGTGGAAACGTATTTTCCGACGGCCAAAATCCGTCGACGGCCGTCGGAAGCCATCGGCAGCCGTCGAAAAAGGCTGCGTCGGGGAGCAGTATTTCCGACGGCTTCCGACGGAGGCTGCCGAACGCGTTTCCGACGGCTCTCGACAATTTCCGACGGCTTCCGACGCCCGTCGGAAGCCGTCGGTAGCCGTCGGAAATGTGTAGCTGCAGGCCGCCGGAAATTGTCGGAAGCCGTCGAAAATTTTGACATGTAGGCCGTCGGAAATCTGCTGTTTTTTTTTATATTTGCTGCAAATAGAGCCTTCCAACCACATTTCTCTTCCAAACACTACGATATCAATACCGCACAATCCAATAAACAATAATCCAATCAAATATCCAAACCTGGACTACAAAATATTCAATAAACACACAAATGGATAAAATTAGAATAAAAATAAAATACAAAATATACATACCATTCCAACATTAACAATAATCCTAACAATAACTGTTCTACCATGTTGTTAATACACAAATTCATCAATATTCTCATGCATATCCTCATACAACTACAGAACCAAGTGTATCATACATAATTATACAAATCAACAATTTCCTGCACCATCTACCAAATCATTCTAAACTAAAACAAAACATACCTGAACAAACAAACGAACAAGCAAGCAAGGAATGAATCAATCTCCTCCAGATCCAGAGCCAGCCGAGGAAGGGAACCGGCCACCAAACCGCTGCATGTACTCTAACAACTGTGCGGTCTGCAAGGCCTGTTGGCGGTTCTGCTCCTCCAGTTGGGACACTCTAGTCCGCAATTCTTCTATACCTGCTAAATCGCTCTGAGGTCTACTCCGCCGTCCCCTACTCTGACTACTGGACTGCAATAATTGAAAAATAAATAAAATCCAATTTTATTGCTTTGAAAAGGTAAAAATATCATATTTTCAATATTTTAAGAAAAAGTAAATTATTTACCGCTAAATTGCCAAATCCGTATCGTCGACCACGCTCTACTGGACTCATAACGGACTCAAAAATAACGTCCTCCTCATCGGTCGTCAGCTGCTCTCTACCTGTATCAGCAAGGAGTTTCTGGCGCTGCTCCATAAACATCTCCTTCATTAACAAATTAATAATATCATATCTTATTTCATCATAATTTAACAATTAAAACAATTACTAATACTGAATAACATGAAATATGCTTACATGGCTTTTGCTGGATTTATCGTCCTGCCATGTGTACGAAACAGTCCCGTCTGGATTAACATGCTCGACAGCATGCGTACGGGTGAACACGTCCATATAGCTGACAGGACCATGTGCCTCGGCTTCCTGAAGTTGATTGTTACATACAATTACTATACGTTTAAAATCATATAGCATAAACTATTTGCATTTATTATTCAGTAAATTTACCAACTCCTGTCGATACTGCTGAAACGACTTCTATCCTCCGTGATGAGTGACGGGATTCTTATTTCTATTTGCAGAGTTTCTATCCGACTCTTCCTGTACATTAAAAATTTGATACATTATTTTTCAATCACGTCAAATTAATAATTCAAAAAAAATTAGTATACTTGCCTTCGCCTCGTCCGTCTCCCAGTAGCTCAACCAAGCTTGCCACACACTGTCTCCGATCCACCGTGGTTTCTTACCAGATTTCTTAATCTCAGATATCGTGTCCCTGTAGTTCTTGCGCATCTTCTTCATCTAGTATGCTCGTGCCATCATCAAATCGTCTGTCTGGATGTCTATCTCAGCCTGTATTAAAAAAAAGATTACACTTTAAACGATAAACAATAGAAAAACGACAAAAAAGAATTAAAAACAGAAAAATTATACATACTAGGACATCCTGCCATATGCACTCTATGATGTGAGGAGGGATGGTATCCCACCTCGGTCAGCACGCACTCATCCTACTGTGATAAGATGCTCTAGAGACGTCCAACACAACCATAGAGGGAAGTAGGTCAAACCCCCTGTTTTTAAGTACGATATAGATAAGTACGTACGTATATCATAGAAAAAATAAGATGCTGAATAAAATTTAATTCTTACCCATCTGCTCTACGGACTAACGATACAACTGCCCGCTGTGGCTCTTGCGATGGGCCACTGCCATCGCCTCCTGAGGATCGGGAAGAGCTCCTACCTCTATACGACATAATGATAAACCTGTGACATATACACATCATTATATAAGAAATTAAAAACATGATAATGAAATATATTTCATATGAAAATGACATCAACGGTATAAATTGCTTAATTAATGACTGAAATGGATATAGAAATGGAAGTGTGTTATACCTGATTCATAATGGGTGTACTCTTCTAACGATAAGTAGAGTTCATTGCATTTTTAATAAAAATTGCTAAATAAATGACAAATGGAAATAACATAAAACATGCAAACAATAGTAAACGGATTTGGTTTCATAGTTACATCAATTTCATAATACATCAAGAATTCAACATAGTTACATCAATTGCAAAGAAACATATTCAGATTTTTATCAGTCATCATCGTCTTCTGATTCAGATTCGGTCTCGTTTTCGATGATATTTTCCTCTGCACTATCAAACGCTTGTACCCAAACATTTGATTCATCGATCAAGGGAACAAAATCTGTATGATCGTCTGTAATTATTATTTCGTTATTTTGCTCAAGATCTGCTTGATAAGCTTGTTCGTCCGGAATATTCTTCCCATCGAATGTGAATTTGGCCTTTTTTTTTAAAACTGCAAACCAATCTTCTTTATCTCTTTTTAGAGACGGATAAGGAGCGTAATAAACTTGCAATGCTTGTTTGGCTAGTACAAAAGGATCATACTTGTGATAGTGCGATGTATGCTTTATTTTGATAAGATTATAATCCTTGTGCACATTAATTCCAGAACCTGGAACATTGCTAAACCAATTGCATCTAAATAGAAACACCTCCTCCACGGGTCGTGAGAAATATGTCAGTTACAAATTTGTGTCAGAACGCCATAAAAGTCATTTAAATGATTTTCTGGATCGTCACTACCTTTAACAAATACACCAGTATTATTTGTTAATTTTTCTGCACAGTATTCTTTGGTGTTAAATTTATATCCATTGACGAAATATATTGCATATGTCTTGACCACTCTTTTTGGTCTCATCGCAAGATGTTTCAACCCTTCGTCAACAACACTATTTCTCGGCTCATAAACGTAATTTGAAAACCAACCGAAAAATTCTTTACTGAGATCTCCGTTCGGATGTTCACGTTCATAAACACTGTTTATATAAACAAATTATTACATTAGGTTATACACGCGCATGCATTATAGAAAAGAATAAAACACAAATTATTATTTCAGATTACCTAACAAACGGTGCAACCTCGGCATAATTTAGAAGAATATAAGTGTGTGCTACATGAAGATCTCTATCGTCTAGCCATATTTCTACACATTTTCCAGAAGGCCGACCATGTTGTCTAAAAATAGATAACATTGCTTGAGAGGACTCTTGTTCGTCGCCTTCATCATTACGAGGAACACTTTGAAATGAAATATTCACATGGTCACTGAAATAGTGAGAGAAAAAGAACGAAGCTTCTTCTTCGATGTAAGATTTACATATCGAACCTTCAACCCGTGCTTTTTGCCTCACTTTTTTCTTCAGGTGATTCAAATATCTATGCGAAATTAATTTATATTAACTTCATCTTTCAAATGCAATTATTACGTTATAACATATTACATACCTCTCATACGGATACATTCATCCATATTGGACAGAACCTCGAAGTCGTGCTTTAGATGGGAGATGAACAGGTAAATGTTCCATCACATTAAAAAAACCTGGCGGAAATATTTTCTCTAATTTGCAAAGCAATATAGGAATGTCCACTTCAAGTTTACGTAAACGTTGCACTTTTAAAGTAGTCGAACAAAGCTCTTTGTAAAACATACTAAGCTCCGTTACTACTTTTCAGACTTTTAACGGCAGTAGTTCTTTGAACATTACGGGAAATAAATTTTCCATCATTATGTGACAGTCGTGACTTTTCATTCCGCTCAATCTATCATTTTTAAAGTCAACACATCTACGAAGATTTGATGATATCCCATCAGAAAATCTTAACCCTTCCATCCATTTTAACACAGCTTTAACCTGATTATTATCTAATTCATAACAAGCTTTGGGTTTTTACTGTCATTTGGTTTCATATGAAGCTCATGATGTTTGCATAATTCTTCTATATCACGTCTTGATTTCAAATCATCCTTCGTCTTCCCTTTCACATTCAAAATTGTGTTAAAAACATTATCCAATACATTTTTCTCATTGTGCATCACATCTATGTTATGGCGAAGCAGAAGATGTTTTCAATACGGCAACTCCCAAAAAATAGTTTGTTTACACCAGTTATGAACAACTGATTTGCCTTCAATTTCTGTCTGCTCGCCAGTTTCATATATCTTTGGATAGTCCTTAACAAGTTCATATATGTCTTCGCTTGACCATATCGTCGGTGGTTGTCTGGTTTCTACTCTATTAGCTAAAAAGTTTTTCTTGTCTCCTCTGAAGGGATGATTTACATGGAGAAAATATCGATAACAGTCAAACCATGAAATTTTCTTACCATGAGGTAAAGAAAACGCTCGTGTTTCATCCATGCAATATGGACATGCTAGACAACCGGCAGTACTCCATCCCGAAAGCATTGCATAGGCAGGAAAATCACTTATAGTCCACAACAAAGAAGCAAACATACGAAAATTTTTCTTCTTGGACACATCGTATGTTTCTACTCCTTCGTTCCACGGTATTTTTAACTCCTCAATCAACGGTTGTAAATATACATCGACTCCTTGTGTCGGATCGTCGAGGCCAGGAACGACAACAGTAAGAAACATATATTGCGTTTTCATGCACATCCATGAAGGTAAATTATAAGGTGTGACGATAATGGGCCATGATGAATATTTAGAACCAAATTGAGAAAAAGGAGAAAAACCGTCCGTACATAATCTTAATCTAACATTTCGACTCTCCGCTGCAAAATTTGGATACGTTTTATCGAAATGCTTTCATGCTTCTCCATCGTCCGGATGTGTCAACGTACCCTCTTCCTCCGTTCTCACGCTATGCCATCTCATATTAGACGCAGTTACAGAAGATGCATATAATCTTTGAAGTCTTGGAGTTATGAGTAAGTAGTGCATACGCTTGTACGGAACTTCCTTCCCCTTCTTTTTTCTTGGTTTGTATCTCTCTTAGTTACAAATTTTACAATTTCTAAGGTTTGCGTCTTCTTTCCAAAACAACATGCATCCTTTTAAACATGTATCTATTTTCTGATACGGTAAACCAGAAGCCGACATAAGTTTTTTAACTTTGTAGTGATTTTCACGCATTAGATTATCGGGCGGCATATGTCTTTTTGCAGATTGTACAACAGCCGTAAACCCAGCTTCAGTGATGTTGTATTTTGACTTCATCGCAATGTATTCTGCGATTACTGACAGCTGAGTGCCACTTTTACAACCATCCCAAATAGGTTTCTTAGCTGCGTCTAGTAAATTATAAATTTTTTTAGCTTCAATATGTGGTTCTTCAACATTTCCATCATCGTCGTCAACTTCAACCATAGGAAACATTGATCGTGCTGCATTTTCGACCATATTTTCTATACGGGTCATTGAAACTATTTCGTTAATGACACTTTCAGACTCTACAGAAGTATTTGCTACAACTTCTCCATGTCGATCCCAAACATAATATTCGGGTGCGAAAGCGTGTTGGCACAAATGAACTTTCACAATATCTGGTAACAAATACTTCAAATGTCTACACATACTACACGGACAACAAATTTCTGGATCGTTTCCGTTATTACTTAAAGCGAATTCAACAAACATGTTTATACTATTAGAAAAATCTTCTTTTTATTGAGCCCCTCAGTCATTTTCTTTGGTACATCCATCTCCTCCGATCAACAAAATAATCAATCATTTTTCCTATTTAACAAAATGAGAAGTTCAAAATTTAATATTTATTTTGAAGAATACAAATTCGAAAAAGATTATTTTCATGGTCGTATAATATTTTGAATTTAAAGAACAACTTCACAAATTTAAAAATATTTTCAAATATGGAACATTTTATTTTTTAACGTAACGATTTAAAAATATATATAATTTTTTTTCATTGGTCAAACATCCTACTTCCCATTACAAACACAGTAAGCATTTACATTTCGTATATTACTTCGTCTCAAACGATTCAACAAAATTTCGGCAGCATTTCCTTTTTGTTCCATGCATTGTACACAAATGCGTGTACGCAGGAAATAAAAAAGAAAAGTTAGGCCGAAATTTTATGAACCGTTTGAGACGAAGTAGTATACAAAATGTAAATTTTTACTGTGTTCATAACTTGTCCAATACAGGGACAAATCCGACAAACATTGTACCAGATGAATATAAATGGTCGTTTCTCGAAAAAAACGACTATTTATATAACGATCATGCACAACACTCGTCAGACGGGGCCAAAAACTCTCTAAGGGACATTTGTCAGTTACATGCGCGCATTTTACGAAAAAATACAGTTTTACTCACTGTTCACATTTACAAAAATATATATTAATTTAACACATTTATTCGACGTATTACGCATCAACTTAAGGCTCATTCGACGTATTTTTTTGTTGCATAAATCATTACGTGCACAATATAATATTTCTACCTCGTACATTCATTTTATCTTAATTCAACTAACACAATACAATGATAGCACCGCTACACACATATACAATCAATATAAATTATACATGTTTTTCGCAATTTCACGATAACAGATTAAATAGGAATACCATGGAATGCTAGAAACTATTATAACACTATTGTAAACAATTGCAATCAACAATTACCCCTAATTTATCAAATTATGCAAATCTAGAATTAGGATAAAAACTGAATTTTTGGCTAAAATAAGAGATTATACATGTACTAGAGAGCAGTAGAAGTTAATTGCACAGCCGGGAAGAACTTGAAATCACGAAATTGTTGATTGGAGGGTTGGGGAAGTGAATTGGGGGAAGTAAACCTAATTTTTTTCGTATGAAAATGGAGAAGAAGAAGGCTCGGATGGAGCCAGATATTCGCGAATTTCCGACAGCTTCCGACGGCCGCCGACGGCCCGTCGGAAGCCGTCGGAAATAAGCCGTCGGGAGCCGTCGCCCTGCCTTGCCGATTTTTGAGCTTTTTCTAGTAGTGTCTCTCCAATGACTTCTATTTTTCTTTATTCTATAACACAAATATCAATTATGTAACGAATTATTAAGGCAAATAATTTTTGTCGGGTTGAATTCTTAAGTAGTGATTATTTTAGAGCTAGATTTCTTTTATAAAAGCACTAGTATGATGAATGAAGTGTTATACCAGTATTTCATAAAATGTTTAATGCAAAATAATAAAAAAATGTTTATGAAAACATCATAATCACTATAAGATAATACGGCTATTCCAACGACTCTTAGCTGTTGGCGGCCGTTGGAATAAATCTCACGTTTTCCAACGCTTTCCAACGGATCCAACGGACCATTTCCAACGGTATTTCCAACGGCCGCTAACGGCTTGAAGCCGTTGGAATCCGTTAGAAACCGTTACAATAAAATGGCCAACAAGCCGTAGGAAGCCGTTGGAAATACTGGGTTTATTTTGCTGTATAACAGCAAACCTATTTACCTTCCACCATTTCCAATCCATTCAATTTCCATTCCATTTCCAATCAATTCTACATATACATATATATATATATATATATATATATATATATATATCAATACAAACAACACACATAAATCAATAAAGCACCAATATAAACAAACCAAACCGATCAAACATCACAAAATATACCATCAACGTACATACCATCAACAAATGTCCATAAACCATGTACATACCATCAAAATATTTCTCACCCACTCCGTACCAATATATACAACATCACCATCAACATCAAAACATCTCCAAGTCAAGATATACATTGTTCAAACACAAATACTCAAAAACATACCTCCTCAAGGATCCTCGTCGCCTCCAGAAGCACCAAACGACGAAGAAAGGGTACCATGATTCTGCAAATACTGCGCAAGCTTTTGATCCAACTGCTCCACCTGGATGGCTCGTAGACGATTCTCCTCCCGTAGCTGCTCAACCATAGCTCTAAGCTCCTTGATTTCTTCTTTGTCTCGGTCTGTTTGAGCTTGTCGAGCCTATCGAGCCTGCAAATAAAATTAATAGCAAAAGGGTTGTCTCGGCATATAAAATATTATAACATTATATATCTAAACGCTGATTTTTTGTACATATGTAAAAGGATTAATTACCGTTAGGTTCCCGAAGCCAAAACGTTTAATCCGTCGCGCCGGATGCATAACAGCGGTAAAAATGTTATCATGCTCCTCCTGTGTCAGCGCATCACGACCAGACTGCTCAAGCGCATAAGTCTGTGCCTCCTGCAACCTCGACTATAATGAAAAAATAATAATTTCAATTGAAAAATAGTAGCATGTAATTATTTTGCATAGCTAGAAATTAATAAACTTATCGGTGTAAGTATTAGAAATTAAAAAATACATACATATGCCTCGGTCGCCCTATCTTGATTACCCCACTGATATATGATATTGTCAGCCTCATCTACTTGCCTAGACACGTGGGTGTGAGCAAACACGTCCACTAAGCCAACAGAGCCTCCACGAGCTCGTTCCTGCAATTGATAATTTGGATAATTTAACTGTACATAACTAATTACTGAACTGATCAATATACAAATGTGATAATAGATAAATTTACCAAATCTTCGCGGTGACGCTGGAAAGATTTGGAGCCTCCACGGTGTGATACAGGATTCCTGCTCCTGTTTGCCGAGTTCCTAGCTGACTCCTCCTGCAAATTTACAATGATTAATTATTTATTAAACAGTAAAAAATTGCTGAGATTTATTGTAGATTTACCTTGAACTCCTCAGATTTCCACCAATCAACCCATTTCTCCCATGCAGTCGCGCTCATCCACTTGGGCTTCTTTCATACTTTTTTAATCTCCGACATGCAACCCTTTAAACATGTATCTATTTTTTGATATGCCAAACCGAAAGATGACATAAGTTTTTTCACTTCATAATAATTTTCGCACATTAAATTATCGGATGGCATATGACGTTTAGCAGCTTACACAACAGCCGTGAATCCAGCTTCTGTAAGGTTGTATTTTGATTTCATTGCAATGTATTCTGCAGTTACCGATAATTGAGAGCCGCTTAAACATCCATTCCAAAGGGGTTTTTTAGCATGATCCAATAAATCATATATTTTTTTAGCTCCAACATTTGGTTCCTCTTCGATGTTAACATCGTCGTTATCAATTACAACGGTAGAAAACATTGATCGTGCTGCATCTTCGACCATATGTTCTATGAGATTCGTACTACCTTCTTCGCTGATGACCTCCACCGACTGTTCTTGATTATTAGGGGCTGCAATTTCTCCATGACGATCCCACAGCAAATAATTGGGTACGAAACCGAATTGGCGCAAATGAACCTTAGCCATATTCGGTTCTAAATAGTTCAACAATTTGCATCTACTACACGGACAACGAATTTCTTCATCGTTTGCAATATTACTTATAGCAAATTCGATGAACACTTGTACCCCTTTTAGAAAATGTTCGCTTATTGCGCCACTAGTTTCCCTTCTTTGATACATCCAGCTCCGATCATTAAAGTAATTGACCATGTTTCCCTACTAGAAAACCTATGATAGAGTAAAAATGTTATAAATCATTCATTTTATATTTTGTAGGAAATTTTCCAACGGCTTCCAACGGCCGCAAACTGCTAATTTCACAAACTTTATTTTAAATAAGCAACTATTGTTTCATTGCCACTTATGTGTCTTTCTTTGATGGTCGGTCATTCTACTTCCCATTACAAACACGATAGTAATTATATTCCGTAAATCATATTATTTTAAGCGATTCACAAAATTTCGGCAGCATTTCCCCCGTGTTCCATGTATCGTACACAAATGCGTGTACACAAGGAACGTAAAGGAAATGCCGTCGAAATTTTGTGAACCGTTTAAAGTGATATGATTGACGGAATATAATTACTTTATAGTGTTTGTAACTTGTCCAATACTGGAACAAATCCGACAAATGATGTATCAGATGAATAGAGTTTTCCGTTTTGTGAAAAAAATGAATATCCCTAAAACGACCATATACAACACTTGTCAAACGGGGCCGAATAATATCTAAGGATTTAAATATTTGTTTATATTAAATATTAATATATAATTCTTTTAATTAATATTGGTTTATATTTTACCGTTTTATTACATAAGTACTAAATTCATTTTATACACAAAATTGGTACACAAAATTCATTTTTTACAAATTCACGTGTTCCTACAAATACAAAAATCGTATTCGCACAAATTCAATATCCGTTCTAACGGATCCCAAATGCAATAAACTCTATCACACACATATACGTTCAATACTTACCAAATCAACATATATAAACTATTAAAATATCCTAAATTACAAAATCGGTAATAACTTGCTTATTATGGGATAATAACTAAAATTAGGGGATAATATAATGTTATATGCATACACTAACAAGTAGGAATCAATCAACATTCGAATTAAACCCTAAATGAAAAAAAACCTAAATATTAGCTTTAGGAAAATTATCGATTTGAAGAGCTAGAAGGGTGAAGATGGGCCGGAGTAGCTTCCAGATGGCGTCGGAGGTTGTTGGGTTGGTGTTTGGGCCGGCAGCTGAAGATTGAAGATGGTGGAATTGCGGTAAGATTTGGTGGGAAAGAAGAATAATGAGCTGAGATCGGTCTCTGGAAAATATGCGGAAAATTTTCCAACGGCTTCCAACGGCCGCAAACGGCTAATTTTCAGACGGCTTCGAACGGCTTCCAACGGCTACGTTGGAAAAGGGGCGTTGGAATATACTGTTTTTCTAGTAGTGAATATACTGTATCTTATACATTAAACATTTGAGGTAGCATACAATTGTACGATGTTTTTGGCAATTTTAAAACTATTATATCTAGACGGTGCTCCGAATCACTTTTCTTCTCAAGATATTATTTGAAAAAAATATCACTATGTTGATTTCATTTATCAACTTTTGAAAGTTTCCCTTCTATTGAAGAATTCTATGAAGTCACTTCGAATAGCTTTGTTTCAAATTGGTCTAAGTGTATATAATCAAGAATATGATTCTCTTTATATAAAACATTTTTTCAATACGTACAGTGGATGAGAATATAGTAAAACAGTTGAATGAATGTTTATTAGTTTAATGAAATAATATTAATTCTAACTTATCAACTTTTACTGAACCATCATATCTCAAATGAAATATGTTGCTTAATGTGAAATTCTCATCATTTCAATCTTTTCCATCAATATTCAACTCAGTCATACGTGGACGATTTGATTCAACCATGAAGCAGGAGCGTTCAATAAAAAATTACAGCTACCTATAAGTAAGATTGTCGTACACAATCAAATATTTACAAACATCGTGACATATGGTATGGTTTTTTAACTTTTAGGTCTTATTTGGAAGTTAAAAAAACAAATTTGTCATGTGAGCGTACATGTGTATTGGTAATATCAATTCCCATTTTTTACAACTTTAAGGCACACAATGTTAAAACATCATAGGAGAGACCTATTTCTATTTTTCACATACTAAGCATACTTTTGTATAATCATAATGTAGAAGTAATTTTGTTAAGTTCGTGCACTAATCTTAAGCTACTTTTAGGTCTACATATAAGCTTCGTTGGCCATAGAACATCCACAAAGATGAAGGTTAGTTAGTTTGTTCAAATTGATTATCATAACTTTGCGTTATTACCTGAATTCATTAATATCCTATTTGTTGAATGATACTACGTTGAATGATTAATATGTAAGTATAATATCTATAGTTGTTTTACACCCACTTCAAAATGGCTTGACATGCATTTCAAATGTGCATCATATAGGTTCTAATGGAAACTTTTGGTAACAAGGTCAACTGCCTTGCAGTTGCTATATAAGATAAAGGTATTTTGAGTGTTTTCTTACCATTATATATTTTCAAATATCACAGATCTGCAATATGAAGTGATGTAAAATAGATAGGAATTGAGGTTCATGAATAAAAGTATATGCGAATTATATATGGTAGGGTTTACTATAGAAAAAATGGGTTAAATTGCAAGTTAGACAAATGATCGATATTTTAATAATATATGTTTATTATTGTGCAACGATCTAGATGTTAGAGCTACATGATTTTTGTATCATTTAGTTATCTTTTCAATGTGAGACATACCTTTTGAGATATAAGTAAGCAGTTTACTAAATACATATGCGTCAATTTTTTTGCTAACTTCTTTCATCAATATACCAAATTCTTGGTTTTATTGTGTGTGTGTTCCCCACTTTAGTTCATAGCACATCATTTATTGTTGCGTTGACCAAGTTATGGTTTAGAAATAGAAGAGTTATATGGTTGGATTGAATACGTTAAATGATATTAATATATCTCATATGTTTTTAGTATGCCCGGTCCAACCGGTCAGGTTGCCCTAGTCCGAACTTAAAAAAATTGCTCTAAAAAATTGCAGTTTTTCATATTCGAACTTTGGTTGCTTGATTTAAATGACAATATCCTAACCACCTCACTACATTATCAATTAGTTTTATTATTACATAACTCGTTTTTATCTAAATAAATAACTGAACTCATCACCGCCGCCACATCGTTGCCCCCGTCGGGTCGGTTGTCCTAAACGGCTGTCTTGCTCGCCTTGCCTTTGGGCCGGCCTGGTTTTTGGTTCTTATGACTCTTACCTATAGTCTAACCAAAGAGCTACTTATGAATTTTCTTTTCATATTTTGATGCTGAAAATGATACAGAAATTCACAATAAATGGTACATCATCATTGTGGTGTTATTGAGCTAAGATGAATCGATCATACATGTTGCATCTATGAATATGGTAATTTTTATTTTATTTGCTCGCTTATTTTACAAATCAAGGTCAATCCATGTGTAGGTCACTTTATTTTCCTAAGTAAAAAAGATTGATTTCTCTAATGAAATATTCATCACGGTCTGTGTTCAATTTCGGAGTAGAAATCATTTGAGATACCAAAATATAATCTTAAGATTTAAAGAGGGAATCAGAATATAATAAATACTAAACTGGTGTTGCGTTTATGCGAGCTTTTAATGAAATGTCCAGTATTAAAATGTAATATTATTGCTCCATGAATTCCATGCAACATCATTATCATAAGATCCGTAAGTATAATATCTACACAATACCAATAAAATTCATTCTATCTTCCTTCGTTCTCCTTCCTTTGCTCCACTGCCTTTTATTTTTGTCCCATGCGCCATGCCTCTACTCTGCGGACTATTTTTCGCACTTTTGCTCCTATTTTTGTTCTTTGTTTATACTTTGGCTGCTTTCTGTCTGGCATCCAATAAGTAGATTCGCCTTCTTTTGATATTTTTGTGGTCGATCCACCTAACTACTATTCAATCCAAAAAATTTCCCTCTTCTAATCTCTCATTTTTAAGAGGAAAGACCCATAATGCCTATTAAAACCACTAATTTCCTAAAACTCATAGACAATTTATCCAAAAAAAAATGGTTTTGAGTTTACATTTTCTACTCAACTTTTTTGTTAACTTGTATTTTTTTATCGCTTCGCCTCTAAGCTAAATCAAAATCTTTTTTTGTTCGATGACCTTTACTTGCAATTCTTCATTTGAAATTCGGCTAAGTTTATCATATATGTTTCTTGCTCTAAATTATTTAATTGTTTATAACTGAAGAAGGTTTTCATGCAAAAACCAATCAATGTCGTATTGATTATCATTACATACGATTCAGCTGTATTCTTCCTTGACGTAGTTTCTTAATTTCCTTTTAATTTGGATTTGAATTTTTCACTTAAGTAAATATTACACAAGTAATTTTTTTCATTGTGATCTCATGTGTGATTCATGTATCCCACTCTGAATTTTTCCTGTTATATGCAAATGGTTTTACTGCAAAAAGCTGACTACTGTAGCCTTTTTTCCAAATTCATATGATTTAATTGAATTCTTGCTTGTGCTTTTAAGGTGTTTTATTTGAATTGATTGAGGTAAGTTCTTGGTTTCTTTCTGAATATGATTCAAAAATTGTTTCTTTGTAATATAAATCACATAAGGTAGTTTGTTGAATCAAGATCATGACACTGATGAATAAACATGCAAATTACTTGGATCTACCTTTTTTGCTTTAGTCTTTCATTTAGTTGAATAATTAAATACTATATTTTGATTCTTATAGAATTAATTGTTTTTTCAACAATTTGTGTTGGAATAAATGAATAAAATTAAGGATTATTGTTATACACATAAATGGACTCATATTGATTTATTGTTTGTTATAATATAAGGTAATTTACTAATCATAATTTTTTCAAATTTACTTTAAATTTTATGACGATGTATCAACTAATGTGTACATTATAAGCTTTTAGGGCGTTATAATATTTTTTAGCATATTTGCAATATTGTATTTTCCTCCAAACTAAAACCGCTTAGAGTGTGCTTTTAAACTATATGAATGTGTTTTAGTATTTTTTTTCTTTTGAATTTTGTGCATAAACATATTTGGTTTATGAATGATATATTATATTATTA
Source organism: Allium cepa (assembly GCA_030765085.1). NCBI lineage: Eukaryota > Viridiplantae > Streptophyta > Magnoliopsida > Asparagales > Amaryllidaceae > Allium > Allium cepa. Next base: position 175,937,456 of record CM060932.1, read on the forward strand.
TTTGATGGGATTTCGATTGGAATATTTTCTATAAAAAATTATTAAAAAATCCTCATATTCATTAATAATCCATGATGTGAATGCAATAAATAATTTCATTACAATTCAAATTGAAAAATGTTTTGCATGGATTTTGGTATTTTTGGACAATAACGTCAAACATGTCTTAATCATAAAACCATATATGTGTGTAAAATAGTTGGAAAAAAAATATGTCTCTTACTTGCTATAATAAGATATAGAAGAGCACCCTAAAGAATGTTTTGCTGTGTGTAAGATAAAAACAAGTCAGTTCCACTTTATAGCTTTGGAGTTGTGTGTGAGTAAATTTTTCTTTTCTTTTGCCTTGGGTAAAGAACCCAATTGGGTCCGCGGGTGCGGCACAGTGGAAAGGAGGCTTGGGTTTTGATAAAAAGACTCAGGTTCGATTTCTAACATGCGCTTTCCTATCTTATATAAATTTACCCGGGCATGGAGGTTTGGATCAGCGGACGCTTTACTATACCCTCCTCATGAGTTTACCGGCCCGCCGGGTTCTTTTGAGTTTTCAATGACTTATGGTAGCGTCTGAGTGGCCTATTCTCTTACTCTTTCCCCATGGCTTTCGCTGCTGTTGATGTCTAAAAACTTCCCATAATTTTTTTTGTTACCAACCTTCTTTCTAGAAGGATGTAGACTACAAAGTTTTTCCTGTGCTTATCCTTAATTGTTAAAAAATTGATTTTAAAGTACTGACTCTCATTTTAGGATATGCATTAAATTCGTATTTATCTATTTGAAAATTTCCTAACAGCCAACGGGTTCATGTTATTCTGCGTTCAAATTACTTTTATCCAACAATATATTGAACTGAATATTTTTTATCCAACATGAGCATGATTATACAAGCACTAAAACCAAGGCATAAGCTATCGCTTGCATGCTCATGTGAGTTCAATATTTGGTAACAACGATTGTATATAACATTATCTCTTACTGCTTATTACTTTCTGGTCTTTTCTTAGGCGATGAATCAATACTTCCAGCTTCATCAATCTTGCAGAGGTTACAATAAGTAAGGTTTTACTGTGTCATTCCTCATATCAAAGAAAAGGTGCAAAATGGTAATTATTTGTGTTCTGATAATCACTTTTTTCAGATAATTTTTATCTCATATTAGAATACGTAAAAAAGAGTATTAATGTTTACTCTATTTTTTTTCAAAATTAGTTTCATGCATGATTATTTTCCTAACTTTATTTTTTCAAAGTATTAGCCTGTTTAGGTTTGGTGTAAAAATAAAAGAATATACCTCACTAAGTCAATTACTTTCCAGCATATTAAGCATATTATCTTTGGTTGAGCCAATTATTCGACAAAGTTAGTAAATAGTAAGTTATCATTTTATTATTTTTGATAGGAATGGTTGCAAATTTTGTTAAAGATATAATTAATTCTCTAACACTATTTTATGATTAATTGCACATTAGAATAAATGAAAAAATGTACGCATTATAACCTATGGCGTATGGAAAAAATATTAAAATATTTTTTTACAAATTGTAACGGCCGGTACTTCACGTATAGGAGAATCGTAAAATAATTTTATTTAATTCACTAAAGGTTGTATGATTCTAATATTTTGAGGTATGGTTTTTAGGTATGTTTTACTCATCTATGATTTTTCTAAATTTCTATGTGACCATTTTGCTCCTGGAGATCTTATTTCGAATATATCTTTTGATAGAGGCCGAATTAGATGCTCTAATCTATTTCATTGTTTCGGGATGGTGGTTTCTCATTTCATAGAGTGGTCAAATAGGAAAATAGAATCTTATGGTCTTTCCGTCCAAAAGGCTAATATAACGACCCGAAATTTTCGATGCCGAAAATTCCAGATAGTTAGGAAAAGAAGAAAGAGATAGAAGAAGGAGAAACACAACAAAGATTCTCACATTCGCAGCGGATCAAAATATAATATCAAATAATAACAATTTACAAAAATCTGTATCTGTAAAATACATTTATATTACATCAGAGTTACACATGTATATACAGACACTGGATATACACAATCATCATATCTCGGATATACAACAATATAATACAACGGAGACACTCGATACGTTCTTGCAATCCAGCTCGCCTCCTGAGCTCCAGAACGTCCTTACCCGAAAATCTGTAATACTCAATCTGACCCGAGCATTACATCAAAGTAACACCCGGGTCAGGCTGGAAATCAACGTGAGTAACCCATCTAACGTAGAATTCAAAGCATACAACTTATGTAAAACCCGGTAACTCGTATCAATCTACAAATTCACAATTTGTTATAGGCATCACTTATTCCACACATCCATTTTCTAAGTACCAAAATTTAGATTAAGTAGTCCAATTCACTTAAATCATTTCATTCCAGCCTATAGATTTCATATATCAATCTATAAAAATTCGAAGTGGTTTCGAGTATTTTCTAATACCCGACCCCGGTCTCTTCGAGTCTCATTCAAGGCATCCAATGTCATTCCATCATTCATAAGAAAACTTGATCACTTCCAAATTAATTTAGTTAATTCTAATTGAATTACTAACCTCAATCACTTTGATTCCTTCATTTAACATTAATTAATTTCAAATCAATTAATTAATCATCCCTTAATTATCTATCTTAATTAATCACCCTGGATTAATTATCCTTCAATTACATTCAAGTAATTACCTTAATTAATTACACAAATTAATTATTCTTAACCAAAAACAGTAATTAATCTTTGATTACTTCACAAATTAATTAACTATAATTAATTACATTAATCCTTAATTACTTATATTAATTAATTTCTCATAAATCACTTATTATTGATTAATTAATCATAATTAATCAACCTTTAATTACATCATTAATAATATAAATTAATGATTTCTAATTACATCTTGATTTATCCTAATCTAAATTAATTACATTAAGTAATTAATCACTAATTAAACCATAAATATTGATCACTCTTGATTAATTTCAACCAGCAATCGACTACATATTTATTTACATCATTAAATAAATTAATTGCTCATTTTATAAAGAAGTTTAAAGGAATTTAAAACCAAATTCATTTTAAATTAAAATCAATTTAAAAATGCACTTTAGCATTCAAGTTGGAAAAATAAATTTAAATTTTAAAAACTTTATTTGTTTAAAAACTGCGATCCACTAACTTGAATTTCAGATTTAACTTTGATTTAAAACTTGTTTTAAATCTCTACTTTACAATATAACTTTAGTTTTTAAATATTACTTTTGTTTCTTTCCAATTCATTCTTATTTTTATTCTATAATTATTTCACTTCCAAAATTTACTCTTATGTTTCTTCCAAAAATCCAATTCTAAATATTTTGATGACCCAGTGTACCGAAATATATTCAAACAAACCATAGTATTCATTATTCCAATTATCAATATAATTCATCACAGAATATCAATATTCATAACACAGAATATTAAACAATCTAAATAATTTTGAGGAATCCAGTTAGATCTCTCCAACCTATTTTTCTGCATCCACAGATGTTAGCACAATACAAATTCCACTTCGAGGTGGAATATCGCGGTATATGGGATTTATATAATATCATCCGCTATTATGCGGTGCATAGGGTCTTATCCGCTATATACTACGGAAAATAAATCACTCCAATATATACTATATATTACTATATAATATACCACATCTAATCAATTCAATCATTCAACCAATTATTTAAATTTAACCATTTAAATTTAAATAAAAATCCAGAAGAGTGAGATAAACTCACCTTTGGTTTTTATTGCACAACCCACCTCCAATCCGTCTTGCTTCCTTTAAATTTTGACATCACTGACTCGCTGCTTGCTCGACCCCTCCATACGAGATCACTCCCCACCGCTGGCACAGGCCCTTCCATTCGATCGAAGCCCTAAATCGCTCGAATGACAACCATCATCCATCATCAACCCAGATTGCGACTTCCCTTCCTTGAGCGCGAGTGCTCACAGCCACCAAAGCGCGGCAGTCTAAAACACACGCACGCGTGCGAAATCCAAAGACAGAGCAACCCCCTTCTCCTGCACGATTCGCGAGTCTCGGCCAAGCGATGCGAACCAGAGCGAAACCCTAGCTTCAATCGCGACTTCGTCGCCGCTCCTTCTTCGAACCTCTGCCTTCATCTCGATCGAATATATATCGATTTGGGTTACTTCCTTACGAATTCGTGGATTTAAAGTGAAAGGGGCAGCCATTTTTTTAAAAATGAAAAGACTCGGCTTCAATTAGAATGCGACCATAGGCGTTGAACTGGGAAAGAAAGCACGCACAATATTTTTTTTCGAATGGGGGCGAGATTTTGTTTTGAACACTCAGCCATTAATTTGATTCTTCTGAAGCTTCTATTTTTTTCTTTTCTTTTGAATACATCTGTATTTTTAAAGAAAGAATGGAGGAACGAGAAAAGACGTTAGCGTGAAAGATGAAGGTTACAGTAATTTGCAGAGGAGATTAAAAAGCTTTGATGTGAAGGAATGTCGGCTGATGAAGGTTGCTTGTATGAGAATATAAATGTATTTTAAATTGAATTTCGAATTGTTTTGTTTTGCATAGCCTAAAATCGCGAACCCCTATCGAGGCGTGCCGCTAGGCGTTTATAATATTGTACCCTTATTCCGAACGTAATGGAAAAGGTTTCGAGGCCTAATTCGATCGTATGAAAATGATAGCCTTTTTGGAACCAGTTATTATATTAAATTTTCGATATAAATTTCAACACGTCTATATAACGTACGATAACACAACAACTCTAAACATTACGAAAATTGATATCCGACAATAAGATAATATTATGGATTCAATGGAACTGGTTTCATCGAAATCCGAGACTGTGTCTCGGAAGGCTATTTTTAAACGTCGATTTAAACGATATATTTTCAAAACTTAACAAATCACTATTAAATTCAAGTTTAACACTTTTACTATATTCAGTATTATCAATATAAATTTTACAAGCCTTCAAGCAATTTTCAACAGGCTTAAAACTGAAGATTCAATAATTTAGCCAATTTCAGTTTATTAAATCCAATAACTTAATTGCTAAATAATAACAATATTTGAATTCAAGTTAAAAATTAACTTTTAAATATTTAAAATCAATTAAATATTCCAATTTCAAACATCCAAAAATTTCGGGTTGTCACAGCTACTTCGCTATTCTAGTTAGAACTTATTCTGTAGTCAACTCCTTCATATGAAAATTAAAAAAGTAATTATATTCTATTAGTTTTTTTTATCAACAGTTTTTCCTTAATGTAAGTATGTCGTCAGGGAAATTTAAACTAAAATATATAATTTATGTACTCACATTTTACCCTCAAGATTTTCGTCGTCTACCATGTTTTGTGCTAAGTTTTAAATATTAGAAAATATATTTGTCATACATCCTTTAATCTGACTAGGTTTTTCGGTTTGAAAAGAGTACAAAATTTCTTTGATATAAAAGTGCTAATGCTCTACTCATCCAGAAGAACAGAGACCTTTGCTTTCCATTTAATAACCATGTGCTATAATAATTAGGTATCAACAGCTGCTTTACTACATACAAAAGAGACAATGAAGGTTGAAGAATTAACTGAGGAAAAATGACAACAAGTTATATATAACGACGCTGACTCGTCCTATGAAAATCAGCACCAAATACATCACTCGTATTCAAATGCGGTAGGTTAAAACGTCCAATCTGGTTCGTCGGAGCTTATAATACATTAAGTACAACAATACAGTGGAGGAAAAACAATATATCATTGATACAACAATGGATACAATATCTGATATAATATGATACAGCATATGCCAACACTATCAGAGACAAAAATGCACACCAGTGGAAACACAACAGCGAAAAGATAGCACCAACATAGGCTCCAAAAAAATCCAACATCCATACTACAACTCCATCTCCAATGCTTCAAAATCAATTAACTCAGCATAAAAGTTTCAAAGGTTCCAATCCAATAAGCTCGAACTACCATCATGCTGAACTTAAGCAACTCCGATTAAAGTGAAACACAATGCAATCGCCAAAATCCAAAGACTGAATACTGTCAAATCTACATCTACTATCAAACTATCTGAAAACCTGACTTTAGGCTATCCGTGTGGAAAATTTTGGGCATCTAGAGTTTAGAAAGGGAACAATAAATTCCAGTTCAGTCACGGGACTGGTGTGAGCAAACAAAAACAGTTTATCTTGAACAAAAACAAACAAAAAGAATTTAAAATTGAAATTCGCAATGCTTTTTGAAAAATGAAACTACCATAAGGCCTCCCGCCACACACGCAATGCAATTGCACACTTGGGGGAGGTTTCTCTTTATGATAGTCAAACATGCTTGATACGTGGAAATCCTTTTGATATTATTATTAGTGCATAGTGCAGAAAACCTTTCGAAATTATAATATTAATCTTAGCCAGCATAGTACCATTATATTATGCCTGCTATAGCTACCACCTGAGGTGGTAGGTTATACAACTGCAATCGTAAAGGCTCGTATTGTTTGATTGGATTTCCAACAATGGTCAGGGTAAGAAACTTCCTACACCACATGGGTCCGCCCCTGAAGGGATGCCCCGAGAATCTAATCGGATCTCTGCCAACATAAGACAGGCTTACCTCTGTAACTAGGTAACTACCGACACAAATATACCATCCCTGGGTTGTAACCAACCTTTATCCCGGGATTCACCAACAAATAGCAACAACCACATAAGTTTAATATCTAGGCTACATACTATGATACCACTTTTTATTCAGAAGGAAATGGACATACCCTAAGGGGCGCGACCCTCGATAACCTTGCTGCATCCTTCCTATTTCGACCATTTCCAGGTTGTGAGGTTCTGATGAAGTCTCATCCACAAAGCTACGCTTTTCACAAAAACTATGCTTCGATCATTAAATGATCTGCAACACTTAGCATGCCACATTACCAAATTGGGAATATATCACTAGTAAATATCAACTACATAACCTCTACTCGTATGTCTCAGAAATAGTGTTAAGCTAAGAGAATAAATTCTCCGCCACCAAACAGAAATGTATTTGATAGAAACCAGCTTTATACCTCAAAGCGTAACATCAGACATACATCCATACAAGTCCGTTTCGGGTTCGAATGGAACCGAAGGCACTTCAAAAGAAGCCGTTGCAAATCCAGATAATCCCTAATCACGTCCGGACTCTCCATCACAATGGGTGATCAAAATCTTTATATCGAGTTCATTCTATGCAGAGACATTCGACCGGCAATCCTTTCGCTTTCGAAAATACCCGGTCTTCACCACCGTCTTCAAATGCAATCCATTACGACATATCATTATTCGAAATGAGTTTTATGACATAAAGTTCTCTCTGGGCTAAACCGAATAATGAGCGCAAATTTTAAAAACATATGGATATATGTGACCTTAGTTAAGTCACAACTTTAAGTCCAAAACCTTTCCTCTTGAATGGTTTAAACAAATTCCCAATTTTTAATCATTTAAGCAAAAAGATTCACTTTTAAGATCCTCTTCATTTTTGAAACAAAGTTCACCAAACTTCCACAAAGATTCATAGCTTTCAAAAATATTTACACTTCAAACTAGATTTACAACTCGAAATTCTTTCAACAAAAACTGGAAGTTCTTTCATTATATGAAAGGTATTACCATTTGAAACAAAATGCTTTCATTTCGGGAAAATCCGATTCAATATGCTCAAGTTATGGCCCTTAAAGAATAAACTTGGGTTAAATTTAAATTCCCAAGGAATACAATTAAAATACTTTAAAGATGGTTTTTAAAATCCATATATTATATAACTTGTATAACCATTTCAACCTATAATTTCCAAAGATAATTTTAATTTCAAAAGTTTAATAAACCATATTACTTTGAAAATAATTTTAATTCCAAAAACTTTCTTTTCTAAAGTTTAACCCAAATCATTTCCAAACTATTTTGGATTCAAAATTCAACTTTTAAACCCATTCATTATTTTGGATAAAATAGTATTAAATTCAAATATCTGTGACTTAACCAATTCCGCATGAAATCCATATTTGTGTGTGTGGTGTAGTCCAGGGTTTTACACACAACAATAACATTCACAACCATCATCAATTCAAGCACAACAATATAGATAAGCGGTATAACCTTATAATGCTTATCTTTCATTCACAGATTCACAGATAAATATGCAAATTCATCACAAATAAATAAATCACAGTTCACAGCTCAATCATATCACAGTACATCACACATCAGGGATATCAAACAATTCAAAGTATTCAATAGAATTCAATCATCCATAAGTAAAATTAATTAACTATTTGATTATAATTAACTTAAACTAGAGTAATTACTTATAAATGAATTACTAACTCTGGTTAATTAATATTAATTAATTACAAACCATTTAATTAATTATCCTTTAATCATTTATTAATCTACGCTTAATTAATATATTAATCAACCTTTAGTTATTATTTAATCAATCTCAATTGATAAATCAGTCAACCTTTGGTCATTAAATAATTAACCTTTAATTATTTAATTATTCTTTAAATAATTATCCTTAATTTGATTAATTAACCTCTAATTAATTATCCTTACTTAATTATAATAAGTGATTATCCCTAATCATTTATATTAATAAATCACAATTAATTGAGTAATTATCCCTTAATCACTTGATTAATCAACTTTAATAATTAATTAATTACTTTTAGTTAAGTAGTTATCTTTAAGTAATTAATTACCCTTTAATTTCTTACATTAATTAATCTTAATTAATTAATTATCCTTTATTGTAATTACACAAAGTAATTATCCCTTAATTATATTAAGTAATAATATTTTATTAATTACATTAAGTAATTTTACTTGATTAATTTTATTAAGCAATCATCCTTTAATTACTCATCATTAATTACTTAACTCATCACAAATTAATTATTCCTTAATTTATACTTAATTATCCTATGATTAAGTACTTATCATTAAATTTCAACTTGATGATCCTTTAATCTTAAGATAACCCATTTATCTTAATTAATTTCAAAATCATCATTTAATTCTTATTTTAAATAACCTTTGATATAAATTATCATTATCACTTAATTTAACTTAAAGCCTTTAAGTAAATTAAAAACATTTAATCTTCTTAACTAAATTCTTAATTATACTATTATATTTATCTAAAATAAATTTAAAAAGGATTAAAACACTTCACTTGGTTAATTAAAACATTTTAAAATTTTTAAATTTATTCAAAACTAAGAATAAACATTTATTATCTTAAAAGAATAAATTAAGAAAAGGCTTTAAAATTAGATTTAAATGAAAAACTTGTTTAATTTAAATTTTTAAAACTGTAAAATTACAAACCCGAGACGAATACTTGTTTCACCCGAGCCTTGCTTCGAGTTTCTCCCTTACCATATCGACTTCGAGTCAAACAATACGATTTCTTGAGCCTAAAGCCGAGAACACTTCATCTTTCCAAAAATTTTAAACCTACCCAGATACATCTGATACCTCGTGCACTTACGCCACTGCCTCGATCACCTCTGGTCGATGCCGCGACATTCGACAAGTCGGCGACAACACCGACGACTAGCCCGACCCACTAGGATCCTTAATTTTGTAGTAGATCAAAATCGAGTAACTCGATCGAACACTAGAACCCATCACCGAGGACAAAACCTCCACGACCCGACGATCCATGCCACCATCAACCATGCCACTTGGACCACAGCCGCTCCACAGTCCTACGTCTCTAACCTCCCTGGTCCGGTCACCTCCGAATCACCATCGACAACGCAGCAATTCGATTTCCGACCTCAACCAAATTTGGCTTCTAAACGAAATATCGACGATCCCATGCCGCGCCGATCATTTGAAAAATCCCAAACTATTTTTCCATTGATCTACGACACCCAAGTCACCTTCCACCATGATCACGACTCATATAAACTCGTCGATCGATGGCAATCGACCATAGTACCAATTTTGATCAACTCAAGATTTCTCGCCAATTACATGCTTAAAATTCTTGAAACAATTACCAAAAATCATAAGTTTGCAATAAAAATCTAGTTGTGTAATCAAAAATTAAAATTAAGATAACTGATTTTTGACATATATATGATCTTTACTGTTAATTCTATATTTTGAAATAATTAATCCAATAAACATACTTAAATCTATTTTTAAAATGAATGTTACATGGTTACCACCACCATTTTTCATTTATAGATCATCACCTAAATCAGATTGAGGGAAGAAGAATTTGAATTTCTTTGTGGTATTAGTCTGTGAAATGTTAAACAGAGAAATATACATACTTGTAATAGACATATTATACAGTCATATATACATATACAGACATATTCATACCCATACAACTACGTTTCACAACATTCATTCAATATTAACCACATACAAACCAAGATATGTATATAGCTTTAAGACTTTTCTCGCCTAGATCAAAATACAGAGAAGGTTGGAAATTTGAACAACTGGGAGATGATGTTGATTTTTGGAACTTGATATTTAGTTTGAATTGCAGCTTCAATTTCCTGCATGCTTGATTGTAGATGATTATTAAGTTGAATCTGAGACTGATCTTGTTTTCCATGTTGAAGATGATAGTTGTTGTTTCTCAGTTAAATTTTCTTTTTATGGTTTTAAAATTTTCTTTTTGATTTCCAAGCTTTTGTTTTGTTTTTAGATTTGAAAATAAAGATGAGAGAAAGAAAATATGAAAACTGGTTTTCTTGTTTTAAAACATGTTGTTTAATTTTCTATTAGCCTTTAATTTAATCAATTGCCACTTGTAAATTTTATTAACACTTGTAATTGCATGAATTAATTTCCCTACACCTGTTAACAATAATTAAATTTATGTTTAAGTCCTTATTATAAATTAATTTATAATTATGTTTTAAATCCCTACTTTATTTTAACTTATGAAACAAGTTTTATGTTTTTATTAATTAAGCGTTGTGAGATAGATTTGTTATATATACAACTTATACTTATTTTAAAAGAAATGACCCTTTTATAAATCTTATTTAAATTGTGAAATATTTATTCTTAAATTTCAAAAACCAAAATTCTATTTATAATATATTTTATTCTTAAATTTCCAATCCAAATCTATTAAAAATCTACTTTCATATGTATAACAAATACACATTTTATTTGTTCCTAGAAAATTTCAAATTATTTTACCAATTAATTCACAAATAAATCCAAAATTTTATACAAATTACCAAATTAAATCCGACTTTAAAACGGGAATGTTACAGATTCCCCCTTAAAAAAATTCATCCCCGAAATTTGCTAGATAGGGAGACAACCAAATAACAGATAAACACATAGCGAAATGGTTTATCAGATCAAAATGAATATGTATTCTTTATTTGGCTTACCAAGTCAAAATATCATCAATAAATATGAAAACTAATTTATTCAATACTTCACAAGATACTCGGGTCATTTGGTCTACGAAATATGCAGGGGCATTGGTTAGTCCGAAAGGATAACTAACCATTCGTAGAATTTATCGAGACCCAAGAATAGACAAATAGATATAATCCAATTTAAATTTATATTTTATTAATCAATTTATTTCAATAAGTTTCAAATTCATTAAAGTTAAGAACAAAAAGACTGATAGAAAACTGATGAAGAGAATACGAAATAGGAATTTAGAACCTTTTCTACAACGATGTGCAGGGCCACCATCATACCAAAGCTTTTTCTTATAGCTGCCAGGAAGCCATCAAACACTTGATATCGGATGATGATCAAAGAAGATCGATAAAAAAGTTATTTTCATTGTTGCAGGGCATTGACCATTTGTAGTGGTACTCCCCTATCCCCTACATCTTCCTCTTCTTGACTCATACTCACTATCAGTGAATAGTAAGAAAATTTACTAAGGCCTACGGACAAATATCTTAGGGATATACTCATTCTACGGTATTTGTAACCTTATCTCTAATGAGCCACCTAATGTGTTATACTTCTGAGCTAAAGTTCTTATTCATCCTTCAGCTCTGATGCTGAATGTCACGATCCCGACTCGACCTTCGAAAATTAGCACCAAATACATCACTCGTATTCGAATGCCATGGATTTAAACGTCGAACCCGATTCATCGGAGCTTATAACATATTAAGTACAACAACACAACAGAAGACAAACAATATATAATTGATACAACAATGGATACAATATGATACAATAGATGCCCAACACTATCAGAGACAAAAATGCACAATAGCGGAAACACAACAGAGAAAGATAGCACCAACGTAGGCTCCAAAAGAATCCAACATCCATACTGCAACTCCATCTCCAACGCTTCAAAACCAATTAGCTCAACCCAAAAGTTTCAAAGATTGCAATCCAATAATCCCGAACTACCATCATGCTGAACTTAAGCAACTTCGGTTGAAGTGAAACACAATGCGATCGTTAAAATCCAAAGACTGAATGCTATCAAATCTACATCTACTATCCGACTGTTTGAAAACGTGACTCTAGGTTGCCCGTGTGGAAATTGTGGGCACCTAGAGTTTAGAAAGGGAACAATAAACTCCAGGTCAGTCATAGGACCGGTGTGAGCAAACAAAAATAGTTTATCTTGAACAAAAACAAATAAACAAAATTTAAAATTGAAATTCGCAATGCTTTTTGGAAAATGAAACTACAACAAGGCCCCCCGGCACACACACAATGCAATCGCACACTTAGGGGAGATTTCTCCTTATGATAGTCAAACATGCTTGATACGCGGAAGTCCTTTTGATATTATTATTAGTGCATAGTGCATAAAACCTTTCGAAAGTATAATATTAATCTTAGCCAGCATATGTACCATTATATTATGCCTGCTATAGCTATGACCTGAGGTGATAGGTTATACAACTGCAATCGTAAAGGCTCATACTGTTTGATTGGATTTTCAACAATGGTCAGGCTAAGGAACTTCCTACACCACATGGGTATGCCTCTGGAGGGACGCCTCGAGAACCTAACTGGATCTCTGCCAACACAAGGTCGGCTTACCTTTGTAACTAGGTAACTACTGACACGAGTATGCTATCCCACGGTCATAACCGACCTTTATCCGAGATTCACCAACAAATAACAACAACCACATAAGTTAAATATTTGAGCTCCATACCATGATACCACTTTTTATCCAGAAGGAAATGGACATACCTTAAGGGCACGACCGTAGATAACCTTGCCGCATCCTTCCTGTTTCGACCATTTTCGGGTTGTGAGGTACTGATGAAGTCTCGTCTACAAAGCTACGCATTTCACAAAGTCATACTTCAATCAACAAATGGTCAGCAACACTTAGCATGCCATATTACCAAATTGGGAATATATTACTAATAAATATCAACTACATAACCTCTAAGCTCGTACGTCTCAGGGAAGGGTGTTACGTTAAGGAAATAAATTCTCCTCCACCAAACAGAAATGTATTTGATAGAAATCAGCTTTATAGCTCAAAGTGTAACGTCAGACATACATCCATACAAGTCCGTTACGGGTTCGAACGGAACCGAATGCACTTCAAAAGAAGCCCTTGCAAATCCGAATAATCCCTAATCATGTTCGGACTCCCCATTACAAAGGGTGATCAAAATCTCTATACATGGGGCATTCGATGCAGAGACATTTGACAGGTATCCTTTCTCTTTTGAAAATACCCGGTCTTCACCACCGTCTTCAAATGCAATCCATTACGTCTTATCATTATTCGAAATGGGTTTATTGATAAGTTTTCTCCCAGCTAAACCGAATAACGAGCACAAATTTTTTAAACATATGGATATATGGGATATTAATTAATCATAACTTTAAGTCCATAATCTTTCCTTTTGAATGGTTTAAAAAAATTCTCAATTTTTAATCTTTTAAACAAAATATTTCACTTTTAAGATCCTCTTCATTTTTGAAACGAAGTTCACAAAACTTCCACAAAGATTCATAGCTTTCAAAACTATTTCCACTTTAAACTTGATTTACAACTCGAAATTCTTTCAAAAAAACTGGAAGTTCTTTCATTATATGAAAGGTATTATCATTTGAAAACAAATGCTTTCATTTCGGGAAAATCCGATTCAATATGCTCAAGCTATAGCCCTTAAAGAATAAATTTAGGTTAAATTTAAATTCCCAAATAATACATTTAAAATACTTTAAAGATGGTTTTTAAAAATCCATATATTATATAGCCTGTATGACCCTTTCAAACCATAATTTTCCAAGATATTTTAATTTCAAAACTTTAATAAACCATATTATATTCAAAATAATTTTAATTCCAAAACCTTTCTTTTTAAAAGTTTAACTCAAATCATTTCCAAACTATTTTGGATTCAAAATTCAACTTTTAAAACCATTTCATTATTTTGGATAAAATAATATCAAATTCAAATATCTATGACTTAACCAATTCCTCGTGAAATCCATATTTTTGTGTGTGTGTGGTGTAGTCCAGAGGTTTTACACACAACAATAATATATCACAACCATCATCAATTCAAGCACAACAATATAGATAAGCGGTATAATCTTATAACACTTATCTTTCATTCACAGATTCACAGATAAATATGTAAATTCATCATAGATAAATAAATCATAGTTCACAGCTCAATCATATCACAGAGCATCACACATCACGAATATCAAACAATTCAAAGCATTCAATAGAATTCAATAATCCATAAGTAAAATTAATTAACTATTTGATTATAATTAACTTAAACCAGAGTAATTACTTATGAATGAATTACTAACTCTGGTTAATTAATATTAATTAATTACAAACCATTTAATTAATTATCCTTTAATCATTTATTTATTAACCTTTAATTAATAAATTAATCAACCTTTAATTATTAATTAATCAATCTCAATTAATAAATCAATCAACCTTTAATCATTAAACGATTAACCTTTAATTATATAATTATTCTTTAATTAATTATCCTTAATTTAATTAATTAACCCCTAATTAATTATTCTTAATTAATTACAATAAGTGATTATCCATAATCACTTACATCAATAAATCAAAAATCAATTGAGTAATTATCCCTTAATCACTTATTAATCAACTTTAATCATTAATTAACTACTTTTAATTAAGTAATTATATTTAACTAATTAATTACCCTTGAATTACTTACATTAATTAATCTTAATTAATTGATTATCCTTTATTGTAATTACACAAAGTAATTATCCCTTAATTATATTAAGTAATAATCTTCTATTAATTACATTAAGTAATTTTACTTAATTAATTTTATTAAGTAATCATCCTTTAATTACTTAACTCATCACAAATTAATTAATCCTTAATTTATACTTAATTATCCTTTAATTAGGTACTTATCATTAAATTTCAAATTGATGATCCTTTAATCTTAAGATAACCCATTTATCTTAGTTAATTTCAAAATCATCGTTTAAATCTTATTTTAAATAAGTTTTGAGATAAATTATCATTATCACTAAATTTAACTTAAAGCCTTTAAGTAAATTAAAAACATTTAATCTTCTTAACAAAATTCTTAATTATACTATTATATTTTTTTAAAATAAATTTAAAAAGTATTAAAACACTTCACTTGATCAATTAAAACATTTTAAAAACCTTTAATTTATTCAAAACTAAGAATAAAAATTTATTATCTTACAAGAATAAATCAAGAAAAGATTTTAAAATTTGATTTAAATGAAAAACCTATTTAATTTAAATTTTTAAAACTGTAAAATTACAAACCCGAGACGAATACTTGTTTTACCTAAGCCTTACTTCGAGTTTCTCCCTTACCATATCGACTTTGAGTCAAACAACACGATTTCTCGAGCCTATACCCAAGAACACTTCATCTTCCCAAATTTTCTAAACCAATCCAGATACGTCTAATACCTCGTGCACGTACAACATCACCTCGATCACCTCTAGTCGATGTCGCGACCTTCGATAAGTCGACGACAACACCGACGACTAGCCCGACCCATTAGAACCCTTAATTTCGTCGTAGATCAAAATCGAGTAACTCGAACGAACACTGGAACCCATCACCGACGACAAAACCTCCTCGACCCGACAATCCATGCCACCATCGACCATGCCACTTTGACCATAGCTGCTCCACAGTCCTACGTCTCTAACCTCCTGGTTCGGTCGCCTTCGGATCACCATCGACAACGTAGCAATTCAATTTTCGGCCTCGACCAAATTTGGGTTCCAAACCCTAAATCGACAATTCCACGCCGCATCGATCATCTGAAAAATCCCTATCTATTTTTCCATCGATCTACGACACCCAAGCCACCTTCCACCATGATCATGACGCATATAATCTTGTCGCTCGACGACAATCGATCATAATACCAATTTTGATCAACTCAAGATTTCTCGCCAATTACATGCTTAAAATTCTTGAAACAATTACCAAAAATCATAAATTTGCAATACAAATCTAGTTGTGTAATCAAAAATTAAAATTAAGATAATTGATTTTTGACATATATATGATCTTTACTGTTAATTCTATATTTTGAAATAATCAATCCAATAAACATACTTAAATCTATTTTTGAAATGAATGTTACATGGTTACCACCCTTTTTCATTTATATATCATCACCTAAATCAGATTGAGGGAAGAAGAATTAGAATTTCTTTGTAGCATTAGTCTGTGAAATGTTAAACAGAGAAATATAAATACCTGTAACAGACATATATAAACAGTCACATATACATATACATAAATATTCATACCATACAACTACATTTCACAACATTCATCGAATTTTGATCACATATAAACCAAGATATGTATATAGCTTTAAGAGTTTGCTCACCTGGATCAAAATACAGAGAAGGCTGGAAATTTGAACAATTCGGAGATGATGTTGATTTCTGGAACTTGATATTTAGTTTAAATTGCAGCTTGAATTTGCTGCATGCTTGATTGTTGATGATTATTAAGTTGAATCTGAGACTGATCTTGTTTTCCAGGTTGAAGATGATAGTTGTTGTTGCTCAGTTAAATTTTCTTTTTCTGGTTTTAAAATTTTCTTTTTGATTTCCAGGCTTTTGTTTTGTTTTCATATTTGAAAATAAAGATGAGAGAAAGAATATATGAAAACTGGTTTTCTTCTTTTAAAACATGTTGTTTGATTTTTCATTAACCTTTAATTTAATCAATTACCACTTGTACATTTTGTTAACACTTGTAATTGCATGAATTAATTTCCCTACACTTGTTAACAATAATTAAATTTATGTTTAAGTCATTATTTTAAATTAATTTATAATTATGTTTTAAATCCATACTTTAATTTAATTTATGAAACATGTTTTATGTTTTTATTAATTAAGCATTATGAGATAGATTTGTTATATCTACAAATTATATTTATTTTAAAAGAAATGATCCTTTTATAAATCTTATTTAATTTCTAAAATATTTATTCTTAAATTTCAAAAACAAAAATTATATTTATAATATATTTTTTTCTTAAATTTCCAATCTACATCTATTAAAAATCTACTTTCATATGTATAACAAATAAACATTTTATTTGTTCCTGGAAAATTTCAAATTAATTTACCAATTAATTCACAAATAAATCCAAAATTTCATATAAATTACCAAATTAAATCTGGCTTAAAAATGGGAATGTTACATTATAGGCAATAGGTAATTTTTTATATATATCATCATCTATTTAAAGGTTTATTGTTGAATATTTAATTGTATGATTTATGTCATTTCAACCAATGCATATGTATTTGTGTCATACATGCACCTATGTGTGTAAATATTTTGTGGTATAGTTTATCTACATGAAGTGTCTCAATACATTGTTTACTTATGGGCACCAACAAATATATTGTTTGTAACAACCCATAAATTATCAATAATAAAAGTTGTTGATTTATTAAGATTTCGGTAAATAAATAAGAAGAAGCAAAAACTTTGTAATATAATAATGAAATGAATGCGAAAATGAAATGCAACCATGGAAATTTACAACTAAGTATTAACAATTGAAACGAAAATATAATTAATTGAAGTAACGTAAATTGTTATGCTTAGCTATAAATTGATTTAAGAAAACAAATGCAATTAATGTATAAGTGAAATGGTACGAAATAAATGACCATGGAATAGAGATTGGTTATATAGGAATTGTAATATTTGAGTACAAATTTGAATATAAGTAAATAAGGTAAGTGTTGTGTAAATAAATGAATTGGTATAACTAATTGGCCTACTAAATTAAAATAGGAAATCTTTAATGTCATTAATGAGAATTAATGCGGTAATGGGAGGTGTGAATGTATAAATTAAATAGAAACGTAAATTTATTTATAAATTAATAAATTGGTAAAAGAATGGAAGTAAGGTAAATTAATAAATTGGTTTTAAACCTTAATTAATGTGTACAATTGCAAGATTACACATTTAGAAATGTAACATTTATACAAATTTAAGATGTAAATAGAGGTATATTAGTGTAATGGGATATAAAACTAATGTAACTAGGTTTATAGAGTAATAATGGACCTAGAATAAAGATGGCAATTAAACCAAATCAATTTATTCGAATTAATTTTAATCAATTGGAATGTAATCTATAATAAAGGGATTTTTGTAGGTAAATGAAATTAAATACTTTGCTAATTGGCATTAGAATGAATTGTGAAATATTAACGTAATAAATATAAACTAATGATGATGATGATTATACCTATAGGGTGATAATTGATTCAATAATGATAATTGAATGGATAAGTGATTTAATTTAATTTAATATTAATTTATTTAATTAACTAAAATATAGCCATTTTGGCCACAGACTCGGATTTCAACGAAACCAGTTTTATCGAATCCGTAACGGTGTATTATTGTAGGATTCAAGTTTCGTAACGATCGGACTTGTCGTTTGATCGTGTGGACTTGAAACGGCTAGAAATCAATTTAATTGAAATCAATTTGAAATGAATTGATTTTAGCATAACTTCTCATACGATGGAATTAGGACTTGAAACCTACTCCATTGAGTTTAAAATATTTAAAAACATCTATTTTGATATATAGGCTGATCTAATTTCGTTCCAAAATCAGAACGGGCTTTTCGGGCCATTTTCCTTCAACTTTCAATCCGAATCAATCCAGTCCATTCTAATTTCAGCTTTTCCTATATATACCTCATTATAAACCCTAGCCTATTTATTATGTTCCTTATTCTGTGCATACAATTCCAGTTGCTCCTCCTCATTCCAATGGCAGACTCAAAACCAAAATTTCAATTTCATATAAAATTCAAAGCCAAAAATTCAAACTCCACAAATAATATTGAATTATGTATCGATAGCTCTTGACGAGCGCAATTCAATTCTGCTGTTCATTTTTCAATTTAGATTTCCATTAGGCTAGAAATTGATCAAACACACACAGCCGTTCATTGGGCCCCGATCGACCTCGATCGGTCGTCGAATCGTCAGCATGGTTTTATGGAGATCATCAAGTGGAGGTCATCGACGGTGTTCGCTTGGAGTTTCTACGGTTGGATTAACCTAGAAAATTCAAATAGGGTAATGCATATTAGGCGGCTGCTGCTTTGGTTCTCGAATTTGGGGGGCGTTCGGTGGTTATCGTGAGGCATGGGAGGGGTTGCAAGGTGATGGTGGGACTTTGGCGAGGTGGCGGCTAACCGAGGTGGCGGCTAACCAAAGTGACGATTTGAGGCAGCATTTGGATGATTTTCTGGTGGCGGCTCATGTGTGCATACGTGATGTTGGGGTTTGAGGAGAACGAAAGGGTAGCTGATGTGGGATGTAACGTAAGGCTGATAATTATATTTTCTTTATTTAAGTTTGATTTCAGATTGTTCTAATCAACGTAACTTTTGCATACGAGGTCAAATTCACACGTGTTTTTTTTCGCTAGGATCATATTAAAATTCTGGACATTTTAGCTCCGGTTTGGATGGATTCTAAGATTTTTCAATTTTGGATTTAAATTGGATTTAATTCAATTTAAATTTGATTATTATTGAATATAAACTGCCAGTAAATACCTGTCATTTATTATCTGTTCTATATTGATGTTATTGATTGAATTGGATGATGATTGTGATAAATGTTTGATGATTGATATTAGATGAATGGATGTTGTATTTTATATTGTTATAAACTGCAAGTTATTATGGATTTTATTTCATTCGGGATTGCGGTTTGAAATTAAATATAACCATATTCATATTTTTAATTACGGATTGAAATGATAAATATCCATATCACTTGACCATAGGTTAGAAAATTATATACAGACACCGTGGTCTATGCATATAAAAATATTTTGAAATGATTCTATGGTTTTGTAAAGAAATATATGGTTTTAGATAAACATTGATTTTAGATATTATATAAATGTTATTTTATCCTTGATTTTAAGCTATGTATAATTTGTTTTAATATAGAATAAGCTTGATAATAAGTTTTATTTTATTGAAGATAATATGGTTAAGTATTTAAATTATATTTTAATATAGAGTTTATAATGATTTAAAGAAATTATGGTTGGAAGATAAATTTGAGATTTATTTGAAATTGAATTTATTTAAGAATTAAACTCAAATAAGTTGATGTGAAATTTATTAAATTTGAAATTTTTAGAAGGTATGATTTTTATAACTTGATTTTGGTTCAAGGTGAATTAAATGAATATTTCAAGTATAAACAAATTGAAGGAAATATTTAGTTATTCGTAATTTGGGTTTTATTTAAATGATGATGGATTTATTACGTAAATATTTCAAAACCAAATAATAGAAAATTGAATTGTTGAATCGTAATTACCAAACTTAGTTTTGAAATTGTTGAATAGTTAAAGTTTGAAATATATTGAATTTGAAATAGTTTATTCTATAGATCAAATCTGATTTGAAATCGATATAAATTGGAATAGTTTATTTGGAAACTGAATCGTATTGAAATTTATGATCTGGGATTTGGTTAAATTAAAATTTAGAAATTCAAGTTGTTTTGGAATTGATTTGTAAAATTGAAGAAGCTAGTTTATTATATAAAGTATTTTAATATTTAAACCATTTAAGTGATGGAAGTTATGTTTCAAAGTTACGAGCTTCAAAGTATTATGATTTGAAAGTGTATAATTTCAAGTGTTTGGTTTCGAAGTGTATAACTTTGAAAGTGCTATGATTTTTGAAAAAGGATATATTTGAAATAAAAATGATATTATATTGATTTGGTTTTTGAAATGGATAGTATATTCTGGTTTTGAAGTATAAATTATTTTGAAATGACCGCAGTGTTATAATAACGTTTGGTTGTTAAAGAGACCGGAATCGGAAGTTGTCATACTCTCTGCCAACTCCGAAAACCACTTTAACAACCATGTATGCAGTGGAGATTACAGAATGAAGTAGGATGGTGGCGGCGTTCCTTTGAGGTATATATGTGGACCCTACTCCCATGAGTTGGCATAAAGTGGCTAAAACAGGAGCGATCGACGGGCTGATGAGGACGCTAGCTCCTCTTACCGGACACACTCCTTCGAAGCCATTCTATTACTTTGTTATCGATTGGGGCCCTTTTGATTTTTGGGGTATGGCTCGAGGTGTGCAGTAGTAGCTGCTACGCGTTACCACCGGTCCGGAAGAGTAATTGGTATATCTACCCTGCATTGCCTAGTTGTGCCGTGTCACCTACCCTAGCGCGCCGTGTACGATTTTAGTTTTCTCCCGTAGCCCGTGGAGTATCCTTTGGTGGCTTCCTGATCAGGAGGGACTATGATACTGGATGGACTACTGGGACTATTACGTGTTAAGGGGAATATTGGGTCACTCTTTAACGCTATTTAAAAGTAAGTTTATTTTACTAATAGACATTATTATAATAGCGAAACATTACTACATAGTAAATAGTTTAATGGATCCTTAGGAGATGTGAATCCCGAGCATCTCTTAAGTTACTGCACTCACATTAGACACTGGATAGGAGATGTCAAATCCCGTAAACATCTTTAGTTCCATTCCACTCCTATTATTTACTATTGATTTAACTCACTTAAGATTTTTAGTTCTGACTCGAGTGTTTTGTCTTTTCAATTCGCTCGGGTCAGTCTGAGAACTTCAGGATTCGAAGACTTTATTTCTGGTGGGCGAAGAGGAAGGTTGTATTACTATAATTTATTATATTATTCCACAAAATTCATACTGTTCCGCTGTATTATTTATTATTCTCTGATATATGTAACTCTGATATTGTTGTGTAAGTATAATCAAATGTTTTGCAAAACAGCTTCATGGACTGTTATTTGATTATTATATTTTGTCATTCCGCTGTGAGATTCCATTTTGTTTTATTTCTTTCTCCGTTTTTCTTATTTACCCCAATAACAATCCACACTTTTGTATGGTTTGAGTGTGGTTTATTATCGATTTAAATGTACAAAAAGGTGGTTCGTTACATTGTTGTTATCCTTTGGATATATGGAAGGTACCTAGATATTAGGAGTATATTGAAAATTTTATCATTTTCTTTTTTTGGTTCTTTGTTAAATCATTTTCCTTTGATGTTTTCACAATTTTATTTGATCACGCATACACGATAGTTAAAGTTCATTGTATTTCTTACTAACCTGGATAATGCAACCTGAGTAAAAGCTCTTTTACTCTTTTAATATTTTGTAAGTATGGTTCAGAAAGCCTAATCTTCATTTGGTCTAAACAGATTCTATTTTTCTATTTCTTTTTTTTATAACATATTTTATCAAATAAATTTAGTCTCCTATCTGTTCACCTACATGCTCATTTTGTTATTCTTCATGCATTTATTAACAGTGGTCGGTAAAGAACAACACGAATGTATGTAAAGGAAAAATCAACATAGACAGAAAGTAAAAATAAACTTGAACCTAACAATATTGGATCATTATATTTTTTTTTTGTATTCCACTATTCTACATAATTATTAGGCAGAATGGGTAAATAACTAGGTTGTGGCCTTTACTTATTACCCTTTTATACTTACTGAAAAGTCGTACCAAGGTCAATAATATTATATACGTTGGAAATCATACATGCTTTACACATTCACAACATTAATTATAAATTAAGCATAGCAATGTCAATTTCGTAAGTTAGAATTTAATCTATCATGCAATCTTAAATTTTACATTTCAATCCATGTATTTAAATTAATTACGCAATCTTAAATTTTAACTAATTAGATAAATTAAATAATATTTATTAATTCACCCAACAAACTATGGAAATACGAGCAATATGTACACAATATTCATATCATCAAAAAGGCTAAAATTACATTTTCACTACAGTAAACATACATGAGTCATGTATCATAAAGCATATACGGAAACAATAATAAAAATTCAATTTACAACTCATTTATCTCTATAAATTCATCATATAGTGCATTACAAATTTTTTTTACTTTATATGCCTACATTTTGAAATTTCTATAACCATCATTTACTGTTGTAATATTTGGAAATTTAAAGAAAACAATAGTAGCTTGGAGATAATTAAGCGCGCCAAAAATAATGGAGAATCACATATAAGTCTTGGCACACTCTACCATCTCTGTATTAAATAATAGTAAAACAGAGAATTTCTAGCCATTTTATTAATTCAAGGAGTTTTCTCCCTTTTCCTTAGTTGTTTGATATTTTATTTTCAATCATTAAATTTATCACTTTACACTTATTTTACAATTTACGCTCCCTTATTTTTCATTTTGATGCATACATTTATCAGTTTATACAATTATTTACAAATAATATGTCATACCTCATAACATTTTACACTCAAATCTATATATTTAGGCTAACCAAATAACCAAAAATTTGAACATTTTAAATGAATTCAGTTAATTAATATTTATCAATATTTCTAATAAAAACAGAGTGACATTTTCAGTATGTATACCACAATCGTATGAACCAAAATTGCAAAATTAATTTTTCATTCAATTATAATATATAAATCACTTAAAAAGGTAAAAAAAAATTAATTCATTTCTTTCAACATATTTATACACTGTATTGTAAAAATCTATTTTTAAAATCAATTACCTACATTTAAAAAAGCCACAATTATTTAGGAAATCTACCTCTCTTTTTTCATAATACTTTACATTTCAATCCATATATTTAAATTAATTATGCAATTTTAAATCTAAACTAATTAGACAAATCAAACTAACTAACATTCATTAATTCATCCAATAAACTATGGAAATATGAAAATGTCAATACATACACAATACTAATATTATCAGAAATGGTAAACTCACATTTTCACTAGACTAAACATACATAAGTCATGTATCATAAAGCACATACATAAACAATAATATAAAAATTCAATTCACAACTCCTTTATCTCTATAAATTCATCATATGCATATGTTTTACTTTAGATGCCTACATTTTGAAATTTCAGTAACCATCAACAAAAACTCCCTTAACTTTCATCTAATATTTACATTTGAGTCCATGTATTAGAATTAATTACGTATTTTTAAAACTATATAAATAAATATAGTAAACTTTTACTTATTCATCTGTCTAATAAATAATGAAAATATGAAAATTTTAATATTTGTTCCATGTTCATATTGATGAAAACAGTATAAAAAATTCATTAAGATATACTATAAATACATCGATCAAATAACATAAATTATATACATATATAATTGCAAATTTAATTGATAATTCTTTTATATTAATATGTTTATGATGCATTGCATTATAAAATTATTATTTTTTACGTTGACTATCTACAGTTTGGAATTCTTATGGTAATAAATATTAAATGGATTTAAACTACACGAATAAATTCAACTAATGTATATGTGTTAGTTCGTGCAATAAATACTTAAAGATGACAGTTTCAATATGTATACCAAATTCATATCCACAAAAGTAGTAATTTTGATTTTTCTTTCTAATACAAAGATGTAATAATAAAATAATATTTAAAAGTTTAATTTACTATGGTTTGTCTCAACAGATTAATTATACATTGCATTGCAAAATTCGGTGTTTGGCCTCACTTGCCTATATTTAAACATTTCTACTGTATTTGAATCCCCCGCTCCTTAATTCTTTTCTAATATTTTACAAATAATCTCAGTAAATAATTGATCTATTTTTCTAATAAATCCTAAACAAATATTCCAATTTCTATATACACACACACACATATAAACAAAAAATATTAAAACTATTTTTTCGTCTCAACAACAAAAATATATAGATCACTTAACATAAATTATGTATATAAACAATAATGACGATGTTAATTTCTAAATCAATTATAAATCATTTATCCCAAAGATTTAGCATACGCTTACAAAATTCTTTTTTTAACTTCAAATAACTCTACATTAAAATTTTATATATTTAAGAAACCCTTCTTAGTTCCTTCCTACTGTTTACCTTTATGTCTATATTATTTTTCTAATTATTTAATGTTAAATTTAGCATATTTAAAAAAGTTTAGCCAAATAATATTTGTTAATTCATTTAATAAATCATTAACATATGTCAATTTATACATATATACCATATTCATGTTATTTTTTTACCTCAAATAAAAAGATATGTAAGCTACATAACATAAATTATACATAATTAATAATAATAATTTTAATTTATATTCATTTACTTCACTAAATATGGCACAAAACGCATCACAAAGTTCTAGTTTTAAACTAGAATTATAAATGTTATATTTATCAACATTACCATGTGCAACGCATGAGTTCACACTTTACTGCTAATTTAACAACCACTTCTATTATTAATAACCTGTAAAGTGTGTGTGTGTGTGTGTGTGTGTGTTATAAATTATTTTATGTTTCATGAAAGTTTATAACAACTCGGGATTTGCATTACCAATTAATAAATAAAAGTTAGGATTTTTATTTATTTTAATGAAGCATAAAAGGATTTGGAGTAACAAAATTTATTTGAAAATGGCTTTTTAATTAAATGGGAAATATGGGATTTTAAAATGAGGATAAAATGTTATTTTTGGAAAGTTAAATATTTTAGGAGAGATTTTAAAACGGGTTTGGATAAAAAAAAATGAGTTTTATAAACATATATGAACACTTAGACTAATTTTTGGAAACATGTAAATAACTCTCTTCTTATTGGATTACTAAACTTAACCTAATAACCCACCCTAAACCTCCTCTATAAATTATCTCAAACTCTCCTAACCTCATTCATTCATCCCTAATCAAAACCCTAATCATTTCCTAAAGCTTTCTTAACTAAAATGGCCTCTATCTTCATCTCCTTCTAGTTTTAGCTTATGCAAGTCATTCTATGCAAAGGTAATGCAAATACCCACCTCAAATCCATTTTTATATCTTTCTAATTTCTGAAATTTATTTGGTAACACATGTTTTATGTGCTATTTTTGATCTTATAGCCTCCTAATCATCTTTTGCTAACTTGGGTTGATGCTATAATGGTCTTTGTTGCTTTCTAGAGAGGTATATTGCTAAAAACCTCTTCTAATATGTGTTTAATCCACTTTTGATTTTAGTAATCATTTAGTAACACATGTTTTATTATGTAACATGTGAATCAGAGCTCTTTGATCATCTTTGCTTTCATTTTGGAGTGTGCACATAAGGTGCTTGTGATATTGCTTCCTAAGGTAATGCTAAGCTTTGACCCTTTGTTTCCTTTAATATAGTGTAGTAATCATTATATGGTAATTAGTGATTGATATTGGTGAAATTTGATGCCAAAAACTTGAAAAAAAAGCACCCCAAAATCACCAAAAACAGCATTTTCAGCTGGCTGGAATGCTTCAGCCTGAAAACAGGCTAAAACAGTGGTCCGAGTGCACCAGGGCAGGCCTGGGTTGCACCCAGGCTGCTGCTCGGACGCAGCAGGCTAGCCCGGTTGGGCTAGCCGGTAGCATGCCAGCCCTTAGTGGGCTGGCGCGCACACTCAACGCGAGTCCGCACGGTGCGGCGCGCTATACCCTCTCCCGCACAGGCACAAGGCCCGCGGACCACATGCCAGCGCACGGGCGCAGGGCCCGTGCAGGCTAAACCTTCAGCGCGCGGGCGCATGGCCCGGGCGACTCAGTGGCTAACGCTGGCCGAAGCCTGCGTCCCCACTTCCCCAGCCCATGCGGGCTGGGGGCTTGCTGTTTCTCCCCAGCCCATGCGGGCTGGGGCTTGACCGAACCAGCTGCACCGCATGGTGCAGCCTGGTTCACAGAAACGGGCTGCACGTGCGGTGCAGCCGGGTTCTATAAAATGGGATGCACCCATTTTGGTGCAGCCGGGTTCCGACCCACCGGTTGCACCATTTTGGTGCAACCGAGTCCGGGTTGCACCATTTTGGTGCAACCGCTTCAAATTGATTGCTTCTTTGTCGAACTTTGGTTCACAACCATTCGGAATATTTTTCCAACACGAATATTGGTTTTCAGTAATTTTTCTGATTTATCGATTTCTTTGAGATTTGTCTCTAGATTTCGTACATGGGTTTTATGAACTATTTTAAAAGGATTTTTCACTCCTAAATGGCTTTCGAAATTATTTTGTAATGTTATTTTTAAATAATTAAACTACTTACTCCATAATAGGAGAGTTTTCAAAAGCCGTTTTAAAGTGATTTCAAAACCAATTATAAATCCGTTTCACACCATTATTTTCTATAATAAAAATCTCACACTCACTTTTTAGCACGTCGAGCGAAGTGGGAAGGTGCTTAAACGGTTAGGAAATCTCCGGCCTATGGAACCGTGTGTATTTTCTTTCCGACTAATCCCCAACCTATTCGATTGATCATTTTGACCTTTGGGTCTAGTTTACCGATGATACGAGGTGGACTTTTTATTGTTTGGAGTGTGAACTTGCTATTGGTTAGTAAACCGTTTAGTGCGAACATGGGGTATGGGACTCATTGTTAACACTTTACGGGTTCCTCTCCAAGAAGTTTGTGACACATTAGCCTCTGGGCGGCCAATACTGGACCTTTGGGTCACCACGCCTCTGGGCAACCGTCTCTGGACACCTGCTCTATGGAGCAGTTTTTCGGCATGTGCCTCTGGGCCTTTATCCTTCTGGGAAGGATCTCACCGTCTCGCGCGTTCCGCATCTGTGCGAGTGATCGATCACAACTCTACAGTACTTGGCAATAACGACTCTGGTCGGTGCACGTGCTATACTTGTATTATATGATGATTTTTATATCCATTCGAGTACCGCCCTTCGGTGTTGGTTCTATGGAACCATACGATGTAAGTGCGATTACCTTGTGGATTCACAGTGTCTCTGGACACTGCTTTTCAGTATGTGATTTCATTGACTTTTCAGTATGTCCCTATTGCTCTTTGGAGCATCGATCTTTGCTTGGTCATTGATTACAGACTATGTCACTCTTGGGATTATTGCCTATGAGCAACATTATATAGCTTTGGCTACGTCGATGATATGAGGCGATTTTATTTATTTAACACTTTGGTGTTGATATTCTCTTTGGAGATTTTTACTGTTTATTGATGATTGAAATCGTCATTATATTCATGTAGTCCATAATACTCTTCTCTTTGGAGAAGTACTGTTTTATTTACATACCGCATTATTATGTTTATCTCGGTTTATTAACTGATTGTTTAGCTAGCCTGACCCGAGTGTTTTTCGCTCGGGTCAGACCGAGTTGTTTCAGGTTAGGCCTCTGGACTTAGCTTTATGTGCTTCCGCTTGGACATTATCTGCTATGCTGGTAGATAGCTCTTTGTACTTGTCCACTATTTTGATACTCTGATTATTCAGTCTCTTATGTACATATTTTTGACTCACATGTCTGAGCGGTGGCTTTGTACCCACCTTTTGATATTTGGATCGGTATTGACGATATATTATACCTATGTTATGTGACTATTATGTGACTATTCTGTGATGATGATGTTATCATTTAGTATTATGTTTTTTCTGAACTTATTTTCCTTAGCCATTGTAATTTCGTTATAAATATCTATTGGATATGTCGAACCACTTGAAAAAAAAGCGATACCACATTTCGACGTACTCAGTAGATAGTTATAGCTTGATTACATATGGTCGCTTCCATTATACTCTATTCTCCGTTCCAGCAGACGGTATTACTCCGTAATACTCTTTGTTAGAATGGGTCTCGGAGTGGGGCATTACAGCTTGGTTCAGAACTAAGTATAATAAACACAGAACAGTAACACTTAGTACAATACATCTTAGTATGATTCAAATATTACAATGCTCTTTCCTCATGACATTGGATATATAAGTTAGGAATATGTTTAGGAATACATTTATATTCCGTAGTATTCCATTTAAATTATCTATCTTTGAATCATGCTTAACTCGTATCTTATCTTATCTTTCAGTATGGTTGGGAGAGTTAGGAACCTCCGTTCTGCTGATGCTGGACAGTCCAGCAACCCTCACCCAGAGGGCGTATACATGACCACGGACCAGATCATGGAGCTGGTTCGTAACTCTCAGTTGCACTTTCAGTCTCCTGCACCAGTTTCTGATACACCACGCAAGTCCGCTTTTGCGCGTCTATGCCGCGACTTTATTCATCTTGGAGGGAAGCCGTTCAATGGCTCCAAGACTGTTCTTGAGGTCCAGGCTTGGATCAGAGTTTGCAAGCGTAATTTCACTCGCATGACCCTTCCTGACCATGACAGAGTTCTTGTTGCTTCTAGCCATCTTGAGGGTCGTGCCTTGGATTGGTACGAGCTCCTTATTTCTGAGACCGATGAGGCCACTCTCACTTGGGATCAGTTCCGAGAGCGCTTCTTGCTCAAGTTTGTTCCCGAGTCCGAGAAGATAGCCCTTGCACGCCGCTTTATTGACCTTAAGCAAGGGAAGACCTCTGTTGCTGACTATTCATCATCTTTCAAGGCCCTGTCCAAGTATGGCCTCGAGTTCATTAGCTCTCCTTATAAGAAGAATCTCAAGTTTGTAGAAGGCCTGAAGAAATATTTGAAGAAACAGCTTATGCTCCAGCTTAAGCTCCCTTTTGATGAGCTAGTTGACGCAGCGCTTCACCTTGAAGCGGTGGAGCGTGAGAGAGACAGCGATGGGGATGGTGAGGGTTCCAAAAACCCCAATCAGAAGCGGGGTCCATTTCAGAAGACCAAGCCTTGGAACAAGAAGAAGAAGACTGGCAGTTCTACTTTTCAGACTCAGCCTCAGACTCGTCCTCAGTCCCAGACTCCTGCTCAGCCTAGTGGGACACATCCCCCGAAGAAATGCTTCAACTGCGGTTCTCCAGATCACTTTATTCGAGAGTGTCTCAAACCTCTCTATTGCACCTTCTGCAAGAAGGAGGGACACAGGATCTCCACTTGTCCTACTGCACCTCCTAGATCTGGCAAGCTTAATGCTGCCAAGGCTCCTACAACTTCAGCTCAGCCTCTAGGTACGCATCCTTCCGTTCTCGAAGGTTCTATTTTATTTCATGATAGATCTTGTAGAGTTCTCTTTGATACGGGTGCCTCTCACTCATTCGTATCAAAGGAACTAGTTGATACTTTATCTTTGGATGTTACTTGGTTTGTTTCTTCACTAAGGATTGTGAATCCTATCGGCGGATCCACGACCCTTAGCTTGCTTTGTGAGGATATAGATATTGATCTTTGTGGATTTTCTTTCTGTAATAAGGATAAAGATACAACAATAAAAATTATAATCAGACATTCCTCTGATTTCGTTCGAAAAAGGATGAAGATAGGACAAAAAAAAACAATAAGGAAGAATATCGACCCATCTGCACGTTATGGAGTATTTGGGATTTGACATGATTCTTAGGATGGATTGGCTCGCTCAGTACGACGCAAAAATCATTTGTTCGGAGCGGATATTATTTCTTCGTCATCCTGACTCGTCTGCTCTGTTACTATTGCTCTTCAGGATGATATTACTTTATTTTCTCTTGATTCACGAGATGAGGATTTGGACTTATCTCGTATTCCTGTTGTTCGGGATTTTCCCGA
The DNA here is from genome assembly GCA_030765085.1 of Allium cepa. Classification (NCBI taxonomy): domain Eukaryota; kingdom Viridiplantae; phylum Streptophyta; class Magnoliopsida; order Asparagales; family Amaryllidaceae; genus Allium; species Allium cepa. The sequence goes on from CM060932.1 coordinate 175,968,630, forward strand.
TATATTCGAGCCAGTATCAGGCCTACCGCCAAAGCGGGCCATTGAGTTCCGCATCGATCTCATTCCAGGCTCTCATCCAGTTGGGCGTCCTCCTACGAGAATGTCTACTAAGGAGAATGAGGAACTTAGGAAGCAGTTAGTTGATCTTGAAGCGAAGCAGTTCATTCGATCCAGTTCTTCGCCATGGGATGCTGCTGTGGTCTTCGTTAAGAAGGCTGATGGCTCTCTCAGGATTTGCATTGACTATCACAAGCTCAATGAGTTGACCATCATAAATCGCTACCCACTTCCTCGGATAGACGACATGTTTGACCAATTGAGCGGTGTGAAGGTCTTCTCTCAGCTCGACCTTGCCACCGGATTCCATCAGCTACGAGTCGCAGAAGACAGCATTCCTCTTACAGCATTTCGCACTCGTTATGGTTCTTTTGAGTGGTTGGTCATGCCATTCGGCTTGACGAACGCTCCGGCGTTCTTCGTCGATCTCATGAATCGAGTATTCCGGGAATACATCGATAGATTCGTTCTGGTTTTCATCGACAATATTCTTGTTTATTCTAGATCCGAGGCAGAGCATGCTCATCATCTGCGGATCGTCTTGGATACTCTTCGTCGGCATCAGATTAGGGCCAAGCTCTCCAAGTGCCATTTCTGGGAGAGCAAGGTCAAGTTCTTGGGTCATATTGTTTCTTCTGAGGGTATTTCTGTTGATCCTGTCAAGGTCGAAGCTATTCAGAATTGAAAGCAGCCCAAGAACGTTCATGATATTCGCAGCTTCCTTGGTCTGGCGGGTTATTACCGTTGGTTTATCAAGGATTTCTCCCGAGTTGCACTTCCCCTTACGACGCTGACTCGTAAGGGTGTTCGCTTTATTTGGTCTGATAAGTGTGAAGATTCTTTTCAGCGATTGAAGGAACTTCTCACTCATGCTCCTATCCTTGTGGTTCCTGAGAGTAACCAGGATCTTGTTGTTTACACCGACGCTTGTGGTAGCGGCCTCGGTGCTGTGCTTATGCAGAAGGATCGGGTAGTTGCTTATGCTTCTAGGTAGCTACGTCCGAATGAGGTTCGCTATCCGACTCATGATCTTGAGTTGGCAACTATCGTCTTTGCCTTAAAGACGTGGCTTCACTTTCTATTAGGTGAACGCTTCACTCTTTACACCGATCATAAGTCTCTGAAGTATCTTTTCAGCCAGAGAGATCTCAACATGAGGCAGCAGCGATGGCTTGAGTTTCTCGCCTCATATGATTTAGATATTCAGTATACCCCTGGCAAGGGGAATCGTGTTGCAGATGCGCTCAGTCGCAAACACTCGGCAGTTGTTTCTATGATGATTGCCGAGTGGAATGTTCTTGAGACTCTATCTTTATGTGATATTAGGTATCGAGCTCCATCTTCTGATGCTCCTGTCTTATTATCCAGCTTGGAAGCTCGTCCCATCTTGTTGGATAGCATTGCCCATGCTCAACGGCAGGATCCAGACCTATTGCGTTTCATTCATCTTCTCGAGTCGGGATCTAGTGATGAGACATTACTGGACTATTCTATTGATTTTCATCGGTGTCTTCGGAGGAAGAACCGTATTGTTGTGCCATCTGATTCATCTCTTAGGCGTGACATTCTAGACGAGTGTTATCGCACTAAGTACACTATTCATCCCGGGTCGAGTAAGATGTATGCCGACATGTGTCGCCTATTTTATTGGGAGGGCATGAAGAGTGATGTTGCAAGTTATGTAAGCCGTTGCATGACTTGTCAACAGATCAAAGCCGAGCATCAGCGTTCATTTGGTCTTCTGCAGCCGCTAGAGATTCCATTATGGAAATGGGATCAGATATCCATGGATTTTATTGACGGTCTGCCTCGATCGAGGTCAGGCCATACTTCTATTTGGGTCATCGTCGATCGCTTGACCAAATTAGCTCATTTCATTCCTATTAAGTCCACTCAGACTGCTCCTCAGCTTGCCAAGCTATATGTGAAGGAAGTCGTTCGACTTCATGGCATTCCTAGCTCTATCGCCTGTGATCGAGACACTATCTTTACTGGTCACTTCTGGAAGTGCCTACAGTAAGCTTTGGGCTCAAAGCTGAATTTCACGACTGCTTATCATCCTCAGACCAACGGTCAGACGGAGAGGGTGAATCTTGTTTTGGAGGATCTTTTGCGCTGTTGTATTCTGGATTTCGGAGGTAGTTGGGAGGATCACTTACCGCTTGTAGAGTTCTCCTACAACAACAGCTTTCAGTCTAGTATCGGCATGGCACCTTTCGAGGCTCTATACGGAAGGCCATGTTGCTCTCCTGCTTGTTGGTTAGAATCTGGCGAGAAGCTCATTCTTGGTCCAGATTCGGTTCGGGAATCTTCTGAAAAGATTGTTCTTATCCGTCAGAGAATGAGGGAGGCACAGGACAGCCAGAAATCCTACGCGGACAACCGTAGGAAGCCTCTTGAGTTCTCCATTGGTGATTTTGTCTTCATTCGGATTTCCCCTATGAAGGGGGTTGTGCGTTTCATCTCTACAGGGAAATTGGCTCCTCACTATGTTGGACCATTTCCTATCACGGAACGCATCGGCCCCGTTGCTTATCGTGTGGCACTACCTGCTCATTTTTCCGGAATGCATGACGTGTTCCATGTTTCTCAGCTTCGCAAGTGTGTTCGCGATCCTGATTCTATCATTGAGCCGCATGTCATGCCTGATTTAGAGATCTTACCTGATTTATCTTTGGAGCAGCAACCTCTATGTGTGCTTGATTCGAAGGTTAGACGCCTTCGCAACAAAGAGGTTCCACTCATGAAGATTCAATGGTCACCGAATCATAAGGACTGCACTTGGGAGACCAGAGAACCTATCAGCGCTCTTATCCTGGCTTTCTCCCATCTTCTTCTGTGGGTAAGAATTCTCTATTGTATCTCTATCACTTCTTTTGTGGATTTAACGATTATAGATAACATCTATCTTAAGGAATTGCGGGGACGCAATTTTCTTAAGGAGGGAGTCTGTAACAACCCGGGATTTGCATTACCAATTAATAAATAAAAGTTAGGATTTTTATTTATTTTAATGAAGCATAAAAGGATTTGGAGTAACAAAATTTATTTGAAAATGACTATTTTAATTAAATGGGAAATATGGGATTTTAAAATGAGGATAAAATGTTATTTTTGGAAAGTTAAATATTTTAGGAGAGATTATAAAACGGGTTTGGATAAGAAAAAAAATGAGTTTTATAAACATATATGAACACTTAGACTAATTTTTGTAAACATGTAAATAACTCTCTTCTTATTGGGTTACTAAACTTAACCCAATAACCCGCCCTAAACCTCCTCTATAAATTATCTCAAACTCTCCTAACCTCATTCATTCATCCCTAATCAAAACCCTAATCATTTCCTAAAGCTTTCTTAACTAAAATGGCCTCTATCTTCATCTCCTTCTAGTTTTAGCTTATGCAAGTCATTCTATGCAAAGATAATGCAAATACCCACCTCAAATCCGTTTTTATATCTTTCTAATTTTTGAAATTTATTTGGTGACACGTGTTTTTTGTGTTTCTTTTGATCTTATAGCCTCCTAATCATCTTTTGCTAACTTGGGTTGATGCTATAATGGTCTTTGTTGCTTTCTAAAGAGGTATATTGCTAAAAACCTCTTCTAATATGTGTTTAATCCTCTTTTGATTTCAGTAATCATTTAGTAACACATGTTTTATTATGTAACGTGTGAATCATAGCTCTTTGATCATCTTTGCTTCCATTTTCGGGTATGCACATAAGGTGCTTGTGATATTGCTTCCTAAGGTAATGCTAAGCTTTGACCCTTTGTTTCCTTTAATATAGTGTAGTAACCATTATATGGTAGTTAGTGATTGATATTGGTGAAATTTGATGCCAAAAACTTGAAAAAAAAACACCCCAAAATCACCAAAAACAGCATTTTCAGCTGGCTGGAATGCTTCAGCCTAAAAACAGGCTGAAACAGTGGTCTGAGTGCACCAGGGAAGGCCTGGGTTGCACCCAGGCTGCTGCTCGGGCCCAGCAGGCTAGCCCAGTTGGGCTAGCCAGTAGCAGGCCAGCACTTAGTGGGCTGGCGCGCACACTCGGCGCGGGTCCGCACGGTGCGGCCCGCTATACCCTCTCCCACGCGGGTACAAGGCCTGTGGCCCACATGCCAGCGCACGGGCGCAGGGCCCGTGCGGGCTAAACCTTCAGCACGCGGGCGCATGACCCGCGCGACTCGGTGGTTGACACGGACCGAAGCCCGCATCCCCACTTCCCCAGCCCATGCGGGATGGGGCCTTGTTGTTTCTCCCCAGCCCGTGCGGGCGGGGGCTTGACCGAACCAGCTGCACCGCATGGTGCAGCCTGGTTCACAGAAACGGGCTGCACATGCGGTGCAGTCGGCTTCTATAAAATGGGTTGCACCCATTTTGGTGCAGCCGGGTTCCGACCTACCGGTTGCACCATTTTGGTGCAACCGAGTCCGGGTTGCACCATTTTGGTGCAACCGCTTCAAATTGATTGTTTCTTTGTCGAACTTTGGTTCACAACCATTCGGAATATTTTTCCAACACGAATATTGGTTTTCAGTGAATTTTCTGATTTATCGATTTCTTTGAGATTTGTCTCTAGATTTCGTACACGGGTTTTATGAACTATTTTAAAAGGATTTTTCACTCCTAAATGGCTTTCGAAATTATTTTATAATGTTATTTTTAAATTATTAAACTACTTACTCCATAATAGGAGAGTTTTCAAAAGCCGTTTTAAAGTGATTTCAAAACCAATTATAAATCCGTTTCGCACCATTATTTTCTATAATAAAAATCTCACACTCACTTTTTAGCACGTCGAGTGAAGTGGGAAGGTGCTTAAACGGTTAGGAAATCTCCGGCCTATGGAACCGTGTGTATTTTCTTTCCAGTTAATCCCCGACCTATTCGATTGATCGTTTTGACCTTTGGGTCTAGTTTACCGATGATACGAGGTGGACTTTTTATTGTTTGGAGTGTGAGCTTGCTATTGGTTAGTAAACCGTTTAGTGGGAACGTGGGGTATGGGACTCATTGTTAACACTTTACAGGTTTCTCTCCAAGAAGTTTGTAACACATTAGCCTCTGGGCGGCCAGTACTGGACCTCTGGGTCACCACGCCTCTGGGCAACCGTCTCTGGACACCTGCTCTATGGAGCAGTTTTTCGGCATGTGCCTCTGGGCCTTTATCCTTCTAGGAAGGATCTCGCCGTCTCGCGCGTTCCGCATCTATGCGAGTGATCGATCACAACTCTACAGTACTTAGCAATAACGACTCTGGTCGGTGCACGTGCTATACTTGTATTATCTGATGATTTTTATATCCATTCGAGTACCGCCCTTCGGTGTTTGTTCTATGGAACCATACGATGTAAGTGCGATTACCTTGTGGATTCACAGTGTCTCTGGACACTGCTTTTCAGTATGCGATTTCATTGACTTTTCAGTATGTCCCTATTGCTCTTTGGTGCATTGATATTTGCTTGGGCATTGATTACAGACTCTGGTCACTCTTGGGATTATTGCCTATGGGCAACATTATATAGCTTTGGCTACGTCGATGATATGAGGCGATTTTATTTATTTAACACTTTGGTGTTGATATTCTCTTTGGAGATTTTTACTGTTTATTGATGATTGGGGATCGTCATTATATTCATGTAGTCCATAATACTCTTCTCTTTGGAGAAGTACTGTTTTATTTACGTACCGCATTATTATGTTTATCTCAGTTTATTAACTGATTGTTTAGCTACCCTGACCCGAGTGTTTTTCGCTCGGGTCAGACCGAGTTGTTTCAGGTTAGGCCTCTGGACTTAGCTTTCTGTGCTTCCGCTTGAACATTATCTGCTATGCTGATAGATAGATCTTTATATTTGTCCACTATTTTGATACTCTGATTATTCAGTCTCTTATGTACATATTTTTGACTCACATGTGTGAGCGGTGGCTTTGTACCCACCTTTTGATATTTGGATCGGTATTGATGATATATTGTACCTATGTTCTGTGACTGTTATGTGATGATGATGTTATCATTTAGTATTATGTTTGTTCTGAACCTATTTTCCTTAGCCATTGTAATTTCGTTATAAATATCTATTGGATATGTCGAACCACTTAAAAAAAAGCGATACCACATTTCAACGTACTCAGTAGATAGTTATAGCTTGATTACATATGGTCGCTTCCATTATACTCTATTCTCCGTTCCAGCAGACGGTATTACTCCGTAATACTCTTTGTTAGAATGGGTCTCGGAGTGGGGCATTGCAAAGTTCATAGCGTTCAACTATTGAATAATATAGCCGACTAGCATATTTCCTAAAACGAGATATTAATTTATAAGATTTAAGTTAAAAAAAAGAGTTATAAAATTTATCCAATGTCCATAAGTTCATATTTGGCAGTTTAACCATTTTTGGTGATAAATTACTTCCACGGAAGTTTAGGAATTAATTTAAATCCTTCTTGCTTCATTTAATAGTATATCATCTGATTAAAATTCTATTAATGGCTTTCAAATCCTTTTATTCTTACTTATTTGGCAGTATAGTCCGGTCTTACTATGCAAAAACACAAGGGAAAAGATGATTATTTTACCCATACATCTACATAAACATACAAGGTATATAGTTGGTTAGGTTTTTTTAATAAACATCACTGTAGATCAATTTATTTTAATAGAAACAACCCTTCAAAAGTATAATATTCAAATCAAATTAGCATATATGTAACAACTCGTAAATTTTTAATGGTTTTAATAACGTAGTTAACTAAATTTTTATGAAATTTCAAATAACTAAAATTTTAAAATAAAAATTTGATATTTGGAATACATCTATTTAAACATAGCAAATGGTAATTTTTCATCAGATAATATGGAAGTTTATTTTCTTATGTAATTTTATTTAAAATTTAAGTCAGTTAATGTTAGATGATGATAAAATATTCCTCAAACCTGAATATTTTTATTCAACAAATTTGTAAATCATCTTGTAAGTGAGACGTCATATTATATTTCTTCAAATTTGTAATGTTGTTACTCTATTTACCTTAACTTCGGCATATTAGCAGCATTTTCAGTACCAATTATCGACTTTTGATAAAATAATCGTATCGCCATATCTGCATATCGTTTTGATCGTCTCGTCTTGCTAATTTCCACAGCATATTCAAATATGCATTTCGATGTCCGGTACATGGCGAAATCAACAGAACGGTTTTCATATCGGTTTCGTATTCTGGCCTTTTGGTTTTCTTGTGTGTCTTTCTATTTTCTACCGGGTGAATATAAGCAGCCATTTGCTAGCCTGAATTCACATTTGCGGCTTTTGTGATTCCCTAGCCACTAGCCATTATTATTTTAGAATTTAGAGTGACCTTTGCTTTTCCACACTGGTTCCAACATAATTCGTTCTGTCCCTTCATTTCATTCTCTGCCCATTGGTTCGCTTTTATTTGATGGTCCATTACCATTGCTTATTTCCCTTCGGTTTGTCATCTCTTGGAAAGGAAAATAGAAATATATATATTATATAAACTTTGCTTATCTTTCTTACCTAACATGTCACTTATCAAAAGAGAAAAAAATGATGAGAGCATATATTTTTGCCTGTAGCCCAACTATTCTCCACTCTCTACCTTTATGCACTTAAGGCCTTCAACTTCGCCCTCCCACTCTATGACACTGAGCAATGTCGGCAGCCACCTCGCCTTTAGCCGAGACCACACCATCAACAATCTAGCCTGCGTCTTCTCATCTTTCGTGCCTCGGCCTCTTATGATTCCTCCTTCCCTGCCGGCCAACCGAACTCAAGCACCCCCTTAACCGGCCACTCTCCCTTTCTCCACAGACCACCCGAGCCTTCCCACCATGCTCCATCACTTAGCATTCCACTCTCAGTCGAGCCTTGTCAGCACCGAGCCCGCTTTTTTTCCATCCTTCAAACACACACTAGTGCAGCCACGCAACCATCCACCCATCAATAACCGCCACTCTATGCAGACAAGCTTCCAGCAATCGAGCGCAGCCCTTCCTCTCCCTTTCCCTCTGCCGAGACATTCACCCACCCAAATTGACAATCATCTCCCCTCTCTGTTGAATAGATGTAAGTTGTTATATATATAAATATATATATATATATACACACACACATATTTGTTTTATAAATATTTATTTTTAACTTGGGTTTATATAATATTATGTGTTTACCAGGCGTGTGGTATGTGTTATATATTGGTCATCATATACATTTGTCTGCATATATATATATATATATATATATATATATATATATATATAGAGTATGCATGTAGATTTATTTGAAGCTCCCAAAGACTGTCTGATTTTCATATTTTCATATATTTATTTTTTTATAGTATATCTGACATATGATATATAAGTTATATATTTTGTATATGTTATACGATTAAGTGTGTGTATATATATATATTAGTTTATGTAAGTACAGGTAAGTTCGGTTTCAAATTATTTATTGTGTTGTCTGCATATGTGCAATACAGGGAATTTTATGTATGTTATATATCTATGTGATTACAGCTATATCTATATTTACTTGAAGCATATATACATCATGTAGTTTTCCTGTGCATGCTTTTATCGAAATGTAAATTTGTTTTATAAGTTGCATAAATATTTTCCTTTTTGCTTAGTTTCAAGCCTGCATATATATTGTGATTCCAAAGTATTATACATATGTAAGTTTATATATATAGATTTATATATAATTTTATATATAAATTATAATATGGCCGAGTGTGTATATATATATATATGTTTATTTATTTATTTATTTCAAATTATGTATGTAGATGTGTAGTATAAGGTGTTCATCTGTTTATTCATATACTATGCGGGTCATAGTGTTAGTAATATATATGTTTACTTTATATATATTTAGAAAAGGATAAAATAAAATATATTGTGTTGCCTACATCTGTTATATGCCTATTTAAGAAAATATGCACTTTGATGTACTAGTGTATATATATTTGCATCTGTATATTGTTTATATATATATATATATATATATATATATATATATATATATATATAAAGTAAGTCTATATTGGAAACTTTTTATCAAGTATCTATATATATATATTGTTTAAATATATATATAGAGAGATTTTAAGTTGTATGTGTTTTAAATTTAATATGTATTTTTAAATATACGTGTTTAAGAATAATGATTTTTATAATATACACATATATATTATTTATATTATTTTTTCGAAATCTAAATATTGATTTTTAGGAAATGATAATATATATGTATTCTATTTCTATCAAGCTGATTTGATTGCTCTCATCGATTCCTTGTTATCAGCTTTAACCGTCGAATTCGTGCCAATCTAGCTTTACTTTGGAATTCATGCTTGGATTCATGACTCATTTCTTGTCAAATCTCTAGCCTCAAAACGTGAGCAATCACTCACGATTAACATTCTTATATTTAGTAAATTTGATTTCACTTGAAACGACAATTGAAATATGATGCTAGATTTAATTATTAATTATTTATTTGTCATATATGATATGCCATTATCTGTAACTGTTCACCTATGACATCTGACACCATGATCTGTTATTTATTTTATCACTGATGATATATGCCTGTTGCTGATTGTTATATTATTATCAAATATGTTCTCACTCTGCAAGTTCCATGTTAGTATAGAGCTCCCTGTGGGTTTAAACGATACATACCCGAACTTTCTTGTAGAATAGATGAAAATCGTTATGGGTTGAAATGATAAACCCAAGCTATTTTCATTTTATTTTAATTTTGGATTGCGGGTTGAAAAGATATATACCCGTAGATATTTAAAATTGTGGATTGAAATGATAAATTTGGGATTGCGAGTTGAAAAGATATATACCCGTAGATATTTAAAATTGCGGACTGAAATGATAAATATCCGTATCACTTGACCATGGGATAGAAAACTATATACAAACACTGTCGGTGTGTATATATATATATATTGAAATGATTTCCAAATTTTTGAAAAGAAATATATATGATTTTAATAAATATTGATTTTAAGATATTATATATATATATATATATGTTACTTTATAAAGATTTAAATTTTAGATTTTTAAAATTTACGTTTGGGAATTTTAAATTTATAAGTTAGTTTTGAAACTATAAATTTTAAGATTTCTCTTAAAGTTTTATTTTCTTGAAAATATATATAATAATATTTATTATAAATTTTAAGATTTCTCTTAAACTTATTGACTTTTGGGGTTTTAAAGGATATGATTTATAACTTGATTTGATAAAAGGTGATTTAAATGAATATTCTCAACTTTAAATAAAATTGAGATGGAATATTTAATATCGATTTATAAATTGGAATTTCAAACAAATTGTTGTTTAAACGATTAAGTAAATATTGTCCAATTTGAAATAAATTAAAGTTAAATTTTGAAATATAAATGAAATTTATATTGTTAATGTTTGAGTATACAAAGTTGAATCTTTGAACTTTAAACTTGAAATGGTTAAACTAGAATTGATTCAAATTGAATGTTGGAATTTAAAATGATTTGGATTGATTTGTGAAATTGGAGGAAACTATTTTTATTATATAAAGTATTTTAATGTATATATAAACTATTTTGATATATAAATTATTTTAATATATAAACTACTCTAATTTATAACTATTCTAATATACATATATATACTGTTTTCAACATCTAAACTGTTTAGGTGGGAAAGTGTTACGATTTCAAAAGTGTTATAATTTCCAAAGTGTTACAATTTCAAAACTGTTATAATTTCCATAGTGTTATGATTCCAAAAGTGTTATGATTTCGAAAGTGTTATAACTTTGAAAGAGTTACGATTCTGAAAGTAATTATTATTTAAAGTGAATAATGATTTCGAAAGTGATATGGTTTTGAACTGAATATGATATTTTGATTTGAAGGATATGATTTAAACTGAAATGACCAAGGTATTATAATAACGTTTGCTTGTTAAAGAGACCAGGATCGGATATTGCCATACTCTCTGTCAACAATAAAAACCACTTTAACAACTGTTTACGTGGTGGAGATTCCAAAACGAAGTAGGATTGTTTAGTGGCGATTCTATATGGTATTTACGTAGCCCTCTTCCCGTAAGTCATCTTGATGTGGCTAAAACAGGAGCTATGCCGGGACAAGTGAGGTCATTCCTCCTATTGGACGCATTTCTTTGATACCATTCTATTGCTTTTGTGATTTGATTGGGTGCACCTTTGATTTGTGAGTGTGTCACGAGTTGGACAGTTGTAGCTGCTATGCGTTACCACCAGCCCGGATCCGCAAATGGTATATCTACCCTGGTATTGCCTCGCATGCTGTGTCACATGCCCTATCGTGCCTTCTACGAGTTTATTTTGTGTCGTACCTATATAATGCTCCCTGATAACCCACTCGCAAGTGGAGTTTACATTATCTGTGTAGACTACGGCATTATTTAAAATGTGTTAAGGGGGATATGGGTAATGCCTTAACGCTATTTTAATATCTTTACTTTACTATTGACATATTATAATAGCGTGTATTACTACATGGTAGATAGTTCCACGGATCCTTAGAGGATGGATATCCCAAACATCCTTTGAGTTGCTTGTATTTCGGTTGATATTTCGCTTGAGTTGGATTTATTGATATAAGAATGTTAATCCCAACTCGAGTGTTTTGCTTTACGCTCGGGTCAGACTGAGTGTCATAGCATTTGAAACTCACCATTGGACTTCATTGTATTTGAGATATTCTGTTGTATTTTATTTCAAACTCTGTGTTTATGTAGTAGCTTCATGAACAACTATTTCCGCTTCTTATTATTATTACTTTGTGTCTATGATTCTATGATTGATCTATTTGCTGTAAATTCATTTTGCCAAACATAAATTAACAATATGATATTTTGAGCAATTCGTGTCTGACATGTGCGGGTGCGAATAGTTTGAAAGTACCGGGTCGTTACAATATACTACAATTTGGTACAATACTATAAGCCATAAAAGGTCTTGATATGAGAATACTCACTGGTAATGTTTTAATTGATAGTATGTATTCCCAGCACATATTTGCTGAACTATAGGAATGCATTTAGATTTCAAGTGTGGAATAATTGACGTTAACTAGCATATACAGAAGAAAAAAAAATCACAGTTTTGTATTTATTTTGAAATAATATATGCATTTGACTACAACAGTAAATAAGATATGACCACCCACTAAGTTATGTTATAGTTTTTTTGTTTGCTACTCAGGGTATGCAATAAAAAATAAAACATGGCTGCTGCTTTTACATTGTTCACATTTTTCAACCTACATCATCCAAGGTTAACAAATTTGATAGAAATTAGTTGCACAAGTAGGATGAAGGTAAGCAGGTGATGAAAAGTTGAATTTGTGGCCAAAAAAGTAATTCAAACAACCCAACAACAGCGATAAATGCATATTTCAAGAATATTAAATACAAATCTAGCTGAAGCTATTAGCTTACATTATTCATCTTTTCTCTTCCAGCTCACTAGCTTGCTTTTTGATGTGAAGATACTCTAGACAGATGCTTTATAAGTACCCAAATTTTATGTTCAGTTGTCATAGCAATGCACAGCTTAAGATATTTTGTTGCTAAATTCAACTATATTTGTTTTAGTTTTGTTTAATTGTGGTTTGATTGTTTTTAATCCATCTGCATGTTTGTACGTCTATTTTTTACATGCAAATTGTTAGTCATAGAGACATTACGTGGCCATTTTATTCACTTTTCCTATTTATTGTTGGGATATTGTTTTGATCTTCTATATGATTCTATGATTGTGCTAAAATATTGTTTTAATCTTCTATATGGTTTAATTATTTACGACCATGGCTTGACTTTGTTTAATATGGGCTCTTCATCACTTTCATCTTTGCACAATAGTACTACATATTTTTTAGAGGCAAATCCATGTGCGAAGCACTAGTTCGCAACAGTTTTATGTTAATTAGTGGATGTGTTAATTATAAGTGTTATTGGTGGTTATAAAATAAAAGTATTTTTAGAAATAATAATTTTTAATGCGTACATGTATATGTTGATTAATAATAAAGTTTAGCAATAATAATTTTTAGCAATAATAATTTTTAGTGCATACATGTATTTATTATTTTAGTAAGTGTATGTATTTTGGAAGTAAATTTAAGTAATAAATTATTTTTGAAACAAATGTTCAATTAATTAAATTTCTAAATATTAAGAGATAAATATCGGTGTTATATAGGTATGTGCCTAGGCGTGCCTAGGCTTAAAAAAGGCTCAGGAGCATGTCTTTTTATAGTTTGATTGCACATTTTTGCAGTTTGAGGTGCCATGTTGCAAAATTCAAAATTTTCTTACATAGTTGTTGAATAAAATAATTTAAATAGTAAAATGAATTATATAATGATTTAAATTTTAACTCGTAGTTGGTAAAATAGTAGATAAAACTTGTTTAAGATGTGCACAAAAAAGCCCAAGGCCCTAGTCTTGTTCCTTTTTGCACCTTAGCTACTTTTGATAAATATGATGTTAATTTAAACATAAATGGTAAATATTATTTTTAAAAATGCAACAACAATAACGAAGCCGTTATTCCTAAAAGGCTTTATTTTTGTAAATATTATTTTAAGAAATACAATAACACACACCTTGGACGTAAAGTTATGCGTACACTTCATGATAATGAAGTGCTGTTGAAATTTCTAACATATAGTTTTAAATTAGAAAAAATGTTCAATAATTTTGTCGTGCGTAGTTGGATGTATGAAGAGCAAACTGGTATGAAAATTTCAATAAAAGAACATTTCTACAATGGTGCGTACGAATTTATTAGATTCGCTAAATCTAATAATGGAAATGACGTAAAAATTTGTTGCCCTTGTTGTAAATGCAAACATTTTAAAGCATTAGAAAGAAGATATGGTTATAGTTCATTTGTGTTAAGTTGTGTGCCAAATTATTATTGTGGGATTGTCATGAAGAACTTGTCGGGCCTAATCCTATTGTGTTAGAGGACGAGGTAAACAACAATTATCTTATGGAAAATCCAATAGAAGATGTACTGGAAGATGAATATGATCAATGTTCCTTACCGTTCAAGTTTACGATGAAGACTTAAATGCTGAAGAAGAACCGACTGTGGAAAGGGAAAGAATCTACGATTTATTAGATGCTACTGAGATATCATTATGGGATGGTTGTAAAAGTGGAGTCGAATTATCAATAACTGTCGAATACATTACAATGGAATCAAAATTCAACTTTAGGGAAGCTGGATTTACAATAGTTGTACAAGGTGCAAAACGACATGTGTCATCCAATAATCTAATGTGCGATAGTTATAATAAAGTGAAAAACTTATGTCAGTTTTCGCTCTGCCATACCAAAAGATAGATACATGCATGAAATGCTGCATGTTGTATTGGAAAGATGAAATTAACCTAGAAAAAGCAAAATATGTAAAAGGATACAAATCAGGAAAAAAGAAAGGAAAGGTAGTTCCAAATAAGAGAATGCATTATTTACCAATCATTTCTACACTTCAAAGGTTATATGCATCTTCTGTTATCGCATTTATATAAGATGACATAGTGTGAGAACATAGAAAGAGAGAAGTTTGGCACATCCATGTGATGGAGAAGCATGAAAATATTTCGATAAGACTTATCTCGCGTTTGCTGCAAAAAGCCGTAGTTTCGGACTTGGTTTATGTACAGATGGACTTTCACCATTCTCTCAATCTATTAATAAATATTAATCTCGACCTACTATCGTTACACCTTATATTTTACCTCCATGGATGTGTGAAAACTCTATATACGTTTCTCATTATTTTCATTCTTGGACCTGATGATCCGACACAAGGAATCAATGTTTATTTGCAGCCATTGATTGAAGAGTTGAAAACACTATGACATGAAGGTGTTGATACATAAGATGTTTCTAGAAAAATAATTTTTGTATGTTTGCATCTCTATTATGGACTATAGGTAATTTTCCAGCTTATGCAATGCTATCAGGTTCGAGTATCGCTGGTCACCTAGCTTGTCCTTGTTACATAGAGAAAACACGAGCATTTCACTATCGAATGGAAGGGAAATTACATGGTTCGATTGTGATTGGTGTTTTCTCCATGTTAATCATACTTAAAAGAGATTAAAAAAATTGTAGCTAATAGAGCAAAGACTAGACAACCGCCAACAATTTGGTCAAGCACGGAAATATATGATCTTTTAAAGGAATATCTAAAGATACATCAAACTGGAGTACAGACTAAAATTCCAAGTAAATCGATAATTCATAATTGTTGCAAACAAATTATATTTTAGGAGTTACCTTATTGGAAAGATCTCTTATTTAAATATAATATTGAAGTGATCCACAACGAAAAAAAACATGTTTGATAATGTGTTTAATACAATTTTGAATGTTAGGGGAAACATAAGGACGAACTGAATTCAAGAATGATATACCAAAATTATGTATACGTCCCGAACTTCATATGAAGCCTAATGACAGTAAAAAAAAACCCAAAAACATGTTATAAGCTAGCCAGCATGTGATATCCCAGAATTTTTAGCAATATCAATTTAATAATCTTTATATAAAATTAAATTGATTTGATAATATTGATTAATAATATATGAATTGGTTTAATAATCTGATTAAATAAATATTTAATTTGAGATTTTTATCTTTTAAAGGCTAAATAAATGTTTTTAATTATAATGTATATATGTTTGTATATATATTATAGATAATCTTTGATTGGGAATTTAATAAATAAATAAAGTTTTGTTTCGAATTCTAATAATATATTTAGTAATTAGGAAATTATGTTTTAAATTAATTTTAAGTTTCTCAAAGTTATTTAAATAAATAATGATATGGTTTGTAAATACTTAAAATAAATGTTAAATTGTTTAAAATTTATCTTAGCTTAATTTTTAAATTTAAATAAAAAGTTTGTTTTATTTCTTTTTAAATATTATTTGATAAATATGACTTGGACATTTTGTATATAAGTTTAAAATATAATGTAAAATATGGTTTTAATTCATTTAATAATAAAAGTGATTTATAATCTTTTATAAATCATTTAAAATTTGTTAAATTTGTTATCATCAAGCCATATTTATAATGTATTATTTTTCCATAAATATAAGAATTAAAATAAGAAAATAGAATTACCATTTTTAAATTGAATAAGTTGATTTTAATTTGGATTTCAAAAGTTTAATTTGATTTTGAATTTGGAATTGATTTTGGAATTCAAAATAATAGATTCTTATAAATATTTGAATAAGTTTTAATTTATAATTTGTTTTATTTACATTTTCTATAAATAAGAATTCATATATATTTATATAAGTTTAAAATAAACTAAGTAAAATCCTTTATTAACATTTAAAATATAACTAATTTAAATAAGAGACATGTGTTAACATATTAGTAATCTAAATACATGTGTTAATATATGAAATAATGAACATGAAAAGTGTCATTGTATTTTGATCTTTTTCTTTATTTTGTTAAATTAATTTCAGCCCCTATAAATATTTTCATTTTCCCTTCATTCTCTTTCTCAAAATCAAATTCTAAGCTAAGAAAAAGAAAACAAATCTGAAATTTCACACCTCAAATCATAATTGCAAACCAAAAACCTGTAACAAGATTTTCAAACCTGCATTTCTTTTTACAACCTGAAATCAGCTTAGCAAATCAAGGAACCTGTATGCATTTTTGTTCAGTTAGAGTTCCAACAGCAAGCAAACCTGTAGAACAAAAGTCTGCATTTTTCAAAAATTAAAGGATCAAGCCTGCATGCATGTAGTTTTGGTCAAGGAGCACAAGTATTTCAGTTGCAACAACATATCATAAATCAAGAACAAAGGAGCAATTAAATTTTTAAAAATTCAAGCTTTCAATGGTGCTCTGTTCTTCTGAGTATCAGGTGAGTAACATTTTTGAAAATTAATTAAGTTAAATTATGGTTTCCTAAATTTAGTATGATTTAAGTTGTCTGATTTTCTCTGGAAGTAAGATTTCTTGTGTGAATATTTACAAGTACATTTGTGGATGAATGATATGTGCATGTTTATTGTAACTCTGCAATAACTCTGTTCCCAGATTCAAGTCCATTTCTTTTTATTTAATCCCTTATCTCTTGATCTAATTTTTGTTATGAATTGAGTTACAAACAAAAATTGTTTGTGTGATCATAAGTTTAGGCTTAAAATTTTAATTAAGTTAAAATAAATACAAACTTCCTCTGGAAACCAAAACGATCAGGAAAAACATGAGTTTGTTTAAAACTTAAATTCCTTAATTCATTAAATTAAGATTGTGATCTGAAACCTTATAAGAAAACATGATTTTTAAATCAGAAATCATAATTTTTGGTTTGGGATTTGGGAAGCAGTTCTGTGATGAACTAAAAAGAGGAATTTGGGAAATTCTGGTGATCTAGTTGATAGGGAAGATCAGGGTCTCCTATAGTGGTAGTAGTATGATCAGAGCATCGGGAAAAATTATTGAATGGATGTAAAGAGGATCGAGGTGGCGGCGGTGATCATTATAAATCTGTAACCCTAGTTTATGATCAAGTTATGAATTCGATCATTTTTGTCTCTATGGTTCATCGAGTGTTAAGAGGCTTTGAGGGATGGTAGTTGGGTCCATGACGAGGATGTGGCCGGAGTTTCAACTTTTACGATGGTTGGAGGACGGAGATTTGGCCGTTGACAGGTTTGGGGTTTTGAGGAGTTCTGTGTTCCAGGTTTTTTGGAGTGAGGCTGGTTTTTGATTTCAAGTGGGTGAAGTCAATCAGGTGATCGTAGGTTGGAGCATGGGTGGTTGCTGATGAGAGGAAGCCAAGGTGAGAGGCCGGAGTTGATCAACGTCACAGTGCACGTGCACCGTGCATTTCTTTTTGCTGGTGAAGGATTTTGGCATGGGTGAGTTGTTCTTGCAAAATGCTTGGGTCACTTGAGTGTTTTGCTCGAAGTAAAGAGAATTTTGACTTGAAGTAAATAGATTCTGGCTCGAGTATGTTGCAGTTTTCAGGTTTTGTTTTAGAAACCTGACGGTTTCTTGTTTTTAAATTTTAAACTAAATTTATAAAAAAAACTAAAGCAAGATTTAAACAAAAGTTGAAACAAGTTTAAATATGAATTCAAAATGAATTTGAATTCTAGTTTTCAAAATAAATAAATTTTATAAAATGGAATGTTTAACAACTAAAAATTTGTACAGTATTTTATCAAGTGTTTTAGGAATCTGAAAAGAGATTTAAAGCAAGATTATAAATTTAAGTTTAAAATCTGAATTGTAAATCTGAATTCAAATTTGAATTTGAATCTTAGGATTTGAAAAGAAAATAAAGTTTATAAATTCAAATGTTGTAATTAAGTTTGAATAATAAAGTATTTTATAATAAAGTTTTAAAAATCTAAAATATAAGATTTACACAAAGTGATCAAATCTAGGTTTAGAATCTGGAATTCAAAAATGAATTTGAATCCTAGTTTGTAATAAAATAAGCTTTTGAATTAAAATGTTTTAAAAATAACTTTGAATGTTTCAAAGTATGGTTTAAGTTTAAAATTGAGTTTGGTTTTAAAATTTCTTTTAAAATTTCTTTTATAAGACAAATAGATTCTTTAACATGTAATTCAAAAGTTTTTGAATTGTTTTAAGAGTTTTGTTAAAGTTAAGAATTGTTTCATTTTAAGTCTTGAAATTAAAATGCAATCTAAAGGGAAATTTAAAAACAAGTTGTTTTTAAATTACTTTGATAATGATAATTTAATCATTAAAAAGATTTATGTTTATCTTAAAGTTAATTAGAACTTAATAATTTATAATTCATTAAATGATTAAGGTAATTAAGTTTGTAGTTAATTAATTTAATTAATTAATAAATTTGGGTTAATTAATTAAATAATTAAGGGTTTCGTTTAATTAATTAAAGGATTAGTAAGTTAATTAAGATTGATTAAATAGTAATTAAGAAATCAATTAATTAGATCAGATTTGATTTTAATTTAATTAATAATTTGAATTCATTAATCAAGTAATTAAAAACTAATTAAGTTTTAGATTATCACTTGACTAATTAAATAATTAGAGATTGATTAAATGGGTTTTATAGATAAATTAATTTGTAAATAATATTGATTTATCTCAGTTAATTACTTTAGAGAAGTAATTAAAGATTTGTTATTGGTTAATGAAGGTCATTAACTTAGTATTATTTAATAATTAATTAATGTGATTAATTTTAATGATTAATTGAATTAATTAATTTAAAGATAATCCTTTGAGAATAATTTAAACGTAATTACTTAATGAAAGTAATTAAGAAAATTAATTATTTAATTAAGTTAATTTTGATTAGTTAAGTTAATTAATTAAGTTTAATTAATTTAAAATAATCACTGGTTAATTTGAGAAGTAATTACCCAATGTAATTAATAATGAATAATTACTTAGTAAAGTAACTAAGAAAATAATTACTTGACGTAATTAAATTGAAGGATAATTGGCTAAGGAAGGAGTTTTGAAATTAATTACTTTGTGTAATTAATATGTAATTGGTATGCTGAATAATTACTTAAAGGAAGTAATTAATAATTAATTACTTAGTGTAATTAATTTAGGTTTTGTTAATTGAGTTATTTGAAGATAACAAAGAGATGTAATTAATTAAATGTAATTAATTACTTAATGTGATTAATCAAGAGTGATTAATCAATATGGATAATTGATAATTAATTACTTAATTTAAATAGGGTAATTATTAATAGATAATTAGGGATCATTAATTGATGTAACTAAGGATTGATTAATAAGAACAATTAATCAATGAAGGAATTAATTAATGTAATTAATTAAGGATTAATGTAATTAATTATAATTAATTAATTAATGAAGTAGTTACAGGTTAATTACTGAATTTGGTTTATAATAATTAATTTGTGAAATTAATTAAAGCCTAATTACTTGAATGTAATTAAAGGATAATTAATCAAGGATGATTTATTAGGGTAATTTGCTAAGGATAATTAATTGATTGATTTGTAATTAATTAATGGTTATGTAAGCAAGATTTATATGAATGAGTAATTAATTTAATTTATTTTAAATTAATTTGGGAAGAAGTAATTAATTTAATTCATTTTAAAATTAATTATAGAATGGTGATTAATAAGTCATTGCTTGTGAATGTTGATTAATACTAATTACCCTGAATAGTTGAGATCTCAGATATGAGATAAGTGATGTTGTGTGATATGGATGCTATGGTTGCATTTGAGTTGATAATATGAATTATCTGTTTGGGATGATAATATGGATTCTCTGTTGTGATGATAATGTTAATTATCTATTGTGATGTTGTGAATTATCTATCTATGTGTATATAGATAATATTAAATTGAATTGTTTTAAACATTAAAACAACTTGGACCTAAAAGATGGCGATTTGGATTTCGATGAGACCGGGATCGGGTTTCCATATACGGATATCCGAAAACCATGTCGATCCAAATTAACGATAGGTCGTGAATCTCAAGTGAAGATGAAGATTCAAAGTGCAAGGGTTATCGTCGTTAACTCTGAGGGTGATTCCAAAATGAGTGTAACGAGATAGTGCCTTCGGTTTCGTTTGAACCCGCAACGAACTTGTATGGATTGAATGCTTTCAGAACATCATCAGGTGGACGATGAGCATTCTAAGAGATGTGTTCTCTAAAGGTAATTGTAGCCTCAAGCCTCATCAACGGGGAATGGCTAAAACAGGGGAGGTGCAGAAAGGTTAAGTGGGTCATGCCCAAGTAGGACGAGATTTTCCCCTGTCTAGAGGTTCCTTTTTATTTGGCTGTGTGGGCGATTGATTGCAACAACTGCCGGGGTTGTCTTGTTCGGGACTATTCAGTAAGGAATGGTTCCGGCCTTGTGTTGCAGGGGATTGGGAGTGATCCTCGGTACGGTGATTTAGGCCACGTACTGTGACGGGCGGTACCCTAGTAGCCCTGCCATTGTATGGAATCCAAAATCCAATAAGTGTCGTACGTATTAGTTGTGCCCAACTATGTTGGAATGTGAGATGTAAGCATTCCAGCTATTTCTGTATTTTACTTGAAAACCCTAGACATTATTATAATATCACCGGATTTCCTATCAAATGTTTTAGTTAGCGTAAGGTAAAAACTTTTTCATGTTTATGTGTGGAAAGTCTTACGTGATACCTTTCTTTTCAAAAGATTTTGAAATTAAGCAACCTTAACCTGTTACTCACACCAGGCCCATGTCTAACCCGGAGTTTATCTTTTGTTTTCTTAAACTCTTGGGAACTCAAATTTTTACGAGTAGCCAAGGGAATCAGGTTAGCTTTGACGAATATTGGAGGAGCAATGGAGCAGGAGGCTTCGACGTTATAGATATATAGTTTCCGCTGTGTGTTCTCTGTGTTGGTATCTCTTGTTGAGTTGTATTGAGTTGTAATAATTAGACAGGTTTTTATAACTGTCTAGTATATGTTGTGTATGTTGTGTAACTCTGAATGATGTTGTATATTATGTAAATACTTATGTTATTAATATAAATTATTCGTTCCGCTATTGAGATTCTAGTGTTGTTTCTTTTTTCTCTTCTTTCTTTTCTCTTTTCTATCTCTTTCTTTCTTAAAGATGATACGACTTTTTGTGGAGAAAAAGTTAGGTCGTCATACAACAAGTAAGTAAAATTTGTGTAAAGGAGGGTGAAAGGGCTAAGATGTCCTTATGAGATTTCTTCTAATCTCCGTAAATGTATTGACTTTAAAAAAAATAAGCCGAGTGAGATAAAATGTCACGAATTCCATGTCATGGTGGAAAATTTATTACTCATGTTTTTCAAAAAACTATTGCCCTTAAAAGTATGGAGTATTATAACAGAATTAAGTTCGTTTTATAAAGAGTTTTATTTGACTATGTTAAAAGTCGAGCACATACGTAAACTAAATTGGGATACCTTTATACTACTCTGCAAACTTGAGAAAATATTTCCTTCAGGATTCTTTAATATAATAGAGCATTTACCTATTTAACTTCCATCTGAAGCAATTCTTCGAGGTCCTATGAAATATGGATGGATGTATCCATTTGAAAGGTAATATTGAGTATTCATAATATTAATTTAAATTTTAAATTTAAATTGAACTAATTTTGTAATAGTTACATGAATCATCTGAAGAAAAAAGTTAGAAAAAAAGTAAGAGTAGAAGGTTAGATTTACAAATCATATTTTGAAGAGGAAGGTTTATTCTTTATCTCATATTATTTCAATTACCTTGTGAACTTATCATTTGTAAGTGTTTATCGTAACGACGAAGCCATTAAACAAGATTCTTCTCAAGCAGTGTTATCTATTTTAAATAGCATGGCCGATTTGTTGGAAAATGAAGCACCCCACACCCCTTAATATACCCAAAAAGACACATTAAGAGGCATGGTACGTTGTAGGTATAACTGAAACTAACAGGGACAAAGATTCACAAGACAAAAATAGGTAAAAATAGCGGAAACCAAATTAATAACTTATTTAAAACAAAGCTTCATAATTATTTCGTAAATAAGTCAAATACCAAATAAAACATCCATACCTCAAAACCCATCATGTCTTATGAAATAAAAATTCGTTGTCTCAAAATCAGAGTACATAATATCCCATAAAATAAGTCAGTACATAGAAGGAACAAAAGATGAAATAAAAGAAGTACATAGAAGAAATCTCCTCCAGAGAACTCCAAGCTGCGGAAATCTACTTACTTCTTCCTTGATTGCCTAAGGGGGGAAAGGGGAATAAAGAGGAGTGGGTTAGACTAGAAGTCTGATGAATGATAGTAATTACAAGAGTCTTGAAGCAAGATAAAGTAATAGACTCTACGATAGTTCTAGCATAAACAAGGGTAGTAAAGGAAATAGGAAAGAGATAAATCGAAAATAAGTATGATTAATTTTTTTCAATTTATAAAATAGGTTAACTTTTGATTACTTGTACTTGTCCTAGATTCTGCTTTGATTAGGCTGAATTCCAAATCCTATAATTAGGATGTGACCCTAATTCTACCTTTTTTGATCGGCCTGCTACTCTATAGTGCCTTTCCGTGGACCAACTGTTATATAACCCTTTATACAAAATGTTATTATGGCCTAGACGACACATATAGCCTCCTACACAGAAGGTAATGGTGTCTATGGAAGACACCCACTCTAAGCGCTTGGAACTCATAGCAATTATTGAGCACCTGAACAGAAGTCACACGCATAACTGTCATCATGCTCATATTACCTTTTGCTCCACCTACTGAGTCTTCTTATTACTTTAACATTCGGCATAAGCGTTCCCCTTCTCCCACTTCAGGCTAACGTGAGATCACCGTGTGTCCATAGTATCTATAGGGGAAATATTGTTGGTATTGGCCCTTCATCCAAACAATATCTAGTTGCGCATCTTTATCCAAATCCCCCATGATTTGGACTTCTATTTGACCAATTACTACCATTCTTAGCATAAGCGTGCCCTAGGGAATGCTATTTGGTATAGGTAATACTTTCACCTTTGCTTATTAATTTAGATATACTATTTTAAGTAAGCCTTTACATTTTTTCACTACTATCTTTGCTTATTAATTTATCCTAAGTCTTAAAATAAGTCTCATTCTGTTCCATTTCTTATTATAACCTATGTTATAGTCATGTTTATTACTTAACCTAAGATCTAAGTGTTAAAATAAGCTTCTTTCATCTTTTATCCTATTTAATTATAATTCTAAGTTATAACTATGCTAATTATCTTTAATTAGTCCAATTCTAGTTAGGCGTAATTTAAGTTCATTTCATTATTTATTACAGTCCAATTCCATTATTTATTATAGTCTTTATAATTTACATTTTATTTTTTTCATTCAATATTCTTACTTAGATAATCCATATTCACATTTTAATTTATTCTAATCATGCACGAAGAAAAAAGGAGATGAAAAGAATAGATGCTTGCATAAAATCCAAAACGTCGAAAAAGATGTAAATAACAGGAAATAAAGTAAAATACTATAAATATACTATAAATAAACTGAAAATAAATAAATAGATACGCTTAACAAAAATAAACCACAATTACTGAAAAGAGTAGCTAAAAGGAAATTGACTGAAAATAATTCTAAAAACTATAAATAAATTACTGAAAAGGCTATTCCAAAAATCGTACTAAAACTACAACTATTAGAAACCCTATTATTTTAAATTACTTAAAGTAATCTTAAAACAACTACAATCACTCACCTCCAGTCCTATGCTTTTCCTTTGGTCTTCTCGGATCCACTTGGAGTTGTAAAATAATTTAATTTATAATGATTTTCTCCTTTGGGAAAATTATTCCATTTCGGGTCCTTCCTAGGAAGATGAACCCAATTGGAAAAAATATAGAATGAGATAAAGTGTTAGGTCTAGGGTCTATTTATAGGTGTAAAAGTGATCTCGGACCATTGGATTTAGAAATTGAATAGGATGCAATCATGTCATAGGCTGAATAGGAGTCATCAGATGCAGCATTGGAAGGACCAAATTGAAGTAAAAGATGCAAATGACGTGTTTACTCGTCATCGAATCGTTCGAACGAATGAATGTTCATTCGCTCTCCAATATGCAAGGCCGGTCGACCAGGCAATCGACCGCCCCTTGCTTAGGTCGATCGACCGGTCGACCTGTGTGTGTGTATTTCTGCTTATTTAGTTTATTTTATAACTTAGTCGTATTAGCTCGGTTTCTAACATTATTTATGTGGAAATTGACTAGAAAATTACCATTCACACAATGGTGCAACTCTCATAGCTCAATTCTAATAATTTCACAATTTATTTTATTATTTAATTAACTAACAAATTAATTATTATGGGTAAAATTTTGGGTTGTTACATTCTCCCCTTCTAAGGGATTTCGTCCCTGAAATCTCTAAGGATAAAAGAATGTACAAAATGTTTTCATCCAATTCTACAATCAACTACTCAATCATCAATCATTCATCCATTATCCTTAAGTTTTTCTAATGCAATTTATGATACTTATGCAATTAGTGTATTGTAAATATCCCTAACTAATGCAATATATTAGGCGGTCCACTGATTCAATTGACCTCCTTTTATGCAATCATGTCAGTGCCATGTATCTAAATGAATGCAACAATTTCCTAATGATACCGATAATTATATATGCATGCTACAAACATCACTCAAATGCAAAAATCATGTGATAAACGTCCATTTATAGCAATCATGGAAATAAAAATAAAAATGTACACGCATCCATATGCCCGTGCTCTAGTTTCCTACTTAGGCAGATCCCTAAGGAATAATTGTGCTAGTATACCTATATGCGTCCATAGCATCCACCAGCAAACACTTGCAACCACTAGCTTACATCATTCATAACATGTTCTATTAACATATTTATATCAATTCCTACCGTCCATAGATTAAATCCTAAGCTCTACCCTCCCAAAAAATAATAAAGGAAAGAACCTATTCAAACCTAAAGACGGAAAAAGTAATTCTAAAACTTACTATCAAAAAGATAAGGATATAAAGTACGACTTTTCTCTTCTGATTCCTAAGTGGCGTCTATAGCATCATTTCCTTGTTGCACCTTCACCAATGGAACCTCCTTGTTCCTTAGTCGCTTGATGTCTCTTCCAACAATCTTTGTGGGGATACACCAAACAGAAGCCTCCCTTTCTGCCTCCACCTTCTCTAACTGACTAGGCTCCACAACCTCCGCCGAGTCATGTAAGCATTTTCGCAAGTGCGAAACATGGAAAACGTCATGCACTCCTGCAAGCCTATCAGGTAGCCTTACTCGGTAGGCAACTTCCCAACTCTATCTGTGATAAGAAATGGTTCAACAAATCTAGGGGCTAACTTTCTATTTGATCTGAATCTTACCATCTTCCTAAGCGGTGATACTTTGATAAAAAATAAGTCTCCAACCTGAAACTTTAAGTCTCTACTCCGCTTGTCCGCAAACGATTTCTGTCTATCTTGAGCCGTCTTCGTCCTTCTCCGAATCAAATCCACCTTCTCGGCGGCCTTCCTAACCATATCGAGTCCAAATAATAACTTCTCCATAGAATCGACCCAACATAATGGGGACTTATAAGGTATCTCATATAAAGCCTCAAATGGTTCCATTCCTATACTTGTTTGGTAACTATTATTGTACGCGAACTCAATCAATGGGAGATGCTCCTCCCAAGTACCTCCAAAGTCGAAAATGTGCATCCGCGACAAATCCTCAAGCACCCTATTTACCCTCTCTGTTTAGCCATCAGCCTCGAGATGATAGGTCGTACTCAACCTAAGTTGCATCCCTAGCGCTTCCTGTAAGCTTCTCCAAAACTCACTAGTGAAAATGGGATCTCTATCACTAACAATGCTAAAAGGAACTTTGTGCAGACAGTCTATCTCTTGAATACACAAGAATGCCAAATATGAAGTTGTACGCTTACTCTTAATGGGATGAAGTGAGCACTCTTGGTCAATCTATTAGCAATCACCCAAATGCTAGTGTTCCCTTTCCTAGAAAAGGGTAAACCATCAATGAAATCTATAGAAATACTGCCCCACTTCCACTCCGACACATTTAAGGGCTAAATTAATCCATTGGGCTTCTGCTGTTCTACTTTTACCCTTTGGCATATGAGACACTTAGCTACGAATTCTACCATGTCCTTCTTCGTGCCACCACAATAGAACATCCTCTTCATATCCCGATACATTTTGTCATCACCCGGATGAATAGTCATATGGGAATGGTGTGCCTCTTCCGAAACTACTCTCATCGAGTCACTGGCACATGGAACACAAAGCCTCCCATCTCTCCTAAGCAACCCTCTTCTATCAATAGGATAATGTTGGAGATGTCGCGAGATCTCTCCTTGGCGAACATATCCATAATGTTCACGAGCTCTGGATTCTTCTGCTGCCTCGAGCAAATCTAATCCATAATGGTAGGCCTCACCTCTAATGTCACTAACAATCTAGGAGTAATGTCTGCAGTGGGCTTAAAATCAATGGAAGAAACAAACTCCAAGTTCCTCAACTTTACAAACAAAGGACTAAGGTTTTCTTTCTTTCTACTCAATGCATCCGCAACCACATTACCCTTGCTAGGGGTATAAGCTATCTCAAAATCATATGAGGCTAAAAATTCCATCCACCTATGTTGCCTCAAGTTCAAGTCCTTCTGCGAGAATAGGTACTTCAAGAACTTATGGTCGGTAAAAAGATCAAACCTCTCTCCAAGAAAATAGTTCTTCCAAGCCTTAAGTGCAAAAACTATGTTAGTCAACTCCAAATCGTGGGTTGGGTAGTTCTTCTCATGCGTCATCAGCTGCCTACTACCATAACACACTACCATCCCTTCTTGCATCAATGCCGCTCCTAGACCCGTTTCGTATGCATCAGTGTATACAGTGAAAGGCTTAGCTCCGTCGGGTAAATCTAACACCGGTGCATTAGTAAGGGCTCTTTTAAGCTTCGTGAAGGAATCATCACAATCCACATCCCACGTGAAAGCTATGTTCTTCTTAATAAGGCATACGAGCGGTGCCAAAATCATGGCAAAGTCTCTAATGAACTTCTTATAGTAGCCTGCCAAACCAAGGAAGCTTCTAACCTCAGTAACGTTCCTGGGAGCCTTCCAATCTTGCACTGCAATAACCTTTGTAGGATTAATAGCCAAACCTTCCTTCGAGACTATGTTCCCCAAGAAACGAACTTCCTCTCTCCAAAAATGACACTTCGAAAACTTAGCTTTTAAATGATGACTATGAAGTGTGCGAAGAACTTCTTCCAAATGAACAATATGTTCCTCCATATTCTTCGAAAATACCAAGATATCATCCACAAATGCAACCACAAAATTGTTTAGGACATCCCTAAAGACGCGGCTCATTAAATCAACGAAATAGGCTGGGGCATTAGTTAGCCCAAAATGCATAACCAACCGCTCGAAGAATCCATCTGGTGTCCTAAAGGCAGTCTTATTTATACTGTCATCGGCAACTCAAACTGATGGAACCCCATAGCCAAACAAGCAGAGAGAAAACCGAAGAACCTACCAGCTGGTCAAAAAATTCATCAATCCTAGGTAGTGGATATCGGTTCTTCTTGGTAAGCTTATTTAATTCCTTATAGCCTTCGCAAAGTCAGAGAGAACCATTTGCCTTAGTGGCAAAGACGACTGGCGCTCCCCACTACGATATGCTCCTTCTTATGAATCCATCTCCAAAAGCTCACAAATCTACTTGCTCAATTCTTTCCTCTCCTTAGGTGACATGTGCCTTACGGGTAGTGCTACTGGCTTAGCATTCTCAGTTAAATAAATTCTAAAGTCAATCTCTCTCTTAGGGGGTAGTCCCCGAACCTCCTAAAAGATGTCTGCAAAATCTCTAACGACAAGAACCGAAAGCAACTCTGATGACGATGTATCGAGGGAATAGAGAAAACTCAACATGACTAACCCTTGTGGGTCGCAAGATACCTCTAAAGTCCTACCGCTGCAAGTCTAACGACTCTCCTCTCACAGTCTAAGATAGCTTTTTATATAGATATCCAATCCATCCCTAAGATCATCACATTCCCCAGGAATCCCAAAACATGGGCATCGCAGTCAAACTCTACGCCTAGGATAAAGATTTTCAAACCTCTACAAATCATAGATAAGTGTGCCAATCCTCCTATAGGGTTTGAAACAATAACGGGGTCTACTACTAATGATATGTCCAAGTGTAAACAATCTACTATAGAGCTAGAGATAAAAGAGTGTGATGCTCCAGAATCAAATAAAGTCCAAATGGGAAAATCAGATATAGAAATCAAACCTTCAATTTGACTTTCCCATCTCTGTCTGGAATGCTACCGAAAGGTGTTGTGTCCAATGCCCAAATTTGTGCAATCGGTGCACGTGCTCCCTGGGGACAACTCCTACTCATATGACCAGGCTGCCTGCAAATATAGCACTTACCCTTCATCTTCTCTTTCCAGCAATCCTTGACCATATGTCCAGCCTTCCCACAACCATGACACTTTATTCCCTTCTTAATTTGCTTCTGAGGACCATCACCTTTCTTCTTCTTCTTATTCTTTTCCCACCACTTCTTCTTTGGACCTTCTAACTTAACCTCCTCTTTGGACTCTGCCCCCTTGACTGCATTCGACATAAGCACTATCTCGACCAAAGACTCATAAGTAGCTCCTATTGGTACATAAGTCAGCAAAAATCCCTGAAGAGGTTGACTCAATCCCTTCGTAAACTTTATAGTTTTCTTATACTGTGTGTTCACCAAATCCATACCAAACCTCAATAGCTCAATGAGATGATTGATGTATTCCTTAACAAACAAACTCTGTTATTTCAAACTAATAATCCTCTCCAACTGAACACTCTCTTATGCCTGAGATAGAAACTTCCTATCGAATTGCTCCCTAAATCCATCCCAGGTAACATTCCTTCCCTCCAACTAGATCACCTCCCACCAATAAGATGCCTCCTCCTTTAGCTGCCAAGCGGCCAGCTGAACTCGCTGATGTCCATCCAATCCCAAAAGGCCAAAAATCCTCTCTATGTCCCTAAGCCATGCTCTCGCCTCCACAAAAGTCTCTTTGCCAGGAAATGTCTTCCCACTCAAACACGCAAAATCTTTATAAAGCTTAGAGAAATTGATAGCAGCAGGTGGGTTGATGGTATTCCCACCCGCTGGTGCAGAATTGGACACAGACCCGTGCACCTTTGGAATCTTGGCTTGTAAGTACCTACGAAACTAGGATGGGACTGGAATGCCCTCGAGAAGGTTCGGGGCATCAACCAATCTATGAAAAGAAAATGGTAGTTTACCAAAGAGTCAAAGGGAAATTGAATTGGACTTATGAGGGGATTTTTATAAAAAATATTATGTACTTCAAAATTATTCCTAAAAGTCATTTTTTGAAAAATACTTTTAGAACAAGTTATTTTTAAAAAAAATACTTTACTTTTTTAAAAAAAAATTGGAGCCCTGTAACCTTAGGCTCTGATACCAAGTGAAACATCTCACACTCCTTAGTATACCCAAAAGGACACATTAAGAGGCGTGGTGCATTGTAGGTATAACTAAAACTAACAGAGACTAAGATTCACAAGACAAAAATAGGTAAAAACGGCAGAAACTAAATTAATAACATATTTAAATCAAACTTTATGGTTATCATAAATAAGTCAAATACCAAATACAACATCCACATCTCAAAACACATCATGTCTTATGAAATAAAAATTCATATTCTCAAAATCAGAGTACATAATATCCCACAAAATAAGCCAGTACATAGAAGAAGAAAAAGCTGAAATAAAAGAAATACATAGAAGAAATCTTCTCCAAGAGAACTCCAAGCCGCAACAATCTACTGACTTCCTCCTTGATTGCCTAAGGGGGAAAAAGGGAAAAATAGAGGATTGGTCATAGTAAAAGTCTGGTGAATCATAATAACTACTAGAGTCTTTAAGCAAGATAAAGTAATAGGCCCTACAACATTTCTAGCATAAACAAGGGTAATAAAGGAAATAGGAAAGAGATAATTCGGAAATAAGTACGACTAAATGTTGTTTAATTTGTAAGAAACATGAACTTTTGAATGCTTGCACTTGTCCTAGATTTCTGCTTTGATTATGCCGAATTCATAATCCTATAATTAGGATATGACCATAATTCTACCCTTATTGATCGGTCTGCTACTCTATGGCACCTTTCTATGGACCAACTGCTATATAACTCTCTACACAAAATGTTATTGTGGCCAAGACAACAGATGTAGCCCCTTACATAGAAGGTAACGGTGTCTACGAAAGACATCCACTTTAAGCGCTTGGAACTCATAGTTATTATTGAGCACCCAAATGGTAGGTGCACGCGTAACTGCCACCATGCACATGCTACATTTTGCTCCACCTATTCGGTCTTCTTATTACCTCAACATCTAGCATAAGTGTAACGACCCACTATTTTAGACCATTCAAATAGACAATAATCCACACATGTCAGACTTGAATAATTTAAAATAACAGATTATAATAAAATTTAGAGCAAATAAAATCATTCACAGAATCACAAACATAGAAATAACAGAATAACTCGTAGTGGAAATAAAAATGCCATACTAGTTCATGAAGCTACTACAACAAAATCCTAAAAAAATACAAAATATCATAGTTTAAAAATGGATATAATAGGAGTTTGGATACATAAATCAATAATACAGAAGCAAATACCGAATAGGAAAAATACTAGATCAGAAACAGACAAATAGATAGATAAATAAGCTCCAACAAATCTCTAGCTCCAGAAGGTGAATCCATAGTTGTGGCTCCCAGGCTGACCCGAGCATAAAGTAAAAAACAAAACACTCAAGTCAGGACATACATACTTATATAATGTAAACCAACTCAAGTGAACTATAATGGCAAGGCATGATAACTTAAAGGATGCTTGGGATCGCCCATCCTTTAAGGATCCATTAAACCATCAATTAAACAGAA
This sequence comes from Allium cepa, assembly GCA_030765085.1. NCBI lineage: Eukaryota > Viridiplantae > Streptophyta > Magnoliopsida > Asparagales > Amaryllidaceae > Allium > Allium cepa. Next base: position 176,000,340 of record CM060932.1, read on the forward strand.
ATAAACGCTATCATAGAAATATCCATATTAAAGTAAACCATGCAACTAACAGTGTAAATGTGACTAGGGTTGCGCAGAGCTGCAGTAATCGCTCACCTCTAGTCACACTATCAATTTGAAGGTGTGCATCAAACAATCACTAGGAAATCAAACGACACACAGAGAAATATACCCGTGGTTATAAATTACAAATGATTTATAATTCGAATTTAATTCATTCATTTAAACCATTAAAAGTGAATTCATTATACTTACAAATCAAATATTCCATTCCCAAAAATTTAGCCTTTACTGAGCTCATTTATTCACTTAAAAACCATAAACATTGAAAATTTTAGCCTTTCACAGCATTTAGAAAATGCTGTAGTAAGTTATATTTGAAACAATTCATTTCAGCCATAAATAAACTTCAATTTAAACCATTTTTAACTTATAAAATTTCATATTTTCCTCTTTAGAAATGGTCAATTAAATACACTTGAACTTATGATTTTATAAAGTAAATTTCACAAATAAATATCAATAATTTCACTTATTAAATTCAAGTGTACAAATTTCCCATTCTTTACATTTTAACAATTATGTATCACTTGAATTTCAAATTACGATTTCATACATTGAACTAAATTTCCATTTTATTTAATTTACTTAAACTTTCATTTAAAACCAAATATCATAATTCCAAGTCAAGTTAAATTCCAAATTTCCATTTAACTATCCATTTATTTAACATTTTAAACTAATTACATAAATTCAAAATACATTGTAAGTTGCTTAACTTTATTTTACAAATAACTTGATATTTTCATTTACTTTATTTTTATCCAATTCATACATCACTTATATTAAATACCAAGTTAAGCTTATAATACCATTTTTACTTAAATTCCCATAATTAAGTAAATCAAACTTTCACACTGCAACTCAAACCATCTATTAACTTATACCATTTAACCTTTTAGAAAATCACTGCTTAACCATTTTAAGTCCAATATAAGTCAAATTTCCTTTTTTTTTCTTTCATTTACAATACATGAAATTTATAAGAAATAATATTTTGAAATCAACCACGTGTTCGGATAATATTTCACACCTAAATCAAGTGATAGCCGAGCAAAATACATGAAGAAACAAGCAAAAATAATTGAAAAATCAATAGAAAACGTGAAAGAAAAAGTAGAAAAATATGAGAAGAAGACATTACCTTTCTCAGATCTGAAATGTATGCGTGAGAACTGAAATGAGAAAGAGTTTCTTACGTGAATATAGGCGATAAGAATCAAGGAAATAAACGGCAACAAATATGGAAGAGTTATGGTATGAAATCAATGGATGGAAAGATAAAGAGGTAATAAATCAAAACGTAATGATTCCTTTAATTAAAAATAGGTAACGTATCTTCATTTATGCGTTTCCTATATATTTAATAGAATATATGCCAAAGAAATAATTCAATTAATACATACCGTTTATATAAACACTATAGAAATAAATAAGAAAACGGTTATAGAAACGCATAAATTGATTGTTATCTACAACTTTGTATGTTACTTAATTTACAAACTATATATCCAAATTAAATGAAACAAAAGCAAAATAAATGTTGTAAATATATACATAACAAGTCATGTTACACATATATACACAATTATAACATGATGTATCAAACAATAATATTATTTATATCAATTAAAATAAACAATTTTTGTTAAATAAAACAATTTACACACAATAGTATAAAAAGCATAACTTTCACAATATTAATCGGATTTCAATGAAACAAAAAGCAGTATACTTGAATTTAATTTACTTTCATAATAAAAGATAAAATTCAAAAATTCGTATATTTAAATTTTAAATTTAAAAGTCAAAGTTTGACCATATTGACCAAAATTCACATTTATGGAAAATATTCTATTTATTCAGGTTCGGAATTATAATTCATGCAAAAATCAAAATATATATTTAAAATAACAAAATTTATCCATTTAATAAATAAAATAAAGTTTTCAAATCAGAAATTCAATTTAAAATAATTAAAATATACAATTAAAATAATCACAAAAATACAGGGTTGTTACACTCTCCCCCACTCAAAACTTTTCGTTCCCGAAAAGGAATGTGGTACAGGAAAACACAGATGAAATAGGATTAAGACAAAATGACAAAACGATTGAAATTATACCTGATAACTATTGTTATAGGAAAGTTTATCAGGGTGGATAATAGGAATAGCTAGATGGGGAAATAGAAGAATAGGAATATCTAGGAAGCAAAATAGGTTAAAAGACAAGGATGAACCATTATCTTAAAACTATTTAATTTCAATTTGAATTTTTCATATTTATAACAATCTAGACAATTTAAGATATGATGAATAGCCATTTTCAATTTGTTAGTTTGAAGTAACAATATTTAAAACACTTTAAATTATTTAGAAAGGTAAAATAAGTGATTAAAATATCCTTTATACAGTACTTTATCAAAATACTTTTATAACTCGATGTCTTAACAAGTTTATCCTTGTTCCTGTAGGCTCTGGCAGTGCGTTGATCAGGTGCAAAGCTAGAATTCTCCAGGTACTTAGTAGACTTGTTTCAACATCTAGTGAAAATACTGGAAAAACTTTTAAAAACAGATATGGAAAGTACAATCCAAACAAAACAACCAAAACCTTTATCTAATCATGGATCACAGATACACAATGGTTACGCCTGGATCCCCCAAAAAACCTCATATCTGTAAGCTTTCTCAGCCCTGCAAATTACGCCATGATGACTAGTAGACCGCAGAATATACAATGGTTACGCATGGATCTCCTAGGAAACAATCCGAACCCTTAGGCCATCCCAGCCAGGCGGATTTTGCTACTAATGCGACCTATATAGGTCACAGGATACACAATGATTACGCTTGGATCCTCTAGGAAACAATCTGTACCCCTAGGCCATCTCAGCCAAGAGAATTACGCTATGCAGTCGCGCTCAAAAGAAAAACCATGGAGATCGCCATGGTGGGACACTCGAGTATCACATCCGGAAAACCAAAAATCAGAGAGAATAATATCGATAGAATGAATCCACAACGTGGCCACAAAGCGGATATCAAGCAGAAGGCACTTTCCATATCTTTAATATCTAATAGTACCCTTCCAAATCACTTTCAAATATCATACTTATATAAAGTCCATTATATATAAGATTTCATTTTCAAATTGAATATTTTCCAAAATCAATAGTATATCAAATCACGTTTATATAGACTTCGATTATATAAGATTTCTCTTTCCAAATTGAGTAGCTTTCCAAATTGAGTAGCTTTCCAGAACGATAGTTTTCAACTCAACTTCGTACTTGTACAAATTCATTTTATATAAGTTTGACAACTTCCAAATCCAGTGCTTAATAATACAAGGTTCCAAATTTTAGATCATTTCAATAACGTTTCAGTTTCAAAATCTTATACGATTTCACCAAATTATTTCTTCCAAATTACATAATTCAGTTTTCAAAGTTTCCAAAATAATAGGTTTAGAAAAAAAATCCTGATTTCCAAATCGACAAAATTTAGGTCAAACAAATTCATTTCCAAAACCATCATATAAATACTAGGCTTACCTTTCAATCTTTTTTCAAAACCAAATATTTCTCAAATTCAATTATACCCAAAATGGTTTCCAAATTTATAACTATCCCTTTAAAACCTTTAAACTATTTATTTCAATTCAAAAGATCCAATTTACCTTTTGCACGTTATTTACTTAACAAAAGTTTCAAATTCATTTAAGTCATACTCTTCATACTTTAAACATACAGAACTAAACTTATATACATTATCAAATATTTTATATTCTTCAAAATTTCTTAGCTTTGAAAATTGAACCTCGATTTGGAAGTGTTCGAACCTTCGAAAAAGTTGATGAAATCAAATTTCAAATCCAAGAGTTGGAAATCAGCAACAAATCAGTAAATTAATTTTTATAAATAGAGCTATACTAAATCAAATCCGAAACTCAAGGACTGAACATCGGCTCACTTCAAATCATTTCAAATATATATATATATATATATATATATATATATATATATTTCGAATATCAAATCATACTTCGCAATTTGAAATCAAAATTGGTTTCACACAATCACTCGCATAGCAAAGCTACTAGATTGGCCTCTCCCCTACTCTGAAACTCGAAAATCAATGTTGATGATGCGTGCACTCATCACCGAGATTATTTTCCAGCGACATAAGTGAGTTTTGGACTTTCATTGAAATTTCTTCGAAATCATTGGAACTTATTGAAATCATTTGAAACATTTCTTATTTGAAGAATACTTTCAAATCATATTATTATATCTTTTTTTCTCTTAAACCAATTTTTAAAAAAAAAATTGTCGAAGTTCAATCTCTCAAATTTTAATTTCAAAACCATTCCATTAAAAATCATTTTCATATAAACCAAATTCTTATATAATTTTTGAAAATTTCAAATCCTTTCAAAGCTTCAAATTTTCATTTTAAAAAGGTATATAATCCTTATCGAAAAACATTTCACTTTTATACAAAAATATGGTCATCCTTATCAAAATAATAACTTCGATGTATACACAATTTCAAAATACAACCAATCATAAATTTTACAAGGGATGATTCAAGGATGGATTTCAAAACAGAACAGAGATTCAAATTTAGAGAAACCCTAATCAAATAGAATTCTGATTCGAAGATAAGCTCAAACGAAGATGACATAATTAAATTACAAAATAGAAGATGGATAAACCCATATAAATCATGGGCAACCTTAACAGGGTCAACCGTGACTTCGAAAATATAATCAGTGCAGAAATCTAAGGAAAATAGTCATTCGAACGCCAGAGATAGTATCCAGGTATAGCAGAAGATAGATAGCATCGTAGGCCGAGGATACAGAAATCTCCGGTGAATCAATGTCAATTATAAAGGAGTTTCACCCCTTTACAAATCATTCAAAGATTTGCGGAATCACCGATCTTTATAGAGGTCATTCAAAATGGAGTTATGAATGCTCCAAAATCAAAGGAATACAAAGAGGGGAGACAAGACTGGATTTCAGAACAAGTGGAAGCGTTCCAGAGTTCAAGGAATCCTAATCGATAAGAATCCTAACCAAGAGACTACTAACAAGGCGGAATAGAAGGGATGAAGTTTAGAAAATCTTGATTTAAAAATAAGAAAATTTTATATCAATATAATCTTTAAAATCATTTGAAAATTGTTTTATACTTCTAAAATATGTTCTCTCATAAGGAAATGATTCTGAGATTGATTTCACTCATTCTAGGGTATTTCTACCCTATCTCTAATGAGTTTTTGCTCCGCAGGCTAAGGTTTGCCTAAAACCAAAGCTCTGATACCAACTGTAACGATCCACTATTTTGGACCATTCAAATCGAAAATAATCCACACATGTTGGACTTGAATAATTCAAAATAACATATTGTAATAAAATTTGGATCAAATAAAATCATTCACAGAATCACAAACATAGAAATATCAGAATAACTCGCAGCGGCAATAAAAATACCATAGTAGTTCATGAAGCTATTATAACAAAATCTCAAAACAAAATACAAAATATCATAGTTTAAAAATGGATATAATAGGAGTCTGGATATATAAATCAATAATACAGAAGCAAATACCGAATAGGAAAAATAACCGGATCAGGAACAGACGAATAGATAGACAGATAGGCTCCAACAAATCTCTAGCTCCAGAAGGTGAATCCAAAGCTATAGCTCCCAGGCTGACCAGAGCGTAAAGTAAAACACAAAACACTCGAATCAGGACATACATACTTATACAATGTAAACCAACTCAGGTGAACTGTAATAGCAAGGCATAATAAGTTAAAGGATGCTTGGGATCGCCCATCCTTTAAGCATCCATTAAACCATCAATTAAACAGAAATAAACGCTACCATAGAAATGTCCATATTAAAGTAAACCATGCAACTAACAGTGTAAATGTGACTAGGGTAGCGCAGAGCTGCAGTAATCACTCACCTCTAATCACACTATCAATTTGAAGGTGTGCATCAAACAATCACTAGGAAATCAAATGACATACAGAGAAATATATCCGTGGTTATAAATTTCAAATGGTTTATAATTTCGGATTTAAATCATTCATTTAAACCATTAAAAGTGATATCATTATAATTACAAATCAAATATTCAATTCTCAAAAAATTAGCCTTTTCTGAGCTCATTATTCACTTAAAAATCATAAACATTGAAAATTTCAGCCTTTCACGGCATTTAGAAAATGCTGTAGTAAGTTATAATTGAAACAATTCATTTCAGCCACAAATAAATTTCAATTTAAACCATTTTTAACTTATAAAATTTCATATTTTCCCCTTTGAAAATGGTCATTTAAATACCCTTGAACTTATGATTTTATAGAGTAAATTTCATAAATAAATATCAATAATTTCACTTATTAAATTCAAGTATACAAATTTCCCATTTTTACTTTTTAACAATTATTTATCACTTAAATTTAAAATTACCATTTCATACATTGAATTTAATTTACTTAAACTTCCATTTAAAACCAAATTTCATAATTCCAAGTCAAGTTAAATTCCAAATTTCCATTTAACTATCCATTTATTTAACATTTTAAACAAATTACATAAATTCAAAATACACTGTAAGTTGCTTAAGTTTATTTTGCAAATAACTTGATATTTTCTTTTACTTTGTTTTTATCCAATTCATACATCACTTATATTAATTACCAAGTTAAGCTTATAGTTCCATTTTTACTTAAATTCCCATTATTAAGTTAAATCAAACTTTCACACTACAACTCAAACCATCTATTAACTTATACCATTTAACCTTTTAGAAAATCACTACTTGAGCAATATAAGTCGAATTTCTTTTTTTTCTTCTTTCATTTACAATACATGAAATTTATAAGAAATCATATTTTGAAATCAACCACGAGTCCGGATAATATCTCACATCTAAATCAAGTGATGCGGAAATTATATTTATATCCGTAATCAGTCAAATTTTCGGGTTTTGATTATTTCAAACCCGCAATCTCAAGGCAAATACAAATAAATAAACAAACCACACAGGCCTATCATTTCAGCCCGTAATGATTTTTTCTATTCTAAAATCCGTTCGGTTATGTATCATTTCACAACATAGCGATTCTATTCTACATGGAACTTGCAGTCTGAGAAGCAGAAATAAATACACAGTATAGCAGAATAAAACATAACAGATGATGAGACAAGTTTATAACAGGGTTTAACATCATATAATTAACATCGCAGGCAGGTATAATATGATATAGCAATTCTACACATTCACTTATTGTCACTTCACTAATTATATAAGTATAAATGTCATGAGTGAAAACTCACCTTTTATGCTAAAGTTAGCAAATCAAAACACACAAACGAATTCCAGAAAGCACGATACGACTTTTGATTTGAGTGGAGAGAGAAAGAGAGAGAGCTAAGATGTTAATCTTGTATTCAACAATAAAACAAAGCCATATATAAATATAGATACAATACCAAAGTTTATATTGAAACAAATGAAAATAGAATTAACAAATGGACATCACGAAGCTTTTTAAATCAATTTTTGCTTGACTTGCTCACACTTTTGCTCGACCACACATGCTTTAGGCTCGGCCATGATGGTCTAATTGGTGGGAATGGGTTTGGTTTGGCACATATAAGCACCTCAAGTAAGAGAATACAAGAGATTTGGGAGTTACATATGAGGAATGCAAGGAGACAAGGCAAAAGTGGAACTTTTGTTCAACATAGGCTAGGCCTAGGGTCACATCTAGGTTCGGCCATGGCATGAACAGGTCAGGTAGTGGCTGGAGAGATGGCTAGATGGTGGTGAACAAGCAAGTGGTGATAGCTAAGGAGGAGGCCGAAGTGGAAAGTGAAGGGTATGTGCGAACTAGGTTTGGCTATGGCATATTCTTCAAGGATTTTGCAACTTTTTGAGATGATTGCACCATTGGATGGCCATGGCCAATATAGGTCAGAGGAGAGGGATGTCAGGTCTTATGCTGGTGGGAATAAGATGGTGTGGTGGTTGGAGGAGGTGGTGAGGTGATAGCCTAGCAAAATACACGAAGAAACAAGCAAAAATAATTGAAAAATCAATAGGAAAAGTGAAAGAAAAAGTAGAAAAATATGAGAAGAAGACATTACCTTTCTTAGATCTGAAATGTATGCGTGAGAACTGAAATGAGAAAGAGTTTCTCATGTGAATATAGGCGACTAGGAATCAAGGAAATAAAAGGCAACAAATATGGAGGAGTTATGGTATGAAATCAATGGATGGAAAGATAAAGAGTTAATAAATCAAAACGTAACGTACGCCTTTAATTAAAAATATGTAACGTATCCTCATTTATGTGTTTTCTATATATTTGATAGAATACATGCCAAAGAAATAATTCAATTAATACATACTGTTTATATAAACACTATGGAAATAAATAAGAAAACGGTTATAGAACGTATAAATTAATTGATATCTACAACTTTGTATGTTACTTAATTTACAAAGTATATATCCAAATTAAATAAAACAAAAGCGGAACAAATGTCATAAATATATATAACATGTCATATTACACATATATATACAATTAAAACATGATATATCAGACAAAAATATTATTTATATCAATTAAAATAAACAATTTTTGTTAAATAAAACAATTTACACACAATAGTATAAAAAGCATAACTTTCACAATATTAATCAGATTTCAACGAAACGAAAAGCAGTACCCTTGAAATTTAATTTACTTTCATAATAAAAGATAAAATTAAAAATTCAAATATTTAAATTTAAATTTGACCATATTGACCAAAATTCACATTTATGGAAAATATTCTATTTATTCAGGTTCGAAATTATAATTCACACAAAAATCAAAATTTATATTTAAAATAACAAAATTTATCCATTTTAATAAATAAAATAAAGTTTTTAAATCATAAATTCAATTTAAAAATAATTAAAATATACAATTAAAATAATCATAAAAATACAGGGTTGTTACAATAAGCATGCCCATCATCCCACTTCGGGATAACGTGAGATCACCATGTGTCCATAAAATCTATAGGGGAAATGCTGTTGGTACTGGTCCTTCATCCAAACAATATTAGTTACCCCCCTTTATCCAAATCCCCTATGATTTGGACTTCTATTTGACCAATTACTACCATTCTTAGCATAAGCATGCCTTAGGGATTGCTATTTGGTACAGATCCTACTTTCATCTTTGCTTATTAACTTAAATAAATTATTTTAAATAAGCCTTTACAATTTGTCGCTACTATCTTTGTTTATAAATTTATCCTAAGTCTTAAAATAAGCCTCATTTTGCTCCATTTCTTATTATAACCTATGCTATAATCATGCTTATTACTTAACCCAAGGTCTAAGTGTGAAAATAAGCTTCTTTCATCTTTTACCTAATTAAGTTATAATTCTAAGTTATAACTATGTCAATTATCTTTAGTTAGTCCAATTCTAATTAGGCGTAATTTCGGTTCATTTCTATTATTCATTACAGTCCAATTCCATTATTTATTGTAGTCCTTATAATTTACATCTTATTTTGTTCATTCAATTACTTACTTATATAATCCATATTTGCGTTTTAATTTATTCCAATCCATATGTGAAAAAAAGGGAGATGAAGAGAATAGACGCTTGCATAAAATCCAAAACGTCGAAAAAGATGTAAATAACAGTAAATAAACTTAAATATTTTAAATATGCTGTAAATAAAATGTAAATCAATAAAAAGCTACGCTTAATAGAAATAAACCAAAATTACTAAAAAGAGTAGCTGAAAGGAAATAGACTGAAAATAATTCTAAAAACTGTAAATAAATTACTGAAAAGGCTATTCCAAAAATCGTTGTAAAACTACAACTATTGGAAACCATATTATTTTAAATTACTGAAAGAAATCTTAAAATAATTATAATCACTCATCTCTGGTCCTAAGTTTTCCTTTGGTCTTCCCGGATCCACTTTGAGTTATAAAATAATTTAATTTATTACGATTTTCTTCTTTGGAAAAATTATTCCGTTTAGGGTCCTTATTAGAATGGTGAACCCAATTGGAGAAAATTTAGAATGAGAAAAACTGTTAGGTCTAGGGTTCTATTTATCGGTATAGAAGTGGATCTTGGACCGTTGGATTTAGAGATTGAATGGGATGCAACCACATCATAGGGTGAATAGAGCCATCGGATGCAACGCTGGAAGGACCAGATTGAAGTAAAGGATGCAAATGATGTGTTTACTCATCACCGAATCATTCGAACGAATGGACGTTCATTCGCTTGCCAGTAGGCAAAGCGGGTCGACCCGACGATCAATCGACCCCTTGCCCAGGTCGACCGGCCGGTCGACCTGTGTGTGTGTGTACTTATTTAGTTTGTTTTATAACTTAGTCATATTATCTCAGTTTCTGACATTCTATATATGAAAATTGACCAGAAAATTACCACGGACACAATGATGCAACTCCCGTGGCTCAATTCTGATAATTTCATAAAGTTATTTAATTAATTAAAAAATTAACTATTATGGGTTAAATTTTGGGTCGTTATAGAAAGTGCGTGGAACTATAGTTAGACGATTTAGATTACCATGTAGCACACACTTATGTTCTTTTTAATTGTGCAGAAGTCGCATCAATTTTTAGGTAATATCAAATAATAATTCTCGATGTATGAATTTCCAAATTCATATTTATTTCAATTATACTTATAGATTATAATGTAATGTATTATATATATGTGTAGTATTTGTGAATCATACGTGACTAGCTCATGAAAGAATTTGCTAAATGATTTTCAAACTACGTTTATGATCTAAGAAATTGTGTCTGTGATGAAGGATTGAAACATTTTACGATAGGACCAAAAAAAATGTCAAGTCTTATCTAAAATTCTTCGTCAATGGATTTAAATTCAGCACCAAGAAATATGGTGCTGTAGTGGGTATTTGACAAAGCTAGTGATGATCTAGATGAACATATAACAGATTTTTACGACGTCTTATCATAGGTTTTAGAATTCACATATTTTATACGACTTAAAGAAAAAGTTTTTTATTCAAATGCAATTGGTTCAGCAATGTTTCTAGTTCTTAAATCAACATGCATAAAGGTTATACGCTTGTTGAAATAAAGCATAACTCGCATTACTATAAACATGATCCTTTCATATTAGCCAAACAAGCATTACAAGTTTATCTTATTCTGTATCCATCCCTAAAAAGAGTTAAAGCAGATTGGTTGGTTGTTTTTAAAACAAATGTAAGATTTACGTCTGATTGAAATAATATTCTGGACAAAGCAGCATATCAAGCAAATCTTGAGCCAAATAATTAAATAATAATGACTGATGATCATACTGATTTAGGGTCTTTGAACAATGAATCAAATGTTCTAATTGAAGCATTTGAGAGTATAGAGAAAAACGATATAGAGTATGAGACCTAGTCTAAATCAAAAAACAACGAAAGACTGATTATTAATTACTTATGTAATATATATACGATGGATATTTGTATCGCTTGTTGTATAATTTATATTTTAAGTTTCCACTATTATTAGTGATGGTGACTATGTTGTGAGCTATGTATTATTTTGTTTTATTAATTCTACGTATTTGGGAGATCTTGTTCCATTTTTGTAATGTTAGTGGAAGTTTTATGTGATTATTAATCAGACGTTCTTGTAGGAGAACTTCTAGATCACATTCTTGGCGTTCTCCTACTGTCGACGAGGGTGCTATGAGCTTCGCTGCTTTACGTCCAAGGGCGAGTATGACTCCCAAAACAGGAGGGTCGGTATCAAATTTATTGCAATGACATTAATATTTAGTGCATGTATATTATTTATGAATTATTAAATGTCTACATAAAAATTAATACAGGGGGTTTTGAGCTAGAGCCTTCCGATTATATTCTGCCTGTCTCCCAGAAGGCATACATGAATTGTATGCCGGGTTATTGGCCGACATAGGATGAAATCCTACCTTATATTAAGATGCAATATAGACCGACTTGTTAGTAAATATAACTTATAAGTCATTTGAAAATGACATATTTGATTTTTGAAAATTAATGTACTATGTATAATTTAGTTTAATTTCAAAGTGTAGACTTCAATCGTTATAGAGATGGAAAATCCAGAGCTGTTTAGGAAGCATTGGGATAAGATAATAGGGAAAAAAAACTATAGCGACTCCCTCTCGGACGCAAAATATGAAAACAGAAAACCTGATTGGATTAGTGCTAATGTTTGGGAGGATTTTTTTTAAGAACTGGCAAACTCCCGCCATGAAAGTAAGTTTGCTAGTTTCGTATGTTTTATTTAATTTGTCTAAAGTTTGTATAATAATTACATTAATTTAGTCACTCATATATTTAAGTAGGTAGAAACGGTCAAACATAACTTTTATGTTAAAGTTACAAGAAGTATCTGCATAGAACTCGGCAAACAAGAGTAAAAATCCTGTTACACCGCGACGGATCAAAATCCTTCCAACAATATCGAAAGGAATCGATAAAGTTATAAATTGTGATTATAAAATATTTATAACATCGTTTAATTATATGTACTCATTGTTTAATCATATATAATTTTAGAAAAAGAAGAAGGGTCGTGACCATGCATATTTGGAGGTCTGCACTCCCACCCACATCATCGAGCGAACTAATGAAGATGGCTCAGTATCATTTGCTTGGATAGACCCCAAATCACAAGCTATTATGGTAAACATGCTTTATTTATTTTATTTTATTTCATATTACATAAATTTTTAGTTGAATGTTTATTTTTGAAAAATTCAGTTTCTAATTGCAGGAAAGTTTGAAATGAAGGAACTCGAGTGCTGAAGGCGACTGGCCAAAAGGAGTTGACCGTTGAGGAGGAGGATAGGATTCTTGATGTTTTGACCGACAGGCTGACACAGAACAGATGGTAAGGTTATGGTAATCGGGAGGTAATGTTTACTGAGTTTAACTGCTTCATTGAGTAATTTATAAATTTTATTCAATATTACGTATAAATTATAATTAGTTATTAACTAATTTACAAACGAGAACTTCTCAGCCTGATTATAAAAAATTATAGGTTGAGGCGAAGATAACACGATTGAGAGTCAAGATAACATAATTGAACTTTTAACGAAAGAGTAGAGAATTGACTGTGTTAGGTAAGCAGATTGCAGCATACATGGCAGAGTACGAGATATTTCCTTTCCAATGGTTGGAAAACGATAGAAATAATGATTAGTAGGTATGTTTGTGTCTTTTGATGAATGTTCAATTGTGTACTTTAAACTTGGATTATGTTTGATGGTTGTGGATGTTTGATTGAATGATTAGTAGGTAAGTTGTGGATGTTTGATTGAATGATTAGTAGGTATGTTGTGGATGTTTGATGAAATGTTGATGTAAATATGGATTTTTATGATATGTATGATATTATACGATGTATGCAATCTTTGTACTTGTGAATTTGAGTTTATATGTGTTGTATATGAAGTAGAACGACGGATAAATATAAGTGTGTGGTTTGATGGATGACAAATAATTGTTTTGTAAAACAACAATTCCAGTATAACGACGGCTTACTAGTTCCAGGTTAGCGACAGCTAGAAACACCTTAGTGGCAAATTCGTGGTCGTTAGAATCTTGACATGTGTCCTTCGGCTGGCGACGGATAGTGATGGCGGTGTTATTGATAGCCATCGTCGCTAAGGCCGTCGCTTTTTTTTGAATCAACGACTAAGTGAGCGGCGTCTATATCCGTCGGCTAGCGACGGCCGTCAATGATAAATAGCCGTCGGTAAATATCGTATGTCTTGTTATACCTAAGGAAACAAATATTAATATCTATATTAGTAGTTCACTAAAAATCAAAGAGTACAGCAGCAAAGAATTTTAGATGTGTACCATCCAAAGAATTGATGAAGACCAGAGATGTTCACGTTGGTAAGGGAAAAAAATCTCATTTTTATTACCTACAGGTCAACTGAATGGAGTTGATTAATGCTGGCTTGAATGGTTATCCATTTAATGGAACGAAACTTTAGACAGATTTCCATGACAAAAGTATAAAACCCAACAAAGGCCCATTTTGTGAAAAGAACTATTATGGATTAGTAGAGCTAAACTAAGGACATTTGGTTAAATGATTGAAAAGATTTTGGTTTATAGGAATGACCTCACCGCTTATGAAGTAACCACGGAAAAGATGGAATCCGCTATTTTTGTTTTTTTGGTAGAATTTATTCTTAAAAAATTGTGGTCGGGAAGTTTATAGTAGCAAAAGTCATTGAAATTTATGTTTTATATATCGAAATAATCTGTTTTGGTATGAATTAACCAGAGGGGACAAGCGGAGGACTGAAAGAAAAGAAATCAATCAGCTACGGCAGAAGCAAAGAATTTACGTGGCAAAAGCCTAAAATAAATTAATATTATACTATACTTTCTAAGTAATGTTAATTTCAAATTTAATAGCAGTAACAATATCTCAAAAAACATAAATTTAGCAGTAGGTATTCATGAAAGGCGGAATGATGCAGTTTGTAATTGTCGGCAACCTTTAAGCTTCAATATGTGGGACATATCACACAGTCTAACGTTTACTGCATAAAAAATGACTGCATGCAAAACGAAATGAATATGCCCTATTGAACCTTCTACTTCCATATTGCTTCTTATCTTTTCAAAAATTTAGCATACATATTCGGGATTTGGAAAATGTAACGAATAGATAAAAATATCATCTTTTTAACATAATTAGTGTAAGAGAGGCAAGATGTGCGCATGGATGCATGAAATGCAATATGCAGGTATATCCAGTCTGTTCGCCTTTTTGGTACTCCAGTATTGCTTCAATAGGACCTTGAACCAACTTTTTAGCTGTTCTGGTATATTTGTTAAGGATGGTATGCAACTTTAAATTGCCTTTTGATGCCTTGAACTTTAGCATATAAATCAAACTAATTTGTGCTTGTATGTTATCCTATCAAATATGCTCATCTTATTACCAAAATCAAGTTCTGCCCATGGTTCAAAATTTTGGAGAAATTCCGATAATTCTGATAATTCTATCATTCCGGTTCCCATTATAACTGGAAGGGAACCCTATCAAAACTCTGTATTTTCTATTCAAGTATTGAAAAAGATAGTAAAATAATATATGACAAAAACTGCAACAAAACATAAAAAAAATTAAAAAAGAAAACGAATTCAACAATGGACCAAAAAAATTGTTATACTTTTGTTAATTTACACCGGAATCATAATAAAACTTCAAATTTTTTGAAACTGATTGAAATATAAAACCTCAAACAAAAAAAAAGGAGTTTTAAATCATGATTTTTTCTTCTTCTTTTAAAACAAGTATTTTGTTTTTAATGTAAATAATTTACTATGATTTATGATGAGATTGGGTATTTATTAGTCTATTTGGCAATTTAAGTAGAAAAATATACCGAAATTAAAGCGGAACTTTCGAAAGTTAGTTGGAAATCTTGAATTCAACAATGATTGGAACGTAAACTAAAAAACAAAATTAAAAAACAAAATTTTAAACCTGACCACCTATGCCTGAATACATAAAGGTTGGAAATTTAGATCTGTCAAAATTTGACCCAACCCATTAACCCAACTCATTTACCCTACTTATAAATGGGTTGGATCAACCCATTTATGAATATTATAAAATGGGATATGAGTTGAGTTAACCCATTTTTAAAAGGGTTATAAATCATGTACCCATTTATTAAAAACATTAAATTTTAATATAAATTTGAAAAATAAGAATTTTGAACAAACATTATAATTTTTCATGGAGACCGGCAGTTTTACTTAGAAAATAACAGGCTACCGCATCTCCATATTTGAATTCCATCTAGTGCAGAAGCCGCTATTTTTTTTGTTCGGACTGCAATAACTTATTCGTTCTAACTCGGAACCAGGCGAGACTTCAACCGATCAACTCCAACCTAAATTACGGAAAGTATGGAAACTCGGATCTAAAAACATAAAATTAGAATTATTTTATATTTATTTGTTTTTTTGTCAAATTAAATTTAAATCTTTAAATAGGTAATCCGTTTATTAAGTGGGGTGGATCATAAATGAGCTGGGTTATAAATGAATAAAAGAGAATGGGTCATAAATGGGTTGGGTCAAACTCGACACAACCCATTTTGATCAAATCCAACCCGTTTGACGAGCCTAGTTGGAAGCATGTCCGAAGATATGAAGTAATTCACACCTCGAGACGTAACCCCCGATTGCCACGTATTAATGAACAATTTTAACGTAGCGCTACTTTTAGTGTTTAAGCTACAAATTATAATTCGTGCAACCTATTTGCAACACATTGCCCATGAAAAGGTAAAGATTAAATGGTGCTTGATCCCAGAAGCAAAGTTTTTAATCTCGTCCATCTTACCAAGATTTCAACTAAGTTCTTACTTTTGCACTTGGACGAGACAAAATATTAAATCACATTCATCTTACATTCGACGTTCAGCTCAACCGAAACATTAAAATCCTGATCGAATTTAAATGGAAATCTCAACTGAAATTAAATGTTTTCTATTAAATAATTGTTTGCATTTGATATGCGTTGAAAACGAATCATCAATCCCAATTACTATATACTTACACTCTAATTGTAATTACATTTTATCCCAAGAGATATTTTTAATTTTGCATTTTTTCAATATTTATAAATAAATAAAAACATAATCAATCAACATTGAGTCCACGAATCACCTGAAAGATATTAATTATCTCTTTCTAGTACAAGTTTCATTCTATGCAAATTAGGCATGTCAATTTATACTTTCGAATACAGATAATGTTATATCTACATCTGTATTTAAAATTGTTTTCGGATATCTAATATCTATACCCGCCACATAGACTGATATTGAATGGTTATCATATCCGCTAATAATCGATAAGTCAAAAAATATAAACATAAAATTTTAATTTAACATAAAAAGAATTCCACTTTTATTGGTTTAAACGTATTCAAAATCAACAAATATGATGATGATAAATACTTCTGAGTAGTTAATATGCATTAAATGCATATAATATAATAGAACAATAAATGCACATGTTATACTGTATTAAAATACACATAATATAAATTATAATCTTAACAATACCGAACGGATAAGTTTCAGATGCTAATGTCTTCGTATCCGCATCATTGTACGTCTTTTCAAATATCGAATATTTATTTACTTTTCAAATACAGAAGCGGATGAATTTTAAATTTTTCGAATATCCACTGATAGGTTTAATGCAAAAGATGAAATCGTAAAAATCTTTAAAATATGTAAATATTAAGCGTATTAGTTACTCAAACAATTCAGAATGGTTTTTCTTTTCTAGAGCAATAGTGATGCTTTATTTAAGCAGAATACTTATTTTGATATTTCGATGGTCTGAACTCATGACTTCTGGAACTGCATTCTAAAGTACCACACCCCATTATCACTTGATCTAGTGTTCCATGACTTCGCAATATATATTTTAAAACCAAGGTTAAAAATTTTAATTTCCTAATTTTTAGAATTTCAACCGTGCTTCAAATACTTTGCAAATTTTGTTTCAAATTCCGGTTATGGTTGCTTTTCTACTATAAATGCATAAATATTACAAATTTAAACTTCCAACCTACACCTGAAGCCCTAAAGTGTGCTCGTGAATTCCCACATGATGTAAGATTTAAATTTCAACCCAAGTGTGAATAGGTCTGTCAATGGACAGGGTTCGGTTCAGATATTATAAATTCGGACCCGAGTCCAATTACAATAATTAAAATCC
The DNA here is from genome assembly GCA_030765085.1 of Allium cepa. Lineage (NCBI taxonomy): Eukaryota > Viridiplantae > Streptophyta > Magnoliopsida > Asparagales > Amaryllidaceae > Allium > Allium cepa. The sequence continues at coordinate 176,018,277 of CM060932.1, forward strand.
GAGCCCCGCCTGAACCCGTACGGTATTTCAACCCAATATCCAAATCCCGTTCGTCGGGCTTTTTAAGCCCGCTAGGTAATAACTATATACCTAATTCAGAATATTTATGTTAAAACCATATTTTAAAACTGCAACTTTGGTAAAAAAAATTATACAAACGATGTTAACATATAAATTGAACGGTGATGCAGTTAAACTCATAACAAAAGTATTCAAAAACATCTATAAAAATGGTAAATAAATAATATAGCACTCATGTTTTGAACGACAAAAAACTAAAAGTCGGGTCGGACACTAACCGGGTCAGGTTTTGATAAAACCATGTCCGATCTAGATCGGGCCTGTGTCGGACTTGGGTATTAAAAGGCAAAACCTATACCCGTATAAATAGGGTGGGTTCGGACCGAGCTCCGGCCGGAACCCGACAGACCTAAGTGTGAAGCCTGAAGTCCTAAAGTGTGGTCTACAAAGCGGCCCAACAGGAACCTTTGAAAATAAACATAAACTTTAAAACGTACAACTGGGCATGCTTGAAGCCCAATTAATAAACTTTAAAATACTACAAACCTAAGCCATGATTACCTTGCGACCTTCATCTTTTCAAACTACTGCCATTAATGCCCTAATCCATGTTCTAAATTACTAAATACATTCACATCAATTCTTCAGTCAAAAAAGAGAAAACAATTTCTTGCTCGAAAATGTTCAAATCTGATAATGATCGCAGCTTCGTGCTCGAAATAGGTATGTTTGCCACCTAGCTTTAGTTCTTCTTCATCAATTATAACTTTTGACACTCTTGCCCCCAGACAATTTTTTCTTTATTGATTTTCATTTTTATTTCTTTTTACCAATAACTTTTTTTTTTATAATCCAGACCCTACTTTTGTGGTAATTCTTTGATGTCCCACTAAATCAACTAATACAGCATTTGTTTCTCCATCTTCAATGTCTTTCCTTCAAGCTTATAGCACAAGTGCACATTCAGTTATCTTTATAATCACATCTTGAACATGAGCTTTGAACCCATTATTATCTAACTATCCTAAAAACAATAGATTCATCTTCAAGCAGGTAGTGTGAACCATACCAGCCAACATTTCAATTTTGAGAGATCCATTCCAACTATATCCAACGAATGACATTATAGATCAATACTATTCCTTTAGGGATCGGTTTATTTTCTAAATATGTACATATAAGTGGTAAATATACTCATGTATATAACGCTATGATAAAAAATTCCATTCACCTTGAGCCCATAAATAAAGCTCAAAAATAATGAATTTACATACTTGAGAATGAATAAATTTCTTCCTATCATAGTGTTTTTTCTCTTTTTATCATAACACATTATTACCGTCGAGGACCACTAGCTCAAATGACTAGTGGTATGACGCTCCAAGCTAAATTTTTAGTATTATGAATTTGAACTTCGAGACATCAAGATAAGTGCCATGCTTTAATAAAGTATTACTCTTATCATCAAAAAATATGTTTATACTAACACATTACCAATTGAAAAGAAGTCTGATCACCTTCTTGAAATCCGATCAGCCTAATTTTATTATAGAAACATAAAGATTATGAAATAACATATCAAAATATCAGGTCAATCTAATGATTCATTCAATACATATATTTTTATCTGCGTATTATATATGCTTATGAAAAGAAAATAATGACAACTATCATTAATTCATTTTAAATATGATTAGTTTTTTTTCATGAATTCTAATGATAAATAGTGTTGCATACAAAATTTTCATAGTCTCATAACAGATACAAACAGATCAAATGGATTACAGAATGACAAAGAATGGATCCATTAGCTGGGAGAGCATCAAAAATGACAAAATGAAGAGGTAAAAAAATTGGCCGTCATTGGGCCAAGAAAAACAACTCGATACCAAATTGTTTTGATCACTACCGATCAATAATTGCTCCATTGATTTGAATGCCTTAGGACTTAGGTATTTGGATGTGAAGAAAACTTGCAAAAATTGGTTAAGGAAACAACACTGTACCGAGTTATTTTTGATCGGTACCAACTTGATCGATACTCTTTGATTACATGTAAATAGGATAGGGGACCCCATTATGGGTAAAGCTTAGGAAATAGGCAAAAAAATAATATGATGGTGGTAGGGATCTTAAGACTATTTTAACACTAGAGAATGAGTGAATAGTGTTTTATAACTTTTATCAAAGTTATAAAAATAGTTAAGCGGGTGCTAGGTGGTAAGCATGAATTAGGAATTATTCGCCTAAGTGAGGATTAATCAATGATTAATCGAAGTTATGCGTTTTTGATAAACTCGTATATTTTGGATAAAATCATAGTATTTTTTTAGTATTAACTGATCCACAATGGGATATCATGAATTTGGATGGATTTGGAAGCAACCATGGAGACAAATTGCTTGAAACAAACATTTTGATGCTTATAAGAGGCATTAAGCCTAAATTGGTTCATAGATGGTGCCTATAAACCGGTTTATATGCTTAGATAATGTAGTAAGCCTCACCTAGGTAGTTAGGCTAGCTTAACGTTAAGCGAGACCTAGGTAGGAGTCTAGAAGGATTTCTACAACAAAGACTTTTATGAATCCTTTTAAATTTGTTTATAGATTGCCGACAAAAATCTATACAATCAAGCAGTCATATATGCAATTACAAATAAATATAAAAGCAATAATAAAAAGCTAAGTAAGAGAGACGATACCAAGAATTTTATATTGGTTCGGAATAACCAATCATACATCCAGTCATGTACAATATTGTACACCTTTATTTTCAATCGTCTACTTTAACCAAGTAACCAAGCAAACCAAAATACAATCTCGATTTCAAGACTCGAGATACTCCTCCTGTATCATGAGTTGGGGGCAAACTGTGACGATCCAAAATTTCTGGATATTTGAAAATGAAATATTTAATTGATTTTAAATATTTAAAAGTTAATTTTTAACTTGAATTCAAATATCACCATTTATTGGGTAATTTAATTATTAAATTAAATAATTTGAAGTTGGGTAAAATGTTGAATCTAGAGTTTTAAGCCTGTTGAAAATAATTTGAAGGCTTGTAAAATTTATATTAATATTGCTGAGGATAATAAGAGTTTTAAAATTGAATTTAACAATGATTTGTTCAGTTTTGAAATTATATCGTTTAAATTGATATTTAAAAATAGCCTTCCGAGGCACAGTCTCGGAATTCGACGAAACCTGTTCCATTGGATCCATAATATTGTATTATTATCAAGTTTCAAATTTCGTAGTTTTCGGAGTTGTCGTGTGATCATACGAGATATAAACGCCTGAAAAATAATTAATTGAATGAATTTTAATGGTCAATCCGAAAAGTTATCTTTTGCATACGATCGAATTAGGACTCGAAACTTTTTCCATTGTGTTCAAAATAGGGGTTTAACATTATAAACGCCTAGCGGCATGCCTCGATGGGATGTCGAGATTTTAAGTTGCATTTATCGAGACATTTGAATTTGAATTTGAATTTAATATTTATATATACCCTAGTCAACACAGCTGAAATTCTTCCTATCAGCTGCCTTTCTTTCACCATCAGCACTTTTTCATTTCTCCTTCAAATTTCTGTAGCTCATCTGCTACACGCAAGCATCTCATCTTGTCTCCCTTACTTACTCTTTAAAAATCACACAAGAAATTATTTCGAACGAAAAAAAACGAAACTGATAAAATCAATGGCCGAATAAATGAATCCCCTCGTTCGAAAATTTATTTCTCCTCTCCTCTTCAAATCAAAACCCCTAAAACCTCGTTCTTCATTTTCGAACGACAGTTTTTTTTATAAAAAAACAAAAAATAGCGACGCGGTAAATTTCAAATCGATCGTGTTTGAGCTTTGATTTTGAAGCAGGGTCGCGACTTTATTTCGTTAAGGAGGAGCTCGGCCTAGGCATGGTGTAACGAGACGAATTTTGCCCGCTCGAAAATCGACATCCATACTTCAAATCGTATTCGAATGCCGTAGATTCGACCGTTCAAATCCGATTCGCCGGAGCTTATAACAAAATTAAGTAAACAACACAGCGGAATAAAAGAATAATACATTGATATACAGCTTTGATACAATATCTGATACAACAGATGATCCAATAGATATCAATATACATCAGAGATATGATACAATAAATAGCAGCGGAAAAGAAAACGATAACATCTAGCAGCGGAACAATATAACTCTAAGGCAGTCTTCAACGAAGAACTCCAAATCGGAACTGTAACTCCATTTCCAAGAACCAACCCAGCAATAGCTCGAACTCTCAATAGCGATGCTCCAAGATAACCAAGACTGGTGCGATCCAAAGACTGAACTAACTCCAGATAATCTACTAAACCTGATTATCTGAAAAACCCAACTCTAGACTGCTCGTGTAGAAAATAATGAGCACCCAGAGTTTAGGAAAGAAAACAATAAACTCCGGATCAGTCGTGGGACTGGTATGAGCAACAAAACAGTTTATTTTTCTTTAAAATCAAAACAGAGGAATATTTTTGAAATCAATTCGCAATGCTTTTGAAAATGTAACTACCATAAGACCTCCCACCACACACACAATGCAAACGCAAACTTGGAGGAGATTTCTTCTTATGTTAGTCAAAGATGCTTCTACGCAAAAATCAAATCAATTTTGATATTATTATTAGTGCATAGTGTAGAACAAATTCTTTCGAAAGTAAAGATATAAATCTTAGCCAGCATAGGTACCATTATATTATGCCTACTAATAGCTACCATATTAAATGGCAGGTTCTACAACTAAAACCGTACAAGATCGTATTGTTTCTTTGGATTTCCAACAAATGGTCAGGCCAAGGAACTTCCCATTGCCACATGAGAACGCCTCTAGAAGGACGTCCCCGAGAACCAAACCGGAACTCTGCCAACACAAGGCCGGGTTACCCCTAACTGGGTAACTACTGACACGAGCACGCCATTCCCCGATCGTAAACGACCTTTTTCACGGGATCCCGATAACCAACAACCACAAAGTAATAAACTCGTAGTAACCACATAGGTTAAATATCTGGGCTCCATACCATGATACCACCTCTATCCAGAAGGAAATGCACATACCCTAAGGGGAGCTACAGCAACCCCTAATAACCTTGCCGCATCTTTCCTGTTTTGACCATTTCCGGGATGTGAGGCTCGATGAATTCACGTCCACAAAAACACACTTTGTACAAAAAGCCGTGCCTTGGGTCAACAAATGATCAACACAATGATCACTAAGATAGACGATCAAATAAATGATCCTATCACAAATAATCAACACAATGATCATTTCAGCATCACTCAGCATGTCACATTACCAAACTGGGAATATATCGCTGATAACTTCAACTATATAACCTCTGAGCTCGTACGTCTCAGAGAAGGGTGTTAAGCAAAGAATAAATTCTCCGCCACCAACAGAAATATATTTGAAAGAAATCGGCTTTATATCTCAACTTGTAATGTCAGGCATACAATCCATACAAGTCTGTTCCGGGCTCGAACAGAACCGAAGGCACTTACAAAGAAGTCCTTGCAATCCGGATATTCACAATCCCGATCGGATTTCCCATCACTTATGGAATCTCTATACCAGGTGCGACCCAGTGCAGAGACAATCGATAGGTCATCCTATCGCTCTCGCAAATACCGGTCTTCAACACCAATCTTCAAATGCAATTTACAACGACGTATCACATATTCGGAATGGGTTATACGACCCCATGGTCCTTTCCCGGTTAACCCGAATAGTAAGCGAAATAGTTCAAAAACAAATGGATAATGGGATTTCAATTAAGTCACACTTAATAATTCAAAACTTTTCTTCAAATGGCTTAACAAATTACCATTTTCAATCTTTAAACAAAAAGATTTATTTTCACAACCTTTAACGGTTTAAACAATTTTAATCCTTTAAACAAAAGATTCATTCACAGATTTTTCCAAATCAATTTTCATTTCAATTTGATTAACTCGTTAAATCTTTAAATCAAAGATTTAACTTATAGCATTCGAAACAATTTCATTTCAATTTGATTTAAACAAATTATCAATTTAAATCTGTCAAAAATAAACAGATTTAATTCATAGCTTTCAAAAAGAATTTATTCATAACTTAGGAAAATCATTTCTCTATTCAATCTTGAAATCCCCTTAATTAACTGGAATCTCAGTTCTTATCCAAAAGTGTTTATCATTTGAAAACAACAGTTTTCATTTTGAAAATCTGATTCATTTATACGAGTTGAAATCCTTGGGTTAAATTCAAATTCCCAAAAATAATACTTTAAAAATGGTTTAACTCATAATGACTAGTATAATATCACTAATCCCTAATTTCAAATTACAGAATTAAATTTGAATATTGAATTCAAATTTAAATTAAAGTATTTAAATTTCAACACTTAATCCAGTTATTCAAAATAAATTTCCATCTTTGAAATTTCATTTCAAAAGCTTTTCACTTTAAACCCTCTCCATTTCCAAAACATTTAAATTTTAAAAATTCAAATTTTAAACTATTTCAAAAATCTGTGACTTAATCGATTTCCTCGTGAAATCCATATTTGTGTGTGTATGGTGTGGTCCAAGGGTTTAACACAATAGTGCAACATTATCATCATCACAAATTAAAACACAGAAATATAGTTGATAAGCGATATAAACTATAACGCTTATCGTTCATTCACAGATAATATACGAATGTAAACAAATAATCTGTACACAGCTCAAAGCATAGAACAAAATATCACAGATCAGATAGGATAATCAATTCAAGGCATCTCATACAATACAATCATTCATAAGTAAGGTCAAGCATTTGATAAACATTTATAAACAGGATTAATTATTCGTTCAATCCTAATAAATTCAATTTATTTCCTAGTAAATTAACTACATATGAATTTATTATCTAATTCTGATTTATAAATTAATCACAAATAATTTGATTTAAATAATTTATCAACACTTTAATTAATTATCCTTAATTAATAAATTAATTAGATTAATCTTAGGTTAATTACAAAATTATTTAACCTAAATTTATTTCATTAAATAATTATTTTTAAATGATTAATTATCTTTATAAATAAATCAACATTCTAATTACATTAAATGTAATTTTATCTTAATCACTTGGTTAATTAACTTTAATAATTAACCACTTACAATTAATTAATCTTCAATTAATTATAACTCATTCATTAATAAATATTTAATTTAATACCATTCAATTAATTATCCTTTTCTAGCTACAATAAGTGCTTATCCCAAATCACTTATTTTAATAAATCATAATTTAATTACATCAAGTAATTATACTTAAACTCCTTGATTAATCATTCTTTAATTATTTTATAAATTAAATTATTTGATTGCCTTAATTATCCCTAAGACAATTAATTTCTTTATTAATGATTTCATAAATATTTAAGTGTATTTTTAACCTTACACTTTTAAATTTACTTATTTCCTTATATTTGCAAACCTTCTTAATAAAATTTAAAACAAACTTAGCTCAACACTTGTCAACATAAATAACTTTATTAATATTAAATTTGTTTAACATTTTAACTTAAGGTTAATTTAAGTTACCCCGAGAAAAATTAGACCCGAAGTAAACGTGTTGTTTACTCGAGTGAAACTCGCATCTTCGCCCCTGTTTTCCAGCGTTCCACTTTCCCCACCACCCTTCTTCTTCACCTACCTGTTCTTTTACTTCTTCTTCTTCTTTTTTTTTTTTATATACAAGCTTATGTTAAAACATAACCTCAGTCACACGACCTCGTTCACGCACCTGGGTTCGAACTCGTGTCAAACCCTAAATTTCTCGAGCAATTCCTCGAGACGACCCAAACATCGAACCACTGACACTCACACGCCACCGTGCACGTGCACGGTGGTTCGCCACCACTTCGGCGACCAACGTCATTCCCAGCAAACCACAAAACCCCTTCTCGTTCGACAACACAGCCCAGATCGATGCAATAACCATGGAATCAAAATACGCATGTTCATACGAACATTGACCCAGTCACGACCACGAAAAATTGCCACGTCCCCACGACCTCGTCCACCAGAGGCCAAGCAATTCCGGCCTCGACTTCGCTTTACCCTCACACGATGCTTCCCCAGAGTCTCAAGCAACTCGGTCGATTGGAGGCGATAAAATCACCTCGTCTCCGACCTCAAATAAAAACGACAGCAAACCCTATAATCGTTTCGATACCACGCCACTTCCATTAGAAAAATTATTTAACATTTTTCCCTATATTATTGATTACTAGGCTTGCTTCGTGCAAAGATTCAACATCGAATAAATTTTCGATTACTGGAAATTGGATGAAATCAAATTTCAGTTCATTTATAAATTGTTGATGATATACTCAATGAAAAATCATGAATTTTGTTTTAAAAATCATGTCTTCAAATAACAGTTCCCATTATATACCTGAATCAATGATTCATCATAATCGACATTATCATAAATTTGAGTTTCCCTGTAAAAAAAAAAATTTAAATGCCGTGTATCACCATATAGCTTGAAACCATTTCTAAATCTTCATTTATGCAAAAACAACTAGTTTTGTTTTAAACTCGAAACCTAAGAATGGTTAGATGAAGTGAAATTTTTAAGTTTATTTATTAATTTACAATCTGTACAAAAAAACAGAGAAGAAAGAGTGTACAACTCAAACATATATATATTATATACAGAGATACGGCTGTAAGAAATATTCCAAGCAATGCACCACATTAACCATAGATCATACACATCTATGTAATTCAACTCAGATCATAAAGTAAATTGTTTACTCACAGACAAACTATGTTGCAAAGGTAAGCAGGCAACAGAACTATAAAGTTAAGCTATTTAGGTTGTGGAGTTACTCACAGTGCTTAGAGAATGAACAGAGCATTCTTCAGGGTTGAACTGGAAGCTGAATCTTCCTTTGCTTGTCTGGATTTTGTATTATTGTTTTTTTTTAAGGTTGAACTGATGTTCATTTTTGATTTTCCTCAGTGATGATGCTCGAACTAAAATGAGGATTGATGTATATAAAGAGAAGTATGCAGGATGTTTTCATTTTGTACAACAAGTCATGGCTGAAGTATGCTTGCATTCAATGCTAAAGACTTGTTGCATTAATTACCCTGCTTACCTCCCTTTTTCTTTTATTTACAGCCCATGCTTTGTATTAATTACTGATACTTTCCCTTGTATGCTAGAGATACTAGCATATATTATTAAGTACTTCTTATTTGCTTGAGTACTTTATGTTTTCATATTATATTGTCTTATTATTTTTGACTATATTATATTTTCTTCTTTAGTACATATTGCTGCATTGTTTTCCAGGTTAGAGTATATCATCTTACTTGCTTTATTTATATTTATTTCATTTTGTTGATTTGATTACTTTGACTTTATAGTTTATAGTTTATCTCACATATATTTCTATTTCTAGAATAAATAATAATTATTATTATTTTACTTCAAATTCATTATCTTATGTTATTTTTATAACTCAAATCATTATTAACCATCAATTCAAATATTTATTATTACTTATTTATTTATTTTATACTCATGTCAAATATCTGTATTTTATGATTATTTTTAAACCATTTACTTGAGATTTTAACTCAAGTTCAATATATACATATATATATTATATAAAATTTGCTCATATATACCCAAATATATATACATTCAATATATACTCATATTTACAGTATTTTAAATGTAAATGATTTATACAGAATATACTTGGATCCGGGGAAACTCGCATCACTTAATCAATTAATTTCACAAATTTTATTCAAAATGAAATTACTTAACAATTTTAAATTCAAAAATTCAATTAATTATCAATTTAAATATTTATAAAATCCGGGGTCGTTACAGACTTCCCCCCTTAAAAGAATTTCGTCCCCGAAATTCGCAGGCACGAAAACAACACAGATGGATGAAAGATAAAGAAATATCTTTTCAGATCAAACTGGATATCAGTTCTGCAATTGGCTCACCAAATCAGAATATCAATAATAGATACAGGAAATTATAATTAAAATTTCAAATTTTGGTTTTTTAAACAAAATCATTTTATCGATACAATTCTAATCATTCTTCATATTCTATTAATCAATTTAATTCAATTAAAATTTTCAATTTCTAATTCATTTATTAGAGTTTAAATCGAAAAGCCGATAAGAAATCGATGAAGTACGAAGTAATAATTTTCTGCAACGATTCGTAAGGCCACCATCACATCGAAACTTCTTTCTGGAGCTGTCGCGAAGAATTCAAAAGAATTTAGAAACGAATCAAAGAAAATTGATAAGAAAGATGTTTCCACTATTGTTACAGAGTATCGACCAATTATAGTCGTATTTCCCTGCCCTCTATCTCGTTCTCTTCTTGCACTCATACTCACTATCAGTAGATAGTAAGAGAACTTACTGAGGCATTCAAACGGATATCTTAAGGATTACTCATTCTAGGATTTACTTCATCCTATCTCTAATGAGCTACTTAATGTGTTACACTCCTGAGCTAAAGTTTCACCTTAGCTCTGATACCAAATGTAGCGTTTCGGATTTTGCCCGCTCGAAAATCGACATCCATACTTCAAATCGTATTCGAATGCCGTAGATTCGACCGTTCAAATCCGATTCGCCGGAGCTTATAACAAAATTAAGTAAACAACACAGCGGAATAAAAGAATAATACATTGATATACAGCTTTGATACAATATCTGATACAACAGATGATCCAATAGATATCAATATACATCAGAGATATGATACAATAAATAGCAGCGGAAAAGAAAACGATAACATCTAACAGCGGAACAATATAACTCTAAGGCAGTCTTCAACGAAGAACTCCAAATCGGAACTGTAACTCCATTTCCAAGAACCAACCCAGCAATAGCTCGAACTCTCAATAGCGATGCTCCAAGATAACCAAGACTGGTGCGATCCAAAGACTGAACTAACTCCAGATAATCTACTAAACCTGATTATCTGAAAAACCCAACTCTAGACTGCTCGTGTAGAAAATAATGAGCACCCAGAGTTTAGGAAAGAAAACAATAAACTCCGGATCAGTCGTGGGACTGGTATGAGCAACAAAACAGTTTATTTTTCTTTAAAATCAAAACAGAGGAATATTTTTGAAATCAATTCGCAATGCTTTTGAAAATGTAACTACCATAAGACCTCCCACCACACACACAATGCAAACGCAAACTTGGAGGAGATTTCTTCTTATGTTAGTCAAAGATGCTTCTACGCAAAAATCAAATCAATTTTGATATTATTATTAGTGCATAGTGTAGAACAAATTCTTTCGAAAGTAAAGATATAAATCTTAGCCAGCATAGGTACCATTATATTATGCCTACTAATAGCTACCATATTAAATGGCAGGTTCTACAACTAAAACCGTACAAGATCGTATTGTTTCTTTGGATTTCCAACAAATGGTCAGGCCAAGGAACTTCCCATTGCCACATGAGAACGCCTCTGGAAGGACGTCCCCGAGAACCAAACCGGAACTCTGCCAACACAAGGCCGGGTTACCCCTAACTGGGTAACTACTGACACGAGCACGCCATTCCCCGATCGTAAACGACCTTTTTCACGGGATCCCGATAACCAACAACCACAAAGTAATAAACTCGTAGTGACCACATAGGTTAAATATCTGGGCTCCATACCATGATACCACCTCTATCCAGAAGGAAATGCACATACCCTAAGGGGAGCTACAGCAACCCCTAATAACCTTGCCGCATCTTTCCTGTTTTGACCATTTCCGGGATGTGAGGCTCGATGAATTCACGTCCACAAAAACACACTTTGTACAAAAAGCCGTGCCTTGGGTCAACAAATGATCAACACAATGATCACTAAGATAGACGATCAAATAAATGATCCTATCACAAATAATCAACACAATGATCATTTCAGCATCACTCAGCATGTCACATTACCAAACTGGGAATATATCGCTGATAACTTCAACTATATAACCTCTGAGCTCGTACGTCTCAGAGAAGGGTGTTAAGCAAAGAATAAATTCTCCGCTACCAACAGAAATATATTTGAAAGAAATCGGCTTTATATCTCAACTTGTAATGTCAGGCATACAATCCATACAAGTCTGTTCCGGGCTCGAACAGAACCGAAGGCACTTACAAAGAAGTCCTTGCAATCCGGATATTCACAATCCCGATCGGATTTCCCATCACTTATGGAATCTCTATACCAGGTGCGACCCAGTGCAGAGACAATCGATAGGTCATCCTATCGCTCTCGCAAATACCGGTCTTCAACACCAATCTTCAAATGCAATTTACAACGACGTATCACATATTCGGAATGGGTTATACGACCCCATGGTCCTTTCCCGGTTAACCCGAATAGTAAGCGAAATAGTTCAAAAACAAATGGATAATGGGATTTCAATTAAGTCACACTTAATAATTCAAAACTTTTCTTCAAATGGCTTAACAAATTACCATTTTCAATCTTTAAACAAAAAGATTTATTTTCACAACCTTTAACGGTTTAAACAATTTTAATCCTTTAAACAAAAGATTCATTCACAGATTTTTCCAAATCAATTTTCATTTCAATTTGATTAACTCGTTAAATCTTTAAATCAAAGATTTAACTTATAGCCTTCGAAACAATTTCATTTCAATTTGATTTAAACAAATTATCAATTTAAATCTGTCAAAAATAAACAGATTTAATTCATAGCTTTCAAAAAGAATTTATTCATAACTTAGGAAAATCATTTCTCTATTCAATCTTGAAATCCCCTTAATTAACTGGAATCTCAGTTCTTATCCAAAAGTGTTTATCATTTGAAAACAACAGTTTTCATTTTGAAAATCTGATTCATTTATACGAGTTGAAATCCTTGGGTTAAATTCAAATTCCCAAAAATAATACTTTAAAAATGGTTTAACTCATAATGACTAGTATAATATCACTAATCCCTAATTTCAAATTACAGAATTAAATTTGAATATTGAATTCAAATTTAAATTAAAGTATTTAAATTTCAACACTTAATCCAGTTATTCAAAATAAATTTCCATCTTTGAAATTTCATTTCAAAAGCTTTTCACTTTAAACCCTCTCCATTTCCAAAACATTTAAATTTTAAAAATTCAAATTTTAAACTATTTCAAAAATCTGTGACTTAATCGATTTCCTCGTGAAATCCATATTTGTGTGTGTATGGTGTGGTCCAAGGGTTTAACACAATAGTGCAACATTATCATCATCACAAATTAAAACATAGAAATATAGTTGATAAGCGATATAAACTATAACGCTTATCGTTCATTCACAGATAATATACGAATGTAAACAAATAATCTGTACACAGCTCAAAGCATAGAACAAAATATCACAGATCAGATAGGATAATCAATTCAAGGCATCTCATACAATACAATCATTCATAAGTAAGGTCAAGCATTTGATAAACATTTATAAACAGGATTAATTATTCGTTCAATCCTAATAAATTCAATTTATTTCCTAGTAAATTAACTACATATGAATTTATTATCTAATTCTGATTTATAAATTAATCACAAATAATTTGATTTAAATAATTTATCGACACTTTAATTAATTATCCTTAATTAATAAATTAATTAGATTAAGCTTAGGTTAATTACAAAATTATTTAACCTAAATTTATTTCATTAAATAATTATTTTTAAATGATTAATTATCTTTATAAATAAATCAACATTCTAATTACATTAAATGTAATTTTATCTTAATCACTTGGTTAATTAACTTTAATAATTAACCACTTACAATTAATTAATCTTCAATTAATTATAACTCATTCATTAATAAATATTTAATTTAATACCATTCAATTAATTATCCTTTTCTAGCTACAATAAGTGCTTATCCCAAATCACTTATTTTAATAAATCATAATTTAATTACATCAAGTAATTATACTTAAACTCCTTGATTAATCATTCTTTAATTATTTTATAAATTAAATTATTTGATTGCCTTAATTATCCCTAAGACAATTAATTTCTTTATTAATGATTTCATAAATATTTAAGTGTATTTTTAACCTTACACTTTTAAATTTACTTATTTCCTTATATTTGCAAACCTTCTTAATAAAATTTAAAACAAACTTAGCTCAACACTTGTCAACATAAATAACTTTATTAATATTAAATTTGTTTAACATTTTAACTTAAGGTTAATTTAAGTTACCCCGAGAAAAATTAGACCCGAAGTAAACGTGTTGTTTACTCGAGTGAAACTCGCATCTTCGCCCCTGTTTTCCAGCGTTCCACTTTCCCCACTACCCTTCTTCTTCACCTACCTGTTCTTTTACTTCTTCTTCTTTTTTTTTTATATACAAGCTTATGTTAAAACATAACCTCAGTCACACGACCTCGTTCACGCACCTGGGTTCGAACTCGTGTCAAACCCTAAATTTCTCGAGCAATTCCTCGAGACGACCCAAACATCGAACCACTGACACTCACACGCCACCGTGCACGTGCACGGTGGTTCGCCACCACTTCGGCGACCAACGTCATTCCCAGCAAACCACAAAACCCCTTCTCGTTCGACAACACAGCCCAGATCGATGCAATAACCATGGAATCAAAATACGCATGTTCATACGAACATTGACCCAGTCACGACCACGAAAAATTGCCACGTCCCCACGACCTCGTCCACCAGAGGCCAAGCAATTCCGGCCTCGACTTCGCTTTACCCTCACACGATGCTTCCCCAGAGTCTCAAGCAACTCGGTCGATTGGAGGCGATAAAATCACCTCGTCTCCGACCTCAAATAAAAACGACAGCAAACCCTATAATCGTTTCGATACCACGCCACTTCCATTAGAAAAATTATTTAACATTTTTCCCTATATTATTGATTACTAGGCTTGCTTCGTGCAAAGATTCAACATCGAATAAATTTTCGATTACTGGAAATTGGATGAAATCAAATTTCAGTTCATTTATAAATTGTTGATGATATACTCAATGAAAAATCATGAATTTTGTTTTAAAAATCATGTCTTCAAATAACAGTTCCCATTATATACCTGAATCAATGATTCATCATAATCGACATTATCATAAATTTGAGTTTCCCTGTAAAAAAAAAATTTTAAATGCCGTGTATCACCATATAGCTTGAAACCATTTCTAAATCTTCATTTATGCAAAAACAACTAGTTTAGTTTTAAACTCGAAACCTAAGAATGGTTAGATGAAGTGAAATTTTTAAGTTTATTTATTAATTTACAATCTGTACAAAAAAACAGAGAAGAAAGAGTGTACAACTCAAACATATATATATTATATACAGAGATACGGCTGTAAGAAATATTCCAAGCAATGCACCACATTAACCATAGATCATACACATCTATGTAATTCAACTCAGATCATAAAGTAAATTGTTTACTCACAGACAAACTATGTTGCAAAGGTAAGCAGGCAACAGAACTATAAAGTTAAGCTATTTAGGTTGTGGAGTTACTCACAGTGCTTAGAGAATGAACAGAGCATTCTTCAGGGTTGAACTGGAAGCTGAATCTTCCTTTGCTTGTCTGGATTTTGTATTATTGTTTTTTTTTAAGGTTGAACTGATGTTCATTTTTGATTTTCCTCAGTGATGATGCTCGAACTAAAATGAGGATTGATGTATATAAAGAGAAGTATGCAGGATGTTTTCATTTTGTACAACAAGTCATGGCTGAAGTATGCTTGCATTCAATGCTAAAGGCTTGTTGCATTAATTACCCTGCTTACCTCCCTTTTTCTTTTATTTACAGCCCATGCTTTGTATTAATTACTGATACTTTCCCTTGTATGCTAGAGATACTAGCATATATTATTAAGTACTTCTTATTTGCTTGAGTACTTTATGTTTTCATATTATATTGTCTTATTATTTTTGACTATATTATATTTTCTTCTTTAGTACATATTGCTGCATTGTTTTCCAGGTTAGAGTATATCATCTTACTTGCTTTATTTATATTTATTTCATTTTGTTGATTTGATTACTTTGACTTTATAGTTTATAGTTTATCTCACATATATTTCTATTTCTAGAATAAATAATAATTATTATTATTTTACTTCAAATTCATTATCTTATGTTATTTTTATAACTCAAATCATTATTAACCATCAATTCAAATATTTATTATTACTTATTTATTTATTTTATACTCATGTCAAATATCTGTATTTTATGATTATTTTTAAACCATTTACTTGAGATTTTAACTCAAGTTCAATATATACATATATATATTATATAAAATTTGCTCATATATACCCAAATATATATACATTCAATATATACTCATATTTACAGTATTTTAAATGTAAATGATTTATACAGAATATACTTGGATCCGGGGAAACTCGCATCACTCAATCAATTAATTTCACAAATTTTATTCAAAATGAAATTACTTAACAATTTTAAATTCAAAAATTCAATTAATTATCAATTTAAATATTTATAAAATCCGGGGTCGTTACAGATGGTGATGGAAGCGAACTCGTAGGGTCGGCGAAGTGATGCTTCGAGTTGCAGTTGTTCGACAAGGGTTCCGATGGCAATTTGGATTGAGGGATCTCGAGTCAAATAGCAGCTCGATTTTCGTGCAGCACGTTCGAGTGAGGGATCGCGATTTTATGGCCACATAAGGAGGAGGGATTGTTCCTGGAAGTGCTTCGCGTCGTCGGCTAGGGTTTCTTGAGTTTGAATGATGGCCGCGTCTTGAAAGAAGCAACAACAAGGCGCAGCATCGAACGACGGAGGGGTATGGCGACTGAGCAAGGCTGCATTTGGCGTCGTTCTGGGTGCCGAAGCCACGATGGTGAGGGCAGCGAATTGCGTTCGAGAGTTAGGAGCCTGGTTCGTTGTTTCCTGTGAGGTATAATTCTCGTTTTCTTCAATTAACTTGTATGTATATATTAGAAGGGATATAAAAATATATACAAATATTTTTAGCTTACTGTTTAATTTTTTTTAAGTGATATATATATATATATATATATATATATATATATATATATATATTGAAACATATTTGAAATGATATATACAAATATATAAATTGTAATGCAATGGAAATTTATCTTGAGCACTTTGAAAATTGATAATACTCAAGTCTAAAACCTGAGTTAATCTGTTGAATTTTAGAAATTATTTTTGTAGATAAGATTTGAAAAAAAATATATAAAAATAAATTCATATAAACATTTTGATCTACTAGTTTATCATAAATAATGTAATATAGTGATTAATTTGTTTAATAAACTTATTTAATTATTTTTAGTCGCAAAAAAAATATTTTATTGAAAGAAAATTGGTCTAAATTAAATTGTTAGTTTAAAACCAGATTGTTAGTTAAACTAAATAAATAAATAAATAGTAATTAATTGTTCAATTAGCTAACGTATTAATAAATCATATAATTATTTATTCAAGGTTTGAAATCTGAAAAGAAATAAGCTGGTTTGGATTGGATTGCAAACAAAATCAAAGGTGAGTTAATTTCTTCTGGGTTGCTATTTAAATTTAAATGGTTAAATTTAAATAATTGGTCGAATGATTGAATTGATTTGATGTGCTATATTATATATAGTAGTATATATAGTATATATTGGAGTGATTGATTTCCCGTATTATATAGCGGATGAGACCCTATGCGCCGTACAATAGCGGATGATATTATTTAAACCCATACACCGCGATATTCAACCTCGAAGTGGAATTGGTATTGTGCTAACATTTGTGGATGCAGAGAAAGAGTTTGGAGGGATCCAACTGGATTCCTCAAACATTTAGATTTGTTCTAATATTCTGTGATTGGATTTATTTGATAATCTGAGATAGATTATATTGATGATTGGAAATATTGAATGTTATGTTCGATTTAATATAATTAGGAATGCTGAATTATTAAGATATGTAGATTGGATTTTGAAAAGATAATAAAAGAGAGAATCTTTAATTAAGATAATTATTGAGAATTTGGATAAATTAAAGGATGAATTGGAATAAGATAAAAGTTGTTTTTTTTTAAATTATAATAAATAAAATTCCAAATATCGAGAAATGATATTTCTGGATAAATGGGAAGAAGTGATTTTTATTAAAACTCAAGTATTATTATTCAAAGGAATGAAGGATTCATTTTAAATTTCAAGGATTAAATTTATTTAAAAGGGTAAAGAAGGAATTTAGAAAAGTATGAAAGTAATATTTCAGTTAAATAAGATTTTAAATCATATTTAAGAAGTAAGAGTGAAGTTGATGGGTTTTGGAGATAAATTGAGAAAGTAAAGGAATTTATTTCAATTTGGAATAAAATCTGAAATCGATCTGGAAATCGATTTAGGATTTGAAATTATGTTTTCAAAGAAGACGAGACTTTGGAATTTATAAACTGGGTTTATAAAAGTGAAGTGATATATCGGTGGATATATGGAAGAATAAAATCACGGTGGGAATTTATTAAAGGAATGGGTAAATTTGTTTAAAATAAATAGTGATTTATTTTTAAAGGATGTTAAAGAGAAGCGTATTTCCTTGGATAGCCAAGTACGTTTTCAAAGAAAATTTATAAGTATAAGTTAAAAGTTTAAAGTTGTTTTAAAAAGTATGTTTTAGAAAATTTATTATTTTTAAATGTTTAAATTTAAAATAAGTCTTTTACAAATTTATTATAGTAGTAATTATTTAAAGGTGACTTGGTATTATGTTTTAAAAGGATAAAAATTTAGTTTTATATGTTATTAAGTAGCTTTATTTTAAATATTCTTAAAGTATATATCGTTGAATAAAGTATTAAAGTATTTTTTATTTTGAATGTTTTAAAGTATAATTTACAATAAAGTGTTTTAAATTATTTTAAAATCTAAAGTATTGTACTTGGTGTTTTCAGTGGAAATAAATATTTGGGAACTCATTCCATGAGAAGAGTGTGGTTTGAAAACTGTTTTCAAATGGTTGAAGAGTGGAAACATATCTTGTGAAGATATTTTGAGATTAATAAATAATTTGGTGAAATTATTTGTGTTTGATGGTGATTTGTGAATGTTATTTGATAGTTAAATAACCGACTATCAATATTGGCCAATGCGCTGATCGTTTCAAAGAGACCTGTGACGACCTGGAATTTTGGACTATTTAGATTGGGATATTTAATTATTTTTACATATCTAAAAGTTAGTTTCTAACTTGAATTTCAAATATCAGTTTGAAATTTGGCGATTGAATTTATTGAATTTAATAATATAATGCTGACTTGACCTATTTTTTCACATTAACACTTTTTCCTTCACTTCAGAGCTACTATAGATGGCCTTCTTCACGCAACCCTTCACCTCAAATTCAAAAATCACATCTTTCATTTTCCCCTTTTTTCTTTTATCTCAATTTCAAAAAAAAGAAAGAAAAAAAAATCAAAGACTGTTATCTTACTTTCGAAGCCACTCTCCTATATAACCGCATACTCCCTTTCTTCTGCCTTCTAAAAAAAATTATTCGAACGAAACGAGTCAGTTCGTTCCTAAGAAAAGGAAATCATTCAAAATCGATCGAACAAATTGGAAAAAAAAAGAGATGTCGTTGCATACGGGCATGAGTTCTTCTCTATAAGAGGATGCAACTGCTATCGCAAGCCGTCTGTGCTATCGCGACATCAAATTGAGCTAGGGTTATCATTCGAGGCGAGGTGCTCGATGTCAAGGGAGCATGCACGTGATTTGAGGTGAGTGGACAGTTTTAGGCAACGCGGAGGCGCGATGGGAGGCGAGCGATCGATGGGCATGGTCGCGATCGGTTGGTGTGGTCATTCGCGAGTGCGTGTTCGACCGAGTTAAGGATGTCGCGTTGAAGGGGACTCGACCTGAAAGAGGCTAGCGGCGACAATTCGAAGCGATCGAAGTCGTGTTTCAGGGTGCGTGCGTGCTAGGGTTTGATTCACAGTAAGGTAATTAAATTTTATTTTAGTTAAATAAGCTTAAAACTCTTTGAATTCAATTTGTTCGTTATTAATTACCAGAATATATATGTATATAACTCAGTATACTGTTTTTCAGTAAAGAATGTTTACTGTTTAGTTTTAAAATGCCAGAGTTTAGATTTATATATATAAAGGTACAAGAAATTTATATAAGATTTTAGAAGAAAATTATATAAGGGATTTGGTGATAAAATTGTACGATTGCCCTATTTAATTTAATTTAGTTACTAAAGTTTTTTTAAAGGGGAATTATTGGTTTAAATTACATTATATTAAATTATTAGTAAATTAAATTTTGTTAATGGTAATAACATGTGTGGTTAATTAAATTATCAAATGAAATTTAATTGACTCGAATATTAATAAAACATCTAATGTTTATACAAGGTCAATAATCGTGGAATCAAATCGAGAATGAAGTGGATTTGCAAATTTAGGGGGCAAAGGTCATCTGAGTTATTTAAATTTAAATGGTTAAATTTTAAATAATTGTTTGAATGATTGTATTGATTTGATGTTCTATATTATATATAGTAGTATATAGTACATATATTGGGTGATTGATTTCCCGTATTATATAGGGGAAGAGACCCTATGCGCCGCATAATAGCGGATGATATTATATTAATCTCATATACCACGATATTCCACCTTGAAGTGGAATTGGTATTGTGCTAACATCTGTGAATGCAGGGAAACAGGTTGGAGGGATCCAACTGGATTCCTCAAAATTATTTATATTGTTTAATATTCCGTGTTATGAATATTTGATATTCTGTGATGGATTATTTTGATAATTGGAATATTGAATACTATGGTTTGCTTGAATAAATTTCGATACATTGGGTCATCAAAATATATAGAATTGGATTTTTGAAAAGAAATATAAGAGTGAATTTTGGAAGTGAAATAATTATAGAATAAAAATAAGAATGAAGTGGAAAGAAATAAAAGTGAATTTTTTAAAAAAAAACTGAAGTTAAATTGTAAATTAGAGATTTAAAACAAGATTCAAATCAAAGTTAAATCTGGAATTCTAGTTAGTGAATCTCAGTTTTTAAACAAATAAAGTTTTTTTAAATTTAAATTGTTTTAACATCTTGAATGTTAAAATGCATTCTTAAATTGATTTGAATATAAAAATGAATTTGGTTTTAAATTCCTTTAAACTTCTTTTATAAAATGAGTAATTAATTTATTTAATGAAGTAAATAAAAAGGTAGTTAATTACTGGTTGAGATTAATCAAGAGTGATTAATATTTGTGGTTTAATTAATGATTAATTACTTAATGTAATTAATTTAGATTAGGATAAATTAGATGTAATTAGAAATCATTAATTTATATAATTAATGACGTAATTAAAGGTTGATTAATTAAGATTAATTAATCAATAATGAGTGATTTATGAGAAATTAATGTAAGCAATTAAGGATTAATGTAATTAATTATAGTTAATTAATTTGTGAAGTAATTAAAGATTAATTACCGTTTTGGTTAAGAATAATTAATTTGTGTAATTAATTAAAGATAATTACTTGAATGTAATTGAAGGGTAATTAATCCAGGGTGATTAATTAAGATGGATAATTAAGGGATGATTAATTAATTGTTTTGAAATTAATCAATGTCAATGAAGGGATCTAAGTGATTGAGGTTAGTAATTCAATTAGAATTAATTAAATTAATTTTGGAAGTGATCAAGCTTTGCTTATGGATGATTGAATGGTATTGGATGCCTTGAATGAGTTGATATCTCCGATATGAAATGTTTTGTAGTATCATATATTTGGACAGACAGGATATTGTGGTTATATATCAATGATGAATTGTTGTGTAAAGGGACATCCTGTATTTAAAGTTTGAAGTGTATTTCATTTGGATAACTTGGGTTAGGATGACATGAGACTCGAAGGGACCGGTGTCGGGTATTAGAAAATACCCGAAACCACTTCGAATTTTTATAGGATATGTGAAATCAATAGGCTAGAATGAAATGATTTAAGTAAATTGGACTATTTAATCTAAATTTTGGCACTTAGAAAATTGATGTGTGAAATAAGTGATGTCTATAACAAATTGTGAATTTGTAAATTGATACGAGTTACCCCGGGTTTTATATAAGTTGTATGCTTTGTATTCCATGTTAGATGGGTTTACTCACGCTGGTTTCCAGCTTGACCCAGGTGTTACTTTAATGTAATGCTCGGATCAGACCGAGTATGATAAACTTTCAGGTAAGGACGTTCTGGAGCTCAGGAGGCGAGCAGGATGGCAGGAACATATGGAGTGTTTCCGCTATAATATATTTCTGATTTTCTAAGACATGTTGATTTGTATATGTCCAGTGTTTGAGTATGTGTGTAACTCTGATGTATTAAAATGTAATTGACAGATATAGTATTCTTTTGTAAACTGTAATTATTTGATATTATATTTTGACCCGTTGCGAATTTGAGAATTTGTGTTGTCTTTTCTGTTTCTTCTTTTTCTATCTCTTCCTTCTTCTTCTAACTATCTGGAATTTTCGGGTTCGAAAATTTCGGGTCGTTACAGTTGGTATCAGAGCTGAAGGTTAAGCGAGAGCCTTAGCTCTCGTGGGTGATACTCATTAAGGATAGGGTCAATGGTACCCTAGAATGAGTTGAGTGTATGTATATGAGAGCGTACTTGTTATTTTCTTATATAAAGATTTTAAATGATTTTATATGAGCTTATATTTTAATATACAAAGCAATAATATTTCTAATATTAAGTTAATTGGTTGTTAAATCATTGGAATTAAATAGAGTTTCAACTGAAATTGTTGAAAATTGATTTTAAAGGTTGAATTTGGGTAATGAATTGGTTTTTGAAAGATTAAATTGATTTAAAATGAAATTCTAGAATTTGAACTCAGAAATTAAATTATTTAAAAACTTTAAATAAAGGTTAATTTGGTTTAAAAGGTTAAACCAACATTTAAGAATTTAACTCGAATTTATATAATTCGAGATGGTTTAAAATTGAAATTGAATTAGTTCAAAATTGAATTTGATTTGAATTAATTAGAATTGTAATTGAAGATGGATAAGTTTAAAAATTCAAATGGAAATTTTGAGTTGGATTGAATTGAGATGATTTGAAATTGAAATGGGTTCAATTGATATTAGACCAAATTGATTGGAATAATTTGGAATTTTAATTAAGGTTGAATGGGTCTAAAATCAAATGAAATTTGATTTGAATTGGGAAAGAAATCAAGATTGATTCAACTTGAATTGGGGTTAAATCAATTTCAATGGAAATTGAAGTTATTCAAATTGGAATTGGGTCAATTTAAATGGAAGTAGAAATTTAAATTGAATTGATGGGGAAGTGAACAGTTTTGACTCTGGACTATTTTCAATATAAATTGTTTTAATATAAACTTATTTTTCCAAGCTATTTAATATATACAACCTTTCTTATTAAACCCAAAACTATCTTATACTTATTTTATAACTACTTTTGGAATTATTTAACTATTTTATAAACTAATTACTATTTTTCAACTATTTTACAAATTAATTACTATTTTAAATTATTTTGTAATTATCCAACTATTTTATAACTATTTGACTATTTTCCAACTATTTTGTCATTATTTAACTATTTTACAGCTATTTTACAAGCTAATAATTATTTTTTAACGACTTGTCTATTTTAAACTTTTCAAGCTATGAATTTAAGCTGGACAGAGTTCAAACTGTTTATGATTGAATATCCATTTGGAATAAGGATTAAAGTGATAATCCAATGGAATTGAAACAATTGTGATTATGCGGATAGAAATTAAAGGAAATGTGAATAGAAAGAGAAATTGATTTAGTTGATAATCAATGAAGATAAATACGTAGGATGTACGTATATTATTCTAATCGCATAGTGATTTGATTCAGATTCGAGCACAGAATTTCAAGATAGTTATATCAATCGGATTGGGATTTTTCAATCGGTTTTCGACGACGAACCTGGATATGGATTGTTGATTGGTTCTGGATATTCTCTATCATAGTTAGGCTATGCAAGGAGAATGACGATTTCTGATCAAGAAACCAGATCTGTGTCCGCACTAGGAAGTCGGGTGGACGATAATAGTTCGGAAGTGAAATTGTGTGATCGAGTGAGCGATCAGATTGGTATAGCGTACGGATGATAGATGTACATCGTACGGATTTGAACGAAATTGATATTGAAAATTTGTGAATAAGAAATGTGAAATGATTTCTTTTGAAATGAAAGTATATTTTGTGAAATATACAATGGATAAAAGTGAAAGTTGAATATTTTTATGATGATAAGTAAGATGGAAACAACTTTATAAAAAAAAGAGTAATCAAATTTGAATATTTGATTTTGAATAAACAAAGTTATATATCTTTGTTATATAAGATAAATCTCCCCTTGTTGAATCTATTGCTAGAAGAAAGGGATTTTGAAAGTGTTTGAAGTATAAAAGGAGTTTTATAAAAGTTTGAAGTGATCTAAAGATTTTTTTTTAAAGTTATATATATCTATATATATGAAAATGATTTTATGAGAATGGTTTTGGAGGAAAAAGGTTTTGGGAACCTTTGGATTTGGAAAGGCTTTTGATTTTTGGGTAAAATCAATATTGGATTTGGAAAGCCTAATTTGAGAATTATCGATTTTGGGATAATCGATTTTGTGAAAGGAGATTTATATGAGATTCATACTAGGTGTATGATTTAGAAGAAACTATATGTGTATAGTATAAAGTGTTTTGATAATGGCTCTGGGGAAAAAGGCGCTCCCTTGAAATGAACTTCTCAGGAGCGCCACAGGGTGGTACTGCCTCGAACCCTAAGGGGGGAGGGGTTCTAAAGTTGATCATGTGAGGAGTCCAGACAAAATTAGTTCCTGAGTATTATGTGTAGTGTGTAGCGGAAGTCGAGGGCGCTGATGCCTACAGAGGCATTTGGGTTATGCTGTGACGACAGTGTAACTCGATGTCATTGCGATCTACTACAGACCATAGCGAAAGTCATGTGTGCCGCTGAGAGCCAACAGTCTACGTTTGATTTTATATCGGTAGACTGCGACCTATGGTAACATAGCGAAAGTCATGTGTGCCGTTGAGAGTCAACAGTCTACGTTTGATTTTACATCGGTAGACTGCGACCTATGTGGGAGTGGAGAAGTTTCATTTTGACAGCGAAAATCGAGGGCGCTGATGCCTACAGTTACATGGACTTTTGCTGCGGTGGCAACGTAACCCATGAACGTAACTACGATCTGTTGTGGGTTCCATGGCGTAATCGAGGGGCGTGGAGTGCCTACAGTCACATGGACTTTTGCTGCGATGGCAACATAACCCAGGATGTAACTGCGACCATAGATGGGGGTGATGATTTTCAGAGCATTCTCACCAAAGATATTTCCTCTATTTTCAAAAACTGTTTTCTATATTTTCAATAAAATTATTTTCCCAAGTATTTTCACTGGGTGTTGAAACGGGTTTACCAAGTACTTATAGATTTTCAGTCCTACGTCTGATCAACGTATGACCGAATTTCTGTGAGAACAAGGATGGACTGGTTGAGACATCGAGTTATCAGAAGTATTTTTATAAAAAGCTATTTTAATAGTATGAATTTAAAAGTATTTCTAAAATTTTAAAATAGAGGAGTAAGCTAGTTAGCTAAATAAATTAGTTAAGTGAGTATGTTAATAAGATTTAAATTGGTTAAATAGAAGTTGAATTGGGAGTTATTAATGGAGTTTGGAAATGAAAACTTGAGGTGTAAATTAAATTTGACATGAATTATTAGTAAATTGAATATAATTGGAATATTGTCGAATAAAAAGGAAGTTGGATTGAAACAAAAATGGTTTGAATTGCAATTTAAGTTCAAGAAGGTAGAAATAAATTGAAAATGGCCGTGTACTTAGTTAAATGAGTCATGAATAAATTGAATTTGGAAATTAAATTATAATAACTAATCAAATAAATTTGTAGATTGAAATGAGATTTGATTGAAATAAAACCCAGTTAAATTGAAAAGGAAAATTTATTTTGCAAATGAAGTGAGCTTAAGTTTTGAAGTTGGACTAAATTAAAGCAAATTAACATAAGTTTAAAATTTATAGAAGCTCGACTTCAAGTAGGAAGGGTAGACCATTAAATAAAAGCTTGGATTGAATTAATTTGGGAATGGTTAGTAGTATACAAGCATGGAATGTATCGAGCGAAATAAAATGGTTGTGAATGAATTAAAATGAAAGGAATTAAAATAAAATTTGAGTTGGAATTAATTTAAATTGGTTATAAAGCTTAAGTAATTATTTATTCACATGGATATCATCAATTGCATAGAATGAATTATCGTTTGACGTAAACGAAAGTAATCAAAATTCTATGAGTTGAGAGAAGTTAAATAAATTGATTTTGAAATCAATTGAATTGAATATGAGCTTGTTTGGGTTAAAAATAAATTGGATGTAAGAAATTGGGTTGTAAACCATTAAAATTGAATGAAATGACATTTGAATTGGTTGAAAGCAATTGAATTAGCTTTAAAATCATGTAAATCGCTCATGGAAAGTGTTTGGTGCATGTTGTTTATGAAATGCATGTGTTTAGCTATTGAAAGTAAGTGAAATGCTAATAAATTTCATATATTTGGCACTTACATATTTAAATTGAGTAAGTACAGGTATCGAGAAGCTGTTTGGCTAGATTTGGATGCGCTAATTGCTAAAATAATAACCCGATTGCTTAAAATGCTAATTAAAGGTACGCCTACGCAATAAAAATAAGAAATATGAACTGTTTTTGTTTTTCCGACCGTGTGGGTCGATGTATATATATTTATATCTCTTGTCAAATTGTAAAAGCTCCTCCGTACAAAGGAGACTCTGCCAAAAAAATTTGAAAATTTTGGGAGTTAGAAAAAAAATTTGTTAGCGACAAAACGATTTCAAATTGAAAATTGAAATAAATTAGTGGATGAAACTAATTTAAATAATGATATGAATAAGTTATAAATGGAAGATAAAATTCACTATTCAGAGTTGAAGATAAATTGAATTCATATGGAAATGGGAGAATCAATTTAAAAAGAAGTAGATATAAACTAAAGTGGTGAAGTGAAAATAAATATAAGAAATGTATAAAATACTTATATTGAACTTAAGGAGAGATGGTAAAATTCTTAAGTAATATAGGTGTCGGGAAAATATATTGAATAAGCATTTGAGTGAAGAGTTAATAAAATATGTGGTTGGATATTATTGCTAAGTGGGATATGCAGGTATTATAAAGGAAAAGGAGAAACTTGGTTTTGATTTCAGAAGATAAATTTGAATTGCTCGACGAAAAGATATGTATTTAAATTTCTGTATGAAATTTGATGATTTTCTGGTCTAGCCACTTGGTTTTTGTTTTTCCTTTTGGATTTGGGAATGTCGTAGAGGCATTTTGTAGTTGTACCGAGCTCGCAAAGGAGACGCTGGCGAAATTTTGCGGAAATTTAGAGAGTTAGAATTTTTTTGAAAAAGATTTGATATCTGGATTTAAATTTAAATTTGAATAAGTGGAGTAATAATGTCGTTGGAAACTATGGAAGGTTTTGGGAAATTGGTTGAAGTAATAAAGGGTCTTTAATAAAAGATATGTTACGGCAAGTCAATAAAACTGTTCGGTTTTAGGGAAAATAGTTAATGGGTATTGGATCATTCTTCTTAATTAGAAATTTCGGGGATAGTATTCTTTTAAGGGGGAGGAATGTGACGACCCGTAATTTTGGACAATTTAGATTGGGATATTTAATTGATTTTACATATCTAAAAATTAGTTTCTAACTTGAATTTCAAATATCAGTTTGAATTTGGCGATTGAATTTATTGAATTTAATAATATAATGTTGACTTGACCTATATTTTCACATCAACACTCTTTCCTTCACTTCAGAGCTACTATAGATGGCCTTCTTCACGCAACCCTTCGCCTCAAATTCAAAAATCACGTCTTTCATTTTCCCCTTTTTTCTTTCATCTCAATTTCAAAAAAAAAAAAAAATCAAAGACTGTTATCTTACTTTCGAAGCCACTCTCCTATATAACCGCATACCCCCTTTCCTCTGCCTTCTAAAAAAAAATATTCGAATGAAACGAATCGGTTCGTTCCTAAAAAAAGGGAAATCATTCAAAATCGATCGAAGAAATCGGAAAAAAGAAGAAGGAGAGATGTCATTGCATACGAGCATGAGTTCTTCTCTTTAAGAGGATGTGACTGCTATCGCAAGCCATCTATGCTATCGCGACGTCAAATTGAGTTAGGGTTATCATTCGAGGCGAGGTGCTCGATGTCAGGGGAGCACGCGCGTGATTTGAGGTGAGTGGACGGTTTTAGGCAACACGGAGGCGCGATGGGAGGTGAATGATCGATGGGCGTGGTCGCGATCGATTGGTGTGGTCATTCGCTAGTGCGTGTTTGACCGAGTTAGGGATGTCGCGTTGAAGGGGACTCGACCTGGAAGAGGCTAGCGGCAGCAACTCGAAGCAATCGAAGTCGAGTTTCAGGGTGTGTGCGTGCTAGGGTTTGATTCACAGTAAGGTAATTAAATTTTATTTTATTTAAATAAGGTTAAAACTCTTTGAATTCAATTTGTTCATTATTAATTATTAGAATATATATATGTATATAAGTCGGTATATTATTTTTTAGTAAAGAATGTTTACTGTTTAGTTTTAAAATGCCAGAGTTTAGATTTATATATATAAAGGTACAAGAAATTTATATAAGATTTTGGAAGAAAATTATATAAGGGATTTGGTGATAAAATTGTACGATTGCCCTATTTAATTTATTTTAGTTACTAAAGATTTTTTTAAAGGGGAATTATTGGTTTAAATTAAAATAAATTAAATTATTAGTAAATTAAATTTTGTTAATGGTAATAACATGTGTGGTTAATTAAATTATCAAATGGAAATTTAATTGACTCAAATATTAATAAAACATCTAATGTTTATACAAGGTCAATAATCGTGGAATCAAATCGGGAATGAAGTGGATTTGCAAATTTAAGGGGCAAAGATTAGTTAATCTCACTCATCTGAGTTATTTAAATTTAAATGGTTAAATTTAAATAATTGGTTGAATGATTGGATTGATTTGATGTGCTATATTATATATAGTAGTATATAGTATATATATTGGGTGATTGATTTCCCGCATTATGCAGCGGATGAGACCCTATGCGCCGCATAATAGCGGATGATATTATATTAATCCCATATACCGCGATATTCCACCTTGAAGTGCAATTGGTATTGTGCTAACATCTGTGGATGCAAGGAAACAAGTTGGAGGGATCCAACTGGATTCCTCAAAATTATTTATATTGTTTAATATTCTGTGTTATGAATATTTGATATTCTATGATGAATTATATTGATAATTGGAATATTGAATACTATGGTTTGCTTGAATAAATTTCGATGCACTGGGTCATCAAAATATATAGAATTGGATTTTTGAAAAGAAATATAAGAGTGAATTTTGGAAGTGAAATAATTATATAATAAAAATAAGAATGAATTGGAAAGAAATAAAAGTGATTTTTAAAAAAAAACTGAAGTTAAATTGTAAAGTAGAGATTTAAAACAAGATTCAAATCAAAGTTAAATCCAGAAATCAAGTTAGTGAATCTCAGTTTTTAAACAAATAATGTTTTTTTTAAATTTAAATTGTTTAAACATCTTGAATGTTAAAATGCATTCTTAAATTGATTTGAATATAAAAATGAATTTGGTTTTAAATTCCTTTAAACTTCTTTTATAAAACGAGTAATTAATTTATTTAATGAAGCAAATAAAAAGGTAGCTAATTACTGGTTGAGATTAATGAAGAGTGATTAATATTTGTGGTTTAATCAATGATTAATTACTTAATGTAATTAATTTAGATTAGGATAAATTAAATGTAATTAGAAATCATTAATTTATATAATTAATGATGTAATTAAAGGTTGATTAATTAAGATTAATTAATCAATAATAAGTGATTTATGAGAAACTAATTAATGTAAGTAATTAAGGATTAACGTAATTAGTTATAGTTAATTAATTTGTGAAGTAATTAAAGATTAATTACTGTTTTGGTTAATAATAATTAATTTGTGTAATTAATTAAAGATAATTACTTGAATGTAATTGAAGGGTAATTAATCTAGGGTGATTAATTAAGATGGATAATTAAGGGATGATTAATTAATTGTTTTGAAATTAATCAATGTCAAGTGAAGGGATCTAAGTGATTGAGGTTAGTAATTCAATTAGAATTAATTAAATTAATTCTAAAAGTGATCAAGCTTTGCTTATGGATGATTGAATGATATTGGATGCCTTGAATGAGTTGATATCTCCGATATGAAATGTTTTGTAGTATCATATGTTTGGGCGGACAGGATATTGTGATTATCTATCAATGATGAATTGTTGTGTAAATGGACATCCTGTATTTAAAGTTTGAAGTGCATTTCATTTGGATAACTTGGGTTAGGATGACATGAGACTCGAAGGGACCGGGGTCGGGTATTAGAAAATACCCGAAACCACTTCGAATTTTTATAGATTGATATGTGAAATCAATGGGATGGAATGAAATGATTTAAGTGAATTGGACTATTTAATCTAAATTTTGGCACTTAGAAAAGTGAGGTGTGAAATAAGTGATGTCTATAACAAATTGTGAATTTGTTAATTGATACGAGTTACCCCGGGTTTTATATAAGTTGTATGTTTTGTATTCCATGTTTGATGGGTTTACTCACGCTGGTTTCCAGCCTGACCCGGGTGTTACTTTAATGTAATGCTCGGGTCAGACCGAGTATTACAGATTTTCAGGTAAGGACGTTCTGGGGCTCAGGAGGAAAGCTGGATGGCAGGAACGTATGGAGTGTTTTCGCTGTAATATATTTCAGATTTTCCGAGACATGTTGATTTGTATATGTCCAGTGTTTGAGTATGTGTGTAACTATGATGTATTAAAATGTAATTGACAAATATAGTATTCTTTTGTAAACTGTAATTATTTGATATTATATTTTGACCTGTTGCGAATGTGAGAATTGTGTGTCGTGTTTTCTGTTTCTTCTTCTTCTATCCCTTCCTTCTTCTTCTAACTATCTGGAATTTTCGGGTTCGAAAATTTTGGGTCGTTACAAGACTGGGATTGGGATTTATTTCCTGAAAACCACTTCGATCCTATTTGAACATTTTCGTGTGGAAAACCAGAGTTTGGATTCAAAGATGGAGCAGTGAAGTGCAAGGGCTAGTCGCTACTAATCCTGAGGTGATTCTAAAATGGAGGTAGTAGGAGTAGTGCCTTCGGTTCAGTTCGTACCCGGAACGGACTTGTATGGATGAATGCTTTCAGAACATCGTCAGGAGGACGATGAGCATTCTAAGTGATATGTTCTAAAAAGGTAACGCTTATCCTCGAGCCTCATCAACCGAAAATGACTGAAAATCAAGGGATATGCAACAAGGCTAAGTAGGTAGCACCCATTAGGGTAATGTCATCCCTGTCTAGATGTCCCTTCTTATTTCGGCTGTGTGGGCGGTTGTTGATCCCAACCGCGAGGTGATCTTACTCGGGATTATCCAGTAAGGGGTAGTCCTAGTCCTGTGTTGCAGAGGATCGGGAGGGATCCTTGGTATGGTGATCTAGGCCACGTACTGTGATAGATGGTACCCCAGTGCCTAGTCATTAGTTAGAAATTCATTCTTCCTACGCGCCTTTACGGTTTTGATTGTGCCCAACTATTGCTAAAATGTGAGATGCAAGCATTTCAGCTAGATTCTATTTTACTTTCTATAGACACTATTATAATATCAAATGAATTTGATAAAGAGTGTTTTGGCTATCGTAAGGTAAAAACCCGACATGTTTATTTGTGGCGTGGTCTTATGAGATGTTTTTGTTTTCAAAGGATGTTGAAACTTTAATAATCTAATTGAGTGTGATTTTCTCACGCTGGTATTCCAGACTGACTCGAGTATTATTTCACTATAATGCTTGGGTCAGACTGTGTATTATAGAATACAGGAAATGATGCTATGGAGCTCAGGAGACGAGCTGAATGGCGATACGTACTCCCATACTTGTCTTAAATATTCCGCTGTGTTGATTAGCTGTGCATTCGGTTTTGTGAGGGCAGATTATGATTACTGTCTAGCTGTGTGTTATGTATACTTTGATGATGTAATATATAAACAGATTTGTTTTTTGTGTAAAGATCATTTATTATCTATTATATTTTTTTCCGCCGCGATGGTTAGATTCCGGTGTTGTTTTCTATTTTCTTCTTCTACCTCCTTCTTCTTTAACCCTAACAGTTCGTATTTCCATTCACCTTGAGTTGATATGTTGGAAAATAGCGTTGACTTAAGGGTACGAAACTGCGGGTCGTTTCACTTGGTATCAGAGCTGAAGGTTAAGCGAGAACCTTGGCTCTGGTGGGGATTACTCATTAAATAGAGTTCGTAGTACTCTAAAATGAGTTTGAGTGTATTAATAAATATGAGCGCGTATTTGTTAGTGAATATAAAAGTTTTTTTTATATTGTGTTGACTTATCGGTTGAGTGTTTATGAATTCTGGTCGATGCGTGGAACGTCATGTCATCGATAGGGGTTTCTAAACTCTTAAACAAGATAAACCAACACGGTATTGTCTTAAATATGGTAAATGAAATAATTTTACCCAAATTATTTTTGTATATAAAGAAAATAATTTTTCGTAAATTATTATAGTTATATATGGATTCTTGGTTGTTAGGAATGATAATATTAAATTATTTTCATTGTTGTGTAAAATTGAATAAGATATTGAAATTATAACTAAAGCTAAGGAATAAATTTATATACAAAGGAAATTTGTAAATGTAACTGTAAATGTGATTTATAAATTGAAATAAGATTTTAGAATAATATTTGAATATGAATTGAAAGAATTTAGAACTTAAAATTTTAGGGAAGTTTAATTGCTTTGGGTTGAAAATGATTTTCAAAGATTTTGGGGAGGAATAATAGGAATATTATTCGGAAATATTTTGAATTGGATTTGAAATCTGGTGAGACTTGAAATTAAGAATATTTGAAAACGTTTTTAAAGAGATAAAGGCATTGAACTCTTTCGGTCGCTAGAAAATAACTTCGGTGATGACTGCAGCATCATTGATGTCCATTTCCGAGTTTCCAAAGGAGGAATTGCTACTTGAATGTTTTAAATGGGGGTGTTTGCAAAAACTGGGTTTGGTTTTGAAATTCAAAGAGATAATTGAATTTACCAAAGAATTTTGGATATAATTGATTTCAAATGATTTTTGAAATACTTAAGTGATTATTGAAGACTCTGTAATTGGTTTAAATGTTTTGAGTGTCTAAGTAATGGCTTAAGCTCTAAAGGTTTAACTAAAAATGTTTATGGATTATAAAAAGATTTGAAAATTTATAAAGTTTGAAAATTTCCTAGAATGGAATTAACTTGTAAAAAGCTAATAAGTTAGAAGTGTAAGTTGAATTAAATGAACTCAAGCTAAGTCTAATAATATTGTGATTAGATTTGAATTAAAGTTGAAATATGACTGAGATGAAATTGTATCACGTGGTGGATACATTAAATGAAATTAAGTTCTTACTTAATAAAATTTGAATGAATGGTGTGAAGTGAAAAGAATAGTAGGAGGTTAGATTTAACTGGAGTTTAGTTAAATAAGATTGAATTGGAATAAATAGATTTCGAGGGCTTATAAAAGAATTGAAAACCCATTGAATAAAAATATATACTTGGCTAAATTAATGTATAAGCCCGAGTTAAAAAGTAAAATGTGAACGGGATTGATTGTAAATGGATGAAAGTATGGATATAAATAAGTTGCGACTTATAAAACTTAGTAGTGGAATAAATAAGCCAAAATAAAATTGTTTGTATTTTGGGAAATGAATAAAAATCCTATACTTGGATTATAAAATAGATTGAACTCAAGAAAATTAAGTGAAGTGATTTTTGGAAGGTAAAAATCAAATATTGAATTAAAAGGAGGAAATGAACTAATTTGAATAAATTGGTTAGGTGAGTATGTTAATGGAATTTTTGAATTGGTTAAATGAAGATTGAATTGTGAGTTAGTAATGAAGTTGGATTGAAATAGTGATGGACTGAGTTGTAAATAAAATCCAAGTGAATAGAAATAAAATTGAAATGTAGCAGAATTAACTTTAAATAAAAGGTCTAAGTAGACTAGATTAAGTAAATGGACATCGAAATAAAATTTATTAAGTTGGGAATAAATTTGTGAATGAATAAATTAATTTAATTTTGAAGTGAAATTCAATGTTGGAATTAAATTTAAAATTGGTAAGCAAATAGAATTGAAACTGAATATTGAAATCCAATTTAAATCGTGTAAGTAAAGTAAAGATTAAGAATTTGTTCTAAGTGGACTAAAAATAATAAAGGGTATATAATGCTTATATTGAACTTAAGAAATGAATGGTGAAATTCTTAAGTAAGGTTGATTTTGGAAATATACTAAGTAATTTTGGAATAGAGATTAACTAAATTGGTGAAATGGGATAATTGTGGATAAGTAGATAGAAATCAAATAATGTGAATAAAAGAGAATTGATGTAGTTAACAATCAATGGATATAAATACATAGGATGTACGTATATTATTTTATTCGCATAGCAATTTGATCCAAATTAGAGCATAGGATTTCGAGATAGTTATATGGATCCGAGTTAGGATTTTTCACTCGATTTTCGACGGCGAACCCTGGATATGGATTTTGATTGATTCTGGAAATTCTCTATCGTAGTTATGACTATGCAAGGAGAATAACGATTTCTGATCAAGAAACCAGATCTAAGTCCGCACTAGGAAGTCAGGTGGACGATACTAGTTCGGAAGTGAAATTGTGTGATCGAGCGAGTGATAGAATTTGATATTGCGTACGGATGATATATGTACATCGTACGGGCTTGAATGAATAAATATTGAAATTTTGTAAGGGAGTCAACAAAATGATTTTGAATGTTGTGATTGGATATTATTGCTTAGTAAGATATACAGGTATTATAAAGGAAAAGGAAAATTGGTTTTGATTTCAAAAGATAAATTTGAATTGCTCGACAAAAAAAAGGTATGTGTTTAAATTTCTGTATGAAATTTGATTGAGTTTTTTAT
Organism: Allium cepa; assembly: GCA_030765085.1. Classification (NCBI taxonomy): domain Eukaryota; kingdom Viridiplantae; phylum Streptophyta; class Magnoliopsida; order Asparagales; family Amaryllidaceae; genus Allium; species Allium cepa. The sequence goes on from CM060932.1 coordinate 176,053,647, forward strand.
CTTGCCATTTGGCTTTTGTTTTCTTTTGAAATCTGGGGGCCCATAGAGGCATTTTGCAGTTGTTCCGAGCAGCCGCGCAAAGGAGACGCTGGCGAAATTTTTCGGAAATTTAGAGAGTTAGAAAATTTTTGAGAAAATTTTGATAATTGAAAATTTGGTTTTAAATTGAAATTTGAATGTTTGAGCAAACAGGATTGTTTGAAAACTATGGGAAAGTTTGGGAAGTTAGTAAGAATGATAATGGGTCTTTTATAAAAAGATAGTTGGCAGGATGTTGAATTGTTGGTTTTGGGGAAAAGTAAACGGATATTGGACCATTCTTCCTAACCAGCAATTTCGGGGACGAAATTCTTTTAAGGGGGGAGGAATGTGACGACCCGAAATTTCTGGATATTTGAAAATGAAATATTTAATTGATTTTAAATATTTAAAAGTTAATTTTTAACTTGAATTCAAATATCACCATTTAATGGGTAATTTGATTATTAAATTAAATATTGGAAGTTGGGTAAAATGTTGAATTTGGAGTTTTAAGCCCGTTGAAAATAATTTGAAGGATTGTAAAATTTATATTGATAGTGCTGAGGATAATAAAAGTTTTAAAATTGAATTTAACAGTGATTTATTCAGTTTTGAAATTATATCGTTTAAATTGATATTTAGAAATAGCCTTTCGAGGCACAGTCTCAGAATTCGACAAAACCAATTCCATTGGATCCGTAATATTGTATTATTATCAGGTTTCAAATTTCTAGTTTTCGGAGTTATCGTGTGATCATACGAGGTATAAACGCCTGGAAAATAATTAATTGAATGAATTTTGATAGTCAATTCAAAAAGCTATCTTCTGCATACGATCGAATTAGGACTCGAAACCTTTTCCATTGTGTTCGAAAGAGGGGTTTAACATTATAAATACCTAGCGGCACGCCTCGATAGGATATCGAGATTTTAAGTTGCATTTATCGAGACATTTGAATTTGAATTTGAATTTAATATTTATATATACCCTAGTCAACACAGCTGAAATTCCTTCCTATCAGCTGCCTTTCTTTCACCATCAGCACTTTTTCATTTCTCCTTCAAATTTCTGTAGCTCATCTTCTACACGCAAGCATCTCATCTTGTCTCCCCTACTTCCTCTTTAAAAATCACGCAAGAAATTATTTCGAACGAAAAAAAACGAAACAGATAAAATCAATGGCCGAATAAATGAATCCCCTCGTTTGAAAATTTATTTCTCCTCTCCTCTTCAAATCAAAACCCCTAAAACCTCGTTCTTCATTTTCGAACGACAGTTTTTTAAAAACAAATGGCGGCGCAGTAAATTTCAAATCGATCGTGTTCGAGCTTTGATTTTGAAGCAGGGTCGCGACTTTATTTCGTTAAGGAGGAGCTCGGCCTAGGTATGGTGATGGAAGCGAATTCGTAGGGTCAGCGAAGTGATGCTTCGAGTTGCAGCTGTTCGAATAGGGTTTCGATGGCAATTTGGATTGAGGGATCTTGAGTCAAATCGCAGCTCGATTTTCGTGCGGCACGTTCGAGTGAGGGACCGCGATTTTAGGGCCACGCGAGGAGGAGGGCTTGTTCCTGGAAGTTCTTCTCGTCGTCGGCTAGGGATTCTTGAGTTTGAATGATGGTCGCGCCTTGAAAGAAGCAACAGCAAGGCGCACCATCGAACGACGGAGGGATATGGCGACTGAGCAAGGCTGCATTTGGCGTCGTTCTGGGTGCCGAAGTCGCGATGGCAAGGGCTGCGAGTTGCGTTCGATAGCTAGCAGCCTGGTTCATTGTTTCTTGTGAGGTATAATTCATGTTTTCTTCAATTAACAAGTATGTACATATTAGAAGGGATATAAAAATGTATACAAATATTTTTAGCTTGCTGTTTAATTTTTTTTAAGTGATATATATATATATATATATATATATATTGAAACATATTTGAAATGATATGCATAAATATATAAATTGTAATGCAAAGGAAATTTATCTTGAGCACTTTTAAAATTGATAATACTCAAGTCTAAAACCTGAGTTAATCTGTTGATTTCTAGAAATTATTTTTGTAGATAAGATTTGAAAAACAATATAAAAATAAATTCATATAAACATTTTGATCTACTAGTTTATCATAAGTAATGTAATATAGTGATTAATTTATTTAATAAACTTAATTAATTATTTTTAGTCGCAAAAAAAATATTTTATTGAAAGGAAATTGGTTTGAATTAAATTGTTAGTTTAAAACCAAATTGTTAGTTAAATTAAATAAATAAATAGTAATTATTGTTCAATTAGCTAAAGTATTAATAAATCATACAATTATTTATTCAAGGTTTGAAATCTGAAAAGAAACAAGCTGGTTTGGATTGGATTGCAAACAAAATCAAAGGTGAGTTAATCTCTCTCTTCTGGGTTGCTATTTAAATTTAAATGGTTAAATTTAAATAATTGGTTGAATGAATGAATTGATTTGATGTGCTATATTATATATAGTAGTATATATAGTATATATTTGAGTGATTGATTTCCCACATTATATAGCGGATGAGATCCTATGCGCCGTATAATAGCGGATGTTATTATTTAAACCCATATACCACGATATTCCACTTGAAGTGGAATTGGTATTGTGCTAATATTTGTGGATGCAGGGAAATGGTTTGAAGGGATCCAACTGGATTTCTCAAAAATTTAGATTTGCTCTAATATTCTGTGATTGGATTTATTTGATAATCTAAGGTAGATTATATTGATGGTTGAAAACATTGAATGCTATGTTCGATTTAACATAATTGGGAATGCTGAATTATTAAAATATGTAGATTCGATTTTGAAAAGGTAATAAAAGAGAGAATCTTTAAGTAAGATAATCAGAGAATTTGGATAAATTAGACGATGAATTGGAATAAGATAAAAGTTGTTTTTTTTAATTCCAATAAATAAAATTCCAAATATGGAGAAATGATATTTTTGGATAAATGGGAATAAGTGATTTTTATTAAAACTCAAGTATTATTATTCAAAGGAATGAAGGATTCATTTTAAATTTCAAGGATTAAATTTATTTAAAAGGGTAAAGAAGTAATTTAGAAAAGTATGAAAGTAATATTTTAGTTAAATAAGATTTTAAATCATATTTGAGAAGTAAGGGTGAAGTTGATGGGTTTTGGAGTTAAATTGAGAAAATAAAGGAATTTATTTCAATTTGGAATAAAATCTGAAATCGATTTGGAAATCGATTTAGGATTTGAAATTATGTTTTCAAAGAAGACGAGACTTTGGAATTTATAAACTGGGTTTATAAAAGTGAAGTGATATATCAGTGGATATTTAGAAGAATAAAATCACGGTGGAAATTTATTAAAGGAATGGGTAAATTTATTTAAAAATAAACGGTGATTTATTTTTTAAAGATGTTAAAGAGAAGCGTAATTTATCAGTAAGAGTAGTGCCTTCGGTTCCGTTCGAACCCGGAACGGACTTGTATGGATGAATGCTTTCAGAACATCGTCAAGAGGACGATGAGCTTTCTAAGTGATATGTTCTAGAAAGGTAATGCTTAGCCTCGAGCCTCATTAACCGGGAATGACTGAAAATCAGGGGATATGCAGCAAGGCTAAGTGGGTAGCACCCATTAGGGTAAGGTCATCCTTATCTAGATGTCCCTTTTTATTTCGGCTGTGTGAGCGGTTGTTGATCCCAACCGCGGGGTGATCTTACTCGGGATTTTCCAGTAAGGGGTAGTCCCGATCTTGTGTTGCAGGGGATCGGGAGGGATCCTTGGTACGGTGATCTAGGCCACGTACTATGACAGGTGGTACCCCAGTGCCTAGTCATTAGTTGGAAATCCATTCTCCCTACGCGCCTTTACGGTTTTGATTGTGCCCAACTATAGCTGAAACGTGAGATGCAAGCATTTTAGCTAGATTCTATTTTACTTTCTATAGACACAATTATAATATCAGACGGATTTGATAAAAAGTTTTTGGCTATCGTAAGGTAAAAACTCGACATGTTTATTTGTGGTGTGGTCTTACGAGATGCTTTTTTTTTCAAAGGATTTTGAAACTTTGATAATCAAATTGAGTGTGATTCTCACACTGGTATTCCAGACTGACTTGGGTGTTATTTCACTATAATGCTCGGGTCAGACCGAGTATTATAGAATACATGAAAGGATGCTATGGAGCTCAGGAGACGAGCTGAATGGCGATAAGTACTCCCGTACTTGTTTTAAATATTCCGTTGTTTGATTAGCTGTGCATTCAATTTTGTGAGGACATGTTATGATTACTGTCCAGCTGTGTGTTATGTATACTCTGATGATGTAATATATAAACAGGTTTGTTTTTGTGTAAAGATCATTTATTATCTTTTATATTTTATTCCGCCGCGGTGGTTAGATTCTGGTGTTGTTTTCTATTTTCTTCTTCTACCTCCTTCTTCTTTAACCCTAACGGTTCGTATTTCCATTCACCTTGAGTTGATATGTTGGAAAATAGCATTGACTTAAGGGGTACGGAACTGCGGGTCATTTCACAAACTCTGTCTTAATTTACCGAGCAACAAGATCACCTACCAGATTTAAATGTGCTACCTAGCACACCGATTTGAACGGGCAACATGCACACCCAAATAAATAAGAGTAGAGTTGTTGATTTTTAAATACAAACGGTTGTGTTTGGGATGCAAGATATCTTATAGACCTTCTGATAGTGGTTTGATCTTTGAGTTTGTTTTGATGACATCCCAATCTACTTGTTCCGCGTTAGCCTTGGAGTTTGAGCATTTTGAGTTGTTTTTTTTTATCATCTTTGATAAGAGAGGAAATTCACCATCGAATATCATCAAAGTGTTTCTCTTGTTCTTTTGTCATTTGCATTTGGCTTAATTTCAAATGCATTTGATTTCGAAGAATGAAAAAGAACATCTTTGAAGGATTTAAGTGTTTCTTCTAAGTTTTTACAAAGTTTATGAGGTGGAGAACTCATTTTTACGAAAGGAGATGTTCAGAATGGAAGGTGATGAAAGATGGATTAATATATGGGTTTTTTGAAAGAAAATGCTTTAAATAGTGATGAAAAGTCGAATTAAATAACTAATTTAAAAGTGATTCAAAATTTTCAAATTTTCCAAAACAGCTAGTATGTCGACATATCTATGTAGGGTATGTTGACATATATGCCTTAATTTGCACATTTATGTTTTTGTTCTAACTTTTGTTTTTACTTAATTCCTTTTATTTTAATAATTATCAGAATTTAGAATAATATAGTTAAACAGCAAGAACTAAATTTCATTAACCAAAATAAAGAGATACATGAATTCAAAGAAAAAATACACGTAAATAACATGAAATAAAACAAGAGAAACCTACAACAACGGGATACTGCGGAGTATACGTCTTGTTGATGATAATGAATATATTTCATTTGTAAATCTTATTTTTCAATCAATATTTACAAAAATTCTCTACCTAACAAACAACATATTACATCCAACTATATCATTTATAAAAATTTATTATTTTATATATGAAAAATACATAATACGTAAAATTATTTCATTTACCTATATTTTAAAACAATATTATGTCGATATGGCCTATTCAGTGCTTAAAAATTCCGATCGATGTCATAGCTCCTATGCACCGACCAGAATTTATAAATACAAACGGAACAAATTAACACAATACAAAAACCTTCTATAATACTAACAAATACTCTATCTCGTATATATACACTCAGCAACTCATTCTAGGGTATTACTACCCTATTTAATATGAGTCAGACCCCACAAAGCTAAGTTTATCGCTAAACCAAAGCTCTGATACCAACTATAACGACCTGCCTTTTTGGACGGTTTTAAATCGACGATAATCAACACACGTCAGACTCAAACCATTCAAAGGGGTATATTGTTATGGGGTAAATAAGAAAAAGGAGAAAGAAATAAAACAAATATAGAATCTCGCAGCGGAATGACAAAATACAGTAATCAAATAATGGTTCATGAAGCTGTTTTATAAATACATTTGATTATTCTTTTACAACACAAAATCAGAGTTACATAAAACAGGAATAAATAAATAAATGCAGCGGAACAACATGATGCAATGGGATACATACAATAAGTAATAACAGTACAAAATCTTCGTCTTCGTCTTCCAGGAAGCAGTCTTCGATAAACTGAGAAGCTCAGACTGACCCGAGCGAATTGAAAAGACAAAACACTCGAGTCAAAACTAAAAGATCTTACATAAGTTAAATCAACCACAAATAAATATGAGTATGACGGCATCGGAGATGTTTACGGGTTTGACATTTCCTATCCAGTGTCAGCGTTGATGCAATAACGTAAGAGATGTTCGGGATTTACATCTTCTAAGGATCCGTTAAACTATCTACTATGTTGTACAATACGCTATTAAAATACGCCTATAGTAAAGTAAAATATTAAAATCGATCAAGGTGTTATCCATATCCCCCTTAACACATTTTAATATTCTCATGGTCTATACAATACCGTAATTCTTCCGTAAATTTGAGGGCTATCAAAGGGCACTCCATAGGTATGGTATAAACCAAACTCGTAAAAGGCGCGATAAGGCATGCGACAAGGCACGCGAGGCAATGCCTAGGGTAGGATTCTACCGTTTTGCGGATCCGGACTGGTGGTAATGCATAGCAGCTAGTACTGCCCACTTCGAAACACACTTCCAAATCATAATCAAGGGGTGGCCACCAAATCAATCACAAAGTAATAGAATGGTATCGAAGAAATTTGTCCTATAGGAGGAATGACCTCACTTGGCCCGGCATAGCTCCTGTTTTAGCCACATCAAGATGACTCATGGGAGACAAGGTCACGTAAATACCACATTCAGAATCATTCGCCAAACCATTCAACTTCATTTCTGGAATCTCCGCCACGTACACAATTGTTAAAGTGGTTTTCGGTATTGACAGAGAGTATGAGAATATCTGATCCCGATATCTTTAACAACCAAAACGCTTATTTCACATCGGATGGTTCTTTTACATTTCAAAAAGTCAATTTACAATTGATATCAAAATATAGTATTCGATTTCAAACCATATTCACTTTCAAAACTATATTCACTTTCGAAACTATATTCACTTTCAAATTTGTCGATAAAATAGGTTCATTAAATCCTTGTTCCAAAATCATCATATTTACTCGAATATGTCAAATCACAAAAAGGTATCAATTCCAAATTCCAACTTAGGTTGTATCATCATCAAAGATTGAAATATAAATACTTCAACTTTACACAGTCTGAGATTTTAGAAAATAGTTTAGGTGGTCATAAATAGTTTTTTAATGGTTTAACAATTGTAAAAAAATAGATTGAAATAGTTTAAATAGTAGAATAGTATAAATAGATTTAAATTGAGTTTAATTTGATTTAAAATGATTTACGTAGATTTAAAATGTATTAAGTGGATTTAAATTATCTTAGATAGATTTTTAATATATTAAATAATTTAAATTATATTTGTTAGCGCCAAAATCGGTCACCAACACCCAAATCCAGATGAAAGCACCAAATTACAGTCACCGATGACAGATAGTGTATGTAGAGAGTATAAATACGAAGAGCAATAAAAATTAAAAAGAAAGCAGAAAAAAGTGGATTTATAGTGGTTCGACAGATTCTGGCATACGCCCACTCCAAAAATTTCCTTTTTATTGATATGAGAATCAATTATAGCTACAATCCGGAGTTCTCCAAAACAACAATGGCAGAGTTGCCTTAATGAGGAAGGAAAAAGGAAACAGAATGAATCCCCTTTTTTTGAAGCTCCACATGCTGTATTTATAGACGAAACCTGAGTTACCGGGCTTCTTGAGTAGTTCGGGCCCATCAATATCATGGCCGATCCAAAACTCAACACTACGATCGACCTTGAGTTCATAATACGCTAACCTGAGTTTTCCTAAGTGATGATCCAAAGCAACCTTATGCTTGACTTGAAGTAACCTAGACTGGAACTTGAAGTAATATGATGCCGAACCCCACCTTTAATACACCGATCCCCTTCTCTTTAATAGGCTGACCCAGGTCTTATAGGTAGCCGACCTAGAGCATACATGTAGCCGACCCAAAGCAGCATGCTAGTACCGAACCCTTCGAATATGACAAACTAACCTCCCTTAGCCGACCCTTTTCCTACTCACAGCCTCTTGCTATGCCGACCGACCCACTACAACCGAACCACGTATGGCCGATCCATACGCTCAAATCCCCTTGAGGATAGAACCATTCATACCGAACCACTTTCCCTTATCCTCCCTGACCAACCTTATGTGACCGAGCGACACATACTGAACCATGCATGATCGACCCACTTTAGCTTTCACATCATGACCGAACGACATTGCCTTCCTTTCTTTGTCCGACTGACCCTCCTTAACCGATCCAATTCGATTTATCTACTACGACCGATCCACTCCACTGCCGAACCACCTTCCTACCAACCCAAAACCTTCATAAAACATACCCACTTTGTATCGAGCCATGCTTGCCGAGCCATACTCACTGAGCCACCTTGGCTTGAGCGCCATGACCGAACCATCCATTACTGATCATCTATCTATCCAACTGACTCAAACCCATAGTACTTCCAATCTCGACAAACGAGTGGTTGATTTAGTTAAACCTGCCTATCTATGGCCTTGCTAAAAGGCAGGTTAACATTTGCCCCCTAAGACATACTTTCGATTGGAAGGTGTGTTTTGAATAGCCTCAAATTCGATATCCGAAGTCCATATGTTATCCATAGCCATACCTTCTGATTCATAGTCCAATCCATTTTATCCTAGTGTCATTTCCGTATCCTTATCCGAATCTATGATCACTCTGAGTCGATATCTGATTCCTATCCAGTACCAAACCTTATCCAATTCCACATCCATCCGGACCCGACAACTGAGTTCTAATCCATCCATATCCAATAACCAATAACCACGTCCACGACCTCTTCGGGTCGATATCCAAATCCGGGACCGCTTCGGATCCGTGCCCAAATCCTTAGCGGTTCATAGTCAATACCAAATCCATAACCTCTCCGGGTTCTGGCCAAGCGTAATCCACACTCCGTGACCTATGTTAAGTAACGCCATGGTGTTTCTGGTTCAGTGCCCCTGAATGCTAGGTAATGCCATGTCTTAAGTCCTACGCCGAATCTTGGTCACTCTGGATCCTTGCCGAGCATATTCTATACTCGACAACCTGAAATAGTAACCGATAGATAATATGGGCCTAAGTCCTAGGCTGAGTCCTGGTCTCTCCGGACCCTTGTCGAGCATAGTCCATACTCGACGACCTTTTAGCCAAAATCCAAATAAAAGTCAATCAAAATTGAATCTGAAATCTAGATTCAAATTAGAAAACCAGAAATTCATATCAAAAATCCAAATCAAAAATCAAGAATCCAAAACAAAATCCAAACCAGAAAACCAACAAAACAGGGAGTTCAAAACGAACTTCAAAACCAAAGCAGAAAAAGAAAGTGTCCAAGCAAAAAAGAAAAAACAAATTTCACAAACCAGAGCGTAATAAGGGTTGTCTCCGTCCCCACACATGAGTAAGTGACATTGTCGTTTGCCTAGAGTTTGTTACTTATTCCAAACCATCATGATTAATTGATGACCAACCGACCATAATTCCTTGGCCTTGCGCCATCGTCGTTCAAGGTAGGCGGTGATTGCTCCTATTCCACCACTGCATTTCAAGTTTTGACATATTGCCGCAACTGACCATTCCTCACATGCTACTCGATTATATCCTTTAGATGCCCACAGCTCTTAGTATCATCCCCGTCTAGGTCATAAAGAGACAGTGCCTTCTCGATGCCCTTTCACGTTCCGAGGGTTCCCTCCTTGTCGGCTTTCGATAAGGAAGGCGATCCTGAGTGTCCAAGTATATTCGTTCCAATATCTCATTCAGTCTTGTGTAGGTGGAGAATTTTGGTTCTCCCCAACGCTTCTTCTTCCCTTTATCCTTATCTTTACCGGAGTTTTCACCGGACGGTTGTCCATCCTTAACCATGTTTACTTCTTTTGACCTCATATCCAAACATGCTTCCTCTTGTTGAAGAAACCTCTCAGCTTTGTGAACAATTCCCTGAGATCCATTGGTGGATCCTGTATCAACGATACCTTGAAATCAGAATTATACCAGACCCCTGACACCGCTGCCATCAGAACCATTGATGGATCCGACCGATCCACCAAAGCAACTACTGCACTAAACCAAGTTAAGAAAGTCCTGAGTGATTCATCTTCCCTTTGCTTAACTGACGTCAATGTCACCGCATTCTTTGGCCTTTTTATGTGAACTCGAAACTGTTTCAAGAACCTCTCCACCAATTCTATCCATGTTCCAATTGATTCATCCTTTAGCTGTCTGAACCACATAGCAGCTATATTGGTCAAATACATGGGAAAACATCAAGACATAACTTCCTCTTATACCCTCAGCACCTCCATATGTCTTATGTACCTCATCAAGTGGTTAGTGGGATCCGTCTTACCTTTGTATACTTCCAGAGTAGGTTGCTTGAAATCGGGTGGATTCTTAGCTATCTTGATGTTACGGGTAAACGGGCTTTTGTTGACTCCCTCCAAATCTCTGTTTGTCAGACTTCCACAAATAGTTTGCCTAATAATGTCGGCCAATCCAGTGTTACCTACCAAGGGTTGCCACCCATCTACATTTCCTAACTGCCTTCCAAGTCCTTGAGGGAACTCCGGTACATACTCCTCATCACGCACTCCTGTATTCATGTTAGCGCCGGGCTACACAGCATCATCTGGAATCCCTCCATGGGCTAGTCCATCATTACCTGGTGGTGTGCCCTCGAGTCTGGGTCCATCCATATTGATAGCTGTTTGCTATTAGGGGTTGCCCCCTGCTAAACCGCTCCATCTATTTTTCGGTTGAGTTCTTCTGATCCAGCTCCATGAATCTGAGATCTGGTAGTTCCTACTTGTCCAAATTGTCTGAAAGGTGTTTGCATCATTTCCTCTTGCCTTTTCATCAATTGCTCCTGCATGGAATTCATCATGACCTACATCTCATCCCTAATGATATAGATGGAGCTTGATTAGCTCCAAAGGAGCCTCCTGACTTCTATCTTGTTGTCTTCTTTCCGTCCTCTGTCTCCTGGTTGATTGCTTTGCCATAGTCTCCAGAATCCAAGTTCCTAACCTTTAAATCCAAAATCCATGCTTTTCAACCCCTGAGTGCTAGCCTTCTCAATGAAAGCACCAAAATCGGTCACTAACATCCAAATCCAGATGAAAGCTTCAAATCAAAGTCACTGATAACAAATAGAGTGTATGTAGAGAGTATAAATATGAAGAGCAGTAAAAATTAAAAAGAAAGCAGAAAAACAGTGGATTTATAGTGGTAAGGCCAATTCTGGCCTAAGTCCACTCCAAAAATTTCATTTTTATTGATATGAGAATCAATTACAGTTACAATCCAGATGTTTTTCAAAACAACAATGGCAGAATTGCCTTAATGAGGAAGAAGAAAAGAAACAGAATGAATCTCCATTTTCTGAAACCCCACATGCTGTATTTATAGAAAAAACCTAAGTTACTGGGCTTCCTGAGTAGTCTAGGCCCATCAATATCATGGCCGATGCATAACTCAACACTATGATCGTCCTCGTGTTCATAATACGTCGACGTGAGTTTTCCTAGGTGATGACACAACGCAACCTTATGCTCGACTCGAAGTAACTTAGACTGGAAATTGAAGCAATACGATGTCGAACCCAACCTTTAATACATCGATCCCCTTTTCTTTAATAGGCCGACCTGGGACTTATAGGTAGCTGACCTAGAGCCGAGATGTAGCCGACCGAAGCACCATGCTAGTACCGACCCTCTCAAATATGACAACCTAATCTCTCTTAGCCAACCCCTTTTCCTACTAACAACCTTCTTCTATGCGACCGACCCACTACGACCGAACCACGTATGGCCAATCCATACGCTCAAATCCCCTTGAGGCCAGAACCATTCATACCCAACCACTTTGCCTTATCCTCCCTAACCAACCTTACGTGATCGAGCGACACATACCGAACCAAGCATGACCTACCCACCTTTGCTTTCACACCATGACCGAACGACATGACCTTCCTTCCTTTGTCCGACCGACCCTCCTTAATCGATCCACTTTGACTTATCTACTACGACCGATCCTACATGACCAATCCACTCCACTGTCGAACCACCTTGCTACCGACCTAAAACTTTGACAAAACCGACCCACTTGTATCGAGCCATGCTTGTCGAGCCATACTTACTGAGCCACCTTGGCTTAAGCACCATGACTGAACCATCCATTACTGATCATCTGTCCATCCAACTGGCTCAAACCAATCGTATTTCCAATCTCGATAAACGAGTAGTCGATTTAGTTAAACCCGCATGTCCATAACAAAAGGCAGGTTAACAATATTAAATGGGTTTTAAAATAGATAAAATAAATTTAAAATATGTTAGATAGATTTAAATTATACTAAATGGATTTAAAATAGATTAAATAAATTCAATTAGTTTAAAATATGTAAAATAGATTAAATTTGATTAAATAGGTTATAGTAGACTAAAATAAATTAAAATAGTTTAAATTAGTTTAAAGTAGATTTCAAAGTTATATCCAAACATTTCAATAACTCAATTGCGATAAATTCATTTATATTTGACACTTCAACTTTGAAATTCCAATTTAAATCCTTTGAACATTTCATTAAATCAATTCCAATTTCAGCATTAACACTCGGATTTTCAAAAATAATTCAGTTTATATAAATCAATTTCTATTTCAAAATACTAATTAACTGAATTCAAAACTTTAAAGAAATAAAAATTATTTAATTTAACCAATTCGGTGTCCGTATATAATTTTCTACCCTAGGATCAAGTGATACGGATATTTATCATTTCAATCCATAATTTAAATTTTTATGGTTATATGTCATTTTAATCCGCAATCCCAAATTAAATAAAAATCCATAAAATCTCTCGAGTCTATCATTTCAACCCGTAACGATTTTTCCCTAATCTATAGGTCTTTCGGGTATGCATCATTTCAACCCATAGGGAACCTGTAGTGTTCTAACAATATAAAATACAACATCCAATCATCCAATCATCCAATATCAATAATCAAACATCCATCACAATCATCATCCAAATCAATCAATAAACATCAATGGATAACTGATTATCTTTAACAGGAACTAAATTGGCAATTAAATTAATATTAAATTAAACGATGATTAAATGCAATAAAAGTCAAATTTAAATAAGATTACAATTTTAACATACCAAACTTCAATCAATTTATTTCTAATCACACCATAAATTTAATTTAACGAACATAAGATAATCTAGTAGTTGTGAGTAGGTCAAAACACTCACCTTTGATTTCAAATCAATTTGAAACCCAAAATAAGATCCAAAATTCAACAGTTTCAGAATTTTTCCAAACTAGAGTCAAAATGTCTGGAATTTTAATACAATCCTGATGAAATAAACAGCACATGAATCCGAGTTCATATGACATAGTTACGAATATTAGAACGATTGAATTTTAAAATATAACAATAATTAAAAAAGAAAATACGTTACCTTCTCTACATGTAGCCCTAGCAAGATCGAAGCTAACACCCTACAGCCGCCAAACATCCATACGACGTCGCGCCGCCATCGACACTCTTCCTCCAGATCTGACCTCGCCGCGAGTTGCTCCATCACTGGCCGACCCTCCACCGTGGTCGCTCCCCAAACGTAGTCGCCGCCGCCTACGTACAATCGCCAAAATCGGCATACTCTGGCCATCCAGAGACGAGCGACTACATCACCGAGGCCTACTCGACGAGCTCTACCTGCCCATGTCTCCCGATCGTCACAAGGATGCAAATCCACCATCGAATAAGCAAAACCCAAAAACGGACAGCTGACGTTCAACCTCGATTTCTGGACAAACGGTGAATCCGACTGAAAAACGAATGGCTGCAGTGAATTGCGCTTGTCAAGATCTTTCCAGTGACAAAAATTTTGATATGATTTTGAGGAGTTTAATTTTTTGAATTGATTTTGAAATTGAAATATGGTTTAGAAATTTTGAATCTGTTTTTGCCATTGGAAAGAGGAGATAAGAAGGAAATGTATGTACAAAAAAAAAATTTGAAAGACTGCTAGGGTATGAAAAAATAAATATATACTAATGAAGCACGATAAGAAATGAATAAACATCCAAATTGATTTGAACAACAAATACGACCCGAAAAGCCCTTTCTGTCTTTAGAACGAAAATGGATCATCTCATATATCAAAATAAATGTTTTCAATATATTTAAACTCAATGGAACAGGTTTCAAGTCCTAATTCCGTCCTATGAAGAAGTTAGCTTAAAATCGGCTTATTTCAATTGATTTCAATTAAATTTACTTAAATTGATTTCTATGCGTTACGAGTCCGTACGATCAAACGACAAGTCTGATCGCTACAAAACATGAAAGCTTACAATAATTTACCGTTACGGATCAGATGAAACTGGTTTCGTCAAAATCCGAGACAGTGGCCAAAATGACTATTTTTACATAATTAAATAAAGGACAAATTTTCAAAAGAGGCCGGTTTTTTAAACTATTGGCATAAATAGACTAGTTTACAAACTATTTGCAAGTTTATGCTAGTTTTTAAAAAAAATACTATGGGGCGCATTTGTGAAATGCGCCCATACAAAATTACACTGGCGCATCTGCTAAATGCGCCTGTGTAATTTTTTGTCCAAACCTACATCCCGTCAAAGCAACGACAACTTCAATCTTTGCAAGCCTTCTACTCCAATTGTTTTCCTTTTCTTTCTTCATGTTCATCTTTTCAATAACTTCAATAACTATTTTCTCAACTCTTTCTTTGAACTCGTCGATATCATTTGATTCCTCTTGTGATAAGACTTTCTCGTCCACTTCGACTTTTGTTCCGTCTTCAACAGACTCCGACTTGTAACCGTAATATGCATCGTCGCCTTCGATCTGAATTTCCTGATCAACTTCTTCATCTTGATAATGAGGGCACTCACAGAGGAACAAAGATTGGACGTACTCTTCAACCGAGTGCAGTCCGTCTTCAAACTCTTCGAGTTCGGCATCTACTGTTTCAGTTTCGGTGTTTTTGGTTGATTTTTTGTGGAAGCTTGATTTGGTTTCGACGTCGAGGAGTTTGCGGAGGAAGGAGGCTTTGGAGTGGAGTTCTTCGATGATGGATTCGTCGTGGGTGGTCGAGTTGGACTTCATGCGACCGACGTCAGATTCAAGTTCTTCTAGTTTGGCAAGGATGCTGTTGCTTGCTGTTTAGGTTTGGACAAAAAATTACACTGGCGCATTTGGCAGATGCGCCAGTGTAATTTTGTATGGGCGCATTTCACAAATGCGCCACATAGTAATTTTTTAAAAAACTAGCCTAAACTTGCAAATAGTTTGTAAACTAGCCTATTTATGCCAATAGTTTAAAAAACCGGTCTCTTGTGAAAATCTGTCCTTAAATAAATAAATATTAAATCAATTAAATCATTTTTTAAATTTCAAATTTAATGGCCAACAATTTTCATCATTTTATATTACTTGAACATTTACAATAATTTAAATCAATTTTACATGTCAATTCTTTGTTAAATACTACCCCACTTAAAGTGTTCAATTTCAACTATAATTAAATCCAATTAATAAAAACCTAATTCCAATAAATTGATTAAAATTGATTTTAAATCTTTTATTCGATCAATTATTACTCTTAAGACATAGTTAACATTTTTTTTATATTTTATTACATTAATATTCTCCAATTTCCACTTTTTATTTATGTTAGTTACCATATTTCCATTATATTAAGTTTTGTCAATTATAGTATAATTTAGAATCTCAATAAATTAATCTATCTTTGTTCATTCTTTTTGTTACATCAATTATTGTCTTGTAAATATAATTAACATTTCCACACATCTTATTGCATTCACCTTTTATAGTTATTGACTTAACTCGTATTAAAGTAACATTTAATTACATTTAATTGCAATTGATTTTAAATTTAATTCAACAGATTAAATAAATTGGTAATAAATGAAAACTGTCACTATTGATATATTTAATCACATTTGTGTGTTTGTTATCTACACACAAATTCTATAGTTATTTACACAAAACAAATTTTATTGAATTACAACTTATTACTTACTATTTCCTTAATTAATACAACATTTAAATTATCAATTATTATTTTAATCCACATATCAATTAATACACACATTATTACCATTAATTTACAATCTATAACCAATTATAACTTTTTAATCATTTCGATTAATTGGGATTGCATTTAAAGCGGTCCTAAATTGCTTTAAATAAATACTATTACATTGCATTCCAGTTGTATTCTTTATTATTAAATCACAAGTTTTTATTTCTTTCAACATTAAATCAAAAAACTTTATTAATTTACAAATTTTAATTATCGAAAATTGCGGGTCATTACATTTCTATACTTTTGGATTTTCATACCCAAATTTGCTTTGCTTCTTCAAGGTCTTTCATTTCGAATTCCGCCTTTAGCTTTCGCTTTAAACTATTGATTTCAGCTTTATCCTTAGAAGCAATCGACATATCATCCATGTACATGAGTAGGTATACCCATCTATCATTCTTTGAATGCTTGAAGTACCCACAAGTGTCTTTAATGCTATGAACAAAACCAAGTGAGAGCATTAAAGAGTCAAACCTCTTGTATCATTGTCTAGGCGACTGCTTAAGTCCATATAATGACTTCTTCAATTTGCAAACCCAATTTTCTTTCCCATCTAGGAAAAATCTTCTTACTGCTTCATGTAGATGGTCTCATCCATGTCTCCGCTCAAGAAAGCGGTTTTCACATTGAGTTGCTCCACCTCCAAGTCATGAGCTGCGACGATAGCGAGAAAAATGCGGATGGACGTATGCCTCATTACTTGAGAGAATATCTCATCATACTCCAATCCATTTCTTTGTAAAAACCCTTCAGCAACTAATCCAGCCTTGTATCTCCCATCATTATTTACCATGAACACTCATTCTGCAACCTATGGCTCGGCTTCCTTGAGGAGGTGATACCAAATCCCAAGTCTTGTTCTTCGTCAATGACTCTAACTCCTTTTCCATAACGTACATCCACTTCGAACTGTCACATGACTCCAAAGCTTCATCAAGGTCAAGCGTGTCCTCAAGAACTACAAGTACGGCATAGTCAAACTGATCACAAAGGCAAAGGTTCGCAAACTGCTAATCACCATACCTATCGGGCGGCCTAATAGACCTACGACCGACCCTGTTAGGTACTTCTTTTCCTAAACTCCTTTCAGTTCCACCTTGAACTGAACTTTTTCTAGATTCATGCACATCACCAGAACTACTAGAAGGTACCTGTGGCCTATCCTGTGATGTTTCATCAACTACGTTTTCCTCGATAGCATCAACGACAACTTTACTATTTGGCTGGAACCTAGGAACTTCTTCCATCTCCTTAGGCCTATCAGAATCTTCTGATGTGGTAGGTAGCTTCTCCTTCGGATTGAACATAACAGACTCATCAAAAGTAACATATCTGGAACGAACAATCTTCCAATCAACAGGGTTCCAAATTCGATACCCTTTGATACCATCGGTATATCCTATTAGCATGCCCTTATATGCTCCAGCTTCCAACTTATCATCGGCTGGTGAACGTACGTAGGACAACCAAAAATTCGAAAGTAACCAAGATACATTTCTTTACCTCTCCACTTATCCTTTGGAATCTTCCCATCTATGGATGAGCATGGAACTCGATTTATGATATGCGCCGCAGTTGATAATGCTTCAGCCCAAAAGCCTCTAGACAAGCCTACCGTCAATCTCAAGAAACGAGCCTTCTCCAGTAGATTTACATTCATCCTCTTTGCAACCCCATTAGATTACCGATTTTCGGATGTAGTGAAATATCTCTGAATGTCATGCTGTCTACAAAAGTCGAGGAACTCCATAGAGACAAATTCACCGCCATTATCAAATCTTAGCACCTTCAACCTAGAACAAGATTGGTTCTCAACAAGCGCTTTCCAGTCTTTGAACTTCTCAAAACTCTCTAATTTGGCCTTCATCGCATACACCCATACTTTTCGAGAAAAGTCGTCAATGAAAGAGATAAAATAATTTGCTCCTCCAAGAGAAGGAGTAGCATCTAGTCCTCAAACATCTGTATGCACGTACTCAAGTACTCGCCTCGATCTATGGAGTCAACTCAAAAGATACTTTAGTTTACTTGCCTAACACACACTCCTGGCAAAAGTCCATCTTATCGAAGCTTTCTTCTTTGATCATCTTCTGTCTCCGAAGAAACTCTAAGCCCTT
This sequence comes from Allium cepa, assembly GCA_030765085.1. NCBI lineage: Eukaryota > Viridiplantae > Streptophyta > Magnoliopsida > Asparagales > Amaryllidaceae > Allium > Allium cepa. Next base: position 176,072,123 of record CM060932.1, read on the forward strand.
CTCTGAAATATGACCCAATCTGAGATGCCAAAGCTTTGTGGCATCCAAAGCACGAGAACTGCCTACTCCAACACACGACTCTCTAAGAATTGTGGTTCCTTTCAGCAAATACGGATTTCGAAACCCATCTTCTTTCATAAGAACTAGTGCACCTCTTAAAACCTTCGGACAATCCTTCTCGATAGTTAGCTTGCATCCCAAAGATGCCAATTGTCCTAAAGAAATTAAGGACTTTCGAAGACTTGGAACATACTGGACACCTTTCAAAGTGCGTATCACTCCGTCAAACATCCTGATCCTCACTATACCTTCACACATTTCTCTACAGCTAGCATCATTACCCATAAGAATAGAGCTTCCCTCTCGTCCAATGAAAGAACTGAAGTAATCCTTACTATGTGTCATATGAAAAGACGCCCCCGAGTCCCACACCCAATGGTCTGAGACATCCGATACTGCTGCAGACAACACATCGTCGGATACAGACTTCTCCACCGCAAATTATGAAGAGCCATCTTCTTCCTTCGTCAAATCTGGACAATCCTTTTTCCATTGACCAGGTTTCTTGCAGATAAAGAACTTCTCCTCCTTAGACTTTCCTCTCCTACCATTACAGGGCTTCCTAGACTTAGAACACCCTCTAGAATGCTGATTCTTCTTATCTTCTCTACCTCTTTCAACAAACGGGCCATGACTACTACTTCCACCTCTACTTCCTTCACTTATCTCCTTCGTCTGATCTCTCAAGCCCCCAGATAGAAGGCCCGACTTTACATCTTCCACTATTAATGTGTCTCTAGCGATGATAAGGCTGTTAGCGAAACCTGTATATCGCTCTGGAAGAGAACACAAAATAATCATTTCCATTTGCTCCTTATCCATCTTCAAGTCAATAGTCTTCATCTTCATCATTGGATCATTAAAAAATTAAGATGTTCCTTCACTGAAGTACCCTCTTTCATCCGCATGGTGAAGAATGTCTTCAGCAATATCAAACGGTTAGTCAGAGAATTCTTCAAGTAGATGTTTTCTAGCTTGGTCCAAATTCCCCTAGTAGTGGTCTCATTGCTAATCTCTGAGATTACATTCTCCCCCATAGCTAGCTATAAAGTAGTAAACGCCCATTTTTCCATCACCTTCCTTTCCACGACTGAGATGTCAGTCGTTAACTCCTCAGGGGAAAACACTACTGGATGGACTTCATTTCTCATTAGAACAACCTTCATCCTGCATTGCCACTTCTCGAAGTCTTTATCCCCATTCCATTTCTCAATTGTCAACTGTGATCCTAACGCGACATGCATCCCTCTAGTATAGGGTCTTGTAACAACTGGAGTCGCTTCATCTTCTGCCATAGCGTCTAACACTCCTCAATCAACCCTACAGCTCAAATACCAGGCTATTGGGGAAAATCCCTTCACATGATCAGTCTAAGGTCATAAAAATCCAACACAGCGGAAAAAACAATGAACTGGATTGTGATTATAATAAGACGGAACAAACAGAGATAAACACCAGAACAGACAGTCACAGATCAATGTAATGCAGAAAAATAAATAACACTAGTATTTATAGTGGTTTCACTACTGTGAGGCAGTAAGTCCACTTGGGGAGATGAGATTTTATTAATCGCTGAAAGATTAAAGTTAAAAGATTGATTCACTTTTGGAGGCTATGTATAAGAAGAATTTACAATACAGATAAAATTATACAGAGTTTCAGCTCTCTAAGATGGCTCTAAAATTAGCTCTCAACTTTGGATGTCATTGTTGTTCATAAGCTCCTCTATTTACATAGTGAGGATATGAGGATGGATAGCTGTTATATGGAAGCTCAGGATTTGGTTCGGCATCTTGGTTCAGCAGTTTGGTCCGGCATATGGTACTTGACATTTGGTTCGGCATAGCACACTTCAAGTTTGAACCAACATCTTTCAATTTCCGAATGAGAAATCTGGACCGGTCTTCCACTTCACTTACTTGGTTCGGCAAATATCGAACGAAATATTTCATTCGGCATCACCAGATGACCGAACGAAAAATTTTGTTCGGTCTTCCTTCACTGCTTCAAACCAATGCCACTCCATTTCTCTTCTTTACCGAGAGAATTTTCTCGTTCGGTCTTTTTCAATCACCGAATGAAGTCGCCACCGCTCTCAGAACTCTGGAGCGGCAAATCCAAGAAACACCAGACCACTGATTTGTTTCAGCAACATGCTTCCTCCACCGAACCAGTTTGCCAGTCCCGTCTTCAGCTCCTGCCTTCTAGGGCTTCGGCTTTCTCCTCCATGAGCTTCTCCAATGGCCTTTTCTCGAATTCAGGTATCATCTCTAACAAATACATTGAAGGCAACTTGTCAGATAACATTAGAAAAATCAACTATAAAGGGAAATTAAATTAAGAAGAGATTATGGTGGACTACCTAATCTTAATTCATATGTGAAATACAAATGCTATATAAGATAGAGCTTTCTTCATACAAAAAATGATCTGATATCAATACAAAAATACGAGTACCAAATTTTAACAGCATATACCATTTCCTTAATCAGACCGATTCGATCATCGTCTCTCATCAAAGGAATCTTCGTCATAGCAAAAATCTATCGTGTAGAGAGACACAACAAAGTCAAAAGCACTTATCAACTCCAGCAAGTACCAACCACCATCGTTTCAAGCATACAACTATAATACTAGGTTCGACATATCCAGTTCATTTCAAGTGAACCTCTACCAACTACACCAGGGTTTGCAAACTCCATGTTGATAGCAGAGAACCGACCAGAGAGCTCAACAACTCATCACCATCCATCGTCACTTTCAGTACTCAAAAACTTCACCAATCATCAGCACAAATGATGCAACAACATCAAACTTATCAAATTGAGTAAAGAGCATCAAATTCTCAATTTCCAAATAGAAAAGCCAAGTTTGATTTCACTTATAACAATCGTCGAATGAAAGGTTTTTGGATCACCTCAACAGCAACAGTCAGCACAACTTCAGCACCAGCATAACTACGGCAGCAGCATAAGCAACCAAACTCGACTTCACAATCACGACTCACGGAGGCCAGCTCAACTATTCGACTGCGGGATCTCCATCTCTCAACCGCGGTGACTCAAATCTGACGATAGCAACAAACATAGATCCAAGCACAAATACCCCGATTGAAATGACAGTTAGATACAACGGCTGCGACAAATCTCTAGGCGGCATGTAGTTGAAGGCGATTGCACACGGTGGCGACGACATGTTTTGTTTGCCTTTGGAAATTGATTTTTATATGCCGATTAATCTTAAGTGAAAGTGAAAATAACAGAAGGCGTTAGCTTATTGGATCTGAAAATTTTAGAAGCGGGCTTAAAAGGGAAAGGAAGTGGGATGTTTTTCTTGGTCAAAGACAAAGCACAGTCAACATGCCCCATAAGTGAAATACAATTACATATATGTTTGGGAAATTTTTTTGTAACTTGTTTTGTATTTTATTTTTGAACTCCAGATTTTCTAGGTTGAGCTACAGGTTGTAGTTCAGGGATTCTGATCTTATGGTATTAAATCTAGGCAGAGTTACTAAGCATAGGATTAGTATGTTCAAGTTGACAGAGAATGCGAGTTTACAAGTGTTATAGGCGTCGAGTACATAATCATAGTAGTAACTTTGAAGGCAGTAGTATACCTTAAGTCGAAGCTGGGTATATCTGCGTGTTATTTACTATTCGCATTTATGTTTCCGCATTATTTATCTGTTTATCTACAAAATAGTTTAAATACCTTTCACCCCTTTAGAATATATTGCACGATCCAAACAAATACAAAGGTAGACAAAGATCTAAAAAGATGATGATGAAGAAGAAGAATTTCCACCGAGCTTTCTAATGATAGTCCCAAAGTATTTGTCCACTTTGTTGGAGAGAGAAGTGAACTTTTACTAAAAGAGTGTTTAAGCTGCTTTTGGCTGTTGAAAAGCTTTTCTTAGTTCTTGAGAATCTCTTCTTTGGGATAGCAAGAAGGTTTTTCAAAGCTCTCTAGAGAAGTGTCTATTTCATCCTCTTCCACTTCTTGTTCTTCCTCCTCTTCAATTTTCATATCGTCCCCTTCTTCTTCATCATCATGTTTTTAAATCTCTTGCTCTTCTTATGCCAATATTTCTTTCTCTTCAACAAGGGTTCATAGGGTTTGAATTCAAATGGAATGTGCATAAGAGAGAGGTTGGTTTTATTGAAATATTTGCGAGGCAAAATATTTGACTCTTAGATCGACACCAAAATAATTGAAAATTCTTATAAGATACATAAATTGGTAGAGTGTATTCTCATGCCTAGAAATTTTCTTTTGAATAAAGTCATCAAGAATCAGTTGAGCTAAATCTATGTCATCTTTCCCAAGAATAGCAAAAGGAGCTTTGAAAACTTTTTATGTAGGATTATTATCATTTCCCGTCCTTGGTGTAATACTTTGTTGTAAAATAAGAATCATTAGTCTTGCTTTAGGCCTAAGATTCTTGCCTTTAACTACATACTCTTCATCGTTAGAGAACAAATCGTGCATAACTTCTCAATTAGCATGATAAATTTTAAAAATGGAGAGGTCATTTACACTATTTCACAACTAAGAATTTGTACCAAAATATCGTAATCTAAAACAATAGTAGTATCTTTGACACTACTCCAAATTTGATCTTCTTCTCCATGAAAAAAATTTCCATTCAAATTTGCATAAAACACATTAAGTAATTCGGGATAATAACCAAAATCATTTTGAGATAAATGGTTAAACCAAAATACTATTTTCAAAAGGAAGATCTTGCAAACTATAAGAAGTAAATTCATTGAAACTTGCAAGCCTTTCCGAAAATATTTTTTCATAAGTAGCACACTCAACATAAGTTTCAGTGGACTCTTGATCATTATGAAGTTGACTTTTGATCTTTTTGGTAAGCTTAATGGCTTCAGATGAGATGGGTTGGTGTAAGGAAGACATTGTTGCGTAGTTTGAAGGCGGGAGAGGGAAGATTGATTTTGAATTTGAAATAAAGTGTGAGCGAATGAAGGGATAAAGATGAGATGATTTAATAGAGAGTAAATAGATATTTTCAGTTGGAAAAGATGCCTTTACAACTTCTGAAATTAATGCAAAAGAGAGGGAAATTCAAAATTATAATCTGAAAAGGTTCTTTAATTTTCTGCTACGTATGTCGACATACCCATGTTACATATGTCAACATATAGGCCGAAAATTTCAAATTTAAAGAAGACAACATATTTCTATATATATACATGTATGTATGTATGTAGATAACTACTTATTATTAATAATAATCTATATTTATTCCTAAATTTATAGTTCCAAATAAATGAAAATAAATGTAAAAAGCACCATGTTTGTTGTTGCTTTTTGTTCTGATCCAGTTAGTCTTCTATTGCTTTGAAACACATATTGAAATTTTCTATATCTAGTTCATTGTCACTTGATGCACTATCAGAATCATCTAAAGTTGCAGTGTAAGACCTCCTTCACTTTTTGGATGAATCAATGATAGGCATAATCCTTGATTGCTTCTGATACAAACATTCTCTTTGCAAACAACTAGGTTTATCAAAGTTGTAACGTTTAATTATAGTCCAGTTTCTAGAATTTTTATTTTCGGTTCTATAAAAATTGTTCATCTTTATGTACTTCAGGAATTTTCTAAAATTTTTAGTCATAAGAGCTCCTCATCATTATTATCCTCTTTTGAATCTTGATTGTCAGTTGTAGCATTGAAGGCAATTGATTTCTTTTTTTATTGATTTGCTTTCTTTCCTGCCCTGCAATTGTGCTTTATAAGACATTAGATTACCAATTAACTGTTCAATTTTCAATATACTAGTATCATTTGCCTCTTCCATCGCTTATATCATTTGATCCCAATCTGAAGAGAGTGAATTAAGGACTTTTCTGACTTGATCCACTTTAGAGAAATTTTTACCTAATGATACTAAAGCATGAACTATATCCTAGAATCTACAATATATATCAGAAATAGACTCATTTTATTTCATTTTAAAAAATTGGAACTGATTAGTAAGCATGAAAATTTATGTCTACTTCACTTTAATAGTGCCCTTATGTGTAACTTGCAGTGTTCTCTATATTTCAGATGCATACGTACAAATACAAACTTGATTAAATTCTTTTTTGTCTAATGAAGAAAATAAAATATTCATGGCCTTAGAATTATTTTATGCTTACGTCTTTTGGTATGGTGCTCATGTTGAGTATTCAATTTGGGGTACATTGTACTCACTTTGTGTAATATTCCAAATATCTAAACCATTAGACTATAAATATATCTTCATCCTATATGACCGATAAGTGTAAGTACTACCAATAAATAGATGGGGTCTGATGATTGATTGTCCTTCTACAAAAGTGTTAAAAAGTGAACTGCCAGTGTTAGTAGCCATTTGTACGTTTCAAAAATCAAATTATGAGTTTCTGAAAACCTAATGCTTTGGTACCAAATATAGATTACGTTATAATGGATCTTAAGGCTATTTTAATATTAGAGAGGGTGAATAGTGTTTTATAACTTTTATGAACCCTTTTAAAAAAATTCAAGTTTTAAATCGAATCACAGATAATCAACACAGACCTGTACCAATCAAGCAGTGACAAATGCAACCATAGATAAATATAAAAGCCATTAAAAAAATAAAGTAAGAGAGATGACACTAGGAATTTTATACTGGTTTGGATTAACTAATCTTACATTTAGTCCTATACTATATAGATTTTTTTTAATTGCTTACTTTATCAGATAACAAACAAACCACAAAACAGTCTTAGTTTCAAGGCTACGAGATACACCTTCCTGGCTCACGAGTTTGAGGCAAAATCTCTTGATATACCGAGCAATAAGATCACGCACTAAATTTAAACGGGCTACTAAGAACATCCACTTTATTTGAATAGGCAACAACCATACCCAAAAAAATAAGAGTAGAGCTTTTGATTTCCAAATAGAAACAGTTATACTTGGATACAAGCTATCTTATAGCCCTTCTGACAGCAGTTTGATTTTGAGCTTATAGAGGAAATGCTTCTAAAATAGTAAATATTTAGTAGAGAATCAGTCTAGTATAGTATGGATTTATTCTATTTAGATTTAAAGAATATAGAAAGTAGTTTTCAAAAAATATTTCAAGAGAGTAAGGAGTAAGAAGAAATTAAGAAAATTAGTTAAAGATATCGTTTTCATTGCTCTTTACATAGTGAACGACCAGAAGTATCCATTCGTGAAGAGGTGGGAATAAAAGACACTTATTTTCGAAAATTAAAAAGAACTTAATAGTCACTATGTCGACTTATCTAGGAGGGGTATGTTGACATACTCTTGTTAATTTTGAAAGATGATAGTTCTTTTAAATTTCTTTTAAACTTCTATAAATAGCTTTAAACATAATTTTTAAATGCTTTAACACATAAAAACTTTTACAAAATGTTTCAAAAAAAATATTTTGAATTTAAAATAATTTAGTCTGGTTAGAATGCCAAAGATCATAATTTTATGATAAGATCTGAATCTACTATCAAGGACATTAACAATTTGTTATAATGGCTCATACTAAATATTAGAGTCTTGAGCTATTCAAGTTTTTTGTCTCTAAACTCATAAGTCTTGATCATCATCTCTAAATTTTCATTCTTGGTCTTTATACCGATCAGTCTACAAGTTTAATCATTCTATACCTACGTAATATTTTACAATATATATTATACAACGTGACAAAACATTAGTATATATATTTATATGGTTGTGATCAAAATCAGTATATGAGGTATTAACAGTACCGACCTATTATGGTTGGTAGCTAGTTGTTTATTTTTTTGGAAAACATGCGTATAGACTTGTTTTTGGTGTTGGAACTTCAGATCAAGAAAAAAGATGCGTTCAAGCCTATGATTATGGGATTCATACTGGGATTCGTCTATAAATATCAAGAAACCTTCAGCTAAGAAGGGAATTGGCACTCTTGACCCTTGGATTGATATTCTTTTTCTCTTTCTTTTATACCTTCTAGGAATATCCGAGATGTACTAGATTGTAGTTGAAAATTGATTGTAAATTGTTGCATTTCAAAAAGAATTCATCAATATTGAAGAAGAAGAAGAAGAAGATGATGAAGAAGAAGCCTGCTCCAAGAGCTATTGCTAGACCAAGCCAACTGGAGCATGGGATGGCCAGGAGGTATCCTAAAATTCAAACCCGCCTTCTCTCTATGTGATTAGGGAAGAGATGAAAGGTATGATGACAAGGATGTTAGAGTGATTGATGACTTAAAAAGAGGAAATGATGAATGAGTTCTTCCAGAAGAGAGAGGAGCAATGAAAAGCAAGGGCGATTGAAAATCAAAACCGAAGACCAGATGGTGATGTAGATGCACCGAGAAATGGAGTAGAGCAAGATCGACCTAACACTTTATGAGGTTATTTTCTATTATATTATGCCCCTACATGGGCATGTGACTTAGGAATTTTTATTAAAGTAATAAGAACGAAAATTAAAAGGAATCTGCTATGTCATGAACAATGTTAGTTTTCTCTGCTTACTTGTCCATGCAGTTATATTATATTAAACTCACTTTCATCGTCAGAAGATAACTTTCATGATGACTGCAGCGTCATTGAAATTCATCTTCGAGTTTCGAGTGTGGGATGTTACAATTGGTATTAGAGCGTATGTTAAGGACACCTAAATAAAATAAAGCTCATAAACGATAAAATAAATAACTAAAATAAAAATAAGTACTATAGGGAGGGGATGTGCTAATATATATACGGTATTTATATGTTGTTGATATATATAGGGAGGTTTTTCTATTGTGATTTCACTTCTTATCTTTTCATTCTAGTGAAGACTTGCTTAACAGAAAAGCAAGATGGATTTGATAAGCAGGCAAATCACTATTGAAGGGGTAAGTGCAAGAAGAGAGACCGAAGAAACACAGATGGATGAAGGAAGGGAGGAAAGAATTCCAAGAGTAGTAGGGTAGGAAGCTGCACCACTATCTAATGAAGTGGGTATGGATGTGAATGTCTTATTTTAGACAGTTCATGTCCCAGATGATGAGAGAAGCTGCACTGGAGGTAGTACCATCGAGAGCTGTGGTGGTGATGGAAGATTTTCAAAGGATGATTAAAGATTAAAGAAATCTTAGAGGAAAGGTGTTTACAAGGAAAGGGCATGCAACAAAAGAGATGAAACGGTTGATAAGATGTAAGCGTATATTTAATGAGGTCTGAAGGATGCGCAGAAGAGCTAAGGCAGTTATAAGAAGATGCACTGGGTTGGTGGGAGACAATGATTGTAGAAACCCCAAAAGACGGAATCACTTGGGAGCAATTCAACAAGAGTTTTGAGGCTCGATTCATATCGGAGTCTCAGTAGAGTGCGTTGTTAAGGGAGTTCATTGACTTGAGGCAGGGTGATCATACTACGGAGGGGTACGCCCAGAAATTCAATGCATTGGCTTAGTATGGCAGGGAAATCATTAACACTCCTATGAAAAAATGAGAAGTTTATTAGAGGCTTGAAGCAAGGGCTTAATCATAAGGTGATGGCTCATTTGACATCTCTTTTTGAGTTTGTATTGGACATGGCCAGAAGATATGATAGCATATATCAAGAGAAAAGAAATGTGGAGATAAGGCCCAAGGTAGAGTACAAGAAGAAGTTCACCACATAAAGTAAAGGCAAGAAAGGAGTGTCGAAGGGGAAAGGTGGATAGGTTGCTATTACAAAAGCAGTCTGCTACAAATGTGGGCAGAAGGGACACAATGATTCGAAGTTCCCCCACCTAAGATTGTTGTAAAGGTGGAGTGCTTCAAGTATGGTAAGATGCGACATTTGAAGAAGGATGCCCAGAGCTTAAAGCGTAGGTATATGCTTTGGTGGGACTAAGAGAAGGACCATCTGCAAAGGAGAAAGGCAAGAGGAAAGTCTTAGAAGGTATGACTTTGATTTTTGGTATTTCAGTTAGAGTACTATTTGATATTGGAGTCACACATTCTTTCATAGTTAAAGATTTAGTGGACAGACTTGGGTTAGGAGTCATCTAATTAGTCACATTCATACGCGTATCAAATCCGATAGGAGGGTACGCCACTCTCAGATTAGGATGCACTGACCTAGATGTTGAGTTAGGTGAGCGTAAGTTTTTTTGTGATCCCTACGTGTTTGACATTGTACGTTTTGGAGTTATTTTAGGGTTGGACTGGTTAGAAAGGTATAGTGCTAGGGTGCACTGTGTCAAGAGGATAAGCACTCTGAGTCATCACGGCTAAAGAGGTAGAGTGTATATAGTGTTAGAAGAATGTGGAGCAGTGCATATCGGTGCTTTATATATGTTAGATTCGGAGAAAGAGGAACTGGGAGTAGTATAAGTAGTGAAGGAGTTCAGGGAGGTGTTTGAACGGGTTTCGAGGTTTCCACCCGCAAGATTGGTAGAGTTTCGCATTGACTTGCTACCTGGAACTAAACCATTTTGTCGAACTTCTAGTAGAATACCTTCGAGGGAGATGAAGGAGCTGAGGAAGTAATTGGTAGAGTTGGAAGAACTTCATAAGACCAAGCAGCTCACCATAAGGAGCATCCGTAGTGTTTTTGAAGAATTTCGATAGGTCTTTGAGATTATGTATAGACCATCGAACGTTGAATGAGAGGACAGTGAAGAATAGATATTATTTGCCAAGAGTATATTATCTTTTTAATTAGTTGAGTGGAGTTAAGGTGTTCTCGTTGTTGGACTTGGCTACTGGGTTCCATCAACTGGGAGTTGCGGAGGAAAGCATTCCATTGACTGCGTTCGGAATTAGATATAGGTCATATAAGTGGTTGGTTATGCCATTTGTGCTAATCAATACGCCTGCATTCTTTGTAAACATGATGAACATGATCTTTCGAGATAAGCTGGACAAATATGTGCTGATGTTCATAAGTGACATTTTATTAAACTTTATGAAAAGAAGCAAGTAGTTCGCCTAAGGATAGTGCTAGAGACGTTGGGACATCATAAGTTAAAGGCAAAATTTTCTAAGTGTCATTTCCGGAGAAAGGAAGTGAAGTTCCTAGACCACATAATTTAGGTAGAAGGATTAGCAGTAGATCCACAAAAGGTAGAGGCAGTAATTGGGTGAAAGAGACCTAAGATTTTGAGTGAGGTGTGAAGTTTTCAGGGATTGGCTGGTTATTACGAGAGATTCGTTAAGGATTTTCCTCATATAGCTGCACTGATAACTAGGCTAACTAGGAACGTGGAGCTGTTTGTTTGGGCATAAAAGTATGAGAAGACATTCCAATAACTAAAGCATAGATTAACAAACACGCTCGTGTTAGTAATGCTTGAAGGGAATGATGGTATGACTGTGTATACTGACACGTCGGGATAGGGGTTAGGTGCAGTATTGATGTAGAAGGGCTAGGTAATTGCTTAAGCATCTAGGCAGTTACAACCCCATGAAGTTAGATATCAAACACATGATTTCGAATTAGGTGCAGTTGTCTTCGCTTGAAGATTTGGAGACATTATCTCTTAGGGAAGAGGTTTGAGTTGTATATTGACTACAAGTCCTTGAGATATTTTTTCTCCCAGAAGGAGATGAACATAAGGAAGCAAAGATGGTTGGAGTTCCTAGCATCATATGATTTTGAGATAGAGTATACCCAAGGAAAAGGCAACAAATTAGTTGATGCCTTAAGCCGAAGACATCAAAGTGGTGTTTTGGCAATGTTAGAAGAATGGATTACGTTAGAAACATTATCTGCGTGTAATGTGCAGTATCAGTCTAGTAAGGGATCAGGCAGTGGAAACAAGATAGTAGCATGCTTAGAAGTTAGATCGGTGTTGGTAGAAAAGATAGTTGAACTATAGAAGAACGATAAGTTCTGCGCGAACGCGATAAGGAGTTTGGACTTAGGAGTCGAGGTAATAGAATTGAAGGGGTTCAGTGTGGATAAGAAAGGAGTACTATGAAAGAATGGTAGGTTGTATGTTCCTAATACTAGAGAACTGTGGAAGGAAGCATTAAGCGAATGTCATCGTTCAAAGTTTACCATACCTTCTAATGTACGAAGATGTATCGAGATATGAAGAGAAGTTTTTGCTGGAAAGGAATGAAAAAAGATGTAGGAGGGTATGTGAGAAGGCGTCTTACATGCCAGCAAGTGAAGGCAGAACATCAAAAGCCAAGTGGGCTCCTATTGCCTTTAGATGTTCTAGTGTGGAAGTGAGATTCGGTATATATGGACTTCATAGATGGGTTGCCAAGGACAAGGGCAGGGAATGAATTTGTGTCATAGTTGACAGACTAACTACCATTTCATTCTAATGAAAGCAAAGTGGATTGCGCCGAAGTTAGCAGAGATATATGTGAAGATAATAGTGAGATAGCACGGGCTGCCTAATACTATTATTAGTGATTAGGATTCGCTGTTCACTTATGAATTTTGGAGAAGTCTGGAGAAGGTGTTAGGTACATAGTACTGAGTACCATCCGTAGACAGATGGGTAGACTTAGATGGGTCAACAAGGTCCTAGAAGATTTTATAAGAGCATGTATTTTACATTTCAGTGGATTTTAGGAAGATTATATACATCTGGTAGAGTTCTCACATAATAACAGCTACTAGAACAGTATCGGGTAACTCCATTTGAGGCATTGTATGGAAGGGCATGTAAATCGCCTACATATTGGTTGGAAGAAGGAGATAGGGTTATGTTAGGACCAGATGTGGTGAAGGATGCTATTGAGAAGGTAGAGCTAATCTAAGCAAGGATGAAAGTAGCACAATCTAGGATAAAAAGTTATCTCGACACAAGAAGAAAGGAACTAGAGTTCGCTGTAAGTGATCAGGTGTTCGTGAAGATTTCTTCGATGAGAGTCGTGATGCATTTCGAGAAAGCTAGGAAGTTAGAACCAATATATGTAGGACCGTTTTTTATCAAAGGAAAGTATAAGACTATCAAACCATATATGAATTATGTACGCAGACCGGTTGGGATAATAGATCAAGACGAGAAGCGACTGCAAAATAAGGCAGTGAAGCTAGTATGCATTTAGTGGAGCACAGATCAAGAGGATTGTGCGTGGGAAACAGAAGATAAGTTTAGAAGGACCTATCCAGAGTTGTTTATCATAGATTAGCACATAAGCTATGTACCAAGTTGTGCTGATATAGACCACATATATATATGATATTATGGTTGTTTGTTGTATTAGTGGAAGTACTAGTATATTTTATATATTAATGGATTGGGAATTCATGGGATGCTTAGGGTAAGCATAAAGGAGAGGACTAGTCTCTACTTAATCTTAACTCAATTTCATAGTGAAATTCATTCAGAGATGGGAGACTGTAATAACCCTAAAATTTTATAAAATCAACGAATTAAAGGCAAAAATTGGGTTAAACAAGAAGGGTAAAGAAATGAATTCATAGAAGCGGGTATGAGGGCCCAGGCCCAACTTAGTATGGGATATATATATTACTCATTTTTATTCATTCATTTTAACATACTCAAATTAAAATAAAAGGCTAGAGAAACTCTTTAATGATAGGATCATAAGAAGACAAATAAGGCGATGGTACAAAAACGTAAGCCAAAAGAGACTGAAGAAGATTAAAAGTATATATTTAAAAAATCTAGGTGAGCAATACTTAACCCTTCTAATATGATTTCTTATATATGTTTGGGATCGGTTTAAATCCATATGTTTTCATGGATGATGAAGTTCATACGGGTTTACATGCAAAAGTATAAAAGGATTAGTGAATGTTTTAGGGGAAGGATGTGCATACACGGGGTGTTTACATGTGCTTTCCATACTCTAGTGATTTCAAAACTTAATGAAAGTTTTATAATATGTTTAAGACCAGATTTGGGAAGTAGGCTTATAGTTAAGAGATTTCTTAAGCTTATATCTATACGAAATTTTGAAGTTGTATGACTCAAAATAAACAAGGAAAAAACCCTAAAAAGACAATAAAAAGTTAAACAATGGAAGAACGGGGTTCGGGTAATTTTAGGGAATTTATCAGAATTTTCTACAACGAGAGAAAGGTAAAACTGCTAAAACTGCACTGGGGTAGATGGGTACTGCGGGGGATGCGGTAAGATAAAATCCATGTAAAAATTTATCAACATGGCTTAGCAAAATGGAAGATAAGATCAAAATTATTTGCTAAAAAGAACACTACAAATAACAAAAGATAAAACAAGATTCAATGGGATAACGACGCATGTAATGGCATTGTATGGGATATCCGACTTGTTGGGTAATGGCACTGCGGCGGCGGCTACAAATAAGTAAAAATACTGCACTAAACATGAAGGAATAATACTAAGCTAAAATTTAGAGAAGGACGCTTAATATGTAAAGTGTGCATACTACGTGGGTCAAGGGGACAATGCCAATGGGGAGAAAAGTAAAATACTTATAAAAGATAGGTTAATGGGACTCGAGGAGAGACAGGGTCAGAAAATGTATAATACTTATAGAAGATAAGTTTTATAAATCAGAGTACTTATTATAACTTCTATATTGAAAGGGGACAACCACCTATATCGGCCTATTGATGCCACATATTATCAATTGAAATAGCTTTAATTGAAGGGTTGATATTTTAAGGTTCTATAGGTGCGAAAACCTCTTATTGATTTCAAAATCAATGAAAGCTGTTTTAAAGAAGGACATATTTTGGCACAATACTTTGAATAAGGAAAAGGTCTATATTTTCCTTATTTTAAATATGATTTCAAGGTGTAAATCATTTATAAAGACTAACATTTTTAGGGAAATAAAAATGGTATTTTGGCCAAAGGTTTTACATGAGAATTATTTTTATCACTAGTAGATAAATTGTGATAGGATATCTTGGTTCAAGGATTAAAAATTAGAAAACTATATAATATGATTAGTTTAGGATCATGCCCTATGCTTTAACTGTTATCTCCTAGTTGATATTGGTCGACAATTTAGTGCGTAGGGCTTTGTTAAGGGCAAAGACTAAAAGTGGATTTACACATAGAAGGAAATCTATAACTTAGATAGGCTATTGGTTGGCCTGCAAAAACATTAGGTTTACAATGTGCCTAGAAAAATTATGAGATAGATGGACAGTTAGGTTTAAATTAAGAAGATTGTGTTCGGACAGACAGTCCAGTTTCCCCCTAATAGTTATAGAAAATTTGGTATATCTGGTAGGCCCGAATTCACCATATAGGTTAGTAGTAACCCTTGAAAAACTATGAAGTAGGAACATATAGTTTATTGAATTAGACAGATTGGTCAGATTTACACATATGGCATGCATGCATCTGATTATTTTATATTTGTTTAACCATTTTGGTTTTAGGAGCAGTATTTTGATTAACATATTTTCAAAAGATACTAGTGAGGGGAAAACACATTCTGCTTAATAGCGTGGTCTCATTAGATATCTAATTTCGAGATTGTATATTATTATTCATACCAGACTTTTTATCTGACGCAAAGTTTTTGTTTTCCCTTTTAACTCTAGGGTGCTCCTTTGAGTACTTCGAGAGTATGGTTTACAGGTTTTTAGGTTGATGAATAAAGCTTCCGAAGACATGCAAGAGGCAAGTTAGCTATGCTAAGGGGATATTTAGTCTGCTATTTTATCGTTTCATTTTTTCTACATGTTTATAGTGGCAACATATGTATTTGTTAAGTAGTAAACTCTAATCAACCAAGGAGGCATCTTCATATGTCACCTTTGGAGTATTTTGTAATTATCATATTTTTTATGAACCTGGACAATGTTTGAGATTATGTAATAAATATGGAAATTACTAACGAAATGTGCTTCAATAAATTTCATATTTCTATGCTTCTGATGTTATTAATATGCTTACATGACCGCACTATGAATGACTGTAGCATCTGTAGAGCTTAGTTTCAGACCTCAGAATGGGGGATGTTACAACTTGGTATCAGAGCAAAGGTTTATGTAAACCTAAATGAATTTTGAACTTAAAAAGGGTTTTGAAAACATAATCCGAATGAATAAGTGAATAAGATTGGAGTACTGGATAATGCTGTAGTAATGTACTTGTATTTCCTATATACAATATCATATTTCTATTCTTCCCTTTTTCTTAGTCCATTATTCCATATCTTACTAAGGTTCGAATGCATATTTAAGGAAAGTAAGGTATGAAGGAGGGAAATGGAAGTGTGAATCTTGATAGAGAAAGCAACATAACCAATGAAAATGTCAGGCCCAACACCGGAAGGAATCCGAGTCGATAATGTGGGTGCTGGAACGTGACCAGTGGATATGAGGGTTGTGTATTAGTTCTTTGTTAACATGATGCAATCTTGAGCTAAAAATGGATTAGTTGGTGAAAATGCTGCTAATGTAGGAGGAGCAAATCCTGAAGTTCCTACTATCAATAACTATGCTGTGTTGAGTCGGGATTATGCTAGACTTGGAGGAAAGCCATTTATTGAAACCAAAGATGCTATCGAAGTAGATAATTGGCTATTGTATTATGAAAGGATTTTCGTGGACTTAGGTTTAAATGATGAGCAGAAGAGGAGATTGACATCGAGGTAATTGCAAGGAGCTGCATTGTACTTGTGAAACAGTGTAACTGTAGGATTACTAGAAGAGAAATTGGCGTGCGCTGAGTTCAAAAGGAGATTTGAAGAGAGATTTATGTCTGAAATAGCCAAGTTAACTTTGCTCGGAAAGTTTGCTGAATTGGAGCAAGGAGATATATCAGTGCTTAAGTACGCGACCAGATTTGAAGAGCTGTCTAGGTATGGATATGCTACTGTGGACATAGTGATAAAGAGGAACGAGAAGTTTATTAGGGGTAGAAATTGTAGCTTGTGAAGACAACACTGCCGCATCTTAGAGATCCATGTGATGTTGCAGTGGAGATGACACCGAGGAATGGAGAAATGGTTGCGTTATTGCTAGTAACAAACTGGAAGACACTCAGAGTGCTCAAAGTCAAAAAAGAAAGTTCTTTCAAAAAAGGGAATTTAAAAGGGTGGAGCTGCCAACAAAGGAAAAATTAATGTTTTTTGCTTAAAATGTGAAAAGAAGGGGAACTTTGTCAATGACTGCCATTCTAGAGAAGGAAAGAAGGTCATTGGATGGAAGAACATCAGATGTTTCAACTATGACCAAATAGGGCATTACAAGAACCAGTGTCAAGAACCGGCCAAGGATGAAAAAGGGAAAGTGTTTTCTTTTGAACCATCTACTTCGAGGCCAACAACAGAACAAAAGGGAAAGGCTACGATGGGAGGTACGCATTTGATTCATGGCATATATGTTAGAGTACTTTTTTTAATACTAGTGCATCATATTCGTTTATCTCTCGTTGTATGGTAGATAATCTAAGTTTAGAACCATCATACATTGTTACTTCCTTAATGGTAGCGAATTCAATAGGATGGTATACAACTCTTAGAATGAGATGTGACCATTTAGAATTTAACTTATTAGTTCATATATTTTCCTACAGTTTGCATGTGTTTGACTTCATAGGTTTTGGGTTTTTTTGGTATGGACTGGTTAAGCAAATGTGATGCTATGATATTTTGCAGAGATGAGAAAATATCAATAAGACACCATAATAGTAGCGATCGAATTATATACTCGGTAGAGAACTTGAATTTTGATGTTTGCGCTTTATTGGGTGCAATGGAGGAGGAAGGTGAGGTATATCGGACTTTTATTATAAGAGAATTTGCAGATGTTTTTGGACCGGTTACAGGATTACCTTCCAAAAGAGATATTGAGTTTAGAATAGATATTGTGCCTAGAGACGAATCCGTTAGTAGATCACCTAGCAGGATGACACCGACCGAGATGAAGGAGTTACAGGTGCAGCTAGTGGACTTGGAAGAGAAGAGTTTTATCAAACTAAGCAGTTCGCTTTGGGGAGCAGTCGCGGTATTCGTAAAGAAACCAGATGGGTCGTTAAGGATGTGTATCAATTATTGTAAGTTGAATGAAAAGACAATAAAAAAATCGGTATCATTTGCCGAGAATATATGATTTTTTGATCAATTGAGTGGAGACAAAGTAAATTCTCAATTGGATTTGACGATAATGCTCCATCAATTAAGGGTAACGAAGGACAGTATTCCTTTGATGGCATTTCGAACGACGTATGGTTATACAAATGGTTAGTCATGTCATTCGTGTTAACTAATGCACATGCTTTCTTTGTGGATTTGATGAACCGGATTTTCAAAGAGCAATTGGATAGGTTCATGTTGGTATTTATAGATGACGTTCTGATATACTCTAGGAATGAGTGAGATCATGAGACTAATCTTAGAATGGTGCTTGAGACGTTGAGGTAGCATAAACTGAAATCCAAGTTTTTGAGGTGTCACTTTTGAAAGAGAGAAGTAAAGTTTCCTAGTCTTGAAGTTTTAGAGAATGGGTTATCAGTAGATCCAACTAAGATCGAAGCTATTAATAATTGGAAGAGACCCGAGAATGTAACTGGGATAAAGAGTTTCTTAGATTAGCTGGTTATTGCCAGGGATTCATCAAGGATTTCCCCCGTATAACAGCACCGATGACTAAACTAATAAGGAAGGACGTAAAGTATGTGTAGACTGATAAATATGAGGAGGCATTACTGAAACTGAAACATTGACCAATGCGCCCGTGTTAATTTTTTCGGATGGTCTCAAGATTTGGTGTGTATACCGATGCATGAAGAATATGATTAGGAATTATGTTGATGCAAAGAGGTAAAATGATTACCTACGCTTCTCGATAGCTTAGATCACATGAAGTTAGATATCTAACTCATGATTTGGAGTTGGTAGCAATAATCTTTACATTGGAGGTCATTTGGGAGAAGATTTGAGTTGTGTACGGATCATAAGTCTTTGAGATATTTATTATCTCAGAAGGATTCGAGACACTGACGAGGGTTAGAGTTCATAGCAGCTTATGATTTTGGAATTGAGTATACACCAGGTAAAGGAAATAAAGTCGCTGATGCACTTAGTAGAAAACATCAAAATGCGGTGCTAGCAATGTTTACTGAGTGGAAAGATTTGGAAACATTAAATACTTGTGGTGTGCAGTTAAGATCGACAGCTAGTTCTAATCGAGAAGTTACCATGTTGTCATGTTTAGAAGTTTGACCAGTAATGATCGAAGGGATTTCTCGAGATGATCCTTTATTAGCTGAATATATTAAAAGACTTGAAAGTGTAACGGAAAGTGATGATTTAAAAAGTTTTAGTCTTGACCAAAACGGATGGTTAAGGAATAAGGACGATTATGTGTTCCAAAGGTTGGAGACATATGGAAAGAAATTGTTAGTGAGTGTCATCTATCAAAGATTTTAATTCATCTTAGAAGAACTAAGATGTATCGGGATATGAAAAAAAAAATTCTTCTGTGAAGGTATGAAAAGGGATGTAGGCTTATGGGTGAAGCAATATTCAAATTGTCAACAAGTGAAAGCCGAGCAACAGATATCAAGTGGATTACTTCTCCCTTTGGATATATCAGTATGGAAATTGGATTCTATATCTATGGATTTCTTTGATAAATTGCCAAGATAGAATAGGGGAAATGGAAGTATTTGGGTTATGGTGGATGGATTAACCAAGAGTGTACATTTCATTCCCGTTAAGTAAACAAGGCACGAGTCTGCAATACCCCTAATTTTGATTAATATTATTTAGAAAATTTAATTAGATGTGATCGTGCCATGAATAATTGGTTAATAAGATTAATTAGACCATAAGGACAAGGAGGAATAATATGAGGGGTAAAATAGGAATAATCACTTATTTCCTAATCATAACTCTTCCTCTCTCATTATTTATATCCCATTTCACTTCATACAGACTAAAACAAACTTGAGGCCGACCATTGCTAAGGAAAACAAGAGGAGAAAAGTAAGGGAAATCAAAATTTGAGCTAAGGGGAATCTAATCAACAATTAATCTCAAAATCTCTTTATCCAATCAAGATGAACAATAGTTATCCATCTCACTTTTGCTTGTTTGTTTCGGTTTTATGTTTAAACCAGAATTATATAATGATATTATGCCAAGTAATGAATGATTGTTGCATTATATACATGTTTGATAATTTATTGGATTATTTGTGAAATTATTTGATAGGTTTTAAGTGTAGAAACCTTGTTTATGACCTCCAATCGACTCGAAATTTGGATATGACGTTTAAAACATTAATTTGGAGATGGGTTTTTAATTTCATAATTTTAAAGCTTGTATAAGTATTTTATGAACTTCCTAAGTAAGAAAAAAGATTTATTTTAGGTTTTAACTATTTAAAATAAATATTTTGGCCTAGAAATTTTTATGTATGAAAGAATATGTTAATTCTGATTTTTAGTATTTTTGGAGATTTTTTTCAAGTGTTTGAATATCTATGAATTATTATGCTGGAAAAGCATTTAAATAATTATAAATAAGGGTATAAATTAATTAAGTTGGTAAACATTTTGAAAAGATAAAACTAATTTGTGGAAGTTCTCTAGAAGAAATAGGTAAAGTTTGTTTTTAACGATTATAAATTTGACAATGGATTAAAGTTGCTAAAAAGAAACTCGTTTATATAGAAATAAAACAGTTTTCATATTAATTACGATATTGCCATGTTGTATTCATTCCAACATCAGTTATTTCGTAACTTACCAGAACCATTCCAACATCCCTTCTCCTTTTGTTTTGAAACCCATATCACAAGGCATTGATGCCGCAAGTCGTCAACTATGAAACCTATGCTTTACAGGTTTTAATGATGCATGTCATTATTTCTAGCAACCTTCAAGTAGCGTCGTAGTCACCGCAGTTATATGAAGCCGATATCAAATATTTCAACGTTTTGATTCCCCAAGTGATCATTTTCGATATC
The DNA here is from genome assembly GCA_030765085.1 of Allium cepa. NCBI lineage: Eukaryota > Viridiplantae > Streptophyta > Magnoliopsida > Asparagales > Amaryllidaceae > Allium > Allium cepa. The sequence continues at coordinate 176,093,067 of CM060932.1, forward strand.
AATTTTTTTATGGCATAATAGCCGAAGTACCAAATTTTCAACATCGCGTTTTTAAAGTATTGATGCCGTAAAAAATTGATTTTGACTTGAGTAATTGATGTCATAGCTTGTCAGCTCCGACATCACATGTTTTTCCTATTTTCGGCAACCAGGTTATGTGTCTTTGATTTTGTAACTCTTGTATGTCAAAACTATTGCTTTGTAGGCTGAGAAGCCTTGATACTATGCAAATCCAATAACAAGTTTCATAGGTCTGACAACCTATATACATACATTATACAACAAGCATGATTTCGACCCTTTAGCCTTAAGTTTTATAAATCATAGACTTTATTATAACTTTGATATTGAAAGGAGGCAACCGCCTATATCGGTTGTAATGATGCCGTATTTTACCAATTAAATAGCTTTATTTGATGACTTGATAGCCTAAAGTTTTAGAGGTGTGAAAACCTCTTATTAATTACGAAATTAATGCAAGCTATTTCAAGGATTGAAGATTAGAAAACCAGATAATGGGATTGGTATAGGATCGTGCTTTATACTTGATTTTGGTCCACAATTCTAGTGTGTGCGGCTTTGTTGAGGGTAAAGACTAAAAGTATGTTTTCGTGCAGAAGGGAATTTATAACTTAGATAGGTAATTGGTTGGCCTGTAAAACCATCAGGTTCATAGTGAGCCTAGCAAAACTATGACATAGACAGATAGTCGGGTTTACACTAAGAAGAATGTGTTCAGACATACAACCTAGTTTCCTCCTAACGGTAATTTGGAGACCTATTGTTATCACCACTAGATGAATTGTGATAGGATATCTTGGCTCAAGGATTAAATATTAAAAAACTAGATAATGGGACTGATGTAGGGTCACACCCTATGCTTCAACTGTTAGCCGCTTGTTGATATTGGTCCATGATTCTAGTGCGTAGGACTTTGTTGAGGGTAATGACTAAAAGTTGATTTACACATATAGAAGGAAATCTATAACTTAGATGGATAATTGGTTGGCCTGCAAAATCATTAGTTTCACAGTGAGCCTAGCAAAACTATGATCTAAACCGACAGTCAGGTTTATACTAAGAAGAGTGTGTTCGAACAGACGACCCAGTTTCCTCCTAGCAGTAATTTAGAAAATTTGATATATCTGGCAGATCCGACTCAACCACATAGGGTATTAGTAATCCTAGAAAAACTATGAAGTAGGAACTTATAGTCTACTGAATTAGACAGACTGGTCGGATTTACCCATGTGGTACTCATGCGTATGATTTTTTTATGTTTAACCAATTTGATTTCAAGGGCATAATTTTGACTGACATATTTTCTGAAGATACTAGTGAGGGGAAACCGATTTCGCCCAACAACGCAGTCTCACTAAATATCTAATTTTGAAATGGTATATTATCACTCATATCAGACGTTTTATTTGATCCAAAAAAAAATTCCCCTTTAGCTCATGGGGTGCTCATTTGAGTAGTTCGAGAGTAAGGTTTACAGGTTTTTAGGTTGACGAATAAAATTCCAAAGATGTGAAGGAGGCAAGTTAACTATGTTAAGGAGAATTTGTCCGCAATGTCATCGTTTCATTTTGTCTAAATGTATGTAATTGCAGAATATGTATCTGTCAAGTAGTGAACTCTGATTAACCAAGGGGCATCTACATATGTCACTTTTGGAGTGTTTTTTTCATAATTTTATTTTTTCTAAACCTAGGCAGCGTTTTAGATTATGTAATGAATGTGAAAATTATTAATGAAATGTGTTTTGAAATTTTCATATTTCTATGCTTCTGACGTTATTGATATGATTAACATGACTACATTTGTCATCGGAAATTAATGTTATGAATGACTGTAGCATCTGTAGCACTTATTTTCAGGTCTTAGAATGGAGGATGTTACATGATCCTTCAAAATTGTTATTTTATCTTGTTCAACAACAACAGCAGCAAAGCCATTTTTCCCAAACAAGTTAGGTCGGCTAGAGATGGAACCCAAAAATAAGTGACAAAAGTAATTTAAAGGTTATAATAATAACAATAGCAATAGCAATAGCAATAATAAAATAAAGTCAAATAAATAAATTAGTAATTATAGCGACTAAGTAAAAATAAAAATAAAGATAGAGATACAAATGTAAAATAATAATAATTATTATTAATAATAATAAATAAATAAATAAATGATGATAACAGTACAAATAGTAATAATGATGTGGATAGTAATATTGATCAAAGACCAAATGCTACGTCTTAGGCTCTTTTTCTTTAATCCTATAATCTAAAACTTAAAAAACTCATAGCTCATGGTTCTGATACGTGGATTGCTAACTTCCATGCACTCATATCCGTTACCAGTTCTTCGGATATATTCCAACCCTTCATGTCCCTTTGAACTACTTCCTCTCATGTCAGTTTTGGTCGAGCTCTACCTCTGTTTGAGCAAATGACACGGCCTATAATTCCAATGCGCACAGGTGCCTCGGGCGGTCTTCGTTGGAGATGTCCAAACCATATTAAGCGATGTTGAATTAGCTTCTCCTTAATTGGTGCTACTTCAAGTTTTCTACGTATATCATCATTTCTAATTCGGTCTCTTCTTGTATGACCACAACTCCACCGTAGCATACGCATCTTTGCTACGTTTATCTTCTGGACGTGTTGGTTTTTAGTAGACTAATATTCTGCACCATACAACATCGTAGGCCAAATTGCCGTTCTATAGAGCTTTCCTTTAAGTTTCTGTGGGACTTTCTTGTCATAGAGAATGTCATATGCCTGTCGCCACTTCATTCATCCCGCTCGAATTCTAAAATTAGCATCTTCATCAATCTCACCATTACCCTGCAACATTGATCCCAAATATCAAAAGGATTACTTCTTAGGAGCTATTTGTCTGGCCAGAATGACATCTGCATTCTCTTACCTGACACCGCTGAACTCGCACTTCATATACTCTGTTTTAGTGCGACTAAGCATAAATCCTTTAGATTCTAAAGTCTGTCTCCACAGCTCAAGTTGTCTATCAACCCTAATCCTACTATCATCATTTGGCACAACATCATCAGCAAATAACATACACCAAGGAAAGTCTCCTTATACACCCTTCATAACTTCATCCATCACTAGGGTAAAAATATAGTGGCTCAAAGCTGACCCTTGATGTAATTCTATGTTAATGGGAAAGTCACTTGTTACACCATGGCATGCTCTGACACTAGTCACAATATCATCGTACATATCCTTGATAAGGTAATATACTTTATTGGGGCTCTCTTCTTTTCCAGAGCCCACCACATCACCTTTTACGGTACGTTGTCATAAGCTTTCTCCAAATCGATAAAAACCATGTGTAAATCCTTCTTTTGCTCCTTAAACCTCTCCATTAGTTGTCTTATCAAGAAAATAGCCTCCGTGGTCGACCTCCCAGGCATGAAACCAAATTAGTTTTTTGAAACGCTTGTCATTCTTCTTAATCGATGTTCGGTGACTCTCTCCTAGAGCTTCATTGTATGACTCATAAGTTTAATTCCTCTATAGTTTGTGCAACTTTGAATATCTCCTTTATTATTAAAAATTGAAACTAAAATGCTTCTCCTCCACTCATTTGGCATCTTGTTTGATTTGAAAATATTACTGAACAACTTAGTCAGCCAAGTTATCCCCGCATCCCCAAGGCATCTCCACACCTCAATGGGGAATCCATTAGGCCTTAATGCATTGCCTACTTTCATCCGTTTTAGCGCCTCCTTTACCTTGGATTCTTGAATTCTACAAAAAAATGTCTACTGGTGTCATCAAAAGAGTCGTCTATCTCGATCGTGGTGCTATCACCTTCTTCATTAAATAGTTTGTTGGAGTAATCTCTCCATCTATTTTTTATCTCATCGTCCTTCACCAAAAGTCTATTATTAGCATCTTTGATGCATTTAACTTGATTGAAGTCTCATGTCTTCCTTTCATGTAGCTTAGCTATCTTATAGACATCTTTTTCACCCTCCTTCGTACTTAGCTTATGATACAAGTATTCATACGCCCGACCTCTTGCTTCACTCACCGCTCTCTTTGCATTCTTCTTTGCCACTTTGTACCTTTACATGTTGTCCTCGCTCCTATGATGATGCAAGCACTTGTAGCATTCCTTCTTCTCTTTGATAGCCTTTTGTACCTCACTGTTCCACCACCATGGATTTTTAGGTTCGCACCTATTTCCTTTCATTACCCCAAACACTTCGGTAGCCACTTTCCGAATGCACACTACCATCTCATCTCATATGTGGTTTGCTTCTCCTTCCAAATTCTATGCCCCTTCTCGCATCACTCTATCCTTAACACCCGTGAAGCTCTCCTTTGATATTTCACCATTTCGTTCGACTAATCTTGGCTCTTTTATCCTGTCGAACACGTATCCGGAGACGAAACTCCAATATCACAAGCTGATGTTGTGAGACGACACATTCTCCAGGTATGACTTTGCAATTTGCACAAGATTGCTTGTCATCTCTTCTAATATGGACAAAATCAATCTAGCTACAGTATTGACCACTACTAAAAGTAACTAAGTGTGACTGTCTCTTTCTAAAGAATGTATTAGCTCTCATGAGGTCATAAGCAATAGCGAAACTCAGTATTTTTTTCTCCTTCTTGGTTCCTATCGCCATATCCAAAACCACCATGCACTCTCTCAAACCCACCACTAGCCGAACCAACATGCCTGTTGAAATCTCCTCCTATGAAAAGTTTTTCGCTACTAGGCACATCTCAAACCATAATATCTAACTCTTCCCAGAAGTTTCTCTTGACAGCTTCATTTAGACCCACTTGTGGGGCATATGCACTAATGACGTTTAGAATCATATCGCACACTACCAGCTTGACTAGGATGATCATATCCCTTTGTCTCTTAATGTCGAAAACTCCGTTTCTAAGGTTCTTGTCAATTAAGATGCCTACCACGTTCTTGTTATGTTCTTTTCTTGTGTATCATAACTTGAAGCATGTATTCTCCACCTCCTTTGCTTTCTGCCCCGTCCATTTGGTCTCCTAAACGCATAAGATATTTACACATCTCATATTCATAGTACCAACTATCTCTCTTAGCTTTCCTGTTAAAGATCCTACATTATAACTACCTAACCGAATCCTACTATCATCGACTAGCTTCCTTGCCCCACGCACCCGTCGAGTAAAGTGCGAAGACCCTTGCTCACTTATCACTACATCGGGGCGTCGATGCAGCGCGTCACTAAGGGAGTGACGACCCAGCCCTTGCATATTTGTCACCATACCCAAGACTCGATATGGTACGCCACGAAGGGAGTGACGGCCCATCCCTTGCTCACTTTTCACCATACCTGAGCCTCGATATGGCGCGTCGCTAAGAGGGTTACGCCCCAACAAAATACAATTAGGTTTCATTTCCATAAGAGAGGCTATGGTTTTTATGTTGGCTCGCCAAGCCTATCACAACCCTCCTCCTTTATCCTGGTTTGGGACATGCTACACAGAAAACTACACAAGCGGAGTTTTTTATCTTGTTATAACAAAAAAATTTAAAATGGAACAAAATTCTGTAAAAATGATTCATTTTCTATTTAGATCGTCTGTACAAATTTTGTATAATTTGGAAACTTCCAGCTTGCTCAAAATTACAATTAAAATCTGTTGTTTAAATATTCTTTCGATGACTCATATTATCTTGTATTTTTAAATACAATATTTTTTTTCTTTTTTAAATGACATAAATTTTTTAATATATGATCTTCATAGTAACATTATCATATCTACATAAATATTTTTGCATTTTAAATCTTCTGGATACGTCAAAATTAAAGGGGTTTCTTAAAAGAAAAAGGGATGTGGAACCTTCCGCACACATAGACACACACACTAAATAAAAAATGCAACACACTTGCAAAAGCAAAATTCGGTAATTTTAATGCTTTGTTCATTGGAAGAGATCAAGATTGTCTTAAAAAGGGATCTTTAACATTTTCCAAAGAAACATGTATCTATAGTATGTCTCTAAATGCCCAAATAAAGTTCGAATTTAATATTAATTTTAAAATTAACACCTTAAATGAATATAATAGCATAAGTTTCAAGACAATTCAGAATCGAAAGTTCAAATTTAAGAGCCTACGATTCTCATAAATCAATGCACTCAATTTTTCATGAATTAGAAACTCAAAGTTTCACAAAATTATATCACATGATAGAACTTTATTACTATAACAAATTAAAAGGGTTAAAGCATGCCTCCAAATGAGAATGATGAATAAATGTTCAAAACTCTAAAAGAGATAGTTCTTACTTTAACCTTCATATTTATATTCTAATTTGCCAAATAAATGTAAGCTAATATTTGTCAACAAAATTTTGTAAATCAAATAATAATGAAGTTTATAATAAAATATTTACACAATCAAAAACTTGAATTGTAAATAATATTTAATAACCATAACTTTCAATAAACACTTGAAGTTCAATAAGTTTTTATGGGAAGCATTCAAAGAACCAAAATTTTCGTAGCTGAAAAAAACAATTTAATTACAGCAAGTACTTTTATTCAACTTGAAAAGAATACCTTTCGTATGTTTGGACCAAATTTGTGGGGGTTCAACATGAAGTAAAGATATCAAAATAGGAGGTTTAAACTACAAAATTTCTCATTCATGGAGCAAACTATTTTAGGAAAGAAAGAAAAATGATGTTTGTTATTTTTATTTTCCCAACCTTCAAAACAATTTACATTTTAAAGAAGGCCCACGCATGATGCAAAAGACCGAATGGTTTGTTAAATCTCAGTTTTTATTATAGAATTCTATGGGACAAATGGGGTAAGTGGTCCTCACTAAACTTAGGCAAAGTATAAACATGTGTGTAGAGGCCAATGTATATTTGAACCTTATGAATTAATTATATTACTAAGTATTAAGAACATGAAGGCATTATGATGAATAAATGCATTTAGGCGTAACTCATATCGACCACAATTAGGGTATGTTCTTTGTGATGCGAATGGGACATTTGAATAGAAAATTTGATCAGCATATTTGAGTTGGAAAGTTGGTTGAAAGAGGAATGTGTTTGGTAATGCGAACGTAGTACTTGAGCGAAGTATTTATGTGAGAATTTGAAATGTGATTTTAATTTAATTGATCTATAGTTACTTAATTATCTATTTATTTTGTAATATGTGTTTAGTTAAAATGAAAAAAAAAGTAAAAAATTGAAATATATTTAAAATTAGTTAAATTACCTTAAAAAAAACAACGATGCAAATCATAGAAAATACAACAGAACTACAAAACTTTGAAAACCCTTTTATTGCACTGTCTTGGTTTATCAGATAAGTCTTATACTCTTTTGCATGCTTTTTTTTTCGCAACCGCTGACAACAACCAACTTTTTGCTACTTTGTCGGTAAGAACATTAAATAAATCTCTATTATCGGGTTGCATAGCAATTATCAATGCTTCACCAATATCAAATTCACCTTCTTCTTTAATACGTTGAAGGCAAGCAACCATATTTGCGTAGTTTATAGGATTTCCTGCGATGTTTGTGTTGTTAACTATATTAGTATTGTTTGTATCCATGCGAGATTTTTTTTCATCTATCTCTCATACATTTAGTCAATGATCTCACACATCCTATCATCTGTTTCTCCATGACGTCTTCTCGCACTACTACGTAAACCAAAAGCTAAACCAATGTTTACAGTTTGTTGCAATGGAGGATTGGTTGGTGGATTCAAATTTGTCCACATTGGGTATCATCTAGCTGACTATAAAACCCATCAAAAGCCATGTTCTATCAAACTGGGTTTGTGTAGTGGAAGGAGTATGTTATTGTGATAATTATTGTTAACAGCAGGTATATAAGATGTTTGCCCAGTTGCCTTTGTCACTTTAAATAATTATTGCATCAACTCCAAATTATCAGTTAGTCCTCTTGTATATTTCAAAACAATTTGTCCAATTTCTACATGTAAAACAAAAAAATTAATAAAACATAAAAAAATTAGAAGGCATATATAAAATATCTTTACACGATCAGTCCAGCATTAATCACCGTTGAAATAGTTTGTCTTTGAATATCCCAACTAGCACTAGTTTTATCGCACAAACTTTCTCATTTAACTCATTCTCTTCTAAAACTGTCATATTTATGTTGGACTTTGACTTCGTCTATCGGTCCACTATATGAAATATTATCGATAGTTCGGTTGAACTTTTTCGCTATAGCTTTATGCACTCCTTTTTTTTACTACCACGGACAACATACGCTTACAGTACATTTCAACAGAATTTGAGTAGCGTCGGACGTCCAGTTGTGTGGATTTTTTCTGGTTGACATTTTGAAAATTCAAAATTACAAAAGAATGTAGAAAATTCTAAAAATAATATTATCGTAGACACGAAAAATATACATGGAAATATAAAAATATATCTGAATAGCTATTTGGACTAACAGATATTTTTTTTTAATTAGTTGGATGAAGGTGTAATAGAAGGTGTGGAGCTGGGGAGAAAGGTGATGAAAGTGTAATAGAAGGAGGGAAGGAGGAGTCATCGGGGAGTTGAAATTGGTCTATGCGTCTGATGGATCAAACACCGATGTTTCAACTCTAACTAAATTCTCCAACAAGCTTTTTTTTAGGAATGACTGTTACCGCGTTCGACGTCTCGGACGCATCACCAATGGTAGCTAGAAATAAAAGGATGTGTATGGTACCTTAGCAAATCATTTTATGACATATGACATGACTAGGAATTGTATAAAATAAGTATTACCTTAGTAAATTATTTTATGGCATATAACATGACTAGGAATTGAATAAAATTAGTACATCTACGAATGGAGTAGATACACTTCAATTTAGAAGTTATGATAGAGAACGTTGCTCCTTCTGTCAGGCTAACATTTTTGATGTGAAGCTAATCAATATTAATTTATTATGAAATGACTATATCTCCTAATCAAATCCAACTAACATCGTCCTAATATTCATCTATGAGGATAATAACAAATTTATTAAGCTAAAAACTTGTCCTAAAGTAAAACTTTATGCATTTTTTGAGCACAAGGACAACACTTTATTTTATGATCATAAGGAAAATGTTTTCTATTAAAACATAGGGAAAGGTTATAAACTATTGTTTGGACTAAGGTTGACCGGTGGAGAGTGGAAAGGGTAGAGCGACAACTAGAAATTGAACGACGATCAGGTTTGAAAGACGGCTAAGGTTGCACGGCGGCTACGATTAGCAATTGGTATCGTTAGTGGAGAAGCGGGTCGGGTGGCTAGGGTTTTAAATGGTGAAGCAAGATTTGAAGACGGCGGCTCGGTTGTTGATGACTAGGATTGGTGTAGACTAACTCTGGTGATTGCGATGCTAGGGAGATGCGATATGTAAGTAGGAATGCCAATTGAGGGTAGAGGAGCACCTTGAAATTAGGAAAGAAGACAGCAGTGGAAAATGCTACTATCAAGTAGCATTTAAAGTTCATGAGTGATACTTTGTTCAAACATATCACTCCTTTTGATGTCTCGGGGTCTCGAATCTACGACCTTTTAAACCTCTATTTAAAGCATCATATCCTAACCATTTGACCTAGAGTTCCTTGACCATTTAAAGTTCTTTGTATTAAATAATTAAGTTTGTGTATATATATATATATATATCTTGTTATAATAATGTTTTATGGTGGCATTTTATGTATTTTACTAATATTTCATGTATTATAGTATAGTTTTTAGGTGAAGTTTATATGTCTTAGCTCACAATGCTATCTATTGTAGCATTTTATGATTTGTACTAACATTTTATTTTCTAGTAATATTCTATAAAGTGTAATAGTACTGTTAGTTAAAGCATGTTTATCTTATATTTTGCAATAGCATTTTAGAATTATATAATATTTTTAAAGGAATTAAATGTATACATTAACTCGTAAAGAGAACTTTTTAAATGAACTTTTAATATGATCCTATTTTGAGTAGCATTTTATGAATTTTGTAAAAATGATATCATTTTTACTTTATTTTTTGAAGTTCTATACTGTTATTTTCATATATGTTATAATGTTATTGCACCATAACATTTTGTATCTACTAAATTAAAAAAAGAACATATCATCCTTATTTTAATTCTAGCTTTGCAGCAGCATTTCATGTCTAAATGCTACTGTATAGTAGCATTTTGCATTTATTGAATTTTTACAGAAATATAGCATTGATTTGTATTCTACCTTTTAGTGGCATTTAATGTTTAAGTGCTACTATATAGTAGCATTTTATACTTAATAATAAAACAAAATCAAAATATAACTTTTTTATTCCATTTTATTATAGCATTTTATGCTTGAATGTAAAGTCATAACACTTGCTATAACGTGTTATAGCTCAAAATTATTCATAAGGCAAGGCGTGCGCTAGTTAACCTATAATAGCACATATGTGATCTAGTGCAAAATAGCAAATAACACAAAATAGCGCTATTTTGTTTATTTATTTATTTTAGGTACGTATATTGGAGAAAAAAGCTAAAATAAAATTGAATAACACAAACTAGGACAAGGGTACACTAACCAATCATATATCTTCAGTAACAAATCGAAACTGTTTATCGAAGAATTACCATTATTTCTTCAAATAAAATTAATCTTAGTGTTTGGTAGGCGCATCATACTAAAAACGTCTACGTTGGAATAGTTAATATTTTTGTTTTGATCTAGCTATATTAACGAGTGCGAAACCGTGCTACGCATACGGGTTGTCAAAATAAATTTAATCGAAATTAATGAATGAAAATATGCTAAAAATAGTTTTTTAAAGCGAATCACCAATTCTAGTAATATTAAACATTGAGCAATAATATTTTTTACCGTATGTATTCATGGAATAAAAGCTTAAAAAAGCGATGCACATCCTAAAACTCGTCAACGGATTAACTTGAAAAGTGTGTGTATATAGTGGTAATATTGTAAATTTTATAAACAGATCAGCCTTAAAAGCGCTTATAGACTTGTGTTTGTATGTATATGTATCGTTTATATTTATTTGATAATCTGTCTTGATAATTATTTTAAAAATAGTCATTACTCAACATCATAATCTAAAAGACATCAATATTCAGAATAAGAATTACATACTATTTATTTATAAAAAATACACCGAGACATCTAACTTATGTTAACGTAGAATATTATAGATCTTTCGTCCTTCTTGAAATGATATGTATACTGTTTGATCACCTAATTACTCGTACCAATCTAATATGCAACAAACCAAATTAAACTTCCAAGTACAAATTTCCCCTACGTGCACTGTGAAATACAACCTGTATTCATTACCGTCGGATAATTGTGAAATATTACACTGCAAGTAGAAGCAAAAGAAACATCGTCTTGTTACCTTAGTGGATGTAGACATTGAACAGTGATAAAAATAGGTCACTAAACTTCAGATAACATTGGTCCATGATGTAATTGATCAAAAGTTTAGAGGCATACATCAATCAAATGAAGATCTGCGATTGAAAGAAATGGTGATCTTGCAAATAAACACACCGATAGGAAACAATTGCAAGATAAACTATCGGGCAGCAAGCAACTAAGGGGAAAAATTGACAAGCACCTTTGTCCAAGTGGTTAATTGATTCGGCTTTGGTGCATAAGACAAGACTGAAATAAAACCTTTTGTTCCTTAATATGATAATGAGTATGTATTATTGATATCTGATATAATATGCACAAACGGATGTTCGCAATTATTAAGGTTTATGTTTTAAGAAATAGTAACATAGAAATGGCGAATTGAGACAATCAGTTCTTGTAAGGTAAAATTTTCTTCTGAAATAAAAGCAAAACATGTCGTTAGGGTAACATTATTGGATGCTAAAGTAATTTAGTTCCCGTATCTGCAATAGAGAAGATTACACATAGTTAGTGGAACTGTCTATAAATATAATGATGAAAACGATGTAATCATCAAATTTCTATAACAGATTTAGATGTAGCCAGTTCTTGGTTTTTTGAAATGTAATGAAACAGTTATATCTGACTAAATATATAAAATAAGACATCAGGTTAGTATCATGTAACTATAACTTTGAAGTATCGTTAGTTCATATTTATTCAAGTCAATATACCTACAGTTGTATGTTCGAGTTGGATTATGTTATTCACTTTTAAATGGTCTAGAATATTGGTCAGGGAACCTTCTGAAAAACATGTCATTTGCTCACTTTGTGCAATGATAAGCAGATGGCAAAATTGATTCTTTTTACATATAAATTCAAGTCGATACATAGTAGCTTGATAACTGGGTAGCTGTAAGTGTAATTAAGTATGTATACTACTGGCATTTGAAGTGATGATGTTATGCAGCGGAAATAATACGATTGACGACGAAATGAAGATTTTGTGTCAAACTAATCGATGAAACGATTATTTGAAGCAAAATAAATCGATGGATTGAAAATACTCAAATGCCCAAATTCATTGATCTCGAAAGATATCGAATTCTAGCTATTTTCGACACGTTGATCACGCACGATACCGTGAGAGAAGATCTACAATTCTTCGAACGTTGATCAAGCGCACTTGATTCCGTGAATTGTTTTCAACAATCGTTGATTCGAGCGCACTCGAATGCCGAAGGTGGAGATAGGAGATAACACTCAACTACCAATTTCAAAGAGACACAAAGCACTCAAACACAAAGTTTCATTCCAAAAATTCCCCCTTTGCAAATGACACGACTCGCCTATTTATAGACGTACAACAGAAACCATACACGACCCAACTTAGGTCGTTTTCGACCTAACACAACATGCCGACTTAATCCACAACGACCTACGAGTTAACAGAAAACATCACTCGACCTTACAACAAGCGACTTAACATATGTACAACACAAGGTATCAAATACAACACATAAAGAGCACACGACATAACAACACAACACATAACGACCTAAACAACGCAACTTAAGACTTCAAAGCGGCTTAAAAATCCACTTCTTCATTCTGGGTTGCGAGTTAGGTCGTTCGCGACCTACTCTTGAGCGACCTAAGCCTTCGCGACCTAAGGGATAAGTGGTTTGCGCAGCATCACTTGGTCGTTCGCGACCTTCGTTAGGTCGCTGGTCACCATACAATTGCAATATTAGGTCGTTCGCGACATTAATTAGCTCGTCGGCCACCATAAGATTGCAAACCTGATGCATTGCATCATCCTTTCCCCGTCTTTTCACCCCTCTAACTCGTTCATACGATTAGCTGAGTCGTTAACTTGTTTCAGCTTCAAATCTTGAATTGGAATGTCAGGCTGGGCTGCATCATCCTTCCCTGGTTGGGAAAAATTCATCCTCGAATTTAAAAGTCCTTCCACATTGGTCAGTTCATCTCCATAATAAGGTATAAGATGTTTAATATTAAACACGTCAGAAGTGTACACATCCTCCGGCAGCTTCAACCTATAAGCCTTTTCATTGATCTGTTTCACAATCTTTACAGGACCAATTTTTCGAGCTTTAAGTTTATTGTATGCTCCCACTGGATAACGATCCTTCGTTAGTACAGCATACACTAAATATCCTTCATTAAATTCATCACTTCTTCGCTTCAGATCCGCTGATCTTTTATACTTCTCATTCGTCTTCTCCAATCGTTCCTGAACGATTCTATGGCATTCTGTCAACTCATCAACGAAATCAGCTGCCCGCTTAACTGTCCCCTTCGGTTGTGGTACTATCGTTAAATCCAACGGCCCCTTTGGTAAGCTTGAATATACAATCTGAAATGGACTGAAACTCGTACTACGGTTGATAGCATGATTATGAGCAAACTCTGCTTGACATAACTTCACATCCCAGCTCTTCAGATTATCCTTCACGAGACACCGCAATAAATTTCCCAGCGATCTGTTCACAACCTCGGTTTGTCCATCCAACTGCGGATGATAAGCACTACTAAAATTCAGCTTTTTCCCACCATCTTCCACAAACTTAGTCAAAAATGACTCAAATATCTGGTATCCCTGTCTGAAACTATAGACTTTGGTAAACCATGCAAGCGATAGATCTCTCTAAAGAACAACTGTGCCACATGAACTGCATCTGCCGTCTTCTTACAAACAACAAAATATACCATCTTCGAGAAACGGTCCACCACAACATATATAGAGTCATTTCCTCGTTGAGTCATCGGCAAACCCAACACGAAATCCATGCTTATATCTACCCACGGTTTTGTAGGAACAGGTAAAGGTATATACAATTCCGCATTTGTAGCTGTCCCTTTCGAAACTTGACAAACATGACATCTACACACAAACTTTTCAACTTCCCGCCTCATCGAGGGCTAGTAGTAAGACTGAGAAATCAACTGCAATTAGCGATCCCGTCCAACATGTCCTTCTTCATGCAACTCTTTTACAATTTTCATTCTCAAGCTGCAATCCGGTACGCACAATCGATTCCCCTTGAATAAGAATCCATCTACCAACACAAACTCATCAGTACTCCTATCCTTGACTTTCTCAACAATCTTCGTAAAGTAAAGATCTTCTTCAAACAACTCTAGTAATAGTTCAAATCCTGTCATTTCAACCTTCATCGTTGTCAACAAATGAATCCTCCTGCTCAAGGCATCAGCTACACGATTCGTCACCCCTGATTTGTGTTTTACAACAAAAGTGAACTGCTGTAGATACGCGACCCATAAAGCGTGTCTGGCTGAAATTTTGTCCTGCCCTTGCAAATGTTTCAAAGCTTCGTGATCCGTATAAAGAAAAAACTCCTTCTGAAACAGATAATGTCTCCAGTGCTTCACAGCTTGAATAATCGCGTAAAATTCCACGTCATAGGTGCTATATCTCAGCTTGGCTCCAGAAAATTTCTCACTGAAATAAGCAACTGGTCTTCCCTTCTGACTCAATACTCCACCAATCCCAACCTTCGAAGCATCAGTATGTAACTCAAACAACAACTGAAAATCCGGCAATACTAGAATTGGTGTTGATGTCAAAAGTGTCTTAATCTTCTCAAAAGCAACCCCTGCTTCCTCTGACCACTCAAACTTCTTTCCTTTCATGCAATCGGTTACAGGTGCCAATACACTGCTAAAATATGGAATGAATCTTCGGTAAAAAGATACCAACCCATGAAAGCTCCTCACTTCAGTAATTGTCTTGGGTCGTGGCCAACTCCTGACAGCTTCCACTTTGCTTTCATCCACTTGAATACCTTCCTTCGACAGAACATATCCCAGAAACAAAATACTGGACGTCATGAACACACACTTCTTCGTTGCAGCATAAAATTGTTCCTGTCGTAGAATAAACAATACTTCTCGCAAATGCTGGATATGCTCTTCCATATTCCCACTATAGATCAAAATATCGTCAAAGTAAACTACTACAAACTTCCCAATGAATGGTCTGAAAATCTGGTTCATCACTCTCATAAAAGTACTAGGAGCATTTGACAAGCCAAACGGCATAACCAGCCATTCGTATAGACCCTCCCTAGTTTTAAAAGTAGTCTTTCACTCATCACCCGGTCTAATATGAATCTGATGGTATCCACTCTTCAAGTCAATCTTTGAGAACACAACAACCCCACTCAACTGATCAATCAAATCATCGAACTTCGGCATAGGAAACCTATATCTCACAGTAATCTTGTTTAGAGCCCGACTGTCCGTACACATCCTCCAAGTCCCATCCTTCTTGGGTACCAATAAGGCTGGCACTGCACAAGGACTCATGCTCTCCTAGACACGCCCTTGTTCTAACAACTCCTCCACCTGCCTTCTCAGTTCCTCATGCTCCTTAGGATTCATCCTGTAGTGTGTTCTATGCGGCAATACGGCTCCTCGAACAAGATCTATTTGATGTTGTATGTCCCGCAATGGTGGTAACTCCTTTGGCATCTCTTATGTAAATACATCTTCAAACTCTTCCAACACCGGCTTTACTTCTTCAGGAATTTCAACAGATTCAGTAGCTTCATGTCCAATCAACAAGAACACCTCTGGACTCTCCTCTACTTCTACAACAAACTTCTTCAAAGTCAACAAAGTCTTCAGTTCCTCAATCTCTTCTGACTTGCTCTCTCCTTGCTGTCTCTTCTTCGGAACTAAAATGATCTTAACAGCTTCAAACATAAAGCTGTAGCTATTGGTTCGACCATCATGCTGCACTGCTCGGTCATACTGCCATGGTCTTCCCAAAAGTAAGTGACAAACATCCATCTCCACAACATCACACCAGATCTCGTCTTTATACTTCTTCCCAATAGAAAATGGAACATGAACTCGCCTGTCCACCATCACCTCTCTTCCTTTCCTTAACCACGCTAACTTGTATGGATTTGGATGCTTCTCCGTCTTCAACTTCAACTTTCTCACAGCTTCGGTAGAAATGATATTGTCACAACTTCCCGCGTCAATCACAAATTTACAAACCTTCCCCGGTATAGTGCATGTCGACTGAAAGATGTTACGCCTCAGCCAACTAGCCTCATCCTCTTCCTTCGGTGTTAAACTAGACCTCCTCATCATTAGATTACATCCTTCATCTCCCGATGCGATATCCTGTTCATCCTCCTCAACTAGACTAGAATAACCTTCACCAACATCCTCACCTTCCACTTCAGCAATCATAGCTCGCCTCTTCGGTTTCGAACATTCATTGCTCTTATGGCCAAATTCTTGACAATTAAAGCACTTGATACTATTGTTGACCTTGGTTTTTGCTACCTCATTGACAACCGGTTTAGTAACAGCCTTTGTAACAGTAGAATTGCTACTAGCTCCCTTCACTTGATTGTTGGAATTTGTAAACACACCACCTCCTCGTCTTCCTTGCTTCTCCCAAGCCAACGCTTTCTGGTGCGCTTCAACCACAGATCTAAGGTCAAACATATTTACCATGTCCTGGATCTGGATCCTCGAACCCCCAACAAATCTAGCGGTCAACTGTTCTTCCGTCTCCATGATGTCATTTCGAGCAATCAGTTGATAAAACTCATCAGCATAATCATTAATAGTCTTTATCCCCTGCCTCAGGTTCTGCAAACGTTGGTACATTAGAGATTGATAATTGTAAGGTAAGAAAGTAGCTTTTATTAACTTCTTCATCTTCACCCATGTAATAATCTTTGACTTCCCCATTCTCTTCCGTGTAAGTTTAGTCTGTTGCCACCACGCCATAGCTCTCCCTCTCAATCTTGTAGTAACCGACTTCACTCTACGATTCTAGGGAACTTCTTTGAAGTCAAAAATTTCCTCAACATTTGAAACCCAATCCAAAAATTCCTCCGCAACAATACCACCCTTGAATTCCGGAATTTCCATTTTCATTCCCGATTCCCATCTACGGTCATTTTCATATTCTCTAGCTCGACTCCACACGTGACCTCGATCTCGGTAATGAACACTTCCTCTATCATCATCAAACTCCTCATCGAAATCTGACGCATAATGTTGTCGATCATGACCACCAACATCTCTAACACCTCCATTTCTTCGATCTACATACCTCTGATCACGATAATCCACATCTCTCCGATTTCGTTCACCAACATTCCTTTCACGAGCGTCAACATTCCTACGATCATGATCTTCTCTTCTCTCCTGATCTGACTATGGTGAAACTCTATTTCCCCATGACTCGATTCAGGTGAAACCCTTCTTCTACTTTGATTCATTTCAAGCATCATTCTCTCTAATCGACCAATTCCCTCATTCAACTTCTCATTGAAACTCTTGTTGATTCGTTGCTCCATTTCATCGGCCTCTTCTCTTCCATACAAAGCATTAATATTGCGATGAAGTTGAGCTCGTCTCGGTGGCATGATTGAACTCAAACAAATTCAAAAAAATTCAAACACTTTCTGAACTTTGACCCAAAATGATATGGATCGAAACTCCCAACTTGTTGCGACTTCACGATGAACACGAAGAACATCAAACTTCTCAACAATTGCAAATCCGATCTCCAAACTTCAAATGACGCAAACTCCTTGCGATCAAGCTCTGATACCAAACTGACTTTCGGCCTTGATCTACACAAGTGATACACGCCTCCACTTATAGCTCAGATCTACCTTCTCTACTTGCTCTCGGCTTGAAAAAATCCCCCATAAACTTGAACAAGCTCGGCTCTACTCTTCAAACTCTTCTCTTTGGCTCCAAGGACTCGGCTTAGCTATGATTGGCTAAGTCTAGCTCTGAGACCAAAACTGATGCAGCGGAAATAATACGATTGACGACGAAATGAAGATTTCGTGTCAAACTAATTGATGAAACGATTAGTTGAAGCAAAATAAATCGATGGATTGAAAATACCCAAATGCCCAAATTCGTTGATCTCGAAAGATACCGAATTCTAGTTATCTTCGATACGTTGATCGCGCACGATACCGTAAGAGAAGATCTACAATCCTTCGAACGTTGATCAAGCGCACTTGATTTCGTGAATTGGCTTCAACAATCGTTGATTCGAGCGCACTCGAATGCCGAAGGTGGAGATAGGAGATAACACTCAACTACCAATTTCAAAGAGGTACAAAGCACTCAAACACAAAGTTTCATTCCAAAACCCCCCCTTTACAAATGACACGACTCGCCTATTCATAGACGTACAACAGAAACCATACACGACCCAACTTAGGTCGTTTTCGACCTAACACAACATGCCGACCTAATCCACAACGACCTACGAGTTAGAAGAAAACATCACTCGACCTTACAACAAGCGACTTAACATATGTACAACACAAGGTATCAAATACAACACATAAAGAGCACACGACATAACAACACAACACATAACGACCAAAACAACGCGACTTAAGACTTCAAAGCGGCTTGAAAATCCACTGCTTCATTCTGGGTTGCGAGTTAGGTCGTTTGCGACCTACTCTTGAGCGACCTAAGCCCTTGCGACCTAAGGGATAAGTGGTTTGTGCAGCATCACTAGGTCGTTCGCGACCTTCGTTAGGTCGCTGGTCACCATACAATTGCAACATTAGGTCGTTCGCGACATTAATTAGCTCGCCGGCCACCATAGGATTGCAAACCTGATGCGTTGCATCATCCTTTCCCCGCCTTTTCACCCTTTAACTCGTTTATACGACTTAGCTGAGTCGTTAACTTGTTTCACCTTCAAATCTTGAATTGGAATATCAGGCTGGGCGGCATCATGATGTTTAAGCATTATTTTGACAATTGGAAATCTTTATATAGAAGCTATTTATGGGGGAAACGAGTATCCATAGAACAAATCGTGCAACAAATTAAACCATCTAATTGCATGGAGCAATGTAGTATCGATCATCGTAGATGTGTCAGTATGAATTGTGTACAATCATTTATAGGAAATTTAATGCTATTGTTGGAATTTAATAAACAAACCTTAGATAATAATAAAAGAAAGAAAATCGCTTAGAACGGTATGTTTGAGTTTAAAATATACTGTCACATGTCACTGATACTACATCGCAGAAGGTTACTAATGTTGGTAATTAGTCAAAGGCTAAATATTGATGATGTTAAAATACCAATAATAAATCTGTTCATAAGATACTGTAAATTCGGCACAATTGGAGGTAACGACTTTGGTGTAAATAATATTAAATGCTCAGTTATATTTGTAGCAAAGCCATAAATTTAAGGATAAAAAAATGAGTTGAAAATTGATTTACGCGTACATAAATTCATTTTAACATAATTATTTAAACATATAGGTTGCTGGGTTCATTGTGAAATTAATATTCAATAATGTGAATCCAGAGACCGTGCAAAAAGAATTAATCTAAAGATAATCAATTATAATACATAATTTATTTACGATTTGTGCAGGTTTAAATTGTCGCTTTATTTTGTAACCATTTAGGAATGTGCAAGCAAACTTGTATTTTATGGCATTTTACTATACCGAGAAATTCTCCACATTATCAACAATGTAGCTAAAAGGTATCTACCCTTCTTGCAAATTAGTAGTAGTAGGAAAAAGTAAAGTCACATAGAAGGTACGAATAAAATGGTTGAAGTCCATATGCAGTTTTAATACCGGAATTGAACTCGGTTTGAGTTGTATTTGGAGGCCATATAAGCTAAACTTAACCCCATTAAATTTGTGTAAAAATTGATGAAATATGTGTACCTTTTTGTTGTTCCCATTTCAAAATTGAATTTGCACGATTCAAAAACCCTTGCAAATGTCACGGTATCAACTGTAACAATTGACGAAGAGCTGTTAATCCCAACTTCAACTTGCGTGATTATTTGTTAAATAGTACAGTTAGTAATATGTGGTAATGTAATAAAGGTGTAGTTATTGGCATAAATGCTATGTTTTTGGATGTCCAAACCCCTTCATTGAACTTTTCAGTTGTTATGCACTCTATCCTTTGTGAAAGCATCATCTTTTCATATTCTAAATCCCAAAATCTGTGTGTTATTGTTAAGCGAAGCTAGTCCAGTTTAATGGAGATAGATAAATATGGTTGGTAAAATAAAACATTTGTAGAATTATACCTTTTGATAATATATTTTTCCTATTTAGTTTTTGGAAGGCATGCAATGTTTTGGATAAGGGTAATGTCTGTTGTTCTACCAATGAAGCAGGCTGAAAAGGAAATTTAAGTGCTGATGTAGATGGAAGAAATGTGTGCCGTAGCGGGAGGAAATGTACCTAGTTTTTTGTGAAGAACAAAATACATTCACCTTATAAGAAACCATTTGATGTTGATTCCTTTTGCCCTTAAGACTTTCAACACTCTCGAGTAGAAGCTCGTCTACCTATGATGGTGAGATAAGTTTGATGTTTAGTTGAAGATATAGGGTAGCAGTGTGTGTATAGAAGTTGGAAAGTAGTTTTATATCACGATCCAAATTTCAGCGTTCGAAAATCGACACCCGTACTTCACTTGTACTCGAATGTTGCAGATTCAACCGTTGAAATCCGACTCGTGCCGGAGCTTATAACACATTAAGTATGACAACACAGGGGAAGAAAATAATGAATAATATCCTTGATATACAAAAGTTTGATACAATATGATACAAATGAATATCAATACAAATATTAGAGATAGATAAAAGCGGAAGATACAACAGTAGCAGCGGAAAAATAATGTAAACTTAAACTCCAAAGAAGGAACTCTAATATCAGCAATCTCCATCTCCAAAGCACCAATCCATAAATAGCTCGAACTCCGGCCAATCACATTGGACTTATGCAAGGTCATCCACCTTGAGCAAATGCGATCCCCGAATCCAAAGGCTGAATGCTATCGAATCTGCTCCTACTATTCGATTATCTGAAAAACCCAACTCTAGACTGCCCATGTGGAAAAATTGTGGGCACTCGGAGTTTAGAAAGGAAACAATAAACTTCAGGTCAGTCATGTAACTGGTATAAGCAAACAAAAACAGTTTATCTTGGAATAAAATAATCAACAAGAAATAGAAGGAAATCCGCAATGCTTTTTGAAAAATGCAACTACCATAAGGCCTCCCACCTCACACACAATGAAAATGCAGAATTGGAGAAGATTTCTCCTTATGATAGTCAAACATGCTTGATATGCAAAATCCTTTTGATATTATTATTAGTGCATGGTGCAGAAAACCTTTCGAAAGTATAATATTAATCTTAGCTAACATACAACCATTATTGTATGCTTACTATAGCTACCATCTAAACAGTGGTGACCACCATAAGTAAATGGCAGGTTATACAACTAAAACCGTATAAGGCGCATATTGGATGATTGTATTTCCAATTGGTCAGGCAAAGGAACTTCCTATACAAAATGAAACGCCTCTGGAGGGACGTCCCCGAGAACCTAACCGGATCACTGCCACACAAGACATGGTTACCTCTGTAACTAGGTAACTACTAACACGAGTATGCCACCCTCGGTCGTTACCAACCTTTATCCGAGGCGCCTATCAACCAACAATCAAAAGCAATAAGTTTTGCAGCAACCACAAAGTTAAGTATCTGGGCTCCGTACCATGGTACCACTTATAATCCAGAAGGAAATGGACATACCCTCAAGGGATTCTACCCCCAAATAACCTTGCTGCAACGATTCCTATTTCGACCATTACCGGGTTCTGAGGCTCGACGAAGTCTCGTCCACAAAGCTACACTTTTCACAAAGTCATGCTTCGATCAACAAATGATCTGCAATACTTCGTATGCCACATTACCAAATTGGACATGTATCACTAATAACCATCAACTACATAACCTCTGAGTTCATACGTCTAAGAGAAGGGTGTTAAGCTAAGAGAATAAATTCTTCGCCACCAACAGAAATGTATTTGATAGAAACCAGACGCAACGACTCAGAATTCCTGTCATTTGAAATTCGTATATTTAATTGATTTTAAATATTAACAAGTAAAATTTGTAAGTCGAATAAATTTTATTTCGAATATCTAGATTTAATTGGATAATTAAATCGATAATTTAATATTTGAAATTACAGAAATAATTGTAAATTGGGTTTAATGTGACTAAAATTGATTTGTAAAGTTGTATTAAATCATATTGGAGTTAGAATGATGTTATAGAACTTTTAAAATTGAATTAAAAGTTAATTTGTGGAAATTGAATATTTTAATATTTAATTGACGAGTAAAAATAGTCATTTTTCAAATAGTCTCGGATTTCGACGAAACCAGTTTCATTGGATCCGTAATGTTAAATTATTGTAAGATTTCAAATTTCGTATCAATTGGATTTACAGTTTGTCCGAGGCAAACTAAAACGCATAGAAATCGGATTAAGTGAATTTTAAATTTAAAATAGTCGATTTGAAAACCTAGCTTTCAAATACTTTCGAATTGGCTCCCGATATATATTCCATTGCGTTTGGAATAGGGATAAAACATTATAAACGCCAGGCGGCATGCTTCGATTGGAGTTCGAAAATTTTCGGAATGAATAGTGTTTTGGCAATTTTCTATATAAGGACCTCACATTTTCCTTTTTGCTCAAACCTTAGGGCTAGAATCCTAGCCGCCACTTTGATATTAATGGCCAGAAACTTTTGATTCTTCCCACCCTCCGATATCCTAATCCATCAACAATCAACTAAAATTGTCAACTACAACATTGCAGATCATATCGAGATCTAGCGTTTCAACGGTTGTGATCGAGTTTTGTGCCATGGGTCGACGGCAAATGGCCCGCGTTCTTCACGCTTTTGGGCATGTTTTTCGTGGCCAAGATAGCACCGAGTTCAACGGCGTTGGGGGTGGAGGCGTATGGCGTGGAGGCGCACGCAATGGCGTTGCTCGATCAACTTCCGGTCGCGATTGGGAGGCACGGCCATCGATTTTTTTTGCGTGAGCTATGGGTTTTAAACGTTCGGCCTTGAACGATGGAAGAAAAGGAAGGAGCGGCCCAGATCTAGAGATTAAAAAACGAGCGGCCGAGATAAAATAAGGTTGAAAATAAGAAATAAAATTATAAATTATATAATATAAATTCGTTCAAACTTTAAAACACTATAACTTTTTGATACGAGGTCCGTTTTAGACTAAACGACTTGTGTTGGAATCGTATGGACGAATACTACGTGATGGAGATGGATTGGGATTGATTGGAGCTACTGTGAATTTGGGATAAAATTAAACGCGCGTTTAATTTTATTCGGAATAAAACGCTGAAATCGCTATTGGAAGCAAGGTGAGAACTTCTCACTCAATCGAATTGGTTTCGATTTAAATTTTAAATAGTTAAATTTAAAATTGTTTGATTGTGTGATTGAATGATGGTTGCTATTTGTTGTATTGAAATAGACCATATACGCCGCATATTAAGCGGAGGTTATTTTATTAAACACATATATTGCGATATTCCACCTTGAAGTGGAATTGGTATTATATATGTACTTGGAGTTGATTTCCCACATTATATAGCGGATGAGACCCTATTGCGCTGCATAATTGCGGATAATATTTTATATAAACCCATGTACCGCGATATCCCATCATGAAACGAGATTGGCATTGTGCTAACATCTATGAATGCAGGGAAACAGATTGGAGGGATCCAACTGGATTCCTCAAATAATTGAAGTTGTTTCAATGTTGTGTGTTGATTATTTATAATCTCTGTGTGATTATCTTTGTGATTGAAATCGTTGAAGGCTAAAATTTAGCCGAATATAATTTTGGTATCGTTGGATACCGGAAATAAATAAAAATTTTGATTTTTGAAAAATTCAAGTTGAAAGTTTATATTAAAATTTATTTTTGAGAATTGGATAAATTTAAAAGAAGGAATTCTAAAATAATAAAGTTTTATCTTTAATCTTATTGAATAAAATTTCAAAATATGGGAAAAGCTTTAATATATGGAATTCGGGTAATATTATTCAAAGGTTGAAGAATTTATTCAAAATACGGATTTTAAAGAGTTTGAAAAATAAAATAATTTTTTTCTTTAAAAGGAATTTATTTTTAAAAGGAAATAAAATTTTAAACCCATTTGGGAATTGATTTTTGGTGATTGAATTTAAATCTTTTGTAAATCCATTTGGAAATTTATTAGGTGTTTTGAAAAGAATTTGGAATCAATTTGAAAATTAATTTGGGGTTTAGTGGAAATGATTTCAATTTGAGATTAGAATGAAATTCACTTGGTGTTTAATTTCTTAGAAAATCAATATGGAATTTGATTTGGTTGTTTTTGAAATCGATTGAAAATTTTAATTGTTATTGAAAGTGAATATTTGAAATCGATTTGAAAATCGTATATCGGTGGATATTTGAAAATTTAAATTCACCATGGAATTTATAAAGGAAAGGGAAATTTGTTTAAAAATAAACATTGATTTATTTTTGAAGTGGGGAAATTTAAATTCACCATGGAATTTATAAAGGAAAGGGAAATTGTTTAAAAATAAACATTGATTTATTTTTGAAGTGTGGAAATAAATTTACGGATTTGGAACGTAAATTTAAAGTAAATCGGTAAGAATTTATTTAATTGGTTTAAATGAACCATTTTGAAATGAAAGTGTATTCTCCCTGGAAAGCCGAATAAAATTTCTGAATAACTTTGAAAAATATATACATATATATGTATATAATTCTAGAATTGGTTTTGAAAAGGATACTTTGGAGAAATTAACTTCTTAAATTGTTTTAAATCCTTTAAGTGAAGATTTATTAAGTTGATATAGAAATGATTATTTCTGAGATTTAATCAATAATTGTTCTAGAAAATAGTTATTTAAATAGTTATACTCTATCTACTAATTTTATTTTGAAAATTAGTTTGGACTTAAGTTATATGTAATATTGGTATAATATTTTTATAACTAATATTTTAAGTAAAGTGTTTAAAGAAAAATAGTTTTATTTCAAAGTGTTTTCCCGATATATTTTGGATAAGTGTTATAAATTATTTTAAAGTATTTGAACTCGGCAGTTTTCCAATGAAAATGAATAAATATTTGAAAGTGTTTCCACGTAAGGAAATTGATTTGAAATTTGTTTTCAAAAGTTGTAAAGGTGAAGAGTGATTTGAAATTTGTTTTCAAATTGTTGAAGTGTGGAAAAATATATCTTGTAAAGATATCTTTGGAAAATAAATAACTTGGAAAATTATTTAAAATCTGGTGATGTTGTGCATATTTATTGATAGTTAAATAACCGACCATCAATATTTACCTTTAAATGGGTATTTGTTGTGATATGCTTGAATTTGAATGCTACACTTATTTTAAAATAAGCACCTGTTATTCGATTTAGCCAAGAGAGGACCTTTGGGTCATAAATCCCATTCCGAATAGTGATACGTCGTAATGAATAGCATTTGAAGATCGGTGTTGAAGACCGAATATTTTCGAAAACGGAAGGATTATCGTCGAATGTCTCTGCATCGGCTGATCCTCGATATAGAGATTTTATCA
Organism: Allium cepa; assembly: GCA_030765085.1. Taxonomy (NCBI): domain Eukaryota; kingdom Viridiplantae; phylum Streptophyta; class Magnoliopsida; order Asparagales; family Amaryllidaceae; genus Allium; species Allium cepa. The sequence continues at coordinate 176,119,023 of CM060932.1, forward strand.
CCTTTTGTGATGGGAAGTCCGGACGTGATTAGTGAATATCGGGATTGCAAGGGCTTCTTTTGGAAGTGCCCTCGGTTCTGTTCGATCTAGGAACGGACTTGTATGGACGTGTCTGACGTTACACTTTGAGATGTAAAGCTAGTTTCTATCAAATACATTTCTGTTGGTGGCGGAGAATTTATTCTCTTAGCTTAACACCCTTCTCTGAGACGTACGAGCTCAGAGGTTATGTAGTTGATGGTTACTAGTAATACATTCCCAAATTGGTAATGTGGCATACGAAGTGCTCCTGATCATTTGTTGATCGAAGCATGTCTTTTGTGAAAAGCGTAGCTTTGTGGACGAGACTTCGTCGGACCTCACACCCCGGAATGGTCGAAACAGGAAGTATGCAGCAAGGTTTTAGGGGGTAGCACCCCTTAGGGTATGTTCATTTCCTTCTGGATAGAGGTGGTATCATGGTATGGAGCCCAGATACTTGACCTATGTGGTTGCTGCAAATATATTACTTTGTGGTTGTTGGTATCGAGGATCCTCGGATAAAGGTTGTTTACAACCGGGGATGGCATACTCGTGTCAGTAGTTACCTATTTTTGCAGAGGTAACCCGGCCTTGTGTTGGCAGAGATCCGGTTAGATTCTTGGGGCATCCCGCCAGAGGCGTTCCCATGTGGAAATAGGAAGTTCCTTAGCCTGACCATTTGTTGGAAAATCCAAAGAAACAATACGTGCCCTGTATGGTTGTAGTTGTAGAATCTGGCATCTACTTATGATGGCGCCCCACTGTTTAGATGGTAGCTATAGTAGGCATACGATAATGGTCGTATGTTGGTTAAGATTTATATTATACTTTCGAAAGGTTTTCCACTGTGCACTTATAATAATAATATCAAAGAAATTTTCTCGTATCAAGCATGTTTGACTATCATAAGGAGAAATCTCCTCCTGGAATTCAGGAGGTGCTGTGGAGCTCAAGAGGCGAGCTGGATGGCGAAACGTATCACTTGTATATGATAATATCTTTTCCGCTGTGTATCCACTTGTAAGGACAAGTTCATATAATTGTCCAGTTGTGTTGTGTTGTAAGTTGACTCTGATGATGTAATGTATAAAATGTACAGTTCTTTTGATTTAAAGATTATTCATTTATCTATTATATGTTGTTCTGCTGCGATTGTGAGATTCTGATATTGTTTCTATTGCTTCTTTCTTTCTTTCTTCTTCTACCACTTCTTCTTTAACCCTAACAATTCGGTTTTTCGGCCTTCGATTGCTCGGCAGTTGATACGGTGGACGTATTAATGTCGATTTGCGAAAGTCGAAAATATCGGGTCGTTATATTGTGGTATCAGAGCATTTGGTTAAGCGACAACCCTGGCTCTGTTGGGAATTACTCATTAGAGATAGAGTCAGTAGTACTCTAGAATGGGTGTGAGTGTAATCATAGATACGAGCACGTATTTGTTAGTGAATATAAAAATGTTTTATGTTGTGTTTGCTTATCCGTTGAGCTGTTTGTGAATTCTGGTCGGTATGTGGGACGCCATATGTTGGGGGCGTCTCCACCCCACCGAACCAAAGGAAAGGAATTCGACACCGGACCACTTCCTTGCCTAACCAAACACCTACCGAACCAACCCACCTCCAACAACTACCGGACCAAAGCATAGCCAAACCAGGCTCCATTCACCTACCACCGGACCAACTTCTACCGGACCAATCCACTTCCATGAACGACCGAACCAACCCACTTCACCTACCATCGGACCAACTTCTATCGGACCAACCCACTTCCGTGCATCACCGAACCAAGGCCTTGCTGAACCAACGTTGCCAGGCCAGATTGCATCAGCCCATGCCCACCAGCAGCTATATACATCCTGGACCCCTGCCCCCAGCCTCACTCTATAAATAGAGGGGCAAGGGTACAACAATGGCGAACAAGTTTGAGAGCTCAAGCACGGATAGAACTTTCAAACAACTTTCAGTTACTTGTAATCAAAGCTTTGTACTTGTAATCTGAATAGAAAAGGAGAATAACATATAAAGTGGACGTAGGCACATTCTGGCCGAAATACTATAAATCTGTGTGTCTTTTACAGTTTAGTCCATCTATTTTATATATTCGCATAAATCACCCAAATCACTGAGAACCATATATAATCAACTAAATCATATGACTTAGAGGTGTTTGCCCATTTTTTGTGCAAACATTTTTGGTGCTTTCATTGAGAATAGGAGCTCGAAGCTTTAGCTTCTCCCACTTATCCCTTTTCCTATCAGCATCGTTCATTACTTGGAAAACATGCCTCCCGGACGGAAGAAGGATGCTAACAAAGGAAAGAACTTCGCAACTGGCAGTATCCCAGATCCAGTGATCAGAGATCAAGACAATCGTCCGATTCCAACAGCAAAAGGAAATCAGGCAAATCCGACAACCCCTGCTACGGAACAACCAATTACAAGGGAGGATCTGGACAGTGTTGTGGCTGAAGTAACTAACCGCTTCGCATCTCAACAAGAAGCCTTGGTGGATCAACTCATGTCACGCTTAAGGGATGTTGAAGAAACAAACCGCAACACTGAATCATGGGGTGAGTCCAGGTCTAGAGGATCTGGGAGACGACAAAGGTCTTTCTTCTTCGAAGAGGCTAACAACAGAAACAGCCATGGTAGGAGCCGAGCCCCGACTCATCCCGAATTCCGACCCGAGGAAACATTTGGAACCGAACCCAACGGGGGAGGTACCAGGCAGGGGTCGGATATGGCTGAGCCTGTCATGCTACCTAACCATGGAAACACCAATAGACGGGGCCGAGATGGAGTCCAGCCCGAAGTTGGACCCAAAGAAGTGGTGAGAACAGAACCCAATAGGGGAAGATCAAGGCAAGGGCCAACTGTGGCTGACCCCAGCGTGCCCCCGGAAGACTAGAGGCCGTCAATGGAGAATGTTAGGAGTGATAGACGATACCATCCCTACATGTCATCTGGACGGTATCATTCCCACAAGGAAGAACCAAACTTATTTCTATCCGCTCTAAGTTCTGATGAAAGGATGACACGATTGTTCAGAGAGTGCGTCCAACGGGAACAAAGAGATCGGGGGATAGGCGCTAGGGTAACCAGCCCCTTCACCCGCAATATCGAAACTGCCATCACCCCCCGGGAATGGAAATTGCCAACAATGGAACCTTACAAGGGAACCACTGACCCCGTTGTACACTTGCAGAGATACACACAGCATATGCTCATAAGCGGAGCAACAGAGGGAGTGTTGTGTAAATGCTTTCCACTATTCTTGGTAGATCTAGCCACCTCCTGGTTCTGCCATCTGCCCCAAGGATCCATCAGCTCATGGGAAATGTTGAAAGAAAAGTTCATCAGTCAGTTCCGCATTCATGTGGAACAACTCAATGACGCTTATTCCCAGAAGCCCGGGGAGACAGTGCAACAATATCTAACCCGATTCAACGCCGCAGCAGCCGCAGTTCAAGATGCTGACGAGAAACTTATCCTAATGGCCCTCTACAGTGGTGTGCATCCGGATACTAAGTTTGCTAGGATATTAATGAAAGAAAAGCCAGCTACCTTACCCGATTTCTTCCACGAAGCCGGGAAATATATGAGACTTGAAGACGCTGCCATTGAAAGGCAGACAGGGCAACAAACCAATGCAACTCATGGCAACACACCCACAGTAGCAAAGGATGTTCGAAGAAATGACTCCAGAGATAGTGCTGGGGGCAAGAAGGGGAAAAAGCGCTTATATAGGCCAGGACCGAGATTTGACTCTTACACTCCTTTAAATGAAACAATCAAAAACATCTTCTTGGCCACCCAAGACGAAGTTAGATACAAGCGCCCCCTGCACAAGAAAGAATCAGATAATGCAATTAAGTCTGGAAAGTTCTGCCGCTTCCACGAATCTCATGGGCATGACACCAATGAATGCCATCATCTCCGGGACTTGATTGAAGAACACATCAGAAGGAAGAGACTAGAGCGCTATGTGAAAGGTCAGAACAGGACTTCAACTCCTGCCAATGAGAACCCAGGGCTGCCCCTTCCAGAAGTAGGCGGAGGAAATCGCAACACCAGCGGCTCCAGTCAAGAGAAGATAGTGGTCCTTACCATATCAGGAGGACCACACATCGCCGATGGAAGCTGGACAGAGATGGAGAGATACGGTAGGTCACTTAGAAACAATGAAGGCTACGTTAATTCTGTTACAGAAGAGCGCCACCCGAAACGGAAAGAGAATGATGATATCACATTCAGTAGGCGTGATCTAGAGGGAAGGCAGTACCCTCACATGGATCCTATGGTCATCTCGGCTTGGTTCGTCCCAGCCAAAGTTTTCTGAATTCTAGTAGACACTGGAAGCTCGGTAAATATCCTATTCAAGCATGCTTTCGACAAAATGAAGCTGTCAATGAAGGATGTGTCTCCCTGCAGCAAACCGCTACATGGTTTCACTGGAGATGCGAAGATGCCCCTCGGGCAACTGGACCTCTTCGTCGAAATAGGAAGCCATCCCCGCTCCGTTGTGCGAAAAAAAACATTTGTGCTAATAGAGAACCACTCGGCCTACAACGCCTTTTTGGGAAGACCAGCCTTGTTTGATTTCCAAATTGTCCTAACCCCGTGGTGCCTAAAGATGAAATTTCCAACAGATGAATGAATAGGAGAAATAGAGGGAGATCAAGACGCCGCTCGAGATTGCTATGTAACTGAACTTCGCAATAACCACAGGAAGGATAAAGGGAAGGATGGAGAGACTTCTCTCTGCAAGAAAAACTTGGAAGCATAGCAATTAAAGAAAGCCCCTCCTCTTCGATATACCAGCGATCCTTTCAACGAATTAGACCCCAGGGACAAGGAGGAGGAGGCCACCACCGAGCCTGCAGAGGCTATGGAATTTGTATCTGTAGACAAACACGACCCAAGTAGACTGTTGAGAGTTAGGTCTCGGTTAAGAGCGGAATTGAAGGATCAACTCGTTGATTTTCTTCGCCACAACATGGATGTATTTGTATGGACGCACGCTAACATGACTGGAATCTCCCCAGACGTAGCATGCCACGTACTGAACATCGATCCCACCAAGGTGTCAGTAAAGCAGAAAAAGAGAAGCATGGGGGCAGAACGATCAGCAGCCCTCGAGGAAGAAGTAAAGAACCTACTTGCCAATAACTTCATATGAGAAGCCATCTACCCAGAATGGATCGCCAACCCGGTACCGGTAAAGAAGGCTAATGGGAAGTGGCGAACATGCATCGACTTCTCCAACTTAAATGATGCTTGTCCGAAGGACTGCTTCCCACTCCCCCGAATCGATCAACTCGTGGATAGCACATCCGGACACGAACTCTTATCCTTTATGGACGCATACTCAGGATATAACCGGATCCCTATGCATGCCCCCGATCAAGACCACACTAGTTTCATCACTGACCGGGGATTGTACTGCTACAGAGTAATGCCTTTTGGACTTAAAAACGCCGGAGCTACTTATCAGCGCCTCGTCAAAAAGATGTTTGTGAAACTAATAGGACGAACTATGGAAGTTTATGTGGATGACATGCTGGTAAAATCGAGGAAAGCCAACGATCATATAAACCACCTGGACGAGATGTTTTAAGTACTTCGCCAATATGGAATGAAGCTGAATCCTCTAAAGTGCTCCTTCGGAGTGTCGTCGGGAAAATTCTTGGGATTCATCGTCCATGCCAGGGGGATTGAAGAAAACCCCGAACAAGTCCGGCCTTTGCAAGATATCAAGATACCATCCACTCGAAGAGAGATGCAAAGCCTAAACGGGAAAGTGGCCGCCCTAAGCAGGTTCATCTCTAAAGCAACCGACAAATGCATCCCTTTCTTCGAAGCTCTAAAGAAAGACAAAGGAAAGTTCGAATGGACTGATGAATGCTCGATGGCCTTCCTTAACCTAATCGAACACCTTCAGAGACCACCAGTACTCTCAACTCCAAATGAAGGCGAAGAACTATACCTATACCTTGTTGTATCATACCATGCTCTAAGCGCCGCTTTGGTGAGAGAGGACAACTGCGCGCAGCGGCCCGTATACTTTGTAAGCAAGAGATTTACAGGGGCGGAAGCCAAATACCCTAAACTTGAAAAGCTAGCATACTGTTTGCTAATCACGTCACGGAAACTGCGACACTATTTCCAATCTCATTCCATCAGAGTTTTAACCGATCAACTGCTAAGGCAGGTACTCCATCGCCCCGATACTTCTGGACGACTACTTAAATGGTGCATTGAACTGAGTCAATATGATATCACATATCATCCTCGCACCGCCATAAAGGGACAAGCCATGGCCAATTTTATTGCCGAATTCACTACCAACGAAGGTAAGGATCAATCTGAAATAACAAAAGATATCAAGTGGAATCTCTTTGTAGATGGAGCGTCAAACGAACAGGGCTCGGGGGCAGGTATTGTGATAATCACCCCCAGGGGAAGGAAGCTGCACTATGCCCTAAGGTTGGAATTCGCTGCCACCAACAACGATGCAGAATATGAAGTAGTAATAACAGGACTAGAACTTGCCTTAGAAATTGGAGTCAGTTCTTTATGTCTCCATAGTGATTCTCAACTTATTGTAAATCGAATACTGGGAGAATTCCAGACTCGAGGAGAACGACTCACAACATATCTAAAGAAGACCAAGCTTCTGCTCAATCAATTGGATCACTATTTAATCAAACACATTCCTCGAGGAGTGAATCAGGAGGCCGACGAACTGGCAAAGCAAGCTAGCATGAAGGACGACACCACTTTCGGAACAATAACCATCTCAAAGCAACTAGCCCCAAGTTTCGAACAAGAGGATCTGATAGCTACAATCGAAGAAGAAACTTGGATGACTCCTATCTGGAAATACTTGCAAGATGGCACACTACCCAACGAGCGTAACGAAGTCAGAAAAATCTTGAGGAGTGCTTCCCGCTACACAATACAATAAGGCATTCTCTATCGGCACGGCTTCTCTAACCCCTTATTAAGATGTGTCGCTGGAAGGGAAGCCAAGGAAATCTTATCCAACATCCATCGAGGATGTTGCGGAGACCACACTGGAGGGCAGACTCTGGCAAAGAAGATACTCCGATATGGATATTTCTGGCCCACCTTAAACAAAGACGCCTTGGACTTCGTCGAAAAATGCGACAAATGTCAGAAATTTGCTAAAATCCGTCGACTACCAACCAGTGAGATTACTCAGATGACCAGCCCTTTGACCTTTGCAATATGGGGAATTGACTTGATTGGCGAACTGCCAATGGGCCGAGGCGGAGCCAAATACGCCATTGTGGCAGTTGACTATTTCACCAAATGGGTGGAAGCGGAGCCTCTAAATAAAATATCTTCGGCAAAAGTTATTAACTTCTTGATCAAAAATGTTTTATGCAGGTACGGGGTTCCACTCAAAATCATATCGGACAATGGACTTCAATTTGACAACGAGGAATTCACCGACTGGCGCCGAGAGCATGGAATTCACAAAAGCTTCTCTTCTGTAGCTTATCCCCAGGAAAACGGACAAGTCGAAGCTGTCAACAAAATTCTCAAAACTCTAATCAAGAAGAAACTTGAAAAGTCAAAAGGCGCTTGGGTGGATGAACTTCCTACGGCACTTTGGGCCTACCGCACATCTTACAGAACATCAACAGGACATACTCCTTTCTCTTTGGCATACGGATCGGAGGCCATACTCCCAGTTGAAACTGTAGTGCCCTCCCACCGTAGGATCCACTACAACCCAGAAGAGTACGAAGAACTCCTCCACATGTTTTTGGATCTAATTAAAGAGAGAAGAAACGATGCAGCACTCAAAGCGGCAGCTCACAAGCAAAAAGTGGCAGCACAATACAACTCCAAAGTCAAGCACCGCAGCTTACGAGAAGGAGACCTTGTCCTCAAGCGGATCTTCCCGCGCCCTGGAGCGCTAGATCCAATCTAGGATGAACCCTATGTAATTCATAAAGATCTCCACAACAGAGCTTATATTTTGTCAACAGTGGATGGAGAGGTGTTCCAGATGGCATGGAACATCCAACACCTTCGTCGATACTTTTCTTAACTTGTACTGCCCATATGAAGTGAATTAACGAAAAGAATCAGTGGACGTAGGCATTTTCGTGCCGAACCACTTAAAAAATCTTGTCTCTTTTTAAACTTGTTCCTTTATATCTTGGCTGCTTGTTAAGGTTTATCCTTTTCTGTTGAACAAAATCCTATATAACGGCATTTCCATTCTGGACATTTCACGGCATAACCTCACCTGGACAAGACCTAACAGGTACTATACGAATCTATGCCCTCGTCAATGAGACACTTTTGCTCCAACATCCCTCTGCTGCGGGTTAACTCATTGCTCGCGACGGCCCTCAAAGCCAACTGTAATGAGCCGATCATAAGCCACCGAGAAGGCCAACTATAGCCGAGGCAGCTCATTACGGCGTTCGGCTCGCCGGCGACTGTGAACCGATTATAAGCCCTAACATAAGGTGTGGCTAGCCAGGGGCAGTTCACAGTTGACGATCGGCACCCACGCTAGCCGGCCATGGGAAATCGAATAATACCCACGATTACGGGCCATAATGGCCCGGGTAGTTACTGTGCGCGATCTCGGCTCCGATGTGTCTTAAGTACGGCTGTGGTAAAAAACAAAACTCCCCACGGAGGCGTAAGATGGGTGACGAATGTCTCCAAGACCTACAGCTAGAGAAAGTGACTGCAAAACCTGTTTGCCACGAACTTAAGCACATCGAAGGCCTTCCGTGATTGGAAGTTTTACTATTTCTTATATTTCCATTTTATTTATAAAAACTTTCCTCCTATCCTCTATAACGATCACTAAAGTACAGGACATAAAATAGGAGACACTCGCTAGTGGAAATGAGAACTCACAACTGGATAACAGGTCACTTAGCTGCATTCCATCCTCAGTCACACAAGACATTCAAAGCTACCATCTACAACTAAAACATGAAGGGCGGGTACTTCCTTTTCTTGTACATAAACATATAGTTATAGCCTATTCACACATCACACTAACATTGCGAGACATGAAATTATATTTTAAGCAAGAGCATAGCATCAAAACACGATTGAAACACATGCATACACACAGCTATATTTCTTATCCAACACATCAAAATAACGACAGCATTCAGATATGACAGAATCAGCTTATGTTATAAAATTATATAAGAATAAAATCATTCGCTACAATGACATAATTACAGCCTGAAAGTACATTAATGTTTTGGACTAGTATATTCAGGAATGCCAAATAAACCAAAAAATAGTCAGCTGCAGCAGGGCTCCGCCTCTATCCTGCTAGCCCTCCGGGATCTACTTAACCGCAGGATCAGAACTCCCAGCATGCTGGCCAGAGGTCCCACCTATCCGATTCAGGAGAAGAATCCATCAGATAAATGATACGCAATCAAGTTAAGAAAAGATTGAGAGGGAAGGCTTACCAGCATCTGCTCCCTGATCATCATCCTCCAACTGCACACCCACTTCCTCGGCGGTAAGCAGCCGCATGCCCTCCTTCACTGCCACTTTCTCCTCCTCAGTAAACTGGGTCGTGACCACATCCATTCTGAAAGCTACACCACCTTCCTTATCTGCATCAGCCTTGGCCTCCTCCAAAGCTCGGAGATATATCCTAGCCATGACCCGGGGGTAATCGTCCATCCAGGATAGGTTGCCCTGCTTCCAAGTACGAAAATACATATCCTGCAGCATATCATCCATCATCCCCTCGTTCTCCTCAAACTCTCTCATACGGGCCTCAGAAACCAACAACTTTGCAACGGCAGCATTCCTCTCCAATCGGTATCTCGAGCAGTCAGCTTGAAGGGATCTCCTCATCGCCTCCATCTTCTCCTTTAGCTTGGCCTGAGCAAGCTCTGCAGCTTTGAGCCTTCCAGATAACTCCTCTACCTGCTCGAGATCCGCTCTTCGAACCTCTTCCACCGTTGCGATGGTCGTGTCAAGTCGTTTCTTGCAAGCAGCCTCCATCTTTCGCAATTTTTCCTTGCTAGCCTCTTCCATGGTTTTCTTTAGTCGTCTGGAGGCCGCCTCATGCTGGGAGATCTGAATGGCCTGATCGACAAGCTGTTTGGCCTGATCGGAAACCATTAGCCGCAGCTGAATGTTAGCACTTTCGATTTCCTCCCCAACCTTGAAAAGTCGGGCGTGATGCCCCATCAACTTCTTGGTCTCCTCAGCCACCCGATCGATGTTTTCCTTGGCCTCATCCCCCATAGTCACAATCCGAGTGGTCAACAAGTCGAGATCCAAAGACTTAGCCTCATCAAGCACCCTTACCATAGGATTGCGGGGTTGGAGGTGCTCACCGATAACCTCATCGAAGGAAATATCATGAGAACTCGGGTCCAGATCTGGATGACCCGCAAATGGGTTACGAGCCAAGCCAGGGCGATCAACATGAGTAACGGTAGGATTCTCTGATGGATGCGGAGATGATATGGACTCGGTATCCTCCCCTGTGATGTCATGAATAGGCTGGGTTGGGGGATGAGGTTCAAGTTAAGGTTCGAACATGGAACGCCTCCTCTTTCTCTTTTGAATGTCATCTTCAATGACTCCGAGAAGAGGAAGGTAGCCGACTACGCCCCCGGAACAGTCGGTTGAAGGCTTCAGTTTAGCAAAAGCTTTGAGGAGTTCGAATTGCTCGAGGCGGTGCCGAATGTCTGATGTCTTGGCCGCCTTACCCGTTCCTGGAATAAAAACCAAGTGTTACAAGCATGCATGAAACTATAATCCAAGAAACATGTGAAGTTAAAAGAGGATTCAAAAATTCACCTTGAACCGCCGGAGTTGCCCTAGCTGAAATGCCCTCAGAAGATGGACTGGCACCAGTCCCGGCCTTATCAGATTTCTTCGGTTTCTCCACCAAGGCCGACCCTTCCTCTAACCCCTCAAAGGCTTGGCGAAAAGCATCATCCGTCTACTCTTGAACCTCACATGCTTGCCCAGAGGTCAAGGCACCAACGCCACTACCACTCTGTCCTTCGCCACCGTTACCACCATCACCTTCTTCATCACCTCCGCTCTCCTCCTCGCCTCTTTCCTCCTCTCCACTTTCCTCCTCCGGAACATCTGGGCATGTTCTAGGAGAGGGTCCATCAGATTTCTTGAGCTTCTTTCCCCCAACGACTGGAGGTACCGAGAAGGGTCTCCTCTTGCTGCTCTTTGTCATGGCCCCTCCTTTGGCTTTGGCAGCTCTTTCCTCGGCCGTATCCCTCTGCTTGACCACAGACTAATGTGGTAGAATCAAGTTGTGTCCCAGGAGAGTGGCATTCCTGATTAGGCAAGAAGCTGACCTATCCCTTCCCGAAATGGCCTCTATCTCCGCGGCCATCTGAACCAGGCGATCATTCTCCACGACCGCAAAGCCACCTATCGCTAGCAAGAAATAAAAACATATAAGAAGAAGCAACTCAGTCAGAACGAAAATTATAAATAAGCTTCAACTTACAGCCAGAAGTGAAGCGGTGGATCGAAACGGTGTCATCCTAGACGAAGAACCATTCCTTCTTAAACATGGTGAACTTTGAATACAAGTCCAGGACCGGCTTGAAGGACACGGCTGATTCCAAGCTGATGTATGGAGACCCCTTCTTGTAACCTTTCAAGTTATATAGATACCGAATCTTCCGGTTAGAAGGGAGGGCGCCCGTACTTTCTTTGGAAAATCACGAATAGGCGCACCAAGATAGCGTAGGAGTTGGGCTGGAGCTGGAAAGGGACCACCTTCAAATAGGTGACGAAGCTAACTATCCAAGCATTGATTGGAGGAATGGCCCCACACATGAAGTGGTACCTACTATAAACGAAGTATCCTTCAGGGGGATTATATGGCATGACCCCCTTCCTTGGCAATAGCATGCGTGCTCTATCAATCCCAAAGGAGCGGGAGATAACATCAAGCTGCTCCTCTTTGAGAGAGCTAGGAAAGCAGTCAGGCGGAGAATTCAGAAGCTCTTGGGGACCATACTCATCTACTAGCGATCTCGGGGTGGGTCCGCGACGTTCCGGTCCTGGCTGAGCTGGGGGCATTACGGTGGACTCTCCTTCATCCTTGGATTTCTTCTTATCTGATCGAGTTTCCACTTTACGAGACATTTATCCGCAACACAAGAAAGTATATCGTTAAAACAGAAGGTATAAACATGCAAGTATATGTAGTCCGGAATTTCACTCGTAATTCAAAACATAAAAATTGAAGTATATGAGGTTCATTCGGCACTCAAATCCTCATGTTTCGTTCGGCAATTCAAAAATAAAAATTCATTCGGTGTTCGAACCCCATGTTTCATTCGGGAGTCCCAACCTAAAGTCCATTCGGTAGCTCAAGAGCAAAAGATCATTCGGCAAGTTCATTCGGTACTCGGAATCCACAAGTCCATTCGGTAAGTCAAATATAAGGGATCATTCGGTACTCGGAATCCACAAGTCCATCCGGTAATTCAAGTATATAAGATCATTCGGCAAAAGAATGTCTCACCTAGTTCGGCAATTAGAATTGATTCGGCACTTTAAATAGTTCGGCAAACGAGACTGATTTGGCACTATAATTGGTTCGACACTATAATCAATTCGGCGGGTAAGGAATGAAGGAAGCCTAAGGCCAATACTTATAGACAAAAATCAACAACCGGACCAACTGGCTCGGCACACAAGACCGGGCGAGAATCCCCCAAGCTAAAACAAAGCGCGACATATACTGACATATGCCCCCACTTTGGGGGGCAAATGTTGGGGGCGTCTCCACCCCACCGAACCAAAGGAAAGGAATTCGACACCGGACCACTTCCTTGCCTAACCAAACACCTACCGAACCAACCCACCTCCAACAACTACCGGACCAAAGCATAGCCGAACCAGGCTCCATTCACCTACCACTGGACCAACTTCTACCGGACCAATTCACTTCCATGAACGACCGAACCAACCCACTTTACCTACCACCGGACCAACTTCTACCGGACCAACCCACTTCCATGCATCACCGAACCAACGTTGCTAGGCCAGATTGCATCAGCGCAGGCCCACCAGCAGCTATATACATCCAGGACCCCCGCCCCCAGCCTCACTCTATAAATAGAGGGGCAGGGGTACAACAATGGCGAACAAGTTTGAGAGCTCAAGCACGGATAGAACTTTCAAACAACTTTCAGTTACTTGTAATCAAAGCTTTGTACTTGTAATCTGAATAGAAAAGGAGAATAACATATAAAGTGGACGTAGGCACATTCTGGCCGAACCACTATAAATCTGTGTGTCTTTTACAGTTTAGTCCATTTATTTTATATATTCGCATAAATCACCCAAATCGCTGAGAACCATATATAATCAACTAAATCATACGACTTGGAGGTGTTTGCCCATTTTTTATGCAAACACCATATTATCGATAGGGATTTCTAAACACTTAAACGAGGCAAGTCGACATAGTATCATTTTAAATTGGGTAAATGAAATAATTTTACCTCGACTACGTTTTACATATAAATGAAATAATTTTTAAGAAATTATTAAAGTGTATATAAATTGATTGTTTGGTTGTTGAAAATGTAAGAATATATATAAGTTAATTAAAAGATGTTTGAATAATCTAAATAAAAACAACAATTGTAAAAGAATAATTGTATAAGCAAATGAATTATTAAGTATGAGATTATTATTAATGTGATTTGCAATTGTGAAATAATCTTTTATATAAGAAGTGAAACTATATGAATATGTTTATAAATATGAGATGTTAATAAAAAAATGAATTGGACTATGAATTTGAAAGTTTTGAATCCCGTCTATTTTTAAAGTTGTTTTTCAAAGTTAAAGATGTTATTAAGTAAGATAAATCAATTTGAAATAATCTTATGTAAGTGAAGTGGAATAGTGAAATTCTATAAGAAAAAGACTTATAAATGTGAGTTATAAGTAAAAGGAAATTTTTTTTTGAAAGAATTTAAAGCACTGGATCCGCTACTGTTGCTGGGAAATAATAAGGGTGATGACTGCAGCATCATCAGTATCATTTTCGGGTTTCTGTGTGATGGATTTGCTACCATAGTAAATTGGAAATTGAAGTTTTGTTGTGATAAAAAAATTTGGAAATTTAAAATACAAGTTGTAATTGTTGAATATAAGTAATCAAGTTTTGGACTTATAATATGAAATAATAAAGGTTTTACTTTGGTAAAGTTGAAATAAATTTGAGTTGGCATAATAAAACATGAGATTTGAAATTTAACTAAATGAAGGTTAAATAAATTGATTTGGATTAGGTAAGCTATCGAAATGGAAATTAAACTGAAGTGATTATATAAAATAACTTTGAAGTTTAAATAAGTTGTATAACTTGTAAAGTGAGAAAATGTATGTGAAACCAAATGCTAAAATGGTTAAACAATTCTGTTAAGCAAAACGAGATATGAATTTGAATAAGTGATGAAATTTGACTTTGGTAAAAGTTAAATAGAATTGGAATCTGAATTGGATTTATAAGTGGAAAATTTAAGTTAAGTTAAACAAATGATGTTTGAAATGGAATATAACTTAAATGATGTTGAATGAAGTTGATTTTGGTATCGAAGTATAATAATAAAGTGAATTAAATGGATGTGGACTTGAGTTAAATAAATGAATTCAACCTTACTTGTTAAACGAATTAGTAATTGAATTGAACTAATGAATTGAATATTAATCAATCGAATGTAAAAGAATTGATATAGAATGAATGTAAGTGTTAATTCATTAGAAGCTAATGATGTTGAAAAAAATTCGAATAATTGAAAAAAAAAGTCAATTAGATATTAAACCAATTGGAAATTAGAAGTGTTAAACCAAATTGAATGTAAATTTAATAATTTGGTTATGTTGGTTATGATTTGGTTGTTATATGATTGTTAGTTGATTGTATATAATTCATTATGTGTTAATGAAATTGAACTGATATATGGAAAGCTATGTAATTGAATTTGGATTGAAAGTGAACTAATGTGAATTGGTTGTAAGAAATTAAAATTTAAAATATCGAAACCTTATAAATTGCTTATGGGAATTATTATGATTGCATTGCTTATTAAAATATGTGTTTTCCATTGAAAATTAGTGAAATGTAAATGAATTTCCTATATATGTCACTTACATGTTTAAATTGAGTAACTACAGGTACCTGGGCTGTAGTTGGCTGGATTTGGTCACGCTAAAATGCTAATAAATAACTGCTTTGCTTAAAAATGCTAAAAATGTACGCCTACGCAATAAAAATAGGAAATATGAACTGTTTTTCTGTTTTCCGACCGTGTGGGTCGATATATACATACATATATATATATATATATATATATATATTGTGATATTGCAAAAGCTCCTCCGTACAAGGGAGACTCTGCCAAAATTTTCCGTAAATTTTGGGAGTTAGAAAAATTTTTGTTAACGAAAAGTCAATTTCTAAATTGAAATGAAAATGTAGGAATTGAACTAGAAAAGTGTAACTATCAGATTTTGAAAAAGTTAAGAAATTAAAATGAATCTAAAATCGAGTTGGAACGGTTTGTTTTTGAAAAAAAAAGTTAATGGATTTCAAGACTTTTTCTGACTTGGCAATTTCGAGGACGAAATTCTTTTAAGGGGGGAAGTTTGTAACGACCCAGAATTCTTGTCATTTGAAATTTGTATATTTAATTGATTTTAAATATTAATAAGTAAAATTTGTAAGTCGAATAAATTTTATTTCGAATATCTACATTTAATTGGATAATTAAATCGATAATTTAATATTTGAAATTACAGAAATAATTGGAAATTGGGTTAAATGTGATTAAAATTGATTTGTAAAGTTGTATTAAATCATATTGGAGTTAGAATGATGTTATAGAACTTTTAAAATTGAATTAAAAGTTAATTTATGGAAATTGAATATTTTAATATTTAATTGACAAGTAAAAATAGTCATTTTTCAAACAGTCTTGGATTTCAACGAAACCAATTTCATTGGATCCGTAATGTTAAATTATCATAAGATTTCAAATTTCGTGTCAATCGGATTTACGGTTTGTCCGGGGCAAGCTAAAACGCGTAGAAATCGGTTTAAGTGAATTTTAAATTTAAAATAGTCGATTTGGAAACCTATCTTCCAAATGCTTTCGAATTGGCTCCCGATATATATTCCATTGCGTTCGAAATAGGGGTAAAACATTATAAACGCCAGGCGGCACGCTTCGATTGAAGTTTGAAAATTTTCGGGATGAATAGTGTTTTGGCAATTTTCTATATAAGGACCTCACATTTTCCTTTTTGCTCAAACCTTAGGGCTAGAACCCTAGCCGCCACTTTGATATTAATGGCCAGAAACTTTTGATTCTTCCCTCCCTCTGATCTCCTCATCCATCAACAATCAACAAAAATTGTCAACTACAACATTGTAGAACATATCGAGATCTAGCATTTCAACGGTTGTGATCGAGTTTTGTGCCATGGGTCGACAGAAAATGGCCCGCGTTCTTCACGCTTTTGGGTATGTTTTTCGTGGCCAAGATTGCACCGAGTTCAACGGCGTTGGGGGCGGAAGCGTATGGCGTGGAGGCGCACACAATTGCGTTGCTCGATCAACTTCCGATCGCGATTGGGTGGCACGGCCATCGATTTTTTTTGCGTGAACTATGGGTTTAAAACGTTCGACCTTGAACGATGGAAGAAAAGGAAGGAGCGGCCCAGATCTGGAGATTAAAAAACGAGCGGCCGAGATAAAATAAGGTTGAAAATAAGAAATAAAATTATAAATTATATAATATAAATTCGTTCAAACTTTAAAACACTGTAACTTTTTGATACGAGGTCCGTTTTGGACGAAACGATTTGCGTCGGAATCGTATGGACGAATACTACGTGATGGAGCTGGATTGGGATTGGTTGAAGCTAGTGTGAATTTTGGGTAAAATTAAACGCGCGTTTAATTTTATTCGGAATAAAACATTGAAACCGCTATTGGAAGCAAGGTGAGAACTTCTCACTCAATCGAATTGGTTTCGATTTAAATTTTAAATAGTTAAATTTAAAATTGCATGATTGTGTGATTGAATGATGGTTGCTATTTGTTGTATTGAAATAGACTCTATACGCCGCATATTAAGCGAAGGATATTTTATTAAACATATACCGCGATATTCCACCTTGAAGTGGAATTGGTATTATATATGTACTTGGAGTTGATTTCCCGCATTATATAGCGGACAAGACCCTATTGCGCCGCATAATTGCGGATGATATTTTATATAAACCCATGCACCGCGATATCTCGTCTTGAAACGAGATTGGTATTGTGCTAACATCTGTGGATGCAGGAAAACAGGTTGGAGGGATCCTACTGGATTCCTCAAATAATTGAAGTTGTTTCAATGTTGTGTGTTGATTATTTATAA
This sequence comes from Allium cepa, assembly GCA_030765085.1. Classification (NCBI taxonomy): domain Eukaryota; kingdom Viridiplantae; phylum Streptophyta; class Magnoliopsida; order Asparagales; family Amaryllidaceae; genus Allium; species Allium cepa. Next base: position 176,136,514 of record CM060932.1, read on the forward strand.
TCTCTGTGTGATTATCTTTGTGATTGAATTCGTTGAAGGCTAAAATTTATCCGAATATAATTTTGGTATCGTCGGATACCGGAAATAAATAAAAAGTTTGATTTTTGAAAAATTCAGGTTGAAAGTTTATATTAAAATTTATTTTTGAGAATTGGATAAATTTAAAAGAAGGAATTCTAAAATAATAAAGTTTTATTTTTAATCTTATTGAATAAAATTTCAAAATATGGGAAAAGCTTTAATAAATGGATTTCAGGTAATATTATTCAAAGGTTGAAGAATTTGTTCAAAATTCGGATTTTAAAGAATTTGAAAAATAAAAGAATTTGTTTTCTTTAAAAGGAATTTATTTTTAAAAGGAAATAAAATTTGAAACCCATTTGGGAATTGATTTTTGGTGATTGAATTTAAATCTTTTATAAATCCATTTGGAAATTTATTAGGTGTTTTGAAAAGAATTTGGAATCAATTTGAAAATTCATTTGGGGTTTAGTAGAAATTGATTTTAATTTGAGATTAGAATGAAATTCACTTGGTATTTAATTTCTTGGAAAATCAATATGGCATTTGATTTGGTTGTTTTTGAAATCGATTTAAAAATTTAATTGTTGTTGAAAGCGAATATTTGAAATCGATTTGAAAATCGTATATCAGTGGATATTTGGAAATTTAAATTTACCGTGGAATTTATAAAGGAAGGGGAAATTTGTTTAAAAGAAACATTGATTTATTTTTGAAGTGTGGAAATTTAAATTCACCATGGAATTTATAAAAGGAAAGGGAATTTTTTTTAAAAATAAACATTGATTTATTTTTTAAGTGTGGAAATAAATTTACGGATTTGGAAGTAAATTTAAAGTAAATCTGTAAGGATTTATTTAATTGGTTTAAATCAAACATTTTGAAATGAAAGTGTATTCTCCCTAAAAAGCTGAACAAAATTTTTGAATAACTTTGAAAAATATATACATATATATGTATATAATTCTAGAATTGGTTTTGAAAAGGGTACTTTGGAGAAATCAACTTCTTAAATTGTTTTAAATCCTTTAAGTAAAGATTTATTAAGTTGATTTAGAATGATTATTTCTAAGATTTAATCAATAATTTTTTTAGAAAATAGTTATTTAAATAGTTATACTCTATCTACTAATTTTATTTTGAAAATTAGTTTGGACTTAAATTATATGTAATATTGGTGTAATATTTTTATAACTAATATTTTAAGTAAAGTGTTTAAAGAAAAATAGTTTTATTTCAAAGTGTTTTCCCGATATATTTTGGGTAAGTGGTATAAATTATTTTAAAGTATTTGAACTCGGCAGTTTTCCAGTGAAAATGAATAAATATTTGGAAGTGTTTCCGCGTATGGAAAATGATTTGAAATTTGTTTTCAAAAGTTGTAAAGGTGAAAAGTGATTTGAAATTTGTTTTCAAATGGTTGAAGTGTGGAAAAATATATCTTGTAAAGATATCTTTGGAAAATAAATTATTTGGGAAATTATTTGGAATCTGGCGATGTTGTGCATATTTATTGATAGTTAAATAACCGACTATCAATATTTACCTTTAAATCGGTATTTGTTGTAATTTGCTTGAATTTGAATGCTATACTTATTTTTAAATAAGCGCTCGTTATTCGGTTTAGCCGGGAGAGGACCTTTGGGTCATAAATCCCATTCCGAATAGTGATACGTCGTAATGGATAGCATTTGAAGACCGGTGTTGAAGACCGGATATTTTTGAAAACGAAAGGATTACTGTTGAATGTCTCTGCATCGGCTGTTCCCCGATATAGAGATTTTATCACCCTTTGTGATGGGAAGTCCGGTCGTGATTATTGAATATATGGATTGCAAGGGCTTCTTTTGAAAGTGCCTGCGGTTCTGTTCGATCCCGGAACGGACTTGTGTGGATGTGTGTTTGACGTTACACTTTGAGATGTAAAGTTGGTTTCTATCAAATACATTTCTGTTGGTGGTGGAGAATTTATTCTCTTAGCTTAACACCCTTTTCTGAGACGTACGAGCTCGGAGGTTATGTAGTTGATGGTTACTAGTAATACATTCCCAAATTGGTAATGTGGCATACGAAGTGCGGCTGATCATTTGTTGATCGAAGCATGGCCTTTTTGAAAAGCGTAGCTTTGTGGACGAGATTTCGTCGGACCTCACACCCCGGAATGGTCGAAATAGGAAGAATGCAGCAAGGTTTTAGGGGTAGCGCCCCTTAGGGTATGTTCATTTCCTTCTGGATAGACGTGGTATGATGGTATGGAGCCCAGATACTTGACCTATGTGGTTGCTGCAAATTTATTACTTTGTGGTTGTTGGTATTGAGGATCCTCGGAAAAAGGTTGTTTACAACCGAGGGATGGCATACTCGTGTCAATAGTTACTTATTTTTGCAGAGGTAACCCGGCCTTGTGTTGGCAGAGATCCGGTTAGGTTCTCGGGGCGTCCCGCCAGAGGCGTTCCCATGTGGCAATAGGAAGTTCCTTAGCCGACCATTTGTTGAAAAATCCAAAGAAACAATACGTGTCATGTACGGTTTTAGTTGTAGAACCTTCCATCAACTTAAGGTTGCGCCCCACTGTTTAGATGGTAGCTATAGTAGGCATACGATAATGGTCGTATGTTGGCTAAGATTTATATTATACTTTCGAAAGGTTTTCCACTATGCACTTATAATAATAATATCAAAGAAATTTTCTCGTATCAAGCATGTTTGACTATCATAAGGAGAAATCTCCTTCAATTCTGCGTTTCCATTGCGTGTGTGGCGGGAGGCCTTATGGTAGTTTCATTTTCCAAAAGCATAGAAGATTCTTTTTATTATTTTTTTATGAAAATAATTGTTTTTAAGTTCTCACACCAGTCCCATGACTGACCTGGAATTTATTGTTCCCTTCCTAAACTCTGGGTGTCCATCATTTTCCACACGAACGGCCTAGAGTCAGGTTATCGAGATATTCTGGAATTCAGGTGGTGCTGTGGAGCTCAAGAGGCGAGCTGGATGGCGAAACGTATCACTTGTATATGATATTATCTTTTCCGCTATGTATCCACTTGTAAGGACAAGTTCATATAATTGTCCAGTTGTGTTGTGTTGTAAGTTGACTCTGATGATGTAATGTATAGAATGTACAGTTCTTTTGATTTAAAGATTATTCATTTATCTATTATATGTTGTTCCGCTGCGATTGTGAGATTCTGATATTGTTTCTGTTGCTTCTTTCTTTCTTTCTTCTTCTATCTCTTCTTCTTTAACCCTAGCAATTCGGTTTTCCGGCCTTCGATTGCTCGGCAGTTGATACGGTGGACGTATTAATGTCGATTTTCGGGATTAGAAAATATGGGGTCGTTATACCAGATCTACATCTCAAAGTGTAATGTCAGACACATATCCATACAAGTCTGTTCCGAGTTCGAACAGAACCAAAGGCACTTCACAAAGAAGCCCTTACAAATCCAGATAATCCCAAATCACGTCCGGACTTCCTATCACAAAGGATGATCAAATCTCTATACCAGGGACCAGTCGGTGCAGAGACATTCGACGAGTTATCCTTTCGCTTTCAAAAATATCCGGCCTTCACCACCGGTCTTCAAATGCAATCCATAACATCGTATCACTATTCGAAAAGGGTTATATGACACAAAGGTCCTCTCCCGGCTAAACCGAATAATGAGCGCAATATTTAAAAGCATATGGATATTGGGATCTTGGTTAAGTCACAACTTAAAGACCAAAACTTTTCTTTCAACTGGTTTAAACAAATTACCATTTCAAATCTTTACGAAAAAAGATTTACTTCAAAAAGTTCACCAATCTTTCACAAAGATTCATTCACAACATTCAAAACACTTTCCCTTTCAAATTGGATTAACTCATCCAATCTCTAAATCAAAGATTCAATCCATAGTTTTCAAAACCATTTCCAAAGATGCATTCATAACTTTCAAAACAATTCCCATTTCAAATCTTTTATATAAAAGATACACCATTTGAAATCCTCTTCAATTTCAAAACGAGGTCCAACCATCTTTCACAAAGATTCATTCATAGCTTTCAAAACTATTTTAATTTAAACTTGAAATCTTTCAACACAAATTGGAAATCCTTTCTTTATATGAAAGCTATTATTATTTGAAAACAAATAATTTTTATTTCGAAAAAATCTGATTACATTGCACAAGTTAAAGGATTTACTTAATAATCATTTATATTAAATTAAATGCTTGAAAATAATTATACAAAATTATTTAAGAACTTTGATTTATTAAAGTTTAATACACCAACCCTAATCACTTCTTAATTAACTCCTTAATCACATTATTTATTTGAAATAAACTTTTAAACAAAGGTTATATATATACATATTAAAACATTTCAACTTAATTAATTAAAATAATTATTTTAAAACCCTTAATTAATCACACCATTATTATTTAAAAAGAATTAAGTACGAAATTATTTAATTTTTCAATGAATCATATAATTTGAATTCACTTGAAAATTTAGTTAATACTTTACTCTTAAAAAAAACTCTTAAAGAAAACATTAAATCTTGAAACTTTATTTGGAAACTTTCATTTAAAAACTCGATTATTACTTCATAAAACATGCTCTTACTTTTGTTTTCAAATCTAGAATCTATTTCATTTTAAATTTAAAAACCTGAACATGTTTTATTTTTAAAAATTGAAAAACCTGGTTAATTGAAAATAACCCGAGACAAATCTTTGTTTAACCCGAGCCTGGCTTCGAGCTTCCCCCTCCCACTGTTGCTTCGAGTCGAACCCATGTTTTCCTTGAGTTGAAACCCGAGCGCACTTCTTCTTCCCCAACTTTATAAACAACCCAGATCAAATATATACACGTGCACTTGTACACTTGACAGCCGTTATTTCGATCATCATCACTGATGCCAACAAGTTGCCTATGACTTCCTCCATCGATCCCGACCATCCATGTTTTGAATCGTGCTCGAAATCGAAATCGAGTTCTACGACCACTTACTGGAACAGAACCTAACCACCAAATCACATCACCTACTCCTATCACCTGGAATCTTGTCCACTCGCCTGAACCCTCGCTTCCCTCCTTCTATTCCACCACCTCTGGTGCGGTCCGATGCAATAACGATGATGTGGCGATAATTTTCTGACGCTAACTAAAATCTGTCTTAAACCCTAGATCGCGTTTTCCGATCACCACGGCACATTATAAATTTAACTATTATTTTTTCCACGATCGTCTTTCTTCCAACTATCACCATGATTAAACATGACACCCATCTCCATGACATTCGCCGAGAATCGACGAACTAAGTAAATCTGATCAACTCACCATTTCCCTTCATACCCAATATTAAAATTTATATTATCTATATCAAAAACCATATTTTTCACATGCGAATCTAGTTATAGAATCAAAACAAGAATTTAAGACATTAGATTTTTCTATTTTGAAAACGTTTTTACTGTTATTTCATGTTTTTTAAATAGTTACCAAATATTTCAACTTGAATCCATTTTTAAAATTTGTATTACATCACCATAATCACTTTTCATTTAAAGATTGAATTATAAATTCAATTGGATGTGATGATTTGAATTTTCTAACAGGTTTCAAACCTTGTAATGTATAACAGAGGTATATGCCTGTACACAGTCACCAGTATATGCATATATACAAATATACCAGCACATTTCTCATTCATACAAACATAATTCATAACTTGCATCAAGCACTTATCACATGCAAACCAAGATTTAAACAAATTTAAGGGTTTTAGAAGTTAATTTGCTCATCCAGAATCATGAAACAGAAAAGAACATTGAAATTTTGCCTGGAGATGATTTTTGAAAAATCTGGAAAACTTGATTTTCTGATTTACTTTGATTTTAGTTTGTAACTGAGTTGATCTTGATGTTGGGTTGCCTTTGAACTTGAATTTGCTTCCTGAATCTACTCATGCTTTTGTTTCCAGGTTTGAGATGCTTTGAGAAAACTGTTGTTCGATCTTTGAATTTGATTTTAGTTTTATTTTTCTTTTCTCTGGTTTTGGCTTTAATTTTCAGACTATTGAATTGTTTTAGATGATCTTCAGGTTGAAGTGGTCATCTGATTTAGTTCATATTTCTTTCTGGCTTTGTTGTTTTCCCAGATTTTATTTTGCTTTGAATTTACTTTCTAGTTTAACTTCTTTTCTTCTGATTTGTTCTACCGATTTATTCTACAGGTTTGAATTATGAAGAAATTGAGAAGTGAAAGATTTGAAAACTTTGAACTGAAATGAATAACCAATTTTTTCCTTTATTCATCAAAATATAGTTCAAATTAAAAGAAATGGATATGTCACTTGTTATCTAGACTAACACTTGTAAGTTACTTGTATTATCATTTTACCAATGTATTTTACATATTTTTTTACATTTACAAATGTCATCAACTTGTATTTTTATGTTTATATCCTTGAGTTAAATATTTTGTAAATTTTTTCTTCAAACCCTTATGTTTAATATATTTATGTAACATGTTTTTAACTTCTATATTTGTGTGTGTGTGTTTGTGTGTATATATATATATATATATATATATATACAAGTTTAATTTTCTTACCTCATGTTCATTTTGAAAAGAAAATGTATTATGTTAAACTTAGTTTATTATACTTAAATTTATATAAATAATATTAGTGTTGAAAATACTCAAATTCAACTTTTAGAAAATTATTATATTAATTTCAAAATATAACTTACAAATAATTATATTATAACTAAAAAACAAATTTTGTCAATTTTGAACATAGTATTTTCAAATTTAATTTATTTGTAAGATATTTACAATTGAATTCCCAAATTAAATTCAATTTATTTTCAAAAATATTTATTTTAAAGTTTCAAATTCAAAGTGAAATTCAAAATCAATCTATATACATATGAATAAATAGACACCTCACCTATTTAATTTGGAAAATTTCAAATTAATTCTCAATTAAATTCTAAATTTAAATTAATTACCAATTTAAATTTAAATTAATCACCTTTTAAGAAAATTTCGTCCTCAAAATTTGCTAGGGAGACAACAAAGAACAGATGACTACACAAAGAAATGGTTCACCAGATCAAACTGATTATCTATTTTGCATTTAACTTTCCAAATCAGAATATCATCGATAACTATGAGAACAAACTCACATGATATTTTACAAAACACCCGGGTCATCCAGATCTATGAAATAAGCAGGGCATTGGTTAGTTTGAAGGGATAACTAACCATTCTTAGAATGTATCAAGACCCGAACAATAGATAAATGGATTTAATCTTCCACAACTCTTAAACACTAGGTATGGATTCCAAACTCTGGTCAAAATATCCCAAAGTATATATTAACTTGTCCCTCTTCAGACTTTGATACTCACCAAAATTACAATAGAATTTCAAATTTGGTTTTAATCGAAATCGTTTTATCGATACAAATTAATCAATCTTCATATGTTAACCAGTTTATATAAAATAATATCTCAAATTCATTGAAGTTAAAAACGGAAAGATTGATAAGAAACCGATGAATATACGAAGTAAGGATTTTCTACAATGATTCGCAAGGTCACCATCACACAAAAACTTCTTCCTTAAGCTGCCACGAAGCCATCGAAGAATTTGAAATTGGATGATCAACAAAGGAGATTGAGAAGAAAGTTGTTTCCAATGTTGCAGGGTATGGACCATTTGTAGTGGTACACCCCTGTCCCTTACCTCATCCTCTTCTTGCACTCATACTCACTATCAGTGGATAGTAAGAGAATTTACTAAGGCATACGAACAGATATCTTAGGGATATGCTCATTCTAGGGCATTTATATCCCTATCTCTAATGAGTTACCTAACGTGTTATACTTCTGAGCTAAAGTTTCAACCTTCAGCTCTGATACCAAAATGTCACGACCCAAATTTCAACATTCGAAAATCGACACACGTACTTCACTTGTACTCGAATGTCGCACGTTGAAATTCGACTCGTGTCGGGGCTTATAGCACATTAAGTATGACAACACAGTGGAAGAAAACAATGAATAATATCATTGATATATGACAGTTTGATAAAATATGATACAAATGAATATCAATACAAATATTAGAGATAGATAAAAGCGGAAGATACAACATTAGCAGCGGAAAAATAACATAAATTTGAACTCCAAAGAAGGAAGTCCAATATCAGCAATCTCCATCTCCAAAGCACCAATCCAGAAATAGCTCGAACTCCGGCCAATCACATTGGAATTAAGCAAGGTCGGTCACCTTGAGCAAATGCGATCCCCGAATCCAAAGGCTGAATGCTATCGAATCTGCTCCTACTATTTGGTTATCTGAAAAACCCAACTCTAGACTGTCCATGTGGAAAAATTGTGGGCACCTAGAGTTTAGAAAGGAAACAATAAACTCCAGGTCAGTCATGGGACTGGTATGAGCAAACAAAAATAGTTTATCTTTGAATAAAACAATTAACAAGAAATAAAAAGGAAATCTGCAATACATTTTGAAAAATGAAACTACCATAAGGCCTTCCACCGCACACACAATGCAAACGCAGAATTGGAGGAGATTTCTCCTTATGATAGTCAAACAAGCTTGATACGCAAAATCCTTTTGATATTATTATTAGTGTATAATGCAGAAAACCGTTCGAAAGTTTAATATTAATCTTAGCCAACATACAACCATTATTTTATGCCTACTATAGTTACATCTAAACAGTGGAGACCAACATAAGTAAATGGCATGTTATACAACTAAAACCGTACAAGGTGCGTATTGGATGATTGGATTTACAACAAAGGCTCGGGCAAAGAAACTTCCTACACAAAATGAAACATCTTTGGAGGGATGACCCCGAGAACCTAACTGGATCTCTGCTACACAAGCACGGGTTACCTCTGTAACTAGGTAACTACTGACACGAGTATGCCACCCCCCGGTCGTTACCAACCTTTATCTGAGGCACCTATCAACCAACAACCACAAAACAATAAGTTCTGCAGCAATCACAAAGTTAAGTATCAGGGCTCCATACCATGATACCACTTATAATCCAGAAGGAAATGTACATACCCTCAAGGGGCGCTACCCCCAAATAACCTTGCTGCAACGATTCCTGTTTCAACCATTATCGGGTTGTGAGGCTCGACGAAGTCTCGTCCACAAAGCTACACTTTTCCCAAAGTCATGCTTTGATAAAAAATGATCAGCAGCACTTCGTATGCCACATTACCAAATTGTGAATGTATCACTAGTAACCATCAACTATATAACCTATGTGCTCGTACGTCTTAGAGAAGGGTGTTAAGCTAAGAGAATAAATTATCCGCCACCAACAGAAATGTATTTGATGGAAACCATTTCTACATCTCAAAGTGTAATGTCAGACACGCATCCATACAAGTCTGTTCCCGGTTTGAACGAAACCGAAGGCACTTCACAAAGAAGCCCTTGCAAATCCGGATAATCCCTAATCATGTCCGGACTTCCCATCACAAAAGGTGATCAAATCTCTACACCAGGGACCAGTCGGTGCAGAGACATTCGACGAGTTACCCTTTCGCTTTCGAAATATCCGGTCTTCACCACCGATCTTCAAATGTAATCCATAACGTCATATCATTATTCGAAATGGGTTCTATGTAACGATCCCGGTTTAAAGACGAATTTAAATTTGTGATTAAATTAAATTCTTAGGTTAAATTGTGGATTTTTTTGAATTTTTCAAATTTAACAAGATGTATATACATATTTATTTTAGAATTTGATTTAAAACTCAAAATGAATATTTTCAGTTGAATTGAATTATAAATAAAATTTTGATTTGGAAATTCAAAATTAATTTTATTTAAAAGATTATACTTGGAAAAATAAAATAACATGCATGATTATTTATTAAATGTATAAATTGTGTTTTGATCCATTTTCTATATGAAATTATAAAAAGTGTAAGATAGAATTATCCTATCAATATTGAATATAAGTGTAAAATATAAAGTAAAATATATGTTATAAACTTAATGTTTGATCAAACTATAAATAGAAGAAACAAAAATAAAATACTATAACAATTTTGTATGTGAATTAGGCAAGACAAGAAGATAAGAGAAAAATCTATGTACAAAGAAAATAAAACAAACAAAAAATATCTATGCAATAAAATAAAATATATCTACAAAACAAAACAGATAGCATAAGTTGTAAATGAGGAAATAATAAAACGAAGTGGCTTGCAAAAGAAAATAATGAAACGACCAAACAATAAATAAATAGATAAATATCTGCAAAGCAAACTGTACATACAAAAATCAAATGAATTATATGTAAACAAAATGAGAAACACATGCATTTATTAACATATCCTCAGCGTAAAATAAATCCTTTCAGCTGAAAAAATGTAAAAATCATTACAGCCTCCAAACTAGAAAAAAAAATGTCTTTAGTCAAATAAAAGAAAAAAAATTCTATTTAAACAAGATAAGCCTAACCAGATAACACCTATTATATACAAACTGTTTTCTTTCTATATATATGTGTATCTTGTATTCTAGTTTGTTCAAAAAAACAAACTAAGCAAACCAGAGAAAAGAGAAAAAACAAGAAACATTACTATCTACAAAACTCAAAATATTATTCAAAGAAAACCAAGCAAGCTAAAAGAAGATTCAATCTGCAGTTTCAAACAACAGTGCTCTCTGTTCTTCAAATTGAAGTGAGTAAACATACTGTTTTAAGCCTTTAAACTTGTGTATTTGATTCATGCTCTACTGTATATTTTTAAGTTAGAAATCCTGTGCATATATGGTCGTGATTCGTTTCCTTGTATGATTCTGTTCTTCTTGTTTTGGTTACAGAATGAACATAAACAAGAATAATTTTATAAATTTTCATATAAGCATCTTTAACTTAGGATTTTCAAACAAAAATCAATTTTTTTAAACTCAAAGTAGGGTCCAGAATTTTGTTAGCTTGAAAATGAAGGAACCTGACACGGTAAACTCATTTTACAGTCAAATAAGAAATCATGTGATTTATTCAAGTAGTTTAAACTATGGATTTGATTATATAAATTGAATAAGCATACAAAGATAGGATTTTTAAACTTAATACGATGATTTTTAATTTAGTATTTCAGGTGCAGTTCATACTTGAACAAAATATGCTTTTTAATCGATTCTTGATAATCGAAGAATCTTTGAACAATGAAATTTTGCTTGAAGCTTGCTTGGTCATCAATGGAGTTAGGAAAAATGTTAAATAATTTTTCTATTGCAATCAATGATTGAATGAATTAAAACTAGGGTTTACAGTCATAGAAAATGGCGTTTGGGGTTTCAAGCTCATGCACGCTCGTCAATGCGTCGAGCATGGCCAAATTTAGAGAGGATGTACTGGAGACATAGATGGAGGCATGGCCGAAGTCGTGGCGATTCCGATGGTGGGAGCGACCGAGGCGAAGCATTTTGCGGGGGTGTTCAAGTTACAGGTTTTGCAATGAGATGCTTAATTTTGATTTGGACAATTAAGAGATGAATCGAGTTTCGATTTCTTATGTTGGAGTGATTTGCGATTTGCCGCAAATGTTGATGATCGCCGGAGTGATAAGCATTATGGATTATATCGCTTATCGAGATTGATATGGATATATCTGTGATGATTGATGTTGTGCACTATTGTGTAAAACCACTAGACTACGCCATACATACACAAATATGAATTGCACGTGGAAATCGGTTAAGTCACAGATTTTTAAAATAATTTTGAATTTGAATTTTAAATTCAAATAGTTATGGAAATAGATTGGGTTTAAAATAAAAAGATTTTGAAAAGAAATTCCAAAAATAAAAGTTATTCTCAATTACTTAGTTGAGATTTGAAATTTAAATAATTTGATTTAAATTGGAATTCAATATCTGAAATTGAATCATATATGTGGTATGTATGATTTAAAAATGGTACACAAGTTTATATGGGTTTTAAACCATTTTTAGGGTGTTGTTTTGGGAAATTGAATTAACCCAAAGTTTTTAACTTGTATAAATGAGATCGGGTTTCTCTGAAATAAAACTGGTTGTTTTCAAACGATAAAAGCTTTCATATAAGAAATGAATTCCCAATTTGGATTAAAGAGAGTTCAAGTTTGAATTGAAATGGTTTTCCAAATTATGGGTGAATCTTTGGAAACGAGTTTTGAATGCTATAAAATAAACCTTGATTTAAAGATTTAATAAATTAATCCAATTGAAATGGAAATTATTTTGAAATCCGTGAATGGATCTTTGTGAAACTGGGTGAACTTTGTGAAATAAATCTTTTCGTTTAAAAGATTTGAAATGGTAATTGGTTTAAACCATTTGAAAGGAAGTTTGGAATTTTAAAGTTGTGAATTAATTGAAATCCTACATCCATATGTTTTTAAATATTGCGCTCATTATTCGGTTTAGCCGGGAGAGGACTTTGTGTCATATAACCCATTCTGAAAAATGATACGTCGTTATGGATAGCATTGAAGACCGGTGGTGAAGACCGAGTATTTGCAAGAACAATAGGATGACCTATCGATTGTCTCTGCACTGAGTAGCTACGGTATAGAGATTCCCTAAGTGATGGGAAGTCCGTCGGGATTGTGAATACCCGGATTGCAAGGGATTCTTCAAAAGTGCCTTCGGTTATGTTCAAACCTGGGACAGACTTGTATGGTTGTATGTCTGACATTACACTTTGAGATATAAAGCATATTTCTTTCAAATACACATCTGTTGGTGGCAGAGAATTTATTCTTTTAGCTTAACACCCTTCTTTGAGACGTACGAGCTCAGAGGTTATGTAGTTGAAGGTTATCAGCGATATACTCCCAATTTGGTAGCGTGGCATGCTAAGTGCTATTATGTGTTGATCATTGGTTGATCATTTGTAATCAAAGCATGGCTTTTGTGAAAAGCATAGCTTTGTGGATGAAACCTCATCGACCTCACAAACCAGTAATGGTCGAAACAGGAAAGATGCGGCAAGGTTTCAGGGGTAGCTCCCCTAGGGTGTGACCATTCCTTTTGGAAAAGGGTAGTATCATGGTATGGAGCCCAGATACTTAATCATGTGGGAAATGTAGTATATTTATTACTGTGTGATGTTGTTGGCGTAGAGGTACATCGTATAAAGGTCCCAAAGGACCGAGGGTGGCATATCTGTAGGTATTACTCCTGGGCAGGGAGGAAACCGGCCTTGTGTTGGTAGAGAGCTGGGTAAGTTCTCTGGGCGTCCTGCCAGAGGCGTTCCCATGTGGCAATAGGAAGTTCCTTAGCCTGACCATTTGTTGGAAATCCATTTATCCAATATGCGCCTTGTATGGTTTTAGTTGTATTACCTGCCATCTACTTATGGTGGCGCCCCACTGTTTGGATGGTAGCTATAGTAGGCATAGTTCGAAATGTCTATGCTGACTAAGATTAATATTATACTTTCGAAATGTTTTCCACTATGCACTAATAATAATATCAGAAATGGTTTTTACGTATCAAGCATGTTTGACTATCATAAGGAGAAATCTCCTCCAAATTTGCGTTTGCATGGTGTGTGTGGCGGGAGGCCTTATGGTAGTTTCATTTTCTAAAAAGCATTATGGATTTCAAATTTAAAATCTTTTGGTTGTTTTAAAGACCAAATGTTTTCGTTTGCTCATACCAGTCCCATGACAGAATCGGAGTTTATTGTTCCCTTCCTAAACTCTGGGTGCCCATAATTTTCCATACGGGAAGTCTAGAGTTTGTTTTTTCAAATAGTCGGGTCTAGTAGATTATCTGGAGCTAGTTCAGTCCTTGGACGACTGACCTTGCTTATCTTGGTGCAACGGTGATGGTGGATCGAGCTTGAAGTTTTGGAGTTCTAGCCTTGGATTTTTGGATTCTGTGAAGACTCATCTCATGTCATATTTTGTCGTATTCCGCTGTATTTTGTGTTGTATATTCTCTGATGTTGATGATTATCATTGTATCAAATTGATGTATTGGATATTGTATTCAGGTTGTATCAGTGATATCATCTTTTATTTCCGCTGTGTTATTTATCATCTAATGGGTGTTGCAAGCTCCGGCGATACGAATTTGATGTTGTTTGTCGGACATCGAGTTCGGGTCGTCACAAGTGATATCAGAGCTAAAAGTTGACTGAGAACTTGAGCTGCAGAGTGTAACACATTAGATAGCTCATTAGAGATAGGGTGAAGTATATACCCTAGAATGGGTACAACCAGTGGAACCAAAATCCAAATTTCTCAGTCTATTCTCTTTATCTGTTGTTATTCTCTAAGATATTTCGTCCGAATGCCTAAATCGGTCTTCTTACTATTTACAGATAGTAAGAATGAGTGGAAGAAGAGGACGAGATTGGGGATAGGGTAGTACCAGTACAGCTGGTCAAAGCCCCACAACGACAGATATTCCTATTCAATCTCAATTAAGTTTGACTGGTATATATCGAAGTTTTTCTAGACTTGGTGGAAAACCATTCACAAGCAAAGAATCCGTTATTGAAGCACAAGCATGGATTCGATCGTGTGAAAGGATTTTCAAGGGATTAAAATTAGAAAATGATCAGATGCGATTGATAGCTTCTTGGCAACTCCAGGAAGAGGCTTTAGCTTGTGGACAACAGTTGCTTTGGATGAGCCGGCGGATGAATTTACTTGGAGTCGTTTCAAGGAAGTGTTCGAGCAGCAATATATGCCATCTGCTGGTATCTCTAGAGTGTAACAGGTGTTTACGGATTTGAAGCAAGGAAGTTTGTTATTTGAGGAATACTTGAACAAATTCAATGAATTATCTCGATTTGGTCCAAATTTGGTGAATACACCGTTAAAGAAGAATGAAAAGTTTATTCGGGGAATGAACAAGAAGTTTCAGAAAAGCATGACTACTCACATAAAGGAATCTTTTTTTGAATTAGTTGATATGGGATATTGATACAATACTCTGGATAAACAAAAGGATCTGGAGGAGAATGGAGATACAGGTAATCTGAATTGGAGGAAAAGGAAGTTTGGCGGAAAGAAACCGAGGAAAGATAAAGGAAAGAAGAATATAAAAAAGAAAAAGGTGAAATATGTTACTTGTCTCAATTGCTTGGAGATAGGCCACTACTCGGACAAATGTAAGAATCCTTGGAAGCCAGGAATGAGAGACCCATTTACGAGGCCAGATCAGAAATCTACGAGATGTTATTATTGTCGCAAGCCAGGGCATAGAATCAACAACTGTCCAGCTCATAAGCAAACTCTAGTGAAGGTGTATGTAATCAAAGGTATTTCCTCAACCTCAAAAGTTGATTAAGAAAATGAAATTTTATAAGGTAACCTTCTCGTTTATGATTAAATTGTTCGAATTTTGTTCGACATGCGAACTACCCTTATTTTTATTTCTCAATAAATCGTAAATGAGTTAAATCTTGAATCTGAAATCGTAATCGAATCTATTTCTGTCTATTTCATTGGGTTTCAATATATTCTACGAATGGTTAGTTATCCCTTCGAACTAATAATACGCCTGTATACTTCGTAGATCAGATAACCCAATTGTTTCGTAATTGATTGAGTTTGTTCTCATGGCTATTGTTGATATTCTGATTTGGTAAGCCAAATGCAGAATAAACATTCGGTTTGATTTGGAAAAATATTTCTCTATCTTTATTATCTCCTTAGCAAATTTCGGGGACGAAATTTCTTAAGGGGGGAAATCTGTAACGACCCTAATTTAAAGACGAATTTAAATTTGTGATTAAATTAAATTCTTGGGTTAAATTGTGGATTTGTTTGAATTTTTCAAATTTAATAAGATGTATATACTTATTTATTTTAGAATTTGATTTGAAACTCAAAATGAATATTTTCAATTGAATTGAATTATAAATAAAATTTTGATTTGGAAATTCAAAATGAATTTTCTTTAAAAGATTATACTTGGAAAAATAAAATAACATGTATGATTATTTATTAAATGTATAAATTGTGTTTTGATCCATTTTCTTTATGAAATTATAAAAAGTGTAAGATAGAATTTATCCTATCAATATTGAATATAAGTGTAAAATATAAAGTAAAATATATGTTATAAACTTAATGTTTGATCAAACTATAAATAGAAGAAACAAAAATAAAATACTATAACAATTTTGCATGTGAATTAGGAAGATAAGAGAAAAATCTATGTGCAAAGCAAATAAAACAAAACAAAAATATCTATGTAATAAAATAAAATATATCTACAAAACAAAACAAATAGCATAAGTTGTAAACAAGGAAATAATAAAACAAAGTAGCCTGCAAAGAAGATAATGAAACAAGCAAACAATAAATAAATAAATAAATATCTGCAAAGCAAACTGTACACACAAAAATCAAATGAATCATATGTAAACAAAATGAGAAACACATGCATTTATTAACATCTCCTCAGCACAAAATAAATCCTTTCAGCCGAAAAAATGTAAAAATCATTACAGCCTCCAAAATAGAAAAAAAATATCTTTAGTCAAATAAAAGAAGAAGAAAATTATGTTTAAACAAGATAAGCCTAACCAGATAACACCTATTATATACAAACTGTTTTCTTTCTATATATATGTGTATCTTGTATTCTAGTTCGTTCAAAAAAAACTAAGCAAACCAAAAAAAAAAGAAACATTACTATCTACAAAACTCAAAATATTATTCAAAGAAAACCAAGCAAGTTGAAAGAAGATTCAATCTGAAGTTTCAAACAACAGTGCTCTCTGTTCTTCAAAGTGAAGTGAGTGAACATATTGTTTTAAGCCTTTAAACTTGTGTATTTGATTCATGCTCTACTGTATATTTTTAAGTTAGAAATCCTGTGCATATATGGTTGTGATTCGTTTCCTTGTATGATTATGTTCTTCTAGTTTTGGTTACAGAGTGAACATAAACAAGAATAATTTATAAATTTTCATATTAGCATCTTTAACTTTGGATTTTCAAACAAAAATCAGTTTGTTTAAACTCAAAGTAGGGTCCAGAATTTTGTTAGCTTGAAAATGAAGGAACCTGACACGGTAAACTCATTTTACAATCAAATAAGAAATTATGTGATTTATTCAAGTAGTTTAAACTATGGATTTGATTATATAAATTGAATAAGCATATAAAGATAGGATTTTTAAACTTAATACGATGATTTTTAATTTAGTGTCTCAAGTGCAGTTCATACTTGAACAAAATATGCTTTTTAATCGATTCGTGATAATCGAAGAATCTTTGAACATTGAAGCTTGCTTGGTCATCAATGGAGTTAGGAAAAATGTTAAATAATTTTTCTATTGCAATCAATGATTGAATGAATTAAAACTAGGGTTTAAAGTCATAGAAAATGGCGTTTGGCGTTTCGAGCTCATACAGCTCGTCAATGCATCGAGCGTGGCCAAATTTGGAGAGGATGTACTGGAGACATAGATGGAGGCATGGCCGAAGTCGTGGCGATTCCGGTGGTTGGAGCGACCGAGGCGAAGCATTTTGCGGGGGTGTTCAAGTTACAGGTTTTGCAATGAGATGCTTAATTTTGATTTGGATAATTTAGAGATGAATCGAGTTCCGATTTCTTATGTTGGAGTGATTTGCGATTTTCTGCAGACGTTGATGATCGTCGGAGCGACGGCGAAGTGCCGTGCACGTGCACGGAGGTGAGGGCTATCAGAACTGTTGTGGGGTGAGCAATTCGAGTTGTCACTTGGGAAGAAAGGGTGATTGCTTCGGGTTAGTACGCGAGCATGAGAGCCTACTTACCTTATACTTTCGTTTAAAAATTAAATTAACTTACTGGTAGAAGAAAAAAGAAGAAAAAGAAGAAGAAGTGTACGCGAGAGAAAGAAAGATGACTCGGGGGAGGATGGAAAACTCGAGTATTAACTCGAGTGAAACCTGGGTAAAGCTCGAGTTTTTTTTAAAACAAGGTTAAGCCAAAAAAATTTAAAGTTATGTAAACAGATTTTTGTGTCAACAAAGAACTTAATGTTTGACTATTTTTGAGTTAAGAACTTAATACAGGTTTAATTATTTTAAAATGTTAATTAATGTTTGAATCAAGTAGATAAATTAAGTTAATTAACATTAAAGTTTTTGTAGTTAACGATAATTTGTTTTCAAAGTTTAAAGAAGATTTTTAAAATGTTAATTAAGACAAATAATTATTATTATTAATTGTTTAAAAAGGGGTAATTAAGAATGGTTAAGTAATTTAAAATCGTAATTAACTAAGTGATTAGAGATTGATTAATTTGAAATTAAAGATTGGTTAGTTAATAATTAAGTGTTTAACTAATTTGTAATTACGGATTGTTAATTAGATAACTAAAGTTAATTAATCTATAGTTAGTAGTTAATTAAGTTAATTGATTAAGGAATAAATTAAAATTTAATTAATTTATCATTAAAAATAGTTAATCGTTGATTTAAATAAATCAATAAAAATAGTTATACGGTTAATTCTGTTAATCACCTTCGCCTTAAATTAAAGATGATTAACTATCATCAAATATTGTGTACTGGATTGATATTTCCGCTTGTGGTTATGATGCTATGTGATGTGAATTGCCTTATGCTGTACTATGATTTGTGATTTGTTTCTGTATATATGTGAAAACCCCTTTGCCCGTAAAACGGCATTTGAATTTTGATGCAACGGGGAGTCGGATTCCAGTTGGAGATCCGAAACCCACATCGAATCATAATGATGAATCTTTGCGATTGATAAATTTACTTTATCTGTGAATCTGTGAATGAAGATAAGCATTATGGATTATATCGCTTATCGAGATTGATATGGATATATCTGTGATGATTGATGTTGTGCACTATTGTGTAAAACCCCTGGACTACACCATACACACACAAATATGGATTGCACGTGGAAATCAGTAAAGTCATAGATTTTTAAAATAGTTTTGAATTTGAATTTTAAATTCAATTAGTTTTGGAAATAGATTGGGTTTAAAATAAAAATCTTTTGAAAAGAAATTCCAAAAATAAAAGTTATTCTCAATTACTTGGTTGAGATTTGAAATTTGAATAATTTGATTTAAATTGGAACTCAATATCTGAAATTGAATCCTATATGTGGTATGTATGATTTAAAAATGGTGTACAAGTTTATATGGGCTTTAAACCATTTTTAAAGTGTTGTTTTGAGAAATTGAATTAACCCAAAGTTTTTAACTTGTATAAATGAGATCGGGTTTCTTCGAAATAAAACTGGTTGTTTTCAAACGATAAAAGCTTTCATATAAGAAATGAATTCCCAATTTGGATTAAAGAGAGTTCAAGTTTGAATTGAAATGGTTTTCCAAATTATGGGTGAATCTTTGGAAACGATTTTTGAAAGCTATAAAATAAACCTTGATTTAAAGATTTAATAAATTAATCCAATTGAAATGGAAATTGTTTTGAAATCGGTGAATCGATCTTTGTGAAACTGGGTAAACTTTGTGAAATAAATCTTTTCGTTTAAAAGATTTGAAATGGTAATTGGTTTAAACCATTTGAAAGGAAGTTTGGAATTTTAAAGTTGTGACTTAATTGAAATCTCACATCCATATGTTTTCAAATATTGCGCTCATTATTCGGTTTAGCCGGCAGAGGACTTTGTGTCATATAACCCATTCCGAATAATGGTACGTCGTTATGGATAGGATTGACGATCGGTGGTGAAGACCGGGTTGCGAGAACAATAGGATGACCTATCAATTGTCTCTGCACTGAGTAGCTACGGTATAGAGATTCTGTAAGTGATGGGAAGTCCGATCGGGATTGTGAATACCCGAATTGCAAGGGCTTCTTCGGAAGTGCCTTCGGTTATGTTCGAACCCAGGACAGACTTGTATGTTTGTATGTCTGACATTGAGATATAAAGCATATTTCTTTCAAATACATATATTTTGGTGGTGGAGAATTTATTCTCTTAGCTTAACACCCTTCTCTGAGACGTACGAGCTCAGAGGTTATGTAGTTGAAGGTTATCAGCGATATACTCCCAATTTGGTAGTGTGGCATGCTAAGTGCTGCTGTGTGTTGATCATTGGTTGATCATTTTTGATCAAAGCATGGCTTTTTTGAAAAGCGTAGCTTTGTGGACGAAACCTCATCGAGCCTCACAACCGGTAATGGTCGAAACAGGAAAGATGCGGCAAGGTTTCAGGGGTAGCTCCCCTAGGGTGTGACCATTCCTTCTGGAAAAGGGTAGTAACATGGTTTGGAGCCCAGATACTTACTCATGTGGGCACTGTAGTATATTTATTATTGTGTGATGTTGTTGGTATAGAGGTACCTCGTATAAAGGTCCCAAAGGACCGAGGGTGGCATATCTGTAGGTATTACTCCCGGGCAGGGAGGAAACCGGCCTTGTGTTGGCAGAGAGCTGGGTAAGTTCTCGGGGCGTCCCGCCAGAGACATTCCCATGTGGCAATAGGAAGTTCCTTAGCCTGACCATTTGTTGGAAATCCATTCATCCAATACGCGCCTTGTGCGGTTTTAGTTGTATTACCTGCCATCTACTTATGGTGGCGCCCCACTGTTTGGATGGTAGCTATAATAGGCATAGTTCGAAATGTCTATGCTGGCTAAGATTAATATTATACTTTCGAAATGTTTTCCACTATGCACTAATAATAATATCAGAAATGGTTTTTACGTATCAAGCATGTTTGACTATCATAAGGAGAAACTTCTCCAAATCTGCGTTTGCATGGTGTGTGTTGCGGGAGGCCATATGGTAGTTTCATTTTCTAAAAAGCATTTCGGATTTCGAATTTAAAATCTTTTGATTGATTTAAAGACCAAATGTTTTCGTTTGCTCATACCAGTCCCATGACAGACTCGGAGTTTATTGTTCCCTTCCTAAACTCTGGGTGCCCATAATTTTTCATACGGGAAGTCTAGAGTTTGTTTTTTCAAATAGTCGGGTCTAGTAGATTATCTGGAGCTAGTTCAGTCCTTGGACGACTGACCTTGCTTATCTTGGTGCAACGGTGATGGTGGATCGAGCTTGAAGTTTTGGAGTTCTAGCCTTGGAGTTTTGGATTCTGTGAAGACTCATCTCATGTCATATTTTGTCGTATTCCGCTGTATTTTTTGTTGTATATTCTCTGATGTTGATGATTATCATTGTAACAAATTGATGTATTGGATATTGTATTCAGGTTGTATCAGTGATATCATCTTTTATTTCCGGTGTGTTATTTACCATCTAATGGGTGTTGCAAGCTCCGGCGATACGAATTTGATGTTGTTTGTCGGACATCGAGTTCGGGTCCTCTCCCGGCTAAACCGAATAATGAGCGCTATATTTAAAAGCATATGGACATTGGGATCATAGTTAAGTCACAACTTAAAGACCAAAACTTTTCTTTCAACTGGTTTAAACAAATTACCATTTCAAATCTTTACACAAAAGATTCACTTCACAAAGTTCACCAATCTTTCACAAAGATTCATTCATGTGACGCCCCACCTCTATACCCACGCTAGCCAAGAACACTATGGAGTAATGCTGTCGACTAGCACGGAGAATAAGGCTGTTGAGGAGCGACCATCCATGTAATTGCTTTGTGCGAGCACCGATATGTCAAATAGTAAAACATGCATTTTATTTCAAGAGGAAATCCGACATACCGATACAAACTCAAAACTACTACACGGTGGCTATATAAATCCTTCGAAAACAAATATAGTAATAAGCATAACATAAATCAGTCACAGATAATTCATATCATAGAGGCGGAAATAGATATGAATATTACACTAGGAAGTGTACGTCAGAGTAGTGGTCTAAAAAGATCCACAATATCACAAAAGAATAGTTACACGAACTACACAAAAGAATAAGTATACATTATGGAGTCTATATCTCAAATGTATACAATCAAAACTACTAATCTAAGTAGTTAACCCAAAAGTCAGAGAAATCATGGCCTCTTTAGCGTAATCATGGCCCAAACTACATTATGGAGCCTGTTTTAGCGTAATCATGGCCGCTTCTGGCGATTTGCGTTTTTGGAGTCACATTTCCTTCTCGTCGTGATTTCCCCCTACGTTCGCGTCTTTTCTCCATGTCCTCCTCTCCATCCCGTCCCTCTCCTCCCCCCCTATCCGCACCATCTTCGACTAGGTCAGGCCGCCCTTACAAATCCATGTCCGCTGCCATTCCACTTATTCATTCCCACTCCGATTTTCCTCCTCTCTCGTCAGTTTGTTCTGGAATTGAGGCTACTGATAACGTTCGTGCTGTGTTGCCACTCCTTGGTTCTAATGCGCTTCTGCCTGTGAACAGAGATAGTGTAATGGGTAAGACCGATTTGTTGTATGAGAGTGCTGGTCTGGTTTCGTCTGCAGTTAGAAACGGGTCTGGTGTTGGAGGCATGTGTGGTAATGAAGTGGGGTTGGGCGTTGCTGCTAACACTGAACAATGCACGTCTCCTGTTTGCCTATATGCTACAGAGGATATTGGTGCGAGAACTTCTGATGTCAGTTTGGCTGCAAACGTCGTTATTCACCGGCCAGTTATGCTCCTTGAAGATGGCTGTGATGTGGGCAAGCCTGCTGTGTTGGTTGATTGTGTATCTAGTGTGTTCGATGGTGTTATTGACCATGTCCATGGGTGCTTTACTGCTTGTCTCCCAAGTTGTGGACTAGGCACACCAGATGTTTGTGGTATTCCCCCTACGATTTCTGCACCTAATGTCACTGTTAATTGCTCTGAAGATACTATACCCACTGATGCAACTGCCCCTGGTATTGTACATAGCCGTGTTACTGATGGTTCGAAGCACTCCTCTAAATTGTGGTCTTCTCTTTTCACGTCCTTGCCCCGTAATGCGGGTGCTTACATCCCTATTGAGTTTGATTTGGTTGAGGAAAATGGAGTGATGATTCCTCCCCCATGTGTTATGCAAGCCGGTGAGGAATTTTGGTCAGATTATTTGGTTGGTTTTCTCCTGGATCTGCATCACTGTCTTTCTTATGCGTCTGCGGTGCTTCGGAGGGCATGGAAGCTTCATGGAAATTTGCATGTGAAGCTGATTGATACGATGTACTACTTAAAGTTTTCCTCATCTGAGGATCGCCAGCTTGTGTTGGAGGCGGAGCCATCGTTTGTTGATGGAAGGCCTTTTATTGTTACCCCATGGTCTCCTACCGTGGCGTGTGCTCGTGAGCAAGTATTCTCTATCCCTGTTTGGGTATATTTTTCCCAGATTCCATCTGTTTTACAGCACCTCATTGGTTTGAATTGGTTAGCTTGTAATGTTGGTAAGCTGAAATGTTTTGACGCCAATACTGTGGCGCGTGATAAGTTGATGTTTGCGAAGGCTCTCATAGAGATTTCCCCTACTAAGCCTCTTCCTTCATCTATTTCTGTTCAGCTTGTTGTTGGACATGTTGTGGAAGTCAGAGTACGCTATGGATGGGTTCCAGATATTTGTACCGCTTGTCACTCTTTGGGACACCTGACTATCGACTGCCATCACTTTGAAGCCTCTGCGGCTACTCTAAAGTCTCCTTTGCCACGCCCCCGTCGTAGGATCTGCCCATTCCACTCTCTCTCATCCTCCTTCAGAGACTACGTTGCCTGACCTGAGTGTTCCTTCTTTGCCTCTTGTTTCCCCTGTTTCACCTACTGCTTCTGAGGTTCCTAGTGTTGTTCCTGACATCCCTTTAGTTGCTTCAGCCCCTACCTTGCTGCTGCCTCCTATAGCTTGGGATGAGCCCGAAGGTTGTTGGATTGATCCCATTTCTGATATGAGGTATAACCCGGTTAATGAATCTTTCTTCCGGTTTGTTTCTGACGATCATCTTGACCTTAGGTGCCTTCGCTACAAACTATCCAGTGACTCTATAGTTCTTGATTTGGACGGTATCGATGCGATATCTAATTCTGACATGCTTGCTGATCCATCCTGGGATCGATCTTTTATCTACTGTTCTGATGATTTGGTTTATCACCCTTGTCTTGCACTTCGGTTTCGCCCCTTTGCTGGTCTTTCTGGGAATGCCCCTTTGTGCACTTCTTCGGTGACTGGGGAAGTTGGTGATTCTCCCTCCTCGGTGGAGGAATAGATTTGTTGGTGTTTCTTTAGTTATCGTGACATAGCGGTCACGTACCTGTGCTGTATTTTTCTGTCTCTTTTTTAGTAGTTAAGGTGCTTTTACCTTGCTCCTGTACTTCAATTTTTATTACGTTCGTAATAAAAAGTGGACGGTCCACTATAAAACCGGCTGGCCTTGCCAAAAAAAAAAAGTCAGAGAAATCAAGCTGAAGCATCTGTAACATCTCGGTCTGACCCGAGTATTATTTAATAAGAAAATAATAAACGGATCAGTCTAACTATAAATATCAGATGAAACGATATAGAATAAGAGATATGACAAAACGCATAATAATCACCATGCCAAGCTGTGATATATATATAAGTAATTGAAAATCAACAAGAGATTAATCAATATCACCAAATCTACACAAGAATCAAAGGAAATGTCATACTCCTTATTTCGTTCACCAAACCATAAATATTGACGATTATATCAATGTCAATCGCAAAATCAATGACACACAAATTCACCAATGCACAAATATTGATAAAACTTATCAATGGAAATCACGAAAATTGGTGAAGCACAAATTCTAGAAATGATCTCAAGAAATCCGGTCAATGACACACGAATTCACCTATGCACAAAAATTGATAAATCATATTAATAGAAATCACAAAAATAGGTGAAGAAGAAAATTCCAGAATTCGACACACGAAATCCAGAAATCACACAAAATAGGGGGGAGGCCTATCACACGAACGGGAGCAT
Source organism: Allium cepa (assembly GCA_030765085.1). NCBI lineage: Eukaryota > Viridiplantae > Streptophyta > Magnoliopsida > Asparagales > Amaryllidaceae > Allium > Allium cepa. The sequence continues at coordinate 176,161,415 of CM060932.1, forward strand.
GAAAACTCACCAACATATGTATCACACGAACGAGTCGCTATCTCATGGTAGCTAGCCATTAATTTTGGACACACAAACGGCCTGAAGACCATGGGGCGCTACCCCATCAATTGGAGTCGAAACTCCACAAAACGGGGTTTAGTCTCCCTCGCAGACAAAGAGACATCACACATTGCTAGTCTAAATCACAAAAATGATCGTCATGATCATCAAGAAGTGTCAATTACAGTAAGCTAGTAAATATATGAGCTTAGCTTCATGTCCCATAACCACTAGCTTAACTTAAATATTTACGAACAAATTGTAGATCTCCACTAGAAAATTGTCACAAGAGATTCAATCGAACAAGTTCAAGAATTAACCGACGAAGTAAACGCAAGCATTTCATACCACTCGTTTTACTAAGTCGTTTAATTAGATTTCTCATACGAGTGAGGTAAAGGTTTGTATATACTAATAGATTGGAAATCGGTTTGAGAAAACGAGCTTTGTTATAAAATAGTGTTGAAATCATTTGAAGAAAGAGTTTCGATATTTACTACTAGTATAGAAAACCTTTATAATTTTAAAGTGACAAATCACAAAGAAGATTGTAGGAACAATCAATCACGAAAATTCACATACGAAGATGTGAATAAAAATCCAACGAAACCGATAAAGAATCCATCGAAATGGATATTCAAAAATCCCTAAAAAGGAGTCATCAAAGTCATAGTAAATGATAACAACAAATAGGAAACAACACGAATCGATTAAAGTTGGAAATTCAAGCAACTAGGCGAAATAGGCAAAAATGCACCAGGTCGGTCGGCCGGCTACAGAGCTCGGTCGACCGGATCCTGTTCCAAAAAATCTTGGGAAGCAGGTCGGTCGGCTGAGCCCTGTAGCCAGTCGACCGGACCAGAGACAGAAAGGTGCCTATGCACCATAGTAGCAGGTCGGTCGAACGGCCACAGGGCTCGGTCGGCCGAACCTGTTCCCGGTCCCTTCCTAGCCCATTGAATACAATGGCCAAACACTACCAAATTGCAACCGTACGAGCATCGGCACTAAGGATTTATGCCAATAGACTACCCGGCCCTATGAGCTCCTTGTTGCATCACCAAAAACACATTTGAACATCAAAGCTATGGTTTATAAGAATTTGGCTTTCAAAACACCAAAATTGGAATATTCACAAAACCATTCCAAACCAAAAGCAAATGCACACGAATAAGTGTTAGGAATTCATACCTAACAATCGAAGATAAATATAAGCATAGATGTGAGATAAAAATCTCACCTTTGAACCCAAACGATTGAAAAAGAAGCTTAGAAGCAAAGGAGAATCAACCACTTTTCAAATCCAACTCAAGAAGCTTGATTCTAAGCTAAAAAGAGAAATATTTTCCAAACTAGGTTTAGGAATTTTCTGAAATCAAAGAGAGGAAGAGTTGGAGAAGAAGAAGAGAAGCTTACCAATGGGTTCTTCTATTAGTTTGGAGCTAGAGCTTGATTTGCAAAAGGAAACTAGGGTTTTGGAGTTTTAATTTCCCATCTCTCCCACCATTGATGCTTTAAAACTGAAAAGAGGAGAAAGTGAGGGTGAATGGGAAGGAGTGGCTCGGATTTGAGTATAAGTTAAACATAGGGCTGAACCCAAACCCAAGCCCAAAATGAAAAAGTAGCAAAAATCAACTTGCTCCAAACATATCGAAGCTTATACTTAAAAAGGTCGCAAACGGCATTTTAAACTCAATGGGAGTAGTCCCGAGTCCTAATTCGACCGTATGCAAAAAGTAGCTTTTCGGACTAAATTCCGAGTATCGATAAAATATTTAAATATTTAAATATAAAATCAACAAATATGCGGGTTGTTACAGACTCCCCTCCTTAAAGAAATTGCGTCCTCGCAATATTTAAGAAGAAGATATATAGTAATAACCATAAAAGCATATTCAACACAAAAGAAATTTGAAATAAAAGGTTCACATTAAAGAGCACGAGAAAGTAAGTCCGGATGTGTTCGCTCGATGAACTCTCTAGATTCCCAAGAACAATCCTTAGGATTTAAAGACCATTGAACTTTAACAAGCAGAACATCTTTATTTCGAAGTCGTTTGACTTCCGAAGCAATAATACAAACAGATGCTGCTCATAAGTTAAATTCGGTGAAACTTCAATCTCTTCCACAACACCGGGCTCAATAATAGAATCGGAATCTCGAAGACACTTCCGAAGTTGAGAAACGTGAAACACGTCATGGATAGCAGAAAATTGAGCCGGTAATAAAAGGCGATAAGCCATGAAACCAATACGTTCAGCGATAGGAAATGGCCCAATATATCGAGGCGCTAACTTTCCCGATCGACTGAAACGTACAACACCCTTCATAGGTGAAACACGAACAAAAACAAGATCTCCAACAGAAAATTCTAATTTCCTTCTTCGGTTATCGGCATAGGATTTTTGTCTACTCTGGGATTCTTTCATTCTATGTCGAATAAGGTCAATTTTCTCTGTGGAATCCCGAATAAAATCTGGACCTAAAACCAGCTTCTCACCGGCCTCAAGCCAACAAGAAGGAGATCGGCATGGCCTTCCATAGAGTGCCTCAAAAGGTGCCATACCAATACTAGATTGGAAGCTATTATTATTGGAAAATTCGATAAGAGAAATATGATCTTCCCAACTTCCACCGAAATCAAGCACACAAGCACGAACGAGATCTTCAAGAGTTTGATTCACATGCTCGGTTTGTCCATCGGACTGGGGGTGATAAGCGGTGCTAAAATTAAGCTTCGTTCCCAAAGCTTTTTGAAGACTCTTTCAAAATCCACTAGTAAACAATGGATCACGATCACTAACTATAGAAGTAGGAACTCCATGCAATTTAACAATTTCTTTAATAAAAAGTTTGGCCAAAAGAGGTACGGTTCGGTTAGACCGAACGGGAATAAAATGGGCGGATTTAGTAAGCCTATCAACAATCAGCCATAAGCTATCATGACCCGAACGAGAACGGGGAAGGCCATCTATAAAATCCACGGAAATTTGGTCCCACTTCCAAATTGGAATTTCTAAAGGTTGCAATAACCCACCGGGCCTTTGATGCTCGGCCTTAATGAGTTGGCAAGTCATGCAACGCTTAACGAAGTTAGCGATGTCAAGTTTCATTCCCTCCCAATAATAAAGTCGCTTCATATCCGCGTACATTTTACTACTACCGGGATGAATGGTAAATTTAGAGCGATGGGAATCTTCTAAAATATCTTTACGAAGATCACTAATATTTGGTACGATAAGTCTACCAAATTTTCGAATGCCGCCACGAGAATCGATATCAAAGTCTTTCAAACCTTCAATATCAATTTTATCCTTAATATTTTGGCCAAGAAGAGCCAATTCGGGATCTAGCCTTTGAGCTTCAAGAATGCGGTCTAAAAGAGAAGGATGAGCCTCAAGGCTACATAAAACAAGAGACGAACATAAATCGAAAACACGGTCTCGAATTTCGCAAGTGGATAAAATCTCGAGATCGTTCCATTCGGATATCATCATAGAAACAACCGCTTGTTGTTTACGGCTAAGAGCATCCGCGACACGATTACCCTTACCAGGAGTATAAAGAATATCAAGATCATATGGTGCAAGAAATTCGAGTCAACGCTGTTGACGCAAATTAAGTTCCTTTTGAGAGAATAAATACTTCAAGGACTTATGATCAGTATAAAGAATAAATTTCTCTCCTAAAAGATCATGACGCCAAATACGAAGAGCGAAAACAATAGCCGCGAGCTCTAAATCATGAGTGGCATATCTAGTCTCAGCAGGCTTTAATTGCATAGAAGCATAAGCAATAACACGTTCTCTTTGCATAAGAACGGCACCCAAACCAACGCGACTAGCATCGGTATAAACAACGAAATCTTGATTCCCCTCGGGAATAACAAGAATAGGAGCATCAGAAAGGAGTTCTTTTAATTTCTGAAAAGAAGTTTCACATTTGTCCGACCAAATGTATTTAACACCTTTCTTCGTTAAGCTAGTGAGAGGCACGGCAATCTTAGAAAAGTCTTTGATAAAACGGCGGTAATAACCTGCCAATCCAAGAAAACTACGAATCTCCGTCACACTCTCCGGTCTCTTCCAATCTTGAATCGCTTCAATTTTTGAAGGATCCACGGAAATTCCGGATTCGGAAATAATATGACCGAGAAACTTCACACGAGATTGCCAAAAATGGCATTTAGAAAATTTTGCTTTCAAACGATTACTCCTAAGAGTTTCCAACACAATCTGAAGATGCTTTTCATGCTCCTCCTCGGTTTTTGAATACACAAGAATATCATCGATAAAGATAAGAACAAACCAGTCGAGGAAGTCTTTGAAAACTCTATTCATAAGGTCAACGAAATAAGCCGGAGCATTCGTTAGACCAAATGGCATAACAAGCCATTCATAAGATCCATAACGGGTATGAAACGATGTCAAAGGAATGCTATCATCTGCAATACGAAGCTGATGGAAACCGGTAGCCAAGTCCAATTGTGAAAAGACTCTAGAACCACTAAGTTGATCGAATAGATCATCAATCCGAGGTAAAGGATATTTATTTTTGATAGTAAGATCATTAAGCTTGCGGTAGTCAACGCAAAGCCTAAGTGTTCCATCGGATTTCTTCACAAAAATAGCTGAAGCTCCCCAAGGCGAGGAACTAGAGAGAATAAATTGCTTCGTCTCCAATTCGGATAATTGTTTACGCATCTCTTCGTTTTCTTTATTGGACATACGATAAGGAGGACGAGTGATAGGTTGAGCTCCAGGAATGAGATTAATTCTGAACTCAATTGCTCGCTTAGGTGGTAACCCTAAAACGGGCTCGAATATGTCGGAAAATTCACGAATGACGTGAATAAGAGAAATAATATCACCCTCATCATCATCGTCGTCATCACGAGGATTTAAAGAATATAAAGATGCAACCAAGTCGGAATCCAAATCTTTAAGATTAATAGAAATCTGCTTAACAGATTGGGGATGTCGAAGATGAATAGTCCGCTCAGGACATAGGATATGAGCTTCATAACGGTTAAGCCAATCCATTCCCAAAATCATTCCAAAGCCTAAATACCGCATGACATGCAAATCGGCTCGGAAAGAAAAATCACACAAAATAATCTCGACATCTTTACACAATAAACTGATTGTTGCGGATCCACCAACCGGATTCGCAATTCTCAAAGAAGTCATTAAACACAAAACATCCAAAGAAAAAGTATCAACAAGTTCTTTTGATATAAAAGAATGGGACGCACCCGTATCAAAAAGAACTCGAATAGGATGATCACGAAATAAAATAATTCCATCCAGAATAGAATGAGAAATACCTTGGCCACGAGATGTGTTGCCAGGGCCTTGAGCAACATTAAGCTTTCCCTCCTTCCTATTTTAAAGTTTGGGACATACATGCATAAAATGGTCCGGGCTTTTACAATAGCGACAAGTACGAGGCTTTGAACACTTGTTCGCAAAATGGTCTCTGTAACCACAGTTAAAGCATTTCCCTTCAGTAGAGTAAAAGGTCTTTGCAGCAGGAGTTGCTTGCCTCCCTTTCTTATTGGGATAAGGACCTTTGAATTTGCTTGGCCTCTTCTTGTTGTTGATGTTTGGTTTGGAACCCACCACTTCAACATCATTCTCCCTATCCGCCTCTTCAAGACGAAGAGCGATATCAACAAGTTGGTCGAAAGAAACTTCTAATTTTAGAAGTAATGGCTTCTTGAGATTTTTGTTTAAGCCATAGACGAACCTCTGGTTCTTCTTTAAAGGGGTGTTGATGTATTCAACCCCGTATTTAGAAAGCGACTCGAAGGAGGCGACATAATCAGTCACGGAAGAATCACCTTGAACAAGGTCTATAAATCGTCGAGCCAATGTCACTTTCTCTGCTTCTGGTACAAATTTCAACTCGAAGCGTTCCCATAATTGCTCCCAGGTGAGATGCGCTTCATTAATCTCAGAAATAAGAAGTTCGTAACAGTCCAATGCTCTTTCTCGGAGCATACTAGAGGCCACCTGAACTCGGTGAAGGTCAATAAGATTCATGCGAGAAAAGATTCGATCGCATGACCTTAGCCAAGCCTGTACTTCAATAATAGTTTCGGAACCTTTGAATGGCTCCCCTCCCAAATTAGTGTAATCGCTGCACAAGCGTGCAAATCCCGATTTTGGGTGAGTAGGTTCCAGTTAAGCTCCAGCTGCTTGAGCATTTGTCACTAAATCAAGAAGCTGTTGAGCAGTCATAAAAACTCCATCCTGGGGTGGAGTGCTAGATGGTATGGCTCTGGGGCGGCCTGGTCTAGACATTTCTCTTCCTTTGGAAAGAAAGAAGAAGAAGAAAAAGGTTATTCACCAAATTGAATATCAAGCAATCTTGATAGATAAACAAGGAATCATAAGGAAAATAGGATGAATCGGTACGAAGACTCGAATTAAATCCTAAAGCACGACTCCTAAGATGGACTTAGGACGATGATCCTTGTTATAATATTTCATATTGTTCCGAAGTTTGGCTCTAATACCAAGCTGTGATGCCCCAACTCTATACCCACGTTATCCAAGAACACTACGGAGTAATGCTGTCGACTAGCACGGAGAATAAGGCTGTTGAGGAGCGACCATCCATGTAATTGCTTTGTGCCAGCACCGATATGTCAGATAGTAAAACATGCATTTTATTTCAAGAGGAAATCCGAGATACCGATTCAAACTCAAAACTACTACACAGTGGCTATATAAATCCTTCAAAAACAAATATAGAAATAAGCATAACATAAATCAGTCACAGATAATTCATATCACAGAGGCGGAAATAGATATGAATATTACACTAGGAAGTGTATGTCAGAGTAGTGGTCTAAAAAGATCCACAATATCACAAAAGAATAGTTACACGAACTACACAAAAGAATAAGTATACATTATGGAGTCTATATCTCAAATGTATACAATCAAAACTACTAATCTAAATAGTTAACCCAAAAGTCAGAGAAATCAATCCCAAGGGAGAAATCAAGCTGAAGCACCTGTAACATCTCGGTCTGACCCGAGTATTATTTAATAAGAAAATAATAAACGGATCAGTCTAACTATAAATATCAGATGAAATGATATAGAATAAGATATATGGCAAAACGCATAATAATCACCATGCCAAGCTGTGATATATATATAAGTAATTGAAAACCAACAAGAGATTAATCAATATCACCAAATCTACACAAGAATCAAAGGAAATGTCATACTCCTTATTTCGTTCACCAAACCATAAATATTGACGATTATATCAATGTCAATCGCAAAATCAATGACACACAAATTCACCAATGCACAAATATTGATAAGACTTATCAATGGAAATCACGAAAATTGGTGAAGCACAAATTCTAGAAATGATCTCAAGAAATCCAATCAATGACACACGAATTCACCTATGCACAAAAATTGATAAATCATATCAATAGAAATCACAAAAATAGGTGAAGAAGAAAATTCCTGAATTCGACACACGAAATCCAGAAATCACACAAAATAGGGGGGAGGCCTATCACACGAACGGGAGCATGAAAACTCACCAACATATGTATCACACGAACGAGATGCTATCTCATGGTAGCTAGCCATTAATTTTTGACACACGAACGGCCCGAAGACCATGGGGCGCTACCCCATCAATTGGAGTCGAAACTCCACAAAACGGGGTTTAGTCTCCCTCGCAGACAAAGAGACATCGCACATTGCTAGTCTAAATCACAAAAATGATCGTCATGATCATCAAGAAGTGTCAATTACAGTAAGCTAGTAAATATATGAGCTTAGCTTCATGTCCCATAACCACTAGCTTAACTTAAATATTTACGAACAAATTGTAGATCTCCACTAGAAAATTGTCACAAGAAATTCAATCGAACAAGTCCAAGAATTAACCGACGAAGTAAACGCAAGCGTTTCATACCACTCGTTTTACTAAGTCGTTTAATTAGATTTTTCATACGAGTGAGGTAAAGGTTTGTATATACTAATAGATTGGAAATCGGTTTGAGAAAACGAGCTTTGTTATAAAATAGTGTTGAAATCATTTGAAGAAAGAGTTTCGATATTTACTACTAGTATAGAAAACCTTTATAATTTTAAAGTGACAAATTACAAAGAAGATTGTAGGAACAATCAATCACGAAAATTCACATACGAAAATGTGAATAAAAATCCAACGAAACCGATAAAGAATCCATCGGAATGGATATTCAAAAATCCCTAAAAAGGAGTCATCAAAGTCATAATAAATGATAACAACAAATAGAAAACAACACGAATCGATTAAAGTTGGAAATTCAAGCAACTAGGCGAAATAGGCAAAAATGCACCAGGTCGGTCGGCCGGCTACAGAGCTCGGTCGACCGGACCCTGTTCCAAAAAATCTCGGGAAGCAAGTCGGTCGGCTGAGCCCTGTAGCCAGTCGACCGGACCAAAGACAGAAAGGTGCCTATGCACCATAGTAGCAGGTCGGTCGACCGGCCACAGGGCTCGGTCGGCCGAATCTGTTCCCAGTCCCTTCCTAGCCCATTGAATACAATGGCCAAACACTACCAAATTGCAACCGTACGAGCATCGGCACTAAGGATTTATGCCAATCGACTACCCGGCCCTATGAGCTCCTTGTTGCATCACCAAAAATACATTTGAACATCAAAGCGATGGTTTATAAGAATTTGGCTTTCAAAACACCAAAATTGGAATATTCACAAAACCATTCCAAACCAAAAGCAAATGCACACGAATAAGTGTTAGGAATTCATACCTAACAATCGAAGATAAATATAAGCATAGATGTGAGATAAAAATCTCACCTTTGAACCCAAACGATTGAAAAAGAAGCTTAGAAGCAAAGGAGAATCAACCACTCTTCAAATCCAACTCAAGAAGCTTGATTCTAAGCTAAAAAGAGAAACATTTTCCAAACTAGGTTTAGGAATTTTCTGAAATCAAAGAGAGGAAGAGTTGGAGAAGAAGAAGAGAAGCTTACCAATGGGTTCTGCTATTAGTTTCGAGCTAGAGCTTGATTTGCAAAAGGAAAATAGGGTTTTGGAGTTTTAATTTCCCATCTCTCCCACCATTGATGCTTTAAAACTGAAAAGAGGAGAAAGTGAGGGTGAATGGGAAGGAGTGGCTCAGATTTGAGTATAAGTTAAACATAGGGCTGAACCCAAATCCAAACCCAAAGTGAAAAAGTAGCAAAAATCAACTTACTCCAAACATATCGAAGCTTATACTCAAAAAGGTCGCAAACGGCATTTTAAACTCAATGGGAGTAGTCCCGAGTCCTAATTCGACCGTATGCAAAAATAGCTTTTCGGACTAAATTCCGAGTATCGATAAAATATTTAAATAAAATATTTAAATATAAAATCAACAAATATGCGGGTTGTTACAATTCACAACTTTCAAAACTCTTTCCCTTTCAAATTGGATTAACTCATCCAATCTCTAAATCAAAGATTCAATTCATAGTTTTCAAAACCATTTCCCAAGGTGAATTCATAAATTTCAAAACAATTCCCATTTCAAATCTTGTACATAAAAGATACATAACTTAAAATCCTCTTCAATTTCAAAACAAGGTCCAACCATCTTCACAAAGATTCATTCATAGCTTTCAAAACTATTTCAATTCAAACTTGAAATCTTTCAACACAAATTGGAAATCCTTCTCTATATGAAAGCTATTATTATTTAAAAACAAATAATTTTCGTTTCAGAAAAATATAATTACATTTGCACAAGTTAAAGCCCTTGAGTTAAATTCAAATTCTCAAAACAATACTTTTAAAATGGTTTAAACCCATAATTTCCAAACATAGAATTCGATTTCAAATCTTGAATTTAAATTCAAATCAAATTAATTAAATTTCAAAACTTTATCAAGTTATTCAAAATAACTTTTATCTTCAAAACTCCTTTTCAAAAACTTTTCACATTTAACCCGATTCCATTTCCAAAACCATTTGGATTCAAAAATTCAATCTTTAAAACCATTTCAAAAATATGTGACTTAACCAATTTCCTCGTGCAATCCATATTTGTGTGTATATAGTGTAGTCCAGGGATTTTAAACAATAGTGCAATATCAACAACCATTACAGATTCAAGTATAGCAATATCGATAAGCGATATAATCTATAACGCTTATCGTTCATTCACAGATTCACAGATAATATGCAAATGCATCACAGATAAATAACTAAATTAATACACGGCTCAATTCATAAAACAGAATATCACAGATCAGATAGGACAATCAATTCAAGCATCTAATACAATACAACTATTCATAAGCAAACCCACATTCACTAATCTTTTATAAGCAGGATAAATTTAATTATTAAATCATTAATTAATTCAATTAAACTTTTAATTAAATTAATTCCTTGTGAATTTATTATCCAATCCTGATTATAACTTAATTTAAACTAAACTAATAAATTTATGATCCCGGTTAATTATCATTAATTAATTACAAACCATTTAATTAATTATCCTTCAATTATTTACTAATTAACCTTAAAAAATAAATTTATTAACTTTTAACTATTAGTCTTTAATTAATAAATCAATTAATCTTTAATAATTAACCTTTAATTAATTATCTTTAATTAATTTTAAAATTAATTAACCCTTAATTAATTAAGTAATAATCTTTTATTAATTACAATAAGTAATTATACTTGATTAATTTTATTAAGTAATCGTTCTCTAATTACTCATCATTACTTAATTAATTCTTAACAAATTATTTAATACTTAATTAATACTTAATTAACTTTTAATTAAGTAGTTATCATAAATTTCAAACTAATGATACTTCAATCTTAAGATAACCCATTTATCTTAATTGTTTTATTAATCATCATTTATATTAAATTAAATGCTTGAAAATACAAAATTATTTGAGAACTTTGATTTATTAAAATTTAATACACTAACCCTAATCACTTCTTAATTAACTCCTTAATCACATTATTTATTTAAAACAAACTTTTAAACAAGGGTTATATATATACACATATTAAAACATTTCAACTTAATTAATTAAAATAATTATTTTAAAACCCTTAATTAATTCCAACTTAATTACACCTTTATTATTTAAAAAGAATTAAGTAAGAAATTGTTTAACTTTTCAATAAATCGTTTAATTTGAATTTACTTGAAAATTAGTTAATATTTTACTCTTAAAAAAACATCTTAAAGAATACATTAAATTTTGAAACGTTATTTGGAAACTTTCATTTAAAAACCCGATTATTACTTTATAAAACATGTTCTTACTTTATAAAAACCTAAACATGTTTTATTTTTAAAATTTTAAAATTCTGATTAATTGAAAACAACCCGAGACAAATCTTTGTTTATTCCGAGCCTGGCTTCGAGCTTCACCCTTCCCACTGTTGCTTCGAGTCGAACCCATGCTTTTCTCGAGTTGAAACCCGAGCGCACTTCTTCTTCCCCAACTTTATAAACAACCCAGATCAAATATATACACGTGCACGTGTACACTTGACTTCCCTCGTTTCGATCATCATCACTGATGCCAACAAGTTGCCTACGACTTCCTCCATCGATCCCGACCATCCATGTTCTGAATCGCGCTCGAAATCGAGTTCTACGACCACTTCCTGGAACAGAACTCAACCACCAATCACCTCACATCACCTACTCCGATCACCTGGAATCTCGTCCACTCGGCTGAACCCTCGCCTCGCTTCCCTCCTTCTATTCCACTACCTCCGGTGCGGTCCGATGCAATGACGATGATGCGGCGATCAATTTTCTGACGCTAACTAAAATCTGGCTTAAAACCCTAGATCGTCATTTTTCGATCACCACGGCACATTATAAATTTAACTATTATTTTTCCCACGATCGTCGTTCTTCTAGCTATCATCACGAGAGAACATGACACCCATCTCCTTGACATTCGCCGAGAATCGACGAACTAAGCGAATTTGATCAACTCACTATTTCCCTTCATACCCAATATTAAAATTTATATTATCTATATCAAAAATCATATTTTTCATATGCGAATCTAGTTATAGAATCAAAACAAGAATTTAAGACATTTGATTTTTCTGTTTTAAAAAGGTTTTTCTTGTTATTTCATATATATTTTTTAAATAGTTACCAAATGTTTCAACTTGAATCCATTTTTAAAATTTGTATTACATCATCATAATCACTTTTCATTTAAAGATTTAATTCTAAATTCAATTGGATATGATGATTTGAATTTTCTAACAGGTTTCAAACCCTGTAATGTATAACAAAGGTATATGCTTGTACATAGTCACCAATATATGCATATATACAAATATACCAGCACATTTCACATTCATACAAACATAATTCATAACTTGCATCAAACACTTATCACATGCAAACCAAGATTTAAACAAATTTAAGGGTTTTAGAAGTTAGTTTGCTCACTTGGAATCATGAAACAGAGAAGAACGTTGAAGTTTTGCCTAGAAATGATTTTTGAAAAATCTGGAAAACTTGATTTTCTGATTTACTTTGATTTTAGTTTGTAACTGAGTTGAGCTTGATGTTGAGTTGCCTTTGAACTTGAATTTGCTTCTTGAATTTACTGCATGCTTTTGTTTCCAGGTTTGAGATGCTTTGAGAAAATTGCTGTTCGATCTTTGAATTTGATTTTATTTTAAATTTTCTTTTCTCTGGTTTTGGCTTTGATTTCCAGACTACTGAATTATTTTAGATGATCTTCAGGTTGAAGTGGTCATCTGATTTAGTTCATATTTCTTTCTGGCTTTGTTGTTTTCCCAGATTTTATTTTGCTTTGAATTTACTTTCTAGTTTAAGTTCTTCTCTTCTGATTTGTTCTACCGATTTATTCTACAGGTTTGAATTATGAAGAAATTGAGAAGTGAAAGGTTTGAAAATTTTGAACTGAAATGAATAACCAATTTTTTCCTTTATTCAAATTAAAAGAAATGGATATGCCACTTGTTATCTAGACTAACACTTGTAAGTTACTTGTATTATCATTTTACAGATGTATTTTACATATTTTTTTATATTTACAAATGTCATCAACTTGTATTTTTATGTTTATATCCTTGAGTTAAATATTTTTTAAATTTTGTTTTCAAACCCTTATGTTTAATATATTTATGTAATATGTTTTTAACTTCTATATTTGTGTGTGTGTGTGTCTATGTATATACAATTTTAATTTTCTTACCTCATGTTCATTTTGAAAAGAAAATGTGTTATGTTAAACTTATTTTATTATACTTAAATTTATATAAATAATATTAGTGTTGAAAATACTCAATAGAAAATTATTCTATTAATTTCAAAATATAACTTCCAAATAATTATATTATAACTAGAAAACAAATTTTGTTAATTTTGAACATAGTATTTTCAAATTTAATTTATTTGTAAGATATTTACAACTGAATTCCCAAATCAAAATTCAATTTATTTTCAAAAATATTTATTTTAAAGTTTCAAATTCAAAATGAAATTCAAAATCAATCTATACACATATGAATAAATAGACACCTCACCTATTTAATTTGGAAAATTTCAAATTAATTCTCAATTAAATTCTAAAATTTAAATTAATTACCAACTTAAATTTGTTTTAAAATTGAGATCGTTACATTTTATAGTTGAAAGGTATGTACCACACCATATAAAGTAACCATATTTCAGCCTTGTTTTGTATTTTGTAAATAAGGTTACCTGTGTAAAAGTACTGATTGCATGGCAGATAAATGCAAATTTGCTGTGACTAATCACAATGTATGTTGATATTTAAGCTCCACTTTTGAGTTCGATGTTATATAGAAAAATAGATATATAAAACGGGAAAAGATATCAAATACAAGTACACTCTCTCTCGTATACACACACGCATAAACACACACACATACACACACTCTCAATCCAGTCTAGGGTGATAACTCCTTTCCATTTCTACTGCACCATGGTATCAAATCAGGTTAATCGTGTAACCTGACACTGATACCAAATGTAATGACCGCCATATACCACTAACACCTAATATAACTATATAGTGCGCTATTGCGGTTCCCAGCCGATGTATGGATGATTTTCAAGGGTTGAAAAGAAATAAAATATTATAGAACCTGTCGTATATATCATATCGCATCAAATTAGACATAATATACATCACAGACATAAAAAAGACCAGACAGTAAAAACTAAAATGAACTGCATTATAAGAGTAGACGGGCTCACAAAGTTATACAAAATGACAGTAGAGTTTACAGAATTGAAAATAGACTCAAACTGTCTCTAGATATAAAATAGATGAACATTGTATGAGGAATAAGCATAAATTCCATATACAATGCGAGAAAGCTCCATCCAGTTCATCCTCTGCATCGCCACCGCGTATCATCTAGACTTGTTATTTAGTTTACTCATTTAAAAGTACCTGAGATAATAAAAAGCAAAGCATAAAACCTTGAATCGGATAATAGTCTAGGGTAAGCGATAAGAAATATCAAAAAACTATACAAGTCAATATAGTGAGGAGAAAGAATATACAAACCATAATTGACATGTCCATACAACCAAAGAGTTAGCACATAACAAACATAATATGTTGCTCTATAAATATCATAAAGGTGTAACATCCTAAGTACAATGATGGATTTCCAGGTATTGCTATCCACAATACATATCTCAAGTGGCATCCCTAGAGTGATAGACTATGGAAGAAAATAACCAAAGCAAACATAGCATCCATTAAACAGTCCTTTTTATCACTCAATGTGCCTCAGATATATGATAACTTATACGACCATTCCTCTGCGAAAATCCAGATTTTTAGTGTACTCGCTCATAACCCAAACTAACACTAGACCTATTCCATCGGTCTAGGGTATAAAGATCCATTAACCCAATCCAGGGTAGCATTTCAAAGTACCCATAAGGATCCTTACAATACCCCTGCTTTTGTGTACATTAGAAAACACTCCGGTTATTAACAATCCCTTAGCATGCATATCTGAGCTGTTTCCTTGCTCCATCAAGTTCCATTCATCCTCAAGGAACCATTCGACATTCATTCCTTTCCATGATAGAACCATTCAATATTATATCCACGAGTCATTCTTTCTAGAACCTACCCTTTGTGGACAATAATTCTCACAATTCCTTTCAACGTCGAGCTGCCATCATCGAAACCTAACTCCATTCACCATCAAGTTACCGTCATTGAAATCGTGAAGCTATCATTCTTCATCATGCTACTACATCACTATCGAACCCCGAGTGAACAAACAAACACCGTTAGCACGACCTTCAGAGTCCCTGCATCCTTCCTTGGAAGTCTCATCCAAGTTGGACCATAAAGTTCATGTCGGTATCGACCGCACTATGGCTTGGCACTGATATGAATTTCTTGAACAGTACTTAGCCAAAATTTAACCAAGTACTTCTCTTCCCGAACACTTCTCCTCGACATGCTTAGAATCCCTTGCTTCATTTTTCAAGCTCCCATGTCTCCAGCACAAACCTACTGCAATGAAAAGAACTCGGTACTGACCAAAGAGGTTAGTATTGATCTCCTTAGTCAATTTTCCACATCCGAACTTCTGGACCTCTTTCTACCTTCAGCACGAAGTCTTCCTCGAAATTTTGTGGACTGATACCCCAAGCCTTGCTCCCTCACCGACTAGATCTACAACTGCTTCCGTCGAATAGTAATCAGCTTAACACCAACTTCTACTGAAGCGCCAAAACCAATTCCAAACAAGGTGCGACCAGAATTTTTGGCACCTTTCCTCCTCCAGGGTCCCTCCTCCAAGTGTCATCCAATTTCGATCACTTTTTCCAAAATTGACAACCAATTCCTAAGTAATCTAAAAGCACTAGCAAAGCATATTAAAATAATTCATCCAAGCATACATATCATTCATAAGCATTTATCATATATATAAAATGCATCCATGTAAGATTAACGTACATGATTTATCCTAGACCTAGTTTTGTGCCAAAATAACAATATGATTCAAAAGAGGTTGTAAAACTGTTTAAACCAAATCCAATCTTTTCAATTTCAGCCGTAAATTTTTTTAATTGTTAAATTAAAGTTTAAAATCATTTTAACATGAAAATCATATCAAAAACATTATTTTTAACTATATGGACAAACATAGAATAGTGAGATCAAGAATCACAAACCTAATAACCAAAATACCAATATCATCTCTAAATCTAAAATTAACAGCCAAGAATCACGATTTTCCAAGAACCAAAATGACGAATCTATGATCCCCTTTTCCAGTTACCCTTCTAATGATGGATTTTTTTAAGATTAGTTAGAAAAAGATGGACTTTTTTTATGAAATTAAGGTTAATGTAGGGTTGGAGTTGTTTTGGGAAAGTGGAAAGATTATCTCATCTACGCCAATTAGGCACAATTTTCGAAATTCATTAGTGGGCCTAAGTATGGCCTTACTCTGATTGCACACTAATTTGTCCAATCATAAAAAGAATTTGAAATGAGCATATCTTCTAAACGGTAAGTCCATTTTTCTATTATGATCACTCTACGGAAAGAGAAACCACAAGCCTGATCTAATGGAAGTTGTTTCAGACCCTAATTCGATCTCTATCAAAAGTTATAGGCCTTACAAAAATTGATGGGTTCAAAGTATTCGATAAAATTTATAGGCCTTACAAGAACAGATGGTATGTACATTCGTTGACATTATTTGATAAATGAAATTAGTATTTTCTTATATAAACTTGATCAATAATTTTGAAATGAAGAACAATGTCAGTTTTATTTATAGAGTTTTGAAAGCAAGAACAAATAGATAGCACTATACATCATGCTAATGACGACCATATAATAGAATTAACAACGGTTAGATAAACAATATCACTGTAAATCATGCCAACAACGACAATATAATAAAATTAACAACGGTCACATAAATAATATCATGGTACACCATGCCAACAATGATCATATAATAGAATCAATAACAAAACAAATGTCTATGTAATAGAATCAACTGGAATATAATAATATAGTATGAATATAACAACAAAATCCTAATAACATACATGTCTCCACATGATCGGATAAATGTAGTACTCATCCCAAGTGTATTGCACCGTCGTCATCGTCAAAGTCAACATCATCCCACACATCATCAAAATAAGCGGGACTGCCATCATCAACCTGGACTGCAGCCGGTTGAGTCTATAGATCATCAATATATGCTTGCATAAACTAAGCCTGTTGACTGGGCGTCTGAGTGTGACCGAGTGTCATATGCCAAAGAGCCACAATATATCATTTATGCTCATTCAGCCTACCTATGTACCGTAATTACAAATAATATACAAATATACGTTTATCTAAATAATATTGAAGGATGAATTAATAATTTATATAATTACCTCGAAAGGCTGGTATAATCCAGATGCAGGGATACCAACAATACCTCGGTTTGGAGGATAAACTAATGGTTGCTCGATAAGAGTACCGTTGACATCATATGCTCTGAAATAGGCATTAAGACCAAAATCCATAGACGGTTGATAGTACTAGGAAAGCATGCAATTAAATGAAAATGGAGGTGCCTGAACTCTACCAAAGGCTAGTTGTGGACTTACATGATTGGAGTTCATTTCCCGAGAGTATTCAAGTAACATGTAGCAACGTGGAGCAACTCTGGCCCAATAGACGTCGAAATCACCATCAATTGAGAAGAATGTCAAAGCGTCTACCCTTCCAGCCTGTCATAAGCCCAATATATACTATGATCCCATAGCCTGACGTCTCCCAAACACATCAATGCATGATAATGGATCTCCAGCAATACGTAACTCACCACTGGTTTGAAACCAACATCTTTATTCCACATATTAAATATAAAAAAAGGCTGGTGTATGTAAAACAATCCTCCGTCTATAAGCATGATATATAATAGCAAGAGGATGACCATCATATTTCTAAGTAGTCTATGTTATGGCAATACAATATCCGACCCATGGTGCTTGTAGAATATTAGCACCACTCCTCAAATCAATCTGAGATCGAGCCGCTATCAAATCATGCCTAACCCCCATAGGCACATGAGAAACATACTAAAGACGCTTCCATCGTCTCATGCACGGAAAATACATCTCAAATGTCTGGCTAGTTGTCATAACAATATGGGGATGCATGTTTTCCATGCATTCATAATACCAGCACGATGAAATATACCAAAAGCCAAACATCTTCCTCACCTCCCCTAGAACATAAGAGCAAATAGTGGTGTACAAACATCCAATTATAAATATCTCTCAGTCTATAGCATGGAGCTGATCTAAATCGACTACCGTTGATGGTGCACTTTTTGTTCAAAAAAAATGGCGAACCAAATAAATATAGAAGAAATGCCCTAAAACAACACCACTCATAGTATTAGTGTCCATATGCGCTGTAACATGCTCCTATAAATATGTCAATGGAACAACAGTCGAGGAAATATGAACATCCTCAAAATTGGGTAGTTATACGATGAATAACTCAAGAGTCTTGTATAAATGATCAGAAGGAAAAAAGCATTATATATGGGCCTCCTATCCCAATCCTAGTCAACAAATAAAATCATCGAGGGTAATGCCAAGCTTAAAACATGAAAAATAAAAAGTGTGTGGTGGACCACCACCTCTCAACTAGGGCGGATATGAGAGAACGATCAAATGACCGAGGAGGTCGAATCTGCGTCCTATCTACTAGAGTATGAAGAAGTATATCATGATAGTGTACCGCACTTGGACAAATTGTCTTGACAATTGACATATTGGGTTTATAAAATAAACAACGGTTCATGATTAATATACGATTAACATAACATCGACTAATATACTGGGTCTATATATAAACACATGTTCATAATTAATATATCATTAATGTGACATCGACTAATATACTTGGTATATATTGGGTCTATATAATAAACAACGGTTCATGATTAATATACGATTAATGTAACATTGATTAACTAACGGTTACTTTATATTTATAATTATACATTGACTGTATCTAGAGTGGTCTGTATATGATGTGTGTATCCTTTCGATAGCTCGTGCAAGATCCATAAGTCGTAAATCGTCATCTTAGGGCAATGTGAAACGGACGGCTTGCTCCATTATTCGTTTTCGGAGGGTACGTCTTATGATTTTAATGATGTGCGGCGGTATTTCAATGGTTTTTTGAATAAACAAAGTTAAAGGACAATAATGGAGGAAATGGGCATAGTGTAAGTACCTTAGGCATTGGTTTTGATGACAACAACCCTATGACATTATATAAAATAAAGATACTGATATTTTTATTAAGTTATATATAGTATACAGTGCAGGATATTAGACAGGTGTTGATTAAGAAGACTGTACAATATCAAAAGAAAATTCAAAAGGCTGACATAACGTTAAAGATTGAAGACTTATGAGTATTGAAGAATTCAAGATATCCAGATAAGTTATAGAGTCATAGATTATTTTGTTAAAACCACGATAACACTTCTTTGATCTCTCTTCTCATTTTCTTAAAGGTTTTAAAATCCATTTTCTGCTTTTAGATATTCTGAATTTCAAAAATGATTTTAAAAGAATTCCTATTTTCAAAATGGCTTTCAAATGATTCCTTACTTTTTGATTTTATAATTATATATTGAGTAATTAAGTCAAGTATTTTATATCTTAATATACTTTTAAATCTATTACACTTTGTCATAGTCTTAGTTTTATGCTTTCTAAATGTTTATAAGTATATTATAACATGACTTTGTTTTTAAATCCATATTCACTTATACTTCATATATATATTATTATCAAAAGAAATTCATATTTAAATCCTTTACGTATTTAAAATATTTCAAAATAATTTTATAAAGTTTTCTTAAGTTCTATTATGGTTAAAATATATGTATAAAGTATGTTTAATGATTTTACAAAGTATCATAATATCTTACAAAGTAATATTTTCAAAACAAATTTTATGAAGTGTTTTTCAAAAATAGCAAGGATATTGAACATACATAGTTAGGATGTGTCGACATATAGACCGATTTGTTTCAAAATTCAAATTTGAATGAAAGTGTCTTTTCGTATATCTTCACGAAAGGACATGATTACTGTTTCTCTATAAATAGGGGTTTAAACCAACGAAATTTGTTTAACTGCTTTCTTATGTTTCTCTCTCTTTTTACTCTCTTGTTTTCTAAAAAAAATTACTCAAACTCTTCTCAAATTCAATCAGAATCAAATACAAATTTCATTGATTTGATTCTATAATGATTACTCTCCGATCTCTATCATCTCTCTCTCTCACTCAAATCACTGTCAAAGTATTATTCAAGATGTTACAGGATTATTTGTACTCAAGATCAAGAAACTGAATCTGAAAAATCTATCAAATCATACTCTTATACTTTGTGGCGTACTCAGTGTCCCTGAAATCCAAATGGGCGTGCTTGTGTCCCACCTAAATCAAGTGGGTGTGCTTGGTGTCCCGTCTGAATTCAGTATACCCGAAGCTCAAAAAATCTGAAAGGTGTATCTCGTAACCTTGAAATCGAGATTGAATTTGACTTTGATATTTGAAAAGAAATTTGTACAAGAAATTGTACAAGACTGAATGCAGGATAACTACAAACCCGTATAAAAATTATGATGTGATCTCCCCAACTTTTTATTTTTACTACATTTATATCCGGCTGTGTTTGCATTTGTGACTGTTGATTCTGCATTGTTTAATTTTAATCTTAAAAGAATTTCTAAAAAAATTCACAAAAATGAGTAAATACTACTCCCCTTCTCTTTTTAGTATTAAATTAGCCTTTATATCTATCTTCCGCAAACTAACATATAGATGCGGCTTTTAGACGTCTATAAAATATGCACATATTAAATAAACGTTTGAATAATAGACGTCGAGCACACTTTTCTGTTAGGCTTCCCCTTGATGTTTAGGACTGAATATCCATGGACTGAATGTTCAGCCTTAAAAGTTTGAAGATGCTCTTACAACGAAGACAGATACAGCCTATATAACATTTCAAAAAAAGCTCATTTAAGTATGTCTTACACTGCAGTGGTCAGTTTTTGTTTGATGTGGCCAGCTTGAGACATTATGTAGGCAAAAATAAGAAAATAAATCTACGTAGCTACTACCATTTTATAGATGTCAAACATTTTTAAAACCTAAATTTAACTATTTTGTGAATAAGATCCACACTTTTGGTGATCAGGTAGCTCTTATACTATATTGTTATTTGTTTATTAAAATTTCATGAATGAGACCAGAAGAGAATGTACAGATGATATTTACAAGATATGACGAAATCTACATGCATATGTTTGTGCAACTGCACTACTGTGTGTGCGCGATAAAATGAGATTAAGAAATTTTTATTTTTAACTCAAAATTTTCTATTTATGTTTATTGATCGTCAAAGAATAAGACATCCAATATACGTTCGTATCCACGGGTAACGATAAATGATTTAGAATACAGACATGATATGTTCCTTCCCAAAAGTACATACAGTTATTTGACAATCCAAGTAAAATTAAAATTTGAATAGGCATTGATTTTGGGTTAAAGGCATCAAATCTGCCTTAACAAATTCATATATGATACAAACCAATGAATTATTGATTTATACAATAAAACAATCATATGTATGTTGTTCTGCATTTAACAAGTAGATCAGGTCTACATACATAAATGAAGAGATACAGGGGATACCAATGTTTTCATAACCCGACCGTGAATCAAACCACGGAGACTCGGGATTCGAGATTTGAAGGATCCGACCGGTCGAACCGTCAAGAACCGCATATGCACTTTTATTGAAATTTTAAAAACATAAAAGCTTTACACCCAAAAAATAAAATAGTAACACTTATGGATAGCAGAAAGTGACGAACATATTGAAAACATGTACAACTGTGCAAAGATTGTAAAATTTCTATTTCATATGCGGTTATCGGTGTCTTACTGTTCCATAAACCAGAAAGTGATATTAGCTACCAAATACAATTGCATATGGAAACAAAGAGTGACAAACATATTTATAGAACAGTAGCTACCAGAAAGTGATACTGAAAACAAATTTATAGAACCAGAAAGTGATACTGAAAACATATTTATAGAACCAGAAAGCGTTTCCAAAAGCATGCAATGCGTGTTCACAGACTCAGTCACAAACATATTCATAGTAACCATTGTAAATATCCATGTGTTTCAAATCACATAGACAGTATTTCATTTTAATGTATTTAGCCACCATTTGCAAATTGCAGTATTTCACTACAGGCACTGAATGCAAATTGCAGCTTGCAAAGAAAATCAATATAGACAGCATTTCATTTTAATTGGCATAGCCACAGTTTGCAAGCTGAATCCTAACAATGAAAATTGCAGATTCTAATTTCGCTGCAGTGTGAGATTGGAAAAAAGTAGCAATCAAACCAGCAAATTCAACTTGAAAAAGAAGTGGAGGAAAAAGAAGCGGAGAAACTGGGAAAAAATTTTAGCATAACCAGAAACAAATTTGACTGCTCAAGAATAAATAACAAACAAAAAATTCAACCTATCTCACTTTCCATAGCAAATTTAACCATAGCAAAAAAAGGAAGAAAAGGAAAAAAGATAAGGCTGAGAGTGGATGAACCAAAGGTAAACTGTGATGGTGTAATGTCCCACGTCGCCTAATATGATACGAGCGACAGTGATCTAGGGTTAGTGTTTTGTAGTTTGAAAAACTAAGATGGACAGTACACGTTTGATGTTTAGAAAGAAAAGACGGAAGGAAGGTTCACAGGGTTGAATAACAAGGTTGAAATGAAGGTTGGAGGGTTGAACCAAGGTTTATGCACAGCGACGGCCTGAATGAATTCCCGGCCTTTGTGGCCCAAGGCCCGCGGTTACTCGCGGTTCGACCGCGGCCGGGTTCTTAAAACAGTGGGTGAAACATTTTTGTTTCATCTATTTGTGCGCATCCCTAGTATTAATAAGAAAACCATGAAAAGCTACATCAGACATAAATAACATTCAACATATATAAGAATTGTAGATATAAGAATTGCAGGTATACAAAAGACCAGTGACTTACTGACTACCAAGTTTTGACAGTATAGATCCAGTCACAAAAGTGTTTGTCATCTCAGCCGCTTCCTCCAACAAATCCTTGTAAACGTTCCTAGCCCTGCTGCATTTAGTAACAAAACACAGGAAGAAGTTTCCAAACTTTAGCGACTTAGAAAAACTTTCAGCCTTCTCAACTATAACTGTGACTATCTCGTCCACGCTATCAGGTGTCATATAAACTTCCATATTCAGAACATTCTGGAACAAACTAAAAGTCTGTTCAGTCCATACCAATTCATCACAAATCAACTCACGGTGACATGACAAACACACAATATGTCTTTCACTCTTTTTCAAAACAAGCAGCTTCTGGAAGAAAGCCGAAACATGACATCTATGCAAGCATTCTTTCATGATTCTAGTAAGCACATCACAAAGGACTACATTTATTCCATCCTTGAGAAAAAATAAAGGAAAAATAAGAGCATCAACCGCTGCTACAGGGAACAATTTGCAGAAGCTGATAACCGATGACAGGAGCACTCTAGAAACCGGAGACTTCATCACTAAAAATTTAGGTAAAATAACAGCACAAAGAACATGAGCTGGCCATTCAGAAGATACCAAATCATCGCACTCACGGTTCAAGTTTGCAAGTACAACTGCCAATATCTCATCATCTGCTTCCCAAGCCTCCATCAAGCCCAACAATTCAAGCTCGTTATGTTGTCCGCAACCCAAGCAAAGTTCATGGATCTCATTTGCAATGTGCATGGCTTCTAAAGAAGAAGCTGCATCCAAGATTTTTGTCTTAAAAGCAATAGCTTTTTCACAAGTTGAAGGATCGAGAGATGAAGAAATAGGAGAGCATGAATCTATTACTTCTTGCTCCGTAAATAAAACTTCATCTTTTATCGATTCACTGGGACATAAGATAGGATCGATATCAGTCATATTTTTGAATTCCTGATATGAGATAGGAAGGTAAGGAAGTGGAGAGGTAAAGGTATTACTACTTCTAAAAAAGTCAGGTAAATCGTAAAATTCATCTTTGATAACTACGTCAATAAGATTGCATGCTGCACGGTGCACCCAGAAGTCTGTGTTATGAACGGACGAACTGCTTGAGTTTAGGATGTGAGCACAAAGAGAGCGAATGTGGTGCGAAGAGAAAAGCAAGCTTTCATTTGAAAAAAATGATAGGATTCGAGATTGTACGAAAGAAGGTAGAGTTTGAAAGAATATAAGAGAGTTTTGAGAAGAGGGAGAAGGGAGTGGAGTGAGGAGAAGAGAGAGGAATGATGATCTGCTTGGGTTGTTTTGCTGTTGGAAATATAAGGATGCATCGAAATCAGGAGTGGGAGAGTTCAGAAATAACTCGAATAAAGGTATCCAAGTTTTCATTTGATCGGTTTTGATAACTGCTGTATGGTTCATGAAAAACTGTATGGTTCTCGATCAATGGTGTCTGCAGGAAAACATGAAAATAGATAAGACAGAGTGAATAACTTGCGTTAATCATATTATTTTGACAATCGCATATGATATATGAATACTGAATTATTGTGTATGCGGTTCATTTAGAGCTCATATTTGGGCTTTAAGGTTATTGACTAGCGTTTAGTTTTCATGTATGAATTAGATATGGTCATGTATAGCAGCTCGTTGTCTACTTTCTGCAAAATACAAGCTAACAAGAATTTGTATCTGTAAATTTTATAAACATCTGACTTAAGCTCAAAAGTAATCACATACTTGTTGCACACTATTTTCTAATAATACTACATATAATGAATTTGCTTAAACTTGTTTAATGACCAACATTATTTCAGACTAGTATAAAGCCCGTGCCGATGGCACAGATGCGATCATTTTGTTATTATATAATTTGTGTCATTATGTGTTGCACAAATGTAAAGTTTGTTCATTGTTGCAATTTTTTCAACTAAAAAAGTAAAGCCAAAATTTGGAATAAATCATAGTTACAAAAGACAGCTAGCTAAAAAAAAGGATGAAATGAAGTAATCGGTTAGTCGAGAAATAATTAATATCTCACCTTCCTCTTTCTAGTTACAAAATAAATTTTGCTAAAGTTCCAAACGTTAGTGATTTGATAGTCTATTAGTTTGATTACAGTTGTCTAGGTACAATATAATAATAATTACACATGTAATTAAGTATAATAAGTAATAATAGTTATACGATGATGAAATATATCGTATCATTGCAATATTTATGAAAATAAGTTGAGGATAGAGTTTTTTATGCAAGTAACTAGACTTAGAAAGCAATCTTCTAACTGCACTTTATGTTTTATTCTTACCTAGTAATAAACTTATGTATTGCACCTTATTTCCCTAAAGAAAAGTAGAAAGAATTAAAGGGGTGATGGTCTCAGAGACATAGAGACACCACGTCCATTTGCCTCCATAGTGCTTGTGCAGCTGTTAATGTTTATTTTACTTTTAAAATTAGTGTTTGGTTATAATGTCACTTGGTTGTTTACATTTAACGATGCAACTATCAATTCATGTACAAATAAACCAAATGGCTATCGGTATTTAAATGTATTTATTAGTGTGTAAATAGAGAAAAAAATATTGGACATCGGGTCAGTAAAGGATCTAGTTTACGCAAAACTGCAGATGGTCACAAAATTAAAGAACTCTAACACGCATAAGCACTTATATTCCAGTTACTTCACAACTTGCAATCCTTAGTTTATTTTGATAAATTACCACCATGCAAAATAACAGTTGATGATCTTACTTCGTAAGCTGGCAGGGATGACACATAAGGCTATTTTATTAATTGCTAATCTCAGTGCATCTCTATCTACAGTACATCCATTGGGTGGATGAAAAGCTATGATTCTCACTCTGTTGTCGTCCTAATTAATATTGAAGTACAAAGAGTGAAATTCAAAAATATAGCTTAAAATGCAAACTAAACAGTTTTCTACCTATCTTGGGATTATTTGAGCAAGGTTGAAAGTCCAACTCATGATGTTGCAGCAAAGGTTTTATGCTTGCGGATAAGTCAAGATCTAAAATTGAAATTTGAAGGAAGTCACTTTTGATTGCATAAAATTCAAGCAAAAAACATTTCGTGAGTTGACCCTCATCAAAAAACTAAGAAACTTCATATCATCTCATGTGAATATCATAAGATTAATTAGTGGACAATAACTCTCTTTAAAAGAAACAAGTGATAATACAATACTTTAATGTAAATAACAATTTATCAAGTTGAATATTAACTCGGTCAATTCATATATGCATCAAAGGAAAGTAAAACTTAAACGTAGCAGTGGGGAAAATAATCAATTATAAAAAGTGATAAAATAATGATTTTGCATACTACGTATACCATACATAATAATTGACAAATTAACAATCACTTATAAGAAACAAAAGTTATATAAATGGTAGATGCACAATTAGGTACCACTCTCAATATAGATTATTAACTTATCTATTTCAAAAAATCATATTCGTTAAAATACAACCAATAATTAACCTATTACATGCCTGTATGTCATAGGCATATTGTTTTCAAAACAGAGTTCGGAGGAACCTACCATACATAATATGGCTATAATAGTACTATAAGATTTCTTTTATATACCAAAACAGATCATGTCATTAGAAGCATAGCTCTGATAATATATGCATAACTGACCGATTATGCATTTAAAGTAGTTCCTTTTTGTCATAGCATTCCAATTGTTGCCACTAAATTTGAAGCATAAAATGGCTAGACAAATTTAAATGCATCACATGACAGATCAATCCATAAAAGTTTAACTTGAAGTATTTTAATAATTCATCCAATTTGCAGGAAACAATATAATCCAAATATATAGGAAGTATTTCTTACCATAAAACCAAATTTGAAACTAATATATCACAAAACATGTATACAAAAATTATGTTGGCCGTTTTTCTTTCATATAACCATATAAATCAATGGTCTGTAATTAAACTATTGATAAAATATGCTATCCATCTTATATTAAATTCAAATTTGATTATTACATGCCTCATTTCTTCTGAATATTGATAGGTAAGTCGGTTCAAAAGAAAATTTTACTTGCCTTGATTTGGGTATGATGACTTTTTGACTCTTCATTTCATTTGTTAGTATGTCTAATTAAACACCTATTGTCGCATATCATGAATGTATAATCAATTTATAATTTATGTCGAGAAAGCAATAAATAACCATTTTATGGGAGTAAATATGAAATAAGATCTTATTCAAAAAGCTTTGTATATAAAGAAGAATTAGTTTTACAAAAAATACCATCATACTTCGAAATCAAATACATATCAGCCACCAAATATGAGTGCAGCAATGTTAAATTCAACACTCATGTTCCATGAATTTTCTTTGGCAATGATGCACATTTTGGAATGTCACCTTAATTAACTTGAAAATAATGATAGATGGTAATAACTGAAAATAAATACATAAAAAAATAAAGTAACCTAACAAACTAAAATTTTAAATGTTATGCAGCATATGGCATGCAGCTTGTTCGATTTGTTTAAATAAAATTCCTATTTTTTCAACTTGGTAAAAGCTAAAATACAACTTTAGTTTGAAATTATATACAGCTTAAAAATATTAAAAATATGTACTTATTAGACATGGAGTTGCATTAATCTTATTAGTGTTGAAGGCATATAAAAAACAAAGTTTCAAATGGTTAATATATATAAAACACACTTAATATATCATTTATGAAATGAAAATATTTATTTTAAATCATGTAAGTTGCCATAGACATATATGGATATTATCATTACATACCAAATAGATAAAAAGAATTCATTTTCGTAAAATTAATATTTGAAACTAATATAGGATTCATTATAAGGAAAGTTATTAAACATTTGAGAAAAAAATGGTATGAAATAAAATAAACCAATTTCTTTTTACATAATTGAATAAACCAAACAGGGAAAGTAATTAAACTTCTGAGAAAATATGATGTGAACACAACAATTACATGTACTATATTCTTTGTAGTACGAAAGTTAATACGACCATGAGATTCATGTAAAAATTAATAAAAAAACTCACTGGTTAAGCGGCGGTTTGATTTGATGAAGGCTATAAGTGAGTGGGTATCATGGGATAGTAGTTCTAAATAATCATGCAAGTAGGGAGTTACGAAACAACTAATAACCATTTGATGTCTTTCCAAACAACATTATATTGATGTTTCTCCTCAAGTTTATTATACAGATAATTAGAAGTTGGAACATGAGCATTTTAGCAATTGAAGCATTATAACTCGGACAAAGACAACAGGAAGTTTATGACACCATCATTATTAAGCTACATGAAACTAACAAAAGGAAAAATGGGATGACTTACTAATTAAAAAAACATTAAAAAACAGCTTTTGTCACACCATATGGTTCATGTGTCTTCCATATGTGGACAAAGTAGCAGGGAAAAAGCTTCGGTGTTGATAATGAAGAGCTAACAATGTACTGATAAGCAGAAATGAGCATCATGGTGAATATTGCCAAAGTCCGAATCTTTTAACCATTTAAACTTGGTCGAGTTTTCTTATACTGTCCTCTATTGTAAGACTTTGATCATTTATGAATTTTGACTTAATCTGCATGTCGTAAATTCACCAAATGAAACCAAGAAATATCTTAGTGACCCTTAATCCTTCTGTCGTGTTTGATTAATCATTCAACTATGAAATTCTTGTACGAAAACTAATAAACACACATATCCATTCTTATTTCTTAGACGTTTATGAAGTTCTTTGATTACAAATTAAAACCCAAAGAAAGAAGAAAATAGAAACATTATCGATGTAGACGTTTCCACTTTCACTTTGCCCAACAAAAGATTTATCACTAATTAAGAAGTCATATTTCATGAACCTGGCAATCTATACAAAAATAATAATATAAAGCTTTGTAAATAGTTCTAGGAAAAGGATTTTGGTAAAATTGAATATACTTACGAGTTTGTGAAAGGATCGAATGGAAAAGGAAATTGCCTTCTCTGTGATAATTGTTTCGACGAATCCAAATTATGGTTGAAAGGAGAAAGCTAAGATCTTTGCAAAAGGATGGGAAGTGAAGATTGAAATAGATGGATGAAGTTTTAGAACGGTGGAGAAGGAATGTGGGGCAAACGAAATAGACGAAAGTTTATAACGGAGTGTACCGTTTCGAACGACGTTAATACTTTAAAGTCGTGGATCAAATATAAGCATTTGATATCTTTTCTCATATTAAATCTTAACCGTTCTTTGTCTATTCCGTTAAAACCAAGGAATTTTATTATATAGATATTGGTAAAATGGGAATCAAAATTAGAGAAAGAGAAATTGCATAAATTCTGGATACAGTCATTAAGCAACTGCTAACAGAGCAGATTGAAAGCAATAGTATTAAAAGATTACAAAGAACATCTTGTCTTGTCTAGTAGACCCTTTCACATAAATTGAGAAATGTTGTTCTACTTCTTATTTAGAGGGAACGGAAAACTCAAATTTATTATTTTGTTTTACCCTTTTTCTTAACTGTCCGAGTCTCACTTTTTCCTAAAGTTTCCTGATCATTTTCCTATGTTGGTAGGCTGTTCCTATAATCCATGTAGTGTATGTTAGTAATCTATTTTCTTTTGCTTGGTAGATTTTATAGGTAAAACCTAGAGCTAAATGTAAGTGAAAATAGTGTCGTTCCTCTATATAGATGTTCTTTCCTTTTGAATTTCCTTGTTTAATGTCAATGTAAGCAATAACTTTGTATGCTGCCGAACTTTTTCCGCCTTTCTTGAAGTCGCAGTAGTTTGGTTTGACATAGAACGTGAAAATTGTTCGGCCAATCTGCCAAAAACATTTTTAACTTGATGTAATTGCATCTTGTAGGAATTTGTGCAGATCTGATCATACATTTTTTTGACTGTTTCTATACCAACTAAGACGCTCATCTTTCACATTTGAGGTCATAGTAGTCGACCACCATGTATCAAACTTTGTCCTTTCCTTTATGGTGTTGTAGTCGAAAAGTGTAAAATTCTCTTTTTGTAAGAATTTTTCACTTGCAATCTTTTCTTCTTTCCAAATGTCCATATTCAATGTTAGAACGACTCACCTTACGGGAAAAGAAACGGGTATTGCAGGGCCATGAAACTATGATGATATTCTTTTATTCTTTTCAAAACACCTTTTTTTTTTGCTCGAGAACCACATCTCTATGACATCCTATCTTCGTTTTGCGATCTACAAATGGTGATGCAATTTCGAAACTTATCGGTCGATTGTATTGTCGATCGTCGTACGATCTTTTCTCCATAATTGTCATTGTTACATTTTGTTCATCGAAAACGTGAAATCAAACTCTTACCATTCCGAACATTTTGGCAAGCTCATTTTTTTCATCCAACATGTTTTTTAAACCATTAACAATGGGTGAATCTAAATCATTATTGTTACTTTTTCTGCTTGCATGTATTCTATTATTAACTTCATTTTCTATATTGTAAATGTAAAATTCATAGAATTTTGGTGTACCATCCACAGGAAGCAAAGATCCAATTAGGTAATGGTTTTGTCCATTTAAACAGAAAATATAAGGACTTCCGCCATTATTAACGGAGTTATCTACACGCCCTTCAACAGATGTGTAGGCAAAAATTAAATTATATGCACGGATTTGAGCCTTGAATTTGGATGTTATAGAATCACCTCTGTACCCAAGCAGTCGTTGTAAGAACTCTGGTAGATCATTGTATAGTGACAACTGCACTTTGTCGTCTTGACAGCAAATTGAGAACCTAGGATCCTTAGACCCAGTGGTCTTGTTCTTTCGTACCAAACTATTGCATTGTAGTAAGTACACTAATATGTTGGGGGACCAAAGTCCAAGCCTAAAAAATACGTCCTACATATTATAGGCACTAAGGAAATTTTAACTTGAGGGTAGATGATTTCATCAAAATTTAATAAGCATGAGTTACTTTGTACTAAGGTGATAATGATGGGATTTTCTGATGGAACGGGCAGATGTAGCAGGTGATGCTTCTGAAGATACTGCGTTTAAGTTCGCATGTTCAAATAAGGGGGAAATCCTGGAAGTCGATGTGATGATGTTGTAGCATTTGAGTCTAAAAAAGGCATGTTAAATTAAGGAAAGCTTAAATATAAGGTGAAAAGCTAAGAAGTATTTTGAATAAATTAAGCTATTTTTTCCAGTATTTTAGTCACTAATATTACCTAATTCAACACATGCTAAACCGGCATATTTTTCCCTTCTAATCCGTAGACTTCTTTGATAACCGCTTCTCCTTTGATTTGATTTGGTTGTATTAATGATAAACGTTAACACCAAGGATAATAGGTATAGGACAAAATGTAATATCGTTGCTTACCTAAAATGCGGATGGAACGCGCATTTTAAGGTTTTTTGAACCTTTATGTTCCCACATATCACCATTTGCGCAGTTGCAAGCAGTACCGTCACTGCTTACATATGTTACTTGGGTAATGCACATGAGTAGATTCTTTCCAAATTAGCCTTTTTTCCTCAGCCGCCCAAGAGAATATCTTATTCTCCTCGCTCTAGCATCTTACTTGCATGATATGGTCTCATATTTGTTGTTACCAACAAAAAACGATAATGTTTGAATAGTGGTTGAAACCTACACTAACATAAAGTTTAATGTGTGGAAGGAAGAATTTCATAAACTATGGAGTTGTTGCAAAAATTACGCCATACAAAGTAATATGTCATGAGCAAAAAATGGTATACTTATTTTATGTTTGTAAGTACGAAGATTAATTTCACATGTGAGGGTTATCAAGACATTGTTGCATGCCCGTTGTCTTGCAGTTTGTATGTAGTTAATACTTCAATTGTTTTTCCTATTTGCAAATGGAAAAAAATATATGCATTCGCACGATTTGTTGAAATAATTGAAGTGTTGTTCAATTGTCGAGGTTTATATTAGAGCATAAGTACTTAGTATAAATAAATGCAGATTAGTTATAAAAAAAATTCATTACAAATATTACTAACTTGGTAGTTAAAGCTATTTGAAGAGATATACATTGAACATATTTTGGATAAAATATTTGAGGAACATAATCAGGCATTAACTTATGCACAGCTGTAGCATTTAAATGAACTCATATCCATTGGAGGCAACAACAAATAATAAATGCTTCGAACATACTCATGACTAATACATGCATTGAAGTAGATATTTATTTACAACTGGAAAAAAATTTACCAAGTTGCACATGGATCTTAGAGGTTAGCATCTATCTAATTCAATTTTGGATTTAATTTGTAATATTGTATCAAGCATTAGATATGAGTTCCGTGTATCAAGCATTAGATATGAGTTCCGTACTTGGTTAGAACTTGGTCATCGAACTATCTATTTACCTACTATACTAAAACGACGTATGTTTACGTTGTGAATAGAGGAATATAATGGAGCATATAGACCTGAAAATCCTAGTTTTGATCAGATTACATTCTATTACTATAGTCACTTCAAAATATTAGGACCGACAATGCTTGAAGCTTAACTGTATAAAATACTAAAACTACAATCTTAAATCAGTTTCTATCAAATTTATGTCCCTTCCATTATGTGTGTGTCAAACCAGTGCCAAACTCCCACTGTTTAGGTCTTATTAGCTTGTTCATTACGCTGATATGTTAAATTTTATTTATCGACAGTTTGACTAACAACTTAACGTAAACAAATGTACAGGAGCAGGTTCTCAATGACTGAGCTACCACACTTTTCTACGTATCTAACGGTTTAATGCGATCTCAAATGAAAAAATACATTGCGGAAAATACTTAACTCCGATCATCAGATTTGGCACACTCAGGGTGAACACATTGTGTAGGATGTTTGTACAGGAACATATATGTAATTAAATCCTGAGCAAAAATGTGTAACAATTATCATATTACATGACAAAAGAATGAAGTTCCTGAAAAAATTTAGGTACAAAAGTTTATTTTTCTCATCTGATTTGAGTTGCAGTATATATGTTTTAGTTTGCATATAATTTTATTCTCTGCAACTAAAAAGCTATTTACAAATATGACGATAACGTACAATTTTTTTTATATTATTATATTTATAATATATTAATTGATATAAAAAGGCTATTCAAAATACTCCATGCGCTTGAAACCATATAAGTAAATAATAAACCATTAACTTTAAATATGCCAACAAAGAGAAGGTGAATACCCAAATACAAAATAGCTCATAGTGGGCTTGAAGGTGAACACCCACATACAACATAGCTCATAATGGACTTGCAAACTTAGCTACCAATGTAATGTTACAGGTTAACGCTTGACAATTAAGAATGGGTACTGAATTAACTGAACACAGGAAAGCTGGAATGGATGATACTCAGTTTTTTGTGAACATTCTGCTTCTGGTCCTATCTACTGAAAATGTTATAATGTGAAACACAATAAAATGAAGTTTTTTCTACCATTGTGCCATATCTAAATCCAACACCTAAATGTAAATAGATTCACCGAGAATATACCAAAATTAATGTGAATGAAATATCAACTAATCCACTGCATTCACTTGAAATGAGAAGGGTATGGGTTAAAATTTGCATGATATGACATATTTAGATTGATAAAAAAATTGATGGGTCGAAAACATAGAGTAAATGAACAATTTAAAACAAATTAGTAATTTGTGAAACTAAAAATCCAAACAAAGTTAGCAGATATTTATCAAACTCGATTTTCCACTTATATAGTAGATTATGGCCCAATGTAGAAACAAAACCTCACTTAGACTAACCTTTGGCACCCAAATTTGATTCAAATAACTAAAGAGCTATGCAGATTGAATAATCTTTTTTTTGGCTTAAAAAGTGTAAAATTTTCATACTAAGCATCAACATCATATAATATTATGCCATGAATAGATGTATGTACTAAAATTATTACTTATCCTGATTATTATTCCTTTGTTATATTAAGCAATAAACCAAACATCGGTATAAAATTTATTTAAATAATGTTGTAGTTGTGACAAAACACAACTAATGGTTAAAATAGTAAGCAGAAAAGATGAATTAAAATCATTAATATATACTCGTTACATCTTTTATGTGTATGTAGTGAACATAAGTCATATTTGCTTCTTGGTTTAGTCATATTTCCTGAATCTGTTGTACACGCTAACAAATAAAGGTTGATTTTTTTAGCTGAATCTGATAAAGGCAACAACTATGTTTAGGGACATGAATGGAAAGATCGAATTTAATTAAGGTGAGCCAACGAGTATTTTTTTTGATAGATAACTAAGAGTATTGAGAAGATATGCTATTCATGAATTGCCTACTTATTGAAACGATGATATCCAATTCACTTCGCGTTCCAATGGTTTATAACTTTATGCAAATGAGAAAGTTAAACTTCAAATGTTTTAAATTCATGAAAATGTTAGACTTAAAATTGATATAATATCCGTGGTTGTTGTTTAATAAATATATAGTGCTGCCATTTATTTATTTTTAGTATATATACATGTATTATTTTTTTGTGTAATGTGGGACTCCTTCATTCAGTAACATAATCAGCAAAAATATGTGGCTCTCCTTTATTAAAACTTTTTATTTTGGAAACTCAAAATAAGGATATAATGAGATATATGCTTCATGAACCTGATCTTATCAGTAAAAGTTCATCGTAATTTTTTTACTAATTATGCCTGATCTTATCAGTAAAAGTTCATTGTAAATTTTTTACTAAATTATGCCTTGATCCAATATCATATGCATTTACATCCATATGTACAGGTTTACAATTAATTTTTATGTTATACAGTACCCTATGTACAGAATTGTAGTGCAGGAACTCCTAATATAAAACAATTACAGTAAAACGAACCGTTTTAGCTTGAGAATGCTAACATCACAATGTAATACAACAATCCAAATAATAAATTCATTATCAGGTATTAAATTATATACCGACATCTATTTCCACACCAAGGTGAAATATTAGCAAAGTCTAAATTGATATTTATATGTCCTGCCAAATGCGTTGCTAATTATTATATTTGTACGTAAGGACAAAAGGAAGAATAAAATATAAAGCTACTAAATCAAAAATAAAACGACAGCTAAAGAAAAAGCGACCCAAAATTTTCAACATAATATAGTGGGTACAAAACATAGCAAAGTATTATACTAAAAGCAAACAGCTGAAAGCAATCCCTTATTCAGGTACCAGTAATTTTTTTATATTATTTATTTATTAAAACGTATTGCAGAGTGTTTTGGCTGTATAGAAGAATACCACCAAGTAATCAACCTCGCTTCTTATTTCACATTTCTTCACATTCTATAAAATTAATGTAAAATTTTATTCAAATCTAATAGTTTATGTTTGGGATTTTTGTGGCAGTAAGCTAAGAATATAAACTAAACTAAATTTACTGTGCACTATGAGTTTACTATTTTATTATACACACTGAATTACAGTACAGCTGTAATTCAGAATTTTATTATGTTAGAAACAAACCAAAATGTTTATGCGGAAACTAAGTATCTGGATTAGTAAATAAGAAATAGAAACTCAATCGAACTTAAGAATCAGTAACTTAAGAAAGAATAGACGAAAGAAAACAGCTGAAAGCAAACAGCTGAAAGCAAACCCTCAATCGAACTTAAGAAGAAACAGAAACATCATACCTAAACAAATGGCGATCTAGATGGTTGATGCAGAAATCAAATTGCTGAAGTCAAACTAAAAGAAGAAAAAGCGTAAAATTGACAAACTTACAGTTATTATAGAGTATTCGCCAGCGGCAAGAAGAAGAGTTCAACCCAAATGGTAAAGTGACCTATAGTCGATGCCGACATGATGAAGAATTTGGAAAGAAAAATTGATGGGAAGAGTACCAATATATACTGAGAAGGATGTCAATGATTTCAGAAAGAAGCGACCCTCCATATTCGCCGCCTCAGTTAGGTTTTCAAATTGAATTCGAGGAAGACCTAAGGGTTTTGGGAATTAAAATTGAGTTTGGGGAAAACGCTAGGGCGTGGGCAAAAGGGAAACGGCTTCAACTGAAAACAGGCAGCAATAAGTGCCATTTACTAATGCAGGCGTGAAATTGCAAAAGTACTAATTTTTCTTGGGTGTAAAAAGGAAAAAACGAAGGATTAGCAAAGAAAAAATCAGTCATATTGGCTTTTTATACACCAGTACATATCGTATGTGCAAAGAAAAAGATGAGATAACTATATTTTTGTAGTATATGATGTAGAAATGCACACAAAACTCGATGTATTCATTATTTGCATAAATTTAATTATTGTGTAAATACCAAATGAAAAAAATATTGTGCACAATATACAATAATCGTCAAGGTAGTCATTAGAAACATAAATGTCATAAATTAATGACAATAAAATGCCAATTGTCTAACATGGCTGATGGTAAACGATGCCCGTTCATTTGTTTTTTCTTTTAAAAATTTGGTTTCGGTCGCTAGTTTATGGTCGCACGATATGAAGATGGTCGGTTTTATAATGTCGTTCAAATATTCAGTATTAGAAAGTGCATAACTGTAAATAACATGTTTCTTTAAAATGTTTGGGTGGATACTATTCTTTCACCACGTGTTAAAAATCTTTTATAAACTATCTCTTCATGATCCTATAAAGTGTGAAATATTAGTGAGAAACAGGTTTAATGCTTTCCATTAATGTTTGGATTTCTTTGTTTATTAAAATATCCATCTAAAAAGGAACATTATTAAGCATAAAGATATACCTCATGGAGATACTCTTTGGACCATGCTAATAGAAGATCACATAATTCATCCTCCAAATATATTATCACTGAAATCATAATGCATAAGTATATTGTTTTTCATGCTAGAAATACTTAATAGGTATAAATGCGTTCACACTTTGTTCCTAAAAACAAAAAAACTAAATAACATGTTGCAACGTATATCTTTGTTTACAGAAACAAAATGTATAGTATCCTTCTATTCACTTGCTAAGAAATGCATGTTGTCTTGACCACGTATTTAATCGGTTTGTCTTTATAGCTTATTATTTTGACCATTATCTTCTAAGTCACTGCTAACTTCAAAAACTTTTTGATTGATGTATTACAGTCTAAAAATGAGTCAAAGTTATGCTATTACATTATACATAGCAATGAACTTAGGTTAAGTAGCTATATCTCACCAAAATCCCCTATATTTTCAGGTTAACAATAAATAGTACAAAATATTGTAACATATTGACCTTTAGAATAATATTTCTAAGATTATAATTGTAGCTCAGCATTCATGATATAGCTATGGTAAGGCAATCAGGAAACACCATCTGCAAATAACATACAAAAGTACAGAAATTATTTATTTTCCTTTTGAAAAGAGGATTGATACAATGAAGTAAGTAGCAAGTATTTCCATATTTTGCATTGTGATATGGAAAAGCAATCTTTCAAACATAAAGTATAACATTATTTATACTCATAAAATAACAAACCTCTTAAGACTACTGCAAAAGGTAGAGCAATGGTAATTTTGTTTATTTCAAAAGTATACCGAGTAAAGAATCCAAGATAATAGAATATAAGTAACAATAACGAAGGATACGAAACCCTGCTAATTCCTTTTCAGCTAGTTTGCACCCACAACACCCTTTTAAGTAATCATTTTGAATTTCAAAGTGGTAGAAAGAGGTGAAAAATATATATATAACAAAAAAGGTGTTTAATGACAAAGCAAGTGACGTAGACAGGATGAGGAATGTCGGATGTTTGAAGGGAAAAAAATGCAAAGTTGCTAGTTTAAAAGATTACAAGGAAAATAATGAGGAAACTGTAAGAAGAAAATTACAACATCCTTGCGGTTATGGGTAGATGCGTGGGAATGTGGCAGTGGAAAAGACAAAATTATCCTTTGATGTTTTTTTATGGTTTTCCATTAATTGAAGAGGGGCATTGTTGGCATTTCAAAAGCTTTATTTGGATGTTTTCTCATTATATATAGATAATAGGGGAAAATGCAAGGGTGTGAGTAGAAGGGAAACGACTTCAGCTGAAAATAGGCAGCAATAAGTGTTATTTACTGATGCAGGTATGAAATTGCAAAAGTATTTATTTTTGTTGGGTGTAAAAAGGTAAATATCAACCAAATTTTGGAAAATGAAGAATTAGAGCTTGGAACAAATAAGGTGGAAGGAAAAAAATCAAAGTCATATTGGCTTTCTTATATAATAGAATAGTTACATAGAAACTTTATACCTTAAGAATTCATTTTAAATTTGTTGGTGAAGTTATTAACCCATTTAATGTTTTTTTAAAGGCAACTTTTTTAGTATAGAACTTAATAGTTTGCAATATTGAACTTTGTTATCTAAATCATTTTTAATACGAAAAAGTAAAAATATGAAGGTTGGACCTCCTTTTCTTTTAAATTCTTTTGAATGAACTCTTAAAAGTAGAGTTCTTTTATTTGATAAAACATTAAAAAATTGCAGCTCTCATACGTCAAAAGGCTGCTTGACAAATACTTTGAAAATGACATTATGGACTAGATTATTTTTGCTACAGAAGAAAGCAAATTATCCATTACAGATTAGTCATTGATGTTGTTTTGGTGCATAATCAATGATGTTATTTTTTAATTTGTTTTCCATGAAAAATTAGTCATTCAACCAAGTAACAAATTTTTCAATTTATGATCTACTACCACCAAATATTATGATGCTATGTGTAGACTTGTATATGGCCCAAGTCTCTTTTCATACAACTTAAGTATATGAAAGGCTTAACACTGCGAATACATTTTTCATCTTTTTTAGTTTATAAGCATCTAAAATGTACATGTTTCAAAATTTTCAGAATAGTTTTGGTTCGCATTTGTTTTTGAAGAGGGAAAAAGTGGAAGAAGAAGGAATAAGAGGAGATAAATAGTCTCACATCTAGAAAATTAAGATAATATATTGATTTATATATGGATTTCCCTAAGGAATGTTGGACTCTTTGGGCGTCCAAAGTTTTGCTTTGATGTAAGGAGGGAAGTTATGCAGCACCACCACGCGCGCGCTATCGCCGACCAGACCGGGTTCGAGTCTAAAATGACGAATTAATTTTTGTTAACATGCCGAATGCAGAATTTGAGTTTGAACGGATATTTTTGGCGTGTCATTTGAACGAAGGAACGCGACCGTATAGTAACAGTTTTAAACCGTCGCGAAAAGGCGCAACCATTTATAACGGTTTCAGACTATTGGAATGGATGCGACGTTTGATGAATGGGCACTTCCTCACTACTATAAATAGTGACGCTCAAGAACCATAATCTTTTTTTTTTTCATCTCATTATTCTTCCTCCAGATCTGCGACGCTCAGAAAGTGTTACAGAACACTGCCTTTCACCACAGTTTGCGAGTGTTGCAAACGCAGAAGCGTTCAGATGGTTTTTCTTCTTCTTCTTCATTCTGTTTTCTACAAAATTGCATCATCAGAAATCAAATTTAAGTGTTCTTGATCGGATCAAAATCGTACGATTTTTGAATCCGATTACGCTGTTTCAAGGGTTCATTGAATCCTGAAGTCAATAGTTCAAAAACTCATTTGTATCTGTTGGGTTGAACTATTGTCTAAAAGAAAAAAAAATCTACACAGTAGATCCTTGAAGTTAGAAGTACAGTAGTTATAATCTTCATCTTTCTCGAATCATCGATAAAAACATCCAACAATTTTTAGACAATAATTTCAACTATGGATGGTTCGAGTTCAATCAATTTCAATGCTCTTCAAGTTATGAATCAACATTTAACGCGATTGGAGCGGATTGATGGTGAAAACTTCACTCGTTGGCAAGAGACGATGAAATTCTTTTTTATCACCATCAAATTGTTCTATATTCTTGAAGATAACTTGAAGGAAATACCAAAGGAAATTGATAAAGATACAGATGAATTGAAAGCAAAACATGCAAAGCGCAAAGGGGATGGTTTTCTATGCAGAGGGCACATTTTGAATGCATTGTCTACTCCTGCCTACAATGCACATAGGACTTTGGAAACTGCAAAGGCACTTTAGGCTGCACTAGAAAGCAAATATCGCATATCCGAGGCAAGTTACAAAAGCGTACGCTGCTGCCGACCGGATTCGGGTCTAAAATGACGAATTAACTTTTGTTAATAGGCTGGATGCCGAATTTGAGTTTGAACGGATATTTTTGACAGGTCATTAGAATGAAGGAACGCGACCGTATAGTAATAGTTTTAAATCGTTGCGAATAGGCGCAACCATTTGTAATGGTTTCGGACTATTGGAAAGGATGCGACGTTTGACGAATGAACACTTCCTCACTACTATAAATAGTACGCCTAGGAACCATCAGAAAAAATAATCTCTTTTCTTTCTATCTCATTCTTCTTTCTCCAGATCCACGACGCTCAGAAAGTGTTGCAGAACACTGTCTTTCACCACAGTTTGCGAGTGTTGCAAACGCAGAAACGTTCAGATGGTTATTCTTCTTCTTCTTCATTCTGTTCTCTACTAAATTGCATCATTAGAAATCAAATTTAAGTGTTTTTAGTCGGATCAAAATCGTACAAGTTTTGAATCTGATTACACTGTTTCAAGGTTTCATTGAATCTTGAAGTCGATAGTTCAAAAATCCGTTTGTACCTGTTGGGTTGAACTATTGTCTAAAAGAAAAAGAATTTACACAGTAGACCCTTGAAGTTAGAAGTACAGTAGTCATAATCTTCATCTTTCTCGAATCATCGATAAAAATGTCCAACAATTTTTAGACAACAATTTCAACTACGGATGGTTCGAGTTCAATCAATCTCAATGCTCTTCAAGTTATGAATCAGCATTTAATGCGATTGGAGTGGTTTGATGGTGAAAACTTCACTCGTTGGCAAGAGACGATGAAATTCTTTTTTATCACCATCAAATTGTTCTATATTCTTTAAGATAACTTAGAGGAAATACCAGAGGAAACTGATAAAGATACAGACGAATTGATAGCAAAATGTGCAAAGCGCAAAGAGGATGATTTTCTATGCAGAGGGCACATTTTGAATGCATTGTATACTCCTGTCTACAACGCACATAGGACTTTGGAAACTGCAAAGGCACTTTGAGCTACACTAGAAAGCAAATATCGCATATCCGAGGCAAGTAATAAAAAATTCCTTATTTGCAATTTTATGGATTTCAAAATGGATGCCAATAAGTCCATAGTTGGACAAATAAGCGAAATTCTTCTGTTAGTGAATCAACTTATGGGTGCTGGAATAAATCTCTCTGAATCTTTTGTTGTTGGAGTTATAATTTCAAGACTTCCTAATTCATGGAATGATTATAAGAAAAAATTAAAACATGCAGAAACGGATCATAATTTAGATGATTTACAACGTCATCTTTGTATTAAAGAGGACTCTCGTAAACGCGAACTAGATGATAATCCGCAAACTGAGTCTCATTCTAAGTCAAATAATGTTCAAATTACTGACAAACTGAAGCCTAAGAATGAGACGCAGTTTAAGAAGAAAAATTCCAACAACAGAAAGAAATGTGCTTGTAACTACTATAACAAGCCCGACCACTATGCCCGAGACTGCCGTCAGCGGAAGAAACAACAAAAGGTGAATGTGGTCGAAGACTCGCTTGTGGCTGTAGTGCAAGAGGCGAACTCCGCTAGCGAAACCGATAATGATTGGTGGTTTGGTACTAGAGAAACCATTCATATTTGCAAAGATCGTAATCTGTTTAAGACTTACGAAGAAAATAATTGGAGAAGCCAACAAGGTTACTGGAGCAAATAAAGTTCGAAGCAAAGTTTTGGGAAAAGACATCATAGAACTTACATTTACTTCTGGAAAATTTCTTACATTCGTTAATGTATTTTATGTACTTGATATGTGTAAGAATTTGGTCTCTAGATACCTTCTAAACAAAGGGAAATTCAAGATGGTAAATGAGTCTGATAAGTTAGTGTTGTCCAAGAACGGCAAATTCATTGGACAGGGATACTCTTGTAACAGCATGGTTAAGTTGAATCTAATAAAGAAATATTTTATTTATATTGTTGATTATGTTAGTTTATGGTATGGTAGAATAGGATATGTTAATTATAATTCCTTTAAATATATGCATAAACTAGGATTAATTTCTGATTGTGATTTCGATACTATTTGTAAATGTAAAATATGTGTTCAAGCAAAAATACACCGAAAATCCTTTAAATCTATAGAAAGGAAAACTAGCTTGCTTGATTTAGTATATAGTGATGTGAATGACTTAAAAAATCATATCACCTATGGTGGTAACCAATACAATATAACATTTATTGATGATTATACTAGATATGCATGTGTATCTAATGAAAACTAAAAATGAGGCCTTTGATAAATTTAAAATTTACAAAGCAGAGGTCGAAACATAATTAGGAGTTAAAATAAAAGTATTACATTCAGATCGAGGTGGTGAGTATTTCTCAAATGAATTCACTTTATTCTGTAAATAACACGGTTTAGTTCACCAACGCACTACCTCATATACACCACAACATAATGGTGTTGCTGAAAGCAAAAATAAAACTTAGTAGAAATGGTTAATGCCATGCTC
Source organism: Allium cepa (assembly GCA_030765085.1). Lineage (NCBI taxonomy): Eukaryota > Viridiplantae > Streptophyta > Magnoliopsida > Asparagales > Amaryllidaceae > Allium > Allium cepa. Next base: position 176,204,279 of record CM060932.1, read on the forward strand.
ATAAGTTCAAACTTACCTTATAACCTATGTGGTGATGTTATGTTATCTGCATGTTGTATCTTAAATGGAGTACCACCTAAACAGAATAATGTTTCACCTTATGAATTATGGTTTAATAGGAAACCTAATCTTACAAGACTTAAAGTTTGGGGTTGTTTAGCATATGTTAGAAAACTAGACCCTAAATGACCAAAGTTAGAAAATATGGCATTTAAATGTGTTTTCATAGGATATTCACTTAATAGTATAACTTATAGATTCCTAATTCTTGACACCTTAGAAGTTATAGAATCCATAGCTGTAGAATTCTTTGAAAACCAAACTGTTGAGATTCCGTTGAGATCATCTAGTTCAGAACCTAATACGATTGATGATATCAATCACTACAAGAAAACTGATTTTTTGTAGCGCCCAAAAACCGCCACTAAGTATTTTTAGTGGCGTTTCGATAATCGTTACGAAAAAACATGCCACTAAAAATCCTCGAGTATTAGTTGCACTTTTTAAACGCTACCATTTTTTTTTTGATAGTGTTTTTATAGCGCCATAGATTTCCTTTTTGGTAGCGCCTATTTGCCGCCACCGAAAAGGTTTTCTCCTCCATGATACTTTTTTATGGCGTTATATAAATTTTTTGTAGCGCCTGTTAAACGCCACCGAAAGGGTTTTCTCCTCCACGTTACCTTTTCATGGCGTTATATACATTTTTTGTAGCGCTTAATAAACGCCAACATAAGTGTGCTTGAGTTTTTAATCACTATTTTGTAGCGCTTAATAAACGCCAGCATAAGTGTACTTGAGTTTTTAATCACTCTTTTGTAGCGACATTTTAACGCTACCAAAATAAATAATATCCAGTAGCGTTTGTTTCCCTCCACCTGCTACTCCAGATTTACCACTGATCTAGCATGCAATTATATAATAACAGAATACACAAGCACATACACTTTTGAACACAATATATTAAACAACTACAAAATACGTATACACATTGAAGATCCACAAGATACATAGACATTCATACATCCACATACATAGGTGTCAACAAAAAGCTACCCGTACACATACACAACCAAACTACCATAAGTGTTATAACCAAACTACCATAAGTGTCATAACCGTACATATACATCTGAAATAAACGTCTGAAATAACCAAAGTACCGAGCAAAACCTGAACCACCATAAAAACCTGAACTACATGTCATTGCTGATGTCTTCAAAACCTGAACTACCTGTAAACAAAGAACAGAACAAAAGAGTGAGAAAACAAAACCTGAACTTAAAACTGCATCACTAACATTCCACCACAATCCATACATAACTCCTCACCATCAATTATACTAAAGTAATATCTGAATAAATATACAGACATATGTATTTTAAAAATATAAATTACTAAAACTTGCATAGATAAATAGGGATGTACCTACGCATAAAAGAAATGAAATCAATTCTACAAAATGGACAAGATATGATATAGTAAGAGTATTGTAACAGTGTAACGGTCAATTAAACAAGTCTAAAACACCAAAAAGCACAATAATACACCCCATGCACGTGAGATACACAACAACAAAACTGAAACTCAAATATATGAAGACAACACACAAACACACACAACATCCATTCAATATAAACACAACAGTTCTTACAATACATAACACTATATATATAGACACACAGACACAAATGCACTCACGCATAAACATATAGCATTTGAATGCACACACACAACACAATGCAGAACACACATTGCTTAATCATGGTTACATGGCCTTAAATGATAGTTAACCGCTTAAGACAAGGTTTATATATATAAAAAATTAATTAGTGAATAATATGGCACATCCAACACTTCTAGTTATAACTAGGAATTTACTTGCTATAAGTTTCTCGCTACTTTATGCTAATGTACCGTAATAAAATTATTCGTGCTAGATACTGTGTTAAAATTACCATCTGTTTACTCAGTAGTATGATATTGAGTAAACAGATGATAATTTTAACACAATCACACTCACACACACACAGTTGGGTAAGCACACATCCTCATAAACACACTAGCGCATATATACAAAATCGCGCACGCACCTACAGGTTACACACACACAAATTAATCAACACACACGCTCATATGTACACACAAAAACACAGATCGTACGTAAGCACACATATACTCCAGGCAACACACACCTATATGCACACCAATACAAAACACAAAAACACACACACACACACACTCTTCATGCACATAGAAATTCAAGGCAGTAGCAACACATATACCTAGCAGGCTAGCATGCACACACTCTCAAACACCATAGTACTTGGGAAAACACAAAACAAAAGCAGCTTGCCATAGGTTTGTGAGTGGTAACACTCACCTATAAATCACGTTCCACTCTGTCTCCTTCCACTATTTTTCTTATCTTAGATTACGCACGCGACACAGGGCCCAAAACCTAGTAATTTCGCAATAGACGGACTTGTGCCAGAAAAGCCTATGAGTGTCTTAATGAACATGCTCGAATATCAGAATTTATAATAATTTCTTGGATTTTATTTTTAATTTAGAAAATGACAATAATAGGTTTTAATTAATTCCAGAAGAAGAATGAGTGAATCCTGTTAAAGTGAATATGCGTGAGATATTTTATATCATAGAGAAAGTTCTTAAGTAGATATGATATTGCATCACTAACATTCCACCATAATCCATACATAACTCCTCACCAATCACAATCATTCAATCACAATTCGAATATAACACCCCTACTTATGTACTTTTATCAGTTTACCAAAAATCTATCTGCACTTTAGCTGCTAGCATTCCTAATGTATATATATAAAAAATTATATACCTTTCATTTTGACTTAATAATGATTTTTTCCATTGGCCAAGCTATGGGAACGCCAAAGCAATCATCCATGCACGTCAGACCCGATGTTGGTCTCCATATCTCTGCATCTGGAACTATCACCAGTTTAATCCAAACTTTTACAGCATTACGTACCAGTGGACGACAATGGACCATCGTTATCGGATCAGTTGATGCAATACTTCCTTCCGCCACTACGTTTGCTCCACCCAAATCGATCAACTAGCATTTGGCATCCTTTTGCATGGTTGCAATTGTGTAACGACCCAGAATTTTATTTAATTAAAATTTGAATATTTAATTAACTTTAAATATTAATAAGTGAAATTTATATATCTTGTAAAGATATTTTGGAAAGTAAATAATTTGGAAAATTATTTGGAATCTGGTGATGTGTGCATATCCATTGATAGTTCAATAGCCGACTATCAATATTTCTCTTTGAATGGGTATTTGTTGTGATTTGTTTGAATTTGAATGTCACACTTATTTTTGAATAAGCGCTCACTATTCGGGTTAACCGGGAAAGGACCATGGGGTCGTATAACCCATTCCGAATATGTGATACGTCGTTGTGAATTGCATTTGAAGATCGGTGTTGAAGACCGGATATTTGCGAGAGCGATAGGATGACCTGTCGATTGACTCTGCACCGAGTTGCTCCGGTATAGAGTTCTCCATATGTGATGGGGAATCCGATCAGGATTATGGATATCCGGATTGCAAGGACTTCTTTGTAAGTGCCTTCGGTTTTGTTCGATCCCGGAACAGACTTGTATGGATTGTATGCCTGACATTACAAATTGAGATATAAAGCCGATTTCTTTCAAATATATTTCTGTTAGTGGCAGAGAATTTATTCTTTTAGCTTAACACCCTTCTCTGAGACGTACGAGCTCAGAGGTTATATAGTTGAAGGTTATCAGCAATATATTCCCAGTTTGGTAATGTGACATGCTGAGTGTTGCTGTGAAATGATCATTGTGTTGATTATTTGTGATAGGATCATTTGTTTGATCGTCTATCTTGGTGATCATTTCTATGATCATTTGTTGACCCAAAGCATGGCTTTTGTATAAAGTATGTTTTTGTGGACGTGACTTCGTCGAGCCTCACATCCCGGAATGGTCAAAACAGGAAAGATGCAGCAAGGTTATGAGGGGTAGCGTCCTTTAGGATATGTGCATTTCCTTCTGGAAAAGGGTGGTATCATGGTATGGAGCCCAGATACTTACTCATGTTAAAACACTTTATTATTATGATTGTGTGAATTGATTACGAGATCTCGGATAAAGGTCCCAAAGGACCGGGGGATGGCATATTCGGTCAGTTGTTACTCAGTTAGGGGTAACCCGGCCTTGTGTTGGTAGAGATCCGGTTTGGTTCTCGGGGATGTCCATCCAGAGGCATTCTCATGTGGCAATGGGAAGTTCCTTGGCCTGACCATTTGTTGGAAATCCAAAGAAACAATACGAAACTTGTACGGTTTTAGTTGTAGAACCTGCCATGGAATGTGGCGGTAACCTGCTATTGAACATGGTAGCTATAGTAGGCATAAGTGCGGAATGTCTATGCTGGCTAAGATTTATATCTTTATTTTCGAAATAATTTCCTACACTATGCACTAGTAATAATATCAAATGTTCTTTTTAATGCGTATCAAGCATCTTTGACTATCATAAGGTGAAATCTCCTCCGATTCTGCGTTTGCATGTGTGTGTGTGCGGGAGGCCTTATGGTAGTCTCATCTTTAAAAGCATTGCGAATTGAATTTAAAAATATTCCTTTGTTTTCATTTTAAAGTTAAATAAACTGTTTTGAGTTCTCATACCAGTCACATGACTGACTCGGAGTTTATCGTTTTCCTTCCTAAACTCTGGGTGTCCACCAATTTCCACACGGGCAGTTAAGAGTTAGGTTTATCAGGATATTCTGGATATTCAGGAGTTGCGGGAGGCAAGCTGGATGGCATGGCGTATTACTAGTTTATATAGTATTTCTTTTCCGCTGTTGTTGTTGTTGTTGTTGTACACTCTGATGATATGATGAAATGAAATGTAATGTAATAACTGATATAGTTCTTTGTTTAAAGATTATTCATTTATCTATTATATGTTGTTCCGCTGCGAATTGTGAGATTCTGTTGTTGTTTTGTTGTCTTCTGTCCCGTTCTATGTTCTATATTTTCTTTTTTCTATTTCCCTTTCTCCCTATTTTCCTATCTTTTCTCTCTTCTTTGTCTTCTTTTCTTTTAAAAACCATAACTATTCGGTTTTTCGGCAACGAAAAATCGATTCGTTACATTTGGTATCAGAGCATATGGTTAAGCGACAACCATGGTTCTGTTGGGTATTACTCATTAGAGATAGAGTCAGTAGTACTCTAGAATGAGTTTGAGTGTAATAATAGCTATGAGAGCGTATTTGTTAGTGAATATAAAATTGTTTTATATTGTGATGATTGGTTTGTTGAGTGGTATATAGATTCTGGTTAATACGTATGATCAGCGTTGTTGATAGGGATCTCTAAACACTTGTACAGAACAATTCGGCACAGTATTGTTTTAAATTGGGTAAATGAAATAATTTTACCTTGATTATATTTTATATATAAAAGAATAATTTTTCAGAATTATTAAAGTGTATATAAGTGGATTGTTTGGTTGTTTGAATAATCTAAATTTAAGAATAATTGTATAGCAATAGAATTATAAGAATCGAATTATAATTAAAGTGATTTACAATTGTGAAATAAACTTATATATATATAAGAAGTGAAACTATATGAATATATTTATGAATATGAGTTGTAAATAAAAAAATGAATTTAAAGTTAAATGGAATATAACTTAAGAGTTATTGAATGAAGATGATTTTGATATCAAAGTAAATTAATGAAGTTAAGTGATAGATATGAACTTAAGTTATGTAAATAAAATTCAACTTAAGATGGTTAAATGAATTACCAATTGAATTGAATGAATGGATTGAATGTTAATCAATTGAATGTAAATTTAAGTTGATATGAAATAATGAATATAAGTGTTAATTCATTGAAATCTAATGTTATTAGAAGTTGAAAGATTGAATGAAAACCAATTTAATTAAACCAATTGAAAGTGATGGTGTTAAACCAAATTGAATGAATATAAGAAAAGGAATTTGGTTATAATAAATATACATTGGTTGTTATATGATTGTTAGTTGATTGTATGTAATTCATTAAGAGTTAATGAAATTGAATTGATGAAGTTGAAAGCTATGTAATTAAACTCAAATTGAAAGTAAATAAATTTGAATAGAATTGAAAGTGAATTGGATTTAATTAGTGAATGCAAACTAATTAAAATTTAATATGGATGAATGTTAGTAAATTCCAACATTAATGAATCAAATATGATTTAAATTGAAAACCCATTTCATTGAATATTAACGAGAATATGAATGCTAGTATGGATTATAGTTGGTTGATGGTTGCATTTATTGCTTTTGTTGCATTTGCTATGTTGGCATATATAGTCATTATGTTGCTATATGTTGTATATCGATACTATTTTCATATATGCATGTTTCTCATCTGTTTGTTGAGTGTTAGTGGGTGCGGATCGCGTTTGCTTCGCATTTGGAGCTCGCTTTCGCACTATATTAGCCGTATATGCTCGCTAATAAAATATAAGGTACATACCTCGGATTAAATATCGTACTTTTACATTTTTTCCCTGCGGGATGCCTCATTACTTGATGAGATGTATATTTGTGATATATATACTATCATTTTTTTTTTCGGATCGAGCCGCGCAAAGGAGACTATGGCAAATTTTTCCGAAAATTTAAGGCGTTAGAAAAATTTGAGAAAATTTGGAAAATTTTGAAAACTATAACTTTGATTTTGAAGTTGACAATTAAACAATACTAACTGTTTTTGAAAAGATAACTAAGTATGATTTGAAAACTTAGTAAAGTTATTGTAAGAAATTTAATTATGGATTTTGGGAAAGTTAATAAATTCTGTAACTTTTCTTACTTGTTAATTTCGAGGTCGAAATTCTTTTAAGGGGGGAAGATTGTAACGACCCAGAATTTTATTTAATTAAAATTTGAATATTTAATTAATTTTAAATATTAATAAGTGAAATTTATAAGTCGAATAAATTTTATTTCGATTAATTGGATTTAATTGAATAATTAAATCAATAATTTAATATGTGAAATTATGGAAAATATTGGAAATCGAGTTAAATATGATTAGAAATGATTTGTAAAATTTTATTTTATCATATTGAAGTTAGAATGATATTTTAGAACTTTTAAAATCGAATTAAAAGTTTATTTGTGAAAATTGAATATTTTAATATTTAATCGACTAGTGAAAATAGCCAATTTTTGAACAGTCTCAGAATTGGACGAGACCAGTTCCATTGGATCCGTAATAGTTAGTTATTACCGGATTTCAATTTTCGTAGCAATCGGAGTTATCGTTTGAGCGTGGCAGCTCGAAACGCATCGAATTGTTTTTAATATTAATTTGGCGAGTTAAAATAGCCATTTTCAAAAAGTCTTGGATTTTGATGAAACCAGTTTCATCGGATCCGTAATGTGATATTATTGTATGGTTTCAAATTTCGTGTCGATTGGATTTACCGTTTGTCCGGTACGAATTAAAACGCCTAGAAAATCGTTTAAATCGGTTTAATTTAAATTTATCGTTTGTTGCCATATCTCGCACAGATGACCGAATTAGCTTCCTAAACATGTTCCATTGTGTCCGAAACGCGGGGTAAACCCTAGAAACGCTGGTTACGGCGCGTAAATCGGAGTTCGGAATTTCCGGATGAATAGTGTTCGATTTTTTCCTATAAATAGACCAACAACCCTTCATAAAAAAAAAAGAAAAAGAAAATATGAAACCCTAGCCGCCACTAATATAAACAACGGCCAGAATTGTCTCCCCTTCCTCCTCAAAAATCTTTCGATCCAAGCATCGATTGAAGAATTCTTCAACTACAATATTGTAGAGGAGAGAGAGATCTTGAAGTTCAACGGTTATGATTGCAAATGGAGTTGTGGATTGGTGGCGAGTTGAGTTGGAAGTGTGGCCGTTCGGCCTCGAAGTGCGCGCTAGGATGGTGGCCGAGCTCCTGGGGATTGAGGCCGAAGATGATGTTGGTGACGAGCTTCACGATGGCGCATTCTGATCGACTTCAAAGTCGACGAAGAGGGAGCAAATTGGAACCCTAATATGGATGAAGTGGGTTCAAGTGTCGGCTGTTGAAACGTGAGATGGGGAAGAAAGTGGGTGCGGCTCTGATTGCTTGGAGGTGGATCTAACGGTAATGATTAAAACTGGGTTTAAAATTATAAATTATGTTATAAATTTATGTATATAAATTCGAGTAAACTTTGAAAAATCATAACTTTTTCATACGAGGTCGAAAAATTGCGAAACCAGTTGCGTTGGAATCGTATGGACGAGCACTACGCGATGAAATTGGATTGGAGTCGTTTGGAGTTAGTGAGAATTTTGGGTAAAATTAAACGTCCATTTAATTTTATTCGGAATAAATCGCTAAAACGAAATTGAAATCAAGGTGAGAACTTCTCACTCAATCGAATCGGTTTCGATTTTATTTTAAATAGTTAGATTTAAAATTGTTGAATGTATGTTTGAATGATGATTGTTATCTATTGATTGTTAAAATAGACATTATACGCCGTTAGTAAGCGGATGTTATTTATTAAAAACATATACCGCGAATATTTCATAAACAGTGAAATTGGTATTATATATAATATCAATATATATATATTGGCATATGTATATATTGCAGTTGTTGATTTCCCGTATTTTTTAACGGATGAGACCCTATTGCGCCGTTATTAAGCGGATAATATTTTAAATCCCATAAACTGCGATAATTTCGTACTGGAGCGAAATTGGTATTGTGCTAATGTTTTTGGATGCAGGAAAACAGGTTGGAGGGATCCAACTGGATTCCTCAACAGTTTTTATTTGATTTCAGATATTTTGATATTTGATGGATTATCATATCGATATATGATGGATCGTTGTAGTCGGGATTGACTATTTGGTGTGTAGCATCATTGGACCAAATTAGGGATTTTAAAAGGATTTTCAAAGTGATTTTTGTAAGTATATGTTTATAAAATATTTTTGGAATTGATCCATTTTAAATAAATAAACGTTATAAATTTTTATGTTATAAAAATTATGATTTTTGAGGAATATGGATTAATGATTTTATAAAATAGTTAAATTGGATTTCTGAATTTATTATAAAAAGTTAAATAAAGGATTTATAAAATTTAATTATTTTATAAATCAAAATGGTGAAATTATAAAGGAATTTAAAGACGTTTTAAAATATTAATATAAATTGATTTATATTAAGAGATTTATAAATGGATATTTATAAATTGAAATATTGACATTATAAAACGAGTTTTTATAAGTGTTTGAATGAAGCGAAAATGAATTTCATTAAAGAATGAAATTTATAGAATTATAAATGGTGAAGTTATAAATGAAATTTATAAATAGTAAGATTTATAAATTTTGTGAAGTTATTAAAGAATAGATTTGGTTAAATAAACGAATCTTATAAGTTATAAGATTTATGATTTGGAAAGTCTTTAAAAGAACGATTTTGTAAAATAATCGTTTTATAAGCATTTGACTTATAATATGAACGTTGGATATATAATTGAGTTACGAATTGAATAGGTAAATAAAGGAATTTATAAACATTGTTTTATAAATTCGCAAACGACTTATTTTGATAAGAAAATTGTTGAAACCTATTAATGGAGTTATATTCACGTTTTAGACTGTGAATAATCCTTTAAAATGAAATGTATAGAAAGGATGGAATTTGTTAACGTAGTATATTCACGTTTTGAATAGTGAATAATATGTTAAAGAAAATGTTTAGAATGTGATGTTTTAAATAGAATTAAAATGATCTAACGATACTTTTAAAATATGTTGAGATTCGAAACCATAGATTTCAACATTTATTGTTGAAATAGACGTTTTCGAGAAATAAAAGGAAATGGTGGACTATAACACTGTTGTTATAGTAAATGATTTCCGAAAGGAAATGTTTGAATAGTATTGGGATTTATACATCTATTTTTAATTTCGAATTCCTATACTAGTGATTTTGGGTTGTCGTAACGATGTTTTACGTAACATTCGTTTTGGCCCAAATAAATATGTTTAAGAGAATGATTTCCTTAAAGAATGAAATATATACTTAATCTCGATTTAAGTATATTGAATATTTTCCAAAGGTAGAAAATAAAAAGATTTGTGGATTACTTATTTAATAAGTATGGAAATGTTTTTCCAATGTGAAATGAAACGTTTTGAGAATTTATCTTTTTGAAGATAAATTGAAATGAAAAATTGAAATCGTATATGCATGGATATTTTGGAATGTAAATTCACTATTGAATTTATAAAAGAAAGTGGAATTTGTTTAAAAATAAATATTGATTTATTTTTGAAGTGTGAAATTTATATATCTTGTAAAGATATTTTGGAAAGTAAATAATTTGGAAAATTATTTGGAATCTGGTGATGTGTGCATATCCATTGATAGTTCAATAGCCGACTATCAATATTTCCCTTTGAATGGGTATTTGTTGTGATTTGTTTGAATTTGAATATCACACTTATTTTTGAATAAGCGCTCACTATTCGGGTTAACCGGGAAAGGACCATGGGGTCGTATAACCCATTCTGAATATGTGATACGTCGTTGTGAATTGTATTTGAAGATCGGTGTTGAAGATCGGATATTTGCGAGAGCGATAGGATGACCTGTCAATTGACTCTGCACCGAGTTGCTCCGGTATAGAGTTCTCCATATGTGATGGGGAATCCGATCAGGATTGTGGATATCCGGATTGCAAGGACTTCTTTGTAAGTGCCTTCGGTTTTGTTTGATCCCGGAACAGACTTGTATGGATTGTATGCCTGACATTACAAATTGAGATATAAAGCCGATTTCTTTCAAATATATTTCTGTTGGTGGCAGAGAATTTATTCTTTTAGCTTAACACCCTTCTCTGAGATGTACGAGCTCAGAGGTTATATAGTTGAAGGTTATCAGCAATATATTCCCAATTTGGTAATGTGACATGCTGAGTGTTGCTGTGAAATGATCATTGTGTTGATTATTTGTGATAGGATCATTTGTTTGATCGTCTATCTTGGTGATCATTTCTATGATCATTTGTTGACCCAAAGCATGGCTTTTGTATAAAGTATGTTTTTGTGGACGTGACTTCGTCGAGCCTCACATCCCGGAATGGTCAAAACAGGAAAGATGCAGCAAGGTTATGAGGGGTAGCGCCCTTTAGGATATGTGCATTTCCTTCTGGAAAAGGGTGGTATCATGGTATGGAGCCCAGATACTTACTCATGTTGAAACACTTTATTATTATGATTGTGTGAATTGATTAAGAGATCTCGGATAAAGGTCCCAAAGGACCGGGGGATGGCATATTCGGTCAGTTGTTACTCAGTTAGGGGTAACCCGGCCTTGTGTTGGTAGAGATCCGGTTTGGTTCTCGGGGATGTCCATCCAGAGGCATTCTCATGTGGCAATGGGAAGTTCCTTGGCCTGACCATTTGTTGGAAATCCAAAGAAACAATACGAAACTTGTACGGTTTTAGTTGTAGAACCTGCCATGGAATGTGGCGGTAACATGCTATTGAACATGGTAGCTATAGTAGGCATAAGTGCGGAATGTCTATGCTGGCTAAGATTTATATCTTTATTTTCGAAATAATTTCCTACACTATGCACTAGTAATAATATCAAATGTTCTTTTTAATGCGTATCAAGCATCTTTGACTATCATAAGGAGAAATCTCCTCCGATTCTGCGTTTGCATGTGTGTGTGTGCGGGAGGCCTTATGGTAGTCTCATCTTTAAAAGCATTGCGAATTGAATTTAAAAATATTCCTTTGTTTTGATTTTAAAGTTAAATAAACTGTTTTGAGTTCTCATACCAGTCACATGACTGACTCGGAGTTTATTATTTTCCTTCCTAAACTCTGGGTGTCCACCAATTTCCACACGGGCAGTTAAGAGTTAGGTTTATCAGGATATTCTGGATATTCAGGAGTTGCGGGAGGCAAGCTGGATGGCATGGCGTATTACTAGTTTATATAGTATTTCTTTTCCGCTGTTGTTGTTGTTGTTGTTGTTGTACACTCTGATGATATGATGAAATGAAATGTAATGTAATAACTGATATAGTTCTTTGTTTAAAGATTATTCATTTATCTATTATATGTTGTTCCGCTGCGAATTGTGAGATTCTGTTGTTGTTTTGTTGTCTTCTGTCCCGTTCTATGTTCTATATTTTCTTTTTTCTATTTCCCTTTCTCCCTATTTTCCTATCTTTTCTCTCTTCTTTGTCTTCTTTTCTTTTAAAAACCATAACTATTCGGTTTTTCGGCAACGAAAAATCGATTCGTTACAAATTGGCTAAAAGAAAAGAGATTATTATGCACAATGTATACGCACATTAAATAAACTTTCATACACAGTTAACTTCTTCAAATTTGAAAATTAATACTTACATTTTGCGATTTATTCATGTCCATATGTGCGGATTTCATGGGAGAATTCACAACATTTTCAGTATCATCACGACTCTCATCTAGTTTTTCTTGATCAGCTTCTACTTTTGATCTTGGCCATGCTATTTTCATACCAACTGCATCTCCAATGCACGACATATCAGATGTGGGTCGCCACAAATAAGCATCTTTATTTACTACTTTGTCCATGCAAATCACAACAGCAGACGGACCGAGTGGAATACCATTAACAGTATATTTTGGATCAGTGGCATGGATTCTTCCTTTGGCAATTACACCTTCACCCTCAGTCCAACCGTAAATCTTGCAAGTGTCTTCAATGATGCTGGTACTCTAAAAATGAGAAGTGAAATTCAAGACTTTAGTATGCTATACAAAAACAACGAATATGTGTTAAATTTTTATTCAGATGGGGGGTGTGCTCGCTGCATTTTAGACATCAATAAGCTCGCAGCATATTACACTAATATACTTAACGTGAAAAAAATTACCGTACTGGCTGCACTACAGTTCAACCGTGTTCGTAGCGGGACCTTGATGCAAACTGATGGCCAAGCAACTACCTTATTCTTAGCGTCTGCTAAGACTGCCATTTCAGGTGTAGGCCTCCATAAATAAGTATCTGCTTTATCCACTGAATCTATAACAACGCTTCCGGCATTTGGTCCCAGACGAATGCCATTGACAACGTCATCTGGGTCCATGGACAACAGCCTCCCATGGGAAACAACTCCAGAGGTTCCATCCCAATTCAACAGCAAACATACTTCGTCGTCGCTCTACAATTAATCAACCGAAAATTAAATCAATTACTGGATTAAAAAATTAAAATATAAATTTCATTTATTGAGTAATATAAATATTATTTTTACCGAATCAGGTGAGTTCCTTCTCGAACTTTCTTTACCCTGCAGCGAAGCACGAATATAAATTAATATATTACGAATATAAATTAATTTCCAAAAATTTACTTTCTGGTCCATCAGAGTCTGTATCATTCCCTTCAATTCTGCTATTTCCTCTCGACACCGAGACACTTGTTTATCTTTGGACTGGGCCAAAGCTAGCTTGGTTAAAGTGCAACCCCTACCCAATGCCCTTAACCGTCCCGGTTTATCTTGTCACAGTACATGTACAAGAGCATCTTTTCCAATATCAGTCTGTGACGAGCCGGATTGGGATAGGCTACCATATTTTTTGATCTCCTCCTATATAAATAAATACACATAGATAATGTACAATGGTAAAAATATCATAGTTTCAAAAAAAAAAATACCAATAAAATTAAAAACAATTTTACAATAGTATTCCTAGCTTCCATGTTCACTGGTTCACCAGTTTTTTTAATGTGAGATCTAATCCACAAATCAGCTCTACTTATGGACGATGGATCTACACTTTCTTTTTTCTAAAAATAGAATAACATTAAACTAATAAACTGATAGGTATAAAATAATGTTAAATAATGCTATAGTTAATTAACTTACCATGTCTTCGGTCTTTCTAGCCATTCCCCTACGACCGGTTGTATGCGGAATTTGTGTGTACCTAAGGGCTGAATATTTCTCACTTTTTTGCTGAAAATGTTGAAAGATGCTAGAATTTAACAACCAAAATCATAAAAAAAGAACTATCTAATATTTATAATGCAGGGTAAATATGTATGGTGAGGATTGCAATTTAGTTGAAAATCTATTCATCATGGTCATATACTTATTTGGTATTATTAATGCTGGATAACTCAGTGACATATACAACATTCCATATCTACTAATAATATTTATAGATTGAACTAACTTGCAAAGTGTTTTTTTTACTTCATTTAAAATGTTCTTGTGCTTGTCATAACGCATTTGTATTTTGTACTGTCATAGGTTCCTGCAGCTAATACCTAAACAGGAACCCTCAACATCCACCAACACTTGGACTTCACTTCTAAAGAAATTTATCGGTTTCTAACTATGTAGACGGATTTGCATAAACATGCTAGACGAGTTCAGTAGGAATGATTTACCTTAAACTCCGGACTTGTTTTCGCCTTCACAAACTTCATCCAATCGGTTATGCTTTTTATGTTCGTAGGTTTCATTTTAAGTCTTTCCTCATCGTTCTCCGCTTTTTGCAAATTTCGAACCAATTTGCTTTTTGACGATCTCCAAAGTACTCCCATTTGTTGAAATATAGCTTTTCTTTGCCATTCCTCTTCCAATTTAAATCTTATCTGCAACAATACATCAAAACATGATATTAGTAAAATTGATTTAATTTAAATACGACAGATTTAATTAAATCTGAAAGGTTTTCTGAAGTTATTAGAGGGCAATTTCAATTTATAATTGGCAAGAACTATTTTTCAATTTATCCAGAAGTTATTAGATGGCAATTTCATTTTATAATTGGCAAGACCATGCAATATTAGAAGTCATTTTCAAAACATATTAGAGTCAGAATGTTAAATAATAGATGCCTGCTACATACCAGAACCGACTGCCACAAAACTTCTTTTAAGTCATCACTAATATTCCTCCAATCATCAATGGTGTATGGAACCTGCTCCCGCACAAGCGGTCCAAGAAAAGAGGATAAATATACCGACCCTTGCCCTACTGGTATACCTAGATCATTGAACTCAACTTTAATTCGATCCTGACTGCATGACGGGAGTCTTTTTGCTTTTGCTGGACCTCTACCGCCTCTTTTCCGAGATGTACTTCCGATTTCAGCTTCACTTTGTTTCCTAATTTCCAGCCCGGCATCAGCAGTTTGTTCAGGACGGGTTTCATTTTCTGAGCGGAGTCCTTCATTTGGGTCAGAGGGGATATCATCTAGTGGTTGTTCGTCTTCTTCATTGTGAACAGTGGCTTGCTTCTTAGCATTGTCTGGTTGTTCTTCTATTTCATTTATACTAGCTGGAACTTTACGTTTTCGCTTTGACTATTTGTTCTTACCTTTGACTGCTTGTTCTTCAGCCTTTCTCTGCAAGCGGGTACGTACAGATGTTGTAGACATATTTTTCTGCAAGTGACAGAAAACACAGTATAAACCAATAAGCACGTGTAAACAATAAGAAGTGATAAATATTAACAAACAACACTTAAATATCATCAACATGTAGCTGAAAAGAGATGTGGCAGTTTGCAAACCAAACAAGCAGGCCTAAAAGCCTTGAGATGATGAACAAATTTGTAATTTTATGAGAAAATGTACATGTAATGCAAACAGAATTGATAAGAACACTACTCATTATCAAGCAATATAGGCAAACAGAATTGATAAGAACATATAATGCTTTGTCTCTGGAAGTATACAAAGACCAAAACACAAAGAACAAAAATTGAATGGTACATGCATTTGCAATGGATTAGAAAATTAAATGGTGCAAACTAACAGCCATTTGCAGCATTAAAAAAAACAAAGCATTAGTGCAGCAAATGAACAACAATCACTAAAGAAAATCAATACAAGTTCAATGAAATTTCCAAATAGCCCGGATTTAATATATAAGTTCAACCATCACTAAAGCAAATGAACAACTATGCTCAAGTAGAACATATAATCTACTCAATTATGTCCTCGCAATCCTCTCTAACATAGCAAACATCTTCATCATCCGCTTCAGTTATTTCATCTTCCACCACTTGAATATCTTCCTCGATGCAATCGTGCTCCTCTATATCATTAAAACTTCTTGATGGTGCTTTCATTACAACATACCAATTAGAAACATCGTTCTCTCTTGAATAAAATACTTGTTTTGCTTGAGATGCAAGTATGTATGGGTCTCGTGAAAATGATGCTTGATGTAAATTAACAAGAGTGAACCCATCATCATTAACTTTTACTCCATTTCCTTTATACGTCCAACGACACTTGAAAACTGAAATGTAAAACAAATGATAATCTAATAAAATTATATCTGTCAATATTCCATAATAAGTGGCCACATCAACCACTTGGGACATATCTTTAGCACTTGCTCTACACATAATAGTTGCATCAAAAGTCACCCCACAATTCTGAGTTTCTCTCCCTAAATCTTTTACATGAAAACGTTGCTCGTTGATGATATATCCTTTGAAAGACATGGCATCATCCTTCGGACCATAAGCAATCCATTTTAACATGTCATTATGATCCTTGGAGGTAATAGGTATCTACAACAAATTTCATTTAGCATGTAAATTTATATAGTAACATTGATAGTTGAATGAGAATATATTTGAAATCTAACTAACCTTCCTTTTAATCCAATCGACAAAACTTTTTGTATGTGTTTCCCAAAGTAAGGTCGCATTTTTTGTCATGCGTTGGATTGAATTTTCTAATTCCTCCAAATGCAAACTAGTATTGAATAATTGATTATAAGTTATATATATCATTGCGAACGCATCAAAATATTTAAAACAATATAACATAAACTTACTCTATAAACAGTTCCACCACGGCCATATTCATTAACACAGCTAAATGAGCACTTTCTTTCTCATTAACTGGCAATTTAATTGTCTTCGATACTGAAATTGGACGTCCCTCTAATATTCTACTACTTTCATAATCTTCATTTCGAGCTCCTTTCTCCTATATATGTCCTGATTTATTCAAAAATTCATTGAAAAACAACATGCATTCTGTTGCAAGATACGATTCTGCAATACATCCCTCTGGTCGTGCATAGTTTCTGAGATAATCTTTGAGTGTCTTCATATATCTTTCGAATGGGTACATCCATCGAAAATGAATAGGTCCACACATTTGTGCTTCTTTTCCAAGATGAATGGATAAGTGTATCATTATATCAAAGAAAGATGGTGGAAAAAAATTTCAAGCTCACATAAAACGTCAATAATTTCAACATTGATTTGTTCTACCTTCTCTCTATCAAGAACACGTTGACATAATTTGTTGAAAAAAGAACATAAGCGAATTATCGCTTTTCTTGCCTTCTTTGCCATGAACCCTCTCGATGCTACTGGCAATAAATGTTGCATTAATACATGGTAATCATGTGACTTCAATCCACTAATTTTGCAATCCGACAACGAAATCCGATTTTTTAAATTTGAACAGTAGCCATCCGGTCCTTTGAAATCATACAGTCTTTTGCAAAATATTTTTGTCTCGGATTTTGACAACATATATGGAGCCGGTGGAAGATATGTTTTATTCCCACGAGGTTGTGTATGAAGCTCACTTCGAATTCCCCAATCCTCTAAATCCTTTCTACAGTTGGTTCCATCTTTGGATTTATTTCCATGCAACATTGTGCCCAATAGGCTTTCACCAATGTTCTTCTCCACATGCATCACATCTAAATTGTGACGTAATGCAAGTTCCTATGAAAACCAAAACAATTATTGGGTTTTTCTTGTATTAAAACAATGAAAAATAAATAAATTAACCACTAACCTCCCAATAAGGCAAATCAAAGAAAATTGATCGTTTTTTCCACCTTGATAGCTCTACTTCTGTAGAACTGTTAGTATCATCATATTCATCTTCTTTATCATAGACATGCTTTCTCTTCTTACTTTTCTCCTCTATTCCTTTTCCAAAATCATTTGGATAATCCTTCAATAATGCATAGATGTTTCTCCCAAAAAGCATTCTAGGAGCACCATCTGTCTCTACGGTATTATCAAACAATGCCTTTTGTTTCCTCCGTGAATCTGAAGGAGGTAGAAATCTTCTATGACCCATGTAGGCGAACTTTCGATTATGTTTCAACCAACGAGAATGGGTATTGACACCACATAATGGGCAAGCTTTTTTCCCTTTCACACGACATCCAGCAAGATTTCCATAAGCCGGAAAATCATTAATCGTCCATAACAAAATTGCATTCAGTTTAAATAAAGTTTTACTAAATGCATCATAAGCAGTAACTCCATTAGACCACAAGTGATGCAAGTCTTCCACCAAAGGAGCTAAATATACATCAATATCATTCCCGGGTTGCTTCGGGCCTGGAATAAGTAAAGTTAACATAATATTTTCTTTCTTCATACACAACATAGGCGAGAGATTGTATGTCACAAGCATTACCGGCCAGCAACTATATTTCGAACTCAACATGGAAAATGGATTGAATCCATCTGTAGCAAGACCAAGCCTAAGATTGCGTGGATCAGATGAAAAAGATTTATACTTTTCATCCACCATTTTCCATGTCATAGAATCCACGGGATGACGCATTTTTCCATCGTTACTTTTATTATTAAAATGCCGTCTTAATTCTTCAGCCATCTTTTGAGATCTATACATTCGTCTAAACCTCGGAATAATTGGGAAATATCTCAATACTTTAACTGGAACACCTTGTATAACCTCTTCAATATCTTGATTTTTCTTCCATCTCGAGGAACCACATTTTGGACAACTTTCTAAATTTTTGTATTCTTTTCTGAAAAGGCAACAATCATTCTCACAAGCATGTATCTTTTCAAAACCCATGTCGAATGCTTTAAGAAATTTCTTGACTTCATATAAGGTTTTGGGAAGCACGTTGTCCTTCGGCAGAAATAGATGTTGCACAACTAAAAGCTTATCAAAACCACTATCGGACAAGCCAGTCTCGCATTTAAGATTATACAAGACGGTGATGGCAGATAATTTTGTGTGATCTGTGGAACCAGGATATAATGGAGTTTCTGCATCTTCCAAGTTCTTGACTAACTCATCCTCTTTTCTTCGAGTATCAACATCGTCTTTATCATCATCAAAAAAATCTTGATTCAAAAAATCTTCATCTTCATAGTGAATCATCTTGAATAGTTCATATACGTCAAACGTATTTGTTTTATTCTCTACATTTATCTCTTCACCATGGTTAAATCATACACCGTCAATGTATTTAGGATCCATTCCTTTTATAATTAAATGTTCAACGATGATTTGGTCATCATGACGACTAAGATTCCGACAATCCTTGCAAGGGCATAAATTTTTTTCTACACTTCTTACATTCCTCTTTGAAGCATGCACGAAATTCATTGCTCCTTGTCGGTATTCTATACTAGTTCTATGAAAAAAGTAAAAAGAAAAGTGAGCTTTAGTATTAGATTATATGTTCTAATTCTCAAAATACATATTAAGTTAATCATGGTTTTATCACCTGTTTAAAAAAACCCAGCCTTTTTCCATTATCGACATTTGAAGGCAAATAAGTTTCCAATCTTTGACGTATAAATTGGTTATCTGTTGTAATCAAAAAAATAACTAGACATTGAAGTACAAATACTTGTAGCACTACTGCATATAACCATGGTGGTTTAGTAGACAAAGGCAAAGAATACTTTTCCAAAAATATAAATTTTACACTTATATTTTGCATTTAACCTCAGATTTATATGTATTTATAATTAATCTATGCATAACACCACACTCCTACCCACACATAACTGACCAAGTCACAACTCGCCAAACTGCTGCATAACAGTTACAGCTATCTGCCCCTCCTTTGTCAATCCATCCACAAACGCTCCACTTCAACAAACAACATTCCCGTCACTCCACTTCAACAAAACTTTTGCAAATCTCTGCACTTCACCATTACACACAGACCACTGACCAAACTTCCTCCCACCTATCACCAACAAATGCCGGTGCATTTCCGCTGCCACACATTGCTGCAACTTTCAAAAGACGCAGCAACCTCTCATCACCATACTACTCAATCCTCCTATTTTACCACTTCTCACAACATTGTTTAATTCAACCACTTCCATAAATATACTTCAACACTACAATCACTCCTTCACTCCACTGTTAAACAATTCATTCACTCCTCACAACAACACAGTTTCATACCAGCCTATAACAATACCCACTTTCATCTCATACACACCACATTCATTCATATCGCCAAAGACAATATCCACTTGCCTACATTCCTGTAGCCTGCTTCAATAACCATTCTACAACCTACTGACTACTGCACTGATACAACCAACTGCACCATATTCACACACTACAACAGTGACCACTCCAACTACAAACCCCAAGCAACCACAGACCATCCTCCTTCCCATTTCTCCAACCTGCAACCTGTTCGCAACCGCACTTCATACTACAACTCAACAAAACATCAACAACCCAGCCTCCGCAGCAAACTACCAGAGACTCACGCAACATTCATCAACTTGCCCTCTGACATTCTACCACTCCTTACGAACACATACTCACATCCTTCCCCCAGCCTCGCCCCCTCTTACCAAACCAACCGTCAACTTCACCGCCTCCTCTTCACTACCTCACATCCACACAACTGACATATTTCCAGTGCCTGCCACTCCACAAAAGACTATTTATGCTCCAACATTTACCACTCTCAACCATCCAGCCAGCCAATACCCAATCGCAAACAAAACCGTGACCTCCATCAATGCTACTTGAACCCACCAAATTCCCGAAACACGCAACCTCAACCTCCTCTCAGCAAGCAACCATTGATTCACTGAACCACTTCAACAGAACATTCATATAGTCAAAGAAATCAAAGCAGATATCCCAACAGATCATTGTAATTAGGGTTAAATCAACCATTTCAGTAATAGTTTAGGAAAAAATACGAAAATAAGATGCATTCAAATTCATATAAAAGCCAAATAGAATCACAAAGTCGATTTAACAGATTCATACCTAAATATACCTAATCGATTTAAAAGATTCATACCTAATTATACCTAGATCTGCTGGCTGCCACGACTTGATGTTGAGTAAGGGGGAAACGACGGAGTTGACGATGATACTTGAGTGCGACGAAAATTTAACACGATTAAAAGGGGAAAAAAATTTCTGAAGAAGAAAGCAAATTAGGGACGAGAATTTTGTTAAGTACGAGAGTAAAATGATAGGT
Organism: Allium cepa; assembly: GCA_030765085.1. NCBI lineage: Eukaryota > Viridiplantae > Streptophyta > Magnoliopsida > Asparagales > Amaryllidaceae > Allium > Allium cepa. The sequence goes on from CM060932.1 coordinate 176,225,647, forward strand.
TATGTTTATTTAGTTCGCGCGAACTCTTTTTTTTAGAAGCGGGAAACGTGAATTATTTTTTGCCACGTTTATATTATTTGGTAATCTATTTTTGGTTGCATTTACAATAAAACGCCACCGATTTTTGCAACTATAAATGGTTTTTCTTGTAGTGAATGACGATGACTATACTCCTGCTCAAAACAGCAAGAAAGTAACAGTACCAGATAATAAAACTAAACAAAGGAGAAGTAAAAGAGCAAGAATATAGGACTATGTTCCTGACTACATTACATATCTTATATAAGGCAGTAAGGACGAAGCACTTAATGTGACAAGATATGTCATAAACATCGATGATGAACCCAAAACTTATTCTGATGCTTGGGTTTCAGAGATTCAATATTCTGGAAAGAAGCTATTATTGACGAAATACATTCCATATTGTTAAACCAAACTTGGGTTTTAATTAATTTACCTCCTGGTGCTAAACCTATAGGATGTAAATGGATATTTAAGAAAAAGTTGGATACAAATGGATTCATCGATAGGTTTAAAGCCAAATTAGTTGCTAAGGGATATAAGCAAAGACATGGAGTAGATTATTTTGATACATATGCTCCAGTTGCTCGCATATCTTCTATACACTATTTAATAGCATTGCATCAATTCATAAATTGGTCATACATCAAATGAATGTAAAGACTGCATTTTTAAATGGAGATTTAAAAGAAGAGATATATATGGAACAACCTGAAGGTTTCAAAACCCCAGGTCATGAAAGAAAGTTTGCAAATTAGTAAAGTTTCTTTATGGCCTGAAGTAAGCTCATATGCAATCGCATGAGAAGTTTGATAAAATAGTATTGTCATATGGATTTATTGTTAATGATGCTGACAAATGTATTTATAGCAAATCAGACAGCAACGATTATGTTATAATATGTTTATACGTTGATGACTTGCTAATATTTGGTTCTAATATATATTGTGTGAATGAAACTAAGAAGTTTCTATCTTCTAAATTTGATATGAAAGATCTAGGAGAAGCTTGACATAATTCTGGGAATTAAAATTATTAGGAAAGAGAGGGAGTTGTTGCAAACACAATCTCATTACATTGAGAAGTTCCTCCGAAAATATGGTCATTATAATGACAAACCAGCACCTACTCCTTTAGATCCTAATATTACATTAGAAAAGAATACTGGACGTACCATTTCTCAACTTAAGTATTCTAGTATTATTGGGAGTCTTATGTATGTTATGCATTGCATTAGACCAGACATAGCACATGCTATAGGCATGTTATGTCGATTCACGAGTAATCCAGGTTCCAAACATTTGAAAGCTATTTCCAGAGTTTTAGCTTATTTGAAAGGAACCGTTACCTATGGTTTATCTTATAAAAGATATCCTACTATAAGAGAAGGATATAGTGATGCAATGTGGAACAATATAGAATCCAAATCCAAGTCTACGACTAGATGGATCCTTACGTTAGGAGGCGCTGTTGTGTCCTTGGTTTCCAAGTAACAGACCTGTATATCTGACTCAACAATGTTGTTAGAGATGATTGCATTAGCAGATGCTAGTAAGGAAGCGGAATGGCTTAAGAATTTATTAGTAGAAATCCTATTATGAAAGAAGCCATCTTCAACAATCTTGATTAACTATGATAATCAGGCAATATACAATGTCTCTAATAAGACATATAATGGAAAGTCTAGACATGTGAGTCTAAGACATCAGATGATAAGATAGTTACTCAAAAGTGGAGTAATAACTGTTGATTACATAGAAACAAAGAAAAATTTGGCTGATCCACTCACAAAGAGTCTTCCAAAGGTAATGGTTTCTATAAAATCAAAGGAAATGAGACCAAGGTCTGTGAATGAAGGTTGATCATCCTTAACAGAAACCCAACTTATGTTTTGAAAATGATAGACAATGTTCAATGGGTACCAACAAGTTAAGGGAATGATTATGGAACACTAAATCAATAATCTCATAATATTTAATGCTGGATTCTACAAGACAAATGATGGATAATATATCCTTAATAAGTCTAGTTTCCTTAAAAAGGTATATCACAGAAACACATTAAATGACTTACCTATATGAGTATAAAAATCAGGCCGTTTCCTAAGAAAGTAAGACCGCTTTCTAAAGTAGACTCATGAACTCAGGATTTAAGCACATGGTCATTAATGTATTGAGCAAACAGAACACTACATACGAAAATCAGTATGTGTGACTGTTCTGGTACTATCACTAGGGGTACTTGGTTCAAGATACGTTCACCATAGACCTCGATAGAACTTTGAATGGTTTAAACTAAGTGAAGGTTCAAATCCAAAAGATACCTATCATTTATATATTGATTTCCGCGATGATGTAAAACTTGATCTTGGAACTACATTGGTTTGATCCCACTTGGGTATGTAGGCAGTCACTCTAGTGACACAGCCGTCTATTTTATTTATTTTACTTTTTTTGAAAATAGGGGAAATTGTTGGAAAATTTTAAAATAGTTTTGGGTTTGGGTTTGTTTTTGAAGAGGGAAGAAGTGGAAGAAGAAGGAAGAAGAGGGGATGAATAATCCCACATCAAGAAAATTAAGATAATATATTGATTTATATATGGATTTCTCTAAGGAAGGTTTGGCCCTTTGGGCGCCCAAAGCTTTGCATTGATGTATGGAGAAAAGTTATGCATCACCACCACATGCACACGCCGCCATCCGTCCGACCGGACTGGGTTCGGAATTAATTTTTGCTAACCGGCCGAATCCAGAATTTGAGTTTGAATGAATTCTTTTGATGGGTCGTTTGAATGAAGGGACGCGGCCATTTATTAATAGTTTTAAACCATTGCGAAAAGGCGCAACCATTTATAATTGTTTTGAACTATTGGAAAGGATGTGACGTTTGACGAATGGACACTTCCTCCCTACTATAAATAGTGACGCCCAGGAACCATCAGAAAAAACAATCATTTTTCTTTCTATCTCATTCTTCTTCCTCCAGATCTGCGACACTCAGAAAGTATTATGGAACACTTCCTTTCACCATAATTTGCGACGCTTGCAAACGCAAAAACGTTGCAGATCGTTTTTCTTCTTCTTCATTCTGTTCTCTACTAGATTGCATCATCAGAAATCAAATTTGAGTGTTCTTAATCGGATAAAAATTGTACAAGTTTTGAATCTGATTACGTTGTTTCAAGGCTTCATTGAATCCTTAAGTCGATGGTTCAAAAACCTGTTTTTACTTGTTGGGTTGAACTATTGTCTACAAGAATCTACACAGCAAATCCTTGAAGTCAGAAATACAGTAGTTATAATCTTCATCTTTCTCGAATCATCGATAAAAATATCCAACAGTACATATGTTCTAATATTATATATCACTTTTTTTCCTATTCACTAAACAACTTAGAAGTTTGTTTTTATAAGTATAGTTTTTATAGTTCCAAAAATATCGAAACTAAAATCAAAATTTACATTAAAAAAATATTTTTGAAATAAACATCCAAAAATATATTAAATTTAAGAAAAATATGATTCAACATAGAAATTAATGAAAAATAATAATTTTGAGCAGTCGATCTCAATTAAAAAAAAGTAAAAATAACGAGGATGATAAATCCTTAGAAACAACAAATAAATTATTAGATGGATTTACTTCAGGATACAACATTAATAATTTTAGAGCACTGTTCTAAAGTTTGAATTTGGATATGAGACATCAACAGACAAGTTATAGTGTAAATTACAATGTAAATTTTAATTTGCAATGTAAAATCTTAAAAAATAATAGCGATAACCATAAATGAATGGTTTGGAATTTACGCAAACTTGGACCGTGCTTGAATTAGACCAATTTAGTATATAAACAAAACTGTAAAATTTACAAAAGTGAATAAAATAGCACATGCTATAGTGAATCGTAACACAACACATAACGCAAGGCTTGCGTTATTTTACGCTATTTTCTATTGACTACCTTGCTTTAAATGCTATTGAATAACAACCTTTTATATTTGTTGAATCAAAATAGATCATTTATTTCATTATTGTACATTGTAATAACATTTAATGTTTAAATACTACTTATTACAGTTGTCTGAAGTAAAAAATGAATATAGCTTTTTATGATAATATATGTAACATAACTTAATTACATTAAAAACATTTTTGCATGATAATTGTGAGCTAAAATTATCATATTGTTTTTTTGTTGCATGTCATTTTTTATTTAGCATTTAATATCGTTAGAATATCATTTTAAAATTATATAATGTTGTTTTTCATATTCTATAATGCTACCACATAATATCATTTTAAAATTATATAATGTTGTTTTTCATATTCTATAATGCTACCACATAGTATCATTTTGTCATTGCTAAATTAAAGAAAATAGTTGCAAGGTGGTGGTGGTAGAGCTAAAATTCAATTAGGATTGAGATTAGTATCTACAAGACACTGAGGCGATACGGCGAGATAAGGAGAGGATAAGGGTTTATTGTCGAGGAGGATAAGTGCAATGAGGTTTTAAGATAGGCGGTGATGATGTGGACAACGACAATGAGGACGATGATGGAAGGCAGAGATTGATGGTGACGAGAAATAATGGCAAGGAGGTGTGATTTGAAATTGATGGAGACTACGTGATTTGGAGCTAGAGGGAGGTGGTGCAATTTTGAGTTTAGGGAAATATCATGAAAATTAACGGAAGGGAAAGAAGAAGAAAAGAGCAGCGTTGGTCCCTATTACTAATTTTAGAGTTGTCGCCTTGAGAAAAAAGATAACACACGTTTATATTTTAAACAATATTACCCTTTATTTAACATCTCTAAAAATTTACACCATTTTAAAATTTAATTCAAATTATTGCAACGTTCCAGAATTTTGGACATTTCATATTTAAATATCAGAATTATCTAAATATTTGAATCTTGAACTAAATATGATTAAAGTGATTTAATAACCTTGTTAACTACCTTTTAAGTAATAACCGATGATGGTAAAATTATTTCGAAAAATTATCTACAAAAATATATACTTCGAACAATACGATAATGTTACCGAAAATCATTTTATCAATAAATAGCTTTTTACTCGTCAGAAGTTGTTCACGCTTTTTTACATACATTTATTTGCTTAGGAAATCTTTAATATGAAATAAAGATATTTTACCAATCATGGAAGGAAAATACAATGATGTCATGGGTGATATCATGGGAAGTATTTGTGCGTAAGGATAAATGGGTAATTTGCTAAGGAAATAAGGTATATATACTTCGAACAATACGATAATGTTACCGAAAATCATTTTATCAATAAATAGCTTTTTACTCGTCAGAAGTTGTTCACGCTTTTTTACATACATTTATTTGCTTAGGAAATATTTAATATGAAATAAAGATATTTTACCAATTCTGGAAAGAAAATACAATGATGCCATGGGTGATATAATGGGAAGTATTTGTACTTAAGGATAAATGGGTAATTTGCTAAGGAAATAAGGTATAAAGTAAAATAAGCATGCACGACACATGGAGGGTCTTGGACATGTAAAGGAAGGTAAAGGAAGTGCTTTGGCATGGACATTCACTCACAATTTACTAAAGCTTTAAAAATAACAAAAGATCAAAAATGTTGAAAGTGGATTAGCACTAATACATTTTTTTTCTTCATTAATCTTTTTCTAAGTAGTTCAAATCGATTCCAAACTCCACCAAAGTTACATCATAGCCTTAGATTACCTTAGAAAGCCTAGATCTAAAGTAAAAATGGGAAAAGATAGGAGGATGATGGGATTCCTCTTTAGGCCATGAGCGTGGAAGGTGGAGGGAAGGTGTGGCTTGGCTTGGATGTGATAAAGGTTGGATCTTTAGGAGTTTGGAAATGGTAGGAAGTGGTTCTTTAATTCTTGTATGTTTGGGCTATTTGTAGGCTTGGATTTGGGTGAGTTATGTCACTATCTTGTATGTACATATTTTGTGTTTGTATATGTGTGCAAATATAAAGATAAATTGACATTAGCTAATTAAAGTTATAAACTTTAGACGCTCTTTCTTTTGAAAGTAAATGATAACTTTATATTGTATAACATCATTCATATCACCTTCTAATATGCGGCATGGCCTTAAATTGATGATTAAATAGTTGTTCGATTGTATGTTGAATTGAAGTATGTTTGAAAATGTTTGAAGCGAGAATAGTCACTATAAATGCACTTCAATATCTCTTAACTTCAACTTGTGTAAATGGAAGATTTTTTAAGTTGATTTGGGATAATTTGATTTGAATGTTTTCTACACAAAATTTCATGTATGGGAGTTTAAAGAAATGATTTGGAGTGTTAAAGAAATTATGAATCAAATTTGTGAAAGTTAGAAGCATAATGGTCGCTATGGATGCACTTTGAAAATACCTCGTGTTCGATCATTTTCAAAGTCAACATTTAGAGACAGCCTAGGGGTTATTTGCATTTTTAATAATTATTATATATGTACTTATTATTGGAAAAAATGGAGTTCAAAAGGGTTGAATTGGTCAAAAAAGTGGCTATACTTTGAGTAAAAGTATCGCAAAACGAACATTTTAGTAAATACCTTGTTTTTGGGAATTTTCTTAATGAAATTGAAAGATATCATTAGGTATTTCTTTCCATGGTTATTAAGTACCCTAAGGATGGCACTTACAATAAAAATCACAAGTCTTAAATCATTTGTTAAAGTGGTGAAAATGTTCTTTGTACAAGACTTTTAAAAGCATTTATATATGCTGTAGTAAGTTGTTTAAGGTTTTAAGTGTCTAAAGATGATATTTAAATTTGGTATTTTTCTCCACATATTTTTAGAGATGTTTTCTAAAATACTTTTCAATATTTAAAAGTTATTTTGGAGTTAAAATACATTTTTGATATTTCTTATGAATTTTTGAAGGGTTTTATAATATGAAACATGTTTTTAATTTATTTTCATCAAATTATAAATTAGTTATTTTCATGTAATAATTTACATAGATATTTAAAACCAACTTGTAAGTATTTTTAAAGTATTTATATGTAAGTTTGAAAATTGATTTATGTGTTTTATAATGGAATAAAGGAAGTCTGAATTATAACATTTATGTTATATAAATGGTTTTTACAGTTACTTAAAAGCATATTATCTTATAAATAAGTATACTTAGATCTTTAAAATAATGTTTTAAATATGATAAAAAGTATGGAATGCTTTTGGGTTTGTTGTGATAATGTGTTAACAGCATTTGTGTTTAACCCTTTTTGATTATACTTACGAATGTAAATAGATCTTTAAAATGAATGTTTTAAAGATAAGCATAAGTAAAATAGTTTTGGATTTATAGTGATAATGTTTTAAGTAACATTTTCAAAAACCATTTGAAATAAATTTTTGAATGTAATTAGACCTTTTAAATGAGTATTTCAAAGGTAATAACAAGTATGGAATCTTTTGGATAAAGATAGAAAAAGTAAAGGGTTAAAGTCAGAAATCTTGTTAATGATTTGTAAATATGCTTATATCATTTGAGATAAGTATATGAATACTATTTGAAGTATGAAAGAGTACAAAATTGATAAATGGAGTTTCATCAGATAAAAGAAGTTTTATTGATAAAAGAGGTTTTAATTAATAGAAGTATTAATTAAATAAAAAGGAGATTAGAAGTCGCTTATGTGACTTAATCGTGCTTTGTATAAGTTGATCTTACTTTGTATGTTTACTAGTTTATGGCAAGTATCTGGTCATGTACTTAGAACCAAAAGCCAGTGAAATAGGCTTATTTATCTATGAGAGTTAAGAATGAAGTATGTAGGCAAGGTTTTGATGTAATTAGTTCTCTAACTTACCTAGCTTTACTGTTGGCTGATGGTGTAATAACCCTCCCCGAAACGGACTTGAATTCGAACCAAAAAAAAGGCCCGTTGAAACTTAGACTCATTCCAAAGCTGGATATTGGTTGGTATAAAGAACAAAGAGCTATTTATCTATACATTCAGAACTCACAATGGGAGGATAAAATATAATAATAGAAAAAGTACCCATTTCATTTAAATTCAAGTGTCATAAAACCAATAACAACTGTTACATATCTACGGTACATCATTTTTAAAATACAACAGTTTCAATAGGGTACATCTAAAAATAACATGAATAGATAAATAAATAAATAGAGTACCACAAGCTTACTCCACGCCTTTGCCTTAAGCATCATCATCTTTCTAACCCGTTTTGTAACGAGAAGGGAGTCGGAATAATATTTGTTTAGTGAATAAAAATCTCAAGCCCTACTATATTAGTACTTGGATAGTTTAATTCAAATAGGAATATATTATGATTTTTTCCAACATCATATACCTTTGAAATATAAGCCCAAAAACTTTTCTCAAACTTAAATAAAAGGCTTTCCAAATATAAGCCCACGACTAACTTGCTATCATCCCAATAACCCATATCTATTGTCCATAATTACCTATCAATGTAAGAGATAGTACTCAAGTCACTTAATACTTTTTAATGGGAATTAGGAAGATTCCAACCATTTAATAACTTATTTTAGGCAGGTCCACGTCATTTACTACCTATAATGCCAAGGTGGACACCTCACTAGTAACTATCTAACTGACATTGCATGGAATCTCTTCGGCCATTTAATACTTCCTATTGAAGCGGGCATTTCCTCAAGACATCCTCTACCATGCCTAATTCATAACCCCGACCTCTTACTATTTCCTATATAGATAAGAGGCGGGCCCTTACACAATTACTTAATACATTCAATCTCTCAAGCAGGTCTTTCGTATTATGACCCGTACCCCATGGTGACGTCTCACATTAGCCAGACAATTCATAGGTACTGGTAGGCAGATTAATTAGGCGGATTTTTACCCCATAAGATTTGGGACTAGCCTTACATCACCGTAGTTACTTATTATAGGTGATGTCTCACATTAGTTCCAAAGTCATACTATAAGTAGCCTGATTAGCCGGGCAGACTTCCTTGTGCTTTTGATTGAACTCGCATCCCTATAACTTAGTCATAATCTATATCACGGTACATATATTATCACACACCTCACCATTTCCATAATAAAGGCCTTATAAGAAATCTTTTTTATTTCTCCTTTAACATTAATTACCTTCCTAAATGGGGTTTTATAGAATTAATAACATGTTTAACTATGCAATCATACATTATAATTATACGTTAGTTTCACTAACATATGCATATAAATACGCGCCTAGTGATTTCAAAGCGTGTGTAATATACGCCCTAAACTAGCATTTAGATGTTAACTATTTAAGTAATTATACAACTCTCATTCCATAATATTAACAATATCAAAATTCCAATATTCATATCCATAGATTTCGATCGATAGACTTATATACAATAAAAAATTAAACTCAACTTATTACATTAAAATAATGGAATATGATGATACTATTTTCGTTATTTTGCCATAAACAATTGAGTTTCCAACATAGAATTGACATTTCACATCAAAGAAGTTTTGGGGGTTTATAATATGATATTTTCACAAACCAAAACTCCCCAAGGCATATTCAAACCCTGTGACGCCCCACCTCTATACCCACGCTAGCCAAGGACACTACAAGGTAATGCCATCAACTAACACGGAGAATAAGGCTGGTTAGGAGCGACCATCTATAGCCTTGCTCTAACTATCTATTGAATACATCGACACTAGACATACCAAGCAGGTCGACATACCCAATGAATACTTAAAACAAAACCATAGGTGGTTGGATAGTCTAACAGAACTGAATATAACAACTCAAATGTAATATACATCACAGAACAATAGATCATCATATACACATATACAGATACATAACAGAGTATACAAACTAATACATGTCAAGTGGTATAGCAAACCACAATATACAGACGAGTCAAAAAGAATACATATCAGAGTTACAACAAAAAGGACTACACAAAAAGCTTTAACAAAAAGGAATAAGCTGAATAGTACATGCGAAAGCAAAATAGGCTAAGTCTAAAAGCACCTAACCTGAAACAACTCGGTCTGACCCGAGTACGAAATACACGGGTCAGTCTAGCTAAACAAATCAGTTAGATAATACTGAACAACAATAACCTGCAAGGTCACAAAGTATAACAAATATCTCTACAAGAGATAACACAATCATCTAACAAAAGATGAATCATAACAGAACAAGCCTCATCTCATTGGCAATTCAAATAAACAAAGGATATGAATATCCCAAAACAAGCCAAAAAGGCAATAACAAATACCAATGAAGGTAACACAAGTTCCACAAGGTAACCGTGATATATCGTGCGGCTCAAAAAGACCAACACCGAAGAGCGATACCTAGGGAATATACATATCAACGAAAACAAAAATTGCTCGAGCTCAGTACTGTATAAACAAGGATCCATAAGCCCGAAGGCTCCAAACCCAAATATCACTCGAGCGGCTCATAAAGACCTAACTCCGAAAGTGATACAATAGGGCACCAAACCCGAAGGCACAAACCCGAAGGCAACATACCCGAAGGCAACATACCTGAAGGCAACAAACCTGAAGGAGAGTCCGAAGTCACTATCCCAAAGGCAACAAATCGTAGTGGTGAAGGTCCGAAGGCCCAGTACTAGACACCACTAACTGGCGGAATGTGTCATAACTCTCAAAAAGAAATCCTAAAAGTGGTAACGTGAGTCTTATAACCACTCGTTCGCACTAAACGGTTTACTATCCATTAGTTAATTTCACACTCAAAGCAGTACAAAGTCTACCTCATCTCATTGGTAAACCAGATCAAAAGGTCAAAACAATCAACCGAATAGGTCGGGGATTAATCGGAAAGATAAACGCACGAATTCATGGTTTGTGTTTTACTTAACCATTTAATCTCCTTTCCACTCCGCTCGAAGTGCGAAATTGTGTGTGCACGTTTAAATAGAATTTATAAATTAGAGAAGCAAGCTTTTAATACAATTTAAAAGATTATTTTATAAAAACCCGTGGATTGAAATTAAAAAGGAATCATCAAAGTCAAAATAAATGATAACAACAAATAGGATCATCACGAATCGATTCAAATTGGAAATTCAATCCCAAAAGGCAAAGTGGGCTGAAATAGCAAATTCAGTTGACTAAACAACAAATTCAGTTGACTAAACAGAGATTTTCAGTTGACAGAATTCTGCCTGGAAACTTTCTGTTTTCAGGTTCAGTCGACTGAACAGGGAATTCAGTTGACTGAATCTTGCCTGGAAACTTTCTGTTTCCAGGTTCAATCGACTGAACAGAGTATTCAGTCGACTGAATCTTGCCTGGAAACTTTCTGTTTCCAGGTTCAGTCGATTGAACAGAGAATTCATTCGACTAAACCATGCATGGGCTTTTTTTCAGCCTATTCAAATGAAGAGCAAACTCTTCCAAAATGCAACCGGACGAACATTGGCTCTAAGGGTTTATGCCAATCGACAACCCAACCCTATATGCTCCTCGATGCATCACCAAAACATGATCAAAACATCAAAGTTAGGATTTCAAAGATTTGAACCCAAAACACTAAAAATTGTCACCAATTCAACCCAAACCAAAAACAAATGCACATGAAATAGTGTTAGGAATTCATACCTAACAACCAAAGATAATTGTAGTCATAGATGTGAGATAAAAATCTCACCTTTAACCCAAAACAAAGAAGAAGGAGCTCAATCACAAGGAGAAGACCAACCAATCTCTACTTCAACCCAACAAGCTTCAATCTAAGATCAAAACAAGTATTTCCTAAGTTAGGTTTAGAAAACTTTCTGAAATTGAAGAGGAAAAGAGTTGGAGAAGATGAAGAGGAGGCTTTCCAATAGCTTCTCTTTGATTTTGGAGCAAAAATTCAAGTTTGCAAAGTAAACTAGGGCTTGGAATTTCTAATTCCTCTTCCTTTCCCCTATTTTCAGTTTTAGCTTGAGTTTAGAAGTGAAAATGAGTGAATGGGGAAGAGTGGGACTGAGTTAGGTTATTAAACTAGCAAATGGGCTGAACCCAAACCCAAAACCCAATTAGAAAAAGTAGAAAAATTCAACTTACTCCAAACATATCAAAGTTTATACTCAAAAAGATCGCAAACACCATTTTGGACTCAATGGAGATGGTTTCGAGTCCTAATTCAGCCATTTGCAAAAAGTAGCTTTCGGACCCAAAAATCCGACAAACGACGCTATATTTAAATAAAACATTTAAATATATAATCGTTAAATATGCGGGTTGCTACAAAATCAAACTATACTAATCAAGTACTAAAATAGAAAAGCTAAGATTTCCACTCATAGTATACCCTTAGCTTTGCCTCCTTTGGATTTGATACATCATTGACAATCTCTATCAGGTCTCTCCTTTTAGATATGTGTGTATATGTACACACAACAAGAGATTCGTATACATTGATTAGATTCAAAAAGTTGGAGAAGAATAGTTAGGAAAAACAGAAAACAAATAGATACGTAGGATTTCTTACTTGAAACCCTAATGGAGTTTTTCTGAATCTTAGAAGAGATGAACTACCGGAGCTTCGCTAGGTTCCAAAATATTTTGTAAATAAAAGTGAGGGGACTAGGGTCTTATTTATAGTGGTCAGAAAGCATTAGAATCATCGGATTTAAATAATTAAATCTGGAATGTTCACACAATTAAAACCTTACCCGCAAATGCACCTATCGATCGACCGCCCCTACATTACTTGTCAACCGCTAGCGGTCGACTGGTCCTAGGAAGCGGTCAATCGTTACTCCTATTGTGGAAAGATTTTCTTTGTGCCGTAGTTCTATTTTATTTAATTCCTTAAATTTCTCTTAACGTTAACGCTAACTCTAAAATTTACTTAACCCCCAAGTTTAATTACTGTAAACTCTCAAATTTTATATTTACGAATTATTTAATTTATTGAATTTGAATTCTATTTAGATTATTTTGAATCCAAAAACTCCAAATGCCTATAACTTTTCCGTTTGAGCTCTGTTTTCAACATATTATATATGGACATTGATCAAAATTTAGCCATAAATATAATGACGTAGCTATCATAGTCAGATTATGGCTTTTACAAAATTTACGTTACTACCTCTACCATATTTATTTCAGTTTATTCAATTTATTTATGGTTGATTTTATAGGGTATTGTAGAGGGATAGGTGAGTTGAAAATTTCGAAACGTGATAAGTATACGAGACCTAGTTTTCATATGTGATTAGTTTCATTGTTGTTGAAATTAAATTAACCAAATTCTTCGATTTGGTTTTGAAGGCACCAAGATCAGTAACTGTTATACTTACCGAATATCATTTCAAAACTCGTATACAAGTTTTATGTTTTGGAAGTGGTTGTGATGTGGAATGCTATAAGGTTGAACCATCTACCCTAAGGTTAAGTCCAAGTAAGAGGTCAACATTAGCATTCATCGGACGACTTATGCTGGGATCCTTCCAAAGATCTGTGGACTGTTCAAGATGCTAGAATCCATTTAGGGATTTGTTATGTTCGAGCGATGAAGACTCGTGTGGGAGATGTGGAACGTGACCCCAACATCGGTAATGATAGAAAATAGAGTAGAAGCGTAACTCGGGGTTTGGCTGACCCGCTATAGGGTATTATCACTCGATATCTAGAGTATGCTTATCAGTGGTGTGCGCAGGTGGTGATGATATTTAGGATCACATGTTTTAGATATGAACCGGCTATGTTTATCTTATGGTATATTCTATCTAATGATATACGATGCTCGAAGGTAGTTTCTGACCCTTGTGAAGGAGACTGGATTTTGACTCAACTGAAGGGATCTCAACGGAAAATCCATTATGCGAACGTACTGTTAACCCAAAAAATGGATCAACACCCTGGTTTGAGCATGAAAGCACCAGTCCTGTACTTACAGAGCAATAATGTAGGTAACAGACATAGAAAAAAGCAGTAAGAGAAAGAAGACAGGATGATTCTTATAGTGATTCGGCTGTTAAAGAAGCCTACGTCCACTTTATAGTTTTTATTATAGACTAATTATTGTTACAAGATGTGTTTGACTACAAAGCTCTTGATTATTCTTAGCTAGATTGAATATCCAAGGTTGAAATTCGCTAGAGAATCATAATAAATTCCTTCGAAGACCGTTGTGAGGGAGGGAGAAGTGAAGAAAGCTTCCAACAGGGTTCCAACCACCAGTCTGGAGAAGATCTTGTTTATATTGCAGATAGGATGGTATTTATAGAGATCGGAGAGCTATTGGGCCAAGTCTGTTTGCTAACTGTTTGCAGATGGTCACCAGAAGATGTAGTGGAGTTTGGCTCGCGATCCAAGCCAAAACCATGGATCGCTAGCGATCCATGGCATTGGCTCCAAAGTCCAAAGCGAGATAATTACTTAGCCTTTTCCTCCGTTTCCCTTTATTTGGGTTGCACTTATTCTATGATCAAGTATGGTTCGCTAGGATCCATACACTTAGCCTATTTTTGGACTTTGGTTTCTAAACTGTTTTCGTTGTCTTGTGTCGACGTTGTTCATGTAGTCTCGTTGCACATCGCCTTGTTTTGATGATGATTTACTTGCTCGTTGTTTTAAGCTGCTGATTTGACTGGACAGATGCTTATCTCTCAATTTAACTAACTTAGGATCTCATCAAACTCAGCCATTGCCTCTGGAATATGTGTTGGATAATGATGCCATAGAGTTGGTTGATAACCGAGCTAAACCCATGGATTGCTAGCAATCCATGTCCTTAGTGGATTTTCTTATTTCTTTTCTTAGCTCTCCTTGGTTGTTGCTTTAATCCTTTTGGTTGAATTCTGAGCTATTCTAACTCACCAAGTTTTTCTGTCTCCTATTGGATCCTGCTGGATTAAAAACCCGGATGACATTTCCCCCTTAGGGTTCGTCTTTATTGAAAACAAGACGTGCTCTGGAAGTAATCGCTTACCAGTTCTGCTTGTTGAATTTCAAGTAATCGTGTTAGATTTTCGTGAATGTGAACTAGGTTATGCTGCTGCTTGCTTAGTTTTGATCTCGACCGCCATTGCTTGTCATAACAGGTCAAATTTTCCTCTATAACTTCTTGATATGTATTAAAGTCGTTGGTAGATGTCGCTTTGCAAATTTCAGGTTGAAGGCGCGCAATCTTATTGGTCACTAGCGATCCATAGCTGATGGATCGCTAGCGACCTGAATACTTAGGATTTTTTATTCGTCTATTTTCATTCCCTATTTAAGTAGTCGGTCCAACCTACCCCATCATTTTTACACTACCCGAGCCTCATTTTCTTCCTGTGACCCGAGCTTCTCGGCGATTTGATTCAACATCCAACGATCCAGTCCATCATCTCTGGCAATCCAACCTTGTCCAAACCTTTACCACGACTCTTTCTACACCGCCAACTCCATAGTATTGCCACCATCTTCTTAGATTGCCTCCGATCAAAACCCTAATTCACACGTGCCTTGGATCGCTGCCGACCCATCATCAGATCGTTGCAGACCAGTTTCTAGCTCGTTTATTCTAAGGCTTTGACCATTTTGTGTTTAAGGCATTAATCCAAGGTGGGTTTGCTGAGTAAGATGTTCGTTTATCAATTTGGCGATCGAGTTGTATTCGTGGTTTTATCCGTGAGGAGTTCGAATCGATTGTGGTTTAATGGAGGTAGATAGTAAATCAAGCCTAGAGTCCCTCCTAAAATGACATTTGGGCCTTGCCATAGTGCTTGACATGTTTTACTGTCTTCGTCCATTGAGCCAGAATTGACTTATGTCAGGTCCCGTACCTGATACTGCACGACACATTGTAAATTGGTCCCGTCCTTCTAGAGAATTCAGATTAATTTTGCTTTCTTTTGCGTGCACGGTCTACCTATACCAGAAGGGACTTTGTACATCGTTTCGGACACTGGATCCATTATCGATCGTTGATCGATGACAGGTAAGTGTAGAAGAAGTAATTTCAAAATGAAAATGATATGGGAAGTCCTTTTACCTTCTTTTTACCTCTTGGCTACGAATGTACTATCTATACGGGATAGAGCGTATGTACTATTAGGGACACCAAGCCTACCACTGATAGATAACACACCACACTTGCCCCTGTACATACTTGAAGCCTAACACATCAGCGCAAGCCGATATTCATTCGAAATTCAAGTGTGGTACGAGGAGTTCCTATTTTAGGGTTGAATTACTTTACCGTTTCGAATGTAAATTCTATTGTTTTGAATGAAGTACCCGTCCTCTCGTCATAAGTCTAGCAGAGGAAGTCGTATGCTTTTGGAGGCCGAGTCGTCGTCCTTCACCCCTTCCCTCTTCTACTTCACATGCCGAGTATGGCTAGCTAGTTCCGGTTGGTCTGGTCATGGACTGGACTCCTAATTTTAGAGCATCTTCTATGATCTCTGCTAAAGTCTTGCACAATATCTGCATGCATCATGGCATCTCGAAGGAAGATGTGCGCCTCCCAAAGAAGGATGAGTTTGCTTATATGCCACCTCTGGGATATACCGCTTTTTATTGGTGTATGCACTAGAACGGAGTTGTGCCTCCTTTTAACGATTTCTTGATAGAGACCCTCTCGAACATAGGAATTGCTCCATTTCAGATTCTCCCTAATGGCTACACCATGCTAACTTGTCTGCATATCCTTTTCATGCGAACATTCAACCGTTCCCCGACCTTTGACAAGTTGAGATGATTTATTTCATTCGAAAGAAGAAATGAGTGTCCTTCCTTCATCGTAATCGAGTCCTAGAGGAATCATAAAATTGTATTACGACTGTAGAGAAACTTGTCCCAATTCCAAACTAATACTTCTTTGTCAGATGTCCTAAGGGGTTCAACCGTCTTTGAACAATCGAGGGTAGGTTCCCTTTCTTTCTCATTGAGTTTCGAAGTGTCACTGTGAGATTTATAACAAGTTGAATACTTCTTACAGTTATTCATAGACCAAACAGATACTTGTCTCTCGATGGAATTTTCCGAACCCTAGAGGCTATTGATGCTTAAGAAAGATTTGTTAATTGACAAACACTTGCTTCGATACGGGCTGCTGCATCTGGGGAGATCCACAGTTCAGCTGAGGTCCCATCCCCTTCTTTATCCAGGGTATGTACGCGGTCGACCTCCTCTTATTACGACTCCGAAGAGGGCACTTTTAAAGAACGGGAAGGCCCGTCGGGCGACTCGGCTGAAGAGACACGTGAGGGAAAAGATGCCACGGCCGAAGCCAACAGTCCGGCTAGGATGCCCCTGGTTCCAGAAGAAGAGGAAGAGGAATTTCACCAAAGGGAACAAAATGCCACGATGAGATGGAAAACGAGGAAGGAGAGATTGGAAGTAGTAGCGATAAGTCCACTTCTGGCGATGATTTCTATGTAGAATCTGATGATGGGGATTTCGAATTGTTTGATGAGACCCGGGGATGAGCCCCGTTGTCCCAAATTCTTCTCCTCCAGACATGAGTGGCAAAGGTGGTGCCCCAGAGATCAGGAGGCGTTGGGATTCTCAGAGTAAAGATGTTGGCATGGACTTTGGAGACTTGAGCAATGTTTACGTCAATTTCGATGCGCTCATGGGGGAAGACTTCAAATTTGAAGAGATGTCTCCTCGTCCGAGCCATATTGCACCCGAAATTAGTCCAATTCCTTCCACGACACCTACCCGATCCGGTTTTTGATGTCATTTTAGGCTCTCCTCGCAAACACATTAAACATTTCGCTAGGGTTGCACTCACTTACAAATACATTTTTCATGCCTATTATTCATTTCTAAGACTCTTCATCTGTCTTCCATGTCAGATACTAGGAGAGGACGCGGTCTCTATGATGATTTCGATGAATTCACTGACTCTCAGTGCTAGTAAAAGCGGTCTTCCAGTCATCAGAAACCCCATGAAATGGAGTAGGAATATCGAAAAAGAAAGGATTTAGAGGCCGAGGCTCACCGTCGAGATGAAAGGGAACAAGGCCGAGTACACAAAGGTGGATACAAAAAAGGAAGACTTTTGATGAGATAGAGAAGCCACCAAAAAAGTCGAAATTCGATCGCGGTTCCTATTCTTCAGAGTAACAAGCCTTCCTCTGGCCCTTGCCTCGATTGGTTCTGAAATCCTAGTTTCTTCTTTGCACATTCCATCTTCAGCTCAAGCTCCATCGTTTCGTATGGCTCTTGCCCTAGTTCTTCATGCCCCCACCAGAAACCTGCATATGTCCTTCCATCTGGTCCTCCCAAGCTTGAGGCGGCGCTCCCTAGGTGGTTCTTAAGGGGGTTAAGTTTGACCGTGATCTCCATCCAGTTCATATAGATGCATATATGCCCCACCTTTAGGCAATCCAGAATGATTTAGAATAGGTCGAAGGGTGGGAAAAATTATGCAAACGGTTGGCGGATAAGAATCGCAACAACTATCAGGAAATCCTTTCCTTCAAGTCGGAGTAAGATGATTTTGAAAGAGCGATAGCTGAGTGCGATGCCTAAATCAAACAGCTGGAAGAGGAAAATGATGCAACACTTCGAGAAAGAAAGAAAAACGCTAGCTTGGTTGAAGGAGTTAAAAGAGGCCCATGCGAAGATCGAGATCGTACTGAGAGATGAAATCAAAAAAGCGCATGCCGAAGAGGTTTAACTACAAGCGGAACATGAAGCCCACGGTACGATCATTGAAGCCCAGAGGAAGACTATTTTTGACCGTGACAGGATCGTAGAAAGACACAATAAGATGATCACTGAATATGAGGATGTCGTGAAGTTGTCCAATAAGACAATCTCCGACCAGGCTGAGATCACTGCTACGCTCTAGGACCGAGTCGTCGATAAAACTCGTGCCGAAGTTCAGAAGGCCACTGTCATGGCGAATTGTTTGGAGCTTCAGAGTACTTTTGATAGAAAGATGGGGAAGATGGATGAGACCTTCTTGAATTTCTATGTCAACTCTTTGCTGCACCAGGGAAGCCTCAGCTACTTAGGCCCTAAATTCCCATGCACTCTCGCTATGGTTTGGGAGGAGATCTTGTCTCGCTTTCATGACAACAACGGTGTTTATTCCAAGCGAGAGTTAGTGAACTCCTACCTCAATGAAGAAGCACAGAAGGCATTACTTGAGAGCTGGGAGATCTTGTGGATTGAGAGAGAAAAGGAGGCTGCTAATTCTACTACGGCAGCAACCGCTCGAAGCATTTCCTAGCCTTTTATTTCTGGTGTCGGTGAACCATCGAGGAAACCCTGCGATCCATCAACAAATTCTAGGCTTGAAGCTTCCCCTAGGATTGTGGGACCGATGAAGGAGGGTGAAGGCAGTGAGGTTGAGGTTGACATTCTCGATTAATTTACTAGTGCAGGTAATCTACTTGCTTCTCCCGAGTTTGAGAATTTTCATCTCATGTCGTAAGAGCAAGACGAATTTAATGCTTTTGTTTTGATCTTATAAGTCCATCCTCATTATCTGTTGATCCATCTCCTCCTCGATGCCTGGACCTATTGTTATCTCTACCGCTTCCGTTCTCGTTTCCGTGCCTGCTCTGGTTAACATATCCATGTCTGGTTCACAACCGGGGTCGAAATCTGAGAAGATTGTCGCACTGCATAGTTCGGAGACCCGAACGTACCTTTAAAGGGTGATTTCACGGCTGGCGAAGGTTGGAAGCAGGAAACTCAGACCGAGCAGCCGCATTGATCTCAAGAATAGCTAGTTACCGTTAAAAAATAGAAGGTTGAAGTAATTAAGGCGTCTAAGAGCTTCCGTAGGTCTCGGAAGCGTAAAACGAAGGGAGAATCTTCTGAAAAAGTTGTAGATCAGGAGGAGGACATTAGCACTAAGGAGATCGCTGATATCACTGTCAGCGACACCACTCTCGAGGTGAAGCAAAAACTTCAAACAAAAGGCGAGAAGGAGAGTAGTGGAAAGAAGCGCTGAGGAGCTTGGGTGGTAGCTGATCTGGTTTTGATTCATTTTGTGTTATTTTGTTCAAGTGTAGAGTCTGCACTTAGTATTTTTGTTGTGTTGTTTGTATTCTTTTTTTATGGGCCAAATTTATGTATGTACGACCCCCACATTTTGACCTTGTATAAAAGAAAGTTATAAATAATACATTGTTGATACTTTGGTTGCAGCTTTATTTATCTGCTCATATGTGTTTTGTGCACTTGTGCTTATTTTGTTTATACTTGTTTGCTTGTGTGTAATTGGTGCACTTGCGTTTACTCTATGTGCTTCTATTTCACTTAACCTAGTCCTGTGATTACTGCTAAAATTCTTTGTTTGGAGTAACATATTTTGTGAAATTTTATTTTCATGTATTTTTATTTAAGTACCATTTTATGGCCCCAATTCACAGGGCTGTTTGCTTTGAACAATTGACAAACTACCAATAACTTAGGGTTTAAATAGTTTGCATATTAAATCTTGGAATTTGACTGAGTCACAATTTGATTTTTTTACAAGTTTTGCAACTTATGTTTTATGCGATTTTGGAAAGCATGTAACATATGCATGTTTATAGTGCGCACAAAAGCGCAAATTTGGTGCAAAACATACTGTTATGAGATTAACTTTTAGAGAACCCATAAGCATTCAGTTATGAGACTAACTTGACTAATAATCCTTGTAAACTTTTAGAAGTTAAACCACTTATTACTTCTCAAAATCATGAGTGGATACTTATAAGTATCATTTCTTAGGATTTTTGCAACCTTTGAACACGCTCTTCGTTGCTTTGAGTATGCATATTGTATGAGTTGACTGTGGAGTTACACGTTATCCATGTTAAATGTTAGCGTTAATCACCGTATGTCAGTAATTGGAGTCTCTCGCTAGTTTGTAGCACTCCGATTTTATTGGAGTCACGCTCGTTACTCTTGAGTGGTTTGATCTTTGCAATTCCCATAATAGATGAGTTTACCAATATTGCTAGGTCAATTCCGATGCTTAAAAACTTCTCAATGTTGCCAATCTTCGGTCAATGTGAGGAGTTTATGTTTTAAGAGTGTGATTTCACTCATCGAGAATTAATGCGCGACTTATGAAATGCATGACTTTTAGTTTTCCTCGATACTACTATCTTCGGACAATGTTAGGGGTTTGTGTTTTAAAGTTGGTGCGCAGCCTATGGGATGCACGACTTTTGGTCCTCCTTAATATTACCTATCTTCGAGCAATGTGAGGAGTTTATGCTTTAAGAGTTAGAGCATAGCTTATGAAGTGTGCGGCTTTTGGTTCTCCTCGATATTGCCTATCTTCGAGCAACGTGAGGAGTTGTGTTTTAAGAGTTAGAGCATGGCTTATGTAGTGCGAGGCTTATGAAACTTCTTAGTGTTGCCTATCTTTAAGCAATGCCGATGAGTTTATGTTTGACCTTCCCGATGTTGACAGGGCAGCACCGATTCTTAGAAGGCGGGGATCGGGTTTCGCCGATCCAACGGTTTGAGTCAATTTGCTTCCGTCAACTCGATGAGCAATTATTATGAACACGGTTTTGTTGGTTCAAAAAGAGAATCAACTATATTAAGAAAATTCGGGGAAGTTTTGCCTATTTACAATGCCCTCGGAATCCCGGGATGTCTTATTTGCTGAAAAATAGAAGATGCATTACATAATTTTCAAGTGAAGTAGCGGCGCAGCGATTCGCTGTTCCATGCTCTAGGAATTTGGACTCCATCGACAGTTGTCAATTTGAAAGTTCCATCCCTTAACTTTTGATTGATGACATATGGCCCTTCTCACACTACAACAGAACTTTCTTTTAACTGCATTTACTCTCAGCGTTTAGACGTTAAATGCAGTAAAAGTTAATTAATTTGTAGAATAATTTACGTTGAAACGCTGATGATACCCTATGTTTCGATGTATATTATCTACCGCCTCTCTCACTATACTTTTACCAAAAATTTCAGTTTCCCTCTTCTATCCAAAATACCGCTTCCTCATCTCTCTCTCTCTCTCTCTCGTTTATTCTCCTCTACCTATAGTTTCCATTAAATTTCTCTTATATTTCAATTTTCTACCGGTGGAATTGATCGTCACTGCCCTGGTCAACTATTTATACTTCAGGTAGCCAAAATTCCCCTTTTTAATCTTTATTCGATTCATAAGTCGTTTCCTAATAATTCTTCTCATTTCACTCTATGTGGATCATTTTCATCTGTTCTTGTAATAATTTTCTTGCATGATGTAATTCAAGTAGAATACATGTTGGTGTAACATTTGGTGCCAGTGGGGTAGGTATTTATATGAGTTCATTGTCTTCTTTATCACTTGCATTTCTGTCCTTCAGCATTTCATAATCCGCGTCATGATTTTAATTTTGTAATTTATGTTTTGTTACTTGGTCATGAGGTAAAGAATTTGGTATTATGATATGAACTTCTTTGAAAGGGCAGCTTCCATTTTAAACCACTTAATAACAATATTTGTATAGATACTTCAGCAGTCCACATTTCCATTATTCTGTTTTTCCCTGTTGATTCGGTCTTGTTCTATACTAGCAACCTTCTTAAACCTCTGCCCATGCACAGACAACTTGTCCAACTCTTCTGTCTACAACTACCTCATCTCCAATACCAAATTCAATCACCACTGACCTAAACAGCCACCACAACATTTCATGTCAGTCTTCAAAAACTGCCATCCGATCTGTAGAAAAACCAAAATAATTTTTTTTTTGCATTGTAATAATGCATTTTCACACAAATTTGTTCATTGGCTTTGCTTTGTTCCCTATTTTGTTGTGTTATTTCATTTATACTTCATTTCTTTCAGTTTTGCTTCAAACAGTTGTTTTTCGTTTGTGCACTTCATTTTATTTTGAAAAAAAGAGAAATTTACATTGCATTTTAAAAAATTTACATATTAACTAAAAAATTTAATTACATTACATTTGCATTGCATTTTTTGTTTTTGTTACAAACTATGCTCTTCCATCTGCCTCAACAATCTGTTTTTTTCACCTTCTCTATCACAACCTTTGTTAAACCCATATCACAACCCTATTGCATCTCCACGAACCTATTGCATCTCCACGAACCTATTGCATCAAACCACATAAGCCATATATCCATCTCCATTCCTCATCATATCCCTGCTGCAACTCCTCCCCACCATAAACAAACAACCTGCCTACATCACCATCGACATTTCATAAGTCGTTTCCTAATATTTCTTCTCATTTCACTCTATGTGGATCATTTTCATCTGTTCTTGTAATAATTTTCTTTATGTGGACCAATTATGTGTTTCTTTTGTTGCATGCTCCTGTTATTGATACATAGAAAATTTGCATGCATCTTAATGGTGTATTTTTAGTACTTCTTCCTTGTTTATGCTTACTTTTTATGCCTTAAAAGATTACTTGTCTTGCAACCTTAAACTTAAAAGGGCAGTTTTAATTTAGTTACTACTCCGGTATAAATTATTTTGATTTATCATAAAATTGTAACAATAGAGGCGGCTTCGATTTTTTTATCTTTGGAGAACATTAAAAGTGAGGCCATTTATCAGCAACCAAATTTATTGTTAATGGCGCAAGCCAAGTATCAGGAGAGGTGTAATGCATAGACATTACTCCGGTGCTACAAAATAGCGCCGTTGTAATGACAAATTTTTTGGAAACAGTTTGGCTTACAGAATTCCTTTTGGTTTGTGGCCTAAATTCATGTGGATGTTTCCCAGTGTAGCTTTGCAATGTTTATACATAACAACTAAATGTCAGAAGGTAACGCGTTAACCAATACATTTTGAATCGTTGTATATGCATTTTAGTTGTGTCCCTCAAAAGCCTCCAACTTTTAACAGTTTGTACTGTCTTAGATTATCCTTTGATATAACAATGTTAGCCTTAAAACTTATCTTGATTTTTATTAAATACTAATAATAAGACATTGTTACTTTATTCTGTTTGATTTTTATCAAATATCAGTAATAGGACATTGTTACATTATCCTGCTTGTTTTTATTATACATCGGCAATAGTTGTGTCCCTCAAAACACTCCTCCTACTAATAACAATTTTTACTATTTAATTGGATCATCTTTTGATACTGCAATATTCGCCGTAAACTTACCCAGCTTGATTTCTATTAAATATCAAGAAAGGACAATGTAAGTCTGTAAAATGACATTCTGAAATTGTTACCTAGATTTCATTTTTGTGTTATGGGCTGGCAGCACATTGCATGTATCATGTAGGACTGTAAAAAAACCCACAAGTAAATGCATTCAGTGCATTTGTATGGTTCTACTGAAGTTTGTAACTTGTTTGTGGACCACTTTTAGCTTGGTAGAAAAGTGTTAAATATATATTAGTAATTGCATTATCTACTAATTAATTTTGGAAGGTGTCCTATAATATGGGATTTGATACTAAGCATGTGCTGTGTCGTGGGTCATGATTATGGTTAGCCCTCTGTATTTACGCGTCATGTTCAAATTGGTCAGCATAGGATATCACCTTGTCTATTTCTCACAGTTTCTCTCGTGGGGTCGCTTGGAGTATGGCTGTGGTTGATGCGTTTAAGTAAATGTGCGTATATGTTCTT
The DNA here is from genome assembly GCA_030765085.1 of Allium cepa. NCBI lineage: Eukaryota > Viridiplantae > Streptophyta > Magnoliopsida > Asparagales > Amaryllidaceae > Allium > Allium cepa. Next base: position 176,250,212 of record CM060932.1, read on the forward strand.
ATGCACATAGTCATCTATGTTACATAACTTTCAACATATGCATACATACTGCCATATAACTAGCTAAGTTCATGTAGCCTGGATTGCAATTGACTTTAACGTTTACCTTCGGATCCCAGCTCAAAACTGGATGAATATTTAATCATTACATGATTGAAATAGGGTTCTATGGCGTGAACGTGTGAGTTCTGTGTTTATTTCAACTATAAGCATCTCATGTTCTTCTACATAAATCTGCTCCAGTTAGTGTCATGATCTTGAATCCATCAATGGCTGACATCCATCCACGTAACAAATTTTGCATGTGGGTGTTCATGTGATTTATCGCTTGTGGGTTCGGCCATTGTATATGTTCCAGCTCACTTTTCCAATTTGTTGAAGACTTTTTCATAATAGAGAGCTAAGGCAGTTTTGAAGGAAGTATGTGGGATGTTGGTCAGTGGTAGAAATAAAGGTGATGGAGTATGAATATGACAGAGGTTATGAAGGAAGATTGTGGATGTTAAGATGGGTTGTAATGGTGCAGTTTTGAAGCACTACGGTGAATGTTGAAGTTTGTATGACTTAAGTGAAGAACTGATGGCAGGCAGTGTTTTGAGATATGGTTGAATGCACTGTCAAGGGTAATGGATAGTGATGTACAGTTTGTAAGTGAGAGTTAAAAGAGAAAGGTGGGTGGCACTGGTGTGTAGCGAGTAAAGAAGATGAAAATTGGCGATTGCTCTTGCAACGAGTATTTATTAAAATAGTTGTTGGTGATGCTTCATTGGGTTTTTTCTAGCAATCTCTCCTTTGGATTACTGTGCCATGCCTCTGTTGGTTACTTGTATGTTTTATGTTTCTGGCTTCATGTTCCTATTGTCATGTCGCAGTGTTACACTCGTTTGTTGGTGATGCCTGCTTTGGAAATTTATGCATTTATTTACTAGATTTGGTATCGGTAATCTCTACTTGATCTATGTGATGATTATGGTTTAATCTTTTGTTTTGCAAATTTTTTGTTGCTGCATTTGGTTATGGTCTTCCCTGGCCATCTTTGAAATTTGCATCTCTATGAAATATGTTCTGTTGCTTGTTGGCAATCTGGTTGTCTTCTGAATGCTAGCTTAGGCTATATTTTTTAGCTAGCTGTGTTGGAAATTTGTAGTTGGTTTGGGTCAATTTTCATAGATAGTAGTGTCCTATCGTATCTAAGTTTGTTAGATACGTTTGTTTCTACGAGTTGCTTCCAGCGTGGAGCTTATATGCGTTTTCTTTTGCAACCTGGTTTGTATGTTGCACCATACGTGGTGCTTGAGTAAGTTTAGTCATTCAGACAATCGACCTAACTCCTGTTTTTAATACGTATTTATTACTTTTGTTGTGATAAAAGTGGACGGTCCACAATAAAAAACGGCTGGCCTTGCCAAAAAAAATCAATTGTTTTAGTTATGGTTGAAATTAGTTAATTAATTATTTTATTAATGACTTGTTTAAAGATATTTAATTACTTTAACGATGGTTTAAAGTTAATTAATTGTTCATTTATGATGTTTAAAGGTAATCAATTAATTTAATAAAGGAGATTTACAAATGATATTTTGTAAAGGGGATTTATAAAAACAATATTTTGTAAAAGAGTTTTATACATTGTTACTCGGTTGCTTGGCCCGGCTACAAGATGCTAATTATTGAGTTTCTTGGTTCCCATAATATCACTTGGCGAATAAAAGATGTTTACAGCTTTAAGTCGTTCAATATTTACGCTGTAAAATTTAAACTAAATGGGACGTAGAACTTAGGTATATATTACTGTCAAAAATAGAACATTTCATACAAAGTTGTATTCCAACTGACACCAAAAATCTTATAATTCATTATCCTAATCGCCTTAACAAAGCATTGTTTCAATTATACAACAAAAGTGAACTGGTTGGCACTGCTGTGTAATCTTACAATTTTTTGGGGTATTCCTGTTTAATTTGAATCTCTTTTAGTTGAGTTCCTTTCGAAATAAATAAATAAAAATAAATTAAAAAGGTTGTGGTCTCGTATTTTCTCAGTTACTTCTTTTTTCAGTTTTTGTTCTTTATTTTTGGTTACATAGTATCAAATAATTGCTACATTAGATTGCATCCTCGAATTTTGATTACTTTGCTTTACTTAAATTCGATCAAATAAAAAAATTCTACACACTTTAGTACTCTGAGCTCTTGTGTTTATCCTTGCATCGTCGGTTGATTGTATTTATAAAAAATGTTAAAATGATAAGCCGATATTTTACAACATATATTTGAAGCTCATGACGACTTGAAGAACCTAGGTTTTTGTCCTTTTTTTCATCTTCTTCTCCCCATTTTTTGATGTGTATATTAATGAAATATTTCTTGATGTGTATATTATTTTCTATACGTCTCAAGAAGAAACTCATAATGAGTATTCACATTTAAACAAGCTAACTAAAAGGCCCAGAAACTCTTCTAGCATTCATTACTTGTTTAAATAGTCTAATTTCCAATTACTATTTTGAATTTTAGATACTTGATTGCTTCCATATTATATATGATGATGGAGAAAGACTGGTTGCGTCTATACAGGTAATCATATACAACTAAATTTACACATAACTTTAGACTTAACATGTTTTGAAAATGAAAGCTAACATTCTTGTTGCTTTCAATTTTAAACATAGAACCAGTAAAGAGTATGGAAAAGGAGCTCAAAATTTTGTACGTGTTGCGAAGAAAAAGTTAGGGGATGTAGAGAAAATTTTGTGTCCTTGTTTAGATTGTCGAAATCTTAGTCATCATTATGGTGAAACCGTCATTGAGCATTTAATTATAAAGGGAATGGATCCTAAGTACAAAGATGGTAGGTGGTATAATCATGGCGAGCAAGTAGATGTTGGAAATAATAATAAAAAGAGTGAGGCGTACGACTTACTCAAAGCAATTCACTATGAAGATGAAGACTACTTTAATCATAATTTTTTTGATGATGATAAAGATAAGGATGATGCACAGAGACGACACGATGATTTACTTAAGAACTTGGAAGATGCAGAAACCCCATTATATCCTGGTTGCATAGATCATACAAAGTTATCTGCCATCACTATTTTGTATAACCTTAAATGCGAAACTGGATTATCGATTCTGGTTTTGATAAGCTTCTTAATGTGCAACAACTGTTTTTGCCAAAGAATAATGTACTTCCTAAGACTTTATATGAAGTAAAGAAATTCCTCAAACTATTTGATATGGGGTTTGAAAAGATTCATGCATGTGAGAATGATTGTTGTCTTTTTCGTAAAGAGTATAAAAATTTGAATGACTGTCCGAAATGTGGTTCCTCAAGATGGAAAATGAATCAGGATACAAATGAGATTATGCAGGGTATCCCAGTTAAGGTGTTGAGATATTTTCCAATAATTCCAAGATTCAGAAGAATGCTCAGATCTGAAAAGATGGCAGAAGCATTAAGGTGGCATTTCAATAATAAAAGCAGTGATGGAAAGATGCGACATCCCGTAGATTCTGTAACATGGAGCACAATTGATGAAAATTGGGAATCATTTTCAGCCGATCCACGTAGTCTCAGACTTGGTCTTGCTACAGATGGGTTTAATCCATTTTCCATGTTGAGTTCCAAATATAGTTGTTGGCCAGTAATGCTTGTGACATATAATTTGTCGCCTATGTTGTGCATGAAGAAGGAAAATATTATGCTAACACTTCTAATTCCAGGTCCAAAGCAACCGGGGAATGATATTGATGTATATATGGCGCCATTAGTAGAGGATTTGCATTACTTGTGGAGTAGTGGAGTTGAGACGTACGATGCATTTAGTAAGACACTTTCTAATATGAGAGCTATTTTATTATGGACGATAAATGATTTTCCAGCTTATGGTAATCTTGCTGGATGTTGTGTAAAGGGTAAAAAGGCTTGTCCATTATGTGGTGTCAATACTCATCGTCGATGGTTGAAATATAGTCGAAAGAATGTTTATATGGGTCATAGAAGATTTTTGCCTATTTCACATCCGTTGAGGAAAAAAAAGCTTGGTTTGATAACACTATAGAGGATGGAAAGATGCCTAGAATTCTAACAGGTAAAAACATCTTTCTTATTTTGAAGGACTTTCCAAATGATTTTGGAAAAGAGCAGATTAAGGGAAAAAGTAAGAAAAGGAAGATCGATGACAGTAGTGAGGATGAAGATAATGAAGATGATAATTCTGTAAAAAAGGAGCTATCAAGGTGGAAAAAAAGATCAATTTTTTTTGACTTGCCATATTGGGAGGTTAGTATTCAAATCTCTTTTTTATTTATTAATCTAAAAAAAAGAATATATAGAAAATTTAAATGTTAATTTTTTTCGTAGGAACTTCCATTGCGTCATAATTTGGACGTAATGCATGTTGAGAAAAATGTTTGTGAAAGCACACTAAGTACAATGTTGCATGATAACAAATCAAAAGATGGGATTAATTGTAGACATGATTTAGAGGATTGGGGTATTCGGCATGGTCTTTATGCACAACCCCGTGGAACCAAAACATATCTTCCACCAGCTCCGTATACATTATCAAAATTGGAGAAAAAAATATTTTGCAAAATGTTGTATGATTTCAAAGGTCCCGATGGTTATTGTTCAAATTTCAAAAAATGCGTGTCGTTGGTGGATTGTAAAATTAGTGGTTTGAAGTCTCATGATTATCATGTTTTAATGCAACAATTATTATCGGTTGCAGTAAGAGGTTTATTGCCAACCAGACCCCAAAATGCAATAATTCGTCTATGTTCATTTTTCAATAAAATATGTCAACGTGTTCTTGATAGGGAGAAGTTGCAACAACTTGATGATGATATCGTTAAAATATTGTGTGAACTTGAAAGATATTTTCCACCCTCATTTTTCGATATTATGATACACTTGACAAATCATCTTGGAAGAGAAGCACGATTGTGCGGACCAGTTCATTTTCGTTGGATGTATCCTTTTGAAAGGTATATGAAAACACTCAAAGACTACGTAAGAAATTATGCACGACCTGAGGGGTGCATTGCAGAATCATATCTTGCCGAAGAATGCATGAAACTTTTTAGTGAATTTTTGAGTAAGTCGGTAGATATTGAAAAAAAAGATCGAAATGAAGATTATGAAGATAACGCAATACTTGAAGGGCGTCCAATTTCAATGTCCAAATCAATTACATTGTCTTCCAATGAGAAAGAAATTGCTCATTTAGCTGTGTTAATGAATATGACTATGGTGGAACCATTTTTAGAATGAGTATATGTTATGTCCCACTTTCATTGATTTGATGTGCTTGTATTGGCAACTATAATTTAACATCACTTTTACTGTACTAGTTTTCATTTGGAGGAGTTGCAAAATTCAAACAAGCGCTTAGAAAAAAATGCGACCTTACTGTGGAAAGCCCATAGAGATAGCTTCGCTGATTGGATTAAAAGGAAGGTTTGTTAAAGAATTTCAATATTTTCATATATGAATTAATGAAATTACTTGTTTAATATGTTTGAATATTTTTTTAGATACCTGTTGACTCAAAGGATCATGATAAAATATTAAAATAGATTGCATACGGTCCTAAAAAGACGGCATTCTCCTGCAAAGGATATATTATTAATGGATAACGATTTCATACAAAAGATGTTGATAGAGAAACCCAGAATAGCGGAGTAACTTATGACGCGACTACCATGTGTAGAGCAAGTGCAAAAGACATTTCTCAAGTGGTTGATGTGGTTACGTACTATGGGATACTGACTGAAATAATTTTACTAGATTATAATGTTTTTTATATTCTTGTTTTTAAGTGTCATTGGGCGAACATAGGAAACAGGATAAAAGTTGAAGATGGATTCACTCTTGTTAATTTACATCAAAGTCAGGTTTCATTTTCAAAAGATCCTTATATCCTCGCATCTCAAGCGAAACAAGTCTTTTATTCAAGAGAAAACGATTCTTCTAATTGGTATGTTGTAATGAAAGCACCGCCAAGAGGTTTTCATGAATTAGAGATAGATGATTTTGTTGAAGAAGCTAACTATGTTGCGAGCGGCCCTGAAGAAAACGATATGGATGCAGATGATTTAGTTGAGAATGTTAGTTATGTCAGGGAGGATTGCGAAGGCATACTTGAGTAGTTTTGATGTCTTGTTTTCTTATGAGAAGTTTAAGTTAGATTTGAAGTCTTATTAAATGTTGAAATTTGAAATTTTGTTTTGAACTTTGATGTATGTATATGGTGATGTAAGTAGCAACTTTGGAAACGATATGGATGCAGATGACCCACCAATATATTAAAATTATAGTAGTATATATGTTTCATATGGTTTTCTTGCTAATTGCTATAATCAACACAAAGCCTGTGATTTTTTTTCCTAAGATGGCTACACAAATGTATAGTGTATACTAATTGCAGTTGTATATTCTTGCAAATATTGTTTGTTTTATTTTCACCGATGCATTGGATTGCTAATGACAATGCTAAAACACAATATGTAGTAAAGGCTCTGTCTTTCTAATATTGTTTGTTACCATGGGACAAATTGTTATGGAATGTTATTGTTATTAATAAATCAAAGCAGCAAATAACGTTCATTACAACACTTGAAATAAAATTATATAAATCTTTAAATTATACATTAATAGCTATTTTCTATTAACAATATTTCTTATTCAGTAAATATATTGCAACTGAAATTTCAGATGCAAACAAATAACACTTCAATTTTTTGGTATGTAAATCTCAAATAAACCATCTGTACAGAAAATAGCATCAATCCTCATCCTATTTGCATCTTTTATATATTGCATTTTTTACAAGGCCTACTGCTCAAAGACTTAACTGCTCCTCGCATGATCGAAGTTGGACCTGAGTTCTGATTTTGGTAAGACGCAGGCCAATTTGTACTTTCTATATGTTACAATTTTTGTAAGGCAAACTGATTTTTGGTTATGAAAATATATTGGATGATTAATTTAAAAAAAACACTCCTGATAATTATGTACTAGATTCCCTTGACAATCAAGTGCACTGTACCAGTGCAAAGAATTAGTAACGTAATGAAATAAATAATTAGTTTAATTACAAGGATGATCACCAATTTGAACCAGAAATAACATTGACTAGGTCAAGTGATACAAGTCAAAAATGTTACGTCATGTAGCAATATATAGTGCATACTGCATGCTCTGACAAAGTCTTTTTATTTGTACCTTAAAAGTTTTACCTAGAATATGCTCTTATAACTTGAAATTCATGTGTTGATATGTTATACTTGCAGAAAATGGTTAGAAGTACGAAAAAGACAATGGATAAGAGGATTACGCGCAATCAAAAAAGACTCAACAATCCACATATGCAGTCGATGGGTCTAATGCAATAGGAGAGCATATTGAGCCACCTTTGGAAAACAATGATGTTGGGAATGCAACAACTCAATCGCAGACACTGCTATGCAAGTCGATGGAAATCCTGAAACAACAATGGAAATCGAGAGAACAATTGAAGACATTGATGCAAATCAGATTTTGGAAAAGAAGACTAGAGGCCCAACCAAAGTGAAAAGACTTCCTTCAGATGTTGCAAGCCGAATCGAAGTCGAGTTTAACTCATCGGGCGAACCGATAGGAAAAGGGTCGGTGAAGCTATCTTCTTATCTGGGGCCACTTGTGCGCGAGCATGTTCCATTTACACTTGAGGACTGGAGGCAACTTGGTGAAGAATTGAAATCAGTTCTATGGGAATCCGTTCAGGTTTGCTTATCTTGCAATGTTCTTAGTTACTGTATACTGATTACTGCTATTAAATCTATTTATTTCTTTACTTTTTATACATCAGCAACCCAGTGACCATATGAAACAGTGGAATATTGACGATATGTCACTAACAGCGAATACATTCACAATACAGTGCATGTGTTTCTTACAACTGTATAAAGAAAAAAAGAGAACATTTTTCTAATAATCATGAAGAATATGATAACAAAAATAACTAAACTCAAACGAAATCAAACAAAAACAATGATCAAGATATAAGAAATCAAAATGGAGACCGTCTGGGAAAAGCTACGAAGGCAAATCAAAACTATGTGAAATATTTTTCAGGACACTGAGTAATTATAATTTTTTTCTAAGGTTCTATGTTATTAGTTTGTTATGCTTTATGACTTCAGTGGTAATTCTTCGAATGGTAGTTTTTGAGGATTGATTTACCTTTTTATATGTCTGATGTGATTTGGTATAGCAAGTTGTTACTTTTTCCACAAGTTTTGTCCTGTCCTAATTACTAAAATTTTAGTGTTGTAGCTGCTTATGTCTGACTGATAGTTTCTGCATACAACCACTGCTAAAGCTTTTAAAAGACTTGCACAATTATCCTTTTCAAACTCCTGTTAGTCCTTGAATGTTGGTAGAACAAGAAGGATTTTACCCTTGTTTCCTTACACCACTTCACATTTATTTTAAAGTGTTTACTCTTGCAATATGTTTGTCCGCATTTGTCCCAGGGCTGTTACTAATTCAATTTTGAAATTATCCTTTTTCTAAAATGGTTAACCAGGTAGTTTACTTTAACTTTTACTAATCTTAAAATTTTGGCAACTTGGATGTACTTGTATGTTGTGGATTAGTTTACTTAGGTTTTGAAATGCAGTTGGTTTGTTATGTTCACCGTTTGTTCTTTAATTTTGATAACCCAGTTGTTAGCTAATACATCTGATGTCCCTATAATTTTCGTTTTTACATGTGTGCACAATAATACATTATTTGTTGTTGGTTCATATACTATATGTCTTTTCACCCTGATACTTGGCCTAAACTTCCCTTTGTCGATATATTTATTTCAACTTACTGTAATATGTAGTACCTAACTTGTACGAAAGTTTTCCTGATTAGTGGTTGGGGTTTTGGACATTGCGGAAATTTAGCAGTTTCCATTGTCTGTCTTCTCGATGACTATGCGATCTTATTAATTTCTTTATTCAGTTTTTAAATAAAATTACTATATTTTGATATTTTTCTTTGTTACAGGCTAGATTTAAGCTAGATGAAGAATGGCAAAAGGTTCCCATTCTTCGGCAAATGGGATGTATTTGGAGGTGTTCAAAAAGCAAACTAGTTGACAAGTTATTAAAGGCAAAAAACACGGAGGAACAGCTTCGACTAAAACCAGATAATGTCAAAACTATGAAGGAATGGAAAAGGTTTGTTGAGTCCAGAACTAGTAATGAGTTTAAGGTAATTATATAGTAATTGTTTTAATCATTTCTATATATAAAATATAAGTGCACAAAGAATGAAAATTAACTAATAAATGTGATAAATCTTTATACATAGTTACGAAGCGAAAAATTCAAATCCATGAGGGGTAAACAAATGCCACATACTTGTAGTCGTCGAGGAATGGCACGATTAACTGAAGATATGGTGAGAAAAAATATTTGATTAATTTACTATGATTAGTTGTTTTATCTAATGTTATGTCATTTTTAATGCAGAAAGAGGAAAGTGTAAATCCTTCTTCCATTTCTAGAGTTGATGTTTGGGTTAAATCTCACACTTATAAGAATGGCGAACCCGTGAATGCACATGTTGCCGAAATTTTTGTAAGTGCTTTTGACCTTTTTTAAAGTAATTATTTTGAAAATAATATAAATTAGAACTCATATTTAAAATAAATTTTTTGTAGGAGAAAATAAAAAAGGTGGAAAATGAATCACAACCTAGCTTAACATGTAATTTCAAAGATGATGCTCTCTCACAAGTGTTGGGACAAGATAGACCGGGACGACTACGTGGAATGGGAAGAGGCATGACTGCGACCAAGGCGGTTCTCTCACAAATCAAAGATACTCAAGTAGCTCAATGTCAACATAGTGTCTCAGAACTAAAGCAACTGGTTTACATGTTAATGAAGCGTCTGGTACGACTTTTAATTTACATTTTAAATGTTTTTGGTGTTCAGAAATTTCGAGAATGATTTTCAATTTCATGGAGATAACCTAAATGACAAAACAAGATATCTATGTTTTGGCGTCCATTGTCCTTAAAAAAAGATTTCTCTATGCATGGTTACAAATCTGGCTACTTGGATGAACAAACAGCCAAAACATTTGCCATTGTAATTCAACTCTTATACAGAGCATTTACAATAGAACAGGGTGTTGGTGAGAGTGAGGTTTTTCTTTTTGTTTTGTTTTGTGTGTGTTTTGCATTTAAAAAAAAACCATTTTGTTGTGTGATTTTTATGTGATTTTTGTGCTCATTTCGTTGTGTTTTTGTTTTTTCGGTCTATATTTGTTTTGCATTTGCATTGCTATTTAACAAAAAAAACACATTACAATTCAAAACCCAAAAAAAGGTCATTTCATTTTCATTGGTTTACATTTTTCTTCTTCCTCTCCTTTCAATTTTTTACACTGTTTTTTTGTTTTACATTTCACTCTGTGTTACAAAACTACTCTCTGCCTGTTACATTTACAAACCCCCTGCATACTCCACTGTCAAACTCTCCCATAACAGCGCAGCACATTCTTCCCGACCACATCCACTTCTCTCTTCACTGATTCCACAATCTAACTGCTGTCAACATTCTCACCTTCTAATACATCCCCTGCCTTGTTAAACCCTGCCTTAAATTACATTTTGTGCACAACCATTTACATTCTACTGCTCTCGGCCTCAATTTGCTCACTGCCCAACAACAGTGTGCACCTCTCCTCTGTCCACATACCAACATCCTCTACATCATTTAAACAACATCTCCACCAACAAAACTGTCAACTTCCTTTCCTATTGTAAGCTTATATTATTATTTTCAGTACCGAATAGCTAACTACATCAGTTGGTTGCAATAAAAAAATATATAAAAAATGTGAAGAACACTGCATCAGGCATACCAAAGCTGCGAAAGTATAGTTATAACTCACTAGATGTTCAATATTTTTTTCTTTGTTCTTTTCTGAAAAGATTTTATACTGTCAAAGATTAAAAGCTTTATTATAAGTTTCTGTGATTATTTTTCTGTGATTATTTCGACAATTTATTCTTTGGTTAAATGAACGTCTATTTATTTTTACCATTAATTTGCAATATTATTGATTTGGCAGGATAAAGGAAGTTGGGGAGAAGAGAACACATCCGTAGTGGTAAAATCCAACGGTTGCAACATCATACATAATTTGATATCTAAATCAATAATCAATATAATATAGTTTTGGTTAATTGCAGAGTAAGTATAGTCAAACAGGTGATAATTGTAGTTTACTGCCTTGGCATGGAGATGATGACGAGGTTGTCGCCGAAGGAAAAATTGTGTCAAGCGATCCGAAAGAACTGTGCAATGAAGTCCCTTTAGGTCCAAGTGCCAAAAAAATTTTGATTGTCCATCCAAGAAAATTAGATGTTTTCTTATGGAGGCCTTCTCCTGGTTTGGTATATATAAGAGATGCCAAGGATGAGATAGTAGTATGGCCAGCTGATAAAGTTGTTATACACAAAAGCGAGGACTCCAGAAAACAAAACAAGGTAAGTTTAACACTAATTAGCATTTTTTTTAATGTGTAGGGCCATCGTGGATAATAATCTCTATCCATAAATTTAGCATTTTATGGTAGTATGGTAGTATGGTTTAGCATTTTTTTGTATATTTCTATTGCTACAACGCTTTAAAGATGCGTTACTGAAATTTGTGCAATGTTTTTTGTATATTTCTATGTTCAACTTAAACAAATGTATTTTTTTAATAGAGTAAAACTAATAGCATGGAAACCAATTGCAAGCTGTATGATTGGGGTGGGAGCAAAGAACTGGTTGCTGAAGGACGAGTGTACTCGAGTGATCCAAATCAGATAATTAATGGTATTCCTCTTGGACCAGATGCCAAGATAGTTTGGGTGGACAATCCGAAAAAAGAAGATGCATTTTTGTGGAGGCCTATAATTGGCATGACATGTATTGGAGAAGCTATTGGTAAGAAAATAGCATGGCCAGAATCAACAGTGGTTGTTGAAACGGTTAACGCTAGCACATGTCCTGCTCCTATGATCAATGCTCCAACATCTCTTACGGTAACATGTTCATATTGCTAATATTCCTCTCAAAGAATTGTTGATATCGTATTACCATTTTTTTTGTTATGTGATAGAGTGCAAATTTTTCTGCAAATACCAAATGCAAGTTGATTGATTTAGAGGGTATGGGAAAAATAGTAGCAGAAGGAACCGTGTCTTCAACAGATCCAAATGCTTTGGTACATTTTGTTCCACTGGGACCAAATGCGATAAGAGTTTGGGTGGATGTTGTGAAAGTCCCAAATGCACCTATATGGCGGCCTACATCCTTCATGGAATACTTATCAGATGCTATTGGCTCGACTGTAGCATGGCCTGTTGCGAATGTTAGAATTGGCTCAACTTCCATGTAAGTTTCACATCTTGTTTATATGCAATAGACAAGATAAAAAACTACTATAGTTTCATTTGATTAAATATGCTAGTGTAAATAGCATTGATTGGCTGTGAGCGGTTTTATTAAATCTCATAAATTCAAATCCATTGTTAACTCTCCTGATTTTGGGAAAAAATGTCCATTGTTTTTTTTTGGGAGTGAAGTGAAGTTTTTATGTAGTTCTGGTATTTGTTTTCGAGTTGAATGGTTGTATAACAAAGGAGTGTTATAGGCAGTAGCAAGAGGAGGAGCTTGGCAAAGGAAGGTGAGGATGTGAAGTGATAATGAAGTGTTGAAGTTGGGGTATTTATTGTATTTGATGGAAGTGTGAACTGATTTCAGTTTTATAAGACAGTGGTGTAGTTGTTTGGTGATGCAACAGTATGTAGGCTGGTGATGACTGTGTGCAGTTTTGATGTAGGGGAAGTTTTCGAAATGAGATGGTGTAACAACAGTGAAGTACGTTGGTTATGATGTTTGGTGGAGGAGTTATGTGGGACAGTTTGATGGGGGAAGTTTGGAAATGGTGATAGTGAAGTTGAGGGAAGGCAAATGAAGTTTGCTAAAGGTTGATGTGTTGTATGCTGGTGGTAGGGGAAGTATGGTGTGGTCAGAGCGTATGCTTTTGTTTGATGTGTGTTCTCTGATGTATGGAGTTTCAGTTGATATACTATATGGGCACTGAGTTTGTATGTGATGGTGGACTTTGTATATGTGTTAGGCAGAGGAACTATTGTTTGGATTGGCTGGAGGTCTGTTGCTGTTGGCAGTGGCAAGGCATAGTTGGAGTGTGACAGTGGTATAATTGCGACAGGGGCAGGGAGGGTTGACTTGCTGTGCAATGAAGTATTTGTGCATAGATGGAAAGTTGGCAGTGTGAAGTTGTATTGGGAATGGCTGTGGTTAGTAGCATTTGGTTGTGGAGTGATGGTGATATTGCTGCAGGGAGGTGGTGAAGGAGATGTTCAGTTAGAAGTGAAGTGTAGAGGGAGTTGCACTGATGTGCAGAGTGGTTTTTGATGCACTATGGTGGTATGAAGTGTTTAGCAAGAAGGGTTGAAGGCAGTAAAGTCTGGGCAGTGGGAGTGGGAGTGTTGATGTAATATGGTCAGGGATAAATGATTTGCACAGAGCAGTTGAAGGAACTTTTTTGTAAGGAAGTTGAATGTGGTAGTGGTTGTTTGACAGGGTTTGAACAGGGGTGCGATGAAGTTGCAGTTAGGTGGGAAGGGAAGCAACGACAGGTTGTTTGAAGAGTATTTCAGGTGGCAGTTGCAGATATGCACAGGGAGACAATGGCAGTTTGAATGTGAATGGCAACGTAAAATGTACGTGCATTGGAAAATGTGAATGGCAATGCAAAATGCAAAATGTGAAAAGCAATGAAAATGGAAATTGTATGTGAAAAGCAATGGGAGGTTGTGAATGTAAAATGTATGTGAAAAGCAATGGAAATGGAAAATGTATGGTAAATGTAAAATGTGAATAGCAATGGAAAATGTGAAAAGCAATGGCAGGTTGTTTTGAGAGAGTATTTCAGGTTGTTTGAGAGAATTTAAGTGTGTTATGGCAATGTAAAATGTATGTGCAGTAATATGAATGGCAGTTTGAAGGGGAGGTGACAGAGTTTGCAGCACCGGTGGGTAGGGAGGCAAGGCGAGGTGATGGTTTGATGTATGTGACAGTTTGAATGTGGCAGTAACGAAGGATGTGTTCAGAGAGGAGAAGTGGCAGAAGTGGGTGGTTTGGTCTGACCGGGTTTGAACATGGGAGAAGCAGTGAAGATGAATGGTGGTGTAAATGTAATGACAATGCTTGGTGCCTAGTCGTGTAGTTGAGTGGATTTTGTTGCAGCTGTTATGGCCGTAGCAGAGTGTATTTAAATGGTGATGATGGAGGAATTTGCAATAGGGTGGTAGTCGGGGTAGTTGGGGATGGAATATGGTGCAGTTTGGTTTGATGTTCACTGGTGATGTGCACTGGTTTGTATTGATTATAGTGGTGGGTTGTTAAGCATTTACTCACCGATCACTTCAAATTTTTAGATCCATATAGTGATTTTTTGGCGCAGTTAAGCATTTTAGCATATGAAACTTCAAATTTTTAGATGGCGTTTACTCACTGATCATTTCAAATTTCTTCATTGCAGGTAATTAAAGATGGCGATGACACATTCTTCTTCCGTAGCAAGTAGCAAGTAGCAAGCATATGAAACTTTTTAGATGCACGTTTTGTTGTTGGCATTTGGTGTGGACTTACTGTATTGATATTATACTTTTACTTAACATATAACGTGTCTTTGTTTAACAGAATTTGTGGCAACTTGGTTTACTTTGTTATTTTTGTTTATGGATATTATTGAAACTTGGTTTATGGATGTCTTTTGTTTATTAATATTGTCTTAACTAGTTTATGTAACCAATTAATAGTTATTAGAACCTGTTATATATACTAGTTGCTTGAATATGCTTAAAATATAGTTTTGGAATATTCAAAAATAGAGTGGAATATTAAAGCTGTTATATAAATATAAGACAGCGTTTGATTAATGCTGTCAATGAAGAAACAACAGCGTTTAATTCGTGCTGTAATTATCTTGAAATTGTCAATAACAGCCTTTTTTACATGTTGTCGAAATAGTTGATGATTCAATAACAGCGTTTTTAACATGCTGTCGAAATTGTTGATGATTCAATAACAGCGTTTAGAAAAAGCTGTTGTAAACAGTTAAAGTAGAATTTGAACATCTTCGACAACTAAATTATAAACGCTATTGAAACATAATACAGCACGTCTGAAAACGCTGTAAAAACATTATTGACAGCTCGTAATAAACGCTGTCACAGAGATGTTTCAACAGCGTTTATAGAAAATCTGTTGTAAGTTATGTATATACGACAGCATGTCGTTATACAGCGTTTGATATAACGCTGTTGTATCATATTACAGCGTTTATCAAACGCTGTTAAAAGCCTTTTGTGGTGTAGTGTCAGTTTGGTTCGAAGGTTTCTGGAACAGGATAGATCCTTTTGAGGATGAGGTCTTCCACTTTGAAGGTTTGGTTGTGAACCTTCGAGTTAAAGTATCGTGCGACCCTTTTCTTCTGGGCGACGGTTCTTAACTCGGCTTCTTCCCTTCTTTCGTCAATCATATCCAATGATTCGAGTAGGAGCTGCTCGTTTTGCTTCTGATTAAAGTTTTGCCTTCGATGAGAAAGGTCTTCTAGTTTGATAGGAATCATTGCTTCTGAGCCATATTCCTAGGTGAATGGAGTGTGTCTAGTTGTTGCTTTGTGAGTTGTCCTGTAAGCCCATGTGAGAGTGGAAGTTCGTCAACCCAATTTCCTTTTGCTTTAGTTAATCGCTTTTTGATAGTGGACTTAATGACCTTTTTTATTGCTTCCACACTCCCGTTTGCTTGCGGATGAGCAACTGTAGAGAAGCTATTCTCAATTCGTAAGCGTTTGCAGAAGTCTTTGAACTCAGCGCTTTTGAACTGGGTCCCGTTATCGGTGATGATTTTTTATGGCACACCAAACTTGAAAATAATGTTTTTAGTAACAAAATCAATGACTTTCTTTGTACTCATGGTGGCCAACGGTTCCGTTTCGGCCCATTTCGTGAAATAGTCAACAACAACTATAACGTATTTGGCTCCTCCTTTAGCTATTGGCAATACGCCAATCATGTCGATTCTCCATGTTGCGAATGGTCATGGGCTTACCATCTGTGTTAATTCTGTTGAAGGAGTTCTTTTAGTTTTGCCAAATCTTTGACTACAATCATATCGCCTGGCGTAGTTTGCTACATCACGGTTTATTATCGGCTAGAAATATCTGTACCGAAGAACTTTTTTACGAGGTTTTGACCTCTGGTATGTCTTCACATTTGCCTTCGTGCACTTCTTTTAGGATTCATCGAGCTTCGTCGTTGATCACACATCTATGAAGGGGGTTGAGAGTCCTTTTTGGTAAAGTATCTCATCCTGTATTATGAATCACGGCGCTTTTCGGAGAAGCTTTTTCCATTGATTCCAGTCAGTTGGAAGGGTCCTTATAAGTAAATAGTCCTTGAATGGCGTCTTCCATGTTTCTAGTTCAATGGTGGTCTCGAGGATCCAGTCGATGTCCATTTCGTCTATGCTCAGGGAAATTAGAGTCTCAATGGGTGCCAATCCTAATGATTGAGTTCTTCGGAGCTTGTCAGTTTAGCTAAGTAGTCGGCCTTGGTGTTTTGCTCCAACGAAATATGAGTTATGGTGTAATGTTCGATGTCGCTCATCAACTATTATACTTTAGATAGATAAGCTGCAAGGTTATCGCCTCGAGCCTGGTATACACCCTTTACTTGGAAGACGACTAGTTGGGAGTCACTATAGATGTGGATGGATTTTATTCTAAGTTCCTTCATAATTATCAGCCCTGCTATTAATGCTTCGTATTCTGCTTCGTTATTTGTTGCAGGAAGTTCCAAGCATAAGGCGTAACAAATGGCTCGTCCTTCGAAGGTTTCAAGCACTAACCCACCCTTGAACAGAGGTGGTTAGATGCACCATCAACAAAGAGCTTCAATTGCGCCTCCACTTCCGATGGTGTTACTTCTTATCATCCTATATAGTAAATGCGGCAGTGAAATCTTCCAGCGCTTGCCCGTTGATCACTTTTCTCGTATGGTAAGTAATATCATATTAGCTTAGTTCGATGTTCCACTTGAGAAGTCGTCCGAAGGTTTCGGTTCAGTACGGTACTCATTTCAAAGGTTGATCAGTAAGTACTTCAATTGAATGTGCTTGAAAATATGGTTGTAGCTTCCTAGATGCCATCAAGAGGCAATATGCTAGCTTTTCCAGCTTTCGTAATTTTTCTCGACACTAGTAAACTGCTTGCTAATGTAGTATATGGGTCGTTGGCTTTTGCTTCTTCGTGCACTAGGTAGCACTTAAAGCATGGGGTGAGATTGCTAGGCAAATGAATAGGTCCTATACGTCCACTGGCTTTGATAGGATTGGCAGATCTTTCATGTGTCGCAGCAATTCTTCAAAAGCAGTTTGACATGATACGTTCCATTCGAAGTTTTTCATTCCTTTCTTCTATGCATCAAAAAACCGTATGCACTAATCGTTGGCTTTCGAGATAAATCGACTTAAAGCTATGACCTTTCTATTCAAGCTTTACAATTCTCTCTTGTTCTTCGTGGTTTGAACCTCTCGTAGGTCCGTTATCTGCTCTGGGTTTGCTTCGATGCCCTTGGCGCTTATGATGAATCCTAAGAATTTTTCGAAGGCTACTCCGAAGTGGCATTTATGTGGATTGAGTTTTATTCTATGCTTTCGGAGTATTTCGAACATTTTAGCAAGATTATCCATATGGTTGGCAGTTACTCGTAATTTGACCAACATGTCATCCACATAAACCTCCATAGTTTTCCTGAACTAGCGCTTGAACATTGCATTACCAACCTTTGATAAGTTACCCTGGCATTCTTCAAACCGAATGGCATTACCTGTAGCAGTATAGTCCTAAATTGATGATGAAGTTGGTATTCTCTTGATCAGGTTTGTGCATTAGGATTTGGTTGTACCCAGAGTATACTTCCATGAATGATAGCAAGGCTAGACTTGTCGTTTCGTCTATAAGCTGGTCTATTCTAGGGAGAAGGAAGCTGTCTTTCTGGCAAGCTTTATTTAAGTCCAAGTAATCTATAAAAGTTCGCCATTTTCCGTTGGATGTTTTGACTAAGACCGGGTTAGATACCCATTCAGAATAAGATGTAACACGGATAAAACCGTTAGCCATTAACTTGTCCACCTCTTCTCTTAACGCCTTTGACCATTCAGGACCTAGGCTATGTCTCTTTTGCTTTACTGGTGTGAACTTGGGGTCAATGTTGAGTGCGTGATATGCGATTTTCAGTGGCACCCCACACATATCGGAATGCATCCATGCGAACATGTCTAAGTTCACACGAAGAAATTTAGTAAGTACCAATCGCATCTCATTTCCAAGGTGTGATCCAATTTTCAAGACTTTTGCTGGGTCGTCCATATCAAATGGAACAGATACTGTCAATTCTGCCGGTGCTACCCGATCCTCCTTTGAATTCTTCTTTTTAGGGTCCAAAGGCTTGTCAATCGGCTTGTGGTCCCCAAGCCAGGAGAGTTTCTGTAGTTGCTATTCATAAAGTTCACGAATGTGAAGAGTTCTCCCCTACACCCTTCCCCTTTTCCCTTCTTTTGGATTCACGTAACTCTACAATGTAACATTCTCTGGCGGCGCATTAATCTTCTTTGACCACCCTGATTCTGTTTGCAATTGGGAACATCATCGTAAGGCATCATTGGGCTAGAGCGACTCTTAAGTCTGCTAAGGCAGTCGTCCCAAGAAGGCGTTATATGTAGAAGTTTCATCCATAATTACGAATGTCTAAACGAGGGTAACTCTTCGATCACCCTCTCCAAGCTCCATTGACAAGTCAATTGTCCCTACGGTTTGTTTAGGTTCGCCAGTGAACCCTTGGATTTTGTTTGGCACGCAGACATGCTTTTCATGCCGATATTTATTTGATCAAAGGGACATTTGAAAAGTATATTGACAGAACTGCCGCTATCGATCAATACCCATCAGACCACGGCGGGTCCGATTCCTATCGTCACCACCATCGGGTCGAGAGTCGGAGCTTCGATCCCATCGGTATCTCGGTTTTTGAATATAATATCATCATTTAACGTTTTCTGCCGCTTGATTAGGGCCCCATCTTCTATCGTGAGACATGATTCCTTCAGAGCACGCTTTAACGTACTTGCATATCACTCGATCTCTCTCCAACTTCTCCATGTAGGATGCAGGCCTCTCGATATCGTTCTAATAACGAGTCTCTGGTCGGTTCACTTTGATCCCTCTTCACTGATTCTGGCTTGGTTTCTTTAGTTCCTAGGGGCTTGAGGAGCTGCAGGTTGGTCAGGATTCTATGGTTTCCTGACGTATTGTTGGAGCTTGTTATCCCAAATCAGCTCTTAGATCAAGTTCTTCAAGTGAAGGAATTTGTTTGTATTGTGAACGTGTATGTCATGGAAACGGTAGAACTTCCCTGAGCACTTCTGTTGCTTGGTTTCTTCCTTTTTAGGGTTTTTTTTATATTCCTTAGTTCCTTGTGTCACAAGATAAATATTTTCTGGAGTTTCGTTAAAAGGGATGTAATCTTCAAGCCTAAAGCCTTTAAGGAATTTATTATTTCCATTTTTCTTGTTGGAATTCTGTTTCTTCCTTTTTTGATTTCCATATTCCTTGTGATTAATTCGACAATCTCGGAAGCGTTCGTATTCTGGTTCATTGCCACATCACTCTATCCGATGTTCAATGGTTGCATGCCAGTTGACTTCCTTTCTAACTCCTTAGCTTCCTCCAATCTCAGGTATTGACTTGCTTTGCGATTGAAATCCTTCATTGAAGTAGGTTGCTTCATCTTGATACATTTTTCGAACTCAGTTGTGGGATGAATGGCTCGGACCAGAGCCATGAAAACCATGTCCTCATTTGGATTGCTAACCTCTGTCACTGCGGTGTTGAACCGGTTCATGAAAGACTTCAGCGATTCGTTTAGTCTCTGCAATAACCCGGACATGGACATCACATCCTTGGGTTGTGCAGTATGGAGCTTGAATTGATCGAGGAATCTCGTGGCAATTTGATCGGAAGTAGCGATGGATCTCGGCGGGAGCCTATCGAATCACATGGAAGTGATTCCTTCCAAGAAAATGGGAAAACATCTACACCAAACAACTTCTGAAGCGTTTGCTCTGTCCATGTACCAGCTATACTTGTACAAATAGGGTTTTGGGTCAGATGGGATAGTTGGCATTGTGATTTTTTTTGGATATCTCTCATTCAATATCTCACCAGTGAAGGGAGTCCGACTTGGTGCGGATCCCCACTCATCATCTCTTCTACTTTTATTTTCATCCATCAATCGCTTAACCATATCCACGATGAATGCCTCTAATGTATGGTAATCCTAGGGACGTTTGTCAGTCACTGCATAAAGTGTTTGACTTTGCAAATGGTCTTGGCAAGCAGGCTGAAGCCTAGGCTCACCTGTCTTTGTGAGAACCACTCTTTTGGGATCACGTTGGCTTGTGGTTGTTCTAAGCGGGGCAGTTTTGACACTTTCAGCATTGGAAAACGCATTAGCATTCTCTTCCAACTTATCATCATTAAATTGTTCTCCATCCTTTGAATCGGAGAGGTCCATAGCTATAGCCTCTCGTAGGGTCTTTTCTCCTTAATTCAAATTTAGGATTGGTAGCCTTGCAGCAAGCAGGGTACTTGTATTCCCTTCTGCATTAATTCCCATAGCTACTGCTATCCTTCTTTTCTCCGACTGCTTCCCCTTTTTCTTGTTTAAGCCAAAAATGGAAGAATTTTCTTGCTCTATGGCAATCGTGGGTTCAACCATAGTTCTTGGAGCAGGGTTTGATTGTATGGTTAGGAGAGCATTAAGCTTATCCATTAGAGCCTTCTGATTATTCTCCATTTTTTGGTTGATCTCATCAACCAGTTTGTTCAACTCATCCCTAGTAACGACTTCATGCTGACTATAGATGTTGGCGCCTGATTTCCTAAGTTAGAGCCATTTACTTCAATCTATTGAGGATTCACATACTCTCTAACTATTACTGTCCCTATGGACCTTCCAGAGTCAGTTCTCCTTCTTTCAGGAGCCTTCCAAGTGGTAAATTTTTCAAGAAAAGATTGAGGATCTAACTTTTAGACCTATCAGATTCAAAGTAGATAGCTAGATTCAGATCCTAAGTTGAATTCTCAGTGAAAGCACCAAAATGTTAAACCAAAAATAGATCAACACCCTGGTTTGAGCATGAAAGCACCAGCCTTATTCTCATAGAGCAATAATGTAGATAATAGATGTAGAAAAAACCAGTAAGAGAAAGAAGACAAGAAGATTTTTATACTGGTTCGGCTGTTAACGAAGCTTACGTCCACTTTATTTTTTTTATTATAGATTAATTGTTGTTATAAGATGTGTTTGATTACAAAGCTCTTGATTATCCTTACCTAGATTGAATCTCCAAGATTGGAATTCATTGGAGAATCATAGTGAATTCCTTTGAAGACCTTTGTGAGGGAGGCAAGGAGTGAAAAAAAGCTTCCAGCAGGGTTTCAGCCACCAATTGGGAGAAGATCCCTTTTATGTTGCAGATAGAAAGATATTTGTAGGGATGGAGAGCTATTGGGCCAAGTCTATTCGCCAGCTATTTGCAGATGGTCACCAGAAGATGCAGTGGAGCTTACCTCATGACCCGAGCCAAAACCATGGATCGCAAGCGATCCATTGCATTGGATTGAAAGTGAGCTAATTACTTAGCCTTTTCCTCTACTTCACTTTGTTTAGGTCGCACTTATTCTATGATCAAGTATGGATCGCTGGCGATCCATAGTGTGTGGATCGCAGGCGATCCATACACTTAGCATATTTTTTGACTTTGGTTTCTGAACTGTTTTCGTTGCCTTGTATCGACGTTGTTCATGTAGTCTCATCGCGCTTCTCCATGCTTTGACGATGATTTATTTGCTAGTTGTTTTTAGCGGTTGATTGAACTGAACATATGCTTATCTCGCGGTTTGACTAATTCAGGATCTCATTAAACTCAGCCATTTCCTCTAGAATATATGTTGGATTATGGTGCCATAAAGTTGGTGGATAACTGAGCTAAACCATGGATCAGATCCATAGGCCATGGATTCCTAGCGACCCATGTCCTTAGCGGATTTTCTTATTTCTTTTCTTAGCTCTCCTTAGCATGTTGCTTTAGTGTAACGACCCACCTTTTTGGATGGTTCAAATCGACAATAAACCACACATGTCAGAATCAAACCATTTAAAAAGAAGGATTATTAATGCGGTAAATAAGAAAAAAAAGAAAAAGGAAAGAAAAAACAAAATACAGAATCTCGCAGCGGAACGACAAAATATAATAATCAAATAAACAATTCATGAAGCTGTTTTACAAATAACATTTGATTACACTTTTACAAATTCAAATCAGAGTTAGACATATATCATAAATAAACAAATAATGCAGCGGAACACAAAATGTAGTGGAATAATAAATAGCAATAACGTACTGAATCTTCATCTTCGTCCACCAGCAAATAGTCTTAAATGCTGAAAAACTCAGGCAGACCCGAGCGTAAAGGAAAATAATACACTCGAGTTAGAACTAAAATTATTATGCAAATTAAATCAAAAGTAGATGTAATAAGGAATGCAGATAACTAAATTTTTGATGGTTCATATTTCTGAAAATGTTATTGTTTCCATATTAAAAATGGATTTCACAATAGATCCATTCTAGTAAATTACAAATTTACAGCACAATTCCCAGTTAAAGTTCATAGTTCAAGAGATTTGATTTATAAAAATGTTCCAAAGTTTCAATATTCAGTTTTATGGAAATTTCCCAATGTTTCAAAATTTAATTTCAAAAACTTTCAAATGAGTTAACGATGGTTTTGCTTCTCAAAATCATTTTTATGGTTCAAATAGTAAATCTAAACATACTATTTTTCCTCTAATGTAAATACTTGAAATTCATGGGTTTTATATCTTTATTTAGTGTGCAAATAATCAATATGAAAATTTACATAATTACAATAAACTATAGGGTGATAACAAGGATATATCAAATAAATGAACAAATACACATTCAATCACAATAGCATCCATCACAACATACAATCAACATTCAAATCAATCAATTCAACAAATCAACCAATTTAATAACATGTCACAGTGATTATTAGTCATCACATATTGGAATTTAGCTATTCAAACTAAATATCAATAAAAATTCCAAACCAACAATCAAAAATTTATCACTATATGACCTGGTTTAACTTGCAATAAAATTTAAGTATTTCGTGAGTGAGTTTAAACACCCACCTTCTGGATTTTCCTTTTCTAGTCGGATTTGGATCTGATGCTACTTCCTCCTTTTGATTTGTTTCCTTCTATCTTAATCTTGTTTTTTAAGAATGTTTTGGAAGAGATAGAGAAGTTGTTATAGATCTGGATTTGAAGAAGAAGATTTGTAAAAAAGAAGAATGTTTGGAAAAGAAGAAGAAAATTTAAAGAAGATGAAGAATTGAAAAAGAAAAGGAAGCTTTCAAAAAGAAGAAGAAGAAGATTTGAAGAAGAAGAAAAAAAGATTAAAAATGAAGCAAAAAAAAGAGAAGAAGGAGGTTTAAAGAAGAAAAAATGAAAAAAGAAGGAGGAAGGCGAAGAGAGAAAAAAAATGAGATGGAAGTTTTATTTGGAAAATGAAGCTACAGAAGATGAGATTAGAAAATGAAATATGACTTAAGAAATGAAGATGGAAACAAATGAAAAGCTAATAAGGTATATATAAACAAACTAGGAATTGAAATAAAATATGAACAACCCTAAAACGTAGTATTGAAAGATGTGAACTAAATGAATATGAGGTGTTAGGAGAATTAAATTGCAAATGAAGAAATAAAATTATAGATTTTTTAATAGTAAGGAAATAAAGGTGGAGGGGCAAAATGCACATTTAGTTTTAAATTCTTTAGGCATTGATAATGCATAAGGAAATGTATGTAGGAATGAGAAAATTTGCAAACCAAAGGAAAAAAAAATTATAACAAAAAATGAGACGAAAAGAATTAAATATAGCCTAAAAGCTTAGGCTTAGGTATTAAACTGAAGGAGAAATGAACGGACCAAGTTTTAATAATGAGGTAACTATTTTAAAACGTACATGCAATAAATAAATAAAAAAGAAATGAAGGGACCACAAACACATTTTGAAATTCTATTTTTTTCGAAATGTAACCAAATTAATTTCATTCACTCAAATAATACTCAATTTGTATGCAAATAATTTTTTATCTATGCACAATTAATAAAATTATGCTTACGTTAAAAATGAAAACGCTCAATTCTTTTATTTCCGTTAAAGCATCATTTCTGTTTAACACAAAATGTGCATTTCATTTATTGAACATATTAATTGCAATCAATATTTTCTTTCTTTTTAATCGAAATATTTCCATTACATTTGTTGCAATTAATAAAAAAGTTAAATTTAAAGTAGATAAACCAAAATGGATGAGAAATAGGACAATTGTTTTCATAAGTCATTTAAACATGTTTATAAATTTGTTGTTTTACACCACGCTAATAAATAACGTACTTAAATTATATTCCTATTCTTGCAATCAATCTATATGCTAAAACAACGTTCAATTAAATATATTTTTCTTTCTTTAATAAATCATTCTTTTCTTTACTCTAATGAAATTAAATCTACATTCATAAATGAAACATTCATTTTATTTGATATAAACGTTCTTCTTTTCATTAAATCAAACTTTTCTTATATTTTCAAAAAACATAAGCTACATTTAATTACACTTATAAACTTACAATTTAATGTTCTCTCTCTTATTAATTGAAATTATTCAATTACATTAATTTCAATTGATTACAAAGGTGAATATCAAAATGGACTAAATAAATGTAATGAGAAATAGAAAAATTATTTCCTATCAAACAGTGATTTAAACATATTTATGAACTATTGGATGCAAACATGTATTATATATTTCTTACCAAATAATAGTTTATCATCTCTAAAATCAATCTTTTATCTACCAAACATTTTAAATAAATAAACATATTATTCTTTTTTAATAAAGAAACATTTATTATTCATTATTAACATTTTTTATTCCAATTAATTGGAAATATACATTCAGAAAATTGTTAATATCATTCAAACCAATATTATTAAAATACATACTAACATTTGTTATCATCCTTATATTATTGCAAACTCATTTCATTAATAGAAATTTTATTTAAGCTCATACTTTGTAATATAATCTAATTTGTATCAATAAAATCTTAATTTTTTTATTCCTAACAAATTTACTTAAAAATTTATTTAATTTAATACTTTTAAATGTTTAAAAATGCCGGTCGTTACAATCTCTCCCACTTAAAACTTTTCGTCCCCGAAAAGAAACAAGAAGGAATCCAAAATATGTTATTTTATATTTAAACAGTCAATTTATAAACAATTAAACCTACATATTTAAGTTTAATAAAAAAATAACTCAAATTCTACAAAAAATTCGAAGTCTTAAATTTTCAAAAAATTTCGACAGAGTCTCCTTTGTACAGAGAGGTCCGGAAAACAATAATATGAATAATTACAATATATGTATCATATTTCAAAAATAAAACATATACAAACAAACGATACAACCATTTATGCAATCAAAGAACCCATCATACATCCATAGTAACCAAAGCCAATGGTTTGTTTAGTTCAAAAACCTTAAATCATGCAAGGTGATGAATAAACTGTCAAGTGTACCCTACGCTCAATAGCCTTAGATAATTACTTGATATATTAGTCAAACAACCTCAACAACTAGAAGTATTCTTTCCCAAACTTACCATCAGCCAAACAACAAAAATTTTAAATTTATTTAAGTTTATTCGATTGGTTTTTTTCATCATTTACCTTTCATTCATTTATTTATATAAAGATCAATCACTTACACAATTTGGTTTCCATTAAATATTTAAGTCATTAATGAATCATTTCAGAAAAAATATTACTTAAGCTTCTACTGTCCAAATTATTTTTATAACTCCATTCTGTTATTGAATAAAAATTTGAGTTTTTGGCATTTTCCCTTGAAGAGAAAAGAATTATTTCAACTTGTCTAAAAATTTAGTCAAAACATTTAATCTCATTCACTTAGTAAAAATATAAGATATATTTAAAACATCCTCATAGCATTATGAAAAGATTTTTCAGAAGTCTAAAATAATGTTAGAAATTTATATCAAAACATTATAATAAAATTTAAAATAAAGTTTCTTAAATCCGATAATTTATTACTCATTATTTCTAAAATAAGTATAAACTCAAGATTATTAAACTGAAACTAATAGAATACTCAAATCTTACATTAAATTTCTAAATCAAAGTTTAAAATTTCATATCTTTATAATTAATTTTACAAACTTGTTTTAAAACGAATATTCATATCATGGAAAAACATTTATTATGGTTTAATACAAAAATCCAAACAGTAAATGAACCAATAAATTTACTATTAGTACTTCAAAATCAATTAAATATTCCAAACTATACTTGCAAAATAGAGATTCAAATTTATTTGCCAAGTATATTACTATAAATAAACTTCGCAAATCAATTTTTTTTCCATTTATATAATATCTTTAAATTCGACATTCAAAGAAACTTATATAAATTTTACTTGCAATATTCATTTGAAAGCTTCATTTGCAAATAAATCATCTTTAATACTTTAATACTTTTCAAAAATTCATTTGTAAAATTTCTTGCTTCATTTTTAAAAGCCATTTGAATATTTTTAAATAACATCTTTGTAAATATATGTAAACTATTTGAAAATAATTATTTACATCATTACTTATATTTACAAAGAAGCTATTGAAACCGTTAAATCCATTATTTATAAATTTATTAGTTTTATCTCAAGATACTTTTCAAACATTATTAATAAATCAATAATCATTTATTTTAAGTATGTCTTATTGAGTTAATAATTTCTCACGATATTTACAACGCTAATAAACCATGTTGTACATAAATAGATGATATTTTAAACATATTAAAGTATTTAGAAAAAAATGAATAAAATATCTTTTATATAATACTTTATCAAAATACTTTTATAACTCGACGTATTAACAGGTTTATCCTCATTCTTGTAGACTCTGGCCATGCATTGTCAGACGCAAGGCTAGAATTATCCAAGTACTTAGTAGACCTGTTTCAACGCCCAGTAAAAATGCTTGAAAAACATTCAAAACCGATATGGAAAGTACAATCCAAAAAAATCACCTGGATCGCAGATACACAATGGTTACGCCTGGATCCCCCAGAAAACATCCGTACCTTTAAGCAATCACTGCCTTGCGAATTTCGCCACGATAACCAAAACCGTGGACCGCAGGATACATAACAATGGTTACGCCAGGAACACCCCAAGAAATATCCATACCCTTTAAGCAATCTCTGCCTTGCGGATTACGCCACCATAACAAACTGTAGACCGCAGGATACATAACAATGGTTACGCTTGGATCCCCCTGGAAACATCCACACCCTTTAAGCAATCTCTGCCTTGCGGAATACGCTACCCAAAAAAATGACCATGGGTTACGCCATGGTAGGACACTCGAGTATCACATCTGGAAAACCAAAATCAGAGAGAATAATATCGATAGAATGAATCCACAATGTGGCCACAAAGCGGATATCAAGCAGAAGGCACTTTCCATATCTTTACTTCGAAATTATGTATCATATAGTACCTTTTCAAATCAATTTCAAATATTATACTTATATAAAGTCCATGATATATTAGATTCCATTTTCAAATCAAATACTTTCCAAAATCAATAGTATCAAATCACACTTATATAGACTTCGATTATATAAGATTTCGCTTTCAAATTGAGTACCTTTCCAAATCAATAGTTTTCAAATCAACTTCATACTTAATATTTGTTTCATAGAATTTCTCCTTTTGATATAAACATTAATATATCCATTCTCATAATATTGCTTATATTTCTCTTTAATTTAAATACATTCATTTCACATGTAATATTTCTCATTTAATACTACATTTATTTGCAAATCATTTCATAAGGAATTTTCTTATTTTTAACCAATTTATTAAACTTAATTCCTTTTTATAAGACATTGTTTGAGTTTAAAGTTATCACAACTTTATTTATAACCATTTATTCCAACATCCATTTATTTCATAACAATTTACAAGTCATTGTTTATTTGAAATCATTTCACCTTTAATTCATATTTGCTTATTCCATTTAGTTTCACCTTTACCTTTCAATTTATTTATGACACGTTTCATAAATGTTAATTAAGTTTATAAACATATTTTTCCAATTTAATCTCATTTACAACATTTCCTTAATCGCAATTTCAATTTAAAGATCCCAAGGTTCAAAGTTCACACTTGTATATTATTACATTACATGCTAAGAATGTATACCCTAATTCTATTCATTTACTAAACATAGATATAACAGATTAGACCTTGTTTTACTTGCTTTATCAATTCATCTATCTAATTCAACCCAATTATCAAGTTTCACTCATGTATTAATTCAAAAGGTTTCGATTATCCAGAATATTCAAATATTCCATTTTTTTCAATAGTCGAAACTACATGTCAACAAACAACAAAATTCACAACAACATTTCAATTTCATAAACAAATATCCTAATTATTCATTTTATTCTCTTTAATACACCATAATTAAACTAATTTTTAATCCATTAATTCAATCAACAATAATTAACCAATGTTTATAATTTGATTAAATACAACAAGTCAACAATAATGATAATAATTAAATATTACCATTTCATAACAAACACATTACAAATAATTATATTAGGCATAAAATATTATTCCTTTATATATATATATATCATATAATATTAGGAAAAATAATTTCATTTCAAAATTTACACAAAACATTTTTATAACACTAACAAATACGCGCACTCGTATATACACTCAGACATTTCATTCTAGGGTATTACTACCTTATCCGTAATGCGTGAACCCTAACAGACTAAGGTATGTCTAAACCAAAGCTCTGATACCAACTGTAACGACCCACCTTTTTGGATGGTTCAAATTGACAATTAACCATGCATGTCAGAATCAAACCATTCAAAAGGAAGGATTACTAATCGGGTAAATAAGAAAAAAAAGAAAAAGGAAAGAAAAAAATACAGAATCTCGCAGCGGAATGAAAAAAATATAATAATCAAATAAACAGTTCATGGAGCTGTTTTACAAATAACATTTGATTACACTTTTACAAATTTAAATCAGAGTTATGCATATATCATAAATAAACAAATAATGCAGTGGAACATAGAATATAGAGGAATAATAAATAGCAATAATATACTGAATCTTCATCTTCGTCCACCAGAAAATAGTCTTCAATGCTGAAAAAACTCAGGCTGACCCGAGCGTAAAGGAAAATAATACACTCGAGTTAGAACTAAAATTCTTATGCAAATTAAATCAAAAGTAGATGTAATAAGGAATGTAGATAACTACATCTTTGAAGGTTCAAATTTCTGGAAATGTTATTGTTTCCATATTCAAAATAAAATGGATTTCACAATAGATCCATTCTAGTAAATTACAAATTTACAAAACAATTCCCTGTTAAATTTCATAATTCAAGAGATTTGATTTATAAAAATGTGCCAAAGTTTCAATATTCAATTTTATGGAAACTTCCCAGTGTTTCAAAATTTAATTTTGAAAACTTTCAAATATGGTAACGACAGTTCACTTCTCAAAGTCAATTTTATGGTTCAAATAGTAAACATACTATTTTTCATATGATGTAAATACTTGAAATTCATGGGTTTTTATATCTTTATTCAGTGTACAAATAATCAATATGAAAGTTTATATAATTACAAGATACTATAGGGTGATAACAAGGATATATCAAATAAATGAACAAATACACATTCAATCACAATAGCACCCATCACAACATACAATCAACATTCAAATCAATCAATTCAACAAATCAACCAATTCAATAAAATGTCATAGTAATTATTAGTTGTCACATATTGGAATTTAGCTATTCAAATTAATTATCAATAAAAATTCCAAACCAACAATCAAAAATTTATCACTATATGAGCTGGTTTAATTTGCAATAAAATTTAAGTATTTTATGAGTGAGTTTAAACACTCACCTTCTGGATTTCACTTTTCTAGTCGGATTTGGATCCGCTACTTCCTCCTTTTTATTTGTTTCCTTCTATCTTAATCTGTTTTTAGAATGTTTTGGAAGAGATAGAGAAGTTGTTATAGATCTGGATTTGTAGAAAAAGAATTGGAAAAAAGAAGAATGTTTGGAAAAGAAGAAGAAAATTTAAAGAAGATGAAGAATGAAAAAGAAAAGGAAGCTTTAAAAAAGAAGAAGAAGATTTGAAGAAGAAACAAAAAATATTAAAAATGAAGCCAAA
The DNA here is from genome assembly GCA_030765085.1 of Allium cepa. Taxonomy (NCBI): domain Eukaryota; kingdom Viridiplantae; phylum Streptophyta; class Magnoliopsida; order Asparagales; family Amaryllidaceae; genus Allium; species Allium cepa. Next base: position 176,280,824 of record CM060932.1, read on the forward strand.
AAGAGAAGAAGGAGATTTAGAGAAGAAAAAATGAAAAAGGAAGGAGGAAGGTAAAGAGAGAAAAAAATTAGATGAAAGTTTTATTTGGAAAATGAAGCTACAGAAGATGAGATTAGAAAATGAAATATGAGTAAAGGAATGAAGATGGAAACAAATGAAAAGCTAATAAGGTATATATAAACAAACTAGGACTTGAAATAAAGTAAAATATGAACATCCCTAAAACGTAGTATTGAAAGATGTGAACTAAATGAATATGAGGCGTTAAGAGAATTAAAATGCAAATGAAGAAATAAAATTATAGATTATTTAATAATAAGGAAATAAAGGTGGAGGGACAAAATGCACGTTTAGTTTTAAATGCTTTAGGCATTGATAATACGTAAGGAAATGTATGTAGGAATGAGAAAGTTTGCAAACCAAAGGTAAACTAAAAATTTTTATAACCAAAAATGAGATGGAAAGAATTAAATATAGCCTAAAAGCTTAGGCTTAGGTATTAAACCGAAAGAGAAATGAACGGACCAAGTTTTATTAATGAGGTAACTATTTTAAAACGTACACGCAATAAATAAATAAAAATGTAACGGCCCGTAAATTTTAAATGGTTTTATTTATTTAATTTATTGAATTTTTTTGAATTTTTAAATAATAAAATTTGGAAATATAAATTTTATATTTGGATACGTCTAATTAGACATAGCAACTGGTAAATTTTCATCTGAAAATATGAATGTTTATTTTATTGTGTAATTCTATTTCAATTTAAATTAGTTAAAAATTAGTGATAATAAATTAGTTTCCAAACCTTAATATGTTTCTATAGAATTTTTTTAAATCTTTTTCTGAGTAAGACGTCATCTTTCGTTTTTCCAAATTTGAACTGCTATTGCCCCGTTCATCTTATTTCTGGCAGATTAGTAGCATTTTGGTACCGATTTTCGACTTTTGATAACTCGACCACTGATATACGTATACCGTTTTGACCGTCTCATCGTGTAGATCTCTACGGTATATTCAATTCTATGTTTTGATGTCCTATACACAGTGAAATCCACGAAAAACGATTCCTTAATGGTATGTCCTCTGATTTCTTGTGACCATTCACTGCCTACCTGTTTGGAAAACAAACAGTCATTGAAATTTAATATTTTTTTCTGTTACTCTTCCCACCCATTCAAATAATTTATTTTTTCCATTTTTTATCTTCCGTTAAGTTTTCAATAGCTTGGTGAGTACAATAGGTAATATAAACAAATTATATTAACAGCCTGGCATAGCACCTTTTGCCTTCGTCCTTCCTCTCTCCTTCCACTTTTTCCTCATTCCTCCAGCTTCCCTTGATCGATGCTCACAGCCCAAATTCCTCTACTCTCACCTTCTCAAGCGAGCACGGCCATCGCATCGTCCCCTTCATTCCATCCACGCATCAAACACCACAGCAAGCCGAACACAGGAAGACCCCTCCTCCAAGCAACCATCACATCTTCTACCGCTCCACAGCCTCCGCGCCATGTTCCCGCAAGCCCAACTTGCTCCACCATTGCATCGACCTCCGTCCCTTCATGCCCTACCTCTAAGCAACGGCCAAACCAAGGCAGCTTTCTTTTGGTAATATTTTTATACTTGAAATCGTGATAGTTATATTATGAACTGTAATTTAGGTCGTGTCTTCCTATAACGAAATTTTTTATATATATAATAATATAATAAAATAGTATTTATATATATGTGTGTTTATATATTGTTTGTTGCTGTTTATTTATATATACGTTTATAGTATATATTTTATATAAAGTTTTGTAAATAATCTAAGTTACAGTTTACAGATTATATAGTATATGTATAAGTTATCAAGGTTATATACATAATTTATATATGGATAGATTACTGTACCTGTTCTTTTGTTATATATATATATATATCTATAGAAGGTGCACATAACATCTGTTGTATTATACCAGATTTGAAGCTATATATATGCCAGGTTGCAATTGTTTGACAATAGTTTCTACCGTTAGTTTATAATATATTCGTATAGTCCATATATGTATACTTATAAATTATATTATATATAAATCTTTGTATTTTGTGTCAGTTTATATGACGTGTTACTGTAAGTACATATACGTTGATTTCTAATATAGTTGTATACTATATGCGTGAGTGTATATATATGTAGTATACATATTCTATACCGGTTCATTTTATTTTTGTATATTATATATTTAAAAGGATATAATATAAAAGCAGTTTATATATGTTTATATGTGTTATATATATGGGTCTGTACTACACATTCTAGATTTATATGGATATTTGTATTATGCTATATATAGTTTTATATAAACTATGCATATGTTCTACACTGTATATATATTTTGTATATAGCCTATTTATATATAAGTTAACAGGAAAAGATATATATATATATATATATATATATATGTATTCTCCTCATCTGCTTATATATATAGCAAGACTAGGTTATGATTTATATAAATGTTCATATCAGTTATATTATATGTTTGAGTTTTATACTTTAAACTCATAGCTTATAAACTATACATAATTCCATTTTTTTACTTGTTTGTCTGTTGCTGCATATGTATTTTTAAGTATAAGATAACAATGTGTCATACTGTATTATAAAGTCCGTTAGTCTAGAAAGTACAAAAGTGTATTCACCTTACCGTTTATTTTTAGTCAAGAGTAAAGAAATATATTAAAGTATAGTTAAAGTTATTTATATCTAAGTGTACAATTTACAAAATCTGTATAGTTTGTTACAAGTTTTGTTATACAATTATATCTAAATATAGTGTTAGAACATTTGTTTTATATGAGCTTTAGTTATATAAATATATATTAAACTGTTAAAGTTTGATGTATTGATTCAAAATTTATTATTATATGTATGTTTGACTTTATTATTTGAGTTTTAGTTTAAAACAACAATTTTGAAATACATATACATATTTAATTCAATATATGTTTGAATTTTAAAATATGATTTTATTTATATAGTTATATATGGTTATACATATAAGGTTATTGATACCACTTACCTTCATCAATCCGGTTCTGATTCGTTTTATGTTTCCTTATCTATCAGCTTGTCTGTTGAATTTGTGCCAATCTAGCTTTGTTTTGAAATTTCATACTTGGATTCATAACTCATTCTATTATCAAATGTCTCTAGCCTCGAAAGGTGAGAAATCACTCACGATTAATGTTATGATATTTATTAAATTTGATTTCAATTGATATGACAATTGAAATATGCTGCTGTTAGTAATTCATATTGTTATATATATGCCATTATATGCTATCTGTTCACCTATGACATCTGACACCATTATCTGTTATTTATATTGATGATATATGTCTGTTATGTTATTATTGTATCTGTTATCACTCTGCAAGTTGCCTGTTAGTATAAAATTCACTATGGGTTGAAATGATACATACCCGAATGGATTTTAGAATTGGAGAAAATCGTTATGGGTTGAAATGATAAACCCATTTGATTTTCATTTGAATTGAATTTGGGGTTGCAGGTTGAAATGATATATACCCGTATATAGTTTAAATTGTGGATAAAATGATAAATATCCGTATCACTTGACCATAGGATAGAAAATTATATACAGACACCGTTGGTCTATATATAAATATTTTGGAAATGATTTCTATGGTTTTGGGGAGATATATATAGTTTTATTTGATATTGAAATTATCTACAAATAAGTTTTAAATTAAAGTGGATTTAAAATTTATTTGGAATTGTATTTAGTTGAGAATTATCTTTAATTAAATCGATTTGAAATGGATTTACTTAGAGATTTAAAGGTATGGCTCTATAATTTGGTTTTGGTTTAAGATGATTTAAAAATATTTCAAGGTTAGATAAATTGAATAAGATATTTAGTGATTTAAAGTTTGGGGTTTATTTAAATGATATCGTATTTTATTTCAAAGCAAAAATTTATATTAAAGTGAATTTGACATATTTATGAGGTTTTTGAAATTTGTTTTGAAATGTTGAACATTTAAAGCTTTGAAATATATGGAAATTGAAATGGTTTATTTGAGGTTCAAGTCTGTGTTTGAAATCTATATAAATTGAAATGGTTTATTGAGAAACTGATTTGAATTGAAATTGAGGAATTGAAATTTGACTAAATGTGAATTTGGAATTCGAGTGATTTGGGATCGATTTATGAAATTTTGAATAGAATTTTGAAATGTGATTTGGAATGGTGTTTAAAATAATAAATGAATGTTATATTTGAATTTTAAAAGGTATTTAAATTTGAATATTTGAATTTGAATTCAAATAATGAATTGACAGTGAGGTATTGAAAGGATATGATATTTTGAAATGGTTTGGAAATGATTTGATCTTTATTTTGATAAAGAATGTGAATTTAGAATAATAATTGATTTTTGATCTATTTGATAAATGAATTTTTGAAGTTTATATTGGTATGAAAGATATTTAATTTACTTGAAATTTGAATTTATTTAAATGATATTGAGTTTATTAAGTAAATACTTCAAAGTAAATATTAATAAATTGAATTAACAGATATATGAAATTATAAAATTTAGTTTTGAAATGTGGGATATTAATGCTTTGAAATATATTAAAGATTGAATAGTTTATTTCGTGAACCAAATCTGTATTTTAAATTTATAAGATTTCAAATTGTTTTGAATTGAAATTGATAGATTTAATTGAATTAAACTGGAATGTTGAAAATTTGCGTTGATTTGAAAATTTATAAAATATAAAGAATTAAAGGAAAGTGCCATGATTTCAAATGTTTGATTTTGAAATGTTATGATTTCAAAGTGTAATGATTTCAAGTATTTTGGTTTCGAAAGAGTTATAACTTTGAAAATATTATGATTTTTGAAGGATGAATATATGTTTGAAATGGAAATGATATCATATTGATTTGACTATGGCTTTGATGTAAAAATGGTTTTGGTTTCGAAGTATAAACTATTTTGAAAGGAATATAGTTTTGAATGAAATGATTTGATTTTGAAATATAAACTATTTTGAAATGACCACGGCATTATAATAATGATTGGTTGGCAACGAGACCGGGATCGGATATGGAAATACTCTCTATCGATACCGACAACCACTTTGACAACCGTGTACACGGTGGAGATTCCAGAATGAAGTAGGATGGTGGCGACGTCCTTGTGGTATATTACGTGGACCCGACTCCCGTGAGTTGGCTTAAGGTGGCTAAAATAGGAGCGATCTCGGGCCAAAAGGGGTAGCTCCTCTGGTCGGACACATTTCTTCGATACTATACTCTTACTTGTGGTTGATTTGATGGCCATCCTCCAATTTTGAATGAGAGTGTATTCCGAGGTGGGCGTAGTGGCTGCTACGTTACCACCAGCCCTTGTGCTACTTGGTATATCTACCCTGGCATTGCCTTGTGTGCCGTGTCACCTACCATATCGAGCCTTACTATGAGTTTGTTTTTCTCCCGTAGCCCATGGAGTATTTAGGGTAGTCTTTCGATCTGGAGATATGCTGATACAGGATGGACTACTGGGACTATTACGTGTTAAGGGGAATATTGGGTCACTCCTTAACTCTATTTTAAAGTAAGTTTATTTTACTATAGACATTATAATAATAGCGAAATATTACTACATAGTATATAGTTTAACGGAACCTTAGAGGATGGTTATCCCAACATCCTTTGAGTTACTTGTATTCCTGTTGTTATTTCACTTGAGTTGGATTTATTGATATAAGAATGTTAATCCTGACTCGAGTGTTTTGTGTTTTGCTTTACATTCGGGTCAGAATGAGTAATTCAGCTTTCAAGACTCACCTTCGGAGTTGGAGCGTTGCTTGAAGATTCAACCATCTAATTTGCTTTCATTTTCAAGTGATTCTAGTGGTGTATTTTGAGTTGTACCTGATGTATCTTGTTATTCTTTTGTTGTATCTTGTTTATATATAGTAGCTTCATGAACTACCATCTCTTTACTTCCGCTGCATTAATATTTACTCTATGTCTGTGATCTGTGATTATTTATTACTGTATATTATGAGATTTGCCAAATTTTATTTACAACACGGTATTTTGAGCAATTCAAGTCCGACATGTGAGGATGCGAATGGTTGAAAATATCGGGTTGTTACATGTGGTATCAGAGCTTTGGTAGCTCTAGGCAAAACTTAGCATATATGGTAAATGTATTTACAGAATTACTTTCATTCGAGTTTGAATCTCTTCCTTTTTAATTCGATTCCTTTGAATTTTGGAACGTTCCCTGCGGTTCCAAAACCCATTCGTGTCCCTCACTACACATCTTCTTTTGATTTTGGAGTATCCCATAACTCCACTTCGAATGACCTTTATAATGAGTTGGCGGTCCCGCCAATCTCAAATTGATTTGTAAAGGGGTGAAACTCCTTTACGATAGCATCGATTCATCGAAGATTTATATATCATCGGTTTAGATGCTGACATCTTTGGTTATGTCGAATTCTATCTGTTGAGATCAAATGTAGATATGCCTCGGAATTATGCATCGATCTTATTCTTGAAGTCACGGTCGACCCGGTTAAAGTTGCCCGCGATTTATATAAACTTATCCATCTCCCTGTTTTGTTATTTAATTTCTTATCTATGTTTCAAATATATCTTCGAATCAAAATTCTATTTGATTTGAGTCCATCAAATTTGAGTCTCTATCCTTGCTATGAAAATCCATTCCTGTATCGTCGAGCGAGGAAGTGTATTTGTAAATTTTATTAAATTCTTTTATATATTGTGTTGTTTGATTTGTTGATGTTGATTTGGGTTTTCGATCGATTCGTTTGATCAACGTTATCGATAGGATCTCCAAAACACTTGAATAGAGCAAACCGACACAATATAGTTTTCAAATTTAGTAAAGGAAATAAATTTTTGTATAATTATATTGTATATGTATATAAGTATAATTTTCTGAAGTTTGATAGTAAATTGAATTGGTTATTAAGAACTAATATTTGGTTTTATATATAGCTTGTAAACCATGGTCCTTTGTTTCATATATAAATAATTGAATTATTAAGCATGATCGTAAATTAATTTGGAAATTTAAATAAATTAAAATCAAGAAGCTGTGAATTTAATTTCCGTTGGTTTCAAACTTTGGTTTCAAAGTTTTAAAAGGATATATTATTTAAAGTATTTTTGAACAGAAATTTGTTTCCAAAGAACTTTAAAGTTTAAATCAGTGCTCTCCTATTTTGTCGCTGGAAAATAAATTTCGATGATGGCGGCCGCATCATCGATATTCATTTTCGAGTTTCGAAGTGGATAGACTATTCTGTAGCTTTACTATAGTTTTGCTTTGGAAATTAAATCGATTTGGATTACTAAAATATGACTTGATTTATAAAATATATTTATATATGATTTTAAATTTGATTCGATATATATTTTGTGTGTATATATATATTTATTACTAAATGGTTTGAATTTAATCGAAAATTTAATTCATAAATTTATGTTAAAAGGTGATTCTAATTATAAAACGAAAGCCGAATTTTGAATAAATATTTAAGCTTGAATAATTGAATTGGGAAAATTCTACTTGTGTAATATTATATTGCATTCCAATATAACTTACTTGAATTATTCAGAAGTTGAATATGTAATTGGATAATATACAATATAAAAGGATTTTATAAATAAAATTTGAGTGGTTATAATAAATGTTATACACATAAATTTTAGTTATAAAAATATTAATAGAGGTAAATAGAATAAAAAAAGTTAATTGAATAATATACAGTATAAAATTTTGTAAAAGGAAATTATAAATAAATTTGGGTGGTTATAAAAAGTACAAATATACTTAATTATGTGATAGGATATATTAAGTGGAATAAGTTTATTAATAATTTGGAATAAAGAAGAATAAAATTTGTTGAATAAAATATAATTTTAATAAATCACTATTCAAATTTATGATTTTTAAGTTTTTTAATGAAAGATGATTGGATAATAAGATAATCAATCTACAAATAGTTAAAGATTGATTTAACCTAAGTACAAATGGATTAAAATCAATTATTGAATATGAATTAATTTAGAGTGAAATTTATATGGTTTTGAATTAATTGTTTTATTTTGTTTCTCAAATCTATTTTCTCTTTTGTGACGACCCGGAAATTTTTACAAATTAAATTGAAATAATAATTGATTTCAAAATTAAATGTTGGCTGCAGTTTTCGGTCCAAAGTCGAGTTAGAAATTTTTTTTTGGGAAAAATCTTCATAATTTCAAAATTTGGTTTTAAATTGAAATTTAGATGATTGAGCAAGAGGGTATTGTTTAAAACTATAAATGATTTTAGGAAGTTGGTTAAGGTGACAGTGGGCCTTAATGAAAGATAGTCGGTAGAATGTTGAATTGTGAATTTTGGAAAAAGGTAAACGGGTATCAGACCATTCTTCCTATCTAGTAATTTCGGGGACGAAATTCTTTTAAGGGGGAGGAATGTGACGACCCGGAAATTTTGACATATTAAATTGAAATAATAATTGATTTTAAATATTTAAAGGTTAATTTTAACTTGAATTCCAAATATTAATATTCACTTGATAATTAAATTATTGAATTATATAAATTTATAATGAGGTTACTGAAGATAATAAATGGTTGGAATTGAATTTCAAGGTGATTTGTTCAATTTTAATAATATATTGTTTAAATCGATATTTAAAAGTAGCCTTCCGAGGCACAGTCTCGGAATTCGACGAAACCAGTTTCATTGGATCCGTGATAGTTTGTTATTATCGGATTTCAGTTTTCATAGTAATCGGAGCTGTCGTTTGACCCTGGAAGCTCAAAACGCTTAGAAACTAGTTAATTGATTTAATTTAAAATCGATCGTTTCTTCTGTAACTCACGCATACGATCGAATCAGCTACCGAAACACGTTTCATTGTGTTCGGAACGTGGGTAAAACCTTATAAGCGCCTGTCGGCATGTCTGATTCGGGTTCGGGATTTCTCGTAAGCTTAACGAGACGTTTTGAAAATTTTATATTATATAATAAATTTTGTAGTACTTTTATCAGAGATATTTTATCACCACTCGTACACAGGAAGCTACCCCAAATCCCTATTTATCTTCGTTTCTCCTCTCTAATATTATAACTAAAAAGCAAACTTATATATAAAAAAAATGTTGGCTGCAGTTTTTGGTCCAAAGTCGAGTAGAAATAAAAAAGGGGTGGGGGAAATTTCAAAATCAATTTGCGGCTTTCTCTTTCGTAATTGAAGAGTCTCATTCGTGCTCACTCCTATCCTAACCGATGCAGTAACTTCGCCTTCGTAACCCAAGGTTGCTCGCTCCAGATCGAAGCAACTCGCGAGCTAGGGTTAGGCCGCACAGTGAATGGATGACGTGAGGCATAGTTGCATGATGGGAGTTGCGTTTAGTCGTCGACTTCAATAGGGCAGAGGCGACGATGGTCAGCGAAGAGGGGTGCGACGTGTTCAGGGAGTGTTGTCGCGACGCCGGGTTCGAGCTCGAGTTCATCAGAATCGAGGTGAGCTTCAAGTCAAGGATTTATGATCTAATCATTTATGCCACGTTTATGTAAGTTTGAGTGTGTTTTAGTATATATGCATCTAGATGGATTTGCCTGTATATACCTACTTTTATATCTATATCTACTTAATGTAAATTATAAAAGTAAGATTACTGGGTGAGGTTAATTAGTGACACTTGAAGTTACTGGATGTAATAAATTAATGGATGTTAATAAATGGGAGTAATTTAGATTTAAATTACTTGGTGAAATTGATAAGAAGGATAATTGCTTAGTAAAAATAATTGAATGTAAATTTATCAGGAGATTAATTAAAGAAAATTAACTATCCTTTAAAAACAATTACACTAAGTGATAAATTTAAGATGGATATTTAGGGTATGGTAAGTTAATGGATTATAACTAATTATTGGTAAGTAAGCAAGATTAAAATGACTAATATTGTGGGTATATTTAATATAATTAATTTAGATTGCAATAAATTGAAATATAATTGGGAATCCATAATTTAGATATTTAATGATGTAATCAAAGATCGATTAATTCAAATTAATAAATCCATAATAAATGACTTGTAAGAAATTACTTAACGTAAGTAAGTAAGGATTAATGTAATTGAAATAGTTAATTAATTCATGAAGTAATTAAGATTACCTATGGGTTTGGTTAAGAATAATTAATATCGTGAATTTACTTAAAAATAATTACTTGAAGTTAATTGAAGGATAATTAATCCAGAGTGATTAATTAAGATGAATAATGAAGGGTTGATTAATTAATTGATTGGAAATTAATTAATGTTAACTGAAGAAATTTATGTCATTGAGGTTCAGTAATTCAATTAGAACCAATTGAATTAAATTTGCATGTGGCAAAGCTTTGCTTATGGATGGTTGAATGATATTGGATGTTTTGAATAAGTTAATATCTTTGATATGAAATGTTGTGTATTACATTTGAATAACTTGGGTTAGGATAACATGAGTTTCGAAGAAACTGTGGTCGATTATTGGGAACTACCCGAAACCACTTTGAATTTCTATAAATTGATTTGTGAAATCAATAGGTTGGAACAGATTTGAGTGAATTGGACTATCTTATCTAAGTTTGTTACTTAGAAATTGACGTGTAGAAATAAGGGTTATCTATAGAAAATGGTGAATTTGTTAAATTGATATACGTTACCCCGGGTTTATATAAGTTGTTTGCATTGGTATTCCATGTTAGTTGGGTTTACTCACGCCGGTTTCCAGCCTGACCCGGGTGTTACTTTGGTGTAATGCTCGGGTCAGACCGAATATTACAGATTTTCAGGTAGGTACGTTCTGGAGCTCAGGAGGCGAGTCGGATGGCAGGAACGTGTAGAATATTTCCGCTATGTTATATTATTGTAAATTTGTGAGATGATAATTGTGTATATTCAGTGACTGTGTATATGTGAAACTCTAATGTATTAAAATATAATCGACGGTTATAGTATTCTTTTGTAAACTGTTATTATTTATTGTTATATTTTATCCGCTGTGAATGTGAGTTGTGGTTGTTTTTGTTCTTCTTCTTCTTCTTCTATCTTCTTCTTCTTTTCATAACTATCTGGAATTTTCGGCTTCGGAAATTACGGGTTGTTACATTTGGTATCAGAGCTGAAAGGCTAAGCGAGAACCTTGGCTCTGGTGGGGATTACTCATTAAATAGAGTCCGTAGTACTCTAGAATGAGTTGAGTATGTATGTGTGTGTGTGTGTGTATGAGAGCGTATTTGTTATTTGCTTATAAAGATTTTTAATGATTTTACATAAAAATATATTTTGATATATATAGCAACATTTCCTTCTAATGAATATTTAGGTGATTGGTTGTTAAATTATTGGAATTAAGTTAAGAAGTAATATAAAATACGACCAAATTGAAACTTAAAACCAAAGTTGAAGAATAAACTTATATAACGAAATAGAGTTTGAAATATAGATTGTGAATGTAATTTATAAATTGAAATAAACTTCATAAATAAATGAGATTATAATTTGAAATAGAATTCCAAAGAATACTTGAAAATAAAGTAAGATGAAAATGCCAGAGTAATGTTTAAATAAGAATTGGATGGATTGGGAATTTGGAATTTTTGGGAAAATTTAAAATTCCTTTGGATTTGGAAGTGGTTTCCAAAGGTTTTGGGAAAATAATAGTATTATTTCAAAAAAATATTTTTGTGTTGAATTTGAAATCTGGGAGATTTGAAATTAAAAATATTTGGAAATGTTTTTTTTAAAGAGATAAAAGCATTGAACTCTTTCGGTCACTGGGAAATAACGTCGGTGATGACTGCAGCATTATCGATGTCTATTTTCGAGTTTCTAGAAGATAAATTGCTACCAAATTGTTTTACATTGGAATTGTTTGTGAACTGGGTTTGGTTTTGAAATTCAAATGGGGTAATTGAATTCGCCAAAGAATTTTGGATATAGTTGAATTCTAAGGTAATATTGAAATTTTGGAAATTTGTTTAAACTTTGGGATCTTGATTTAAAATATTTATGGAATAATAAAAATATATTGGTTAAATAAAATGTATAACTCCAAGTTAAAAACAAAATGTGAATGTAATTGATTATAAATAGAAGTTGAAAACTTTAAATTATAATTAAAGTTGTACAAGTTTATATTTCAAATGGGAAATTTGTATTGGATTAACTTGAAAAGGGTATTGAACTTGAAGAGAGTTCAATTGATATTAGTCCAGATTTATGTGAATAATTTGGAATTAAAATTAAAATGGAGCTGTTTAATCATTTTTCAACTTTTTTCTAAACTCATTACTATATTTTAACTATGTTACAAATTAATTACTAATTTACAACTATTTTGCAATTATCTAAGATTTCTATAACTATTTAATTATTTTCCAACCATTTTACAAGTAGTCAACTATTTTGCAGCTATTTTGCAAACTATAGATTATTTTTTCAACTACTTATCTATTTTTAAAATTTTAAAGCTATTTCCTAAATATAAAAATGGTCGGAGTTCAAACTGTTATTGATTAAATACCCAACTGAGATAAAAATTGAAGTGATAATCCAATGGAATTGAAGCAATTGTGATTATGTGGATAGAAATTAATGGAAATGTGAATAGGAAGAAAATTGATTTGGCTAAAAATCAATAAAATTAAATACGTAGGGTGTACGTATATTATTCTATTCGCATACTGATTTGATCCAGATTCGAACACAGAATTTCGAGATAGTTATATCGATCCGAGTGGGATTTTTCACTCGATATTCGATGGCGAACCTGGATATGGATTGTTGATTGGTTCTGGATATTCTCTATCATGGTTATGGCTATGCAAGGAGAATGACAGTTTCTAATCAAGAAACCAGATCTGTGTCCACACTAGGAAGTCGGGTGGACGATACTAGTTCGGAAGTGAAATTGTGTGATCGAGTGAGCGATCAGATTGGTATAGCATACGAGTGATATGTGTACATCGTACAGATTTGAATGAAATGGATATTGGAAGAAGTAATCAAATTGGGATATTTGGTTTGAATAAACAAAGTTGAATATCCTTGTTATATAAGATAAATCTCCCCTTGTTGAATCTATAACCAGTAGGGAATGGTTTTTTAAAGTATTTGAAGTATAAAGGGATTTTATACAAGTTTGAAAAGATCCGAAGTTTTTATTTTAAAAAAATTTATATATATCTGGATATATATAAAGGATCTTATGAGGATTTTGGAAAAGGTTTTGAGAACCTTTGAATTTGGAAAAGTTTTGATTTTTGGGAAAATCAATATTGAAATTTGGAAAGCCTAGTTTGAGAATTATCGATTTTGGGATAATCAATTTTGTGAAAAGAGATTTTTATGAGATTCATACTAGGTGTATGATTTGAAAGATACTATATGTGAATAGTATAAAGTGTTTTGATGATGGCTCTGGGGAAAAAGGCGCTTCCTTGAAATGAACTTCTCAGGAGTGCCACCGGGTGGCGCTGCCTTGAGCCCCAAGGGGTGGGGGGGGGGGGTTTCTAAAGTTGATCCTGTGAGGAGTCCGGACAAAACTAGTTCCTGAGGATTATGAGTAGTGTATACCATAGCGGAAGTCATGTGTGCCGCTGAGAGCCAACAGTATGCGTTTGATTTTAAATCGGTAGACTGCGACCTATGGTATAACATAGCGGAAGTCGTGTGTGCCGTTGAGAGCCAACAGTCTGCGTTTGATTTTATATCGGCAGACTGTGACCTATGTAGGAGTGGAGAGGTTTCATTTTGACAGCAAAAATCAGAGGCCGCGGAGAGCCTGTAGTTACATGGACTTTTGCTGTGACGGCAACGTAACCCTGGATGTAACTGTGATCTATTGTGTGGGATCCATGGCGTAATCGAGAGGCCGCGGAGAGCCTGCAGTTACATGGACTTTTGCTGCGACGGCAACGTAACCTTGGAATGTGACTGTGACCATGGATAGGAGTGATGATTTTCAGAGCATCCTTACTAAAGTTATTTCCTCTATTTTCAAAAACTGTTTTCTAGATTTCCAATAAAATTATTTTCCAAGTATTTTCACTGGGTGTTGAAATGGGTTTACCTAGTACTTATAGATTTTCAGTCCTACGCCTGATCAACGTATGACTGAATTTCTGTGAGAACAAGGATGGACTGGTTGAGACATCGAGTTATAAGAAATATTTTTATAAAAGCTATTTTAATAGTATAAAGTGGATTCAAAAGCATTTCTAAATTTTTAAATTAAAAGAGTTGAAATTTTTGGAAATGAAGGTAAAATCCAATTGAAATTATAAAATAAAATTGGGCTCGGGAAATTTAAATGAAGCGATTCTTTGTAATAAAATCGAATATTAAATTAAAAGTGAAAGTAAACCAATCAGCTAAATAAATTATTTAATAGTGTATGTTAATAAAATTTAACTTGGGTAAACAAATGGTTGTAAATTAATAATGGAATTTGGTAATGAATTCGAATTGTAAATAGAATTCGATTTGGATTTGATAATGAATTAAATAAGAAGAGATGTAAAATAAAAATAAAATAGAGTTGGATTGAAAATGTGATTGGTTTGAATTACAAATAAAATTCAAGGGTGATTTGAATAATGTTTAATGAAATTTGCAAGAAAATTGGATATAAGAAAGGTGATTATAATAGCAATGTTTTGAGTTGCAAAACAAAACCCAAGTGAATAGAAATAAATTGAGAGTGGCCTTGTATTAATAAAATAAATTCGATAACGAATTAAGTAAGCAAATTAAAAATTTTAAATGGGTTAATTGAGTAAAATCATAATGGATGAAGTCTGATTGAATAAATAAAAGAAAACTAAATCAAAGTTGTGATTGAAATTAGATTATCAGACTGAACTTAAATTTGGTGATATATTAATTTGAAGTATAAATGAGTTCAGTATGTGGTTGGATATTATTTTGATAAATTGAGAAGATGAATTAAAATTAAAATTTTAAAATGGATGGGCTTACCGAATTTAATGGAAGTCGATTAAATGAGAATCAAATAGAAGTAAGTTTAAGTTGATATTGGAATAAATTAAAGTAAATTAACTTAAGTTTAAAATTTATGGAAGCTTGGCTTCGAATAAGGATGAAAGCCCATTCAATAAAAACTTGGATTGAATTAATTTGGGAAATGGTTATTAATTTATAAGTATTGGATGTGCCAAGCTTAACAAATTGTTTTGAATAGAACAATTGCGAAAATGAAATAAAATGCAATAAATGGTTGGTTAATAAATTAGAAATAAAATGGAAGAAATACAGAATGAGTTGAAAATTTATTTAAAGTAGCTATAAACTGGAATAGCTACCCAATTAAACGAATATTGACAAAACTGCATAGAATTGGTTGTCGTTCGGCCTAAATTAAAAGTAATTAAAATTCTATCAGTTAATGGAGATTAAATAAAATTGATTCTGAGTCATTTGAAGTGAATATAAGCTTGTTTGGATTAAATCAATGGAATGTAAAAAAATTGAGTTGCAAACCATGGAAATTGAATGAAATGGTTTATAAATTGGTTGAAAGCAATTGAATTAGGTTTGAGAACATATAAATTGCTCATGGAAGTTATTTTGAATGCATTTCTTTTAGAATTGAAGTGTTATAGTTGTTTAAGTAAGAGAAATGTTATAAACTTTATATATATAGTACTTATATGTTTAAATTGAGTAAGTACAGGTATCTGGAGGCCGTTTGGCTGGATTTGGATTGCATAAATTTCTAAAATAAATAAGCCGCATGCTTAAAATGCTAAATAAGGTACGCCTACGCAATAAAAATAGGAAATACGAACAGTTTTTTCTTTTTTCGACCGTGTGGGTCGATGTATATATATATATTTATACCTCTTGTCAAATTGCAAAAGCTCCTCCGTACAAAGGAGACTTTGCCAAAAAAATTCCGAAATTTTGGGAGTTAGAAATTTTTGGGGAATTTTTATTAACGACAAACAATTTCAAATTGGAAATTAAAATAAATTAGTACATGAAACTACTATGAACCAGTTATAAATGAAAGTTAAAATTTAATGCTTAAACTAAAGATGAATTGAATTCATATGGAAATGGGAAAGACTAATTTGAAATAGATATGAAACATATGTGAGGAAATGTATAAAATGATTAAAAGGTTACGACTGAATATTATTGCTAAACAAGTTATGCAGGTATTAAAGGGAAAATGAATTGGATTTGATTCCAAAAGATAAATTTGTATTGCCCGACAAAAATGTACGTATTTAAAATTTCTGAATGGAATTGGATTGGGCTTTTGATGTAGCCACTTGGCTTTTGTTTTCTTTTTGGTATTTGGGAAGCCCGTAGAGGCCTTTTGTAATAGTACCGAGCTAGCCGCGCAAAGGAGATGCTGGCAAAAATTTTCGAAAATTTAGAGAGTTAGAATTTTTTTTTTGAGAAATATCTTGATAATTCCAAAATTTGGTTTTAAATTGAAATTTAGATGATTGAGCAAGAGGGTATTGTTCAAAACTATAAATGATTTTAGGAAGTTGGTTAAGGTGACAGTGGGCCTTAATAAAAGATAGTTGGTAGATGTTGAATTGTGAATTTTGGAAAAAGGTAAACGGGTATCGGACCATTCTTCCTATCTGGTAATTTTGGGGACGAAATTCTTTTAAGGGGGGAGGAATGTGACGACCCGGAAATTTTGACATATTAAATTGAAATAATAACTGATTTTAAATATTTAAAGGTTAATTTTAACTTGAATTCCAAATATTAATATTCACTTGATAATTAAATTATTGAATTATATAAATTTATAATGAGGTTACTGAAGATAATAAATGGTTGGAATTGAATTTCAAGGTGATTTGTTCAATTTTAATAATATATTGTTTAAATCAATATTTAAAAGTAGCATTCCGAGGCACAGTCTCGGAATTCGACGAAACCAGTTTCATTGGATCCGTGATAGTTAGTTATTATCGGATTTCAGTTTTCATAGTAATCGGAGCTGTCGTTTGACCCTGGCAACTCAAAACGCTTAGAAACTAGTTAATTGATTTAATTTAAAATCGATCGTTTCTTCTGTAACTCGCGCATACGATCGAATCAGCTACCGAAACACGTTTCATTGTGTTCGGAACGTGGGTAAAACCTTATAAGCGTCTGTCGGCATGTCTGATTCGGGTTCGGGATTTCTCGTAAGCTTAACGAGACGTTTTGAAAATTTTATATTATATAATAAATTTTATAGTACTTTTATCTGAGATATTTTATCACCACTCGTACACAGGAAGCTACCCCAAATCCCTATTTATCTTCGTTTCTCCTCTCTAATCTTATAACTAAAAATCAAACTTATAAAAAAAAATGTTGGCTGCAGTTTTCGGTCCAAAGTCGAGTAGAAATCAAAAAGGGGTGGGGGAAATTTCAAAATCAATTTGCGGCTTCCTCTTTCATAATTGAAGAGTCTCATTCGTGCTCACTCCTATCCTAACCGATGCAGTAACTTCGCCTTCGTAACGCTAGGTTGCTCGCTCCAGATCGAAGCAACTCGCGAGCTAGGGTTAGGCCGCACAGTGAATGGATGACGTGAGGCATAGTTGCACGATGAGAGTTGCGTTTAGTCGTCGACTTCAATAGGGCAGAGGTGACGATGGTCGGCGAAGAGGGGTGCGATGTGTTTAGGGAGTGTTGTCGCGACGCCGGGTTCGAGCTCGAGTTCATCAGAATCGAGGTGAGCTTCAAGTCAAGGATTTATGATCTAATCATTTATGCCACGTTTATGTGAGTTTGAGTGTGTTTTAGTATATATGCATCTAGATGGATTTGCCTGTATATACCTACTTTTATATCTATATCTACTTAATGTAAATTATAAAAGTAAGATTACTGGGTGAGGTTAATTAGTGGCACTTGAAGTTACTGGATGTAATAAATTAATGGATGTTAATAAAAGGGTGTAATTTAGATTTAAATTACTTGATGAAATTGATAAGAAGGATAATTACTTAGTAAAAATAATTGAATGTAAATTTATCAGGAGATTAATTAAAGAAAATTAGCTATCCTTTAAAAACAATTACACAATGTGATAAATTTAAGATGGATATTTAGGGTATGGTAAGTTAATGGATTATAACTAATTATTGGTAAGTAAGCAAGATTAAAATGATTAATATTGTGGGTTTATTTAATATAATTAATTTAGATTGCAATAAATTGAAATATAATTGGGAATCCATAATTTAGATATTTAATGATGTAATCAAAGATCGATTAATTCAGATGAATAAATCCATAATAAATGACTTGTAAGAAATTACTTAACGTAAGTAAGTAAGGATTAATGTAATTGAAATAGTTAATTAATTCATGAAGTAATTAAGATTACCTATGGGTTTGGTTAAGAATAACTAATATCGTGAATTTAGTTAAAAATAATTACTTGAAGTTAATTGAAGGATAATTAATCCAGAGTGATTAATTAAGATGAATAATGAAGGGTTGATTAATTAATTGATTGGAAATTAATTAATGTTAACTGAAGAAATTTAAGTCATTGAGGTTCAGTAATTCAATTAGAACCAATTGAATTAAATTTGCATGTGGCAAAGCTTTGCTTATGGATGGTTGAATGATATTGGATGTTTTGAATAAGTTAATATCTCTGATATGAAATGTTATGTATTCCATTTGAATAACTTGGGTTAGGATAACATGAGTTTCGAAGAAACCGGGGTCGGGTATTGGAAAATACCCGAAACCACTTTGAATTTCTATAAATTGATTTGTGAAATCAATAGGTTGGAATGGAATGATTTGAGTGAATTGGACTATCTTATCTAAGTTTGTTACTTAGAAATTGACGTGTAGAAATAAGGGTTATCTATAGAAAATGGTGAATTTGTTAAATTGATATACGTTACCCCGGGTTTATATAAGTTGTTTGCATTGGTATTCCATGTTAGTTGGGTTTACTCACACCGGTTTCCAGCCTGACCCAGGTGTTACTTTGGTGTAATTCTCGGGTCAGACCGAGTATTACAGATTTTCAGGTAGGTACGTTCTGGAGCTCAGGAGGCGAGTCGGATGGCAGGAACGTGTAGAATATTTCCGCTGTGTTATATTATTGTAAATTTGTGAGATGATAATTATGTATATTCAGTGACTGTGTATATGTGAAACTCTTATGTATTAAAATATAACCGACAGTTATAGTATTCTTTTGTAAACTATTATTATTTATTATTATATTTTATCCGCTGCGAATGTGAGTTGTGGTTGTTTTTTTTCTTCTTCTTCTTCTATCTTCTTCTTCTTTTCATAACTATCTGGAATTTTCGGCTTCGGAAATTTCAGGTTGTTACATCTTTGGTTGTTTCTATTCTCCTGCCTCGTTCCTTTTCGGGGACGAAAAGTTTTGAGTGGGGGAGAGTGTAACGACCCGTAAATTTTAAATGGTTTTATTTATTAATTTATTTATTTTTTATGAATTTTTAAATAATAAAATTTGGAAATATATATTTTATATTTGGAATACGTCTAATTAGACATAACAACTGGTAAATTTTCATCTGAAAATATGAATGTTTATTTTATTGTGTAATTCTATTTCAATTTAAATTAGTTAAAACTTAGTGATAATAAATTAATTTCCGAACCTGAATATGTTTCTATAGAAAATTTTTAAATCCTCTTCTGAGTAAGACGTCATCTTTCGTTTTTCCAAATTTGAACTGCTATTGCCTCGTTCATCTTATTTCTGGCGGATTAACAACATTTTGGTACCGATTTTCGACTTTTGATAACTCGATCGTACCATTGATATATGTATACCGTTTTGACCGTCTCATCGTGTTGATCTCTATGGTATATTCAATTCTATGTTTTAAAGTCCTGTACACAGTGAAATCCATGAAAAACGATTCCCTAATGGTATGTCATTTGATTTCTTGTGACCATTCACTGCCTACTTGTTTGAAAAACAAACAGTCATTGAAATTTAATATTTTTGTCTGTTACTCTTCCCATCCATTCAAATAATTTGTTTTGTCCATTTTTATTATCTTCCATTAAGTTTTCAATTGCTTGGTGAGTATAATAGGTAATATAAACAAATTATATTAACAGCCTGGCATAGCACCTTTTGCCTTCGTCCTTCCTCTCTCCTTCCACTTTTTTCTCATTCCTCCAGCTTCCCTTGATCGATGCTCACAGCCCAAATTCCTCTACTCTCACCTTCTCACGCGAGCACGACCATCGCATCGTCCCCTTCATTCCATCCTCGCATCAAACACCACAACAAGCCGAACATAGGAAGACCCCTCCTCCAAGCAACCATCACATCTACTACCGCTCCACAGCCTCCGCGCAATGTTCCCGCAACCCAGCTTGCTCCACCTTTGCATCGACCTCCGTCCCTTCATGCCCTACCTCCAAGCAATGACCAAACCCAGGCAGCTTTCTTTTGGTAATATTTTTATACTTGAAATCGTGATAGTTATATAATGAACTATAATTTAGGCTGTGTCTTCTTTTAATGAAAAAAAATCTATATATATATATATACAATATAATAAAATAGTATTTATATATATGTGTGTTTATATATTGTTTGTTGCTGTTTATTTATATATACGTTTGTAGTATATATTTTATATAAAGTTTTGTAAATAATCTAAGTTACCGTTTACAAATTATATAGTATATGTATAAGTTATCAAGGTTGTATATATAATTTATGTATGGATAGATTACTGTACCTGTTCTTTTGTTATATATATATATATATATAAATATATATAGAAGGTGCATATAACATCTGTTGTACTATACTAGATTTGAAGCTATATATATAGCCAGGCTGCAATTGTTTGACAGTTTTTTGTACCGTTAGTTTATAATATATTTGTATAGTCCATATATGTGTACTTATAAGTTATATTATATACATATCTTTATATTTTGTGTTAGTTTATATGACGTGTTACTGTAAGTACATATACATTGATTTCTAATATAGTTGTTTACTATATGCATGAGTATATATATGTAGTATACATATTCTATACCAGTTCATTTTATTTTTGTATATTATATATTTAAAAGGATATAATATAAAAGCAGTTTATATATGTTTATATATGTTATATATATGGGTCTGTACTACACATTCTAGATTTATATGGGTATTTATATTATGCTATATATAGATTTATATAACTATGCATATGTTCTACACTGTATATGTAACGACCCAGGATTTTTATTAATTAAAATTTGAATATTTAATTAATTTTAAATATTAATAAGTGAATTTATAAGTCGAATAAATTTTTATTTGAATTATTGGATTTAATTGAATAATTTAATCGATAATTTAATATGTTAAATTATGGAAATAATTGAAAATAGGGTTAAATATGATTGAAAATGATTTGTAAAATTTTATTTTATCATGTTAGAGTTAGAACGATATTTTAGAACTTTTAAAATCGAATTAAAAGTTAATTTGTGAAAATTGAATATTTTAATATTTAATCGACTAGTGAAAATAGCCAATTTTTGAACAGTCTCAGAATTGAACGAAACTAGTTCCATTGGATCCGTAATGGTTAGTTATTACCGGATTTCAATTTTCGTGTCAATCGGAGTTATCGTTTGAGCGTGGCAGCTCGAAACGCATCGAATTGTTTTTAATTTAAATTTGACGAGTGAAAATAGCCATTTTTCAAAAAGTCTCGGATTTTGACGAAACCAATTTCATCGGATCCGTAATGTGATATTATTGTAAGGTTTCAAATTTCAAGTCAATTGGATTTATCGTTTGTCCGGTACAAATTAAAACGCCTAGAAAATCGCTTAAATCGGTTTAATTTAAATTGAGCGTTTACAGCCATAACTCGCACAGATGTCCGAATTAGCTTTCGAAACCTGTTCCATTGTGTCCGAAACGCGGGATAAACCCTAGAAACGCTGGTTACGGCGCGTAAATCGGAGTTCGAAAAAATTCGATGAATAGTGATTTTCGGTTGAAATTCTATAAAAAGGAACCATCTCCATTCATTTGAAGAAAACCCTAGCCTTTATTCACAGCCGCCACCATCATTTTTGATGGCTGAAATCATCTCATCTTCTTCCATTAATCTCTCTCAATCCGTAAGGAATTACGCGAAGTGCTCAACTACAAAGTCGAAGAGCTCGACGAGAGCTTCGATTCCATACGGTGATGATGGGTTTTGGTGCAACGTAGGAGGAGCAAAGGTGGGCCGTTTGCTTCAAGTCACGCACGCATTTCGAGGAGTTTGGGGTGGGCCGAACTTCAGGTGGTGCATGATGGAGGTAGCTCTTGCAATGGGCGTTCGAATGGCGGTGGTTTGATGAAGTATAGATACGAGATGGAGTTGCAATATGAAACCCTAGTTTGTGATTGGTTGGGTTGTGTTGCGTACGCATCTTCCTGATGGGGAAGAAGCACTTGCGTGCGAGCGGGCCTAATGGGAGAAAGCAAATTTGAGCGGCTAGGATCCATTGTAGGGTTTTAATTATAATTAGTTGTTTTAAATTATATAGTTAAATCGTGTGCAAACTTATAAAATTCATAACTTTTTCATACGAGGTCGAAAACGCACGAAACCAGTTGCGTTGGAATCGTATGGACGAGCACTACGCGATGGAATTAGATTGGAGTCGTTTGGAGTTAGTGAGAATTTTGGGTAAAATTAAACGTCCGTTTAATTTTATTCGAAATAAATCGCTAAAACGGAAATTAAAATCAAGGTGAGAACTTCTCACTCAATCGAATCAGTTTCGATTTTATTTTAAATAGTTAGATTTAAAATATTTGAATGCATGTTTGAATGTTGATTGATATCTATTGATTGTTAAAATAGACATTATACGCCGTTAGTAAGCGGATGTTATTTATTAAAAACATATACCGCGAATATTTCATAAACAGTGAAATTGGTATTATATATAATATCAATATATATATATATATATATTGGCATATGTATATATTGCAGTTATTGATTTCCCGCATTTTTTGTTTAGCGGATGAGACCCTATTGCGCCGTTATTAAGCGGATAATATTTAATAAGAACATATACCGCGATAATTTCGTACTGGAACGGAATTGGTATTGTGCTAATGTTTGTGGATGCAGGAAAACAGGTTGGAGGGATCCAACTGGATTCCTCAACAGTTTTTATTTGATTTCAGATATTTTGATATTTGATGGATTATCATATCGATATATGATATCGTTGTTGTCGTGATTGACTATTTGGTGTGTAACATCATTGGACCAAATTTGGAATTTTAAAATGATTTCAAAGTGATTTTTTGAAAGTATACGTTATAAAATATTTTTGGAATTGATTCATTTTAAAATAAATAAACGTATAATTTTTAATGTTATAAAAATTATGATTTTTGAGAAATATAGTTAAAAACTTATTTTTGAGAATACGATGCTAATGATTTTATAAAATAGTTTAATTTGGGAAATTTGAATTTATTGTGAAAAGTTTAAATATAGGATTTATAAAATTTAATTATTTTATAAATCAAGAGAACGGTGAAATAATAAAGGAGATTAAAGACGTTTTAAAGAATAATATAAATTGATTTATATTAAGAGATTTATAAATGGATATTTATGAATCGAAATATTGACATTATAAAACGAGCTTTTATAAGTGTTTGAATGAAGTGAAAATGAATTTCATAAATTGAATGAAATTTATAGAATTTTAAACAGTGAAGTTATAAATGGAATTTTATAAACAGTAGGTTTATAAAATTTATAAAGTCATTAAAAGAATGGTTTTGGATAAATAATTGAATCTTATAAGTTATAAGATTTATAATTATGAAGTTCAAAGGAACGATTTTTGTGGACGAATAAATTATAAGTATTTAACTTATAATATGAACCTTTGTTTTATAATTGAGTTATAAATCGAATAGGTTAATAAAGGAATTTATAAAAGGAAGTTGTTATAAATAAATAGAAATAGAATTTATAAACATTGTTTTATAAATTCACAAACGACTTATTTTGATAAGTAAATTGTTATGATTTATTTATGGAGTTATATTCACGTTTTGACTGTGAATAATCCTTTAAAATAAAATGAATAAAAGGATGAAAATTGTTAACGGAGTATATTCACGTTTTTGAATAGTGAATAATATGTTAAAGAAAATGTTCAGAATGTGATATTTTAAACTGAATTAAAACGATCTAACGATGTTTTAAAATGTGTTAAGATTCGAAACCATAGATTTCAACATTGATTGTTGAAATAGACGTTTTCGAGAAATAAAAGGAAATGGTGGACTATAACACTGTTGTTATAGTAAATGATTTCTGAAAGGAAATGTTTTGTATAGTATTGGGATTTATATATCTATCTTAAAATTCGAATCCCTATACTAGTGATTTTGGGTTGTCGTAACGATGTTTTACGCAACATTCGTTTTGGCCCAAATAAATATGTTTATGAGAATGATTTCCTTAAAGAATGAAATATATACTTAATCTCGATTTAAGTATATTAAATATTTTCTAAGTGTTGAAAATAAATAAAATTTGTGAATTACTTATGAATAAATAAGCATGGAAATGTTTTTCCAATATAAAGTGAATATTAGAGAATTTATCTTTTTGAAGATAAATTGAAAATGAATATTATAAATCGAATTGAAGTCGTATATTCATTAATACTTTGGAATGTAAATTCACTATTGAATTTATAAAAGAAAGTAGAATTGGTTTAAAAATAAATATTGATTTATTTTTGAAGTGTTGAAAATTATATATCTAGTGAAGATATTTTGGGAAAATAAATAATTTGGAAATTTTTTTGGAATCTGGTGATGTTGTGCATATCCATTGATAGTTCAATAACCGACTATCAATATTTCCCTTTGAATGGGTATTTGATGTGATTTGTTTGAATGTGAATGCTACACTTATTTTTGAATAAGCGCTCACTATTCGGGTTAACCGGGAAAGGACCATGGGGTCGTATAACCCATTCCGAATATGTGATACGTCGTTGTGAATTGCATTTGAAGATCGGTGTTGAAGACCCGGTATTTGCGAGAGCGATAGGATGACCTGTCGATTGTCTCTGCACTGAGTTGCAACGGTATAGAGACTCCCTAAGTGATGGGAAATCCGATCAGGATTGTGAATATCCGGATTGCAAGGACTTCTTTGTAAGTGCCTTCGGTTTTGTTCGAGCCCGGAACAGACTTGTATGGATTGTATGTCTGACATTACAAATTGAGATATAAAGCCGATTTCTTTCAAATATATTTCTGTTGGTGGCGGAGAATTTATTCTTTTAGCTTAACACCCTTCTTTGAGACGTACGAGCTCAGAGGTTATGTAGTTGAATGTTATCAGCGATATATTCCCAATTTGGTAATGTGACATGCTGAGTGTTGCTGAAATGATCATTGTGTTGATTATTTGTGATAGGATCATTTATTTGATCGTCTATCTGGGTGATCATTGTGTTGATCATTTGTTGACCCAAAGCATGGCTTTTGTATAAAGTATGTTTTTGTGGACGTGACTTCGTCGAGCCTCACACCCCGTGAATGGTCAAAACAGGAAAGAAGCAGCAAGGTTATGAGGGGTAGCGCCCTTTAGGATGTGTGCATTTCCTTCTGGAAAAGGGTGGTATCATGGTATGGAGCCCAGATACTTACTCATGTTGAAAACACTTTGTTATGATTGTGTGAATTGATTGCGAGCGCTCGGTGAAAAGGTCCCAAAGGACCGGGGGATGGCATATTCGGTCAGTTGTTACTCAGTTAGGGGTAACCCGGCCTTGTGTTGGTAGAGATCCGGTTTGGTTCTCGGGGATGTCCATCCAGAGGCATTCTCATGTGGCAATGGGAAGTTCCTTGGCCTGATCATTCGTTGGAAATCCAAAGAAACAATACGAGACTTGTACGGTTTTAGTTGTATAACCTGCTATGGAATGTGGCGGTAACCTGCTATTGAACATAGTTAGCTATAGTAGGCATAGTTCGAAATGTCTATGCTGGCTAAGATTTATATCTTTACTTTTGAAATGATTTTCTCTACACTATGCACTAGTAATAATATCAAATGTTATTTTAAATGCGAATCAAGCATCTTTGACTATCATAAGGAGAAATCTCCTCCGATTCTGCGTTTGCATGTGTGTGTGTGCGGGAGACCTTATGGTAGTCTCATTTTTAAAAGCATTGCGAATTGACTTTAAAAATATTCCTCTATTTTGATTTTAAAGATAAATAAACTGTTTTGAGTTCTCACACCAGTCACATGACTGACTCGGAGTTTATTGTTTTCCTTCCTAAACTCTGGGTGCCCACCAATTTCCACACGGGCAGTTAAGAGTTAGGTTTATCAGGATATCTGGATATTCTGGAGTTGCTGGAGGCAAGCTGGATGGCATGGCGTATTATTAGTATATAGTATTTCTTTTTCCGCTGCACTGTTTGTTGTTGTATGATGTTGTACACTCTGATGATATGATGTAATGAAATGTGATGTAATGTAATAACTGATATAGTTCTTTGTTTAAAGATTATTCATTTATTATTATATGTTGTTCCGCTGCGAATTGTGAGATTCCATTGTTGTTCTGTTCTCTTTCTGTTCCGTTCTATTTTCTATTCTATTTCCTAATTTTCTACCTTCTTTTCTCTCTCTATCTTTTCTATGTTCTTCTATTTTCCATTTTCTTTCCCTCTCTATTTTCTGTCTTATTTTTCTATTCTCTTTTTCTTCTATTTTAAAAATTTCTATTTTCTGTTTTCTCTTCCCTCTATTACCTTCTTTTCTTCTCTTCTTTTCTTGCTTTTCTTAAATTCTTTCTTAAAACCCATAACTATTCAGTTTTTCGGCAACGAAAAATCGAAAACGTTACATTTGGTATCAGAGCTTATGGTTAAGCGACAACCATGGTTCTGTTGGGTAGTACTCATTAGAGATAGAGTCAGCAGTACTCTAGAATGAGTTTGAGTGTAATAATAGCTATGAGAGCGTATTTGTTAGTGAATATATAAAATTGTTTTATATTGTGATGATTGGTTTGTTGAGTGGTATATAGATTCTGGTTAATACGAGTAATTAACGTTGTTGATAGAGATCTCTAAACACTTGAATAGAACAATTCGACACAATATTGTTTTAAATTGGGTAAATAAAATAATTTTACCTTGACTATATTTTATATATAAAAGAAATTTTTTTCAGAAATTATTAAAATGTATATAAATTGATTGTTAGGTGTTTGCATAAATTAAATCAAAACAACAATGGTAAAGGAAATGAATTGTATAAACAAATGAATCATAAGTATGAAATTATAATTAAAATGGTTTACAATTGTGAAATAAACTTATATATATAAGAAGTGAAACTATATGAATATCTTTATGAATATGAGTTGTAAAATAAAAATGAATTTAATGTTAAATGGAAGTATAACTTAAAAGATGTTGAATTAAGTTGATATGAAATAATGGATATAAGTGTTAATTCATTAAAATTTAAAGTTATTGAATGATTGAATGAAAATCAATTTAATTAAACCAATTGATAAGCAAAGGAATTTGGTTGTAATTAATATACCTTGATTGTTATATGGTTATTAGTTGATTGTATATAATTCATTAGGTGTTAATGAAATTGGAAGCTGAAGTAATTGAAATCCAATTAGAAGTTAAATGAATCTTAAATAGAATTGAATTTGATTTGAAAGTGAACCAACTTGAATATGAATTAGTTAATATAAACTAATTGAAAATGAATGTTAGAAAGAACATCCACTATTAATGAATCAAATGTGATTAAATTGAAAGCCATTTCATTAAATATTAATGAGAATATGAATGAATATTGATTTGGTTATGGATGATAGTTGGTTGAATATATATTGTTATTGAATGCATTTGCTATGTTGGCATATATAGTAATTATGTTGCTATATGTTGTATATTGATACTATTGTCATATATGCATGTTCTCATGTTGTTTGTTGAGTGTTTAGTAGGTGCGGATCGCGTTTGCTTCGCATTTGAAGCTCGCTTTTGCGCTATATTAGCCGTATATGCTTGCTAATAAAATATAAGGTACATATCTCGGATTACATACCGTACTTTTACATTTTTTCCCTACGGGATGCCTCATTACTTGATGAGATGTATATTTGCGATATATATACTGTCATTTTTTTTTCGGATCGAGCCGCGCAAAGGAGACTATGGCGAATTTTTCCGGAAATTTAAGGCGTTAGAAAAAATTTGAGAAAATTGGAAAATTTTTGAAAACTTTAACTTTTCTTACTTAATAATTTCGAGGACGAAATTCTTTTAAGGGGGGAAGATTGTAACGACCCAGGATTTTTATTAATTAAAATTTGAATATTTAATTAATTTTAAATATTAATAAGTGAATTTATAAGTCGAATAAATTTTTATTTGAATTATTGGATTTAATTGAATAATTTAATCGATAATTTAATATGTTAAATTATGGAAATAATTGAAAATAGGGTTAAATATGATTGAAAATGATTTGTAAAATTTTATTTTATCATGTTAGAGTTAGAACGATATTTTAGAACTTTTAAAATCGAATTAAAAGTTAATTTGTGAAAATTGAATATTTTAATATTTAATCGACTAGTGAAAATAGCCAATTTTTGAACAGTCTTAGAATTGAACGAAACCAGTTCCATTGGATCCGTAATGGTTAGTTATTACCGGATTTCAATTTTCGTGTCAATCGGAGTTATCGTTTGAGCGTGGCAGCTCGAAACGCATCGAATTGTTTTTAATTTAAATTTGACGAGTGAAAATAGCCATTTTTCAAAAAGTCTCGGATTTCGACGAAACCAGTTTCATCGGATCCGTAATGTGATATTATTGTAAGGTTTCAAATTTCAAGTCAATTGGATTTACCGTTTGTCCGGTACAAATTAAAACGCCTAGAAAATCGCTTAAATCGGTTTAATTTAAATTGAGCGTTTACAGCCATAACTCGCACAGATGTCCGAATTAGCTTTCAAAACCTATTCCATTGTGTTCGAAACGCGGGATAAACCCTAGAAACGCTGGTTACGGCGCATAAATCGGAGTTCGAAAAAATTCGATGAATAGTGATTTTCGGTTGAAATTCTATAAAAAGGAACCATCTCTATTCATTTGAAGAAAACCCTAGCCTTTATTCACAGCCGCCACCATCATTTTTGATGGCTGAAATCATCTCATCTTCTTCCATTAATCTCTCTCAATCCGTAAGGAATTACGCGAAGTGCTCAACTACAAAGTCGAAGAGCTCGACGAGAGCTTCGATTCCATACGGTGATGATGGGTTTTGGTGCAACGTAGGAGGAGCAAAGGTGGGCCGTTTGCTTCAGGTCACGCACGCATTTCGAGGAGTTTGGGGGGGCCGAACTTCAGGTGGTGCATGGTGGAGGTAGCTCTTGCAATGGGCGTTCGAATGGCGGTGGTTTGATGAAGTATAGATACGAGATGGAGTTGCAATATGAAACCCTAGTTTGTGATTGGTTGGGTTGTGTTGCGTACGCATCTTCCTGATGGGGAAGAAGCACTTGCGTGCGAGCGGGCCTGATGGGAGAAAGCAAATTTGAGCGGCTAGGATCCATTGTAGGGTTTTAATTATAATTAGTTGTTTTAAATTATATAGTTAAATCGTGTGCAAACTTATAAAATTCATAACTTTTTCATACGAGGTCGAAAACGCGCGAAACCAGTTGCGTTGGAATCGTATGGACGAGCACTACGCGATGGAATTAGATTGGAGTCGTTTGGAGTTAGTGAGAATTTTGGGTAAAATTAAACGTCCGTTTAATTTTATTCGAAATAAATCGCTAAAACGGAAATTAAAATCAAGGCGAGAACTTCTCACTCAATCGAATCAGTTTCGATTTTATTTTAAATAGTTAGATTTAAAATATTTGAATGCATGTTTGAATGTTGATTGATATCTATTGATTGTTAAAATAGACATTATACGCCGTTAGTAAGCGGATGTTATTTATTAAAAACATATACCGCGAATATTTCATAAACAGTGAAATTGGTATTATATATAATATCAATATATATATATTGGCATATGTATATATTGCAGTTATTGATTTCCCGCATTTTCTGTTTAGCGGATGAGACCCTATTGCGCCGTTATTAAGCGGATAATATTTAATAAGAACATATACCGCGATAATTTCGTACTGGAACGGAATTGGTATTGTGCTAATGTTTGTGGATGCAGGAAAACAGGTTGGAGGGATCCAACTGGATTCCTCAACAGTTTTTATTTGATTTCAGATATTTTGATATTTGATGGATTATCATATCGATATATGATATCGTTGTTGTCGTGATTGACTATTTGGTGTGTAGCATCATTGGACCAAATTTGGAATTTTAAAATGATTTCAAAGTGATTTTTTGAAAGTATACGTTATAAAATATTTTTGGAATTGATTCATTTTAAAATAAATAAACGTATAATTTTTAATGTTATAAAAATTATGATTTTTGAGAAATATAGTTAAAAACTGATTTTTGAGAATACGATGCTAATGATTTTATAAAATAGTTTAATTTGGGAAATTTGAATTTATTGTGAAAAGTTTAAATATAGGATTTATAAAATTTAATTATTTTATAAATCAAGAGAACGGTGAAATAATAAAGGAGATTAAAGACGTTTTAAAGAATAATATAAATTGATTTATATTAAGAGATTTATAAATGGATATTTATGAATCGAAATATTGACATTATAAAACGAGCTTTTATAAGTGTTTGAATGAAGTGAAAATTAATTTCATAAATTGAATGAAATTTATAGAATTTTAAACAGTGAAGTTATAAATGGAATGTTATAAACAGTAGGTTTATAAAATTTATAAAGTCATTAAAAGAATGGTTTTGGATAAATAATTGAATCTTATAAGTTATAAGATTTATAATTATGAAGTTCAAAGGAACGATTTTTGTGAACGAATAAATTATAAGTATTTAACTTATAATATGAACCTTTGTTTTATAATTGAGTTATAAATCGAATAGGTTAATAAAGGAATTTATAAAAGGAAGTTGTTATAAATAAATAGAAATAGAATTTATAAACATTGTTTTATAAATTCACAAACAACTTATTTTGATAAGTAAATTGTTATGATTTATTTATGGAGTTATATTCACGTTTTGACTGTGAATAATCCTTTAAAATAAAATGAATAAAAGGATGAAAATTGTTAACGGAGTATATTCACTTTTTTGAATAGTGAATAATATGTTAAAGAAAATGTTCAGAATGTGATATTTTAAACTGAATTAAAACGATCTAACGATGTTTTAAAATGTGTTAAGATTCGAAACCATAGATTTCAACATTGATTGTTGAAATAGACGTTTTCGAGAAATAAAAGGAAATGATGGACTATAACACTGTTGTTATAGTAAATGATTTCCGAAAGGAAATGTTTTGTATAGTATTGGGATTTATATATCTATCTTAAAATTCGAATCCCTATACTAGTGATTTTGGGTTGTCGTAACGATGTTTTACGCAACATTCGTTTTGGCCCAAATAAATATGTTTATGAGAATGATTTCCTTAAAGAATGAAATATATACTTAATCTCGATTTAAGTATATTGAATATTTTCTAAGTGTTGAAAATAAATAAAATTTGTGAATTACTTATGAATAAATAAGTATGGAAATGTTTTTCCAATATAAAGTGAATATTAGAGAATTTATCTTTTTGAAGATAAATTGAAAATGAATATTATAAATCGAATTGAAGTCGTATATTCATTAATACTTTGGAATGTAAATTCACTATTGAATTTATAAAAGAAAGTAGAATTGGTTTAAAAATAAATATTGATTTATTTTTGAAGTGTTGAAAATTATATATCTAGTGAAGATATTTTGGGAAAATAAATAATTTGGAAATTTTTTTGGAATCTGGTGATGTTGTGCATATCCATTGATAGTTCAATAACCGACTATCAATATTTCCCTTTGAATGGGTATTTGATGTGATTTGTTTGAATGTGAATGCTACACTTATTTTTGAATAAGCGCTCACTATTCGGGTTAACCGGGAAAGGACCATGGGGTCGTATAACCCATTCCGAATATGTGATACGTCGTTGTGAATTGCATTTGAAGATCGGTGTTGAAGACCCGGTATTTGCGAGAGCGATAGGATGACCTGTCGATTGTCTCTGCACTGAGTTGCAACGGTATAGAGACTCCCTAAGTGATGGGAAATCCGATCAGGATTGTGAATATCCGGATTGCAAGGACTTCTTTGTAAGTGCCTTCGGTTTTGTTCGAGCCCGGAACAGACTTGTATGGATTGTATGTCTGACATTACAAATTGAGATATAAAGCCGATTTCTTTCAAATATATTTCTGTTGGTGGCGGAGAATTTATTCTTTTAGCTTAACACCCTTCTTTGAGACGTACGAGCTCAGAGGTTATGTAGTTGAATGTTATCAGCGATATATTCCCAATTTGGTAATGTGACATGCTGAGTGTTGCTGAAATGATCATTGTGTTGATTATTTGTGATAGGATCATTTATTTGATCGTCTATCTGGGTTATCATTGTGTTGATCATTTTTTGACCCAAAGCATGGCTTTTGTATAAAGTATGTTTTTGTGTACGTGACTTCGTCGAGCCTCACACCCCGTGAATGGTCAAAACAGGAAAGAAGCAGCAAGGTTATGAGGGGTAGCGCCCTTTAGGATGTGTGCATTTCCTTCTGGAAAAGGGTGGTATCATGGTATGGAGCCCAGATACTTATTCATGTTGAAAACACTTTGTTATGATTGTGTGAATTGATTGCGAGCGCTCGGTGAAAAGGTCCCAAAGGACCGGGGGATGGCATATTCGGTCAGTTGTTACTCAGTTAGGGGTAACCCGGCCTTGTGTTGGTAGAGATCCGGTTTGGTTCTCGGGGATGTCCATCCAGAGGCATTCTCATGTGGCAATGGGAAGTTCCTTGGCCTGATCATTCGTTGGAAATCCAAAGAAACAATACGAGACTTGTACGGTTTTAGTTGTATAACCTGCTATGGAATGTGGCGGTAACCTGCTATTGAACATAGTTAGCTATAGTAGGCATAGTTCGAAATGTCTATGCTGGCTAAGATTTATATCTTTACTTTTGAAATGATTTTCTCTACACTATGCACTAGTAATAATATCAAATGTTATTTTAAATGCGTATCAAGCATCTTTGACTATCATAAGGAGAAATCTCCTCCGATTCTGCGTTTGCATGTGTGTGTGTGCGGGAGGCCTTATGGTAGTCTCATTTTTAAAAGCATTGCGAATTGACTTTAAAAATATTCCTCTATTTTGATTTTAAAGATAAATAAACTGTTTTGAGTTCTCACACCAGTCACATGACTGACTCGGAGTTTATTGTTTTCCTTCCTAAACTCTGGGTGCCCACCAATTTCCACACGGGCAGTTAAGAGTTAGGTTTATCAGGATATCTGGATATTCTGGAGTTGCTGGAGGCAAGCTGGATGGCATGGCGTATTATTAGTATATAGTATTTCTTTTTCCGCTGCACTGTTTGTTGTTGTATGATGTTGTACACTCTGATGATATGATGTAATGAAATGTGATGTAATGTAATAGCTGATATAGTTCTTTGTTTAAAGATTATTCATTTATTATTATATGTTGTTCCGCTGCGAATTGTGAGATTCCGTTGTTGTTCTGTTCTCTTTCTGTTCCGTTCTATTTTCTATTCTATTTCCTAATTTTCTACCTTCTTTTCTCTCTCTATCTTTTCTATGTTCTTCTATTTTCCATTTTCTTTCCCTCTCTATTTTCTGTCTTATTTTTCTATTCTCTTTTTCTTCTATTTTAAAAATTTCTATTTTCTGTTTTCTCTTCCCTCTATTACCTTCTTTTCTTCTCTTCTTTTCTTGCTTTTCTTAAATTCTTTCTTAAAACCCATAACTATTCGGTTTTTCGGCAACGAAAAATCGAAAACGTTACAGTATATATATTTTGTATATAGCCTATTTATATATTAGTTATCAGGAAAAGATATATATATATATATATATATATATTCTCCTCATTTGCTTATATATATAGCAAGACTAGGTTATGATTTATATAAATATTCATATCAGTTATATTATATGTTTGAGTTTTATACTTTAAACTCGTAGCTTATAAACTATACATAATTCCATTTTTTTTACTTGTTTGTCTGTTGCTGCATATGTATTTTTAAGTATAAGATAACAGTGTGTCATACTGTATTATAAAGTCCGTTAGTTTAGAAAGTTACAAAAGTGTATTAACCTTACCGTTTATTTCAAGAAATATATTAAAGTATAGTTAAAGTTATTTATATCTAAGTGTACAATTTACAAAATATGTATAGTTTGTTACAAGTTTTATTATGCAATTATATCTAAATATAGTGTTAGAACATTTGTTTTATATGAGCTTTAGTTATATAAATATATATTAAACCGTTAAAATTTGATGTATTGATTCAAAATTTATTATTATATGTATGTTTGACTTTATTATTTGAGTTTTAGTTTAAAACAATAATTTTGAAATACATATACATATTTAATTTAATATATGTTTGAATTTTAAAATATGATTTTATATAAATAGTTATATATGGTTATACATATAATGTTATTTATACCACTTACCTTCATCAATCCGGTTCTGATTTGTTTTATCGTTTCCTTATCTATCAGCTTGTTTGTTGAATTTGTGCCAATCTAGCTTTGCTTTGGAATTTCATACTTGGATTCATAACTCATTCTATTGTCAAATGTCTCTAGCCTCGAAAGGTGAGCAATCACTCACGATCAATATTCTTATATTCACTAAATTTGATTTCAATTGATATGACAATTGAAATATGCTGCTGTTAGTTGTTCTATTGTTATATATATGCCATTAAATGCTATCTATTCACCTGTGACATCTGACACCATCATCTGTTATTTATATTGATGATATATGTCTGTTGTGTTATTATCGTATCTGTTATCACTCCGCAAGTTCCCTGTTAGTATAAAATTCACTATGGATTGAAATGATACATACCTGAACGGACTTTAGAATAAGAGAAAATCGTTATGGGTTGAAATGATAAACTTAAGCGATTTTCATTTGAATTGAATTTAGGATTGCGGGTTGAAATGATATATACCCGTATATAGTTTAAATTGCGGATTGAAATGATAAATATCCGTATCACTTGACCATAGGATAGAAAATTATATACAGACACCGTTGGTCTATATATAAATATTTTGGAAATGATTTCTATGGTTTTGGGGAGATATATATAGTTTTATTTGATATTGAAATTATTTATAAATAAGTTTTAAATTAAAGTGGATTTAAAATTTATTTGGAATTGTATTTAGTTGAGAATTATCTTTAATTAAAACGATTTGAAATGGATTTACTTAGAGATTTAAAGGTATGGCTCTATAATTTGGTTTTGGTTTAAGATGATTTAAAAATATTTCAAGGTTAGATAAATTGAATAAGATATTTAGTGATTTAAAGTTTGGGGTTTATTTAAATGATATCGTATTTTATTTCAAAGCAAAAATTTATATTAAAGTGAATTTGACATATTTATGAGGTTTTTGAAATTTGTTTTGAAATGTTGAACATTTAAAGCTTTGAAATATATGGAAATTGAAATGGTTTATTTGAGGTTCAAGTCTGTGTTTGAAATCTATATAAATTGAAATGGTTTATTGAGAAACTGATTTGAATTGAAATTGAGGAATTGAAATTTGACTAAATGTGAATTTGGAATTCGAGTGATTTGGGATCGATTTATGAAATTTTGAATAGAATTTTGAAATGTGATTTGGAATGGTGTTTAAAATAATAAATGAATGTTATATTTGAATTTTAAAAGGTATTTAAATTTGAATATTTGAATTTGAATTCAAATAATGAATTGACAGTGAGGTATTGAAAGGATATGATATTTTGAAATGGTTTGGAAATGATTTGATCTTTATTTTGATAAAGAATGTGAATTTAGAATGATAATTGATTTTTGATCTATTTGATAAATGAAAAGTTTATATTGGTATGAAAGATATTTAATTTACTTGAAATTTGAATTTATTTAAATGATATTGGTATGAAAGATAATTGATTTAAATAATTTACTTGAAATTTCAAAAGTTTCTCAATAAACTATTCAATCTTAAGTAAATATTTCAAACTAAATATTAATAAATTGAATTAATAGATATATGAAATTATAAAATTTAGTTTTGAAATGTGGGATATTAAAGTTTTGAAATATACTAAAGATTGAATAGTTTATTTTGTGAATCAAATTGTATTTGAAATTTATAAGATTTGAAATGGTTTTGAATTGAAATTGACAGATTTAATTGAATTAAAGTGGAGAGTTGAAAATTTGGGTTGATTTGAAAATTTGTAAAATATAAAGAATTAAAGGAAAGTGCCATGATTTCAAATGTATGATTTCGAAATGTTACGATTTCAAAGTGTAATGATCTCAAGTATTTTGGTTTCGAAAGAGTTGTAACTTTGGAAGTATTATGATTTTTGAAAGATGAATATATGTTTGAAATGGAAATGATATCACATTGATTTGACTATGGCTTTGATATAAAAATGGTTTTGGTTTTGAAGTATAAACTATTTTGATAGGAATATAGTTTTAAATGAAATGATTTGATTTTGAAATATAAACTATTTTGAAATGACCACGGCGTTATTATAACGATTGGTTGGCAAAGAGATCGGGATCGGATATGGGCATACTTTCTGTCGATACCCAAAAGCACTTTGACAACCGTATAGCGGTGGAGATTCCAGAATGAAATAAGATGGCGGCGACGTCCTTGTGGTATATTACGTGGACCCGAGTCCCGTGAGTTGGCTTAAGGTGGCTAAAACAGGAGTGATCTCGGGCCAAAAGGGGTAGCTCCTCTGGTCGGACACATTTCTTCGATACTATACTCTTACTTGTGGTTGATTTGATGGCCGTCCTCCGATTTTGATTGGGAGTGTGTTCCGAGGTGGGCGTAGTGGATTCTATGTTACCACCAGCCCATGTGCGTAATTGGTATATCTACCCTGGCATTGCCTTGTGTGCCGTGTCATCTACCATAGCGACCCTTACTACGAGTTTGTTTTTCTCCGGGGCCCATGGAGTCTTTAGGGTAGTCTCCCGATCTGGAGATATGCTGATACTGGATGGACTACTGGGACTATTACGTGTTAAAAGGAATATTGGGTCACGCCTTAATGCTATTTTAAAGTAAGTTTATTTTACTATAGACATTATAATAATAGCGAAATATTACTACATAGTATATAGTTTAACGGATCCTTAGTGGATGGTTATCCCAACATCCTTTGAGTTACTTGTATTCCTGTTGTTATTTCACTTGAGTTGGATTTATTGATATAAGAATGTTAATCCTGACTCGAGTGTTTTGTGTTTTGCTTTACGCTCGGGTCAGAATGAGTAATTCGGCATTCAAGACTCACCTTTGGAGTTGGAGCTTTGTTTGAAGATCCAACCATCTAATTTTCTTTTAGTATCCAGTGATTCTAGTGGTGTATTTTGATTTGTACATGATGTAACTTGTTATTCTTCTGTTGTATCTTGTTTAACTCTGATGTATCTTATCTATATATAGTAGCTTCATGAACTACTATCTCTTTACTTCCGCTGCATTAATATTTATTCTATGTCTGTGATTATTTATTACGTACATTCTGAGATTTGCCAAATTTTAGTTGCAATGCGGTATTTTGAGCAATTCAAGTCCAACATGTGCGGATGCGAATGGTTGAAAATATCGGGTTGTTACAAAAAAAGAAATGAAGGACCACATACACATTTTGAAATTCAATTTTTTTCGAAATGTAACCAAATTAATTTCATTCACTGAAATAGTACTCAATTTGTATGCATATAAATTTTTATCTATGCACAATTAATAAAATTATATTTACCTTAAAAATGAAAACGCTCAATCCTTTTATTTCCATTAAAGCACCATTTCTGTTTAACACAAAACGTGCATTTCTTTTATTAAATCTATTAATTAAAATCAACGTTTTCTTTCCTTTTAATCGAACTATTTCCATTACATTAATTGCAGCTAATAACTAAGTTAAATTTCAAAATAGGTAAACCAAAATGGATGAGAAATAGGACAATTGTTTCCTTAAGTCTTTTAAACGTTTATAAATTTGTTGTTTTACACCACAGTAATAAATAACTTACTTAAATTATATTCCTATTCTTGTAATCAATCTATATGCTAAAACAGCGTTCAAATAAATATATATTTCTTTTTTTAATCAAATCATTCTATTCTTTACTCTAATGAAATTAAATCTACATTCACAAATGAAACATTAATTTTATTTGATATAAACGTTCTTCTTTTCATTAAATCAAACTTTTCTTATATTTTCATAAAACATAAGCTACACTTAGTTACACTTATAAACTTATAATTTAATGTTCTCTCTCTTATTAATCGAATTTATTCAATTACATTAATTTCAATTGATTACAAAGGTGAATATCAAAATGGACTAAATAAATGTAATGAGAAATAGAAAAATTATTTCCTATCAAACCGTGATTTAAACATATTTATGCACTATTGGATACAAACATGTATTATACATTTCTTACCAAATAATAGTTTATCATCTTTGAAATCAATCTTTTGGCTACCAAACATTTTAAATAAATATACATATGATTCTTTTTTAATAAAGAAACATTCATTATTCCTTATTAACATTTATTATTCCAATCAATTGGAAATTTACATTC
This sequence comes from Allium cepa, assembly GCA_030765085.1. Classification (NCBI taxonomy): domain Eukaryota; kingdom Viridiplantae; phylum Streptophyta; class Magnoliopsida; order Asparagales; family Amaryllidaceae; genus Allium; species Allium cepa. The sequence continues at coordinate 176,319,862 of CM060932.1, forward strand.
AGACAATTCTTAATATCATTCAAACCAATATTATTAAAATACACACTAACATTTGTTATATAATCTAATTTGTATCAATAAAATCTTAATTTTTTTATTCCTAACAATTTTATTTAAAAATCTTATTTAGTTTAATACTTTTAAATGTTTAAAAATGCCAGTCGTTACATTTAGTCCTTTTGGTTGAATTCTGGGATATTCTGACTCCACAAGTTGTACCGTCTCCTTATGGATCCTACTGGGCTAAAAACCCGGAAGACACATACCTTAGCAGTTTTAATTGTACTTGAATATTCTTATCTCATGAGATGCAAGTAGCACAGCTATTTTTTAATTTATAATTTCACCCTAGACATTATCTATTGTATCAATTATTAAATGGTTGTCCTTTTGAGGGGATAACTTTATGGTATTTTGTGAGATCTGAAAAATGCTATTGTATGCTATATACATATTTCTTGAGTTTCTCACACCAGACTTAGGTCTGACACATGGTTTTGGTTTTCCTTAAATTCCATGTGTGCTCTTTTGGGCAATCTGAGAAAGGAAGGTTTTAGTTGGATGTTCATTGAAGCTCAAGGAGACGAGCTAGTTTCACCCACTTATTATTCTTATTTTCGCTGCATACTATTATGTATGTATCAGCATTTGTGAGAACTGGTTGTTATAACTATCCAAGCCGATGATAATATTTAGAATTGTAACTCTGAAATGTTGTGTAGCATTTAGTGATAGTTTTGTACCGTCTTTTGATATTATACATTATCATTTTGCTGTGAGATTTTGATATTATGTTCTTTTTCCTTATTCTATTTTCTTTTTCTTCTTACTTTACCCTAACAATCTATCTTTCCAACATTTGTGTTAGAACCGCCAATTTATGTTTCAATGATAACAACTATACAATCATATACATATATAGACCTTATCAAGATTGCAAGCATATACTACAAGTAGACACAATGATCGAAGATATTGAGACTCAAAAGAAACGAAGATTCATTGACCATACTAAGGTCATTTTACTGTAAAAGAGTCCTAGATAAAATATTATTATGGTCATTTTGTGTATATATGCATACAAGATCGCACACAATTTTATATACATCAAAATCTAGTGGAAAATTGATTTTTCACCTCATAGACGTCTGAGTATACTCATAGACGTCTGTGATAGGTCTCGGTTTAAAATTAAAACTAGTCACAAATGTCTATCATCATACCATAGACGTCTGTCATAGAAAATACCGTCATATTTGAAAAGATATTTCTTTTTGAAACTAAAGGAAATCAACTTTCATGAAAAGTTGCTGCCATTAAAACAAAAATATTTCTTCGAAGAGTAACAACTCTTCATCTACACCTCTCTAATTCTATAAATGGCTACTTGATTGAGAAATATAAACAACTTACTTGAATTCTATTCTTTACTCTCCTGATTTCAAAGCGCTTTTTGCGTATACATTGATTATATACTCTCAAACCATTATAACCTTGGTTATATCACTTCCAAAACTCAAAGCAATCATATTCGTATACTCAAAGGAGATCATAGGAAGATTTGTACTATAAGTCAAAAACCGTGTTATCATAACACAATATTGTCAAGGACACTTCTGAATTAATTCTATTCCTCCGGGCGAAGCGAGGGTAGTTTGGTTAAAGAAAATACCGAAGGGGAGCTTCGGGACTGGACGTAGAATGGAAGGTCGGAACCAGTATAAAATCTCTGGTTTGCACATTTTTTGTATTTTACTATTTATTGTCTACTATTGCATTGATCTATGTACTTGCATGTTATACACAAGTTAGATAGCATATGATCCACTAAACTTTCAATTTGTACTAGAGCCTAGGATTCTAGATATCGTAGCAACATCCTAGAATAAATGGCCATAAAGAGATATAGCAAAGACAATAGAAAGAAGAGGACTAATAAAGAAGAATCAAAGGAGCAAACAAGCAAATGCTTTATGCTTAAACTCAGATCACAATCAGTAAGCTTAGATTCATTATATAAAGATCTTTTGTTTGCATATAATGAATTATTAAAAGATTGTAAAACTTTGAATAAAGTTAATAGAATTGCAAGAGAAAAGTTAAAAAAATATGAGCAAGAAATTTCCAATTTAAAAGAGGAAAACAAATTTTTGGTAAAACAAACTAAATCATTTGAAAATACGGTAGAAGAACTTGTTTTACAAAAAGATTTCCTATAGAAAGAAAGTGTTGCAATTAGAAGCTAAAAATAATGATCTTTTAAAGGAAATCGATATTTTGCAAAATAAAAATATATTTTTGGAAAATTCTTTAAATAATTCTAGCTCTTTAAGTTTGTCTCTTGAAGAGGGGAATAAAGCTTTAATTAAAAAATATTTAGAATTATCTAAATAATGTATGATTTTAAAAGATAATAGCAATATTTTGCAAAAAGAAGTTTATAATTCTAAAGCAAATCTTGAAAGATCGAATAAAAAAAAAGTAAGTTTTAATGAAGGTAAGGTATGTTATCCTCCTATGGTTTAGGCTATAATGAGCTAAAAGTAAATATAGTACTAGATATGCATTCATGTACACTATTGTTGGTACTAGTACTAGTAAATAAGATAGTCCTAAAACCACTTACAGTCATAATAGTACTTTGTTTAGAAACGATAGATAATATTTTTTAAGTACCAAATTAATGGCTAATAGTATTAGAATATGGATTCTAGCTAATGCGATTGATCATGATAAATAACTTTATATTAGCAACTATAATAAAAATGTAATTTGCAATGACAACTGTAATTATAAAGGTTCAACCACACCCAAATGGGTATGGCTTCCCAAGATCTAACCCCTGGACCCTAACATAGAAAGTGTATATTAGAATATAATTTTTTGGGTGTAGCACGTATAAAAGGGAGATATATTCCAAAATTTCTGGTACTTATAGAAATGAAGCCACAAATATAAGGCTCAAATTTTCAACTTGACTATGATATGTGATGGTTAAAATTGTGAATATTCTAGGTGGTATGTTTTTTAAAATCTTAAACGTAATTTTTTAATATTTTCGACACCTATGAATTTATATTAGAGGGTTCTACCCGTATAATCATTCAAACTACTCCTAATGATATCTATTTCAATTTTGATAATGACAAAGTGGGAGAAATCTATGTATATAGATACGGGGAGAAGCATATATATAAGGGGAGATAAAACATAGACAAATATGATAATACTTATATTCTACTGTTGATGTCTGATTATATGGTTGATATTTGAATGTATAGTTGATTTGTGATTGTATAGTCATCATCAAAAAAGGGAAGATTGTTAAAGCCTCTAACTTATGTTTCAATGGTAACAACTATACAATAATATACATATATAAACTTTATCAAGATTGCAGGTATATACTACAAGAAGATACCATGATCGAACATATTGAGACCGAAAAAGAAACGAAGATTCATTGACCATACTATGGTTATTCTACTGTAAGTCCTAGATAAAATATTGTTAGTGTCTCCTTCGGTATATATGCATACATAATCACACACAATTTTATATACATCAAAATCTAGTAGAAAATTGATTTTTCACCTCACAGACGTTTGAGGCATACTCAAAGATGCCTGTGACAAGTCTCGGTTTAAAAATTAAAACAAGTCACAGACGTCTATCATTATACCATAGACGTCTGTCATAGAAAAAACTGTCATATTTGAAAAGACGCTTCTTTTTGAAACTAAAGGAAATCATCTTTCATGAAGAGTTTCTTCCATTAAAACAAAAATATTTCTTTGAAGAATAACAACTCTTCATCAGCATCTCTCTGATTCTATAAATATCATCTTGATTGAGAAATAGAAGCAACTTACTTAACTTGATTCGATCTATTCTTTATTCTCTTAATTTCAAAGCACTCTCTTGCATATACACTGATTATATACTCTCAATCCATTATAAACTTTTGGTTCTATCACTTCCTACAACTCAAAGCTATCATATTCATGTACTCAATGAAGATCATAGGAAGATTTGTACTATAAGTCAAAAACTATGCTATTGGAACATAAGATTGTCAAAGACACTTTTGTATAAAGCCTATTCCTTCAAGTGAAAAGATGGTTGTTTGGGTAAAGAAAATACTAAGGTGAGCTTCGGCACTGGACGTAGGACGGGAGGTCTGAACTAGTATAAAAAATCTGGTTTGCATGTTTTTTATATTTTACTATTTATTGTCAACCATTGCATTGATTTATATAATTGCATATTATACACAAGTTAGACAGTATACAATCCACAAAACTTTCAACTTGGATGTTCGACCTAAGAATACCATGGATGTATTAATGTCGATATTTAGAGGTCGAAAAGGCAGCTCATTACATATAGTATCAGAGCTGAAGGTTAAGGGGAACCTTGGCTTTGGTTGGGTATGACTCACTAAGAGATAGGGTAATGGAATATCCTAGCATGAGTTGAGTGTATTATATATATACGAGAGCGTATTCACGTTTGTTATAAACTTATGCCTTAAAGGTAATTCCAACAATGAAAATTGAAGATCTTATATAAGGTAACTGATAAGTATAAGTTGAAGTGTAGTTTAATTAATATAGAGGTTAATGATGTTCATCCGTTACCCTCATTAATTAATTTAGCCATGCTCGACCAGTTTATGAGCATCACTATCCTTTAGAGAATGATTTTACACGCTAGACTAGTTTATAAACATTATTATCATTTGTGGAATTATTAGCTTAATATTGCTAGGGCAGTTTACGAGAATTGTTATCATATGTTGATTGATTAGTCATGCTCGACCAGTTTATGAGTATTGAATATTGTTTGTTGATTGTTGATTTGTGTTCGACAAGTTTATGAGCGGTTTTATCTTTTTACTGCATAGATTGGGTAGATAGTATTTGTATTTTGTTTTTGCATTGAAACGAACACATTATGAATTGAGTTTCATTTTTGACTATATGGTATTCAATGATAATGTTTGTTTAGAAGTTAACTTTTGTAAAAGTTGAATTAATAGAAGATATTTACTATTATCTAAAGGAAAGATAAGAAATTTTGGAGATAAGTATTTATGAAAAGATTTTATATAAGAAAGTAATTTATATAAGTATGGTTTATAAACGAAAAGAATTTAAACTAATATTATGAAAACTTAAAATCCCGGTATTTCTGAAAATGTGTTTTAAGATTTTGGAAAAGTAACAATAGTATCATTTGATGGTAAATAATTGAGAAATTGTTTTATGAAAGTGAGATCACGATACTTAGTAATCTTATATGAAATATTTGATACCCCTTTGAAAATGATTTTGGTGAAGTCCGAAAAGCATGATTTGGATGTACTGAACATACTTCTATTGCTTAGAAATAATTGTGGTGATAATTGCAGCATAATCGATATTTACTTTCAGGTTTCAAAGTGGAGAATGCTATAAGAGCAGTTTACAACAAACTTGTTTTGGTAAAATATATTTTGGTTTAATCTTGAAATTACGATTTGATATACAAAAAATATGTCTATATTATTATTTCAAATAGTTTAAACTAAATCCAATGTTTAGTTCTTAAGTTTATTCAAATAAATTTGAGATAAAATATAAAATAGTTTAATAAAGGTTTTGAAATAAACTTTCTATATTAAAAAGATTTGTATGAATGCTAAGTGGTTGTAGCATAACCGGAATAATTATGAAACATTTTCATGTTTTCCCTTTTTAGGTAAAGTGCGTTTAATAGATAAGTGAAACTTTGTTAAGTTATTTTATGGATGCATATAGCTTATGCAATAGGACGGTATGGTATGTGCATCATATTATGATAAGTTTTTTAGTAGTTTTAATTTGTTAAAATGAGTTAGGATTTTTGGTGGTTTTGGATTGTCGGAAACTTCCGAATTATTATAGAATTTGTAGCTAAGTGTTTTTGTGAAAATATAGAAGCTCTGTCCTTTTAACTCTTGGATTTAGAAGGTAGTAAGTAAAAACAAGTTTTAAATGCTTAAACACACTTATTAAGTAAAACAAATTTGATGTTTTTTATATACTCTTAGGATGTAGTGGAATATTATACGAGTATGAACTTAAGTTATAAACTGTTTAATAACTTGAAGTTATGCATTTATGAACTGTTTTGTAAATGTTTTTGGTATTTAATGACACACTATTTGGATAAATGAATGTGATAAAAAGTAATTGGTGAAGTTAAGAAATCAATAGGATAAATATGTAAGTTGTACGTAGATCGTTTTGTTTGCATACTGTTCTTAATCCAGTGTTGGAGTACATGATTTCGAGATGATTTATATCAGTCCAAACAAGGACTTTTCACTCGATTCTTGATATGATCTCGAAGTTTTCTATCATAGTATATGAATATGCAGGGATAATGGAGGTTCGAGTCAAGGAACCAGATCGAAGTCTGCACTAGTGAGGTCTAGTGATCTATACTAGTTTAGAAGTGAAATTTATGTGATCAAGCAAGTGATTAGATTTGATATTGCATGCAGATGATCCATGCACATTGTACGGGCTTTAGTATGTATTCATAATATGTTTTATTAACTCGTGGGAGTTTAGGTGATGACTCTTCAATTTGTTATGAGGTAGCATGAATAACCGCCTCAAAAATAACCTGAGGTTGTTGAGTGCAAGATGTGCTTAGTAGATTGTTTATCGTCCTTGTGTGACGAGAAGGATTTTGAACTTGAGCAAATTATGGGCATTGGTTACTACCAATTTTGAATATTGTTAAGTATTGTAATGTGATTGTTTCCTTTCTTTCCCTATGTAGAATTTCAAGGATGAAATGTTTTAAATGGGGTAGAATGTAACGATCCAGAATTTCGAACACTTCATATTAGAATATCAGAATTATTTAAATATTTAAATCTTGGATTAAATATGATTAAAGTAATTTAATAATCTAGTTAACCCCCTTTTAAGTAATAACTAATGATGATAAACTTTTTTTGGAATAATATTTACAATATACATACTTCGAAGAAATATCGATAATGTAATCGAAAGCTGTTATATTGATAAACGACTTTTTGCTCGTCTGAAGCTGTTCAAATTTTTTTTGCATACACTTATTTGACTTGGAAATCATTATTATGAAATAAATATATATTTTACCATTTATGGAAAGAAAATATAATGATGTCACGGGAAGATACTTAAGCATAAAGGTAAAAGGGTAATTTGCTAATGAAATGAGGGGTAAAGTAAAATAAACATGTAGGGCACATGAGGAGCAGTCTTGGCCATGTAAATGAAAGTAAAGGAAGTGCTTTCGAATGGGTATTCACTCATAATTCAATAAATCTTGAAAAATAACAAAAGATAAAAAATGGAGGAAGTGGATTAGCACTAATCCACGTTGTTCTTCACTAATTTTTCTCTAATTAATTCAAATCTCTTTCGAACTCCGCCAATAGCCCTAGGATACCGTAGGAAGCTTAGGTCTAAAGTAATAAGTGAGAAAAAAGAAGAGGATGGTTGTATTCCTCTGGTCGTGAACATGGAAGGTGGAGGAAAGGTGTAACAACCCTGTATTTTATGATTTATTTTAATTGTTTATTTTGATTATTTTATTTGAATTTCTGACTTAAAAACTTTATTATATTTATTAAAATGGATAAATTTTTTATCTTAAATATCAATTTTGATTTTTGTGTGAATTATAATTCCAAACCTGAATAAATAAAATATTTTCCAAAAAAGTGGATTTTGGTCAATTTGGTCAAACTTTGACTTTTAAATTTAAAATTTAAATATTTGTATTTTTGAATTTTATCTTTTATTATGAAAATAAATTAAATTTCAAGAATACTGCTTTTCGTTTCGTTGAAATCCGATTTATATTGTGAAAGTTATGCTTTTTACAATATTGTGTGTAAATTGATTTATTTAATAAAATTGTTTGTTTTAATTTATATAAATAATATTTTCATTTGTCATACCTTATTCTAATTTGTGTATATGTGTTTAACATGTCATGCTATGTATATATTTTATTTTTAAAATCATTTTAAGGTGTTGTAGTTATTTTTCCAAAACTAGTTGTATTTTGTTTTTAATTTTCAATACTAGTTTACATATAATTAACTATTTTCTTATATTTTTCTATTTTTTCTAAAATTTATTTATTCATTTCATTTTCAATTTATTTTGTATTCATTTATTTTATTTACATGGTTTTTATTTTAGTTTATTTGCATAAAAGAAAATAGAAAAATGGTAAACTGAAGAGGCAAAAACTCTTCATTTCTTTTGACTTTTCACATACACATCTCTTCATATTTTGGGCTGTCTTTTCCCAAGCCTATAGCCGTGACTTTCTTTTGTTATTCATGTAAAAACACTTATCATTTCATCAAAATATTCGTCCATTTCAGATCTGAAGAAAACTTTGGTAATGTCCTCTTCTTTTTCCACCTTTTCATCTTCTTTTATTGATTTTCTATTGATTTTTGCCTTAGATCCTTCATGCATTTGCTCGACCATTGCCCTCCATCACCTCCTCCGATCAACTCCACCACCATCCACGGCCACTTCACCCTCCTCCCCTTCTGTCTTGACTAGGTCGTGACATGCCTAAGAGGATTTCACCACAAAACTCCTTAAACTCTTCTACTATTGCCTAGCTGACCTACATGTGCACCACCCCTTCATTTTCCACCTTGTTCACCTCCTTAGCCGCCACCTCTGGCCATAGCTCCAGACATCATCTGAACACCCCCTTGCATGGCCGAGCCCACATCACCTCAGACCGACCCAAAGTTTGCACCAATATCCACTTATTTGCCTTAAACCCTTTGTATTCCCCACCTTGTAACTTTTACCACTTTACACTTTATTAGCCAAGCCTAGTTGAACCTATACCCGACCCAATGCACCACTTTGGCCAAGCACACTAGACCCCTAGGCCGAGCATATGATGGTTGAGGAAATGGTCAAAAACCATGTTGTGTTTTGTTTCTTATGTTTTTAATTGTTTCAATATGTATTCTATGTCGGAATCATAACTGTATTTGGGTTGAAATAATATTTATATTGTCTTGTTTATGTGTTGTTCACAAGATTAAAACTAGGCTCTCCACTCCACTCAAGTCAAAAGTCGTGTTATCGTCTTTCTGGAATATGTTTATGTGCTTTGTCTTGCTATCTCCAGCTTGAAACAGGTAAGTAATCACACTTGACATATTTACTTATACAAACCGTGAAGTGACAACAAGTGAAATTGTAAAACTGCTATATCATGTTATTCCTACCTATTATATGATTTATACGATGTTCACCCTGTCAATAAATGTGTCATATCATCTGTTACTGCCATATGTTGCTATGCTGTTATTTATATCTGTTTATCACACTGCAAGTTCCCTGTAGAATAGAATCACTATGGGTTGAAATGATACATACCCGAACGGACCGTAGAATAGGGAAAAATCGTTATAGGCTGAAATAATAGGCCTAAGTGATTTTCAATTATTTTAATTGACTTGGGATTGCGGGTTTGAAATGATAGAACCCAGATTTTTCTCTGTAAATTACGGATTGAAATGGTATGTTATCCGTATCATTTGACCTAGGTTTGAAATATTATACGGACCCATGGTTTATACATATATTTTCTAGAATTTTTAAAGTATTTTAAAAATGTTAATTTATGATAATTTAATTTAGATTTGAATTTAAATGATTTTGTAAAGTGGTAATGATTTTTGTACAAGTTAAAATGTGAAATAAATAAATAGTTAAGTTGAAATTTGAAATATAACTTAAATTTGGAATTTGAGAATTTTGTTTAAAAGTGAATTTTAGATTAAGTAAATTAAATGGGAAAAAGTTATATTTTGAAATGGTAATTTAAATTTAAGCGTTAAGTTAATATTTCAAAAATATAAAGAATAAAAAAATTTAATGCTTGAATTTAATGAGTGAATATTTATTAAAATTTGATTTTATGTATAAGAATTTCGCTTTATAAAAATCAGAAATTAAAGGGTGCTTAAATGATTGTTTTTAAAGTGAAAAATATTAAATTTTTAAGTTAAAATGATTTAAATTAATTTGTTTATGAAATTGTATTGAAAGTTCGGAATTTAATTAACAGCATTTCAGGAAATGCTATCATTTCTAAAGTAAATGATATTACAGCATTTCTAAGTGTTGTAATTGATACAAATGAACTAAAAGGCAAAAATGAACTAAAGGCTATCACAGCACTTTGTAAGTGCTGTAGTTGGAGAATTGAACTAAAGCTTTTATCTGAAACCTGAACTATTACAGCATTTTTGTAATTGCTGTCTTTGTTAAATTGAATTATTTTCAAATGTTACTTTCCCTAACATTTTCTAAATGCCGCGAAAGTTGAAATTTCACCGTCTTATTAAATTTAAGTGAATAAATGAATTTCGAAAAGACTAAATTTTTAGAATTGAATATTTGATTTTTTTTTAAAGTATAATAACTTTATTTTAATTGCTTTAAATGGAAAATTTGATTTAAACACAAACCATTTCGAAATGTGATTTGGAATGTTATTTAAATTAAATAAAAATGAATGAGGTTTTGGAAGAATATGATATTTTGATATTTAAAATGGATTTGAAATGATATTTGATTTTGAAATGATATTTGATTTTTGAATTATAAAATACCATTTTGGAATTTTAACCACGGGTACACTTCTGTGTTTGCCTTGTGATTTTTGGATGTACACCTTCAATCTGAGAGTGTGACTGGAGGCAAGCGATTGCTGTAGTTCTATGCTACCCTAGCCATATTAGCACTGTTATTCACATAGTTTATTTTAATTTAGGCATTTCTATGATAGCGTTCATTACCGTTATATAGATGGTTTAAATGATCCTTAGAGGATGGGCAATCCCAAGCATCCTTTAAGTTTTGTGCATAGCTACTACAGTTCACTTGAGTTGGTTTACATTATATAAGTATGTATGTCCTGACTCGAGTATTTTATGTTTTACTTTACACTCGGGTCAACCTGAGTATTCACAGCTTTGGATTTCTCTTTCTGGAGCTAGGAATTGCTGGAGATTCTGCCTATTTATTTATCTATCTATTTCAGTTTCGGTGTTCTATTTTAGCTCTTGTATTAGTAGACTTCTATGTATTTGGGATTTCTATTGTATTTGTTTTCAGACTGATATTATGTATTTTATTTTGAGACTTTGTTATAGTAGCTTCATGAAATACTATGGTATTTTATTTCCACTGCGAGTTATTCTTATATTTCCGTGTCTGTGATTCTGTGGTTGGTTTCATTTGCTATAAATTTTATTACAAAACGATATTTTGAGCAATTCAAGTCCGACATGTGCGGTTGCGAATGGCTGAAAATATCGGGTTGTTACAGTTGGTATCAAAGCTTTAGTTTTTAGGCAAACCACAGCATGTAGAGCAAAAATTCGTTAGAGATAGGGTAGAAACACCATAAAATGAGTGAAATCAATCTCAGAATCATTTGTTTGTGAGAGAACATATTTTCGAAGTATAAAATGATTTCCAAATTATTTTAAAGGATTTTCAGAGATTATATTGGTATAATTTTTTTTTCTTATTTTGAAATCAAAATTTTCTAAACTTCATCCCTTCTGTATCCACCTTTTTAGTAATTTCTTGGTTAGGATTCTTATCGGTTAGGATTCCTTGAACTTTGGAATGCTCCCACTTGTTCTGAAATCCAGTCTTATCTTCCCTATTTTCATCCTTTTGATTTTGGGGCATTCCATAACTCCACTTTGAATGACCTCTATAAAGATCGGTGATTCCGCAAATCTTTGAAGATTTGTAAAGGGGTGAAACTCCCTTACAATTGGCATTGATTCACCGGAGATTTCTGTATCTTCGATTTACGATGCTATCTACCTTCTACTATACGTAGATTCTATCTCTGGCATTCGAATGTTGATTTGCCTTATATTTCCGCATTGATTATATTCCTGAAGTCATGGTTGACCCGGTTATAGTCGCCCGCGACTTATATAGGCTTATCCATCTTCTATTTGGTAATTAAATTATCTCATCTTCGTTCGAGCTTATCTTCGAACCAGAATTCTATTTGATTAGAGTTCCTCTAAATTTGAAACTCTGTTTGTTTAAAATCCATCCTTGAATCATCCCTTGTAAATTTGTGTTTGGTTGTATTTTGAAATTGTGCATACATCGAAATTATTATTTTGATAACAATGATCACATTTTATTTATAAAAGTAAAACATTTTCGATAAGGATTTTATATCTTTTAAAAATGAAAATATGAATCTTTGAAAGGATTTGAAATTTTGAAAAATTCATAAGAAATTTGATTTGTATAAAATGATTTATAACTGAAGGGTTTTGAATTTGAATTTCGAGGAATCGAACTCCGGTGTTTTGAAATCAGTTTGAAGATTTTGGAAAATATATAATAATAATATGATATATATATATATATAATAATATGATTTAAAGTTATTTTCCGAATAAGAAATGTTTTAAATGTATTCGAATGAATTCCAATGATTTCGAAGAGACTTCAAAGAAGTTTCAAGAAAATAGAAGTCCAGAATTCACTTGTGTCACTGGAAAATAATTTCGGTGATGAATGCACGCATCATCGACATTAATTTTCGAGTTTCAGAGTGGGGAGAGGCCACTTTAGTGGATTTGCTATGCGAGCGATTATGTTAAACCAAATTTTGATTTCAGATTTCGAAGGATGATTTGATTTTCAAAAGATATATGTGTGTATATACATATATATATTTGAAATGATATAAAGTAAGTTGGCGTTCCATCGTCGAGTTTCAGATTTGTTTTGGTATAACCTTATCTATTAGAATTGTTTTATTGATTTGTTGTTGATCTCCAACTCTTGGATTGGAAAATTTGGTTTCTTCGACTATTTTGAAAGTTCGAGCACTTCCAAGTCAAGGTTAATTTAATTTATTTTTGTATGTAAGTTTGATAAAGTATATAAGTTTAGTTTTGTATGTTGTAATATAATTTAAATAAGTTTGAAACTATTTTGTTAAGTTAATGAATAAAACTATTTTGAATATACCAATATGAAATTTAGTTTAAATGTTTTAACTTAGTAACATCTTTTATAAAACTATATATATAATAATAATAAATAAAAAGGATTTAAAGGAAGGGTTATAGAATTGGCAATCATTTTGGAGACAAGTGATTCATGAGGAAAAGATTTGGTTTCAAAAATAGATTGAAATTTAAATCCTGTATTTACATGATGACTTTAGAAACGGATTTGTTTGACCTAAATTTTGTCGATTTGGAAACTAGGATTATTTTCTAAACCTATTGTTTTGAGAAACTTTGAAACTGAATATATGTAATTTCAAAGAAATGATTTGGTATGACTTTGAAACTGAAACGTTATTGAAACGAATTGAAAGTGAGAACCTTATTTTACTAAATACTTGATTTGGGAGTTATCGAACTTATATAAAATTGATTTTTATAAGTATGAAGTTGATTTGAAACTATCCTTTTGGAAAGGTACTCAATTTGGAAAGAGAAATCTTATATAATCGAAGTGTATATAAGTGTGATTTGATATACTATTGATTTTGGAAAGTATTCAATTTGAAAATGAAATCTTATACATAATGGACTTTATATAAATATGATATTTGAAAGTGATTTGAAAGGTACTATATAATACATATTTTTGAAGTAAAGATATGGAAAGTGCCTTCTGCTTAATATCCACTTTGTGGCCACATTGTGGATTCATTCTATCGATATTATTCTCTCTGATTTTGGATTTTTCGGATATGATACTCGAGTGTCCATCGAATTCCATGGCGATCTCCATGGTCTTATGAGCGTGACTGCATAGCGCGACTGCATAGCGTACGCCTGGCTAAGATGGCTTGAAGGTACGGATGCTTCCTGGGGGATCCAGGCGTAAACCTTATGTATCTGCGATCTATGAAGGTCATATTTAGTAGCGAAATCCGCTGGCTGAGATAGCTTAAGGGTACGGATGTTTCCTGGAGGATCCAGAAGTATCCATTGTGTATCTGCGGTCTACTAGTCATCATGGCATAATTTGCAGGTTGATCCAGACGTAACCATTGTGTATCGGTCTACTAGTCATCATGGCATAATTCGCAGGATGAGATAGCTTACAGGTACGGATGTTTCCTAGGGGATTCAGGCGTAACCATTGTGTATATGCGATCCATAGTTAGACAATATTTTGGTTTGGTTGTTTTGTTTGGATTGTACTTTCCACATCTATTTTTAAAATATTTCCAGTATTTTCACTAGGTGTTGAAAAAAGTCTACTAAGTATCTGAAGAGTTCTAGCTTTGCGTCTGATCAACGCATGGCCAAAGTCTGCAGGAACGGAAGTAAACTTCTTAAGACATCGAGTTATAAAGGTATTTTGATAAAATATTATATAAAGGATATTTTGATCATTTATTTTACGTTTCTAAATAATTTAAAATGTTTTAAATATTGTTTATTTCGAACTAACAAATTTGAATCAAATGACTATTCATCATATTATAAAATGTTTAAAATGTTAAATATAAAATTTTTGTTTTAAAAATTGAAATATACATGGTTTTAAAATAATGGTTCATCCTTGTCTTTCAACCTATTTTTCCTTCTAGCTATTCCTATTCTCATACCTTCTTCTTCTTCGAGGGTTCTTTCCGCATTGTGGAAAGAGTTGGTTCTTTCGCTTATCGTTTGGATTTGCCCGAGAAGCTTCCAGGAGTGCATGATGCATTCCACGTCTCACATCTTCGCTGGTATCTTCATGACCCATCTCTTTTTGTTCAGCCTTCTGCTCTTGATAGTTTGGATATTGAGCCTAATATGACTGTCGAGAGGAAGCCACTTCGTATTGTCGATAGAGGTACAAAGCAGCTAAGAAGGAAATCTGCTAGTTTGGTCAAAGTACAGTGGAGTACTAATGATCGAGATTGTACCTAGGAGATGGAGGAGACCATTCATTCTTCGAATCTGGAATTGTTTTTTTTCTTCAGGTACTACTTTCTTTTTCTATCTTGCTTTTCCTTATTTTCCTTGCTCATTACTTTTCAGGGACGAAAAGTTCTGTGTGGGGGAGAGTGTAACAACCCTGTATTTTGTGATTTATTTTGATTATTTTATTTGAATTTATGATTTAAAAACTTTATTACAGTTATTAAAATGGATAAATTTTGTTATTTTAAATATAAATTTTTATTTTTATGTGAATTATAATTTCAAACCTGAATAAATGGAACATTTTCCAAAAAAGTGGATTTTGGTCAATTTGGACAAACTTTGACTTTTAAATTTAAAATTTAAATATTTGTATTTTTGAATTTTATCTTTTATTATGAAAATAAATTAAATTTCAAGAATACTTCTTTTCATTTCATTGAAATCCGATTTATATTGTGAAAGTTATGCATTTTACAATATTGTGTGTAAATTGATTTATTTAATAAAATTGTTTGTTTTAATTTATATAAATAATATTTTTATTTGTCATATCTTATTCTAATTTGTGTATATGTGTGTAACATGTCATGCTATGTATATATTTTATTTTTAAAAACATTTTTAAGGTGTTGTAGTTATTTTTCCAAAACTAGTTTTATTTTGTTTTTAATTTTCAATACTAGTTTACATATAATTAACTATTTTCTTATATTTTTCTATTTTTTCTAAAATTTATTTATTAATTTCATTTTCACTTTATTTGGTATTCATTTTATTTTATTTACATGGTTTTTATTTTAGTTTATTTGCATAAAAGAAAATAGAAAAATGGTAAATTGAAGAGGCAAAAACTCTTCATTTCTTTACTTTTCACCTACACATCTCTTCATATTTTGGGCTGTCCTTTCCCAAGCCTATAGCCATGACTTTCTTTTCTTGTTCACGTAAAAACACTTCTCATTTCATCAAAATATTTGACCATTTCAGATCTGAAGAAATTTTTTGTAATGTCCTCTTCGTTTTCCACCTTTTCATCTTCTTTTAATGATTTTCCTATTGATTTTTCGCCTTAGATCCTTCATGCATTTGCTCAGCCATTGCCCTCCATCACCTCCTCCGACCAAGTCCACCACTATCCACGGCCACTTCACCCTCCTCCTCCTCTTTCTTGACCAGGCCGTGACATGCCTAAGAGGATTGCGCCACAAAACTCCTCAAACTCTTCAACTATTGCCTAGCCGACCTACATGTGCACCACCCCTTCATTTTACACGTTGTTCACCTCCTTAGCCTCCACCACCTGCTCCTCCACCACCTCTGGCCATAGATCCAGACATCACTTGACCACCCATTTGCATGGCCGAGCCCACATCACCTTAGGCCGACCCCAAAGTTTGCACCAATATCCACTTATTTGCCTTAAACCGTTTGTATTCCCCACCTTGTAACTTCCACCACTTCACACTTTATTAGCCGAGCCTATTTGAACCTATACCCAACCCAATGCACCACTTTGGCCGAGCACACAAGACCCTTAGGCCGGCATATGATGGTTGAGGCAATGGTCAAAAACCGTGTTGTGTTTTGTTGTTTATATTTTTAAATGTTTCAATTTGTATTCTATGTTGGAATCATAAGTATATTTGGGTTGAAATAATATTTATATTGTATTGTTTATGTGTTGTTCACAAGATTAAAACTAGGCTCTCCACTCCACTCAAGTCAAAAGTCTTGTTATCGTGCTTTCTGGAATTCGTTTGTGTGCTTTGTCTTGCTATCTCCAGCTTGAAACAGGTGAGTAATCACGCTTGACATTTTTACTTATATAAACTATGAAGTGACACCAAGTGAAATTGTAAAACTGCGATATCATGTTATACCTGCCTGTTATATGATTTATATGATGTTCACCCTGTTAATAAACCTGTCATATCATCTGTTACTGCCATATGTTGCTATGCTATTATTTATATCTGTTTATCACACTGGAAGTTCCCTGTAGAATAGAATCACTATAGGTTGAAATGATACATACCCGAACGGACTTTAAAATAGGAAAAAATCGTTATGGGCTGAAATGATAGGCCTGAGCAGTTTTTAATTATTTTAATTGACTTGGGAATACAGGTTTGAAATGATAGAACCTGGATTTTTCTTTGTAAATTACGGATTGAAATGGTATATTATCCGTATCATTTGACCTAGGTTTGAAATATTATACAGACCCGTGGTTTATATATATATTTTCTGGAATTTTTAAAGTATTTTAAAAATGTTAATTTATGATAATATAATTTTGATTTGAATTTAAATGATTTTTATAAAGTGTTAATTATTTTTGAACAAGTTTAAATATGAAATAAATAAATGGTTAAGTTGAATTTGAAATATAACTTAAATTTGGAATTTGAGAATTTTGTTTAAAAGTGGATTTTAGATTAAGTAAATTAAATGAGAAAAAGTTATATTTTGGAATGATAATTTAAATTTAAGTGTCAAGTTAATATTTTAAAATATAAAGAATAAAAAATTTAATGCTTTAATTTAATGAGTGAATATTTATTAAAATTTGATTTTATGTATAAGAATTTCACTTTATAAAAATCATAAATTAAAGGGTATTTAAATGATTATTTTTAAAGTGAAAAATATTAAATTTTATAAGTTTAAATTTTAATTGTTTATGAAATTGTTTTGAAAGTTTGGAATTTAATTAACAGAATTTCAGAAATGCTATCATTTCTAAAGTAAAGGATATTACAGCATTTCTAAGTACTGTAATTGATACAAATGAACTAAAAGGAAAAAAATGAACTAAGGGCTATTACAACGCTTTATAAGTGCTGTAGTTGCATAATTGAACTAAAGCTTTTATTTGAAACCTGCACTATTACAGCATTTCTGTAAATGATGTCTTTGCTAAATTGAATTGTTTTCAAATGTAACTTTCCGTAACATTTTCTAAATGCCGCGAATGCTGAAATTTCACTGTTTTAATAAATTTAAGTAAATAAATGAATTCTGAAAAGATTAAATTTTTGGAAATTGAATATTTGATTTTTTTTAAAGTATAATAACTTTATTTTAATTGGTTTAAATGGAATATTTGATTTGAAATATAAACCATTTTGAAATGTAATTTGGAAAGATATTTCAATTAAATAAAAATTAATGAGGTTTTGAAAGGATATGATATTTTGATATTTAAAATGGATTTGAAATGATATTGAATTTTGAAATGATATTTGATTTTCGAAATATAAAATACCATTTTGGAATTTTAACCACGGGTACACTTCTTTGTATGCCTTGTGATTTTTGGATGTACACCTTCAATTTGAGAGTGTGACTAGAGGTAAGCGATTGCTGCATCTCTACGCGACCTTAGCCGCATCAGCACTGTTATTCACACAGTTTACTTTAATTTGGGCATTTCTATGATAGAGTTCATTACCGTTATATAGATGGTTTAACTGATCCCAAACATCCTTTAAGTTATTGTGCATTACTACTACTGTAGCGACCCGACTTTTTATCACCAGAAAATCGCATCACTAATTAAGAAAGAAAGAGATAGAAGAAGAAAAGAAAGAGAATAAAGAACAACAACACATCAGAATCTCACAGCGGAACGATTTAAATATAATATAGAACATATACATAGTATCATATACATCAGAGTACACAACTATACTTCCCAATTCAGACAGTTATAACATTTCTGTCTAATATACAATACAAGAACAACTATACAGAATAACACACAGCGGAAACACTATCTATATATCTACACGCTGAAGCCTCCTGCTCCAAAGCTCCTCCAGAATTCGTCAAAGATAACCTGAATCACTTGATTACTCACACAGAATATGAGTACCCAAGAGTTTAATAAACCAGAAAATAAACACTAGGGTCGGACAGGGATCTGGTGTGAGTAAACGGTTTAAAATTGCTTAACTTTAGAAAATCCTTTGAAAGAAAATGTATCACGTAAGACTTCCCACACATAAACATGGAAAAGTTTTTATCCTACGCTAACCAAAACATTTGATAGGAAAGCCAGTGATATTATAATAGTGTATAGGGTTTTCAAGTAAATATGAAATAGCCGAAATTGTTACATGATTAAATTCCAGCTACTAGCCACAAAAGTGGGTAATACAAACAAAACCGTAGGGTCTCGTAGGAAGAATGGGTTTCCAACAATGGCAGGACTACTGGAGTACCGCCCGTCACAGTACGTGGCCTAGATCACCATACCGAGAAGCCACCCTAACTCCCCTGCAACACAAAGTCGGGACTATTCCTTACTGAACAGTCCCGAAGAAGACCACCCCGCAGTTGGCGGCAGACCAACTGCCCACAAAGCCGAAATAAAAAGGGACATCTAGACAGGGATGAATCTCGCCCTCCAGTGGGAGCTACCACGAAGCCTTGCTGCACCTCCCCTGTTTTAGCTATTCCCGGTTGATGAGGCTTGAGGCTGCGATTACCTTTATAGAAAACATCTATCTTAGAATGCTCATCGTCCACCTGACGATGTTCTGAAAGCATTCAATCCATACAAGTCCTTCCGGGTTCGAACGAAACCGAAGGCACTATCTTGTTGCACTCATTTTGGAATCACCCTCAGAGTCAACGACCATAACCCGTGCACTCTGAATCACCATCTCGAGCCTATAAGTACTATTCCGTCAACTCATTACGGAATCACCCGCAGAGTTATATTGACGTATAGTTCTTACACCTCGAGTCTTCACTTGCTCCACTTGGATTCACGACCTAACGTTTATTTTGAACCGGTGTGGTTTTCGGATATCCAAATATGGAAACCCGATCCTGGTCTCACCGAAACCGAACGCCATTTTAATGTCCAAGTTGTACTTAAGGATTTAAACAGTAGATATTCAGAAATATCACTTAACATAAATGGATGATTCACAACACACAGATAGATAATCCACTATTATCACATTCATCCACACATATCACAAAACAACATATATATATATATATATATATATATATATATATCACATCTCGGATATATCACATTCATATCATCACATATCAACCAATGATATCCAATATCATCTAATATCATTAACTCATCCAATGATCCTTATCAACCAATCATTTATCATCCCTATACAAGGTTGATCCAACTTAATTAATTTAATCCATTCTTAATTAAATTAATTCTTACTTAAACACTTGGATTATCATCAATCCATCTTACCATTCATTAATTATTTACAAATTAATTAATAAATATTACTTACTCCTCCATTTTAAATTAATCTCCCTCGATTAATTATCTCTTAATTACTTTAAGTAATTTATTCCTTAATTACAATATTAATTAATCATTTTGATTAACTACTTCTTAATTATCCAAGTAATTATCTTCTTAATTACTCTTTAAAATTAATTATACCTGATTAATTATCCTTTAAATTATTCTGATAATTATTCCTTAATTATCCTTTAATTAATCGCACCTGATTAATCACTTTTAATTAATCACACTTGATTAATTACCTTTAACTAAACATACTTGATTAATTTGCTTTTGATTAATCACATTTAATTAATTACTTTTAATTAATCATCTTTGATTAATTACTTTTTAATTATTAATTAACAATTAATTAATTATTTCCATAAATTAATGATTACTTCATTAATTAAATTCCTCTTTAATTAATCACTTTAACAAGTAATTAATCATTTAATTAATTACTCTTAATCCTTTATTAATTAACCATTAATCAAATAATTTAAACCTTTAATTAATTTTATTAATTAATCCTTTAATTAATAACTCAAGTGATTAATCCTTAATCATAGTCACTAAATTACTTTTATAAAGTAATTATCTTTTACTTAATTACCTTCAGTAATCAATCACTTAATTACTTCATCAAGTAATTATACTTAATTAACTCCAAAGTGATTATCCTTAAATTAATCACTAATTAATTACTTAATTAATTACTTAACTTAATCATTTAAATTTAATTGAATGATTCCTAACTTCTTATATTATAAAAATTCTTAACTAAGAAAACATCATTTTAATTAAATCAATTATTATAACCAATAACACTTGATTATTAATAATAATTGAATTATCTCAATTATTTTCACAATTATTTATCAATAAATAAATCAAAATTCTAATTTACATAAGTTAAATCTTAGTTATAATTTTAATCATTTAAATAAAACTTTTGAACTTCCCAAGTTATTAAATAAAATTTAACACAAACCTATTATTAAATTTCACATATTTATATTTTTAAAACTTTTATATTTCAAATTATAAAAACTTGTAAAAAACTTAACTCTGAAATCAAATTAGTTTATAAGAAAAACTTGTTTTATTTTTGTTTAAAACTTTAATTATTTATAAAGTCAAATCTCCTTTGTTTCAAAATCTTTAAACATTTCTTTTACATTTTAAAACTTCTGTAGCAAACAAAACTCGCTCATCAACTCGAGCAAAACCCTACAAAATCTCGCGTCAAACCCGAGCTTTCCACTCTTATACCTGCTTTGAGAAAACTCAACAAATTCTCGAAGTAAAACTCGAGCCCAACCTTTCTTCTCCCCAAAACCTAACAGAAACACGAAATCATGCACGTATACGTGCACGTCGTCGATGGATGTTGGCGAACTCCATGTCGGCCACCTACAAGTCGCACTCAACCCCTACTACCCATCGCGCCACCCAAAAACTTAATTTCGATCGAGGATCGAAATTTGACCCTTCAACCCAAAATGCTACAGCCCATTGCTACCAAAAAATGCTCACCACCGACCATCCCCCTCACGAGACACCTCGTCGCCTCAACCCTAGCTCCGTCTCACTCCCCCGCAACCCCAGAACCCTACGCGATCGTTCCCTGTTGCATCACGATGCCGCGAAACCCAAATGATCAACCAAGACATTAACAGGATGTTAAACCCTATCTCGAACAAATTTGACCATCTCGTTCATCAATAAAATACACGAGTATTTTCCTGATGCTCTACCATACTCCCTCAACCTCCATGCCCAACGGCGTTGACTAACTCGCCATCGTTCGCCACAATTTGACCGAAATGCCAAAAACACTCAAACCCCAAATTCTCGCAAATTACTAACCTAGAATTCATGATTCAAGTTCCAAAAATCATGTTTTCTTATTTCCAATATGATTCTAGAATCAAAACTCAAGTTTGCATTCAAAAGTTTTTAACCCAATTTATAAATTTGCTGTAAATTTTAAAATTTGAGCTAATCATTAAATTTAACAACCTATAACTATTTTTAGATGTTAGATAATTTGATTACAATCATCTTTTATTTACAAATCGAAGTCCAACTCGAAATCAAAATCAAGTTGTTGAATTTACCATGAGATTGAAACTGTTTTTATAAACACAGTGACTCATGTTTTTTAAACTGTACAGGCAATTCATATATACAATCCAAACATGCATTCAGTATACTTCAAGTAAATTCAGATATCACCTTGTTATTCAATCATAAGATGAAGTTGAATCAAATGTTTAAAACTGTTTTAAAAGATTTATTTACTCACCTTTGAAGCAGAGGGTTAGAAACTATTTCCAGGCTTCAGAAATTCACTGCTTGTTCTTGAATTGATTTGCATGTTGATAAATTAATTTTCTTACCTGATTGATTGAACTTGAAAATTTTGTCTCTGATTTGAACTTGCTTTTTAACTTCTTGTTTTCAGATTGAATTCCAGAATTTACTTCTTTCTTCTTGTTTTCATATTTCCAGATTTTATAGATTTTCTTTCTTTTTTTTTCTTTTCAGAATTCAACTTTGTTTTTGATTTGCATTTTTGCTGAAAGAAGAAAATAAGTTTGCTGAAGATTAATTTCTTCTTTAAATTTTACACTTACATTTTAAATTTTATTTTATTAAAAGATGACATTTGTCATTTTAATGTTTTAAGAATCTTACACATATGTATATGATTTACAAGTGTCTTAACATGTATACTAAATGTTTTACAAGTGTTATTATGTGTTATTTAATATTTACAAATATTATTTTCTAATGTTTTAAAAATGTTTTAAATGTTATTTTCTTTTTAATAATCTATTTAAGCTATATACATGTATTTATGAAACGTATATAAAATTATAAAATGTTTTTATCTTATAAAAATAAACTTTAAACTTCAATAAATATTTCAAAAGTAAATTCATATAGGCATTTATAAATAACTTATATTTTAAATCAATTTAATTTCATCATTTGTTTATAAATTTGAGAAACTTAGTTTAACTTTTTATATAAAAAATTTTAAAACAATTTTATCCTATTTAAAATAGAAGCTAAAATATATGTTTATAAAATAAGAAATTAACTTTGTTATTTAAAATTTAAATCTCAAATTTTATTTTCAAAAACATTAAATCAAATTAACATCTCAAATTTCAAAACTATATATTTATTAAAGTTTGCAAATACTTATTAAATTCAAATTAATAAAATCTCTATTTCAAATATATATATACAAATATATATTCATATTTCAAATAGAAAAACATTTTAACATTATATTAGATAATTATTGTATTAAATCTTAAAACAGATTTCAAATCACAATATATATATATATTCATTATAATTTGAGTAGATAGCTTTTATTACTTAAAAACTTCCTATTTACAAGATATATCAATGTATATATATTATAAATAGAAAATATTCTGATTAACCTTCAAAAAATAAATCTCACCAATTTATACTGTTAAGAAAATTATTGATAGATATCATCAAATTATTATTACCGGCCTTTAAAATAATTTTAACTTGTCAATTTATAATTGTAAAATGATCAAATCAATTTAATTATTATCAAAGATTATTAAATTGATATTGCTCAAAATTCCGGGTCGTCACATTCCTTCCCTTTAAAAGAATTTCGTCCCTGAAATTTATAAGCAAAGATAATTTAATAATCCAACTAAAGAATTTAAATTTCAAACAGCAATCACACAATCAATCATACACTATCAATCATAGTAACCAATTCAAACAAACAATTTTATCTATCCAGAAAAATTCTGAATAGAATTCCCTAATATTATCTAGAGTTTCCAGGTACCTATACTGGAATACTCGCTCTACAGAATTTTAACTAACTATATTACTATAACCAAGAACTCCCTCATCCGATCCTTCAAATATGAACAAGATATCAGACTAAACTCAAAACCAGCTCAACTACCAAATTCTTCTAAACTGCTGATTCTATCACTCGAAGAATCATACACATATTCCTCAGAAATATGTGAAATATAATGAATTCCAGTTATCCGAACTGGCAATTCAATCCTGTAGATCAAAAATCTAGTCTCTAGAGAACATAGGAAAACTCAAAATGCTTCCAAAGCTAACTCTCCAGTTTTACCCATTCTTATATCTCCTTTAATCGGATAAAACTAAAGCAATATCCAAATTCCAATTTCACATTCAAAATTTCCTCAATTCTTAACTGCACAACTCTGCAGATGCTCTGAGTCATCTTCAATATTCCTGATCAGCTTAACCCTTGTTGTTTGCTTTATGAACTGGACCAAAATCAAACCAAATCTCCAGGTCCTACTCAACAAAATGGCTCTCCCAAAAATTTGCTGAAATCTAACACACAACTCTACTCCACAAGCATCAGTGGACTTCAGACCTACACCTCTTATCTAGAATAGCCAAACAGTTGCTCCCAACAACCTTACCTTCCAAATCTAGAAAATTTCTTCATACTTGAATTTCGTGTAGAAATCCTTTTAATCCAAGAAAATTGCAACTCTCGGTTGCTCCCACCCTAGAACAACTGCTATCTCGCTTTTGCTGCACAACTCTGATCTTGAGTAGATGAGAATGCTATCGAAGAACTTGAGCACAATCTTCCTCCATACACAGTTCATCCAATCCATAAAATCTTAGGGACCATTCTACGTGGTCAAAACATCCCAACAGAATCTCAATTAGAACTAGATGATCAATCTCTCTTCAAAGAATCCTGAGCTGCCTCACCAAAATCTTCTCGCTCTAAGAGTCATCCCAGTATATGGTTGAATCATCAATATTGCTCTTAGAATCCAAGTCGATAAGAAAACTCAATCTCCGATTCGGGTAAACTTCTGATTCCCTCTAAACATCTGGAAAATCTCTGACTACTTAAGTAGCCTTTACCTCCATATGAGATGCCTCAATCTCAAACCAAAGAATACGCAAAGATTCCCAAACTAATCGCAAGTCACTTTTGTGATCTCTCTCAGTTCAGATTCCAAAGAACTATCTTTACCAACAAGAACAACTTTCCTAATTAGGATCAATCTTCTAGAATGGCTTATCTACCAGAAAAACTGATAAATCATTTCCAACAAATATCCTGGTCTGTTGAGCTTTCCGGATAAACCTTCACTATCTGCCTGGACTGCTGATAGTAGAATCCCAAAGATTACTGAATCATCGAAGAAACAGACCATGCTGCTGCTCCCAAACTTCACTTCAATGATATAGCTAAGCCAAATGATTATCCTTAACCACAAGCTTCTTGAAACACAAAACTATCACCCAATTCCACTAAAAATCCTTGAGACGAGTTGACAACTTCTCAAGAAACTCGGCTCCAAACCAAACACCAACCACTAGTATTCTTGAGGAAAACAATTGAGACCATGTCCGAAATGAGGTAACCCATCGACCTTAGCCTCATATTTCAATATAGATAAGAATTCCTTACATAAGATACAGAAGATCTCTAAACATCTAATCTTCCCGGCAATCGGCATCATAGTTCCTTCATCACCATCTAACTCTGGCTCCAAAGGAACATCTTCAGAAACATCTAAGGATACTGCATCTCATCACACAGCTATCCCTCCTGAAGTCACCAAGATACCATCTCCTGCTTCTGCTCAACTGACAGGCTCAACTCTTGTAAATCCCATTCACTTGAGAGCAAATCAACCTCACACTCCAAGAATATACTCCTATTCTGGTAAATACTTCCTCTAGGATCGATGAAATCCTTTCGCCAATCTACAAAGCTTATTCGAGACAGTATTAGATCTACAATCTCGACAGACACACCTCCAACCACAACATATAAACCTCTTCCATTAGTGGTAGTCGTGTTCCACACACTCCTACCTTATCTACCTCTATAACCTATGTTGGAAAATCCAAACAGATAACCCAACAGATTAGGTAGATATATAAATATACATACATACATACATACATATATATATATATGTGTGTGTGTGTGTGTGTGTGTGTATATATATATAAATTACAAGTACGCTCTCTCAAGATAGATACCACTCCAGCGCCTAGGTATTCACTCAACCTAATGCTCTGATACCAATTGTAGCGACCCGACTTTCTATCACCAGAAAATCGCATCACTAATTAAGAAAGAAAGAGATAGAAGAAGAAAAGAAAGAGAAGAAGAACAACAAAACATCAAAATCTCACAACGAAACGATTTAAATATAATATAAAACATATACATAGTATCATATACATCACAGTACACAACTATACTTCTCAATTTAGACAGTTATAACATTTCTGTCTAACATACAATACAAGAACAACAATACAGAATAACACACAGCGGAAACACTATCTATATATCTACATGCTGAAGCCTCCTGCTCCAAAGCTCCTCCAAAATTCGTCAAAGATAACCTGAATCACTTGACTACTCATACAGAATATGAGTACCCAAGAGTTTAATAAAACAGAAAATAAACACTCGGGTCAGACAGGGGTCTGGTGTGAGTAAACGGTTTAAAATCGCTTAACTTTAGAAAATCCTTTGAAAGAAAAGATATCACGTAAGACTTCGCACACATAAACATGAAAAAGTTTTTTCCTTACGCTAACCAAAACATTTGATAGGAAATCCAGTGATATTATAATAGTGTCTAGGGTTTTCAAGTAAATATGAAATAGCCGAAATTGTTGCATGCTTAAATTCCAGCTACTAGCCACAAAAGTGGGTAATACAAACAAAACTGTAGGGTCTCGTAGGAAGAATGGGTTTCCAACAATGGCAGGGCTACTGTGGTACCGCCCGTCACAGTACGTAGCCTAGATCACCGTAGCGAGGAGCCACCCTAACTCCCCTGCAACACAAGGCCGGGACCATTCCTTACTGAACAGTCCCGAACAAGACCACCCTGCAGTTGGCTGCAGACCAACTGCCCACAAAGCCGAAATAAAAAGGGACATCTAGACAGGGATGAATCTCGCCCTCTAGTGGGAGCTACCCATGAAGCCTTGCTGTACCTCCCCTGTTTTAGCCATTCCCGGTTGATGAGGCTTGAGGCTGCGATTACCTTTATAGAACACATCTATCTTAGAATGCTCATCGTCCACCTGACGATGTTCTGAAAGTATTCAATCCATACAAGTTCGTTCCGGGTTCGAACGAAACCGAAGGCACTATCTCGTTGCACTCATTTTGGAATCACCCTCAGAGTCAACGACCAAAGCCCTTACACTCTGAATCACCATCTCGATCCTATAAGTACTATTCCGTCAACTCATTACGGAATCACCCGCAGAGTTATACTGACGTATAGTTCTTACACTTCGAGTCTTCACTTGCTCCACTTGGATTCACGACCTAACGTTTATTTTGGATCGGTGTGGTTTTCCGATATCCAAATATGGAAACCCGATCCCGGTCTCACCGAAACCAAACGCCATTTTAATGTCCAAGTTGTACTTAAGGGATTTAAACAGTAGATATTCAGAAATATCACTTAACATAAATGGATGATTCACAACACACAGATAGATAATCCACTATTATCACATTCATCCACACATATCACAAAACAGCATATATATATATATATTACATATCGGATATATCACATTCATATCATCACATATCAACCAATGATATCCAATATCATCTAATATCATTAACTCATCCAATGATCCTTATCAACCAATCATTTATCATCCCTATACAAGGTTGATCCAACTTAATTAATTTAATTCATTCTTAATTAAATCAATTCTTAATTAAACACTTGGATTATCATCAATCCATCTTACCATTCATTAATTAATTACAAATTAATTCATAAATTTTACTTACTCCTCCATTTTAAATTAATCTCCCTCGATTAATTATCTCTTAATTACTTTAAGTAATTTATTCCTTAATTACAATATTAATTAATCATCTTGATTAACTACTTCTTATTTATCCAAGTAATTATCTTCTTAATTACTCTTTAAAATTAATCATACCTGATTAATTATCCTTTAAATTATTCTGATAATTATTCCTTAATTATCCTTTTATTAATCACACCTGATTAATCACTTTTAATTAATCACACTTGATTAATTACCTTTAACTAAACCTACTTGATTAATTTACTTTTGATTAATCACATTTAATTAATTACTTTTAATTAATCATCTTTGATTAATTACTTTTTAATTATTAATTAACAATTAATTAATTATTTCCATAAATTAATGATTACTTCATTAATTAAATTTCTCTTTAATTAATTGCTTTAACAAGTTATTAATCACTTAATTAATTACTCTTAATCCTTTATTAATTAACCATTAATCAAATAATTTAAACCTTTAATTAATTTTATTAATTAATTCTTTAATTAATAACTCAAGTGATTAATCCTTAATCACATTCACTAAATTACTTTTATAAAGTAATTATCTTTTACTTAATTACCTTCAGTAATCAATCACTAAATTACTTCATCAAGTAATTATACTTAATTAACTCCAAAGTGATTATCTTTAAATTAATCACTAATTAATTACTTAATTAATTACTTAACTTAATCATTTAAATTTAATTAAATGATTCCTAACTTCTTATATTATAAAATTCTTAATTAAGAAAACATCATTTTAATTAAATCATTTATATTAACCAATAACACATGATTATTAATAATAATTGAATTATCTCAATTATTTTCACAATTATTTATCAATAAATAAATCAAAATTCTAATTTACATAAGTTAAATCTTAGTTATAATTTTAATCATTCAAATAAAACTTTTGAACTTCCCAAGTTATTAAATAAAATTTAACACAAACCTATTATTACATTTCACATATTTATATTTTTAAAACTTTTATATTTCATATGATAATAACTTGCTAAAAACTTAACTTTGAAATCAAATTAGTTTATAAGAAAAAATTGTTTTATTTTTGTTTAAAACTTTAATTATTTATAAAGTCAAATCTCCTTTGTTTCAAAATCTTTAAAAATTTCTTTTACATTTTAAAACTTCTACAGCAAACAAAACTCGCTCATCAACTCGAGTAAAATCCTACAAAATCTCGCTTCAAACCCGAGCTTTCCACTCTTATACCTGCTTCGAGAAAACTCAGCAAATTCCGGAAGTAAAACTCGAGCCCAACCTTTCTTCTCCCCAAAACCCAACAGAAACAGGAAATCGTGCACGTATACATGCACGTCGCCGATGGACGTTGGCGAACTCCACGCCGGCCACCTACAAGTCGCACTCAACCCCTACTACCCATCGCGCCACCCAGAAACTTAATTTCGATGAAGGATCGAAATTTGACCCTTCAACCCAAAATGCTACAGCCCATTGCTACCGAAAAATGCTCACCGCCGACCATCCCCCTCACGTGACACCTCACCGCCTCAACCCTAGCTCCGTCTCACTCCCCTGCAACCCCAGAACCCTACGCGATCGTTCCCGGTTGCATCACGATGTCGCGAAACCCAAATGATCAACCAAGACATTAACAGGATGTTAAACCCTATCTCGAACAAATTCGACCATCTCGTTCATTAATAAAATACACGAGTATTTTTCTGATGCTCTACCATACTCCCTCAACCTCCATGCCCAACGGCGTCGACTAACTCGCCATCGTTCGCCACAATTTGACCAAAAAGCCAAAAACGCTCAAATCCCAAATTCTCGCAAATTACTAACCTAGAATTCGTGATTCAAGTTCCAAAAATCATGTTTTCTTATTTGCAATATGATTCTAGAATCAAAACTCAAGTTTTAAAATTTGAGCTAATCATTAAATTTAACAACCTATAACTATTTTTAGATGTTAGATAATTTGATTACAATCATCTTTTATTTACAAATCGAAGTCCAACTCGAAATCAAAATCAAGTGATTGAGTTTACCATGAGATTGAAACTGTTTTTATAAACACAATGACTCATTTTTTTTAAATTGTACAGGCAATTCATATATACAATCCAAACATG
Organism: Allium cepa; assembly: GCA_030765085.1. NCBI lineage: Eukaryota > Viridiplantae > Streptophyta > Magnoliopsida > Asparagales > Amaryllidaceae > Allium > Allium cepa. Next base: position 176,350,174 of record CM060932.1, read on the forward strand.
CATTCAGTATACTTCAAGTAAATTCAGATATCACCATGTTATTCAATCATAAGATCAAGTTGAATCAAATGTTTAAAACTGTTTTTAAAAGATTTATTTACTCACCTTTGAAGTAGAGGGCTAGAAACTGTTTCCAGGCTTCAGAAATTCACTGCTTGTTCTTGAATTGATTTGCATGTTGATAAATTAATTTCCTTGCCTGATTGATTGAACTTGAAAATTTTGCCTCTGATTTGAACTTGCTTTTTAACTTCTTGTTTTCAGATTGAATTCCAGAATTTACTTCTTTCTTGTTGTTTTCATATTTTCAGATTTTACAGATTTTTTTTTTAGATTTGAACTTTGTTTTTGATTTGCATTTTTGCTGAAAGAAGAAAATAAGTTTGCTGAAGATCAATTTCTTCTTTAAATTTTACACTTACATTTTAAATTTTATTTTATTAAAAGATGACATTTGTCATTTTAATGTTTTAAGAATCTTACACTTATGTAAATGATTTACAAGTGTCTTAACATGTATACTAAATGTTTTACAAGTGTTATTATGTATTATTTAATATTTACAAATGTTTTTTCTAATGTTTTAAAAATGTTTTAAATGTTATTTTCTTTTTAATAATCTATTTAAGCTATATACATGTATTTATGAAACGTATATAAAATTATAAAATGTTTTTATCTTATAAAAATAAACTTTAAACTTCAATAAATATTTCAAAAGTAAATTCATATAGGCATTTATAAATAACTTATATTTTAAATCAATTTAATTTTATCATTTGTTTATAAATTTGAGAAACTTAGTTTAACTTTTTATATAAAAATTTTTAAACAATTTTATCCTATTTAAAATAGAAGCTAAAATATATGTTTATAAAATAAGAAATTAACTTTGTTATTTAAAATTAAAATCTCAAATTTTATTTTCAAAAACATTAAATCAAATTAACATTTCAAATTTCAAAACTATATATTTATTAAAGTTTGCAAATACTTATTAAATTAAAATTAATAAAATCTCTATTTCAAAGATATATATATACAAATATATATTCATAGTTCAAATAGAAAAACATTTTAACATTATATTAGATAATTACTGTATTAAGTCTTAAAACAGATTTCAAATCACAATGTATATATATTCATTATAATTTGAGTAGATAGCTTTTATTACTTAAAAAATTCCTATTTACAAGATATATCAATGTATATATGTTATAAAAAGAAAATATTCTGATTAACCTTCAAAAAAAATCTGATCAATTTATACTGTTAAGAAAATTGTTGATAGGTATCATCAAATTATTATTATCAGCCTTTAAAATAATTTTAACTTGTCAATTTATAATTGTAAAATGATCAAATCAATTTAATTATTATCAAAGATTATTAAATTGATTTTGCTCAAAATTCCGGGTCGTCACAACTACAGTTCTCTTTAGTTTGTTTACGTTATATAAGTATGTATGTCCTGACTCGAGTGTTTTGTATTTTACTTTACGCTTGGGTCAGCCTGAGTATTCACAGCTTTGGATTTCTCTTTCTGGAGCTAGGAATCGCTGGAGATTCTTCCTATTTATCTATTTATCTATTTCTGTTTTGGTGGTCTATTTTAGCTCTTGTATTAGTATACTTCTATGCATTTGGGATTTCTATTGTATTTGTTTTCAGACTGATATTATGTATTTTGCTTTGAGACTTTGTTATAGTAGCTTCATGAAGTACTATGGTATTTTATTTCTGCTGCGAGTTATTCTGATATTTCTATGTCTCTGATTCTGTGATTGGTTTTATTTTCTCTAAATTTTATTACAATGCGGTATTTTAAGCAACTCAAGTCCGACATATGCGGATGCGAATGACTGAAAATACCAGGTTGTTACAGAAGGTGTGGCTTGGCATGGATGTGCTGAAGATTGGATCTTTAGGAGTTTGGTGATAGTAGGAAGTGGTCTTCTTGTGTGTTTGGGCATGTTATAGGCTTGGATTTGTGTGAGTTATATCACTATCTTATATGTGTGTGCGTGTATTGTGTGTGTGTATGCAAATATAAAGTAAATGTTATATTAACTAATTAAAGCCATAAACTTTGGACCCTCTTGCTTTTGAATGAAAATGACAACTTTATATTCTATAACATCACCCGTATTACCTTTTATAACATGTGGCATGGCCTTAACTTGATTTTTAAATAGTTATTTGGATTATATGTTGAAATGAGGTATTTTTGAAAGTGTTTGAGCGAGAATAGCCGCTTTAAGTGCACTTCGTTATTGTTTAACTTTAACTTGTGTAAATGGACGATTTATGAACTCGACTTGGGATAATTTGATTGGGTTGTTCTCTGCACATATTTTGGTGTACATGACAATAAATATAGTTTGGAAATGTTTAGAAATTTTGAATCAAAGTTGTAAAAGTTATAAGCGAAAAGGTCGCTATAGATGTACTTTGAAAATGCCTTGTGTGCGACGATTTTCAGACTAAACTTTGAGGGACATTTTAGAGGTTTCTTTACATTTTATTAAGTATTATACGTGTAATTATTATTGAAAAAAATTAAAGTTTAAAAGGTTTTGGAACTATTCAAATAAAATGGCTAAAGTTGTAGTAAAAATATCGCAAAACGTACACTTTAGAAAATACATTGTTTTTGGGAATTTTGTAATTAAATTGAAGGATATCCGTAGGTATCTTTCCATGTTTTTCAGTACCCTAATGTTAGTACTTACTATAAAATATCAAGTTTTAAATTATTTGTTAAAGTGGTGAAAACTAGTGCAAAGTTCATGTTCTCTTATGCTGTTCTTTGTACAAGACTTTGAACTGCATTTATAAATGCCATAGTAAGTTGGTTGAAGTTTTAAGTGTCGAAAAATGATATTTAAATTTGGTATTTTTCTCTAATATTTTTACAGATGTTTTATAACATATTTTTTAGCATTTAAAATTTTGTTTGAAGTTTAAATATATTTTTAATATTTATTTATGAATTTCTAAAGTAAAGGGGTTTTATAATATAAAACATGATGTTTATTTATTTTCATCAAATTATAAATTCGTTATTTTCAAGTAATATTTTACATAGATATTTAAAACCTATTTTTAAGTATTTTTAAATTATTTATATATGTAAATAAGTTTGGAAAAGTGAGTTAAGTGTGTTATAAAAGAATAAATGAAGTTCGAATTATAGCACTTATGTTATAATAAACAGTTTTGTGACGTTATGCAAAAGTATATTATCTTGTAAATAAGCATACTTAGATCTTTAAAACTATTTTTTAAAGATAATAATAAGCATGGAATGTTTTTGGGTTTGTTGTGACAATGTGTTAAGAATATTTGCCTTTAACCCCTTTTGATTATACTTATATATGTGAATAGATCTTTAAAAAGAATGTTTTAGAGATAAGCATAAGTGAAATGGTTTTAGGTTTATTAGTGACAATGTTTTAAGTAACATTTGTCTTAAATCTTTTAGAATATATTTTTGAATCTAATTAGAATTTTTAAATGGATATTTCAAAAGTAATAATATGTATGGAATCTTATGGAAAATAATAGAAAAGGTAAAGGTTAAAGTAAGAAACCTTGTTAATGATTTGTGAATATACTTGTATCATTTGAGATAAGTATATGAATTCTTTTTGAAGTATTGAAGGAGTACAAATAAATAGTATAAAGTGGTAAACAGAGTTTTATTAGATAGAAGAAGTTTTACTAATGAAAGATGTTTTAATTAAAATAATTATTAATTAAATAAAAGCGACATAAGAAGTCGATTATGTGAAATAATCGTGCTTTGCATGTGATGATCTTGGTTTTTATGTTTACTCGTTTATGGAAAGTATATAGTCGTGTACTTAACACTAATAGCCAATGAAGTAGGTTTGTCTATCTATGAGAGTTAAGAATGAAGTGTTTAAGCAAGACTAATGCAACCAGTGCTCTAACTTATCTGTCTTCACTCTTGATCGAGGGATAGTGTAAGTTGAAAAGTTCGAAAATGTGATAAGTATACGAGACTTACTTTCCATATGCGGTCATTTTCATTGTTATTGAAATTAACCAAATCCTTCAATTTAGTTTGGAAGAGACCGAGATCGGTAAGTGCTTTACTTACCAAATATTACTTCAAAATTAGTATACGAGCTATATGTTTTGGAAGTGGTAGTGAAGTGGAATGCTATAAAGTTGCACTGTCTATCCTAAGGTTAACTCTAAGTAGGAGTTCAGCATAAGCATTTGCTAGATAACTTATGTCGGGATCCTTGTAGTGATCAATGGATTGTTTGAGATACTGGAATCCATTTGGGGATTTGTTTTGTTCGAGTGACGAAGACTCGTGTGAGAGATGCCAAACTAACAACGACATCGGAAATGACTGAATAAAGAGTCGGCACATAGATTGGGGTTTGGTTAACCCGCGACTGGGTATTATCACTCCATATCTAGAGTATGCTTACCATGTTGCATGAGGGAGGTGAAGATATTTGGGATCACATGTTTTAGATGTGGATTGGCTATATTTACTTTATGGTATATTTTATCTAGAGATACATAATGCTTGGAGGTAGTTTTTGACTCTTGTGCAGGAGATTGGATTTCGGCTTGACTGAAGGGATCTCTGTGGAAAATCAATTATGCAAACATACCGTAGCGTTTTTAATGTACTTCAATATTATTGTGTCTTGAGATGTAAGCAGCACAACAATTTTTTGATTTATATTCTTCATCATAGACATTATCTATTATAACACCTTATATACTTATTAGATGATGGTCCTTTTGAGGGGATAATCATTACAACATTCCTTGCGATCTTAAAAGTGTCATTATATGTTGTACATATATTTCTCGAGTTTCTCACACTAGACTTAGTTCTGACACATGATTTTTGTTTTCCCTGAATTCCTCATGCGCTCTTTTGAGTTGTCTGAGAAAGGAAGGTTTTAGTTAATTAATCATTGGAGCTCGATGAGACAAGCTAGTTTCACCAACCTTAATATTCTTATTTTTGCTGCATTACAATTATGTATATATCAACATTATTCTTATTTCTACTACATTACTATTATGTATGTATCAGTATTTGAGATTGTTATAATTGTCCAGGATGATGATAGTATTTAGAATTGTAACTCTGAAATGCTATGTATCTTAGGATGATAGTTTTGTACTATCTTTTGATATTATATGTTTTCGTTCTGCATTGAGATTCTATAATGCGTTTCTTCTTCCTTGTTATGTTTTTTAATCCTAACGATATATTATTTCGGCACTTAGTTAATCGACAAAAGAATACCATGGACGTATTATCTCAATACTTAGGGATTGAAAAGGTGGGTCATTACAAATATGATAAATGTCCTAAAATAATGCTATATCTAACGACTTAGAATTTTAGTCATTCGAATTTGAAATATTTAATCGATTTTTAAATATTAAAAAGATAATTTTATAAGTTAATTAACTTATATTTCAAATATAGAGATTTATTTAATAACTAAATCGTTAAATTTAATATTTGAAATTGTTTAATTAATTTTAATCTTGAATTTAATATGAATGAAAATGATCTCTAAAGTTGATTTAAATTCCATTAATTAAGAAGGAAGTTAGTAAACTTTTTAAATTGGAATCAAAAGTGATTAAACTGATTTTGGAAATTACTCGTTTTAATTAACGTGTAAAAATAGTCTTTCGGGGCATACTCTCAGATTTCGACGGAACCAGTTTCATCGGGTCTATGGTAGTGAATAATTACGTGTCATCGAATTTCGTGGCGATTGGACGTACCGCTTGGTCATGCGAGTTCGAAATGCGTGGAATTTAATTAAAGAAAATATAAATTAAAATAATTCAATTTTGAAAAGCTATCTTCTATATATGATGGAATTAGCTTCCGCTATATATTTCGTTGTATTTGGAATAGGGGTGTAACATATAGAACGTCTGACGGCACATTTCGTTTGGAGTCCAAAAAATTAAAGTGTTACGGTGATTTGGAAAATTTTCTATATAAAGTCCCTTCACTTTTCTTCATTTGCTTAAAACCTTACTTCTAAATTTCAGCACCATTAAAATATAACCATCCAATGGCCAACGCCGATCGGAGCCACTAGTGGTCAAATTGGCCTTGGACTTCAACAAGGAAAACGTAGAGCACGTCGATACAAACTTGTTCAACGGCTGGACCGTCGGATCAACGACCAAGGCAGTGGCAAAGCTTGTTCAATCACGAGCATGTCTAGCAGCGTATGGGGTTCAGTGATGGCGTAGGTGCATGCACAAGCATAGAGGAGGGAGGTGGCAAGAGTGCGGCGCTACTGTGGCGAGGCGCGATAGGTGGCTGGTGAATTGTAGCGTTAGATTTCAAAAAAAAAGAAAAAAATTGAGCGCGCCTGGTTCATGCGTGAGAGGGAAAGGAGGAAGAAAAGGTTTAAAGTTTTAAATGTTAATTAATTTAAGTTAATTTAGTTTTAATTATATCAAATGTTAAAAAATCCATAACTTTCTCGTACGAGGTTAGTTTTGATGTGAAAAGTTGCGTGGCGATCATATCAACGAGTACTATGCTACGGAGTTGGATTGGACGAATTCATAGCTAGTAGGAATTTTGATTTAAATTGAACGACCGTTCATTTAATTCGAACCGGAGCGCTTAAGCGATTTCTGAAATTTTTGTGTGTTAACTCACCTCTTTAGCCTGCTTATAATTTTACGTAAGCGAGAAATAAATTTATATACATTGTTTGTTGCTTGTTTGGATGATTTACTATATTTATTAGTTGGATATGACAAACATTCCTGCCTATTGGAGCGGATGAGACCTATTACGTTGCCGTAGAAGAGCGGATGACCTTTTGTATACGAATCTAGACTCGAAGTGGTTGATTTATATTTTTATGATTACATTATGTATGCAATGCAGGTGGACAGGTTGGAGGGATCCAACAAGATTCTTCACCACTATCGATTTACTTTTCATATATATGCTGATATATGATGTGTTGAATGCCATGTTATTGATTTTGATATGATTTGATTTATTTAGTGATTTAGTAGCACTGAGCCTTATTTTTGGTATTTTAAAATTGTAACGACCCATATTTTTTCCGATAATTAACAATATAAAATTAAATCAGAATTTGGAATTTAACATTGGAAGAAATTAAAAATTTATGATTCGTTAATGACAAAATAGTTAAAATGAAATTCAATAGTGTTAAATTAATGTAACTGACGACTAATTAATGTAGTTTAAATCAATTGAAATAATTTTAAAGTAATTTGGTGATAAATTGAGAATAAGGAAATGAATTAAATGTTGATTAAAAAGGGAAATTATACATAATTAATTGAAATAGGTTAAGATCGAATGGAATCAATATTTGGTAAGTAATTTATCAATCTTTGATTGTAAATAATAGGTTGACGGAGGTGAATTATTGATGTATAACAATTGGTTGATTATCATCTTGATATTTAATATGTTGGAATTAATTGTAAATCAATTGGAATTTAATGAAATTAAATATGAAAGTTAATATGAGTTAAGATGATAACAGTAGGATATTAATGTAATAACATGTAAAATAAGGTTAATTATATTTATAAGGTAATAATTGATTAAACAATAAGCGTGAAATAAAAAAATAAGTTATTGGAATTTTAAAATTATAATTAATGATTTTATTAGTGTTATAATTAAACGCTGTAACTAGTGTAATATTTAAAACTTAGGTTTAATAAGGATATTTTATTTTAAAAGATTATTAAATTTCTCTGTAATCAAGAATGATAAAATGGTTAACTTGTAAATTTGAATTTAAAAGTGATTAAACCAATTTAATAATAACTTAATTAACATGAAAATTAGCCAGTTTAGCCACGACCTCAGATTTGACGAAACCAGTTTCATCGGATCTATAGCAGTGAATTGTTGTAAGATTTCTAGTTTTGTAGTGATCGGACTTGCCGTTTGATCGTACGATCTCAAAACGTGTAGAAAACGGTTAAAAGGATTTAAATGAATATAATTTGATTTTAAAAGCTAACTTCTGTATACAATGGAATTAGGGCTTGAAACTAGTTCCGTTGAGTTTAAAAATATCGAAAACATATATTTTGATACATTGGATGACCCCTTTTCGTTTTAGGAACGAAATGAGCTTTTCGGATCGTTGTTATCATTTTGATCCAACACCGCCTATATATAGGTTGTTATAAACCCTAGCTGTTTCTCATTTCATTATTTCTATACTAACATTTCCTTCTCATCTCATCTTTCTTTTCAATAGCTGAAAATCCTAATTTCAACTTTTAAAAAAAAATTGCAGATCTAGGGCGACTTCGGGTTCAAAAGGCGAAAACCCTGGAGCGATTTTGGGTCAGGAATGAAATGACTCAGCTCTCGGGTCGTTTTGGCAAAAAATCATATCAAACACCAGGGATTTGAGGTGATGGACTAAAGCAGGACTCGAAGTTGATGAAGGGCCTAAAATTTTCATTCTTCCAACGTTAATAACTTCTGCATACGAGCTTGGATTCACGCGCAGTTTTCTCCCTTGTGATCATATTGAAATTCCGGATATTTTGGAGCTAGTATGGCTGCATTCTAAGGCTGCTAGATATTTAGGCTAATTTTGGATTTTAAATCGACGAAAAATCAAATGTGAGTGTTTTAACCCACTTACAACTACTGCATTATCTTATTTTAGTTAAATTGAATTTATGATGTGATTAGAGTTTGATTGGTTGATGTTTGGTATATTTAAATTGTCAATCCAGTTAATCTGACTTTTATTGAATTTAATCGCCATTTAATTTAATATTGAATTTTAATTGTCAATTGAATACCTGTTTATGATAGTCAGTTAATTGATGTTATTTATTGGTTGATCCGAGTAATGATTGTGAAGGATGTATAATTATTGAGATTGGATGATAGGATGTTAGGTTTAATTTATATACTGACTCACACTGCAAGTTCCCTTAGTTATTGCTAGGAAAATCACTATGGGTAGAAATGATACATACCCGAATGACCTATAGGTTAGGGATAAATCGTTATGGGTTAAATAGTAGATTCGAGCGATTTTGTGTATTTTGAACTTTAGTTCGGGATTATGGGTTGAAATGAGAAATGATATATACCCATAAATATTAAATTATTACGGGTTGAAATGATATATATCCGTATCACTTGACTATAGGGTAGAAAATTATGTACGGACAACGGATTGGTTAAATTAAATGATTTTTAAATCCTTAAATTTTAAATTCAATTAAATTATATTTTGAAATAAAATTTGATTTATAAACTGAATTATTTTCGAAAATCCAAGCTTTAAATGTTGAAATTGGAATTGGTTTAAATGAATTAACTAAAGAATCTAAAGTGAAATTTTAAGATTGAATTTGAAGTATGAATGAAATTTATCAAAATTGAGTTATTGTAAACGTTTAAATATTTAACTTTGAAATCTATTGGATTCAGAGTAACTTAAAGTTATAGTTCAAACATGGATTTGAAATTGACATAGATTTAAATTGTTTTATTGAGAATTTGAATTGAAAGATAAAAATTGAGTTTGTCAATTTGAAAGTTGGATGTGGTCCAGATTTGTCAAAATGGAAGAAATAGTTTAATTGATATTACTTGCAAATTAATTATTTTAATATAAACTATTTAAAATTATATTATTTTAAATTTGGATTTACTTAGATTTTCAAACCATTTTACATTAAACTATATTTAACCCATTTTAATCTATTTCAAGCTATTTAATCTATTTTAAACTATTTTAAGCTATTATAATCCGTCTAAAATTATTTTTACTATTTTAACCGCTTTAAACTTTTTTAAACTATTTTAATCTATTTTAATATATTTTAAACCCTTTTAATCTATTTAAAACTATTTTAATCCAATTTACATATGCTATAATCCATTTAAACTATTTTAAAGTTATTTAAACCATTTTAAAACTATTTTTAAATTATTTTGAAACTATTTATGACTATCTAAACTATTTTCAAAAATTAAAACTATGCAAGGTTAAATTGTTTGTATTTAAATTCTGGATTTAAAAGCGAATATGGTTAAATGATGTTATAACCTGAGTTGGGATTTGTAATGATATTTTCTAGTGAAATGACATATTTTGAGTAAATATGATGATTTCGAAATGAGGGTTTGACTTATTTTGAAAATATGATTTCGAAAGTGAATATGATTTCGAAAGTCTTACGGTTGAAATTGAATATGATATTTTGATATCAACATGAAATGGTTTTGAAAATGTAAAAGAACCATCTGCTGTGTAATAAGCGTTTAATTGTTAAAGAGGCCGGGATTAGATATTGTCACACTCTCTGCCAATAAAACCACTTTAACAATAGTGCACGTGGTGGAGATTCCAGAATGAAGTAGGATGGTTTAGCGAATGATTCTGATGAGGTATTAACGTAGTCCTGACTTCCTCGAGTCAGCTTGATGTGGCAATAGCAGAAGCCATGCCGAGCCAAGTGAGGTCGCATCTCCGGTCGGACACATTTCTTCGATACCATATTATGACTTTGTGATTGATTTGATGGCCACCCCTCGATTTGATTTCAGGAGTGTTGTAACAACCCGGTATTTTGCGTCAATTATAATCAACAATTTAAACGATTAATATTGACACAAACTTCTATTTGAAGTTTTTAAATTTTGAATTAAAATTGAAGTTTTTTTAAAATTTAAATTACAAATGGTTATAAAGTTTGAGGGGCTTTGATTTCTTTTTTTTAATAGCGGTTCATTTGTTTTGGCTTCGGTCCAAACTTTGGTTTTCAGTAGTTTGTTGATAAACGTTCGATCTCTGTAGTGTTTACTTGGTTTTCCATAGCGTACCTGTGAATTAAGAACAATGCTATCAGAAAGTGTGAATAATTATTATAACAATCAAATAGCACTTACTATTAAACAAACAAGCTAAACCCTTAACTAAATTATTTATTAAATTATAAAACTTAATCAAATCGCAACTCATTTCTCAGCCCAGCCCACAATCTCCCTTTACTTTTCCTTCGACCTAAACCCGATTCCCCTCTTTCTTTATCTCTATTTTTCGATCGCGAACCCTAAAAAAAAAAACGAAATCACGAAAATTATAAAAATGGTGGCCGTTCCTTTTCTTCCTCATCGTCCCAGAAATTAGGGCTTAACCAACAATCGAAGGTGCTATCTTCAATTCTTTAACTTCGTTCGTTTCATCGTTGCTCTCTTCAGCCGTGGTTTTCGCGCGTTGGACGAAGGTGAGTTTACTCACATCTAATTCGACTTAGCAATATGTTTTGCGGTTGATTTGGGTTCGTTGTTGATGCTTTCTCTGATTTTACATATTCGTGTATATTTGTGTTACTTGGTTAGCTCGGCTTTGAATTTGGACTGTTCAATATCTCGTGACCATCACGATTTCGATTTTTGTGACTTCAGTCACTTGATTTTGGGGACTTTTGTTTGGTGGACCATACTATGCTTCAACTTGATTTTTAAATCAAAATAGATTTGGTTCGATTTTGGGCACTGACTTCGTTTCTCCGTTGTTCCCTTTTGTTGATGGTGCTTTGAGACTGTTGCATTTGTTTCTTTTTGGTTTGATTCGAGACTGCATCGAGTTAATTCTGTGCATCCATTTGTTGTTTGAATGTATCACTTGGCTTCGAGTTGCGGTTGCATTTACTCCAGTAATTCATGTTGTTTAGTATTTTGCAAACTTGAAGTGTTTTAATTCCTACTGCATGTGGGTGTATGTAGTTTATAAGGTTGAAATGCTATACTTCCTTGTTGCAATGCTTGGGTAATTATTTTTGCAAACATTGAAATGTTCAAGTTGTCATTATACTTGCTAGAATTCACTTAAAGTTGAGTCGAGATGTAATACGGCATTTGGTCGTGAGTATGATAGTTGCGCTATCCAGTTTACAGTGCATACATGTTTTATCTTTATTCCTATCACTCCTTTGGTTTGTGATTTCATTGTGGCCTTGACTCTGCATACATTCTCTGATGTTGTCACTGCACTCCTGTTTGTCATGTAATTCACTGAATTGGGTCTCGAACATGGTTAGTTCATTGGTTATACTGCTGCACATGTGATCTTTGTTGCATATATGTGTCAGTTGTAAGGTTGGTTATGTTCCTTCCACTGTTGCCTATAGGTAATTGTCCAACCATGCTGTAAGACCTGTAGCATGCTTTGTTCATGCATTTTGATGTTATTGTCCAGTTTCACTATGATATACCTGTCGTAAAAAAATTTGCAATTCCAAGTTGCACCTCTCATTTATTTTGTCCCTGTGCAGATCTTTATGTACATTAATTTGTGTACAATTGGGTTTACATATATACGTGTTCCATTACTTGTGCCTGCACCTGCCTTGTGCAGTTGCATTTCGGCCTTGATTTCTTGTCCCTGTTGCTTTGAATGGTGATACAATTGTATCCACAGTTAATTCTTGCATTTGTATGATGCTTGGTTGGCAACCTTACCTGATTTGCATACGATGCTTGGTTTTCAATCCCCGTGGTCTGCAGTTCTAGGTAGCCACCTCCATGGTATTAGTTCTGGTCTTGTCCCACGTTCATTTGAGGGCATTTGGTCCAGACTTGAGATTCTTGTGTGCATGTTTTTATAGGTCTGCCTTGTGGCGCACAGTACTGCATCTCTGATTATGTTGCAGCCATTTTACTGCCTATATATATAGCCTTGTTCCACTTGATTGCATTTGGATGTGTTTATAGAATTCATTTGAGTTGAATCCAGCTATAGCTCGGATTTGACCTTGTGCTGATTTCTATTTCTTCACTGTTGTGGCGAGGCAGTGCACGCGTGCGTGTACTGCAGCCACACAGTATTGATTTCATTGATTTTGGTTCGTTGATATTTTGGGTACATCATCACTATAGTGGCAAGGCAGTGCACGCAAGCGTGAACTCAGCCACACGGTATGGCTTTTATGGATATTCTATTTTGTTTTGGTTTATTGATATTTCAATGGTTTGAACTTTTTTGTTTATTTCAATTCAATATTCTGAACTGCATTCTGATTTGGTTTAATTACTGTCGTCTATTCATTGTTTAATTATTATTGCTTCTGTGCACTAATAACTGAGTTTGAATTAGACTGACCCGAGTATTATTTTCTTTTGAATTTAATACTCGGGTCAGACCGAGTATTTCAGGTTGTAGATATTCTGCTTTGGGTTGCTGCTAGAGCTATGAAGTTCTTTCATATCTTTTGGAGTAGTCGTCGTCATTTGTAGTAGTATGTAAAATTGTATAGGAAGATATGTATTCATGTATATTATATACGTTAATGTACTTGTATATGTAACTTCCTTAGTCGACTGTTGTAGTTGTATCATATGTACCGTGTGAATGTATTGTAACTGACATCAGTTATTATATATATATATATATGAGAATTTCTGTTTCATTTGTGTTCCGCATTTATATTATCTGTGTTGTTATTTTATATTTACTGTTCTAAACTATTACGAACCATCGTAGTTCGTTTTATACTGGAATTGGGGTATGTCGATGGGAGAAAATAAATCAGAGATGAAAAATGAAAGAATATATATATTTATATCACTCCCATCGAGATAACCAATGCTAGTGTAAGGCCAACTATTGATGGCCGCTCCTCAACAGCCTTATTCTCCGTGCTAGTTGACAGCATTACACCGTAGTGTTCTTGGCTAGCGTGGGTATAGAGGTGGGGCGTCACAGCTTGGTATCAGAGCCTGGGGTTTAGAACAAATATAAAATGTAACTTAGATAGTACATGTGTTACAACTATTTGTCGACGTTTTATCTCTCATATTTGCAAATGATTATCTTTGATCGTTAGGTATGAATTCCTAACGCTTATTCGTATGCATTTGATTTTTGATTCTTGTGTTTTCGGCTTTGATTTGATTTAGCCGATGATTGATTTTGTTCGAATCTCAGCGATTCCGAACTTGATATTTTATGTTTTCCTCGGATTGATTTCCATTCGACTTCGGTCACTTCGTTTTTGAGAAATTTCTAAATTCTTGATTTCCAAGACTCTGACTTGGTTTGCCGTTGAGTCCTTTGATGATGATGTTGAATCGTTTTATACTCTATTATGGCCATTAATTGTTGACTTCGGCATTGACTTGATTTTTATTTTTGTTGAAGTCATTTATGCATTTATGCTCGTTTTGTTTCATTATTCCATTTGTCAATCGATTCTTCTTTTCCGATTAGTTGTTGTCATCTTTGTCGACTTTGAAAACTTCTATTTCTGGAATTTTTGGATATTCCTACTTTGATGGATTTAGAATCGAATTCTTTGGATTTTATTCACGTCTTCGAAGGTGAATTTTAGTGAATTGATTTGGTTTCCAAATTTAATCGATTCTTGTTAATTTCTCGATTTATTGCTATCATTTATTAGCAACTTTGATGACCATTTCTTCGGAATTTTTGTGAACATACCCTTCGATGAATTCGGTATCGATTTCTTTGGATTCTATTCACGTCTTCGTATGTGAATTCTTGTGATTGATTGTTTCTGCAATCATTTTTGTGATTTGTCACTTTAAAAATATAAATGTTTCAATACTAGTAGTAAATATCAAAACTCTTTTATCAAAATGTTTTCAACTCTATTTTCAATATCAAAATCTCTTCCTAAACCGTTTTTCCAATCTATTAGTATATACAAACCTTTATTTCACTCGTATGAGAAATCTAATTAAACGGCTTAGCAAAACAAGTGGTATGAAACGCTTGCGTTTACTTCGTCGGTTAATTTTTGGACTTGTTCGATTGAACCACTTGTGACATTTTTCTAGTGAAGATCTACAGTTTGTTCGTAAATATTTAAGTTAAGCTAGTGGTTATGGGACATGAAGCTAAACTTTTATATTTACTAGCTTAGTGTAATTGACACTTCTCGTTGATCTTGATGATCGCTTTATGAATTAGACTAGCAATTGCGCGATGTCTCTTTCATTGCGAGGTTAGACTAGACACCACTTGTGTGATTCCATTCACACATACCTTTCTGCTTTTTGGTTAGTCTTGACCTCAATCTGTGTGATTCCATTCACACATGCTTAGTGTAATTGACACCCCTCGTTGATCATGATGATCGTTCTGATGGTCGGACTAGACACCACTTGTGTGGTTCCATTCACACATACCTTTCTGCTTTTTGGTTAGTCTTGACCTCAATCTGTGTGATTCTATTCACACATGCGGGGTAGCTCCCCATGGTCTTCGGACCGTCATGTGATAGGCCTCTTTCCCTTTTTTTGTGATTTCTAGATTCCTTATGTTGATTTCTGGAAATTTTATGCTTCACCTATTTTTGTGTACTGGTGAATTCATATGTTATTGATTTGTCATGAGTACAAATTTGAGGTATGATACCTCTTTGGATCTTTGAGAAGATCTTGTGATATTGATTATCTCTTATCGGTTGATCTCCTGTTGATCATTATTTGCATACTTATAGTTGTATGTCAGTATGGGTATTTTATATTTATGCCATACCTCTTGTCGGTTGATCTCCTGTTGATCATTATTTACATACTTATAGTAGTATGTCAGTATGGATATTTCATATTTATTCCATACCTCATGTCGGTTGATCTCCTGGTGATCATTATTTACATGCTTATAGCAGTATGATAATATGGATATTTTATGTTATGCCCTATCTTTTATTCTATGTCATACTCTGTTCGAGTTTTCATACTCCGTTCGAGTTTTTATACTCCGTTCGAGTTTTTATACTCCGTTCGAGTTTTCATACTCCGTTCGAGTTCTCATACTCTTATCTTGTGATTTCTGGATTTCTTGTGTAGATTTCTAGAATTTGTGCTTCACCAACTTTCGTGATTTCTATTGATAAGTTTTATCAATTCTTGTGCATTGGTGAATTCGTGTGTTATTGACTTGTTATGAATACAAGTTTAGGGTATGATATCCCTTTCTATCTTTGAGAAGATTCTTGTGACATTTTTGATGAATGAAAATTCATTGGTATTATATTTTGATGCCAATTATTTCGATGAAATTTTGACGTATGTCGAAGTTGCTACTGACATTGCTATTTTAATCACGTGTTTTAAAAATTTGTTATTCTTCAAAATATTTCAAAATATAAATCAAAATTGTTTTCAAAGTCTTTACGATTTGCGCTTTCAAAAGAATGAGGAAGCGAATTAAACGTTTCAGAAAAATTGAGGACTATGACCCCTTTCTTTTACTGATTCGCTTAATTCCGGACTTGTCCGTTTGAGAACGTAAAATGTTATTTATTTAAAATACACAATTTTGCACTTTCAAGGAAACGATGAAGTGAATTAAACGATTTAGTAAAACTCGTGGTTATGGGTCATGTGCGTTTGCTATTTCGGTTAATTTCGGACTCGTTAATTGAAAATTTGTGATTTCTGATTATCGCTTGTGATAATCAGATAATTGAGATTTAATTATCAATTGTGATAATTAAATATTTATGATTTCTGATTATCGCTTGTGCTAATCAGATAATTGAGATTTAATTATCAATTGTGATAATTAAATATTTATGATTTCTGATTATCGCTTGTGCTAATCAGATAATTAAGATTTAATTATCAATTGTGATAATTAAATATTTATGATTTCTGATTATAGTTTTGATAATCAGATATTTATTGTTTCTAATTATCGTTTGTGATAATTAGATATTTGTGGTTTAATTATCGTTTGTGATAATTAAACATTTGCGATTTGAGATTTGATTATCAATTGTGATAATTAAATATTTGTGATTTGAAATTTGATTACCGTTGTGGTAATTCCTGATTATCGTTTGATAGTTAGATATTTGTGTTTTCTAGTTATCTTTGTTGATAATTAGATTTGTTGATTTTGCTGTTTTAAGATTTCTTTATTCTGATTATCTATTTGATAATCAAACTTTGTTGAGAATTTGGGAATTTCTTTTATGAAATTAAAAGCTTACCTTCTCATGCTCTTATGGTTGTTACCTTTTGTCCATCTATTCTTTAGGATTGCATGGACGCAATTTCTTTAAGGAGGGGAGTCTGTAACAACCCGGTATTTTGCGTCAATTATAATCAACAATTTAAACGATTAATATTGACACAAACTTCTATTTGAAGTTTTTAAATTTTGAATTAAAATTGAAGTTTTTTTAAAATTTAAATTACAAATGGTTATAAAGTTTGAGGGGCTTTGATTTCTTTTTTTTAATAGTGGTTCATTTGTTTTGGCTTCGGTCCAAACTTTGGTTTTCAGTAGTTTGTTGATAAACGTTCGATCTCTGTAGTGTTTACTTGGTTTTCCATAGCGTACCTGTGAATTAAGAACAATGCTATCAGAAAGTGTGAATAATTATTATAACAATCAAATAGCACTTACTATTAAACAAACAAGCTAAACCCTTAACTAAATTATTTATTAAATTATAAAACTTAATCAAATCGCAACTCATTTCTCAGCCCAGCCCACAATCTCCCTTTACTTTTCCTTCGACCTAAACCCGATTCCCCTCTTTCTTTATCTCTATTTTTCGATCGCGAACCCTAAAAAAAAAAAACGAAATCACGAAAATTATAAAAATGGTGGCCGTTCCTTTTCTTCCTCATCGTCCCAGAAATTAGGGCTTAACCAACAATCGAAGGTGCTATCTTCAATTCTTTAACTTCGTTCGTTTCATCGTTGCTCTCTTCAGCCGTGGTTTTCGCGCGTTGGACGAAGGTGAGTTTACTCACATCTAATTCGACTTAGCAATATGTTTTGCGGTTGATTTGGGTTCGTTGTTGATGCTTTCTCTGATTTTACATATTCGTGTATATTTGTGTTACTTGGTTAACTCGGCTTTGAATTTGGACTGTTCAATATCTCGTGACCATCACGATTTCGATTTTTGTGACTTCAGTCACTTGATTTTGGGGACTTTTGTTTGGTGGACCATACTATGCTTCAACTTGATTTTTAAATCAAAATAGATTTGGTTCGATTTTGGGCACTGACTTCGTTTCTCCGTTGTTCCCTTTTGTTGATGGTGCTTTGAGACTGTTGCATTTGTTTCTTTTTGGTTTGATTCGAGACTGCATCGAGTTAATTCTGTGCATCCATTTGTTGTTTGAATGTATCACTTGGCTTCGAGTTGCGGTTGCATTTACTCCAGTAATTCATGTTGTTTAGTATTTTGCAAACTTGAAGTGTTTTAATTCCTACTGCATGTGGGTGTATGTAGTTTATAAGGTTGAAATGCTATACTTCCTTGTTGCAATGCTTGGGTAATTATTTTTGCAAACATTGAAATGTTCAAGTTGTCATTATACTTGCTAGAATTCACTTAAAGTTGAGTCGAGATGTAATACGGCATTTGGTCGTGAGTATGATAGTTGCGCTATCCAGTTTACAGTGCATACATGTTTTATCTTTATTCCTATCACTCCTTTGGTTTGTGATTTCATTGTGGCCTTGACTCTGCATACATTCTCTGATGTTGTCACTGCACTCCTGTTTGTCATGTAATTCACTGAATTGGGTCTCGAACATGGTTAGTTCATTGGTTATACTGCTGCACATGTGATCTTTGTTGCATATATGTGTCAGTTGTAAGGTTGGTTATGTTCCTTCCACTGTTGCCTATAGGTAATTGTCCAACCATGCTGTAAGACCTGTAGCATGCTTTGTTCATGCATTTTGATGTTATTGTCCAGTTTCACTATGATATACCTGTCGTAAAAAAATTTGCAATTCCAAGTTGCACCTCTCATTTATTTTGTCCCTGTGCAGATCTTTATGTACATTAATTTGTGTACAATTGGGTTTACATATATACGTGTTCCATTACTTGTGCCTGCACCTGCCTTGTGCAGTTGCATTTCGGCCTTGATTTCTTGTCCCTGTTGCTTTGAATGGTGATACAATTGTATCCACAGTTAATTCTTGCATTTGTATGATGCTTGGTTGGCAACCTTACCTGATTTGCATACGATGCTTGGTTTTCAATCCCCGTGGTCTGCAGTTCTAGGTAGCCACCTCCATGGTATTAGTTCTGGTCTTGTCCCACGTTCATTTGAGGGCATTTGGTCCAAACTTGAGATTCTTGTGTGCATGTTTTTATAGGTCTGCCTTGTGGTGCACAGTACTGCATCTCTGATTATGTTGCAGCCATTTTACTGCCTATATATATAGCCTTGTTCCACTTGATTGCATTTGGATGTGTTTATAGAATTCATTTGAGTTGAATCCAGCTGTAGCTCGGATTTGACCTTGTGCTGATTTCTATTTCTTCACTGTTGTGGCGAGGCAGTGCACGCGTGCGTGTACTGCAGCCACACAGTATTGATTTCATTGATTTTGGTTCGTTGATATTTTGGGTACATCATCACTATAGTGGCAAGGCAGTGCACGCAAGCGTGAACTGCAGCCACACGGTATGGCTTTTATGGATATTCTATTTTGTTTTGGTTTATTGATATTTCAATGGTTTGAACTTTTTTGTTTATTTCAATTCAATATTCTGAACTGCATTCTGATTTGGTTTAATTACTGTCGTCTATTCATTGTTTAATTATTATTGCTTCTGTGCACTAATAACTGAGTTTGAATTAGACTGACCCGAGTATTATTTTCTTTTGAATTTAATACTCGGGTCAGACCGAGTATTTCAGGTTGTAGATATTCCGCTTTGGGTTGCTGCTAGAGCTATGAAGTTCTTTCATATCTTTTGGAGTAGTCGTCGTCATTTGTAGTAGTATGTAAAATTGTATAGGAAGATATGTATTCATGTATATTATATACGTTAATGTACTTGTATATGTAACTTCCTTAGTCGACTGTTGTAGTTGTATCATATGTACCGTGTGAATGTATTGTAACTGACATCAGTTATTATATATATATATATGAGACTTTCTGTTTCATTTGTGTTCCGCATTTATATTATCTGTGTTGTTATTTTATATTTACTGTTCTAAACTATTACGAACCATCGTAGTTCGTTTTATACTGGAATTGGGGTATGTCGATGGGAGAAAATAAATCAGAGATGAAAAATGAAAAAATATATATATTTATATCACTCCCATCGAGATAACCAATGCTAGTGTAAGGCCAACTATTGATGGCCGCTCCTCAACAGCCTTATTCTCCGTGCTAGTTGACAGCATTACACCGTAGTGTTCTTGGCTAGCGTGGGTATAGAGGTGGGGCGTCACAAGTGTGTTGGTAATAGCTGCTATGCGTTACCACCTGTCCGGATCCACAAAACAGTAGTATCTTACCATGGGCATTGCCTCGTGTGCCTTGTCGGTTGCCTTATCACACCTATTACGAGTTTGGTTTGTACCATACCTATGGAGTGCCCTCTGATAGCCCTTCAGTTTATGGAGGAATTATGGTACTTTATAGACTACAGTTTAAAAATATGGTGAGGGGGATATGTGTAACTTCTTAATGCTATTTTAATACTTTACTAATTGACATATTATAATAACATATATTACTACATAATAAATAGTTTAATGGATCCTTAGGAGATAGTAATCCCGAACATCTCTTAAGTTATTGCATGCACATTAGACACTGATAGGAGATGTAAAACCCCATAGATAACTCGAAGCCATTATATTCGTTTTAATTTAATGTTGATTTAACTTACATAAGATCTTTTAGTTCTGACTCGAGTGTTTTGTCATTCCATTAAGCTCGGGTCAGCCTGAGCTTTTCAATGTTGAAGACCTTATTTCTGGAGGATAAAGACAAAGATTCGTACGCTATTTATTTATATATCACTGCATCATGCTGTTTTGCTGAATTATTTATTTATTCCTATTGTATGTATACACTGATGTATTGTAAAAGTGTGATCAAATGTTATTTGCAAAACAGCTTCATGAAATGTTTATTTGATTGTTATATTTTATCATTCCATTATGAGATTTTGTGTTTCGTTTTCCTTTCTTTTCTTTTCTTTTTCTTATTTACCCTATAACAATCCTTCCTTTTAAATGGTTTGGATTCAATATGTGTGGTTTATTGTCAATTTCAACTGTTCAAAATGAGGGTCATTACATTTGGTATCAGAGCTTTGGTTTAGCGATAACCTTAGCTTTATGGGGTTTGACTCATTGGGAATAGAGTAGTAAAACCCTAGAATGAATTGTTTGAGAGTATATACGAGATAGCATATTTGTTAGTGTTATAAAATGTTTTGTGTTGTGTTAATTTGTTTTGTTTAGTATTTATAAATTCTGGTCGATACATAAGACGCTATGGCATCACTAGGAATTTCTAAACACTTAAGAGGCCAGACCGACATAATATTTTTTTACGGGTAAATGTAATAATTTTACCTAGTATAATATTAGTATATAAAAGAATAATTTTTTAAATGGATATACTTGTTTTTGATATGTTGTTTGTTAGGAAGTGAAATTTTGTAAATATTAATTGCAAAATAAGATTTATAGACAAAGTAAATATAAATTGGAAATTTGAGAAATTAAGTTTTTGGTTTTGAAATTGGTTTTAAAATATTTTGGAACATAATGTTAGTACTATTTGAAAGTATTTTCAGATATAAATATTTTCAATGTGATTGAAAGAAATGTTCTAAAAGGAATTTTAAAAGGAAATAAGTTATGTACTCCCCTCTCTATCGTTGGAAAATAATTTCGATGATGAGTGCACGCATCATCGAAGTTCATTTTCGAGTTTCAAAGTGGAAAGGCCATTGTAGTAGTTTTACTACACTTTTTTTGATAAATAAATCTTGATTTTAAAATTTCTAAATATGATTGATATATAAAAGCTATGAGTATATATGTATTATTTCAAATAATTTGGAAGGGAATCTAGTATTTAGTTCTTTAGTTTTTGTAAATTAGAAATTTTGATCATTATAATGAATGGAATCGTAACTATTTTAATAGTGGAAACTTCTAAAATAAAAAATAATAAATTAGAAGCTAACTCATTAATGGAACTATAAAGAAATTGGAAATTTGTAAATTGTAAATTAAAAGATATAAAAATTTAGAGGATATAATTATTGAACATTTTGTTAACAAAAATGAATAAGATAAACTTGTGTAATATTCAATTACATTCTTAAGACATATATATAAATTGCCAGAAATGTTTAAAATGTTGTAATATTAAATAGGAATATCTAATAGAATACTTTATAAGTAAAACCAAAGTAATGAAAGTGTTCAAATGGAATTATTTCTATAAATAAGAGTTTTGATGTACAAGAAATGTTATAAACGTGAGTTAATGTTTTGAAATGCTTAAAAAATTATATTTTGTAGATAAATGTGAATACTATTTAAGTAGATAATTTTAAACTTAAGAAGATGTTGAAATGAATAGCTGATAGACTTAATATTTATTTATTTATAAGTAGATGTAATTTTAAATGATACTGTATGTGAAGAAACAAATGTAAATTAAAAAGTTAAAAACTTAAGTTGAAATGATCCATGAATGAATATTAATATTAATCAAGCTATATAAATAATAAATGTTAAACAAATTGCAAGAATGCATGCAATACTTCAATAATGAATTCATTGATGATTTTAAATAATACATGGTAGAAAAAAATTGTAAGTAAATGAATGAAAGAAAAAAAGACATTGTACGTGTTGGATCATAGGTTTTGATTGTTGATAAGACACAACAATTCACGAATCTACAACTACGATAACATCCAGACTCATCAGCTTAATATATGGTTTGTATAGTTATATATTTTAACAAGAGTTATATGGCTTGTATAGTTATATATTTTAACAAGAGTTATCAAATGTGTATATAAAGTCTACATTAGTGCTTTGTTAAAATCTTTCCTCGAAAATCATCATTCACATTTAAATAAACTTGCATACATATTTTAATCAAATCAAGCTTTCAAAAAATACATGGAACGGGACTCGAACCTAGGTCACTAGTTTAGAAGGCAAGTGCTCTAACCAAATGAGCTATGGTGATTTTTAATTATCAATAGAATTCAGTCGACTGAACAATTCATTCAGTCGACTGAATATCTATAAACAGCCTAGTAAACCTGTGTAAAACTGTGCAAATTGCACAGAAATTACCAGGTCAGTCGACCGACCTGACATTTTTATGCAATATGCACAAGTGCATAAATATTCAAATATTTATTTAAAATTCATTTGAATATTCAGTTGACTAACCCAGAGGTTCAGTCGACTGAATTTCTATAACTGCTATATTTTTATGAAAAGACACGACCATTTGTGAAGAGTTACGAACCTCTACAAAGAGATTTGGACACAACACTTCAACCGGAACTCTTCGCCAATAGTCGCTGCTTTTTAACATCTATAAATACATATTCTAACTTGATTTCAAAACACAGAATCTGCTTGTCTCTCTTATCTAACTTTCTTATTCTTGTATACTTATTGCTTAAATCAGATTTATATATTCTAAGCAATACTATTCCTTTCTAATCTTCATAAACTTCAAATATACACATCATACTTGAGGAAAAGATTATACAAAGGGTGTACTACAAGTGACAAATCCGTGTTATCAGAACACATAAAAAGTCAAACAATCTTTTGTATTTGTTGAAGTCCGTTCTGCTGCTCAGGCGTGTGAAGTCCTCTTCGGCTGCTGAGGCGAAATTCTGTTCCGCTGCTCAGGTCCCTATTCGACTGCTCAGGGGTTGTATAGACCTATTCCTACAGGTTAAGTGAGAGTTGTTGTTTTAGTGAAATTCCAAAAAGAGTCTAGGACTGGACGTAGGACGGTGCTCCGGTACCAAAATATTGTTGCTACTAATAAAAATGCAGGATATAGAGCGTTAGAGATTCAGAGGGAGTAAGTATTTATATTATTTTATATACAGTCGAAATCTATATCTATTTATAGTATTATTATCATTAGTATACTCTGCATTATCATATATCTATATTATACGATCCATAGTGCACTTTCATTTGGTATCAGAGCAAGATCATCATATAACCGTAACACAATTATCTGATAATCTAAAACCCTAGAATTCTATCGATCATCATAACATCATAGAATAATGGCCAGAAAATGATCTAATCGAAATACAATGGGCAAAATCCCTGCCAAAGCCACCAGTGAGGACTACAAAAATGTACTTTCTGATTACAAATTTCAGTAAAAGATAATAGTGAATTAGTTAGTATTAGCGATAAGATTTCAAAGCTTAATTTTATTATTTTAGAAAAGATGAAATCCGTAGAACGTGAAAATGAGAAATTGAAAAATGAGAAGTTTGATTTAGAAAATCAACTTGGCGTTTTAAAGAATAATTTTACAACTATTAAAGATTCTCTAGATGAACAAAACACCATATTTGAAAAAGAGAGAGAAACTTTCAAAAGAAATTTTTGGTTTGAAAAGACAAAATGATTTATTACAATCCTCTTTAGATAATTCAGAATCTCAAAATTCCCTTCTCAAAAATGAGAACCGTACGCTAAAACGAGAATTCCGAATTAAATAAGAAAATTGATATTTTGAATAATAGTAATATTTCTTTTGAAAATAATAATTGTGACTTTAAGGCTAAATTTGATAAACTTAACACTGAAGTCACAAAATTTAATAAAGGTCAAAATGATTTAAACATGAATTTATCTAGTTCTAGACCTTTAAATGATAAAAGTGGTTTTGGATACAATAAAACAGATCGTAGAAATAGCACTAGACACGCTTTCATGTATAGTAAATATGTTAGTGCCAGTAGTAGATTACGAGAAAAGTCTTAATCCAATTTTTATAGATATTCAAATACTGTAATGACCAATAATGTTTATAATTTCTTTAGGAGTACAAAATCATCGATGGGAAATATGAATAAAAATTATCTAAGTATTTGGATTCTTGTTAATTGGAAAAATAAAGAAAAATACATTGATGATTATTTTGATATGGTAGTTAATAATGGAAATTATATTTATAAATGTTCAACCACATCGAAATGGGTGTGGTTTCCTAAAAGTTAGGAAATTATATGAACCTTGGGTATTGCATGCTTTAAAATTTTTTTATGATACCTTATAATATAATTAGTAGTTATTTAGTTTTATATTTTTCTATGTTAACGCTTACGTAAAATATAATTTATATCATCATATAAACTCTCCTTTTTGCTGATGATAAAGAGGGAGAAAGATATTGCTCTAACACTATTTGAAGAAATAAAGCATGCAAGTACAGATTAAGGGGGAGAAAAGGTTAATTATTTATAGGAGTATATAACATAGATTCAGAGGGAGAAATCTATAGCACAATTACAGGAATATATTCAATGAGAGAGATAAGGTCAACAAAGCTTGTCAAAGACTCATTCATAGAAAATGAAGTTGTCATCATCAAAAAGGGGGAGAATGTTGGATCATATGTTTTGATTGCTGACAAGACACAATAATTCACGAATCTATGACTACGAACATCCAGACTCATCAGCTCAATATATGGCTTGTATAGTTATATATTTTAACAAGAGTCATCAAATGTGTATATAAAGTCTAGTTTAGTACTTTGTTAAAATCTTTCCTCAAGAATCATCATTCACATTTAAATAAACTTGCATGCATATTTTAATCAAAATCAAGCTTTCAAAAAATGCATAGAGCGGGACTCGAACCTAGGTCACTACTTTAGAAGGCAAGTGCTCTAACCAAATGAGCTATGGTGATTTTTGATTATCAACAGAATTCAGTCGACTTAACAAGTCATTCAGTCGACTGAATATCTATAAACAGCCTAGTAAACCTGTGTAAAACTGTGCAAATTGCACAGAAATTACCGGGTCAGTCGACTGACCTGGTAGATCAGTCGACTGACCTGACAATTTTTGTGCAACATGCACATGTGCACAAATATTCAAATATTTATTTAAAATTCGTTTGAATATTCAGTCGACTGACCCAGAGGTTCAGTCGACTGAATTTCTATAACTAGTATATTTTTATGAAAAGACACGACCATTTATGTAGAGTGACGAACCTCTACAAAGAGATTTGGACAAAACACTTCAACCGTAACTCTTTGCCAATAGTCGCTGCTTTTTAACATCTATAAATACATATTCTAACTTGATTTCAAAACACAGAATCTGCTTTTCTCTCTTATCTAACTTTCTTATTCTTGTATACTTATTGCTTAAATCAGATTTATATATTCTAAGCAATACTATTCCTTTCTAATCTTCATAAACTTCAAATATACACATCATACTTGAGGAAAAGATTATAGGAAGGATGTACTACAAGTGACAAATCCGTGTTATCAGAACACACAAAAAGTCAAACAATATTTTATGTTTGTTGAAGTCCTGTTCTGCTGCTCAGGCGTGTGAAGTCCTCTTCGGCTGCTGAGGCGAAATCCTGTTCCGCTGCTCAGGTCCCTGTTCAGCTGCTCAGCGGTTGTATAGATCTGTTCCTCCGAGTTAAGTGAGGGTTGTTGTTTTAGTGAAATTCCAGAAAGAGTCTGGGACTGGATGTAGGAAGGTGCTCCGAACCAGTATAAAAATCTCTGGTGTCATTTTACTATACTGCTTTTTTATTCCGCACTATTTACAATATTGTCATCATCATCATACTCTAGTATTATCATATATCCATATTACATGGTCCATAGCACACTTTCAGTATGAATGAATGAAAATAGATGAAAGTAAATGATGAAAAAAGAAAAGAAAAAAAGTAACAAATCAAGAAAACTTAAATAATATGTTAAATTCTTTGTTGTTTGGCTTATGGGATGTTTGGGAAATGATACATCGATTGTTTAAGGTTGTATGAATAATCTATTAAGTTATTATCTAAGGCTGTTGAGCGTATGGTACACTCAGTGGTTTATTTATCAACCTTGTACGATTAAAAGTTTCTGAACCTGAACAAACCCATTAGTTTTGGTTGTTATGGATGTATGGTTGATTATTTTGTTCCATATGATGGCTGTACTGTTTTGTTTGCATATGTTTGTGTTGATTTGCTTTTGTTACTAATTGAAACAAATAAATACCATTCTTTTACAAAATTCTCACTATTTTGGACATCGTAAGTGAAATACAGGTTCATGGAAGCAATAGTTACCGCTTTTGGTTTCATAAACAAATTTCGTTTTGCCCGACAAATAGGTACATTTTCAGATTACTGTTTTTATAGTGATATTTTATTGTTTTTCCATGGTTTGGGATGTTTTATTATTGAAATATATATATATATATATATATATATATGTATGTATGTATATGCATATATATTGAAATTATTGATATGATTATTTTTTCGGACCTCTCCATACAAAGAACATCCTGCCGAAATTTTTCGTGAATTTTTGACTTAGAAAATTGTTATGAAAGTGAAATATTTCAAACTTTTATTAGACTTGAATATGAAAGATTTAATTGTTTATTAATTGGTATATTTTATTTAAAAATACTTCCGTATGTAAGTTAATTATTTCTAAAATGAATAGATTGAATAAAATATACTAATTTCTTAATTCCTTCTTTTACCTTTTCGAGGACGAAAAATTTTGAGTGGAGGAGAGTGTAACGACCCGTATTTTTTCGATAATTAACAATATAAAATTAAGTAAGAATTTGAAATTTAATATTGGAAGAAATTAAAAATTTATGATTTGTTAATGAGAAAATAGTTAAAATGAAATTCAATATTGTTAAATAATGTAATTTACGACTAATTAATGTAATATAAATCAATTGAAATAATTGTAAAGTTAATTTGGTGATAAATTGAGAATAAGAAAATGAATTATATTAAAATAGGAAATTATATGTAATTAATTGAAATAGGTTAATATAAAGTGGAATCAATATTTGGCAAGTAATTTATCAACCTTAGATTGTGAACAATAGGTTGATGGAGGTGAATTATTAATGTATAACAATTGGTTGATTATCATCCTGATATTTAATATGTTGGAATTAATTGTAAATCAATTGAAATTTAATGAAATTAAATATGGAAGTTCATATGAGTTAAGATGATAGTGGTAGTATATTAGTGTAATAACATGTAAACTAAGGTTAATTATGTTCGTAAGGTAATAAATGATTAAATAATAAGAGTGAAATCAAAATAAATGAATTTATTAGAATTTTAAAATTATAATTAATGAATTTATTACCGTTATAATTGAACGCTGTAATTAGTGTAATATTTAAATAGGTTTAATAAAGTTAATTTATTTTGAAAAGATTATTAAATTTCTCCATAATCAAGAATGATAAAATTGTTAACTTGTAAATTTGAATTTAAAAGTGATTAAACCAATTTAATAATAATTTATTTAGTTAACGTGAAAAATAGCCATTTTGGCCACTGCCTCGAATTTTGAAGGAACCAGTTTCATCGGATTCGTAACATCGAATTATTATAAGATTTTAAAATTCATAGCGACCGGACTTGCCGTTTGATCATGCGGGCTTGAAATGCATAGAAATCAGTTAAAAGGATTTAACTCAATATAATCTAATTTTAAAAGCTAACTTCTGTATACAATGGAATTAGGGTTTTAAACTAGTTCCATTGAACTTAAAATATCAAAAATATATATTTCGATATATTGGATGACCCGTTTTGATTTGGGGAAAGAAACAGGCTTTTCGGGTCGTTGTTATCGTTTTGATCCAACCCTATCTACATATGGGATGTTATAAACCCTACCTGTTTCTCATTTCATTATTTATGTACCTACATTTCCTTCTTATCTCCTCTTTCTTTCCAATGGCTGAAATCCTAATTTTAATTTTTTTTTAAAAAATTGCGGATCTAAGGCAACTTCGGGTTTCGAAGGCGAAAACTGTGAGAAATGCGGATTACGGATCTTAAGGATAGGATTAACTAGAGGGGGGTGAATAGTGTTTTAGTGAATTATTAAATCTTTTTGAGTTTTTGTTAATTCAAACACAGATGTATGCAATATTCAGACACAGATATGATCACAGAAACAAACACAGATGCAGAAATAAAGTAAAAGCAGTAAAGGAAAGAACACACCAGATTTTATACTAGTTCGGAGTTACCCTACATCCAGTCCTGCAATACAAGTATGGATTTCCTTTCAAAAGCAATTGTACAATTACACCCTCGATTTCAAGGCTACGAGGTATACCCTCCAGAATAACAATCCTCTGGGTAGAGATACTTGATTTTCCAGGCAACAAGTTCACCCACTTGATTTTACGAGCAACAAGTTCACCCAATTGGTTTCCTATGGCTACAATCACACCTTATCACGCTTGATTGATTTTCAAGGCTACAATCACACCTTTTCTCGCTAAGTTGATTACAAAAAGCCTAGAACTCTGAATAGCACTGAGGATCTTGTTGAGACCGTGGTAAAGAATCAAACTACGAATGATCGAGTTCGATTCAATGTAGATTTCGACAGAATAAGGGTAAGAATATGTATTAAGAAAAGTGGAAGAAGAAGAGCAGTGAAGAACCAGAAAATTTGATGTTAAAATTCGTTGAAACTGACCCCTATTTATAGAAGAACAGCAGTCATGTCCATTCGTGAAGAGTTATGGTGAATAGACACTTCTTTTGAAATTTAAATTCTAAACTCAACTGACACCATGTCGACATGGTCACCATGTGTATGTCGACATCCCAAAGCATTTTCGAAGATTTGATTTTCTTTGAAAATAGCCTTTATCTTATATTAAAACTATTTTAAACTTTATAAATGTACTTGGCTATAGTTAAAATTCATAAGTAAATATAGAGAATAATATATATATATATATAATTTAACTATAATTTTATATTTAATTCTAAGTATAAATATTTAAAAGTTAAATATATTATATTAAAAGTTAGTTTAAAATCAGGAGTAATTTGACTTTGAAACTAAAGATGATTTTGAGGCTAAAATTATTTAAAATCAGGATAGAGGTTTTCTGAATCTTTTAAAAGGAAAGTTTTGAAATCATTTTGAAAACAAGATAATTTTTGTAAAATCATTTGAATAAAAATTAGCGGATACAAAACAATGTTCCACTAGATTTTTCGTAGGTTCCATCCTACTTAGGGTTCATTCCTTTAACAGGCTCGAAGTGGATTCCATTCTACGAATAAATTGGATTTTTAAAATGCCAGTGCTTTTCTATGAGTTTTAACAAAATTTCTAATTAAAGAATAAATTACTTGAATTCTTGAACTCTTGATAATCTTGATACTCATGAGTCTTCAATCTTAATATCTTGAATCTCTATACTGTACAGTCTTCATTCTTGTTACCTGCATGGTTAAATCCTACATATACATATATATCTAAACTTATACTGTTAGTATTTATGTTTTATAATCTATTCTAAGGTTGTTGTCATCAAAACCATCATCTCACGGACTAACGAACTCCCCCTTTTTGATGATGACAACCTTTGTTTATAAAATATTACTTCTATCCTAATAACTCCCCTTAATCTATGCCCTAATTGCCCTATTTTATATTTCTCCCCCTTTGTCATCAACAAAAACAAACTCTAAACTTTATAACTCCAAACTATATAAATCCTCCTAAATCTAATACCCTATGATATGTGATTATACTGATAGTATTATCATAAGTAATCAACACTTAGATCTAAAACTAAAACTTACTACTAACTATTCTAACTAAAATCCATGATAATACTTATAATTAAAACATATAGGAACACACATTACGTATAAAGTTGTATTTACATGAGCGTTTAGAAAACATAAAGAAACACAATCAATGGAGAAGAAAGAAAAGAAACTAAATAGGAGATCTATGAATCGAACAATGCGGATAGTGGAAACAGAAATTTCCATGTTGTTCAATAAGATTCCCATCTTTATCAAAGCACACTTCTCCAACGCAAACGATTTTGTTGTCATCTTCCGCTTGTGCTTCTTCGATGGGTTCTTCTTCTTCTTCTTCTTCTTTGCTGGCCTTTTGTTCTTGATTGTGTGAAGAATCTTCATCAATCAAAATATGGTTGGCTTGATTATCCGTTAGAAATTTTTGCAAATTCCTAAGTATCTTGCCTTGCCTCTCTTGTTCCTTTGCCATACGGAGTTGAATCACTTGAATTTCAGTCATCATCTGAAATGCATCCTTCAGAGACTCCTCCATTTTTAATACACGAGCGAGAGTAGTACGTTGAAATGGACCAGAAGTAGGAGAGGAGAACGAAAATGTTGATTTTATGTTTGATTTGGAAGATGACGCCATGATTTTATTTATTTCAGAAGATAGAACAGAAAGAGAATAGGGAGAATGATCAATGATTCGAAAATAAGAAGAATATATAACCAATTTTTTGAATTTTGGTGGGAAAAATCTTAAAAAAATAGAAAACGTTATATGTCGACATGAGTATATGGGGATGTCGACATGCTCCTTTATATTTTTACTATTTGATTTATTTTAGTATTAATTATTTATTATAATGGATATTTATATTTTATATTTCAGTTATTGAACAAATACCTAATTCTCTTCTTAATTTAGTAAATATTGATTCATTTAAGGGTTTTTTTTAAAATATCAGCAATTTGATTCTCAGAATTGATATAATCGAGAGTAACTACTTACTTACTTATATTATCTCTGAGAAAATGATGTCTGATATCAATATGTTTAGTTCGAGCATGTTGAGTAGTATTTTTGGATAAATTTATTGCACTAGTATTATCGCAATAAATTAGTGATTTCGAGATATTTATACCATAATCTTTTATAGTTTGTTGCATATATATTACTTGAGAGCAAGCCAAAGCAGCAGAAATATACTCTGCTTCAGCCGTTGATAAAGAAACTGTGTTTTGCTTTTTACTAAACCAGAAAACCAGAGAATGCCCCAAAAAGTGACAAGTCACACTTGTACTTTTTCGGTCTGATTTACAACCAGCATAATCAGCATCACAGCAAGATATTAAGTCAAAAGAATCATTTTTAGGGTAAAATAAACCATAATCAGATGTGTGTTTAACATATCTTATGATATGTTTTACGGCTTTAAGTGGGTCTCTTTAGGTTGGGATTGATATCTGGCACAGAGACAAACACTATGCATGATATCAGGTCTACTAGTAGTAATATAGAGTAGTGATCCAATCATTCCTCTATATAATTTTTGATCTACATCTTTCGAGAGATCTTCATTACTAAGATACTCATTGGTTGCCATGGGAGTGGGTTTTCCACTTGCAGTAGTCAAACCAAATTTACTAATTAGGTCTTTAGAATATTTTTCTTGACTAATAAAGATACCATTACCTAATTGTTTTATTTGTAATCCTAAAAAGAAATTTAATTCACCCATATGGCTCATCTCAAACTCTTTTGTCATTATATCAGAAAATTCTTTATTCATTTCAAAATTAGTTGATCCAAAAATGATGTCATCTATGTAAACTTGTACTAGTTAAATATCATTTTTATTTCTTTTAATAAAAAGAGTATTATCTACTTTACCAATTTCAAAATTTGATTGTAATAAATAAGATCTTAATCTATCGTACCAGGCTCTTGGAGCTTGTTTTAGACCATATAAAGCTTTCTTAAGTTTGTAAACATGATTTGGTAATTTATCATTTTCAAAAAGTGGTGGTTGTTCAACATATACTTCTTCTTTTACAAATCCATTTAAAAAGGCACTTTTAACATCCACTTGAAATAATTTGAAATTATTATGATTTGCGAAAGCAAGTAGAATCCTAATGGCTTCCAATCTTGCTACAGGAGCAAATGTTTCATCAAAATCTATTCCTTCTTCTTGACAATAACCTTGAGCGACTAATCGAGCTTTATTTCTAACTACCTCTCCTTGTTCATTCATTTTATTTTTATACACCCATTTAGTTCCAATTATAGTTTTATTTTCATGTCTAGGAACAAGTTTCCAAACATCATTTCTAGTAAATTGATTTAATTCTTCTTGCATAGCCAAAATCCATGAATCATCAGTTGATGCTTCTTTTGGATTTTTGGGTTCAATAGTTGATATAAAAACTACATTACTCATTTGACTTAGTTGATTTCTAGTTTTAACAACAGATTGCATATCTCCCAGTATATTTTCTATAGGATGATCTTTTAAAAGTTTAGTCCTTTTATTAGGATGATTAATTTCATTTTTAGTTTCAATTGATTCTTGATTTTGAGTGAATAAATCCTCTTCATCATTTGTATCTTCAAAATTTTTGAAATTTTCATCAAATGAAACATGCATTGTTTCTTCAATGGTGTTAGTTTTTAAATTAAACACTCTGTATGCTTTACTTCTATTAGAGTATCCGATAAAGATTCCTTTGTCGGATTTAGGATCAAATTTATCTAAATTATCTTTTGTATTTAAAATAAAGCATTTACTTTCAAAAATTATGAAATAAGATACCTTAGGTTCCTTTGAATAAAGAAGTTCATAAGATGTCTTATCAGCTAAAGGAATAATTAAAATTCTATTTAAAATATAACAGGCAGTAGCAACTGCTTCTGCCCAAAATTTCTTTGGTAAACTATCATCTGAAAGCATAGTTCTCGCACACTCTTGAATCGCCCTATTTTTACGTTCTACTATCCGTTTTGTTGTGAAGTTTCTGGAAATGAAAAATTATGAGTTATTCCCTTTTTATCGTAGAATTCCTCAAACTTTTCATTTTCAAATTCACCACCGTGATCACTTTGGATAGTTATAATTTTTAGAGAAAATTGATTTTGAATTCTTTTTGAAAAGGTCTTAAAACATTCAAAAGTATCACTTTTATGTTTCAAAAATATTATCCTTGTAAATCTAGAATAATCATCTACAATTACAAAAACATATTTACTATGATTTATTGACAGAATTTGAGATGGACCAAATAAATTATGATGATGTAATTCAAGAGGTTTTGAAGTAGAAATCATATCCTTTAATTTAAAAGAACTTTTCCTAAGTTTTCCTAATTGACATGCATCACATAAACTATCTACTTTAAAATTCAATTTAGGGAGACCTCTTACTAGATCATGTTTTGATAGTCTAGATAAGAGTTTGAAATTCAAATGCCCAAATCTCGTATGCCAAATCCAAGGGTCATTTGAAACTAGCAAAACATTCGAAACTTTCATACTAAGAATATAAATATTCTTTTTCCTGACTCCCTCAAATATAATATTTGAATTATTATCTTCAATGTGACATTTATCTTTTTCAAATTTAATTTTATATCCTTTATCACATAGTTGACTTATACTTAGCAGATTATGTTTCAGATTCTTAACTAGCAAAACATTAGTAATAGTAGGAGTTTTAGAATTACCGACTTTGCCGATGCCAATCACATATACTTTTGAATTGTCTTCAATATTAACCAGTCCTCCGTCTTTGTATATAATATCATTCAGTATATCTGGATTGCCAGTCATGTGTCTAGAACATCCACTATCAAGTATCCATTTGTTCTATCTGATCTGCACAATTTGTCCGTTGTGGATTGATTCCTCAACAGCCATAAAGCATGATTCCTGCACATCAAACAATTTTGGTAGATAACTTGAATTTGAATATTCATTATATAAAGACTCATGGAACAATGATGATTTGAATATTTCTAAACTAGTATTAACAAATATAGCCATTTCAAAACTTTTTCAAAAAATCAGATTATGAAACTTTGAAAACCGTGCTCTGATACCAATTGTGAGAAATGCGGATTACGGATCTTAAGGCTAGGATTAACACTAGAGGGGGGGTGAATAGTGTTTTAGATAATTATTAAATCCTTATGATTTTTTGTTAATTTAAACACAGATGTATGCAATATTCAGACATAGATATGATCACAGAAACAAACACAGATGCAGAAATAAAGTAAAAGCAGTAATGGAAAGAAAACACCGGATTCTTGTTACCTACATGGTTAAATCCTGCATATACATATATATCTAAACTTATACAGCTAGTATTTATATTTTATAATCTATTCTAAGGTTGTTGTCATCAAAACCATTATCTCACGGACTAACAAAAACCCTGCAACGACTTTAGGTCAGGAACCAAATGCCTCGGGTGTTAACTCATTTTGGCAAAAGCTCAGAGCAAGCAACGGGGATTTGAGGTGGCGGATCGAAGTAGGACTCGAAGTCGACGTAGGGCCTAAATTTCCCAATCTTCTAATGTTAATAACTTTTGCATACGAGCTCGGATTCACGTGCGGTTTTCGGCTTTGCGATCGAATTTCAGACATTTTGGAATTGGTTTGGCAATATTCTAAGACCATTAAATTTTAGGCTAATTTTGGATTTTAAATCGACAATAAACCAAAGGTGAGTGTTTTAACCCATATACAACTACTAAATTATTTTATTTTAGATAAATTGTTATGATGTGATTATAGTTTGATTGGTTAACGTTTGGTATATCTAAATTGCCACTCCAGTAATCTGACTTTCAATGATTTTAATCGCATTTAATTTAATATTGAACTTGTCAACTAAATACCTATTGATGATAATCAGTTAATTAATGTTATTTATTGGTTGATTTGAGTGATGATTGTGATGGATGTTTAATTGTCGAGATTGGATGACAAGATGTTAGCTTTATATTATATATTGACTCACACTGCAAGTTCCGTTAGTTATTGCTAGGAAAATCACTATGGGTTGAAATGATACATACTCGAATGATCTATAGGTTAGGAAAAAATCGTTATCGGTTGAAATGATAGACTTGAGGGATTTTATGATTTTGAATTTTAATTTGGGATTGCTGGTTGAAATGATATATATCCATAAAATCTAAATTATTACGGGTTGAAATGATATATATCTGCATCACTTGATCATAGGGTAGAAAAATATATATACATACACCAGATTGGTTAAATTAAATGATTTTTAAATCCTTCAATTTTGAATTCAGTTAAATAATATTTTTTAAATAAAATTTGGTTTTTATATAAACTAAATTATTTTCAAAAATCCAAGCTTTAAATATTCAAATTGGAATTGGTTTAAATGAATTTAATAAAGAATCTAAAGTGAAATTTTAAGGTTGAATTTGAGGTATAAATGAAATTTATCGAAATTGAGTTATTGTAAACGTTTAAATATTTAACTTTAAAATCTATTGAATTTGGAGTAGCTTAAAGTTATAGCTCAAATATGGACTTGAAATTGATACAGGTTTAAATGGTTTTATTGAGAATTTGAATTAAAAGGTAAAAATTGAGCTTTTTAATTTGAAAGATGGATATGGTCCAGATTTGTTAAAATGAAAGAAATATTTTAATTTGATATTACTTGCAAATTAATTATTTTAATATAAACCGTTTAAAATTTTTTTTTTTAAATTTATATTTACATAGATTTTCAAACCATTTTACATTAAACTATTAGACTATATTTAACCCATTTTAATCTATTTTAAGCTATTTAAACTATTTTAAGCTATTATAATCCGTCTTAAACTATTTTAACTGCTTTAAACTATTTTTAAACTATCTTAATCTATTTAATCTATTTTAAACTATTTTAATCCACTTTAATTCTATGCTAAACCTTTTAAAATATTTTAAAGTATTTTCAAATATTTTCAAACTATTTTTAAATTATTTTGAAACTATTTATGACTATCTAAACTATTTTCAAAAATCCAAATTGTGTAAGGCTAAATTGTTTATATTTAAAGCTGGATTTAAAAGCAAATATGGTTAAATGACGTTATAACCTGAGTTGGGAAATGAAATGATATTTTCTAATGAAATGATATATTTTGAGTAAATATGATGATTTTGAAATGAGGGTTTAACCTACTTTGAAAATATAATTTCGAAAATGAATATGATTACGAAAGTGACATGATTTGAATTGAATATGATATTTTGATATCAATATGAAATGGTGTTGGAATGTAAAAGAACCATCCAGTGTGTAATAAGCGTTTGGTTGCTAAAGAGACTGGGATCAGATATTGTCATACTTTGCCAATATCGAAAACTGCTTTAACAACTGTGCATGTGGTGGAGATTCCAGAGTGAAGTAGGATGGTTTGGCGAATGATTCTGTATGAGGTATTAACGTAGCCTCGACTCCCTCGGGTCAGCTTGATATGGCTAAAATAGGAGCAATGCCGGGCCAAGTGAGGTCGCACCTCCTATTGGACATATTTCTTTGATACCATATTATGACTTTGTGATTGATTTTGTAGCTACCCCTCGATTTGAATTTGGGAGTGTGTTCCAAGGTGGGTGGTAGTAGCAGCTATGCGTTACCACCATTCTACATATGCAAAACGATAGTATCCAACCCTGGGCAATTCCTCGCGTGCCTTCTTACATTCCTAATCGTGCCCATTACGAGTTTGGTTTGTATCATGTTTATGGAGTGCCCTCTGATAGCCCTTCAGTTTACGGAGGAATTATGGTGCTGTATAGACTACAAGAATGTATATAAATGTGTTAAGGGGGATAATGATAACGCCTTAACAATATTTTAATACTTTACTTTACTGATAGACATATTATAATAGTGTATATACTACATAGTAAGTAGTTTAACGGATCCTTAGGAGATGGTAATCCTGAACATCTCTTAAGTTATTGCACGCACATTAGACACTGGATAGGAAATTAAAACCCCATATACATCTCTGAAGCCGTTACATTCATATTTATTTACTGTTGATTTAACTTATATAAAATCTTTTTTTTTTGAATCGAGTGTTTTGTCTTCTCATTATGCACGGGTTAACATGAGCTTTTAGCATTAATGATCTTATTTCTCGAGGGCAAAGATGGAGATTTGTATGCTATTTATTTATATTCCACTGCATCATGTTGTTCTGCTGCATTATTTATTTATTTCTATTGCATGTATACTCTGATGTATTGTAGAAGTGTAATCAAATGTTATTTGTAAAACAGCTTCATGAACTGTTTATCTGATCATTATATTTTATCATTCCACTGTGAGATTCTGTATTTTGTTTTCCATTCTTTTCTCTCCTTTTTATTATTTAGCCCATAAAAATCCTCCTTTTCGAATGGTTTGGATTTGACATGTGTTTTTTATTGTCAATTTATCCAAAAAGGTGGGTCGTTACAAAAATGAAAAAATGATGATTTTAATTTAAAAAGGATTTCAAAGTAATTTTGGAAGTATATATATATGTTTCAATGATTTTTAAATTATTATAAGGAAATTAATTTATTTTTAAAATAAATGAAAAGTATGATTTTTGGTATTTTCAATCTACTATTTTGTAAAGTGTTTTAAATAGATATTTCGAATAGGTTTATAAAAAGGGTTTATATAAGTGATATTTTATAAATAAAGAAATAGATTTATAACTGGAATTTGTGAATGTTTTGTAAATGGATTTGAAGTTTGTATGGTAAATGAACTTGTAAATGGATTTAATAAATAAATTTGGTTCACAAAGAAATGGATTCATAAATGGATTTTGATAGTAAAAATTAGTTTTTATAAGAGAATCTATTTATAAATAGAATTTTGTAAATAAGGGAAATTTATAAAATAGAAGTTTTATAAAATCAAAATGATATTTTTAAGCATAGTTTTATGAATATGG
Organism: Allium cepa; assembly: GCA_030765085.1. Lineage (NCBI taxonomy): Eukaryota > Viridiplantae > Streptophyta > Magnoliopsida > Asparagales > Amaryllidaceae > Allium > Allium cepa. The sequence continues at coordinate 176,388,844 of CM060932.1, forward strand.
AAATGATTCATGTTGAGATTTAAATATGGATTTTTATTTAAAAGAACGTTGAAAGAAATATTTTGATGAAGTTAATGGCTTTTAAAAAAAGAGTAATTTATCATTTTTTAAGTAAAGGTTTTGGAAGTAATATTTTCGAATGAAATTTAATGGTTTTAAAAAATGATTTAAAATGTGATAAGTATCGAAATATAGATTTCAACATTTATTGTTGTAATATACGTTTTCGGAAAGTATGGAAGGCATGGACTATAACATTGTTGTTATAGTAAATGATTTTCGAAAGGAAATGTTTTATATAGTATATGGGATTTTATATATATAATTATATATAATCAATCAAACCCCTATACTGATGTTTTTGGGTTGTCATGACGATGTTTTATGCAACATTCATTTTGACCCAAGAAATGATGTTTTGACCTTCCATTGTGAAATACACAAATTGTTTCTTATAATCGTTCAAAAGGCTTGGTGGAGTAGGAGCATTGCTTCCTACACTTAACACCGGTGCGGAGGTGAAAGAACTATGGTGTTGTACGGTTACAGAAATCTATTTGGCATGTCTCAAAATGGTAGTGTTATTAAATATACTTACACCTTTGACATAAATATATGGAAATATTTTCTAAGTGTTGAAAATGAAATGATTTTTGAATATACTTATACCGTGGATATAAATATATGGAAATGTTTTCCAATTATCAGTATTTTGAAATGGTTTTGAGAATATATCTTTTTAAAGATAGTTTGAAGTAAATATTTGGAAAGTGATAATGTAATATAAAGATTTATTAAACGGGCCTAGTGATTGCTTATGTGCTATACTTTATTGTTCGCTTTGGTAGTTAAATAACCAATTATCAAATTTAGCCTCTTTATCGTTGTTGAACTAGAGAGACCGGGATCAGATTTATCCAAAAATCACTTCGGACATACATATATGTGTTCGAATGTACAATGTTGGAAGGCATTGCTATTTGGGGATTTTTCGTAATAAGGGACCGCTTGTTGATCGTTTAGGGATAAACTCCCAATATACATATAGTAGTTGTGGTCTCTTCTATATGAAATATTCAATGCAAGGACTTCTCGCTACTTATCCTAGGGGTAATTCCCGATAGAATGTGGCAGGAGAACACTATTGGTTTGTCTTTGTAACGACCTGGAGTTTTCGATCCAGAAAATTCCAGATAATTAGGACAAGAAGAAAGAGAAAAAAGAAGAAGAAGAAACGGAAAGCCAAACTCGAAATCTCACATTTCGCGGTGGATAAAATATAATATCACATAGTATTCTTCGCACAGTGAAAGGTGTATCAGTAAATTACATTTAAATACATCAGAGTTACAACATACACACGATTACTGGACAGATTCAATCAACCTGTCCCAGACAACTACAATATATCACAAATGAATATGCTTTATACGTCCCTGCCATCCAGCTCGCCTCCTGAGCTCCATAACATCCTTTCCTGAAAATCTGTAATACTCGGTCTGACCCGAGCATTACATTAAAGTAACACACAGGTCAAGCTGTAAACCAGCGTGAGTAAACCCATCTAACATGAATTACAAAAGCATACAACTTATATATAACCCGGGTAACTTGTATCAATTACAAATTCACAAATTGTTATAGACATCACTTATTTCACTCATCAATTTCTAAGTACCAAATCTTAGATTAAATGGTCCAGTTCACTTAAATCATTCCATTCCATCTTATTGATTTCACAAATCAATCTATAATGAATCGAAGTGGTTTCGAGTATTTACTAGTACCCGACTCCGGTCTCTTCGAATCCAGTGTCATCTTAACCCAAGTTATTCAAGTGAAATAAGATTCAATTTTGAATAGAATGTCGCTTATACACACAATTTATCATTGATAAATAACTACATTATCACTGTCTATGTAATCATATCATATCACAAACATTTCATACCAGAGTTGTTAACCAATTCAAGGCATTTACAGCATTCAATCGTTTATAAGCAAGATTGATCACTTCCAAAATTAATTTAATTAATCTCTAATTAAATTAATTACTAATCTTAATTACTTAGATTACCTTTTCTTAATATTAATCAATTACAACCAATTATTAATCATTCTTTAATTATCCATAATTACCAATTAATCAATCCTAATTTCGATTAATCCTTAATTACCCTTGATTAATCTTTTAATTAGAGATTAATCATCCTTTAAGTATTAATTAATAAAACCTAGTTATGAATTAATAAAACATAATTCCACTCAAAAATTAACTATCCTTAATTACTTCATTAATTATACCAACTCCTTGATTAACTACATTAATTAATCCTGTAATTATACTGAGTAATTAACACTTAATTACTTCCATTAAGTAATTTTCCATCAATTACCATTCATCAAGTTATTTCCCTTAATTAATTAAATCCAGTAATTATCCCTAAGTTCGCTAAGTAATTACACTTCATTAATTACATTAATTAATTATACTTAACCCATCATCAAGTAACTTTCTTTAATTAATTACTTAATTAATTAACTAATACTAACCACATTAACTTAATTAATTACACTGAGTAATTAATCCTAATTGCTTCCATTAAGTAATTCCATTGGTTAATTATCCTCAGTTAATTGATCAATCTCTAATTATTAATTTATTAATTAATTAACCCTAACAAATTAATCATTTATTCTCTTATATTAAGTAATTTATCACTTGGGTAATTAATCTCTAATTATTAAGTGTTGGAGTACAAAATCACTTAAGTTCCTATTAAAATTAAAATTCAATACACTTAATTAATCACATATTTACAAATCAAATCAGCTTAATCACCTTTGACTTAATAAATCAAGTTTGAACTTGTTTACAAATTTGGTCAATGCCTTTTTTTTCGAACTTGTAAAAACAAAATTTTCTTTGAAACCTTTGTTTGAATTTTTTTTGCTTTGTCTTGCTTTAAAACTTGATTCAAATTCCTATTTTAAGCTATTCTTTTAGCTCTTAATTCTGTTAATACCTTACTACCCATATGAAAAAAATCTGGATGCATATACAAACATCCCGTGGCCATCCCAAATTAACCCGAGCCACAAATGAAAATTACCGAGTCAAAAACACAATCCACAACCACACCTCTCACTAATGACCACGCATACAACCCAGCCTTCTTCCTTCCAAAACTCGCGTTTGCATACAAGAAAAGCCACATCCTCCCCAAAGCCCTCAAATCTTACAGCGAACTCCTGATACCAAGCAAGCTTGTGCACTGGTGCACGTGCACCACACGACGGCGACGCTTCGGCCTACTCGACCATCGTCAACAAGACGACATGACCAACTCTATCGATCCGGGCCACCAATCTCCCAAAAATAAAAACGAAATCGCGAATCAACGTGGTCGAACCCACTAAAACACATCGCCTTGACCAAGGACCGCCTCGCCCAGTTTCCTCTGACCACAAGAGGTCAATGAGACTTCACCCAAAGCTTCGCCGACATACCATGTTCCTTTTCCCCCATGACCGGCCTCCTCCAGTGCTGAGACGACCCGACTTTCTTACCATAGAAAATCGCATCATTTTTAAGAAAGAAAGGGATAGAAAAGAGAATAGAAAGAAGAGAAGAAAGAAACAACATCAGAATCTAACAGCGGAACGAATAAACTATATTAATAACCTAAATGTTACATAGTTTACAACCATTATCAGAGTTACACAGATATACAACACAGACTAGACAGTTATAAACATCTGTCTAGTTATACAACTCAAAACAGTACAAGAAAAACTACTCAGAGAACACACAGTGAAAAACTATATATATATATATATATATATATATCTACACGTAGAAGCCTCCTGCTCCATTGCTTCTCCACAATTCGTCAAAGCTAACCTGAACCCTAACCTGAATCCCTTAGCTACTCGTAAAAATTTGAGTACCCAAGAGTTTAAGAAAAACAAAATAAACTCCGGGTCAGGCATGGGTTTGGTGTGAGTAACAGGTTAAGGTTGCTTAACTTTTAAAACTCTTTTGAAAAGAAAGGTATCACGTAAGACTTCCCACACATAAACATAGAAAAGTTTTTACCTTACGCTAACCAAAACATTTGATAGGAAATCCGATGATATTATAATAGCGTCGAGGGTTTTCAAATAAATATGAAATAGCTTAAATTGTTACATTCATTAAATTCCAGCTACTAGCCACAAAAGTGGGTAATACAATCAAAACCGTTGGCACTTATTGGATTTTGGATTCCATACAATGGCAGGGCTACTGGGGTACCGCCCGTCACAGTACGTGGCCTAGATCAACGTACTGAGGAGTACGCCCGCTCCCCTACAACATAAAGCCGGACCCATTCCTTACTGAACAGTTCCAAACAAGACAACCCCGTGGTTGTAGCTAGCAACCACCCACACAGCCGAATATAAAGGGACTTCTAGACAGGGGTAAATCTTGCTCTCCAGTGGGTGCGACCCACGAAGCCTTGCTGCACCTCCCCTGTTTTAGCCATTCCCGGTTGATGAGGCTTGAGGCTACGATTACCTTTATAGGACACGTCACTTAGAATGCTCATCGTCCACCTAATGATGTTCTGAAAGCATTCAATCCATATAAGTTCGTTCCGGGTTCGAACGAAACCAAAGGCATTATCTCGTTGCACTTATGTTGGAATCACCCTCAGAGTCAACGAAGATAACCCTTGCACTCTGAACCACCATCTCGAACCTATAAGAACTAATTCCGTCAAACTCATCATGGAATCACCCCTAGAGTTATAATGACTCATAGTCCTTACACTTTGAGTATTCACAAAGCTCCATTTTGATTCACGACCTAACGTTAATTTGGAATCGATGTGGTTTTCGGATATCCAAATATGGAAACCCGATCCCGGTCTCATCGAAATCCAAAGCGTGTCTTTTAGGTCCAAGTTGTTTTAAAAGTTAAAACAGTTCAATACAGTATCTATATACACTCAGATAGATAACTTATATATCACAATTGATAATTAACATTATCAAATAGCAGGTAATCCACATTATCAATATCAAATAGATAATCCATATATCACCATCCCAATATATAATCTAAGTTATCATCACAATGCAAACCAAGCATTCATATCACACAACCATACTTATCTCATTACTGAGATCACAAAACATCCAAGACAATCGATGTCATCCATACATACATAAGCAATGATTTACTCATCACAATATAATTGATTAAAATGAATTAAATTAACTATCTCTAAATCTAATTAATTTAAAATGAATTAAATTAATTACTCCATCTTTAATTAATTTTAAAATTAATTAAGTTAATTACTTCACCCATATAAATCTTGCTTACTTAATCATTTAATTGATTACAAACAATTTACTAATCCATTATTAATTACCTTAATTAATCACCCTTGATTATATTCATGTAATTATCCTCAATTAATTTCACAAAATTAATTATTCTCAACTAAACAGTAACTAACCTTTAATTACTTCAAATAATCAATTAATCATAATTAATTACATTAATCCTTAATTAATTACATTAATTAATTACCTTTAATTACTTATCATTGATTAATTAATCATAATTAATCAACTTTAATTACTTCATTAACTAAAATAATTAATGATTCTCTTTTATTAATTACCTTAAGTAATTAACTTATAACTATTAATCATCTTCACAGATTAATTACATCTAGTAATTAACTAACTTAATTACTTTATTTAAACCAAATTAATTATCCTTAATTAATTTCTTAATTAATCCCTTGATTAATTAATAAGTAATTTAATCCAAATTACTTCATTCTTAACATCTTCATTTAATTACATTCTGTAATTATTAATCAATTACTTAACTAAGTAATTTCCAAATCCTCAATTACATAAAGTAATCATTTATAAAAACCCAAGTGTTTAAAACTAATTAAACCTAATTAATTAAATTAAACAATCACATTAAATTAATTACATTAAGCAATTAATTTCCTAATTACTTTATCAAGTAATTACACTCAAACCATTTACAATTGATTATTATTAAATTAATTAGTCTAATTAATTATAAAAATTAACTACATTAATCAATTATTAAATAATCCTGGTTAATGATCTTCATTAACCATTCTCTAATTATTTTATAAAGTAATTAACTTAAATTAATTACAATTTAAATTATCTTTAATCATTCATTATTTAAAGTTAATTATTAAATTAATTTATCCTTGACTTAAAACTTAATTACATAATTAATAATATTCATCATTAATTACTAATCTAATGAATGATCTTAATTATAAATTGATTAATCATTAATCAATTATTAATTCCAAATTCAATTAATTAATTAAATTAATTAATTAATCTTAATTACCTTATTAATAAATTCTAAAACATAAATCTAAATTTGAATTTCAAGATAAAACATAACTTAATTATGTTTAAAAACAAAATTTATTTAAGTCAAAGTACTTTTGAAATTACCTTTAATTTCCATTTTAAATACAAGTTTAAAATAAGAACAATTTAAACTTATCAATGTTTAAATAATTTAAAACTTTTTAAATTGCAAATCAAACAAGTGCTATATAAAAATTTTAAAGCTGAATTCATTTCAAAATTTTAATAAATTAAATTTTCGTTTAATTTAAAACTTCAATTTAAACCTTCTTTAAAATTTAAAACCGAACTTCAAATTTAAATTTCCAGATTTAAATAAAACTTCAATACTTTTTCATATTTGAAAAAAAAACTCATATTTAAAAGGTTTAAACTATTTACCAAAATAAAATAGTTAATTAAGTCAAATTTTGAAACTTTATTTTATTTTAAAAACTGGGATTTAAATTTAAATCAGAAATTCAAACCTGAATTTGAAGTTAACTTAAACCTTACTTTAAACCTAAGCTACAGATTTTAAATTTTTTAAAAACCCAGCTTTTATAAACAGTTTTTCCTGAAGCCTCTAAATTACAGTTCAACCCGAGAAAACCCTAATACTACTTTGGGTTTAAAGCGTAATTACTCCAAGTCCTCTTCCTACTTACTACGAGCCAACTCAAACCTTTCCCTGTTCCACAACCAACCCAAAAACAGTTCACCAGAAAAACTCGTCGCCGTGCATCCACCGCCTCTGCCGATCATCATAGATGATCCGACAACTTCCATAAACGCAAGTATGCCCGCAGAAACCCTCAGATCGAACAAATAATCAAGGATTCAAAAATTAGCTCTCTAAACTCAAACCTGAAAATATGTTTTCAGGTTTTTGACCCAACCTGTCAACGACGAGTTTACGCCTCTCCGACCACGTTGAGATCCACCTCTCCGGCCATGAACTCCTACACCCTTCAACTACACAATCACCAATTATCTCAACACTCGGTCCATCCTACACCCCACACTGACCCTCTTCTTAACCCCATTCAAAACTAGGGTTTAAATAAAGATTTTCAATCTGCTTCAAATCTAACAAATTATATCCACTTCTCTGATTTTTCTAAGGATCTATGATCCTTACTCTATAACTCAGAAGAATTCTAAGTTTCCTCAAGTCACAGATTGCAAGCACTTGCTTAAATTCATTTTTTTGCTCAAGAACAAACTGCTACTGAAACATGCACCTAAAAATCCTGATACTTGATTTAAAACTCAAGTTCCGGTTTATATATTTGATTTGCATTACTGAATTACCATACTAATTTGTTGGGTTTGAATAAAATAAACATGCATGATGTTTTCTTCAGTTTCCAAAGTAAAACTCATATTTATAACTTCACTTGAATTTTTTTTTAAACATGAAATTAGGAAAATAAAATAATTTTACTTTGCAACTTCATTTTAACAGAAAACTAAATAAAAAGGTAAGTGTAACTAATAAAATTTTACCTGGAAAATCAAAACAAATCAGAAGATAAAGAACAAGATTAACATAAACCATTTCACATCAACAACTACTGATAACACAACAAAACTATTTAAATTTAGAAAAACTATTCAACTTATTTTAAAATTTAGGATTTTAAGTTACTCACCTCTTTTTTTTTTATGCAGACCCTCTGTTGATCTTTTTGAAATTTGCAGACAGAATGCAGGGATGCTTTCTCTGATTTAAAATCTGAGTTGAAATTTTGTTGAAATGCTCATGATCCTTTCCATAATCACTTGCATGCAGAGAGTAGATGAAATTGCTAATTTCCCATATGCATGCAGATGCTTTTCATTCCAAGGTTTAAACAGAATGCATAATAACAGTGCAGGCTTATTTGATTTTTGCAGACTAATGTTTTGAATTTGAGATGAAGGTGGATTTGATTTTGAAGAGGAGTGGAATATGCAGATGTTGGTGAATCAATGCAGATTTGATTTTTTGATGAGGGGTTTTAACTTGCAATTTGCAAACTAATTTTAAACTTTGAAGAAGAATTTAATATGCAGGTTTGCTTTGGATTTGTACATGTATTGGAAGGGCTTTGATATGAGGAGTTTTTGATCTTTTCTTTTGATTAAGGAATGAAAAAGACCAATATGAATGAAGAAGCAAGTTTATATAAATGTAATTTTCAGCTTTAATGAAATAAAAGAAAAATAAAACTAAATTTAACACTTGTACAAATTTTACAACACTTGTCAATTTGTTAATTTTAAATTTGAACACTTGTTAAAGAAAATGCAACACTTGTCTCTTAAAATAATTAGTAGTAATTACAATTTAATGTGTATGTTAGCCTAAATTAAGTTGTTAGTTTATATTTGAATATGTGTATAAATTTATAAATGAAAATAAAAACAAATCATGTTTATAAATAAACTTATACATATTAAAGATTAAAAAAATTAAGATTTTATACTGTTGAATTTAAATTCAAACTAAATTCAAAATCAATTATTTTCAAATCAAGTTATAAAAATAAATTCAATTTGAAATAAAAATTACAAATTCTGTTCAAAACTTATTTATAAAGACAATACAATATCAATATTGTTTTTATAAATCTCTTATTATCAAATTAAAATCATTTTAAAAGAAATTATATTTTTATCAATAAAATATCCATTTTATTAAGCCATGAAACCATTTTGTTGAATTTATTCTAAATTTAGAACTCAATCCAATTTAATTTAAACATTTAATATTTTTCTTATCAATTTTAAAATCATATATTTATTTATGAAATAGTTCTAAAAACTCAATACTAATTAAAATCAAAATTTCCAAATTATAATGTATATATTAGAATTTTAAAACATGGTTCATTTATTAAATTTAAACCAAAATCATTTATTTAACTTTGAAAAGCTTAAATATTAAATAAAACAAATTTTCCAAATTACTACAAATATTAAAACTAGAAAATATGCTTTTCTTATTAAATTTATAACAATACCAATCTATTTAAAATATAAACCATATATTTATATTGTAAATAGAAATCAATTTATTATTTTTAAAAGATAAAATAACCAATTTAAATATTTACTGAAGAAGATTATTAAATCTATTTGAATAATTATTAACAGAATATCAATATCAATTTAATTTTAACTATAGATTATTAAATTGATATTGTTAAAAATTCCGGGATATTACAATCCTTCCCCCTTAAAAGAATTTCGTCCTCGAAATTTAAAACAAAGGTAATTTAATAATCTCATTAAATTTTAATTTAAAAACACAAGCATATATCAAACATATGCTAACAATCAAAACAACCAATTCAACCAATCATGCAAATCTAATTATCCAGACAAATTCTGGATAGAATTTTATCGAGTTTCCCCAGGTATATATACCGGGATAGTCGCTCCAGAGAATCCAAACAAACAATACTATGAAGCTACAAAGCTCCCATACATGTATATCTATAACATTAGACAAGATATAAGACTACAAACGAGTCTGACTCAACAACCAAAATTCCAGAACTACTGGTTCCACAACCAGTGATAGATCATACACGTACTCCCTCAGAGATACGTGAAAATCATCAAATCCCAGTTATCCAAACTGGCAATCCAATCCTGTAGATCAATCACTTAATCTCCTAGATACAGAAAAGATCCAAAACACTTCAGAGCAAGCTTTTCAGCCTTACCCAATCTTATAGCTCACTTTTGATCAGAGAAAACTTATCCGAAATTAAATCTCCAACTTCAGAGTCCAAATCCCTTCGACTTTTATCCACAAAATCTCTTCGGACGATCCTGGGCTGTCTACAAACTTACTGATCAGCTCAACCTTCGCTGATGCTTCTAGAAACAAACTAGACCAATCAACTCAACAAAATGATCTCCTCAAAATCAACCAAAATCAAGAAACACAAACTCAATTCCTCAACATCAGAAGACAACAACTCACTTCTCCTGTCCGGGAAAAGAAAAACAGATACACTTCCAAACTGCTTCCACTGCTCAACTCTGATTCGAAGTAGAAGAAAATGCTTGAAGAAGAACGCAAGCACAACTCAACAATACACCCTAGAGATATGATTCAACGAATCCATAAGAAAAATTCAGAAATTCCTCCAAAACTCTGAGCTGCTACACCAACTCAATACTCCTGGAACCATTCTTCTATTAAGCTGAACCACCGGTACCACTCCTGGAATCCCAGATGATAAGAAAACTCAATCTCCGGATGCGTACAAAACTCTGACTTCCTGAAGACATCCAGAAAAACTCAGATAACCCAAGAGAACACTCAAACAATCGCAAGTCACTTTTGCGAACCACCCAAACCAAATCCAAGAAAAATTGTTCTCCCTTAAACAAATAGAACAGCTTACACTTGACTGGACAACCCATCGAAGAAACGGGTTCACTTAACTGCTTCTGAACTCCACTCCAGAAAACTGCTAAGCCAGAAGATCTCTTGCCAACAAACAACACTCCGAGCTGCACTGCCGTCGCAGATGCCAAAGAATTCCAAATCAAAGCTCTTTAAGAAACTCAGAAGCAAACAGAAACTCCGGCTGAACACAGCCACAACACTGAAGCAGACTCACCTCCTTAACTTGTTCTAAAGAAAACATCTTTGGGAACATCCATAGTCACTGCATCTCATCACGCAGCTACTACTTCCTGGGGTATCATAATACCATTACTTGCTTCTGCCAACCAACATATCCAAACTCTACTCATCCAACTTCAAAAATGAACTCCGAACCTTAACAGGTTTCCTTCAGAGATCAATGAAGTCCTTCATCACTACAAAACTCACTCGAGACGGTATTTTGTCTACAGTCTCAACAGGTAGACTTCCAACTTCAAACATTCAAACTCCAACCAATGGTAGTCGTCTTGCACACACTACTACCCCATCTACCTTTATAACTTATATTGGAAAACCTGAACAGGTAACCCAACAGATAGGTAGAAATATATATATATATATATATATATATATATATTAAAAATTACAAATACGCTCTCTCAAGAAAGACACCACTACAGAGCCTAGGTATTCACTCAACCTAATGCTCTGATACCAACCGAAATAGTCTAGGCTTTGCAACCATCAATAGCCGCTCACCGACTGGTAGGCTTTTCAACCATCCCAGCCCCGCCGTGGCTCCCAGTGGTATCTCAGGTTTGCTTTTACGGCCAGCCCCTCGACTCGCAACCAACCCCGCAAGGCCTTATACTACCCCCGAGGGGCATGTAGGGGTAAGAGTCTCCCGTTCGCCACCTAACGCAAAGCGAGAACCCCCTATCACGCTGTACTGTAGCAAACCCGATCCCGGTCTCATCGAAATCCAAAGCGTGTCTTTTAGGTCCAAGTTGTTTTAAAAGTTAAAACAATTCAATACAGTATCTATATACACTCAGATAGATAACTCATAAATCACAATTGATAATAACATTATCAAATAACAGGTAATCCACATTATCAATATCAGATCGATAATCCATATATCACCATCCCAATAGATAATCTAAGTTATCATCACAATGCAAACCAAGCATTCATATCACACAACCATACTTATCTCGTTACTGAGATCACAAAACATCCAAGACAATCGATGTCATCCATACATACATAAGCAATGATTTACTCATCACAATATAATTTATTAAAATGAATTAAATTAACTATCTCTAACTCTAATTAATTTAAAATGAATTAAATTAATTACTCCATCTTTAATTAATTTTAAAATTAATTACTTCACCCATATAAATCTTGCTTACTTAATCATTTAGTTGATTACAATCAATTTATTAATCCATTATTAATTACCTTAATTAATCACCCTTGATTAATTACCCTTAATTATATTCATGTAATTATCCTCAATTAAGTTCACAAAATTAACTATTCTCAACTAAACGGTAACTAACCTTTAATTACTTCAAATAATCAATTAATCATAATTAATTACATTAATCCTTAATTAATTACATTAATTAATTACGTTTGATTACTTATCATTGATTAATTAATCATAATTAATCAACTTTAATTACTTCATTAATTAAAATAATTAATGATTCTCTTTTATTAATTACCTTAAGTAATTAACTTATAACTATTAATCATCTTCACAGATTAATTACATCTAGTAATTAACTAACTTAATTACTTTATTTAAACCAAATTAATTATCCTCAATTAATTTCTAAATTAATCCCTTGATTAATTAATAAGTAATTTAATCCAAATTACTTCATTCTTAACATCTTCATTTAATTACATTCTGTAATTATTAATCAATTACTTAACTAAGTAATTTCCAAATCCTCAATTACATAAAGTAATCATTTATAAAAACCCAAGTGTTTAAAACTAATTAAACTTAATTAATTAAATTAAACAATCACATTAAATTAAATTAATTACATTAAGCAATTATTTTCCTAATTACTTTATCAAGTAATTACACTCGAACCATTTACAATTGATTATTATTAAATTAATTAATCTAATTAATTATAAAAATTAACTACATTAATCAATTATTAAATAATCCTGATTAATGATCTTCATTAACCATTCTCTAATTATTTTATAAAGTAATTAACTTAAATTAATTACAATTTAAATTATCTTTAATCATTCATTAATTAAAGTTAATTATTAAATTAATTTATCCTTGACTTGAAACTTAATTACATAACTAATAATATTCATCATTAATTACTAATCTAATTAATGATCTTAATTATAAATTGATTAAGATCATTAATCAATTATTAATTCCAAATTCAATTAATTAATTAAATTAATTAATTAATCTTAATTACCTTATTAATAAATTCTAAAACATAAATCTTAATTTGAATTTCAAGATAAAACATAACTTAATTATGTTTAAAAACAAAATTTATTTAAGTCAAAGTACTTTTGAAATTACCTTTAATTTCCATTTTAAATACAAGTTTAAAATAAGAACAATTTAAACTTATCAATGTTTAAATAATTTAAAACCTTTTAAATTGCAAATCAAACAAGTGCTATATAAATTTTTTAAAGTTAAATTCATTTCAAAATTTTAATAACTTAAATTTTCTTTTAATTTAAAACTTCAATTTAAACCTTCTTTAAAATTTAAACTGAACTTCAAATTTAAATTTCCAAATTTAAATAAAACTTCAATTCTTTTTCATATTTTAAAAAAAAACTCATATTTAAAAGGTTTAAACTATTTATGTAACAATCCGCATATTTATCAATTTTTATATTTAAATATTTTATTTAAATATTTTATCGATACTCGGAATTTAGTCCGAAAAGCTACTTTTTGCATACGGTCGAATTAGGACTCAGGACCACTTCCATTGGGTTTGAAACGCCATTTGCGATCTTTTTAAGTGTAAACTTTGATATGTTTGGAGTTAGTGGAATTTTGCTACTTTTTCACTTAGGGCTTTGGTTTGGGCTGAGCCCATTAACCCCACTTATGTATTCAGTCCCAATACCTTCTTCTCTTCATTACTTCATTCCTCATTTCCTAATACTCAAGCTTTTATAACAATGGAGAGTGGAAGAGGAAATTAAAACTCAAAGCCCTAGTCTTCATTAGCAAATCCAACTTCTAGCTCCAAACTAATAGAAGAACCCATTAGTAAGCCTTCTCTTCTTCTTCTCCAACTCATTCTCTTATCAATTTCAGAAATTCCTAAACCTAACTTTAGGAATGTTCTTCTTTTAAAGCTTAGAATCAAGCTTCTTGTGTTGGATTTGAAGAGTGGTTGATTCTCCTTTGCCTTCAAGCTTCTTCTTCAATTGTTTTGGTTCAAAGGTGAGATTTTTATCTCACATCTTAGTCTATAATTATCTTCGATTGTTAGGTATGAATTCCTAACACTTATTCTTGTGCGATTGATTTTGGTTTGGTTTGATTTGGCGTATACAATTTTTGGTGTTTTGAAATCAAAATCTATGAAAATCCTTTTATGGATATTTGGACATTGATATTTGAGGCGTATCGGAGAGCCGTTAAGGCTGGGTTGTCCCTCGACGTAAATCCTTAGTCGTCGTTTGCTCGTCCGAATCACTTCCGATATTCGTTTGGCCATATTTGGCCTAGGTTCAGGGAATGCCCTGAACCCAGGTTTCAGACGTCTGAAACGTTGTATTCAGACGTCTGAATATTACACTGGGAATTTTTATTCCCCAGTATTCAGACGTCTGAATCTATATTTCAGACGTCTGAATCTATATTTCAGACGTCTGAATTGGTCCATTTGGAACCAGAAAGGAAATAGGCTAAAAAGTGCCTATTTCAGACGTCTGAAATCAACGATTCAGACGTCTGAATTCTGTTTTGGAAAATATTTTATTTTCCAAATTCAGATGTCTGAATCCTTGATTTCAGACGTCTGAATCTGCACTCTTTTTGCCTATTTGCCTATTTGCTTGAGAATTCCAACTTTAATCGATTTAGGTTGATTCCCTTTCGTTATTATCACTTGTTATCGACTTTGATGACATTTTCTTCGTGATTTTTGGGAATATCCATTTTGATGGATTCAGTATCGATTTCTTTGGATTTCATTCACGTCTTCGAATGTGAATTTTGATGATTGATTGTTTCTACAATAATTTCTATGATTTGTCACTTTAAAAATATAAAGGTTTCAATACTCGTAGTAAATATCAAAACCCTTTCATTAAAACGATTTCAACACTATTTTATTACAAAGCTCGTTTTCTTAAACCAATTTCCAATCTATTAGTATATACAAACCTTTACCTCACTCGTATGAGAAATCTAATTAAACGACTTAGTAAAACGAGTGGTATGAAACGCTTGCGTTTACTTCGCCGGTTAATTCTTTGACTTATTCGAATCTCTTATGACAATTTTCTAGTGAAGATTTACAGTTTTTTCGTAAATATTTAAGTTAAGCAAGTGGTTATGGGACATGAGGCTAAACTTTTATATTTATTAACTTAGTGTAATTGACACTTCTTGATGATCATGACGATCATTTTTATGATTTAGACTAGCAATTGTGCGATGTCTCTTTGACTGCGAGGTTAGTCTAGACCTCATCTGTGTGATTTCGACTCACACATGTGGGGTAGCGCCCCATGGTCTTCGGGCCGTTCGTGTGTCAAAAATTAATGGCTAGCTACCATGAGATAGCGTCTCGTTCATGTGATACATATGTTGGTGAGTTTTCATGCTCCCGTTCGTGTGATAGGCCTTCCCCCTTTTTTTTTATGATTTCTGGATTTCGTGTGTTGAATTCTGGAATTTATGCTTCACCAATTTTAGTGATTTTCATTGATATGATTTACCAATTTTTGGTGCATTGGTGAATTCGTGTGTCATTGACTTGTTGTGAATACAAGTTTTGGGTATGAAACCCTTTTTGGATCTTTGTGAAGATTCTTGTGGTATTGAACGATATTTTGTTGATCATCATTTGCATGCTTATAGTAGTATGCCATTATGGATATTATATGTTTATGCCATATCTTTTACTTTATATCATGTCATCTGATATTTATAGCTAGACTGATCTGTTTATTATTTCCTTATAAATAATACTCGGGTCAGACCGAGATGTTATAAGTGCTTCTGTTTGACTCCTCTTCTGTGATTTGCTACTCTGACTTTTGGCTAACTATTTAGATTAGCAGTTTTTGTTGTATGCACTTGAGATATAGACTCATAGTTGTATTCTTTTGTATAGCACGTGTTGCTATTCTTTTGTATTATTGTGGATCTTTTTGACCACTACTCTGATGTACACTTTCATGTGTTAGTTATATATTCATATCTTCTTCCGCCTTTATGTTATGAATTATCTGTGACTGATTTATGTTATGTTTATTTCTATATTTGTTTCCGAAGATTATATATAGCCACTGTGTAGTAGCTTGAGTTTGTGTCGGTATGTCGGATTCCCTCTTGAGATGAAATGCATGTTATATTTTATCCGGTATATCGGTGCTCGCACAAAGCAATTACACGGATGGTCGCTCCTCAACAGCCTTATTCTCCGTGCTAGTTGACAGCATTACACCGTAGTGTTCTTGGCTAGCGTGGGTAAAGAGGTGGGGTGTCACAGCTTGGTATCAGAGCCAAACTTCGAAATAATGTAGAATAACTTAGCAAGGATCATCGTCCTAAGTCTATCTTAGGAGTCGTGCTTTAGGATTTAATTCGAGTCTTCGTACCGATTTATCCTATTTTCTTTATGATTCCCTGTTTTATCTATCAAGATTGCTTGATATTCATTTTGTGAATAACCTTCTTCTTCTTCCTTCTTTCTTTCTTAAGGGAGAGAAACGGTTAGACCTGGTCATCCCAGAGCTGGACCATCTAGTGCTCCAACCCAAGATGAAGTTTTTATGACTACCCAGCAACTTCTTGACCTTGTCACGAATGCTCAAGCAGCTGGTTCTAATCCGGAACCTACTCACCCTAAATCTGGGTTTGCATGTTTTTGCAATGATTACACCAACCTGGGTGGGAAGCCATTTAAAGGTTCTGAAACTATCATCGAGGTCCAGGCTTGATTGAGGACCTGCGATCGGATCTTTATTCGCATGAATCTCGTCGATCTTCACCATGTTCAGGTGGCTTCCAGTATGCTCCAAGAGAGAGCATTGGACTGGTACGAAGTTCTTATTTCTGAGATTAATGAAGCGGATCTCACCTGGGAGAAATTCCGCGAACGCTTCGAATTAAAATTCGTGCCAGAAGCAGAAAAAGTGACATTGGCTCGTCGTTTCATAGACCTTGTTCAGGGTGAAGCCTCCGTGACTGATTATGTTGCATCCTTCGAGTCACTTTCCAAATACGAGGTTGAATACATCAGCACCCCATTGAAGAAGAACCAAAGATTTGTCTATGGCTTAAACAAAAATCTCAAGAAGCCATTACTTCTAAAATTAGAAGTTCCCTTCGACCAACTCATTGATATCGCTCTTCGTCTTGAAGAGGCGAATAGGGAAAGTGATGTTGAAGTGGTAGGTTCCAAACCAAACTTCAACAACAAGAAGAGGCCAAACAAATTCAAAGGTCCTTATCCCCACAAAAAGAGTAAGCAAGCAACTCCTGCTGCGAAGACTTTTTCCTCTACTGAAGGGAAATGCTTTAACTGTGGTTCCAGAGACCATTTTGCGAACAAGTGTTCAAAGGCTCGTACTTGTCACTATTGCAAAATCCCGGATCATTATTTATCTTCTTGTCCCAAACTTCAAAATAGGAACGAGGGAAAGCTTAATGTTGCTCAAGCCCCTGGCAACACATCTCGTGGTCAAGGTATTTCTCATTCTATCCTTGATGGTATTATTATATTTCGTGATCAACCTATTCGAGTTCTTTTTGATACGGGAGCATCCCATTCTTTTATATCAAAAGAGCTTGTTGATACTTTTTCTTTAAGTGTTGTTGCTTTAATGACTTCTTTGAGAATTGCGAATCCGGTTGGTGGATCCGCAACGCTTAGTATGCTTTGTAAAGATGTGGAGATTATTTTATGTGATTTCTCTTTCCTAGCTGATTTGCATGTCATGCGTTATTTAGGCTTTGGGATGATTTTGGGAATGGATTGGCTTAACCGTTATGAAGCTCATATCCTATGTCCTGAGCGGACTATTCATCTTCGACATCCTCAATCTGTTAAGAAAATTTCTATTATTCTCAAAGATTCGGATTTCACTTTATCTGCATCTTTATATTCTTTAAATCCTCGAGATGATGATAATGATGATGAAGAGGACATTATTTCTCTTATTCACGTTGTTCGTGAATTTTCTGACATATTTGAGCCCGTTTTAGGATTGCCACCTAAGCGAGCAATTGAGTTCATAATTAATCTTACTCCTGGAGCTCAACCTATTACTCGTCCTCCTTATCATTTGTCCAATAAAGAAAATGAGGAGATGCGTATACAATTATCCGATTTGGAAATGAAGCAATTTATTCGCTCTAGTTCCTCGCCTTGGGGAGCTTCGGCTATTTTCGTGAAGAAATCCGATGGTACACTTAGACTTTACGTTGACTACCGCAAGCTTAATGATCTTACTATCAAAAATAAATATCCTTTACCTCGGATTGATGATCTATTTTACCAACTTAGCGGTGATAGAGTCTTTTCACAATTGGACTTGGCTACCGGTTTTCATCAGCTTCGTATTGCAGAGGATAGCATTCCTTTGACATCGTTCCGTACCCATTATGGATCTTATGAATGGCTTGTTATGCCATTTGGTTTAACGAATGCTCCGGCTTATTTCGTTGACCTTATGAATCGAGTTTTCAAAGATTTCCTCGATCGGTTTGTTCTCATATTCATTGATGATATTTTGGTGTATTCATAAACCGAGGAGGAACATGAGAAACATCTTCGGATTGTGTTGGAAACTCTTAGGAGTAATCATTTAAAAGCAAAATTTTCTAAATGCCATTTTTGGCAATCTCGAGTGAAGTTTCTCGGTCATATTATTTCCGAATCCGGAATTTCCGTGGATCCTTCAAAGATTGAAGCGATTAAAGATTGGAAATGACCTGAGAGTGTGACTGAAATTCGTAGCTTTCTCGGATTGGCGGGTTATTACCGTCGTTTTATTAAAGACTTTTCTAAAATTGCCGTGCCTCTCACTAGCTTAACGAAGAAAGGTGTTAAATACATTTGGTCGGACAAATGTGAAACTTCTTTTCAGAAATTAAAAGAACTCCTTTCCGATGCTCCTATTCTCGTTATTCCCGAGGGGAATCAAAATTTTATTGTTTATACCGATGCTAGTCGCGTTGGTTTGGGTGCTGTTCTTATGCAAGGAGAACGTGTTATTGCTTATGCTTCTAGGCAATTGAAGCCAGCTGAGACTAGATATGCCACACATGATTTAGAACTCGCGGCTATTGTTTTCGTCCTTCGAATTTGGCGTCATTATCTATTGGCAGAGAAATTTATTCTTTATACGGATCATAAGTCTTTGAAATATTTATTTTCTCGAAAGGAACTTAATTTGCGTCAACAACGTTGGCTCGAGTTCCTTGCTCCTTATGATCTTGATATTCTTTATACCCCCGGTAAGGGTAATCGTGTCGCCGATGCTCTTAGCTGTAAGCAACAAGCAGTTGTTTCTATGATGATATCCGAATGGAACGATCTCGAGATTTTATCTGCTTGTGAGATTCGAGAGTGCATATCCGATTTATGCTCATCATTTGTTCTATGTAGCCTCGAGGCTCATCCTTCTCTTTTAGACCGCATTCTTGAAGCTCAAAGGCTAGATCCCGAATTGGCTCTTCTTGGCCAAAATATTAAGGATAAAATTGATACTGATGGTTTGAAAGATTTTGATATTGACTCTCGTGGCGGCATTCAGAGATTTGATAGATTTATCGTGCCAAATATTAGTGATCTTCGTAAGGATATTTTAGAAGATTCTCATCATTCTAAATTTACCATTCATCCCCGTAGTACTAAAATGTATGCGGATATGAGGCGGCTTTATTATTGGGAGGGAATGAAATCTGATATTGCTAACTTTGTTAAGTGTTGCATGACTTGCCAACTCATAAAGGCCGAACATCAAAGGCCCGGTGGGTTATTGCAAACTTTAAATCCCAATTTGGAAGTAGGATCAAATTTCCATGGATTTTATTGACGGCCTTCCCCGTTCTCGTTCGGGTCATGATAGCTTATGGGTGACAGTTGATAGACTTACTAAATCCGCCCATTTTATTCCCGTTCGGTCTAACCGAACCGTTCCTCTTTTGGCCAAACTCTCTGTTAAAGAGATTGCTAAATTACATGGGGTTCCTACTTATATAGTTAGTGATCGTGATCCATTGTTTACTAGTGGATTTTGGAAGAGTCTTCAAAAAGCTTTAGGAACGAAGCTTAATTTTAGCACCGCTTATCACCCCCAGTCCGATGGACAAACTGAGCGTGTGAATCAAACTCTTGAAGATCTTCTTCGTGCGTGTGTTCTTGATTTTGGTGGAAGTTGGGAAGATCATATTTCTCTTGTTGAGTTTTCCTATAATAATAGCTTCCAATCTAGTATTGGTATGACACCTTTTGAGGCACTCTATGGAAGGCCATGCCGATCTCCTTCTTATTGGCTTGAGGCCGGTGAGAGGCTGGTTTTAGGTCCAGACTTTATTCGTGATTCCACATAAAAGATTGAACTTATTCGTCATAGGATGAAAGAAGCCCAGAGTAGAAAAAAATCCTATGCCGATAATCGAAGAAGGAGATTAGAATTTTCTGTTGGAGATCTTGTTTTTATTCGCGTTTTGCCTATGAAAGGTGTAGTACGTTTCAGTCGGTCGGGAAAGTTAGCACCTCGATATATTGGGCCATTTCCTATCACTGAACGTATTGGTTCTATGGCTTATCGCCTTACATTACCGGCTCAATTTTCTGCTATGCATGACGTGTTTCATGTTTCTCAATTACGGAAGTGCCTTCGAGATTCCAATTCTATTCTTGAGCCCGGTGTTGTGGAAGAGATTGAAGTTTCGCCTAATTTAACTTATGAGCAGCATCCTATTCGAATTATTGCTTCGGAGGTCAAACGACTTCGAAATAAAGATGTTCCGCTTGTTAAAGTTCAATGGTCTTCAAATCCTAAGGATTTTTCTTGGGAATCTAGAGAGTTCATCGAGTAAACGCATCCTGACTTACTTTCTCATGCTCTTTTTGGTAAACTTCTTACTTCAAAATTCTTTTGTGTTAATATGCTTTTATGGTTGTTACCATATATCTTCTTCTTAAATATTGTGAGGACGCAATTTCTTTAAGGAGGGGCGTCTGTAACAACCCGCATATTTATCGATTTTTATATTTAAATATTTTATTTAAATATTTTATCGATACTCGGAATTTAGTCCGAAAAGCTACTTTTTGCATACGGTCGAATTAGGACTCGGGACCACTTCCATTGGGTTCGAAACGCCGTTTGCAATCTTTTTAAGTGTAAAATTTGATATATTTGGAGTTAGTGGAATTTTGCTACTTTTTCACTTAGGGCTTTGGTTTGGGCTGAGCCCATTAACCCCACTTATGTATTCAGTCCCAACCCCTTCTCCTCTTCATTACTTCATTCCTCATTTCCTAATACTCAAGCTTTTATAACAATGGAGAGTGGAAGAGGAAATTAAAACTCAAAGCCCTAATCTCCATTAGCAAATCCAACTTCTAGCTCCAAACTAATAGAAGAACCCATTGGTAAGCCTTCTCTTCTTCTTCTCCAACTCATTCTCTTATCAATTTCAGAAATTCCTAAACCTAACTTTGGGAATGTTCTTCTTTTAAAGCTTAGAATAAAGCTTCTTTTGTTGGATTTGAAGAGTGGTTGATTCTCCTTTGCCTTCAAGCTTCTTCTTCAATTGTTTGGGTTCAAAGGTGAGATTTTTATCTCACATCTTAGTCTATAATTATCTTCGATTGTTAGGTATGAATTCCTAACACTTATTCTTGTGCAATTGATTTTGGTTTGGTTTGATTTGGTGTATATTCCAATTTTTGGTGTTTTGAAATCAAAATCTATGAAAATCCTTTTATTGATATTTGGACATTGATATTTGAGGCGTATCGGAGAGCCGTTAAGGCTGGGTTGTCGCTCGACGTAAATCCTTAGTCGTCGTTTGCTCGTCCGAATCACTTTCGATATTCGTTTGGCCATTTTTGGCCTAGGTTCAGGGAATGCCTTGAACCCAGGTTTCAGACGTCTGAAACGTTGTCTTCAGACGTCTGAATATTATACTGGGAATTTTTATTCCCCAGTATTCAGACGTCTGAATCTATATTTCAGACGTTTGAATTGATCCATTTGGAACTAGAAAGGAAATAGGCTAAAAAGTGCCTATTTCAGATGTCTGAAATCAATGATTCAGACGTCTGAATTCTGTTTTGGAAATATTTTATTTTCCAAATTCAGACGTCTGAATCCTTGATTTCAGACGTCTGAATCTGCACTCTTTTTGCCTATTTGCCTATTTTCCTATTTGGTTGAGAATTCCAACTTTAATCAATTTATGTTGATTCCCTTTTGTTATTATCACCTGTTATCGACTTTGATGACATTTTCTTCATGATTTTTGGGAATATCCATTTTGATGGATTCAGTATCGATTTCTTTGGATTTCATTCACGTCTTCGAATGTGAATTTTGACGATTGATTATTTCTACAATCATTTCTATGATTTGTCACTTTAAAAATATAAAGGTTTCAATACTAGTAGTAAATATCAAAACCCTTTCATTAAAACGATTTCAACACTATTTTATTACAAAGCTCGTTTTCTTAAACCAATTTCCAATCTATTAGTATATACAAACCTTTACCTCACTCGTATGAGAAATCTAATTAAACGACTTAGTAAAACGAGTGGTATGAAACGCTTGCGTTTACTTCGCCGGTTAATTCTTGGACTTATTCGATTGAATCTCTTGTGACAATTTTCTAGTGAAGATTTACAGTTTGTTCGTAAATATTTAAGTTAAGCAAGTGGTTATGGGACATGAGGATAAACTTTTATATTTATTAACTTAGTGTAACTGACACTTCTTGATGATCATGACGATCATTTTTATGATTTAGACTAGCAATTGTGCGATGTCTCTTTGACTGCGAGGTTAGTCTAGACCTCATATGTGTGATTTCGACTCACACATGTGGGGTAGCGCCCCATGGTCTTCGGGCCGTTCGTGTGTCAAAAATTAATGGCTAGCTACCATGAGATAGTGTCTCGTTCGTGTGATACATATGTTGGTGAGTTTTCATGCTCTCGTTCGTGTGATAGGCCTTCCCCCCCTTTTTTATGATTTCTGGATTTCGTGTGTTGAATTCTGGAATTTATGCTTCACCAATTTTAGTGATTTTTATTGATATGATTTATCAATTTTTGGTGCACTGGTGAATTCTTGTGTCATTGACTTGTTGTGAATACAAGTTTTGGGTATGAAACCCTTTTTGGATCTTTGTGAAGATTCTTGTGGTATTGAAAGATCTTTTGTTGATCATCATTTGCATGCTTATAGTAGTATGCCATTATGGATATTATATGTTTATGCCATATTTTTTACTTTATATCATGTCATCTGATATTTATAGCTAGACTGATCCGTTTATTATTTTCTTATAAATAATACTTGGGTCAGACCGAGATGTTACAGGTGCTTCTATTTGACTCCTTTTCTGGGATTTGCTACTCTGACTTTTGGCTAACTATTTAGATTAGCAGTTTTTGTTGTATACACTTGAGATATGGACTCATAGTTGTATTCTTTTGTATAGCACGTGTTGCTATTCTTTTGTATTATTGTGGATCTTTTTGACCACTACTCTGATGTACACTTTCATGTGTTAGTTATATATTCATATCTTCTTCCGCCTTTGTGATATGAATTATCTGTGACTGATTTATGTTATGTTTATTTCTATATTTATTTCCGAAGATTATATATAGCCACTGTGTAGTAGCTTGAGTTTGTGTCGGTGTGTCGGATTCCCTCTTGAGATGAAATGCATGTTATATTTTATCCGGTATATCGGTGCTCGCACAAAGCAATTACACGGATGGTCGCTCCTCAACAGCCTTATTCTCCATGCTAGTTGACAGCATTACACCGTAGTGTTCTTGGCTAGCGTGGGTATAGAGGTGGGGCGTCACAATTTAACAAAATAAAATAGTTAATTAAGTCAAATTTTGAAACTTTATTTTATTTTAAAAACTAGGACTTAAATTTAAATCATAAATTCAAACTTGAATTTGAAGTTAACTTTAACCTTACTTTAAACCTAAGCTACAGATTTTAAAAATTTTAAAAACCCAGATTTTATAAACAGTTTTTCCTGAAGCCTGTAAATTACAGTTCAACCCAAGAAAACCCTAGTACTACTTCGGGTTTAAAGCCTAATTACTCCGAGTCCACTTCCTACTTACTTCGAGCCAACCCAAATCTTTCCCTGTTCCACAACCAACCCAAAAACAGTTCACCAGATAAACTCATCACCGTGCATATGCACGGCGACCACCGCCTCTGACGATCATCATAGATGATCCAACAACTTCCATAAACCCAAGTATGCCCACAGAAACCCTCAGATCGAACAAATAATCAAGGATTCAAAAATTAGCTCTCTAAACTCAAACCTGAAAATAAGTTTTCAGGTTTTTGACCCAACCTGTCAACGACGAGTTTACGCCTCTCCGACCACCTTGGGATCCATTTCTCTGGCCATGAACTCTTCACCCTTCAACTACACAATCACCAATTATCTCAACACTCGATCCGTCCTACACCTCACACTGACCCTCTTCTTAACCCTAACCAAAATCATTTATTTAATTTTGAAAAGCTTAAATATTAAATAAAACAAATTTTCCAAATTACTAGAAATATTAAAACTAGAAAATATGCTTTTCTTATTAAAATTAAAACAATACCAATCTATTTAAAATATAAACCATATATTTATATTGTAAATAGAAATCAATTTATTATTTTTAAAAGATAAAATAACCAATTTAAATATTTACTAAAGAAGATTATTAAATCTATTTGAATAATTATTAACAGAATATCAATATCAATTTAATTTTAACTACAGATTATTAAATTGATATTGTTAAAAATTCCGGGATATTACAAGTGCTCCGTCGATGAAGCGGCAACCAAAACTTCGACCTCGACTTCGAACTCCTCCAAAACCCTAGTCCCGCCTCGACTGGCCACCATGGGAAACCAGAATTTTCCCAACTATTTTTGCCGATGTCGTTGATCACCTGACCTGCTCCCGTAGTAACCCCGATTCCCAAAACTTCATCGATCAACAGAATTCGTACGAAACACATTATTCGTTCATCTGCTAATTTCTCATGATTAAAAACATTAAAAATCAGGATTTTATTTTTAAAAATCCTATAATTTGATAACTAATCAGATAATAATCTTGAAACAGTAAATTAAATATGTCGAGATTCTAGAAAGGCAACTGTTCTTCTTCTTTCTTATTAAACTAGGCTCGAATTCTTTCTAAAAAAATTTAAAAATCAATACGTGGTTATTATTACCAGATTTTATTTATAAATTGATGGCTACATAGATTCAGGGAAGAAGAAATTTAAATTTATCAAATTTTTAAAGTCAGTAAATGAAGAACAGAGCCAAAGTTTTGAAAACATAGACATGCACCCAAATATCAATAGATATACATACATTCAAATATAATAACCAACATGCAAAACAAAATTTTCAATCATGCAAACTAACTGACACATCAATCATTCATATGCATCAAATTTAAACAGTTTAAGCTAGGTTTACTCACTTTTGAAAGTTTGTGCAGAGAGTTTGAAGCAGATATTTAAAACTGGAAAAACTTGAAACTTTGAACTGCTTTGTTTGAATTTGAATCTGAAATTGATCTTTACATTTGTGGCTTGTTGTTAAATTTGCCTTTGATTTCTTGTTTCAGATTTTCTTCCTCAGGTCTTGGCTTCTAGTTTTTGATTTGGAATTTTCTTAGCTTCATGTATTAAAATTGTAACGACCCGGAAATTTCGATCCCGAAAATTCCAGATAGCTAGGAAAAGAAGGAAAGAGAAAGAAGAAGAAACAGTGACAAGTCACAGAAACCTCACATTCGCAGCGGATCAAATATAATATCACACATATATAATAGTTTTACAATGAATAACTGTATCAGTACACTTATATTATTATACATCAGAGTTACAACCATTACCAATCACTGGACAGTTTAAAACAATATGTCCTAGTTATACAATAATATATTACAACGGAAAATACTCCATACGTTCCTGCCCTCCAGCTTGCCTCCTGAGCTCCAGAATGCCCTTACCTGAAAATCTGTAATACTCGGTCTGACCCGAGCATTACATCAAAGTAACACCCGGGTCAGGCTGGAACCAGCATGAGTAAACCCATCTATCATGGAATACAGAAGCATATGACTTATATAAAACCCGGGATAACTCGTTTCAATTTACAAATTCACAATTTTTTACAGACGTCACTTATTTCACACATCAAATTCTAAGTACCAAAACTTAGATTAAATGGTCTAGTTCACTTAAATCATTCCATTCCAGCCTATTGATTTCACATTTCAATCTATAAAGAATCGAAGTTGTCTGGGGTATTAACTAATACCCGACTTTGGTCTCTTCGAATCCAATGACATCCTAACCCAAGTTATTCAAGTGAAATGAATTCAACTTAAAATATAGGATGTCACTTTTTACACAACAATTCATCATCGATAAATAACCACATTATCACCGTTTAAACCAATCATAACATATCACATAGCATCACAAATCACATTTAAGAGACACCAACTAATCTAAGAATACAATATTATCCAATCATATTAATTACATTGATCCCTAATTAATTATTCAAATTAATTATCTTATAATCACTTACATTGATTAATTATCCTTTAATTAATCACACTCCTTAATTAATTAATCCTTAATTTATTTCTTTCAGTAATCAATCCTTTAATTAATTGCACTAAGTAATTAATCCTTAATTACTTTCACTAAGTAATTATCCTTCTTTATTAATTACACAAAGTAATTAAACCAAAACTACTTCTATTTTCTAAATCAATTACATCCAGTAATTATCCATTATTACTTCACCAAGTAATTAATCTCATTAAGTAATTACTTAATCGATCATCCAATGATTATTTTGAATTAATTAAATTAATTAATTAACTTAGACTAATCACATTAATTTAATTAATTACATAAAGTAATTAATTCCTTTAATCACTTCCCTTAAGTAATAATACTTAATCAATTCCACAAATGATTATTCTTAATTAATTATCTTAAATTAATTACCCTAATTAATTATTCTTAATTCATTAGTTAATGATTCCTATTCAATATTATTCATTAACTATCCATTATTAGGTAATTATACTTTGATTATTAACATACAAAAGTTAATTTGAAATCTTTTGACTAACCAAAGTTTGATCACTTCTAGTTCATCATTAAATCATATTTAATAATTTTATTAAGTTAATTACCGAACATAAAAATTTTAGACAAACAAATTTGAATCATGTTTATCTCTAAAAATTTAAATCTTGAAAACTTGTTTCAAAACTTGATTTGAAATTTCACTTAGATCTTGGAATCACTTCTATTGAAAACTAAAATGTTAAAAAAAATAGGAAATCTGGTCTACACATTTTCTTTTTATAAAACTGTTCATGTTTCAAATTTTAAAGCCCTGGTTAAAACAATTACACCCACCCGAGTCCATCGTATAAATCCACGAACGCAATCCCTAGCCGAAATTAAAATTACCCGAACTGCAATCCAGGGGTTCCATCAACTCGATAGGCTCGAGTACATCATAAAGCCATTACCTCCTTTCCTGAAGCAAAACCAACACAGCAATTCAACAGACACAAGATAGAACATGTGCACGTGCACAGTTCATCAGAGTTGCTCCGACCATCGATATTGATGCCGACACATCGACTACGATCTTCTCTCCTGATTACGACCACCCAGAGCCTCGATTATGCAAGAAGTCGAAATCGAGCATAAGACCCAAAACTGGAACCAAAATAACATCAAAATCTTCCTCGCCAACGGTGATCTTCACCACCAGAAAACCTGACATCCAGACCCAAGCTTTGTCGCGATCTCAGGCTTTGTTTCCCCTTCGACCTGACTAACTCGATTCTCCAACTATGGCGCAGCCGCTCAAATTCTATGTTCAACCATAACTTGAACAAAACCCTACTCTGATGATCCCACGTCGCCACGTTGATTGTAAAATTCAAATGCTATTTTTGCCGTAACCCTTGACCTCTCCGCCTACTTCAGCTAAGTCCTCGTCCACCTCGAGACCACCGATCGCCAGAAAATCTTCCAAAACCACTTTCCGGTTAACCTAAGATTCTCCACTCGATACAACCTTAAAAATCATGATTTCTTCTTTAAAAATCATATTTTCCTGTGTCGATCCAAATTATATAAGTGAATCAGCAACTTTATTATATTTGATTTTAACCTGTTATCAAAATTTCTACTGTATTTTCCCTGATCCAACCAATTTCACTCCTAAAATACTCAAACATTATTTATAAACCTTATTCTATGTTTAACAATCTGATCTTGTTTGAAAACAAAGCTTATTAAAGATTAGTTAAGGAGGTTTTAATTTTTGATTTATTTTAAACTCTGTAACTTAAAAAAACAGAGAAACTCAGACATGCATGGTTCAACACAACATACAGGATCTACACTTGCACATATATACATGCAAAACATGAATCATTCCAGGGATCATATGCACACAATTTACTTTATTTAGGCTTTAAAACAAAAGTGTTTACTCACCTCACAGTTTTGAAGCAAAGATTTTTTTTTGAAACAGGATTGAAAACTGAAGCTTCTGAAAATTTGAATATCACAGCATAATGATGTTGTTTTGGTTTTTAAAACTTGTATTGCTTGAACTTAAGAACATAAAAGGCTTTGAAGTTTGATTGTAACTGGAATGCCCAACTGGAATGCCCAACTGGACTGGAACATGATGATTCAACTTATTCCAGGCTTGCAGTGTTTTGATTATAGGCCTTGAAAATTGTTTCAGAGGAGATAATAGTTTTTTTTCCTCCCAAAGATTTTCTGGTTTGAAAAGTTGAACAGGTTTGTTTTTGAGGAAAAGGGTATAGATTTTGATTCTGAATTTGAGCTTTGTAAAATTCTTTCAGGTTGATTTTTTTGAGGAAATGTTTTCAGGTTGAGGTTATGATTTCTTGCTTGATTTCAAAGAAAAAAAGAAATGAAGAAAGAAAAATGGGAGTTTTATATGATGTAAATTTATGTTTTGATAAAATTAATGAAAAAAAATAAGAGAAAGACACTTGTTAGATCTTCTTACATTTGTCAAAAACCATTGTTTCATTTCCAACACATGTATTCAACAAGCTGTAAAAATTAACACTTGTCTTTTTCTTATTTTTAAATATTTTTAGATAATTTAAAAGTCTTTATTATAAATTTTCCTAATAAGTAAGTGTTTTATAAATTTATAAATACTTTTTCTTATTTTATAAAAATAAAACTTTTAAAAGAAAATAGATAATAACCAATCATAATTTAAATAAAATCATATATAATATTTTTAATCCTTTTTTGAATACTAATTTAAATACTTTTGTATTTATTTACTATTAAATAATTTTTTTTTCAAATTTCTATAAATAAATTTCCTTTAAAGAAAATAATTTAAATCAATCTTATTTTAAATAAAAACCTTATCCATATTTTATATCCAAAATATTTTTAAGATACATATATCCTTTCAAATTCAAATTTTAAATCCAAATTAAAAATTCAAATTAAATTTTAAAAATCTAATAAAAAAATTATACAATTATCCGATGCCAAAGAATCTGGGTTATCACAAAAATGTTAAAGATTGTTTGTTTGATTTTTTTTCAGGTTTCATTTCTCTGATTTGCATATTTTGATCAAATTTTGCTTTAACACTAATTTGTGATAAAAAATTTAGGAACAAAAATTGCCACTTGTAAAATTGCATGCACTGATATTTCCATTTGTTATACACTTGTTAATCTTATGTGCTATAAAGCTTACATATGTTAATTTGTGTGTCAGAATATTTACACTTGTGTTTGGAATGTATTTATTATTGTAAATATTCTTTTAGAAATCTTTATATTTAATTTCTATTTAGTTAAAATTTTCCTTAATGTATATTTAGCTAATCTTTTAAAGGAAAATAATACAGAACAAATTTTATACAAATAAAATCAGATATATATTATTTTTAAATCCAATTTACCTTAAGATATTTATCTTTTGAATCTCAAATTCAAATTCGAATTCAATTAAAAATCAACACATATAAAATCTTTTTAAAAAAAACACATATTTAGTTTGTTTTTAAAAGAGTAATTTGCCAATTTTAAATAATTATATTAGGAAGATTATCCCCCCAATATTTATCCAGATATATATATTTTTATTATCAGAATTATATATTTAACTTATAAATTAGTATATTTTACTAATTAAATCTAGTTAATTTATCAATTACTGATATTCTAAAATCCGGGTTATCACAATCCTCCCCCTTTTGAATCTTTTCATCCTCAAAAAGGAATGAAGCCAGAATTTTTAAAATACTTATTATAAGAAAATTATTCTTTGATCACTTTTAACTTTGAATCCTTTTATTAAGAAATTTTAAAAAACTTTTAAAAATCTATATATATTACCAAAATATTTTTATAAAAATATTTTTTATAACTCGATGTTTCAACAAGTCCGTCCTCGTTCTCACACAAATTCGGTCATACGTTGATCAGGCGTATGGCTGAAAATCTATAAGTACTTAGCAGACCCATTTTCAATACCCATTGAAAATACTTGGAAAATAATTTTATCAAAAATATAGAAAACATTTTGAAAATAGAGGAAATATCTTTGGTGAGAATGCTCTAGAAATCATCACCCCCATCACGGTCGCAATTAACCCGATGGTTACGTTGCCAACCCTGAAAAATCCATAGATAAACTGTAGGCCTCCGCGCCCCTCCATTACACCATGGAACCCGCTACAGATCGCAGCTACAACTAGGGTTACGTTGTTATCACAGCAAAAACCCATATAACTGTAAACCTCACCTTCCTCGAATTTCGCTACCAAAAGAATGAAACTTCTCCACTCCACTCGACCATAGATCGCAGTCTAGCGATGTTATGTTGCCTTCCCAGCAAAATCAAGCATAGACTGTTGACACTCACCTCCACACGATTTCCGCTATGGTCCACATAGTAGATCGCAATGACATCGAGTTACACTGATGTCACTGGACAACCCAATTGCCTCTGTAGGCATCAACGCCCTCGACTTTCGCTACCCAATAATCCTTAGGAACTAGTTTTGTCCGGACTCCTCGCACGATCAACTTTAGAACCCCTCCCTTAGGGTTCAAGGCAGTACCAACCTATGGTACTCCTGAGAAGTTCATTTTAAGGGAGCGCCTTTTTCTCCAGAGCCATTTTCAAAACACTTTATACTATACTTCCAATATCATACACCTAGTATGAATCTCATATAAATCTCCTTTCTCAAAATCGATTATCCTAAAATCGATAATTCTCAAACTAGGCTTTCCAAATCCAATATTGATTTTACCTAAAAATCAAAAGCCTTTCCAACTCCATTGGTTACAAAACCATTTTTTCAAAATCATGCTCATAAGAACCTTTACATACATACATATACATATATATATATATATATATATATATATATATATATATAACTTTGAAAAATCTTTGAAACACTTCAAAATTGTATAAACCCCCTTTTTATACTTCAAATACTTCCAAAAACCCTTTTCTTCTGGCAAAAGATTCAACAAGGGGAATTTATCTTATATATAACAAAGATACATCACTTTGTTTATTCCAAATAAAATATTCAAATTTGATTACTCTTTTATAAAGTTGTTTCCAACTTTCACTTTTATTCATTGTATATTTCACAAAATATACTTTCATTTCAAAAATCATTTCACATTTCTTATCCATAAATTCCCAGTATCAATTTTATTCAAACCCGTACGATGTACACATATCATCCGTACGCTATACCAATCTGATCGCTCACTCGATCACACAATTTCATTTTCGAACTAGTATCGTCCACCCGACTTCCTAGTGCGGACTCAGATCTGGTTTCTTGATCAGAAACCGTCATTCTCCTTGCATGGCCATAACTATGATAGAGAATATCCAGAACCAATCAACAATCCATATCCAGGTTCGCCATCGAAAATCAAGTGAAAAATCCCAACTCCGATCGATATATTATCTCGAAATTCTATGCTCGAATCCGGATCAAAGCACCATGCGAATAGAATAATATACGTACATCCTACGTATTTATCTCCATTGATTATTATCTAAATCAATTTCCCCTATCTATTCACATTTCCTTTAATTTTATTCACTTATCCACAATTTCTTCAATCCCAAATGGATTATTACTTTAATAATAAACAGTTTGTACTCTGACCAGCTTAAATTTTGAAAATAGCTTGAAGAATTTAAAATAGATAAGATGTTTAAAAATAATTATTAATATGTAAAGTAGCTGTAAAATAGTTAAGTAATTGTAAAATAGTTGAAAAATAGTCAAATAATTATAGAAATTTTAAATAATGGCAAAATAGTTGTAAAATAGTAATTAGTTATAAAGTAGTTGAAAAACAGTAATTAATTTACAAAACGATTGAAGAATTGTTAGATAGTTACAAAAATAATTGTAAAACAAGTATAAAATAGTTTCGCTTTAAAAAGAAAGGTTTTAGATAGTAAATAGCTTGGAAAATAGGTTTATACTAAAACAATTATTTTGAAAATAGTCCAGAGCCAAACTGTTCAATTCCTAACCTCCATTCCATCAATTCAATTTAAATTTCCACTTCCATTTAAATTGACTCAATTCCAATTTAAATAACTTTAATTTCCATTGAAATTGATTTAATCCCAATTCAAGTTGAATTAATTCTCAATTTCCTCCCAATTTCAAATCAAATTCCAGTTGAATTTTAAACCTATTCAACTTTAATCACAATTCCAAATTATTTCGATCAATTTGGACTAATTTCGAATTGAATCCATTTCAATTTCGAATCAATTCCAATTCAAATATTCCATTTGAATTTTTAAACTTATCCATATTCAACCACGATTCCAATTAATTCAAATCAAATTCATTTGAATTAATTAAATTCAAATTTCAAATTTAAACCATCCCGAATTATATAAATTCGAGTTAAATTTTTAAATGTTGATTTGATCCTTTAAATCAAATCAACTTATATCTTTAAACCATTTAATTCTGAATCCAAATTCCATTATTAACCTATTTCAAAGTTCAAATAATAATTCAAATCCTTTTCAAACAACTAAATCTTTTAAATTCAATTTATCATCAAATTTCAATTTTGAAACCCAACCCTTGAACTTTTATCTTAAACATTCAAAATTTTAAGTCCAAAATGATTCCATCTTATCTTAATAATGGATATATTACCATACCCCATATCTTTATTTATTTAAACAAATCCAATTTCAGCTTAAAGATTATTAATAACAACAGGATGGTACCATTCAAATTATTTTAAAACAACCATCCATTTCCAATTTCTAGATCTCAAACCCATTTTGAGATGAGATCACACAAACTTCCAATTCAAATTAACCATTTAACTTTCCAAGTTAAATCCCGATTTCATCTTGAAATTTCCAAATCTGGTTGTTCATTAACTTATTTAACTTCCCCCAAGTTAAATTCAATTTACTTAATCCAGTCAAGCTTACTCAATTTGAATTCCCAATTCAAATTTTAAACTTCACATTAATAATCTTCCCACTTATTAAGTTCAAAAACTTATCACTTTGGGTATCACATCTCATTCCAAATTTAAAACTCAATATTTAGAGTTTATTTCAAATCATCTTTGATACTTAAGTATATCCACACATATGTACATATTTTATTTCTTAGCCCACCAGGCCATACTTTAAATTTTAAACCACCTTTTGTTAACTCAAAACAAATTCCTTTAAAGTTTCCAAATAACTCCTATTTTAAATTAAGATCACATTCAAAATAATTTGAATAATATCATTTATTCTTTCTTTTAATATTTTGAAACAATTCAAATTTTTCTAGACTTAGGTTTTGAAATTTCACAATTTAAAAACCTACTTCAATTTAGAAGTTATACCTAATTAAGTTTAATTCCTTAAAACTTTTTATTATTTTAGGATAATAACCTAGGTTATTACAACTGGAAACCAATTCACTATTATCTTATTCTGAAAATTCTTCTCCAAATTCAAGTTTCTAATTTTAGTTTGAGTCCATTTCAAACTTATCTTTATTTAATTTCAATTTGGTTGTATTTCTATTACCACTTAATTTAATTTCAATAATTTAACAACCAACTACCTTAATATTTATTAGAAAGAAATATTGCTTTATATATCAAGATATAATCTTATATAAAATCATTTAAAATCTTTATATAAGAAAATAACAAGTATATATATATACACTCAACTCATACTAGGGTACCATTGACCCTATCCTTAATGAGTAATCCCGCAAGAGCCAAGGTTCTCGCTTAACCTTCTGCTCTGATACCAAATGTAACGACCCAGAGTTTTCAATCCAGAAAATTCCAGATAGTTAGGATAAGAAGAAAGAGAAAGAAGAAGAAGAAACGAAAAACCAAACTCACAGTCTCATATTTCGCAGCGGATAAAATATAATATCACATAATATTTTTTACACAGTGAAAGGTGTATCGGCCAATTACATTTAAATACATCAGAGTTACAACATACACACGAGTACTGGACAGATTCAATCAACCTGTCCCAGACAACTACAATATATCACAGATGAATACGCTTTATACATCCCTGCCATCCAGCTCGCCTCCTGAGCTCCATAACGTCCTTTCCTAAAAATCTGTAATACTCGGTCTGACCCGAGCATTACATCAAAGTAACACCCGGGTCAGGCTGGAAGCCAGCGTGAGTAAACCCATCTAACATGAATTACAAAAGCATACAACTTATATATAACCCAGGTAACTTGTATCAATTACAAATTCACAAATTGTTATAGACATCACTTATTTCACTCATCAATTTCTAAGTAACAAATCTTAGATTAAATGCTCCAATTCACTTAAATCATTCCATTCCAGCTTATTGATTTCACAAATCAATCTATAAAGAATCGAAGTAGTTTCGAGTATTTACTAATACCCGACTCCGGTCTCTTCGAATCCAATGTCATCTTAACCCAAGTTATTCAAGTGAAATAAGATTCAATTTTGAATAGAATGTTGCTTATACACACAATTTATCATTGATAAATAACTACATTATCACTGTCCATCTAATCATATCATATCACAAACATTTCATATCAGAGTTGTCAACCAATTCAAGGCATTTACAACATTCAATCGTCCATAAGCAAGATTGATCACTTCCAAAATTAATTTAATTAATCTCTATTAAATTAATTACTAATCTTAATTACTTACATTACCTTTTCTTAATATTAATCAGTTACAACCAATTAATTAATCATTCTTTAATTATCCATAATTACCAATTAATCAATCTTAATTTTGATTAATCCTTGATTACCCTTGATTAATCTTTTAATTAGAGACTAATCATCCTTTAAGTACTAATTAATAAAACCTAGTTATTAATTATAAAACATAATTCCACTCAGAAATTAACTATCCTTAATTACTTCATTAATTATACCAACTCCTTGATCAATTACATTAATTAATCCTGTAATTATACTGAGTAATTAACACTTAATTACATCCACTAAGTAAGTTTCCTTCAATTACTATTCATCTTGTTATTTCCCTTAATTAATTACATCCAGTAATTATCCCTAAGTTCACTATGTAATTACACTTCATTAATTACATTAAGTAATTATACTTAACCCATCATCAAGTAATTTTCTTTAATTAATTACTTAATTAATTAACTAATACTAACCACATTAACTTAATTAATTACACTGAGTAATTAATCCTAATTGCTTCCATTAAGTAATTCCATTGATTAATTATCCTCAATTAATTGATCAATCTCTAATTATTAATTTATTAATTAATTAACCCTAACAAATTAATCATTTATTCTCTTATATTAAGTAATTTATCACTTGGGTAATTAATCTCTAATTATTAAGTGTTGGAGTACAAAATCACTTAAGATCCTGTTAAAATTAATATTCAATACACTTAATTAATCACATATTTACAAATCAAATCAGCTTAATCAACTTTGACCTAATAAATTAAGTTTGAACTTTTTTATAAATTTGGTCAATGCCTTTTTATCAAACTTGTAAAAACAAAATTTTCTTTGAAACCTTTGTGTGAAATTTTTTTGCTTTGTCATGCTTTAAAACTTGGTTCAACTTCCTATTTTAAGTTATCCTTTTAGCTCTTAATTCTGTTAATACCTTACTACCCATATAAAAAAAATCTAGATGCATATACAAACATCCCGTGGCCATCCCAAATTAACCCAAGCCACAAATGAAAATTACCGAGTCAAAAACACAATCCACAACCACACCTCTCACTGATGACCACGCGTACTACCCATCCTTCTTCCTTCCAAAACTCGCGTTTGCATACGAGAAAAGCCACATCCTCGCCAAAGCCCTCAAATCTTACAGCGAACTCCTGATACCAAGCAAGCTTGTGCACTGGTGCACGTGCACCACCCAACGGCGGCGCTCCGGCCTACTGGACCATCGTTGACA
The DNA here is from genome assembly GCA_030765085.1 of Allium cepa. Lineage (NCBI taxonomy): Eukaryota > Viridiplantae > Streptophyta > Magnoliopsida > Asparagales > Amaryllidaceae > Allium > Allium cepa. The sequence continues at coordinate 176,425,730 of CM060932.1, forward strand.
AGACGACATGACCAACTCTATCGATCCGAGCCACCAATCTCCCAAAAATAAAAACGAAATTGCGAATCAACATGGTCGAACCCACTAGAACACATCTCCTTAACCAAGGACCGCCTCACCCAGTCACCTCTGACCACAAGAGGTCACGAGACTTCACCCAGAGCTTCGCTGACATACCATGTTCCTTTTCCCCCATGACCGGCCTCCTCCAATGCTCCGACGACGAAGTAGCAACCAAAACTTCGACCTCGACTTCGAACTCCCCCAAAACCCAAGTTCCGTGTCGACTGGCCACCATGGGAAACCGGAATTTTCCTAACTATTTTTGCCGATGTCGTTGATCACCTAACCTGCTCCAGTAATAACCCCGATTCCCAAAACTTCACCGATCAACAGAATTCGTACAAAACACATTATTCGTTCATCTACTAATTTCTCATGATTAACAACATTAAAAATCAGGATTTTATTTTTAAAAATCCGATAATTTGATAACTAATCAGATAATAATCTTGAAACAGTAAATTAAATATGTCGAGATTCTAGAAATGCAACTGTTCTTCTTCCTTCTTATTAAACTAGCTTCGAATTCTTCCTAAAAAAATTTAAAAATCAATACGTAGTTATTATTACCAGATTTTATTTATAAACTGATGGCTAAAGAGATTCAGGGAAGAAAAAATTTAAATTTATCAAATTTTTGAAGTCAGTAAATGAAGAACAGAGCCAAAGTTTTGAAAACATAGACATGCACCCAGATATCAACAGATATACATACATTCAAATATAATAACCAACATGCAAAACAAAATTTTCACTCATGCAAACTAACTGACACATCAATCATTCATATGCATCAAATTTAAAAAGTTTAAGCTAGGTTTACTCACGTTTGAAAGTTTGTGCAGAGAGTTTGAAGCAGATATTTAAAAACTGGAAAAACTTGAAACTTTGAACTGCTTTGTTTGAATTTGAATCTGAAATTGATCTTTGTAGTTGTGGCTTGTTGTTAAATTTGCCTTTGATTCCTTGTTTCAGATTTTCTTCCTCAGGTTTTGGCTTCCAGTTTTTGATTTGGAATTTTCTTAGCTTCAGGTATTAAAATGTTAAAGATTGTTTGTTTGATTTTCTTTTCAGGTTTCATTTCTCTGATTTGTATATTTTGATCAAATTTTGCTTTAACACTAATTTGTGATAAAAAAAATTAGGAACAAAAATTGCCACTTGTAAAATTGCATGCACTAATAATTCCATTTGTTATACACTTGTTAATCTTATGTGCTATAAAGCTTACATATGTTAATTTGTGTGTTAGAGTATTTACACTTGTGTTTGGAATGTATTTATTATTGTAAATATTTTTTTAGAAATCTTTATATTTAATTTCTATTTAGTTAACGTTTTCCTTAATGTATATTTAGCAAATCTTTTAAAAGAAAATAATACAGAACAAATTTTATACAAATAAAATCAGATATGTATTATTTTTAAATCCAATTTACGTTAAGATATTTATCTTTTGAATCCCAAATTCAAATTCAAATTCAATTAAAAATCAACACATATAAAATCTTTTTTAAACAAACACATATTTAGTTTGTTTTTAAAAGAGTAATTTGCCAATTTTAAATAATTATATTAGGAAGATTATCCCCGCAATATTTATCCAGATATATATATTTTTATTATCGGAATTATATATTTAACTTATAAATTAGTATATTTTACTAATTAAATCCAGTTAATTTATCAATTACTGATATTCTAAAATCCGGGTTATCACAGTCTTGTTCCTGGAAAAATTGTATGGACGAATGTCCGATGTTGCATTTTAGAATTACATTGATTGATCTCTATGAACGCATCATCTGTTTGGTGGCAGAGAAGACAACTTCTTATAGCTTAACACCCTTTCCTGAGACATATGAGCTTAGGAGTTAGACGTTAGTAGAAATCGACTATGTGATGATGGAGTGGCAATGTGGCATTCAAAGAGAATGATCTTGTGCTATATGAAAGGTAATTGTGTCGTCAGGCCTAACACCTAGAAATGATCGAAACATTGTAGATGCAGCAAGGCTATGTGGTTCGTAACCATTGGGATATGATCATACCCTTTCAGATATATTTATTCCAGCTATGATATTTGGGTTATTAATTATTATGGATGTATGTGATGAGGGCCCTCAGATAGGTCGATAACAACCGGGGTGATGACATATTCGTAGTATCTAGAGGGAGAGGTAGGCTAGTCTTGTGTTGGTAGAGGTGCGATGTTCTGTAGCATCCGAACACTCACCTGGTCATTTGTATGGAAATCCATTATTCACTACGAGCCCTCCATTTTGTTTGTAGAACCCACTTTGTGACTAATATGATGGAATTTAATCAATATAACAATTTTTGGCTATGATTAATATTATTTGTGTACTAGACACTAGTATAATATGATAGAATTTGATATGAAATGTTTTGGTTATCGTAAGGTAAAAAATCCGTCTGTTTATTTGTGGGCATGATCTTACGAGATACCTTTGTCTTAATAAAGGAAAGTTTGTATAACTTTAAAATTCAGTTGAGATATGTTTTCTCATGCTGGATTACCAAACTGATTTGGGTGTTTTTCCCTTTCAATACTCGGGTCAGACCGAGCATATTTATAGATTTTGATTTGGTGCTTTGGAGCTTCAGCAAGCGAGCTAGAGGTCTTCTGATCGTATTCAAGTATATGTTTATTTTTCCACTACATTGCTGTTTAAATTATCAACATTTTTAAGGATGAGTTATTATAACTATCTAGGCTGATGATTGTGATTTGTTGTACTCTGATGGATGTATGTATATTACAGTTTCTATTTTGTAAAGATCGTTGATATTATAATATATGTTGTTCCGCTACGATTGTGAGATTCTATGATTGATTCTTTTTCTTCTTCTTCTCTTCTCTTCTTCTCTCTTCTTTCTTTTCACGGCCTTCCATCTTTCCGTTCAGTTTGGGTAGGATATGTGTGGTGTATTGTTAGCTCGAATCATTCAGTTTGTAGGTCGTTACATTTGGAACCAGAGCTTAGGACTTTGCAAACGCTCAGGCTTTGATGGGTACTCATTATAGATAGGGTCAATACAACCCTAGGATGAGTTGAGTGTATTACATATATAAGAGCATAATTGTTAGTGATTATAAAAATGTTTTATATTGTGTTAGTCTATCTATTGAGTGGCTTATGAATTCTAGTCGATATGTGGGATGCCATGTTATTGATAGGGGTTTCTAAATGCTTAAACAAGACAAACAGACGTTGTATTGTTTTAAAGTGGGTAAATGAAATAATTTTACCTAAATTATATTTTATATAAAAATGAATAATTTTTCAAAAATTATTCTAGTTATATATGGTGTGTTTGGTTGTTAGCAAATGGTAATATTTGATTATTATCATTTATTATTTGTTATTTGTGTTTTGATACAAAGCTGTTATTATTATAATATAAACAAAGATAAGCAAATATGAAATGGTTTTATATAATCAAAGTGAAATAAGTGAAATTATATATAAATATAAATTTATAAATATGATTTATAGATAAAAACGAAATATTAAGTAAATATATTTGTATATCTTATGAATATGAGGAATTTTAAGCTAAAACTAATTTTTAATTTGTTGAATGTGAATGTTAAAAAAAAGAAAAAAAATATGAATTTGAATTATAAAAGGAAATCTAGCTTATATTAAATGAAATGACTTTTAAAATGAAATTTAACTCAAGCTAAAAAAAGTGGTATGAAACGAGTTAAATAATTAGAATTTGACTTTTGAAATGAAGATAAACTTAAGTTATAAAATGCAATTCAACTTAAGTGGTACAATAAATTGAATATTTTTTGGAATATTGTTTGATAGAGTTGAATATAAACTTAAGTAAGCAATTTTATGAAATAGTTGTTATGTGTTGTTAGTATTAAAGAAAATATACTAAGTAAATTGAATATGGAATGAAATGTTGTTAAATATAAATTGAATTTAAAGTGAATATTAATAAGTGAATGTAAAAGGAATTGAACGTAAATAAAAGAGTCGATAATAAAGAATGGGATATAACGAGAAACCAATTGAAATAAATACGTAGGTTGTACATATATTATTTTATTCACATAACTATTGATCCAGATTCGAATATACGATTTCGAGGTGAATTACACCGATCCGAGTCAGGATTTTTCACTCAATTTCTTGAAGGCAAATCCTAGATATGGATTTGGATTGATTCTGATATTCTCCATCGCAGTATATAGCTTTGTAAGGGGAATGGCAGTTTTCTAATCAAGGAACTGGATCTGAGTCCGCACTAGAATGGTCGTGTGAACGATACTAGTTCGAAAGTGAAATTATGTGATCGAACGAGTGATCAGGTATGGTTGTGCGCACAAATGATAAATGTACATTGTACGGGTTCAATAAATTAAATGTTGACATTAAAAATACAAATTTATAAGATTATGAATAAATTGAATGAATATTAATTGTTTGATGGTTTCTATAGTTGCATTTGTTGCATTTGCTACATTTTCATATAATTATTGTATTAGTTTGTGTTATATATTGATATTACGTTTCCTACACATGTTCTCATTTGTTGTTGAGTGATTAGTAGGTGCAGATGGTGTATGTTTCACATTTGGAGCTCACTTTCATGCTACAGTGATTGTATAGGCTTGCTAATATATAATAAAAGTACATATCTCGGATTACATATGGTACTTGTATATTTTATCACTATGGGATTCCTTATCCACGAAGATGAGATGTATATTTGTGATTATATATATATATATATATATATATATATATATATATATTTGACTTTTTTTCGATTGAACAACGCCAAGGAGACGCTGGTGAAATTTTTCGTAAATTTAAAGAGTTTGAATTTTTTTTGAGAATTTTGGAAAATATTTTTTTGATAACTAAAATTTGATTTTGAGCTATAACTTGGAATGAAAGAATGGATCGTATTAGTTGATTTTTGTAAATTTAATTATGAATTTAAAAATTGAGAAAATGTGATAGCAAAGTTTCCACTAATTGATTTTGAAATTTTAATGTGTTTGGGGCTTTTCCTACCTAGATAATTTCGGAGACTAAATTCTTTTAAGAGGGAGTTTGTAGTGACCCAGAATTTTAGTCATTCGAGTTTGAAATATTTATATGATTTTTAAATATGAAAAATTATTTATAAGTTAAACAACTTATATTTCAAATATAGCGATTTATTTGATAATTAACTTGTTAAATTTAATATTTGAAATTGTTTAAATAATTTGAATCTTGAATTTAATATGAATGAAAATGATTTCTATAGTTGATTTAAATTCTATTTAATTAAGAAGGAAGTGAGTAAACTTTTTAAATTAGAATAAAAATTGATTAAACTGATTTTGGAAATTACTCGTTTTAATTAACATGTAAAAATAGTCTTTTGGGGCACTGTCTTGAATTTCAACAAACCGATTTCATTCGATCTGCAATGGCAAATTATTATATGCCATCAAATTTTATGGCAAAGGACGTACCGTTTTGTCGTGCGAGTTCAAAACACGTAAAATTTAATTAAAGGAATTTTAAACTAAAATAATTTGATTTTGAAAAACTATCTTTTGTATATGATGGAATTGGCTTTCGATATATATTCCATTATGTTTGGAATATGGGTATAACATATAGAATGCCAGGCGGTACGCTTCGTTTGGAATCTGAAAAATTAAAGTGTGAATGGATAAGTCCCTCAACTTTCCTTCATTTACTTAGAACCCTTTCTTCTAAATTTCAACCACCATTAAAACATAACCGTCCAAGGCCAATGTCGATCGAAGCTTCTAAGGGCCGAATTGGCCTTCGACTTCAACTAGGAAAACATAGAGCACATTGATATGAACTTGTTCACCGGCTAGATCATCAAATCGACGACCGAGGTAGAGGCGAAGCTCGTTCAATCGCGAGCAGGTCGGGCAGCGTTTTGGGTTCGGCGATGGCATACGTGCACGCGAGCATGATGGTGGGCGAGGCGTAGGAGGGCGGCGTGGCCGTGGCGAGGTGCGATAAGTGGCTGGTGAATTGCAGCGTCTGATTTCAAAAAAAAAATGTTAAATGCGCCTGGTTTGTTCATGGGAGGGGAAAGAGGAAGAAAAGGTTTAAAATTTTAAATGTTAATTAATTTAAGTTAATTTATTTTTAACTATATCAAATATTAATGAATCTGTAACCTTCTCGTACGGGGTCGGTTTCGAGCGTGACAAGTTGCGTTGTGATCATACCAGCGAATACTACGTTATGGAGTTGGATTAGACTTATTTAGAGTAGTAGGAATTTTGGGATAAATTGAACGACCGTTCATTTAGTTCAAACTGGAACGCTAAGGCGATGTATGGAATTTTTGCTAGTCAACTCACCTTTTTGGCCTGCGTATATTTTTATATAAGTAGGGGAATAAATTTATATATGTCGCTTATTTCTTGTTTGGATGGTTTACATATTTATTAGTTGGTTTGGATATATATTCCCGCCTTTGGAGGGGATGAGACCCTATTATGTTCCCGTGTAAGAGCTGATGAACCTTCGTATACGAATCATGCATCGAAGCGGTTGATTTATGTTTTTATGATTATATTCTGTATGTGATGTAGGGGGACAGGTTGGAGGGATCTAACAGGATTCCTCACAACTGTTGATTTACTTGTAATATATGTTGATATATGATACATTGAAGCCATATTATTGATTTTGATATGATTTGACTTATTTAGTGCTTTAGTAGCACTAGGCCTTATTTTTGATATTTTAAATGCTAAAATGATGTTTTTGATTTAAAAAGGATTTCGAAGTTACTTTGGAAGTATATATATGTTTCAATGTTTTTTAAATTATTATAAGGAAATTAATTTATTTTTAAAATAAACAAAAGTATGATTTTTGGTATTTTCGATTTACTATTTTATAAAGTGTTTGCAAATAGAGATTTTGAATAAGTTTTTAAAAAGGATTTATAGAAGTAATATTTTATAAATAAAGAAATAGATTTATAATTAGAATTTGTGAATGTCTTGTAAATGGATTTGAAGCTTGTTTCATAAATGGATTTGCAAATGGATTTTATAAATAAATTTGGTTTAGAAAGAAATGGATTTATCAAAGGATTTTGATAGTAAAATTAGTTTTTATTAAAGAATGGATTTATATATAGAATTTGTAAATAAAGGAATTTTATAAAATAGAAGTTTTATAAAATTGAATGGAAATTTATAAGCATAGTTTTATGAATATAGAAATGATTTACATTGAGATTTAAATATGAATTTTTATTTCAAGGAATATTGAAAGAAATATTTTGATGAACTTAATGGATTTTTAAAAAAGTAATTTATCTTTTTAAGGATAAAGGAGGAGGGTTGTGATAGGCTTGGCCAGCCAACATAAAAATCATAGCCTCTCTTATGGAAATGAAACCTTATTATATTTCATTGGGGCATAACCCTCTTAGCGATGCCCCATATCGAGGCCTGGGTATGGCGATAAGTGAGCAAGGGCTGGATCATCACTCCCTTAACGGGAAGGTTAAGAGAGATTATTGATACTATGACTAGGAGATGTGTAAATATCTTATGTGTTTAGGAGACCAAATGGACGGGCCAGGAGGCGAAGGAGGTAGAGAACACAGGCTTTAAGTTATGGTATGCGGGAAAAGAACATAACAAAAACGAGGTAGGCATTTTAATTGACAAGAATCTTAAAAACGGAGTGGTCGATGTTAGGAGACAAGGGAATAAGATCACCCTAGTCAAGTTGGTAGTTGACAATATGGTTTTGAATGTCATTAGTGCATATGCCCCACAAGTAGGCCTAAGTGAAGCTTTCAAGAGTAATTTCTGGGAAGAGTTAAATATCATGGTTAGAGATGCGCCTAGTAGCGAGAAACTTTTTATAGGAAGAGATTTCAACGTTCATGTTGGTACAACTAGTGGGGGGTTTGAGAGAGTGCATGGTGGTTTTGGATTTGGCCATAGGAACCAAAAAGGAGAAGAAATGTTGAATTTTGCCATTGCTTATGGCCTCATGATAACTAATACATTCTTTAGAAAGAGACAATCACATTTAGTTACTTTCAATAATGGCCAACACTCTAGCTAGATTGACTTTATCCTTACTAGAAGAGATGACAAACGAGCTTGTGTAAATTGCAAAGTTATACTTAGAGAATGTGTCGTCTAATAACATCAGCTTTTGATATTTGAGTTTCGTCTTTGAATTCGTGTTCGACGGGATAAAGGAGCCAAGATTAGTCGAACAAAATAGTGGAAGCTCGAAGGAGATGTCTCATGGGTGTTTACGGATAGAGTAATGGAGAAAGGGCATGGAATATGAAAGGAGAAGCAAATGACATGCGGGATGATTTAGAAACGCACATTCAAAAAGTAGCTATCGAGGTGTTTGGGATAACGAAACGAAATAAACGCGAACCTAAAGATTCATGTTGACGGAAAAGTGATGTGCAAAAGACTATCAATGAGAAGAAGGAATGCTATAACTACTTACATCATCGCAGGAGCGAAGACAACATGCAATACCAAGTGGCAAAGAAGAACGAAAAGAGACCGATGAGTGAAGCAAGGGGTCAGACGCATGAAGATCTATATCAAAATCTAAGTATGAAGGAGGACGAAAAAAAATATCTATAGGATAGTTAAGCTCCACGAGAGGAAGACTGGAGACTTCAATCAAGTTAAATGCATCAAGGATGATAATAATAGGCTTTTTGGTGAAGGACGATGAAATAAGAAATAGATGGAGAGATTACTTCGACAGGCTATTCAATGAAGAATGTGATTGCACTACGATCGAGTTGGACAATTATTTTGATGACACCAGTAGATATTTTGTTTGGAGAATTAAAGAGTCCTAGGTAATGGAGGCGCTAAAATAGATGAAACCAGCCAAGGTATTGGGCCCTGATGACATCCCCATTGAGATATGGAGATGCCTCAGAGATGCAGGGATAACCTGGCTAACTAAGTTGTTTAATAATATTTTCAAATCAAATAAGATGCCATATGAGTGGAGGAGAAGCATATTGGCTCCAATTTTTAAGAGCAAAGGAGATATTCAAAGTTGCACAAACTATAGAGGAATTAAGCTTATGAGTCATAAATGAAGCTTTGGAAGAGAGTCATTGAACATCGATTAAGAAGGGTGACAAGTATTTCAAAAAACCAATTTGGTTTCATGTTTGGGAGGTCGATTACAGAGGCGTTCACGGAGAGGTTTAGGGAGCAAAAGAAGGATCTAAACATGGTATTTACCGATTTAGAGAGAGCTTATGACAAAGTACCAAGAAAGTTTATATGGTGGGCTCTAGAAAAGAAAAGAGTCACAACACGTACATTACCCTTAACAAGGATATGTCTGATGATGTTGTGACGGTGTTAGAGCATGCGAATGTGAAACCAGTGACTTTCCCCATTAACATAGGATTATGACAAGGGTTAGCTTTGAGCCCCTACATTTTTTCCTTAGTGATGGATGAGGTTATGAAGGGTATTCAAGGTGAGGTTCCTTGGTGTATGCTCTTTGCTAATGATGTTGTGCTAATTGATGAAAATAGTAATAGGGTTGATGGACAACTGGAGTTGTGGAGGCAGACTTTAGAATCAATGGGTTTTAGGCTTAGCAGAATTAAAACAGAGTATATGAAGTGCAAGTTCAGCGGTGTCAGGTCAGAGAATGGAGGTGTCACTCTGACTGGACAAGTAGTGCCCAAGAAGGAATCATTTTGATATTTAGGATCAATACTATAGTATGATGGTGAGATTGATGAAGATGTTATTTTAGAATTCGAGCAGGGTGGGTGAAATGGCGACAAGCGTCTGGCATTCTTTGTGACGGAGAAGTCCTACAGAAGCTTAAAGGAAAAGTTCTAAATAGAACGACAATCAGGCTTTTGATGTTGTATGTCACAGAATGTTGGCCTACTAAAAGCCAACACGTCCTGAAGATAAGTGTAGCAGAGATGTCTATGCTGCGATGGAGTTGCAGTCATATAAGAAGAGACCGAATTAGAAATGCTAGTATATGTGATAAACTTGCAGTAAACCAATTGAGGAGAAGCTAGTCCAACACCACTTAAGATGGTTTGCACATCTCCAGTGGAGGACTCCTGAGGCACCTATGCACGTTGGAATTATAGGCCTCGTCGAGTGCTCAAAGAGAGGCAGAGGTCGACCAATGTTGACATGGGTGGAAGTAGTAGAAAAGGAGTTGAAGGATTGAATATACTCAAAGAGCTGGTGTCTGACAAGAGTGCATGGAAGTTAGCGATCCACGAGTCGAAACCATAAGCTAGGAGTTTTTTTTGCTTGGGTTGGTTTATGGGTACTGTTATAAGTTTTAGATTATAGGACTAGTGAACAGGAGCCTAGGATGTAGTTTTTGTCTTCGGTCAATATTACTATTAGCACCATTTTTACTACTACTATTATCATCATCATGATTTTTTTAATATATATTCTATTTATTAATTATCACTATTACTATTATTATTTAAAATATTTTTTTTGATTTTATTTAATTGTTATTGTGATTATTATTATTATTATTATTTATTTACCTATTTGACTTTATTTTATTGTTATTATTATCATGATTTTTATTATTGTCGTTGTCATTATTATTATTATTATGACTGTTAAATTGACTTTGTCATTAAATTTTGGATTCCATCTCTAGCTGACCCCAACTTATTCGGGAATAATGACTTAGTTGTTGTTGTTGTAAAGTAAAGGTTTTGGAAACAATAATTCCAAATGGAATTTAATGGTTTTGAAAAATGATTTAAATTGTGATAAGTATCAAAAACATAAATTTTAACATTTATTGTTGTAAAAGACGTTTTCGGAAAGTATGGAAGGCATAGACTATAACACTGTTGTTATAGTAGATGATTTCTGAAAGGAAATGTTTTATATTGTATATGAGATTATATATATATATATAATTAATCATATCCCAATACTAATACTTTTGATTTGCGTAATGATGTTTTACGCAACATTCGTTTTGACACAACAAATTATGTTTTGACTTTCCATTGTGAAATACACAAATCGGTTCTTATGATCGTACTAAAGGCTTGGTGGTGTAGGAGCATTGCTTCCTATACTTAACACCCATTTGGAGGTGTACGAACTTTGGAGTTGTATGATTATAGAAATCTATTTGGCATGTCTCCAAATGGTAGTGTTATTAAATATACTTATATCGTTGGTATAAGTATATGTAAATATTTTCTAAGTATTGAAAATGAAATGATTTTTAGATATGCTTATACCATTAATATAAGTATATGGAAATCTTTTTGATTATCGATATTTTGAAATATTTTTGAGAATATATCCTTTTATGGATGATTTTAAGTGAATATTTGGGAAGTGATTTAAGTAATATAAGATTTATTAAATGGGCCTAGTGATTGCTTATGTGTTAGATTTTATTATTTTCTTTGATAGTTAAATAAAAGACTATCAAATTTGGCCTCTTTATCATTGTTGTTGATCCATAGAGACCGGGATTGGGTTTGTCCAAAAACCACTTCGGACCCATATATATGCCTTTGAATGTGCTGGTGTTGGAAGACATTAGTATTTGGGGATTTTTCGTAGTGAAGGACATCTTGTTCATTATTTAGGGATGAACTCCCAATATACATACATATAGTAGCAGTGGTTTCTTCGTTATGAAATATCCAATGCAAGGACTTATCGCTACTAATCCTAGGGGTAATTCCTGATAGGATGTGGTAGGAAAGTACCCCCGGTTTGTCTTGTTCCTGGACAACTTGTATGGACGAATATCTGACGTTGCGTTTTAGAATTACTTTGATCGATCTCTAAGAAAGTATTATCTGTTTAGTGACGGAGAAGACAACTTCTCTTAGCTTAACACCCTTTCCTATGACGTACGAGCTCAAGAGTTACACATTTGTAGAAATCAGGTTGTGTGATGATGGAATGTCAATATGGCATTCAAATAGGAAAGGTTATGCCCTATGTGAAAGGTAATCGTGACCTCTGGCCTTACACCCGAAAATGATCGAAACAGAGTAGATGCAACAAGACTATGTGATTCATAACCATTAAGATATGATCATCCCCTTCTAGATATATTTATTCCTGCATTGATGTTCGGGTTTTAAATTATTGCGGATGCATGCGATGATGGCCCTCGGATAGGTCGATAACGACCGAGGCGATGAAATATTCGGTACTATCTAGAGGGAGTGGTAGACCGGTCTTACGTTGGTAGAGGTGCAGATGTTCTGTAGCCTCGATACATTCCTCTAGAGATGAACTGCCGGAAGGTAGTCCCTTCACCTGGTTATTTGTATGGAAATCCATTATCCATTACATGCTTGCCATTTTGTTTGTAGAACCCACTTTGTGTCTAGTATGCGAGAATTTAATCAATGTAATAATTTTGGCTATGATTAATCTTATTTGTATACTAGACACTAGTATAATATGATTAATCTTATTTGGTTATCATAAGGTAAAAAACCTGTCAGTGTTTATGTGTGGGCGTGGTCTTTCGAGATACTTTTGTTTTGATGAAAGTTTTATAACATTAAAATTAAGTCGAGATGTGTTTTCTCATGCTCGTTTACCAGACTGATCCAGGCATTCTTTCTTTTCAATGCTCGGATCAGACAAAGCATATTTACAGATTTGGAATTGCTGCTTTGGAGCTTCAGCAGGCGAGCTGGAGGTCTTCTGGTCTTATTCACATATATGTTTATTTTTCCACTACATTGTTGTTTTAATTATCAGCATTTGTATTAACAAGTTATTATAACTGTCCAGGCCGATGATTGTGATTTGTTGTACTCTGATGGATGTATGTATATTACAGTTTTGGTTTAGTAGAGATCATTGATATTATAATATATGTTGTTCCACTGCGATTGTGAGCTTCTGTGATTGATTCTTTTTCTTCTTCTTCTTTTTCCCTTCTCTTCTTCTCTCTTCTTTCTTTCTCATGACTATCCATCTTTCCATTCAGTTTGGACTGGACATTTGTTGTTAATTGTCTACTCGAATCATTCGATTTGCGAGTCGTTACACTATAAAAGAGGCGTCTTGATGATTATCCCACAATACATGTATGTATGCATGCATATTAGTTGATATGATGAAGGATCCACATCCCGAAACTTTAAATCCCATAAAATTCCCCACATAGATTTTCATAAAAAAATTCTTTCAAATTGTCCAATATTTTATAAAAGCAATCGTATTATAATCACAACCGTCTTCACAACTTTTTGTACCATATCTAAACTTCTAAATCATTCAAAATAAAAATTTTATACGAGCAACCAAAAAATATTTATTAATCCATTAGTTTAAATGTTGTTTTAAAGTAGTTTATTGTTTCAAACTATTTCAAATTTTTGTGATGATGATCTTGATAGCAAATGAATTGTATCTCCAATTTTTATTTCATTTTCAAAATTCTATGGAAAAACAAAAGGGGAATTATAGGGGGTAGAATAAAGGGGACATAAATCCTTCTTAATCCACGCATATTTTGTATGTGTATTGTATGTATACATATCATAATTTCTTCGGCCTTTGGAAAACTCTCCATTAACTATTTTGCATTCACGTGTCATGGACCTCTAGTCATTTCAAAAATTAAAGTCTTCTAAACGACTTTCAAAACCAATCATCAAAATAATTATTTACAACTCACATTAACTTATGGTTGAGGTTTAAAGTTTTGAAATCATGCAAGACATTATGGAATAATCTTGTTGCACTAAGATTCACTAGGTTGGGACCTTAATGATCAATTAGATGTTCAAATTTAGAATAAAATCCAGTGGCACTTACAAGACACTAACCCAAGAATGCTAAAGTAAAAGGTATGAAGACAACTGGTTAATATGTTGACCAATGATCTTTTTAGATCGTTAGTTCTAAACCTAAATTTGTAAAGTTCCTTCAAAGAGAACATCACCTACTAGGTAGTACAAACTATAAGTATTCGAGCGTTATAGTCCAAGAAAAATTAGAACGCTTCTTTGTTAATCATCAACATTAAGGGCTCCTCAACCCAATCTCATAACTTTTGTCTTTGAGGATATCAGAAGATCAATGCACACCTTCATACTTCTTGATTCATTACAACACTAGGTCCAAGAATCCAACTTGATAAATTCCTCTTGAATTCTTTTAAAACCTTTCCTCAAACACATCGTTGAGATCACCGAGTCCGAGCTAAGCTCTCCTCTAAACTCCAGTCTTTGGTAAACTCCTATTGTGGCGTATCATGAGTCCAGCAAGTAAGGATGCGTGTTGAGATTAGTCCCCCATTGAACATTTAGTAAAATATATCCTATGTAAACACCAAGAGATCACCATTCATGTAGCGACCCGACTTTCTATCTCTAGAAAGATGCGTCACTATTTAAGAAAGAAAGGGATAGAAGGAGAAAAGATAAGAAAGAATAAACACAACAACATCAGATACTCACAGCGGAACGAATGAAATATAATATATCACATAAAATATTACATAGTATCATATTACATCAGAGTTACACAATCTATACAACACATATTAGATAGTTATAAACATCTGTCTAACTATACAACTCAAGATATCACAAGATACAGACACAAAGGTAGCGGAATCATAATATATTTACACGTGGAAGCCTCCTGCTCCATATCTCCTCCAGAGTTCGTCAAGCTAACCTGAATCCCTCGACTACTCATACATAATATGAGTACCCAAGAGTTTAATAAAACAGAAAATAAACACTCGGGTCAGACAGGGGTCTGGTGTGAGTAAACGGGTTAAAATTGCTTAACTTGAAAATCCTTTGAAAAGTAAAGGTATCACGTAAGACTTCCCACCCATAAACATGGAAAAGTTTTTACCTTACGCTAACCAAAACATTTGAGAGGAAATCCAGTGATATTATAATATTGTCTAGGGTTTTCAAGTAAATAAAAAATAGCCGAAATTGTTAAATCTATTAAATTCCATCTACTGGCCACAAAAGTGGGTAATACAAACAAAACCGTAGGGTCTCGTAGGAAGAATGGGTTTCCATCAATGGCAGGGCTACCCGGGTACCGCCCGTCACAGTACGTGGCCTAGATCACTGTACCGAGGATTACTCCCAATCCCCTACAACACAAAGCCGGGACCATTCCTTACTGAACAGTCCCGAGTAAGATCACCCCGTGGTTGGCGCGACCAACCACCCACTAAGCCGAAATAAAAGGGACATCTAGACAGGGATGACCTCACCCTGAAATGGGTAATACCCACCTAGCCTTGCTGCACCTCCCCTATTTTAGCCATTCCCGGTTGATGAGGCTTGAGGCTGCGATTACCTTTATAGAACACATCTATCTTAGAATGCTCATCATCCACCTGACGATGTTCTGAAAGCGTTCAATCCATACAAGTTCGTTACGGGTTTGAACGAAACCGAAGGCACTATCTCGTTGCACTCATTTTGGAATTACCCTCATAGTCAACGACTATAGCCCTTGCACTCTGAATCACCATCTCGAACCTGTAAGTACTATTTCTGTCAAACTCATCACGGAATCACCCCTAGAGTTATACTGACGAATAGTTCTTACACCTCGAGTCTTCACTAAGCTCCACTTAGATTCACGACCTAACGTTTAATTTGGATCGATGTGGTTTTTAGATATCCAAATATGGAAACCCGATCACGGTCTCAACGAAATTCAAATGCCATTTTAATGTCCTGGTTGTTTAAGGGTTTTAAACAATTAACTTATATTCAGGATGATATAAATAGATAGATGAATCACATTATCACAATAGATAATTCATATCAAACATTCATCTCACAAAGCAGCATATCACATATCATAGATATCATACCCAAATCATCCAACATCATTCAACATCAATCATCCAATATAAATCAATCATCCAATATCAATCAATCATCCATAAGCAGAATTGATTAAGTCTAAATCAATTGGATTACTTAAATCCTTCTTTATTAATTTATTCCAAATAAATAAATTAATCATCTCTTAATAATCTTCTTTAATTAATCTCCCTTGATTAGTTATCCTTTAATTACATTCAAGTAATTATCCTTAAGCATATACAGTAATTATCCTTTAATTACTATCATTAATTACAATAATTAATGATGCTTTATTGTTTCCATTAATTAATCAACTATGATTAATCACATTAATCCTTTATTAATTAAAATTAATCATACTTTAATAAATCACTTTTGTTAATCAACCTTGATTAATTTCATTAATTATATTAACTAACGATCCTTATTAATTAATAATCCTTTGATTGATTAAATAATTAACTTGTAATTAACCATCTTATTAATGATAAACAGTTATTAACAACCTGTAATTACTTATCTTAATTAATTAACTTTTTAATTAATTTATTAACCCTTTGATTAATTAATCTAATTAATTAATCTTCTTTTTTTTGGCAAAGCCTACGAGGTTAAATGGAACCCGACCATATATTGCTACACCAGTCAGAACAAACCCATACAACAAAGGGAAGATAGAAAACAGGGGGTACTTGGCGCAGCAAGCACAAGGGGAACAAAAGAAAAACAACATAATAACAGAAGAAAAACCTATTAGATCCTAAGAAAAGAAGCACGTATCCCAGGATCAATAGCGAACATTAGCTGACCTAATGAATCTCTAATATCATTCATAATCCACCTTTTGAAATTAACATCTGTTTTAGCATTCGTTGCATCAAATAGCCTAGAGTTTCTCTCTCTCCATACAGAGCTTATAAAGCTTTTCATCACCACACCGAAAGTTCTCTCACCATCTTTTTTGAATCCAGAACGAGCGTAAATTCTGCCACATTCCACCTGATTATCTTGAGAGACATCACGTCTTTGCAGCTTCGCCATCACAGTGGTCCAGATTTGTTTAATAAAAGTACACTCAAAATACAAGCGTTCAACAGTTTCAGGCATAGAACAGCAGAACTTACAAGTAATGTTAATGTTCATTCCCATGCAAGCAAGCTTCGCTCTAGTTAATATCGCACGGTTAAGGACTTTCTATAGTGTGAAGTCGTGTCTCATTCCACTATCTCTTCCCCACGTACGCTTCCACCATTTCCATTTAGGGCGAGATTTGTTCTTCATCAGCAGTTCATATGTTTCTCCAATTTTGAAAGATGCCTTTTTATCCCCCCACACCATCCTCTTTGCAGCTGTGGAAACTGGTGAAAAACAACCAATCTTGCTCCAGATCATTTGTATCCGTTGATTGGATGTAGAATTATGTGACGTTTGAAAGTTATACAGAAATCTCTGACCTTGGTTGCCGAGTGTATGCCAGACTGCTGCATCTCACCATATGATAGCCGACGTCGAATAATGTACCCGGTGTCTAACCACGAGTCATCCCAAAAGTTCACACTGTACATTGGGTTCGTATTCATTTGAATGAGAGGAAGGAACATCTCCTTTAATTTAAATATACACTGCCACGTCCAACATAAATTATGAGGCTTGGTCAAGCTCCACAAACTCCTCCCCTTGATCACGTTCTTTTCAGACCATTTAGCCCATAGGCTTTCAGTGCTATTATAAAGTGTATCAATGTGCTTGGCAAATGCAGCCATGTTCCAGTGTGTTAAGTTGTGTATACCCAACACCCCTTTATCCAAAGGCCTTTCAATAATTTCAAATTTCATCGGAGCAATGTATCTGCCAGTCACTTTGCCCTTCCATAGATATCTCATGAAAGCGCTTCTGATCATATTAATCAATTTGAAGGGGAGAATAAAGGTTCTAGCTCAGTACACTTGCATAGAGAATATCACAGATTTTATAAGAGTTAATCTACCAGCTTGACTGAGCATCTTGGATGTCCAGCAACTAAGCCTGGCAGTAATCTTATCGAAAAGAGGAAGACATTGGTTAGCAGTGATCTTCGAAGTTGTTAGAGGGAGACCCAAGTAAGTGATAGTGTTTTGGTTTAGAGTCAACCCAGTGGTTTGTGAAATAAGATTACGTTGTTCGAGACCAACACCAGCGGTAATGATATCAGATTTTAGCAGATTCACTTTTAGCCCTGTGAACACGTAGAATTCATCAAGAGTATGCATTATGTTCGTGAGGGTAGATATTTCTAGAGTACAAAACACAACAAGATCATCTGCAAACATCAGTGCAGAGATCTGTGGTTCAGTGCAAGCAGGGTGGAGCATGTATTTACCCTGCGATATGAGCCTGTCAAGCATTCTCGTAAGAAGCTCCATGACAAGAATGAATATGTAGGCAGAAAGGGGATCTCCCTGCCTAATCCCTTATTTACTGACAAAGAAGCCCTCATCCTTGCCATTAATATTAACAGAAAAGGTTGGGGAAGAGATACATTCATAAATCCAAGCTATGAAGTGAGGTGGGAAGTTCATGTACCCCATGATCCTCACAATACTATTCCATTGCAGCATATCGAAAGCTTTCATAATGTCAAGCTTCATCATAGCTCTCGGTGTTGCACTCTTGCGTTTATATCCCTTAATAAGTTCATGGGATAGAAGAACATGATCCAAGATGTTCCTACCAGTTAAGTAAGCAGCCTGATTTGTGGAGACTATAGTTGGTAGAACATGCTTTAATCTAGAAGCTATGACTTTGGAGATACACTTATAGATGGTGTTACAACAAGAGATGGGACGATATTCATTAACACAGTGGGCATTCTTGGTCTTGGGGATAAGAGTTATGTTAGCATAGTTAAATGATCTGAAGATTTTGCCTTTTTTTGAAGAAAAGAAGAATAGCATTGATAACATCAGCAGAGACAATAGACCAACAAGTGGTATAGAATAGAGCATTCAGCCCATCAGGTCCTCCACACGATTCAGTGTTTAAAGAAAACATTGCATTCTTTATTTCTTCCGGGGAGACTTGATTGCATAGATAAGCATAATCATTAGGGTTTAATCTTGGGAGAATATCACTGGGTATTTGATCAATGCTCGGCAGGAAGTTAGTCACATTGCCATACAAGTCAGAGATATGATTAACAACTGCCCCCTTGACTTCATCAGGAGTAGTATGAAGATTTCCATACGTGTCATAGATTGTGGTAAAATTTTCTCTCATTTGCTTATTCTTTAGGCTTGCATGGAATTAAGCACTGTTTCTGTCTCCCTTTTCACGCCAGTTAATTCTCGATTTCTGCCTAATCATGTCGTTCTCTTTACTTAAAGCTTGATAGTATTGCAGAGACAGATTACTCTCTGATTCTGATAGGTTAGCATTATTAACATTAGTCATCATAGCTGTCTGAACTTCAATTAGTTTTCCCTTAATCAATGTGCTCATCTTGTCGCCTTGACCATATTTATTGTAAGCCCATTGTTTCAAGACTATTTTCATCTCCTTGATTTTTTCCTGCAAAACAAACAAATGATTTCCATTTTTAGTCTTATTCCAAGCATCCAACACAGTGTTTTTAAAGTCTGGTTCAGAAACCCATGTATTAAAAAATTTAAAATAGAATTTCTTCTCATGTCCACTTCACGAAGGTGGATGATTTGAGGAGAGTGGTCAGATAGGAGAGGAGGAGGAAGGTGATTGAAGAGGAGAGGCCATTTAGTTAAAGCACATTGGTTAGAGAACGTGTGGTCTATAGTAGAAAAGGTCCTACAACCATGTCTCCTCTTATTGTTCCACGTATATTGCATACCCACAGTCCTAACTTTAACTAGATCAGCATCAGAGAGAGTATCAGCTAGGGGTTTGATTTCATTGAGAGAGAGGGGGTTACCACCTATTCTGTCAGAGAGAGACCAACAACAGTTGAAGTCTCCAAATATTAACCATGGGTGCGTGGACTGTCTGAGAGGTGGGATGACCGAAAGTAAAGATGTTCTAGTAATAGCAGAGTTAAAAGCATACACAAAGGAGACATAGAAGGATGTTTTACCAGAGAGGTCAGTGGCGTGGCAATGAATCAATTGGGGAGTAGATAGGATGGGAGAAAGTTGGATCTGATTGGGATTGAAAAGAATTAAAATTCTACCATAGGGAGCTTCATTCAGATTGTGTATATATTTCCACCTTGGATTAATGTATTCCGCTGCCTTGATAGTCAAGGCAAGATTCAACTTAGTTTCAAGTATTGCTATGACTGATAGCTGGTGAGTTGTGATTAGTTGTTTGCATTGGTCCTGCTTAATTACATGGTGAGCACCGCGAATATTCCAAGCTCCAATTCGTAACATCATTGGACAACACGTGCATTAAGTAACTCTAATTTCATTTTCCTAGTCACAGCTTGCTTCGAGGTCAAGTAATTAGGAATAGTAGCTGAAAGTGGTGTTGCTTCATGATTAGGAGAATCCTCATGATAGTGCAAGCTGGTCTGAGCAGAAGATTGTGGAGTGGTAAGAATAAGGGGCTTTTCAACAGAAGAAAAGGCTTTGAATGCTAGGGGAGGTTTGATTTTTGAATATATGTGTTGAGGAGGAGAGTTTGGGGTTATGGCATTGTTTTGAGGAGATGTTTTATCAGATTGCATAATCTGATACGCTGTGCATGTGTTGTTGTGCACGTTTTCTTTTTCATGGGTATTTGAACTGACTTTGGAGTTTTTGATATCATTCTTTCTATTTTTCCTACCTCCCACATTTTTACCTTCACCTATTTCACCGTCACTACTCTGACTTTCAACTTTGTCTACATAATCAACAGATTCATGGCTTTGTGCCTTGTTCATCACTTGCTTAACAATGTTTTTCCCTTTTTTTACTTTGTTACTGCCCCCTTCCTTTTGAGTTATTTGATTCTTAGTTTCCTTTTGTGCTTCAGCTGCTTTGCACTGTGCAGTTTGACCTTTAGCGCTTACATTCATACATTCTTCTAACATGACATTTACATTCTCCTCATCATCCAAATTAAGCAGAACAGCAAATTTTTTGTAGGTTAGCGCTTTGTCTTCAGAATCATTATCATTTGCTTCCACTTCTTTTTCCTGGCCACTTACATTACTTACAGTATCTTCCTTAAATATGGTATTGATTATGTCTTCTTCATTTGTGTCTCGATTAATTACTTCTTCATTTGTATCTTCTTCATGGGTCATCCTTTTTTCACCTTCACTATTGTTTTTTCCTTTATTGCTTCCTTCTTTCTGTTCCTCTATTTTTCCTATGTTCTCTGGCTCCACATTTTTCCTACTCACTCGTTGCCAAACTCTTATATTTCGTTTCTGAATTGGCTTCATAGTTCTTCTCACTTGGATTGAGTTGGCTTTTACCACCACGTTGTCTTTGTTGGCGCTGTTACTGGTTTCCTTTTTGTTCACATTCTGTTTTTCTTCCTTACTATCACATCTCTCGGCATTATGACCAAATCTTTTGCACGTCACGCATACATCAGGCTTCCATAAGTACTGCACATAGATTTTTTGATACCCTCCTTCAACCAACTTCACTGTAAACTCATCAGGAAGTACCTTGTCTGGTTTAATTTCCATCAAACATTTCGCATAGCTCAATCTTTCATGCTTTTCTGTCATTTCATCCATACACAACATCTTCCCCAAATGGCTACATAGCCAATTAATTCCAAGTGGAGACCATGCATATATTGATAAGTTATACAATTGAACCCAAACTGGAACCGCTGTTATTGAGCCAGTAACATTACTGATAGCTGAATCGTATGGTTTAATAATGAACAACTTATTATTCATGATAATAGGATCACACTGTAGAATCTTCTCTCTATTTTCAGAACATGTAAAGTTGAACAAGAATATAATACCATCTGACTTAGCTGTCACTGATCCTTTTAGCTTCCATATCTTCTTAAGTTTTGTAATTACCGCCGTGTAAGACAACGGTTTATCAAGGAAGAAACCAACCAGGGTGTCCTTCCATATCACCGCTCCAGCGTCAATAACTTCAGGTGAAGGAACTAAAACGTCGTCTTCATACACTGGAGACAGGTGAACGGGGATGTACTTCCCAGCATTCTTAGGTTTATGCTTGAACAACGAAGTCCATGTCCGTTCATTGGGAGGGGGATTAGGTGGTGCATTGATGAGGGGAAAGTGAGCTAAGGGTGGAGGTGGTGATGGAGTGGGGTCATGGGGAACAAGGGGGGGATAGGGGCAGAGGTAGAGTTGGATAGGGCATGGCTAGGAGGGGACGGTGAAGTGCTAGGGGAAGAGACAAGTGTGATAGAGAAGGATGGGGGAGGGTCGACTGTACTGACAGAGATGGGGGAAGGTACTAAAGAGTTGACAAAGGGGGGGATGGTTGGGAGCTCCATGAGCAGACATGAGAGGTGATTTAATTAATCTTTAATTACTTCATTAAGTAATTATTAATTAATTAAATTAATAAATAATCCTTTATTAATTACTTTAATAATTAATTACATTTTTAATTAATTACACTTAGTAATTAATCTTAAATTAATCACATTCATTAGTTAATTAATCACATTAATTAATTAACTAAAATTAATTAAGTAATTAACCCTTAATTACTTACATAAGTAATTATCTTCTAATTACTTCCATTAGACGATTACTCTCTTAATTAATTACTTAACAAGTAATTAATCCCATTATTGAATAAATCCTTAATTCTTTAATAAATTAATTACTCCATAATTAATTAACTTCAAATCAATTATATTAATCAATTCCTTAATTAATAACATCAAGTGATTATCCATTAATCACTTCCATTTAATTACTCTCATGAGTAATTTTCCACTAATTACTTCCATAAGTAATTTCCTCTTTCCTTAATTACATTCAATAATTAACCATTAATTACTTCATTAAGTAAATTACACTTAATTAATTCATAATTAAGTGATTATTTAAAATTAAACAAACAATAAACTAATCATTTAAAATTAATTAAATAATTAGTTAATTAACTTCTTATATTTAAAAACCCTTAATTAATTAAGAAAAACATCAATCTTAATTAAACTTTTACTTATTAACAAATTATATTAATTAAGTATCCATAAGTTCATAACAAGATAAATTAACCATATTTATCTTCATAAATAAATTATTTGAATAAACTAAATCTTATTAACTAAAAGACAAATTATTTGAAGATAAAGCATTTAGAAATAATTTTGAAATTCAAAACAATTCAATCATCTAATTTAAACTTATTCGTTTTCAATATAATTTTGAAACTTAGTTTTTAAAACATTACTTAAAAATTTATTTAAAATTTTTGATTTAATACTTAAATTCAAAACATTCTTCTTTAAATTTAAAATTCAAAATTTAATTACTTTCAAAAGAAATCATTTTAAACAAATTTAAATTATAAAATAAATTCAATTAATACTTTTTTAAAGTTTGATTTACATTTATTTCAAACAATAAGTTTTAACTTAGTATATTTGTTTCTCTTATAAAACTTGTTTATAATATAAACTTGATTTTTATTTATTTCAAACTACCAGTTTTATTTGCAACTTTATCTTTTAATTTTTACAGTACTTAACATATGAGCAAACGACCAAAACACTCGAGTTCGGACCCTCCTTTACACGAGCCTGCCCCGAGAAAATCTCCAGCTCCTTCAACTTCGAGTCGTTACTCTAAAAACACGAGAGCTATCCCGAGTTCAACTCGTCTTCCCCAATTCAAAAACTCCACCTGACCCAAACAGTGCACGGTGCACGTGCACCTGAAGCTCCGGCTACCGTAGGTCGTCGCGACCATCAACGACCATCACACGATCGTACGCGAGCAAAAAAACAAATCCAGATCGAACAACAATCCACTCGAATCAAAATCGACCCCCTTAGCTAGAAATACTGCAGTAGTCACTTCCACAAAACCACCCACGACCAACCATCACAACGCCGTTAGACCTCACCGACCCCACCATCGAAACGCCTTGTCCACGAGCATCAACTCCCCCAAATGCGATCGAACCCGATCCACTAACCAAGTCGCAAATGCCTCTACAGCCAAGCCGAAACAAAAACAAGCTAAAACCCCAGTTTGATCGAATCCAAACAATTCGATCATAGGAAAAATTCTACAACATTTTTCCCATCATCCATGATACATAAGCAAGCTTCGCCCATAAATTCGACTTCAATCATCGAGTTGATCTTCGAAAATTCATCAAATTGCCAAAATCATTCATTTCCAAATTCCCAACAGATTATCAACTTAAAAATTATGAAATTAGTGTTAAAATTCGTGATTTTCCAACAGAATTCATTCATACAATCTAAATTAAAATTTGAGTTCACTGATTTTTAACATGCATCAGTGGTTTACTGTATTTTCCATTTTTAAAATTATTTGTAAATTAAAAATTATAGAAACTATTTTTAAAATTACCTTCAACATTAACATACAATCTTTCATTCAATCATCAAGGCCAAATATTGATGTTTAGTGGGAGATTTGAATTTTTGAAAGTGAAACCTGGTCAGAAACAATAAGTAACAGAGCGTTTATTTATACACAGACCTTTTTACACATATATAAACATATCTATATATTCAATAATATAAATGCTGAAGATTTTCATGCAACATCAAGATTAATTCACAGATCATCACATGCATGGTAGTTAAAAACCAGATCAAACTGTTTTTAAAGAAATTTACTCACAAATTATATAAGCATGGCAGGTTTAAATTCCTTTTTCCCAGGCTTTTAGATTTAATCTGAAAAATGCTTTGATGATGAAATTGAATCCTCGCATGCCTTCAATTTGTTGATCTAAAATGTTGAAACTAATGTTGAACTTGCTGTTGATCTTCATTTGAATTGCAGGTTGCAGCTTTAATTGATATAAAGAGCTTTATTTTGCAGATTTTACTTCAGATTTGTTTTTTTTGCTTTTAGTTTTCAAATTTCAGGTTTTGGAATAATTTTTGTTTTTGCCATTAATTTGAAAGAATGAAGGAAGGAAAGAAATTGAGAAGAAGAAGAAGGTTTGGAAATTGAAAAAGGAAAAACAAATTTTCTCTTATATGTTTAAATTTCAAATAAAAGAAAAATGAAGGCCACTTGTTATATAAACTTACATTTGTCATTCATATTGCTTACTTGCCTTATATATGTTGTTAAGATGACTAATATGGTTACACATGTTTTTAAGTATTTTTAATTAAATTTTTACTTAATTTAAATGTTAACATAAGCTTGCTTACATAAATCTCTTAATTAATAAATACTTACATATGTATATATAAATTTAATCTTTAAAGAAAATATTATGAAACTAGTTATATTACAAATAAATCTTTATACATATATTTTTAAAATTCAAAACATTTATCTTTATCGTTTAAAAAATAATTTTTAAAAAGAAAGTTTATTAATAACTTTATATATATTTATATAACCACTTAAATTTAAACAAAATAAAAATTTATTTAAAATATCACAAATAAATAAATTATTCTATATTTTGAATATAATTGAATTAATCTTAAATTATCTTTTGAGAAAATATTGAGTTTAAAGCAAAGCTTCAAATACAATTCATACATATATAAATTATTAATAGATTATACTAAATTTCCGAACAACTCCAAATTATAACATATACATATATACGTATATATATATATATATATATATATATATTACAATTTGAAAATACAATATTTTATTTTGAAGAAAAGATTTTCTACTCACAATATATATATCAAATATATATTATAAATAGAATAAAATTTTATTAGCTTTGAAAAATAAATCTTAACCATTTTAAATCGTTAAAAAGATATAAATCAATATTGTCAGATTAAATATTTACTAATTTTTTAAAAGATTAAATTTATCAATTTAAATTAAAATTATAAAGAAAAATTATCAAACCAAGTTAATTATTAATACAGATTATTAAATTGATATTGCCCAAATCCCGGGTCGTCACAATTCACCTCACCAATTGGTTTTATGATAATATATGTAGTTCACTAACAAATACAACTTCATTAAAATTGTGGAACTAATATTACGGAGAGGATATCCATCTCTTCCAACTTAGAATAATAAATTTGGTACAATAATCATTGAAACCCCTTGTAAAATTCCATATTTGTCAACAAAATTTTGACCACTTAATATGTTAGTAACTATATGCTAGTATATATCAATATCAATATTAATGTGATGGTGAAATTTTGTTCTTTACAATATGATTTCAACCACTTAATCTATTTATAATTAAAATAAAAGCTAGCATATAACAATATAAAATAAAATAGTGTGCTACTATTGGCACATAGTTTTTTTCTTATGGCTACCACGACTAAATGCCAACTTAATAGGTAGCCACGACTAAATGCCAACTTAATAATGTATGTTTCATTCTTCTTAGCACCAAGCATTACTTGTTTAATCAACCAGGCAGTCAAGCATTTCGGTCTCCTTCCTAGACCCTAAATCAAACCAAAACGCACATCTTTCTCTATTGGTCATTAAGAAAAATTTGGCCATTCATATGAACCAAATCCCGGTCGCCATAAGAAGTAAGCTAACTTCTTTGTGATCATCGCTAGTTATAATTATCCACTAAATCTCTCTGATCATCACTATTAAGATCATCCACTAAATCTTCACCTTCATTCATCTATTAGAAAAAAAGATATTTTTTTTAAGTTATAGGATTTGAAATTTTGAAGACAAAGTATATGAGATTTACCTAGAAGAGATAGAAAGGTACAAATGTAATATCGAAGTTTTAGATTTTAAACTATAATGGATAGACTAAGGTTAGCGAATTTTCATGGGTCTTTCTTAGGATAGAGAGAAAAAGAGTAAAACTATATAATTGATTTATCAATCTATTTTTTAGCTCTTATCAATTTTAGTACATATGTTTAAAGATATTATTTTTTATCAATAATGCTCTAAATTTCAAAAGAAAAAGAACCAATAAAATTTGAATTGAATCATGCTTACTTAAAATAATGCATAGAAACATTTAGGATTTAAAATCGAGACCTAATTTATCAATAAAGTTTTAAATTTTGAAAAATAAAATTCAACAAAATGCCAAATTGGATCATGCTTACTTTTCAAAAATAAATATAGAAAAGCTTGAATGATTTGAATGTAGGTTTTGATAGAAATGATAAAGAAAGAAGAGTCCTAAAAGAAAATGATTAAAACTATATTATTGAACTTCATGGTTTTAAAAATGGAAATTAGCCTCAATGGCCTCTTTAGCAAGTGCAATTAGTTTCTAGAACACAAAACTGAAATAATTATTTTTAAGGACAAAATGCAAATAATTAGTTTCTAAGGCCTAAAAACTAATGAAATTATGTCCTTGAAAGTAATTGGACCGGTGACTTTATCCTTAAAAGCAATTATTCTGTTGACTTTGGCCTTGAAATTAATTTCTGTGGATGTGTGTCATAGAAACTAATTGGACTGCAAAGTTTGCCCTTCTAGTAAAATGCTCCATTTTAAAATGTATCAAACAAATGAAGATAGCGAGATCTCATGGGTTTTGTTGGAGATGGGGAGAAAAGAATAAAGATGTATAATTGATTTATTTGTGTATTTCTTTACTCTTTTTAATTTTACTATATGCATTTGATGATATTTATTATTTACCAATAACGTTTTAAATTTATAAAAAAAACTAATAAATTTTGAACTGGATCATGCTTACTTAAAATAATACATGGGTTATAAACTCGGGCTTTGGTTAAAAAAATTATGAAAAAAAAACCCAATGGAAAGGAGTAAAACTATACTATTGAACTTCATAATTCTAACACCTAACATGTATTAGATGAATAAGAATAGTGGGGTTCCATGGTTCTTTCTTGCAATATAGGGAATCAATGAGATGAATAATATTAAAATATATTAGACAAAATGTGGTTAGCGGGACTCGAACTTGGGTGAACAGTTCATCAAATAAAGGATGCTTAAGAATTGAGTGAATTAATGATAGTGGCGTATTTTAATTCTAAAATTATGAGACAATAGGAAAAATAATAAGAAAGATCCACTAATAAGATATATATAGTATAAAATAGAGATAATCAATGACAGTTAAATAATTCTAAAATATATTAGATAAAATGTGGTTAACGGTACTCAAACTAGGGCGAATAACTCATCAAATAAAGGATGCTTAAGAATTGAGTGAATCAATGAGAGTGGAGTATTTTAATTCTATAATTATGAGAAAATATGAAAATTACCGAGGAAGATCCACTAATAAGATATATAGTATAAGGTACGACATAACTTGTGAATAACCAATACATAATAGCACAATCGTAAAGTTAGCATATCGCAATGATCATTTATCCTTGATTTAGGATTTCGATCGGCTTTAATGAATGTGTGTAGGATCGAGTATGGCTAAACTATTGTATATAAATAGTATTATAAGAAACTAGGTAAATAAAGTAAAAGGCTTGCACATCATACTTTTTATACTGGTTCGGACCATAGTCCTATATCCAGTTCTAGAATCTTTTATCCTGAATTTTACTCAACAACATCTTCATTTTGCTGGAGGAATAATCCTATATACTTTCCTGAGCCGCCAAACAAGTCTTTTACACTAACTTGATAGTTTATAGACTTTGGTAGTAGATTTGTCTTCAACGCATATATTTGCCTAATATAGTACAATCTTCTATAACTCATAAGAATTGATTTATAATTAATGAACATGAGTTTAGAAAGTAATAAAATAAGAGAATTGAATATTATCAAAGAATGATTACCGATAGAGTAGAGTAGAGTTTCAGAGTTTATATAAGAAAACTAAAGAATAATTCCATGTTTAAACTTGTTGAAAACATAGTTATATATAGAGTTGAAGGGATTTGATCAAAAATGTTTGACAGACCTCCATTACAGAAGGTCGTGAATGAAGAAGGAAGAAGAATCACGACTATTGGAATGAAAAAGAATTTTAAAATTCGTCTTTGAATATTGAATTCAAAGTGTGCACCGGTTGTGGGTGGGCTTCCATTGGTCCACCAGTTGGCACTTCTAGTTAAATTTCTAAAAGCCATTTTTAAAATCTAAAGATATATAAAAATTATAAAATTTTATTTTTACGATCTTTATGAATATGAAAAAATTCTTGTGGGCTTTAACAAATATAACTAAGATAACACGACTCACAAATTTATAATCTTCAAGTGATCATCTAATATCTTTTGATCGATGATCTTCGAAGCTAGAGCGCGATTTCTTTTACCTTCTTGACGCTGTAGTAAAACTTCACCGAGTAGTGTATTTTAATCCATAGTATGGAGTTATCATCATCAAAACCGAGAATCATTGTTTTAACATGCTCACCATTTTTGATGATGACAACTTCTATACGCATGTTCGAAGAGATTTTTTTATACTAATGGTATGAATGGCAATACTCCCCTTAACTGTATGCACGAAAATATTTTTATACATTTTAGTACTCCCCTAAATGTATGCATATGACTAATTATTTATCCCCCTTTGTCACATCAAAAAGGAGAATAATAGTGTCCAATCTAGTGGATATCACAAAATGAACATCATTAAATAAAACGATAGAACATAGAACAATGACAACAACAACATATACAAAATAATCACAACATCTAATACAGATGTCGAATGTCGAAGTCGAATGTCAAAGTACAAACGAACAAATCACAAAATACATTTCATCAACCCAAATGCAAGACAAGTAATGCAAATATAAATGTCAAATACCAATACAAGTGATGGAACAAAAAAGTTATACCGTCGTTAAGTACCCACAAATCAAAGGAAACCATAGTATCCTGAAGGGGTAGTGGGATTCTACTTCGTAAATCCTTTATGTTGGCTTCTTGGTGCTGGAGAATGAATTGAAGACCCTGAAGCATGAGTAACTATAGTGTGAGGTCGAGGCCCTTTCCCTCTATATCCTATCCTGGTGGGTCAAATCACCAGAGTTACATGGTCTGCTACTCTAGAGCTATGAAGTCCTACCTAAAAACCATGCACAAAAGGCTAGAAGAGTAGTGGGGCACTATAAGAAAATGACCATATTACAACTAGTTATTTATGATGTTCGCAAAATGATAGTTGTAATAAAGAGTTTTTAACAACTGGTTTTTCCTAACAGTTGTAATAAAAGGGTTTAATAACTGGTTTTTCCTTGCAGTTCCAATAAACATTTTTTTAACAACTTATTATTCATGATAGTTGTAACAAAAGTGTTTTTAACAACTGTTTGTTTCATCCAGTTGTAATAGTGATGTATAATCTGTTATATTACTCATTAACAAATATTAATTTATAATCTTTGTTAACTAATTATTATTAATAAATAATTTATAAATAATAATTTATATTTATACTCAATTTTTATAATCAATAATTGTTTATATTTAATTATTAATTTACTATATTTAATAATTTATAATAATAATGTATAAATAAAAATGTATGAACAATAATGTCTAATTAATATTCAATAATTTACAATTAATAATTTATAATTCATGAATATATTTTATGAATAATAATTAGTAATTTTAAGTTAATTAATTATTATAATTATTCTTTATAATTAATTATTTTTAAAATAAAAATAAATAATAATTTATATTCAATAATTAATAACTTATCATTAATAACCATTGATTTATAGTTGGTAAATAATATAAATACTAACTGGTTTACGCAAACTTATAAGTACATTTGGTAGAGGGGGACAAAAAAGTTTACAAAAATTCAGAAAACCAACATTATTAAAAACTACAATAATTTTTTTTTTACTTATAGTGTCAATGGTAAGTGTTCAATTGATAAGCGATAATTTAAACTCGTCATCCTAATTTACTTAAACCGCTAATATTTCATCTTCCCACTTCTTCCAAATTTTCACCTCTTAAAATTCACTCCTAACTCCAAAACAAATTCAACCTAACCACAAAATTTTCGTTTGAAAAATTCCTCATTCACCACATTTCATTAAATAATTCCCCAAATCGACCTAAATCCTAATCTACTCCGACTGAAGATAACACGGAGCCACTTTGATTAGGCCTGTCAACGGTGCTTTCGGATGTGGAATGTGCCATATTTCATCCACATCCGAAATCATTTTTGGATATCGGATATCTGCATCCACAGATAGGAATGGACATCGGATAATTATTCTATAGGCTAACGACCGATAAATCAAGAATTATAGAAAGAAAAATTTGGTTTAACATAAATAATTTTCAATCCCATTGATTATAAAAGTATTAACAATTAACAAATATGATGATAATAAATAATTTCGAGTTGTTAAAAAGCATTAAATGTATATAATATTAACTACTAACACAATAAAATAATAAACAAATATCTTTCATGACACTAAAATATACATAATTTCAACTATAATCTTAACAAAAACCAGACAGATAATTTTCGGATATGGATGTCTTCGTATCCGCATCCACATCCGTTTTGCAGGACATCAAATATTTATCTGCTTTTCGGATGCGGATGCGGACGGATTTTAGAATTTTCGAGTATCCATTGACAGCCCTGACTATGATAAATCTTATTATCGACTAAAGTTCATTGCTTTCTAAAACCACATTGGCTGAAACTAGTTATTAATATTTGAATTTCTAATTTAAGTCTAGATCTACAAATATTAGATTTTGGTGATATAATTTACATATTTAAGTAGATTTTGATGATTTTTGAATCAGTGTGGAATTATGACACAAATACATTGACTCTTTTATAGATTTTGTGGATTTGGTAGAGTGATTAGTTGCTTCTTTTATTGCATTGGAGAAGGCAATAAATTATCTACATTGAAATGATTTATTTTAAAAGATGGAAGCAATCAAACTGATTAACGAAGGCACTTTGTCAAGTCTATTATAACTACATATTTATTGGGTTCATAATGTTTATGGAGAAAAGTGTATGTTGTTGGGGATTAGATTTTTCAAAATTTTAAGGCTTTCTTTTGTAATAATTTTGGTGAATTAATAATTTTTTTCCAAAGGAATTTATATGATTGTTTTTTCTTCACTTCTTATCCCTTTTGAAATCTAATTGTGTAGGGATCTTAGAAAAAACCATAACAATTGGTATCAGAGCCTACTATATAAATTTTTTGAAGAGAGTTTGATTATGTAGAAAGTAAGTGCAGAAAAACTTAATGGAAGAAATTGGGGGTTATGGAAGGCAAAAATGAATCATTTTATATATTTCAATGATCTTCACCAACCATTAAAGAACAAAGAAGAGAAACTTGGTAATGTATATGAAACAAATTGGAAAATTTTGGATAGGAAGGCTATGATGGCAATTCAATGTTTTTTGGAGAATATAATGTTTCATATTGTTGCTAATGAAAGCTCCACTTATTTAATTTGAAATTTTTTTAAATGAATTTCTATAAAGAACTCCGCAACAAACAAGGCTCTGTTATGAGAAGATGAGTAAATCTAAAACTTATGTAAGGTGGGTCAATTAAAGAGCATCTTAACGATTTTCAAGAAATTGTGAACCAATTTTGCGGTTGTGAATTATAAGGTTGATGATGAAACATAAGCCTTGATGTTGATGAGTTTATCACCAGAGAGTTGAAAACTGCTTATGATTGCGTTGGACAACTCAAATTTGGTTGGAGTAATTTCACTGGGTTCGGTGATTAGTAGCCTACCTAATGAGAACATGCGGAGAATGAACCTCATAGAAGGAACGGATAAGGAGGAAAAGGAAAATAGAAATCCAATTGAAGAAGTCAATCTTGCAAGGAGGGTAAATTGTCCAAATATGGAAAGACGACCAAACAGATCAAACATCAAAAGAGATCCCATCTGCTATTAATGTGAAAAGCTTAATCATCAGCTAAGATTTTGCAATAAGCTTGAAAGGACAAGGAAAGGATGAAACATTGGAAGATGACCAAAATGAACAAAAAATAATAACAATTTAAGGTGCATTTTGGCGAGGAACTTAATGACAATGCATTATATGTGGATAAAAGCAAAAGAAAAGATTCGGTGCTCGATTTAGGTGCTTGTTTCCATATGCAATCAAAAGGAATCATTTATTGATTATGAAGAGCAAGATGTTAAGGTGGAATCTGCTAATGGTGGAGATTTGGATGTTAAGGGCATAAGTTATGTTGGATTGAAGCTGCATGATGGAAGGATGGTGAAGCTTACAGAAGTTAATCACATTCAAGAAATTACAAAGAATCTCATTTCAGTAGGACAGTTTGAGATAAAAGCCTGCAAATTTTCAACTCGATGTGGAGTTACAAAGGGTGAAAAGGCAACAAGGAGGTGATGCGCATAAAAAGGGGAAGTAATAATGTATACAAGTTGCTTGGAAGAATGGTGGAGAATGAAGGGACTTCTCAAAGTGGTTTAAGAAGGCAAATTTGCTAGAATCAAGGTGCAACATGCAACAGAAAACTACAAAGTCAGCTTGGAGACCTTAGTGGTATTACGAACAGTTCTGATTTATTAACGATATGCATGTTCACTTAGGGGGTGTGCATATTTAAGTGGTTTGGAGGTTGCTAAAGTTTTGTTTTGGGGATGGAGACATTCTTTCCATGGTAATATTAGAGATTATTTGGAATTTGAGGTTCTAGATGGAGCTTGGATGAAATTTATGGAATATTGTATCAAGTGGAGATGGTTAGATTTTGGTGATATAATATTCCATATTTAAGAAGATTTTGAAGATATTTGAGCCAAGGTAGAACTGTGACTCAAATACGTTGCCCCTTTTATAGAACTTGTAGATTATTATAGTGATTAGTGTTATGCCGCATTTTAGCTAGGCAGTATACCATTGGATTTGGCCAAACGGGCTAACCCAGAGCGATGATTATGAGCTCCAGAAATCAAGTGCAGGCAAGAATATGAAGTGACGATCAATCGAGACCAAGAGATGGACTCTTCACAATGTTCTAACTACAGATTAGTACCTCCCTCAAGCAAGGAATTGATGCCTTCCCCTAGGGGATCGGTACATATCCTCAATTTTTGTTCAAATTGAGTGAGATCGATATAGAGTGACAAGAGGAAGACCCCATAAGGCTATATTTCAAATCTCAAGTCGTTTGGAGTGCTCAAGTTGTGGAATAATTACTTCACCTAAGAAAGGAAGCGCTATTAAAAGAATAATGTGAAAGGAATCGGTATAAAAGGGATCATGTAAAGGGATCAGTATAAAAGGGATCGTGTAAAATGGATCGCCCAGAAGGGATCGGCATATTCCAGCAAACAAGTGCAACTCAATGGAAAACAATCAATATCTCAAAATCTATAAGTCCAATACATATGAAATTTTATGACCAAGATGTGGGGACCCTAGGGAGGTTGCTTTAGGAGTTGCACCTCAAAAGCAAGATGGATCGGTCTTCTTCTCTTAATATGGGTCGGCTAGAATCACAAAAAAAACTCATGTTACAACAAAGATAGATCAATAACTTAAGTTCTACTAAGCTAATTAGCATGAAACTTAGAGCACAAGCTTACTACAACATGTGGAACACGCCTTAAGTAGTTCACATCAAATATGACACTTTGGTGGGATCGGCTCTTATCTCTCTAAAGGGATCGGTTGAAATTAGAATACAAGCAACATTACTTCACGGAAAATGTGATAGCTCACAAATCGTAAGTTAGAATGACACAAAATTTAGAGGGCAAGTAGCTAACATCATGGGAAACCCCAGAGGGGTTGCAACCCATTTGGACACCAAAATATGGATCAATGCTACTCTTTATTGTGGGCCACAATGGGGTTTAAAATTCTTGTACGGCATCGTCATTGCTTGGAGGTTCTTCTGTCGAAATTTCACCCTAATCAATGCACATCTTCCTCCATAAATATCGCATACATGGTGTCAGAAAAAGGATCTTCTTTCTACTTATTTTATTTCAACCTCGGCTACACTCTGCCGATTTTATTCTTGGATTTTGGGTTGAAACTGTAAACAAACTACATTATAATAAAAGGAATTATTCTAGAGTGGACACAAGCTAGAGTTAACCGAACCAGTGTAAATCTTGTCTCCTTTTTACTTGCTTTCATTTTTAATTTGTTTGTTCTTCATATTATGTTCTATACATTAGATACCATCTGAGATCTGTGACTGGATATTGGTGCTTTTACCTAATTGGGTGTTGGTGGCCAATTTTTGACGCTAACATTTTCGTGCTTTCACTAAGAAAGCTTGCACCCACGGATTTGGAAGTCAGGATCTTGGATTAGGAAGCTTGGATACTCGGATCTAGAAAGCAAGGGCTAGGCAATCAACAGACCATTAGTAGTTATTAGTCACCACAGAGGGAGTTAGGAAGCTTCCTTAGAGCTGAGCTAATCAAACATCTATTTACTTCACCAGAGATGAAATAGAAACAACGATGGACGTTATGCAGGAAAGGAAGCTAAAAAGTCAGGAAGAGATGATGTAGAATTTACTACGACATATTGGACAAGATGGAGCACAAAATCAAGAGAGTAGAGCAGCATGAGCTAATGACAATTTAGATCAAGGAGTTGAAGCAGCAGGAATCATTGGAAATCAGAACCGAGAACATGGAGAAGGATCCAATGGACAGAGGAATGCAGTAGAGCAGCCAGGGGCAGTCCTCGGCCATCTTAGTGGGATCAACACCTACCCTTTAGAGAGCTCGATGTAGATCCCCAAAGGCTAGGGGGCATGCCCCATGGTCTAGTTGATCGCGATGTTGGAGGGCCTGTTGTCGATCCCATGGAGCTTTGTGCAAATCAGAATTTGGATGCTTGTCCAGAGAAGTACGTTTCGAAATTCCCTTACGGACCCAGTGAGCAGTTTGGAAATGATGATAGGAGACTACTGTTGGATGACAATGGAAGGATTGCAAAGATGATCAGGCAAGCTACGCGTGGAGGATTGGTGAACAGGGATTTGGAGGATGTAAATAGAAGCCCGTTCACTCCCCATACCAGGAATGCTAGAAATCCACCGGAGTTTAAAATAGCAACGCTGAAAGTATATGATAGAAAGTCATACCAAACTATGCATATGATGAGATATATACATCGAAGGAGGTCATGACAAGGTGTTTTACACTTTATTTGATGGAGTAAGCTACTCTCTGGTTTAGGCAGTTAGAGAATGATTCAATAACGACATGGAGCGAGTTGGTAGATCAATTTATGAGGCAGTTTCAGGTCCACATCGCGAGATCCAAGAATGTTATGACATTGGTAGCACCGAAACAGATGACCGGATAGCCTCTAAGGAGTTTTCTAACATGATTTAATGTCGTGGCGACATCGCTGGATCAGCCAGATCCATCCATGGTTTTGATGGCTGTTGTATCAAGAATTGCTGATGGCATGGATTACAAGGATTCATTAGCGTGGGATCCATCATAGGTTCTCGAAGAGTTTTTCCATGAGCAGAGAGGTTCCTATAGTAGTAGGATGCATAAACCAATTAAAAGGAGGTGAATGCCACACAAGGCGAAGGATCATCTAGAGAGAGATTCGGAAAGGAAAAAGGAAAACGGAAACTAGACAATGGATATGATGGATCAATTAAGCGAAGGAAGGATTAGGAACCGAATTTCACCACATATACGGATTTGACGGATAGTTTGGAGTGGATTTATCTGGTTATAAGGGGGTAACTCCCCTATCAGAAACCGATAAGAAGGGATCCCGCGGAACGGGAATGCGAAAATAGAAAATATTGCATATTCCATGAACTGGATAGGCACACCATGAACCAGTGCCGATACGTAAAGGATATGGTATAGGAACACGTCAGGAATTGCAGGCTGCCATAGTACGTAAGGAATCGAGCAATGACGG
Source organism: Allium cepa (assembly GCA_030765085.1). NCBI lineage: Eukaryota > Viridiplantae > Streptophyta > Magnoliopsida > Asparagales > Amaryllidaceae > Allium > Allium cepa. The sequence continues at coordinate 176,462,676 of CM060932.1, forward strand.
TGGAATAGGAGCGGCTACCGTCCACATTAAACGTGAATGGCCCTGGATCATAGTCACGACTATTCATCAAATGATCGTGGTGATAAAGACCGAGTTCAGGACTTGGACTCCGGTTATAAAATAATTTTTCAACTCTATTTTTTAAAATAAAGCGGCTATGCCACTTACACATGTATGGAAACCAGAGCAGTCCCTAGGCCTGCTCCGAGATGGCAATAAACTGCCCTGCTCGAGAGGCAACATATAGTTTTTTCTAGTTTTTTTGGATATTTGCAATTTGAATTTAATAAATAGATTTGGGTTTTATTGATTAAGTCCTCAACCAGAGAGTCGGGGCTAGAGAAAGGAAGTCAGTTCGGATTTGATCACTTTATAACCCGAAACACGAGACCAAAGTGCAAGAAGTGAGTCGCTTCGCTAGAAAGTGACAAGATTAACTCACTTATCGATGTTCCCCCTTTCGTTGGACAGCTACTGGAAGAGGTTCAGCAAGAGCCCGGAGAGGCTATAATCGGCTTAGGACTTAGGCCAAGACATCGCTTAATGTTTACAGACACTGAACCAGAGTGCAAAGAGTAACGCCGCTTCGCCGTAAAGAGACATGATCGGCTTACTCGTCCATGTTTCCCCTTCACTGGATAGTGAGAAGATGGGATTAAGCAAAAGCACGGAGAGGCCATGATCGATCCAAGAGGGCCAATGCATCGCTATACGCACTCAACAGGACCGGAGTGCAAAGGATAGATCGCTTCGCTAAAGAGAAATAGGATAGACATGTTCAATCATTAAGTTTGGATCGAGCTTAGCAAGGGTCCAGAGAGACCATCAACGATCCAGAGAAATCGTGGGATTGGCACACTGACTTCCAGGATTGCAAACAGCTATGGATTTGGATATTGACCTGGAGCGGTCATGGATTTTGGCATGGACCCGGAGCGACGTTGGATTAGGCTATGACCCAAATAGGTCATGGATTTGGATATCAGCTTTGAACAACAACGGAATTGGCTTTGGGTAGATATGGATTTTGATAAAACAATATGAAGAGATCGTAGATTTTGTTAATAAATTTGGAATGGAACTAGAATTGGGTATCGACTCAGGACGGTCATGGATTTCGCTAACGATCCGGAGAGATCAAGAATTAGATTGGCAATGGATTGGATTCTGTACTGGATAATATGGCTATCAATGGATTATGGACTTCGGATTATGGATTTATAGCAATTCAAAACACGCCTTCCTATCACAAGGCATGTTTTGGAGGGAAAATGCTATACCGCCCTTTGGCCAGGCAGTGTACCATCGGATTTGTCCAAATGGAGTAGCCCGAAGCGATGGTTGAGGTCTAGAAATCAAGTGTAGGTAATGATATGAAGCGATGATCAACCGAGACCAAGAGATAGACTGTCCAGAATATTATGAGTATGAATTAGTACCTCTCCCAAGTAGGGATCAATGCCTATCCGTTCCCCTAAGGGATCATTAAATATCATTATTTTTTGTTCCAATTAGGTAAGATGATATAGAGTGACAAGGAAGACCCCACGAGGCTATATTTCAAATCTTGAGCCGTTTGAAGTTTTTATGCTCAAGTTATGCGCAAATTAATTCACCTAAGAAAGAGATCGGTATAAAAGGGATCGGTATTAAAGGGTTCATGTACAAGGGATTGGTATAAAATGGATTATGTAAAAGGGATGAGTGCAAAAGGGATCATGGAAAAGGGATTGGTATAAAAGGGATCGTACAAAAAGGATTAGCATATTTCAGCCAAGCAAGTGTAATTCAATTGAAAACAATCAATAGCTCAAAATCCATATGTTTAATGCGAGCAAAATATGGAGACCCTAGGGAGCATATCCTAGGGATCGCACCTCAAAAGAGTGAAGCAAGGGGGATCGGCCCTCTTCCTACAATAGGGATCGGCTAGACAGGAAACAACTCATATTGCAATAAAGATTGGTCATTAACTTAGTTCTACTATTCTAATTGGCATGAAATTGGAGCACAAGCTTACTACAACTTGTAGAATGCCCCATAAGGATCGCACATCCAATGGGATAATTTGGAGGGATCGACCCTTATCCCTCTAAAGGGATCAGCTGAATCAGAATACATGCAACATCACTTCACAAAAAAGCGATATCTCGTAACCATAAGTCGAAATGGCATGAAATTTCGAGGGAAAATAGCTAACATCATAGGGCACCCAAAGTGGTATCGCGTCCCAATTAGATATCAAAATTGGGATCGGTGCCGATCCCTATTGTAGGCCCTTGGGCTTGAAAATTCTTGTGTGGCCTCGTCACGACCTGAAGGTTCTTCTGCCGAAATTTCAACCTGATCCGTGTACGTCTTCTCCTATAATACAACATGCATTGTGTTAGAAAAATGATCTTCTTTCTGCTTCTCTTTATCTTCAACCTAGGCTATACTCTGCCAATTTTATTCTTGGATTTCAGATTGTAACTGTAAACAAACTACAATAACAGGGATTATTCTAGAGTGGACGTAGGTCGGAGTTAGCCGAACCAATATACATCTTCTCTCTTTTTACTTACTTTCATGTTTAGTTTGTTTGTTCTTCATATTATACTCTCTACATTATATGCAATCTGAGATTCGTGATCGGATATTGGTGCTTTCACATAACTGGGTGTTGCTGATCAGTTTTTAACGCCAACAATTAGTTTTCTCTTTTGTTGTATTACGATAAGATGAGTGAATCCAAAACTTATGCAAGGTGCGTCAATTGAAGAGCATCTAAACGATTTTCAGGCAATTGTGAACCAATTAGCGGTCATGAATTACAAGGTGGATGATGAAAAACAAGTCTTGATGTTGATAAGTTTATTAACAAAGAATTTGAAAGAGCTTGCGGTTGCATTGGACAACTCAAATTCGGATAGAATTGTTTCAGTGGGTTCGGTGGTACCAATTGAAGAAATCTATCTTGCAAGGAGGGTAAATCGTCCAAATATGAAAAGGATGCTAAATAGATCAAATATGAAAAGGGATTTCATCTGCTATTACCATGAAAAACCTGATCATCAGCTGAGATTTTACAATAAGTTTAAAAGGACAAGGAGAAGATGAAAGCATTAGAAGAAGACCAAAATGAACAAAAAAATAATAGCGATGATGAGGTGCATTTTGATTGAGAAACTTAATGATTATCTCATACCTATGGATATAAAGGCCAAAAAAAAAGATTTAGTGCTTAATTCAAGTGCTTGTTTCCAAATATGCAATCAAAAGGAATCATTTACTGATTATGAAGAGCAAGATGTTAAAGTGGAATCTGCTAATGGTGGAGATGAATGTTAAAGGCATAAGTTCTGTTAGATTGATGATGCATGATCGAAGAGTAGTGAAGCTTACAAAAGTTAATCACATCTCAGATATTACAAAGAATCTCATTTCAGTAATACAATCGAAGGTAAAAGCCAGTAACATTTCAACTCGATGTGGAGTTACAAGGGTTTGAAAGGACAACATGGAGGTGCTATGCAAAAGAGGGAAAACAACAATGTGTACAAGTTGCTTGAAAGAACGGTGGAGAATGAAGAGACTTCTGAAAGCGGTTTTAGGATGGCAAATTTGCTAGAATCAAGATGGAGCATCTAATAGTAAACTAGAAAGTCTACTTGGATACTTTTATGGTATTACAAATAGTCCTGATTTATTGATGATTTGCATGTTCAATTAGAGGACGTGCATATTTGGTACTTTAAAGTTGCTAAGTTTTCTTTTAAGGATGAAGACATTTGTTACTATGGTAATATTGGAGATTATTTGGAATTTGAAGTTTTAGGTTGGCTTGGATGACATTTATGGAATATTGTATTAAGACGGAGATGATTAGATTTTGGTGATATAATATTCCATATTTAAGTAGATTTTGAAGATATTTGAGTCAAGTTTGAATTGTTACTCAAACACAATGCATCTTTTATAGATTTTGTGGATTTGGTAGAGTGAGTGGTTGTCTCCTTTACTGCATTAGAGAAGACAACAAATTATCTATATGAGAATGATTTATTTTAAAAGATGGAAGTAATCAAATGGTGATTATTGAAGACATTTTGCCTATTCTGGTATAAATAGGCATGTATATGGTTCATTATGTGTGTGGAGAAAAGTGTATCTTGTTGGATGTTGGGATTAAGATTTCTTGTCAATTCTAAGGCTCTTTTTGCAAAAAATTTAATGAATTAATAAAGGCTTTGTTAGGAGGAATCTGTGTTTATTTTTTCTTCACTTCATATCTCTTCTAAAATCTAATTGTGTAGATATCCTAGAAAAAATCTAACAGTGCAAACGTGTCTGGATCTGACCCAGTTCCACCATTGATGATCCGAAACAGGTGATAGATTCGGTCAATGCTGTTGAGATTCAATCGATGGTGTTGGCTAACACTCATATAACCCGGCTCCGCTATCGAGTACTTAATAAGATGGAATGATAGGCATTTCCCTTCTTGGTTTTTATCTGAAAATGAGATAACATGGTGCCTGGCCACAAGGAAAGGTATTAGCTGATAGTTTTGGTATTGGGATATCGATTTTCTGCTTAGTTTTTCAAACAAAAAAGTAGGGAACGGTCTTAGAGTTTTAGGAAGGGCAATAAAGTGGATAAGTTTTGCAACTGCGTTGGAAGTAGAGTTTATCACAATTCATGTATCCATACACTCACTTTTAGTTCATAGGGAATGCTATTTTTACTAGTATAACCACACAACGGCGGGAAAACCGACCGTTGTGTTATTTTATATCAAAGAAAAAAGTATTTGTTAATTTTTTTCTTTATTACTAATTTGATGAAAAGTTAACTGCATTTTAAAAAAATGAAAGTAATTGAAAAGGTGTAAATCGATACTAAGGATCTGCTATCAATGTATCGATATGAACCACATACAGACACACACACATATGTATCAAGAAGGATCAATATACTATTAATTTTGAGCTTCTTTGTAGCTTTAACTCATTATTGAATTTGAAAAAAAAAAATCAAACAAATATCAACTTATATATCATCGTTTTTGTGAATATTTAATTACAGAAGATAAAAAATGCAAAAATTGATGTAATAAATAAATATCATATTATTGAACTATCGTGTTTAAATAAATTACCTAAAAGTACCATTTTTATTTAAAAAACTAACATTGCTGAAATAAAAATATGAAAAAATCCTAATATTACTGAAACAAAAGAAAACTAACATTGAATTATGTCATTATTGATATTTCTTCTAACAAGAAGCTGATTCGACCACATAATCAATAACTGATTGAGATATAGCATTGATCTTTTGTTTTTTTTCATTCATGTACTCAATTTGCGCACACCAACTCTGAAAAGACGAGGGATCCATAATAGCTTCTTTAGTTTTTGTTCATATATATCTTCAACTTCATCATTTTTAATCTTATAAAGGTCATCAGCACCGCAACCTATGATTTTATCTGCTGGTTCATTGTATGCAGTCATCCAAGCTTCAACGGATGAATCATTGATTTTCATTACCATAATATATATGTATTAAAAAAACATATTATTACATATATTAATGGTTACTATAAATCATTAATTCTTAAATTTTTACTCAAAATACAGGTGCTTTCATTCCGTTAGCATGCTTCACACCAATAGCCCAAAACCTGCCGCTTCAGTTACCTTTTTTTTGCAACTCTTACAGGCTTATTTGACTCTTAATGTAAGTTATGTAGGAAAACACGCTGAAGAATGCAGACCATGCATGGAAAAAATAAAATGAACAATAATATGAAATTATTAATGCACAATATAGTTTGAAATGATACGGACAAACCTTGTCATGACCCAATGTTGGATCATTTATTATTCTAGTGCGAACCCGTGCTACGCATATGGTGTTCACAACATAACTTATTTAACGTACTTGATTTTTGTAGCAATATGAAAATGAAAAAAAAAAAAATTGGACTAAAATTATTTATATTAGCACGTTTTCTAAACGCTTTGGCACACTTTCATTAAAAGGTCCACTTTAGTGATTATAATGCGCACAAAATATAATAACTCTTTTAAGTAAATAATGGGCGTACACAAAATACACTAACGTCAACTACTAATTATTCTTTTTCTCATTAAGCATTGCATTACTAAGCTGCCTATTAATTTAAGTAATGCAAAAGCTCAATAAAGATTCATCTTATATAAAATATAAATCCATATATGTATGCATTTAATGTGATAATAGTGTTCCATATATGAGGTAACAACCCTGTATTTTGTGATTATTTTAATTGTATATTTTAATTATTTTAATTGAAATTCCTGATTTAAAAACTTTATTTTATTTATTAAATGAATCATTTTTGTTATTTTAAATATAAATTTTGATTTTTATGTGAATTATAATTCCAAACATGATAAATAGAATATTTTCCAAAAATGTGAATTTTTGTCAATATGGTCAAACTTTGACTTTTAAATTTAAAAATTTAAAAATTTGAATTTTTGAATTTTATCTTTTATTATAAAAATTAATAAATTTTTAAGTATATTGCTTTTTGTTTCGTTGGATTCTGATTAGTATTGTGAAAGTTATGCTTTTTAAACCATTACGTGTAAATTGATTTATTTTACAAAATTGTTTATTTTAATTTATATAAATAATATTTTTGTTTCTCATATCATGTTCTAATTTGTGTATATATGTGTAACATGATATGTTATGTATATGTTTTATTTTTAAAACATTTTAAAAGTGTAGTTATAATTTTCCAATGTTTATTGTATTTTGTTTACAATTTTAATTCTAGTTTCATAATAAACTATTTTCTTTATTTACTTTTTACTTTCCTAAGAATAATTGTTTATTTTCTTTTTCATTTTATTTTTGTTTGTCTTTTATTTTTATTTACAAGATTTTATTTTGTTTGTTTTGAATAAAAGAAATTAGAAATTTGAAGAGACAAAGCCTTTTCATTTTGTGGTGACTTTTCATTTACTTTGTCTTTTCATTTTCTTTGTCTTTTCATACTTTGGCCATACATTCCTATGTTTTAGCCATGTATTCTTCCCTGTCATTCATGTGAGAAATTTTCCATCTCTTCAAAATTCATGGCTATTCCATTTTCTGAAGAAAAAAAGTTGTAAGTAATGGCTTCACTTTTATCTCATTTTCCTTCTTCTTTTTCATTGATTTGCCTTGCTCGGCCCTACCACCTTCATCTCCACCGACCACCACCATCACCATCCACGACAGAAACCACCCCTTCCCCCTTGTCCAGATCAGGCCGTGCCACTATATGATGCTAGCACCACAAAAATTTGCAAAACACTCCACCAAAACCATGCTAGCCGACCCTGTGTGTCATCACCACTTCCATATCTTGCCTTGGCCACCACCTTAGAACCACCACCATCTGATGACTTCACCTCTGACCGTCACTTCACCTCTAACCAGACTTGTACCAAGCATGGCCGAGCCCATATGATGTCATGGCCGAGCCAAGTTATGCACCAAACTTCACCTTTTGGCCTTGACCCTTTGTCTTCTTCATATGTAACTCCTACTGCTTCACATCACCCTCTAGCCATGCATATATGATGCATACCCGAGCTATTTACCACCAAAACATGATCGTGGCCGAGCATATGTTTCACATAGGACGAGCATTTGAATGGTTAAAGCAAGGTCAAACCATTTTGTTCTTTGTTAATGTTAAATTCCAATTATGTTCAATGATATTTAGTGTTGAATAAATATGTTTATATTATCTTGTTTATTTGTTGTTTACAAGATTAATATCTTGGTTCTCTCTTCACTTGAATCAAAGTCGTGCTGTATCGTGCTTTCTGAAATTTATTCATGTAGTTTGATTTGCTAACTCTAGCATAAAGAGGCGAGTATTCACGCTTGACATTCATACTTATAGAACTGTGAAGTGATAGCAAGTGAATGTTAGAAATATTATATCATGTTATACCTGCCTGTGATGTGAATCATATGATGTTAACCCTGTTTATAAACTTGTCACATCATCTGATATAGCTATATGTTGCTATATTGTTTATTTTTTTCTGTTCTCACACTGCAAATTTCTTGTAGAATAGAATCACTATGGGTTGAAATGATACATACCCGAACGGACTTTAGAATAGGGAAAAATCGTTATGGGCTGAAATGATAGGCCTGAACGATTTTTATTTATTTTATTTGACTTGAGAATGCGGGTTTGAAATGATGGAACCCAGATTTTTCTTTGTAAATTACGTATTGAAATGATATATTATCCGCATCACTTGACTTATACTAGAAAATTTTATACAGACTCGTGGTTATTTTATAAAGTTTTTCTGGAAATTTTTAAGTATTTTAAAATTGTATATTATGATATTTTGATTCAAATTGAATTAAAAATGATTTTTATAAAGTGTCAGTGATTTTTCTACAAGTTGAATATGTTAAATAAATGAATGGTTAAGTTGAAATTTGAAATATATATTAATTCTGAAATTTGTGATTTTTGTTTAAAAATGGAGTTTAAGTTAAGTAAATAAAATATGATAATTTGATTTAAATTTGAAATTAAAATGACTTAATAAAATGTTATTGATTTTTCTATGAATTAAAATGGTTAAACAAATGAATGCTTAAAAGTGTAATTTGAAATATAACTTAACTTGGAAATGTGAAATTTGGTTTAAAAATATAAGTTAAGTTAAGAAAATAAAATGGAAATTAAGTTTATATTTATGAAATGGTAAATTTAATTAAAGTGTAAAGTAAATGAAAAAAATTATGGAAAATTGTACATTGACTTTGATAAGTGAAGCATTGAGAAATTTGATATTTATTTGTGAAATGTACTTTATAAAAATCATAAGTTGAAGGGAATTTAAATGACCATTTTTAAAGTGGAAAATATGAAAATTTATAAGTTAAAATGGTTTAAATGAAAGTTTAATTGTTGCTGAAGTTCTATTGTAAATCTGGAAATTCTTTTAGTAGCACTTCAGAAATGTTATTGTTTCTGAAAATGAACTAAAATCTTGAATAAATGAATCTGCAGCACTTTGTAAGTGTTGTAGTTGCATAAGTGAACTAAAAGGCTAAAAATAACTAAGGGTTACTGCAGCACTTGGTAAGTGTTGTAATTGCAGAAACTAAAACTAAAATCTGAAATTAATAAAAGGACTACAGTAGCACTTGATAAGTGCTGCAGTTGGCTGAAATGAGATTTTGAATATAATTGAACTATTACAGCATTCTTGTAAATGTTGTCTTTGCTGAATTGAACTATTTTCAACTAAAACTGAACTATCACAGCAGTTTTTAAATGTTGTCTTTGCCGAAATGAATAGTTTTTAAATATAACTTACTATAGCATTTTTGTAAGTGCTGTGGAAAGCTGAAATTCACATATTTTGTAGTTTTTAACTGAATAAATGAACTCAGAAAAGAGTAAATTTTTTTAGGAATTGAATATTTGATTTGTAAGTATAATGACTTCACTTTTAAATTATTTAAATGGTGTAACGACCCGATTTTTCGACGTCTGAAAAATCGAACCATTGGAGTTAAAAAGAAGGAGATAGAAGAAGAGAAAATAAATAACACACAATCTTACCATCGCAGCGGAATAAAATATAATAGATAATAAAAAATCTTTACACAAAAGAAAAATATATCTGTTTTATACATATATCATCAGAGTACAACATCAGAGTTCAATACAATCAACAACACAAATCAGGACCGTTATAATATCTCGTCCTTTCAAACTTGAATACACAGCGAAATTCAGTATCATATACATCAGATACGTCTTGCCATCCAGCTCATCTCCCAAGCTCCATAGCAGTTCATCCAAAATATATACCCTATAATACTAGGTTTGACCCAAGCATTATAACAAAATAACACCAGAGTTAGTCTGGAATACCAGCGTGAGAAAACACACTAAATTGGATTATTAAATTTTCCAACTAATGACTAGGCACTGGGGTACCACCTGTCACAGTACGTGACCTAGATCACCATACCGAGGATCCCTCCCGATCCCCTGCAACACAAGACCGAGACTACCCCTTACTGGATAATCCCGAGTAAGATCACCCCACGGTTGGGATCAGCAACCGCACCACACAGCCGAAATAAAAGAGGAATCTTTACAGGGATGACCTTACCCTAATGGGCGCGACCCACTTAGCCTTGCTGCATAACCCCTGATTTTCAGTCGTTCCTGGTTGATGAGGCTCAAGGCTAAGTGTTACCTTTTTAGAACACATCACTTAATTAGAATGCTCATCGTCCTCCTAACGATGTTCTGAAAGCATTCATCCATACAAGTCCGTCCCGGGTTCGAACGGAACCGAAGGCACTACTCCTACTACATCCATTTTGGAATCACCCTCCGGATTAGTAGCGACTAGCCCTTGCACTTCATTGCCCCATCTTCGGCTACCAGCTCTTGTCTTCCTTACGAAAACGTTCAAACCGGATCAAAGTGGTTTTCAAGAAATTAATCCTGATCTCGGTCTCTTCGAAACGATCAGCGCATTTGGCCAATATTGTAGTTGGTTATTTAACTATCAAATAACATTCATAAACAACCATCAAGCCATAATAATTTCTCCCAAATTATTCATTAACCTCAAAAATATCTTCGCGAGATATTTTCCACATTTCAACTCTTTGAAAACAGTTTCAAACCATCTTTTTCTCACACAAATAAATTCCCCAAATATTTTCTATTTCCACTGTAATCACCAAGTACGAATACTTTAAGTTTTAAAATAATTTAAAACACTTTATTATATAAAAATAAACTTATAAAACATTTGAATAAAAAAACTACTTTAAAACTTATTTCAAAAATATACTATAAGGGTATTTAAATAAAATTACTTTATGAAATATAAAACAAAATTCTAAAATAAAAGTTAAGTCAAACTAAATTTAAAATAAGAGATTACGAAAATTCTATATAAGTTTTTAAATTAAAACTTTAACCAAACTATCTTTTAAAATAGAATTACTTTATAAAATATAAATATTAATAGTTATCCTTTAAATAATTATTACTAAAATAAAATTTTAAAATATTTACTATAAAATTTAAAACATTTAAAAATAATAAATTTTCTAAAACATTTCCTTAGAACAATTTTTTTTTAAATTTTAAAACCTTTAGCTTATTCATAAAAGTATCCTTAAAAATACATTTGGCTTTCCAGGGAAAATACTTTCCATATCCATACATTTAGATATAAATCACTATTTATTTTTAAAACACATTACTCATTCCTTTATAAATTCCTACCGTGAATTTATACTTCCAAATATCCACTGATATCCATTTCACTTTATAAACCCAGTTTATAAATTTCGTATCTCATCTTCTTTTTAAAGTTCCAATTTCAAACACTTAAATCAATTTTTTTCCAATTGATTCCCAAATTTCTACATTTTTAAATAAATTCCTTTACTTACTCAATCTATTTCAAATCCCATTAACTTCAGATTTTATTTCTTAATTATGATATAAAATCTTTTTAACTGAAAATACCAATTTCATATTTCCCAAATTTCTTTTTATCCTTTCAAAATTTAATCCTTAAATTTTGAAAAATAATTTCTTTATTCCTCTAAATAATATCATTAAGTCTACAAATTTATTTATTCTTCTTTACTCAAATATACTTTCCCCTGCTCGGAATTTATTTATTTTAAACTTTAAAAATCGACTTTTATTCTTCCAAACCATTTGATTATCCAAATTCCTTAAAATTATTTTATTTAAAATTACCCTTTATTTACTTTAAAATCGAACTTCATACATATATATACACACACATATATATATATATATCAATTCTCTGAATTCCAATATATATATATATATAAAACCAAACTAGAGAATTCAATAAACCCCAATTTCCAATATGATCACTATCATTCATCACAGGTCATCACACAATCATATCGCTGAAAAGATAAAATAATTCAAACGTTTTGAGGAATCCAGTTGGATCCCTCCAACCTATTTGACCTGCATCCATAGATGTTAGCACAATATAAAATACCAATTCCACTTCAAGGTGGAATATCGCGGTATATTGGTTTAATATAATATCATCTGCTATTATGCAGCGCATAGGGTCTAATCTAATATAACTGATAATAATTTATCATCCAAGCACACAATCAACAATTTTAAATTTAACTATTTAAATTTAAATAAAACCCAGATGAGTGAGATTAACTCACCTATGATTTTATTTTTGTAATCCACACCAAACCGGCTTGTTTTCTTCAAGTTTTCTGACCTTGTACAAATATTATAGTTTTATTAATATTTGAAATAAGCAAATTATCAATTACCATTTAATAAAATTTGATTAACCAATTATTTTATTCAAACTAATTTTCCAATAATAAATAATATTATTTTTTATTATTTTTCCTTTTAAAACTCATATACTAAAATAATTTGTAGATTCCAAAAATCTAATTTTATATAAATATCCAACACTTTAAAATTTCCTTTTTCCCATAAATATACACATACGTACATTTACTATTTATCCTATGCATGTCTAAATTAAATAGGTGTGTATATATATAGGTATAAATCTTTAAATTGAAAAATAAATATCAAAACAAAAATTTCCCATCTTTTCTGTTTAAAACCTTTTATTTATTCTTCTTTTTTTCTTCTGCATATATAGAAATAAAAGTAGTAATAAAAAATTAAAAAACAAGGCTACAATACCTCCGCTACCAACAACACGAGCTTTCCTCTCGTTCGCCACCATAACCACGAGCATCGCGAACTCAAGCCCTAGTCGCCGACCAGCTCTACGCCGAACAACTTCGTCTGCATGGCTTCGCGCGCCTCTGCCTTGAACAGGTGCCAATCGGTCGTGACTTCCCATCTGAATATCGAAGATACCCTCCTCACCACCCAGTGTCAGACCATAACGCACCCCTTGCTCGAGTCAACAGTGTGCCTCCCTTGCAATCCCGATCGCCAGACACGATGCGTCATATTCGAAGTCTCTCCCTATCTGGAATTCCCAAATCGAACTCGATTTCCCTTTCTTAGAAGAGAGCGAACTAATTTGATTTTTTTTCTTTTAGGAATGAATCAATTCGAATGGAAGATTAGAGGAGCAGATTGCATCTGGATGAGTTTTTGAACGAACGAATTTCACTCGTTATATCAATTTTATTGGAAGTTCAGCTCGACCATAATTTTGAATTTTCGAACGAAAACCGTTTGCTTTTTTTTAGTTGAATTTAATTTTAATTCTTTTGCTTCCCATATAATTTTTATCAAGGAGACAGAAGAAAAACAACACATTTCAAAATCAAGTGAACACATGTTTTAAGGAGTGGAACGTGTCAAATCTGCCATTGCATGTGAAAATATAATTTAAATTCATATTCAAATCGTCATGGTAAAGCAACTCAGAAACTCGATCTCCTATTAAGGCGTGCCGCTAGGAATTTATAATGTTAAACCCCTATTCCGAACGCACTGGAAAAGGTTTTGAGTCCTAATTCGTTCGTTTGGAGAAGATAGCTTTTTACACCTTATTATTATATTAAAATTTCGATATAGATTTCAGCGTGTTTACTCACCGTACGGCCAAACGATCACTCCAAGCATTACGAAAATTGAAATCCGATAATAATATACTATTATAGATCCAATGGAACCGGGTTCGTCGAAATCCGAGACTATGCCTTGGAAGGCTATTTTTAAATTCAATTTAAACTATATAATTTCAAAACTTATCAAAACACTTCCAAATTCAAGTTTAACATTTTTACTATCTTCAGTATAATCAATATAAATTTTATGAGCTTTAAAACTATTTTTAACAAGCTATAAATTTCAGATTCAACCATCACCCAACTTCCAATAATTAAATTCAATAACTTAATTGACAAATAAATAGTGATATTTGAAATTCAAGTTAAATCACCTTTCAAATATTTAAAATAAATTAAATATTTTAATTTCAAATATCCAGAAATCCCGGGTCGTCACATTCTTTCCCCTTAAAATAATTTCGTCCCCGAAATTACTAGTTAAGAAGAATGGTCCATAATCTCGTTTTCTATCTTCCCAAACAACTGGTTTTCAACAACCACTCAAAACCAAACAGTTTTATCAATACCCAAAACCATCTTTTTAATAAAGACATCATTAAGCTCACTAACTTTCTAAACTTCTTCTATTAGTTCCAACCAATATTTCTTACCCAACCATTTAAATTTAAATTTAAAACCCAACTTAAATTATCAAAATTTTCTCAAAATTTTTCTAACTCCCTAAATTTTTGAAAAATTTCGCCAGCCTCTCCTTTGCGCAGCTAGCTCGGTACAACTACAAAATGCCTCGACGGGCTCCCAGATTTCAAAAGAAAACAAAAAGGCCAAGGGGCAAGACCATAAAATCAACAAATTTCATACAGAAATTTAAATACATACCTTTGCCGAGCAAAATTCATTTTATCTTCAAAATCAAAAATCCCAATTTCCTTTTGCTTTTTAAACACCTGAATATCCTGCTAGGCCATAATATTCAATTACAACATTCAAAATTTCTTTACACATTTCTTTCCAAAAGTTTCCATATCTATTCATTTACATCTGTTCGATGCACGTATATCATCCGCACGCAATACCCAATTTGATCGCTCACTCGATCACACAATTTTACTTCCGAACTAGTATCATCCACCCGACTTCCTAGTGCAGACTCAGATCTGGTTTCTTGATAAGAAACCTCCATTCTCCTTGCATAGCCACAAACTATGATAGAGAATTTCCAGAATCAATCAAAAATCCATATCCAGAGTTCGTCATCGAAAATTGAGTGAAAAATCCCAACTCGGACCGGTATAACTACCTCGAAATTCTGTGCTCGAATCTGGATCAGATCGCTATGCGAATAAAATAATATACGTACATCTTACGTATTTATATCCATTGATTACTAATTATTTGAATTCTCTTTTATTCACATTATTTTGATTTCTATTCACTTATCCACAGTTATCCCATTTCACAACTTCACTTAATCTCCATTCCAAAATTACTTAGTATATTTCCAATACCAAACTTACTTAAGAATTTCACCATTCATTTCTTAAGTTTAATATAAGCATTTTATATACTCTTATATTATTACTCTACCACTTTAGCCTTTATATCCACCTATTTTTGAACTGGATCTCCAAATCCATATGAATTTAATTTACCTTTATCTCAAACCATATTCAATTAATCATTTCTTTAATTAGTCTCACTACTAATTTATTTAAATCCCAATGGATTTTTTTCCAAACTTGTGACGCCCCACCCCGAGACCTACATTAGTAAAGAAAATTACTAAGTAATGCTGTCTACTAATGCAGAGAATAGGGCTGGTTAAGGGCGACCATCATAGTAATACGTTAGTTAAGAGCCAAGCATGTCAATTATGTCTTGATTTTTTTTCATTACCTCATAAGTGGTAGACATGCTTAGTCCATAACTAATGCACACTATGGTGGATTCGGACCATTTCAGAAATAATGTAATACACATGCAGATAGAAAACATCAGTCACAGAACAGCAAACCCAGATCAGAGTATATATATATAAATACATACATCACCATACATCTCCATAATAATACATCATATATAAGTAGCATGGACTATTGAATCACATATACACCCATCCCACAAAATAATATACAATAAGACACATAAGAGTAGACGACTCAAAATGACATCCAAGCCAAAATGATAAGTCCAACAAAAGCAATCAAGCAGATCCAAGAAGTGAAGCAATCCAAACTAACCTGTAACTCGGTCTGACCCGAGTGAAAAACACACGGGTCAGGCAAGCTAAACTTATCAGTAGTAAGGATCTCAATAACAAGCGGAATGGTGAGAATCACTCCGTTGTAGCCAACGGAACGACATGTTGTTCATCATATCATTTATAAGAAAGGGGACATCGGGGATTCATCTATCGATTTCAAGGGAATTCAATAAGTAACATGCATATGGTTTCTCTTAAGGACATCTCTAAGTAAAGTGGATAAAGGATGAGAACCATATAATAACTTCATAAAGAAACATCAAATCATCATAATCTATCATAAGAACTCTTTAAGAGTTAAAGGAAATCATAATCAAAATCACCATATAGAATAATATGAATATAGCTTATATCATACTCAACGCCATATTCAAATAACACATCACCAAAAAGGTGAAATCGAACATAGAAAACTTCATAGAAAATTGCACGTGCTTTTCATCTTGACTAGTACTACTATTATTTCGTACCATACTTCGTGATGACTTGGGGTCATTAACATCTTAGCATCGTGATCATCTTGATTGACTATAGTCGAATATCGCGATGACACCCAAATCATAAAATTCGAGCAAAACATCATTATGATTGGAATCTAGTAATGACATCAAGAACATCGTAATGATTCCAATCTTATACTCGGTTTGTAGTACTAATAAAATCTTGAATGTGTCACAACACCTCGAATAGGAACCCAATGGGTGTTAATGTACGTCCCATACCATACATTCGCACCTATTGGTTTACTAATCGTCAGTCGATGACACATTAGAAAACAGTCATAAAAATCCAAATCAAACATACACCGCCTCGTTTCATTGGCGAGTGTAAAGCATCCAACTCATCGTGTTTCATACTTTGATGAGTTTAAAGTGACATCAAAACTTGTCTCATTTCATCGACAAGTAAAACTCCATCTTAAACATCACAACCATCATCAATTCATCATAACAACCCTGCTTCATGTCCTCGGCAGGTAAAAATATCATAAAACAGTACTTCAAAGCCGATTCGATAGTACAAGTCCGATATTAAGCGATGAGGCGAAAATACATGTCCCATACCACGTATTTTTGCCAAATCGTTTAATTCTCATTCTTATACGCCGAAAATCATCTAACTTGGCTATAATATATTTAGAAACATTTTATAGAGAAATCAGAATTTTTAAACAATTTTTAGAGATTTTTAAGTTTTATAAGGAAAAACTATTTATCAAATAGATTATCTATTTATAAAATACCTCTAAAAAATGAATAATTACTTAAAAACCCTTTAAAATGTCTTAAAAAATTTATTTAATTAACCATAATTTATAAAAAAAATCAGAAACTTATTCAAAACCAAAATCAATTAAAACCATCAAATTCTTCAAATACCGATATCTATCGATATTTAGATTAAAATAGAATTTAAATAAAATTTAAATTCTAAAAATTTCAAAAATCAAGCCAATCCATTGTCGGATAATAATACTAAACATTCATCATTAAACTTATTCAAACAATATTTAAAATCATCGGAAATTGCAGTGAAACATTTAATGAAAGCGCAAATAGGAGCAAGAACAACCTACCAAGCAACTGAGTTTTTGGCTCATTTTGGACAGTAATTTGGGGTACCAAAGCAACCCAGATTCCTGCCAAATTTTACTATGTTATACTATGACATGAGGACTATAACATATCCAAAATTTGGAGCAATTCACTGCAAAACGAAAGGGCTATGATTTTTCAAACATAGCTCTTTTCAGCAAGCACAAAAAAACAAGATTTTTAGCTGTTTTGAACCAAGTATTTTCTATATCAAAACAGCTCATAATTTCAAGACAATTTTCAGAAACGTTTTGCAATCCAACTTATACCACATATCAATAATTTGTGGCGATTAGTTGTAAAATGAAGAAGATCTATTTTTTCTAAAATGATGTATTTTCGGCCAATACACAGAGGTCAGTTTTTGACCAATTTCAAGCATTAATTTAGCAGATCAAAACAATTGCAAATTCATTGAACATTTTCAGAAGCATTTAACCGTCCAAATAATGCAAATATCAAAAACTGAGGTTCATTGGCTACAAACTGAAGGAGATATGATTTTTCTAAGATGATGTATTTTCGGCCACAAATCAGAGATCAGTTTTTAGCCAATTTCGAGCATTAATTTAGCAGATCAAAACAACTGCAAATTCATTGAAAATTTTCAAAAGCAATGAACCGTCCAAGTAATGCAATATATCAAAAATTGAGATTCATTGGCTACATATTGAAGGAGATAAGATTTTTCAAAGTTGATGTATTTTCGGCCAGAAATCAGAGATCAGTTTTTGTCCAATTTCAAGCATAAGGTTTCCATATCAAACCAACTCCAAATTTATTGAAAATTTCCAGTAACATTAAACAATCCAAGTACTACAACATATCAAAAATTCAAGTTTACTGAATGTAAGTTGAAGAAGATACGAATCTTTAAACATGGGGCTTTTTCAGCTAGCAAAACAGAAAACGAATTCGATAAATTGAGCAATTCCATCAACAAATTGATATCAAAAATTGATTTTTTCTCTTTAGTTGCTGTAAGAAACCCTTACCTTTCTTACCACTTGATTTAGAAATGGTTTTGGTAGCAAAATGTTGGATTTAGCTAGAAAATGTCCTTCAAGAGCCTGTAGATTGCAAAATAGGAACATGCAGAAAGGAAATCAATCAAAATAAATTACAGTAATAGAAATACAAACTTTGGATGGATTAGAGGATCTAAAAGGTTGGAGATTACCTTTCTCTTCTTAGTTTAGGTGATTTATCTTTGAGTTTTTGCAGCAAATTGAGTGGAAATTTGATTTAGTTTGAGGAAACCATTGTTTTTCCTTTTGTTTTTACGGTAAGAAGGTTTTTAGGAAGAAGAAGATGCAAATTTCGTACAACTTTCTTTCTCTTTTTTTTCCCCACCAGAAAGGTCTAGAGAATGGGATTGGGATCCCATCCAAACCCTTTAAGCCCAAATAAAACATTAGAAAAAAAGAAAGAAAGTTGTATACATGTTTCCTCTTAATTTAACACTATATGCATATAACACTTCATTTTCAAGTCAAATAAAATGCATTCACTAATTTGTTTTGAAATAAAATAGTTAGTGTGACAAAATGAAATTTATTTTAACAATAAAAAGTTGTTTTAACAATAAAACACCATTTTAACAATATTTAGCAATTTACACAATTTTAGTGTAAAAACGCTATTTTTATAATATAACTTGTTCAAAAATTATTCTCTTAGTCAAATAAATTGTAGTAAACCATTTTAGCACTTTTAAGACAACAAACTAATATTTTCACACAATATTTCATTTTTTATTTTAGTAAAATACATGTTTTCTTCATATTTTTCCTTTTATATTCAATAAAAGGCTAATATTGACAATAATTATCAATATTATCACATTGACTAATTATAATATAGTAAATGACTAATTTCACTCCAATATCTCAAAATAAATTTTTTAAAACTTTATTTCAATCGATTTGCATTTATTTCAACAATTAAATATTGAAATACATCACTTGGTAAATTTATTAACTCAAATTTACCTAAATTCCAATATTTTCCATTTTATTTAACCAAAATACCAAACAATGAATTTTAAACCCAATATTTAACTTCATACATATTGTTTGTTTGAAATACAAAATTTAAACCAAAATTATTTCTTCATTACATTCTATTTACCATATTAAATTATAACTATCATTATAATTTAATATCATCAGTAATCTCCAATACCAGAGTTGTTACAAAACTATAAATTATTTTTAGTCTATTAGGAATTCAATCTTTGAACTTCACTTTATCACTTGGTTTTTATCTATATTTAATCAATTTGGGTTCTCATTCCAAATAGATTCAATTTGCTTCAATTTACTAATTTATCACAAATCTCGATACTATTTCCAAATTTTCAGTCCAGATTTTCATTTCCAATTCCACACGAATTCAATTCATTTTCAAACTCTGAATATTGAATTTTATCAACTATCTTCCATTCACATCTGGTTCATACCATTATTTAAAATTAGTTCCACTTACTAATTTATTTTAAATCTCAAACAATTTCTTATTCCCAAACTTTATAATTTTAGTTCACTTCGAATTAATTTCATAATTTCACTTTATTTTACACATATTAAATTAAATATTATCCAATATACAATTCCAATTCATCTGTTTTCCATCTTGAATCAATTCGTTTACTCACTAATTTTACTTTAGTCCTTTATTTTATTTAGTCAAAACTTAACTAACTTCTATTACACACAGTTTATATTAATTCACAATATTCAGTTTCAATTCTATTTTCTTACAAATGCAAATTCATTTGTCTATCCACAATTTATTTCCATTCCATTTACCAACCTTCTTTCCTTGGCTTATCTTTCTAACTTTATTCTCTAGTCACACTTACCTTTATTTGACCCTTTCAAGTTGAATCTTACCTCATAAATTTCAAATTTCAATAAAAAGTTTATTTCTAAACTTTTGCTTCTTTTAGTTCCTTTACAATTCACTTTTCTCAACACAATCTAAATTGATTCCATTATTCAACTTTAATTCTAGTTCATTTACTTACAAATTTAAATAAATTTGTTCTCCCATAAATTTACTTCCAATAAAATAAATTTTTACCTTTATTTACTGGATTCAATTACATTCCATTTCCATTCAAAATTTTAAACTTCCTTACGTTTCCAACTTATTTAAATTCCATAAATATTTTAAATAAAATTCCAGAGTCTTTTAATCAATTACTCAACATTTTAAAAACTATTTTTGAAATCAATTATATCCAAAATCCTTTGGTATCAGATTATCCTTTGAATTTTAAAATCAAAAAGTTTTACCAAACCAAAACTTCAACATTTCAAAAACCATTTTTGAAATCCATAATTCAATTGCATATCCAGTTATTGCTTGAATTTTTTTAAACCAACACAGTTTTGCAAACAACTCCAAATTTAATCACTCGGGTATCAATTCCTCCTTTGAAAATTCGAAAATGAACACCGATGATGTCGCGATCATCATCGGAATTATTTTCCAGCGACCGAAAAGAGTTCAAAGCTTTTATCCCTTCAAAAACATTTTCCAAATATTTTTAAACTCCAAATCTCACCAGATTTCAAATCCAATTCATAATATTGCCAAATAATATCACCATTATTTCTCCAAAACCAACAAAACCCAATTTCCAACCTAAAGGAATTTTAAACCTTTTCCAAAAATTTCAACTTCCAAATTCTTTCAATTCATATTCAACTATTACTCTGGAATTTTACTTCAGTTTATAAATAACATTTATAATTTCCATTTGTATATAAATTTATTTCTTAGCTTTGGTTATAATTTTAATTCTTTATTCAACTTTCACTTAACAATGATAATAATTTAATATTATCATCTCCTAACAACCGAGCAACCATATATATTTATAATAATTTACGAAAAATTATTTTCTTTATATACAAAAATAATTTGGGTAAAATTATTTCATTTGCCCTATTTTTAAAACCATACTGTGTCGGTTTATCTTGTTCAAGAGTTTAGAAACCCCTAACGATGATGTGGCGTCCAACACATCGACCAGAATCCATAAACACTATGACGCCCCACCTCTATGCTCACAATAACTTGGTAAAGGAAATAATATTATTTAAACTATTTTGAATATAATCTTATTTTAGAATAAGAAGTTGTTTGTAAACTTTAAAGGAATTTGTTTTGAATTAAAACCAAGGGTGGTTTAAATTTTAAAATTTGGCTTGGTGGGCCAAGAAGTAAAATGTATATATATGTGGATATACATAATATCAAAGATGGTTTGAAATAAACTCTAAATGTTGAGTTTTAAATTTGGAATGAGATGTGATACCCAAAAGTGATAAGTTTTTGAACTTATAAGTGGAAAGAATTTTGAGATTTGAAATGGATAATTAAAAATTGAGTAAGGTTCACGTGATTAATTGAATTTAACTCGAAGGAAGCTAAATAAGTTTGAATGAACAATTTGATTTAGAAATTTCAAGATGAAATTGGGATTTAACTTGGGAAGTTAAATGGTTAACTTGAATTGGGAGTTTGTGTGATCCCAAAATGGGTTTTACATCTAAAAATTGGGAATGACCGGATGTTTTAAAATAATTTGGATAATATTATCCTATTGTTATCAATAATCTTTAAATTGAGAATTGGATTTGTTCAAATGAATGAAGAAATGGGGTGTGGTAATATATCCATTATTAATATAAAATGGAATCATTTTGGACTTAAATTTTGAATATTTAAGATAAAAAGTCAAAGGTTTGGTTTCAAAATTGAAATTTGATGATAAATTGAATTTCAAAAATTTAGTTGTTTAAAAAAGGATTTGAATTATTATTTGAACTTTGGAATAGGATAAAAATGAAATTTGGATTCAAAATTAAGTGGTTTAAAGATATAAGTTGATTTGATTTAAAGGATTAAATCAACATTTAAAAATTTAACTCGAATTTATATAATTCGGAATGGTTTAAATTTGAAATTTGAATCGAATTAGTTCAAATTAAATTTGATTTGAATTAATTAGAATTGTGATTGAAGATGGATAAGGTTAAAAATTCAAATGGAAAATTTGAATTGGATTGATTTGAAATGAAATTGAAGTTGAATAAGTTCAAATTCAAATGGGAACTGGAATTAATTCAAACAGAAATTGGTTCAATTTGAAACCTATCTGAATTAATTGAAATTGTGATTAAAGTTGAATAGGTAAATTCAAATAGAATTTGATTTGAATTTAGAAAAGGAATTGTGGGTTAATTCAGCTTGAATTGGGGATAAATCAATTTCAATGGAAATTGAAGTTATTTAAATTAGAACTAAGTCAATTTAAATGGAAGTGGAAATTTAAATTGAATTGATTGGAAATAGTGGTTGGGAATTGAACAGTTTGACTCTGGACTATTTTCAAAATAAATTGTTTAAGTACAAATCTACTTTTCCAAACTATTTACTATACAACTTTTCTTTTTAAACCTAAAACTATCTTGTACTTGTTTTACAATTATTTTTGGAACTACTTAACAATTTTTCAACTATTTTATAAACTAATTACTATTTTCAACTACTAATTACTATTTTATAGCTATTTTGCAATTATTTAAAATTCCTATAACTATTTAATTACTTTACAATTACTGAACTATTTTACATCTATTTCACAAACTATAAATTGTTTTTCAACTACTTATCTATTTTTAAACTTTTCAAGCTATTTTTAAAATTTAAGATGGATAGAGTTTAAACTGTTTATGATTGAATACCCGATTGAGATAAGAATAGAGGTGATAATCCAAATGGGATTGAAGCAATTGTGAATAAGTGAATGAAAATTAAAGTGAATGTGAATAGAAAGAGAAATTGATTTAGTTAATAATCAATGAAGATAAATATGTAGGATGTACGTATGTTATTCTATTCGCATAGCGATTTGATCCGGATTCGGGCATAGAATTTCGAGATAGTTTATCGATCCAAGTTGGGATTTTTCACTCGATTTTCGACGACGAAACTGGATATGGATTGTTGATTGGTTCTGGATATTCTCTATCATAGTTAGGCTATGCAAGGAGAATGATGGTTTCTGATCAAGAAACCAGATCTGAGTCCGCACTAGGAAGTCGGGTGGACGATACTAGTTAAAAATGAAATTGTGTGATCGAGTGAGCGATCAGATTGGTATAGCATACGAATGATATGTGTACATCGTACGGGTTTGAATAAAATTGATACCAGGAGTTTAAGGATAAGAACTGTAAAATGGTTTTTGAAGTGAAAAATATATTTTGTGAAATATATGATGAAATAAAATAGAAATTGGATATTTCTATGGTAGAAATATACTTATAAAAGTAAGTAAATTGGTAAGTGACTTTATAATCAAATTTGAATATTTAATTTGGAAATAAACAAAGTTATATATCTTTGTTATATAAGATAAATCTTCCCTTGTTGAATCTAGCCAGAATTAAAGGGTTTTTGAAAACATTTGAAGTATAAAAGGGTTTTATACAAGTTGGAAATGATCCTAAGATTTTTCAAGGTTATATATATCTATAAATATATAAAGGATCTTGTGAGAATGATTTTGAAAAAGGTTTTGGGAACCTTTGGATTTGGAAAGGCTTTTGATTTTTGGGTAAAATCAATATTGTATTTTGAAAAGCTTAGTTTGAGAATTATCGATTTTGGGATAATCGATTTTGAGAAAGGAGATTTATTTGAGATTCATACTAGGTGTATGATTTGGAAGATACTATATGTGTATAGTATAAAGTGTTCTGAAAATGGCTCTAGGGATCCCTTGAAATGAACTTCTCAGGAGTGCCATAGGTTGGTGCTGCCTTGAACCCTAAGGGGGGGGTTCTAAAGTTAATCCTGTGAGGAGTCCGGACAAACTAGTTCCTGAGGATTATTGGGTAGCGAAAGTCGAGGGCGCTGATGCCTACAGGGGCATTTCGGTTGTGCTGTGATGATAGTGTAACTCGATGTCGCTGCGATCTACTGTATGGACCATAGCGGAAATCGTGTGGAGGTGAGTGCCAACGGTCTACGCTTGATTTTGCTGGGAAGGCAATGTAACATCGGTAGACTGCGATCTATGGTCGAGTGGAGTGGAGAAGTTTCATTCTTTTGGCAGCAAAATTCGAGGGCGCTGAGGCCTACAGTTATATGAGTTTTTGTTGTGATGGCAACGTAACCCCAGTTATAGCTACGATCTGTAGCGGGTTTCATGGTGTAATCGAGGGGCTTGGAGGCCTACAGTTATCTATGGATTTTGTCGGGGTGGCAACGTAACCATCGGGTTAACTGCGACCATGGATGGGGGGTTGTGATTTCCAGAGCATTCTCACCAAAGATATTCTCTCTATTTTCAAAAATGTTTTCTATATTTTCAATAAAATTATTTTCTAAAGTATTTTCACTGGCTGTTGAAAATGGGTCTGCTAAGTACTTATAGATCATCAGTCCTACGCCTGATCAACGTATGACCGAATTTCTATGAGAACAAAGACGAACTTGTGGAAACATCGAGTTATAAAAGTAAACTATTTTGGCAATATTATATAGGTTTTAAAATGTTTTTAAAAAAAATGATCAAA
Organism: Allium cepa; assembly: GCA_030765085.1. Taxonomy (NCBI): domain Eukaryota; kingdom Viridiplantae; phylum Streptophyta; class Magnoliopsida; order Asparagales; family Amaryllidaceae; genus Allium; species Allium cepa. Next base: position 176,487,755 of record CM060932.1, read on the forward strand.
AGTGATTTAACTAATATTAAGTATTTTAATAAATTCTGGCTTCGATCCTTTTCGAGGACGAAAAGATTCTAAGGGGGGAGGAATGTGATAACCTGGATTTTGGATATCAGATAATTGGATAATTATCTTATTAAACTATTGAAAATAGTGATTTATAGATTGGACAGATAAAGTTTTGATAATAAAAGATTTTTGGATATATAAATGAATTTGAAATTATAATAGAAGCTGAATTATAAATGCCTAGATAAATATTTATCTGATAATCTACTAAATAATTATTTATCATTGGCAAACTATTCATTTAGAACAAATAATGTGTTGTTAAATATATATATGGACTGATTTTAAATTTATTGTTTAATTTAAATTGAATTTGAATTGGAAATTCAAAGGGATAAATATCTTAAAATATTTTGGATTAAAAATATATTATATATGATTTTATTTATTTTATATATAATTGGTTTATGTTATTTTCTTTAAAAGAATCATTTATATAAATTATATATTTACTTAATAGGAAATATATTATTTTTTATGAAATGTAAACATAAACTTAATAAAAAGTAATTTAAATAATATAAAGATATTATCTACATGCATTTCACAAGTGTAAATGAACTATAAATTGTTAAGGACAAGTGTTAAATTTTCTAACAAGTGTCACTTTTTTAAAATTTCTTTTATTTCATTTTAAGTAATCATAATTTAAGCCTATATATTGATCCATTTCTTCTCTTCATCTCCTTTTCTTTATCTTTATTTCAAAACTCTAAGAACAGGCCTGTAACCTGAAAAGAACTTGCAAACCAGAGGAATAAACAAATGAATTACATAAAATTCTTTCAAGTTTATGAAATTAAAGGCAACCCAAGTTTTAAAAAGATTCAAATGCTGTTTCAATATTTTTTACCTGAGTAAAGATCAGTTTCAAATCTAGAACCTGTAGCAACTCAAGCAAAATCATCTCAGATTTACAAGCAAGATTCAATCGATAACAAATCAAGTTTCAGCTTATATGCATCAGGTTCCAGATTTCAATAACAAGACTGTTCTCTATTCTATGCAACCTATCAGGTGAGTAAATTCACTTCATAAAACTTAGATCTGTTTGAATTTTTGGTTTTCATTTTGATCTTGAAAGTTATGAATTTAATATGTTGAGATGGTTATATATTTGTGCCTGTACGTGTATGTAAACTGTGTGCATGTCTGGTTTAAAGGCAATGCTTACCTCTGTTTGGTTACAGGTTTCCAAACCCTGTTCATAATGTTAAACCTCTTTCACGAATTTATTGAAGGCTTTAGGATTCTAATAAAAAAATTTATACAATCCAAATCTAAGTTCTAAAAAAATATATTTACAGATATTTTTATAAAATATTTTCACTGGAAATTGAAAGATTTCAGTAAAATCAACTCAGGTCAAAAATCTTGATTTTAAAATTTTTACATTTTGATAGTATATTTGGATTTGTGTTAAGAAATCATGATTTTTAATTTAGATACTAATTTTTTTAAAATCATGGTCAATGAGAAATTAAAAGATAAACAGAAAATGTTCTTTAGTCAATTATGGATGATCGGGATGGGTAAGGTTGTCATGTTCATGGCTGAAGGAAGTTTGGGAGTTGGAGATTATCAGAAAAATAGAAAATGAATTTTTAGATCATCGATTTAGTTTGTCGGCGATAAAATAGGGTTTAAGTACCCAGTTGAAGCAATGTTGATCCTCGAGTTCATTTGGCGACGAGAGAGGATCAGACTAAATCGCATGGGGGGGTCGATGCAAGGGACTCTGGCGATGGTGTGTGTTCATCGGCGTTGGCTCTAATGGACTAGATTGACATGGCGAGGTGTTTTCATCATCGATGTTTGGTTTCAATTGGATGCTGGATGGCTCTATTTTGATTCTAAAGCAAGTTAATGAATCTGAGTGTGTGTGGCAACTCTGGAGATGATCAGAAACCTTGCAACATCGGCAAATTTGGCCGAAGCTATGGCGTTCAGTTGTGCACGTGAACGCGAGTCAATGTGTATGCATGGGACTGGATGTTCGTGACGATTCGAAGCAAATGGTGGGAAGCCTCGAGAAAGTTTTGTGATAGCTCGAGTTTTTTTGGGGTTCGTACGCAAGTGTTGCCTGTAAAGCAGTTTTTTTTATTTGAAGTCCAGAATCATGTTTAAGAGAGAAAGGAAGAAAGGGGATACTGCTCGGGTGAATATTCAAGAATGCTTAGTAGTTGGCTTGGGTTTTCTTGGTTATGTGAATAAGTTTTCAAAAAAAAATGTAAAAAAAGCTTTAAAAGAAAAAGAAAAAGAAAGGGGTTAACCTAGCTTTTCAAGAAATTAAAATTTCATAAAGTAAATGTGTTTGAATTCAAATTGTTGATTGAAATAATTATATAGGGATGATGATAATTGATCCATAAGTACTTCTCAGATGTGATTTAATAATGATTTAATTAAATAGATGTCTTAAGATAGGGTGTTAGACTTAAGTTAATTAAGGGTCTAAAGTAATTTTTGTATGCTAAGTATAAGTTAATTCTAAAGCTTTCAATTTTAATATGATTTATATGATAGTTAAGGAATTAAATAAGATGATGATTTATCTTAGACTAATCAAAGACTTAAGTAAATAAGGATAAGAAAATTTATAGTTGAGGGTTATAAATAAATTAATTAGAGATTGATTAATTGTTAAGGGTTAATAAATTAAATTACTAACGGATAATTAAATTAATAAAGAAAAAAATTAATGGTTAATTATTGGAGATAATTAACCAATGGGGTAATTACTTGATGAAGTAATTAAAGGAAATCACTTAAGAGAAGTAATTAAAGATTAATTACTTAGAGTAATTAATTAAAGAGTTGATTAATTAAAGGAATTAATTAAGGGTTAGTTAAATAATGAGTATGATTAATTGAGGGATAACTAATTACTGTAAGTGGTGATAAGGTAATTAATTGAATAATTACTTAAGGACCATGGTTGTTAATGTGATGGGAAAAGGTTAATTAATTTGTGTAATTAATTTACAATTAATTACTTATTGTAATTAAAGGATAATTAGACAAGGGTGATTAATTAAGATGGATATTTAAAGGATGGCCGAATTATTGGTTTGTAATTAATTAATGTTAAGTAAAGGTAATCTAAGTGATTAAGGATTAGTAATTAATTTAATTAGAGATAATTAAATTTATTTGGAAGTAATCAATATGTCTTATGGATGATTGAATAATATTAGATGCCTTGGATTATTTGTATCTCTAGTATGTGTTTGGGACGCTTTGTGATATGATGTGTTTTGTAATATGAGATGTTGGGTTGAAAAGTGATAATGTGATTAACTATGATGAATTGCTGTGTAAAAGAGACATCATATATTTAAAATTGAATTATATTCACATGGATAATGGGGTTAAGATGTATGGAATTCGAAGAAATCGGAGTCGGCTATTAGAAAATAACCAAAACCACTTCGATTCTTTGAAAATTTATATTTGAAATCAATAGGCTGGAATGGAATGATTTAAGTGAATTGGATCATTTAATCTAAGTTTTGGCACTTAGAATTGATGTGTGAAATAAGTGATGCCTATAACAAATTGTGAATTTGTAAATTGATATGAGTTACCTGGGTTTTATGTAAGTTTCAGGCTGATGTTTTCCATGTTAGATGGGTTTACTCACGCTGGTTTCTAGCCTGACCCGGGAGTTACTTTGATGTAATGCTCGGGTCAGACCGAGTATTACAGATTTTCAGGTAAGGATGTTCTGGTTCTCAGGAGGCAAGCTGGTTGGCAGGAACGTATGGAGAGTTTCTGCTGTGATATATTATAGTATCGGAAACAGATTGATTTTATATGTCCTGTGTTTGTAAATATGTTGTAACTCTGATATATTAATGTGTAATTTGACAAGTACAGTTTTTCTTTGTATAACTATTATTTATGTGATATTATATTTTGATCCGCTGCGAATGTGAGGTTATTGTGCCTTGTTTCTATTTCTTCGTTTTTCTTCTTTTTCTAACTATCTGGAATTTTCAGGATTGAAATTTCCGGGTCGTTACACCCATTATAAAAATAACGGTATTAAAATACGTTTTAAAACGTAACGTCGGTTCAAAGCAAATTAAACCATAGATTGTACGACTATATTTTTATCAAAATATTGTATGTGCAAAATGCAAACGCAGGTACTCTGGGACTTGGTGTCTATGCAATACAACATTGTGTAAAAATGTTGATAAAAATGATGACATGTCCCTGCTTTCTAATGTTAAACTTTCATAGGACTGCAGTGGATAAGGTTTTAAAGTGGACTGGGCATAGTTTTTATTATTTTATACTTGCACTAAACTATACATCATAATGAAAACCGGGGCACATAGTATATACGCACCCATGCATGTAATAATGGTTCACTACGAGTATTAACATATATTCAACTTCATGAATAAACACATATTCAACTACATGAATAAACGCATATTCAACTACATGCATGTACTAGACAGAGACCTGGGCATAACTACTTATATAATGAAAAACAAAATTTACATTCAAGCTATAAAATTGGTACGCATGCATGCATTGAGACATTATTCTAAGCATATTTTCACACTTCATAGATATACACACCATTTACAAGATACATGCATACACACGTTTTAAATGACCCAACTCATGAAATTTATACTCCAATATACTAACTTGAATGCAAATGTATCAAGTATAATATACTTCCTCAAAGTGAACAACTAAACTACTGGAATCCAAGGGACAGAGTATAAAAACAGAATGACTACTACCAACTGATTCAAGTGAAAGGCGATTTATACACATGAAGTCAATGTGATCAAGGCAAGCAAGCCTAAATCCATACAGTACGCATATGACTGCCTTGAGGACAGAGCTTGAAATTCAACCTAAGCATGCACATACAACATACAGTGACCACGAGTGTATAGCCACAACAATGCAGAACTACTCCATATGGAGATGGACAAGATGATAACACAAATATACATACATGAATGCATACATATACATGCAAGCACTCAAGTACTGTCTCGAAATCTCAGTGGGAAAAATGTAGTGCAAAAGCACAGGTTGCAGTGATGCAAAAATCACACCAAAATAGAATTCCAAAATCAAAGAAAGCCATGTTTCAAAACAAAGTCAGAGACGTGATGAACATAAATTAGAAGTGTGCGTAATAAACTCACTTTAACTTGTTTCGAATTTAGCTGGTACTAGAGATCCAAGCCTTGGAGCTGCCATTAGTGTTCTGCAGAGCACTTGAAGAGTGAAAAATTGCAGAGAAATATTATTTTACTTTTCTTCAATTGGTACTAGTCAAGAAAATGAGTGTTGGCCATCATTTTGGTACACTTTGCATTTAATGCAAACGTGCACTTTGAAATATTGTACACGGCTACACCTGATGGCTAGTGATAGTTGCAATTTGATGATAAGAAAATATAATTCAAAGTGTTCACACTTTGTTTTATTTCTCTGTTTAAGCATTTGTTTTATTACAAGAATGTGAACAAGTCTTTCACCACTTGAATTAGATGACAGTAATGTAAATATGCTTTCACACTTGGTTTATTACTGGACTGTCGGCAATGCAAAAATAAAAGAAAAATAATGTAAAGTATAGACTATATTTTTTTTTTCAACTGCTTTGCATTTTTGAATCTTCTTGTAATAGAAAAAAAAATTTGTTTTATAAAATTTTCAATTTGACTTTAGAACGGCAAGTAGAAAATTATTTTAACTTTGTTTTTGAATTTGCATCCATATTTTTCTTTCCAAATTTTAATTTAAAAATTTTCTATTTAAAATATTTACTCCGACCGTAACTCAAAAATCATGGTCGTTACAGATTTTTAGAATATTTATTACGACAGTGATTCAGAAATCACGGTCGTTACAGACTCCCCCTTATAAAATTGCGTCCCCGCAATTTTTATACAAGGAGCAGTCTATATCTCAAATAATTTATCTCAACAAAGATAAAAATAGAAAAGATGGATAAGAATGCTCACCCCCACCCGAAGAGGAGAGGAAACCGGATAAGAACGCTCGATGAATTCCTTGGTCTCCCAAGTGCAATCTTTGGGGTTTGTGGACCATTGAATCTTCACAAGCGGGACTTTTTTGTTCCGAAGGCGTTTAACCTCCGAAGCTAGCACACGAATAGGACTTTGCACAATAGACAAGTCGGGTGAGATCTCAAGATCTTGCAACATATGTGGATCAATAATAGAATCCGAATCTCGAAGACATTGACGAAGATGAGATATATGAAATACGTCGTGAATTCTCGAAAACTGAACAAGTAGCGATACACGATAAGCAACTGGGCCAATGCGTTCCGTAATAGGAAACGGTCCAATATAACGAGGAGCCAGTTTGCTGAAGCTACTAAAATGCACCACACCCATCATCGGAGAAACACGAATGAATACAAGGTCGCCAACAGAAAATTCCAAAGGCTTCCTACGATAGTCGACATAAGATTTCTGCCTATTCTGAGCCTCCTTCATTCTCTGTCTAATAATAACAATCCTCTTAGAAGAATCACGAATATAATCGAGGCCGAGAACTAACTTTTCTCCTGATTCCGACCAACAAGATGGTGGTCGACACGGCCTTCCGTATAGAGCTTCGAAAGGAGCCATATCGATACTTGACTGAAAACTGTTGTTGGTCTTCCCAACTACCACCAAAATAAAGAATGCAAGCTTGAAGGAGATCCTCTAAAACCTGATTCACCTTTTCAGTCTGATCATCAGACTATGGATGATAAGCTGTACTGAGATTGAGCTTAGTGCCCAAAGCTTTCTAAAGGCTCTGCCAGAATCCACTCGTGAAAAGCGGATCTCTGTCACTAATAATAGAACTAGGCACTCCATGAAGTCGAACGACTTCTTTAATAAACAGCTTAGCCAACAAAGGAGCAGTCCGATTGGACTTGATAGGAATAAAGTGGGTTGACTTAGTCAATCTGTCAACAATTACCCAAATACTAGTATGGCCCGACCTCGAACGAGGTAGACCATCAATGAAGTCCATGGAAATCTGATCCCATTTCCATAATGGAATCTTAAGAGGCTGCAAAAGACCACTGAGACGTTGGTGTTCTGCTTTAACAAGTTGACAAGTCATGCAACGACTTACATAACTTGCAATATCACACTTCATACCTTCCCAATAGTATAAGCGTTTCATATCAGCATACATCTTACTACTACCCGGATGGATAGGATACTTAGAACGATGACAGTCTTCAAGAATGTCATTTCTAAGATTAGAAACATCAGGCACAATCAATCTACCCTTCTTCCGAATACAACCATGAACATCAATATCAAAATCCTTTAGATCATCACTGCTGGATTCCGATTCACAACTCTGAATAAGATAAGCAATATGTGGATCATGTTTCTGGGCATCGGCAACATGATCCAACGAACTAGGACAAGCTTACATGTTAAATAAAAGCATGGAAGAATCAGAAACTGAAGGACGGTCTCTAATATCACAAATAGATAAAGCTTCCAATATATTTCACTCTGCTAGCATCATGAAACAACAACCTGTTGCTTGCGACTAAGCGCATCAGCAACTCGATTACCCTTACCAAGGGTATACTGAATATCTAAATCATATGAAGCAATAAACTCGAGCCAACGCTGTTGCCTCATATTAAGCTCTTTCTGATTAAATAAATACTTCATAGATTTATGATCAGTGAAGAGAATAAAACGCTCGCCCAATAAATAATGTCACCAAATCTTTAGAGCAAAGACTATGGCGGCTAACTCCAAATCATGGGTAGTATAACAAATCTCGTTAGGCTTTAGTTGTCTAGAAGCATATGCAACTACTCTATCCTTTTGTATGAGAACAACACCGATCCCAAAACCACTGGCATCGGTATAAACAACAAGATTATGATTCCCTTCGGGAACCACTAAGATAGAAGCATGAGTAAGGAGATCCTTTAACTTCAAGAAAGAATTCTCACACTTATCCGACCAAATAAAAGGAACAGCTTTTCTCGTGAGAGTGGTAAGCGGTAAAGCAATACGAGAAAAGTCCTTGATAAACCGGCGATAATAACCCACCAATCCAAGGAAACTACAGATCTCAGTAACGGTCTCGGGCCTCTTCTAATTCTGAATGGATTCGATCTTGGAAGGATCTACAGAGATACCATCGGAAGAAACAATGTGATCGGGAAATTTCACCTTATTCTCCCAGAAGTGACATTCGGAGAATTTGGCATAAAGCTGATGCTGACGAAGAGTGCTCAAAACAATCTCCAAATGCTGAATATGATCGGCTTCAGATTTGGAATAAATAAGAATATCATCAATGAAAACCAAGACGAACTTATCGAGATATTCTCGGAATATCCAATTCATAAGATCTAAAAAATACGCCGAAGCGTTCGTCAAACCGAACGACATAACAAGCCATTCGCAAAAAACCATAACGAGTACGGAATGCTGTAAGAGGAATACTATCTTCCGCCACTCGTAACTAATGAAAACCGGTAAGATCGAGTTGGGAGAAGAGCTTAGCGCCACTTAATTGATTGAACATGTCATCGATCGTAGGCAATGGATACCTATTTTTGATAGTGAGCTCATTAAGTTTGCGATAATCAATGCAAAGCCTAAGAGTACCATCTGGCTTATTAACGAAGACAACAGCGGCGCCCCAAGGAGGCGAGCTAGAACGAATAAAATGTTTGGCTTCTAACTCAGATAATTGTTGCCTGAGTTCCTCATTTTCCTTAGCAGACATCCTTATGGGAGGATGACTGATAGGATGAGCACCAGAGATAAGGTCAATACGGAACTCAATTGCTCTCTTCGACGGCAAACAAGAAATAGGCTCGAAAACATCAAAAAAATCACAAACAACCGGAATATTAGCAATGACATCCTTCGATTCGAAGGAAGAATTGAGAACACTAGAAGCATGATCCATGTCTCGAAATACAATAGATAACTGCTCGCTAGCATTAGGATGCTTGAGATACAAAGCTCTTTCGGGACATAGAATTTGAACTTCATAACGAATGAGCCAATCCATTCCCAATATCATATCAAAACCAAGATGATCCATAACATGTAGATTCGTATGAAAGGAGAAACCACAAAGAATAATCTCAACATCAACACATAACAAGCCAAGAGTGGCGGATCCACCAATAGGATTTACGATCCTCAAAGGGTCGCAAAGAGTAATAACATCCAAATGAATAATATCAACCAGCTCCTTTGACACGAATGAATGTGATGCATCCGTATCGAAAAGAACTCTAATAGAACGGCCATGAAATAAAATAAAACCTTCCAAAATAGAAGGATTAATACCTTTGGGCTGAGAAGAACATGAGAAGCTTTAGCAACATTAAGCTTCCCAGATTTGAGACCCCTAGAAGCAGTAGGGCAATCAGAAATCCAATTGACCTCTTTCTTGCAATAGCGGCAAATAGAGGCTTAGGGAAATTACGGTGAAGATGATCCAGAGAACCAAAATTATAGCATGCCCTCTGAACAGAAAGTGCACTACTAGGCTGAGAACTAGAGGTAGCTTGCTTCTTCTTCTTCTAGTTAGAAGAATTAGGCTTATGAAATGGAAACCTCTTCTTGTTGGGGTTCTTAGAAACCTCAACATCATCACCACTATCACATTCCTTTTCAACAACTTCAAGACAAAGAGCCGAATCAACGAGCTCCTCAAAAGAGAGCTTAAGCTGAAGCAAAATAAATTTCTTCAAATACTTTTTCAAACCATCAATAAAACGAAGATTCCTTACGTGGAGCGTTAATGAACTCAACTCCGTATTTGGATAAGGCCTCGAAAGATGCAACATAATCAGAAACAAAGGACTTTCCTTTCTTTAACTCAAGGAAACTACGAGCAAGATTAGCCTTTTCTGATTCAGGAACAAACTTAAGTTCGAAACGTTCCTTAAACTGAATCCAAGAGAGAGAGGACTTATCAACTTCCGCAATAAAAAGCTCATACCAATCAAGCACACGCTCTTGCAACATACTAGATGCCACGAGAACGCGATGATGATCAGAAAGATCCATCCAACAAAATATGCGCTCACAAGTGCGCAACCAAGTCTGAACCTCCATTACACTTTCCGATCCCTCAAAAGGCTTGCCTCCAAGGTGGGAATAGTCACTACACATGTGGGTAAAGGCAGACTTTTGATTAGGAGCTGTAGGAGTAGCAACAGGAGGCTGAGTACCCCGAAATAGCTCCATAAACTGATCAGCTGACAAATAGACACCGTCCGGATGAGAACCACCAGATGGGCCTGCAGAAGAACGCTTCCCTCTACATCTTTCAGCCATGGCTAAGAGACAAGAGAAGGTAAGGATTAGTTAAAACAATACACAATTGATAAGAAATTTAACAAATGAAATACTACGGAATATAAAATTTATTCCTAGACATACTCCACATGTTAAAGTGGAAAGAATAGATTAGAAAAGGCACGAATAAAACCCTCGAATAGTTGTAACACATGTTCCATTCTATTCTGTTCTGTGTTTATTACAATTTATTCTGAATTTCAGCTCTGATACCAAGCTGTGACGCCCCACCTCTATGCTCACAATAACAAAGGTTATTATAAGGAATAACATCTGCTATTGCGAAGAATAAGGCTTGTTAGAAGCGACTATCTGTAAGTTATGCCTTAGATGAGTATTGATTACATCGGTAGGAGTTGTATAAATTACTCCTAAAGATATATATTCAGTCCAAATCTAAAACGAAACTACGGTGGCTAAAGAAAAATTAAGAACAACTCATAATAACAACAACACTGATAGTATAATCTCATTAGAACAGAAATATCGGATATATAGCGGAAGACAAGTCTTGAATACATGCTACAACAATCGATAGTTCACATGAACCAAATGTACATATACATATACATCAACATACATAAGACGAGAATCAATAAACCAAAAGTACTCCTCGAAGTCTAGACAAAAGATGATGTGAAATCCTAGAAGCTGAAGCTGCTACTGAATCAGAGATAGAGATTACCCTGAAATAACTTGGTCTGACCCGAGTATTATTTAAAAGAAAATAATAAATAGATCAGTCTAATTTAAACTCAGAAATAAGTGTATAATAAACAACCCTTAAACAAATAATTATAGTCTCGAATGAGACAATACAGCATAAATAATCAGCATAGTTTAAATGAAGAAATCTCAATTTAACTTCATCAAAATCAGTTTTCAAATTCACAATTGAATTCAAAACAGCAATACGCAAAATCTAGAAATCAAAATAGATAGCTAGAAAATCAGCAGTCTCAAATTCTAGAGATCAAAATAAGATAACTAGAAAAGTCAGCATAAAAGTGTATCGATTCTAGCAGATGGCGAGTTTTAGCTACGCCGCACGTGCATCTCAGAAGGCCGAAGCCTACCAAGTACTATAGTTTTTGGTGCCCATCAGATGACCCAAATGTCCACAGAGTGAACCGAAGGTCTAGTACTGGTAAATTGACCCGAAGGTCCATCAGATGACCCGAAGGTCTAGCAGAGTGGCTCGAAAGCCCAACAAAGTTATCAGAATCAACAAACAACAGCAAAGTTTCAATTAACGAGTCCGGAATTAACCGAAATAGTAAAAGTATGATTCCATACTCCGCACTTTTGTTAAATCATTTAAATCTCTTCATTGTTTCCTTAAAAGTGCAAAATTGTGTATTTTATATAAATAACATTTTACGTTCTCAAACGGACAAGTCCGGAATTAACCGAATCAGTAAAAGTAATGGTTCATAGTCCTTAATTTATCTGAATCGTTTAAATCGCTTCCTCATTCTTTTGAAAGCGCAAAATGTAAAATTTTTGAAAACAATTTTATTTTAAAATGATTTTTAAAACACGTGATTAAAACAGTAACTTCTGTAGCAATTTCGACAAGGAAATTGCGCTTTACAAAACACCGTAAAAACGGATACCAAATCAGCATTCAGGCTATCCGCTTGAAAATTCACTTTAAATTGACAATTACTGAAGTCAAAACAACAGTAATTTTTATTCGTCAAAAATGTCGACAAAATAACACGTTTCAAAAATTTAACATCGGAGTAACCCGTTCTAAAAATAACGGTAATAAAAATACGTTTTAAAACGTAACGTCAGTCAAAGCAAATTAAACCGTAGATTGTACGACTGTATTTTTATCAAAATATTGTACGTGCAAAATGAAAATGCTGGTACTCTGGGACTTGGTGCCTATGCAATACAACATTGTGTAAAAATGTTGATAAAAATGATGACCTGTCCCTACTTTCTAATGTTAAACTTGCATAGGACTGAAGTGGATAAAGTTTTAAAGTGAACTGGGCATAGTTTTTATTATTTTTAAACTATACATCATAACAAAAACCTAGGCACATAATATATACGCACCCATGCATGTAATAATGGTTCACTACAAGTATTAACACATATTCAACTTCATGAATAAATACATATTCAACTACAAGAATAAACGCATATTCAACTACATGCATGTACTAGACAGAGACCTCGTCATAACTACTTATATAAGGATTTTTTTTACATTCAAGCTATAAAATTGGTACGCATGCATGCATCAAGGATGATATGCACATATGCATTGAGACATTGTTCTGAGCATATTTTCACACTTCATATATACATACACCATTTATGGTACCTGCACACTACAAGAAACATGCACACACACGTTTTAAATGACCCGACTCATGAAATTTATACTCTAATATACTAACTTGAATGCAAATGTCTCAAGTATAATATACTTCCTCAAAGTGAACAACTAATCCACTGGAATCCAAGGGACAGAGTATAAAAACAGAATGATTACTACCAACTGATTCAAGTGAAAGGCGATTTATACACATGAAGTCAATGTGATCAAGGCAAGCAAGCCTAAATCCATACAGTACGCATATGACTGCCTTGAGGACAGAGCTTGAAATTCAACCTAAGCATGCACATACAACATACAGTGACCACGAGTGTATAGCCACAACAATGCAGAGCTACTCCATACGGAGATGGACAAGATGGTAACACAAATATACGTACATGAATGCATACATATACATGCGAGCACTCAAGTACTGTCTCGAAATCTCAGTGGGAAAAATGCAGTGCAAAAGCATAGGTTGCAGTGATGCAAAAATTACACCAAAATAGAATTCCAAAATCAAAGAAAGCCATGTTTCAAAACAAAGTCAGAGACGTGATGAACATAAATTAGAAGTGTAAGTAATAAACTCACTTTAACTTGTTTCGAATTCAGCTGGTACCAAAGATCCAAGCCTTGGAGCTACCATTAATGTTCTACAGAGCACTTAAGGAGTGGAAAATGTTACAGAGAAATATTATTTACTTTTCTTCAATTGGTACTAGTCAAGAAAATGAGTGATGGCCATCATTTTGGTACACTTTGCATTTAATGCAAACGTGCACTTTGAAATATTGTACACATCTACACATGATGGCTAGTGAGAGTTGCAATTTGATGATAAGAAAATATAATTCAAAGTGTTCACACTTTTTTTTATTTCTCTGTTTAAGCATTTGTTTTATTACAATAATGTGAACAAGTCTTTCACCACTTGAATTAGATGACAGCAATGTAAATGAGCTTTCACACTTGGTTTATTACTGGATTGTCAGCAATGCAAAAATAAAAGAAAAATAATGTAAAGTATACACTATATTTTTTTTTTCAACTGCTTTGCATTTTGGAACCTTATTGTAATAGAAAAAAAAATTTGTTTTATAAAATTTTCAACTTGACTTTAGAAAGGCAAGTAGAAAATTATTTTAACTTTATTTTTGAATTTGCATCCATATTTTTCTTTCCAAATTTTAATTTAAAAATTTTCTATTTAAAATATTTAATCCAACCGTAACTCAAAAATCACGGTCGTTACAGATTTTTAGAATATTTATTACGACAGTGATTCAGAAATCACGATCGTAGCAAACACTCAACCGATAAAATAACACAATATAAAAACAAATTTTATATTCACTAACAAATATGCGCTCAGGTCTATTATTACTCTCAAACTCATTCTAGAGTACTATGGACTCTATTTAATGAGTAATTCCAACCAGAGCCAAGGTTCTCGCTTAACCTTCAGCTCTGATACCAAGTGCAATGAGTCGATTTTTCGATGCCCGAAAAATCGAACCATTGGAGTTAAAGAAGAAGGAGATAGAAGAAGAGAAAACAAATAACATAGAATCTTACCATCGCAGTAGAATAAAATATAATAGATAATAACAGATCTTTACACAAAAGAAAAATATATCAGTTTTATACATATATCATCAGAATACAACATCAGAGTTCAATACAATCAACAACACAACCCAGGACGGTTATAATATCTCGTCCTTCCAAAACTGAATACACAGCGGAATTTAACATCATATAAGTCGGATACGTCTCGCCATCCAGCTCGTCTCCTGAGCTTCACAGCAGTTTATCCAAAATCTGTACCCTATAATACTCGGTCTGACTCGAGCATTATAATAAAATAACACCCGGGTCGGTTTGGAATACCAGCGTGAGAAAACACACTCAATTGGATTATTAAAGTTTTCAAAATCCTTTGAAAATCAAAAGCATCTCGTAAGACCACGCCACAAATAAACATGTCGGGTTTTTACCTTACGATAGCCAAAACATTTCTTATCAAAATCCTCTGATATTATAATAGTGTCTATATACAAATACTTTATTCAAATAGCTGAAATTTTTACATGATTAAATTCCAGCATACTAGCCACAAAGTGGATTCTACAAACAAAAATCGTAAAGGCACGTAGGGAGAATGGATTTCCAACTAATGTCTAGGCACTGGGGTACAACTTGTCACAGTACGTGGCCTAGATCACCATACCGAGGATCCCTCTCGATCCCATACAACACAAGACCGGGACTACCCATTACTGGATAATCCCAAGTAAGATCACCCTACGGTTGGGATCAGCAACCGCACCACACAGCCGAAATAAAAGAGACATCTAGACAGGGATGACCCCACCTTAATGGGCGAGACCCACTTAGCCTTGCTGCAGTACCCCTGATTTTCAGTCATTCCTGGTTGATGAGGCTCGAGGCTAAGCGTTACCTTTTTAGAAAACATCACTTAGAATGCTCATTGTCCTCCTAACGATGTTCTGAAAGCATTCATCCATACAAGTCGGTCTCGGGTTCGAACGGAACCGAAGGCACTACTCCTACTACATCCATTTTGGAATCACCCTCAGGATTAGTAGCGACTAGCCCTTGCACTTCATTGCCCCATCTTTGACTCCCAGCTCTTGTCTTCCTCACGTAAACGTTTAAACCGGATCGAAGTGGTTTTCAAAAAATTAATCCCGATCCCGGTCTCTTCGAAACGATCAGCGCACTTGGATAATATTGATAGTCGATTATTTAACTATCAAATAACATTCATAAACAACCATCAAGCCATAATAATTTCTCCCAAATTATTCATTAACATCAAAAATGTATTCGCAAGATATTTTCCACTTTTTAACTCTTTGAAAACAGTTTCAAACCATCTTTTTCTCACGGAAATAAATTTCCCCAAATTTTTTCTGTTTCCACTGTAATCACCAAGTATAAATACTTTGAATTTTAAAATAATTTAAAACACTTTATTATAAAATATACTTTAAAACATTTGAATAAAAAAGATACTTTAAAACTAATTTCAAAAATATACTTTAAGGATATTTAAAATAAAATTACTTTATAAAATATAAAACAAAATTTTAAAATAAAAGTTAAGTCAAACTAAATTTAAATAAGAGATTATGAAAATTTTATACAAGTTTTTAAATTAAAACTTTAACCAAACTATCTTTTAAAATAGAATTACTTTATAAAATATAAATATTAATAATTATCCTTTAAATAATTATTACTAAAATAAATTTTGAAAATATTTACTATAAAATTTAAAACATTTAAAAATAATTAATTTTCTAAAACATTTCCTTAAAACAATTTTTTTTAAAGCCTTTAGCTTATACATAAAAGTCTCCTTAAAAATACACTTGGCTTTCCAGGGAAATATACTTTCCAAATCCATACTTTTAAAAATAAATCATAATTTAAAACAAATTACTCATTCCTTTATAAATTCCTACCGTGAATTTATACTTCCAAATCTCCACTGATATCGATTTCAGTTTATAAATTTCTTAGTCTCATCTTCTTTTTAAAATCCCAATTTCAAACACTTATCTCAATTTTTTTCCAATTGATTCCCAAATTTCTTCATTTTGAAATAAATTCCTTTACTTACTCAATCTATTTCAAATCCCATTAACTTTAGATTTTATTTTTTAGTTATGATTTAAAATCTTTCTAACTGAAAATACCAATTTCATATTTCCCAAATTTCTTTTTATCCATTCAAAATTTAATCCTTAAATTTTGAAAAATAATTTCTTTATTCCTTTAAATAATATCATTAAGTCTAAAAATTTATTTATTCTTTTTTGTTCCAATATACTTTCCCCTGCTCGGAATTTATTTATTTTAAACTATAAAAATCGACTTTTATTCTTCCAAACCATTTAATTATCCAAATTCCTTAAAATTATTTTATTTAAAATTACCCTTTATTTACTTTAAAATCCAACTTCATATATATATATATATATATCAATTCTCTAAATTCTAATATATATATATATATATATAACCAACCAGAGTATTTAATAAAACGCAATTTCCAATATGATCACTATCATTCATTACAGATCATCGCACAATCATATTGCTGAATATATAAAATAAATTCAAATGTTTTGAGGAATCCAGTTGGATCCCTCCAACCTGTTTTCCCTGCATCCATAGATGTTAGCACTATATAAAATACCAATTTCACTTCAAGGTGGAATATCACGGTATATGGGTTTAATATAATATCATCTGCTATTATGCAGCGCATAAGGTCTCATCCGCTATATAAGGCGGGAAATCAATCATTCCAAATATATATAATATCAATTCCACTTCGAGGTGGAATATCGCGGTATATGGGTTTAATATAGTATCATCCGCTATTATGCAGTGCATAAGGTCTAATCCAATATAACAGATAATAATTTATCATCCAAGCACACAATCAACAATTTTAACCTTAACTATTTAAACTTAAATAAAACCCAGATGAGTGAGATTAACTCACCTTTGATTTTGTTTTTGCAATCCACAGCAAACCGGCTTGTTTTTTTCATGTTTTTTGACCTTGTACAAATATTATAGGTTTATTAATATTTGAAATAAGCAAATTGTCAATTACCAATTAATAAAATTTGATTAACCAATTATTTTATTCAAACTATTTTTTCAATAATAAATAATATTATTTTTTATTATTTTTTTCTTTTAAAACTCAAATACTAAAATAATTTATAGATTCCAAAAATCTAATTTTATATAAATATCCAACACTTTAAAATTTCCTTTTTTCCATATATATATATATATATATATATATATATAAACACACACACACACGTATATTTACTATTTATCCTATGCATGTTTAAATTAAATAGGTGTATATATATAGGTATAAATCTTTAAATTGAAAAGTAAATATCAAAACAAAAATTTCCCATATTTTCTGTTTATTTTTTTTTATTCTTCTCTTTTTTTTCTACGTATATACAAATAAAAGTAATGATAAAAAAATAAAAAAAAGAAGGCTGCAATACCTCCGCTACCAACAACATGAGCTTTCCTCTCGTTCGCCATCATAACCACGAGCATCGCGAACCCAAGCCCTTGTCGCCGACCAGCACTACGTCGAACAACTTCGTCTGCATGGCTTTGCGCGCCTCTGCCTTGAACAGGTGCCAATCGATCGCGACTTCCCATCAGCTACCCTCGTCACCCCCCCAGTGTCAGACCATAATGCACCCCTTGCTCGAGTCAACAGTGCGCCTCCCTTGCAATCCCGATTGCCAGACTCTATGTGCGATAATCGAAGTCGCCACCTATCTGAAGTTCCCAAATAGGACTCGATTTCCCTTTCTTAGAAGGGAGCGGATTGATTTGATTTTTTTTCTTTTAGGAATGAATCGATTCGAATGGAAGATTAAAGGAGCGGATTGCATCTGGATAAGTTTTTGAACGAACGAATTTCACTCGTTATATCAATTTTATTGGAAGTTCAGCTTGGCCATTAATTTGATTTTTTTTTCAACGAAAACCGTTCGCTTTTTTTAGTTGAATCTAATTTTAATTCTTTTGCTTCCCATATAATTTTTATCAAGGAGACAGAAGAAAAACAACACGTTTCAAAATCAAGGGAACACGTGTTTTAAAGAGTGGAACATGTCAAATCTGCCATTGCATGTGAAAATATAATTTAAATTCAAATTCAAATCGTCACGGTAAAAGCAACTCAGAAACTCGATCTCCTATTGAGGCGTGCCGCTAGGCGTTTATAATGTTAAACCCCTATTCCGAATGCACTGGAAAAGGTTTCGAGTCCTAATTCGATCGTATGGAGAAGATATCTTTTTGGGCCTTATTATTATGTTAAAATTTTGATATAGATTTCAGCGCGTTTACTCACCGTACGGCCAAAAGATCACTCCAAACATTAGGAAAATTGAAATCCGATAATAATATACTATTATGAATCCAATGGAACTAGTTTCGTCGAAATCCAGGTCTGTGCCTTGCAAGGCTATTTTTAGATTCAATTTAAACTATATAATTTCAAAACATAACATAACACTTCCAAATTCATGTTTAATATTTTTACTATCTTCGGTATAATAAATTTTACAAGCTTTAAAACTATTTTTAACAAGCTATAAATTTCAGATTCAACCATTACCCAACTTCCAATAATTAAATTCAATAATTTAATTGAAGAATAAATAGTGATATTTGAAATTCAAGTAAAATTACCTTTCAAATATTTAAAATAAATTAAATATTTTGATTTCAAATATCCAGAAATTCCGGGTCGTCAAAAAATGGAGTATTTTGATTTGAAATATATACTATTTTGAAAAGTGATTTGGAATGGTATTTAAATTAAAATGAATGAGGTTTTGAAAGGATTTGATTTTGATATTTTAAAATGGATTGGAAGTGATTTGATCTTTATTCTGATAATGATATTTGAATTTGAAATGATATTTGATTTTTGAAGTAAAAATACCATTTTAAATTTATATCCACGTGTTATAATAATGATTGGTTGTTAAAGAGACCGGGATCGGATATGGACATACTCTCTTTCGATATCGAAAAACACTTTACCAACTGTGTACGTGGTGGAGATTCCAAAGTGAAGTAGGATTGTAACGACCCAGAATTTTATTTAATTAAAATTTGAATATTTAATTTATTTTAAATATTAATAATTGAATTTATAAGTCGAATAAATTTTTATTTGAATTTTTGGATTTAATTGGATAATTTAATCGATAATTTAATATGTTAAATTATGGAAATAATTGAAAATCGAGTTAAATATGATTAGAAATAATTTGGAAAATTTTATTTAATCATACTGGAGTTATAGAGATATTTTAGAACTTTTAAAATCGAATTAAAAGTTAATTTGTGAAAATTGAATATTTTAATATTTAATAATTGACTGTAAAATAGCCAATTTTTGAACAGTCTCAGAATTGAACGAAACTAGTTTCATTGGATCCGTAATAGTTAGTTATTACCGGATTTCAATTTTCGTGTCAATCGGAGCTATCGTTTGATCGTGGCAGCTCGAAACGCATCGAATTATTTTTAATTTAAATTTGGCGAGTCAAAATAGCCATTTTTCAAAAAGTCTCGGATTTCGACGAAACCAGTTTCATCGGATCCGTAATGTGATATTATTGTAAGGTTTCAAATTTCAAGTTAATTGGATTTACCGTTTGTCCGGTACAAATTAAAACGCCTAGAAATCGATTTAAATCGGTTTAATTCAAATTGAGTGTTTTCAGCCATAACTCGCACATACTTCCGAATTAGCTTCCGAAACTTGTTCCATTGTGTCCGGAACGCGGGATAAACCCTAGGTACGTTGGTTACGGCGCCTAAATCGGAGTTCGGAATTCCCGGGATGAATAGTGTTTACGCTTGCTTTTCCTATAAATACAACCTCACTCTAAAAAAATAAAAAAAATAACCTAAAACCCTAATTCATTCATGTAGCCGCCACTTTAGCAATGAAGGGCCAGAATTGTCCCAATTTCATTCATCAATCTCTCCAAATCCATTCACATTCACGCGAGGTGTTCAACACGAAGATTGAAGAGCATGGAGAGAGCTTTAATTTCATACGGTGATGATCGGATTTGGCGTCGCGTGGAGGGAGTGATGTGTGGCCGTATGCTTCAGTTTCGCACGCACTTCGAGAGTGGGGGGTGGGGCCGAGTTGGCCAAGGCTGGGGCCGAGCATAGGGCGGTTCGAGAGCTTCGTCATGGTGGTTGTGTGATCGAGTATCGTTGAGTGATCGAGATGTATAATTAAACCCTAGTGTTAGCAAATGGGTTCGGCCTCAATATGTTTTTCCTGGAGATGAACGAGAGGGGGAAGAAGATAGTAAGGGACGGCCAGATTTGCATGTTGAAGGATCTAATGGCCTGTAGGGTTTGGGGTATAAAATTATTAAAGTTTTGTTGTAAATTGTTAATATAAATACGTTCAAACTTGTAAAATCAATATCTTTTTCATACGAGGTCGAAAAAATGCAAACTCAGTTGCGTTGGAATCGTATGGTCGAGCAATACGCGATGGAGTTGGTTTGGAGTCGTTTGGAGTTAGTGAGAATTTCGGGTAAAATTAAACGCGCGTTTAATTTTATTCGAAATAAATCGCTAAAACGGAAAATAAAACCAAGGTGAGAACTTCTCACTCAATCGAATAGGTTTCGATTTTATTTTAAATAGTTAGATTTAAAATATTTGAATGCATGTATGAATGATGATAATATCTATTGATTGTTAAAATAGACATTATACGCCGTTAGTAAGCGGATGTTATTTATTAAAAACATATACCGCGAATATTTCATAAGCAGTGAAATTGGTATTATATATAATATCAATATATATATATTGGCATATGTATATATTGCAGTTGTTGATTTCCTGCATTTTTTGTTTAGCGGATGAGACCCTATTACGCCGTTATTAAGCGGATAATATTTAATAAAAACATGTACCGCGATAATTTCGTACTGGAGCGAAATTGGTATTGTGCTAATGTTTTTGGATGCAGGAAAACAGGTTGGAGGGATCCAACTGGATTCCTCAACAGTTTTTATTTGATTTTCAGATATTTTGATATTTGATGGATTATCATATCGATATATGATATCGTTGTTTGTCGTGATTGACTATTTGGTGTGTAGCATCATTGGACCTAGATTTTGGGATTTTAAAATTATTTTTAAAGTGATTTTTGAAAATATACTTTATCTTTGGAATTGATCCATTATAAATAAATAAACGTTATAATTTTTATTGTTATAAAAATTATGGTTTTTGTGAAATATAGTTAAAAGCTGATTTTTGAGAAATATGAATTAATGATTTTATAAAATAGTTTAAACTGGATTTTTGAATTTATTATGAAAAGTTTAAATATAGGATTTATAAAATTTGATTATTTTATAAATCAAAATGGTGAAATTATAAAGGAAATTAAAGACGTTTCAGAATAATAATATAAACTAATTTATATTAAGAGATTTATAAATGGATATTTATAAATTGGAATATAGACATTATAAAACAAGTTTTTATAAATGTTTGAATGATGTGAGAATGAATTTCATAATAGAATGAAATTTATGGAATTATAAACTGTGAAGTTATAAATGAAATTTATAAATAGTAAGATTTATAAATTTGGTGAAATTATTTGAAGAATAGATTTGGTTAAATAAATGAATCTTATAAGTTATAAGATTTATAATTTGGGAAGATAAAAAGAACGATTTTGTAAAATAATCGTTTTATAAGTATTTAATTTATAATATGAACGTTTAGTTTATAATTTAGTTATAAACTGGAATAGGTTAATAAAGGAATTTATAAAAAGGAAGTTTTTATAAATAATTAGATATGGAATTTATGAACATTGTTTTATAAATTCGCAAACGACTTATTTTGATAAGTTAATTGTTATAACTTAGAAATAGAGTCATATTCACGTTTTTAGACAGTGAATAATCCTTTGAATTAAAATGAATAAAAGGATGGAATTTGTTAAAGAAGTATATTCACGTTTTTAAATAGTGAATGATATGTTAAAGAAATTGTTTTGAATGAGATGTTTAATTTGAATTAAAACGATCTAACGATGTTTTAAATGTGTTGAGATTCGAAACCATAGATTTCAACATTGATTGTTGAAATAGATGTTTCGAGAAATAGAAGGAAATGGTGGACTATAACACTGTTGTTATAGTAAATGATTTCCGAAAGGAAATGTTTTGTATAGTATTGGGATTTATATATCTATTTTAATTTCGAATCCCTATACTAGTGATGTTGGGTTGTTGTAACGATGTTTTACGCAACATTCGTTTTGACCCAAATAAATATGTTAAGTGAATGATTTCCTTAAAAAAATGAAATATATACTTAATTCGATTTAAGTATATGGAATATTTTCTAAGTGTTGAAAATAAAAGATTGTGAATTACTTATTTATAAATAAGTATGGAAATGTTTTCCAATATGAAGTGAATTTATAGAATTTATCTTTTGAAGATAAATTGAAATGAATAATTGAAATCGTATATGCATGGATATCTTGAAATATAAATTCATTATGGAATTTATATGTGAAAGTGAAACTTGTTAAAAATAAATATTGATTTATTTTTGAAGTGTTGAAATTATATATCTAGTAAAGATATTTTGGAAAATAAATAATTTGGAAAATTATTTGGAATCTGGTGATGTGTGCATATCCAGTGATAGTTCAATAACCGACTATCAGTATTTCCCTTTGAATGGGTATTTGATGTGAATGGATTGAATTTGAATGCACACTTATTTTTGAATAAGCGCTCACTATTCGGGTTAACCGGGAAAGGACCATGGGGTCGTATAACCCACTCCGAATATGTGATACGTCGTTGTGAATCGCATTTGAAGATCGGTGTTGAAGACCGGTATTTGCGAGAGTGATAGGATGAACTATCGATTGACTCTGCACCGAGTAGCTACGGTATTGAGTTCTCCATATGTGATGGTGAATCCGATCAGGATTGTGAATATCCGGATTGCAAGGACTTCTTTGTAAGTGCCTTCGGTTCTGTTCGAGCCCGGAACAGACTTGTATGGATTGTATGCCTGACATTACAAGTTGAGATATAAAGCCGATTTCTTTCAAATATATTTCTGTTGGTGGCGGAGAATTTATTCTTTGCTTAACACCCTTCTTTGAGACGTACGAGCTCAAAGGTTATATAGTTGAAGTTATCAGCGATATATTCCCAGTTTGGTAATGTGACATGCTGAGTGATGCTGAAATGATCATTGTGTTGATTATTTGTGATAGGATCATTTATTTGATCGTCTATCTTAGTGATCATTGTGTTGATCATTTATTGACCCAAAGCATGGCTTTTGTATAAAGTATGTTTTTGTGGACGTGAATTCGTCGAGCCTCACATCCCGGAAATGGTCAAAACAGGAAAGATGCAGCAAGGTTATGAGGGGTAGCACCCTTTAGGATGTGTCCATTTCCTTCTGGAAAAGGGTGGTATCATGGTATGGAGCCCAGATACTTACTCATGTTGAAAACACTTTATGATTGTGTGAATTGATTACGAGCGCTCGGTTGATAAAGGTCCCAAAGGACCGGGGGATGGCATATTCGGTCAGTTGTTACTCAGTTAGGAGTAACCCGGCCTTGTGTTGGTAGAGATCCGGTTTGGTTCTCGGGGATGTCCATCCAGAGGCATTCTCATGTGGCAATGGGAAGTTCCTTGGCCTGACCATTTGTTGGAAATCCAATTCCCAATACGAAACTTTTACGGTATTAGTTGTAGAACCTGCTATTCACTTATGGTGGTCACCACTGTTTGGGTAGTAGCTATAGTAGGCATACGATAATGGTCGTATGTTGGCTAAGATTTATATCTTTATTTTCGAAATGATTTTCCTCTACACTATGCACTAATAATAATATCAAATATTATTTTAAATGCGTATCAAGCATCTTTGACTATCATAAGGGGAAATCTCCTCCGATTCTGCGTTTGCATGTGTGTGTGTGCGGGAGGCCTTATGGTAGTCTCATTTTTAAAAGCATTGCGAATTGATTTAAAATATTCCTCTATTTTGATTTTAAAGTAAATAAACTATTTTGAGTTCTCACACCAGTCACATGACTGACTTGGAGTTTATTGTTTTCCTTCCTAAACTCTGGGTGCCCACCAATTTCCACACGGGCAGTTAAGAGTTAGGTTTATCAGGATATTCTGGATATTCTGGAGTTGCTGGAGGCAAGCTGGATGGCATGGCGTATTACTAGTTTATATAGTATTTCTTTTTCCGCTGTATTGTTTGTTGTTGTATGTTGTTGTACACTCTGATGTGATGATATGATGTAATAAAATGTGATGTAATGTAATAACTGATATAGTTCTTTGTTTAAAGATTATTCATTTATTATTATATGTTGTTCCGCTGCGAATTGTGAGATTCTGTTGTTGTTCTGTTGTTTCCTTTCTGTCCCGTTCTATTTTAAAAATTCTCTGTTTTCTAAAAATCGTCCATCTTCTTTCCTCTCTATTTTCTATCTTTTCTCTCTTTTTCTTTTCTTAAATTCTTTTTAAAACCCATAACATCTCGGTTTTCGGCCTTTGATTTCTCGGCAGTCGATAAAGTGAGTATCGATGTCGGTTTTTCGGAAGTCGAAAATTCTCGGGGCGTTACATTTGGTATCGGAGCTGATGGTTAAGCGACAACCATGGTTCTGTAGGGTATTACTCATTAGAGATAGAGTCAGTAGTACTCTAGAATGAGTTTGAGTGTAATAATAGCTATGAGAGCGTATTTGTTAGTGAATAAAAAAAAAATTGTTTTGTATTGTGTTGACTTATCGGTTGATTGTTTATAGATTCCGGTCGATCTAGTCTAGCTAACTATCGTAGATAGGGGTTTCTAAACTCTTAAACAAGATAATTCGACATAATATTGTTTTAAATTGGGTAAATGAAATAATTTTACCTTGATTATATTTTATACATAAAGAATAATTTTTCAGAATTATTAAAGTGTATATAAGTTGATTGTTAGGTTGTTTGAATAATCTAAGCAAAAGAATTATAAGTATGAATTATAATTAAGGTGATTTACAATTGTGAAATAAACTTATATATATAAAAAAAGTGAAACTATATGAATATAACTTAAGATATGTTGAATGAAGTTGATTTTGGTATCAAACTAAATTAATAAGGTTAGTGATAGATGTGAACTTAAGATTATATAAATGAAATTCAACTTTGTAATTGAATTGAATGAATGGCTTGAATGTTTAATCAATTGAATGTAATTTAAGTTGATAAGGAATAATTAATGAAAGTGTTAATTCATTGAAACCTAATGTTATTAGAAGTTGAAAGGTTGAATGAAAATCAATTTAATTAAACCAATTGAAAGTGATGGTGTTAAATCAAATTGAATGAATATAAGCAAAGGAATTTGGTTGTAATTAATATACATTGGTTGTTATATGATTGTTAGATGATTGTATATAATTCATTAAGTGTTAATGAAAGTGAATTAATGAAATTGGAAGCTATGTAATTGAAATTCAAATTAAAGATAAATAAATTTGAATAGAATTGAATGTGAATTGGATTTAATTAGTGAATGTTAACTAATTGAAATTAATGAGAATGAATGTTAGTAAATTCCAACATTAATGAATCAAATGTGATTTAAATTGAAAACCATTTCATTAAATATTAATGAGAATATAAATGAATATTTATTGGTTATGGATTATAGTTGGTTGATGGTTGATGTTTGCATTTATTGTTTAGTTGCATTTGCTATATGACATATATAGTTGTTATGTTGATATATGTTGTATATCGATACTATGCTTTATATACATGATTCTCATGTTGTTTGTTGAGTTTAGTAGGTGCGGATCGCGTTTGCTTCGCATTTGGAGTTCGCTTTCGCGCTATATTAGCCGTATATGCTTGCTAATAAAATATAAGGTACATATCTCGGATTAAATATCGTACTTTTACACTTTTTTCCCTTCGGGATGCCTCATTACTTGATGAGATGTATATTTGTGATCTATATACTGTCATTTTTTTTTTCGGATCGAGCCGCGCAAAGGAGACTATGGCGAATTTTTCCGGAAATTTAAGGCGTTAGAAAAAATTTGAGAAAATGGGAAAATTTTGAAAACTTTAAACTTTATTTTGGAATTGAAAGTTAAACAATAGTAGTTGTTTTTGAAAAAGATAACTAAGTATGATTTGAAAACTTAGTAAAGATTTATAAGAAGTTTAAATATGAATTTTGGAAAATTAATAGATTCTCTAACTTTTCTTACTTGTAATTTCGAGGACGAAATTCTTTTAAGGGGGAAAGATTGTAACGACCCAGAATTTTATTTAATTAAAATTTGAATATTTAATTTATTTTAAATATTAATAATTGAATTTATAAGTCGAATAAATTTTTATTTGAATTTTTGGATTTAATTGGATAATTTAATCGATAATTTAATATGTTAAATTATGGAAATAATTGAAAATCGAGTTAAATATGATTAGAAATAATTTGGAAAATTTTATTTAATCATACTGGAGTTATAGAGATATTTTAGAACTTTTAAAATCGAATTAAAAGTTAATTTGTGAAAATTGAATATTTTAATATTTAATAATTGACTGTAAAATAGCCAATTTTTGAACAGTCTCAGAATTGAACGAAACCAGTTTCATTGGATCCGTAATAGTTAGTTATTACCGGATTTCAATTTTCGTGTCAATCGGAGCCATCGTTTGATCGTGGCAGCTCGAAACGCATCGAATTATTTTTAATTTAAATTTGGCGAGTCAAAATAGCCATTTTTCAAAAAGTCTCGGATTTCGACGAAACCAGTTTCATCGGATCCGTAATGTGATATTATTGTAAGGTTTCAAATTTCAAGTCAATTGGATTTACCGTTTGTCCGGTACAAATTAAAACGCCTAAAAATCGATTTAAATCGGTTTAATTCAAATTGAGCGTTTTCAGCCATAACTCGCACATACTTCCGAATTAGCTTCCGAAACTTGTTCCATTGTGTCTGGAACGCGGGATAAACCCTAGGTACGCTGGTTACGGCGCCTAAATCGGAGTTCGGAATTCCCGGGATGAATAGTGTTTACGCTTGCTTTTCCTATAAATACAACCTCACTCTAAAAAAATAAAAAAAATAACCTAAAACCCTAATTCATTCATGTAGCCACCACTTTAGCAATGAAGGGCCAGAATTATCCCAATTTCATTCATCAATCTCTCCAAATCCATTCACATTCACGCGAGGTGTTCAACACGAAGATTGAAGAGCATGGAGAGAGCTTTAATTTCATACGGTGATGATCGGATTTGGCGTCGCGTGGAGGGAGTGATGTGTGGCCGTATGCTTCAGTTTCGCACGCACTTCGAGAGTGGGGGGTGGGGCCGAGTTGGCCAAGGCTGGGGCCGAGCATAGGGGGGTTCGAGAGCTTCGTCATGGTGGTTGTGTGATCGAGTATCGTTGAGTGATCGAGATGTATAATTAAACCCTAGTGTTAGCAAATGGGTTCGGCCTCAATATGTTTTTCCTGGAGATGAACGAGAGGGGGAAGAAGATAGTAAGGGACGGCCAGATTTGCATGTTGAAGGATCTAATGGCCTGTAGGGTTTGGGGTATAAAATTATTAAAGTTTTGTTGTAAATTGTTAATATAAATACGTTCAAACTTGTAAAATCAATATCTTTTTCATACGAGGTCGAAAAAATGCAAACTCGGTTGCGTTGGAATCGTATGGTCGAGCACTACGCGATGGAGTTGGTTTGGAGTCGTTTGGAGTTAGTGAGAATTTCGGGTAAAATTAAACGCGCGTTTAATTTTATTCGAAATAAATCGCTAAAACGGAAAATAAAACCAAGGTGAGAACTTCTCACTCAATCGAATAGGTTTCGATTTTATTTTAAATAGTTAGATTTAAAATATTTGAATGCATGTATGAATGATGATAATATCTATTGATTGTTAAAATAGACATTATACGCCGTTAGTAAGCGGATGTTATTTATTAAAAACATATACCGCGAATATTTCATAAGCAGTGAAATTGGTATTATATATAATATCAATATATATATATTGGCATATGTATATATTGCAGTTGTTGATTTCCCGCATTTTTTGTTTAGCGGATGAGACCCTATTACGCCGTTATTAAGCGGATAATATTTAATAAAAACATGTACCGCGATAATTTCGTACTGGAGCGAAATTGGTATTGTGCTAATGTTTTTGGATGCAGGAAAACAGGTTGGAGGGATCCAACTGGATTCCTCAATAGTTTTTATTTGATTTTCAAATATTTTGATATTTGATGGATTATCATATCGATATATGATATCGTTGTTTGTCGTGATTGACTATTTGGTGTGTAGCATCATTGGACCCAGATTTTGGGATTTTAAAATGATTTTTAAAGTGATTTTTGAAAATATACTTTATCTTTGGAATTGATCCATTATAAATAAATAAACGTTATAATTTTTATTGTTATAAAAATTATGGTTTTTGTGAAATATAGTTAAAAGCTGATTTTTGAGAAATATGAATTAATGATTTTATAAAATAGTTTAAACTGGATTTTTGAATTTATTATGAAAAGTTTAAATATAGGATTTATAAAATTTGATTATTTTATAAATCAAAATGGTGAAATTATAAAGGAAATTAAAGACGTTTCAGAATAATAATATAAACTAATTTATATTAAGAGATTTATAAATGGATATTTATAAATTGGAATATAGACATTATAAAACAAGTTTTTATAAATGTTTGAATGATGTGAGAATGAATTTCATAATAGAATGAAATTTATGGAATTATAAACTGTGAAGTTATAAATGAAATTTATAAATAGTAAGATTTATAAATTTGGTGAAATTATTTGAAGAATAGATTTGGTTAAATAAATGAATCTTATAAGTTATAAGATTTATAATTTGGGAAGATAAAAAGAACGATTTTGTAAAATAATCGTTTTATAAGTATTTAATTTATAATATGAACGTTTAGTTTATAATTTAGTTATAAACTGGAATAGGTTAATAAAGGAATTTATAAAAAGGAAGTTTTTATAAATAATTAGATATGGAATTTATGAACGTTGTTTTATAAATTCGCAAACGACTTATTTTGATAAGTTAATTGTTATAACTTAGAAATAGAGTCATATTCACGTTTTTAGACAGTGAATAATCCTTTGAATTAAAATGAATAAAAGGATGGAATTTGTTAAAGAAGTATATTCACGTTTTTAAATAGTGAATGATATGTTAAAGAAATTGTTTTGAATGAGATGTTTAATTTGAATTAAAACGATCTAACGATGTTTTAAATGTGTTGAGATTCGAAACCATAGATTTCAACATTGATTGTTGAAATAGATGTTTCGAGAAATAGAAGGAAATGGTGGACTATAACACTGTTGTTATAGTAAATGATTTCCGAAAGGAAATGTTTTGTATAGTATTGGGATTTATATATCTATTTTAATTTCGAATCCCTATACTAGTGATGTTGGGTTGTTGTAACGATGTTTTACGCAACATTCGTTTTGACCCAAATAAATATGTTAAGTGAATGATTTCCTTAAAAAAATGAAATATATACTTAATTCGATTTAAGTATATGGAATATTTTCTAAGTGTTGAAAATAAAAGATTGTGAATTACTTATTTATAAATAAGTATGGAAATGTTTTCCAATATGAAGTGAATTTATAGAATTTATCTTTTGAAGATAAATTGAAATGAATAATTGAAATCGTATATGCATGGATATCTTGAAATATAAATTCATTATGGAATTTATATGTGAAAGTGAAACTTGTTAAAAATAAATATTGATTTATTTTTGAAGTGTTGAAATTATATATCTAGTAAAGATATTTTGGAAAATAAATAATTTGGAAAATTATTTGGAATCTGGTGATGTGTGTATATCCAGTGATAGTTCAATAACCGACTATCAGTATTTCCCTTTGAATGGGTATTTGATGTGAATGGATTGAATTTGAATGCACACTTATTTTTGAATAAGCGCTCACTATTCGGGTTAACCGGGAAAGGACCATGGGGTCGTATAACCCACTCCGAATATGTGATACGTCGTTGTGAATCGCATTTGAAGATCGGTGTTGAAGACCGGTATTTGCGAGAGTGATAGGATGAACTATCGATTGACTCTGCACCGAGTAGCTACGGTATTGAGTTCTCCATATGTGATGGTGAATCCGATCAGGATTGTGAATATCCGGATTGCAAGGACTTCTTTGTAAGTGCCTTCGGTTCTGTTCGAGCCCGGAACAGACTTGTATGGATTGTATGCCTGACATTACAAGTTGAGATATAAAGCCGATTTCTTTCAAATATATTTCTGTTGGTGGCGGAGAATTTATTCTTTGCTTAACACCCTTCTTTGAGACGTACGAGCTCAAAGGTTATATAGTTGAAGTTATCAGCGATATATTCCCAGTTTGGTAATGTGACATGCTGAGTGATGCTGAAATGATCATTGTGTTGATTATTTGTGATAGGATCATTTATTTGATCGTCTATCTTAGTGATCATTGTGTTGATCATTTATTGACCCAAAGCATGGCTTTTGTATAAAGTATGTTTTTGTGGACGTGAATTCGTCGAGCCTCACATCCCGGAAATGGTCAAAACAGGAAAGATGCAGCAAGGTTATGAGGGGTAGCACCCTTTAGGATGTGTCCATTTCCTTCTGGAAAAGGGTGGTATCATGGTATGGAGCCCAGATACTTACTCATGTTGAAAACACTTTATGATTGTGTGAATTGATTACGAGCGCTCGGTTGATAAAGGTCCCAAAGGACCGAGGGATGGCATATTCGGTCAGTTGTTACTCAGTTAGGAGTAACCCGGCCTTGTTTTGGTAGAGATCCGGTTTGGTTCTCGGGGATGTCCATCCAGAGGCATTCTCATGTGGCAATGGGAAGTTCCTTGGCCTGACCATTTGTTGGAAATCCAATTCCCAATACGAAACTTTTACGGTATTAGTTGTAGAACCTGCTATTCACTTATGGTGGTCACCACTGTTTGGGTAGTAGCTATAGTAGGCATACGATAATGGTCGTATGTTGGCTAAGATTTATATCTTTATTTTCGAAATGATTTTCCTCTACACTATGCACTAATAATAATATCAAATATTATTTTAAATGCGTATCAAGCATCTTTGACTATCATAAGGGGAAATCTCCTCCGATTCTGCGTTTGCATGTGTGTGTGTGCGGGAGGCCTTATGGTAGTCTCATTTTTAAAAGCATTGCGAATTGATTTAAAATATTCCTCTATTTTGATTTTAAAGTAAATAAACTGTTTTGAGTTCTCACACCAGTCACATGACTGACTTGGAGTTTATTGTTTTCCTTCCTAAACTCTGGGTGCCCACCAATTTCCACACGGGCAGTTAAGAGTTAGGTTTATCAGGATATTCTGGATATTCTGGAGTTGCTGGAGGCAAGCTGGATGGCATGGCGTATTACTAGTTTATATAGTATTTCTTTTTCCGCTGTATTGTTTGTTGTTGTATGTTGTTGTACACTCTGATGTGATGATATGATGTAATAAAATGTGATGTAATGTAATAACTGATATAGTTCTTTGTTTAAAGATTATTCATTTATTATTATATGTTGTTCCGCTGCGAATTGTGAGATTCTGTTGTTGTTCTGTTGTTTCCTTTCTGTCCCGTTCTATTTTAAAAATTCTCTGTTTTCTAAAAATCGTCCATCTTCTTTCCTCTCTATTTTCTATCTTTTCTCTCCTTTTCTTTTCTTAAATTCTTTTTAAAACCCATAACATCTCGGTTTTCGGCCTTTGATTTCTCGGCAGTCGATAAAGTGAGTATCGATGTCGGTTTTTCGAAGAACGAAAATCCGTGACGTTACAAGGATGGTGCCGACAATCCTATTACGGTATGAATGTGGACCAGACTCTCGTGAGTTGGCCTAAGGTGGCTAAAACAGGAGCGATTGACGGGCCAAGTGAGGTCATTCCTCCTATCAGACACATTTCTTCGATACTATACTCTTACTTGTGATTGATTTGATGGCCATCCTCTGATTTTGATCGAGAGTGTGTTCCGAGGTGGGCGTAGTGGCTGCTACGTTACCACCAGCCCAGAACTGTAATTGGTATATCTACTCAGGCATTGCATAGTTGTGCCGTGTCACCTACGATAGCGAGCTTTACTACGAGTTTTTTTCCTCCCGTAGCCCATGGAGTATTTAGGGTAGCCTCCTGATCTGGAGGTATGCTGATACTGGATGGACTGCATGGACTATTATGTGTTGAGGGCTATATGGGTAACCCTTTAATGCTATTTAAAAGTAAGTTTATTTTACTGTAGACATTATTATAATAGCGCAATATTACAACATAGTAAATGGTTTAAAGGATCCTTAGAAGGTGGGCGGTCCCAAGCATCCTTTACGTTACTTTTACTTTATTACAGTCCACTTGAGTTGGTTTACAAAATATAAGTATGTACGTCCATACTTGAGTGTTTTATCTTTTGCTTTATGCTCGGGTCAGCCTAAGTATTCACAGCTTTGGATTTCTCTTTCTGGAGCTAGGAATCGCTGGAGATTCTGCTTATCTAGTTATTTGGCTATTTCAGTTTCAGTTGTTCTATTTGAGCTCTTGTATTAGTGGACTTCTATGTATTTGGGATTTCTAGGTGTTTGTTTTCAGACCGATATTATGTATTTTGTTTTGAGACTTTGTTATAGTAGCTTCATGAACTACTATGGTATTTATCTTCCGCTATGAGTTATTCTGATATTTCTGTGTCCGTGATTCTGTGATTTGATTTTATTTGCTCCAAAATTTATTACAATATGTTATTTTGAATTATTCAATTCTGACATTTGTGGATTATTGTCGATTTGAATGGTTCAAAATAGCGGGTCATTACAGTTGGTATCAGAGCTTTGGTTTTAAGCAAACCTTAGCCTGTGGAGCAAAAAAAAACTCATTAGAGATAGGGTAGGAATACGCTAGAATGAGTGAAATCAACCTTGGAATCATTCTTTGTGAGAGAACATATTTTCAAAGTATAAACTGATTTTAAAATAATTTTTCAAAGGATTTTTCAAAGATTATTTTGATATAAAATTTTCTTGTTTTAAAGGAAACTTTTTCTAAACTTCCTTCTTTTCGTATCTACCTTGTTAGTGTTTTCTTTCTTTAGGATATCTTTCCAAGAAAATCTTTATCATCTTCTCCTTCTCAGAGGCAGCCTGTTGACCTTTCTATCATCACCTTCTTCAAATGTGATCAGAAGGGACACTATGCCAATAGTTGTCCTACTTCATCTGGTGCAGATGTTCCTCCTCCTGCTCGATCGGGTAAGCCTTTCGGTATATTTGATATCACCTCTGCATCTTCTCCAACTCCTACTCATGGTGATGACCAAGGTACTCTTCAGGGCACCTTTTCTTTATTTCATCATCCTATTCGTGTTTTATTTGATATTGGAGCTTCCCATAATTTTATTTCTGTTGATTTGTGTGATAAGTTTGAGCATCTCCTTTCTCCTGAGTATGCTTTTGTACCTTTATGTGTTTCAAATCCAATTGGAGGCATCGCCAACCTTAATAGAATTTCTAAACAAGTGAAACTTCTCTTGTAACAACCCTTCATTTTATTTTGAAATTATTTTAAACTTAAATTGAAAAATAAATATCAAAACAAAAATAGAATTTCTAAACAAGTGAAACTTCTCTTGTAACAACCCTTCATTTTATTTTGAAATTATTTTAAACTTAAATTGAAAAATAAATATCAAAACAAAAATTTCCCATCTTTTCTGTTTAAAACTTTTTATTTATTCTTCTTTTTTTCTTCTGCATATATACAAATAAAAGTAGTAATAAAAAAAATTAAAAAACAAGGCTGCAATACCTCCGCTGCCAACAACACGAACTTTCCCCTCGTTCGCCACCATAACCACGAGCATCGCGAACTCAAGCCCCAGTCGCCGACCAGCACTACGTCGAACAACTTCGTCTGCATGGCTTCGCGCGCCTCTGCCTTGAACAGGTGCCAATCGGTCGCAACTTCCCATTTGAACATCGCAGCTACCCTCCTCACCACCCAGTGTCAGACCACAACGCACCCCTTGCTCGAGTCAACAGTGCGCTTCCCTTGCAATCTCGATTGCCAGACTCGATGTGCAATAATCGAAGCCTCTCCCTATTTGGAGTTCCCAAATCTAACTCGATTTCCCTTTCTTAGAAGGGAGCGAACTGATTTGATTTTTTTTCTTTTAGGAATGAATCGATTCGAATGGAAGATTAGAGGAGCAGATTGCATCTGGATGAGATTTTGAATGAACAAATTTCGCTCGTTATACCAATTTTATTGGAAGTTCAGCTCGACCATTAATTTGATTTTTCGAACGAAAACCGTTCGCTTTTTTTAGTTGAATTTAATTTTAATTTTTTTGCTTCCCATATAATTTTTATCAAGGAGACAGAAGAAAAATAATACGTTTCAAAATCAAGTGAACACATGTTTTAAGGAGTGGAACGTGTCAAATCTTCCATTGCATGTGAAAATATAACTTAAATTCAAATTCAAATCGCCATGGTAAAAGCCACTCAGAAACTCGATCTCCTATTGAAGCGTGCCTCTAGGAGTTTATAATGTTAAACCCCTATTCCGAACGCACTGGAAAAGGTTTCGAGTCCTAATTCGATCGTAAGGAGAAGATAGCTTTTTGGACCTTATTATTATGTTCAAATTTCAATATAGATTTCAGCGAGTTTACTCACCGTACGGCCAAACGATCACTCCAAACATTACGAAAATTGAAATCCGACAATAGTATACTATTACGGATCCAATGGAACCGGTTTTGTCGAAATCCAGGACTGTGCCTTGGAAGGCTATTTTTAAATTCAATTTGATCTATTTAATTTCAAAACTTAACAAAGCACTTCCAAATTCAAGTTTAACATTTTTACTATCTTCGGTATAATCAATATATATTTTACAAGCTCTAAAACTATTTTTAACATGCTATATATTTCATATTCAACCATCGCCCAACTTCCAATAATTAAATTCAATCACTTAATTGACAAATAAATAGTGATATTTGAAATTGAAGTTAAATTATCCTTCAAATATTTAAAATAAATTAAATATTTCAATTTAAAATATCCAGAAATTTCGGGTCATCAAATTCTTCCCCCCTTAAAAGAATTTCATCCCCGAATTACAAGTTAAGAAGAATGGTCCTTAATCTCATTCTCTATCTTCCCAAACAATAGGTTTTCAACAACCACTAAAAACCAAACAGTTTTATCAATACCCAAAACCATCTTTTTAATAAAGACATCATTAACCTCACTAACTTTCTAAACTTCTTCTATTAGTTCCAACCATTATTTCTTACCCAACCATTTAAATTTAAAACCCAACTTAAATTCCTTTACTTACTCAATCTATTTCAAATCTCATTAACTTCAGATTTTATTTCTTAATTATGATTTAAAATCTTTTTAACTAAAAATTCCAATTTCATATTTCCCAAATTTCTTTTTATCCTTTCAAAATTTAATCCTTAAATTTTGAAAAATAATTTCTTTATTCCTCTAAATAATATCATTAAGTCTAAAAATTTATTTATTCTTCTTTGTTCCAATATACTTTACCCTGCTCAGAATTTATTTATTTTAAACTATAAAAATCGACTTTTATTCTTCCAAGCCATTTAATTATCCAAATTCCTTAAAAATATTTTATTTAAAATCACCCTTTATTTACTTTAAAATCCAACTTCATATATATATATATATATATATATATATATATAAGTGAGAGTGTGTGTGTGTGTGTATATATATCAATTCTCTAAATTCCAATATATATATATATATATATATATATATATAAATATAACCAAACCAGAATATTCAATAGACCCCAATTTCCAATACGATCACTATCATTCATCACAGATCATCTCACAATCATGTTGCTGAATAGATAAAATAAATTCAAATGTTTTGAGGAATCCAGTTGGATCCCTCCAACCAATTTTCCCTACATCCACCGATGTTAGCACAATATAAAATACCAATTCCACTTCAAGGTGGAATATCGTAGTATATGGGTTTAATATAATATCATCCGCTATTATGCGGCGCATAGGGTCCATCTGCTATATAACGCGGGAAATTAATCACTCCAAATACATATATAA
The DNA here is from genome assembly GCA_030765085.1 of Allium cepa. NCBI lineage: Eukaryota > Viridiplantae > Streptophyta > Magnoliopsida > Asparagales > Amaryllidaceae > Allium > Allium cepa. The sequence continues at coordinate 176,524,425 of CM060932.1, forward strand.
TACCAATTCCACTTCGAGGTGGAATAACGCGGTATATGGGTTTAATATAATATCATCCGCTATTATGCGGCACATAGGGTCTAATCTAATATAACTGATAATAATTTATCATCCAAGCACCAATCAAAAATTTTAAATTTAACTATTTAATTTTAAATAAAACCCAGATGAGTAAGATTAATTCAACTTTGATTTTTTTTTTTTGCAATCCACACCAAACCGGCTTGTTTTCTTCAAGTTTTCTGACCTTGTACAAATATTATAGGTTTATTAATATTTGAAATAAGAAATTATTAATTACCATTTAATAAAATTTGATTAACCAATTATTTTATTCAAACTAATTTTCCAACTATAAATAATATTATTTTTTCTTTTAAAACTCATATACTAAAATAATTTATAGATTCCAAAAGTCTAATTTTATATAAATATCCAACACTTTAAAATTTCCTTTTTCCCATACACACACACACACGTATATTTACTATTTATCCTATGCATGTTTAAATTAAATAGGTATGTATATATAGGTATAAATCTTTAAATTGAAAAATGAATATCAAAACAAAATTTTCCCATCTTTCCTGTTTAGAACTTTTTATTTGTTCTTCTTTATTTCTTCTGCATATATACAAATAAAAGTAGTAATAAAAAAATAAAAAAACAAGGCTGCAATACCTCCGCTGCCAACAACACGAGCTTTCCTCTCGTTCGCCACCATAACCACGAGCATCGTGAACTCAAGCCCTAGTCGTCGACTAGCACTACACCGAACAACTTCGTCTGCATGGCTTCGCACGCCTCTGCCTTGAACAGTGACAATCGGTCATGACTTCCCATCCGAAAATTGCAGCTACCCTCCTCACCACCTAGTGTCAGACCATAACGCACCCCTTGCTCGAGTCAACAGTGCGCCTCCCTTGCAATCTCGATTGCCAGACTCGATGCGCGATAATCGAAGTCTCTCCCTATCTGGAGTTCCCAAATCGAACTCGATTTCCCTTTCTTAGATGGGAGCGAACTGATTTGATTTTTCTTCTTTTAGGAATGAATCGATTCGAACGGAAGATTAAAGGAGCAGATTGCATCTGGATGAGTTTTTGAACGAACGAATTTCACTCGTTATATCAATTTTATTGGAAGTTCAGCTCGACCATTAATTTGATTTTTCGAATGAAAACCGTTCGCTTTTTTTTAGTTGAATTTAATTTTAATTCTTTTGCTTCCCATATAATTTTTATCAAGGAGACAGAAGAAAAACAACACGTTTCAAAATCAAGTGAACACATGTTTTAAGGAGTGGAACGTGTCAAATCTGCCATTGCATGTGAAAATATAATTTAAATTCAAATTCAAATCGTCATGGTAAAAGCAACTCATAAACTCGATCTCCTATTGAGGCGTGCCGCTAGGCGTTTATAATGTTAAACCCCTATTCCGAACGCACTGGAAAAGGTTTCTGGTCCATTCGATTGTATGGAGAAGATAGCTTTTTGGACCTTATTATTATATTAAAATTTCGATATAGATTTCAGTGCGTTTACTCACCGTACGCCCAAACGATCACTCCAAACATTACAAAAATTGAAATCCGATAATAATATACTATTACGGATCCAATGGAACCGGTTTCGTCGAAATCCGAGACTGTGCCTTGGAAGGCTATTTTTAAATTCAATTTAAACTATATAATTTCAAAACTTAACAAAACACTTCCAAATTCAAGTTTAACATTTTTACTGTCTTCGGTATAATCAATATAAATTTTACAAGCTTTAAAACTATTTTTAACAAGATATAAATTTCAGATTCAACCATAACCCAACTTCCAATAATTAAATTCAATAACTTAATTGATAAATAAATAGTGATATTTGAAATTAAAGTTAAATTACCTTTCAAATATTTAAAATAAATCAAATATTTCAAATTCAAATATCCAGAAATTCCGGGTCGTCACATTCTTCCCCCTTAAAAGAATTTCAACCTTGAAATTAATAGTTAAGAAGAATGGTCCATAATCTCGTTCTCTATCTTCCCAAACAACTGGTTTTCAACAACCACTCAAAACCAAACAGTTTTATCAATACCCAAAACCATCTTTTTAATAAAGACATCATTAACCTCACTAATTTTCTAAACTTCTTCTATTAGTTCCAACCAATATTTCTTACCCAACCATTTAAATTTAAATTTAAAACCCAACTTAAATTATCAAATTTTTCTCAAATTTTTTCTAACTCCCTAAATTTTTGAAAAATTTCGCCAGCGTCTCCTTTGCACGGCTAGCTCGGTACAACTTCAAAATGCCTCGACGGGCTCCCAGATTTCAAAAGAAAACAAAAATTCCAAGGGGCAAGACCATAAAATCAAAATATTTCATACAGAAATTTAAATACATACCTTTGCCGAGAAAAATTCAATTTATCTTCAAAAATCAAAAATCCCAGTTTCCTTTTGCTTTTTAAACACCTGAATATCTTACTAGGCCATAATATTCAATTACAACATTCAAAATTGCTTCACACATTTCTTTCCAAAAATTTCCATATCTACTCATTTACATCTGTTCGATGCACATATATCATCCTCACGCAATACCCAATTCGATCGCTCACTCGATCACGCAATTTCACTTCCGGACTAGTATCGTCCACCCGACTCCCTAGTGCGGACTCAGATCTGGTTTCTTGATCAGAAACCGCCATTCTCCTTGTATAGCCACAAACTATGATAGAGAATTTTCAGAATCAATCAAAAATCCATATCCAGAGTTCATCGTCGAAAATCGAGCGAAAAATCCCAACTCGGACTGGTATAACTACCTCGAAATTCTGTGCTCGAATCTGGATCAGATTGCTATGCGAATAAAATAATATACGTACATCTTACGTATTTATATCCATTGATTATTAATTATATCAATTCTCTTTTATTCACATTATTTTGATTTCTATTCACTTATCCACAGTTATTCCATTTCACAACTTCACTTAATCTCCATTCCAAAATTACTTAGTATATTTCCAATACCAAACTTACTTAAGAATTTCACCATTCATTTCTTAAGTTTAATATAAGCATTTTATATACTCTTGTATCATTACTCTACCACTTTAGCCTTTATATCCACCTATTTTTAAACTGGATCTCCAAATCCATATGAATTTAGTTTACCTTTATCTCAAACCATATTCAATTAATCATTTCTTTAATTAGTCTCACTGCTAATTTATTTAAATCCCAATGGATTTATTTCCAAACTATAAATTATTTTTAGTCTATTACGAATTCAATCTTTCAACTTCACTTTATCACTTGGTTTTTATCAATATTTAATCAATTTGGATTCTCATTCCAAATAGATTCAATTTGCTTCAATTTACTAATTTATCTCAAATTCTCAATACTATTTCCAAATTTTCAGTCCAGATTTTCATTTCCAATTCCACATGAATTCAATTCATTTTCAAACTCTGAATATTGAATTTTATCAACTATATTCCATTCACATCTGGTTCATACCATTATTTAAAATTAGTTCCACTTACTAATTTATTTTAAATCTCAAACATTTCTTATTCCCAAACTTTATAATTTTAGTTCACTTCGAATTATTTTCATAACTTCACTTTATTTTACACATATTAAATTAAATATTATCCAATATACAATTCCAATTCATCTGCTTTCCATCTTAAATCAATTCGTTTACTCGCTAATTTTACCTCAGCCCTTTATTTTATTTAGTCAAAACTTGACTAACTTCCATTACACACAGTTTAAATTAATTCCCAATATCCAGTTTCAATTCTATTTTCTTATGAATGCAAATTATTTTGTCTATCCACAATTTATTTCCATTCCATTTACCAACTTTCTTTCCTTGGCTTATCTTTCTAACTTTATTCACTAGTCACACTTACCTTTATTTGACCCTTTCAAGTTGAATCTTACCTCATAAATTTCAAATTTCAGTAAAAAGTTTATTTCTGAACTTTTGCTTCTTTTAGTTCCTTTACAATTCACTTTTCTCAACACAATCTAAAGATTCCATTATTCAACTTTAATTCTAGTTCATTTACTTACAAATTTAAATAAATTTGTTCTCCCATAAATTTACTTCCAATAAAATAATTTTTTACCTTTATTTACTGGATTCAATTACGTTCCATTTCCATTTAAATTTTTAAACTTCCTTACCTTTCCAACTTATTTAAATTCCATAAATATTTTAAATAAAATTCCAGAGACTTTTAATCAATTACTCAACATTTTAAAAACTATTTTTGAAATCAATTATATCCAAAATGCTTTGGTATCAAATTATCCTTTGAATTTTAAAATCAAAAGGTTTTACCAAACCAAAACTTCAACATTTCAAAAACCATTGTTAAAATCCATAATTCAATTGCATATCTAGTTATTGCTTGAATTTTTTAAACCAACACAGTTTTGCAAACAATTCCAAATTAAATCATTCGGGTAGCAATTCCTCCTTTGGAAACTCGAAATGAACACCGATGATGTCGCGATCACCATCGGAATTATTTTTCAACGATCGAGAAGAGTTCAAAGCTTTTATCCCTTCAAAAATATTTTCCAAATATTTTTAAACTCCAACTCTCACCAAATTTCAAATCCAATTCAAAATATTTCCAAATAATATCACCATTATTTCTCCAACACCTTTGGAACCCAATTTCCAACCCAAAGGAATTTTAAACCTTTTCCAAAAATTTCAAATTCCAAATTCTTTCAATTCATATTCAACTATTACTCTGGAATTTTACTTCAGTTTATAAATAACATTTATAATTTCCTTTTGTATATAAATTTATTTCTTAGCTTTGGTTATAATTTTAATCTTTTATTCAACTTTCACTTAAGCAATGATAATAATTTAATATTATCATCTCCTAACAACCCAACAACCATATATATCTATAATAATTTACGAAAAAATATTTCCTTTATATACAAAAATAATTTGGGTAAAATTATTTCATTTACCCTATTTTTAAAACCATACTGTGTCGGTTTATCTTGTTCAAGAGTTTAGAAACCCCTAATGATGACGTGTCATCCCACACATCGACCAGAATCCATAAACACTCAACCGATAAAATAACACAATATAAAAACAATTTTTATATTCACTAACAAATATGCGCTCAGATCTAGTATTACTCTCAAACTCACTCTAGAGTACTACGGACTCTATTTAATGAGTAATTCCCACCAGAGCCAAGGTTCTCGCTTAACCTTCAGCTTTGATACCAAGTGCAATGACTCGATTTTTCGACGCCCGAAAAATCAAACCATTGGAGTTAAGAAGAAGGAGATAGAAGAAGAGAACACAAATAACACAGAATCTTACCATCACAGTAGAATAAAATATAATAGATAATAACAGATCTTTACAAAAAAGAAAATATATCAGTTTTATACATATATCATCAGAATACAACATCAGAGTTCAATACAATCAACAACACAACCCAGGACGGTTATAATATCTCGTCCTTCCAAAACTGAATACACAGCGGAATTTAACATCATATAAGTCGGATACGCCATCCAGCTCGTCTGCTGAGCTTCACAGCAGTTTATCCAAAATCTGTACCCTATAATACTCGGTCTGACCCGAGCATTATAATAAAATAACACCCGAGTCAGTCTGGAATACCAGCATGAGAAAACACACTCAATTGGGTTATTAAAGTTTTCAAAATCCTTTGAAAATCAGAAGCATCTCGTAAGACAACGCCACAAATAAACATGTCGGGTTTTTACCTTACGATAGCCAGAACATTTCTTATCAAAATCCTCTGATATTATAATAGTGTCTATATACAAATACTTTATTCAAATAGTTGAAATTGTTACACGATTAAATTCCAGCATACTAGCCACAAAGTGGGTTCTACAAACAAAAATCTTAAAGGCACATTGGGAGAATGGATTTCCAACTAATGTCTAGGCACTGGGGTACCACCTGTCACAGTACGTGGCCTAGATCACCATACCGAGGATCCCTCCCGATCCCCTGCAACACAAGGCCGGGACTACCCCTTACTGGATAATACTAGGTAAGATCACCCCAAGGTTGGGATCAGCAACCGCACCACACATCCGAAATAAAAGGGACATCTAGGTAGGGATGACCTTATCCTAATTGGCGCGACCCACATAGCCTTGTTGCATAAACCCTGATTTTCAGTCATTCCTGGTTGATGAGGCTCGAGGCTAAGCGTTACCTTTTTAGAGAACATCACTTAGAATGCTCATCGTCCTCCTAACGATGTTATGAAAGCATTCATCCATACAAGTCCATCCTGGGTTCGAACGGAACCGAAGGCACTACTCCTATTACATCCATTTTGGAATCACCCTCAGGATTAGTAGTGACAAGCCCTTGCACTTCATTTCCCCATCTTCGACTCCCAGCTCTTGTCTTCCTCACGAAAACGTTCAAATCAGATCGAAGTGGTTTATAGAAAATTAATCCCGATACCGGTCTCTTCAAAACGATGAGCGCATTTGGCCAATATTGATAGTCGGTTATTTAACTATCAAATAACATTCACAAACAACCATCAATCCATAATAATTTCCCCCAAATTATCCATTAACCACAAAAATATCTTCGCAGGATATTTTCCACTTTTCAACTCGTTGAAAACAGTTTCAAACCGTCTTTTTCTCACGAAAATAAATTCCCCAAATATTTTCTATTTCCACTGTAATCACCAAGTACAAATACTTTGAATTTTAAAATAATTTAAAACTCTTTATTGTAAAATATACTTTAAAATTTTGAATAAAAAAAGCTACGTTAAAACTTATTTCAAAAATATACTCTAAGTATATTTAAAATAAAATTACTTTATAAAATATAAAACAAAATTTTAAAATAAAAGTTAAGTCAAACTAAATTTAAAATAAGAGATTACGAAAATTCTATACAGGTTTTTAAATTAAAAATTTAACCAAACTATCTTTTAAAATAGAATTACTTTATAAAATATAAATATTAATAATTATCCTTTAATTAATTATTACCAAAATAAAATTTGAAAATATTTACTATAATTTAAAACATTTAAAAATAATAAATTTTCTAAAACATTTCCTTAAAACAATTTTTTTTAAAGCCTTTAGCTTATACATAAAAGTCTCCTAAAATATACACTTGGCTTTCCAAGGAAATATACTTTCCATATCCATACTTTTACAAATAAATCACTATTTATTTTTAAAACAAATTACTCATTCCTTTATAAATTCCTACCGTGAATTTATACTTCCAAATATCCACTGATATCCATTTCACTTTGTATACCCAGTTTATAAATTTCATAGTCTCATCTTCTTTTTAAAATTCCAATTTCAAACACTTAAATCAATTTTTTTCCAATTGATTCCCTAATTTCTTCATTTTGAAATAAATTCCTTTACTTACTCAATCTATTTCAAATCCCATTAACTTTAGATTATATTTCTTAATTATGATTTAAAATCTTTTTAACTGAAAAAACCAATTTCATATTTCCCAATTATATTTTTATCCTTTCAAAATTTAATCCTTAAAATTTGAAAAATAATTTCTTTATTCCTCTAAATAATATCATTAAGTCTAAAAATTTATTTATTCTTCTTTATTCCAATATACTTTCCCCTGCTCAGTATTTATTTATTTTAAACTTTAAAAATCGACTTTTTTTCTTCCAAACCATTTAATTATCCAAATTCCTTAAAATTATTTTATTTAAAATTACCCTTTATTTACTTTAAAATCCAACTTCATACATACATACATACATACATATACATACATATACATATACATATACATATATATATATATATATCAATTCTCTAAATTCCAATATATATATATATATATAACCAAACCAGAGTATTTAATAAAACGCAATTTCCGATATGATCACTATCATTCATTACAGATCATCACACAATCATGTTGCTGAATATATAAAATAAATTCAAACATTTTGAGGAATCCAGTTGGATCCCTCCAACCTGTTTTTCCTGCATCCATAGATGTTAACACAATATAAAATACCAATTCCACTTCAAGGTAGAATATCACGGTATATGGATTTAATATAATATCATCCGCCATTATGCGGCGCATAAGGTCTCATCCACTATATAACGCGGAAAATCAATCATTCCAAATACATATATAATACCAATTCCACTTCGAAGTGGAATATCGCAGTATATGGGTTTAATATAATATCATCCGATATTATGCAGCGCATAGGGTCTAATCCAATATAACTGATAATAATTTATCATCCAAGCACACAATCAACAATTTTAAATTTAACTATTTAAACTTAAATAAAACCCAGATGAGTGAGATTAACTCATCTTTGATTTTGTTTTTGCAATCCACAGCAAACCGGCTTGTTTTTTTCATGTTTTCTGACCTTGTAAAAATATTATAGGATTATTAATATTTGAAATAAGCAAATTATCAATTACCATTTAACAAAATTTGATTAACTGATTATTTTATTCAAACTAATTTTTCAATAATAAATAATATTATTTTTTATTATTTTTTTCTTTAAAAGCTCATATACTAAAATAATTTATAGATTCCAAAAATCTAATTTTATATAAATATCCAACACTTTAAAATTTCCTTTTTCCATATATATATATAAACACACACACACACATGTATATTTACTATTTATCCTATGCATGTTTAAATTAAATAGGTGTGTATATATAGGTATAAATCATTAAATTGAAAAATAAATATCCAAACAAAAATTTCCCATCTTTTCTGTTTAATTTTTTTTATTTATTCTTCTCTTTTTTTTACATATATACAAATAAAAGAAATGATAAAAAAATAAAAAAAAGAAGGCTGCCCTAGTCGCCGAACAACTAGTCGCCACCATGACATGAGCTTTCCTCTCGTTCGCCACCATAACCACGAGCATCGCGAACCCAAGCCCTAGTCGTCGACCAGCACTATGCCGAACAACTTCGTCTGCATGGCTTCGCATGCCTCTGTCTTGAACAGGTGCCAATCGATCGCGACTTCCCATCAGAAAATCGCAACTACCCTCCTCACCACCCAGTGTCAGACCGCAATGCTCCCCTTGCTCGAGTCAACAGTGCGCCTCCCTTGCAATCCTGATTGCCAGACTCTATGCGCGATAATCGAAGTCGCCCCCTATCTGGACCCAAATCGAACTCGATTTCCCTTTCTCAGAAGGGAGCGAACTGATTTGATTAATTTTCTTTTAGGAATGAATCGATTCGAATTGAATATTAAAGGAGCGGATTGCATCTGGATAAGTTTTTGAATGAATGAATTTCACTCGTTATATCAATTTTACTGGAAGTTCAGCTTGGCCATTAATTTGATTTTTTCAACGAAAACCGTTCGCTTTTTTTAGTTGAATTTAATTTTAATTCTTTTGCTTCCCATATAATTTTTATCAAGGAGACAGAAGAAAAACAACACGTTTCAAAATCAAGGGAACACGTGTTTTAAGGAGTGGAACGTGTCAATTCTGCCATTGCATCTGAAAATACAATTTAAATTCAAATCGTTATGGTAAAAGCAACTCAGAAACTCGATCTCCTATTGAGGCGTGCCAATTGGCATTTATAATGTTAAACCCTATTCCGAATGCACTGGAAAAGGTTTCGAATCCTAATTCGATCGTATGGAGAAGATAGCTTTTTGGACCATACTATTATATTAAAATTTCGATATAGATTTCAGCGTGTTTACTCACCGCACGGCCAAAAGATCACTCCAAACATTTTGAAAATTGAAATCCGATAATAATATGCTATTACGGATCCAATGGAACTGGTTTCGTCGAAATCTGGGACTGTGCCTTGGAAGGCTATTTTAGATTCAATTTAAACTATGTAATTTCAAAACTTAACCTAACACTTCCAAATTCAAGTTTAACATTTTTACTATCTTCGGTATAATCGATATAAATTTTACAAGCTTTAAAACTATTTTTAACAAGCTATAAATTTCAGATTCAACCATTACCCAACTTCCAATAATTAAATTCAATAATTTAATTGACAAATAAATAGTGATATTTGAAATTCAAGTTAAATTACCTTTCAAATATTTAAAATAAATTAAATATTTTGATTTCAAATATCCAGAAATTCCGGGTCGTCAAAAAATGGAGTATTTTGATTTGAAATATATACTATTTTGAAAAGTGATTTGGAATGGTATTTAAATTAAAATGAATGAGGTTTTGAAAGGATATGATTTTGATATTTTAAAATGGATTGGAAGTGATTTGATCTTTATTCTGATAATGATATTTGAATTTGAAATGATATTTGATTTTTGAAGTAAAAATACCATTTTAAATTTATATCCATGGGTTATAATAATGATTGGTTGTTAAAGAGACCGGGATCAGATATGGACATACTTTCTGTCGATATCGAAAAACATTTTAACAACTGTGTACGTGATGGAGATTCCAAAGTGAAGTATGATGGTGGCGACAATCCTATTACGGTATGAACGTGGACCCGACTCTCGTGAGTTGGCTTAAGGTGGCTAAAACAGGAGCGATTGACAGGCCAAGTGAGGTCATTCCTCCTTTCGGACACATTTCTTCGATACTATACTCTTTCTTATGATTGATTTGATGGCCATCCTCTGATTTTGATCGATAGTGTGTTACAAGGTGGGCGTAGTGGCTGCTACGTTACCACCAGCGCGGAACCGTAACTGTTATATCTACCCTGGCATTGCCTAGTTGTGCCGTGTCACCTACCATAGCGAGCTTTACTACGAGTTTTTTCCCCCGTAGCCCATGGAGTATTTAGGGTAGCCTCCCGATCTGGAGGTATGCTAATACTGGATGGACTACTGGACTATTATGTGTTGAGGGCTATATGGGTAACCATTTAATGCTATTTAAAAGTTAGTTTATTTTAATGTAGACATTATTATAATAGCACAATATTACTACATAGTAAATAGTTTAACGGATCCTTAGCGAATGGGCGGTCCCAAGCATCCTTTAAGTTACTTTTACTTTATTACAGTTCAATTGAGTTGGTTTATAAAATATAAGTATGTACATCCATACTTGAGTGTTTTATGTTTTGCTTTACGCTCGGGTTAGCCTAAGTATTCACAGCTTTGGATTTCTCTTTCTGGAGCTAGGAATCGCTGGAGATTCTGCTTATCTAGTTATTTGTCTATTTCAGTTTCAGTTGTTCTATTTGAGCTCTTGTATTAGTGGACTTCTATGTATTTGGGATTTCTATTGTGTTTGTTTTCAGACTGATATTATGTATTTTGTTTTGAGACTTTGTTATAGTAGCTTCATGAATTACTATGGTATTTATCTTCCACTATGAGTTATTCTGATATTTCTATGTCCGTGATTTTGTGATTTGATTTTATTTGCTCCAAATTTTATGACAATATGTTATTTTGAATTATTCAAGTCTGACATGTGTGGATTATTGTCGATTTGAATGGTTCAAAATAGTGGGTCGTTACAATTGGTATCAGAGCTTTGGTTTTAAGCAAACCTTAGCCTGCGGAGCAAAAAAAACTCATTAGAGGTAGGGTAGGAATACCCTAGAATGAGTGAGAGAACGTATTTTCAAAGTATAAACTGATTTTGAAATGATTTTTCAAAGGATTTTTCAAAGATTATTTTGATATAAAATTTTCTTGTTTTAAAGGAAACTTTTTCTAAACTTCCTTCTTTTCGTATCTACCTTGTTAGTGTTTTCTTTCTTTAGGATATCTTTCCAAGCAAATCTTTATCATCTTCTCTTTCTCAGAGGCAGCCTGTTGATCTTTCTGCCATCACCTTCTTCAAATGTGATCAGAAGGGACACTATGCCAATAGTTGTCCTACTTTAGCTGGTGCAGCTGTTCCTCCTCCTGCTCGATCGGGTAAGCCTTCCGGTATATTTTCTATCACCTATGCATCTTCTCCCGCTCCTACTCCTGGTGATGACCAAGGTACTCTTCAGGGAACCTTTTCTTTATTTCAACATCTTATTCATGTTTCATTTGATATTGGAGCTTCCCATAGTTTTATTTCTATTGATTTGTGTGATAATTTTGAGCATCTCCTTTCTCCTGAGTATGCTTTTGTACCTTTATGTGTTTCAAATCCAATTGGAGGCCCCGCCAACCTTAATATGATTTGTAAACAAGTGAAACTTCTCTTGTAACAACCCTAGATTTTTGCATATAATTTAAATTTGACTTCATTTTGTTTTGAAATTATTTTAAACTTGTTTTATTTCATACATTTCATTTTTAAATATAAATTTCGATTATTATATGGATTATAATTTCAAACTGGTATAAATTGAATATTTTCCTGAAAATTGGATTTGTGGTCAAAACTGGTCAAACTTTGACTTTTAAATTTTAAATTTAAATATTTGAATTCTCAAATTTTATCTTTTATTTTGAAAATAAATTTAATATCATGAATGCTGCTTTTCGTTTCGTTGAAATTTGATTTAAATTGTAAAAGTATACTGTTTTCAATATTGTGTATATTGAGTTATTTAACAATATTCTTTGTTTTAATGACATCTTTATTTGATATATCTTATTATAATTTGTGTATTTATGTTATATTACATATATTTTGACTTAAATATTCTTAAAGCGATAATAAAAAATTTCCAAAGCTTATTGAATTTAATTTCTATTTTAAAGCCTAGTCTCTATTTTCTTTGCTATTTTCTTCATTTAAATTTTATTTAATTAAAATTTATTTATTTATTTTGCAAAGGCATGTTTATTTTGTGTTCTTATCTTTATTTTTTAAATATTTTCCAAGTCCATATAATTTTTTCAAAATTTATTCTGTTTATTTTCAAATTTGCTTGACTAGTTTGCATTTTCTAAGCTATTTTCTTATTTTTACCTTATATAATTATTATTTATTTATTATATTTTATATTTTGTTGCATTTTAAAAATTTTTACTGAAATTATTATTATTCTCAGTAATTTAAACTTATATAAATAAATTAAAGGTAAATTGAAAAGGTTTTGACTTTTGATTTCCAATGGCTCTTTATCTTCCACCCTTTCACATTTAACATAACTTTTCATCAATTAGACTTCACTATCCACATCTTTCAGCCGCATACTCCATTTACAATTCATGTACATCCAATTCTCTTCTCTGAAACAAAAAAATATTCGGCCAGTGCACTTTGAGAAATTTTGGGTAAATTTTTTTCTTCTTTCCTTTGTTTACTTCTATTCTTCTTTGATTTAAATTTGCACTTGTTCTCTTCTCTCATAGGTTCGGCCACCTCCACCACCTGCCTTACCGCCTCAACCACCATCTGGGAATGCAATCATCCCCACCTCTTCTTTGGCCAAAACCCCAAAGACGAGCCCTTGTTGATAATCCTCCACAAAATTTCCAACCTAAACTCTATCAATACATGCATAGCCGACCTCTACCTTGCATCCACCACCTTCCACACCCCATGGCCACCACTAACACCACCTCCACCACCTCCAGCACCACCTGGACTCTTAGACACATCACCCTCCTTGGACCCTACATTGCAGACCGTGCCCAGACTAGCCTTGGCCGAGCCTTGTTTTGACTTGAATCCATGTTATATTGCCATGTAGTGTTAGCTTCATGCATACTTGTGTTAGCACCATTTTCCCTAGGCTAGGCCGACCCATATGAGTCCACTACCAAATCCAAACACAAGCTTTAGTCATGTATTTTAATCCATAGCCGAGCCTAGGATAGTTGAAGACAAGTGCAAATACTTTGGAGATGTTTTGTACATTCAATTCTCACATTGTTTATCGTATTTGAATTTGAAATCTTATGTATATTATATTGTTTTGTTTGACTTGTATTCAAGGGAATTGATACTTTGGCTCTTCCAGTTATCATTGTGTCATGTTATCGTGCTTGTTTAGATCTCATTCGTGCATTCGTTGTTGTGTCTCCAGCTCAAACCAGTGAGTTATTCTCACCAGACAATATGTACATATATAACTAGTAAATTGACCCATTTTGAATCTGTAAAATACATTATCATATTATATCTGCTATATTATGATCATATGATGTTCACCAATGCTTAAACACCTGTTATATCATATGTTACTGTTATATTATGATGTTCTGTTGTTTATATCAGTTTATCACACTTCAAGTTCCCTTTAGATTAGAATCACTATGGGTTGAAACGATACATACCCGAACGGACTTTAAAATAAGGGAAAATCGTTATGGGCTGAAATGATAGGCCTGAGCGATTTTCAATTTATTTCATTTATTTGGGATTGCGGGTTTGTAATGATAAAACCCGGGTTTTCTTTGTAAATTATGGGTTGAAATGATATATTACTTGTATCACTTTACCTAGGCAAGAAAATTATATACGGACCCGTAGTTAAAATATGTTATTCTAAAAATTTTAAAATATTTTGGAAATGTAATTATTATAATATTTTGATTTTAAATTAATTAAAAATATTTTTTGTAAAGTAATATTGATTTTATGGATAATTATAAGTTAAATAAATTATGGAAAATTTAGAAAATTCAAATGTAAGTTATTTTGGAAATGTTGATTCAATTATAATGGAAAATTAAATTAAATATGAAATTATGATAAATTTATGATAATTTTAATTTAAAAATGAATTTAAAGTGATTTTATAATATATTAATGATTTTTGAATAAAGTTAAAAGGTGGAATGAATGATTATCTAAGTTGAAATTTTGAAATATAACCAAAATGGCAATTTATGAATTTGGCTTAAAAGTGAATTTTAAGTTAAATAAATAAAATTGAAATTATGTTATATTTTGAAATTTTAATAGTGTTAGGCTGAAATTTAATTCAATGAATTTAAAATTTAATGTTGAAATTTAATAAGTGAATTATTATTAAATCTTGATTTTTGAATGGAAATTTAACTTAAATAAAATCATGAACTTAAGGAAAATTAAATGATGTTTATAAATGTGAAATGTATGATTACACAAGTTAAAAATGTTTTAAATAAAAATATAATTGGTTGTGAAATTATATTGAATATTTGAAGTTAATTAACTGCATTTTTGAAATGCTATTAATTGCAATGTAAATGATATTACAGCATTTGTAAATGCTGTAGTTGATGATAATGAACTAAAAAGCTAAATGGAATTAAAGGCTATTATAGGAATTTATGTAAGTGCTATAATTGTTGAATTTAACTAAGTTTATTTGAAATTTAAGTAAACCCTATTACAGCATTTTTAAAATGCTGTCTTTTGTTAAATTGAACTGTTTTGAATGTAACTTTCCGTAGCGTTTTCTAAATGCTGCGAAAAGTGAATTTTCACTGTTTTGATAAACTTAAGTGAATAAATAAACTTTGAAAGTAGAAAATTATGGAAATTTAATAATTTAATTATTAAATATAATAACTTCATTTTTAGTGATTTAAAATGATTTTTGAAATATAAACCGTTTTGAAATGTGGTTTTGAAAAGATATGATATTTTGATATATTAAAATGTGGTTTTGAAAAGATATGATATTTTGATATATTAAAAAGATTTGGAATGTGGTTTTGAAAAGATATGATATTTTGATATATTAAAATGATTTGAAATGTGGTTTTGAAAAGATATGATATTTTGATATATTAAAATGATTTGAAATGTGGTTTTGAAAAGATATGATATTTTGATTTGAAATAATTTGAAATTAAGTTTTGTAAAGATATGATATTTTGATATATTGAAATGATTGGAAATGAAGTTTTGTAAAGATATGATATTTTGATTTATTGAAATGATTGGAAATGAAGTTTTGTAAAGATATGATATTTTTATATATTAAAATGATTGGAAATGAAGTTTTGTAAATATATGATATTATGATATATTAAAATGATTGGAAATGAAGTTTTGTAAAGATATGATATTTTGGTATATTGAAATGATTTGACAAGAAGTTTTGGAAAGATATGATGTTTTGAAATGGTTTGGAATTAATTTAATCTTTATTTTGATAAAGATTTGGATTTGAAATGATATTCTATTTTAAAGTATAAATATTATTTTAAAAGTTATAAGTGCGGGTTATAATAACGATTGGTTGGCAAAGAGACCGGAATCAGATATTTGGCATACTCTCTGTCGATACCGAAAACCACTTTGACAACCGTGTACGCGGTGGAGATTCCAGAATGAAGTGGGATGGTGGCGACGTTCTTGAGGTATATTACGTGGACCTGACTCCCGTGAGTTGGCTTAAGGTGGCTAAAGAGCGATCTCGGGCCAAAAGGGGTAGCTCCTCTGGTCGGACACATTCCTTCAATACTATACTTTACTTGTGATTGATTAGATGGCCATCCTCCGATTTTGATATGGGAGTGTGCTCCGAGGTGGGCGTATGTGGCTGATGCGTTACCACCAGCCCATGTGCGTAATTGGTATATCTACCCTGGCATTGCCTTGTGTGCCGTGTCACCTATCATACCGAGCCTTTACTACAAGTTTATTTTTTTCCCGTAGCCCGTGTGGTATCCTTTGATAGTTTTCCGATCTGGGGATATCATGATATTGGATGGACTACTGGGACTATTATGTGTGAAGGGTGATATGGGTAGCCCGGAATGCTATTTAAAAGTAAGTTTATTTTGCTGTAGACATTATTATAATAGCGCAATATTACTATATAGTAAATAGTTTAACGGATCCTCAGAGGATGGGATGTCACACGCATCCTTTAAGTTACTGTTATCCCGCCTTTTGGCAAGGCCGAGATACCAAGGAACTGACTGGAAAATAAGGGTCACACGTCCGCAATTTTGAATGATTGTTGGTTTACTACAAAAATCGATGGATTTTTCCCAAGTCCGGATTGGGCTACAATTGATACGGCGTGTCAAGCAAAGCCGTGGAAACCAACGTTCCAAATTTCGAGGCAATCCGAGTTCGTATGCTCGAGTTATCACTAAAGGAAATTGGAGGAAATCCACGTTGTTCGAATCCATAAAGCAAGGCCTTGCTTCGAATCTGTCCTCCCAAAGCCTTGCTTCGAATCCATCCTCCCAGAGCCTTGCCTCGAATCCATCCTCCCAGAGCCTTGCCTCGAATCCATGAAAAGTTCCTTTGCTTCGACTTCATCGAGCAAGCCTTAGTTCGGATCCATCCATACCACCTAGCTTCGGATCCATCGGAATAGCTATGGTTCGAACCCATCCCCGTATGCCTTGCTTCGAATCCATCAAGGCGATCTCAAGGTCGAACCCATTAAAAACCTCTCCCTACTTCAAGTCCATTAAGAGGGAATCCTTCGAATCCATTCATCAGTGGAGTCTTCGTATCGATTGGCTATGGAATATCCTGATCGATACAAAGGAGACTTGTGTTCAATCGATTCGAAGAAGCATACCT
The DNA here is from genome assembly GCA_030765085.1 of Allium cepa. Classification (NCBI taxonomy): domain Eukaryota; kingdom Viridiplantae; phylum Streptophyta; class Magnoliopsida; order Asparagales; family Amaryllidaceae; genus Allium; species Allium cepa. Next base: position 176,541,899 of record CM060932.1, read on the forward strand.
TCGAATCCATTACTACGAATCCATCGAGTCATAGCAGCTAAAACCAAGGGTATGACCCAGAAAACTCGGAGAAAAAGGAGGAGTGACCCGAAGCATGCGCACCACGTCATCACCTTCACGTGCAGAAGCATGGATTCGACCCTATGGATTCGAACCATATCGATTCGAACGAATCCATAGGGCGAAACACACCATCTTGAATCGATCATAACTCGAGATCTACAAATCCAAATGCTATGAAATTATCACAGGAGCTTGCATATACATAGAAGAATGTCCACGCCAAGTTTCATCACGATTGGACACTTTTTTGATCGATTCAAACCAAGGGTCGAATCGATCCCAAAGTGGGCCCGGATCTCCAGAATTCGGCCATGTGGGCCCCCCCACATGTGCTAGAAGCGTTCTCCCCTGATTTTAGGCGAAATATCAGCCTCCTACACCTATAAATAGAGCCCCTGGCCATTCAGAAAAGGGATCGGAGAATTTTTAGAGGAAGAGAATGCCCGGACGCTGCCAGAATTGCTTCAGAGCACCACCACTGCCTTTGATTTCGAATTTTGGCTTACTACTTGCTGTACTTTGACATAAATAAGTTGTATTCTCCGAATATCAGGCAATAAAGTAACAAAACTTCATAGTAGACGTAGGCAATACGCCGAACCGCTCTAAATCGTTGTCTCTCGTGCAATTTACTTCCTGTTATTTGGAGTTTTTGTTAGGTAATCCACATTTTAATTTACTTTCTTCATTTATTATCTCTTCAAAAACTTCCGACGAGTGTTGTGCCCAATTTTGACACAAACACTTTGGTGCTTTCACTGAGAGCAACCCAGTTTTTCTCCTGCTCCTTGGATCTATCTTCGATACCGGATTGCATAAATCTAAGAGAGAGATCCAGACCTCATATTCAAATTCCTTCCGTTCTATTCAGATTTGTTCAAAGTCTAGGAAAGGATTCAACGCTTCAAAATGGTGAGTACAAGAACCACTTCTAACGTTGGTGATCAAGAAGGTCGGGATAGGAAAAATCCCACACAGCTACAGTCTACCAATCAAGATGCTGCTGGACATACGGATCAGTCAGGTCCGGTCACAAGACAAGAGTTCCAGGCGCTACTCCAGGAACTAACCCAAAGCCGACAACAGCTAAATGAGCAGTTGCGCGCTAACGCTAAGTTGACCAATCAACTAAATCGCCAAAAGCGAAGAAGATCCAGAAGGGACCAAGCTCCTCATTCTTCCACCGAAAGCTCTGCTTCATCTGACTACAATAACAGATCTACCCATCTCAGGCTAGACGGAAACCATGCGCAAGCTGCTGACTATCAACAGGCATAACCGTTGGGCAAGTAAGAGTTGGCCCATCTACCAGCTTCCATACTGGAACCTCCTCCCGAGGAGGCACTATTCCACAATACACTGCAGATGATCGTGCTGCCACAGCCGCTGCAGTTGACATAGGAGTTGATACCCGAGATCACTCCAATAAAAATTATCATCAGCAGGGACATGCTCCAGAGCCATATATCCCAGAAGACGTCGAGCCAAGGAGGCGAGATACGGATCATCGACAACGCCCGATCCCACCTCGCACTGTGGAACCCGACCACACTTTGGCTCACCACACACAGAATGTTCCGATGCCAGACCTCTCAGCCATGGTATGACAAATGATTCGCGAGAGTCAAGGCCTAACAAATGACGATTGGGGAATCTCCCGAAGTCATACCCCGTTCACTGATGACATATTGTATGCTGAACCTCCTCGGCGATTCAGAATGCCAATCCTGCCCATGTATGAAGGGAATTCCGACCCAAATCAACATATTTTGAAATATGAATGGTCGATGACAGCTGCGAGAGATGATGACGCAGTAAAATGCCGTAGTTTTCCCATTTCCTTAGGGGGAATTGCGACGATGTGGTTTACACGATTACCGCCACGATCTATCTCTTCGTTTGATCAGTTAGCTACCAAATTTGTTGAGCAGTTTCGCATGCATATTGCCAGACCTAAAGATGTTAATACCTTATCAATTGTCACTCAAGCTCCCGGAGAGACAGACGATATTTGGAGAGATTCAATGCTGCATGCGTAGAGATCACCAACCCCAATGATAATTCTATTTTAATGGCTTTGACTAAAGGAATCGACCCTGATTCCGAATTTGGAAATTGGTTAGCTGGAAAGCCTCTTGCATCGTTGGACCGTTTCTATTCCAAAGCCGCTCAATTCTTGAGGAGAGAGGATGCGAAACAGTCTACGAAGCAGGACGATGCAAGGCCCAGCAGTGAAGGCATTCAGAGTAATGTTGCGGTTAAACAGTCTGGCGAAAGTTCAGGAAAGGTCCAGTTGAATATTCAAAATAAGCAGACTCAACAACCGAGGAACGGTGATAACCGGAGCAAGAAGCAATACCAGAATCGTGGTCCGAGGCGTAGAATCGCAATGTTTGATAGTTATACACCACTTAACACGTCACTGGAAAATGTATACCTAAAGACTTGTAATACTATGCAATACAAAAAGCCTGCTCCAAAGCCATCGTCAGAGGAGCAGATTCAAACAGGAAAATTTTGTAGATTTCATGAAAGTTATGGACATAACACCAATGAGTGTAGGCATTTGAAAGACCTCATTGAAAAATTGATCTGAGAAAGAAAGTTGGATCAGTTTGTTCGGGCACCGCAGTCCGGTGAGGCGGGCCCATCCCATCAAAATCGAATGCAGAATCAGGAAAGACAAGGTGAACCCGCTCGTACGGGCGGGAGGTTGGCTATCAATACAATAAGTGGTGGTCCCCATCCAGCAGACAGAAGCTGGAGAGAAATGGAGTCATATGCTATCTCGATCAGGCATATGGACTTTGAATGCTATAGTAACTCTGAAGATGGAACACCGGCTAAACAACAAAAGACGATGGCTGACGAAATCGTATTTAGAAATCGAGATGCCGATAAAGTCGAAGCCCCCACAATTGACCCGCTGGTCATATCCGCTCAAGTTGGTCCTTCTTGGATGAAGAGGATCTTGGTAGACAGTGGAAGTTCCGTGAACATACTGTTTAAAAGAGCATACAATTTAACGAAGATGGAAGCTAAGGACTTAAAACCTTGTCAATCACGAGTCCACGGCTTCAACGGAAGTGCGACAATACCAACCGGAATGGTTGAATTGCCGGTGGAGTTGGGAGTGGGAGAATGCCGAAGAGTTCGGATGTTGCAATTTGTTGTCTTGGATATTCCTTCTCCGTACAATGCCTTTTTAGGCCGACCGGCCCTTGCTGAATTTAGGGCTGCTATTGCCCCATGGTGTTTAACTCTGAAGTTCCCTACTGACCACGGGATAGGAGTTGTACAAGGAGATCAGGCTGCTGGAAGAGCCTGTTATGTTGCTGAGCTGCGGGAGGCACAACGAAAAGAAAAAGGAAAGGGCGTAGAGGAATCTCTCTGCGTCCGTTTCACTGACGATTGACAATTAGCGCCTGGGCCTCGGCCTGGGCACCACAACCAATTCCAAAGGGATCTTGACCCAAGGGACAATGATAATAAAGAAGAATCTATGGAAAGTCAAGCTTCTCCGCCTGAGCTAACCATCGATGTCCCGATTGACGATGATAACAATGACTCGAGAATGTTGAAGATTGGGTCTCAGCTGAACCAAGAGACACAACAGGAATTGGTTGATTTTCTCCGGGCGAATCTCAACGTATTCGCCTGGACGCACTCTGATATGTGTGGAATCTCGCCGGACATCGCGAGCCACACTTTAAATATTGACCCGTGGTATATCCCTGTCAAACAGAAAAGACGTGGTATGGATCCAGAGAGATCTGCTGCCCTTAAGGAGGAGGTCGACAAATTGAAGACGAATGGGTTCATTAGAGACGCTTTATACCCAGAATGGGTGTCCAATCCCGTACTTGTCCGGCAAACGGGAAATGGAGAACGTGTATCGATTACTCTTACCTGAATAAAGCCTGCCCGATAGACAGCTTTCCACTTCCACGAATCGATCAATTGGTAGATTCAACCGCCGGACATGAATTATTATCCTTCATGGATGCTTACTCAGGTTACAATCAGATACCCATGCATTTACCCGACCAAGAGCACACAAGCTTCGTAACTGACTTGGGATTATACTGCTACAAGGTCATACATTTTGGATTAAAGAATGCTGGCTCAACTTATCAACGCTTAGTCAACTGAATGTTTGCCGATCAGATTGGGAAGACTATGGAGGTTTATGTAGATGACATGTTGGTGAAATCACGATACTCCGATGATCATGTCAAAGACTTGGAGTCAATGTTCAATATCCTCCGGAAATACGGGATGAAGCTTAATCCACCAAAGTGTCATTTCGGAGTCGCATCCGGAAAATTCCTTGGGTTCATTGTCAATGCCCGAGGAATAGAGGCCAACCCCGAGAAGATCTGGGCTATCAGAAATCTTCAGACTCCGAGAACCATAAAGCAAGTTCAGAGTCTAAATGGGAAAGTTGCAGCACTGAGCAGGTTTATCTCAAAGTCGACCGACAAATGCATTCCCTTCTTCGATTTGATTCGAAAAGGGAAACGAAACTTCGAATGGACTGCAGAATGTGAGGGTGCATTTCAATCGCTAGTCCAACATCTTTCCGTACCACCAATCCTTTCAAAGCCTATAGATCATGAACAGTTATATCTCTACCTGGAGGTATCTGAAAATGCAATCAGTGCTGCATTAATTTGGGAGGAAGACTGAGTGTAAAAACCGGTCTACTACGTTAGTAAACGATTGACCGGAGCCGAGAGAAATTATCCAAAGCTTGAAAAGCTGGCATATTGCCTAGTCATTGCCTCGAGGAAGCTCCGTCCATATTTTCAGGCTCATCCTATTACCGTGTACACCGATCAGCGTTACGACAGGTCCTCACGCGGCCTGAGACGTCTGGTAGGTTACTAAAATGGAACATCGAACTGAGTCAATTCGACATCACTTATACTCCGAGAAGGGCCATTCACGGCCAAGTCCTAGCAGATTTTATAGCCGAATTCACTGTTCCTGAAGACTTTCCCGAGACCATCGAATCTCCCGAATACATCTGGAAGCTGTACACTGATGGTGCGTCAAACGATCGGTGCTCAGGAGCTGGGGTAGTGCTTGAAACCCCTGAGGGACGATCCATATGTTATGCTTTAAAGTTCGAGTTTCGCGCAACCAACAATGAAGCCGAATACGAAGCTTTACTTACCGGACTAAAGCTTGCCTGTGATCTGAAAATCATCACTGTAGAGATCTACTGTGATTCCCAGTTGATTGTATGTCAAGTTCGAGGAGAATATCAGGCCAAAGACCGAAGATTGGCCGCTTATCTAACTCGAGTTCTGGAGATGCTTGATCGGTTCGATTACTATGCCATTTTCTACATACCCCGAGAGCACAATCAGAAAGCTGACTCGTTGGCAAAATTAGCAAGTACGGGTGATGCTCAATAGATGGGGGTCGTTCCGGTTGAAACCCTATCCTCCCCGAGCATTGATCGAAGGGAGACCGATTTCACATTAAAAGCTACCTCCAATAGGGAGTCGTGGATGACTCCTTATCGAGATTATATCGAACGTGGTAGATTGCCCGAGCATCGAAGCGAGAAAAGACAAGTTCTACGAAAGGCCTCGCGATTTGTTATTCAAAACGGAGTCATGTACCGGAGAGGATACTCTGTTCCTCTCCTCCGGTGTATCGCGCACAATGAAGTCAAACGAGTGTTACACGATGTACACGAAGGAGAATGTGGCGATCACACTGGGGGGCAATCACTTGCAAAGAAAATACTCCGATATGGGTATTATTGGCCTACTGTTAATCGCGATGCTGCAGACTATGCTAGAAAATGTGACAAATGCCAGAAACACGCTCGAATTCCTAGAGCCCCGCCTACCGAGATAACCCAAATGGTCAGTCCTTGGCCATTTGCGGTATGGGGAATAGATATCATCGGCACATTGCCTCTGGCCAAAGGTGGCGCGAAGTACGCCATCGTCGTAGTTGATTATTTCACCAAATGGGCTGAAGCTGAACCTCTTGCAACAATTACGACAAAGAAAGTAATCAACTTTGTAGTATGTAACATCATCTGCCGGTTTGGTCTCCCACATACTATCATCACCGATAACGAAGCCCAATTCGACAGTGCTGAATTCAAGAATTTCTGTCAATGATTCCACATCCATAAGAAATTCTCTACAGTAGCGCACCCTCAAGAAAATGGTCAAGTTGAAGCTGTTAACAAAGTTATCAAATCCATTTTAAAGAAGCGACTGGAAAAAGCGGGGGGCAAATGGGTCGACGAACTCCCTATGGCGTTATGGGCCTATCAGACGACTCATAAAACTGCAACCAATCATACCCCGTTTTCTCTATCCTACGGCTCTGAAGCCGTTATTCCAGTCGAAATGGAAGTGTACTCTCATCGTGTAACATATTATGATCCGAAAACAAATGCCATACTACTTGCTGAATCTTTGGATTTACTCGATGAGAAGCGCGAAGAGGCTGACTTGAGGGCAGCCGCATATCGAAGTCAAGTCGCCCGACTGTACAATGCCAAGGTCCGCCCGCGAACCTTCGAACTCGGCAATCTCGTACTCAAAAGAATCTATCCGGTTCCTTCGCACATGAAGCCAAATTGGGAAGGGCCGTATGTGATTTCACAAAAGCTCGAAGATGGCACGTTCAAATTATCGACCGTTGACGGTCTTACTTTGCCGAGAGCTTGGAATAGCGAAAGTCTTCGTCGCTACAACATATAAAAGACTTTACTTATTTATTTTTTTGTCAATTTATCCCTTTGCATTTTATTCTAGCATTTCGAAATTTAAATTTGTAACATGGCAACTGACTTTGCCATATTTTCTCATTTCAGCAATAAAATGCCATCTCTTCGAGCCAGAGCTGTGATTTACTGAATATGACGTACAATATCACGATGCACGGAGAGCTAAGTTCCATCATGCGGTGGGATTTATTTAAATAGGGAGTGACTGTGATACGACCGGTCACTCGCTAAGTGAAACCCGAGCTCGGGGGCAGAACACTACATCAACATTCAAAGGGATTGATACACGACAATCCCTCCTCCAACTCCAAATTCCCAGAGTGCAAATTGGAGTATAAACTTGAACTCTCGGTTCCCGGAGCGCGAATCGGAGTATAAAACCATCGCTCCCACAGTGTGAGCCAACTCCAAATTCCCAGACTGCGAATTGGAGTATAAACTTCAACTCTCGGTTCCCGGAGCGTGAACCGGAGTATAAATCCATCGCTCCCAGAGTGTGAGCTAACTCCAAATTCCCAGAGTGCGAATTAGAGTATAAACTTCAACTCTCGGTTCCCGAAGCGCGAACCGGAGTATAAATCCATCGCTCCCAGAGTGTGAGCTAACTCCAAATTCCCAGAGTGCGAATTAGAGTATAAACTTCAACTTTTGGTTCCCGGAGTGCGAGCCAGAATATAAAACTCTATCTCCAAATTCCCAGAGTGTGAATTGGAGCATAAACACCAACTCTTGGTTCCCAGAGCGCGAACTGGAGTATAAATCACTAACTCCAAATTCCCGGATTGTGAATTGGAGTATAAACATCAGTTACAGGTTCCCGGAGAGCGAACTAAGTCATAAACATTGATAATTAATAAGTTCCCAGAGTATGGGCCGAACTGTTAATTGCAAATTGTGTTAAGTCCCCGGAGTGTGGACATGTATTCAAGGCTTATGACATATGTGAGCACGAGCTAATCAACGCAATACTTAAGCACAAGAGAAAAGAGTTGTTTTCATTTTAACAACAAACAAAAAAGGAGTTTGATTACATAACAAAACAAAAAATAGTCCATAGAGTGGGTGCCGAATCCACACTTATACACTGCTCAAAAAAGGAGAAGTAAAAAAAAATTGCCATTTCACAACTACATGATAAAACGAGAAGTTCACTCCTTCTTCTTCCAGGGTTTCTTCTTCGGAGTAGAGCTGCTAGACCCACTACCCGGCTTCCTGCGAGACTTTTTGTCCTTCTTTGGAACATCCTCAGGATCTGGCATAATATCAACATCTTCCTCAGAGCTGGAAGGGATGGAGATCCTCTTGTGAGGATGAACTGAAGGCGTGGGAGCCGTAGCGGGTGGTGGAGCTTCGGCACTAGAAGTCATAACTGTGCCGACAGGAGAAATAACCACTAAAGGAGTTAAACTTGGTGGAGCAACATCACTTCCGAAACCACCAACCGTCGTCACCGCAGCCATTTCAGCGCTTATTTCGGCCAGGATTTCTTCTTCCCGGGAAGATCGAGCAGCGCTCGACACACTGATAGTCGGTATAAACGAGCTAAAAGTTGGAGCGACTCCACCCATTGCAAAAGAAGGATCGGTAAATGTTTCACAGGGCTGCTTGAGAAGTTCCTCAATCATCTAAGCATCAAGCGACATTGAACTCCCCTCTCCAGTCTCGCCGGTTACGGCGGTAGTCGTAATAGCCTCAGTAACAACAGCTCCTTGCATTGACTGCGAAATTTGTGGTACTGGAAGTGCTGGCACATCACTTTCAGTCACTGATCGAAAAGAAATGAGAATAATTAGTCAAACGATCTGTTCCAAGTTCATCATTCTAAAACACTTAAGGAATATTTGAAATACCTTCTTTGCCTCGGCTCGGTGATGAGACGAGTTCGGAAACAGCAGTTGTACCGAGAGACAGTTCTGGTTGATCCGGGTTATAAGCAGGAACAACATGTGGACCAACTGTAGCAGTAACTCCAGACGAGGTCGGGACAGCAACTGAAACATCCTCGCTACAATGTGCAGCTCCAGAACTCTCGCCAGTCTCCACATGGTGAAAACCGAGTCTCTCTCTCAGCATAAATCATCGCTCCGTGGAGAAGTTTCCTTTCCTCCTCGCTCAACAAGCGAGACTCGAGTTCAAATTCATCCACGGCACCTTCGGGGAGAGATGCTTTCTTGTTCGCCACCAATTTTCTCCAAGCATTGAGTAGAAGCATAGAATAATCTCCGAGCCACGAGAGATTCCTGTGCTCAAGCACATTAGCGTTGTAAGTGTCAAGGAGCTCATCAAACTCGGCTTCTACCCTGAACAGCTCTGCCTGGACTCTCCCTTCCACTTCTGCCTCCACCGCTTCAACTTTAGCAACCGCCGCATCTCGCTCAGCTCGGAGAGACACGGCTTACTCACACGCTTCTTGTGCGGCCATATTAGCAACATCTTTTTCCTTGTTTAAGTCGGCAAACTTAGCCATTAATTCCTCAAGTTCTTTGACCACCGCATCCCGCTCGGCCTCAACATTTTTGTACCGATGGCCTAAGTCTTCAACTAAAGTGCAATGCGCCTGTTGCATCTTCGCCATCTCAACTAATGTCTCATCGACCTTTTTCAGCGACTCAACTTCGGCCTTACGAAAGGATTCCGTTTCAGACTGAAGTATATCAACAATGCGGTTCTTCTGAGCCAAGTTGGCTTCCAGTTTTTCAATAATTTTGGCTCGATCGAAGGCTACTTTCGAAGCTTTAACAGCCTCCTTGTACCATTCTTTATACTGACCATAAAAATCGCGGGTATAGCTAAGGGCGGTGTTCACAGCCTCTTCGGGAATTCTTTTGAGATTGGGAGGAAAGATATAAGCGTTGAAGTATATCTCTGGAAAATCTTTCTTCAGTTGAGCAATTCTTATAGCCCCTTCACCAGATGGTTCGAGAGGGGCCTCCTCCACAGTTATGGTAGTAGCCGTATCAGTCCTAGAACAGTGTGGACCAGGTTTTGAGACCTGTAAAGGTGGCTGTTGTCGCAAAGGTTCAAGTGCAGGTGCCTGGCTTCTGGGTGGCGAAGGAGAACGAGAGGGTGAACGGTACCTTCGGTCCCTATCAGAACGCTCCTGGCTAGAATAATGTCGGGAATGGTCCCTCTCTTGATGCTCTTGTTCATAATGCCTCCGTTCGCGATCACGATCAGAATCCCTACGGCGAGATTCATAATAAGATGAAGAATGATGCACTCGCCGAAGTCTATCAAGTGTAGAAAGACGATCCGACATAGCACCTGTAAAGAAGAAACAATTCAATTAAGTACCAAGGAAAAGCACTGCAATGCATGTGGAAGTCGTGAAGTGTTGTGAAAGTGTATAAATGCGCAAACCCCCCGACCAACCAGAAGCGTCGATTACACTAACGGGTAAAGATTCGTTTATATCAAGCGCTCCCCGGAGCTCTTCCATCCCGGACCCGTGGTGGAGAGATACGTAGTCCAGAATGGGAATATCGTCCAGCCCTTTGAAAAAGTCTCCGGACTGGCGAGGAGCGGCGCCGGAGACGGTAACCCCAGGTTTGGAACGGGTTACGACTACAGACTTCCATCTCTTAAACTTAGGTACAACAGCATTGCCTTTCTGACCCTCTTCTATTCAGGAAAGGTCGGCTGCTATCTCAGTGTCCGTGGGCGTTCTTTCATCATCGCTTGCTTCTCTTATCACAATGCCAGGTTTTCTTTTTACAACTTTCTTCTTCCTCGAGGCCGATTTTGCCAATCCTTCAATTACAATACTCTGGCTCATCTCAATCAAACCCAGTGTCCTTAAGTTATCGTCGGTCAACAACAAGTCGATGTGCCTTGAATCGCTTGGGACCATTTGCAAGCTTTGAACGATGTCTCTATAATGCCCACCGGTAGGTCTCGAAATGATGGCTATAAGAATAACAGAGTATTAGTGCAAGTATTAAGAGTGGCCATTCAAGGATGATTTATGATACTTACGTCTGGATAACCATCTCCTGGCAAACCCTGGGGGGCATCGAACAAAAAACCACTCATTCTTGAAATAGCTAAGCCTGGTCTAGGCTCCTGTCACAATCTGGAATTTTCTAACTGCTTCCAAAAAAGTGAAAGACGGGCTATCACCCCTACTCTTGAAATTGAATATGTGCCTGATCTCATTTGGCCTTGACGGGCGAAAAAGGCAGTCCATAAATATGACAAAGACACTATTCAGCAATGCATGCCCGTTGGGATGGAATTGTGAAGGAGCAATTCCTAAGTACGACAGCATCTCTCTGATGTATTGGCTAAAAGGAGGGAGAGATCCAGCCGCGCAGGCATGGCGGTAAAAGGCAGTATATCCTTCAGGTGGGTTATGTGGTCTGTCATTGGCATTAGGTAATAAAACATCGTCCAGGGATATGTTATGTTTCGAACATATCCGGCCCAACAAAGACTCCGAGATACTGGATTGAACAGAATCGACAGGATCTTCGATAAATATGGCCTCCGGCAACTCATCCGGAGCTGGATCTATAACTTCAGGAGGGATTTCCGGAATCTCAAGCGCCGGAGAGGTGAGCTTTGTACTTCTTGTTATTGAGAACTCGAAGATTCCACAATTAACTAACTCACCAGAAAGCGGCGTTAAATACATAAAAAGCACATGCATTCCCCCAGTGTAAAGTGTATGAATATGTCATGCAGTGCAAGTGCTATGCATAACTTAGGCAGATTTCACAAGTTGAAACAAGATGTCCGAACGACGAAACTTTGGAATTTTAGAATGAAAATGACCGTCATCGCTGACCGTCACTTCCATGCCATCCAGATGCTACTGACCAATTCAAGTATAAATTCATTATATTTTGGTTAAGTCATGGTGCCATCGACGAGCTCCAAAAGAGAGGTCAAGTCAAATTCGATTATGCAAGGCCGAAGCTCGCCGAAGTCAAGTATGCTAAAGTTCAGTGAGTTCGTTAAAAGTTCAACCTGAAATTGGTCGTAGTTCTGATGTTGGAGCAAATCAGAAGAGTGGGAGTCCCAGAAGCAAGGACGTTCGAATCGATCGACTCGAATCGATATGAACTGAGCCGATGAACTTCGAATCGATACGAGTCGAATCGATGAACTTCGAATTGGTACGCCCCGACTCCGTGTAGTTCGACTCGATGAGACCTTGGGACAGAGAAGCAATTAGAATCCATGAGCTCTGCATAACTTCGAATCGATCAATATTGAACACCTTCGAATCCATCAGAATATCGTTACTTCGAATTGATCGGCACGAGGCCCTTCTTCTTTCACAACCATCGATTCGAAGCCTTGCACTCAAGATCGATTCGAACTTTTCATTCCTGGATCGATGCGAAGCAATGAAGGAAGATAGCGTTCATCAATATCTGCGCTCCTCCAAGACAACATTCTACGACCGATACGAATTGAATGGTTTCGTTCCTCAGATCCATCGAGTCGACCCATTCCAGATCTCACAACCCTTCATGATTTTCGGGAGAAAGGATTGAATCGATGCTGGAAACTCCAGTTTTATCATTCCCTACGCCCGAATCGATCCCTTGATTACCTGGATGGATTCGATTAACAGACGAAGACTTGGTGGAATTTTATCGTTTCGTGCAAAGACACGGTTGTTTCTAGCTCTGGAGGATCGATTCGAAGAAGCGGCGATGGTAATAGTAAAAAGTAAAAAGTGAAAGTGAGGCTTACCTCGCGTATTTATATGAGTTCGAGGAAACGCTTGTGGCTCTTCGTCTCCCGGTCATATTGCTTTCTACCACCGGTCACTCGCCATGCTCCATCGATTCGAACGACCGCTCAATAACCCACTACGTTCGAATCCATCCCAGTGTAGAGCCGTTGCTTCGAATCCATCACACGGCTGAGTCCATACTTCACTTCGAATCCATTGCCTTCCTATCCTTTACACGATCGAATCCACAACAGCTTTATCGATGCGAGGCATCATCGATTCGAGGAAGCATTAAGCAAAGGCTGGATTAAAAACCATCGACTCGAAGACAATCGATTCGAACACACGTGACTTCGAATCCATCAAAGGGCGTCAACGAGAGCAAATGAATCACTACGATTTGAAAAATTACTTGTCTACCTTTTATATTGATTCAGGAGAGGATCGATAGAAGAGGACGATTATAGACAATCATAAAAACAGTGTCTTAACTCGAATCTCAAGATCGGTTCAGGAGAGGACCGATGCAGAATTCAATAACAAACCGAACTGACAACGACTTGCAATCACGCAACGTTAACCAAAGTCAAGGTGGTACATATATGCACATATGTCTGAATAGTACTTGATCTGTATTATTCACAGGGATCAAATGTCCATTCCGTCATGATGTAGACGACGAACGGCCGATCTCGATCATACGACGATTGGCTACAGCAATAAAGAATACAACTCTCAGCAAAGCATGTTCTAATTGTTCAACGATATACTGCAGCTTTTCAAAGCACGTAATGTTTACACAAGACGTACTGTGGGGGGAAAATGTTATCCCGCTTTTTGGCAAGGCCGAGATACCAAGAAACTGACTGGAAAATAAGGGTCACACGTCCTCAATTTTGAATGATTGTTGGTTTACTACAAAAATCGATGGATTTTGCCCAAGTCCGGATTGGGCTACAATTGATACGGCGTGTCAAGCAAAGCCGTGGAAACCAACGTTCCAAATTTCGAGGCAATCCGAGTTCGTATGCTCGAGTTATCACTAAAGGAAATTGGAGGAAATCCACGTTGTTCGAATCCATAAAGCAAGGCCTTGCTTCGAATCCGTCCTCCCAGAGCCTTGCTTAGAATCCATCCTCCCAGAGCCTTGCCTCGAATCCATCCTCCCAGAGCCTTGCCTCGAATCCATGAAAAGTTCCTTTGCTTCGACTCCATCGAGCAAGCCTTAGTTCAGATCCATCCAGACCACCTAGCTTCGAATCCATCGGAATAGCTATGGTTCGAACCCATCCCCGTATGCCTTGCTTCGAATCCAACAAGGCGATCTCAAGGTCGAACCCACTAAAAACCTCTCCCTACTTCGAGTCCATCAAGAGAGAATCCTTCGAATCCATTCATCAGTGGAGTCTTCGTATCGATTGGCTATGGAATATCCTGATCGATACAAAGGGGACTTGTGTTCAATCGATTCGAAGGAGCATACCTTCGAATCCATTACTACGAATCCATCGAGTCATAGCAGCTAAAACCAAGGGTATGACCCAGAAAACTCAGAGAAAAAGGAGGAGTGACCCGAAGCATGCGCACTACGTCATCACCTTCACGTGCAGAAGCATGGATTCAACCCTATGGATTCGAACCATATCGATTCGAACGAATCCATAGGGCGAAACACACCATCTTGAATCGATCATAACTCGAGATCTACAAATCCAAATGCTTAAAATTTTCACAGGAGCTTGCATATACATAGAAGAATATCCACGCCAAGTTTCATCACGATTGGACACTTTTTTGATCGATTCGAACCAAGGGTCGAATCGATCCCAAAGTGGGCCCGGATCTCTAGAATTCGGCCATGTGGGCCCCCCCACACGTGCTAGAAGCGTTCTCCTCTGATTTTAGGCGAAATATCAGCCTCCTACACCTATAAATAGAGCCCCTGGCCATTCAGAAAAGGGATCGGAGAATTTTTAGAGGAAGAGAACGCCCGGACGCTGCCAGAATTGCTTCAGAGCACCACCACTGCCTTTGATTTCGAATTTGGGCTTACTACTTGCTGTACTTTGACATAAAAAAGTTGTATTCTCCGAATATCAAGCAATAAAGTAACAAAACTTCATAGTGGACGTAGGCAATACGCCGAACCACTCTAAATCGTTGTCTCTCTTTCAATTTACTTCCTGTTATTTGGAGTTTTTGTTAGATAATCTACATTTTAATTTACTTTCTTCGTTTATTATCTCTTCAAAAACTTCCGACGAGTGTTGTGCCCAATTTTGACACAAACAGTTACTTGTACCTTATTACAGTTCACTTGAGTTGGTTTGCATTATATAAGTATATATTGTCCCAACTCGAGTGTTTGTATTTTTATTTACGCTCGGGTCAGCCTGAGTATTCACAGATTTGGATTTCCACTTCTTAGAGATTGGAATCGCTGGAGATTATCTGCTTGTCTTGTTTCTCTATTTCACTCCCAGTTATCCTGTTGATTCCAGTATTGTATTCAGCTTGTACTTGGTTATCATACTTAGACTACTGTTGTACTTTATTTCTTTTGTTGTATCTTATGTAACTCTGATATATGTTTACATAGTAGCTTCATGAACTACTATTTCTTTTACTTCTGCTGCACTATTATTACTCTGTGTCTGTGATCTGTGACTTTTATTTACTGTATATTCTGAGATTGCCAAATTTTACTTACAACGCGGTATTTTGAGAAATTCAAGTCCGATATGTGCAGATGCAAATGGTTGAAAATACCTGGTTGTTACATTTAGTATCAGAGTGAGGCTTTGAGGCAAAACTTAGAATGTATGGTAAATGTAGTTATAGAATCACTTTCGTCCAAACTTGAATCTCTTCCTCTTTGGTTCAAATTCCATTTGAATTTTGGAACGTTCACTGCGGTTCCAAAATTCATTCGTGTCCCTCACTATTCATCTCCTTTTGATTCTAGAGTATCCCATAACTCCACTACGAATGAGCTTTATAGTGAATTGGCAGTCCCGCCAATCTCAAAAATTCATTTATAAAGGAAAACTCCTTTACAATTAGCATCGATTCACTATGAGATTTATATCTATCCTTGGTTTAGATGCTAATATCATTTGTTATTCCAAACTCTATCTATTGAGATCGAATGTTGATTTACCCTAGAAAATCCACATCGATCTTATTCTTTAAGTCACGGTTGACTCGGTTAAGGTTACCCGCGATTTATTTAAGCTTATTCACCTCCCTATTTGTTATTCAATTATCTTGTCTTTTGTTTCCAATCTATCTTCCAAACATTTTGAATTGTACTTGTAAATAAATATTATTGTTTTGTTTATATTGTGTTGTTTGAGTTGTTGATGTTGATTTGGATTTCCGATTGATTCGTCTGATCAACGCTATCGATAGGATTTCTAAAACACTTTGACAGAACAAACTGACACAATATTATTTTAAAATTTGGTTAATGAAATAAATTTTGTTGTAAGTAAATTTATGGAACTTAATAAATTGATTTAAATTAATCATTTGAAAAGATAATACTTGATTTATCATTTATTATTCTATAAATTGAATTTATAAATAGCGGTTTATAAATTGATTTGGGAATTGAAATGGGTTTAAAACAAGAAATTTGAGGATTTAATTTCCAATGGTTTCAAACCTTGTGTTTAATGTTTTAAAAGGGGTATATTATTTAAAGTATTTTCTAATAGAAATTTGTTTCCAAGAAATTTTTAATTTTAAAATTAGTGCTCTTCTCTTTGTCGCTGGAAAATAACTTCGGTGATGACCGCGGCATCATCGACGTTCATCTTCGAGTTTTGAAATGAAGAGACCGTTCTGTAGTCTTGCTACAGCTTTGTTTTGGGAAATTTAATTAATTTGAATTTCTAAAATAAGATTGGATTTATAATATATATAGATATATTATTTAAATTTAATTTGACATACTATGTATATATATTTATTTATCTCTAAATGGTTTGAAGGAATCGGAAATTTTATTCTTAAACTTTATCTTAAAGAATCATTTCAATTATAAAAAGAAAATAAAAATTTTAGATAAATGATTCAAACTTGAGATGAGGGAATTAGAAAGTTTTAGTTGTATAATATTCAATTGAATTTAAATATAACTTACCCAAATTATACAGGAGTTAATAATGTAATTGGATAATATACAATATAAAAAGATTTTTAAATAAAATTTGAATGGGCAAAATAAATGTTATACACTTAAATTTTAGTTATAAAATGATTAACAGAGTAAATAGAATAAAAGGTTAATTGAATAATTTACAATATAAAATGATGTTAATGGAACTAACAATAAATTAAAGCAGTTATAAAAAAGGGTAAGTATAATGGGCATTAATGATAAAATATATTGAGAGGAATAAATTTAACTTTAAGTAGGAATAAGGAAGAATTAAATTTAAGTACTTTATGAGTATAATGAATGATTATTTTTCAAATCCATGATCTTAGAAAATTTTAATTTAAGATGATTAGTAGATAAGATAATAAAATTTGAGATAGTTAAGATATATTTAACTTGTGTAAAAATTAATTATCTATTTAAGCTGAAATTTCCATGGTTTCTAACCTATTATCTTATTTTGTTTTCAAACAATCATTTGGTTGTCCTTATTTTCCTTATCTTGCTTCAGGTTGGTGTAGGCATTTTTCTAAACTTTTTCCCTTTAGAAACCTTTCTATAATCTTTGATAATCTCCACCTTGTTAAACTTACCTATAACAATAGTTATCAGGTATATTTAAATCTCCTTCTCATCTTGTCCTAATCTTATTTCACTTTATCTTTTTCTGTGCTTTCCCGTACCTCATTCCTTTTCGGGGACGAAAACTTTTGAGTGGGGGAGAGTGTAACAACCCTAAATTTTTGCATATAATTTAAATTCGACTTTATTTTATTTTGAAATTATTTTAAACTTGTTTTATTTCAAACATTTCATTTTTAAATATAAATTTTGATTATTATATGGATTATAATTTCAAACTGGTATAAATTGAATATTTTCCTGAAAAATGTATTTGTGGTCAAAACTGGTCAAACTTTGACTTTTAAATTTTATATTTAAATATTTGAATTCTTAAATTTTATCTTTTATTTTGAAAATAGATTTAATATCATGAATACTGCTTTTCGTTTCGTTGAAATTTGATTTAAATTGTAAAAGTTATAATGTTTTTAATATTGTGTATATTGAGTTATTTAACAATATTCTTTGTTTTAATGAAATCTTTATTTGATATATCTTATTCTAATTTGTGTATTTATGTTATATTACATATATTTTGACTTTTAAATATTTTTAAAGTTATAATAATAAATTTCCAAAGCTTATTGAATTTATTTTCTATTTTAAAGCCTAGTTTCTATTTTCTTTGCTATTTTCTTCATTTAAATTTTATTTAATTAAAATTTATTTATTTACATTGTGAAGGCATGTTTATTTTGTGTTATTATATTTATTTATTTTAAATATTTTCCAAGTCCATATAATTTTTCCAAAATTTATTCCGTTTATTTTCAAATTTGCTTGACTAGTTTGCATTTTCTAAGCTATTTTCTTATTTTTACCTTATATAATAATTATTTATTTATTTATATTTTATATTTTGTTGCATTTTCGAAATTTTTACTGAAATTATTATTATTCTCAGTAATTTAAACTTATATAAATAAATTAAAGGTAATTTGAAAAGGTTTTGACTTTTGGTTTCCAATGGCTCTTTATCTTCCACCCTTTCACATTTAACATAATTTTTCATCAATTAGCCTTTACTATCCACATCTTTCAGCTGCATACTCCATTTATAATTCACATACATTCAATTCTCATCTCTAAAACAAAAAAATATTCGGCCATTGCTCTTTGAGAAATTTTGGGTAAATTTTTTTTCTTTTCTTTGTTTACTTTTATTTTTCTTGGATTTAGATTTGCACTTGTTCTCTTCTCTCATAGGTTCGGCCACCTCCACCACCTGCCCTGCTGCCTCCACCACCACCTGAGAATGCCACTATCTCCACCTCATCTCTAGCTAAAACCCCAAAGTCGAGCCCTTGTTGATGATCCTCCACAAAATTTCCAACCTAAACTCTATCAATACATGCATAGCCGACCTCTACCATGCATCTACCACCTTCCATACCCCATGGCCGCCACTAACAACACCTCCACCACCTCCAGCACCACCTGGACTCTTGGTCACATCATCCCCTTGGACCCCACAGTGCAGGCCGTGCACATACTAGCCTTGGTCGAGCGTTGTTTTGACTTGAATCCATGTTATATTGCCTTGTAGTGTTAGCTTCATGCATACTTATGTTAGCACCATTTTCCCTAGGATAGGCCGATCCATATGAGTCCACTACCATATCCAAACACAAGCTTTAGTCATGTATTTTAATCCACAATGTTCCTAGGATAGTTGAAGACAAGTGCAAATACTTTGGAGATGTTTTGTACATTCAATTCTCACATTGTTTATCGTATTTGAATTTGAAATCTTATGTATATTATATTGTTTTGTTTGACTTGTATTCAAGAGAATTGGTACTTTGTCTCTTCCACTCATCTTTGTGTCATGTTATCGTGCTTGATTAGATCTCATTCGTGCATTCATTGTTGTGTCTCCAGCTCAAACCAGTGACTTATTCTCACCAGATAAAATTTACATATATAACTAGTAAATTGACCCCTTTTGAATCTGTAAAATACATTATCATATTATATCTGCTATATTATGATCATATGATGTTCACCCATGCTTAAACACCTCTTATATCATATGTTACTGTTATATTATGCTGTTTTGTTGTTTATATCAGTTTATCACATTGCAAGTTCCATTTAGATTAGAATCACTATGGGTTGAAATGATACATACCCGAACGGACTTTAGAATAAGGGAAAATCATTATGGGCTGAAATGATAGGCCTGAGCGATTTTCAATTTATTTCATTTACTTGGGATTGCGGGTTTGAAATGATAAAACCCGGATTTCCTTTGTAAATTATGGGTTGAAATGATATATTACCCGTATCACTTTACCTAGGCTAGAAAATTATATACAGACCCATAGTTAAAATATGTTTTTCTAAAAATTTTAAAATAATTTGGAAATGTAATTATTATAATATTTTGATTTAAAATTAGTTAAAGATAATTTTTGTAAAGTATTATTGATTTTCTGGAAATTTATAAGTTAAATAAATTATGGAAAAGTTAGAAAATTTGAATGTAAGTTATTTTGGAAATTTTGATTTAATTATAATTGGAAATTAAATTAAATATGGAATTATGATAAATTTATGATAATTTGAATTTAAAAATGAATTTAAATTTATTTTATAATATATTAATGATTTTTGAATAAAGTTAAAAGGTGGAATGAATGATTTTTTAAGTTGAAATTTTGAAATATAACCAAAATGGGAATTTGTGAATTTGGCTTAAGAGTGAATTTTAAGTTAAATAAATGAAATTGAAATTAAGTTATATTTTGAAATTTTAAACTTAAGTATTAAGCTGAAATTTAATTCAATGAATTTAAAATTTAATGCTGAAATTTAATAAGTGAATTATTATTAAATCTTGATTTTTGAATGGAAATTTAACTTTATAGAATCATGAACTTAAGGAAAATTAAACGGTGTTTATAAATTTGAAATGTATGATTTTATAAGTTAAAAATGTTTTAAATAAAAATATAATTAGTTGTGGGATTATATTGAATATTTGAAGTTAATTAACTACATTTTTGAAATGCCATTAATTGCAATGTAAATGATATTACAGCATTTGTAAATGCCATAGTTGATGATAATGAACTAAATAGCTAAATTGAATTAAAGGCTATTATAGCAATTTATGTTAGTGCTATAATTGTTGAATTTAACTGATTTTATTTGAAATTTGAGTAAACCCTATTACAGCATTTTTAAAATGCTGTCTTTTGTTAAATTGAACTGTTTTGAATGTAACTTTCCGTAGTGTTTTCTAAATGCTGCGAAATGAATTTTCACTGTTTTGATAAACTTAAGTGAATAAATGAACTTTGAAAGTTGAAAATTTTAGAAATTTAATAATTTAGTTATTAAATATAATAACTTCATTTTTAATGATTTAAAATGATTTTTGAAATATAAACCGTTTTGAAATGTGGTTTTGAAAAGATATGATATTTTGATATATTAGAATGATTTGAAATGTGGTTTTTAAAAGATATGATATTTTGATATACTAAAATGATTTGGAATGTGGTTTTGAAAAGATATGATATTTTGATATATTAAAATGATTTGAAATGTGGTTTTGAAAAGATATGATATTCTGATATATTAAAATGATTTGAAATGTGGTTTTGAAAAGATATGATATTCTGATATATTAAAATGATTTGAAATGTGGTTTTGAAAATATATGATATTTTGATATATTCAAATGATTTGAAATGTGGTTTTGAAAAGATATGATATTTTGATATATTGAATTGATTTGAAATGTGGTTTTGAAAAGATATGATATTTTGATATATTCAAATGATTTGAAATGTGCTTTTGAAAAGATATGATATTTTGATATATTAAAATGATTTGAAAGGAATTTTTGTAAAGATATGATATTTTGATATATTAAAATGATTTGAAAGGAAGTTTTGTAATGATATGATATTTTTATATAATAAAATGATTTGAAAGTAAGTTTTGTAAAGATATGATATTTTGATATATTAAAATGATTGGAATGAAATTTTGTAATGATATGATATTTTGATATATTAAAATGATTGGAAATGAAGTTTTGTAAAGATATAATATCTTGATATATTGAAATGATTGGAAATGAAGTTTTGTAAAGATATGATATTTTGATGTATTAAAATGATTAAAATGATTGGAAATGAAGTTTTGTAAAGATGTGATATTTTGATATATTGAAATGATTTGACAAAAAGTTTTGGAAAGATATGACGTTTTGAAATGGTTTGGAATTAATTTAATCTTTATTTTGATAAAGATTTGGATTTGAAATGATATTCTATTTTGAAGTATAAATATTATTTTAAAAGTTATAACCGTGGGTTATAATAACGATTGGTTGGCAAAGAGACCGTGATCGGATATCTGGCATACTCTCCGTCGATACCGAAAACCACTTTGACAACCGTGTATGCGGTGGAGATTTCAGAATGAAGTAGGATATTAGCGACGTTCTTGAGGTATATTACGTAGACCCGACTCCCGTGAGTTGGCTTAAGGTGGCTAAAACAGGAGCGATCTCGGGCCAAAAGGGGTAGCTCCTCTGGTCGGACACATTCCTTCGATACTATACTCTTACTTGTGATTGATTAGATAGCCATACTCCGATTTTGATATGGGAGTGTGCTCCGAGGTGGGCGTATGTGGCTGCTGCGTTACCACCAGCCCATGTACGTAATTGGTATATCTACCCTGGCATTGCCTTGTGTGCCGTGTCACCTACCATGCAGAGCCTTTACTACGAGTTTGTTTTTCTTCCGTAGCCCGTGTGGTGTCCTTTGATAGTTTCTCGATCTGGAGATATCATGATATTGGATGGACTACTGGGACTATTATGTGTGTGAAGGGTGATATGGGTAGCCCGGAATGCTATTTAAAAGTAACTTTATTTTACTGTAGACATTATTGTAATAGCGCAATATTACTATACAGTAAATAGTTTAACGGATCCTTAGAGGATGGGCGATCCCACGCTTCCTTTACGTTACTTGTACCTTATTACAGTTCACTTGAGTTGATTTACATTATATAAGTATACATTGTCCTGACTCGAGTGTTTGTATTTTTATTTACGCTCGGGTCAGCCTGAGTATTCGCAGATTTTGATTTTCACTTCCCGGAGATTGGAATCGCTGGAGATTATCTGCTCGTCTTGTTTCTCTATTTCACTCCCAGTTATCCTTTTGATTTCCAGTATTGTATTCAGCATGTTCTTGGTTATCATACTTAGACTTCTGTTGTACTTTATTTCTTCTGTTGTATCTTATGTAACTCTGATATATTTACATAGTAGCTTCATGAACTACTATTTCTTTTACTTCCGCTGCACTATTATTACTCTATGCCTATGATCTGTGACTTTTATTTACTGTATATTCTGAGAGTGCCAAATTTTACTTACAACGCGGTATTTTGAGCAATTCAAGTCCAATATGTGCGGATGCGAATGGTTGAAAATACCTGGTTGTTACATCTCTATTCTGATCATCGCTTTAGTGGTGATTTCTATGTTCTAGGTTTCGATGCTTTTGATTTATTACTTGGCTATGATTGGCTAGATAGGCATGATGCCCATATCTCTTGTAAATCCTGGTCTGTTTATCTTGTGGATGATCAAGGAAATCCCCTGATTATTTAGTGCCGCATGCCTCAGGATTTTGCTGGCAGTTTTATTTTTTCTCTGGATTCTTCTCCTGGTGATCTTCATTCAACCCATGTGGTCGGAATCTATCTCGATGTATTTGGTGAAGTCACCGCTTTACCTCCTAATTGGGAAATTGATTTCCCTATTGATCTTATTCCTAGAGCTCGACCTGTAGTTCTTCCTCTTAGAAGAATGACACCCCATGAGAAGGTTAAGTTGAGAAAGCTAATTGAGGACTTGTTCTCCAAAGGTCTGATCAGACCTATCCATTCAGAATGGGGAGCAACTGTGGTTTTCATCACTAAGTCCGATGGTTCTTTGAGGATGTGTGTTGATTATAGGAAGCTGAACAAGCTCACTATGAAAAAAAACAGATATTCAATGCCTCGTATCAATGATATGTTTGATTAGCTTTATGGTGCCACTGTTTTCTCTCAGCTTGATCTTGCCACAAGTTTTCACCAGCTCAGGGTTGTTGAGGAATGTATTCCAAAGACTACTTTCTGTACTGAGAATGGGTTTTATGAATGGTTAGTCATGCCTTTTGGTTTGACTAATGCCCCTTCTTTCTTTGTTGATTTGATGAATCGTGTTTTTCGTGATGTGCTTAATAAATTTGTTCTAGTCTTTGTTGATGATATCCTTGTCTTCTTTAAGACCAAGGAAGAGTATGAGTCGCATTTGAAATCTATTCTAGAGACTCCCAGAAATCATCAATTGAAGGCTAAATTTTCTAAATGCCTTTTTTGGTAAGATGAAGTCCGATTCCTTGGACATATTGTTTCTAATAATGGAGTTTCTATTGATCCAGTCAAGAACGCTGGGATCAATGTAAGTCTTCCTTTCTTTCTCTTTTTCCTTCATCATTTAATCATTCTATATTTTCTGCTGTTCTATTTCTCCCTATTCTGTTACAGGATTGGAAAACTCCTAAGACTCTTTCTGAGATTCGTAGTTTTCTGGGCCTTGCCAGTTATTACCGAAGATTCATTGAGAATTTTTCTCGGATTGCTGCACCTCTCACTGCTTTGACTCGTAAGAATGCTAAGTATCTGGTTATTGTGGATAGACTGACCAAGTCCGCTCATTTCATTCCGGTCAAGTCTACCCGTTCTGCTTCTAGCTTGTCTGAGATGTACATGAGAGAGATTGTTCGTCTCCATGATGTTCCTTTCAGTATTGTTTGTGATCGTGATCCTATCTTTACCAGTCAGTTTTGGAAAGCTTTTTTGGAATCTTTGGGTACTCATTTGAGTCTGAGCACTGCTTACCATCCACAAACCGACGGTCAAACGGAAAGAGTGATTCAGATTTTCGAGGATCTTTTTCGTGCTTGTGTGCTTAATTTTGGAGGATCTTGGGAAGATCATCTCCACCTTGTTAAACTTACCTATAACAACAGTTATCAGGTATAATTTAAATCCTCTTGTCATCTTGTTTTAATCCTATTTCATTCTATCTTTTTCTGTGTTTTCCCGTACCTCGTTCCTTTTCGGGGACGAATAGTTTTGAGTGGAGGAGAGTGTAACAACCCTGTATTTTGTAATTATTTTAATTGTATATTTTAATTATTTTAATTTAAATTCCTAATTTAAAATTTTTATTTTATTTATTAAATGAATAAATTTTGTTATTTTAAATATAAATTTTGATTTTTGTGTGAAATATAATTCCAAACATGAATAAATAGAATATTTTCCAAAAATGTGAATTTTTGTCAATATGTTCAAACTTTGACTTTTAAATTTAAAATTTTAAAATTTTGAATTTTAAATTTTATTATGAAAATAAATAAATTTTTAAGTATACTGCTTTTTGTTTCGTTGGAATCTGATTAATATTGTGAAAGTTATGCATTTAAAACCATTGTATGTAAATTGATTTATTTAACAAAATTGTTTATTTTAATTTATATAAATAATACTTTTGTTTGTCATATCATGTTCTAATTTGTGTATATATGTTTAACATGACATGTTATCTATATATTTTATTTTTAAAATATTTTAAAAGTGTAGTTATAATTTTCTAATGTTTACTGTATTTTGTTCACAATTTTAATTCTAGTTGCAATATAATTAACTATTTTCTTTATTTCCTTTTTATTTTTTGAAAAATAATTGTTTATTTTCTTTTTCACTTTATTTTTGTTTGTCTTTTATTTTTATTTACTGATTTTATTTTGTTTGTTTTGAATAAAAGAAATTAGAAAATTGAAGAGACAAAGCCTTTTCATTTTCTGGTGACTTTTCATTTACTTTGTCTTTTCATTTTCTTTGTCTTTTCATACTTTGGCCGCACATTCCTATGTTATAGCCATGTATTCTTGTTTGTCATTCACATGATAAATTTCCCATCTCTTCAAAATTCATGGCCATTCCATTTTCTGAAAAAAAAGTTGTAAGTAATGGCTTCATTTTTATCTCATTTTCCTTCTTTTTCATTATTTGCCTTCCTCCTCTTCAATCCTTGCTCGGCCCTACCACCTTCATCTCCACCGACCACCACCATCACCATCCATGACAGCAACCACCCCTTCCCCCTTGTCCAGATCTGGCCATGCCACTATATGATGCTAGCACCACAAAAATATGCAAAACACTCCACCAAAACCATGTTAGCCGACCCTATATGTCATCGCCACTTCCATATCTTGCCTTGGCCGCCACCAAAAAACCACCACCACCTGATGACTTCACCTTTGGCCATCACTTCACCTCTGACCTGACTTGTACCAAGCATGGCCGAGCCCATATGATGTCATGGTCGAGCCTAGTTTGCACCAAACTTCACCTTTTGGCCTTGACCCTTTGTCTTCTTTATGTGTAACTCCTGTTCCTTCACATCACCCTCTAGCCATGCATATGCGATACATACCCGAGCCATTCACCACCAAAACATGATCATGGCCGAGCATATGTTTCATCTAGGTCGAGCACTTGAATGGTTAAAGCAAGGTCAAACCAGTTTGTTCTTTGTTAATGTTAAATTCCAATTATGTTCAATGATGTTTTATGTTGAATAAATTTGTTTATATTGTCTTGTTTATTTGTTGTTTACAAGATTAACATCTTGGCTCTCTCTTCACTTGAATCAAAGTCGTGATGTATCGTGCTTTCTATAATTTATTAGTGTAGTTTGATTTGCTAACTCCAGCGTAAAGAGGTGAGTATTCACACTTGACATTCATACTTATAGAACTGTGAAGTGATAGCAAGTGAATGTGTAGAAATATTATATCATGTTATACCTGCCTGTGATATGAATCACATGATGTTAACCTTGTTTATAAACATGTCACATCATCTGATACTGCTATATGTTGCTATATTATTTATTTTATTCTGTTCACACACTGCAAGTTCCCTGTAGAATAGAATTAGTATGGTTGAAATGATATATACCCAACAGACTTTAGAATAGGGAAAAATCATTATGGGCTGAAATGATAGGCCTTAGTGATTTTTATTTATTTTATCTGACTTGGGATTGCGGGTTTGAAATGATAGAACCTGGATTTTTCTTTGTAAATTACGGATTGAAATGGTACATTATCCGTATCACTTGACTTAGGTTAGAAAATTTTATACAGACCTGTGGTTATTTTATAAAGTTTTTCTAGAAATTTTTATGTATTTTAAAATTGTATATTATGATATTTTGATTTAAATTGAATTAAAAATGATTTTTATAAAGTGTTAGTGATTTTCCTATAAGTTAAATATGTTAAATAAATGAATGGTTAAGTTGAAATTTGAAATATAAATTAATTTTGAAATTTGTGATATTTGTTTAAAAATGAAGTTTAAGTTAAGTAAACAAAATATGATAATTTGATTTAAATTTGAAATTAAAATGACTTAATAAAGTGTTATTGATTTTTCTATGAATTAAAATGATTAAATAAATGAATGCTTAAAAGTGTAATTTGAAATATAACTTGACTTGGAAATGTGAAATTTGGTTTTAAAATATAAGTTAAGTTAAGAAGATGAAATAGAAATTAAGTTTATATTTATGAAATGGTAAATTTAATTAAAGTGTAAAGTAAATGAAAAAAAATTAGGGAAAATTGTACATTGACTTTGATAAGTGAAGCATTGAGAAATTTGATATTTATTTATGAAACTTACTTTATAAAAATCATAAGTTAAAGGGAATTTAAATGACTATTTTTAAAGTGGAATATATGAAATTTTATAAGTTAAAATGGTTTAAATGGAAGTTTAATTGTTGCTGAAATTCTATTGTAAATCTGGAAATTCTTTTAGTAGCACTTCAAAAATGTCATCGTTTCTGAAAATGAACTAAAATCTGGAATAAATGAATCTGCAGCACTTTGTAAGTGCTGTAGTTGCAGAAGTGAACTAAAAGGCTAAAAATAACTAAGGGTTATTGCAGCACTTGGTAAGTGCTGTAGTTGGAGAAACTAAAACTAAAATCTGAATTTAATAAAAGGGCTACAGTAGCACTTGATAAGTGTTGCAATTGGCTGAAATGAGATTTTGAATATGATTGAACTATTACAGCAGTTTTGTAAATGCTGTCTTTGCTGAATTGAACTATTTTTCAACTAAAACTGAACTATCACAGCAGTTTTCAAATGCTGTCTTTGCTGAAATGAATTGTTTTCAAATACAACATACCGCAGCATTTTCCTAAGTGTTGTGGAAAGTTGAAATTTAAATGATTTGTAGTTTTTAACTAAGTAAATGAACTCAGAAAAGAATAAATTTTTTTGGGAATTGAATATTTGATTTGTATGTATAAAGACTTCACTTTTAAATTTTTTAAATGGAGTACTTTGATTTGAAATATAAACTATTTTGAAAACTGATTTGGAATGGTATTTAAATTAAAATGAATGAGGTTTTGAAAGGGTATGATTTTAATATTTTGAAATGGATTGGAAGTGATTTGATCTTTATTCTGATAATGATATTTGAATTTGAAACGATATTTGATTTTTGAATTACAAAACACCATTTTAAATTTATAATCACGGGTTATAATACGATTGGTTGTTAAAGAGACAAGGATTGGATATGGACATACTCTCTGTCGATACCAAAAACCACTTTAACAACTGTTTACGTGGTGAAGATTTCAGAATGAAGTAGGATGGTGGTGACGATCCTATTATGGTATAAACGTGGACCCGACTCCCATGAAGTGGCTTAAGGTGGCTAAAACAAGAGCGATCGACGGGCCAAGTGAGGTCATTCCTCCTATCGGACACATTTCTTCGATACTATACTCTTACTTGTGATTGATTTGATAGCCGTCCTCCGATTTTGATTGGGAGTGTGTTTCGAGGTGCGCGCAGTGGCTGCTGTGTTACCACCACCCCGGAAGCGTAATTAGTATATCTACCTTAGCATTGCCTAGTTGTGTCGTGTCACCTACCATAACGAGCTTTACTGCAAGTTTGTTTTTCTCCCGTAGCGCATGGAGTATTTAGAGTAGCCTCCCGATATAGAGGTATGCTGATACTGGTTGGACTACTGGGACTATTATATGTTATGGCTATATGGGTAACCTTTTAACGCTATTTAAAAGTAAGTTTATTTTACTGTAGATATTATTATAATAGCGCAATATTACTACATAGTAAATAGTTTAACGAATCCTTAGAGGATGGACGGTCCCAAGGATCCTTTAAGTTACTTGTACTTTATTACAGTTCACTTGAGTTGGTTTACATTATATAAGTATGTATGTTCTTACTCGAGTGTTTTGTGTTTTGCTTTACGCTCGGGTCAGCCTGAGTATTCACAGCTTTGGATTTCTCTTTCTGGAGCTAGGAATCACTAGAGATTTTGCTTATCTAGTTATTTATCTATTTTAGTTTCAGTTGTTCTATTTCAGCTCTTGTATTAGTGGACTTCTATGTATTTAGGATTTCTGTTGTGTTTGTGTTTAGACTGATATTATGTATTTTGTTTTGAGACTTTGTTATAGTAGCTTCATGAACTACTATGGTATTTATCTTCTGCTGCGAGTTATTCTGATATTTCTGTGTCTGTGATTCTGTGATTTGATTTTATTTGCTCCAAATTTTATTATAATCTGTTATTTTGAATTATTCAAGTCTGACAAGTGTGGATTATTGTCGATTTGAATGGTCCAAAATAGTGGGTCGTTACCTATGACATAAAGGAATCATGCTAGAAGAAAAATAATGTTTCAAAAACAATTTGAATAAACAATATTCCAACGCTATTTCATACTATCCAATGCTAACTTAATTAGAGTAATATTTACATGGCATGAAAAGTTATATTTTTAATACATATAACATAATATAATATGAGAAATATAGGCTACTTTTGAATGGCTATTTAAACCAAACTGTTTTATCCACTTTTAGGCGAGTGTGCCATAGAATCCTCTATACTCTGGATAATTAGCAAACTGATTTAGTCTTGCAGTTGAGAATCAATCCTTACACCACTAACATCATTAATGTCATTAGTCAATAAGATAACACTCAAGACATCATAGTCTTATTTCTAGAACAACCAAATAACTTTTTCTTTATGGCTTGCTGCATCAACCGCTTTTCTACCTTGTTTTTGTTGATCAGTTTCTCTTAAACGACTAGCTCATTGAGTGGATAACTGATTTTCATTGTATTTAGCCATTATTTTGTCGTATTTACGAAATATAGGCAAGTCTCTATTATAAAATAAGTATATTCGGTTAACAAAAAACTCAAACAAAGTAGGAGTAATAATCTATTATTTGCATATTATAAGTTAATGTAGCATTATATACCTTTGTAAGGTGCATGATAAGACTAAAGGAAAAATTGCATCAAATGAATCTTTTAAAACATCGTGCGGAGTTGAACTAGAAGGGGTGAATAAATCAAACTTCTTGGATGCATCAAAAGGAACGAAATCTCCATACAAAGCATAAGAGAACAACATTGGCTCTTGTATAAGCATAGGTTCACGTAGTACATCATGTGGCATCTATGCAAGTATACAGTAATTGAAATAGTAAGTAAAAGGGTAATATGGGACATAAACTATCAAAGTATCATTAAATATTTATACTATAGTATTATGTTTGTTTACTGCAAAAATTAAACCTTAAAATGAAAAGACATGTATTTTGGAAAAAAATATAGTATGGAAGTTCACTGCTGCTGTTGACACTTCTTGCAGATTATCGACATAACCTGCTATTGATGGTTCCTCATTGTTAAACAAAAGTGGTGCATTCAGATCAATACAATGCATATCAACCGTATAGGCGAAGAAGAATAATATTAACTCCAATAAATTTAGAAATATCACAACAACTTACAATAAGTGATATCAATTAATGCTTAATGATATAGTATATGGTTGTACTATATTAACACTGCCAAAAAAGGCTCTAATTCCGACAGTAAGGGGCGACGGCTTCCAATGGCTGATTTTCGACGGCTTTCGACGGGCCGACGGAAGCCGTCGAAATTTCGCGAATTATAGGGCTCAGCCGAGCCTTCTTCTTCCTCAGTATTACAAACGAATTTTTTTTACCAAAAACCCCAATTCCCTTCTCCAAGCTTTCAATTTCTAATTTCAAGCTTCAGGATCGTCCACGGCTATCTAATCAACCTATATTGCTCTCAATCTCAGGTATAATATCTTATTTTCGTCAAAAATCCAATTTTTACCCTAAATCTAAATTTGCATAAGTTGACAAATTAGGATTAATTAGTAATTGCAATTGTTTCCAAGAGCATAATAACGGTTTATAGCATCACATGGTATACCTATTTCATCTTTTATCGTGGAATTGTGAAAAACATGTATAATTTGTGGTTGTTCATGTATATGTAAATCGTTGTGTATGCCTTGATTCTACGATTGTATATGTGTGTATGCTACTATCATTGTATTGTGTTAGTTGGAATAAGATAAAATGAATGAATGAGCTAGGAGTATTATATTGTGCACGTATTGACTTATGAAACGAAAAAAAATGCATGATTCTAAATTATAATTGTGTGTATTGAAAAATGATAAAAATGTTAAACTAGGCTTAAGTTGATGTAATACGTCGAATAAATGTGTCAAATTAAAATATATTTTTGTAAATGTGAACAGTTAGTAAAACTGTATTTTTCGTAAAATACGCACATTTAATAAACTATTGTCCCTTAGACGGTTTTTGGCTCCGTCTGACGAGTGTTGTACATGATCGTTATATAAATAGTCATTTTTTTCAAAAAACGACCATTTATATTCATCTGGTACAATGTTTGTTGGATTTGTCCCTGTATTGGAAAAGTTATGAACACAGTAAGCATTTACATTTTGTATACTTCATCTCAACAGTTCATAAAATTTCGGCCTAACTTTTCTTTTTTGTTTCCTGCGTACACACATTTGTGTACAATGCAGGGAACAAAAGGGAAATGCTGCCGAAATTTTATTGAATCGTTTGAGACGAAGTAATATATGAAATGTAAATGCTTACTGTGTTTGTAATGGGAAGCAGGATGCCTGACCATGGAAAAAAATTTATACAATTTTTTATATCGATACGTTAAAAAATAATTTGTGCCCTATTTGAAAATATTTTTAAATTTGTTAAATGTTCTTTAAATTCAAATATTATACGACTATGAAAATAATCTTTTTCGAATTTGTATTCTTGAAAATAAATTTTAAATTTTGAACGTCTCATTTTGTCAAATAGGAAAAATGATTGATTAATTTGTTGATCGGAGGAGATGGATGTACCAAAGAAAAGGACCGAGGGGATCAATAAAAGAAGATTTTTATAATGGTATAAACGTGTTTGTTGAATTCGCTTTAAGCAACAACGGAAACGATCCAGAAATTCATTGTCTGTATAGTAGGTGTAGACATTTGAAGTATTTGTTACCAGATATTGTGAAAGTTCATTTGTGCCAAGACAGTTTCATACCCAAGTATTATGTTTGGGATCGGCATGGAGAAGTTGTAGCAAATACTCCTGTAGAGTCTGAAAGTGTCGTTAACGAAATAGTTATGATGACCCGTATAGTAAATATGGTCGAAGATGCAGCACGATCAATGTTTCCCATGATTGAAGTCGATGACGATGATGGAAATGTTGAAGAATCAAATATTGAAGCAAAAAAAATTTATGATTTACTAGATGCTGCTAAGAAACCTATTTGGGATGGTTGTAAAAGCGGCAATCAGCTGTTAGTAATCGCAGAATACATTGCGATTAAGTCAAAATACAACATCACTGAAGCTGGGTTTACGGCTGTTGTACAAGCTGCAAAAAGACATATGCCGCCCGATAATCTAATGTGTGAAAATCACTATGAAGTTAAAAAACTTATGTCGGCTTTTGGTTTACCTTATCAGAAAATAGATACGTGTTTAAAAGGCTGCATGTTGTTTTGGAAAGAAGACGCAAACCTTATAAATTGTAAAATTTGTAACCAGGAGAGATACAAACCAAGAAAAAAGAAAGGGAAGGAAGTTCCGTACAAGCGTATGCATTACTTACCCATAACTCCAAGACTTCAAAGATTATATACATCTTCTGTAACTGCATCTAATATGAGATGGCATAGCGTGAGAACGGAGGAAGAGGGTACGTTGACACATCCGACCGAAGAAGCATGGAAGCATTTCGATAAAACGTATCCAAATTTTGCAGCGGAGAATCGAAATGTTAAATTAGGATTATGTACGGACGGTTTTTCTCCATTTTCTCAATTTGATTCTAGATATTCATCCTGACCCATTATCATCACACCATATAATCTACCTCCATTGATGCTTATGAAAACGCAATATATGTTTCTTACTGTTGTCGTTCCTGGCCCCGATGATCCGACACAAGGAATCGATGTATATTTACAGTCGTTGATTGAGGAGTTAAAAATACTGTAGAACGAAGGAGTAGAAACATGTGTCCAAGAAGAAAACTTTTCGTATGTTTGCTTCTTTGTTGTGGATTATAAGTGATCTTCCTGCCTATGCAATGCTTTCAGGATGGAGTACTGCCGATCGTCTAGCATGTCCATATTGCATGGATGAAACACGAGCGTTTTCTTTACCTCATGGTAAGAAAATTTAATGGTTTGACTGTCATCGATGTTTTCTCCATGTAAATCATCCCTTCAGAGGAGATAAGAAAAACTTTTTAGCTAATAGAGTAGAAACCAGACAACCACTGACGATACGGTCAAGCGAAGACCTATATGAACTTGTTAGGGACTATCCAATGATATATGAAACTAGAGAGCAAACAAAAATTGAAGGCAAATCAGTTATTCGTAACGAGACCGAATCTGAATCAGAAGACGATGATGATTGATATAAATCTGAATCTGATTTTTTTGCCATTGATGTAGCTATGTTGAATTCTTGATGTATTATGATATTGATGTGACTATGAAACCAAATCCGTTTACCATTGTTTACATGTTTTATGTCATTTCCATTTGTCATTTATTTAGCAATTTTTATTAAAAATGCAAGAAAATCTGGTTATCGTCGAAACAGTACACCCATTATGAATCAGGTATAACACACTTCCATTTCTATTTCCATTTCAGTCATTAATTAAGCAATTTACACCGTTGATGTCATTTACGTTTGAAATTTATTTCATTATCATGTTATTATTCTCTTACATAATGATGTGTATATATGTCACAGGTTTAGGATAATGTCATATAGAGGTAGGAGCTCTTTCCAATCATCAGGAGGTGATGGCAGTGGCCCATCGCAAGAGTCTCAGCGTCCAGTAGTTTTGTTAGTCCCTAGAGAAGAGGGGTAAGAATTAAATTTTATTCAGCATCTTATTTTTTATATGATATACGTACGTACTTATCTGTGTCGTATTTAAAAACAAAGGGTTCGACCTACTTCCCTCGAAGGCTGTGCTGGATGTCTCTAAAGCTTCTTATCGTAGTAGGATGAGCGCCTGCTGGCCGAAGTGGGATAACATCCCTCATTACATCATAGAGTGTATATGGCAGGATGTCCTAGTATGTATATTTTTCTGTTTTCCATTTTTAATTCGTTTTTTTTCGTTTTTCTACTGTTTATCATTTACAGTGTAATCTTTTTTTTATCGTGAAACACAGGCCGAGATAGACATCCAAACAGATGATATGCTGCTAGCACGAGGATACTAGATGAAGAAGATGCACAAGAATTACAGGGACTCGATATATGAGATTAAGAAATCTGGTAAGAAACCACGGTGGATAGGGGAGAGCGTATGTCAAGCTTGGTTGAGATACTAGGAGACGGATGAGGCGAAGGCAAGTATATTTAATTTTTTTGAATTATTAATTTGACGTGATCGAAAAATAATGTATCAAATTTTGAATGTACAGGCAGAGTCGGATAGAAACTCTACAAACAGAAATAAAAATCCCGTCACTCATCGCGGAGGATCTAAGTCATTTCAGCAGTATCGGTAGAAGTTGGTAATTTACTGGATGATAATTGTAAGTAGTTTATGCTATATAATTCTAAATTTATAATAACTGTATGTAAAAATCAACTTCAGGAAGCTGAGACGCATGGTCCCGTAGGCTATATGGACGTGTTCACTCATACGCATGCTGTTGAGCTTGTAAATCTGGACGGGACTGTTTCGTATACATGGCAGGACGATAAATCCAATAAGAGCCATGTAAGCATATTTCATGTTATGCAGTATTAGTAATTGTTCTGCTTTTTAAACTATAATGAAATAAGATATGATGTTATTAATTTGTTAATGCAGTAAAAGTTTATGGAGCAGCACCAGAAACTCCTTGCTGATATGGGTCGAGATCAGCTGACGCCTGATGAGAAGGACGCTATTTTTTAGTCCGTTATGGATCCAACAGAGCATGACAGATGATACGGATTCGGTAATCAAATGGTAAATAATTTTACTGCTTATATTTAAGTCATAATTCTTTGTTGGATTATATAATTTTATCTTAAAATACTTCAAATATGCTATTTTGACCTTTTCAAAACAATAAACTTGAATTTTATTCATTTTTCCATTATTTAAGAATATTTGAACCTTGAAAAATCCTCCATATTGAATTTGAATTCAAACCAACCAAATGACTTCATCACACCAGTAAAGCACAAGAAGGCAGAAGATATGAATGTTATGTTACTTACTAGCTTATATAGATATGCATATACACTTACAGAGATCACACAACTAAATTAAATATTTATTGCAGGCCAGCAGTCAGAGACGGGATCGGCGGAATAGAGCTCAGAGTGATCTAGCAGATGTAGAAGAATTGTTGGTTAGAATGTCCCAGCTGGAGGAGCAGAACCGCCAATAGGCCATGCAGACCACACAGTTGCTAGAGTGCATGCAGCAGTTTGGTGGCCGCTTCCCATCCTCGGCTGGCTCTGGATCTGGAGGAGATTGATTCATTACTTGCTTGCTTTTTCAGGTATGGCTTTTTAGTTTTGAATGATTTGGTAGACGGTGGAGGTAGCAGTTGATTTTTATATGATTATATTTGATACACTTGGTTGTGTGGTTGTATGAAGATGTGGATGTTGATGATTTTGTGTTATGTTGTGCATGTATGACATGGTAGAACACTTGTTGTTGGGGTTGTTGTGAATGTTGGAATGGTTATGTATATCAAGTATTTTATTTTGATGTAATTTGATGTATTTGTGTTATCAAGTATTTTATTTTGATGTAATTTGATGTATTTGTGTTATCAAGTATTTTATTTTGATGTAATTTGATGTATTTATGTGTTTGATGAATTTTGTATGGTTTGGGTTTTGATATTTGGTGGGAATATTTTATAGTGGATTGTGCAGTATTGGTGTAATAGTGTTTGGATGGGAAATGTGGATGGAAGGCTATATTGCAGCAGTTATAAAAAAAATACAGCAGATTTCCGACAACTCCCGACAGCTTCCAGGTGGTCATTTTCCGACGGCTTCCGACAGCCTGTAGGTCATTTTTTCCGACGGATTCCGCACTTTTTGAATTAGTTTAGATTTTGGAACTAATTATGATTTTTGAAATATATATTTACTTATTTTCTTCAATTATGGTTTCCGACGGTGAAGAACAAAATGTGTGACAACTCGAAATTTTCAAGCATTTGAAATCGGAATATTTAATTGATTTTAAATATTCAATAGAGCAATTTTAACTTGAATTCCGAATATCACGATTTATTTGATAATTAAATTTTTGAATTAAATAACTGGAAGCCGAGCTAAATGCTGAATCTGAAGTTTTATACCTGTTGAAAATAATTTGAAGGTTCGTAAAATTTATATTGATAACGTTGATGATGATGGAAGTATTAAAATCAAATTCAACAATGATTTGTTCAGTTTTGAAAACATATTGTTTAAATTAAATTTAACAATAGCCTTCAGAGGCACAATCTCGGAATTCAATGAAACCAGTTTCATTGAGTCCGTAATATTGAATTATTATCGAGTTTCAATTTTCGTGGTTTTTTTGGAGTTACTGTGTCAGTGTACGATATATTAGTGCACTGAAAATTTAATTGTTAATAATTTAATGAAATTTAATTTCCTTTATCAGGCTTCTTGTATACGCCATTTTCAATGCATTCCCCAGCATGCTACTTCCTCCTCAATTTCGTGTCTTGCCTTTGTATATACGCTAGAGCATACCAGAACTAAAATAATAAAATCACTTTCGTTACTCTCCTTTAATTCGAGAATCATCAATGGCCGAAGCCATTGATTTTCAAATCAGTAAAGCGAAAAAATAATATAAATCAATCATGGCCGTCACCTAATTCTCCCTAATTCGAATAGAATGCGAGCTCTTTCCTTCAAATCCTATTGCTTCGAGCGTGAGATTCTCCAATCGCTCGTACGATGCAGTCACATTCTAATTCAGGGAGGGGGGCGACCGAGTTTCCTTGAGTCAAATCGATTCGAAACCGCACACACTCATGAGGTCGTAAGGAGGAAGAGGGGTTAAAGGGGAAATCGAAGCACGATTGTGGGAAACTCGAGCTTGAGTTTGGGAAGCATGGACGAACTCATCGAGATCTGACATTGTTCCAGATAACGAGGAGGCATTTGAGAGTGTTTCAGGCGACGTTGAGGGGTGCTTGCGAATTTGGGCATGTGCTCGGAAAGCTCGTCTCTTCAGGCTGTCAATAGGTTCGAGCTCAAAATTGTAAGCATGGGTTAGTCAAGAGTGTCGATCGGGGAAGATGTAGGCTGTTCATCAGCGTTTTGGTGAAGGTATATTCAGTTAGTTAAATTTTAGCATAGATCTGTTGGTATAATCACAGTAATTGGGAAGTATATTAACAAAGATATATGTATAAGGCTCTATAAAAAAATATAGAAGAAAGAAAAGAAATATAATATATAGCAGTGTAATATATATAAAAAAAAGGAAAAAATCCCTGTTTCTATTTTTATATATCTGCAAAAATAAAATAAATGGACTACTGTAAAGTATATATACAGTTTACATATTTCAATATTTAATAATGTAAGTAGATATATATATATATATATATATATAGTAGTCGGCAATGTTTTTGTATATAGCTTTTGATAATATAGGATTTGTATAAAACTCGATTTTTATCAAGATAATTTATTTTTCTAAGTATAAATGATTTTAGAATTGAAATAAACATAAATGTACACATTTTAATTTACTAGCTTGTTTAAATTTAGTCACCAAAAGTAATTTTATCTAAAGAAAATTAATTTCAAATTTATTACCTTGCTTAAAATCAAATAAAAGGTTAAAGTTAATCATTAGCTAAATTACATAAACAATTGGTGAATAATTGTCTGATTGGTTCAAACGATAATAAATTGTGAATTGTTTATTCAAGGTCAAGAATCGAGAAAGATGTGGGTTGCTAAACAGGAATCAAAGGTGAGTTAATCTCACTCAGTTAAATTTAAATTTAAATAATTAAATTTAAATAATTGTTTGAAATGGTTGAATTGATTTATGTGTTGTAATGTGGTATATATTTGGAATTGGCATTTTATATTGTGCTAACATCTGTGGATGCAGGGAAAAAACAGGTTGGAGGGATCCAACTGGACCCCTCAACTATATTTAATTATTTAATATTCTCTGTTTTGAATATTTGATATCCCGTAATGAATTATGTGGAAATATTGAATGCTATGGCTTAATTGTTATAATCGGGCAATAATGAATTACCAAATATATAATTTATGTTTGGGAATGAAATTAAAGTAGTGAAATTGTAAGTAAAATAATTATAGAAAAGATGAATAAATTTATGAATG
The DNA here is from genome assembly GCA_030765085.1 of Allium cepa. Lineage (NCBI taxonomy): Eukaryota > Viridiplantae > Streptophyta > Magnoliopsida > Asparagales > Amaryllidaceae > Allium > Allium cepa. The sequence goes on from CM060932.1 coordinate 176,580,125, forward strand.
ATCGGGAAAGGAAATAAAGTGACTTTAAAATTTTAATAAATAAATCTTGAGTATGGGAAGGAAAATTTAAATAAACAGAGAGTTAATGAAACTTAAATTTCAATGTTATTGTTTAAAAGAACAAAACATTTAATTTAAATTGAGGATTTAAATTATTTGAGAAGAATAAAGAAGAAATTGGGAATAAACAGAAATTTGTATATTTCAGCTAAAGGATTTAAAAATCAAACTGAAAAGAAAAATAAAGCCCATATTAATGAATTTTGAAATGAACTGATAAGTAAAGAAATTTATTTCAAATGGAATAAATTGGAAATCAATTTGGAACATTGATTTAAGTGATTGAGATTGGAAATTTCTCTCTGAATAATCAAGTACGTTTTCAAAGTAAATTTTTAAAATATAAATTAAAAGTTTAAGTTTTTTATGAGAAGTATGTTTTGAAAAATTTACTATTTCTAAATATTTAAATTCTAAAGTAAGAATTTCTTTTTAATCTAGTATAGCAATAATTATTTTAATCTATTATAGCAATAATTATTTAAAGAGTGACTTAGTATTTTATTTTAAAAGTGAAAATCTAGTTTTATATTTTATTTAGTAACCTTATTTTCAAATATTCATATAGTATGTATTTTTAACAAATCATTGAAGTAGTTTTAAAATAAATGTTTAAAGTATATTTCAAAGTAAAGTGTTTTAAATTATTTTTAAAAAAAATCTAGTTTGTGCTTGGTGATTTCAGAGGAGATAGAAAATATTTGGGAAAGTTCATTCTTAAAAGAAAGATGGTTTTGAAACTGTTTTCAAAGGATTGAAAATAGATATATATCTTGTGAAGATATTTTGAGGTTAATAAATAAATAATTTGGAAAATTATTTATTGGTTGATGGTTGTTTTGTGAATATAATTGATAGTTAAATATCCGACTATCAATATTGGACAAATGCGTTGATCGTTTCGAAGAGACCGGGATCGAGATTTATTTCTCGAAAACCACTTCGATCTGGTTTGTACGTTTCGTGAAACATGTTCGGAGTCGAAGATGGAGCTATGAAGGCAAGGGTTAGTCGCTACTAATCCTGGGGATATTTCCAAAATGGATGTAGTAGGAATAGTGCCTTCGGTTCCGTTCGAACCCGGGACGGACTTGTATGGATGAATGCTTGCGAAACATCGTCAGGTGGACGATGGGCATTCTAAGGGATATGTTCTAAAAAAGTAACGCTTAGCCTCAAGCCTCATCAAATGGGAATGACTGAAAATCAGGGGTTATACAGCAAGGCTAGGTGGGTAGCACCCAAGTAGGGTGAGGTCATTCCAGTCTAGATGTTCCATTTTATTTCGGCTTAGTGGGCGGTTGCTGATCCCAACCGCGGGGTGTTCTCACTCGGGATTATCCAGTAAGGGGTAGTCCCGGCCTTTTGTTGCAAGGGAGCGGGCGTACTCCTCGATACGTTGATCTAGGCCCCGTAGTGTGATAGGTGGTACCCCAGTGCCTAGTCATTGGTTGGAAATCCATTCTCCCTACGAACATTGTACGAGTTTTGTTTGTATTACCCACTCTGTGGCTAGTAGCTGGAATTTAATCATGTAACAATTTCGGCTATTTTATAAGTATTTGTATATAGACCTTACTATACTATCAGAGGATTTCTATAAAATCGTTTTAGCTATCGTAAGGTAAAAACCCGACATGTTTATGTGTGGCGTGGTCTTACGAGATGCTTTCGTTTTCAAAGGATTTTTGAAACTTTAATAATCAATTGAGTGTGATTTTCTCACACTGGTATTCCAGACTGACTCGGGTATTATTTAATTGTAATGCTCGGGTCAGACCGAGTATCATAGGATACAGGGTTTGTTGCTGTGGAGCTCAGGAGACGAGCTCGACGGCAATGCGTATTCTCGTATTTGTTTTATATATTTTCCGCTGTGATGAGTTGTTGTGTAGCCACTTGTATGATATTGATGTAGAACATGTTGTTGATGTTGAGCCGTGATTGATGTACTATGATGATGTAATTTACAAACAGCTGTATTTGATTTTGAGTAAAGATCATTTATTATCTATTATATTTTATTTCGCTGCGATGGTTAGATCCTGATGTTGTTTTCTATTTTCTTCTTCTACCTCTTCTTCTTTAACCCAAATGGTTCGTATTTCTGTACAACTTGAGTTGATTTAGGTAGAATAGTGTTAACTCAAGGGGTATGGATTTGCGGGTCGTTACACTTGGTATCAGAGCCAGGTTGGTGATAACCTTGGCTCTGGTGGGAATTACTCATAGAATAGAGTCTGAAGTACTCTAGAATGAGTTTGAGAGTATTAATAGATATGAGCGCGTATTTGTTAGTGGATATAAAATTGTTTTATATTGTGTTGATTTATCGGTTGAGTGATTATGGATTCTAGTCGATATATGGGACGCCATGTCATCGATAGGAATTTCTAAACTCTTAAACAAGATAAACCGACACAGTATTGTTTTAAATAGGGTAAATGAAATAATTTTACCCAAAATTATTTTTGTATATAAAAGAAAATGATTTTTCGTAAATTGTCATAGTTATATATGGATGTTTGGTTGTTAGAAAGTGATAATATTAAATTATTATCATTGTATGATAATTGAATAAGAATTGAAATAATAACCAAGATTTAGGGATAAATTAATAAATTAATGAAATTTGCAAATGTGATTATAATTGATTAAGGAATTGAAACTATAATTAAAAGCAAAGAAACCAATTTATTTACAAATGAAATTTGTAAGTATAAACTAAATGTAAATTTTAGTGTGATTAATAATTAAAAAAAGATAAAATTCCAAAGTAATGTTTGAATATAAATTTAAAGAGTTTGGATATTTGAAAATTTGGAGATTTAAATTCCTTTGAATTTGATAATGATTCTCAAAAGTTGGGAGGATAATATATATTGAGAAATATTTTTGAATCGGATTTGAAATCTAGAGAGATTTGGAATTTAAAAATATTGGATGGATTTTAGAAAGAGAATAAAAGCATTAAACTCTTTTGGTCGCTAGAAAATAACTTCGGTGATGGCTGCAGCATCATCGATGTTTATTTTCGAGTTTCCAGAAGTAAAATTGCTACCAAATTGTTTTGAATTGAAATTGTGGTTGAGTTTTGAAAATTCAAAGAGAAATTGAATTTATCAAAGGAATTTTGGATATAGAAGATTTCAAAGGGAATTTGGAATGTTGAAAGGTTGTTTAAACTTTGGAATTTGTTGAAATAAAATTCAACTTTGTAAGTAAAGTGAAACTGAGTACTGGAATTTAAAATTGAATTGTGTGAAGTTATGTGGAATGGGAAAATTAGTCAGGATGGACTAAAGATAATTAATGTTTGGAAATAAAATTTATTGGTTAAATAATGAATTGGTGGATGAATAAATGGATCAAATATTATACTTATAAAGAGAAGTTGATATTAATAATAAGGGATTGAAAATTTTAATTCAGCAAATAAAATTTAACTTAAGTGAATGAAAGTGAAGAAAATATATTTGAATTTAACTTGGGATAAGTTAAATAAAATTTAAATTTAAATCGAATTAAATTGGATTATAATTGGAAGTGTTGTTGAATGAATTGGATTAAATTTGATATAAAGTTGAAAGGAAAATGATTATAATTATGAAATGAATATGTGTATATGTTATAAACTTGGATTATAAATGAATTTGCGACTTGTAGAACTTAGAAATGGAATTGTAAGTGAATTAAATATAAGTGGAGTTGGTTGGAATTGGATTACAATAGAAATGATGTAAGTTGCAAATAAAATCCAATATGAATATAATGAGTTAATTGTGTGCTTGGATATTACCTTGATAAATTGGGAATGTGAATTAAAAATTCAAATGGATTTGAATTAGTGATATACAAGCATGGGAGGCGGTTGAGCTTAAATAGAAAAAATTGGCGAGTGTAAAATAAGTTGATTTTAAATCGATTAAATTTAATATGAGTTTGTTTCAATTGGAAATGGTTAGTGATATACAAAGCATAAAATTGTGTCGAGCTAAATAAAAATGCGTTCGTATGGAACCTATGCAATATGAAATAAAATATTATGTAAGACAAAATAGAAAAGAATTGGAAATGAATTGAGTTAGAAATCAATTTAAATTTTGCTATAAAACTTAAGAAATAAAATTCTATAGACTAGTAAATGTAAATAAAATTGATTTTGAAATCAATTGATTTGAATATGAGCTTGTTTGAATTAAATATGAATTGAAATTGTATGGAATTGGATCAAAATAAAAATGATTTGAGATGAAAGCAAATCCAATTGAAGCATGAATTGAATAACCTTCTTATTAATAAATTCAATGATGAAATGTTAATGTGAACTAAAGTTTAAAAATGTATAAAAGAATAAACTAATCTGATAAATTAATGAATGGTTGGGGTTTGATCCAAGGAAATCAAAGATTTGAAGGGAAGTTGGTTGAATAAAATAAACTTAAGTTATTGGGTAGAATATTTGGAAAAAATAATAATAATAAAAATAAACAAACAAATAACTTAAGTAAAATTGTGAGATGGTTATATTGGTTGTCGAGTATGATAAAATAGTTTAGAATAGAACTCTTTGGATATGAAAGAAATGCAATGAAAGTTTGTGAATAAATTAAAGTGGGATGGGATTAAGTGTAAATTGAGTGGGAATCAATTTAAATGGTTATAAAGCTTAAGTAATAATTTATTCACACTAATATTGACGAATGACATAAGGAAATGGATCGTTTGATGCAAACGAGATTGGATAAAATGCTATGAATTATTAGAAGTAAAACAGAATGATTTTGGAGTCAATTGGAATGAATGTGAAGTTGTTTTGCTTAAAATGAATTAAATATAAGCGTATAAGCTGTAGATTACTTCAACTATATGGAATGGTTTGAGAATTGATTATAACCAATTGTAGTAAGTGTTGGAACCTTTTATATGCTTATGGAAATTGATTAACATGCATTTTAAGTGAAATTCATATATTTATGCCAATATATCACATGCATTGTTACATAATCGATGTTATAGCTATTTAAATTTAAGTGAAATGCTATAAACCTTATATATATAGTACTTATATGTTTAAATTGAGTAAGTACAGGTACCTGGAAGCCGTGTGGCTGGATTTGGGTTGCATTAACTGCTAATAATAATAAGCCGCTTGCTTAAAATGCTAAATAAGGTACGCCTACGCAATTAAAAAAGGAAATATGAACTGTTTTTGATTTTTCCGACCGTGTGGGTCGACGTATATATATTTATATCTCTTGTCAAATTGCAAAAGCTCCTCCGTTCAAGGGAAACTCTGCCAAAAAATTTCAGAAATTTTGGGAGTTGGAAAATTTTTGAAAATTTTTAAGAAATTTTTGTTAAAGACAAAGCGAATTTAAATTGGATACTAAAATTAGTTATAAATGAACTAATTAAAATAATGATATGAATTAGTAATAAATGACAAATAAAATTTAATATATTCAGAGTTGAAAATAAATTGAATTCATATAGAAATGGAGATAAACCAATGTGAATAGAAATGGATATAAATTGAAGTGGTAAGACGGAAATAAATAAAGAAACATATAAAATGCTTATGTTAACTTAAGTAAGGAATGCTCCATTCTTAATTGGAAATTGAATATTGCAAATATATTCTAAGTTGATATTTGGATGAATATTGACTTTTGGTAAGGAAGTCGATAAAATGTTTTTGGAATGTTGTTATTGGATATTAGTGCTAAGCAGGATATGCAGGTATTATAAAAGGGAAAAGAGAATTGGTTTTTGATTCAAGAAGATAAATTTGAATTGCCCGACAAAAAGGTACGTATTTTAATTTGGAGTGAAATTTGATTGGGAATTTGGATTGAGCCACTTGGCCTTTTGTTTTCTTCTTGAGTTTGGGAGGCCGCAGAGCCATTTTTGTAGTAGTACCGAGCTAGCCGCGCAAAGGAGACGCTGGCGAAATTTTTCGGGAATTTAGGGAGTTAGAAAAATTTTGAGAAATTTTGATAATTCAAAATTTGTTTTAAGATTAAAACTTGAATGGTTGGGCAAATAGGATTGTTTGCAAACTAGGGAAAGGTTTGGAAAGTTAATAAGAATAATAATAATGGGTCTATTATAAAAGGATCATTGGAAAGATGATAAATTGTTTGTTTCGGAGAAATAGTAACGGGTATTGGGCCATTCTTCCTAATTAGTAATTTCGGGGACGAAATTCTTTTAAGGGGGAGGAATGTGACGACCCGGAATTTTCAAGCATTTGAAATTGGAATATTTAATTGATTTTAAATATTCGATAGAGCAATTTTAACTTGAATTACGAATATCACGATTTATTTGATAATTAAATTTTTGAATTAAATAACTGGAAGCCGAGCTAAATGTTGAATCTGAAGTTTTATACCTGTTGAAAATAATTTGAAGGTTCGTAAAATTTATATTGATAACGTTGATGATGATGGAAGTATTAAAATCAAATTCAACAATGATTTGTTCAGTTTCGAAAATATATCGTTTAAATTAAATTTAACAATAGCCTTCCGAGGCACAGTCTCGGAATTCAATGAAACCAGTTTCATTGAGTCTGTAATATTGAATTATTATCGAGTTTCAATTTTCGTGGTTTTTTTGGAGTTAGTGTGTGAGTGTAAGATATATTAGTGCGCTGAAAATTTAATTGTTAATAATTTAATGAAATTTAATTTCCTTTATCAGGCTTCTTGTATACGCCATTTTCAATCCATTCCCCAGCACGCTACTTCCTCCTCAATTTCGTGTCTTGCCTTTGTATATACGCAAGAGCATACCAGAACTAAAATAATAAAATCACTTTCGTTACTCTCCTTTAATTCGAGAATCATCAATGGCCGAAGCCATTGATTTTCAAATCAGTAAACCGAAAAAAAAAATACAAATCAATCATGGCCGTCACCTAATTCTCCCCAATTCGAATAGAATGCGAGCTCTTTCCTTCAAATCCTATTGCTTCGAGCGTGAGATTCTCCAATCGCTCGTACGATGCGGTCACATTCTAATTCAGGGAGGGGGCGACCGAGTTTCCTTGAGTCAAATCGATTCGAAACCGCGTGCACTCGCGAGGTCGTAAGGAGGAAGAGGGGTTAAAAGGGAAATCGAAGCACGATTGTGGGAAACTCGAGCTTGAGTTTGCGAAGCATGGCCGAACTCATCGAGATCTGACATCGTTCCAGAAAACGAGGAGGCATTTGAGAGTGTTTCAGGCGACGTTGAGGGGTGCTTGCGAATTTGGGCATGCGTTCGGAAAGCTCGTCTCTTCAGGCTGTCAACAGGTTCAAGCTCAAAATTGTAAGCATGGGTTAGTCAAGAGTGTCGATCGGGGAAGATGTAGGCTGTTCGTCAGCGTTTTGGTGAAGGTATATTCTATTAATTAAATTTTAGCATAGATCTGTTGGTATAATCACAGTAATTGGGAAGTATATTAACAGAGATATATGTATAAGGCTCTATAAAAAAATATAGAAGAAAGAAAAGAAATATAATATATAGCAGTGTAATATATATAAAAAAAGGAAAAAAATCCCTGTTTCTATTTTTATATATCTGCAAAAATAAAATAAATGGAGTACTGTAAAGTATATATACAGTTTACATATTTCAATATTTAATAATGTAAGTAGATATATATATATAGTAGTCAGCAATGTTTTTGTATATAGCTTTTGATAATATAGGATTTGTATAAAACTCGATTTTTACCAAGATAATTTATTTTTATAAGTATAAATGATTTCAGAATTGAAATAAACATATATGTACACATTTTAATTTACTAGCTTGTTTAAATTTAGTCACCAAAAGTAATTTTATCTAAAGAAAATTAATTTCAAATTTATTACCTTGGTTAAAATCAAATAAAAGGTTAAAGTTAATCATTAGCTAAATTACATAAACAATTGGTGAATAATTGTCTGATTGGTTCAAACGATAATAAATTGTGAATTGTTTATTCAAGGTCAAGAATCGAGAAAGATGTGGGGTGCTAAACAGGAATCAAAGGTGAGTTAATCTCACTCAGTTAAATTTAAATTTAAATAATTAAATTTAAATAATTGTTTGAAATGGTTGAATTGATTTATGTGCTGTAATGTGGTATATATTTGGAATTGGCATTTTATATTGTGCTAACATCTGTGGATGCAGGGAAAAAATAGGTTGGAGGGATCCAACTGGACCCCTCAACTTTATTTAATTATTTAATATTCTCTGTTTTGAATATTTGATATCCCATAATGAATTATGCGGAAATATTGAATGCTATGGCTTGATTGTTATAATCGGACAATAATGAATTACCAAATATATAATTTGAGTTTGAGAATGAAATTAAAGCAGTGAAATTTTAAGTAAAATAATTATAGAAAAGATGAATAAATTTATGAATGATCGGGAAAGGAAATAAAGTGACTTTAAAATTTTAATAAATAAATCTTGAGTGTGGGATGGAAAATTTAAATAAACAGAGAGTTAACGAAACTTAAGTTTCAATGTTATTGTTTAAAAGAACAAAACATTTAATTTAAATTGAGGATTTAAATTATTTAAGAAGAATAAAGAAGAAATTGGGAATAACCTGAAATTTGTATATTTCAGCTAAAGGATTTAAAAATCAAACTGAAAAGAAAAATAAAGTCCATAATTAATGAATTTTGAAATGAACTGATAAGTAAAGAAATTTATTTCAAATGGAATAAATTGGAAATCAATTTGGAACATTGATTTAAGTGATTGAGATTGGAAATTTCTCTCTGAATAATCAAGTACGTTTTCAAAGTAAAATTTTAAAATATAAATTAAAAGTTTAAATTGTTTGTAAGAAGTATGTTTTTAAAAATTTACTATTTCTAAATATTTAAATTCTAAAGTAAGAATTTATTTTTAATCTAGTATAGCAATAATTATTTTAATCTATTATAGCAATAATTATTTAAAGAGTGACTTAGTATTTTATTTTTAAAAGTGAAAATCTAGTTTTATATTTTATTTAGTAACCTTATTTTCCAATATTCATATAGTATGTATTTTTAACAAATCATTGAAGTAGTTTTAAAATAAATGTTTAAAGTATATTTCAAAGTAAAGTGTTCTAAATTATTTTAAAAAAAAAACCTAGTTTGTGCTTGGTGATTTCAGAGGAGATAGAAAATGTTTGGGAAAGTTCATTCTTAAAAGAAAGATGGTTTTGAAACTGTTTTCAAAGGATTGAAAATAGAAATATATCTTGTGAAGATATTTTGAGGTTAATAAATAAATAATTTGGAAAATTATTTATTGGTTGATGGTTGTTTTGTGAATATTATTGATAGTTAAATAACCGACTATCAATATTGGACAAATACGTTGATCGTTTCGAAGACACCGGGATCGAGATTTATTTCTCGAAAACCACTTCGATCCGGTTTGTACGTTTCGTGAAACATGTTCGGAGTCGAAGATGGAGCTATGAAGTGCAAGGGCTAGTCGCTACTAATCCTGGGGATATTTCCAAAATGGATGTAGTAGGAATAGTGCCTTCGGTTCCGTTCGAATCCAGGACAGACTTGTATGGATGAATGCTTGCGAAACATCGTCAGGTGGACGATGGGCATTCTAAGGGATATGTTCTAAAAAGGTAACGCTTAGCCTCAAGCCTCATCAAATGGGAATGACTGAAAATCAAGGGTTATGCAGCAAGGCTAGGTGGGTAGCACCCAAGAAGGGTGAGGTCATTCCAGTCTAGATGTTCCTTTTTATTTCGGCTTAGTGGGCGGTTGCTGATCCCAACCGCGGGGTGATCTCACTCGGGATTATCCAGTAAGGGGTAGTCCCGTCCTTGTGTTGCAGGGGAATGGGCATACTCCTCGGTACGGTGATCTAGGCCCCGTACTGTGACAGGTGGTACCCCAGTGCCTAGTCATTGGTTGGAAATCCATTCTCCCTACGAACCTTGTACGAGTTTTGTTTGTATTACCCACTCTATGGCTAGTAGCTGGAATTTAATCATGTAACAATTTCGGCTATTTTATAACTATTTGTATATAGACCTTATTATAATATCAGAGGATTTCTATAAAAATCGTTTTAGCTATCGTAAGGTAAAAACCCGACATGTTTATGTGTGGCGTGGTCTTACGAGATGCTTTCGTTTTCAAAGGATTTTTGAAACTTTAATAATCAATTGAGTGTGATTTTCTCACGCTGGTATTCCAGACTGACTCGGGTATTATTTAATTGTAATGCTCGGGTCAGACCGAGTATTATAGGATACAGGGTTTGTTGCTGTGGAGCTCAGAAGACGAGCTGGACGGCGATGCGTATTCTCGTATTTGTTTTATATATTTTCCGCTGTGATGAGTCGTTGTGTAGCCACTTGTATGATATTGATGTAGAACATGTTGTTGATGTTGAGCTGTGATTGATGTACTCTGATGATGTAATTTACAAACAGCTGTATTTGATTTTGAGTAAAGATCATTTATTATCTATTATATTTTATTTTGCTGCGGTGGTTAGATTCTGATGTTGTTTTCTATTTTCTTCTTCTACCTCTTCTTCTTTAACCCAAATGGTTCGTATTTCTGTACAACTTGAGTTGATTTAGGTAGAATAATGTTAACTCAAGGGGTACGGATTTGCGGGTCGTTACAAAATGATGAAGTTAGTGGTTTAAATTTTGGAACGATTATGATTTTTGAAATATATATTTACTTATTTTCTTAAAAACAATGCAAAAGATGAAAACGAGAGAGAATTACATGATGAGATAATAAGAAAAAACCAAAGAACGGTTGTTCAACCAGGTAAAATTGACGGTTGAACCGTTGGTTTAATGGTCCGACCAAGATTTATGGATAAATGAGGTTTGATTGAGTTCTGGACCGTGGTGTTCCAAGGTCAGAGTTATTCGAGATTGGACCGAGGCAGTATAGGATCATGAAAACGCTGCATCACATTAAGCAAACCAACGATAACAGTCGATTTGATTAGCAAAAACAATAGTTAATTAGATTTTGTCCTATGTATGGATTTAATTTATAATTTGGTGTTGTCATTTTTTTTATTACAAACTGATGTTGTCAAATTTATGTTACCGAGCCCATGATATATGAGGTGGCATTAATTGGATATTCAAGACAAGGACGTTATATGTAAAATTTTGTTTTAACACATGCTCTAAATTTGTTTCGGTATCACCACATCATAATGCTAAAATTGTGCTCACCTTCCCTTTTTTCAGGTGAAACTTATCGTTTTTACCACCACATCATATGCAATAATATTTTGTTTCTGAAGTATTGGAAACTCTGACTGAATGTAGGATCGATGCGGTGTTTGACAACCGTGCAAACTTCCCATTCAAACCACATCAATACTCATATCATAGACCAAACCGTGTTGATGCAAAGTCAAAGTTTACAAAGGTTCAACCGTTCAGACCGTGAGAACCGTATTAACTGTTATTTTCTACTGTTTGATTTAGGCTCCATTTTTTTAAAATGGTGAATTCTAAATTACGATTGCTGAACTTTGAAGCCTAAACGCTGATTGCTGAATGCTAAATTCTGAATAATCACTTATTTGTTTGCATTTAGTTCTCAGAATAAAAAAACAACATTCAGCATTCAGAACAAAAAATAAACACTAAAAAGATTCTGAATTATTTTGTCTGAATAGATAGCTTTAATCAGAACACCGATAAAAAAAACAAACATAGAAAGTTTCGATTTATAAATCAGAACTTGAATCCAAAACTTCCTATTAAAAACAAATGTAGCCTTAGATCAAAAATTATTTTAATTAATTTTTGAAATACAATCAGTTATATTGAACTCTAAAACTATTATTTTTGAGTATTTCATAACAAATGTTAATTAGAATAATTCTGTAACAATTTTTTTTAACGCAAAATTGTAGATTCCCTTATATTTTAAGACAAATTATGTCAGTGATTCATAAAATATGCACTAATAATGTATCATGTCATCTAAAATTGTAGAATAATCTAATAATTTTGGTAGTTAAAGTTATGAAATTATTTGTTAAGTTGCTTATATGAAAATTTGAAGAGGAAAACCATGGTTTTTCTCAAATTTGAAGAATCGGGTGGTTCAAAAAGGACGGTTTAAAGATTTTTTTAGGATTTTGAGGTTGAATCATGGGTTCATGCAGGGCACTGTTATTTCATTTTCAGAGCCGTAGTATTTCAAGTTTGAAGGTTAACTATGGTCAAACCGAGAATTGGTCCGGTGTTTATAACACTGCTCATATATATATATATATATATATATATATATATATATCTACTATTGGACACTTTGTCAACTTTTAAAAGTGATGACACAATCGACCGCAAACAGCCGACGCAGGTAGAACAAATGCTTGGCCTGGATATAAAATACTGTAGTAAGGTAACCTTATCTATTGCTTTTAGTTGCCACCCTTTAAACTTGGAATCTTTCGAAGATTATATCTATTTTTTTCTATTGGTTATATGCTTACATCAATGATAATAGTCTACTCAAAAAGTTAAGGTTGATTATAAGGTATGTAGTATCAATTAAAATAGTGTTGATTTTTGTAATGACTGTCTTTTTGGACATTTTAAGAAGACATGCACGTCGGACTCAAACCATTCAAAGGGGAAGATTGTTATGGGGTAAATAAGAAAAAGCAAAGAAAGAAAAAAATGAAACAGAATCTTGCAGCAGAATGACAAAATATAATAATCAAATAAACAGTTCATGAAGCTGTTTTATAAAACATTTGATTATACTTATACAACAAAAGTCAGAGTTACACATACTAGAGAATAATAAATAATGCAGCGGAATACATGATGCAGTGAAATACAATAAATAATAATAATACAATCTTCGTCTTCGTTCTCATAAATAAGGTCTTCAAATCCTGAAATGCTCAGGTTGACCCGAGCGAATTGAAAAGACAAAACACTCGAGTCAGAACTAAATGATCTTAGTAAGTTAAATCAATGGGAAATAATATGGGTGGAACGGCGTCAGAGATGTTTACGGAATTTGACATCTCCTATGCAGTGTCTAACGTGAGTGCAGTAACTCAAGAGATGCTCGGGATTCACATCTCCTAAGGATCCGTTAAACTATCTACTATGTGGTACAATACGCTATTATAATAGTGTCTATAGTAAAGTAAAAGTATTAAATTAGCGTTAAGGCGTTACCTATATCTCCCTTAACACATTTTATATATTCTCATAGTCTATACAGTACCGTATGCTCCTCCAAGAGGTTTATACAAAGGACACCCCATAGGTATGGTATAAAACAAACTCGTAGAAGGCGCTATAGGGCATGTGAACAAGGCACATAAGGAAATGCCAGGATAAATATACCATTTGCGGATCCGGACTGATGGTAACGCATAACAGCTACTACCGCCCACCTCGAAACACACACCCAAATCAAAAATCAGACATCAAATTAATCACAAAAATTAGAATATAATATCAAAAAAGTGTGTCCGATAAGAGAAATGACATCACTTGGCCCGGCGTGGCTCCTGATTTTAGTCACATCTAAGCCGACTCACGGGAGACAGGGTCACGTCATACCTTATACAGAAATCGTTCACCGAACCATTCTACTTCATTTCTGGAATCATCAACACGTACACAGTTGTTAAAGTGGTTTTCGGTATTGATAGAGAGTATGACAATATCCGATTCCGGTCTCTTTAATAGTTTATTTACAAATTTAAAGCTTGCAAATGTAAGTGATTTTGTATTTCAACCAAAATGGCGTCTAAAAAGACTGTCTCTTATTTTGATATTTATTTCTTCATTCTTTTCTCATCATAAGTTATTAACCACCATAACTTTAACTATATTTTTTTATGTGCATTAATCATTGATGATCAATGTTAAGGCTGATTAATGCCGTCAGAGCATCTCTAACAGTTCGGAGTGCGTAAGTTCGATTTTCCGCACTACGAAATGTTGGAGCGCTCATTTCTGCAACAGAAATGAGGGCAGACGCCTACTGAATAGGCACCTGGGCATCAGACGCCTGTTCAAAAGGCGCCCATGTTTATAAAATATCGGGCACCTATTGAACAGGCGCTTGATGCCCAGGCACCTGTTCAACAGGCGCTTGATGCCCAGACACCTGTTCAACAGACACCTGGTGAAGATGCCTATATCAGGTGCTTTCCCCTCCCCCTTTCTACCTCTTTTATCCTCTTTCAATTAATTTTTTAATTTTACTTTATGTCCAAATGCCGCCCCGTCCGGTCAAAAATGGTAGACGCACCGTTCGATATACGACCGATGCTAATATCGGACCTACTCATGTCCCTCCTGATGCTACCGTGACTCCAGACGATCTTCGATCCTTGCACGACTTGCCCCCTACTATTTCGCATCGACTTACTACAGCTATAGCGACGCCATATGTATACGTTTATTTCTTGATTGCTTGATGAACAAACATGTAACTATATATGTATAATAATTCTTTGTTTATTTTAAAATTAAATAATCATATATTTAGGTTCATTACGTAGTGATGTGAAGTAGTTGGTATAGGTGTATGTCTGTGTATTTTGATCAGTTACCGCAGCCGATTCTGGATAGGCTACATGCGTCACCTTTTGATGAATTTCTAGCTTTACCTAGATTTGCATGTGTATATCATTGCCTGGTAGAGGCCCTCATCGAGAGATGGTGGCTTACCACTCACACATTTCATTTCCCTGATTTTGAGCTAGGACTGACTCCTCTAGATTTTTATATGCTCACTGGCATAAAGGTTGGTCGACCGAACCGTCTCCCTGTTCCATTTGATAGTTCATTTGTGTAGTTCGAGTCTTATTCAGCTTATTTACCGACTTTGGCCGATGAGGAGGTTAGAGGAGGATCTATTACTCTCCCTTGTTTGCAGCGGTATATAGTAGATTACATGGTCGTCGAGGATACGCACACTCCGGTTATCCGTGCCTTCATATTATACCTTTTGAGATCTACATTTTTTAGTAACAATAAGGGTACTATTAGGCTTGGTTTTTTAGCTGGATTAGTAGACGTGGATGGACTATATATATATATATATGATTACGGTACAACTATTATTGTATTTGTACGTAGCATTAGATACTTATGCGCTTCAGCGGTCTAGACAGATGTATGGATTTTGGTACATTCTTTCATATTGGTACTACGAGTATACTGTCAATATGCACCTCGACTTATTGTAGAGGCGAATGCCACATCTTATATTTACTTTCCTAGATTACGTCATTGGGGTCCTCCTATGCATTTGCCTCGTGTTGCACAAGGGGTGCACAATGAGCTGCTGGAGGCTAGACAGCAGATGGAAATGAGGCGGCGTGGTAACATTATCGTTCATCCATGGGATCAGTACTTATAGTTCCAAGAGCCTGGTTCTGATCATCCACTCACTTTTCAATTTTCCATGTCGCGATGCAGGATTTGCTTTCAAGTTCCTACATGTCCATTCATATGGTATTTAGAGGAGCGGTGTTGGTTACAATTGTATGGTATGATTCGCATTCCATCAGATCCGCTACCATGGGATGATATGTATGGTGATATTAGGGTTGGACCAGCTTATATTCTTGAGATAAGGGATGCGAGATGGGTGGATGATGAGCCTTTTATAGTTCTTAGAAACTTTGATTCATATTGGGTTCGAGTAGCTCCATGTGCTTATGCGTTGCCTGATTATATTCGGGGTTTGAACTCCGATCATATTGGTCCGCGTACCTCTTCCGGTAGAGTTCCACTACCGCCTGCCACCTTTGAGCCTACATCATCTCAGTACACACAGCCTCCTACTTTCGACCCCCCCTCCTCATTCGTTTAGAGCGTGTGATGTACATGGACAGGTGGTGGGGTATCCCTTGCAGTATCCTACAGATGACGGTATTACGAGTGTACCATCCATCGAATTGTATCAACCTCATCAGGTTTGTACGAGTTTTAACTGTTCTTTAAATTACTTGTCATTATATTCTCCATCTATGTATAATTTTTCTTATGTGCATATCAGTATTTTCAGTACATGGATTATGATAGACGGATAATTGCTGCATTTGAGCGTATGACGCTCGATTATACAAAGATGATGTATCAGAGTTACCAGACTGCGGTCCAGCAGCAGTAGACTCAGTATGATGTGCAAATAAAGGGATTACAGACCCAGATTCAGCTGCTTCAAGAGCAGCTCCATGCCGGACCTGAGCCTCACGACTTTGATGACGGCAGTGATGACAGTGACGACGATAGTGGAGATGACAAGGAGATTGATAGTGGCTCCGATCACATAGACTGATGTGCTGCATTTAGATGTTTTAGACTGTGTTATTATTTTTCACACCTTACAATAGTAGGTTGCATATTATGTTGGTGATGATGCTACTGTTATATGTGATTGTCTATATGTTATGACATTGTGTCGATTATATTTTATGTTGAGTATTGCATTGTATTGATTTTAATTTACGCTTGTTTATTATTAAGTGTATATGAAGTCAAAATGTTGAAGTAACAAACAGCTGTGTTTGTTTGTCAAAATTTTTATGGATGTTTGAAACGTGGACATTAATCCCATGCTTTATTTTTTTGATGCGGATCACGACCTCTTTATTTAAGATAAAGTGTTATATTCCAATGTCATAACATTTAAAAGTTCGGTAAATTCAATCAATGTGTAACATAATATTTTCGGCTATAGAATTGAAACTGTTAGTAAATTTCTTTATACAAACTGATCAGATGTGCGATGAGGAAGAGATAATGGCAACTCAATTTTGGGACACTATTGTTGAACTTTACAATAGCAATGTTGAGTGTAGAAGTAGACGTACGAAGGTAGAGTTGAGGACTGGTTATGGGAACTTCTGCAACGCTTGTACGCGGTACAGTACGGTTATCAATGAGGTTATATTTGAAAATTTGTTTGAACCAACCTGTTCCACATTTGAAGGTCTTTACTTTCTCAAATATCACAGCACATTCACTGGACATGAGGCTTATATCATACGTCAAAATTGACTAACAGGATTTGGATATCCATAATTTGAGTGTATTATTGTTGAGTGTATTATTATTTCTGTGTATGCATATTTATTATTGTCTTGTTTATGAGCATTTTAACTTTCTGCTGCATTGTCAAATCAAAACACAATGCTAATATTTAAACATAAATAATTTTTAATATTCACACGCTTCAATATAATTTTTAACATTCACACGCTTCAATAATTTTAAACATAAATAATTTAGCTTGAACATTTTGAGAATCGAATGTTTGCGTTTGACGATTTATTTTTCCATAACGACCTTTGACTGAAAATAGCGTTCTTTTCCGATTGATGTTCTTCCGATTGTAGCAATTAGTAATTTTTCTCCAAAAATACCCACCACTTTGATCAGTCCCTCGAATAAGAACGACAGAGAGTGCACAATAAATTGAGCAAAGATCGTAGTCTTTCGCAGCGCTCCAACTTGCATTAATTACTTCTCACCCAATCGGAACCGTAACGTCTTGTAAGTCGTAGTCTTCAAAACTGGATCTTGCAGCATCGACGTCGAAATCGAAGTACATTTGCGGTTGAGATTAGTGCCAGTAAAAAATTGTAACAGAGGAAGGAAATTGGTTGTGAATGAAAGAAGATGCGAGTTGTATTCGAAGGAAAATTATGGTCGTTGAAGTCTACAGTTGGGGGATATAACTGTGCGCTTGTTTAATAGGCGCCTGGATATCAGGCGTTTGTTGAACATGCGTCTTACAATGAGGCGTCTGTTCAACAGGCACCTGGTATCCAGACGCCTTGCCGAATCACACATCCTCAATCTAAAACTCCACCTTTCTGCACTATCGGAAATTCTCATGCTCTATTGGAGGGATTCGAGAGTGCGGATTCGAGAATTTGTAATCTGTTGGAGATGCTCTCAAAATCATGGAATCCCAAATGTTTTTACCGTCAGTAGGGAATCATGTTCACCAGTGATTGTTTGTTGATGTTGGTGCACTAATGGATTTGACATGCTGAGGCATAAATGGTAGAAGGACAACTTCAGCCGCATCAAATTAAGTAGTGTGCTATCGTTAAAAAGGAACATTGGTTCATTTCCTTAAATTATTTGTCAATGTTTGTAGAATGACATCATATCAACTTTAAACTCACTTATCGTTATTACGAAAAATAACCTTATGACAAACCCAGTTGAAAATTGCATGGCATATGACATGGCGCAAATTATGGAGTTACTACACATAAATGAACGCTTTCACTGACATTTTATATTTCTATCGTTCTAGAATTTTTAAATAAAATGTTAACTCTAACATAAATGTTATACCTGTTGTATCTGTTGTTCATTATTAAGTATTGATTTTTATGAATATTAATTTGACTTCTTTTTCTTTAAAAATGACCCGTTCTTAATTAAGGGACAATTAAGCTAAATATCAAGACTGAGATTGCATATATTTTTTTAATTTCAGAAGGAGATTACAAATTGTAGCTCAATAATTTGGCTCGTGACGTTTGTTGGATTATATCAGTAAAATATTAACAAAGCTCGTGATTATTGATCATGTCCATATTGTCAGCCTTCAATTGATTTGTTATGGTCACTTTGAATTCTGATTGACGTTCACCCTCTTTGTAAGGTATACTTATGCGAAGAGACAAAGTAAAACGGTTTATTACTAATTTGAAGTCTTACCTTAATTTCAGTGCAGGTACTTGGTATGAAATAAAATTCATCCAAATAAAACAGGTGCTTGTCATGAACCAAGAGCAGTTCCATGCGAAAGCAGACAAACATTACTGAAAGGCAATTGCAAAGTTAGTGCAGAACGACGTGGTTGCAATCGAAGTAAGAGAAAAGAAAGAGGAAGAAAAGAAACCATCTGCTGTAGTCATTCAAGGACCGAAGCCTGGAAAACCCATTGATCTTTCTAAAATAAGGCAAGTTCTTTTGAAACTGAAGCATAATCAACTGCCACCTGCGAAAACATCGCCAGAACCTGCTAAAGATGGTCCGGAAGCTTCTCCTGGAAAAACCCAAGAAGCAGCTTCTGCTGATGAAGTTACTCTTACTGCATAGAGGTTCTGATGGTCCATTCCTATCTAATATCTATTTAGTTGCTTTGTTTTTTTGTGCGTCAGTGGTACTTTGAGTTGCCCAAACTTTATGGCTCATTTTGGCGTTTGTACCGTTTATGTCGTATCCTGTGAGTCTGATTGTTGGATGCTGTGAATGGTTCTGTAGAAGGTTGGTTTGAGTCGCAACACGAAGCTAATTCTATAGGCGTCACTTACAACAATGCATAGATTTTTTATTTATTTTTTTGATTTTTTTAAAATAATTTTTATAGCAACGGATAAAAACGGCAGTAAAAGATGTATTACAACCGACAAAACTTGTGATAAGAAGTATTTCAACGGGCAAAATCACTTGCAAAAGATCTGTTACAACTAGCAAAAACAACTGTAAAAGACTTTATTACAATGGTACTTTGCAATGGCCTTAAACGATTGTAAAATGCTTAGATTTTATTACAATTTCGCATGTTAATACTGACGGCTGATACTTGTAATAGGTTTATTATAATTGACACTGCTATTTGCGAAATGAGTATCTTGCTACAGTGGAGACTGAAATCCTACACCGGCGTCACTACTAGTACCAACTCCACTCTCTCTAGTATGTACTAACACACAGTCGTATGCAAAGTGATCTAATAACTTCAAGCTCTCTCTTTTGTTCCAATTGCTCTTCACGCATTGTTTGACTCAGTTGTTCATGCCTATCAAGAGCCACAAGAACACAACTGCTTATGAAGATGTAAGCATAGCAGAGGCATGATGTAGAGAGGAAGGTCTTGGAATGTCTTCTTGAGGTGATTCATGTACAGGAGTTTCAATAGTAATTTCATCTAGAGTCGATGGGATTTTCATAACTTTCAAAACTTTAACGTCAAACACACTCGAATATGGATGCCTAATAGGAGTCTCGTTATCCATTACGACACCAAATCGTCAACAAATTATCATACTTATATTTCCATATATATTATACTTTCTTTTTTCACTCGATCTATTTTCCATCCTTTCATTCATAATTGCATTAACTCAATTTACTCTAATATTTCTCAAAATAACATATGATGCTTTACAGGCAAATGGGTATATTTTATCAAAACTACTAGTTTTCACAATCAAATTGTGTTGTAGAATCTAAATGATGATAGAAGTCAAATGAGTTAGATTCGAAGTAGGCCAAGCACCACTAGTGTTATGAAGGATTTGGTCTATGATGGGCTCTTCATTAAAATAATTTCATCCACTTGCATTCCTTCCGATGAAATTCCTAATATTTCACCTAATTCACTTTCATTAAAAGCAATATCTACATCTTTGATACTAATAGAAAGAACCAAACCATCATCATCATGACCAACTTCAAGATTAGTGTAGAAAATTGCTATACATCGAGGATATATGTCAATCTTATAGCCATTTGAGTCAATAAAGTTTACTAACTCGACATGAGTAAACAAATTCCGAATATCATACAAGTTTAGAGAATTCAAATTTACTGGACCCCGCCTAGATGTTCGTCGACCATCAAAGTCTTAATCTTCTTGATGTTCTCTCGTTTATTTTTCAGCCATCATCAGCGAGTAATTCATCGATAGAACTGAAGGAAGTTGATAAGATACTACTTTCTCCTATTACCATGGCCAAAGATTTGATTTTTAATTGAAAGTTTAATGATATTTTGAAATTTTGGTAACTATAAATACGGGCTAAGGCTTGAGAATTCATTTTTAGGTTTGTAAAATGAAAAGTGAAAGAGAGACGTCACTCAGTTTGGAAACAAAAAAGCATCACAGGTGGACCAGTTGGCCTCGACCGGTGCACCGGTGGGTATTTTTATTTCAAAATTCTATGATTAACTTGATATATTTCCATAAATGTATCTATTTACATTAAAATACATGGTTCATGGATTTCTATTCCAAAACATTGCATTAACATGGACTAAGGCTTTCTTCCGCCGCCTCTATCTTTCTCTCTAAATTGCTCCCATCTTCTCCTTCTTCCGCATTCTTCTCATCTTTTCTTTCCTCTACTCTTAGCTTTTTCCCATTACTGCAGCACTATAATTTTTTATTGTCTTCCTTCTGCTAACACTCCTCTGACTATCTTGTGTGTCCGCCTATGTCGTTTTTTAACCTAAAATCATCGTTTCTGTTTTCACCCTCGCTCCTTCTCAATTTTGCTAAAATATCTTAGTGCTGCTCGGATTGGTTTTTGAAGTTGCCATTGTGAGATTCATTTTTAGGTTTGTTTCAGGTTCGTGGTTTCGCTCTTGGCGTTGCTGGTTGGTTCAGGGTCGGTCCCTTGTTATTTGTGAGTTAACAGCCTACTACCTAACTAGTGCATGTGGGCTTATCTTCTCTCCGTGCTGGATCTCGGTCGAGAACTCTAATTGGCCTTTCACTTCTAGGCATCCTGGCGAGCTTTGAGAAGGCTGTGATCGGTTGATGCTGTGGTCGTTTGGCTGTTATTGGTTTGATTTTTCTGATTTTTGGCACATTTTCATCAATTTTCTCTTTGTGCACTTTTCTAGTAATGGTTGTAGTTTCCCTGCTGGTCATCGAATGTTATTGTTTTATTCTTTTTGATGGTATATGCCTGGATTTTCGGTACTTGCTGTTTTTGTTGTAGCTTGTTTTAGTTTTTTGAGTTCAACTTGTAGACCTGCTTATTATAAAAGTGTAATCTCATCATTTTCTGAAGTTATTGTATTATGGTATCAAGCGTTTGGCTTTTTTTCGGCTTGGAATCTTTGAGCGTTAAGAATATTTCTTATCAATATCCCAAAGTAATATGAGTAAGATTGATAATCTATTGCAAGAACAGTGGGTGAAATTTCCTTAAGAATTGCCTTGAAACTTGGCTTTGTTTACGAATAATTCTTGATTCAGACCTTTTGACGTAGTCAAAAGGTTTTGCCTTTAAGGTGAATAACCTTTCGACCTTGCTGAGCTTGTTTGAGGTACTTACAAAGATTTACCTTCCGATTAAGTCAAGATTTACTTGGTTAAGTCCTTTAAAGGTAGGCTTCAATCTTATAGAAGGGTTAGGTGACGGCTTTCCTTGAGTTTAAGCAGGAAATGATATTCCCTGGCTGGTATGAAGCAGGTTTCGACCTCATTGAAAAGTTAGTTCACCTATGTGAAGTAGGAATCAACCTTGTCGAAAGGTTTTAGCTTTAGAATTAATAACTTCGAAAGGTTTAGTGGATGTTTGAACCGGTTGTACTATCGACCTTGTCGAAAGGTTCAGACTGGTGGGTTGATGGCTTCAAAAGGTTGTAGTAGCTATTTGCAACAAAAGGTTATCGATCTTGTCGACAAGAACCTTTCGATGAGTTTGAATCTGAAAATAGGAGTTAAGCCAAAAAAAATTTAAACAAACGATAAAGTAATTGAGAAAGCTTAGGACTTCCTTTCTTATTCAAGAAAAACTTTATTTTATTAAATTCTCAAATTAACACTCAGTTAGGGTTTCTATATATTGATTAAGAAGATACAAGAATAGAATGAGAAAGTTCGGATCCCCTAAAACATGACCCGTTGGGTTTTATTTATAGATGCAGGCGGCCTCCCTTTCGACTCCATGCACTCGACTGGGTTAGAAGGTCCTCCTTTTATATGTAGCTATGAACCTTTCGTCTTTGTTGAATGGTTTGCCCTTATACACCATAACGAACCTTTCGACGTTGTCGAAAGGTTTGCCTTTCCGATGCCTTCATGAATCTTTCGACTTTGACGAAAGGTTGCTTTTCTGATGTCTTCATGAACCTTTCGACTTTGTCGAAAGGTTGCCTTTATAACGCATTAATGAACCATTCGACGGTGTTGAAAGATTTGCCTTGTTCATACTGTCATGGACCCTTCGACTTTGTCGGAAGGTTGCTTTTCACTTGAACGTTGTCGAGAGTTGTGCCTCCCTCCAATGTTGTCAAAAGGTTGTCTTTCATTCTTTATTGACTTCTGAATGTTGCCTTCTTCATAGAACCTTTCGACATTGTCGAAAGGTATCTTGGATGTGTCTTAACTAGTTCGAAAGGTTTGCTATGCTTTCGAAAAGGTCTCCATGAGGTTGCTAATTCTTTCTTTGACTTCTTCATCCTCATCGAAAGGTTAGAACTCACTGGATATTATGAGATGCCTTTCGACCCTTAGAAAGGTTTAGAAGCTGTTAGACTTTGATAACTGCATTCCTTCGACTCCTTCGAAAGGTTTAGTCTGAATTCCTTTTTCTTATTCTTTGTTAATGGACCTTTCCACCCAGTCGAAAGGTGGAGTTTTTGGAGTTACATTTGCCCCAGCCATTTAGAAAGGCTATTTATGCTTTTGAAAGAGCGGAATTGGTTGATTACTCATCTGGTAGAAATGATAAAGGTGAAACTATAACGTTTCGATTGGTTTGGCACAAAAAGGTGAAGTGTCTTCTATCCATTATCTTCGAAAGTTAGCTTCCTGTTGAATATCCTGGTATATTATTTTTGTTTGATGATAATAAACATATATATATATATATATTCATTTAAATGCATTTGTTAATGTACTATTTTATTTTTCACATAATTAATATATATTTGCTGAATAAAATAAATAACAAAGAATTTAAATTCAAATAGATATTTTATTTAAACGGATATTTATTACATTTTTGAATAGTATAAAATTAAGCTCTCACTATATACACAATTGTCAAACAATGCAATTTTGATTACACAATTATCATTTACATAAGCACCTCACTACATTTCACTCATTCATTTGTATTTGATCTTCAACTGTATTCCAGATAGAATCCAACATCTGAGCTATCTGCAAAAATATACACTAACGTAGTAAAATTGAAAAGAAAATATTTTTGTAGTGTAAAATAAAATGTGGTTTGAAAATATTATTTGCCTTAATTATTTAGGTTGTTCGTCATCATTTAATTTTGAATTCATTATACACGAACAACTTGTGACATGCATAATGTATTACTGTACATGCCACAAGGCCGTGCACACCAATGTACACTTGATAAAATTACAGGGATAGGTGAGCACAAGATCAAACCCAATCAAAAGCCGGGTTCAACTCAAGTGCAATACAAATAATGTCACGATACAAGCACAAGGTCAAACTCGAACTTTTTGCTAGATTCAACTCAGGTGTGATTTCAAAAATCAACATGAAATTCAAAGTAAGCCAGACAAAATTGAAGCAAGTACCAAATCAGTACAACACAAATGTACTTAATATGACTATAGATGCAAGCATGTCAGAAAATCAAGTGGAGCATTAAATTATCGAACCAGTCGATAAATTGCATCAAGTGAAGCAAAATTCAGGTGAACCATGAAGAATACAAGACTGAAAACAAAATGCTCCAATTCAAACTCAATGAAACAACACTGCAACACTATGGCAACTACGAGTGATCAAGCATCAAGTCAAAGACAACTATAGTCTTACAGGAACCAAGACCAAATTCAAGCACCAGACTCGACTAAGACAACAATGTACACCAGTGAATGCAACTGCGACATATAACATGAATATGTACGATGGGTAATGTACAGTGAAGACTAACATGCATAAACCGACAACAGTCCAACATACATCAGTGCACATACACGGCAAAGTTCAAACAAGTTCAGCTTCAACATGAACAACTGACCATACATCAGAGCAAGAGCAAGTGATTGGATGGATTGTGATCAAAGCATTGTGAACATGACCAAAACCAAGGCAACATGTAGGCATGTACTCGATGCAGAACTAAACATTGAAACCAAACAGCAATTAACAATTTTATCAAAGCCGAAGTCAAGTAATATCAAAGATAACAAAGTCAGGCCGAAGTCAAGGTCGAATATTTTTAACAGTAGAAGTTTCAAAATAATGATGTACAACAAGTTCAAAAATCATGGAATGGAAGTTTCAAATCAAAGTGGCCAAGTCAAAGGGAACAAGAAACGAAATCAACATCGTCAAAGATTTCAACACCGTAGTGGCCAAGAAAGTCAGAAACCAAAGCCGTGACAATCAAGTAACAAAATACACGATTTTGAACAAGTCAGAAATCATCACAATCATTCAAGTATAATCATACGACCACCCTTTCTAATGCAATAATGAACCATTCGACGGTGTCGAAAGATTTGCCTTGTTCATACTGTTGTGAACCCTTTGACTTTGTCCGAATGTTTCTTTTCACTTGAACGTTGTCGAGAGCTATGCCTCCCTCCAATGTTGTCGAAAAGTTGTCTTTCATTTTTTATTGACTTTTGAATGTTGCCTTATTCATAGAACCTTTCGACATTGTCGAAAGGTATGTTGGATATCTCTTAACCAGTTCGAAAGGTTTGCTATGCTTTCGAAAAGGTCTCCATGGGGTTGCTAATTCTTTCTTTGACTTTTTCATCCTCTTCGAAAGGTTAGAACTCCCTAGATACCATGAGATGGAACCTTTCAACCCCTTCGAAAGGTTTAGAAGCTGTTAAACTTTGATAACTGCATTCCTTCGACTCCTTCGAAAGGTTGGTCTGAGTTCCTCTTTCTTATTCTTTGTTGAAGGACCTTTCAACCCAATCGAAAGGTGGATTTTTTGGAGTTACATTTGTCCCAGCCATTCGAAAGGCTATATATGCTTTTGAAAGGGCGGAATTGGTTGAACACTCATCTAGTAGAAATGATAAAGGTGAAAACATAACGTTTCGAATGGTTTGGCACACAAAGGTGAAGTGTCTTCTATCCATTGTCTTCGAAAGGTAGCTTCCTGTTGATAGTATTTGATTTTTGTTTGATGATAATAAACATATATATATGTATATATATTCATTTAAATGAATTTATTAATGTACTATTTTATTTTTCACATAATAAATAAATATTTGCTGAATAAAATAAATAACAAAGAATTTAAATTCAAATAGATATTTTATTCAAATGGATATTTATTACATTTTTGAATAGTACAAAATTAAGCTCTCACTATATACACAATTGTCAAACAATACAATTTTGATTACACAATTATCATTTACATAAGCACCTTATTACATTTCACTCATTCACTCGTATTTGATCTTGAACTGTATTCCAGATTGAATCCAACATCTGAGCTATCTGCAAAAATACACACTGACGCAGTAAAATTGAAAAGGAAAAATTTTTGCAGTGTAAAATAAAATGTGGTTTGAAAATATTATTTGTCTCAGTTATTTAGGTTGTTTGTCATCATTTAATTTTGAATTCAATATACACGAACAACTTGTGACATGTATAATGTATCATTGTACATGCCACAAGGCCGTGCACACCAATGTACACTTGATAAAATTACGGGGACAGGTGAGCACAAGGTCAAACTCAATCAATAGCCGGGTTCAACTCAAGTGCAATACAAATAATGTCACGACACGAGCACAAGGTCAAACTCGAGTTTTTTGCTAGATTCAACTCAGGTGCGATTTCAAAAATCAACATGAAATTCAAAGTGAGCCAGAAAAAATTGAAGCAACTACCAAATCAATACAACAAAAATGTACTTAATACGACTACAGAAGCAAGCATGTTAGAAAATCAAGTGGGGCAATAAATTATCGAACCAGTCGATACAATGCTCCTAGTGAAGTAAAATTCAGGTGAACCATGAAGAACACAAGACTGGCAACAAAATGCTCCAAGTCAGACCCAGTGAAACAACACTGCAACACTATGGCAACTATAAGTGATCAAGCATCAAGTCAAAGACAACTACAGTCTTACAGGAACCAAGACCAAATTCAAGCACCAGACTCGACCAAGACTACAATGTACACAAGTGAATGCAACTGCGACATATAACATGAACATGTACGATGGGTAATGCACAGTGAAGACTAACAGGCACAAATCGACAACAGTCCAACATACATTAGTGCACATACACGGAAAAGTTCAAACAAGTTTAGCTATAACATAAGCAACTGACCATACATCAGAGCAAGAGCGAGTGACAGGATGGACTGTGATCAAAACGGTGTGAATATAACCCGAACCAAGGCAACATATAGATATGTATTCGATGTAGAACTAAACATTGAAACCAAACAGCAATTAACAGTTTTATCAAAGCCGAAGTCAAGTAATATCAAAGACAACAAAGTCAAGCCGAAGTCAAGGTTGAATATTTTTAACAATGGCAGTTTCAAAATAATGATATACAACAAGTTCAAAAATCATGGAATGGCAGTTTCAAATCAAAGTGGCCGAGTCAAAGGTAATAAAGAATGAAATCAACATCGTCAAAGATTTCAACACCGTAGTGGCCAAGAAAGTCAGAAACCAAAGCCATGACAATCAAGTAACAAAATAAATGATTCTGAACAAGTCAGAAATCATCACAATCATTCAAGAATAATCATATGACCAGAGCAAAGTTGCAGATGAATTCAAATGAGTCAATACAAACAAAATTATAGGATTTATAATCCTATTTAACCCAAATCATCATTGGCCGTAAAAATCTATTCGAGCTAAAAGTAGCAACAGAGAAAAATTTAAACCAATAACTCGAATCATCGTGTTCAAGCAAGCTAATCAGAAAAGGCAAAGAGAATAAATCACGTACCACTTAGTCGAACTTGATCAAAAATTAGGGCACCCGAAGCAAGCTACAAGGAGACAGTCGATCGACGGAGCAAGGAAAGAGAAATCACATATTCGATCAACCAACTAAAGTCGGCAGCTTCAACAAAGTAAAACCCTAATTTTAGCAAAGAGGAATGAGCAGCCATTTTTAAAAATCGAAGAACAAGGAGTCGGGCGAACAAAAGAATAAATAGGGCACATTTTTTTATTACACTATTTATTATTGGGCCAGTTCTTTTATTACATTTGGCTGTTATAATTTCTAATTGGGGTTTTATTTTTAATTGTGTTTTAAACAGTAAATTTTCTTTTAAACTTTTGAAATTGTCTAGATGTGTGACTAGGGGACGAACTACGGTGGTGCGGTTCAAGAATTCGCAACTCAGTGGCTGAGTTGTGGTAGGGTTTAGAGCGTAGAATTAGGTTAGTCGATCGCAGGTGTTGCGAGTTGACGTGTGTAATCGTATGACTACTTAATTTATAGTAGAAACCTTGGAGGCGAAATGTAGGTAGGGTTTTGCCGAAGCTGGGTAAATCTATGTGTTCTATATTCTGCTATTATCTGTGCCGTTATTATTCTGTTATATCTGTGTTGCGATTATTTTATATACTTCCATAATAAATTTTCATAATTAATAGTATCACCATATTCATCCCCCTCTAGGGTGAAATCGATCCTACAAGTGGTGTCAGAGCCAGGAACAAAAGCCATTTTTTTAAAAAAATTTGATTTTCGACGACCAATTTTTGTTTTACAAATTTGAATTTTAAAATGGCTTCTTTTAATAATGCTTTACTGAGGGTCGGTCCAATATTATTCCTCTTGTTTTTGACGGAACAGATTTTTAAATTGGAAATTAAAAATGGAATTTTATTTAAAATATGTTAATGTTAAACGTTGGGATATTACTGAAAATGGGTGTGATAGAATAGATGAGAAAAATACTTCGATTAATGCTCTTGCTATGCATATATTGTATTATCATATTATTCAAGATAATTTTAACTTTGTCTCTCATTGTGAAAATGCACAGGAAATCTGGAATACCTTTGATGCAATATATGGTGCAAAATTCAACAACCGTGGGAGATCCCCCATATTCAACTCAGAAACGTGCTTGACAAGACTGGCAAAAAGAATCAATGATGAAGATTCAATAGTTAGTGAGATAAGTGATTTTCCAATCAATGATTTAGTTCTCTTATGCCAAAAATTAATTGAAAATAATAAAGCTCTTGAGTTGAAAATTGATAAGTTGGAAAGGGAACAAGCTAAATTTCATCAGAAAAATAATGATTTGGAAAATGAGCTTAAACATATTAAGGAAAATAAAAAATTTAATTGCAAAAGGAGTTTGTATCATGAAAAAGAATTTGCCCTTCTTCATGAAAACTTTCAAAAGCTAGAAAAATGAAATTTTAATTCGAGAGAAATTCAAAACTGAGTTGATTTGCCAAAATAATATTTTGCAAAAAGAATTGGATAGTTTTAAGAAGTCGAAATTTTTTAAAAGTACGATTTTTTAAAAGAAATTAAATGTGATCACCAAAAATTTCAAAACCCTTAAAAAAGAAGATGTGAATTTAAGCAAATTTGAAATTATTCAATCAAATCACGAGTTTGAAAAGGAGATTGAAAAAATCAAGGATTTTGAAAAAATTGAATTTGAAAAACTCCAACTCTTTGAAATTGAGAATAAAATTAGAGAGCTTAAAAAGGAAAATATGGAATTGAAAATGAAGAATTTTATTGCAGAAATAGGGTGTACAAATCAACGTTCGCAGCTGTTATTCTTTAATGGCGTCCTTGTCCTCGTTATCTTTTCGTTCAAAATCAACATCGTTTCATCAAGATTTTCGCCTGGATCCTTCTTCGCAATCTGGCTTCTCTAATATTTCAAGTAGGAATTCCATTCCTTATACTTATGCTCAAGCTGTTAAGAGACATCTTCCCACTCGAATTCAAGAACGCAGGTCAAATTTATTCTGGATTAATTCGAGGAAGGGTAAGAAGATTTGTTTCAGATGCGGCGATCTTAATCATCTCGCTAATTCTTGCCGCGATCCAGTTAGATGCTTCACGTGTGGATCTTTTGGGCATAAGAGTAATGGGTGTGGGAAGTTTTTGGTTGATAATTCGGCATCGCTTCCTGGTTCTAATTCGATCCCCGTCAATCATGGTTTCCTATTTGTCATGATTTTCTTGAAGCTGAGGAATGTTTTTCTTGATAAACACTGGTTCATGGAAGATGATGGTATCAGATATCTGGATGATTTGCTTTACCATTTTAATTTCATCAATGAACCTAACATTGTAAAAGGGTATAGGGATAGATTTGGAAATCCTGAAGAATTTTTTGGCAAGGCTAGTTCTGGTGCATTCAAGAAATAGATTGATGTTAGTAATTCTGTTCATCGTAAACAAGGATATTCTTCTTCATCTCTGATAAATCATGGGTTTCAATTCACTCTGAAATATCTGATTTTGAGGGGTTTAATAATTGATTATCTTTGGTTTGATAAAGCAATAGGTTTAAAATATCTTGATGAATTGTTTTATCACTTCGATATCATAAATGAACCGAATTTTGGTAAATCTTCTGTTAAGTCTCAGACAAATCTGAAGTTTTGATCATTGCTCCTGAATCTTCAAAAACCAATTTAGCAACTTCTGATTATTTTCCCTATGCTGTTGATGAAGATAAATTTCTGTGTTTTGATCCCATTCTCCTAGATCCTGATGTTAATTCTTGCTTGGAATCGTCTTTTCTTAATTCTGAGTTGGATAGATGTGAAAATGTTGGTGTTCAGAATCACCAATTCATTTCTTATCTTAGAAAAAATCGTAAATCCAATTTAAAAGCGATCGATAACTTTGAGTTGTCTACATTCAACTGTTTCGATTGCCAATCTTCAATTTCTAATGATGACATTATTTTAGAATGCTTAGATGGTGGTTCGGTGGTTGTAGCTGATCAATATGTTAATGAGCATCAGAAAATGTCAACTGTTTGTTTTTCACCTGAAGATAGAAGTATTGAAGCTATTTCAACTGATAGTAGCCAATCGAGTTTATTGAAGTTGGATTGGTATGTTGATCAAAAATCTGTTGTTTTTGATTCTTTGGACCTAAATGCTTTGATAACCGGATGTAACATTTCTGGCGACAATTTGAGATATGATGTAATGACCTCTGATGCATTTTCGAGCTTTGATGAATCTTCCTGTTTCAGCAATATGTTTGATTTCAATCTCCGGAGATGAAAAGTGATTTTGGAATCTTTCAGGAAGTTCTTTTATCGGAGAGTTTTATGGAATTGGATAATAATTGTTTGTGTAATTCATCTTCTCCATAGACATTAACTTGTTGGATTGGTTAAGTGACTCTGATCCATTTGATATTGAATCTGAGTCAGAGGCAGTAGTTTATTTTGAAAATTTTTGGGATATTAGGGATTCTGGTTTATATGATATGCACAAGTCAGAGGGTACACATGTTTCTGGTTCTAAAGAAGATCTGGGTGTTGATATTCATGATTGTACAATGCAATTGAAGGAGTCTTTAGCTGGCAGTTATCTTGGTGTGGATCCAGTTTTGGCATCTGGTGTTTGTGATGTTTCCTTGAGCTCAGGTGCGATAGTTAAGAGTAATTTTGTTAAGGATTTGGCCTCTTTGTCGAAGTGAGCTAAGGGCAGGAAATTAGTTGCTTCTAGTGGATCCGTTCGTAGGAGTGCCAAGATTCATAGCTGTCAGTTGCAGTCTTTAGGTGAGTTACCTGGTTCGAGTACTGTGATTAGCACTACAGATTCAGGCTCAGGTATGAGTGCTTCTTTAGGTAGTACTTTTCCTACGTATGCATTAGGCAGTCTTTCTTCTGCTGAGTTTAGTCAGTTAGCCAAAGACACTTCTTTCATTTTTTCTGATATAGAGCTAGATAGTGATTATATTAGACATAAGGAACTAGAGAGGGCTAGCACAGTTAGTTTATGAGGATCATTAGTTAGAACATTAGGGGTTTAAATGATTTGAATAAATGTGATAAGGTTAGATTGTTCTTTAAAGATTATTCTATTGACATTGCTCTTATTCAAGAAACCAAAATTAATTGCCCTGACATTCAGTGGTTATCATTTTAGGAAATAGGTTTTTTTACCTTCTATGGGTTCTTCAGGGGGCTTAATGATAGGTTGGCGTGATAATTTCTTTAAATTATTGCAATGTATTGTTAAACAGCATTTTCTTCATGTTATTCTTATCAATCTTTCTGATAATTCTCTTTTAAATATTTCTAATGTTTATGGGCCAAATTTCAAAATCAATAGGAGAATTGTATGGAATGAATGCCTTGAATTTAGATCATTTGCCCCAGATTCTTGGATTTTGGGGGGTGATTTTAATGTTCGCATTTCATTGGTGAGAGATATCCTAGGGAAGGGGATTACTCTGCTATGGAGGAATTCAATCAATTTATTATTAATTCTAATTTGATTGAAATTTCTCTTTCAAATAGAGAGTTTACTTGGAGCAACGCTAGAGAGTTTCCTTCCTTGGCTCTTCTTGATAAATTTTTTGTTAGTGATGAAATTGAAGACAAATATCCAATTTGTAAAGTAATTGGTTTTCCTTTTACCTGCTACTGACTAACCTAACTCTACGCTCAAAACACTGCCACAACTCAGCCACTGAGTTGCGAATTCTCAAACTACGCCATGTAGTTTGTCCCCTAGTCACATGACTATGAATTACAACGGTTTAAAAAGGAAAATATAATTTATAAAACAATTTAAAGGAAACTAAAGGTAAACCCTAATTTTGAGCCTTATATAATTTTAAAACCCTAAAAACTAATATAACGGCCGACCCAATAATTATTCCTTTTATTTTCCTTCGGCCAGTTCCTTTGTGATAATGGCTGCTCTCTGTTATTCGTTCTTCTTCCTTCAAAAATTAGGGTTTTCTTGTAATTCGAAGAAGCGTCTTTGAATGCTCGATTGAATAATTGATTCGGCGTTCCTTTTCTGTCAATTGATGGTTTCCTTTTTTTGCTTCGACTGCTTCGTATTTGATCGAGTTCGAGATGGCTTCGGTATATAATTTTTTGCTCTTTTTACTTTCTGATTGAATGCTTGAACTCGATGAATTTGTTGCCGATGATGATTTGGTTTATATATGATTTGAATCCCTAAAATTTCGTTCATGTGATATTTTCAATATTATGCTTCGGCCATTTGGTTTCGTTTGGATGCTTGAGATTGACCTGACTTATTCAATTCGTTCTTTTAGTTGCTTGATTATCACTGTGTTGGTTTCCGTCATTTTTGGTTCCGTGAATTTCTGATGGCTTCGACCTTGACTTGAAACTTCATTTACCTGTTCGTTTGATCGATGTTCATCCTGATTTGACACTGCTAATAAAAAACCATGACTTCGGCCACTTTGATGAATTTTTGGCTTAACTTTTTCCTGACTTTGACATCTTTGTGTATTGGCTGCAGTTCTATGACTTCGGCATTTACTGTCTTTGGTTGTGAATTGAGTTTGATCATGTTGTATCGACTTGTATACTTGATGTAGTCTTCATGCACTTGGTTTCTTTGTAGTCTCTGGTATCATTCTTCGAGACAGTTTGCATTGCATCATCACTGACTGTGACACCCTTTGTGTATGTGTGCAGTGTTGTTTTGATATTGATTAAGTTATTTTGAAACTGTTGCTTGGTGTTTGGTTTCAATGTTTAGTTGAGTCTTGCACTTGAATGTGCAGTTTGGTCGACACTTGAATTTTGATTGTTCATTGACATATACACCACTTTGATTGCCTTTGTGGTCTGGTTCCTTGTTGTTCCATTTTTACTGCTGTATCACCATATATGTATATTCATGTTTTGAGACTGCTATCATCTCTAGCTGTTCACCGATCTGGTCTGTAGCTCTGTTCATCATGGTTGTAGCATTGTGTACATGTTGTATACATATGAACTTGGTTCATATGTATGTCGTGCATTTGTTTTCAAGTATAGTTGCAATGTTCCATTGTTGCTGTGTACTTGTACTTGACTAGCTGTCTTGGAGTTTCAGACCATATATGTGCGTCCATGAATGTTTGCATCGACTTGTTTTGGTACAACTGCCCTTGTTCAATGTTGCTTGGATCTGGCCATTGGTTCAAGTATGTTTTGGTTGCTGTTATGTTGATTCGGTCTTGCATTTGAGTTGAGTCATGGTAGCAGTGACTTGACCTTTGCATTTTGTTTGTGGTTTCGTGCCTTCTTGAATTGTGCAGTCTTTTGTGAGCATGTTGACTTTTAGTTGGACTGTGCATTACACTTGAGTTGAATCCAGCTTGTAGCTCGGATTTGACCTTGTACTGAAAGTTGTGCCATTATTTTATTGCACTTTGAGTTGAATCTGATAATTTGGGTTTGACATGTGCTCACCTGTCCCTGTAAATTTATCAAGTGTATATATCGGTGTGCACGGCCTTGTGGCATAAATAGTGATACACTGTGTATCTCACAAGCTGTTCGTGTACGATGAATTGAAAATTAAATGATGACGAACAACCCAAATAACTAAGGCAAATATTATTTTCAAAATTCACATATTGTTTTATACTGCAAAAATATTTCTTTTTCAATTTTACTGAGTCAATATTTATTTTTGCAGATTGCTCAGATGCTGCATTCAATTTGGAATGAAGTTGAAGATTAAATACGAGTTGAGTGAATGAGTGATATATAGTGAGGTCAAATGTAAATGTGAATCGTGATGTAATCAAAGTTGTACCGTAATTGAAATTGTATGTGTGTATATATATATATATAGTGAAGGCTTGAACTTTGTACTATTCAAAGATTGTAATAAATATTTGTTTGAATAAAAATTCTGTTTGAATTCAAATTCTGTGTTATTTATTTTTATTTAGCAAATATTTATTTAATCTATGAAAAATAAAATAGTACATTAACAAATACATTTACACGAATATATGTATATATGTTTATTATCATCAAACAAAATCATATAATAGCATATTCAACAATCTCCCCCTTTTGATGATAACAAACATATATTTAAGATTTTGAATATGTTAAATGTATTTGATAATTGATATGCTCTAATTTCTCCCCCTATTTAAATGCTTCCTCTCTACACAACGCTCCCCCTACATATATGCATACAATTAAAAATATGCAAATGAGCCTAGATGCAAATGGAAAATATTTGATCTTTGCCTGATTTTATTTGACAAAATCTTAACTTTTCTCTCCCCCTTTCGTTATCAGCAAAAGAGTAATAGTGTTAGAGAAAATAGAGATAAAGTGACTGATATTAATCCAACATTAAAACTCAATTGAATATAAATATTAAATTTCAATAAAAAATAAACAAAAATCATAAATACTTTGTTAGGCGCATGTTCCACTTTTAGAGTGATGGGAATGATGTCATCATATAAAACCATACAGTTGTGTCTATTTGTGGTATATTTATACCAGGAATTTAAATATCTACTAACCATGCATAACCGTTAGGACTTTTAATTGAGATTAGTAGTATTCCAATTTTATTTTTAAAAAATGAATTCAAGTATCTTCTAACCACGCATAACCGTAAGGACTTTTAAATGGGATTAGAATCAAATTGTTTATTTTAAAAATCAATTTTGATATGCGTTCCATACATGCATAACCGTGAGGACTTTTAAATGAGCATGGAAGCACATAACAAATTCCAAGTAATTCACCCATGTATAAACATAAGGACTTTTAAATGAGAGTGAATACTTTGGATTTTATTTTATTATTATTTTATCTACTTTATAAAATTTTCTATTATTTAAAAAAATTTAAAATGAAAAATGAATGATTCCTGTTTAAATTACCACATATTGATAAACTATATAGAATTTTGATGAGTGATGGTCGTTAGAAATATGATAGAAATAGAGATGCTCATGGAATATTTACCAACAAAAAGTTTTATAACTCTTGTTTAAATTTCTAAATTTTTTTACTAATTATACCGTCTCGAGTTATAATGTATGATTAATATTAACACTGATCACTTTTTCAATCACTATTCATCTTTTCAATAATCATTAGGGAGTCAGATTAGTCAATGCAATCATTTAAAATCAAATTCAAAAATAATTATAAAATTAATTTTTCTAAAAATGATCAATCTGAAAACAAGGTCAAAAATGATTTTCTAGAAGGGTTTTTATAAGAAAAATTTCTGCTATTTGAAAATTATTTGAAATGAAAAATATGCAGATATTTTTTTTTTGAAAAATGATGCAGTTACTAAATGTCTCAGCAAATCACGTTTCACTAGTAATTTTTCTATCAACTAGGTTACCAGT
Organism: Allium cepa; assembly: GCA_030765085.1. Taxonomy (NCBI): domain Eukaryota; kingdom Viridiplantae; phylum Streptophyta; class Magnoliopsida; order Asparagales; family Amaryllidaceae; genus Allium; species Allium cepa. Next base: position 176,616,278 of record CM060932.1, read on the forward strand.
GTAATCTGCATCTGAATTTTTTTTTCACTCAAAATTATCACTAATTGAATTTGATAGACTAAACCATGAAGTGTACACCGAAAATTTCAAACATTCTCTTAAATTTGAATTAAAGCCATGTAAATAATCAAAAACCGTGAATATAGAGTTAGCCCTATTATAACCAAATGCATTATCATCCAATAAAACACTATTTTTAATCCAAACTAATATATATGAAGTAATTCAAAGAATCTAGAGATTGTTATAGTGTTTTTGGCATAAGAATATAATTGGCCAACAATTTTGTATAAGTCAGAATCAAAATCATCATTTTTCATTATCACATTATTGGCTGATTTAACTCAGATTACGGTGCAGATTATCATATTTAATATATCATTTAAATAATTATACCATTACCTGTTTTACCTTTATGATATTTTTTGTTGTTGTCCATTGTGATTTTTTCACCTTTGTACTAGGCTAAGGAACTTTGCTTTGTCTCTCGTTGTGTCCTTGGAACAGCCCGAATCCAAGTAACACTATTGTTGTTCCTTAGCCTGCCACCACACCTACACGATGAAAGATTTTTGTGACTTATTAGTTTTTATAGGTCCATGGTTGTTAGTGGCAGAATATTTAGAAAAATAATTTTGTGGAGATCCAAAACTATTTATAATTGTTCCCTTCGGCACGCAAATTTGTTTAACTTTGAGAGATTTTATATTTGTGCCTTTTGGAACCCAAATCGGTTTAGTTTTCATATGTTTGGATCTATACCAACAGTTACTGTGATTGTGTCCATATTTTCTTCAAATTGTGCAGATAGAATTAACTTGATTAATATTGCTTTCAACATTTTTAGATTGATTATATCCAAATCCTTGTCTAACGGTATTAACAGTTTGCTTCCCTAATAGCATATTCAACGATTTTCTACTTTTTGAAAATTTATCTAAAGTCGTCGACAATTGTTGGACTTGTGTTTTGAGAGATTCATTTTTGTTTAACAATTGTATGTGCCTTTTAATAGAATTCTCTCTCCTAGTAATTTCATTCTCTTTTAAAATCAGAATTTCATTTTCAAGTGATTTTATATTAATTTCTGATTTTTTAATTTCTTCTTCGAATGTTGGACACTTATCACCCTTGGGGATCCTACTTTGATAGTTTGTAACTAATTGGTCAAGTTGTTCATTTAATTCTATCAAAGTGTCTTTTTGTGATTCAAGTTTAGCGTATTTTTCCCTAAGTCATTCAAAACAGCCATTTACTTCATGGAAATATATAAGTAATTCTGAGTGAGTGAGTTTTGATACCTCGCTTAGCTCATCATCATCGCTATCGGTTATATTACCTCGAAGGCACATATCTACTTTCTCACTCTCACCGCTAGTACTTTGATTATCCTCATCACTTGTATTCCACGTGGCTGTAGCATTTCTCCTTTTTGATTTCTTTTCAAAATCACGTCGATTTTGAGGACAGTTGGGCTTGATATCACCGGGTTTGTTGCAAATGATCCCGTGTTTTTCTGACTTGTCTAGTGCTTTGGCTATTCTGCTTTTCAATTTTGATTTCGAGCTGGATTTCCGTATTTGTAATTCCACTTTTTGAATTTCTTCATTAGTAGTGCCAGCTCTGCTGCTCCATCATCATCATCGTTATCATCATCACTTTCAGTTGTTCCTTTGAGAGCTATTGATTTCTTTCGGGTATCACCTCCTTCACGCTCTTCCTTGAATTTCATTTCTAGCTCATAAGTGATGAGATTTCCGATGAGTTCTTCAACTTTCATTTGTTTTAAATCTTTCGATTCTTGAATGGAAGCCACTTTTGCTTCAAATCTTCGCGGAAGGACTCTGAGGATTTTTTGGACTATTTCCAATTCCGTATATGATTTTTCGAGAGCTTTTGATTTGTATACAATATTGGAAAGTCGTCCATACATCTCTTTGATATTTTCTTCCTTCTCCATTTTGAAGTTCTCGTATTCGCTACTTAGTATGGCAAGGCGAGATTCTTTGACTTGAGACGTCCATTCGTGAGTCACTTCTAGTGTATGCCATATTTCCTGCGCAGTTAGACAATGTGAGACACGATTAAATTCAAATTGATCTAATGAACAGATAATAGAATTCATAGCTTTAGCATTAGAATTTTGTAATTTATCTTCTAGTTCTGTCCATTGATCCTTTGGTTTCTCTATTTCCTGATTATCTATAGTTATAGTTGGTGTTCTATAACCTGTCTCAACAATATTCGAAGCGTCAATGGTTTTTAGAAAAATTTCCATCCTATTTTTCCGGTAAGCATATTCACCAATGAACATTGGTGGTCTAACTATGGATTGACCCTCAGCAAAAGCAGTATTAAAAGAAGCTATTTTAAAAATTCAAATTTTTAAACAAAATATTGGTTTTTGTAAAATCAAAATTTTAAAACAAAAATGGCTTTTGCACCAAGCTCTGATACCACTTATAGGATCGAATTCACCCTAGAGGGGGGAGGGTGAATAGGGTGATGCTGATAATTATAAAAATTAATTGCGGAAGCTTATAAAATAATTTCAACACAGATCACAGAATAATAGCAGCATAGATAATAGCAGAATAATAAATGTAGAAATAGAACGACACTGAATTTACCCAGCTTTGGCAAAACCCTGCCTACGTCCTGCCCCCAAGGTTTGTACTAGAAATTAAATAGTCACACGCTTACACATGTAAACCCGCGACACCCGCTACTGACTAACCTAACTCTATGCTCAAAACCCTGTCACAACTCAGCCACTGAGTTGCGAATTCTCAAAGTTCGCCATGTAGTTTGTCCCTAGTCACACGACTAGAAATTACAACGGTTTAAAAAGGAAAATACAATTTTTAAAACAATTTAAAGGAAACTAAAGGTAACCCCTAATTTTGAGCCTTATATAATTTTCAAACCCCAAAAACTAATACAACAGCCGACCCAATAATTATTCCTTTTATTTTCCTTCGGCCCGTTCCTTTGTGATAATGGCAGCTCTCTGTTATTCATTCCTCTTCCTTCAAAAATTAGGGTTTTCCTGTAATTCGAAGAAGCATCTTTGAATGCTCGATTGAACAATTGATTCGGCATTCCTTTTCTGTCAATCGATGGTTTCTTTTTTTTGCTTCGACTGCTTCGAATTTGATCGAGTTCGAGATAGCTTAGGCCTGTAATTTTTTGCTCTTTTTACTTTCTGATTGAATGCTTGAACTCGATTAATTTGTTGCCGATGATGATTTGGTTTATATATGATTTGAATCCCTAAAATTTCATTCGTCTGATAGTTTCAATATTATGCTTCGGCCATTTGATTTCGTTTGGATGCTTGAGCTTGACCTGACTTATTCAATTCATTCTTTTTGTTGCTTGATTACCACAGAGTTGATTTCTGTCATTTTTGGTTCCGTGAATTTCTTATGGCTTCGACCTTGACTTGAAACTTCATTTACCAGTTCGTTTAATCGCTATTCATCCTGATTTGACACTGTTGTTAAAAACCCATAACTTCGACTACTTTGATGAATTTCTGGCTTAACTTTTTCCTGACTTCGACATCTTTATGTATTGGCTGCAGTTCTATGACTTTGGCATTTATTGTCTTTGGTTGTGAATTGAGCTTGATCATGTTGTATCGACTTGTATACTTGATGTAGTCTTCATGCACTTGGTTTCTTTGTAGTCTCTGGTATCATTCTTCGAGACATATTGCATTGCATCATCACTGACCGTTGACGCTCTTTGTGTATGTGTGCAGTGTTGTTTTGATATTGATTCAGTTATTTTGAAACTGTTGCTTGGTGTTTGGTTTCAATGTTTAGTTGAGTCTTGCACTTGAATGTGCAGTTTGGTCGACACTTGAATTTTATTTGTTCATTGACATATACACCACTTTGATTGCCTTTGTGGTTTGGTTCCTTGTTGTTCCAATATTACTGGTGTATCACCATATATGTATATTTATGCTTTGAGAGTGCTGTCATCTCTAGCTGTTCATTGGTCTGGTCTGTAGCTCTGTTCATCATGGTTGTAGCATTGTGTACATGTTGTATACATATGAACTTGGTTCATATGTATGTTGTGCATTTGTTTTCAAGTATAGTTGCAATGTTCCATTGTTGCTGTGTACTTGTACTTGACTAGCTATCTTGGAGTTTCAGACCATATATGTGTGTTCATGAATGTTTGCATCGACTTGTTTTGGTACAACTGCCCTTGTGCACTGTTGCTTGGATCTGGCCATTGGTTCAAGTATGTTTTGGTTGCTGTTATGTTGATTCGGTCTTACATTTGAGTTGAGTCATGGTAGCAGTGACTTGACCTTTGCATTTTGTTAATGGTTTGGTGCCTTCTTGAATTGTGCAGTCTTTTGTGAGCATGTTAACTTTTAGTTGGACTGTGCATTACACTTGAGTTGAATCAGCTTGTAGCTCGGATTTGACCTTGTGCTGAAAGTTGTGCCATTATTTTGTTGCACTTTGAGTTGAATCCGATAATTTGGGTTTGACCTATGCTCACCTGTCCTTGTAAATTTATCAAGTGTATATATCAGTATGCACGGCCTTGTGGCATATACAGTGATACACTGTGTATGTCACAAGCTGTTCATGTATGATGAATTGAAAATTAAATGATGACGAACAACCCAAATAACTGAGGCAAATATTATTTTCAAAATTCACATATTGTTTTATACTGCAAAAATATTTCCTTTTCAATTTTACTGCATCAATATTTATTTTTGCAGATTGCTCAGATGCTGGATTCAATTTGGAATGAAGTTGAAGATAAAATACGAATTGAGTGAATGAGTGATAGGTAGTGAGGTCAAATGTAAATGTGAATCGTGATGTAATCAAAGTTGTACTATAATTGAAATTGTGTATATATATATATAGTGAGAGCTTCAACTTTGTACTATTCAAAGATTGTAATAAATATTTGTTTGAATAAAAATTCTGTTTGAATTCAAATTCTGTGTTATTTATTTTTATTCAACAAATATTTATTTAATCTATGAAAAATAAAATAGTACATTAACAAATACATTTACACGAATATATATATGTATATGTTTATTATCATCAAACAAAAATCATATAATTGCATATTCAACATATTTTTGGTTCTAAAATTAACAATAGAATCAATGTAAGATGGTCGGATCTATACCCACCTGATTCTATTGTTGATTTATCAGAGTTAGACTATCCTTTCACTGAAGATGAAATTAGAAAAGCTATTAAAGACATGCCCAGTGATAAGTTGCCGGGACTAGATGGGTTTCCTATTTTATTTTATAATACTTTTTGGCATGTTTTAAAATTCGATTTAATTAATATGTTCAACGATTTTTATAATGGTAATTTACAATTAGGGAGATTTAATTTTGCAAATGTTATATTACTTCATAAAAATGTAGGTGTTAATAATTTAAAGGATTTTAGACCTATTTCTTTGATTAACTGCTCAGTTAAAATCTTTTCTAAAGTTTTAGCTAATAGACTTAGTAAAAGAATGAACGAATTAATTGATTGTTCTCAATCATATTTTATTAAAGGTAGAAATATCACAGATGGAGTGGCAGTTGTTCAAGAATATATTAATTTCTGTTGCAAGAATAACATTACTTGTGCGATTTTGAAACTTGATTTTGCTAAAGCTTTTGATTCGGTAGATTGGAATTTTATTGTTGATATTTTTCATGCTAGAGATTTTGGTCCTAGATGGATCAGTTGGATTATAACTTTGCTTAGAACCGAAAACTCTAGTATTATGGTTAACGGTATATTAGGTAATAAAATTCAATCTAAGAGAGGATTAAGGCAAGGAGATCCTTTATCTCCTTTATTATTTAATTTAGCTGCTGATGTTTTTGCTAAAATTGTAAAAAGAGCCGTGGATAATGATCTCTAGGTAGTGTTGGAAATGATATTTCGCGTAATGGTATATCGGTTATCCAATTTGCCAATGATACTTTACTTTTTTCTTCCCATCTGCCTAGACACATTATATCTCTCAAGTTTATTCTTTACAGTTTTGAACTTTTATCTGGTTTAAAAATAAATTTTGGTAAAAGTTCAGTGTTAGTCTTAAATGATTTTGAAAATGTTGAAAACTCAGTTGCTAATACTCTAAATTGCAAAATTATGAGCTTTCCTTTTGAATATCTTGGTTTTGTGATTAGACCCTCTAAACTCAAGCATGAAGATTGGTTTATAACTATTGATAAAATTAAGAATAAGTTTTCTAACTGGATTGGGAGATATTTATCTAAAGCAGGAAGGCTAGTTTTAATTAATTCGGTTTTATCAACCCTTCCGATTTATTGGATGTCCATGCATTTATTTTCGGATTAGGTTATTGCTAAAATTGACAAAATTAGAAGAGACTTCCATTGGAGTGGGGAAAATTCTAATAATAATATAAAATGTCTGGTTAATTGGGAGACCGTCTGTAAAGCCACGAAGGAAGGTGGTTTAGGGGTTACTAATTTGCGTAATATGAATTTATCATTACTAGGTAAATGGTTATGGAAGTTTAAAGATATTAATGATAATGCTATTTGGAAAGAAATTATTACTATAATGGAAATAGTAATTTTTATCAAATAGCTTCTTCAGCCACTCATAATTTTTCCAATTTTTGGAGAAACATTTTAAAATGTCTTGAGATTTTTAACTTAGAAATTAATACTATTGTTCATTCCGGTAATCGTACTTCCTTTTGGCATGACTGTTGGATTTCGGTCTTACCTCTTAAAATGGAATTTAAAGAGCTTTATGATATCTTTAATTTTAAGTTTGCTCTTATTAGTGAGGTTTTTCCTCCTGAAAATGATCCTCCTTTGAATTTCAGCTTTAATAGAATTTTAGTAGGATCAACTCTTAGGCTTCTTCATTTGCTTTATGCAAAATTAAATATTTACAATATTGATAATGATAATGATATTTTTTGTTGGGAATGGGATAGAAGTAAGAATTATACTTCTAACTCTTTTTATAGATTTATTAATTTTTCGGGTACTATAAATAATTCGTTCAAATTTATTTGGAAATCAAATGCTCCTCCTAAATCTAAAATACACATGTGCTTAGTATTGCATGGTAAACTTAATACAATTGAAAACTTAAAAAGAAAGAACATTCATAATGATAATAAATGTTATTTTTGTAATCTGCATCTTGAAGGAATTAAGCATTTATACTATGATTGCTTGGATTCTTATTACATTCTTAATAATGTCCTCAAAATTTTCAATTTTAAAATTATAACTAAAATTTTGGATTGTGACTTTTATTGGAATAATTTTAGATTTAGGTTTAAAAAGAATATTAGATTTCTACTTGACTATTTATTCACTATTATTAGTTGGTATATATGGTTTGAAAGAAATCAAAGAATTTTTAATAATAATAATAGTCATATTAATAAATTGATTTATACAATTTTTTCATTCTGTTTTAATTGGATTTCTAATCCCAAATATAAATTAGCTCAGAATAATTCTTTTAAAGGGTATCTTAATATGGTTAGCGACAATATTAAATTTTTTTAAGAACAATTGCCTTTTTAACGACATCAGTATTAATATGAATATTTTTTCAAATTCATATCATGATCTATCGGTTAATCATAACTTACTTTTGTTTTTATTTTAGTTTAATTCTTTTAAAGAGTATCAGTATTAATTCTTTTAAAGAGTATCTTAGTTTCTTTTATTTTTGTTTTTATTTTTGTTCTTTTTTGGTGTATTTGTTTAGAATTATCTTAATTCTGTTGTTGTTAGTTTTGTCTCCTTTTTATTTTTCTTCTCTCTTTATATATACATATATAAGTATATTATTTATATTAATATACATATATATGTATAATTCTTACTTTTTTCTTAGTCACCCTTCAGATACAGATATGAGAGAAATGTTTCCAGGCTCCTCTTTCAGGTTCCCTTATCTTCAGAGCGCATGTTTTGGTTTGTTGCGAGGCTTTCAGAGAGGATACATGCTACAGCTTGGTATTTCTTCCCTTGTTCAGATTTTCCAGTGCAGATTATCCTATCCATCATCTCGTCACTTCAAAGTTGAGGCTTCTTCTGTACTTTTGATCCAGTTGCATGGAGTTTTACTGCTTTGTTTCTATGTGTTGCTTAGAGCTTTCGAGATTTTTGGAGCATCATTCCGGTTCAGGTGCACAGAATTTTTCTTCTTTGTTTGTTGCATGGAGCTATTGAGTTGTATAGAGCATCTTTCTCTCTTGTCTCTAAGTACTCCTAACACCTTACTATTGGGTGGTGGCTATGCAGGAACTCGATATCGGCGTGTGATGGGTGGTGGCCTTGCCGGAACTCATCTTAGGGGTACCTATTTTTAGTTTTCTTCTTTGTTTATTTCTTTATTTTTAGTTTTTGTTACCTGCCAGGCATGTTGGCAGCACCTTGCTTTTGTGTTATATATATTTTTGCATGTGTGCCCTCCTCTATTATATAGAGGATCGCACATTTTTCTCAAAAAAAAAGAAAATGAAGAATTTTAAAAAGAGAGGTAATAGCGTTAGTTTTTGTTCAAAGCTAATAACTGAAAATAAACTTTTGAAATCCAAAATAAATAAACTTGAGTTGGTTACTCGGAAATTTTTCACTAGAGTAAATCATTTAATATACTCTTAGAAAATCAACTCTTTGAGAATAAAAGGAATGCGTTTGGATTTTCAAAATGTCAAAATATGGACAGACAACTAATAACATTGTTAAAGGGAAGAGTATGATACCCAAACATGAGAAAACCATTCCAATTTGGGTTTCGAAATGCATGAATATAAAATTCCTTAAAAGTAAAACAAATATGGATGCCAAAAGGAACAAATATAAATATTTTTGGGTCTTCACAAACATATTTTTCAAAATCTTTCCCACTAACAACCATGGACCCATAAAAACAGATAGGTCACAAAAATCTTTTATTGTGTAGGTGTGGTGGTAGACTAAGGAACAACAACAAAGTTATCTGGATTCTGGTTGTTCCAGACTTACAACGGACGACTAATAAAAGTTCCTTAGCCTAGTAAAAAGGTGACAAAATCATAATGGGCAACAACGAAAAATTATCGGCAATGGTAATACATGTAACGATATATTTATTTTGAACGATTATATTAAATGTGATAATATGCACCATAATCTGAATTAAATCAACCAGTTATGTAATGATAAAAAAATGAATGATGATATTGACTCTGAATTATGCAAAATGTTGAACAACCATCTTTGAACTATTTCATATATATTTGTTTGAATTAATGATGGTGGTTTATTGATGATTACTTTTGAATGTATTTGGTTACTTTACTACAGACACTATGATAATTGTTTGCATGGCTTTAATTCAATTTCATTTAAAAGCTTTTAGAAATGATTTTGAGATATATTTTTTCACACTTCACCGTCTGATCTATGACATTCAGTGAGTGATAATTTTGAGTCAAGAGAATTCAGACGCAGATTACACTGGTAATGTAGTTGATAGAAAAATTACTAGTGTAAAGTGATTTATGTTGAGACTTTCAGAAATTGCATCGTTTTTCAAAGAAAATATCTGCATATTTTTCACTTCAAATAATTTTCAATTAGCAGACATTTTTCTTTTATAAAACCCCTCCTAGAAAATATTTTTGTTGACCTTGTTTCAGATTAGTCATTTTAAAATTTTGATTTCATATTATATTATTTTTGGATTTGATTTTAAATGACTACATTGACTAATCTGACTCCATACTGATTATCGAAAAGATAAATAGTGATTGAAAAAGTGATGAGTGTTGATACTAATCATATATTATAACTTGAAACAGTATAATTAGTAAATTTCTTTGGAAATTTAAACAAGAGTTATAAAACTTTTTGTTGGTAAAATATTCCATGACCATTTCTATTTCTGTCATATTTCTATCGACCATCACTCATCATAATCCAATATAGTATGTCAATATGTAGTATTTTAAACGGGAAATTATTCGTTCTTCATTTTATTATATTTTTAGCAATAAAAATTTCCAAAGAATTCGCTCTCATTTAAATTCCTCATGGTTATGCATGGATGAATTACTTGGATTTTTCATTATATGCTTCCATGCTCATTTAAAAGTCCTCATGGTTATGCATGAATGGAACACAAATCAAAATTGGTGATTAAATTGACAAGTTGATTCTAATCCCATTTAAAATTCCTCACGGTTATGCGTGGTTGGAAGATACTCGAATTCATTTTTTAATAAAAATTGGAATACTACTAATCTCATTTAAAAGTCCTAACGGTTATGAATGGTTAGTAGATATTCGAATTCCTGAAATAAATATACCATAAATAGACACAATTATATGGTTTTATATGATGATATCACCCCTATTATTCTAAACTGGAATATGCGCCTTTAAGAGTATTTATGATTTTTGTTTGATTTTTTTTTGAAATTTAATATTTATATTCGATTGATTATTAATATCATATTAATGTTTATCACTATATCTTTATATTTCCCACATTATTACTCTTTTGCTGATAACAAAAGGGGGGAGAGAAAAGTTAAGATTTTGATAAATAAAAGTCAAATATTTTATTTCGTATTTTCTATTTGCATCTAGGCTCATTTGCATATTTTTATTCATGCATATATGAAGGGGGAGCTTTGTGTAGAGAGGGAGCATTCAAATAAGGGGAGAAAATTGAATGATCAAATACATTTAATAAATTCAAAATCTTAAATATATGTTTGATATCATTAAAAGGGGAAGATTATTGAATATGCTAGTATACGATTTTTGTTTGAAGATAATAAACATATATATATATATATTTATTTAATTAAATGTATTTGTTAAGTACTATTTTATTTTTCACATAACTTATAAATATTTGCTAAATAAATTAAATAACATAGAATTTAAATTCAAAAGATATTTTATTCAAATGGATATTTATTACAATTTTGAATAGTACAAAATTGAGCTCTCACTATATACACAATTGTCAAACAATACAATTTTGACTACACATTATCATTTACATAAGCACCTCCTACATTTCACTCATTCTCTCTTATTTGATCTCCAACTGTATTCCAGATTGAATCCAGCATCTGAGCTATTTGCAAAAATACACACTGACGCAGTAAATTTGAAAAGGAAATATTTTTGCAGTGTAAAATAAAATGTGGTTTTAAAATATTATTTTCCTTAGTTATTTGGGCTGTTCGTCGTCTTTTAATTTTGAATACATTATACAGTGAACCACTTGTGACATGCACAATGTATCACTGTACATGCTACAAGGCTGTGCACACCAATGTACACTTGATAAAATTACAGGGACATGTGAGCACAAGGTCAAACCCAATCAAAAGCCAGGTTCAACTCAAGTGCAATACAAATAATGTCATGACACGAGCACAAGATCAAACCTGAGCTTTTTACTGGATTCAATTCAGGTGCGATTTCAAAAATCAACATGAAGTTCAAAGTGAACCAGACAAAATTGAAGCAAATACCAAATTAGTACAACACAAATATACTCAATACAACTACTGACGCAAGCAAGTTAGAAAATCAAGTGGAGTAATAAATTATCGAACCAGTCGATACAATGCATCAAGTGAAGCAAAATTTAGGTGAAGCATGAAGAACGCAGGACTGGTAATAAAATGCTTCAAGTCAGACTCAATGAAACAACATTGCAACACTACAGCAACTACAAGTGATCAAACATCAATTTAAAGACAACTACAGGAACCGAGACCAAATTCAAGCACCAGAATCGACCACGACTAAAATGTATGGAAGTGAATGCAACCGCGACATATAACATGAATATGTTCGATATGTAATGCGCAGTGAAGACTAATAGGCACAAATTCCTAAAAAATGCCGAATTTTTAAGTGTATCTAACATCTAGTTACCGAGTCTCTAAAGATTTTAAATATTCAAGTAATTAACAAGAAGTGAACAGATGACGATCCCTTAAGAGTAATGAGCTTCTACAATAGTGAATGTTGTCGAACATTTAACAAGTAGAAGCTAATTTTGAACATCGGCAATAAAGAAGAGTATTGAGCCTGTAAAAGGATGAAGGTGTAGAACTAGAGAGTGCTTAGTGATGTCGATCTACAAAAACTTGGAAGAACAAGAGATGTTGATCTTCTACAATGCAAAGGTTGCTAAGCCTAAAGATAGCAGGGATGTCGAACCTCTATAGCATAAAGTTTTATAGAATATATAAAAAAGGAAGGATTCCACTAAAGGATGTCGAGCGTCTAAGTGCAAATGAAGAATATCGAGTTTCTACGGATAAAAAGCCAATGTTGCATCAACCGTTATCGAGCCTCTACAATAATAACTGTTGTAGAGCATCAACTAATGACGGTATCGAGCTTCAACTATAGCAAAGGGTTTCGAACTTCTATGAAGAGATATTACAACTCAAAAGATGTAGAAGACGTTGAGTTTCTATGAAGGGGATTGCATTGCTGAACTTAAACAAGCAACTGATATCAAATCTCAACAATGGGATGCCGCAGTTACATCAAGGTAGAGCTATTAGAATCCTTAGTCCCAGGCCGTGACACATGTCAATCATCCGCATGGTTGCACCCCTATAAATTGACCCTCATCAACACCTAATGGGGGGCGATTCATTCTTAATCTATTTCTCAAATTTTAAAGTTGTAAATCCTAAATCGAATAAAGGATTTTTAGTGCCGATTGTATTCTTCTGACTTTTGCAAACAAGGGCTTGAACATTCAACTTTGCATAACATATTTTTGTTGTACTTGCCTAATTTTTTTTATTTGTGATAATGGACATGCATGAGACTTATTTTTGACTTGAACTTGGACAATGAACATGCATATGACTTGCGTTTGGACTCGAAATCAAACTCAAACTTCTATATACTTCTAAGCTTGTATATGGCTACTTAAGCCCTTATTCAAATCTGCCTTGACTTGCCTTGCATAATTTGTTAGCAAAGAAATTTGCTAACATATTGACGCTAGAAGAGGGGCTCGAACCTTCGTCTCCTTACATATCCCTACAGAGGACTTTTCCTATCCAGTGTATCCCTATTGAGAACTTTCCATATCCTACATAACCTATTGAACCTCATAATGACTATCTTCGAATAAGGATCCTCTGAACCTCACTTTTCAAGTCAACTTATCAAGTGATCCATAATATTCAATTCCATGAGAAACAAGTATTAAGGAACTTGGCATTGATGACTTTAGCTTAAACAAGACGAGTAATTCCTTACCACTCGGATAACTGGAGCGTAAGTCCAATCCATATGGTTCTACCTCAATCTATGCATATTATCACACTTTGAGAAAAGAAAACAAGAAAAGAGTGATCCTTTCTCGGAAATGAGAAAAACTATACAGCTCCAAGATAAAGGAACTATCTTTCAAAATGAAATAACAAGTGATTTCGATAAGTTTTCCCAAAAGTGAAAGAAGTAATTAATCGCTCTCCCACACAAATCAGAACTCATGAGAATTTTTAAAGAGAATACTTGCCGTTAGAACCAATGAGCCTATCTAACGTTATAATAAAGCCAAATGAGGATCAAAGAAATAATTCCCTAAGAATTTCCAATCTATAAGAGCTCGTTGCGTTGCCACATACTATGAAAACATCTATCTCCTAACCAAAGAAATGTTAGACTATTGGCCTTCAAAGAAGAAGCAACCAGGAAATGAAAGAAATCTCGAAGGTGCTTGTTACCAATATCACAGAATGAATGGATATGAAACCAATTAGTACCAAGCCTCTAAAGGGATGATTGAGAATTTCTTGGGAAAAGGGGAACTTCAAGGGTTTTTAATAAGATTTGGGAAAAAGATCAATGTATCTACCAAGATCAAGTGCTTAATAAAGAGGAATGCTTCAGAATCGCTGCATGAAAAGGACTTATAAAATAAAGGAAAATATTTTGATCCTGCCACAAGGGCCTAGTCAAAGCACCTCTTGGAGGGAGGTCAGAGTAAATCTTTAGTTCTGCCTATAAGGCATGACTAGAGCACTGCAAGCCTTTGGTTCTGCCTACGTGGCCTGATCGGAGCACCTCCTAGAAGGATGGAAGAGTAAGCCTTTAGTCCCACTTAAGATGGTTTGGCTAAAGCATTAACCAGCTTTTGATTCCACCTATAAGGCCTGACGGAGCGCCTCCTAGAAGGATGATGGGAAGTACTTTGGTTCTGCCTAAAATGGCTAACCGACCAGCCTAAATCATTACCTATAAGGTGATATGGGGCTCAATCAAAGCCTAAATCATTACCCCATAGTGGTTCGACGTAATCTCCAGCCTATGTCCACTTTACTCTTTTATTAGTTATTCTCTCTCTGTTTTACAATTGCTGTATCAAATCTGATCATAATCTAATGGAACTTAAATTTATATTAAAGTTTCCAGAGTGTTTGAGAGTCACTAGTTGTTATCGTACCTTTTGACCAAGCTATATACGGACAAACTTGATGAGCCAAACTTTGAAATTATCAAGATAAGATGCTGGAGAGATGATCGCGAACACATCCAGGATCACAAGGTAAAGACAAATCAACCCAAGACCAGAGAAACAAGATCCCATAAAAGTGGTAGGTCGGTGTAGACCTATCACCCTGGATCGGTACTAATCCAAGAATGTTGCTCCAGGAGGACTTCCTTCTACTACATGCATTGCTTGATGTCAAAAGCCTACACCAGGTGTTATTTCATTTATCCAATTTAATTCTCTATCAATTTCCATGGAATTGGCAACTCTATTCTTCCACGGATCCATCATTTAGACTCAAAAACAAACAAACATTGGCATAAACAACTATGGAATCACGAATCTAACCTTAGGACAAACCAAAGCGAAGAGTTTAAGATGATCAAATTGGCCATCTTTTAGAGTCATACCAATCCAAGCCCTTAGAGTTGTACTGACCCATATAAATTAATGAGCTAGCATCCTACTTTAATGGGGAAATAGTCTAAGGTATAGAAAACGAGATGGAGATCTTCTAAAAGAGATTTAGGCTCCCAACCTCTATAAATAGGAAGGCATGGCTCATTTTTTAGGATCTTTTTAGCCCTTTCTCTCATTACTATGATTTCTTGTAATCTTTATCAGAGTTGTACTGACCCGTAAGAACTTCTGCCTCTAAGTCAGAATATGAGCAATAAAAATTATTAAGTAGAGTAGGCCAAGATTAGCCAAACCATTATAAACTCTATGTGTAATTTTTTAACTCATTTTTCATTTATTTTCTTCACTTTTATCCTTTACTCAATCTATTGGGTGTTTGTGCCATTTTTGGTCCAAACATTTTGGTGCTTTCGTTGAGAAACTCGCTAATTTATGACTCGAAAAGATTCTGAATGACTAGAAAATCAACCAGGAAGGCCGTTACTAGAGGAAATCAATAAAAGGACAACCGAGAGGCATCCTCAAGAGCTCACCCCTCATCAGTTTACATGACCAAGGATGAGATGGAAACCATGTTGAATGGATTGCACGATAGGATGATTGCTAGCTAGGAAGAGGCGATGGAGAGTTTCTTTAAGAGAACAGGATGGATGGGAATAGCAGAGCTGTTGCAAATCAGAATCAACGACCAGAAGCCAGAGCACAGTTAACTGGAAGCAGAGAATGACCTGGGACAAACTAAGAGCCAAACATATAGGTCGGTACCAACCCATAGGCACGGGTCGGTAACGACCCACAAAAGCTCGGGGCTTGGTTCATTCTAGCCTAGGAAGGAATGATATGCGTCCTGGATATGATGTAGAACCTGTGAATGCAAATCAAAATGCAGAAGCATGAATAGAGGAGTACATCCCGAAATTCCCTTGTAGTGTCTGGGTGCATGCCAAGAATGCAAACTTAAGAATTCATTTGGATGACAACGACAGACTTCGTGAGATGGTGAGATGAACTATGAGGGGCATACTTCCTAACCAAAACTTGGAGGATAAAAACAAGGTTCCATTCACTCTGAACATTCGGTATGCTAGGAATCCACCTTATTTCAAGTTACATATGTTATAAATGTATGACGGGAAGATGGATCCAACGATTGATTTGATGAGGTACATCCAGCACATGGAGGTGTTGGGTGTGTCTAAAAGGTTATTGGATGGTTTTTCCCTTTATATTTGATAGATTTGGTGGTGCTATGGTTTAGACAACTAAAAAAAGGGTCTATTGGCACATGGGTCGAGTTAGTAAATAAATTTGTAAAGCAATTCTGAGTCCATATCTCACAACCCAATAATGTAATGACCTTAGCAGGCATGAAGCAAAGGGCTAAAGATACCTTCGGGAGTTTTCTGACAAGGTTTAATGCAGTGGCTGCGGCGGTTGATAAGCCAGACCCTTTAATGGTTCTGATGGCCGCAGTTTTAGGAATAGCTGCTAAGGCGGATTTCAAGGTTGCATTGGAACAGGACCCTCGCAGAGATCTCATAAACTCTCATCATGATGTCGAGAGACATTTGCGTCAGGAGGATTGTATTGGTGGCAAAAATGGCCATCAACACCCAAGTGATGTGAAAGCGCCAATAATCCAATATCTAAATCCAAACAGAGTAAATCAGTTCATAGATCACTGAATAATTTATGGAAAAGTAAATGAACACAATTTTAGTGGTTCGACAAACACTGGCCTACGTCCACTCAAATAATCTTACTATTTATATTGTAAGATTACAAGTACAGTTATTTTTTCCTTAGAATATTAATACAGGAAGAAGAAAGAGTGAAGAAGAATAACCAGCCAAAAAGCCCCCTGAATGAATGTCATGCCTACTTTATTTATAAGAGAAGTCGACAAAAAATCTCGCTCAAAATCCAGATCCAGAATCTCCAGGCTAAGATAACCCAACCCAAAAAATTAAGGCTGATCGCTCTCCCTTAAAAGGGATCGGGGGCCAATCCCTCTTCGACACATGGTGAGGCCTGTTATTCCTTTAATGGGTCCCCCTACTCCTCCACTTCATGTTTCCAAAGTTTTTTTCCAAGTTGATGCGTCATTCCTTGAGTTATTGAGCGATCATCATTGAGTTGTGCTGCCAATTTGAGCGATCCATGGCCATATTAATTCGATCCGATCCCTTGACTTAGGAAAGCGCCAATTCTTAGGGTTTATCCATTCAAATATGCTCGTCCATCATCCATAAAGTCATTTATAACCAATCTCCGAGCCTGATAATCATGTCTCCAGGCTTCGTGCCTTGATGATCATGAAATCTGTTTGGCCAAATCCATCGGTATACTACCTTGGCTGAAAGTGGTATAACATTTTCCGCCCAAATCATGCCTTACGGTAGGAATGCGTATTCTGAATTGCCACAAATTGATGCCCAAAATCCATCGATAGTTGAAGTATCCATTCCAGATTTCGATCCATTGCCAAGCCAAATCGGCATGAGTTGTCCTGTGTCTACCTGGGAATTCGGTAATGAAATCTACGACTGTTTTGAGTTAATAGCCAATTCCAAATCAACTCCAAATCCTTAGCTGTATCCACATCCATCCAAAGCTGTTAACCAAATCCATGACCTCATCGAATTGTTCGCCAAGTCCAAAGCCTGGCTCTAGATCTTCATCCTAAGTCCTCGATCTCTCTATATCGTTAGCCAAACCCGTGGCATCTCCAGGTCGATATCTAAGTCTATGACCTCTTCGGGTCAAAAACCAAGTTCGCGACCTCTCTATGTCATTATCCAAATCCATAACCATTTGAGATCCTGGAATTCTATAAGCTAGTCCATGATCTCTCTAGATGATTATCCGAGTTCATGGTCTCTTCATACCGGTCGATGGTCTCTCCATATCCTTGCAAGCTCAATCCAAACTTAACGACGAGTAAGCCTATCGTAAAGCTCTTCAGCAAAGCAACTTAACCCAACATTCAGCCCTTTTGGGGCATATAGCGATGACATGACCCCTCTGAATCGATCATAGCCTCTTTGGCCTCTTTGCCGGACCCCATCCTATCACTCTCTGGTGAAGGGGAAACAACGATAAGTAAGACGATCCTATCACTCTTTGGTGAAGCATTGTTACTTCCTGCACTTTGGTTTAGTGTCCCTGAACATTAAGCGAGGTCTTGGCCTTCCTAGGTCGATCATAGCTTCTCCGAGATCTTGCCAAACCCCATCCTGTCGCCCTCCGATGAAAGGGGGAATAGCGATAAGTGAATCAATCCTATCGCTCTTCGACGAAGTGACTCACTGCTTGTACTCCAGTCCCTGACTCTTCGGTCAAGCACATAAAGCGATTAATTTCACACCGACTTCCCTTCTCCGGCCTTGACTTTTCGGTTGAGGGCTTAATCCGTATGCAAGTTCATCCTGCCACTCTCCGATGAAGAGACTCGCACCATGTGATTATTACACCATCTCTCTAGTTGGGACAATAATCACGACCTTTTTTATTCATCACATTTATGAGGATCAAAAATAAGAGTTCATACAACCAAAAGTCCAAAAAGAAAGAAAACCAAAAGGTGCCTCTCCGGGCATGATGGTTCACCATCATATCAAAGCATGCCTAGGGATCGACCTCGATCCCATACATGTGTAAGTGACTTTGCTATTTTATTGTGGAATTTTATTGTTTATTTCATGCCATTTCGATTAAGAGATGATGATCTGATGCCTTGATCCCAGGCAATTTCCATTTGATGAGAACGATGGCCGCTCATGTTCCACCACCGTTGCCCGAGTCCTCACATATTATGGTATCCTGCCATCCTTGACATGCTCCTCAACCATATCCTAGAGATGCCAGCACTCATCCATAGTATGCCCATCTAGTTCGTGGAATAGGAAATACTTTCCAGACCTATGCTCCCATTCTGTAGGATCCCTCATAACCGATTTTCGATAAGGGAATTGCCTCCTTGTATATAGAAAATCCGCTCCAAACCTTTCATCAATTCCGAATAAGAGGAGAACTTCAACTCCCTCTCTTTCCTTTGCCTTTTTGATCTGTCATATCCATTTTCCATTTTTCGTTTACCCTTATCCTTACTCGGACCTTCTTCAGACGATCCTTCACCTCTCACAGCATTCACTACCAGTTTATCGGTTCTTGCATCCTCCTGTCGTAGAAACCTCTCAACCTCGTAGTAAAATTCGCCAAGGTCAATTTGTGGATCTCATTCCAATGCAACTTTAAAACCCACGTCATTGGCGATTCCATATACCGTCGCCATCAAAACCATCGATGGATTTGGCCGACCCATTGAAGCAACTACCACACTAAACCGTGTCAAAAATTCCTCAAAGACACTCCTATTCTTTGTTTCAGTGGTTCCAATGTCATAAAATACTTGGGTCTCGTGATGTGGACCCAAAACTGCCTCACGAACCGATCTACTAACTCACTCCATGTCCTGACCGAACCATTGTCCAGCTGCTTAAACTATAGCGCAGCTAATTCCATCAAATAAAGTTGAAACCCCTTGTCATGACCTCCTCTGATGCCCCTAGCACTTTTATATACCGGATACAACTCATCAAGTGTACTGTAGGATTTGACTTTTCGTCATACACCTGTAGTGTAGGTAGTTTGAATTCCGGTGGTTTTCTAGCCTGCCTTATATTTAAAGTGAATAGGCTACGACTTGCATCCTCCAGTCTCCTGTTAGGAAATCCGCCTCTCATTATCTCCCATACCAGCACTATCATCCTTTTATTCTCATCCATAGGTGGCCTCCAATCTAAGTTAACAGCCTACCCCTTCCTCTATCCACCTAACTCCACGGGGGTACTCCTAAACATGCTCCTTCGAACAAGCATCCAAATTTAGATCTGCACCAAACTCCACATGATTGATTGCAGGCACACCAGCATCCTGACCAACCATACCCGAGGGCATGCCCCCGAACCCTTGGTGATCGGTGCCTACTCCTCTAGAGGGATCGGCGTCGATCCCTCCCTGTTGGCCGGGGACTGCCCCCGCTACTCCACTCCGTTCTCCTGCATATTTGCTCTATTTCCATGATCTCAATTTTGATTTTCCATAACTATTGCTGCTTCAACTTCTTGATCAAAATTTCCATTAGCTTCAAATCCTTGGTTTTGCACTCCAGCAACTCCTATTGCTTCAGCATCTCCAACCTGCCAGAGGAAATTCTGCATCATCTCCTCTTGCCTCTTCATTATCCGTTTCTGCATAGCGTTCACCTTTGTTTCTATCTCCTCCCTAGTGATGTAGGTGGAGGTCTGATTAGCTCTAGCTCTTAAGGATGCCTGTTGACTTCCTTCGTAGAGACTCCTCTCTAACAACACTCTCTTTGAAGGTTGCCTAACTATTGTTCCAAATCTTTTCCAAATCAGTGGGTGCAAGTATTCTCAGTGAAAGCACCAAAAATATTAGTGGCAAAAATGGTCACTAACACCTAAGTGACGTGAACGCACCAATAATCGAATATCCAAATCCAAAAAGAATAAACCAGTTCATAGATCACAAAATAAGTTGTAGAGAAAGCAAAAGAAACACAAGTTTTATAGTGGTTCGACAAACTCTGGCCAAAATCCACTCCAATAATCATATTATATACTATAAGCTTATAATTACGGTTGTTTTTGCCATAGAATATTAATGGATTAAAAGGAAAGAGTGAAGAAGAATAGCCAGTTGAAATGCCTCGTGAATGAATGTTACGCCTGCTGTATTTATATGAGAAGCCGACGAAATATCTTGTTAAAAATCTGGATCTAGAATCTTCAGGCCAAGATGACTCGACCCAAAAAATACAGGCTGATCGCTTACCCCTAATAGGGATCGAGGCCGATCCCTCTTCCATGCATAGTGGGGCCTAGCGATCCCTTGTGTGGGTCCCCCTACTCATCCAATTCATATTTTCGAAGTTCTTTTCCAAGTTGATGCATCGTTCGTTGAGTTGTTGAGCGATTATCATTGAACTACGCTGTCAATCCAAGCGATCTGTAGCTATATTAATCCAATCTGATCCCTTTCCTAAGGGAAGTGCTAATTCCATAGTAAGCTAATTCTAGGGTATCATCCATCCGATCCACTCGACCATCGTCCATAGCTTTGTTTATAACCGATGTCTGAGCCTGATAATCGTCTCTTCGAGCTTCATGCCTTGATGATCATGGAATCCATTTGGCCAAATCCATTTGTATATTGCATGGCTAAAAGGCGGTATAACAATTGCTGAGGCTAATCAGGAAGAGATCAATACTGTGGATGGCGAAGGACCGCTTGAAGAAGGATCCAGCAAAGGCAAAGGAAGATGTATAATGGCGTTGAAGGACCAAAGTTGCAAAGAAGGGAACCAAAATTCTCTTCTTACATGGACTTAAATGAAACACTGGAGCTGATTTATCTATATACCAAGGGACAGATCCTCTATCAAAATCCAGCAAGAAGAGAGCCCACAAACCATGAAAGGATGTTTGGAAAATATTTCCTATCCCATGAGTTAGATGGGCATAACAAAAATGATTGCAGACACCTATGGGATCCGATCGAGGAGTAGGTCATAGATAACCGATTAAAGCAGTATGTGAGAACTCAAACTGCAGTGGGGAAAAAAGTACAACCATAAACCATAGCAAATGGAAATGGACTTAGATCAAGGTCGAGGGTAGTCATCTCTTGAACGTTACGGTAGGGTATCAGATTCAACCCTTGTACTCTATCTCCCTTTTTTAATAAACAATGCAATAATATAGTCTAGCCACTTACTCGTGTATGGGATCTCAATTGGTCCCTAGGCATGCTCTGAGCTGGATGCTAGAACGTAGCACCCAGTAAGGCAGCTGTCATGATATTAGGCTTTATGTTTTTATGTATGAATTTGATTCCATTATATAAACCTTGTATTATTAAAATCCATATTGAATGTGCTGACTGATATTGATTGCTTTAAAGTCTCATCCGAAGAAACGGGACCGACGTGCAAGTCTCCTCGCCGAAGCATGAGCAGATGAACTTGTATGATATTAATTGCTATAAAGTCCTATCCAAAAGGATAAGATCAGAGTGTAAGGTGCAAGTCTCCTCGCCGAAGCGTGAGCAGATGGACTTACATGTCATTGATCGTTTTCAGTCCCATTCGAAAAGGTGAGACCGGAGTGTAAGAAGTAAGTCACCTCATTGAAGCATAAGTGGATTGGCTTGCTCGTCATTGCGTCCCCTCGCTAGATAGTGAACATATTGGACTCGGCTAGGGTCCGGAGAGACCATGGATTTGATTATCCACCCTAAATGGCCATGAATTTGATTAATAGTCTAAGAAGATCGTGGATTTAGCCATCGCCCTTGAATGGCCATGAATTTGATTAACAATCCAAAGAGATCACAAATGTAACTATCGGCTTTGAATGGTTATGAATTTGATTAATGTTCCAGAAATATCGTGGATTTTGCTATCGGTCCTGAGTGGCTACGACTTCGAATACCGATCCAAAGAGATCGTGCATTAAACTGAATATATAACAATCCAAAAAGATCGAACCTAAGAATGAAAACAGATTTGATTTTGATAAAATGATTTGAATGCCTTGTAATTATAACATAATTGACAAATCTTGGACGACCATGGGACAATTTTGATAAGTAATGTAATGACTCCCAATGAAATCAAAATTACGATAATGTATACAAAACACTTAGGCAAAGTCTAGAGTCTTAGACTTTTAATGAGTCCGGAACAACCTGCGATTGACAAGAGAATCCAAAAGAACATGATGATTCACAAGGGCTTAATCGGTCGATAACCAAGAAATTCAACTAGTAACATCGCATTGACACCAACATTTGTTTTTGAGCAAAGCACACCTTCCATTCGCAAGTCATACTTTGAAGGGCAAGTGTTGTCTTGCCTTTTGATTAGGAGGTATGCAGACAAACTTGACAAGTCAAACTTCAAAGTCATCAAGGCAAGATGCTCAAAAGGACGGACATGAAGTCCAAAAACCAAACACATCCAAGATCGCAAGGAAAATGCCAAACCAACCTGAGACTAGAGAAGCGAGATCTTGCTAAAGTGGGGGTTGGTACCGACCCAACATCTTGGGTCAGTATCGATCCAAGAATGCTCCTCTAGAGGGACCCATCTTCTACTACGTGCCTTACTTGATGTCAAAAGCCTACAACAAGTGTTGTTTCGTTGATCTAACGCAATTATCTACCGATCTCCATGAACTCCTAAATCAGCAATTCTGTTCCACCAAGAATTCATCATTTGGACTCAGAAATAAGCTAATATTAGTGCAAATAACTATGGAATCATGACGCTAGCCATAGGATGAACCAAAGAGAAGAGCTCAAGATGACCATATTGGCCATGTTTTGGAGCCAAACTGACCCAAGCCCTTAGAGTCATACTGACCCAAGCCCTTAGAGTCATACTAATCCGTATAAGTTGATGAGCTGGCATCCGACTTTGGTAGAGAAATAGTATAAGGTAAGGAAAACGAGGTAAATTTCTTCTGGGTGAGATTTTAGGCTCCTTATCTCTATAAATAGAAAGGTAGGGTTCATTTTTATTTTTTTGGCTTTTGCCCTCCTTACTCTAATTTCTTATAATCTCCATCGAAGTCGTACCGACCTGTAGATCATCCGCATCCGAGTAATAATACAAGCAATAAAAATCAATAATTAGATGTAGGCCAAGAGTGGTCGAACCATTATAAAATCCGTGTGTGCTTTCTTACTCGTTATTTTATTTATTTTCTTAAACTTTTTATCCTCTACTCAACCTATTAGGTGTTTGTGCCATTTTTGGTTAAAACATTAGTACTAAGAATTTGCTGATCTATGTCTTATTATAGCAAATTTTTTTTCCTAGGCGACTGTAATAGAACAGAGATTAGAGGTGAAGAAATGGTAGAGTCTACGTGGTCAGAAAATTCAAATACTCTTTTGGTTGCTCTAAGTTGTATTTATAAGGGAAACAGTTATGTTGGGACAGAAATCAACCTAGGGCAGATTTTAAATATCGTTCCGAAGTTGTGTACGAAGTTATAGGATCTCATGAGTTAACCACAGAGGTCGGTGTAGACCTCTCAAATCAGTGGTGACTTCTCTCTATAGTTCAAATCACTATGAACCTTCTTGCATCCTTCTTCTTACTTCATTTTAAGGTGTTTTATGCTGTTTCCATCGATCATTGTCCAAAACAAATCATTGCCTATCTCTCTCTAAAACTGCTCAATATCAGCCTTTTTGCCTAAGAGGTCGGTAGTGACTTTTTTTCTTAGCTCGAAATAACTTGTACTCTTTTGCATTACTCTTTTAATTCCATATGGAGGTGTCCCAAAGAGGTCGCAACATCTATGGAGTTAATGAGAGAGGTCGATGGCGACCTCTCTCCTTAGGGTATTTTTCGACCAGATTTCTTAAGCTCGATTCTCTAATCATTTTAATTATGACTCCAAGTTTTCAAATTGCTTCGTCCTTGTTTGAATCTTCTAAGTCCAATTAAAATATGCTTTTCTAAAAAGCGGGTTAATACTTGCCCCTAAAGTATCCCTTTCGAATGTAAAATGTTCTTTGCTCAAGAAATTTTTTTAGTAATCAGTTTTAGATAGTTGAGCTCTCCGGCTACTTCAATCTTGGTGAATCGTGAAGTTCCTTTAGATTCTCTTGTCAATCATGGCTCGTTCCAAACTTGTTGTAGTTTAAAACTCTAGACTCTGCCTAAGTGTTGTTTATACATCACAATCATTTCGATTTCATTTGGGTTATTAAATCACATATCTCTTATTACATTACATATCTGATTTCATTCGAATTTATTACATCACATATCTAAAATCATCCCGTGTTCATTTGGGATTTGTTAGATTAATTCTAATTATAAGGCATTCAAATCCTTTTATCAAGTCTGTTTTCGTTCTAAGATTCGATCTCTCCAAATCATTTTTCATTTATATTAACGTGCAATTTCTTTGGATCGTTTATCGTTTAAATTAAGAGGATGATCTCTGTGGATGGTTTAATGTTTAATTTAAGAGGGATGATCTCTCTTTGGATTGTTTATCGTTAAAGTTAAGGGGACGATCTTTCCTGATCGTTTATCATCTAATCTAGGGTTTCGATCTTACCAGATTCTTGTTGATTCCACTTGCTCTTTGGAAAAGGAACTAAATGACTAAGCAAGCTCATTCGCTCACTCTCCGGTAAGGGGAGTTACTTTCGTACAAGCCCATCCACTCACTCTCTAGCAAGGGAGCTTGTACCTTGCACTCAGGTCCCATCTCTTCGAACTGAGCATAAATTGATCAATATCAATCATCATATTCAATATGGATTTTTCAGCAGTCAAATAAGCAGAAATCCTAAGTGTTCATCCCAGACATCCGACTCAGAGCGTGCCTAGAGACCAACCTATGTCTCGTACATGTGAAAGTGATCCGAGGTTACCATTATCCTAAGTAGTCATCTCAGGCATTAGACTTAGAACATGTCTAAGGACCGTTTATGATCCCGTACACGTGTAAGTGACCTGAGATTATTATTGTCTTTACTGCTCAATGTGAAAAGCAAAGTACAAGAAAAGAAATGAAAAATCAAAGTGTGGGAATCAAATTTGACTCGCATTCATCCCGATCATTGTATTGTCATCCGATGGAAGTCTCTGATCCATAATTTCATTATATCCCCGTTCTAATTGTGAATTTCTATTTACAACTCCCGCTTTCATGCTTTCTTATTTCGATTTGCCATTCTAGCTCTAACATAACTATTCCATGCATTGAAGCTCATCCTAGATCTAAATCGATCGTGCCCTCAGATCATGGAGGCATTGTTTTAGCTTCCTTTGCTTTATTTCTAAATGCTCCTGCATTGATATGTGGTCATTGGTTCTTAATTTTAGCACGTCTAGCTATTCCTTATTGTTCCATTCTTTGGAATAATTCTTCAAGCATTTCCTATTGTCTAGTTATTATTCTATTATGCATATCCTTCATCGTTATCCACCTCTTCTCTGGTTACATAGATGGATTGATGCGAATTTGAAAACACCTCCAGCCTCCAAGAACTGGTTGATTTGCTTCGGTTTTAGATCTAGTATTAGTCTTCTTCATCTTCTCCAAATCTCAAATTAAAGCTTCAAATTTTCAGATATTATTCAACTTTCTCAGTGAAAGCACCAAAATGTTAACTTGAAAGATGGATTACCACCCAGATCAAGATGAAAGCACCAGTCCAAATTAAATAAATAGAAAAAGTAGTAAGGAAGACACAATTTTTATAATGGTTCGACATAATCTCCGGCTACGTCCACTTTAACCTTTTGTTAGTTGTACTCTCTCTGGATTACAACTAGTTATATCATATCTAACCACAATCTAGTGGATCTTAGATTTACAATGAAGTTTCTAGAGTGTTTAAGAGTCAATAGTACCAAGTTTTTGCTGACCTATGTTCTATAACAGCAAATACTTATTTCCTAGTGACTATAATAAAGGAGATATTAGAGGCGAAGAAATGGTAAAGTCTCCACGGTCAGAGAATTTAGATCCTCTTTTGGTTACTTTATGGCTTACATTTATAGGGGAAATAGTCGTGTTGGGACATAAATCCATCTACGGTAGAGTCCAAAAATCGCCTCAAAGTAGTGTTCAGTGTTGCAGAATCTCCCGAGTTAACCACAAAGGTCGGTGCTGACCTCTCAATTCGGTGGTGACTTATCTCTGTAGTTTGGGCTGAGGTCTTTAATTGCAATAACTTATTTTTGCGAGCTCATTTCAAAAATTCATCCCATCAAATATCAACTAGGATTGTTTAGAAATTTAAAATTCAAAATAAAAATTAGAAATTAATTTTTAATTTATATTTTAACATTTTTTGCATAAATATTTAAATAGAATATATGTATATATGTTATATGTATACTTTCAAAGCCGTGCACAAGACGTAGTAAATTACAATTATTAAAATATTTTGAGAATTATATATATATAATATTTTATTATACATATACTTATATATATAAATATTCAAAAAATATATTTTATTTATGTATTTGTGTGTTTATATATATATGTGGGTGTATTGCTCGCGGCTCATAAAAAATTTAAAAAAATAATTTCTTTATGTTTATATAAGTCTATTATATAATATGTGTATAAAAATTAATATTATACATATAATCATATATAAATATATGCGTGTGTGTGTATATATAGTTATACAAAATTATTTAAACAAAAATTTAATATATATATATATATATATATATATATATATATATATAATTTACATATAAATAATGGTATATATATTTATACATACAAATATTTAGACAATATACTTGCATATTGGATGAGCTAACTTGTCCTTGTGATGTGTAAATCTCAGTATCTATACACAGGCTTGTCATACTTTGCATGGATTGATATGTTACAGATGCGCACACAAATATATATATATATATATATATATATATATATATATATATATATATATATATATATATATATATTTGTGTGTGTGTATGGTACATACATAGATGCATACATATTTATAACATAAACTAAATTATATCAATTTATGAATTTAAATAAAATAAGAGATTTTATTTGAATAAAATTTTTAGATGTTCTAAATAAATTAGACTTCATAGGCCTAATAAAGATCCAACAGGTTTTTTTTTAAAATTCACTTATAACTTCCGCTGCTAACTGGTCCAGTTCCACAATAGGAGTCCTTGTATAGTAAATAGACAATCTGTATATTAAGATTCACTGTGTCAAGAAGCAACTTTTTGTTACATGGTTTTTTGAAGTCTCGTTCTGTTGCTTAGGCAAAGTGTTAAAATCCAGTTCCGCGGCTCTGACAAAGTCATATTTCTGCGGCTTTAGTAGTTGTTGTAAATTTGTTCCTCCAAGTGAAGTGAGGATTGATTGTGAAAAACCAAAAGATAGTGTGGGACTAGATGTAGGAAAGGTGTTCCAAACCAGTATAGAATCGATTACGCAATATAGTATATTATTTCCATTGCATTTTCATTATTTTTACTGTTGGCCATCATCAATCCTATACATAGCGACTTACAAGTAATATTGATCGATGCTAAGTGACTAAAAAGTGGTATCAGAATCTAAGATTCTACAGATCGTAACACCATCTTAGAAAAATGGCCAAAAATAAGATCCACTCAAAGTTCAAAGACAACCGAGAAAAAGAAAATTTATAAAAGAAAAAAATTATCAATAAAATCAAGACGCATGTGCTACATGGTTATACGTAGATCAAAATTATTTTGCTTAAATTCCTTATATAATGATCTTTTAGGAACACATGAGAACTTATTGAAAGAATTTAAGGTGTTACAAAAGGTCAAATTTATTGCGTTAGCTAAATTAGATGATTGTAGCAGTATTTTAAAGGATGAAATAATTGTTAGTAAAACAAATTGAAAATTTTGAGAATACATTGGAAGAACTTGTTTTACAAATTTTTTTTTCCTATTAAGTGATATTGAGCATTTAAATGATAAACTCATTGATCTTTAGAGGGAAATCAGAGTTTTGCAAAATAAAAATATAATTTTTGGAAAATTCTTTAAATGATGCTAATTCTAAACTTTTTCTTTTTGAAAGAGAGAATGGTGCTTTAAATGATAGAAATCTGGAATTAATTAAAGAATGTGAACTTTTAAAAGATAATAAAATTGTTTTACAAAAAGAAAATCGTGATTCTAAAGCTATTTTTTATAAACGAGAAAATCATAAATTTTAATAAAGGAAAATATGATTTATCTTCCTCAATTACCAAAGCTCATAGTGATGGAACTAGTTTAGGATATAAACAAGATAAATGTAAAAATAGTGCTAGATATGCGTTGATGTATACATGTTTTAATGCTAGCACTAAAATTAGAGATGGTTCTAAAATCACTTCATTTGATAGTATTATGCTTAGAAATAGAAAACAACATTTGAATACTAAATCAATGACAATTGATGTTGACATATGGATTCCTACTAATCTAACTAATTATGATAAACATTATATATTAATGATTATTTTGACACTATGATTCTTAATGAAAACTATATTTTTAAGGGATTGACCACATCCAACTGGATACCTATTAACTAGATTCTAAACCTATTAGAGTTTAATATGAGTTAGAGCATCCAGACTAAGCCATAATGACTTGAAACTTGAATGAGGTGTCTAAAAGAATAATCAAATGGAACTTAAGAGAAATAAGCCCAAAATACACTAAGTAGATGGATTGTCGGCGATCCATCATCCATGGATTGCTAGCAATCCAAAAGAAAGATGTCAAAGCCTCTTGCATCACGATCTACTACCTCTTTTAAGTATACTTGCCATGTTTCATAGCATGCCAAACAATCTAACTCGAGAAGTGAAGACTCATCTGATTCAAGCTGTTTGAGCAAAATCAGCTAATTTAAAATGGACCTAGATAACTCACATGGAGTCGGATTGACTTGAAATTTTGGAAGAACACTTAGAAGACATAAAAGAAGGCTCATAGAGAAAAGTGGATCATTAGGTGGTTGTTTGATGGATCTCTAATGACCTAACAGATGGATTGCTAACGATCCACGAAGGTCGGGCCCCATAAAATGAAATTCATAGAGTAGGTCCCACACACCCTAGACAAGTACATACAAATTTTCATCTGGTTTCGTTAAGTTTTGAGTGAGTTATGGACGATTCTTCTTTAAATTGAACAGTTTGATCCATTAGCTCTAACGCATGAGGAGTAGGCCCCATGACCAATGATCCATAGGGGAGGCTCTCCTACTCAACTACAATACATATGTGAAGTTTCGTATGATTTCTTTAAGTATTAAGTGAGTTATCGACAATTCTTCTGGAATAGATGACCCATGAAGACGGATGATCAAACGAACTCTAAACGACTTGATAATTGGACATGGCACTTAACTAGAATATATAAAGACAACCAAACTAAGATCACTCAAAAATATGCTAAGTGTGTAAATAGCTAGCGATCCACCATCTATGGATAGCTAACGATCCGTCCCCTATGGATAGTTAGCGATCCATTAAGATAGGTCGGACTGCCCTCAAATTTTCCAAGCTCCTTCGTAGCACTAAGTAAAGACTTCTGGTAGAAACGTATGCTATGCTGATGGAAACTAACGATCTATCTCCTTTGAATAGCTAGCGCTCCATCCCATATGGATCGCTACTGATCCATATAAGTGACTCAGATTGATTTGAGATTTTCGGTAATGACTTGGCATAACAATTGGACTCTTCTGCATTTGGACTTCTGGCCCATTGCTTACTAAATTCCTTTATAAATACTCAATTGTCTGTAACATAAAGAGGATCTGGCTTGGCTTAGAACTCTAACACAATAGTCATCTAGGGGTTTAATGTGATTCTCCAATGAACACTTATACTTGTGACTTGATCTAACTTAGAAGATTAAATCATATTGTAATATGATTCCACTTGTAAATTAGTCAGTTAATGGAAAGTTATTAAGAGGACGTAGGCTTCATTAAAACCCGAACCACTATAAAAATATTTTTGTCTTTTTACTATTTTTGCTCTTTTTACATTATTTTCTATATTATTTTTGTGTAAGAATAGGGATAGTGCTTTCACACTCAACCTAGGGTCTCAATCCATATTTTTGGTTAACATTTTGGTGCTTTCACTGAGAACCCAATTTAGGCTTAGATCTAGCATTCTACTTTGGATCAGATAGATTCAGATGTTAAATCCTCAATCCCTACATAGAAGATTTGCTGTTGGGAATCAATGGCACTAGGAAGAAAGTGAACTATCAGTAGGAGCTACCATTGCTAGAGAATAAACAATCTCTCAGCAAATTGAAGTAAACAACCCCAACAACTTGCTGTTGGAACTAACTCTAGAGAACAGGTTCCAGGATCCTCCACATAGCATGAAGTTATGATTACGGGAGAATTTAATAAGATGGTTGATGAAATTAATCAGAAAATGTCAAACAATCAAAAGCTCTTATGGAAAGGATAGATGCTCTCTTAGCGATCCAATCACTAAATACTCCTAGAATGGTGCCCAAACACATGACTTCTACAGATCAAGGGCATTCTTCTATTTCTGGCTTGAACGGAAGAAAGAGAAGATAAAAGCAAAAGGAAGTAGTCAGTAGAGCTCCAAGAATCATGATGGAAGAAAAAGTTAACACTTCACCCACTACACCAGCTATAGACCTGAACTTAGGGGTGAAAATCCCACGGAGAGATATAACGATGGCTCTCGCCGGCTCTAAAGATGATAAAAAATTGCCAAAGACAAATTGGATGAAAATGCTAACATGCAAAATGCTAGAAGCTCTAAAACCCATGCTGTAGCACAGTTCCAATTAATGGATGAGGGACTGCTACTTAAACGGTACCCCCAAAGGCAAAAAAAACCAAGAAGATATGGCAAAAACCAAGATTGATTACAAGGCCAAGCTCCCGTGGTATATTGTGACCACACCCAACTAACCAGCTTCCAATCCCATCATGGAGCTCTTATTTTTGAATCATAAATGGTCATTATCGAAAATCTTCAAAAATCATCAAAATAGTTGTTGAAAAACTCACTTCAGGGTTGACTTGAAGTCGAACTCGGGTAATCGCCTATTTGACTCGATGCAAAATTATGGATGTCCCGACTCAAAGTTGAACTCGGGTAACCACCCATTTGACTTGAAGTGAACCGAGAAAATTCTGCCCCAAAATCAGACTTGGGTAAAACCAAAATTTTGTCCAAGAAAATATGCAAATGACTCTGACTCTAAGCACCGTTCATCACCAACCCAGCACTTCAAATTCAGTGACTCCAAGTGAACCATATGCTCACACCAAGCAAATGACAAAATTTCCTGGGTCAGACTATTAGTAAATTACCATTGATCCATCAATGTGGATCCATCTTATTTTGCCCATAACTCGAACATGCAAACTCCAAATGCCTTGAAATTTGGAATTCGATGTTATGGGGCCTTCCTTGTCGCCTCAGACTGATCTCGCCTAATTTGAATTTCTTTTGGGATTATCACTGATTCATGACCTCATCCTAAGTGATTTTCCACTCAATTGGCATTTTCAACCATTCAAGCATAGGAAAATCATGCATATATCATTCCTAAGCATTATAAACAGCTCTAACTTGTAAATGGACCTGACTGACAACAATTAGAGCATCTTCCCTAATTGAAACTTGTTTACCAAAGTCGTTCAGCATGTAGAATATCCAAGGAAGTTTATCATGCCAACTATATCTTCCTATAACTGTACAACTGGTCCGAAATTGCTTTTTTATGGGTATGACTAGCATGTGGACGAAACGAAGGGCAGTCTACTGCAAGGCCCTTAGGAATCATTAAAGAATGAAACAACCTATTGTCCTAGAAGAATTCTACGGGAAGGAAAACCGGTTCTAAATACTAAAGGTAGTGCAATTGGCAGAAGGCAAGCCCGACATTTGCCAAAGAACATACCAAACGATGAAGGAGCAACAGGATCTCAGGTACCTTCTGCCCAAGTAAGGCCACTAAGGTCCAATAGAAAAGCACCCTAGCTAACTAACAAAATCAAATGAAAGGATGATTATCAAATAACACTTTGGCTAACTAGCTACTAAGGAATGGGGTAGCAACATAAAGAGATGCCTTTGCATCCATACCTATCTACATTCCTTTTCCAAATATGTCATACCGTGACACTGGGGGCATTGCAGATAGCACGACGAAAGAAATTATTCTATAATCTCGATGAGTCATGTCGACCCCCTTCTGAGAATCGACATTGTTCTGGTAGCATCGAGAAGGCATGTCTAAAGTATCGTCAAACAAACAGATCCAAGCTCTAGTCTCTAAGAACCGATAAAACTGTATCTCCACGAGAAGAATCCCTAAAATTCCTCTTGAACTCGATGAATCATCTCTTTAATACCATCGGACCGTTGGACATACAACCAGGAACTCTTCTTGGAATTGATGAATTATCGTTCCAAGGCCATTTGGTGACCGAATATCCAACCAAAATTTCTCCTGAAGTCGATGATCATCAATAAGATCACCGGGTCGTTGAACACATGACCCAAAACTCTTCATAGAGTCGATGAAATATTGCTCCACGACCGTCTAGTCGCTGGACATCCAATCAAAATTTTTTGAAATCGATAAATCATCGCTTGAAGACCTTTAAGTCATCAGACACACGACCCAAAACCCTTCTTGGAGTTAATGAATAATCACTCTAGGGCTGTCTGATTGCTAGACTTTCAACCAAAGTTCCTCTCGGAATCAATAAATTATCGTTCCAAGGCTGCCTGGTCGCTGGACATCCGACCATAAATACTCCTTTATGAACTAAAGCATCGTGAACGTCGTTCATGAACAAAAGTGCCATGAAGGTGGACCAATAGATCAGTAGTCATCTGATCCAAAAATCCTTCACGAACTAAAGCGCCGTGAAGGCCTGGAAGATCAACGGTCGTCTCATCCAGAACTGCCCAAAGTCAGTAAAATCATGCTCCCAGGCCATGAATCGACAATCACATTAGTCACTCCATGAAATTACAAGAATCACTTTCCAATGACCAATGAGACAAAAAATGCTAAATCCCAGAGCTTCAAAGTCGCTCAAATAGACCTTGTGATTAACCAGTGATCCACTCAAATCAAGCCAAAATTTGGCACCTAAGAGAACCAAGTATCTCAAATCCCTAATATATAAGTCTTTGAAGATAGAGGCTTTCCTATGCTTTAATCATCTAGAAGACACGGTTGCATCCACTAGACCGCGTGCAACCAAATGGGATGTGGAGAAACCCCGAATATAGTTTAAACATGTGAATAGCCCTGTGGCATGGGGGCACCAAACATACTTGAATAGCTACAAGGAAAGCCAAGACTAATCATACCACTGTTCTGTTACGCCCGATCGAAAATTTTGACATTCTGACAACTAATGGACCTAATAACCCAGCTAGTGCAACAAATTAAATAGAAGCATAATACTTGCTTGCTTCTTCCCGACTCCTCCTTTACCACCCTTGGCGACCAGTTCCTTTTTCTCTTAGATTGTATGCTAATTGAAGACTAATTCTCTAAAGGAAGTTTGGACCAAAAATTAAGAGTCTTGCCCTGAACTCCTATAAGCTCTTTCTTCATAACCATCTCCATGCGGTCGGCTATAGATTTTTGCACCATGACAACCTTATGTATTTGGTCATTCACGTATTCACAAAATATAGGAGGATCATCCAAGCCATGATTACCCGATCCAAAAACCACTTATCTCTTAAAAATGATGAAATCGCGTTCCAATGACACCGGATTGATGAGAAAACTCGATCCTTACCTTCTAAGAACTGGTATCACTCCTCCAACACCGAAAAGGCCGAAACCATATTATTGCCATCCGTAAGCCATGCTTAGATTCTTGAATCTATAAAACCATGTTCAATAAAATACCTGCTAAGTCGATGGGGTCAAATCAACTCAAACCACTGGATCGACGGAACTCGATCACTGTGTGCTCCAAAACTAGTGTCGCTTCGATGGCATCTGAAGTTCCAAACCATTCTGGATCAATATTTCGTATCAATCCCATAAGCCACGCACTCCCATAGACTACACATTACTTCTTGAGCTGTGAAACCATACTCTTGAAATAGAAACTCCTTAAATCAACCGAAGATTGGCAACGTCGAGAAGTTTCAAACCGTTTCTGATTGATGGGTTGTATTGATCTCATATGCGATGCACTGCCATAAGCTGCGCATTACATCTTGAGCCGTGCAACCATGCTCTCGAAGCGTTAACTCCTTACGCTACCTGAAGATTGGGAACGTTGAGAAGTTCCAAACCATTTTGGATCGACGGGTCATATTGATCTCATAAGCTATGCACTTCCATAAGTCAAATGCAACACTTCTTGAGCCGTGGAACCTTACTCTCGAAGCACGAACTCCTCACGATACCCAAAGATTGGAAATGTCAAGAATTCCAAACCATTTCAGATCGATGGGTCGTATCGATCTCATAAGCCTTGTACTCCCATAAACCATGCATCACTTCTTAAGCCGTGGAACCATGCTCTCGAAGCACGAACTCCTTGCGTTACCCAAAGATTGGCAACGTCGAGAAGTTCCAAACCATTCTAGATCGATGGGTCATATCGATTTCATAAGCTGCGCATTCCCATAAGTCATGCACTCCCATCTTAAGCCATTGAACCACACTCTCGAAGCACGAACTCCTCACATTACCCGAAGATTGGCAATGTTGAGAAGTTCCAATCCATTCCTGATGGAAGGTTCGTATCAATCCCATAAGTCGTGCACAACCATAAGATGTGCATCACTTCTTGAGTTGTGGAACCATGCTTTCAAAGCACCAACTCCTTACATTACTCAAAGACTGGCAACGTCGAGAATTTTGAAACTATTCTGGATCAACAGGTCATATCGATCTCATAATCTGCAGATTCATATAAGCCGCGCATTACTTCTTGAGCTATGGAACCACACTCTTGAAGCATGAACTCCTCACGTTACCCGAAGATTGGAAACAACAAAAAGTTCCGAATTGTTTGGATCGATGGATCGTATCAATCCCATAAGCCGCACATTTCATAAGCCGTGCACTCTCAAAAGTGGTGCATTTCCTAAGCCACGCACTCTCAAAAGCCGTGCATTTCGTAAGCCACACACTCTCAAAAGTTATGCATTTCATAAGCCACACGCTCTTAAAAGCCATGTATTTCATAAGTCGTGCACTGTTAAAAGCCGCACATTTCATAAGTCACGCAAGCATAGGTTGATGATACTTCAACATCATCAATAAACCGTTAAGATTTTTTAAGTACCGGTATTGTCCCACCACCACCGAGAAACTTGCCTATTGCAAGATTAGTGGGGATCAACTCCCACAACCCGAAACCTATATTACTCCGATAGTGTCGCAAAGTTCATAACCAAGAAGTCGACAAAGAATTCTGATCTTTTTCCAAAGTTAATGTACGAAATGTCTAAATTCAAGATATCCAAGTCACGAGTTCCCAGAGATAGGAGCTGTGATGCACCTTTGACTGGAGGCAATAAGGGAGCCACCCTGAACATCAAGTCTCACATTAGTTGTTCATAATAATCAGTCATGTAGGCTGAGTGGTACATAACACATTAACATTGATCAGTTTAAAAAATTGCTCCAACTAGCAATAAAAGGAGGAACTTACCGTTGTCTAGAGGTAGACAATGATAGTAGGCATTTACAAAATCAAATCATCAATGCAATAGTTTCCAAAGACAGAAGCGGTTGCTTGACTGAGGTCTCAAACCCCAACTTATAGAAAACCAACTGTTATCCAAGGAAAGACAACAACAAGGAGAGAACGCTCGAAATCAAGTAGCTAAACCATTAATTCCCAAAGATTGGAATCAACGAATAAGGTAGATATCTACAACAATTCTATCAGCCCAGCATAACGTATATAGCCTGAAACAAGCAAGGTTAAGTGTCACAGATTCATGAAAAACAATACCGAACTCTACCGGTTCATGATCAGGATAGGAATGAGCGTGGTCGTATTGAGGGCAATGTGATGACTCGCTCCATAATTTCTAATTTTATGTAAGAACCTGGAATTTGACATCTAGAAATGAAGGGTTCCATAGATAGATGTTAGATCATAACAAAAACCGATTAGAGGAAATCAGATTTTTCGTGAATAAGAATAACCATGGAATTAGTTAAGCAACAATCCTGAATTTCCAGGGGTAACAGTTGACGGTGATAAGCAAGGCTAGGCAACGGAAACCGCTAGGACTCCCATCCTTACGGAACATGGCATCTCCCAAAGTTAAGCAATGTTGAGAAAAACTGCCATAATGGGTCGAAAGTGATCTGCCCAACTATATAGGATTGGATGAATGATTCAACCCTAATCAACATGACTTTAACATTACCCAAAAAAAGGCAGTACTAAGAAAAGACTTCTATAATCCAATCATCGAAGTGCAAGTTTTCAAAGATCGAAACTAGTGCCTACCTTGATTAAAAGCATTTTCAGATCGGTGGGGATCTTAACCTCCTGAGTGTCGGTGTTTCCCCGACAATGCTAAAGCCTTTTCCCATTTCCTAAGTACCAGTGTTGCCTCGACAATGTCAAGAAACATTTTATTTCATAAGTATTGGTGCTCCCCAACATTGCCGAGAAACCCACTATTGCCTAAGTACCAACATTGCCCCGGCAATGCAGGGAAATTCTCTATTCACTATGCACCAGTGTTGCCTTGGCTACAACAGGAAAACTTTATCTACAGGTTCGATGAGAAACACTCATCATTGTAAACCATCAATGCACTAGCTTTTGAAGATAGAAGTCGGTCCTCGACTGAGATTCTACCCTTGTCTTTGAAATTACCATTGCCTAAAAATGGGCAGCAACAGGAAGACGTAACCTTTCATCGGTCAGTTGGATGGTTCAACATTTCATCAAAGGAATCAGGCACTGCATATGAATAAAGCAACGCCAAAAGGAAATCCTAGGATTGAATTTCTCATGCGCTAATTTCTAAGGATGAAAGCTAGTGCACAATCGAATTTCTTGAATTCAACTTAGAAAGAATTTAGATACAACTAGAAGATAGGCAGCCTCAAGGAAATGTTGCTTGGAACCAAGCAAAAACAAGAATTGGCGTATAAACAGAACTTCATGATGACAATAATCCAGTAAAGCGTGCACAACTAAGGACATGTAGGGACAATCTTGAAAGGTTGGAACTAAAACCATCAGACTTCCTCTATCTTAGAATAGGATTGAGCGCTAGACCAGGGGCAATCGAATCAATTGTCCCAAACCTCTCCATCTCTCACAATACAGGCATTTGAAATAGCTAGTCCCTTGAGCAGGGATAGACACACATATACTTGATTGAAAGAAATTTTGCAGAGTCCAAATATGAATAACAGTGAGGTTGGTTAGATAATGGTTTTGTATCACAAAGAGCATTCTGGCAGCAAAATCGCCAACAAAGGAAATGAAGGATGTAGCGTTCAAAAATCAACCGTCGCTCATAGTTTGGCAATGAAGAGAAGGATCAATGACCTGCTCACGGTCTAACTATATCATTTGGATCTAACTTGTAGGAATATGTCATTGCCCGAAGTTTAATGATGCTAAGAAGAAAGTCAGGGAATGAAACTATCGATACATCGGCTTTCGAAAATAAAAGCAAGAGTTTGATTGAATCATCAACCATTCCTTCTAGCATCTCATGCTCTCTGAAGAATCACAATATTAAGGAAAAATCCACAGAGTTGGATCATCCGTGCATGTGTTTCTGGAGATAGAAACTGATGCATGATTGGGGTTTCAACACTAGACTTTGTAGAATTCACTCTAGCAGAAGATGACAGCGATGAATCTTTTCAGCACATGTACCCAGAGTGAAATTGGATGATGATGTCAACTTGGAAATATTCAATTATAGTTTAGAAATAGACATCGTTGAAGAATCAGAATTTGGAATCAGGCAGCCAAGTATCTAGTTCTTGAAGATTGGAACTATCGTGTCAATCAAACTGAGGTAATCGAACATATTGCCCAGGAGACCTAGTCTTCTGAAAACATATAGACTTAGTATTAAGAGAAATCAACCTTATGATAGTGCACATACACCAACACTTTGTTGAAATGAACTCAACTGATTATAAGTAGGGATTAGTTACATACTTGGCTAGACCAAGCTACCTCATAGTTCTGAATAAAGCTATGAAATAGAATATGCCGAAATGACCGTGGAAGTATTACTTTCATGTTAAGAATTACAATAAAAGAGTATGATGAACATGAACATAAAAAGTGCAATAGCGAGAAAAAGAATCCAAATCAAACAATTAAAACAATAGTCCCAGGAGACAGAGGGTGGTGTGCAGGATGAATTCCGAAATATGCAAAGGAAGGATAATCGGAAATGAACAAGTCATGCACTAGTTTTCAAAGACTGGAACTATGCCTGATCGAACTTCAACTACAACTCTACAAGAGCAGTTGTAATGCAATTTAAATGTAATCAACCATCCCAATATGACAGCAATAATAAGCGAAGCCTAAGTTATAAAGGACCCAGCTTCTGGAAGAGTGGAAGACCCTCCGGTAGACTAAAGATTGGATGACCGAAAAGCCATTTTCAACAGTATCCCCATACAATCAACGCCCGAAATCTAAGGGATGTCGGCATATGTTGACCAGTTGGGTTTTAAGCGTTGACTGGGGCAGATGCAATGTGTTATCTACATGAGAAGAGTCCAGTGTCCCGAATACTACAAACAAACAATCTAGTGTATCTAGCTTGCTTACATTCGAAAAACAATCCATATCATCCTTTGAAATTATCTTTTCCATAATTATCCGTTATCGATCAATGATTGATAATGAAGCCGCTGTCCGAAGCGATGCAGGAAGCTTTTCTTTTCAGGATCACTAAAGTACAAAACTGAAAATACGATATGATTGAATCATCCACTATATCCAATTTTGGAATAAATTGTCGCATTACAATTCAAAACGGTGATAGGAACTTAATCAAGTCCTCGAAAAAGAAAACAGTTGAAGATAAAGAGCAAGACTTCGCTCCAAAATGGCATATAATCATTCGAGACAAAACTTAGCTTCCTTGCCGGCCAAGTTAAAACTATATAGGTCAACTCCAAACCTACGTCGTGCACCCATTTACCGACCTAAACCCTTGTGTAAACTATGGAGCAAAGATTTCATTGTCAATACCAAGATTGGTAAGGTCGAAATCAAAAAACGAACGGCTATCAGAAGTCAGTCTGTTGAAAGCAACATCTTGAGATGGACTCCGATGGTTCACTGAGATTCAAAGAATTGTAATCTGAAACTTGTCTTCTTCCAGAGTACACTTTGTTTCCGAAGAAAGCATACTCTGAGTTCGGGGGCAAATGTTAACTAGGTTTTTAACCTAGTAGAATTCAATAGGAGTTATAACATCCATATTAAGTTAGAATGACTTGAAATTTGAACGAGGCATCTAAAAGAACAAGCCAATAGAACTTAAGAGGAACAAACCAAAAATTCACTAAGTAGATGGATCGTTGGTGATCCATCATCCATGGATTGCTAGCAATCCAAAAGAAAGCATCGTGAGTTCTCAAAGCCTCTTGCATCATGATCTACTACCTCTTTTAAGAATACTTGCCAAGTTTCATAGTATGTCAAACAATCTAGCTCGAGAGATGAATACTCATCTGATTCGAGCTGCTTGACCAAAATAGCAAACTTAAAATGGACCTAGAAAACTCATACATTGTTGGATTGACTTGAAATTTTGGAATCACACTTAAAAAAACGATAAAGGATAAAAAAAGGGATTATTTGGAGGTTGCATGATGGATCGCTAGCGACCTAACTAGATGGATCACTAACGATCCATGTAAGTTAGGCCACATAACTTGAAATTTATAGAGTAGGTCCCACATACCCTAGAGAGAGTAGCTACAAATTTCGTATAGTTTTGTTAAGTTTTGAGTGATTTATGGATGATTTTTCTCCGAATTGGGCCAGTTTGATCCATCCGGTCTGACTCATGAGGAGTGAGATCCATGACATATGGTCCATAGGGAAGGCTCTCCTACTCATCTACATTGCATGTGTGAAGTATCGTGCGATTTGGTTAAGTATTGAGTGAGTTATGGATGATTCTTATGGACCAGATGACCCATGAATACGGATGATCAAATGAGCTCCAAACGGCTTGATATTTGGACAGAGCACTTAAATAGAAGACCGAAGGACAACCAAACTAAGATCACTCAAAAATATGCTAAGTGGATGGACAACTAGCGATCCATCAAGATATGTCGAATCGCACTCAAACTTTCCAGGCTCCTTTGTAGCACTAAGAAAAGGCTTCTGGTAGAAAAATATGCTAAGTTGATAGATAGCTAGCGATCCATCCCCTATGGATAGCTAGCATTCCATAGAAATGACTCAATTGATTTGAGATTTCAGTGATGACTTTACATAACAACTGGACACATCTGCATTTAGACTTCTGGCCCAATACTCATTGAATTCCCTATAAATACTCACCTATCTACAACATAAAGAGGATCTTCTGGACTTGCTGCTGAAACTCTACAGAGATTATTCTTCACTCTTCTCCTCTCATACAATAGTCATCTAGAGGTTCACTGTGATTCTCCAGTGAACTCTTGCACTTGTGACTTGATCTAACTAAGAAGATTCAATCATATTGTAATCTAGTTCCACTTATAACAGCAGTCATTTAATAGAAAGTTATAAAGTGGACCTAGGCTTCTTAACAGCTAAACCACTATAAATATCTTCTTGTCTTTTTACAGTTTCTGCTTTTTCCACATTTATTTTCTATATTATTGCTCCGTAAGAACATGGCTGGTTCTTTCACACTCAATCCAGGGTATTGATCCATATTTTAGGTTAACGATATAGTTCCCTAAGTCACGAACCATTTATTTTTAGAAAAATAGTATTAGTATGTCTACTTTTTAAATATCTATTAAATGCTCATTACTTATCTACTATTAATAATGAGAATTCAACCAACTATTTTCAGCCATGCCTTTTTGGATTTCCGGAACTACCTTTTTACTCGACCTCTATCATTTTGTCTTCATTCTGCCTCACATCTCGCATCTACCATCGCTTTAAAAAACCCTAATTACTAAATTGTTACTCAACTCCTAGTCGACGATGAGCGTACACACAAAACATATGCTCTCCCTCAACGCTGAACCTGTCAACAGCAAGAAACTCTAATTATTGCACCGCGTCATGCTTCCCAAATTGAACGATCATCGTAGTTTGCAATCAACAACTGCTGCTCTGAATCCTTAACTTACTTGGCTTATACATTTTTTCAAACTTCGACATCATTTGTCCCTTCAGTCAAGATTAATATATTTTTTTCTATCATTTATGTACATGAATCTATCTAATTACTTAACTTCCCTTAATCTATAGTGGAATAAATTAAACTTCACATATTATATATCCATATGTAAACTGTTTAATTATATATCTATATGTAGGTAGTTTAACAAACATATTCTGCTATGCGTGATGTTTATCAAATTATCATATTTTAATTGGATGGGATATTATCCTTCTTTTTCTATTGTAAATTTTTTTGATGAACTTTGTATGGGTTGCAGATATTCATTGTTGTTGATGAATTTGTATTTGTACTTTC
The DNA here is from genome assembly GCA_030765085.1 of Allium cepa. Taxonomy (NCBI): domain Eukaryota; kingdom Viridiplantae; phylum Streptophyta; class Magnoliopsida; order Asparagales; family Amaryllidaceae; genus Allium; species Allium cepa. Next base: position 176,658,565 of record CM060932.1, read on the forward strand.
ATTCAAAAAAGTAGCTATAAATTAAGCACATTATTGGTAGACGGCGATTTGCACACCAAAAACACAATAGGCATATAACAATAACATACTACTTTTGGTTCATTCTATTTTATATCCGCCTTCTATTTTTGTACTGAAATTCATCTTATTTTACAATCAATAAATTTGTGACATATGTCTCAGATTTTTTATTTTTTTAAATTTGAATAGCAGCTTTATTGATAACTAAAAAGGTCCAATACACAAATCAACAAACATACAGGTGGTACCCATAATCTTTGCAGCACTAACCATGTTATAGTATGTGGAACAAAAGCATATGATAGACTAAATATAGCTAGAAATTAGATATACTTATATGCGATTTATACTAGTTGTTAATAATCAATATCGAGCATTAAAGTTAAATTAACTTTACCGACTTATCTATGATACTTCCTTTTTTAAAGGGGGAGAAAAATTGTACACAAATATATAGGAAAAGTGCATAGATTTATTTTTCAAATGTTATATTTAATGGGAGTTTTTGCACATATAACATGGTTATGCTCTTATCTCTTTTTGTCATCATCATACCCTTTTTTGTTGATGAAAAAGGAGGTGAAGAACGTGTACTTTATATATTTTACATATTTTTATATTGGCATTATATAAACCACTTAAGTTGTTGGGAAAGAAATAAAATTACATGTTTAAGAGGAAGAAGAATACTTATCCATACCACTCATATATAGCATATATTTAGGGGGAGGCGCTATTTATTTTATGTTATAAAGTTGTGTGGTTGTCATCATCAAAAGGGGAAGAATGTTAGAGCCATATTTATAGTATTTTGATAACAACAACTATACAACAATGATACTAACTATTAAGCCAAAAAATAGATCAACACCCAGGTCTGAGTGTGTAAGCACCAGCCCTCTTTCTTAGAGCAAACGATATTGAAAAAATGTAAAAGAATAGAAATAGTAAAGAGATAAGAAGATTTTTATAGTCGGTTGTTAATGAAGCTTACGTCCAATTTACAACTTCTTTTATTGATCAATTGCTATTACAAAGCAGATTAGATTGCAATGGGGGTGGTGGCTACTCTGGTTATGCTATTGCAGCTCTATTCCTTATATACTGCAACAGCTAGTTGTTTCAAACCAGTTCTCTTATCAGATCACGAAGGTATCGACACTCATTCATTTCATGTCCGCCAACCTTATGAAAGCTACAAAAGTTTCTAGATCCTTTCTCTCAATCAGCGGGCTCTCTTCTTGGAGGCTTTCGATAGGTAAATTGCCCCAAGTGTCTAGGTATATACTTTCTATGGTTTCAGTCGACTCAGAGTAGGAGGAGAATTTGGGCTCCCTCCTTTGTCATTTCGATCTCCTAGAATCATCATCAGCTTTTCTTTTCCCTTGATTCTTTTCAAAATCTTGCTCCAAAGGATCCCTTGCCATTTATTGCATGACTTTCGGCGTCTTCAACTTTATCTTCAGTGTTAGCATCCTTCTAACGTAAATAACTTTCATCTTCATCGTAAAACTCAGCAAGACCCATTGGTGGATCCTTCTTAAGTGCAGCCTTGAAGTCGGTCTTGCTTGTGACTCCAAAAACTCCTGCCATTAAAATCACCGATGGGTCCGACCTATCAACCACAGACCCTACTGCATTGAATCTTGTTAAATAACTTCTCAAGTCTCCTTTGGCCTTTGTTTCACATTTTCCAATGTCGTCGTATTATTTAGTCGTGAAACGTGAACTCGAAAATGTCTTAAAAATCCACCCACTAACTCGGTCCACATGCTAATGAACCCATTCTCCCACTGTCTGAACCATATCACCATCAAACCCATCAAGTATAATGGGAACACCACCCAATTACTTCTTCAAAAGCACCCAACACTTCCATATGTTAGATATATCTCATCAGATGAACCATTGGATCGATCTTTCCATCGTACATTTCCAATGAGGGAAGCTTGAAATCAGGTGGATTTCTCACGTTCCAGATATTAGCAGTAAACGATTTTCTGTTCACATCTTCCAAACCCTAATCCATGGGTCCTCCTACCACCAACCTTCTTACTAATCTAGCTATTCGATTTTCACCATCCAATGAAGGTCTTCGTCCAAAAGCGATGTTCCTCCCTCTGCCTTGGCAAGGGAAATCTGATGCATAATTTAGTTGTTGCACACTAGTGTTCTGCCCTATTCTTCTAGTCTCATTCTGCCCTCCGCTTCTCCGGGGTAACCCTGACACATATTCCTCAACCGATTGCACTCTAATATTCAGATTAGCTCACGTACCACTAGCCCGGAGTTTCAATAATTAATCCATTGATGGCCGTTTCGGTGCCCGCTCCAATATTCATCCCATCATCGGCGTTGGTTCCCAGATTGACTCCCGTGTTGCCCCCAAGTATTGGTTGCTCAAGGCATGGAGGCAATGTTCCGTCTCATTCTAATCCAACCCTGGAAGCTCCTATATTGTTTCCTAAGATCTAAATTCTTGCAACTGCTGAGTTCCTTGTTGTCCCATCCTTTGGAAGAATCCCCCCGTCATCATTAGGAACCGGAGATAGTGGTTTTGATGACAACAACCTTTGCAACTTATTTTATTATAACTCATAAACCAACACTATTTTATATATATATATATATATATGAATGTTACTATGTAGGATATATATAAGGCATGTACTGATATTGGAAACTGTACAGTAAAAAGATCAAGAAAGAAGAAATCAAGTTTGAAGACTCATGAATGTCAAGATCAAGATTTCAAGATAAGTGTCTACTTTTGTTAAAACTTCATAATAGCGTAGAAATTTTCATTACAAATTTTATTTGGGATGCAACCTATTTCTACCTTCTTAATGGTTTACAAAACGATGACAAGTAGCTTACAAACCTATGACAAGTAGCTTACAAAACCATGAACATCCTTGTTTTGTACAAGTTCTCGAGTCCTGACGTGATGAAATATTCTACAGGAAGAATCTTGCAAAACTACTTCAAAATGTTTTTCAAATTGATTTTCAAAACTACTTTTCAAAATATTTTAGCCTTTAAAATTATCTTTTCAAATGATTTTCAAAAAGATGTTTTAGCATTAAAATATTCTTCGTTTTTGTTAAAATATTGTTTAAACTTCGTTTGTTTTTAAAACTATCTTCTGATTTTTAAATATTCTTTATAATATATATATATATATACACACTTGAGATTTAAAATCAAATTTATATATACACTCTAAAAATATACTTTCTACCCCTCTTTATTTTACATCACAGGAAAACTAGTTTATTTTACTCCAGAATCATTTCATCTTGTTTCCTTTCAATACCATTTTCAAAATAAATTTTACATTTTTTTTAAGTAAGGGATGTCGACATCATGGGATACCCCATTTCGACATGGTTGCCGTTAAATTCAAAAGTTTCAACTTTCAAAAGAAGTGTCTATTCGTTTAAATCTCTTCATGAACGGTTATGACCATTACTGGTCTAAAAATAGCCTTCACAAACGAATTTTTTAACTAACAAATTTCTTATTTTCTTCACTCCTTCTTCTCCATAAATTCATATTCTAAAATTTTCATATTTTTAAGATCGTGCCGAAATTCTGTCAAATTCTCAAGAGAATCAAATTAGAATCTTATTCTTATTTGATTCTCGACCCTCTCTTGAAGATCAAAGTGCCATTCAGAGTTATAGGATCAATTTGTAATCAATAGTTCATCGAGTATCTCTAGAAGGTGTGGTTGTGATTGGAAATCAATTGGGTAATCTTGTGTCATGTAAATCAAGAAAGTTTGCCTCGAACTCGAAGACAGGAGGGTACCTCAAGGCCTTTAGAAATTGAGGATTGTAATCTCGACATTGGTATAATAAAAATCTGTACGAGGTGTTTGCCTTGGTGCAGGACTGGATGTAGGGTGACTCCGAACCAGTATAAAATCCAATGTGTTCTTTCTTTTACTACTTTTTATTTACTTTCTGCATCTGTGTATGATTCTACGATTGTTCTATGAATAAGTTCTGCATTTGTTTATATCATAATTTTCAAATTAGTCCATGTAAGTCTTAGATTCCATTAAGCACTATTCACCCCCCTCTAGTGTTAAATTAGTCCTAAGATCCTTAATCCGCACTGCCTTTCAATTAGTATTAGAGCAAAGGTTTTCATAGTTTTGATAACCTGAAACTTGAAAAGTTAAAAATGGCATTTTAGGAACTTTTGTTAATACTAGTTTGAATTTATGCATTTCATCAAAGTATCATAATTCTGCATATAGTTTATATGAAAAATCAAGTTATCTACCAAATTGTTTGTTATGCAGGAACAAATATGTTACATGGCTTTTGAAGAATCAACAACCAATGGAAAAACTGTGCAAATTGAGAAAGATAAATGGATACTTGATAGTGGCTGTTCAAGGCGTATGACTGGAAATCTCGAGATACTCAATGACATTATATATAGATGGTGGATTGGTCAACTTTAGAGATAACTTAAAAGGATATGTGATTGGCATCGGCAACGTCGGTAATTCTAAAACTCCTTTTATTTCTGATATTTTGCTAGTTAGGAATTTAAAACATAATTTTCTTAGTATAAGTCAACTATGTGATAAAGGATTTAAAATTAAATTTGAAAAGGATAAGTGTCATATCGAAGATAATAAGTCAAATATTATCTTTGAAGGAATTAGGAAGAAAAACATTTACATCCTTAGTATGAAAGTTTCAAATGATAACTTATGTCTTTTGGCTAATACAAGTGACCCTTGGATTTGGCATAAAAGATTTGGTCATTTAAATTTCAAATTGTTATCTAGGTTGACTTAGTTAGAGGTCTTCCCAAATTAAACTTTAAAGTAGATAGTGTATGTGATGCTTGCCAATTGGGAAAACTTAAGAAAAGTTCATTTAAATTAAAAGATATAATTTCTACTTCTAAACCTCTAAAATTACTTTATTTAGATTTATTTAGTCCATCTCAAGTCTAATCAATTAATCACAATAAATATGTTTTTGTAATTGTAGATGATTATTCTAGATATACTTGGACAATTTTTCTTAAACTTAAAAGTGATGCTTTTAAATTATTTAAGAATTTTGCTAAAAGAATTCAAAATCAACTTTCTTTAAAAACAAAAACTATTCGTACTGATCACGGTGGAGAAGTTTAGAATGAAAATTTTGAGAATTTCTGTAATCAAAAAGAAATTACTCATAATTTCTCTTTACCAAGAAATCCACAACAAAACATAGTGGTAGAACGTAAGAATAGAACGATTCAAAAGTGTGCTAGAACAATGCTTTCTGATAGTAACTTACCTAAAAACTTTCGGGCTGAAGTAGTCGCTACATCATGTTATATATTAAATAAGATTTTAATTAGACCATTAACTAATACAACACCATACGACTACTTTACAATAAGAAACCCATAGTAGCTTATTTTAAAGTTTTTGGTAGTAAGTGTTTTATTCTTAATACAAAAGATAATTTTGAACCTAAATCCAACAAAGGTATCTTTATCAAATATTCTAATAGATGTAAAGTATTTAGAGTTTATAATTTAAGAACTAACACTATTGAAGAAACAATGCATGTATCTTTTGATGAAAATTTTAAAAGATACTGTACAAATAGAAGATGAAGAAGATTTTGTAACTTAAAAAAATGAACCTAATGAAAGTAATTGTGAAATCATTCAACCTAATAGAAGAATTAGGCTATTAAAAGAACATCCTATAGAAAATATACTATGAAATATAGAATATATAGTTAAAACAAGAAATCAACTAAATAGTATGAGTAATATAGCTTTTATATCAACTATTGAACCTAAAATTTCAAAGGAAGCATCATCTGGTGATTCATGGTTTCTTGCTATGCAAGAAGAATTGAACCAGTTCACTAGAAATGATGTTTGGGAACTTGTTCCTAGACCTAAAGATAAAAGTATAATTGGAACAAAATTGGTTTATAAAAATAAAATGAATAAACTTGGTGAGGTTGTGAGAAATAAAGCTCGTTTAATCATGTCTAGGGTTATTGTCAAGAAGAAGGAATTGATTATGACGAAACCTTTGCACCCGTAACAAGACTAGAAGCCATCAGGATTCTACTTGCTTTCGCAAACTACAATAATTTCAAGTTATATCAGATGGATGTTAAAAGTTCTTTTCTAAATGGTTTTGTAAAAGAAGATGTTTATGTTGAACAACCTCCACTTTTGAAGATAATAAATTTGCAAATCATGTATATAAATTAAAGAAAGCTTTATATGGTTTGAAACAAGCTTCTAGAGCCTCGTATGAAAGACTAAGATCTTATTTACTACAATCTGGTTTTGAAATTGGTAAAATAGATACAACTCTTTGTATTAAAAGAAACAAAAATGATATTCAATAAGTACAAATATATGTAGATGATATAATATTAGGGTCAACTAATAACATAATAAATAAAGAATTTTCAGATATAATGACTAAATAATTTGAAATGAGGCATATGGGAGAACAAAGTTTCTTCTTAGGACTTCAAATCAAAAAATTAGATAAAGGAATTTTCATTAATCAATAAAAATATGGTAAGGATATAGTTAATAAATTTGGATTGACCACTAGTGGGAAACCAACTCCAATTACAATTAATGTAGCTTCAAGTAAATAAGATATATCGAAAGATGTTAATCAAAAATTATATAGGAGAATGATTGGTTCGCTGCTTTATATAATAGTAAGTCATCCTGACATCATGCATAGTGTCTGTCTCTGTATAAGATACCAATCTCAACCTAAAGAAACTCACTTAAAAGCTGTTAAAAGAATTTTAAGATATGTAAAACATACTTTAGATTTTGGTATATTTTACCCTAAACACGATGTATTTGATTTAATTTCATATTGTGATGTTGATTACTCTGATTGTAAGTCAGACCGAAAAAGTACAAGTGGGACTTGTCACTTTCGAGGACATTATCTGGTTTTTTGGTTTAGTAAGAAGCAAAACATTGTATCCTTGTCAACAACTAAAGCAGAATATATATTTTTTGCTTTTGCTTGTTCCCAAGTTATATGTATGCAACAAACTTTAAAAGATTTTGGATTAACTATAACTAAATCACCAAATTATTTTGATAATACTAGTGCAATAAACCTATCTAAGAATCCAACTCATCATGCTAGAACAAAACATATTGATATTAGACATCATTTTTTAGAGTTAATATAAGTAGAGAAGCCATAACTCTCGAATATATTAATAATAAAAAAACAAATTACCGATATATTAACCAAACCATTAAACGAACAAAACTTTACTAAATTTAGAAGAGAATTGGGTATATGTTCATTAACTGAAATATAAATTATAAATAATACAAGTATAGTTAATAATTAATATAAACAAGAATTTCTCAAAAATTGAACTGGGCATGCCGACATGACACATCCCCCTATGTCGACATACATGCCGAGATTTGCTTCAACCCACTTCACCCACTTCTTCTCATTCTGGTCCTTTTCAATGTTCCACACACATACGAATCGTCAAATTACAAGAGAAGACGAAAGATTTGCTTCAAATAATGGTGGAAATTCAAGTGAGTCAACTGCAAATTGCTAGAGAACAAGATAGGCAAGGCAGAATCCTTAGGAATTTACAAAACTTCCTTATGGATAACCATGCCAATCCCATTGTCATCGAAGAATCATCACAAACCATGGATTCTAAAGAAGTAGAGCCTTTAGATGAACCAGAAGAGGGTCAAGAAGAAGAACACCCTCTGCCAAATTCGGATGTTCATATGAACGAAGACGGTGGCGTGATTTGCGTTGGAGACGTCTTTTTTGATGCTAATGGGAACTTGGTCGAACAGTGTGGAAACTTATGTCTCCACTATTCAAATTGTTTGGTCCATAAATCACCAATAGTTAAGGATCCTCGTTAAGCTTTTTTTAATTTTCTTGATTGTATATTGATTTTGTTAATTTGTATATAAGTGTTTTCTTAATTAATGTTCTTCTAAAAAAAATCTTTGGTGTATAAAATCTTGAATTTAATTTAACTTAGGATGCTATATTTCACTCATACATAGTTATTATTCTTATGTCATATGTTTTTTTAATCTCATTTTCTATTAGGTTCAAGGTCTATAAGTTATTTTTTTGTTGATGAAAAAGCGGGAGAAGTTATATAAAATAGTAGGCATGGAGTAAGGGGGGTTATTGGTGTAAGGGGGAGTTATGGTATGATCGAAGGGGTAAGTATATTTTATAAGGTTGTCATCAAAAAAGGGAAGATTGTTAGAAACTGGAGATAATGGTTTTGATGACCACAACCTTTGTAATTTATTTTATTATAACTTATATACTAATAATATTGTCTAGATATATATGAATGTTATTATGCAGGATATATATAAGGCATGTACTGATTATTGGAGACTGTACGGTATAAAGATCAAGATTGAAGAAATCATGTTTGAAGACACATGAGTATCAAGATAAAGATTTCAAGATAAGTTTCTAATTTATTAAAACTTCATAATAGCATGGAAATCTTCATTCCAAATTTCATTTGGGATGGAACTCATTTCTACCTTCTTAGTGGCTTACAAACCCATGACAAGTAGCTTACAAACCTACGACAAGTGGCTTACAAACCTACGACAAGTGGCTTACAAACCCACGACCATCCTGGTTTTGTACAAGTTCTCGAGTCCTGATATGATGAAATATTCTGCAGGAAGAAGCATGCAAAACTACTTCAAAATGTTTTTTCAAAATGATTTTCAAAACTACTTTTGAAAATATTTTAGCCGTAAAAATTATCATTTCAAATGATTTTCAAAAAGATGTTTTAGCCTTAAAATATTCTTTGTTTTTGTTAAACTCTTGTTTTAAACTATGTTTATTTTTAAAACTATCTTCTGATTTTTAAATATTCTTTATAATATATATATACTTGAGATTTAAAATCAAATTTATATATACATACATCATAGGTAAATTAGTTTATTTTACTCCAGAATCATTTCATCTTGTTCCCTTTTAATACCATTTTCAAAATAAATTTTGCATAGTTTTTAGCTAAGGGATGTCGACATCATGGGATACCCCATGTCTAAATGGTGGTCGTTAAATTCAAAAGTTTCAATTTTCAGAAGAAGTGTCTATTCTTTTATATCTTTTCACGAATGGTTATGAGCGTTACTGGTCTATAAATAGCCTTCACGAACGAATTTTTTAACTAACAAATTTCTTATTTTCTTCACTCCTTCTCCACAAATTCATATTCTAAAATTTTCATATTTATAAGATCGTGCCGAAATTCTACCGATTCTCAAGTGAATCAAATTAGAATCTTATTCTTGTTTGATTCTCTGTCCTCTCTCGAAGTCAAAGTGATAATCAAAGTTATAGGATCAATGTGTAATCAAAAGTTTATCGAGTCTCTCTATGAGGTTTGGTTGCGCCTGGAAATTAATTGGGCGATCTTGTGTCCCATAAATCAAGAGAGTTTTCCCCAGACTCAAAGAGATGAGGGTATCTTAAGGCCTTTAGAAATTGAGAATTGTAATCTCGACATTGGTATAATAAAAATCTATACAAGGTGTTTGCCTTGGTGCAGGACTGGATGTAGGGTAACTCAGCCAGTGTAAAATCCGATGTGTTCTTTCCTTTTACTGCTTTTTATTTACTTTCTGCATCTGTGTTTGATTCTATGATTATTCTATGATTAAGTCCTGCATTTGTTTATACCATAATTTTTAAATTAGTTGATATAAGCCTTAGAATCCATTAAACACTATTCATCCCCCTCTAGTATTAAACTAGCCTTAAGATACTTAATACACACTCCCTTTCAATCATCTCTTGTTTCCTAGCCAAGATTCCATTTCTTCTCTAGCTATATAATTAGATCTGTAAGAATTTGCAGATACTCTCTAACTGTCCTCAGGCACTGGTTGAGTTGCTTCGGTTTTCGATCTAGTGTTATGCCCCTTCATTTTCCCAAATCTCATATTCAAGCTTCAAGTTTTTGAATCAAACTTTTTTCTCAGTGAAAACACCAAAATGTTAACCCAAAAAATGGATCAACATCCTGGTTTGAGTGTGAAAGCACCAGCCTTGTTCCCAAAGTAAATAATATAGAAAACAAACGTGAAAAAAGAAGAAATAGTAAAGAGATAAGATGATTTTTATAGTGGTTCGGCTGTTAACGAAGCATACGTCCAATTAACAGCTTCTTTTATTGATCAACTTCTATTACACAGGAGTTTAGATTGCAGTATAATTCTCCTTTCCTAGATTAGATCAAGCCACCATTTTTAGAGACAAAAGAAGGATCTCAATTGTCCCTTATTGACTGTTGTATGGGAGAAGAAAAGGGAATAAATAATGAAAGAGCTTTAGCAGCGATCCGATCCCCATTGCTATTATAGATATGATGGGATTTATAAGGGTTAGACAGAACTTGGGCCAGAGCTACTTTACCAAAAGCCTATAGTCATCATGCAAAGGTCGTTAAGGAAGTTTGGGGGTGTTTGGAGCTAAATTTTCGGATTGGTACCGATCCGAAAAGTTGCACAATTTTTGAGTTTTTAAATTTGGTTGTCTTCATATCCCATAATTGAATGCCTTGTCCGAATATTAAGTCGTTTGGAATTGGTTTGATCATCCATCTTCATATATCATCCAATCCATCCCTTTGTAGAAGATCTATTTATAACTCGCTTAAAACTTCACCGAATGACACAAATATCAACAAATGCAATATACATGAGTAGGAGAGCCTCCAAATCAGAGCTAAGTATTTGAATTGATGATGATCTAATTGAGTTGGATCTCATGAGGTGGGGCCTATCCTAGGTTGATTGGACCTGATTCGTCAAACTGGCTCAGTGTGGAGGAGATCCATCCATAACTCGCTCGATACTTATTGGAATCAAAAGAAACTTTGTAGATAGCTCCTAGAGGATGTGTGGGACCTACACAATGAGTCTAAGGTGGTAGGGACAACCTTTGATGTGTCAGACCTGACCTGAGTCACTTGGGTCGGTAGCGACCTAAATGGGCTGGTCCAAATGCCCTCATTTATGTTGTGAGCCTTCTTCCTTGTCTTCTAGGTGTTCCCTCCTAATCTCAAGCCAATCAAAGTCCGTATGAGTTCTGTAGGTCCATTTTAAGTTGCTCCAGGCCAAAAGCGGGTAGGTATTTGAATGAATCTTCACTTCTTGAAACAGGTTGCACTATCAAAGGTAGGCCCCAATACCTGATATACATTATAATCCAACAACACAGCATGGTGAAAAACCTGTTACATTAATTGAAAATGTAAGAACACCGAACATAATACAACCAAAAATTTGTACGTACAATATGCCAACTACAAACAAATTTGAAATATTAATACATAATATGTTAGAACCCTTTTATTCAGAGAATCCATTAAAATGGTTTGATAAAGCATCAATGTATTGTAAAATTGAATTAATGGAACAATACAAAGATGAAAAAGTCCAAGTTAACAGTATCATGGTATCGCCAACTGACAAAGAAGAATTTGCAAAACAAATAAAAGACATATTAAATTTAAAATTAATATAGAAAAGTTTCAGTACCCACTCATCCCCAGCTTTCTTAGTGAGAAATCATGCTGAAATTAAAAAGGGAAAAGCAAGAATGGTAGTAAACTATAGAAAACGCAATAGCTATACAAAATTTGATGGATATTTTATTCCTCTTGCTGAGCATCTAACAAAACAAATCCAAGGAGCAAAATATTATAGTAAATTTGATGAAAAATCGGGTTTTTGGCAATTAAAAGTTGTTGATAAACATTCCATAGAATTAACTACCTTCAGTTTCCCACAACGAAATTTTGAATGATAGTTATGCCTTTTGGATTAAAAAACGCACCACAAGTATTTCAAAAATAGATGAATTCTACGTTCGTACATTTACCTTTTGTAATTGTATATATAGATGACATCCTTGTTTTCACTAACTCTGCGGAAGAACATAAACAACATCTTCTAGCAGTAGTACAAATATTACTTCAAAACGGTGTTTTTCGAAGTCCTAGAAAAATTGAATTATTTAAAAAAGAAATAGATTTTCTTGAAAAAGAATCAAAAATGGACAAATAGAATTACAACAATATATTTACACTAAAATTAAAGATTTTCCCATTACATTTAAAAAAGTAAAAGAACTCCAAAGTTTCGTAGGATTATTAAACTACTACAGAAAATTTATTCCTCATTTATCAGCTAAGACCCAAAATTTATAAAAAAAGCTCACAGACGAACAAGCAAAATATAAACAGCATAATGGAGAACAACCAAGAAGATGGAACACAGACAAAATTCCTATTACCTTACAAAAGCAAGAAGAAGAAGAAATACCAAAAATTAAAGATCTAATAAAGGATCAACAGATCCTCTATTTTTCTTCAGATGAAGAATTATTTACACTGCAAACTGACGCTTCTGACAATTTTTGAGCAGGAGTATTAATTGCTAAGCAAAAGGAAGTTGTAGCATATTCCTTTGGAAAATTTAGAAAACCCCAAATTAAATATGCTACCTTTGACAAAGAATTACTAGCTACTAAATTAGCAATCAAAAGTTTACGAATTTATCTTCTACATAGACAATTTGTAATAGAAATAGATAACAAATCTGTTGCTTAATTCTTAATGAAGAAAACTGTAAACAATCCAAAAGAAAATCTTCGAAGAATCAGATTAGCTATGTATTTAGAAATCTATAACTATAATGTCAAATGCATTCCAGGCTACACTAACTTTGCTGCTGATCTTCTTACCAGCTTATGAAAAATGGATGAATACGACATAAAAAGAATCAAAAAATTATTAGAAACTATGAAAAGGCAGAAATATTTCCAGCAAGTGAAATCATCCAAAAAGTCCAAGCAAACCTCCAAAGAGACTTCATATTCGCAAGGATCCGAAGAAACCAATATCCCCACAGGAGTAAATGAATAAAAGGTTCAACAGACCAAAGCCACTCAAATAAACAAAGGCAAGGCAACACCTTCCAATACAACTCAGAAATTTGTTCTAATGAACAAAGGAAAAGCAATTTCTCCCATAGGAGTGCAAAGACAATACATCTCAGTTGTGGTCAAAGATTGGTACAACTCTCAAACATTGGTACAACAAAGAGATGAAAGCATCAAATCCTAACTTATACGACAATTTCAACGGATGCTTTAAAGCCATCCAATCTGCAGACCATAGAGATGTAAATTTTTGGATAACTCAACTAGAAAAAACTTATTTGGGATTAGATCATACGATATCCCAGAAAGATAAAAAAATGCAAGACATCCAGAAAATAGTATCTAAATAATCATAGCATTCTTTTACATCTAAGTCCGAAGCTCTAGATTTAAAAGAAGCAGAATTGTTCACTGACAACACAGCTGAACATAGCCATTTGAAAACAATATTTTCTCAAATGCAAACATCCGATCTCGTGAATCTAAGAATTTAAGACTTTCTAAAATTACTTAGACTTTATGAGATTGATAACACAAAAACCAAAGAGATGGAGGCTGAAATGACATTTCAAGATATGATCTCTCTATATCAGCAACATCTCATCGATGAAATTAATCTTCTTCTGTTCTTCAAAAAGTTAGAAGACACAGAGTTAATAAAACTCTTAGAAAATGAAGAGCTAATTACCAATAACAACAGAAGACCACGCCTAATAGCCTATTTTTCTGAAATACAAAAATATCAAGAACATATGTAAAAGGCTTGGTGCATGAAATGAAATTTATGTCAACACAAGCCATCCTGAGGAATGAACATACTACAACATGTACAGATTCAACATTCATATAGAAGTTCACACATAAATATGCAGGCAAAAATTCATCACCAAAGTTACATGCAGGAGATTAACTTCCTAAATCTTTTTTTAATTAATGTGTTTACTCACATGCCTGACTATTTTTTTGTTAAATGATTTGATTTTTGCTCTGGTGCTTTGTTGAAATGATCAGGTTCCTTTAAAAGCAACTGGAATGCTGAAGCTTTTGAAATCAGAGAAAATGCAAGCTGGTACCAGGCTTTGCAATCACTTGCAGACTTGAAATTTTTGAAATGATCTTGATTTTATGTTTTAATTTTGGTTGAAAGGGTGAAAGCTGATAAAATTTTCAGATTTGTGAATGAATTAATGGTTTATTTCTTGCTTTTTTAGAAAATGAGATGGGAAAAAAGAATGAAGATGAAGACGTTAAGTTATTAAGATTAAATTTTTGATTTATAAAAATTAATGAAAATAAAATAAAAATGTGACTAAACATGTTTAATTAGTTAACACATGTTATTAGAAATATTTACAAGTTAACACATGTAAATCTCATGCAAAATAGATTTTTAAATGTTTTTTATAATTAATTTTCTAATTTGTAAATACATTTTTAATTTATATAAATCAATCTCTTTAAAAAGAAATTAATATAAAACAAATTTTATATTCTGAATAAAATCATAAAAATACACTTTAAAATCAAAGTATGATTTAAGATATAAATAACTATCTTTTGATTTCAATTTAAATATTCAAACTCAAATTAAATTTCAAATTCAATTTAAAAATCAATTTGATATATACATATAAATTTTAACAAATCCATTTTCCATTTGTATATAATAATTCTATTCTGAAATCAATATATTTACAACACAATTATTATTATTGTTTAAAATAACAATTTTATCAATTTTAATTAATTAATTAAAGAGATTATCATATTTAAATTTGGTTTGAAATTCCGTAATATCACAGAATATTCAGGCTATATTTTCGACAAATGCACAACAAAACTTGCTGAGCATTCAAGCAAGTTTTTTACTATGTTCATGTTCAGAATTTGGAGCGTTAGAAGAAAGACAGTACATATGTCTTTATCCCTCTATCCAATTATGGGAATTACATAGAGTAACCGAAAATCCCTAACATGAATTCATTAAATTCAATCGAAAAGAATTTAATGAAGAAAGTGAAAGAATCCTAGCAGCGAAGAATTCTTCTTTAGGGCCACTAACAAAGGGAAGTTGGATCACACTCCGCCACTGAAGGCAAAACAATATTGCTGTTAGACTACCTATCAGCTTTCGAGCCATCAATAGATAGAATAATGTAGGTTCAACGATTTTTAGATAGTTTCAAAATTGGCCCAGTTGGCACAATGACTCAAGAAGAATACTTTGAAGAGCAAGTAGAAAAGGAAAGATTTAGACAAGGTTCAATAATGAGAGATACTATGGTTACCGACCCTTTCGACGACGAATCTCTAGCTAATCTAGAAATTCAAAATTAAATCAGAAGCATGGTGGACCACTATTCAGAATAAAAGGACAAAGAATCTTAGCCTCTACACTAGGGTGACACATCATCCCTTAGCCTTACCAGCTTATCTTCTGCAAAGATTAAAATGATGGACACATCCTCAACCTAGAAGGGACATATATTATCCCTACAATGGACAAATATCAAGCCTAGGAAGTAAGAAATAAAGAAGAGAAGACGCTATAAAAGGAGGACTCTAGTCTGAAGAAAGATCATATTTGGAGGTAATAAATAAATTGTTCCGCTTATATGTTGAAGCCATGTTATAATATATTTTCTTATTTTTCTATGTGGAAGTCTATCTATATTGAAAGTTATGGTATATGCTAAAGAGGATTGTTCATTATAAAAATCTTTTAACTGCTTTCTAGAAGAGTGAAACCTGATCCAATCTGATCTTGTACCATGCCTAAGCATTTCAGGGTAAGGATCAGTCTGTGGACTATTATATGTACTTTCTTCCTATTCTTGATCTTCCATAATTATATTAGAGTTAAGATCGTTCATAATAGAAGCATTATCTGGAGGAGGTGGTGGAGGTAAAAATAGAGCACCTCTACTAGATCCTGCTTCATTAATGTTTATATTGTAAATAATTTATTTGATATATCATAATTATAGCCAGATTCTGTGGAATTTTCAGATTCTTGTTCAGAATCTTCAAATGAAGAATGTTCTTCATTTTCTTATATTTAAAATAGTTTATCACTGTTGAATGTTCTTCATAATAAAAATAAAGTTCTGTACCATCAGTTTCTCCTATAAGTTCTTTTTCTTGAAGAATAAGATAATTTTTATAGTAAATGGGATCAATATCTTCAACATTTGTTTTATTATTTTCTTCAGAAGTAAATTTGACCATTCGAATGCTGCTATGCGAATGGATTATTGGTGTATTTCATCCAAATCCTAAGGTTGTTGTTTGTTTTTGTAGTTTATTACTTATGTCTTTAACTTTTAATTTAATTTCTTGAAGTAGATCAATCATAAAATTATGAATCCCATTTTTTGGGTTTTCATGAGTGGGGATATGAACAACATGCTCGTATTCTTCAGTATTTAGATCAAATTGACATCCGAGAATAACAAGCTTATTATTTTCCATAAAAGAGGGTCTTTTGAACATAATTCAATTATGAGTTTTTACAAAAAAAAATTCAATTAGATAAAAGTCGTAATTCAAATAAGAAATATTAATTCTCAAACATATAGTTATTAGATTGGTTTCTACCCTAGATTAAGCGGTTAGACACGATACCGCTTAATGCTTTCCTAGCATACCATGGTTTTATAGCAGGGTTAGGCCTCGAATTAACAATCACAAGCCTATGCCGTCGCTTCACTTAAGTAGAACATAGCAATGGTTCTTTTCCTACTCCAATGCGTATTAATCAATAACAATAGGTCGTCGAATTAACTTAAAATTCGAAAAAAGTTTTATCTACCATAAAAGTTTTGCAAACTCATAACGAATGATGCTCAAAAGAATAGCTTAAGCTTTCATTTTTAATTTTTTTTTTAGATTTTGTACTCTTTTTTTAATTCAGCAGAATATATATAACTATTTAAATCAGAAAATATAACACAAGAATAACTTGCCTAGTCTTAGCCAGACTCTGATAACAAATTGAAGAACCAAATTTGAATGCAGAATACCAAAATATACGACAACGAAATCTTCTTGCTGAAACAAATATTTTATCGATACACTAGATAATATTACAAAGCTTTCGGATACAATGAAGAGAAGAAAGGATATAAAGAAATTTTTTTCTGATCATCTTTCTTCAGAGTTGAGTCCTCCTTTTATAGTGTCTTCTCTTCTTTATTTCTTACTTCCTAGGCTTGATCTCTGTCCATTGTAAGGATAATATGTGTCCCTTCTAGGTTGATGATGTGTCGAATATTTTAATCTTTGCAGAAGATAAGATGGTAAGCTAAGGGATGATGTATCACCCTAGTGTGGAGGCTAGATTCTTTGTCCTTTTATTCTGAATAGTGGTCCACCACACATCTAATTTAATTTTGAATTTCTAGATTAGCTAGAGATTCGTCGTCGAAAGGATCGGTACCCATAGTATCTCTCACTATTGAATCTTGTCTATGTCTTTCCTTTTCTGCTTGCTGTTTAAAGTATTCTTCTTGAGCCATTGTGCCGACTGGACCAATTTTGAGACTATCTAAATATCGTTGAACCTTCATTATTCTGTCTGTTGATGGTTAGAAAGCTGATAGGTAATCTAACATCAATATCGTTTTGCCTTCAGTGGCGAAGTGTGATCCAACTTCTCCTTTGTTAATGGCCTCAGAGAAGAGTTCTTGCGCTGCTAGGATTCTTTCACTTTCTTCATTAAATTCTTTTCGATTGAATTCAACGAATTCACGTTGAGGATTTTCGGTTACTCTATGTATTTCCCATAATTAGATAGAGGGATAAAAACGTATGTACTGTCTTTCTTTCCAAACGCTTCAAATTCTGAACATGAACATAGTAAAAAACCTGATTCAATGCTTAGAAAATTTTACTGTACATATATTTGGAATATAGCCTGAATATTCTTCAGGATGGCTTGTGTTGACTTAAATTTCATGCACTAAGCTCTTTTTGATATGTTTTCGATATTTTTGTATATTAAAGAAACAGGCTATCAGGTGTTCTTCTGTTGTTATTGAGACTTAACTCTTCATTTTCTAAGAGTTTTATTAACTCTGTGTCTTCTAACTTTTTGAAGAACAGAAGAAGATTACTTTTGTCGATGAGATGTTGCTGATATAGAGAGATCATACCTTGAACTGTCATTTCCGCCTTCATCTCTTTGATTTTTTTTATCTATCTCATAAAGTCTAAGTAATTCTAGAAAGTCTTGAATTCTTAGATTCACGAGATCGGATGTTTGCATTTGAGAAAATATTGTTTTCAAATGGCTATGTTCAACTGTGTTGTCAGTGAACAATTTTGCTTCTTTTAAATTTAGAGCTTCAGACCTACATGTAAAAAATGTTGTGATAATTTAGACACTATTTTCTGGGTGTCTTGCAATTTTTTCTCTTTCTAGGATATCGTATGCTTTAATCCCAAATAAGTTTTTTCTACTTGAGTTAACCATAAATTTGCAGCTCTATGGTCAGCAGATTGGATGGCTTTAAAGCATCCGTTGAAATTGTCATATAAGTTAGGATTTGATGCTTTCATCTCTAAGTTGTATCAATCTTTGACCACAGCTAAGATGTATGGTCTTTGCGCTCCTATAGGAGCAATTGCTTTTCCATTGTTCATTGGAACAAATTTCTGAGTTGTATTGGAAGGTGTTACCTTGCCTTTGTTTGTTTGAGTGGCTTTGGTCTGTTGGACCTTTTCTTCATTTACTCCAGTGGGAGTATTGGTTTTTTCGGATCCTTGCGAAGATGAAGCCTCTTTGGAGGTTTTCTTGGCCATTTTGGATGATTCCACTTGTTGGAAATCTTCTTGCCTTTTCATAGTTTCTAATAATTCTTTGATTTTTTTTATGTCGTCTTCATCCATTTTTCATAACTAGTAAGAAGATCAATAGCAAAGTTGGTGTAGCCTGGAGTGTATTTGACATCATAGTTATAGATTTCTAAATAACAGCCAATCTAATTCTCTGAAGATTTTCTTCTATATTGTTTACAGTTTTCTTCTTTAAGAATTGAGCAACAGATTTGTTATCTGTTTATATTTTAAACTGTCTATGCAGAAGATAAATTCGCAAACTTTTGATTGCTAATTTAATAACTAGTAATTCTTTGTCATAGGTAGCGTAATTAATCTGGGGTTTGCTAAATTTTCCGTAGGAATATGCTACAACTTCCTTTTGTTTAGCAACTAATACTCCCGCCTGAAAATTGTCAGAAGTGCTAGTTCGTAATGTAAGCAATTCTTCTTCTGAAGGAAAATAGAGGATCTTTTGATCCTTTATTAGGTCTTTAATTTTTTATATTTCTTCTTCTTCCTGCTTTTGTAAGGTAATAGGAATTTTTTCCGTGTTCCATCTTCTTGGTTGTTCTCCATTATATTGTTAGTGTAACAACCCAAATATTCTAACAAGTATTTTATTCTTTTACTTATAAACTTTGGGGTTTTAATTTATAAAAAATTTGAATTTTTTTAAATTTAATTATAAATAGTCACCAAAATTTTATTAATATAAGCCAATTCTATAATCTTATTTAACATTTATTGGAATTTAAATCTTTTAAATTCTAACTTCCAAATCTTTTTACCTAACTGAATATATGGGTAACAACATTTTCTTTCCACTTTTGTTCTTTTAAAAATGGTTATACACCTTTAAATCAAGTAATTAATATTCTGTAAAAGAAATAAACTTTATACGTATACACATTTGTTTCTTAGTTAACTGATTAATAAATAAAATTTTAAATTGAATAATACATAGGAAATAAATTTTAGGTTTTCTTTTTTTACGTATATACATCAGTTATGTGTTAAATGTTAAGTAAATCAAACCAATGTAAACAAATCAAAAGTTAATTAAGTAATAAATTTTAAAGTAAATAGAGTATAAATAGGCTATTTAAAATACATGTTTTAATTTGTACGTTATATCCGTTTTGATTTATTTAGTTAGCATATAAATGGTATGTAGCTAATGAATGTTCTTTAAAACGTATATTTTACTAAAAATAGGTAGAGAATATATAAGTAACGTATAAATTTAGAAACGTTACTTTTGTTATAAATTTAGCGTATATTGTACTAACTATATATGAAATAAATAAATAAGAAACGAGTAGTTTCTAATCACGTTACTTTTGTTAATTATTTGAGCATACGTTTCAATTAAAATTCTGCATCTATTACACGCTCATAAATTTCATACCTTTGCTATCGAAAACAAATCAGTAGCCGAGATTTTTGAAAGAAATTTTTTGACCATTTCTTGTAAAACTACTCATATTTAATTTGATACGTTTCATTTCTATTTGTTCTTTTCCTTGTTGCCTTTTTCATTCCTTGATTTTTGGTGCTATTGGGTTCAACAAACGTATCATATTCAGTACGAAATTATATATATATATATATATATATATATATATATTCCTTACCTTATCTGTGTCAGTTAAATTGTGAACAGTTATTTCCTTTATTATCCCCTGAAATTTGCGCTTGAATTTTTCCATATTCATTACTTTACATTTATATCGGTACGTTATTTTTGCGTTCATAAAACTTTATACGTTTATTATACTTGATTGTTGCTCATCTTGGCCTATATAATTCCATCCTTATATTCTTCTTCCTCTCCTCTTTTATTCCTCTGCTCGGAGAAATACAGTTCATATACTTGCTTATCAAACTTTTCCACCTGCTCCTAATTGTCGCAGTCTCCTCGCCACCAAAGTTCCCCTCCTCCACTTCGTGCCTCATCCTCATCTCCTCTCTTTTATATAATAAGGTAATATATATTATTTATTTATACTGTTTTTTATATAAGATACTGGTTCATATATTAGTTGTATGCGGTTGGTCTCACTGATTTTACTCTATAGTTATGTATATATGAAGAAAACGTATGTGTTTACTATATATACACACACGTTTACAGTCCTAAGTTATAGGATCTTGCAAAAGTAATTTTTATGTTAAGTTAATATTAAGCTAGTGTATATTGTATATGTAGCATATAGTGTTAGTTATATATATTATATATATAAGTAAGTTTTAAAGTATACGCACATTTCTTATTTTGGGATTCATGCTATGCAAATATCTGTACAATTCCTTTTGTCTGCTATACATATGACTAACCCCTTCAGTTAAATTATTTGGGTTTGAACCGTGTTACAATTAACATCTATTTTTTTATGTAATGATACCAAAAATCATATAATTTTTGTTATTAAATTCATACTTAATACATTTTGTGGTAAAATTTATTACACGACGAAAAGACATGTAGGAAGAATTAAAAAGGGTTAGTCTTCAATCTCGACATTAAGATTTAACTCGAGTATGAATATGCATATCAATTGTGGCAAGATCATTTCTGGTCCACTTTGTTTTTTTTGCTTAAATTTTATGCATGTGATATAAAAGATATGAATTTTAACTAAAACAAGGATTCAAATTTTGGTTGCACTTTCTAATCATCAACACAAATTAGGAAGGAAGAATGAAAATGTTAAAACGTTGGTGTCATACACTGTGTATTTTTAGGTAAGCTAATAAAGCAAGTGTAACAACCCTGTATTTTCTGATTATTGTAATTGTATATTTTTAATCATTTTAATTTAAATTCCTAATTTAAAAACTTTATTTTATTTATTAAAATTAATATATTTTGTTAATTGAAATATAAATGTTGATTTTGATGTGGATTAGAATTTCAAACATGCATAAATTGAATATTTCCAGAAAATGTTGATTTTGGTCAAAATAGTCAAACTTTGACTTTTAACTTAAAAAATTTAAAAGTTTGAAATTTTAAATTTTATCTTTTATTATGAAAATAGATTTAATAACCTGAACATTGCTTTTTGTTTCGTGGAAAACGGAGTTAAACTGCAAAAGATATGTACATTTCAATTTTGAGTATAAATTGTTTATTTTGCAATTTTGTTATTTTAAATTGTATAAATTTTATTTTTCTTTGTAATATTTTATTTTAATATGTTTTAATATGTTATATTATGTATATTTTGACTTTTAAATATTTTTGAAATGATAATAGAATTTTTCTAAAATTTACTATGATGATTTCCTATTTTTAAAAGGCTGTTTTCCTTTTTCTGCTATTTTCTTCATCTAAACTATATTTAAATTAAAATTTATTTATTTATTTTTGTGATTTCCTTTTTATTTTGTGTTATTATATTTATTTATAAATATTTTTAAGTACATAAAAATTTTCCCAAGTTCATTGCACTTATTTTTCATATTTTCAAGACTAGTTGCAAATTTTGCTGTTTTATTTAATTAAACTATATATAATTAATAATTAATTAATTTATTTTTGTTTATTTACTATATTTTCGTATTTTAACTGAATTTATATATGTTTTTCAGTTATATAAAAATGTAAAAAGAAATAATGAATATATGAAGAGTTTGAGATATTTTGTATGCTTAGTCCTTTTGCATTCCGACCTTTCACTTTCCAAACTCCATTCATCAATGCTTTGGCCGTACCCTACTCCATCTTTCAGCCACATTCCTCACTCTTTCTCACGAAAATTTTATCATCTTTCTTGAGAAAAAAACTCATGGCCATTTGTTTTACAAAAATTTGGTAAATTCTATCATCTTTCTTCTTGTTTTTATGATTTTCCTATTGATTTTTGCATTGATCCTTCTTGTGTTTTGCTAGGCCTAGCCTCTACCACCACCACTACCATCCTATCCACCATCATCTCCAGCAGCTCATAAGCCTCTCCTCTGACCAAGACAGTAGCCATGACCATCCGTTGATGTTGCACCACAAAATTTGCACAAAAGTTCCACCAAACTAGCCTAGCCTAGCCAAACCCTTGAGGCCATAGCCTTCATTTTTAACCTAAACCACCTCCATGGCCGCCGCCGCCACCAGTCCCTCCACCACCTCTGGCCGCCACTCCATCCACCACCTGACCATCCCCTTGCATGACCAAGCCCAAGCCATGGTAGGCCGAACCTATAGTTGCACCAAAAATCCACTTAATTGCCTTGACTTTTGTATTTCTCATGTCACAACTTCCACTCCTTCATATCCAAGTTAGGCCGAGCCATATGAACCCATATTGACCCAAACCTGAGCCATGTTGGCATCTAGGCTGAGCCTAGTATGATGAGAGCAAGCCCATTTGATCATGTGACAAGCTTATGTTGTCGTATGCAAGTCTTTTGCTTCTAAGGTTTGGTCATCTATCTTGTTTTGCAACTGTTCTGCAAACTAAAGTTGTTGATTATATTTGTATGTCGATATCTATATTTGTGCTTATGTATGTTATATTTTGTGTTTTTTACAAGGGTCTCCATCTATTCAAATCAAATCGTGCTTATCGTGCCTTTGGAATCGCTCTTGTGTGTGTTGTTTGTCTCTAGCTTTGATAAAGGTGAGTCTTTCTCACTCTGACATTTATACTTATGAAATAGTGAATTGATGACAAGTGTTTAGTAATATAAAATGTTATGCAAGTTAATGATGATCATATGATATGCTATGCCATGTTATTACCATGTTAAAACTGTTAATTATCACCCGACATGTGATATATGACATTATATTGTGACACTGGCATTGTTTATATTGTTTATGCATATATTCACACTGCAAGTTCCCTGTTAGAATAGAATCACTATGGGTTGAAATGATAGGCCTGAGCGATTTTTATTGTATTTTATTTGACTTGGGATTGCGGGTTTGAAATGATAGAACCCGGGTTTTCTTTGTAAACTACGGATTGAAATGATATATATCCGTATCACTTGACCTAGGTTAGAAAATTATATACAGACCCCGTGGTATTTTTTTAAATGATATTTATTAAAATATGTATTTTTAAAAGTATGAAATTTTGATTTAAAAATATATATTTTATGGTTTTAAGAAAATTAAATATTAAGTCTTGAAATTGTGAATTTGAGTACGTAAATGTGAAATAATTGAGATTTTAGACTTTAATTTTTATTTTAAAATGCAAATAAATAATGGAAATTAAATTTAAAGTTTTAAAATTATATTTGAAGTAAAATTTTAAGTTTTATTTAATTTATATGTTAATAAACAGTGAATTTTGACTTAATAAATGAATGGAGTTTTTAAATTGAATATTTGATCTAAAAATTTTGTTGTGTTAAATCATATGTTAAAATGATTTTAAATGTGAAATTTTGAAGTCTAGAAATATGATTTTTGAGTTATAATAAAATTTGGAGTTTTATTATTTTTTTGAAAAGCAAAAATGAAATCTGGAATTCATAGCATTTCCAAAATGTTGTAGTCTTTTGACAGCATTTTTAAATGCTATTGTTTTGAATCTAACAATGTTTGAAATAACTAAATATCTATTACGACATTTTATAAATGCCGTTATTCTTGAACTAAACCATTGTTGGAAGCTATAAGCTACGATAGCACTTTATAAATGCCGTCGTTGCTATAATTTGACAATGTTTGAAATGTTATAGTTTTAACACTGTTTGAGTTATATTTTAAAGTGTTAAATGATTTAAATTTTGGAAATTGATTAATTGTGAAATTTAAGAAGTTTTGAATATATTTTAATATTTAAATTTGAATTTTTAAGGAATTTAAATTTGAATTTGAATTTAAGTAAGGTTTACTTGGTTATGTGTTAAATGGAATGAAATGTAATGAGATAAATGAATTTTGAATGGAATTTTTAATGTATTTTGTAATGATACTTGAAATAACAAATGAATGACTTATTTGATTTGAAAATGATATTTATATTTGAGTATTTGAATTTGAATTCAAATAATGATTTGATAATAAGTTTTGGAAATGATTTTATCTTTATTTTGATAAAGAATATGAATTAGAATGATATGTACTTTTGATAAATGAATATTTGAAGTTTATATTGGTATGAAAGGATATTTAGTTTAATTGTAAATTGAGTTTATTTAAATAGTATTGGATTTATGAAATGAATATTTCAAAACTAAGTAATAATGAAACTAGATTTGAGATATATGAAATTATAAAATTTAGTTTTGAAATGCGGGATATTAAAGCTTTGAAATTTATTAAAAATTGAATAGTTTAATTTATGGATCAAATCTATATTTGAAAATGATATGATTTGAAATGGTTATTGGGAAATTTAATTGAAACTGATGGTTTGAATTGAATTAAGTTGGAAATTGAAAATTTAGGATTAATTGAATGAATTGTAAAATGTAAAGAATTAAATGAATATCCGATGATTTCAAATGTATGATTTTGAAATGTTATGATTTTCAAAGTGTAATTGTTTCAAGTATTTTTGGTTTCGAAAGAGTTATACTTTGAAAATATTATGATTTTGAAATGAATATATGTTTGAAATGTTTTTGGTTTTGAAGTATAAACTATTTTGATTGAATAAATAGTTTTGAAATAAAAATGGTTTTGGTTTCGAAGTATAAACTATTTTGAAAGAAATATAGTTTGAAATGAAATGATTTGATCTTTTTAAAGTATAAACTATTTTGAAATGACCACGGCGTTATAATAACGTTTGGTTGTTAAAGAGACCGGGATCGGAATTTGTCATACTCTCTGCCAACTCCGAAAACCACTTTAACAACCGTGTACGCGGTGGAGATTTCAGAATGAAGTAGGATGGTGGCGACGTTCTTGAGGTATATTACGTGGACCCAACTCCCGTGAGTTGGCATAAGGTGGCTAAGACAGGAGCGATCTCGGGCCAAGTGAGGTCATTCCTCCTGTCGGACACATTCCTTCGATACTATACTCTTACTGGTGATTGATTAGATGGCCATCCTCCGATTTTGATATGGGAGTGTGTTCCGAGGTGGGCGTATGTGGCTGCTGCGTTACCACCAGCCCGTGTGCGTAATTGGTATATCTACCCTGGCATTGCCTTGTGTGCCGTGTCACCTACCATACCGAGCCTTTACTACGAGTTTGTTTTTCTCCCGTAGCCCGTGTGGTATCCTCTGACAGTCACCCGGAGTGGAGATGGCATGATATTGGATGGACTACTGGGACTATTATGTGTGAAGGGTGATATGGGTAGCCCGGAATGCTATTTAAAAGCATGTTTATTTTACTATAGACATTATTATAATAGCGCAATATTACTACATAGTAAATAGTTTAACGGATCCTTAAAGGATGGGCGATCCCAAGCATCCTTTAAGTTACTGATGCATTTTTGTTACCGTTCATTTGAGTTGATTTATAGTTCATAAGTATTTATGTCCTGACTCGAGTGTTTTGTGTTTTGCTTTACGCTCGAGTCAGATTGAGTGAGTTAGCATTCAAGATTTACCTTCGGAGTTGGAGCTTTCCTTGAAGATCCAGCCATCCGTTTTGCTTTCTGTATCCAGTGATTTCAGTGATGTATTCCGATTTGTACCTGATGTATCTTGTTACTTTTTGTTGTATCATGTTTAACACTGATGTATCTTATTTTTATATAGTAGCTTCATGAACTACTATTTCTTTTAAATTCCGCTGCATTATTAAATACTCTGTGTCTGTGATATGTGATTATGTATGTACTGTATATTCTGAGATTTGCCAAATTTTATTTACAACGCGGTATTTTGAGCAATTCAAGTCCGACATGTGCGGATGCGAATGGTTGAAAATATCGGGTCGTTACAGCAAGACTGCATATAAATGTTGATTATAAATATAAGTTCATTCAAGCCCATGCTCCAACTTCCTATAACAGCGTGGAAATATGATATATCTACGCAATTCAAAATGAGCTAAAACTTTGTAGATATTTCCAATTATTATTTATATCTGTCTCCACAAAATTGGAAAATAAGTAAATAAATAAATAAATTCCATAAAAGCAATATAATTACAAAATTATACCTTTCCTCGAGTTGTGTAGACACCATATTTCTAGGTTGAAGGAGAATATTTCACGCTGCGCTTGGAACATCTATCGACATTCAAAAAATACTATTGCATAATGTACTAGTAGGAGTATTTTGTAATCAAAGGATTTGCGTAGTGTCAATGTTTTGTAGGATTATTGAATGTTTAAATTCCAAAATCTGTTACAATTTCAAATAACTACTTCACATATATCATTATAATGATCAGTTGCCTGTGATAAATTTCTAAAAGGACACGCATAGCACATTTAGTTAATATGGTAACATTATTTATCCTGGTTTCCCTGTTGCTTTTAACCGTAAGTAATATGAGTCTCTATCAGAAGAACTAGGGCACAAATGATTTTATTTCTAATATCCAAAGTTTAATTTTTTTGTAGAAGTTAAGATCCCTGTTGAAACGTATAAAAACTTAGATTAGAGTATGCAAGAAGTATGTTTGATGTTAGATATGTAATATATATAGAATTATAGTTTGCTTGACTAATTATGATATGTTCAGTTGTTGATATGGTACGTATAAAGGGTGTGCCTATTAAATTTAAGTTGTACAAATGTATATATTTTATTTGATAAGTATGGGATTAAATAAATTTGAAAATAAATACATGTTTTGAATTGAAAAAAATATATATTATATTTATATATACATTTAGTTCAATTTATATCAACTGATACAATCGTTCTCATCGATCTCACATTATCAGCCTTGTCTGTCGTGCCTATTTTCTACGTCAAATCATGTACATCTAGCGTTGCTTTGGATTTCGTAGCTCATTTCTTTGTCAAATCTATCTAGCCTCGAAAGGTGAGTAATCACTCACGATTTACGTTCTTTTATTTATTAAATTGATTTCAATTGGAACGACAATTGAAATATGTTGCTAAAATTTAACTGTTAATTGTTTAAATCGTTATACATATGATATGCATTTATGTGTAATTGTTCACCTATGGGATATGACACCACATCCTGTTGTTTATATTATATTGTTATTGATGATATATGCATGTTATTATTATTGTCATATCTGTTATCACTCTGCAAGTTCCCTGTTAGTATAAAATTCACTATGGGTTGAAATGATACATACCCGAACGGACTTTATAATAGGAGAATTTCGTTATGGGTTGAAATGATAGACCCAATTCCATTGAATTGAAATTGGGATTACGGGTAGAAAGGATATCTACCCCTATATGTGTGTGTATATATATATATATATTAGATTGAAATGATAAATATCTGTATCACTTGACCATGGGATAAGAAATTACATACAGACATCGTTGGTCCATATATAAATATTTGAAAATAATTTCTGTGGTTTTGGAAAGAAATATAAGGATTTAATAAATATTGATTCTTAAATATTATATATAAATGGAAATATAATATATAGATTTTATAATAATATTTAATTAAATGGAGATTGATTTAATACATATAATATGCTCAAGTACTTATTTAAATTTATAGATTTTGGTAATAATCTGAATAAGTTAATGCTGGGAAGATAAATTTAAATGTATTTGAAATTGTATGTAATTAAGAATTTTAGTAAATAAACATCGATTTGGAATCATGGAAATTAAAATTTAACGATATGATTTTAACTGGATTTTTGGATTTAAGTGACTTAATGAATATTCCATGTTAAAATAAATTAAAGGAGATACTTTGTAAGATGTAATTTAATGTTACTTAAATGATACTGAATTTTGATGAGGGAATATTTCAAGATTAATTAATAATAAAGTTAAATCAGGACATATGAAACTATGGAATTTAGCTTTGAAAATGTGAATATTAAAGCTTTGAAATATATTGGAATTTAAATGGTTTATTTTGAGATTTATTTCTGCATTGGAAATCGATATAATTTGCAATTGTTTATTAGGAACTGAATTGAATTGAAATTTGTTGAATTGAGATTTAGTTAAATTTGAATTTGAAAATTGAGTTGATTTGAATCATAACTTTGAAAATGATAAAATTTGGAAATATATATTTAAAATGGAAATGATACGCTGGTTTTGAAGTTTTAAATTAATTTGAAATGACCACGGTGTATAGTGTATATTTCTACATTGTCTTGAGTTCCACGGATCCTTAGAGGATGGTTATCCCAAACATCCTTTGATTTACCTGTATTTTTGTTGTTATTTCACTTGAGTTGGATTTATTGATATAAGAATGTAAATCCTGACTCGAGTGTTTTGCTTTACGCTCTGGTCAGACTGAGTGATATAGCATTTGAGACTCACCTTTAGAGTTTGGAGCTTCGCTTGGAGACCCAACTATCGTATTAGCTTTTAGCTCTTCTAGTTGATTTGTTCAGAGGAGTCATCTGTTGCATTGGAGACTTCACTGTATTTGAGACATTCTGCTGTATTTTATTTCTAACTCTGATCATTATATAGTAGCTTCATGAACTACAATTTATTGATTCTGCTACGTATTATTGTATTACTCTGTGTCTGTGATTTTGTGATTGATCTATTTACTGTATATGTTAAGTTTTGCCAAAGTTAAATTAATAATCTGATATTTTGAGCATTTCAAGTCCGACATGTGCGGATGCTAATGGTTGAAAATATCAGGTCGTTACAGTTGGTATCAGAGCTTTGGCTCTAGGCAAATTTAGCATGTATGGTAAATTTAATTACGGAATCACTTTCGTTCGAGCTTGAACTCCTTTCTCTTGATTAGAAGTTCCTTTGTATTTTAGAATGTCCCTCGGTTCCGAAATCCATTCTTGTCTTTCCCTATTCGTGTTTTCTAAATTCTAGAGTATCCCATAGCTCCACTGAATGATTTGTAAAGGGGTGAAACTCCTTTACAATAGCATCGATTCACCGAAGATTTATATATCCCCGGTTTAGATGCTGCTATCTCTGGTTATGCCGAATTCTATATCTGACGATCGAATGTCGATTTGCCTTAGAATTCCGCATCAATCATATTCCTGAAGTCACGGTTGACCCGGTTAAGGTCGCCCGCGATTTATATAAGTATATCCATCTTCTATTTCTGTAATTTAATTACCTAATCGTCGATTGAGCCTATCTTCGAATCAGAATTCTATCTGATTAAAGTCCTTCTAATTTGTATCACTATCTTTGTTTGGAAATCCATTCTTAAATCATCCTTTGAAAATCGGGTTTTTTTGTATTTTAGAAATTGTTTTATACCGAAATTATTATTTTGATAACTATGATTCTATTCTATATATAAAAGTGAAATATTTTTCGATAAGGATTATATACCTTTTGAAAACGAAAGTCTGAAAATTTTGAAAGGATGTGAAATTTTGAAAATTTATAAGGAATTCGATTATATAAAAGGATTTATAACTGATGGGTTTTGAATTTGAATTTCGAGGAACTGAACTCCGGTATTTTGAAATTTGGTTTTGAGATTTCAAAAATATATAATAATGATACGATTTAAAGTATTTTCCGGATAAGAAATATTCAAAAGAGTTCAAATGAATTCCAACGATTTAAAAGAAATTTCAATGAAGTTTTCAAGAAAATAGAAGTCCAGAACTCACTTTTGTCGCCGGAAAATAATTACGTGATGAGTGCATGCATCATCGACATTGATTTTCGAGTTTCAGAGTGAGGGAGAGGCCACTCTAGTAGCTTTGCTATGCGAGTGATTTTGTGAAACCAATTCTGATTTCAGATTTCGATGTATGATTTGATTTTCAAAAGATGTATGCATCTATATTTGAAATGATTTGAAGTGAGCCCGATGTTCAATCCTCGAGTTTCCGATTTGATTTAGTATATAAAAATTGATTTACTAATTTTTTGCTGATTTCCAACTCTTGGATTGAAAATATGATTTCTTTGATTATATTTGAAAGTTCGAACACTTCCAAATCAAGGTTAATTTTTCCAAGCTAAGTAATTTTGAAAAGTATAAGGTATTTGATAAAGCATGTAAGTTTAGGTTTGTATGTTTTGATATGATTTAAATAATTTTGAAACTGTTTTGTTAAGTAAATGAATAAGACTATTTTGAATTGTATTAATTTGAAATTTTGTTTCAAGATGTTTCGAATAAAATTTAGTTCTAAAAGTTTGACTTTGGAACATCTTTTATATAACTATATATATGTAGGATAATAATTTGCAAAAGAAAAAGTGGATCTTTTGAATAGAAATAAATAGTTTAAGGTTTTAAAGGGATAGTTAAAATTTTGGAAACCATTTTGGGGTATAACTGATATTGAAAAATATTTGGTTTTTGAAAATAGATTGGAATTTAAAACCCAGTATTATATGATGATCTTGGAAATGATTTTGATTGACGTAAATTATGTTGATTTGAAAACTAGGATTATTTTCTAAACCTATTATATTGGAAATTTTGAGACTGAAGACATTAAATTTGAAAGAAAATTTGGTGAAATCGTATATGATTTTGAAACTGAATTGATATTGAAACGAATTGAAATTGCGAACCTTGTTTTACTAAATACTTGATTTGAGAGTTATCGAACTTATATAAAATTGATTTGTATAAGTATGAAGTTGATTTTAAAACTATTGATTTGGAAAGGTACCCAATTTGAAAAGTGAAATCTTATACTATCGAAGTGTATATAAGTGTGTTTTGATATACTATTGATTGGAAAGTATTCAATTTTGAAATGAAATATTATATATAATGGACTTTATATACGTACAATATTCGAAATGGATTTGAAAGGTACTATATGATATATATTTTCGAAGTAATGATATGGAAAGTGCCTTCTGCTTGATATCCGCTTTGTGGCCACATTGTAGATTCATTCTATCGATATTATTCTCTCTGATTTTTGGTTTTCCGGATGTGATACTCGAGTGTTCTACCGTGGCGTAACCCACGGTCATTTTTTTGGGGTAGCGTAATCCGCAAGGCAGAGATTGCTTAAAGGATATGCATGTTTCCTGGGGGATCCAGGCGTAACCATTTTTATGTATCCTGCGGTCTACCGGTTGTCGTGGCTAATCCACAAGGCAGAGATTGCTTAAAGGATATGGATGTTTCTTGGGGGATCCAAGCGTAACCATTGTTATGTATCTTGCGGTCTACGGGTTTTGGTTATCATGGCGTAATTCACAAGATAGTGAATGCCTAAAGGATATGGATGTTTCCTGGGGGATCCAG
The DNA here is from genome assembly GCA_030765085.1 of Allium cepa. Taxonomy (NCBI): domain Eukaryota; kingdom Viridiplantae; phylum Streptophyta; class Magnoliopsida; order Asparagales; family Amaryllidaceae; genus Allium; species Allium cepa. The sequence goes on from CM060932.1 coordinate 176,690,697, forward strand.
GCGTAACCATTGTTATGTATCCTGCTATCCAGGTGATTTATTTGGATTGTACTTTCCATATCGGTTTTAAAGTTTTTTCAAGTATTTTCACTAGGTATTGAAACAGGTATACTAAGTACTTGAAGAATTCTAACTTTGCGCCTGATCAACGTATGGCCAGAGTCTGCAAGAACGAGGATAAACTTGTTGAAACATCGAGTTATATAAGTATTTTCGAAAGGAAAATTGGTTTCGATATAAAAGTATTTTATTATAAAGGTATTTCCAACAAAGAAATTTTGTATTAATATTTGGGATTAAAATTTTATGGTTTGATTAAACTATTCGAGCCCGATACTATTCTTTTGAATCTGCGTTATCTGCCTGGCTTTATTTATTCACCTATATTCTGTTTTCCGAATCTATCTTCTTTCCTTCATTTGAATATATCCTTTAAAATATTATTTATTTCTACACTATCTGGTTTAATAGTAAATTTTTTTTTAGTGTTTTATATAAATAATTGATCCCATAAATAATTGAATGGATTTAATAAAATGAGTTTAGCCAAACTATTAAATATTAATTAATTTAAAAAAAATTATATGGTTTAAAATAAATTGTTTAATTTGTTTTCCAAAGTCTAATTTTTCATCTGGTTGTTTCTATTCTCCTACTTTGTTCCTTTTCGAGGACGAAAAGTTCTGAGTGGAGGAGAGTGTAACAACCCAAAAATTCTAACAAGTATTTTATTCTTTTATTTATAAACTTTGGGGTTCTAATTTACAGAAAAGTTGAATTTTTTTAAATTTATTTATAAATAATCACCAAAATTTTATTGATATAAGCCAATTCTATAATCTTATTTTTGGTTAAAGTTTAACATTTATTGTAATTTAAATCTTTTAAATTCTAACTTTCAAATCTTTTTACTTAACTGAATATATTGGTAACAACATTTTATTTCCACTTTTGTTCTTTTAAAAATTGGTTATACACCTTTAAATCAAGTAATTAATATTCTGTAGAAGAAATAAACTTTATACGTATACACGTATACACATTTGTTTCTTAGTTAATTGATTAATAAATAAAATTTAAATTGAAAAATATATAGGAAATAAATTTTAGGTTTTCTTTTTTTACGTATATACATCAGTTATGTGTTAAATGTTAAGTAAATCAAACCAATGTAAACAAATCAAAAGTTAATTAAGTAATAAATTTCAAAGTTAATAGAGTATAAATAGGCTATTTAAAATACACGTTTTAATCTGTACGTTATATCCATTTTGATTTATTTAGTTAGCATATAAATGGTACAAAGCTAATGAATATTTTTTAAAACGTATATTTTACTAAAAATAGGTAGAAAATATGTAAGTAACGTATAAATTTAGATACGCTACTTTTGTTATAAATTTAGCGTATATTGTACTAACTATACATGAAATAAATAAATAAGAACGAATAGTTTCTAATCACGTTACTTTTGTTAATTATTTGAGCATACGTTTCAATTAAAATTCTATATCTATTACACGCTCATAAATTTCATACCTTACCTAATGAAAACAAATCAGTAGCCGCGATTTTTGGAAGAAAATTTTTGACCGTTGCTTGTAAAACTGCTCATATTTAATTTGATACATTTCATTTCTATTTGTTCCGTTCTTTTCCTTGTTGCCTTTTTCATTCCTTGATTTTTGGTGCTATTGGGTTCAACAAACGTATCATATTAAGTACGAAATTTATATATATATATATATATATATATATATATATATTCCTTACCTTATCTGTGTCGGTTTAAATTGTGAACGGTCATTTTCTTTATTATCCCCTGAAATTTGCGCTTGAATTTTTTCATATTCGTTACTTTACATTTATATCGGTATGTTATTTTTGCGTTCATAAAACTTTACACGTTTATTATAATTGACTGTTGTTCATCTTGGCCTATATAATTCCATCCTTATATTCTTCTTCCTCTCCTCTTTTATTCCTCTGCTCGGAGAAATACAAGTCATATGCTTGCTCATCAAACTTTTCCACCTGCTCCTATTTATCGCAGTCTCCTCGCCACCAAAGTTCCACTCCTCCACTTCGTGCCTCATCCTCATCTCCTCTCTTTTATATAATAAGGTAATATATATTATTTATTTATACTGTTTTTTTATATGAGATACTGGTTCATATATTAATTGTATGCGGTTGGTCTCATTGATTTTACTCTATAAGTTATGTATATATGAAGAAAACGTATGTGTTTACTATATACACACACACACGTTTACAGTCCTAAGTTATAGGATCTTGCAAAAGTAATTTTTATATTAAGTTAATATTAAGCTAGTGTATATTGTATATGTAGCATATAATGTTAGTTATATTTTATATATATAAGTAAGTTTTAAAGTTGGGATTCATGCTATGCAAATATCTATACAATTCCATTTGTCTGCTATACATATGACTAACCCCTTCAGTTAAATTATTTGGGTTTGAACCGTGTTACGATTAACATCTATTTTTTTTATGTAATGATACCAAAAATCATATAATTTTGTAATTAAATTCATATTTAGTACATTTTATGGCAAAATTTATTACACAATGAAAAGACATGTAGGAAGAATTAAAAAGGGTTAGTCTTCAATCTCGACATTAAGATTTAACTCGAGTATGAATATGCATATCAATTGTGGCAAGATCATTTCTGGTCCACTCTGTTTTTTTGGTTTAAATTTTATGCATGTGATATAAAAGATATGAATTTTAATTAAAACAAGGATTCAAATTTTGGTTGCACTTTCTAATCATCAACACAAATTAGGAAGGAAGAATGAAAATGTTAAAATGTTGGTGTCACACACTGTGTATTTTTAGGTAAGCTAATAAAGCAAGGCTGCATATAAATGTTGATTATTAATTTAAGTTCATTCAAGCCCATGCTCCAACTTCCTCTAACAGCGTGGAAATACGATATATCTACGCAGTTCAAAATGAGCTAAAACTTTGTAGATATTTCCAATTATTATTTATATCTGTCTCCACAAAATTGGAGAATAAATAAATTCCAGAAAAGCAATATAATTACAAAATTTTACATTTCTTCGTGTTGTGTAGATACCATATTTCTAGGATGAAGGAGAATATTTCACGCTGGGCTTGGAACATCTATCGACATTCAAAAAATACTATTGTATAATGTACTAGTAGGAGTATTTTGTAATCAAAGGATTTGTGTAGTGTCAATGTTTTGTAGGATTATCGAATGTTTAAATTTCAAAATCTGTTACAATTTCAAATAACTACTTCACATATTTCATTATAATGATCAGTTACCTATGATAAATTTCTAAAAGGACATGCATAGCACATTTAGTTAATATGGTAACATTATTTATCATGGTTTCCCTGTTGCTTTTAACCGTAAGTAATATGAGTTTCTATCAGAAGAACTAGTGCACAAACGATTTTATTTCTAATATCTAAAGTTCAATTTTTTTTGTAGAAGTTAAGATCCCTGTTGAAAGGTATAAAAACTTAGATTAAAGTATGCAAGAAATATGTTTGATGTTTAGATATATAATATATATAAAATTATAGTTAGCTTGACTAATTATGATATGTTCAATTATTCATATGGTACGTATAAAGGGTGTGCCTATTAAATTTAAGTTGTACAAATGTATATATTTTATTTGATAAGTATGGGATTTAATATAAATTTGAAAATAAATACATGTTTTGAATTAAAAAATATATATTACGTTTATATATACATTTAGTTCAGTTTATATCAACTGATTCAATCGTTCTCATCGATCTCACATTATCAGCCTTGTCCGTCGTGCTTATTTCTATATCAAATCATGTACATCTAGCATTGCTTTGGATTTCGTAGCTCATTTCTTTGTCAAATCTATCTTGCCTCGAAAGGTGAGCAATCACTCACGGTGTACGTTCTTTTATTTATTAAATTGATTTCAATTGGAACGACAATTGAAATATTTTGCTAAAATTTAACTGTTAATTGTTTAAATGGTTATATGTATGATATGCATTTATATTTAATTGTTCACCTATGGGATATGACACCATATCCTATTGTTTATATTATATTGTTATTAATGATATATGCCTGTTATTATTATTGTCATATCTGTTATCACTCTGCAAGTTCCCTGTTAGTATAAAATTCACTATGGGTTGAAATGATACATACCCGAACGGACTTTATAATAGGAGAATTTCGTTATGGGTTGAAATGATAGACCCACGCGATTTCCATTGAATTGAAATTGGGATTACGGGTAGAAAGGATATCTCCCTGTATATATATATTTATTATGGATTGAAATGATAAATATCCGTATCACTTGACCATGGGATAAGAAATTATATACAGACACTGTTGGTCCATATATAAATATTTGAAAATAATTTCTGTGGTTTTGGAAAGAAATATAAGGTTTTAATAAATATTGATTCTTAAATATTATATATTAATGGAAATATAATATATAGATTTAATAATAATATTTAATTAAATGGAGATTGATTTAATACATATAATATGCTCAAGTACTTATTCAAAATTTATAGATTTTGGTAATAATTTGAATAAGTTAATGCTGGGAAGATAAATTTAAATGTATTTGAAATTGTATGTAAATAAGAATTTTAGTAAATAAACATCGATTTGGAATCATGGAAATTGAAATTTAAAGATATGATTTTAACTGGATTTTTGGATTTAAGTGACTTAAAGAATATTCCATGTTAAAATAAATTAAAGGAGATACTTAGTAAAATGTAATTTAATGTTACTTAAATGATATTGAATTTTGATTACGGAATATTTCAAGATTAAATAATAATAAAGTTAAATCAAGACATATGAAACTATGAAATTTAGCTTTGAAAATGTGAATATTAAAGCTTTGAAATATATTGGAATTTAAATGGTTTATTTTGAGATTTATTTCTGCATTGGAAATCGTTTGCAATTGTTTATTAGGAACTGAATTAAATTGAAATTTGTTGAATTGAGATTTAGTTAAATTTGAATTTGGAAATTGAGTTGATATGAATCGTAACTTTGAAAATGATAAAATTTGGAAATATATATAAAAAAATGGAAATGATACTCTGGTTTTGAAGTTTTAAATTAATTTGAAATGACCACGGTGCATAGTGTATATTTCTACATTGTCTTGAGTTCCACGGATCCTTAGAGGATGGTTATCCCAAACATCCTTTGAGTTACCTGTATTTCAGTTGTTATTTCACTCGATTTGGATTTATTGATATATGAATGTAAATCCTGATCGAGTATTTTGTGTTTTGCTTTACGCTCGGGTCAGACTGAGTGATACAGCATTTGAGATTCACCTTTGGAGTTTGGAGCTTCGCTTGGAGACCCAACTATCGTTTTAGCTTTCAGCTCTTCCAGTTGATTTGTTCAGAGGAGTCATCTGTTGCATTAGAGACTTCACTGTATTTGAGACATTCTGCTGTATTTTATTTCTAACTCTGATGATTATATGGTAGCTTCATGAACTACTATTTAGTGATTCTGCTGCGTATTATTGTATTACTCTGTGTCTGTGATTCTGCGATTGATTTATTTACTGTACATGTTAAGTTTTGCCAAATTTAAATTAACAATCTGATATTTTGAGCAATTCAAGTCCGACATGTGCGGATGCTAATGGTTGAAAATATCAGATCGTTACAATTTATATTTTTCTTTTTCATTTGTGAGCTTTTTTTGTAAATTTTGGGTCTTAGCTGATAAATTAGGAATAAATTTTCTGCCGTAGTTTGATAATCCTAAAAAAATTTGGAGTTCTTTTAAAGTTTTAAATGTATTGGGAAAATCTTTAATTTTAGTGTAATTGTGTTGTTGTAATTCTATTTGTCCATTTTTAATTCTTTTTCCAAGGAAATCTATTTCTTTTTTAAATAATTTAATTTGTTTAGGACTTAGAATAACATCCTTTTAAGTCAATATGAGCTAAGATCAGATTGGATCGGGTTCACTCTTCTAGAAAGCAGTTAAAAGATTTTTTATAATGAACAACCCTCTTTGGCATAACTTTCAATATAGATATACTTCCGCATAGGAAAATAAGAAAATATATTATAACATGGCTTCAACATATAAGCGGTGTAATTTATTTATTACCTCTGAATATGAGTGTTATGGAATACACACATTACGCTACTAGTTATTGGACATGAGATGCTTTTGCTTACCTTGAAAGGATAAATCCAAATCAATTACAAAGAATTAGGAATATTCAATCTAAACAAGAAGCTCTTGGTGAATTTTTACTACTGGCATGCTTTACAGGGGAAACTTTCCTAGAAGATACAGATTATGAAAAACAAATATTAAAAATACAATTATGTGATATATGTATGTTAGAAGAATTTGCTACTAAATACATAGGCCTACTTTTTCATTAAAGAATAATGACCAAAAAGTGTTTTGGGTAAAAGGCTTTTTTACAAAAATATCTTATCCATGGAATAACATTATACAAGAAAGATATGACATTCTAAGACAAAGCATTACCGATGAAAATCATAACACGAGTTTATTAAAAAAGGCATGTATGGATACTATGGAAAGGGTTTGTGAGCAACAAGTGCATACAAACAGATGAAAAATAAAATAAAAAACTCAAAACTGGGATTTTCCTGCTGTATAAAGTACACTGAAGATATTAATACACAATTTGGATGTTCATCTGAATTTGAAAGAAAAAAGACAAGAAATTTCAAAAGAAGAACAAAACCAAAATATCGAATCACTAGGAAAAAATGGAAACCAGAATGTAAGAAATAATTTAGAAAAGAAAACAAGTCTTCTAAGAAAAAATTTATTAAAAAGAAAAATTTCTGTAAGGGCTGCAAATGCTTTAAATGCATCAAAGAAGGACATTATACTAATGAATGCTCTACAAATATACAAAATATTATAATATCAAATATCGAATAATACGGTGTTCTTGTTGGCACCATTGAAGACATATCTAGTGATGCTAATTCGTCTTTGTATGAATTGAATCAGTTTATTCCAACACTACTGAAAATGAAGATGGAATTAATGATTCTTTTGATAATTTTAAAATAAACGTGATTTAATGATTCTTTTGATAATTTTAAAATAAACGTGATTACAACCAATAAGACACATAATCAATTAAAAATTATTCCATTGACTATATATGCTATACTCCCCAAAAAGGAAAAAATAAATTATCCAGGTTATACATTATAGCAGCAAAACGCTCTAGATTAAGAAGATACTCCACAACCGAAATATTTTCAGATCTACTAATAAAAATTCCACTAGGATATTACGGGCAAATTTATAATATACCTAAACATACTAAAGAAAATATTTTTATAACTCATAGATTAATAGAACCTCTTTCAAAAAATAATGCTTCTATACTATTTAAAAGTACAAATATGGAAGATAAAGATTATATTATAGAGCAAGGAGACCCAATAGGATTACTTATTTTACATAAATATGAAGATCTTCCAATTATAAAAAAAAGAAATATATGATCATGATACGTTTACCCCATTAGGTGGTTCTACATCCCGATCATCAAGAAATAAAGGGTCAAAATCATATCAAGAATATAGAATATATATGAACACTTTTATATCTGAAGAAACATCTAACCCATAAATACAAGATAGCACAGGAGAACAATTTAAGGTCATCGACGAAGATTTAGAAAAATTGAAAGAGGTAATCCCTTACTCAGACAAAAAGGATATTTATAAACCTTTGAATTTTAAATCTAGATTTTTAATCAACAAACATATATAATTGAGCGTATGCAAGGAAATGTAGAATTAAAAGGAGAGGAAGATTTTAATTCTATAAGCCTTTTGAATAAAAATAAAATAGATAAACTAAAAGGCAAATATCCAAAAATGAAATACCTTCATATAGGTTTAATACAACTAAAAATAACATGGTTATTTAGATCCGGAATTGATACTCCAATAATGATAGTCTGTATGGATGAAAGAATTATCAATAATCCTTTAAATAGTATTATTGGAGGAGATAAGTCAAATTTAGCAAATAGATTATTTAGAGTAAATATACATCCCAATTTTTGTATAAGTCTTGATGATCAAAATATAGAAAAGGGTTGTACATTATCAGTAAATCTACAAAATATAGAACTTCTATAAGGATCTAAAGTTCTTGGCATACATTGGGAACATTGTATGGCTTTAAATGATACTACTATATTCAATCATTACACCCAAACAATTCGTTAAACTATTCGAAGTCGGGTTAGAAAATACAATCCAACCTAGATTGATCGACATAAGACATTTAAAATTCGATAATGAAATTCAAGTTTTTGTAAAAACATTTAAACCGAGAATACACCTACAGAATATTTTATAGCATCAGGAAATACCATTTCCACCATAGCAAAAAATAATGAAGAAAATACAAATTCACCCAACACATTAAAAAGAACTCAATCATACAATAAAATGTTTGAAGTTGAATCAACTCCTGATATATTAAAAAGTACAGTCATCGTATGAGCTTTAAACAAGAAAATCCAACAGAAAGAAGAACAGTGAGAATACTTGAAAAAGAAAAAGAACAAGAATCAAACCGAATAGTTATAAAGGTTCCTACAGGAAATATAAAACATCATGATTACATCCATAGATCTTAAAAGAAAGGAACAGTTATATATATATATATATATATATATATATATTCTAATAACGATATGCATCCCTGAATATCAAGAGTTCACGGTGCATGCATCACAGGACTCTGGTGTAGAATCCAGTTTACTACAAGAAATATTTATTCCCCACCAACTCTGGGTGCCCTTAGACATAAAGGAATGGTAAATGACTTTATGAGAAGATAAGCCCCTGTTAGGCATAAAGCAAAAAACTTACAGGTACAAATACCTGATATGCATGGAAATAACAAAACATACAACTTTGACTTTGCTTTACTACCAAAGGAATTTGATAGTGATTGCATCCTTGGAAGGGACAATCTACGACATCTCCCTCCATTCAACTAATATTATTTTGAATTAGAAGACATTGTTGTGCCTCAAGTAACGCTACCGGCTATACTTGCACCACATTATACTACAACACAGCGTGGTGAAAAACCTGTTACGTTAATTGAAAATTTAAACCAAAAATAATACAACCAGAAAATTTGTACGTACAATATGCTAACTACAAACAAATTTGAAATATTAATACATAATATGTTAGAACCCCTTTATTCAGAGAATCCATTAAAATGGCTTTGATAAAGCACCAATTTATTGTAAAATTGTATTAATGAAGCAATACAAAGATGCCAAGATCCAAGTTAACAGTATCATGGCATTGCCAACTGACAAAGAAGAATTTGCAAAACAAATAAAAGACCTATTAAATTTAAAATTAATGCAGAAAAGTTTCAGTACGCACTCATCCCCATCTTTCTTAGTGAGAAATCATGCTAAAATTAAAAGGCGAAAAGCAAGAATCGTAATAAACTATAGAAAACTAATAGCTATACAAAATTTAATGGATATATTATTCCTTCTGCTGAGCATCTAAACAAACCAAATCCCAAGGAGCAAAATATTATAGTAAATTTGATGCAAAATCGGGTTTTTGGCAATTAAAACTAGCTTATAAACAGTCCATAGAATTAACTGCCTTTAGTTGCCCACAAGGACATTTTGAATGGTTAGTTATGCCTTTGGGATTAAAAAACGCACCATAAGTATTCCAAAAATGGATGAATTCTATGTTCGGACATTTACCTTTTGTAACTGTCTATATAAACAACATCCTTGTTTTCTCTAATTCTGCGGAAGAACATAAACAACATCTTCTAGTAGTAGTACATATATTACTTCAAAACGGTGTTGTTCTAAGCCCTAAAAAAAGTGAATTATTTTAAAAAATAGATTTTCTTGGAAAATGAATAAAAAATGGAAAAATAGAATTACAACAACACATTTACACTAAAATTAAAGATTTTCCAAATACATTTAAAACATTAAAAGAACTCCAAAGTTTCTTAGGATTATTAAACTACGGCAGAAAATTTATTCTTAATTTATCAACTAAGACCCAAAATTTACAAAAAAATGCTCATAGATGAACAAGCAAAATATAAATAGCATAATGGAGAACAAAAAAAAAGATGGAACATAGACAAAATTCCTATTACCCTACAAAAGCAAGACGAAGAAGAAATACAAAAAATTAAAGACCTAATAAAGGTTCAAAAGATCCTCTATTTTCCTTCAGATGAAGAATTACTTACACTGAAAACTTACGCTTTTGACAATTTTTGGACAGGAGTATTAATTGCTAAACAAAAGGAAGTTGTAGCATATTCCTCTGGAAAATTTAGCAAACCCCTGATTAAATATGCTACCCATGACAAAGAATTACTAGCTATTAAATTAGAAATCAAAAGTTTATGAATTTATAGACAGTTCGTAATAGAAAAAGATAACAAATCTGTTGCTCAATTCTTAAAGAAGAAAACTGTAGACAATGCAGAAGAAAATTTCTGGAGAATTAGATTGACTATGCATTTAGAAATCTATAAATATGATGTCAAATACATTCCATGCTACACTAAATTTGTTGCTGATCTTCTTACCAGGTTATGAAAAATGAAAGAAGACGACATAAAAAGAATCAAAGAATTATTAGAAAATGGGAAAGGTAGGAAGATTTCCAACAAGTGAAATTATCCAAAAAGGCTAAGCAAACCTCCAAAGAGGCTTCTTCTTCGTAAGGATACGAAGAAACCAATACTCCCACAGGAGTAAATGAAGAAAATGTCCAACAGACCAGAGCCACTCAAACAAATAAAGGGAAGACAACACCTTCCAATACAACTCAGAAATTTGTTTCAGCGAACAAAGGAAAAGAAATTGCTCCCACAGAAGTGCAAAGACCATACATCTCAGCTATGGTCAAAGATTGGTATAATTTAGAGATGAAAGCATCAAATTCTAACCTATATGACAATTTCAACGGAAGATTTAAATCCATCCAATCTGCAGACCATAGAGCTGCAAATTTCGGGTTAACTCAACTAGAAAAAACTTATTTGAGATTAAAGCATACGATATCCTAGAAAGAGAAAAAAATTGCAAGACACCTAGAAAATAGTGTCTATATTATCACAGCATTTTTTACATGTAGGTCTGAAGCTCTAGATTTAAGAGAAGCAGAGTTGTTCATTGACAACACAGCTGAACATAGCCATTTGAAAATAATTTTTCTCAAATGCAAACATCTGATCTCGTGAATCTAAAAATTCAAGACTTTCTAAAATTATTTAGACTTTATGAGATAGATAACAGAAAAACCAAAGAGATGGAGGCGGAAATGACAGTTCAACATATGATCTCTCTATATCAACAATATCTCATCGATGAAAATAATCTTCTTCTATTCTTCAAAAAGTTAGAAGACACAGAGTTAATAAAACTCTTAGAAAATGAAGAGTTTTCTGAAATACAAAAATGTCAAAAACATATCAGAAAGGGCTTTGTGCACAAAATTTATGTCAAAACAAGCCATCCTGAAGAATATTCAGGCTATATTCCAGACATATATACAGCAAAACTTGTTGAGCATTCAAGCTGATTTTTTACTATATTCATGTTTCGAATTTGGAGCGTTTGGGAAGAAAGACAGTACATACATCTTTATCCCTTTATCCAATTATGGGAATTACATAGAGTAACTGAAAATCCCAAACATGAATTCGTTAAATTCAATCGAAAATAATTTAATGAAGAAAGTGAAAGAATCCTAGCAGTGCAAGAGTTCTTCTATGAGGCCATTAACAAAGGTGAAGTTGGATCACACTCCACCACTGAAGGCAAAACAATATTGCTATTAGATTACCTATCAGCTTTCGAACCATAACAGACATAATAATGAAGGTTCATCGATTTTTAGATAGTCCCAAAATTGGCCCAGTTGGCACAATGGCTCAAGAAGAATACTTTGAAGAGCAAGTAGAAAAGGAAAGACTAAGACAAGGTTCAATAATGAGAGATATTATGGGTATCGACCTTTTCGACGACGAATCTCTAGCTAATCTAGAAATTCAAAATTAAATCAGAAGCATGGTGGACCACTATTCTGAATAAAAGGACAAAGAATCTAGCCTCTACGCTAGGGTGATACATCATCCCTTAGCCTTACTAGCCTATCTTCTGCATAGATTAAAATAATGGACACATCCCCAGAAATGACACATATTATCCTCATAATGGACAGATATCAAGCCTAGGAAGTAAGAAATAAAGAAGAGAAGACACTATAAAAGGAGGGCTCTACTCTGGAAAAAAATCATCATAATTTTTTTCCTTCACATCCTTCTTCTCTTCATTGTATCCGAAAGATTTATAATATTATCTAGTGTATCAATAAAATTTCTGTTTCTGCAAGAAGATTCTGTTGTTGTATATTTTCGTTTTCTGCAATTGGTTCTTCAATTTGGTATTAGAGCCTGGCTAAGACTAGGTAAGTTCTTTTTCTTGAGAATAAGATAATTCTTATAGTAAGTGGGATCAATATCTTCAACATTTATTTTGTTATTTTCTTCAGAAGTATATTTGACCATTCGAATGTTGTTAAGCGAATGGATATTGGTGTATTTCGACCAAATCCTAAGGTTACTGTTTGTTTTTATAGTTTATTACTTATGTCTTTAACTTCTAATTTAATTTCTTGAAGTAGATCAATCATAAAATTATGAATTCCATTTTTTGGGTTTTCATGAGTAGGGATATGAACAACATGCTCATATTGTGTCCCTTTATAATATCTTCATCCATTTTCATAACCTGGTAAGAAGATCAGCAGCAAAGTTAGTGTATCCTAGAATGTATTTGACATCACAGTTATAGATTTCTAAATACACAGCTAATCTAATTCTCCGATGATTTTCTTCTAGATTGTTTACAGTTTTCTTCTTTAAGAAATGAGCAACAGATTTGTTATCTGTTTCTATTACAAACTGTCTATGTAGAAGATAAATTCGTAAACTTTTGATTGCTAATTTAATAGCTAGTAATTCTTTGTCATAGGTAGCATATTCAATCTGGGGTTTGCTAAATTTTCCAGAGGAATATGCTATAACTTCCTTTTGTTTTGCAATTAATACTCCTGCCCAAAAATTGTCAGAAGCGTCAGTTTGCAGTGTAAATAATTCTTCATTTGAAGGAAAATAGAGGATTTTTGATCCTTTATTAGGTCTTTAATCTTTTGTATTTCTTCTTCTTCTTGCTTTTGTAAGGAAATAGGAATTTTGTCCATGTTCCATCTTCTTGGTTGTTCTCCATTATGATGTTTATATTTTGCTTGTTCATCCATGAGCTTTTCTGTAAATTTTGGGTCTTAGCTGATAAATTAGGAATAAATTTTCTACCGTAGTTTAATAATACTAAGAAACTTTGGAGTTCTTTTAATGTTTAACTGTACTGGGAAATTCTTTAATTTTAGTGTAAATGTGTTGTAACTCTGTTTGTCTATTTTTAATTCTTTTTCCAAGAAATTATATTTCTTTTTTAAATAATTCAATTTTTCTAGGACTTAGAACAACACCGTTTTGAAGTAATATTTGTACTACTTCTAGAAGATTTTGTTTTACATTATAGTGGTTCGGCTGTTAATGAAGCATACGTCCAATTAACAGCTTCTTTTATTGATCAACTTTTATTACACAGGATTTTAGATTGCAATATAATTCTCCTTTCCTAGATTAGATCAAGCCACCATTGCTAGAGACAAAATGAGGATCTTAATTGTCCATTAATGACTGTTGTATGGGAGGAGAAGAGGGAATAAATAATGAAAGAGCTTAAGCAGCGATCTGATCCCCATTGCTATTGCAGATATGATGGTATTTATAGGGGTTGTACAACACTTGGACCAGTGTCACTTTACGAAAAGCCTATAGTCATCACGCGGAGGCTGGTCAGGAAGTTTGGGGGTGTTTGGAGCTAAATTTTCGGATTGGTACCGATTCGAAAAGTTGTGCAATTTTTGAGTCTTCTCAATTTGGTTGTCTTCATATCCCATAATTGAATGCCTTGTCCGAATGCTAAGTCGTTTGGAATTGGTTTGATCATCCAATCCATCCCTTCGTAGAAGATCTATCCATAACTCACTTAACACTTCGCCCAATGACACGAAAATTAACACATACAATATACATGAGTAGGATAGCCTACAAATCAGAGCTCAGGTGGATCCGAGCTAAGTATTTGGATTGGCGGTGATCCAATTGAATTGGATCTCATGAGGTGGGTCTATCCTAGGTGGGTTGGACCTGATCCGTCAAACTAGCTCAGTGTGGAGGAGATCCATCCATAAATCACTTGATACTTATCGGAATCAAATGAAACTTTGTAGATAGCTTGTAGAGGATGGTGCGGCCTACACAATCTAAGGTGGTAGGGCCTACTTTGATGGGTCAGACTCGACCCGAGTCACTTGGGTCGGTATCGACCTAATGGGCTAGTCCAAATGCCCTTATTTATGTTGTGAGCATTCTTCCAAGTCTTCTAGGTGTTTCCTCCAAATTTCAAGTCAATCAAAGTCCATACGAGTTCTGTAAGTCCATTTTAAGTTGCTCCGGTCCAAAAACGGTTAGGTATTTGAATAAATCTTCGCTTCTTGAAACAGGTTGCTTGAAATGTTACCAAACTTGATGGATGAGCTTAATAGAGGCATATGAATGCAATGCAAGTGGTTAGAAGGAACCGCAAGCCAACATTTTGGATCGGTACCGACCCGGATCGGGAGTTGGCATAATTCTGGGCCAAACTTCTTATATTTCTTTGTCTTCTACTTTTAGGCCTTCGGGTCAAGTTTCGAGTTGTTCTGAATTAATCTGAATGTTCTACTTCCTTTTGAGTTCTGTTGGGTTAAAAACCCACTTCACACTAACGATTTTGTCAAGTACATTACAGATTTAGTAAGCATTTGATAAAAGAGATGAGAATCAAAGCATGTATAGAATACTTTACTTCAGAGCGATATTACGGGAGTACATAAGCTTTACAAGACTTACAATGTTTTCAACAAATATATTGAAACACATCAAAACTAAAGATAGACTCAATGAAAAATCGAAGAGCTTAAACGAAGATTTTATGTATCATCGAGTCATTTTAGTAGAATATTGTTAAAACCAAATAAACGAACTCCAAATCATTCCAAACTCTACCATAACTTCTTAGACCTAATCACATACTTTGAAGAATATTTTTGGGATTTTTTGGAGCTATATACAACAATCGAAAATTGTGTTTTCAAGTATATTTATTGTGCTAAAACACAGCAACAGGTCGACCGGTTGTAGAGGACCGGTTGACCGGTCATCGCATATTCTTCAAGTAACTGCCATGGTCTGAAAAGCTTTTTGCTCGGATGCCTTCGCTCAGGAAATTGCTACTCTTCATCAATGGCAAATCTGAAAGGTAGCAACCCACCCTACAATACCTACAAATACCCCCAATCATCCCTTAATCAATACACAACTAAATGTTATGAAATCTATGTCTAAATCTCAAACCCTAAAGCATTTACCTTATTCTTCAAAAGATTCATTTGATTAAAATATTTTCGACTAGTGTGCTTCATTTCTACACATGTATTCTAGTCGTATAAACTTCGTAGACTCTACACCTCCACTCGATATTGTTTGGCCTGGTTATAGGAGTTTTTGTATTGAAAAGTGACAATCTGTATATTAAGATACACTACGTTAAGAAGTAACTTTTTGTTACAATGTCTATCGAAGTTGCGTTTCATTGCTCGGGCAATGTGTTGAAGTCCAATTTTGGGCTTTGGCAAAAGTTATGTTTCTACGGCTTCAGACTATTATTATAAACATGTTCCGCTGGATGAAGTAAAAGTTGATAGTAGAAAACTAGAAGATGGTCTGAAATTGGATGTAAGAGAAGTACTTCAAACTAGTATAAAATCGACTGCCTGATCTATTATATTATTTCCACTGCGTTAACATTATTTGTTATAGTTGACCATCAATGTACATAGCGACTAACAACTAATATTGATCGACGCAACGTGACTAACAATTAAAACGTTACGAAACTGAATTCTACGTACCACGATCGGTTTGAATAAATTCAAAGAGAAGAGATTGGAATAGTTGTTGTAGAGAGGGAAATTGACGGAATTGAAATTATGGTTGTATTGATTGATTAAGCGATTTGTTTCCCGCGAATATAACAGAGTCAGAAAGAGTTATTTGGAGCCTTGGGCATCGGCCTTGTATTAGACAACATTAAATCTGCCTATAGGACATGGGCCAAATCGGACCACAATTACCGGGTCGTCTACTTGCTGCCCAAATTGCACATGAATCCCCCTATGGACTGAAACGACGAACGACGACGATATTCACCAGCTCCAAAACCAGAAACGGCGACGGTTCTAATTAAATGAGATTGAAAAGTATCCGTTTTTGCTTCTTTAGGAGTGTATCTTTGAGCCCGTAGTGTTTATCCTCTTTAATGACTTGTGAGTTTGATCTGTTGGCCAGCACAACACTTTTAATTCAAACACGATGAACTTCATTGACGTTTTCTTTTTCTTTGTTATTAAAATTATGAATGTCTTTTTTTACTTTGTGCACGCAAGATGTCCGTGTCATTTTTCTTCTGGATTAATGCTTCACTTCAATAATGGCAGGTCTTGAGTTATTTCATACTTGAATCTAGATCGAAGTGTTATTTTTATTTCCGTGTAAGCATTTAAATAATTGACTATCCTTGTTATTTGCAAGTTTACCTTACATCTATGATTCATAGCCAATGAGTGTACATATCGATTGTTTTCTGTATATAACCAATTACTGGAGTGCAGCTCCTGTAATGGACTGTCTGCTATACATGATCAACAATAGTTTGTGAAAGAATCGATCCATCGTAAAATCATTTTTACTCTATTTACGCCATTGTCAAATGGTTGTTTGTTATGTATACTGCACTAGCTGGGGATTAAGTTGAATGTGTGCACGGTGCACCTGTACTTTCCAGCTGTAACGTAGCCACTAATTAATTTTTCTTTTGACTTGCAAACTGATGGAATTTAAAACATTTGCAAGAATGGGCATAAAAGCAGTTCAGCAGCCACATTTTCTTGAAACAAGTCAACATGTGTTGTTTCTATGGATCATTGGATCTAAGTAATCGCAAGTATTTTTCTATAAGAACAAGGTTATGACAAAATCTAGCTGTCATCCCATTTTTTTAATTAGTTGTTTTAACTAACATACCCTTTAAGAAAACTAATCTTGAAAGCAGGTGAACAAACATATAGGGCTTGCTCCCTAATTCCGACTAATCTTAACTGACTCAGGCTTTTGCATGCCGTGGCAAGATCTAAAGCCCTGGCCTCCTGTTTTAAACCAATATACATGGGCATTTTAGCATCACTTTATATTATCCTCTGCATACCATACATTCTTTATCCATATAAATAGCGAAGAAGGTTTTTCTTGGTTATCCTGATATGTAGTTGTTGACAATTCACCTGTCATTGCATAACACACACACATATACATATATACATATATATGTGTGTGTGTTTTGTTTTTGAAACACAGTTATTCTTTGTTATGAATGACAAAACACAAAAGACACAGGGTGCCTTGAATTCTGACTACATACGAGCAAAAAATGCGATCAATGATTTAGTATTATTATTATTATTATTATTATCAGTTTTAGCGACGGCCACAGAAAATTATCAAGTTAAGCTTCTTCATGCATGTGCTCCTACACAGACGAACAAACTTGTATCGAATTTGTTTTCTCAAGCCAGACTGAAGGAACCCTTCATGCTAATGTAACTGTCTGCTGTAATCTTTTATTTATTTTGTTTGTTTGCTTGTGTGTACCTTTGCTACGACTGTTGATCATTTTCCTGGAGTTAATCTCCGTCGTTTTTTTTCTCCTTAATTCCCTGAGTCATATGTGAGTACAAAAAAAGAGTGTTGATCTTCTGTTTTTCTTCAATGAAAAATCACATGAAGATATTGGGTTCTAAGAGTAATTATTTAACAGATTAGGTGCTCCTTAGTTTACAAAAAGTTTCCTATTTAACAAACAGTGCATCATTTTATCTGTAAAATAAATTCTGACCTAACCTTACATAATTAAATTAGCTGATTCAAGTTTCTTCTTACATGCCATATGCTACATTTAGATGGAAGAATTTTTTTTTTTGAAGACTGCATCATTCTATACACATAATTTAATATGGATTGACTTTAACTAATACTGTTTTTTTGCATGGTAAGTTGAGATCTTTTGTTTACAAATTCGACAGAAGCAACATCTTTATGTAATCGTATTGCATAACATTCAACTATATATTTTTCCACAGGACGAGTGTAGTTGAATGCTCTCCCTCCATTTTATTCTATAGAATAATAAGTTTGGACTACAGGAATGATGACGAGTACATTAACTGTTAGAAAACAAGAAAAATACAACCTGGATCACTTCACATGACAACAAAACACGATTGAGGAACAACATAGTACGTTATTTGGCATGTTCGTTTTTGTGGGCTCCTAGTATGCATAATATTATAACCGGAGATATATAAACATATCATCTTAAATTCTTAATCACTAAAGTAGTTAGTAGTTAGTAGTTAGAGGATTGTTATACATATTGATTAAAATAAACAAACCGGTTTCTTGCATGACAAAATGATATATGCTATATCCAAAACATGTAAGGACATTTTTATGAAGGGTAACAGCCTCACTGACAATATGGTGATTGTTGCTTTATATATATAAAGCCATGAATTTTGTCCTCTCGCACAGTTGGCAGTATATTAATTACCGTTTTCAAAAGCGTAAGTCAACACAAGACAAAATGCTTACTAGTTAGAAAAAAGTTCTATTTCATAGTACCTATGCTGTATTGGGGCATAGCAATAAATGTAGAAGTTTCTAAAAGTACAACAATAAGGGAAACCATCAAAGTTGAGGTTGAGCATTCCGTTAGGCGCTTGAGTGCAGTGCTAAAGAATATTGCGGTATTGAATAATAGTCCCATATCCTATAGTTAATCTAACATATTTTGTAAAAATATTAAGAGCTAATAAAGCATTCGTAGTAATACAAGCAGATATATTTTGTAAAAATAATAGTCCCATGCTCGAACTTAGCAACAGGCAACGACTTGGTAAACACGACTGCTGCATTCTTTTTTATGTGAACTTTTTGAAGACGAACTAGCTTCTCTTCATTCATCGAGACGAGCAACGACTCTCTCACCTCAATATGCTTTATCCTTGAGCTGAATGTCAGATTTTTAGCAAAGCGAATTGCACTTTTACTGTCACAGTACACATCCACGTCTTCATATACGAAACCCAAATCACAAAACAATCGCCTTAAATAAAGCGCCTTCTTAGCTGCTTCAACCGCAGCTATGAGCTCTGCCTCTGTAGTGGACAAAGGCACAATCGTCTACAATCTCGCTCTCCAACTGATCGTTGTCTCACCAATAGTGAACACATATCTAGAGGATAAGTTCCTTCGATCTCTATCATCGGTGTAGTCGGAATCACAAAATCCAACCAAGCTGAAATCTCTTCCTCTGCCGCCAAAGACAAGTCCATGGTTTGGAGTTCCTCTAAGGTATTCGAAAATAAATTTCACTACTTCCTAATGCGTCTTTCCTAGATTTGCTATGAACCTACTCACCAATCCAACTGCCTATGCAATGTCAGGCCTAGTGCAGACCATGACATACATCAAGCTGCCAACTGCACTTGCATATGAGACCTTCATCATATAAGCCTTGTCCTTTTTCGAGATTGAAGAGCCTTTACTAAAAAGTTGTATGTGCAAGGCATGGATGTGCTGATTGCCTTTGCCCCTTCCATGCTAAACCGAGCAAGCACCTTTCGAATACTCCTTTTGAGTGAAGCTCAAAAGTCCTAGTTTTCTATCCCTTTGGATTTTCATATCCAAAATTTTCTTTACTTCTCTAAGGTCTTTCATTTCGAGTTACACTTTTAGCTTTCGCTTTAAACTATCGATTTCAACTTTATCCTTGAAAGCAATCAACATATCATCCGAGTAGATACACTCATCTACCATTCTTTAAATGCTTGAAGTACACACATGCGTCTTTGATGCTACGATCAAAACCAAGTGAAAGTGTAAAAGAGTAAAATCTCTTGTACCATTGTCAAGGCGACTGCTTAAGTCCATACAATGACTTCTTCAATTTGCAAACCCACTTTTATTTTCTATCTAGAACAAATCCTTTTGGTGCTTCATGTAAATGGTCTCGTCCAAGTCCCCATGCAAGAAAGCAGTTTTCGCGTCCAATTGCTTCTTCAAATCATGAGTGTTGATTCATGAGTTTTGATTCATGACACAAGCTTCAAAGATCATGCGACGAACTACAAAGAGAATACTATACAAAGGCGACAAAAAGAGAATAAAAGTATATTGTGCACTACAAAGGAGACAAGAGTACTATCCAGAGATTAGTGTTAATATTTTATTATATTGAGTCTTAGAATATTGTTAAAATCATTCCTCAAGTAGTCACACAAACATACAAATAGTTGTATATTGTTTTATACTTGAAAAAAATATATGATCTATGCACATAACATCAGGTCGGTCAACCGGCCAGAATTTTCGGCTGACCGAACCTGTTGTTAGTGCACATATATGCTCTGTTTTCTACACGATTTTAAACTCAGCTGACCGGCCAGAATTTTTAGTCAACCGACCTGGAAATAACGGCTATTTTTCTGAAGAGTTGCGATCGTTCGTGAAGAGGAATCAACTTCAATCCAAGAGATATGGTCACAACCTTTGATTGAAACTCTTCATGAAAGATTGTAACTATTCTACAACTATATAAACATGTTTAATTCATTTCTACAATCATCAATTCTTGTTTATAATTCTGAAATCTATTATCTATTTATTTCTGCAAATAAAAGCATTCATTCTTATTCAATATCGCTAGAATCTTGTAATTAAGTTATATACTTCGATTCTACGAGATTATCCTCCTTCTAAATCTTCACACACACTACATATATTCTTGAGGATTTGATTATAGGAAAATTGTACTATCAAAATACAATCTGTGTTATTCAGAATACACTCGTCAACAAATTATTTGTATTAAGTTGAAGTCCTCTTCGGCTGTTGAGGCGGAAAAATTCCTGTTCGGCTGCTCAGGTGTGGTATACCTATTTCTCCGGGTTAAGTGAGGGGTTTAGTCTAAATGCAGAGGATATTCTAGGACTGAACGTAGAACGGGAAGTTCGAACCATTATAAAAATTCCTGGTGTGCTTACTTTAATTCTTACTTTACTGCTATTATCAGTTTCCGCATTTATATATTATATTACACGATCCTTAGTACTGCACGTACACTTTCATTTGGTATCAGAGCAAGGTTATCCTATAACCGTCACAAAGTTATTTGATATTTATTTCTAGTAATATGGCAACGACACAAACTAACGATGTTGGCACTAACACTAATACTAGTTTCACAGAGGGTCAATCAACTTCACGACCTCCACTTTTTAATGGTATAAATTATAATTATTGGTCAACTAGAATGAGAATCTATATGCAATCTAGTGGTTTTGATATCTGGAATGTTATACAAAGAGAGTACACAACTCCTACTGGAGAATACTCAACTTGGAGTAACACACAAAAACTAGATGCTACATCAAATGCAAAGGCTATGAATATTTTATTTCGTGCATTAGATAGAAATGAATTCAATAGAGTTAGCATGTGCACTTCTGGTTATGAAATATGGAGAACACTTAAAGTAACACATGAAGGAACGAACAAAGTTAAATTAAGCAAAATTTCTATGTTGAAAAATCAATTTGAAAATTTCAAAATGAGGCCAAACGAATCTATAAATAATATGTACTCTAGATTTCAGGATATTTATCATGCTCTACTATCATTAGAACAAACATTTACTGATTTTGATGTTGTCACAAAAATCTTAAATTCTTTAACTGACGAATGGGAAAGAAAAGTCCTAGCCATTGAAGAAGTAAGTGATTTGTCAACATTAAAACCAGAAGAATTGATAGGTGATTTAATGTCCTACGAAGTAAATTTACAGGCAAAGAGAAATGTAGCACAAGAAAAGAAGAATGTGGCATTTCAAGAAGAAAAAGATGATTCCGACTCAGAGAATGAAGATATGGAAATGATTGCAAAAAATTCAAAAAATTTCTGAAATTCAAAAGAAATAAATTCAGGGGAAACAAAAATAACTCCAACAACAATATCAACGGTAGCAAACCATCATCTTCAACAATGGAATGTTATGAATGTCACAAAAATGTCACATGAAGAAGGATTGTCCAGAACGTAAAAAGAGCAATTTTAAGAAGGACGGAACCAAATGAAGAGGTTTTTCAGTCACTTGGGACGACACAGACTCATCATCCTCATCAAAAAGTGAAAGTGACAATGAAAATGAGCAAGCAAATGTATGCTTCATGGCTTCATCAGACGATGTAAGTGATCTTAGTTATGAAGATTTAATTGAAAATAATTCTAAATTAGTAGACTTAGCAAAGCAACTTAAAAAGAAAAATAAAGATTTACAAAGAAAATTAGATAGGACAGTCTTAGAAGTAGATATGCTGAAAGATGAGAAGAAAATATTAGAAGAAGAACTTGAAATTTCTCAACAATCAAATTCTAACTTATCTTCTCAAATTTCTTCAATAGCTGAAGAACTAGAAATTCAGAAAAATAAAAATGATGTTTTATTTTTTGAAAATATAGCTTACATTCTAAAATCAAAGATTTAGATTTAGAAAAATTTAGTCTAAAGATAAAATTTGATGACATCTCTAAAAATGTCTCGAATTTCAATAAAGGAAGAGAGAATCTTTCCAAAATACTAGAAAATTCTCAATCCCACAACAATAAATCTGGACTAGGATTTAAGAAACAAAATAATTTTGCTAAAAGTAGGATTAATAACAATATTAAAAAGGATATTAAGAAAACAGTTTGTTCAAACACTAAAACCATTAAGATATGAATTCCAAAATCAAATAATGTTTTGATAAGAAATAAACATGTCAAAATGTTCATGGAAACTGTTCATAATAACAAAAACTATGTTTATAAAGGGAATTCTAAACCCGTTTGGGTTTGGCTTCCTAAGATCTAACTCTTAGGACCCTAAAAAGAAACGGGTACCAACTTTTTATGAATTTTTGCAGCTACCACATAAAAGGAGAGGAAAATGGATTTTAGATAGTGGTTGCTCAAAACATATGACTGGAAACAAAGAAATGTTGTTAAATATTATCTACTCAAATGGAGGATCAATCACTTTGGAGATAACTCTAAAGGATATATCATCGGAAAGGTGATGTCAGCAGCAACGGTGCCACTAATTTCCCTCTCATTACCGATGTTTTATTAGTCAAAAATTTAAAACATTATTTATTGAGTATTAGTCAGTTATGTGATAAAGGTTTTAATATAACTTTTCAGAAAATAAATGCAATATTTTCGATAAAAATCATAACACTATTTTTGAAGGAATAAGAGATAAAAACATTTATATTTTAAACATGAACGTTAAAAATGATTCAAATTTGTGTTTAATAGCTAAGGAAAATGATTCTTGTCTTTGGCACAAAAGATTTTGTCACATCAATTTTAATACCATCAACAAATTAGCTAAAAATAAATTAGTTAAAGGATTACCTGACATGAAGTTCAAAACGAATATATTTTGTGATGCATGTAAATTAGGAAAATTAACAAAATCTTCTTTTAAATCAAAAAAGGTAATTTCTATAGAACAACCACTTGAACTTTTACATATGGATCTTTTTGGTCCAACTCAAGTTCAGTCTATTAATCATAATAGATACGTGTTTGTTATTGTAGATGATTTTTCTAGATACACTTGGATTTTCTTTAAAAAAAAAGTGATACTTTTTATAATTTTAAAGTGTTTGTTAAAAGAATACAAAATATTAAAAGTTTGAAAATTAAAAATATCAGAAGTGATCATGGAGGAGAATTTGAAAATGAAGTTTTTGAACAATTTTGTAACAAGAAAGGTATTAACCATAATTTTTAATTTCCTAGAACACCACAACAGAATGGCGTTGTAGAAAGAAAAAATAAAACGTTACAAAAATGTGCAAGAACTTTATTAAATGAAACCACTTTATCAAAACAATTTTGGGCAGAAGCTGTAGCTACTGCTTGTTATGTATTGATCGTTTTTCCATTCGACTGTTAACTAAGAATACTCCATATGAACTTCTAAATGGAAGAAAACCAAATATTTCATATCTTAAAGTCTTTGGTTCTAAATGTTTTATTTTGAATACTAAAGATCAGCTAGGCAAATTCGATCCAAAATCCGATGAAGGAATATTCGTAGGATATTCGGAACGAAGTAAAGCTTATCGAATTTTTAATAAAAGAACTCAGATTATTGAAGGAAGTTTACATGTTTCATTTGACGAAAATTTTAAAAATATAAATCCAAATATTACTATCGATTCTGATGATGAAACTATTCAAAATAAAAACATTAATACTAGTGAAAATTTTGATAATGTTAATGAAATTACCGAAAATACAAACATTACTACTAATATAATAAAATCTCCACCTAGAATTTTACGGGATCACCCTGTACAAAATATAATTGGAGAAGTAAATACGAACGTTAAAACCAGACATCAATTAAATCAAGTTGGTCATGTAGCTTTTCTCTCTAACATAGAACCTAAGAATATAAAAGAAGCATCAACTGATGACTACTGTATTCTTGCCATGCAAGAAGAACTAAATCAATTTGAGCGAAATGAAGTTTGGAAACTGTTCCTAGACCAAGTAATCAATCAGTCATTGGTACTAAATGGGTCTTCAAAAATAAAGCAGATGAACTAGGAAATATAATTAGGAATAAAGTTAGATTAGTTGCACAAGGATATGATCAAGAAAAGGGAATTAACTATGAAGAAGCGTTTGCTTCAGTCGCCCGACTTGAAGCAATACGAATTTGATTGGCGTTTGCATGTTTTCATAATTTTAAACTTTATCAAATGGATGTTAAAAGTGAATTTTTAAATGGTTACATAAAAAAAAAATGTTTTTATTGAACAACCACCTCTTTTTTATCATGAAAAATTTCAGGATCATGTTTATAAACTCAAAAATGCTTTATATGGTTTAAAGCAAGCACCTCGTGCTTGGTATGATCGTCTTAAAAGCTATTTATTAGAATCTGGTTTTGAAATTGGTAAAGTAGATCAAACTCTTTTTATTAAGAAAACTAAGAAAGATATTTTGATAATTCAAATTTATGTTGATGATATTATCTTTGGATCGACAAATGATAAGTTATGTCAGGAATTTTCAACTATAATGACAAATGAATTTGAAATGTCTCATATGGGAGAATTGTCATATTTTCTTGGATTACAAATTAAAAAAATTAAAAATGGAATTTATAAAATCAAAAAAAATATTGTTATAATTTAATTAAACGATTTGGTCTGGAAAATACTTCTGCCAAACCAACTCCTATGAGCACAACGATTCATCTCAATAGAGACGAGGAGGGCAAAAGTGTTGATTAAAAACTGTATCGTAGTATGATTGGATCGTTATTATATTTAACAGCTAGTCGACCTGATATAATGATGAGTGTTTGTTTATATGCTAGATTTCAAGCAAATCCCAAAGAATCGCATATGCGAGCAGTTAAACGCATTATTCGTTATCTAACTAAAACCAAAGATTTCAGACTATTCTATCTAAAAGAATGTCCTTTCGAATTAGTTTCCTATAACGACGCTGATTTTGGAGGAAGCCGGACGGATAGAAAATGTACCAGCGGAACATGTCACTTCATTGGACGTTCCTTAGTCTCTTGGTTCAGTAAAAAACAAAACTGCGTTTCTTCATCGACATATGAAGCAGAATATATATCTGCTGCTTTGGCATGTGCACAAGTCATTTACATGCAACAAACACTTTAGGATTTTAATTGTTATCTTGAAAAGTCTATAATTTATTGTGATAATACTAGTGCAATAAATCTTTCTAATCCTGTCAATCACTCACGAACAAAACAAATAGATATTCGTCATCATTTTTTTCGTGATTGTTTGGAAAAAGGTTTGATAAATTTAGAGTTTATTAATACTGAAAATCAGATTGCTGACATTTTCACTAAACCATTAAATGAAAATAGTTTTATCAAACTTAGACGAGATTTAGCAATAATGTCTCTAAAAGAGTTATAACTAAAAATATGCAAAATATTTAAAACAAATTTTTTTTCCTGACCAAAGTAAGATTTGAACCCATGACCTCTTACTTGCTTGTTATATGGTGTATTATAGCCACTTGAGCTATAGTTGTTTTTAGTCTTAATTATCTTTTTCGTTTAAACTGTATTTTCATAACACTATTTTTACAAATTATTTTGCTATTAGTTACCTGTGATGAGAATTAAATACTAATTCTTAACCACTTGTTTTTAAGTAAACAAATACTTATATAAACTATGTTCAGTTTTCAAACAAATACTAAGAAAAGTTTATATTCAAAATTATTTGAAAATGTCATCTAACAATGATTCTTTCAATTCCGAAAACTCTCGTTTATCGCATACATCTCCGGATGATGATTCTGATCATATTCCTGAAAACGAACCCTATCCTATTTTTCCCTTACCTAACTGTGTCTTCAAATTCTCTCCTTACCCGGATAAAGACCCCCGACTTGGCTGGAAACCATGGGAAAACACTCATACCGGTTATACACCGGAAAAGAAGAAAGGCAAGAATGCTATGGTCATATCTCCTTCAACTAAACAGAAAATAGATGAGATACACCACTATCAACAGCAACAAATGATCTACAAAAGGAGTTATACTATGAACAAAAAGTTACGGCAAGACGTTTGAGCTTCCTAGAACGGATGGTCATAAAATCTGTTCGTCGAAAAGGGAAGACATTGTTAAACCCACATCTAGACCATCAACCTCCTTAAATCCTGCTCAATCACCAGTAGCTCCTACGTGGTCACCTATAGAGAATGTTCCATCTCCGAATTCTTGGGACGGCGATATTAACAACCGGTGGCTAAGGATTCTTTAGTATATATATATATATATATATATATATATATATGTATATGTTGCTGATTTTCTATAAGTTGTATTAATATCATTCAAAAATAATAAAATTTCTCTTGTACAATTTTTTTTAAACAAAAAAAACCAAAATAAGCATATCTGGGCAGAACAACAGGGTCGGTCGACCGAAATCCTGATTCGGTCAGCCGAATCCTTCCCGAAAGTTTCTGTTGTTCATTTAACAGAGTCGGTCGGCCGACCAGACATTTCGGTCGACCGAACGACATAAAACTGGTGCTACCGGTTATAAATTTTTAACCCACCCATTCATTTTTTTACCTACCTTTTCATTTTCACATTCCCAATTTCAGATTTTTACCTCAGTTTCCATTGAAATTTTATCAAATTTAAAATGCCTCCTAGAAAGAAAACTAAATCTACCGGTGCTTCTTCATCAACTCCGGTGGATTCTCAAATAGCCTCATGGCTTATGAGTGATAAAGCACTCGAAAGATGGATAAAACTTCAAGATGCCAAGATCTTCGAGGAATCCTTCGTAAGTTATAACGATTTCTCTTCTTACAGCATTGAAAATGCCGCAATTGAAAGTGGGCTTGATACTTTTCTTGACCATAGAAAGAACAATTTGAAAATTAACCACATTATGGTCAAATTATTTCTTGCTAACCTAAACCTTGTTAATCCTCCTAGAAACACCGTAAATTGTGTTTGGACGTGGGTTGTGGTACGGAAATTTTCCTTTCACTAGATAGAATAAATCATATTTTGAATGCTCGACCGGGTGGAATATCGTTACATGATTGCAATATAATGAGACGCGGCCAAATAAGCCATCTCTTTTTTGAAGATGATGCTATAGATTTTAGACAAATATCATCTCTTCGACCCAAAGCTAGACTTTTTCATCGTTTCATGATGGAATCCATTGTTCCAAGAGGCGGATCCTACCACTTAGTGTATCATGAAAATTTTAAAGCTTTATATGCTATATGTGAGAATATACGAGTCAATTAGGCAGAATTACTTATGGATGAGTTTCTCTCATTTAATCAAGGCAAGATGCTTCATATTTATTATGGAGAATATATAATGAGATTAATCAACAACTCAATCTCACATGCTCCAGAATCCGAAACTACCAAAGTTCATCATTTTGATTCAAAGACCATTAAATTAATGAAGTTGTCGGATGCTCCACCAAGATTCATAAAATTTGATCAATGGCGCGTTACTTCTAGAGATCAACTACGCCATAGCCATTCCACACCACATCCAACCACTCATTCTACGGAACGCTTAATTCGCCAGTCCACAATTCAAAAACCAACACTCGGACTTGGTACGGAAGCTGCTATTGATCTTCTGGCTTAAAAACAATTAGTTTTAGATGCCCGTCTACGGAAAATAGACGGAAGATTCAAGAAAATCAAAGGCTTTTTTGTTAATCTTTGGGATGCGTTATCATGCACTTCTGAAGCCAGTGCCTCTCATCTTGCTCCTGGAAAAAGACCAGCACCTAATTTTTCTTGGTCAACTTCAGAAAATACAAGTTCAGGTACATCAGGAACTCATACTTCTCATACCCAGCGTCGTGGTAAAGAACAAGCTCCTCCTGATGAAAATATTCGTCCAGAATTTTGGGATACCGACGACGGTGAGGAATGATCTTGTTGGATTATTTCTATTCTGTTTTTATTGTGAACAATATTCCTATTTTATGCTGTGTTAAGTAATGTATCATTAACATTTTATTTGTTTTCGGTATGTAAGTTTAACTCTATGTTCCTAAATTTGATACATGATTTCATATTTTTTTTACATTTTATGCATCATAAGTATTCCTTTTTGTCGGTGACAAAGGGGGAGAAATATATGGAAGCTAACGAGTTTTTGCAGAAAAATAGCCATATATTCAGGGGGAGAATTACAATATATATAATGGGGAGAATTACAATATATACTACTTCGTCACATAAGTATTGTCATCAATCAAAAAGGGGGAGAATGTTGATTCATGGGTTTTGATTCATCACACAAGCTTCAAAGATCATGAGACGAACTACAAAGAGAATACTATACAAAGGCGACAAAAAGAGAATAAAAGTATATTGTGCACTACAAAGGAGACAAGACTACAATCCAAAGATTAGTATTAATATTTTATTATATTGAGTCTTAGAATATTGTTAAAATCATTCCTCAAGTAGTCACACAAACATACAAATAGTTGTATATTGTTTTATACTTGAAAAAAATACGATCTGTGCACATAACATCAGGTCGGTCGACCGGCCAGAATTTTCGGCTGACTGAACCTGTTGTTAGTGCACAGATATGCTCTGTTTTCTGCATGATTTTAAACTCAGCTGACCGGCTAGAATTTTCAGTCAACCGACCTGGAAATAACGGCTATTTTTCTGAAGAGTTGCGATCGTTCGTGAAGAGGAATCAGCTTCAATCCAAGAGATATGGTCACAATCTTTGATTGAAACTCTTCACGAAAGATTGTAACTATTCTACAACTATATAAACATGTTTAATTCATTCCTACAATCACCAATTCTTGTTTATAATTCTGAAATCTATTTTCTATTTATTTCTACAAATAAAAGCATTCATTCTCATTCAATATCGTTAGAATCCTGTAATTAATTTATATACTTCGATTCTATGAGATTATCCTCCTTCTAAATCTTCACACACACTACATATTCTTGAGGATTTGATTATAGAAAAATTGTACTATCAAAAGACAATCCGTGTTATTCAGAACACACTTGTCAACAAATTATTTGTATTAAGTTGAAGTCCTCTTCGGCTGTTGAGGCAGAAAAATTCCTGTTCGGCTGCTTGGGTGTGGTATACCTATCCCTCCGGGTTAAGTGAGGGGTTAAGCCTAAATCCAGAGGATATTCTGCGACTAGACGTAGAACGGAAAGTTCGAACCAGTATAAAAATTCCTGGTGTGCTTACTTTAATTCTTACTTTACTGCTATTGTCAGTTTCCGCATTTATATATTATATTACACGATCCTTAGTACTGCACGTACACTTTCAATGAGTTGTGACGATAGAGAGCAAAATGCGGATGGACATATGCCTCCACTACACCACAAAAGGCTTTTAACAGCGTTTGATAAACGCTGTAGTACGATACAACAGCGTTAGTTCAAACGCTGTATAACAACATGCTGTCGTATATACAGAACTTACAACAGCTTTTTGTTAAACGCTGTTGAAACATCACTTTGACAGCGTTTCGTACAAGCTGTCAATAATGTTTTTACAGCATTTTCAAACATGCTATCTTATGTTTCTACAGCGTTAATAATTTAGTTGTCGAAGATGTTTTAATTCTACTTTAACTGTTTACAACAGCTTTTTATAAATGCTGTTATTGAATCATCAACTTTTTCGACAGCATGTACTAAACGCTGTTATTGACTATTTAAAGATAATTATAGCACAGATTGAACGCTGTTGTTTCTTCATTGACAGCATTAATCAAACGCTGTCTTCTATTTATATAAGAGCTTTAATATTCCACTCTATTTTTGAATATTCCAGAACTATATTTTGAGTATATTGAAGCAACTAGCATATATAACATGTTCTAATAACTATTAATTAGTTACATAAACTAGTTAAGACAATATTAATAAACAAAAGACATCCATAAACCAAGTTTCAATAATATCCATAAACAAAAATAACAAAGTAAACCAAGTTGCCACAAATTCTGTTAAACAAAGACACGTTATATGTTAAACAAAAATATAATATCAATAGAGTAGCTCCACTCATCTGCAATGTGATATTACTCAACGTAAACAACGCTAATCCAGCTTACATGATATATACGTTCAGTATATTACAATTACAAATACAAACCTTAAGTAGAAAAATGGCTGCAGTGTAAAATAGAAATGATGCTGCTGCATAGCCAGCAAACAGAGCAATCTGCAAGAAAGAAAAGTAACATACAGTTACCTGATATAGTCAAAACAGAAGTTTAAATAAAAGGATAAGTAGAACTACTTACAATTCTTGCAGACCACTGAACTGATACAAGTTCCTCCTGAAACACAAGGGCACATCATGAAATCCAACCTATAGAGCAACCACATGCTTCAGTTCAGAGAACTCAGTTAAACAATATAGAGTATATGCTACCCGCACAAATGCTTCAGCCAACAGTCTTGAGTTCTGTTATGCTAGGTTTTACAAGGATCAGGGACTGCCTGAAATGCTCAAGAAGCATGGCTAGTATGATATAAAGGGATAGAATGGTCTAAATATTAACTGAAAATTAAATTGAAAAAAAATCATGCTGTTAAAAATCATCTCTATAACATCTTTTTATTTCTCTGAATCCTTGAACAGAATCACCATGCTGGCACGAAATTTTCAACCAAGTTTCTAGTCAGAAATTCGGAAAATAAAATGGACAGAGACAATCAAATCCAGTTTCATTATTTTTCTGTAAGTAACATAAGGCCAAATTTGATGATTTTATGCAAGATTTGTTCTCGCATCCAGCATCATTTTCAATATCTTCCTTGTTAAACTATTTGCAATCAACGTTCATGCATACACCCCTTATGTTTACTAACTGTATATAACTTCACAGAAATCAACTGCCATGCCACGATTAAGCTTCTACTTCGATATTTATTTATGAGTTGGAAGAAAGTGATATCAAATAGACTGGCCTAGACCTAAGATTTAAGACCTCTATCTTTAGGTGGTAGCATGGCAGATTTATTTTTGTCAGCAGTCACAATGCTACCACCGTCTATGTAAAACAAATATTTTTTTAGGACAATGCAATCTTTAAATAACGTTTACCATGCAAATTGATTAAGAAATTGGTACCTGATACACAGCTGATTTTCCCTTCAAGTCCACAGCAACCGGTGTTTGCTGACTACTGCTAACAGACGCACTCTCGAAACTTGCACTGTATTCGGTCACTGGAGAAGTCTGCATATAATATATTTTTTCCAGTGGTAGTTATATGTTTTCATGAGACAAAAAATGCTAAGAACACATAACAAATTGGCAATGATACACAATTACCTGTGAAAGCGTGGTATGCGGACCATCGGTTTTCTTGGTTATTCCTCTTGCAGTATGGATCATGTCAGTGTTATTAACGTCATAGTCGGTTGGACGGAACTCGAAAACCGCACAGCCTACTAATTTCTGGAAATATTTTCAACCTTCATTGATCCACTCTCCTGTTGAATAAGTTTGTTATTTTTTTTCGCAAAACCTTAACAGAGATGGTAATCACGTAGAATTAAATTAAGTCGTTGCAAGCTATATGCAACGAAGGTGCTAATTAAGAAAGTGGAAGACAGTGGTTTGGAGCAAACCATTTTTGCAATAGCAAGCATATCATCAACGTTCTGGCCTATAAGCTTTCTGCTTCCTTGTCAAAAGTGGTAATGGTAGTAAACATAGTTTTGTCCAAAATCTCGATGTTCAAACGATAATTGACGTAGATAAGGAACGATCAAAACAGATTACAAGTATTAACTTTAAATTTTATCATTTCTTACCGGTTCATCGGGCTATCTACCATCGTATGACATTTAGTACAAATGTAATTTGCACATACAAGATGGACCGACCCCTCGCAAATAACACAAGGCAAATAACTCCATGCCGTTGCAGTTTCAGCTTTGTAATTGTTGCAGGCACCACATATTCTTTTCCCCTGGGCAGTTTTATGTTCGTAAAAGTTAAATCTAAAAAAAATAAAAAAGATGATATAGTAAATATTGCAGTCAAAAGTACGAGTGGGTTAAGTTCAATGTCAATTAACAGACATTAGCAACTACATTTACTAAAAGGAGGTAAAGTTTAGAAACACAAATAGATTCGTTATAGTAAAGGGCATGAATCAAAGTTGACTGACTTTTTCACATGAATATGTATGAAAACACTGTAAATTTAACAGCCTACCCTACATTTTTTATTCCTCAATTCTTCCATAAGATGTGCAATGCTTGCTTCGACTACTGTTATATCGGCAGCTCCTTGGCTATTTGGATTGTCGCTCAATAGTGTAATCCTCATTGAAGCGACATCTGCAGTACAAGACAATGGAAGTAGATAAACGTTTGTTATTATATTTTTGTTACAGAAACTAGGTATCGGTTGCATACTGGTAACCAGATAACAAATCTTTGAATGAATTTCTCAATTTGAGGGAATCTTAATGTTCAGGTACACCTTTGTCGCTTTTGTAGAATCGAAAGTGAATGATCTTGAAAAAGTAAATAATGCTGAGTATTTTTGTAAAAAGCATAATGTGGAGCTATGTTTTGTCTTGCTATTTTTAATGCTCCCGTAATAACAAAATCATAACAGCTGAATTTGGACTAATTTTTGAAATATTTCTAGATAATGAGATTGTGTGTCTTAATGATCAATTGAAGGATTATTTACACTAATGCAGTTTGCATCCACTTCAAACATGTCATAAATCAGGTTGCATGAACTGAACATGATTCATCATTCATTGTATCATGATTTGTTCTTAACAATACAATAAAATAGTTCATAAAATAAGATTTTCTTATTCTTAGACTTATTCCTAAAATTCAAGCTAAGTAATTTTATGAATTACAACATCAGTGACATTTTAAGGGAGAAGCTAGACGTTATGATATCTGATTTTTTTTTCCTCAATAGCAAAAACATCTCTTAATACTTAATCACTAGATCACTTTCATGTAATAAACAAGAGAGCAAGTAACACAAATCTATGACATAAAAATATAACATAGAATTTCACATAAATGATCATTACTTCATGGAGTATCAAATATTATTTCATTGGTCATAAAACAATAAACTTTGTTTTTGTAAATGAGAAACAGTTCATTCACTGCTTACCTTTGTCATTTCACTTACACAACATTCGGTTCAGCCCATTTGATGATTTGGTGCCTGCAGCTTGCTTCAGACACTATGCGACATCACATAGTGATCCTAACCCACTCGTGTTTGCTTGGGGATGCATTAATTCAACATCATGCTTCAATTTAGCCTATGCCAGCCATATGATCGTGTGCATCGTTGGTCTTCAACATGTTCAATATGACTCCGACTTGTAGTAGTTTTCGACATTTCAGCAATGTCCCTCCATCTTGAAACATGTTCAATATTGCATTTTACAGCACCAACACCATGAATTAGACGATAGTCCCATTCACACTGCAGTTCTACCAAGAAGTTTGCACATTTTACAAGCCAAAGAACTAGGAGGTGTTCCACTTTGGGTAGCACTGATGCACATTAGCTGTTTTGATGCATATTTACTCAAGATTGCTTGAGCTACTCTAATCCTTTCTGAAGCAATATTAGCCATGTTGAATTAGTACTTTTATGCATTATGATCTGACATACTACACCAATACATCATACTTTGGCATTACTACATCGGTGCAACATAGCTTCAACACTGCTATACCAGATTGGAGGATGCATACTGTAGCTTCGGCAATACTGTGTGGACTATACCCACCTGCACAAACAAAGTACAAAACTGCAATAAAATTGATCTGACTAAAGTTGCATTCTAGGTTGAACTCCCTTTAATACAACAAAATAAAGTAACACAAGCTCATATCATTGCTTTTGGATGGGTTTTCAGGTACAAGGAAATTGGTCTAAACTTGAATGAACATAATTTCCTACTAGCTAAATTACCAGTTGCAATATGTAGTTGACACCTAATCGTTCTTAAGCAATATGTCTTAGCTGTAGATGCCATGAGAAATTGACCTGGAAAACCATGGTTCACATGTTACAAGTAATATGTTATATGGTACCAACACATATATAATCAGTAAATAGATAGGAAAATACTTAGGTAATTTCATTAGTTTATTCAGAGAAACATTCATGTGTGTTTGATATAGTGCATATACTTTTGCATGGAAAATTTAATATACTTTGATCTATTCAAAGAGGTTAATATTTAAAGTCATCCACCCCTCCTTTGAAATATTTGTTACAAATAAATTTGTATGAAACTTCTCAATCAACAAATAATCAGGATGTACGTATTTTGCAATACCTCTTTTATTTCCCATGCCATAAAGATTAATAAACAAGTCATAAAAAACACAACTTACAACCCTATAAAGACATATAATCAAATAAGCAACAACCTTGAACATCATCCTGATAACCCTTCGACACATAACTTATATATATATATATATATATATATATATATATATGGATTTATCTGCCATATATAAGTTTTAAAAATCTCTTATATATATAAATGAATGGATTTTATATATAAGCTGTTATAAATTGCTAAGTCGATGAATTATATATATATATATATATATATATACATATATATATATATATATATATATATACATATATATATATATATATAAAATTAGGAGACAAAAGGCAATAAAAAGATTCAAAAGACAGGAAGTTCTGAAAATGTTTTGCAAAGGAAATTGCATTGCAATGGATGGTTACATGAAGAAAGGTGATAAATAATTCTTGGGATAATAGTAGATTATAAATGAATTTTTTTATTATTGTTTTTAAATTTTCTTAAATATCAAATAAAACATGTTTACTGTAAAATTTGATATCATCGTGTTCCTTCTCTTAAAATCTAATAACTGATATCTAAATGTTTGACTCTCCAGAAAATAGGCAATATCTTTGCATTATGGAAACCTTTGGGGGCCTTATGATCATACAGGGCTACCTTATTCATAAATTAATGATAATCTATTAGGCAAAGCACTCTTTTCAACATCTTTAACCAATTGAGAACAATTCAATTATTCTTTAGCAATGATAAGTCATAGGTTGATTATGACAGTGAAGGCTTCCTGCATTAGAGCAAGGATGATTTCACCACCGATTTGAAACTAGTGTTTTAAGTGTTTGATTGATGTAGACTACAAAATGTAGTAGGTTTCCAATAAAATTATATGGCCTATGAATATAAAACAATTTAGTTCAAATAATTAAAATTAACTAATGTCAAATATATAAAATCTCATCAAAACCAATCTAAATTCTAAGTGGCAATCTACTTAACCATCTTAATGATAAGAAAATCTCTGAAACTGCAAGACTGACAAAAATCAATTCTATTTCTCAAGAAAAATCATTAGTTATTTTGTTCTTTCTATTGTGAAACAATTAAGAATTTTTTGGATCACATGTTGTTCAAAGTTTTTTTAATATTATTTCTCATTCAATAGTAATGGAAAAATGGGCTGCACAATAACCATAACCATTGTGTAATATTATAATTGCAACATAGTGAAATTTGCCAAATGTTAGTTTGCACAATCCTAGACATGCCTCCATATGCTTTCATAAATATAAATCAGTTTCTTCACACTTACAATTGAATTTATGTAGATTTCAAAACTTAATAACCCATAATAAATCTACATGCTACTTAAAAAGCATGATTTTTTTTAAACAACCAATTTTTATAGAAGTGAGTATTATGGATTTTAACAATACCAGAAGAGGAAATTAATTCAAACCAATTAATTTTATTTCGTATTGATCCATATATTCAACGTAAAACTATAAATGATTAACTTAAACTCCTACGAATCCAAACCAATTAACTTAATTTAGTATATTGATGGTCCTCAATAAAAACAGTGATTCAAATCTATTTATGAAAATTATATTTACATAATTAATATATTATTCATCCAGGAACACCAACATTCAGTACAAAATCAACCAAAAATGACATAGCTCAACATAAACAAATCACATTTTTATCTTTGATTGACAATAAGAAGAAATTAATAACCTGATTTTCTTGAAAAAAAAACCGACCAAGAGATAAGTGAAATGAAGCTTTGTTGTCTTTTCGAGGCTGATGGAAGAGAATAGTTGGAAATTCCACCCTAGCAAACAATGAAGAAGACGTGGAAGATAGGAATTAGAGGAGAAGAGGAACGAGAAAGAAAACTCAGGATTAGGTCGAAATAAGAAGTATTCTGTGTATAATGAAATAAGTGAGAATGTGGCCGCGAAACTAAAAAGGATGAAAATAGAAGAGGGAAAAGAACCGCACGTAAGCAAATACATAAAATATACCGAATACAGCGTTTGATTGTTTTATTTTACCGAATAAAATGACAATCCACTGCATCTAACGTAAAAACGCTGTTCACAATTGCAGCCAAATGCAAATTTTGTTGTAGTGACTTCCTTTCTGCCTCTACACTGCCTCGCCACCCAAACAACCATTCAACATATCTACATATCATTAACCTCCTCCATACAACATACACGGTCCATCTTCTCACTACCATCCTCCCTGCAAATACATACTCCTAACTTCATCACCAAACTTCCATAATGCTGCACATCACCACCATCTTCCATGTACCACTGTTGCCTCCCTCCATCTGCAATTCAATCTACTACTGCTCATAACCAATTTACCTCTACTTACAATCCGCAATACAAATGAGCACTTCATCCAATTGCATTTTCATACAAACTAGCACTATCAGCTGTTACTGCCACAACCAAACCCCTTCACTATAGTACCATCATCTCACAATACTTCCATAGCAGCTTCTACAGCAAGCCGCCTCACCCAAAAAATGATGCAAATAATTCAAAACATGGTGCTTCTACTAATCAGTGAAATACAAAAATAAAATTTTTGCTACTATTCAGAACTTATAACAAGCATTTTATAGGCAATACTTATGCAGCTCCAACTACCGCATAATTTGACTAAAAACTTTCCTAAACATAAACCATACTTTGAACGAATCATTTAACTAAATTCAATCCCAAAATAACCGCAGTAAGCTTAGACTTTCTACCATATGAAAAGAAAAAACATTAGGGTGGAAAAGGATCACCTCGTTTCTAATAATTAATTCTACGAAAACTCAATTTTCATTAAAAAGGAAATCACAAAAGAAAATATGAATATTGTTTAGTTAAGTCGACTTTAAACCAGTATACAAAATATGAATTAAGCTAACCTCTTTAACCGAGCAGTTTCAGGAACTTGAGAGTCCTTACATGGGAAGAAAAGTTCTTCGAGAACTCGCAGCCAAGGGCACCTGCTCCAACCAAGAAATCATTGGTAAGCTCCAGCCTTCTTTGAAGCTTGGCATCAAATAAAGAAATCTTAGTATCATAGAGCAAATTAAGTGGCATCACATTGTCAGGCTTTAGAGGT
Source organism: Allium cepa (assembly GCA_030765085.1). NCBI lineage: Eukaryota > Viridiplantae > Streptophyta > Magnoliopsida > Asparagales > Amaryllidaceae > Allium > Allium cepa. The sequence goes on from CM060932.1 coordinate 176,729,206, forward strand.
TCCATGGGAAGAGACTCAATTGAATTGAAGTTGAAATACTGCAACCATACAACATAACAGATGTATAAAAAATCTATACATAATAAATAGGATCGCACACAGTCATTAAACCTAAAAATTGGAGAACCCATTAAACCTTGAAAAAAGAATTAGGGAGATTCATTGACAAGGGGGTACCCGAGGCATTAAAGGCAAATCAGGGCAGTGACGATTGACAAAAAATCGAAGAACAAGCAAAATCCGAGGGAAATGAATACGAGGGAAAATGAATTAAAGGAGAGAAGAGGGAGGATTGACGAGCGAAAATGAATTTTTGGGGGGAATTATAACGAGAGCAGCGCCAAATATTTTGACAGTGGAAACTACAACCTAATTTCATTCTCAGCGTTTTTGCGCAAATATTTTCATTTTAAAATAGCTTTTACTGCATTTAGGTTTTGAACGCTGATAATGAATGCGGTCAAAAGTAAAATTTGCTGTAGTGCTCACTAATGGAGAGAATATCTCATCATACTCCAATCTCTTTCTTTATTAAAATCCTTTAGCAACTAGTCTAGCCTTGTATCTCCTATCATCCTTCACTTTGAACACCCATTTCCAACCTATGCCTTGGTTTCCTTGAGGAGGTGGTACCAAATCCTTAGTCTCGTTCTTCATTAATGACTCTAACTCCTCTTACATAGTGCATATCCACTTCGAACTGTCACATGACTTCAAAGCTTCATCAAGGTTAATGGGCTCCTCAAGAACCACATGTAGGGCATAGTCAAACTGATCACTAAAGTTAAGGTTCACAAACTGCCAATCACCATACCGTTCGAGCGACCTAATAGTCCTACTACTGACCCAGGTAGGTACGGCTTCATCTAAACTCCTTTCAACTCCACCTTAAACTGAACATCCTCTAAATTCACACACATTACCAGCACTACTAGAAGGTACCTATGGACTATCCTGTGATGTTTCATCAACCGCATTTTCCTCGATAGCATCAACAACAGCTCTACTACTTGGCTGAAACATGGGAACTTCTTCCATCTTCTTGGGCATATCAGTATCTTCTGATATGGTAGGTAGCTTCTCCTTTGGATTGAACATAGCAGACTCATCAAAGGTAATATGTCTGGAATGTACAATCTTCCGATCAACAGCGTTCCAAATTCGATACCCTTTGATACCATCGGTGTATCCATTAGTATCCCTTGTATGCTCTAGCCTTCAACTTGTCATCTTCTGTATGATGAACGTACACATGACAACCAATAATTCGAAAGTAACAAAGATATACTACTTTACCTCTCCACTTTTCCTCTGGAATTTTCCAATCTATGGCTGAGCATGGAATTCGATTTATGATATGCACCGCAGTTGATCATGCCTCAACCCAAAAGCCTCTAGACAATCCCGCCGTCAATCTCAAGAAATGAGTCTTCTCCAGTAGAGTCATGTTCATCTTTTCTGTAACCCCATTGGATTGTGGATCGTCGGGTATAGTGAAATGTTTCCGAATGACATGCTGTCTACAAAAGTAGAGGAACTCCCTAGAGACAAATTCACCGCCATTATCAGATCTCAGCACCTTCAACTTAGAACCAGATTAATTCTCAACAAGCGCTTTTCAATCTTTGAACTTCTTAAAACTCTCTGATTTGGCCTCATCACATACACCCATACTTTTCGAGAAAAGTCATCAATGAAAGAGGTAAAATACTTTTCTCCTCTAAGAGAAGGAGTAGTAACCGGCCTCCAAGCATCTGTATGTACGTACTCAAGTACTCGTCTCGATCTATGGAGTCCAACCCCAAAAGATACTTTAGTTTGCTTGTGTAACACACACTCTTTGAAAAAGTCCATCTTGTTGAAGCTTTCTCCTTTGATTATCTTCCGTCCTCGAAGCAACTCTAAGCCCTTCTCTAAAATATGACCCAACTTGAGATGCGAAGCTTTGTGGTATCCAAAGCATGAGAACTGTCCACTCCAACACACGACTCTCCTAGAACTATGGTTCCTTTCAACAAATATAGATTTTGTAACACATCTTCGTTCACCTTTCAAAACCTTCAGACTATCCTTCTCGATAGTTACCTTGCATCCCAAGGATGCCAATTGCCTTAAAGAAGTTAAGGACTTCCGAAGACCTAGAAGGCTAGAACATACCAAACACCTATCAAAATGCGTATCACTACATCAAACATTCTGATCCTCACTGTACTTTCGCCCATTGCTCTACAGCTAGCATCATTTCTCATAAGAATAGAGCTTCCTTTTCATCCAACGAAAGAACTAAAGTAATCCTTATTAGGGGTCATATGGAAAGATTCCCTCGAGTTCAGCACCCAATGGTTTGAGACATTCGATGTTGCTGCAGTCAACACAAGGTCAGATACAGACTTGTACATCGCACATGATGAAGATTTGTCTTCTTCCTTCTTCATCAAATCTGAACAATCTTTTTTTCAATGATCAGGTTTCTTGTAGATAAAGCACTTTCCGTCCTTAGCCTTTCCTCCCCTTCCATTACCGGGCTTCCTAAACTTGGAATGCCCTCTCGAGTGCCAATTCTTCTTATCTTCTCCATCTCTTTCAACAAACAGGCCATGACTACTACTTCCACATCTACTTCCTTCGCTTATCTTCTTCATCTGATCTCTCATACCCTTAGATAGAAGGACTAACTTCATATCTTCCACTATCAATGTGTTTCTAACGAAGATAAGGCTGTTAGCGAAACCTGTGTAACGCTTTAAAAGAGAACACAAAAGAATTATTGTCATTTGCTCCTCATCCATCTTCAAGTAATTAGTCTTCATCTTCATCACAAGTTCATCAAAGAAATTAAGATGTTCCTTCAACGAAGTACCCTCTCTCATCTGCATGGTAAAAAATGTCTTCAGTAATATCAGAAGTTTAATCAGAGATTTTTTCAAGTAGAGATTTTTTATCTTGGTCCAAATGCCCCTAACAACGGTCTCACCACTAATCTCCGAGATAACATTATCTCCCATAGCTAGTTGTAAAGTAGTAAACAGCTATTTCTCCATCTTCTTCCTTTCCACGACCGAGATGTCAGCCGTCAATTCCTCAGGGGCAAACATTACGGGATGGACTTCATTCCTCATTAGATCAGCCTTCATCCCCCATTTCCACTTCTCGAAGTCTTTATCCCTATTCCATTTCTCAATTACTAACTGTGATCCTAACGCGATGTACATCCCTCTAGTATAGGGTCTAGTAACAAATAGAGTCATTTCATCTCTTGCCATAGCGTCTAACACTCCTCAATCAATCTGGCTTTGATACCAGACTGTTGGGTAAAATCCCTTCAAATGATCAGTCTAAGGGAATAAAAACCCAACACAACAGTAAACAACTTGATCGTGATTGTAATGAGACGAAACAAACATACATAAACACTAGAACAATGAGTCACAGATCAATGCAGTGTAGAAAAATAAATAACACTAGTATTTATAGTGGTTCCACTACCGCAAAACAGTGTACGTCCACTTGGGGAAGAGAGATTTTATTAATCACTGAAAGATTGGAGTTACAAGATTGATTCACTTTTGGAAGCTATACATAAGAAGAATTAACAATACATACAAAATTCTAAAGAGTTTCAGCTCTCTAGGATAGTTTCCATTATTGTCCGGAAGCTCCAATATTTATATAGTGAAGAAATGAGAAGGGGCAGCTTCTATATAACATCTTTGGGACTTGGTTCGGCATCCATTTGGTTTGGCACATCAATTTGGCTCGATCAACTGGTTCGGCATTTGCATCTGGTTCGACAAACACAGCAGATCATTTGGTTCGGCATTACCTAAAACTAATTTGGTTCGGCATAATGCCCGAATGAAATAATTTGGTCGGCATGCCACCGAATGAAATATTTCGTTTGGCATTATTTTCCACCGCTCCAAGACTTTGTCTTTGGATCTCCTTTACCAAACGAAGCCCTAGCTTCACTTCACCGAATGAAATTATCTCGAAGCCCAAGAATCGAATGAAACTACTCCTCCACCGAGCGAGATTACTCGTTCGACCTTCATAGCCTCAACATCAAGCCATAGTTTGGCTCGGTCCTCCTCAATGCCGCTCCAACTAGTATTTCCAACCCCATGACCTCCTCCTCCTCCTCTTCCTTCGAGTTGGAATTTCAGATATCAAATTCAATAGAAAAAAGCTCCAAGAGTGTGGTTTGAGAAGCTCAAAACAACTCAAATCAAATTGGGCTATAACTCTATAAAATCTGATAACTCCCTATTTCCAAAATTTTATAAAGGCATAGTGACTTAAGTGCTAATATGTGTTGATGATTTTATTATTACAGAAAACAACAACATGGAATCAACAATCTTATAAAGCTGTTAAACAAAGAATTCTCTATCAAGGATCCTGGCAGTTTAAACTATTTTTTGGAAATTTAAGTCAAGAGACTATCAAACAATTATGTCAAATCAAAGAAAATATATAGAAGAAATTATGAGAAAAGCTAAAATGGAGCAAGCAAATTCAATCTCTACACTCATGGTCAGTAATGTACATTTATCCAAGTATAAGGGAGAAGCAATACATAATCAAAGTCAATACAGAAGTATAGTTGGTGCTTTACAATATTCCACCATTACCAGACTAGAAATTACATTTAGTGTCAACAAGGCAAGTCAGTGTATGTAAAACTCAACTGAAGAACACTGGAAAGTAGTAAGATAATTCTATGATATCTCAAAGGCACTATGCATTTAGGTCTAATAATGGAAACATGTAATTCTATAAACATTACTGGGTATGCAGATGCTGATTGGGCTAGTGATCCAGATGATAGAAGATCATCCACAACAGGTTACTTTATATTTCTAGACAAAAACCCGGTGCTAAAAAAACAACCCGCCATCTCCAGATCTAGCACTGAGGGTAAATACAGGAGCGTAGCAAATACCACTACAGAAGTAATATGGATAGAGTCGCTACTCACTAAAATACAAATCAAACCAGAAAACAAGTCTACTATATGGTGCGATAACTTAAGTACAGTGCAACTTACTGCAAATCCAGTTTTACATTCAAGGACAAAACATATGAAATTAGATCTTTATTTTGTATGTGAACAAGTTACAGCAGGAAAATCAAATGTAAATCACGTACCTTCGACTTACCAGATCGCTGATATTCTGACTAAATCCTTGTCGAAATCAAACTTTGTTCGATTTTGAGAAAAGCTAAGAGTCATTGAGGACAGCAGCTCAAAGCCTGATGAGATCTGGCAAGCAAGCTCATCAATTTCAAGATTGAACCTCAATCAGCCTTGAGAGAAAACCAACAAGCAAAGGGGACACCCATCGAGGATAGTAGCTCAAAGCCTGATGAGATCTGGCACATTTTGCAAGCAAGCTCATTAATTTCAAAGATTGAATCTCACTCAGCCTTGAGAGAAAAACCGACAAGTGGACATCTGCTCGAAGTGAGGAGATCTGATTCGAGTCGAATCAGATCTCGTCCTAAGCAGACCATGGTTGCAGTGGTGAAATCTAGTGACGATGAAGTGGAATTAGCTATCACATCTTGAAGACTATCGTTTTCTGTCTTCAAACTTGGCCGCGATAAAGATTTCGGCAATTTGATATTTTCTCTAACCCTAACCATAGCCAAGTTTGAGGGGGCGTGAGGAAGTATTCACAGTAACGCAAGCAGATATATCATATAACAGAACGGGTCTCAACCGCTCATCAGTTCAAGATCATATCTCAGCCATTCAATATTATAAAAGAGTGCTAACAGGTCTCGGCCCAAATAACCATTATGTTTTATAAATATTGATTATATTCAGAAGAGTTATATATGTAAAAAATAAAGATTCATCAACTCTGTAATTTCTGAGATTATCTTTGCTATTCGAAAATACAAAAATCATTTTATTCTTTCAAGACTTTTATAAGAGTCTTTTGACACTGCCAATTGGTTTTTATCACAGCAAGTGGTTGTGTAATATGGTAAAAAAAAAAAAAAAAAGTATCCAATTTCCTCAGCTGAGACGTTGTGTAAAGGAAAGTATAAATAATAAGAGTCTATATAGCTGGGGTATGTAATGGAGCTCAATCGTTCCTTATCTAAAAGAACAAATTCAATCAGTGTTAGTTAATTAAGTAGACATATATGTGTTGTAGGAATGATCTATTAATTTCTGAATATTTTATTTGTTTGGGTCTAAAGTACTATCTGATAACATTTGGCATATATGTCGTCATATAAATTTATGATTCTAGAAATAAGATTTTTATTTTTTTATTTTTTTTATTTTTAAACGGAGTATACTTGCATGCAATTATTTTTATGAAAATTCTGTTCATGTTGCAGAATCGGCTCAATCTTCCAAACATTTAGCTTCTTTCGACCAATACTGGTATGTATGTAAGTTCGCGTAATCGGAGCAAAAAATAGAAAGGTTAAAAAGTAAAAAAATAATAAAAAATAATAGCAATAATAATAGCAACATTAGTTGGTTGGTAGTTTAGAGTATAAGACTAAAAGTCACGAGTTCAATCCCGAGATCAATAATAATAACAACAATGACGACGACAACAACAGTACTTTGTTGGGCAGCACTGCTTGACTACTGGATATCACAAACTTAAAATTCTGTTTGGTGATTTTCAGGGCTGTCTGTCTTTGTCTTTGGATGGTATAATTAATAAATAACAGTCTATTTTTCATTACATATTTCAGTAGATCTTGTGCACATGCTCAACATATATAATATAGTTTGATTCAGGTAATCTGCTGCTCTTTTGAAATGTTGGCTGTCACCAGTAGCATTCGCAATAGTTGGTTCAAGAGGTATCTTCTTATATTTACACAAATCATTTGTATTTCTGACTGATTTTCCAATATTCCTTTTTCCATTTTATTAGGTATACAAATTATGATATACTAATGCTACTTATGTTGGATGTGTTTAGTACTAATAAGCTGCCTGATATATGCATCATATATATCATGTCTCTGCAATTATTACAATAATACCCATTTCATTTCCGCATACGCATACACAAGCATGTATGCATGTATGCATTCATGCATGTATGTGTATGGTAGACAGGGCAACATGCATGCTGCCATGTCTCACAAATTTACTTATTCAAGAATTACATGTATTACTTGTCATTATACATAAGCCTATGTACGCCGATTTTATTTTTATTTTAACCCTAAAGATGTAGCTGAGATTTATTCTTATATTTTTTAACATTTGAAAATCGACTTGAATGTACATAAGGAATGAACCTGTATTGTTTAAGGTTTATGAGCAAACATTTATAAGCATGTTAACGGATACTTTCGGATGCGGATCGTATCATATCCGAATCTGTATCCGAAATCATTTTCGGATACCCACATCCGTGGGCACGGACGGATATTGAATAATTATCATATTCACCATTAAATCAAGAAACATAAATAGAAAATTTTGATTAAACATAATTTTTTTTCAATCCCATTGATTATAAAAGTTTATCAACCAATATGATCATAATAAACAATTTTGCGCAGTTAATATATAACAAATGCATATAATATAAACTATTAACTTAATAAATAAATAAATACATATCTTTCATTGCGTTTAAATATACATAAAATAAACTATAATTTTGATGAAATCCGAATGGATAAGTCTCGAATGCGGATGCGTTTGTATTCGCATCCGCATTCGTTTTTTCGGATATCGAAAATTTGCTATACAGGCGGACGGATTTTGGATTTTTAGGATATTTATTGACAACCTTAAATATTAATTTTTGAGCATTCAAAACAATCCTATTTTTTACTCAATTATTTTAACCAAATGGATTAGAACAACTTGGTAATGGTAGGATGCATTTGGTACAAGTACTTTTATGTGGTTGGTAAGCATCAAATTTTAAATCATATATGCGGGAAACTTTCCCTAACCAAATTCCTTTTTCTGAGACTAACAAAATTATTTTATACCTAAAAGCTTTCTCCTTTTTTCCTTTCTTTTCTTTTTGCCGATGGATTTCTAACAGCATGCTTGGTTCCTCTTTATGTTTGTTCAAAGTTTTATTATTGTTATTATTATTATTTATTATCCTATCCTTCACCATTTTAACCGTGTGGAATATATATGTTATCACACAATTTGCTTCTCTTTTTTGTCGTATAGATATATCAAACTAATATCTCTTCAGTTCTTCTCTTAGATACGTCATCGTTTCTATTATATTTCTTTGATTGACAATGTTTCAATCTTCCTTTTCATGAGTGGTTTTTCCAACTTACAGAAGATAGATAACTTGTAAAAAAAATTTCCTTTGTACCAAGTTCATGTGGGTAAGCTACACATTGACTCTAAAGTACGGTTATTGTAGATGTAAAGTGTAAATCTTTAGCTGTAATTTTTTTTTTTTAATCTTCCTTTTAATGTAGTTTTCTTGAATTTCATTCGTATTAGCATGAAAGCAATGAATAGTTTTTTTCTTTAGGTTTTGCTGTTCGACCACCCCGACATACATCAATAATTTCGATAGTCTTGGTTATGTTTTCACAGATCTCAAATATAATATCCTAATAAATAACATATGTTGTACGTGACAAAGACGTTGACTGACTATGGTGGCTGTCGAAATTGATAGTGGATCTGATTTCATTAGGTAAACTTGTACACGTCTCGTTGACTCACCAGATTGCAATTTTCAAGTGGACCAAGTGACTTAAATTCAAACATTATACACTCCCCTTCCTAATTTTCCTAATGTTGTAAAGAGAAAGTCAACCACTCTTATGGAGAGATGCCTCGCATGTGCAATCCAAATTCGCATGTGCGTTGTGCTTCATACTAGCCTCACAGATAATATTTGTTGTTGAGCAGAAAGACATTTAAATAACATGTTATACTAATTTTTTTTATGAATGTGAACTCGATCTTAGTGTGGTCATACTCGAACTCTTCCTTGGTTGGCTCAGCTTTTTTGAGTAGTTACATTCTTATTGGCCTCAGTGATGTTTTCATGTTATGGTTATGTGTTATGCGTGATGAGATTTTGTATCTCTATTTAGATATAAAAATGGTAGAGGATCATTTAATTTAATTTTTGTTTTTCTTGCTTCAAAAAAACTACTGACAATTAGTAAAATACTCTTTAGAATTTTTAACTGGTTTAGTTCAAGCATATCTTAGCTTTTAGAGCCATCTTGGAACTAGAAGCATAACAAAATGAGGAGAGTGGAAAAGTTGAAATATTGTGCTGGCATGTCAAAATCAAATAAAATTAAAGCAGAGGAATGTGTCATTTTCCTATTTTGACTCTTTTGGAATTTAGTAGAGCCTCAAGCCCTGGTGCATAATTGCACGCGCACGCCTCTGGGTCCACGTTGACCTAACATATTTAGATCATAAGCATTATGTCATTTGAATTTTCTTTTATTTGGTAATAGCATCATCAAATATTAGTTGTAAATTAGATCAGTTTAATAGATTGATATTAAAATGCAAATAAAAGTTTTTGATTTGAACGTGTTATTGATTCTACTTTATAGTTATGTGCCCTCCAGATCATTTATGTAGATATGAAAAGTCTGCATTGGTAATTCATGCATTGCAGTTAGTACGCAGCAATTTTTTTTTTTTTTTGGGTCTGACGTTCAAATATACTTATGTTGGAATTGTTCATGCATTGCAAACTATACTTATGACTTTTAAGGATCTTTATTAAAGACAATTTTAGACAACAATTCAATTCTTCAAGTACAAATGTGTTATCGAAATATTGAATTAAGGATTCCACGAAACCTTAAAACATCAAAATTGAATTTGAAGTTTGTACGACATTTATTCGACCAAGAACACTTGTTTTATACAAGAGATAGATGATGCAATGTGAAGTTTCAAAAAATAAATAGTAGAATAAGAAAAAAATTATGCATGGAGGAAATTTGTCCAATTTAAATATACGGCGAAGGCACGTGTTTGATTTTCAACTTTCGCTCCTACTCAATGTAATCTTTCTAACTTCTTGCCTTGCGAATGAACTGAAAAAAAACTTCCAAGTGTTCTAAAGATCAAATCTTCGCTTGAAAATCTTATATTTAAACAAATATAAGATCATTTATTTCACACCGCTGGATACTTAGATATAACATGTCACTGAGAACCAAAATCGAATTACTTAAACACTAGGAAAATGATGCTTGTCAACTACAGTCTTTCTTCTTCTTTCTTCGAAAAATAAACATAAACAACTAACCCATTTATATTTGAAAATATCCAACAACTAATTTCCTTATAGAAACAAGTCGTCAACCATTATTTGGATTTCTGTACTCCAAAGATAAACTGTAATATCAGCATGTTTAAGTCAATTATCATATATGCTCAGTAACAATGCACTGCTAGACTAATTACTGTGGAATTATGTTATAATTAAGCTCAAAAAAGTATAAATAGAATGAATGGTGGCTAGCGATCAGTATCCTTGCAATTGTGACAAGTATCATAACTAACTAGCTATATATTTTTGTTCTGTACTCTCACCTAATCTTCAACAAGACCCTAAATATATGGATATTAATTAGTATCAATCACTTTATGCGTTAGCAAATATTTTAATCTTAAAAATATTCTGCACATATAGAAAAAAATTCCATATGACAATCATTTTCATTCTTTATATTAATATAAGTTACATAAAACAATAAACAAGAGGGGAAAATAATGCAGTTTTTGGACTCATGCTCATCTCTAAAGCACTTTATATAGCCTCATCATACCAAAAGACATTTTTCTATAAGCATCAAATAAACTCTTAAATTTCTATATATATTTATGTCTTCAAAAGATCAATATAAATATTTGTGAAGAAGCAGTTATGGGTGATCATGAGTTTGATGCAGGAAGTAATTGGTGGAGTAGCAGTGCACTGAGAACTAGCAGTGGGTTTGATGGTAATTCTGAAGAAATATCTACTTCAAGCTCGCAGCAACCTCAAATTTCTGATGTTGCTATCGCTGATTCATCACTACAAAATTTGAATTTTATTGGCATGGATCAGTGGAATCATCCAATAGAGTAAGTAATTCAAATTTTCTGCATATATATAAGCATGCGTTGTACTTAATTATAAATTTGATATGCTAGTCTAATCTGGTAAATGAATAGTAAATAATGTGTATTTAATAACAATAAGCTAACATATTATACATCTTAACTGGTTTGCATAAAAAATAAATTTCCTAATTTTGTATATGCATGTATGCAGTCGAAGTAGCAGTGGAAGAATGGAGCCTAGCTTTTATCCGTTGATGCCATTAACTTATAATCATGATCACCATCAAGTTAATAATAATAGTCCAAGGATGATGTTTCAAGGATTATTTGACAACATTTCTGATCATGAAAAGCCTCATGAACACCAGGCCTATGATCAAAATTATATGATTAATGGTAATATGTGTGGGATGTCTGCAAATTTTTCCGAGGTATCACCAAAGCTGCCTCAAACGTTTCTAAAATCAGTAACATCATCTTCAAATAATTTTCAGTTAGTAAATGATAATGTTACTTGTACTCAACCGGCATCAGTGCCCTTTTGGAATAATATTGCAACTGCTAATAACAATTACACATCTTCCATGCCTGCTCTTTTGATCCCTTCTGCTGAAAGTAGTAGTCATGCTCAAATACCAAGCTACTACTCTAAAATGACAACATCCAAGGTACTTGATTTTATTTTATGTATGTACTCCTCCTTTATAGCTAGAATTTGCGCATTATTAAATCTCTAGCTCCAATCAATTTCTTAGGATAGAAACAATTTTGTATGTTCTATTATTAATTCAGTTAATTGTAGCCAGCTAATATGTTTTTGTATCTCTTTTAATCCTGCTACACATATATTTACCAATTTTGTACATTAATACATGCCTTCGGGTTGGACTAAAAATCTGGTGATTATGGTTCCAACCTTTTTGGTTGCATAGATAGAATCTTCTTCTTCCTCCCCCCCCCCTCCCCCCGCCCCCTCCCCCTCCCCCCCCCCCCCCTCTCTCTCCCACACTTTTTTTTTTCTGTATAAGAATTTTTTTTTCTTTATAAGAAAAAAAAGGAGAAAGAGAAGATATACGCTGATATATCCTTTGATCATTCTTCCCAGTTTAGCTGGTTTTGTTTTATTTAGGATTAATTAAGTTCTTAATTCTTCCTCTTAATTTATTTAGGGTTGCTGCAAACATAAAATTACCGCATATCTATTTACTTTGGATGAGTAATGCTCATTATTGTTTGAAATTTTGCTTACAATTGTTCATGAGCTATCACATAAATACTCTGGCATACATGCATAAATTATAGGGTTCGTAATTGTATCTACCATATTCGCTAATACAGTGCAATATTTAATAATCGACCTTTTCTTATTTATCTAAGTTTAGTTGCATTATTCACTTATCTTTTTAATCAGTCACAGACAAAACTGGAACCTACTACACATAAGAAAAGTGGAAATAGCAGCAGCAGTACCGAGCCTTCTTTAAAAAAGACTCGAGTTGAGACACCATCGCCATTACCAGCTTTCAAAGTATGAACAAACCATATATATGTGTATCCGTATATACAAAAACATATATCTATTGATCTTCGAAACTTTTTATATAATTTTTATTTTTGTATGATGATAAAACAAACTTTTAGGGCTTTGCTAATTTATGCACAGGTCAGAAAAGAGAAATTAGGGGACAGAATCACTGCGCTACAACAACTTGTTTCACCTTTTGGAAAGGTATACACAATTTCAAACTCTTACTTCATTACAATCCTACAACAATATCACAAAAAAATCATTATATATATATATATATATATATATATATATATATATATATATATATATATATATATATATATATATATATATAGCTTAAAAGCTATTACTATCTTGGTTGATGTTTGCTTTATGTATAATGTCTTACATATATCTTCTTTTATTAATTTTAGACTGATACAGCCTCCGTCCTCCATGAGGCCATCGATTATATCAAGTTTCTACATGATCAAGTCAATGTAAGTTACTTAAATTTATTATGACTTGTTATGTTTTGCACTCTCTCTATGTGTGTGTATGTGTGTTAGGAGGATGATAGACCACTGAAAATAATAAAATAAAATCTACCGAAATACTAAAGACACCACCCTTCATTGCACATTGCCAATTGGTTTGAAAATAGATGAGTTGCTCTCAAAAATTTTAGCATGTTATTGAGTTAGATCCCGCTTTCATGAGCTTAACCATCACATGTGCTCTACTAATTAGAAAAAGACGATTACTTGATTGGCTTAACATAAGGCACACATGAGGAAAGAGAACACCATTCACGTTGTCAGTTGGTTTTGTAATGGGTGAGTGATTGTCAGAATTTTAGCATAAGTGCACGCTTTGCCTACAACATTACAACCTGTTGCATAAATTCAAAAATTAAGTTCCTGTCATTATATATACACAGTGCCTTCACATACATATATACATCCATTTCGATATATCTAACTGTGCAAATATACATAACTGTAGGGTTTAACTGCTCCATATTTGAAGAATGGTCATCCCATGCAACATCATCAGGTACTAATTGAACTTAATGAATTTATTACATATGTTGATCAGTAAACAAATATAACCGCTAGTTGTTTAAACTGTTCTTGCTATGAAAAATTATTACTTAAAGATTGGTTAATAATCACAAATCTAATCCTTTTCTAATTTGTATGTATACCTAAGTTAACTTTTTATATGAGATTAATTATCATATAGCTAATATTTATATGTGCTAATGTGCAGAACCCTGAATCAAGGCAAAACCTTACAAGTAGAGGGTTGTGCCTAGTCCCAGTAGAAAGCATTTATCCAGTGGCTAGTGAAACGACTGCAGATTTCTGGACACCAATATTTGGAGCGACTAATTATAGATCATAGATTCTATTATTATTATTATTATTATATATAGTTATAGGATTCTTAAAGAAGAAGAATATTTCAGTCAGTCTCCAGTTTACATATTATGTATTTGGAGAACTAAATAAGGTATAAATTAGTGAAAAATAGGATCAATCAATTGAATACCCATGTAAATTTCAAAACAATGTTGTAATCCTTAACTGATTGATGGTGCAACCATGTAAAATGACTCATGATGCACCCGCTACTTACACAATTATATTTATGTTGGTTTAATATGTTTTATTATACAATTGCCCGGTAGTACTGATTAATATAAATATTACATTTTAGGTCTAAGGAAAAAAAACTTACTTTTTAAGTTTAGGTTTCGTTTGAAACTTATTATGAAAATATGTTGTTTTTCATCTATCAGCATTTTACGTTTGTGCACTCTCAAACCGTACAAGAATAAATTTTAAATTTGTACCAACGCTACAAATTCGAAGTGTGCAAGTGTATTTAAAATGTATACGTAGGTATTTACAGACCGCGCATGTACAAAAAGGCCATATATTGAAAAAGATGTATATTTCATAGTAATTTTTGAATGGAGCCTAAGGTTAAAATTAGCTTTTTTCAAAGGTCTAGAATGAAAATTTGGCCTAACATTGATCAATGCATTGTTTCTTCTCAAGTGCACTGTGTATGTGATTACAATCGGTGGAAGGCCCATGAGACGGTCTAAACTTAGGCAAAGGCCAACCGGTCACCTGATGATATAATAATTATATGTCAATTAATTAGTTTTCAAGATGCAGTTCAGTGTTTAATTATGAAAAATAAACATATGGCTTGTGTTGACACTAATCAGTGAAATTAAAGTGATGAATGTGATTAATTGGCAAAAGCAAAGAAAAGAAGAAAAAGGCATTAAAAAGAAAATAAAAAGAAAGGAGGCCAGGAGTGGTCTTAATTAAAAGAGTAGTCTAGTACAGCTTAAAAATAAAGATAATGATGCACTGGCAATGAGTATGATGGCTTTTTCACTTGGAATGGTTCATATATATGTATATCGGCTACCATTATTGTATTTGTTGGTGCATGCCAGACCTAAATTAAGTGTATTAATTGGAATACCAAATAGTAGTTCATTATTCAATTTGGGTTGAGATATTTCATCATGTTGCCAACATTTCCCATTTCATTACAGCTTTTCTTCCAACATACTTGGTTAATATTGAATAAAATCCATGTCCAATATATTATGGATACCGTAGTAATAATATACATATAGCTGAAGATAAGATGTAAGAGCATGTTTGACAACTTCTTTAAAGTAGTCAAAACTACTTACACGCAATTTTTTTCAATATTGGTGTTTGGGAACTTCTTATAAGTAGTTAATAATAGTAGAAAATGAAGAAGTAACTATTTGTTGCTTATGACTTATAAAACAATTTCATAAGCTATTTTGATCAAATATTTTTACTTAGAAGTTAAATTACATAAACACACATTCTAAAGAGTTTCAAAATAAATTGTTACCAAATAGAACTAAGACAATTTCTCTGTACGGTTGTAAACTTTATTTTGAGTGTACTCATATATCATTTATAACTTATATATTTGGGATCTTATTACCATATAATTCTATTTATTTGACTGCAAAATTTGTACAAAACATGCAGTAGATATTCATCTCCGTAGCTCCTACACTATGATGCATATTCAATCACCATTCTCTTCTAAAAGTTTGCTTTGTTTAGCACGTTGAATTCCCAAAAGCAGCAACTCCATTAGTCAACTTGTGATATCTTAGAATTTTTGACAATATCAATTTAATAATCTGTATTAAAAATTAAATTGATTTGATAATTTTTGTTAATAATAATTCAAATTGATTTAATAATTTTCCTTTAATAAATATTTAATTGGTAGGATTCATCTTTTAAAAGTTAATAAATTGATTTCTATTTAAATTAATATTGTATGTATATATTGTAAATAAATAATCTTTGGTTTAAATTTGATAAATGAATCTTGATTTCAAATTCTAATATATATATTTAATAATTTGGAAATTTTGATTTAATTTAATATTAAGTTTTTCAAAGCTATTTAATAATTAACTATATGGTTTTAAATTGTTAAGGTAAGTGTGTATTGTTTAAAATGATTTTGGCTTAAGTTTTAAATTTAAATTAATTAACAACAAGGTTTGTTTTGTTTTGTTTTGTTTTTTTTAAATATAGCTTAATAAAATAAGTAATTTATTAATAAAGAGATAATTTCTTTTATAAATTATTTTAATTTGATAATGAGTTATTTTTAAACAATAATATTAATAATGTATTGTTTTACAAATGGATTTTAATAAAAATAGAATTGTTATTTCAAATTTAATTTGTATATATAACTTGATTTTTAAAATTGAATTTTAGAATTTGATTTGAATTTGAATATAAAGTCTTGAAATCCAAAGTATAAATTTTAAATTGTTTTGGATTTCTAAATATATGCATAAACTTTTATTTATAAGTATAATTGGTTTTTATTTCTTTTAAAAAAAAATTCTATACATATAAAATGCTAATTAACTAATTAATTAGGCATAACTTATATATTAACATTTAAATTAAACACTAATTACTTTAAAAAGACATGTGTTGTTTTCCTAAGCTTCATATAACAAGTGTAAGTGTTAAACATTCCAATTTGACAAATGTTAAGATAATTTACAAGTGTCCTTATTTATTTTCATTTTCTTTATTTATATTAAATCACAAAATTCACTTATATAAATACATTTGCCTCTCACCTTTCTTCCTTTTTCTATCTTTATAGTTCAAAGTTAAGAAAACAAATCTGAAAACATACAAACCATTTTCAGATTCAAAATCAAACCAGAAATCAGTTCCCTGCAAATTATTTTCAAAACAAAATCTGTAATCAACTAAATCAGTAATCATCTTTTCTGTAACATTTTCAAACATGCACAACCTGTTCACATGCAAATCAAACTCCTCATATCAAAGATCAAACCCTGTAAATCAAATCCCTAGTTCAAAAATGTAAATCATTACCCTGTAACATTTTCCAAATCCTCTGATCAAATAAGCAAACGTATTCTAGTTTTTCAAAGCAAATCTGGAATTTTTTTTTTTTGCATGCAAACCTGCAATTTCAAATCTGTTTTAAAGCCTGTATCTTCAAATCAATGCACCTGCATTTTCAAAGAAACTTCATTTTCAAGCACACAAGTTTTTAAAGAAGCATTTCAGTTTTTAAAGAGTTCAAGTATCAAGAAGGCTGTTTTCAAATCTGGAAACCAGTTTTCAAGCATTTTCAAAAATTGGTGCTCTGTTCATCTTGTTTACAGGCGAGTAACTTTTAAAATTTAAAATATAATTTGGTTGCATGCTAGTATGGTTGGATATATAAATAAGTATTACCTGTGTATATAGGTAAAAATATGATGTGAATATTTGATTATGTGCATACTGTATATATATATATATATATATATATATATATATATATATATATATATATATATTGTGCTCTGTCTTGTTTCCAGGCTCAATTTTTATTTAAAAATCCTTATCTCATGATCTAGTGTTTGATAGGATCTGATTATCAAACAAATGTTGTTTGATTTAACCTAGATTTATGTTTAAAATTTTAAATTAGACAAAATAAGGCATGTTGTCTCTGGAAGTATTAAAAATATCAGTGCATGTTGATATAAATCAAAATTCAAATTGTGTAATTTATAAATTCAGTATTATAAATCGAAAACATCAACTAGACCATGATTTTTAACACTAAAATCTGGATTTTTAGAAAGAAAATGAATGTACAGTTCTTGTTTGAACTGAATATGAACTTTTGGGGTTTTCTGGTGATCCAAGTGATTGGAGGGGTCGGAATCTTGGGAGATGATGGAGGAGTGTTAGGAGTTGATGGGAAAAATACTAGATGGTGTTGAATTTCATGGTGAAAGGTTCGGCAGTGAAATCTCTTCTGGAACCCTAGTTTTAACTAGGTATAATAAATCGATCATCACGTCTTCTACAATGGATCGAGTGCTTCAAGTTTTTGGGTGAAGGATGCTTGGTCGTATACAAGTTCATGGCCAGAGTTGTAGTACTTCTGGTGGTCGGAGGATAGAAGGCGAAGCATTTCCAGGTTTTGGGGTATTTGTTGTTCCTGTGTTCCCAGGTTTGTGAATTAGCTCTCGAATTCAATTTCGAGAATTTGAGCACGATTTGATGATCGAGTTAAGGTGTTTGAGTGGGATGTGGGAAGTTCATCGCTGATGATTGGAGATGACCAGAGGCATCGTGCATGTGCACGGTGCACTGTGTTCTGATGATGTTGGGTTGGCCAGAGATTTGTACTCGAGTTGCTCGAAGTTGTTGGGTAGTTTGCTCGGGGAGGTTGGGTTGTGTACTCGAAGCATTTTGGGGATGGGCTCGGGTTTAAAAGATGTTACAGGTTTTAACAGAAACCTGTAATGTTTGTTTAAAAATTTTAAAACTGAAGATTTTAAATGAAAGCAAGAGTTTAAACTAATTTTTAAATCCAAGTTTGAAACCTAGAATTCAAATTTAAGTTTAAATCTCAGTTTTAAAAAAATAATAATAAAGTTTTAAACTGGAATTGTTAAACTACTTTAATTGGTTAAGTAGTTTGAAATTTTTTAAAAAAATGAAGTTTTAAAAAATGTGAGTAAGTTTTAAAGTTAAGTTTGATTCTGGAAATTAAAGATTTAAATATGTATTTCAGTTTTTTTTTTGCAAGGCAAGCCGGTTTTATAGTGGACCGTCCACTTTTTATTACGAACGTAATAAAAATTTGAAGTACAGGAGAAAGGTAAAAGCACCTTAACTACTAAGAAAATGAAAGAAAACAGCACAGGAGTGTGATAGACAAATCACAACTACTATATGAATATCGAAAACGACTACTCCTCCGAAGAGGTAGCATCACCGTCATCCACAAAATCCTGGGAAGTCACCAAAGGGACATTCCCCAACAGACCAGCATAGCGGCGGAAATGGGAAGCAAGACAAGGATCATAAGCCACAAAATCAGAAGTGTACACAAAGGAACGATCCCAGGATGTATCAGCAAGTAGGACAGAATTTGATCTCGCAAAATAACCGTCCAAAACAAGAGCTAATGAGTCACCTGACGGTCTATAATAAAGGCATCTAAGGTCCAGATGATCATCAGAAACAAATCTAAAGAAAGAATCATCCAAGGGGTTAAATCTCATATCAGAGATGTGATCAACCCAACAACTCTCTGCATCATCCCAAACAATAAAGGATAAGGCAGACCAGGAACAAGGGCAGCAACAGGAATTACAGAAACATCATCAGCGATCAATGGCAAACGTGGCGGAACAGGAACCTGAACAGGAACCGCAGAATCAGCAGAAGGCACCACAGAAGATGGAGGGGAAGCAGGCTGAGCAGTACAGGGAGGCGGAACCAGGACAGATAAAGGAGCCGCAAGAGGAGGAGCAACCCGAGAAGAAACCTTAGGAACCCATTTCCTGAGAGGAGGCCTAGGAAGAGGGATCTTAGGGGCAGCCGCGGATACAACATTCGGAGGAGCAGCGGATGATATGGGGTGCAGGCAAGAGATCGCCAGATGGCCAAAAGAGTGGCAGGAAGAGCATATATCTGGAACCCAACCTTAGTGAACACGGACCTCCGCAACATGCCCAACATCAAGCTGAACAGGAATAGTAGCAGGGAGTGGCTTAAAAGGGGATATCTCAATAAGTGCCTTTGCATACATCAATTTATCATGGGCTATCATATTAGTGTCAAAGCATTTCAATTTACCAACATTGCAGGCTAACCAATTCAACCCAAGCAAAGGCTGAAGTGCAGAGGGGATATGCGAAAAGTAGACCCAAACAGGGATGGATAGCACCTTCTCTCAAGCACTCACCGCAGTGGGAGACCAAGGAGTAATAATAAAGGGCCTACCAGCAAAAAAGGAAGTCTCAGCACCAAGAACTAGCCGACGATCATCGGCAGAGGAAAACTTTATATAATACGTGTAGTCGATCAGCTTAACATGTAATTTTCCACGCAGTTTCCAAGCCCTACGCAAATCCGACACCGGATCACGAAGGCGGTGATTTGGTTCCAGAAAGAAACCGACCAAATGTTCAGACCAAAATGTTGAATATGCGCTTATATGATTTTTGTTTGATGATAATAAACATATATACATTCGTTTAAATGTATTTGTTAATGTACTATTTTATTTTTCATAGATTAAATAAATATTTAATGAATAAAATAATTTACACAGAATTTGAATTCAAACAGAAATTTTATTCAAACAAATATTTATTACAATTTTGAATAGTACAAATCAAGCTCTCACTATACATATACAATTTTGATTGTAATTACATCACAATTCAATTTACATAAATGCCTCACTACATATCACTCACACTCGTAGTTTATCTTCAATTTCATTCCAGTTATAATCCAGCATCTGAGCAATCTGCAAAAATATTCACTAACGCAGTAAAATTGAAAAAGAAATATTTTTGCAATATAAAATAAAATATGATTTTTGAAAATATGATTTTCCTCAGTTATTTGGGTTGTTCGTCATCATTCACATTTGAATTCATCATAACACGAACAATATGACATGCACAGTGTATCACTGTACATGCCACTAGGCCGTGCACATCGATATACACTTGATAATGCTACAGGGACAGGTAATCATGAGTGGCTACAATACACACGTGTACATTTATACACATGTGCACTGCCTCGCCAACTCGTGTGCGCAGCTCAAACCAGAATCAATGCACAACAACATAAATACTGTAACAATCAAGTTCAAGTCAGACCAAACATCAAGACAACTTCAGAATGCAAACTGACTCAAGTACACAAACAACAAGCAGCAGTATGCAAGTGCATACACAAAGAGGCAACAAAGGTCAAGGACCAAGTAAAGCATGTACATGTGTATGAAAACCAAAGTCAACAGCAAATACAAGTTGTACAAGATAACAGTAACAATGAAAATCAGATTATTGTGCAACATGGTCAGAACCACGGCAACAGATATAACAATACTTCAATGATCAAACAGAGGTCAAAACAATAAGCAAACCAGTGGCAACATGAATGTCACAAGCATGAAAACAGAAACACCAATGATACAAGATATGGAAACAACAACAATGCAATAGTGTCACAATGTCACAACAAACAAGGTGCACCAAACCAGGCTACATGATGATCAAAGTCAACAGTATCAATAACAAGTGCAGTAGCTACAACTTCAACCACAAGTAACCAAAAATGCTGACCAACCAGAATGAAGAACCAGAAGTACAAGTGCAGTTTAAATGGCCGGGGAAGTGGACAACTAAACCAACAAACAAAAGATCAGAGACAAAGTATGTACACAAGTATACAACTACAGGTCTCAATGTCAAAGAAACAACTCAGCATTGAATTGAATACATGGAGACAAGACCAAATACAAGTTGTACAAGATTGCCACCAACATAACAACAAACTCAGTGAAGCCCAAGCATACAACTACAGTATCATGACTAAAGCAAAATCAGAGAGGAGTATGCAATGTTGAGAAACACAAAAGTTCAACTGAATCAAGTACACAAATGTACACAATCTAAGCAGCCAATACATATGAAAAAATTGGAGCAACAAAACATCAACTACAAGCCCAACTGACAGCAGACCACTGAATATATTATATTGAAGACATACTACAGTGCAGACCAAAAGCAGCGACCAAGTAGCATGTACACAATATTCTAAATCCCAAAGCAACTCAACAACAATGCATGCAACACGGTGAACAAGAAAAAGTGCAGACACAAGAAGTGATACATCAATGACAAATTGGAGTAACAGAATCAATTATGCAACAGTGAAGAATAACCAGTGTTGTACAAGTTCGACACAGCATGGTACAATGCAGATACAACAAGTCTCGACCAAAATCAGTGACTCAATGCAAACATGAACCACAATAATATGCAAAATCAAGTTTACAGAGAACATATCAAACGAAGCATGTACGCATAGTATGAAGAACACTAAGGTTCAAGTGCAAAAGAAAGAAAGTGCCAAAGAAGTCAATGTCGTGTAAATCAATACTACAGAGATGAACGTATTTTAACAGTGCAGAGATGACCAAGTAAAAAAATCAAATACGTATCTTTGAAAAAGTCAAAAAGTAAAAGAGGAAAGTTTTTGCCGCATCAATCGAACGCTACAAAATCAAGGCCGTGCGCATCAAGTTGAAAATATTTCAGGAAAGCAAGAATTAGGAAAGTATCGAATTGATTAAGGTCTCGAAATTCATATAAATACCAAACCGCAAATCATCATCAAAGTGTGGAAAAATCAAATCGAATCCAAATATAAACCCACAATCATCATCGGCAAGATAATCACTACATCGAGTTCGAGTACGAAAATCATAAAAACACAAAAGGGGAAATTACATACCGAAGCAACAATGAACTCGATCGTCTCGAAGCAACCAAGTCCAAATTTCATAAAACGATCAACAAAGGAGCAGCTGCGAACGAGCGCGAGCAAGAGCAACACAAACCAGATAATTGAATTTGAAGAAAGCTCTAATTTTTGCAAAAGAACAAAAGCCCTCATTTTAGAAAGAAGAGAGAGACCGCCATTTTCTTCACAGAAAGAGGAACGGGCAAAAGAATGGACCGGCCTTGTTTTACAAAAGGGATTTAGTTATTAGGGTTTTAGTTTTAATTTGTTTTTAAATTTGTTTTAAATTTAAATTCTCTTTTTAAGGTTGTCAAACCTTGGTAAATCACCACCTAGGTTGTAGGTAGTGTCAGATTGTCTAGTTAGAATTAGTTCAGTGAGCAGGGTGTGCGAGTTTGCAAAACTCTATAGGCAGGAGCAGGGTTTGCGAGTTTGCAAAACTCTATAGGCGGGAGCAGGGGTTGCGAGTCTACTAGAGTGTTTGTAAGTGGGAGCAGGGTTTGCGAGTCCGTTAGAGTGTTTGTAAGCGAGAGACTGTTTAGTTCTAATAGAAATCTGGGAATGCAGCAGTAGGCAGGGGTTGCCGAAGCTGGGTAAAATTTGTGTGTGATTTACTTTTCAGCATATTTATTTCTCTGCAGTTTGTTTTTGTTTAATTCGAGAAAATTTGCTATAACCCTATTCACACCCCTCTAGGGTTAATCTAGATCCTACGAAAAAGTCAATTCCAGCTTGCATCACCATTGGAGGAGGAATCCTCACTCCATTTTCTTTGACAATATCAAATTCAATTGGTTTGTAATCACCGACATTTTGCGGCAGAGAATTGAAAAGAGATGACCAAGATCTGGGGCAAGCCGACAATGGAGCAATAGGACCTGGAGCATCCTCAGCATGGGGCAATACAGGACAGTCAACACTAGCTCCACCCACGCTGAACATAGCAGTAGAACCAAGCTTACCCATATCAGATCTATTGATTTCAAAAGCAGCCTCACAGCCATTACCACAAGCAGAACTTAGGCATTCATCATTTATCCAATTGGCAGTTACTTCAGGGTTCACATCTGCCACATTTTCAATTTGTTCAACATTGTGGGACACAGCATTATCACCACACAAACACTGTTCGACGGTATCAACATCCAAACCAAGCAAAGGGATGCTAACATCAGACCAAGGCTTAGACACACGAAAAGCAGCAGCGCCAAGCAATGGCGACAGAGCAGAACACAAAGCGGGATTTATAATACCTGAGACTAGCAAGGCACTCGCAGATACGGGTAGAGAGATCTGGAGGTCAGATGCAGCTATTGCATGATTCGAAGAAATGAGGGCCGAATCCAGCTCGCCCAGCTCACCCTGGAGGCCGAGTGTACCAATTGTCGGAGGAGATGTCAGAGAAAGCTCGTATGCCAGAGGATCGATTGCACGAGGCAGAGACAGAACTGGAAAGGAAGGGCTTTTTCCAGATCTGGTCTTCGAACTTAGAGCAGCGAGGGCCGAAGAATGCGGTTTCTTGCGATGTGGCATCGCAGCCAGGAAATGTCAGAGACGAAGGTGCAAAACACGGCCGCCAGAAAGTAAAGATTCGCGAAATTAGGTCGCCATTAGTGCTGGACAATTCCAAAGATTCATGAAAGTGTATGTATTTCAGTTTTTGACATAAAAGAAGTTTTAAATTTGAAAGATTTAAACAACTTTGTATGTTAAAGTGTACATTTAAAATATTGAATTTAAAAATGAATTTGGTTTAAACTCTTATAAATTTCTTTTATAAGACAAGCATTTTTTTTACCATGTAATTTAAAAGGTTTTTAAATTGTTTAAACTTTGTTTAAGTTAAATTATATTCATTTTAAATCTCATATTTGAAATGAAATTTTAAAGTAAATTCAAAAGTAAATTGTTTTCCAATGTTTTTGTTAATGACAAGTTAGTCATAATTAAGAATGTTTTTACCTTAAAGTTAAATTAAGATTTAATGATTTGAAATTAATTAAATTAATGAGGTAATTAAGGAATAATTAGTTAATTTAATTAATTAATGATTAGGGATTAATAAATAACTGATTAAGGGTTAATTCAATTTGTAATTAAAGATCATTAATTAGATAATTAAAGATTATTAATTAATAATTAAAGATTTATTAATTAAGCAATTAAGTTATAATCAAGGTTAATTAATCAAGTAATTAAGGATTAATTAAGTTATAGTTAACACTTAATTAATTAAATAATTAGAGATTAATTAATGGATAATTAAAGATAAACTAATGTGTGATTAACAATGGTTAATCTAAGATAATTACCTAGCGGAAGTAATTAAAAAATAGTTAATGAAGGTCATTAACTAGGATTATTTGAATAATTAATTAATGTGATTAATTTTAAAAATTAGTTAGATTAACTAATTTAATGATAATCATTTGTGAAATATTTAAGTTTAATTACTTAATAGAAGTAATTAAAGAATTAATTACTTAATGTAATTAATTAAGTTTAATGAGATTAGTTTGAATTAATTAATTAAGTTTAATTAATTTAAACACTAGTTGATTTGATAATAATTACTTAATGTAATTAATGGAGTGTAATTACTTAGTAAAGTAATTAATTGATAATTACTGGATGTAATTAATGGAGGATGAATTAATAATGGAAGTAATTTGAGTATAGTTACTTTGTGTAATTAATCAAGGGATTAATTAAGATAATTAATTAGGAATAATTAATTTATTTAATGAAGTAATTAAGGATAGTTAATTACTGGATGTGATTAATCAAGAGGAATTAATAATTATGGTTTGATTAAGATTAATTACTTAAGGTAATTAATTTAAATAAAGTAATTAATTAAAAATGTAATTAGGGATCATTAATTAATACAATCAATGATGTAATTAAGGGTTGATTAGTTAAGATTAATTAATCAATGATAAGTGATTAAAGGCAATTAATTAATGTAATTAATTACGGATTAATGTAATTAATTATAGTTAATTAATTAATGAAGTAGTTAAAGGTTAATTACTGTGTTGGTTAAGAATAATTAATTTGTGAAATTAATTAAAGGTAATTACTTGAATGTAATTAAAGGATAATTAATCAAGGGTGATTGATTAAGGTAATTAATTAGAGGATGTTTAATTAATTAACTTGTAATTAATTAAATGGTTAAGTAAGCAAGATTTAAAATGATGAAGTAATTAATTTAATTTATTTTAAATTAATTAAAGATGAAGTAATTAATTTAATTCACTTTAAATTAATTAGAGATGGAAGTAAGTAATTTAATTCGTTTTAAATTAATTATAGATGACGTGATTAAGTAAATCATTGCTTATGTACGGATGGATAATGTTGATTGCCTGAACGGTTTGTGATCTCAGAAATGAGATAAGTAATGCGGTGTGATATGAATGCTTTGGTTGCATGTAATGATAATATGGATTATTTATTTTGATGATAGTATGGATTATCTGTTTATAATGATAATGTGGATCATCTGTTTATTATGATAATGTTGATTATCTATTGTGATTTGTGAATTATCTATCTGTGTGTATATAGATAATTGAATTGAATTGTTTTAAACCTTAAAACAACCTGGCTTTAAAAGACACGTTTTGGATTTCGATGAGACCGGGATCGGGTTTCCAGATTTGGATATCCGAAAACCACATCGATCCAAATTAACGATAGGTCATGAATCTCAAGTGAAGATGAGGATTCAAAGTGCAAGGGTTATCATCGTTAACTCTGAGGGTGATTCCAAAATGAGTGTAAAGAGATAATGCCTTCGGTTTCGTTCGAACCCGGAACAAACTTGTATGGATTGAATGCTTTCAGAACATCGTCAGGTAGACGATGGGCATTCTAAGTGATGTGTTCTATAAAGGTAATCGTAGCCTCAAGCCTCATCAACCGGGAATGGCTAAAACATGGGAGGTGCAGCAAGGCTAAGTGGGTCATGCCCAAGTAGGATGAGATTTCCCCCTGTCTAGAGGTCCCTTTTTATTCGGCTGTGTGGGCAGTTATTGAGCACCAACTGCCGGGGTTGTCTTGTTCGGGACTGTCCAATAAGGGATGGTTCCGGCCTTGTGTTGCAGGGGATTGGGAGTAATCCTCGGTATGTTGATCTAGGTCACGTACTGTGACGGGCGGTACCCCAGTAGCCCTGCCATTGTATGAAATCCAAAATCCACTAAGTGCCATCGGATTTGATTGTATTACCCACTTTTGTGGCTAGCAGCTGGAATTTAATAGATGTAACAATTTCGGCTATTTTCTATTTACTTGAAAACCCTTGACCTATTATAATATCATCGGATTTCCTATCAAATGTTTTGGTTAGTGTAAGGTAAAAACTTACCCATGTTTATGTGTGGGGAGTCTTACGTGATACCTTTTGTTTTCAAAGGTTTTTGAAAGTTAAGCAACCTTAAGCTGTTACTCACACCAGACCCATGTCTAACCCGGAGTTTATCTTCTGTTTTCTTAAACTCTTAGGTACTCAAATTTTTACGAGTAGCCAAGGGATTCAGGTTAGCTTTGACGAATTCTGGAGGAGAAATAGAGCAGAAGGCTTCTGCGTTATAGTTATATAGTGTTCCGCTATGTTGGTTTCTCTGAGTAGTTTCCTTGTACTGAGTTGTATAACTAGACAGATGTTTATAACTGTCTAGTGTGTGATGTGTAATCTGTGTAACTCTGATAATGGTTGTAAACTATGTAATATTTATGTTATTAATATAATTTATTCGTTCCGCTGTAAAGATTCTGATGTTGTTTCTTCTTTCTTCTCTTTCTTTTCTCTTTTCTATCCCTTTCTTTCTTCAAGATTGTAACGACCTAGAATTTCTGTCATTTGAAATTCATATATTTAATTGATTTTAAATATTAATAGGTAAAATTTGTAAGTCGAATAAATTTTATTTCGAATATCTAGATTTAATTGGATAATTAAATCGACAATTTAATATTTGAAATTACAGAAATAATTAGAAATAAAGTTTAATGTGATTAAAAATGATTTGTAAAGTGGTATTTAATCATATTGGAGTTAGAATGATGTTATAGAACTTTTAAAATTGAATTAAAAGTTGATTTGTAGAAACTGAATATTTTAATATTTAATTGACGGGTTAAAATAGTCATTTTTCAAACAGTATTGGATTTCGACGAAACTAGTTTCATCGGATCCATAATTTTATATTATTGTATGGTTTCAAATTTCGTGTCAATCGGATTTACGGTTTGTCCGGGACAAGCTAAAACGCATAGGAAATAGATTCGAGTGAATTTTGAATTTAAATAGTCGATTCAAAAACTTATCTTCCAAATTTGATCGAATTGGCTCCCGCTATATATTCCATTATGTTCGGAATAGGGGTAAAATATTATAAAAGCTAGGCGGCACGCTTCGTTTGGAGTTTGAAAAAATTTCGGGTGAATAGTGCGCGAATATTTTCTATAAAAGGACCTCATATTTTCACTTTTGCAAAGAAATTAGGGTTCCAAGCCCTAGCCGCCGGCCTAAATATTAATGGCCGAAAATTCTTCATCTTCTTTCTCTAATTTCTTCTAATCCACGCATCAATTCAAGAAACTTTCAACTAGGAACTTGTACAGGATCGTGAGAGCTACAAATCCATACGGTGATGATCGTGGTCGACGCAACAATCGAGGAGCTAGGGGCTCGCGTTCTTCATGGTTTGGGCGCGTTTATCTATGCATGGAGGAGTCCGAGCTCCTTGATATTGTAGCTGAAGTAGGTGCTCGCATAGGGCTTCGACTTGGCGGTGTTTGATCGTCGTGGAGTGGCTAGTATTAGTCGCGTTAATTGAAGCAAGCACGGCGGCTATGGGTTTCGTTGCCTGGATATCAACGTGAATGGGAAGAAAACAAATGCGGCCAAGATTTGCTTGGACAGATCGTACGGCTCTGATAGGTTAATGGTTTAAAAATAAAATAAAGTGTGAAATTTATTTATATTAAAAATTGTATAATCTTTAAAAATGTGTAACTCTTTCATACGAGGTCCATTTCGTACGAAACAAATTGCATCGGGTTCGTATTCGCGAACACTACGCGATTGGAGTTGATTGGAGCTAGTGAAAATTTTGGGTAAAATTAAACGCGCGTTTAATTTTATTAGAAATAAAATGTTGAAACTATTATTGGAATCAAGGTGAGAACTTCTCACCCAATCGAATTTGTTTCGATTAAAATTTTAAATAGTTTGATTTAAAATTGCTTGATTGTGTAATTGAATGATAAATTATTATCTATTGTATTGAAATAGACCATATACGTCATATATTAAGCGGATGTTATTTATTAAACACATATACCGCGATACTCCACCTTGAAGTGGAATTGGTATTATATATGTACTTGGAGTGATTTTCCCGCATTATATAGCGGATGAGACCCTACTGCGCCGCATAATAGCGGATAATATTTTATAAACCCATATACCGCGATATTCCGTCTTGAAACGGGATTGGTATTGTGCTAACACTGTGGATGCAGGGAAACAGGTTGGAGGGATCCAACTGGATTCCTCAACAGTATTGATTTATTTACAGATATTTGAGATATATTCTTTTATCATATTGATATATGATGTTTGGATGCTGTGATTGTTATATTTAGTGCTGCTGCAGCATTGGGCCTATTTTTGGAGTTTTAAAAATGTTAAAGGAACGATTGCTAAATTTAAAGGATTTTCAAAGTGATTTTTGAAAATTATACGTTTTATTGAATTTTGGAATTGATTCATTTTAAATAAATAAACGTTATAATTTTAATGTTATAGAAATTATGATTTTTGTGAAATATAACCGAAAGGTGATTTTTGAGATAAGTAGTTGATTATTTTGTAAAATGGTTTAAATTGGGATTTTTGAATTATAAACAGTTTATATAAAAGGTTTATAAAATTGATATTTATAAATTAAAATATTGGAATTATAAAACGAGTTTTTATAAGTGTTAAAATGAAGTATAAATGGATTTCATAAGTAAATGAAATTTATGGATTTATAAATTGTGAAGTTGTGAAATGAATAGATTTTGTAAAATAAAAGATTTATAAGAAATTAACTTATAAATTGGATTTTGGAATTTAAAAGAGATATAAATGAAATTTCTTTTTTATTAAGTGGTTTTTTATAAGTTGAAGTTGTTATAAAATGTAAATGGAATTTATAAACATTGTTTTATAAATCCGAAATCGACTTATTTTGATAAACTAATTAGTATGGCTTATTAAAAGAGATATATCCACGATTTTGGACAGTGGATAATCCTTTAAAAATAAAATGTGTAGGAATATTGAATGGGTTAAACGAAGTATATTCACGTTTTTCGACAGTGAATAATATATTAAAGAAATGCTTAGGAAGTGATCTTTTAAATGGAATTGAAACGATTTGAAGTTGTTTTAAAATGTGTTAAGTATCGAACCAATAGATTTCAACATTCATTGTTGAAATAGACGTTTTTCAAAAATATAAGGAAATGGTGGACTATAACACTATTGTTATATTAGATGATTTTCGGAAGGAAATGTTTTATATAGTATTGGGATATATATATATATCTATCTTAATTTCGAATCCCTATACTAGTGATTTTGGGTTGTCGTAACGATGTTTTACGTAACATTCGTTTGGACTCAAATAAATGTGTTTAAGAGAATGTTTTCCTTAAAGAGTAAATTATATACTTAATTGTAATTTAAGTATATCAAATATTTTCCAAATGTTGACAATAAATAGATTTGTGAATTACTTATTGTTAAATAAGTATTTGGAAATGTTTTCCAATATGAAATTGAAATGGTTTAGAGAATATATCTTTTTAAAGATAAATTGAAGTGAATATCTGGCAAATTATTTAATTTATGAAAGATTAATAAAAAGGGCCTAGTGATTGTTACGGTGCTGGATATTTGTTTGTTGGCCTTGATAGTTAAATAACCGACTATCAATATTTACCTTTAAATGGGTATTAGTTGTGATTTGCTTGAATTTGAACGCTATACTTATTTTAAAATAAGCGCTCGTTATTCGGTTTAGCCGGGAGAGGACCTTTGGGTCATAAATCCCATTCCGAATAGTGATATGTCGTAATGGATAGCATTTGAAGACCGGTGTTGAAGACCGGTGTTGAAGACCGGATATTTTCGAAAACGGAAGGATTACCGTCGAATGTCTCTGCATCGGCTGATCTCCGATATAGGGATTTTATCACCCTTTGTGATGGGAAATCCGGTCGTGATCAGTGAATATCCGGATTGCAAGGGCTTCTTTGGAAGCGCCTTCGGTTCTGTTCGAACCCATAATGGACTTGTATGGATGTGTGTCTGACATTACAATTTGAGATGTAAAGCTGGTTTCTATCAGATATATTTCTGTTGGTGGCGGAGAATTTATCCTCTTAGCTTAACACCCTTCTTTGAGACGTACGAGCTCAGAGGTTATGTAGTTGATGGTTACTAGTGATACATTCCCAAATTGGTAATGTGGCATACTGTAACGACCTGGAATTTTGGGCAATATAAATTTAATAATCTGTGTTAATAATTTAATTGGTTTGATAATTTTTCTTTATAATTTTCATTTAAAATGATAATTTATTTTAAGGTTAATAAATATTTAATTTGTTAATGGTGTTCAATATCTTTCTGACAATTTAAATTGATAAGAATTATTTTTGTCAAGTTAATCAGATTTTATTCTATTTATAATATATACATTTGATATATATTGTGAATAGGAGATCTTTTGTTTCAAATTAAAAATTGAGTTTTGCAAATTGTAATATATATGTATGTATATGTTATAATTTGAGTTGTTTTAAAATCTAATTTAATCTATTAAATTTTATGTGTATGAATTTTTAATTAAAAGCTTTGTTTTAAAACTAAATATTTTTCAAAGATTAATTTAAAGATTTATTCATTTTTTTTCAAAATGTAAGATAATTGTTTATTTTTAAATATGATAGTTTATAAAGGAAATTTATCAATGTTTTTTTTTCTTCTTTAAAATGTTAAAATTAAAATGGTTATTAATGTTTAGGTATAATTGTTTTAGATTTTAAATACATATATAAGAATTATTTGCATTTTTATTAGTTTATATTATTTTATTCAAAAGGTAAGCTATTATTAAATAAAGGTTTACAAAGATTTCACACTTGTATTTATTAAAATTCAAAAGCTTATTTTCATAAAAACATTTCACTCATGTGTATAAACATTTTATAAATACATATAAATACATAAGCAAACATTTATTAACAAAGTAACTTAATTATGTAAGTTTATATTACATTTAAATTAAATGATAAATTAATTAAAAATATTCAAACATGTGTAAACATGTTATCATCTTAAAAACACATGTAAAGTAAGTAAGCTAATAGGATGACAATTGTAAATTCTTAAGGGACATGTGTCTTTATTTTAATTTTTTTTTACTTTCTTTAATTTTAAATAAACATAACACTTTGTCTTCATTTCATTTCTTAGTTTACTTTTCTTAACCAAAAATAATGGCAACCAGAATTTTATCAAACCTGAGAATTAAAATCTGCAAATTAAAAATCCATAAGCAAATCAATCTGTAATTCCAATCTGCAATCAACCTTCAACTTCAAATCTGCATCTTCATATCATCTTCAACCTGCAAAGTGAAAACCTGCATTCAAATAAGGCTCAAACCTGCAAATTCTTAAGAAGTTTTCAACATGCAAGTTCAATATCAATTTCAACTATTAAAATCAACAATTTTAAAGCATGCATGGATTTAATTTTCAACTGCAAAGCTTGGAAAGTTCAAATCTGCACTGCTCTGCTTATAATATAGAGGTGAGTAAATTATTTAAAAATAGTTTGAAATTTGTTTAAACTCTAATGCATGTTAAATCTTTGAATTGATACTGGGTATTACATGGAATTCATTCAGTATTTATGTTATTGAATTTATAGAGATGATTATATAGGTGAAAAAAAATCTGTGTATATGTGTAGCTCTTTGTTCCTGTTTTATTTGCAGACAGGATTCTTTTCAAAAAAATTCAAAATCTTTTAATCCGAACTATATTAGATCTTGAGATGTGAAGAGAAGTTGATTGTAATCATATAACTTTTCATCTAAAAATGTTTATAAGTTTTTAAAATGAAATAATGGTTCAGGAATTTCAAAAATTACAGTAAAAATCAAATTGGGATAAAAATTTATGAACTTAATCTTTTGTTCTGATTTCATGATTTGAATAGCATCAGGAATCATGATTTTTAATACCAATTTCATGATTTTTAGTTTGATAAATCATGATAATTTTTAGTTTGATTGTTTTGGGAATTTTTGTGAACTGTCTATGATTTATTCAATGATTTTATTTTATTTTTCGGTTGAGGCTTGCTTGCATGTTAGAGATTTAAGGAAAAATATAATAATATTTTCAAATGTTTAATTTGATAGAAATTTATCAAACTAGGGTTTTAAGCAAGTTTCGGTTTGACTTGACTGTAATGTCATTTGCGACATAAATGATGAATCGAGTTCCTTCATTTTTGGTGATGACGAAGTTCATGGATGTGGGATTCTATGGTGCGGATGGCAAGAGTTGGACGACGTTAGGTGAATGGCCGTGGGTGGTTTTGTGGAAGTGGGTTATGTTGTATTTTTGACCATTGGGTCGAATTTCAATTCGAGTGTCTCTGGACCAATATATAGGGAAGTCCAAATGCTAGGGACGGAGTGGAAGGACCAGAGGAACCAGTGCTCGACCAATAGAATAGGATGAAAGCTCGACCGGGAGAGGCGACCGAAGGAACGTAGTGGAAGGACCAATCCAAACTATTCGTTGGAGGCCTCTTAACGAGCTCTTTTTGATCTGGGTTTGAATTCATTGTCGCGAGTGGTTTTGTGATCGACGACGTCAGTCGCGATGACCCACGGTGGCCGTTGGCAGGAGGGCACGTGCACATGGGTGTTGTAGAAAATACACGACAATGATCTGGTGGAGTTTGGTTTGGGGGAAGACGAGGTTTTCTCGGTGTGGAACTCGCGATTTCTTTGTATCGTCTCGAAGTAAATGTGACTGAGTGATGTCTCGGAGCAATGTCGGGGAAATTTTGGGGTTGACTCGAGTTTGGGATAGGTGCTGGTCTGTTAAGTACTGTAGGAAGATGAGTTGCAAATCAAACTTGTGGTTTGAATAAATAAGATTAAGCTTTGAATTATAGAACAAGTTTTATAAAAGGAAATGAATTTTCAAAGTTAAAACTTGTTTCTTTGAAGTAAGCGTAAATCAAACTTTTAAAACTGATGATTGAATCTATTTTCAAATTTAAAATATTTTAGATGATTGATTTTGAAAGAATTAATTTAATTAAATTTTGAAATTTAATTTAAAAAAAAAAGAAGTGTTTTGAATTTAAGGTATTAAATCAAAGTTTTAAGTAAAGTTTAAAAGTAAGGTTTTAATAACTAAAGCTTTCAAATTTTATTTAATCTGAATAAGTTTAAAATTAGATAAATTAAAGTGTTCTAAATTTGGAAATGATTTCTAAATGCTTTATCTATAAGTAAGGCTATTATTATGATTTTGGTAAACCAAGTTTAATAATTTGTCTTTAAGTTAATAAGATTAAATTGATTCAAATAATTTATTTATGAAGATGATTATGGTTAATTTATCTTTGATATAAACTAAAAGAGTACTTAATGTGATTTGTTAATAAGTAAAAGGATTAATTGAGATTAATGTTTTCTTAATCAATAAAGGAAGATATATTAGAAGCTAATTAATTAATTGTTTAATTAATTTTAAATAATTAGTTAATTATTTATTTAAATTTATATAATCACTTAATTATGGATTAATTAAGTGAAATTACTAAATGAAGTAATTAGAGAAATTACTCATGGGAGTGATTAAGTGGAAGTGATTAATGGAAAATCACATAATATTATTAATTAAGGATTAATTAAATTAATTGTTTAAAAGTTAATTAATTATGAAGTGATTAATTAATTAAAGAATTAAGAATTATTTAATGATGGAATTAATTATTTGTTAAGTTATTAATTAAGAGATTAATTAAGATTTCTTAATAATTAGATATAATTACTTATGTAAGTAATTAAGAATTAATTACTTAAATTATTTTAGTTAATTAATTAATGTGATTAATTAATGAATGAGATTAATTTAATATTAATCACCAAGTGTAATTAATTAAAATGTAATTAATTAATTAAGTAATTAAATAAGGATTAATTGTTAATTTAAATTGGTTAATAATTACTTAATGAAGTAATTAAAGATTAATTAATTGGATTAATTAATCAAGAATTAATATAATTAAATTAGAAAATTAATTAATTAAGAAGTTAATTAATTAAGATAAGTAATTACAAATTGTTAATTACTGATTATGATTAATGAGTTGATTAATTATAAGTTAATTAGTCAATTAAAGTATTATTAATTAATAAGGATCATTAATTAAGGTGATTAATTGATATTAATCAAGGTTGATTAATATAAGTATTTAATTTAAATGTGATTAAGTAATTGTAATTAATTAAGAATTAATGTAATTAATTATAGTTAATTAATTAATGAATGATCATTAATTATTGTAATTAATGATAGTAATTAAAGGTTAATTACTGTATATGGTTAAGGATAATTACTTGAATGTAATTAAATATAATTAATCAAGAAGATTAATTAAGGAAAATCATTAGAGATGATTAATTTATTTGGAATAATAATTAATGAAGAAGGATTATGGAAATTCAATTGATTGAGAGATAATCAATTCCGTTTTGAATGTTTGATTTATATGGGTTGATTGATTAATATTGGTTAATTGATATTGGATGATCAATATTTGGTGATTGCTATTAGATGATTGATTTTGGTTGATATTGGATATCTTTGTTATGTGATATGCTGCTTGTAAAGATGAATATTGATATGAATTATCTCTTGTGATAATATGATTCATATATCTGTTTATATATCATCCTGAAAATAAGTTAAATTGTTTAACAACCTTAAGTACAACTTGGACATTAAAATGGCGTTTGGTTTCGGCGAGACCGGGATCGAGTTTCCATATTTGGATATCCGGAAACCACATCGATTCCAATTTAAACGTTAGGTCGTGTATCCAAGTGGAGCAAGTGAAGACTCGAGGTGTAAGGGCTATACGTCAGTATAACACTGTGGGTGATTCCGTAATGAGTTGACGGAATAGTACTTATAGATTCGAGATGGCGAATCGAAGTGCAAGGGCTATGGTCGTTGACTCTGAGGGTGATTCCAATAATGAGTGCAACGAGATAGTGCCTTCGGTTTCGTTCGAACCCGGAACGAACTTGTATGGATTGAATGCTTTCATCACATCGTCAGGTGGACGATGAGCATTCTAAGATAAAGGTAATCGTAACCTCAAGCCTCATCAACCGGGAATGGCTAAAACAGGGGAGGTGCAGCAAGGCTTCGTGGGTACCCCCACTTGAGAGCGAGATTTACCCCTGTCTAGAGGTCCCTTTTTATTCGGCTGTGTGGGCAGTTGGGTCGCGGCCAACTGCGGGGTGGTCTTGTTCGGACTGTCCAGTAAGGGATGGTTCCGGCCTTGTGTTGCAGGGGAGCGGGCGTACTTCTCGGTACGTTGATCTAGGCCACGTACTGTGACGGGCGGTACCCCAGTAGCCCTGCCATTGATGGAATCCAAAATCCAATAAGTGCCTGTACGGTTTTGATTGTGCCCAACTATGTTGGAACGTGAGATGTAAGCATTCCAGCTATTTCTGTATTTTATTTTGAAAACCTTAGACACTATTATAATATCGCTGGATTCCCTATCAAATGTTTTGGTTAGCGTAAGGTAAAAACTTTTCCATGTTTATGTGTGGGAAGTCTTACGTGATACCTTTTCTTTTCAAGGTTTTTCTAAAGTTAAGCAATTTTAACCCGTTTACTCACACCAAACCCCTGTCTGACCCGAGTGTTTATTTTCTGTTTTATTAAACTCTTGGGTACTCATATATGAGTAGTCAAGTGATTCAGGTTAGCTTGACGAATTCTGGAGGAGATATGGAGTAAGAGGCTTCGACGTGTAGATAAATATTATGGTTCCGCTGTGTTTGTTGTATCTGTTTCTGTTGTTCTTGAGTTGTATAGTTAGACAGAAGTTTATAACTGTCTATTATCTGTTGTTTAAGTTGTGTACTCTGATGTAATAAGATACTATGTAATATTTTATGTGATATATTATATTTTATTCGTTCTGCTGTGAGTTCTCTGATGTTGTTTGTGTTCTTCTTTCTCTTTCTTTTCTTCTTCTATCCCTTTCTTTCTTTATGATGATGCGATTTTCTGGGTGTAGAAAGTCGGGTCGTCAAATTTGGTATCAGAGCATTAGGCTCTAAAGTATGGCTTTCTTTAGGGAGCATTAGGTTGAGTGAATACCTAGGCCCTGGAGTGGTGTCTTTCTTGAGAGAACGTACTTGTAATTTTTATATATAACTATATATATATATCTGTATCTACCTGATTGTTGGGTTATCCGTTCGGATTTTCCAACATAAACTTTAGAGGTGGATGGAGTAGTGGTGTATGTGTTTAACACGATTACCACTGATGGAAGAGGTCCATATGTTTGAGGTTTGAAGTATTTGTCGAGACTGTAGACCTAATACCGTCTCGAGGAAGATTTGTAGTTTGGAGTAAGGATTTCTCTGATGTCCGAAGGAAATCTTTTAAAGATTCGAAGTTTGTCTTTGAAGTGTAAGTTTGGATTTCGCTCGGGTAAGCGAATTTTTCTAGTGTTTAGATTTGTTGGAAGTGCATATGTAAGTAATGATATCTCGGTAACTGCGTGATGAGATGCAGTATCCTTGGATATTTTCTGAAGGTGTTTTCTCTTGAAGCAGTTTTAGAAGTGGTTGAGGAGCAGTCTTTATCTGCCATAGAGATGATTCGTTTGTGTAGAAGTTATCTGAATCTTTAGCATGGAGATTAGCTGTTTTGGGATATGAGACTAAGGTCTATGAGTTGTTTCTCTACAGGCATGGTATCATTGTTATTCCCTAAGGAGAGCGAGATGGGATGCTTGGTTTGGAGTCCGAGTTTCTCGAGAAGTTGTCTGCCATCTTGGAAGTCAGTTGTGTGGTTTGTTGAAGGTTTTGGAGTTGAGAAACCTTTGGATTAGAGTCTTGGGTTAGCTGTGGTAGCAGTTTCAGCTCGAAGTGTTCGGTGTGCTGACAAGAATGTCTTTTAGCTTCGCAGTATCATCGAGGTAGAGTTTGGAAGCAGTATTGTTGGTTGTTTCTCCGATGGTTCAGGACTCCTGTGGTTCTCTTTCAGCAGTACGGGGCAAGTGGTGAAGTGTTTTCTTGAAGGGTTAACCTTGTTTGGAAAAGCTTAAAGCCGTTCTAATTGGTAAAGAGAGGACAGTTTCTTTGGAATCCTGTAACGACCCGCCGCTCTGACCGCCTCTAGTCGGTAATTAAACCAACTAGAAACGTTCAAAATGACGAATTGTTAGTCAGTTTATAAAGTTTAAACAGAATCAGCCACAGAATCACAGAATAATCATAATATTATTCATAAATGAATTTTTCTTACATACATATATCAGAGTTTGTACAATGCATTAAATTTTTATACAGCGGAATATATCTTTTTAGAGTACAAAGAAAAATTTTACTGAAAACTTTAGTAGAGTGCTTTAATCCCCCTCTCTCTAACTTCGCGGCCTGAAAATCTTCAAGCTGTAAAAATACTCGGTCTGACCCGAGCGTTAATTGCAAAACACAAAAACACTCGAGTCAGGATTAATCTTAACTCAAGTAAATAAATTTGCAATGAACTGAATAAATGTATCACATGAATCAATTCAAAATCTATTATGGATTTTCATATTAACAACTTTAATTTTTAAAAATCTGTCAATCCCGTGTGGCTGCAGTACACACGTATACTTTGCACACATGTGCACTGCCTCGCCAACACATGTACACCAAACCAAAAATAGCAAGTGTGCAAGCACGACTTCAACAAACTAGACAATGCACTACGCAAGGTACAAATAAGTAAATCCACAACTCGAATGCAAATCAAAAATGATCATGCCACCAAACTATAAGCAGTACCACAAAACTAGGCAGCAAACACACATGCACCTTAAATTTCTCACTGAGTAAATGAAACCATCACAGTGACACAGCACCAAATGAGCCAACATGAATGAAGGCACAGACAACATGCACACAAATGTAACAACAGTCAATTGTGACCAAGCACAAGTGCAGGTGAAACAGGGGATACAAGACAGTGGCAAGTGTATCAAATATTAGCAGATGGAATGTGCCACTTAAATCCCAAAATGAAATCATTGGAGATGAACATATAAAAATTAATATGGCAAGGCAGCAGTGCTCCTGCAACTGTTGGTTCTGACTAAAATTGTGTTACATCTTTCAGTTATTTGTTAAGTCTATAAAATGAGGCAATATTGATTTGCCTGTAGAAACATAAAATTACTTCGTGCATGCTAGCACAGACCTTTGGGGAATATTGTTTTAAATCCTTGGGACCAGTTTGGTTTGGACTTCAAGTTTTGTGTTTTGCACTTTCAGTATGTATTTTAAAAAGCATGGAAGAGGAGCAGAAAGTGGAATAAGAAAAGGAAAGAAATAATTGTGTCGAAAGCAGGTTCAACAAGTAGGATTGTCTGACAACCTTTTTTTTGTTGATGGCAAATTTTGTTGAGAGATCAGAAATTACTCTGCTTACACCAAAAATCTC
Organism: Allium cepa; assembly: GCA_030765085.1. Lineage (NCBI taxonomy): Eukaryota > Viridiplantae > Streptophyta > Magnoliopsida > Asparagales > Amaryllidaceae > Allium > Allium cepa. Next base: position 176,768,549 of record CM060932.1, read on the forward strand.
AACAAATCAAAATTCCCCAAGTTTTACAAAAATCTTTCCCTTCAACTTTTCTGTTTATATTGTTACAGACATATTCTTTTTTTTTAGAATTTATAACTTAAATTCATTTAAATGGGAAGATACAAATTTTCCTATTTAGTTTGAGTCTGCAATTTAAAACAGAGAGGAGCAAACAGTACTCAAATGCAAGTGCAATTTTCATAGAAATGAAACTGAAATCACAACTTGGACACAAGGGCAAACTGCCCCAAAATAAAATCAGAGATGTCAACAAGTATGTAAACTACAAGTCAACAAATGAATTTCAAAGTGATCAAGGACATCTGCAAAATTTGATACAACAAATCAAACTGCAGTCATCATAAAGGCACAAAGGCACAAAGGCCATACTCAAACCAAAAGAACTCAATGACAATCAAATGCAATGTAACAATGTCTTGCATACATATGAATTAATTTCATATGTACAACAAAACACCAACAATGCAACTTGAACCCGCAACTCAAAATGCAAGTCGAAGCTGTAAACAAATCCAATTCAAAATTTTCAAAGCAGTGGCCATACACACACACACACACACACACACACACACACACACACACATATATATATATATATACATACATACAAAAATGTATGTATGCAAATGATTAGCCATCGAAGTGCAGTATAACTACAAAGAAAACAGTGGCAGCTGTTTAGATAAAAATGAGCTAAAGTGAAGATCACAAAGCATAACAACTGCATAGGACTGCAAGAACATGATACAGATGCAATGTAGAACTGCACATAGCAGTGAGGCACAATTGAAAATGCAATATAGACTGCAGACAAACAAAGAATGATACAGGGCAACATGTACTCAAGTGGACTTATCAATATGTGCTCAGTGGTTCTTATAAATTTTAAAACAAAATTTTCAGTAGCATCTGTTCTTATAAATTTTACAACAAAAATTTCAGTATCTGTTCTCATCAGTTTTAGTTCAAGAAATCGAGCAAGAGACAGCAGATAGTTTCTGCTTTTATCAGTAAAATTTCAAGCAAATCGAGCAAGTGATAGCAATTAGCCTCAAATCATAGCATGAAACCAACATTCAATTCAACAAATTCAAACACTTGCGTTAAAATCAACCGTGAGCCAAAAGACTCACCTTTGCAAACGAATTGGGGCACGCAAGAGATTTGAAGCCGAAGCCCTAATTTCTGAAGGTGCCGCGAGCGAGTTGAAGCATAGAACTCGAATTGAAGCCCCAAATCATAAAGCCCTAATTTGCTGAAGGGAGACGAAATGATTTCACGGCCGCCATTAATTTTCTTTTCCTTTTTTTTTTTTCCTATCGTATGAAATCTGAAATGATGGTGGGAGGGTTCGCGTATTTTTAAGGGGAAGAGATCGTGGTTGTGGTGTGATAAAAGGCATGGAACACGGCATGGAACAAGGTAAGGTGGGTAAGGTAACGTTTACTTGTTATTTTATATTTATTTTATTTTTTTATTTTATTTACTTTTTATCTTTTTCTCTCTTTTTTTTTTCAATTTAAATTCAATTAGTTTTGTTTCAAATTATCTTGTTAAAATTTTAACTAGTATATTCTTTATTTATTTTATTATATATATATATATATATTTTTATTTATTTTTATATTATATTTTCTTTCTTATTTTAAATCCAATTATTTTTTCTAAATCATTAATTCAAATTTAAAATATAAGTTCAATATTAAATTTCAACTTCAAAGTCCAAATTCAAATTTCTATTCAACTTTTAAATAGATTAAATTCTAAATTTTAATCACCAATTCATTCTGATAATTTGAAATTTAAGTCAAATTATCATTTAAATATTTAAAATAAATTAAATATTTACAAATTAAATTGTTCAAAATTTAAGATCGTTACAGTCTCCCCTACTTAAAAGAATTTCGTCCCGAAATTATAAGTTAGGAAAACGATTGCTAAAATCTCACCGATATTTATATCCTACGTAATTTCACTCAGTTTCAAACTCATAAATAAATATAGGATTCATTCCATTTATTTCATTTTACTAGTTTTGTTTATCGATTTCAATAATCAAGACACAAAAGTCTTTTACTAAACTTTTTTGATTTACAAAACTCAGATTTTTAAACTTGAAATCTTTCATGCTAAATATTTGCATAATATATCTTATCCAAAACTGTGGACTTTCAAGATATTCAAAATGATCTTCTTCCTTAATTCATTAAGTTAGAATTATGTAATTCTAATTTCAGATTATTGATTTTCTATTCAAAGTTTTGAAAATACTTGATAACTCAAAGTTTAACAAGTCCATCGTCGTTCTCACAGACTTTAGGCATACGCTGATCAGACGCAAGACTAAAAATCTCCAAATACTAAACATACTTGTTTCAACTCCCAGTGAAAATACTTAAAAATCTTTTAAAAATGGATATGGAAAGTCCGTTCCCCCATGGATCACAGTCACCCGGCGGTTCCGCTACTATCTCAGTAGAATCGCTTGTAACTTAGATTTCTCATCACCCCTGAATTTCGCCATGGTTGTCGCCTTAGATCGCGGTCCACACGGCGGTTACGCTACTATCTCAGTAGAATCGCTCGTAGCCTTAGGCATCACGCCCCTCGAATTACGCTTCGGTTCCCAGATCGCAGTTTACTCGACGGTTGCGCCACTATCTCAATGGAATCGCTTGTAACTTTAGGTATCACACCCCTCGAATTACGCCAGCATCAATCACATAATCCCAACACAATGGGATATCAAATCAGTCCCATTGGACATTCCACTAAGGGAATTCTACGTAGCTACGATTTACACTGGACACTCCACCGAGTTCCAATCACCTTCACACATAATAAATTGGAAGGTACATTTCCATATCCTCGGTTTTTAGAAAACATATGTCATATACATATAGTACTTCATTTCACATTTCGTACTTATCATATCTATGTAAACCTACACAGGATTTTCATAATAATGACTTTCTAAACTGATTAGTTTTCGATTATATTCGCATATATAAGTTACGAAAACTCATTTCACATTCACAACAAATAGAGGATTCCAAATTTCCCATCACGTTTAAAATTTTCCTCTTAATCGATTTGAAAATTTAAGGTTATCTCAAACCTAATTCACATTCACAATCCAATTCGTTATCGATTTCACATTCGATTTGGATTTCACGTTACATCGTCAATTCTCAACACATAATTGATGTCTATCGATATATAAGCTCTAAGCTCGTACGTCTCAGAGAAGGGTGTTAAGCTAAAAGAATAAATTCTCCGCCACCACAGATATATATTTAATAGAGATCAAATGATATGTCATCAATTCACAATGCTAGACATACAATCCCAATCGACTATCCAAAATTCAAAGTTGAACTTATATTGTTTTTGGTGTCAAAGTTAAACTCAATTTTAACTCTAGATTCAATCTTTAAAAAATTTCCAAGTTGAACTAATTGTTCACATTTCTCAAAATAATATCTTTACAAGATATATAATTTTCACACTTAATCATTTGAAACTAATTTCAAATATTCATTTCTCAATTTATCTTTAAAAGATAAAATTTCAAACCTTTCGTTTCACATTGGAAAATATTTCCATACTTATTCAATAATAAGTAATTCACAAATTCATTCATTTTCAACACTTTGAAAATATTCAATATACTTGAATCAAAATTAAGTATATATTTCACTCTTTAAGGAAATCATTCTTTTAATCACATTTATTTGAGTTAAAACGAATGTTACGTAAAACATCGTTACGACAACTCAAAATCACTAGTATAGGGATTCGGATTTTAAAATAGATATATAAATCCCAATACTATCAACAATATTTCCTTCCGGAAACCATTTACTATAACAATAGTGTTATAGTCCACCATTTCCTTAATTTTCTCGAAAACGTCTATTTCAACAATTGAATGTTGAAATCTATGTATTCGATAGTTAATGCTTTTTAAAACATCTTTAAAACTATTAACTTTTTCAACTTCACTTAATTCATAGTTTGAATTCCTCATACTTTTCACAATATTGGTTTTAAACCGATTTCAAACTTTTCAATATTAAGTTTTTCACTTAATTTAATTCTCCACACGTTTAAATTCAAATTCATCACTGAATTTATTTAAACCTATAATGGATTATCATGTTGACAACTTCAAATTTGAAATTAAATTCTATTTGAACTTTTCATTTACTTTCTATTTCAAAAATAGTCAACTAGTTCTTTAGTAAATTGTTCATCAATTTAGCTCCATTAAATTCATATTTCCGTATTAACTATTTTAGACAATAGTCTAAACTTGAAATATAAACTTCACATCGAAATTAGTTTGATTCATACAGTTAAATCAACAATTAAATTTCATTTCATAATATCTTTTCCCTAAAACATATCTGTTTTATTCAATAATATATTCACTGTCCAAAATCGTGAATATACTTTGTCAACCAATTTCATCATTTCTACAACTTATTTTTATTTTATTTTTTTAAAGGATTACCCACTGTCCAAAATCGTGGATATATCTCCTTTAATAAGCTATAACAATTTACTCATCAAATTCAATTGATTTCGAATTTATAAACAATCTTCATAAATTCCTTTTCTATTTATAAAACTTCAATTTATAAATCTTCTATTAATTCAATTCAATTCCATTTATATAACTCAGTTATATATCCAAAAGTTCATATTATAAGTTAAATACTTATAATCCATTCATTTACCAATTCGTTCTTCATATTTGAAAACAATTTCTCAAAAGAATTCAGAATCAAATTCCCAAGTTATAATTCAATAATCCACTTGATTATAACCAAATTAACATGTCATTTTATTTCACAATTATTACTCGAAATATTCAAGTTATTCGATTTAAACCAATTTAAACCAATTCATTAATTCATTAGTTCATTTTTTCATTTTTTTATAAATCTCAATAATTTGATAATGAGTTTCTGAACGATCGAAACTCAAATCTAACGAGACCTCACCGAAGAGAACTATCGCAAACTCACATTTAGAGAGGGGAATTTCAAAATAATTTTAATTTTCCAAAATACTTTTTTTTTTAAAGAAAACAATTTCATACTTCTTTTAAATTTGAAAAGCACTTTCTTTATAGTGGTTCTAGTAACTATTCATATTAAACATCATAAACTGAGCTTTGAATAAACCAAAGCTCTGATACCACTTTTGTAACGACCCGCCGCTCTGACCGCCTCTAGTCGGTAATTAAACCAACTAGAAACGTTCAAAATGACGAATTGTTAGTCAGTTTATAAAGTTTAAACAGAATCAGCCACAGAATCACAGAATAATCATAATATTATTCATAAATGAATTTTTCTTACATACATATATCAGAGTTTGTACAATGCATTAAATTTTTATACAGCGGAATATATCTTTTTAGAGTACAAAGAAAAATTTTACTGAAAACTTTAGTAGAGTGCTTTAATCCCCCTCTCTCTAACTTCGCGGCCTGAAAATCTTCAAGCTGTAAAAATACTCGGTCTGACCCGAGCGTTAATTGCAAAACACAAAAACACTCGAGTCAGGATTAATCTTAACTCAAGTAAATAAATTTGCAATGAACTGAATAAATGTATCACATGAATCAATTCAAAATCTATTATGGATTTTCATATTAACAACTTTAATTTTTAAAAATCTGTCAATCCCGTGTGGCTGCAGTACACACGTATACTTTGCACACATGTGCACTGCCTCGCCAACACATGTACACCAAACCAAAAATAGCAAGTGTGCAAGCACGACTTCAACAAACTAGACAATGCACTACGCAAGGTACAAATAAGTAAATCCACAACTCGAATGCAAATCAAAAATGATCATGCCACCAAACTATAAGCAGTACCACAAAACTAGGCAGCAAACACACATGCACCTTAAATTTCTCACTGAGTAAATGAAACCATCACAGTGACACAGCACCAAATGAGCCAACATGAATGAAGGCACAGACAACATGCACACAAATGTAACAACAGTCAATTGTGACCAAGCACAAGTGCAGGTGAAACAGGGGATACAAGACAGTGGCAAGTGTATCAAATATTAGCAGATGGAATGTGCCACTTAAATCCCAAAATGAAATCATTGGAGATGAACATATAAAAATTAATATGGCAAGGCAGCAGTGCTCCTGCAACTGTTGGTTCTGACTAAAATTGTGTTACATCTTTCAGTTATTTGTTAAGTCTATAAAATGAGGCAATATTGATTTGCCTGTAGAAACATAAAATTACTTCGTGCATGCTAGCACAGACCTTTGGGGAATATTGTTTTAAATCCTTGGGACCAGTTTGGTTTGGACTTCAAGTTTTGTGTTTTGCACTTTCAGTATGTATTTTAAAAAGCATGGAAGAGGAGCAGAAAGTGGAATAAGAAAAGGAAAGAAATAATTGTGTCGAAAGCAGGTTCAACAAGTAGGATTGTCTGACAACCTTTTTTTTGTTGATGGCAAATTTTGTTGAGAGATCAGAAATTACTCTGCTTACACCAAAAATCTCAACAAATCAAAATTCCCCAAGTTTTACAAAAATCTTTCCCTTCAACTTTTCTGTTTATATTGTTACAGACATATTCTTTTTTTTTTAGAATTTATAACTTAAATTCATTTAAATGGGAAGATACAAATTTTCCTATTTAGTTTGAGTCTGCAATTTAAAACAGAGAGGAGCAAACAGTACTCAAATGCAAGTGCAATTTTCATAGAAATGAAACTGAAATCACAACTTGGACACAAGGGCAAACTGCCCCAAAATAAAATCAGAGATGTCAACAAGTATGTAAACTACAAGTCAACAAATGAATTTCAAAGTGATCAAGGACATCTGCAAAATTTGATACAACAAATCAAACTGCAGTCATCATAAAGGCACAAAGGCACAAAGGCCATACTCAAACCAAAAGAACTCAATGACAATCAAATGCAATGTAACAATGTCTTGCATACATATGAATTAATTTCATATGTACAACAAAACACCAACAATGCAACTTGAACCCGCAACTCAAAATGCAAGTCGAAGCTGTAAACAAATCCAATTCAAAATTTTCAAAGCAGTGGCCATACACACACACACACACACACACACACACACATATATATATATATATACATACATACAAAAATGTATGTATGCAAATGATTAGCCATCGAAGTGCAGTATAACTACAAAGAAAACAGTGGCAGCTGTTTAGATAAAAATGAGCTAAAGTGAAGATCACAAAGCATAACAACTGCATAGGACTGCAAGAACATGATACAGATGCAATGTAGAACTGCACATAGCAGTGAGGCACAATTGAAAATGCAATATAGACTGCAGACAAACAAAGAATGATACAGGGCAACATGTACTCAAGTGGACTTATCAATATGTGCTCAGTGGTTCTTATAAATTTTAAAACAAAATTTTCAGTAGCATCTGTTCTTATAAATTTTACAACAAAAATTTCAGTATCTGTTCTCATCAGTTTTAGTTCAAGAAATCGAGCAAGAGACAGCAGATAGTTTCTGCTTTTATCAGTAAAATTTCAAGCAAATCGAGCAAGTGATAGCAATTAGCCTCAAATCATAGCATGAAACCAACATTCAATTCAACAAATTCAAACACTTGCGTTAAAATCAACCGTGAGCCAAAAGACTCACCTTTGCAAACGAATTGGGGCACGCAAGAGATTTGAAGCCGAAGCCCTAATTTCTGAAGGTGCCGCGAGCGAGTTGAAGCATAGAACTCGAATTGAAGCCCCAAATCATAAAGCCCTAATTTGCTGAAGGGAGACGAAATGATTTCACGGCCGCCATTAATTTTCTTTTCCTTTTTTTTTCTTCCTATCGTATGAAATCTGAAATGATGGTGGGAGGGTTCGCGTATTTTTAAGGGGAAGAGATCGTGGTTGTGGCGTGATAAAAGGCATGGAACACGGCATGGAACAAGGTAAGGTAGGTAAGGTAACGTTTACTTGTTATTTTATATTTATTTTATTTTTTTATTTTATTTACTTTTTATCTTTTTCTCTCTTTTTTTTTTCAATTTAAATTCAATTAGTTTTGTTTCAAATTATCTTGTTAAAATTTTAACTAGTATATTCTTTATTTATTTTATTATATATATATATATATATATATATATATTTATTTATTTTTATATTATATTTTCTTTCTTATTTTAAATCCAATTATTTTTTCTAAATCATTAATTCAAATTTAAAATATAAGTTCAATATTAAATTTCAACTTCAAAGTCCAAATTCAAATTTCTATTCAACTTTTAAATAGATTAAATTCTAAATTTTAATCACCAATTCATTCTGATAATTTGAAATTTAAGTCAAATTATCATTTAAATATTTAAAATAAATTAAATATTTACAAATTAAATTGTTCAAAATTTAAGATCGTTACAAATCCGAACTAGGTAGGATCACAAAAGTGACTTGCGATTAGTTTGGGAATTTATCTGAGCAATCTTTTGTTTGAGTCTGAGGGTTCTCATGTGGATAGGAGCTGCTGGAATATTCTGAAGTTTGTCTGCATCTGGAGTTGAGTTCCCTATTGTTTTGATTCCGGAAGCAATTTTGGTAGTTAGCCTGATAGTTGGATGGTTTTTGAAGTAAGAAGAGTTGGTATAGCATCCCAGAATTATTTTTGGGATTTGGATTGGTCTGATTTAGCTTTTGGTATAGGATTCTGTTTTGAGGTTGTGTGACCAAGTATGATGTGTCACTTAGATTTTTATGGATTTGATGAACAAAGTTTTCCAAATATTGGATAAGTTTGTATTTGTGTTCATCAGCAGTATTCTCATCTATTTCAGAATCAGAGTTGTGCAGCGGAAGCAAGGTAGCAGCTGTGCAAGGAAGGAAGCAAGTTCTATTTGCTATTTCTTGAGTAGTAGAGCTTGTGTTTTGGATTTCGACGGATTTTGGAAGACTTTTCCGTTGAATAGGATCTAGGAACTGCTTTGTTTTGGTTTAGTTGTTTCTAGAAGTATCAGCATAGGTTGAGCTGATCAGGAAGAATATTGGCAGCCCAGGAATATCTGTTGAGTTATGCAGATAAGAGATAATGATTTTTGGAATTCGAAGTTAGAGACTTCATTGTTGTTCAAATTCTCTGGTTAAAAGAACAGATATTGGATAAGATTGGTTGGTTAGTGCTGTGACATTTGAGATTTTCTTATCTGTGTTTTGATGGGATAAGATTGAATTGCCAGTTTGGATAGCTGGAATTCATTCGGTAACACATGTCTCTAAGGGAGTATGTGTATGATTCATCGTTGGTTATTGAATCTGTAGTTCAGTTAGATTTGGATGTTGAGCTGGATTTGAGAGTAATTTGATGTTCTGTTCAGATTGAAGGATCTAGAAATGAGTGGAGCTCTGGATTTTGGTTGTGTAGTTAGTTTGTTTCCTTTTGTAGAGCGAGCCTCCCGGTGATTTATCTTGGGAAACTCGAGATAGTATTAGATATTTATTCTGATTTGTGTCAGAATAATTAGTTAGGTTTGTTTGTTTATTTGATTGCTATGGTTGATAGGTACTGGTTGATAGGAATGTTTGCTAATTTAAATCAAAATCTGTACTGGATTATTAAATTAACTTTGCTTTTAAATTTTGGGTACGAAATTCTTTTAAGCGGGGAGGATTGTAATGACCCGGAATTTTGGGCAATATAAATTTAATAATCTGTGTTAATAATTTAATTGGTTTGATAATTTTTCTTTATAATTTTAATTTAAACTGATAAATTTATTTTAAGGTTAATAAATATTTAATTTGTTAATGGTGTTCAATATCTTTCTGACAATTTAAATTGATAAGAATTATTTTTGTCAAGTTAATCAGATTTTATTCTATTTATAATATATACATTTGATATATATTGTGAATAGGAGATCTTTTGTTTCAAATTAAAATTGAGTTTTGCAAATTGTAATATATATGTATGTATATGTTATAATTTGAGTTGTTTTAAAATTTTAAACTAATCTATTAAATTTTATGTGTATGAATTTTTAATTAAAAGCTTTGTTTTAAAACTAAATATTTTTCGAAGATTAATTTAAAGATTTATTCATTTGTTTTCAAAATGTAAGATAATTGTTTATTTTTAAATATGATAGTTTATAAAGGAAATTTATCAATGTTTTATTTTTGTTTTCTTTAAAATGTTCAAATTAAAATGGTTATTAATGTTTAGGTATAATTGTTTTAGATTTTAAATACATATATAAGAATTATTTGCATTTTTATTAGTTTATATTATTTTATTCAAAAGGTAAGCTATTATTAAATAAAGGTTTACAAAGATTTCACACTTGTATTTATTAAATTCAAAAGCTTATTTTCATGAAAACATTTCACTCATGTGTATAAACATTTTATAAATACATATAAATACATAAGCAAACATTTATTATCAAAGTAACTTAATTATGTAAGTTTATATTACATTTAAATTAAATGATAAATTAATTAAAAATATTCAAACATGTGTAAACATGTTATCAACTCAAAAACACATGTAAAGTAAGTAAGTTTATAGGATGACAATTGTAAATTCTTAAGGGACATGTGTCTTTATTTTAATTTTTTTTTTACTTTCTTTAATTTTAAATGAACATAACACTTTGTCTTCATTTCATTTCCTAGTTTACTTTTCTTAACCAAAAATAATGGCAACAAGAATTTTATCAAACCTGAGAATTAAAATCTGCAAATTAAAAATCCACAAGCAAATCAATCTGTAATTCCAATCTGCAATCAACCTTCAACTTCAAATCTGCATCTTCATATCATCTTCGACCTGCAAAGTGAAAACCTGCATTCAAATAAGGCTCAAACATGCAAATTCTTAAAGAAGTTTTCAACATGCAAGTTCAATATCAATTTCAACTATTAAAATCAACAATTGTAAAGCATGCATGGATTTAATTTTCAACTGCAAAGCATGGAAAGTTCAAATTTGCACTGCTCTGCTTATAATATAGAGGTGAGTAAATTATTTAAAAATAGTTTGAAATTTGTTTAAACTCTAATGCATGTTAATCTTTGAATTGATACTGGGTATTGCATGGAATTCATTCAGTATTTATGTTATTGAATTTATAGAGATGATTATATAGGTGGAAAAAAAATCTGTGTATATGTGTAGCTCTCTGTTCCTGTTTTATTTGCAGACAGGATTCTTTTCAAAAAAATTCAAAATCTTTTAATCCAAACTATATTAGATCTTGAGACGTGAAGAGAAGTTGATTGTAATCATATAACTTTTCATCTAAAAATGTTTATAAGTTTTTAAAATGAAATAATGGTTCAGGAATTTCAAAAATTACAGTAAAAATCAAATTGGGCTAAAAATTTATGAACTTAATCTTTAGTTCTGATTTCATGATTGAATAGCATCAGGAAATCATGATTTTTAATACCAATTTCATGATTTTTAGTTTGATAAATCATGATAATTTTCAGTTTAATTGTTTTGCGAATTTTTGTGAACTGTCTATGATTTATTCAATGATTTGATTTGATTTTTCGGTTGAGGCTTGCTTGCATGTTAGAGATTTAGGGAAAAATATAATTAAAATTTTCAAATGTTTAATTTGATAGAAATTTATTAAACTAGGGTTTTAAGAAAGTTTCGGTTTGACTTGACTGTAATGTCATTTGCGACATAAATGATGAATCGAGTTCCTTCATTTTTGGTGATGACGAAGTTCATGGATGTGGGATTCTATGGTGAGGACGGCAGGAGTTGGACGACGTCAGGTGAATGGCCGTGGGTGGTTTTGTGGAAGTGGGTTCTGTTGTATTTTCGACCATTGGGTCGAATTTCGATTCGAGTGTCTTCTTTTTTATCTGGGTTTGAATTCGTTGTCGCGAGTGGTTTCGTGATCGACGATGTCGGTCGCGATGACCCACGGTGGCCGTTGGCAGGAGGGCACATGCACATGGGTGTTGTGTACACGACATTGATCTGGCGGAGTTTGGTTTGGGGGAAGACGAGTTTTTCTCGGTGTAGAACTCGCGATTTCTTTGTATCGTCTCGAAGTAAATGTGACTGAGTGATGTCTCGGAGCAATGTCGGGGAAATTTTGGGGTTGGCTCGAGTTTGGGATGGGTGCTAGTCTGTTAAGTACTGTAGGAAGATGAGTTGCAAATCTAACTTGTGGTTTGAATAAATAAGATTAAGCTTTGAATTATAGAACAAGTTTTATAAAAGGAAATGAATTTTCAAAGTTAAAACTTGTTTCTTTGAAGTAAGTGTAAATCAAACTTTTAAAACTGATGATTGAATCTATTTTCAGATTTAAAATATTTTAGATGATTGATTTTGAAAGAATTAATTTAATTAAATTTTGAAATTTAATTTAAAAAAAAAGAAGTGTTTTGAATTTAAGGTATTAAATCAAAGTTTTAAGTAAAGTTTAAAAGTAAGGTTTTAATACTAAAGTTTTCAAATTTTATTTAATTTGAATAAGTTTAAAATTAGATAATTTAAAGTGTTCTAAATTTGGAAATGATTTCTAAATGCTTCATCTATAAGTAAGGCTATTATTATGATTTTGGTAAACCAAGTTTAATAATTTGTCTTTAAGTTAATAAGATTTAATTGATTCAAATAATTTATTTATGAAGATGATTATGGTTAATTTATCTTTGATATAAACTAAAAGAGTACTTAATGTGATTTGTTAATAAGTAAAAGGATTAATTGAGATTAATGTTTTCCTAATTAATAAAGGAAGATATATTAGAAGTTAATTAATTAATTGTTTAATTAATTTAAATAATTAGTTAATTATTTATTTAAATTTATATAATCACTTAATTATGGATTAATTAAGTGAAATTACTTAATGAAGTAATTAGAGAAATTACTCATGGGAGTGATTAAGTGGAAGTGATTAATAGAAAATCACATAATATTATTAATTAAGGATTAATTAAATTAATTGTTTAAAAGTTAATTAATTATGAAGTGATTAATTAATTAAAGAATTAAGAATTATTTAATGATGGAATTAATTATTTGTTAAGTTATTAATTAAGAGATTAATTAAGATTTCTTAATAATTAGATATAATTACTTATGTAAGTAACTAAGAATTAATTACTTAAATTATTTTAGTTAATTAATTAATGTGATTAATTAATTAATGAGATTAATTTAAGATTAATCACCAAGTGTAATTAATTAAAATGTAATTAATTAATTAAGTAATTAAATAAGGATTAATTGCTAATTTAAATTGGTTAATAATTACTTAATGAAGTAATTAAAGATTAATTAATTGGATTAATTAATCAAGAATTAATATAATTAAATTAGAAAATTAATTAATTAAGAAGTTAATTAATTAAGATAAGTAATTACAAATTGTTAATTACTGATTATGATTAATGAGTTGATTAATTATAAGTTAATTAGTCAATTAAAGTATTATTAATTAATAAGGATCATTAATTAAGGTGATTAATTGATATTAATCAAGGTTGATTAATATAAGTATTTAATTTAAATGTGATTAAGTAATTGTAATTAATTAAGAATTAATGTAATTAATTACAGTTAATTAATTAATGAATGATCATTAATTATTGTAATTAATGATAGTAATTAAAGGTTAATTACTGTATATGGCTAAGAATAATTACTTGAATGTAATTAAATATAATTAATCAAGAAGATTAATTAAGGAAAATCATTAGAGATGATTAATTTATTTGGAATAATAATTAATGAAGAAGGATTATGGAAATTCAATTGATTGAGAGATAATCAATTCCGTTTTGGATGTTTGATTTATATGGGTTGATTGATTAATATTGGTTAATTGATATTGGGTGATCAATATTTGGTGATTGCTATTGGATGATTGATTTTGGTTGATATTGGTTGATATTGGATATCTTTGTTATGTGATATGCTACTTGTGAAGATAAATATTGATATGAATTATCTCTTGTGATAATATGATTCATATATCTGTTTATATATCATCGTGAAAATAAGTTAAATTGTTTAACAACCTTAAGTACAACTTGGACGTTAAAATGACGTTTGGTTTCGGTGAGACCGGGATCGGGTTTCCATATTTGGTTATCCGGAAACCACATCGATTCCAATTTAAACGTTAGGTCGTGTATCCAAGTGGAGCAAGTGAAGACTCGAGGTCTAAGGGCTATACATCAGTATAACTCTATGGGTGATTCCGTAATGAGTTGACGGAATAGTACTTATAGATTCGAGATGGCGAATCAGAGTGCAAGGGCTATGGTCGTTGACTCTGATGGTGATTCCAATAATGAGTGCAACGAGATAGTGCCTTCGGTTTCGTTCGAACCCGGAACGAACTTGTATGGATTGAATGCTTTTAGCACATCGTCAGGTGGACGATGAGCATTCTAAGATAAAGGTGTTCTATAAAGGTAATCGTATCCTCAAGCCTCATGAACCGAGAATGGCTAAAACAGGGGAGGTGCAGCAAGGCTTCGTGGGTACCCCCACTTGAAAGCGAGATTTACCCCTGTCTAGAGGTATCGACTGTGTGGGCAGTTGGGTCGCGGCCAACTGCGGGGTGGTCTTGTTCGGGACTGTCCAGTAAGGGATGGTTCCAGCCTTGTGTTGTAGGGGAGCGGGCGTACTCCTCGGTACGTTGATCTAGGCCACGTATTGTGACGTGCGGTACCCCAGTAGCCCTGCCATTGATGGAATCCAAAATCCAATAAGTGCCTGTACGGTTTTGATTGTGCCCAACTATGTTGGAACGTGAGATGTAAGCATTCCAGCTATTTCTGTATTTTATTTTGAAAACTCTAGACACTATTATAATATCACTGGATTTCCTATCAAATATTTTGGTTAGCGTAAGGTAAAAACTTTTCCATGTTTATGTGTGGAAAGTCTTACGTGATACCTTTTCTTTTCAAGGTTTTCCTAAAGTTAAGCAATTTTAACCCGTTTACTCACACCAGACCCCTATCTGACCCAAGTGTTTATTTTCTGTTTTATTAAACTCTTGGGTACTCATATTATGTATGAGTAGTCAAGTGATTCAGGTTAGCTTGACCAATTCTGGAGGAGATATGGAGCAGGAGGCTTCGACGTGTAGATAAATATTATGGTTCCGCTGTGTTCGTTGTATCTGTTTCTGTTGTTCTTGAGTTGTATAGTTAGACAGAAGTTTATAACTGTCTATTATCTGTTGTTTAAGTTGTGTACTCTGATGTAATAAGATACTATGTAATATTTTATGTGATATATTATATTTTATTCGTTCCGCTGTGAGTTCTCTGATGTTGTTTGTGTTCTTCTTTCTCTTTCTTTTCTTCTTATATCCCTTTCTTTCTTTATGGTGATGCGATTTTCTGGGTATAGAAAGTCGGGTCGTCACACATACGAAGTGCTGTTGAGCATTTTTTGATCAAAGCGTGGCTTTTGTATAAAGCATAGCTTTGTGGACTAGACTTCGTCGGACCTCACACCCCGTCAATGGTCAAAACAGGAAAGATGCGGCAAGCTTATTAGGGGATAGCGCCCCCGTAGTGTATGTCATTCCTTCTGGATAGAGGTGGTATCATGGTATGGAGCCCAGATACTTAACCTATGTTGTGCTGCAAACTTATTATTTTGTGGTTGTTGGCGAATCCCGAAATTTAGGTCGGTTGCGACCGGAGGATGGCATATTCGTGTCAGTTGTTACCCAGCTAGGGGTAACCCGGCCTTGTATTGGCAGAGATCCGGTTAGGTTCTCGAGGCGTCTTTCCAGAGGCGTACCTATGTGGCAATGGGAAGTTCCTTGGCTTGACCATTTGTTGGAAATCCAAACTCCAATACGCACCTTGTACGGTTTTAGTTGTACAATCTGCCATTTACTTATGGTGGTCACCATTGTTTAGATGGTAGCTATAGTAGGCATAATGCGAAATGCCTATGTTGGCTAAGATTTATATCATACTTTCGAAATGTTTTCCTACACCTTGCACTTATAGTAATAATATCAAAGAAAATTTGCGTATCAAGCATGTTTGACTATCATAAGGAGAAATCTCCTCCGATTCTGCGTTTGCATTTGTGTGTGTTCGGGAGGCCTTATGGTAGTTACGTATTCTAAAAAGCATTGCGAACCTAATTTAAAATAATTCCTTGTTTATTTCTAAAGATAAACTGTTTTAAGTTCTCACACCAGTTTCATGACTGACCTGGAGTTTATTGTTTCCTTCCTAAACTCTGGGTGCCCACAAATTTCCACACGGGCAGTCTAGAGTCTGGTTATCAGGTCATTCTGGAATTCAGGAGTTGCTGTAGAGATCTGGAGGCAAGCTGGATGGCTTGGCGTATCAACTAGTATATAGTATTTCTTTTCCGCTGTTTGTTGTAGTAAACTCTGATAATCTAATGTGATGTGATGTAATGTAATAACTGACATGATTCTTTGTTTTAAAGATTATTCATTTATCTATTACATGTTGTTCCGCTGCGATATGTGAGATTCTGCTAATGTTTTATGTTGCCTTTTCTTTCTTCTTCTATCTTCTACCTCTTCTTTAACCCTAACGGTTCGGTTTTTTGGCCTTCGATTGCTCAGCAGTTGATACAGTGGACGTATTAATGTCGACTTTCGAGCGTCGAAAAATCGCGTTCGTCATATTTGGTATCAGAGCATATGATTAAGGGACAACCTTGGCTCTGTTGGGAATTACTCATTAGAGATAGAGTCAGTAGTACTCTAGAATGAGTGTGAGTGTAATAATAAATATGAGCGCGTATTTGTTAGTGAATACGAAATTGTCATTATTGTGTTGACTTATCGGTTGATTGTTTATAGATTCTTGTCTGTGCAGTTTGGCCAACTGTTTCGATAGGGGTTTCTAAACTCTTAAACAAGATAAACTGACACAGTATTGTTTTAAAATAGGATAAAGGAAATAATTTTACCCGAAGCTATTTTATATATATAAAGGGAATAATTTTTCAGAATTATTAAAGTGTATATAAATTGATTGTTTGGTTGTTGAAAATGTAAGAATATACATATATATATATATATAAGTTAATTAAAAGAAAATTTGTATAAGCAAATGAATTTTTAAGTATGGAATTATAATTAATATGATTTACAATTGTGAAATGATCTTATATAAGTAAAGTGAAAATAGTGAAATTATATAAATAAAAGATTTATAAATGTGATTTATGAATAAAAGGAATTTTTTTAGAGAATATTAAGCACTGAATTCACTACTGTTGCTGGGAAATAATAAGGGTGATGACTGCAGCATTATCAGTATCATTTTCGAGTTTCTGTGTGATGGATTTGCTACCATAATAAATTGAAAATTGAAGTTTGGTTGTGATAAACAAATTTGAAAATTTAACTAAAGGAAGTTAAATAAATTAAATCAGATTTGAACTAGATTGGATAAGTTAATGATTTGGAAGTTTAAATATATAAGTTGTATAACTTATTAAATGTGAAAATGTAAGTGAAACCAAAAGATAAAATGGTTAAACAATTTTGTTAAGCAAAACGAGATATGACTTTGAATAAGTGATGAAATTTGACTTTGGTAAACGTTAAATAGAATTTACTTTAGAATTGGAATCTGAATTGGATTTATAATTGGAAATTTAAGTTAAGCTAAACAAATGATGTTCGAAATGGAATAAAACTTAAGTGGTGTTGAATGAAGTTGATTTTGGTATCGAAGTAAATCAATAAAATGAATTAAATGGATGTGAACTTGAGTTACATAAATGAAATTCAACCTTATTTGTTAAATGAATTAGCAATTGAATTAATGAATGAACTGAATGTAAATCAACTGAGTGTAAATAAATTGGTATGAAATAATGGATGTAAGTGTTAATTCATTGAAGCTAATTTAAAGTGATGAACCAAATTGAATGAATGAAAGCGAATTAAATAAATTTGGTTGTATTGGATATATATTGATTTTTAGATTGTTAGTTGATTGTATAGAAATTCATATGAAGCTGAATTGATAAAAAAAATTGGAAGCTATGAAATTTGATTTGAATGTGGAAGTGAACCAACTTGAATATGAATTAGTGAATGTAAACTAATTGAATATGAAGGAATGCTAGTAAATCCAATGTTAAGGAATCAAATATGATTTAAATCGGAAAACCAATTCAATGAATATTAATGAGAAGTGAAAGTGTATTGATTTGGTTATGGATGTTAGTTGAATGCTAGTTGGTTGATGGTTGAATTTATTGCTTTTGATTGCATTTGCTATATTGGAATATGTAGTTGTTGTAGTGATATTGTATATTGATATTATTTTCATATATACATGTTTCTCATTGTTGCTGAGTGTTTAGTAGGTGCGGATTGCACTTGCCTCGCATTTGGAGCTCGCTTTCGCGCTATATTAGCCGTATATGCTCGCTAATAATATATAAGGTACATATCTCGAATTACATATCGTACTTTTGCACTTTTTTCCCTACGGGATGGCTCATTACTTTGATGAGATGTATATTTGTGATATATATATATTGCCATTTTTTTCGGATCGAGCCGCGCAAAGGAGACTATGGCGAATTTTTCTAAAAATTTAAGGCGTTAGAATATTTTTGAAAAATTTCGAAAAATTTTGAAAAGATAACTAAGTATGATTTGAAAACATAGTAAAGTTGTTATAATAAGTTTAACTATTGGATTCTGGGAAAGTTAAACACTCAAATAAATTTGAAATTTAATTTGAACAAATGGTTTCGAAAAGTTAATGGATTATGTAACTTTTTCTTACTTGGTAATTTCGAGGACAAAATTCTTTTAAGGGGGGAAATTTATAACGACCCAGAATTTCTGTCATTTGAAATTCATATATTTAATTGATTTTAAATATTAATAAGTAAAATTTGTAAGTCGAATAAATTTTATTTCGAATCTCTAGATTTAATTGGATAATTAAATCGATAACTTAATATTTGAAATTACGGAAATAATTGGAAATAGGGTTTAATGTGATTAAAAATGATTTGTAAAGTGGTATTTAATCATATTGGAGTTAGAATGATGTTATAGAACTTTTAAAATTGAATTAAAAGTTAATTTGTAGAAATTGAATATTTTAATATTTAATTGACGAGTTAAAATAGCCATTTTTCAAAAAGTCTCAGATTTCGACGATACCAGTTTCATCGGATCCGTAATGTTATATTATTGTATGGTTTCAAATTTCGTGTCAATCGGATTTACGGTTTGTCCGGGGCAAGCTAAAACGCGTAGGAACTCGATTCGAGTGAATTTTGAATTTAAATAGTTGATTCAAAAACTTATCTTCCAAATTTGATCGAATTGGCTCCCGATATATATTCCATTGCGTTCGGAATAGGGGTAAAGCATTATAAACACCAGGCGGTACGCTTCGTTTGAAGTTCGGAAAATTTTCGGGTGAATAGTGCGCGAATATTTTCTATAAAAGGACCTCATATTTTCACTTTTGCAAAGAAATTAGGGTTCCAAGCCCTAGCCGCCAGCCTAAATATTAACGGCCGAAAATTCTTCATCTTCTTCCTCTAATTTATTCTAATCCACGCATCAATTCAAGAAACTTTCAACTAGGAACTTGTAGAGGATCGTGAGAGCTACAAATCCATACGGTGATGATCGTGATCGACGCAACAATCGAGGAGCTAGGGGCTCACGTTCTTCATGATTTGGGCGCGTTTACCTATGCATGGAGGAGGCCGAGCTCCTTGATATTGTAGCTAAAGTAGGTGCTCGCATAGGGCTTCGACTTGGCGGTGTTTGATCGTCATGGAGAGGCTCGTATTAGTCGCGTTAATTGAAGCAAGCACGGTGGCTATAGGTTTCGTTGCCTGGATATCAACGTGAATGGGAAGAAAACAAATGCGGCCGAGCTTTGCTTGGACAGATCGTACGGCTCTGATAGGTTAATGGTTTAAAAAATAAAATAAAGTGTGAAATTTATTTATATTAAAAATTGTATAATCTTTAAAAATGTGTAACTCTTCCATACGAGGTCCGTTTCACACAAAACGAATTGCGTCTGGTTTGTATTCGTGAACACCACGCGCTGGATTTGGATTGGAGTTGATTGGAGTTAGAGAAAATTTTGGGTAAAATTAAACGTACGTTTAATTTTATTCGAAATAAAACGCTGAAACTATTATTGGAATCAAGATGAGAACTTCTCACTCAATCGAATTTTTTTCGATTTAAATTTTAAATAGTTAGATTTACAATTGCTTGATGTGTGATTGAATGATAAATTACTATCTATTGTATTAAAATAGACCATATACGCCGTATATTAAGCGGATGTTATTTATTAAACACATATACCGCGATATTCCATCTTGAAGTGGAATTGGTATTATATATGTACTTGGAGTTGATTTTCCCGCATTATATAGTGGATGAGACCCTATTGCGCCGCATAATAGCGGACAATATTTTATAAAACCCATATACTGCGATATTCCGTCTTGAAACGGGATCGGTATTGTGCTAACATCTATGGATGCAAGGGAACAGGTTGGAGGGATCCAACTGGATTCCTCAACGGTATTTATTTATTTCAAATATTTGAGATATATTCTATTATCATATTGATATATAATGTTTGGATGCCGTGATTGTTATATTTAGTGCTGTTGCAGCATTGGGCCTATTTTTGGAGTTTTAAAAATGTTAAAGGAACGATTTCTAAATTTAAAGGATTTTTAAAGTGATTTTTGAAAAGTATACATTTTATTGAATTTTGGAATTGATTCATTTTAAATAAATAAACGTTATAATTTTAATGTTATAGAAATTATGATTTTCGTGAAATATAACCGAAAGGTGATTTTTAAAATAAGTAGTTGATTATTTTGTCAAATGGTTTAAATTGGGATTTTTGAATTAATATAAACGGTTTATATAAAAGATTTATAAAATTGATATTTATAAATTAAAATATTGGAATTATAAAGCGAGTTTTTATAAGTGTTAAAATGAAGTATAAATGGATTTCATAAGTAAATGAAATTTATAGGTTTATAAATCGTGAAGTTGTAAAATGAATAAATTTCGTAAAATAAAAGATTTATAAGAAATTAACTTATAAATTGGATTTTGGCATATAAAAGAGATACAAATGGAATTTTTTTTATTAAGTGATTTTTTATAAGTTGAATTTGTTATAAAATATAAATGGAATTTATAAACGTTGTTTTATAAATCCGAAATCGACTTATTTTGATAAGTTAATTAGTATGGCTCATTAAAAGAGATATATCCACGATTTTGGACAGTGGATAATCCTTTAAAATAAATGTATAGGAATGTTGAATGGGTTAAACGAAGTATATTCACGTTTTTGGACAGTGAATAATATATTAAAGAAATGCTTAGGAAGTGATCTTTTAAATGGAATTGAAATGATTTGAATGTGTTAAGTATCGAACCCATAGATTTCAACATTCATTGTTGAAATAGACGTTTTCGAGAAATATAAGGAAATGGTGGACTATAACACTATTGTTATAGTAGAAGATTTTCGAAAGGAAATGCTTATATAGTATTGGGATATATATATATCTATCTTAATTTCGAATCCCTATACTAGTGATTTTGGATTGTCGTAACGATTTTTTATGCAACATTCGTTTGGACTCAAATAAATGTGTTTAAGAGAATATTTTCCTTAAATAATAAATTATATACTTAATTGTAATTTAAGTATATCGAATATTTTCAAAATGTTGAAAATAAATAGATTTGTGAATTACTTATTGTTAAATAAATATTTGAAAATGTTTTCTAATATGAAATTGAAATGGTTTAGAGAATATATCTTTTTAAAGATAAATTGAAGTGAATATCTGGCAAGTTATTTAATTTATGAAAGATTAATAAAAAGGGCCTAGTGATTGTTATGGTGCTGGATATTTGTTTGTTGGCCTTGATAGTTAAATAACCGACTATCAATATTTACCTTTAAATGGGTATTGGTTGTGATTTGCTTGAATTTGAATG
This sequence comes from Allium cepa, assembly GCA_030765085.1. Lineage (NCBI taxonomy): Eukaryota > Viridiplantae > Streptophyta > Magnoliopsida > Asparagales > Amaryllidaceae > Allium > Allium cepa. The sequence goes on from CM060932.1 coordinate 176,790,640, forward strand.
CTACACTTATTTTAAAATAAGCGCTCGTTATTCGTTTTAGCCGGGAGAGGACCTTTGGGTCATAAATCCCATTCCAAATAGTGATATGTCGTAATGGATAGCATTTGAAGAACGGATATTTTCGAAAACGGAAGGATTGCCGTCGAGTGTCTCTGCACCGGCTGATCTCCGATATAGAGATTTTATCACCCTTTGTGATGGGAAGTCCGGTCATGATTAGTGAATAACCGAATTGCAAGGGCTTCTTTGGAAATGCCTTCGGTTCTGTTCGATCCCAGAATGGACTTGTATGGATGTGTGTCTGACATTACAATTTGAGATGTAAAGCTGGTTTCTATCAAATATATTTCTGTTGGTGGCGGAGAATTTATTCTCTTAGCTTAACACCCTTCTTTGAGACGTACGAGCTCAGAGGTTATGTAGTTGATGGTTACTAATGATACATTCCCAAATTGGTAATGTGGCATACGAAGTGCTGTTGAGCATTTGTTGATCAAAGCGTGGCTTTTGTATAAGGCATAGCTTTGTGGACGAGACTTCGTCGGGCCTCACACCCCGGTAAGGGTCAAAACAGGAAAGATGCGGCGAGGTTATTAGGGGATAGCGCCCCTTAGTGTATGTCATTCCTTCTGCATAGAGGTGGTATTATGGTATGGAGCCCAGATGCTTAACCTATGTTGTGCTGCAAACTTATTATTTTGTGGTTGTTGGTGAATCCCGGGATTTAGGTCGGTTGCGACTGGGGGATGGCATATTCGTGTCAGTTGTTACCCAGCTAGGGGTAACCCGGCCTTGGTTGGAAAAGATCCGGTTAGGTTCTCAGGTCGTCTTTCCACAGGCGTACCTATGTGGCAATGGAAAGTTCCTTAGCCTGACCATTGGAAATCCAAACTCCAATACGCACCTTGTACGATTTTAGTTGTAGAACCTGCCATTTAATTATGGTGGTCACCACTGTTTAGATGGTAGCTATAGTAGGCATAGTGCGAAATACCTATGTTGGCTAAGATTTATATCATACTTTTGAAATGTTTTCCTACACCTTGCGCTTATAGTAATAATATCAAAGAAAATTTGCGTATCAAGCATGTTTGACTATCATAAGGAGAAATCTCCTCCGATTCTGCGTTTGCATTGTGTGTGTGCGTGTGCGGGAGGACTTATGGTAGTTACATTTTCTAAAAAGCATTGAGAATCTAATTTAAAACAATTCCTTGTTTATTTCTAAAGATAAACTGTTTTAAGTTCTCACACCAGTCCCATGACTGACTTAGAGTTTATTGTTTCCTTACTAAACTCTGGGTGCCCACAAATTTCCACACGGGCAGTATAGAGTCATGTTATCAGTTCATTCTAGAATTCAGGAGTTGCTGTAGAGATCTGGAGGCAAGCTGGATGGCTTGGCGTATCAACTAGTATATAGTACTTCTTTTCCGCTGTTTGTTGTAGTAAACGCTGATAATGTAATGTGATGTGATGTAATGTAATAACTGATATGATTCTTTGTTTTAAAGATTATTCATTTATCTATTATATGTTGTTCCGCTGCGATATGTGAGATTCTGCTATTGTTTTTTATTGCCTTTTCTTTCTTTCTCTATCTTCTACCTCTTCTTTAACCCTAACGGTTCGGTTTTTTGACCTTCGATTGCTCGGCAGTTGATACAGTGGACGTATTAATGTCGACATTCGAGCGTCGAAAAATCGCGTTCATCACAAAGATGGTGCGATTTTCTGTTGTGAGAAAGTCGGGTTGTCTCACTTGGTATCTGAGCACTAGGTTGAGTGAATACCTAGGCTTTGGAGTGATTTCTTTCTTAAGAGATCATATTTGTAATTTATATATATATATATATATATATATATATATATATATATTTCTACTTATCTGTTAGGTTACCTGCTCAGGTTTTCCAATATAAGTTATAAAGGTAGATAGGGTAGTGGTGTGTGTAACAAGACTACCATTGGTTGGAGTTTGAATGTTTGAGGTTGGAAGTGTGTCTGTCGAGACGGTAGACCTAATACCGTCTCGAGTGAGTTTTGCAGTGGTGTACGGATTTCATCGATCTCTGAAGGAAACCTTTTAAAGGTTCAGAGTCCATTTTTGAAGTGCAGTTTAGATGAGTAGAGTTTGGATCTGTCGATTAAGCAGAAATGAGTGATGGTATCTACATACCTTAGGAAGTAGTAGCTGCGTGATGAGAGGCAGTGACTATGGATGTTTTCGAAGATATTTCTTTGGAACAAGTTTAAGGAGGTGAGTCTGCTACGATGTTGTGGCTGAGTTCAGCATGGTGTTTCTGTTTGGTTGAGGTCCGAGCTCTCGACGAGCTTTGGATTAGGAAGTCTTTAGCATCTGTGGCGGTAGTGCAGCTCGGAGTGTTCTGTGTCGGCGGGGAGTCTTCTGGATTAGCAGTTTTTCTAAAGGAGGAGTTCAGAAGCAGCAGAGTGGACCCGTTTCTTTGATGGATTGGCTAGATAAGTGTAAGCTTTTCTGTTTGGTAAAGGGAGAACAGTTTTCCTTGGATTTGGTCTGGATTGATCGCAAAAGTGACTTGCGATAGTGAGTGTTCTCTTGGGTTATCAAAGTTTTTCCCGGTATCTTCAGGGAAGTCAGAGGTTTGTCCGCATCTGGAGATTGAGTTTTCATATCGACTAGAATTCCCGGAGTGGTACCGGTGGTTTATTTTAGTAAAAGGATGGTTCTTAGAGATAGAATTTGATGAAACAGCCTGGGTTTTGATGGAGTTTCAGAGTTTTCTTTATGGATCTGTTGAACCATATTTCTGGGATGTGTTGTCTAGTCTGTGCTCGTGTTCTTCATCAGCATTTTCATCTACTTCGGATCAGAGTTGTGCAGCGGAAGAAGTTTAAGAGTGCATCTGCTTTTCTTTTCCGGACAGGAAAAGTGAGTTCAGTCTTCTGATGTTTGAGGAGTAGAGTTGGTGTTCTTGATCTTGGTTGATCTTGGAGGATCATTGTGTTGGGCTGTTTTTGGTCTAGTTTGTTTCTAGAGGCATCAGCAAGGGTTGAGCTGATCAGTAAGAATGTAGGCAGCCCAGGACCGTCTGAAGATTTTTGAGAATAAGAGACAGAGGGATTTGGATTTCGGAGTTGGAAATTTGATTTTGGATAAGTTTTTCTCCGATTAAGGGAGCTATAAGATTTGGTAAGTCTGGGAAGCTAGCTCCGTGGTGTTTTGAATCTTTTCTGTATTCTTGTATGGATAAGTGTTTGGTCTTCAGGATTGAATTTCCAGTTGGATAACTGAGATTCGTTATGTTTGACGTACCTCTGAGGGAGTACGTGTATGATCTATCTATGATTTTGGAACCAGAAGTTCAGCAGTTTTGGTTGTTGAGTCAGACTTGTCTATAGGTCTGATATCCTGCTTAGTGTTGTAGATCTAGATGAGGAAGAGCTCTGTAGCTTAGTAGTATTGATTATTTGGATTCTGAAGAGCGTGTATCCCGGTATTTATACTTGTGGAAACTCGAGGAAATTCTATCCAGAATTTTGTCTGGATAGTTAGATTTGTTTGATCGGATGAATTGGCTGCTATAGTTGTTAGCGTATGTTTGATATATGCTTGTGTTTTAAAACCAAATCTTTAATGAGATTATTAAATTACCTTTGTTTTAATTTTGGGGGACGAAATTCTTTTAAGGGGGGAGGTTTGTGATATCCCGGAATTTTTGACAATATAAATTTAATAATCTGTATTAAAAATTAAATTGATTTGATAATTTTTGTTAATAATAAATCAAATTGATTTAATAATTTTCCTTTAATAAATATTTAATTAGTAGGATTTTATCTTTTAAAAGTTAATAAATTGATTTCTATTTAAATGAATATTATATGTATATATTGTAAATAAATAATCTATGGTTTAAATTTGATAAACGAATCTTGATTTCAAATTCTACTATATATATATATATATATTTAATAATTTGGAAATTTTGATTTAATTTAATATTAAGTTTTTCAAAGCTATTTAATAATTAACTATAAGGTTTTAAATTGTTAAGGTAAGTGTGTATTGTCTAAAATGATTTTGGCTTAAGTTTTAAATTTAAATTAATTAACAAAAAAGTTTGTTTTGTTTTGTTTTTTAAATATAGCTTAATAAAATAAGTAATTTATTAATAAAGACATAATTTCTTTTATAAATTATTTTAATTTGATAATGAGTTATTTTTAAACAATAATATTAATAATGTATTATTTTACAAATGGATTTTAATAAAAATAGAATTGTTATTTCAAATTTAATTTGTATATATAACTTGATTTTTAAAATTGAATTTTAGAATTTGATTTGAATTTGAATATAAAGTTTCGAAATCCAAAGTATGGATTTTAAATTGTTTTGGATTTCTAAATATATGCATAAGCTTTTATTTATAAGTATAATTGGTTTTTATTTCTTTAAAAAAAAATTCTATAGATATAAAATACTAATTAACTAATTAATTAGGCATAACTTATATATTAACATTTAAATTAAATACTAATTACTTTAAAAAGAATGTGTTGTTTTCCTAAGCTTCATATAACAAGTGTTAAGTGTTAAACATTCCAATTTGACAAATGTTAAGATAATTTACAAGTGCCCTTATTTATTTTCATTTTCTTTATTTATATTAAATCACAAAATTCACTTATATAAATACATTTGCCTCTCACCTTTCTTCCTTTTTCTATCTTCATAATTCAAAGTTAAGAAAACAAATCTGAAAACATACAAACCATTTTCAGATTCAAAATCAAACCAGAAATCAATTCCCTGCAAATTATTTTCAAAACAAAATCTGCAATCAAGTAAATCAGTAATCATCTTTTTTGTAACATTTTCAAACATGCACAACCTGTTCACATGCAAATCAAACTCCTCATATCAAAGGTCAAACCCTGTAAATCAAATCCCTAGTTCAAAAATGTAAATCATTACCCTGTAACATTTTCCAAATCCTCTGATCAAATAAGCAAAAGTATTCGAGTTTTTCAAAGCAAATCTGGAATATTTTTTTTGCATGCAAACCTACAATTTCAAATTTGTTTTAAAGTCTGCATCTTCAAATCAATGCATCTGCATTTTCAAAGCAAATTCATTTTCAAGCACACAAGTTTTTAAAGAAGCATTTCAGTTTTTAAAGAGTTTAAGTATGAAGAAGGCTGTTTTCAAATCTGGAAACCAGTTTTCAAGCATTTTCAAAAATTGGTGCTCTGTTCATCTTGTTTACAGGGGATTAACTTTTAAAATTTAGAATATAATTTGGTTGCATGCTAGTATGGTTGGATATAAATAAGTATTGCATGTGTATATAGGTAAAAATATGATGTGAATATTTGATTGTGTGCATACTCTCTGTGTGTGTGTGTGTTTATATATATATATATATATATATATATATATATATATATATTGTGCTTTGTCTTGTTTCCAGGCTCAATTTTTATTTAAAAATCCTTATCACATGATCTAGTGTTTGATAGGATCTGTTTATCAAACAAATGTTGTTTGATTTAACCTAGATTTATGTTTAAAAATTTAAATTAGACAAAATAAGGCATGTTGTCTGTAGAAGTATTAAAAATATCAGTGCATGTTGATATAAATCAAAATTAAAATTGTGTAATTTATAAATTCAGTATTATAAATCGAAAACATGAGCTAAATCATGATTTTTAACACTAAAATCTGGATTTTTAGAAATAAAATGAATGTACAGTTCTTGTGTGAACTGAATATGAACTTTTGGGGTTTTCAGGTGATCCAAGTGATTGGAGGGGTCGAAATCTTAGGAGATGATGGAGGAATGTTAGGAGTTGATGGGGAAAATACTGGATGGTGTTGAATTTCATGGTGGAAGTTGCGGCAGCGTAATCTCTTCTGGAACCCTAGTTTTAACTAGGTATAATAAATCGATCATCACGTCTTCTACAATGGATCGAGTGCTTCAAGTTTTTGGGTGAAGGAAGCTTGGTCGTATACAAGTTCATGGCCGGAGTTGTAGTACTTCTGGTGGTCGGAGGATAGAAGGCGAAGCATTTCCAGGTTTTGGGGTATTTGTTGTTCCACTGTTCCTAGGTTTATTAATTAGCACTCGAATTCAATTTCGAGAATTTGAGCATGATCTGATGATCGAGTTAAGGTGTTTGAGTGATTGTGTATGTGGGAAGATCATCGTTGATGATCGGAGATGACCAGAGGCATCGTGCATGTGCACGGTGCACTGTGTTCTGATGATGTTGGGTTGGCCAGAGATTTGTACTCGAGTTGCTCGAAGTTGTTGGGTAGTTTGCTAGGGGAGGTTGGGTTGTGTACTCGAAGCATTTTGGGGATGGGCTCGGGTTTAAAAGATATTACAGGTTTTAACAGAAACCTGTAATGTTTGTTTAAAAATTTCAAAACTGAAGATTTTAAATGAAAGAAAGAGTTTAAACTAAGTTTTAAATCCAAGTTTGAAATCTAGAATTCAAGTTTAAGTTTAAATCTTAGTTAAAAATAAATAAAGTTTTAAACTTGAATTGTTAAACTACTTTAATTGGTTAAGTAATTTGAAATTTAAAAAAAATGAAGTTTTAAAAAAATGTGAGTAGGTTTTAAAGTTAAGTTTAATTCTGGAAATTAAAGATTTAAATATGTATTTCAGTTTTTGAAATAAAAGAAGTTTTAAATTTGAAAGATTTAAACAACTTTGTATGTTAAAGTGTATATTTAAAATATTGAATTTAAAAATGAATTTGGTTTAAACTCTTATAAATTTCTTTTATAAGACAAGAATTTTTTTTACCATGTAATTTAAAAGGTTTTTAAATTGTTTAAACTTTGTTTAAGTTAAATTATATTCATTTTATATCTCATATTTGAAATGAAATTTTAAAGTAAATTCAAAAGTAAATTGTTTTCTAATGTTTTTATTAATGACAAGTTAGTCATAATTAAGAATGTTTTTATCTTAAAGTTAAATTAAGATTTAATTATTTGAAATTAATTAAATTAATGAGGTAATTAAGGAATAATTAGTTAATTTAATTAATTAATGATTAGGGATTAATAAATAATTGATTAAGGGTTAATTCAATTTGTAATTAAAGATCATTAATCAGATAATTAAAGATTATTAATTAATAATTAAAGATTTATTAATTAAGCAATTAAGTTATAATCAAGGTTAATTAATCAAGTAATTAAGGATTAATTAAGTTACAGTTAACACTTAATTAATTATATAATTAGAGATTAATTAATGGATAATTAAAGATAAATTAATTTGTGATTAACAATGGTTAATCTAAGATAATTACTTAATGGAAGTAATTAAAGAATAGTTAATGAAGGTCATTAACTAGGATAATTGAATAATTAATTAATGTGATTAATTTTAAAAATTAATTAGATTAACTAATTTAATGATAATCATTTGTGAAATATTTAAGTTTAATTACTTAATAGAAGTAATTAAAGAATTAATTACTTAATGTAATTAATTAGGTTTAATGAGATTAGTTTGAATTAATTAATTAAGTTTAATTAATTTAAACACTAGATGATTTGATAATAATTACTTAATGTAATTAATGGAGTGTAATTACTTAGTAAAGTAACTAATTGATAATTACTGGATGTAATTAATGGAAGATGAATTAATAATGGAAGTAATTTGAGTATAATTACTTTGTGTAATTAATCAAGGGATAATTTAATATAATTAATTAGGAATAATTTGTTTATTTAATTAAGTAATTAAGGGTAGTTAATTACTGGATGTGATTAATCAAGAGGGATTAATAATTATGGTTTAATTAAGATTAATTACTTAAGGAAATTAATTTAAATAAAGTAATTAATTAAAAATGTAATTAGGGATCTTTAATTAATACAATCAATGATGTAATTAAGGGCTGATTAGTTAAGATTAATTAATCAATGATAAGTGATTAAAGGTAATTAATTAATATAATTAATTAAGGATTAATGTAATTAATTATAGTTAGTTAATTAATGAAGTAATTAAAGGTTAATTACTGTGTTGGTTAAGAATAATTAATTTGTGAAATTAATTAAAGGTAATTACTTGAATGTAATTAAAGGATAATTAATCAAGGGTGATTAATTAAGGTAATTAATTAGAGGATGTTTAATTAATTAACTTGTAATTAATTAAATGGTTAAGTAAGCAAGATTTAAAATGATGAAGTAATTAATTTAATTTATTTTAAATTAATTAAAGATAAAGTAATTAATTTAATTCCTTTTAAATTAATTAGAGATAGAAGTAATTAATTTAATTCATTTTAAATTAATTATAGATGATGTGATTAAGTAAATCATTGCTTATGTACGGATGGATAATGTTGATTGCCTTGAACGGTTTGTGATCTCAGAAATGAGATAAGTAATGCGGTGTGATATGAATGCTTTGGTTGCATTGTGATGATAATATGGATTATCTATTTTGATGATAGTATGGATTATCTGTTTATAATGATAATGTGGATCATCTGTTTATTATGATAATGTTGATTATCTATTGTGATTTGTGAATTATCTATCTGTGCGTATATAGATAATTGAATTGAATTGTTTTAAACCTTAAAACAACTTGGCCTTAAAAGACACGTTTTGGATTTCGATGAGACCGGGATCGGGTTTCCAGATTTGGATATCCGAAAACTATATCGATCCAAATTAGTGATAGGTCGTGAATCTCAAGTGAAGATGAAAATTTGGAGTGCAAGGGTTATCGTCGTTAACTCTGAGGGTGATTCCAAAATGAGTGTAACGAGATAATGCCTTCGGTTTCGTTCGTCCCTGGAACGAACTTGTATGGATTGAATGCGTTAAGAACATCGTCAGGTGGACGATGTGCATTCTAAATGATGTGTTCTATAAAGGTAATCGTAGTCTCAAGCTTCATCAACCGGGAATGGCTAAAACATGAGAGGTGCAGCAAGGCTAAGTGGGTCATGCCCAAGTAGGACGAGATTTTCCCTTATCTAGAGGTCCCTTTTTATTCGACTGTGTGGGCAGTTGTTGAGCTCCAACTGCCGGGGTTGTCTTTTCAGGACTGTCCAGTAAGGGATGGTTCCGGCCTTGTGTTGCAGGGGATTGGGAGTAATCCTCGGTACGTTGATCTAGGCCACGTACTATGACGGACGGTACCCCCGGTAGCCTTGCCATTGTATGAAATCCAAAATCCAATAAGTGCCATCGGATTTGATCATATTACCCACATTTGTGGCTAGTAGCTGGAATTTAATAGATGTAACAATTTCGGCTATTTTTTATTTACTTTAAAACCCTAGACCTATTATAATATCATTGGATTTTCTATCAAATGTTTTGGTTAGCGTAAGGTAAAAACTTACCCATGTTTATGTGTGGGGAGTCTTACGTGATACCTTTTGTTTTCAAAGGTTTCTGAAAGTTAAGCAACCTTAATATGTTACTCACACCAGACCCATGTCAGACACGGAGTTTATCTTTTATTTTCTTAAACTCTTGGGTACTCAAATTTTTACGAGTAGCCAAGAGATTCAGGTTAGCTTTGACGAATTCTGGAGGAGCAATGGAGCAGGAGGCTTCTGCGTTATAGTTATATAGTGTTCCGCTGTGTTGGTTTCTCTGAGTAGTTTCCTTGTATTGAGTTGTATAACTAGACAGATGTTTATAACTGTCTAGTATGTGATGTGTAATCTGTGTAACTCTGATAATGGTTGTAAACTATGTAATATTTATGTTATTAATATAATTTATTCGTTCCGCTGTAGAGATTCTGATGTTGTTTCTTCTTTCTTCTCTTTCTTTTCTCTTTTCTATCCCTTTCTTTCTTCAAGATGATGCGATTTTCTATGGTGAGAAAGTCGAGTCGTCTCACAACTCTACAGCAATAACCCTTTTCACAATATCATATTTACAACAATTCATATTTTTGCATCTAATAATTTTTTTTGTAATAAGACATCTTTAACAACGTGTTTATAACATTATGATATAGTGAAAATTGGCAGAAGGACAGATACAGGAAAAAATTTGTTCCAAAGGACATGGAGTTTTATTTTTGTTTCCTAAACATAAATGTTTGGTTTGTTGTTTTTACTTTTGGTTTTCGTCCATACAAAAATGCACATGACGTATGTATATTGTTGAAAACGACTAATTCAAAAAACGAAGTTAACATACAAAATAGAAAACAACATTTTTTATTTTCCGTGTTTTGGAGAATAACACAAGCATGTATAACAATCCATTTAACCGTCGTCCCTCTATCCCCTTCGTCCTCCCATCTGCTTTTCTTTCATCCCTCCATCGTCACTCCATTCTTCTCATATTTGACATACATATTGAAAACCGAAAACACAAAATTCATTTTTGAACCAAACACTACCTAAGTTTTTACCAAATTAGCTGAACACCTCTTTCAAAATTGAGACAATTATAGGCGAAGACATCAACACAGACAATGGCAGGATGGCAAGCAACGACAACAACAGCTGGCATCGGCGACAACGGTAGGAGTTAGTGGCAACAACTAGGTTTAGGATCAAGGCGTTTTGAATTCGAAGTTGGTGGCATTGACTAAACATAAACTGCAAATATTTTCCATAAAAAGTTATTTTCTTTTTTTGATTTAATATTTACTAACAAAATTTACTAATATTGACATTATAGATTATTATGGTTTAACAAATTCCTTGGATAAAAGTACCTAAATATTATTTTTCTCGAAATATATGCGACGTTAATGTTTTTTTATAAGTAAATTCTATAAAATGTAACAAAACAATTTATATTAAAAACCACTAGCTCAAGTGATAAATGGTATGACACTATAGATTGAGGTTTTAGAGGTAAGGATCGAACCTCGAAGACACCAAAATGAATGCAAGCACCACACTTATTCTAAAAAAGCAACTTACAAATTGTACAATAAAATTTGACTAAACATTAAAATATACTTTGGTTACTTTTAGGAATACATCAACGCAAAATCTACAAACACCAAATAAGATCGAAAATTGGAAGTTAATTTCGATTAATGTTCAGAGATGTTCTTCCCAAATCGTGCAAGATAACATTTCACTATATTGGAATTTAGTTCTGACACAAAATCATGGATGCATTACGATTCTTTGAAATCACTTCATAATAGAAAGCGAGACCTTGAAAGGATTGCTCAAAAAGTGGTGAGCTCAAACAGTATATATTACCTAAAAATTTAAAAATAATAAAAATAAGAACTAATTTGTAACTTGTTAATGAACTAGTAAAAAGAAAAGAGAAAGAACAACACAAACAATTAAATGGAACGGTCTACATGAAAATTCAAGTGCTATGTGTTATAGCAATATATGATACCAAATAAATATCGCGATAAAGGGATCAAACATGGTCAAAGGTATGTAATCAAAGAATATAAACAGTAAATGCAGATGAAAATATAAAGTAAATCACACAACCAAATTTATACTACTTCATACACCCTATCCTACGTTCGATCGTTTAACATCTTTTTGCAATTTCACTAAATAACCATCGCTTCGTCCGGAGACACATGTTTCTACAACTGCTAGAACAACAGAACTAAACTTCAACACAACTGCTTGAGTTGCTGAATAGGATTTCATAATCTACCGCCTTTTCGGACTTACACTACAACAAAAGTACCATTTAACGACATCGAAAAACCTTGTAATAGCCCTTTTACAACGTTTATACAAACGTCGTTATAGGACAAGTTGTAATAGGGTTGGTACCTACCACGACTTATTTCAGATGTTGCAATTAAACGTTGTAAAAAATATTTTACAATGTTTTTTCTAGTGTTGTAAAAATCTATTTTACAACGATCTTTTAGTGTTGAAAATATTTCTGCTGCAACGTTTTATTTGTTGTAAAAGAGTCTTCTACAACGTTTTTAGATGTTGTCATATCTTTTTTACAACATTTATATAAAGTTGTAATTTTCTAGTAAATGTAGGATTACCATTTTTTACCACTCTTTTGCAGTGTTGTTAAAAATCTTTTACAACTTATTAAAAACGCTGTGAAATAAACTTTTTACATCAATTATAAAACATTGTAAAAAATGTATTACAACTTTTTTTAAACGTTGAGATATATATTCTGCAACTATTTTAGAAAGTTGCATGCATATTTCAGCTGTTTCCTTCAATTTTATTATATGATTACAACTTTAGAAATTCAAATAAATATAATTTATCAATCCAAACGTATAACACTTTTCCAAATTTCTTGTCATTGAAAATAAGTACAACATTCCAACCCAAACAAAATACAACATGTTCCAACACAACCAATCTTAACATTCACTTCACAAAAGATAACACATGTCCAACCATATATATACAAACAAAAAGATAAAACATATCAACCACATAATGTTCTAATCAAGAGCAATGAAATCCTTATGCCAAGCAACGGTTGTTCCTATAACTAGCTGAATATTGCACACTTCTGAAGTTTCTCTCCATACAGGAGCTTGAGGCTCCACTGGCACATTAACACAAACATTCCATGTATCCACCCTAAATGGAACATGGTGCACCAAAATAGTGGGATCAATAGATGAAATCATCCCTTCAGCAACATATATATACAAAAGTTAAACAAAATGCTGCATGTTCGGACCATGGATCAAAATTCTTGTTCTAGTCAACATTCCAGATTTGCTCTTCGAATGCTTAAAAAACAAAAATATAATAGTAGAAAATGAAAAAAAAGCCACACAATGAACATATTCATTCCAATAAGAAAATGACAACACATCTTATATTTTTCAAACCAAAGTGTAGATTTTTGAGTGTAATTTAAGCCCAATAAGAAGGTTTTCCATTGATAAGCATATGAGAAGGATGAAGAAGAGAACTATTTGTCCCGCCTAGAAGCTCTCTTGCATTCTTTCTCAGTTTAACATTGATACTAAATTCAGCTTACCGCATACTTAAAACTGCAAGGGAAAGTAATAACTCATAATATTTACAATCAAATCATTTATGAAAAAGAGCTCCAGTCACCAATAAGAAGGTCAAACTCAGCTTCAGGTTTACCGAATGGCACAACAATGACGATTCAATTATTGACCCTAATCGGACTGTAACCTACCATTGCCTTTTGGAATTTGATCGAAGGGAAATAAAAGAAGCCACCAATTTGGACTTTAACCCAAAATGCATATCTTTAGTTTGACACTAGCTGAATTTGACAGTTTATGCCCGATTCACTATCTTGCCATGAATTTAGTCTTTTGTTGAATTCCATTCCCGAAACAAGTTTTCACAAGCAATCATTATAAATAAAATACAAAACTAAATTATAGTTTCAATTCTTATAGCAAGTATTCGTACATCTCTAAACAAATATGTCACCCACAACGAAGTATTTGCAGAAGTATACAGCTTGGCTAGGTTGCTTTTTATACCAGTAAACCATTCATATCAAAGACTAGCTTTATTTACTAAAGCATGGAGGATGAAGTTATTTTCTGATTCTTTTCACATATAAGATTGATGAACAGTACATTCATGTTCTATGAATGAAGTATTAAGATGTTGGAAAGACTTCAAAAAATTGTTACGTAAGTAACAACAAAATTTCACCAAATTTATCCATAGCCCTAACAGATCCATTGGCCTGATTCTTCTCTGTTGTCCTTATACTTGATGTATGTTTACCGGAAGCATCGTATGAAAACATTTTCATTAATATTAGCATAAACAAGACCGACCACACTGTGTGAATCATTATTGCATTCGGCTAATGCATCAAATCTATTATTTAAATAGGAAAGTAGAATCCACACTCTAATCTGTAACACGTGGTCCTTTCGTTTTTTCCAAGGCTTTAAATAAGGAGACGGTTGTAATTACCATCTGTTATTACATCCATGACCGTCCCATTTTTCTCTTCGTCGGTTCTACTCCCCATTTTCTATGAATACCTGATGAGCAGATAGTTATCTATGACGACCTACCAAATAACCAGTTATAATCTACTGAAATTAAGGCTAAATACCTTTTATGAAGGTGAAAGTGGGACCACTTTAATGGACGTGCCTCCTTCTTCTCTACTGGAGGGTTCACGCCTTTATAACTCATAATGGGAAAATATACTATAGGATCGATTTCACCCTTGATGGGGTGAATATGATGATACTATTAAATATAAAAATTATTATGAAAGTTTATAAAATATTTTCAACACAGATATATAAGAATAATAGCAGCATAGATAATAGCAGAATAATAAATGCAGAAATAAAACACACAGATTTACCAGCTTCGGAAAAGCCCTGCCTACGTGCTGCCCCCAAGGTTTCTACTAGAAATTACGTAGTCAGACGCTTACACACGTAAACTCGCGACACCCGCTATCGACTAACCTAACTCTATGCTCAAAACCCTACCACAACTCTGCCACCGAGTTACAAATTCTCGAACTACACCACCATAGTTCGTCCCCTAGTCACACGACTAGAAATTACAATGGTTTACAATAAAAATTAAAATTTAAAAAACAATTTGAAAAAAAACTTAAAACCCTAATTTAAATATTGAAGCTCAAGTATGTAGGTCGGCCCAAAACAAATAAGTGAAAAGAAAGATTAAATCCCTTTATTCTTTTATCGTCCCGACTCTTCTGTTCTTCGATCTTTAAAAAATGGCTGCTCGTTCTTCTTTGCTAAAATTAGGGCTTTTTAAACGCCGACTTCAAATTGATTGATCGTATTGCGATTTCACTTTCCTTGCTCTGTCGATCGACCGTCTCTACATAGCTTATTTTCAGCTGCTTCGATTGAGTTCGATTTTACTTCGGTATGTAATTTATGCCTTTTGCTTTTTTTGATTTGCTTGCTTGAACTCGATCTTGATTCGAGTTGAATGATTATTCTTATTTGCTTGAACTCGAATGATTTTGGTATGCCGATGATGTTATGATTTATATAGAGTTCGATCCCCTGTAATCTCGTCCGTCTGATAATTTTCTTCGGCCACTTGATTATGCTTGGAGGATTGTGATTTTTCTGACTTGTTCAAATTCGTATATTTTGGGTTACTTGATTCCCACTGCTTCAATTGATTTCTTGGCCACCACAGTTTGTTTGATATGGTATGAATTTGCTCCGTGCATTTCTCTGTTGACATCGGTCTTGACTTTCAAACTTGATATGTTTAGTTCGAATTTCCTGCGTCATTATCTGATTTGAACCTGCTGCAGTGTTGTTATTCACTTGTGTTACTCATATTATTCGACTTCGGTCATTTCTTGTGAAGTGCTTTGCTTGCATTGTTTAAGTTAGTATGCACTTCCCTGTTTATACTGCCTCTGGTTTCCTGCATAACTTTGAATCTTCTTGCTTATGCTCTGATCACTTCGAGTTTTATGCTTGACCATATGCAGATTCTGTTACTTTATACATGCTTCGAAGTCTGGTGTAGATATAGTTCTGACCACTTTGTACATTGTTTTCCATGTGTACATTGTTTTGCGATCTGGTTCCATTGGTGATGCTTATTTGGTTTAGCTGCTGTCTATTTTGGTTTTGCTGCAGAACTTGTTTTCGTATGTCACTTCGACATTGCTTTGAACTGCAGCTGTCTTTGACTTGTATACTTCGTTGTATCCATATTGTTGGAATTGTTTATATATATGTGAGTTCATCCATGCTTCTGTTTAGTACTAGTGCACTTGATATCTTCATGTGACTAAACTTCTGCACTGTGCACGTGTGTATGCATATGTACTGGGTTGCAATGACCTTTGAACCATTGTTGAGGCTTCACATTGACTGATGTAGTGTCATTGCATCATGTTTATATATATGTGTACCAGTGTATATGCATTTTGTTCTTGTTAGTTGCTGGGTCTGGTTCATGATATTTGTGAAGCTGGTTCATTGACCTTGCTCGAGTTGCTTTGAGTCTCCATTGGATAGTTTCTGCTGCACTATATAGTTTTTGCTTGCATGTATGTGTCAGTGTAGCATTATGTTGTTCGGGTTCATATGCACTTGATTCATATTATTGCTGTATATCTATCTTTTAGAAATTGCTTCACCATTAGCTGTTGACATGTGTTCATGTACATTAGGGCCTGGTCTTATTTCTCTTGACCGCTTTTATTGAACTTGCACCTGTATTGAATCCAGCTTAAAGCTCGGGTTTGACCCTGTGTTGATATCGTGACTTAATATTTATTTCACTTGAGTTGAACCCAGCTTTTGATTTGGGTTTGACCTTGTGCTCACTTATCCCTGTAGATTTATCAAGTGTATATCGATGTGCACGGCCTTGTGGCATGTACAGTGATACACTGTGCATGTCATAAGCTATTCGTGTATGATAAATTCAAAATTAAATGATGACGAACAACCCAAATAACCGAGGCAAAAATATTTTCAAAATCACATTTTATTTTACATTGTAATTTTTTTTTCAATTTTACCATGTTAATGTTTATTTTGCAGATTGCTCAGATGGTAGATTCAAACTGGAATAGAGTTGAAGATCAATTTTGAGTGAATGAGTGATATGTAGTGAGGTGCTGATGTAAATGATAATTGTAATGTAATAAAAATTGTATATATATAGTGAGAGCTCAAATTTGTACTATTCAAAATTGCAATAAATATTTGTTTGAATAAAATATCCGTTTGAATTTAAATTTTGTGTTCTTTATTTTATTCAGCAAATATTTATTTAATTATGTGAGAAATAAAATAGTACATTAACAAATACATTTAAAATGAATATATATATGTTTATTATCATAAAAAAATCATATACTTGCATATTCAACAATCTTCCCATTTTGATGATAACAAACATATATTTAAGATTTTGAATTTTATTAAATGTATTTGATCATTCAATTTGCTCCCCCTATTTAAATGCTCCCTCTCTATAACAAAGCTTCCCCTTCATATATGCATGAAAATAAATAAAAATATGCAAACGAGCCTAGATGCATATAGAAAATACAAAATAAAATATTTGACCTTTATTTTTCAAAATATTAACATTTCTCTCCCCCTTTTGTTATCAGCAAAAGAGTAATAGTGTTAGAAAAATAGAGATATAGTGATAAACATTAATAAAATATTAATATCTAATCGAGTATGAATATTAAATTTCAATAAAAAGTCAAACAAAAATCATAAATACTTTGTTAGGTGCATATTCCACTTTTAAAATGATTAGGAATGATGTCATCGTATAAAACCATATAGTTGTGTCCATTTGTGGTATATTTATTTCAGAAATTTGAATATCTACTAACCATGCATAAATGTTAGGACTTTTAAATGAGATTAGTAGTATTCCAAATTCTTTATAAAAAATGAATTCATGTATCTTCTAACCACACATAACCATGAGGACTTTTAAATGAGATTGGAATCAACTTGTCTATTTAGTTAATCAATTTTAATGTGCGCTCCATGCATGCATAACCATGAGGACTTTTAAATGTGCATGGAAGCACATAATCAAAAATTTCAAATAATTCACCCATGCATAACCGTGAGGACTTTTAAATGAGAGTGAATACTTTGGATTTTTTTATTTGTTTAAAAAATAGTGAAATGAAAAACGAATGGTTTTCCGTTTAAAATACCACATGTTGACATACTATATTGGATGTTGATGAGTGATGGTCGATAGAAATATGATAGAATTAGAGACGGTCATGGAATTTTTATCAACAAAAAGTTTTTATAACTCTTGTTTAAATTTCTAGAGAAATTTACTAAGTATACTGTCTCAAGTAATAATATATGATTAATATCAACACTCATCACTTATTTAATCACTATTTATCTTTTAGATAATCAGTAGGGAGTCAAATTAGTCAATGTAGTTATTTAAGATCAAATCCAAAAATAATTATATAATCAAATTTTCAAAAATAACTAATCCGAAACAAGGTCACAAAAAAAAAAGATTTTCTGGAAGGGGTTTTATAAGAAAAATGTCTGCTATATGAAAATTAGTTTAAATGAAAAATATGCAGATATGTTCTTTGAAAAATAATGCAACTACTAAATGTCAACATAAATCGTGTTTCACTAGTAATTTTTCTATCAACAAAATTACTAGTGTTATCTGCATCTGAATTTTCTTGTTGACTCAAAATTATCATTAGTTGGATTTGATAGACCAGACCGTGAAGTTTGCACCAAAATATCTTAAAATCATTTTTAATAGCTTTTAAATGAATTTCTCTTGAATTTGAATTTAAAGTCGTGCAAATTTACCAACAATATCCATCGTGTGATATCTATGAATATATTCACGTGTATCATCAAAAGTCAATACAAGACAATATCTCTTATCATATAATCTTGCTATATCATTATTCCAAAAACTATCGGCATATAAAGATAAGTGGCCAACTATCAGAATCTAAAATAAGAACAAGTGAAATAAGAAATATCAGAATAAGTCAGAATCAAAATCATCATTTATTTTATTATCACATGACTGGCTGATTCAAATCAGATTATAGTGCAAATTATCACATTTAATATATCATTCAAGATGAATATACCATTACCTCTTTTACCTTTACGATAATTTTCCATTGTTTCCCATTGTGATTCTACCACCTTTGTATTAGGCTAAGGAACTTGATTTGTCGCCCGTTGTGTGTTTGGAATAGGCAGAATCTCGATAACACCGTTGTTGTTCCTTAGCCTGCCACTACACCCACACGAGAAACGAATTTTGTGACCTATTTCTTTTTATAGGTTCATGATTGTTAGTGGCAACAGAATTAGAAAAAATCAAATTATTTTTCTCATCTATTCTATCACACCTATTTTCGACAATTTTCCAACATTTAACATTAACGGATTTTAAATAAAATTCCATTTTTAGTTTCTAATTTAAAAAATCCGTTCAATCAAGAACAGGAAGAATAATATTGGACCGACCCTCGGTAAAAGCAATATTAAAAGAAGCCATTTTAAAAATTCAAACTTGTAAAACAAAATTGGTTGTTGAAAAATCAAATTTTTAAAACAAAAATGGCTTTTGTTCCTGGCTCTGATACCATTTGTAGGATCGATTTCACCCTAGAGGGGTGGTGAATAGGGTGATACTACTGATTATAAAAATTACTGCGGAAGTTTATAAAATATTTTCAACATAGATATATCAGAATAATAGCAGCATAGATAATAGCAGAATAATAAATGCAGAAATAGAACACACAGATTTACCCAGCTTTGGAAAAACCCTGCCTACGTGTTGTCCCCAATGTTTCTACTAGAAATTAAGTAGTCAGACGCTTACGCACGTAAACTCGCGACATCCGCTATCGACTAACCTAACTCTACGCTCAAAACCCTGCCACAACTCAGCCACTGAGTTGCAAATTCTCGAACTACACCACCGTAGTTCGTCCCCTAGTCAGACGGCTAGAAATTACAATGGTTTACAATAAAAATTAAAAATTTAAAAAAAACTTAAAACCCTAATTTAAATATTGAAGCCCAAGTATGTAGGTCGGACCAAAACAAATAAGTGATAAGAAAGATTAAATCCCTTTATTCTTTTATCGGCCCTACTCTTTTGTTCTTCGATCTTTAAAAAATGGCTGCTCGTTCTTCTATGTTAAAATTAGGACATTTGAAATGCCGACTTCAAATTGATCGATCGAATTGCGATTTCACTTTCCTTACTCTGTCGATTGACCGTCTCTATGCAGCTTATTTTCAGCTGCTTCGATCGAGTTTGATGTTACTTCAGTATGTAATTTATGCCTTTTGCCTTTTCTGATTTGCTTGCTTGAACTCGATCTTGATTCGAGTTGAATGATTATTCTTATTTGCTTGAACTCGAATGATTTTGGTATGCCGATGATGTTATGATTTATATAGAGTTCGATCCCCTGTAATCTCGTTCGTCAGATAATTTTCTTCGGCCACTTGATTATGTTTGGATGATTGTGATTTTTCTGACTTGTTCAAATTCGTATATTTTGTGTTACTTGATTCCCACGGCTTCGATTGATTTCTTGGCCACCATGGTTTGTTTGATTTGGTATGAATTTGGTCCATGCATTTCTCTGTTGGCATCGGTCTTGACTTTCAAACTTGATATGTTTAGTTCGAATTCCCTGCGTCATTATCTGATTTGAACCTGCTGTAGTGTTGTTATTCACTTGTGTTACTCATATTATCTAACTTCGGTCATTTCTTGTGAAGTGCTTTGCTTGCATTGTTTAAGTTAGTCTGCACTTCCCTGTCTATATTGCCTCTGGTTTCCAGCATAGCTTTGAGTCTTCTTACTTATGCTCTGATCACTTCGATTTTTGTGCTTGACCATATGCATATTTTGTTACTTTGTACATGCTTTGAAGTATGGTGTAGATATAATTTTAACAACTGCGTACATTGTTTTCCATGTGTACATTGTTTTGCGATCTGGTTCCATTGAAGATGCTTATCTAGTTTAGTTGCTGTCTATTTTGGTTTTGCTGCAGAACTTGTTTTCGTTTGTGACTTCGGCATTGCTTTGAAATGCAGTTGTCTTTGACTTGTATACTTCATTGTAACTATATTGTTGGCATTGTTTATATATATGTGATTTCATCCATGCTTCTTTTTAGTATTGGTGCAATTGATATCTTCATGTGACTACACTTCTGCACTATGCACGTGTGTATGCATATGTACTGGGTTGGAGTGACGTTTGAACCATTGCTAAGGCTTCACATTGACTGCTGCAGTGTCATTGCATCATGTTTATATGTATTTGTATCAGTGTGTATGCATTTTGTTCTTGTTAGTTGCCGAGTCTGGTTCATGATATTTGTGAAGCTGGTTCATTGAGCTAGCTCGAGTTGCTTTTTGTCTCCATTGGATAGTTTCTGCTGCACCATGTAGTTTTTTCTTGCATATATGTGTCAGTGTTGCATTATGTTGTTTGGGTTCATGTGCACTTGATTCATATTATTGCTGTATATCTATCTTTTTGAAATTTCTTCACCATTGGCTGTTGACAGTGTTCATGTACATTTGGACCTGGTCTTGTTTCTCTTGACCATTTTATTTAACTTACACCTATGTTGAATCCAGCTTAAAGATTGGGTTTGACCTTGTGTTGATATCGTGACTTAATATTTATTTCACTTGAGTTGAACCCAGCTTTTGATTTGGGTTTGACCTTGTGCTCACTTGTCCCAGTAGATTTGTCAAGTGTATATCGGTGTGCACGGCCTTGTGGCATGTACAGTGATACACTGTGCATGTCACAAGCTGTTCGTGTATGGTAAATTCAAAATTAAATGATGATGAACAACTAAAATAACCGAGGCAAAAAATATTTTAAAATCACACATTTTATTTTACACTCCAAAATATTTTATTTTCAATTTTACCGCGTTAGTGTTTATTTTGCAGATTTCTCAGATGCTGGATTCAGTCTGGAATAGAGTTGCAGATCAATTTTAAGTGAACGAGTGATATGTAGTGAGGTGCAGATGTAATGATAATTGTAATGTAATCAAAATTGTATATATACAGTGAGAGCTCAAATTTATATTATTCAAAATTGTAATAAATATTTATTTGAATAAAATACCCGTTTGAATTTAAATTCCGTGTTCTTTATTTTATTTAGCAAATATTTATTTAATTATGTGAGAAATAAAATAATACATCAACAAATACATTTAAATGAATATATATATATATGTTTATTATCATCAAAAAAAATCATATACTTGCATATTCAACACATACCTCCTCCATTCAAGGTGCTGATTTTCTCTATTTTTTCTTCCATTTATCTGCTTTAGTTATTTCTTCTAAATTTAGAATTATGTTATTATGGACTTACTAATAAATTGCTTTAACTTTGAGTGGATCTTTTGCTGATGTTGGTAATCGTATATGTTGGATGTGAATCATTTTAGATGCTAAGTATGAAATGACAACATCATTTACAAAATGTTACATGACTATTTGATGTTTAAGAGGTCCATGTTTAAATAAATAGAGATGATGTGAAAATGTTTTTTCATAATTACATGATCTGTTGATTATTGCTGATGTGTAGCATGTAAATACTAAGCTTTTTCTTGAGAATGATAAGCCTAAGAACCATAATCGATTAGATCCACGTGACAGCAAATACTATTATGTTCATGAAGTAAGATAGCTTGCCTTTGTATCAAAGAACTTGAGAAAAAATCTGGACTTAGGAATAGATAGTTTGCTTTCCAAGTTTGACGATACAACAACAGTTAGCTTCTGGTTAGTATTGGGATTCAAGTCTCCAATGGAAACAAGTTCTCCCTAAGCAGTTTGCTCTTCTGTTCCACCAAATGACATTCGCATCGATCTTTTTAGCACTACCTTGCATACTATCATAAACATGGGCATTGTAACGTCTATTTTGATTTCTTCTTATGTAACCAATTGCAAAAAAACCGTATAAAATCTATGTATTTCCTATCTATTTTATACTAAAGAAGGACCTGTTTGAATTAAAATATTCTATGTTGTGTAAAATTGTGAGTCTGGGAGTTTTTTTATTACTGTTCATACTATAAGCTTTTACGTCCTTATAATATGCATATTTAGTTTCACTGTGTCTTTTATAAGATGACAGCAATGCACTTTCATTTTAACTGTATAGTTGTTTCATCGGTTTAACTCGTATGTTTCTTCCAGTAACGTTTATTTGTTTAAATGGTGTTACTATTATCCATTCTTATTAATGAGCTCTTTGTAATATATCATCAATATGTGTAAATAGGAACTTTCCTAATTTTCGTTAATGCTCTAACTGTTTGTTAGCGCCAAAATTGGTCACTAACACCCAAATCCAAACAAAAGCACCAAATCCCAATCACAGCTCATAGATAGGATGTATGTAGAGAGTAATAATATGAAAAACAATCAAAATTAAAATGAAAGCGGTAAAGAACAACAGATTTTATAGTGGGTCGGCTAACTCCGGCCTACGTCCACTCTAGAAGTTTTCTTTTTATTGATGTAAGAATCAATTACAATTACAAAGTGGGAGACTAGCCTTAGTCTTAGGAAAAAAGTCAGAGAACAGAAGAGAAGAGGCAGAAGATCCCTTTCACTGTGCCATTGCCCTCTATTTATAGATAAAGATGGGTTGGACTTTCCTGGTGAGCCTGGTAGCTGCATACCTCGGCCCAAATGGAGTAACTCTATGTGTCGATCCAAATATGTCGAACGATCTTCTCATGCCTAACAGTATGATGCCAAGCGAGGTGTGGAGGTATGGAGGTACCGAGGTACCGAGGTATGGAGGTATCGAGGTACCGAGGTACCAGGGTATGGAGGTATGGAGGTACCGAGGTATGGAGGTATTGAGGTACCGAGGTACCGAGCTATGGAGGTATCGAGGTACCGAGGTATGGAGGTATGGAGGTATGAAGGTACGACTCTTTTATGCCGAGCGGCAGCCAATGCCGAACCATCCTGATGCCGAACGACCCGCCCAATG
Source organism: Allium cepa (assembly GCA_030765085.1). Lineage (NCBI taxonomy): Eukaryota > Viridiplantae > Streptophyta > Magnoliopsida > Asparagales > Amaryllidaceae > Allium > Allium cepa. Next base: position 176,814,163 of record CM060932.1, read on the forward strand.
CCGAGCATGCTCGTATGCCGAACGAGGCAACTATGCCGAACGTACTCGTAGGCCGAACAAGGTAGCCATACCGAACGACCCATCCAGTGCCGAACGCTCTCTCCAATCCTGAGCGCTCTCTCCAAGGCCGAGCATACTCGTAGGCCGAACGGTGTAGCCATGTCGAACGACCCATCTAGTGCCGAACGCTCTCTCCAATCTTGAGCTATCTCTCCCATGCCGAGCGCTCTCTCCCATGTCGAGCGCTCTCTCGAATGTCGAGCGCTCTTGCACGCCGAACTCCCATAGATGTCGATCGAACTATCATCCATCCAAATGGCCGTCATCCATTTAAACCGAATCCATCATATTGCAGCTTCGATAGTCGTGAAGTTGTTCAAGTTAAACTCGCATGTCTGTGGCCTTATAAAAAGGCGGGTTAACACTTGCCCCCAAAAACATGCCTTGCTGTTGGAAGGTGTGTTTTGAATAATTCCGAATCTAATATCCGAAGTCCATAGCCAATTCCATATCCATCCGGACTCGGTAACCGAGTCTTAATCCAACCTTATCCAATAACCAGTAACCGAACCCATGACCTCTCCGGGTCAATATCCAAATCCTCTGTCGTGCATAGCCGATATTCATATCCGTAGCCTCTTCGGGTTCTTGTCAAGCACAGTCCACACTTGACGACCGAAGTCCAGTGTCCCTGAACGTTGAGTAGTGCATGCCTTAAGTCCTAAGCTGAATCTTGATCGATCCGGACCCTTGCCAAGCATTGTCCATACTCGACGGCCTGAAATAGTAACTGATAATATAGGGCCTAAGGCCTAGGCCAAATCATGGTCTCTCCGGACCCTTGCCGAGCATAGTCCATACTCGATGACCTTAAATAATAACCGATAATATGGGGCCTAAGTCCTAGGCCGAATCCTGATCTCTCCGGACCCTTGCCGAGCATAGTCCATACTCGACGACCTGAATAAATCGATTTGCCGTGTTTGGACAAAGCGACCTACCCCTTGCCAGGTATAATCCGTACCTGACGATCATTTATCAAAAACCAGATGAAAAATCCAATCGAAAGCCAATCCAAAATCCAGATCAAATCAGAAAACAAAAAATCCATATCGAAAATCCAAACCAATATCCAAACCAGAAAACAATCATCCAAATAAAAGTCCAAATCAAGAAACAAACAAAACCAGAAGTTCAAACCAAATTAGAAAAAAGCAAATGTCCAATCCAAAAAAGGGAAAGCAGATTTCACAAACTAGAGCGTCGCGGTTTATCATCATCTCAGAGCATGCCTAGGGGCTATCTCCGTCCCCATACATGAGTAAGTGACTTGGCCGTTTGCCCATAGTTCGCAACTTATTTCATAATATCCCAATCAGTTGATGACTAATCGACCATCATTCCTGTGCCTCGCACCATCACTGTGTGAGGTAGACGGTGGTTGCTCCTGCCCTGCCGCTGCATCCCGAGCTTCGACGTATTGTTGCAACTGTCCATTCCTTACATGCTCCTCAATTATGTCCTTTAAGTGCCTATAGTTGTTGGTATCGTGCTCGTCCAAATCGTGGAAGAGGCAGTGTTTTCCTGATGCCCTCTCACATTCGGAGGGTTCTCTCCTAGCCGGCCTTCGGTAGGGAAGGCGATTCCGAGTCTACAAATAAATCTGTTCCAGCGTCTCGTTCAATCTTGTATAGGTGGAGAATTTTTGCTCTCTCCCCCGCTTCCTAGCCTTTCCTAACTCGTCATCCAGCTTCCTTTCTCCTTTTTCCAAGCCTCCGCTGGATGGTCCTCCATCCTCAGTTGCGCTCACATCCTTTAACTTCATATCTGAGCATGAATCTTCCTGCCGAAGGAATTTCTCAGCTTCGTGAAAGAATTCCCCGAGATCCATCAAAGGGTCCCGTATCAGTGACACTTTGAAATCTGAATTTTCTCTAACTCCTGACACTGCCGCCATTAAAACCATCGATGGATCCGGCCGATCCACCGAAGCGACCTCTGCATTGAACCGAGTTAAGAAAGCTCTGAGTGATTCGTCTGTCCTCTGTTTTACCGATGTCAGCGTCATTACATTCTTTGGCCTTTTGATATGTACCCGAAACTGCTTCAGAAACCTGTCCACCAACTCTATCCATGTCCCGATAGATCCTTCTTCCAGCTGCCTGGACCACATAGCGGCTATGTCCGTTAAGAATAAAGGGAAACATCGAGCCATAACTTCTTCCGATGCCCCCAGCACCTCCATGTGTCTTGTATATCTCATCAAGTGATCTGTTGGATCGGGCTTGCCATTGTACATTTCCACGTTAGGTAGCTTGAAATCTGGCGGATTCCGAGCTATCCTGATTTCACGAGTGAACGGACTCTTGTTTACTCCTTCCAGATCTCTATTGGTCAAACCCCCGCGCATGGTTCGCCTGATAATCTCAGCTAATCCAGCATTGTCCATCAAGGGATGCCTCCCGAGTTCCCGAGGGAATTCTGGTACATACTCTTCATATCTTGCTCTTACATTCCAGCCAGCATCCTGTTGCGTGGTGTTAGCTGGAACCCCTCCATGAACTGGTTCAGCATTATCTCATGGTGCACCCCCGAGCCCAGGTCCATCCGGATTGTTAGTTGTCTGTTGATTGGGGGTTGCCCCCTGTTGAACCATTCCCTCTGCTTGCTGGTTGAGCGCTTCTGATCTGGCTCCATGGATCCGAGCCCCTACATTTCCTGCTTACGTAAATTGTCTGAGAAGAGCCTGCATCATCTCCTCTTGTCTTTTCATCATCACTTCCATTTCCTCTCTGGTGATGTAGATGGATGCTTGACCTGCTCTAGCTCCAGAGGAAGCCTCTTGACTTCCCTTCTGATTGCTCCTTTCTGTCACTTGCTTTCTTGTTGACGGCCTAGCCATTGCTTTCTAGAGTCCAAGTTCCTAGCTCCAAAATCCCCGAGTGTTTTCCTTCTCAGTGAAAGCACCAAAATGTTAGCGCCAAAATTGGTCACTAACACCCAAATCCAGATGAAAGCACCAAATCCCAATCACAGCTCATAGATATCGAGGTACCAAGGTATGGAGGTATGGAGGTACCGAGGTATGGAGGTATCGAGGTACCAATGTATCGAGGTACCGAGGTATGGAGGTATCGAGGTACCGAGGTATGGAGGTATCGAGGTACCAAGGTATGGAGGTATGGAGGTACCAAGGTATGGAGGTATCGAGGTGCGATTCTTTTATGTCGAGCGGCCACCAATGCCGAACCATCCTGATGCTGAACAACCCGCCCAATGCCGAGCATACTCATATGCCGAACGAGGCAACTATGCCGAACGTACTCGTAGGCCGAACGAGGCAACTACGCCGAACGTACTCGTAGGCCGAACGAGGAAGCCATGCCGAACGACCCATCCAGTGCCGAACGCTCTCTCCAATCCCGAGCGCTCTCTCCAATGCCGAGCGCTCTCTCCAATGCCGAGCATACTCGTAGTCCGAACGAGGTAGCCATGCCGAACGACCCATCCAGTGCGAAACGCTCTCTCCAATCCCGAGCGCTCTCTCCCATGCCGAGCGCTCTCTCCCATGCCGAGCGCTCTCTCAAATGTTGAGCGCTCTTGCACGCCGAACTCGCATAGATCCCGATCGAACTATCATCCATCCAAATGGTCGTCATCCATTTAAACCGAATCCATCATATTCCAGCTTCGATAGTCGTGAAGTTGTTCAAGTTAAACCCGCCTGCCCGTGGCCTTGTAAAATGGCGGGTTAACACTGTTCATTCATGATTCAAACTGGATTAATTTATGCATCGTTAAACTTCCAATGTAATGTTGAAAAACATAAGATCATTTGATTTATGTTTATTTATATAAATTTATTAACCATTGCGGATGGAATGATAACACAGTTATTAAAAACAAAGTTACGAAAATTCCTATTTATTCTTTGGAAATACAAAATAGATATACCAAGGTACGTTACAAGAGTTCCATGTTTGACTTGGATTTAACATAAAAGGATCTTAATGCCTCTAGCATTTTATTTAACTATAGCAAAAATACATAAGGCTAAATAATATTCATCAAATTTACAAAATGAACTTTATAGTGGAGCCCAGTGCATGAGGTCCCGCATGATAGTGGGCTCTGGGGAGGTCGGTAATATACGCAGTCTTCCTCTCGCATTGCAAAAGGCCTATTTCCAGACTCGAACCTGGACGTCTAGATCACCATGCGGATGACCTAACCATTGTTTCAAGGCTCCACCTCCATAAACTGTACAAGCCCACTTCATCAGCTTTGCATGATTTGTACATAACTTATATAAGCATTGAAGCATCTAACTCTTCTCACATATTAAAACTTATTTCACTTCATTTACTACTTCAGAGGCTTGCACTCTTTTGGCCTCTACATTAGAAATTCCAAAATCTATGTTCTCGGTCAAAAATTCACCATTCTGATTGGTTGATTTTTTAGATAACTTTGATGGATGCCCTCTTCTTTTTAGGGATATTCGTTTTTTCTACAAAACGGACAACTCTAATCATCTGATACATCATTTGTCGGATTTGTCCCTGTATTGGACAAGTTACAAACACTATAAAGTAATTATATTCCGTCAATCATATCACTTTAAACGGTTCATAAAATTTCGACGGCATTTCCTTTACGTTCCTTGTGTACATGCATTTGTGTACGATACAAGGAACACGGGGGAAATGCTGTCGAAATTTTATGAATCGTTTAAAATGATATGATTTACGGAATATAACTACAATTGTGTTTGTAATGGGAAGTAGGATGACCGACCATCAAAGAAAGACACATAAGTGACAATGAAACAAAACTTGCTTATTTAAAATAAAGTTTGTGAAATTAGCTGCTTGCGGCCGTTGGAAGCCGTTGGAAAATTTCCTGCAAAATATAAAATGAATGATTTATAACATTTTTACTCTATCATAGGTTTTCTAGTAGGGAAACATGGTCAATTACTTTAATGAACGGAGCTGGATGTATCAAAGAAGGGAAATTAGTGGCGCAATAAGCGAACATTTTCTAAAAGGGGTACAAGTGTTCATCGAATTTGCTATAAGTAATATTGCAAACGATGAAGAAATTCGTTGTCCGTGTAGCAGATGCAAATTGTTGAACTATTTAGAACCGAATATGGCTAAGGTTCATTTGCGTCAATTCGGTTTCGTACCCAATTATTTGCTGTGGGATCGTCATGGAGAAATTGTAGCCCCTAATAATCAAGAACAGTCGATGGAGGTCATCAGCGAAGAAGGTAGTACGAATCTCATAGAACATATGGTCGAAAATACAGCACGATCAATGTTCCCTACCGTTGTAATTGATAACGACGATGTTAACATCGAAGAGGAACCAACTGTTGGAGCTAAAAAAATATATGATTTATTGGATCATGCTAAAAAACCCCTTTGTAATGGATGTTTAAGCGGCTCTCAATTGTCGGTAACTGCAGAATACATTGTAATGAAATCAAAATACAACCTTACAGAAGCTGGATTTACGGCTGTTGTGCAAGCTGCTAAACGTCATATGCCATCCGATAATTTAATGTGCGAAAATTATTATGAAGTGAAAAAACTTATGTTATCTTTCGATTTGTCATATCAAAAAATAGATACATATTTAAAGGGTTGCATGTTGTATTGGAAAGAATACATCAATCTTAGAAATTGTAAAATACATAATCAGGGAAGATACAAATCGAGGAAAAATAAGGAAAAAGAAGTTCCGTACAAGCGTATGCATAATTTGCCCCTCACCTCTAGACTTCGACGATTATATGCATCATCTATAACAGCGCATCATATGAGATGGCACAGTGTGAGAACACCTCAAGAAGGTACGTTGACACACCCAGCCGATGGAGAAGCATGGAAACATTTTGACAAGAAATATCCCGATTTCGCAGCGGAGAGCCGAAATATTAGACTAGGTTTATGTACAGACGGCTTCTCACCGTTTTCTCAGTTTGGTTCTAAATATTCATCTTGGCCTATAATAATCACACCTTACAATCTACCTCCGCGAATGTGTATGAAAACTCCATATATTTTTCTCACGATTGTCCTCCCTGGTCCTGATGATCCGACACAGGGCATTGATGTTTACTTACAACCGTTAATCGAAGAGTTGAAAATATTATGGTATGAAGGAGTTGAAACATACGACATATCAAAAAAGAAAATTTTTCGGATGTTCGCTTCTTTGTTATGGACTATTAGCGATTTTCCTGCATATGCAATGCTTTCGGGTTGGAGTAGGGCCGGTCGTTTTGCTTGTCCTTATTGCATGGAAGAAACACGAGCATTTTCTTTGCCAAATGGAAAGAAAATTTCATGATTTGATTGTCATCGATGTTTTCTTTATATTAATCACCCTTTTAGAAGAGACAAAAAAAAAAACTTCATAGCTAATAGACATGAGACTCTACGGCCACCAGCGGTTTGGTCAAGCGAGGATATATATGAACTTGTAAAAGATTATCCAAAGATACACGAGACCGGACAACAAGAAGAAATTCAAGGTAAATCGACGTTTCATAATTGGTGCAAACAAAGTATATTCTGGGAATTGCCTTATTGGAAAAATCTATTAATCCGTCATAACATTGACGTGATGCATAACGAAAAAAACGTATTTGATAATGTGTTTTATACAGTTTTGAATGTGAAGGGCAAGACTAAGGACGATTTGAAATCTAGACGTGATATAAAGCAAATATGCAATCGTCATGAGCTTCATATGACTCCCGACAATAAAAAACCCAAAGCATGCTATGAACTAGACAGCAACCAAGTTAAAGTACTGTTACAATGGGTGGAAGGATTACGGATTTTCCTTTAATCTTCGTAGATGTGTCGACTATAAAAATGGGAGATTGAGTGGAATGAAAAGCCATGATTGCCATGTAATGATGGAAAATTTGTTACCCATCGCTTTCAAAGAATTGTTACCGGTAAAAGTTTGGACGGTAATAACAGAACTTAGTTTATTTTACAAGGAGCTTTTTTCAACTACGTTAAAAGTTGACCGTCTACTTAAACTTGAAGAAGAAATTCCTATACTGCTCTGCAAACTGGAGAAAATATTTCCTCAGGGTTTCTTTAATGTAATGGAGCATTTACCTGTTCATCTTCCATATGAAGCACATCTTCGAGGTCCTGTGCAATATGGATGAATGTATCCATTCGAAAGGTATGTTATTATATTGAGTATGTAAATGTTGATTTAAGTATAAATATAGTAGTTAATACTTAACCCAAATATTTTTTATTAGTTACTTAAATCATTTAAAGAAAAAAGTGAGACAAAAAGCTCGAGTTGAAGGTTCTATTTGCAAATCATATATCGAAGAAGAAGCTTCTTTCTTTTTCTCTCATTATTTTAAAGACCATGTGAACTTATCATTTGTAAGTGTTCCGCGTAATGACGATCAGGCCGTTGAGCAAGATTCTTCTTCTGAATCAGTATTATCTATTTTTAAACAACATGGCCGACATGCTGGAAAATGTGAGGAAGTATGGCTAGATGATAAAAAATACCATGTAACACACACATATATTCTTCTTAATTGTCCTGAAGTTGCACCATTTGTTAGGTAATTAGCACATTTCAAGTTTTGTTAGATTTAATACTACACGTGTGAACAAATAATAATGTAATATATCATGTTTGTGTTTGCAGTATTTATGAATCATAAAATCCAGGCGGCGATTTAAGCAAAGATTTCAGTACTTGGTTTTCGAAATACGTTTCTGATCCCACAAATAATGTGCTCGATAAAGGACTGAAACATTTGGCGTTTGGACCGAAAAGAAAAGTTAATACGTATCTAATATTTTTTGTTAATGGATATAAATTCAACACCAAAGAATACGGTGCTGAAAAATTAACAAACAATACCGGTGTATTTGTTAAAGGCAGTGATGACCCTAATAATCATATAAATGATTTTTATGGCGTGTTAACTCAGATAATGCAGTTGACATATTTTACAAGACCCGTGGAGGATGTTTATTTGTTTAGATGCAACTGGTTCAACAATGTTCCAGGTTCTGGTATTAACGTGCATTCAAAATATAATCTTATAGAAATTAAACATACTTCGCGTTATCAAAAGTACGACCCATTTATATTAGCCAAACAAGCCCTACAAGCTTATTATGCCCCTTATCCATCTCTAAAAAGGAATAAAGCAGATTGGTCTGCGGTTTTTAAAACCAAAGCAAGATTTACGTTCGATGGACAAAATATTCCAGACGAACAAGCCTATCAAGCAGATCTGGAGGAAAATGCTGAAATAGCAATTACAGACGATCAAACTGATTTTGGACCTTTAAATGATGAGACAAATGTATTAGTCGAAGCATTTGAGAGTGTAGAGGAAAACGACATAGAGCACGAAACCGAGTCTGAATCAGAAAACGATGAGGACGATCGAGTAATATCCGGTAATTTTTAAAAGTATTCACATTACATTGATCTCTGATTAATAATGCATTTATCCAATTTATACAATTTTAATGACAATAAGTGTATACTCACACACTCAACACATACACAACATGACACATTTGTAGCATATTGTATTACATTTTTTAACGGTTCATCATATCATGATTATTATGAATTGTATATGTATGTATATATGGCAGGTATATATATTATGTCCGGTTCCGGTTCCGGTTCTGGTTCTGGGTCTCGGCGACGTGGCTCTTCACGTCATATTGGAGAGAGTAGTGGTGAGCCACCAGCTCAGCCACTTGTTTACTTGCAGCCTAAGGCTGATGAGACGTAAGTATCATAATTAGCAAGCATAGCATTTTAATTTTTTAATTGTACATGATATATCTACAATTGTTTAAAGTTCAATTTTATATTTAACGTAGTGGATTTGAGTTGGAGCCATCCAAAGTGGTTCTGAACATTTCGAAGCAGGCGTACATGGCTAGGATGACCGATTGCTGGCCCAAGTGGGGCAAGATCCCCGACGACGTGAGAGAGACGATTTGGCAAGATTTTCTGGTAAGTTTATACCGCTTTACAAGATGATTAATTAAATACAAATAAATAATTAGTAATATTTTCTCATTGTACAGGGCGCCATAGATTTGCAAGAGCCTGACGTCAATTTAGTTCAGCGACACTGGAAGTCCAGGATCGTGAAGCACTATAGGGAGACTATGTCGAAGATTAAAAAAGTAGGAAAGAAGCCCAAGTGGATGAGCGCGACTGTATGGGAGAAGTGGGTTGAGTGGTGGAACTCTGAGGAGTTCAAGGTAAATCTACAATAAATCTCAGCAATTTTTTACCGTTTAATAAATAATTAATCATTGTAAATTTGCAGGAGGAGACGGCTAGGAACTCGGCAAACAGGAGCAGGAATCCTGTATCACACGATGGAGGCTCCAAATATTTCCAGCATCACCGCGAAAATTTGGTAAATTTATCTATTATCACATTTGTATATTGATTAGTTCAGTAATTAGTTATGTACAGTTAAATTATCCAAATTATCAATTGCACGAACGAGCTCGTGGAGGCTCTGTTGGCTTAGTGGACGTGTTTGCTCACACCCACGCGTCTAGGCAAGTAGATGAGGCTGGCAATATCATATATCAGTGGGGTGATCAAGATAGGGTGACCGAGGCATATGTATGCATTTTTTAATTTCTAATACTTACACCGATAAGTTTATTAATTTCTAGCTATGCAAAATATTTACATGCTACTATTTTTCAACTGAAATTGTTTTTTTTCCATTATAGTCGAGGTTGCAGGAGGCACAGGCTTATGCGCTTCAGCAGTCTGGTCGTGATGCGCTGACATAGGAGGAGTAGGATAACATTTTTACCGCTGTTATGGATCCGGCGCAACGGTGTAGACGTTTTGGCTTCGGGAACCTAATGGTAATTAATCCTTTTACATATGTACAAAAAATCAGCGTTTAGATATATAATGTTATAATATTTTATATGCTGAAACAACCCTTTTGCTATTATTTCTATTTGCAGGCTCGACAAGCTCAAAAAAACCAAGACAAATAAAAAATCAAGGAGCTTAGAGCTATGGTTGAGCAGCTACGGAAGGAGAATCGTCCATGAGCCATCCAGGTGGAGCAGCTGGATCAAAAGCTTGTGCAGTATTTGCAGAATCATGGTACCCTTCCTTCGTCGTCTGGTGCTTCTGGAGGCGACGAGGATCCTTGAGGAGGTATGTTTTTGAGTATTTGTGTTTGAACAATGTATATATTGACTTGGAGATGTTTTGATGTTGATGGTGATGTTGTATATATTGGTACGGAGTGGGTGGAAAATATTTTGATGGTATGTACATGGTTTATTGACATTTGTTGATGGTATGTACGTTGATGGTATATTTTGTGATGTTTGATCGGTTTGGTTTGTTTATATTGGTGTTTTATTGATTTATGTGTGTTGTTTGTATTGATATTGATATATACATGTGTGGAATTGATTGGAAATGGATTGGAAATTGAATGGATTGGAAATGGTGTAGGTGAAAGGTAAATAGGCTTGCTGTTCTACAGCAAAATAAACCCAGTATTTCCAACGGCTTCCAACGGCTTATTGCTCATTTTATTGTAACGATTTCCAACGGATTCTAAGGGCTCCAAGCCGTTAGCGGCCGTTGGAAATGGTCCGTTGGATCCATTGGAAAGCATTGGAAGGCGTGGGTTTTATTCCAACGGTTATTCCAACGGCTTCCAACGGCCGCCAACGGTTAGGAGCCGTTGGAATAGCCGTATTATCTTGTAGTGGATCCTAGCTCATTAGAAGTCATATTTATTTCTACTTAAAAGGACTTTATACTTACACATGCAGGACATTATCGACTTTGTTTACCAAATTTATTACTTGGAGGTTATAAACGAATTTGAAGCTGACGACCGTGAAATTAACTATTCTTTAGGAGCTAGATCAAAAGTAAGGAGTGGAATAGTCATAGGAAAGGAGTAACGACTGAACTTTATCGTAGAATGATACAGTATTTTATCAACAACTAAGCTATCTACTTCCGTTTCAGGATGACAAAGAAAAAGATCTGGCACTGCATAAAGGTCTTGGAAGAAACAGAAGTAGTAAATATAACGACACACAACCACTATGACATATCACTTATTCTACTACATAACTAATAGGCATTTGTATGTTTGTATTTTGCTATCAGTTTGTTTAGGCCTCTGTACTATATACCTACTACTCATTTCAATGTTCTTAATTTTTTTTGTAACTTTGTTTTGCTCTGTAAATTTGTATCTGCCTGTACTCCTGTATATGAATGTTTTTTACACAAGCGATCCTCCTTTTTTACTTCTATGTAAAAATATATCTCCTTTTTACACTCGTACTATTATCATAAATCAAAATTTGTTGCGAAATGAAGTGGTTTCCTTTATATTAAATAACCAAGAATGGGTAGTAAACGTACTAATCTGTCTTTATAATCGTATATATTTTATATTATCAAAATTTTACATGATGGTTTTATTCTGGGTCGTCATTTATATTGATTACTAATGCAATATTATATTTACTTCATATGCCTCCATTTCTTTTCTAACTATGACTTTGTCAAAAGTAGTACAGGCCTGCTTAAATCCAAAAAGATATCTTTTGGCATCAACATGTTTTATCAAGATACGTGACATTACTACATGCTTATTGACTTTTTTATTTGTTGTTACTAACTAATCTTACTGTATGCTCCTTCTTGCTGTTACCACATAACCGTAGTACACGCCTCATTTTGATTAGTTGTTAGCTTCTAACAGTTGTTACTACAACAACTTAATATATATAATTTTTTATTTGAAATCATTACAAGATAGATTAACTTTAGTATATGCTTCTGGACTTCTGGATTTTGTCAAAAAGTATATTATGACAAATGATCATGCCAAGTATCAGTAAAAGTGGAACCGACCTTACTAAATTACCACAAATTTTCAATATAAGTTTCATGCGAAAAAATGAGTCGACTAAATTATGATTATGAACTTTTTGACTCGATGTTACTGCATGATCTACCGACACCGTGATTTCTTTAAGCAATAATTTTAGTTCCTAAATGTTATAACCTTAAAAAAGAGGACTAGGTCATATTTGCACTACTCTAAAAATAAGATAAACAACTACAAGTTTAAATAAAAGAATTTTAAGTCAAATTGCAAATCTTGTTAGGAATATGTAACAACATATATACCATCAATACAAACTTATAATTTTCAAATCTACCCATGCGAGTAGCACGGGTCACACGCTAGTATGTTATGGATATGAATTTCAAAACATTTCATAGATTTCGAGTTAGCCAAATGCTTACTGGCAGGCATAAACACCACTGTCGCAATTTCTTTTCCATTTCATTGGTTCATGAATATTCTAAAGAGGAGGAAGTAGAAAAGCACTGATCGTAGACTAAAAATTTTGAGCTCAAAATACTTACTATCCCTGACAAGCCTGCACATGTGGATCCAATTTCACGGCACCTAGATGAGAAATTGAAGTGCGATTAGAACCCGAATGAACCCATAGTCTCTCGTCATAGACTTGTTCATTGTGAAAATGTATTCTTGTTGCCTGGTTCACCTAGTTTTGGGTGGCGGTCGAAGCAAATTAGTTGAATGATGTGAGAAGGACTTTCATTTTATGGAGAAGAAGTGCCATCGAAGGTGACAAAGTAGGGCGACATTATATCGACATATCCAGACATCGAAGAGATCCAGACAAAGAAAATGATGATTCCATCTTCTCTTACTAGGGCTGGGTGTCGGTCGAAGCAAATTAGTTGAATGAAGTGCTAGTTTTGTTTTTGAAGAGTGATGCACTGGTTTTGTTTTTGAAGAATGGTTTTATTTAGTGTTTTGGTTTAAAGGAATGGAATTTGTACTTGAGGAAGAAGAATTGATTGACGGTAGAAAAGAGGAAAATTTGAGGAGGAAGATTAGATTTGGGAACAAGTAGAAAAGGGGAACCACTAGAAAGAAAATAGATAAGTGGCAAACCAAAAACTAAACGAGGTAAAAAAGGATAAAGGAGGGAGGGAAATTGTTAATTATCAATTAACAATTAATACATTTACCAATTATTACTTATTTACTTCTAACTTATTGATTATATTTACTAACTATTACTTTTTACCAAAGAAATATACTTAACAATTAAATATATTTATTAATTATTACTTATTTATTTCTAGTTTATCAATATTATTTATATTTATTAACTATTAAATAAATGCCTTTCGCACTAATTGAAGCGAAAATCGAAGTGGTGAATGGAAAAAAGATGACATTTTGTTGTTTTTGTGTTAATAATAAAAAAATAGTTAAAAAGTATTAAGGTGTTGTTCGCACGAAAAAAATGTTCTGCTTCCGTTTTGTGTTTTCGTTCTTTATTTGCAAAGAAATTGAAAATTCCATTTTAACTTTTTTTTGGGGTTAACGACCCAAACCCCGGCCGCAAAACATCGGCTCCTTTTTGCGTGTTAGCCCATTGATAAATATTAACTATAATTTTTTTTGAAATAATACTTTGATACAACATGTCACTGGGATAATAAACCGCAAATCATGTGTCAATAAATGTTCGAATCACTTTATGCAAGTTTCGAACTTGTGATCTCTTGCACCAAAGTCAAATCATTTAACCACTAAGACAATGGTGCTTGTCAATATTAACTATAATTTACTAATTATATATAATTAACAATAATAAATAATTATATATAATATTTTAAATGAAGTTTAGATTCATCAAAAATAATTCACAACATCATTTATTTCACTAATATAAATCTTTAAAAGACGTTTAGATTCATAATACATAGTTAAACTTTCAAATTCGAATATAAAATAAGTATTGTCCTTTTTAGCCCAATATAAACCCAAATATCAACTCTATTGAATTAAATTCAATAGAAATTCCCAAAATATTCTTTTCTCTCATTTACCAAATATTTTTGCTCTTTATCCCTTTTGAAATATTCCCAAAATTTAAATCCAAATATCCATTTAAATTTATCAAAATCCCAATTCAAAAATCCCAAAATATTTTACATTATGTTTTATTTTTATTTCACTCTATACCGAGATGTTACAGTGATAGTCGCAAATGGCATGTGCAATGGTCGATAGTCGTATATGGCGTACGCAGTGGAGCTGACAAGATGTCGCATTGTTAGAGGTGGCTTTTGGTATGAATTAGGATAAACGATTTGGAATTTATTGTTTTAGAGTAGAAAATGGTTCTAGTACATGCATAATTTACTAATTACAAGTAACTTATTAGAACTTCGAAAAGTGACGTCGATAATCTATCTTAATTTGCAATAAAAATCAGTGTCAATTTTTTTTTGTTAATAAATTAATGTAATTTGCAATGGTTCAGCAGTGAACATAATAAGTGGACGGCGATAATATGAAAGAATTTGAAATAGAAAAAGGATTAAAATTATCTCTTGTAAATCGCGTGAAAATCCATCGCAAATTTAACAAATGGAAATTCAACTGCTACAATCTCGCTGCTATTTTCAACATTTCTTCTAGTGCTGGTTGTTCCTTTTATTAGTTAAGAAAAATTCCAAGGAACAAGATTTTAGAGTATAAATTATTAACTATAATTTACTAATTATTCATAACTAACTATAATAAATTATTAAATATAAAAAATAATTATTGATTATAGATAAAAATTAGTAATTATGAATTATATGTTTATAATTATTAGTTAATAATTAAAAATAATTAACCCATCTAAGTTTTCATTTATAAATTATTAATTATAAATTACCATTTATAAATTATTTTAGTAAGTATTAAATATTTGTTAATAATTATAATTTAATATAATATATTAAGCAATACTAAAAATATTCAAAAAATTTAACGTAAATCTATGAGTAAAACTATTTTTAAAAGAATTTTTAGTAAATTACTATCTATTTAAAAAAACATTGTTTTACAACATTTTTAAAACAGTTGTTAAAAGGGTAATACAACGTTTATACACAAAAGTTGTAAAAGTTAAGTTTTTACAACGTTTTCGAATAAATAGTTGTAAAAAGTCCCATTTCACAACGTTTTATTGAAAACATTGTAAAAATTAAGGTATTTTCAACGTTTTTTTTACCAAAAACATTGTAAATGGGAATTTTTACAACATTTCATTTACAAACGTTGTAAAACAAAAGTTGTAATTTTTTGTTGTTATAGACTTAAACAATAAGCAAAAAGTATTTCACTTGACTTCACTATGTCTAAATACAATAATATGTCAAACGCTGTGGTATGGAATTTGTATAACCTAAACCGACGATAAAGTGTGGGGGTATATAGGCTTAAGTAATTATTCGATCAAACGTTATGATGTTAAGTTGAACGATCGCTGGTCAAAGATTACATGGCAATCATAATATTTATTTGTATGCACAAAGCAAAAATTAAAGATCGGAATAAATAACAGAGTAAGAAATTATCCTTCGATCTAGGCGAGAGCAAAACCTTATATAATGTTGTGGGGATAGTTTTAAGTGGATGTTCTAAGTAAATAACCTAGAACATGTCAACGGTCTTATTAATGGCTTCTCTTCACTGAGCGATTTTCTCTTTCTCGTTAACCCCTGCTCCTCTTCTCTTACTTCGCTCTAACATATTGCGCTCTCTTTACTGTCGTTCCTTGGCTTCGACAGATCTGTGGTTTCTTGGGTGACTCGATGTCTTTCTCGGGTGTTGCCGAGTTCGCTCTCTCAGGCAAGTTCTTGTGCGATTGCCCTCCATTTGTCGCTATTGCCTCGGCTTTATTGGCGGAGGTGGCTTCTCCTATTTCGATTACTTATTCTGGTGATAGATCAGTGGACATTAGGGTTTTCTCTTTGAGTCAATTTGGGGCTTTGTCTCGATCTCGATTCTTGTTGGTTGACAATTGCTTTATGGAGATTTCGCCGTTATTCACCGA
This sequence comes from Allium cepa, assembly GCA_030765085.1. Lineage (NCBI taxonomy): Eukaryota > Viridiplantae > Streptophyta > Magnoliopsida > Asparagales > Amaryllidaceae > Allium > Allium cepa. Next base: position 176,830,161 of record CM060932.1, read on the forward strand.
TGATTTGGTGTCGCGCCCTCCTCCTTACTGGCGTGGGTCTTTGGATGTTGACTTGTTGTTGTCGGCTGCTTGTTCTGGCGATTCTGGGTATGGCCAGAGTCGGGATTTCATCGCCCGGTTTGAGCCCTCTCTGAATTTCTCGACGGCTTGCGCCTTTATGCCTTGTGGGGAGGAGGCGGTGATGGTGGGTTCGGTGGATTGCTTTTTTGGGTGTGTGGCTAGAGAGCAGATCGATGGGGGTTTAATTGCCTCATCAAACTCTGCTTTACCTGCTTCCTTGCCTCCGTCTCAGTTAGTATCAGATGGTTTTGTGTCGCCTTCTGATGGTTGTGTGGTTAGCGTTGGGGGGCTCTTGGTTGCCACCGTGGTTGAAGGGGATTTCACCGCCCCATGTAGCCAAGAGATCGGTGATTTCTTGCCTCGGTTGCAGCTTGCTGTAATCCCCTCTGGGCCTGAGCTCGGTGATGTCTTGACTGACGTCTCCGTTGTCTCGTACCAGGCATTCCCAGTGTTTGATGGGTTTTGCGTTTCTTTTGGTGAGGTTGTGCTGGATGGTTGGCTTGTGGGTTCTCGGTGGGATGTTGGTGGTCATTCAATCAGTTGTTTGGCGAGGGGGATCTTGGTGGTTGATTCTATCGGTCTTATCCTTAAGAGAGCTCCCCAGGTATGTTGTGGGTGGGGATGTCAGGTGAGTTCATCTTCTCTGTTTTCTACTTTTGTCATTGTTGGCGAAGTTGTTGCTGTTGCTTGTTCTTGGATTGTTGTTGTTCCTTTATTGCCTATGAGCCATGGCACACTTTGGTGTGTGCTCCCTGGCATGGTTGCTCTGTCCGGGACGGGTGACATGACAGGTCATGTAGGCAGTGAGCGCTTCGTGTGGAGCGGTCAGTGTAGGTCTTATTATTGGTTTTTGATTTACTGCCATTGCGAGGCCGATTCTGTGTCGTATATGGCTATCTTGGGTCTTCATTCGCTGGTTAGTCTTCTGCGGTCTTTACGGAGAACTCACTCATCCAGGATCGAGAGGCCCGGGCGATATTCTTGGTCTTTTCGCATAGTGGTCTCAGATTTGGATCACTATGCGGAAAGCCGGGAACTTTGCCGGCTTTCCTCGACTCCCTCTGTTGATCTCTCTGTTACGACCATCGTGCGAACCACACCTGTCGCGCGGGGCTGTCTCATCAGTGACAGTTCGGCTTGGGTTAGGTTCCTACATCACCGTGGGTTGCGTATTATATGCAGCCCTACATACTTACGTTTTATTCCGCCTGTCGAGGTGTCTTCAGCCTCATCGTCTGATTGCTGCTCTTCTCTATGCTCCTTGCCATCGTCCGCTTGTTCCTTATCCATTACCATCCCGATGCTTAGCGAAGCGGAGATTGTGATCATTAATGATCGCCTCTCTCGCCTAACTAAGAACTCGGCTCCATCCAGATCTTCTCTTAGGCTCTCGGGTTCGATGGAGCCGGCTCAGGCTTCTGCCGATCCCATCCCTCGGGTATCGACTTCCCGTGTGCAGAGACCTTATCGTCGCCGCACGAGAGATCCCCACTCCACTCCTCGTACTATCCGTACTCGCTCTATAGCGGCGACTGAGCAGACAGATCGGTCTGCTTTTTCATCGTTGTATCTTATTTGAGCTGGGTCTGTTCTGTTATCCCTGTCCTCTGCTTTCAGGCTTTCATGTCGAACTTTCTTTTCTGGAACGTTCGTGGTATTGGCAATGAAGCTTCTTGCGCTAGATTAAAGCGCATTGTCCGTAAACATTCTATTTGCTTGATTGCTCTTTTAGAACCTTTTGTAGGATCTGGAGAGATTTTCAGGGTTGTCCTGTCGCTTGGGTTTGGAGGTGCTGTGTCCAATGTTTCGGGGTAAGATTTGGATTCTTTGGTCCAAATGTTGTGTTGTCCACCCTTTGTTTGACTCGGACCAGCTTATCTCTGTGGTTTGCTCTGCTTCTCCTTTTCCTCATCCATTTCTGTTTTCGGCGGTGTACGCCAAGTGTGATAGGATGGAGAGATTATCCCTATGGGATGATATTCTTCATCTAGCTGAGATGGGCTTTCCGTGCTCTGTTGTGGGTGGTGATTTCAATGTTGTCGCTAGTTAGGCTGAGAAACTGGGGGGGGGGGGGCATTAACCGCTCTTCGGTTTCTGATTTCAATTCGTTCATTGTGAGCTCAGGATTCTCCGAAATTCCTTTTGTGGGATCGGCTTATACCTGGTCTAATAACCAGGAGGGTCCGAACCGGATCCTTTCTCGGTTGGACAGAATTTTTGGGTCACCTGAATGGCTCAATCTTCCTTTCTCTTTCTCTACAACGCATCTCCATCGAGCCTGCTTTGATCATGCCCCGTTGGTTTTACGATGCATTCCTCGATCTATCTCGGGGCCATCTTCTTTCCGCTTCCTCAGTATGTGGTGTTCCCATCACTCCTTTCTTCAGGTTGTCGAGGAGTCGTGGTCCGCTCCTATCTCAGCTTCTCCCATAAGGGGTTTTTCCCAAAAGCTGAAACGTCTAAAGGCCTACTTAAGTCCTGGAATTCCCTTGTTTTCAGGAACATTTTCGACCGTGTTAGAGCGGCTGAGGAGTCCCTTATTCTTGCCGAATCTTTGTTCGACGAGAACCCTTCGGCCGAAAACAGGGAGAATTGGGCGTCGGCCCAATTGGCTTTCTCTTCGGAGCTTCGTATCGAACACTCTTATCTTCGCCAAAAGGCGAGGGTAAAATGGGTGGTCGATGGGGATTCAAACTCCAAATTTTTCCATTCATCCATTCGTAAGAAAGCCAACCTTCTTTCCATTCGAGAAATTTTGAGACCGGATCTTTCTTTGGCGTCCTCTCCGGCTGAAGTTAAGGAGATCATAGTGTCTCATTTTCAATCTTTTCTGGGTTTTCCCTCGGTGGCGGATCAGGATCTGGATATCCTCTCTTTCATTCCCAGATTGATCCTTTCTGAGGATGCGGACGGTTTGGCGGATCCGCCTACGCCGGAGGAAATCCGTGCTTGCGTTTTTGCTCTCAGCAAGGATAGTGCTTCCGGTCCGGATGGTTTCAACGGATCTTTCTATCGGTGTGTGTGGCCTATCATTCAATTGGATTTTTGTTTAGCTATCCAGCAATTCTTTGCCGGCAGTCTTCTCCCCATTAGTTGGTCTTCCACCAACTTGGTTTTAATTCCGAAGTGTGATAACCCTCGGTCATGCGCGGAATTTCGTCCCATCAGCTTGTGTAATTTCTCCAACAAAGTTATTTCTAAGGTGTTGGCCATTCGTTTGGCTCCGTTCCTTGATCGTATCATATCCTCCTCTCAGGCAGATTTTGTGAAGGGTCGTCTTATCACTAATAACGTCCTGTTAGCCCAGGAACTGATTTCCCAGATTGACAGGAAGGTTAGAGGTTCCAATGTTGTTTTCAAACTTGATATGGAGAAGGCTTATGATCGTATGTCGTGGTTTTTCATCATTAGAGTTCTGCATGCTTTTGGGCTTCCAGAAACCCTTATCGATTTGGTTTGAAGACTTATCTCTAACTGTTGGTTTTCCGTCCTCATTAACGGATCGGCCAATGGATTCTTTAGGGCTGGTAGGGGTCTCCGTCAGGGTGATCCTCTATCGCCTTCTCTTTTCGTGATTGCGGATGAAGCTTTCATTCGAGGGATCCACACCTTAATGATTTTCGGCCAGGTTCACCGATTTGGTCTTCCGAGTAGGTGCCCGCTCGTCTCTTCCTTATCCTTTGCGGATGACATTGTCATATTCTCCAACGGTAACCAGTCGTCTGTTCGTCGCCTCATATGCTTTATCCATCAGTACGAGCGATGCTCGGGCCAGCGCGTTAACTCGTTGAAAAGTTGTTTCGTTCATGCGAAGGATATGGATTCTACCAGGGTTTCCTGGATCCATTCGTTCACAGGATTCAGGGAGGCTTCCCTTCCTCTTCCTTACTTGGGTATTGTTCTCTACAGGGGCCGGAAACTTAATGCCCTTTTCGATCCTCTGACGGAAAAGGTTAGGGGAAAGATCATTCGGTGTAATGCTTCGTTTCTATCTCAGGCAGGAAGATTGGTTCTTATCAAGTCGGTATTAGGCTCGCTGGGTACTCATGTCTTCGCAGCGATGTCTCATATCGCCTCTTTTTTCATGTCTTTCCAATCTTTGGCTTCTTCTTTCTTCTGGGGGTCGAAGGTTGACAACCACCGTCATCACTGGGTATCGTGGGACGTGGTGTGTCGTCCCAAGAAAGAGGGAGGGCTAGGATTGCGAAATCCAAAGGACATTTGTTCGGCTTTTGCTTGCAAGCTGTGGTACAGGTTTGGGACTACCGATTCCCTTTGGGCGATGTTCCTCCGAGCCAAGTACCAAAGTCTGACCTCCGCAGGCTTTTCCGGATCTCCATCCTATGCTAGTGAAACTTGGAAGCACATGCAATCCATCAAACCTTTCTTTGACTCCCACGGCGGCCAATCCGGTTGGGATGGTGGTTCGTTTTCCATCTTGAAAGCTTGGAGTTCGGTTCGTCTCTCTTCCCCCATTCAACCTTTATTCTCCTTCATTTGGGACGCCAAAATCCCTCCAAAAGTGTCTCTGTTCATGTGGCAAACCCTTCATAAGGGATTGCCAGTTGATGAGAACCTTCAGCGGATTGGTATTCCTTTTGTTTCCCGTTGTAGATGTTGCGGCAACGGGAATTCAGAATCTTTGGATCATTTAATCTTTACCGGTTTCTCTGCCAGATCCTGCTGGAATTATTTCGGTAATCTATTAGGTATTAGAGGTTGCAACAACTCGTCGGAGGATTTACAGATGACCTGGTGGAACGGTATCAAAGGTAAATCTCTCCGTTCTGTTGTTTTCCGCTTAATTCCTTGCCTTATCCGCTGACACCTATGATGTGCGCGGAATAAGGCTATTTTTGAGGAGTCTCCCATGGATCCCGTCTCTGTTATTCGCCGGGTGAGGAATGATGTTTTTCTTGCTTTTCGTGGCAGACCTTTCAAGGGTTCGATTAGCTCTCGTTCTGCCCATCTTGTGGCTCTGTTTTCTATTACCTGTTCTCAGCCTCCCGACAGGGCGGGCGTTGGTTGATGTCCGTCCTTAAGCCAGGTAGTTCTGGCTTAACCGTCTCCATCTCCCCCCCTTTTTTCCCCTGATTTAGTGGCTTCTGGCTGCAGGCTCTGGTTTTATAGGTTTGGTTTGGGGTCGGTTATTTCTTCTACTATGCTTGGATTTGGGCTGTCGCTATTCTGGTTCTTGTTTCGCCGTTCTCTTTTTCGGCTTCCTCTGCTGAATCTCATCGTTCTGTTTTGTTTCCCTTCTGGGAGGAACCTTCGGCAGCTATCTCCGCTTTTTCTGATTTTGGGGTATTTATAAACGGCTGCTTCGCCGTATTTTGTTTTATGGACCTTCTGTTGGCATATTTTTTTGTATTTTCTGCTTTATTTGGTATTTATCTTCCTCGGCTTTATTCGTTGGCTTTTGGTCTTATTTTCTTTGAGTTACCTGTCAGGCTTGTTGACAGCTTCTGTTTTCTATTTATATATCTCTTTTAAAAAAAAAGTGGATGTTCTAAGTGGATGTTATCGTTAAAGACTAAAGGGAAGTATCTCCAGAATGCTCCAGAATGAAAAGGAAGAAGTGCCAAATGATCAGATGAGACCAAATTCAAAATATGGTTTCAAAAACATACCAAGAAAATTGATATGTAAACATTGGGTCGAAGCTAGGTGAAGACTTGGGTCAAGCATGAGAGAAGCTCTAGTTACAGACTATAGTAGAATCTCAAGTTTAGTAAGGAGAATACTCAAGGAAATTGATCAAAATCCCCTAAGTCGACTTGAAATTCAATAAACATGGCCAAAACCAAGCTACATACTGACTTGTTTTATTTACTCACATGTATAAAACCTTAGGTCAACCTATATAAATCTATTGGTCGACATCTGAGGTTTTGTAAACGTATTTTCATTTTGATTTTTGTTAAGACCTTTTTGTTACACAAAAAAATTGTGAAAAATTAAGAAATATTTTATGATGTTTGGAATGTTGTGCCAAAATTTAGAGTGATTTGAAGATCTTTTGTGAGATTTTAACAAACCTAGAATAACAGGACTTGATAACGAATCGACAAATAATATAGTCGATTTTTGTACTCAGTTTTTCGTCTTTGAGTATTTCTGCAACGTTTCATGTTTCAATAGATTTGTTAACTCCATTATATTTGTTTAATTAATTATTCTTCATTATAGATGTCTTTATTTGATTTATTTTAATATTTTTTATGTATTTTCCTTTATTGAATTTCTATTAATCACTATCAGGACCAAACCTCTTTATTATGCTATTGTAGCCAAAGCCACTAAACTAAAACATTAGTAGCATTGTCATATGATTTTGATATCATCAAAATAATAGAATTGTGTTCCTAATATGCTTCTCTTTTTTATGATGACAACCATACGACTTATATAATAAAAAAGTCCCGATGACTAGTTGTTCCCTTTGTTGATGTGCTCGAGGTTATAATATTTTTCTCCTGCTTTATCATCCGAAAAGAACAAAAAATACATGCAAATTCATAATAAAGTAAAATTATTTCTTTCATTTAAAGTTGTAGTTATTCCAAAAATAAGTTGCTCTAAATACTTATTAAATTTTCTAAAAAATCATATAGTGACCATTAATTTTTAAATTTAGTATATCAAGAAAATTAAAAGTTAAGCTTAGATATGTCCATTTTACTTTTTAAATTAGTATTTTAATTTTTTTTGCAAAATCTAAGGTCTGATGATACACAAAATTTTAAACGACTAACCCGACATTTATCTATTTTAAAAGAAAAAATAACATAAATTCACCAACTTTGTTGATTTTCATGCTCCTTAAAGCCCATATTTCTATATAAATGTAAAATTTGTAACTCAAGATTTATTCCACTCCTGGTACCTACAAGAAATAATATTTATTTTGATTATGTTAGGATCCACAAGTTAGTCAGAAGGTAAGAACCATATGAAAAAGTGCGATTGTACCCTTAAAAATATAATTTAATATCTATATACTTATGGCATCTTAAATAATTAAATTGCTTAAGTACAATGATATTCTAATTTTTATATTTTCTAAATTTTTGTAAACCAAACCCATTTTTTGTACCTTTAAATAAGTAGTTCTTATTGTTGACTAATTTTTTGAAATAATCACTAATACAAAACTATTATCATTTTTATACATCTTTACATGAACTCATATTTTAATATTAATTGACATGGCATTAGTACTTGAAAAGAATCTTCTATTATTTTTATACCAAGTACTATTGTAATTGTAAGTGGTTCTAGAGCTATCTTGATTGTTAGTACTAGTAGTAGTCTTTTTAGCAAATAATATCGCATATCTAGTAGTATTTTTATTTTTAGCCTTATATAGTTCAAACCACTTTTATTATTAAAAGGTAGGATTAGATAAAACCAAATTAAATCATTTTTTAGCATTGTTAAATTTTTTTGCATTTTCGTTAATTCCATCAAAAGATTTCTTTATTAGTACAAATTTATTTTTCTAAAATATCATTTTACTTTTCATAATATCATTTTATTTAATAAATTCCATATTCTCATTCTTTAACACACAGATCTCTTTTCTAAGAACCAAAAATTGAGAATTTGAATTATTTAACAAAATCTCAAAATCAATTTCAAATCATTTGTTTTTGTGGTAAAATCAGTTATTTGATTTTGAAGTGATTTTATGGATGAATGTAATGCATAATGTTCTTGTGATAGTTTGACATCCTTATCTTTAGTGCTTTTGATTTCCTCTTTATAGAGTTGAGAGTTTAAATTTTTACAGGAATTATTTGTTTTTAACAATTCTTCATCTAAAATCTCTTTTTTACTTTTTAACATAATTACTTCAAATCCAGTACTACTTGACCTAATAAATCAACATTTACTTTCTTACTGTTTTTATACTCTTTATGCATATACAAAAAAATCTAGCTAGATCATTAAAATCAAGTAGTGGTAACACATTGCCGCTTGAAGTTGTCTCTCTAGTAGCAGTGTACCATTAGTGTCATTCTTTTTTGTTAGTTGTGCATCGATTGGAATATCATTTTCTTCTTCTTATGATTCTAGGAAGTTGTTACAATCTGTAGAACACAAGGCTCAAAGACAAACGAAAGTTCAGGTGTTATGTGTCATAGCTTTGATACAAATGAAAGTCACGATGCTGCGGTCAAAAATGACCAAATGTATATGACAAAAAAATATAAATAGTTAATGCAATAGAAAATACAATGCATAATAGATTTATACTAGTTTGGACTCCTCATCCTATGTCCAGGCTTAGAAATCCTTTTTGGAACTCTACTTGACAACTGTCACTTCACCTCGAGGAACATGTTTCTACAACTGTTAATCAACCTAATTGGACTTTAACACAAATGCCTGAGATGGTGAACAAAACTTCACAAACTACCGACTTCTCAGAGTTTAACAATAAGTAGAAAGCATTTGACTTAACTTCACTGTGTCAAAATACACTGATATATTAATATTAAAGTATAAATTCCATAACCAACACAAACAATATTGAGTGGAGATGTAGAGGTTTTGAAAGTTATTTGACCAGAATATGGAGATATGGATATAAATGATCACTGGTTGCAGATTAAAAAGTAATCAGAATATTTATTTAAACGTACTAAGAAGAAATAAGATACTAAAGAGAAATAACAATAATAAATTAATTCTCAATCTAGGAGAGAGCAATCTCATACATAGATGTTGTAGGGATGCTTTTGAATGGATGCTACTATTAAACTATTGTTTCAAAAAGAGCCATGACCAAATTCAAAATATTGTTTCGAAAAGCATACCCAGGAAATTAATTCAGAAATTCCAGGTTGGACCTTGGGGAAGATTTGGGTCAGGAATTTGGGAGGTTTGGATTTCAGACTGCAAAAGAAGGCTAGGGTCTGGTAAGGAGTAGAATCTCGTAAGTCGACTTGAAATTCAGAAAACTACGTAAAAACCAAGCAGCATGTTGAACTTTTTGATTTACACATGACATGTACAAAACCTCGGGGGTTGACCATTGTAAATATTCGGGTTGATATGTGTGGTTTTTTTATAAACTTATTTTCATTGTGGTTTTGTTTAGGCCCTATTGATATTCAAAAAATACCTATAAATTATGAGAATTATTTTATGATGTTTGCAAATTGCATCAAAATTTTGAGTGATTTGAGGATGACCTGTGTTATTTTAAAAAATCTACATTAACAAGACTCGATAAATATAATATTCGACTTTTGTACCTATTTATCCATCTTTGAATATTCTTCAATGTTTTTGTGTTTAAGTAGATTTGTCAACTCCATTTGTTATTTCTAATGAATTCTCCATTGTAGATGTGTCCATTTGATTTATTTTGATATTTTTGGTGTATTCTCCTTGTTTTGACTTTTACCAATGACCATCAAAACTAAAATTATTTATTAGTGGTATTTTACCCTAAAAATCAATAAAAACATTAGTAGCATTGTCATATGGTTGTTGTCATTAAAACACTGAAATTGTGTTTCTAGTATAATATAACAATATATAACACTTTTTTACCATGATTAGAGAAATAAACATACATAAATATTAGCTTTGATATAATGGTAACAAAAATACATAGTAAAATAGCATAAAAATACATTATTTATTTTGAATAAAAGAAGCCATCGACACATAACGTGATTTTAAATATATTACAAACACTGCTAAACAATTTTCTTAATCCAAGTCCTTTTATTATGATCTAGTTTGTTGCACAAACTACATCTAATATACTTATTAATCTCTTTAATAGACTTGTTTCTATTGTTAATCGAATGATGACTAGTCATTCTTGTTTGTATAGACGGAGCAATATCAACATCAAAATCCAAGCTGAATAAGATTTGAATATGCAGACTTTGAATATGAAACCTTGGAATAATGTTTAACAGAATTATGTATATTATTCAAATAATGACAACTCAAAATGCATCTAATAACATGTGTACAAGGAAAAATCATTAATGTACCACACGTTACACGAACAATATTGAGTGGAAAGATCAATGTATTGCCTAACATTAAAGTGAACCTCAAAAAACTAGTTCACTAAACATTACTACAATCCATATAGAACCCTCCACATAAATATTCCTCAAATGGTCTTCAATAGCTAGACATAAAACATCATTCCAAGAAGCACGATGATCTCAACGTTGAGAGATAGGATTCATTAACTTTTCTCTAATTTTATAGAGACAAATAGTAATGGGAAGACACATTTCTTCAAGAATACACTTATAAAACCCATAGAATAGTTAGATGATATTTCTACATAATGATTACTAGGAAAAACATTAGAAAATTCCACTCTAAAAGTTAACAATATTAACAACACTAACTTGCCTAAATTCGACCAAAGCGGCCTAAAAATCCCATAAATTGGACGCATAAGTAATGTGAGTAAAATGATCAATCTACCACTTCTTCTTAAATTTGGACAAATGAGATTTAATATTTCTTTTCAAATTTTAATGATCCGTAAATTTAATACATTAAATTAGTTAGTTAATATGTGTCGTGTAAATTAATCAATGATAAAATACAATTTTGAGCAGATTTGTCTTTTTGAAATTTTGATATTTCCATTGCATTTGGAATCTTCGAGAAATGAATTTTGACTTATAATATGTTATGGTTTGGGGACATTGGTTAAAGTGTGTATTTTTGAGCTAAAAAATTGATTTAGACCAAAAATATCCAAAATTTTCCTTTAAATATGTAGGTCTTCCTAATCCTTGCCACCATCAAACCAATCTCACTTCTCTAATCCTAAAATTCTTCTTGATCCCATTTTAATGATAAAAATTTTCTTCAAGTATTATTTCAAAATCCAAGGTGTCCAAATACCCTCGAGCTATATATGAAACTGATCATCTCGATGAGATGAAGAGACGCAAGTATTCTTCTTTTTTTTGGAAATAATGATCGATTTGATTAAAAATCATGGTCAAAATTTGAAATCGGCAAAATTCTAGGACTGAATTTTAGAATTTTGATTCAAGGGTCAACTAATGAAATTGAGAGCACCATGTTGTAGATCTCGACAATAGGAAGTGAAAGGTATTGGATGAAGGTCCTATTGATGATCATGGTGCTCAAGTTTAGTCATTGATCGTGGAAAGTTGAGGGCATTGATGGCTCATAATTGGGCGATCGGACCAGGTCGGCCATGAAGTACTACAACAAAAATGCCATTTTGCAATGGCTTTGAGTTGTTGCTAATGCAAGCCGTTGCGAAATTGTGAGTAGCTAATATTTAGCAATGGTCCAGAGCCAATGCGAATTTACATTTCACGACGTCCCAGAGCCATTGCTAAATTATAAATTGCATTGTCTTTTGGCCATTGCTATATAATAATTTCGCAACGGCTTTAGCCATTGCAAATATTATACCTATTTTTAAAATTTTAATACTCCAACAAAGCAATTCAATATTGAACTTATTTGCTAATTACGAATACATATTTCCGATCAGGACTTAAAATGTTAAGGACCACCTACAATTATGGCCAATGAGATGAAAATTAGCAACAGAAAATTTTAAAGAGAATTTTTATACTGGACATGAAAAAAAAATTCATAACATTGATATTCAAGGAAAATAAAACATTATAATAATTCTTTGAACAAAATCAAGTTATAGGAAAATTACTAACTACATCAGCAAAATTGAGCCCAAAATCCCCCAAAAATTGGCTTGTATCATAGCATACTACATAACATACAATAATATTATAACATTGAACAACATAATTATTATATAGATTTTATTTGGCACATGTGCTTATATACATGCCAGTGAATGGATGGAGCAATCAAATAGCATGTGGTATTACATGAATAGGAAGTAAGACCAGCATGAAATATTGCATAACTAGGAGGGAGCTTTGTATTGTTGCACTGCATGAACAACATAACATGAAGTATAATAGCTGGAGTGAGTCATTGCATGAATCCATTGTGATGTAGGGAAAGGACTATTGAATGGGAGCTTCGTATTAGGATCAAGAACAGTTTATGAGCAAAAATGCAATGTTGGTGCATTATGAAAGGCAATTGCGTAGAAGCAACAAATCAAATGTGAATAGCATGAATAGGTTGTAGTGTGAAGGTGGACAAGAATAAGAACCATAGTTGCTACGTAGGAGTGCTGATATTCACAGAAAAACAAGAGTTGACCGCTGCTGCATGGTAGAGAGAAACTGGTACATAATGGGCGGCTATTGCTATCTCGGTGTGACGACCCGGAAATTTTAACAATTTAAATTGGAATAATAAATTGATTTTTAATATTTGAAAGTTAATTTCTAATTTGAATTCCGAATATTAATATTTTCTTGATAATTAAATATTGAAAATTTTATAATTCGAAACCGGGCAAAGTGTTGCATCTGGATTTTTAAGTCTGTTAAAATATAATTTGAAGGCTTATAAAATTTATAACGATAATACTGGAGATAATAGAATGATTTGAAATTTAATTTAAAGGTAATTTGTTCAGTTTTAATAATATATCGTTTAAATTGGAACCTGAAAATAGCCTTCCGAGGCACAGTCTCGGAATTCGACGAAACCAGTTTCATTAGGTCCGTAATAGTTAGTTATTATCTGATTTCAATTTTTGTAGCAATCAGAGTTGTCGTTTGACCCTGGCAACTCAAAACGCTTAGAACTATTTTAATCGATTTAATTCAAAACCGATCGTTTATTTCCGTAACTCGCGCATATGATCGAGTTAGCTTTCGAAACCCGTTCCATTATGCTCGGAACACGGGTAAAACCTTATAATTTCCTATCGGCATGTCTGATATGGGGTCCGGAATTTCGCGTTATGCTTAACGAGACGTTCGTAAAATTTAGAAAATAATAAAAATTTGAGGTACATATTATCAGAGATATTTTCACTTCAATGCTTGCTCGTGAAGCCTCACACCATCTATATTTCTTCTGTTCCTCCCTGAATTCTTCGAGCAGAATATAACGTGTATATAAAAAAAAACAAACAAATCATGGCCGCAACCTTCGGTCCAGAGCCAAGCAGAAATCGAAAGGGGGGAGAGCTTATTATCGACCGTGGTTTCCTCCTTCAAATGGAAGATTCGAACGAACGGAAGTCGTTCATGTTCAATTCGATCCAAGCAATCTCCGCTTCTATAACCCTAAGTCACACGCTCCTGATTGAAGCAGGTCACGACGCATTCGAGCGGAGATTGAAGAGGAGTTCGAAGCACTCGATGTTGGATTTGAGCGGAGCTGGGTCGAGGTGGATTCGCGAATGGTGGCGGCGGCGATTGCTTGTAGAAGTGGAGCAGTGGCTTCAGAGGTGTCGGCTATGTAATGGTGGTGCTAGGGTGAGTGACGAAGAGAGGGGGAGGGTCGTGAACCTAGGGCTCGGTATCGTGTGAGCAGTAAGGTATAACTTTTCAAATTTTATTATTTAATTTAATTTACCTATGCATGTCTATAAATAGTAAAAGGAAAATATATTGATATGAGTACATCTGTATAATTATATACAGATGAGTATGTAGTTTTAAATTCATTTATATAGGGATTTTAAAATGTTTAAAGCCTTGCAAAAGTTTGGGTTTTGAAGTTTATAATTTATTAAGTGTATATGAGACTCAAAGTGAAACATTTCTAGTTTAAATTTAAATTATTTTTATGACGGTAATTGATTGATCGATTTATTTCAAATATTAATAAAATCATATGATTTTTATACAAGGTCAAATCTTGAAAAGAAACAAGCTAGATTTGGGAATGGATGCTAATAAAATAAAGGTGAGTAAATCTCACTCTATTAGATTTCTATTTGAGTTTAAAGGGTTAAATTAAAATATTTGATTAAATGATTTAATTGATTCGATATGCACTGTGAATTTGATGCTCTGGTGATTTTGTTATTGGATGGTTCTCGAGTTAATGGTTGCTTAACTTGAAGTATTGGGAATTTTAAGTTGTTTTAAATTTAAAACAATAAATAAGAATATATTTCCGTTTAAAAGTTACGAACGACTTAATGATATGTGATACATTAAATTAGTAGGATAATTGAAATGGATAATTAATTAATTTAATTAATTAATGATTTGGCTTATTTAATTCAGTAATTAACGGTTTGAATAAATAATAAATTAAGTTGTAAGTGAATTAACTAAGTATAAATAATTCAGAATAATCATTTGATGGTGTGATAATAATTACTTAATGAAATTTATCAGGAGATTAATTGAGATAATTAATTAAGGAGTAACTGATTTATTAATGAAGTAAATAAATGAATAGTTAATTATATATATTGGGATTAATCGAGAATGATAAATATTGGGGTTGAATTAAAGGAAAATATAATTGGAAATCATTAATTTATATAATTAATGAAGTAATTAAAGATTTGATTAATTGAGATTAATTAAATCATAATAAGTGACTTATGAGAAGTCAATTAATATAAGTAATTAAGAATTAGCGTAATTGATTCTAGTTAATTAATTTGTGAAGTAATTAAAGATTACTCATTGATGTGGTAAGAGTAATTAATATCGTGAAATTAATTAAAGAAAATTACTTGAATGGAATTGGAAGATAATTTGTCTAGGGTTGTTAATTAAGATGAATGGATATAGAGGAACTGATTAATTAATTATTTTGGAATTAATTAATAATCTAAGTGAATGTGGTTAGAAAATTCAATTAGAATCAATTAAATTAATTTGTATGTGATTAAGCATTATGGATGCTTGGATGATATGGGATACTTTGAATGAGTTGATATCGCTGATATGAAATGTTGAGTATTTCATTTGGATAATTTAGGATTAGGATGACATGAGATCCGAGGAGACCGTGATTGGGTATTCGGAAATACCCAAAATCACTTTGGATTAAAAATAAAATGATTGTATGAAATCAACAGACTAGAATGAAATGATTTAAGTGAATTGGACTATTTTATCTAAGTTTTGGTACTTAGAAAGTTAAATGTGAAATAAGCATTGTCTATAGCAAATTGTGAATTGGTTAAATTATAAAAGTTACCTGGGCTTTTTTGAGTTGTTTGTTCTGGTATTCCATGTTAGTTGGATTTACTCACGCTGGTTTCCAGACTGACCCGGGTGTTACTTTGGTGTAATGCTCGGGTCCGACCGAGTATTACAGATTTTCAGGTAGGTACGTTTTGAGCTCAGGAGGCGAGTTGGTGGCAATTCGTATAGAGTATACCCGCTGTATTTATATTATTGTTAATCTGAGTCATGATAATTGTAAATATTCAGTGACTGTATATTATGTGAGACTCTGATGTATATTAAATGTAACCGACAGTTATAATATTCTTTTGTAAACTGTTATTATTTATTATATTTTATCCGCTGCGATTGTGAGATGTTTGGTGTTTCTGTTCTTCTTATTCTATCTCTTTCTTCTTTTTCATAACTATCTGGAATTTTCGGGGTGGAAAATTTCGGGTCGTTACATTTGGTATCAGAGCAGAAAGGTTAAGCGAGAACCTTGGCTCTGGTGGGGATCACTCATTTAAGAGAGTCTGCAGTACTCTAAAATGAGTTGAGTGTATATATATATGAGCGCGTAATTGTTATTTTCTTATATAAAGATTTTAAATGATTTTATATAAAATATATTTTGATATATATAAAGAAATATTTCCTTCTAATAAATATTAAGGTGATTGGTTGTTAATTATTGAAATTAAAATTAAGAAGTAATATAATACAACCAAACTACAGTCTAGAATTGGAATTAAATTAAGTAAAAATAAAAATACAACCAAATTAAAAATTTTATGGGTTGAAAATGAAAGTTTAAATCTGGTCCCAGAATTTGAAAATTTTGTTTCAAAGAAACGAAAAAAATATAGTAAATAAAGCGTTAATTGGATAATTGGGACTTGTTGCAAACAATGGGTTATTTGAAAAATTATTTGAATTTAAAAACCAAAGGTGGTTTAAATTGTAAAACATGGCTGGGAGGGACAAGAAATAAATATGTATATATGTATGGATATACATGATATTAAAGATAATTTGAAATAAACTCTATGAGGTTGAGTTTTGATTTTTCCCTGAAATGTGATATAAAAACCCAAAGTGATACAAGCTTTGAACTTATAAAAGGGAAAGAATTTGAAGTTTGAAGTGGGAATTCAATGCGAGAATGAGGTTGACTAGATTAAATTGAATTTAACTTGGGAGAAGTTAAATAAGTTTGAATGAACAACTTGGATTGAAGATTTTAAGATGAAATTGGAATTTAACTTGGAAAGTTAAATGGTTGATTTGAATTGGAATTTGTGTAATCTCAAAACGGGTTTGAGATTTAAAAATTGAAAATGGATGGATGTTTTAGAATAAATTGGATGTTATCATCCTATTGTTGATAAAAATCTTTAAATTGAGAATGGTATTGTAGAAATAAAATAAATTTGAATAATTGAGTTTGTAAATTAAAATTGTTTAAGAACTGGCTTCAAACTGGAAGATAAAATTGAATAATAAATTAAATTTTGAAAACAAATAAAATTGTATTGAGCTCTTATTTGAATCTGAAAAATATAAGTAGTAATAAATTGAAATGAAGAATTGGACTCAGAAATTTAAGATTGTTTAAAAAATTTAAATAAAAGTTAATTTGGTTTAAAAAGTTAAATCATCCTTTGAGAATTTAACTCGAATTTATATAATTCTAGATAGTTCAAATTCAAGATTGAATTGAATTAGTTCAAAATTGAATTTTGTTTGAAGTAATTGGATTGGTGATTGAAGATGTATAAGTTTAAAATTTAACTGAGAAATTGGATTGGAGTAAATTGAAGTGATTTAGATTCTGAAATTAAATTGATAATAATTCAAATTGATTGGGATAATGGGAAATTATAATTAAAATTGAACATGATTAAAATCAACTAGAATTTGATTTAAATTTGGGAAGGAATCAAGATTGATTCAACTTGAATTGGGAATTAATCAAGTCCAATGGAATTTGGAGTTATTTGAATTGGAATTGGATCAATTTAAAGGGGGATTTAAATTGAATTGTTGGGGAAGTGAACAGTTGGCTCTTGACTATTTTCAATGTAAATTGTTTTGATATAAACTTATTTTTCTAAGCTATTAAATATATACAACCTTTCTTTCTTAAAGCCAAATTATTTTATATACTTGTTTTACGATTATTTTTGAAGCTATTTAACCATTTTTCAACTATTTTCTAAACTAATTACTATTTTTCAACTATGTTACAAATTAATTACTATTGTACAACTATTTTACAATTATCTAAAATTTCTGAAACTATTCAGCTATTTTCAACTATTCTACGATTAGTTAACTATTTTCTAGCTATTTTACAAAACTAGTAATTATTTTCCAACTACTTATTTGTTTTTAATTTTTTCAAGCTATTTTCTAAATAAACTGGTCGGAGTTCAAACTGTTATGGATTTAATACCCAACTGAGATAGGAATTGAAGTGATAATCCAAATGGGGATTAATGTAAAGGTGGATAAGTGAATGGAAAAGAAATTGATAGCAAAGAGCAATCAAATTGGAATATTTGATTTTGAATACACAAGGTTATATATCTTTGTTTTATTTAAGATGAAACTCCTTTGTTGAATCTATTGTTGGAAGAAAAAGGATTTTGGAAGTGTTTGAAGTATAAAAGGAATTTTATACAAGTTTATAGTGGTCCAAAGTTTAAAAATTTATATATATCGGTATATATATATAAAGGATCTTATGAGGATTTTGGAAAAGGTTTTGGGAACCTTTGGATTTGGAAAGGCTTTTGATTTTGGGTAAAATCAATATTGGAATTTGAAAAGCCTATTTTGAGAATTATCGATTTTGGGATAATCGATTTTGTATAAAGGAGCTTTGTATGATATCATGATATCATACTAGGTGTATGATTTGAAGATACTATATGTGTATAGTATAAAATGTTTTGATGATGGCTTTGGGGAAAAAGGCGCTCCCTTGAAATGAACTTCTCAGGAGTACCACCGGGTGATGCTGCCTTGAGCCCCAAGGGGGGGTTCTAAAGTTGATCCTGTAAGGAGTCCGGACAAAACTAGTTCCTGAGGATTATTGGGTAGCGAAAGTCGATGGCGTTGATGCCTACAGGGGCATTTGGGTTATGCTGTGACGACGGTGTAAATCGATGTCGCTGTGATCTACTGTCGGGACCATAGCGAAAATCGTGTGGAGGATGAGTGTCAACAGTCTACACTTGATTTTGCCGGGAAGGCAACGCAACATCGGTAGACTGCGATCTATGGTCAAGTGGAGAAGTTTCATTTTTGGCAGCGAAATTCGATGGCGCTGATGCCTACAGTTATATGGGTTTTTGCTGTGATAGCTACGTAACCCCAGTTGTAGCTGCGATCTGTCGTGGGTTCCATGGTGTAATCGTGGGGCGCGGAGGCTTACAGTTATCTGTGGATTTTGTCGGGACGACAACGTAACCATCGGGTTAACTGCGACCATGGATGGGGGTGATGATTTCCAGAGCATCCTCAGCAAAGATATTTCCTCTATTTTCAAAAACTGTATTCTATATTTTCAATAAAATTATTTTCCAAGTATTTTCACTGGATGTTGAAAACGAGTTTGCCAAGTACTTATAGATTTTCGGTCCTACGCCTGATCAACGTATGACTGAATTTCTGTGAGAACGAGGATGGACTGGTTGAGACATCGAGTTATTAAAAAAGTATTTTTATAGAGAGTTATTTTAATAGTATTATGTGACTTTAAAGGTTTTTCTAAAATTTTGAAATTAAGGTGTTGGGATTTTGGAAAATCAAAGGAAATCCAAACTAAAATTATAAAATTAAAACTCGGGAAAATTTAATTAAGTGATTCTTTACAATTAAAGGAAATCGAATATTAAATTAAAAGTGAAAGTAAACCAATCAACTAAATAAATTATTTATAGTGTATGTTAATAAAATTTAAGTTGGGTAAACAAATGGATTGTAAATTAATAATATTTGGTAATGAATTTGAATTGTAAATAGAATTCGACTTGGATTTGATAATGAATTAAATAAGAAGAGATGTTGTAAAATAAAAATAAAATAGAGCTGGATTGAAAATGAGATGGTTTGAATTACAAATAAAATTCAAGTGTGATTTGAATAATATTTAATGAAATTTGTAAGTAAATTAGATATAATGGAAGAGAATTGTAATAGAAATGGTTTGAGTTGCAAATAAAATCAAAATGAGTAGAAATAGTTCAAGAATGGCTTTGTATTAATGGAATAAATTCGAAAATGAACTAAGTAAGTAAATTTAAAATTTAAAATGGGTTAATCGAATAAAAAAATAAAATAAATAGATGAAGTCTGATTAAATAAAAACTAAATCAAAGTTAAAATTGGAATTGGATTATCAGACTAAACTTAAATTCGGTGGCATATGTGCTTGAATGTTATTTTAATAAATGGAGAAGGTGAAGTATAAATTAAAATTGAATGGATGGGCTAACTGAATTTAATGAAATTTGATTAAATGAGAATCAAATAGAAGTAAACTTAAGTTTGATGTTGGAATCAATTAAAGTAAATTAACTTAAGTTTAAAATTCATGGAAGCTTGGCTTCGAATAAGAGTGAAACCCCATGAAATACAATCTTGGATTAAATTAGTTTGGGAAATAGTTATTAATTTATAAGAATGGAATGTGCCAAGCTTAATAAATTGTTTTGCATGAATCTAATGCGGAAATAAAATGAAATGCAATGAATGGTTGGTGAATAAATAAAAACAATGAAGTGGAATTAATTACAGGATGGGTTGAAGAGTAATTTGAAATAGTTATAAACTAAATAAATACTCTATTAAGCGAGTATTGACGAATTGGTATAGAATGAATCGTCGTATGGCATAAATAAAAAGTAATTAAAAGCTATAAGTCAATAGAAATTAAATTAAATTGATTTTGAAATCATTTGAAGTGAATATGAACTTGTTTGGATTACAAATCAATGGAATGTCAGAAATTGAATTGTGAACCATTAAAACTTAAATGAAACAACATATGAATTGGTTGGAAGTAATTGGAATTAGCTTTAAATTATATAAATCGCTTATGTTAAGCGTTTGGTGTTTGTTGCTTTCGTAATGCTTGTTGTTTATGTAATTCTTGTGTTTAGCTATTGAAAGTAAGTGTTAGGTTAATAGAATTTCTATATATGGCACTTACGTATTTAAATTGAGTAAGTAAAGGTACAAGGAAGCCATTTGGCTAGATTTGGGGTATGCTAATTGCAAAATAAATAAGCTGCTTGCTTAAAATGCTAAATAAGGTACGCCTACGCAATAAAAATAGGAAATATGAACTGTTTTTGCTTTTTCCGACCGGGTGGGTCGATGTATATATATTTATATCTCTTGTCAAATTGCAAAAGCTCCTCCGTACAAAGGAGACCCTGCCAAAATTTTTCGAAAATTTTGGGAGTTAGAAAATTTTTGAAAATTTTTGTTAACGACAAAACAATTTCAAATTGAAAATTTAAAATAAATTAGTAGATGAACTAATATGAATCAGTTATACTTGAAAGATAAAACTAATTTGAATTCATATGAAATGAGAAAGCTAATTTGAATTGAAGTAGGTATGATGCATATGGGAGGAAATGTATAAAATGACTGGGTAGGTTACGATTGGATATTATTGATAAACAAGATATGCAGGTATTAAAAAGGGTAAAGAAAGTTGGATTTGATTCCAAAAGATAAATGTGAATTGCCCGACAAAAAGGTATGTATTTTAATTTCTGTTTGAATTGGATTGGGTTTTTGATCTAGCCACTTGGCTTTCTGTTTTCTTTTTGATATTTGGGAGCCCGTAGAGGCCATTTGTAGTTGTACCGAGCAAGCTGCGCAAAGGAGACGCTGGCAAATTTTTCGGAAATTTAGAGAGTTAGAAAAAAATTGAGAAAATTTTGATAATTCAAAATTTGATTTAAAATTGAAATTTAGATAATTGACCAAAGGGATATGATTTGATACTATGAAAGGTTTTGAGAAGTTGGTTGATGTGATAATAGGTTTTTAATAAAAGATAGTTAGTAGGATGTTGAATTGTGAGTTTTGAAGAAAAAGAAAACGGGTATTGGCCCATTTTTCCTAACTAGTAATTTCGGGGACGAAATTCTTTTAAGGGGGAAGGAATGTGTCGACCCGGAAATTTTAACAATTTAAATTGGAATAATAGATTGTTTTTTAATATTTGAAAGTTAATTTTTAATTTGAATTCCGAATATTAATATTTTCTTGATAATTAAATATTGAAAATTTTATAATTTGAAATCGGGCAAAGTGTTGAATCTGGATTTTTAAGCCTGTTAAAATATAATTTGAAGGCTTATAAAATTTATAACGATAATACTGGAGATAATGGAATGATTTGAAATTTAATTTAAAGGTAATTTGTTTAGTTTTAATAATATATCGTTTAAATTGGAACTTGAAAATAGCCTTCCGAGGCACAATCTCGGAATTCGACGAAACTAGTTTCATTGGGTCCGTAATAGTTAGTTATTATCGGATTTCAATTTTCGTAGCAATCGGAGTTGTCGTTTGACCCTGGAAACTCAAAACGCTTAGAACTATTTTAATCGATTCAATTTAAAACCGATCGTTTATTTCCGTAACTCGTGCATATGATCGAGTTAGCCTTCGAAACCCGTTCCATTGTGCTCGGAACACGGGTAAAACCTTTCCTATCGGCATGTCTGATACGGGGTCCGGAATTTCACGTTATGCTTAACGAGACGTTCGTAAAATTTAGAAAATAATAAAAATTTGAGGTACATATTGTCAGAGATATTTTCACTTCAATTCTTGCTCGTGAAGCCTCACACCATCTATATTTCTTCCGCTCCTCCCTGAATTCTTCGAGCAGAATATAACGTGTATATAAAAAAAAAAAAACAAATCATGGCCGCAGCCTTCGGTCCAGAGCCAAGCAGAAATCGAAAGGGGGGGAGAGCTTATTATCGACCGTGGTTTCCTCCTTCAAATGGAAGATTCGAACGAGCGGAAGTCGTTCATGTTCAATTCGATCCAAGCAATCTCCACTTCTATAACCCTAAGTCGCACGCTCCTGATTGAAGCAGGTCGCGACGCATTCGAGCGGAGATTGAAGAGGAGTTCGAAGTACTCGATGTTGGATTTGAGCGGAGCTGGGTCGAGGTGGATTCGCGAATGGTGGCGGCGGCGATTGCTTGTAGAAGTGGAGCAGTGGCTTCGGCTATGTAATGGTGGTGCTAGGGTGAGTGACGAAGAGAGGGGGAGGGTCGTGTACCTAGGGCTCGGTATCGTGTGAGCAGTAAGGTATAACTTTTCAAATTTTATTATTTAATTTAATTTACCTATGCATGTCTATAAACAGTAAAAGGAAAATATATTGATATGAGTACATCTGTATAATCATATACAGATGAGTATGTCGTTTTAAATTCATTTATATAGGGATTTTAAAATGTTTAAAGCCTTGCAAAAGTTTGGGTTTTGAAGTTTATAATTTATTAAGTGTATATGAGACTCAAAGGGAAACATTTCTAGTTTAAATTTAAATTTTTTTTTGACGGTAATCGATTGATCGATTTATTTCAAATATTAATAAAATCATATGATTTTTATACAAGGTCAAATCTTGAAAAGAAACAAGCTGGATTTGGGAATGGATGCTAATAAAATAAAGGTGAGTAAATCTCACTCTATTAGATTTCTATTTGATTTTAAATGGTTAAATTAAAATATTTGATTGAATGATTTAATTAATTCGATATGCACTGTGAATTTGATGCTCTGGTGATTTTGGTATTGGATGGTTCTCGAGTTAATGGTTGCTTAACTCGAAGTATTGGGAATTTTAAGTTATTTTAAATTTAAAACAATAGATAAGAATATATTTCCGTTTAAAAGTTACTAACGACTTAATGATATGTGATACATTAAATTAGTAGGATAATTGAAATGGATAATTAATTAATTTAATTAATTAATGATTTGGGTTATTTAATTCAGTAATTAACGGTTTGAATAAATAATAAATTAAGTTGTAAGTGAATTAACTAAGTATAAATAATTCAGAATAATCATTTGATGGTGTGATAATAATTACTTAATGAAATTGATAAAATATAGTTACTTTGTGAAATTTATCAAGAGATTAATTAAGATAATTAATTAAGGAGTAACTGATTTATTAATGAAGTAAATAAATGAATAGTTAATTATATATATTGGGATTAATCGAGAATGATAAATATTAGGGTTGAATTAAAGGAAAATATAATTGGAAATCATTAATTTATATAATTAATGAAGTAATTAAAGATTTGATTAATTGAGATTAATTAAATCATAATAAGTGACTTATGAGAAGTCAATTAATATAAGTAATTAAGAATTAGCGTAATTGATTCTAGTTAATTAATTTATGAAGTAATTAAAGATTACTCATTGATGTGGTAAGAGTAATTAATATCGTGAAATTAATTAAAGAAAATTACTTGAATGGAATTGGAAGATAATTTGTCCAGGGTTGTTAATTAAGATGAATGGATATAGAGGAGCTGATTAATTAATTGTTTTGGAATTAATTAATAATCTAAGTGAATGTGGTTAGAAAATTCAATTAGAATCAATTAAATTAATTTGTATGTGATTAAGCATTGCTTATGGATGATTGGATGATATGGGATAGTTTGAATGAGTTGATATCGCTGATATGAAATGTTGAGTATTTCATTTGGATAATTTGGGATTAGGATGACATGAGATCCGAGGAGACCGGGATTGGGTATTCGGAAATACCCGAAATCACTTTGGATTAAAAATAAAATGATTGTATGAAATCAATCGAATAGAATGAAATGATTTAAGTGAATTGGACTATTTTATCTAAATTTTGGTACTTAGAAAGTTAAATGTGAAATAAGCATTGTCTATAGCAAATTGTGAATTGGTTAATTTATAAAAGTTACCCGGGTTTTTATGAGTTGTTTGTTCTGGTATTCCATGTTAGTTGGATTTACTCACGTTGGTTTCCAGACTGACCCGGGTGTTACTTTGGTGTAATGCTCGGGTCAGACCGAGTATTACAGATTTTCAGGTAGGTACGTTCTGAGCTCAGGAGGCGAGTTGGTGGCAATTCGTATAGAGTATACCCGCTGTATTTATATTATTGTTAATCTGATTCATGATAATTGTAAATATTCAGTGACTGTATATTATGTGAAACTCTGATGTATATTAAATGTAACCGACAGTTATAATATTCTTTTGTAAACTGTTATTATTTATTATATTTTATCCGCTGCGATTGTGAGATGTTTGGTGTTTCTGTTCTTCTTCTTCTATCTCCTTCTTCTTTTTCATAACTATCTTGAATTTTCGGGTTGGAAAATTTCGGGTCGTTACACTCGGCTAGAATGTGGTTTCAATTGATGTACTGTTACCACTTCATCATGACATAGACGAGAAAATTTATTGTAGTGAAGCTGAAATGGTGTAACACCTTAGAAATTTAAAAGAAAATTTAATATGAAAAGCATGTTTAATTAAAACAAGGACCTAAAAGAATTTTTTCACAGACGTATGAATTTAGCTATGAAACTTGCATTGTTTCATTTTTAATGATTTTTCGGACGGTTTTCTTATATTACATTTCAAAATCAAAGTTAATACGAAGAGTTACAGAAGAAGGAAGAAATAAAATAACTTTAAAAAATAGGAAAAAAGAGTATATGGGTCGACCCTTGGGATGGCATGGTCGATCGGTGTAGGTCACAATGAGCCTTCATGGGTCGACCATGCAACTTGAAAGAGCAGTAACTTGGAGCATTATGTGAGCGATTTTGATCGTTCCTTCCTGATCAAGTTTGCAATGAGCGTGCCTGATCAAAATGAAGTTTCTCCAATCTAAATTTAACAGCCTAAACTTCTTTGCAAACCCTATAAATTCTATCATAACCTAACCCTATATTTCACATAATAGTTTAAAACTCTATTGAAATTTTCCCTCTCCTCTAAACCCTAAAATTTCTTAAAATCAAAATAAAATCAACTTAGAAGAATAAAAGCAATTGAAAGTAGATGAAGCAAGCGAAGCAAGCATTAGGAGGGGAGAATCTCAGGCTAGCAGATACGAAGAGCTTAGGCTTAAAGTGGGTGGGAACAACTTTAATTAGGTGATTATTTACAGTTAAAATCCACCTATTCTCTGTGATCTAGGATGATGTTAGAAACCCAACATTGAAACCTATAACCTAGATAGAAATTGAAATTACTATAAATTTCCAAACCTAGTTCGATGCTAGCACACTCCTTTTGTGATTAAATTGCAAAACCCTAAATTAGTAAACCCTAAATATGAAAAACCCTAATTGAATAATTTAACTTTGAAATTGAAACATTGGCTGGTCAAATTGGAAATTAGGGATTATCGAGCACTGTCGACAACACAAATTAAAGCTAATCAATAGTCGACAATTAAATTAAATGAAAACCCTAATTTAAGTATACAACCGATCGACTCTAACTTCCAACGGTCGATCTGTAGCGGTCGACCAGTTAGGTTTAGTGGTCCACCAGTAAATTTGTAAACTGCAGAAACTAAACCTTGGCCTAAGGTCCAAGTTTAACAATAATAATTAACATAAACAACAATTGTTTGTGGGCCTATATAAGGGTAATTAGAACCAGGTTAGGTCTTGTAGCATATCTAGTTTCCTAAGAGCGAACGCTAGGTCATTGTAGTGTTAGGTAAATACTGTTTACCACTTTGGGATCAAGTAATCGACTAGAGGCAACGTATTTTTGGAAATGGCACTCATAGAAGATTCCATGGTGGGCGTGCATCATTGACGAGGATGCCTGATGGAGTGGGTCCAGCATAATGAATCCTAGTATGCACGATTTTGATGCATGTGATACAGTTCATGTAAAAGGTCCCAAAGCATGCAATAAGAGAAAAACATTATGACCGAGAGGTCGAAAAGGATGTAAACAATTAAACACACCAACGAGTCGGCATCTCGATTTCTTCCTCTCTAGGCGTAGTTAGAAGGAATCGGTTTTCAGTAGTTAAGTGGCGATGATAATAGTGGGAATTTAGTCCCATTGTAGCCTAGTGGTGGTGAAAGTAGTGGAAATTTAGGTATATAGTAGCTTATTGGTGGTATTTTCATGATTACTAGCCAACGGGTATGTTTCCACGTTTAACAGCATTGTGGTGGTGTTTCCAAGTTTTAGTAGCTGCGAGACATTGTGTATCTGCAGGAGTGGTAGCCGATCATTAGATGGGAGGTTTAATCCTTAGCTCGATCCATTACAATAGCCTACACAAATTGTTATGTAGGAAATGTATTAGACAAGAACCCTTAGGAAACATAACTTTGAAGTTCATAGACACTTGTAGCACACCCTATGTCATCTAGAGTAGAGTTAAAGTTAATTGCATATGGCCATCACATTTTAAACTTGTACTCATTCACCAGACTTTTGTTTGGCTCACTCCCTCCTATCCATTTTTCTCCACCACAGGATGACAGGATGACAGTTGATTCAGCATAGTACGTGGAGAAAGGGGCTTCACATTTGAATTCTCATATGCTTTATTGTCTATCATGTAGTTACCCAATGTATTAAAAGTTTGTAAAAAATATATTATACTTTGAAAGTGTATATGGAAAATAAATTAATTTGGAGACTATTTTTCTAGAATGTCCATTTTGCAATACTTACATTTTAATTCCTTCCGTTGTGAGATCTAAAAGTGCAGAATATCTTAGAATTTATCCTTATAATTATGTTCTTTAATGTTTTAAAAACCTAGCAACTGCTATTTCTTGGCATGACGTGGTTCGAAAGTCACACTAGGCTTTAAGTCGATATGTCGGGAAGTGCAGATTGTTACATTTGGTATCAGAGCTTAGGTTTAGAGATCCCCTAGCATTCAGTCACATTTTAAGAGAACATACTTGAAAAGTTTTTTAAATAAGTTTTCCAGAAAGGTTTTCAAAAGGTTTTTTTTTTCAAAAATGGACTTTTGAACGGGGTGTGTGTGTCTTTCTATATATATATATATATATCTGTATGTGTGTGTATATATAGATGAAGGTTTTACATATAAATAAAATTATAATAGGAAAGAATGATGTCAAGTATTCCTACAAAGTGCCATCTTTGGGAAAGTTGAAAATAATTCACAATCCAAATAGTGAGAATGAGTACAAGTTTTAGAGGAATGACTCTAGAAAGGCAACTAAGATTTCGAGCATGGGCTTCCCTATATGGTTCCGTTGATATGTAAAACGAGGAGACAAGATGAGCCTAACCCAACTAAGGGAGTGTAATTACGGTTTTCTGATATGTTCATTATACAAAACCTATATGTTTTGACACATAAGTTAATTGTTAGCTTATCGCTTATAAAAGCGGACAATTATGAGCCAGTATAAAATGTTAAGGTTACAACAGTTTAGGTGAAAATAAACTTTTAACATTTATTGGAATTTACCCTATAAAGAAAGGCTAATGCAGGTTTTATATACCAATTTGCTATAGCGAGTAAATTACAAACTTAAGGGTGGGTAAAGAAGATTAGTACCATTGGACTCATGTTATAGGAATATGATATTGACGACATATGGAAGGCTTTACAAATTAAAGGCGGATTTTCTAATTCGGGTAGAAACCTATTCTTATGGTGGCAATAATTCGCATATTAATGGTATAGTTAGAGTATTTTCATATTGAAGTTATTGGAAAAAAAATTGAGTTAACCATCTTTGGAAAGAAGAGCAGAACCTCATGCATTTAAGCGTAGTAAGGTACAATTGGGCTTAGATAATTAGGTTGCAATTGTCTACTCCGATTTTAGTGATAAACCAACAATAATGATTTCTAAGAGTTAGAACCGAGGATGTCTAATATTTTAATAGAAACAGAAAGTTGATTTATGATTTTATATAAACTAACCAGACAAACTTCATGGAAATTGTTTAAAAAGTAAAAGTAGAGAACTAGGTAAAAAGCGATTTTTCAATAACTATTTTAAAACTTTTATTTTCCCTTTTAGGAACAATGTTAGGATTACCTTCAATGTGCACTTTGCTTTTAACAATAGGACTTTTGGGAAAAATAAAAAAAGGGATATTGAGAAGTATGTAAGATCTAATTTTGAACTCTATTTATAAATAAGAAATTTTTAGTATTTGAAAGTGTCTTTTATTGATTGTTTTTGTCAAAGTATGAAATAAAAATAAAAATAAGTTAAAAATATGTTTTTGTGAAAATTTCTTATTTATGAAAGAAAATTTTAAAATGGTGTGTTTTATATACGTTTGGCGATTTAAGCTCAACCATTTTTTGATAATTTAATTATAGAAAAATCTATTGGAATCTTGATTTTGATTATGACAACCTATATAAAATATTATGTGTATACAAACCATCTTTGCAGGAGATTTATTGCAGATTCCTTTTCAGATGTTTAAAGCTGAGTATTGTGTGTCTAGAGTCTATACTTTACTTAGAAATTTGTTAAAATCCGTCCTGAAATGATATATATAAATATATGCACACACATGCACACATGCACATACATGCACAAAAGTCCAAACTCATATGCCTGAAACCATTCATTCAGACATCTGAATGCTGAAACCCGAATATTGTTTCACAATATTCAGACGTCTGAATGATAATTTTCAGACGTCTAAATATAGTCAAAATTTGCCTAAAAGCCTGCTGTTCGCGTTTCAATCTAATTCAAAAGTCTAATTTTTTTAATTCAGGCGTCTGAATATTTCCAACTGCTATTTTCTTGGAAAGTCACATCTCTTCACCAAGAGAAACATTTTTAAAATCAATAGTTGCATCTGTTCTTTTCAATATAACTTTTCTTTTATAGATGCAACTTTTTATATACTATAAATATATCACAGAATTCAACAAACAATTCACCGAATTTAATTTTAGCATTCTTGAATTCTCATCTATTCTCAAGCCTTCAAAATTGCACTCAAAATTGCTTACATACTTTGATCATTAATCACTTTATCTTCCACAATTCTCAAAGCACATCACACTATATATCATAAAGGAGAAGATTATAGGAAGATTGTACTTAATTGACTTATCAATGTTATTTAATAACACACTATAGGCAGATACATTTGTTGTTTGTAAAAGAAGTCATGTTCGGTTGCTCAGGCAGTTGAAGTCCTATTCGGTTGCTTAGGCGGGTGAAGTCCTGTTTATTGCTCAGGCAGTGCAAACCTGTTCCTCCAGGTTAAGTGAGAGTTGTTGTAGTTGAAATTTCAGAAGGAGTCTGGGACTGGACGTAGAACAGGAAGTTCGAACCAGTATAAAAATTCCTGGCGTGCTTGTTTTATTTCACTTATTTAAATTGCTAGAGTAACTTAGTTTATTTCTGCACTAGTTTAATATAATTCCATATAGCACGATCCGCATTGTCTTTTCATTTGATATCAGAGCAGGTTTTAATCTAACCGTAACATGGTTATTTGATTCTTTGCTAATATGGATATTAAGACTAGCACTAGTTCTATAAGCACTAACACCAGTTTTATAAAAGGTCAATCCACTGCACGACCTCCATTTTTCAATGGTTTGAACTATAATTATTGGGCTACTCGTATGAGAATCTATACGCAATCAAATAGCTTTGAATCATGGAATATCACACAAAATGAATACACTCTTCCTATAGGAGAATACTCTACATGGACAAGCACG
Organism: Allium cepa; assembly: GCA_030765085.1. Lineage (NCBI taxonomy): Eukaryota > Viridiplantae > Streptophyta > Magnoliopsida > Asparagales > Amaryllidaceae > Allium > Allium cepa. The sequence goes on from CM060932.1 coordinate 176,860,076, forward strand.
TAAAAATTAGACGCTGCTGCCAATGCTATAGCTATGAACATGTTATTTTGTGCACTAGACAGAGATGAATTTAAACGTATTAGCATGTGCCAAACAGCTTATGAAATATGGAGAATGCTTAAAATCACTCATGAAGGAACTAACAAATTCAAACAAAGCAAAATCTCCATGCTCGAAAATCAGTTTCAAAATTTTAGAATGAAACAAGATGAATCCATCAATGATATGTACTCCAGATTTCAAGATATCTATCATTCAATATTAGGATTAGGAGAAAAGTACACTGATTTGGATATTGTATCAAAAATCCTAAGCTCTTTAACGGATGAATAGGAAAGAAAAGTCATAGCTATTGAAGAAGCTAATGACCTCTCTACCATGAAACCTGAAGAGTTAATAGAAAATCTAATGTCCTATGAAGTGAATTTGCAGGCAAAACGAGTACAAGCATAAGACAAAAAGAACATAGCTTTCCATGCTGAAGAAGAAAAGGATGAAGATTCAGATGAAGAAGATCTAGAATTTATTGCCAAAAATTTCAAAAAGTTCTTGAAATTTCGAAAAAACAACAGAAACAATGAAAAAAGGAACTTTCCAAGCAAACTACCATCTTCAGTTCTAGAATGTTTTAATTGTCACAAGAAAGGTCATATGTAGAAAGAATGTCCAGAACTAAAGAAAAAATATTTCAATAAAGGCAGAAAAGATAAGAAAAAGAAAGCATTTCTTTTACATGGAATGATTCGTATACCTCTTCATCAGATAACAGCAGTGACAGTGAAAACGAGCAAGCTAATGTTTGTTTCATGGCTACCGAAAACGAGGTTAGTAATTTTACCTTTGATGATATGATAGAAATAAATTCAGAGCTAGTTGACACACTCAAAAAACTCAAAAGAAAATATAAGGAGACTCGTGAACATTAGAACAAAGCAGAATTTGAAAGAGATATGCTTAAAGATGAGAAGAAAATACTAGAGGAAGAACTTGAAAAATTACATGAATCATACTCTAATATTAATTCTCAAGCCACTCTTTGGAGTCAAGAAATCGAAACTCAAAAAGAGAAGAATGACGCTCTTGTTTATAATAATCACGAATTAAAGACAAAAGTAAAATTGATAGAATTAGATAATACTAGTCTAAAAACTAAGTTAGATAGCATCACCAAAAATGTTTCAAACTTTAATAAAGGAAGAGAAACTCTATCTAAAATTATTGATAGCTCTCAATCTGTTTCAAGTAGGAAAGGATTAGGATATAATAAGAAAACAAAAGCTCTACTTAAAAAGAAAATTAGGAGAAATATTAATCCTACTGAAAACAGTCAAAAAGGAATACTTACCCGAAACACATAAGAGTTTGGGTTCCTAAAACAAACAACAGTTTAAGTAGGAAGAAATATATTAACACCTTTTTAGAAACTGTTCATAAAAATAAAGATTACATTTTCAAATGGGACACTGAACCCTCTTGGGTTTGGTTTCCTAAGACTTAACTCTTAAGACCCTATTAAAAAGTTGGGTACCAATGTTATCTCATATTTTTTGTAGGTCCCACTCAAGAAAAGAGGAAAATGGATACTTGACTGTGGTTGCTCAAAACATATGACAGGAGACAAAGATATGCTATCAAATATTACTTACTCAGATGGAGGCTCTGTCACATTTGGAGACAGCTCCAAAGGCTATATCATCGGCAAAGGCGATGTGAGCAACAACGGTAATTCAAAGTTACCTCTTATTTCAAATGTTTTACTTGTCAAAAATTTAAAACATAATTTACTTAGTACCAGCCAATTATGTGACAAAGGATTCAAAATCACTTTTTTTGAAAACAAATGTAGTATTTTTGATCAAAATCAAAATCTTGTCTTTGAAGGAAATAGAGACAGAAATAACTACATTTTGAATATGAAAATAAATCATAATCCAGGTATGTGTTTAATAGCCAAAGAACATGATCCTTGGTTATGGCCCAAACGATTCTGTCACATTAACTTCAAAGCTATAAACAAGCTTTCTAAAAATGATTCAGTAAAAGGTCTACTGAAAATGAATTTTAAAATTGATCATATTTGTAATGCATGTCAGCTAGGAAAACTAACTAAGTCATCTTTTAAATCTAAAAAGGTTATTTCAACTTTACAACCACTTGAATTACTACATATGGTTTTATTTGGACCAACACAAGTACAATCCATTAATCACAGTAGATATGTGTTTGTAATTATTGATGATTTTTCTAGATATACTTGGACTATTTTTATGAAAAATAGAAGTGACGCTTTTAATAATTTCAATAATTTTGTCAAAAGAATTCAAAATTATAAAGGATTAAAAATAAAAAACATAAGAAGTGATCATGGAGGTGAATTCGAAAACTAAGCCTTTGAACATTTTTATAAGAAGAAGGGAATATTCCATAATTTTTCGTTTCCTAGAACTCCACAACAAAATAGAGTTGTAGAACGTAAAAATAGAACCCTACAAGAATGTGCAAGGACCTTGTTAAATGGAAGTACGTTACCAAAACATTTCTAGGCTGAAGTAGTTGCAACAGCTTGTTATTTTTTGAATCATGTTTCTACTCGACCACTAACTAAGAATACTCTTTATGAACTTTTTAATGGTCGAAAACCAAATATTTATTATTTTAAAGTTTTCGGTTCAAAATATTTTATTTTAAACATAAAAGATCAGCTTGGTAAATTCGAATCAAAATCCGATGAAGGAATCTTTGTAAGATATTCAGATCGAAGCAAAGCTTATCGAGTTTATAATAAACGAACTAATATCATCGAAGAAACACTTCATGTATCCTTCGATGAAAATTTTAATCAAATACCAAGTATAAGAGATGATGAAGAATTCCCTGATAATATCACAAATACAGAAATTTCAAATCTTGAAAATAATGAAAACATGATTTACAATGACAATGAATTAAGATCTCCACCTAGATTATCAAGAGATCATCCTTCTGTTGATGTCATTGGAGAACTCAATTCATCCGTTAGAAGAAGAAGTCAATTAAGTCAAATGTGTCATGTAGCTTTCCTTTCTCATATTGAACCTAAAAATATTAAAGAAGCATCAACCGATGAAAATTGGTTAATCGCTATGCAAGAAGAGCTAAACCAATTTGAAAGAAATGACGTTTGGGATTTAGTTCCAAGCCTAGTGATCAATCAGTTATTGGTACAAAGTGGGTCTTCAAAAATAAATCAGATGAACAAGGAAATATTACTATAAATAAAGCGAGATTAGTTGCACAAGGATATAATCAAGAAGAATGGATTGACTATGAAGAAACGTTTGCTCCAGTCGTTAGACTAGAAGCAATACGAATCTTACTAACCTATGCATGTTTTCATAACTTTAAATTATATCAAATGGATGTTAAAAGTGCCTTTTAAATGGTTTTATAAAAGAAAAAGTGTATGTTGAACAACCTCCTTTATTTTACACGAACAATTTCCCGACCATATCTATAAACTTAAAAAGGCCTTATACGGTCTGAAACAAGCACCCCGTGCTTGGTATGATCGTCTTAAAAGATATTTAATAGATTCTGATTTTGAAATTGGGAAGGTTGATCAAACTCTTCTTACTAAAAGAAACAAAAAAGATATTTTAATTGTTCAAATATATGTTGATGATATTATTTTTGGGTCTACAAATGAAAAACTATGTCAAGAATTTTCTAAAATAACAACCAAAGAATTTGAAATGTCATATATGGGTGAATTAAATTATTTTCTTGACTTACAAATAAAACAATTAGAAAATGGTATTTTTATAAATCAAGAAAAATATTGTAACAATCTAATTAAACGCTTTGGTATGGAAAATACTTCTACCAAACCAACTCCTATAAGTACATCTATACATCTTGGTAAAGATGAAAGTGGCAAAAGTATTGGCCAAAAATTATATCGAAGTATGATTTGGTCGTTACTATGTTTAACAGCTAGTAGACCTGACATAATGATGAGTGTTTGTTTGTGTGCATGATTTCAAAAATATCCCAAAGAATCACATTTGCGAGCAGTGAAACGCATACTAAGGTATCTTAATAAAACCAAGGACTTTGGGCTATTCTATCCAAAAGAATGTCCTTCGGAATTAGTGTCCTATAGTGACGCTGATTTAGGAGGAAGCCGGACAGATAGAAAAAGTACAAGTGGGACTTGTCACTTCGTTGGACGGTCTCTAGTATCCTATTTTAGTAAGAAACAAAACTGTGTTTCATTATTGATATGTGAAGCAGAGTATATTTCTACAGCTTTGGCATGTGCTCAAGTTATCTATATGCAAAAACACTACAAGATTTTGGTTTTAATATATCTAAATCAACTATTTACTATGATAATTCTAGTGCTATAAATTTATCAAAAAATCCTGTTAATCACTCACGAACAAAACATATTTACATTCGTCATTATTTTCTTCGTGATAATATTGAAAAAGATTTAATAAATCTAGAATTGTGTCGTCTGACAAACAATTGGCAGATAATTTTACCAAACCATTAAATGAAAACACTTTCATCAATTTAAGATGAGAACTTGGAATAATCTCTTTTAGGGATTTATAAGTTCACATTTTTTAAATATATGGTTTATATATTTTTTATATTCATAATTTTCTTTAAAAAAATTAAAAAAATTTAAGGGTGTTTTCCAGCACTCAAACTCAGGATCTCATACTCAGTAGTCTTCTGCTCTACCACTTCACTCCTTATCTTTTTTTTGAAACATAAGTTTGTTGTTAAATTTTTATTTACCTCTCATTTTTTTCCTCTTTTTCCTATAGCCTTTATTTTTCTAACCATACAATGTTTCTCTATTTTTATCTAGCTTCTAACCATATAATCTTTGCAATTCTTCATTCTTTGCACCAGGATTCATTCAAATTTTTTTAAATTTTTTTTCTGATTCAACATGTCATCTCAATACAACTCCAAATCGTCTGAGCTTTCTTATACTTCTCCTTCCTCGGGATCGAAAATTCTACCAACTCCTACACCAATCTATGAACCGGTTTCGATTGTTCCACCCTCAACTCATACTGGATATACTCCACCAGCCAAAAGAACAAGACGGTCTCTTCTTTTTGGATCACCATCCACAAAATAGAAAATAGACGATATTCATCACTATCAAAGAGAAACATTAGAATTACAACATGAATTATACTATGAACAAAAAGTTAATGCAAAACGGCTTTGCTTTTTGGAACAAGTCGCGTTAAAGTTCTGTGTTTCTTCATTAAAAGACACAGTTCATCAACCATCTACAGTTCATTCTCCAAATCGTTGCAATCCTTGGGAACCATCACCACAACGTCCACTGACATCACCAAATTCTTAGGAACGTGGCAGCAGTTGGTCTCCACTCCGACCATTTGAAGAGAACACTAAAATTGAAGAAGGGCCTTATCATACTCCAACTTCTTCTTCAAAGTCTTTTTAGTTATGTTTCGTTGATTATATGTTATTGTTAATTTGTTATTTCATTCTGTTTATTCCTCAAATCTTGTATCATTTATAATTATTAATATATATATTGTTTTCTATTCTCAAAAGGCTAATATGTGCCTCTGAGCAAAATTCAGACGGCTGTTTTATTCGAAACAGACATCTGAATATTCATAGTAGAAAATTTTTGCCCCAGATTCAGACGTCTGAATCAAATAAAACAGAAGTATGAATAAGGTCATTTTTGAACTGTTTTCTTACGGGTTGTATCTCAACCCAATTCAAACGTCTGAATAAAATAATTCATACGGTTGAACTTTTCTGAGCCTATTTTTTTAACCTTTCTTCTTTATTTTCTTTCAAATCATACCCCTGCCTTTTCACCCACTATTTATTGCCTTTTTCACTTCATTCTCAATTACTTCAGAACCCTAGCCCCCATTTTCATCTCTCTCAAAGCTTTTACCTTTCCTCTAACTATCCAATGGAACCAAGATTAAAAAGAACTAGAGAATCAACTTCCAACCATCCGAAGACCAAATTCGGCAATGGCTATGGAACCATGTTGCTGTTTCTTGGTTTAATTCTATGAAGAATCCCAACATCTTTGAAGGAGCATTCATGAAATTCTCGAATTTCGCAGCATATCATATTAGAGAGTTAGCGGAACAATTCCACTTTGATAGGTTGATTGGGTATACTCCTAACAATGTTAAGATTAATAATCTTATGATTGAACTTTTTCTTGCAAACTTAAATTTGGATCATCATAATCCCCAAAACCGACAAGAATGTGTTTGGTCGATAGTTTGTGGTGTAAGAATCTTCTTACCTATACAAAGACTAGGTCATGTTTTTAATTGCCCTTATCAAGGAATTGATACTAATGAAATTGAAGTTGATATGGATCATCGAGACGAAGTTTCACATTGATTTTTGTCCGATCAACTTATAAATTTGGGAAATTTAAAATCTACCTTCTTAAGGCCACAACCTAGGCTCATTCACGTGCACTTATTCGTTCTCTCCAACCAAGGACAGGAATTATGAAAAAGTGTATAAAGAAAACTTCCAGGCCCTTTATTCTATCAACTCTAATCAACAAGTGAATTGGAGAAAAATTATTTTGGATGAATTTTAAGACATCACAATCCGAAGAAAATATAGAACCGTTCATTATGTTGCTTATATTATGCACATCCTCCTAAATGTTGGTGTACCAATGCTCGATTCTGATTTTACAAGTATTAGTGAGTTAGGCGCTAAAACTCTAGGATTGATGGGTCTTCCTACGTGGCCTCCTCCTCAACAAATTATTTCCTTCCATCAATAATCGTAAAATTTTCAACAAGGTGTTCCTCAACCGCGAGACACTAGTATTGCTTCTTCTTCTCATACTCACATGAAGAAGAAGAGGAGGACGATGACACCATTCAAGAAATTGGCTCGGAAACTTCTTCAAGACAAGCCATTATCACTCTCTCTCAAAATCAATCAAAGATTCATTGGAAAATTAAGGCACTTGAGAAGAAAATGGAAAGAAAGTTCAACTCTATCAATTGCTTTCTCAATAAAATATGGGATCGAATTTCTTGTTCCGGTTCTTCATCCACTCAAGCTTAAATCCTTCCCCATTTGAGTGGTCTTCCTCAAGCTCGAGTTCTAATCATAATGATTTGTCTCTTTCAAGCCAATTTTAATTATCTTTGTCCATTTCAGTTGTTATCTTATGTTTGATTTGCTTATAACTTTGCTTGACTAGTTGTATGAGAAATTTCTGAGTTATTATCTCTTCATGTATTAACTACTCTGATTGCTTTAATGAAATGAACTATCTATTATTATCTATGCTCTTTCTTTTTGTCGATGACAAAGGGGGAGAAATATAAAATTGTGCATATTGACATGGGGAGTAACAATACTTTAAATATTTATTATTGATTATATAGTTGTCATCATCAAAAATGGAGAGAATGTTGGAATCTCGATTTTTATTATGACAACCTATATAAAATATTATGTGTATACTAACCATCTTTGCACGTGATTTGTTGCAGATTCCTTTTCAGATATTTAAAGCTGAGTATTGTGTGTCTAGAGTCTGTACGTTACTTAGAAATTTATTAAAATCTCTTCTGAAATGATATATATATATATATATATATATATATATATTTGTGTGTGTGTGTGTGTGTGCACACACATGCACACATGCACATACATGCACAAAAGTCCAAACTCAGACGTCTGAAACCATTCATTCAGGCGTCTGAATGCTGAAACCTGAATATTGTTTCACAATATTCAGACGTCTGAATGATAATTTTCAGACGTCTGAATATAGTCAAAATTTGCCTAATATTGCTGTTTGCGTTTCAATCTAATTCAGAAGTCTGAAATTTTTAATTCAGACGTCTGAATATTTCCAGCTGCTATTTTCTTGAAATGACACTTCTCTTTACCAAGAGAAACATTTTTAAAATCAATAGTTGCATCTGTTCTTTTCAATATAACTTTTTATTTATAGATGAAACTCTTTATGTACTTTAAATAGATTACAGAATTCAACAAACAATTCACTGAATTTACTTTTAGCATTCTTGAATTCTCATCTATTCTCAAGCCTTCAAAATTGCACTCAAAATTGCTTACATACTTTGATCATTAATCACTTTATCTTCCACAATTCTCAAAGCACGTCACACTATATATTATAAAGGAGAAGATTATAGGAAGATTGTACTCAATTGACTTATCAGTGTTATTTAAGAACATAATACAGTTAGATACATTTGTTAGTTGTAAAAGAAGTGCTGTTCGGTTCCTCAGGAAGTTGAAGTCATATTCGGTTGCTTAGGCGGGTGAAGTCCTGTTCAGTTGCTCAGGTAGTATAAACCTGTTCCTCCAGGTTAAGTGAAGGTTGTTGTAGTTGAAATTTCAGAAGGAGTTTGGAAGTGGACATAGAACGGGAAGTTCGAACCAGTATAAAAATTCCTGGCGTGCTTGTTTTATTTTACTTATTTACATTTCTGTGGTAACTTAGTTTATTTCTGCACTAGTTTAATATAATTCCAAATAACACGATCTGCACTGTCTTTTCAAAATCTCATGATCTTAGTAAGAAGAAAACACTTGTTAAAAATGAAAAGAGAGTTTTATAATTTTAAAACTTACAATTTTTGTGGAGTTAAATTAAAATCAAAGTTTTTGATTTAAAAGTTTAAAGTGAAATTGGTATGACTATCACTTAAACTTGAAAAGGAAAGAAATAGATCAGAGTTAGATAATTAGGATTAAGCAGCCTACTAGGGTAGAATTGACTATGGAATTTGAAAGCCTTGAAACGGTAAAAGGAAACATGAGAATTTAGTAGCCTTTTCAGCAACACTTGAACTGGAAGGACAGAGTGCTATGTCAAACTTCCTATAGTAGTGAAGGGTGATCAACACCTTGTTTCTTTTTACCCAAGTATGGTTTGAATAATAGAATCTTTATGTGTGGAAATTTGGAAAGTGTGATTTGGATAAAAAATATTTTCAAATAAGTAAAGAGTAAGCGAATGTTTTATTTTATCAAAGGATGCTTCTAATGGAAAAAGTTATTTGGCTTGCAATGTAAAAAGGGCCTAGTAGGGTCCATTTCAATTCTATGTAGCAAGTTAAGCGACAAAAGGGCGATTCAATTATTGGTCGGCACCATATAGGATAGGAATAGATACCTGTAGACCACGGACGGTCCAGGTATTGTGTTGTTTCACTAGAGGCTATAGGCGGACCAGGTTGACATGAGTAGGATGCCATATTAATGGGAGAGTAATCTCTACAGTAGCATTACGCGATGGTATTAGTGAAAATTGATTTCCACAGTACCATACAGGTGGTATTACCTTGTTAGGTTCTATCATTGTAGATGAGTTCCAAGTATGCCCAAGTATAACTTGGAATTGTATAGCTAGAAATTTTCACATATTTGAATCCCGAAAATGTTGGGTAGTAGTAGTTCCTGAACTTGTAAATCATGTGATGGTTCTTGATTTGTAGGTTTGAATGACGTGTGCAAGTAAAATGTAAATTAAGTTATCACAATAAATTGTTAGGATTTAGGTGATCCTAGATTTATTGGATAACTGATATTGGTTAGTAAACATAACTGAAAGTAATGATAAATTGGAAATGAGATTTAAATAGTATTTTAGTTCACTTGGATATAAAGGATTACAATTTAAATTCCTATTGATTATCAAGTTCAGATTTATAAATAAAAGTTTATCATTTGAAACGATAAGGAATATGCTTAAAAGGAAATAGATGTATAAAATAGGAATATTTATCATGTTTTGTACTGTCTATTTTAAAAATTATGAAAAGACAATTCCTTATAACTCCAAATGTGACACAAATCTCCTTTTTAATAAGACGTAGAAATTTACACTGTCAACCTTTCCTTTGGAAGAGAAGTAGTTCTAATGCATTAAAATACAAAATCCCCTAAGTATAAACCAAGGTATGGGTCATCAAGTTTATTAAATTAAAGTGACGAGGCATCATTCCTTATTGAGTTATCTCAACCATAAAATAATTGAAATAAAGTGATAAGATATTATGTTTGATAGATAATTTATGGGAGGACATTAAGAAATGGTAAAATTTTGGAAGTTCGAACCACGAAAAGTAGCCTGGATGAGATTTTTGAAACACCTCGTAAAATTTAATAATAAATCAAGTAATTAAAATAAGATTAAAAATGGAAATTTTGTAAATGTCAGAATTTAGTCGTGGAAGTTGCATCATTGCGTCCATGGCGATTTTCCAATCAATTTCCATATATATTATTTGGAAATCGGAGTCCAAATGGAGGAGTTATGAACGTTGAAGTTTTGAGTTTAAAATTAAAATATTTAAATTTGAATTTAAAAATAAGAAGTTTGAATTTAAATAATAACATTAAGGGAGACTTAACATTTAAGTAAACGCTAATTTAAAATACTGTTAGCTTATAAATTAAATAAAATATTTAATAAATAGTTAACATTAACTAAACAACGTAGAAATCACTGGTCTTAAAAGGGGAACCAGTTGACGCCCTTGGGTAGCGGTCCAACACTAGTGGTCGGCCGCCCAGGTTAGCGATCGAGCGACATGTTGTCAAGCAGCTAGAGTTTTGCTTATTTAACGATCCGGATTTTATTATCTTTGATTCGACGGTTCTCATTCCTTCTTACCTCTGTAAATAGACCTTTAGACTCCCTAATTTTTCTACATAAAATTCTATAGCAATGGCGGAGCTCTATCAAATTCTTTTCCCTTAGGGTTTCAGAAACAGTAAACTTTCTGGTAAATATTTCTAACTTCTATTCTCTAATTTATATTAATCCTTCTTCTCCCTACCTTTTGTTTTCTAAACCGAATACATATATATATATATATATGTGTGTGTGTGTGTGTGTGTGTGTGTGTGTGTGTGTAAACACATACACATACAATCTTTTGTTGTATATTCAAAAAAAAGGGAAAAATCATAAAGAGAATTATGAGCAGTATAAATCCGATCTCATCTTCTTCTTTAGATTCTAGAATCAGTTAGGATTTTCAAAGGGAGAACTAAAAGAGAATTAGGCATGGTGGAATCAAATCTAGTTAGGAAGCAAACAATTCTTTATTAGTGGAAATACCATGTTTTTTTACATTTTTGTAATGAATAATGTTTATTTGGATTTGATGCATGCCTTGGGAAATTTTGGTAAACGAAAACATAACATCTAAAACCTTCAAAATGTCCAAAAATAAATGTAAATATATGAATATGTTGGAATTTCAACTGTTTGTGTTAACATAGTAGGATCAGAACTGTATTTGAGATTTGGATAATTCATAATTTATTTCACTTTATTTTTTTGATTTGCTTGAATTATAAAAGGGTTTTAAATGAAAATAAATTAGAAATAGCATGCAAAGTATGAATTTTATTGTAGTTTGCACTACCTATTCATGTAAATTAAACATGTATGCACCTTTTTTGCTTCAAAGTGGTTTGTGTAAAAGTTGAATAGAATATGAAAGGTCTAAATTATAAGACTTATTTTACTTGAAATAGAAGAGGTAAATTCTACTATGTTAATATATATGAGATGCATTTGGTATTATTCCTTTTTGTATAAAAGTCAGTTGTTGGGTAAGGATATTATCAATATATTTGTGGGAATTGAGGATTTGTATAAGTTCGACATTTAAATTAATAAGCGTTTTTTTCGTGTGTGACTAGAAATATTTTATTTGAATCTCATGCATGAGTGTGTATACATTTAAAATATTAATGATTAAAGTAGTAATAGCATAATAATTATAGCGTATTTTGATTAGAATTAACAGGGTAGTAAATAACATTAATTTTTTAGGAGGGCGGTTAATGATAACCATGGGAACTAATCCATAATTAAAGGCGTAATAGAAGGATATGTTATATGGCCTTAGCTATTAATTTATAGGATGGTATATGTATACATTTGTTATACATATGTAGTATGACTAAGTTGTAGGGATGTGAGATCAATCAAAAGTTACGTAGAAGTCTGCCCAGTTAAATCTAGCTATCAGCATTATGGCTTTGCGGAGTAATGTGAGACATCGCCTATAATAAATAGCCCTAGTAGACGCGAGGTTAGTCCCAATTTCATAAGGTAAATCTACCCAGTCAATCTGGCTACCATTACCTAAAAATAGTCGAATTAATCTGAGATGTCACGGTTGATTATGGATCATAAGTTATGCTATTGATAAGGTAGGTTAACCTTTAGAAAGGGTCCGCTTTGGGTTAAAGGTATTAAGTGGCTATGGTTGGGTCTGCCTCTTTTTAGGAGAAGTATTAAGAGACCTGATGTGATTTCTTATGATGTCAATTAGTGAGAACCATGTAGGGACCCACCTTGGGTCAGGTCTTAAATGACGGGGACCTACCTATTTTATAAATCTTAAATGGTCAAAGTCTGCCAAAGTCCCAGGGCAGAGGTATTAAGTGGTTTGGAGGTTCTCTCTCTCGCATCGTTAATGATAGTTGCAAAATGGTTTAGGTATCAAAAGGATTGGGACCTACCTATCTTATAGGTATTAAATGTTTAGTGTCCGACTAATCACCAATAAATGATATTTATCGGTTTGGATGCTTTCTCTTGCATCATTGATGTTAGCCGCATTAGAATTTTAGAATTGGACAAGAAAGACACTTGGGCTTATAGTTAAAGTTATTAGTATTTGTAGCACCACCATTTATGGTGACTATTACATTGTAAGACATATTTCTTGTTTAAATAATACTGCTTAAGTTCAATTATAGTAAAGCTTGAGATTTTTATTTCACCAGACATTTGTTGTTCAGGCCCACTCCTCAATACAACATAGGTTATTTAGAAGTCAAAGGTGGAGATGAAGACTTGTGGCAGTTATCTACCTATTTATGCTTCTGAAGTATTTTTATTATACTCAGTTTAGAAAATTATGTTATTTTGAAATATTGTACTATGGAGGCTTTATGTAAACATGTTGTAATAAACATGTTATGTTTTTGAAATAGTTTTCTTTATGAAATTGGTACTTTTTTTGATATTATATTTTATCCATTCTGCTGTGCGACTTAGAATGTATAGATAGATAGCTCTGTGTACAGTGTATTATTTTTAATCTTATCAGCTTAACAACTCGCCTTTAGATGGGCCTAAGATTCGATGGGCTTTTGTTTGGTTGAAATTAGGTTCATTTCAGGTGGTTTTTTACAATTTCAGTCAAGATCATGCAAGGGATGGTTAATTCAAGAATTTAGGTCTCCATTAAGAAAAAGATACATTTGCATGCATCAGAATGTAAAGGCGATTTTCATAGAAAACTAGATCAGGAAATTTTTGATAAGATTTGAAGGAAGGGATAAAAAGGATTCTTCTCAATCATTCCTCGGATCCGAAGAATACTATTTATTTAAGGAAATTTATGAAAAACTAGTTTAGAATACACAATAATGTGCATGGCAGTTGCACGTGAACAATGTACCACTTAGGTCATTATTACCAATGCTAGATTGATTCTAAATTATGACTTAAATTAATTTGGGACTTTTATTGTTAAGGTTGAATGGGAAGATAGACCAAACTTTTACTTGTAAAATTTAGGATGGATCCATATAGACTCGAAATGTAGACTCGTCAAAATATGACCCAACCCATTAACCCAACCCATTTACCCTACTTTTAAATGGGTTGGGTCAACCCATTTATTAATTTTATTAAATGGGTTATGGGTTGGGTTGACCCGTTTTTAAAAGGGTTATAAGTGGGTAATCCATTTACCCATTTATTAAAAACATTAAATCTGAATATAAATTTGAAAAATAAGAATTTTGAACATACAATGGAGTTTTTCATGAAAACCGACAGTTGTACTTAGAAAATTACAGGCTATGCATCCTCATAATTGAACTTCACATAGTGCATAAGCCGCTATTTTTTGTTCAAACTGCAATAAATTCTTCATACTCTCGGAATCAGGAGAGACTTCGACTGATTAACTCACACCTAAATTACGGATGGTATGAAAAACTTGGATACTTGATGTTATGAATGCACACTGTTGTCCTCCAAGGGGACTAACAATTGCTCCAAAAATAGCAGTCTATCACATCCTCATATTAAACTCCGTCTAGTGTAGAAGCAACTATTTTTTTGTCCAAACCGCAATAACTTCTTCATATTGACTCAAAATCAGGTGAGACTTCGACCGATTAACTTCCACCTAAATTACGGACAGTAAGTAAAACTCAGATACTTCATCATGTGCACACACACTGTAGTTCTAAAAGGGGACCGACGGTTGTACTTAGAAAATAACAGGCTACTACATTCTCATAAATGAACTCCGTCAAGTGCAGGAGCGGCTATTAATTTTTTTTGTTCGGACTACAATAACTTCTTCATATTGACTCGGAATCAGGCAAGACTTCGACTGATTGACTACCATCTAAATTACGGACAGTACGTAACACTCGAATACTTCATCGTATGAACGCACACTGTTGTTCTCCAAAGGGACTGACAGTTGTACTTAGAAAATAACATGCTACTACATCACCATACATGAACTCCGCCTAGTGCAGAAGCCGCTATTTTTTTCCGGACCGCAATAACTTCTTCATATTGGCTCGGAATCAGGCGAGACTTCGACCGATTAACTCTCAGCTAAATTACGGACGGTATGTAACACTCGGATACTTCGTCGTATGAACGCACACTATAGTTCTCCAAGAGGATTGACAGTTGTAATTAAAAAATAATAGGCTACTACATCCTCATATATGAACTCCGCCTAGTGCAGAAGCCCCTATTTTTTTTGTTCAGACTGCAATAACTTCTTCATACTGACTCGGAGTCAGACGAGACTTCGACCGATTAACTTCCACCTAAATTACGGATAGTATGTAACACTCGGATACTTCATCGTGTGAACGAACGTTATAGTTCTCCGAGGGGAATGATAGTTTTACTTAGAAAATAACAGGCTACCACATCCCTCTATATGAACTCCGTCTAGTGCAGAAGCCGCTATATTTTTTGTTCAGGCTGCAATAACTTCTTCATACTCACTGGGAATCAGACGAGACTTCGACCGATTAACTCGCACCTAAATTACAGATAGTATGTAACACTCGGATACTTCATGTTGTGAATGCACACTGTAATTCTCCAAGGGGACCGACAGTTGTACTTAAAGAGTAACAGGCTACCACATCCCCATATTTAAATTTTGGTAACAATTAGAATTAAATTTAAAACATAAAAATTAGAATTAGAATTATTTTTATTTATTTGTTTTTTGTTAGTCAAATCTAATTTAAATCTTTTAATGGGTTAAATGGGTAACCCGTTTATTAAATGGGTTGGATCATAAATGGGTTGGGTCATAAGTGGGTAAAAAAGAATGGGTCATAAATAGGGTGGGTCAAACTCGACCCAACCCATTTTGACCCAACCCAACCCATTTGATAGGCCTATCTAAATGTGATAAGTAGGTACCATGACTTTTAAAGGACTTAAGAAACCATTCAGAAGTAAAATGAGATGATCTAAGTTGAATCAAATTGGAAAGAAAAGTTTTGCTATTTTCAACATTTTAAGAAATCATCAAGTTGGATACCCTTTGTTAAAGTGGAAAATGAGCAAAGAACTAAGTAGGAAATTCCACTAATGGAGACGCAGTTCACATTTGAGTTGTCTCAATTGGTTTTTAGAAGTTGAAGTGACTATGTATACCATTGGATAGGTTAAGGAATTGTGTTGTGCATTGAAGATTTCATAGGGCTGTAGTTTCATGGAGACATACTTATGCTTAAGTTATTTAGCTTGGTGCATGACGACACCATTGGAGTTAGAAGCAAGGATTGCAGAGAAACCTATGCATATACATTTGAGTTAAAGGCTTATGCTAGTGGTAAAGAAAAAAAGTGCAGTTGCAAAATATGGATAGATTTATTTCATATAGGGACAAAGACCGCACAAGAAAGGAAGAAGAGCCAGTATTGATAGGAGACATTGAGTAGTCCGAGGAGCTAAGTCCACAATTGGAAAGCAAACAAGTAGATAATCCCCAAGGCAGGATTGAAAACAACTGAAATATTATGACGTCGTCATTAGGTTCTTGCGGAAGTGTCTATGTAATGTAGTTACCAAGGTCAACCTGTGACAATTATAGAAGTTATAAAGGATAGTTGAGTCCCTTGTTTGTCATGCACTTACACGTATTTTTGAAGATGGGTAAAATCGACTCTATAATATGATAATTAAATTGGTTAGAGTCCAGTAGGGAAGCGATCCATTCGAGAGTACATGGAAGCTCGACGGGAAAGTCCAAGCTACCCATCCCAAACTATTTTCTGGCATGTTTCCATTTTAGTTACAAGATATTTCTGTAAATAGGTTCTAGCTTAGGTAAAAACCATTAGATAGCAAGAATGGTTGTAAACATCTCAATAGGACATGTTATGGATGATGGATGCTAATGGATGCATTTGGATGTATTTTTTGCTTGTTATACACGATTATGGTAGTACATCCTCTAAGTAGTACGTACACATTCACATTATCCCTTATTATTATCTAACTTGTTTAATATAATACATATGGATACTGAACTGCTACTTATTTTGCATATGGATGTTGCACATAGATGAAATGGTTGCACATACAGGTAAAATTTCTGCTATACTTATTTAGGATGTTGCATACATTTTGGATGCATAGCATGAGCACTTGTATGTAGGGAGGTCGAATGGATCAGTAGACCACCTACATCTTGCATTATTATAGGTTCATATGCATTTCACGTTGCATATGTATGTCCATATTACATTAAAATATTTCAAAGGACAATTATTGACAATGGATGATGGATAACTAGATGGTTGTAGCTATTGGTTGCTGTGTGTATAAGTTACATTTTTCCATCCTTTAAGATTTCGAGGACGAAATCCTTTTAAGGGGGATAATGTAACACCCTGGAAATATAACATAAAGTTTAAATTTGAATTTAATAAGAAAAGTACATTTAATTAAAATGAGGACTAAAAAGAAATTTTCCACAGATATACGAATTTGACCATGAAACTTGCACATTTGCATTTGTAGCAATTTTGTGGATGATTTTAAAATATCACTTCGAAAATGGAGTTAGTATGAAGAAGTCACAGACGAAGGAAGATTTGAAATAAAATAATAATAAAAAAGAAAAAAAGATTATATGGATCGACCCTTGGGATGGCATGGTCGATCGGTATAGGTCGACCATGAGCCTTCTTAGGTTGACCATGCAACTTAAAAGAGCACCTAGAGCATAGTGTGAGTGTTGTGTGGACGGCTTCGATCGTTCCTTCCTAGCCAAGTTTATGATAAGCGTGCCTGATGAAAGTGAAGATTCTCTAACCTAAATCTAACAACCTAAACAACTTTGAAAATCCTATAAATTCTAGCCCGATCTAACCCTAATTCTCACATAACAGTTTATAGTAATGAAACTCTGTCAAAATTTTCCCTCTCCTCTAAACCTTAAAAATTCTTTAAATCAAAATAAAATCAACCAAAAAATACAAGTAATTAGAGGTAGACGGAGCAAGTAGAGCTAGCATTAGGACGGGCAAATCTTAGGCAAGCAGATAAGAGGAGCGTAAGCCTGAGGTGAGTGTGAACAATTTTAATTAGGTGATTATTCACTGTTAAAATTGGTTTATTTTCTATGATCTAGTATGATGTTAGAAGCCCTAAATTAAAACTTGTAACCTAGATAGAAATTGATATTACTATAAATTGCTAAATCTAATTTGATGCTAGTACACTGCTCTTATGATTAAGTTGCAAAACCCCTAATCGGTAAACCCTAAATATGAAAAACCCTAAATTGGACAATTTAACAATGAAATTGAAACATTGACTTATCAAACTAGAAATTAGGGATAGCCAAGCACTGCTAGTAGGACGAATCAAAATTATTCAATAGTCGACAACTAAATTAAACAAAAACCTTAATTTCAGCATACGACCGGTCGACCCTGACCCTTGGGGGTCGACCAGTAGCGATCGACCAGTTAGGGTCAGCGGTCGACCGATAGACATGTAAATTAAAGGAATTGAATTTTGACCTAAGGCCCAAGTTTCATAATAAAAATTAACATAAACCATAATTGTTTATAGGCCTATTTAAGGGCAAATAGATGCATGTTAGGACTTGTAGGGAAGCTAGTTTCCTAAGAGCGGATGCTAGGTCATTGCGGCATTAAGTAAATATTATTTACCTAATTTGAGATTGAGAAATCGATTAGAGGCATTGTATTTTCACAAATGGCACTCAGAAGAGGTTCCACGTTGGATGTGCAGCACCGACGAGGATGCCTGATAGAGTGATTCTGACACAATAGGTCCTAGTATGCACGATTCTTGACGAACGTGATATAGTTCCAATGGGGGACCTTGAAGCATGCAATAGAAGGCCAACACTATGATCGAGAGGTGGAATCAGATGTAGACAATTATACATATCGACAAGTCTACATCTTGGGTTTTTCCTCTCCAAGCGTAAAGAGAGGGAATTGGTTTCCAATGACTTGAAGGCAACAATAGTAATGGGAATTTAGTCCCATGGCAACCTCGTGGCCATTCGGTAGTTATGTACTATATTAAAAGTCTGTAAAACATATATTGTACATTGAAATAGTGTACATGGAAAATAAAGTAATTTGAAGACTTTTTCTGAAAAGTCTACTTTTCATCACTTATATCTTATTTCCTTCCGCTATGAGTTTGAAAGTGGAAAATGTCTTAGAATTTGTCATTATAATTATGCCCTGCAATGTTTTAAAAAATAAACCAATAGCACGTATTTCTTGACGTGATGCGAGTCCGAAAGTCACAGTAAGATTTGGATCAATGTAATAGAAAGTGGTGGTTGTTACAAATGGTGGGGGCAAGCAGTGCTGTTAAGATTGAGATGAGCACCTTTGCATAGCCTAGCATAGCATACAATGGTAAAATAACATCAACAACAAAAAATTCTTTGCAAGACTATATTTACCTATGTATTATTTTATAGCTACCATCAAAGCATTAATGATACGCATAAATATATAGACATATAATTTGAAAAAAACCAAAAGCATAATTGAAAATGTTTTAATGGGCTCCTCAAGCTTAGACATTTCCGCTTTTACTAAAATTCAAACAACTAATCTCAACACCTTATAGTCTGACTTCAACATAGCAAATCCTCCATCAGTCACCATGTCCGCTGATGAAGCCCTAGCTGATGCTAATAACCATTAACCAATAACTTACTATTTAGACTGAACTAGATCAAACCTGGAAATCAATCTTCAAGAAGAAACCAAATAATGTGGGCAAATTCCTTCTCGAACATTTTAACATCAAGTGGCACAAAAACTATTCCACTAGGGCTAATTCTATTTAAACTCATAAAAATGCCGAGTTTCCCCCTTATTAGGAAAAAATAAAGACAAAAATACTCTATCATCCATTTAGTAGTAAAAAATCTGTTATAATGAGAAGTTAATTTGCAATATTTAAAACGTGATATCTTTCCGTAGATATATCAGTTTTAATTTCTTTTTCACCATTAAATCACAGATTTTATTATCTTTCTATTAAGATAGATATATGATATGTTTTGATGAATTCTTTTTAAATTATTACGATGGCAAATATTTGTCAAGATGATAAATATTTGCATTGTAGTAGAGACTGGCAAATATTTGCCATTGTAGCTGTGGCAAATATTTGCCAGCCTAATGGAAAATATTTGCCTAGCTGACAAATATTTTCCATTGCAGCAGTGGTAAATATTTGCCCAGTCCAGAAAATATTTTCCATTGTAGTCGTGGCAAATATTTACCGACCAGGCAAATATTTCCCATGGCTATACTGGAAAATATCATTGTAGCTGTGGCAAAATTTTTCAAGCTGATATTTGCCATTGTAGCAATGCCAAATATTGCCTAGCTAGCAAATATTTGCCGCTGTAGCAGTGGCAAATATCTAACTGGCTAGCAAATATTTGCCGCTGTAGCAGCGGCAAATATCTACCAGTAAAGCAGTGGCAAATATTTGCCACCTAATTTTTTTTAAATTCGTTAAAACATATAAAATAAAATTTGTGATTTAATAGTGAAAACGAACTTGAAATTCGATACATCTGCTGAAAGATATCACGATTTAAATATTGCAAATTAACTTCTTATTACAGCAGATTTCTTTACATTAAATTTGGCCAGGTAAAAAAGACAGGAGCAAAACTGAAAACAATGTGGGAAACTCAGTAAAACAGGAGAAGTGTATGTTATTTTTAAAGGAAGGGGGAAGTTAAGCATTTTTTTGAGTTTAAATAAAATTAGCCTCCCACCAGTTGAAGACATGGACGAAGGAAGGTAATTGTGTATGGCAACGACACCTGGTAGGTACTTCCTTTATAGTAGTTTATCATACTCTATTGGAGTTACAATTTAATGTCAGTATTAAGGTTAAAAGGAGCTACTAATTTCAAGTCAAATCATATTTTTTTTTCTTTATTGATTTCCCAAGTGGATAAGAACAAAAAAAGTTCTAAAAGTAGCATCTGTACTATTAGGTAGGAAGTTATTCTGCATCTAAGTTGAAACCTAACGTAATCAAGCTAGAAAGCCTAATCTGCGATGTTCCAACGTGGTTCAGTTCGCTAGAGTCCTACCTAACTTATGGACACTATTGGGTATATACTGGCTAGATTGCAATGCTAAGAAACCTATATTTTTGACGATTCGACAAATATGATGGACAAATAATGGTTTCTCAAGTTTTAATTGAAGTTAGTCCTAAAAATACTGCTAGAACAAGTGGAAGCATATATAAATGACAAAGTAAAGGGATTTATGGATTTGAGCTGCTTAAGGAAGCTTGTGATATGTAAACAATGCAAGGAGTTTGGAGATGTGAATGACATGTGCAAACCCAATGCATAGGCTTATACGTATGATAAATCTCAAAAGTTGGTCTTAGCCAAAGACAGTAGAAACAAACATGTAACATCATGCATGTTCAAAAAGTTGCAAAAATTTAATCTCAGGATTAAAGGCAACTAGTGCCAAACCAAATCCATGAAAGAGCATCACAGTGAACAAACTGAAAAAGGAAATGATAGAGAAACAATCCCCTACCATAAACAAATAAGATTAGAAAGGAATAAACATTACATGATGAACCACTTTCTAATCATGCTGAGGAACAACGTACATCTAGCACTTATCCATTGGAATGTATACATCTAATATAGTCCAACCACCACAACTTCCAACACACACCTATTCCCTCCAAAATTAGAAGAAGAAAAAACAAATCCTAACAGTAGCTAAGAGTCTAGTAAACCAAACTCACCAATCTAGGGAGTAGTTAATAATAAGAAATAATATAACAAGTGGTTAAAACATAACTAACCAATATGCACATACCGAATCTAAATGTCTCAACTAAACTCATCATCTAGTCTTAAATGTGATGATGATAACAATGAATACTTTTATACTACCGACTCCGAAGTCTCAAAGGATGAACCATCCTAAGATGACATTCTTCCAAAAAACATCACAGTCCATCATAACAAGCTTAAATCATTAGGCCTCCAACACCATCACTAAGCAAAAAGGTTTCTACGTTTGACCAAATAACAAAATGGAACATTAAATAAAAAATTTAAGTGCTAAACAAATGAAAGTAAGGAACTTAATCTTTACAACAAAAAGAGCAAATGATAGCCATATTTGAAACCAAACCGAATGAAAACTCTACTCACAAAGCACCTTAACTCATGGATAGAGATTGGAAAATGGATCATAATCTCACACAAGCACCCTATAATAATGGTATTAGGAAGCCTCTTGATTTTCAATATGCAGTGCAATTGTAAGCATAGACAGTTTATGCATAACAAAGTTACTTATGTGGCAACTAATACTACCATCATTGAATATTTTAAAAAAGAAACAAATGGGTTTGGGTGTGAAAACTTCGACAGTCAAAATTTTAAAACTAAAAATTACGGCCCTTGAAATAGTTGAATATTTTCAAAGAAAAATGGTGAAAATATTTGGATGGAAAAGAAATTTCATTATTGAACTAAACTTATAATTTTTTTTGCTTGATACAAACACGAAAACATCACCTCTATTTATACTAGTGGCATTCCCTGAACAATGGTTAGGATTTTTCCATCACAACTTTAATCTAAAAGTTATAATCGTGTGTATCAGGGATTTGAAACGGTGACGCCTTGCCATCTGAACCCTTCTTTGTAAGACCATGTTTACCCTTGGCATTTTGCTTCTTTTTTAGCCTAATGTACAAAAATCCAAAATACGATTAAAGCCTATATTAAACCATAGGTAATAAAAAGCTAAAATATACGTGCTTTGCTTTGCTTACCAAAATACCATGAACTTTATTAACTAACTCTCAATATTAAATCAGTAAAAAAATATCAACATAATTTGGTTAACATAAGCAAGTTTAGTAATACTTTACCTTGATGTAATACCACAATTTTAGGTTAGTATTTTAAAAACAATACGCAAATCAATTAAAAAATACTATAAATTATTGCATAAAACCAAACTGTTTCTAGTTTATCAAAATCCTAAATCAACAACAACATCCTAATGTATAAATAAAGTATTCGATCTCGATGTCAGTAGTGGCGGCCAAGAACCAACATGAGAGCCGACAACATTATAGTATCCAACATTTCCTATTTAAGTCTAGGGTATTAGTAGAAAGTTAATGAAATCCAATAAATTTAGAGAACGCGTTGGATGCAAATTCCTACAAACTATTCTAGAATGTATTCACTTTGAACAATAATTTAACAAAGAATACCTTTAACTCTCTTATACGTTGGAAATCTTCGTTAGACAGAATACCATCCCCTATTTCCATTGTAGTTACAGCCGTATTTGTTGCTACAAATTTTTTTAGAGCGCGAAGGCATGAGAAAAAGAACGAGTTGATCCTGAATTTTTTGCAAAATTAGGGCAAAGGAGAGAGGGGAAGAGGCAGAATTAAGGGAAAAATCTAAAAGGCTGGTGTATTATTTTGAATGGGGTGTATTCGCAGGATCACCAAATTTGGAAAAAAAAAGAGGGAAAGAGTATTGCAACATTGTAATGGCCTGCAGCCATTGCCTTCTTTAACCCAACGACTTAGAGCCATTGCCAAATTTTCATAAGCTGCGTTGCAAATTCTCTTATATGGTGTAGTGAAGGTGGAGATGAGGCGATTTCAACAGTATGGGTTGGGGTCTTTGGCTTAGTTAGGGATGACCTATGCAATTGATCAAAGATCGGCGTATGTGGGTTACGATGGTTATATGGTAATGTAGTAGGTGTAGATATTTTCAATTTAGTACATTCTCGTTCATAATAAATGGTGTTTTCTTTTTGTTATATACTTGTTATAACATGTTATAACTAATTATTTAACTTAAGTATGTTTAACAGTAAATTCATAAATGATGTGTTTGCAATAGTAATTGCAAATAGTTGTAATCATAATATAATAACATATCATTTTAAATATTCTTAATCAAGATGTATTGAGGTTGGATATCGATGCATTAGTTGAGACTAGAGTATGTAGCACTTTCCAAATATTGGGCAATGTATTTCTAGTGCAAATATTGAGACTCATGATTGTTGAGAGCATCAATGGGTTACATACTAATAATTATTGGATAATTATGAAATGAACCACTCGATAGTTTTCTATTGGTGAAAATCGCTAAGGTCAAACAGAAAATTTCAATGTAATAAATTTACATAGTTCTCCTGACTTGAGAGTGCTGTTGACCTTCAATATGAAAGATACGCTTTGGTTACAATCAAATCGTTAGACGACATCCATCAAATGACTATAGTTGGGTTGTGGAAGTATTAGTTGGGTGAAGTGGATTTTGCCACAGCCAAGTAAACAATAAATTCGGCTAAATGTCACACCACGTGCAAAATAACATGTGAACATCAATATTTGAATTATAACCGCTGACCAAATTTACACCTAAGAGTCACATAACTAAAACATTGAATACTCCTATTACCCCCCAATTTAACGAAATTATAATTGTTATAAATTAATTAATACTTATAAAATATAAACTATAAAATTTTATTTGATAAGTGTTAATAGATATTAAATCAAATGTATATAATAGTTATAAATAGTTATTTATCAATATACATTATTGGTACACATTTGAATTAGATTTAAATGTATTAATTATAGATGGGTCTTAAAGTTATTTCGAGGCCCATATGAGGCTTGACGTAGGCAGTTATGATATGGATAAGAGGGGTTGATCATTAGATGGCTCACAAAAGGTTACATTTTGAATTAATGAGACAATAATAGGTAAGGGAAGGATGAGGATCTAGATCCTTATTATGCTCCTTGGTTTCTCCTTATTTAGATAGATCCAACCCTCACATTTTGTTTTGAACTTTTTTTCAACTTTAGACTTGATAAGGATGCCACTTCCCTTCCTCCCACCTTGAAGTTTCAAGCTCAAAACAATTAATCAATTTTAATTCTTGTTTCAATGGTAGTTGCAGTCATGATGGTAGGATCTTCTGCATTCAGGATTAATGAAACTGGGCTAGCCCATAGCAAAATTAAAGGGTGAATTTTAAAAAATTCCTTACTGGATCTTTAACATGCCTATGAAGTCTAATCCATTTCAAAATATTCTAATTTTTCTTTTTAAATAAAATCAGCATTTTATTTAACTTTATACAAAAATTAGTATTATATGATTTAATAATTAATAAAACAATTTTGAATATAAATATTTGTGTGTGTATTATTATAGCAGACCTAAGAATAAAATAATAATTTACTTATTTATAAATAAGTAAAATAATCTGTATCTATAAATATACAAAGATATTTGAATATATATGTTAGCACCAGATTTGGTCACTAACACCCTTGAGAAAGATTATGTAGAGAGATTAATGAAAAAAGTAAATTAAAATAGAGAACTAGATGCTAAATTGGATGCAAAACAAGAACACTCGATTTATAGTGGTTCAGCGTACTTGCCTACGTCCACTTTAAGTTTCGATCTTTATTGCTTTCAAAAATGGTTGAATACAGATACAATCCGTGCTATAATGACTTGAATACAAGTGCAAAATAAAATAGAGTAAGTCTTGAATGCAGCAGAGTCTCCTCAGTGTTAAGTCCCTTTCACTGTGCCCCTGCCTCTCTATTTATAGATGAAGATGGGTTGGACTTCCCTCATAGGCCTAGGAGTAAGATACCTCGGCCCATAGTAAGTGACTTCTATACGCCGAGCCATAAATGCCGAACCACGTACCCAGTCCGAACGACATTCGTATGCCAATCGAGGAAGATATGCCAAACGGTAACTGCATGCCATCCGAGACATTGTGCCGAGTGAATAGCGTGGGCCGAACGAGACCCGATGCCGATCGAGGGGAGATACCAAACGACTCACTTGTGCCGAGCGAGGCCATATGCCAAGCGAGGCTTGAATGCCGAGCGAGGCTTGAATGCCGAACGACCCTCTTGATGTCGAACGAGGTTGGGTGCCGAACACCCTCTTATGCTGAACGAGGTTAGGTGCCCAACAACCCTCTTGACGCTGAACGAGGTTGGGTGCCCAACAACCCGCTCGATGCCGAACGAGGTTGGGTGCCGAACAACCCTCTTATGCCAGGCCTCTTGTTACTTAATCAAGCCACCGGGTAACACTTGCACTCCAAAGTGTATCATGTGGATGAACATGATGCGCTTTGAACCATGAGTACTCCATGTTTCTCCTAAAGCCTTTGCTTTGTCCTCTCTATAGTGATCCTCTGAATGCTGAACGAGGCATTGAATGCCGAGTGACTCATTGATGCCGAACGACATTGATGCCGAACGAGGCATTAAATGCCGAGTAGCATATTGATGCCGAACGACATTAATGCCGAACGAGGGAGATCTCTTGACCGATTCTACCGGTCGCCGACTATTCGCCTCCCTGCTTTCGTTCCTATAAAGGTCGATACTTCATTCCTTCTTCCCTCTTAATTTTTTAGCTCTGCTTTAATCACCCTCACGAACTCGTCTTCCTTCAGACTTTTGCCAAAACCTCAACTTCTCTCAAGACTCCCGAGTCCTTTACGTTACCTCTCGACTATCCTCAACAACAAATCTGAGTGGATACCACTTCTAAATCGAGCACATTGCTGAACCTCAACCCTTTCTTCTAGGTACGAACCATTTACCTGCTCAACTCTCCCCAATTAGGGATTTAGGACAAGACATGAACCCATGACCTTCCTCTAACCCACAAACAATGATAGTCGTGTAGATAAGGTAGGCGGATTCGAGATTTAAACAAGCCTTAGGATTAAACGGTGAGGAAGATGGAAGAAAACGTTGGCCCAGTAGGAACCAGTAAGGGTCGAGATGTCCGGTCGCAGGTAGCGTGCGAGTCAAAACAGTGATCGATTGGCCATTTAAGAAGATGTTTAGTTTGTTTGAAGGAGGGAGTTGGAGGAATACGCATTGATATGGCTCGCCATGACTTCCTCATGCCGTGCGATGGAGGGGAAGTACATGAGTGAAGTTGGAGTTAGGTTCAACGTGCCGAGCGATGTGGCTCGTTACGGCCATAGCTCGGAATGATTCCCTCATGCCGAACAAGGTAAGAGGGAGCGCATGAGAAAAGTTGGAGCTGTGTAAAATGCCGAGCGATACAGCTCGACATGACTTTTCGAAGGACTTAACTGCGCCGAGTGGTAGGGATGGAGGGTAGGAATGAAATTGGAGTTAAGGGTAAAATGCCGAGCGATGTGGCTCGGCATGATTGTGGTTCCGCATGACTTTCCGCATGCCGAACAGTGGAGAGGAAAAGTGGGAGAGTGATGCACATATGACAGTCAAAACCATCCCAACATGAACTCAAAGCATTATTGACTTAACACATCTCTTATGCCCGGACATATGACAGTGAACAAGGATGGACTTAAACAATTAAGCATATCGGACAATCCAGACTGATAACTCCCTTGTTTTGACAACTATAAACCTGAACTTAACTGCTTAAAGTAGTTAATAACCTTTCTCATACAGCGTCGATGCCGAGTTCGTAACGTAAACCATCTTACGATAAGCTCTCGCAGACGGTCAGCGATGACGGTCTTCGAAGACGATAGTTCAAAGCCTAACTTCATTTCACCAACTCAGTGACTTTTAATCTCTTGGCACTTATATTTGAATGATCGCACTAGTTCACACACCACACGGGGGAAGTATTTTGTTGTTAAGTCTAATGTTGATTATTTTTCTAGTATAGTTCAAACAGGCGTTTCGTTAAATCAACATTCACTAGAGATGTCTAGAAAATATAGCTCTGCCACGATCTCGGACAAACCCGGGCCATCTTCTAAACAAGAAGTAGTTGGAACTTCAAATCCATCGACTACACGTGTACAGGACATGCCGAGCCCCGCGACCGCATCTGTCGACTTGGCTCTCGATACCTTGGATGCAGCGATCTTTTTAGATGATCCGATCGATTCCCAAGCCTTAAAGATCAACGAAAGCACACTTCGCCGTATATGCTCAGTACACGGGATTCCTTTCGACGATGTGTTGGTTCCATCGAGACAGGATCGTCCTCACTTGCCCCTAGTCAAATATACAGCGTGCAACAGATTCATGTGTTGGGTCGGTAGCGTGCTGCCATTCAACTCCTTTCTACGCGACCTTTTACAATATATCGAGATCACCCCATCGTAATTACATCCAAATAACCATGCGTTCACATATGACACTTGCATTCTCTTCATGAGTGTCCTTTTTAGGCTCCTGACTCCTGACGATATCCGCTATATCCATTGCTTCAAGAGATGGTCAGATAGCCCATCTTTTGTATTCTTGAGCCGCATATCAAGTTTCAAATTCAGACTAGGTTCTACGTGCGTTCGCCTAGTATAAGAAGGAGTGGTTCTACGTGCGTTGTCCTCCCGACTTTGCGAGAAGATGGGTGGAAGGGAGTAAGTCTTTGTTCTGGATCAATACTCGTGTTTGGTGGAAACTCTATCTTTTCTAAATCTTTCTCTACTTTTACAGGTATCAACCCACGTCCCGAAGGCTCCAGGTATTCTGAAGCTGTCGAAGTTATCCGATCTATCCCCGTAGAAGACCGGGACATCAGATCTCTCGTTACAAATGAATCTCTCTCAAAGTATGTGCTGCTGGCGGAAGGCCGTCGAATAAGCCTCCCTCAAGGCGTCACTATAACCAGGCCTGCTTCGAGCAAAGGAAAAAACAGGCTGTGTCTTCAGCATGTAATTCTCCTGACACACTAGACGAGGGGGAGATTAACGAAGCTGAAACGCCCGAAGTACAGGGTGAAAATGTTAGTCCCGCTCGGGACCCGTTAGTCGAGGTTCATGAGATCGAAACGACACCTTCCCCTTCAAAGGAAAGAAGAAAATTACCTACAAGATGAGGAAAAAAACAGTGGGCGGAACTTCTAAGGTCACCCTTATTCCGGTGGAGAGAGAATCTTCCTCACGATACTTAAAGAGTTCTTTGAAAGGCCTGTCGAACCTCACTATACCCGATGATCTACTTAACTTTGGTTTCGATGATCCTAAGGACCTTAAGCTTCATTCGCCCGCGAGAGGCGATATAAGCGCTTAAGCCCAAAACCAGGGAGAAAAAACTCCTATTAGTAAAGACAAAGAAAATGGTCCGTCGGGGGGAACATTAGGACACACACAAACATGTGCACTTCACCTTGCACTTAAATTTCTTCCATCACTCTACTCTTTGCTGACTTGTCATTATTTAAATTTTGTGCAGGTGACATGGGGCGTACACATGGACTTGAACATCTTCGTGGTTTATCTATCACCACTCCAGCCGAGATTCGGGTTCTGACAAACGTCGAGACAGAGATGACACCGGCAATCGAGACTACCGCCACTTAGAATCATCCTACCGAAGAAAAACCTATAGCCAGTCCTCCTACTCTCACGATCCTCCTCCTTAATCGGAGCAAAGCAAAGACAAGTCCACACCTAAGGGGTCCCAGCCTGAGGCCCATCGGGATCAACACTCCGGTTCATCCAGTACCAGGAAAACCCGGGATCCCCACAAAACACCTGTAGTCTACAGGCAGACTCATTCCGCTCCTGT
Source organism: Allium cepa (assembly GCA_030765085.1). Taxonomy (NCBI): domain Eukaryota; kingdom Viridiplantae; phylum Streptophyta; class Magnoliopsida; order Asparagales; family Amaryllidaceae; genus Allium; species Allium cepa. The sequence goes on from CM060932.1 coordinate 176,889,330, forward strand.
GCCTGATCCATCGGTAGCAGAACGACTTGCTGAGCTTAAAGCCACGTTCCCAAAGATATGCTTTGATGGCTTGAAATTTCTCCCAGCGATTCATCAGATTCCAGGACATGTCAAACAGAGTGCTATTGCTTGTACTAATGACGTTTGTGTCCAGCATGATGCATTCGTTCACTTAGCCAAAAAAGTCTCAAAAGTCACCGTCGAGCGTCAACATGAAATTGATCTCCTGAATCTCAGAGCTATTCATGATAAAGATATTATCAAAGCTCAAGATGAAGAGCTCTCTTTGTACAAATCTCAGCTTGAAGCCGCCCAACAAAGTGCTAAAGATACTGCAGAGGTCGTCAATCGTCAAGAGACAACTCATAAGAAAGAACTTGACGAAGCGGTCCAACGCCGCGGAGCCCTGGCTTTAGAGAAGGATTCAGTTTAGAATGAAAGGGATGCATTTGCCCTTTAAGTCAAAGAGTTGGAAAATCAACTCTGCAAAGAGAGAGAGAGGAGAAAACTGCTGCCCAGGAAGCGTCGCAACGATATTGCGATGAGATCGTTGCTACGCGACTTCTGATGGCAAAGCTCAACGACGAGCTTTCTAAGGTCGGGATGCTAAAAGATGAAGCCCACAAAGAGGGCAAGAAAATAGCATCCGTAGAGATCGACTCTCACCTTGAGGCGGCTACAGAAGCTGGCAGGGAGGAGATTAAGTGCATGTTTGATCCACTTATAGCAGAATTCAACGCCCGTGTCCTCATGCATTGTGAATTGACTTTTCTTGGCGAGGGCTACCTTGAATCTCTAGCTGAGGCATGGGAGAATTTAATAAAGATCAAGAAGGTCGAGCTGGGCACCGAAGAGGTGGATGAGGATGCTTTGGTGAAAGAATTTATCAGGGGGAACCAGCCTTCAGACTTGTCTGTAGCGAAGGCCCTTTACTGCAAAGGTTCCTCCTCATCAAAAGAAAAAGATGTCATTGCCGGTCCGTCTGGTACCGAGTCTCCAGCCCTTCCTTCTACTCAATCGGCTGATCGGCCAGTACTCGATCCAATCAAGCAACACGCTGGTTATGACCAGGATGACCCTGACCTCAGCATTCATGTTCTATCTCCCATTCCAAAGGGTGAAAACCCACAGACGGTTGAGAGCCAGCAAGAAACCGGTTAATAGCTTTCCTTTTAAAGTTCAAAGAGCTGTTGCTTTTGGCATGAGTCCATTATATTCTAACATTTGTCTATTGTGATCTTGCATAGGTCGCTCTGACCCAGAGCCCACTCCGAAGAGTGGTGAGGCCAAGAAGAAAAAGTAGAAGACAAGCGAGGCTACTCATGGGGTAAAGACTCCCGGTCCAAATGCTCAAGTGATCGAGGCGCTTGATGATGGTAAGTCTGAAACTTCGTCTCCCGTCGAAGTAAGTTATGAAGTTCAAATCACAAGCGCATATGGACATAGTTCTAAAATGAGCATGAAGGAGCAACTCGTGGAAGAAAAGAAAAAGACAGCTGAAATCAAAGTCGAGCCCCGAGTCATGGACCTAGATGATCCTTTGAACAAGCCTTTGAAGGTCATCCTCCCTGGTGGGTCCAGGCCATTAGAGGTCCCTCGTACTTCCTCGGTTGTTACCTCCCCATCAAGGAAAACTTCCAAGGGAAAATGCGTGGGGGAGGAGTCGTCAGAGAAGATGAAGGAGGTAAAGAAATCAAAGAAATCAAAGAAGTAGCTGTTACACTCGTCCAACGAGAGTCAGCTTAGATTATGTAATTATTTTTTATCTATTTTCAAAGTCAATGTAGATATACTTTTGACCTCAAGTTTTGGAGGAGTTGTCGCAGGACCCCATTTTGGATTAATAAATAAAGTTTAGTTTCTTTGTATTTCAAATGACTTTTGTTGTTCATCTTTCTGTATAACCGTGGTTGAAGCCCGAGCTATTGTGAGTTATATAAACCCTAATTCATTTTCATATAACTCGGAAATTCTTTTCGGGTTGTGCATCCTCTATTTCCATGCTTCAGGTACTTAGAATATTTTTTAGTATATACATTGGGAACTTGATGTCTTCAAGTCATTTGCACTCTAGTCCACACTGTGGGGACTTAGAGGTTTTCAGTCATTTATACTCTAATCCGCATTCAGGGGACTCAGAGTACTCCATTCCGCACTCAGGGGACTTGGAGATTTTAAGTTGTTTATACTCTAATCTGCACTCAGGGGACTCAGAGTACTCCAGTCCGTGCTTAGGGGACTTGGAGATTTTGAGTCGTTTATTCTCTAGTCCGCACTCAGGCTACTCAGAGTAATCCAGTCCGCACCGAGGAGACTTGGAGATTTTGAGTCGTTTATACTCTGGTCCGCACTCAGGGGACTCACAGTACCCCAGTCCGCACTCAGGGGAATTGGAGATTTTGAATCGTTTATACTCTGATCCACACTTAGGGGACTCAGAGTACTCCAGTCCGCACTCAGTGGACTTGGAGATTTTGAGTTGTTTATACTCTGGTCCACACTCAAGGGACTCAGAGTACACCAGTCCGCACTCAGGGGACTTAGAGATTTTGAGTCGTTTATACTTTGGTCCGCATTCAGAGGACTCAGAGTACTCTAGTTCGCATTCAGGGGACTTGGAGATTTTAGTTGTTTATGTGCATTTGTACATCAGACAGAATAATGTAACTCTAGTTTTCTATCATAAAATTATCATACACGAGGACATCAATAATTCATGGATCAAGCTTTTATTAATGAAGCAAGCTTTTATTAATGAAGCAAGCTAAATTGTCTTATTACATGCTGAAAACTAAGAATCAACAGAATGAAAACATACTGAAAATAATTGCAACAAAGATACAAAATAAACAGACTAAATATAATAATGTCGCAGATGCTCACTATTCCATGCTCGGGGGAGTGTCGCGCCATTAACGGTCGCTAGCTTGAAAGTTCATTCTCCAAGCCTCCGTTCGATGATGTATGGACCTTCCTATGTAGGATTCAGATGCGACGGGACCGGAAAAACTTGTTTCAAAATGAGATCGCCCACGTCGAAGACTCTTGGCCAAACTTTTTCTTTATAATATCAAGCGCATCGGTGTCTATACGCGGCCGCTCTTAAATTAGCTTCTTCACGTTTTTCATTAATGAAGTCCAGCGATTCCAGCAACATTTCTCGATTCAGCTTGGGATCGTAATGAGTTACCCGATGTGACCGAACTTCAAGTTCTACGGGTATAACGGCTTCCATGCCATATGCCAATGCGAATGGAGTGTGGCCAGTCGCGGACTTATGAGTGGTCCTATAAGCCAAAAGTGCTGTTGGAATTTCATCCGCCCACTTGCCTCTAGGCTTTTCCAAACGCTTTTTTAATACGGACTTGATCACTTTGTTCACGGCTTCCACTTGTCCATTGGCTTTTGGATGAGCAACTGCTGCAAACCTTTTTTCAATGCCATGTTTTGACAAAATTCTTTGAGCTCTTTGCTTTCGAATTGAGTTCCGTTGTCAGTAATGATAGTCCATTGAAGGCCAAAACGGCATATAATGTTTCATAGAATGAAATTAATGACCTTCTTGGTGGTGATCGTGGCCAAAGGCTTTGCTTCTGCCCACTTAGTAAAGTAATCGGCCACAACCATCGCATATTTTGCACCACCTTTGGATATGGGTAAAGAACCAATTTTGTCGATTCCCCACATTGCAAATGGCCAGGGAATAATCATTTGTGTGAGTTCCATCGGCGGAGCTCTCGGTATTTTTGCATACTTTTGGCATTTGTCGCATCTCCTTACATAGTCTGCAGCATCCTGATTTACAGTTGGCCAATAGTATACATAGCGGAGGATTTTTTTTGCTAATGTATGCCCCTCAATATGGTCACTGCATTCTCCTTCATGGACTTCCTTCAAGACTCGTTTTATCTCATTGTGGGAAATGCATCAGAGTATGGGGGTCAAGAATCCCTTCCGATACATTATTCCATCCTGCATTACATATCGCGAAGCCTTATGAATGACTTGTCGTCTTTCGCTCCTTTTCTTGGGCAAGACCCTGTGTAGCAAGTATTGCTTGAATGGGCTTATTCATGATTCCTTCTTGATTTCTGTTTCTAACACGAAATCTACCTCCATCATATTTATACTTGGAGTATTTAAGGTTTCAACGGGAACCAATCCTATTCGCTGTGCATCGCCAGTGCTCGCAAATTTTTCCAATGAATCGGCTTCTTTATTTTGTTCACGCGGGACATGTGAAATATCATAATCTTCTAGATTTGCTAGCAGCTCTTGAACCTTTACAAGATATGGGGAAACTCTTTGTTCCTTCGCTTGATAGTCCCTCCACACCTGGTATGCCACCAGTTGTGAGTCACAAAAAATTTCAACCAATTATACGCCTAGTTTTCTAATAAGTCTCAAGCCAGCAACCAATGCTTCATACTCTGCTTTTTTTTGTTGCTGGAAATTCGAGCTTCAAAGCATAACAAACTGATCGGTTTTCAAGAGTCACAAGAACTATGCCAGCACCCGAGCAACGGTCATTAGATGCCACATCGGTGTACATCTTCCGTCGAACGGGAGGTATGACATTGTTGCCGTCTGATTCATCTAACATGGTGAATTCAGCAATGAAGTCTGCTAGCGCTTGCCCTTGTATGGCCCTTCGTGGTAGATAGGTAATATCGAACTGACTCAACTCGATATTCCATTTTAACATTCTTCCAGAAGTTTTTGGTCGTTGGAGTACCTTTCGCAAGGGTTGATCAGTATAAACACTGATTGAGTGTGCCTAAAAGTATGGTCGGAGCTTGCGTGATGCAATCACCAAGTAGTAAGCTAGTTTCTCAATCTTAGGATAATTTCAATCTGCCTCCGTTAAACGTTTACTGACATAGTACACTGGCTTCTGAACTCGGTCCTCCTCACGAACCAGAGCCGTACTGATAGCATGCTGGGATATAGCCAAGTACACGTACAACATATCATGGTCTACCAGTTTCGATAGTATCGGGGAACTTTCCAAATGCCTTACTAGAGCTTGGAACACTTCCTCACAGTCGGATGTCCATTCGAAATTTCGTTTTCCTTTCTTTATTACATCGAAGAAAGAAATACACTTATCTGCGGCTCTAGATATGAATCGACTCAGCGCGGCCACCTTCCCATTTAAGTTTTGTGCTTGTTTTATAATTTTAGGTACCTGTATGTCTCGAATAACTTGAATCTTCTCCGGGTTAGCTTCGATTCCCCGCGCATTCACAATGAAACCCAAGAACTTTCCTGACGCAACGCTAAAGAAACACTTCAAAGGATTGATCTTCATCCCATAATGTCTGAGTATATCAAACCTCTCCGCTAAGTCCCGAATGTGGTCGTTAGACTGTCATGACTTCACGAGCATGTCATCCACATAGACTTCCATCATTCTACCAATTTGGTCTTTAAACATTCGATTCACCATACGTTGATAAGTCACTCCCATGTTTTTTAATTCGAAGGGCATCACTACATAGCAATATACCCAACGTCTGTGACAAAACTAGCATGATCTTGGTCTGGAATATGCATGGGGATCTGATTATATCTCGAGTACGCATCCATAAATGACAATAACTCGTGTCCAGCCGTTGAGTCAACAAGCTGGTCGATTCTGGGTAAAGGGAAACTATCCTTTGGGCATGCTTTGTTCAAATCGGAGTAATCAACGCAAGTTCTCCACTTCCCATTCGCTTTCCTTACTAGCACAGACTTGGACACCCATTCAGGGTAGAGGGCGTCGCAGACGAACCCATTGGCTTTGAGTTTTCCCACCTCCTCTCTTAGAGCAGCAGACCTCTCCGAGTCCATGCCTCTCCTTTTCTGCTTTACAGGAACATACTTCGAGTCTATGTTCAACATATGACTTGCAATAGTGGGAGGAATCCTACACATATCAGAATATGTCCGAGAGAAAACATCCAAGTTCGCTCGGAGGAAATCAGTGAGATCCTCAGCCATTGATGGGTCGAGTTGTGATCCAATCTTGAGTACTCATGATGGGTCATCTCTGCTGACTGGAATGTCAATCGTTAGTTCAGCCGGTGCTGCTTTTTCTTCCATGGGTTCCCCATCATCATCTCTCACATCTATGTCAAAAGATCCGAGAATGTCGCCCGAACCAAGGGCTCGGGCACCACTTGTCAATCATCAGTATTCCGGATGCAGACGAAGCTGTCCACAACTTTTTCTTTATCTCTCCGCTGATCCTCTCTCAGCTCAGCCACATAGCATGCACGACCAGTCACCTGATCGCCATGCACCACACCAACACCTTTATCTGTTAGGAACTTCAAAGTCAAACACCATGGGGCCAAAACTAGCTTAAACTCCACCAGGGACGGCCTACCTAGAAACAAATTATATGGAGAATCAACATCCAACACTATAAATGGTAGGATTCGCATCCTCATACGTTCACCTTCTCACAGTTCAACTGGCAATTCAACATACCCCACCGCATCAATCGCTGCTCCATTAAAGCCATGGATAAAGCTTTAGATGGCTTTAAATCTTTCGTTTCCATCTTCATTTGGTCGTATGCCTTTTTGAGGATGATGTTAACAGAACTTCCACAATCAATTATAATTTTCTTCACATATGCCGGCCCGATCGTCGCAGATATGACCGTCGGGTCGACGGTAGGAGCCTCCACCTTGTCCGCATCTGGCTCCTAAACACTATATCGTCTGTCATCATGCGTTGCTGCTTTGCAGGGGTCCCATCCTATACATTCGAGAAACACTCATAATCCGCATGCCTTAAGGAGTTAGCATATCGCTCCATTTCCTGCCAGTTCTTGTCTACAGGATGAGGTCCACCGACGATAGTATTTATGACAGTCTCCCTATAGTTCGGGCAGTTTCCTTTGGATGGCGTGGGGCCGGCCCGCGTCCGGGGTCCGATGATCCTTGCCTTCCTTCTTGCGGGCTCTTGACAAACTCCTGCAATTTTTTCCGTCTAATCAGCTTTTCAATGGCGTCGTGGAGGTGTCTACACTCCTCCGTATTGTTCCCGTAAGTCTCATGGAAGCAACAGTACTTTCCAGTCCACTTCTGTTCCTCTGTTGACTCCTTTGGGCGAGGCTTTCTATATTGAATATTATTACAGGTTGACAGATTAATATTCTCAAGAGATGCATTCAGTGGGGTGTATTCGTTGTATGTCGGAATCCTTGGCTTCCATTTCCCTACTTCTCTTTTCTTTCTGGGATTTCCTCCTCCGAACCCTTTAGACTGCCCAGGCTTTTTTGGACATTGACTTGAACTTTTCCCGAGTTGTCACCGGATTGTTTCACGGCGATGTTACTTTTCACAGTCTCCCGAACTGGCCCTTGTGCCTTATCTCGCCTCATCTATGTAGCCTCCCCCTCCTAATGAATTGACGAGCCTTCGAATAGAAAAGCTCCAGCGTAGTTGGAGGCTTTCCTGCCAACCAATCTCCAAACTCTGAATCCGGATCTACTTCTCGCATTACCGCCATCAGAATCGCATGGTCATTAGGGTTGCCAACTTCAATATCCGCAACATGAAGTCTTTGCAAGTACTCTTTCAATGACTCCCTCGGAGCCTGGTTTACACTAGATAGGGACATCACATCCTTGGGACGAGTGGCGTTTATCCTGAATTGTTCTACAAACTTCGTTGCCAACTCATCAAAGCTGGATATAGGCCATGGGGGAAGTCGAGTGAACCACATGGTGGCTATATGGGATAAAGTGATCGGGAAGCATTTACACTTGGTTGCATCATTCTCTCTAGCCGAATCCATCATCCACTAATACCTCATCACGTGCTGCCTGGGGTCGGTCTTTCCTTCATAGGCCAAGGTAGTGGCATGCTAAACTTCCTAGGGTACTCGGCTTGTAGAATAGTATCCGTGAATGGAGTATGATTCCTGGATATCCCCTAATCTTCATTGGTCAAGCCTTGATTCTCTCTCATCAACTGTCGGACCATAGCTGGTAAGTTTGGAGTTTGTATGGAGGATGGAAGGTTGGTCTCCGTTCTATGGGACCGCTCAGGTTGGTGTCTCCTCTATTGGCGGTCTGCCAAACGCGTATCTTGGGGATCGGCTTCATTGGGGGTCTTGGTGAGCCGGACGTCCAGTCTCCACATGTGCTCCAGCTCCTAAGTTTCCCGTTCCGGTTTGAGTGTGGTTTCTAAGATGTAAGTGATCTTTAGTTGATCGATCAGAAGCACCTGCTTGTGCAGTTTTCGTTTTGCGGCGTCTACGCCTGGGAGGTTCATCGGATGAAGTCGAACTGTCAGATGAAGAATAAGGAACATGACTACCTCCAGCATTCTGATGTTGTCGCTGTGTAAGCTGAGTCATGAGGTTAGCGTTAGCTTGAATTTGTTCGGCAAGTTGTCTTCTGTTTTCCATGAGTTCTCTCATTAGGTCATTGAACTCCGTCCTAGTGACAACTTCCGTCTGGTTATGAGCTCCGGCAGTTCCTAAGTCGGGATTAACTTGCTGATTGCTAGGTCCTATCTATTGTATGCTAGCAGTCTCGTTGACATCCGCGTTATGAGAGGCTGATCGGGTACGTGATCTTCCCATAGTAGAGTTGTTGATCGAAACTCTACGTAGATTGAGCGGACTTCCTTTGAATAAGTCGGATCTCCTTCGGAGGATTTATTCAATTCAGTAGCTACAAAGATGATCCTAGCGGCCTGAGAATTCGGCACTCAATGAAAGCACCAAAATCTTAGCACCAGATTTGGTAACTAATACCCTTGAGAAAGAATATGTAGAGAGATTAATGAAGAAACTAAATTGAAACAGAGAATTCTATGCTAAATTGGGTGCAAAACAAGAACACTGGATTTATAGTGGTTCAGCGTCATTGCCTACGTCCACTTTAAGTTTCAATCTTTATTGCTTTCACCAATGGTTGAATACAGATACAATCCATGCTATAATGACTTGAATACAAGTGCAAAATAAAATAGAGTAAGTCTTGAATGCAACAGAGTCTCCCCCGTGTTCTCGAAAAAAAGGTCCCTTTCACTGTGCCCTGCCTCTCCATTTATCGAAGAAGATGGGTTGGACTTCCCTCATGGGCCTAGGAGTAAGATATCTCGGCCCATAGTAAGTGACTTCTGCACATCGAGCCACAAATGCCGAACGGAAATTACCGAACCACGTACCCAGGTCGAATGACATTCGTATGCCAATCGAGGAAGATATGCCAAACCGTAACTGCATGCCGACCGAGATATTGTGCCAAGTGAATAGTATAGGCCAAACGAGATCCGATGCCGGTCAAGGGGAGACGCCGAACGACTCACTTATGCCGAGCGAGGCCATATGCTAAGCGAGGGTTGAATTCCAAGCAAGGCTTGAATGTCGAGCGAGGCTTGAATGCCAAACGAGGCTTGAATGCCGAAGGAGGCTGAATGCCGAAGGAGGCTTGAATGCCTAACGAGGCTTGAATGCCGAATGAGGCTACGTGCTGAACAACCCTCTTGATGTCGAACGAGGTTGGGTGCCGAACGACCCTCTTGATGCCGAAAGAGGTTAGGTGACGAACGACCTTCTTACGCCGAGCCTCTTGTTACTTTGTCAAGCCACCGGGTAACACTTGCCCCCCAAAATTTATCATGTGGATGAACAAGATGTGCTTTGAACCATGAGCACTCCATGTTTCTCTTAAAGCCTTTGCTTTGTCCTCTTTATAATGATCCCATGAATGCTGAACGAGGCATTGAATGCTGAGTGATACATTGATGCCGAATGACATTGATGCCGAGCGAGGCATTAAATCCCGAGTAGCATTTTGATGCCGAATGACATTAATGCCAAACGAGGAAGGTCTCTTGACCGGTTCCACTGGTCGCTGACTATTCGTCTCCCTGCTTTCGTTCCTATACAAGACGATAATTCATTCCTTCTTCCTTTTACTTTTTTACCTCTGCTCTAATCACCCTCACGAACTCATCTTCCTTCAGACTTTTGCCAAAACCTCAAGTTCTCTCAGGACTCTCGAGTCCTTCACGTTACCGCTCGACTATTCTCAACAACAAATCTGAGTGGATTCCGCTTCTAAATCGAGCACATCGCTGAACCTCAACCCTTTCTTATAGGTACGAACCATTTACCTGCTCAACTCTCCCCAATTAGGGATTTAGGACAAGACATGAACTCACGACCTTCCTCTAACCCATAAACAATGACAGTCGTGTAGATAAGGTAGGCGGATTCGAGGTTTAAACAAGCCTTAGGATTAAACGGTAAGGAAGATGGAAGAAAACGTTCGCCCGGTAGGAATCGGTGAGGGTCGAGATGTCCGATCTCAGGTAGCGTGCGAGTCGAAACAGTGATGATTGGCCATTTAGGAAGATGTTTAGTTTGTTTGAAGGAGGGAGTTGGAGGAAGACGCATTGATACAAATTTAGGGTCAATCTTCATAATATAGGTCGAACAATCACATACCTTCAAATAATTAAAGTAGGGTTTCTTCCCATGTCATATCTTATATGACATCTTAGATACAAATTTAATGGGCATTAAGTTCAGCATATGCGCTGCAAATTTTAGCGCATATCTTTGATAGGATAAAGGCAACTTAGCTTTACTCATCATGGTATGAACCATATCTAATAAGGTCAGGTTCCTTCTCTCCTAAACATTGTCATGCTATGGAGTATAAGTTAAAGTAACCTGAGAGATAATCCCATTGTCTTTTAAGTACCATTGGAGCACTTGTTCAACGTACCTACCTCCTGAATCGGAACGTAGGATTTTAATCTTTAGTTCATCTGATTTTCAACTTCATTTTTATACTCCTTAAATTTTCGTAGACAAAGGAGTTTTTCTTCATAAGATACACATATCCTAGTATCGAGAAATCATCAGTGAAGGTAACAAAGTAAGAACCATTATCTTATGTTATTATAGGCATCACACTACATACATCACTATGTACTAGTCGTAAGAGTTCATCAACTCTTTCATTAATCCCACTGAAGGGGCGCATGGTCATTTTTCCTTTGAGACACGACTCATAGGTAATAATGATTTAGAATCATATAACGGTAGAAAACCTTTAATTTTCAATTTTGTAGCCGTTTCTCACTGATATGATCGAGCCTGCAATGCCAAAGATAGTCATTTATATTACTACTAGAACTACTCACAAAACATATATGATTTGCATTGATCATATAAATTCAATCTTCAAGAACACCTTCACAAAATTTATTTCCATCTAGACTAATGTTCATAACATTATATGCACAATAAAATACATAAACTGTCTTAGAAAATCTCAGAATGGATACAATTCCAAAAATAAAGTCCTTAATAACATATCAATTATTCAACATGAACACAAAACCACCAGGAAAATATAAATGAAAATCTCCTACAGCCGTTGCATCTACTATAGATCTGTCAGCCACCTAAAGCCTCATTTCTCCTTTTGTCATGAGTCACCAGTTCCTAAGCCCTTATAACAAGTTATAAATATAAGTTCCAGAACTTGTATCTAAAACCCAAGATATTTTATTGGCTACAAAAACTATTATGAATCACAAATGTCCCTGACAGAGCTGTAGAACTATTTTACTTTTTTTGGTCACAATCTTAAGATACTCGAGTCAGTTTCTCTTCAAGTGTCCCTTCTTATGACAATGGTGACACTTACCCTTATCATCGAAAAATTTCTTTCCATTCTTACTTTTCTTCTTACCATCTCTCTTTCACTTTTTCGCACTGATCAAAGATGATGCCCCACCTTCAACTACAAGTACAACCGACTGATCCTTATATTATGAATCAGCCGACCTCAACATATTGAGGAGCTCCACAAGATTCACATTCAGATTGTGTCAAGTTAACTTGTAACTCATTCCTTATAGTCATATCCAATGATGCAAGCCTATCAATATAGCCTTTTGATTGAGCCAAAATTTGTCACAAATACCCAATGGAGTTTGTGTAGAGAAATTAATGAAGAATATTAAATGTAAACAAAGAGAATATTACAGAGAAGTAAAAAAGAAACAAGAAAACGACATAGACACAACAGTTTATAGTGGTTCGGCGTTGTTTGCCTACGTCCACTTTGAAGAATAATCACTTTGTAAAATGAGTACAATAGGGATCAGATTAGAATCCTTAGTTACAAAAGAGTATAAAGCAAGAACCGACATAGTGGTCCTGAAAATGAACAATCGAGTCTGTATTTATAGAGGAGGATTGCAAAATATCTCCATGAAAATTCGCAGAAGGATCTCCAGACCCATATGGGCCTACATGAGGGATCGCAAAGCCCAACTCCTAAGAAATGGGGATCAAGACCGATCCCTATTTTAGAGGAGTTTGGTGGTCCGATCCCTATTGGAGCTTCTCCATGTTGTATTATGCTTAGCCTCTAAGTTTCATGCCAATTGGATTTGTAGAACTTGAGTTAAAGATCAATCTCCGTTGCAATATGTGATGTTATCTGATTTAGGCTAATCCCTCTAGAGGGAGAAGGGTTGATCCCTCTTTCTTGTGCTTTTTGGGATGCAATCCTTTGGATGGAATCCATAGGGTCCCCTCTTCTTGTTTTCAAAGTTTTAAGTGTATTGGACTTTTGGATTTTGAGATATTGATCGTTTTTCGTTGAGTTGCTTTGTTGGGATGAATATGATCCGACCCGTTTTATATGATCCCTTTCTTAGGTGAAATAATTTGCCCATAATTTAAGCATAAAACTCCAAATGACTTGAGATTAGAAATATAGCCTCGTAGAGCTTTCCTTATTACTCTATATCGATCTCACCTAATTTGGGATAAAAATTAAGGATATTTACTGATCCCTTAAGGGAAGGGATATGCACCAATCCCCTGCCTGGAATAGGTACTAATCCATACTAAGAATATTATAGAGAGTCTATCTCTTGGTCTCAGTTGATCGTCGCTTCATATCATTGCCCACACTTGATTTCTAGACCTCATAATCATCACTCTAAACTTCTGACCTTAATGACAGTCGAGTCTAACCTGTCCACTCAGTTCGGATATAGTTGGATCAAAAAGCTGGATAACACTTGCCCCCTTAAAGTACGTCTTTTATCGAACATGACGTTCTTTGAATTGAAGCAAGTTAGAGTCATCGAAAAGAAATCCATTTAGTTTTCTTAATAATCACTATCCTTCCATTGAATTATTTTTCAAAAGTGTCGTATCCCACATTGATCATCATGTCACCTAGTCGATTTCAATTAGTATAAATTCAGGATTGTATTCCATCAGTTGCTATCTAAGTCAGGTTCTACGGGACTAGTAAGCTTTGGCTATCCGATTCAGTATCATTTTTGAAAGATTTAGGTCAGAACTCAATTTATGTCGATTTCAAAAATCAAAATTTTAAAATGTACACGTGCACGCTCAAGTAGATATCTTTGTTGTTGGCTCCTAGATGTGTTTGTATGCTCGTGGGTCATCGCCAATTCATTAGAGTTTAATGGAAATTGGGTTGCAAGTTTATATTTTTTATAACAAAATAGAGGTCTTAATAACTCACTCGATGAGAAGGGACTTATGGATGACGGCCTCGAAGCCGTAAGCAAGGGTGGATGGAGTATGGCCAGTTGCGGACTTATGGATGGTTCTGTATGCCCATAATGCTGATGGGAGTTCATCAACCCACTTGCCTCTAATCTTTCCCAAACGCTTCTTCAGAACGGACTTTACGATTTTGTAATCCGCTTGGGCTTATCTATTAGCTTGAGGTTGAGCAAATGCCGTGAATCATTTCTTAATATGATGCCGAAGATAGAAGTCTTTGAATTCAGCACTATCGAATCAGGTCCTACTATCAGTTATGATTGTTCACAGAAGTCCAAAACAATAGATGATGTTTAGGCAACAAAGTTTATATTTTTTCGTTGTGATCGCGGCTAAAGATTCAAGTTGATCCCATTTTATGAAGTAATCAAATATTACGATGGCGTATTTCGCACTAGCTTTAGAAATCGATAAGAAGCTGATGATGTCAATACCCCAAGTGGTAAACGACTATGAAATGACCACTTGAGAAATTTCCATCCATGGGGCTCTCGAAATTTATGCAAATATCTATCACTCATCACATTATCTAGCATGATCTGTTGCATCTTGATTGACAGCTGGCAAGTAATATCCATAAAGGAGTATTTTCTTTGTCAGGGTTTGCCCTCCGATATGAATTCTTTTTCATGGACTTCTACCAAGACTTGATTAATTTTATCATAGGCGACACAATGAAGCAAGAGAACGATGAAACTCTTTCTATACATGATAGCTTCTTGGATGATGCAGCGTGAAGCTTTGAGGAGGATCTATCGTTTTTTATTTCTTCATCTAGGAAGGTCCCTCGTTGTAGATAACCTTTGATAGAATTCATCCACAACTCCCTTCCTAACTCTGTCTCTAGAACCCAATCAATCTTCATCGAATCGATGCTCAGAGCTTTTGGTACTTCAACCAGGACAAAGCCTATTTGTTGCGCATCCCTGAAACTGGCCAGCTTGGCCAGTGAGTCAGCTTTCTAATTTTGTTCTTTGGGGTGTGTGTAATGGTGTAATACTCAAAGTCTATTAGTAGACCTGACCGAGATAAGGAGCAAGTTGCTGCCCTCTAGCCTGATAATCTCCTCCGACTTGGCATACTACTAATCAGGAATCACAAAATATTCGTAAAGTTTTCACTCCCAGTTTTCTAGCAAGTTTGAGCCCGGCGATCAAGGATTCATACTCAGCTACGTTATTTGTTGCAGGGAAGTTGAGTTTTAGGGCATAACAGATTGATCATTTTTCAGGAGTCACTAAAATGGCTTTGGTGTGAAAACATCGATCGTTGGATGCTCCATCCGTGTACATTTTCTATCGGCTGGTCGGTTGTCCATTGATTTCAGGAGAGTCGCTTGGTATAGTGAATTTAGGTATGAAGTCCACCAATGCCTATACTTGGATAGCTATCTGAGGGAGATAAGTGATACTGATTTGGCTTAGCTCGATATTCCATTTGACTTACCTTCTAGACGTCTTATGTCGCTGTAGGACTTGTCGTAACGGTTGGTAAGTGTAGACGTTAATGGGATAAGCCTAAAAATAGGGGCAGAACATTTATGACACAATCAACAAGCAATATGCCAATTTCACTATCTTCAGATAATTCCTTTTAGCTCTTGTTAATCGCTTGCTAACATAACAGACCGGCCTCTAGATTTTATTATCTTCGCATAGCAATGCACCACATATAGCATGTACCGACACAGCCAAGTAGATGCATGGGTCTTCATGATCTAGTGGCTTGGATAGGATGAGAGGTCTCTCTAAGTGATCTACCAGAGCTTGAAATGAATCTATTTAATCCTACCTCCATTCAAAGTTCCTCTTCCCTCTCCTAGTCAAATGGAAGAAGGGAATATAGTTGTTGGTGGCACTGGAGATGAATATACTTAAGGTGGTGACCTTCCCATTCTACCTGCATAATCTTCTACGACACTTGGATGTTTCGATCGCTTGAATCTTCTCGGGATTTTCCTTGATCCACGAGAGTTAACAACGAACCAGAAATTTCCCTGACACAACCTCGAAAGAGCATTTCGCGGGATTTGGTTTCACGCCATAATTTTGGAGAACAATGATATATCCACCAAGTCACCGATTTGGTCATTTGATTGCCATGACTTCACGATCATATCATCCATATATACTTTTATCAATCACTTGATCTGATATTTGAACATCGGTTGACTAGCCTTTAGTATGTAGTACTAGCGTTTTTAAGTTCAAATGGCATCATAACATAGCAATATAATCCCAGATCAGTAATGAAGCTGATGTGATTCTAATCGGGGATGTGCATCAAGATTCAGTTGTATCTAAAATACACATCGGTAGATGAAAGCATGTCCAGTGGTTGGGTCTACCCACTGTTCTATCTTTGGAAGTGGAAAGTTGTCCTTCGAGTTTGCCATGTTCGGGTCTGAATAATCAACACCTGTCCGCCAATTTCCATTTGCTTTTCTCACAAGTACATGATTGAATACCCATTTCAAGTAGAGGGTGTTGCGGATAAGCTCATTGCCTTTGGGTTTATCAACCTCCTCTTTTCGTGTAGAAGATCCCTCCGAATCTATGCCACATCATTTTTGTTTCTCCAGGACAAGCCATATATAGATTGCATACTTGAACTAACATACAGCCTCGAATCAGATGTCCACCGGTCATACTTGAGTAGATTATCATATTTGTACTTATTCGGATTGTAACATGTGCCCTAAACGAACTTGAATATGAACATCAGATTCCTATATGCTAATAAGCGATCCTTGAGTTCAAACGAAACATTTTTGCATAACAATCAATGTGAAATTTTGTCGGGGATGGTCAATGATGACGGCCACTCTGGTCGAATCCCAAAGTCTTGTCATAAGCTGCTGAGTCTGATAGTGACGGGTTCTAGATGCTTTTAGCGATTATCTGTGATCATCGAAGATCAGGCTTAAAGAGGTATTGAATCAAACACCAAGTAGAGTTTAGTCTTGTGTTGCATGCGGATACATCGCTAGCTTTTGCTTTGAGTTTGAATATACTTGTATATTCGAGTAACACACTTTCCATTCAATGTACTCATGATGAATTACTTGTCGTTTGGGTTGGAGTGATGGTCGGTTGCCCCTGAGCTTGGGCATCGATTCAATGATTCTATCTTTACAGCATCCTTTCGGTCATAGCCTCAAGTCATTTTAAACAATAATACGAGTTACAGTATTAAGCTGTTGTAGTCTGTCTTTGGATGAACACACTTCTACCTCCGATCTTGGTTTGATAAATGTACTGTATGGACAGTCGAGTCTTGCCCTAGTCATATTTATACTCCCAGCTGAGCTCCAAAGACATAGAGTTGATAGGTGAATTGTCGGTTCACATTCTTCTTGTTTCTCGTTCATGCCCCATATGTTAAGGGTAAATTTTGATAAGTGGATGGGCATGTCACATCTGTTTTAACTTTACACTCTTTCCCGTCAATCTATTTGATTGAGTTAGTTGATGGAAGGATAATTCGCGCCTATTATGGACTGTATTTTAGCCTTTCCTTCTCGAAGGAAGACTTCAATGCCCTGTCGGAGTTCGGGCATGAGCTAAGTGTTGGACAATCGATCACATCCACTTTCGATGCAGATGTCGCCATATTCTAGGGAAGGACCAAAGAATGGATGGTTAAGTCATATCCAATCTATGACTGTTGCTCCCTCTATCGAAAAAAAGGCAAGGATCAGTGTGCTGATGGTCAAGTCACATCTGTTTCAAACTGCTTTTCTAGTTGAATCACGGTTAGAGCTAGTGAATGAACGGTAGTGTCTCGTTCATTTGAAGCTAGATACATCTATTTTGATCTATGTTCTCCTCTTGGACCAAGGGATAGAATTAACCCAGGAGTGGTTGACTCATGCTCGTTTGGTTTCATACTCCTTCTATTAAAGGAAACTGATGGAGAAAGAATGGTAAAGTCACACTCATCCATGGTTTATTCTCTAATCCAAGCTCTAGTGACCAAAGTTATCCGATGGACATTCGGGTCACATCCATTTATGGTTGGTGCAGATCAATATTGACCCTCGATCCGATGGTACGATATAGCCGGTCACTCATAAATTCGTATGTAATTTTGATTGGTTTTGTATTAAGACCTCCCTACAGTCATTGCATTTAGTAATAAAGAATCACCAAGTCCAAGCTATATTAAGCTATCATATTCAGCTTACAATAGTTTGTACTCCTAGAGCGGATTTAGGTCATGGAAGCTCGAATTCCATCCGTAGTGAATTTATACTCCTCCTATCGAGTACAGGGTCAGAGTTTATGGAATAGTAAGTAGTCAAACCACACTCATCTATTTGTTTATACTCATATCCGCACTTTGGGGATAAGGGTTTGTTGGTAGGTGGACGAAACATACCCAATTTGTGTTTATACTCCGATCCACAATCTAGAGACTTAGAGTTATTCCAAAAAATGGTCGAACCACATTTTCCTAGTCATTTCTTCTACCCCAAAGTCGGGGGCGGAATTCGAAGAGTGGTTGGTTTTATGTCAAATCATGGGAAGGAGCTGATTAGTGGATGGTCAAGTCGCATCCATTCTATGTTTTATACACAGCTTGTCGGTTTATATGGGAGAGTTAATGGATGAACGGTCGAACCACGCCCATTTACTACCTATACTCTTATCCGCACGTAATATCCCTCACTTGGAGGCCCAAAATTAACGACAATGGATGTTGTAGTCATCCGTTGCTATTAATCCTCAGCGTCCAAATACGGTAACGTCGGATAAACTGATATACTAGAAACACATGGATATGGAAAAAGTTTGAAATTTCAAAACAACTTTCACATTGCATTCCAAAACCATTTCAACATTCTTTACATAATCCCACAATTTTAAGCACATTCAAAAAATAATATAATCACTACAATATACCTAAGAGCGACATATGAAGATGCCCCCTTGGTCATCAGAATGCATAATAGGCAATAAACAACTTTGCCTTAACAAAACAACACAGCGGAATCACATGAGAAATAACTTAAATAACTACATGCCTCCTGCATGACTCCAGAAGCTTTTTCGTGTTAAGAGGTACTTGAAAACCTCAAATCTCAAACTACTCAAAATCAATCGATACCCGAGAATCTAAGAGTAAACATAGACTTCGAGTCAGACATAAAGCCTGGTATGAAAATAATATACTATCTCAATTCATTTAGATAACTAGTGAGATCATACCACTTAGCAGAACGGGTTTCCCCTCAATAGTATCCTAAAAGCCTTTATAAACCAATTTCTGTGCTCCTGCATCCATGGTTAATTCAATTCATAATATTATTATGTGATGATATGAAAAACAATTGTATCAATTCTGGATTACCCATCCCTAATTCATTTTCTATATGTCATAATTATAGTTTCTTGGATTACTATTAACCTAATAGTTTCCATGGGCTGATTGATAACCAGTTAAACTTTTAAGGACTCCCTCTCCAATTATATAGTTTTCATGGGATATGAACCTATTGGTAATTCCAGTATCGTTACTTTTATCCTAGTTTTCATGGGCTGACTAAGAACATATTGACTAACGATCAATATCAATTTCTTTTATCCTAGTTTTCATGGGCTGACTAGAAACCTATTGACCAGCTGTTAATATCTTTCTATCTTTTCCTAGTTTTCATGGGCTAACTAGGAACCTATTGACTATCTATAAATATCATTTTCCTTACACAGTTTTCATAGGCTTTCTGTTAACCAATTAGCCCCTGCCAATATCTTTTATTTATATTCACTTCTAAGTCAACCTAACTGGTAATTCTGCCCTTTTTCTAAAGTACAGTTTTTGGGTTCATTATAAAGTGAATATATACATCTATGAAGAAGCAAACAATATAACTTAGTTGATTCTTTTAACCCATTAAGACTTATTCATAAATTACATTTTAAATTACTTTGTTAATATGCCATGATTTTGCTTTTAAATGAGATTGTATTATTCATTTTGAAACTATAATTTCAAAATATTCGAAACCTTGCTTTTGACCTTACTGGATTACCTCCTTCGAAAATATATCTCTCTTTTCAAAACTTTAGACTTCTGCCTTTAAAAATACTTTGAAAATTTTCTTTCAACACCTTTCAAATATAATAACATGTTACTTATTAATTATTAGAAGCATAGCTTCGAAAGCATTGGAACTATCTCTTCGTAAAGAATTGAAAGTTCCCTTTCCATTGGGTTTACCTTACTAAATTATCATTTGGGTCCAAGTAATTATATAAATGGAAGTATCTCTTTTGAAACCATTATTCATCATATAAAACTATTAGGGAATTTATAATGCGTCGTAACCATCCCTTTCACAGAGTCGAAAGCTTACCTTTAAAATATTGAAGGATAGCTTCGAAACCCCTTTCGAAACCATTACATTGGAAACCAATAATACTTTCGAAAGCATATACGAAGTGGATTAATATGGTTCTAAACAAACAATACCTTTCCATAGCACTAATGACATCAATACATTCGAAAGGAAAAAGAATCGGGGACAGGGCTTCGACTAGGTCGGAACCCCTTATTTCGAAATCATTAATTTATAATTAAAGGAAATCCTTCAAAACCCCTTTTTCTTTTATAACAATCATGGAAACCCCTTCGAAATCCAATAAAAACTCCTTTCGAAGACATACGTATCAAATAAGTCGAAAGCTTTGTAAAACAAAGGCATGCACTTATCTTTTTAAAACAAACTGACGTAATGACCCCATTGAAAGCTATGCTTTCGACATCAAACATTTTGCCTTTCTCCAATTCACTACGTATCACCTAAATGATACCATGTGTACTGAATTTAACTTAACGGGGTTTCGGCATAGTCGAATGCAAAAGGAAAGGGGTGAAAGGTACTCTGAGTGTAGGTGAAACCTGTTTTTGTGGGTTAAATACTAAATTAAGCAACTTATACAAACTAATTTGCCTACATGTAAAGTTCTTATTGATTAGCTTAACTTTCCCCATGCTTTTCAAAACTAACCGCCTTTTTATTTTGGATATTTATCAAACAGAAATTTTGCAAATAAAACATTCCTTTTTATTTACACGTAAATCATTTTGATCCTCTTTGCAAAATAATTTATTTTGTATATCAAATCACTTAAGAAAAATACCCAAATTCATAAAAATTTACTTTGACATGTTATCTAACATATCAAAATTTCAAATGCAAATTCTGAAAATATTTTTTGAAATAAATTATTAAATCCAACATGCTATATCTTCATTCAAAAATTCAAAATAACCTTTCCAAAGCTTGGAAAATTATCAAACTTAAAACCCAACTCTAAAATCATGTTTTGCATAACATATAATTCTTCCAAGGCATTTAAACATCAACATCGCATGGTTTTGATCTATAACCATTTGAAGCATTATTTAAACAATCTTGTTTAAATTTACACAAACCATAGTTAAACATATCATCATCAAACCTCATGTATATGAATTTAAACTTGAATATGAAACATATATTTAACAAATAGAGATGGAAATTACCCTTCACCGTAATCTTTGATATGGAAAGTGGATTGAGATAAGTTTGATTTCCCTTTTTACTTTCTCTTCTTTTTCCTTAAATTTCCTCTTCTTCTTTTCTTTTTAACGGCCGGCCTTTCTCTTCTTTTTCTTATGTTTTTCTTTTATGAGAAAATGAATACGAGTATGAATGTTTTTAAAGGTAAACACATACATACATACAACATACATACATACGTACATACATACAACATACATACATACATACATACATACATACGTACGTACATACATACATATACATATACATATATATATATATATATGTATGTATGTATATGTATATATATATACACACGAAAGTAAGGTTAGATGTAGCTAAATTCCATTATACCCTTTCATAATTTAATTTGTCTATAAACCACTCTTTAACCCAATTAAATTAATAAGCATGGCCACTTATATTTATTCAAATCTCAATCTGCTTATCACTTAACATTTACATTATTCTATTTAATTTATCTAATCAAACATCCTAAATAATGTTATTTAAAATTAGAGGTTTTATAGGCTCCTCTCCTTAAAGAATTTCATCCTCCAAATTCAATAAGGACTAAATACTAATCATAGCAATCAACTATAACCACTCCTAATAACTATACTATTTTATCTGACTAGCGTTCATATATATAAATCTAATATAGACATACTAGTTAAAACAGATCAGGATAAGTAACTCGAATCTTGTCTTCTATCTCCTAAGTACAGTCCTCGTTGTCGCACCACTGAACTTTCACCAACCTGACTGTCTTGGACCTTAATCTTTTCTCTTCTCTTGCCACAACCCGAACTTGTTGTTTAACAAATGTCAAATTAGGCTCTACGACTAACTCATCTAACCCTATTGGAGTAATAGTGGTTTCTGGATCATGCACATCCTTGCAAAGATAAGATAAAGGAAATACATTATGGACATTTTCCATATTGCTTGGTAATTCTATTCTGTACATGGGCTTTCCAATCCTTTCTATAATCTAGAATGGATCAACATATTTTGGTGCTAGCTTCCCTGATTTTTCGAATCGTATCACTCCCTTCATCGATGACACCATAATAAAAACCCTATCTCCAACCGAGAAATCTAGGTCTTTACGCCTTTTATCATCATCACTCTTCTGTCTAGACTGAGCTTCCTTCATCTGATATCAGATCAACTCAATTTTCTCTGATGCCTCTTTAATCATATCAGGACCTAAGACTAATTTGTCTCCACTCTCTAACCAACATGCTGGTGATTTGCATGGCCTTCCATATAAAGCTTCAAAAGGCGCCATTCCTATACTACTCTGAAAACTATTATTATAGGAAAACTCAATCAAATGCAGGTGATCTTCCCAAAATCGACCAAAGTCTATGACACAAGCCCTCAATAAATCTTCTAGTACCTTTTTGACTGTCTCGGTCGGCCTATCCGTCTGTGGGTGATATGTTGTCATTTTGAGCTTGGTACCTAATACTCTCTGTAGACTTCTCCAAAACATGCTAGTGAATAGTGCATCACTATCGCTGACTATGCTACTAAGAATTCCATGAAGTCTAACTATGTTCTTTACGAAGAAATTTGCTAAAACAGGAGCCGTCTTAGTTGACTTGACTGGAATGAAATGGGTGCTCTTGGTCAATCTGTCCACTATGACCCATGCTTTCATTTCCCCTGTTCGACCTTGGCAACCTGTCTATAAAATCCATGGACATAGAATCCCACTTCCAAACTGGAATATCTAAAGGCTGAAGCAATCCGCTCGGCTTCTGGTGTTTGACTTTCACTTGTTGACAGTTAACACATCGTTCTAACCTACAAGCTAACATCCCTCTTCATGCCTTCCCAATAGAAGCTCCTCTTCATATCTTGAAACATCTTGGTTCCCCTAGGATGAATCTTAAACTTAGATCAGTGACACTAATCTAGAACTTCTCTTCCCAAGTTCTCTATATTCAGAACACATAATCATTCCTTCTTCCTCAAGCATCCTCTCTGTTCGATGCCAAAATCTTTAAGATCATCGATCTTCGATCCAACCTTGAGTCTTCTAATTTTCTCGGCTAACTCTGGTCCTCTTTTTGTTTAGAAAGTATCCTCTCGATATGCACTGGTCGAACCACTAAACATGCCAACATAGCTGTACTCTGACTAGAATCAGCAATTGATCTCAGTTTCATATTAAACGTAGCCAAATCTTCTAAATCCTTCCATTCTGCCAACATAGCTAACATCACATTTTGATGTTTCCTGCTAAGGGCATCCGCTACCTTATTTCCTTTCCCAGGAGTATATTCGATAGCAAAATCATAAGCTGCCAGAAACTACACTCACCTCTATTGTCATATATTCAACTCTTTCTGAGAGAATAAATATATTAAGGACTTATTATCAGTGTATAGCTCAAATCTCACTCCTAAGAGATAACGTCTTCAAATTTTCAATGCGAAAATCACCACTGCCAACTCCAAATCATGAGTATGATATTTCACCTCATGCGGTCTAAGATGTCGAGAAACATAGGCAATAGCATTACCATTTTGCATCAACACAGCTCCCAATCCCATTCCACATGCACCAGTGTACACCACTAACCCTTGATTTCCATCTGGAACAAATAACATTGGCAAATTGGTCAACAAATGTTTTAATTTTAGAAACCCTTCCTCACATTTGACGGACCAAATGAACTTCAAATCCTTTCTAGTTAACTTAGTGAAAGGTGCCGTTATTCACGATAAATCTATAATGAATTTCCGGTAATAGCTAACAAGTCTGGGAAAACTTCTAATCTCGGTTACTGTCTCTGGTCTCTTTCAATTATTGACAGCTTCAATCTTAACTGGATCTGTTGCCAAACCTTCCTTCGAAAGTACATGACCAAGAAAGTGACCTCCTTCTTCCAAAAATGATTTAGAAAACTTTTCCTTTAGCTGATGCTGCCTCAGCGTCTTAGGCACTACTCTAAGATAATCTTCATGCTCTCTCTCATATTTCGAGTACACCAAAAGGTCATATATGAATACTAACACGAACCTATCCAAGTGTTCTCGGTAAACGCAGTTCATCAAGTCCACGACGAAAGCAGGTGCATTCGTTCGTCCGAATGTCATCACTAACCACTCATAAGAAGCATACCGAGTCCGAAATGCTATCAAAGGAATACTATCCTCTACCACTCTCAACTGATGGAATCCTGTCGCCAAGTCTAATTGGGAAAACACTTTGGCTCCACTTGACCAATCAAATAGATCGTCAATCTGTGGCAAAGGATATCTATTCTTGATCGTCCTTTTATTCAGCTTGTGATAGTCGATGCACATCTTCAATGAACCATCTGGCTTTTTCATGAAAACTACGGCCGCTCCCTAAGACAAACTGCTTGGTCTAATAAAATTCCTTCCTTCTAGATCCACTAGCTGCACCTTCAATTCTTTCATCAGTTGGTATCATCCTGCTAGATGGTCAACTAATAGGTTCAGCTCCTGGCACAATATCTATCCGAAACTCAACAGCTCATTTCGGTGGTAGTCCTATGATCGGCTCAAATACATCTGCAAACTCTCTTGCAACTCGAACCTGACTTAGCTCCTCCATTGCTTCCAAAGCGCTTAACAAAACATAAACACTTTGGTCAGAACTCTCTACTGAGAAGATGACTCGGTTTTGACTATTTGTATTCCTTAATGATATTCATCCTGGCAAAATATCCTAGCCTTATATCTACACAACCAAACCATACCCAAAATGATTTCAAAATCAATGATATCATAAACATACAAACTGCTTGCAAAATATGACCTAGCTAATCCAGTTCAACTAGTCACATCTCATCCTTAGAGTTGCATACTCTCCTATTGGATTCGCAATCCCTAATTAAGAAACAGGGTAAATGGATTCCAAGCATAACTTATTAACCAAATTTTAGGATATAAATGAATGAGATGCATCGGTATCAAATAATATCCTAACTGAAATGCTTTGAATCAAAATTGTACTTTCCATCACAGTCTTTTCCTTATCTGCTGTAGTGGTTTGGAAGAAGAGGGTGGTCCAGTAGCAAAAACGTTTCCTTTTTCTACCTTAACCGGCTCTGGACACTGGTTCTTGCAATGCACAACTTCATCGCAGTTGTAGCACTTAATATGCTTCCTATCCGCATCATTCTTCTTCCCCTTGCCTAACCGGCATTCGTTTGCAAAATGACCCTTCTTGTCATATTTGTAGCAGACTAAATTAGCTTTTGACTTCTTGGCTGAATCTCCCTTCTGAGCTCCTTTCTTTTTGAAGAACTTCCTCTTCTTACTCTGAGGACCGTGGGATTCAACTGGCTTCTCTCTAGCATAAATTTCAAGCATCTCTTCATGGCTAATTTCCATCTCCATTATCACATTACAGGTATCATGGGTAATAATCAGGGTCGCCTAAGCAAGCTTAGCCCCAGTCTTCGAAAGAACATTTCATTTCTTCTGATGTCAGTATCTATAAGAGTGTACCCATATCGAGATAGCTCATCAAATGTATTTGCATACTCGATAACTGACGTGTTTTCCTGAACTAAATCGATAAATTTTCTCATCAATGTTGACTTGGCAACATAATATGTATAAATCTCTGTTCAAATCTCCATCGAAAATCAGCACAAATCAACTATTCTTTTGGAACTTTGGCAGCCACACCATTCCACCAGTGAAGTGCTAACACTTGCAATTGTCTAGAGGCCAACCTTTTCTTCTGCTCATCTTCTAAACCCAAATCAGAGAAAATACTTTCACAGTGTAACGACCAATTCTCCACTTTCATAACATCTTCTGTTCCCATAAATAGCTTTCCACCCAAACTGGTGTAGTCTCAGTTTAGCTTGGCATAATTATTCCTAACGGGAATCACAGGATTTGCTCCTCTGACATTTCAAGCCACTCCAGCATTTATGCTTGCAACAAATTAGCATAGAACCGATACATCATCCCCGCATCTACTGGAGGATTCCCAAAACTCACATTAGCTTCCGCATTTTGATTAGCATTAGCATGTCGATCTTGGTTCCTTTGGGTGTTAGGCGAGCATTTCCATCAGTTACGGTGCTTCCTCCTAGATTTTCTTTACCGTTTCCTGATTTCATATCTTCCTTCTCGTAAATCTGTATACGAGCCTTAGTAAGATATAAAAGAACAGTCTAAGAAAAAGGGAATTACATACTTATATATGTCTATATATATCAAGTACATGTATGTTACAATCGCATTAACCAAAAGCCTGATCAAATTTTTGATTCATTGGATTATGTTTTGTAAATCTTTTAGCTTTTAGTTATTTAAATTTTCATAAACTTATGCATTGATACTAACTTGTCACATCCTCTACTTGTAGGCCCAAAACTAATGGCTACGATTGCTGCAGTCATCCATAGTTACTAATCCTCGGCTACCAAATACAGTAATGTTAGATAAATCGATACACCAGAAACACATGAATATGGAAAAAATTTAAAATTTCAAAACAACTTTCACATTCCATTCCAAAACTATTTCAACTTTCTTTACATGATCTTACAACCTTAACGACATCCAGAAAAATAAAATTATTACAATATACTCCAAGAGCAACATATGAAAATGCCTCCTTGATGATCAGAGTGCATAAAAGGAAATAAAAAGCTTTGCCTTAACGAAACAACACGGCGGAATCACATGAGAAAGAACTTAAATAACTATATGCCTCCTACACGACTCCGGAAGCTTTTTCATCTTAAGAGGTACCTGAAAGACTCAAATCTCAAACTACTCAAAATTAGTTGAGTACCCGAGAGTTTAAGGGGAAAAAATAAACTTCAAGTTAGACATAAAGCCTGATATCAATAATAATATACCATCTCAATTCATTTAGATATCCAGTGAGACAGGCCGCTTGGCGGAACAGGTTTCCCTGCACTAGTAACTTAAAAACCTTTATAAACCAATTCAATTTCCATGCCCCTGCATCCATAATGGTTAATTCAATGCATAACATTATTATGTGATGATATGCAAAATAATTGAATCAATTTTGGATTATCCATCCCCAATTCATTTTGACTAGCTGTCATATTATACTTTCTAGGATTATTATTAACCTTATAATTTTCATGGGTTAATCGATAACCAATTAAACTTTTAAGGATTTCCTATCCAATTATATAATTTTAATGGGATTACTATGAATCTATTGGTAATTCCAATATCGTTTCTTTTATCATAGTTTTCATGGGCCGACTAGGAACCTATTGGCTAATGATCAATATCAATTTCTTTTATCCTAGTTTTCATGGACTGACTAGGAACCTATTGACTAACATCAATATCTTTCCTTTTTCCCTAGTTTTCTTAGGCTAACTAAGAACCTATTGACCATCTATCAATATCATTTTCCTTATACGGTTTTCATGGGCTTACCGTTAAGCTATTGGCCCCTGCCATTATCTTTTATTTATATTCACTACTAGGTCAACCTAACTTAGGTAATTCTACTCTTTTTCCAAAGTACAGTTTTTGGATTCATTATAAAGTGAATATAAACATAAAAAGAGAAAAAAGGATATAAATTGGATAATTTTTTTAACCCATTTGGACTTCTTCATAAATTCCGCTTCAAACTACTTTATTTGTTAATATGCATGGTTTTTCTTTTAAAAGAGATTGGATTATTTGTTTTGAAAACTATACTTTTGAAATCTTCAAAACCTTGCATTTGACCTTGCTAAGTATCCTTCTTCAAAAGCATATATCTCTTTTCAAAACTTTAAACTTTTACCTTTGAAAACACTTTAAACCTTTCGAATATAATAAAGTGTTACTTATTAATTATTAGAAGCATCGCTTCGAAACCATTGGAAGTTTCTCTTCCTAAAGAATTGAAAGTTCCCCTTTCAACATCATTGGGTTTACCTTATTAAATCATTTGGGTCCAATAAATTATATAAAAATATATCTTTCGAAACCATTGTTTATCATATAAAAATATTGAGGAATTTATCATAGCTCGAAACCAACCCATTCGACAGAGTCGAAAGCTTACCTTTAAAATATTGAAGGATAGCTTCGAAACCCCTTTCGAAACAATTACCTTCGAAACCCATAACCCTTTTGAAAGCATTTAGAAAGTGGCTTAATATGGCTTTAAAACAAATAATACCTTTTTATAGTATTGATGACTTCAACACATTCGAAAGGCAAAAGAACCGGCGGCAGGGCTTCGACTAGGTCAGATCCCTCCTTTCGAAAGCAGTGATTTATAATTAAAGGAACTCCTTGGAAACCCCTTTTTGTTTTAAAAAAAACACGGCAAACCCTTTGAAAGCCCTTATAAAACTCCTTTCGAAAACATATGTATCGACTAAGTCAAAAGCTTAGTAAAACAAAAGCAGGCGCTTTTATTTTTAAAACGAACTGAGGTAACGACCCCATCAGAAGCTATGCTTTCGACACCATACCTTTCACCCTTTTCAAATCCACTACGTATCACCTAGATGATACCATGTGTATTGAATTTAATTTAATGTGGTTTCGACATAGTCGAAGGCGAAAGGAAAGGGGCGAGAGGTACTTTGAATAGAGGTGAAGCCCTCTAGGTTAATTACTAAATAATGCAACTTACGTAAACTAACCTGCCTAAGTGTAAATTTCTTGTTGTTTGCCTTAACTTTTACCATGCTTTGAAAAATTAACTGCCTTTTTATTTTTATAAGTATCAAACTACTTTTGCAAATAACACCTTCCTTTTTATTTACACGTAAATTATTTTGATCCTCTTCTCAATATAGTTTATTTTGTATATCAAATCACTTAAGAAAAATTCTCAAAATTCATAAAAAATTATTTTGATCATGTTACCTAACATATCAAAATTTCAAATCCAAATTCCTAATAAATTTTTTGAAATAAATTATTAAACCCAACGTTCTACATTTTCATTCAAAAATTTATAATAACCTTTCCAATGCTTGGAAAAATATCAAACTTAAAACCCAACTCTAAAATCATGTATTGCACGACATATAATTTTTCCAAGGCATTTAAACATCAATATAACATGGTTTTGATCTAAAACCATATGAACCATTATTTAAACTATCTTGTTTAAATTTAAACAAACCATAATTCAAGCATACCATCGTCAAACATCATATATACAAATTTGAACTCAAATCCGAAAATATTATTAACAAATAGAGATGGAAATTATCATTCACTTTAGTCTTTGATAAGGAAAGTGGATTGAGATGAGTTTGATTTCCCTTTTTTACTTTCTCTTCTTTTTCTTTGAATTTCCTCTTCTTTTTTGTAATGCCCGACCTTTCTTTCCTTTTTCTTTTTCTTTTGTTTTTCTTTTGTGAGAAAATGAATATGAGTGTGAATGTTTTTAAGTGTAAACACACACACATACATAAAGGTAAGGTTAGATGTAGCTAAATCCCATTATACCCTTTCATAATTTAATTTGTCTATAAACCATTCTTTAACCCAATTCAGTTAATAAGCACAGCCTCTTATATTGATTCAAATCTCAATCCCCTTATTATTTAACATTCTCATTATTATATTTAATTTATCTAATCAAATATCCTAAACAATGTTATTTAAGATTAGGGGTGTTACATGCTGCGGGGACCAAAGTTTGTTGATGGGAGCTTAGTCGCACCCATTTAATGTTTATACTCCAATCCACATAGGGGGACCATTGTTATTCGATAGGTAATCAGTCACACCCGTTTGATGTTTATACTCTAGTCCATTCTTCAAGGACTATAATTTTTCGATGGACGGTCGAACCACGTCTATCATTTTGTATTTATACTCCGGTCCACGCTATAATGAATAGAGTTTTATGATAGGTGGTCAATTACCCTCGTTTTTTATTTACACTCCACCAGTCAGATCAAGGTAAGAGTTGTCAAATGAATAGTCGAGTCATGTTCATTCGTGGAAAGGAATTCTACGTCCAGTGTCGAGGATAAAAGTTTGCGAGTGGACGGTTGATCCATGTCCACTTGGTGATTAAGCGATGGATGGTCGGACCATATCCACGATCCATGCTTAGGTTGGACGGTTAGGACTTGTTTAATTTGCTTCGTAATTCTCCAAGAAAGTCAAGGGAGAGAGTTGTATGGTGGATGGTCAAGTCACATCCACCTCATGTTGTACTAATGTCCACGTGTCGAGGGCGGTGGTTAATGAGTGGACGGTTAATCATGCCACTTTAAGTCGAGCTTCCAGACTACCTCCTGTGTTTAGGGCAAGAGTTAATGTGTGGATGGTTAGATCACATCCACTTTAGTTGGAACTTGGTCTTGCTGAGCTTCGGGAGAGGCATAACTATTTTGGCAAACTTCAAGTATGAGCTGGGAGTGGATGGTCATGTTGCATCCACTCCAATTGTTTCTCTGGTCTTCAAGTCAAGCATGGAGGTTGACGAGTAGACGGTTAGTTCTGTCCATTTTGTATTGGATTCTGGCCTTATCGGGCTCTGAGTAAGGCGTAGATGATCTATCAGAATTGAAGCATAGAGCAGAAAGTGGATCGTCGAGTCACACCCGCTTTCCATTTTGGGTCCTTGCCCCCAAGTCAGGGGCATATGGTATCTGATGAGCAGTTGAATCATGCTCATCTTGATGATCCTCTAAAGGTCCAACCAAGGTCCATGGAGGTTGGTCGGCGCCCAAGTCTAAGTATTTGGTCACCTGCACCATTTAGAAGTAGTTCAGTTCAAGTTGGTCGTAGTTCACTACATAATTGAAGTTGAAATAAATCTTATTGATAATTGAAGTAGTGTCACACGCTCGCTATTCCACTTTTCCCTAGCCCTTTTCATCTGAAACTCGATTGTAAGTGGTTCAATTGATAATTAGAGTTCTTTATTAGTAGGGTTGGATGTTACATGCCTTCCATTCTACAGGGCTTGCACATAATTGTTGAAACTTTCCTTTCCGGGTCATCTTTCCAATCACGTCTCGGAGGTGTCTACAATTGTCGGTGTTATGGCCGTGTGTACCTTGAAATATACAACATTTTTCGGATTTCCTCTGGGTTTCGATGGGCTCTCTCAAGGCTGGTTTCCAATACTGCTCTGAGTTGTGAGTCTCTAAGTAGATATTTTCGATTGAATCATTCAAAGGAGTATATGAGCCAAATTTTAGGATACTGCGCCGTCTCCTAGAATTTATGTCCTCATCTAAGGCCTTAATGCTGTCCTCGATGTGAGTTCTTCATCCAATGTGTCTGCATCATTCTTTCTCCCAATCTACTCTACCTCCTCCTTGCTTCGGTTCTGGTTCACCTTGTAGTAGAAATGATCCAAGGCCATAGGAGGTTCTCTAGCTTAGCAATCGCCAAATTCTGCTTTAGGGTCTATCAATACCATCAGTATGATATTCTCGTTGGGATTTCTCATTTTAGTGATGATGACATTGAATCTCTATAAGAAGTCTTTGACCAGCCCTCCTAACACTTGGAATAAATTGGACCATGACATCACATCCTTGGTGTAAGTTGCATGCATTCGAAATTACATGACAAACTTCTGATTCGGTTGATCGGATGAAGACATAGACCTGGGTGTTAACTGCATAAATTGCACGATCTTTATTCCTTCGAGGAAGATGGGAAAACAACTGCATTCGATAGCATCCATCCCCTGGTGGGATCCATGTGCCACTCGTACTTTAGTAGATGTTTTCGGTGGTTATATTCACAGAATACATTGGCATGGTCAGCACATCGAATTTCCTCAGATATTCTGCATGCTTAACGACATCGATGAATATGTTTCAACTGGGGGTGATGCTTAACCATCGTTAGTCTAGTTTTTTTTCTTCAAGTTACGGCTACTTGTAATGCTTGTAAATGTTGTATGCGTGATTTTTCAACGTTTGATGGTTGAGAATGTCGATCAAATGGTAAATCAGTTGGGAAAGGGTCATGGATCGATGATGATCCTCAAACTTTCATCCAACCGGGGGCGATCCATATAAGGCAGTAAGGAAGGCCTTACGAGATTGCACACCAAGTTTCAAGTCGGTTCGAATCAATATTCCTGAGTTATGACCAAAATAAAATGAACCGGTATCGATGGATTGGTGATAATTTACTTGGAGTCCGACTCGAGGAAATTTTCCATTTGCTTGAAGTCGGCCCCTGGTTTGCGTTGAGTCACTAAATTTGAAGTGCTGGGTTGTGTAGGATCGATTTCACCCTAGAGGGGGATGAATATGATGATGTTATTAATTATAAAAAAAATTAATGTGGAAGATTGTATAAAATTATTTCAACACAGATATATCATAATAGCAGCACAGATAATAGCAGAATAATAAATGCAGAAATAGAACGACACAGAATTTACCCAGCTTTGGCAAAACCCTACCTATGTGCTGCCCCCAAGGTTTCTACTAGAAATTAAGCAGTTAGATGCTTACACACGTAAACTTGCGACACCCGCTATCGACTAGCCTTAACTCTACGCTCAAAACCCTGTCACAATTCAGCCATTGAGTTGCGAATTCTTAAAGTACGCCATGTAGTTTGTCCCCTAGTCACACGACTAGTAAATACACAATTTTCAAAAGAAAAATTTAAAAACAATTTAAAGCAAAACCCTAACAAAAGCCCAAAAGCTCTTAATAAAACCGGCCCAAAATATTAACAATAAAATATGCCGGCCCCTTTTCTCTTTTATTTGCTTGGCTTGCTTTGCTCTGTTAAAATGTCGGTCTCGTTCTTTGCTTGTTCCTCTTTGCTAAAACTAGGGTTTTGAAGATGTTGAAGCTACCAACTTATGTAGTTGATTGAAGATGAATTATATACAATTTGCTTTGTCAATCAACCGTCTCTTCGTAGCTTAGCTTCGGCTGCTTCTATGATCGCGTTTGATTCGAACCATCTGGTATGTAATTTGCGCTTTTCTGCTTTACTGTTTAGCTAATTTGAACTCATAGATTCGAGTTATTGACTGATTTTTTGAATCTATTTTGCTCGAACTCGAATGCCTTTTGCCGATGATGATTGGGTTTATATAAGATTCGAATTCCTAATTTTTCGTTCGTCTGATAGTTTGCTTGACTTCATCTCAGCCACTTGATTATGTTTTGATGTTGATAATTTATCTGACTTTGTAAATTTCATATAATTGTTGTTTACTTGGTTGACACGGTTTGATTCCTCTAACGTTGTTTCCCTTGCTCACCACGGTATTGATTTCTGACTTGTTCAACTTCGGCACTGACTTGATTCGATGTTGAAATCCCTTGTGTCCTTATTTTTGGTTCGAACTTTTTGCTATGACTTCGGCCACTTGATTTGATTATGTTGATTTCACTATGACTTCGGCATTAACTTGTTCAACTTGAAACTGTTTTAGTTTCTGTCACTTTGTTCATTTTCGGCTTCATAAAAACTATGGCATGTCTGCATCTGTATATGCATTCATCTTTTCCACTGTGTATTTGCATGCTTGCCACTGATCATATGCTGAAGTCTTTGACGATGATGTTGATTTCGTTTATGTGCTCGACTTTGGCCATTAACTGTTTCTTGCCTCTGGTCATTTGATCATCTCTGTTGATTTTGTGCATTGTGACCTGCAAACTTTAATTGCATATTGTTTGGTACATTGTTGACATCGGCCTTTGACTTTTGAACTTGATTTTGTCTCGGCTTCTGTTCATGCTACTTGCTTTGCATATTTTTTTTTTCATTTCCTTGAGTCGTGTTGTTGTCTTCACTGTCGCTGTTGCATTTGCTCCATGTATTCTTGTCTCAGTGATGCATCGAGTTGCTTCACTGGTCTTTGCTGTATTGAGTTGCATCACTTGTTGTATTTTGTCCATATATATTTCCACCGAAAATGTTGCATGCTTCTTCATGTTGTTTACTGCATATGGCTTTGAGTCTTCTTCATGTTGACATAATCTGTTATTTGTGTTGGGCATTGATGTGAACCGTGCTTACATCTGCAGTGTTGTTTCATTGATTTGCTCATTCATTATAGCTTGTCTGGTTGTCATTGTGTACATGTTCACTGGTCTGATGAACTGTTAACTTGTTGCACTAGTAGTTGCTGTGCACTGTGCATGTTTGTTATGCTGAATTTGTGTGTATTTGGCCTTGCTGTATGGTCAGTGCTACACTGAGTTGCAGCTGATCACTTTTGCACTTGTTGTTGTTTGTCAATTTTGCTTGGTCGACACTTGCTCATCCAAGCTTGCACTTGAATGTGCGGTCTGTAGTTGTGTTGTACTGAATTGGTATTTCCTTCAATTTAGTTTGGTTCACTTTGAACTTCATGTTGAAGTCTGGTCACAAATCATATGCATGTTCACTACTGTTGCCTTGTATCTGCAACGTGCACTGTTTGGTTCATATTGCATTTGTACATTTGGATTTTGGTCGAGGCTTGTTTTAGTTGTCTTGACCATTTTCATGAACTTGCACCTATGTTAAATCTATCTTAGAGCTCGGGTTTGACCTTGTGCTGATGTCGTGATTTTATTTATATTGCATTTGAGTTGAACTCGGCTTTTCATTTGGGTCTGACCTTGTGTTCGCCTGTCCCTGTAATTTTATCAAGTGTATATATCGGTGTGCACGGCCATGTGGCATGTATAGTGATACACTTTGCATGTCACAAGCTGTTCGTGTATGATGAATTCAAATTTAAATGATGACGAACAACCCAAATAACTGAGGCAAATATTACATTTTATCTTATACTGCAAAAATATTTTATTTTCAATTTTACTGCGTCAGTATTTATTTTTGCAGATTGCTCAGATGCTGGATTCAAGTTGAAGATAAAACACGAGTGAATGAGTGAATTGTAGTGAGATGAATTTGTAAATTTGAAATTGTGATGTAATCAAATTTGTATTATAATTGAAATTGTATATTTATATATATATAGTGGGAGTTCGAATTTCTACTATTCAAAATTGTAATAAATATTTGTTTGAATAAATTATCCGTTTGAATTCAAATTCTGTGTTATTTATTTAATTCAGCAAATATATATTAATTATGTGAAAAATATAATAGTACATTACCAAATACATTTAAATGAATATATATGTTTATTATCATCAAACAAAAATCATATAATCGCATATTCAACATTCTCTCCCGTTTGATGATAACAAACATATATTTAAGATTTTGAATTTGTTAAATGTATTTGATCATTCAATTTGCTCCCCCTATTTTAATGCTCCCTCTCTACACAAATCTCCCCCTTCATATATGCATACAATTAAAAATATGCAAATGAGCCTAGATGCAAATAGAAAATATTTGACCTTTACTTGCTTTTATTTGACAAAATTTTAACTTTTCTCTCCCCCTTTTGTTATCAGCAAAAGAGTAAGTGTTAGAAAAATAGAGATAAAGTGATCCATATTAATACAACATTAAAACTCAATCGAATATAAATATTAAATTTCAATAAAAAATCAAACAAAAATCATAAATACTCTGTTAAGCGCATATTCCACTTTAGAATGATAGGGATGATGTCATCATGTAAAACCATACAATTGTGTCTATTTATGATATATTTATTCCAGGAATTTGAATATCTACTAACCATGCATAACCGTTAGGACTTTTAAATGAGATTAGTAGTATTCCATTTTTTTCTTTTAAAAAAAATGAATTCAAGTATCTTCTAACCACGCATAACCGTAAGGACTTCTAAATGGGATTAGAATCAACTTGTTTATTTAATAAATCAATTTTGATATGCGTTCCATACATGCATAACCGTGAGGACTTTTAAATGGGCATAGAAGCACATCACAAATTCAAAGTAATTAACTCATGCATAACCGTGAGAACTTTTAAATGAGAGTGAATACTTTGGATTTTATTTATTTATTTTATTTTTTATTTTTTAAAAAAAATATAAAATGAAAAACGAATGATTCCTGTTTAAAGTACCACATATCGACAAACTATATTGAATTTTGATGAGTAATGGTCGTTAGAAATATGATAGAAATAGATATGGTCATGGAATTTTTACCAACAAAAAGTTTTTATAACTCTTGTTCAAATTTCTAATGAAATTTACTAAATATACCGTCTCAAGTTATAATATATAATTAATATTAACACTCATCACTTTTTCAGTCACTATTTTATCTTTTCGATAATCATTAGGGAGTCGGATTAATCAATGTAATCATTTAAAATTATATTCAAAAATAATTATAAAACCAGATTTTCCAAAATGACTAATCTGAAACAAGGTCAAAAATGATTTTCTAGAAGGGATTTTATAAGAAAAATGTGCTAATTTGAAAACTATTTGAAATAAAAAAATATGCAGATATTTTCTTTGAAAAACGATGCAGTTACTAAATGTCTCATCAATCACGTTCCACTAGTAATTTTTCTATCAACTAGATTACCAGTGTAATCTGCATCTGAATTTTTCTTTCACTCAAAAATATTATTAGTTGAATGTTATAGACCAGGTCTTGAGTTGTTCAATAAAATATCTCAAAATCATTTTTAACAACTTTTTAAATGAAATTCTCTTGAATTTGAATTGAAGTCGTGTAACTAATCAAAAACCGTGAATATAGAGTCAGCCGTAAAATAACCAAATGTATTATCATCCAATAAAACACTATTATTAATCCAAACTAATATATATGAAGTAATTCAAAGACTCTAGAGTTTTTTATATTGTTCTTGGCATACGATATAATTGCCCAACAGTTTTGAATAAGTCAGAATCAAAATCATCATTTATTTCATCATCACATTACTGGTTGATTTATTTCAAATCTGATATGGTGCAGATTATCACATTAATATATTGTTCAAGATGAATATGCCATTACCTCTTTTACCTTTACGATATTTTTTTCGTTGTTGCCCATTGTGATTATGTCACCTTTATACTAGCCTAAGGAACTTTGCTTTGTTGCCCGTTGTGTTTCTGAAACAGCCAGAATCCAGATAACACGGTTGTTGTTCCTTAGCCTTCCACCACTCCTACACGATAAATGATTTTTGTGAACTATTTGTTTTTATAGGTCCATGATTGTTAGTGGCAGAATATTTTGAAAAATAATTTTGTGGAGACCCAAAACTATTTGTATATGTTCCTTTCGGCACCCAGATTTGTTCAACTTTGAGAGATTTTATATTTGTGCCTTTAAAACCCAAATTGGAATGGATTTTACGTGTTTGGGCCTATACCAATAATTATTTTGATTGTGTCCAAATTTTTTACAAATTGTGCACGTTGAATTGACTTGATTAAATTCACTCCTAACATGTTTAGTTTGATTATATCCAAGTCCTTGTCTAACTGTATTAACAGTTTGTTTCCCTAATAGCATTTTCAACGATCTTTCACTATTCCCTAATAACATTTTCAACAATCTTTCACTTTTTGAAAATTTATCTAAAGTCATTGACAGTTGTTGGACTTGTGTTTTGAGAGGTTCATTTTCGTTTTACAATTGTGTGCACCTTTTAATAGAATTATCTCTCTTAGTATTTTCACTTTCCTTTAAAATCAGAATTTCATTTTCAGGCGATTTAATTTCAATTTCTGATTGTTTAATTTCTTCTTCGAATGTTGGACACTTATCACACTTAGGGCACTTGTTTTGATAGTTTTTAACTAATTGTTCAAGCTGTTCATTTACTTCTATCAAACTATCTCTTTGTGATTCAAGTTTGGCATACTTCTCCCTAAGTCGTTCAAGATAGCCATTTACTTCGTGGAAATATATAAGTAATTCTAAGTGAGTGAGTTTTGATACCTCGCTTGGCTCGTCATCGTCGCTATCTGTTATATTACCTTAAAGGCACATATCTGCTTTCTCTCTCTCACTGCTAGTACTTTTATTATCTTCATCACTTGTATTCCACGTGGCTGCAAAATTTCTCCTTTTTGATTTCTTTTCAAAGTCGTGTCGGTTTTGAGGACAATTGGGCTTGATGTGTCCGGGTTGGTTGCACTTATGACAGATTACTTTTCGCTGTTCCGTGTTATCTAAAACTTTTATTATTCTGCTTTTTAATTTTTGATTTAGAGCTAGATTTCCGTATTTGCGGTTCCACTTTTTTAATCTCTTTATTACCATTTCTAGCTCTGCTGCTCCATCATCATCGTCATCATCATCACTTTCAGTAGTTCCTTTGAGAGCTATTGATCTCTTTCGAGTATCTCCACCTTCACACTCTTCCTTGAATTTCATTTCTAGCTCATAAGTGGTGAGATTTCTGATGAGTTCTTCAACTTTGATTTGTTTTAAATCTTTCGATTCTTGAATGGCAGTCACTTTTGCTTCAAAACTTCGTGGAAGGACTCTGAGGATTTTTCGGACTATTTCCAGTTCCATATATGATTTTACTAGAGCTTTAGATTTTTATACGATATTGGAAAGCCGTCCGTACATCTCTTTCACATTTTATTCCTTGGCCATTGTAAAATTCTTGTATTCGTTACACAGTACGGCAAGGCGAGATTCCTTGACTTGAGATGTTCCTTCGTGAGTCACTTCTAGTGTGTGCCATATTTCCTGTGCAGTTAGACAATGTGTGACACGATTAAATTCAAACTGATCTAATGAACAAATAATCGAATTCATAGCTTTGGCATTAGTATTCTGTAACTTATTTTCTAGATCTGTCCATTAATCCTTTGGTTTATTTCTTTCCTGATTATTTACAATTATAGTTGGTGCTCTATACCCTTTCTCAACAATATCCCAAGCGTCAATGGTCTTCAAAAAAATTTCCATCCTATTTTTCCTGTAAGCATATTCACCATTGAACATTGGTGGTCTAACTATGGACTGACCCTCCGCAAAAGCATTATTAAAAGAAGCCATTTTAAAAACTCAAATTTTTAAAACCAAAATTGGTTTTTGAAAAATCAAAATTTTAAAAATGGCTTTTGTACCTTGCTCTGATGCCACTTGTAGGATCGATTTCACCCTAGAGGGGGATGAATAGGATGATGCTATTAATTATAAAAAAATTAATGTGGAAGTTTGTATAAAATTATTTCAACACAGATAATAGCAGAATAATAAATGCAGAAATAGAACGACACAAAATTTACCCAGCTTCGGCAAAACCCTACCTACGTGCTGCACCCAAGGTTTCTACTAGAAATTAAGCAGTCAGACGCTTACACATGTAAATTCGCGACACCCGCTATCGACTAGCCTTAACTCTACGCTCAAAACCCTACTACAACTCAGCCACTGAGTTGCGAATTCTCAAACTACGCCACGTAGTTTGTCACCTAGTCATACGACCAGTAAATACACAATTTTCAAAAGAAAAATACAATTTAAAACAAAACCCTAAAAAAAAGCCCAAAAGCTCTTAATAAAACCGGCCCAAAATAATTAACAATAAAATATGCCGGTCCCTTTTCTCTTTTATTTTCTTGGCTTGCTTTGCTCTATTAAAATGTCGGCCTCGTTCTTTGCATGTTCCTCTTTGCTAAAACTAGGGTTTTGAAGTTGTTGAAGCTACTGACTCATGTAGTTGATTGAAGATGAATTATATACAGTTTTATTTGTCAATCAACAGTCTCTTCGTAGCTTAGCTTCGGCTGCTTCTATGATCGAGTTCGATTCGAACAATCTGGTATGTAATTTGCGCTTTTCTGCTTAGTTAATTCGAACTCGATCATATTCGAGTTGTTGATTGATTTTTGGTATCTATTTTGCTCGAACTCGAATGCCTTTTGCCGATGATGATTGGGTTTATATAAGATTCGAATTCCTATTTTTTCGTTCGTCTGATAGTTTGCTTAACTTCATCTTGGCCACTTGATTATGTTTTGATGTTGATGATTTATCTAACTTTGTCAATTTCATATAATTGTTGTTTACTTGGTTGACAATGTTTGATTTCTCTGACGTTGTTTTCCTTGCTCACCGCGATATTGATTTCTGACTTGTTCAACTTCGGCACTGACTTGGTTCGATGTTGAAATCCCCTGTGTCCTTATTTTTGGTTCGAACTTTTTGCTATGACTTCGACCACTTAATTTGATCATGTTGATTTCACTGTGACTTCGGCATTAACTTGTTCAACGGAAACTGTTTTGGTTTCTGGCACTTTGTTCATTTTCGGCTTTATAAAAACTCTGGCATGTCTGCATCTGTATATGCATTCATCTTTTCCACTGTGTATGTGCATGCTTGCCACTGATCATATATAAAATTCTTTGACAATGATGTTGATTTTGTTTATGTGCTCGACTTTGGCCATTAACTGTTTACTGCCTCTGGTCATTTGATCATCTCTGTTGATTTTGTGCATTGTCACCTGCAAACTTTAATTGCATATCGTTTGGTACATTGTTGGCTTCGGCCGTGGACTTTGAACTTGATTTTGTCTCGGCTTCTGTTCATGCTACTTGCTTTGCATATTTTTTTTCATTTCCTTGAGTCTTGTTGTTGTCTTCACTGTCGCTGTTGCATTTGCTCCATGTTTCGTGTCTCAGTGATGCATTGAGTCGCTTCACTGGTCTTTGCTGTATTGAGTTGCATCACTTGTATTTTGTCCATATATATTTCCACTGAAAATGTTGCATGCTTCTTCATGTTGTTTACTGCATATGGCTTCGAGTCTTCTTCATGTTGACATAGTCTGTTCATTTATGTTGGGCATTGATGTGAACTGTGCTCGCATCTGCAATGTTGTTTCATTGATTTGGTCATTCATTGTAGCTTGTCTGGTTGTCATTGTGTACATGTTCACTGGTCTGATGAACTGTTAACTTGTTGCACTGGGTAGTTGATGTGCACTGTGCATGTTGTTATGCTGAGTTTGTGTGTATTTGGCCTTGCTGTATGGTTAGTGCTGCACTGAGATTTAGCTGATCACTTTTGCACTTGTTGTTGTTTGTCAATTTTGCTTGGTCGACACTTGCTCATCTAAGCTTGCACTTGAATGTGCAGTCTGTAGTTATGTTGTACTAATTTGGTATTTGCTTCAATTTATTTTGGTTCACTTTGAACTTCATGTTGAAGTCTGGTCACAAATCATATGCATGTTCACTACCGTTGCCTTGTATCTACAGTGTGCACTGTTTGGTTCATATTGCATTTGTACATTTGGATTTTGGTCGAGGCTTGTTTTAGTTGTCTTGACCATTTTCATAAACTTGCACCTGTGTTGAATCCAGC
This sequence comes from Allium cepa, assembly GCA_030765085.1. Taxonomy (NCBI): domain Eukaryota; kingdom Viridiplantae; phylum Streptophyta; class Magnoliopsida; order Asparagales; family Amaryllidaceae; genus Allium; species Allium cepa. The sequence continues at coordinate 176,930,660 of CM060932.1, forward strand.
TTGGAGCTTGGGTTTGACCTTGTGCTGATGTCGTGATTTTATTTGTATTGCATTTGAGTTGAACCCGGCTTTTCATTTGCATTTGACCTTGTGTTCACCTGTCGCTGTAATTTTATCAAGTGTATATATCGATGTGCACGACCTTGTGGCATGTACAGTGATACACTGTGCATGTCACAAGCTGTTCATGTATGATGAACTCAAATTTAAATGATGACGAACAACCCAAATAACTTAGGCAAATATTATTTTCAAAATTACATTTTATTTTATACTGCAAAGATATTTTATTTTCAATTTTACTGCGTCAGTATTTATTTTTGCAGATTGTTCAGATGCTGGATTCAGTTGAAGATAAAACACGAGTGAATGAGTGAATTATAGTGAGGTGAATTTGTAAATTAGAAATTGTGATGTAATCAAATTTGTATTATAATTGAAATTGTATATATATAGTGAGAGCTCAAATTTGTACTATTTAATTGTAATAAATATTTGTTTAAATAAAATATCCGTTTGAATTCAAATTCTGTGTTATTTATTTTATTCGGAAAATATATATTAATTATGTGAAAAATATAATAGTACATTAACTAATACATTTAAATGAATATATATCTTTACTATCATCAAACAAAAATCATATAATCGCATATTCAACAGGTTGGTGACGATTAGTGCTTGGAGTCATATTGATGTTTGTTTAGAGAAAATCTTGGTTTTACCCAAGTTTGACCTTGGGCCATAATTTCGTTAGTTCGTTTTGCGTTGAATGGTTGATTACCCGAGCTTGATTTCGCATCGAAACATATAGAGAGTCTGCTTCGAGTTATATAAGTGATTACTTCAGGTCTGACTTCGGGTCAGTCTTAAAGTGAGTTTTCTAACAAATGTTACGATGATCTTTGATGATTACCACTTGTGACTAGATGATGGAGGTTCCATAACGGTAAGTGATGACTTTTATGAAGGATAGCCATACTTCGAGATGGTATAATAAGCGGTGTAGGGTGGTCATCATAGAAGCCATCATACCTTAGTTGCCAATTCAGGCATTCGGAAGTTGGTCAGCCGAGAGCGGTCGTATTCTACCCTAGAAGCCTGACTCAGTAACTGACCCTAGTTCATGTCATATCACCTTGGTTCTCCAGCATTTAGGGGTGCCATTTGAGTAGGGGCTCCTTGTCCATTCCTTGGTTGCAATTCAGTAGCTGCCGCTTGATCTCCAATGTCCTAGTCAGTCATAAGACATTAGGGAAGTGGATAGAAGGCATAGCCTTCAAGTTGAGTTTCGAATCACGAATGTGGTGTCATTATGCTGTGGCACGGGATTGGGTGCTTGGTAGCTGAATTTTTTACAGAGTGTTTTATTTTAAATTAACCAATCTCTTCTATCTTTACTTTTTTATTTAGTTGTCAATCCCCTGTAACCGATCGGTATTAGCTTAGGGATAGGTCATTGAATGGGTATAGGGGTCAGTTGTAGTGAGCGGAGGGTTCATAGTGAACATGGAATGGATTTATCAGTCATTCATGGGATCAGTGTTGATAGGTGTGGAAGGATCGATCATGAAGGGATCTGTTCTAGACCCCAAGAAGGAGGGATCGGTCATGATGGAGTACAGAGGGATAAGTCATTTTGGAGTGTAACATCCTATATTTTTGAAAATTAAAAATATTAAATTAAATAGGACATTGAAATTCAAAATTATCAGAATTAAAAACTTATTATTTATGGATGCAGAACAACGTTGGATTGCATATTGTTGAGGCCAAAAATGAGCATCAACACCTGTAGAATCTCATGGAGATTAAACAATGAATGAACTTGTAAACAAAGCAGAAATAGTAAATGAACAAATAGATTTTTATAGTGGCTCGGCAATCTTGGCTAACATTATTACAAGATTCAGGAAAAAAAATGGCAGAGCCTCCGAAGTAGGAAGAAGAAGAAGAAGAAACCTCCCTTCTAAAGCTATGCTTGTTGTATTTATAGCAAAAGTCATACATGGATTGGGTTGAAAGTTTGCAAGAAAGCTCTCTAGGTCTCAAATGGCCCACCACATTGATCAGCCACGTTAATTCAATTATCAATAACTATCGACATACATATAGCCGATGCTTTTTATTTTCTCCAATCAACTCACGGTCTTTTTTGGAGAATCCCAAAAGCCTGTTGATGTTGCTCCTAAAATATGGGATCTATCTAGGTTGCAGATTGCAAGTAATGGGTTGTTCTTGGTCGAAGATAGAACAAACACTGAAATACACTGATCGTTATATTGAACCTTCCATAACGATCGGTGTATATCGATCGACCTTCTACCCACCTCCATTTTGTGGCACGTGATCATCATGGTGTGCTTCCTCTGCCACTCTGTTGATGTTCTCGAAGTCACATAGGGATTGGCTTCATGGTTCTCAAGATATTGAATGTTTTTTGATGACTTGAACTGTTTCCTTGATCATTCTCTAGTCGATCCAAGCAAATCATTTTCTCATTCGTGGCTTGTGCATATAAACTTCTATCAACCCAAAACTTAAGATATGACTTCATGGGGCCGGGCTAGCTACTTCATGCTAGCTACACTTTGATTCGGCCCTGGTTCGAATCTATCTGATTATCATCTATAGTAGTACATAGCTGACTCTTCAAGCTATCGACCATCCATCCCTAGTCGAATCGATGTTATCACGACTTCGCCAAGAGGCGGGATAACATTTGCCTCCCTAAGTACGTCTTGTAAATGACATGATGTCCTTTGAATTGAAAAAATCTGAATTGTTGTAAAGAAGTCCATCTAGCTTCTTGATTGATCACTATTCCTCTATCGTCTATCAATATTATAAATCCAAAGTGTTATTCTATTTGCATGTACAAATCGGTCATGTAGGGCGTATATGCCCTCTTCTATCTAATCCAATCTCAAACACAAGAGTTCCAGGTTTGATTACAGTTTCTATTGATTTCAAAAGGATGAACTTTTAAAATTGTTCTTGTGCGCATTCATATGCACGTTTATGCTGTTGGCTCCAGGTCGTGTTCGAATGTTCGTAGGTCGTTGCCAACTTTTATGATATTCTGAATGTTCACATATGTAATCAAATTTCAACAATCATTCACCATTCCTCTTCTCATTCACAACATTTTCATTCACAATAGAGTGTCAGAGCTAGGTAGCGAAACGATCATTCTAAGGCATAAATAAGTGACAAAATAGATCGATCGGCATAAAGGCTGGGATGGATCGGCTGGAAGATTGTTAATAAATGGATCGGTGAACATACTGTTCAGAGATGGATCGGCATAGTCCTTTGGTGTTAAACAATCGGCCAAACCCTTCAAGGCAAAAATGATCGGCCAAACCTATTCCTTATATAAGGCTTGACACTTAGTCATTTTCTTCACTTTACTCTCCATACTTTCATCCTGAAGCAAAGAAACGAGACGAGCGCTTTCCTCTTTCCTCTGCCGATCCTTACAGCAATATCATTTTCTTCCATACTTGGACTTTGAATCGACTTTGAGTCTATCCTCTTTTAGATCTCGAACATAGGTAACAACTTCTAAAGTCGCCACATAACTCTTAACAGTCGACATTGATCACTAGTTTATTCCTATCATTATTTTTGTGATCATGGACAATGGATATGAGGCGGCTTGCCTGGAAGAGGTGAGCGAACTACGATCATTAGGCCAATCGTACTTTGAGGGAGATTAAGATGTTAAGATGAAAGGGTTGTACGTTCATCCATGCTTAGTTGTTCGTGGATGGTTAGTGAAGCTCTAGGCCGTTAGAGTTTGAGGATCGCTTGAAAATGATTAAATATAATAACTTGGGCAAGAATGATCGGTGGGTAGGATGACCGGCTAAGGTCGCTTAATGGAAACGATCGGCATATAACATGATTTCAGAATGCTCGGCCCTTAGGGTACTTAGAACGATCGAACTATATGATACAATAACAATCGATTTACACTTAATTTAGGTGCCTCCACCCCACATATAACTATTCTTCTCTTTTCTCACAAAATGGAATAAAAAAGGATTAACTTGAACTAAACTACGAGTTCTAATTTCTCGTTCTTGAACAAGCATTTGGGCTTGTAAATGTCTTGCATATGATATGAACTTCCTGACCGATAGCAGATTGCCTAAGAACGAATGCAACGAACAAAAACCATTAACTATCATGTTAAAACACATATGTAACTTAGACAATAATCAGATTTCTATTGGCTAAAAATTTTCTATGAAAGTCAAGCTGCATCTCTCTGAACCAATTTTTAAGTCTTGTTGCCTCTTCTTGTCTCTAGTTTTGCATAACTCATTGTTATACTGAATAGCACTTTATCACACTACACTTACACGCACTATGCACTTGGGGGTACAAGTTACTTTTTCTAATTATGATTTTTATTAGTTTTGATGGCAAGGAAATTTAGGTGTTTCAGGCACTCTGCAATCATGCTAGCTGGATCTTCTTCACATAGGACTAATTATGACGTAGAATCTAGTTTAGCAACCAAGTCCTACAGCTTACCACTTAGTCGAAATTGGGAACAACCAGAAGGCTCGGGTTCCCAGCTTGATCTTTCCAAGATTGTACCCATCTTTCCGTCGGAAGTTATCGAACCGTCGCCGATAGTTTAGAGGATGTGATCATCCTCGAAAATTCTTCGGATTCTGTTGTCTCAAAGGTTAAAGAAGATGCTCTACAGAGGATATGCACAAGGCACGGGATCCCTTTTGGTGATGTCTTAGTGCCGTCGCGAGATGACAGGGCTCATCGACCTCCTGAAGGAATACACATCATGTAACAAATTTATGTACTGGACGGGATGCATTTGGCCGTTCAATTCATATATCCAAGGGATCTTACACTATTTAAGGATTTCTCCTGCGTAACTCCATCCAAATGGCTATGCACTCCTCAATTGTACTTATATGGTATTCATGGAATTTATGCACAGTCTGCCCACTAACGAAGACATTCGATTTTTTTTCACTTTCAAATGGCGGACCGGAAGTTTATCGTTCACATTTCTTGAGTCGGCAAAGAGATGCCAAATTTTAACCAACACATGGAATAAATTAACTGCCTTCAAGAGATAGTGGTTCTTTGTTCGTCGCCCATTTGGCTTTGCTTGGCTATGGCTACAGGGGCGTTAGTGTTTTCTTCATGATAGGACAAGAAAATAATATCCAAGTTGCATTCTGACGATGTTAATCATTTTCAAGTGCCGTTACTCGGACCAACGACGATGTTTGTGAAGAGGTAGTATCTATTTTGAAGAATGCTCCATCCGAGGATAGAAATATTGAATTCTTGCTTAGGGATGAACGTCTTGTTGCTTCTAGCATAATAGAGGAGGGCCTCAGTGTGGGGCTTACCAAAACTGCCTAGGCAGCTGGAATTAGGTCATTGGCTGCAATCGGTCAAAGAGATAGTTAATCTGATCCCATGGTGCCCTCAGTCACGAGCACCCAAGTGTCTATTGATATCGGCGTTGGAGGATATAATGAAAATGCTGCTAGCCACGATGATGATAAACCTGACCCTGGGATTGGTATCGGACCCTTACAAGTTTCTCAATCCCCGGCCGCGTCTAAAGGAAAAGAAAACATTTGCATACAAGCCTCCAAGAAGTTGTCTTTCCAGAGCAGGAAGAAAAAGAAGCAGCCCCCTTCTGAAGCTAAGCTTGCTGTATTTATAGTAGAAGACATGCATGGATCGGGTTGAAACTTTGCAACAAAGCTATGGTCCAGAAGGGCTCACCATATCGATCGGCCACGTTAATTCGATGATCAATAACAATCGTCGTACATATAGCTAATCCTTTGCATTTGCTCCAATTAATTTGCAATCGGTTTTAGAGGATTCCAAAGGCCTCTTGATGTTGCTCCTAAAATATAGGATCATTCTAGGCTGCTGATTGCAAATTATGAGTCGTTCTTGGTCGAAGATAGAACATACATTGAAATACACCGATCGTTATATTGAACCTTCCAATAACGATCGATGTATATCGATTGGCCTTCCTCCCGCCTCCATTTTGTGGCACGTGGTCATTATAGTTTGCTACCCCTTCCACTCTGTTGACATTCTAAAAGTGTCACAGGGGTTGGTTTCATGGTTCTCAAGATATTGAATGTTTTCTGATGACTCGAACTATTTCCTGGATCGTTCTTTGGTCGATCCAAGCAAATTATTGTCCCATCCATAGCTTGTACATATGAACTTCAATCAACTCCAAAGTTGAGACATGACTTCATGGAGGCAGGCTAGCTACTTCATGCTAGCTACAATTCGATTTGGCCCAAGATCGAGTCTGTCTGACTATCGTCTATAGTGCTATTTATAGCCGACTCTTCAAGCTATCGACCATCCGTCCCTAGTCGAATCAATGATATCATGGCTTCGCCAAAAGGCAGGATAACACATATTAACAACAAGATTTGAAATAATAAATGTTTACTTTAATAAGAGTTAAAATGAATGTTTTTGTATAAAGGATAAATAACACGTTTATTTATTTGAAATGTATTGTAGCTTAGATACCGATTACAGAAATAATAGATCTTATTTAAGAATTTATTACTCTTGTTTATGTACAATGATTTTAAATTTATAAAGGAAACAATTGATTATTTCTCATCGCATTTATTTTGTCCATTTTGAAATTCACTTATGTAATCAATTGAAATTAATGTAATTGAATAATTTCAATTAATAGGAGAGAAGACACTAAATTGTAAATTAATAGGAGTAATTAAATGCAGCTTATGCTTTGTGAAAATAAATGAAAAAGTTTGATTTAAGGAAAAGAACATTTTATCAAATTAAAGAATGTTTCATCTTTGAATATAATTTTAATTTTATTAAAATAATGAATAAGATGATTTGATTAAAGGAGGAAACATATGTTTATTTGAACCGTGTTTTAGCATAGAGATTGATTACAAGAATAGGAAAATCATTTATTTAAATAAGTAATTTATTACTCTGGTCTATAAACAACAAATTTATAAATGCGTTTAAATGACTAAAGGAAACAATTGTTCTGTTTCTCATCCATTTTGTTGAATATGCTAGTATATGATTTTTGTTTGATGATAATATATATATATATATATATATATTCATTTAAATGTATTTGTTATCGTACTATTTTTATTTTCACATAATTAAATAAATATTTGATGAATAAATACATAATTTAATTTCAAACAGTGAAATAAGTAGACAGTGAAATCAACCAAAGTGCAGCAGTAAATTCAAATATCACAATCAAAGCCAACAAAAATTGGAACCAAGTCAAGCAGAGTTCCAACAAGTCATAGTAAAAGCCAAGAGATATTGAACAAGTCAAAGTAAAATTCTCATCTCAAAATATCATCATAAAATCAAAGTGTTGAAGTCACAGAGGTAACAAATTCAAATTGTCAAGAATCAAGCCGAAGTCAAACCAGAAATTCATGGAACCAAATCCTTAGAAATTACAAACCTTGATAATCAAGCAACAATAATATATGAATTGAACAAGTCAAGATTAATCACTAACATTCAAGTTAAGTCGAACGGTCAAGCATACTAATTAAGAAGAATTCAAATCAGAAGTATACGAACGGAAATTAAGGGGATCAAACCCTATTTAAATCCAATCATCATTGGCAGGTAAAAGGTATTCGAGCTCAAGCAACAACAGAGAGGAATAAATCATTCAACTAGAATCAAAGTCGAGAATAATCAATAACCAGTAAAAGGAAAAATCGCATACCATTTTAACAATCGAACTCGACTAAATTGAAGCTACCATGAACATATAATCGATCAAAGAAAGGAATCGAAGCATCACTTTCTTTTAAGCGGCGACTTCAACATATTCATGAAACCCTAATTTATCAAAGAGGAATGAAGATAGATCGAAGAAGAAAAGAGGCAGACATTATTCAAAGGAGAATACAACCGATAGTATAAAAGAAAAAAGGAGATATTTTTTTACTTATTGGGACAGATCTTTGTTTACTTTTGGGTTTATATTTTATCAAAATAGGGTTTTGTGTTATTAAATTGTCTTTATTTTGTATTTCATTTTTAAACGTTTTTAATTTTCTAGTCGTGTTACTAGGGGACGAGCTACGATGGTGTTGTTCGAGAATTGGCAACTCAATGGCTGAGTTGTGGTAAGGTTTTGAGTGTAGAGTTAGGTTAGTCGATAGCTGGTATTGCAAGTTTACGTGTGTATGTGTCTAACCACTTAATTTCTAGTAGAAACCTTGGGGCATCATGTAGGCAAGGTTTTGTCGAAGCTGGTTAAATCCGTGTTGTTCTATTTCTGCTTTTTATATTCTGCTATTATCTGTGCTGTTATTATTCGACTATTATCAGTGCTGCAATAATTTTATATATTTCCACATTAAATTATTATAATTGATAATATCACCCTATTCACCCCCTTCTAGGGTGAAATCGATCCCACAAGTGGAATCGGAGCTTGGAACAGAAGTCAATTTTTGTTTTAAAATTTTGATTTTTCAAAAATCAATTTTTGTTTTAAAAATTTAAAATTTTAAAATGGCTTTTTTAATAATGCTTTTGCTGAGGGTCAGTCCATACTAGACCACCAATATTCATTGGTGAATATGCTTACTAGAAAAATAGAATGTAATTTTTTCTTAAAACCATTGATGCTTGGAATATTGTTGAGACAGGTGATAGAGCACCAACTATAGTTGTAGATAATCAAGAAATAGTTAAACTGATGGATCAATGGACGGATCTTGAAAATGGACTACAAAATGCTAAAGCTAAACTATGAATTCTATTATTTGTTCATTGGATCAAATTGAATTTAATCGTGTCTCATATTGTCTACCTGCGTAAAAAATATGGCACACACTTGAACTGACTCACGAAGGAACATCTCAAGTCAAGGAATCTCGCCTTTCCATGCTTAGTAGTGAATACGAGAATTTCACAATGGCCAAGGATGAAAATATCAAAGAGATGTACGGAGGACTTTCCAATATCGCATACTAATCAAAAGCACACAGAATTGGAAATAGTCCAAAAAATCCTCAGAGTCCTTCCATAGAATTTTGAAGCAAAAGTTACTGCCATTCAAGAATCAAAAGATTTGAAACAAGCTAAAGTTGATGAGGTCATTGGAAATGTCACCACTTATGAGCTAGAAATGAAATTCAAGGAAGAATGCAAAAGAGGTGATATTCGAAAGAATCAATAGCTCTTAACGGAGCAACAGAAAGTGATAATGATGATGGTGCAGCTGAGCTGGCACTATTAATAATGAAATTCAAAATGTGGAATCACAAATACGAAAATCCAGCTCTAAATCACTAATTGAAAAACAGAATAGTCAAATCACTAGACAACTTAGAAGAACACGAGATCATTTGTCACAAGTGCAACAAACCCGCGATATCAAACCCAATTGTCCTCAGAATCGATTCAGTCAAGGAAAGAAACCGAAAAGGAGAACTTTTGCAGCCACTTAGGATTAAACTAATGATGGAAATAAAAGCACTGACAGTGAGAGTAAAAAAGCAGATCTATGTCTTTGAGGTGATATAAATGATAGTGATGATAACGAACCAAGCGTGGTTTAAACTCATTCATTGAGAATTACTTATATATTTTCACAAAGTAAATGGCTGTTTCGAATGACTTAGGGAAAAATATGCTAAAATTGAATCATAAAAAGATACTTTGATAGATTTCAATAAACAGCTTGATCAATTAGTTAAAAACTATCAAACCAAGTGCCCTAAGTGTGAAAAGTGTCCAACATACGAAGAAGAAATTAAAAAATCAGGAATTAAAATTAAATTGATAGAAAATTAAATTATGATTTTGAAAGAAAGTGAAAACACGAGGAGAGAAAATTCTATTAAAAAGTGCAAATAATTATTGAACAAAAATGAATCTCTCAAGACACAAGTCCAACAATTGTCTACAACTTCAGGAAAATTTTCCAATGGAGAAAGATCGTTAAATATGCTATTAGGGAAACAAACTGTTAATACTGTTAGACAAGGACTTGGGTTTAATCAATCTGAAAGTGTTAGAAATGAAATTAATCAAGTAAATCCAAAGTGCACGATTTGTGGAAAAACTGGACACAACTACAATAATTGCTGGTGTAGACTCATACACGTGAAAACAATACCAATTTGGGTTCCAAAAGGTACAAATATAAAATCCCTTAAAATCGAACAAATCTGGGTGCCGAAATGAACAAATATAGAATGATTTGTGTCTACTCAAACATAGTTTTCAAAATCATTTTCCCCTAACAACTATAAACCTATAAAAAACCAACGGGTCACAGAAATCTTTTCTCGTGTACATGTGATGGCAGGCTAAGGAACAACAACAGTGTTATCTGGATTCTAGCTGCTACAGGCACACGACGGGCAACAAATCAAAGTTCCTTAGCCTAGTATAAAGGTGACAGAATCGCAATGGGAAACAACGAAAAATTGTCGTAAAGGTAAAATAGGTAAACGTGCATCTATCTTGAACGATATATTAAATGTGAAAATCTGCACCATAATCTGAATTAAATCAGCCACTTATGTGATAATGAATGATGATTATGATTCTGACTTATTCAAAATTGTTGGCCAGTTATATTTTTTATGATAAGAACACTATAAGTACCTCAAGAGTCTTTGACCTATTTCACATAAAATTGTTTGGAACGATAATGGTGTTTTATTGATTGATGAAGATACATTTGGTTATTTTACTGCTGACACTATGTTCAATATTTGTTTATTTGCACGGCTTCAATTCAATTTCATTTAAAAGCCGTTAAAATTGGTTCTAAGATATTTTGTTGCGCACTTCATGGTCTGGTCTATAACATCTAACTAATGATAATCTTGAGTCAAAGGGAAATTCGGGTGCAGATTATACTGGTAATTTAGTAGATAGAAAAATTACTGGTGGAACATGTTTTGTGTAGAGACATTCATCAATTGCATCACATTTTCAAAGAAAAAATCTGCATATTTTTCATTTCAACCGATTTTCAATTAGCAAACATTTACCTTTTATAAAACACCTTTCAGAAATAGAGGGAGCAAATTTGCACATTTGCACATTTTTATTTATGCATATATGAAAGTGGAGCTTTATGTAGAGAGAGAGAGAGAGAGAGAGAGAGAGAGAGATCATTCAAATAGAGGGAGCAAATTGAATGACCAAATAAATTTAATAAATTCAAAATCTTAAATATATGTTTGCTACCATCAAAAGCGGGAGATTATAGAATATCCTAGTTTATGATTTACGTTTGATGATAATAAACACACACACATATATATATATATATATATTCATTTAAGTGTATTCGTTATTGTACTATTTTATTCTGCACATAATTAAATAAAAATTTGCTGAATAAAATAAATAACACAGAATTTAAATTCAAAAGATATTTTATTCAAACAAATATTTTATTACAATTTTGAATAGTACAAATTTGAGCTCTCACTCTATGTACAAGTGTATGGCCCACGCAACGCACATGGGAAGTGTTAGTATTCAAATTGGAATCAAAAGCTATTTTAGACTATAATATGTCAATGTAAAGTGATTTTATATAGTAGAGGAATGTAGATTTCAAGTATATTTTGATGTATAGGAGTAGTTGTAATAAGCATACATACTGATGCGTGTGTGTATGCATTGAAAAGTGTGCGTAAGTGGTAAAGGTTGGTAAATCGCTAAATTTCACGGAAAAGCAGTAGAGTTAAGCGACGAGCGCTTAAGCGTGCGTAATTGGTGCATATATGTGGGGGGCTTAAATTTAAGCAACGAATAACAATGGTTGATTAGTAAGATATTTTATTTAAAATAGGAATAAATTGGTTTATAGTGAAAAAGCTATATTTAGTAACAAAATTTGCTCATTTTATATTTTATGGGTTGATGGATGGTGAGTAGTTTTTCATTTTAAGATAAGAGTATATTATTCGACAAATGTGATCAGTTTATACTCAACTAGACCATACTTAATGTAATGAATAATGAAATTGATCTCTAGCTTTTACAATCTATATAGTTATAAGTTAAACTGTACTTCATTGTCATCGGTTTGTGAAGACATAGATGATGCACTTTGTGATAACCCAGATTTTTGAACAACTTTTAATTGGTGATTAACTGATTTTTCTCTATTGAGATACTGATTTTGTATGATCGAACAAATAAAACTTTGATAATTGGAATATATCTTAATATGTATATAGATGAACTTGAACTATAATAAATACTAAATTATAAATATCTGGATAAATATGTATTTGATAATTTCCTAATATAATTACTTAAAATTTTTAAATTGAATTTGTGTTTGTTTAAATATATATATTTGAGTTGATTTTAAATTGGATTTTAAAATTGAATTTGAATTTGGATTCGGATTTGAATTTGAAATTTAAAGGATATATATCTTTGATATATTTTGGATTTAAAAATATATTATATAAGATTTTATTTAGAATATATATAGTTTTTATTTTGTTTTCTTTAAAGAATTTTGTTTATATATATATATATATATCTAGGAAAGTATTTATTAATTAGTAAATTAATATAAAGCTTTTTATTAGCATTTAAAAATAATTAAAAATGCATAATGACAAGTGTTAATAAATTAGATTCTGTTAGTAACATGTGTAATAAGATTAAATTATGTAATTGACAAATGTTATGTAATTTTACAAGTGTCAACCTTTATTTTATTTTCTTTTATATTTTTTAATAAATACTAATTAACTCGATATATACTCCTATCTCCTCCTTTCCATTTCTTTCCCTATCTTCATTTCATAAAGCAAAAGAAGAAAAAAAGAAGCTCAAACATTGTAAACATTTCTCAAACCATAAGAAATCAAAATAAAAGCCTGTAACAAACTTTCAAATCAGAAATCAAAATAACAACTCAAATTCAGTTTTTAAAGACAAGATCATCTCAGTTTCAAAATCTTGATTAACTCAACATAAAAAATTTCCACTTAAACAAGCTTTCAAGCATTTTTCTTCCAACATTCAAGTACCTTTCCAGATCATAACATTCAGTTTCAAAATCAAGAGGCATTTCAGTTTTCAAAAATTCAACTGTTTAAATCTCTCTGTACATCAAACAGGTGAGTCAACTTAGACCTAAAAATAGTTGAATTGGATTCATGAGGTAAAACGTTTGAAGTGAACTTGTGATGTATGTTTGATATGCATGTTTGTTTTAAATTTGAATATATGTACATATGAATGTAGAAACCTATGTGCATGTATGCAATATGTCTGTATCATCTCTGTTTAAGTTATAGAGTTTAAATTTAGAACAAAATTCCTAATCTCCTCATCTAATCTCTTATAAGTTTTAGTATTTAAACAAATTATGTTTGTTTAAACATAAGCTAAGGTTTTTAAGGAAAATAAGTATGTATATTTCTAGAAAATTGAATTCTACAGAGAAAAACTCAAATATTGTAAATATTTGATTTCAACAATTTATTTTTTCGAGTATATAATCTGAATCATCATCAAAATCTAGGATTTTTAATAGCAAAATCATGAATTTTAATTATGTAATTTAAGAGAAATTTTGAATTGGACGGTCTTGGTGTTTTGAGCTTTCTCTGGTGATCGTTGAATCTTTGATGGTCGGGGTCTTGGCCGAAGCGAGCCTGGTGTTCGATGAGGTCGGGAAAAATGGTCAGAGGGATGTCCGTTGCCTATGGTGGTCGGACGAGGTGAAACTAGGGTTTAGGTGGGTTTTTGGTCGAGGTAGATAATCGTGCTACCACGCCTAAGTCGAAGAATCGAGTTGGTCGGGACGAGGGGGGAATTGAAGATCGAGATCACGGTGAATCTTTAGGTGGAGGATTATGATTTCTGGTAGCCGGAATTGAATTGTCGAGACGGTTATAGGTCGGATTGTTTTGTTCCGATGGGTTTCGAGCATGTCGATTTTCGATTTCGTGTTTATTCTGGGAAATTGGTGGTCGGGATCGGTAGGGTTGGTCAATGTCATCTAGTCGACGGTGGTCGTGTAGGCCGGTGCGCCGTCGTGGGTTGGTGCATGTGCACAGTGTCCTTGCATGTTAGTTTTTGTGTGAGGTATTTTCCTCGGGTTGAAGCTCGAGAAAAGGAACGTGGGGCTCGGAGTTTATTTCGAGTACATGAGTTTTTTTTAGTATAACAGTTTTTAAAATTTAAAGTAAGTTTAAAAAAACAAAGAGGAAGCTCGGGGAAAAGTTTGAGGTAACTCGGGTTTTGGTGGGGTAATACTCGGGATTGATCTCAGGTGGGATTCGGGTTAGACCCGAAGCAGGCTTAAAACAGTTTTTAAAACAAAGTTTTGAAAATTTAATAATTTAGTTTAAAAACTTTTCTTATATAAATTTCTCACATATGTATAAATGTTTTCTTTAACATTTGATTAAGAAGTTTTGTAATTTGTTTAACTTAAATTTTATTAAGTTAAATTGTAAGTTATTTTAAATCTTAAATTAGAAATGAAATTTAAAAGTAATTTAAAAGTATAATGTTTTAAATCCATATATTAATGATAATTAAGTCAATATAAAGATAATGTTTTATCTTAAGGTTAACTAAGGTTTTAATGAATTGAGATTAATTAGGTTAATAAAGCAATTTAGGTTTAATTAATTACATTAATTAATTAATGATTAAGGATTAATAGATTTATAATCAAGGGTTATAAGTTTATTAATTGGCGGTTAATTGATTTGTAATTAAGGGTCTAGTTTATTAATTAGAGATTAATTAATTGATAATTAAGAATTAATTAGTTAAGTAATTAATAATTAGAGATTAATTAATTAAGTAATTAAGTTAACTAATTAGAGATTAATTAATTTGTAATTAAGGATGAATTGATTAAGTAATTAGAGATTAATTACTTAAAATTAAAGGATAAATTTATCAAGATTAATTAATTTAATTATTAATTAAAGTTAAATTAATTAATAATTAAAAGTTAATTAACTGAGGATAATTAACCAGTGGGCTAATTACTTGATGAAAGTAATTAAAGGTAAATTACATAAGGGAAGTAATTAAGGATTAATTACTCAGTGTAATTAATTAAAGGATTGATTGATTGAGTAAATTAATCAAGGGTTAGTTAATTAATGAGTATGACTAATTAAAGGATAATTAATCAATGTAAGTGATTATAGGATAATTAATTTGAGTAATTAATTAAGGATAAATGCAATTAATCTTGCTTATGAATGATTTGAAATAATATTGTATGCCTTAGATTAGTTGATATCTCTGATATGTGATTTGTGATGCTATGTGATATGATATGTTTGGTTTAAACTATGATAATATGGTTATCTATCGACGATGAATTACTGTGTAAAGGTGACACCCTGTATTTAAAGTTTAAATTGTATTTCACTTTAATAACTTGGGTTAAAGATGACTTGGGATTCGAAGAGACCTGGGTCGGGTATCAGTAAATACCCAAAACCACTTCGATTTGAAATATACTATAATTCTTTATAGACTTGATATGTTTAATCAATAGGTTGGAATGAAATAATTTAAGTGAACTGGACCATTGAAACTAAGTAAGGGTACTTAGAGATTGATTTGTGAAATAAGTGTTGACAATTACAAGTTTAGAACACGTAGTGAAGTACGAGTTACCCTGGAATTTAAGCATGTTATAACTTAGTGTTTTCAAGTTATATGGGTTTACTCATGCTGGTTTCCAACCTGACCTGGGTGTTACTTTGATGCAATACTCGGGTCAGACCGAGTATTACAGCTTTTCAGGTTAGGACGTTCTGGAGCTTAGGAGGCAAGCTGGATGGCATGACGTATGGAGTATTCCGCTTTGTATATTATTGTTTGTATTTCTGGGACAAGTTAATTTAAACTGTCCAGTTTTGTTTAATGGCTGTAACTCTAATGTATTGAATGTAATTTCACCGATACAGTTTTCCTTTGTATAACTGCTATTATTTGATATTATATTTTTCTGCTGCGAACGTGAGAATCTATTATTTGTTTTCTATTCTTCTTCTACCTTCTTTCTTCTTTACTGTAACAATCTGGAATTTTCGGAGTCGAAAATTTCAGGCTGTTACATTGGTATCAAAGCTGAAGGTTAAGTGAGAACTTTGGCTCTGGTGGGTGTACTCATTAAGGATAGGGTCAGTGGTACCCTAGAATGAGGTGAGTGTGTATATATATGTATATATATGTGTGTGTATGTGTGTGTGTATATATATATATGAGAGCGTACTTGTTATTTCCTTATATAAAGGTTTTAAAAATGGTTTTAATGAATGATTTTTATAAAAGCTTATATTTTATATATAAAGCAATAATTGGTCGTTGGATATTGAAATTGAATAAGAATTAAGTGATATATATATATATATATATATATATATATATATATATCAAAATGGGAATTGAATAAAATGAACTATACAAATAAGATGAATTTGAATTGGTTTCAAACCAGAATATGGAATGGTTATTGTGTTTAATAATGGGATGTCTGTTTTCTAGTAAATATTGTTAAAGCAAAATGAAATGTGTCAAGGGAGTAAACATTTAGGTAAGAATGACTTGTAAATGGGAAAGGATTTAAAATTTGAAGTTTTGAATTTTAAGCTTAAAACATTTGAAATTGTTTTCAAAATGTTAAAAGAAATGATATTATTCAGAATATTTTTGAATATGATCTTATTTTTTTTAAGAAAGAAGTTGTTTGAAAGCTTCAAAGAAAACTGTTTTGAATTAAAACCAAAGGTGTTTTAAATTTTAAAGCATGTCTTGGTGGGCTAAGAAATAAATATGTATATGTGTAGATACATAATATCAAAGATGATTTGAAATAAACTCTAAGGTGTTGAGTTTTGGTTTTTCCCTAAGTGTGATGTAAAAAACCCAAAGTGATATAAGTCTTTGAACTTATAAATAAGAAAGAATATTGATAGAAATTTAAAATTGAAATGGAGAATTCAAATTTGAGTAAGGTTAACGAGATTAAATTGAATTTAACTTGGAGGAAGTTAAATAAGTTTGAATGAACAACCTGATTTGGAAATTTCAAGATGAAATTAAGATTTAACTTAAGGAAGTTAAATGAGTTAATTTAGAAGGGAGATATATAAGATCTCAAACGAGTTTGAGTTTTGGGAATGGGTAATAGATGCTATTGGTGGATGTTTTAAATAAATTGGATGTTTATTTACTTTGAATTATCCTAGTATCATCCTTCTATTATCAATAATCTATGAAACTGTGAATAGGTTTGTTTAAAATGAATTAAGAAGTGGATTTTGATATTTTATATCAATTGTAGAAATTAAATGGAAATAAAGTTTAATTTTAAATTATTTAAGTAATCTTGATTTTTGAAGATAAAAATTGAACTTGTGAAAGTGAAATCACTTTGAACTTAAGTTTAAATGTTTAAGATAAAACTGCAACTGAAATTGCTGAAATTTGGTTTCAAAATTGAATTTGGGTAATAAATTGGTTTTTGACAGATTAAATTGTTTGAAAAGGATTTGAACTATGATTTGAACTTAGAAATAAGTTTATGAAGAAGTATAGATAAATTTAAATGGAATTTTAAAATTTGGACTCAGAATTTAATTGTTTAAACATTTTAATTGTTAAATTAAAGTAAAGATTAATTTGATTTAAAGGAATCAAATCAGCAATTGAAAATTTAACTCAAATTTATATAATTCGAGATGATTTAAAAGTGGGGATTGGAATTGGGATTAATTCAATCTGGAATTGAAATGAATTGAAATTGGTTCAATTTGAAATTTATTTGAATTAATCGGAATTGTGATTAAAGTTGAATAAGTAAATTCAAATGGAATTTGATTTGAATTTAGAAGAGAAACTGTGGTTAATTCAACTTGAATTGGAATTGGATCAATTTAATAAAAACTAAGAAATGAAATTAATTTAATTTGAATAAAAATTAAATCAATTCAAAAGAGAGTGAAAATTTAAATGGATGTGATTGGAATGGAGATTGGGAAGTTATACAGTTTTGCTCTGGACTATTTTCAAAATAAATTGTTATAATAGAAATCTATTTTTCCAAGCTATTTACTGTATACAGCCTTTTTTTTAAAGCCAAACTATTTTATGCTTATGTTAAAGTTATTTTTGGAACTATTTAACTATTTTGCAACTGTTTTATAAACTAATCACTATTTTTCAACTACTTATAACTAATTACTACTTTAAACTATTTTGCAATTATCTAACGTTTTATAACCATTTGACTATTTTATAACTATTTTATAATTGCTTAACTGTTTTACAACTATTTTACAACTAATAATTATTTTTCAACTACTTATCAATGGAAGTGTGTAGGATCATGCAATATGGATGTAATAACGCAGAGTATAGTAATGTAGTAAATAGTGCTAAATATAAAAGCAGTAATATAATAAAATAACACTAGAGATTTTATACTGGTTCAGAGCATCGTCCTACGTCCAGTCCCGGACTCCTTCTAGAATTTCACTAAAACAACAATCCTCACTTAACCTGGAGGAACATGTATATACAGAAAGGAGATATAGAAAAAATAATTTCAATATAAAGTGCAGAAATAAATATCAAAGTGAGACTATTTAGTACAAGTCTCAAAAGATAAATAATTAGCAAGTTTCAATATGTTTAAATTGACAGAAAGTTATAGATAATCAAATAATTCATACCCAACTCACTCACCAAAAGACCTACTCATCAAGATCCCAATTGTATTCTCCCTTTGGTACGGGCTCCTTTCCTGGTCTAGAAGCGCCTTGAGCACCACTGCCTACTCCACTAGTGTCGCTGCTAGTATGCTCCTCGGATGTAGACCATGTAAATCGAGGTGCGGGGCGTTTTCCTTGGGTGACAGATGTCGCAGCAGTTGAAGAAGAACGTGATAATGCATCCCATAATGTAGAAAAGAAACATTTGATTTTATCGAGCTTCTTATCCATTTTATTGAGTCTAGAATCTAAAATAAGTTGATTGCAGAAGAGAATTTCTATGGATTCATGGGTGCTAGAGGAAGCAACTAAGCGAATATCGCCTTCTTCTTGTTGCGCTACCTGTTCTCTAATTGTAGGACTCCAGATTGTTGTTGTTGAGCCTGTTGATGCTTCCAATCTTCAAATGAAGTAATAGGTGGCATACATGTTGGTAGCTTCATAAGACTTATGGTCCTTATATTTATCATTCCAACAGTAGAGAATTCGGATCCGGTTGACGAACACCCGCATCTAGAAGAAGTCGCATAATATGTTCTCCAAAATAGATAACATGCATATTCCCATGTGTGAATGTGAGAAATTCATCCATAATACGACGCAACCAATTAACGTGTACATTTCCCCATATGGCATAAAGAGCTTTGAATTTTTTCGGATATATTAATTCATATGATCCGGTTCGGGGAAGAATAGATCGCATAAGCGTCTTGTGAAAAATTCTTGATTTAGGACGAAGAAGCTTAGAACGCAATTCAATCATGTCATCACCCATGAACATATGACTCATTCTATCTCTTTTTCTTGGATTGCATTCGACATCATTTAAATCTATTCCTTTATTCGGAGATTGAAGTATATGTGCCATTCTATCAAGAGAAAAGAAGACTTGTTGTCCACATACCAAACTCCACACACAATTATTTGGATTCGATGGTTGTCGGTGACCAAGATTTAAATTTGCGAAGAAAAGTTTTACCATAAGATGATTAATATTGTGGCGATTTGCATTGTAGCCAAGGAGTGACTCTAAACCACGTCTTCACATTAATTTTTGAAGAGAGTAAGCGCCAAAATCAGAATAAACCATGATGGAGCCTTCAAAAATCCTATATTTTTCATCTTCTCCCATCGTTCAATTGCAGTTGCATCATATAGCCAATGAGCAACGTGAGTGTCAACAAAGGATGAAGAGCCTTGTTTTGAGCGTTTAGATCTAGGAGGGGCCATTAATTTGGTTTTTTTGAGGATTTTGTGAAAGAAAAATGGGGGCTAGGGTTTTGGAGGCAGTAAAAATGAAGAAGGTAAAGTGAATAGATGGTGAATAAAAGGTTTAAAAAGAACAAGAGAAGCTATTTTTTATACAGCCAGTCGACTGGTCGGGGTAGGTCAGTCGATTGGTTGATAACCCGAGATTTTTTACTCTGTAATCAGTCGACTGGTTGACATCCCGAGAGATTTTTCACCCTGTAAACAGTCGACTGGTTGTAAATATCAGTCGACTGACTGTAGATATGAAATGCAGTGAAGCTTAAAACAAAATTTTATTAAAAAAAGGCATATACATAATCAAAATCCAAGTAAGCAAGAACAAAAATATACAAGAAAAGATGATTATTTAGGTGTTTTTGGAGAGAATTCATGTGGTTAAACCTTAGTGTTCTCAACATAAGGTTGCAAAGGAGACCAATAACTTTGGCGTTCCCAAGAGTTTGGAGATGCCGAAGGTTGATGTGGAGTTTGCTCCCATTGATTCCAGCCGGATGAGTTTGGCTGACGAGATGTTGAAGGTTTAACAACGTCATGCTTAGATGATTTTCCACAGAATTTAAGGGAAATTGATTCAATAACGCTAAGGCAACTAAAATTCATCCGTTGTTCATAATACATTTCTCTTTGTCGATTGATTTGCTCCTTTTGATAATGATGGATTTCATCAATTTTTTCTTTTGTTCTTGGAGAAACAAACAATGATCTTCGAGACTTCTTAGGTTTTGGAGAAAAACCAGTGTGAAATAGACCTGGTTCATTTACAGGGGTAGGAATTGGCAAGGACGGAGTAGAGCTACTGGAAGAATTATAGCTACTAGAGGATGTTGGTGTAGCAAAAGACAATTTGGAGTTAGAGGAGTCGTGAGAGTCCATTGATAATAAAAGTGGAACTTAAAGAGTTTTGAAAAAAATATATAATAAGGATGATTTAAAAAAATGAAAGGATTGCAGATTTATAGAGGAATTTGAGCTGTGATTGTGTGGTTAGAAACAGGGAATAACTAATAACCAGAGAGAAAAAATAATGGATGAGAAATGTTTGAAAGATGAATGGTTAAGAATGAATAAAGAATAAGACTCAACAGGAAATAACATATAGCACAACTGGTAAGATATTGAACTACCAGCTAGGAGACCCGATATCGAGCTCAGCAACTACATATTAAATTTTTTGAACGAAATTTTTTCCAAAATAATTAAAATCAATCTTCTAGTTGAAACAAGAAACATGCATAGCTCAAATGGTAAGGAGAAATTGAAATACAATAAAGAAGAGGTCATTGGTTCAAGTCTCTCTAGAGTCATAATTTTTTTTATTTTATTTTGATAAAAAAAATTGAATGAATGTTTTTATATATTTTATCAAATTATGTTATGAAAAATTACAATATATATATATATATATATATATATATATATTCAAAAATTTATAAATCTTTAAAAGAGACTATTCCAAGTTCTCGTCTTAAATTGATGAAAGTGTTTTCATTTAAAGGTTTTGTAAAAATATCTGCCAATTGTTTATCAGAGGAAACAAATTCTAGATTTACCAAATCCTTTTCAATATTATCACGAAGAAAATGATGACGAATGTCATTGTGTTTTGTTCGTGAGTGATTAACAGGATATTTAGACAAATTAATAGCACTAAAATTATCATAGTAAATAGTTGACTTCTAAAAATTAAAACCAAAATCTTGTAGTGTTTATTGCATATAGATAACTTGAGCACATGCCAGAGCTACAGAAATATATTGTAACAGCCCGCAAATCCATACTTCCTGAATCAACACTATTCTAACTCTGTTAACTCAAGTGGCACAGAAATACGAACCATTTGGGTTTAAGAAGAAGAGATAGAAGAAGAAGAAGCTAAACAATATCAGAATCTCACAGTCGCAGCGGAATAAAATATAATAGTAAATATAGATCTTTACACAAAATGAAGTTTATAACTGTTTTATACATCATATCATCAGAGCGTCTCATACAAACAAACAGTCAGACAAATCCATACAATCATAGCAGCG
Source organism: Allium cepa (assembly GCA_030765085.1). Classification (NCBI taxonomy): domain Eukaryota; kingdom Viridiplantae; phylum Streptophyta; class Magnoliopsida; order Asparagales; family Amaryllidaceae; genus Allium; species Allium cepa. Next base: position 176,952,780 of record CM060932.1, read on the forward strand.
GATATATATACAAATATGGATAATACATCTCGGACTCCAGCTCCTCTCCTGCTCCATAGCATCCGGTCCTGAACATATAATACGCGGTCTGACCCGAGCATTATAATGAAATAACACCCAAGTCAGTCTGGAATACCAGCTGATAATAATGCATCCAAATTGATTATTAAAGTTTCAAAAATCCTTTGGAAACAAAAGCATCTCGTAAGACCACGCCACAAATAAACATGTCGGGTTTTTACCTTACGATAGCTAAAACACTTTTATAGAAATCCTCTGATATTATAATAGGGTCTATTTACAAATACTTATAAAATAGCCGAAATTGTTACATTCATTAAATTCCAGCTACTAGCCACAAAAGTGGGTAATACAAACAAAACTCGTAAAAGGCTCGTAGGGAGAATGGATTTCCAACAATGACTAGGCACTGGGGTACCACCTATCACAGTACGGGGCCTAGATCACCGTACCGAGGACCACACCCGATCCCCTGCAACACAAGGCTGGACCCATCCCTTACTGGACAGTTCTGAATAAGATCACCCCGCGGTTGGGATGAGCAACCGCCCACTAAGCCAAAATAAAAAGGGACATCTAGACAGGGATGAACTTACTCTCCAATGGGGGCTACCCACGAAGCCTTGCTGCATATCCCCTGATTTTCAGTCATTCCCATTTGATGAGGCTTGAGGTTAAGCGTTACCTTTTAGAACGTTTCACTTAGAATGCCCATCACCCACCTGACGATGTTTCGAAAGCATTCATCCATACAAGTCCGCCCCGGGTTCGAACGGAACCGAAGGCACTACTCCTACTACATCCATTTTGGAAATATCCTCAGGATTAGTAGCGACTAGCCCTTGCACTTCACTGCTCCATCTTCGTCTCCGAACACGTTTTTCGCACAAAACGTACGAACCGGATCGAAGTGATTTTCGAGAAATAAGTCTCGATCCCGGTCTCTTCGAACCGATCGACGCATTTGTCCAATATTGATAATCGGTGATTTAATATCAATTAATATTCATAAGAAACCATCACACAATAAATAATTTCCCACATTATTTATTTGCCTCAAATATCTTTTAAAGATATATTTTCAAATTTCCAAATCTCATTTGAAACAATTCCCAAAATCTCTTCCTTTACAAGGAAAAAATTTATCTAACATTTATTCCCATTGGAAATAACCAAGTTCAACACAATTTAGATTTAAAATAGTTAAAACACTTTATTCTGAAACATATTTTCAAATATGGAAATTCACTACTAATTATTACTTAAAAATATAATTCTAATATGTATGGTAAAATCATTTGTCAAGATATAAACTTTGATTTTAAATAAGGGTTTTGCCAAACTAAATTTAAAAGTAGTGTTTTTTTAAAAAAAAAATTAATATTAATTTCAAAATAACTTAAGTCAAAACCAGCCTTTAAAAAAATCCATTTGTAAAAATAATTACAAATGTATTCTTAAATCATTACTATTGTTAATTTATTAATTTTTTACTTTAAAATAATAATTTTCAAATACTCTTTAAACAAGTTTAAACTTTAAACTTCCGTTTAATAAAAATCAGTTTAAAACTCGAATTTGGTTTCCCAGGGAAATAAACTTTCCACTCCAACATTCCAAAGAATCCGTCTTATAAATCCAGCCAATTTATTACCATTCAAATTCATGTTTTAATAACATAAATTCCCTTTCCAGGTTTTAAAAATAACTTCTTTTGTAGCCCAAACATAATTTACCATTCCTGGAAATTTACTTTCAAAGCTCGGGTTTAAGAATTCTTTTAAATTAACCTTTGAGAACTTAATAAAGGAAAGTAATGCTTATGAATTACTTAAATAAAAATTCCAATGGTGAAAGCTGCATTTCAAAATATTTTATTTACATTTACAATTTGTTAATTTATGTTTAGCAGCATCGTTGAAAACATAACTTAATTTTTCGGAAATCACTTAATTCCTTCTTAGAAAATTTCTCACCGGAAGCCATACTTCCATATTTATATATTGATAAATTTCCCACTTCATTTAAAATTTAAATTTTACAAATTTCATTCTTCATCCAAACCAAACCCAAATTTTATTCCTTTAAAATTCGTTATATATCAATTTCTCTTATTTCTTTAAAAACCCAATTTATTCCATTTATAATTAAATTCTGGATTTATAGTTTATCCAACAATAACACAGTACATTTTGATTCCAGATTTATCTGTCACAACCCATATAGATAGAATGCATCATCAATCATCAAATAATTATTATATTGCGAGGAATCCAGTTGGATCCCTCCAACCTGTTTTTCCCTGCATCCACAAGGATTAACACAACAATATATATCAACTCAATTTGATAATAATTACCATATTCAGCTAAACATTCAAACAAACATTCAATATTAGCTGTTTACTTTACTGATATCCAGATGTGAGTGAGAATAACTCACCTTGATTTTCGGCGAGCGTTCGAAATTTAAATTAAACCAAACGACGTTCGATTTAACCCAAATTTCTACTTGCCCGGAATGGCTCCGGATCTGCACAATCGCGTAGTACTCTTTTCTGCGATTCCGGCGTCGCCAATTTCGTCGAAATCTGATAACGTATGTTCAAGTTACAGATTATTAAAGTTTGAATAGTAATTTAAAACAATTTTTTTTATATTAATTACCAAAACTACGGCCTCTCCTACACACCATCTTCCTCACGCACGCGAATACACAGGCAACGAAACCCACCACGCAAAAACTAGGGTTTGATGCCGCTCTCCACATGGCAAGCTGACGACAATCAATCCTTGCCAAACGATAGCCCATCTCGCCACCTCCCTTCGGCCCATACGCGCCTCAGCTCGGCATCCCCGATGCACCGAAATTCGTGCATAAATATCATACGAACGCGGCCCCCAAAACCCCTCTCCGGTCGACGAAAATCGATCTCTACCGTTCAGCATGTGGATCTCGACTCTCTCTACGATCTTCATGTAGATTTTTACGAATCGTCGCATGGTTTAGGAGATTTTGGAGGAAGTAGAACGATCGTTTTCGGCCATTGATAAGCTAAGAACGGCGGCCTGAGAAAAATATTAGGGTTTAGCAATATATGGATTTATATAATATACTTTTATATTATTTTAATATCGTTCTACAAATGTTTACAACTTATGCAAACGAACTCCAATTCTCACGAACCCATAGACGTTGATAAGGTTTTTCCACGTTACGGACATAATGGAACAGGTTTCGTAAGCTAATTCGGTCGTATGTGCGAGTTACGGAATTAAACGATCAATTTAAAATTAAATCGGTTAAAACGATTTCTATGCGTTTCGAGCTACCACGGTCAAACGACAACTCCGATTGCTACGAAAATTGAAATCCGATAATAACTAACTATTACGGATCCAATGGAACTAGTTCGTCGAATTCCGAAACTGTGCCCCGGAAGGCTATTTTAACTCGTCTATTAAATCGAGCGATTTCTCAAAATTGACGAAAACACTTAAAATTTCACTTTTAAAATTTTAGTACCTTATTAATAAATCATATAAAATATATAATCACATTATAAATCATTTTGGCTCACTCCGGACCCAAAATCTGATTAATTGCATTTTAATAATATTAAATTCATTTTTAAATTAATATAAAATCCCAAATATTAACTTATCAACTTAAAAATTCATCTAAAATTCCCACCATACTATTTACACTCAAATAACTCAAAATAAATTTTTAAAACCATTCTTATCACTATTTGCATCCAGATTTACCCTTTTATATAAATCCCGAATATTTAATTATATTTTTCCATTATTCAAATTCAACCGGAATTACTATAATTAAAAATTATAGCTTATTTCATTGATTGAACCCGAATTCACCCATTACAAAATCAACTAAGAATCCACATTAACATTTAAAACGAATTAAATGTTCAATTTCAATGGCTTAAAAATCCGAGATGTTACATTCCTCCCCCCATATAAAAATTTCGTCCTCGAAATTTGCTAAGGTAGAAACGATGCTCAAACTCACTTACTCATCCAATTTTCTTAGTTAAAGCTTATATTCACTTTCCAAAATCCTTTGGCCCAATCCCAAATTCATTCGTTTTACTTACTCTAAAGCTTTAAATTCTAACATATTTCAAAATAACTTTCCAAGTTAATAAATTTTTTCTAAAATCCCAAAAATTTTCTAACTCCCAAAATTTTCGAAAATTTTTGGCAGTCTCCTTTGTACGGATGAGCTTTCGCGATATCGCAATACAGATAAATATATATACATCGACCCACACGGTCGGAAACCAAAATATATCACAATATATATACCATTTCCCAATTATATTTGCGTAGGCGTACCTTTTTAGCAAATTTTAATAGCAAGTGGCTAATATAATGCATATACGCGCTCCAACTCTCTCGAATGCCTCCCGCACCTGTACTTACTCAACAAGCTCATCAGTTTCAAAGATATGAACATTTTAACAACATTTCCAATATAAATGTAAGCCAAACATATCCATTTCATAATCAAATCAACAATTTGCATGGTTTCATAAGTAAACCATATTTTATAACATGCATAAAGTTTCCTTTTCTAATGCCAAATCCTACTTTATTTCACACAAAGGATTTACATGCAAGTTTCGCTATTCCAATTTATACTTTACCCAATTTCCGAATTGATTCACCAAGAAAATTTCATTTCAATTTGTTACATTTGCATTTCTATTATAACTCTCTTACATTTATACTCAAATCCATTTATTAAGATTTTAGCCCATTCTACTTTCATCCAAACCAACTTCATTTTATTTTGCTTGAATGATTTACATTCAAGTTTACTATATACCATTCATATTTATTACAACCAATTCATTTCTATTTCAATATGATTAACATATGCCTTACTTGCATTTCTTTACTTTAACTTACATTCCCAATTTGATTTACAATCAAATTTTATTTTAAACTTGAAACATTTGCATTTCTTTTATGATCAATTTTCATTCATATGCAAAGCCACTTAATTAGATTACATTTATCTAATTAATTTAAAACCATCTTTATTTGCTTCCTCAATCAATTCACTTGCATCCATATACAAACACTTTGAATTTAATTCCAATCCATACCAATTTATTTAAAAATCAATTTCAATTGCTTGTTAAACAACTCAATTCCGAATACATGTAATTTTCATGTCATTCGAGCAAACTAACCACCACTTAAGCTTATAACCATTAAAATTAATTCTACTTAGTTTTATATTAATTTTATTCAATTTTGCCTAGTCCACAAGCCAAGTATTTTTATTCCAATGCAATTGTTAAATTAAATTTTCCTTACATTTTTATTTCATTAACCAATTCAGGTTTATATTAATTTCATTCAATTCTGGTTTATATACAACTCATACATCCTTAATTTATCACAATAATTAATTAATACCATTTCACTTGCAATTCAATTTTATTATCTAACAAATTTCATTAAAAACTATTTCATAAGTTTAACCATAGCCATCTCACCATGTTCTTAAATAATTTCAATTCCACAATATCTCAATTTATTTCCATTTTAATTGATTCTTACCCAAATCAAACCATTTATAAATTTTAACGCACTTTGTTTATTTATTTTATCCATTTTTAGATTTATTTTATTAGCAAAGAAACCACTTTAAATTATTTCATTCCTTTGAATTTATTCACAATTCAAATTATCACCATTATAATCTAATTTCATCTTTCATTCACACTTAAATATTTGTCATCACAAATTTAAATCCCATGCCACAATTGGATTTTTATTTACTTTCCAAATTTTGACCAAACTATCAAAATTCTATTCATGCCAATACAAATTCCATTTAATTTAGTTTACACTAAATTTATCTTCAAGCTTCTTTTTATTTAATTTAGCTTACGCTAAATTCATTCTCAAACAATTCCTTTAAAATTTAGTTGAGTGAGGATTTAATTATCCAATATCATTTCAATTAAATTTAACCTTCCCTCAACTCAAATTTTTTCCCATTTAAACTCAAGTTCAACCAAATTTATTTAGTCATCTTGAATTCATAACATTTCCTTTACTATCTTAAATAAGAATTAAATTCCATTCATTTCTATTCTTAACACAATTGAATATTGTTTTTAATTAAATCCAAATCCATCTCAATTCCATTCAATTGAAGTTAAATCCAATTCAATTCAAATTTTAAATTTTAATTCTCCATATACAAGTTCAAAACTTATTTACAAGCTTAAGTTCATTCATCCTTTCATATCTCACTTTCCTTATCTAAATTTACATTCCCTTTAAGATTAAGTTTGAATTCACTATACCATTCAACTATTTCCCATTTGTAATTATAATTCCCTTTTACTTGGGTTTACAATCTGATTTTCCATTCTTAAGTTCATTAGCTCTTTTATTTATAATTTTATATTGCTCATTTAAATCCATTTACTTCTTATAATCACAATTTCAAATTTCATACATACATGTATCTCTGAATCCTTAAACGTACAAATTTCTTTTCAACTTAACACAAATCAATTTAATTCCAATTTCCAATTTATTTAACTTATCCAAGTTAAATTCAAATTTATTTTATTTACCTTCATATGCTCAAATGAAATCCACATTCCAGGATAAAATTTCATTTCCCTTTCTTATTAATATCAACTTCACTTAATAAGTTCAATAGTTGATTCATTTTACTTTACACATTATTTAAACAGAATTTCCCAGAATTCAATTACCCGGTTTTATTACAAAACCATTTTGAAATATATCAAATATATACCCATTTGGTATATCAATCAAATCTCCATATTTCCAAAACAATTTGGTTATACCAAAACAAATTTTCCCATTTTGAAATTTTCCAAAACACTTGTTATACCCAGCAAGTCCCAAACAATATCATAACCAACCATTTTGGTAGCAATCCATCACTTTAGAAACTCAAAAATGAATTCTAATGATGTGGCCAGCATCATCAGGATTATTTTCCAGCGACTGAAGTGAGTTCAATGCTTTCTTACTTTCCCAAATTCTTTTCAAAATAATTTCCATTAAAAAAATACCTCCAAAATAATATTCCATCATTGCCTTCAAACACCTTAGCAACATTTCAAACTTTCCAAGGATTTTAAGTTTCCAAACTTTGTTTTCAATACATTTAAAATCCTTTTCAAAACTTCCGGGATTTAAATTCTGGTTCAATCCAAATTTAGTTATTCTTCCTTTTATATAATTTATATTTGTAGAATTTATTTGGTTATAATCATTTCCAGTTTTAGATTCTTATTTAATTAAGACATTAACAACAATCATCCAAAAAAATAGATAATAATTTCAGAAAAATTATTTCTTTTTTTATCAAAATATAATTTGGGTAAAATTATTTCATTTACCCACTTTAAAACAATACTATGTCGGTTTATCTTGTTTAAGAGTTTAGAAACCCCTATCGATACGGTTGTACTTCCCATGCCGACCAGAATTCATAAACACTCAACCGATAAGTCAACACAGTATAAAAACAATTTTATATTCACTAACAAGTACGCTCTCATATCTATTAATACGCTCAACTCATTATAGAGTACTATTGACTCTGTTTAATGAGTAATTTCCCCACCAAAGCCTAGGTTGTCGCGAACCTAAGCTCTGATACCAAGTGTAACAGCCCGCAAATTCGTACTCCTTGAATCAACACTATTCTACCTCTGTTAACTCAAGTGGCACAGAAATACGAACCATTTGGGTATAAGAAGAAGAGATAGAAGAAGAAGAAGCTAAACAATATCAGAATCTTACAGTCGCAACGGAATAAAATATAATAGTAAATATAGATCTTTACACAAAATGAAGTTTATAACTGTTTTATACATCATATCATCAGAGTGTCTCATATCAACAAGCAGTCAGACAAATCCATACAATCATAGCAGCGGATATATATACAAATATGGATAATACGTCTCGGACTCCAGCTCCTCTCCTGCTCCATAGCATCCTGTCCTGAACATATAATACTCGGACTGACCCGAGCATTATAATGAAATAACACCCGAGTCAGTCTTGAATACCAGATAGTAATAATGCATCCAAATTGATTATTAAAGTTTCAAAAATCCTTTGGAAACAAAAGCATCTCGTAAGACCACGCCACAAATAAACATGTCGGGTTTTTACCTTACGATAGCTAAAGCACTTTTTGTAGAAATCCTCTGATATTATAATAGGGTCTATTTACAAATACTTATAAAATAGCCGAAATTGTTACATTCATTAAATTCCAGCTACTAGCCACAAAAGTGGGTAATACAAACAAAACTCGTAAAAGGCTCGTAGGGAGAATGGATTTCCAACAATGACTAGGCATTGGGGTACCATCCTGTCACAGTACGGGGCCTAGATCACCGTACCGAGGACCACGCCCGATCCCCTGCAACACACGGCCGGACCCATCCCTTACTGGACAGTTACGAATAAGATCACCCCGCGGTTGGGATCAGCAACCGCCTACTAAGCCGAAATAAAAAGGGACATCTGGACAGGGATGACCTTACTCTCCAGTGGGGGCTACCCACGAAGCTTTGCTGCATAGCCCCTGATTTTCAGTCATTCCCATTTGATGAGGCTTGAGGTTAAGCGTTACCTTTTAGAACGTTTCACTTAGAATGCCCATCGCCCACCTGACGATGTTTCGAAAGCATTCATCCATACAAGTCCGCCCCGGGTTCGAACGGAACCGAAGGCACTACTCCTACTATATCCATTTTGTAAATATCCTCAGGATTAGTAGCGACTAGCCCTTGCACTTCACCGCTCCATCTTCGTCTCCGAACACGTTTTTCGCACGAAACGTACGAACCGGATCAAAGTGGTTTTCGAGAAATAAATCTCGATCCCGGTCTCTTCGAACCGATCAACGCATTTGTCCAATATTGATAGTCGGTGATTTAACTATCAATTAATATTCATAAGCAACCATCACACAATAAATAATTTCCCACATTATTTATTTGCCTCAAATATCTTTTAAAGATATATTTTCAAATTTCCAAATCTCATTTGAAACAATTCCTAAAATCTCTTCCTTTACAAGGAAAAAATTTATCTAACATTTATTCCCATTGGAAATAACCAAATTCAAAACAATTTAGATTTAAAATAGTTAAAACACTTTATTCTGAAATATATTTTCAAATATGGAAATTTACTACTAATTATTGCTCGAAAATATAATTCTAATATGTACGGTAAAATCATTTATTAAGATATAAACTTTGATTTTAAATAAGGGTTTTGCTAAACTAAATTTGAAAGTAGTGTTTTTAAAAAAAATAATAATATTAATTTCAAAATAACTTAAGTCAAAACCAGCCTTTAAATAAATCCATTTGTAAAAATAATTACAAATGTATTCTTAAATCATTACTATTGTTAATTTATTAATTTGTTACTTTAAAATAATAATTTTCAAATACTCTTTAGAAAAGTTTAAACTTTAAACTTCCGTTTAATAAAAATCTGTTTAAAACTCGAACTTGGTTTCCCAGGGAAATACACTTTCCATTCCAACATTCTAAAGAATCCGTCTTATAAATCCAGCTAATTTATTACCATTCAAATTCATGTTTTAATAACATAAATTCCCTTTCCAGGTTTTAAAAATAACTTCTTTTGAAGCCCAAACATAATTTACCATTCCTGGAAATTTACTTTCAAAGCTCGGGTTTAAGAATTCTTTTAAATTAACCTTTGAGAATTTAATAAAGGAAAGTAATGCTTGTGAATTACTTAAATAAAAATTCCAACGGTGAAAGCTGCATTTCAAAATATTTTATTTACATTTACAATTTGTTCATTTATGTTTAGCAGCATCGTTGAAAACATAACTTAATTTTTCGGAAATCACTTAATCCCTTCTTATAAAATTTCTCACCGGAAGCCATACTTCCATATTTATATATTGATAAATTTCCCACTTCATTTAAAATTTAAATTTTACCAATTCATTCTTCATCCAAACCAAACCCAAATTTTATTCCTTTAAAATTCGTTATATATCAATTTCTCTTATTTCTTTAAAAACCGAATTTATTCCATTTATAATTAAATTTTGGATTTATAGTTTATCCAACAATAACACAGTACATTTTAATTCCAGATTTATCTGTCACAACACATATAGATAGAATGCATCATCAATCATCAAATAATTATTATATTGCGAGGAATCCAGTTGGATCCCTCCAACCTGTTTTTCCCTGCATCCACAAGGATTAGCACAACAATATATATCAACTCAATTTGATAATAATTACCATATTCAGCTAAACAAGCAAACAAACATTCAATATTAGTTGTTTACTTTACTGATATCCAGATGTGAGTGAGAATAACTCACCTTGAGTTTCGAAGAGCGTTCGAATTTAAATTAAACCGAACGACGTTCGATTTAACCCAAATTTCTACTTGCCCGGAATGGCTCCGGATCTGCACCATCGCGTAGTACTCTTTTCTGCGATTCCAGTGTCGCCAATTTCGTCGAAATCTGACAACGTATGTTCAAGTTACAAATTATTAAAGTTTGAATATTAATTTAAAACATTTTTTTTATTAATTACCTAAACAACGGAATCTCCTGCGCACCATCTTCCTCACGCACGCGAATACACAGGCAACGAAATCCACCACGCAAAAACTAAGGTTTGATGTCGCTCTCCACACGACGAGCTGACGGCAATCAATCCTTGCCAAACGATAGCCCATCTCGCCACCTCCCTTCGGCCCACAAGCACCTCAGCTCGGCATTCCAGATGCACCGGAATTCGTGCGTAAATAGCATATGAAGACGGCCCCCAAAGCCCCTCTTCGTTCGACGAAAATCGATCTCTACCGTTTAGCATGTGGATCTCGACTCTCTCTACGATCTTCATGTAGAAAGTTTTACGAATCGTCGCATGGATTAGGAGATTTTGGAGGAAGTAGAACGATCGTTTTCGGCCATTGATAAGCTAAGAACGGCGGCCTGAGAAAAATATTAGGGTTTAGCAGTATATGGATTTATATAATATACTTTTATATTATTTTAATATCGTTCTACAAATGTTTACAACTTATGCAAACGAACTCCAATTCTCACGAACCCATAAGCGTTACTAAGGTTTTTCCGCGTTCCGGACACAGTGGAATAGGTTTCGTAAGCTAATTCGGTCGTATGTGCGAGTTACGGAATTAAACGATCAATTTAAAATTAAATCGGTTAAAACGATTTCTATGCGTTTCGAGCTGCCACGGTCAAACGACAACTCCGATTGCTACGAAAATTGAAATCCGATAATAACTAACTATTACGGATCCAATGGAACTAGTTCGTCGAATTCCGAGACTGTGCCCCGGAAGGCTATTTTAACTCGTCTATTAAATCGAGCGATTTCTCAAAATTGACGAAAACACTTAAAATTTCACTTTTAAAATTTTAGTACCTTATTAATAAATCATATAAAATATATAATCACATTATAAATCATTTTGGCTCACTCCGGACCCAAAATCTGATTAATTGCATTTTAATAATATTAAATTCATTTTTAAATTAATATAAAATCCCAAATATTAACTTATCAACTTAAAAATTCATCTAAAATTCCCACCATACTATTTACACTCAAATAACTCAATATAAATTTGTAAAACCACTCTTATCACTATTTACATTCAGATTTACCCTTTTATCTAAATCCCAAATATTTAATTATATTTTTCCATTATTCAAATTCAACCGGAATTACTATAATTAAAAATTATAGCTTATTTCATTGATTGAACCCGAATTCACCCATTACAAAATCAATTAAGAATCCACATTAACATTTAAAACGAATTAAATGTTCAAATTCAATGGCTTAAAAATCCAGGATGTTACATATATTCTGCTTCACATGTTGATAATGAAACACATTTTTGTTTCTTACTAAACCAAGATACAAGAGACCGTCCAATGAAGTGGCAAGTCACACTGGTACCTTTTCTATCTGCCTGGCTTCCTCCAAAATCAGCTTCACTATAGGACACTAATTCAAAAGGACATTCCTATGGATAGAACAATCCAAAGTCCTTGGTTTTATTAAGATATCGTAGTATGCGTTTCACTGCTTGTAAATGTGATTCTTTGGGATCTGCTTGAAATCGTGCACACAAACAGACACTCATCATTATGTCAGGTCTACTAGCTGTTAAATATAGTAACGATCCAATCATACTTCGAGATAATTTTTGGTCAATACTTTTGCCACTTTCATCTTTATCAAGATGTATGGCTGTACTCATAGGAGTTGGTTTGGTAGAAGTATTTTCCATACCAAAGCGATTAATTAGATTGTTACAATACTTTTCTTTACTAATAAAAATAACATTTTCTAGTTGTTTTATTTGTAAGCCAAGAAAATAATTTAACTCACCCATATGTGACATTTCAAATTCTTTAGTCATTATTTTAGAAAAATCTTGGCAAAGTCTTTCATTTATAGATCCAAAAATAATATCATCAACATATATTTAAATGATTAAAATATCCTAGTTATTTCTTTTAATAAAAAGAGTTTGATCAACCTTTCCAATTTCAAAACCAGAGTCTATTAAATATCTTTTAAGACGATCGTACCAAGGACGGGGTGCTTGTTTCAAACCGTATAAAGCCTTTTTAAGCTTTTAGACATGGTTAGGAAATTGTTCGTGTATGAATAGCGGAGGTTGTTCAACATAAACATTTTCTTTTATAAAACCATTTAAAAAAGCACTTTTGACATCCACTTGATATAATTTAAAGTTATGAAAACATGCAAATGCTAGTAAGATTTGTATTGCTTCTAGTCTAGCGACTGGAGCAAATGTTTCTTCATAGTCAATTCCTTCTTCTTGATTATATCCTTGAGCAACTAATCTAGCTTTATTTCTAGTAATATTTCCTTGCTCATCTGCTTTATTTTTGAAAACCCATTTTGTACCAATAACTGATTGATCACTAGGCCATGGAACTAAACCCCAAACATTATTTCTTTCGAATTGGTTTCGCTCTTCTTGCATAGCGATTAACCAATTTTCACCGATAGATGCTTCTTTAATAATTTTAGGTTCAATATTAGAAAGAAAAGCTTCATGACCCATTTGATTTAATTGACTTCTTGTTCTAACAGATGAATTGAGCTCTCCAATAACATTAACAGAAGGATGATCTCTTAATATTCTAGGTGGAGATCTTGATTCATTGTTATTGTGAACAATGTTTTCATTATTTTCATGGATTGAAGTTTCTGTGTTTGTGATATTATCAGGGAATTCTTCATCATCTCTTATACTTAGAATTTGTTTAAAATTTTCATCGAAAGATACACGAAGTGTTTCTTCGATGATATTTGTTCTTTTATTATAAATTCGATAAGCTTTGCTTCGATCCGAGTATCCTAAAAAGATTCCTTCATCAGATTTTGGATCAAATTTGCCAAGCTGATCTTTTGTGTTTAAAACAAAACATTTTGAACCGAAAACTCTAAAATAAGAAATATTTGGTTTTTGTCCATTAAGAAGTTCATAAGGAGTATTCTTAGTTAGTGGTCTAATAGAAATATGATTCAAAACATAACAAGCTGTTGCAACTGCTTCAGTCCAGAAATGTTTTGGTAATGTACTTCCATTTAACATAGTCCTTGCACATTCTTGTAAGGTTCTATTTTATGTTCTACAACTCCATTTTGTTGTGGAGTTCTAGGAAACGAAAAATTATGGAATATTCCCTTTTTCTTACAAAAATGCTCAAAGGCTTCGTTTTCAAATTCACCTCTATGATCACTTCTTATGTTTTTGATTTTCAAACCTTTAAAATTTTGAATTCTTCTAACAAACGTTTTGAAATTATCAAAGGTATCACTTTTATTTTTCATAAAAATAGTCCAAGTATATCTAGAAAAATCATTAACAATTACAAATACATATCTACTATGATTAATGGATTGTACTTGTGTTGGTCCAAATAAATTCATATGTAGTAATTCAAGTGGTTGTAAAGTTGAAATGACCATTTTAGATTTAAAAGATGACTTAGTTAACTTTCCTAACTAACATGCATCACAAATACGATCAATTTTAAAATTCATTTTTGGTAGACCTTTCACTAAATCATTTTTAGAGAGCTTGTTTATAGTTTTGAAGTTAATATGACAGAATCATTTGTGCCATAACCAAGGATCATTTTCTTTGGCTATTAAACACATATTTGAATTATGATTTATTTTCATATTCATAACATAGATATTTCTGTCTCTATTTCCTTCAAATTTTGATTTTGATCAAAAATATTACATTTGTTTTCAGAAAAGGTGATTTTGAATCCTTTGTCACACAATTGGCTGATACTAAGTAAATTGTGTTTTAAATTTTTGACAAGTAAAACATTTGAAATAAGAGGTAAATTTGAAATACCGTTGTTGCTCACATCGCCTTTGCCGATGATATAGCCTATGGAGTTGTCTCCAAATGTGACGGAGCCTCCAACTGAGTAAGTAATATTTGATAGCATATCTTTGTCTCCTGTCATATGTTTTGAGCAACCACTGTCGAGTATCCATTTTCCACTTTTCTTTAGTGGGACCTAAAAAAAATATGAGATAATATTGGTACCCACTTTTTCAATAGGGTCCTAAGAGTTAAATCTTAGAAAACCAAACCCAAGAGGGCTTAGTATCCCATTTGAAAATGTAATCTTTATTTTTATGAACAGTTTCAAAAAAGGTGTTCATATATTTCTTCCTAATCAAACTGTTTTTCGTTTTAGGAACCCAGATTTTTTGTACTTTTTGGGTTACAGTTCCTTTTTCTCTGTTCAATACCAGGATTAATATTTCTCCTAATTTTCTTTCTAGGTGAATTTGTTGTTTTCTTAACATATCCTAATCCTTTTCTAATTGAAATAGATTGAGAGCTATCAATAATTTTAGATAAAGTTTCTCTTCCTTCATTAAAATTTGAAACATTTTTGGTGATGCTTTCTAAATTAGCTTTGAGACTTCTATTATCCAACTCTATCAATTTTACCTTATTTTTGAGTTCATGATTTTCAGAAACAAGCGCATCATTCTTCTCCTTTTGAGTTTCAATTTCATGACTCAAGAGAGTTAGTTGAGAATTGATATTAGAGAATGATTCTTGTAATTTTTCAAGTTCTTCCTCTAGTATTTTCTTCTCATCTTTAAGTATATCTCTTTCGAATTCTGCTTTGTTTTGATATTCACGAGTCTCCTTATATTTTCTTTTGAGATTTTTCAGAGTATCAACTAGCTCTGAATTTATCTCAATCATATCGTCGAAAGTAAAATCGCTAACCTCGTTTTCAATAGCCATGAAACAGACATTAGCTTGCTCATTTTCACTTTCACTACTGATATCCGATTAAGAAGTATCTGAATCATCCCATGTTATGGAGAATGCTTTCGTTTTCTTATCTTTTCTGCCATTGTTGATTTATTTTTTCTTTAGTTCTAGACATTCTTTCTGGATATGACCTATCTTATGGCAATTAAGGCATTCCAAAATTGAAGATGATGGTTTATTTGGAAAATTTCTTTTCCCGTTATTTCTGTTATTTTTCCTGAACTTCAACAACTTTTTGAAATTTTTGGCAATAAATGCTAGATCTTCTTCATCCGAATCTTCATCTTTGTTTTCTTTAACATGGAAAGCTATGTTCTTTCTGTCTTGTGTTTGTACTCGTTTTGCCTGCAAATTCACTTCATAGGACACTAGATTTCCTATTAACTCTTCAGGTTTTATGGTAGAGTGGTCATTAGCTTCTTCAATAGCCAAGACTTTTCTTTCCCATTCATCCGTTAAAGAGTTTAGGATTTTTGATACAATATCAAATTCAGTGTACCTTTCTCCTAATCCTAATAGTGAATGATAGATATCTTGAAATATAGAGTACATATTATTTATGGATTCATCTTGTTTCATTTTAAAGTTTTGAAACTGATTTTTGAGCATGGAGATTTCGCTTTTTTTGACCTTGTTAGTTCCTTCATGAGTGATTTTCAGCGTTATCCATATTTCATAAGCAGTTTGACACATGCTAACATGATTAAATTCGTTTCTATCTAGTGCACAGAATAGCATGTTCATAATTTTAGCATTGGCAGTATCATCTAATTTGTGTGTGCTTGACCAAGTGGAGTATTCTCCAGTAGGAAGAATGTATTCATTTTGTGTAATATTTCATGATTCAAAGCTATTTGATTGCATATAGATTCTCATACAAGCTGCCCAATAATTATAGATCAGACCATTGAAAAATGGAGGTCGTGCAGTGGATTGACCTTCAATAAAACCAGTGTTAGTGGTAGAGTTGGTGTTGTTTTCAATATTAGCAAGATATTAGATAACTGGGTAACGGTTATAAGATGCCTTGCTATAATACCAAATGAAAGTGTGTAGGATCGTGCAATATGGATATAATAATGCAGAGTATAGTAATGTAGTAAATAGTGCTAAATATAAAAGCAGTAATATAATAAAAATAACACCAGAGATTTTATACTGGTTCGGAGCACCGTCCTATGTCCAGTCCCAGGCTCCTTCTGGAATTTCACTAAAACAACAATCCTCACTTAACCCGGAGGAACGGGTATACACAGTCTAAGCAGCAGAACAGACACCTGAGCAGCAGAACAGGATTTTCATCTCAGCAGCAGAAGAGGACTTCACTAATACAAAAGTATATCTGACATTCTGTGTTCTTGATAACACTAATTTTTCTCTAATAGTACAAACCTCCTATAATCAAATCCTCAAGTATATGAAGTGTATGTGAAGATATGAAGAGAAGGTAATGCTAAGAATCGAAGATTATGAAAGTTATTTGTAGATTCAAAGCAGTAAAAACGTATGCTCGCTGTTTGAATGCAAATATTAAAGCACAAGAAGAGTATTAGAGAGTTAGAATGAAAATGGATGAATATGAAATGTTTGGGAGTATCTATATATAATAGTTGAAGAGTTACTGCCATTGGTGAAGGGTTCTGACGAAGTGGAGCACCTATTTCCGTTCAGAGAAGGGGTGCATCCTTTCGGAGAAGAAGATGTCTTTTCAAAAATATGGCAGTTGGTCTCGGGTCAGTCGACTGGCCGTTCATGATCAGTCGACTGACTATGCAAAAGTTTTTAAAAAACTAAACAGTGCATATGTATATGTACACAGTCATTCGACGGAATGGTTATGGCCAGTCGACTGGCTGTGACATTTTTACATAGTATGCTTCTGTTTTGATTTTTATGTGAAATATGAAATGCGAACTACTTGAGGATAGATTTTAACAAATTTCTAAGACTCAATCATACATACTAGACAGTGAAAGCATAGATTAAAAGTCTTGATGTAGCCATAGTCCATTGATTATTTCTTTTTGTCATGAATTCTCTTTTTCTTCTAACTTGCTTTGTCATGAATTAAAACTAGCGATTCAACAATCTATTTTAAAATTTTCAAGTTGTATTCTAAGTTTAAGCTGGACGGAGTTCAAACTGTTTATAATTAAATACCAACTGAGATAAGGATTAAAGGATAATTCAAATGGGAAATGGAAGCAATTGTAAATAAGTGAATAGAATCAAATGAGGGTGAATAAAAAAAAGAATTGATTTAGCTAATAATTAATGAAGATAAATACGTAGGATGTACGTATGTTATTCTATTTGCATAGTGATTTGATCCAGATTCGAGCACAGAATTTCGAGATAGCATATCGATCCGAATTGGGATTTTTCACTTGATTTTCGATGGAAAATATGGATAGGGATTTTTGTTTGGTTCTGGAAATTCTCTATCATAGTTATGGCTATGCAAGGAGAATGATGATTTCTGATTGAGAAACCAAATCTGAGTCCGCACTAGGAAGTTGGGTGGGTGATACTAGTTCAGAAGAGAAATTGTGTGATTGAGTGAGCGATCGGATTGATATTGCGTACGGATGATATGTGTATATCGTACGGGTTTGAATGAAATTGATATTGAGAATTTAGGGATAAGAACTGTAAGATGAATTTTGAAACGGAAAGGTATATTTTGTAAATGAATGATGAAATAAATGGGAGTTGGATATTTCTACGATTAGATCTCATTTATTAGAGTAAGTAAGATGGTAAATAACTTCATAAAGTAATTAAACTTGAATATTTGATTTGGCAAAAAAACAAAGTTATATATGTGTGTTATATTGATAAATTCCCCTTGTTAAATCTATTGCCAGAAGAAAAGGGTTTTTGAAAGTTTCTGAAGTATAAAAAGGGAATTTATACAAGTATGAAGTGATTCAAAAGATTTTTCAAGGTTATACATATTTATATATATATATATATAAAGGATCTTATGAGAATGATTTTGGGAAAAAGGTTATGGAACCTATGGATTTTGGTAAGGCTTTTTATTTTTGGGGAAAAAATCAATTTTGGCAATTTATAAAGTCTAGTTTGAGAATGGTCGATTTTGGGATAATTGACTTAGAAAAAAGGAGATTTATATGAGATTCATATAGGGGTATGATTTGGAAGATATTATATGTGCATAGTATAAAGTGTTTCGAAAATAGCTCTGGAGAAAAAGGCGCTCCCTTGAAATGAACTTCTTAGGAGTACCATAGATTGGTACTGCCTTGAGCCCCAAGGGAATTCTCTAAAGTGGATCCTGTGAGGAAGTCCGGACAAACTGAAGTTTCTGAGGATTATTGGGTAGCCAAATTCGAGGGCACTGATGCCTACAGAGGCAATTGGGTTATGCTGTGATGACAGTATAACTCGATGTCGCTGCGATCTATGGTGGACCTTAGTAGAAATCGTGTGGAGGTGAGTGTCAACGGTCTATGTTTGATTTTGACGGGAAGGCAACGTAACATCGGTAGACTGTGATCTATGGTCCAGGGGAGAAGTTCATTTTATTTGGCAGCGAAATTTGAAGGCGCTGATGCCTACAGTTACATGGGTGTTTGTCGTGATGGCAACATTACCCTGAGTGTAGCTGCGATCTGTAGCGGGTTCCATGGTGTAATCCAGGGGCGCGAAGGCCTACAGTTAACTAACGTTTTGCCGGGATGGCGACGCAATCATTAGGTTAACTGCGACCATGGAGGGGGTGATGATTTCCAGAGCATTCTCACCAAAGATGTTTCCTCTATTTTCAAAAATGTTTTTATATGTTCACCAAAATATTTTCCAAGTATTTTCACTGGGTGTTAAAAACATGTTTACCAAGTACTTATAGATTTTAAGTCCTACGCATGATCAACGTATGACCGAATTTCTGTGAGAACAAGGATGGACTTGTTGAGACATCGGGTTATAAAAAGTAATTTTATAAAAAGTATTTTATAATATTATATAGATTTTAAAGTGTTTTAAAAATGATAAAAGAGTGATTTATTTGATGATAAGCATTTTAATAATTCTGGCTTCGTTCCTTTTCAGGGACGAAAAGATTCAAAGTGGGAAGGAATGTGATAACCCGGATTTTTAAACAGCTGTTAATTGGTAATTAACTAATTTTCTCTACAGAGATACTGATTTTTTTGATCGAACAAATAAAACTTTGATAATTAAAATATATCTGAATATGTATATAGATAAATTTGAACTATAATAAATACTAAAATATATGTCTAGATAAATATGTATTTGATAATTACCTAATATAATTACTTAAAATTTTTAAATTGAATTTGTGTTTGTTTAAATAGATATATATATTTTAGTTGATTTTAAATTGGATTTTAAAATTGAATTTGAATTTGAATTTGGATTTGAATTTGAAATTTAAAGGACATATATCTTTAATACATTTTTGATTTAAAAATATATTATATATGATTTTATTTAGAACATAATTAGTTTTTCTTTTTTTTTCTTTAAAGAATTTTGTTTAGATATTTAGAAAAGTATTTATTAATTACTAAATTATTACAAAAGCTTTTTATTAACATTTAAAAATAATTCAAAATACACAACGACAAGTGTTAATTGATTAGATTATGTTAGTAACATGTGTAATAAGATTAAATTATGTAATTGACAAATGTTAAGTAATTTTACAAGTGGCAACACTTTATTTTATTTTATTTTATATTTTTAATAAATCCTAATTAACTCTATATATACTCCTATCTCCTCCTTTCCATTTCTTTTCCTATCTTCCTTTCATAAAGCAAAAGAAGAAGAAAAAAGCTCAAACCCTGTAAACATTTCTCAAACCAGAAGAAATCAAAATAAAAGCCTGTAACAAACTTTCAAATCAGAAATCAAAACAACAATTCCAATTCAGTTTTTAAAGACGAGATCATCTTAGTTTCAAAATCTTGATCAACTCAACATCAAAAGTTTCCAGTTAAACAAGCTTTCAAGCATTTTTTTTCCAGCATTCAAGTACCTTTCCAGATCATAACATTCAGTTTCAAAATCAAGAGGCATTTCAGTTTTCAAAAGTTCAAATTGCTTAAAGCTCTTTGTACATCAAACATGTGAGTAAACTTAGACTTAAAAATAGTTAAATCGGATTCATGGGAAAAATGTTTGAAGTGAAATTGTGATGTATGTTTGAAAATATGTATGCATGTTTTTTAAATTTGAATATATGTATATATGAATGTAGAAACCTGTGCGCATGTATGGATTATGTCTGCATCATCTCTATTTAAGTTACAGAGTTTAAATTTAGAACAAAATTCATAATCTCCTCATCTAATCTCTTACAAGTTTTGGTATTCAAACAAACTATGTTTGTTTAAACATAAGATAAGGTTTAAAATTATTTTAAGTAAAATAAGTATGTATATTTCTGGAAATTTGAATTCTACAGAGAAAAACTTAGAGATTGTAAAAACTTGGATTCAACAATTAAATGTTTCGAGTATATAATCTGATTCATCATCAAAATATAGGATTTTTAATAGTAAAATCATGAATTTTAATTGTGTAATTTAAGAGAAATTGTGAATTGGACGGTTTTGGTGTTTTGAGCTTTCTTTGGTGATCATTGAATCTTTGATAGTCGAGGTCTTGGCTGAAGCGAGCCTGGTGTTCGATGAGCTTGGGAAAAATGGTTAGAGGGATGTCCATTGCCTATGGTGGTCGGACGAGGTGAAACTAGGGTCTAGGTGAGTTTTTGGTCGAGGTTGATAATCGTGCTGTCGCGCCTACATCAGAGCATCGAGTTGGTCGGGACGAGGGGGAAATGAAGCTCAAGATCACGGCAAAGCTTTGGGCGGAGGATTACGATTTCTAGTGGCTGGAATTGGAGCGTCGAGACGGTTATAGGTCGAAGTGTTTTGTTCCGATGGTATTTGATCTTGTCGATTTTCGATTTCGTGTTTATTCTGGGAAATTGGTGATCAGGATCGGTAGGGTTGGTCAGCGTCGTCTTGCCAAAGGTGGTCGTGTAGGCCGGAGCGCCGCCATGGCTTGGTGCACGTGCACGGTGTCCCTGCGTGTCAGTTTTTGTATGAGATATTTTCCTCGGGTTGAAGATCGAGAAAAGGAAGGTGGGGCTCGGAGTTTATTTCGAGTACGCAAGTGTTTTGGGTATAATCGTTTTTAAAATTTAAACTAAGTTTAAAAAAAAGAGGAAGCTCGGGGAAAAATTTGAGGTAAGTCAAGTTTTGGTGGGGTAATACTCGGGATTGATCTCGTGCAGGATTCGGGTTAGACCCGAAGCAGGCTTAAAACAGTTTTAAAAAGTTTTTAAAACAAGGTTCTGAAAATTTAATAATTTAGTTTAAAAAATTTATTGTTTAAATTTCTTATATGTGTAATAAATGTTTTCTTTAACATTTGATTAAGAAGTTTTGTAATTTGTTTAACTTAAATTTTGTTAAGTTAAATTGTAAGTTATTTTAAATCTTAAATTAGAAATGAAATTTTAAAGTAATTTTAAAGTATATTGTTTTAAATTCATATATTAATGATATTTAAGTCATTATAAAGATAATGTTTTAGCTTAAGGTTAACTAAGGTTTTAGTGAGTTGAGATTAATTAAGTTAATAAAGTAATTTAGGTTTAATTAATTAATTTAATTTATTAATGATTAAGGATTAATAGATTTATAATCAAGGGTTATAAATTTATTAATTGGAGGTTAATTAATTTGTAATTAAGGGTCTAGTTTATTAATTAGAGATTAATTAATTGATAATTAAGAATTAATTAGTTAAGTAATTAATAATTAGAGATTAATTAATTAGGTAATTAAGTTAATTAATTAGAGATTAATTAATTCTTAATTAAGGATAAACTGATTTAGTAATTAGATATTAATTACTTAAAATTAAAGAATAAACTTATCAAGGGTTAATTAATTTAATTAGTAACTGAAGGTTAAATTAATTAATAATTAAAAGTTAATTAACTGAGGATAATTAACCAATGGGATAAGTACTTGATGAAAGTAATTAAAGGTAAATTACTTAAGGGAAGTAATTAAGGATTAATTACTTAGTGTAGTTAGTTAAAGGATTGATTAATTGAGTAAATTAATTAAGGGTTAGTTAATTAATGAGTATGACTAATTAAAGGATAATTAATCATTGTAAGTGATTATAGGATAATTAATTTGAGTAATTAATTAAGGATAAATGTAATTAATGTGAATGAGTGAAGTAGTTTGTGTTATTAATTAAAGGCTAATTACTTAATGTAATTAAAGAGGATAATTAAGGGATGATTAATTAATGGTTTATAATTAATTAATGTTAAGTAAGCACTATTAAAAATGATTGAGGTAATTAATTTAATTTATTTTTAATTAATTAAAAATGGTATGACAAATTAGTCTTGCTTATGAATGATTGAATAATATTGTATGACTTTAGATCAGTTGATATCTCTGATATGTGATCTGTGATACTATGTGATATGATATATTTGGTTTAATCCGTGATAATGTGGTTATCTATCAATGATGAATTACTGTGTAAAGGTGATACCCTGTATTAAAGTTTGAATTGTATTTCACTTGAATAACTTGGGTTAAAGATGACTTGGGATTCGAAGAGACTGGGGTCGGGTATTAGTAAATACCCGAAGCTACTTCAATTTGAAATCTACTATAATTCTTTTTAGACTTGATATGTATAATTAATAGTCTGGAATGAAATAATTAAGTGAACAGGACCTTTGAAACTAAGTAAATGTACTTAGAGATTGATTTGTGAAATAAGTGTTGACTATAACAAGTGAAGAACTCGTAGTGAAGTACGAGTTACCCCGAAAATTAAGTATGTTATAACTTAGTGTTTTCAAGTTATATGGGTTTACTCACGCTGGTTTCCAGCCTGACCTGGGTGTTACTTTGATGTAATGCTTGGGTCGGACCGAATAGTATAGCTTTTTAGGTTAGGACGTTTTAGAGCTCAGGAGGCGAGCTGGATGGCATGACGTATGGAGTATTCCGCTGTGTATATTATTGTTTGTATTTCTGGGACAAGTTAATTTAAACTGTCCGGTTTTGTGTAATGGCTGTAACTCTGATGTATTGAATGTAATTTCACCGATACAGTTTTCTTTGTATAACTGCTATTATTTGATATTATATTTTTCCGCTGTGAATGTGAGAATCTATGATTTGTTTTCTATTCTTCTTCTACCTTCTTTCTTCTTTACTCTAACAATCTGAAATTTTCAGAGTCGAAAATTTCGGGCTGTTACACACTTACTACACTCTTTTTAAATAAAGCTAGGTTGATATGAATAATTAATGCTAAGAAATTAAGCTGCTATTAGGTGATGAGTAAGTAGTAGTTAAGCGACATTGAGTGCAGTGAGACTTTTATCGCTTTGCTTACCGCTTTTATATATGTATGTATGTATAATATATATGTATGTATGCGTACAAATGTGTGTGTGTATAAATATGTGTGTGTGTGTATATACACATAAGTATATGCATATACATATACATATACATATACATATGCATATGCATATACCAGTGCATATAAGTGGTTGATGACACCCCAATTTGGGAGTATCCAAATTGCATGTAAATTTCAGTCATAAGTTTTTGTTTAATTAATGGAAAAAGTGGAGTAAGAGTCTATGAGAAAAAAGAAAAATAGAAACATGGGGTCGGTATCTAAGAGTTATAGGACTGATGCACTATTTGGGGTGTAGTTGAACAATTTTCACACACACGTAGATATATATACATATGTGTGTATATATATGTATGTCTGTATGTATTTATATATATGTATATATCAATATATGTATATAGAGGTTTGTTGTTTAATATAGTGGAATATGTATATAAATTGACGTATTCAATTTTTAACTGAAAACCCATGTTTATTGTATTGTAATAAGCATGTAGAACAGTAAGGGATGAAAATATGGAAACTAGAAATGCATGCTTCGGTTTAAATCTAGTAAAGACAGGTTTTATATTGCATTTCATATATAACAACACGCCACTGATTGGAATAACATCACACTTATACGTTTAGTTCTATGATACTTAATTTTAAATTTGATTAGAAACAAACTGAACATATATGCCAGTAATTGACGTTAAACCATTGCACTATTTTCAACATCTTCCTTCATTGCCATATGAGATGCAAACAATTTTGTGGTGAAGATCGAATCAGACACGGTGTTAGATATGCAATGGTTCAGGTTACCAAAATCAAAAATCATCACAGTAGGGGAATTCTAGAAAATTATCAATTGCATGACAAACTAATGCTTCTTGCTATGCTGACGTCAGTTAGTAGTAGTCCTCATTTAGTTATCATTTTACATAAGATTATTGAAAATACTGCATCAATTGAAGCCAATAGTATAACTGACCGCATTGAACTTTGATTCCTTCATTTGTTCAGCTAATGAATATTCAATATAAAACCTATCAAAAAGTGGGACACTATTCAAGCAATTTCCTACAGTAGCAAAAAACTACTTTAATTTCGTATAAACAACTTGAATCGAGAATGAATCATAAAAAGTTAACATATCTATCAAATTCGAAAGCCGCATTTCACGTTCAAAGGAATAAATTACACAAATACCTATTATATCGTCATTATATACCCTCCTATCCTAACTTGCCAAAGTTTATAATATAAAACTTATTATATTAGTAAGCCCCCATAGCAATATTCTGAGCATGTTTCAGGTTGACCCAGAGGAAGAAATGAGGATATTAGCCAAAGAGAAGCAAGCGTCAAAAGAGTATTTCTCGACCACTTTAAAACGACACACTCTTGTTTTGAAGAAAAGGGATTTGATGCGAAAGAAAAAGGCAGAAGATGAGAAAACTAAAGTCATTGCATAACTTTTAGCTGTAGAAGGCCTAAAGCTTGATACCGAAAATAAAGGTGAATCAGTTTGAAATTGTCTGTCTATGTAATCTCCACTTTCTTAATATAAACATAGCTTTGATTCTACATAGATGTAAATGGTTCGTTACTTATTTTGTGTTCTCTTGCATAAACAACAAATGGAAAATTCATATGTAAAGTTTGTATTCTTATGTATGATTACAGATATTAGTATTATTGTGTATGCAGTCGATTGGCATAGGATTTGGTGGGGGTATCTATTTAATGCGTATGAATAAATGTATAATTAGTCCCACATCGTCTAAATATATTAATTGTTGTTGCATATAAGCTAAGGGGTGGAGAAGGTAGTTGTTCCAATTGCGTCTAATTGAGTTGAGATGTTGCCTAACATGCAAATTGAGAAATAGTTGAGACAATTTTAACCTACTACTTCAACAACAATCCAACGGTTGCCACCTACATCGCTCTTTAGATATATAAAGGGTATTTTGGGTATTTCAAAAAGACACAGTTGAATTCTATTCATTGAATTCTCATTATTAATAGTAAAGATATATACAATTTTTGATTACAATACAATTTCTATTACATCATAATTTTTAATTTACATTTGCACCTCACTACTTATCACTCATCCACTCATATTTATCTTCAACTCTACCATATTGAATCCAACATCTGAATTATCTGCAAAGAAAACACTGAAGTAGTAAAATTTAAAAAGAATTATTTGTGCATTGTAAAACAAAATGTGTTTTTGAAAATGCTATTTGCCTCGGTTATTTGGGTTGTCCGTCATCATATTCATTATGAATTCATCATACATAAACAACTTGCGACATGCACAGTGTATCACAACAGTGTATCACTGTACATGCCACAAGGCTGTACATAACAATGTACACTTGATAAAATTACAGGGATAGGTGAGCACAAGCTCAAACCCAACCAAAAGCTAGGTTCAACTCAAATGCAATAAAATAAAGTCATAACATGATCACAAGGTCAAAATCGAGCTATAAGTTGGATTCAACTCATATGCAATTTCAAAAATCAAGATGAAGTTCAAGTGAAAACAAAGTGAAAAGTGACATGCACAGGTAAAGCTTTGAAACAATTGTAATGGCAACATCAATGTAACATGTTTAATGAACTAGTTAAAGGAACCTATACCAGAATACGAAGAAACCAAGGCCAAGACCAGATTCAAATATACATAATGATCACCAGGGATGCAACTCAACTCAAACCAGACTACAATTATAAAGAGCAACAAGCTCCACATAAAACCAAATACAAGGTACAATCAGTATCAAGACAAAAGTGGTGACGCACATAACAACATGTAGTACACAAGCGAACAATGAACTGTACTCGAAGCAATCTGACTACAATGCACCAGATGAAGCAAAGTCATGAATACACTTCAAATTTCAAAAGAACCATAAGAAAAATTCAGACCAGTCTCCAAAATGAATAGTCACAATGCAGACTCATGAAGTCTCAACCAAATGGTCGAGTACAAGTTCAAACAGTAAAATGCTTTTAGACTTCATATATACATATATTTGCACATGTATACATGCAGTCAGACATACCAGATAGTTGTCTAAAGCAAAAAAGTACAGTACACATGTGAACGACAACATGTATATATATACAAACACACACACACACACTCATGTAATGAACTAGCTCGAAGACATCATATGAAAACAGAGGCATGACTGCAGCAATTCAAAATGCAAGGTAACGTACATATATATATGCAGCAATACGTATGCAGTGACAGGATGCAGTGAAGCAGGTAAAACACAGTGACATGATGCGGTGAATGAAAAAGCAGCTTGATTGAGCAAGTGCAGACTCAAATGTCAACTAGACCAGAGGCATTTTTACTGAAGTGCAGACCAACAGTGAAACAAGTGGACAGTGCAATCAACCAAAGTGCAGTCATCAAATTCGAATATCATAATAGAAGCCAGCAAAAATTGGAACCAAATCAAGTAGAGTTCGAACAAGTCAGAGTAAAAGCTAGGAGATATTGAATAAGTCGAAGTAAAATTCTCATCTCAAAATATCATCACAAAATCAAAGTGCCGAAGTCATAGAGGTAACAAATTCAAATTATCACAAATCAAGCCGAAGTTAAACCAAAATTTCATGAAACCAAATCTTGAGAAATTACAAACCGTGATAATCAAGCAACAATAATGTACGAATTGAACAAGTCAAGATTAATCACCAACATTCATGTTAAATCGAACGGTCAAGCAAATTAATAAAGAAGAATTCAAATCAGAAGTATCCGAACGAAAATTAAGGGGTTCGAACCCTATTCAAACCCAATTATCATCGGCATGTGAAAGGTATTCGGGTTCAAGCAACAATCGAGAGGAATAAATCATTTAACTTGAATCAAAATCGAGAACAATCAATAATCAATAAAAGGAAAAACCGCATACTATTTTAACAATCGAACTCGACTTAATTGAAGCTGCCATGAACATATAATCGATCGAAGAAAGGAATCAAAGCTTCACTTTCTTTTAAGCGGCGACTTCAACTAATTCACAAAACCCAAATTTATCGAATAGGAACGAAGATTGATTGAAGAAGAAAAGAGGCAGACATTATTCAAAGAAGAATATGATTGATAGTATAAAAGAAAAAAAGAGATATTCTTTTACTTATTGGTCTGGCATCTTTGTTTTCTCTTGGGCCTATATTTTTTTAAATAAGGTTTTTTGTTTTTAATTTTTTAATTTTGTATTTTATTTTTAAATGTTTGTAATTTTCTAGTCGTGTGACTAGGGGACGAACTACGGTGGTGCAGTTCGAGAATTCGCAACTCGGTGGCTGAGTTGTGGCAGGGTTTTGAGCGTAGAGTTCGGTTAGTCGATAGCGGGTGTCGCAAGTTTATGTGTGTAAGCGTCTGACTACTTAATTTCTAGTAGATACGTTGGGAGCATCACATAGGCAGGGTTTTGCCAAAGTTGGGTAAATCTGTGTTGTTCTATTTCTGCCTTTTATATTCTGCTATTATCTATGCTGCTATTATTCAACTATTACCAATGCTGCAATTATTTTATAATTTTCGCATTAAATTTTATAATTGATAGTATCACCCTATTCACCCTTCTCTAGGTGAAATCGATCCTACAAGTGGTATCAGAGCTAGGAACAAAAGTCAGTTTTTGTTTTAAAAAATATAATTTTTCAAAAACCAATTTTTTTTTTAAATTTGAATTTTTAAAACGAGTTCTATTAATAATGCTTTTGCTGAGGGTCAGTCCATAGTTAGACCACCAATGTTCAATGGTGAATATGCTTACTGGAAAAATAGAATGAAATTTTTTCCGAAAACCATTGATGCTTGGAATATTGTTGAGCAGGTTATAGAGCACCAACTATAGTTTTAGATAATAAATAAATAGATAAACCGATGGATCAATGGACAGATCTTGAAAATAAACTAGGGAATGCTAATATTAAAGCTATGAATTCTATTATTTGGTCTTTGGATCAAATTTAATTTAATCGTGTCTCACATTGTTTAACTACGTAGGAAATATGGCACACACTTGAAGTGACTCTCAAAGGAACATCTTAAGTCAAGGAATCTTGCCTTGCCATGCTTAGTAGCAAATACAAGAATTTCACTATGGCCGAGGATGAAAATATCAAAGACATGTACCTATGACTTTCCAATATCGTGTACAAATTAAAAGCTCTTGAAAATCATACATAGAATTGGAAATAGTCCAAAAAATCCTCAAAGTCCTTCCATGGAATTTTGAAGCAAAAGTTACTGCCACCGAAGAATCAAAAGATTTGAAACAAGCTAAAGTTGAAGAGCTTATTGGAAATCTCCCCACTTATGAGCAAGAAATGAAATTAAAGGAAGAACACAAAGGAGGTGATACTCGAAAGAAATCAATAGCTCCTAAAGGAACAACAGAAAGTGATGGAGCAGCTGAGCTGGCACTATTAATAAAGAAATTCAAAAAGTGTAATCACAAATACGGAAATCCAGCTCTAAATCAACAATTGAAAAGCAGAATAGTCAAAGCACTAGACAACTAGGAAGAACACGAGATCATCTGACACAAGTGCAATAAATCTGCCATATGAAGCCCAAATTGTCCTTAGAATCGATTCAGCTAAGGAAGAAACTGAAAAAGGAGAAGTTTTGCAGCCACTTGGGATGAAACGGATGAAGAAAATAAAAGCACTGGCAATGAGAGTGAAAAAGAAGACCCGTGCCTTCGTGGTGATAAAAGTGATATTGATGATGACGAGCCAAGCTAGGTATCAAAACTTACTCATCCAGAATTACTTATATATTTTCACGAAGTAAATGGCTGTTTCGAAAGACTTAGGGAGAAATATGCTAAAATTGAATCATAAAGAGATACATTGATAGATTTAAATAAACAGCTTGATCAATTAGTAAAAAATTATCAAACCAAGTGCTCTAAGTGTGAAACATGTCCAACATTCAAAGAAGAAATTAAAAAATCAGAAACTAAAAGTAAATTGCTTGAAAATGCAATTCTGATTTTGAAAGAAAGTGAAAACACGAGGAGAGAAAATTCTATTAAAAAGTGCACACAATTATTGAACGAAAATGAATCTCTCAAAACACAAGTCCAACAATTGTCCACGGCTTTAGAAAAATTTTCCAAAGGAGAAAGATCGCCAAAATATGCTATTAGGGAAACAAACTGTTAATACTGTTAGATAAGGACTTGGGTATAATCAATCTGAACGTGTTTGAAATGAAATTAATCAAGTAAATCCAAAGTGCACGATTTTTGGAAAAACTGGACACAATCACAATAATTGATGGTATAGACCCAAACACGTGTAAACAATACCAATTTGGGTTCCAAAAGGCCTGAATATAAAATCCCTTAAAGTGAAACAAATCTGGGTGCCGAAAGAAACAAATATATAAATTGTTTTTGGTCTACTCAAACATAATTTCCAAAATCTTTTCCCCTAACAACTATGGACCTAAAAAAAATAGGTCACAAAAATCATTTCTCGTGTAGGTGTGGAGGCGGGCTAAGGAACAACAATAGTGTTACCTAGATTCTGGTTGTTCTAGGCACACGATGGGAAACAAATCAAAGTTCCTTCGCCTAGTACAAAGGTGAAAGATTCACAGTGGGCAACAACGAAAAATTATCATAAAGGTAAAATAGGTAAAGGTACATCTATCTTGAACAATATATTAAATGTGAAAATCTGCACCATAATCTGAATTAAATCAGCCAGTTATGTGATAACGAATGTTGATTATGACTCTGACTTATTCAAAATTGTTGGCCAATTATATATTTTATGCCAAGAACACTATAAGTACCTCAAGAGTCTTTCAACTATTTCACATTAAATTGTTTGGAATAATAATGGTGTTTTATTGATTGATGATACATTTGGTTATTTTACTGCTAAGACTATGTTTCACTATTTTTTTATTTGCATGGCTTCAATTCAATTTCATTTATAAGCTGTTAAAAATGATTCTAAGATATTTTGTTACACACTTCACGGTCTGGTCTATAACATCTAACTAATGATAATCTTGAGTCAAAGGGAAATTCAGATGTAGATTACACTAGTAATTTAGTTGATAGAAAAATTACTAGTGGAACGTGTTTTATGTAGAGACATTCATCAGTTACATCACATTTTCAAAGAATTTTTTTGCATGTTTTTCATTTCAACAGATTTTCAATTAGCAGACATTTTTCTACTAATAAACCCCTTCCAGAAAATAGTTTTTGTTGACCTTGTTTCAGATTAGTCATTTTAAAAAATACGATTTTATAATTATTTTTAGATTTGATCTTAAATGACTACAGTAACTAATCTAACTCCACACTGACTATTGAAAAGATAAATAGTGGTTGAAAAAGTGATGAGTGTTGGTACTAATAATGCATTATAACCTGAAACAATATAATTTGTAAATTTCTTTAGAAATTTAAACAAGAGTTATAAAACTTTTTGTTGGTAAAAAAATCCATGACCATCTCTATTCTATCATATTTCTAACGACCATCACTCATCAAAATCCAATATAGAACGACAATATGTGGTATTTTAAACGGGAAATCATTCGTTTTTCAATTTGTTATATTTTTAGCAATAAAAAAAATCCAAAATATTCACTCTCACTTAAAAGTCCTTACGGATATGCATAGGTGAATTACTTGGAATTTGTGATTATGTGATTTCGTGCTCAGTCCTCACGGTTATGCTTATATGGAATATATTTCATAATTGATTAATTAAATAGACAAGTTGATTCTAATTCCATTTAAAAGTCCTAATGGTTATGTGTGGTTAGAAGATACTTGAATTCATATTTTTAAAATTGGAAATACTACTAATCTCATTTAAAAGTCCTAACTATTATGCATGGTTAGTAGATATTCAAATTCCTGATATAAATATACCACAAATAGACACAATTATACGCTTTTGCATCATCCCTATCATTCTAAAGTGGAATATGCACCTAACAGAGTATTTATGAATTTTGTTTGATTTTTTTTCTAAAATTTAATATTTATACTCGATGGGGTATTAATGTTGCATTAATGTCTATAACTTTATCTCTACATTTCTAACACTATTACTCTTTTGCTAATAACAAAAGGGGGAGTGAAAAGTTAAGATTTTGACAAATAAAGGTCAAATATTTTATTTGCATTTTCTACTTGTATCTAGATTCATTTGCACATTTTTATTTACATATATATGAAAGGGGAGCTTTGTGTTGAGAGAGAGAGAGCATTCAAATAGGAGGAGCAAATTGAATAATCAAATACATTTAATAAATTCAAAATCTTAAATATATGTTTGTTATCATCAAAATGGGGAGATTGTTGAATACGCTAGTATATGATTTTTGTTTGATGATAATAAACATATATATATATATATATTCATTTAAATGTATTTATTATTGTACTATTTTATTTTTCACATAATTAAATAAATATTTGTTGAATAAAATAAATATCACAGAATTTAAACCATTTGGAAAATCTTGAAATTTTCACAACATAGCATTAATTTTGGAAATAATTAAAGGAAGTTTGTCTATCAGGGAAATAAATATAGAGCAAAGCAAAATAATTGGGATTACTACGGGAAAGAGTTATCTTCATTTTGAAAAGAAATTTGAAGTGTAGAATTATGAAATAAATTTAGTTAACTAACGTGAATACTTTAGAATAAATTATATATTTTGATCCTTTCAAATTAAAAACCAATTAAAGGTTTTAATTGATATAGAGGTAAGTAAGAGGTGAGTTCGAAAAGAAAATAATGTGTAATTGGGGTTTGTATGAATTTTGAAAATTTAAACCCCATAATGAAAGATTTTGTGGTATAATAAATTTATGTTATGGATTTAGAAGTCATATTTATGAGAAATCCTAGGTATAATCCACAACTTTTGGATAAGAAGCAAACTATCTTCGGATATTAAGAATGATAAATAATTTGAATAGTGAAAATATTTTTAATAAAGTGGGATATGAAAATTTGGATTAAAAATTTCTTGGAAATTTACAGCTAAGAAACTCTTTTGGGGTATAACCTTTTTTTGATTAAATGAGGTTAAAATTTGAAAATAATATCCTTTAAACCAGTTATAGGAGTAATCTATAGTCAGATCTAAGAATAAGATAACTAAAAAAATTTGGAAATAAAAGATTATAGAAATTTTGAGAACTCAAACCAATCATTTAAATTTATCTTAAATACGAAAGAAACAAAACTGTATTTCATAGGAAACAAGGTAGAGAGCTTCTAAGATGTTTGAATGTAGTTAGAGTCCCTGAAATCTACTTCATGGTTGTATTCTTGACTTTGGTAGCGTTAGGAGGATCGTGTCCACAGTGAGCGAATGTTTCAATTTTTAATAAAATCCAGTTCGAAATCAGTATGGCTCCTCTCGAGACTTTATTTAGGAGTCCTTATCGATAATTATGTTGTTGGATTGAGTAGAGAAAAGACATTAACTTAAGTTCCAACTCTATTTGTGAATCTTTTATAAAGATTTTGGAATTTTCTGTCAAAGCTCAAATCTTTATTCATATTTCTCCCTTGTTGGATGACAAGTCTTTCAGTCAATTTAAGAGTATGGCTCTTTCATACATGTGACCCTACCCAACCATTGAATGTAGTGGCCATATTTCTTACCGAGCACCTTGACTAGTCCAGTTCTATAGCATTCATAGTGTCATTCATGTGTTTCAGCTTTGGAAATGCTTTAGAAATTCTTGTTCTATTCTTGAGCATAAAATTCTTGTTGTTCTTGGGATCTCACAAAATCTTACTTATGAACAAAGATCTGTTCGTTTTGTTGTTGCAGAGGTGGAATGCCTTCGAGATATAGTCTTCTCGCTTATCTAAGTCCAATGGCTCGATAATCCTAACAACTATTCTTAAGGAGCTAGAGCGTTCATGGAACGAATGCATCCTATATAATTTCTTGAGTTCATTTTTAACAAGTCTCTTATTTTGAGTTATCCTTCATTTATAGTTCAACTTCCTTTGAAAAGATATGTCCTTTGTAATTTATTATAGACTTTTCCCTTAAGCAAATTACGGTGGCGCAATTTTTGTAAGGGGGAGTCTGTAATGACCCTGGTTGAGATTATTTGGAATTAAAACTAAAATATGATTTAAAATTATTTTAATTAGTTTTAAGATGAATTAGAGAAATTTTATTAGTCATAATTTCCAAATTTAAATCGATTTCAAGATGGAAATAAATAAATTTAGGAAAATTCGTTTAATATTAAAAACTATGTAATTTTACTTCTTATATTTGATAATATAAGAATAACCTTAGGGAAAATAAGAGTTTAATAAAATATATGGAAATAATTTTTTAAATTAAAATGTAAATTTTTCGAGGTTTATTCCTTGTTTATTTCAGATGGAGATTTATGACAACTATTTTTCATTTCAGATATTAAAATAAATGTTATAATCTAATTAAATGTTAATATTGATATTTATTGTTAAAAAAGATTTTACAATTAATTTTTTATTTTATTTAAAAATAATAAGAATAACTTTTAATTTCAAAAGCTATATTCGTTTTTACATAATATCTCAATATTACTAGAAATGGGAATTTTTGACATATTTGTGCTTCGTAAAATTAGAGAAATTAATTTATACTTTTATAAAACATTTTTGGAAAGTAAATTGGTGTTTTAAAAGATAAATTAATTGAAATTAGTCACTTTTTCTCTTATTGGACCCTTGCATATCCACGTGGCCGATGTAGTAAGGTTAGGAGAGGAAATACGATAACCTTTACTTTGTTTCTCTCGTTTTCCTTTCTCATTTCAGCCAACATTTGAAACTTTGTACCAAATCTTCCTATTTCCAAAACCATAGAAACAATATTACTCTCCAAATACATTGTACATCAAAGGGGTTTTAGTTAATAATTGAAGAAATCCTAACAAGTTGATCTCTTCCCTTTTATCTTGCATTCATTAGGGTTTAATCTTAGTTTTTCCCTCTTGATTCATTCTTGCTTTGCTACTTTCTAAGTTTAGCCTTGGGTTAATTGCTAATAGAGGGTGGCCTAAGATAGTCTGGGTTATCATCATCAGTTCAACCCAAATTGATAAGTTATTATCACACATCTAGACCCTAGATAAATGGATGTTGTTGACCGATAAGTTGTTTGTGTTTATAGGTTGAAATCATCTCAAGCTCTTATGTAATTGCTATTCAATTTTTAGTTTACTAAAAACCCTAGTACTTAATCTCTTGAATCACAAAATTATTGATGAATATGTGTTTGTATTATCCCAGAACTAGTGATTGGAAACCCAAAACCATCCGCAGCCAGCAATTCAACTTCGACGGACAACTAAAAAACCACAGAAATTGCCTAGGGCTCAACCCAGGCAGTGCAACCAGTCGGTAGTTCATCCAAACCGGTGCACCGGTCACCGCTTGGGTTGACCCTAGGTAGTGACATTTTGGCTCTTTGATCACCCATTTTGTCGTTTGCTCGCCCGGTGTTTACTCATTTGTTGTGTGCATTGTTTATGATCCATTTCACATTGAGTTTGACGATCTTTTCGGCTCTTGATTTATGAATTTGTGATTTCATCTTGGATTGTTATTATTTTATAGGAATGCTCTATGGATCCATGTTATAAGATACAATTTTATTGTACATTTTAACTCAATTTTTCAAAAGAACAATATCCTATTCAAACTCGTTTTCCTATATTTCAAGTACAAGTATATTTTTTTATACAAATGATATTTAGATAAATATGCGAAACAAATTATTTCTTTGTATTAACAATAATTTTGAACTAATTTGGAGTAACGTTTAAAATGGTATTTTCATGCAAAGATTTAAAAAGAAATTTGCAATAGACATAATAGTCTATAAAAATATATATTTCAAGATTGATTTTAATTAAATTAATTTTTTTATAAAATTTCACAATATCAATTGATGAGAAGGTAATTTAAACGGTTTAACAAAAATGAGTAGTATGGAATGCTCGCATTTGTTTTACCTATCAATTTCCGGACTTATTCAATTGAACCAATTATAGACACGAGTGAAATTTACTAGTTTATAATAAACATTTAGGAAAAACCTGCGTGGTATGGGACACACGGTGGTTACTTATTCTGTGTCTATTTGAAAGTACATGATAGTTATCGACGAGCTCTGTCTTGCCCTTGGGTTATAGGCTTTATCTTATATTTTTAGGTCATTTACCTATCTTGGTTTATAGGCTCTCGCCTATCTTTGGTTTATTATCCTCGTGCATATCTTAGGATTTATAGGCCTCGTACCATTTTGCGTTTCTATAGGCTCACGCCTATCTTGGGATACTATAAGTTTCAGCCTATCTTGGGTATACATGCATGTAGGTGGAGTTGTCTACCAATCTTGGGTATTTTTAGCGCCTTATCCCTTTATATGATTTTTTGGATTTCAAATGTTGATTTCTTGATTTTATGGGATTTATGTTTTCACCAAATACTTTGTGAATTTTCTTTTACAAGCTAACTTGGGAATTTTATTAATTGATGAATATATTATTGGGAAATCATGGAAAAATCATGGATATTGCTAATAAATGACTTTCTGTTGGTTATTGAGATATTCTATCAAATTCTATATCTTGCTTACTAATGTCATTCACTCAATAGTCTAGACTGACACGTGTATTATCCTATGATACTTAGGTCAAACCGAGTTATTTTAGGCCCTTCATCTTGATGTCTTTAGCATGGACTCTGCACTTGTTAGCTAGATATTTTATCCTTATCAACTTTATATGTATATTCATGTTATGACGTATCTTATATCTAGCGTTAGAATCCTCTTATGTATACATGTATTTCTATCTTGTGATGTTGTACTTTTGTATTATGCGGAGCTTCATGACCACTACTATGTAGTTGACATCATGTATCAATATTATGTATGTTCAACCTTGTATCTATTTGTATTCTATTGTGTATAAACTGTGATATGTCATTCTGTGATTTGTATTTTATCATATGTTGTTCTGGATTATTATTATTATAGCCACGGCAGCTTTGTTGTAAGCCTTAATTGTATACGCCAATTCCACTTGAATATATATATATATATATATATATATATATAGCGATCGATGTGTCGATGCTTGCTTAAAATAAAACTCATGGATGGCCGCTCCTAACTTGCCCTATTCTTTGCACCTAACGGTATTACTCTATAATATCCTTTATTAGTGTGGGTCTCAAGGTAGAGCCTCATAAAGTGCATTTATAGAGATTCTTTCGCTTTCTAAGTTTCAAATCTTAGAATTCATTTTATACACAACTCAAACCAACATGAAAACACAAGATATTGTCCATAACAAAATCTTATGAAGATGACACAATTGAATTCATAGTATATAGATTTTCATATACTTTATAAAAGGAAGGCGGTCCAAAGTTAACACATTCATTAGTTAAAGATTTTACTACCATGATATCTTGCATGTAAATCATATTTTACCACTACAAAATGGTGAGAATCTCACTTATCCTCTAGTTAAGCACTAGAACATGCCTCTTAGACTCTAAAATCTTGCTATCAAGTCCAAGAGCAAAGCAAAGCAAAAATCACCTCCTTCCTAGTTACCTTTATCCCTCCCCCTTTGTAGCTCATTCTCTCCATAGTTTTACAAAATTTGTGCCTCTTCTTGGGCTATGTGATGGTTTTTTTGGTCGAATGACATTTTCTTTGTGAAATTTTGGAAGTTGTTCGAGTTAATTTGGATGAGTGGAGAGTGGTTTAAAGAGAGGAGAAAATTTATGAAAATGACTTAATTTGCATTAATTTTTCTCTTTCTCCATGACTTGGCCTATTTATAGGTGATCAAGAGAAGGGTACTTTGGCCATTTCCTAACCTCCTATTGCCTATTCTGATTCGAGCATCCTTTGGTCTAATAGCAGCTATCTTTGTCATATATGGCTTAACTGAATTTGAACACATTTTGGTCCAGTAGAAACTATTCTTAATTAACTTGATTCAACCACCCTTTGGTCCGATAGCAACCATTCTTATGGTCAAACTTGATTTGACCACCTTTTGGTCCAATAGACTACATCCCTATGGCCTAACTTGATTTGACTACATTTTGAGTCATATAGCAACCGTCCTTATCAACCATACATTTTTTTGACTCAACAATCTCTTTGTCCAATAGAAAACATCCTTATCAATTACACATTTTTTTTAAAACATGCATAAAAATTAATACAAATTTTAAAGCGTACAAAGTCTATCAATAAACCGATTTCTGGTCACATTATCGATTATACTTTTCGTTACTCATTAATGTAAAAATATTTGAAAATGGTATTTTATATCATTTATTTATTATAAAGATCTGCATTAAGATTATAAAATTCACATTTTAATATTTAAATATTCAAATTTCCACATGATTAAACTATAGGCCGTTACACAACCACTTATGACTGAATATTATATCATATAATGTAACTAGTTTATAGTCAAGAATCTCGGATCAAATATTTTGAACTCAAAGAAATAGCTTTTATAAAAAAATTATATGAAAATACATTTGGAATAGAAATCACATTCACATTCCATATTAAGTATCTACTAGTATTTTATATAATTCTCATTTCTGATGTCTCTTCATGAAGCAGAGGTGATCATTCACTCTCTTCATCCCAATTATATCTATATTACTTCTACTCTAGGATATTCATTTTTCTTTTAGATGGTCAAGACAGTCAAAAGAAACCCTTATTACAGGACGGTAGAAAATTCTAAGTGTATTTGAACATGTTTAACATTTAAGGCTATCGAACAAGTTGCACCTTATGTAAACTGATCAAACAGACATTTCAACAATCATATTCCTAGATCCATCTTGTAGCCTTAGTCTAGTGTTACATAAGATATTTACTGTAATCAGCCATATTGAATTCACTGTCCCATAAGATGGTTTACTTGTTCATTTCCAATGAAATATTTTCATTGAGATCTTATACATTATGAATGCGACTATTTACAATACAACTTTTGTATATGCGCGGTTATGGATTAGATATCCATATACTTATATTTATTTAGAATTCAAAATTCATAGAAGACAACATATAGTCTAGAAATAAACACTTAGTGACAAAGGTTCAACTGTATTTAGTGGTTGTATTATTTAGTTCTTGCATGGGGCTTGAAGTAACAACATAAAAAAATTGGAAAGTATATTTTATAGTTCTTTGTTTTTATAGTTCTTTGTCATTCTTTATTTAGTTAATTATATATTTTAACCAATAAACATTTTATCAATTATGTTAATTGCTTAAATATCAAAGTATATTACTTTAACTTTATATAGCATATATTGTAATAATATTACAAGGTTAAATGTTATCATTTCTTTTTTTAATAAGGCTCATACCATATTTTTATATTCCCCAAAACCGTAAGAGAAATATTGAAAAATTTCGATCCCTCTAGTAAGTGTTATGACTCGCTTGCCCTGAGATTCTGACCTTTAGTTTGCTCAACAAATCAATGATGCATAGGCGATGGATAACTCCTTATCGGTTGTGTCACATATAATTCCTAACCCTAGTCTTTCTCTTAATCTAACCACGACCACATGTTTTCTCAACAAATCGATAGGGATTATTCACTAGTACCTACCATTTCAAGACGGGTTATGTATAATGCTTGTACCTTTAGTTCCCTCAACAAATACACACATGTACCTTACCTTGTTAGGTCAATATATTGAAAGCACTACACTTAACATCCCTAGCTTGAGTTTGCTCTACATCTAAAGAGCATACAAATAATCCATTAAAATATAGATGGTAGAGGAAATTTTATAAATTATAGATTCATAATCTTTAATACATATACACAAAGTGATACCAATTTAAGGAACAAGGCATTTCTTACGAAACGCCTTCGTGGTTAAAGTGTCAGACACATATGAAATCATAGTATACATACTTTAAGAATGCACTTATCCTAAATATAATTAAAGTTTATTTTAGTTCCACTTAAATTATTTTTCGCATATATAGTTATATAAGTTTAATTTTTCATATAACTTTTGTAATCGAATTAACTTATATACTTATATATGTGTGTCTTACTAATTGAATAATATTTAATTACTTTAAATTTTTTTATTAATTGAAGCATATTTAATTTATTTTAATTTATTTAAAATTTCTGAAACACATTATTTATTTGAAACCATTTAAGATAAAATATTATTTATAACATTTATAGTTTGTTTGTATATAAATATCTATATACGTATAAATTTTAATTATTTATACTTTTTTAATAATTCATTTATTTATTTGAATAATTTTAATAAGTATTAAAATTGTATCTTAAACAACTTTAAGATAAATATATAACTACAACAATTATAGTTACATTAATACATCAATACATAGACGCACATGTTTTATTAATTAACCTTTTGATTGATTATTTTGCTTTATTTAATTAAGGGAATGACTATTTGGGTACAAAATAAAACTAGACTAAATAAGTGTTGGTCATTGTCTCCTAGTGTCTTTATATAGGAGGAGGAATTCAAGGATGACCTAATTGTCAAGATCACTTGTATCCTATTTTGTGTCTACATGTTGTGCTCAAATAGAATTTCCTTTCAATTCGTCACACTGATTAAATATAGACTGAAAATTGAAAATTAATTAGTTTTATTTTCAAACATTTTTAAATATGTATCCTTTGTAAAATTTCATTTTATATTTCAAATTTAGTATTTAAATCTATAATATATTTTTACATTTTCAAATCTAATTTGAAAATTAGCCTAGTGCTCAAATAACATTAGTCCTTATTATTTTATCAACCTTTTGGACTTACTCCATCCATTGGGCTAGGCTATTAGCTAGGGGAGAAAAAATACTCTATTACTCAACCCCAAGCCAAGATATTCATTTTTTAGACGCCCATCAGATAATTAGGTTCAGTTAGTTGATCCTAAATATTGACTAACTAGACCGCAGAGATCATTTGGGATCTAATACCATTGTTGAATTTAGCCCGTTAGGAAACGAGTAAATATGGTGAATTTCAACAAATTTTCCCTAATTGGATCTTAGTGGACCTATGACGACAACTATTTACATTATACGTAGTCCTATTAATTTAGATAAAATCATATTTTATTTAGTTGTTTTGGTTTAACAATTAATATTTGTTAATAAATAACATTTTTATGTTATTTGTATATCAATATGTAATCATGTGTGAACACGTAATATGTGATGTGCAATATAGCAAGCTGTACAAGGTTAATGCCATAAATAGACTCCGGAATTTATATCTAATATGTATATTTGCCATTTATACATGTGTTGACTTCAAAACATTGTGTAATATTTTTATAAAATATAATAAATATAAATTTCAAAAATATTCTTATGTAATAAAATAAAAAGTATTTTTGACTAAGTCAGTTGTATTCAAATTATATACATATTGTGATATTCTGGAATTTCATACTAAATTTAAATGTGATAATCTCTTTAATAAGTTAATTAAAATTGATAAACTTGTTATTTTAAACAAATAACAATAATTGTGTTGTAAATATATCAATTTTAAATAAAATTATTATAAACAAATGGAAAATGGATTTGTTAAAATTATATGTACATATCATATTGATTTTTAAATTTAATTTGAAATTTAATTTGTATTTGGATTGTTAAATTGAAATTCAAAATATAGTTATTTATAATCATCCTTTGATTTTAAAGTGTGTTTTTATTTTGAATATAAAATTTGTTTTATATTAATTTCTTTTAAAAAGAATTGATTTATATAAATTAAAAATGTATTTAAAATTAGAAAATTAATTATAAAAAACATTTAAAAACCTATTTTGCATGAGAATTACGTGTGTTAATTTATGAATCACTCTAATAACATGTGTTAAGAGGATAGCCATGTTTAATGAAAATGTTAGCAAATTTTACAAGTGTACATTTATAAATTATTTTCTTTAATTTTAATAAAACAAAATTTAATCTATAAAAGTTGCTTCATCTTCTTCATTTGAATTTTCCATCTCATTTTCTAAAAAAAGCACAGAATAAATCACTACTTCAACTACAAATCTGAAAAATTCATCAATCTCCACTCTTTCAACCAAAAATTAAAACAAGAATTCAAATTTCATTTCAAAATTCTAAATTTGCAAAGAAATACAAAAGAAAAGTCTGTAAAAACAAATTACAGAAAAAGTTTTTGTTCAAGGGATTCAAGCTTCATCAAATCTGCAGAAAATTTTCACAGAATTAGACATCATCAAGGAGCCTTCTCAGATTTGAAAAGCAAATCAACAATTAAGCTTTAGATCAAAATCAAATTCAGGAAACAAGAAGTGTAACGACCCGTATTTTTAGCTATTTTAATTAGAAAATTTAAGGTGATTA
The DNA here is from genome assembly GCA_030765085.1 of Allium cepa. Classification (NCBI taxonomy): domain Eukaryota; kingdom Viridiplantae; phylum Streptophyta; class Magnoliopsida; order Asparagales; family Amaryllidaceae; genus Allium; species Allium cepa. Next base: position 176,995,230 of record CM060932.1, read on the forward strand.
TTGAAGGAAAATGATTATTAATGTAATTTGTTGAATGAATTTAATATTTGAAATTATTTGAATAATTGGATAACGGGTTTAATATGATTAAAAATGATTTGTAAAATTCTATTTTATCATATTAAAGTTAGAATGATGTTGTAGAACTTTTAAAATCGAATTAAAAGTAAATTTGTGAATATTGAATATTTTAATATTTAATTGACGAGTTAAAATAGCCATTTTTCAAACAGTCTCGGATTTCGACGAAACTTGTTTCATCGGATCCGTAATAGTAAATTACGGTAGGATTTCAATTTTCGTAGCAATTGGACTTGTCGTTTGGCCGTGCGAGCTTGAAACGCGTAGAAATTTAATTTCGAATTTAATTAAAATAATCGACTTCGAAAAGCTATCTTTCAGATATGATCGAATTAGGCCTTGAAACTAGTTCCATTGCGTCCGGAATGGGGGTAAAACCTTATAAACGCCTGGCGGCACGTCTCGATTGGAGTTCGGATGATTTTGGACCTACCTATATAAATACGCACGCAAACCGAGACAGTTTTATTATTATTTTAACCCAGAAACCCTAATTCTAAATCATGGCCGCCACCTATTCCATGGCCAGAAATTACCGATCTTCTTTCCTTAATATCTCTCAATCCGTTCGACGAAATCGAAAAATTCCAAAAGCAAAAGTGTAAATCTCGACGAGCTCTTCAAATCCATATGGTTGATGTATGCTAATTTTTCATGGATTCGTACAGATCTAACTTGGAAGTGTGTACGTATTTCCTTGGATTGCGTGCAAACGACGGCGAATGACGGGATGACACTTGGCGCGTAGGTGGCTCTGGTGAAGGGCTTCGTGGTGGTGCTAGCTGATCGTTCTGGAAGTCGACGAGGTGGTCGTGAAAATTGCTTGAAGATCGGCGGCTAATGGTTTTGCATACGTGAATTTCACGTTGGGGAAGAAGCGCCGGAATCGCGGAGATGAGAGCTTCGCTGCAGTGCAGATCCGAAAGTGTTTGGAGCTCATTAAAATTTTATGTTAAATCGAACGTCGTTCGATTTGATTTAAAATCGTAAAATCAAGGTGAGTGTTTTATAACGCTCACAACGTACTGAATATCTTTATGCTAGTTAAATTTGACATTATGCATAGTTATGATTTTTATTTGTTGTTGTTTGATAAAATTTAATTATCATATTGATTGTCATTTGAATTCACCGTTAAAAAAATTAAATTGACAGTTAAATTTAAATTAAAATTGAATTGCGATTAAATTACCTGACATTGATAAATATGAAATTGCCGCGAATTGTATTGCCTATTGGATGATGTATTTCGGTGGATGTTATTGGTTGATATTTAAATGTTTGGATGTTTATTTGTTTATATATATCCTGCTATGCATACATATGACACTGTGTGTAACGACCCGTTAAATTTGATAATATTAAATGGATTAACTTAATATAATTTTTAATCTAATTTATAATAAATGTAGGAGTTGGATATAGTAACTGAGATTAAAGATTTAACAATTGAAATGTTATATGGCAATAGGTAGAATAACGAAAATTTGTGTTTGTGGTTATAAGTCATAATTAGTTGATTAAAATGGTATTAATGAAATAATAACTGAATTGAATTGCAATATATATACATCAGAAAAATTTAATTGGTGGATTAAATTTGTTAAAGTTCATAAGTTTTGTAATTTAGTTTAGTAGAACTTTAAATTATAAACGAAGATTGAAATAAACGATAAATTTAATTATGTAAATGGTGACTCAAGACCTAGGTTATAGGAATTGGAACATAATCCAATTTGAATTAAGTAGAAGAAGGATTTGGTTAATATGTAAGTTATTGTTCAAGGTATTGAATAAAAAACTTGGAATCCAATCATAATTTAATGATAATAACGTTAGTATTAGAGAATAAATATATTTCAATGCAGTACCCGAATGAACGGAATAAAATGAATATATATTGAATAGAAATGAAATGTAAATTGGCACATTTGGTTGAAAGTTAATTTAAGAAACATATAAATGTTGAATTTGTGAATATTAATATAAATATTAACTTGAATGGGATTCATTAATACAAAGATGTAATAAGTGTAGATAGTAAAAATTTAATGGCTGTAGTGGATAAAAAAATCTAGTAGTAACATAAAATTTATTTATATGGAAAAAGAGTATAGATTCGAACAAATTTATGAAAATTTGATAAGAACAGTGGTTGTAATCAGTTTGGTTATTTAATGTTTGAAGATAGAGATTTGTAAATCCGTTAATGAATTTATAATGGGAAGGAATGGTAAGAATGTAAAAATTATAAGCATTTGATTCAATTAAGGGAATTAAAGTATAATAAATGGTCATTTAATAAATTCAACGTTCTGTGAGAAATCATAATAGTTGTGTAAAATGTGTATAAACTTCGATTTGGAAATTTATTGGATTTATAACGGTTTTGGTATTACATTTATGAGTTTAAAAGTTATTCCATTTTGTAAAGTAATAAAAGCTTATTTATGTGACTAGAATTTAGCGTAACGACTATTGTGTGTTACCTATTCTTGTTGCTTGTTAATTTAAATTTTGGGAATCAAATTCAATTTATCCGCCAATTTACCGCAGTTAAAGTGAAATAAATTGGTGAATGAGTAAGGTTAAATACAAATAAGATGTAACCAAGAAAATCCCATTTATAATAATTTATGTAGAATAAAGTAAAGAAACCAGGAAATGAAAATGTGAAAATGTGGATGCAATGAGATCTTAAGTAATAATAACTTTGTTAGGTAAGTGATAACGGATTTTTTTTTTGTATAACCAAATAAAGATCCAAATTTATTTGGAAATTAATTGCAATCAATTGAATTTATTGCAATTAAATGGATTTAATATTTAATAGTTATGTAATTATTATTTGGAAGAAATTAGAGTTATTTTAATAAGTATGAACCTAATGTTATTTTTTCTTATAGGATTGACAATTGATATGGAATTAAAAGGAAAAAAATTTGGGTCAGTAAAATTTGGAATTTATGCATAATAAAATGGATTCTAACGTTAAATACTACGTTATTGAGATTTAAATTAGACTTAAAGAATAATGATGTGAATCAGGAACTAAGGTTTATGGCATCTTTATTTTAGGTGAATGTTGAGAATATAAAGATTAAAAATCTAAAGTATGGGTTTTGAGAATATAATTTATAAAATTCTTAAATATAAGAAAGTGTAGAAATTAACATTGCAATTAATATACTGTCAACTTTTAATGCACAGCTAAACCTGTTAAATCTTTTCAATTGATTACGAATTATATAAGAAATAAAATTTGGCCAATTTTAGAATTTAATATAAAATTTGGATTTCTATAATTTATTTAATGAATATTAAAAATAGCCATTTTGGCCACGGACTCGGATTTCGACGAAACCAGTTTCATCGGATCCGTATCGGTGAATTATTATAGGGTTTCAAGTTTCGTATCGATCGGACTTGTCGTTTGATCGTACGGGCGTGAAACGCCTTGAAATCGATTTAATTAAAATCAATTTGAAATCAATTTGGAAATTTTGTTTTCAGCATAACTTCTTCATACGATTAAATTTGGACGTGAAACTTTTTCCATCGCGTTCAGAATATTTTAAATTACCTATTTGGATATATAGATTTACGAAATTTCGTTCCGGAGACATAGCGGGCTTTTTGGGCCATAGTTTGTTCTGCACGTTCATTCTACGGTCTATCTACACTACCTCTAACCCTCTATACAAACCCAGCTATTCAGCCCTAGCCTCCGCCTAATTTCATTTATCTGCGCGTATTTTCTTCAAGCTTCTCTTCTTCTTCAATGGGGGCTAACCCTAGATCCAGTCAGTTCAAAAACAAAATGAAAATTCAAAATCTCTAGAAAAATTCCCTAAAAATATATGTTAATCTTCTCGAAACACGTAACCCCATGGTGAAATTCGTTTTTCAGTTGGAGTTACCGTTTACCCAGAATAAATTCAAAACTGTCCCAACCATTCATCATCGCCGTAACAAAAGTTGTCGGATCGGGAAAACATTTCTGGGTTTTGAAGAGAGAACCGAGGGGATTTCATCCATGCAGTTTATTCCGCGAATCGACGGTTGGATTAGTGGAAAAATTCGATTAGGGTTTGAGTTTTGGAGACGGCGGCTGCCATGCCGTGTGTTCAGCGTCGTCGTCAGGGAGGAGGTCGCGACCTGGAGAGGTGATAGCACGCGCATGCGATGTCGCGGTTGAGGCGGCGGCCTGAAAGTGGTTGCGTGTGGGCGGCAAAATTCGGGTTGGCGTGCGTTTGTATTAGGTGACTGGTTCGTGAACATGACGAGGAGGGAGTTGAATGAGTTCCTGTGCGTGCGTTGATTTTGGGGTGACGTGGCATGTTGAATAGGTAAGTTGTGTTCTTTTTTATTTATTTGTTTTATTTGATTTCAATCGCAATAATTGCCATAACTCTCACATACGAACTCCATTTCACGCGCGGTTTTTTTTGTTAGGATCGTAATTTAATTCCGGACTTGATGACATTGGTTTGGACGAATTCCGAGACGGGTGAATTTTTGGGTTTAAATCGAATTTAAATTCGATTTAAATTCAAAAGGTGAGTGTTTTAACCCACTCACAACTACTAGAAGCTTTTATATTTGTTAAATTAATTTTAGAAATGAATAGAAATTTATTTATGAGTATTTGGCATGTTTATTTCACTCATATTTGTTAAATTGCATAGATTAAATTTAACTGATATTTTAATTTATGTATTGCGTATTAATTGATAGTTAGAATTTATTTGTTTGCCTATAAACTGCTAGTTAACAGTTATATAGATTATTACTGAATAATAAAATGTTAGATTAATAGTTGTTAAATTTAATCTGAATAAAATTGCCAGTTATTACCTGTTATATATTATCAAATATAAATTGTTACTGATTGATATTGCTTGATGATTGTGATTGGATGATGGGTGATGTTGATGAATGGATGTTTATTGTATATAATTAAATTGCAAATTATCATGCATACTTCATTTCATTCGGGATTGTGGTTTGAAATGATATATAACCGCAAAATTTTATATCTTTTAAATTGCGGATTGAAATGATAAATATCCGTATCACTTGACCATAGGATAGAAAATTATATACAGGCACCGCGGTCTATATATAACTATTTTAATGTGATTTCTATGGTTTGGATGGAATACGGTTTATAATAATCTTAAATTTTATATTGTATAAATATTTTTCTTCCATATATATATACATATGAAGTTGAAAATTTTGAATTTAAAAGGTGTATAAAAATCTTTATCGAAAATGGAAGAAAATTAAGAAAATGGAGTTTAATAATTTATATCATATGTTTAAATGTTAAGTTTGAAAATTTTAAGATATGATATTTATAATTGGATTTTCCCAAAATAAATCGAAATGAACATTCTAGTATAATTTGAATTGGGAAAAATATATATATATATATATATATATATTTACTAGAAATTGAAGTCTTATTATTTATGGATTTTATATGAATATTCAAGACTAATTAATAGAACAATTGATTTGTTGAAAGAATAAAATCCAACTTTAGTTTGAAATATTGATACTCAAAATGGATATACGTATATATAAATAAATTGAAGTGGTTTTGGAACTTGAGAAAGATAATATAAATTTTGGTTTAGACTTTAATAAAGAAATGTATTTGTAAAGCCATGAGAACTATTTTCTTTACAAAGTAACATTTAAGTTAAACCATTTAATTCATATACCGTTGAATGTCCAAACCATTCAAGTTTTAGAAGTTATGGTTTAAATTATGATTTTCAAAATACTATGCTTTGAAAATTTTTGATTTTCAGACGTTATGAAGTTAAAGCATTTTGATTTTGGAAAAGAATTATATTTGGGATAAGTGATAAAATATGGTTTTGGGTTTTGAAATGATATCATATTCATGGTTATGAAATGGAATGTTTATTCTGATTTTTAAAGTATAACCTATTTTAAATGACCGCGGTGTTATAATAACGATGGGTTGGCAAAGAGACCGGGATCGGATATCTGACATACTCTCTGTCGATACCGAAAACCACTTTGACTAACCATGTACGCCGTGGAGATTCCAGAATGAAGTAGGTGGTGGCGACGTTTCCTGTAAGGTAAATACGTGGACCCGACTCCCGTGAGTTGGCATAAGGTGGCTAAAACAGGAGCGATTCTCAGGCCAATGAGGTCATTCCTCTGATCGGACCCTCCTCTTCGATATTATACTTTGATTTTGGATTGATTCAGTGGCCACTTCTATATTTTGATTTTGGGGAGTTAGTCCGAGGTGGGCGGTAACCGCGGCTACGCGTTTCCACCAGCCTGGATAACAATTGGTATATCTACCCTGGCATTGCCTAGTTGTGCCGTGTCACCTACCATACCGAGCCTTTACTACGAGTTTCTATTTGTGTCGTACCTATGGAGTATCCTCTGGTAGCTTCCCGATCAGGAGGTATTACGGTACTGTATAGACTATTGGCATTATTTGTGTTAAGGGCTATATGGGTAACCCCTTAACGCTATTAAAAAGTAAGTTTATTTTATAAATAGACATTATTATAATAGCGCAATATACTACATAGTAAATAGTTTAACGGATCCTTAGGAGATGTAAATCCCGAACATCTCTTGAGTGACTGTACTCATATTTATTTCTGTTAATTTAACTCACATAAGATCTTTTAGTCTGACTCGAGTGTTTTTGTCTTTTCAAATTCGCTCGGGTCAGTCCGAGCGTTTCAGGATCGAAGACTTTAGCTTTGAAGGACGAAGACGAAGGAGTCGTATTATTATTATCTATAGTATTGCACCACACTCTTTCTATTCCGCTGCATTGATTGTATTGGTATGTGTAACTCTGATATTTATTGTATAAAGCAAATCAAGTGTTTGTAAACTGTTTTGAACTGTATATTTATTATTATATTTTATCCTTCCGCTGTGAGATTCTATTTTGTTTTATTTCTTCTCTGTTTTTCTTATTTAACCCATAACAATCCGCCCTTGCGTATGCTTTTAATTGGCACGTGTGTCGGTTTAAAGTGTGCGAAAAGGCGGGATGTTACAGTTGGTATCAGAGCTTTGGTTTAGCGATAAACCTTGGCTTTGTGGGGTTTGACTCTTTGTTAATAGGGTAGTAATACCCTATGGGAGTCACTGAGTGTATATATATGAGAGAGCGTATTTGTTAGTGTTAATAAAAGATTTTGATATTGTGTTAATCTGTTCCGCTTTGTATTTATAAATTCTGGTTGATGCATGGGACGCTATGTCATCAATAGGGATTTCTAAACACTTAATAGGACAGACCGACATAATATTTGTTTTTAATATAGGTGAATGAAATAATTTTGCCTATTATATTTTCTATATATAAAAATATTTTTATAAAGATATATTTTGGTTGCTATAGTCGGGTGTTAGGTAATAAAAATATTTGTAATGAATTAAAGCTAAGTTGAATTTTAATAAATCAAATTGGAGATTTTAGAACTTAAGTCCGGGATTTTTGAAATCTGCTTTCAAAGGATTTATGAAAGATAATGATTTGGTTTATAAATATTTTCTTATATGAATATTTAGTATAATTCGAAAAAATTGGTTTAAGAGGATTTTGAAGAAAATAAGTTTGTACTTTCCTCTCTGTCGCTGGAAAATAATTTTGGTGATGGCGGCCGCATCATCGACTTTTATTTTTGAGTTTCGAAGGGAAAGGCCACTGTAGTAAATTCTACTGCAGATTTGTTTTGAAATTATTTAAAATTTTGGTTTAAAGGTAATTAGAGATATAAAAGTTGTAAGAAATTAATTATCTATTATTTTAAAGTAATTTTGGAATTTGACCCGGAATTTAATTCTAAAATTTTCCATTAATTAATTGTTAAATTTTAGTGGAATAAAAAAAAAGTAAGTAATAAATGGGTTGAAAACCTCTAATAAGTAAGAGAATTAATGCTAAGTATAAAGGAAGTTAAAAATTTAAATTATAAATAAAGGTTAAGTAATCAATGAATTAAAAGGGTTGAGATTAAACTTGTATAAGTTCTTTTGCTTTTTCTTTAACATAAATAACTTACCAAGTATAAAAAGTTGAAATGTAAATTAAGAGTGGAATAGAATATTATGCAAGTAGAAATTTTGAAAATAGTGAAGTATTCAACAAATCGTTGTTATAAATGAGAAATTATTGGTATAAACTTAAGTTATAATTGAAATCTCAAGTTAAAGATAAGTAATATAAATAGGTGATATGAACATAAGTAGATAAAATGAAATTCTTTATTAAATAAGGATTGATGTGGAGGGTTATAAACTTCAGTACGGTATGAAAGCTACTAGTTTAAAATTAATAAAATGGAATTGAGAAGAAACTTGTAAATTTTCACTTACATTCTTAAAACATACATAACTTACCATATAATAAAAGTTGCAATGTTATTAAGAAAATGAAAGGAGAAATCTTACAAGTGAAGCTTGAGGTAATAAAGGTATTCTATTAATTTGCTATTGTAATAAGAATTAATTGTATAAGCTTAAGATAAATTGGAAATTTTACTATATAAGTAAAGGTAAGTAGTATAAATAGATGATATATACTTTAGTCAATAAATTGGAATACAAATATAATGAATTTTGTAATAAATGGCAAATAAAATTGTAAGAAACAAAGAAATCCCTCCATGAATGAAAGAAAGAAAATCAACCCACTGAAGCATGAAATAAATGTATAATAAGTTAATTTGGTTGTTGGTTTGAATTGTTATTGTTGATTTATGTTTGTTGGGTAAGGAATTTGAAGTTGTTGGATGAATAAATAATCTATCCTTGTTCCATCTAAGACTGTTGAGTAAAGGATGCACTTGATAATTAACTTCATTTCATACAAATTTCAAGTTTGAACCCAAACAACAAATTGGTTGATGGATTAATGGTTGCTTGTTTGTGGTGTGTGCTGTTTGTTAAAAATCTATGGTTGTTGCATTTGATTGGTTGATTTATGGTCGAAACCACCTAAACATTTCACTTTCATATAAATATTTAACCTTTTAGATTATATAAGTGAATACAGGTGATGGAAGCAACTGCTACTGCTTTTGGTTCCAAAATAATAAGCGTATATTGCCCGACAAATAGGTACGTTTCCGGATTACGTTTTAGCGCTATTTTATATAATTTTTCCGTGTTGGGATATAATATTTTGATAATATATGTAATATATTTGTATATTTTGATATTATATTTTCTCCAAAGTCTCTCCGTACAAAGGAGACTCTGCCAAAATTTTCCGTAAATTTTGGACTTAGAATTTTGTGAAAATATTTTCCCAACTTTAATAATTTAAGTACAAAAGAATATAATGATTATAAAACTGGTATATTTTATATAAGGGAATTAATTTAGTAATATTGTCAATAAGTTAATGTTTGAAATAAGATGTACTATTTTACTCTTCCTTCTCCCTTCTTTTTCCTTTTCGGGGACGAAAAGTTTTGAGTGGGGGAGATTGTAACGACCCGTTAAATTTGATAATATTAAATGGATTAACTTAATATAATTTTTAATCTAATTTATAATAAATGTAGGAGTTGAATATAGTAACTGAGATTAAAGATTTAACAATTGAAATGTTATATGGCAATAGGTAGAATAACGAAAATTTGTGTTTGTGGTTATAAGTCATAATTAGTTGATTAAAATGGTATTAATGAAATAATAACTGAATTGAATTGCAATATATATACATCAGAAAAATTTAATTGGTGGATTAAATTTGTTAAAGTTCATAAGTTTTGTAATTTAGTTTAGTAGAACTTTAAATTATAAACGAAGATTGAAATAAACGATAAATTTAATTATGTAAATGGTGACTCAAGACCTAGGTTATAGGAATTGGAACATAATCCAATTTGAATTAAGTAGAAGAAGGATTTGGTTAATATGTAAGTTATTGTTCAAGGTATTGAATAAAAAACTTGGAATCCAATCATAATTTAATGATAATAACGTTAGTATTAGAGAATAAATATATTTCAATGCAGTACCCGAATGAACGGAATAAAATGAATATATATTGAATAGAAATGAAATGTAAATTGGCACATTTGGTTGAAAGTTAATTTAAGAAACATATAAATGTTGAATTTGTGAATATTAATATAAATATTAACTTGAATGGGATTCATTAATACAAAGATGTAATAAGTGTAGATAGTAAAAATTTAATGGCTGTAGTGGATAAAAAAATCTAGTAGTAACATAAAATTTATTTATATGGAAAAAGAGTATAGATTCGAACAAATTTATGAAAATTTGATAAGAACAGTGGTTGTAATCAGTTTGGTTATTTAATGTTTGAAGATAGAGATTTGTAAATCCGTTAATGAATTTATAATGGGAAGGAATGGTAAGAATGTAAAAATTATAAGCATTTGATTCAATTAAGGGAATTAAAGTATAATAAATGGTCATTTAATAAATTCAACGTTCTGTGAGAAATCATAATAGTTGTGTAAAATGTGTATAAACTTCGATTTGGAAATTTATTGGATTTATAACGGTTTTGGTATTACATTTATGAGTTTAAAAGTTATTCCATTTTGTAAAGTAATAAAAGCTTATTTATGTGACTAGAATTTAGCGTAACGACTATTGTGTGTTACCTATTCTTGTTGCTTGTTAATTTAAATTTTGGGAATCAAATTCAATTTATCCGCCAATTTACCGCAGTTAAAGTGAAATAAATTGGTGAATGAGTAAGGTTAAATACAAATAAGATGTAACCAAGAAAATCCCATTTATAATAATTTATGTAGAATAAAGTAAAGAAACCAGGAAATGAAAATGTGAAAATGTGGATGCAATGAGATCTTAAGTAATAATAACTTTGTTAGGTAAGTGATAACGGATTTTTTTTTTTGTATAACCAAATAAAGATCCAAATTTATTTGGAAATTAATTGCAATCAATTGAATTTATTGCAATTAAATGGATTTAATATTTAATAGTTATGTAATTATTATTTGGAAGAAATTAGAGTTATTTTAATAAGTATGAACCTAATGTTATTTTTTCTTATAGGATTGACAATTGATATGGAATTAAAAGGAAAAAAATTTGGGTCAGTAAAATTTGGAATTTATGCATAATAAAATGGATTCTAACGTTAAATACTACGTTATTGAGATTTAAATTAGACTTAAAGAATAATGATGTGAATCAGGAACTAAGGTTTATGGCATCTTTATTTTAGGTGAATGTTGAGAATATAAAGATTAAAAATCTAAAGTATGAGTTTTGAGAATATAATTTATAAAATTCTTAAATATAAGAAAGTGTAGAAATTAACATTGCAATTAATATACTGTCAACTTTTAATGCACAGCTAAACCTGTTAAATCTTTTCAATTGATTACGAATTATATAAGAAATAAAATTTGGCCAATTTTAGAATTTAATATAAAATTTGGATTTTTATAATTTATTTAATTTATTTAATGAATATTAAAAATAGCCATTTTGGCCACGGACTCGGATTTCGACGAAACCAGTTTCATCGGATCCGTATCGGTGAATTATTATAGGGTTTCAAGTTTCGTATCGATCGGACTTGTCGTTTATCGTACGGGCGTGAAACGCCTTGAAATCGATTTAATTAAAATCAATTTGAAATCAATTTGGAAATTTTGTTTTCAGCATAACTTCTTCGTACGATCAAATTTGGACGTGAAACTTTTTCCATCGCGTTCAGAGTATTTTAAATTACCTAATATATAGATTTACGAAATTTCGTTCCGGAGACATAGCGGGCTTTTTGGGCCATAGTTTGTTCCGCACGTTCATTCTACGGTCTATCTACACTACCTATAACCCTCTATATAAACCCAGCTATTCAGCACTAGCCTCCGCCTAATTTCATTTATCTGCGCGTATTTTCTTCAAGCTTCTCTTCTTCTTCAATGGGGGCTAACCCTAGATCCAGTCAGTTCAAAAACAAAATGAAAATTCAAAATCTCCAGAAAAGTTCCCTAAAAATATATGTTAATCTTCTCGAAACACGTAACCCCATGGTGAAATTCGTTTTTCAGTTGGAGTTACCGTTTACCCAGAATAAATTCAAAACTGTCCCAACCGTTCATCATCGCCGTAACAAAAGTTGTCGGATCGGGAAAACATTTCTGGGTTTTGAAGAGAGAACCGAGGGTATTTCATCCATGTAGTTTATTCCGCGAATCGACGGTTGGATTGGCGGCAAAATTCGATTAGGGTTTGAGTTTCGGAGACGGCGGCTGCCATGCCGTGTGTTCAGCGTCGTCGTCAGGGAGGAGGTCGCGACCTGGAGAGGTGATAGCGCGCGCGTGCGATGTCGGGGTTGAGGCGGCGGCCTGAAAGTGGTTGCGTGTGGGCGGCAAAATTCGGGTTGGCGTGCGTTTGTATTAGGTGACTGGTTCGTGAACATGACGAGGAGGGAGTTGAATGAGTTCCTGTGCGTGCGTTGATTTTGGGGTGACGTGGCATGTTGAATAGGTAAGTTGTGTTCTTTTTTATTTATTTGTTTTATTTGATTTCAATCGCAATAATCGCCATAACTCTCACATACGAACTCCATTTCACGCGCGGTTTTTTTTGTTAGGATCGTAATTTAATTCCGGACTTGATGACGTTGGTTTGGACGAATTCCGAGACGGGTGAATTTTTGGGTTTAAATCGAATTTAAATTCGATTTAAATTCAAAAGGTGAGTGTTTTAACCCACTCACAACTACTAGAAGCTTTTATGTTTGTTAAATTAATTTTAGAAATGAATAGAAATTTATTTATGAGTATTTGGCATGTTTATTTCACTCATATTTGTTAAATTGCATAGATTAAATTTAACTGATATTTTAATTTATGTATTGCGTATTAATTGATAGTTAGAATTTATTTGTTTGCCTATAAACTGCTAGTTAACAGTTATATAGATTATTACTGAATAATAAACTGTTAGATTAATAGTTGTTAAATTTAATCTGAATAAAATTGCCAGTTATTACCTATTATATATTATCAAATATAAATTGTTACTGATTGATATTGCTTGATGATTGTGATTGGATGATGGGTGATGTTGATGAATGGATGTTTATTGTATATCATTAAATTGCAAATTATCATGCATACTTCATTTCATTCGGGATTGTGGTTTGAAATGATATATAACCGCAAAATTTTATATCTTTTAAATTGCGGATTGAAATGATAAATATCCGTATCACTTGACCATAGGATAGAAAATTATATACAGGCACCGCGGTCTATATATAACTATTTTAATGTGATTTCTATGGTTTGGATGGAATACGGTTTATAATAATCTTAAATTTTATATTGTATAAATATTTTTCTTCCATATATATATACATATGAAGTTGAAAATTTTGAATTTAAAAGGTGTATAAAAATCTTTATTGAAAATGGTAGAAAATTAAGAAAATGGAGTTTAATAATTTATATCATATGTTTAAATGTTAAGTTTGGAAATTTTAAGATATGATATTTATAATTGGATTTTCCCAAAATAAATCGAAATGAACATTCTAGTATAATTTGAATTGGGAAATATATATATATATATATTTACTAGAAATTGAAGTCTTATTATTTATGGATTTTATATGAATATTCAAGACTAATTAATAGAACAATTGATTGTTGAAAGAATAAAATCCAACTTTAGTTTGAAATATTGATACTCAAAATGGATATACGTATATATAAATAAATTGAAGTGGATTTGGAACTTGAGAAAGATAATATAAATTTTGGTTTAGACTTTAATAAAGAAATGTATTTGTAAAGCCATGAGAACTATTTTCTTTACAAAGTAACATTTAAGTTAAACCATTTAATTCATATACCGTTGAATGTCCAAACCATTCAAGTTTTAGAAGTTATGGTTTAAATTATGATTTTCAAAATACTATGCTTTGAAAATATTTGATTTTCAGACGTTATGAAGTTAAAGCATTTTGATTTTGGAAAAGAATTATATTTGGGATAAGTGATAAAATATGGTTTTGGGTTTTGAAATGATATCGTATTCATGGTTATGAAATGGAATGTTTATTCTGATTTTTAAAGTATAACCTATTTTAAATGACCACGGTGTTATAATAACGATGGGTTGGCAAAGAGACCGGGATCGGATATCTGACATACTCTCTGTCGATACCGAAAACCACTTTGACTAACCGTGTACGCGGTGGAGATTCCAGAATGAAGTAGGTGGTGGCGACGTTTCCTGTAAGGTAAATACGTGGACCCGACTCCCGTGAGTTGGCATAAGGTGGCTAAAACAGGAGCGATTCTCAGGCCAATGAGGTCATTCCTCTGATCGGACCCTCCTCTTTGATATTATACTTTGATTTTGGATTGATTCAGTGGCCACTTCTATATTTTTATTTTGGGGAGTTAGTCCGAGGTGGGCGGTAACTGCGGCTACGCGTTTCCACCAGCCTGGATAGCAATTGGTATATCTACCCTGGCATTGCCTAGTTGTGCCGTGTCACCTACCATACCGAGCCTTTACTACGAGTTTCTATTTGTGTCGTACCTAGGGAGTATCCTCTGGTAGCTTCCCGATCAGGAGGTATTACGGTACTGTATAGACTATTGGCATTATTTGTGTTAAGGGCTATATGGGTAACCCCTTAACGCTATTAAAAAGTAAGTTTATTTTATAAATAGACATTATTATAATAGCGCAATATACTACATAGTAAATAGTTTAACGGATCCTTTGGAGATGTAAATCCCGAACATCTCTTGAGTTACTGTACTCATATTTATTTCTGTTAATTTAACTCACATAAGATCTTTTAGTCTGACTCGAGTGTTTTTGTCTTTTCAAATTCGCTCGGGTCAGTCCGAGCGTTTCAGGATCGAAGACTTTAGCTTTGAAGGACGAAGACGAAGGAGTCGTATTATTATTATCTATAGTATTGCACCACACTCTTTCTATTCCGCTGCATTGATTGTATTGGTATGTGTAACTCTGATATTTATTGTATAAGCAAATCAAGTGTTTGTAAACTGTTTTGAACTGTATATTTATTATTATATTTTATCCTTCCGCTGTGAGATTCTATTTTGTTTTATTTCTTCTCTGTTTTTCTTATTTAACCCATAACAATCCGCCCTTGCGTATGCTTTTAATTGGCACGTGTGTCGGTTTAAAGTGTGCGAAAAGGCGGGATGTTACAGTGTGATTGATTTAAATGATATATTCATCCCTGACATTTAATTGTAATAACTAATCACTTGGCCATAGGTTAGAAAATTATATACGGACACCGAGTTGGATAAATTAAATGATTTTAAAAGTTGTTTTGAAATTATTTAAATGAATTGATTTTAAGAATAAAATCCAATTTATGGAAATTGAATTATTTTGAATTGGAGCTCGAAATGTTAGAATTTAAACTTGGTAAACTAAATTATTAAATAAAATCAAAGTTTAGATTTAAATTGAAAATTGAAATACGGTGTAAATTTTTGAAAGTTGATTTGTTTTAAAAGATTGGACTTTTAAGCGAACTCTGAATATTTCTAAGAAACTTGATATGAAATGATATTTCAAGTTTGAGTTTGGAATTGAAAATTTATTTGAAATTTAGATTTAAATTAATTTGGAATTGAATTGAAATTTAAAGAAATTTGTGAATTGAAATCGAAATTTACGTGGAATAGAAATTTATTCAAGTTGAAATTGGAATAAATCGATTAAATCGAAATGGAATTTGGATTTGATTTGGATAGGAAATTTGGGAAGTTGACCGGTTTGACTTCGGAATTATTTATCAAATAATTTTTTATTTTTCCCAAACTATTTTATATATAAACCATTTTATATTCAAATTATTTTCGATTAAACTATTTAAATATTTTCTATTAAACTATTTTGAATTATTTAACTATTTTAAACATTTTAAACTATTTTTTAAATTCAAACTGGTTAAAGAGACGGAAATGTTTATATTTAAACCTTTGGTTTAAATACGAACTAGGTTAAAGTAGAGATTATAACCTAAATTGAATTCGAATCAAATTTTGAAGTGAAATTGATTTATCGGACAAAATTGATAATTTTGAATATATGATGATTTTGAAATGGATTTGATTTTAAAGCGAATATGATATTTTGTTATCAATCATGAATCAATTTGAAATATAAAAGAGCCATCAGTGTAATAATACGTAGTTATTAAAGAGACCGGGATCGGATATGGACATACTCTTTGTCGATACCGAAAACCACTTTAATAACTATTATACGCGGAATGTTGATCCAGAATGAAGTGGATGGTTTGGTGAACGCGTTGACTGAAGAAAGAGAACGATATTGGATGACCCCTGACATGACTAAAACAGGAGCCGCGCCGGGCCATTGAGGTTCGCCACCTCTAGCGGACACACTTCTTCGATACCATATCTATTACATTTGTGATTTGATTTGGGTGCACCCCTTGATTTGGGAGTGTTGTTTCGCGGTGTTGAGGTAGTAGCTGCTATGCTCAACATCAGTCTGGATCACGCAACTACTAGTATCCTAGTTGGTATCGCCTCATGTACCTTGTCATACTGATTATCCTATTCGCGACCACTACGTTTTGGTTTGTACCTTGAGTATATGGATTGCCCTCTGGTGACTTCCGGTTTTGGGGAAACTACGGTCTTGTATATGCTTTTGGGAATATAAAATGTGTTAAGGGGGATTATGGTAACGCCTTAACGCTATTTTGATACTTTATATTACTGATAGACATTATCTACTTAGCGTACATTACTACCTAGTAGATAGTTTAACGGATCCTTGAAAGGTGGAAAATCCCGTAACATCTCTTAAGTTATTGCACGCACGTTGACACTGGATATGAGATGTCAAACCCCGTAAACATCTCTGACGCCGTCACACTCATATTTATTTACGATTGATTTAACTTTCATATGGATATTTTAGTCCTGACTCGAGTGTTTTGTCTTTTCATTACGCACGGGTCAGTCCTGAGTTTTCAGATTTTTGAAGATCTATTCTGGAGGACGAAGACGAAGATTTGGTATACTATTACTATTATTATCTGTGCATCATGTTGTCTGCTGCATTATTTATTTGTTCTGTTGTATATGTATAACTCTGATAAATGTTGTATAAATAATTGTCTAAGTATAGTAAACAGCTTCATGAACTGTTTATTTGACTATTATATTTTATCGTTCCGCTGCGAGATTCTGTGTTGTTTCATTTCCTTTATTTCTTTTCTTTTCTTAATTACCCCAATAACCATCTGCCTTTTTTTAATGGTTTGGAACCGGCATGTGTATTTGATCGTCGGTTTAAACTGTCCAAAAAGGCGGGTCGTTACAGTTGGTATCAGAGCTTTGGTTTAGCGATAAACCTTGGCTCTAGTGGGGAATAACTCATTGAAACAGAGGTAAACTATATGAATGAGTTGAGTGTATATGAGAGAGCGTACTTGTTATTTGATATAAAATGGTTTTATATTGTGTTAATTTGTTCCGTTGAGTATTTATGAATTCTGGTCGATACTTGGGACGCCATGGCGTCGATAGGAATTTCTAAACACTCGAATAGGACAAACAACACAATATCATTTTGGAATATATTTTATATAAAAGAATTATTTGAGTATTTATTCATTTTGATTGAATTGATTGTTAGGAGATGATAATATTAGATTATTATCGTTATTGTTTGATCAGTCAATATTTACAACAATTGATTAAATAACAATGGATTTAGGAAAATGAAATCTTGTAAATACAATTGATAATGAATATAAATGAATTTTAACTTGGATTTGGGAATTTAAATTCCGGTGTTTGAGATTGACTTACAAGAATTTGAAAAATATAATATGAGCATTATATGATAGTATAATTGAGTTGAAATTGTTTTCGAAGGATTTTTTTATGATAAGTGTTATATTCCCTTCTCTTGACGCTAGAAAATGATTTCGATGATGTGTGCACGCATCATTGGCGTTTATTTTCGAGAGTCCGAGTGGGGGAGACCACTTAATAGCTTGTCTAAACCTTGTTTTGACTCAAATTTTATTTTGTTTTGCATTCTCTATAGTATGATTTGATATATAAATTATATAAGTATATATTATTTCAAACCTTGATTTGAAATGAAACCGGGATTGGAATTCTTAAGTTCTTTAATAATTAATGATTTTTTTTTATGATTGAAATGAATTTAGACTTGAATC
The DNA here is from genome assembly GCA_030765085.1 of Allium cepa. Taxonomy (NCBI): domain Eukaryota; kingdom Viridiplantae; phylum Streptophyta; class Magnoliopsida; order Asparagales; family Amaryllidaceae; genus Allium; species Allium cepa. Next base: position 177,013,591 of record CM060932.1, read on the forward strand.
GTTAAGGAACTTCTGAATTGTGAAATGAGAAACGAACCTAAGAGCTAAGTGAAAATATCAATTGAAGTAGAAATCCTTAGAATTAGGAAATTATGAACTTAAGATAAAATTGAAACTGTAAAACTCGCATAGTATTAAATTTCATTCTATAGCTTAGATATAACTTACCAAAATACTTAAGAAGTTCAAAAATATTATTTGAATTGTTAATTGGATAATATACAAGTATAGGTTTGAATAATGAAATATGCATTTAATTAATGGTTTGCAAATATAAATAAAATTGTTAGTAAATAATTGGAATTTAAATTAACATTTAAAGGTGATTCACAATTATGTTAATATAAAATGAAAATACTATATGTGAATGTAAATGTGAAATTAAATTATAGTGAAATTTAAGTAATGACTTAAGAATTGATAAATTGAAAATTCAACTTTAAATGAAAAGAAGTTGTATGTTGTTTAACTACATTCTATTTGCATAACTATAACTTACCAAATACTTAAAAGGTTTAAAATGCTAATAAGGATAAGTAGAGAAATAATATACCAGTGTGAGAGTGAAAAATAAAATGTAAAGATCTATTGATAGTTGTAAATATAAAAGAAATTTAAGCTGTAAAATGAATGATACATGTATAAGTGAATGAATAAAATTTAAACTTAATGAAATATGAAATTGGTAAATGGAAACTAATTAAATTTGAATATAACTATATGTCAATAAACTTGGAAGTGTATGAAATTAAAATTGACTTGGAAATGTATAATTGATTTAGTGTAGATTTTGGATGGATGTTAATGTTTGATATGCATTGGTTGTTAGATAGATGATAATTGATTAAGTAGAATTCATTAGTGTTAATGGAATTAAATAAACGGAATAAAATTTTAAATAATTAAATTCAAATTGGGAGCAAATTGACTTGAATTAAAAATGTGAATGAAACAAACTTGAATAAATCAGAAACAAATTGACTGTAAACCTATTGCATGGATGAATAACAAAAATAGATGACTTTGTGTTTATGATTGTTCTTTAGAAAATTTGAAGTTTTGATGTTTTGTACTTTGAAATAATAAAAGCAAATTTTTGGGAAAAAAAAAATCCAACATTGTCCAATATATGCTAAAACGAAAACAACCATAACTTTTAAATGGCTAAACGGAATTCGACGATTTTGGACTTTTCGGAAAGCTTAGAAACTATAGCACAACTTTTGTTTAGATAACTTGAGAAAATTCCTTCGTCTGCTTGGTTAAAAACTTGAATGTTACTCGCTATCCTGTGTAAAAATAAGTAAAATCAGTAGTATATACCCTTAGTATTTTCGCCATATCTTTTGACTGGTTTATCGGATTTGGATGATCTTACACTTTATGGAAAGCTAAGAACTTAAGCTAAAACTTTCGTTTTAAGTGTTTTGTGTTTTGATATCGTTTAGAAGGTCGAAAACGTGGGTGAACGTCGCTGACCTGCGCAATTCATTGCCGAGGCTGAGGCGTATCCTCTAAGTAAAACGGCCGTAACTTTTGAATGTATGGTCCGAATTCGATGATTTTGGACATTCCGGAAAGCTTGAAATGAATACAACAACTTTTGTTTAGATTCTGTTGCCAAATTTTATAGTTTAGGTGACCTAAAACTGAGATTTGTTTACTGTCCTGAAATTGGAATCTCAGTTTTGAAGCTAAATAGGTTATATATATGATGTGTAGGCTAAATATATCGATCTATCTTTATATGCATGGTTCTAACTTAGTTATTGAGCATTTTAGTAGGTAGCAAAGGGGTTGCGCTTCGTTATAGAGCTCGCTTCTGTGCTAAATACAAAATGTAAGTAAACTGCTAATAAATGCTAAATAAAAGGTATGCTTATGGTTTTATATGGTATTGGTGATATATATATGTTGTTTCCCCAGATATGGGATGCCTCATCATTGAGGTGAGATGTATATTTGATATATATTGGTTATATTTGTGTTATATATTGAATTGTAAAAAATTTCGATCGAGCCGCGCAAAGGAGACCCTGCCGAAATTTTCCGTGAATCCGGGTGTTAGAAAATTTTTCAAGTTTTTAAATTTTATAACTTGTTTTGATAACTAACTTTTAAATTTAGAAAGCCGTTCGGAGTAACATTGTGGAAGCGTAGTTATGACTTTATAAATGGAATTTCATTGTTTTATAAGTTGGTAACTTTGAATAAAATATATCTAATGTTGAATTCTATACTTAGTTCCTTTTCCCTTCTTTTCCTTTTCGGGGACGAAAACTTTTGTGTGGGGGAGAGTGTAACGACCCGTATTTTTAGCTATTTTAATTAGAAAATTTAAGGTGATTATTGAAGGAAAATGATTATTAATGTAATTTGTTGAATAATTTAATATTTGAAATTATTTGAATAATTGGATAACGGGTTTAATATGATTAAAAATGATTTGTAAAATTCTATTTTATCATATTAAAGTTAGAATGATGTTGTAGAACTTTTAAAATCGAATTAAAAGTAAATTTGTGAAAATTGAATATTTTAATATTTAATTGACGAGTTAAAATAGCCATTTTTCAAACAGTCTCGGATTTCGACGAAACTTGTTTCATTGGATCCGTAATAGTAAATTATGGTAGGATTTCAATTTTCGTAGCAATTGGACTTGTCGTTTGGCCGTGCGAGCTTGAAACGCGTAGAAATTTAATTTCGAATTTAATTAAAATAATCGACTTCGAAAAGCTATCTTCCAGATATGATCGAATTAGGCCTTGAAACTAGTTCCATTGCGTCCGAAATGGGGGTAAAACCTTATAAACGCCTGGCGGCACGTCTCGATTGGAGTTCGGATGATTTTGGACCTACCTATATAAATACGCACGCAAACCGAGACAGTTTTATTATTATTTTAACCCAGAAACCCTAATTCTAAATCATGGCCGCCACCTATTTCATGGCCAGAAATTGCCGATCTTCTTTCCTTAATATCTCTCAATCCGTTCGACGAAATCGAAAAATTCCAAAAGCAAAAGTGTAAATCTCGACGAGCTCTTCAAATCCATACGGTTGATGTATGCTAATTTTTCATGGGTTCGTCCAGATCTGACTTGGAAGTGTGTACGTATTTCCTTGGATTGCGTGCAAACGACGGCGAATGACGGGATGAAACTTGGCGCGTACGTGGCTCTGGTGAAGGGCTTCGTGGTGGCGCTAGCTGATCGTTCTGCAAGTCGACGAGGTGGTCGTGAAAATTGCTTGAAGATCGGCGGCTAATGGGTTTGCATACGTGAATTTCACGTTGGGGAAGAAGCGACGGAATCGCGGAGATGAGAGCTTCGCTGCAGTGCAGATCCGAAAGTGTTTGGAGCTCATTAAAATTTTATGTTAAATCGAACGTCGTTCGATTTGATTTAAAATCGTAAAATCAAGGTGAGTGTTTTATAACGCTCACAACGTACTGAATATCTTTATGCTAGTTAAATTTGACATTATGCATAGTTATGATTTTTATTTGTTGTTGTTTGATAAAATTTAATTATCATATTGATTGTCATTTGAATTCACCGTTAAAAAAATTAAATTGACAGTTAAATTTAAATTAAAATTGAATTGCGATTAAATTACCTGACATTGATAAACATGAAATTGCCGTGAATGGTATTGCCTATTGGATGATGTATTTCGATGGATGTTATTGGTTGATATTTAAATGTTTGGATGTTTATTTGTTTATATATATCCTGCTATGCATACATATGACACTGTGATTGATTTAAATGATATATTCATCCCTGACATTTAATTGTAATAACTAATCACTTGGCCATAGGTTAGAAAATTATATACGGACACCGAGTTGGATAAATTAAATGATTTTAAAAGTTGTTTTGAAATTATTTAAATGAATTGATTTTAAGAATAAAATCCAATTTATGGAAATTGAATTATTTTGAATTGGAGCTCGAAATGTTAGAATTTAAACTTGGTAGACGAAATTATTAAATAAAATCGAAGTTTAGATTTAAATTGAAAATTGAAATACGGTGTAAATTTTTGAAAGTTGATTTGTTTTAAAAGATTGGACTTTTAATCGAACTCTGAATATTTCTAAGAAAATTGATATGAAATGATATTTCAAGTTTGAGTTTGGAATTGAAAATTTATTTGAAATTTAGATTTAAATTAATTTGGAATTGAATTGAAATTTAAAGAAATTTGTGAATTGAAATCGAAATTTACGTGGAATAGAAATTTATTCAAGTTGAAATTGGAATAAATCGATTAAATCGAAATGGAATTTGGATTTGATTTGGATAGGAAATTTGGGAAGTTGACCGGTTTGACTTTGGAATTATTTATCAAATAATTTTTGATTTTTCCCAAACTATTTTATATATAAACCATTTTATATTCAAATTATTTTCGATTAAACTATTTAAATATTTTCTATTAAACTATTTTGAATTATTTAACTATTTTAAACTATTTAAACTATTTTCTTAAATTCAAACTGGTTAAAGAGACGGAAATGTTTATATTTAAACCTTTGGTTTAAATACGAACTAGGTTAAAGTAGAGATTATAACCTAAATTGAATTCGAATCAAATTTTGAAGTGAAATTGATTTATCGGACAAAATTGATAATTTTGAATATATGATGATTTTGAAATGGATTTGATTTTAAAGCGAATATGATATTTTATTATCAATCATGAATCAATTTGAAATATAAAAGAGCCATCAATGTAATAATACGTAGTTATTAAAGAGACCGGGATCGGATATGGACATACTCTCTGTCGATACCGAAAACCACTTTAATAACTATTATACGCGGAGTGTTGATCCAGAATGAAGTGGATGGTTTGGTGAACGCGTTGACTGAAGAAAGAGAACGATATTGGATGACCCCTGACATGACTAAAACAGGAGCCGCGCCGGGCCATTGAGGTTCGCCACCTCTAGCGGACACACTTCTTCGATACCATATCTATTACATTTGTGATTTGATTTGGGTGCACCCCTTGATTTGGGAGTGTTGTTTCGCGGTGTTGAGGTAGTAGCTGCTATGCTCAACATCAGTCCGGATCACGCAACTACTAGTATCCTAGTTGGTATCGCCTCATGTACCTTGTCATACTGATTGTCCTATTCGCGACCACTACGTTTTGGTTTGTACCTTGAGTATATGGATTGCCCTCTGGTGACTTCCGGTTTTGGGGAAACTACGGTCTTGTATATGCTTTTGGGAATATAAAATGTGTTAAGGGGGATTATGGTAACGCCTTAACGCTATTTTGATACTTTATATTACTGATAGACATTATCTACTTAGCGTACATTACTACCTAGTAGATAGTTTAACGGATCCTTGAAAGGTGGAAAATCCCGTAACATCTCTTAAGTTATTGCACGCACGTTGACACTGGATATGAGATGTCAAACCCCGTAAACATCTCTGACGCCATCACACTCATATTTATTTACGATTGATTTAACTTTCATATGGATATTTTAGTCCTGACTCGAGTGTTTTATCTTTTCATTACGCTCGGGTCAGTCCTGAGTTTTCCGATTTTTGAAGATCTATTCTGGAGGACGAAGACGAAGATTTGGTATACTATTACTGTTATTATTTGTGCATCATGTTGTCTGCTGCATTATTTATTTGTTCTGTTGTATATGTATAACACTGATAAATGTTGTATAAATAATTGTCTAAGTATAGTAAACAGCTTCATGAACTGTTTATTTGACTATTATATTTTATCGTTCCGCTGCGAGATTCTGTGTTGTTTCATTTCCTTTATTTCTTTTCTTTTCTTAATTACCCCAATAACCATCTGCCTTTTTTTAATGGTTTGGAACCGGCATGTGTATTTGATCGTCGGTTTAAACTGTCCAAAAAGGTTGGTCGTTACAAGAAGAAACCTGTCTCTATTCAAACTGGTGAGTAAACTTTTATTAAGAAAAGTTTAAGTAAATAAAATTTGCGCATGTGAATTTCTGAGATGATTGATGTCTTGCATGTATATATAAATTAGAGAAATCTTGTATATATGTTATATTAAACTGTGCATGTTTATATCTGTCTGATTCTTCTCTGTTTTCAAGTTAGAGAGTAAAACTAAAACAAAAATTCAAAATTTTCCTTAACAAATCACTGTTAGGCCATGAGTTACAAACACAGTATGTTTATTTAAACATAAATTAAAGTTTAAAATGTTATTCAAATAAAATTTGTTTGAATATCTTCTGAAATCAAGATGATACAGTAGAAATTTTAATAACATGTTAAAATCAAGTATTGTAATTTGTTGATTCAATTTTATATCTTGAATCAAATCTGTAAAACATGATTTTTAAAGTAAAAATCATGATTTTTAGATTGGGTTTGAAGCAGTATTTCGGTGATGACCAAAAGATTGTTTTTGGGAAAATTCTGGTAGACGGGCGGACTATGGTGGTCAGGGATTCGTCTAGAGGTAGAGTGATGATGGGTGGTCATGGCAAAAATGATCGGAGGTGTTCTCGAATTATGAGTTGGCCGAACGACGTGAGTTTGGGGTTTAAGCCCTTTGTTTGGTCGCGATTGGAAATGTCATGACTGGAAATTAAGGGATGGATCGAGTGGCGCAAGATTTAGGAGATAGTTGCGTGGAGGGCTTGCGATGTTGTAGCCGAAATTTCCTAGCGAACGGTGGTCGAAGTCGCTTGGTTCGAGGGGTTTTCTGATGAAGTGTTGTTCCAGGTGATGTGCGAGCTACCTCGATTTCGATGAGGGTCGCGCGATGGCTGGTCAAGGGTCGGAAGCGTATCAGTGGTCGATGGGGAGTTTGCGCGTGGTGTCGCTAGTGGTGGCGGTGGCGTTGGTGCGTCATGCACGTTTACAGTGTCAGTAGTTGTGTCAGTGAGGAAGGAGTTGGGGTAACTCGAAGTGATGATCGAGTGAAGAGGGTTTTAGACTCGCGTTTTGGGTCAGGATGCTGCAGTTTCGCTCGTACAGGGGTTCGTGTGTGTTTGCTTCTTTCCAGTTTTCATGAAGTTTAGTTTTAACTTAAGCTAAAAGAAATAGGAAATGAAGAAGAGGAATGGACTCGAGTTGTTCGAGTTTGGGTTGGGTCGAACCTAAAGCAAGTGATGTTAAAAGGTTTTTAAAAATTTGTTTTAAATTATAAAATTTAGAATTTATTTAAACTACTTTATGATAAACTATTTAACTTAAAGTAATTTATACTTTGATAACTAAATTTTTAGATGATTTTGTGTTCTTCAAATTTAACTTTTAAGAAGTAATTAAGTTTAAACAAAATGGAAATGTTCTAAATATGTAATAATTTTAAATAATTAATGAAATTGTTTTGTTTGAAAGTTAATTAAGTTTTTATAGTTAAAGATTACTTTAATTAATAAAGTAATTAAAGTTAATAATTAATAATTTTAGATTAATTAATTTATAAAGGTCTAGTTAATTAGTTATGGAGTAATTAATTGATAATTAAGAATTAAATTAAATTATAATTAATAGATAATTAGTTAATAAATAAAGATTGATTAATAAATGGTTAGTAATTAATTAATTAAGTGATTAGTGATTAATTAATTAATAAGAAGTAATTAATTAAATGGTTAAGGTTAATTAATTAAGTAATTAAACATTAATTAATTTATAATTAGTAGTTAATTAATTAATGATTAAGGATTAATTAATTAAATGATTAAGGTTAATTAAATAATAATTAATTAAGTAATTAATATAAATTAATTTATAATTTGTAATCAATTAAGCAATCAATTAAGATTAATTAATTGTTAAATAAGGATTAATTAGTAATAAATTAAGGAATGATTAATTTTTAATCAAGTTTTAAAAATGAATAATTAGAGTTATTAATTAATAATTAAACGATAATTAATTAATTAATTAATTAAAGATTAATTAATTGATAATGAGGATAATTTAGAAGTGATTAATTAATTAAATAATTGTGATTAATTAATTAATGATTGGTTAAGCAAGGTAAAGTGATTAATTCTTAAGTAATTAATTTAATTTTAATTAATTAAATTAATTATAATTAAAGATATGCTTGCTTATGGATGGTTGTTTTGAATTGAATATCTAGCTTTGGTTGATATCTGTTGGATGATAGTCTGAGATATTCTGTGATGAGATATTGTATATATCTGTGATAGATGTTTGTTATTATCTGTGGATAATACCGTGTAAATTCAGTGTTTAAAATTGAATTGAATTGTTTAAATCTTTTAAACAACTTGACCTTTAAGTTGGCGTTTGGATTTCAATGAGACCGGGATCGGAAATCAAGTTTGATTTTTCGAAAACCACATCGATCCAAGTTAAACGTTTGGTCGTGACATCTCAAAGTGAAGATCGAGATGGAGTTTCAGAGTGCAAGGGTTATTGTTAACTCTGAGGATTATTCCAAAATGAGTATAACGAAATAATGCCTTCGGTTTCGTTCGAACCCAAAACGAACTTGTATGGATTGAATGCTTTCAGCACATCGTCAGGTGGACGATGAGCATTCTAAGAGATGTGTTCTATAAAGATAATCGTAGCCTCAAGCCTCATCAACCGGGAATGGCTAAAACAGGGGAGGTGCAGCAAGGCTAAGTGGGTCATGCCTAAGTAGGACGAGATTTTCCTCTGTCTAGAAGTCCCTTATTATTTCGACTGTGTGGGCAGTTGTTGGCCACAACTGCGGGGCTGCCTTGTTCGGGACTGTCCAGTAAGGGATGGTTCCGGCCTTGTGTTGTAGGGGATTGGGAGTAATCCTCGGTACGTTGATCTAGGCCACGTACTGTGACGGGCGGTACCCCAGTAGCCCTGCCATTGTATGGAATCCAAACTCCAATAAGTGCCTGTACGGTTTTGATTGTGCCCAACTATGTTGGAACGTGATATGTAAGCATTCCAGCTATTTGTGTATTTTATTTTGAAAACCCTAGACCCTATTATAATATCACTGGATTTCCTATCAAATGTTTTGGTTAGCGTAAGGTAAAAACTTACCCGTGTTTATGTGTGGGAAGTCTTACGTGATACCTTTTGTTTTCAAATGATTTAAAAGTTAAGCAACTTTAACCTGTTTACTCACACCAGAACCATGTCTGTCCCGGAGTTTATTTTGTTTTTCATAAACTCTTGGGTACTCAAATTTTTAAGAGTAGCCAAGTGACCAAGTTGGAATTGTCAAATGTTTTGGAAGCTGGAGCTGGAGTCCAGACGTACTTATCTATCTATCCGCTGTAGTGACATTTTGATGTTGTATTTTGGGTTGTATGGTTTGGCAGACTCTCATAAATATCTAATGTAATGAAGTCGTATTATTTTGAGTACTCTGATATGTAAAACTATGTAATGGATATGTGTAATATTATATTTTGTTCCGTTTCCGCTCTAAGATTCTGATGTTGTTGTTCTTTTTTTTCTATCTTTCCTATTTCTATCTCTTTCTTTGCTTATTGATGATACGTATTTTTGAGGATTGAAAGACAGGTCGTCACAGTTGGTACCAAAGCGAGGTTGAGAAACACCTAGGCTCTGGAGTAGTATCTATCTTGAGAGTGCGTATTTGTAATTTTCTTATATAACTATATCCCTATCTAAATTGGTTGGGATTACCTGTCCAGGTAGCCAGAATGAGTTCAAGAGGCAGAAGGGGAAGGGTTGTAGGAAGTACATCAACCAATAATAGGAGAGAACAGACTGATAATGAGGCTGTTAATCTAGTACCGCCTCCAGTCAGTTTTGTTGCTTTATGTAAGGACTTCGTCAACCTTAGAGGAAAACAATTTAAAGGATCAGAGACTATAATTGAGGTCCAAGCATGGCTACGCTCTTGTGAGAAAATCTTTAAGAGCATGAAATTATCGGATGAGCAGAAGATGGTAATGGCTTCATGGTAATTACAAGGAGGTGCTGCAGCCTGGTGGGATGCAGTGACAGCAAATGTCTCTGAGGACGATATGTCTTAGGAAGAATTTAAGGAGTTGTTTGAGGAGAAATTCATGCCTACAGCAGGGAACTTGTCTTTATTAGGATTTTCTGAATTTAAAGCAAGGGAACATGACTATAGCTGAGTACGAGACCAAATTCAACGAGTTATCTTGCTATGGTCCAGGGCTTATAGATACTCCTCTAAAAAAGAACGAGATGTTTGTGCAAGGATTGAGGCCAGAGTTTCATGAAAGGATGATAGCGCTTTTGAAATGATCTTTTATGGAGTTAATTGATATGGCGTTAAGATAGAAGGATTTGATGAATAAGAGATCAGTGGCACGAGTTGCTGCATCGGGAGGAAATTCTTCCAACCCAAATAAGAGGAAATTCAATCCCAATTGGAAGAGGCAAAAAAAAAGAAGAAGTCTAGAAGCAACAATGGACCTCACAAATGCTATATTTGCCAGCAAGAAGGCCACTTGGCGAATAAGTGTCCCAGAAAAGGGTCTCAGCAACAGCAGCAGCAGCCGCATTATAGTGGACCAGGTTCAGCTTTGGTTCAGAAATCTCTTTGCTTCAACTGTCATCAACCGGGTCATATGATCAAGGATTGCCCGCTCCTTCATAATGTCCAGCAGAATAAGGTATTTGCGTTGGAAGGTGCACCATCAACTTCATCTAAGGGCAAAGGAGTATTGGAAGGTACATTACTTTTAGATGGAAAGTATATTAAAGTTTTGTTTGATTCTGGTGCTTTTTTGAGTTTTATTTCTCTGGAATCTGTAGAGGAGTTCTTTCTTACCCCTAGTACTGTAGATAATCCCATCTGTGTATCTAATCTATAGGGGGTAACCAAATTAGATATGATTTGTAAGGATTTGAGGATTTCCTATCTATCCCATAGTATTTCTTGTGACCCTTATGTGTTGGATTTTAAGGGTTTGACCTTATATTAGGGATGGATTGGCTTGATAAATATAAGGCTGTCCTAAATTGTGTTGAGAGAATAGTTTCGTTGGAAACTGATCTGGGTAGAATTGCTAGAGTAATGTGTGATAACTCTGGAATTCACTTGAGTAGTCTTTTACATGGAGTTGAGACTTCTCAAGAGGAGGTTGATGATATCGAAGTGGTCCAAGATTTCTCAGATATATTCGAGGAAGTCATGTGTTTACCTCCGCACCGAGAAATAGAGTTTCGCATAGATTTGGTTCCAGGAGCAGTACCCGTAATTCAGCCTAGTAGGAGGATGGCTCCTAGGGAGAGGGAGGAACTAGTGAAGCAAACTCAAGATCTGTTGGAGAAGGGATTGATTAGGCCCAGTTTTTCTTGTTGGGGTTCGACTGCGGTGTTTGTCACCAAGTCGGATGGGTCGCTAAGGTTCTGCGTAGACTATCAAGAGTTGAACAAAGTGACCATTCGAAATAAGTATCCACTTCCTCGTATTGATGATCTCTTTGATCAGCTACATGGAGCTTTATTCTTTTCTCAATTGGATTTAGCATCAGGTTTCCATCAGTTAAGGGTAGCTGAGGACAGTATTCCCTTAACTGCATTTAAGGGACCTAATTTTTTCTATGAGTGGTTGGTTATGCCTTTTGGATTAACCAACGCACCAGCCTACTTTGTCGACCTGATGAACCGAGTCTTTAGAGATGTATTGAATAAGTTCATTTTGGTGTTCATCGATGATAGCTTGGTCTACTCTAAGTCGGAAGGATAGCACAAGCAGCACTTGAGAATAGTATTAGAAACTCTGAGAAGGAATGTTTTAAAGGCGAAGTTCTCTAAGTGTCATTTTTGGAAATCAAAAGTAAAATTTTTGAGACACATTGTTTCTGGAGAAGGCATCTCGGTAGATCCAGCGAAGGTTGAGACTATTTTGGAGTGGAAGCAGCCTCGGACACCAACTGAAGTTTGCAGTTTTCTGGGATTGGCTGGCTACTACAGCAAGTTTATTAAGGATTATTCCAAGATCTCTTCGCACCCAACTAAGCTGACAAGAAAGGGAGCTAAATTCAAGTGGACACCGGAATGTGAGGAGGCTTTTCAGAATCTGAAGGCAAAGTTGACAAGTGCTCCTGTGTTGGCTATTCCAGATGGGAAGAGTAAGTTTGAGGTTTATACTGATGCCTGTATTGTTGGATTGGGAGCAGTTCTAATGCAAAATGGTAGGGTAATTGCGTATGCGAGTCGGCAATTGAAGCCACATGAAAGGAACTACGCTACGCACGATCTAGAGGTGTTGGCCATTGTTTTTGCTTTAAAGATCTGGAGGCACTATCTTTTGGGAGAGAAGTTCGAGTTATTTACGGATCACAAACCGTTGAAATGTCTTTTCTCTCAAAAGGATCTTAATCTAAGACAGCAGCGATTGGTTGAGTTTTTAGCATCGTATGATTTGGATATTCTGTATACCCTGGGAAAGGCGAACGTTGTGGCAGATGCTCTTAGCAGGAATGCAGTTCTATCTCTTTTGGAAGTTGTTCCGTCTCTCCAGGAAAGAATAATAAGCAAGCAAAAGGAGGATAGATCTTTAGAAGAACTGATTCTTGAAATCAAGGATGGTCGATATTCGGATTTGAAGGTGGACAATCAAGGAGCATTGAGGATTATTGGTCATTTGTGTGTACCTGATATAGATGGATTGAGGCACGAGGTCTTATCTGAAAGTCATCGCTCTAAATTAAATATCCATCCAGGAATCTCAAAGATGTATAAAGATATGAGAAGATTTTTCTGGTGGCCGAACATGAAGAAGGGTATTGCTGCTTTCGTTAATAGTTGTGCTATCTGCCGGCAAGTTAAAGGAGATCAGCAGAAGTCAGCCGGTTTATTATAATCTTTGGAAATCCCGATGTGGAAGCGGGAGATGATTTCGATGGATTTCATCGACGGTTTGCCTTGAACCAAGAAGGGAAACGAAGGAATATGGGTGATTGTTGATCGCCTAACTAAAAGCGCTCATTTTATACCAGTTAAGGCAACCCGTACTGCAGCTTCTCTGGCAGAGATTTTCTTGAGAGAGATAGTCAGATTGCATGGTGTTCCAGTTAGTATTATAAGTAGTCGAGATCCTATCTTCACCAGCAAATTCTAGGAGGCTTTGCAGTCAACTATGGGAACGAGTTTGAGCTTGAGTACATCATATCATCCCCAGGCAGATGGGCATACGGAAAGGCTTAATTGAATTCTAGAAGATATGCTGAGAGCCTATGTATTGGATTTTGGCCGATCGTGGGAAGACCATTTACATCTTGTGGAATTCTCTTATAATAACAGTTACCAAGCAAGTATTAAGATGGCTCCTTATGAAGCTCTGTATGGAAGACCGTGTAGATCCCCGACCTGTTGGATAGAGTCGAAAGACCGTCTTGTGCTTGGACCTGATCTGATCCATGAAGCATCTGCTAAAGTTGAGCTTATCAAGAAAAGGATGAGAGCTTCTCAGGATCGTCAAAAGAAATATGCAGATAAAAGACAAAGACAATTGAATTTCGAGATTGGTGATTTAGTCTTTGTCAAAGTTTCCCCTATTAAAGGAGCAGTAAGATTTGGGAAAACAGGGAAACTCGCCCCGACATATATTGGTCCATTCCGAGTGCTCGAGAGGATTGGTGCCGTAGCATACAGGATTGAATTGCCGGTCCGGATAGCCGGAATTCATAATGTTTTCCACGTATCTCATCTAAGGAAATACGTGCACGGTCCATCTCTTATTATGGAGCCAGCTGTGCAGGAAGACTTAGAGGTTGAGCCGGACTTATCAGTTGTCAGACATCCTGTTCAGATTGTCGATCAAGACGAGAGGTAACTCAGAAGCAGGATAGTAAAGCTTGTTAAAGTCCAGTGGAGTGAGGATCCCAGAGATTGTACCTGGGAGACTCCGGATAATTTTAGGAAGGCTTATCCGGATATGTGTCCGGATAGCTAGTGATGTTTGTATTGGATGTATTGTTGTTTGGATGTTTTGTTTGTTGGTTGTTAGTGTATGGATGATATGTATGCTTGAATTGTTGAAATGAAATGAAAATTTTGCATTATCTTTTGTTTAAATTTCGGGGACGAAATTCTTTTAAGGGGAGAGGAATGTGATATTCCGGAATTTCAAGCCAAATTTAAATGTGATAATCTCTTTAGTAAGTTAATTAAAATTGATAAACTTATTATTTTAAACAAATAATAATAATTGTGTTGTAAATATGCTGATTTTAAATAAAATTATTATAAAAAAATGGAAAATGGATTTTTTAAAATTATATGTACATATCATATTGATTTTTAAATTTAATTTGAGATTTAATTTGAATTTGGATTGTTAAATTGAAATTCAAAATATAGTTATTTATAATCATCGTTTGATTCTAAAGTGTATTTTTATTTTGAATATAAAATTTGTTTTATATTAATTTTTTTAAAAAGAATTGATTTATATAAATTAAAAATGTATTTAAATTAGAAAATTAATTATAAAAACATTTAAAAACCTATTTTGCATGAGAATTACATGTGTTAATTTATGAATCACTCTAATAACATGTGTTAAGAGGATAGCCATGTTTAATGACAAATGTTAGGAAATTTTACAACTGTCACATTTATAAATTATTTTCTTTAATGTTAATAGAACAAAATTTAATCTATAAAAGTTGCTTCATCTTCTTCATTTGAATTTTCCATCTCATTTTCCAAAAAAAAGGAAAGAATAAATCACTACTTCAACTACAAATCTAAAAAATTCATCAATCTCCACTCTTTTAATCAAAAATTAAAACAAGAATTCAAATTTCATTTCAAAATTCTAAATCTGCAAAGAAATACAAAAGAAAAGTCTGTAAAAACAAATTACAGAAAAAGTTTTTGTTCAAGGGATTCAAGCTTCATCAAATCTGCAGAATTTTTTTACAGAATTAGACATCATCAAGGAGCCTTCTCAGATTTGAAAAGCAAATCAACAATTAAGCTTTAGATCAAAATCAAATTCAGGAAACAAGAAGAAACCTGTCTCTGTTCGAACTGGTGAGTAAACTTTTATTAAGAAAAGTTTAAGTAAATAAAATTTGTGCATGTGAATTTCTGAGATGATTGATGTCTTGCATGTATATATAAATTAGAGAAATCTTGTATATATGTTATATTAAACTGTGCATGTTTATATCTGTCTGATTCTTCTCTGTTTTCAAGTTACAGAGTAAAATTAAAACAAAAATTCAAAATTTTCCTTAACAAATCACTGATAGGCCTTGAGTTACAAACATAGTATGTTTATTTAAACATAAATTAAAGTTTAAAATTTTATTCAAATAGTTTTTTTAAAATATCTTCTGAAATCAAGATGATACAGTAGAAATTTTAATAACATATTAAAATCAAGTATTGTAATTTGTTGATTCAATTTTATAACTTGAATAAAATCTGTGAAACATGATTTTTAAAGTAAAAATCATGATTTTTAGATTTGGTTTGGAGCAGTATTTCGATGATGGCCAGAAGATTGTTTTCGGGCAAATTCTGGTATACGGAGGGACTATGGTGGTCAGGGATTCGTCTGGAGGTGGAGTGATGATGGGTGGTTACGGCAAAAATGATCGGAGGTGTTCTCCAATGATGAGGTGGCCAGACGACGTGAGTTTGGGGTTTAAGCCCTGTGTTTGGTCGCGATTGGATATGTCGTGACTAGAAATTAAGGGAGGGATCGAGTGGCCCAAGATTTAGGAGATAGTTGCGTGGAGGGCTGCGACGTTGTGGCCGAAATTTCATGGAAAACGGTGGTCGAAGTCGCTTGGTTCGGGGGGTTTTCTGATGAAGTGTTGTTCCAGGTGATGTGCGAGGTACCTCGATTTCGACCAGGTCGCGCGATGGCTGGTCAAGGGTCGGAAGCGTATTGGTGGTCGATGGGGAGTTTGAGCGCGGTGTCCCTGGTGGTGGCAGTGGCATTGGTGCATCGTCCACGTGTACGGTGTCAGTAGTTATGTCAGTGATGAAGGAGTTGGGGTAACTCGAAGTGATGATCGAGTGAAGAGGGTTTCAGACTCGCGTTGTGGCTCGGGATGCTGCAATTTTGCTCATGCTTGGGTTCGTGTGTGTTTGCTTCTTTCCAGTTTTCGTGAAGTTTAGTTTTAACTTAAGCTAAAAGAAATAGGAAAGGAAGAAGAGGAATGGACTCGAGTTGTTCGAGTTTGGGCCGGGTCGAATCCAAAGCAAGTGATGTTAAAAGGTTTTTCAAAACTTGTTTTAAATTTTAAAATTTAAAATATATTTAAACTACTTTATGATAATGTTAAACTATTTAATTTAAAGTAATTTATACTTTGATAACTAAATTTTGAGATGATTTTGTATTCTTTTAAATTTAACTTTTAAAAAGTAATTAAGTTTAAACAAAATGGAAATGTTTTAAATATGTAATAATTTTAAATAATTAATGAAATTGTTTTGTTTGAAAGTTAATTAAGTTTTTATAGTTAAAGATTACTTTAATTAATAAAGTAATTATAGTTAAATTAATTAATAATTATAGATTAATTAATTTGTAAAGGTCTAATTAATTAGTTATGGATTAATAAATTTATAATTAAGACTTAAATTAAATTATAATTAATAGATAATTAGTTAATAAATAAAGATTAATTAATAAATGATTAGTAATTAATTAATTAAGTGATTAGTGATTAATTAATTAATAAGAATTAATTAATTAATTAGTTAAGGTTAATTAATTAAGTAATTAAACATTAATTAATTTATAATTAGTAGTTAATTAATTAATGATTAAGGATTAATTAATTAAATGATTATGGTTAATTAAATTATAATTAATTATAAATTAATTTATAATTTGTAATCAATTAAGCAATTAATTAAGATTAATTAAATGTTAAATAGGAATTAATTAGTAAGTAATTAAGGAATGATTAATTTTTAATCAAGTTTTAATAATCAATAATTAGAGTTATTAATTGATAATTAAAGTTAATTGATTGATAATGAGGATAATTAAGAAGTGATTAATTAATTAAATAATTGTTATTAATTAATTAATGATTGGTTAAGCAAGGTAAAGTGATTAATTCTTAAGTAATTAATTTAATTTGAATTAATTAAATTAATTATAATTAAAGATATGCTTGCTTATGGATGATTGTTTTGAATTGAATATCTAGATTTGGTTGATATCTATTGGATGATAGTCTGAGATATTCTGTGATGAGATATTGTATATGTCTGTGATAGATGTTTGTTATTATCTGTAGATAATGCTGTGTAAATTCAATGTTTAAAATTGAATTGAATTGTTTAAATCTTTTAAACAACTTGACCTTTAAGATGGCGTTTGGATTTCGATGAGACCGGGATCAGAAATCAAGTTTGATTTTCCGAAAACCACATTGATCCAAGTTAAACGTTAGGTCGTAACATCTCAAAGTAAAGATCGAGATGGAGTTTCAGAGTGCAAGGGTTATTGTCGTTAACTCTGAGGGTGATTCCAAAATGAGTATAACGAAATATGTACTCGGTTTCGTTCGAACTCGGAACGAACTTGTATGGATTGTATGCTTTCAGCACATCGTCAAGTGGACGATGTGCATTCTAAGAGATGTGTTCTATAAAGGTAATCGTAGCCTCAAGCCTCATCAACTGGGAATGGCTAAAATAGGGGACGTGCAGCAAGGCTAAGTGGGTCATGCCCAAGTAGGACGAGATTTTCCCCTATCTAGAAGTCCCTTATTATTTCGGCTGTGTGGGCAGTTGTTGGCCACAACTGTGGGGTTGTCTTGTTCGGGACTGTCCAGTAAGGGATGGTTCCGGCCCTGTGTTGCAGGGGATTGAGAGTAATCCTCGGTACGTTGATCTAGGCCACGTACTGTGACGGGTGGTACCCCAGTAGCCCTGCCATTGTATGGAATCCAAACTCCAATAAGTGCCTGTACGGTTTTGATTGTGCCCAACTATGTTGGAACGTGATATGTAAGCATTCCAGCTATTTGTGTATTTTATTTTGAAAACCCAAGACCCTATTATAATATCACTGGATTTCCTATCAAATGTTTTGGTTAGCGTAAGGTAAAAACTTACCCGTGTCTATGTATGGGAAGTCTTACGTGATACCTTTTGTTTTCAAATGATTTTAAAGTTAAGCAACTTTAATCTGTTTACTCACACCGGACCCATGTCTGACCCGGAGTTTATTTTGTTTTTCATAAACTCTTGGGTACTCAAATTGTTATGAGTAGCCAAGTGATCAGGTTGGAATTGTCAGACGTTTTGGAAGCTGGAGCTGGAGTCCAGACGTACTTATCTATCTATCCGTTGTAGTGACATTTTGATGTTGTACTTTGGGTTGTATGATCTGGCAGACTCTCATAAATATCTAATGTAATGAAGTCGTATTATTTTGAGTACTCTGATATGTAAAACTATGTAATAGATATGTGTAATATTATATTTTGTTCCGTTTTCGCTGTGAGATTCTGATGTTGTTGTTCTTTTCTTTCTATCTTTTCTATTTCTATCTCTTTCTTTTCTTATTGATGATACGTTCTTCTAAGGATTGAAAGACGGTTCGTCACACATATAATATCTAATCAAGAGTTAGTAAGACATTTTAAAATTCAAAACTTGGTCTTAAACTTATTAGTTAAAATATCTTTAATTAAGCTTAAATATGCATAATAATATGAAACGATTTTACAGTTAAAACAAATGTTGTTTATTTAATTTTTTTATTAATTTTAAAATACAAAATACTAATTTAATATGTACAACGAATTTGTAAACATGTTTATGTATTATAAAATAAATAACTAATAATTATTGATGTCTATTAACCTTATTCTGCCTAAAAAATATTTTCTTTAAACCAAAAACTAATTTTTTTTGAAAGTGTATGCACACACATATGTATATAGTGAACAGTATAAAAAGCGAACACTATACTAAATAATATTTTACATACGTACATAAATAAATATTATAACTATATAGTTATGTTTTCGGTTGGAGAATAATTATTTTAACATCTAAAAATAATTTAAATAATTTATATACATATATAATAATTTTAAGGTATTTTAGGTTTTAAAGTTATTAAATAATCATTTAAAATAAAAAACGAATATTTGTAATACTTAGAAAAATAATGTATACGAGTGTGTGTATTAGAATACAAACATGGCCGAATTTAAAATATTATTAAATTTAAACTTCGAATTTAATTAAAAACTTCATGTAGATTAATTATTTAATATAATTTAACATATTAATATTTTTGAGGATATATTGTCAAATATGTAAAATTATTATAATGATATGAATAACATATAATGAACATTATATATAACAAAAAATATGTACCTAAAAGAAGTAGCCTTTGATTTGTACTTTGATTCAAATCATCCCCTGGATCTAGATCCTTGTCCAAAGGTACAAGCTTCTTAGTGTCACTATTTAAAAAAATTTATATTTGATTTGGGATGTGTTAAAGCTTGGCTATAGGCTAGATACATGGGGTTATGGAGGCTAACAGGAGGGGGAGCAAAAAGATAAACATAAAATATAAAGGATTAGGTTCGCTTAAACAAGAGATCTAGTAGAAAATATCTTCTAGCAACTCCTCTTACTTGTGCAGTTAAAGCCCGCTAAAGCCAGCAAAATCCCCATTATAGCGCCTCCACTATTTTTCATCATACCCCCGCTTTACCCCAACTATTACTTTTTACACATCCATCGCTATAGAACCGTTAAGAGGTATAACTGAACAGCCTCTTAACAAGTCATGCCATAAGACCTCCTCTCCTCCTTAGTTTAGTTAGCCTATAATTGGTCTATAATGATCCACAT
Source organism: Allium cepa (assembly GCA_030765085.1). Taxonomy (NCBI): domain Eukaryota; kingdom Viridiplantae; phylum Streptophyta; class Magnoliopsida; order Asparagales; family Amaryllidaceae; genus Allium; species Allium cepa. The sequence goes on from CM060932.1 coordinate 177,033,396, forward strand.
ATATCTCAAAACCTAAAAAAAATAACAATATTTAGATCCAATCTATTGCATGCATATAACTTTACTTATGCACCCAATTAATTAGTAATATCACTCAGAACATTTCTAGTGGATACCACATTTACTAAATACACCCCGGAAATTATATTTAACAATAATTAGTATTTTGCTAAATATTAATTAATTTAATTATTATATAATTCTTCAGAGACTGAGATTAATTTAGTTTTACGACTCACATGTGTGGATTCAATCAATGGTTAATATATGAACAATGCAAATAATAATGTTTACACGTTAGCTTAGCTAGAGTTGTGACAGTTTGGGGAAACTTATCACTTAAAATCTCATCAGCAAAACCAAATTTTACAAATTTAAGCAGTATCCTTTTGAAACTATTATTTACCCAATTCTCTCCATCAACACTATATCACTATTGGATTTATGGAATCTACTTTCGGTCATATTTCCAATATAATCAAATTTACTACAGTTAGTCCTTAAAAAAAGTCCTTAGTTTAATAACAAAATTTATTTTTAATTGTACTACTCTAGACAGAGATTTTGAATTAGAATTGACTATAGTTGACTATGATACTAAGCTTATGAAGTCGGGGAGACGATTTCTATATTGAATATTGTTTCACTTCCAATGCTTCAACTCAGACCCAACTATAGTTGATCGATGGTCGCCATGCCATGATTTAACTTCGGTTAAAGTGAAGTATCCGTATTCAAGCTCAATAATATTTTCAAGTCAAGAGAACAATGTCACATCATTAATTTGAGATTTCTTATTAGACCTAGTTATTATTAGCTAACATGAAACTCTCGGATGAGTTATTCTATGGTTATCCAATAACTATCCATACATAACCCCTTGGTTCCCCTAGTAACCATAGGTGATACGATGCCAAACATTAGGAAAAGTTAAGCACACTAATCTCAATGGATGTATCGATATCATTTCTTGAAACATCTTGACAAGTAATGTTTAAAATAATAAGTAATTATGTATTGTGATAATTTCTCATGATTAAAACTCCATGTAATTATTATCGTATAACATTATTATCATATAACATATCATTTAAGGATTTTCAATTTAGTATACATTAAATTAATGACTTAACAAAGTATATAATAGAAATTAAATACCTTTGTTGTGAAAAAGATTGGTTATAGAGTTAGAGATATATAACAGGTAACACGATTAACCCTATGTTATACCCCTAACTCTCTCACAACCCGATAACATTATCGATTAACTAACTTGCTTAAACTTTGACTTTACATTGACTACCAATCACGGTAATACTAACTTTCTATTTGACGGAGATGAATCCTCTCTTGAATCGTGTTTCATTTCTCACGGTTCAACTTATACCCAATAATGGCCTTAACATAACCATAATGCTACGTAATTGACCATAATCAATACTTAAGATTCATAGTATTCGCAAGTCAAAATACTGTTGTATATCGCTATGTTAAATCTTCTACTTCACTTTTAACTGATAGAAGACTCTCAATGAGTCATTCTATAATCGTTCCAAATAATTACATGTATATAACCCCTTAGTTCCTCCAATTGTCTTGAATAATTCACTGCCCATCATATGGAGAGCATTACATACCTAGTCTTAGATATATCGATATCCCATTCTTGATACATCTTGACTAGGAATACTTAGGGACAAGTATTTATTTTATTCGATTCAATACTTATGATTAAAAATACATTTGTGGCTACAATTAATTAAATATCTTTTCCTAGGGATTTTATATATTTATACATTTAATGAATATATAACATTAATAATATCCTAATATTACAATATATACAATAGAAAACAATACCAAAAGCTTACCTTATTTTAAAAAAACGCTCACTTTAAAGGTAAAATTATATAATTAAATTATGTAATTGCTTGTAGAGCACACCCTTAACTCCATCAATCTACCATTTGTACTTGGGGCCAATCATGGTGATCCTTAATGATACCTACGATCAGCTTTCCTAGACAACACCAAGAAAGGACCTTAATGTGTGAATAATGGAGAACTTATCTCGATCTCTTATCAAATTGTCGCTTCCTATCACAATCGATATTGTGTCATTGCTATCACAATACATTATTGGATTCTCAATGGTGGACACCATCCATAATTTTTTCTACAAATTTACGTACATATATTGTTTTCATTGCAGTAATATTTAAGGTGATGCATTTAGCCTTTATAGTTAAATTTATGACAATCTCTCGTTGAAAATTTCTAACTAAAAGCCCTTTTGTTAAGGGAGAAGATGAATTTAAGATTGACTTGTTATTTTCCATGTCTTATGAAGTTCAAGTTCGAGCACTCCTTCATAACTTCATTGTTTCCATAAACAAGCCTCAATATTTCTTAAATACTTGAGAATGCTCTTAACTACCATTTAGTGATTTTAACTCGAGTTTGATATTCGCTCAGTATACCAAGTGCATAAGAATATTCTATTATAATACACAACATGGCATATATGATGGTTCCTATTGTCAATGCATAAGGAATCTATTTCATATGCTCCATATTAAACATTTTAGTATAGTGTATAGGTATGTTGATTGGGACAATCCCAACATCCTCTCATACCAAGTATAAAGGACACCTCTTTCAAATCTTCATTAAGAAGTAACCAACCAAGTTTTAATTGATTTTAACAAAGGTAAATCATTACCAATCAGTAGCATCTTATGTACTTACAGTATTAAAAAAGTATTAGTACCTTCGTTTTTCTTTCTTATAGACACACGCTTCCTTTGCATTTTGATTGAAATATCAAACAATTTGATTTCTCAATTAAAATACTTTCTTAACCTCTAGATGCTTATTTAAGATCATATCTTAATAATTCTCAAGCTTTGTTATTACTCCTACCGACTTTTGCTATTTTGGCTATGGTGTTCAAAGTCTCATCTAAGTCATTACTCAACATAATTATGCCAAAACCCGTGGTCATATTATGTGATAATTTACAATTAGAATCCGAGTAGACTTGCGCAACTTGAGTGGTGAGATTGTTCCATAAATTTCAACATTTGAAATTAACAAGGTCATTTCCCATCATTGTTGCTTTATATATTTCCAATTGCACTAATCTTCTTCTTAGAGCTCACATATGGCCGATGGATCATATCCTTTGTGTAACGACCCTGAATTTTTGGTTATTTGAAATTGGAATATTAAATTGATTTTTAATATTTAAAAGTTAATTTTTAACTTGAATTTCAAATATAACGGTATATTGGATATTAAATAATTGAAAATTTCTTAAATAAGTGAATCTTGGGTTTTAAACTTGATAAAAATAAGTTAAAGGCTTACTAAATATATATTAATAAGAATGAAGGTAATAAAATTTTAAATTGGATTTAAAAGCGATTTTCTCGATTTTAAAAATAGCTCGTTTAAATTAACGAGTGAAAATGGCCTTATGGGGCACAGTCTTGGAATTCGATCAAACCAGTTCCATTTGGATCCATAATAGTGTATTACTATCGGATTCTAAATTTCATAGCTTTTGGAGTAATCATTTGGTCATATGGAATAGAAACACGTTGAACTTATATCAAAATTTGAGTATAATAATTAGGTTCAAAAGGCTATCTTCTTCATATGATCGAATTAGGACTTAGAACCTTTTCTACTGCATTCGAAATAGGGGTATAACATTATGAATCCCTAGTGGCACACCTCGATAGGAGTTCGAGACTTTAAGTTACGTAAACCGAGGCATTTTTGAAATTTAATTAATATATTGACCATTCAACCCTTCTTTTCAGCTACGTATTTTATCTTATCACTATTGCTTTCTAATCACGTTTCCCTCCCTCCTCCTTTTAAATCACATCATTCCTTTCATCTTATTTCAAATGCAAACTTTACAGTGAAGAAAAGGGCAAAGAGATTTCAAAATCAAATTCTCTATATCTACTCAATGGAAAATTGTGAAACTAGTTTTAAAAATCAAGTATTCTAGAGGGTGTTAAATCTGATATATATATATTATAGGGTGCAGTAGTCGTTTGTGGTGATCGACTGTAGGCGCATTGGTGCTTGCTTCGAACTAGGGGTTGGGTATTGAAGAATTTGGGGGCAACAATAGGCTTTGGGGTCGACTGTTTTGGGTTTCTCATGTGAAAAAGCAGCTCATGGCCAATTTTTGTGGTGTGCGACTGAATATTGCAAGTCGCGATATGGGTTTCGCATTCGAGAAGCTACAGATCGTGATGTCGTACTGTGATCAAAATGGTTGACAGAGGAGGCGGTTGTGACGAATGGTCGAATTGGAGATTGTTGAAGTGGGTTGATTCATTTTCGTTGGACGTAGGCAGGGGTCGAGCCTGCATGTAAAGAAGATGGGGGTGATACTGTGTATAGGTAGGGTATGGGCATTTGTAGAAGAGGGATTAAGTTAAGATTGGTCGGATTGGAATGAAACTTTTTGCATTTCGATCTTGGCGATGAGAGCTTCGAAATTAAACTAGTTTTGAGAGATTTAGAGATTGTGAAAATTTGGGCTAAAATCGGACGTCGTCTGGTTTTAGTTCCAAAACGGAACGTTTCAACGGCAATGAAAATCAAGGTGAGTAAATCTCACTCATTTGGATAGTTGGCATTAATTTTAAATATTTAAAACTAATTATTGATTGATTGGATAATTATTATCAGTTGAATATGATGTTACATATAGTAGTGTATAAATATATGTATGTATGTATGTATGTATATTGATAGTTGGATCGATTTTACCCGCATATTTTGGCGAATGCAACCCTATGTGCCTCACATAGTAGAGGATGACCCTATATACCACGATATCTCCATCGAAGTGGGATTGGTATTTTTATGTTGCATTAACATCTGTGGATGCAGGGAAACAGGTTGGAGGGATCCAACTGGATTCCTCAAAAATGTTGAATTTAACTTCATATATAGTAACATATGATTTGTTTGAATGATCTATGATAGATTATTGTGTGGTTTGAATTTATTGGACGTTATGGTGCAGTGGTCTAGATTTGGGTATTTTAAAATACCATAAATATGTTTATTGAATTTAAAAATAAATTAAAAAGGGATTTTTGAAGTAAAATATTTATATTAAAAAGAAATTAATGTGATCAAATAAATGATTTTAAATTTACCCTAACTATTTGTGATATTTTAAATAGAGATTTTCTACTATTATATATGTAGGATTTTTAAAATAATTCCTAATTGATACTTGTTTTAAATTTAAAGGGTTTTAACATTAAGATTTTAAATAGATGGGAGAATAGAAGTGAATTTGGAATATAAATTGGATTATTTAAGAAATTAATTTTGTAACTGGAATTTAATGAAGAAATCAATATATAATGGATGTAAGTGATGTGAAATCGTTATAAACTGGAATTCAAAAAAAACTGTGAGATTTATAAACAGTGTTTATATATAAAGTAAAGTGATTATCAATGGATAAATTGGAATTAAAAATTCACGGTGAGGATTTATAATGAGATGGGTAAACCGGTTTAAAATAAATAATAGATTTACTTCAAGAAAAGTGAAAAAGGGGATTTACGAAATTGGGACGAAATCAATTGGTGATAAATCAAGTGGCATTTATAAATATTGGACTGGTTATATTGGAATTGGAAAATATATATTATCGAGAAGTTGAGTTGTTTGTAAAAGGAGGATTTTTAGTTATTAAACTAGGTAATTTAAAAGTGTTTAAAAATTATTCTAGAAAGGTGGTTATTTAAATATTTTTAAATTGTCAAATGAAATATAAGTTTTTATAAAAAAGTCTTGTAAATCAATTAGAATCTTATAAATAAGTTGGAATTAATTATCGTTCAAAGTTATGTAATTATTTTAAATTGGAATGTGTAATTAATTATTAATTAAGTTAGTTATAATGAGTTGATATTAAGTTAATTATTATTTAATAATTAATTAGTATTGTTATTTTCAAGGATAAATTATTCAATATTCATATGGTTTTATATAATAACTTTTATTTAAAAGTACCTGCTTAAACTAAACTAGGAAGAAAATTATGATAGAAACTTTATAAGCATTATTTTAAGATAATTATTAAATAAAGTTTTCGAGAAGTAACGGTATAATTTCGTGGCAAAATCGGAGGTAGAGATTGCTTGTAGTTATGTTTTGGATTTCTTTGGAATAGGGACGTAATCATTGAGATGTGAATCCATGGTTGGTACCTCGTGGTGCTTTCCATATTATTTAAAAAAAGGTTTTGTTTAAATATTTTTGAAGGAAATGTTTTGTGAATATATTTATTTCTATGAGATAAGTATATATTTTTGAATTAAGAGATTTAATTAAGGAACCCGAAACTTATATAGAATTCGTTATAAACAAGTTAAGGAATTTACAATATAATTGGGAAGGGTTTTTGAGAAAAGAGAAATAAGTGAATTTCTCCTAAGTGTTGGGAAGTAAGAGTTAGAAAATATATTTTAATTTTTTTTCTAAGTGTTGAAATAAGAAATAGTTGGAAATATCCTGATATGGATATAAATATTTAGGTTGTCTTAAATATTGAAAATTGGAAAGAGATTTGAATATATATCTTATAAAGATATTTTGGAATTAGATTTTGGAAAATTATAATAAGGCCTAATGTATGCTTATGAATGTTTTATTGATAGTTTAATAACCAACTATTAAGTATTTTATCGATTTTGTTGATCATTTCGAAGAGACCAAGATCGAATTTAATTATCCGAAAACCACTTCGATCCTATTTGAGCATTACGAATGAATACCATGAAGATGATAAAGAAGGTGGTTTGGTTTGTTTAGACCTAGGACAACTTGTATGGATGAATGCTATCAGAACATTATTATTGGAAGACGATAAGCATTCTAAGTGAAAATTCCTAAAGGAATCGTAGTCTCAAGCCTAATTTACCGGAACGACTGAAAATCAGGGGTATGCAGTTGGGCTAAGTGGGTCGTTCCCAATTAGGGTATGTTATCACCTTTCTAAATACCATCAGATATATTATTTATTAAGGATACGGTGGTTGTTACCCGGTTGTTTGACCAAGAGGCTTGGCACAGGCCTCATTCGACACACCTCCCATCGCTCGGCATAGAGCCTTGTTCGGCATGGAAGGGACGTTCAGCATAGCATGCTCGTTCGGCATGGAAGGGACGTTCGGCATAGCATGGTCGTTCGGCATGGAAGGGCCATTCGGCATAGCATGGTCATTCGGCATCAGCCTCATTCGGCATTTTAGCCTCATTCGGCATGAACCTCTTTCGGCATCCAGCCCCGTTCGGCATAGCAAGGTCGTTCGGCACGAACCTCGTTCGGCATTCCCACCTCGTTCGGCATTCCAGCCTCATTCGGCATGAAGCCTCGCTCGGAATATGGCCTCGCTCGGCATAAGTATGTCGCTCGGCATCTCCCCTCGACCGGCATTGGATCTCGTTCGGCCAACACACTTCACTCAACACACTGCCTCGTTCGGCATAGAGGTACCGATCGACTTGGATATGTGACTCGGCATTTGCTGTTTGGCATTTGCGGCTCGGCACATAGAAGTCACTCACCACGGGCCGAGGTATCTTGCTCCTAGGCCCATTAGGGAATTCCAACCCATCTTCGTTTATAAATAGAGGGGCAAGGACACAGTGAAATGGACCTTTTTTGGGGGAACACTGGGGATACTCTGCCGCATTCAAGACTCATTCTCTTTACTTAGCAATTGTATTCAAGTAGTTGGTGTATGGATTGTATCTGTGATCAATCTTTCAGTAAAGCAATAAAGAATAACTTCATAGTGGACGTAGGCATTATGCCGAACCACTATAAATCCGGTGTTCTTGTCTTTTTATTTAAAGCATATGATTCTCTATTTTAATTTACTTTCTTCATTAATCTCTCTACACAATCTTTCTCAAGGGTGTTAGTGACCAATTTTGGTGCTAACATTTTGGTGCTAACATTTTGGTGCTTTAATTGAGAGCCGAATTCTCAGGCTGCTAGGATCTTCTTTGTAGCTACTGGATTGAATTAATCCCCCGAAGGAGATCCAAGTCATTCACATGACGTCCGTTGATTCTACTCAGAGTTCCTTTCAGTAACTATACTATGGGAAGACACGTATCTGATCAGCCTCTCATGATGTGGACGTCAACGAGACTGCTAGCATACAATAGATAGGACCTAACAATCAGCAAGAAAATCTAGGTGCAGGGACTGTCGAAGCTCATACCAGATGGAAGTTGTCACTAGGAAAGAGTTCAACGACTTGATGAGAGAACTCATGGATAGTAGAAGACAACTTGCTGAGCAGATTCAAGCTAATGCTAACCTTATAACTCAGCTTAATCAGCAACAACATAAGAATGCTGGAGGTAGCCCTGCTCCTTATTCTTCATATGATAGCTCGACTTCATCCGATGAACCTCCCAAGAGTAGACGCAGTAAAACTGAAACTACACAAGCAGGTGCTACTGATTGATCAATCAGGGATCACTCACATTTTGGAGACTGCACCCAAGCCGGAAAAGGAAACTTAGGAGCTGGAGTACGTGGGGAGACCAGACGCCTGGCTCACCAAGACCCTAATGAAGTTGGTCTTTAAGATACATATTTGGCAGATCACCAACAGAGAGGACAACAACCCGAACGATCCTGTAGAACAGAGCCCAACCTTCCATCATCCATACAAACTCTGGACTTATCATCTATGGTCAGGTAGTTAATGAGAGAAAATCAAGGCTTAACCAACGAAGATTGGGGGATATCCAGGAGTCATACTCCATTCACCGATACCATACTACAAGCCAAATATCCCAAGAAGTTTAGCATGCCAACTATCCCGGCCTACGAAGGAAAGACCGATCCCAGGTAGCATGTGATGAGATACGAATGGATGATGGATTCGGCTAGAGCAAATAACGCAACCAAGTGTAGATGCTTTCTAATTACTTTATCCGAAATCGCCACCATGTGGTTCACTCGACTTCCACCACGATCTATATCCAGCTTCGATGAATTGGCGACGAAATTTGTAAAACATTTCAGGATACATGCCACTCTTCCCAAGGATGTAATGTCCCTATCTAGTGTAATCCAGGCTCCGAGGGAGTCGTTGAAAGAGTACTTGCAGAGATTTCATGTTAGGGCTATTTAAGTCAGCAACCCTAACGGCCACACAATTCTGATGGCGGTAATGCGAGAAGTATATTTGGATTCATAGTTTGGAGATTGGTTGGCAGGAAAGCCTCCAACAACGCTGGAGCATTTCTATTCAAAGGCTTGTCAATTCATAAGAGGAGAAGAAGCCAAATGGACGAGGCAAGATAAGGCACCAGGGCCTGTTCAGGAGACTGTGAAAAGCAATATCTCCGTAAAAGAATCTGACGTTAACTCGGGAAAGGTTCAAGTCAACGTCCAGAACAAGCCTGGGCAATCTAAAGGGTTCGACGGAGGAAATCTCGAAAAGAAAAGAGAACTAGGGAAATGGAAGCCAAGGATTCCAACCTGCAATGAATACACCACGCTGAATGTATCTCTTAAGAATATTTACCTGTCAACTTGTAACACTTTTCAATACAGAAAGTCGCGCCCAAAGGAGTCCACAGAGGAACAAAAGCGGATGGGGAAGTACTATTACTTCCATGAGACTTAAGGGCACGATACATAGGAGTGTAGACACATCCACGACGCCATAGAAAAGTTCATCAGACTGAAAAAGCTGCAGGAATTTGTCAAGAACCCACATGAGGGTAGGCAAGGAACATTAGACCCTGAACGCGGGACGGCTCCATGCCAACCAGAGGAACATGCCCAAACCGTGGGTAGATTGGTCATAAACACAATAGTCAATGAACCTCACCCTGCAGACAAGAATTGGCAGGAGATGGAGCGATATGCTAACTCCTTAAGGCATGCGGATTATGAGTTTTGTTCGAATGCGGAGGATGGGACCACCGCAAAGCAGCAACGCATGATGACAGACGATATAGTGTTTAGGAGCCGAGATGCGGACAAGGTGGAGGCTCCTACCATCGACCCGATGGTCATATCTGCGACGATCGGGCCAGCATATGTCAAAAGAATTGACGGTAGAAGTTTCGTTAAGATCATCTTCAAAAAGTCATATGACCAAATGAAGATGGAGTCAAAAGATTTAATGCTATGTAAAGCCCGTATCCATAGCTTTAATGGTGCAGCGACTGATGCGGTGGGGTATGTTGAGTTGCCAGTTGAACTGGGAGAAAGCAACCGTAGGAGGGTGCGAATCCTACCGTCATAGTGCTGGATGTTGATTCTCCATATAATGTGTTTCTGGGTCGGCCGGCCCTGGCGGAGTTTAGGGCAGCTTTGGCCCCATGGTGTTTGATGCTAAAATTTTCAATAGACAAAGGATTCGTTGTGGTGCATTGTGATCAGGCGACCGGTCATGCATGTTATGTGGCTGAGCTGAGAAAGGCCCAGCGGCGAGGGAAAGGAAAGGTTGCGGACAGCTCCATCCACATCCGTAATATTAGCGATTGACAAGTAGTGTCCAAGCCCTAACTCGGGCAACACTTTTGGATCTATCGAGACATAGATCCGAGAGATGATAATGGAGAACCCAGGGAAGCAAAATCAGCACCGGCTAAACTGATGATTGACATTCAAGTTAGCCAGGATGTGCCGTCACGAGTTCTTATGATTGGATCGCAACTCGACCCATCAATGGCCAAGGATCTCTCTGATTTCCTCCTAGCGAACCTGGATGTTTTCACTTGGACACATTCAGATATGCACGGGATTTCTCCCGCTATTACGAGTCATACGTTCAACATAGACCCGAAGTACGTTCCTATAAGACAGAAAAGGAGAGGCATGGACCCAGAGAGGTCCGTTAATCTCAGAGAGGAGGTGGAAAAACTCAAAGCCAATGGGGTCGTCCGCGATGCCCTCTAACCTAAATGGGTAAGGAAAGCGAATGGGAAGTGGAGAACTTGCATTGACTACTCTGATTTGAACAAAGCATGCCCAAAGGATAGTTTTCCTTTACCCAGAATCGACTAGCTCGTCGACTCAACCGCTGGATACGAGTTATTGTCATTTATGTATGCGTACTCGGGATACAATCAGATCCTGATGCATATTCCAGACCAAGAACACACCAGTTTTGTCACAGACGTGGGGCTATATTGCTATGTAGTAATGCCTTTCGGATTGAAAAACACAGGAGTAACTTATCAGCATCTTGTGAATCGAATCTTTAAAGACCAGATAGGCAGAATTATGAAAGTCTATGTGGATGACATGCTCGTGAAGTCGCGACAGACAAACGACCACATTCGAGACTTAGCAAAGATGTTTGATATACTCATACATTATGAGATGAAGATCAATCCTTTGAAAATGTTCCTTTAGCGTTGTGTCAGGGAAGGTTTTGGGTTTTATTGTGAATGCGTAGGGAATCGAAGCTAACCCAGAGAAGATTCAAACTATTCGAGACATACAAGTGCCTAAAACTATAAAACAAGTGCAAAGCTTGAATGGGAAGGTGGCCACGCTGAGTCGATACATATCCAGAGCCATAGATAAGTGTATTCCTTTCTTCGATGTAATAAAGAAAGGAAAGAGAAATTTCGAGTGGGCATACGACTGTGAGGAAGCATGACGAGCTCTAGTAAGGCATTTGGAAAGTCCCCCGATACCATCGAAATCGGTAGACCATAAGATGTTGTACGTGTACTTGGCTGTATCCCAGCATGCTATGAGTACGGCTCTGGTTCGCGAGGAGGACCGAGTTCAGAAGCCGGTGTACTATGTCATTAAACATTTAACGGGAGTAGAAAGAAATTATTCTAAGATTGAGAAACTAGCTTATTGCTTGGTGAATTCATCACGCAAGCTTCGGTCATGCTTTCAGGCACATTCAGTCAGTGTTTATATCGATCAACCCTTGCGGCAGGTACTCCAACGACCGAAAACTTCTGGAAGGATGTTAAATTGGAATATCGAGTTGAATTAGTTCGATATTACCTACCTTCTATGAAGGGCCATACAAAGGCAAGCGCTAGCAGACTTCATTGCTAAATTCACCATGTTAGACGAATCAGACGATAATAATGTCATACCTCCCGTCTGATGGAAGATGTATACCGATGGGGCATCCAACGACCGTTGCTCGGGGGCTGGCATAGTTCTTGTTACTCCTGAAAACCGATCAGTTTGTTATGCTTTGAAGCTCGAATTCTTAACAAAAAATAACGAAGCTGAGTATGAAGCCTTGATTGCTGCCTTGAGACTTATCAGAGAGCTGGAGGTAAAATCGGTTGAAATATTTTATGACTCGCAGCTGGTGGTATACCTGGTGCAGGGGGACTATTAAGCGAATGGACAGAGACTTGCCCCATACCTTGCATAGGTTCAAGAGCTGCTAGCAAATCTAGAATATTACAATATTTCACATGTCCCGCGTGAACAAAACTGAGAAGCCGATTCATTGGCAAAATTTGCGAGCACTGGTGATGCACAAAAAATGGAATTGGTTCACGTTGAAACATTACATACTCCGAGTATAACTATGATGGTGGTAGATTTCGTGTTAGAAACAGAAATCGAGAAGGAATCATGGATGAACCCACTCAAGCGATACTTGCTACATGGGGTCTTGCCCGAAAGAAGGAGCGAAAGTCGATAGGTCATTCGTAAGGCTTCGCGATATGTAATGTAGGATGGAATAATGTATCGGAAGGGATTCTTGAACCCTTTACTCCGATGCATTGCCCACAATGAGATAAAACGAGTCTTGAAGGAAGTCCATGAAGGAGAATGCGGTGACCATACTGGGGGGCAAACATTAGCAAAGAAAATCCTCCGCTATGGATGCTATTGACCAACTGTAAATCGGGTTGCTGTAGACAATGTAAGGAGATGCGACAAATGCCAGAATTATGAAAAAATCCCGAGAGCTCTGCCGACGGAACTTACGCAAATGGTAAGTCCCCGGTCGTTTGCAATGTGGGGAATCAACATAATCGGTTCTTTACCCATATCCAGGGTGGTGCAAAATACACGATAGTTGTTGTCAATTACTTCACTAAGTGGGAAGAAGCAGAGCCTTTGGCCACGATCACCACCAAGAATGTCGTTAATTTCGTTGTACGAAACATTATATGTCGTTTTGGCCTTCCACGAACTGTCACTACAGACAACAGAACTCAATTCGAAAGCTAAGAGTTCAAAGAATTTTTTCAAAAGTATAGCATTGAAAAAAGGTTTGCAGCAGTTGCTCATCCAAAAGCCAATGGACAAGTGGAAGCCATGAACAAAATAATCAAGTCCATATCGAAAAAGCGTTTGGAAAAGGCTAGAGGCAAGTGGGTGGATGAACTTACAACAACGCTTTGGGCTTAGAGAACCACCCACAAGTCCCCGACTGGCCACACTCCCTTCGCATTGGCATATGGCATGGAAGCTGTTATACCCATAGAACTTGAAGTTCCGTCACATCGGGTAACTTATTACGACCCTAAGTCGAATTGGGATCTTTTACTGGAATCATTGGACTTCATTGATGAAAAACGTGAAGAAGATTATTTAAGAGCGGTTGCATATAGAAACCGAGTCGCTCGATATTATAATGGAAAGGTCCGACCGAGAGTCTTTGATGTGGGTGACCTCTTTTTGAAACAAGTTTTTCCGGTCCCAACGCATATGAATCCCGCATGGGAAGGTCCATATGTCATTGAATGGAAGCTTGGAAAGGGAACTTTTAAGCTAGCGACCGTCGATGGTGCGACACTCCCCCAGCATGGAATGGCGAGCATTTGCAACATTATTATACTAGTCTATTTCTTTTATATTTTAGTTGCAGTTATTTCCATCATATTTTTATTCTTAGTTTTTGGCATGTAATAAGACAATTTAACTTGTTTTCGTTAATAGAGGCTTGAAGCCATCTTTTCCATGATTATTGATGTTTCTGTGTATGATAATTCTATGGAAAACCACTAGATTTACATTATTCTTTCTGACATACGAACGCCCCTGAACAATCCCAAAAACTTTAAGTCCCCAGAGTGTGGACTGGAGTACCCTTAGTCACCTAAGTGTGGACCAGAGTATAAACGACTTGAAATCTCCAAGTCCCCTGAGTGCGGACTGGAGTACTCTGAGTCCGCTGAGTGCGGGCCAGATTATAAATGACTCAAAATCTCCAAGTCCCCTGAGTGTGGATTGGAGTACTTTGAGTCTACTGAGCACCGATTACAGTATAAACGATTAAAATCTCCAAGTCCCTTGAGTGTGGACTGGAGTAACCTGAGTCCCTTGAGTGCAGACTATAGCATAAACGACTTAAAATCTTCCAGTCCCCTAAGTGCGGACCGGAGTACTCTGAGTACCCTAAGCGCGGACTAGAGTATAAACGACTGAAAATCTCCAAGTCCTCTGAGTGCGGACTAGAGTCCTCTGAGTCCCCCGAGTGTGGACTGGAGTATAAATGACTAAAAATTACCAAGTCCCCTGAGCGCGGACTGGAGTATCTGAGTCTCTTGAGTGCGGACTAGAGTATAAACGACTTAAAATCTCCAAGTCCCTTGAGTGCGGACTGGAGTACTCTGAGTCCCCTGAGCATGGACTAGAGTATAAATGACTAAAAATCGCCAAGTCCCTTGAGTGCGGACCGGAGTGCTCTGAGTCCCCAGAGTGTGGACTAGAGTATAAACGACTTAAAATCTCCAAGTCCCCTGAGTGTAGAATGGAGTACTCTGAGTCCCCTGAGCGTGGACTAGAGTACAAACTACTTAAAATTTCCAAGTCCCTTGAGTGCGGACTCGATTATTCTGAGTCCCCTAAGCATGGACTAGAGTATAAACGACGTAAAATCTTCAAGTCCCTAAGTGCAGACTGGAGCACTCTGAGTCCCCTGAGCGCGGTTTAGAGTACAAACGACTAAAAATCTCCAAGTCCGCTAAGTGAAGACTGGAGTACTCTGAGTCCCCTGAGTGCGGACTAGAATATGAACGGCTTAAAAATCTCTAAGTCCCTGGAGTGCAGACTAGAGTACAACTGACTAGAAGTCATCAAGTCCCCGACATACGGACTGAAAAATATTCTAAGTATCTGAAGCATGGAATAAAGGATGTACAATTTTAAAAAATTTCCGAGTTATATGAAGATGAATTGGGGGTTTATGTAACTCCCGACAGCTCGGATTTCGACCGCAATAATACAGAAAGCTGAACAACAAATGTCATCTGAAAGATAAAGAAACTAAACTTTATTTATTAATCCAAAATGGGGTCCTACTACAACTCCTCCAAAACTTAAGGTCAAAAGTCTATCTACATTGACTTTGAAAATAAATAAAAATAATTACATAATCTAAGCCGACTCTCGTTGAACGAGTGTAACAACTACTTCTTTGACTTCTTGGGTTTCTTTTCCTCCTTTGTTTTCTTAGGCGACTCTTCTCCCACGCATTTTCGTTTGGACGTTTTTCTTGATGGGGAAACAACCGAGGAAGAACGAGGGACCTCCAGTAGCCTGGACCCACCAGGAAGGATGACCTTCAAAGGCTTGTTCAAAGGATCATCTAGATCCACAACGCGGGGCTCGACTTTGATTTTAGCTATCTTTTTCTTTTCCTCCGTGAGCTTCTCCTTCACGCTCATTTTAGAAGTGTGTGTAGAGGCGCTTGTGATCTCAATTTTGCAACTTCCTTCGACAAGAGACGAAGTCTCAAACTTATCCTCATCGAGCACCTCAATCACTTGTGCATCTGGACCGAGAGTCTCTCCCGTGCGAGTAGCCTTGCTCGCTTTCTCCTTCCTCTCCTTGGCGTCATTTCTCCTCGGAGTTCTCAGGGTCAGAGCGACCTGCAAAAAATCACAAGAGACAAACGTTAGAATACAATAACCATTTGCCGAAAACGACGGCTCTTTTAACTTTAAGAATAAGAGTTATATACCGACTTCTTGCTGGCTCTCAACCATCTGAGGAGTCTCACCCTCTGGAATGGGAGATTGAACGTGAATGCCGAGGCCAGGGTCTTCTGGGTCATAACCAGCATGTGGCTCGAATGGATCGATTACTGGCCGATCAGCCGATTGAGTAGGAGGAAGGACCGGAGAGTCGGTTCGAGACGGAACGACAATGACGTCTTTTCCTTTGGATGAGGGGGCACCTTTGCAGTAGAGCGCCTTCCCTGTGGACAAGTCCGAAGGCTCGTTCCCCCTGAGAAATTCTTTCATTACGGCCTCCTCGTCAACCTCTACGGTGCCCAGCTCGACCTTCCTGACCTTTATTAAAGTCTCCTATGCCTTAGCTAGAGATTCAAGGTATCCCTATCCAAGAAATGTTAAGTCCCGATGCATGAGGACACGGGCGGTGAATTCTGCTATCAGCGGGTCAAACATGCACTTAATCTCCTCCCTATCAGCCTCTATAGCCGCCTCAAGGCGAGAGTCAATCTTCGCGGATGCTATTCTCTTGCCCTCTTCTCGGGCCTCATCCTTCAGCATCCCGACCTTAGAAACCTCGTCGTCGAGCTTTTCCTTCAAAAGTCGCGTAGCAACGATCTCGTCGCAATATTGTTGCGACTCTTTCTAGGCAGCAGTTTGCTCCTCTCTTTCTTTGCGGAGTTGATCTTCCAGCTCTTTGACTTGGTGGGCAAATGCATCCCTTTCCTTCTGGATAGAATCCTTCTCTAAAGCCAGGGCCCCACAGCATTGGACCGCTTCATCAATTTCTTTCGTGTGAGTCATCTCCAGACAATTGACGACCTCCACATCATCTTTAGCACTTTGTTGGGTGGCTTCGAGTTGAGACTTGTACGAAGAGAGCTCCTCATCTTGAGCTTTCATAATGTCTTTATCGTGAATGGCTTCAAGCTTCAGGTGATCAATTTTGTGTTGACGCTCAACAGAGACTTCCAAGACTTTTTCAGCTAAATGGACAAACGCGTCATGTTGAACATAAATGTTGTTGTTACAAGCAAAGGCGCTCTGTTTGACGTATCATGAAATGTGATGGATCGTTGGAAGAAACTTCAAACCATCGAAGCATATTTTGGGCAACTTAGTCTTAAGCTCGGCTAGCCTCTCCGCTATCGTCGGATCTATTGTGGGAACACGGGAAGATGGTTTTGAGAGTTCAGTTTTCTTGTGGGGTATCCAGGATTGCCGTGCTGGATGAGCCAGAGCATTGATCACGGGGAGCATCGGATTGGGACCCTTGTGGCCATATTTATCCCTGCCTTGCTCCAAGTGAGTAAGAGGGTTATAATGGTATGAAGGCTTATGATAAGTTTTCTTTCAAGATGATGAATCCTGGGAGTGATAATCCCCGTCGCCATCATCATCCCTATCCTGACGTCTTTCGGAGCCCGAATCCGTCCGGAGTGGTGAAAAATAGATGACCCGCGAAGACGATTGAGTCCATATGTACATCCCATATCACCTGCACAGAATTTAAATAGCGACAAGTCAGCAAAGAGTAGAGCGATGGCAGAAATTTAAGTGCAAGGTGAAGTGCACGTGTCCGTGTGTGTCCTAGTGTTTCCCCCTCAATGGACCAGTTCTTTATCTTTAATAATAGGATTTTTATCTCCTTCGTTTTGGGCTTGAGCGCTTATATCGCCTCTCAGGGCGAATGAAGCTTAAGGGTCTTCGTATCATCAGGTTCGACAGGCCTTTCAAAGAACTCTCTAAGTATTGTGAGGAAATCTCTCTCTCCACTGGAATAAGGGTGACCTTAGAAGTTCCACCCACTATTTTCTTCCTCAACTTGTAGGTTAATTAATTCTTTCCCTTCGAAGGGGAAGGTGTCGTTTCGATGTCATGAAGCTCGGCTATCGGGTCTCGAGGGGGACTAACATTTTCACCCTGTACTTCGAGCGTTTTAGTTTCTTTAATCTCCCCCTTCTCTAGTGTTTCAGTGGCATTACGTGCTGAAGGCCCAGCCTACTTTTTTCCTTTGCCCGAAGCAGGACTGGTTATAGTGACGCCTTGAGGGAGGCTTATTCGGCGACCTTCCGCCAACAGCCCAAACGTCATGAGCGATTCATTTGAAATGAGTGATCTGATGACCCGGTCTTTTACGGGGATACCTCGGATAGCTTCGATAGCTTCAGAATATCCGAAGCCTTCGGGACGTGGGTTGACACCTGTAAAAATAGACAAAGAGTTAGGAAAGGTGTAGTTTTCGCTAAACACAAGTATTGATCCACAAAAAAGACTTACTTCCTTCCACCCATCTCCTCGTAAAGCCGGGAGGACAGCGCACATAGAACCACTCCTGTTTATACTGGGAAAACTTGCTCCAAGCCCCAGTCAGGATTTGACACTTCCTATGCGGCTCCAGGAATACAAAAGATGGGCTATCTAACAGTCTCTTAAAGCGATAGATATAGCGGATATCGTCGGGAGTCGGGAGACTAAAAAGGACACTCATGATGAGAATGAAAGTGCCATATATGAACGCATGGCTATTTGGATGTAACTGCATTGGGGAGATCTCGATATATTGTAACAGGTCGCGAAGAAAGGAGTTGAATGGTAGCACACTACCGACCCAACATAAGAATCTGTTGCAGACTACATATGCGACTAGGGGTATGTGAGGGCGATCCTGTCTCGATGGAACCAACACATCTTCGAAAGGAATCCCGTGCACTAAGCATATACGGCGAAGCGTGCTTTCGTTAATCTCCGAGGCTTGGGAATCGATCGGATCGTCAAAAAAGATCGCTGCACCTAAGGCATCGGGAGCCAAGTCGATAGATGCGATCGCGGGGATCAGCTTGTCTTGTATAGGAGCAGTCGACGGATTTGAATTTCCAACTACTTCTTGTTTAGAAGATGGCCCGGGTCTATCCGAGTTCGTGGCAGAGCTAGATTTCCTGGACATCACTAGTGAATGTTGAATCTAACGAAACATCTATTTGAACTATACTTGAAAAACAATCGACATTAGACTTAACAACAGAAATACTCTCCCGTATGGTGTGTGAACTAGTGCGATCATTCAAATATAAGTACAAGAAATTAAAAGTCACTGAGTTGGTGAAATAAAGTTAGGCTTCGAACTATCATCTTCAAAGACCATCATCGCTGATCGTCTACGAAAGCTTATCGTAAGAAGGTTTATGTTTCGAACTCAACATCGTCACCGTGCGTTGAAGGTTATTATCCGTTTTAATCAAGTTAAATTAAAGCTTATATTTATCAAAATAGAGGAGTTATCAGTCTGGATTATCCGATATGCTTAATTTCTTAAGTTTATGTACTTGTTCACTGTCATAGGTTCGGGCATAAAGAATAGGTTGAGTCAACTATGCATTATGTTCGACTGGTGTTGTTGTGCACCATTCTCCTACCATCCATCAATACTATTCGGCATGCAGCCAGACATGCCGAACCGCAATCATACTGAGCCGCGTCGCTCGGCACTTCACCCTCAATACAAACTCCCTTCCTACACACCCTCTCTACCGCTCGGCACAGGCGAGCCACCCAGCAAGTCATGCCGAGCCGCCTCGTTCGACACTCTACCTATCTTCCATATTTCACATGCGCTCCCTATTACCTCGTTCGGCATAGAGGATCATGCCGAGCCATAGCTATATCAAACCGCAACGCTCGGCACGAAAGGCCTAACCTCAACTTTACACCTATACTCCCATACTTCAACTCGCACGACACCTGCGACCGGACATCTCAACCCTCGCCGGCTCTCATCGAGCCAACACCTTCTTACATCTTCCTCACCGCTTAGTCCTAAGGCTTGTTTAAACTTCGAATCCACCTTTCTTATATACGAGACTTCCATTATTTATGGATAAAGGAAAGTAAAAAAATTAAAGTCTTGTCCAAAGTCTATAATCGGAGAAGGTCGGGTATGTGATAGTTTCGTACCTAACAGAAGGGGTTGGAATCTGGCGAGATACTTGAATTGGAAGTAGAGATCTATTCAGGTTTTCTATTGAAGGCAATCGATAAGCAACCAAAGAGACTTGGGATTAAGGGAGTTGTTGAGGTGTTAGCAAAGGTTTGGGAAAAGTTGAGTTCGTGAGGGAGACCAGAGTGGAGGTAAAAAGTAAAAGGGGAAGAAGGGGTAAAGGATTGACTTCTATTGATAGAAAGGTGGAAGGCAAATGGTTAGCGACCGGTAGAACCGGTCAAGGCAACTTCCTCGCTCGACATTAATGTCGTTCGACATGCAGTATGTTGTTCGATATTTGATGTGTCGTTTGGCATCAGCTGCCGCTCGGCATTTGGGGGTCATTCGACATCGCTATGTCTTTCGGCATCAAGGCCTCGTTCGGCATCGAGACCTCGTTCGGCATTCAGGGGATCACTATTGCTGAAACAGAGCAAAGGCTTTAAGAGAAACACGAGGTGCTCATGGTTCAAAGTGCATCATGTTCATCCACGTGATACACTTTGGGGGCAAGTGTTACCCGGTTGTTTGACCAAGAGGCTTGGAACATGCCTCATTCGACGCGCCTCCCCTTGCTCGGCATAGAGCCTCATTCGGCATTGAAGGGCCGTTCGGCATAGAATGGTCGTTCGACATCAGCCTCGTTTGGCATGGAAGGGCCGTTCGGCATAGCATGGTGGTTCGGCATTAGCCTCGTCTAGCATTTCTGCCTCGTTCGACATTCCAACCTCGTTCGGCATGAAGCCTCGATAGGCATATGGCTTCGCTCGGCATAAGTATATCGCTCGGCATCTCCCCTCGACCGGCATCGGGTCTCGTTCGGCCTGCACTTTTCACTCAACACACTGCCTCGTTTGGCATAGAGGTACCGATCGGCTTGGAGTTATGGCTCAGCATTTTCCATTCGGCATTTGCGGCTTGGCACACACAAGTCACTCACTACAGGCCGAGGTATCTTACTCCTAGGCCCATTAGGGAAGTCCAACCCATCTTCGTCTATAAATAGAGGGGCAGAGGCACAATGAAATGGACCTTTTTTGGGGGAACACTGGGGAGACTCTGCCGCATTCAAGACTCGTTCTATTTACTTAGCATTTGTATTCAAGTAGTTGGTGTACGGATTGTATTTGTAATCAATCGTTAAGTAAAGCAATAAAGATTAACTTCACAGTGGGCGTAGGCAGTTACGCCGAACCACTATAAATCCAATGTTCTTGTCTTTGCATTTAATTTAGCATACGATTCTCTGTTTTAATTTACTTTCTTCACTAATCTCTCTACACAATCTTTCTCAAGGGTGTTAGTGGCCAATTCTGGTTCTAATAGTGGTGCATGCAAAAGAGCTCTCGATGAGGGTGGGAACACCGAGGGTGATAACATATACGGTTCTATTCAGGTTAGGGATAAGGCCGGTCTTGTGTCTTAGAGGATCCTGGTGAGGTCCTCGGTAGATTTTTATGGAGGTGTACCATAATAGGTGATACCCAGTGCCTAGTCATTCTATGGAATCCATTTTCCAATAAGCACTGTACGGTTTTGATTGTGCCCAACTATGCTGAAATGTGAGATGCAAGCATTTTAGCTATTTTCTATTTACTTTGTTTAGACGCTATTATAATATCAGATGATTTTGATATAAAATGTTTTGGTTATCGTAATGTAAAACCCATCGTGTTTATGCATGACGCGGTCTTCGAGATACCTTTGTTTTTCAAAGGATTATGTTAAACTTTAATAGTTCAAAATTGAATGTGTTTTCTCATGTTGGTTTTCCAGACCGACTTAGGTGTTATTTTATTATATTGCTCGGGTCAGACGGAGTATTACATATTCAGGATAGGATGCTATGGAACTCGGGAGACGAGCTAGATGACAGAGACATATTCTACGTACTTGATTTTATTCCGCTGTGTATTGTAGGTTGTATATTCAACACTTGTGAGGACAAGTTAATATAACTGTCCGTTATTGATTTGTTCACTGCTGTACTCTGATGATTGGTATGTATATTAACAGTTATAGTTTTGTTTTCTTCCTATAGGATCTGTTAATATATATTATATTTCGTGCCACTGCGACGACTGTGAGATTCTGTGCTATTAATTCTATCTTCTTCTATCTCTTTCTTCTTACCTTTAACAATCTGGTATTTTCAACAGTTGATTGCTTGGCATGTTATCTAGTGAACGTATTGATGTCGATTTTCGAGGGTCGAAAATCCATGGTCATTACACTTTGAGCACAATTTCAAAATCAATTTTTGTTAATGTAGCTGGAATTCATTTTGGATTTAAAGCATCACATCTCGTGGCAGAGTCTATAATCTCCATGGCTTGTCGACAATTAAGGAGATTGTTATTACTAAAAATCCAATTTCTTGATAGTAATAAGAAACTCATAGTTTCTCTTTAATGCAGAAGATTTTTTATTAGTCAATCTAATGAGCTATATCTATTTTAGGCTTGGTTAAATTCATATCATCTATATAATATATCTTCATGTCAGAAACATGGATCATATCTAAGTTCGTCACACTACCACTAATTCCTCTAGAAAGAAGTTCCTTCGATAACAATGTACCTTTCTCGAAACAACAATTTGTTTCTTAACACGAAGGAATAAGTAATCAAAATATATTATGAACCGCTTATAGACTTACTTAAAATACATTTAGCCTCGTGCTCATAAACTTATGTTCATTACATAGGTTCCTCGACCACATATTTTAACTAATTAAGATAGTGTGTCTTCCTGATTCATATATTGTATGGAATTGTAATCTTGTAACAACCAACAAATTAATTACTATTTGAATGAATACCCAATTATATTTTAAACAATTTATAAAAGGGTTTAATTTGCAAATAAAACTACTTCAAGTAGTAATTAATGATTATAAAATCATTTTCAACAATTTTTCACCAGTATATATAGTTCATAGAGAAATAGAAATGTGACTGGAAGTTATTTTTTGAAATTTTGATTTTTCATTCGCTAAAAGTTATTCAAAGGGTATAACACTATGTTAAACATACATGCACACAATATAAAATAAGTTAACATGGTGTGTCCATGTCTATATATGCATATGCATGCTTCTCGTTAAACATATAAATATATAAATTAATATAAGATTTTATATCAAAATATATATACACATAACATATTTAAAAATATATTTTTCCAACAAGTACACTAGAGAAAATGGCATGAATAGTTGAAATTAGGGGATACAATGGATGGATTTGAGGGGAGGGAGGGGTATGGATGCGCATGCTTATACATATTTAAATATAAACCTATTTATATTATTTAATTTATATCCTAAGCCTACAAATACCCCCCTAACTTTCATTCTTTTCATTCAACAATCTCTTATTCCAGCTCGAAAATCCTAAGAGCTTAAGAAACTTAGCCATGACCTCCTCTTCATAAATTCAAAAACAAGAAATATCACTTCTTTCACCAGAAATCACTTCTTTATTTCACAAAACCATTTCTATAAACCATTCAACCTCTCCTCTTCCAAGCTACAACACTTCATCCTCCCAAAACCATAAGGGCTGAGCCCAAATATCCTAAGGCCGAGCCAAATTAGCCTAGGATGAGCCCATCTTGGAGGTCCAAGCACCCAAAAGTTCCATATTTGCAAATTTTCTAAAACATTTCAAGTTTCGGCAAAAATTCGCTTAGATTTAGAAAATTTTCGGTGAGTAAAACTAATATTTTTGGAGAATAAAAATGACTTGTTTTAATGATCTATATGTTGCGAAAATAAAGTGTTTATTGTGTTGAATTATCATGTTATTTGGATGATATATGATTGTAAGTTGGTTGTTTGGTATAGATTTGCGATTTGGATAATATGTTGATATGCTTGGATATGTATATGGATAGGGATATATGAGATTGATTTATGATATGACGGTCGTATTGTTTGTGGAAAAAAACCAAATATGTTGTGAAATTGTTGTAAAAACTAGTACCTTAAAATGTCGCAAAGGGCATGAGATTCCATTTGAAAACGCGAGCTAATTTCTAGCATTGGATTTTTGAAAATGTTTTCAAAGTTTTTAATTTTAGTTTAAGTTTTTAAAAATCTTACAATTGTGTTTTCAAATATGTGGTAGCTATAGGCAAGTGATGTTTCCACCTAGAAATCAATTCTAGCAAACTATGCTTATAGCGATCGTCGCTTGGATATAGTTCGGAATATTTCACGATTTCGAGTTTTCAAGTGTTTTCTTTTGGATTGTTTTTGAAAACTCATTTCAAAATAATAAAAGTAAGCCAAAATTTTAAGTTTAATTATTAATAATTTATTTATTAATTAGGGGAATTATTATTTAATTAATTAATTAAGAAATTGGGTTAAGTAATTAGAGTTTGAGAAATTATTTATCAACTTAATTATTTTTAATTAAGTATATTTTAGATAATGATTATTTGATATAAGAAAAAATTAATTTTTATTTAATCAAGTTTATTTATTTTAATTAATTATTTAATTAGGGTTATGTATTTAGTTAATTATTATTTAATAAATGGTTAAGTATCACCTTAATTAAGGTTTAGTTTCTTAAATAAATGTTAGTTAAATGCACTCTAGTTAAGGTTTAATGACAGCAAAATTTGGATTATTGATTATTTAATTTTGATTTAAATAAGGTTAAATAAGGTTTAGTTGGGTTTAAAACATGTAATTTAGTTAATGTTTATTTATTTTAAAGTTCCTTTTAAAACTCTATCAGTTATTTATTTTTAACCAAGTTTCTTGTTTAAACGAATTGTTTTATACCCAAGGACCTTTTATCCATGCTATTAAGTAGCCGAATGAATTAAAGTTGTTGCAATAAAAAGGCGATGCTTTTTATTGAAAGTAAGTCAACTTGTTATCACAAATACTACACTTCGAAAAAGTGATGAATATAAGGGTTTTAATTTTGACAAGTGAGTCATGATAATCTAAGCATATGGAACGTATGTCCATATGTAAATTTTTAAACCCTGGTAGTGCATAGTCCACTATAAATAACTTGACCCTTTAAAATTATTGAGTGTTATTTTTGAGAGACCGGGATCAGATATTAATCTGAAACCAATTTGAACTAACATAAACATTAGAATTGGAAATAGTAAAAGCAAGGTCCAAAATGAAGGCTATTAAATGCCTTTCGGTTCGTTCATCTCTTGAACGATTGTATGGATGATTGGTGACATTATGTCAACATATGAAAGGCAATGTTAGCATTCCAAGTGGCAATGCTATAATAAAGGTAAATGTACCCTCAAGCCTCATCAACCGCGAATGACTAAAACATGGGAAATGCAGCAAGGCTAAATGGGTCAATCCCATTAGGGTAAGGTTATCCCTATCTGGATTCCCTATTATCAATTCATGTATGCTTTGGTAAGGTTGCTGATCCCAACCGAGGAGTGATCTTATTCAGTACTATCTAGCAAGGGGTAGGTCGGTCTTGTGTTGGCAGGGAATCCGAGCGAGGTCCTCGGTGTTATTTTATCTAGGGATTCATCGTGATGGGCGGTACCCAGTAGCCCAGTCACTGTATGGAATCCATTCTCTAATAATTGCCTTATGGTTGTAGTTGGACCCAAATATGTCGAAATGCAAGATGCAAGCATTTAGCTATGTTCTATTTTACATGAAAATCCTAGATAGTATCATAATATCAGTAGATTTCTATATAAAGTGTTTTGGTTATCGTAAGTTAAAAATCCATCCGTGTTTATTGGCACCATGGTCTTACGAGATATCTTTGATTTTCAAAATGTTTTATAAAAGCAAGAATTATGTTGTTTGAGTTTGCTCACACAAGACCCATGACTGACCAGGAGTTTAATTTTCCTTTTCTAAAACTCTTAGGCACTCAAATTTTATGAGTAGCCAAGTGATCCAGGATTTTTACCGAAGCATTTTGCAAGGAGTTGGAGTAGGTGGCTTCACCGTTAGCTAATTATTATCCTATTTTGTCATGTTTATGTATAGTCTATGTATTTTGTGATGGACATGTAGTTATAATTGTCCAGTTGAAGTAGTAATGAAATGAGTCCCATGTATTATTATTATTATTATTATTATTCTGGAAATGACTATGTAATGTCCTATATTACCAATTATATGTTATTCAGATTCGTGGAGAGATTTTGTGATTGTGTAGTTTTATCCTATATTTCCTTTTCATCTACCGTTGATGGCTCGTCATTTGGTGCAAGAAAGGCAGTGCGACGACCCACATTTCGAAATGTTTAAATTGACAATAATCCACAAATGTCTGACTTAAACAATCCGGAACGTAGATAATCAATGTGGTTAAAATAAGAAAAATAAGAAGAGAAGAAGAAAACAAAACACAGAATCTCACAGCGGAAAGATAAAATATAATACTCAAATAAGCAATTTATAAAGTTGTTTAATATACATTTGATAATAGTCTATACACATTTATCAGAGTTATAAATATACAACAAGGAGAAATAATCAAAGCAGTAGAATATAGCATGACACAGGGTATAATAATAATAATAGTAATATACCAAACTCCGTCTTCGTCCTCCAAAGAATAGTCTTCAATACACTGGAAAAACTCAGGACTGACCCGAGCTTAATAAGAAAACAAAAATATCGAGTCAGGACTAAAATACTCTTATGTAAGTCAAATCAATATCACAGATATGAGTGCAATAACTTAAGAGATGTTACGGGATTTTCCATCTCCATTAAACTATTTATATATAATAGTATACGCTATAATATATAATGTCTATCAATAAAATAAATATCAAAATAACGTTAAGGCTTTACATTGATCCACCTTAACACGTTTTTACAGTTTTAAACCAAAGTCATAATGGGCTCGTATAGGGATAAATACGACAAGGCATGTGAGGCAATGCCCAAGGTAGGATTCTACCAGTTTAGCCTTTCTGGCTGGTCGTAACCCATCCGTGGCCGACCGC
Organism: Allium cepa; assembly: GCA_030765085.1. Classification (NCBI taxonomy): domain Eukaryota; kingdom Viridiplantae; phylum Streptophyta; class Magnoliopsida; order Asparagales; family Amaryllidaceae; genus Allium; species Allium cepa. The sequence continues at coordinate 177,060,343 of CM060932.1, forward strand.
GACAATCAATCCAAACGACAAATAAGGTGCACCCATCGAATCCGAAACCAAAATAGTAATACGAGGGATCAACGTCCCTAGAGGTAGTTAACCTCAATGGCCAGACATAGGCTCCTGTTTTAGTCATTTTAATTATGACACGAATGCCAAGGCTATCCATCATTGTTCTCTTACTTCATTCCAGTAAACGTTGCCAAATCAACCACTACATTCTGGATATCATCCACCGCGTACACGGTTGTCAAAGTGGTTCCAATATTGAAAGAGAGTATTTCAAAAAGAGGCTCAGGTCTCTTTAACAACCAATCGTCATTTTACACACCGGTTGGTTCTTTTACATTTCGAAAAACAATTTGCACTTGATATCAAAATATCGTTTTCGTTTCAAAATCAAATCCATTCCGAAATCATCATATATATGCTTTAAAATACAATCCATTTCGAAATCATCATATATTCAAAATTATCAAATTCATCCGATGGATCGATTTCACTTCAAAATTTGATTCGAATTCAATTTAGGTTATAATTTTCACTTTAACCTAGTTCGTATTTAAATTCAAGATTTAAATATAAACAATTTACCCTTTTACCAGCTTGAATTAAAAAAATTAGTTTAATAGAAAATATTTAAATAGTTACGAATAGTTTAGTAGATATATTTAAATAGTTTAATCCAAAATAATTTGAATATAAAAATGGTTTATGTGATATCCCAGAAATTTTAGAAATATCAATTTAATAATCTGTATTTAAAATTAAATTGATTTGATAAAATTTTGTTAACAAAATTAAATTGATTGAATAATCCAATTAAATTGATGTTTAATTTGGTGAATTTTTATCTTTTGAAAACTAATAAAATGTTTTCCTGTTTATAATGTATATATATATATTTATATATATATTGTGAATAGATAAGTTTGATTTGAAGTTAAATAAACAAATAAAATATTGTTTTTAAATTCTAATATTCATTTTAATAATTTGAAGATTTTTATTTTATTTAATAAATAACTAATTGGTTTAAAATACTTAAAGAAATTGTATAATGGTATTTTAAACATAGTTTAAATTTTTATAAGATAAACAAAAGTTTATTTTATTTCTTTTTGAATATAGCTTAATAATTATAATTTGGAATTATTTAAAAATTTAAAATACCAATTGTATATTAAAACATTAATGTAATTAATTAAGTTAAATAAGATAAGTAATTTATAACTTCTCTTATAAATTATTTAAAATTAATAAATATGTTATTTTCGAATAATAATAAATGTATAAATGTAGATATGTTTTAAAAGACAAAATTTTTATTGTCAAATTAAATATGTTAAAATAAATTAGTTTTAAAATTGGATTTTTAAATGTATAAATAGCATTTGAAATTGAATTTAATTTTGAAATTCAAATGAATAAACATATCTAAATTTTGTAAGTAAGCTTCCATTTTTATAATTTGTTTCATTTCATTTTCTTTAAAAAGAAATGCATAAACATTTATATATGAAAATGATTTATATACATAAGTATTAATAAATAAAGAAAGAGTTTTATTTACTTTTAAAATAAAATAAAAACAAATAAAATTCATTTATAAAACACATGTTATTATATTAAGATGTATAATGACAAGTGTTAAGATTCTAACCTCTTAAATACATGTGTTAGCATAAGTTTGAGACAAGTGTCCTTTTCACTTTTGTTTTTCTTTTAATTTATAAATAAATTATTTTATCTTATAAAAGCATATTTCCTTCATTCCCATCTTTTTCTAATCTTCATTTTCCAAAGATAAATCTCAGCTGAAAACAAATTTGTTTTCAAACTCTCAAAAACAAAAATTTAAATCATGTTCAAGATTTGATTTCTTTTCAATATCAAATTCCTTACAAGAACCTGAATTCATTTATCAAACCTAAAATATGAACACCTTCAAACAAATTTGTAGTATTTTTCCCTGCAACCATTTTACATGTTCAAAATCTGGTTTTTCAATGCAATGCAACCCTTCCTCAAAATTAAATCTGTAATATGTGTACTCTTCTTTTCAAAAACTAAAGAATGCAAGCATTCTCTCTTCCACCTGAATTTTTAAAGCAACAACAAGCTCTCAAATTTAATTTAAAACAAAAGCCTGCATCTGGAATCTGGGAATCAAGTATACAAAGCCTGCATTTTCAAGTTTTCAAATTAAAGATTTAAATGCTAATGGAATCAAGCCTGCAACCTGAATTCATTTCAAAAGCAAGCTTGCCTGAATCCTTTAAACCAGAGGCTTGCATGCAAGTTTTTTTTAACAGTAAGCATCACAAGTTTAAAATTTTCAAGAAGCAAAAGGGCCTTCCAGTTTTAAGGTTCAAGAGCTTTTCAAAATTTAAGAACTCTGTTCTTCATGCTCAAGACAAGTGAGTAACTTCACTAATTTAAAAATAATAAGTATTATCTATTGCATGTTTTTTTTACCTTGAAATAAGTAAGTTTGTGTGAACATTTATTGATGAAAGTTCTGTGCAAATTTGGATATGTATGTATGTGATGACTGTAACCTTCTGTTACCAGTTTCTTTTAAAAAAAAAGAATCCTCTTGCTTTAGTTAAATATTTTGTTAAGGCTTAGATTATGTAATAACTATGTTAATTAGACCATAGTTTAGTTTAGAAAACTTATTTAAGTAAAATCAAATTTGGTAATGTCTCTGTAAAATTGTAAAACATCAGAGTATGTTAAATAAAGTTGAAACTCAAACATTATAAATTATAAATTCAGTATTGTAAACTGAAAACTTAAACAAAAAGATGATTTTTGAAACTAAAATCATATTGTTTAGTTAAGAATTGGGATTGCAGTACTCATTTGGACAGAAATTGGGTTTTACTCAATCTATGATGATCTAGTTGATTGGAGTGTTTGGGGTTCTTGGTGGTGGTAGTGGGGTGATCAAGGGGTCTGGAAAAAATGCCAGGAAAATGAATAGTGCTCGTTGGAGGCGATGGGAGGTTGATGTAATCTATTACCCTAGTTTTAGCATGATTCGAAGTTTTGATAATCTCGTTCTTCCTAGTGGACCGAGCGTATTAGGATTCAAGGAATTGGTAGCTGGAGCATTGATGTTGATGTGGCAGGAGTTGCAATCGTCACGGTGGTCGGAGTTGAGGAAACGAGTAAGTTTCCAGGTTGATGATGTTGTTCCGGTATTTTTGCCAGGTTTCTGATTTGGGTTGGGGAAACTCGAATTGGATTTCGAGCAAATAATGAATTTTTGGTGATCATGAGGTGATTTAGGGATGGTCAGTGATTTGTTTGTTGACTTGGGTGGAGGCCGGAGATGGCCAGAGCCACCGTGCATATGCACGGTGGGGTGGTGTATCAGGTGAGTGATTTGGGAATTGCTGTGTTTTTTTTGACTCGGGTTATACTCGACATAATTCGAGTTTTGCTTGAAGTTTTGAAGGAGTTTACCCGAAGTAATATAAGAGGAAGCTCGGGTTTATTTTCTTAGTTTACAGGTTTTTGGAAACCTGTATTTTCAATTCAAAGAATTGTTTTAAAAACTGAATGCAGATTTAAACAAGACTTTTAAAACTAAATTTAAAGTATGGTTTTCAATCCAAGTTGAATTCCAATTTTTTTAAATTTAGTTCAAACTTATACAAATTTAAAATGTTTACAGGGTTTCAGGGAAATCCTGCATATTTTCAAATCAAAAGAAAATTTAGTTTTTAAAAATCTGAAACAAGGTTTTTTTTTAAGCAGGAATTTAAATTTAAAATTCAAAGTATGAATTTCAAACTGAGATTTGAATTCCAGTTTTTAAATTTAATTCAAACCTATTTTAAAGGCAAAATGTTTAACAACTTTAAAGGCGTTTAATTAAATTGAATTTAAAGATAAGGTTTTAAAATTGGAGTAGAAGATTTAAAAATAAGTTTAAATCTGGAAAAAAGTTTCAAATTTGAATCATGTTTTGAAAAATAAAAGAAGTTTTTTAAATTTTGAAATGTTTAAACAGCTTTTGCTATTGAATCATAATTTAAATATGATTTGTATCTTAAATAAATATGGGTTTAGATTTCTTTTATAAAATGAGAAATTATTTAGCATAAGTTTAAAAAGGTTTAGAATGTTTTTAAAACTTTGATAAAGTTAAGTCTGGTTTTCAATTTAAATTTAAAATTTTAAAATGAAATTTGAAAACAAATTTTAAAGTAAATTGTTTTTAATTACTTTGTTAATGATAATAAATCATTAATAAGAAATGTTTTATTTAAAGTAAATTAAAGATTTAATGAATTTTAATTCATTAAATAAGTAAGGTAATTTAAATAATTTAAATAATTTATTTATTTTATTTATTAAGGATTTGAAATAAATTAATTAAGGTTAATTAAATTTGTAATTAGTATTAATTAATTTAATTACTTAGAAAAAGTTAACTAAAGAATTGATGATGAGTTAATAAAGGTCATTAACTTGTGATTATTTATTAATTAATTAATTAATGTAATTAATTTCGATAATTAATTGGATTAATCAATTTAGATAATCAATTATGGAACTTGATTAAGTATAATTACTTTATGGAAATCATTAAAGTTATTAATTACTCATTGTAATTAATTAATTTATTTGATTAGTTTAAATTAATTTATTTAAGTTTAATTAATTTAGAATAATCATTGAATGGGTTGATAAGTAATCAATGGTGGATAATTGATGTAGCTCAGGTCAAAGGAATAAGTCGTCCACGACTTAAGGAAGCAGAGCTAAGTCGTCCATGACTTAAGGGAAAGGAGCTGCGACTTAACGAGAAGGATGCAAAGAAGCTACGACTTAGTGGGAACCTGAATCGTTCGAGTTTGATGAGTCATACACGAGTTAAGAGCAGCGGCATGAGTCGTTCACGACTTAATAGTTCTGAAGGTGATGACATGAGTCGTCTACGAGTTAACATGAAACAGGGGAAAGTTCCAGCTATCAATGACCTTGATTCGAAGGAAGGTTACGACTTAGATAAGTCGTTCGGAGATAAGCCACAGGGAGATGAATCGCTCAGATTTAGGTCATTGGACCTTGGGTAGTGATATGAGATGAGTCGCTTGATCCATGAGTCGTTAAGCCTTTGTGCTGAAGGGTTAAGTCGTGACTGTCTTAAGTCGTAAGTCGTCCAGGGTCATTGTTCTTAAGTCGCTTGCGTGATGTTGTGTTGTAACCTTTTGTTTTTCTTTGAGTCGTTACTTCTTATGTCGTAAGTCGTACATGTGTTGAGTCGTAAGTCTGTCTGGCGAGTATGTTGTGATGTAGTTACCATGAGTCGTGTATATATACTATGGTGATGAGTCGGCAGCGACTTAGTTAAGTCGTAAGTCGTATGCGACTTAAGGGTCAGGGTCAAAACTCTATAAATAGCAAGTGAGTTGTACATTTGAGTGGTTAACTTTTTGAATAAAATTTCTATTTGATTGCTTTGTGCTTTCTTCTAATTGGTAGTTGAGTGTGATCTCCTATCTCCACTTACGTAATTCGAGTGAGCTCGAATCAATGTTTGTAGAAGCCGAATCGCGGAATCAAGTGCGCTTGATCAACGTCGAAGAATCGTAGATCTTTGTTTCTCGGTATCGTGCGCGATCAACGAGACGAAGATAGCTAGAATTCGGCATCGTTGGATCAACGGATTTGGGCATTGCAGTATTCTCAACTCACCGATTGCTACTTAAATCGATTGAAGTTTGTTTTGATTTATCCGCTGCGTCAGTTTGGTATCAGAGCTAGACTTAGCCAATCATAGCTAAGCCGAGACTTGGAGCCAATTTTTGAAGTTGAAGTTTGAAGTTGTTGTTCATCGTGTTCATCTTGAAGTTGCAACGAGTTTGAAGATTTCAATCCATTTCCTTTTGGATCAAACTTGGAAGAGTGTTTGAGTTTGGTCGCGAGATCTTTGCACACCAAAGTTGAAGTTTTGTATTTGATTTGTTGAAGTATTTGAGAAGTTTTGAAGTGTTTGTGAAAAGTTTCCAATCATGCCGCCAAGGAGAGCTAACCGTCATCAAAATGTTGAAGCGTTGTATAGAAGAGAAGAAGCCGAGCTTATGGAACAACGTATTAATGAGAAATTTGATGAAGGCATTGGAAGGTTAGAGAAATTGATGAATGATTTGAATCAAACTCAACGGAGGAGATCACCAAACTCGAACCATGGAGGAAACCGAGTTTCGCCATCGGTTACGGAAGCAAGGAGGGTATCACCGCATTCTTTTAGAGATATAAGAGAAACATCAATTTCATCACGGAGAGATCATCATGACTATGGACATGAAGAAAGAAGAATTTCACGAGAATTTGAGAATGAGGCATATAGAGATGAAGAGAGACATAGTCGAAGAAGCATGCATGAACGAAGGGATGATAATGGTCGAGATCAGTGTAGGCGTACTTTTGATTTTGATGAAGAGGGTGATAGAGCTAGCATTCATTATCGAGATCGAGACCAAGTTCGAAATTCTTGTCGAAATGTTGAAGATGATCGTCGATGGGAATCGGAGATGAAGATGGAAATTCCAGAGTTCAAGGGTGGAATGGTAGCTGAAGAATTCTTAGATTGGGTGTCAAATGTTGAAGAGATCTTTGATTTCAAGGAGGTACCTGAGCATAGAAGAGTGAAGTTGGTTGCTACTAGGTTGAGGGGGAGAGCTTTGGCATGGTGGCAGCAAACTAAACTTACTCGTGAGCGAATGGGAAAGTCAAAGATAGAATCTTGGGAGAAGATGAAGAAGTTGATGCGAGCTACATTTTTGCCTTACAACTACAAATCACTTATGTACCAGAGGTTGCAGAATCTGAGGCAAGGGACGAAGTCTGTTAGTGATTATGCTGATGAATTTTACCAACTCATTGCCAGAAATGATATCATGGAAACAGAAGAACAGCTAACTGCTAGATTCATTGGGGGATTGAGAATGCAGATCCAGGATATGGTTAATATGTTTGATCCTAGATCAGTTGCAGAGGCACATCAGAAGGCGTTGGCTTGGGAGAAGTAAGGAAGGCTTGGAGGTGGTGTGTTTACTAATTCCAATAATCAAGCGAGGGGTGTTAGTGGAAGTTCTAATGTTCCTAAACCTGTCAATAAGCCAGTGGTGAAGTAGGCTGAGAAGGCAAAGGTTAGCAGTGGTTTCAAATGCTATAATTGTCAGGAGTTGGGTCACAAAAGCAATGAATGTCCGAAGCCAAAGAAGAGAACCATGGTTGCAGAAGTTGAGGAGGATGATGGTGAGGAGGCAGAATGTTCAAATGCACCTTATGTTGAGGAGGAAGACTTATTGTCCGGGGATGAAGGTTGTAATCTTATGATGAGGAGGTCATGTCTTACACCAAAGCAAGAAGAGGATTCTAGTTGGTTGAGGAGCAATATTTTTCAGTCGACATGCACTATTCTAGGGAAAGTTTGCAAGTTCGTTATTGATGCTGGAAGCTGTGATAATATTATCTCTACTGAAGCAGTAAAGAAGTTGAACTTGAAAACTGAGAAACATCCTAAACCGTACAAGTTAGCATGGTTGAGGAAGGGTGGTGAAGTGAAGGTGTCGAAGAGCTTGTGTGAATTTTTCTATTGGAAAGAAGTACAAAGATGAAATTTGGTGTGACGTTGTAGACATGGATGTGTGTCATCTGTTGTTGGGCAGACCATGGCAGTTTGATAGGGCAGTACAGCATGATGGTCGTGCTAATAGTTACAGTTTTATGTTCGAAGGTACTAAGATCACTTTAGTTCCCAAGAAGCAACAACAGAAGGAGAGCAAGCTAGAGGAGATCGAAGAGCTGAAAACTTTGCTATCTTTGAAGGAGTTTGTTAAGAAAGTTGAAGATGAGCCTGAAGTCTATTTGTTGATTGGGCGAGAGTGTAACGAAGAGGTTGAAATCCCAGAAGAAGCGAAGCCAGTTTTGAAAGAATTTGAAGACGTATTTCCAGAGGAGTTGCCTAAGGAGTTACCGCCACTGAGAGACATTCAACATCAAATCGATCTTGTTCCGGGAGCAGTTTTACCACATCGACCACATTACCGAATGAGTCCGAAGGAACATGAAGAGTTACGAAGGCAAGTGGAAGAGTTATTAGAACAGGGACATGTTCAGGAAAGCTTGAGTCCTTGTGCAGTGCCAGCATTGTTGGTGCCAAAGAAGGATGGAACATGGAGAATGTGTACCGATAGTAGAGCTTTGAACAAGATTACTGTTCGTTACAGATTTCCTATGCCGAGGTTGGATGACTTGCTAGATCAGTTGAGTGGGGCAACTATCTTTTCGAATATTGACTTGAAGAGTGGTTATCATCAGATTCGAATTAGACCGGGAGACGAATGGAAGACCGCATTCAAGACGAGAGAGGGGTTATACGAATGGTTGGTTATGCCATTTGGTTTATCAAATGCACCGAGTACATTCATGAGGGTGATGAATCAAATTTTTAGACCATTCATTGGGAAGTTCGTGGTGGTTCATTTCGATGATATTCTGATATATAGCGGGAGTACGGAGGAGCATGTAGAGCATTTGAGAAAGGTGTTAATTATTCTTCGTGAGGAAAATTTTTATGCAGCTACGAAGAAATGTGTATTCATGACTCGAAGTGTTTTATTTTTGGAATATGTTGTATCTGAGAAGGGAATCCAGGTGGACCAGAGTAAAGTTGAAGCTATTAGAAATTGGCCACAGCCGAGAACTATCACTGAAGTTAGAAGTTTCCATGGATTGGCATCATTCTACCGAAGGTTTATTCCACACTTCAGTAGCGTGATGGCACCGGTTACTGATTGTATGAAAGGGAAGCAGTTTTCTTGGTCAAAGGAAGCAGGGGTTGCTTTCGAACGAATCAAAGAACTTTTGACGACAGCGCCAATTCTTGTATTACCGGATTTTCAGTTATTGTTTGAGCTACACACTGATGCATCAAAGGTTGGGATTGGAGGAGTGTTGAGTCAGAGTGGAAGACCTATTGCATATTTCAGTGAGAAGTTATCAGGGGCAAAGATGAGATATAGTACATACGATGTTGAGTTTTATGCTGTTGTGCAAGCTGTTAAACATTGGAGGCATTATCTATTTCAGAAAGAGTTTGTTCTTTACACTGATCATGAGGCGTTGAAGCATTTGCAGAGGCAGGATAAGATTTCAGCGAGGCATGCATCATGGATTGCTTATTTGCAGCAGTTTACTTTTGTTGTTAAACATAAGTCAGGAGTAACTAATCGTGTAGCTGATGCCTTGAGTAGAAGGAACCATTTGTTGACTATAATGAAAGTTGAGGTGACAGGGTTTGAATTATTGCCAGAATTGTTTGAGGAGGATCCTTACTTTGCAAAGTTCGTTGAGAAAGTTAAGGATGGAAGTACTGATGAATTTGTGTTGGTTGATGGTTTTTTGTTTAAAGGAAATCAGTTGTGTATTCCAGAGAGCAGTTTGAGATTGAAGATTATCAAAGAGTTGCACGAGGAAGGACATGTGGGCCGTGATCGTACATTACATTTGATTTCTCAATCTTACTTTTGGCCGTCGATGAGGAAAGAGGTTGAAAGGTTTGTGGAGAGATGTCATATATGTCAGGTTTCGAAGGGAACAGCGACAAATGCAGGATTGTATATGTCGTTACCTGTACCATCTAAACCGTGGGTTGATATCAGCATGGATTTCGTTTTGGGTTTGCCTAGAACTCAAAGAGGAAATGATTCAATATTTGTTGTGGTGGACAGATTTTCAAAAATGGCACATTTTATTGCTTGTAAGAAGACGGCGGATGCTGTTCGTGTTGCTTAGTTATTCTTTAAAGAAATCTATCGTTTACATGAGTTGCCGGAGTCTATTGTTTCGGACAGAGATACTAGATTTTTGAGTCACTTTTGGCTAAGTTTGTGGAAGATGGTTGGAACGAAGCTGAATTTTAGTAGTGCTTATCATCCGCAAACAGATGGACAGACTGAAGTTGTTAACCGATCGTTGGGAAATTTATTACGATGTCTTGTGAAGGACAATCTGAAGAATTGGGACATGAAATTATGCCAGGCAGAGTTTGCTCATAATCATGCAGTGAATCATAGTACGGGGTTCAGTCCATTTCAGATTGTATACTCAAATTTACCAAGGGGACCGTTGGATTTGGCAGTAGTACCACAACCAAAGAGGACAGTTAGACGAGCTGTTGATTTTGTTGAAGGATTGAAGGAATGTCATAAGATCGTTCAGGAACGATTGGAGAAGTCGAATGAGAAATACAAGAAGATTGCAGACTTGAAACAAAGAAGTGTTGAATTCAAGGAAGGTGATTTGGTTTATGCTGTGTTAACGAAGGATCGTTTTCCAGTAGGCGCTTATAACAAGTTGAAAGCCAGAAAAATTGGTCCTGTAGAAGTTGTGAAACGGATCAATAAGAATGCTTATAAGTTGAAGCTGCCGGAGGATGTATACACTTCTGACGTATTCAATATTAAGCATCTTGTGCCATATTATGGAGATGAACAATCTGGTACAGAAGAAAGTACGAATTCGAGGGCGAATTTTTCTCAACCAGGGAAGGATGATGCAGCTCAGGTTAAAGGAATAAGTCGTCCACGACTTAAGGAAGCAGAGCTAAGTCGTCCACGACTTAAGGGAAAGGATCTGCGACTTAACGAGAAGGATGCAAAGAAGCTACGACTTAGTGGGAACCTGAATCGTTCGAGTTTGATGAGTCGTACATGAGTTAAGAGCAGCGGCATGAGTCGTTCACGACTTAACAGTTCTGAAGGTGATGGCATGAGTCGTCTACGACTTAACATGAAGCAGGGGAAAGTTCCAGCTATCAATGACCTTGAGTCGAAGGAAGGTTACGACTTAGATAAGTCGTTTGGAGATAAGCCGCAGGGAGATGAATCACTCAGATTTAGGTCGTTGGACCTTGGGTAGTGATATGAGATGAGTCGCTTGATCCATGAGTCGTTAAGCCTTTGTGCTGAAGGGTTAAGTCGTGACTGTCTTAAGTCGTAAGTCGTCCAGGGTCATTGTTCTTAAGTCGCTTGCGTGATGTTGTGTTGTAACCTTTTGTTTTTCTTTGAGTCGTTACTTCTTATGTCGTAAGTCGTACATGTGTTGAGTCGTAAGTCTGTCTGGCGAGTATGTTGTGATGTAGTTACCATGAGTCGTGTATATATACTATGGTGATGAGTCGGCAGCAACTTAGTTAAGTCGTAAGTCGTATGCGACTTAAGGGTCAGGGTCAAAACTCTATAAATAGCGAGTGAGTTGTACATTTGAGTGGTTAACTTTTTGAATAAAATTTCCATTTGATTGCTTTGTGCTTTCTTCTAATTGGTAGTTGAGTGTGATCTCCTATCTCCACTTACGTAATTCGAGTGCGCTCGAATCAACGTTTGTTGAAGCCGATTCGCGGAATCAAGTGCGCTTGATCAACGTCGAAGAATCGTAGATCTTTGTTTCTCGGTATCGTGCGCGATCAACGAGACGAAGATAGCTAGAATCCGGCATCTTTGGATCAACGGATTTGGGCATTGCAGTATTCTCAACTCACCGATTGCTACTTAAATCGATTGAAGTTTGTTTTGATTTATCCGCTGCGTCAATAATTACTTAGAGAAGTAATTAAGTTAAGTATATTACCGGAGGTAATTAATTTAAGTATGGTATTTTAGGATTAATTACTTTGTGTAATTAATAATGAGGATAATTACTTTGTGAAAATGATTAATAATTAATTACTTATTGTAATTAATTTAAGCATTTATTGATTAAGTCATTTGAAAATAATTAAGTAATGTAATCTATTAAAAGTAATTAATTACTAATGATATTAATCAAGGATGATTAATAAATATAATTAATTATTAAATGTAATTAATTTAGAAGTAATTAAGGAAGTACTTAAGGGTAGTTAATTACTAAATGTAATTAATCAAGAATGATTAATAATTGTAGTTTAATTAAGATTAATTACTTAATATAATTAATTCAAATAAGTAATTAATTTAAATGTAATTAAGGATCATTAATTAATATAATTAATGATGTAATTAAGGATTAATTAATTAGGATTAATTAATCGCTGATAAGTGATTAAGGAAGTAATTAATTAATTAATTAAGTAAGTAATTAAAGATTAATTACTGATTTTGGTTAAGAATAATTAATTTATGAAATTACTTAAAGGATAATTACTTGAATGTAATTAAAGGATAATTAATCAAGGGTGATTAATTAAGGTAATTAATATGAGGATAATTGATTGATTGATTTGTGATCAATTAATGGTTAAGTAAGCAAGATTTAAAATGGGGAAGTAATTAATTTAATTCATTTTAAATTAATTAAAGATAGGTAATTAATTTAATTCACTTTAAATTAATTTGTGATAGAACTAATTAATTTAATTCATTTTAAATTAATTATAGATGGTGTGATTATAGATCTTTGCTTATGAATGGATGATATGGTTTACCCTGAATGGTTTGAATCTCAGACATGAGATAAATAGTGTTGTGTGATATGGATGCATTGGTTGCATTGTGATGATAATATAAGTTATCTATTGGTAATGATAATATAGATTATCAATTTGTGATGGTTACCTGTTTATGATAATAGTGATGATTATCTATTGTGATGATGTAAATTATCTATCTGTGTGTATATAGATAATGTAATTGAATTGTTTTAAACTTAAAACAACTTGGACCTAAAAGACACGCTTTGGATTTCGATGAGACCGAGATCGGTTTTCCATATTTGGAAATCCGAAAACCACATCGATTCCAATTAAATGTTAGTTCGTTAATCTAAGTGGAGCAAGTGAAGACTCGATGTGTAAGAGCTATACGTCAGTATAACTCTGTGGGTGATTCCGTTATGAGTTTGACGGAATAGTGCTTATAGGTTCGAGATGGTGATTCAGAGTGCAAGGGTTATCGTCGTTAACTCTGAGGGTGATTCCGTAATGAGTGTAACAAGATAATGCCTTTGGTTTCGTTCGAACCCGGAACGAACTTGTATGGATTGAATGCTTTCAGAACATCGTCAGGTGGATGATGAGCATTCTAAGAGATGTGTTCTCTAAAGGTAATCGTAGCCTCAAGCCTCATCAAACAGGAATGGCTAAAACAGGGGAGGTGCAGCAAGGCTTCGTGGGTAGCTCCCACTGGAGAGCAAGATTTACCCCTATCTAGAAGTCCCTTTTTATTCGGCTATGTGGGCGGTTGGTTCGCGACAACTGCCGGGGTTGTCTTGTTCGGAACTGTTCAGTAAGGAATGGGTCCAGCTTTGTGTTGCAGGGGAGCGGACGTACTCCTCGGTACGGTGAGCCACGTACTATGATGGGCGGTACCCCAGTAGCCCTGCCATTATATGGAATCCAAAATCCAATAAGTGCCAACGGTTTTGATTGTATTACCCACTTTTGTGGCTAGTAGCTGGAATTTAATAAGTGTAACAATTTCGGCTATTTCATATTTACTTGAAAATCCTAGAAACTATTATAATATCATCGGATTTCCTATCAAATGTTTTGGTTAGCGTAAGGTAAAAACTTTTCCATGTTTATGTGTGGGAAGTCTTACGTGATACCTTTCTTTTCAAAAGGATTTCAAAAGTTAAGCAACTTTAACCTGTTACTCACACCAGACCCATGTCTGACCCGGAGTTTATTTTTGTTTTTATAAACTCTTGGGTACTCAAATTTTTACGAGTAGCCAAGGGATTCAGGTTATCTTTGACGAATTGTGGAGGAGCAAATGGAGCAGGAGGCTTCTGCATTATAGTTATTTAGTATTCCGCTGTGTTGGTATCTCTGGGTCGTTTGTTGGAGTTGTTTTGTACTGTGTTGCAATAACTAGACAGGTGTTTATAACTGTCTAGTATGTGTTGTATTATCTGTGTGACTCTGATTGTTGTTGTATATCTATGAAATAATTATGTTGTTAATATAATTTATTCGTTCCGCTGTTTAGATTCTGATGTGTTGTTTCTTCTTTCTTCTCTTTCTTTCTATTCTCTATCCCTTTCTATCTTATTAGCGATGCGTCTTCCTGGAGATCGGATGGCGGGTCGTCACATGTGGTATCAGAGCATTAGGTTGAGTGAATACCTAGGCTTTGGAGTGGTGTCTATCTTGAGAGAGCGTATTTGTAGTTTTGTTATAATATCTATACATATATTTATTATTTCTACCTATCTATTGGATTACCCGTTCAGGTTTTCCAACATAAGTTATAAAGGTAGATAAGGTAGTGGTGTGTGTAACACGATTACTACCATTGGTTGGAATTTGAATGTTTAAGGTTGGAAGTGTATTTGTCAAGACTGTAGACCTAATACCGTCTCGAGTGAGTTGTGCAGAGTGTAGAGATTTCATCGATCTCTGGAAGGAAACCTGTTAAGGTTCAGAGTTTATCTTTGAAGATGGATGAGTTGAGTTTGAATCTGTCGGTGTGGCAGAAGTATGTGATGGTATTTTGATACCTCAGGCAGTAGTAACTGCAAGATGAGATGCAGTGAATATGGATGTCTTCGAAGATGTTTTCTTTGGAACGAGTTGGGAAGTGTGTCTGCTTCGGTGATGTGGCTGAGTTTAGCTGGTTGTTTGTGTTTGGCTTTGAGGTCCGAGTTTCTCGAAGAACTTCAGCTATGGAAGTTTTGGCACCGGTGTCAGCAGTTCAGCTCGGAGTGTTTTATGTTGGCAGGAAGTTTTCTGGCTTAGCAGTTTTTTTGAAGGTGGAGTTCAGAAGCAGTAGAGTAGATCCGTTTCTTCGGTGGATGGCTAGTTGAGTGTAAGCTGTTCTGTTTGGTCAAAGGGACAACAGTTTCCTTGGATCGCAAAAGTGACTTGCGATAGTTTGAGTGTCCTCTTGGGTTATCAGAGATTTTCTGGATGTCTTTTGTGAAATCGGAGGTTTGTCCGCATCTGGAGATCGAGTTTTCTTAACGACTGGATTCCAGGATTAATACTGATGGTTCAGCTAGTAGAAGGATGATTCCTTGAGATAGGGTTTGGTGAAGCAGCTTGGATTTTGGTGAAACTTCTGAGTTTTCTTGGATATGTTGAGCCATATTTCTGGGAAGTGATGTTCAGATTGTGCTCATATTCTTCATCAGCGTTGTCTTCTATTCTAGTTCAGAGTTGTGCAGCGGAAGCAGTTTGGGAATGCTTCTATTTTGTCTTTTCCAAATAGAAGAAGTGAGTTTATTCTTCTGAGGTTTGAAGAGTGAAGTTGTGTATCCGGTTTTGGATTGATCTTGAGGAGATCGTTGTGTTGGATTGTTTTTGGTTCTGTTTGTTTCTGGAGGCATCAGCCAAGGTTAAGCTGATCAGTTTGGATATAGGCAGCCCAGGATCATCCTAAGAGTTTTATGGATTAGAGACGAAGGAATTTGGATTCCGGAGTCGGAGTTTTGTTTTGGATCTCTTCTGTGTTCTGGTTAGATTGGAGTTTGGATTTAATGAGTTTCATGTATTTCTGAGGGAGTACGTGTATGAGCTATTATGGTTGTGGGACCAGCTGTTCAGGAAGGTTTAGTGGTTGAGTCAGATTCGTTTGTAGCATGATATCTTGTCTAGTTCTGTAGATCTAGATGAGTAGAAGCTCTGTAGCTTCGTAGTTTTGATTGTTTGGGTTATAAAGGGCGAGTATCCCGGTGTATGTATGTATATATATATATATATATATATATATATATACTTGGGGAAACTCGTGGAAGTTCTATCCAGAATTTTTCTGGATAATTAAATTTGTTTGATTAGATAAATTGGTTGCTATGGTTGTTAGCATATGATTGGAGTATGCTTGTGATTTAAAATTAAATCTTAAATGAGACTATTAAATTATCTTTGCTTTTAATTTCGGGGACGAAATTCTTTTAAGGGGGGAGGAATGTGATATCCCAGAAATTTTAGCAATATCAATTTAATAATCTGTATTTAAAATTAAATCGATTTGATAAAATTTTGTTAATAAAATTAAGTTGATTGAATAATCCAATTAAATAGATGTTTAATTTGGTGAATTTTTATCTTTTGAAAACTAATAAAATGTTTTCCTGTTTATAATGTGTATATATATTTATATATATATATTGTGAATAGATAAGTTTGATTTGAAGTTAAATAAACAAATAAAATATTGTTTTTAAATTCTAATATTCATTTTAATAATTTGAATATTTTTATTTTATTTAATAAATAACTAATTGGTTTAAAATACTTAAAAAAATTGTTTTAAATTATATAATTGTATTTTAAACATAGTTTAAATTTTTATAAGATAAACAAAAGTTTATTTTATTTCTTTTTGAATATAGCTTAATAATTATAATTTGGAATTATTTAAAAAATTAAAATACCAATTGTATATTAAAATATTAATGTAATTAATTAAGTTAAATAAGATAAGTAATTTATAACTTCTCTTATAAATTATTTAAAATTAACAAATATGTTATTTTCTAATAATAATAAATGTATAAATGTAGATATGTTTTAAAAGACAAAAATTTTATTGTCAAATTAAATATGTTAAAATAAATTAGTTTTAAAATTGGATTTTTACATGTGTAAATAGCATTTGAAATTGAATTTAATTTTGAAATTCAAATAAATAAACATATCTAAATTTTGTAAGTAAGCTTCTAATTTTATAATTTGTTTCATTTCATTTTCTTTAAAAAGAAATGCATAAACATTTATATATGAAAATGATTTATATACATAAGTATTGATAAATAAAGAAAGAGTTTTATTTACTTTTAAAATAAAATAAAAACAAATAAAATTCATTTATAAAACACATGTTATTATATTAAGATGTATAATGACAAGTGTTACGATTCTAACCTCTTAAATACATGTGTTAGCATAAGTTTGAGACAAGTGTCCTTTTCAATTTTGTTTTTCTTTTAATTTATAAATAAATCATTTTATCTTATAAAAGAATATTTCCTTCATTCCCATCTTTTTCTTATCTTCATTTTCCAAAGATAAATCTCAGCTGAAAACAAATTTGTTTTCAAACTCTCAAAAACAAAAATTTAAATCATGTTCAAGATTTGATTTCTTTTCAATATCAAATTCCTCACAAGAACTTGAATTCATTTATCAAACCTGAAATATGAACACCTTCAAACAAATCTGTAGTATTTTTCCCGGCATCCATTTTACATGTTCAAAATTTGGTTTTTCAATGCAATGCAACCCTTCCTCAAAATCAAATTTGTAACATGTGTACTCTTCTTTTCAAAAACTAAAGAATGCAAGCATTCTCTCTTCCACCTGAATTTTTAAAACAACAGCAAGCTCTCAAATTTAATTTAAAACAAAAGCCTGCATCTGGAATCTGGGAATCAAGTATACAAAGCCTGCATTTTCAAGTTTTTCAAATTAAAGATTTAAATGGTAATGGAATCAAGCCTGCAACCTGAAATTCATTTCAAAAGAAAGCTTGCTTGAAACCTTTAAACCAGAGGCCTGCATGCAAGTTTTTTTTAACAGTAAGCATCACAAGTTTAAAATTTTCAAGAAGCAAAAGGGCCTTCCAGTTTTAAGGTTCAAGAGCTTTTCAAAATTTAAGAACTCTGTTCTTCATGCTCAAGACAGCTGAGTAACTTCACTAATTTAAAAATAATAAGTATTATCTGTTGCATATTTTTTTCCCTTGAAATAAGTAAGTTTGTGTGAACATTTATTGATGAAAGTTCTGTGCAAATTTGTATATGTATGTATGTGATGACTGTAAACCTTCTGTTACCAGTTTCTTAAAAAAAAGAATCCTCTTGCTTTAGTTAAATATTTTGTTAAGGCTTAGATTATGTAATAACTATGTTAATTAGACCATAGTTTAGTTTAGAAAACTTATTTAAGTAAAATCAAATTTGGTAATGTCTCTGTAAAATTGTAAAACATCAGAATATGTTAAATAAAGTTGAAACTCAAAAATTATAAATTATAAATTCAGTATTGTAAACTGAAAACTTAAACAAAAAGATGATTTTTAAAACTAAAATCATATTGTTTAGTTAAGAATTGGGATTGCAGTACTCATCTGGACAGAAATTGGGTTTTAGTCAATCTATGATGATCTAGTTGATTGGAGTGTTTGGGGTTCTTGGTGGTGGTAGTGGGGTGATTAGGGGGTGTGGAAAAAATGCCAGGAAGATGAATAGTGATCGGTGGAGGCGATGGGAGGTTGATGTAATCTATTACCCTAGTTTTAGCATGGTTCGAAGTTTTGATAATCTCGTTCTTCCTAGTGGACCGAGCGTATTGGGATTCAAGGAATTGGTAGCTAGAGCATTGATGTTGATGCGGCAGGAGTTGCAATCGTCACGGTGGTCGGAGTTGAGGAAACGAGCAAGTTTCCAGGTTGATGATGTTGTTCCGGTATTTTTGCCAGGTTTCTGATTTGGGTTGGGGAAACTCGAATTCGATTTCGAGCAAATAATGAATTTTTGGTGATCGCGAGGTGATTTAGGGATGGTCAGTGATTTGTTTGTTGACTTGGGTGGAGGCCGGAGATGGCTAGAGCCACCGTGCATATGCATGGTGGGGTGGTGTATCAGGTGGGTGATTTGGGAATTGCTGTGTTTTTTTTTGACTCGGGTTATACTCGAGATAATTCGAGTTTTGCTCGAAGTTTTGAAGGGGTTTACCCGAAGTAATATAAGAGAAAGCTCAGGTTTATTTTCTGAGTTTACAGGTTTTTGAAAACCTGTATTTTCAATTCAAAGAATTGTTTTAAAAACTAAATGCAGATTTAAAAAAGACTTCTAAAACTAAATTTAAAGTATGGTTTTCAATCCAAGTTGAATTCCAATTTTTTTAAATTTAGTTCAAACTTATTCAAATTTAAAATGTTTACAGGGTTTCAGGGAAATCCTGCATATTTTCAAATCAAAAGAAAATTTAGTTTTTAAAAATTTGGAACAGGGTTTATTTTAAATAGGAATTTAAATTTAAAATTCAAAGTGTGAAATTCAAACTGAGATTTGAATTCCAGTTTTTAAATTTAATTCAAACCTTTTTTAAAGGCAAAATGTTTAACAACTTTAAAGGTGTTTAATTAAATTGAATTTAAAGATACGGTTTTAAAATTGGAGTAGAAGATTTAAAAATAAGTTTAAATCTGGAAACAAAAGTTTCAAATTTGAATCATGTTTTGAAAATAAAAGAAGTTTTTTAAATTTTGAAATGTTTAAACAGCTTTTAATATTGAATCATAATTTAAATATGATTTGTATCTTAAATAAATATGGGTTTAGATTTCTTTTATAAAATGAGAAATTATTTAGCATAAGTTTAAAAAGGTTTAGAATGTTCTTAAAACTTTGATAAAGTTAAGTCTGGTTTTCAGTTTAAATTTAAAATTTTAAAATGAAATTTGAAAACAAATTTTAAAGTAAATTGTTTTAAATTACTTTGTTAATGATAATAAATCATTAATAAGAAATGTTTTATTTAAAGTAAATTAAAGATTTAATGAATTTTAATTCACTAAATTAGTAAGGTAATTTAAATAATTTAATTAATTAATTTATTTAATTAATAAAGGATGTGAAATAAATTAATTAAGGTTAATTAAATTTGTAATTACTATTAATTAATTTAATTACTTAGAAAAAGGTAATTAAAGAATTGATGATGAGTTAATAAAGGTCATTAACTTGTGATTATTTATTAATTAATTAATTAATGTAATTAATTTCGATAATTAATTGGATTAATCAATTTAGATAATCAATTATGGAACTTGATTAAGTATAATTACTTTATGGAAATCATTAAAGTTATTAATTACTCATTGTAATTAATTAATTTATTTGATTAGCTTAAATTAATTTATTTAAGTTTAATTAATTTAGAATAATCATTGAATGGGTTGATAAGTAATCAATGGTGGATAATTACTTAGAGAAGTAATTAAATTAAGTATATTACTGGAGGTAATTAATTTAAGTATGGTATTTTGGGATTAATTACTTTGTGTAATTAATAATGAGGATAAGTACTTTGTGAAAATGATTAATAATTAATTACTTAGTGTAATTAATTTAAGCATTTATTGACTAAGTCATTTGAAAATAATTAAGTGATGTAATCAACTAAGAGTAATTAATTACTAATGAGATTAATCAAGGATGATTAATAAATATAATTAATTATTAAATGTAATTAATTTAGAAGTAATTAAGGAAGTACTTAAGGGTAGTTAGTTACTAAATGTAATTAATCAACAATGATTAATAATTGTGGTTTAATTAAGATTAATTACTTAATGTAATTAATTCAAATAAGTAATTAATTTAAATGTAATTAAGGATCATTAATTAATATAATTAATGATGTAATTAAGGATTAATTAATTAGGATTAATTAATCGATGATAAGTGATTAAGGAAGTAATTAATTGAGGATTAATGTAATTAATTAATTAATTAATGAAGTAATTAAAGATTAATTACTGATTTTGGTTAAGAATAATTAATTTATGAAATTAATTAAAGGATAATTACTTGAATGTAATTAAAGGATAATTAATCAAGGGTGATTAATTAAGGTAATTAATTTGAGGATAATTGATTGATTGATTTGTGATCAATTAATGGTTAAGTAAGCAAGATTTAAAATGGTGAAGTAATTAATTTAATTCATTTGAAATTAATTAAATATAGGTAATTAATTTAATTCACTTTAAATTAATTAGAGAAAAAGTAATTAATTTAATTCATTTTAAATTAATTATAGATGGTGTGATTATAGATCTTTGCTTATGAATGGATGATATGGTTTACCCTGAATGGTTTGAATCTCAGACATGAAATAAATAGTGTTGTGTGATATGGATGCATTGGTTGCATTGTGATGATAATATAAGTTATCTATTGGTGATGATAATATAGATTATCAATTTGTGATGATTACCTGTTTATGATAATAATGATGATTATCTATTGTGATGATGTAAATTATCTATCTGTGTGATGTGCACGTAAATGTGCATATTTTTACCACCATATTTATTCTATTTAAATTTAATAAATGATCATACTGGGTATTTTAACTTGTTTTAACCAAAATTCATATTAATTCCAAATTTTCACATATTCATCTTCATATAAGGGCAAAATGGCCATTTGTGCGCGTATATTAATTTGAAAGAATTTAGTTGGAAATTTCTATAATATTTTGTAGGAATTTAGCTTCTCATATTAGTGGGTTCATGAAGAAACATGCATGCACAAAATGGATATAAAGGAATGAAGATGGAAATAATTCAAAGTGAAGATCATGGAGGACCCCACCTACCCACCTACCTTAATGTACAAATTAAAGGCTAATGCACATGCTTTTGGACTTAATGGCTTCATGTACATTTAATGGGGGATTAAGACATGTTAATGATTACTTGGCCTCCACACTTCCTAAGGGGCATTTTGGGTACTCCCCAAAAATATGCATTAGGGTTTCTAACTTGTATAAATACCCCTTATGTTTCATGTAGCCATCATCCTCTTAGTTAGTTAGTATCTCTTTAGTTTAGTTTTACATCAAATAAAAGACAAGTTCCCTTTTTTCTTTCATGGCTACTTGGCCATTTCTTTTTATGTAGTTTTTTTTATGCAACTTCAATACATGTTCTTTTTATTTTCATGCTTATTTACTTTCATGTTGTAGTGTAGATTTATTTTTCATGCAAGTTTTCTTTTTGCTCTCTTTTTCCTCTTCTTTTTATTCAATGTTGCTTGCAACATTTGTTCATATGATGACAAATATGAGAGGCTAATCCCTTCAATTTAGGGGTAATGAAGCCTCTAATCATGTAGCTTCAACATTTTGATGTTTTGTACTCTCTTTTTGTGCTTTAATGTGAATGTATGAAGTGGTTAACTTGTTGTTTAACTTTGAATTTGATAGTCTATGTTGTTCATAACAAATAGGCTATGCTTAAACAAACATAACACAAATTGCCTCTTCATCTAAATATGATTATGGCAAAGAAGTGAATGTTGAAATTGAAATTTGATAGCCTATATTTCTATACAATAGTTAATAGGCTATGCTTAAAATAGATTTTTATTTCAACTTGTTGTCATATTTCATGAGAGTTAAATGTGTATTAGTGGTTGTGTTATAGTTTGATGGTTTATATTGGGCTAATTAATAGCACAAATATACCATACTTATGATAAGCACATCAACTAATTTCACTAATGACAAGAAAAGAGAGATCATAACTTCATTTTGTTGATTTATGTGATCTAGAGAGTGGAAATTGCCTCTAAATTGTCTTAACACTCTCATATTTTTATCTATTTTCTTTTCTCATTTTTCTACATTTTTTTAGTTAATCACTCTTTCAACTTCGGTTAATTTGATTGAATAGAATTTTAAAATCATCAATTCCCTGTGGATCGACCCGTATTCGCCGCGTGCTACATTCGTACACCGTGCGCTTGCGGTATAAATTTTATTTCAAAATTCGTTCGACGGTTTTCTAAACCGATAGAATTTCCGTCGACGAACAAGTTTTTGGCGCCGTTGCCGGGTAATTTGTTTTGATTTTAATTTTCTATTCTTCGGATTAGTGTTGTTTGACTTTATTGTGTGTGTTTTGTGTGTTTGTTTGCATATTAAAAAAAATTGATTTTTGTTTGGATTTTGTTTGTTTGTTATTGTTCTCTAGTGTTTTGTTTACAATTTGCATTTCATATTGAAAAAAAGAAAACCACACTTTCATTTGAAAAAGAAAAAATATTTCCTTGCATTTCACATTTACAGTGTACATACATTTGCATTGTTCTACATTTTACATTATTTTCACTCTTTGTTTACAAAACTGTTTTCACTCTCTGTTTGCTACAGTGCACACAACACTTCTTTGCATATCAAATACCCTGCTTGCTCTCCAACAAACAACAGTGCTCCTCTGCCCATTACACATTCCTTAACTTCTGTGCACAGTGCCCCTTGTTCTTCCGACCAAACCACTTCTTAACAAACACTACATCACTTCTTAACAAACCACCCTACCCAGTCACATCACCCCTGTGCATATCAGTTCCTGCCACAGTTCTCTGCCTTGCCACCATACAACAGTACGAGCTATTTGACCATCTCATCCATCATCAAACTTCATAGTCAACTACAAACAGTCATCCACTTCTACTTCACTTCCAATCCCTGACCTCTCAACTCATCAACCATCTGCCCACTACTTCGAACAGCTCGGTCACCATCTACTGACCATCTACTTCGAACCAAAAATCACAAACACAACCTTCAACCTTCAACAGACATCACCCTTTCCTGAACAAGCCTATCATTGCTCAATACTCCTCTACCTTCTATTTCAAGAATTACATCACCAAAAAGTTTTCCCTCCTACCAATACCCGCATAACAAACTCATTGAACAACTCACATCATCTCCTCCAAACCATCCACATCATCGCAACATCTCCCACTCCAGCAAACGACCATACAAACTGCAGCAACCACCATATACAACCATTCACAAAACTGCAAACATATTTCATAACCACAGTTCAAACATTTCTGCCTCAACATCGTCACTTCATACAACCACCTTCCTCCTTCAAATCGCATACCAGTGCCCCATCGCCTGCTTATCACTCCAGACCAACAGAGAATATCATACTTGCAAAATTGCCTGCCTACACCTCCGCAATCTCACCCTCCTCAAAACCAAATTGCCATTTCAACAAACAAAAATTCACAAACAGTCATTCTACTCCACTATCACCACTGTCCACAATCTGTTCCATTCAAACACATCCATTCAATATCACAATATCACCATTGTGCTTGTCATCACAATCTCCCTGCTTCCTGCATACCCATCCTCTCCCACGACAGTAGCTACAACTCCACCACAAACACCTCTGTCCCCATTCAAACAACAACCCAATCTTCCCTGCAACATCGCAGTCCTCAAACCGCAAAAATCCAAACTCCACCAAAAAAAAACTTGCCTACATCTCATCAATCCATCGCCTAGAAACACTGCAGATCGCCACTTTGCCCCACTCGACCACAATTTCGATCGCGACTTCATCAAATCCCCTAACGCATTGACTCGAACCACGAATCAAACAATTGGCGACACCCACTCAACCGAACCCACGCCAATACGTGCCTCGAACAACCCCCGCATCCAAATCCTCACCGCCGCGACTTCTGGTTCCGATGCCGTCATTCAAGCTCTGACTTACGAATTAGGAGGACAAAATTGGAAAATGAACTCGAATGAAATTTGGGAAAGTTGGAGGAATTTAATTCAGTTTTGGCAGCTAAAAATTGGAATGCAAATTTGAGTGTTAGAGTAAAAGTTTGATCTTGAAAGAAACTGTGGTAGTGTCTCTTTTTGGGCCGGGCCCGTGTGCTGCATATATATATATATATAAAAGAAATTTTAAAATTATTTCCTTGTTTCTTTCAAAGTTTTACAAAAAAAAGGTTTTTCTTTCAATTGTTTTGAGTATTTCCGTTTTCTAAAAAAAAATTGGTTTGCTTAATTTGTTTTCTTTCTTTGATTTTAGTTTTGTTTCATCCTTTTTCTTTGAAAAATAAAGTTTTGAATTTTTTTTTGTTTGTTTTAAATTGTTTTAAGTGTCATCCTTAAACTGTATATATATTTTGTTTTTATTTTCAGGTTGTCAAAGCAGATTGGAGGAATGCTTGCCTTGCTTAACTTGCCAAAAAAAATAGCTGATTGCCATATCTTTTGTTTTTATTTGCATTGTTGGTTGCTTGCATTTACGAAACAAAAAAACAAAAAAAAATCTTCTTAGTAACATTGTAAATTCACGTTTAGCTTCTGTTCTGCATTTCATCTTAGATTTTGATTAATAATAACGGTTAGACATCGATAACCTTTAATTGTATATTGACAATTTGTCTTCCTTGAACAATTTATTTTCTTGGTGTCTAGGCTACGGCGGAGTAATAACCATTTATAAATATTACGGTGATTCGTAAATATTATAGTGGTTGTTCCTCTGAAGGTACTTAAACCTTCGGCTGCATTGCTACGGTGATTCGTGGTGCACCGATAACCCCTGCCCGTTACCTGGCTGAGAACTATCTTGTTTATCTAAGACAATTTGTGATTATACAATTTTGGGTTAACTTAGGATAAATCATTTGTAATTAACCCTTGCATTCATTTAGTTGCATTTGTTCATGCATATTTTAAAAAAAACAAAAAAACAAAAAAAAAAATTCAAAATCCAAAACTAAATTTTTTTTAAATAATCCTTTTCTTTCTTTTTTTGAAATTTTTAAATCCTTTTCCTTTGAAATTTCAAAAATCCAGAAAAATTTAGAAAAACAAAAATCCAAAAAATATATAAAACTTTTTCTTTAAAAAAACAAAAAAAATTTTGAAAATCAAAAAACAAAACAAAAATCGATTTTCCATTTTGAAAAATAAATTCCACTTGTAAATATTTTTCTTTATAAACAAAAAACAACAAAAAAATCTTGAAAATGACCGAGTTTCCTCTCTCTTACTCACTTGAATTTAGTTGTGAAAATCAATATAATCCATATGAGTTCACTCCAAATTCGTATGGATATTCTAACAACAACTATTGTCTAAACGATTCGAATTTTGAACCACAAAATTTTCAAAATGATGACTAACCTTCAAATCTTGAAAATAGCATTTCATCTTTACTTGAAATCGCTACACAACAAAATCAAATGATAAATAAGTTGTGTAATTCATATTTGTGCAATAACTCGAATCAAAGTTTTCAAAATAATCAAAATTTGAATTCACTTCAAAATTCAAACGATTTCGAGTATAACCCATGCCAATACAATTTTGAACTCCAAAATGAATTTCAAAATCAAAACGAAAATGTGATCCATTTTCAAATAATTTTGGCAATGAGAATAATCTTGACTACGATACGAGTGAATTTTTTTGTTCTAAACGAATCCAAATCGAAAATTATCAAGTTAATAATTACAAATTGGATTTTGTTGAACAAACGAACGAAATCTACGATGATCACACGGATATGTTGTTTGAAACTTATATGAAACAACGTGAAATGCAAAATCAAATTCCAATGTGTGATGAGTCAATTGAGAATCCATCTTTTACCCAAATCGATGATTTTCAAATAAAAACTTTTGAAATTGAAAACGAAAATCTTAATGAAGTTGTTGAAAACATGGTAATTGAATTGGATTTCAATTCTTTTAAGGATGTGGAACCAAATTTGAAATTCGATCTTCCTTTTCTTGATTTCGAAAATTTGAATACAACTACTTTGAATTTTGAACTTGAGACATGTAATAAAGTTATTGATAATCCAACAAAGGAAGACGAATTTAATGAACATGAATTCTTTGGACTTTTTGAAAATGAGTTGTTAAATTATGAAGGGGAAGATTTACATCACCATTTTGATTTTGAAATCAATAATTTTGAAGAATTTTTCAATGACAAACTTGAATTTCAATTTGGTGAAAATAATCTTGAATTTCAATCACTTGTTTTATCTGCCGCAAAAATGATTGAAAATAAAACAACTCGTACGATTTTTAATAAAACGACATTCGTTTGTCCAAATCGACAATCAACTTCAAATTCTTTTACGATTTGGTTTTTCGTGCTTAAGCCGTGTCTCACACATTTGACGAGACAAATGAATTGGTCTTTGGAAGACCGTTTCATTTACTTTTTGACTATATACTTTCTCATCTCTTGTAAATAGTAATCTTTCATGTAAATATAGGATTTTTATTTTATTTTTCTCCTTCCATTTGGGTTGACTGTGGGGACACAGTCAAAATCAAGTGTGGGGGGGACTCATCTTCATTTTTTCATAGTTTATTTTTGCTTTAAAATCAAAAAAAAAAATTTAAAAAAAAATCCCAAAAACAAATTTTCTTTTGATTTATTTTTAAAAGAAACACTATAAGATAAATATATGGCTTTGGTTTATTAAATTGAATTTTTTGAAAATTTATTGGTCTTAACAAAAATAAAAATGAAGTTTGATTACAAATAATAATGGTTTAACTAGTATCTAGGAAGATTCATATGTGTTAATTATGAAGTACATCCTAATTGAAAATCTTTGTTTTAAAAAGTGGTTGATTTAAAGTAAAGGATATAACATTTTTTTTGTCTTCTAAGTTAAATGGTGCTAAGATGATTTTGCAAAACTCCCTCTCAAAAAAATATTAAAAAAAAAAATAATAACATCCAAGTATTCACTCTCATTTAAAAGTCCTCACGGTTATGCATGGGTGATTACTTGGAATTTTTGATTATGTGATTTCATACTCATTTAAAAGTCCTCACGGTTATGATGTATGGAACACATGTAAAAAAAAAGACTTAATAAAAACCACCTACGGTCGATAGTGTATGCATGAAAGTGTGTGCACTCGCCATGCTCTGTACTCCCCTCACATAAGCCCGAAAGGCAGTGCATGGGTGGTATATCCGGCCTCAGTTTATCTGAGTTAGGTGAGTAATTTTTCTTGCAAATAATGAGGGAGCAAGCACTTGAAATCCTAGCACTATTTTTACTTATTTGATTTGATTTGTTATTGAAAAGAAATGAAAATACCACTTTGATAAACTTTGATAATCAATTAAGGATCCATTTTATAATTACACTTTGTTATCAACCGAAACAACAAGTTAAACTATTGTCTATTTGTTATGATAAATTGATTTTTGTTGGAAATTTAGACGAGTAAATGACATAAATTTTCAAGATAATAACCAAAACCGATATTTAACTTATTCGTGTCAATTTAAAAATAAATCCTACATTTGTAAATATTTTCAAAAATTTGCATTCATCTCTTTGTAAATAAATCTTGCATTTTGTAAATATTTTCATCATGCATTTGGATTTTGTGGGTAGTATCCGCTGAAAACCCTCACGAGACAACACTCGTCCTACTGGGGACACCCAGAGGTTTAACGGCTTGTTGCATACGCTCAATGCAATCGTGTTTCCTACGAAAACAGATTTATCTTAGTTTTAGTTTATTCGAGGACGAATAAAAAGATAAGTGTGGGGGTATTTGATGTGCACGTAAATGTGCATATTTTTACCACCATATTTATTCTATTTAAATTTAATAAATGATCATATTGGGTATTTTAACTTGTTTTAACCAAAATTCATATTAATTCCAAATTTTCACATATTCATCTTCATATAAGGGCAAAATGGCCATTTGTGCGCTTATATTAATTTGAAAGAATTTAATTGGAAATTTCTATAATATTTTGTAGGAATTTAGCTTCTCATATTAGTGGGTTCATGAAGAAACATGCATGCACAAAATGGATATAAAGGAATGAAGATGGAAATAATTCAAAGTGAAGATCATGGAGGACCCCACCTACCTTAATGTACAAATTAAAGGCTAATGCACATGCTTTTGGACTTAATGGCTTCATGTACATTTAATGGGGGATTAAGACATGTTAATGATTACTTGGCCTCCACACTTCCTAAGGGGCATTTTGGGTACTCCCCAAAAATATGCATTAGGGTTTCTAACTTGTATAAATAACCCTTATGTTTCATGTAGCCATCATCCTCTTAGTTAGTTAGTATCTCTTTAGTTTAGTTTTACATCAAATAAAAGACAAGTTCTCTTTTTTCTTTCATGGCTACTTGGCCATTTCTTTTTATGTAGTTTTTTTTATGCAACTTCAATACATGTTCTTTTTATTTTCATGCTTATTTACTTTCATGATGTAGTGTAGATTTATTTTTCATGCAAGTTTTCTTTTTGCTCTCTTTTTCCTCTTCTTTTTATTCAATGTTGCTTGCTACATTTGTTCATATGATGACAAATATGAGAGGCTAATCCCTTCAATTTAGGGGTAATGAAGCCTCTAATCATGTAGCTTCAACATTTTGATGTTTTGTACTCTCTTTTTGTGCTTTAATGTGAATGTATGAAGTGGTTAACTTGTTGTTTAACTTTGAATTTGGTAGTCTATGTTGTTCATAACAAATAGGCTATGCTTAAACAAACATAACACAAATTGCCTCTTCATCTAAATATGATTATGGCAAAGAAGTGAATGCTGAAATTGAAATTTGATAGCCTATATTTCTAAACAATAGTTAATAGGCTATGCTTAAAATAGATTTTTATTTCAACTTGTTGTCATATTTCATGAGAGTTAAATGTGTATTAGTGGTTGTGTTATAGTTTGATGGTTTATATTGGGCTAATTAATAGCACAAATATACCATACTTATGATAAGCACATCAACTAATTTCACTAATGACAAGAAAAGAGAGATCATAACTTCATTTTGTTGATTTATGTGATCTAGAGAGTGGAAATTGCCTCTAAATTGTCTTAACACTCCCATATTTTTATCTATTTTCTTTTCTCATTTTTCTACATTTTTTTAGTTAATCACTCTTTCAACTTCGGTTAATTTGATTGAATAGAATTTTAAAATCATCAATTCCCTGTGGATCGACCCGTATTCGCCGCGTGCTACATTCGTACACCGTGCGCTTGCGGTATAAATTTTATTTCAAAATTCGTTCGACGGTTTTCTAAACCGATAGAATTTCCGTCGACGAACAAGTTTTTGGCGCCGTTACCAAAAACTTGTTCGTTGACGGAAATTCTATCGGTTTAGAAAGCCGTCGAACGAATTTAAATTGAAAATAACCGCAAAACACTGTGCGTATATAGATAATGTAATTGAATTGTTTTAAACTTAAAACAACTTGGACCTAAAAGACACGCTTTGGATTTCGATGAGACCGAGATCGGGTTTCCATATTTGGATATCCGAAAACCACATCGATTCCAATTAAACGTTAGGTCGTTAATCTAAGTGGAGCAAGTGAAGACTCGAGGTGTAAGGGCTATACGTCAGTATAACTCTATGGGTGATTCCGTTTTGAGTTTGACGGAATAGTGCTTATAGGTTCGAGATGGTGATTCAGAGTGCAAGTGTGATGGCCCGGAATTTTGGCCACATTATTTTAATAAATATTTAAACTAACTAAATAAAATGTAAACTTATCATTTTAAAATGAATAGATCTTTAGAAGATAATTGCCATTTGTTTATATGGATTTGTATTTTAAAAAGGGAATTTGACTTTGAAAATTTAAAAATAAATCTCTTAAAATATTAAAATAAAATCTATCTTACATAAGTGAATTAAAATGCTTTACCTTGTTATCATTTGATGTATATATAAATGTAATCTAAGTAATAATGTTTAAAATAAAACAATCCTATCAATATTAAATATAAAACAAAGTATAAGATATGCTATTAATTGGAATATAAAATATATAAATACATAACATGTGTTATAAATTAAAGAGTTGAAAGTTAAAATTACAAATAGAAATAAAATTAAGAAGCTATGCTCATAATGACACAAGTGTTGCTATGTAAAATACATATGTGCTGTTTAAACATTTCAGGTTTGAACACCTGATCTCAAAATTCAAAATCTTTCACTCAAGTGAATTTTTGTCTTTAATCCCTGAATACAAGTTGTCTATATGAGTGTAATATTTTATTTAAAATTTGATTCAGGTGAAATACTCTGTAAATATTATTGAAACAAATATGTCAGGGAAGAACAAATCAGTGTCAGGATTTGGATTGCCAAATTTCCAAATTTATGATTGTATAATTGAATTCGTTTACAAAATCGAAGAATTTTAATAATAATTTGGGAATTTTTAACTCAGTAAAAATGGAGAATTTTTGAATTTAACGCAAACTATGTTTCACTCGATTTCCGGTGATTGACGTTAAGATGGCGGACGTGCTTGTTACTGAGGAATGTTATGGGGCTGATAATCATTGGAAAAATAGTAGGAGGTGTTACTTTTGGCCATGGTGGTATGACGAGATGATTCTAGGGTTTTAAGTCGTGAATGGGTTGGGGTTGGTTACAGGGTTATCGTGACTTTGAACCTGCATCGAGCGATGTCAAAGGAAGGGGGTAGGATAGTGGGCTACGAGGTAAAGTTTTCCGGCGTCGGCGCGTGGGTGCAGGTGACCGATGGTGGCAGTACGAGGCGTTGCTTGTACGGATAGTCTTTTCTGGTGGTATCGAATTTCGTTTTTGGGTTTAAGCATCAGCGAGTTTTCTTCAATGGGTAAGGGAGTTTTAAGGGGTTGGCAATGATCAGGAGGTAGGGCCGATGGTGGTCGGAGGATCGCCAACGTCTTATGCACGTGCACGAGACTTTTGTGCCAGTGTTTCAGTGCATTGTTGATGGAGGAACGGAGATTTTCGTTGGATTATGTTTGAAGCAGTGGATACCTGTCTTGGAGCTGGGAACTGCAGTGTACACGCGAGAGAAGGATGAAGTTAGCTTGGGATGAACTCGAAGAGTTTCGCACGGGAAGAAGCAAATGGGGGAAACTTGAGTTTTGGGTTCGATGAAGTAGTATGAGGCTCGGGTAACTAGCAAAGGACGGGTGAAACCCGAAGTGTATCAGGGTCTAACACATGCCAATTTTAAAATTTAAAATTTAACAAGCTGCTTTAATCAAGTCAAAGTAATCTCTGGTTTAACTCTTTTAAACATGTTTATTTTTGGTTTTGGGATTGGTTAGAGATTTGAAATAAATATTTTAAAGGTTAAGGTATTTTATTTTAGTTCATTTAAATAAATTTTATATTAAGAAAATTAGGTTAATGCCTTGAGATTAATTGAGTTGATTAAGAAATCTAAGTATAATTACTTAATTTAATTGATAAATGATAAGTAATGGTTAATCTGTAATTAATCAAAGTGTAATTAAAGATAAATTAAGGATTGATTAATTTATAATTATGAATTAATTTATTTGTGATTAAGATTTGTTAATTGATAATTAAAGCTTATTAATTAATTGTAAATGGGTATAATATGTCAACTTAAGGTTAATTAATTGTTAGAGTATTGATTACTTTGTATTGAAGGAGATTAGTTGATAATTAAGGTTTATCAATTTATGATTAATTAAATTTATTTATAGGGTAATTAAGGAGTGAATTACCCAGTTGTATATAAATGAGGAGAACTGTGATTAATTAATTGAAGATAGTCGCTTGGTAATTGATTAAGTAAAATTACCTAATGAGATTGATAAGTATAATTTCTTAGTGAAGAAATTGGTGAAGTAATCCATAATCACAAGATGTAATAAATTAAAAGGAATTATTTAATGGGAAGTAATTAAAGGGTAATTACTTAGTAGAAGTAGTTAAGGATAAATTATCTGGTGTAATTTATAAAAAGGGATTAATAATTAAGTAAGGGGTTAATTACTTAAGTACATAATTACAGAGGGGTAATTACTTTTATGAGAATTGGGGTTGATTAAGAGATGCATTAAATTAAGTTTAATTAATTGAGAATAAACATTTTTGGAGTTTGAGTAAGTATAATTACTTAATGAAAGTAATTAGATAATGATGATAGCTTTAATGAAATTAAAGAATAATTAATCAAGGAGGATTAACTAAGATGAATGATTATGGGATGGTGGATCAATTGGGCTGTAATTAATTAATAAGCAAGACTTAAAGGTGATTGATTTAATTCGATTATGATTAATTAGATTTATTCGAGATGGTGTGATTGATTATCTTGCTTATGTATGATAAATGATTGTTTAAATGCCCTGAATTGATTGATACCCCTGATATGAAATGGTTCGGGATATGATGTGTTTGGGTGGGAAATGATAATGTGGTTATTTATCAATGAGGAATTGCTAAATAAGGTGCAATCTTTTATGTAAAAGTTTGAATTGCATTTCATTTGAATAACGTGTGTCAAGATGAGCTAAATCCGAAAAGACCGGAGTCAGGTATTAGTTAATATCCGAAATCCACTTCGATTATTTATAAATTGATATGTGAAACCCATAAGTTGTAATGGAATGGTTTAAGTAAATTGGACCATATAATCTAAGTTCTGGCACTAGAAATTGCTTTGTGAAATAAGTAATGCCTATAACAACTTGAGAAATTGTAAATTGATATAAGTACCCCGGGTTTATTTGAGTTGAGTACTTTTGTATTCTATGTTAGATGAGTTTACTCACGCTGGGTTCCAGCCTGACCCGGGTGTTACTTTGATGTAATGCTCGGGTCAGACCGAGTATTACAGATTTTCAGGTAGGTACGTTCTGGAACTTAGGAGTCGAGCTGGATGGCAAGAACGTATGGAGTGCTTTCGCCTTATTATAATTATTGTTAATCTGAGACATGATAATTGTAAATATTCAGTGACTGTATTAATGTGAAACTATGATGTATACTAAATGTAATCGACATATATAGTATCCTTTTGTAGATTGTTATTATTTATTATTATATTTTATCCGCTGCGAATGTGAGACGTTGTTTCTGTTTTCTTATTCTTCTATCTCTTTCTTCTTTTTTTATAACTATCTGGAATTTTCGGGTTCGAAAATTTCAAGTCGTTACATTTGGTATCAGAGCTGAAGGTTAAGCGAGAACCTTGGCTCTGTTGGGATTACTCATTAAGGATAGAGTCAATAGTACCCTAGAATGAGTTGAGTGTATAAATATGAGAGAGCGTACTTGTTATTTTCCCATATAAAGATTTTAAATGATTCCATATAAGATTATGTTTTGATATATAAAGCAGTATTTCATTCTAAAAAAAAATTAAGAAATTGGTTGTTAAATTATTAAGAATTAAATTAAGAAGTAATATAATACAACCAAACTGAAATTAAATAAAGATAAGTTTGAAATGGATTCGAAATGAAATTGAAATCTTGAATTGGAAAGTATTTCAGAATAAGATGATAATGGATGGTTTAGATATGATAATTTTGGTTATTATCATAAATGATAAATAAAATGTGTATTAATGAGTTTGCAAATGGAATGTTTAAAGGAGTAAACATTTAGGTAAAGTATGACTTATAAATTGAAATTCAAAATACTTAAATTGTGAAATCTAAAATTTAAATTTGAAATTTGTTTCAAAGTGCTAAAAAGGATAAATAAGTATTATTTGAATAAAAGAGACTTGTTGTAAAAAATGGGTTGTTTGAAGATTGGACTTGAATTTAAAACCAAAGGTGGTTTAAAATTTTAAAACATGGCTGGGAGGGCCAAGAAATAAATATGTATATATGTATGGATATACATGATATCAAAGATAATTTGAAATAAACTCTAAGGTGTTGAGTTTTGATTTTCCCTGAAGAGTGATGTAAAAACCCAAAGTGATATAAGTTTTGAACTCATAAGAGAGAAAGAATTTTGAAATTTGAAGTGGGAATTCAAATTGAGTAAGGGTGATTGGAATAAGTAAATTGAAAATTTAACTTTGGGAAAGTTAAATAAATGTAGAACAAGCAACCTAAATTGGAAATTTCAAGATGAAATTGGAATATAACTTGGAAAGTTATATGGCTGATTTGAAAGTGGTTTAAAAAGGTTTTGGAGAAATAATAGTATTATTTCAAAAATATTTTTTGTGTTGAATTTGAAATCTGGGAGATTTGAAATTAAAAATATTTGGAAATGTTTTTAAAGAGATAAAAGCACTGAACTCTTTCGTTCACTAGAAAATAACGTCGGTGATGACTGCAGCATCATCGATGTTCATTTTCGAGTTTCTAGAAGAGAAATTGCTACCAAATTGTTTTAAATTGGAATTATTTGTGAACTGGGTTTGGTTTTGAAATTCAAAGGGATAATTGAATTTGCCAAAGAATTTTGGATATAGTTGCATTCTAAGGTGATATTGAAATTTTGGAAATTTGTTTAAACTCTGGAATCTTGATTAAAATGTTTATGGAATAATAAAAATATATTGGCTAAATAAAATGTATAATTCCGAGTTAAAAGTAAAATGTGAATGTAATTGATTACAAATAGAAGTTGTAAAATTGAAAATTATAGTTAAAGTCGTACAAGTTTAAAGATCAAATGGAATTTGATTTGAAGTTGGAAGGAAATTGAGAGTCAATTCAACTTGAATTGGGGTTAAATCAATTTCAATGGAAATTGAAAATTATTCAAATTGGAATTGAGTCAATTTAAATGAAAGTGGAAATTTAATTTGGATTGTTGGGAAAGTGAACAGTTTCGACTCTGGACCATTTTCAATATAAATTGTTTTAAATATAAATAGTTTGAAATCTATTTTCTTATCTATTTACTATACAACTTTCTTTTTAAAGCCCAAACTATCTTATACTTGTTTTGCAACTACTTTTGAAACTATTTAACTATTTTACAACTATTTATAAACTAATTACTATCTTTCAACTAGTTTACAAATAAATTACTATTTTACAACTATTTTGCAATTATCTAAAATTTCTGAAACTATTTAACTATTTTACAGTTATTTTGTAAACTAATAATTATTTTTCGTCTACTTATCTATTTTTAAAATTTTCAAGCTATTTTCTACAAATAAACCGGTCAGAGTTCAACCTGTTTATGATTAAATACCCAATTGAGATAAGGATTGAAGTGATAATCCGAATGGGGATTAATGTAAATGTGAATAAGTGAATGTGAATAGAAAGGAAATTGATTTGGCTAATAACCAATGAAGTTAAATACGTAGGATGTGCGTATATTATTCTATTCGCATAGTGATTTGATCCAGATTCGAGCACAGAATTTTGAGATAGTTTATCGATCCAAGTTGGGATTTTCACTCGATTTTCGACGGTGAGCCTGGATATGGGTTGTTGATTTGTTTTGGATATTCTCTATCATAGTTATGGCTATGCAAGGAGAATGACTGTTTCTAATCAACAAACCAGATCTGTGTCCGCACTAGGAAGTCGGGTGGACGATACTAGTTCGGAAGTGAAATTGTGTGATCGAGTGAGCGATCAGATTGGTATAGCGTATGGATGATAAATGTAAATCGTATGGATCTAGATGAAATTGATATTGGAAAGAGAAATTAAATTGAGATATTTAGTTTTGAATAAACAAAGTTGTATATCTTTGATATACAAGATGAATCTTCCCTTGTTGAATTTATTGCTGGAAGAAAAATGTTTTTGAAATGTTTGAAGTATAAAAAGGGATTTTGTACAAGTTTGAAATGGTCCAAAGTTTTAAAAATTATATATATTTTTGAATATATATATAAAGGATCTTATGAGGATTTTGGAAAAGGTTTTGGGAACCTTTGGATTTGGAAAGGCTTTGATTTTTGGGAAAAATCAATATTGGATTTGGAAAGCCTAGTTTGAGAATTATCGATTTTGGGATAATCGATTTTGTGAAAAGGAGATTTTTATGAGATTCATACTAGGTGTATGATTTGAAAGATACTATATGTGTATAGTATAAAGTGTTTTGATGATGGCTCTGGGGAAAAAGGCGCTCCCTTGAAATGAACTTCTCAGGAGTGCCACCGGATGGTGCTGCCTTGAGCCCCAAGAGGGGTTCTAAAGTTGATCCTGTGAGGAGTCCGGGCAAAACTAGTTCCCGAGGATTATGAGTTAAGTATACCATAGCTGAAGTCGTGTGTGCCGCTGAGAGCCAACAGTTACATGGACTTTTGCTGCGATGGCAACGTAACCCAGGATGTAACTGCGACCTATGGTATAACATAGCGAAAGTCGTGTGTGCCGCTGAGAGCCAACAGTCTGCGGTTGATTTTATATCGGCAGACTGCGACTTATGTAGGAGTGGAGAAGTTTACAGCGAAAGTCAGAGGCCGCGGAGAGCCTGCAGTAACATGGACTTTTGCTGCGACTGCAACGTAACCCTGGTATGTAACTGTGACCATGGATGGGGGTGATGATTTCCAGAGTATTCTCACCAAATATATTTCCACTGTTTTCAAAAACTGTTTTCAATAAAAGTATTTTCTCAAGTATTTTCACTGGATGTTGAAACGGGTCTGCCAAGCGCTTATAGATTTTCAGTCGTACGCCTGATCAACGTATGACCGAATTTCTATGAGAACAAGGATGGACATATCGAAATATCGAATTACAAAAGTATTTTTATATATATTTTTAAAGTAGTTTAAAAAATGATCAAAGAAAATTTATCTGATTTTAAGCATTTTAATAAGTCTGACTTCATTCCTTTTCGAGGACGAAAAGATCCAAAGGGGGGAGGAATGTGACGGCCCGGAATTTTGGCCACATTATTTTAATAAATATTTAAAATAACTAAATAAAATGTAAACTTATCATTTTAAAATGAATAGATCTTTAGAAGATAATTGCCATTTGTTTATATGGATTTGTATTTTAAAAAGGGAATTTGACTTTGAAAATTTAAAATTAAATCTCTTAAAATATTAAAATAAAATATATCTTACATAAGTGAAATAAAATGCTTTACCTTGTTATCATTTGATGTATATATAAATGTAATCTCAGTAATAATGTTTAAAATAAAACAATCCTATCAATATTAAATATAAAATAAAATATAAGATATGCTATTAATAGGAAAATAAAATATATAAATACATAACATGTGTTATAAATTAAAGAGTTGAAAGTTAAAATTACAAATAGAAATAAAATTAAGAAGCTATGCTAATAATAATACAAGTGTTGCTATGTAAAATACATATGTGATGTATAACCAATGAAAAGAGACAAATTATTCGTATTTTATTCAAAATATCTTTGTACACAAATACTAATATCAACAAATAATAATTATGTGTAAACATATATGTAGACATGTGCATTTAATTAGCACAACATGTTGTCAATTTGAATTGCAAAAAATCCTTTCAGCCGAAATATACAAAATCATTTCAGTTCTATTAAAAAAAACTGCTTGGTCAAAGATCAACAATAATCTTGTACAACAAGCCTCCTTTGCAAAACTGTTATATATTTGAACGCAACTTGTATTCCAGCTGGTTCAGTAATAATCTAAGAAAAACCAAAAAGAAAAGGAAATAAGAAGTATCTTCATTTTACAAAACATCATTCAATTCAACAAAGCAGGAAGATTTACACGAACTTAAACTCCATCTTTCAAAAAAAAAGAAAAGAAGCAAGAACTGTTCTTTGTTTCAACAATATTTCAGGTGAGTAAACTCTTAAAATCTGTAATAATCTGAATTGGTTTGCGGTGGATCCATGAAAGTATAATATAAGTAGTGTTGTGCATGAAGTTAAGAAGTGATTGATATATATATATATATGTGTGTTAGAACTTGTGTACAAGTCTGGAACAAGTTTACAGGTCTCTGTTCAAACATTTCAGGTTTGAACACCTGATCTTAAAATTCAAAATCTTTCACTCAAGTGAATTTTTGTCTTTAATCCCTGAATACAAGTTGTCTATATGAGTGTAATATTTTACTTAAAATTTGATTCAGGTGAAATACTCTGTAAATATTATTGAAACAAATATGTCAGGGAAGAACAAATCAGTGTCAGGATTTGGATTGCCAAATTTCCAAATTTATGATTGTATAATTGAATTCGTTTACAAAATCGAAGAATTTTAATAATAATTTTGGAATTTTTAACTCAGTAAAAATGGAGAATTTTTGAATTTAACGCAAACTGTGTTTCACTCGATTTCCGGTGATTGACGTTAAGATGGCGGACGTGCTTGTTACTGAGGAAAGTTATGGGGCTGATAATCATCGAAAAAATAGTAGGAGGTGTTACTTTTGGCCATGGTGGTACGACGAGATGATTCTAGGGTTTTAAGTCGTGAATGGGTTGGGGTTGGTTACAGGGTTATCGTGACTTTGAACCTGCATCGAGCGATGTCAGAGGAAGGGGGTAGGATAGTGGGCTACGAGGCAAAGTTTTCCGGCGTCGGCGCGTGGGTGCAGGTGACCGATGGCGGCAGTACGAGGCGTTGCTTGTAGGGATAGTCTTTTCTGGTGGTATCGCATTTCGTTTTTGGGTTTAAGCATCAGCGAGTTTTCTTCAACGGGTAAGGAAGTTTTAAGGGGTCGGCAATGATCAGGAGGTAGGGTCGATGGTGGTCGGAGGATCGCCAACGTCTTGTGCATGTGCACGAGACTTTTGTGCCAGTGTTTCAGTGCATTGTTGATGGAGGAATGGAGTTTTTCATTGGATTATGTTTGAAGCAGTGGATACCTATCTTGGAGCTGGGAACTGCAGTGTACACGCGAGAGAAGGATGAAGTTAGCTCAGGGTAAACTGGAAGAGTTTCGCACGGGAAGAAGCAGATGGGGGAAACTCGAGTTTTGGGTTTGATGAAGTAGTATGATGCTCAGGTAACTAGCAAAGGACGGGTGAAACCCGAAGTGTATCAGGTTCTAACACATGCCAGTTTTAAAATTTAAAATTTAACAAGCTGCTTTAATCAAGTCAAAGTAATCTCTGGTTTAACTCTTTTAAACATGTTTATTTTTGGTTTTGGGATTAGTTAGAGATTTGAAATAAATATTTTAAAGGTTAAGGTATTTTATTTTAGTTCATTTAAATAAATTTTATATTAAGAAAATTAGGTTAATGCCTTGAGATTAATTGAGTTGATTAAGAAATCTAAGTATAATTACTTAATTTAATTGATAAATGATAAGTAATGGTTAATCTATAATTAATCAAAGTGTAATTAAAGATAAATTAAGGATTGATTAATTTATAATTATGAATTAATTTATTTGTGATTAAGATTTGTTAATTGATAATTAAAGTTTATTAATTAATAGTAAATGTGTATAATATGTCATCTTAAGGTTAATTAATTGTTAGAGTATTGATTACTTTGTATTGAAGGAGATTAGTTGATAATTAAGGTTTATCAATTTATGATTAATTAAATTTATTTATAGGGTAATTAAGGAGTGAATTACCCAGTTGTATATAAATGAGGAGAACTGTGATTAATCAATTGAAGATAGTCGCTTGGTAATTGATTAAGTAAAATTACCTAATTAGATTGATAAGTATAATTTCTTAGTGAAGAAATTAGTGAAGTAATCCATAATCACAGGATGTAATAAATTAAAAGGAATTATTTAATGGGAAGTAATAAAAGGGTAATTACTTAGTAGAAGTAACTATGGATAAATTATCTGGTGTAATTTATAAAAAGGGATTAATAATTAAGTAAGGGGTTAATTACTTAAGTACGTAATTACAGAGGGGTAATTACTTTTATGAGAATTGGGGTTGATTAAGAGATGCATTAAATTAAGTTTAATTAATTGAGAATAAACATTTTTGGAGTTTGAGTAAGTATAATTACTTAATGAAAGTAATTAGATAATGATGATAGCTTTAATGAAATTAAAGAATAATTAATCAAGGAGGATTAACTAAGATGAATGATTATGGAATGATGGATCAATTGGGCTGTAATTGATTAATAAGCAAGACTTAAAGGTGATTGATTTAATTCAATTATGATTAATTAGATTTATTCAAGATGGTGTGATTGATTATCTTGCTTATGTATGATAAATGATTGTTTAAATGCCCTGAATTGATTGATACCCCTGATATGAAATGGTTCGGGATATGATGTGTTTGGGTGGGTAATGATAATGTGGTTATTTATCAATGAGGAATTTCTAAGTAAGGTGCCATCTTTTATGTAAAAGTTTGAATTGCATTTCACTTGAATAACGTGTGTCAAGATGAGCTAAGTCCGAAAAGACCGGAGTCAGGTATTAGTTAATATCCGAAATCCACTTCGATTCTTTATAAATTGATATGTGAAACCCATAAGTTGTAATGGAATGGTTTAAGTAAATTAGACCATATAATCTAAGTTCTGGCACTAGAAATTGCTTTGTGAAATAAGTAATGCCTATAACAACTTGAGAAATTGTAAATTGATATAAGTACCCCAGGTTTATTTGAGTTGAATACTTTTGTATTCTCTGTTAGATGAGTTTACTCACGCTGGTTTCCAGCCTGACCCGGGTGTTACTTTGATGTAATGCTCGGGTCAGACCGAGTATTACAGATTTTCAAGTAGGTACGTTCTGGAACTCAGGAGTCGAGCTGGATGGCAAGAACGAATGGAGTGCTTTCGCCTTATTATAATTATTGTTAATCTGAGACATGATAATTGTAAATATTCAGTGACTGTATTAATGTGAAACTATGATGTATATTAAATGTAATCGACATGTATAGTATCCTTTTGTAGATTGTTATTATTTATTATTATATTTTATCCGCTGCGAATGTGAGACGTTGTTTCTGTTCTTCTTATTCTTCTATCTCTTTCTTCTTTTTTTATAACTATCTGGAATTTTCGGGTTCGAAAATTTCAGGTCGTTACAGCAAGGGTTATCGTCGTTAACTCTGAGGGTGATTCCGTAATGAGTGTAACGAGATAATGCCTTCGGTTTCGTTCGAACCCGGAACGAACTTGTATGGATTGAATGCTTTCAGAACATCGTCAGGTGGACGATGAGCATTCTAAGAGATGTGTTCTCTAAAGGTAATTGTAGCCTCAAGCCTCATCAACCGGGAATGGCTAAAACATGGGAGGTGCAGCAAGGCTTCGTGGGTAGCTCTCACTGGAGAGTAAGATTTACCCCTGTCTAGAAGTCCCTTTTTATTCGGCTGTGTGGGCGGTTGGTTCGCGAAAACTGCTAGGGTTGTCTTGTTCGGAACTATTCAGTAAGGAATGGGTCCGGCTTTGTGTTGCAGGGGAGCGGGCGTACTCCTCGGTATGGTGATCTAGGCCACGTACTGTGACGGGCGGTACCCCAGTAGCCCTGCCATTGTATGGAATCCAAAATCCAATAAGTGCCAACGGTTTTGATTGTATTACCCACTTTTGTGGCTAGTAGCTGGAATTTAATAAATGTAACAATTTCGGCTATTTCATATTTACTTGAAAACCCTAGACACTATTATAATTCATCGGATTTCCTATCAAATGTTATGGTTAGCGTAAGGTAAAAACTTTTCCATGTTTATGTGTGGGAAGTCTTACGTGATACCTTTCTTTTCAAAAGGATTTCAAAAATTAAGCAACTTTAACCTGTTACTCACACCAGACCCATGTCTGACCCGGAGTTTATTTTTA
This sequence comes from Allium cepa, assembly GCA_030765085.1. Classification (NCBI taxonomy): domain Eukaryota; kingdom Viridiplantae; phylum Streptophyta; class Magnoliopsida; order Asparagales; family Amaryllidaceae; genus Allium; species Allium cepa. The sequence goes on from CM060932.1 coordinate 177,102,399, forward strand.
TTTTTATAAACCCTTGGGTACTCAAATTTTTACGAGTAGCCAAGGGAATCAGGTTAGCTTTGACGAATTGTGGAGGAGCAAATGGAGCAGGAGGCTTCTGCGTTATAGTTATTTGGTATTCCGCTGTGTTGGTATCTCTGGGTCGTTTGTTGGAGTTGTTTTGTACTGTGTTGTAATAACTAGACAGGTGTTTATAATTGTCTAGTATGTGCTGTATTATCTGTGTGACTCTGATTGTTGTTGTATATCTATGAAATAATTATGCTGTTAATATAATTTATTCGTTCCGCTGTTTTGATTCTGATGTGCTGTTTCTACTTTCTTCTCTTTCTTTCTATTCTCTATCCCTTTCTTTCTTATTAGCGATGCGTCTTCCTGGAGATTGGATGGAGGGTCATCACAGTTTATATAGTAAAATAGTTTAGAAATCAAAATAGTTTGAATATTTAAAGAATATAGATTTTAAATCATTTATACTAAAATATTCCCTTTTTAAAAATAATTCCAAGTCAAACTGGTCAACTTCCCAATTTCCTACCTAAATCAATTCTAAATTCTATTTCGATTTAAGGATTAAATTTCGATTCCAACTCGAAAAAAGATTTGATTCCATATAAATTTCGATTTCGATTCATAAATTTCTTCAATTTCAATTTCCATTACCAAATTAATTTAAATCACAATTTCAAATTAATTCTCAATTCCGATTCCAAATTATTTTAAATTTCAATTTCAAATTAATTCCCAATTTCCGTTTCAGTTCCAAATTCGGTTTCAAAATATCGATTTAAATACTTAAATCAAATTTACTTTCAATACCAAATTTAAATCCAAATTTTCAATTCCAAACTCAAATTTGAAATATCATTTCATATCAATTTTTTCTTAGAAATATTCAAAGTTCAAATAAAAGACCAATCTTTTAACCTCAACTCCCGAGATGATGCATGATTTGAGATCAACCAGAGAGGTCTTCGTGCACCTATGGTCCTTCCTCAGGTCCCCTTCCAGTCCCGTATTTGAACACGAGAAGATCCGTCAAAGCACAAGCGTTATGAACTATGCCGCCTAGACTACTAGTGAAGTTGTGTCAACAGGCGTACTCAGCCTAAGCCACATCTAATTATTTAGTTGAATTGCCTTGCACTACGTACGTGAGGCCCCGGATCTCTCTTAAGGTTAGGGCCAGTATAAACATTGGTATCAACAGATCCTATGGTCGCCTTTGTGGGCCTATTTAGGTGCGTAGCGAATTCCTTGTCTGGTTTCCTCGCGTGCCAACCGGGGAATTCGACGAATGCCCGCCGTACTTCCTTTGACTACTCCTGAGATATGGTAGAAAAATGGGGTTATGGTGGAGAGTGGGGAGTGAAAACACCAATTGCAGTAGAGAAATCAACATTCGAAAATTTATGCCATATTTCAATTTTTTTTTACTTAAAAATCTAAGCTTCGGTTAATTAAACAATTCGTTACCAAGTTTAAATTCCAACATTTCGAGCTTCAATTTAAAGTAATTGAATTTCCATAATTTGATTTTATTCTAAAAATCAATTCATTTAAATAATTTCAAAACAACTTTTAAAAAAAATTAATTAATTTAACCAAACCGGTGTCCGTATATAATTTTTCTAACCTATGGCCAAGTGGATAATCATTTTAATTTAATTTCAAGAATAGATACATATCATTTCAATCCAATAAATGTCGTAGGTGTATATCATTCAACCTATTTCTTAATTTATTCGAAGTAATTCAATCTACAGTTTTATACGCAATAAACAATATATATGATGATAGCATGATATGTCTAATTAATTTAAACAACTAATCATTCAAATATCAACCAATTTCCATCCATCACAATCAATCAACCAAACAGTAATAAGCACAATAATCAACCAAATATCGACAATCAAGGATTTTTCCAAGCATCATATTTCTAATTCAACTTAATTATCAAATCAAATCCTATTAATTAATTTAGAGGTCAATTGGATGTGTACTAAATTTATCAACAACTATCAACAAATTAAAATCACTTCACAATAATTTAACTAACATTAATAGTAAAATAGTTCAAACGTGAGCGTAAACACTCACCTCTAATGGAAACTAAACATTTTAGCTTCAAATAGATGCCAATCCAATTTCACCTCGTAGACGATGCCAATACGATTCTGATACACTTCGTTTCATCCGAAACGAACCTCGTACGCTTGAAATACGATTATATTAATATAACGGTGACTAAATAAAGTTAACAACTAAACTTAAGAAGGAAAAAAGAACAAAATACGTTACCTCCTTCTTCCCAGATCGTATTCGATTGTCCTCATTTTTATTTTATTTTTTACATTGGTTGATCGCCTGCATAGCAACACCACCGTCAACACTCTCTCTCTCATCGCACGAGCTCCAAGTCTCGAACCGAAACCCTAAGCACCATCGAAAACCCATCGTCGTGCCTCTCCGCTTCAGGAACATACGCGTTCCTCCTCCCCGCCGCTACTTCGCCGTGATGTCACTAAACCCTAATCGAGCTCGTCGATTCCTTTCCCAACCCGTACGCCGCCGTGCTCTCATAAGACTCGTGCAAACACAAATCGATCGCGTGTCGCCTCAATAAATCGCGACTATGTCTCGCCAAGGCTATGGTGCCACGCGCGCGCGTATCGAAGAGAGTTGTGACTCGATTTTGAATCTGAGATTTTGTTTTTTTTTTCGATTCGTGCTAGGTTTTTATTTTTACTTTATAACTGTTGATTTTGAAGAAAAAAGGGGAAGGAGAATAATAAGCGGCTATAGGCATGGGCGTGGGCCTTTGAACGAGTTTATTTACTATTTTTTTTTCTTCTTCTTATATTTTATATATATAATAATAATTAGACTATATCTGCTTCGATCGACCCGTGAAGTCACGAACCCCAAACGAAGCGTGCCGCCTGGCCTTCATAATGTTTTACCCCTATTCTGAACGCAATGGCACTAGTTTCGAGGCCAAATTCGATTATATATGAAAGATAACTTTTAAATCAAATAATTTAATTAAATTTGAAATTTAATTTCTACGCGTTTCAAGCTCGCACGGTCAAACGACAAATCTGATCACTACGAAACTTGAAATCCTGCAATAATTCACCATAACGGATCCGATGAAACTAGTTTCGTCAAAATCCGAGACAGTGCCCAAAATTGCTATTTCTTACTCGTTAATTAAAATTTAAAATACAAAATTTTAAATTATCCACATTTAAATCCAATTTTATATGTTAGCCGTCGTCGTTCATATTTTTAACAAAATTTAAATAAATTTCTAATATCAGTTTCAATCATCTTAAATCAAATTAAATTATCCAAATGATTTCCAATATTTAATTTTAAACAACTGAATTATCCAATAAATCAATATTAATAAATCATTGAATCCTTATTTTTAACCATCTTTATCCAAAAATTTCAATAAATTGTAATACTCTAAAATAGCCAAAAATACGGATCGTTACATACTCCCCCATTCAAAACTTTTCGTCCTTGAAAAGGTGTTAAGTACAGAATTTAACATACAATGGATTTTATTTAAAACTATCACTTATAAAACATAACATTCTTATTTGCGAAACTAATATTGCGCTTCAACTATGCCACTCCGATATCAGTTTTACGGAAAATATAACTTATCTATAAAAACAAGTTATAAAAAAATTTAAAACTTCATAATTTCTAACACCCAAATTCACGGAAAATTTCGACAGAGTCTCCTTTGCGCGGCTCGATCGGAAATTTTTTACAATTCATTATATAACAATAATATAACCAATATATACCAAATATACATCTCATCTCAATGATGAGGCATCCCGAAGGGCAAAAATATAAAATCGCGGTATGTAATCCGAGATACGTACCTATTGTTAATAATACGAGCGAGTTCGCTCGTATTAAGCAAGCAAAATCATATAAAACCCCGCATATACACCCAATGGTCTTCATATGTACCTATCTCAACTCAATATAAGATATTAGTTGCATATAATGCTATAGAAGCATGTATAAGTCTAATATAACCATATGCCATGGATTTTGGAATCCAGATAACAAATACAAGCATAAATACACAACATATAACAATCATATGCAATCAAAATAATGAAAATAATGGTTTGCAACAAAAGAAACCATCCAACCATTAATATCCGTCCAATTAATCCAATTTACTCATAACCATGTGAATTTTCATTATCCAGTGTAATTTTTTTCATTTATATCCTTCGTTCTTATCAGCATTAATTTCGTTAATATTTTAATTGATTCATTTCAATTTATTTGTATTCAATCAACTTTTATTTAATTAGATTCACATTCAATTGATTTTTCATTCAATTTATTTACTTCCAATTGATTTGCATGCACTTACCAACATTAATAAGTTTAACTTCTATTAATTTACGCTCGTTTATAGTTACATTCATTTTTTTCATTTCAATAATTCATATAGTTAATCATACTTGAGTAACTTAATTCCATACCACATTCTATATTTTTGAAATTGATTCACATTCTCTTAATATTTATTTCATTAATCATACCATAGATTTATAATCAACAATTCATTCGCTTTTAATTAATTTTCATTCATCAAATTTGATTTTAATCCATTCTTTTATTTCATTCAATATTTATTGCATTCACATTTAATTTTTTCAATTCAATATACATTATTCAATCAATTTGTTTCAGTTATTTACATTTGTTTCTTCCACAATTTAATTTAATTTACATTCCATTGGTTTCTTTTTGCTTATCCAAATGCCTAACCACATTCATAATTTGGTTTTCTTTCAATTTATTCAAGTTTATTTCATTTACATTCAATTTACTCAATTCAATTTGTGAAATTCCAATTTTAAATTAAATCCAATTACTCACATTAATTTATTCCTTCTTACACTCATTTATTTTTATTCCATTTCTCACATTAAATTTTTTTCTTCATACTTAAATTACATTTCGTTTAGAAATTAAAGTTCATGTTCATTTGATTAATTCATCCTATAGCTTAAATGAAATTGATTCACTTTACTAATTTATCTGCACTTAATATCTGATTAAATTTTCTATTTAATGTTAAGTAAACTTTATTTCAATTTTAGTCCATTTCTCATTTTATTTAATTTTCAAGTCTAATTTCTCAACATTCCCATTTTACCCACTTTAAAATTTTCTTTTAGCTTAAAATTCTCAATCTATAAGTTATACAATTTTTTTTCATGCAAAAATTCCATTTTGTTAATTTATTTCAAATGTAATTCATTTTTATTTTAACTTTCATGAATTAACTATATTTTACTAACTTCATTTCACTAATTCCATTTAATTTAACAATGCTAAGCCAATTAATTTTATCTGCTTAATTAAATGTTTAACCATTTTAAAGTTTACCATTACTTCCCTATTCAATTCTACAAATTATAACTTTATTTTTCAATTTATAAGTTACAACTTATTTCTTATACACTATATTTTAAATATAAGTACAAAACTATTTTGCCACTCTTATTAAATCATACTTAGAACATTTTCCCACAACAAAACTTGTTTTAATCGAAAATATATTTCTTTTGCTAGCAATTTTCGCTCAGAAACTCGAAAATGAACACTACCGATGTTGTATTCATCCCTAGAATTCTTTTTCAGCAACCAAGCGAGTTTAATGCTTTTTATTTCTTCTATTTCTTCAGAAATCCTTTTAATGTATTTCTAATCAAAACTCTTCCATATAATACTATTATTAAATTTTTAAGGCTTGAAAATAATTTTGATAATAAAAGGATTTTTAAATTCAAAATTCTCAAATTTATGTAATCATTTCTATATATAAGCTATATTATAAATATAAACAAATTTCCTTATCTTATTATCGAAATATTCCATTAATTTACAAGTTGGTCATTTTAAACAATTCTTATTGCAATTATATTTCAATTCAATTTAGTTATCAATGCTTTATAAAATAAAATTCACCAAGTATTCGTTTTATTTTAATTCAATCAATAATTGATGATAATTAAATATTATCATTTCCTAACAAGTTCATTAAAAATCACGTTATATATATATAATATAGTTTAGCCAAAATTATTTCATTTACTTGATTTTTTTCTAAAACAATATTATGTCGACTTGCCTCGTTTAAGCGTTTAGAAACCCTTATCGATATCACAGCGTCCCGCACATCGACCAGAATTCATAAACAACTCAACGGATAGGTAAACACAATATAAAACATTTTATAACACTAACAAGTATGCTCTCTCATATATATACTCTCAAATAGACTCATTCTTGGGTATTAGTACCTTATCCCTAATGAGTCAAACCCCACAAAGCCAAGGTTATCGCTAAACCTCGCTCTGATACCAAATGGGACGACCCACATTTTGAAAGGTTTAAATTGACAATAATCCACACATGTCTGACTTAAACAATCTGGAATGTAGATAATCAATGGGGTTAAAATAAGAAAAATAAGAAGAGAAGAAGAAAACAACACAGAATCTCACAGCGGAACAATAAAATATAATAATCAAATAAGAAATTTATAAAGTTGTTTACTATACATTTGATTATAGTCTATACACATTTATCAGAGTTATAAATATACAACAAGGAGAAATAATCAAAGCAGTAGAATATAGCATGATACAGGGTATAATAATAATAGTAATATACCAAACTCTGTCTTCGTCCTCCAAAGAATAGTCTTCAATACACTGGAAAAACTCAGGACTGTCTCGAGCGTAATGAGAAAACAAAACATTTGAGTCAGGACTAAAATACTCTTATGTAAGTCAAATCAATATCACAAATATGAGTGCAATAACTTAAGAGATGTTACGGGATTTTCCATCTCCTAAGGATCCGTTAAAATATTTATATATAATAGTATACGCTATAATATATAATGTCTATCAGTAAAATAAATATCAAAATAGTGTTAAGGCTTTACATTGATCCACCTTAACACGTTTTTACAGTTTTAAACCAAAGTCGTAATGGGCTCGTATAGGGATAAATATGACAAGGCACGTGAGGCAATGCCCAAGGTAGGATTCTACATGTTTACCCTTTCTGGCTGGTCGTAACCCATCCGTGGCCGACCGCGACAATCATTGCAAACAACAAGTAAGGTGCACCCATCGAATCCGAAACCAAAATAGTAATACAAGGGATCAACGTCACTAGAGGTAGCTAACCTCAATGACCAGATATAGGCTCCTGTTTTAGTCTTTTTAATTATGATACGAATGCCAAGGCTATCCATCATCGTTCTCTTACTTCATTCTAGTAAACGTCGCCAAATCAACCACTACATTCTGGATATCATCCACCACGTACACGGTTGTCAAAGTGGTTCCAATATTGAAAGAGAGTATTTCAATAAGAGGCGCCGGTCTCTTTAACAACCAATCATCATTTTACACACCGGTTGGTTCTTTTACATTTCGAAAAACAATTTGCACTTGATATCAAAATATCGTATTCGTTTCAAAATCAAATCCATTTCGAAATCATCATATATACGCTTTAAAATCCAATCCATTTCGAAATCATCATATATTCAAAATTATCAAATTCGTCCGATAAATTGATTTCACTTCAAAATTTGATTCGAATTCAATTTAGGTTATAATCTTCACTTTAACCTAGTTCGTATTTAAATTCAACATTTAAATATAAACAATTTACCCTTTTACCAGTTTGAATTTAAAATAAATTAATTTAATAGAAGATATTTAAATAGTTGCAAATAGTTTAATAGATATATTTAAATAGTTTAATCCAAAATAATTTGAATATAAAAATGGTTTATATAGTAAAATAGTTTAGAAATCAAAATAGTTTGAATATTTAAAGAATATGGATTTTAAATCATTTATACTAAAATATTCTCTTTTTAAAAATAATTCCAAAGTCAAACCGGTCAACTTTCCAATTTCCTACCTAAATGTTTCCAAATTCTATTTCGATTTAATCGATTCAATTCCGATTCCAACTCGAAAAAAATTTGATTCCATATAAATTTCGATTTCGATTCAAAAATTTCTTCAATTTCAATTTCAATTTCCGTTACCAAATTAATTTAAATCTCAATTTCAAATTAATTCTCAATTCCAATTCCAAATTATTTTAAATTCCAATTTCAAATTAATTCCCAATTTCCGTTCCAATTCCAAATTCGGTTTCAAAATATCGATTTAAACACTTAAGTCAAATTTATTTCAATACCAAATTTAAATCCAAATTTTCAATTCCAAACTCAAATTTGAAATATCATTTCATATCAATTTTTTCTTAGAAATATTCAGTTCAAATAAAAGACAAATTTTTTAAAACAAATCAACATTCGAAAATTTACGCCGTATTTCAATTTTTTTTACTTAAAAATCTAAGCTTCGATTAATTAAACAATTCGTTTACCAAGTTTAAATTCCAACATTTCGAGCTTCAGTTCAAAGTAATTGAATTCCCATAATTTGATTTTATTCTAAAAATCAATTCATTTAAATAATTTCAAAAAAACTTTGAAAAACAATAATTCAATTATTTTAACCAAACCGGTGTCCGTATATAATTTTTCTAACCTGTGGCCAAGTGGATAATCATTTTAATTTAATTTCAAGAATAGATATATATCATTTCAATCCAATAAATGTCGACCTATTTCTTAATTTATTCGAAGTTATTCAATCTACAGTTTTATACAAAATAAACAATATAGAGGATGATAGCATGATATGTCTAATTAATTTAAACATCTAATCATTCAAATATGAACCAATTTCCATCCATCACAATCAATCAACCAAACAGTAATAAGCACAATAATCAACCAATTATCGACAATCAGGGATTTTTCCAAGCATCATAATTCTAATTCAACTTAATTATCAAATCAAATCATATTAATTAAATTAGAGGTCAGTTGGATGTGTACTAAATTTATCAACAACTATCAACAAATTAAAATCACTTCACAATAATTTAACTAACATTAATAGTAAATAGTTCAAACGTGAGCGTAAACACTCACCTCTAATGGAAACTAAACATTTTAGCTTCAAATAGATGCCAATCCAATTTCACCTCGTAGATGATGCCAATACGAATTTGATACACTTCGTTTCATCCGAAACGAACCTCGTATGCATGAAATACGATTTTATTAATATAACAGTGATAAAATAAAGTTAACAACTAAATTTAAGAAGAAAAAAAAGAACAAAACACGCTACCTCCTTCTTCCCAGATCGTACTCGATTGTCCTCATTTTTATTTTATTTTTTACATTGGTCGATCGCCGGCATAGCAACACCACCGCCGACACTCTCTCTCCCCTCACACAAGCTCCAAGTCTCGAATCGAAACCCTAAGCACCATCGAAGATCCATCGTCGCGCCTCTCCGCTTCAGGAACACACGCGTTCCTCCTCTCAGCCGCCGCTGCCTCGCCGCGATGTCACCAAACCCTAATCGAACTCGTCGATTCCTTCCCTCACCCGTACACTGCCGTGCTCTCATAAGACTCGCGCGAACGCAAATCGATCGCGTGTCGCCTTAATGAATCGCGACTACGTCTCTGCCAAGGCTACGGTGCCACACGCGCGCGTATCGAAGAGAGTTGCGACTCGATTTTGAATCTGAGATTTTGTTTTTTTTCCGATTCGTGATAGGTTTTTATTTTTACTTTATAAATGTTGATTTTGAAGAAAAAAAGGGAAGGAGAATAATAAGCGGCTATAGGCATGGGCGTGTGCCTTTGAACGAGTTTATTTATTATTATTCTTTTCTTCTTCTTCTTATATTATATATATAATAATAATTAGACTATATCTGCTTTGATCGACCCGTGAAGTCACGAACCCCAAACGAAGCATGCCGCCTAGCCTTCATAATGTTTTACCCCTATTCCGAACGCAATGGCACTAGTTTCGAGGTCAAATTCGATTGTATACGGAAGATAAATTTCTAAATTAAATAATTTATTTAAATTTCAAATTTAATTTCTACGCGTTTCAAGCTTGCATGGTCAAACGACAAATCTGATCACTACGAAACTTGAAATCCTACAATAATTCACCATAACGGATCCGATGAAACTAGATTCGTCGAAATCCGAGACAGTGGCCAAAATGTCTATTTCTTACTCGTTGATTAAAATTTAAAATAAGAAATTTTAAATTATCCACATTTAGATCCAATTTTATATGTTAGCCGTCGTCGTTCATATTTTTAACAAAATTTAAATAAATTTCGAATATCAGTTTCAATCATCTTAAATCCAAAATTAAATTATCCAAATGATTTCCAATATTAAATTTTAAACAATTGAATTATCCAATAAATCAATATTAATAAATCATTGAATCTTTATTTTTAACCATCTTTATCCAAAAGTTTCAATAAATTTTAATACTCTAAAATAGCCAAAAATACGGATCGTTACAGGTAGTCATTATAATTTTGGTATTAGAGCGTAGGTTGAGTGAACACTTAGGCTTTAGGTTAGGATCAACTTTGAGAGTGCCTATTTGTAATTTTTATTCATATATATGTGTGTGTGTGTGTGTGGTAGATAGATCAACTTAATATGTTCGATTAGTACCTTTCTATCAAGAATTATCTCGTCCAATTATTCTAAGAATTATCTTATTATGCCAGGAAGTAAGACATGAGTAACAGAGGCAGCCGATGAAGGGGAGTAGGTAGCACCACAACTAAAAATGGTCGAACCCTAAATACTGGACGTTTTCAGATTGAAGAAGAGGCAACCCTAGAGCAGCCGAGAGTGAATTTAGCAACCTTGTGCAAAGATTACACCAATCTAGGAGGAAAACCATTTAAAGGAACTGAGTTTATCATGGAAGTGCAAGTTTGGTTGTAATCATGTAAAAAGATTTTTAAAGGTCTTGGTTTATTAGATGGGCAAAAAATTCTTAGCAGCATGGCAACTGCATAAGGGAATAGCAGCTTGGTGGGGCTCACTTACTGTAAATATTCTAGAAGATGAATTTTTTTGGGCCCAATTTAAGGAAGTTTTTGAAGACCAATTCTTTCCAACGATAGGAAGGACCCGGATGCATGAGAACTTTAAGGATTTTAAGCAAGGGGATCAATCTATTGTAGAGTACGTGAGAAAGTTCAACGAGCTATCTTATTTTGGGCGGAAATTGATCAATACCCCTTAAATAAAAACAAGATTTTTGTTTTGGGTACGAGGGAGAAATACCATGAGAAAATGACTTCCATGTCAAAGTTACTTTTATGGATCTACTTGATACGGCTCTAAGGTACGAGACCTTGAAAATGAAGTAGCCTACTCCAGTAGCACCTAGTGCAAATACCAGTGGGGGTGGTTCTAACAAAGGGAGTTTCAGTCCTAATTGGAAGAATCAAGGAAAAGGGAGATAAAGAGGAAATCAAGGAGGAAGGTCTAAGGATAGTTGTTGTTATATTTGCAAGCGAAAAGGACATGTTTCCAGGTATTGTCTGAATCGTGAAGTTTCAAATCAGCAAGGTGGACCCATCTCTTCGATGGTCCAGAAGACTCTTTGTTTTAATTGCCATCAGCCTGACCATATGATTAAAGACTTCCCACTCATGAGGAAGATGTAGCAGCCCAAGGTATACGCCATTAAGAATAAACCATCTAATTCAATGGATGTGAAGGGGAGCGGGGTCCTTGAAGGTACCTTACCGATTAATGGTATTTTTGTTCGAGCATTATTTGATATTGGTGCTTCTCATAGTTTTATCTCTTGTGAATTATTAGGTAAATTTCATCTTATTCCTAGTATTATAGAAAACCCTATGTGTGTCTAACCCCATAGTTGGTGCAACTCATTTTAATATGATTTGTGAAGATATACTAATTTTTACCTTTCTCATCACTTTTTTTGACCCGTATGTCTTAGATTTTAAATGATTCGACATTATTCTTGGAATGGATTGGTTATCGAAATATGGAGTTGTTTAAGATTGTAATGAAAGAACTGTATCATTAGGAACCAATTTGGGTAGAGTTGCTAAGGTATCATGTAACGAATCCGATATTCATTTGTGTAGTTTCTTGTATGCCTTGGAGGCATCCCATGAAAATCTAAGGTCTATTGAAGTTATTAAGGATTTTCTGGATGTATTCGATGAAGTTAAAAGTTTACCCTTGCACCAAGAGATAGAGCTTTTCATTGATTTGGTCCCTTGTGCAAGACCTGTTGTTCAACCTAAGCGAAGGATGGCTCCAAGGGAGGGAGAGGAGTTGGTAATTCAAACCCAGGACCCGTTAAGGAGAGGAGTGATTAGACCGAGTCATTCGAGTTAGGGGTATGCTGCAGCGTTCGCCGCTAAGTCTAATGGGTCCTTAAGATTGTGCATGGATTATTGGGAATTGAATAAGCTAATCATTAGGAATAAGTATCCCTTGCCCCACATCGATGATATTTTTGATCAACTTCATGGAGCTAAGGTATGTTCTTAGAGAGATCTAATTACTATTCCATCAATTGAGGGTTGTTGAAGATAGTATATCTTAACTGCTTTTAGAGGCCCGGATTGTTTTTTTGAGTGGTTGGTTATGCCTTTCAAGATGACCAATGCACCAGCATATTTTGTTGATCTCATGAACCATGTTTTTCGAGATGTCCTTAATAAGTTTGTGTTAGTTTTCATCGATGACATACTTATCTGCTCTAAATCTAAGGGGAGCATAAACATCATTTGGAAGTGGTGTTGGAAACATTAAGGAGACATGCCTTGACGGCGAAATTTTCTAAATGACATTTTTGGAAATTAGAAGTATGATTCTTAGGACATATTATTACAGGAGAAGGTCTTTTGATGGATCCAGTGAAGGTGGAAGCTATTCAAGAATGGAAGCGACTATGGACTCCTAACGAAGTTCGTAGTCTCTTAGGTTTGGCTAGATACTATAAGAGGTTTATTCAAGATTATTCTAAGATTTCCTCAGATTTGACAAAGCTAGCATAGAAGGAGGAGAATTTTATGTGGACCTTAAGTGTGAAGAGGCATTTTTGGAATTGAAGAAGAGATTGACTAGTGCACCAGTTTTGGCTGTTCCAGATGGAAATAGTGGGTTTACGGTATACACAGATGCTTGTGGAGTGGGACTAGGAGCTATTTTGATGCAGCATGGTAGGATGATTGCATATGCAAGCGTCAGTCTAAGCCTTAGGAGAAAATCTATGCTACGCATGTCCTGGAGTTGCTAGCTATTGTCTTGGCATTGAAAATATGGAGATACTACTTACTGGGTAAGGATCCTTCTACTCCTCTTAGCTTCTTTCTAATCTTTAGAGATTTTAGGAGTAAGTTGTCTTTCTTTAATTACGTGAAAAATTCGAGCTCTTCATGGATCATGAATCCCTGAAGTATCTTTTTACTCAAAATGATGTAAACCTGAGGCAACAGATGTGGTTAGAGTTCCTAGCGGCTTACGACTTGAATATTCTATATATGCCAGGAAAGGCTAGTGGTGGTGGATGCCTTAAGCATGAATGTTGTATTGACTCTTTTGGAGGTTACCCCGACACTTCAGGAAAGGATTATGAGAAATCAGATTGAAAATGAGATACTAGAAGGGTTAATGCAAGATGTTGAGGAGGGTAGATGTTCGTATTTTAAGATGGATAATCATGGTGTTTTAAGGATGAATGGATGATTGTGTGTCCCAGATATGGATGGGCTGAGGCTAGAGCTTTTGTGAGAATGTCACAAATCTAGGTTAAGTATTCATCTTGAAATTCATAAAATATATAAGGACATTAAAAGAGTATTTTGCTGGCTGGGGATAAAGAAGGACATTTACTCTATGTTATTAGGTGTTTGTGCTGTCAACAAATCAAAAGCAATCATCAAAAGGCGGCTAGATTATTACAACCCATGGGAATACCTAATTGGAACTGGGAAACGATGTCAATGGATTTTATCGATGGTTTGGTCAGGACCAGAAAGAGAAATGAAGGTGTGTGGGTTATCGTGGATCGGCTAACGAAGAGTGCACATTTTATTCTGGTAAAACCAACAAGGATCGTAGCCTCTTTAGCTATAGATAGTCAGGTTTCATGGAGTTCGTATGAGTATTGTAAGTGACCGAGACCACATATTTACTAGTAAATTCTTGAAAGCATTGCAAATAACTCTTGGAACAAAGTTGAGCTTAAGTATACATATCACCACCAAACTGATGGACATATGGAGCGAGTAAATTGGATTCTAGAGGATCTCTTGAGAGCGTGTATTCTAGATTTTGGTGGATCATGAAAGGATCCTGCATTTGGTTGAGTTCTCCTACAACAATAGCTTCCAAGAAAGCATTAGAATAGCACCGTATGAAGCCCCAAATGGAAGAGCATTCAAGTCACCAGGATGTTGGGTTAAGATGGGAGATAGATTAGTTCTTGGACCGGACATGATCCAAAGGCTATAGAGAAAGTTTCAGTGATTAAGAAAAGGATGAAGGAGGCCTAAGATCGCCAAAAGATTTAAGCAGATGAGAGGTGAAGAGATTTGGAATGTACGGTTGGAGACTTGGTATTCGTAAAGATTTCACCAATAAGAGGAGCTATTAGATTTGAAAAAGTGGGAAAGTTAGGTCAATGGTACGTTAGACCCTTCAGTATTTTTAAGAGGTTTGAAAAGCTTTCTTATTGGGTCAAGTTGCCAGAGAGAGTGGTAGGTGTTCACAATGTGTTCCACGTGTCTCAATTGAGAAAATATGTTCATGATCCATCTTTGAACGTGGAGCCATCGGTTCAAGTGGAATTGCTAATAGAACTGAACCTGACGATGGTTAGACACCTAGTTTATGTTGTGGATCAAATGAAAAGAGGTTGCATCACAAGGTGGTGTGACTAGTTAAGATTCAGTGAAGCGAGGATCCTAGAGACTGCACTTGGGGGACTGTGAATCGTATGAAAGAAGTCTATCCCAAGTTGATGTTAGGATAGCTAGTCATAGGCTGTCTATATAGTATATGTTTGTTTGCTATAGAAGCTAGTGTATGTATTTGTATGTGTTTATGATATGAATATATAACTTATTGTGTAGTTGGATTATCTACTTGATTGCTAATTTTGAGTCGAAATCCTTTTAAGGGGTGAGAGTGTAATGGCCTAGAAATTAATCACTATTTAAATGATATCTAATTATGAATAATTTATAAATGGGTTTCTGTTTACAAATAAAACTATTTTAAATAATAACTAATGCTAATAAAATTGTTTTCAAAAGCTGTTTACCAATAATATAGTTCATAGAGAAATAGAATATGACTGGAAGTTATTTTTTGAAATATTGATTTTTCATTCGTTAAAAGTTATTCAAAAGGTTATAACACTATGTCAAACACACATGCACACAATATAAATTAAGTTTACAGGGTGTGTACATGTCTATATATGCATGTGCATACTACTCCTTAAAAGCATAAAAATATAAATTAATATAATATTTTATGTCATAAATATACACACACACAGACACACATAACATATTTAAAAATACAAGTACACTAGAGAACATGATATGAATAGTTGAAAGTAAGGGGTACAATGGATAGATTTGAGGGGAGGGAGGGGTATGGATGTGCGTGCATACACATATTTATGTAGAAGCCTCTTTATATTATTTTAATTTATGTCCTAAGCCTACAAATACCCCCTAACATTCATTTTTTTATAATATCTTCTTCCACTTTGAAAATCAAAAGGGCTTAAGAAACTTAGTCATGACCACTTCTTTATAAATTCAAAAAGAAGAAATATCACTTCTTTCACTAAAAATCACCTCTTTATTTCACAAAACCACTTTCACAAACCATTCAACACCTCCTCTTCCAAGCTACAACACTCCATCCACTCAAAACCATAAGGGCCAATCCCAAACATCGTAAGGTCAAACCCAATTATCCTAGATCGAGCTCATCTTGGAGCTCCAAGCACCTAAAAGTTCCATATTTGCAAATTTCCTAAAGCGTTTCAAGTTTCAGCAAAAATTCACCTAGATTTAGAAAAGTTTTGATGCGTAAACTAATAGTTTTGGAAAAGAAAAATAACTTGTTTTAATGATTTATATGTTGTGAAAATATAGTGTTTGTTGTGTTGAATTATCATATTGTTTGGATGATATATGATTGCAAGTTGGTTGTTTGGCATGGATTTGTGATTTGGATAATACGCTGATATGTTTGGATATGTTTATGGATATGGATATATGAGATTGGTTTATGATATGATGGTGGTATTTTCTGTGAAACAAAATCAAGTATATTGTGAAATGGTTGTGAAAACTAGTGCCTTAAAAAGTCACAAAGGACTTGAGATCCAATTTGAAAACGAAAGCTATTTTCTAGCTTTGGATTTTTGAAAATGTTTTCCCAGTATTTACGTTTTGTTTAGGTTTTAAAAATCTTACAATTGTGTTTTCAAACAAGTGGTAGCTAGAGTTAAGTGATATTTCAACCTAGAATCAATTCTAGCGAAATGTGCTTAAAGCGATAGTTGCTATGGATGTAGTTCAGGAAATTTTGCGATTTCATGTTTTTAAGTGTTTTCTTTGGATTATTTTTTAAATTCATTTCAAAATAATTAAGTACCTCAAAAGTTTAAGTTTTAATTATTTAATTTATTTATTAATAAGGGTAATTATTATTTAATTATTTAATCAAGTAATTAAGTTAAGTAATTAGAGTTTAAGAAATTATTTATCAAGTTAATTATTTTTACATAATTAAGTCTTAAATAATAATTAATTAAGATAATAAAATTTTAATTCTAATTTAATCAGGTCTATTTATTTTGATTAATTATTTAATTAGATTTAATTATTTTGCTAATTATTATTTAATAAATGATTAATCATCGACTTATTAAGGTTTAATTTATGAAATAAAATGTTAATTAATTAAAGTCTAATTGAGGTTTAATTATAGATAAAATTTGGATTATTAATGATTAAATTTTATTTAATTAAGATTAACTAATGTTTAATTGAGTTTAAAACTTATGATTTAATTAAAGTTTCTTTTAAAACTCTATCGGTTATTTATTTTTAACGAAGTTTCTTGTTTAATCGAATTGTTTTTAACCCAAGTATCTCTTATCCATTATTAAATAGACAAATGAAGTAAAGTAGTCGTAACAAAATGGTGACGCGTTTAATTGAAAGTAAGTTGACTCTTGCTTATCACAAATGCTGCACTTTGGAAACGTGATGAATACAAAGGGGCTAATTTTGATAAGCGGGTCAAGATAATCTAAGTGTATAGAATGGTTATCCGACATTCTAGCCTGACTATATTGAACTAGGTGCATGAGTCAAATCCGATTGCTATCAAGGCCGATGATTCCAGAATGATGATTGTGGGGCCTGGAAGTCGAGTACAGATGGTTATATGAAATCTAAATTGAATGGATTTGATGGATAAATAATGTAGGATGCTAGAAGCGTGGTATATGGCTTAAGAATGGAAGGTTTTAGCATAGCATGACATAATGAAAATGATCGGCATATTCAATCAAAAGCGGTCGACGGGCTACGTTGAAGAAGGATCGACATATATCCAAGCTCAAGTGCATTCATAAATTTAACAATCAATACCTCGAGATCTAAAGCTCTAAAGCATATGAAATTTGAAGAGCAAGGTATATGGACTTTGGGGGGCCTATCCTAGGTATCTCATAAAAATAGGGTAAAATGAGAGGGATCGGCAAGTATCCCTTTGAAGGGATCGACAGGGAGCAGTGCGCAACCTACATTAAACTAAAAATCAAGCAATAAAGTTCCAGTGGTCCAAATTACAAAAAATGAAGTATGAACATATTTTATCATGAAGAAGCCACTATAGGGATCACTCCCAAAAATCTAACCAACGAAGGGATCGGTACCGATCACTCCTCATTGGGAATTGGGCCTAGCGATCCCCTGGTAGGCCCATGTAGATTAGAAGGTCCTTCAACCTAAGTTTCAAGGAGATTGTGGTTGTATTCACCTATAAATGCGAGCCTAATAGGTCATTCTGAGGATCTTTATGCTGCTTGTTACTCTAGCCTCTATTGTAATCAAGTGTTCTATATTTCCTACCGCTGCAGTCAGATTTATAAGTGATTAATACAGATAATCTTCAAAGTGGACATAGGCATATAATGCCGAACCACTTTAAATCTTTTTTTTATTACTACTTTCTACTTGTTATTAGATTAAAATTTTCTTCAGTTTAATTTTATTTTCATCACTTACTTCCCTACTTAAATCTGCTCTTGGGTATTTGTGATCAATTTAGTTGCAAACATTTTAGTGCTTTCATTGAGAGAGCTTGATTCTCGGCTTGCTACTATCCCTTTGTTGCTACTAGACTGGATACATCCCATAAAGGAGATATGTAGTTATCTTCAAGAAGTTGCAAATCCTACTCAGATTTGTACAAATCAAGTAGGGCTATTAATAATAGTAAGATATACTAATTCTACTTCTCAGAACATGGAAGGAAATGTGACTGCTAGCATTTAGTAAGGAGACCCAAGCAATCAACCATAAATGTGAATGCTGATTGTTGCGACTTTTCTATTGATTAGAAAAGCACAAATTTTAATAAATTCTGCAAGCGCACAGGCGTGTAGTATGCAGGTCGAACACAGGGAATTGTATTTTAAAACAATTAAAATCCATAGTTAAATCTTAGGCGTGTTAAACGAATTCGACGGTGAATTTTGAACAGAAAATAAAAACAATAATATACTCCGAATCGATTTCGAAACTAATCGAAATTGCAACCAAAATATAGAATTGTAAAAAAATCAGAACAGAAATTGAAATTGCGGAAAAGAAGATAACGGAGCAAACAACTGAAATAATTATTAACTAACTGAAAAGAGTGCAGAAAATAACAAAGAAAAAGAATAAATAAATTGCTAAATCTAATCAACAATCCTACGTATTCTGTTCGAAAATAAAAACAGTGCCGAATTTAAATCTAAACTTGAAGAAAAGTGACGAGGTAAGAGATGATTTTCCATTTGCATTCCTCTCTCTATTTAAAGACTTCAGCCTCCACAAATAACCCAATTATTTAGGTCCATGTGCTTGATATTAGGAGAAAAACAAGGCCACCTCACTTTGAATTGGTCTTTGCTTTGTTATTTGATTAACAAGTGGCCTTGCTTTGAGAGATTTTCAGGTCAAACTTTGAATGTGTATTTTCAATATTTGCAATTGATTTCTTGCATGAATAGTACACATGTTGGTGACGTGAGATGCATTTCTTCATGAACGATATGTACTTTCTCTTCGACGGTATTCAAAATGTTGCACTTTGGAATCTATAATCTGCAAAACCACAAAAAAATACCCGTATAATACCACTTTATTAAAATAAAAATATATGAAACAAACGGTTTAAAATGCAGAAAAATATGTTCATCAAATACCCCACACTTGAACTTTATTCGTCCTCGAATAAAGAAGAAAATAAAAACTAACTAAATCCTTTTTCGTAGGAAACACGATTGCATTGAGCGTATGCAACAAGCCGTTAAACCTCTAGGTGTCCCTAGTAGGACGAGTGGTGTCTCGTGAGGGTTTTCAGCGGATACTACCCACAAAATCCAAATGCATCATGTGATGATTCTAATGTACTACATGAATGCAAAATTCTA
Source organism: Allium cepa (assembly GCA_030765085.1). Lineage (NCBI taxonomy): Eukaryota > Viridiplantae > Streptophyta > Magnoliopsida > Asparagales > Amaryllidaceae > Allium > Allium cepa. The sequence continues at coordinate 177,122,128 of CM060932.1, forward strand.
CACAAATGGAGACTCGATTTACTTCAAAATAGTTGCAACAAAATAATGTATATCAGTTTTAGTCAACTTCTTCAAATTTTTGGTTCCTCACTAATCACAAATTTCAATGTAACTCAAGTTTTCATACATTAGATTCTAGTTTGGCCAGTTGTTTCGGTCGATAACATAGTGCAGCCATGAAATAAATTCTTCACTGTTGATCACAGTTTTTTTCAAAATGGTATTTTTCATTTCCATTTGTATAACAAGCCAAATCAACAAAGTCAAGAAGTGTTTGGGTTTCATAGCTTAGTCTCTCTTTACTAGTTTTTTTTTTTTTTTTTTTTTTTTTTAACCACCTATCCTTTGGACCAAGGTATACCACCCATGCACTGCCTCGCGGGCTTACGTGAGAGTTGGGACAGAGCTTGGCGGATTGTGCAAACCGATGCTGACTATGTCAGAAAAGGTCGGTAATCCTTAGGTGATTATTTATTTAATTATTTATACACCTAACTCAGAATGCTGAGGCCAGATATACCATCCAAGCACTGCCTTGCGGGCTTACGTGAGAAGAGTATAGAGCGTGGCGAGTGCACACACTTTCACAAGTGTGCACACCTATCGACTGTAGGTGTTTCTTATTAGTTTTTTTTTGAGAGGAGCTAAAGAGTGTTATGCAAATCAACTTAGCACCACTTAACTTTAATGGTTTGAGATGTCAACGCATGTACTTTAAATCTGCCCTTTTTTTTAAACAAAGACTACAGTTTAGAAAAGATTTCATAACCATCACCTATGATCCCCCTACATACTAACCTCACTATTATCGCTTGTAATTCAACTTTTCATTATATTTTACATTTGAAATTAGTGATTCACAAAAATCTTCATCAATTGACTGCAACTGCTTACTTACTTTGTCTTGACTAATTAAAAATAAGTCGAAGTCCTAAAAATATTGGGAAATGAAAAAAAATTGAAAAGAAATTTGAAAACAAATAATGAGATGATTTTTTTTAAAAAAATGATGCTACACTATGAAATATGAACAAACAGAATAAGATATGTGTTCCCCCCACACTGGAATGAGACAGTGTCCTAACTGTCAAATAGAATGCAAATGCAACCTGATATGTGCAAGATAGTGAGCGGCTCATGCCGAATAGATAGGTTCGTGAAGATCCACGAACTCATCGTCCTCGTGCTGTTCAAACTCTAGAAATGGCTTCAAGCGTTGTCCATTGACCTTTGAAATGGAACCGTCCCTAAGATTTTCAATTTCAACTACGCCATAATGGTATACTGTTTTCACAATATATGGACCTGTCCAACGGGATCTCAATTTTCCCGGAAATAAATGAAGTCTGGAATTATATAAGAGAAATTTCTGACCTACTTCGAATGTCTTACGAAGTATGGATTTATCATGATAGAATTTGGTTTTCTCTTTATAAATCTTTGCATTTTCGTACGCTTCATTTCTTAGTTCTTCTAATTCTGACAATTGTAATTTACGATGCAATCCGGCTTTTTCTATGTCAAAATTAAGGTATTTGATTGCCCAAAGTGCGCGGTGCTCGAGCTCAACGGGTAAATGGCATGCTTTTCCAAAGACAAATCGGCATGGTGACATTCCTAGATTGGTTTTATAAGCTGTGCGAAATGCCCAAAGGGCGTCTATCAATTTAGATGACCAATCTTTTCTATTGGAGTTAACCGTCTTTTCAAGAATTTGTTTAATTTGTCTATTGGAAATCTCGACTTGACCGTTGGTCTGTGGATGATATGGAGTAGATAGTTTATGAGTGATAGATTATTTCTTAAGAAGAGATTCAAAAGCACGATTACAAAAATGAGAACCATTATCACTTATAATGGCTCGAGGTGTGCCAAAACGGGAAAATATGTTTTCTTTCAAAAATTTGACAACAACTTTATTGTCATTCGTTTTGGTAGGAATGGCCTCAACCCATTTGGACACGTAATCTACTGCAAGTAGGATGTAGAGATTTCCAAAAGAATTAGGAAAAGGACCCATGAAATCGATGCCCCAAACATCAAAAATTTCGATGACAAGGATCGGATTTAGGGGCATCATGTCACGTTTGGAAATACGACCTGTTTGTTGACATCTAGCGCATTTGGAGCAAAATTCGTGGGCATCACGAAAAAGAGAAGGCCAATAAAAACCGTACTGTAACACCTTGGAAGCAGTTTTCTTTGCTCCAAAATGTCCTCCACATGCTTGATTATGTGAAAAAGAGAGGATGCTATGGAATTCATGTTCTGGAACACATCTGCGAATGATTTGATCGGTGCAATATTTGAAAAGATAAGGATCGTCCCAGTAAAAGTTTCGAACGTTGGAGAGAAATTTTTGTTTATCTTGTTTTAACCAATGGGAAGGTGTTTCATTTGTGACAAGATAATTTACGATGTCCGCGTACCATGGTGCACTAGAGAGTGAAAGAATTTGTTCATCGGGAAAATGATCGTTGATTTGAGAGTTATCATAGTTTTCATGCACTATACGAGAAAGATGGTCAGCTACGACATTTTCAGAACCCTTTTTATCTCGTATTTCTAGGTCAAACTCTTGAAGAAGGAGAATCCAACGGATTAAGCGGGGTTTGGTATCCTTTTTCGTGAGTAAATACCGCAAGGCGGCATGATCGGTGTAAACTATGACCTTAGAACCTATGAGATATGATCTAAACTTATCGAGGGCAAAGATAACTGCTAAAAACTCTTTTTCTGTGGTTGAGTAATTCAATTGAGCTTCATTAAGAGTTTTGCTAGCATAATAGATGACTCGAGGAAGTTTATCGATTCGTTGACCTAAGATGGCTCCAATGGCATAATCAGAAGCGTCGCACATTAATTCGAAAGGCAAAGTCCAATTTGGAGGTTGGATGATAGGTGCAGTGGTCAAGATCGATTTGAGGGTTTCAAAAGACGTTTCACATTCATTGGAAAATTCAAATTTAACGTCTTTAGCCAGAAGATTCGAAAGAGGTTTTGAAATTTTTGAAAAATCTTTAATGAACCTCCTATAGAATCCTGCATGGCCGAGAAATGAGCGAATGTCCTTTACGGACCGTGGAGGAGGAAGGCCCACAATAAGATCAACTTTAGATTTGTCAACTTCTAGGCCATTTTTAGAGACAACATGACCTAAGACTATTCCTCGCTTAACCATAAAATGACATTTTTCCCAATTAAGAACAAGAGATTTCTCCTTACATCGCTTTAAGACACGTTCTAAACGAAGGAGGCATTGATCAAAAGATGACCCATAGATTGAAAAATCGTCCATGAATATTTCTAAGAAATCCTCCACCATATCAGAAAATATACTCATCATACATCTCTGAAAGGTAGCGGGAGCATTACAAAGACCGAAGGGCATGCGACGATAAGCGAAAGTTCTGAAGGGACATGTGAACGTCGTTTTGTGTTTGTCCTCTAACGCAATGGGAATTTGATTATAGCCAGAGTAACCATCAAGAAAACAATAATATTCATGACCGGCTAAGCGTTCGAGCATTTGATCAATGAAAGGGAGGGGAAAATGATCTTTTCTTGTTGCTGCATTGAGTTTTCGATAGTCGATGCAAACGCGCCATTTTGTTTTGACTTTTGTCGAACAAGTTCATTATTCTCATTTTTGGTCACAGTGATTCCAGATTTCTTGGGCAGAACTTGTACTGGACTTACCCAAGTACTGTCAGAGATAAGGAAGATAATGTTATTGTCTAAACATTTGATAATTTCTTCCTTTACTACTTCTCTCATATTAGGGTTTAATCGCCTTTGAGCTTCGCGAGTGGGTTTAGCCTCGTCGACTAAATGTATTCGATGTTCGATGATTGATGGACTAATTCCCTTAATGTCAGTGATTACCCATCCTAATGCCTCTTTATTTTCCCTTAAAATTTTCAAAAGTTGTTCTTCTTGGTCCTTAATGAGATCGGAGGCCAAGATTACAGGGATTTTTTTTGAAGAATCTAAGTATGCATACTTAAAATCATTTGGAAGAGGTTTGAGGTCTAATTTAGGGCGTACTTCTTTTGAGGCTTCAGTAGACATTAACTGATTGAATTCTAGTGAATTAGGAGAAGAGCAGAGCATATCATTTAATTCAGAAATGTATTCATCTTCATTGAAATTGGAATTAAAATGATCTAGGCACATGTTAAGAGACTCCGTGGTATTACTAAAGTTATTTTCTACAATTGTTTGGATCATGTCAACTTCTTCTGTTTCAAGCTCCCTTGGTTGTTTGTTAAGATTGAAGATATTTAGTTCAATGGTTAGGTGCCCAAAGGAAAGTCGAAGTTGACCATTCCTGCAATTTATGATAGCATTTGATGTTGCTAAAAATGGACGACCTAATATCAAAGGAATTTGACCGTTAGGATTTGAGACAGGTGCAGTTTCTAGGACTATGAAATCAACTGGAAAATAGAATTGCTCGATTTGTATCAAAACATCTTCAACTGTGCCAATGGTTTTTTGACAGATCGATCGGCTAGTTGAATTGTGATGTTTGTAGGTTTTAATTCCCCTAGTCCAAGTTGACAGTACACAGTATAAGGCAAAAGATTCACACTCGCTCCAAGATCGAGTAAGGCATGACTAATGTGAGTGTTACCGATTTAACAACCGATCGTAGGACAACCGGGGTCCTTATACTTGATTGGGGATGGATTTGAAATAACAGAGCTAGTGTTTGCAGTTAGAAATGCAGTCTTAGGAACGTTAGTGGCACGTTTTTGAGTACATAGCTCTTTCAGGCATTTGGCGTATGGAGGAATTTGCTCGATGGTATCAAGAGTGGAATATTGATTCGAACTTGTTTGAAGATTTCAAGAATTTGGTCAAAATTAGCGGGCTTCTTCTTTTTGTTGAGTCTATGAGGAAATGGAGCTATGGGTTTATAGACTCGTTCTGAAGTTTTTTCATTCGAAGAAGAAGGTGTTATATTAGAGGGTGAAGATAAGGGAGCTGGAATGTTGGGGTTGCCAACATCAGAAGGTGAAGAGTGGTCGGGATTGCCAACCTTAGATGAAGAATTAGAATCGTTTTGATTGACAACCGTGGTTGTCGACTGAGTTTCAGAATTTGGAACATGGGAAGATTTAAGAAGGATGTCGGGGGTGCCGACATGGTTGTCCACCTTCTTTCCAGACCTTAATGTGGTGACAACATTAACCGGATTTACATCTTCGTTCTCACAAAGATTTACTCCTCGAGAGTTATACTTTGGATTCACTTCGGTTTGACTAGGCAATTTACCTTTCTCATTGATTTTCATGAGATCCTTCATCATTATCAACATTTGTTCATTTTGTTTGGTGATTTGCTCAATTCTTGCATCTTGGTTGGTGATTTGTTCATTTTGTTTAGAGAGTTGTTTTTCCAATCGAGCAATTTCTTGTGAAGGCTGAGAAGGTTGGGTTGATGGATTGAAATTAGGATGCCTGTATGGTTGATTCGAAGGTTTTGTTTGAGGAGCGGGTTGAGAATTTTGAGAATTAGAGGTTGGGCTCGATAATTCGGATTTGGTATCATTGGATACATATGTGATGGATTAGCCACGTTGTTAGGATTTGACCATGAAAAATTGGGATGATGCTTCCAGTTAGGATTGTATGTGGATGAATAAGGACTATTTTGAGCTATAGCATTGATTTGGACTTGTGTGTAGTAATGGGGTAGTCCTTCTCCTTCTTGAGGAATTTGGGCATCTATAGGAAGATGTGATGGGTCAATGACATGTACTCCTCTATTTGGAGCACGAATTGGAACACGAATTGTTTCCCATTGCATATCCTTTTTCGAATACTCTTCTAAAAATTCCCAAGCTTCCTCGTCTGTTTTTGCCATGAATTCTCCTCCGCACATTGATTCGAGTTGGGATCTTGTTTGATAGTTAAGCCCTTCATAAACGATTTGGCACAAAACGTGTTTAGGGATTGCATGATGTGGGCAACTATATAACAATTGATTGAACCTTTCAAAATATTTTGAAAAAGTTTCTCCTTCATTCTGAGAGAATTGGTTGATTTCAGTTTGAATTTTAAGAGTTTTGTGGAAAGGAAAAAACTTTTTCAAAAATATAGTAATGAAATTGTCCCAACTCTTAATTGAATTTTTAGGAAGAGAATTAAGCCATCTCTTCGCACTTTCTAGAAGTGCGAATGGAATAAGTCTTAGCTTGATGGATTCATTAGAAAGTTGTTGCATTTTAGTTGTAGAAGCATATAACTCAAATTCACTAAGAAATTCATATGCATTTTCAGACCCAGTGAATTTTGGTACCCCTTGGATAAAAGAATGTTTTAGCTCAAAATTATTTCCTTCGGCAGGTGGAAATGAAATAACCGAAGGTTGAACAGTCCGTGTTGGATAACATCGGTCTCTAAGGGATAATGGTCGGTTCTCATGAAATTCATTATTTCCAACATGTGATTTAGGTGATAATTTCGGTGAATTGTGGTGTGAACTGTGTTGTGAACTGTGTTGTGAACCGTGATTGCTCATATTTGTTTGATTTGAAATTTCCGTTGATTTGTTTAATGAAATACTTTGGCTTTCTAAACGGTTAAAATTATTTCTTGCCCAAATGTGCATAAACAAATCAAGGTGTAACAGCCAAAAGTAAATTAAATCAGTTTTCAGTTGGGCACCTGTAGAGTTGAAAATTACTTACAGAGGTGTATGATAGTCCGTCCAATGCAGCTGAGTAGCGCTAGCGAATGGTTGAGATTTACCGAGTTGGAGCTGTCTGTGTTGAAATAAATGTTTGCTATCTGAGTTGAAGTTTTCTCCGTGCAGGTGAATGCTCGTGAAAGGCACAAAACTAAGCTGCTGACAGAAAATATATGAAAACAGTCACATGCAGAAAATTTAAAACATGCCCAATAAAATAAAGTTAAGTAGAATGAATGTGTTGAATGCAAAACGAAACTGCTATGACACTGCTATGTTACGTGAGTAAACGAATGTATGCAAGCTCCTGTGTAGGAGATAATTACGTGAATATGAAAACTAAACTAACTAATGCATGCAAGAATGTGAAAGTGGAACTGCAAGTAACCAAACTAACGTACGTGAAAACAATGCAGTGAAAAAAAAATGTTTTTTTTAATTAATTTATGCAAACTGACGTGAAAATGTGAAAGCGGAAGTGCAACTAAAAATGTGTACTGGCACACGCGAATAACTGTGAAGACGTGGGGATTATGCAAATGTGAAAGCAAGATGTTGTGAAAGAATGATTTTTTTAAAAAAATATGCAGAAACGTAAAATCAAGATTATGTGAGGTATGCGTGAAAATATGCAGAAACATGATTCGTGATTGAAGATTATGTGAGGTATGCGTGAAAGATTATGCGAAAATATGCAGATTATGTGAGGTATGCGTGAGATGCAGATTATGTAAGGTATGCGAAAGGAACCGAAAAACGAAAAAAAATGAATTTTTTTTATAAGTAAAACGCTACTTTGGCGAAAGGAACCGAAAAACGAAAAAAAAAACGATTTTTTTTTTGAAAACTAATGCAAAAAAAAATAAAATAAAATAAATTAACACGAATAGACTTAAAAACGAAAAATCGAAAATCTCAAAATAGTAACTCCCCGGCAACGGCGCCAAAAACTTGTTGCGACTTTTCTATTGATTAGAAAAGCACAAATTTTAATAAATTCTGCAAGCGCACAGGCGTGTAGTATGCAGGTCGAACACAGGGAATTGTATTTTAAAACAATTAAAATCCATAGTCAAATCTTAGGCGTGTTAAACGAATTCGACGGTGAATTTTGAACAGAAAATAAAAACAATAATATACTCCGAATCGATTTCGAAACTAATCGAAATTGCAACCAAAATATAGAATTGTAAAAAAATCAGAACAGAAATTGAAATTGCGAAAAAGAAGATAACGGAGCAAACAACTGAAATAATTATTAACTAACTGAAAAGAGTGCAGAAAATAACTAAGAACAAGAATAAATAAATTGCTAAATCTAATCAACAATCCTACGTATTCTGTTCGAAAATAAAAACAGTGCTGAATTTAAATCTAAACTTGAAGAAAAGTGATGAGGTAAGAGATGATTTTCCATTTGCATTCCTCTCTCTATTTAAAGACTTCAGCCTCCACAAATAACCCTATTATTTAGGTCCATGTGCTTGATATTAGGAGAAAAATAAGGCCACCTCACTTTGAATTGGTCTTTGCTTTGTTATTTGATTAACAAGTGGCCTTGCTTTGAGAGATTTTCAGGTCAAACTTTGAATGTGTATTTTCAATATTTGCAATTGATTTCTTGCATGAATAGTACACATGTTGGTGACGTGAGATGCATTTCTTCATGAATGATATGTACTTTCTCTTCGACGGTATTCAAAATGTTGCACTTTGGAATCTATAATCTGCAAAATCACAAAAAAATACCCGTATAATACCACTTTATTAAAATAAAAATATATGAAACAAACGGTTTAAAATGCAGAAAAATATGTTCATCACTGATCTGGTTGAAGTTCATAATCCAACTGACTCTATTACAAGAGCTGAATTTCATAATTTAATAAGAGAGACGATGAAGAGCCGTCAAAAACTAAACCAACAAATTCAGACTAATATCAACTTGATGAAGAAAATTAATCAATAGTAGCGACGAAAAGCAAAGAGGGACCCCACTCCTTACTCTGCGTTAGAGAGTTCTTGCTCATCGGACGAGTAACACAAGCAAAGGCATCGTAGAATGGACGAATATAATGCAGAAACTTTAGGGCATCAACTGGCAGACCATCATAGTCTACCATGATCGATCGATGTCAACCCCTCCATAGGGATCAGTACCGATCCCTCCATCAGAATGGGAGATCCTCCCATACATTATGGCAATCAGGCTGGAGCTGCTACAGTTTGTTTGGGTGTTGGAGTTCAATTGAATCTTGACCAAGCTATTTACCGGAATGGCCCTTGAATCGAATTTACAAGATACTTGTAAGGAAGATGATGAACCAAGAAGGCATGAAACAGCCCCCAGACATTAACCGAACCATCCATGTGTAGTGGAGCGAGACCATCGCTTTGCACCAACCATCCAAACGCTGGACTTATCCGCAATGGTCAAACAGTTATTGAGGGAGAGTCAAGGCTTAACCAACGATGATTGACGAATCTAAAAATGTCATACTACGTTCGCTGATAGTGTATTACATGCACGATATCTAAGGAAGCTCAACATGCCATCGATGCCTACCTATGAGGGAAAAACTGACCTCAGGAAGCACTTCATGAGATATGAATGGCCAATGGATCTCGCGTGGGCAGATGATGCAACCAAGTGTAGATGCTTTCCCATTATTCTTTATGGAATAGCGATGATGTGGTTCACAAGCTACCCCCACGATCAATTTCTAGATTCGATAATTTGGTAACCAAGTTTGTGGAGCAGTTCCAAATGTGCATTACTCGTCCAAAAGATAAGATTTCCCTTTCCAGTGCGATTTAGGCTCTAGGAGAGTCGTTGAAAGATTATTTGAAGATATTTCATACAACCGTTATGGAGGTCAATAATTCGAATAACCACATGATACTCATGGCCGTGCCGAGAGGGATTGATCCAGAATTTGAGTTCTGCGATTGGTTAGCTAGTATGCCGCCCATACTATAGGGTGCTTTTACACAAAGGCAGCATAGTATATGAGAAAGGAGGAAGCCAGGTCCTCTAGAAAAAAGAATGTTGTGGGACCAAGTGAAGAAGTACAGAGTAACATTGCAATATAACAATTTGATGATATTTTTGGAAAGTTTCAAGTGAATGTCCAGAATAAACCAAATCAATGAAAGGGAGGTGGTGAAAGGAACTAAGAATGAAAGAGGGATTCTGAAATATTGAAGGCTAGGATTCTGATGTATAATAATTACATGTCGTTGAATACGTCCTTGGTATCTATCTGTCTACTTGTAATACCATGCAATATAGGAAGTTGCCTCCAAAAGAATCAACTGAAAAGCAGAAACGGGTAGGGAAATATTGTTGGTTTCGTGAGTGCTATGAGCATAATACAAATGAATGCAGACATCTCAAGGATGCTATAGAAAAGCTGATTCAAAAAAGGAAATTGCAATATTTGTGAAAACCTCGTAGGATGGCAGACAGCAGACATCTGACCGCAAGGAGGACAAGCACCGCGTAGAGATAAGGAGACTACGTGGACTGGTGGAAGACTACTGATAAATATGATAGTCGAAGGACCGCACCCAGTAAATAAGAGTTGGCAAGAGATGGAGTGCTATGCCAGCGCAATTAGGCATATGGATTTTGAATGTTGTTCGAATACGGAAGACGGAGATCAGATAAAACAGCAATGTACAATGGCGGATGATATTGCATTTAGAAATGGAGACGCATATAAGGTGGAAGCTCCAACGATCGACCCAATGGTCATTTCGACCATGATCGGCCTCGCTTTAGTGAGAAAGATTTTGATTGATTGTGGAAGTTCGGTAAATATAATCTTTGAAAAAGCTTATGATCAAACGAGGATGGAAGCCAAAGATTTAAAACCATCTAAAGATCATATACACGGTTTTAACAACGTTACAACCGAAACTGTTGGTTATGTGGAGTTACCTGTAGAGCTGGAAAAAGGTGAACGAAGGAGAGTGCAGATCTTGCCATTTGTATTTTGGATGTTGACTCTCCATACAATGTTTTTCTTGGTTGACCGGCCTTAGCCGAATTTCGAGCAACTCTTGCCCCCTGGTGTTTGACATTGAAATTTTCGACAAATAACGATGCAGGAGTTGTTCATGGCGATCAGGCGACTGGATGTGCCTGTTATGTAGCTGAGTTGAGGAAGCTCGGCGCAAAGAAAAAGGTGCGACATCCTAATTTTTAAATAACATTATTCAAGAGATTTAATTAGATAAATTAAATATAATAAATTAGAGTGATAAGGAAATTGAGATTAGTGAATAAACTTAGAGGCCGTGCTTAAGTAACTTTAATGGGCTTATAAATGGTTATAAATGATAATTAAAGTAACATGTGGGCATTATGGAAATTTCTGCCCATAGTTCTTACCCTTATAGTCTTATTCATACCATTCATGTTCCTATTATCACAAACAAAATAAACATAAGAAAGAAAAGGGGAGCCGTCCATTAAGGAGTAAGCAGAGAAGAGTAGATTCAAGATTAAAGCTTAGGATTCGAGCTAAGGGAATCAATTTAAAACAATCTCCAATTTCCTTATCCAAGCTAAGGAGATTAACAATCTTAATCATATCTATTTTTTTCAAACATATGTTTTCGGGTTTAGGAATTAATCCATTTTATGATGATTTGAATAATGATATTCTTGGTTTTATAACATGTTTGATTTAATATCAAATTGTTTAAATATGTGTATGAATGGTTTCAAGGCAAAACTGAAAGAAAATGATTTTAGAATGCCATGGAAAACTTATATGGTATGAGAAACATGATTTTGGAGTATAATTTCAATTTTGATAATTTTTCAAGCCATGGAGAATTTAATATGAATTTTCAAAGGAAGATATGTATTATTGGGTTTATAAATTTATTTTCGATAATTATATGGGGAATGTGGATCTAAAATTTATATATGTTAGATAACATGTTAAAAGTGAATTTCAGTGATTTTTGGGGATTTTTACTAAGAGGTACATTATGGAAACTAAATTATTTTAAAATGAGGACCTAAATGATTTAATTGTTGTTAAACGGAAAGGGATTATTTGTTAAAAGTTAACCTTGTTTTAGATCTAAAAGAATGTGACAATTATCTATGAAATAATTTGAAAAGTTTAGGGCAATCAATCAAGTGTTTACACGTGGGCAAGTTAGTTACAAAGAAATTACTTTATTTAGTAAAACAGCTTTTCACTCAGCAAAGTGAGTTCCGCCTCCTTTGGAAGTAGCTTTCAACCCAGAGCTTCTGTCTTTGACCAGGTCGAGACCATAAAAGCTGAAACCGATACACATGATATTACTTAGTTGGTGCGTAGTGGATTGGAGAAAGGTGGAAGGTAGGGTGTTGAAATGTGGCTTCAGAAGGGGTTGGTATAATGTTTAGTTTTCTAAAAGAAAAGCACTTGCCTGCTTCTTTATATGCTTTCAAAGGGGTCGACACCGATGCTTTCAAAAGTGAATTTTAACTAGCTTTCGAAATAGAGATGTTGCATTATTAATTAAAGGAGGATGTTTCAAAGGAGCTACTTAGTTTTTCAAAATTAAAGTGTTCGGAAAGGTTAGTTTCGACCAACTCGAAACCTTTCTGCCACTTTTCTTTTCAAAAGCATTGAAGATAACCTTCCTTTCGGAAGGTAACCCTTGTTTTAAAAATGTAAGCCACTGCCCAAAGGTTTCAAAGGGTTATGGGTTTTGAATGCAATGGTCTCGAAAGGGGTTTCATAGCAAAGGTTCAAGTATTTTACCCAAAAGACTCAACGCCATCAAGTTTTTCCTAAATGCTTTTATAAGATATAGTAAGGCTTCGAAAGGGGTGCTTTCTGTGTGTTTACTTTGATCCAAATGACATTTTTAAATATAAACCCAATGGTTTGTAAAGAGGGACTTTCAATTGGTTTTGATGCTATGCTTCTAAATATTAAATGCTAATGTTTTGATACATTCGAAAGGTTTCAAAAGAAAGTTTTAAAGTGTTCAAAAGGAAAGGGCCTAATGTTTTGAAAATAAATTTTTATGTTTTCGAAGGATTATATCCATTGAAGTCGAAAGAAAGGTTTTGAAGGAGTCGGAGGGCTTCGTTTTTTTCAAAACGAATAACCCAAATCCAATTTTTGAAGGAAAAACCCATGGCTAAATTAAAGGAGTTTCTATAATGGTTTTAAGAAGAAGCTTTCCTTGATTAATAATAGGCTAAAGGGATTAACCATGTTTTAAATTAAACCCATGGGAGTGGTACTATTATGCTATGTCGGTTGCTTCTTCAAATACAAATATATTCACATTATAATGGACCCAATATTGCTTTTGGGGATAAAGGGCAGAAGAACCGTATAGGTTGACCCAGTAGTGAATATAAATTGATTAAACTCCTGGATGAGTAGAATTGTATCCAAGAGGTCAAGTTGACCAGAATATAGGATGCCTAAAATATAAAAGTTGCCAAGGAGATAGGTGCATAGTGCACCCATGAAAACTATGCTAAGGAAGTTATTGGAGTTACCATTAGATACATAGTGGTCCCACGAAAACTATGTTGCAAAGAGTGGCTGGTAGGAGCCAATTGGTTTGTAATGCACCCATGAAAACTATATCTGGATTAAGTTATTGAAAGTTGTCAATAGGGTCCAAGTCAACCCATGAAAACTAAGATAAGAAAGAAGTTATTAGGGTCACCAATAGGTTCAAGATACCCATGAATTAATTAAGTTAATTGGCAAGGGTCAATAGGTTCATACTGCACTCATGAAACTATGAAATAGGACAAGGTGTCCATATTTTATAAAATGTTAATAGTAAGCCCATGATAACTAATAGGTTAATAGCGACCTTAGAAACTATATATATGACAGGGAGTCAATTAACAGGGGATGGGAAATCAAAAATGTTTTAAATTGTATGCATATCTTCATAATATTTTGAAATGACTGTGTTTTAAACCATTGTGGATGTAGGGGCACAGTATATGGTTTTATAAAGTTTTTCAAATACTAGTGAGGGGAAACCCTATTCCGTTAAGCGGCGTAGTCTCACTAGATATCTAAATGGTTTGAGATGTTAGATTATTATTCATACCAAGTTGTATGTATGACTCAAAGTTTATGTTTACCCCTTAAACTCTCGGGTACTCAATTAATTTTCAGTAATTTAAGAGTTAAGGTTTCCAGGTACCTCATTATATGAATAAAGCTTCCAGAGATATGCAAGAGGAATAATAGATATTTAGAGTTCTTTTTTACTTGATTCCTCTATGTAGTTTGTAATGGCTAAGTTGTTATATTGCTTGTATATACTCTGATCATCCAATGGGGCATCTTCATATGTCGCTCTTAGCATATGTTGTAATAAATATATTTTCTTGGAACATGGATTACGATTATGGGATTATGTAATGAACTGGACTTGATTTGAAATGGAATTTGATCTTGTTGAGGTTTTAAAAAATTTCCATATTCATGTGTTTCTATGTGTCAATGAATCTAACACCGCTGTATGTGGTCGTCGAAGAGTAATAATTATGGACTGTAGCATCTGTAACCATTAGTTTTGGACCTCCAAGTAGGGGATGTTACAAGTTGTATCATAGCATAGGTTTATGAAACTTTAAAAGAAAGTTGAACCTAAAAGCTTTTCAAACATAGTACAATGAATTAGAAATATGATCGGAGTGGGATAACGCTATAGTAACATACTTGTATTTGATATATATGTAAGTACGTATTTCCCTCTCTCTTAGACCGTTCTTCTGTATCTTACTAACGTTCGTATGCAGATTTTTGAGAAAGAAGATATGGAAGCAGGAAATAAAAGAGGAAATGTCGATGGTGGAAGCACCACAACCAACGGAAATGCTCCACCTAATACTCGGAGGAACTAAGGTCGACAGGCTAATGCTAACCAAAATGCTGAAGGCAACGTGGGTGCTGGTAGTCCGCCAGTAGATGTGGGGATGATGTATCAGTGCTTGGTTAATCTTATGTAAGTAAGACTTGCTGGTGGCGTGGCTCGAAATGTTGGAGGAGCTAATCATGTGGCTCCAGTTTAGAATAACTATGCTAAGTTGAGCAGAGACTACAATAGTCCTGGTGGAAAACCATTTTTTGGAACGGAGGATGCCATTGAAGTTGAGAATCGGTTATTGCACTACAAGAGAATTTTTACCGATCTAGGTATAGATGATGGGCAAAAGAGAAGGCTGGCCTCTAGGCAGTTGCAAGGGGCAGCGCTTCACCAGTGGAATAGTGTGACTGCCGGGGTTTCGAAGAAAGAGCTGACGTAGGCTGATTTCAGAAGGAGATTTAAGGATAATTTTTTGTCTGAGGTGGCTAAATCGGCGTTGATAAGGAAGTTCATAGATCTTGTTCAGGGAGAAATATCGGTAATCGAGTTGGCTGCTAAGTTTGACGAGCTGTCTCGATATGGTTATGACACTATAGACACTAACATCAGAAAGGATGAGAGGTTTATTCAAGGATTAAGGCCTGAGCTTGCTAGGATAACCATGACCCATATCCATGATCCTTGTAAGGTGGTGGTGGAGATGGCCATTTGCCATGAAGAGATGCTTGCTGGTTGTGCTAGAGAGAAGTCAGTTGACTCCTAGGGTCCTTAGAGAAAAGAAGAGGAAGTTCTTTAAGAAGAAGGGAGCCTAGAAGGGAGATGTTGCCAAGAAGGCAAAGGCTGATTTAGTATGAATCAAGTGTGACAAGAAGGGTCATTATGCTCATGAGTGTCGGCCAGGAAACAGAAAGAATCCCGTAGAAAAAAGGAATGTGAAATGCTTCAATTGCGACTAAGTTGGGCAATATAAGAACAAGTGTCCAGAGCCAGTCAGGGCAGAAAGAGGGATGGTTTTTTCTATTGGACCACCATCTTCTACTAGGCCTACTACTATAGACAAATGGAAAACTGCGATGGCAGGTAAGCTCTTGATTCAGAGTACAATAGTTTGGGTACTATTTGATACTGGTGCATCACATTCATTTATATCACAGTATTTTGGTTGATAGGTTATGTGTAGAACCCATATACATTATTACTTACTTAAGGGATGCAAATCCGATATGAGGGTATGCAACTCTAATGATGAGATATGACCACTTAAAACTTGATTTATTAGGTCATAAGTTTGCATGAAGTTTGTATGTTTTCAATTTTGCAGATTTTAGAATCATTTTGGGTGTGGATTGGTTGATGAGGTATGAGGCCAAGATATTTTGCCAGGATAGGGAGATATCACTAAGAAACCCTGATAGTCATAACCAAATTATATTCTCAGTAGAGAATTCTGACTGGAGTAGTTGTGCTTCGTTAAGTGCTGGGAAGTGGGAAAAGAACTAAGTCAAATTCGAGTTTTAAGAGAGTTTGTAGATTTTTTGAGCCAGTCACAGAGCTACCATCGAAATGAGCCGTCGAGTTTCGAATAGATCTTATGCCAAAAGCTGAACCTGTAAGTAGACCATCTAGCAGGATGCCGCCGACTAAGATCAAGGAATTGAAGGGGCAGCTAGTGGCACTAGAAGGAAGGAATTTTGTTAGACTAAGCAATTCGCCTTGGGAAGCGACTGCGTTATTCATGAAGAAACTAGATGGTCATTAAGGTTGTGTACTGACTATCGTAAGTTGAGCGAGAGGACGATAAAGAATAATTATCCCCTGTCGAGAATTGATGATCTATTTGATCAGTTTAGTGGAGCCAGAGTGTTTTTCCAGTTGGACTTGGTGGCAGGTTTCCATCAATTAAGAGTGGCGGAGGATAGTATTCCGTTGACAGCACTACGGAGTAGATATGGTTCGCATGAGTAGTTAGTAATGCCATTCGGGTTGATGAATGCACCTGCTTTCTTTGTGGATTTTATGAACTGAGTCTTTCAAGAGTATTTGGACAAATTTTTGTTGGTGTTTATAGATGATATTTTTGTATACTCTAAGAAAGAAAGAGAGCATGAAGATCATCTTAGTGTTGAGCTTGAGATGCCGAGGCAAAATTAGCTAAAGGCGAAGTTTTTCTAAATGTCATTTTTGGAAGAAAGAGGTTAAGTTTCTTGGTCATGTGGTTTTAAAGAAATGGTTATCAGTCGACTAAGATAAGATCGAAGCTATTAATAATTAGAAGAGACCCGAGATGGTGATCGAGATCGAAAGTTTCTTGGATTTGCTAGCTACTATCGGAGATTCATCAAGGATTTCTCCCATATAACAGCGTCTTTGGCTAAGCTTTCCAGGAGGGAGGTAAAATTTGTTTGGTCCAACAAATATGAGGAAGCATTCCTTAAATTAAAGAATTTATTTTCCAAATCACCAGTGTTAGTAATTCCAAATGGAAATAAAAGGTTAGTGATGTATACTGATGCATGTGGAACTGGATTGGGAGTTGTGTTGATGCAGAAGGGTAAAGTAATTGCCTACGCTTAACGACAGCTTAGACCGCATGAGGCGAGATAGCCTGCTCATGATTTAGAGTTGTCTACGGTGATCTTCACATTGAAGATTTGGAGCCACTATCTCTTAGAAGAGATATTTGAGATATATACTGATCATAAGTCTTTAAGATATTTATTCTCTCAGAAGGAGTTGAATATGAGACAGTAGAGGTGGATGGAGTGTTTAGCTGCTTGTGATTTTGGTATAGAATATACAGCATGGAAAGGTAATAAGGTAGCGGATGCTCTTAGTTGAAGACACCAGAATATGGTGTTGGCTATGTTGGTAGAATGGAAGGAAGTTTTGACCAGTTGTGGAGTGCAGTTAAGATCGACTACTAATTCTAGTCAGGGTACTATCATGTTATACTATTTAGAAGTTCTACCGGTGTTGATTTAAAGAATAGCTTATACGAAGAAGGAGGATCAATTATTAGTCGAGAAGATCAGAAGGCTTGAGGATGGAACTGAGATCGATGATTTGAAAGATTTTTGTCTTGACCAGAGAGGATGGTTGAGAAAGAAGAGGCGATTATGTGTTCCAAATGTTGAGAACTTGAGGAAAGAAGTTCTTGGAGAATGTCATCGATCCAAGTTTATGATTCATTATAGAGGGGCCAAGATGTATCAAGATATGAAGATGGGCTTCTATTGGGAAGGAATGAAGAGTGTTAGGAAGTGTGCAAACTATCGACAAGTGAAAGATGAACATAAAAAACAAAGTGGTTGCTTTAGGCTCTAGAGATTCTAGTTTGGAAATGGGATTCAATATCCATGGATTTTATCGACTGGTTGTCAAGGTCAAACAGAAGAAATAAAAATATATAGGCCATAGTGGACAGATTAACCAAGAGTGCCCATTTCATTCTAATTAAGTCAACTAGGACGACACCTGTTTTGGCTAAGTTATTCATGAGTAACATAGTTAGACAACATCGAGTTCCTAGTAGCATAGTTAGTGACAGAGATGCATTATTCACTAGAGAATTTTGAAAGAGTCACAAGAAGTATTAGGTACAAAGCTCAAGATGAGCATAGTATATCATCAACACTTTCATGGATCTTGCGAGGATCACCTACATTTGGTCGAGATTTCCTATAATAATTGTTATTAGACTATTATAGGAATGGCACCATTTGAAGCTTTGTATGAGGGGCCTGCAAATCACCATCATGTTGGTTGGAGATAGATTGGTCTTAGGTCCAGATATGATTAGGGCGGTGTCCGAGAAGATTGAGTTGATCCGAGAAAGGATGAAGGAAGCCCAATCCATATAGAAGAGTTACGCCGATAAGAGGCATAAAGACCGAGAGTTTTCAGTTGGAGACTGGGTTTTTATTAAGGTATCGCCGATGAATGGTGTAATAAAATTTGGAAAGTCGAGGAAGCTGGCCCCAAGATATGTTAGGACATTCCAGATTATAGAGAGGATTTGAAAGTTCATATATAGAGTAGGGTTGCCAAGAAGTATGATTGGTGTCCGTAATGTATTTCATGTGTCCCATCCTCGTAAGTATGTGCATGATCTAGAGACTACTATTCATCTAACTGGGTTGGAAGACATAGTAGTAGAACCTGATTTGACTTTTTTTAGACAACCAGTTCAGGTTGTAGCGAGAGATAAAAAATATTAAGGAATGAGACATTTAAGTTGGTGAAAGTTCATCGTAACGACAACGAGAATTACTTGGGAGGCAGATGATAGAATTCGAGATACTTATCTTGATCTGCTTTGAGGGTATGTGCGACGACCCGGAATTTTTAAGCCTTTAAATCAGAATATTTAATTGATTTTAATATTTAAAATTAAATTTTTAACTTGAATTCAAATATCCCTATTTATTCGATAATTAAATTATTGAATTAAATAATTTGAAGTTGGGTAAATTGTTGAATCTTCAGTTTGAAGCCTATTAAAAATAATTTGAAGGCTTGTAAAATTTATATTGATAGTGCTAAGGATAATAGAAGTTTTAAAATTGGATTTAACAGTGAATTGTTCAGTTTTGAAAATTTATCGTTTTAAATTTAATTTAAAAATAGCCTTCCGAGAGACAGTCTCGGAATTCGACGAAACTAGTTCCATTGGATCCGTAAAATTGAATTATTATCGGATTTCAAATTTCGTATTGATCGGAGTTAGTGTGTGAGTGTATGATATATAAACGCGCTTAAATCTATGTCGAAAATTCGGGTCGATTTAAATTTAATTTTGAATCAAATTAAACATTGTTTACACAGTCAAATCCTTTCACGTCAAAAACTTTCCCATTCCTTTTCAAGGCACTATAGTACGTTTATTCCAGCACACTTCCTTTGGCTTCCCAAACACGATTCTTCATCCTTCTTCTGTAAGCCAAAAATTGAGCCTTCTAAGTAAATCCACGCACCCTTATTCTCCCTGATTCGAACGCAAATAAAAAAAAAAGAATAATGGCCGAAGCCTTATTCTCCAAATCGAAAACCCTCAGCAAACTTCAGTATCCCCAAATCGAAATCACCGCGTGGGGGGAGGGGAGATTCGAGCTCGACATCACGAGGCGATGGGATGGGAATTCGCGAACTCGAGGTTGTCTATGGTTTGGTTTGAAGTCTCAGGGGTTTTCGTTGTCGATTGCATCTCTAGTGAAGGCCGCGCTCGCGATTTTCGGTGCGAACATCAATCGGCAGTGAGCTCGAACTCATCGATTTGGTGAAGGTGACGATCGAAGTAACTCGAGTCTGAGCATGAGATTTTAGGGCTATGGCCTAAAGCTTCAACGTCGAGCAACAACATTTGACTTCCACTTGAAGGTGTCGAGTCACGACGGACATACGAAGTTGCGCTAGGATTTTCTGGTGACCGAGTTAGGGTTTCGGCAGCGAGGGTTCGTGGTGGAAGGGACGGCATCGGGGTTTGCGTGCGTGGGTAGCTGCGAGGGAGCAGAGGTTCGAGCAGTAAGGTATAATTTTTTTTCCGTTTTAATTAAATTAAATTTATATATATATGTGTATACCCAGTAAAGAGAAAATCATGTTTTGTCCTTTTACAGAAGGATACAACACAATTCTATTTTTTCTAAACACGGCATGTAAACAGGAAAAAATAATAATAAAAAAATACCTACTAGAACTCACTGTTTTATTTAAAATATATGAAGGAAGTAATTTTTTTAATTGGATAATCAATTATTTGAGTTACTGATGGAAGTTGAAATCAGTTTTAAACAAAATCAACTGTTAATCAAAATTTTGAATTGGAAGTTAATTGTTCGATTTATTTTGAATATTGATAAGCCGTATAAATTAGTTATTCAAGGTCAAAAGTATGGAAACGAATCGAGATTGGGAAGAATTGCACACAATTAAATCAAAGGTGAGTTAATCTCACTCAGTTGAATTTAAATTTAAATTTAAGTGATTAAATTTAAATAATTATTTGAATGGTTGAATTGATTGATGTGCTATAGTATGGAATATTTTGGAACTGGCATTTTATATTGTGCTAACGTCTGTGGATGCAGGGAAAACAGGTTGGAGGGATCCAACTGGATCCCTCAACATTTATTTAAATTATTTAATATCCTCTGTTGTGATTATTTGATATTCTATGGTGAATTATATTAGAATATTGAATGATATGGTTTGATTGGATATAATTGGGTATAATGAATTACCAAAAATATATAAATTGGATTTTTGAAAGAAAATAAAAGAAGTGAATTTGTAAGTAAAATAATTATAGAAATTTGAATAAATTTATGAATGACTGGGAAAAAAATAAAGTGCCTTTAAAATTCTAATAAATAAATCTTGAGTATAGAAAGGGAAATTTTGAATAAACAGAAGATTAATGAATCTTAAACTTCAGTATATTTATTTTAAAAGAAAAAAACATTTATTAAAAATTTAAGATTTAAATTATTGAAGAGAATAACGAAGAAAATTGGAAAATTTTGAAATTTACATATTTCAGTCAAAAGATTTAAAATCAAACAGAAAATAATAATAATAAGTCCGTAACTAACGAATTTTGAAATAAATTGAGTAATTAAAGAAACTTATTTCAAATGGAATAAATTGGAAATCAATTTGGGAAATTGATTTAAGTGATTGAAGTGGGAATTCTCCCTGAATAACCAGGATCATTTTCAAAGTTAATTTTTAAATATAAGTTAAAAGTTTTAAGGTTGTTTTAAAAGCAAGTTTTGGAAAATTTATTATTTCTAATATTTAAATTCTAAAGAAAGAATTTCCTTTTAATCTATTATGGTAGTAATTATTTAAAAAGTGACTTAGTTTTTGTTTTTAAAAGTATAAATCTAGTTTATATTTTATTAAGTAACCTTATTTTCAAATATTCATGTAGTATGTATTTTTAACAAATTATTGAAGTAGTTTAAAGTAAATGTTTTAAAGTATATTTCAAAGTAAAGTGTTTTGAATTATTTTAGAAAAATCTAGTTTTGTGCTTGGTGATTTCAGTGGGGATGGCAAATATTTGGGAAAGCTTATTCTAGAAAAGAAAGTATGGTTTGAAACTATTTTTCAAAGGATTGAAAATAGAAATATATGTTGTAAAGATATTTTGAGATAAATAAATAATTTGGGAAATTATTTATTATTGAATGGTTGTTTGTGAATATTAATTGATAGTTAAATAACCGACTATCAATATTGTCCAACTGGGTTGATCGTTTCGAAGAAACCGAGATCGGGATTTATTTCTCGAAAACCACTTCGATCCGATTTGTAGGTTTCGTGGAAAACGAGTTTGGATTCGAAGATGGAGCAGTGAAGTGCAAGGCCTAGTCGCTACTAATCCTGAGGATATTTCCAAAATGGATGTAGTAGGAATAGTGCCTTCGGTTCCGTTCGAACCCGGGACGGACTTGTATGGGTGAATGATTTCGGAACATCATCAGGTGGACAATGGGTATTCTAAGGGATATGTTCTAAAAAGGTAACGCTTAGCCTCAAACCTCATCAAATGAGAATGACTGAAAATCAGGGGTTATGCAGCAAGGTTAGGTGGGTAGCACCCAAGCAGGGTGAGGTCATCCCTGTCTAGATGTCCCTTTTATTCCAGCTTAGTGGGCGGTTGCTGATCCCAACCGTTGGGTGATCTCACTCGGGATTATCCAGTAAGAGGTAGTCCCGGTCTTGTGTTGCAGGGGATCGGGCGTACTCCTCGGTAGACTGATCTAGGCCACGTACTGTGATAGGTGGTACCCCAGTGCCTGGTCATTAGTTGGAAATCCATTCTCCCTACGAGCCTTTTACGAGTTTTGTTTGTATTACCCACTCTGTGGCTAGTAGCTGGAATTTGATGAATGTAACAATTTCGGCTATTTTATAAGTATTTGTATATAGACCCTATTATAATATCAGAGTATTTCTATAAAAATTGTTTTAGCTATCGTAAGGTAAAGACCCGACAGGTTTATTTGTGGCGTGGTCTTACGAGATGCTTTTGTTTCCAAAGGATTTTTGAAAATTTAATAATCAATTGAGTGTGATTTTCTCACGCTGGTATTCCATACTGACTCGGGTGTTATTTAACTATAATGCTCGGGTCAGACCGAGTATTATAGGATACAGGATATGATGTTGTGTAGCTCAGAAGACGAGCTGGATGACGATACGTACTATCGTACTTATTTTATATATATTCCGCTGTGTTGATTAGCTGTATATCCAGTTGTATGATATTGATGTTGAGCTGTGATTGATGTACTCTGATGATGTAATGTATAAATAGATACATTTGATTTTTGAGTAAAGATCATTGTTATCTATTATATTTTATTCCGTTGCGATGATTAGATTCTGTTGTTGATTTCTATTTTCTTCTTCTACCTCTTCTTCTTTAACCCAAATGGTTCGTATTTCTGTACAACTTGAGTTGATTTAGGCAAAATAGTGATGACTCAAGGGGTACGGAATTGCGGGTCGTTACAGTTGGTATTAAAGCTTAGGTTGGTGATAACCTTGGCTCTGGTGAGAACTACTCGTTTAAATTAGAGTCCGTAGTACTCTAAAATGAGTTTGAGCTTATTAATTGATATGAGCGCGTATTTGTTAGTGGATATAAATTGTTTTAATATTGTGTTGATTGGTTTATTGAGTGCATATGAACCTTCGTCGACATAGTCAGGACAACTGTATCGAAGGGGTTTCTAAACACTTGAATAAAACAGTTTGACATGGTATTGTTTTTAAATGTGGGTGAATGAAATAATTTTACCCAAAATATATTTTGATATAAAGAAAAGTTTTTGTAAACTATTTTAGCTAATTTATGGTTGCTTGGATGATAGAAATGATAATATTAAATTATTATCATCATTGTACAAAAATTTAACTAGAAATTGAAAATATAACCAAAGTTTAAGGGAATAAATTCATTACAAAATGAAATTTATAAATATGAATTATAAATGTAAATTATAAATTGAAATATAAGTAAATGGGAACTTTTATAAGCATAAACTATACAAATGCATTATAGTTAAAATTTGAATTAAAACAGAATTTGAAACTTTAAAACCCCGGAGATTTGGAAGTATTTTAAAGATAAATGATAGCATTATTGTTTTGGAGGTATTTCCGAAAGGAAATGTGTTCTAAATGGATTTTGAAAGTGATATAGCATTGAAATCACTTGGATCATTGGGAAATAATTCTGATGATGACGGCCGCAACATCAGTATTCATTTTCGAATTTCTAAGTGACGAATTTCTGCCAAATTGATTTGTTCAGAAAAGCTAGTTGTTTTTGAAAATTTCAAAGGAAATTTGTTGGGAATAAAACCAGGATTGGTTTGACTTTTGAGAAATGTGATTTGTGATGTTGAAGATTTCAAAATAATTTGAAATCAAAAGTCGGGTGTTCAAAAATCCTGATGAGATAGGTTGTAAGCTTATAAATTGAGATGATTTTTAAATCAAGAAAGGAATATAAGCTTTGAATGTTGGAAATTTAAATTTAAAATGAAGAGTTAAAAATGAAATTAACTTGGATTGGGGAATAAAAATTTAACTGGATTGAAATTGATTGAATTAGACTGAAAATAATATCCAGTTGTAATCAAATTAAATTGAAATCAAACTGAGGTAAATAAATCTGAGTTAAAATAAAATTGAATTGGTAAGAATTCAATTGAGTTATTGGATCGAATGAATTGGAATAACTTATAAAAGAATTAGAAATCCATGGAAATAAAAATATGCTTGGGTTATAAATAAGCATAAGGCTTGAGTTAAAAATAAAAGAAGAATATATTCAAGCCTATAATGAATGGAATAGTGTAAATAATAAGTTGTGACTTATAAAATTTGAAAAGTGGGATAGAAAACCCAAAATAAATATATTTTTGATGAATTGAAAAATAAATTGAAAATGGATAGTGGGTTCAAAACTTGAGTTATAAATTAAAAATTCAACTTGAAGTGTTAACAAACTAAATATAATTGGAAATGTATCGAATAAAAAATGAAATTGGATTAAAATAGTGATGGTTTGAATTGCAAATAATATCCAAATAAGTGGAAATAAATTGGACATGGCCATGTAATCAATTGAATGAGTTAAATCTGAAAATTTAATTTTTGTAATAACTAATCAAATGAAATTGTAGATTTAAAATGAGATTTAATTGAGATAGAATTATGTCGAATAAAAGAGAAAAGTTTACTTGTAAAATGAAATGAGCTTAAATATAAAAAAAAAATTGAATAAATTGAAGTAAATCAACTTAAGCTAAAAAGATGGAAAGGAGTTGAATTAAATTCAACTTAAAACTAAGTTTAATGATATTGGATTGGATTTAAATTAAATGAAAATAAATTTTAATCGAAATAAAATTCGGTGGGTTACCGATAATATTTAATGGAATGAAATTCTTAATTAAATAATTGTAAACCATTCAAATTGTTAACGAATTGAAATAACTTAGTGACAATGAGAAAATGGAATGTTTTCAAGTTAGTAGAATGCATTTAAATGAATCGCAAATGAATAGATTGTGAATAAAATTGAAATGGAATGTGTCGAGCTAAATAAATGGTCGTGAATGAATTAAAATAAAAAGGAAATTTAATTGGTAATGAAGATGAACCTAAGTTGTTAATGGTTTTGAATGAACTAGTTTGGTTAGTAAAATGAAATGCAAGTGAATGGATTCAAATTTAAAAATGCAATAAAAAGGGGAATATATGGAATGTGAATAAATATTAAAAAATAATAATAAATGAACTTAAGTTATTGACTTAAGTAAGTGTTGAATAAAAGCCGAACTCAAAATGAAGTGTGATTTAAATAAGTTGAGAAATAGTTATTGAATGAAATAGCCTGGATTGTTTTCGAGCTAAATAAAATAGTTTGTAATAAACAAATATGGAATGAAATGTAAATGAATGGATCGCGAATAAAATTGGAAAGGGATAAAATTTAATAAATGTGTCGAGCTAGATCAAGTGGTTTTGAATTGTACCCATTCGAATAATGAAACTAGTTTGGTTAATAAAATGAAATGCAAGTGAATGGATTCAAATTTAAATTGCAATGAAATGAGAATATATGGATTGTGAATAAATTTAAAAATGGAATAGAATTAAGTATAAATTGAGTTGAAATCAATTTAAATTGGTTGTGGGATGGAAATAGAAGAAAATAAAATTTTATGAATTGATAGGAGTAAAATAATTGATTTTGAGAGCGATTGAATTAAATATGAGTTCGGTTTGCTTAAAAATAAATTAAATGTAAGCGATTGAATTTTGAACCATTCAAATTGATGAAGTTGTATACGAATGGATTGAAAACCATTCAAATTTAATGAAAATGGTTATAAATTAATTGAAACAGTTGAATTAGTATGAAAACTGTATAAATTGCTTACGGTAAGCGTTTGGTGTGCATTTCTTTTGGAATTCATGTGTTTAACTATTACAAGTAAGTGAAATATTGATAAAACTTTATATATATGGCACTTACATGTTTAAATTGAGTAAGCACAGGTACCTGGAAGCCGTGTGGCTGGATTTGATTGCGCTAACTGCTAAATAAATAAGGTGTGTAATGACCCGTATTTTACGTGTCGATAAATCGTAAAATAGTTGCATTAGGTCGTTAATGTTGTTAAGTCGTTTAGAGTTTGAGTCGACCATAGCTTAAGTCGTATGGAAGTTAACTCGTGTGGTGCTTAAGTCGTGGGTAGCTTGGGTCGTTTGGTAGTTTAGGTCGTGTGAGCGAGTTACGGGGAAGCTAGCGACCGATAGAATTGGAGCGACCTATAGATACTAGCGACTTAGTGAGGTAGAGCGAGCTAGGGACTTAGGTCGTATGATAGTTAGGTCGGAGGAGTTTTGGAACGACCTAAGGAAGCTAGCGGGTTAACGAGTTAAGGTGATTAGCGACCTAAGGTGTTGAGCGACCTAAAGTGGAGGAGCGACTTAAGGTAGTTAACAGGTTAAGGATTCTAACGACCTAGTGGGGAGCGACCTAGTGGTGAGCGGCTTAGAAGAATGAGCGACCTAATAGTTGAAGCGACCTAGGGGATCTAACGGCTTAGGAGTTAACGGCTTATAGGGTTTGCACCGAGTTAAGGATTGGCCGAGTTAAGGTGTGACCGACCTAAGAAGGTTAACGACCTATAGGAGTTAGCGACCTGCAGGCTTAAGTCGTAAGCGACTTATAGTGATGGGGTTACAGTTAGGTCGTGGACGGGTTATGGTATAAGTCGTAGGTCGTTGAGACCTTGTGTATAGCGTTAGGTCGTTGGACCGTTAAGTCGCGAGTGTGTTGAGTGTTAGGTCGCGTAATGGCCCTGGTCGCTGGGTAGTTATGTTAGTGCATTAGCAAGGCTTAAGTCGTGAGCGACTTAGTTTAGGTCGCGTCCATAGTTAAGTCACGACATGTGCTAAGTCGTAAGTCGTAAGGATGGTTGGGTCGGCTGTGTAGTTGGGTCGTTAGGTCGCAAGGAGGCCTATGTCGCTTTGCCGCATATAGTTAAGTCACGCCTGTCATAAGCCGTTGAGTCGTGAGTCGCGCGCATGTGTTGAGTGCTTTTAGGTCGTATGTCGTGATGTTTTTAGGTCGTGAGCGACCTAATACCGTGCGACCTAAAAATCTGCCTATAAATAGAAGGGGTTTGGCTCACTTTTTGGCACCGGATTTTGAAGCGACGAAGTGCTGCCATTTTGAGAGCTCGACTACAACACTTCTTCACTTCTTTTCTCCACTCTAATCTAGTGATTCCTTCCATCTAAATTGAAGAACAAATCAAAGATTCAAGAGCCAAAGTTGAAGATCTTCATCTAACAAGGAGAGATTTCATCGATTGAAGCGAGAGTTTGCCGGATCAAGCTTGATTCCTTGCTGTCCAGATCTGAAGTTGGTTGTTTTTGAGGTGTTTAGGTGATTCGGTGAGTGGTAGTTATCTCTCACACGGACCCAAGGGAGTATATTGGATTGGTGGCTTGTTTATGTGTTAAAGATAGTGATTTCTTGCATTTTCCCTAAGTATGCATGTAGATCTATCATCTATGAAGTTTTGACATCTATTTTACTACATGTTAACTTATGCAAGTTCATTCATCAAGTTGTAGAGATATTGTTCAAAATTCATACTTGTTAGAATGCATGTTAGATTTGGACTCTTTATTTACGGAATTGCCATTATTGTTGTAGTTGTTTATTTAGATCTTGTTTGAATGTTTGATTGCTTGGATTAATGTTTGATTTGATTGATTAGTTGATCGATGACTTGATTTGGACAAGTTGGTCGAAGATGATTCAAAAACTAAGTGGAAAGGCTCTTGAATAAGGAAAGCTGCTTGTGGCATATGAAGCGGATGTCGAAGCTCATATGGACAGATTAGATGATGATGCTGAGATGGGACTTTGTCATGATGCGATGAGGCAAACCATGATGTTGAGATGGGACTTTGCTATGATGCGATGAAGCAAAGTATGATGTGAGAAAGCCTTGGTTTAATCCAGACGGGATCATCCCAAGCATGTTGATAACTCGGTGATGCGATTCGAGTTGGTTGATAATGGTTAGCTTGAGAGGCGCTTGAGCTAGTATGGGAATAGTCGTCGAGGAAGATGACTAGAAGGCTGAGATTTTATCATTATTGAAGGTTCTAGCATGCTCAAAGCAAGAGTACGTTGGAACGGGCTGCGACGACGTTCTAGGCACGGGCTGCGACGACGTGCTAGTACTCTGGGTAGTTGCGAAAATTCCTAGGCACGGGCTGCGACGACGTGCGGAGTTATGTCTAGAACCGGGGTTACCATTAGCCCTTGACAGGCGGTCATTCAATTAGCGGTGATATCGAGGCAACGATAACAGTGATAGCCAGAGTCATGGATGTTTGGTTGCACCATCATTCGGTCTCAAGAGCGGTGTTTTCGGAGTGCTTATCTGATCTTGGTTTAGGCCTTGGGGGTTTGTACTTGGAAAACATCGACCTTGACTCGAGTGATAATTACTTTACTTTAAATGTCTGCTTTGTTATGCTTGTTTCTGCTTAGTGGGTCTGGGGGCTATCACTGTAGAATGAGGTGGAGTGGGATGGTTGAGTTCCTATTCCTTTTATCCTTTATGCTCTTTTGGTATGTTTGATAGTTAATTTACTGCTCACTAAGACTGTTGTCTGACTCAAGGTTTTATGTTCAACTCTTATTACCTTGGGCTGTTCATCCATGTTGGGATGAGCAGACTAGGTAGCAGGTGACAGGTGCTGTTCTTGGCTACCAACGTTGTTGATGACGAAGACGAGCTGGAGGCTTTTGCATATTGTTTTCTTACTATATGTACTGGAAGTTCCGCTGTTTGTTTGATACTCTGAGTGTTATGTAGTGAGGCTTGATGTATTGACTATTCAGATGATTGTATAAAACTATTATGAGTTTATATGATGAGACTTTTGTTCTATAAAGCTTCATTATGTATATTTTCTATTGTATTTTATCCATGCGCTGTGAGTAATACGATAGAGTCTGCTGTTTTATCTTACCCTGACTATCGTCCATGGCTACATGGCACACCTTTCAGCGCACCATTCTCTTGTTTTAGTGCGGGAGTCATGGGTGGTTATCACATTTGGTATCAGAGCTTTGGTTAATCGATTTTAGCCAACGCTCGCTGACGTAACTACGTATGAGAGACGTAATTGTAATTTTGATGGATGATTACTATATATAATATAGTAGTTTAGAAGGATTTGAACTCCTTATGTAGTTGTTTCTCAAGGTGTTCTAAATCATTCCTTTTTGTAGATATTAAAGATGAGTCGAAGTGAGAGACAAGCTGTTAGGGAAAGCCGTGCTGCTGGGGGAGCTACTGACTATGCTGCAATGTTCGAAGCTATGATGACTTCGATCATGAGAAGGATACCAACTTCAGGATCATCAGTAGATGTTGGAGCTCAAGTTCAAGCTCCAAGACCAGTGGATTTTGCTAAGTTGTGTAAGGACTATACTGCTCTTGGAGGAAATGTTTTCTTGGGAACAGAATCAACCATAGAAGTTCAAAGATGGATTGATGCTTGTAGAAGGATCTTTGGCGATTTGGGAATTGAGGATGCAACTAAGAGGAAGCTTGCATCAAGGCAGCTTCAAGGGAGAGCTTCGGATTGGTGGAATTCTATCACCATTGATACTCCAGAGGAAGAGATTACTTGGAAGCAATTCCAAGTTAGATTTGAAGCTAAGTTCATTTCTACAGCTCAGAAATCTGTTCTGTTTAAGAAGTTTGTGGAGCTCAAGCAAGGTGGGAGACCAGTTCTTGAGTATGTTTCGGAGTTTGAAGCTTTGTCCAAGTATGCTCGGTCGTATATTGAATCTCCCTATCAGAAGAATGAGAAGTTTGTGACAGGCTTGGACAATTATCTTGGGAGACAGTTGGTGGATCATTTGGACGATCCATTTGAGAAGCTTGTGGAGAAAGCTCTCAGGCACGAGAGTTTGTTTCCTAAGGAAGGATCTGTTGTTGTTGTGACCAAGGAAGAGTCCAAACCACAGCAGGGTGGAAACAATAAGAGGAAGCAGCAACGGCAGAAGGGTAAGGATGGCCAGAAGAAGCCGAAGGGTGAAGTGATCTGCTACAACTGTCAGCAGAAGGGTTATCTCTCCAGGGATTGCAAGAAACCAAGAGTGTCGGCAAAGTGTCACAACTGTGACAAACCGGGGCATTTCAAGAGGGATTGTCCGGAACCGAGGAAAGATAAGCAGATTGTGCAAGCTTATGCTTTGGAGGCTGTCCCATCATCTTCGAAAGCTCCTACTGCGGAAGAGAAGGGGAAGAGTGTGTTGGTTCAAGGTACTCTTTCCATTTGTGGTGTTCCAGTTAGAGTGTTATTTGATACTGGGGCGTCGCATTCATTTGTTTGTAATGATCTGGTAGACCGATTGGGTTTGGAACCGGATATTGTTGATAGACCATTGGTTGTGACTAATCCAGTTGGGGGTTCGTCTTGTTTGTGTATGATATGCCGTGGTCTAGTTGTATCGAGTCATGATTGCTCTTTTGTTTGTGATTGCTTTGTTCTGAACTTTGCGGGGTTCGGAATTATTTTGGGTATGGACTGGCTTAGGAAGTATGCGGCAAAGGTTGATTGTGAGAAACTGAAGGTGACAGTCGGGAATGTGGATGGGCGAAAGGTTGTGATACGATGTAAGCATGAAGAAGGCGTCTTCATGAGCTTCATGTATTCGCTGGTTGTTCCATGGGATGGACTGTCATCGATGCCGGTTGTGAATGGATTTGAGGACGTCTTTGACGAGGTCAAAGGGTTACCGCCGCATAGGAAGATCGAGTTTCGTATCGATCTAGTTGAGGGAGCCAGACCTGTTGTGATGCCTCTTAGACGGATGGCGCCGAGAGAACAACAAGAGCTGAAGGTGCAGGTTGATGACATTTTACGGAAAGGATTCATTCGGCGTTGTGTGTCCTAATGGGGTGCACCAGTTGTGTTCGCAACCAAAGCGGATGGATCGTTGAGGTTGTGTGTGGATTATCGTGAGCTGAATAAAGTGACTAGGAAGAACAAGTATCCATTGCCGAGAATAGATGACTTGTTTGATCAGCTTCACGAAGCTAAGGTGTTTTCTCAGATGGATTTGGCAACGGGATTTCACCAGTTGAGAGTGGCTAAGGATAGTGTGCCGAAGACTGCTTTTAGGACACCATCCGGGTTCTATGAGTGGCTGGTAATGCCGTTTGGATTGACCAATGCACCAACATATTTTGTGGATCTTATGAATAGAGTGTTCAGAGATCAGTTGAACAAGTTCGTACTTGTGTTCGTGGATGATATTTTGGTTTACTCCAGAAATGAAGAAGAGCACAAGACGCACTTGCGGATTGCTTTGGAAATCTTGCGGAAACATCAGCTGAAGGCTAAGTTTTCGAAGTGTCACTTCTGGAAGAGTGAAGTGAGGTTCTTAGGCCATGTTATCTCTGGAAATGGAATAGCGGTTGATCCCGCTAAGGTGGCAGCAATCCAGGATTGGGTTAGACCTAAGAATGCATCTGATGTGAGAAGTTTTCTTGGATTAGCAGGATATTATCGTCGGTTTATCAAAGACTTTTCCAAGATAGCTGCACCGTTAACAGGATTGACGAAAAAGAATCAGGTATTCATATGGGATGATAAGTGTGAGCAAGCTTTCGTAATCCTGAAAGAGCGACTGACAGGTGCTCCTGTTTTGACTATTCCAAGTGGGAATGATGAGATGGTGGTTTACACCGATGCATGTGGTAATGGACTTGGAGCAGTGCTAATGCAAAAGGATAAAGTTGTTGCATATGCAAGTCGACAACTGAAGCCGCATGAAAGGAATTACCCGACTCATGATTTGGAGTTAGCGGCGATTGTTTTTGCTCTGAAGATGTGGAGACATTATCTATTGGGAGTTAGATTCGAGTTGTTTACAGATCATAAGTCGTTGAAGTATCTGTTCTCCCAAAAGGATTTGAATCTTCGGTAGCAACGATGGCTAGAGTTTTTAGCATCATATGATTTTGGTATAGCCTATACTCCGGGAAAAGGTAACGCAGTGGCAGATGCGTTAAGTCGAAGACATGCAGGATTGGGAGCCATGTTTTCGGAATGGAGGAATCTTGAGTATTTGGCTGGATTTGACTTCAGGCCTAGATGTGAATTGGAACCTGAGATGTTGGCAAACTTATCGATAAGACCTACTCTTGTGGAAAGGATTGGCGAGAGCCAAAAGCGAGACGATAAGCTTGTCAAGGTTATCCGAGATTTGGAATCTGGATTGGACCCAGAAAAGGATAAAGGATTTGAAGTCGATCGAGAGGGTTAGCTGCGGAAACAAGGACGACTAGTTGTTCCCGATATAGATGGATTGAGAGATGAAGTTCTGAGGGAAAGTCATCGCTCGAAGTTGACAATTCATCCAGGTGGAAATAAGATGTATCGGGATATGAAGAGAACCTACTACTGGGAAGGTATGAAGAAGGATGTTGGAAATTTTATTTCCAAGTGTATGAACTGCCAGTTGGTAAAAGCCGAACAGAAGAAGCCAAGTGGATTGCTTCAGCCATTAGAGGTTCCTACATGGAAGTGGCAGCAGATATCGATGGATTTTATCGATGGTCTACCTAGAACCAGAGCAGGGAATGAAGGGGTTTGGGTCATTGTAGATCGTTTGACTAAAAGTGCAAGATTCATTCCTGTTCGATCAACTAGGACTGCATCGAAATTGGCTGAGTTGTATGTTAAGTGGATAGTTCGATTCCATGGTATTCCGAAAAGTATAGTGAGCGATCGAGACCCATTGTTCACTAGTGGATTTTGGAAGAGCTTCCAAGAAGTTTTGGGAACCGAGTTGTGTTTGAGTACAGCTTATCACCCCTAAACAGATGGTCAGACTGAGAGAGTCAACCGAGTTTTGGAAGATCTCCTGAGGGCATGTGTTTTGGATTTCGGAGGATCATGGGAAGATCATCTTCATTTGGTGGAGTTTGCGTATAATAACAGTTACCAGTCAAGTATTGGTATGGCACCATATGAAGCATTGTATGGAAGACCATGTAACTCTCCGACATGTTGGTTGGAAACTGGAGAAAAGCTGATACTTGGGCCAGAGATGATTCGACAAACTACGGATTGTATAGAGATCATTCGGCAACGAATGAAGGCAGCCCAAGACCGTCAGAAAAGTTATGCCGATAATCGTCGTAAGGACTTGGAATTCGACGTAGGTGATATGGTTTTTGTGAAGATTTCTCCTCTGAAGAATGTTATTCAATTCGGGAAGAAAGGAAAGTTGACTCCGAGATTTGTTGGACCATTCCCGATCATCGAGCGAATTGGAAAGCTGGCTTATAGATTGGAGTTACCGGAAAAGATGGCGGGTATGCACAATGTTTTCCATGTATCTTATCTACGGAAGTATGTGCATGACTCGAATACGGTGGTTTCTGCTGATAGCTGTGAAGATTTAGAGGTTGATCCAGTTGTTACGAGACCTCGTAAGCCGCTTCGTGTTGTTGAAACCGACACGAAACAGCTTAGGAGGAAGGCGATTACGTTGCTCAAGGTACAATGGAGTGATGATGTTGACGACTGTACATGTGAGGAGGAAGAGAGGATGAAGGCAGCTCATCCTGAACTCTTCGAGGTATGGCCCTAAGGTGTCGTGACATCTCATGAATTTGTAGCTTGTTCTAAGTCTTAGAATTCTGCATGCTAGGCTAGTAATTGGATGCATGGTTTGTTGATTGCTATGGATGGTAGGCATGCAGAATAATTTTGATTGCTCTTGTTTGTTTGGAATTTCGGGGGCGAAATTCCTAAGGGGGAGAGAATATAACGACCCGTATTTTACGTGTCGATAAATCGTAAAATAGTTGCATTAGGTCGTTAATGTTGTTAAGTCGTTTAGAGTTCGAGTCGACCATAGCTTAAGTCGTATGGAAGTTAACTCGTGTGGTGCTTAAGTCGTGGGTAGCTTGGGTCGTTTGGTAGTTTAGGTCGTGTGAGTGAGTTAGGGGGAATCTAGTGACCTATAGAATTGGAGCGACCTATAGATACTAGCGACTTAGTGAGGTAGAGCGAGCTAGGGACTTAGGTCGTATGATAGTTAGGTCGGAGGAGTTTTGGAACGACCTAAGGAAGCTAGCGGGTTAACGAGTTAAGGTGATTAGCGACCTAAGGTGTTGAGCGACCTAAAGTGGAGGAGCGACTTAAGGTAGTTAACGGGTTAAGGATTCTAACGACCTAGTGGGGAGCGACCTAGTGGTGAGCGGCTTAGAAGAATGAGCGACCTAATAGTTGTAGCGACCTAGGGGAGCTAACGGCTTAGGAGTTAACGGCTTATAGGGTTTGCACCGAGTTAAGGATTGACCGAGTTAAGGTGTGACCGACCTAAGAAGGTTAACGACCTATAGGAGTTAGCGACCTGCAGGCTTAAGTCGTAAGCGACTTATAGTGATGGGGTTACAGTTAGGTCGTGGATGGGTTATGGTATAAGTCGTAGGTCGTTGAGACCTTGTGTATAGCGTTAGGTCGTTGGACCGTTAAGTCGCGAGTGTGTTGAGTGTTAGGTCGCGTAATGGCCCAGGTCGATGGGTAGTTATGTTAGTGCATTAGCAAGGCTTAAGTCGTGAGCGACTTAGTTTAGGTCGCGTCCATAGTTAAGTCACGACATGTGCTAAGTCGTAAGTCGTAAGGATGGTTGGGTCGGCTGTGTAGTTGGGTCGTTAGGTCGCAAGGAGGCCTATGTCGCTTTGCCGCATATAGTTAAGTCGCGCTTGTCATAAGCCGTTGAGTCGTGAGTCGCGCGCATGTGTTGAGTGCTTTTAGGTCGTAGGTCGTGATGTTTTTAGGTCGTGAGCGACCTAATACCGTGCGACCTAAAAATCTGCCTATAAATAGAAGGGGTTTGGCTCACTTTTTGGCACCGGATTTTGAAGCGACGAAGTGCTGCCATTTTGAGAGCTCGACTACAACACTTCTTCACTTCTTTTCTCCACTCTAATCTAGTGATTCCTTCCATCTAAATTGAAGATCAAATCAAAGATTTAAGAGCCAAAGTTGAAGATCTTCATCCAACAAGGAGAGATTTCATCGATTGAAGCGAGAGTTTGCCGGATCAAGCTTGATTCCTTGCTGTCCAGATCTGAAGTTGGTTGTTTTTGAGGTGTTTAGGTGATTCGGTGAGTAGTAGTTATCTCTCACACGGACCCAAGGGAGTATATTGGATTGGTGGCTTGTTTATGTGTTAAAGATAGTGATTTCTTGCATTTTCCCTAAGTATGCATGTAGATCTATCATCTATGAAGTTTTGACATCTATTTTACTACATGTTAACTTATGCAAGTTCATTCATCAAGTTGTAGAGATATTGTTCAAAATTCATGCTTGTTAGAATGCATGTTAGATTTGGACTCTTTACTTACGGAATTGCCATTATTGTTGTAGTTGTTTATTTATATCTTGTTTGAATAATTGATTGCTTGGATTAATGTTTGATTTGATTGATTAGTTGATCGATAACTTGATTTGGACAAGTTGGTCGAAGATGATTCAAAAGCTAAGTGGAAAGGCTCTTGAAAAAGGAAAGCTGCTTGTGGCATATGAAGCGGATGTCGAAGCTCATATGGATAGATTAGATGATGATGCTGAGATGGGACTTTTCCATGATGCGATGAGGCAAACCATGATGTTGAGATGGGACTTTGCTATGATGTGATGAAGCAAAGTATGATGTGAGAAAGCCTTGGTTTAATCCAGACGGGATCATCCCAAGCATGTTGATAACTCGGTGATGCGATTCGAGTTGGTTGATAATGGTTAGCTTGAGAGGCGCTTGAGCTAGTATGGGAATAGTCGTCGAGGAAGATGACTAGAAGGCTGAGATTTTATCGTTATTGAAGGTTCTAGCATGCTCAAAGCAAGAGTACGTTGGAACGGGCTGCGACGACGTTCTAGGCACGGGCTGCGACGACGTGCTAGTACTCTGGGTAGTTGCGAAAATTCCTAGGCACGGGCTGCGACGACGTGCGGAGTTATGTCTAGAACCGGGGTTACCATTAGCCCTTGACAGGCGGTCATTCAATTAGCGGTGATATCGAGGCAACGATAACAGTGATAGCCAGAGTCATGGATGTTTGGTTGCACCATCATTCGGTCTCAAGAGCGGTGTTTTCGGAGTGCTTATCTGATCTTGGTTTAGGCCTTGGGGGTTTGTACTTGGAAAACATCGACCTTGACTCGAGTGATAATTACTTTACTTTAAATGTCTGCTTTGTTATGCTTGTTTCTGCTTAGTGGGTCTGGGGGCTATCACTGTAGAATGAGGTGGAGTGGAATGGTTGAGTTCCTATTCCTTTTATCCTTTATGCTCTTTTGGTATGTTTGATAGTTAATTTACTGCTCACTAAGACTGTTGTCTGACTCAAGGTTTTATGTTCAACTCTTATTACCTTGGGATGTTCATCCATGTTGGGATGAGCAGACTAGGTAGCAGGTGACAGGTGCTGTAACGACGCGGATTTTCGTTGCCGAAAAACCGAATAGTTATGGGGTTTTAAAAAGAAGAAAGAAAGAAAAGAAAAAGGTAGAAGAAAATAGAAAGAAAACAGAAAATAGAGAGAGAGGAAGATAGACGATTTTTAGAAAACAGAGAAAGAAAACAGAGAATTTGAAAAATACAAGATAGAAGAATTTTAAAAATAGAACGGACAGAAAGGAAACAACAGAACAACAACAGAATCTCACAATTCGCAGCGGAACAACATATAATAATAAATGAGTAATATTTAAACAAAGAACTATCAGTTATTACATTTTATACATTACATTATATCATATCATCAGAGTGTACAACATCATACATCAACAAACAGTGCAGCGGAAAAAGAAATACTATATAAACTAGTAATACGCCATGCCATCCAGCTTGCCTCCAGCAACTCCAGAATATCCAGAATATCCTGATAAACCTTAACTCTTGACTGCCCGTGTGGAAAAATTGGTGGGCACCCAGAGTTTAGGAAGGAAAACAATAAACTCCGAGTCAGTCATGTGACTGGTGTGAGAACTCAAAACAGTTTATTTATCTTTAAAATCAAAATAGAGGAATATTTTAAATCAATTCGCAATGCTTTTAAAAATGAGACTACCATAAGACCTCCTGCCACACACACAATGCAAACGCAGACTTGGAGAAGATTTCTCCTTATGATAGTCAAACATGCTTGATACGCATTTAAAAAGAGCATTTGATATTATTATTAGTGCATAGTGTAGGAAAAATTCATTTCGAAAGTAGAATATAAATCTTAGCCAGCATAGGTACCATTATATTATGCCTACTAATAGCTACCATATTAGATGGCAGGTTCTACAACTAAAACCGTACAAATTTCGTATTGGGAATTGGATTTCCAACGAATGATCAGGCCAAGGAACTTCCCATTGCCACATGAGAATGCCTCTGGATGGACATCCCCGAGAACCAAACCGGATCTCTACCAACACAAGGCCGGGTTACTCCTAACTGAGTAACAACTGTCCGAATATGCCATCCCCCGGTCCTTTGGGACCTTTTCACCGAGCGCTCGTAATCAATTCACACAATCATAACAAAGTGTTTTCAACATGAGTAAGTATCTGGGCTCCATACCATGATACCACCCTTTTCCAGAAGGAAATGGACACATCCTAAAGGGTGCTACCCCTCATAACCTTGCTGCTTCTTTCCTGTTTTGACCATTCACGGGGTGTGAGGCTCGACGAAGTCACGTCCACAAAAACATACTTTATACAAAAGCCATGCTTTGGGTCAACAAATGATCAACACAATGATCACAAGGATAGACGATCAAATAAACGATCCTATCACAAATAATCAACACAATGATCATTTCAGCATCACTCAGCATGTCACATTACCAAATTGGGAATATATCGCTGACAACATTCAACTACATAACCTCTGAGCACGTACGTCTCAGAGAAGGGTGTTAAGCTAAAAGAATAAATTCTCCGCCACCAACAGAAATATATTTGAAAGAAATCGGCTTTATATCTCAACTTGTAATGTCAGACATACAATCCATACAAGTCTGTTCCGGGCTCGAACAGAACCGAAGGCACTTACAAAGAAGTCCTTGCAATCCGGATATTCACAATCCTGATCGGATTCACCATCACATATGGAGAACTCAATACCGGAGCAACTCGGTGCAGAGTCAATCGATAGTTCATCCTATCACTCTCGCAAATACCGGTCTTCAACACCGATCTTCAAATGCGATTCACAACGACGTATCACATATTCGGAGTGGGTTATACGACCCCATGGTCCTTTCCCGGTTAACCCGAATAGTGAGCGCTTATTCAAAAATAAGTGTGCATTCAAATTCAATCAATTCACATCAAATACCCATTCAAAGGGAAATACTGATAGTCGGCTATTGAACTATCACTGGATATGCACACATCACCAGATTCCAAATAATTTTCCAAATAATTTATTTTCCAAAATATCTTTACAAGATATATATAATTTCAACACTTCAAAAATAAATCAATATTTATTTTTAACAAGTTCCACTTTCACATATAAATTCCATAATGAATTTATATTTCAAAATATCATGCATATACAATTTCAACTATCCATTTCAATTTATCTTCAAAAGATAAATTCTAAATATTCACTTCATATTGGAAAACATTTCCATACTTATTAAAAATAAGTAATCGACAAATCTTTTTATTTCAACCTTTGAAAATATTCAATATACTTAAATCGAATTAAGTATATATTTCATTCTTTAAGGGAAATCATCCTCTTAAACATTTTTATTTGGGCCAAAACGAATGTTGCGTAAAACATCGTTACAACAACCCAAAATCACTAGTATAGGGATTCGAAATTAAAATAGATATATAAATCCCAATACTATACAAAATACTTCCTTTCGGAAATCATTTACTATAACAATAGTGTTATAGTCCACCATTCCCTCTTATTTCTCGAAAACGTCTATTTCAACAATAAATGTTGAAATCTATGGTTTCGAATCTCAACACATTTAAAACATCGTTAGATCGTTTTAATTCAATTTAAACATCTCATTCAAAACAATTTCTTTAACATATCATTCACTATTTAAAAACGTGAATATACTATGTTAACAAATTTCATCCTTTTATTCATTTTATTTCAAAGGATTATTCACAGTCTAAAAACGTGAATATAACTCCATTTATAAGTTATAACAATTAACTTATCAAAATAAGTCGTTTGCGAATTTATAAAACAACGTTTATAAATTCCTTTTCTATTTATTTATAAAAACTTCCTTTAATAAATTCCTTTATTAACCTATTCTAGTTTATAACTAAATTATAAACTAAACGTTCATATTATGAGTTAAATACTTATAAAACGATTATTTTACAAAATCGTTCATTTAACTTCCCAAATTACTAATCTTAACCTATAAGATTGTTTATTTACCCAAGATTTATTCTTTCGATAACTTTATAAATTTTATAAACCTACTGCTTATAAAATTTCATTTATAACTTCACAGTTTATAATTCTATAAATTTCATTCTTTAATGAAATTCATTTTCACTTAATTCAAACACTTATAAAACTCGTTTAAAAATGTCTATATTTCAATTTATAAATATCCATTTATAAATCTCTTAATATAAATCAGTTTATATTATTATTCTGAAACGTCTTTAATTTCCTTTATAATTTCACCATTTTGATTTATAAAATAATCAAATTTTATAAATCCTATATTTAAACTTTTAATAATAAATTCAAAAATCCAGTTTAAACTATTTTATAAAGTCATTAATTCATATTTCTCAAAAATCAGCTTTTAACCGTATTTCTCAAAAACTATAATTTTTTTATAACTTTAAAAATTATAACGTTCATTTATTTATAATGGATCACTTCCAAAAATATTTTATCTTTTCAAAAATCACTTTAAAAACATTTTAAAATACCAAAAATTTGGTCCAATGATGCTACACACCAAATAGTCAATCACGACTAACAACGATATCATATATCGATATGATAATCCATCAAATATCAAAATATCTGAAATCAAATAAAAACTGTTGAGGAATCCAGTTGGATCCCTCCAACCTGTTTTCCTGCATCCAAAAACATTAGCACAATACCAATTTCGCTCCAGTACGAAATTATCGCGGTACATGTTTTTATTAAATATTATCCGCTTAATAACGGCGTAATAGGGTCTCATCCGCTAAACAAAAAATGCGGGAAATCAACAACTGCAATATATACATATGCCAATATATATATATTGATATTATATATAATACCAATTTCACTGTTTATGAAATATTCGCGGTATATGTTTTTAATAAATAACATCCGCTTACTAACGGCGTATAATGTCTATTTTAACAATCAATAATTTACAGTCATCATTCAAACATGCATTCAAATATTTTAAATCTAACTATTTAAAATAAAATCGAAATCTATTCGATTGAGTGAGAAGTTCTCACCTTGGTTTTAATTTCCGTTTTAGCTTTTATTTCGAATAAAATTAAACGCGCGTTTAATTTTACCCGAAATTCTCACTAACTCCAAACGACTCCAAACCAACTCCATCGCGTAGTGCTCGTCCATACGATTCCAACGCAACTGAGTTTGCATTTTTTCGACCTCGTATGAAAAAGTTATGAATTTATGAAGTTCGTACACGATTTTATAACTAAATTTCAACAATAACTTTTATATTTTAAACCCAAACTCACACCAGCCCTTGGATCCAACTTGAGCAAATCTGGGCCGTGCTTTATCATCTTCCCAAATCACGTTTGCATCTCCAGGACACAAATCCAAGGCCGAACCCAAACATTAGAACTAGGGTTTGATTTTTCAACATCCATACACAACGAAACTCGATCACACAACCACCATCGCGAAGCTCTCGACGCGAGCTACTTCCACCTGCCACCATGGCCAACTCGGCCCCCCTATGACGCGCGCGTACGCACATGAACAGCCCACGAACGGCCCTACTTTGCTCCTCCATCGCGACGTCGTTTCAGATCATAGCCGTATAGAATCGTAGAGCTCTCCTCCCTCCTCCATCCTCTAGTTGAAACCTAAGGCTAAATCTTCACGGATTGAGAGTGATTAAGAGATGAAAGAGGAGAATTTCTGGCCCTTGAAAAAGAATGTGGCGGCTGGCATATAGAATTAGGGTTTGTATATATTATTTTTTTTCTTGAGTTATGGGGGTATTTATAAGGAACGAGCGACACTATTCATCCCGGAAATTCCGAACTCCGATTTAGGCGTCGTAACCAGCGTACCTAGGGTTTATCCCGCGTTCCGGACACAATGGAACAGGTTTCGGAAGCTAACTCGGAAGTATGTGCGAGTTATGGCTGAAAACGTTCAATTTAAATTAAACCGATTTAAATCGATTTCTAGGCGTTTTAATTTGTACCGGACAAACGGTAAATCCAATTGAGACGAAATTTGAAACCTTACAATAATATCACATTACGGATCCGATGAAACTGGTTTCGTCGAAATCCGAGACTTTTTGAAAAATGGCTATTTTGACTCGCCAAATTTAAATTAAAAATAGATCGATGCGTTTCGAGCTGCCACGATCAAACGATAGCTCCGATTGACACGAAATTTGAAATCCGGTAATAACTAACTATTACGGATCCAATGAAACTGGTTTCGTTCAATTCTGAGACTGTTCAAAAATTGGCCATTTTACAGTCGAATATTAAATATTAAAATATTCAATTTTCACAAATTAACTTTTAATTTGATTTTAAAAGTTCTAAAATATTTCTATAACTCCAGTATGATTAAATAAAATTTTCCAAATTATTTACAATCATTTTTAACTCAATTTTCAATTATTTCCATAATTTAACGTATTAAATTATCGATTAAATTATCCAATTAAATCTAATAAATCAAATAAAAATTTATTCGACTTATAAATTCAATTATTAATATTTAAAATAAATTAAATATTCAAATTTTAATTTCTAAAAATTCTGGGTCGTTACAATCTTTCCCCCTTAAAAGAATTTCGTCCTCGAAATTACAAGTAAGAAAGGTTACAGAATTTATTTATTTTTCCAAAATTCATAATTAAATTCCTTACAATACTTTACTAAGTTTTCCAAATCATACTTAGTTATCTTTTCAAAAACAATTATATCATTTAACTTTCAACTTTAAAACAAAGTTAAAGTTTTCAAAATTTTCCCAATTTTCTCAAAAATTTTCTAACGCCTTAAATTTCCGGAAAAATTCGCCATAGTCTCCTTTGCGCGGCTCGATCCGAAAAAAAAATGACAGTATATATATCACAAATATACATCTCATCAAGTAATGAGGC
Organism: Allium cepa; assembly: GCA_030765085.1. Lineage (NCBI taxonomy): Eukaryota > Viridiplantae > Streptophyta > Magnoliopsida > Asparagales > Amaryllidaceae > Allium > Allium cepa. Next base: position 177,164,679 of record CM060932.1, read on the forward strand.
ATCCCGAAGGGAAAAAAGTGTAAAAGTGCGATATTTAATCCGAGATATGTACCTTATATTTTATTAGCAAGCATATACGGCTAATATAGCGCTAAAGCGAACTCCAAATGCGAAGCAAACGCGATCCGCACCTACTAAACTCAACAAACCACATGAGAATCATGCATATATGAAAGTAATCTCAATATACAACATATAGCAACATAATAACTATATATGTCACATAGCAAATGCAACTAAACAACAATTGCAATATACATTCAACCATCAACCAACTACATCCAACTAACATCCATAACCAATAAATATTCATTCATATTCTCATTAATATTCAATGAAACGGTTTTCACTTTAAATCATATTTGATTTATTACATTGGATTTTCTAACATTCATTCTCAATCTTAATTAGTTTACATTTACTAATTAAATCTAATTCACATTCAATTCTATTCAAATTTATTTACTTCTAATTTGAATTCAATTTCATAGCTTTCAATTTCATTAACACTTAATGAATTACATACAATCAATCAACAATCATATAGCAATCAATTTATATTTATTTCAACCAAATTCCTTTGCTTATATTTGGTTTCATTCAATTATTCAACTTTCCAATAACATTAGATTTTAATGAATTAACACTTATGTTCATTATTTTATATCAACTTAAATTTACATTTAATTGATTAACATTCAATCCATTAATTCAATTCAATTACAAAGTTGAATTTCATTTATATAACTCAAGTTTATATTTATTACTAACTTCATTAATTTACTTCGATACCAATATTAACTTCATTAACATTACTAAAGTTATATTTCCTTTAAACATCACTTAGTTTTACATAACTTAATTTCATATAGTTTCACTTCTTATATATATAAGTTTATTTCACAATTGTAAATCACTTTAATTATAATTCAATTCTTATAATTCTTTTACTTATACAATTATTCTCTTATTTAGATTATTCAAACAACCTAACAATCAACTTACATACAATTTAATAATTTTGAAAAATTATTTCTTTATATATAAAATATAATCAAGGCAAAATTATTTCATTTACCCAATTTAAAACAATACTGTGTCGAATTGTTCTATTCAAGTGTTTAGAAACCCCTTCGGCATAGTTTGACTGACCGTGCCGACGAAGGTCCATATGCCACTCAATAAACCAATCATCACAATATAAAACAATTTCATATTCACTAACAAATACGCTCTCTTAGCTATTATTACACTCAAACTCATTCTAGAGTACTGCTGACTCTATCTCTAATGAGTAATACCCAACAGAACCATGGTTGTCGCTTAACCATCAGCTCTGATACCAAATGTAACGACGCGGATTTTCGTTGCCGAAAAACCGAATAGTTATGGGGTTTTAAAAAGAAGAAAGAAAGAAAAGAAAAAGGTAGAAGAAAATAGAAAGAAAACAGAAAATAGAGAGAGAGGAAGATAGACGATTTTTAGAAAACAGAGAAAGAAAACAGAGAATTTGAAAAATACAAGATAGAAGAATTTTAAAAATAGAACGGACAGAAAGGAAACAACAGAACAACAACAGAATCTCACAATTCGCAGCGGAACAACATATAATAATAAATGAGTAATATTTAAACAAAGAACTATCAGTTATTACATTTTATACATTACATTATATCATATCATCAGAGTGTACAACATCATACATCAACAAACAGTGCAGCGGAAAAAGAAATACTATATAAACTAGTAATACGCCATGCCATCCAGCTTGCCTCCAGCAACTCCAGAATATCCAGAATATCCTGATAAACCTTAACTCTTGACTGCCCGTGTGGAAAAATTGGTGGGCACCCAGAGTTTAGGAAGGAAAACAATAAACTCCGAGTCAGTCATGTGACTGGTGTGAGAACTCAAAACAGTTTATTTATCTTTAAAATCAAAATAGAGGAATATTTTAAATCAATTCGCAATGCTTTTAAAAATGAGACTACCATAAGACCTCCTGCCACACACACAATGCAAACGCAGACTTGGAGAAGATTTCTCCTTATGATAGTCAAACATGCTTGATACGCATTTAAAAAGAGCATTTGATATTATTATTAGTGCATAGTGTAGGAAAAATTCATTTCGAAAGTAGAATATAAATCTTAGCCAGCATAGGTACCATTATATTATGCCTACTAATAGCTACCATATTAGATGGCAGGTTCTACAACTAAAACCGTACAAATTTCGTATTGGGAATTGGATTTCCAACGAATGATCAGGCCAAGGAACTTCCCATTGCCACATGAGAATGCCTCTGGATGGACATCCCCGAGAACCAAACCGGATCTCTACCAACACAAGGCCGGGTTACTCCTAACTGAGTAACAACTGACCGAATATGCCATCCCCCGGTCCTTTGGGACCTTTTCACCGAGCGCTCGTAATCAATTCACACAATCATAACAAAGTGTTTTCAACATGAGTAAGTATCTGGGCTCCATACCATGATACCACCCTTTTCCAGAAGGAAATGGACACATCCTAAAGGGTGCTACCCCTCATAACCTTGCTGCTTCTTTCCTGTTTTGACCATTCACGGGGTGTGAGGCTCGACGAAGTCACGTCCACAAAAACATACTTTATACAAAAGCCATGCTTTGGGTCAACAAATGATCAACACAATGATCACAAGGATAGACGATCAAATAAACGATCCTATCACAAATAATCAACACAATGATCATTTCAGCATCACTCAGCATGTCACATTACCAAATTGGGAATATATCGCTGACAACATTCAACTACATACCCTCTGAGCACGTACGTCTCAGAGAAGGGTGTTAAGCTAAAAGAATAAATTCTCCGCCACCAACAGAAATATATTTGAAAGAAATCGGCTTTATATCTCAACTTGTAATGTCAGACATACAATCCATACAAGTCTGTTCCGGGCTCGAATAGAACCGAAGGCACTTACAAAGAAGTCCTTGCAATCCGGATATTCACAATCCTGATCGGATTCACCATCACATATGGAGAACTCAATACCGGAGCAACTCGGTGCAGAGTCAATCGATAGTTCATCCTATCACTCTCGCAAATACCGGTCTTCAACACCGATCTTCAAATGCGATTCACAACGACGTATCACATATTCGGAGTGGGTTATACGACCCCATGGTCCTTTCCCGGTTAACCCGAATAGTGAGCGCTTATTCAAAAATAAGTGTGCATTCAAATTCAATCAATTCACATCAAATACCCATTCAAAGGGAAATACTGATAGTCGGCTATTGAACTATCACTGGATATGCACACATCACCAGATTCCAAATAATTTTCCAAATAATTTATTTTCCAAAATATCTTTACAAGATATATATAATTTCAACACTTCAAAAATAAATCAATATTTATTTTTAACAAGTTCCACTTTCACATATAAATTCCATAATGAATTTATATTTCAAAATATCATGCATATACAATTTCAACTATCCATTTCAATTTATCTTCAAAAGATAAATTCTAAATATTCACTTCATATTGGAAAACATTTCCATACTTATTAAAAATAAGTAATCGACAAATCTTTTTATTTCAACCTTTGAAAATATTCAATATACTTAAATCGAATTAAGTATATATTTCATTCTTTAAGGGAAATCATCCTCTTAAACATTTTTATTTGGGCCAAAACGAATGTTGCGTAAAACATCGTTACAACAACCCAAAATCACTAGTATAGGGATTCGAAATTAAAATAGATATATAAATCCCAATACTATACAAAATACTTCCTTTCGGAAATCATTTACTATAACAATAGTGTTATAGTCCACCATTCCCTCTTATTTCTCGAAAACGTCTATTTCAACAATAAATGTTGAAATCTATGGTTTCGAATCTCAACACATTTAAAACATCGTTAGATCGTTTTAATTCAATTTAAACATCTCATTCAAAACAATTTCTTTAACATATCATTCACTATTTAAAAACGTGAATATACTATGTTAACAAATTTCATCCTTTTATTCATTTTATTTCAAAGGATTATTCACAGTCTAAAAACGTGAATATAACTCCATTTATAAGTTATAACAATTAACTTATCAAAATAAGTCGTTTGCGAATTTATAAAACAACGTTTATAAATTCCTTTTCTATTTATTTATAAAAACTTCCTTTAATAAATTCCTTTATTAACCTATTCCAGTTTATAACTAAATTATAAACTAAACGTTCATATTATGAGTTAAATACTTATAAAACGATTATTTTACAAAATCGTTCATTTAACTTCCCAAATTACTAATCTTAACCTATAAGATTGTTTATTTACCCAAGATTTATTCTTTCGATAACTTTATAAATTTTATAAACCTACTGCTTATAAAATTTCATTTATAACTTCACAGTTTATAATTCTATAAATTTCATTCTTTAATGAAATTCATTTTCACTTAATTCAAACACTTATAAAACTCGTTTTAAAATGTCTATATTTCAATTTATAAATATCCATTTATAAATCTCTTAATATAAATCAGTTTATATTATTATTCTGAAACGTCTTTAATTTCCTTTATAATTTCACCATTTTGATTTATAAAATAATCAAATTTTATAAATCCTATATTTAAACTTTTAATAATAAATTCAAAAATCCAGTTTAAACTATTTTATAAAGTCATTAATTCATATTTCTCAAAAATCAGCTTTTAACCGTATTTCTCAAAAACTATAATTTTTTTATAACTTTAAAAATTATAACGTTCATTTATTTATAATGGATCACTTCCAAAAATATTTTATCTTTTCAAAAATCACTTTAAAAACATTTTAAAATACCAAAAATTTGGTCCAATGATGCTACACACCAAATAGTCAATCACGACTAACAACGATATCATATATCGATATGATAATCCATCAAATATCAAAATATCTGAAATCAAATAAAAACTGTTGAGGAATCCAGTTGGATCCCTCCAACCTGTTTTCCTGCATCCAAAAACATTAGCACAATACCAATTTCGCTCCAGTACGAAATTATCGCGGTACATGTTTTTATTAAATATTATCCGCTTAATAACGGCGTAATAGGGTCTCATCCGCTAAACAAAAAATGCGGGAAATCAACAACTGCAATATATACATATGCCAATATATATATATTGATATTATATATAATACCAATTTCACTGTTTATGAAATATTCGCGGTATATGTTTTTAATAAATAACATCCGCTTACTAACGGCGTATAATGTCTATTTTAACAATCAATAATTTACAGTCATCATTCAAACATGCATTCAAATATTTTAAATCTAACTATTTAAAATAAAATCGAAATCTATTCGATTGAGTGAGAAGTTCTCACCTTGGTTTTAATTTCCGTTTTAGCTTTTATTTCGAATAAAATTAAACGCGCGTTTAATTTTACCCGAAATTCTCACTAACTCCAAACGACTCCAAACCAACTCCATCGCGTAGTGCTCGTCCATACGATTCCAACGCAACTGAGTTTGCATTTTTTCGACCTCGTATGAAAAAGTTATGAATTTATGAAGTTCGTACACGATTTTATAACTAAATTTCAACAATAACTTTTATATTTTAAACCCAAACTCACACCAGCCCTTGGATCCAACTTGAGCAAATCTGGGCCGTGCTTTATCATCTTCCCAAATCACGTTTGCATCTCCAGGACACAAATCCAAGGCCGAACCCAAACATTAGAACTAGGGTTTGATTTTTCAACATCCATACACAACGAAACTCGATCACACAACCACCATCGCGAAGCTCTCGACGCGAGCTACTTCCACCTGCCACCATGGCCAACTCGGCCCCCCTATGACGCGCGCGTACGCACATGAACAGCCCACGAACGGCCCTACTTTGCTCCTCCATCGCGACGTCGTTTCAGATCATAGCCGTATAGAATCGTAGAGCTCTCCTCCCTCCTCCATCCTCTAGTTGAAACCTAAGGCTAAATCTTCACGGATTGAGAGTGATTAAGAGATGAAAGAGGAGAATTTCTGGCCCTTGAAAAAGAATGTGGCGGCTGGCATATAGAATTAGGGTTTGTATATTTTTTTTTTTTCCTTGAGTTATGGGGGTATTTATAAGGAACGAGCGACACTATTCATCCCGGAAATTCCGAACTCCGATTTAGGCGCCGTAACCAGCGTACCTAGGGTTTATCCCGCGTTCCGGACACAATGGAACAGGTTTCGGAAGCTAATTCGGAAGTATGTGCGAGTTATGGCTGAAAACGTTCAATTTAAATTAAACCGATTTAAATCGATTTCTAGGCGTTTTAATTTGTACCGGACAAACGGTAAATCCAATTGACACGAAATTTGAAACCTTACAATAATATCACATTACGGATCCGATGAAACTGGTTTCGTCGAAATCCGAGACTTTTTGAAAAATGGCTATTTTGACTCGCCAAATTTAAATTAAAAATAAATCGATGCGTTTCGAGCTGCCACGATCAAACGATAGCTCCGATTGACACGAAATTTGAAATCCGGTAATAACTAACTATTACGGATCCAATGAAACTGGTTTCGTTCAATTCTGAGACTGTTCAAAAATTGGCCATTTTACAGTCGATTATTAAATATTAAAATATTCAATTTTCACAAATTAACTTTTAATTTGATTTTAAAAGTTCTAAAATATTTCTATAACTCCAGTATGATTAAATAAAATTTTCCAAATTATTTACAATCATTTTTAACTCAATTTTCAATTATTTCCATAATTTAACATATTAAATTATCGATTAAATTATCCAATTAAATCTAATAAATCAAATAAAAATTTATTCGACTTATAAATTCAATTATTAATATTTAAAATAAATTAAATATTCAAATTTTAATTTCTAAAAATTCTGGGTCGTTACAGGTGCTGTTCTTGGCTACCAACGTTGTTGATGACGAAGACGAGCTGGAGGCTTTTGCATATTGTTTTCTTACTATATGTACTGGATGTTCCGCTGTTTGTTTTATACTCTGAGTGTTATGTAGTGAGGCTTGATGTATTGACTATTCAGATGATTGTATAAAACTATTATGAGTTTATATGATGAGACTTTTGTTCTATAAAGCTTCACTATATATATTTTCTATTGTATTTTATCCATGCGCTGTGAGTAATACGATAGAGTCTGCTGTTTTATCTTACCCTGACTATCGTCCATGGCTGCCTGGCACACCATTCAGCGCACCATTCTCTTGTTTTAGTGCGGGAGTCATGGGCGGTTGTCACGCTGCTTACTTAAAAATGTTAAATAAGGTACGTCTACGCAAATAAAATAGGAAATATGAACTGTTTTTGGTTTTTCCGACCGGGTGGGTCGATGTATATATATTTATATCTTTTGTCAAATTGCAAAAGCTCCTCCGTACAAAGGAGTCTCTGCCAATAAATGTCAAAAAATTTGGGAGTTAGAAATTTTTTAAAATTTGGGAAAATTTTGTTAACGACAAAACGATTCAAACTGGAAATTGAAATAGATTAGTAAATGGAACCAATTTAAAATAATGACATGAATTAATTATAAATGGAAAATAAAAATCAAATATTTAGAGTCGAAAATAAATTAAATTCATATGGAAATGAAAGAATCAATTTGAATAGGAATAGATATAAACTAAAGTGGTAAGGTGAAAATAAAATATAAGAAGCATATAGAATGCTTATGCTAAACTCAAGTAAGGAATGGTAAATTCTTAATTGGAAATTGAATACTGCGAAAATATTCTAAGTTGATATTTGAATGAATAAATATTGACACTTGGAAGGAAGTCAATAAAATGTTTTGATAATGTTGTGATTGGATATTATTGCTAAGTAAGATATGCAGGTATTATAAAGAGAAAAGAGAATTGATTTTAATTTCAGAAGATAAATTTATTTGCTTGACAAAAAGGTATGTATTTAAATTTCGGTGTGAAATTTAATTGGGTTTTTGATATAGCCACTTGGCCTTTTGTTTTCTTTTGGGATTTGGGAGCCCGTAGAGGCCTTTTGTAGTTGTACCGAGCTAGCCGCGCAAAGAAGACGCTAGCGAAATTTTTCGGAAACTTAGAGAGTTAGAAAATTTTTGAGAAATTTTGAAAATTTTAAACTTGGTTTTGAATTATAATTTGAATAGTTGAATAAGTAAAGTTGGTTGGGAACTAAGGAAAAGTTTGTGAAGTTAGTAAAAATAGCAATGAGTCTTCTATTAAAAGATAGTTGGTTGGATGTTAAATTGTCGGTTTTGGAAAAAAAGGTAAACGGGTATTGGACCATTCTTCCTAACTAGTAATTTCGGGGACGAAACTCTTTTAAGGGGGAAGGAATGTGACGACCTGAAATTTTTAAGCCTTTAAATCAGAATATTTAATTGATTTTAATATTTAAAAGTAAAATTTTAACTTGAATTCAAATATCCCTATTTATTTGATAATTAAATTATTGAATTAAATAATTTGAAGTTTGGTAAATTGTTGAATCTTCAGTTTGAAGCCTATTAAAAATAATTTGAAGGCTTGTAAAATTTATATTGATAGTGCTAAGGATAATAGAAGTTTTAAAATTGGATTTAACAGTGAATTGTTCAGTTTTGAAAATTTATCGTTTTAAATTGAATTTAAAAATAGCCTTCCGAGGGACAGTCTCGGAATTCGATGAAACTAGTTCCATTGGATCCGTAATATTGAATTATTACCGGATTTCAAATTTCGTATTGATCGGAGTTAGTGTGTGAGTGTACGACATATAAACGCGCTTAAATCTATATCGAAAATTCGGGTCGATTTATATTTAATTTTGAATCAAATTAATACATTGTTTAAACAGTCAAATCCTTTCACGTCAAAAAATTTCCCATTTCTTTTCAAGGCACTATAGTACGTTTATTCCAGCACACTTCCTTTGGCTTCCCAAACATGATTCTTCATCCTTCTTCTGGAAGCCAAAAATCGAGCCTTCTAAGTAAATTCGCGCACCCTTATTCTCACTAATTCGAACGCAAATAAAAAAAATGAATAATGGTCGAAGCCTTATTCTCCAAATCGAAAACCCTCAGCAAACATCAATATCTCCTAATCGAAATCACCGCGTGGGGGTGACTCGAGCTCGCTGTCACGAGGCGATAGGATGGGAATTCGCGAGCTCGAGGTTGTCCATGGTTTGGTTTGAAGTCTCAGGGGTTTTCGTTCTCGATTGCATCTCCAGTGAAGGCCGTGCTCGCGATTTTGGGTGCGAACATCAATCGGCAGTGAGCTCAAACTCATCGATTTTGGTGAAGGCGACGATCGAAGTAACTCGAGTCTGAGCATGAGATTTTTGTGCTGCGGCCTGAAGCTTCAACGTCGAGCAACGACATTTGACTTCCACTTGGAGGTGTCGAGTTGCGATGGAAATACGAAGTTGCGCTTGGATTTTCTGGTGACCGAGTTAGGGTTTCGACAGCGTGGGTTCGTGTGGAAGGGACGACATCGGGGTTTGCATGCGTGGGTAGCTAGGAGGGAGTAGAGGTTCGAGCAGTAAGGTATAATTTTTTTTTTCCATTTTAATTGAATTAAACTTATATATATGTGTGTATACCCAGTAAAGAGAAAATCATGTTTTGTCTATTTACAAAAGGATACAACACAATTCTATTTTTTTAAACACGGCAAGTAAACAGGAAAAAAAAATAATAATAAAAATACCTACTAGAACTCACTGTTTTATTTAAAATATATGAAGGAAGTAATTTGTTTAATTGAATAATCAATTATTTGAGTTATTGATAGAAGTTCATTATGGGAAATCAGTTTTAAACCAAATCAATTGTTAATCAAATTTTAAAATTGGAAGTTAATTGTTCGATTTATTTTGAATTTTGATAAACTGTATAAATTATTTATGCAAGGTCAAAAGTATGGAAACGAATCGAGATTGGGAAGAATTGCACACAATTAAATCAAAGGTGAGTTAATCTCACTCAGTTGAATTTAAATTTGAATTTAAGTGATTAAATTTAAATAATTGTTTGAATGGTTAAATTGATTGATGTGCTATAGTATGGAATATTTTGGAATTAGCATTTTATATTGTGCTAACGTCTGTGGATGCAGGGAAAACAGGTTGGAGGGATCCAACTGGATCCCTCAACATTTATTTAAATTATTTAATACCCTTTGTTGTGATTATTTGATATTCTATGGTGAACTATATTAGAATATCGAATGCTATGTTTTGATTGGATGTAATTGGTATAATGAATTACCAAAAATATATAAATTGGATTTTTGAAAGAAAATAAAAGAAGTGAATTTGTAAGTAAAATAATTTTAGAAATTTGAATAAATTTAAGAATGAATGGGAAAAAAATAAATTGCCTTTAAAATTCTAATAAATAAATCTTGAGTATAGAAAGGGAAATTTTGAATAAACAAAAGATTAATGAATCTTAAACTTCAGTATATTTATTTTAAAAGAACAAAATATTTATTAAAAATTTAAGATTTAAATTATTGAAGAGAATAATGAAGAAAATTGGAAAAATCTGAAATTTGTATATTTTAGTTAAAAGATTTAAAATCAAACAGAAAATAATAATAATAAGTCCATAACTAATGAATTTTGAAATAAATTGAGTAATTAAAGAAACTTATTTCAAATGGAATAAATTGGAAATCAATTTGGGAAATTGATTTAAGTGATTGAAATTGGAATTCTTCCTGAATAACCAAGTACATTTTCAATGTTAATTTTTAAATATAAGTTAAAAGTTTTAAGGTTGTTTTAAAAAGCAAGTTTTGTAAAATTTATTATTTCTAATATTTAAATTCTAAAGAAAGAATTTCCTTTTAATCTATTATGGTAGTAGTTATTTAAAAAGTGACTTAGTTTTTGTTTTTAAAAGTATAAATCTAGTTTTATATTTTATTAAGTAACCTTATTTTCAAATATTCATGTAGTAGGTATTTTTAACAAATTACTGAAGTAGTTTAAAATAAATGTTTTAAAGTATATTTCAAAGTAAAGTGTTTTGAATTATTTTCGGAAAATCTAGTTTTGTGCTTGGTAATTTCAGTGGAGATAGAAAATATCTGGGAAAGCTTATTCTAGAAATGAAAGTATGGTTTGAAACTGTTTTTCAAAGGATTGAAAATAGAAATATATCTTGTAAAGATATTTTGAGATAAATAAATAATTTGGGAAATTATTTATTGTTGGATGGTTGTTTGTGAATATTAATTGATAGTTAAATAACCGACTATCAATATTGGCCAACTGCGCTGATCGTTTCGAAGAGACAAGGATCGGGATTTATTTCTCGAAAACCACTTCGATGCGGTTTGTACGTTTCATGGAAAATGAGTTTGGATTCGAAGATGGAGTAGTGAAGTGCAAAGTCTAGTCGCTACTAATCCTGAGGATATTTCCAAAATGGATGTAGTAGGAATAGTGCCTTCGGTTCCGTTCGAACCCAAGACGGACTTGTATGGGTGAATGCTTTCGGAACATCGTCAAGTGGACGATAGGCATTCTAAGGGATATGTTCTAAAAAGTTAACACTTAGCCTCAAGACTCATCAAATGGGAATGACTGAAAATCAAGGATTATGCAGCAAGGCTAGGTGGGTAGCACCCAAGCAGGGTGAGGTCATCCCTGTGTAGATGTCCCTTTTATTTCGGCTTAGTTGGCGGTTGCTGATCCCAACCGTGGGGTGATCTCACTCGGGATTATCTAGTAAGAGGTAGTCCCGGTCTTGTGTTTTGTAGGGGAGCGAGCGTACTCCTCGGTACTGTGATCTAGGCCACGTACTGTGACAGGTGGTACCCCAGTGCCTAGTCATTAGTTGGAAATCCATTCTCCCTACGAGCCTTTTACGAGTTTTGTTTGTATTACCCACTCTGTGGCTAGTAGCTGGAATTTAATGAATGTAACAATTTCGGCTATTTTTTAAGTATTTGTATAAAGGCCCTATTATTATATCAGAGGATTTCTATAAAAAATTGTTTTAGCTATCGTAAGGTAAAATTCGACATGTTTATTTGTGGCGTGGTCTTACGAGATGCTTTTGTTTCCAAAGGATTTTTGAAACTTTAATAATCAATTGAGTGTGATTTTCTCACGCTGGTATTCCAGACTAACTCGGGTGTTATTTAACTATAATGCTCGGGTCAGACCGAGTATTATAGGATACAGGATATGATGTTGTGGAGCTCAGGAGACGAGCTGGATGACGATATGTACTATCGTACTTGTTTTATATATATTCCACTGTGTTGATTAGCTGTATATCCGGTTGTATGATATTGATATTGATGTTGAGCTGTGATTGTTGTACTATGATGATGTAATATATAAACAGATACATTTGATTTTTGAGTAAAGATCATTATTATCTATTATATTTTATTCCGCTGCGATGGTTTGATTCTGTTGTTGATTTCTATTTTCTTATTCTACCTCTTCTTCTTTAACCCAAATGGTTCGTATTTCTGTACAACTTGAGTTGATTTAGGTAAAATAGTGATGACTCAAGGGGTACGGATTTGCGGGTCGTTACAGTATGTATATGCTAGATTTATATAAATATTAGCCAGTCAGGTAGACTAATATGGTTGTTAGGAGTTGTTACAGATATTGCTATGTTTGGCATTTTATCCTTACTGAATTTAGAGGATGAAATTCTTTAAGGAGGGAGCCCGTAACACGCCTAATTTTTAAATAACATAATTCTAAGGGTTTAATTAGATAAATTAAATAGAATAATGCTGAGTGATAAGGAGACTAAGATAGGTGAATAAACTTATAAGTTGTGCTTAAGAAACTTTAATGGGCTTATAAATGGTTATAAATGATAATTATAGTAACATAGGGGCATTAGAGTAATTACTGCCCATAATTCCTAACCCTTATACTCTTATCCATACCATTTATATTCCTTTTATCACAAACAAAATAAACATAAGAAAGAAAAGTGGAGCCGGCCATTAAGGAGTAGGAAGAGAAGAGAAAATTCAAGATTAAAACTTAGGATTCAAGCTAGGGGGAATCAATCTCAAACAATCTGTAATTTCCTTATCCAAAATAAGCTGAATAATAATCTTAATCATATCTATTTTGTTTTCAAACATATGTTTTCGGATTTATGAATTCATCCATTTTATGATGATTAGAATGATGATATGCTTGGTTTTATAACATGTTTGGTTTAATATCAAACTGTTTAAATATGTATATGAATGATTTTAAGGAAAGCCTGATAAAAAATGATTTTAGAATGCCATGGAAAATTATATGCTATTAGAAACATGATTTTGGAGTTAGGTTTCAATTTTAATAATTTTCCAAGCTGTAGGGAATTTAATATGAATTTTCAAAGGAAAATATGTGTTATTTGGTTTATAAGTTTATTTTTGGTTATTATATGGTGAATGTGAGTCTAAAATTATGTTAGATAACATATTAAAAACAAATTTTGATGATTTTTGGAGTTTTTTACTAAGTGTAAATTACTTTAAAGAGAGGACCTAAATGATTTAGTTGTTGTTAAATGGGAAGGGCTTATTTGTTAAAAGTTAATCTTGTTTAAGATCTGAGTGAATGCGGTAATTATCTACTAAATAATTTGAAAAGTATAAAGCAAATAATCAAGAGTTTACACATAAGCAAGTTAGTTAAAAAGAAATCACTTTATTTAGTAAAAATAGCCTTTTACTCATTAAAGTGAGTTCCGCCTCCTTTAGAAGTAGCTTTCGGACTAGAGCTTCCACTTTCGACTAGGTTGAAACCACAGAAACCGAAACCAATACACATGGTGTCACTTAGTTGGTGCATAGTGGATTGGATAAAGGCGATAGGTAGGGTGTCAAAACGTGGCTTTCGATAGAGTCGGTACAATGTTTTATTTTCTAAAAGAAAAGCGCTTCTCTGCTTCTTTATATGATTTTGAAGGAGTCAAGACCTATACTTTCGAAGGAAATTTTTAACTAACTTTCGAAAAAGAGTTGCCGCCTTATTAATTAAAGAAGTAGCTTTCAAAGGAGCTACTTAGTTTTCCAAAATTAAAGTGTTCGAAAGAGGTTGTTTCGACCAAGCGAAACCCTTCTGCCGCATTGCTTTTCAAAGGCATTGAAGATATCGTTGCTTTCGAAAATTAACCCTTGTTTTCAAAATGCAAGCCACTTCCTATAGCGTTCCAAGGGATTAAGTATTCGAAGGCAATGGTCTCGAAAGGGGTTTCGAAGCCAACATTCAAGTATTTAATCCAAAAGACTTATGCTTTTGAAAGGATAGTGCCAGCGCCATCAAGTTTTCCCCAAATGCTTTTATAAGATATCGCAAGGTTTTGATAGTGGTGCTTTCGTGTTTGATCACTTTGACCCAAAAGATACTTTTAAATATAAACTAATTTTTTTCGAAAGGGGGACTTTCAATTGGTTTCGAAGCTATGCTTCTAAATGTTAAATGTTAATGCTTCGATACATTCGAAAGGTTTTAAAAGAAGGTTTTAAAATGTTCAAAAGACAGAGGCCTAATGTTTTGAAAATAGATTTGTATGTTTTTGAAGTAAGGTATCCAGTGAGGTTGAAAGCAATGTTTCGAAGGAGTCGAAAGGCTTTGTTGTTTCAAATTGAATAATTCTGACCCAATTTTTAAATGAAAAATCCATAGATAAATTAAAGGAGTTTTTCTAATGGTTTTATGAAAAGGCTTTCCTTGATAAATAATAGGTTAAATGGATTAACCATGTTTTAAATTAAACCCACAGGATTGGTATTGTTATGTTAAGTTGTTTGCTTCTTCAAATATAAATATATTCACATTATAATGGGAGCAAAGCTGCATTTTGGGGGATAAAGGGTAGAAGAACCAGCTAGTTAGACCCAATAGTGAATATAAAGTAATTAAACTCCTGGATTAGTAAAGTTGCATCCAAGTGATCAAGATGACCAGAATATAGGAAGCATAAAATATTGAAATTGTAAAGGAGACAGGTTCATAGTGCACCCATGAAAACTATGACTAGAAAGTTATTGGACTTATCAATAGGTTCATAGTGATCGCGTGAAAACTATTTTATAAAGAGTGGTTGGTAGGGGTCAATTGGTTTGTAGCGCACCCATGAAAATTATATTCAGATTAAGTTTTTTATAGTTGTCAATAGTTTCCTATTCAATCCATGAAAACATGGATAAGGAAGAAGTAATTGGGGTCACCAATAGGTTCAGCGGAACCCATGAATTAATTAAGTTACATAGCATGGATAAATAGGTTCATAATGCACCCATGAAAACTATGAAAAAGATAGGGAGTCCATACATTATATAAAGGTTATTAGCTGGCCCATGAAAACTAATAGGTTAATAGTGACCCTAGAAACTATAAGTATGACATGGAGTCAATTAAACAAGGGATGGGAAATCCAAAATGTTTTAAATTATATGCATATCACCATAATATTTTGAGATGACAATGTTTTTAACCATTGTGGATGAAGGAGCACAGTATATGGTTTTATAAAGGTTTTAAGATATCGGTGAGGGGAAAACCCGTTCCGCTAAGCGGCGTGGTCTCACTGGATATTTAAATGGTTTGAGATGTTAGATTATTATTCATACAAGGTTGTATGTCTGACTTGGAGTTGTCTGACTTGGAGTTTATGTTTTTGCCTTAAACTCTTTGGTACTCAATTGATTTTGAGTAGTTTGAGATTGGAGGTTTCTAAGTACCTCATTAGACAAATAAAGCTTCCAGAGACATGCAGGAAGCCTAACAGATATTTATAGTTCTCTTTTACTTGATTCCAATGTGTAGTTTGTAACGGCCTAGTTGTTGTATTGCCTGCATATACTCTGATCGTATAAAGGGGCATCTTCATATGTCGCACTTTGCATATGTTGTAATAAATATATTTACTTTGAACGTGGATTATGATTGTGGGATTATGTAATGAATTGGAAATGATTTGAAAAGGAATGTAACCTCGTTTGAAATTTTAATTTTTTTCCATATTCATTTGTTTATGTTTATCAATGAATATAACACCGCCATATTTAATCACCAAGGATTAATAACTATGGATGACTGCAGCATCCGTAGCCGTTAGTTTTAGGCCTCGAAGTAGGCAGATGTTACAAAAGATAAGGGTGTCGACAAGACTGTCCGCATCCAAGCTACCGAAAATTGACAGCTAGCATTTGAGCCTTGGCTCGGGAGTCACGGTCGATTTTACAGAGATATAGATCTTAGAGATGATAAAGAGAAGCCCAAAGGGACCAAGGCTGGGATGGCAAGCTGATAATTTATATTGCAGTTAGCCCTAACAACCCATCACGAGTCCTAAAAATTGGGTCACAGCTCTGCCCCCCGATGATGAAATAAATTGCAGGTTTTCTCCGAGTGAGTCTAGATATGTTTGCTTGGACTCATTCTGACATGTATGGAATCTCGCATACTATTTTGACCCATAGATTGAATATCGACCCGAAGCATGTCCCAACGAAGTAAAAAATATGTGGCGTGGATCCGAAGAGATCAACCGCTCTTAAAGAGGAGGTGGATAGACTAAAAGACAATTGGTTTATTGACGATGCCCTCTACCTTAAATGGATATATAATCCTGTACTTCTGAAGAAAGCAAATGGGAAATAGATATCATGCATTGATTATTCAAATTTGAATGCCCAAAAGACATTTCCCCTTTCTGAGGATCGACTAACTAGTGGATTCAACAACGGGATACAAATTGCTATCTTTCATGGATGTGTACTTGAAATACAACCAAATCCTAATGCATATTCCCAATCAGGAGAGTACTAGTTTCATTACCGATATTGGATTGTACTACTACGTACTAATTCCATTTTGATTAAAGAATGCAGGAGTGAATTATCAATGCTTAGTCAATAGGATGTTTTAAGATCAGATTGGAAAAATATTGGAATTGTATGTGGATGATAAGCTCATTAAGTCATGATGATCAAGCGACCACATTAGAGACTTAGTAGAAATGCTTGACATCCTCTGACATTACAAAATGAAAATTAATCCTATTATGTGTTCTTTTAGTGTTGCACCAAGGAAATCCTTGGGATATATTATTAACGCTCCTGGAATAGAAGTTAATCCTGAGAAGATTCGGGCTATCCATGATATCCAAGCGTCAAGGACTACTAAACAAGTGAAGAGTCTGAATGGGAAAGTTGCTGCCTTAAGTCAATTTATCTCCAGAGCTACCAAAAAATGCATTCCTTTCATTGATGTGATTAGTAAAGGGAAAATAAATTTCGAATGGATGCGAGATTGTAAAGACGCATTTCAAGCTTAGGTGAATCATTTGGAGAGACACTCCATCTTGTCAAAGCCGGTGGATCATGAGGATTTGTACATTTATTTAGCCATATCAGCGCACGATATAAGTGCTGCATTACTTCGCGAGGAGGATCGCACTCAAAGACTAGTGTATTACGTAAGAAAAAAATCAATAGGAGTTTAATGGAACTATTCGAAAATAAAAAAAACTAGCATACTGCTTGCTGATTGCATCGAAAGCTTCATCCATACTTTCAGGCACATCCGATCAATGTTTACACCGCCCAGCCATTATGACTGGTCCTACAACGATGTGAGATGTCGGAAGGTTACTCAAGTGGAATATCGAGCTCGGTCAATTCGATATTGCTTATCTCCTTCAAAGAGCTATCTAGGGACATGCATTGGCATATTTTACAACAGATTTTACTCCACAGGATGATCCTTCAGAAGGCAGCGAAATCCCTATCATAAGGTGGAAATTTATATTGATGGAGCATCGAAAGATCATTGTTTTGGAGCTGGAATGGTGTTTATAACTCCTGAAAATTGGTAAATCTGTTATGCATTAAAGCTTGATTTCCTAGCAACGAACAACGAAGCTGAGCGTGTAGCTTTGATTGCTGGGCGAAAACTCAGTAGAGAACTTGCAATAAAATCTCTTAAAATCTTCTCTGACTCATAGTTAGTAGTGTATCAAGTTACGGGCGATTATCAAGCTAAGGGACAACAGCTTGCCCCATACCTTACCAAAGTCCAGGAATTGTTGGCAGAATTTGAGTACTATGACATTTCACATATCCCGCGAGATCGAAACAGATAGGATGATTCGATGGCGAAGTTAGCCTGCACCGACGACATATAGTAGATGGGCTTGATGCTGATCGAAGTATAAAATGCCCCAAGCATAAACATGATATAAATCGACTGGATATTGGAAGTCGTGGGTGACTCTGATCAAAGACTATTTTCTAATTGGAGTCCTACCAGATAAAAGAAATCAAAAGTGACAAGTCCTTCATAAAGCTTCGCGGTATGTCATGCAGGAAGGAATTATTTACAAAAAAGGTTTCTCTGTTCCTCTACTCTGATGTGTCGCTCATGATGAGATAAAATGTGTCCTGAGAGTACTTCATGAAGGGGAATGTGGCAATCACACTGGGGGGAAAACTTTGGCAAAGAAAACACTCCATTATAGGTAGTATTGGCCAATTGTCAATCGAAATGCCGCTGTCTATGTAAAACGATGTGATAAGTGCCATATATTTGCAAAAGTTCCAAGAGCTCTGCCAATAGAAATCACGCAAACGGTCAGGCTAAGGCCATTTGCTATGTGGGGTATAGCTATTATCAGCTCCTTACCGACCTCTAATTGTGGCACAAAGTATGCTATCGTTGCATTTGATTGCTTCACCAAATGGGCCGAAGCAGAACATTTAGCCACGAACAAAACCAAGAAAGTAATCAACTTTATTGTCCAAAATATCATACGCCGCGGTCTTCCACAATTCATCGTAACAGATAATAGGACTAAATTCGAAAGTGTTGAGTTCAAAGACTTTTGTTGGAGATATCATATTGAAAAGGGATTTGCAATGGTCGCTTACCCTCAAACAAATGGATAGGTTGAAGTTATAAACAAAATCATAAAGTCCATTCTAAAGAATGGAGAAGACTACGATCCCACATAGCAAACAATTCTAAAGTCGTTATTACTGTTAAGCTTGAAGTTCCTTCTCATCAAATGACTTAGTACGATCCTAAAACGAAAAAATCACCTCTTGGAATCTCTTGACTTTATAGATGAAAAGCGTGAGGAAGCCGATTTGCGGGTAGCCGCGCATCAGAGTGCCGGTATTACAACATTAAAGTCCAACCAAGAACCCTTGAAATCAGCAAGCTTGTCCTAAAACGGGTTTTTCTTATCCCATCGTACATGAATACAATCTAGGATGGAACCTAAGTCGTTCATAAAAGGGTTAGAGAGGGAACTTTCAAGCTTGCGACTGTCGATGGAATCACACTTCCAAGGGCATGGAATAGTAAGTATTTACGACTCTATTTCACTTAGCTTAATTCTTTTTCATTTCAGTTGTTTTTCCTTTTAGAATTTGCTTTAGCATTTGATATTCCAAATATGTAATAAGATAGTTTATGCTATTCCTTTCCATTTATTGAATAAACTTTCAGATTTCCTTTATGCTTATGCTTATCATTATGTATTAGTCATATGAAAAAACTAATTAATGTTCGATATATGCGAACATGCAGCTAGAGTTTGAAATTAATCGGTTACGCTAGTTCCTAATGGGACTAAACTAGATGAGCTTGGTCCATTGTTCATTTGATAACCCCCATTTGTAATCTAATGGATAGGATACGCAACGAGGAATGAATGTAACAGACCATCTAATAATCAAATAAATCCTGCAAAACTGTGAGACTGAGATAAAATGAAAGCTACTATGGCATGACCGATCACTCGCTAGATCAGACCTAGACCCCGGGAGGTAAATCAATTTGTTAAGGGCAGTGTGACCCAACTGCTCTCCCAATTAACTCTAAGTCGCCAGAGTGTGGACTGGAGCATAAACGTAATTGAGTGTGAATCGACCACTCTTGAAATAACTCTATGTCGGCAGAGCGTGGACTGGAGTATAAACAAAAATCAGGTGTGAAAAACCACCTACGAAATAATTCTAAGTCCCAAGATTGCGGACTAGAGTATAAACATAGATTGGGTGTGATTCGACCACCTATCAACTAAATCATATCCGAAAGTGTGGATATGAGCATAAATGAATAGGTGAGTGGAGTTCGACCATTCAATATTCCATGAACTCCGGCCTGAAACCCACGAAAGGAGTATAAACTCGCTAAGGGTGGAGTTCGACCACTCGACATCTAATCTCGCTAACCTGGGACCAAGGTTTTAAATATCGAATTTCGGTCACGTTTCCTCTCGGAATTTTTACACAAGTAATCTCGTATCGGAAGAGATCTCGGACGAGATGAGTATGTATCGGGTGTACGTCTCGGATTGACATCTCGGGTCTTATAATGCATCTCGGGAATATCTCGAATGTACTTATGTGTTTAAAATTGATGTGTCAAAAATTTATTTAACGATTATAACTTTCTTAATAAAAATAAAAATGGTAACATACTTGATTCACATGGAAAAAGAAATATTTTTAGAAGAGTAGTAGCTTGATTAGCTTAATTGATTTGGTAATTATTGAATAATATCCTTTTATTTGAACGTAATAAAGAAGTGAAACCTTTCGCTATGACTCATTAAGACAAAAAGTAAAGAATATGTTCAAGAAGTTGGTAAATTATAATTGGATTGAGTATATGAAAATAAAAATTATTATGGAAAATAAGAAAAATGTATAACTTCGAGTAAGATCTCGGATTGAGATTTTGATCCATATATCGGGTGAAATTTGAATATCTCGGATGAGATGAGTGTCGAGGGAGATATGGAGGAGATTTGATGTCTCGTCTCGTTTAAGTGTGAAAATGAGATCTCGGGCGAGATCTCGGGCGAGATATAGGAGATTTAAAACCATGCCTAGGACTAGGGTCAGAAGTATAGTTGCTCAAAAACCACTGAATTCAATGGTGTAACACTAAGGCATGAGCCTAGTGTATGATACGATTCAAGGCCACGACGACATAGAGGCCTTGGGATAGAGATGGTGGATTGTTACCAGAATTAATGAACGACTACTTATAAGTACATTAGATGGAAAGTAATAGTCCAACAATTTAAATAGCAATTCACATGAAAGCTTAATTAAAAACTAAAACTTTTATTCACATGACAAGTTTTAAAACTGTAACACATGTTATTTCGCAAAGCTGGGATTCATACCTTACAACCATGGCTAATAAAAGAAACAATGAACAAAAGATTATGCTAACCATATACACACTGAGCGAAGTGACGACTATTTATTTGACCCCTCTCTTTTTTGGATTTTTCATAACTGGTGCCACATGAGCCCTCAATGCTTCTCTTCCTGAAACCTTTGCCACGTTTTGCAGGAGAGCATATAGATGTAGGAGGGAGTTCATGGGGAATTGACCGCCAAGTAGAATAACTTGTAGTTTCAAAAGGTTTAGATTGTCGATGTCCATCTCGAAAGGCTCAACTTTAGCCTTTTTCTTCAGAAACTCCTCTTTTTCAATCCGCTCTTTCAAGCTAATATCATCGATTCATTCGGAGGCACCAGTAATCACAACATTGCCAAATTCAGCCGTTGGGAGCGAATCTTCGATGTTATCATCGTCAAGAGCTTCGAAGACTTGAGCATCTGGCCCCCGTAAATCAGCAGCTGTCGGAATCTCTACTGGTAGTGCTCCACAGCAGCATCGCTTTTAGGAGTTTGACTGGGACCCGAAAGACCTGCAAAATTTGTTAAAACAAGGAGATAAGCTTAAAACCATTGGATATGAAGAACAACACCTTTCATAAATTGGAAAGAAAAGTGCAATATCCATATCCAGTTGGCTCTTGGTGGTTGTCGGGGTACCTTCTTCCAAAATAGGGGACAACACTTTGGATTGGTAGCTGGGTTTAGCTGGATCATGGCCATAGTCCTACTCGATGATGAAGGAGATCGATGCTTCAGCTGCTTAGGAAGAAGAGGGACCCTTAGGATCAGCCTTTAAGGATTCGGCAATATGTTCCCCTTTCTTAGTAGGCAAAAAAGCGTTAAAGTATCGTGGTCTCACGGCAGCTAGATCTAGGGGTTCATTTCAATAGAGGGTCTCTCGCGCTAATTTTTCTTCATCAAATTATGTTTCACTCAACTCCCTCTTTTTCATCTCAACGATGTGCTTCCAAGCTTCAACAAGTGATTCAAGATAACCTTTGCCAAGAAAGGTAAAGTTGCAGTGGATAAGGACTTCGGCGTTGTATTCAATGACTAATGGATCAATTAAGTCCTTGATTTCATTCTGCTCCGACTTCTTAGCATCCTCTATTTGGATTTCAATTTGTTCCATCATCTCTTCACGGCCTTCCTCTTGAGCCTCCTCTTTAACAGCATCAATTTTAGTTAATAGCTCATCAAGCTTAATTTTCAGGTTCTTGGCTTCGACAACCTCTCATGGTACTTTTGCGATTCTTCCTATGCTTCAATATTCTTCTACTTTTTCTTTTTTTGAGAAGCTCTTCAAGCTCCGCGATGCGACAGCCAAAACATCTTTTTCCTTCTGTAAGGAATCTTTTTCCAAAGTAAGTGTCGCACTATGATTGAGGGCGACATTGAATTCTTTTTTATGAGAAGCTTCTAAACGGTTCACCGCCTTTGCCATTTTCTTGGCGCCTTTCTCCGCTTCGACAAGTTTTGTTGCCATTTCTGATAGTATGACATCTTGGTGTTTGACTATGTCTTTATCATGTTTTGCCTCTAGCTTGAGATGATCTATTTCATATTTTCATTCAATTGACATTTCATATTTTTTTGGCCAAGTGTTGATACGATTCATGTTGCACGAACATGTCATTAACACACGCAAGAGAACTTGCCTTGGCATGCCCTGGAATCATATGTACTGTAGAAAGGAATTTAAGTCCATCGAAGTAGATTTCAGGAAAGTAGCCTTAAGCTTGGCCAATTTCTCCACTATAGGAATGTGAGAAACAGTAGCTAGTAGGGGTGGACCAGAAGCAACAATTTGGTGTTTGGTTTATCTACGTTCATGAGACCGCTTAGAGATCGAAGAGCCAGAGTGTTGCTCATGTGATGTGGTGATTTAGGGGTCACGGTAGGGAGGCTGGCCTCCGTTATGAGCAAGAAAATTAGGCTGATCGCCCTGGCGAGTATGTCCGTTATGAGTGTGAAGAGGAGGATCCCTTGAGTGATATCTTTCTTCCGTCCATCGTCTTTCTCCTTGCGCCGACCAAACACCAAGTCGTGGCTAGATCGATGATATGTTAAAGAACCTCTTAAGCAATCGAAGGCCCGGGACCGAGTCATTGCACCTGCAAAGACCAAAGAAGACAGTAACTATTGTGTAAACGATTAACGAAGAGCGTGTAGTGATGTGCGCATGGTTGTGAATGTCCTAGTGTTCCCCTCTGATAGATCGGAGGTTGTAGCCTTGCTCACGGGCGTTCTCTCCCCTTATGGGTAGGAAGAATGCCTTCGACACTCCTAGTAGGAGAATTAAGCCCTTCGATATTGATATTTGGAAAGTTGTAGGTCATGATATCATTGAGAATTTGAAGATTTGAAAATCACATCAGTGAACTTTCCAAGTGTTGAGAAGATGATTCCTCTTCAATGGGAGTAATGATGAATTCTGGATCTATGTCAGTTTTTCTTCTACGAAGTTTTATGCCAGATTTTCTATTCTCTTAGTGGGTGTTTGAGACTATGAGCCTTGTGATGGTTCGACCACAGGTGCCTTCCTTGGGCCTGCGTCAACATCTCTAGATTTATTAGCCTGGGAATCCCTAATCTCATCTTCTTTAATACCATCTCGAGTCCTCTCAGCTTGGGGGACGACACGATTGATGGCAATCCCTTCTTACTCTAGGATATTTTTCGGCAATGTTGTACTTTTGTGGAGCCTGATGCTACGACCCCCTCTAGTAGCTCGAATAAAGATATTAACTCATTAGTTACAAGGAGTTTGATGTCCCTATCTTCAATAGGGGTAGCGCGATTGGCGGCAACTGAAAAATTAATGCCTTCAGGATAAGGACATACACCTGAAAGAATCCCTGATGTTAGTAGATTAAAAATATGACTTGAATTAATGAACTTTAGAATGAAATGAAAGTAACACTTACATCCTTCCAACCATCGCCTCACGAAGCCAGGTTGACATCGAGCATAGAACCACTCATGCTTAAATAGAGAGAGTTTGTTCCAAGTGCTTGTCAAGACTTAGCACTTTGGCGAAGGTTCAAGAAAAATATAGGAAGGAATTCCTAACCATTGCTTGAAGTTGTAAATGAATCTTTTATCTTCAGGAGTTAGTGAGCCAAATAGGACGCTCATGAATAGTAGGAAGGTTCCATGCAGGAAGGCGTAACTATTTGGATGGAGTTGAGTGGGAGCGATTTTGAGATATCTCAGCATCTCTTGAATAAATGAATTAAAAGGCAGTATGCATCCGGCCCAGCACATTAATTTCTTACACGTCGCGTACCCCTCCAGGGGCAAGTGAGGCCTATTGTTTATTAAATGAACCAAGATGTCTACAAATGGAATTTCATGTATAGATCACAGCCGGTGAAGGATAATCTTACCAATTCGGGAGGCTTGAGAATCTGTTGGTTTATACAGAAGAATGGCACCCTCTATTACATCGGAAGTAGGGCCTATATCCTCCATCGGTAGGATTGGGACATATGGGAAAAGGTCTAGCTTCTGGAATGCTTCCTCACACTTATCGGTCTAAGTGAACTTCATATCCTTTTGCGTTAGGTTGGTCATCGGTGTCGCTATCCGTGAAAAATCCTTAAGGAATCTCCGATAATACCCAACTAGTCCATGAAAACTCTTCATCTCAATCACTGTCTCGAGTCTCTTCTAATTATATGCTACCTCGATCTTAGTTGAATCTACAGGCGATCCTTTCTCTAAGACTACATGACCAGGAAACTTCACTTCTTTCTTCCAGAAATAACACTTCAAAAATTTTGATTTTAGTTGATGATGCATCAATGTCTTAAACCCCACTTAAGATGAACTTCGTGCTCTCTTTCATGTTTAGAGTATATCCAAATATCATGTATGAAAAATAAAACCTATCTAAGTGTTCTCGAAAAATTTGGTTCATCAATTCTACAAAGAATGTCGGCGCGTTAGTTAGTCCGAACGGCATTAATAACCATTTGTTGATCAATATCTGGCTCTAAACACCGTAGAAGAAATATTATCCTTGGCCACTCTATGCTGATGGAACTCTATAGCTAAATCCAACTGGGAAAATACTTTGGCTCCCTCAACTGGTCAAACAAATTGTCAATTCTAGGTAACGGATATCAATTCTTTATCGCCTTATCATTCAAATTATGTTAATTGATACATAAGCTTAACGATCTGTCCAACTTCTTGGCAAACACTACGGCTTCTCTTCAAGGCGAACTGCACCTTTAGCTCCCCCATCTTAGTAGGTATCATTCTGCTTGGTGGTCTGCTCATCGATACTGCTCCTGGTACAAAATCTATCTGAATCCCATTGGCTCGTTTCGATGGGAATCACACTACTGGTTCAAAGACATTTACGATTTCTCTAACAACGAAAAATCTATTCAACTCATCTCCTACCTCCACAACACCCAACAAAACATTAACCTCAAAAGTAAGGTTTTCGATGGAGTATACTATACGATCACTATAGTTAAGGTGTCTAAGCGATATTTTCCTATCATGGAAAAATATCCTAGCATCATATTTACTTAACAAATCCATATCCAAAATAATTCCTAACCCTACAAAATAAACACATATAAACTGCAAAAAAAGGTATGACCGAACAGTCAACTCTGATTGGACACATTTCATCTCAAGTGTCGCATACTCTCCTATCAGATTTGCAACCCTTAAGGAAGTATCTAGGTATTAGAGTTCTAGGTTAAGCTTATCTACCAAACAACGAGCTAAAAAGAGTGTGATGCACCAGTATCAAATAGAACTCTAACTGACATACAATGAATCAAAAGTGTACCTCCCAAAATAGCTTTTCCCTTTTCTCTCCTGTTGGTTTTAAGGTAGCTGGTTTTGGTCTTAAGGTAGCTGGTTCCAATGCAAATTTCTTTTCTTTTCAATCCATAGCTAGCTCCTTGCACTAGTTCTTATAGTGTCCAATCTGATCATAGCCGCAACACCTTACTCCTTTCTTCTAAGTAGCTTTCTTTCCTTTTCTTATCCGGCATTCATGAGCATAATGTCCTTTCTTACCACACTTATAGTAGACATCCTTTGCGTTCTCTTTCTTAGTAGCTCCACCCTTCTGAGCTCCTTTCTTTTGGAAAAACTTCCACTTCTAACTTTACCCTTCTTGAGTTTCCTTGGCCTTATTTCCTTCAAGAAAAGCAAGAATCTCTTCCTGCCACAAAGCCAGCTCAACAACACCGTCTCACGGATCTCTAATATGCGATAACATGGCCTAGCTCAAGCTTCAATCCGCGAATGAACTTCTCATTCCTTTTGATGACCATATCAACCGTAGTGCATCCATATCTCGTTTGCTCCTCTAACCTAGTTGCATACTCAAGAACTGTCATATCTCCCTGCTCTAATTCAGCAAACTTCCTGAGCAAAGTAGACTTAGCAATCTCTAACATAAATCATTCTTCAAACCTCCTCGTGAACTCAGTCCATGTCATGGTCTCCTAATTGACTCCGATAGTAACACTTTTACACCAATAGAGTGCTTCTCCTTGTAGCTGTCTAGAACCGATCCTCCTTTTCTGCTCATCCTTAAGTTCTAAATCAACAAAAATCCTCTTCCAATGAAGTAGCAAAATCACCATTTCGATTGCAACTTCAGTAACAATAAATGCCTTCCTCCTAGCCGAGCATAATCTCTACGCAAAACAACATAGTAATTGACCACTAGAGCTCCTTGACTTCCTCCTTCAGCATTTCCTCCAAATAACCCTGTAGCAAATCCTGCTTGCATCATGTTAACGAAAACTGATACATTGCCCCTGTATCAACTTGCATGATTCCAGCACCCACATTCGCAGCTTGCTCCTGACCTTGATTCCTCCTAGTATTTAGTCTGGCATCTCCATTAGTTATGTTGCTTCCCACACCAATGTTAAATCTTCCAATTATGGCTTCCCTATCATACATTGGTAATATCTGCATTCGAATCTTTGTAAGATATAGAAGAATTGTCTAAGAGAGATGGGAGAATAGAGATAAAGCATATGATTATATATAGCCGGTACAATTAAGTTACTATAGCGTTATCCCATACCCCAATCTTTTCTCTAATTCCTTAGGATTATTTTTGAAAAAAAAAATAAGTTCAAATTTCTTTAAATTTTTCATAAACCTATGCTTTGATACCATGTTGTAGCATCCCCTATCTTGAGGACCGTATCTAAGTGCTACAGATGTTGCAGTCATCCATAGTATTAACTTTCGGTGACAAAATTCGGTAATGTAAATGGTATCTATAATATCCGAAGCATTTGAATATGAAATAAAATCAGCACAGATTAAAACAACTTTTCTGATTACCTTTCAAATCAATATTTCACATTCGATTACATAATCACATAATCGATTACCAAGTTTTGATCAAATATAATTATTACAAATTACGCTAAGAGCGACATATGAAGATGCCTCCTTGGACGATCAGAATACTCAATAGATATAGTAGTCTGAATATATCATAGAGGAAATAAAAAATAACAACTCCTAAATATCTAACTTTGCCATCTACACATCTTTGGTAGCTTTATTTGTCCACCTACTAAATATGTAAAACTCTGACTCTCAATCAACACAAATTAGTTTCGAGCACCCAAGATTTTAAGGGGAACAACATAAACTTCGAGTCTGACATAAATCCTGTTGGGAATAATATTATTACCTCTCGGTTTATTGAAATTAAGTGAGATCACGCCACTTAGTGGACGGGTTTCCCTTCATTAATATCCCTTTAAAACTTATCTTTTACAAATCAAAATCCTGCAATCAAACTGATTAAAACAATAATAGCAATATCATATATGCTCATAAATTAGGCAATAAATGGACTATATTTCCAAACAATATAGTTTTGTTTGGCTAAATACTAACCATTGGCTTACTTGGACCTACCAAACAAAATAAATAATCTAACATCTTTTAGACACACTTCTGGATGTTCAATCTTAACTTACTTCTTGCAGGGTCACCTGATCCTAATGGTTTTGTGGCCTCACCAATAATTTATCCTCCTTCTCTGTATAACATCATTTAAGTCTTACCTATGACTAAGCCCTACACAATGAAATTTTAGACTAAATTAGCTACGGGCTATAGCTAATGTATAGAGCGCGACCCTATCCTAGTCCCATCTATTATTCAAATATCCGAGTAATTTACTTAGGGTTAACTACCCATCAAATTTTCCATAAAAACGTCTTTAAAATTGATAAAACCCATTAAATCATATTTAAACAAGGATAACATACTATTTTCTTTACTCAAATCTCTTTGCCATGATATATGCTTTATCCAAAACATTGTTGATGAAAACCTTCGAAACCACTGTTTCAAATCTTTAAACAATCTCTTTCGAAACTACTGAAAGTACCCCTTTCGAAACAAGTTAACTACTTTACTTTGTGACAGTAGGCCAATAAGCCAAGACATACCTTTCGAAACCATTTACAAAACACCTTTCGAAAACATTGAAAGTGCTCTTTCAAAAGCATCATAAAACCTTAGACATCCTCCTTTCAAAACACTTCTATTTGCCTTTTGAAAACATTGGAAACCCCCCATTCAAACACTAAAGGTAAACCTTTTGAAAACATAGGTGAACTCCCTTTCAAAACCTTCATTAGAGACCTTTCGAAAGTGTTAAAGTCCTGTACTTAAAAAAACCTTTTGAAAGCATTGGGTTAAAGTAAAAATGTGGGGAACATAGTTTTGAAACATTCAAAACTATTCTTTTCAAAACATTTGGGTTTAGCTTTAAAAATATTAAAAAGGTCTTAAAAGGTCTTAAAAGGACTGGGACGAAAGCAACTCTTTCGAAAGCATTTTTTTCCTAAATAAAAGAAGTCGCCTGGTATCAAAACTAACCCCTTCAAAAGCATTGGAGAAGCGACCTCAAGGTTTAAAGCAAAAGAACCTTTTCGAACACATTGCTTCGAAAGGTAGAATGTGGCAGCAAGGGTTTCCACCCCTTCAAAATGTTTCTTTTTAAAACAAAGGCGGCAACCTATTTCGAAAAATCTTTTCTTTAAAACAATTAACCAAGTCAAAAGTCATCTCATTCGAAAGCCTCATTTACAACCAAAATAGTTCTAAGTTTTCAGAAGCTACTTCAACCCTTTCGAAAGCCCTGTTTCGATTCCATACATTTTGCCCAACTCCAATCCACTATGTACCAAAGCTGATACCATGTGTATTGATTTCGACTTAGATGGAGGTGGCAGTATGAGGTCGAAAGGTGCTGCTATAAGTGGAAAAGCTGATAAACCATATAAGACTGATTTTTAACTTTATAAAGTAATTTCTTTCTTACTCACAAGTTAATAAGGAATCTCCATCACTTACTATGTTACTAGGAATTCCATGTAGTCTAAATATATTCTTTATAAACAACTTAGCTAAAAAAGGTGCCGTCCTGGTTGACTTAACTCGAATCAATTGGGCACTCTTGGTCAACATGTCCACTGTAACCCATATGCTTTAATTTCCTCTATTTGACCATAGCAACCGGTCTATGAAATCCAATGAGACGGAATCCCGTTTCCATACTAGAACATCTAAAGGTTAAAGTAACCCACTTGTCTTCTAATGTTTGGCTTTTACCTGTTGGCAGTTCAAACACTGTTTCACCCACAAGCCTACATCTCTCTTCATAACTTCCCAGAAGAAAAAAAATTCATATCCTGATACATCTTAATTCCACCCGGATGAATAATGAACTTCGAACGATGGTATTCTTCAAGAACTTCCTTCCTAATGTTTCCCACATTCGGAACACACAGTCTTCCTTTCTTTCTTAACCATTCATTATCATCAAGACTGAAATCTTCAAATTATCACTCTCTATTCCATCCCTTAACCTTCTGATCCATTCAACTACTAATGGATCCTCCTTCTGCTTAAAACAATCTTTTTTATCATTACCGATCGAACTTCTAAACATGACAACATTGTAGTTTCCTTACAAGATCTAACTTAAGATCTCCACTATATCCTACATGTAGTCAGTGCTTATAAATCTTTTCACTGAGTATCATCACTACCACTACATTCTGATGATTTCTGCTAAGTGCATTTGCAACCTTGTTGCCCTTTCCTGGTGTGTACTCAATATCAAAGTCATAGGCGGCTAAAAACTCTAGCTTATGATTCATATACAACTTAAATCTTTCTCCCAACTTGTAATGTATCCACACCTTCAATGCAAAAATTACTACAACTAATTCCAAATCATGAGTCTTATATCTAACCTCATGCGGTCTGAGTTGTCGAGAAGCATAGGTAATCAATTTAGCTCATCGCATTAACATAGCTCCTAATTCTCTCCCAAGTATCCATGTACACTACTAATTTCGTCCTTTCTGGAAACTAACACAGGTGCATTTTTCGATAAGTATTTCAGCTTCTGGAATGCTTCCTCACACTTATTGGTCCAAACGAACTTCATATCCTTTCACGTTAGCTAGGTCATCTGTGTCGCTATCCACGATAAATCTTTAACGAATCTCCGATAATATCCAGCTAGCCCAAGAAAACTCTTTATCTCAGTCATCGGCTCGGGTCTCTTCCAATCATTTACTACCTTGATCTTAGTCAAATCTACAGACAACCCTTTCTTTCAGTCTACATGACCACGAAACTTCAGTTCTTTTTTCCAGAAATGACAAATCGAAAATTTTGCTTTTAGTTGATACTGCCTTAATGTCTTTAGCACCATTCTAAGATGAACTTCATGCTATCTTTCATCTTTAGAGTATATGAAAATATCATCTATAAAAACTAATACAAACCTATCAAAGTGTTCTTAGAAAATTCAGTTCATCAAATCTACAAAGAATGCCAACGCATTAGTTAGTCTGAACGACATTACTACGACCCATATCTGGCTGTAAACGTAGTCAAAGGAATACTATGCTCGGCCACTCTAAGCTGATGGAACCTGTTGCTAAATCTAACTGGGAAAATACTTTGGCTCCACTCAACCGGTCGAACAAATCGTCAATTCTAGGCAACATATATCGATTCATTATCATCTTCTCATTCAACATACAATAATCGACATATAACCTTAATGATCGGTCCGACTTCTTGCCAAACACTATGATTGCTCCCCAAGGCGAATTGCTTGGTCTGGTAAAATTCTTACCTTCCATATCCACAAACTATAGCTTTAGCTCCCTCATCTCGGTAGGTTTCATTCTGATTGGCAGTCTGATCACCAGTTCTGTTCCTGGTACTAGGTCTATCTAATACTCAATGGCTCATTTCAGAGGATATCCTACTATAGGTTCAAAGACATCTGTGAATTCTCTAACAATGAAAACTCGAGTCAACTCATCTCCTTCCTCTACAACACCCAACAAAGCATTCACCTCACAACTAGGGTTTTCTACGGTATATACATCTAATCACTAGGGTGTCTAAGTGATATTTTCCTATCATGGCAAAATATCCACTCACCATACTTAACCAATCCATACCCAAAATAATTCTGAATCCTATGAAATCAAACTCACACAAACTGCAAACAAAGTTATGACCTAAAAATTCAAACTCTGACTGGTCACATTTCATCCCAAGTATGGCATACCCTCTATTGGATTTGCAACCATTAAGGAAGTAACTAGGTATGAGGGTTCTTGGTTAAGCTTATATACCAAACAACGAGATATAAAAGAATGTGATACACCAGTATCATATAGTACTCTAACTGACATACCAAGAATCTAAAGCGTACCTCCCAACATATCTTTTCCTTTCTCCTCTACTACTGGTCTTGAGGTAGCTGGTTCCAATGCAAACAACTTGCCTTTTCCATCCTCGGTTGGCTCCTTGCACTGGTTCTTATAGTGTCCAATCTGATCATCGTTGAAATACCCTACTTTTTATTGTAGCTTTCTTTCCTTTGCCAGTCCGACATTCATGAGCATAGCATCCTTTCTTATCACACTTACAACAAACAACCTCTACCTTCCCTTTCTTAACAGCTCCACCCTTTTGAGCTCCTTTCTTATGGAAAAACTTCCTCTTCTGACTCTGCACTCCTTGAGTTTCCTTGGCCTTATTTCCTTTAAGAAAAGCAAGCACCTCTTCTAGCCTTAAAGCCATCTCAACAAAAACATCACACGGAACTCTAATATGTGATAATGTGGCCTTAAACAACATTGGCTTCAACTCGTGAATGAACTTCTTGTTCCTTTTGATGATAGTATCAACCATAGCGTATCCATATCGCTAGCTCCTCAAACCTGGCAGCATGCTCAAGCACTGTCATATCTCCCTGCTCCAACTCAATAAACATCCTAAGCGGAGTAGACATAGCAACCTCTGACATAAATCTTTCTTCAAACCTCCTCTTGAACTCGGCCCATGTCACAGTGTCCTCATTGACTCCAACAGTAACGTGATCCCCCCAATACAGTGGTGCTCCTTGTACCTGTGTAGAAGCGATACTTCTTTTCTGCTCATCATTGACTCCCAAATCATCAAAAGTCCTCTCATAATGAAGTAAGCAATTCTCGATATTCACTGCGTCTTCAGTACCAATAACGGTTTTCCTCCGAGCCGAGCATAATCTCTACTCAAAATAGCATAATTATCGACCATTGGAGCTCCTTGATTTCTTCCTTTAGAATTTCCTCCAACTAACCTCGCAATAACTCCTGCTTGCATCATGTTAACAAAAATTGATACATTGCTCCTATATCAACTTGCAAGACTCCAGCACCGACATTGGCAGCTTGCACCTGACCTTGATTCCTCCTAGTATTTAGTCTGGCATTTCCATTAGTTATGTTGTTTCCCCTACCAATGTTAGCTCTTCCACTTATGGCTTCCATAACTTACGTTCGTAATATCTACATTCGAGTCTTCGTAGGATATAGAAGAATAGTCTAAGAAAGATGGGAGAATAGAGTTAAAGCGTATGCTTATATATAGCTGATACAAGTACGTTACTATAGTGTTATCCCATATCCTAATATTTTCTCTAATTCCTTAGGATTATGTTTTGAAAAACATTTTAAGTTCAAAATTTCTTTAAATTTTTTCATAAACCTATGCTTTGATACCAAGTTGTAACTTCCCCTATCTTCAGGTCCGAAGCTAAACGCTGCAGATGCTGCAATCATCTATATTTTAACTTCCAACGAAAAAATACAGTATTGTTAATGGTATCCATAATATCAGAATCACTTGAATATGAAGTAAAATCAACGTAGACTAGTAAACTTTTCTGATTAAATTTTAAATCAATATTTCACATTCAATTACATAATCCATAATCGATTCGAAGGTTTTGATCAAATATAATTATTATAAATTACGCCAATAGCGACATATGCAGCTGCCCCTTTGGATGATTAGAGTACTCAATAGACTATAATAGTCTTAATACATCACAGTGGAAATAAAAATAATAACTCCTTAATAGATAACTTTGCTTCCTAGCATCTGTAGAAACTTTTTTCATCCACCTACCAAACTTGTAAAACCCTAACTCTCAATCTACTCAAATTAGTTTTGAGCACCTGAGAGTTTAAGGGAAAAACATAAACTTCGACTGAAAATAAAGCCTTGTGTGAATAACATTATTACATCTAGGCTTACTGATATTAAGAGAGACCATGCCACTTAGTGGAATGGGTTTCCCCTCGCTAATATCTCTTTAAAACATATCTTTTTGCAAATCAAAATCCTATAATCAAACTGATTAAAACAATAATAGCAATACCATATATGCTCAAAAATCAGATAATAAATGGACTATCTGTCTGAACAATATTTTTTTGCTTACTACTAACCATTGGCTGAGTCGATCTTACCACACAAAATAAGTAATCAAACATCTGTTAGACACACTTCTAGATGGTCTATCCTTAACTTACTTCTCCTAGGTTCATCTAACCCTAATGGTTTTATGGGCTCACCAATAACCTATCCTCCTTATCTGTATATTCCTTTCTGTGTGTAACAGGTCTTACCTGCGACTAAGCCCTACACACTGGAATTTTAGGCTAAATTAGTTAGAGGCTATAACTACCCTATACTAGTCCCACTTAGTATCAAACTCATTTACTTAGGGTTAACTACCCACTAATTTTTCTTTGACACGCTTTCAAATTGATTTAACCCTTTTAATCATACTCAAACAAGGAAAACATAATATTTTCTTTACTCAACTCACTTTGCTATGACATATGTTTTACTCAAAACATTATTGATGAAAACCTTTGAAACCTATGTTTATAACCTTTAAACAATCTCTTTTAAAACTATTGAAAGTACCTCTTTCAAAATAAATTAACTACTTTACTTTGTAACATTAGGCCGATATTCCAAGACATACCTTTCGATACCATTTACAAAAGACCTTTTGAAATCATTGAAAGTGTTCCTTTCAAAAGCTTCGTCAAACCTCAGGCATCCTCCTTTCAAAAAACTTATATTTGCCTTTCGAAAACATTGAAGACCCTCCATTCAAACACTAAAGCAACCCTTTTGAAAAATATTTGGAACCTCCCCTTCGAAACCTTTATTAGATACCTTTCGAAAGTATTAAAGTACTTTACTTAAAACAAACCTTTCAAAAGCATAGGTTCAAGTAAAAATGTGCGGAATATAGTTTCAAAACCTTTAAAACTATTCTTTTCAAAACCTTTGGGTTTAGCTTTCAAAATAGTAAAAGGGTCTTCAAAGAATAAGGACAAAACTAACTCTTTCAAAATAATTTTCCTAAATAAAAGAAGTGGATGGTGTCAAAACCAACCCCTTCGAAAGCATTGGAAAGGCGGCTTTAAAGTTTAAAACAAAAGAACCCTTTCGAACACATCGCTTTGAAAGGTAGAATGCGTCAGTAGGGGTTTCGACCACTTCGAAAGCTTCTTTTTAA
Source organism: Allium cepa (assembly GCA_030765085.1). Classification (NCBI taxonomy): domain Eukaryota; kingdom Viridiplantae; phylum Streptophyta; class Magnoliopsida; order Asparagales; family Amaryllidaceae; genus Allium; species Allium cepa. The sequence continues at coordinate 177,199,808 of CM060932.1, forward strand.
AATAAAGGTGGCAACCTATTTTTAAAACTCTTTTCTTTAAAATAATTGACCAAGTCAAAAGCGATCTCATCTGAAAGCCACATTTACAACCAAAATAATTCTAAGTTTTCAGAAGCTACTTCATCCCTTTCGTAAGCCCTGCTTTGACTCCACACCTTTCCTCGATTCTAATCCACTACGTACCAAAGCTGATACAATGTTTATTGGTTTCGATATAGATGGAGGTAGCAGTATGAGATCGAATGGTGATGCTATAAGTGGCGAAGCGGATAAACCTAATAAAACCGATTTTTCACTTTATAAAGTAATTTCTTTCTAACTAATTTGCTCTGTTTGTTAGCATATTATTAGTTGCTGATACTTTCCAAAATGTTTTCTAAAAATGCCGCCTAATTTCAAAGATTAACAATTTAAAACATTTACAAATTGCCCATTCTCCTTTTATAAACATATAAACATTTAAGTCCCATACCTCAAATAATTAAACACTTAGGAAAATTCTCTATAAATTACCGTAAATCACTTTTAATATATTTCTAACATATACAAATTTCTGACCTAAAGCTAACATATAATAGCCGTAATTAATTTCAGACCTAATTTAACCATTTTCTTTACTAGAAAATTCATAATAAATTTGCATTAATTCAAAAAATTATGAAACTCGAAGCCCATCTTTAAAATATTAATTTTGACCATGTACCAAAATTCCAAGGAATTTGGATTTCATTTGATAGGTTTTTCAAATCACAACTTATCTTAAAAATCTATATGAACAAAAAAAATTCGAATCTAATCTAGAATCGAAAATAAGAAAATGGAGATGTAACCTATTATCCATCTTAACTTGTTGTTAAGGAGTTGAGATTTGCTCTTGAATTAAATTGATTAAGCTTCTTTCTCTTAGTTTTAGCTTATCTTCCTCTCGCTTTGTCTTAATAGTGGCCGGCCTCTCTTGAATTTAGTTTTTTCAAGGAAATGAAAGTGACATGAGGGTTTAGGTTATAAGAATATAACCTATTCCTATTTTTCCATTATCTATTGCCTTTACTTATTTGATTTTAATTCTTTTTTGTTCATTTGTTTATTAGACACGGCTACCTTCTAATATTCAAATCTCAATTTGCTTAACCAATTACATTATTTTATTTTGTTTATCTAATTAAATGTCCTAAATAATGTTAATCAAAATTAGAGTCGTTACACGATCCATTTTGCAGTGAGAATTAGAAAGGAGGGATCAGTATAGTGCATGCCGATCCCTGCAAATGTTCTTACAAAAGGAAAAAAAATGAAATGAATGGATTAAAAAATGGATACAAGGGCTCGACTATGAACATGAACATACAAAATACTATGAAAATTGCCAACGATAGTAAATGTTCGAACACATCCGGGGGCCAACAATGAAAACTTGTATATGATTGTGCACGTGAATGACCTAAAAGTTCAATTTTTGAAATCGATGGAAATTAAAGTCAAACCTAAAATCTTAAAGCTCGAGGCTGAACTAGATAACAAAATCTTGTTAGTTTCATAAAATCTGATTTATATATATATATATATATATATATATATATATATATATATCAATTGACAAGATATGGAACTAGAGTTATATTATTGGAAATTGACCAAGTGTTAGGACAATCAATGAGGAATTCTACGCCTTGGAAAAACGATTCGATAAAAGAATAACAGCTGTTCATGCAACATCCCATATTTTTAGTAATATTATTTAATATATTTAATTAGCTAAATAAAATAAAATAATGTAAGATGATTAATAGATTGAGATTTGATTTAACCAAGGGCAGCCGAGCCTATATATGTAATGAACAAAGAAAATAACACAAATAAAAGTGTTAGGGAATAAGGGAGGGAAAATGGAAAATATGAGGTACTTATACCCTAAACCCTAAGGAAATCAAACACACTTTCATTTCATTCTCAAGTATAATATTTTAAGGACGTCCACCATTTTCAATCTCAAGAGAAGATAAAAGTAGGATTTTCAAGAGGAAGAAGTAAATCAACTTGTTCAACATCAAATCTCACATCTTTAATCACAAAGCTAAGGTGAACGATATCTATATCCCAGTTTTCTTGTAGTTTTCGATTTTAAAGTTGGTCCGACATGATTTTGCATGATAATGCCATGTTTTGGATGATTAAATGTTTATATATACTTGTTAGTGATTTATGCATATTCCTATTTATTTTCATGATATATTTTGATGTGTAAAACCCTATTTAATGACATCCAAATGCCTTGATATTTTAGATATAGATCAAAAATGTTATTTTAGAGATGGGTTTCAATTTTCGTAATTTTCTAGATTAATGTGTATTTTATATTAATTTTCTAGTGAGGAAAATGATTTATTGGGTTATAAATTATTTACAGCAAAATAAATAATTATTTGGGTCTAAAATTTATATATGTTATAAACCATATCGAAATGGATTTTTGGAATTTTTGTAGAACTTTCCAAAGTGTTTTGATGAACATATTAATTATTTAAGGTATCAGACTTATGTTTTATATATTTAATTAAGGAGAAGGGGTATTTTGCAAGTGATTTAAATTAATTAATTCTGAAAATTATGGAAGTACTTTTAGAATAGTAAATTAGCACCAATTAGAGTTTGACAAACAGGTTAAGTAAGTTAAAAGTTTTACTTAAAAGGGTTTAAATCAGAAATTCATGCTAAAAGCATGTTTCTCCTCTTTTGGTTTTGCTTGGTTGCTTTCGACTAGGATTCTCCGCCTCCTTCCTTAAACCAATGCACATATTATCAATTTCGGTGCACAGTGAATTGGATAAGAGTGGGAGGTAAGAGTCGAAACCAAGGGGTTCCGAAAGGGTGGAAGTGCCCTTCTGTTTTAAAAGAGAAAAGTGACAGCTTGCTTTCGATCAAGTAGCTTTCAACTTAGTTTCCTTCCGACAAGGTCAATTGATTTAAGAAAGGTTTTAAGGTTGCGACTTTGTTCTAAGAAATAGCTTTTGACTATGTTTTCTTTCGTCTAAGTCAATTGTTTAAAAATGTTGGTTTCGAAAGATTTACAAAATTTTGTTTTTAAATAATAGCTTTCGACTATGTCGAAGCCTTTACTGCCACTTTCTACCTTTAGAAAAAGAGCTTTCAAAAGGGGTGCTTTCTTTTATGGAAACCCTGCCACTTCTCTAATACTTTTGGAAGGGGTGTTTCGACACCATTACTTCCTAACTTAGTAATAGCTTATGAAAGGGTAAGCTTTCGACCCTGTTGTTTGCGACCCTTAGCGATTTTCTATAAAAGAATAAACCAATAGTTTTGAAAGAGAATGGATTCGACTTAAATGGTTTCGAAAGGTGTTTTTCCACAAGCATTAATTTGAATCCCAAATTCTTTCGAAGGGTTTGAAGTTTTAACACATATAAAAGGTTTTAAAGAAGGTTTCGAAGGGGAGGTTCCCCAATAGAATCTAAAGATCTAAAGGAAAGGTTTTCCATTGGTTTGAATGGTTTAAAGGAAAGGTTTTTCCTATGCTTTCGAAATGCAATGTTTATTGGTTTTAAAGAGGGATGTCCAAGGCTTTAGCTTTCGAAGAAAAAAGAATTTCAATGCCTACGAAAGTTTTACATGAATGGTTTCGAAAGGGGTACTTTCAATAAGATCGAAAGGGTACCTTCAAATGTTTAAAGGTTTTCATCAATAAAGATTTGAGTAAAGTATGTATGTGTGTGTCTATAATTTGACAATGTTATTTTGAGTAAAGCATAGAGTATAAATGTTTTCCTTGTTTAAGTTTGGTTTAAAAGGTTTTAAATCAATTTCAAGTGAAAAGGTTTTCAAAGAAAATTATGGGAAGGTATCCCTAAGTGAAAATGACACAGATATTAGAATACCAGATGGGACTGGTATAGGATCACGCCCTATACATTAGCTATTGGCCCCAGCTAATTTATTCAAAAATTCCAGTGTATAGGGCTTTGTCATATTTAATACTAAAATTTATGATTACACGAAGAAAGGAATATATGTTTGTATACAGATAGGTTATTGGTGAGCCTACAAAACCATTAGGATCGGGTGACTTTGGGAGATGTTAAGTTAGGGATTGACCGTTCAAAAAAGAAGTATTTAATAAATAGTTAAGGACAAACCATCAAAAAGAGGTGTATCTAATAGATGTTAGATAAATTTTGTTACTTTGTCTGGTAGGCTCGAGTCAGCCAAAGGTTAATAGTAAGCTAAACAAAACTATAATGTTCAGACAGATAGTCCATTTGTTACCTGATATGCATGTTTACAGAATAATGCTTTACTGTTTTAACCAGTTTTGGTTGCAGGATAAAGGTTTGCAAAAGATATGTTTTAAAGAATGTTAGTGAGGGGAAACTCGTTTTGCTAAGCTGTGTGGTCTCACTTAACATTAATAACCAGGATGTATAATATTATTCACACCAGGCTTTATGTTTGGATCAAAGTTTATGTTTTCCCTTTAAACTCTTGGGTGCTCAAAATTGATTTGAGTAGGATGTGGGTTGAGGTTCTTTCAAGTTTTAGTAGGATGATGAATAAAGCTACTGGAGGAGAGTAGGAGGCTAATGGATAGCTATATAGGAGTTGTAGTACTTTGTTTTGTGTTTATTTCGGCTATGTATGTATTAAGTCAATTATGACTATATGACTCTAATCATCCAAGGAGGCATCTTAATATGTCACTCTTGGCGTACTTTGTAATAAGTATATTTTATTGTTGCCTAGGAAACGTTTTGGGAGTATGTAATTTGAATATGGAACATCTATTTTGAAATGTAATGGAAATAAATGTTGTTTTGAAATTTGTCTTTTGTTTCATATTCAAGTGCCTCTAGTATTATAGATACAATTAACATGGCTATATTAAGTCACCGAAAGTTAATATTATGGATGACTGCAGCATCTATAGTGCTTAATTTTGAGCCTCTAGATAGGGGATATTACATTTCAGAAATGGATCTCATTCTCAACGATTCAAAGCAGTACATGTTAATCACAAGACGTACTTTGTGGGGCAAGTGTTAACCGGCATTCTAGCTTTCCTATATTGAACTAGATACATGCGCTAGATCCGATTACCATGAAGGCTGATGATTCCAAAATGCTAATTATGGGGCCCAAAAGTCAAGTACAAATGGTTATATAAAGTCATCATCCAATGGATTTTATGGATGCACAATTTAGGATGCTCGAAGCATGGAATATGGCTCAACGAAGGAATGGTTTAGCATAGCATATTGGAAGGGATCGACATATTCAATGAGAAGGAGTCAGCATACTGCGTTGAAGAGGAATCGGTGCATATCCAAACTCAAGTGCATTCATACATTTAACAATTAATATCTTGAGATCTATAGGTCTAAAGCATGTTAAATTTGAAGAGCAAGGCATATGGACCTTAGGGGGTCTACCCTAGGGATCACATAATAATAGTGTAAAATAAGATGGATTGGCAAGTATCCGTTGGAAGGGATCGACAAAGAGTAGTGTGCAAGCTATATTAAACCAAAGATCAAGCAATATCTCGAGTTCCAGTGGATAAAATGGCATGAAAATTGGAGTATAAACATATTTTAACATGAAGAAGCCACTATAGGGATCGCTCCCTAAAAATCGACCAATGAAGGCATCAGTGTCGATCCCTTCTCATTGGGAATTAGGCTTAACGATCCCTCTAGTGGGCCTATGTGGATTAAAAGGTCCATCGGTCGAAGCTTCAAAGGGATTTTTCGTCTTCACCTATAAATACTGGCCTAATGGGTCATTCTAAGGATTTTTGTGCAGCTTGTTACTCTAGAATCTATTGTAATCAAGTGTTCTCTTTTTTCTATTGTAGTAATTTCATTTATAAGTAATTAATAAAGATAATCTTTTAATTAGACGTAGGCATACTACACCGAACCATTATATATCTCTGTGTTTCTGATTACTGGTTTCCATTTGTTACTAGACTAATCTTTCCTTCAGTTTAATTTTATTTTCCTTACTTACTTCTCTAAATAAATCTGTTCTTAGGTATTTGTGACCAATTTAGTTGCAAACAAGAACATATGTCCATATGTAAATCTTTACACCCTGGTGGTGGGATGGTCTACTATAAACAACTTGACCCTTTAAAGTTATCGAGCTCTAGTTTAGAGAGACCGGGATCGGATATTCATCTGAAAACCACTTTGAACTAATGTAAACGTTCGACTTGAAAATAGTAAAGGTAAGGTCTAAGATGAAGGCTATTAAATGCCTTTCGATCCATTCATCTCTTGAATGACTTGTATGGATGAGTGCTGACATTTGTATCAACATATGGAATGCACTGTTAGCATTCCAAGTGATAATGCTATAATAAAGGTAAACATAGCCTCAGGCCTCATCAACTGGGAATGGCTAAAATATGGGAAATGCGGCAAGACTAAGTGGGTCGATCACATTAGAGTAAGGTTATCCCTATCTAGAGCCCCTGCTATCAATTCATGTATGCTTTGGTACAAGTGTTGATCCCAATTAAGGGGTGATCTTATTCGGTACTCTCCACCAAGGAGTTGGCCGGTCTTATAATGGTAGAGGATCCAGGCAAGGCCTTCGGTGTTATTTTATCTAGAGATGCACCGTGACGGGGGTACCCCAGTAGCCCAGTCATTGTATGGAATCCATTATCTAATAAGTGTCATACGGATTTAGTTGCAGCCAAATATGTTAAAATGTGAGATGCAAGCATTTCAACTATGTTCTAATTTACTCGAATACACTAGACATTATCATAATATCACTTGATTCCTTATAAAGAGTTTTGGTTATCGTAAGGTAAAAACCCATCCTGTTCTTGTGCGGCGTGATCTTACTAGATATCTTTGATTTTCAAAATATTTTATAAATGTAAGAATTAAGTTGTTTGAATTTACTCACACGAGACCCATGTCTGACTTGGAGTTTTATTTTCATTTTCTAAAACCCTTGGGTACTCAAATTTGTATAAATGGCAAAGTGATCCAGGTTTTTTATGGAAACATTTTGCAAGGAGCTAGAGCTGGTGGATTCACCAATAGCTAATTATTATCTTATTCCGCTATGTTTGTATATGATCTACGTATTTGGTGATGGATATAGTTATAATTGTCTAGTTGAATTTGTAATGAAATGACACTGATGTATTATTAATATGGAAATGGCTATGTAAGGTCTTATGTTGTCTATTATGGATATCTTCTACCCTTAATGGCTCGAATTTCGGTGCAAGAAAGGCAGTCGTTACAAATCTCATTTCAGATGAAATGAAATTCAACGTATGTGCTTACTCTTAAGTACATATCCTTATACAAAGATATAAATGAAATTCACTAATTGTAAATCATGCTTTGTCCAATAGAGTCTGATTACTCCCTATAAATACATTATTATGTAACATAGGGAGGTGTGACTTTAAGAGTGATTCTTATATATTTTTAGGTACTCTTGGAACTCTTATCCAAGATAATCACCAATTAAGTAATATTGAATTGTTTTAATCGTCTTGCAAGCTATGATTCTATGCTTCCATTTTATATTCCATGAACATATCATTGATATCTAGCTTGCATGTCAAATATACATGTTTATATCTAAGAAAATTCATTGGTAGATATAACGAAGTAAGTGGGTTTCCTACGATATCATTAGGCCTTGGACTACATAAACCTATATGTATCAATCCTAAGAGTTCATTAACACTTTTGTCAAGATCACTGAATGACTGTTTGCCCTTAATCCATTGAGATACAATTCATAAGTGCCATATAGCTCAAACCTTATGATTAAAGGATTTTTTCCTAAAGATATGGCTTAGTCTATGTTTCCCAAAAATAGTTGTGAAATATTTTAAATCTTTTGTATTTTCTATTGCTAACTCACTACTATTTTTTGGAATACCAATATCATCATCATTTTACCAAAAAAGGTTTATTTTGTATCAAATATTCATAATATTCATATAGAAACAGAGTTGCAATTATTTTCAATCAAAATTGAAAAGTTATTATTTCAAAAATAATATTTGGTATATGTGAAAGTTAATTTTTAAAACATGGTGCGTCCATTAGCAACTATCATATGAATGTTCTCAATATTTCCATTGTCACAATAATAATATTTGAAATACGAACTATAAGTTATTTATTTCTTCTACCTTAACTAATTTATAGTCAAGAGTTCCAGATCAAATGTCTCAAATTCAAGAAATAGAGCTTATAAAGAATAATTTTCTAAAAGAATATTGCATTTGGAATAGAATCATATTTTTTATTCCTTATTCAGCCTCTACAAATGTTTTATACAATTTTATTTCATATCTTTAGGAAACAAAGGTCACATTCACTCTCTTCTCTCTCTCCCTCTCTCTCTCTTCATCCCAATTGTGCAAATTTTACTTCCACCTTAAAATTTTGCTTTCTCTTTTAAACAATTGAACCATTCAGAAGAGGAACCCTCTGTTATAAGACTATACTAGATTTTTTACAAAAACGCATTCAACCATCCTTGATATTTTAAGGAGATCGAATAAGTCACGCTTAAGTAAACAGATCAAAATTGACATTTCAATGATCGAATTCTTAGGTCTGTCTGTAGTCCTTGGTCTAGCGTTGATTTCTAACATAACTGGGCACCCGTTATATTCAATTATGCTAAACACATAATATCGCACTATGTTTACTTGCTCATTATGATTGAAATAATTTTATCAAAATTCTGTATATAATGAAACATGACTGTTGACCATACAATATTTGTGTGTGATTGAATATCAAGCGAATATCTATACTCTTATATTATTTTGGAGTTAAAAACTCAAAGAAGAAAAAACATAGTCCTACTTCACATTGAAGTGATCAAGGCATGATTCTTTAGGGGTTGTATCATTTGGCTCTTGCATGGGTATTGACATGAAAACATACCAAAAGATTAATTTATTGGTAAAATTATTACATTTCATTGTCGACTTTCAGTTTGTTTTTAATATATTTTAATCGATAAACAGTTTTATCAATTATATTACCTATGTAAATTTAATATAATAGATTATTATCAAACATTATTGTAGACATATAGTACATTATTTATTATATAAATGAATAAGTGTAACAATATTGTAGCTTCGTAATTTGGAAATAATAATGAGTATCATCGTCTATAAGGAATAATGAGAATTCACAACATGCAATAGCATTATTGGACATTATATATATTAACCCGCCTTTTGGCAAGGCCGTAGACATGCGAATTTAACTAAAATCGACTACTCATTTTTCGAGAGTGGAATACGATGGGTTTGAGCCAGCTGGATGGATAGACGATCAGTCTTGGATGATTCGATATGGGTCACTCGATCAAGGTGGCTTGATCGTGCATGGCTTGGTCAAGGAGAGGAAATCATGCATGGTTTGGTCATGGTGCATAAGCCAAGTTGGCCCGTTACGACTAGCTCGATGAGTATGGCTCGGCAAGCATGGCTCGATACGGGTGGGTTAGTGTGGTGAAAGTTTTGGATCAGTAGGAAGCTGGGTCTGTTATGTTGGAGTGGATCGGTAAGAAACTGGGCCAGTCATGTTGGAGTGGATCGGCAGAAGGTGGGTCAGCTTCGAGGAGTGCTTTAGGTCGACACGCTAGTAGCTCCAGGTTAGCACTCCATTTTACTCGAGTTGGCATTTGGAAATTGGGTCGACTTTCTATTGTATCGGCATCTTTGATTTTCTTCTGGTTGGTATTCGCATCTCCCTGGGTCTGCGTGTATTGTTTGGTCGTGGTAGAAAAGTTAAGGTGGGTTGGGAAAATATGGTTGGGCATTGGTGGTTTGGCACATGTTATTCGGCCTTAATAGGTCAGCAACAAAATTGTGGATTGACATGTTTAAGGATAGGATGGGCTTCATTTCGCTTCAAGTTCTAGCCTAGTTTACTCCAAGTCTTGGATACGCTGGCATTGAGGGGATATCGGGTCGGTATATTATACACTCGAGGTTGGTTATGGTGTTTGGGGTTTGGATCGTCTATGGTCTTGGTGGGCCTAGACCACTTAGGAAGCCCAATAACTCAGATTTTGCCTATAAATACAGCATGTGGGGCTTCTGAAAAGGGGATCTAGATTATGTTCCCCTTCCTCTTCTCTACTAAGGCTACTCTGCCATTTTTGTTTTAGAAACTCTAGATTGTAACTGTACTGGATTTTTATATCAACAAAAAGGAAATTTATAGAGTGGACAAGGCCGTAGTTAGCCGAACCAATATAAACCCTGTGTCATTACTGCTTTCTTTTTAATTTTCACTGTTCTTCACATCCATACTCTCTACATGCATTCTATCTATGATCTATGACTTTTATTTGGTGCTTTCATCTGTACTTAGGTCTTAGTGACCAATTTTGGCGCTAACATTTTTAGTGCTTTCACTGAGAAAATTAGCACTCAGGGATTCAGAAGCTTGGATTTTGGATTTAAAGGCCTAGGAACTTGGATTCTAGAGACCGTGGTAAGGCAATCAACTAGGAGACAAAGGACGGAAAGGAGTCAACAAGAGGAAATTCAGGAGGCTTCTTATGGAGCTAATCAAGTCTCGATCTATATCATTAGGGATGAGATGTAGGTCATGACTAATTTTATGCAGGAGCAGCTGATGAAAAGGCAAGAGGAAATGATGTCGACCCTTCTTAGGCAATTTGGACATACAGGAATAGCATGAGCTGTAGGAGCTTGGATCCATGGAGTTGGATCAGTAGGACTCAACATGCAAGCAAATGGACTTGTACTTCACTTGTACTTGAATGCCGTAGATTCAACCATTGAAATATGACTCGTGCCGGAGCTTATAACACATTAAGTATAACAACACAGTGGAAGAAAAAGAAATAAATATCATATACAACTCCAATGAATACATTATCCAATGATATACAACAATGATATCAATATGATACAAGAATATCAAAGATAATAAACAACAGCAGAAAACAAGTAGCAAAAGAGATAACTCCAATATCAAACTGCAACTCCAATCCAATGCTCTAAACCCAAAACTCTAAACCACTAGCGAGAACACCCATTAAGTTGGACCAAGCTAAGCAAGGTCAGTCATCCTAACCAAAGACTTCAATATCCAAAGTCTCCAAATAATTCCAGAGAGAAAGATGAAAGCTACTGAATCGATATCTACTATCTGAAAAACCCAACTCTTGACTGCCCATGTGGAAAATTGTGGGACCCAGAGTTTAGGAAGGGAAAAATAAACTCCAGGTCAGTCATAGGACATGTATGAGCAAACAAAAACAGTTTTATCTTTAAAACCAAACAAAAGAATTTAAATTTGAAATCCGCAATGCTTTTTGGAAAATGACACTACCATAAGGCCTCCTGCCACACACACCATGCAAACGCAGAATTGGAGGAGATTTCTCCTTATGATAGTCAAAAATGCTTGATACGCGAAAACTATTTTGATATTATTATTAGTGCATAGTGAAAAAAACCTTTTGAAAGTATAATATTAATCTTAGCCAGCATACAACATTTCGTCGTATGCCTACTATAGCTACCATGTTCAGTAGCAGGTTACCGCCACATTCCATGCAAGGTTATACAACCGTACAGGGAGCGTATTGTTTCTTTGGAGTTTTCCAACTAATGGTCAGGCCAAGGAACTTCCCATTACCACATAGGTACGCCTCTGGAGGGATGCCCTGAGAACCTACCCGGCTCTCTGCCAACACAAGGCCGGTGCACTCCCTTCCCGGGAGTAACACCTAAGATATGCCACCCCCGGTCGTTTGCGACCTTTATCCGAGGATCCTCTACACCAACAACATCACACATTAATAAATATACAGTGTCCACATGAGTAAGTATCTGGGCTCCATACCATAATACCACCCTTTTCCAGAAGGAATGGGCATACCCTAGGGGCGCTACCCCTGAAACCTTGCCGCATCTTTCCTGGTTCGACCATTTCTGGGTTGTGAGGCTCGATGAGGTCTCGTCCACAAAGCTACATTTTTTCACAAAGTCATGCTTTATTCAACAAATGAACAGTAGCACTTCGTATGCCACATTACCAAATTGGGAATGTGTCAGTAGTTACCATCAACTACATAACCTCTGAGCTCGTACGTCTCAGAGAAGGGTGTTAAGCTAAGAGAATAAATCTCCGCAACCAAACAGAAATGTATTTGATAGAAACCGGTTTTACATCTCAAAGTGTAATGTCAGACACATATCCATACAAGTCTGTTCTGGGTTCGAACAGAACCGAAGGCACTTCCGAAGAAGCCCTTGTAATCCGGGTATTCACAATCCCGATCGGACTTCCCATCACTTAGGGAATCTCTATACCAACGCGACTCAGTGCAGAGACAATCGACGGGTTATCCTTTCGTTCTCGAAAATACCCGGTCTTCACCACCGGTCTTCACCACCGGTCTTCAAATTCTATCCATAATGACGTATCATTATTCGGAATGGGTTATATGAGACAAGGTCCTCTCCCGGCTAAACCGAATAATGAGCGCAATATTTGAAAACATATGGATATAGGATTTCAGTTAAGTCACAACTTATTATCCAAAACCTTCCTTTAAATGGTTTAAAACAAATTACCATTTCAAATCTTTTTAAATAAAAAGATCCATTTCACAAAGTTCACCCACCTTTCACAAAGATGCAATTATAGCTTTCAAAACAATTTTAAATTGGATTAACTCATCAACTCATTTAAATAAAAGACTCAATTCATATTTCCCAAAACCATTTCCAAAAATTTGTAGCTTTTCATGAAAAAATTTCATTTCAAATCTTTTATTAAAAAGATAAACCTTTTAAATCTTCTTCAATTTCAAAACAAGATTCAATTATCTTTCACAAAGATTAATTCATAGCTTTCAAAACAATTCACATTTTCATTTAAAACTTGAAATCTTTGGATACAAATCAGAATTTCTTTCCTTATATGAAAGCTTCTATTATTTGAAAACAAATAGTTATCGTGTTGGGAAAAAACTGATTACATTTACATAAGTTAAAGCCATTCAAGTATAATACTTGGGTTTAAATTTAAATTCCCAAAACAATACTTTTTAAATGGTTAAAAACCCATATAAACACCTTTATAACTTGTATAATCTTTGTAAACCATAATTTCCAAATTGTTGAATTCAATCTCAAATATTGAATTCAAATTCAAATCTAATTATTTAAATTTCAAAACTTTATAACGTTATTCAAAATACCTTTATTTTTGAAACTCATTTTCAAAAGCTTCCAATTCCAATTCCAAAACTATTTTGGATTCAAAAAAATTCAATCTTTAAGATCACTAAAAATCTGTGACTTAACCGATTTCCTCGTGCAATCCATATTTGTGTGTGTAAGGTGTAGTCGAGGGGTTTCACACAATAGTGCAACAACATCAATCATCACATCACAGATTGAAATACATCAATATCGATAAGTGATATAATCTATAACGCTTACCTTTATTCATAGATTAATAGATAAATGTATCACATATAAAATGCATAAATAAATAAATAAATTACACACAGCTCAATTCACAGAACAGAATATTACAATCTAGGGATAACAATCAATTCATGGCATTTCATACAATACAAACATTCATAAGTAGCCCAAGCATACAATAATCATTTATAAACAGGATTAATTAATTTTTTAATCCTAAATTAACTCAATTTTAATTTTGAGTTAAATTAATTACTCATGAATTAATTACTTAATCCTGATTGATTAATTATAAATCATTTAGTATTAATTAATTAATGAATTAATCCTTAATTAATTACCATTTAACAAATTATCCTTTATAAGTGATTATACCTAATCAATTTCATTAATTAATTGATCTGAAATCGCATAATTAAATTAATCACCTTGATTAATTAATCACATTAATTAATTATCCTTAATTATTTTCAATTTAGTAATTATATCTTAATTACTCTTAATCACTACTTAATGATTCTTTATTAATTTCCTTTGAAAATACTTAGGAACTGAATTACGAAATAAATCTCTTATGTAATTTCTCTTAAGCAAGACAATTTTCTCTTTGAAAACTAATCATTTTAATAACTTTAAAATCTAAAAAAAACTTGTTTAAACATTTGCTTTGGAACTTTAATAAATACTTTAACTTAGAAAAATGCTTAGTTTTAAACTTGGAAACTTTGTTTTCCCTTAAATTTTAAAATCTGGAACAAATTTTCTTCTTCAACTTTTAAAACCTGGAAACTCAAAAAAAACCCGAGCCATACAAAACTATTACTCGAGCAAAATCTGGAAATTCACGAGCAAAAAATTTGCTAAATTTTAAACTTTAAAACCTATAAAAAACAACATTTGAAACCTCTGCTAAAATACTCGAGTCAATGCATCACGAACCCGAGCCAAATTGCTTAAACCCTGAGCACCACTTCGAGTTCCTTATTATTCTTCGTTTCCCCCGAGCCAATTTTCATTTACTTCGACACAAACACCGAGACTAACCTTTCTTCCCCAATTCATTTTTAAACTTAGATACACATACGCGAGTGTGCACGTGTACAATGGGCCGACGATGCTCGGGCCATCACCGTTGTTACCTTCAGATCATCAACAATCGTTCAACACTCATCGACCACCCAGATCGCCAAAAACCCCCACGAATCAAAATCGAGCTTCCATCCTCAACCTAGAACCATTTATCGATCAACCAATCACTTTTCCCTATCAGTCTAGACCACCAGAAACATCGCCGCCACCACCAGAGGTGCTTCGATAACCCACGAATCATTTCCCCCACGTGCGATACCGTCCAATCAACCCACGTCGCTACAAGATATCGATGAACACGTCGATCAAACTGGATTCTTAAACCCTACAATCACGCCATGACACCACTGCGATGATCAAAAAACTCCTTGTCATTTTTCCCGAACTCGTGTGTAACGACCCGTATTTTACGTGTCGATATGATCGTAGAATTATTAGGTCGTTAGTGTTGTTTATGTTCTCCTTAGCCTTAGTCGTATGGGAGGTTAACTCGTATAGGGATAGGTCGTGTACGAGTTGCGAGATATGGGTTTCTGACCGACCTATAGTTAAGTCGTAGGCGACTTATAGGATTAGCGACCTATAGGATGGGAACGACCTAAGGTAGATATACGACCTATAGAATGGCGACCTAAGGAATATAGGTCGTTAAGCGACCTAAGGGGAGTAGTTAGGTCGGTAGGCTAGTTAGGTCGCGTAGTTGTTAGGTCGTGTGGTTGATAGGTCGCGTGAGTACTTAACCTAGTTAGGTCGTGACCAGGTTAGGTCGTTAAGTCACAATGTTAATAGGTCGCTAGGCCACAGGAGTGTTAGGTTGTGAAGCAGATAGGTCGTAGGTCGTTGAAGGCGGCATGGTTTTAGGTCGTATGTTGTTAGGTCGCGTAAAGGCCTGGGGAGTTAGGTCGTTGACTCGGCATTTAGTTAGATCGGCATCGAGATAGGTCGGCCGTGTTTGTTAGCTCGTATGTCTCTGGGTTGGTTAGGTCGTTAGGTCGTTGGAGTGTATAGGTCGGCAGCGACCTATGTTAGGTCGGGGTTTTTAGGTCGGCAACGACGTAAGTCTGGGCGACCTAAGGGCGATTTCAGCCTATAAATAGAGGGGTTTGGCTCACTTTTTGGCACCGGTTTTTGAAGCGATGAAGTGCTGCCATTTTGAGAGCTCGACTACAACATTTCTTCATCTTATTTTCTCCATTCCAATCTAATTCTAACATCCATCCAAGATCAAAGATCAAGATCGAAGATCCAAGAGCCAAAGTTGAAGATCTTCATCCAACGAAGCTAGATTCCATCGTTCGAAGCGGAATTTCACCGGATCGAGCCTAGTTCTTCGCTGTCCAGATCTGAGGTGTTTAGTTTTTGAAGTGTTTGGGTGATTCGGTGAGTGGTGGTTATCTCTCACGCGGACCCAAAGGAGTACATTGGATCGATGGCTTGTTCATGTGTTTAAGATAGTGATTTCTCGCATTTTCCTTAAGTCTGCATGTAGATCCATCATTTATGAAGATGTTTACTTATGCAAGTTCATTTATCAAGTTGTAGAGACAAAACCCATGATTTCTATTTGCTAGATTTATGCTAAAAACCTATGATTCATGCATGTTAGACTTATGCTCATTTATTTACGAAATTGCCATTATAGTTGATATTGCTTATTAGATCTTGTTTGAATGCTTGAATGTTTGGATGTGTGATTGATTTGATTGTTTCAACTTAGCTAGTAGTTGATTTGGAACAAGATGGTCGAGGATGATTCAAAGGCTAGGTGAAAAGGCTCTTGAATGGTGAAAGCTGCTTGTGGCATATGAAGCGGACGATGAAGCTCATATGGATGGACTCGATGATGATGGACTTTGCTATGATTAGAGGAAGCAAAGCATGATGAGAGTTGGACTTTGCCATGATGCGAGGAGGCAAACCATGATGTTGAGATGAGACTTTGCTATGATGCGATGAGGCAAAGCGTGATGTTGAGATGGGACGGGTCATGATGACGTTCCAAGAACGGGCTGCGACGACGTGCAAAGCTATGATGATAACTCGAAAGGTAGTTCGAGTTGGTTGATAATGGATTGCTCAAGAGGTAGCTTGGGCTAGTATGAGAATAGTCGTCGAGGAGGATGACTAGGAGGCTTGGATTTCATCGTTATTGAAGGTTCTAGCAAACTTAAAGCAAGAGTACATGGGGATGCCCAAAAGACTACAGGCAGGTAGTCGAGTACTCTGGGTAGATTCGTTATACCTAGGCACAGGTAGTGTGCAGAAGTTTGTCTAGAACCGGGGTTACCATTAGCCCTTGATAGATGGCTCAGGAAGGAGTCGGTCATTCAATTAACGGTGATATCGAAGCAAGGTTAACAGTGATAGCCAGAGTCATGGATGTTTGGTTGTATCATCATTCGGTCTCAAGAGCGGTGTTTTCTGGGTGCTTATCTGATCTTGGTTTAGGCCTTGGGGGTTTGTATTTGGAAAACATCGACCTTGACTCGAGTGATTATTGCTTTACTTTAATTATCTGCTTTGCTATGCTTGTTTCTTCTTAGTATGGGTCTGGGGGCTATCACTGTAGAAAGAGGTGAAGTGGGATGGTTGGGTTCCTATTCCTTTTATCCCTTATGCTCTTTTGGTATGTTTGATAGTTGATTTACCGCTCACTAAGACTTTTGTCTGACTCAAGGTTTTATGTCTCCTCTTATTACCTTGGGCTGTTCATCCATGTTTGGGATGGGCAGACTAGGTGACAGGTGACAGGTGCTGATCTTAGTGATTGACGATGCTGATGACGAAGACGAGCAGGGGGCTTGCGTATTATTTTCTTTATAATATGTACTGGATATTTCCGCTGTTTGTTGTTACTCTGAGTGCTTGTAGTGAGGCTTGATTGTACTGATTTTCAGAGGCTTGTATAAATCTTCTATGATGACTATATGATGATATTCTGTTTTGGAGCTTCACTATATATTTCTCTATTGTATTTTATCCATGCGCTGTGAGTTATATGATAGAGTTTGATGTTTTTACCTTACCCTGACAATCGTCTATGGCTGCCTGGCACACTTTCAGCGCACTATTTCCTTGTTTCGGTGCAGGAGTCATGGGCGGTCGTCACATTTGGTATCAGAGCTTTGGTTAATCGATTTTAGCCAACGCTCGCTAAAGTAACTACGTATGAGAGACGTAATTGTATTTTGATGGATGATTACTATATATATTATAGTAGCTTAGAAGGATTTGAACTCCTTATGCAGTTGTTTCTCAAAGGTGTTCTAATCATTCCTTTTTGTAGATATTAAGGATGAGTCGAAGAGGGAGACCAGCTGCCGGGGAAGGTCGTGCTGCTGATGGAGTTGCTGATTATGGAGCTATGTTCGAAGCGATGATGACTTCGATCATGAGAAGGATACCAACTCCAGGGTCAGCGGTAGATGTTGGAATTCAAGTTCAAGCTCCAAAGCCAGTGGATTTTGCTAAGTTGTGCAAGGATTATACTGCTCTTGGAGGAAAGGTTTTCTTGGGGACAGAATCTACTATTGAAATCCAGAGATGGATAGATGCTTGTAGAAGGATCTTTGGTGACTTGGGAATTGATGATGCAACTAAAAGGAAGCTTGCATCAAGGCAGCTTCAAGGAAGGGCTTCTGATTGGTGGAACTCTATCACCATTGATACTCAAGAGGAAGAAATTACTTGGGTGCAATTCCAAGCTAGATTTGAAGCTAAGTTCATTTCTACGGCTCAGAAGTCTGTCTTGTTTAAGAAGTTTGTGGAGCTCAAGCAAGGTGGAAGATCAGTTCTTGAGTATGTTTCTGAGTTTGAAGCTTTGTCCAAGTATGCTCGGTCTTATATTGAATCTTCTTATCAGAAGAATGAGAAGTTTGTGACAGGCTTGGACAGTTATCTTGGAAGGCAGTTGGTGGATCATCTGAACGATCCATTTGAGAAGCTAGTGGAGAAAGCTCTCAGGCATGAGAGTTTGTTCCCTAAGGAAGGATCTGTTGTTGCTGTGACCGAGGAGGAGTCTAAACCGCAACAGGGTGGAAACAAGAAGAGGAAACATCAACAGCAGAAGGGTAAGAATGGCCAGAAGAAGCCGAAGGGCGAAGTGACCTGCTACAATTGTCAGCAGAAAGGCCATCTCTTCAGGGATTGCAAAAATCCTAAGGTGCCGGGGAAGTGTTACAACTGCGACAAGCTGGGACATATTAAGAAGGATTGCCCAGAACCAAGGAAGGATAGGCAGATTGTGAAAGCTTATGCTTTGGGGCCTGTTCCATCATCTTCGAAAGCTCCTACTGCTGAAGAGAAGGGGAAGAGTGTGGTGGTTCAAGGTACTCTTTCCGTTTGTGGTGTTCCAGTTAGAGTGTTGTTTGATACTGGGGCGTCGTATTCCTTTGTTTGTAATGAGTTGGTGGACTGGTTGGGTTTGGAACCGGATATTGTTGATAGACCATTGGTTGTGACCAATCCAGTTGGGGGTTCGTCTTGTTTGTGTATGCTATGCCGTGGTCTAGTTGTATCGAGTCATGATTGCTCTTTTGTTTGTGATTGTTTTGTTCTGAACTTTGCGGGGTTCGGAATTATTTTGGGTATGGATTGGCTTAGGAAGTATGCGGCAAAGGTTGATTGTGAGAGATTGGAGGTGACAGTCGAGAATGTGGAGGGGCGAAAGGTTGTGATACGATGTAAGCATGAAGAAGGCGTCTTCATGAGCTTCATGTATTCGCTGGTTGTTCCACGGGATGGACTGTCATCGGTGCCAATCGTGAATGGATTCGGGGATGTCTTTGATGAAGTCAAAGGGTTACCGCCGCATACGGAGATCGAGTTTCGTAGCGATCTAGTTGAGGAAGCCAGACCCGTTGTGATGCCGCTTAGGCGGATGGCGCCTAGGGAACAGCAAGAGTTGAAGGTGCAAGTTGATGACCTTTTACGGAAAGGATTCATTCGGCGTAGTGTGTCCGAATGGGGTGCACCAGTTGTGTTCGCAACCAAAGCGGATGGATCGTTGAGGTTGTGTGTCGATTATCGTGAGCTGAATAAGGTGACTAAGAAGAACAAGTATCCATTGCCGAGAATAGATGACTTGTTTGATCAGCTTCACGAAGCTAAGGTGTTTTCTTAGATGGATTTGGCAACGGGATTTCACCAGTTGAGAGTGGCGAAGGATAGTGTGCCGAAGACTGTTTTCATGACACCATCCGGTTTCTATGAGTGGCTGGTAATGCCGTTTGGATTGACTAATGCACCAGCATATTTTGTGGATCTTATGAATAGAGTGTTCAGAGATCAGTTGAACAAGTTTGTACTTGTGTTCGTGGATGATATTCTGATTTATTCCAGAACTGAAGAAGAGCACAAGACACATTTGCAGATTATTTTGAAAATCTTGCGGAAACATCAGCTGAAGGCTAAGTTTTCGAAGTGTCACTTCTGGAAGAGTGAAGTGAGATTCTTAGGCCATGTTATTTCTGGAAATGGAATAGCGGTTGATCCCGCTAAGGTGGCAGCAATCCAGGATTGGGTTAGACCTAAGAATGCATCTGATGTGAGAAGTTTTCTTGGATTAGCAGGATATTATCGTCGGTTTATTAAAGACTTCTCCAAGATAGCTGCACCATTAACAGGATTGACGAAAAAGAATCAGGTATTAAGTTGGGATGCTAAGTGTGAGCAAGCTTTTGGAATCCTGAAAGAGCGACTGACGAGTGCTCCTGTTTTGACTATTCCAAGTGGGAATGATGAGATGGTGGTTTACACCGATGCATGTGGTACTGGACTTGGAGTAGTGCTAATGCAGAAGAATAAAGTTGTTGCGTATGCAAGTCGACAACTGAAGCCGCATGAAAGGAATTACCCGACTCATGATTTGGAGTTGGCAGCAATTGTGTTTGCCCTGAAGATGTGGAGACATTACCTATTGGGAGTTCGATTCGAGTTGTTTACAGATCATAAGTCGTTGAAGTATCTTTTCTCCCAAAAGGATTTGAATCTTCGACAGCAACGATGGCTAGAGTTTTTAGCATCATATGATTTTGGTATAGCTTATACTCCAGGAAAAGGTAACGCAGTAGCTGATGCGTTGAGTCGAAGATATGCCGGATTGGGAGCCATGTTTTCGGAATGGAAGAGTCTCGAGTATTTAGCTGGATTTGATTTTAGGCCCAGATGTGAGTTGGAACCTAAGATGTTGGCAAACTTATCTATAAGACCTACTCTTGTGGAAAGAATTGGCGAGAGCCAAAAACGAGATGATAAGATTGTCAAGATTATCGGTGATCTGGAATCTGGACTGGAACCAGAGAAGGATAAAGGATTCGAAGTCGATCGAGAGGGTTGGCTTCGGAAGCAAGGAAGACTAGTTGTTCCCGATATCGATGAATTGAGAGATGAAGTTCTAAGGGAAAGTCATCACTCGAAGTTGACAATTCATCCAGGTGGAAATAAGATGTATCGGGATATGAAGAGAACCTATTACTGGGAAGGTATGAAGAAGGATGTTGGAAATTTCATTTCCAAATGCATGAATTGCCAGTTGGTTAAAGCTGAACAGAAGAAGCCAAGTGGATTGCTTCAGCCATTAGAGGTTCCTACATGGAAATGGGAGCAGATATCGATGGAGTTTATCGATGGTCTACCTAGAACCAGAGCAGGGAATGAAGGGATTTGGGTCATAGTAGATCGGTTGACCAAGAGTGCAAGATTCATTCCTGTTCGATCGACTAGGACTGCATCGAAATTGGCTGAATTGTATGTTAAGTGGATAGTTCGTTTCCATGGTATTCCGAAGAGTATAGTGAGCGATCGAGACCCATTGTTCACTAGTGGATTTTGGAAGAGCTTCCAGGAAGTTTTGGAAACCGAGTTGTGTTTGAGTACGGCTTATCATCCCCAAACAGATGGTCAGACTGAGAGAGTCAATCGGGTTTTGGAAGATCTCTTGAGAGCATGTGTTTTGGATTTCGGAGGATCATGGGAAGATCACCTTCATTTGGTGGAGTTTGCATATAATAACAGTTATCAGTCTAGCATTGGTATGGCACCATATGAAGCCTTGTATGGAAGACCGTGTAACTCTCCGACATGTTGGTTGGAAGCTGGAGAAAAGCTGATGCTTGGGCCAGAGATGATTCGTCAGACTTCGGATTGCATAGAAATCATTCGGCAACGAATGAAGGCAGCCCAGGATCGTCAGAAGAGTTACGCAGATAAACGTCGAAAGGATTTGGAGTTCGACGTAGGAGATATGGGTTTTGTGAAGATTTCTCCACTGAAGAATGTTATTCGATTCGGGAAGAAAGGAAAGTTGACTCCGAGATTTGTTGGACCATTCCCGATTATCGAGCGAATTGGAAAGCTTGCTTATAGATTGGAGTTACCAGAAAAGATGGCGGGTGTGCACAATGTTTTTCATGTATCTTATCTACGGAAGTATGTGCACGACTCAAATATGGTGGTTTCTGCTAATAGCTGTGAAGATTTGGAGGTTGATCTAGTGGTTACGAGACCTCATAAGCTGATTCGTGTTGTTGAAACCGACACGAAACAGCTTAGGAGGAAGACGATTACGTTGCTCAAGATACAATGGAGTGATGATGTTAACGACTGTACATGGGAGGAGGAAGAGAGGATGAAGGCAGCTCATCCTGAACTCTTCGAGGTATGGCCCTAAGGTGTCGTGGCATCTCATGAATTTGTAACTTGTTCTAATCGTAGAATTCTGCATGCTAGGATAGAAATTGGATGCATGGTTTGTTGATTGTTATGGATGGTAGGCATGCAGAATAGTTTTGGTTGCTCTTGTTTGTTTGGAATTTCAGGGGCGAAATTCCTAAGGGGGAGAGAACGTAACGACCCGTATTTTACGTGTCGATATAATCGTAGAATTATTAGGTCGTTAGTGTTGTTTATGTTCTCCTTAGCCTTAGTCGTATGGGAGGTTAACTCGTATAGGGATAGGTCGTGTACGAGTTACGAGATATGGGTTTCTGACCGACCTATAGTTAAGTCGTAGGCGACTTATATGATTAGCGACCTATAGGATGGGAACGACCTAAGGTAGATATACGACCTATAGAATGGCGACCTAAGGAAGATAGGTCGTTAAGCGACCTAAGGGGAGTAGTTAGGTCGGTAGGCTAGTTAGGTCGCGTAGTTGTTAGGTCGTGTGGTTGATAGGTCGCGTGAGTACTTAACCTAGTTAGGTCGTGACCAGGTTAGGTCGTTAAGTCACAATGTTAATAGGTCGCTAGGCCACAGGAGTGTTAGGTTGTGAAGCAGATAGGTCGTAGGTCGTTGAAGGCGGCATGGTTTTAGGTCGTATGTTGTTAGGTCGCGTAAAGGCCTGGGGAGTTAGGTCGTTGACTCGGCATTTAGTTAGATCGGCATCGAGATAGGTCGGCCGTGTTTGTTAGCTCGTATGTCTCTGGGTTGGTTAGGTCGTTGGAGTGTATAGGTCGGCAGCGACCTATGTTAGGTCAGGGTTTTTAGGTCGGCAACGACGTAAGTCTGGGCGACCTAAGGCGATTTCAGCCTATAAATAGAGGGGTTTGGCTCACTTTTTAGCACCGGTTTTTGAAGCGATGAAGTGCTGCCATTTTGAGAGCTCGACTACAACATTTCTTCATCTTATTTTCTCCATTCCAATCTAGTTCTAACATCCATCCAAGATCAAAGATCAAGATCGAAGATCCAAGAGCCAAAGTTGAAGATCTTCATCCAACGAAGCTAGATTCCATCGTTCGAAGCGGAATTTCACCGGATCGAGCCTAGTTCTTCGCTGTCCAGATCTGAGGTGTTTAGTTTTTGAAGTGTTTGGGTGATTCGGTGAGTGGTGGTTATCTCTCACGCGGACCCAAAGGAGTATATTGGATCGGTGGCTTATTCATGTGTTTAAGATAGTGATTTCTCGCATTTTCCTTAAGTCTACATGTAGATCCATCATTTATGAAGATGTTTACTTATGCAAGTTCATTTATCAAGTTGTAGAGACAAAACCCATGATTTCTATTTGCTAGATTTATGCTAAAAACCTATGATTCATGCATGTTAGACTTATGCTCATTTATTTACGAAATTGCCATTATAGTTGATATTGCTTATTAGATCTTGTTTGAATGCTTGAATGTTTGGATGTGTGATTGATTTGATTGTTTCAACTTAGCTAGTAGTTGATTTGGAACAAGATGGTCGAGGATGATTCAAAGGCTAGGTGAAAAGGCTCTTGAATGGTGAAAGCTGCTTGTGGCATATGAAGCGGACGATGAAGCTCATATGGATGGACTCGATGATGATGGACTTTGCTATGATTAGAGGAAGCAAAGCATGATGAGAGTTGGACTTTGCCATGATGCGAGGAGGCAAACCATGATGTTGAGATGAGACTTTGCTATGATGCGATGAGGCAAAGCGTGATGTTGAGATGGGACGGGTCATGATGACGTTCCAAGCACGGGCTGCGACGACGTGCAAAGCTATGATGATAACTCGAAAGGTAGTTCGAGTTGGTTGATAATGGATTGCTCAAGAGGTAGCTTGGGCTAGTATGAGAATAGTCGTCGAGGAGGATGACTAGGAGGCTTGGATTTCATCGTTATTGAAGGTTCTAGCAAACTTAAAGCAAGAGTACATAGGGACGCCCAAAAGACTACAGGCAGGTAGTCGAGTACTCTGGGTAGATTCGTTATACCTAGGCACAGGTAGTGTGCGGAAGTTTGTCTAGAACCGGGGTTACCATTAGCCCTTGATAGATGGCTCAGGAAGGAGTCGGTCATTCAATTAACGGTGATATCGAAGCAAGGTTAACAGTGATAGCCAGAGTCATGGATGTTTGGTTGTACCATCATTCGGTCTCAAGAGCGGTGTTTTCTGGGTGCTTATCTGATCTTGGTTTAGGCCTTGGGGGTTTGTATTTGGAAAACATCGACCTTGACTCGAGTGATTATTGCTTTACTTTAATTATCTGCTTTGCTATGCTTGTTTCTCCTTAGTATGGGTCTGGGGGCTATCACTGTAGAAAGAGGTGGAGTGGGATGGTTGGGTTCCTATTCCTTTTATCCCTTATGCTCTTTTGGTATGTTTGATAGTTGATTTACCGCTCACTAAGACTGTTGTCTGACTCAAGGTTTTATGTCTCCTCTTATTACCTTGGGCTGTTCATCCATGTTTGGGATGGGCAGACTAAGTGACAGGTGACAGGTGCTGATCTTAGTGATTGACGATGCTGATGACGAAGACGAGCAGGAGGCTTGCGTATTATTTTCTTTATAATATGTACTGGATATTTCCGCTGTTTGTTGTTACTCTGAGTGCTTGTAGTGAGGCTTGATTGTACTGATTTTCAGAGGCTTGTATAAATCTTCTATGATGACTATATGATGATATTCTGTTTTGGAGCTTCACTATATATTTCTCTATTGTATTTTATCCATGCGTTGTGAGTTATACGATAGAGTTTGATGTTTTTACCTTACCCTGACAATCGTCCATGGCTGCCTGGCACACTTTCAGCGCACTATTTCCTTGTTTCGGTGCAGGAGTCATGGGCGGTCGTCACATCGTGCACCTCCCAGCTACCTTCGGCTAAAATCACGAGACTCAATATCTTACCGATCACCAGAAAAGCTTTGAGATTCATTTTTCGACCATCTTTGAATTGCACACTCAATATAACACTAAAACTTGTGATTTTACTTTTAAAAATCATGTTCTCAGATGAGGATTCAGATTTTATAAATAAACAAAGGATTTTAATGATTGAAACTTACTTGTTTTTCTGGATTTCACTATCCTCCCTAATTTTTCTAGAAAATTTCAAATTTGGTTTACTTAAATATATTTTTAAACCTTAATCTATATTTAAGCAAACATATTTAACTTGAGAACTAATCCTATCAGTGAATAGATAAGGAGAAAAGGAATTATTTGTTTAAATCTGAGCTCTATAACTCTAAACAGAGATGAATATAAACATACCAAACATGCACATCTCAACACATTCATATACCATGAATCTTCATACATGCAAGCATAATCACATCATCAATCAAGCACATTGGGATCATATTTCACAAATCATTTATATATATATATATATTAGGTTGGGTTTGTTCACCTGTAGTTGAAAATCAGAGGACTGGAATTGAGGAGCAGAGCCTGGAAATATATTTGAAAGCAAGAATAGATTTTGATCTGCTACTCTGATTTGAATCCACTCGAGTTGGAACTGAAGCTGATAGTTGATTGTCCGAATTAACTTGTCTTAATCCTTTCCTTACCTGATTATTGCACTGCCACTTTGAATTCTTGATTTGCTTCAGATTTCAGTTGCTGGATTTTGATTTGATTTTCCAACTTGAAACTGAAATTTGTTGATGATCTGAGCTTTTATTTTTTCTTTGGTTTTGTTCTGCTTAGTTGAATCATTAACTTGCTTTACTGTGTTTTTTTGTTTTTTTTTCATTTTTGAGTTTGATTTTTTTGGTTTCCCTTTTTCTTCTCAGGTTTGACATTTCGTTTTAAAGATGAGGAAAAAAAATGAGAAAGAGGGAGATAATATGTTTATATAATCTTGCTTCTATTTTTTTATATATTTAATTTTCTCAAAGATAAAATCCAACATGACACTTGTTCATTCCTAGTCTTCATGTATTACACTTGTAATTGTAAGTTTAACTTATTTTACACTTGTCAAATTCAAACAAACTTATGTAAAGTCCTCCTTTTTAAATTTATTTATAAATTATGTATTGAACCCTTATCATTTTAAAGTTTGTGAACTTATCTATCTAACATGATTTTTATTTATACGTTGATATTTAAATATATTCATTCTAATTTATGTTTAGACCCTTAGTTAGTTTTATATTTAGAAATTTTATTTTCTTATATATATTAAATATTTTTATTTATGTTTTATATATGTATAAAATCCAAATCTTGTACTTATTACTTTTATATATTTACATACAACTATATTTATTTTCAAAAGATACATTTCTACTTTTAAACAAATACTATACCATTATCTATATATTTATAATTTTGAAGAATGTGATTCAAAATAAATCAAACATTAATAAATAAACATATATAATATGTATACATTTGAATTTAACTTTTAAACAACTCTCTTACGTTTATATATTTACATATTAATCTTGAACAATTTTTTTTCTTTTTCCAAATCATTATATATATACACACACTAAAATTAGGAAACGAATGTTCATTGCTTTTAAAATGTAGAGTTTCCAAATTCTATTTATTTTTCAAAATGTTTATAATTGAATTCTAATCCAAAATACTACTTTATAAACACATGCTTTTGATTTATTCTGGAATGTTCATATTAATTCCAAATAAATCCAATTTGTTTCCAAGATATTCATTTTAGTAGTTTTAAATCAACAATATTCATTGTCAATATATTTATTAAATTTTAAAATCTAATTTCCCAATTATAATTCATTTGTATAACTAAATGAACATATATCTTATTAATTTGAAGAATTCAATTTTATTTTTATAATTCAAATGCCAATAAATTCTAAATAAATTCACAATTAAATCCAAAATTAAATTTGATTACCAATTTTTTTCAAAATTTAATCCCAAATATTAAATTAATTATCAAATTATTTTTAGCTAAAATCTAGGAATGTTACAGGTTCCCCCTTAAGAAAATTTCATCCTCGAAATTTGCCAGGGAGACAATAAAAGAATATAGAAAGATAGAGAAACAGTTTTCCAGATCAAACTGAATGTCTATTCTGCATTTGGCTTAACAAATCAGAATATCAACAATAGATACAAGAACGAATATATTTAACACTTCACAAGAAATTCGAGTCATCCAGATCTATGAAGTATGCAGGGACATTGGTTAGTTCGAAGGGATAACTAACCGTTCATAGTATATATCTGGACCCAAAAGAACAAATAATTGGATACAGTCTTTTGAAATTCTCAAATACTAAGTATGGATTCCAAACTCAAGTTGGGATACTCCAAAGTATATATAGCTTGTCCATCTTCGGACTTTGATATACACCAGAAATCGTAATAGAATTTCAAATTTGGTTTTTAATCAAAATCATTTTATCGATACAATTTATTTTACTTTATATTTTAGTTCACCAATTTATTTCAATTTAAATTTTCAAATTTATCAAAGTTAAAAATGAAAAGCTGATAGAAATTTGACGAAGAGAATACGAAATAGAAACTATCCATAAGGATTCTAGGTCCACCATCACACCAAAGCTTCTTCCTCGAGCTGCGACGAAGACATCAAGGAAATTGGAATCAGATCAAAGGAGATTGATAGAGAAAGATATCTCCGTTGTTGCAGGGTATTGACTATTTATAGTCGTACTCCCCTGTCCCCTATCTCGTCCTCTTCTTGCACCCATACTTACAATCAGTGGATAGTAAGAGAATTTACCGAGGCACAACTAAATCATGATGCATGAACCCGATTAATAGAATAATACTTCCATTACCAACCTTGGATTATAGTGTTATCGAGTCATGTCCTACAGACTAAAAAACGCAAGGGCAACCTACCAATGACTGGGTAAACAAAATATCCAAAGGTTAAGTCGGGAAAAGGATGGAAGTATACATGGACGACATGCTTGTCAAATCAAACGTATCAAGGAATCGCTTAAAAACAATTTTGCAAAGTTGTTTGAAATATTGAAGAAATATGGAATGAAGCTCAACCCGATGAAATGCTTTTGCGGCGTTGCTTTTGGAAATTTCTTTAGTTTCATCGTGAATGCAAGGGGCATTGAAGCTAATCTGGAATAGATTACTGCCTTAAGGGACGTCAAAGACCCCGCAACTAAAAGGGAATTTCAAAGTGTAAATGGAAAGATCGCAGCACCGAGCCGGTTCACTTCCTAAGTGCCTAACAAATGCATACCGTTTTTTGATGTATCGATGAAGGGAAAGAAGAATTTTGAATGGAACGAAGCGTGCCAGACGCCTTTTGAAGAATTACTCCAATATATGGAAACCCCGCCGGTCTAATCCAAGCTGATAAATAAGGAAGATTTGTTAATTTATCTCGTTGTGTCGACCCATGTTTTGAGTGCAGCATTGGTATGCGAAGAGGCTAGGATCCAGAAACTAATCTACTACATCAGTAAGCGGTTCACTAGAGCTGATAAGAACTGCCCAAAGCTGGAAAACTCACCTATTTCTTATTGATCACATCAAGGAAGCTATGACCATACTTCCAGGCTCATCCCATTAAGGTGTTGATGGATTTACCTCTGAAACAAGTGTTGTATCGCCTAGAGACATCACGCCAACTTCTGAAATAGAATATTGAGTTAAGCCAATTTGAAATCACTTATCACCCTTGAAGATCTATCAACGGACATGCACTGGAAGATTTTATTATCGAATTCACTAAGCGAGACGATGAGGAAGAAAGCACTTTGGACATGGTTCTACGGTGGAAGTTGTTTGTTGATGGTGCACCAGATGAATTCTATTTAGATGCAAGGGTAGTACTTGAAATCCCCAAACGATGATCTATTTGGTACGCTCTGAGACTGGAATTTCCTGCCACTAACAATGAAGCATAATACAAGGCTTTGGTGACAGGATTAAAAATCGTTAAAGAATTAGGAATACAAGCCGTGCATATCTACAGCGATTCTTAGCTGGTCATCTTCCAAGTGAAAGAGGACTACCAGGTATGGGAAATCTCTCCCTCTACCTACCAAAATCGCGAGAATTGTTGTAGGACATTGAGTGCTACATTTTAAGTTACATTTGGAGGGAATGGAATATGCAAGCGGATCACCTAGCCAAACTAGTCAGTTCTGAAGATGCTCAGTCAATGGGATTGGCTCTAGTTGATATGTTTACATTAGCCAACATAGATGATATAGATAACGATTGGATTTTGAAAACCATAGAGGAAGAGCAATCATGCATGACATTGATCAAAGATTACCTGATCAAAGGTACACTAGTAGGGATCGGAATGATTGAAAGAAATATCTATATTGCAGGATGGAATTCTTTACAGAAGGGGATTCCGAACTCTCCTACTCGAATGTGTAACCAATGGCAAAGAAAATAAGATCCTCAGGGAAGTCCATGAAGGCGATTGTCGAAACAACATTGTAGGGCAGACTCTTGCAAAGAAGATCCTCCAATACGGTTACTATTGACAATCCATCAACCGTGACATAGTGGACTATGCTAGGCAATGTGTGCAATGCCAAAAGTTTGCCAAAATATAAAGAACTCCATCCATATAACTTATTCCAATGGTTGGCCTGTGGTGATACACGGTCTAGTGAACTGACCTGATCGGCGTGCTCCTAATTGCTAAAGGAGGAGCTAAGGCTAACATTGCCATTGATTACTTCACAAAATGGGCCAAAGCAGAACCGCTGGCTACTATTACCACTAAGAAAGTAATTAGCTTTGTCACTAAAAATATTATTTATGGGTTTGGAGTGCCATAGAAAATCAATATAGATAACAGAACTTAATTCGACAGGGTAGAATTCAAGGACTTTTGCAAGCATTTCCACGTCGAAAAGAGTTTATCCGTAGTGGAAAACCTCAAGCAAATGGGCAAGTGGAGGCAAAACAAAATCATCAAGTCCACCACCAAGAAATAGCCGACGAAAGCCAAAGGAAACTGGGCTGATGAGCTCCAACTTACACTATAGGCTTACCGGACGAGGCACAAGTCACTAATCAGACACTCCCATTCTCCCTAGCATACGGATCTAAAGCAATGATCCCGGTCGAGTTGGAAGTTCCACCCATCGTAAATGATAATTCAATCAAAAAGAGAACTAGCGGCTCTAGCTCGAGTCACTTGATCTAATTGATGAGAAATTGGAGGAAGTCGAGCTAAGGACCATGACTCAAAATAAAAGGGTAACATGGCACTTCAATTCCATGATCTGCAACTGTACTTTCAAAGTGGGAGATCTCATCTTGAAATGGATCTATCTGGCTACAGGAACATTCAGACCAAACTGGGAAAGGCTTTACTCAATCAAGCAAAAGCTTAGAGGTGGCACTTTCAGGCTAACCACGGTCAATGGAATTCAAATTCCCCATGCTTGGAACAACGACTCGCTCTAGCATCGCTTTATTTTGCTTTTATCTATGAATTTCATATTTTTTCAAATAAGCCCCTGAGTAGACTGAGGGCCATTGTAAATAGGCAAAATCTCTTTAGTTTGTTGAACTGGTAAAACCATGTTCATATAAACTACTCGTGGAGTAGACTAAAGTAAACCGACTGAAAATCATTCATTAGAAGCTTAGGAAAGTAATACCACGCCCAAGTATGCTCTGCACACTCACCAAGTCTACAAAAGTAAATTGACTTAAAATCAAAAGCCGCATATTTCATAAGCCGTGCGCTCTCAAAAGCCTAGCATTTCGTAAGCCATTCACTCTCAAAAGCCGTGCATTTCATAAGCTGTGCAAACCTCTAAAGCCATGCATTTCGTAAGCTATGCACTCTTAAAAGCCATGCATTTCATAAGCCACATAAGCACTACTTAATGTCTATTGTTGGACTAACAAGGATCAACTCCCATTATCAAAAAGAATCGACATGAGTCTAGCAATGTCACAAAACTAGAAATCGGAAAAGAATTCCAATCGTTGATATTTAAGTCATAAGTTCTCGAAGATAGGAATTGCAAATAAAATTTGGTTACTGACATCCTAGTAATCGCTCGGATCAACCGGTCATTTATCAAGTGTTTGGGGCAAAAAAGGAAAACTACTCCATGGTCCTGTTACGCCAAACAAAGAATTTTCATAATCACAACATATCTAGTTATAAAACTAAAAAAGGCATACATAATGTACGAAATCACATAAATAAAGGCATCGTATACAACAAAATACGACATGACAATATGAAGTATAGAAATTGTAGAACAAGAAGTCGTGTCATGTACACACACATTAGTTGTCTAAAAACGAGCTAATTATGTGATAAATAAGAAAGAATAAAAAATAGATAGTAGTAGAAACATTAATCTTTTCATTTCTTATAACATTTTCTGTACAAAGTCAAAATGTGGGGGCCATACCCACACAATATAGGCCAACAAAAAGAAAAGTACAAATGCTATAACAATAATGGTAATTAGTGCAGACTCTGCACTTTGCAAAATACATGTCGAACAAATAAAAATGCTACAAAATTCTGCTCTACTGTCACTCGAGCCCGTCGGTGTTCTAGCCACCAATTCCTTTCCCTCCTTTGGTCGGTTTTACTTGGCCTTTCCTCTACCTTTTCCTTATTAATTGCCACCATTTTGACCTTCCCTCCTCTACCTTTACTTTTTTAACTGCTACCATTTGCTGCTCAGTTTTACCTAGCAGGCTAGCTTGATCTGTCTGCTCTTGAATGTCAGCTGTAATTAAATAGCCCTCTAGAGATACGGAGGGGTCGTCCAGGCCTTGCAACATGGTAATCTTCTTAAATTTTGGCCCTGGTTGTGAGCCAGACATGGGTGTGGTGATCATAGCAACTAAAGAAACAAGGGTCGAAGTAGCCAAAATAGTAGTATGCCTCGGGACTGGAGAAATTGGCAGTTTAGTAAGCAAAGTAGATGGACCTATAAGTGAAACCATTCAGTTCATCTTGTTCTTATGGCATGAGTTAGAAATTCCGAAACTTGGGAGAAACAAGAAAGTTACCTGCATCAGAAGTGCGACCGTGAACCTCAACCTTATACTCCCTACCTTATTCTTCTTTAGACGATTGCACAATCTTGGGCAAAGTTTCAGGACCACCCAAGGCTTTGGAGATAGCTGCTAAAGGGGTGAATAACAAAATAGTACTAGTCGAAGCCGAAATGGTTTCTGTCCGATCATGAGGTTGCTTGTACAATTCGCTAGGCCCAAAATTGAAAGCTCTAATAATGCTTTAGCAGCTGCAGCTGCACCAACAGCAGTAGCTTCTCGCTCCCTTTCAACCCAATACTCTCTCGGCCCTCTACCAAAGATTTCTTCGATTCTCCATTCAGACAGGAATCCGCTAGCTCTTGTTAGTATACACATCCCCATCTTCTCAAAAATAGGCTAGGATTTCTTTTCAAACTAGAGCAAGAGTCCATGCAAATTTAGGGCCCAAATAATAGAGACTGCTCTGATGCAACAGGAAGCCGACTAAGAAGTCCAAAATGGTGTTATCCATCTTCTCTATTTTCTCTTCGGAGGTATCTTGCAGCTCTAAGTAGTCCACTGTCACAGTGGCTTTCTCAACTTTGACTTTGGTCTTTTCAGCGTCGAGTTGAACAACTTTTCTTGAAGCAAAGAAATCACTTGAGCCTGGTTAGAGTTGGTCTTATCTCAAGATTTCACCATCCCCGAATAATCAACAATTATTTTCTTATGAGCTTCGACAGTTTCATCATGACCAGTAATGGTTCTCTTCTAAGCTTCGATGATCTCATCTTGAGTTTCAATATCCTCTTTCATCATGACATCTTGAGCATGGGCTTTCTTGATTTCATCTCTAAACACGATTTCAATTTTTATGTAAGCCTCCTTTAATTCCTTTAGCAAACTAGCGTTGCTCTTACTATCTCGAATGGCAGCATCTCTCTCTCTCTCTCTTTTGTCAATTGATCAATTCTAGCATCACATTCTATCGGCATCTTTTCATAATCATCCTTCTCCAACTCGAAAGAAAGAAACTCTTAATAGTTGTTACGATTTGTGTCAGCCAGCTTCTTATATAATTTCTCCCATCCTTCAGCTTGATCTAAGTCGCTCTAAATCGCTTGGAGATGAGGTGTATAAGAATCCTCATGAACCAAAAGCAGATCACGGTCAAATTTAACTCCCTTTAGGCACCAACCAGGGAATGCGGCTTCAAATTTAGGTGGACCAAGTGAGAGAATATAAGCAAACCTCCTACAAGGGCATGAAAAACCAAAAGCGCGCAAAACATGAGTTGACAGAATCTGGGTTGATGGAGCAACTTGAATATTAGAAGTCGGAAACTTAATTTCGATAGAAACTGGAGTCGGAGCAAATGTATGGTGCTTAAAAGGATAAGGATCACGATCTACTTTCAAATTTTTGGATAGCTCTTCTCGAGCATCGGTAGTTTTCCTCTTCTCATAACAACCCCTGTGAACTCTTCCTCGGACCCTATCATCCCGACGATGAACTTCAGCTTCCCAATATTTTGTCCTCCTCTATTCTTCCTCAGTTTCTCAGGGTTGGTGGTGGCTCGAAGTCTGTTTCGACCCAAGTTTTGCTTTGTTAAATTGTTTATTATCTTCATAGAATCCATGATACCTAATATGTAAAATGATGTAACTTTAGCGGCTAAAAAATAAGCTCAAATAATGCATATATTAGTGTACATGATCCTAGTGAAAAATGTAACGTGACATAAGCTCCCTAAAAGGATTTCACAAATCGAGTCAGGAAGCGACTATTGTGGGGATCAAGCCAATTGTAGAAATGACATGACCGAAGTGATAAGACAATCCCTTGGACCCAAAATCGTCTCCCACGAGTTTTGCAATGCCCAAAAAAAGCTCAAGTCCCTTTGGTTGATATCAGTTTCCTTAGGCGGAGAACCATGGCGTCATTCATTTACAGGGGGAGCATCTTTAGCAATAACCTCTTGGCGAGGCGAACCTGGAAGAATATGACTCATTCCTGGAGTTTCATCACATGATTCGCGATTTGCTTCACTGGAACGTGCATCAAGCTCCTCATCGCTAGAGAAGGGTTTCCGCTCTCAATTTCACCTTCCTATTTTTCAATGATCACCGCAGCCTTGCCTTCTCATTGTTTAAACTCCTCTTCCCCATCCTCAACGATCAAGGGCGTTGTATTCAAACTAATAGCTCCGATTGTAGCACCCTTTTCTTCATGAATTTCCTTGGTTGATCCATCAAATGACCTTCTCCTTGTAGAACGCTTTCTTTAGAATCGTGCGATGAAGAAAGGGAGCATGTTCTAATCCTAGAACAAATGGGGGATGAAACCTTAACAGTAACTGTTGACGTCCCGGGATGTAACAATCCATACCGATGCAAATTCTCGTCCATAATCAAAATTTTGACCGATTTCTTTCTAGCATCTATCGCCTTCAGAGTATGGAAGGTAGGATCAAGTGCTTCATCTTTATTTGGCCTTAGAATAACTGTAAGAAGCATTCAATGTATTAAAACTGCACACCATCAGAATAAATCTCAGTGGAAGAAGATAATACTTATCCTCTGTTGTCCAAAGACAATTGAACCCTACAGGACATCTAACAAAGAAATACTGGGTCTTGAACTAAGATAAGTTGCTTTGGAGTTGCAATACAATTTTACGATTTTATCAACCTCAACAATCACAAAAGAAATACATTCCTCTTTCTCTTCTTGAACGAAAGGAATTATCTTAATTCGTCGAAGTTTGGGGCACGGTTGAATGTCCGCATAAACAAAACATGAAGATAAGTCAAAATTGCATAATTATTAGGATGAATCTTAAATGGGGATATTCCTAAATTTCGAAAGTGTGTCTCTTAATAAATGGTTGAATTATAGCACTACACCATTCAAGCACATGTACCGATGGCAGGCGGTGTACCTTGGAGGTGGCATGTGTGTGAACTCATCTTTTAGTAGAAGGCGCACATCATCATCTGGAATCTGCGCTATAAACGAATATTGTGTAGGACAGCAGAAATGATAGTATAGGCTCTCTTCGATGGGTTAAGTAAAGCTCTAAAGTTCATATGGGTTCGATCGAAGATCTGACCAATTAGCACCAATTGACCATATTGAGCCTGAGGTGCTGAAGAAGTAAGCGCTGTTGGAATCATCTACGACTGATGTTGATTCTGCTTCCAAGAGTACAGGCTTTCTCCACTGGATTTATGTCGAGATGACAGATGCTTCCTTTTATTTAAAAGAACTCGTATCCAGCATGGTTGGGTAAATCTATTTTTAACTAGAAACCCCTATGTGTTTATCACTTGAATCTGAAAAGATGTTGATTGTGCCAACTCCTCAGATTCCAAGCATTGACTAGCGCAACTGTAGTGTGTTATCTACGTGAGATGGGCTTCGTATTCTAAAGACTGCGAATGTTCTATCCTGTGTAGATTGCTCACTTGCACCAGAAAAAGAAAAAACTTTCCATGTCATTCGTTAAAGTTATTCCTTCTACACTTAACCATTATCGATTGACGATCGATAAAAGATCTGTTATTCAAAGTGACACAGAAAGCTCTTTCCATTCTCAGGTACACCAAGCGTATAATAGTAAAACTAATCTAGGATGATCAAGTCCATGATAAGCTGCCTCATCAGAACCATCGAGGGTGCACGCAAGTCAATTTTGATTTATTGGACGGAGATAGTAGAATGCGTCAAGTGTAAGACACGACTACACTATCTAACTCCAATAAATTACAATCAACCCGCTTCATTCACCATCCTCATAGATCTTCTCAAATTCACTGACCATCATTACAAATACAGTAACCACATCATCACCAACCTCGGATCAAAAGCATACGGGATCAATTTCAGGTTTGTGTCAATCCAAGCTAGGGCTAGCAACCTACAGGGTCAACAATCAAAAAGGCGGCGATTCTGGCGCTAGGTTTTCACTCGGAGTGATGGCGATGGTAGTTGAGATCGGTGGCAACAAGCGTCGGTAGTAGAGATCAACGGCGGCGATCTGGGATGGCAAAGTAGTTTAGGTCACTTAGGGTTTCTCTGGTTTGAGTCGCAAGGGAAACACATGAAGAAAAAGGCAAGTGAGAAGGGTCGGTTGGAATAAAGCTAAATAGGGAATTATTTATAGAAAATTTTATTAAGTCTATGGATCATTAACGATCCACAGACTATGGGTCACTAGCGATCCATTAGGTTGCAACCGATCTTCTCCAAACTTGCCAAGCATGATCTACCTTTGATTATAAGCATCTTGAAAATTGTGGGATTGAAATTGATTTGTTTTTATAAGCAACAATGATTCACATTGAAAACTTAACAGACGGCTGAGTAGTCAAAGCCAAATTTATATGGTAACCTCAAAGCAATAAACTATATTTCACAAAATGAAAACTCAAAAGCAGTTACTTTCAGCGAACATATTGTTTCCAGCGAAGGCATAATCTAGGGGGCAAATGTTAACTGAGTTTTTACCCAAGCAGAGATCTAGATGAGCTAGAACATCTAGGCCAAGCCAAAACAACTCAAGACTCCGCCCAAAGGACTAGAGGAATAGGCCAAGAGGGACTCAAGATAAATTACCCAAAAATCATCTATGGAATGGATCACTAGTGATCCATCGCATATAGATCACTAGTGATCCATAAGGATGCTTCATGGGTCATTCAAGCCTCTCATGAATCAATATCTTTTCTAGGGATGTTTGCCAAGTTTCATAGCATTCCAAGCAACCTAATATGAGAAGTGAACATTCATCTGATTCAAGTTGTAGAACAGTCTAACCCATGAGTGAACCATCACCAAAACAAGGCAACAAGCTATGATACTACATGGAGGACAACTACATAGAGCAAGGAGCCCAACCCAATAGGGTTGGCTCAAAAATGTACCAAGGGCATGGATCTCTAGCGATCCATCAAAATTTCTCAGATCGTCGTGGAACTTTCATAACTCCTTTGTGGCATTATGTACAGGCTTTTTGAAAAGCGGCCTAGCTCAGTAGCTCTCCAACCCCTATAAATATAATCCTACTTGCAAAACATAAACAAGATCTTCTAAACTGGTTGTTGGAACTCTGCGGAGATTGTTCTTCACTTTTATTCTTCACTTTTCTTCTCCTACACAATAGTCATCAAGCAGCGAATGTGATTCTCCGGTCATCTTTAAGTACTTGTGATTTGATCTAACTTATGATATTCCATCATATTGTATTCCATTTCAACTTGTAATAGCAGTCAGTTAACAAGAAAAGTTATAAAGTGGACGTCGACTTCGTTAACAGCCAAACCACTATAAAATTATATTGTCTTACTATTCCGGCTGTCTTTATATTTCTTTTCTATTTTATTTTCTCTGATAAATAGAGAAGGTGCTTTCGCACTCAATACATGGTGTTGATCTATTTTTTGGGTTAACAGATACATCGTTGAATTATATTGATTTTTCCTTAAGAAATTGCGGGGACGCAATTCGTATAAGGGGAATTACAATCCCTGTCGAGATTACCTCGAATCTAAATTTAAACCATGATTTAATTAATTTTAATCAATTAATTGATGAAATTGGGAATTGTAAATTATTGTATTTCCAAATTAAAATGGATTTAAAGTTTAATATACTGGGAATTTAATGAATTTTCTTGTCATGATATTTAGTTGTTATATGTAATTATATAAGAATAAATTCATAGAAAATGAATAAATAAATTGTATGGAAATAATTTTATCGTTGAAAAATGATTTCTTAATTAATGTTCATTTTATAAAAATATGAAGAATAACTTTTCATTTCAAAAAATTTAATTAATTTTGATAAAATATCTCAATATTGGTAAAAGCAAGATTTTGACATGTTATTTGCAATGTGAAAATTCTATCAATAAATATTAGTTAAATTATAATATATTTTTTAATAAAATTAGTATTTTTAAAATGTTAAAATGAAACACAGCAAATTATTAACACTTTGGTTTTTGAAAGAATTAGCAACACTTGGCCGATGTATCCCACTTCTTACCCACTTAGCCCAAAACTAAAGAAATTAAATGAGAAACATATGTACATTTCTGTCCTCATTCTCATATCTATCTCTGAACAGAATACTCAAATTCCTAAGTACAAAAAAGCCATATATCCCCAAATTTGCAAATTGAACAGTGAAATCAAGGGCTTTTAATCTAATTTAGTGTGTTTTGATAAAAGATAATCTCCTCTATCT
Organism: Allium cepa; assembly: GCA_030765085.1. Classification (NCBI taxonomy): domain Eukaryota; kingdom Viridiplantae; phylum Streptophyta; class Magnoliopsida; order Asparagales; family Amaryllidaceae; genus Allium; species Allium cepa. The sequence continues at coordinate 177,238,319 of CM060932.1, forward strand.
ATCTATGCATCAATTTTATGAATTATTTCAGTTTTGATTTCTGATTTTGATCAAGTTTGTCCGATTTTTGTTTATAGCCAAGGTTAGATTGAATTAGAAAGGCATAGGAGATTCTAAGCTCTAATCTTCCATCCCAGGTTTGTTCAGGTGAGTTTATTTTATTAATTCTAGCCTTAGATATATGGTTGTTGGTGGTAGATGATTATGTTTGAATTCAAAGTGTATATGATCTCAAAATGTTGATGATTCAATTTTTATTTGAATTGTATTTGATGTTTACTTAAACCCACCATATGAAATCATGAATTTCATCCAATTACACATGTTAATATGCATGTAGAAGTGCCTATTTAGTACTTAGATAGAGAAGAAATACACGAAGAATGTGAGAAAATAGATCGATGGAAGGTTACTAGAATTGCCTAGACGTCAACCTAGGCAAGCCAATCGATGGACCAGTTGATTGAAGCGGTGCATCGGTTGTAGCCTAAACCTGAGATCCAAGCTACGTTCTATTATTTCTCGATCGACCTATTTGTCACTCGTTTTCCGTATTGAATACCAGATGCTAATTGCCAAATTTTAATACAACATTTCATGTCCATTTTATTGATATTTTTCGGATTGGTGATTTATTAACTATTGAATTTGTTTGGATGTTTTTATTTTACATAGCTTAGAGATTGGTCAATGGATCTTTGGAGAATTACATACTTTTGATGCATGTTTTACAACCTAGATATACAAATGATTAATTTTTGAATCCAATCATTTTATACAAGACAATTTATGCACAAGTCTAATACATATATATATATATATATATATATATATATTCATAGGACTTGTTCCCATTTCACGTTTATAGGTTTTGTACCTATCTTGATGTTTGTAGAACTTGTTCCTATTCGACGTTTATAGGTTTCATACCTATCATGGAGTTTGTATGTTTTAAACCTATTTTGATGTTTATATGTCTCATACCTATCTTGATGTTTATAGACTTATACAACTATCTTGGAGTTACCTGCATGTAGGTGAATTTATTTGACCAATTTTGGAGTTTGGCACCCCTTATTTGTGATATTTCTTGATTTCTATTTCTGACATTTCTAGATTTAACATTGTTGTACTATCACCAAATCCTTTTGGAGGTTTTTTCTTTTAAGAAGCCATTTTGAGTTTTCTGTATTTGGTAATTTTAAGTTATCAATGCATGTTTGATATTTGTCAATATATGCTTATAACTGAGATCTAACTTACTTTACCTATCATATAGTGTTGCTAACCCATTTATCTTAGTGTAGACTGACCCATTTATTATTTTATAATACTCTGGTCAGACCGAGATGTTTTAAGTCCTTCAGCTTGAGCCTTTAGAGTGGATATCTTACATTTTAGTTAGTAGTTCTCTTTTGTCATCCTATTTATATATTTGACATTATGTAGCATCCTGTGTTTAGATTAGACTCCTTTTGTATACATATTCATTTTGAGATGTAGCACTTTGTATATGTAAAGCCTACATCATGCATCTATTATGTGTCGATTCAGAATTTATCTATTATATTCTACTGTGACTGATCTGATATTCTATTATATGTTTATTATTATTCATTCTTCTGAATTTTTATTTTAGCCAACATAGTTTCATTTTAAGCCTTGTATACATCGATTCCACTTGAAAAGAAAATCTATAGTATATTACTTGATGCATCAATTCACGCTTAAAGTAAAATTCACGGATGGTTGCTCCTGACCAGCCCTATTCTTTGCATAAGCCGATGATATCACTTTGAAGTATTCTCTACTATTGTGGGTCTCAGGGTGAGGCATCACATAAGCCATAAAAAAATTAATTTTAATTTGTAGCAACTGTAAATTAATTTATAACTTTTACGAATAATAATTTTAAAACAAGCTTTAACTTTATTTGTAACATTTATAAATTTAAGTTAAAACCAATTATAAGTTCAAATTTTACATATTATTAATAATAACACAATGAAGACTATTTTTAGTATAAGTGCATGGGGAAGCGGAGCAAAACTAGAAAATTTCAAATAAAAAATCTTTTTAATTTCATCGTGCACTCAATCACTTATAGTGTTATCATGAATATTGTTTGTAACATTAAATAATATTTAGTGCTTACAATAAGATTTTGATTGAATTTTGGGCAATATTATATTATCATTGAATTACTATTAATGTGGTTTATAATGTTTTATTTGTTCCAAATATTCAACAAGATAATTCATTGTCATTAAATGATATATTCAAAGGTAAATTAAATAGTAACATTATTTTATGTATAATGATATATATAAATATTTTAATAGATATTTGAATAATAATAATTGGTTAAACAATTTTAGTAGAGATTTAAATAACAATTCTAAATTCATTAATTATTAAATTGACATAATAAATGTATATGGTTATATTTTGACTTTTTTTCGAATTAAAAAAATAATGTCCCATTAGTCTTGACTAACAATGTTAATTTACAAATATCATAATAATAAATTAACAAATACATACATACATATACACATACAGAAACATACATACGCACACAATTGAATAATATCGATCTCTCTAGAGTTAACCCACCATAAAAAAATCCCCATTTTGCAACTAGTAGCTTCCGGTCTTAATATGCAAAGTTGCAATAGGATGATTATATTTTGCAACTATTTATGACAATCGCAGGTGACCATTGCAGCAAAGATTTTGTAACAAGCCGGAATTTCACCACTTTGATTCGTGAATATTTAATTATTTTGGATATTCAAAGATATAAGTTTTATAATTAAAATAAAACTCTTCTAAATAATAGCTAGTGATAATGAAATGGTTTTCAAAATTAGTTTACAAAAATATTTAGTTCAAAGGAAAATCGAAAATATGACTGAATTCGTTTTTCGGATTTTCCATTTTTCGTCAGCTAAAGTTGTTGAAACATTGTTAACTCTAGTAAAAGTATATATACTTACATTAAAAAATAAGTTAAGACATGTTTTGATATATATATATATATATATATATATATACTTTTACTTAAGTAATAAAATAAGAGCGATGTGACTTTTATGAAATATTTAAGAAAAAAATAAAATGGAAAAAAAATAAATGTTATGTCATTAGAAACATAAGATATACAAAGTTCTTAGATAATAATTGCATGTTGGCTAAGCCAGAGAAGAGGGGGACAAGCTCCTCACGTGAGCAAGGGAGGGTGGACAAAGGTGTGAAGTGTCATGATGGTAATGGAGGTTAGGTAGTTTAAGGCTAATTTGGTAATTCTCTAAATGTAATTCATATAAAATTTTCATAATTTTCCTCTCATTTTATAATTCCATTTTCACTTGCTAACTTCCTCCAAAACTTCACAAAATATTTTCATGGCTTTCGAAGAAAATTCTTAAGTTAAAAATCAAATTTCATTAACTTTTTAAGTTCATAAATCGTTGTTTAAGCTTCTCCTTTCTTCTCTTCAACTCCACCTTCCAAAAACATAATGACCCTAATTTTAGTAACATTATTTAGGATATTTTATTAGCTAAATTAAATTGAATAATCTGATGATTAGGAGATTGAGATTTGTGATTAATAAGGGTAACCGTGCCTAATAGAATAAATGAACTAAAATGAATTAAAATAAAAAGGGTAATGGAAATAGCTGAGGGGGTAAAGTTGGAATAAGAATATTCTAATGCCATAAACCCTTAAGAATTCATTTCATACGTTCATTTGCAATGCCAAACTAAATAGAGGCCGACCACCATTAGCAAGAGTAAGAGGAAAAAGATATAGAAAATCAAAGGAAGGATAATCAAAATCAAATCCATTCAAATCTCAAACTCCTTAATCTCAAAGTTAAGGTGAATAATGACTACATCTCATTCTATTGTTTTCAATTTTAAGGTCAAACGCGATTTATTTTGCAAGGTTATGCCATGTTTCGAATGATTAAATATTTATATATGCTTGTTGATGATTTATGCTTATTCATATAGGTTTTATGATATATTTAATGTGAAAATCCTATTAAATGACATCTACGCATTTTAGATTTAGATCAGAAATGATATTTTAGAGATGGCTTTCAATTTTCATAGTTTTTTGAATTTATGTGGAATTAATATAAATTTTCTAATGAAGAAAATGATTATTTAGGTTTAAAATAATTTACGGCTAAATTTTTTATGTTATGAGTCTGAAATTAATATATATCAGAATAATTTCTTGAATTTTGGTAGAATTTTCTTAGGTGTTTAAAATAGATATATAAAATTATTTAAGGAATAAGACATAAATATTTTATATATTTACAAAAGGGAAAAGGGTAAATTCTTAAATTTCGGCATTTTTGTTGGAAAAGAAAATTAGCAACCAATAGTATTTTGACAAACAAGGTAGGTTAGTTGAAAAGAATTTCTTTTTCATGTTCAAATTAGTTTTTACATGCTTTTAGCATGTTTCGCCATATTCGACACCTAGGTTACGACCAAGTAGTTCCGCTTCCATCACCATCAAAACCAATATGTCAGGTATTAATACTTGGTATGTAGCGAATTGGACTAAAGTGGAAGGCACGAAGTTGAAACAGGGGTTCCGAAGGAGGTCGAACCCTTGCTTTGATTTTAAATGAAAATGCGCCAGCTTTGCTTACGAAAGGAATGCTTTCAACTTGGTTGGCTTCCATAATGGTCAGATTGTTTTAAATGAATGGTTTGGAAAGAGGTTGTGCCTTTTGTTTTAAGTAAATGCTTTCAAGGGGGTTGAAACCTCTAGCAGCCACTTTCTACCTTTCGAAGCTAATGGTTTCGAAAGGTATATTTTGTTTTAAAACCCAAGACGCTTCTTCAATGCTTTTGGAAGGTTGGTTTCGACACCGTCACTTCTTTACTTAGCAAATGCTTTGGAAAGAGTGCTTTCGACTTAAATGGTTTATGACCCTTCGAGATTTTTAAAGATAAACCCAAAGGTTTCGAAAGGTATAGTTTTGAATTGTTTCCAAAGGTTGTTCCACATATTATTCTTGAACCCAATTGTCTTTCGTAAGGTTTGATGTTTTAATGTTTTCAAAAGGTTTTGATGATACCTCAAAGGGGTAGTTCCCTAATGATTTTTAAAGGATTGAATGAAAAGTTTTTTCTATGTTTCGAAAGGCAATGTTTAAATGTTTTAAAGTTAGGATGTCTAAGGTATTATAGAAAGGTTTTTCAATGGTTTTGAAAGGTTTATATAAATGGTTTCGAAAGGAATATTTTGGGCTATCGGCCTAGATTATAAAGGGTTCACTTGGTTTCGATAGGGAAACTTTCAATGGGATCGAAAGGGTACTTTCAAAAGTTTAAATGTTTTCATCAACAAAGTTTTAAGAAGAGTATGTATAACATGGTAAGTGATTTTGAGTAAAGCGTAGAGTGTATGTTTTCCTTGTTTAAAATATGATTTGAAGGTTCAACTAATTTTGAAAGAAAAGGTTTTCAAGGAAAATTTATGGGAAGTTAACCCTAAGTAAAATGACTCAGATATTAGAACGTCAGATGGGACATGTATAGGGTCGCGTCCTATACATTAGCCATTAGCCCCTAGCTAATTTAGTCCAAAATTCCAATGTATGCGGCTTTGTCACAGGTAAGACTAAAATGATGGTACACACAGAAAGGAATATGTTTGTACAGAGGTAGGTTATTAGTGAGCCTACGAAACCATTAAGATCAGTTGACTTGGAGAAAGTAAGTTAGGGATAGACTGTCTAGAAGAGGAGTATCTAAAAAATGTTAGATTATTTGTTTATATTGTTTGGCGGCCCAAGTCAGCCAAAGTTTAGTGGTTAGAAACAAAACTATAACGTTCGACCGGATTGTTCACTTGTTACCTAATATGTAAGTTTACATGATAATTCTTTACAGTTTTAACCAGTTTTGGTTGTAGGATTAAAATTTCAAAAGATATGTTTTAAAAAAACGAAAGTAGTGAGGAGAAACCCATACCGCTAAGCGATGTGGTCTTACTTAAAATTAAGTGACCGAGATGTATAGTATATTTGGTCCAGGCTTTATGTCTAACTCGAAGTTTATGTTTTTCCCCATAAACTCTTGGGTGATCAAAATATTTGAGTAGACCGAGGGTTGAGGATTTTTAGGTTTTAGTAGATTGGCGAATAAAGCTTCCAAAGACGAGCAGGTGGCTGACGAATAATTATTTAGGAGTTGATATTTTATTTTGTTTGATTCTGCTGTGTTGTATTAAGTCGGTTATGACTATATGGTACTCTAGTCAACCAATGGGGCATCTTCATATGTCGTTCTTGGCGTATTTTGTAATATTTATATCTGATCTGAACCTAGGAAATGATTGGGAATATGAAACATGTTTTGTGAAATGTAACCAGAAAAGTTGTTTTAGAAATCTATGATTTTATTTCATAGTCATGTGATTCTCATATTATGGATACCATTAACATTACTGTATTTGGTCACCAGAAGTTAATAACATGGATGGCTGCAACATCGATAACACTTAGCTTTGGTCCTCCAGATAGCGGATGTTACAAATTGGTATCGGAGCATAGGTTTATGACCAAATGTAAACTAAAATGATTTTTGAAAACATAATCCTAAGGAATTAGAGGTAAGATCGGGGTATGGGATAATGCTACAGTAACGTACTTATATTTGCTATATATAAGTATACCAAATTTATAGCTTCCTATCTCTCTTAGGTTATTCTTCTGTATCTCACGAGGCTTAAATACAGATATGGATGCTAGAAGTGGAAGAGTGAATCTTGGGGGAAGCACCACGAAAAATGGAAATGCCAAACAAAATACCAGGAGAAACCCAAGTCAGGCATAAGTTGGAAATGTTGGTGCTGGAGTCCCGCAAGTTGACATAGGAGCTATGCATCGGTTCTTTGTCAACATGATGCAGGCGGGTTTTGCTGTTGGAGTAGTTGAAGGAGTTCAAGAAGCTCCGATGGTCAACAACTATTTTATTTTTAGTAGAGACTATGCTTGGCTAGGTGGATAGCCATTCATCGGAACTAAAGATGCTATTGAAGTACAAAACTGGTTGCTACATAGTGAGAGGATCTTCGCAGACTTGGAACTCAATGATGAGTAGATACGGAGGCCGACATCGAAATAGCTTCAGGGAGTAGCTATGTTCTTATGGAATGGTGATACAGTCGGAGTGGATGAAGAAATAGATGACATGGGGTGAGTTTGAAGAGAAATTTGAGAGTAGTTCCTATCTATGATGGTGAAGTCTACCTTGATCAGAAAGTTTGCTGAGTTGAAACAGGTGGAGAGGACTATGTTGGAATATGCTAGAAGGTTTGAGGAGTTTGCTAGGTATGGACATGCCACTATGGATACAGTGTTGAAAGGAAGTGAGAAGTTTATAAGGAGGTCGAAGCCTGAGTTGGCAAGGGCTACATTACCTCGTATTAGAGATCCTTGTGATGTTGTAGTAGAGATGGCGTTGAGACATGTGGAGATGCTTGCTTATCTGGAGAAGAATAAGGTAAAGGAATTCCAAGTGGGGCAGAGACAGAAAAGTAAGTTCTTTCATAATAAGGGTGCTCGGAAAGGTGGATCCATGAAGAAGGGATAGTCTAAAGTTGTTTGATTCAAGTACTATAAGAAGGGACATTGTGCAAATGAATGTCATACTGGAAAGGCAAAGGAAGTGACCAAAAAGAAAAATATTATATGCTTCAACTAAGATCAGATTGGTTGTCATAAGAACCAGTGCATAGAGCCGGCTAAGGATGGAAGAGGCAAAGTATTTTCATTGGAACCTACAACGTCGGGACCAATAGCGCAGGAGAACGAGAAGGCGATGTTAGGAATTTATGCTTCATATTCTTGGTATGTCTATTAGCATTCTGTTTGATACCGTTGCATTGCATTCTTTTTTATCTCATTATTTGGTAGATGAGCTTAACCTAGAACCCACATACCTAGTTACTTCCTTAAGGGTTACAAATCTGATAGGAGGGCATGTGACACTTGGGATGAAGTGTGACCGCCTAGAGTTTGACATTTTAGGTCATACATTTGTTTGTAGTTTGCATGTTTTTGACATTGTAGGGTTCGAAATTATTTCGAGCATGGATTGGTTGAGTAACTACGATGCTAGGATATTTTTCCATGATAGGAAAATATCACTTAGACACCCTGACTATAGTGATCAGATTGTATATACCGTAGGAAGCCCCAGTTGTGAGGTAATGCTTTGTTGGGTGTTGTGGAGGTAGAAGAAGAGCTAAATCGAGTTTTCATGGTTAGAGAATTAACAGATGTCTTTGAACATGTAGTAGGATTGTCGTTGAGACAAGCCATTACGTTTCGGATAGATTTGGTGCCTGGAGCAGAATCGGTGAGTAGACCGCCAAGCACAATGACACCTATAGATATGGGAGAGCTGAAGGTGTGGTTGATAGACTTGGAAGGCAGGAATTTTATCAAGCTAAGTAGTTCGCCTTGATGAGTAGCCGTAGTGTTTGCTAAGAAGCCAGACGGGTCGTTGAGGTTATGTATCAATTATTGTAAGCTGAATGAGAAGACAATAAAGAATCGATACTACGGCCTAAAGTTGATGATTTGTTTGATCCGCTAAGTGGAGCCAAGGTATTTTCTCAGTTCGATTTAGTGATAGGTTTCATCAGCTTAGAGTAGTAGAGGATAGTATTACTTTGACGGCATTTAGAACAAGATATGGATCATACAAATGGTTAGTGATTCCGTTTGGACTAACTAATGCACCAACATTCTTTGTGGATTTGATGAACCAAATTCTCCAGAAGCAGTTAGATAGATTCATGTTAGTTTTTATAGATGATATTTTGATATACTCTAAGGATGAAAGAGAGCATGAAGTTCATCTTAGAGTCGTGCTTGAGACGCTGAGGCAGCATCAGCTGAAGGTGAAGTATTCAAAGTGTCATTTTTGGAAGAAGGAAGTGAAGTTTCTTGGTCATGTTGTCCTAGCGAAAGGGTTGTCTGTAGATTCGATCGAGATTGAAGCGGTGAATAATTATAAGAGACAGAGACAGTGACTGCGATAAAGAGTTTTCTTGGATTGGATGGATATTGTCGGAGGTTCATAAAGGATTTTTCGTGGATAGCAGCACCGATGACCAAGCTAATGCGAAAGTATGTGAAGTTTGTTTGGATCTATAATTGTGAGGAAGCATTCTAGAAGCTGAAACACTTGTTGACTAATGCAATTCTACTAGTCATTCCGAAAGGAATTAGAATTTGATAGTATATATAGATGCATTTTTTGACTGCTTAGACCGCATGAGGTTAGATATCAAACACATGATTTGGAATTAGCTACGGTGGTTTTTGCATTAAAGGTATGGAGACATTACCTTTTGGGAGAAAGGTTTGAGCTTTATATGGATCATAAGTCTTTGAAGTATTTGTTCTCTTAGAAAGAACTGAGCATGAGACAGTAAAGATGGTTAGAGTTTATTGCCATTTATGATTTTGAAATTGAGTACACACCAGGGAATGTAATATGGTTGTAGATGCGCTTAGCAGAAAGCATCAGGATGTAGTGTTGGTAATGATAGCAGAGTGGAAAGATTTGGAAGCATTGACGACATGTAGAATATGTTGGAGATCTGAAACTAAATCTAGTATGGAAACCGCTAGGTTGTCATGTTTGGAAGTTCGACCGATGATGATCGAAAAGGTTGCTTATAAACAGATGGAGGATCCGGTATTAGTTGAAAGGATCAAGAAATTAAGAGATGGAATAGAGAGTGATGAATTGGAGGATTTTGGTCTCAACCAGAACGGGTGGTTGAGAAAGAAAGGAAGGTTGTGTGCTTCCAATGTGGGAGACATAAGAAAAGAGGTTTTGGAGGAATGTCATCGTTCGAAGTCACTATTCATCCGGGAGGAACTAAGATGTATCAAGACATGAAGTGGAGTTTCTTCTGGAAAGGTATGAAGAGAGATGTAGGCTTATAGGTAAAGCGGTGTTTGAACCACCAATAGGTAAAAGCTGAACATCAGAAGTCAAGTGGTTTACTTTAGCAATTAGATATTCCAGTATGGAAGTGAGATTCTATTTCTATGAATTTTATAAACATTTCCAAGATCTAATAGAGAAATGAAAGTATATGGGTCATAGTGGAAAGATTAACCAAGAGTGCCCATTTTATTCCAGTAGGACGACACATGTTTTAGCTAATTTATTTGTAGAAAATATTGTTAGACTCCATGGAATTCCTAGTAGTATATTAAGTGATGGAGATTCCTTGTTCACTAGTGAGTTTTGGAAGAGTCTATTGGAGATTTTAGGAATCAAGCTCAAGATGAGTACCACTTACCATCCACAGACCGATGGGAAAACATAAGAGTTAACTCGCAAATAGAGAGGATTGAGAAACTCACAAATAGAGTAAAGTTACCAAAAAAGTTGGCAAGAGTCTATGGTATTTTCCATGTTTCTCATCTAAGGAAGAGTGTTAGAGATCCAGAGTCTACTATAGCGCTGACAGCGTTAGATGACTTAGTATTGGAGCCAAATATGGCTATAGTTAGAAAGCCAATTCATATAGTTGCAAGAGATGAGAAGAAGTTAAGGTAAAAGGTAGTCAGATTAGTCAGAGTTCAATGGAGTGACGACGAGATAGACTGTACTTGGGAGACTGAGAGCAAGATTGGGGACGCTTATCTTGATTTTTTTTGATGGTATGTTTTACCTTTTAGATTGAGTTGTTGTGTACCTTATTGTAATTTTAAGGATAAATTTTTTTAAGGAGGGAAGTCTGTGACGACCCTAATTTTTAGTAACATTATTTAGGATATTTAGTTAGCTATATTGAGTAAAATACTGTGATGATTAGGGATTGAGATTTGTGATTAACAAGTGGTAGTCGTGCCTAAGGGAATAAATGAACTAAAATAAAATAGGTAAAGAAAATTGGTGAGGAGGACAAATTTGGGATAAGAGTATTCTAACGCCCTAAACCCTTAGGAATTCATTTCATACATTCATTTGTAATACCAAACTAAATAAAGGCTGGCCACCATTAGCAAGAGGAAGAAGATAAAGAAAATCACAGAAAGGAAGATTAATCAAAATCAAATCCATTCAAATCTCAAACTCCTTAATCTCAAATCTAAGGTGAATAATGACAACATCTCATACATTCTATTGTTTATGGTTTTAAGGTTAAACCCGATTTATTTTGCAAGGTTATGCCATGTTTTAGAATTATTAAACGTTTATATATGCTTGTTGATGATTTATTCTTATTTATATAGGTTTTATGATACGTTTTGATGTGAAAACCTATTAAATGACATCCAAATGCTTTGCATTTTTAGATTTTAGATTTAGATCGGAAATGACTTTTTAGAGATGGTTTTCAATTTTTATATTTTTCTAAATTATGCAAAATTAATATAAACTTTCTGTGAAGAAAATGATTATTTTGGTTTAAAATAATTTACAGCTAAATTATTTTTGTTTTAGGTCTAAAATTAATATATGTCAAAAAATATATTAAAAAATGATTTTCTAGAATTTTGTAGAATTTTGCTAGTTGTTTTAAATAGATATATAAAATATTTAGGGTATGGGAATTAAATGTTCTACATATTTATAAAAGGAGAAGGCGTATTTCGTAAATTATTGAAATTGTTCAATTCTAAAATTTCTGTAGTTATTTTAGAAAATTACATTAGCAATCAATAATATTTTAAAAAACAAGGTTTGTTAGTTGATAAGATTTCTTTTAAGGTTAAAATCAGTTTTTACATGTTTTAGCGTATTTCGCCATTTTCGGCACCTAGGTTCTGACCTAGTAGTTCCGCCTTCATCACCATCGAAATTAATGCGCCTGGTATCAATACTTGGTACGTAGCGAATTGGACTAAGGAGGAAGGTACAAAGTTGAAACAGGGGGTTACGAAGGAGGTTGAAGCCTTGCTTTGATTTTAAATGAAAATGTGCCTGCTTTGCTTTCGAAATGGTTGGCTTCCGACTGGGTCAAATTGTTTTAAAGGAAAGGTTTTAAAAGAGGTTGTGCCTTTATTTTAAATAAATGCTTTCGAAGGGGGTCGAAACTCCTATTTGTCGCATTCTACCTTTCGAAGAAAATGGTTTCGGAAAGTATATTTTGTTTTAAACTCAAGCCTCTACTCCAATGCTTTCGAATGGTTGGTTTCGACACCATCACTTCTTTACTTAGAAAATGCTTTCCAAAGAGTGCTTTCGACTTAAATGTTTTATGACCCTTTGAGATTTTTTAAGATAAACCCAAAGGTTTCGAAAGGTATAGTTTTGAATGGTTTCAAAAGGTTGTTCAACATATTTTCTTGAACCCAATTGCTTTCGAAAGGTTTGATGTTTTAATGCTTTCAAATGGTTTTAATGAAGGTTTCGAAGGGCTGGTTTCCTAGTGGTTTCTAAAGGTTTGAAAGGAAAGGTTTTCCAATATTTTCAAAAGGCAATGTTTACGTGAGTTAAAGATAGGATGTCTAAAGTTTTATAGCTTTTGAAGGAAAGGTTTTTCAATGGTTTCAAAAGGTTTATATGAAAGGTTTCGAAAGAAATGTTTTGGTCTTTCGGCCTAGGTTATAAAGGATTTACTTCGTTTCGAAAGGGATACGTTCAATGGGACCGAAAGGGGTACTTTCAAAGGTTTAAATATTTTCATCAACAAAGTTTTAAGTAGAGTATGTATAACATGGCGAGTTAATTTTTAGTAAAGCATAGAGTATATATTTTCCTTGTTTAGAGTATGATTTAAAGGTTTAAATCATTTTGAAACAAATGGTTTTCAAGGAAAATTTATGGGTATTTAAGCCTAATTAAAATGAATTAGATATTAAAATATTAGATGAGACCGGTATAGGATCGCGTTCTATACATTAGCTATTAGTCCTTAGCAAATTTAGTTTAAAATTCTAGTGTGTAGGGCTTTGTCACATGTAAGATTGAAATGATGTTACACATGAAAAGGAACAAATACACGCACACACACACACACAGGGGTAGGTTATTAGCGAGCCCGTAAAACCATTAGGATCGGTTGACCTAAAGAAAGAAAGTTTGGTATAGACCGTCCAGTAGAGGAGTATCTAACAGATGTTATATTATTTGTTTACATTGTCTGGCAGGCCCAAGTCAACCAAAGGTTAGTAATTAGCCAAACAAGACTATAATGTTCGGACAGATAGTCCATTTATTACCTGATATGTATGCTTACATAATAATGCTTTATAGTTTTAACTAGTTTTGGTTGTAGGATTATGATTTGCAGAAGATATGTTTTAAAAGGATATTAGTGAGGGGAAACCTGTTCCGCTAAGTGGCATGGTCTCACTTAATATCAAATAATTGAGATATGTAGTATTATTCACATTAGGCTTTATGTCTAACTCAAAGTTTATGTTTTTCCTCTTAAACTCTCATGTGCTCAAAATTGGTTTGAGTAGGCTGAGGGTTGAGGATTTTCAGGTTTTAGTAGGATGGCGAATAAAGCTTCTGAGGACGAGAAAGTGGTGGACGGATAGCCATTTAGGAGTTGATATTTTATTATGTTTAATTTCGCTGTGTTGTATTAAGTCGGTTATGACTATGTAGTAATCTGGTCAACCAAGGAGGCATCTTCATATGTCGCTCTTGGCGTATTTTGTAATATTTATATTTAGTCAGACCTTGGAAACGATTGGGATTATGTAATGGAATGTTAAACATATTTCGTGAAATATAATCAAAAAATTTGTTTTTGAAATCTGTGATTTTATTTCATATTCACGTGCTTCTTATATTGTGGATACCATTAACGTTACCGTATTTGGTCACCAAAAGTTAATACTACGGATGGCTGCAACATCTATAGCGCTTAGCTTTGGGCCTCTAGATAAGGGATGTTACAAAAAACAATCACACTCCCATCCATAACGACCTTGTCCAAGCCATCTACACACCCTAGCCAAGCCACTTTTCCCATTCAAGCCACTAAAGACTCCATTTTTTCAAAGACAAAGCGAAGATTTAGATCGTACTCAAGTTCTATGAGAAGTTACTTTAGTTTAGTCGACTTTTAGTAAGTTAATATCTAGTTTTTAACTAAGTTTTCTAAACTCATATAAATGCTTGACTTCGGTTTTAAATATGATGTTTGTTTGGGTAAAAATAATATTGACTTGTATGTATGTATAAGTGCTTGGATTATAACGATGTTTGTGTTTGGTTTATATGTGCCTGTATTCCATGTTTGGAATTTGACTTAAAATGTAGTCTAATTTTTATGTTAGTTAGGAAATTGAGATCATTGCTAGTGCTTGTGGTTATGATGTGAATATGATTGTTATGATGTTGAATACATGATTTTTTGCTCAAAAAGTTAGTACCTTTGCGAATTTAAGCAATGTAGAATTCCTTGTGTAAAACAACCGTTCTTTGGTTTTCAAAATATTTTCAGATTCAAAACTTGTTTATTTCTAAGGAAAACCTTTATGTTTACAAGTAGTTAAGTTTTTTAGATATTTATGACATATTATTTCATATTTAAGGAGATCTTAGAGATATTTAAGTCTATGAGAAATTATGACTCAAATTTGTTTCCTATTTAATCGATTTGATAGACTTTGGACAGTGATTAATTGCACCTTTTAGAGATTTTATGGATTTAGTAGAGTGGTTAGTTGCCCCTTTTATTGCATTAGAGAAGGCAACAAATTATCTACATGGAAAAGATTTATGAAAGTATTCGATAGCTTCTTAGAAAAGATATTTTGTCAAGGCTATTATAAATAGACATGTATGGGGTTCATTAGAGGTATATAGGAAAAAGTGTATTTTTCTAGGGTATTGGAAATTGAGATATCTTATGAACTTTTAAGCACTCTTTTGTGATCTTTCGGTGAATTAATAAAAAAAATTGTTTGGAGGAATTTGTCTATTTGTTTTTCTTCACTTCTTATCCCTTCTAAATCTAATTGTGCAGATATAACGACTCATAATTTTAACCATTTAAAAATATTTAATTTTATGTAAATTTTGAATAAAAATGGTTGAAAAAGAATTCAGGTTATTTATATATTATTTAATGAACTTGAGTAAAAGTTTGAAATAACCAATTTCAAATATTTAAGGAAATTGTTTGTATGAAGTTCAATATATTTAATGTGTTTATTATCAATAGCAATGATCAATAATAAATACTGAATTATGTGACGACTCGCAAATCTGTACCCTTTGAGTCGACAATAAACCGCACTTGTCTGACCCAAAAAGCACAGAATAACGGAAAGTCTTGAGAAAGAAAAGAAGAGAGAAGAATAGAAGAGAAGAAAGAGAGAAGAGGAGAAGATAAGAAAGAGAGAAGAAGAAAACCAAACAGAATAATACAAAATCTCACATCGCAGCGGAAAACATATAATATCATATCAATGATCTTTACAAAACAGAAACTATATATACATACATCAATCAGAATTCAACAACCAATCACTAATCATCAGCCTGGACGGTTATAATATCCTGTCGTTACAATTGCCGATAATTTAAAACAACAATGTTGCGGAAAATAAATAGATACGTGTATACGAAAATGAAGATATCCAACTCTCCTACTGAAGCTTTAAAAGCACCAAATATGAACCTGTAAATATAGTTGGTCTGACCCTAGCATTGAAAGGGAAGAATGCCTAGATCAGTATGGTAAACCAGCGTGAGAAACACACTCAACTGAATTTATTAGATTACCAAAAAAATTCGTTTCAAAACAAAAGATTCTCATAAGACACTCACACACATAAATACGTACATGTTTTTACCATATGATAACTAGAACATTTCATATCAATTTCTCTTATAATATAATAGTGTCTAATATACAAATAATATTAAAATAGCTGAAATTGTTACATTGATTAAATTCCAACATGTAGCCCAAAATGGGTAATACAATCAAAATGGCTGGCACGTAGCAGAATTTGGAATTCCATACAAATGACCAGGTGAAGGGACTTCCTTCTGATTGGTACACCTTTAGATGGATGTCCCAAGGCACAGAACATATGCCCTCTACCAATACAAGAACATCCTACCTCTGTAACTTGGTAGTACCGAATATGTCATCCTCCGATCGTTACCGACCTTTTCGAGGGCCCTCGTAGCATACAAAAACCATTAATTTACATCCTGAACGTCATAGCGGGAAGAAATATATTTAGAAGGGGATGATCATATCCTACTTGGGAATGACCCATTTAGCCCTGCTGCATCCAACCATATTTCGGTCATTTTCGGTTGATGAGGCCTGAAGTAATGATTACCTTTCACATATCACATATCAAATCACTTTGAATGCCACATTGCCATTTTCATTAACTACTAATTGCCTTCCACAAAAAATATAACCCTTGAACTCGTATATCTCAAGGAGGGTGTTAAGCTAAGAAAGTTGCCTTCTCCACCACCATTGATATACGTTTGTAAAAATCAATGTACGTAATCATTAGAAATGCAATGTCAGACAAACGTCCAGACAAATTGTCCAGGAATAGGACAAACCGAAGGTACTTTCCTACCACATCCTGTTGGGAAATCCCTATGGTTAGTAGCAAATAGTCCTTGCATTGGATATTTCATAACGGAGAGACTACTGCTACTATATGTGTATTGGGATTTTAACCCCAAACGATCAACAAGTAGTCCTTCACTATGAAAATTCTAAATATTAATATCATCACAACCTGGACAATTGAACGCATATACTTGGTCCGAAGTGGTTTTAAATAAATATGATCTCGTTCTCTTCGCACCAACAACGCAAAAATGTTTCTCAACCTCACAAAGAAACTAAATACCATAGACTTATCACGTCTCCAAGTTTAAACTTGCTATCCTTTGGCCAAGAAGGAAGCTCGATAGATTGGAGTAATACTCCGCACTACACGAATCAACATCCTCAACACAAATGATAGTCAAACGTACACAGATGGATACGTACTAAGTGTACGACTAAATAGTTCCTACATCAGGTCGAGAAACTAAAATGGCCAAATTTGATAGTCGGTTATTTAACTATCAAAGCAAACAAACAAATATCTAGCATCATAAGCAATCACTAGACCCTTTTAATTAATCTTTATTAATTAAATCACTCTCCAAATATTCACTTCAAATTATCTTTAAAAGGATATAATTCCAAAACCATTTCAACATTTCTGTATTGGAAAACATTTCCATATACTTATATCGACAGTACAAGCATATTCACAATTCTCTTCAGGAAAGCTTAACATTTTCAACACACGCTTTATCGGGTCAAAATGAGTATTGCGACATCGTTATTACAACCTAAAATCATTAGTATAAGGATTCGATAATTAGATAAATATATAAATCCCATATACTATACAAAACATCTCCTTTCGAAAATCATTTACTATAACAACAGCGTTATAGTCCATGCTTTCCTTGCTTCTCGAAAACGTCTATTTCAACAATGAATGTTGGAATCTATGTATTCGACGCTCACACCTTTTAAATCATCTTCAAACCATTCAACTCAATTTAAAAATATCACTTCCTAAAACATTCATTTAATTTAAAAGATTATTCACTGTCCAAAATCGTGAATAAATTTCGCTTACCAAATTCATTATTTCTACACATTTATTAAAGAATTATCCACTATCTAAAATCATGAATATATTCACTTTAATAAGCTTTCATATTTAACTTATCAAAATAAGTTGATTTCGGATTTCTATAACGATGTTTATAAATTCCATTTATATTTTATTTGCATGCCGAAATCCGATTATAAGTTAATTTACTTATAAATCCCTTATTTACAAATTCATTCTTTTCATAACTTCATCAATTATAAATCTTATTTGCTTAAAAGATTCATTTACAACTTCATTTTAAACACTTATAAAACACCTTTGTAATTCCATCACTTTTTATTTATAAAATATCGATTTTATAAATCTTATATATAAACCGTTTATAACAAATTCAAAATTCTCAATTTTAACTTAATTTACAAAATAGTTAACTCCATATTTAAAAAAAATCATATTTTGATTCCATTTAAATAAACTTCTTCTTTTAATAATCTATAAATCATTATTAAAACTTATATAACTCCAAAAATCATATTTAAGTATATTTCACAAAAATCGTAGTTTTATAACATAAAAATCATAATTTTTTATTTATTTAAAATAAATTCATTTTCTTAACAATTCAAAAATTAATAAAACCTCCATTTTCAAAATCACTTTGAAATTCGTTTAATTTGACATCATCACTTTAACATCTTTAAAATTCCAAAATATGGCCCAATGCTGCAATAGCACTAAATATGGTGATTCACATCAATCACATCAATCCTGGCATCCAAAACATCATATATCATATGATAATAACATATATAATAATATCTGTAAATAAAATCAACACTGTTGAGGAATGCAGTTGGATCCCTCCATCCTGTCTTCTGTAACAAATATACATATGAGAAAATATATACAATGTCCGCTTTGAGGCAAATGTGCAACGGTCTACATGGGAAGGTATATGGTCTCATTTGCTCCAATAGGTAGGAATATATCCAAAACAGTCAATATACACAATATATATATTATATATCCCCAAACAATCATCAATCATCATAAAATAAATTTATTCTCACTTATATAAAAATATAACCGAGTAAGAAAGAATGAGTTGTACTCACTTTGATTCCTGTAGAAGTTATAGCATTTTATTTCGAAAAAAATTAAATGGACATTTAATTTTACCCAAAATTTTCACTTTCTCCAATGAACTCCAATCCAGCTCTAAAATGTAGTGCTTGTGAATACAATCCCAACGCAATTTGTTTTGTCAATTTTCGACCTCGTATGAAGATGTTACAGCATTTTAAAGTTTACACAAATTTATATATAATGTAATTTACAATTTTATTTTTAACCTCAAATCATTCCTAGCCATTCGTTTCCAAATATCTGCAAATCTAGGCCGCGTCCTTTTTCTTCTTCTCCAATGTGTGAAACCTAGGTCGAAAAAACCACTAGCTATCGTTACTTCCATCAATCAGACAATGCCAAGATAAAGCCCATCACGAATGGCACCACCGCCTACAATGCTGAGGAGCTCAGCCTCCTCCTTCGTGTGCAGCACCTATCAAACGCACTGTAATGACTTGCCATTTTGGACGGTTTAAATCGATGATAAACCACACGCGACAGACTCAAACCATTCAAAACTGTAGATTGTTATGGGGTAAACAAGATAACGTAGAGAAAGAATGATAAACAATTACAGAATCTCGCAGCGGAATGACAAAATATAATAATCAAATAAATAGTTCATGAAGCTATTTACAAATAACATTGATTAAACCTTTATAATACATATCAGAGTTACACAAAGCAAGAAAAAATAAATAAATAAATGCAGCGGAACAATATGATGCAATGGAATAAATATAATAAATAATAATATTACAAAATCTTCGTCTTCTTCCTCCAGAAAGTAGTCTTCGATAAACTGAAAAGCTCAGACTGACCCAAGCGAATTGAAAAGACAAAACACTTAAGTCAGAACTAAAAGACCTTATGTAAGTTGAATTAACAGTACATAAATATGAGTGTAATGGCGTCGGAGATGTTTACGGGGTTTGACATCTCCTATCCAGTGTCAACGTGAATGCTATAACTTAAGAGATGTTCGGGACTCACATCTCCTAAGGATCCATTAAACTATCTATTATGTAGTACAATATGCTATTATAATAGTGTCTATAGCAAAGTAAAGTATGAAAATAGAGTTAAGGTGTTACCAATATCCTACTTAATATATTTTTATATATTCCCATAGTCTATATAGTACCGTAATTCCTCCGTAAACTGGAGGGTTATCAGAGGGCACTCCATAGGTATGGTACAAACCAAACTTGTACAAGACACGATAGGGCATGTAAACACGACACTCGAGGTAATGCCAGGGTAGATATACCAATTGCGGATCCGGATTGGTGGTGACGCATAACAGCTACTACTGCCCACCTCGAAATACACTCGCATAATCAAAATTGAGGGGTGGCCACCAAATCATCACAAAGTCATAATATGGTATCGAAGAAATGTGTCCGATCGAAGGTGCGACCTAACTTGTCCTGGCATGGCTCCTGTTTTAGTCACATCTAAGCTGACTCATGAGAGTCAAGGTCACGTAAATACCTCAAACAGAATCGTTCACCAAACCATCATACTTCATTTCTAGAATCTCCACCACGCACATAGTGGTTAAAGTGCTTTTCGGTATTGGCAGAGAGTATGACGATATCTGATCCCGGTCTCTTTAACAACCAAATGTTTATTTCACATCGGATGGTTCTTTTACATTTCAAAGTCAATTCATAATTGATATCAAAATATCATATTCTCAAAACTACATCATTTCCAAAAGTATATTTACTTTTGAAATTATATCACATTTAAAATCATATCACTTTCGAATTCATATTTCCAAATAGACTAAACCCTCATTAAAAATCATCATATTCCTCAAATATGTCATTTAAATCAAAACTTAAGTTATAACTTCTTTTAAACGTATTCTCCTTAAAATCGAGAATTTAAATATAAAACTTCCACTTTACAAAACCTGAAAATTAGAAATTAGTTTGGATAGTTCAAAATAGCCTTTAAATGGTTAAAATACTTTATATATAGTTTAAATGGTTTTTAATAGTGTAAAACAGATTAAAATAGTTTAAGTGGGTTTATGATACTTTAAATTTAATTTAAAATAGATTAAGTAGTTTTAAAATAGTTTAAATAGATTCAAAATAGATTACATTAGTTAAATGAGATTAAAATAGGTCAAAACAAGTTAAATTAATTTAAATAGATTAAAATAGGTTAAAATTAATTAGAATAGTTTAAATTGATTTCAAATAGTTTAAAATAGTTGAAATTAGATTTGTAATGTAATAGTTTTGAAAACCTTAAAATCAACAATTTAAAACAATAAATCTTTAAAGCGTTTATATTAAAATAATTAATTTGGAATTAAAATTAAAATAAAAATTAAACCATTTCTTCCATTTCAACAAATCTGGACCTTATCCCGATAAAACCTAATTCCAAATATTAAAATATCAATTTTAAGCTATTCCAATTTCAATAGATTTCAAAGCTACAAATTTCAAACAATTCAATAACTCAATTAGGATAAGTTTCGTTTATACTTCAAATTCAGCTTTAGAATTCCAATTTAAACCCTCTACGATTTACTAAATACAATTCCAAAATTTGAAATTTAATCTTTTAAACAATCCATTTAAACAATTCAGTTTATATATATCAAACTCTATTTCAAAATATTATTTAGTTGAAGTCCAAGTTTAAAGATTCAGAATCATTTAATTTAACCAATCCGGTGTCCGTATATAATTTTCTACCCTATGGTCAAGTGATATGGATATTTACATTTCAATCCGCAAATATTTAAATTTTACGGGTATATATCATTTCAAACCGCAATCTGGATTAATTACAATTCCATGAAATCGCTTGAATCTATCATTTCAACTCATAATGATTCCTCTCTAATCTATCAGATCGTACAGGCATGTATCATTTCAACCCATAAAGAACTTGCAGTGTTATAACAATACAGAAATATAGCATCCAATCATCCAATATCAATAATTAAACATTCATCACAATCATCATCCAATTAAATCAATAACATTAATAGATAACTGGTTATCATTAACAAGTATAAACTGGCGAATTAAAAATTATTATTGAACTAAATAACGATTAAATGCAATAAAAGCCATATTTAACCGGAATGACAATTTAAACATACCAAACATCAATCAATCAATTTCTAATCACATCATAAATTTAATTTAACTAGCATACGATAGTTTAGTAGTCGTGAGTGGGTTAAAACACTCACCTTTGATTTAGCCCATAAAACATCCTAACAAAAGCGCAAAAACTCAACCCCCCGAATTCAGCTAAATCAATTTCATATTGTGTGGAATTTACATATGAATCCAACAGAAGAAATCACAGGTGAATCAAAGTTCATATGCAAAAGATATTCATGCTATAAGAAATATTATTAAAATAATAATTAGAGCATAAAAAAATAAACAAATTTCAATACTTATGTTTTTCTCAAGATGAAGCTTAAGGAAAAGATTGAAGAATAACTAAGATGAGGATAGGACGTGTACGAAATAGGAAAAAAAATCATGTTTTAGAAAAGAAAGCTTTTGGATTTCCAAGAATAAGGGCTTTTGAATATGAGGAGTTAGGAGAAACAAAACGCAAATAAAGAAATAAGCTGTAGGTCATTTATAATTAGGAAATGAAGGTGGAGGGATAAAAATAAATGTCACATTTTATTTCAAAAGCTTCAGGCATTAATAATGCATAAGGAAATGTACGTAGGAATGGAAAAGTTTGCAAATCAAAGAAAAGTAAAATTTTATATACATGAAAATGAGGTGGCAAAAACTAAATACAACATAAAAGTCTAGGTTCATGTATTAAACAGAAGGAGAAATGAATGGATCAAGTATTAATAATAAGGTAACTATTTTAAAACGTTCATGCAACAATTAATAACAAAAGAAATGAAAGGACCATGTACATCGCAGAACCTTTTGAAATTCAATTTTTTTTTTTTTTGAAACGTAACCAAATTAACTTCATTAACTTGAATAATATTCAAATTTTTACGCATTAAGGTTTAACCTACCTTAAAAATAAAACGTTCGATTTGGTTTTCCCAAAATGATCTTTTATTTCCATTAAAACACCCTTTTAGTTTAACACAAAACGTGCATTTCTTTTATTAAATCTATTAATTGCAATCAGCGTTTTCTTTCCCTTTTAGTTGAAATATGTCAAATATATAATTTGCATTTACTTACAAAGTTAAATTTCAAAACAGACAACTAAAATGGATGAATAAAAAAGAACAATTGTTTATGTAAACAAATTTATAAATTTATTATTTATACCCAAGAGTAATAAATAACTTACTGAAATAGATTATTTTTCTATTCTTGTAATCAATCTGTAAGCTAAAACACAGTTCAAATAAATATATATTTCTTCCTTTAAAATCAATCATTTTATTCTTTATTTAATGACATAAACCTACATTCACGAATGAAACATTCATTTTATTTGATGTAAATGCTCTTTTCATTAAATCAAACTTCCCTTATAGTTTCACAAAACATAAGTTTTTTTAATTACACATATTAATTTACAATTCAGCATTCTGTAACAACCCATAAATTTTTAAATATTTTTAAATACAATTTATTTGAAACTTTGACCTTAAATCATTTTAAAAATTGAATATTTGGTATTTTACAATGTAATTTTGGGATTTATTGAGAATTATTTTTCCAAATATAATAAAATAAAGATTTTTCTAGAAATTTGAATTTTGGTCAACTTTGGTCAAAGTTCGACTTTCAGTTGAAATTTTTAAATTTGAATTCTAAATTTCTACTCTTTTTCTTTGAAGCTGAACTTGATTTTAACATTCTATATGCTTTTTATTTTGTCAAATTTTGATTTATATTTTTTAAATCTACAAAGTTTCAACGTTTTACAAGCGAATATTTTTAAGTGTTTTATTTTCTATTTTGGCTTTGGGCTTGATTTTGTTTGTGTTTTTGGCTTGTTATGTTATTGGGCTTGGCTAATGGGCTTAGGAATTTCCTAAGAGACATATCTTTGCCCATTCATTTGAAAAGATGCCTCTCCAAAACTCATTCACGTACAAATTTCTGACTCCTCGTCTCTTTCTCATTTCTGTCTTCTACTCAGAAACCTTCCTGTAAGTTTTCTTATCTTTTTCTTTTTCCTTTTATTCTTTTTATTTTTATTTTCTCCTAAAAAATATTTCATCCTAAACCATACCATAGCCTACCTCTTCCTTGCCTCCACCATCACCAAGTTAATCAGCCGCCACCTCCTTTAGCCGACCCTACATTTCACCATAGCCATGGCCGAGATTCCTTTTCCAAAATCACAAAAATTCCTTTGCCAAAAACCCTAGTTGACCTATGTTTTCCCCTCCTCTCTTCTCTATTGCCTCATCCACCACCTTCTCCTATTGCCTAGCCGTGACTTTTACCATCTCCTTGCCGTGCCATATATGCCTTGACCAAATTCACCTAGGGCCGAACCACAAAACCAAAGTGGCCGAACCGAATAGACCATGGCCGAACCCAAAAGGCATGTGCCTTGTCCTCTTGCTTTCCTAGTGACCTTCGGCTTTCTACAACTTTATCTACTAATCATACCCTATGCACACCATAACCGAGCCTAATAGCCTTGAACCCATCATGGCCGAGCACAAAATGGTGTGGCTTGAGCCCATAATTAAATCACATTTAAAACACTAGAGATTTAATTAAACAATTAACCTAATACATAATTACTTTTAAACAAAACAATTTAAAACATTTAACTTTAACATTTAAAACCTTGAAACTTGTTCTAAAAAAACTTGTTTAATAAATTAACTTGGAACTTGGTTTAATAAATCTGCTTGAAAAATTGTACATCTCCTTTTACTTTGAAAACTTAGTCTTATTTTTCTATATGCTTATTAAAACTGGTTAAAAAAAATTCTCTTAATCTTGCATTTGCTTTTTCTTTAAAACCTTTGGTTAAAAATCATTCTAAAATTCCCAATCCCAAACCTCACTTTCCCGAGCAACAACCTGATCTACCTTCCGTACGAAAAAACTCAAGTTCGACTATGAGTTAAACCTCGTCTTCCCCGAAGCTCCCAAAACCACAGCAACATAGACACACAGGACATCTTGTGCACATGCACAGACGATCGACTCCCTTCCGACAGATGCTACGTCCACCCACACATCGCCGACTACCCTCTCCTTTGATCCGACAACACAGAAACCCAATATCACCAACCAAATCGAATTCGACATTTCAGCCATACCTGGAACAACAAGGTTGTCACTAAAACATCACGCTCTGCCTATCTTCGATCATCTGAAATCCTGCTACCGTGTCCAGATCCTCGTCAAAGACCTATGCTGCCTTTCCCCCACCTCCGATCGAGTTCGATGGGATGACGAGGCCGTATTAGCCTCGAATCCAACATCGACCTAGACAGGGTTTAAAAACCTAAAACAACGACGCCAGGCCACTCCGGCAATCAATAAAATTCCTGACTATTTTTTCAACGATCCCCGCCACTCAACCCACCTTCAGCCTCGATCACAACGACCAACGCCCTCCAGATCGCCAGAAATCGCCAAAAACCCCAAATACATTCATCATTCAGTTCCTCTCAAGATATCAACTTAAAAATCCTCATTTTATTTTTAAATATCATAGTTTTTGAAAATAAAATCTATTATATACATGAAACCATAAATCATTGAAATCGAAATTTTGATATGATTTGAATTTCACTGTAATTCTTCCTTCCTGTTAAAAGTACCTTATGATTTTTCTTGAAATTATTTTTAAAATTAATATCTTGTTATTTCTAACAACTCTTGTTTATAAATCACAACACATAGAGGATTAGGAGAAGAGAAATTGAATTTTGATCAAGTTTAAAACCTTTAAAATTATAACAGAGTATATATTATTGTGTGCAGACATGCACAAAAAATCCACACATATATATTGACATGCAGGCATATTTTTTTACATCTACAAACATTTCACAACATACATTAAGTATTTATCATATGTAAATCAAGACATACACAGATTCAAGATTTTATAAAGGTAGTTTTACTCACCATTTGTTTGAATAGAGAAGCCTGGAAATTGCTTTGATTTTGAACTGGAATTTGATCTGTTGTGTACTTAGAATCTGAACTTGAATTCACTTGATTAAGGTGAGTTGATCCTTGCTTTAGCTTCAGGTTTAAATTTGTAAAAATAGATTGTTCTTTGAATTTTTCTTTGGTTAGTTTACAGATTTTTGGTTTCTTTGTTTAGTTTTGAGAATGGAAGATAGAAAAGAAAAGAGAGAGTAGAGGTAGAGGTATATATAGCTAAGTTTTATCTCTTATTAAAAATGAAAAGAAAATGAAAATCGTGACACTTGTTAAATTGTATGATAAAATTAGCTGCACTTGTAATTGCATGAAATCCTTAGCTTACATTTGTTATTTTGCATGAATTTATGTTTTAATATGTTTTTGTACAATTTTTATATTATATTTTCAATTAGTTTTTATATTTCCATTAACACATTTCCTCTTTACTTATATTTATAACTTTAAAGATAAAATGATATAAAACTTAATTATACACTAATCAATAATCCACCTATATATACATATACTAGCTATAAAATTTATTTTTAGGATACTACTTTGAATTTCAAACCCAAGTTCTATTTACTATCTACTTATATATATATATATATATATACACACACACACACACACACACACACATATAAACAATTACATATTTTATTTGTTTTTGAAAAGATAAATTTTGCCAATTTAAATAATTATATCAAGAGATTATCAAATAAATATTTATCTAGATATAATAATTTATCATCAGATTTATTTATTCAACTTATAAATCAGTGTTTCAATAGTTAAGATTAGTAAATTATCCAATTACCAGATGTCTAAAAATCCGAGTTATCCCAGATATCAACTGTAATGACCTGCCATTTTGGACGGCTTAAATTGACGATTTACTACACATGTCAAACTCGAACCATTCAAAACGGTAGATTGTTATGGGGTAAATAAGAAAACATAGAGAAAGAAAGAAAAAAAATACAGAACCTCGCAACGGAGTGACAAAATATAATAATCAAATAAACAGTTCATGAAGCTGTTTACAAATAACATTGATTAAAACTTTATAATACAGACCAGTTACATAAAACAAGAATAAATGCTAAACAATGCAGCAGAACAACCTAATGCAATGGAATAAATATAATAAGTAATAATAGTAGTACAAATCTTCATCTTCATCCTCTAGAAAGCAGTTTTCGATAAGCTGAAAAGCTTAGACTGACTCGAGCGAATTGAAAAGACAAAACACTCGAGTCAAAACTAAAAGACCTTATGTAAGATAAATTAATAGTACATAAATATGAGTGTAATGGCGTCAGAGATGTTTATGGGATTTGACATCTCCTCTCAAGTGTCAAGGTGAGGCAATAACTTAAGAATGTTCGGGACACACATTTCCTAAGGATCCGTTAAACTATCTACTATGTAGTACAATACGCTATTATAATAGTGTCTACCGTAAAGTAAAGTATGAAAATTGCATTAAGGTGTTACCCATACCCCCTTAACACATTTTTATATATTTCCATAGTCTATACAATACCGTATTCCTCCGGAAACTAGATGTAACGGCCCGCAAATCTGTACCTCTTGAGTCAACGCTATTATGCATCAATCAACTCAAGATGAACAGAAATGTGAACCATTTTGATTAAAGAAGAAGAGGTAGAAGAAGAAAATAGAAAACAACAACAGAATCTAACCATCGCAACAGAATAAAATATAATAGATATTCAATGATCTTTACACAAAAGAAAACTATATCTGTTTATACATACATCATCAGAGTACATCATCAGAGTTCAACATCAATAACATACAATCGGATACACAACGGAATAATAATCAAATACGGAAGTACGTATCGTCATCCAGCTCGTCTCCTGAGTTCCACAGCATCATGTCCTGTACTCTATAATACTCGGTCTGACCCGATCATTATAGTTAAATAACACCCGAGTCAGTCTGGAATACCAGCGTGAGAAAACCACACTCAAATTGATTATTAGAGTTTCAAAACCTTTTGAAAACAAAAGCATCTCGTAAGACCACGCCACAGATAAACATGTCGGGTTTTTACCTTACGATAGCTAAATCACTTTTTATTAAAATTCTCTGATATTATAATAGTGTCTATCGAAAGTAAAATAGAATCTAGCTGAAATGCTTGCAACTCACGTTTTAGCAATAGTTGGGCACAATCAAAACCGTACAGGCGTGTAGGGAAAATGGATTCCAACTAATGACTAGGCATTGGGGTACCACCTGTCACAGTACTTGGTCTAGATCAGCGTACCGACGATCACTCCCGACTCCCTGCAACACAAGGCCCGAACTACCCCTTACCGGATAATCCCGAGTAAAATTACCCCACGGGTGGGATCAGCAACCGCACCACTAAGCCGAAATAAAGAGACATCTAGACAGGGATGACCTCGCCCGGAAATGGGTGCTGCCCACCAAACCTTGCTGCATAACCCCTGATTTTCAGTCATTCCCGGCTGATGAGGCTTGAAGCTAAGCATTACCTTTTAGATCGTTTTACTTAGAATGCTCATCATCCACCTGACGATGTTCTGAAAGCATTCATCCATACAAGTCCATCCCGGGTTCAAACGGAACCGAAGGCACTATTCCTACGACATCCATTTTGGAATTACCCTCGGGATTAGTAGAGACTAGCCCTTGCACTTCATTGCTCTATCTGCGAATCCAACTCGTTTTCCACGAAAACGTACAAACCGGATCGAAGTGGTTTTCGAGAAATAAATCCCGATCCCGGTCTCTTCGAAACGATCAATGCATTTGGCCAATATTGATAGTCGGTTATTTAACCATCAATTAATATTCACAAATATCCATCATAAATAATTTCTCCAAATTATTTATTAAACTCAAATTATCTTCACAAGATATATTTCCACTTTTCCATCCTTTGAAAATAGTTTCAAACCATTCTCTTCTCATACGATAAATTTTCAAGTATTCATTTCCACTGAAACAACCAAGCACATAACTTAAGATTTTTAAAAATAATTTAAAAGTCTTTATTATAAATTATCCTTTAAAACATTTAAATTAAAATTACTTTAATACATTATTAAAAATATATACTACAAGAATATTTAAAATGAGGCTACTTTAAAATATAGACTAGATTTTCTCTTTTTAAAACAAATACCAAGTCACTTTTAAATAATTACTACCATAATAGATTAAAAGAAAACACTTACTATAGAATTTAAATATTTTAGAAATAATAAATTTTCCAAACTTGCTTTTTAAAACAACTTTAAAACTTTTAACTTATATTTAAAAATTTACTTTAAAAACGTACTTGGTTATCCCGGGAGAATTTCCAATTTCAATTACTTAAATCAATTTTCCAAATTGATTTTCAATTTACTCCATTTGAAATAAATTTCTTTACTTACTCAATTCATTTCAAAATCCATTATTTATAGACTTTATTATTATTTTTCGTTTGATTTTAAATCTTTTAACTGAAACATACCAATTTGAGATTTTCCGAATTTCCACTTATTTCTTAATAATTTAAATCTTAAATTTATAATAAATGCTTTATTCTTTTAAATAATAACACTGAAGTTTAAAATTCATTATCTTCCTGTTTATTCAAATTTCCCTTTCACACACGGAATTATTTATTAGAATTTCAAAAACACTAGTATTCTTATCCAGTTTATTTTTAATTTATTTAAATTCTCTATAATTATTCCACTTACAAATTCTCTTCCTTTTATTTTCAAAAATCCAATTCCATATATTTTGATAACTCAGTGTTCCGGAATATATTCAAGTAAACCATAGCATTCAATATTCCAATATAATTCATCACAGAATATAAAATAATCATGACAGAGGATATTAAATAATTTAAATAAATGTAGAGGAATCCAGTTGGATCCTTCCAACCTGTTTTCCTGCATCCACAGACCTTAGCACAATACCAATTCCACTTCGAAGTGGAATATCGCGGTATACGGGATTAATATAAAATATCATCCGCCATTATGCGGCGTATAGGGTCTCATCCGCTATATAATGCGGGAAATCAATCATTCCAAGATATATTATATGCTACAATATATAATATTGCACATCAAATCAAATCAATGAATCAACCAATTATTTAAATTTAGCCATTTAAACTAAATTATAACCAGATGAGTGAGATTAACTCACCTTTGATTTTTTTTTGGTAATCCATTTCCATCTCGACTTGTTTCCCCACGAATTTAGACCTTGTACAAATATTCGTACGGTTTATTAATGTTTGGCTCAGTCAAACAATTAATTCTATTTATATTCATTTTTCCTATTTTTATCTATATTCTAAACATGGATGTATATTTCTTTTCCTGTAAATAATATAAGTAGTAATTTCATTACTGTAAAGCTTAATCTATCTAAAATTTTACAGTAGCATTTGAAATGTGTAAATATTCATTTTATCTTCTATTACTTTTCAAATCTGTTTAGGTTAATAAAGTTATAAATTTTACTTTATTGTTTAAAATTTATTTTTGATAAACAAGTTAACTAATAGTTTAACTTACTTAACCCTTAAATTAAAATGTTTGGAAAGATTAGATTACCTTGAGATATAAATCCTTTTAAAATTTAACAGCAAGAAAAAATACGCATGTATATATTTCATAACCTATTATATATTTTTTTCTCTAAGTTGGAATCTTAACTAACAATTATATATCTAATTGCTAAATTAAAAACAAGGATATACCTACCCACTCGCAAGGACCCCTGCTTCCCAAAATCACCAGCACGGAAACAAGGCCATGCAACCCTCTCTGCAAACGAACTTTGGCCAATACTCCCTAGGTCTTCGCGAGCTCCAAACGCTGCTTGCCTCAATCGCCGATCCTTCCATTTCACCCTCGATCACGGCCACCCCACGCGCTCGCCACCATGCCAGAAGTTGGGATACAGCACCTACGCGCACACGCATACTGAGGAGGGCGTGACCCCCAAACCCTTAATCGTGCGCCATCTTAACGTTCGAACGCAACTATCCATTATCAACTCTCGAGATCCACTCCTGCTGACGAACTCGTAATCGAAATCCCACAAAAAGGAGCTCGGCCATTATACTTCGATTCGCCCCTTTTTTTTATCTGCGTTCGATTTGAAAGGAAGAAAGGGGAATTCTTAATTTGAACGAAGATGGCTTCACAAAAAAGATTAACACGTGAATTCTTGAAGAAGGCTCGGCTTTGAAATAAATGCGAAAGGAGGCGTATTGAAGAAGGGATAGGGTAGCGTAT
The DNA here is from genome assembly GCA_030765085.1 of Allium cepa. Taxonomy (NCBI): domain Eukaryota; kingdom Viridiplantae; phylum Streptophyta; class Magnoliopsida; order Asparagales; family Amaryllidaceae; genus Allium; species Allium cepa. Next base: position 177,269,503 of record CM060932.1, read on the forward strand.
TGAATAAATTTGTACGGTGATTCGAGATGTTGGGAAAAGTTTTTGAAAAGTTTCTGATGTGAACCATTGAGCAGTCAAAACAATATATGAATATTTTATTTTAAATTTAAATTTGAATCGACTTGAATTCATAGCTAAAAATATTGACCTCCTATCGAGGCATGCCGCTAGGCGTTTATAATGTTAAAATCCTATTCCGAATGCAAAGGAAAAAGTTACGAGTCCTAATTTGATCGTATGAAGAAGAAAGATTTTTAGGTTCAGTTATAATATTAAATTTTGATATAGATTCCAGCGCGTTTATATACCGTATGCTCGCACGACAACTCCAAATGCTATGAAAATTGAAATCCGATAATAACTCAATATTACGGATCCACTGGAACTGGTTTCATCGAATTCCGAGACTATCCCTCGGAAGGTTATTTTTAAATATCGATTTAAACGATAAAATTTCAAAACTGAACAAATCACTGTTAAATTCCATTTTAAAACTTCTATCATCCTCGGCACTATCAATATAGATTTTACGAGCCTTCAAATTATTTTTAACAGGCTTAAAACTCAAGTTTTCATATTTTACCCAACTTCAAATTATTTAATTCAATAATTTAATTATCAAATAAATAGTGATATTTGAATTCAAGTTAAAATTAACCTTTCAAATATTTAAAATCAATCAAATATTCTAATTTCAAATTTTTAAAAATTCTGATCCATCACACTAGAGGTCTATCAAAGGGCACTCCATAGGTATAGTACAAACCAAACTCGTAGAAGGCACGATAGTGCATGTGAATACGGCACTCGAGGCAATGACAACGTAGATATACCAATTGCGGAACCGGATAGGTGGTAACACATAACAGCTACTACCACCCACCTCGGAACACACTCCCATAATCAAAATCAAGGGCAAATCATCACAAAGTCATAATATGGTATCGAAGAAATATGCCCGGTCGGAGGTGCGACCTCACTTGGCCCGACGTGGCTCCTATTTTAGTCACATGTAAGCTAACTCACAGGAGTCAGTGTCACATAAATACCTCATACAGAATCGTTAATCAAACCATCCTACTTCATTTCTAGAATCTCCACCATGTATACAGTTGTTAAAGTGGTTTTCGGTATTGGCAAAGAGTATGACAATATACGAACCCAGTCTCTTTAACAACCAAACGCTTATTTCACACCAGATGGTTCTTTTATATTTCAAAGTCAATTCAAAATTGATATCAAAATATCATATTCTCAAAACCATATCACTTTTGAAAACATATTTACTTTCGAAATTATATCACATTTGAAATCATATCACTTTCGAATTCATATTTCTAAATAGACTAAATCCTCATTAAAAATCATCATGTTCCTCAAATGTGTCATTTAAATCCCAACTTAAATTATAACATTTTTAAACGTATTCGCCTTAAAATCGAGGATTTAAATATAAAACTTCCACTTTTCAAACCTAAAAGTTAGAAATTAGTTTGGATAGTTCAAAATAGCCTTTAAATGGTTAAAATACTTTATATATAGTTTAAAAGGTTTTCAATAGTATAAAATAGATCAAAACAGTTTATGTTGGTTTTAGATAGTTTAATTTAATTTAAAATAGATTTAATAGATTTGAAATAGACTAAGTGATTTTAAAATAGATTAAATAGATTCAAAATAGATTACATAAGTTAAATTAGATTAAAATAGACTAAAATAAGTTAAATTAGGTTAAATAATTAAAATAGGTTAAAATTAATTAAAATAGTTTAAAATAGTAGAAATTAGATTTACATTAATTTAATAGTTTTGAAAACCTTAAAATCAGGATTTTAAAATAATAAATCTTTAAATTGTTTATATTAAAATAATTAATTTGGAATTAATATCAAAATTAAACCATTTCTTCCATTTCAACAAATTTGGGCCTTATCCCGATTTCAAGTCAAAACCTAGTTCCAAATATTAAAATATTAATTATAAGCTATTCTAATTTCAATAGATTTCAAAGCTACAAATTTCAAACATTTCAATGACTCAATTTCAATAAGTTTCGTTTATACTTCAAATTCAACTTTAGAATTCTAATTTAAATCCTCCACAATTTACTTGATACAATTCCAAATTTTCAAATTTAATCTTTTAAACAATTCATTTAAACAATTCATTTTATATAAATCAAATTCTATTTCAAAACATCATTTAGCTAAAGTCAAAATTTAAAGATTTAAAATCGTTTAATTTAACCAATCTAGTGTCCGAATATAATTTTCTGCCTTATGGTCAAGTGATATGGATATTTATCATTTCAATCCGCAAATATTTAAATTTTACGGGTATATATCATTTCAACCCGCAATCTGGGATTAATTACAAATCCATGAACCACTTGAGTCTATCATTTCAACTCATAAAGAATTCTCCCTACTCTATCAGATCGTTCAGGTATGTATCATTTCAACCCATAGGGAACTAGCAGTGTTATAACAATATAGAAATATAACACCCAGTCATCCAATATCAACAATCAAACATTCATCACAATCATCATCCAATTAAATCAATAAACATCAATAGATAACTGATTATCATTAACAAGTATAAACCGGTGAATTAAAATTCAGTATTAAATTAAATAACAATTAAATGCAATAAAAGCCATATCTAACTGGAATGACAATTTAAACATAGCAAACATCAATCAATCAATTTCTAATCACATCATAAATTTAATTTAACTAACATAAGATATTTAGTAGTCGTGAGTGGGTTAAAACACTCACCTTTGATTTAGCCCATAAAAAGTCCAAACAGAAGTGCAAAAACTCAATAGTCAGCAAATTCAGCAAAATCAATTTCATATTGTCCGGAATTTAAATATGAATCTAACAGAAGAAATCGCACATGAATCAAAGTTAATATGCAAAAGATATTCATGCTATAAGAAATATTATTAAAATAATAATTAGTATGCATAAAAAAGAAACAAATTTTAATACTATCATTTTTCTCAAGATGAAGCTTAAGGAAAAGATTGAAGAACAACAAAGATGAGGGCATGACGTGTACGAAAAATGAAAAAAAACCATGTTTCAAAAAAGAAAGCTTTTTGATTTGCAAGAATAAGAGTTTTTGAATATAATGTGTCATGAGAAACAAAACGTAAATTAGGAAATGAAGGTGGAGGGATAAAATAAATATCACATTTTTTTTTGGAAGTTTCATGCATTAATAATGCATAAGCAAATATATGTAGGAATGGAAAAGTTCGCAAACCAAAGGAAAGTAAAAAAAATTATATTTGAAAATGAGGTGGCAAAATTTAAGTACAACCTAAAAGCTAGGTACAGGTATTAAACAAAAGGAGAAATGAACGGATCAAGTATTAATATTAAAATAACTATTTCAAAACATTTATGCAACAATTAATAACAAAAGAAATGAAAGGACCATGTACATCGCACAACCTTTTGAAATTCATTTTTTTTTGAAATGTAACCAAATTAACTTCATTAACTCGAATAATATTCAAATTTTTACGCATTTAGGTTTTTATTTGTGCATAATTAAAAAAAAATATACCTGCCTTAAAAATGAAAACGTTCAATTTGGTTTTTATTTCCATTAAAACACCCTTTTGTTTAACATAAAACATGCATTTCTTTTATTAAATCTATTAATTGCAATTAACGTTTTCTTTCCCTTTTAATTGAAACATTTCAATTACATTATTTGCAATTACTTACAAAGTCAAATTTCAAAATAGACAACTAAAATGGACGAATAAACAAGAACAATTGTTTATGTAAACAAGTTTATAAATTTATTGTTTATACACAAGAGTAATAAATAATTTACTGAAATAGATTATTTTCCTATTCTTGTAATCAATCTCTAAGCTCAAACACAATTCAAATAAAAATATATTTCTTCCTTTAAAATCAATCATTCTATTCTTTATTTTAATAAAATTAAACCTACATTCACGAATGAAACATTCATTTTATTTGATGTAAATGTCTTTTCATTAAATCAAACTTCCCTTATATTTTCACAAAACATAGGCTATTTTTAATTACACCTATTAATTTACAATTTAGCATTCTCTCTCATATTAGTTAAAAAAATTCAATTACATTAATTTCAGTTGATTAAGTTTTAAAATGGACTAAATGAATGTAATGAGAAGTTGAACAATTTTTCCTATCTAATAGTAACTTAAACATATTTATACACTATTAGATACAAACAGTAATTATACATTTCTTACTAAATAATAGTTTCTCATCTCTATAATTAATCTTTCACTACCAAACATTTCAGATAAATAAACATATATTTACTCCTTTACTAAACTTATTCATTTTTATTCTTTTATTTTGATTTACACTTCTACTATTAAATCAACCAATACCTTATGAAATTATTGACACAGGTTTCTATCTTATTATCCTCTTTTCTAAAATTGATGCCTTTTCTTACATTAACCACAATATTTAATTACATTTAATTTCAATTAATTATATTATAATTCCAATAAATTGATTTAATTATATTTCAATCTTTTTATTCAATCAATCATTATTTTATGGAGATAGTTAACTTTGGTTTACATTTTATTGCATTAATATTCTATAATTATCATCTTTTACCATATCAGCTGTAATATTTCAATTATTTTGAATCTTTGTCGATTTTCACATTAATTATAGTTTAAAATCCCAATAAATTAATTTATCTTGGTTTCACTCCTTTTTAGTAAATCAATAACTACCTTATGAATGTAAATGACATTTCTGTACATCTTGTTGCATTCACCTTTTCCAGTTATCGTCTTAACCCATTTTACGTAACATTTAATTTCATTTAATTATAATAAATGAATTGGTAACAAATAACAATTGTCACCTTTTTTACATTAAATAACATTTGTAAGTTTGTTATCTACACACAAATGTCATAACTATTTACATAACACTAATTCCATCCGATTATAATTTATTACATATTATTTCATTAATTAATACTGCATTTAAACTATCAATTATTGTTTTAATCCAATTATCAATTAATACCCACCTTATTACAAAATTTACAATCTATAACCAATTATAATTCTTTAATCATGTCAATTAATTGAAATTACATTTAAAGCAGACATCAGTTACCTTAAATTAATACTATTACATTTCATTCCAATTATATTCTTATTATTAAATCATAAATTTTTATTTCTACCAACATTAAATTGCAGAATATTATTAAATTAAGTATTTTTAATTATCGAAAATTATGGGCCATTACATACATGGCACACACGAGGCGATTTCCCCACGATCATCGCATGAAATCACATTACCACCGTTGGATTTGTCAAGCTCGGCGAGCTCTACAATTTTCTAGTTGGAAATTTTTTTCCATGAGTCGAAGGATTAAGAGAGATTGGAAGGGAAAGATTTGAGCAATTTTGGCTGCTTGTATCAAGTGGCGGCTAGACCTAATTTCTTTAGGGTTTGTGAAAATGAATGTCTTTATATAGGCAATTACAAAACACTATTCACCTGAATATATTTCGAACTCCAATCTAAACATGCCGATTGGTGTTTATACTGTTTTACCCATATTTCGAACGCAATAGAATATATATTAGGAGCCAATTCTTTAGTATTAGGAAGATACGTTTTCGAATCGACTTATTTTAATTAAAAAATACTTAAATAAATTTCTAGGCGTTTCATCTTCCCACAACTAAACCGTATATCCGATTGACACAAAATTTAAAATCCTGCAATAATATAACATTATGGATCTAATGAAACCGGTTTCTTCGAAAACCAAGACCGTGTCAAAAATGACTATTTTTACACGTTAAATAAATATTAAAATATTCAATTTCTATAAATTAACTTTTAATTCAATTTTAAAAGTTCTCCAACATCATTCTAATTCAAATAGAATTTAATTCAACTTTATAAATCATTTTTATTCACATTAAATCCAAATTCCAATTATATCTGCAATTTCAAATATTAAATCAACAATTTAATTATCCAATTAAACATTATATTCGAAATATAAGTTATTCAACTTATAAAATTAACTTGTGAATATTTAAAATCTATTTAATATATGAATTCCGAATGACTGAAATTTTGGATCGTTACATTCTCCCCTACTTAAAAGAATTTCGTCCTCGAAATTACCAAGTAAGGAAAAGTCATAAAATCCATCAACTTTCCAAAATAATTAGTTCAAATTAGATTTACCAAATCCATTTAAACCTTTTAACTTTTCCAAAATCATTTAGTTAAACTTCTTATTCAAAATTTCCTAGGTTTTCAAATCATACTTAGTTATCTTTTCAAAGCCAACTAATAACGTTTAACCTTTCAAATCAAAATCAAAATTTAAGTTATCAAAAAAAATTTCCAAAATTTTTCTAACGCTTTAAATTTTCAAATTTTTTTGTCATAGCCTCCTTTGCGCGGTTCGACCCGAAAAGACAAAATAACAATATATATCACAAATATACACCTTATCCTCGAGGATGAGGCATCCCGTAGGAAAAAAATATAAAAGTACGATTTGTAATCTGAGATATGTAACTTATATATTATTAGCGAGCATATACAGCTAATATAGCACGAAAGCGAGCTACAAATGCAAAGCATACGCCATCTGCACCTACTAAACACTCAACAAACAAATGAGAAACATGTATATATGAAAAGTAAAACCAATATACAACTTATACCAATACAACAACTATATATGCCAATATAGCAAATGCAACAAAAGCAACAAATTCAACCATCAAACAACTATCATTCAACTAACAACTATCATCCAACTAACATCCAACAAACCAATATCTATCCAATCAATCGATAACTAAATTAATATACATTCATTTCTCATTAATATTCATTGAATTGGTTTTCAGTTTAATCATATTTGACTCATTAACATTGGATTTTACTTACATTCATTTATTCGTTTTCAATTAGTTTACATTCACTAATTTACATTTAAGTTAGTTCACTTTCAAATTAAATCAAATTCAATTCTATTTAGATTCACTTTACTTCCAATTTGAATTCAATTATTTAGCTTTCAATTTCATTAATTCAATTCCGTATGAATTTCTATTCAATCAACCAACATCCATTATTCCATATTAATTCATTTACATTCGACTGATTTACATTCAATTCATATTTCATTTACTAATTTATATCATTAGTATAATTCGATTCATTTTGCACTTCAAGTTGAATTTCATTTTATAACTTAAGTTCATATTCATTTAATGACTTCATTTCATTCATTCACTTTATTAATTCTTTGTTAATATCAATTTCAACTTCATTAAGCATCACTTAAGTTATGTTTCATATCATTCTCACTTTCATTTACATTTACTTTCACTATAAAACTTAAGTTCACTTCTAATTTAATTCAAATTCTATTTTATTTAACTTTTACTTTAGTCAAATTCATGTCACTATTCAAATTTAGATTTTGTTTTGCTTAACAAAATTGTTTGACCATTTTAATATTTGGTTTTACCTACATTTTCCCATTCAATAAGTTATACAACTTGTTTTATTAAACATTCAAATTCATAGTATATAATGACTTATCTCTTAAGTTTAACTTTCATTTCAGTAACTTATCTAATCTGGTTTAAATCTAATCCAATTTATTTAACTTTCCTTTAGTTAAATTCCAAATCATACATTTTACTATACTAAATAAAATTTATTTAATTTTACCAAAATTAAAATTTTCATATTATAAGTCCAAAAATCATTTTACTTATATTTATCAATTTTAAACTTGGACTTTAAATTCAAATTCGTTTATCACAACAAAACTTAAATTTTCAATTTACTATGGTAGTAAATCCATCACATAGAAACTCGAAAATGATACTGAAGATGTTGCGGTCATCGCCTTATTATTTCCAAGCAACGATAGTGAATTCAGTGCTTTATATTCTTTTAAAAATTCCTTTTATATTTATAAATCATGTTTACAAATCTTTACTTATATAATTTCACTATTTCACTTTACTTACATTAGATTCATTTCAAATTTATTTATCTAATTGTTTAGATTTATAATAATACGACCTCTTTAAATTTTGAAAAAAATAACTTTCAAAATAAACGAGATTCAAAATTTTAAATTCTTAGTTCAAATCGATTTTTATTTATAACTCATATTATAAATATACTAATATAGTTTCATTACTTATATGTAAGATAATTTCAAAATTGTAAATCATATTAATTATAATTCCATACTTTATAATTCATTTTCTTATATAATTTATTCTTTTACAATTGTTGCTTTTATTTAGATCATTCAAACAGCTTTCATTAACACTTACATATATACATTTTCAAACAGCCAAACAATTCATTTATATACACTATAATAATTTCTAAAAATTATTCCTTAAATATAAAATATAATCGAGGTAAAATTATTTCGTTTACCTAATTTAAAAATAGTACTATGCTGACTTGCCTTATTTAAGTGTTTAGAAATCCCTATCGATAACATGGCATCCCACATACCGATCAGAATTCACAAACAACTATCCGAATAAGTAAACATAATATAAAACATTTTATAATCACTAACAAATACATGCTCATATATGTAATACACTCAAACTCAATATAGGGTGCTACTGTCCCTATCTATATTGAGTACACAACAAAGCCTAGGAATATACTAAATCTAAGCTCTGATACCACGTGTGACGAACCGAAAATCCGTACCCTTTTAATTGACAATAGACCACACTTGTCCAACCCAAAAATCAAAGAATGAAGGAAAGTCATGAGAAAGAGACGAAGAGAGAAAAAGAGAAGAAAGAGAGAAGAAGAAAACCAAACAGAACAATACAGAATCTCACATCGCAGTGGAAAATATATGTAACAGCCCTGTATTTTGTGATTATTTTAATATTATATTTTAATTTAAATTCCTGATTTAAAAAATTATATTTTATTTATTAAAATGGATAAACTTTGTTATTTTAAATGTTATACACTTAAATTTTAGTTGAAAAAAAGATTAATAGAGGTAAATAAAGAAAAGGTAATGGAATAATTTACAATATAAAATGATGTTAAAGGAACTAAGAATAAATTTAAAGTAGCTATAATAAGTATAAATATATTTAACGTTGGTGATAAAATATATTGAGAGGAATAAATTTAATTTTAAATTAGGAATAAAGAAGAATTAATTTTATTGAGTACATTATGGGTATAATAAATGATTTTTCAAATCCATGATTTTAGATATTGTTTATTTATATAATTTAATGATAAGATAATGAAATAAGAGATGATTAAGATTTATTTAACTTATGTAAAATTAATTTTCAATATAAGTTTAATTTTCAAGGTTTCAAATTTATTATCTTATTTTGTTTTTCAAACTATCTTTCGATTGTCCTTATTTCTCTTATCTTGCTATAGAATGAGGAGGCTATTGCTTATACCAGTCTGTTTAGAAATCTTTCTATAATCTTTGATAATCTTTGGTACTCATTTTGAATCTGCTGCTTTCCATCCACATATCGTAGGTCAAATGGAAAGAGTGAATCAGATTCTAGAATATTTTTGGTGCTTGTGTTCTTGATTCTGGAGGATCTTGGGAAGATCATCCCTACCTTGTTAAACTTATCTATAACAATAGTTATCAGGTATAATGTTTATCTTCTTGTCATCTTGTCTTAATTCTATTTCATTCTATCTTTTTTATACTTTCCCGTACCTCATTTCTTTTAGGGGACGAAAAGTTTTGAGTGGGGGAGAGTGCAACAACCCTGTATTTTGTGATTATTTTAATTGTATATTTTAATTATTTTAATTTAAATTACTGATTTAAAAACTTTATTTTATTTATTAAAATGGATAAAATTTGTTATTTTAAATATAACTTTTGATTCTTATGTAAATTAGAATTTCAAACATGAATAAATAGAATATTTCCAGAAATGAGAATTTTGGTCAATATGATCAAACTTTGACTTCTAAATTTTAAATTTTAAATTTTGAATTTTTGATTTTTTATCTTTTATTATAAAAATAAATTAAATTTCAAGTGCATTGCTTTTCGTTTCGTTGAAATCAGATTTATATTGTGAAAGTTATGTTTTTTACAATATTGTGTGTAAATTGTTTATTTAACAAAATTATTTATTTTAATTTATATAAATAACATTTTTATTTGTCAAATCTTGTTCTAATTTGTGTATATATGTATATATGACATGTTATATATATATATATATATATATATATATATATATTTAAACATTTTTAAAATGTTGTTATAATTTTCAAATGTTCATTGCATTTTGTTTACAATTTTTAAAGTCTAGTTTCAATTATTAAACTATTTTCTTATTTATATTCTATTTTTCCTTAAAATATTTATTTTTCTTCTTTTTCATTTTATTTTATTTTCCTTTCTATTTTATTTTCTGAATTGTATTTTGTTTATTTTAATTTAAAAGAATTAGAAATACCAAGAGGCAAAGACTTTTCATTTGTTTGTGTCTTTTCTTTCACCTATGCCTTTTCATTTGCTTTTGACTCTTTAATTTTTTTAGCCATTCTTTTCTTTTGCTTCAGCCATGAATTTCATTTAGCATTCACATGAAAATGTTTCCTCATCTCTTCTCAAAAACTCACGGCACTTCAAAGAAAAAAAATGTTAATGGCTTCCTTTATTTCTTCTCTTCTTCACAATTTCAATCATTTTGCTTGCTTCTTCTTCAAGTTGTTCTGCCTCTAGCTACCCACCATCTCCACTGACCATCATCCCCTCCATCTACAGCAGCAAACACTCCCTTCCCTCTGACCAAGTCAAGCCTTGCCATTCAATTGAGGCCATCACCACAAAATCTCCACACAAAGACTGCAAAATCCCTTGAACTATGCATAGCCGACCTTATTTGTCACCATCAGCTTCATAGTTCACCTTGGCCGCCTCCTATTGCTCCACCATGACCATGAAACCACCTCTGACCATCCACCTACCCACTGTCCAGACCTGAAACACCTTAGGCCGAGCCCAACCATGCATGGCCGAGCCAAAAGTGCATCCAAAACTCCACCTATTTGCCTTGTCCATTGATATTCTTCATGTTGCATCTCCTACCCTTCACATCACTTCATGTTTCCATGCATGGGTGTGCTAAACCTGACCTATATGATGCTAACCTGAGCCTAAACACATTATGGCCGAGCCTAGGTCCAGTAAGGCCAAGCATCGGAGTGGTTGAAGCAAGGTCTAATCATTCTTTGCTTTTGTTGCTTCTTATTTCCATTTGATTCAATGTTGTGTTTTGTGTTAAATATATTCATGAATATATTGCTTTATTTTATTGGTTATGTACAAGATCATCATCTATGCTCCCATTCATTCAAATCAAAAGTCGTGTTGTATCATGCTTGTCGTGCCTTTGGAATCGTTTTGTGTTTCATAGTGGTCTTCAGCTTGAAAAGGTGAGTCTTTCTCACCCTGACATTTTTACTTATGAAATAGTGAATCGATATCAAGTGTTTAGTAATTATAAATGTTTATGCAAGTAAATGATGATCATATGATATGCTATGCCATGTTATTACCATGTTTACTTTGTTAATTATCGACTGACATATGATATATGACATTATATTGTGACATTGAGATTGTTTGTATTATGTATGCATATATTCACACTGCAAGTTCTCTGTTAGAATAGAATCACTATGGGTTGAAATGATACATACCCGAACGGACTTTAGAATAGGGAAAAATCATTACGGGCTGAAATGATAGGCCTGAGCTATTTTTATTTATTTTTATTTACTTGCGGTTGCAGGTTTGAAATGATAGAACCTGGGTTTTCTTTTTAAATTGCGGATTGAAATGATATATATCTGTATCACTTGACTTAGGTTAGAAAATTATATACAGACCCCATGGTATATTTTTAAATGATTTTTATATAAAATATGCATTTTTAAAATTATGGAATTTTGATTTAAAAATATATATTTAATGGTTTTAAGAAAGTTAAATATTAAGATTTGAATTTGTGAATTTATGTATGTAAATTTGATGTAAATGTAATTTTTGACTTTAAATTATATTTTTAAAATGTAAGTAAATACTGGAAATTTAATTTAAAGTTTTGAAATGATATTTGAAGTGAAATGTTAAGTATTATTCAATTTATAAGTTAAGGAAACAATGAATTTTGACTTAAAAATGAATTGAGTATTTAAATTGTATATTTAATTATAAAATTTTATCATGATAAATCATATATTAAAAATATTTAAATGTGAAAGTTTAGAAGCCTAAAAATATGATTTATAAATTTAAATAGAAATTTTTTGAAGTTTCATTATTTTTGAAAAGTTATAATAAAATCTGGAATTTTATTTATAGCATTTCTAAAATGCTGTAGTTTTATGACAACACTTTAATATGCTGTTGTTTTGAATTTAACTATGTTTGAAATAACTAAATATCTATTACGACATTTTATAAATGCCGTTGTTCCAAAACTAAACAATTTTGGAAACTATAAGCTACGATAGCACTTTTAAATGCTGCCATTGCTAAATTGGACGATGTTTTGAAATGTTATAGATTTTAACACTATTTGAGTTATATTTTAAAGTGTTAAATGATTTAACTTTTGGAAATTGATTATTTGTGAAATTTAAGAAGTTTTAAATACATTTTAATATTTAAATTTGAATTTTAATGAATTTAAATTAAATTTGAATTTAAATAATGGTTACTTTGTTATGTGTTAATGGAAAGAAATATAATGAGATAAATGAATTTTTGAATGAAAATTTGAAATGTGTTTTGTAATGATATTTGTCATAATAAATGAATGACTTATTTGACTTAAAAATGATATTTAAAATTTGAATATTTGAATTTAAATTCAAATAATTATTTGATAACGAGGTTTTGAAGGATATGATATTTTAATGATTTTGAAATGGTTTTGAACGATATAATCTTTTTTTGATAAAGAATATGAATTTGAAATGATATTTGATAAATGAATATTTGAGGGATATTTGGTTTATTTATAAATTGAGTTTATTTAAATAATATTGGATTTATGAAAGGAATATTTCAAAACTAAGTAATATGAAGTTAATTTTTAGATAGATGAAATTATAAAATTTAGTTTTGGAATGTGGGATATTAAAGCTTCGAAATACACTAAAGATTGAATAGTTTATTTTGTGGATTAAATATTTATTTGAAATTTATAACATTTGAAATGTTTGTTGGGAAACTGAATTGAATTGAAACTGATGGTTTGAATTGAATTAAATTGGAAATTTGGAATTTGGGTTTAATTGAATAAATTTGTAAAATGTAAAGAATTAATGAATGTTTCATGATTTCAAATGTATGATTTCAAAATTTTATGATTTTCAAAGTGTAATGATTTCAAGTATTTTGGTTTCGAAAGAGTTATAACTTTGAAGGTATTATGATTTTTGAAAGTGAACATATGTTGAAATGGAAATGATATTGCATTGATTTGGATATAGGTTTGAAATAAAATGGTTTTGGTTTCGAAGTATAAACTATTTTGAAAGCAATATGGTTTTGATTAAAATGATTTGATTTTTAAGTATAAACTATTTTGAAATGACCACGACGTTATAATAACGTTTAGTTGTTAAAGAGACCGGGATCGAAAGTTGTCACACTCTCCGCCAACCACTTTAACGACTGTGTATGTGGTGGAGATTCCAGAATGAAGTAGGATGGTGGCGACATTCTTGAGGTATATTACGTGGACCCAACTCTCGTGAGTTGGCATAAGGTGGCTAAAACAGGAGCGATCACGGGCCAAGTGAGGTCATTCCTCCGATCGGACACATTCCTTCGATACTATACTCTTTCTTGTGGTTGATTTGATGGCCATCCTCCGATTTTGATTGGGAGTGTGGTCCAAGGTGGGCGTATGTGGCTGCTACGTTACCACTAGCCCGTGTGCTTAATAGGTATATCTACCTTGGCATTGCCTTGTCTGCCGTGTCACCTACCATAGTGAGCATTACTATGAGTTTGTTTTTCTCCCGTGGCCCATGGAGTATTTAGGGTAGTCTCCGGATCTTGAGATATGCTGACACTAGATGGACTACTAGGACTATTACGTGTTGGCGGCTATATGGGTAACCCTTCAATGCTATTTTAAAGTAAGTTTATTTTACTGTAGACATTATTATAATAGCGCAATATTATACATAGTAAATAGTTTAACGGATCCTTAAAGGATGGGCGATCCCACGCATCCTTTAAGTTACTGATGAATTTTTGTTACTGTTTACTTGAGTTGATTTACAGTTCATAAGTATTTATGTCCTGACTCGAGTGTTTAGTGTTTTGCGTTACGCTCGAGTCAGATTGAGTGATTCAGCATTCAAGATTCACCTTTAGAGTTGGATCTATTTTGCTTTCTGTATCCAGTGATTTCAGTGATGTATTCTGATTTGTACCTGGTGTATCTTGTTACTCTTCTGTTGTATCTTGTTTAACTCTAATGTATCTTATTTTATATAGTAGCTTCATGAACTACTATCTCTTTTAATTCCGCTGCATTCTTATTTACTCTGTGTCTGTGGTCTGTGATTATTTTTTTACTGCATTTTCTGAGATTTGCCAAATTTTATTTACATCGTGGTATTTTTAGCAATTCAAGTCTGACATGTGCAGATGCGAATGGTTGAAAATATCGGGTCGTGACAATATATAATATCATATCAATGATCTTTAAAAAACAAAAACTGTATATACATACATCAGTCAAAGTTCAACAATCAATCACTAACCATCAGCCTGGACAGTTAAAATAACATGTCCTTACAAGTGTTGATAATTTAAAACGATAATGCAGTGGAAAATAAATAGATACGTGTATATGAAAGTGAAAATCTTCAGCTCTCCTGCTGAAGCATCAAAAGTACCAAATCTGAACCTGTAAATATATTCGGTCTGACCCAAGCATTGAAAGAGAAGAATGCCCAGATCAGTCTGGTAAACCAGCGTGAGAAACACACTCAACCGAATTTATTAAATTATCAAAACTTTTCTTTTCAAAACAAAAGTATTTCGTACGACACGCCCACACATAAACACAGACATGTTTTTACCTTACGATAACTAAAACGTTTCATATCAAATTCTCCTATATTTTAATAGTGTCTAATATACAAATAATATTAAAATAGCCAAAATTGTTAAATTGATTGAATTCCATCATATATCCCAAAATGGGTAATACAATCAAAATGGCTGGCATGTAGCGGAGTTTGGATTCCATACAAATGACCAAGTGAAGGGACTACCTTCCGATAGGTACACCTTTAGATGGACGTCCCAAGGGACAGAACATCTGCTATCTACCAACACAAGACCAGCCTTCTTCTGTAACTAGGTAGTACCGAATATGTCATCCCTCGGTCGTTACAGACCTTTGCGAGGGACCTCATAGCATACAAACCACATTAATTTACATCCCGATTGTCATAGCGGGAAGAAATATATCTAGAGGGGATGATCATATCCTACTTGGGAATGACCCACTTAGCCCTGCTGCATCCAACCCTATTTCGGTCATTTTCGGTTGATGAGGTCTAAGGTAATGATTACCATTCACATATCACATCAATTTGAGTGCCACATTGCCATTGTCGTTGACTACTAATTGCCTTCCACAAAAATACAACCCTTGAGCTCGTATGTCTCAAAGATGGTGTTTAGCTAAGAGAAGTGCCTTCTACGCCACCACTGATGTACATTTGTAAAAACCAATGTACGTAATCTTTATAAAAGCAATGTCAAACAAACGTCCATACAAGTTGTCCAGGAATAGGACAAATCGAAGGTACTTTCCTACCACATCATGTCAGGAAATTCCTAGGATTAGTGACGAATAGTACTTGCATTGGATATTTCATAACGAAGAGACTACTGTTACTATATGTATATTGGGATTTTAACCCCAAACAATCAACAAGCAGCCCTTCACTATGAAAATCCTAAATATCAATATCATCAAAACCTGCAAAATTGAACGCATATACATTGGTCCGAAGTGGTTTTCAAATAACTCTGATCTCGATCTTATCGCACCAACAACGCCATAGCGTTTCTCAACTTCACACAGAAACTAAGTCTCATAGACTTATCACGCCTCCAACTTTCAACTTGCTATCCTTCGACCAAGAAGGAAGCTCGATAGATTGGAGTAATACTCCACACTACACACATCCATGGCACAAATCATAATTAAGCCTACACAGATGGCTACATATTAAGTGTACAACTAAATAGTTCCCACATCAAGTCGAGGAACTAAAATGGCCAAATTTATAGTCTGTCATTTAACTATCAAAGCAAACAAACAAATATCTTACACCATAATAATCTTTTATTAATTAAATCACTTTCTAAATATTCACTTCAAATTATCTTTAAAAAGATATAATTCCAAAATCATTTCAATATTTCTATACTGGAAAACATTTCCATATACTTGTATCAACAATATAAGCATATTCACAATTCTCTTTAGGAAAGCTTAATATTTTCAACACACGCTTTATCGAGTCAAAACGAATATTGCGTAAAACATCGTTACGACAACCCAAAATCATTAGTATCGGGATTCGATAATTAGACAGATACATAAATCCCATATACTATACAAAACATTTTCTTTTGAAAATCATTTACTATAACAACATTGTTATAGTCCATGCTTTCCTTGCTTCTCGAAAATGACTATTTCAATGATGAATGTTGAAATCTATGTATTCGATGCTCACACCTTTTAAAACTTCTTCTACCCATTTAACTTCATTTAAAAATATCACTTCCTAAAACATTCATTTAATTTAAAAGATTATTCACCGTCCAAAATAGTGAATAAATTACGTTTACTAAATTCATTATTTCTACACATTTATTAAAGGATTATCCACTGTCCAAAATCATGAATATATTCTCTTTAATAAGCTTTCATATTCAAATTATCAATATAAATTGATTACGGGTTTATAAAACAATGCTTATAAATTCCATTTATATTTTATTTATATGCCAAAATCCTATTATAAGTTAATTTTCTTTTAAATCTCTTATTTACCAATTCATTCTTTTTATAACTTCATCAATTATAAATCTTATTCACTTATAAGATTCATTTATAACTTCATTTTAAACACTTATAAAACTCCTTTATAATTCCATCACTTTTTATTTATAAAATATCAATTTTATAAGTCTTATATATAAGCCATTTATAATAAATTCAAAATTCTCAATTTTAAATTAATTTACAAAATAGTTAACTCCATATTTCAAAAATCATATTTTGATTCCATTTAAGTAAACTTCTTCTTTTAATAATTTAAAAATCATTATTAAAACTTATATTCTCTAAAAATAATATTTAAGTATATTTCACAAATCATATTTACATATATTTCACAAACATCATATTTTTATAACATAAAAATTATAAATTTTTATTTATTTAAAATAAATTCATTTCTTTAACAATTCAAAAATTAATAAAACCTCTATTTTCAAAATCACTTTGAAATTCTTTTAATTTGAAATCATTACTTTAACATTTTTAAAATTCCAAAATATGGCCCATTGTTGCAACAGCACTAAATAAGGTGATTCACATCAGTCTCATCAGTCCTTGCACTCAAAACATCATATATCATATGATAACATCATAATAACAATATCTGTTTATAAAATCAACACTGGTGAGGAATCCATGTGGATCCCTCTAATTTGCCACCTACAACAAATATACATATGAGAAAATATGCAAAATGTTTGCTTCGAGGCAGACACATGTACAAAGGGTCATCTGCTTATGCACAGGAACGTATAGGGTATCATTTGCTCATATGGGCAAGAATATATCCATACCAATCAATATATATATAAGACATATAATATATCATATATCATCCAAACAATCATCAATCATCATAAAATAAATTTATTCTCACTTGTATAAAAACATAAGCAAATCAAAAAGAGTGAGTTGTACTCAATTTGATTCCTACAGACGTTGCAGTGTTTTATTCCGAATAAAGTTCAACGGACGTTTAATTTACCTATAATTTTCACTAACTCCAATTAACTCCAATCCAACTCTAAAATGTGATCGTCAATACGATCCCAACATAATTTGTTTCGTCATTTTTCAACCTCGTATGAAGAAGTTACAACATTTTAAAGTTTACATGAATTTATATATAATATAATTTACAATTTTATTTTTATTTTTGACCTCAAATCAATCCTAGACGTTCATTTCCAAACATCTACAAATCTGGGCCACGTTCTTTTTCTTTTTTGCCAATGCATGAAACGCAGGTCGAAACAACTCACTAGTCGTCGTTACTTCCACCAATTATCGCGACCACCTCGACCATTTTGACGATGATCAGACAATGCCAAGATGAAGCCCATCACGAACGACACCACCGCCAACAACGTCGAGGAGCTTGGCCTCCTCCTTCATGTACAGCACCCATCGAAATGCATGGCACGCATGAGACGATTTCGCCTCGATAGTTGCATGAAATCCCATTACCACCATTGGATTTGTCAAGCTCGACGAGCTCTAGTTGGAAATTTTTGCTATAAGTCGATGGATTAAGAGAGATTAGAGGGGAAATATTTGAGCAATTTCGGCCATTCGAATCAAGTGGAAGTTAGACCTATTTTCTTTAGGGTTTGTGAAAATGAACATCATTATATAGGCAATTACAAAACAATATTCACCCGAAAATATTTTGAATTCCAATCAAAGCATGCCATATGGCGTGTATAATGTTTTATCTATGTTTCGAACATAATGGAATATATATCGGGAGCCAATTCCATCGTATTTGGAAGATAGGTTTTCAGATCTACTTATTTTAATTAAAATTACTTAAATAAATTTCTACGTGTTTTATCTTCCCACGACTAAACCATACATCAGATTGACACGAAATTTGAAATCCTATAATGATATAACATTATAGATCCAATGAAATGGGTTTCGTCTAAATCCAAGACCATGTCAAAAATAACTCTTTTTACACATTAATTAATTATTAAAATATTCATTTTCTATAAATTAACTTTCAATTCAATTATAAAAGTTATCTAACATTATTCTGATTCAAATAGAATTTAGTTCAACTTTATAAATCATTTTTATTCACATTAAATCCAAATTCCAATTATTTCTAAAATTTCAAATATCAAATCAATAATTTAATTATCCAACTAAATATTATATTCGAAATATAGGTTATTCAACTTATAAAATTAACTTGTGAATATTTAAAATCAATTAAATATATGAATTTCGAACGACTAAAATTCTAGGTCATTACAAATTATTTAGTAGAAAATAAAATAATTGATTTACTTTCTAAAATTCATTTGAAATCCAATATTGGAATTTATCGAATTTCTAATAATGAAATTCATCGAAATTGGATTATGAAAGTGTTTTAATTTAAGAAGTGAAACATAAATGTAATCTAGGTATATAGTGTAAGAATATTGGTTGTGTAAAATTTAAACGAACATTTTAATTTATAAGGTGGTATTTGAGATAAATTATAAATGTACGTTTTATTTGACTTATGTTATAATTTTATAAATCAGGGTAATAGTTGTTTATAAATATAATTTGTCTAAAGCTTGATATTAAAAAAATTTCCCATAAGCATTGTAAGTGGAAATTTACAAGTTTATGTTAGAGACATTGTTTGTATTAATTTGTAATAGTATTTTAATTAAGTAAAAATGATTTTGAAAACCTATTTAATTTTTATTTGAATAAGAAGGAAGATAGTAAACTTTTAATTTCAATTTTAAAAGCGATTAAATTGATTTTTGAAATTACTCGTTTTTAATTAACGTGTAAAAATAGTCTTTTTGGGCACTGTCTCGGATTTCGATGAAACCAGTTTCATCAAATCCTTAATAGTCGATTATAATAGGATTTTAAATTTCGTAGCAATTGGACTTATCGTTTGGTCATGCGAGCTTAAAACGCGTCAAATTTATTTTTAGAACTTTAATTAATATAATCCGATTTTGAAAAGATATCTTCTAAATATGATAGAATTGGCACTCGATATATGGCTCATTGTGTTTGGAATAGGGGGATAACACATAGAACGCCAAGCGGCATGTTTCGCTTGGAGTTAGGAATTTTCATGGATGAATAATGTTGCGGAATTTTCTATATAAGGAGTTGAAACTATTTTTTTGCATAACCTAACCCGTGTTTCTTTAGCAGCCCTAATTCCATTTTAATGGCCGAAATTTCACGATCGCTACTCCTTATTTTCTCTCGATCCGCTCACCGAAATTGAATATCACCAAAAGCAAAAATGGATAGCTCGACGAGCTGTACATGATGTACGGTTGGATCAGGCTGGAAGCGTTTGAAATCACCAAGATTTGGCCATGATGTCGTGGTAGTTTTGGATTCCTTGACTTTCTATACGCGTGAATGACTATAGATGGCACGGCGGCGCGACGACGAGGTGATGAGGGGGTGCGCATGAGCGCGATGGTGATGGCGGCACATCGATGAACAACTTTTAAGTAAAAAGAAAAAAAAGAGGAAGTCGCGACCGTTTGTTTACGTGAGAGGGAAGAAGGAGCTGTTGAGGTTTTGTTTAAAACTTATTTAAATTTAGTTAATTATAATTTAATTATTTCATACAATTAATAATTCATAACTTTTTCATACGAGGTTGGATTCGAGCGAAATAAGTCGCATAGGGTTAGTATCGATATCGTCTACGACATGGAGCTGGATTGGAATTTATTTAACTTTGGAGTATTTTCAGTTTCAAATAAATATGAATGGTTAAAAACATTCACGAAGTACTAAATTCTTGTTGTTATTTAAACTAATTAGTGAATTAATAAATATAAGTTGATTGCTATATGAAAATTTAATTGACTGAAAATTTAATTTATTGAATTTGAATTGACTGAATTTAGATCGACATTTAGTTTGACCATTAAATTGATAATTAAATTTGTTAGTTAAATTTGACCATAAAATTGACAATAAGAATTCATAGTAAATCTGATAGTTAGATTTATGACATTAGACGTGACCTTTAAACTGATGGTTAAATTAATATTATACTTGATATTTAATTTGATGTTGATAATTGAAATTTCATATCACTTTTAAACACCCGACATTGATAGTGATTGACTGTGGTGGTATGGATGAATTGGTCGCTTTGGATGTTGCTTGATATTGCAATGGATGATATTTGGGATTAATTGTTATGTATTTAGTGATCATAACATACCCTTATTATCACTTTTTTATTGTCATTACTGATATGATTGATCATCTATATATTTTATTTTAATATGGCCATGGGACATTCTATTTGACTTATAATTTATTGGATGTATTATTGACTGCTTTTGTTGGATAGTGATTGTTATGATTATATTGCTGTTCGACGAAATTTGAATTTTTTTGATAAACTGGAATGTAGTTCTTGAAAATATGAAATTCATTTATATAATTTAAATTTAAATTCCAATAATAATAATAATATTTTTTTTCTAAAGAGTAATAAAAGGTTATAAATTTTTCTATAACTTTAAAGAATAAAATGAAGTATTTGTAAGAAGGTCGATGTTTGAAATCCAACCATTAAATGATTTTGATACGTGATACGTTTAAATGGGATTATGGAATTTTAAAAATCTGTAAAATGTTGTAAAATCCTCTGAAACTGCAATAAATAATTTGAATAATATTTGATGTAGAAAATTTGAATTTATTACGATGATTTAAAGTATTTTAAAAATCTGAATTTATATCGAATCGATTTGTAGTTGATTAACTTGTTGAAAACTCTGTACTGAAGATTTAAAATAGCGAAACCTTTATGAGAATTTGAAAAAATGAAGTTATTGCAAATATATTTCACCTGGTTTCAATTTGACTTACATGAGGATTTTTAGTCCTGACTCGAGAGTTCACTACACTTGGGTCGGACTGAGTTTTTCAATTATCAAAGACAGTTATTCTGGAGGATGAAGACGAAAATTTGATATACCATATTTTCTAGTATTTATTTAGCTGCACTTTTTCGTTCTATCTATTAAAGTTGTATAACTCTTATAATATTGTATAACTTTGATTTATGTTGTAAATTGAATTGAGTATATATTGTTAAACTGCTTCATGAACTGTTTATGTGATTATTGTATTTTATCATTCCACTGTGAGATTCTATTGTTGTTTTCTTCTTTCCTTTCTACTTCTTTAAAATAAACCCATTGATAATCTATCTTTAAAACGGTTTGAGTTGGACATGTGTGGTTTGTTGTCGACTTGAACTGTCCAAAAAGTTGGGTCATCATAGTTGGTGTCGGAGCTTTGTTTTAGTGTATACCTAAACCTGTAGGATAAGCTCAAGGAGTGTATATACATATATGAGAAAGCGTATTTGTTAGTGAATAAAATATTTTGAAATTAATAAATGAAATAATTTTAACCTGGATTATATTTAGAATATAATAGAATGAACTTTATAAATTGTTAAAATCATTCTTGACTGTTTGATGATGATTGGATGTCATTTCTTTGTTTGTTGATTGGTTTGATTGATACGGTTATGCATATTATCATTTACTGATTAGTTAGCTATGCTCGGCCAGTTTATAAGCATTTGACTTTTGTTGTTGACCTTCGAATAGTGCAAACTAGTTGTAAGTAATTTACCTTTTCATCAATGGGAAGGGTAGAAATTGTAATCTTATGGGAATGTTCAAACGAACACCCTGTGAATTAAGTGTTAAAATTTGACTATAAGGTGTTTGGCAACGGCGTTGGAGTAAAATTGATTGTTTAGATTAAAGTTATTTATTTTAATCCAAACAAAAAATTACGATTTTCGAAATGAATATTATAAGATAATGACCCGTACAAATATTATTTATGACTAAAAAGAAATTCAAACTGAAAATTTGATAGTTGAATTCCGAGAGTTTTTGAAATTGATTTTTAAGATTCTTGAAATATATAATCGCATAATTTGAAAGTCTTTCCCAAATAGAAATGTTTATAAATGATTTCAAAGAAGATTTTCAAAAGGTTTAAAAGAAAAAAGTTCGAAACTCACTTCTACCGCTAGAAAATAAATTTTGGTGATGACCGCAGCATCGTCGGCGCACATTTTCAAGTTTCAAAGTGAGGGAGATCACATTCGTAACTTTGCTACTTGATTATTTAGTGAAACTGATTTGATTAAAATCCTTGATGTATGATTTGATATTCGAAGGAGATGTGTTGTAACGACTCGGTATTTTCAACCATTCGCATCCATTATAAGTGTATGGGTAGACACTCATGCCGAAATTGAATTGCTCAAAATACCGCGTTGTAAATAAAAATTTGGCAAATCTCAGAATATACAGTAAATAAAAATCACAGATCACAGACACAGAGTAATAATAATGCAGCGGAAGTAAAAGAGATAGTAGTTCATGAAGCTACTATGTAAATATAAGATACATCAGAGTTAAATAAGATACAACAGAAGAGTAACAGGATACATCAGGTACAAATCAGATACATCACTGAACCACTGGATACTGAAACAAAATAGATGGCTAGATCTTCAAGGAAAGCTCCAACGCCAAAGGTGAATCTTGAATGCTAACTCAATCAATCTGACTCGAGCGTAAAGCAAAACACAAAACCCTCGAGTCAGGACATAAATACTTATAAACTGTAAATCAACTAAAGTGAACAGTAACAAAATGCATCAGTAACTTAAAGGATGCTTGGGACCGCCCATCCTCTAAGGATCCGTTAAACTATTTACTATGTAGTAATATACGCTATATACGGTAGTGTCTAATCAGTAAAGTATAATCATATAGAAAATAGCGTTAAGGGGATGGTGAACCTTAACACGGTCGGATCTTTAAAACCAAAATCGTAGTGGGCTCGATTTAAGGATATGACAGGCACGCGAGGCAATGCCAGGGTGGATACACCGTTTGCACTCCCGGACCGGTGGTGACGGCAAGCCAGCAGCTTCCGCCCACCTCGAACAATACACTCGAATCAAAGTTGCGCCACCGAATTGAATCACAACAGCAATAGAATGGTTTCCGATGGAGCATGCTCGATGAAAGAGTGCGACCCTTTGTGTAGCCCGGTATAGCTCCTGTTTTAGTCATATATGCCAACTCACAGGAGTTGGGTCCACGTAATATACCTCGAGAACGTCGCCACCATCCTACTTCATTCTGGAATCTCCACCGCGTACACAGTTGTTAAAGTGGTTTTCGGTATTGTCCGGCTATAAGACAATATCCGATCCCGGTCTCTTTAACAACCAATCGTTATTATAACCCATGGATATTTATTTCAAATAATTTATACTTTCAAGAACAAAATATCGTACTCATTTAAAAACAATATCACAATTGTATCATTTCATTTCAAAAATAATTCAATATTATATCATTCAAATAAAACCCAAATTTTCAAATCATTGAATATTTCTTTAAATTTATTAAACTTGAAATATTCCTTTAAATTATCATAGAATTTTGGAAATGTTACCTTAAGGAATCATAGCATTTTTGGAATGTACCACTTTCCACTTTACATTGTATATAATCAAAGTATCGATAAGCTTAAAATTTTAACATGTCAATTTATCATAGCCTTATAGTTAAATAAACTTTCTTACTATAATATACAATTTAAACCAAAATTCTTATGTTAAGTTAAAAGCACCTTATTAACTTACATTATTATTACAATAAAGAAACTTTATTATTTTAATCATTTAAAGTATTCCATTCACATAAATTAAAACCTGCTTATCAAATGTACGTTATCAACTTATATTTTATTATTACAGTAAGTAACATTTATCATTTTAATCAATTTAAAATACACCATTACATTGATAAAAATCTACGTGTCAAATGTACGTTTTAAATTTTATATTCCTATTACAATAATGAACATTTATTAATTAAATCAATACCACACTACTTAACTTTACATGTTTCTTTCTTAATTAAAACTTTACATGTTCTTGCATTAATTAAAACTTTCATGTTCTCTCATAAATTAGGACTTTACACGTTTCTTTCATTAATTAAAACTTATACGTTTCTTTCATTAATTAAAACTTATACCTTTCTTTCATTAATTAGGAATTTACATGTTCCTATCATTAATTAGAACACCATACGTTCTTTCATTAATTAAAACCATACGTTTCTTTCATAAATTAAAACCTATACGTTACTTTCATAAATTAAAACCTATACGTTTCTTTCATAAATTAAAACCTATACGTTTCTTTCATAAATTAAAACTTAACGTTTCAGATTTATATTACCATTTCACAAATTTAACTAAACTTCCAGTTTATTTAATTAATTTAACATCTTTAGTTAAAACTCAAATTTCACATTTTCAAGTCAAGTTATATTTTAAAATTTCATTTTTCAACAGTCATTTATTCAACCACTTAAATTTATAGAAAAATCAATAATTCTTTAATAAATCACTTAAATTCAAATATAAATCAATTTATCATATTTACCATTTTCCAAATAAAATTAAAGTCCATTTTATTCGTGTAACTTAAATATCATTTTTAGTCAAAATTCCAAATTTCAAACATAAGTTATATTTCAAAATCCAGTTAATCCATTCATAAATTACATTTTTAACACATAGAAAAATCATAATTTATTTATTTTAAAACCTTACAAAATCTATTTAAATCAAATTTCATAATTTTATATTTTTAAAATACTTAAAATATTCAAAGCACTTTATAGAATAACCACGGGTCTGTATATAGTTTCCTAACCTAGGTCAAGTGATACGGATATGTATCATTTCAATCCGCAGTTTAAAAGGTAAAAATCCGGGTTCTATCATTTCAAACCCGCAATTCCAAGTTTAAATAAATAAATAAAATAACTTAGGCCTATCATTTCAGCCCACAACATTTTTTCTAACAGGGAACTTGCAGTGTGATCGTATATAGAAATAATATAAACAAGGTCAATATCACAATATACAGTCATATATCAGATGTCAGGTGAAAATTTACAGTTTTAACATGGTAATAACATGGCATAGCATATCATATGATCATTATTAACTTGCATAAACATTTTACATTACTAAACACTTGTCATCAATCCACTTTTCATAAGTATATATGTCAGAGTGAGAAAGACTCACCTTTTCAAAGCTAGAGACCAAAACAACATACAAGCACGACTCCAAAGGCACGACAAGCACAATTTCAGGACTTTTGATTTGAGTTGAAAGATAGCCAAGATATGATTTTGTATCAACAACCCAAAACAAAACAAACCAGACACTATATAAACATTCAACATAAAATAACATTGAAACAATTTTGAAATACAAAGCGAAATGAACAAGATAGATTGGACCTTGCTTCAACCACTTCAATGCTTGGCCTAAGGGACACTTATGCTTGGCTATGATGATGCTTTGGCTCAGGTATGACATCATATAGTTCAGGTTTAACATCATATAGGCAAGGCAACAAGTGGAGATGAAGGGAATGAGGCAACAATGGTCAAAAATATTGTTTTTAGGCATGTAGGTTGCAATTTGAAGGGTTTGACCACCATAGATGGCTCGGCCATGGTCATGGTTGGTGGAGTAGATGGTGTTGGAGGCATGGAAGAGATGTAGGAGTTTGTGGCTGCGGCTATGGAGAAGAGGCCGATCCAAACTTAGAAGAGAAACAGGGCAAAATTTGCATAGAAAAGTAAGAAAAGTAGAAAGAAGAGAGGGATTTACCTAAATTTTTTTTCCTTCAAGATGGAGGCCCTGATTTTTAGGGTTTTGGGGCTTCAAAAATTCGTGAATGACAAGAGGAAGTCGGCTGCAAAGGATGGGAAAAGGAATGGCTAAGATGAATTGATGTATTAATGACAGAAGAAACTGCAAAAGAAACGGATAAAACGTTTTTCCGTTTCTTAGCTCTTAACCCTTTCAAATTTCTCATATATATTTATATACATCCAAATAACTGAAAATAATTAAAATCTCAGTTAAAATTCGAAAATATAACAGATAAACAAAATAAAAAAAATTAAATATTAATTAGATATGATTAAATAAGAAAAATAGCATAGAAAAATGAAATCTAGACTTAAGAATTAGAAATAACTTTAATACACTTCGGAAAAATTTACTTAAATTTAAATACATGTAAAATGAATAAAAATAAAGTAAAACACAGCAAATAAAAGTGAGTGCATAAAATAAATAAATAAATTTTAATTATATATAATTAAAATAAGAAAATGGCTTAAAATTTGTAGACTAGGCTTTAAAATTAGAAATAAATCCAAATGAAATTTAGAAAATCTTCATGGACTTGTAAAATATTTATAACAAATAAAATAACAAAAAATAAAAGTGCATTCACAAAAAAAACAAATTTTTTTTTAAATATAATTTATATGAAGAAAATGGCAGAAAATTAGAAAACAGCCGAAATAAAATACAGTAAATTTTGGAAAAATTCTATTACCATTTAAAAATATTTAAAAGTCAAAATATACATAATAAAACATATTATCACATATTAAAATAAAATATAACCAAGAAGATGTAATTTATACAATTTAAAATAGTCATTGTTAAATAACCCTATATACGCACAATATTATAAAGGGTATAACTTTCACAATTTATATCCAATTTCAACGAAATGAAAAGTGGTGTTCTTAGAATTTTATATACTTTCATGATAAAAGAAAAATAAATAAATTTTTAAACTTTTAAAATTTTAAGTTAAAAGTCACAGTTTGACTATTTTGACCAAAATCAGCATTTCAGGCAAATATTCAACTTACAAAATTTTGGAATTATAACTCGTATAAAAATCAAGATTATATTTAAATAATAAATTTAATCATTTCAAATAAGTAAAATAAGTTTTTAAATCAAAATCTTACATTAAAAATAATTAAAATATACAATAAAATAATTACAAAATACAGGGTTGTTACACTCTCCCCCACTCAAAACTTTTCGTCCCTGAAAAGGAATGAGGTATGGAAGGGCACAAAAAAGATAGAGTGAAATAGGATTAAGATAAGATGACAAGAAGATTGAAGTTATACCTGATAACTGTTGTTATAGGTAAGTTTAACAAGGTGGAGGTGATCTTTCCAAGATCCTCCAAAATCAAGAACACAAGCACGAAAAAGGTGGATTCAAAATGATTACCAAAGGTCTATCAAAGATTAT
This sequence comes from Allium cepa, assembly GCA_030765085.1. NCBI lineage: Eukaryota > Viridiplantae > Streptophyta > Magnoliopsida > Asparagales > Amaryllidaceae > Allium > Allium cepa. Next base: position 177,297,932 of record CM060932.1, read on the forward strand.
AGAAAGATTTCTAAACAGAAAGATTATAGAAAGATGCCTATACCGGTCTATAGCAAGATAAGGATAATAAGGACAACCAAAAGGTAGTTTGAAAAACAAAATAAGGAAATAAATTTGAAAGCATGGAAATTTCAACTTAAACAGAGAATAAATCTTTACACAAGTTAAATAAATCTTAATTATCTCAAATTTCATTATCTTATTATCCAATCATCTTAAATTAACAATTTTTAAAACCATGGGTTTGAAAAATAATCATTTATTACACTCACATTGTACTTAATAAATTTAATTCTTCTTTATTCCTAATCAAAATTAAATTTATTCCTCTCAATATATTTATCACTCATGTTAAATATGCTTACACTTATTATAACTGCTTTATTTTATTCTTAGTTCTTCAACATTGTTTTATTGTAAGTTATTCAATTACCCTTTATTATTCTTTAACTCTGTTAATCGTTTTATAACTTAAAATTTAAGTGTATAGCATTTATTATAACCACTCAAATTTAATTTATACATCTTTTTTATATTGTATATTATCCAATTACATTTTTAACTTCTGAAATTTTGGTAAGTTATATTTGAATGCAATTGTATTATACAAATAAACCTTCCAATTAAATCATTTCATGCTTGATATTCATCCAAACTTTTGATAGATTGATTCTTTTTTTTTGGAATTTTTCTTTAAAATAAAATTTAAGAATTAAATTTCCGATTTCTTCAAACCATTTAGAGATAAGTAATAATATATATACATATATAATATGTCAAATCAAATTTCAATCATATATCTATATATATATATATATTATAAATCAAGTCATATTTTAGAAATTCAAATCAATTTAATTTCCCAAAACAAAGCTGTAGCAAGACTACAGAACAGTCTCCTAACTTCGAAACTCGAAAATGAACGTCGATGATGTCGCGATCATCACCGAAGTTATTTTCTAGCGACAAAGAGAAAAGCACTAATTTTAAACCTTTAAAAATTCTTTGAAAACAAATTCTATTCAAAATACTTTAAATAATATAACCTTTTAAAACTTTAAACCAAAGTTCGAAATAATCGGGATTTAAATCCTCAAATTCTTGTTTTAAATTCATTTCAGTTCCCAAGTCAATTTATAAACAACTATTTATAAATTCATTTATAGAACAATAAATGATAAATCAAGTATTATCATTTAAAGTAATCAATTTAAATCAGTTTATTAAGTTCCATAAATTTACTTATATATCAAAATTTTATTTCATTGACCAGATTTTAAAATAATATTGTGTCAGTTTGTTCTGTCAAAGTGTTTTAGAAATCCTATCGATAGCGTTGATCAGACGAATCGATCGGAAACCCATCAACAACCCAAACAACACAATATATAAAACATTTTAATTTTAAATACTAGTTTACAAATACACTATACATGAATAGATTTTCAAAGAAGGATAGAGATTCAAATTTTTGATTAACACAAATCAAAGGAGATTATGATTTAAAAATAAGTTGGAAACAAGGATGACATGATTAAATAACAGAATAGGAAGATGGATAAGCTTATATAAATCACGGGCAACCTTAACCGGGTCAACCGTGACTTAAAGAATAAGATCAATGTTAATTTTTCTAGGGTAAATCTACATTCGATCTCAAGAGTTAGAGTTTGAAATAACAAAAGATATTAGCATCTAAACCAAGGATAGATAAGAATCTCTGGTGAATCGATGCTAACTGCAAAGGAGTTTTCCCCCTTTTCAATTAAATTTGAAATTGCCGTGATCGCCGACTCACTAGAAAGATCATTCGAAGCGGAATTATGGGTTACTCCAGAACAAAAGAAGATGAATAGTGAGGGATACGAATGGATTTTGGAACCGTAGGGAATGTTCCAAAATTCAAAGGAATCGAGTCAAAAAGGAAGAGATTCAAACTCGAATGGAAGTGATTCTGTAAATACATCTACTCCATATGCTGAGTTTTGCCTAGAGCTACCAAAGCTCTGATACCAACTGTAACGACTCGGTATTTTCAACCATTCGCATCCATTATAAGTGTATGGGTAGACACTCATGCCGAAATTGAATTGCTCAAAATACCGCGTTGTAAATAAAAATTTGGCAAATCTCAGAATATACAGTAAATAAAAATCACAGATCACAGACACAGAGTAATAATAATGCAGCGGAAGTAAAAGAGATAGTAGTTCACGAAGCTACTATGTAAATATAAGATACATCAGAGTTAAATAAGATACAACAGAAGAGTAACAGGATACATCAGGTACAAATCAGATACATCACTGAACCACTGGATACTGAAACAAAATAGATGGCTGGATCTTCAAGGAAAGCTCCAACGCCGAAGGTGAATCTTGAATGCTAACTCAATCAATCTGACTCGAGCGTAAAGCAAAACACAAAACCCTCGAGTCAGGATATAAATACTTATAAACTGTAAATCAAATCAAGTGAACAGTAACAAATTGCATCAGTAACTTAAAGGATGCTTGGGACCGCCCATCCTCTAAGGATCCGTTAAACTATTTACAATGTAGTAATATACGCTATATACGGTAGTGTCTAATCAGTAAAGTATAATCATATAGAAAATAGCATTAAGGGGATGGTGAACCTTAACGCGGTCGGATCTTTAAAACCAAAATCGTAGTGGGCTCGATTAAAGGATATGACACGGCACGCGAGGCAATGCCAGGGTGGATACACCGTTTGCACTCCCGGACCGGTGGTGACGGCAAGCCAGCAGCTTCCGCCCACCTCGAACAATACCCCCGAATCAAAGTGGCGCCACCGAATCGAATCACAACAGTAATAGAATGGTTTCCGATGGAGCATGCTCGATGAAAGGGTGCGACCCTTGTGTAGCCCGGTATAGCTCCTGTTTTAGTCATATATGCCAACTCACGGGAGTTGGGTCCACGTAATATACCTCGAGAACGTCGCCACCATCCTACTTCATTCTGGAATCTCCACCGCGTACACAGTTGTTAAAGTGGTTTTCGGTATTGTCCGGCTATAGGACAATATCCGATCCCGGTCTCTTTAACAACCAATCGTTATTATAACCCATGGATATTTATTTCAAATAATTTATACTTTCAAGACCAAAATATCATACTCATTTCAAAACAATATCACAATTGTATCATTTCCATTTCAAAAATAATTCAATATTATATCATTCAAATAAAACCCAAATTTTCAAATCATTGAATATTTCTTTAAATTTATTAAACTTGAAATATTCCTTTAAATTATCATAGAATTTTGGAAATGTTACCTTAAGGAATCATAGCATTTTTAGAATGTACTACTTTCCACTTTACATTGTATATAATCAAAGTATCGATAAGCTTAAAATTTTAACATGTCAATTTATCATAGCCTTATAGTTAAATAAACTTTCTTACTATAATATGCAATTTAAACCAAAATTCTTATGTTAAGTTAAAAGCACCTTATTAACTTACATTATTATTACAATAAAAAAACTTTATTATTTTAATCATTTAAAGTATGCCATTCACATAAATTAAAACTTGCTTATCAAATGTACGTTATCAACTTACATTTTATTATTACAGTAAGTAACATTTATCATTTTAATCAATTTAAAATACACCATTACATTGATAAAAATCTACGTGTCAAATGTACGTTTTAAATTTTATATTCCTATTACAATAATGAACATTTATTAATTAAATCAATACCACACTACTTAACTTTACATGTTTCTTTCTTAATTAAAACTTTACATGTTCTTGCATTAATTAAAACTTTCATGTTCTCTCATAAATTAGGACTTTACACGTTTCTTTCATTAATTAAAACTTATACGTTTCTTTCATTAATTAAAACTTATACCTTTCTTTCATTAATTAGGAATTTACATGTTCCTATCATTAATTAGAACACCATACGTTCTTTCATTAATTAAAACCTATACGTTTCTTTCATAAATTAAAACCTATACGTTTCCTTCATAAATTAAAACCTATACGTTTCTTTCACAAATTAAAATCTATACGTTTCTTTCATAAATTAAAACCTATACGTTTCTTTCATAAATTAAAACCTAACATTTCAGATTTATATTACCATTTCACAAATTTAACTAAACTTCCAGTTTATTTAATTAATTTAACATCTTTAGTTAAAACTCAAATTTCACATTTTCAAGTCAAGCTATATTTTAAAATTTCATTTTTCAACAGTCATTTATTCAACCACTTAAATTTATAGAAAAATCAATAATTCTTTAATAAATCACTTAAATTCAAATATAAATCAATTTATCATATTTACCATTTTCCAAATAAAATTAAAGTCCATTTTATTCATGTAACTTAAATATCATTTTTAGTCAAAATTCCAAATTTCAAACATAAGTTATATTTCAAAATCCAGTTAATCCATTCATAAATTACATTTTTAACACATAGAAAAATCATAATTTATTTATTTTAAAACCTTTCAAAATCTATTTAAATAAAATTTCATAATTTTATATTTTTAAAATACTTAAAATATTCAAAGCACTTTATAGAATAACCACGGGTCTGTATATAGTTTCCTAACCTAGGTCAAGTGATACGGATATGTATCATTTCAATCCGCAGTTTAAAAGGTAAAAATCCAGGTTCCATCATTTCAAACCCGTAATCCCAAGTTTAAATAAATAAATAAAATAACTCAGGCCTATCATTTCAGCCCATAACATTTTTTCTAACAGGGAACTTGCAGTGTGATCATATACAGAAATAATATAAACAAGGTCAATATCACAATATACAGTCATATATCAGATGTCAGGTGAAAATTTATAGTTTTAACATGGTAATAACATGGCATAGCATATCATATGATCATCATTAACTTGCATAAACATTTTACATTACTAAACACTTGTCATCAATCCACTTTTCATAAGTATATATGTCAGAGTGAGAAAGACTCACCTTTTTCAAAGCTAGAGACCAAAACAACATACAAGCACGACTCCAAAGGCACGACAAGCACAATTTCACGACTTTTGATTTGAGTTGAAAGATAGCCAAGATATGATTTTGTATCAACAACCCAAATCAAAACAAACCAGACACTATATAAACATTCAACATAAAATAACATTGAAACAATTTTGAAATACAAAGCGAAATGAACAAGATAGATTGGACCTTGCTTCAACCACTTCAATGCTTGGCCTAAGGGACACTTATGCTTGGCTATGATGATGCTTTGGCTCAGGTATGACATCATATTGGTCAGGTTTAACATCATATAGGCAAGGCAACAAGTGGAGATGAAGGGAATGAGGCAACAATGGTCAAAAACATTGTTTTTAGGCATGTAGGTTGCAATTTGAAGGGTTTGGCCACCATAGATGGCTCGGCCATGGTCATGGTTGGTGGATTAGATGGTGTTGGAGGCATGGAAGAGATGTAGGAGTTTGTGGCTGCGGCTATGGAGAAGAGGCCGATCCAAACTTAGAAGAGAAACAAGGCAAAATTTGCGTAGAAAAGTAAGAAAAGTAGAAACAAGAGAGGGATTTACCTAAATTTTTTTTTCTTCAAGATGGAGGCCATGATTTTTAGGGTTTTGGGGCTTCAAAAATATGTGAATGACAAGAGGAAGTCGGCTGCAAAGGATGGGAAAAGGAATGGCTAAGATGAATTGATGTATGAATGACAGAAGAAACTGCAAAGGAAACGGATAAAACGTTTTTCCGTTTCTTAGCTCTTAACCCTTTCAAATTTCTCTTATATATTTATATACATCCAAATAACTGAAAATAATTAAAATCTCAGTTAAAATTCGAAAATATAACAGATAAACAAAATAAAAAAATTAAATATTAATTAGATATGATTAAATAAGAAAAATAGCATAGAAAAATGAAAACTAGACTTAAGAATTAGAAATAACTTCAATACACTTTGGAAAAATTTACTTAAATTTAAATACATGTAAAATGAATAAAAATAAAGTAAATCACACCAAATAAAAGTGAGTGCATAAAATAAATAAATTTTAATTATATATAATTAAAATAAGAAAATGGCTTAAAATTTGTAGACTAGGCTTTAAAATTAGAAATAAATCCAAATGAACTTTAGAAAATCTTCATGGACTTGTAAAATATTTATAACAAATAAAATAAAAAAAATAAAAGTGCATTCACAAAAAAAAACAAATTTTTTTTAAATATAATTTATATGAAGAAAATGGCAGAAAATTAGAAAACAGCCGAAATAAAATACAGTAAATTTTGGAAAAATTCTATTATCATTTAAAAATATTTAAAAGTCAAAATATACATAATAAAACATATTATCACATATTAAAATAAAATATAACCAAGAAGAAGTAATTTATACAATTTAAAATAGTCATTGTTAAATAACCATATATACGCACAATATTGTAAAGGGTATAACTTTCACAATTTACATCCAATTTCAACAAAACGAAAAGTGGTGTTCTTAGAATTTTATGTACTTTCATAATAAAAGAAAAAAAATTAAAATTTTAAACTTTTAAAATTTTAAGTTAAAAGTCACAGTTTGACTATTTTGACCAAAATCAGCATTTCAGGCAAATATTCAACTTACAAAATTTTGGAATTATAACTCATATAAAAATCAAGATTATATTTAAATAATAAATTTAATCATTTCAAATAAGTAAAATAAGTTTTTAAATCAAAATCTTACATTAAAAATAATTAAAATATACAATAAAATAATTATAAAATACTAGGTTGTTACATGTGTATATATTTATTTAGAAAAGATTTGAAATAAAACCCTATGTTCAATTCTCGAGTTTCTATTGAATAATATAGGGAACACATGTATCTTACGCATTAGGATTGATCTATCGATTAATTATGCACGTTGTTGAGATGAGTGAATGTTGATTCCAATTTTGAATTGGAATTAGAATTTTTTTTCGGCCATTCTGAATAGTCGAGCACTTCCAAATTGGGAATTAATTTTCAAAGCTAAGTATTTTGGAAAGTATATAAGGTTTAGCTTTGAAAATTTTAAAATAAAGACAAATAGAAGTTGAACAAGTTTTAAAATGTAAAATGTTTTGATATGTAAATTGTATAATTTTATTTTGAATTATACAAATATGAAATTCAGTTTTGAGATGTTTTAAATGAAAAGAGTTTTAAGAAATGCTATGAACATAGTAAATATTTATAAAAACTTATTATTGGAAAATTTATTTTTAAGCAGTTCCGAATTTGTATAAATATGAAAAATTGTTTTGAAAGGTTTACAATGGAATTTGTTTAAGAAATGTTTTGAACCTTGTAAATATTTTATAAATAGAGATTTTGAAAAGTATTTGATTTGTAAATAAGTTTGATTTTATCCGAATTTGATATAAATAAAAAACTGAAGTTGTGAAAACTATTGATTATTGGAAGATTTTGTATTTGAATGATATATGATTTGAAAAAAATGATTGTTGAAATCCTATATGAATTTGAAATGAATTGATACTCGAAAAATGATTTCAAGGACCTTTGGCTCTATAAAAATATTTTATTTGAAAGTTCTTGACCCTTATATGAAAATGATTTGTATAAGTATGAGGTTATTTTCAACAACTATTGATCTTTAAAGGTACTCGATTTGAAAAGGATAATCTTAGAAATAATGGAATTTACATAAGATTGATATGGTATATTCGAGACTATTGATTTTGAAGGGTATTTGATTTGAAAGCGATAATCTTATATATAATGGATTTATAAATGAAGGACATGATATATTCGAGAAAATGATTTTGGAAAGTACTCGATTTGAAATTGAAATCTTTTATATATGGAATTTATATAAGTGTGATATTTGAAGTTATGATTTGGAAAGGGTACCATATATAGTATGATATATTTTGAAGTAAAAGAAATGGAGAAGTAACCTCCATAAAGAAGTATAGTATGATATGCTTCGAACCCTAATGGACTTGGTTGAATCCGGGATGGATTCGACCGATAACCCTTATGGACTTAGATGATTCTAGAAATGGATTCAAACTGATATAGGTTGTTGGGACTTAAACTCATGAGTCCCTCGATTTTTTTCCCAGGGTAGATGGTTATTTAGTTTACTGAATGGATACGCTTTCAATCCTGGATCTGTTGTATATGGATCTTTCAGGAAGGAAGTGAAACTATTGTGTAAATCATTGAATCAACAGCGTACCATTGAGCAGAGTTCGATGGTTCCTTGCTTACGAAATGGTTACGATATTTTTCTAGAATTTGAAAGGTAGATGGATTTTCTGTAAGGTTTAGTATCCATTGCGTAAGCAATGGAAACAGCAGCGGGACACTGCTAAATGAATATCATCGTTTGACATTGGATTGTTGAGCGGTACTTTCCATATCTGTTTTAAAGGTTTTCCAAGCATTTTCACTGGATGTTAAAATAGATCTACTAAGCACTTAAAGATTTTAGTCTTATACATGATCTATGTGCGGCTAAAATCTGTAAGTATGAGGATAAATCTGTTAAGACAACAAGTTATAAAAAGTATTTTGATATAAAACATATCGCATTTTCTAAATCATTTGTTCCAAAATTGTTTGGAAATATTTAAAAGGTTTGTTTATATATAATTTAATGTTTTATGCTCAACTTAAATGTTTATAAATAGTATTTTGGCAAAATGTTTACATAGTAATTATTATTAGCAATGTTCTACGTTATCTAACTTATATCCTAAATATTGCTTAAAGTTAACAATTATTATAATGTTTTGAAATTAATTATTATCATTTATTTAAAATATTTAAAAGTAAATTACTACGATTATGATAATAACGTTTAGAGACTGATTGTTAATGTTTATAAATAATGCTTGAAAAGTATTTCGATATTAGAACTAGAAATTTTTAAATAATGGATTTAAGAATTTAAATAGCTTCTTTCTAACTACAAGTAATAATGTTGATGATTATTTTCAAATAGTTTACACATTTTATAAGGATGTCTATTTTGAATTTTTAAATGAAGTTGCTTTAAATAAAGTAAGAAATTTTACATTGAATTTTTGTGGAAGTATTGATATATCGAAGTTAGTGATTTTGCAAATGGATTTCCAAATGAAACCTTTCTAAATGACATTAAAATAAATTTCTTTGAAAAATTTCAATTTAGAGATACTATATAAATAGACTATATATATAAAAAAATTGTTTTAAAATTTTGTGGAACAAATGACTTGGGAAGTTCTATTTATAGTATAATATGTTTGGAAAAAAACAAAAAAAAAGTTGAATATTTATTTTGAAAGAGGGTATTAAATTTTATATACTCTTGATTTGAAATTTTACATGAAATCTAGAAATTCTACATTATTTAGATTCCTAAGCACATGGTTTCGTGATTTGAAAAAAATATTTTAGGATAACTATTTTATAAATTAATTATGAAGATATGAAATTTTATACTTTGATCTGATGTAGAAATTTAATGTAAAATGTATATTATTTATTTCAGTTTAGTAATCTTTAAGTTTATACTTATTCTAAATAATGCGTTTAATAATTAAACTATTGGATTTAAGGAACACTATTTAAATTTTGCTTAAAAGATTTGATATGAATTTATAATCGTATTTCAAGCTTTTGGAAAATCTTTGCATAATAATATGGGGATATTCAAATATATCTTATATTTTACTAAGAAAATAAGGTCAAATGTTTTAGTTGAATTTTAAGATATACTAAAAATTTCTCTTTCCGCTTCTAAGACGAGTACCGAAGCTTAAAATTAAATTGACATAGTTTTGAAATAACTGGATGAATATTATTTTGTGAATTGGTTCGTTTGTTGCAAATCATATTTATAACAGTTTTCGTTACACATGATTATTATATCTTGTATTAGTATTTATGTTAATGGTTTAGATTAAGAATTCATGTTATAAAGTTCTATCAAACTCATGCATGCTTTCTATATCTTTCTATAAGCAACTAATATTCAAAATTGAGTTGAGATAGGTATATGAGAAGCCCGTTTGGACGTATATGCAATTCGACTTGCTTTTTGCTCACTTAATATGAGCGAACTCGCTCATATTAATAATAATAAGGTATATATCTCGGATTACATACCGTACTTTTATATTTTTCCCCACAGGATGCCTTATCATTGAGATGAGATGTATATTTTGATATATATATATATGTATGTATGTATGCATGTATTGTAAATTTTTACAATCGAGCCACGAGGAGACGTTGCCGAAATTTTCTATAAATTTCGATGTTATAAAATCATTGAGACTTTAAAAATTTATAACTTATATTACAAATTAGCCGATATTAGAGTGGCATGGTGGAAGCGTGGTAAAGGTTTTTTAATAAGATTTTAATGTTTATAATTTGATTATGTTGAGTAAAATATATTAAATGTTAGATTCTCTACTTAGTTCCTTTTCGGGGATAAAAAGTTTTGAGTGGAGAGATTGTAATGACTTGGTATTTTTAACCATTTAAAAATATTTAATTTTATATAAATTTAGAATAAAATTTTGTTGAAAATAAAAAATTATGTTTATTTATGTCGTTTATTTAATATGAACTTGGGTAAAAGGTTGAAATAACCAATTTCGAAGATTTAAGGAAATTATTTGTATGGTAATAAAGTTCAATATATTTAATGTGTTTATTATAAATAGCAAGGGTTGAATAATAAATATTGAATTAAGGAGTGGAAAATGCAATAATTGATTTCATTTTTATTCTAAAATTAGTTTGAAATCCAATATGGAATTTATCAAATTTCAAATATTGGAATTCATCGAAATTGGATTATGAAAGTGTTTTAATTTAAGAAGTGAAATATAAGTGTAATCAAGGTCTATAGTGTAAGAATATTTGTTGTGTAAAATTTGAACGACATTTTAATTTATAAGGTGATATTTGAGATAAATTATAAATGTACGTTTTATTTGACTTTGGTTATAATTTTATAAATAAAGGTAATAGCTGTTTATAAATATAATTTGTTTAAAGCTTGATATTAAAAAAAATTCATAAGCATTGTAAGTGGAAATTTACATGTTTATGTTAGCGACGTTGCTTGTGTTAATTTGTAATAGTATTTTAATTAAATAAAAATGATTTCCAAAATCTATTTAATTTTTATTTAAATAGGATGGAAGATAGCAAACTTTTCTTTTGAATTTTAAAAGCGATTAAATTTATTTTTGAAATTACACGTCTTAATTAACGTGTAAAAATAGTCTTTTTGGGAACTGTCTCGGATTTCGACGAAACTACTTTCATCGAATCCGTAACAGTCAATTAGTATAGGATTTTAAGTTTTGTAGCGATAGGACTTATCGTTTGGTCGTCCGAGCTTGAAACAGATCAAATTTATTTTCAGAACTTTAATAAATATAATTCGATTTTGAAAAGTTATCTTCAAAATACGATGTAATTGGCTCCCGATATATGTTCCATTGTGTTCGAAAAAGGGGTACAACATATAGAATGCCAGGTAGCACGTTTCGTCTGTAGATCGGAATTTTCACGGATGAATCGTGTCGCAAAATTTTCTATATAAGGACCTAAAACTATTTTTTTTACATAACCTAACCCTTGTTTCTTCAGCCGCTTTAATTCCATTTTAATTCTATTTGAATTGTAATTTATTGGATGCATTATTAACTACTTTGGCTGGATGGTGATTTTGTGATTATATTGTTGTTCGACGAAATTTGACGATTTTTTATAAACTGGAATTTAGTTTTTGAAAATAATTTGAAACTCATTTATAAAATTAAATTCTAATTATAATAATAATTTTTTTTCTACAGAGTAACAAAAGGTTTATAAATTTTTCTATCTTTAAAGAATAAAAGGAAGTGTTTGTAAGAAGGTCGATGTTTGAAATCCAACCATTAGATGATTTTGATATGTGATACGTTTGAATGGGATTATCGAATTTTGAAAATCTGTAAAATATTGTAAAATCCTCTGAAACTGCAATAAATTATTTGAATAATATTTGATGTAGGAAATCTGAATTTATTTTGCTGATTTAAAACAATTTGGAATATTTAAACATTGAAGTTTTGTTTAAACTGTGAAATATATTGAATCGATTTGTAGTTTATTAACTTGTTAAAAACTCTGTAGTGAAAATTTAAAATGGTGAAACATTTATGGGAATTTGAAACAAATGATGTTATTACAAATATGTTTCACCTGATTTCGATTTGACTTACATGAGGATTTTTAGTCCTGGCTCGACAGTTTCATCTTTTGATTACGCTCGCGTCAGATCAAGTTCTTCAATTATCAAAGACGGTTATTCTGAAGGATGAAGATGAAGATTTGGTATACCATATTATCTATTATTTGTTCCACTACACTATTTCATTCTGTCTATTAAAACTATATAACTCTGATAATATTGTATAACTTTGATTTACGTCATAAATTGAATTAACTATATATTGTTAAACAGCTTCGTGAGCTGTTTATATGATTATTGTATTTTATCATTCCAGTGCGAGACTTGAACTGTACAAAAAGGTGGGTCGTCATCGTAGGGATCCTAGGAAAAACCTTAAACAGTTGGTATCGGAGCATATAACATAAATTTTTTGACGAGATTTTGATCGTAGAAAAGATAAGTTTAGAAAAACCTACGGTGTGTTTAGAGGGCAGTAATTTATTTAGTTCTTATTATGTTGCATATTGGGTATTTTTGAACGAAATTATGCCCAATCGATTCCCGTATTTGTTATTGGTTCATAATTTTGTATGGACGACTATAAAATGACGACGTTTGTATTGCATTATGGGGAAAATAGGAATTTTATAACTTTAAATTTAAATAAAATTATGGTGTAACTATTAGATTTACATTGTAGTTCTGTTTTTAAGAAATGGATCATATTATAATATTATTGAGCCCTAGTAAACCAATTGCGTCAAATAAAAATCTATAAATTTGTTGAAAATTAATTTTGGGATATTCCACTTTGAGGAAAATGGAATTCGTTAGCCATTATTGTGATAAGGTATATGCGATTGATCCATATGGTTGGAATTGGTTGAGGTGCTTTATCCATTGCTCGTGTTACCCAATAGCCCGTGCTGCATCCCCTTAGTCGTTGTTTCGACCATAATTTGAGTGGTCGATCTATTTGAATCAGTTATGACCTAGGTAGATTTTTATTTAGACCATTCTATCGAGTTTTGCTCGACTTGTGTTTTATTATTTTGTAGCGCCCGGAAAATTTTAAAGGTTTTATAACATAATTGTTGAATATGCAATTATATGATTTTTGTTTGATGATAATAAACATATATATATATATTCATTTAAATGTACTTGTTAATGTACTATTTTATTTTTCATAGATCAAATAAATATTTGCTGAATAAAAATAAATAACATAGAATTTGAATTTAAACAAAATTTTTATTCAAACAAATGTTTATTACAATCTTTGAATAGTACAAATTTCAAGCTCTCACTATATATATACAATTTCAATTACAGTACAATTTTGATTACATCACGATTCACATTTACATTTGATCTCACTACATATCACTCATTCACTCAACTTGTATTTTATCTTCAACTTCACTCCAAATTGAATCCAACATCTGAGCAATCTGCAAAAATAAATATTGACGCAATAAAATTGAAAAGGAAATATTTTTGCAGTATAAAATGCTATCCCACTTTTTGGTCAAAACTGGAATATCAACAAATTGGCAAGGAACGATGGACATCGAAATTGGAGATCGATTGAAAGCAAGGCTACAATCGATGACGTCAAAATTTGGTTTAGCTCCGATCGGGACGAAATTGATTGAAGATGATGATAAGGATTAGGAAAAGCTATATTTCAAATTTCAGGTTAATCGGAGTTCGTATGAAGGAGATATGATCGATGCAAGATAGGAAGAACATACCGTTCGAACCCATCGGCACGCAAGGATGGTTCGAATCGATCGGGAGTTGCGTTCGTATCGATACCATTCGTGTCGATACTATTTCGAATCGATTCCATCCGTATCGATGGGCGCGGGTTCGGCTCAGTGAAGTTCGCATCAGGTGTTGGTTCGACTCGATAGTGTTCGAATCGATCGAGTTACTGGTTCGACTCGATAGGCTCATATCGACCAGATAGGAAGGCAAGATGGATATCAATCCAATGGCAACAAACCCAAAGTGGTAGCAAGCATGTGGAGGTTCTTCGAATCGATATGCTTCGTATCGATCAGAATGGGTGCAGATGGCGCATTTCGACTCCATGCCTTTTGCAAATCTCCTTCGTATCCATCAGGTAAGAGCTTCATTCGTATCCATCAGGTGAGGCCTCGTTCGTATCCATCCTTCACGACCACTTCGTATCGATGTCCTCCATGCTCGTTTCGAATCGATCAGCTCACATGGGATCGATACGGAATGAACTCCTTGAATCGATGCGAAGAGAGACACGAGTTAATGGATGCAAGCATGCCGTTGTGAAGTTATGGATATGGACGAAGCATAAAACATGGATACAAGCCCACGTCTCCAGGAGGGAAGCGTTCAACTCGACGCATCAAGTGGAGTCAACACGCCGAATAATTCGAATCAAACCTGGAAGGTAGCGCCACGTCATTGCACGCGTGTGATTTAGATGGAGTCGAAGGTGATGGATTCGAACTGGTGGGTTCGAAGACGACAGCCAGTGAGAAACCCAAATTCGAACCGATCATATCTCCTACACCGATGATCCAAATGCAATGAAATTTTCACAGCAGCTTGCATGCAAGGTAAGGAATGTTCCTGCCAAGTTTCAGCTCGATTGGATCATTTCTTGATGGATACGAAATCACTTCGTATCGATCACAGATCGAGTCGAAACTTGGTGGTGGTCGTTCGCGTGGGCCCACTCACGTGCCAGAAGGAGTCTCCCGAAGTTTGAGCGCAATATCAGCCTCCAACGCCTATAAATAGCACCCAGAAGCCTACAGAAAAAGCATCTTTTGGCTATTGAACGTGCAGACTCTACCGGATTCATTTCTACATTTTGATACTGCTATTGTACTGGAATTTCTTCATATTTACTGCGGTAATCATCTGTAATCATCAATGATAATCAATAAAAGGAAAAAACTTTGGAGTGGACGTAGGCCGGAGATAGCGGAACCACTATAAAACTTGTGTCTTTGTTCATTATTTCTGAATTGCTGTTTGATATTTGCTGAGATCTGGTATTTGTGCTTGAATATCTTTGGTTTGTGTTCATACACTGGTGCTTTCAGGTATTTGGGATTTGTGACCAATTTTGGCGCTAACACTTTGGTGCTTTCACCGAGAGGGACTAGCACCCGCTACATCGGATTCAAAGTTCAGATTTGAAGAGTTTGAAAAGTTTGGACTTGAGGACAATGACAAGGCAAAATAGTAGAAGGCAAAGGGTTGAGAGAAGCCGACAGGAAGGAAGTCAACAAGCATCCTCCGGAGCTGGGGAAGGACAGGCTTCGATCTAAATAACCCGAGATGAGATGGAAGCTATGGAAAATTCATTGCAGGGGAGATTGTTGAAAAGTCAACGGGAAATGATGCAGACTTTCCTTGAGCAGATAAGAGCTATAGGGACGAAAAACTTAGGAACAGCTACAACGGCTGTGGATGCAGGACAAGGAACTAGGTTTGTGGAACCCAATAGAGGATAGGGTACGGAGCCAGAAGGCAATCAACAAGGGCTTGGGGGTAGGCCCACGGGATCTAACACAGGAGGGCCTTTGGAAGGAGTTCAACAAGCCAGGACTAACATTGCTGCTAGTGAGCCCCATGAAGAGTATGTGCCGGAGTTCCCTAGGGGGCATAGGAGGCAACCCTTAACAGACAATACTGGGTTAGTGGAGATCATTAGAAGAACTGTACGAGGTAGTTTGACCAACAGAGACTTGGAAGGAGTGAACAGGAGTCCGTTCGCTCGGGAAATAAGGATGGCTCAGAATCCACCTAAGTTCAAGCTACCTAGCATGGAGGTATATGATGGCAAAGCAGATCCAACTGATCACTTGATGAGGTACACCACACACATGGAGGTGCTGGGGGCATCGGAGGAAGTAATGGCACGATGCTTTCCATTATACTTGACGGACCTAGCTGCAATGTGGTTTAGGCAGCTGGGAGAAGGGTCTATCAGGACTTGGAGGGAATTGGTGGAAAAGTTTTTGGGACAGTTTCGGGTTCACGTCAAGAGGCCGAAGAATGTGATGACATTGACATCGGTAAAGCAAAGGATGGATGAATCGCTTAGAGCTTTTCTAACTCGATTCAGTGTGGCAGTTGCTTCGGTGGATTGGCCTGATCCATCGATGGATTTAATGGCAGAAGTATCAGGAGTCAGGGAGGTTTCGGATTTCAAGGTATCTCTGATACGAGATCCCCTGTAGGATCTCGATGAATTCTTTCATGAAGAAGAGAGGTTCCTTCGGCAGGAAGATGCGAGTATGGATCTAAAGTTGAAAAAGGTTAATGCAACTGAGGGTGGAGGACCATCTAGCAAAGGTTCGGATAAAGACAAAGGAAAAAGGAAGTTAGATGATGATTCTGGAAAAGATAGGAGGCGATGGAAGGATCCGATGTTTTCCACATACACAAGATTAAACGAGACGCTGGAGCAGATATACCAGGATACTCGGAATCGCCTTCCCTGCAGAAGGCCGGCTAGGAGGGAACCATCAGAACGGGAGAGGACATCAGGAAGGCTTGCCTCTTCCATGATTTGGATGGACACAACACCAACAGTTGCAGGCATTTAAAGTATAGTCGAGGAGCATGTCAGGAAGGGACTGTTGCCACAATATGTCGGAACTCAGAATGCAATGGCGGAGCAGGAGCAACCGCCGCCTACCTCAAGCCACGATCGTGGGAGGCCTAGGAATGATGATCGATTGATCATCCATTGACCAGGATAATACGAAATAAGTAGTGAGCTACTGGAAAGCAACCAAGTCATTTACACATGTACGGGGACGGAGATAGCCCCTAGGCATGCTCTAAATGATGATAAATTGCAATGCTATGGTTTGTGAAATTTATCTTTTGCTTTTGGATTGGACACTGCTTTTCTTTTTGGATTTTGGTTTTGGAGTTTGGATTGAGCTCCTGGTTCTGCTTGTTTTTTGATTTGGATTTTCCTTTGGATAATTGTTTTCGGTTTTGGATGCTGGTTTGGATTTCTGGTTTTCTGGTTTTGATTTGGATTTTGGATTTGGATTTTGGATTGGATTTTGATTGGATTTTTATCTGGTTTCTGATAAATGGTCATCGGGTATGGATTATGCCTAGCAAGGGGTGAGTCACTTTGCCCAAACGTGGTAAATTGACTCATTCAGGTCGTCGAGTATGGACTATGCTCGGCAAGGGTCCGGAGTGACCAGGATTCGGCCTAGGACTTAGGCCCTATATTATCAATTGTTATTTTCAGGTCATTGAGTATGGACTATGCTCAACAAGGGTCTGGAGAGACCAGGATTCGGCTTAGGACTTAAGCCATGGCTTTGTACAACGTCCAAGGACACTGGACCACAGTCGTCAGGTGTGGATTGCGCTTGGCAAGAACTCGGAGAGGTTAGCTCAACGTCCAGGGACACTGGACCATGGTCGTCAGGTGTGGATAGCGCTTGGCAAGAACCCGGAGAGGTTAGCTCAACGTCCAGGGACACTGGACCACGGTCGTCAGGTGTGGATAGTGCTTGGCAAGAACCCGGAGACGTTAGCTCAACGTCCAAGGACACTGGACCACGATCGTCAAGTGTGGATTGTGCTTGGCAAGAACCCGGAGAGGTTATGGATTCGGATATCGACCCAGAGAGGCCTTGGATTTGGTTATTGGCTATTGGATAAGGAAAGATTAGGACTCGGTTGTCGAGTTCGGATGGATAAGGGATTGGCTAAGGCTTTGGTTATTAGATTTGGAATTGGGCATTAACTCGGAGCAGTCAAGGATGACATACTCTGGCGATATGGCTATGGGCTTTGGATATTGGAACCGGAACTATTCAAAACACGCCTTCTTATCAAAAGGCATGTTTTAGGGCGCAAAGTGCTATCCCACTTTTTGGTCAAAACTGGAATATCAACAAATTGGCAAGGAACGATGGACATCGAGATTGGAGATCGATTGAAAGTAAGGCTACAATCGATGACGTCAAAATTTGGTTGAGCTCCGATCGGGACGAAATTGATTGGAGATGATGATAAGGATTAGGAAAGGATATGTTTCAAATTTTAGGTTAATCAAAGTTTGTATGAAGGATATATGATCGATGCAAGTTAGGAAGAACATACTGTTTGAACCCATCGGCACGCAAGGATGGTTCGAATCGATCGAGAGTTGCGTTCGTATCGATACCGTTCGTGTCGATACCATTTCGAATCGATTCCGTCTGTATCGATGGGTGCGGGTTCGTCTCGGTGAAGTTCGCATCAGGTGTTGGTTCGACTCGATAGTGTTCGAATCGGTCGAGTTACTGGTTCGACTCGATAGGCTCGTATCGACCAGATAGGAAGGCAAGATGGATCTCAATCCGATGGCAACAAACCCAGAGTGGTAGCAAGCATATGGAGGTTCTTCGAATCGATGTGCTTCGTATCGATCAGGATGGGTGCAGATGGCGCATTTCGACTCCATGCCTTTTGCAAATCTCCTTCGTATCCATCAGGTAAGAGCTTCGTTCGTATCCATCAGGTGAGGTCTCGTTCGTATCCATCCTTCACGGCCACTTCGTATCGATGTCCCCCATGCTCGTTTCGAATCGATCAGCTCATATGGGATCGATACGGAATGAACTCCTGGAATCGATGCGAAGAGAGAAACGAGTTAATGGATGCAAGCATGTCGTTGTGAAGTTATGGATTTGGACGAAGCATAAAACATGGATGCAAGCCCACGTCTCCAAGAGGGAAGCGTTCAACTCGGCGCATCAAGTGGAGTCAACACGCTGCATAATTCGAATCGACCCGGGAAGGTAGCGCCACGTCATTGCGCGCGCGTGCTTCAGATGGAGTCGAAGATGATGGATTCGAACTGGTGGATTCGAAGACGACAGCCAGTGAGAAACCCAAATTCGACCCTATCATATCTCCTACACCGATGATCCAAATGCAATGAAATTTCACATTAGCTTGCATGCAAGGTAAGGAATGTTCCTGCCAAGTTTCAGCTCAATTGGATCATTTCTTGATGGATACGAAATCACTTCGTATCGATCACAGATCGAGTCGAAACTTGATGGGGTCGGTCGCGTGGGCCCACTCACGTGCAGAAGAAGTCTCCTGAAGTTTGAGCGTAATATCAGCCTCCAACGCCTATAAATAGCACCCAGAAGCCTACAGAAAAAGGATCTTTTGGCTATTGAACGTCCAGACTCTGCCGGATTCATTTCTACATTTCGATACTGCTATTGTACTGGAAATTCTTCATATTTACTGCGGTAATCATCTGTAATCATCAAGGATAATCGATAAAAGGAAAAAAACTTTAGAGTGGACGTAGGCCGGAGATAGCCGAACCACTATAAAACTTGTGTCTTTGTTCATTATTTCTGAATTGCTGTTTGATATTTGCTGAGATCTAATATTTGTGCTTGAATATCTTTGGTTTGTGTTCATACACTGGTGCTTTCACGGTATTTGGGGTTTGTGACCAATTTTGGCGCTAACATAAAATAAAATATGGATGTTGAAAATAATATTTGCCTCAGTTATTTGGGTTGTTCGTCATCATTTAATTTTGAATCCATCATACACGAATAGCTTGTGACATACACAGTGTATCACTGTATATGCCACAAGGCCGTGCACATCAATATATACACCTGATAAAATTACAGGGACATATGAGCACAGGTCAAACCCAAAATACCGGATTCAACTCAAGTGCAATAAAATAATGTCACAATTTTCACCAAAAGGTCAAATCCGAGCTACAAGCTATATTCAACTCAAGTATAATTCAAAAAACAAATCCAAATGCATATCAAACAATGTCACGAGACTCAGCATGTACATGATGGCAGCTGAAACATCAAAACAACATACAAAAAAACCAAGCACCATATGTACAACAAACACATATCAGCCCATATGTCAACAGTCAATAGTGCATCACTGACCATACAACAAATCTCAACAGCACAACATCAAGTGATACAAATGCAACAACCAAAGATATGGCAAAACAGGTCTGGACAACATGGATGGACAATCACACATGCAATTGACAGCAGCTCATACACTCAATCGAACTACAAATGCAGCAACTAAAACATACCAGAACTGGCAGTGAACAAGACTCAAGTGTAATGCATAGTCCAACTGTAATATAAAGTCAACATGCTCACATATGTAAACGACTCAAGACTACACAATTCAAGAAGGAACCAGACCACAAAGTCAAGCAGTGGACAGGAAAGACAAGCAATATGTATGGAACAGTCAACCGACAAGAGCAACTCACCACAATGCACTGCTCATCAACTCAAACCAAAAATATCAAGTGTACATCAAAATGCAGACTCATGAGTACCAAGTGTACAAGTCTAGTTACAACAAAGAGCAAGGCTCAGTGGAGAAGCAAAAATGGCACCAAACCATAAACAAAACGCAAAGGTCAAGTCACTGCTACCATGACTCGACTCAAATGCAAAACTAATGAATTGAAATGGTCATTATATATATACATGTGTATTGAAGGCCAACAACATTGAAATGGATCGAGCAAGTGCAACAAATAAAATATAATGCTTTTCCAGAATGAACAAAAACAAAAATGAAACAGAGATATGCTATAGGATGATCGGCCATCATATGTACAAAGAACTGGACAAGCTATAATGTATGATAAAACTCCAATGCAGACCAGTGAACAGCAAGTGGCCAAAGTAACAAGCCAGAGTGAATTCAACACAAAATATAAATCAAAGCCGGAATTAACAAGAAAACTGCAGTAACTCGAAGCATCAATCAAATTGTCAAAGCCAGTGCTATCAGAGGTCAAGGTTGAAGATAATATTAAGTCATGGAATCACATGAACAAGCCGTGAGCTACTGACCGGAGTCAAAGGAAACAAAGAACGAAATCAACATCAGAAAATCATTTCAAAACCGTGGTGGCCAAGTAAATTGACCAAGTCAGAAATCAACACCGTGACAAGCGAGCAAATTATAAAATTGAAAAAGTCAAAAATCAAAGCCAAAGTCAAGTAGGAAAGTCACTACCGTAACGACTAAGGAAAGAACGGTTCTGAATCGAAGCCGTGACAATCAAGGAATCAAGCAAGTTCAAAATCAAAACCGTGTTAATGAAGTAAATGAAATTATTCGATATGAACAAGTTGGAACTTATCATTAGCATTAAAACAAAATTGAATGGCCGAGAAAAATTAAGTGACGAATTCGAGTAAATGGATACAAACGAAATTCAAGGATCTCGAATCATATATAAATAGGTAACATCATCGGCAAATAAAGGGCATGGAGTTCAAGTATTTAAACCAGAGAGCAAAAGGCAAAAATAACATACCTGAATCAAAGTAAAACTCAATCAAATAGAAGCGGCCGAAAGCATCTTAAGGGACGATCAATCGACAGAGCAAGGAAATCGAAATCAATCGATATAATCAAAATTGGCATCTTCAAATTTCTCCAAAGCCCTAAGTTTGATCGAACAAGGAAAAGCAACTAGCCATCAATTTAGAGAAAGGAACGGCCGAATTGATAAAAGAAATAAGGTCGTGTTTGTTTAATTAGATTGGGCCGGCCTTCTTTCAATTATAAGGCTTAATAGTTAAAAATTAGGGTTTTTGTTTTTAATTGTGTTTTAAATTGTATTTTTCCTTTTTAAACCATTGTAATTTCTAGTCGTGTGACTAAGGGACAAACTAAGTGGCGTAGTTTGAGAATTCGCAACTCAGTGGCTGAGTTGTGGCAGGGTTTTGAGCATAGAGTTAGGTTAGTCAGTAGCGGGCGTCGCAAGTTTACGTGTGTAAGCGCGTGACTACTTAATTTCTAGTAGAAACCTTGGGGGCAACACGTAGGCAGGGTTTTGCTGAAGCTGGGTAAATTATGTGTCATTTTATTTCTGCATTTATTATTGTGCTATTATTTGTGCTGCTATAATTTCTGATTTATTTGTGTTGAAATAATTTTATAAGCTTCCGCAATTAATTTTTATAATTAACAGCATCACCCTATTCACCCCCCCTATAGGGTGAAATCGATCCTACAAGTGGTATCAGAGCTTGGAATAGAAGTCAACTTTTGTTTAAAAAATTTCGTTTTTCAAAAACCAATTTGTGTGTTAAAAATTTGAATTTTTAAAATGGCTTCCTTTAATAATGCTTTTGCCGAGGGTCAGTCCATAGTTAGACCACCAATGTTCAATGGTGAATACGCCTACTGGAAAAATAGAATGAAATTTTTTCCGAAAACCATTGACGCTTGGAATATTGTTAAGACAGGTTATAGAGCACCAACTATAATTGTAGATAATCAAGAAATAGATAAACCGATGGATCAATGGACAGAGCTAGAAAATAAAATACAAAATGCTAATGCTAAAGCTATGATCTGTTCATTGGATCAATTTGAATCTAATCGTGTCTCACATTGTCTAACTGCGCAGGAAATATGGCACACACTAGAAGTGACTCACGAAGGAACATCTCAAGTCAAAGAATCTCGCCTTGTCATGCTAAGCAGCGAATACGAGAACTTCACAATGGCGAAGGAGGAAAATGTCAAAGAGATGTATGGACGACTTTTCAATATTGTATACAAATCAAAAGCTCTTGGAAAATCATACACGAAATTGGAAATAGTTCAAAAGTCCTCAGAGTCCTTCCATGGAGTTTTGAAGCAAAAGTCACAGCTATTCAAGAATCAAAGGATTTGAAACTAATCAAGGTGGAAGAGCTCATTGGAAATCTCACCGCTTATGAGCTAGAAATAAAATTTAAGGACGAGCATGAAGGAGGCGACACTCGAAAGAAATCTATAGCTCTCAAAGGAACAACTGAAAGTGATGATGATGGTGAACCTGAATTAGCAATATTAATAAGAAGATTCAAAAAGTGGAATTACAAATATGGAAATCCGACCAAAAATCATCAAGTAAAGAGCAGAATAAACAAAGTTCAGGACAATTCAGAAAAACAAGAGATCATCTGTCACAAGTGTAATAAACATGGTCATATCAAGCCAAATTGTCCTCAAAATCGACGCGACTTTGAAAAGAAATCAAACCGGAGAAGTTTGACAGCCACGTGGAACACAAGTGATGAAGATAATCAAAGTAAAAACAGTGAAAGTGAGAAAGCAGACATGTGCCTTCATGGTGAAATAACTGACAGTGATGATGACGAGCCAAGTGAGGTAGCAAAACTTTCTCATTCAGAATTACTCATACATTTTCACGAAGTAAATGGCTATTTTGAATGACTTAGGGAAAAGTATGCCAAACTTGAATCACAAAAATATACTTTGATAGATTTAAACAAACAACTTGACCAATTAGTTAAAACCTATCAAAGTAGAATCCCTAAAGTGTGATAAGTGTCCAACATTCGAAGAAGAGAATAAAAAATCAGAAATCAAAATTAAATCACTTGAAAATGAAATTCTAATTTTGAAAGAGAGTGAAAATACTAGGAGCGAAAATTCAATTAAAAAGTGCACACAATTGTTAAACGAAAATGAATCTCTCAAAACACAAGTCCAACAACTGTCAATGACATTAGATAAATTTTCAAAAAGTGAAAAATCGTTGAATATGCTATTAGGAAAACAAACTGTTAATATAATTAGACAAGGACTTGGATATAATCAATCTGAAAATATTAGAAATAACATTAATCAAGTCAATTCAATGTGCACAATTTGTAGAGAATTTGGACACAATCAAATAATTGTTGGTATAGAGCCAAACACGTAAAAACTATACCAATTTGGGTTCCAAAAGGCACAAATATAATATCTCTCAAAGTTAAACAAATCTGGGTGCCGAAAGGAACATATATAAATAGTTTTGGGTCTTCACAAAATTGTTTTCCAAAATATTCTACCACTAACAATGGACCTAAAAAGACAAATAGGTCACAAAAATCTTTCATCGTGTAGGTATGGAGGCAGGCTAAGGAACAACAACTATGCTACTTGGATTCTGGCTGTTCCAAGAAAACAATGGACGACAAAAGCAAAGTTCCTTAGCCTAGTACAAAGGTGACAGAATCACAATGAACAACAACGAAAAATTATCATAAAGGTAAAACAGGTAATGGTATATTTTGAACGATATATTAAATGTGATAATCTGCACCATAGTCTGAATTAAATCAGCCGGTAATGTGATGATGAAATGAATGATGATTTTGATTCTGACTTATTCAAAATGGTTGGCCCATTATATTCTCATGCCAAGAACACTATAAAAATCACTAGAATCTTTGAACTACTTCATATATATTAGTTTGGATTAATAATAGTGTTTTATTGGATGACAATACATTTGATTATTTTAGGCTGGCTCTATATTCATGGTTTTTGATTATTTACACGACTTCAATTCAAATTCAAGAAAATTTCATTTAAAAAGTTGTTAAAAATGATTTTGAGATATTTTGTTGCACACTTCATGATCCGGTCTATAACATTCAACTTAAAATATTTTTGAGTGAAAAATTCAGATGCAGATTACACTTGTAATCTAGTTGATAGAAAAATTACTAGTGAAACGTGATTTATGTTGAGACATTTGGTAATTGCATTGTTTTTCAAAGAAAATATCTGCATACTTTTCATTTCAAATAATTTTCAAATAGCAGAATTTTTTTCTCATATAACCCCTTCGAGAAAATCATTTTTGACCATGTTTTCAGATCAGTCATTTTGAAAAATTGATTTTATAATTATTTTTGAATTTGATTTTAAATGACTATTTTGACTAATCTGACTCCCTAATAATTATTGAAAAGATAAATAGTGATTGAAAAAATGATGAGGCTTGATATTAATCATACATTATTGCTCAAGACAGTATATTTAGTAAATTTCTTTAGAAATTCAAACAAGAGTTGTAAAAAAATTTGTTTGGTAAAGATTCCATGACCATTTCTATTGCTATCATATTTTATCGACCATCGCTCATCAAAATTCAATATAGCTTGTCGATATGTGGTGCTTTAATCAGGAATCATTCGTTTTTCATTTTATACATAAAATAAAATAAAATAAAATCTAAAGTATTCACTCTCGTTTAAAAGTCCTCACGGTTATGCATGAGTTAATTACTTGGAATTTGTTATGTGCTTCCATGCTCATTTAAAAGTTCTCACGGTTATGCATGTATGGAACACATATCAAAATTGATTTATTAAATAAACAAGTTGATTCTAATCCCACTTAAAAGTCCTCATGGTTATGCGTGGTTAGAAGATACTTGAATTCATTTTTTTAAATATATCAGAATACTACTAATCTCATTTAAAAGTCCTAACGGCTATTCGTGGTTAGTAGATATTCAAATTCCTGATATAAATATACCACAAATAGACACAACTGTATGATTTTATATGATGACATCATTCCCGTCATTCTAAAAGTGGAATATGCGCCTAACAAGTATTTATTATTTTTTGTTTGATTTTTAATTGAAATTTAATATTTATATTCTATTAAGTTTTAATGTTGGATTAATATCGAACACTTTATCTCTATTTTCTCTAACTCTATTACTCTTTTGTTGATAACAAAAGGGGAAGAGAAAAGTTAAGATTTTGTCAAACAAAATCTAGTAAAGGTCAAATATTTTCTATTTGCATCTAGGCTCATTTGCATACTTTTAATTGTATGCATAAATGAAGGGGTAGCTTTGTGTAGAGAGGAAGCATTTAAATAGGGGGAGCAATTAGAGTATATTAATGATCAAATACATTTAACATATTCAAAATCTTAAATGTTATGTTTGTTATCATCAAAAGTGGGAGATTGTTGGATATGCAATTATATGATTTTTGTGTGATGATAATAAACATATATATATATATATATATATATTCATTTAAATGTATTTGTTAATGTACTATTTTATTTTTCATAGATTAAATAAATATTTGTTGAATAAAAATAAATAACACAGAATTTGAATTCAAACAGAAATTTTATTCAAACAAATGGTTATTACAATCTTTGAATAATACAAATTTCAAGCTCTCACTATATATATACAATTTCAATTACAGTACAATTTTGATTACATCACGACTCACATTTACATTTGACCTCACTACATATCACTCATTCGCTCAACTTGTATTTTATCTTAACTTCACTCCAAATTGAATCCAGCATCTGAGCAATCTGCAAAAATAAATACTGACGCAGTATGATTGAAAAGGAAATATTTTTGCACTATAAAATAAAATGTGGATGTTGAAAATAATATTTGCTTCGGTTATTTGGGTTGTTCGTCATCATATAATTTTGAATCCATCATACACAGTGTATCACTGTATATGCCACAAGGCCGTACACATCAATATATACACTTGATAAAATTACAGGGACAGGTGAGCACAAGTCAAACCCAAACTACCGGATTCAACTCAAGTGCATTAAAATAATGTCACAACTTTCAGCACAAGGTCAAATCCGAGCTACAAGCTGGATTCAACTCAAGTGTAATTCGAAAAAAAAATCCAAATGCATATCAGACAATGTCACAAGACTCAGCATGTACATGATGGCAGCTGAAACACCAAAATAGCATACAAAACAACCAAGCAACATATATGTAACGACCCGATGTTTTCAACCATTCGCATCCATTATAAGTGTATAGGTAGACACTCATGCTGGAATTGAATTGCTCAAAATACCGCGTTGTAAATAAAATTTGGTAAATCTCAGAATATACAGTAAGTAAAATCACAGATCACAGACACAGAGTATTTAATAATGCACCGGAAGTTAAAAAAAAAGTAGTTCATGAAGCTACTATATAAATATATCAGAGTTAAATTAAATACAACAGAAGTTTCAATATGATAACTAAGTACAAGCTGAATACAACAACAGCACCGAAATAGATAAGACTAGATAAGCAGATAATCTCCAGCAATTCCAATCTCCAAAAAGTGGAAATCCAAATCTGTGAATACTCAGGCAGACCCGAGCGTAAATAAAAAAAATAAACAGTCGAGTCAGGACATACATACTTATACAATGAAAACCAACTCAAGTGAACTGTACTAAAAGTACAAGTAACTTAGAAGATGCTTGGGACCGCCTATCCTCTAAGGATCCGTTAAACTATTTACTATGTAGTATATTGCGCTATATACGGTAGTGTCTAACCAGTAAAGTATAATCATATATAAAATAGCGTTAAAGGGATGGTGAACCTTAACGCGGTCGGATCTTTAAACCAAAATCATAGTGGGCACGATATAAGGAACATATGACAAGGCACACGAGGCAATGCAAGGATGGATACACCATTTGCACTCCCGGAACGGTGGTGACGACAAGCCAGCAGCTTCCGCCCACCTCGAGCAATACCCCGAATCAAAGTGGCGCCACCATATCGAGTCACAAAAGTAATAGAATGGTTTCCGAAGAAGCATGCTCGATGAAAGGGTGCGACCCTTTGTGTAGCCCGGTATAGCTCCTGTTTTAGTCATAATTAGGCCATCCATCAGCGTTCTCTTACTTCATTCCAGTAGCGTTCGCCAACCAACCAACTTCGTTCTGGAATCTCCCTCGCGTACACGGTTGTCAAAGTGGTTTTCGGTATCGATAGAGAGTATGCCAGATATCCAATCCCGGTCTCTTTGCCAACCAATCGTTATTATAACCCGTGGTTATAACTTTAAAACAATATTTTATACTTCAAAATAAAATATCCTTTTCAATCCAAATCTTTACAAAAATAAAGATTAAATCATTTCCAAAACCATTTCAATATATCAACATACCATATCTTTCAAATTCAAATATTTATCAAATAAATATGAAGTCATTTCTAACCATTTCAATATATTAAATTATCATATCCTTTCAAAAACCCCTTTCAAACCAATTTAATGTATTAAAATATCATATCTTTTCAAAACTTCCTTTCAAATCACTTTATTATCAAAATATCATATCTTTCAAAACTTCATTTTTAAATCATTTTATTATCAAAATATTTTATCTTTCAAAACTTCATTTCAAAACATTTTTAATATCAATATATCATATCTTTCCAAAACTTCATTTCAAATCATTTTAATATATCAAAATATCATTTCGATGACAGTTTATGCTTCAAAACCAAAACCATTTTATTTCAAAGCTTTAATATCTCACATTTCATAAATCCAATATTATTTAAATAAACTCAAATAATATATACATTTTAAATATCCATCTATCAAATAACTTAAATAAATCAACAAATATCATTTCAAAATATCAATATATCAAAGTATTATTCAAAACATCATTCATTTTTAATTCATTTAAATACCATTTAAAACCATTCATTTTATTTAGAAATTAATCACCATTTCAAACTTACATTTCAAAGGAGTTTATTTTTAAAGATTAAATCTTTTCATAAATAAATAAAGTCAATTCCTTATATTTAATAGTTAAATATTTAATTTCCAAAAATTTAAAGCTTATTCCAAAGATTAATCTCATTAAAATTTGATAAAATAATAAAATTCAGTTTCTGTAGCACTTAAAAATGCTACGTAAAGTTATAGTTTAAAACAGTTCATTTAACAAAATACAGCATTTAAGTGCTGTAATAGATTTTCTTTAAATTTCAAATAAACTTTAAATGTTAAGTTTAACCACTATAGCACTTACAATGTGTTATAATAGCCTTTATTTCAAATTAACTTTTTAGTTCATTTAAAACAACTACAGCATTTACAAAATGTTGTAAAATCCTTTACATTACACTTCAAAAATGATGTTAAATCAAATTCATGGTTTAAATACAAATTGCACCAATAGCTAATCTTTAATTTAAATCATTGAACTTATAAACATCATATAATTTCACATTTTAAAATCATCATTTCAATACTCTTATTTTTATGATTTTTATAAAGTTAAATCTCATCCAAAATCAAATTTTAACATAATTTCTTATTTAAATTCAAGTATTAAATTCCATTTCTTTAATTAAATTATTAACTTAAAAATTAGGTTTAAATTTACAAAATATAACTTATTTCCATAAATTTTACTTAATTAAAATTTCACTTTTTAAAACAAAATTTAAAATTTCACATTTAAGTTATATTTCAAAATTTACTTAAACATTCATTTGTTTAACATTTTAACTTATTCAAAAATCATTATTTTTTTATAAAATCATTTAAAATACATTTTTAAAGAAAAATATTATATTTTTCTTACTTTACATAATTTCCCTTTTAAAACAAAACAAAAATTCCAAAATTTACTTGTAGTTCAAATTCTACTCTACCGTTTACTTAGTTCGTTATTTAAATTATAGAAAATCACTAATATTTCTACAAAATCATTTTTTGTTAAATTTAAATCAAAATATTTTCAAAATATTATAAATTTTACATTTTAAAATAATTTAAAACATTTTTAAAAATATTACATAAACTACGGGTCTGTATATAGTTTTCTAGCCTAGGTCAAGTGATACAGATATATATCATTTCAATCCGCAGTTTACAAAGAAAAACCGGGTTCTATCATTTCAAACCCGCAGTCCCAAGTAAAATGAATGATTTTCGAAACCGCTCAGGCCTCTCATTTCAGCCCATAATGTTTTTCCCTTATTCTAAAGTCCGTTGGGGTATGTATCATTTCAATCCATAGTGATTCTAGTCTATAGGGAACTTGCAATGGTGATAATTGGTATAAACGATAGAATAGCATGAAATAACAATAACATATGATATAATAAGTGTAATAACAGTGCGAACATCATACGATAATAATATAGCAGATATAGCATGATGATTAACAGTTACAGATTCAAATGGTGTCAGTTTATCAGTTATATAAGTACATATTAGTCTGGTGAGATTTACTCACCTTTTTGTGCTGGAGATATCAACTCAAATGACACAACAGATTCTAGAAGGCACGATGACACAAAAATAGGCTCAAGTGGAAAGAGATCCAAGCTTAGAACTTGTGTTACAACCCAAAACAAAACCAAAATAAATTAACATTTCAACACAACATT
Source organism: Allium cepa (assembly GCA_030765085.1). Classification (NCBI taxonomy): domain Eukaryota; kingdom Viridiplantae; phylum Streptophyta; class Magnoliopsida; order Asparagales; family Amaryllidaceae; genus Allium; species Allium cepa. The sequence continues at coordinate 177,328,241 of CM060932.1, forward strand.
AAATTGAAACAACTTTGAAATAAAAAGAGATACGAATACACAGTCTTTTGCCTTGCTTTCTACATTTGATTGCACGTCTTAGGGGATGTTTTCGCTTATGTTTGGAAATGCTTTGGCTCAGGTTTGAATATGGGAAATGCATGGCATGAAGGCTAGACATGTGGAGGAAGTCACAAGGTATGAATGTGAAGGAGTTTAGGCAAAATAGGTGGGTTTTTGGTCAACAAAAGGCTCGGCCATGTAGGGGTTTGGCTTGGACATTCAAGTTCAGGTCTGGATAGATGTTGTAGTGGTGTGTGGTGGTCTGGTCAGAGGTGGTGGTGGCGGCTAGAGGTGGTGGTGGTGGTGGAAAAAGAGGTGGTGAAGCAACAAGGCTCAAACTAGCATGTTTTCAAGGCATAGGTTGTATTTTTTTGGATTTTAGCATCATGGTGGGTTCGGCCATGTCTCAGATCTGAGGAGTAGGTGGTGATGATGACAGAGAATAGGTGTAAGAGGTGGTGGCCATGGCTACGGAGTGGAGGCCGAGCAAAAAAGTGGAGAGATCAAGGCAAAAATACATAGGAAAATAGGAAGAAAATGAAGAAAATAAGAGGAAGACATTACCCAAAATGTTTGAAGCCATGAATAAAATGAAAGAATGGTTTCTTGAGTGAGAAATAGGATGAAATTGATGGCTAGAAACTGAAAATGGGCAGCCAAAATGAATAAATGAGATGGTTATGGCATTTGAAACGTTTTTGGACAATGAAACGTCTAGAAATGAAACGCCTTAAACTCTTCACGTTTCCATTTTCGAAAGATCAAATAAAAACAAAAATAAATCAGCAAATACTTTTAAAAACCGAAACCAAGTGAAAATATAAGAAAATAAAAAATAAATTTTAAAGAAAATATAAAAAGAATGGAAGAAATTGCTTAAAAATACAAAACAGTGTCCAGAAATTACAAATAAATCACTACTAGTCTTGGAAAAATATCCACTTCCCTTTAAAAATATTATGAAGTGAAAATTTGAAATAAAATAATTTATTTATCATTTTAAAATAAAATAAATAATTAAATTGAAGAAAAATAGAAAAAGAACTAAAGAAAATGTTTAAAAATTGAAAACAGGGCATGGAAATTACAAGAAAAATACTACTAACTTTAGAAAAATTCCTACCTCCCTTTAAAAATATTAAAAGACAAAAATATACCTAAAATAAAATATTAATACATATTAAAATAAAATATGACAAAGAAAATATAATTTATACAATTTAAAATAACAAAATTGCAGAATAAACAAATTGCACTCAATATTGAAATATACATAACTTTTACCGTTTAACTGCGTTTTCAACGAAACGAAAAGCAGTGTTCAAGTTATTACATATATATTCATAAGAAAAGATAAAATTTAAGATTAAAAAAAATTAAATTTGATGTTTAAAAGTCAAAGTTTGACCAGTTTGAACAATTTTCAGTAAAAATATTCAATTTATACAAGTTTGAAACTATAATTCACATAAAATCAACATTTATATTTAAAATGACATAACTTATTCATTTTAATAAATAAAATAAAATTCTCAAATCAAAATTTCAAATAAAATAATCAAAATAAACAATTAAAATAAATCACAAAATTCAGGGTTATTACACTCTCCCCACTCAAAACTTTTCGTCCCCGAAAAGGAACGAGGTAGGGAAAGCACACAAAAAGATAGAGTGAAATAGAATTAAGATAAGATGACAAGAAGATTGAAATTATACTTGATAACTGTTGTTATAAGTGAGTTTGACAAGGTGGAGATGATCTTTCCAAGATTCTCCAAAATCAAGAACACAAGCATGCAAAATAGATTCAAAATGAGTACCAAAGATTATCAAAGATTATAAAAAGATGCCTATACCAGTCTATAGCAAGATAAGGATGATAAAGACAACCAAAAGATAGTTTGAAAAACAATATAAGGAAATAAATTTGAAAGCATGGAAATTTCAACTTAAATAGAGAATAAATCTTTACACAAGTTAATTAAATGTTAACTATCTCAAATTTCATTATCTCTCAAATTTCATTATCTTATTATCCAATCATCTTAAATTGACAATTTTTTAAAACCATGAGTTTGAGAAATAATCATTTATTACACTCACAATGTACTTAATAAATTTTATTCTTCTTTATTCCTAATTAAATTAAATTTATTCCTCTTAATATATTTATCACTTATGTTATATATACTTACACTTATTATAATTGTTTTCTTTTATTCTTAGTTCTTTTAACATTGTTTTATTGTAAGTTATTCAATTACCCTTTATTATATTCACCTTTCTTAATCATTTTATAATTCAAATTTAAGTGTATAACATTTATTATAACCACTCAAATTTTATTTATAAAATATTTTTATATTGTATATTATCCAATTACGTTGTTAACTTATGAAATTAAGGTAAGTTATATTTGAATGCAATTGTATTATACAAATAAAAATTTCCAATTAAATCATTTCATCCTTGAATACTCATCCAGAATTTTGATTTTTTTTATAATTCAAATTAAGAATTAAATTTTCAATTTCTTCAAACCATTTAAAGATAAATAAATGTATGTATATAACTTATCAAATCAATTTAAATCATATATGTATATATATATATATATTATAAATAAAGTCATATTTTAGAAATTCAAATCAATTTAATTTTCCAAAACAAAGCTGTAGCAACAGGGCAGTCTCTTCACTTCGAAACTCGAAAATGAATGTCGATGATGCCGCGGTCATCACCGAAATTATTTTCCAACTACAAAGAGAAGAGCACTAATTTTTTAAAATTTTAAAATTCTTTGAAAATAAATTTCTATTCAAAAATACTTTAAATAATATAACCTTTTAAAACTTTAAACACAAGGTTTGAAACCATCGAAAATTAAATTCTCAAATTTCTTGTTCTAAATTCATTTCAGTTCCCAAATCAATTTATAAACAACTATTTATAAATTCATTTATAGAACAATAAATGGTAAATCAAGTATTCTCACTTCAAATAATCAATTTAAATCAGTTTGTTAAGTTCCATAAATTTACTTATATATCAAAATTTATTTCATTAACCAAATTTTAAAATAATATTGTGTCAGTTTATTCTGTCAAAGTGTTTTGGAAATCTTATCGATAGCGTTGATCAGAAGAATCGATCAGAAACCCAATTCAACATCAACAACTCAAGCAACACAATATATAAAAAAACATAGATTTACAAGTACAATTCAAAATGCTTGGAGATAGGTTAGAAACAAAAGACAAGATTATTAAGTAACAAAATAGGGAGGTAGATAAGCTTAAATAAATCACGGGCAACCTTAACCGTGTCAACCATGAATTAAAGAATAAGATCAATGTGGATTTTTCTGGGGTAAATCTACATTCGACCTCAAGAGTTAGAGTTTGGAATAAAAAAAGATATTAGCATCTAAACCAAGGATAGATATAAATCTCTGGTGAATCGATCCTGATTGTAAGGGAGTTTCCCCTTCTTTTCAATTCAATTTGAAATTGGCGTGACCACCGACTCACTAAAAAGATCATTCGAAGCGGAGGTATGGAATAATCCAGAGTCAAAAGAAGATGAATAGTGAGGGATACGAATGGATTTCGGAACCGTAGGGAACGTTCCAAAATTTAAAGGAATCGAGTCAAAAATGAAGAGATTCAAACTCGAATGAAAGTGACTCTGTAAATACATTCACTCCATATGCTGAGTTTTGCCTAGAACTACCAAAGCTCTGATACCAACTGTAATGACCCGATGTTTTCAACCATTCGCATCCATTATAAGTGTATAGGTAGACACTCATGCCGGAATTGAATTGCTCAAAATACCGCGTTGTAAATAAAAATTTGGCAAATTTCAGAATGTACAGTAAATAAAAATCACAGATCACAGACATAGAGTATTTAATAATGCAGCGGAAGTAAAAAAAAAAGTAGTTCATGAAGCTACTATATAAATATATCAGAGTTAAATAAAATACAACAGAAGTTTCAATATGATAACTAAGTACAAGCTGAATACAACAACAGCACCGAAATAGATAAGACTAGATGAGCAGATAATCTCCAACGATTCCAATCTCCAAAAAGTGGAAATCCAAATCTGTGAATAATCAGGCTGACCCGAGCGTAAATAAAAAATACAAACACTCGAGTCAGGACATACATACTTATACAATGTAAACCAACTCAAGTGAACTTTAGTAAAAGTACAAGTAACTTAGAAGATGCTTGGGACGGCCCATCCTCTAAGAATCCATTAAACTATTTACTATGTAGTATTTTGCGCTATATACAGTTGTGTCTAATCAGTAAAGTATAATCATATAGAAAATAGCGTTAAGGGGTTTGTGAACCTTAATGCGGTCGGATCTTTAAACCAAAATCATAGTGGGCTCGATATAAGGAACATATGATGAGGCACGCGAGGCAATGCCAGGGTGGATACACCGTTTGCACTCCCGGACCGGTGGTGACGGCAAGCCAGCAGCTTCCGCCCACCTCGAGCAATACCCCGAATCAAAGTGGCGCCACCATATCGAATCACAAAAGTAAATAATGGTTTTCGAAGAAGCATGCTCGATGAAAGGGTGCGACCCTTTGTGTAGCCCGGTATAGCTCCTATTTTAGTCATAATTAGGCCATCCATCAACGTTCTCTTCATTCCAGTAGCGTTCGCCAACCAACCTACTTCGTTCTGGAATCTCCACCGCGTACACGGTTATCAAAGTGGTTTTCGGTATCGACAGAGAGTATGCCAGATATCTGATCCCAGTCTCTTTGCCAACCAATCGTTATTATAACCCATGGTTATAACTTTAAAACAATATTTTATACTTCAAAATAAAATATCCTTTCCAATCCAAATCTTTATCAAAATAAAGATTAAATAATTTCCAAAACCATTTCAATATATCAACATACCATATCTTTCAAACTCAAATATTTATCAAAATAAATATCAAGTCATTTCTAACCATTTCAATATATTAAATTATCATATCCTTTCAAAAACTCCTTTTAAATCAATTTAATATATTAAAATATCATATCTTTTCAAAACTTCCTTTCAAATCACTTTATTATCAAAATATCATATCTTTCAAAACTTCATTTTTAAATCATTTTATTATCAAAATATCATATCTTTCAAAACTTCATTTCAAAACATTTTTAATATCAAAATATCATATCTTTCCAAAAATTTATTTCAAATTATTTTAATATATCAAAATATCATATCAATGATAGTTTATGCTTCAAAACCAAAACCATTTTATTTCAAAGCTTTAATATCTCACATTTCATAAATCCAATATTATTTAAATAAAATCAAATAATATATACATTTTAAATATCCATCTATCAAATAACTTAAATAAATCAACAAATATCATATCAAAATATCAAAGTATTATTCAAAACATCATTCATTTTTAATTCATTTAAATAAAATTTAAAACCATTCATTTTATTTAGAAATTAATCACCATTTCAAACTTACCTTTCAAAGGAGTTTATATTTAAAGATTAAATCTTTTCATAAAAAGATAAAGTCAATTCCTAATATTTAATAGTTAAATATTTAATTTCCTAAAATTTAAATATTATTCCAAAGATTAATCTCATTAAAATTTAATAAAATAATAAAATTCAGTTTCCGTAGCACTTAAAAATGCTACGTAAAGTTATAGTTTAAAACAGTTCATTTAACAAAATACAGCATTTAAGTGATGTAATAGATTTTCTTTAAATTTCAAATAAACTTTAAATGTTAAGTTTAACGACTATAGCACTTACAATGTGCTATAATAGCCTTTATTTCAAATTAACTTTTTAGTTCATTTAAAACAACTACAACATTTACAAAATGCTGTAATATCCTTTACATTACACTTCAAAAATGCTATTAAATCAAATTTAGGGTTTAAATACAAATTTCACCAACAGTTAATCTTTAATTTACATCATTTAACTTATAAACATCATATAATTTCACACTTTAAAATCATCATTTCAATACTCTTATTTTTATGATTTTTATAAAGTTAAATCTCATCCAAAAATCAAATTTTAACATAATTTCTTATTTAAATTCAAGTATTAAATTCCATTTCTTTATTTAAATTATTAACTTAACAATTAGGTTTAAATTTACAAAATATAACTTATTTCCATAAATTTTACTTAATTAAAATTTCACTTTTTAAAACAAAATTTAAAATTTCACATTTAAGTTATATTTCAAATTTTACTTAAACATTCATTTGTTTAACATTTTAACTTATTCAAAAATCATTATTATTTTCATAAAATCATTTAAAATACATTTTTAAAGCAAAATATTATATTTTTCTTACTTTACATAATTTACCTTTGTGACGACCCGGAAATTTTAGCAATTTAAAATGGAATAACAAATTTGATGTTAACATTTGAAAGGTTAATTTTAGCTTGAATTCCAAATATTAATATTTATTAGACAATTAAAGTATTGAATTATATAATGAAATTGGGTAAATTGTTGAATTTGAGATTTTAAGCCTACTAAAAATAATTTGAAGGCTTATAAAATTTATAACGATGAAATTGAAGATAATAGGATAATCGAAATTTAATTTAAAAGTAATTTGTTCAATTTTAAAAATATATCGTTTAAATTGAATTTAAAAATATCCTTCCGAGGCACAGTCTCGGAATTCGATGAAACCAGTTTCATTGGATCCGTAATAGTTAATTATTATTGGATTTCAGTTTCCGTAGCAATCAGAGTTGTCGTTTGACCCTCGCAGCTCGAAACGCTTAGATTTATTTGGATCGATTTAATTTAATATCGATCGTTTGATTCCGTAACTCGCACGTGTGTTCAGATTAGCTTCCGAAACATGTTCCATTTTGTTCGGAACGCGGGTAAAACCTTATAAACGCCTGTCGGCACGTCTGATTCTGGTTCGGGAATTCGCGTAAGATTAACGGGATGTTTTGAAAATTTTATAATAAAATTTAAAGTACCTATGTTAGAGATATTTATTTTAGGCGTACCTAAGAAGCCATTTCCATCTTTATTTATCTCGTCGTTCCCTCATACTTCCAGACCGTAAAGGAAATTGGAAAAAAAAACAATGGCCGAAGCCGTTCATCAGATAAAATAATAATAAATAAAATATATAAAAAAAGGGAAAAATTGATTTCGTGATTCTCGAACAAAGCGGCGACCTACTAGTCGTTCGCGATGGCGAGACAAGAGTTGCCGCGCGCACGAAGATGGGCCGGCGCTTTGGATGCTCTCGAGCCAGCATGGTGGGATTTTGAGATTGCAAGAACTCGTGAATCGAGAGGTAGGGTTTCGTGCGAGTGACGATCTCGAAGTGAGCGAGGTTGGCCTCGCAGCCGATGAGCGCGACTTCATCAGCAAAGGCAAAAGGGGGAAGGCCGCAACGTCGTTCAAATAGGATGAAGGGTCTGGGGCATCTCGACTTTGAGGGATTGTGTTCGATGTCGATTAGTGGAGGAGGAGCAGTTGGAGCCTTGTGATCGAGGTGAGTAATCTCCGATCTGAATTATTGTTATAAATTTGTGAAGGTTTTAATTATGGAGCTGCTGTTATCTATCTTGTTATTATTTCGAAGGAAACAAATTTTAAGTTAAAAAAAAATGAATTTGAAAGAAAATATTTTTGAGGTTTGAGACTGAGCAGTAAATCAGTTATAAAGTGATTTCTTTTATCTTAAAGTTAATTTAAAATTTTATGATCTGGAAAAAAAACAAAAGATTTAAAATAAATAATAATAATAATAAGTTGATTAATTAATGACATAGAGTAATTAATTAAATTAGTAAGGTTTCTAAATTAATGATTTGGATTAAGGTTATTAATTTAGGGTCAAAATTAAATGGAAATTCGGAATTGTCAATTAAATAAGTTTGGGTTGTTAATCAAATGATTATGAATTAGTTAATCGAGTAATTAAGGTAAATTTAGTTAATCAGTTAATTATGTAATTAGAAATTAAATAATCCGTAATTAGGAATTAATTAACTAATTAATTTGTGGTTAAGTGATTAATTTAAGTTAAATACTTAGAGAAGTAATTAAAGGATTGGTCAATGAATATAGCTAATGAATGTTCATTGGTTAAGGGTTATTAAAGGATCCTATTAATATGATTAATTTATGATAATAAATTTTATTAATTAATTAAGGATAATCAATTGTGAAAATTTGGTAGGTATAATTACTTAATATAATTACTTTGTGAAGCAATTGAAGAAATATGTTGGATGTAACGAACTAATGGATGGTTAATAAAAGAAAGTAATTTAGATTTAAATTCCTTGGTGAAATTGATTGAGAAGGACAATTTCTTGGTAGACGTAATTGAAGGTTAACTTATCAGGAGATTAATTAGAGGTAATTAGCTATCCTTTAATAATTACTCTTAAGTGGTAGACGACAGATGGATAATTAGGAATGATAAGTTAATAGATTGTAACTAACTATTGTTACATAAGCAAGATTAAAATGATTAAAATAATTAATTTAATTTATTAGAAACGGGTGGCTAATGAATCTTGCTTATGAATGATTGGTTGACATTACTGATTTGGAATGTTTTCTGTATTTTGAGGTGTTGGGTTGAGTAGTGATAATGGAGTCATTTATCAAGATGCATTGCTGAGTAAAGTGGTATCCTGTATATTTTAAAAGTTTGAATTGTTTCTCATTTGAATAACTTGGGATTTCGATGACATTAGGTTCGAAGAGACCGGGATCGGGTATTAGGAAATACCCGGAACCACTTCGGATTTAAAATAAATTGTGAATCAAAATAAAGAAAAGAAAGGATTTAAGTGAATTGGATTATTTTATCTAAGTTCGGTACTTAGAAATTGATGTGAGGAATAAGTGTTGTCTATAGAAAAATGAGAATTTATTAAATTGAAAAGCTACCCCGGGTTTATATAGTTGATTGTTTTGTTATTCCATGTTAGTTGGGTTTACTCACGCTGGTTTCCAGCCTGACCCGGGTGTTACTTTGGTGTAATGCTCGGGTCAGACCGAGTATTACAGATTTTCAGGATAGGACGTTCAGGAGCTCAGGAGGCGAGCTGGTGGCAATATCGCAAGGAGTTTATCCGCTTTATCTATATTATTGTTTATCTGAGTCATGATAATTACATACATTCAGTGACTGTATATGTGAAAACTCTGATGTATATTAAATGTAATCGACAGATATAGTATTCTTTTGTAAACTGTTATTATTTATTATTATATTTTATCCGCTGCGAATGTGAGTTGGCTGATGTTTCTATCTTCTTCTTCTATCTTTTTCTTCTTTTTCATAACTATCTGGAATTTTCGGGTTCGAAAATTTCGGGTCGTTACAACCTTTTAAAACAAAACATAAATTCTAAAATTTACTTATAGTTCAAATTCTACTTTACCGTTTACTTAGTTCATTATTTAATTTATAGAAAATCACTAATATTTTGTACAAAATCATTTCTAATTAAATTTAAATCAAAATATTATCAAAATATTATAAATTTTACATTTTCAAATAATTTAAAACATTTTCAAAAATATTACATAAATTATGGGTCTGTATATAATTTTCTAGCCTAGGTCAAGTGATACGGATATATATCATTTCAATCCGCAGTTTACAAAGAAAAACCGGGTTCTATCATTTCAAACCCACAGTCCCAAGTAAAATGAATGATTTTGGAAACCGCTCAGGCCATCATTTCAGCGCATAACGTTTTTCCCCTATTCTAAAGTCCGTTCGGGTATGTATCATTTCAACCCATAGTGATTCTAGTCTACAGGAAACTTGCAAGGGTGATAACTGATATAAACGATAGAATAGCATGAAATAACAACAACATATGATATAAAAAAGTGTAATAACAGGTGTGAGCATCATATGATAATAATATAGCAGATATAGCATGATGATAAACAGTTACAGATTCAAATTGTGTCAGTTTATCAGTTATATAAGTACATATCAGTCTAGTGAGATTTACTCACCTTTTTGTGCTGGAGATATCAACTCAAATGACACAACGGATTCCAGAAGGAACGATGACACAAAAATTCGCTCAAGCGGAAGAGATTCAAGCTTAGAACTTGTGTTACAACCCAAAACAAAACCAAAATAAATTAACATTTCAACACAACATTAAAAATTGAAACAACTTTGAAATAAAAAGAGATACGAATACACAGTCTTTTGCCTTGCTTTCTACATTTGATTGCACGGCCTAGGAGATGTTTTGGCTCAGGTTTGGACATGCTTTGGCTCAGGTTTGAACATAGGAAATGCATGGCATGAAGGCTAGACATGTGGAGGAAGTTACAAGTTAGGAATGTGAAGGGGTTTTGGCAAAATAGGTGGATTTTTTGTCAACAAAAGGCTCGGCCATGTAGGGGTTTGGCCTGGCCATTCAAGTTCAGGTCTTGATAAATGTTGTAGTGGTGTGTGGTGGTCTGGTCAGAGGTGGTGGTGGTAGCTAGAGGTGGTGGTGGTGGTGGAAAAAGAGGTGGTGAAGCAACAAGGCTCAAACTAGCATGTTTTCAAGGCATAGGTTGTATTTTTTTCGATTTTAGCAACATGGTGGGTTCGGCCATGTTTCAGATCTGAGGAGTAGGTGGTAATGATGATAGGGAAGAGTTGTAGGAGGTGGTGGCCATGGCTATGGAGTGGAGGCCGAGCAAAAGAGTGGAGAGAACAAGGCAAAAATACATAAGAAAATAGGAAGAAAAGGAAGAAAATAAGAGGAAGACATTACCCAAAATGTTTGAAGCCATGAATAAAATGAAAGAATGGTTTCTTAAGTGAGAAATAGAATGAAAGTCACGGCTAGAAACTGAAAATGGGCAGCCAAAATGAATGAATGAGATGGTTATGTCATTTGAAACGTTTTTGGACAATGAAACGTCTAGAAATGAAACGCCTTAAACTCTTCACGTTTCCATTTTCTAAAGATGAAATAAAAAAAAATTAGCAAATACGTTTAAAAACCGAAACCAAGTGAAAATATAAGAAAATAAAAAATAAATTTTAAAGAAAATACAAAAAGAATGGAAGAAATTGCTTAAAAATACAAAACAGTGTCCAGAAATTACAAATAAATCGCTACTAGTCTTGGAAAAATATCAACTTCCCTTTAAAAATATTATGAAGTGAAAATTTGAAATAAAATAATTTATTTATCATTTTAATAATAAAATAAATAATTATATTGGAGAAAAATAGAAAAAGAACTAAGGAAAAGGTTTAAAAATTGAAAACAGGGCATGGAAATTACAAGAAAAATACTACTAACTCTAGAAAAATTCCATCTCACTTTAAAAATATTAAAAGACAAAAATATACCTAAAATAACATATTAATACATAATTAAATAAAATATGACAAAGAAAATATAATTTATATAATTTAAAATAACAAAATTGCAGAATAAACAAATAGCACTCAATATTGAAATATACATAACTTTTATTGTTTAACTCCGTTTTCAACGAAACGAAAAGCAGTGTTCAAGTTGTTACATCTATTTTCGTAATAAAAGACAAAATTTAAGATTAAAAAAAATTAAATTTGAAGTTTAAAAGTCAAAGTTAACCAGTTTGAACAGAAATTCACTTTTCAGTAAAATATTCAATTTATACAAGTTTGAAACTAAAATTCACATAAAATCAACATTTATATTTAAAATAACATAAATTATTCATTTTAATAAATAAAATAAAATTCTTAAATCAAAATTTCAAATAAAATAATCAAAATAAACAATTAAAATAAATCACAAAATTCAGGGTTGTTACAATATATACAACAAACACATATCAGCCCATATGTCAACAGTCAATAGTGCATCACTGATCATACAACAAAGCTCAACAACAAACATCAAGTGATACAAATGCAACAACCAAAGATGTGGCAGCACATGTCTGGACAACATGGATGGACAATCACACATGCAATTGACAGTGGCTCATACACTCAATCGAACTACAAATGCAGCAACCAAAACATACCAAAACTGGCAGTGAACAAGAATCAAGTGTAGTGCACAGACCAACTATAACATAAAGTCAACATGATCACATATGTAAACGACTCAAGATTGCACAATTCAAGAAGGAACCAGACCACAAAGTCAAGCAGTGGACAGGAAAGACAAGCAACATGTATGCAATAGTTAACCGGCCAGAGCAACTCACCATAATGCACCACTGGCACTGCTCATCAACTCAAACCAAAAATATCAAGTGTACATCAAAATGCAGACTCAAGAGTACCAAGTGTACAAGTCCAGTTACAACAAAGAGCAAGGCTCAGTGGAGAAGCAAATGGCACCAAACCACAAACAAAATGCAAAGGTCAAGTCACTGCTACCATGACTCAACTCAAATGCAAGACCAATGAATTGAAATGGTCATTATATATATACATGTGTATTGAAGGCCAACAACATTGAAATGGATCGAGCAAGTGCAACAAATAAAATATAATGCTTTCTAGAATGAACAAAAACAAAAAATGAAACAGAGATATGCTATAGGATGATCAACCACTATATGTACAAAGAACTGGACAAGCTATAATGGATGATAAAAATCCAATGCAGACCAGTGAACAACAAGTAGCCAAAGTAACAAGCCAGAGTGAATTCAACATAAAATATAAATCAAAGCCATAATTAACAAGAAAACTGCAGTAACTTGAAGCATTAATCAAATTGTCAAAGCCAGTGCTATCAGTAGTCAAGGTTGAAGATAATATTAAGTCATGGAATCACATGAACAAGCCTGAGCTACTGACTGGAGTCAAAGGAAACAAAGCACAAAATCAACATCAGCAAAATCATTTCAAAACCATGGTGGCCAAGTAAATTGACCAAGTCATAAATCAACACCGTGACAAGCAAGCAAATTATAAAATTGAAAAATTCAAAAATCAAAGCCCTAAGTTTGATCGAATGAGGAAAAGCAACTAGCCACCATTTTACACAAAGGAACGACCGAATTGATAAAATAAATAAGGTCGCATTTGTTTAATTAGAATGGGCCGGCCTTCTTTCAATTATAAGGCTTAATAGTTAAAAATTAGGGTTTTTGTTTTGTTTTAAATTGTATTTTTCCTTTTTAAACTATTGTAATTTCTAGTCGTGTGACTAGGGGACAAACTACGTGGTGTAGTTTGAGAATTCGCAACTCAGTGGCTGAGTTGTGGTAGGGTTTTGAGCATAGATTTAGGTTAGTCAGTAGCGGGTGTCGCGAGTTTACGTGTGTAAATGTGTGACTACTTAATTTCTAGCAGAAACCTTAGGGGCAGCATGTGGGCAGGGTTTTGCCGAAGCTGGATAAATTCTGTGTCGTTTTATTTCTGCATTTATTATTCTGCTATTATTTGTGCTGCTATAATTTCTAAGTTATCTATGTTGAAATAATTTTATAAGCTTTCGCAATTAATTTTTATAATTAACACCATCACCCTATTCACCCCCTCTCTAGGGTGAAATCAATCCTACATTAATTAACTGAAAATTTTTCTCGAAATTAAATAATTAAATTTAGCAACAAAAGTTTGATATTTGGAATATGTCTACTTAAACATAACAAGTGGAAAAAATTTATTGGAAAATGTGAAAGAAAATTCTGTTGTGTGATTTTCAATTTCAATATTAAGTCAGTTATTTTGATGAAAACAATTTTCGAAATCTGAATATTTTTATATGATAAAAATGCAAACTATTTTCTGAGTGAGATGTCATATTCCGTTTCGCTAAATTCAAATTGCTCTAGCCCCATTTATCCTATTTTCGGCATTTTAGCAGAATTTTGGACAGCGAAATATTGACTTTTGATAGAATGAGCGTTTCACTGATATCTATGTACCATTTTGTTTGTCTAGTCGTGCTGATCTTCGCAGTATATTTATTTGTGCATTTCGGCTTTCGGTACGAGGTGAAATTTGCAAAAAGATTGGCTGTATCGGTAACTTTTTTAGCTTTACCCATCAATTTAGCTTTTGCATTCTCTGTTCCCATTATCAAATTTATATTTTGCTGCTTCATTTGTTTACTGGTTTATTGATTCATTCTTGCTTTTACTTGAAATTAATATATATATATATATATATATATGTGTGTGTGTGTGTGTGTGTGTGTGTGTGTGTGGTTTTATCATCGGAAGGCTATTCACTTTCTTCCACCTGAAGAAAAAAAAACGAACTCATCCCCTTATTTCGAATTTCCTCACCACCCCACAACTTAACAATAGCTCGAATCACTATTGGTTACTCACCATCTCTCTCTCTTGACTTTAACCATCGCAACCTGTTTGCCTCACGTCCTACACACTGTGGCATGCTCCGCACCGACCCTTCATCTCCCTACAGCCTCATCGGCCACCTCGTCCTCGTCACCGCCCAAGCCTCACCCACATAACCCATCTCTGTCTCGTCACCCAACAGCCTTCCACGCGACCAAAGCCATCACCATCACGCCACACCTACTCTTCACCCTCAACCTCCATGTGTGCAGCTTCGCCAGTCACACACCCACATCAATCAACGTCCTCCGCCCAAACTGCTCGTCCCCTTCACAATGCGCAACCCACCAATTTTGGCCACACATCAATGACTCTGCCTCCTCTTTGCAGCTATCTCTTCTTCGTTTTGTGTGTGTGTGTGTGTGTATTTATATATATAACCAAGTTTATATATGTACACCTTTATATATGACCAGTTTTTATATATAAGTTATATAAATTGTACATATTCGGTTGTTATATATATATTATAAGCTATATGATCTGTGAATATATATAGTTGTTCGTGATGTATAAGTTACAAAAAATCTGTCTGTTACATATAAAGGTTTTACATAAGTTATATGGTCTGTTCAATATTGATATGTAATCCAAATCGAATATTGTTTTAAAGAATATATACTAAAGATTCTATGATAGCTTTAAAATTTTATTTGCTATATATTTTCTATAAGTCATATATTCGTTCATGTAAGTATACTTTTGATTTTTGGTCATACTTATATATATATTACGTATATATTTTACTTGGGACATGATGTACATATTATGGATATTTCTGTAGTAGTATTATACATGTAATATTATATATATATATATTAGTATACATAACAAATATTAGTTTCAAGAAATGATTTTGTGTACTGTAATATATATATATATATATATATATATATATTAAATATGTGTATTAAATTTAATAAAGATCTTAAATATTATATAGATTTTGATTTTTATATATGTATATATGTTTAAGTTTAATATTTATTTTTAGATATATATATATTATAAAAAATTTATTTTTAATACGTGATTGAATTTTTGACTTTAAAGGATATAGCTATATATTTTTTCATCAATCTCTGGTCCTTCTGGACTTACATCCGCAATATCGAATTTGTCGCATTATTTCGATCTGGTTGTTGTCCCGCTAGTTCATGTCCATTTCCGTATGATTGTCTATGTCATCTTCATGTTCTCTAACCTCGAAAGGTGAGCAATCACTCACGATTAAAATTATTATATTTAGTAGATTCAGTCCATATGAAATGACGATTGAAATATGTTGTTAAATATTGAATTGCTAGTTATTTACTTGTTAAATCTGATATGCCAATATCTACAATTGTTCACCTATGAAATATGACACCATAACCCTGTTGTATATATTTTAATTTGTTACTGATGATATATGCATGTTATTGATATGTTATATTATTTGGTCTCACTCTACAAGTTCGCTGTTAGTCTAAAAGTCCCTATGGGTTGAAATGATATATACCCGAACGATATTATAGATTAGAGGAAAATCGTTATGGGTTGAAATGATAAACCCAAGTAATTTTCATTGATTTCAAATTTTGAGATTGTGGGCTGAAATGATATACACCTGTAAATATTTCATTTACGGACTGAAATGATAAATATCTATATCACTTAACCAAAGGATAGAAAATTATATACAGACACCGTTGGTCTATATTTTGAAATGATTCCTAAAGTTTTGGAAGGAAGGATTTTATTAAATATTGATTTTTAAATATAATATAAAGATATTTTATTTTGTAAAATTAGGTTTTTAAATTATATGTTTGGAATTTTAAATTTATAAGTTAGTTTTGAAATTATAAATTTTAAGATTTAGCATATAATTTTATTTTTTAAAATATATATAACAAGATTTAAAATAGATTTATTAATAAGACTTAATTTGATATAATTTATTTAAATAAAATAAAATTTAATTAGTAGACATATATATGCTTAAATATTTATTTAAAATTTACATTAATATTTCTAAATACATTTTTGTAATAACTTTAAATAAACAAAGGTTGGAAAAATAAAGTAAAATTGACTTGAAGTTTAAATGGTGAATAATTGAATTTAAATAAGAATTTATTTGAACTTATTGATTTTTAGATTTGAAAGGTATGACTTATAAGTTGATTTGACGAAAAGTGATTTAAATGAATATTCTCAACTTTAAATAAAAATTGAGACTGAATATATAAAATTGATTTAAATTTATAAATTGAGATTTTATTTAATTGATATTAAAATTATTAAGTGAATATTTTCCAATTTGAATAAAATAAGAATTGAACGTTGAAATACAAATAAAACCTATATTGTAAATGTTTGAATATTTAAATTTTGAATCTTATAGGAATTGAAGTGATAGTTCAATACCTGGATTTGAAGCCGATAAATTGAAATGGTTTATTGAGAATTTGAATTGTTAACCTTTTTGATTGAAATTGTTGAACTAGGACTGATTAAATTGAATTTTGGATTTTAAGCTGATTTGAATTGATTTGTGAAATTTGAAGAAACTAAGTTTATTATATAAAGTATTTTTAATATATATATATTATTTTAATCTATGTACTATTTTAGTATAAAATTATTTTAATACATATACTATTTTCTATATCTAAACTGTTTAAGTTGGAACCGTTATGATTTCGAAAGTGTTATGACTTCAAAAGTTCTATGATTTCAAAAGTGTTATGACTTCGAAAGTGTTATGAAATTTTGAAAGTGTTACAATTTTGGAAATGAATATTGTATTTTGATATGTGGTATGAACTATATGAAATGAGATGATCACGGTGTGAAATAAGTGTTTGGTTGTTAAAGAGACCGGGATCGGATATTGTCATACTCTCTTCCAATACCAAAAACCACTTTAACAACCGTGTACGTGGTGGAGATTCTAGAATGAAGTAGGATTGTTTGATGACGATTCTATATGGTATTTACGTAGCCTTGACTCCTGAGAGTTAGCTTGATGTGGCTAAAACCGGAGCTATACCGGGCCAAGTGGGGTCATTCCCCCAATCGGGCACATTTCTTCGATAACATTCTACTACTTTGTGATTTTATATGGTGCACCTTTGATTTAGGAGTGCGTCTCGAGGTAGGCGGTAGTAGCAGCTATGTGTTACCACCAGACCAGGTGTAACGTCCCAATATTTTCAACCATTCGCATCCGCACATTGTCGGACTTGAATTGTTCAAAATACTGCGTTGTAGAATAAATTTGGCAAAACTCAGAATATACAATAAATAGATCACAGAATCACATACACAGATATCAGAATCTCGCAGCGGAAATTAAAAATTTAGTGGTTCATGAAGCCACTGATATAACTTCAACAAAACAGAACTTACATTGTCTATAATCCTCAATACAAATTTTAAGACATAAATAGAGATAGAGTCTTCAAAGTATTGAATTCCAGAAAAGATAAAGGCTGAAACAACTTCCAGCAGCGCGAATGATCTACTGAGTGTCCTAGCTACGGAGAAGAAATTGAAGCTGCAACTCAGGCTGACCCGAGCGTAAAAATAAAACATAACACTCGAGTCAGGACATACATACTTATATAATGTAAGCTAATTCAAGTGTACTGTAATATAGAGCAAGTAACTTAAAGGATGCTTGGGACCGCCCATCCTCTAAGGATCCGTCAAACTATTTACTATGTAGTATATTGCGCTATTATACTAGTGTCTATTTATAAAATAAACTTACTTTTTAATAGCGTTAAGGGGTTACCCATATAGCCCTTAACACGTAATAGTCCCAGTAGTCCATCCAATATCATAGTCCCTCCTGATCGGGAAGCCACTAGAGGATACCACACGGGCTACGGGAGAAAACCAAACTCGTACAAGGCGCGATAGGGTAGGTGACACGGCACAACTAGGCAATGCCAGGGTAGATATACCAATTGCTATCCAGGCTGATGGTAACGCGCAGCGCGCAGCTGCCGCCCACCTCGAACTAACTCCCCCAAAATCAAAGTATAGAAGTGGCCACTGAATCAATCCAAGATCATAGTATAATATCGAAGAGGAGCGTCCGATCAGAGGAATGACCTCATTGGCCTGGAATTGCTCCTGTTTTAGCCACCTTATGCCAACTCACGGGAGTCGGGTCCACGTATTTACCTTACAGGAAACGCCACCACCGACCTACTTCATTCTGGAATCTCCACCGCGTACACGGTTGGTCAAAGTGGTTTTCGGTATCGACAGAGAGTATGTCCATATCCGATCCCGGTCTCTTTGCCAACCCATCGTTATTATAACCCGTGGTCATTTAAAAACAATTTATACTTTAAAACCAGTATAAACATTTCCATTTCAAAACTATAAATACGATATCATTTAAAACCCAAAACAACATGATATCGTTATATTCAAATATAATTCTTTTCCAAAACCATACTGCTTAAAATTTATAATATCTGGAAACCAAATATTTGAATTATACCTTTAAACCATAATATATTGGAAATTTTTCTTTAAAAAAAACATAACTCCCAAAACACAAATGGTTTGGATATAAATGGTTTAACTTTATGGTTACTTTGTAAAGAAGATAATTTACATAGCTTTACAAATATATTTCTTTATTTTAAACCATAATTTAAATATCACTTCATGTTCCCAAGACCATTTCAATTCCTATATATATATCCAATTGGAGTATTAATATTCAAAACTAAGGTTGGATATTTTTTCTTTCAACAAATTAGTGTTTATTATTTCGTCTTGAATATTCCCATAAATTCCATAGATAAAACTCCAAAATTATGCCATTAAATAATTTCAAAATTTACTTAACACTAGAATGTTCATCTTAAATTTATTAAGAAAAATCCAGTTATAAATCTCATATCTTAAAGGTCTCCAAAACTTAAACATAAATATAATTTATCAAATTCCTTAAATTTCAAAACAATCAAATTCCAGATTCTATAGCACTTAGGAAATGCTACCTAAAGTTACGGGTAAAACTAGTCCAATTTCAAAAGACAGCATTTAAATGCTTTAGTAGATTGTTTAACTTAATAAATATTTCCAAATATAACTTATATATATATTTCTTAACTGAAATCTTATCCTTTCAAAAATCCAGAATTTCCAAAATAAGTTATATTCCAAAATTTTATTCAAATATTTATTTATTTATTTATTAACATTTATAACTCATTCAAAATCAATATAAAATCCTTTAAAGATATTAAATCAAATATTTAACTTCCAAAATAATTTTAAGTATTTCAGAAAATATTATAAGGACCACGGGCCTGTATATAGTTTTCTAGCCTAGGTCAAGTGATACGGATTTATATCATTTCAATCCGTAATTTACAAGCCCCGGGTTCTATCATTTCAAACCCGCAATCCCAAGTTAACAGTTAAACAGTTAACATAATAATAGCACAGTAATCATCATTTAGGCCTATCATTTCAGCCCACAACAATCTAAATTTAACAGGGAACTTGCAGTGGTGATTTAAGCAGTAAATAAACAATAATATAATATAACTGCAGAAATAATACAACAGATAATAACTGATGAGGTGTCAATTTAAATGGGATTCATCATTCTACGTTATACTACAGACAGATAATATTTAAATAAAATTTTTACACATACACTTGCGATAATTCACAAAATATATGTACATATGTCTGGTGAGGAATACTCACCTTAAACGCTGCAGTGGATCTAAATCAAACACGGTATCTACTTCGGAAAAAAAAAAAAACGGAAAGCACGATCAAACTTCGGCGGATGCAAAGCCTTGACTTAAATCTATAAGATCCAAATACCAAGTATGCGAATTTAAAAATTACGGTCAAAGCAAAATTTCAGAATAACTGGAACGAATAGAATAAAAGAAATTTAGTTCAACTTGCTCGACTACTACAACCCGCTAACCGTCTCAACATATCCTAGGCCCATACTTCAACCGTACGCATGCATAAAATAAATTGAATAAATTGCAAAATAAATTGCAAATTTAATACAATTGATTGAATAAAAAGATGTTATGCACCCAAACAAAACAAATACATGTTTAGACATTATTAAATTATTTCTCACATTTTTAATCATATTTATCATGATCAATTATTTTCATTCTCATATATATTTATTTAAATAAAATGACAATATTGGCAACAAACACAATACTGTTCAAATTATTCGATTTAATCAAATGTAGCCACTAACTACATTCGAATTCATTAAATAATACTTTATTTCACATACATGTTCATCATGTTTAGGCAAATTATTTCTTCTTTTACTTTTATTATTAAACATTAAAAGGTGATTATTGGTATACATCACCAGTATCCTTTTATTAACCATAATAAATACAATCCATTGATATTTATCCACCCAAATTCTCAAATAAGTAGTTAAATTTATTTTTAACCATCTTAAATTTATTTCAATCATTAAAATTTTGAAATAAATGTCATTTTATTATATTCACCCAAGATTTATTCATACAATATTGTTTATTTGAATTAAACAACATTTCATATCATTTTCTCCTTATCAATTTATCTTCTCCATTATTAAATTGTAATTCTTTTTTTTTTTTTTCTTTCTATGCCTTCCTCTTCAAACTGCACTTATCCAAATCCACAATACCACTAACTACATCATAACTACACTAATTCCATAGTCTAGCTTCCTACAATCAATTTATATCATTTCTTCCAGCCTACTACTAACAAAGTTCTATATGTATTTATAAATGGCACGGCATGATGGGGAAGTAGCCGAGCAAGGAAATCAGAGAACACAAGAAGGAGGAAGGAAAATTGGAAGAAGCAAAGAAATAAACAATGCAAATTATTTACCTGATAGAAGCTTGTACCAGAGAGGGACAAACAAGGAGATATGAAAACTTATGTGAATGAGGCAAAGTATTTATAGATAAACTTGCGAAATAAAAAGGGGAGATAAATAGGCAGGTTTGAAAACGTAAGAAATAAATGCAAGCGTTGATTTTTGAGTGCATGCGTTTAGGCAAGAGATTTAATTCCAGTTCTTCTTGTTTGAACGCTACACGAAAATTGTGATAAATGCATGCGTTGATTTCTCTTTCCAGTTTTATGTTTGAACGATATCACTCTTTTGGATTTTTTTTTTAGATAGCTTGCGTGATTTGTACCAGTTATAGTCTAAATTTAAAGCATGCGTTACTGCAAATTTGAACAGATTTGATTGAGGAAGCAAAACTTGAGCTCTTGCGTGATTTATGGTAAGCAATGAAAAAGCTTTTAACTGAAAAGGCAAAAGTAATAAATGCTTACATAAATATTTACTTGATCAATGGTTCGAAAAATTTATTTATTGCAAAACAAACGCAGTGGAAACAGAGAGATATAATGGGTATGCGAAAATTTGCAAAGATAGACAAGATTAAATTTTGAATGCATTTAATTTAGGTGAGAGGAAAAATGGCAATTGGAAGAGTTGATATTTTTGTGGATAAGGCTGCGTGAATAAATGAATACAGTGACATGCTCAAGAAACAAATGGTAAGAGGCAAATGTCAAAATGTTAAAAGAATAAAATTTTGTGTCACGCGCAAAGGAAGACAAATTTGATTTCCATATTCTTCTAATCAATTAATTCCCCTTTAATTGCCTTTAATTGATTTCAATTGATTACCTTATCCCTTTTAATTACCCTCCTTAATTGATTTCAATTAATTACCATATTACCAATTAATTATCCTCCTTTAATTACATACTCAAATTTGGTTACTAACTTAATTAGTTAATTAACCCTTTTTGTTAATTATCAATCCTGCGACGTCTCACATTAATCCGTCCGCTTTGTAGGCACTGGTAGCCGGACTGGTTACACGGGCAGATTTCTCCTACAAAATGGGGATTAACCTCGTGTCCTCATGCCATTAACCAAAAGAATTAACTTATTTATCCTTCATCAATTTTATTAATTTGCATTAATTATTCAATAAATTAATTCTGGTCAACTACTGAAATTTTACAATTAATTTCTCTATTAATTGTCATAAATTTCTTTTTGAAATATCTATTAATTGTCATTAACTCCATTTTAAAATATCCGTATGTGCCTTTATTCAAGTTTTGAATTGCTAACTAGGAATAAGGTAGATTTATCAAATAAATTGATTGTAAGTTTCATTGTTTTAAATTGCTTAACAATGTTCACTGCTAACATAATTAATATGTCAAAATTGAGAATATTCCACCAACATGATTTGCATGTCATAACCTACCAAATTAACATAATTAATTAACTACTTTAATATGTTACAAATTTTCTCCTTTTCATTATTTTTAGGGAATGGGTATAACAACAGATATTATGATAATATCCAAAACATTTAGTTACCACACACTTCATTATACATTATAAAAATTTCCTTTTTTTTTTTTTTCTTCTTCTTAAATTTAGTTACAAAAATCATATTAAATTAACGAGTTTAATTCTCTAAATTAAATATTTAAACAATATTGGTAAACACAATTTATATAAATTATATTCCTAAAAACAAAAAAATTAAAAGAAATAAATAGCTAAAAACTAGGGCTGTTACACTCTCCCCCACTTAAGAACTTTTCGTCCTCGAAAAGGAACAAAAGAAAAGAAACAAAGGAAGATAAGCTAGATAAACAAGAACTTTAAACGAATAGTTCCGGATTTGAAGCACGAAGAAGATCTTCTAGAATCGGTTTTACTCTTTTCAGTTCGACCGTCGGTCTATGGGTGGTAAGCGGTGCTCAGGCCCCGATGAGTAACAAAGATTTTTAAAGATTATAGAAAAGATTTCTAAATAGACTGGTATAAGCAATAGCCTCCTCATTCTGTAGCAGATAGGGAAACCAAGGACACTTAAAGATAGTTTGAAAACAAATAAGATAATAAATTTGCAATCATAATGCTTTGAAATCATTAAATTTATAAATATTATCATTTGGAAATCATGCTACTAAAATCATAATACCTTTAAAATAATCTTCATTTATACCTTTTAAATTCAATGCCAAACAATATTCATTTCAAGGTTGAAATATTCCTAAGTTCATTTATAAAAAAAATTTCCAAAACATTTTATTTTTAGAAACAGCAGCACTCATAATATGCTATAGTAGATATAATAGTATTCCTAATCAGTTTATTATGTACTTAACTCTGAATTTTAACAAATAACCTAACACTTTATTAAAAATACTTATCTTATAAATAAGATATTCCTTCAATAAGTTACCCTTGAATTTCCATTTGAAAACCAATTCTCAATTATCAAAATTTAGTGATATTAGAATACGTCTTAACTATTTATTTAGACATCAATTAAACTATGATTTGAAGATATATAATCCTTACTCCAAAAATATCCCTTTCAAATATATTTTCCTTATTCAAAGATACCTTGTTTATTACACAAACATATTCATTTCAGGAAATAACCTTTTATTAAAATCTCTTGGTTAGATTTACGGCTCCATATTAAATTAATTTGATTATTAAGACATTTGAATAAAATTCCTTAAATTCCTTTTCCTTATTTATCCCCATTAATCTTTTATAACTAAAATTTAAGTGTATAATATTTATTATAACCACTCATAAAATCCTTTTATATTGTATATTATCCAATTACATGTTAACTTTTGAAAATCAAGGTAAGTTATATTAAATGAAATTGGGTGTTATACAAATAAAACTTTCAATTTAATTATCTCCAATTGGAACCTTTTTATTCAAATTTTTGTTATTATATTTATTTTCCTTCCTCAAGATAACTTTAAGAATTAAATTCCTGATTCCCTTCAAACCATTTAGAGATAACTAAATATATATACCTAATATGTCAAATCAAATTTAAATTATATATCTATATATATTAAGTCATACTTTAGAAATTCAAATCAATTAAAATCTCAAGGAAACACTGTAGCCAGACTACAGAATGGTCTTTTCACTTCGAAACTCGAAAATGAATGTCGATGATGCTGCAGTCATCACCGAAATTATTTTCCAGTGACAAAGAGAAAAGCACTAATTTTAAAATTTCTTTGGAAACAAATTTCTATACAAAAATACTTATTACATCCTTTTAAAATTTAAACACAAGGTTTGAAATCATCAGAAATTTAATTCTCAAGTTTTAGTTTTAAATTCATTTCTGTTTCCAAATTAATTTATAACCATTGTTTTATATTCACTTATTTATTAGACAAACACATGGCTTACAACACCATAAATAAAATCAAAACTATTATCTCTTGACAACTAGTTAAATTAATTATAAAATTTTGAAAATTATACTCATATATATAATATTAGATTTTAATTTCAAATATAGGAATAAACTTCTCAAACCAGGATAGAGACTCAAATTTGATGAACTCAAATCAAATAGAATTCAAGATAAATTGAAATCAGAAGATCAGAATAAGGAAACTGGGTAAGTCTATATAAGTCGCGGACAACCTTGACCTAGTCATCCGTGACTTAAAGAGCCATATCAATGTGGTTGGGGTAAATCTACATTTGATCCGAAGAGATAGAATTTGGAATAACCAAAGATACTAGCATATAAACCGAGGATAAATATAAATCTCTGGTGAATCAATGCTAATGGTAAAGGAGTTTCACCCCTTTATTAGAATAATGGCGAGACCGCCAATTTACAATAAAGATCATCCGAAGTGGAGTTATGAGATACTCCAGAATCTAAAGCAGATGAAAAAGTGAGGGATACGAATGAGCTTTGGAACCGTAGGGAATGTTCCAAAATTCGAAAAGAGAGTGGTTCAATCTCGAATGAACGTGATTCTGTAAATCAAATTTACCATACATTCTAAGTTTTGCCTAGAACCAAAGCTCTGATACCAAATGTAACGTCCCAATATTTTCAACCATTCGCATCCGCACATTGTCGGACTTGAATTGTTCAAAATACTGCGTTGTAGAATAAATTTGGCAAAACTCAGAATATACAATAAATAGATCACAGAATCACATACACAGATATCAGAATCTCGCAGCGGAAATTAAAAATTTAGTGGTTCATGAAGCCACTGATATAACTTCAACAAAACAGAACTTACATTGTCTATAATCCTCAATACAAATTTTAAGACATAAATAGAGATAGAGTCTTCAAAGTCTTGAATTCCAGAAAAGATAAAGGCTGAAACAACTTCCAGCAGCGCGAATGATCTACTGAGTGTCCTAGCTACGGAGAAGAAATTGAAGCTGCAACTCAGGCTGACCCGAGCGTAAAAATAAAACATAACACTCGAGTCAGGACATACATACTTATATAATGTAAGCTAATTCAAGTGTACTGTAATATAGAGCAAGTAACTTAAAGGATGCTTGGGACCGCCCATCCTCTAAGGATCCGTCAAACTATTTACTATGTAGTATATTGCGCTATTATACTAGTGTCTATTTATAAAATAAACTTACTTTTTAATAGCGTTAAGGGGTTACCCATATAGCCCTTAACACGTAATAGTCCCAGTAGTCCATCCAATATCATAGTCCCTCCTGATCGGGAAGCCACTAGAGGATACCACACGGGCTACGGGAGAAAACCAAACTCGTACAAGGCGCGATAGGGTAGGTGACACGGCACAACTAGGCAATGCCAGGGTAGATATACCAATTGCTATCCAGGCTGATGGTAACGCGCAGCGCGCAGCTGCCGCCCACCTCGAACTAACTCCCCCAAAATCAAAGTATAGAAGTGGCCACTGAATCAATCCAAGATCATAGTATAATATCGAAGAGGAGCGTCCGATCAGAGGAATGACCTCATTGGCCTGGAATTGCTCCTGTTTTAGCCACCTTATGCCAACTCACGGGAGTCGGGTCCACGTATTTACCTTACAGGAAACGCCACCACCGACCTACTTCATTCTGGAATCTCCACCGCGTACACGGTTGGTCAAAGTGGTTTTCGGTATCGACAGAGAGTATGTCCATATCCGATCCCGGTCTCTTTGCCAACCCATCGTTATTATAACCCGTGGTCATTTAAAAACAATTTATACTTTAAAACCAGTATAAACATTTCCATTTCAAAACTATAAATACGATATCATTTAAAACCCAAAACAACATGATATCGTTATATTCAAATATAATTCTTTTCCAAAACCATACTGCTTAAAATTTATAATATCTGGAAACCAAATATTTGAATTATACCTTTAAACCATAATATATTGGAAATTTTTCTTTAAAAAAAACATAACTCCCAAAACACAAATGGTTTGGATATAAATGGTTTAACTTTATGGTTACTTTGTAAAGAAGATAATTTACATAGCTTTACAAATATATTTCTTTATTTTAAACCATAATTTAAATATCACTTCATGTTCCCAAGACCATTTCAATTCCTATATATATATCCAATTGGAGTATTAATATTCAAAACTAAGGTTGGATATTTTTTCTTTCAACAAATTAGTGTTTATTATTTCGTCTTGAATATTCCCATAAATTCCATAGATAAAACTCCAAAATTATGCCATTAAATAATTTCAAAATTTACTTAACACTAGAATGTTCATCTTAAATTTATTAAGAAAAATCCAGTTATAAATCTCATATCTTAAAGGTCTCCAAAACTTAAACATAAATATAATTTATCAAATTCCTTAAATTTCAAAACAATCAAATTCCAGATTCTATAGCACTTAGGAAATGCTACCTAAAGTTACGGGTAAAACTAGTCCAATTTCAAAAGACAGCATTTAAATGCTTTAGTAGATTGTTTAACTTAATAAATATTTCCAAATATAACTTATATATATATTTCTTAACTGAAATCTTATCCTTTCAAAAATCCAGAATTTCCAAAATAAGTTATATTCCAAAATTTTATTCAAATATTTATTTATTTATTTATTAACATTTATAACTCATTCAAAATCAATATAAAATCCTTTAAAGATATTAAATCAAATATTTAACTTCCAAAATAATTTTAAGTATTTCAGAAAATATTATAAGGACCACGGGCCTGTATATAGTTTTCTAGCCTAGGTCAAGTGATACGGATTTATATCATTTCAATCCGTAATTTACAAACCCCGGGTTCTATCATTTCAAACCCGCAATCCCAAGTTAACAGTTAAACAGTTAACATAATAATAGCACAGTAATCATCATTTAGGCCTATCATTTCAGCCCACAACAATCTAAATTTAACAGGGAACTTGCAGTGGTGATTTAAGCAGTAAATAAACAATAATATAATATAACTGCAGAAATAATACAACAGATAATAACTGATGAGGTGTCAATTTAAATGGGATTCATCATTCTACGTTATACTACAGACAGATAATATTTAAATAAAATTTTTACACATACACTTGCGATAATTCACAAAATATATGTACATATGTCTGGTGAGGAATACTCACCTTAAACGCTGCAGTGGATCTAAATCAAACACGGTATCTACTTCGGAAAAAAAAAACGGAAAGCACGATCAAACTTCGGCGGATGCAAAGCCTTGACTTAAATCTATAAGATCCAAATACCAAGTATGCGAATTTAAAAATTACGGTCAAAGCAAAATTTCAGAACAACTGGAACGAATAGAATAAAAGAAATTTAGTTCAACTTGCTCGACTACTACAACCCGCTAACCGTCTCAACATATCCTAGGCCCATACTTCAACCGTACGCATGCATAAAATAAATTGAATAAATTGCAAAATAAATTGCAAATTTAATACAATTGATTGAATAAAAAGATGTTATGCACCCAAACAAAACAAATACATGTTTAGACATTATTAAATTATTTCTCACATTTTTAATCATATTTATCATGATCAATTATTTTCATTCTCATATATATTTATTTAAATAAAATGACAATATTGGCAACAAACACAATACTGTTCAAATTATTCGATTTAATCAAATGTAGCCACTAACTACATTCGAATTCATTAAATAATACTTTATTTCACATACATGTTCATCATGTTTAGGCAAATTATTTCTTCTTTTACTTTTATTATTAAACATTAAAAGGTGATTATTGGTATACATCACCAATATCCTTTTATTAACCATAATAAATACAATCCATTGATATTTATCCACCCAAATTCTCAAATAAGTAGTTAAATTTATTTTTAACCATCTTAAATTTATTTCAATCATTAAAATTTTGAAATAAATGTCATTTTATTATATTCACCCAAGATTTATTCATACAATATTGTTTATTTGAATTAAACAACATTTCATATCATTTTCTCCTTATCAATTTATCTTCTCCATTATTAAATTGTAATTCTTTTTTTTTTTTTTTCTTTCTATGCCTTCCTCTTCAAACTGCACTTATCCAAATCCACAATACCACTAACTACATCATAACTACACTAATTCCATAGTCTAGCTTCCTACAATCAATTTATATCATTTCTTCCAGCCTACTACTAACAAAGTTCTATATGTATTTATAAATGGCACGGCATGATGGGGAAGTAGCCGAGCAAGGAAATCAGAGAACACAAGAAGGAGGAAGGAAAATTGGAAGAAGCAAAGAAATAAACAATGCAAATTATTTACCTGATAGAAGCTTGTACCAGAGAGGGACAAACAAGGAGATATGAAAACTTATGTGAATGAGGCAAAGTATTTATAGATAAACTTGCGAAATAAAAAGGGGAGATAAATAGGCAGGTTTGAAAACGTAAGAAATAAATGCAAGCGTTGATTTTTGAGTGCATGCGTTTAGGCAAGAGATTTAATTCCAGTTCTTCTTGTTTGAACGCTACACGAAAATTGTGATAAATGCATGCGTTGATTTCTCTTTCCAGTTTTATGTTTGAACGATATCACTCTTTTGGATTTTTTTTTTAGATAGCTTGCGTGATTTATACCAGTTATAGTCTAAATTTAAAGCATGCGTTACTGCAAATTTGAACAGATTTGATTGAGGAAGCAAAACTTGAGCTCTTGCGTGATTTATGGTAAGCAATGAAAAAGCTTTTAACTGAAAAGGCAAAAGTAATAAATGCTTACATAAATATTTACTTGATCAATGGTTCGAAAAATTTATTTATTGCAAAACAAACGCAGTGGAAACAGAGAGATATAATGGGTATGCGAAAATTTGCAAAGATAGGCAAGATTAAATTTTGAATGCATTTAATTTAGGTGAGAGGAAAAATGGCAATTGGAAGAGTTGATATTTTTGTGGATAAGGCTGCGTGAATAAATGAATACAGTGACATGCTCAAGAAACAAATGGTAAGAGGCAAATGTCAAAATGTTAAAAGAATAAAATTTTGTGTCACGCGCAAAGGAAGACAAATTTGATTTCCATATTCTTCTAATCAATTAATTCCCCTTTAATTGCCTTTAATTGATTTCAATTGATTACCTTATCCCTTTTAATTACCCTCCTTAATTGATTTCAATTAATTACCATATTACCAATTAATTATCCTCCTTTAATTACATACTCAAATTTGGTTACTAACTTAATTAGTTAATTAACCCTTTTTGTTAATTATCAATCCTGCGACGTCTCACATTAATCCGTCCGCTTTGTAGGCACTGGTAGCCGGACTGGTTACACGGGCAGATTTCTCCTACAAAATGGGGATTAACCTCGTGTCCTCATGCCATTAACCAAAAGAATTAACTTATTTATCTTTCATCAATTTTATTAATTTGCATTAATTATTCAATAAATTAATTCTGGTCAACTACTGAAATTTTACAATTAATTTCTCTATTAATTGTCATAAATTTCTTTTTGAAATATCTATTAATTGTCATTAACTCCATTTTAAAATATCCGTATGTGCCTTTATTCAAGTTTTGAATTGCTAACTAGGAATAAGGTAGATTTATCAAATAAATTGATTGTAAGTTTCATTGTTTTAAATTGCTTAACAATGTTCACTGCTAACATAATTAATATGTCAAAATTGAGAATATTCCACCAACATGATTTGCATGTCATAACCTACCAAATTAACATAATTAATTAACTACTTTAATATGTTACAAATTTTCTCCTTTTCATTATTTTTAGGGAATGGGTATAACAACAGATATTATGATAATATCCAAAACATTTAGTTACCACACACTTCATTATACATTATAAAAATTTCCTTTTTTTTTCTTCTTCTTAAATTTAGTTACAAAAATCATATTAAATTAACGAGTTTAATTCTCTAAATTAAATATTTAAACAATATTGGTAAACACAATTTATATAAATTATATTCCTAAAAACAAAAAAATTAAAAGAAATAAATAGCTAAAAACTAGGGCTGTTACACCAGGCGTGCAAACAGTATATCTACCATGGCATTGCCTACGTGCCTTGTCACATGCCTTATCGCGCCTTCTACGAGTTTGGTTTGTGCCATACCTACGGAGTGTCCTCTGATAGCCTCCATTTTATGGAGGAGTTAAGGTATAGACTATGGGAATATATAAAAATGAGTTAGGGGGATAGGGGTAACGGCTTAACGCTATTTTGATAGTTTACATTACTATAGACATATTATAATAGAGTATATTACTACACAGCAGATAGTTCCACGGATCCTTAGAGGATGGAAATCAAAAACATCCTTTAAGTTATTTGTATTTCAGTTGACATTTCACCTGAGTTGAATTTACTATATAAGAATGTTAATCCTGACTTGAGTGTTTTGTGTTTTGCTTTATGCTCGTGTCAGACAGAATGTCATAGCATTTGAGACTTGCCTTTGGAGATTGGAGCTTTGATTGGAGATTCATCTATATTTATCCAGCGTTCAGATATTTTAGTCTATTTCTGTCATTATGTTCAGACTTGTAGTTGCTTATATTAAAGATTCATTTGTACTTGAGATTCTGTTGTATTTTGTTTCATACTCTAATGTTTATAGTAGCTTCATGAACTACTATTTATCTATTCCGCTGCTTATTGTTGTAATACTCTGTGTCTATGATTCCATGATTAATTTATTTACTGTGTATGCTGATTTTCGCCAAATATAAACTAACAGTTCGTTGTTTTGACCAATTCAAGTCCGACATATGCAGATGCGAATGGTTCAAAATACAAAGTCGTTACATATTTAATGATTTTCGGTGTTTCGTGCGTTTATGATTTTAATAAATAAAATATTGTTTTGACTGATTTTTCAAAAGTAAGGTAAAATGATTAATTGGACTCGATTTGTAAACATATATTTCTAATATTTTTGAAGTCATAAAATTTAAATAATCTTTTCAAAATAGAATTTTAAAGAGGATTTTATTTTCATGTTTTAAATAAATAAAGTTGGTCTTATAAACTTTATATAGTGATTTATAAATTGAATTTTAATTTTCGATATTTTTCTTTCAAAAATAAAAATTATTTTTGAATTCTTTTTCTTTATTTTAAAAGCGATTCCGTGATTTTTAATGATTTCTTTTATGAGATGAAAATTGATTATAAACGGACTAGAATTAAGGATGGTTATAGGACATCCGCTAATTCTTATCCGGTTATTTTCATGACTCGTGGAATAAAAAACCAAGTGTAAATTATTGACATATAGTAAGTATTTGAATATCGTTGAACTATACATTCGATTTAGGCAATAATTATTTAGTTATTATACGAAAGTTGTGACATCCCACCCTTCATTCCATAGAAAGACGTGACGTGAGATTAGAAAGAAATAGGTAGAAAAGAAATAGATAGAAAGAAAGAACTAAACAATCACAGAATCTCGTAGCGAATTGAGATAGATATATTACATCACATATATGTATATAACACAATAGTCACTAATACCATACTTCGGAGTCATTCAGTTTACATATATCATACTAGATAGTCGTGACGACCTGCCTATTCACTATGACCCAGAATGTAGATATATATACAAATACGGTGGAAACAAATATAACTAGGTATGCAGAAGCCTCCTGCTCCAAGTCTTCCTCCAAAATACATCAAAGCCAACCTGGAATTACTTGGCTATTCATAAAAATTTGAGTACCCAAGAGTTTAAGAAAACAAAAATAAACTCCGGGTCAGACATGAGTTTGGTGTGAGTAAACGGTTTAAGTTTATTTAACTTGAAACTTTTTTTTGAAATCAAGGGTATCTCGTAAGACTCACCGCACATAAACACGGACAAGTTTTTCAATTACGATAACCAATATATTTTATGGGAAATCCAGTTATATTATAATAGTATCTAGGGTTTCAAGATAAAATAGGAAATAGCTGGAACGCTTACATCTCATATTCCAACATAGTTGGGCATAATCAAAATCGTACGGGCACTTATTGGAGATTGGATTCCATATAATGGCAGGGCTACTAGAGTACCGTCCGTCACAGTACCTGGTCTAGATCAGCGTACCGAGGACCCCTCCCAATCCCCTGCAACACAAGACCGGAGCTACCCCGTACTGGATAGTCCGAATAAGATAACCCCGTGGTTGGGGCCAACAACCGCCCATACAGCCGAATAAAAAGGGACATCTAGTTAGGGAAAAATCTTATCCTAATTGGGTGCTACCCACTTAGCCTTGTCGTACCTCTCCTATTTTAGCCATCCCCGGTTGATGAGGCTTAAGGCTATAATTACCTTTATAGCACACATTTCTTGGAATTCTCACCGTCCTCCAATGACGATGGTCTGATAGCTTTTGTCCATATAAGTCAGTTCCAGGTCCGAAGGAAAACGAAGGCACTATCTCCGCTACACTCGTTTAGGAATCACCTTCAGAGTTAGCGACAAATAGCCCTTGCATTCTGAGTCTTCATTCCGGATCTCCCCTTGAGATCTCACGACCTGTCGCTTATTTTGGATCGATGTGGTTTTCGGATAACAATTTGATATCTGATCCAGGTCTCATCGAAATCCAAACTCTGTCTTTTAAGGGCAAGTTGTTTAAGTAAAACAATTCAATTCAAATTTTCAGAATGTCATATTCACATAGAAATTTCCATCACAGATATCTATTTCAAATAAACATCTCACGTTTATATCAACAATTCAATCCAGGGTATTTCAAATCACAGAATAATAGGAATTAACATACTAGAGATATTAAAGCAATCCAAAGTATTCAATCCAATTACACTATTCATATACTAGCCTAATTAATCACACAACCATCTAATTAAAAACTAATTTATTAATTACTTACAAATCATGTTTAACTATTATTAAACAAATTACAACCTATTTAGTTTATTTTTTTATAATTAAATATTTGGAATTAATTAATAATTAACACGTATAATTACTTAAGACGTTTAATTAGTTGAAAGTTTAAAACATTTTATTTTCCCGGAACCATTACTAATTATAACCATTTATTTTACTTTAATAAACTTCAGTAATTAATGAATAATTAACATATATATGTAGTTATCTTAAATTTAACTAATTTAAACTTAAATTATTTTATTTGCATCATTTGTTAACCTAAGTTTTAGGTTAATTTAAAGTTTTACATTACTTTATTACCATCAAAAAGTTAGTTTTTAAAAGCATTTACTTTTATAAACATTTGGTTAGAGATTTCTTTAAGAACATTGTTTATTTTTAGTAGTAGGCCCAAAGCCCAAAACCCGAACCTACGAAAAAAATACTTTCCCTCTATTCTCTTTAATTTGTTCGCCTATCCTCCTCAATACCTACAGCAAAAAAACTGATACCCTGACACGCATGCCTCCTATGCACATGCACATGCACGTGGCAACGAGGCCCCTCCGACCATCATCGACTCCCCCACCGTGTCACCGACGACCTTCTCCCTCATTTCGACTACCCAGAACTCACGATGACCCCTTAAATCGAAATCGAACAAAATCGATCAGTAATGAAACCAACACTTACTCACTATCGTACCATCTCCACCAACCATCGGAACCCACACCTCATCGCCAAAAGCTACGTCTGAGATCCCTCTTCCTTTTCCCCTTGCACCGCCTCACTCCGACGCCACCACGATGCCAATCACACGTGAAAACCCACCTCTACCACAACCTTACCAAAACCCTACTTCATCGCCGTCCTACTACCACGCCGCTCTGAAAAATCCACCACCATTTTTCCCACGACCCTCGACCAATGACCTATCTTCGGCCTCAATTCCGATGCCAATAGGCCTCGCAATCACCAGGAATCAACCAATGACCGAACTCTGATCAACTCACTACATCCCACTACACACATATTTAAAAATCATGAGAATACCACCAAAAATTATTATTTCCAAAGTTGAATCTGTTAATATAAGTGAAACATGAATTTAAGATAGTCGATTTCTCGGTATGTTTCATTTTCCACTGTAAATCCTTTCTTTCCGATGATATTACGCTCTAACTTCACATGAAAAAATTTTTAAAAATAGAAATTCTTTATTACAAACATATTTCCTTTAATTACCACAACTTATAAGTGTTTAGGTGAGAAGAAAAAAATTTGAAGGGTTTTGAGCCTGTTAGAACAAGAACAGAGGCAATGCATATATATACATAGACATTTACATACTTATACACCCAGAAACACATACTTTTTCATCCATGCAATACATATTCAAGACCATTTATACTATTAAATCTTACACACCCATGTTATAAAGAAGGTTAGACTTTTAAAAAGAAGTTTACTCACCTGTAAGAGCCTTTGAACAGAGGAAACAAAAGTTCTTGAAAAAAACTGCTAGCTTGATTTCTTTGGTCTGATCTTCTTTTTAGTTGAGTTAAGTTTTGTTTTGCTTCAATTTTAAAATGGTAGAGTTGTTTGTTTATTTTTCTTGTATTGCGTAGTTCAATGAAAGAAAGGAAGAGATTGGAGATATATATATATATAAAGGGTAAATTGCCTGCACTAGCACCTTGTTTTCTTTTCTTTTTTTGATATCTTTGGTCAGAGATTTCCTTTTACCTGTCATTATTTTTATTTTTATTTTTGAAAATGAAGTAATCTATTAAAAAGAAGAAATTGACATTTTTGTGTGCTTGATGGATAGGCAATTAATATGTCCCTCTTTTGAGCTTACATGTTCATATGCATATATATTCTTTGTCTCCTCAGCCTTACAAATGTCCATGTATGTGTGTGTGTGTATATATATATATTATTTAAACCATGTATAACTTAAATGTTTTACTTTCTTACATACTTATTCTTATTTTTATCTTCAAACATACATTCTTATTTTTCTATTTATATTTATATTTTAAGCTTATGTTATCAATACTTAATTTATAACCTTATATATATACCATCTAGTATTTATAATGTAGGGATTAATTTTAATTATTTTTGAGAGATTTACTTTGAATTTCCAAATCAAAGCTTTCTTTTCACAATCTATATATGTATATATGAATAAATAGTAAATTTCTAGCATATTTTACTTGTTCTGAAATGATAAGTTTGTAAATTTAAATAATTAGATTAGAAGATTATTAAATTAATATTGCCAAAAATTCTGGGACGTAACATTCCTTTCCCTTAATAGAATTTCATCCCGGACGAAATTATAAAAGCAAGAGATAATTTTATTTTTCCATCAAAAGTTTATATTCAAACAGCAAAGCATACACATCATTCATATACTAACAACCATAGCAAACAATTTATTCAAACAAACAACCCTAACTATCCTGACACAATTCTGGGTAGGCCTTCCTTATATTATCTAGAGTTTCCCAGGTACAATGTCTAGGATCCTCGCTCCATTGAGTCTTAACTAGCTTTACCACTTTGTTCCGTAGCTCCTTCTCATCACGATCTACAATCTAAACTGGATGCCTGACCACAGTTAAGTTTGTTCGACTTCCAAATCTTCCTGAACTGTTTGTTCTATAGCCAGCGATGGGTCGTACACGTAATTTCTCAAATGAGATATGTGAAATATGTTGTAAATCCCAACTATCCGGTTCGGTAATTCAATCCTGTATGCCAAAACACCGATCCTTTTGAGAACATGGGAAGGTCCAATATTTCTCGGAGCTCGCTTTCCAGTTTTACCAATCTGATTGCTCCTTTGATCGGGGAAACCTTGACAAATACCGAGTCTCCAACTTCGAATTCCAGATTCCTCTGTCTGTTATCCGCGTAGCTTTTCTGACGATCCTAGGCTGCCTTCATCCTTTTCTTGATCAGCTCGACCTTCGCAGATGCCTCTCGAATCAAGTCTGGACCAAGTATAAGAAAATCTCTGGATTCTACCCAACAAGATGGTGATCTACAGGGCCTTCCGTACAAAGCTTCGTATGGTGCCATCTTAATGCTTGCCTGATAATTATTATTGTATGAGAATTCTACCAAGTGTAGATGGTCCTCCCAAGATCCACCGAAATCCAGGATACATGCTCTCAACATATCTTCAAGAATGCGATTCAGCCTCTCCGTCCAACCGTTGGTTTAAGGATGATAAGCGGTACTTAAACTCAACCTCATTCCATGATCAGTTTGTAGAGCTTCCCAAAATTTGCTGGTAAAAATTGGGTCACGATCACTCACAATGCTGATGGGAGCTCCGTGCAACCTGATAATCTCTTTCATGAAAATTTCTGCTAATGAAGCTGCGGTTCTTTTTGCCTTAACTGGGATAAAGTGGGCGCTCTTAGTCAGCCTATCTACAATTACCCACACTCCTTCATTCCCTTTTTGGTTCTTGGCAACCCATCGATGAAATCCATCGATGTCATCTCCCATTTCCACTATGGAATCTCTAGAAGTTGCAATAATCCCGCAGTCTTCTATTGCTCACCCTTCACTTGTTGATAGTTTGCACAACCATTGGAAAAGATAGCAATGTCCTTCTTCATTCCCGACCACCAAAAAAATCTTTTCATACTTTTATACATCTTATTCATTCTTGGGTGGATACTCAATCTAGATTTGTGTCCTTCCAACAAAACTTCCTGCCTCAACCCGTCCATATTCGCCACATACAATCGTCCATTAATTCTTAAAGCTCCATGACCATCTACCCCGAAATCTGAATACCGACCTTCCTTAGATCCATGAATTAATTCCTCTAGAGTTTTGTCCTCCTTTTGATTGCTTACGATCCTTTCCTGTAGAGACGGGGTAACTTCAATGATAGCCAAAATTGGATTCCTACTCAAGGCATCTGCCACCGCATTTTCTTTCCCCGGTGTATAGAGAATGTCCAGATCATAGGATGCCAAGAATTCCACACATATTTGTTACCTCAGATTCAGGTCTTTCTAGGAGAAAATATACTTTAAGGGCTTATGATCAGTGAAGAGCTCAAACTTCTCACCCAACAGATAATGCCTCCATATCTTCAATGCAAAGGCGATAGTCAGCATTTCCAAGTCATGCGTAGCATAGTTCTTCTCATGTGGCTTCAAATGCCTACTCGTGTACGCAATCA
Organism: Allium cepa; assembly: GCA_030765085.1. Taxonomy (NCBI): domain Eukaryota; kingdom Viridiplantae; phylum Streptophyta; class Magnoliopsida; order Asparagales; family Amaryllidaceae; genus Allium; species Allium cepa. The sequence continues at coordinate 177,366,105 of CM060932.1, forward strand.
CCCTTCCATTTTGCATCAAAACAGCACCAAGTCTTGTTCCACAAGCATCAGCGTATACCTCGAATTTACCGATCCCATTTGGAATAGCCAAAATAGGTGCACTAGTTAATCTCGTCTTTATATCTAGAAACGCTTCTTAACACTCTGGAGTCCATTTAGATTTCGCTCCCTTCCTAGTTAGTTTGGTCAGGTGAGAGGAAATCTTGGAGTAATCTCGGATGAATTTCCTGTAGTAACCCGCCAAGCCAAGAAAACTGCGAACTTCGGTAGGAATATGCGGTTACTTCCATTCTTGAATAGCTGCCACCTTGACCGGATCCATAGAGATGCCCTCTCCAGATAAGATATGTCCTAAAAATCTTACTTCTGACTTCCAAAAATGGCATTTCAAAAACTTTTCTTTCAGGACATGTCTCCTCGAGGTCTCTAATACTATTTCCAAATGATGCTTGTGCTCCTCCTCTGATTTGGAGTAGATGAGAATGTCGTCAATGAACACAAGCACAAACTTGTTCAGCACATCCTAGAAGACACGGTTCATCAGATCCACAAAATAAGTTGGAGCGTTGGTTAGCCCAAAAGGCATAACTAGCCACTAATAAAAATAGTTGGGTCCTCTGAATACAGTCAAGGGTATACTATCTTCAACTACCCTCAGCGGGTGAAAATCTGAAGCTAGATCCATTTGAGAGAACACGGTAGCCCCATGAAGTTGATCGAAAAGATCGTCAATGCGAGGCAAGGGGGTACTTATTTCTAATGGTCACCTTATTTAATTCCCGATAGTCTACACAAAATCTTAGTGACCCGTCCGATCTAGTTACAAATACTACAGCAGAACCCCAGCTAGAATGACTAGGTCTGATCAATCCTCTTGCCAAGAAATCCTGAGTCTTCTTCACCAATTCCTCTCTTTCTCTAGGAGCCATCCTTCTACTTGGTTGAACCACCGGTATCGCTCCTGGAACTAAGTTGATAAGGAACTCAATCGTCCGATGTGGGGACAAACCTTTGACCTCTTCAAAAATGTTTGGGAAGTCACTGAAAACTTCGATGGTTCTTACTTCTTCTTAAGATGCCTCGAGCCCATGCAAGAGACTACCTAGGAGTATTCCTGAATTATCGCAAGTCACCCTTGCAATCCTTCCCAGTTCGGTTTCTAATGACACAGTACTCTTTTCACAAGCCAGAATAGCTTTATACTTGTCTAACCAATCCATTCCCAAAATAAGGTCAAATCCTTTAAAGTCTATTACACATGGGTCACACGAGAAGCTATGAGATAGATAAGAAATTTTTAGACCTTTACCAATCATGTCTAGCTTGGTTACTCCCCCTATGGGATTAGACACAAAAATAGGGCAGTCCACGACACTACGGGTAAGGTGAGATTTCTCCACCGTTTCCAAAGAAATAAAACTAAGGGAAGCACCAGAATCAAACAAAACTCTAACATAAACGCTATCTAAAAGCAAAGAACCTTCGAGTGCGTCTTTTCCCATCCCATCAGTAGAAGCTGACGGTCCACCCTGAATATCAAACACTTTGTTGGGTTGAGCTCTCTTGAGAAGTGGGCAAGCTTTCACCATATGCCTGGGTTGTTGGCAATTGAAGTATAAGGTCTTTTGAACCATTGGGGAAATGGGTCCACTCCGCTACTTTGGAGCTTCACCTCTAGGACAGAATCTGGCCAGATGACTCATCTGTCGGCACACATAACATTTCCTAGCTGCATTGTTGCCTCTAGGTTTTCCTTTACCCTGCTTCTTCCAGTTCGGGTTAAATTTCCTTTTGTTCTGATTGGTAGCATTTCCACTCGCTGCTGCCACCATTGCCAAGGGTTTCTTTTCCAAAAGCTTTTCGTATCTCAAATCCATATCTACCAATTCCACAAATGATCCTTTGAGATGTGCAGTCATCTTCTCATGAAATTCGAGCCTCATGCCAAGCACAAACATTTCGTTCTTCTTAAGAGGTATGCCAATAAGGCCAGGACCATAGCGGGACAACTCGTTGAACTTGGTTTCATACTCCGACACTGAAAAATCTCCTTTCATAAGGTCCAGAAAACTCCTATGCAGTCGGCTCTTTCCTGCGGTAGGCATAAACTGCTCTTCAAACACCTCCTTGAACTTGCTCCAAGAGAATTCATCCTCGGGAACACTCATTGTGACCGCATCCTACTATGTAACTGCTCCCTCTTGTAGTTGCCATGACGTCATAACTTGCTTCTACTCATCCGAAAGATCCAAATTCTTGAAAATTCGCTCACACGAGCGTAACCAAGCTTGCTCAATGATATACTCAGTACCCATAAAAGGCTTTCCTTCGAGATTTGTAAAGTCTTTGTACAACGTTGCAAAGCTTGCTCAAGGCGGTATTGGAGCTACAGCCTCGACAGTTACCCTACTATCTTCAGCATTCGAGCCCCTTCTGTTTATGGTTGTTGTGCTACTCGCACCTCTGCCTCTTCTTCCCCTGGTACTCATATTGGCAACCTAGAAAGGGTAACCCAACAATCAGGTAGGTGTATATATGTGTGTGTGTGTGTGTGTATAAATCTACAAGTACGCTCTCTCACGATGGGTATTAACCCAAAGGCCTACGTATTTTCTCAACCTAGAGCTTTGATACCAACTATGATAGCCCGCCCTTCATTCCATAGAAAGACATGCCGTAAGATTAGAAAGGAAGAACTAATCAATCACAGAATCCAACAGCGGAACGAGATAAATATATTATATCATATATATATATAACATAATAGTCACTAATACCATACATTAGATTCATTCAGTTTACATATATCATACTAGACAGTCGTGATGACCCGACTATTCTCTATAACCCAAAATGCAGATATAGACAATAATACGGTGGAAATAGATATAACTGGGTACACAGAAGCCTCCTGCTCCAAGTCTTCCTCCAAAATACGTCAAAGCCAACCTGGAATCACTTGGCTACTCATAAAAATTTGAGTATCCAAGAGTTTAAGAAAACAAAAAATAAACTCTGGGTCAGACATGGGTCTGTTATGAGTAAATGGTTTAAGTTTATCTAACTTGAATTTTTTTTTGAAATCAAGGGTATCTCGTAAGACTCACCGCACATAAACACGGACAAGTTTTTCCCTCACGATAACCAAATTTTTTTATAGAAAATCTAGTTATATTATAATAGTGTCTAGGGTTTCAATATAAAATAGGAAATAGCTGGAATGCTTACATCTCACGTTCCAACATAGTTGGGCACAATCAAAGCCATACAGGCACTTATTGGAGATTGGATTCTATACAATGGCAGGGCTACTGGGGTACCGTCCGTCATAGTACCTGGTCTAGATCAGCATGCCGAGGAGCCCTCTCGATCCCCTGCAACACAAGACCGGAGCTACCCTTACTGGATATTATGAATAAGATAACCCCATGGTTGGGGCCAACAACCGCCCACACAGCCGAATAAAAAGGGACATCTAAACAGGGGAAAATCTTATCCTAATTGGGTGCTACCCACTTAGCCTTACTGCACCTCCCCTGCTTTAGCCATTCGGTTGATGAGGCTTGAGGCTACAATTACATTTATAGCACAGATTTCTTGGATCCTCACCGTCCTCCAATGACGATGGTCTGATAGCATTCGTCCATACAAGTCCATTCCAGGTCCAAACGGAACCGAAGGCACTATCTCCGCTACACTCGTTTTGGAATCACCCTCAAAGTTAGCGGCAAATAGCCCTTGCATTTTGAGTCTTCACTACTGACATTCCCTTGAGATCTCATGACCTATCACTTGTTTTAGATCGATGTGGTTTTCGGATAACAATTTGATATCTAATCCCGGTCTCATCGAAATCCAAACATATTTTAAGGCCAAGTTATTTAAGTAAAACAATTCTATTCAAATTTTCAAAATGTCATATTCACATAGAAATTTCCATCACAGATATCTATTTCAGATAAACGTCTCACGTTTATATCAATAGTTCAATCCAAGGAATTTCAAATCATAGAATAACAGGAATTAACATACTAGAGATATTGAAGCAATCCAAAGTATTCAATCCAATTAAGCCATTCATATACTAGCCTAACTAATCACACAACTATCTAATTAAAAACAGAGTTTATTAATTACTTAAAATCCTATTTAATTATTATTAAAAGAATTACAACCTATTTAATTTTTTTATTATAATTAAATATTTGGAATTAATTAGTAATTAACATGTATAATTACTTATGACTTTTAATTAGTTAAAAGTTTAAAACATTTTATTTTCCCCTAAACATTAACTAATTATAACCATTTATTTTACTTTATTAAACTTCAGTAATTAATGAAAAATTAACATATATATGTAGTTATCTTAAGTTTAACTAATTTAAACTTAAATCATTATATTTGCATTATTTGTTAACTTAAGTTTTGGGTTAATTTAAAGTTTTACAATTACTTTATTACCATCAAAAAGTTAGTTTTTAAAAGCATTTACTTTTATAAAAATTTGGTTAGAGATTTCTTTAAGAACTTTGTTTATTTTTAGTAGTAGGCCCAAACCCCAAAACCCGAACCCACGAAAAAAATCCTTTCCCTCTCTTCTCTTTGATTCCTCACCTATCCTCCTCAATACCTACAGCAAAACAACTGATACCCTGACATGCATGCCTCCTATGCGCATACATATGGCACGGGGCCCCTCCAACCATCATCGACTGCCCCCTTCCCTCCCCCCCCCCCCCGAGTCATCCACGACCTACTCCGTCGTTCCGACCAACCAGAACTCACGACGACCACCCAAATCGAAATCAAACAAAATCGATCAGTAGTGTCATCCCTTGAACGAAACTGACACTCACTCTTTCATCGTACCATCGCCACTAACCATCGAAGCCCACGCCTCATCGCCAAAAGCTTCGTTCGACATCCCTCTTCCTTTTCCCCTTGCACCGCCTCACTCCGACGACACCATAACGCCGATCACATGTGAAAACCCACCTCGACCACAACCTTACCTAAAACCCTACTTCATCACCGTCCTGCTACCATGCTGCTCTGAAAAATCCACCACCATTTTTTCCACGACCCTCGACCAACGCTCCGACCTCAATTCTGATGCCAATAGGCCTTGCGATCATCGGGAATCAACTAATGACCGAAATCTAATCAACCCACTACATCCCACTACATACATATTTAAAAATCACGAGAATACCCCCAAAAATTATTATTTCCAAAGTCGAATCTGTTAATATAAGTGAAACATGAATTTAAGATAATCGATTTCCTGAGATGTTTCATTTTCCATTGTAAATCCTTTCTTTCCAGTGATATTACTCTCTAACTTCACAAGAAAACATTTTTAAAAATAGAAATTATTTATTACAAAGATATTTCCTTTATTACCACAACCTATAAGTGTTTATGTGAAGAGAAAAAAAGTTTTGAAGGGTTTTGAGCCTGTTAGAACAAGAACAAAGGCAATGCATATATACACAGGCGTTTACGTACTTATACACCCAGACACACATACATTTTCATCCATGCAATACACATTCAAGACCATTTCTACTATTAAATCTTATATGCTCATGTTATAAAGAAGGTTAGACTTTTGAAAAGAAGTTTACTCACCTGTAGCAGCCTTTGAACAGAGGAAACAAAGTTCTTGAAAAAAAAACTGCTAGCTTGATTTCTTTGGTCTGATCTTCTTTTTGGTTGAGTGGAGTTTTGTTTTGCTTCGGTTGTAAAATGGTAGAATTGTTTTTTTCCTTGTATTGCTTAGTTCAATGAAAGAAAGAAAGAGACTGGAGATATATATGTATGAAGGGTAAACTGCCTGTACCGGCACCTTGTTTTGTTTCTGAATCCTTCTTTTTTTTTTGATATCTTGGGTCAGACATTTCCTTTTACTTGTCATTATTTTTATTTTTATTTTTGAAAATGAAGTAATCTATAAAAAATAAGAAATTGACATTTTTTGTGCTTGATGGATAGGCAATTAATATATCCCCCTTTTGAGCTTAGATACATATCCCATTTCATATGCATATATATTTTTTGTCTCCTTTGACTTACAAATGCCCATATATATATATATATATATATATATATGTATGTATGTATGTATGTATGTATGTATGTATGTATGTTTGTATGTATGTATGTATGTGTATGTATATGTATATGTATATTACAACCATGTATAGCTTAAATGTTTTACTTAATATTATATAACCCTCTTACATACTTATTCTTATTTTTATCTCTAAACATATATTCTTATTTTTCTATTTCTATTTTTATTTTAAGCTTAAGTTATCAATACTTAATTTATAACTATATATATATACTTATATCTAGTGTTTATAATGTAGAGATTAATTTTAATTATTTTTGAGGGATTTACTTCGAATTTCCAAATCAAAGCTTTCTTTTCACAATCAATATATGTATATATGAATAAATAGTAAATATCTTGCATATTTTACTTGTTTTGAAATGATAAGTCTGTAAATTTAAATAATTAGATTAGAAGATTATTAAATTAATATTGCAAAAAAATCCTGGGTTGTCACAGAAGTGATATACACTCCTGAGTTATGTCTATTCGAGGTAATCGATGTTACGTAATCGATAACGCCTTGAGTGGATATTTCTCACTTCTTCGCCGACACGACATTGGTATTAATTATTTTCTAATGATAGGCAAATTCTTATTGTAACGACCCGCCATTCATCTCCATAGAATGACGCATCATTAATAAGAAAGAAAGGGACAGAAAAGAGAAAGAAGGAGAAGAAAGAAGAAACAACACGTCAAAATCTAAACAGCGGAACGTATAAATTATATTAATAACTAAGTATTACATAGTATACAACAACTATCAGAGTACACAGATAATACAACACATACTAGACAATCATAAACACCTGTCTAGCTATCACAACTCAATACATCTCAGAGAAAACACAGAGATACCAAACACAACGGAATACTAAACATATCTACAGCGCCGAAGCCTCCTGCTCCATTTCTCCTTCATAACTTGTCAAAGCTAACCTAAATCCCTTGGCTACTCGTAAAAATTTGAGTGCCCAAGATTTTATCAAAAAAAAATAAACTTTGGGTCAGACATGGGTCTGGTGTGAGTAACAGGTTAAAGTTGCTTAACTTTCAAAAACCTTTAAAAAGAAAAGGTATCACGTTAGACTTCCCACACATAAACATGGAAAGTTTTTACCTTACGCTAACCAAAACATTTGATAGGAAATCCAGTGATATTATAATAGGTCTAGGGTTTTCAAGTAAATATGAAATAGCCTAAATTGTTACATGATTAAATTCCAGCTACTAGCCACAAAAGTGGGTAATACAATCAAAACCTTTGGCACTTATTGGATTTTGGATTTCATACAATGGCAGGGCTACCGGGGTACCGCCCGTCACAATACGTGGCCTAGATCACCGTACTGAGGATCACTCCCAATCCCCTGCAACACAAAGCCGGAACCATTCCTTACTGAAATGTTTTGAACAAGACAACCCCGCAGTTGGCGCGCGATTCCAACCGTCCACAAAGCCGAAATAAAAAGGGACCTCTAGAAAGGGGAAAATCTTGTCCTACTTAGGCATGACCCACTTAGCCTTGCTGCACCTCCCCTGTTTTAAGCATTCCCGGTTGATGAGGCTTGAGGCTACGATTACCTTTATAGGACACATCGCTTAGAATGCTCATCGTCAACCTGACGATGTTCTGAAAGCATTCAATCCACACAAGTTCGTTTCGGGTTCGAACGAAACCGAAGGCATTATCTCGTTACACTCATTTTGGAATCTCCCTCAGAGTTAACGACGATAACCCTTGCACTCTGAATCTTCATATCGAATCTGAAAGTACTATCTTCGTCAAACTTATCTCGGAATCACCCTCAGAGTTATACTAACGAATAGTCATTACACCTCGAGTCTTCACTCTTCTCATGAGATTCACGACCTATCGTTAATTCGGATCGATGTGGTTTTCGGGTATCCAAATATGGAAACCCGATCCCGGTCTCATCGAAATCCAAAGCGTGTCTTTTAGGTCCAAGTTGTTTTAGAGTTTAAAACAATTCAATACAATTGTCTATATACACACAGATAGATAATTCATAGATTCACAATCAATAATCAGCATTATCATCACCATAGATAATCCATATTATCATTATCAAAAGATAATCCAAATCATCAACACAATGCAACCTATGCATCCATATCACACAACATTACTAATCCCATAGCTGAGATTCAAACCATTCAAGGCAAACTATATCATCCATATATATAAGCAATGATCTATAATCACATTATCTATAATTAATTTAAAATGAATTAAATTAATTGCATCCATCTCTAATTAATTTAAAGTGAATTAAATTAATTACTTTATTAATATAAATCTTGCTCACATCATCCTTAATCAATTACCAATTAATTAATTATCCTCAAAATAATCAACTTAATTGATCACTCTTGATTAATTTCTTTATTACATTCTAGTAATTATCCTTTAATTAATTTCACAAATTAATTATCCTTAACTAAATACAGTAATTAACCTTTAATTACTTCATTAATTAATTAGCTATAATTAATTACATTAATCCTTAATTAATTAAATTAATTAATTACCCTTAAGCTCTTATTATTGACTAATTAATCTTAATTAATCAATCCTTAATTACATCATTAATTATATTAATTAATGGTCCTTAATTATATTTAAATTAATTACTTATTTAAATTAATTACATTAAGTAATTAATCTCAATTAAACCATAATTATTAATCACCTTTGATTAATCACATTCAGTAATTAACTACCCTTAATCACTTATTAAATTAATTACTCCATAATTAATTTCTTTAATTAATCCCTTGATTAATTATACAAAGTAATTTAATCCAAATTTATTTCACAATTCCACCATATCCACTAATTACATCCAGTAATTATCTTTAATTACTTCACTAAGTAATTACATTCCATTAATTACATTAAGTAATTATTTACCAAAGCATCCAATGTTTAAATTAATTAAACTTAATTAATTAATCTAAACTAATCACATTAACTCAATTAATTACATTAAGTAATTAATTCCTTAATTACTTCCATTAAGTAGTTAACTTAAATAAATTTCACAATTGATTATCATTTAATTAATTAATCTAATTAATTATTAAAAATTAATCATATTAATTGTTTACTAAATAATCCTTAGTTAATGACCATCATTAACTATTATTAATTCTTTAATTACTTTTTCTTAAGTAATTAACTTTCATCAATCAATATTAATTATAAACTAATTAATCTTTAATTATCTATTAATTAATCTTTAATTAAACTAATTAAGTGTTAACTGTAACTTAATTAATTCTAAATTACTTGATTAATTAATTCCTAATTATTAATTAAAATCCAATTAATAATCCTTAATTTCAAATTAATCATTCCTAATTAATTAATCTTAACCATTGATTAATTAGTTTAAACCTTTGATTGCTTATTTAATTAATCCAAATGATTAATTAATCAAATAAAATAATTATCCATTAAATTTCCTTATAAATTTAATGAATTACAAATCTTTAAATTCTAGTTTACTTTAAGATAAAACTTTGTTCTTATTAATAATCAAGTTATCAATTACAAAGTATTTTTAAAACAACTTACTTAAATTTACTTTCAAATATCATTTTAAATTTAAGATTTAAAATGAATTCAAATTATCTTTAACAAAGTTTCAAAACACATTTCTAAACCACTTTTATTTTACAAGTTAAAGAAATACTCATTTAATAAAGAAGTTTAAAAGAATTTTAAACCAACTTCATATTTAAATTCAAATCAATTGAATTACATTTTAAACATTTCAAAATTGTTTAAACATTTTAAATTTTAAAACCCTCCTTCATTCGACATTTGAATTAAATTTGAATTCAGATTAATCTTTAAAACTCTACTTATATTTTTAAACTTTATTTTTAAAATTCAAACCACTTAGTCATTTTAAAGTATTTAACAATTCAAGCTTAAAAAACTTTATTTATTTTAAAACTGAGATTTAAATTAAATTTGTATTCCGGAATTTAAACTTGGATTTACAATTTAATTTATACCTTTTGCTTTTCCATTTTTAAAATCTCAGTTTGGAATTAAAACAACTCTCAGGTTTCTGTCTTAAACCTGATACAAAAACTAAACCCAAGCCAACCAATTTCCAGCTTCGAGTCATTAAACCAAAAACTTCGAGCAACCCTTCCACATTCTTCGAAGTAGCTTAAGTAACCCTCCTCTACTTCTACCCAGGCTACCATCAGGTATCAAAAATGCACGGTGCACATGCACCGTGCCTACGATCATCACCAACCACCTCCGGTGGTCTCACCACATCGACAACCAACCCCACGACCAACCACAACCATCAGATCATCTTTCCACAGTTCAAAATGAATTCGAGTTTTAAACTCCAATCTGGAAACAACAGAACGCACCATTCCAAACTTGTCATCACCTCACTCGAAAAATTCCGACCACCAGAAAGTTTATAACTCCGGCCTCCACTTCATCTATAGCCAAGCTTCCACTACCCAAAAGCTAGTTGAACTCGATCAACTCTTCAGCCTGTGCCGACCAAATCCAATTACCTAGTTAAAACTTGGGTTCCGGACAAGAACTCATCACCGCGGCCACTACGATGAATTGCATTGCCATCCAATATTTTTCCAAGCTCCACTGAACACTCCTCTACCCACTGGAAGAAACTCGGCCTTCCAAAATCAATAATTTACCAGAAATCACAAGTTTCCACTTTCTGTTCAACACCGAACTACTCCCTCATTTCAAGTTTAAAAATTGTGATTTAGGTGTTAAAAATCATGATTTTGTTTATGTATTCATTTCATAATACTACATTCATAAATTACATAGTTTGAATTTTTACATATTTTAACATGCACTGATGATTTTATACTTCCAGTGAGATTTCAAATTGAATTTAACTTAAACCAAATTTTAAAACCTGCTCTATGACATAAGAACAAGTTTTACTTAAATTCTAAGTACTAAATTCAAAGAGTTCAAGAGAATATGAATTTTGATCCAAGTTTTAAGCTTGAAAACTGGTAATAGAGATGACAATGGAACATATACACATATCTACACATCCATATATATAAACAGAAAATCATCACATAAAAATATTTATCCAACACACATTCATTCTAGATCTCAGCATGCAACCATAATTAATTGAATATTTTGAAAATGTGATGTTACTCACCATGGAACAAGGAAGAACAGAGCTTTGAATTTTGAAAATCCTTTGAAAACAGAAATCCCTTTTTGCATTAAATTTTGTACTTGAATGTTTTTGATTTGGAAACTGAGTTACTGGAGCTTGCTTCTTTAATTTTGAAATTGCATGAATGCTACTTTTGAATTCCAGATTTGGAGTAATGCAGGCTTCAGATTTACAGGTTTTTGAAACTATGCATGCTACAGATTTTTTAGATAGACTTGCTTGTGAGCAGATCTCGGGTTTTGAAAAATGCAGGCAGGCTTTGTTTTGATTTTAAAACTTGAAAATCTAATCTTGAAATCAAGGATGATGATGCATGCTTTGAAAATCTCAGATTGAAAGAAAAAAAATGCATGCAGGCTTTGAATTGAAACCTGATTCTGGTTTAAGGAATTTGATAATGAAATGAAATTACAGGCTTTGATATATATATATATATTTAGTTTGAGGAGGAAATTTTCAGATCTTAAATTTGAATATGAGTTTGGTTTTGAGGAAGTGGTTACTAATTTGCTTTGAATAAATTTTCAGCTGAAGCTTTTATCTTAGCTTTTTGAAAAAATAAAGATCAGAAAAAAAAGGGAATGAAGAAAACATACTTTTATAAGTGTAATTGATTTATTTAGAAATTAAAAGAAAAAAAAATCAAAAATAAAAGGACACTTGTCTCAAATTTTAACAATTGTCAATTTGTAATGTTTATTGATTAACACTTGTTACATGAAGCCTTAATGTATTTACATATGTCCTTTAATTTATATAATATTTACATTTGTCTTTTAAAGTTAATTAGTTATATTTAAATGTTATTTGTATTTAGTTAATAGATTAATATAAGATAAATATAAACTTATGTTTAATTAATTAGTTAATATGTACTTATTTATATGTAGGAAATATTGAAATGAATAAATCCAATTATATTTATAAAATAAAGGTTTTTACATATATATTTAAAATCCAAAACAGTTTAAAAATATTTATACATTAAATTTCAAAGCCTTTAAATTACAATTTAAATTGAATTCTAAAATTTTTGAAATCAAGTTATATATATATATATATACACACACACATATGTATAACTACATAACTAAATTTTTGAAACACAACTATTTTTATTAAAAATCTATTTGTTAAAAACAATATATTATTATAATTTGAAAATAACAAATTTGATAACTAAAATAAATTATAAAAGAAATTGTTTCTTTATTAATAAATTATTTAGTTTTATCACACTATATTTTAAAAGAAAATCAAAATAAACCTTATTGTTAGTTTATTTAAATTTAAACTCAAAATCAATTTAAACAAATTAAATTTTTATCTTATCAATTTAAACCCATATATTATTTATCCAATAGCTTTTGAAAGATAAAATCTATCAATTAAATATTTATTTTAATTAGATTATTAAATTAATTCAAATCTTATTTACAAAGATTATCAAATCAATTTAATTTTTAATTCAGATTATTAAATTGATATTGCTTAAAATTTTGGGTCATCACACTTATGCTACGGTAACATGATTTTGAGGTGAGTTGCCCTTCTGTTGCGAGGAATTCAGGCTTACATAAGATGTGGTCCTTGTATTGCGGAGCTGCATACCCATCAGTCGTGTGGGTCCTTGTATTGAGGGACTGACTGTATCGAATGTGTGGGTTTCCTTGTGTTGTAGGCAAGCATTCGAGTGGGTTACCTTATGTTTCGGGTAAGCACTCTAAAGCTATGTAGTGGACCTCCTGGATTGAGGCCTTATTCTTTTATATTCTTGACCGAGATGGGATGTTGTCACTCTCATGACTTCTCCGAGACTCAAGGTTATGACTTTTCTTTAGTGTTCAGGTAACCGTTCCTAATTTGTCCATCAAGGCAATTTGATTCTGTTTTATTGGCTATTTATGGCTTCGATGACTTTGATATTAATTATCACCATATTTGATATGACAGTTCCTTATGTGACTTGATGTGACTTTGTGGCATGGTTATTTGTGTTATATGCCTTGTTGATGATTTTATTGACATATTTTGACATGATATTCAACATATTTGACATGGTAGTCCTTAAGGGACATGATATGACTTTGTGGCATGGTTATTTGTGTTTATATATTATATTGATGACTTCTGTCAGCATATTTCTTATTTTATCATCATATTTTGACATGAAGCTCATGAGAAACTTGTTGTGGATTTATGACACGATAATAATATTATTTGCCTAGCGTGTGATTGTTTTTAACACGTATGTGTAGTATGGATTTTATTTATACATATCATATTTTATTATATTATCACTACTCTCAGATTTTGGATTAGTTATAGTCTGACTCGTTTATTATATTATTTTATATGATACTCGGGTTAGGTTGAGACCTTCAGGTTATAGGGCATGGCTTTGGATTTTGTGTTAGCTTGGAGATAGGAGCCTCTTGTTATTATACTTGGAGTTTAGGCATGCGACTTTGAGATGTTACGAGTTGATCATTGATACGTGTGTATTCTTACTGTGATGTACGTATATAAATATTAATTGTGGACTAGATTTTATTTTATAAATTCACTAATATATTATTATATTCACCTTTCCAATGTGAACTATGAATGTATCTCTGATATTATTATATTGTATATTGTTCTAACTACACTGAGCCATCATGATTATTGCTTTGTACCAATACTGAAAACATCGATTGTCATTTATTTAGATATCTTGAGGTATATGAGACGTGTCAGTGTTAGCCTAAAGTAATTTTCAAGATGGTTGCTCCCATCCATCCTTTATTCTCTAGATTAGTAGACGGTATTACTTTGTAGTACTCTTTGTTAATCTAGGTATAAAGTGGAGCATTACACAATTGAAACAGTGCATCTTGCAAGGTGCGGTAATCGACTAAACATGGAAAGGGGCAAAATAGATCAAACATGGAGAGGGATTTCATCTGCTAGTACTATGAGAAACCTGTTCACCAACAAAGATGTTGCAACAAGCTCAAAAAGAACAAATAATGAAAGTATTAGAGGAAGACAAAGACAAGCTGGATGGAGTCAATGATGATGAGGTTGATTTTGGTATTAATAGTGATATTCTCTATGTTGATGGAAGAAAAAGAGATGGGTGGTGCTTGATTCAGGTGCTTTCTTCCACATATGCAATCAAAAGGAAGTGTTCATCGATTATAAAGAGCAAGATTCTATGGTGGAATCTGCTGATGGTGAGGACTTACATGTTAAAGGATAGGTTCAGTTAGGATGAAGATGCATGATGGAAGGGTGGTGAAGCTTACAGGAGTTAGGCATATTCCAAAAATTACAAAGAATCTTGTTTTTATATGATAGTTGGAGGTAAAAGGCTGCAATTTTCGACTCAGGGTGGAGTTATAATGGTTTGGAATGGTAATAAGGAGGTGTTATTCGTAAAAGGAGGAAGCAATAATGTATACAAATTACTTGGAAAAATAGTGGAGAATGAAGGAATTTCTCAAAGTGCTGGTGGAGAGGCAAATTTACTAGAATCAAGGTGGAGCCAGCAATGGAAAGCCGCCAAGACCGCATAAAGGCCATTATGGTATCACAAACAGTTCTGATTTATTGAGGACATGCATATTCAATCAGGAGAATTCGTAATTAGGTGGTTTGAAGTTTAGTCATTTTTTGAATGTTGACATTTGTTTCCATGATAATATTGGAGATTGATTGGAGATTGAGGTTCTAGGAGGAGCTTGGATGACATTTATGGAAAATCTTATAAAGGTGGAGATTATTAGATTTTGGTGATACAATATTCCATATTTAAGTAGATCCTAGAGATATTTGAGTCCATGTAGAATTATGATTCAAATTCATTGTCTGTTTTATATATTTGGTAGATTTTGAAGAGTGATTAATTGCACCTTTTAGAGATTTTGTGGATTTGGTAGAGTGATTGGTTGCCTTTTTTATAGAGTTGGAAAACGAAACAAGTTATCTACATGGAAAGGATATATGTAAGTATTCAATAGATTCTTAAAGAAGACATTTTGTCAATGCTATTATAAATAGACATATATATGGTTCATTAGATATATGTAGGAAAAAAGTTTATTTTTTAGGGTTTTGAGATTGAGATTGTTATCCCAACTTTTAGCAAAGCTGAGATACCCAAAACTGACTGAAAATCAATAATAGCTAGTCATGAATATCAACTATGCATTGCAGGATAACCATGGATATCGATGAATTTTGTCCGTGTCCAGATTGAGTTGTAATTGACAAGTCATGACAAGCAAAGCCGTGAAAGCCAACATTTCAAGTTTCAAGTCAATCCGAGTTCGTATGCTCAAGTTATGATGGATGCAATTTGAAGGGAAAAGCTCCGGTTTCGTATCCATCCTCGTACTCCAATTCGAATCGATTATGTTCGTATCGATCAAGGGCTCAGCAGCTTCGTATCCATCGAAGTGCCTCATTTCGTATCGATCGAGTTCGAATCCATCAGGACGCCTTGGTTCGACTCGATCTCATTCGAATCCATTGGCATTCCCCTACTTCGCATCCATCAACTGAGGCAGTGGTCACTGCTTCGTATCCACCATGGGAACCTCTCTTCGAATCCATCTGGTTAAAGCACTTCGTATCCATCAGGTTACCCTGCTTCGTATCCATCAGAAGGTTCCAGTTCGTATTGATTAGTTTCATGTCCATTGAGAAGCTATGTGGTTCGCATCCATCAAGGAAGGACCTGTTCGTGACCATCAACCATCAGTGGTTCGTATCCATCAGTGATTCATATCCATCAACGCTTGCAGTTTGAATCCATGAGTAAGGCATCAATCGAATCCACCGAGTCAACAAACTTGATGACGTGTCGTCCCTCGATACGAATGGGGCTAAATATATGGAGTCGATGCGGTCAACTCGGAGTGAAGACCGGATCGAGGCGAAATGTACGTGCTACATCATCACAAGTCCACATGAAGATATCGATTCGAAGGCATCGATTCGAAATGATCGAGTCGAACCAGACAACCATCGGAAAACCTCAATTCGTATCGACAATAACTCGTGATTCACTGATCCAAATGCGATGAAATTTTCATAGAAGCTTCAATACAAGGCAAACATTGTTCCTGCCAAGTTTCAGCTCGATTGGATCATTTTTTGTTGGATACGAAATCACTTCGTATCGATCCCAGATCGAGTCGAAGCTTGGTGGGGTCGGTCCCATGGGCCCATTCACGTGCCAAAAAAAGTCTTCTGGAGTTTGAGCGAGATCTAAGCCTCCTACACCTATAAATAGCCCCTTGAAGCCTTAAGAAAAAGGATCTTTTGGCCATTCAACGTCCAGACTCTACCGGACTCGATTCTACTTCTTCCCATTATTGTTATAGACGAAATACAATCATTGTAACTATTGTAATCACTTGTAACCAGCAAAGAACATCAATAAAAGTTGAAACTTTGAAGTGTACGTAGGCCGGAGATAACCGAACCACTATAAATCTTGCGTTTCTAATTGTTATTTCTGGATTGCAGCTTGTTGTTTGCTCCGATCTGAGACTTGTGCTTGAATATTGTTGATTTATATTCGTTGTTTGGTGCTTTCACGATACTTGGGGTTTGTGACCAATTTTGGCGCAAACACTTTGGTGCTTTCACTGAGAAGAACTAGCAGCCGCTACACCAGATTCAGAGTTCAGATTTAAGAGCTTAAAGAATCCTGACTTGGAGACGATGGCTCAACAAACAAGACAAAGAGTTGATCAGAGCGAACAAGGAGGAAGCCAAGAAGCATCCTCTGGAGCTGGAGAAGGACAGGCTTCGATGTACATCACTAGAGATGAGATGGAGGCTATGGCTAATTCGATACGTGAAAGCATGATGAAGACTCACCAAGAGATGATGTAGAATTTTCTTGAGTAGATAAGAGCAGCGAACGTGCAGAACCTTAGGCCAACTACAGCGGCTGCAAGTGCAGGACAAGGAGTCAGGATTGCGGAAGCCAATGAAGGTCAGGTTCAAGACCGTAGTGCAGGACCTGAAGGCAATCAACAAGGTCTTAGGGGCAGACCCTCAGGATCAGACACTAGATGACCCATAGATGAAGCTCAGCAGGCTGGAGTCAATGCTACTGTTACTGAGCCACATGAAGAGTATATACCAGAGTTCCCTTCAAGACTTGGAGGGCGGGATAGAAACATGACAAGGGGCAACCCCCGGATGAAGATGAAAGAATGATTGGTCTAGTGTGACGAATCATGAGAGGAGGATTGTCTAGTGGAGGATTAAAAGAAGTCAGCCATAGTCCGTTCACTCCACATATCAGGAATGCAAGGAATCCTCCAAAGTTCAAACTGCCTATGCTGGATCCTTATGACGGGAAGTCTGACCCAACGATGCATATTACCAGATACATCAGACACATGGAAGTGCTGGGGGCATCCGAGGAAGTGATGGCTCGACGCTTCCCTCTATACTTGTCAGATTTAGCTGCGCTTTGGTTTAGACAGCTGGACACTGGATCAATCAGAACATGGGGCGAGCTTGTAGATTGCTTCATGAGACAGTTTAGGGTCCATGTGATGCGACCTAAGAGTGTGATGACTCTAGCTTCAATCAAGCAAAGGACCGGAGAGTCCATAAAATATTTATGATTGCGATTCAATGCAACGGTGGCTTCTGTAGATCGCCCGGATCCATCGATGATTTTGATGGCGGAAGTAGCAGGAGTCGAGGAAGGCACTGAATTCAAAGATTCTTTGGCGAGAGATCCCCCACAAGATCTTGGAGAATTTTATCATGAAGCTGAAAGATTCATTCGGCTGGAAGAGTCACCAGCCAAAAGGAGAGAAATAAATGCTGTGCAGGGCGAAGGAACCGCCAGGGAGCAGTCTGGAGCGGACAAAGGAAAGCAGGACGATAGACGTGATGGTCCCGATAAACGGAAGAAATTCCGAGAGCCTAGATTCAGATAGTACACGGATCTGACGGCAAGTCTAGAAAGGATTTACACTGAAACTCGGGGACAACTCCCCTATTGAAAACCACCTAGAAGAGATCCCACTGAGCGGAAGCGTAGAACAGGAAAATATTGCCTATTCCATGAGCTGGGTGGGCACACTATTGATGAATGCTGCCACTTAAAGGATGAGGTGGAAGAACATGCCAGGAGTGGTAGATTGCCACAATACATCAAAGAGCGGACAACGGCCATAAGACCTGAACAACTACCGCTTCCACCCAACAGAAATGATCCTGGATCGGGATCACGACTCGTCATCAACTGATTATGATGGCAAGGGCCAAGTTCAGAGTTTGAACATTGGTCAAATAATTTCATTAGATTTGTTTTCAGAATAAACGGATACTCCACTTACTCATGTACGGGAACAGGAGAGATCCCTAGGCATGCTCTGAGTGGAGATAGACCAATATGCCCGGAGAGGCAATGTTTAGCTTTTTCCTGATGTTTGAGATTGAACATCTAGGACCTGAATTTAATAAATAAATTAGAATTTCTTGAAATAAACCCTTGACCGGAGATTTAAAGGATGAACATTGAATACCAATATGAAAATGATCGCTTTATGACCCTACTCGGAGAGGCGGGGTCCGGAGTGCAAGAAGTGAGTTGCTTCGCCAGAGAGCGACAGGATCGACTCTCTTAACATCGTTTCCCATTCACCAGAGAGTGATTGGATCGGGGTTCGATAAGAGCCCAGAGAGGCTATGATCGGCCTACGATCTAGGCCGAGACATCATTTAATGTTCAGGTACACTGAACCGGAGTGCAAGAAGTGAGTTGCTTCGCCAGAGAGCGACAGCATCGACTCACTTAACGCTGCTTCCCCTTCACCGGAGAGTGACAGGAAGAGATCCAGCAAGAGCCCGGAGAGGCTATGATCGGTTTAGAACAACCAAGACATCGCTATATGTCCTAACTAGAGCAACGCCAGAGTGCAATAGGATCTTTCTATTCAATCGCTAAGTCTAGAATGGGCTTGGTAGGGGTCCAGAATGACCATCGATAGTCCGGAGAGACTGTAAAACTTCATTCTTAACTTCCACTGGAATAAATTGATAACGATTTGGCTTCGAACAACCATGGAATTGATTGAAAATGCTATAAGCTCTGAATAAAACATGAACTCACTACGTTCAATTTGAGAATGATCAAAGCACACCTTTTACCAAAAGGCATGTTTTGGGGGGCAACGTGTTATCCCAATTTTTAGCAAAGCTGAGATACCCAAAACTGAAAGAAAATCAATAATAGCTAGTCATGAATATCAACTATGCATTGCAGGATAACCATGGATATCGATGAATTTTGTCCGTGTCCGGATTGAGTTGTAATTGACAAGGCATGACAAGCAAAGCCATGAAAGCCAACATTTCAAGTTTCAAGTCAATCTGAGTTCGTATGCTCAAGTTATTATGGATGCAATTTGAAGGGAAAAGCTCCGGTTTCATATCCATCCTCGTACTCCAATTCGAATCGATCGTGTTCGTACCGATCAGGGGCTCAGCGGCTTCGTATCCATTAAAGTGCCTCATTTCGTATCGATCGAGTTCGAATCCATCGGGACGCCTCGGTTCGACTCGATCTCATTCGAATCCATTGACATTCCCCTACTTCGCATCCATCAAATAAGGCAGTGGTCACCACTTCGTATCCATCATGGGAACCTCTCTTCGAATCTATCTGGTCAAAGCACTTTGTATCCATCAGGTTACCCTGCTTCGTATCCATCAGAAGGTTCCAGTTCGTATCGATTAATTTCATGTCCGTTGAGAAGCTATGTGGTTCGCATCCATCAAGGAAGGATCTATTCATAACCATCAACCATCAGTGGTTCGTATCCATCAGTGATTCGTATCCATTAACGGTTGCAGTTCGAATCCATGAGTAAGGCATCATTCGAATCCACTGAGTCAACAAACTTGATGACGTGTCGTCCCTCGATACGAATGGGGCGAAATATATGGAATCGATGCGGTCAAATCGGAGTGAAGTCCGGATCGAGGAGAAATGTACGTGCCACGTCATCACAAGTCCACGTGAAGAGATCGGTTCGAAGGCATCGATTCGAAATGATCGAGTCGAACCAGACAGCCATCGGAAAACCTCAATTCGTATCGACAATAACTCGTGATCCGCTGATCCAAATGCGATGAAATTTTCACAGAAACTTCAATACAAGGTAAAGATTGTTCCTGGCAAGTTTCAGCTCGATTGGATCATTCTTTGATGGATACGAAATCACTTCGTATCGATCCCAGATCGAGTCGAAACTTGGTGGGATCGGTCGCGTGGGCCCACTCACGTGCCAGAAAAATCTCCCAGAGTTTGAGCGAGATCTGAGCCTCCTACACCTATAAATAGCCCCTGAAGCCTACAGAAAAAGGATCTTTTGGCCATTCAACGTCCAGACTCTGCCGGACTCAATTCTACTTCTTTCCATTGCTGTTATAGCCAAAATACAATTATTGTAACTGCTGTAATCACTTGTAACCAGCAAATAAAATCAATAAAAGTTAAAACTTTGAAGTGGACGTAGGCCGGAGATAGCCGAACCACTATAAATCTTGCGTTTCTAATTGTTATTTCTGGATTGCTGCTTGTTGCTTGCTCGGATCTGAGACTTGTGCTTGAATATTGTTGATTTATATTCGTTGTTTGGTGCTTTCACGATACTTAGGGTTTGTGACCAATTTTGGCGCCAGAGATATCTTCTCAATTTTTAGGTTTTCTTTTGTAATCTTTTGGTGAATTAAAAAAAAATTATCTGGAGGAAGTTGTTTGTTTGTTTTTCCTCACTTCTTATCTCTTCTAAAATCTAATTGTGTAGGATTCCTAGGAAAAACCCAAACAGAGTTTTTTCAAGAGTTTAACATTTAAAGAAGACTTAGAAAATTCTAATTTTGAAATTTGCTTGTCATATAGCGATAGTAGCTATAATTACAGTTCGTGAAAACGAACTATTTTTGGAATCTAATTTTTTTTCACCTGGGTATCTTTTCTAAAAGAGTTTTCAAACATACTGTAACATCCTGCCTTTTTGTACGCTTTAAATCGACGATGAACCGCACGCATCAGACTCAAACCATACAAAATGGTGAATTGTTATTAGGGTGAATAAGAAAAAGGAAGAAATAAATAAAACATAACAGAATGTCACAGTGGAATGACAAAATATAATAATCAAATAACAGTTCATGAAGCTGTTTTACAAAACATTTGATTATACTTATACAACACATATCAGAGTTACACATACCAGAGAATAATAAATAATGCAGCGGAACAATATGAATGCAGTGGAATAATAAAATGAATAATAGTAATATAATCTTCATCTTCGCCCTCCAGAAATAAGATCTTCAAACCCTGAAATGCTCAGAATGACCTGAGTGAATTAAAAAACAAAACACTCGAGTCAGAACTAAAAGATCTTACGTAAGTTAAATCAACGGTAAATAAATATGAGTGTAAACGGTGTCGAAGATGTTTACGGGATTTGACATCTCTTATCCAGTGTCTAACATGAGTGTAGTAACTTAAGAGATGCTTGGGATTCACATCTCCTAAGAATCCGGTAAACTATTTACTATGTAGTAATATACGCTATTATAATAATGTCTATAGTAAAATAAACTTACTTTTAAATAGCGTTACGGCTTTACATTTTCCACCTTAACACGTAATAGTTCCAGTAGTCCATCCAGTATCAGCGCATCTCTAGATCGGGGGACTACCTTAAATACTCCATGGGCTACAGGAGAAAACCAAACTCGTACAAGGCGTGCTAGGGTAGATGACGCGGCACAAAAGGCAGTGGCAGGGTAGATATACCAATTACTACCCGGACTAGTGGTGACGCATAGCGCACAGCTACCGCCCACCTCGAGCCACGCCCCCAAAATCAAAAATAAAAAGTGGCTACCAAATGAATCTCCAAGTCAGAATATAATATCGAAGGAGTGTGTCTGATAAGAGGAGCTACCTCACTGGCCTGGAATCGCCCCTGTTTTAACCACCTTATGCTAACTCACGGGAGTCGGGTCCACGTATATACCTCAAAGGAACGCCGTCGCCATCCTACTTCATTCTGGGATCTTCACCGCGTACACGGTTGTTAAAGTGATTTTTGGAGTTGGCAAAGAGTATGACAACTTCCGATCCCGGTCTCTTTAACAACCAAACGTTATTATAACACCACGGTCATTTCAAAATAATTTATACTTAAAAACCAAAATATAATATACATTTCAAAATATCATTTCCATTTTTAAACCCAAATCAATATAATATCATTTTTATTTCAAATATATCCTTCCCAAAATCATAGCACTTTAAATGTTATAACACTTTGAAGTCAAACCACTTGAAATAAAACACTTCCCAATTATAATGTTTGAAAACTCCAAACTTTGAAACATAACTACACCACCTAAATGGCTTAAATATTAAATTACTTTATATAATAAAATAGCTTCTTTAGTTTCCCAAATCAATTCCAATTACATATTTGAACCCCAAATAAACCATTTCAATTTCCATATATTTCAAAGCTTTAAATATTCCGTCATTTCAAAACTAATTCTTATATAATTCCATATATATCGAATTCAATTATTATTATTTAGATTTGAAATGTTTACTCAATAAATCCAATATTATTTAAGTAAAACTTTTAAACTTCAAATAACTGGATATTCTTCAACTTATTTAACATGATATATTCATTTAAATCAACTTGATATTCAATTAAATTACTCTAAAACAAAATCAAGTTATAACATCATACCTCTTATAGTTTCAAATTTAACAAAATTTTCATCAAATTTATTTGAATTTAATTCTTAAATTGATTCAACTTCAAATAAATTTCTAATTTATCTACCAACCTTAATTTTATTTAAATCTTTATAAACCTTATATTAGAATATAATTTATATAAATACTTAACCATATTATATAAAAACAATCAAACTTTATTATTTGACTTATTTTATATCTCCAAACGAATTTTCACATAGTTAAAAACCAATAATAAAATAGCCTTCATAGAACATCTAAAATCAATATTTATATAACCCATATATTTCTCTACAAAAACAAAGAAATCATTTTAAAATATTTTTATACATAGACCGCGGTGTCTGTGTACAATTTTCTATCCTATGGTCAAGTGATACAGATGTTTATCATTTCAATCCGTAATTTAAAATATAAATACGGTTATATATCATTTCAAACCGTAATTCGAATGAAATAAAATTCATAAAAACTTGTAGTTTATAACAATGTAAAATACAACATACATTCATCTAATAACAATCATCAAACATTTATGACAAGCATCATCCAATTCAATCAATAACATCAATATAGAATAGATAATAAACAACAGGCATTTACTGGAAGTTTATATTCAATAATAAATTAAATAACTATTTAACTGGCAGTTTATATGCAATAATAAATTAAATAAAAATTTAATTCAAATAACTTCAATTTAACTGGGATGATGATTAAAAATATTCCAAACAGTCATAAATAAATTTCTAATCACATCATAAATCAATTTAACAAACATAAGAAATTTTAGAAGTTGCGAGTGGGTTAAAACATTCACCTTTTGAATTTAAATTGAATTTAAATCCAATTTAAACCCAAAATTTGAACAGTCTTAGAATTTGTCCAATCAAACGCCAAAATGTTCGAAATTCCAATACAAACCTAGCAGAGAAAACCGCGCTTGAATTGGACCTCGTATGTGAGAGTTATCGTCGTTAAATGTTTACAAGAATTGAATTAAACAAATAAAAAAAAATAAAAATAAATAAAGAATACCCAATCAAATGCCACGTCACAGCATCTCTAACTTCTCCAGTAACCCTACCCACGCTCACGCATTAAGCACCGCCTCGACATGTCGCACGCGCCGCCGTTGGCCGATCGCAGCCAACTAGAACGACGCGTCGCCCCACCTCGCAGGCCTCCTCAGTCCCCGTGGGCCCCACTGATTCCTATCGACGTCCAAAAACCACCGGCCGCCGCTTGGGTACAAAACCTACTCAAATTTTCACGCTAAATCAAGCCATCGATTTGTCGAACGAACCTCACCGATGAGCTACGCTCATCGATCTCCACCCATCCACACCCGTGAATCGTCAATCCATCGCAGTTGATTGGATCGCAACGAACGGTCGAAACTGATTCTTTAATTTCTGGCCAAACAGAGATTCAAACAGGAAAATGAATTACAGATCTGAGATGCGATCGTAGAGCTTCAGATCGATATAAAATTTGATATTGTAATGTTTCGTTTTTTCGTCGCTCGAAAACCGACATTAATACGTCCACTGTATCAACTGCCGAGCAATCGAAGGCCGAAAAACCGTACCGTTATGGTTAAAGAAGAAGAAAAAGAAAAAGATAGAAGAAAGAGGCAGAAGATAGAACAGAAAAAAAACAAGAAAACAACATCAGAATCTCACAATCGCAGCGGAACAACATATAATAAATAAATGAATAATCTTTAAACAAAGAACTATATCAGTTATTACATTACATCATTTTATATTACATTACATCATCAGAGTGTACAACAACAAACAACAACAAACAGCGGAAAGGAAATACTATATACTAATAATACGCCATGCCATTCAGCTTGCCTCCAGCAACTCCTGAATTCCAGAATATCCTGATAAACCTTACTCTTGACTGCCCGTGTGGAAATTGGTAGGCACCCAGAGTTTAGGAAGGAAAACAATAAACTCCGAGTCAGTCATGTGACTGGTGTGAGAACTAAAACAGTTTATCTTTAAAACAAAGAACAGGATAATTTTAAAATAGATTTGCAATGCTTTTTAGAAAATGAGACTACCATAAGGCCTCCCGCACACACACACAATGCAAACGCAGAATCGGAGAAGATTTCTCCTTATGATAGTCAAAGATGCTTGATACGCATTAAAAAAGAAACATTTGATATTATTACTAGTGCATAGTGTAGGAAAATTATTTCGAAAGTAAAGATATAAATCTTAGCCAGCATAGGCATTTCGCACTTATGCCTACTATAGCTTCCATCCAAACAGTGGGGCGCCAGCATAAGTGAATGATAGGTTCTACAACTAAAACCGTACAAGATCGTATTGTTTCTTTGGATTTCCAACAAATGGTCAGGCCAAGGAACTTCCCATTGCCACTTGGGTACGCCTCTGGAATGACGTCCCGAGAACCAAACCGGATCTCTGCCAACACAAGGCCGGGTTACACCTAACTGGGTAACTACTAACA
The DNA here is from genome assembly GCA_030765085.1 of Allium cepa. Lineage (NCBI taxonomy): Eukaryota > Viridiplantae > Streptophyta > Magnoliopsida > Asparagales > Amaryllidaceae > Allium > Allium cepa. The sequence continues at coordinate 177,391,756 of CM060932.1, forward strand.
CGAATATGTCATCCCCCGATCGTAACCGATCTATCCGAGGATCCTCGATTTCCAACAACCACAAAGCAATAAATTTGCGGCAACAACATAGGTTAAGTATCTGGGCTCCATACCATGATACCACCTCTATCCAGAAGGAATGACATACACTAAAGGGGCGCTACCCCCTAATAACCTTGCTGCATCCTTCCTGTTTTGACCATTTTCGGGGTGTGAGGTCCGACGAAGTCTCGTCCACAAAGCCACGCTTTATATAAAAGTTGTGCTTTGGGTCAACAAATGATCAAAGTAATGATCACCAAGATAAATGATCAAACAAATGATCATAGCACAAACGATCAATCAATGATCATTTCACAGCAACACTCAGCATGCCACATTACCTAATTGGGAGTATATCACTAATAACCTTCAACTACATAACCTATGAGCTCGTACGTCTCAGAGAAGGGTGTTAAGCTAAGAGAATAAATTCTCCGCCACCAACAGAAATATATTTGAAAGAAATCATCTTTACATCTCAACTTGTAATGTCAGACATACAATCCATACAAGTCTGTTCCGGGCTCGAACAGAACCGAAGGCACTTACAAAGAAGTCCTTGCATTCTGGATAATTTATAATCACGTCCGGACATCCCGTCACTAAGGGTGATAAAACCTCTATATCGGAGATTAGCCGATGCTGAGTAACTCAACGGTAATCCTTCCGTTTTCAAAAATATCCGGTCTTCAACATCGGTCATCAAATGCAATCCATTACGACGTATCACATATTCGGAATGGGTTATACGACCCCAAGGTCCTTTCCCGGCTAACCCGAATAGTGAGCGCTTATTCAAAAATAAGTGTGGCATTCAAGTTCAAGCAAATCACAACAAATACCTATTTAAAGGTAAATATTGATAGTCGGATTATTTAACTATCAATAGGCATGCTCAACATCACCAGATTCCAAATAATTTTCCAAATTATTTATTTTCCAAAATATCTTTACAAGATATATATATTTTCCACACTTCAACCATTTGAAAACAAATTTTCAAATCACTTTTCACCTTTATCACTTTTGAAAACAAATTTCAATCATTTTCCTTACGCGGAATTTCTTTCATTTCAACATGGTTCATTTAAACCAATTAAATAAATCCTTACCGATTTGCTTTATATTTACGTACCAAATCCGTAAATTAATTCCCACACTTCAAAAATAAATCAACGTTTATTTTTAAAAAAATCCCCCTTTTCATTTATAAATTCCATAGTGAATTTACATTCCAAAATATTTATGAATATATGATTCCCAAATCGATTCCTAATATTCATTTTCAATTTGTCTTCAAAAAGATAAATTCTCAAAACGTTTCATTTCACATTGGAAAAACATTTCCGTACTTATTTATTAATAAGTAATTCACAAATCCATTTATTTTCAACACTTGGAAAATATTCAATATACTTAAACCTAAATTAAGTATATATTTCATTCTTTAAGGAAATCATTCTCTTAAACATATTTATTTGGGCCAAAACGAATGTTGCGTAAAACATTGTTACGACGACCCAAAATCACTAGTATAGGGATTCAAAATTAAAATAAATATATAAATCCCAATACTATATAAAACATTTCCTTTCGGAAACCATTTACTATAACAACAGTGTTATAGTCCATCATTTCCTTCTATTTCTCGAAAACGTTATTTCAACAATAAATGTTGAAATCTATGATTTCGATTCATAATACATTTTAAAACATCGTTAAAACGATTAACTTCATCTTATAATATTCATTTTCCCAAGCATATCCATTTTATTTGATAATATATTCACTGTCCAAAATCATGAATATACTTCCTTAACCAATTTCAACTTTCAATTTATCAAATTCCATTGCTTTCGAATTTATAAACAATGTTTATAAATTCCATTTCTATTTATAAGTTTCGATTTATAAATCTCCTTTATTAATCCAATTTATATTTCGTTTATATGCCGAATCTAATTTATAAGTAAATTACTTATAATCCATTCATTCACAAATCCATTCTTTTATATCATCATTTGTTTATAAATCTAAAATTCTTATTTACTTATAAAACTAAGTACAACTTTATTTTAACACTTATAAAAGCTCATTTTATAATTCCAATATCTTTAACTTATAAAATATAAATTTTATAAATCTTTTATATAAACCGTTTACAATAATTCAAAAATCTCAATTTAAATAAACCAATCTCTTTATCAATTTACAAAACGTTATTTAAAACTTATATAACTCCAAAATTACACTTAAGTATTATTTTCCCTAAAATATAACTTTTATAACCATAAAATTAAAATGTTTATTTATTTTAACAATTCAAAATTAAATAAAACGTATACTTTCAAAAATAACTTTAAAAATTCTTTTAAAAACCAAAATCGTTACTTTAAAACTTCAAAAATGGATCCGATGATGCAACAGTACCAAATAGTCAATCACAACATCCAAATATCATATATCGATATGATAATCAAAAAATATCACAATTTCTGTAAATAAATCAATACAGTTGAGGAATCCAGTTGGATCCCTCCAACCTGTTTCCCTGCATCCACAAACATTAGCACAATACCAATTCCGTTCCAGTACGGAATTATCGCGGTATATAGGATTTAAAATATTATCCGCTTAATAGGTGGCGCAATAGGGTCTCATTCGCTATATAATGCGGGAAAATCAACTCCAAGTACATAAATAATACCAATTTCACCGTACTGTGAAATATTCGCGGTATATGTTTTTAATAAATAACATCCGCTTACTAACGGCGCATAATGTATATTTTAACAATCAATAGATAACAATCATCATTCAAACATGCATTCAAGTATTTTAAATATAATTATTTAAAATTAAAATCGAAACCGATTCGATTGAGTGAGAAGTTCTCACCTTGATTCCAATTTCGTTTTCAGCTTTTATTTCGAATAAAATTAAACGGACGTTTAATTTTATCCAAAATTTTCGCTAACTCCAAATGACTCCAATCCAATTCCATAGCGTGGTGCTTGTCCATACGAACCCAACGCAACTGGTTTCGCACGTTTTCGACCTCGTATGAAAAAGATACGAATATTTAAAGTTACACGAATTTTTAATATAAAAATTACAACATAAATTTTATTTTTCTAAACCTAAATCAATCTTGGCCGTGCAAAAATCCAAATGCAGATCTCGGCCGCACCTTTCCTTCTCCTCCCCCTACGTTTCATCTACAGGCATTTATTCACGCAAGAACCCATTCAGAGGCCGAAATAGGGTTCCCAATCGCTCCACCATCGCTCGACTTCACTTCGATCAGCTAGCGCCAAATGGAAGGCCTTCAAGCAAGCTACACTCGGCATCAACCACTCAGAGCTCGGCCTCTATATGAGCATGCAAAACGAGGCCGAACTGCAGCCATACACGGCCCCGTAGCTCCCACCCTGTCGCTCCAAACACGATCATAGCCGTTCATCTTCAAGATCTCTTCATGCTCTACAAGTTTCATGTTGGAAGTTTTTGGTAAAAGTCGATGGATGAAGAGATAAACGAGGAAGAAGAACAGAAAATTTCGGCCATTCATTGAAGAGGGTGGTGGCTAGGCTGTAGAAACCCGAGGGTTTAATTTGTTTTGCAAAAATGAGAAATAAGGGGGCTTATATAGAAAATTCGACGTACACTATTCACCCCGAATTTTTCGAACTCCAAACGAAGCGTGCCGGTTGGCGTTTCTAAGGTTTACCCCGCGTTCCAAACACAATAGAACGTGTTTCGGGAGCTAATTCGGTCATCTGTGCGAGTTATGGCAATAAACGTTCGATTTAAAATTAAACCGATTAAACGATTTTCTAGGCCTTTTAGCTTGCACCGGACAAACGGTAAATCCGATTGATATGAAATTTGAACCCTTACAATAATATCATATTACGGATCCGATGAAACTAGTTTCGTCGAAATCCGAGACTTTTTGAAAAATGACTATTTTAACTCGCCAAATTAATATTAAAACAATTTCGATGCGTTTCGAGCTGCCACGGTCAAACGACAACTCCGATTGCTACGAAAATTGAAATCCGATAATAACAAATTATTACGGATCAAATGGAACTAGTTTCGTCCAATTCTGAGACTGTTCAAAAATTGGCTATTTTACAGTCGATAATTAAATATTAAAATATTCAATTTTCACAATTTAACTTTTAATTCGATTTTAAAAGTTCTATATCATCATTCTAACTTCAATATGATATAATAAAATTTTACAAATCATTTTCAATCATATTAAACCCAATTTTCAATTATTTCTGGAATTTTCAACTATTAAATAATCGATTTAACAATCCAATTAAATCCAATATTCGAAAATAAATTATTCGACTTATAAATTCCACTTATTAATATTTAAATTCAATTAAATATTTAATTTTTAATTAATATAAATTCTGGGTCGTTGCAAACTTCCCCCCTTAAAAGAATTTCGTCCTCGAAATTACCAAGTAAGAAAAATTACAAAATCCATTAACTTTCCAAAATCCATAGTTAAACTTCTTATAACACTTTACTAAGTTTTCAAATCATACTTAGTTATCTTTTCAAAACAACTAATATCCTTTAACTTTCAACTTTAAATCAAAACTTAGTTTTTCACAAAACTTTCCAATTTTCCCAAATTTTTTCTAACGCCTTAAATTTTCAAAAAAATTCGCCATAGTCTCCTTTGCGCGGCTCGATCCAAAAAAAAATGACAGTATATATATCACAAATATACATCTCATCAAGCGATGAGGCATCCCGCAGGGAAAAAAGTGTAAAAGTACGATATTTAATCCAAGATATGTACCTTATTTTTTTATTAGCAAGCATATACGGCTAATATAGCACGAAAGCGAGCTCCAAATGCGAAGAAAACGCGATCCGCACCTACTAAACACTCAACAAACCATGAGAAACATGCATATATGAAAATAATATCAATATACATCATATAGCAACATAAAAAATACATGTACCAACATAGCAATGCATTCAATAGCAATAAATGCAACTACCAAATCAATAAAAATTTACTTCTCATTAATATTTAATGAATTGGTTTTCCAATTAATTCATTAACATTGGATTTTATCAACATTTATTCATATCCAATTTCAATTAGTTTGCATTTACTAATTTACATTCAAGTCGGTCCATTTCCAAATCAAATTTCAATTCTATTTGAGTTCATTTTCTTCCAAGTTGGATTCAATTTCTTTAGCTTCCAATTTCATTAATTCAATTTCATTAACACTTAATGAATTATATACAATCAACTAACATTCGCATGACAACCAATGTATATTCAACATAACCAAATTATTTAATTTACATTCAATTTGGTCCAACACTTTTAATTCCAATTGGTTCATATTAAATTGACTTTCATTCAATTTATTCAATTTCCAATAACATTAGCTTTTAATGAATTAACACTTACATTCATTATTTCATATCAATTATTTACATTCAATTGATTTTTCATTCAATTCATTAGTTCAATTCAATTGCTAATTCCTTTAACAATATAATGTTGAATTTCATTTATATAACTCAAGTTCAAATTCTTAATGACTTCACTTCATTAATTCACTTATTAATTTACTTTGACACCAAAAGTCAACTTCATTCAACATCACTTAAGTTATATTCCATTTCAAACATCTTATCAAATCCAAATCAAATCCAAATTTTCCAAACAACTTTCTTTTAAATAATTTGGCAGCAATCCCTCTTTTGGAAACCCGAAAATGAACACCGATGATGTCATGATCATCATCGGAATTATTTTCCAGCAACCGAAAAGAGTTTAGAGCTTTAATTTCTCCAAAATAATTTTCCCAAAATATCAAATCTTTTCAAAACACTTCTCTGGAATTTTGTTTTCAGATTATAAATCACATTTATAAGTCTTTTACTTATATAATTTCACTTCTTATATATAAGGTTATTTTACAGTTGTAAATTACATTAATTATAATTTCACACGTATAATTTATTTGTTTATACAATTATTCTTTCAAAAAAAATTGTTATTTTTATTCAACAACCAAACAATCAATTCATACACACTTTAATAATTCTGAAAAATTATTCCTTTATATATAAAACATGATCAAGGTAAAATTATTTCATTTACCCTATTTTAGAACAATATCGTGTCAAATTGTTCTGCGCAAGTGTTTAGAGATCCCTATTAACAACATTAATTACTTGTGTTGACCAAAATCCATATACCACTCAACAAACCAATCATCACAATATAAAACAATTTAATATTCACTAACAAATACGCGCTCGTATCAATTATTACACTCAAACTCATTCTAGAGTACTACTGACTCTATCTCTAATGAGTAATACCCAACAGAGCCACGGTTGTCGCTTAACCATATGCTCTGATAACAGATGTAACGTTTCGATTTTTCGTCGCTCAAAAACCGACATTAGTACGTCCACTGTATCAACTGCCGAGCAATCGAAGGCCGGAAAACCGTACCGTTATGGTTAAAGAAGAAGAAAAAGAAAAAGATAGAAGAAAGAGGTTGAAGATAGAACAGAAAAAAACAAGAAAACAACATCAGAATCTCACAATCGCAGCGGAACAACATATAATAAATAAATGAATAATCTTTAAACAAAGAACTATATCAGTTATTACATTACATCATTTTATATTACATTACATCATCAGAGTGTATAACAACAAACAACAAAAAACAGCGGAAAGGAAATACTATATACTAATAATACGCCATGCCATCCAGCTTGCCTCCAGCAACTCCTGAATTCCAGAATATCCTGATAAATCTTACTCTTGACTGTCCGTGTGGAAATTGGTGGGCACCCAGAGTTTAGGAAGGAAAACGATAAACTCCGAGTCAGTCATGTGACTGGTGTGAGAACTAAAACAGTTTATCTTTAAAACAAAGAACAAGATAATTTTAAAATAGATTCGCAATGCTTTTTAGAAAATGAGACTACCATAAGGCCTCCCGCACATACACACAATGCAAACGCAGAATCGGAGGAGATTTCTCCTTATGATAGTCAAAGATGCTTGATACGCATTAAAAAGAAACATTTGATATTATTACTAGTGCATAGTGTAGGAAAATTATTTCAAAAGTAAAGATATAAATCTTATCCAGCATAGGCATTTCGCACTTATGCCTACTATAGCTACCATCCAAACAGTAGGGCGCCACCATAAGTGAATGATAGGTTCTACAACTAAAACCATACAAGATTGTATTGTTTCTTTGGATTTCCAACAAATGGTCAGGCCAAGGAACTTCCCATTGCCACATGGGTACGCCTCTGGAATGACGTCCCAAGAACCAAACCGGATCTCTGCCAACACAAGGCCGGGTTACCCCTAACTGGGTAACTACTGACACGAATATGTCATCCCCCGATCGTAATCGATCTATCCGAGGATCCTCGATTTCCAACAACCACAAAGCAATAAATTTGCAGCAACAGCATAGGTTAAGTATCTAGGCTCCATACCACGATACCACCTCTATCCAGAAGGAATGACATACACTAAAGGGGCGCTACCCCCTAATAACCTTGCTGCATCCTTCCTGTTTTGACCATTTCCGGGGTGTGAGGTCCGACGAAGTCTCGTCCACAAAGCCATGCTTTATAAAAAAGCTGTGCTTTGGGTCAACAAATGATCAAAGTAATGATCACCAAGATAAATGATCAAACAAATGATCATATCACAAATGATCAATCAATGATCATTTCACAGCAACACTCAGCATGCCACATTACCAAATTGGGAGTATATCACTAATAACCTTCAACTACATAACCTCTGAGCTCGTACGTCTCAGAGAAGGGTGTTAAGCTAAGAGAATAAATTCTCCGCCACCAACAGAAATATATTTGAAAGAAATCAGCTTTATATCTCAACTTGTAATGTTAGACATACAATCCATACAAGTCTGTTCCAGGCTCGAACAGAACCGAAGGCACTTACAAAGAAGTCCTTGCATTCCGGATAATTTCTTATCACGTCCGGACTTTCCGTCACTAAGGGTGATAAAACCTCTATATCGGAGATCAGCCGATGCAGAGTAACTCAACGGTAATCCTTCCGTTTTCAAAAATATCCGGTCTTCAACACCAGTCATCAAATGCAATCCAGTACGACGTATCACATATTCGGAATGGGTTATACGACCCCAAGGTCCTTTCCCGACTAACCCGAATAGTGAGCGCTTATTGAAAAATAAGTGTGGCATTCAAATTCAAGCAAATCACAACAAATACCTATTTAAAGGTAAATATTGATAGTCGGATTATTTAACTATCAATAGGCATGCTCAACATCACCAGATTCCAAATAATTTTCAAAATTATTTATTTTCCAAAATATCTTTACAAGATATATATTTTTTCCACACTTCAACCATTTCAAAACAAATTTTCAAATCACTTTTCACCTTTATCACTTTTGAAAACAAATTTCAATCATTTTCCTTACGTGGAATTTCTTTCATTTCAACATGGTTCATTTAAACCAATTAAATAAATCCTTACCGATTTGCTTTATATTTACGTTCCAAATCCGTAAATTAATTCCCACACTTCAAAAATAAATCAACGTTTATTTTTAAAAAAATCCCCCTTTCCATTTATAAATTCCATAGTGAATTTACATTCCAAAATATTTATGAATATATGATTCCCAAATCGATTCCTAATATTCATTTTCAATTTGTCTTCAAAAAGATAAATTCTCAAAACGTTTCATTTCACATTGGAAAAACATTTCCGTATTTATTTATTAATAAGTAATTCACAAATCCATTTATTTTCGACACTTGGAAAATATTCAATATACTTAAACCGAAATTAAGTATATATTTCATTCTTTAAGGAAATCATTCTCTTAAACATATTTATTTGGGCCAAAACGAATGTTGCGTAAAACATTGTTACGACGACCCAAAATCACTAGTATAGGGATTCAAAATTAAAATATATATATAAATCCCAATACTATATAAAACATTTCCTTTCGGAAACCATTTACTATAACAACAGCGTTATAGTCCATCATTTCCTTCTATTTCTCGAAAACGTCTATTTCAACAATAAATGTTGAAATATATGGTTTCGATTCATAATACATCTTAAAACATCGTTAAAACGGTTAACTTCATCTTATAATATTCATTTTCCCAAGCATATCCATTTTATTTGATAATATATTCACTGTCCAAAATCGTGAATATACTTCCTTAACCAATTTCAACTTTCAATTTATCAAATTCTATTGCTTTCGAATTTATAAACAATGTCTATAAATTCCATTTCTATTTATAAGCTTCGATTTATAAATCCCCTTTATTAATCCAATTTATATTTCGTTTATATGCCGAATCTAACTTATAAGTAAATTACTTATAATCCATTCATTCACAAATCCATTCTTTTATATCATCATTTGTTTATAAATCTAAAATTCTTATTTACTTATAAAACTAAGTACAACTTTATTTTAACACTTATAAAAGCTCGATTTATAATTCCAATATCTTTAACTTATAATAAATTTTATAAATCTTTTATATAAACCGTTTACAATAACTCAAAAATCTCAATTTAAATAAACCAATCTCTTTATTAATTTACAAAACGTTATTTAAAACTTATATAACTCCAAAATTACACTTAAGTATTATTTTCCCAAAAATATAACTTTTATAACCGTAAAATTAAAATGTTTATTTATTTTAACAATTCAAAATTAAATAAAACGTATACTTTCAAAAATCACTTTAAAAATTCTTTTAGAAAACCAAAATCGTTACTTTAAAACTTCATCAATGGATCCGATGATGCAACAACACCAAATAGTCAACCACAACATCCAAATATCATATATCGATATGATAATCAACAAATATCACAATATCTGTAAATAAATCAATACAGTTGAGGAATCCAGTTGGATCCCTCCAACCTGTTTCCCTGCAACCACAAACATTAGCACAATACCAATTCCGTTCTAGTACGGAAATTATCGCGGTATATAGGATTTAAAATATTATCCGCTTAATAGGCGGCGCAATAGGGTCTCATTCGCTATATAATGCGGGAAAATCAACTCCAAGTACATAAATAATACCAATTTCACCGTACTGTGAAATATTCGTGGTATATATTTTTAATAAATAACATCCGCTTACTAACGGTGCATAACGTCTATTTTAACAATCAATAGATAATAATCATCATTCAAACATGCATTCAAGTATTTTAAATATAACTATTTAAAATTAAAATCGAAACCGATTCGATTGAGTGAGAAGTTCTCACCTTGATTCCAATTTCGTTTTCAGCTTTTATTTCGAATAAAATAAAACGGACGTTTAATTTTACCCAAAATTTTCGCTAACTCCAAGCGACTCCAATCTAATTCCATATGGTAGTGCTCGTCCATACGAACCCAACGCAACTGGTTTCGCGCGTTTTCGACCTCGTATGAAAAAATACGAATATTTAAAGTTACACGAATTTTTAATATAAAAATTACAACATAAAATTTATTTTTCTAAACCTAAATCAATCTTGGCCGTGCGAAAATCCAAATGCAGATCTCGGCCGCACCTTTCCTTCTCCTCCCCCTACGTTTCATCTATAGGCATTTATTCACGCAAGAACCCATTTAGAGGCCGAACTAGGGTTCCCAATCGCTCCACCATCGCTCGACTTCACTTCGATCAGCTAGCGCCAAATGGAAGGCCTTCAAGCAAGCTACACTCGGCATCAACCACTCAGAGCTCGGTCTCTATATGAGAACGCAAAACGAGGCCGAACTGCAGCCGTACACGGCCCCGTAGCTCCCACCATGTCGCTCCAAACACGATTATAGCCGTTCATCTTCAAGATCTCTTCATGCTTTACAAGTTTCATGTTTGGAAGTTTTTGGTAAAAGTCGATGGATGAAGAGATAAACGAAGAAGAAGAAAAGAAAATTTTGGCCATTCATTGAAGAGGGTGGCGGCTAGGCTGCAGAAACCTTAGGGTTTAATTTGTTTTGCAAAAATGAGAAATAAGGGGGTTTATATAGAAAATTCGACGTACACTATTCACCCCAAATTTTTCGAACTCCAAACAAAGCGTGCCGGTTAGCGCTTCTAAGGTTTACCCCGCGTTCCGAACACAATGGAATGTGTTTTGGGAGCTAATTCGGTCATCTGAGCGAGTTATGGCAATAAACGTTCGATTTAAAATTAAACTGATTAAACGATTTTCTAGGCGTTTTAGCTTGCATCGGACAAACGGTAAATCCGATTGACATGAAATTTGAACCCTTACAATAATATCACATTACGGATCCGATGAAACTGGTTTCGTCGAAATCTGTGACTTTTTGAAAAATGACTATTTTAACTCGCCAAATTAATATTAAAACAATTTCGATGTGTTTCGAGCTGCCACGGTCAAACGACAACTCCAATTGCTACGAAAATTGAAATCCGATAATAACAAATTATTATGGATCAAATGGAACTAGTTTCGTCCAATTCTGAGACTGTTCAAAAATTGGCTATTTTACAGTCGATAATTAAATATTAAAATATTCAATTTTCGCAATTTAACTTTTAATTCGATTTTAAAAGTTCTATATCATCATTCTAACTTCAATATGATATAATAAAATTTTGCAAATCATTTTCAATCATATTAAACCCAATTTTCAATTATTTCTGGAATTTTCAACTATTAAATAATCGATTTAATTATCCAATTAAATCCAATATTCGAAAATAAATTATTCGACTTATAAATTCCACTTATTAATATTTAAATTCAATTAAATATTCAATTTTTAATTAATATAAATTCTAGGTCGTTACAGATATTGTTTGAGGAGATTTAATTTTTGGCTTTGAATTTGATTTGAAATTGCATTTTGGGATATTGGGTTCTGTCTGCCATTGAAAGAGGAGAAGCAAATGGAATTGTACGTACATAATAATGAACATAAGAAATAGGCTAGGGTTTATAACAGGATATTTATAGACAAAGCTGAAAGTAGAATAGATGGGCAAGATTGATTTACACGATGAACGATAAATGGCCTGAAAAGCCCGTTTTGACTCCAGAATGAAAATAGGCCAATCTATATATCAAATGATGCAGCTCAGAACAGAGAAGAAATGCAACCAAAATTTCTAACAAGGATGAGTCGTACACGACTCATAGAGAGGTTAAGTCGTACACGACTTAGGAAGGCAGGGTTAAGTCGTTTCCGACTTAATGGTGCACGGGATAGCAAGTTTCGAGTTAACAACAATTTAAGCCGCATAAAAGAGGCATCGGGTTTGAGTCGTTCGAGCTTGAGTCGTATACGGGATAATGGAACAGGGTTACGACTCAAGGGAAACTTGGAGTGTTCATACTTGATGAGTCGTACACGACTTAACAACGTATCCATAAGTCGTGGCCGAGATAGCATCAAGAAGGAGAAGGGTTCAACTGATGGGAACTTGAGTCGAAGGAAGGATGTTGAGTCGTGAGTCGTAGGTCGTTGCCGACCTAGTATGAGTCGTGAGTCGTTCATATGAAATGATGAGTCGTGTACTATGACTGATATGTTGTAACCATGAGTCGGTTGAGACTTAAGTCGTTTATAAGTTGAGTCGTAAATTGTTCTTGAGTCGGAGGCGGAACTTACATGAGTCGTTGGCTTTGTGTTCTGTTGTAAAGGGTTGGAGTTACGTGTGTTGAGTCGGTAACGACTTATGATGAGTCGGCCGAGATGAGTCGTGTATGTTAAGTCGGTGCCGACCTAAGAGTTGGGTGACGAATGTTGTGTTGAGTGTAATGCCTATAAATAGCGTGTGTGTTGTAATTTTTGAGGTGGTTGATTTTTGAATAAAACTCTCTTTTGTTAACTTTGTGCTTCCATACCAATTGGTAGTTGAGTGTAATCTCCTATCTCCTCTTTCGGTTAATCGAGTGCGCTCGATTCAACGATCGAAGAAGCCGATTCACGGAATCTAGTGCGCTAGATCAACGTGCGAAGAATCGTAGATCTTTGAACACGGTATAGTGCGCTATCAACGTGTTTGAGATAGCTAGAGTTCGGAATCTTTGGATCAACGAACATGGGCATTTTGGTATCTTCAACTCACCGATTGCTACATTTCATCGATTGAAGTTTGTTTGATTAATCCGCTGCGTCATTATTGGTATCGGAGCCATACTTAGCCAATCATAGCTAAGTTGATTCTTGGAGCCAAGTTTTTGAAGTTTGAAGTTGGAAGGAGTTCATCGTGTTCATATTGAAGTTGTATCAAGTTTGGAGTGTTTGATCCATTTCATTTTGGATCGAGGAGTTGGACTTCGTTTGGATTTTGAATTGGTGTTTGCGCGCCAATTTTTGGAGGGTTTTGGAGTAAGAGTGAAGCCAAGCCGTGAGGTGTCAAGGCCGAGACAAGCATAGCCGTGTATTGTTGAGCTTAGATTGCTTTGTTGAGAGGAAAGTTTGAAGTCTTGTGTTGAATTTTTTGAAGTCTTGAGAAGTTTACAACCATGCCACCAAGGAGAGCTAATCGTCATCAGAACGTTGAAGCTTTGTATCGTAGAGAAGAAGCTGAACTTATGGAACAACGTATTAATGAAAAATTTGATGAAGGCATTGGTAAATTGGAGAAATTAATGATTGATATGAGTCAGAATAGAAGGAGAATTTCACCTGAATCAAACCGTGGAAATAGTAGAGTTTCATCACATTCGGAACGGGAGAGAAGAGAAAGTCAAGAGCATAGAAGTGTTGACAATCGAAGTAGGAGGAATGTTGATGATCACGATAGAAGGGATGTTGGTAGTAGAAGTGGTGTTAGAGATGTTGGAGGACGAGATCGACAACGCTATACACCTGACTTTGAGGATGAGTTTGACGGTGAAAGAGGAAGTGTTCATTACAGAGACAGAGACCAGGGACAACGTCAGTATCGGGTTATTGATGATGATCGACGTTGGGAATCGGGTATGAAGATGGAGATTCCGGAGTTTAAAGGCGGGATGGTTGCTGAGGAATTCTTAGATTGGTTGTCTAACGTGGAGGAAATCTTTGATTTCAAGGAGGTGCCGGAGAATAGAAAGGTGAAGTTAGTTGCTACAAGGCTGAGGGGGAGAGCTTTGGCATGGTGGCAGCAAACTAAACTTACTCGAGAACGAATGGGGAAGTCAAAGATAGAATCTTGGGAGAAAATGAAAAAGTTGATGAGATCTACTTTCTTACCTTACAACTACCAGTCACTTATGTACCAAAGGTTGCAGAATTTGAGGCAAGGGACGAAGTCTGTTAGTGATTATGCTGATGAATTTTACCAACTCATTGCCAGAAACGATATTATGGAGACAGAAGAACAGCTGACTGCTAGATTCATTGGGGGATTGAGAATGCAGATACAGGATATGGTTAATATGTTCGATCCTAGATCAGTTGCAGAGGCACATCAGAAAGCGTTAGCTTGGGAAAAACAAGGAAGGCGTGGAGGTGGTGTGTTTACTAACTCTAATAATCCAGTGAAGGGTGTTGGTGGAAGTTCTAATGTTCCTAGACCTGTTACAAAACCAGTGGTGAAAGAGGTTGAGAAGGCGAAGGCTAACAATGTTTTCAAATGTTATAATTGTCAGGAGTTGGGTCACAAAAGCAATGAATGTCCGAAGCCGAAGAAGAGAACCATGGTTGCAGAAGTTGAGGAGGATGATGGTGAGGAGGCAGAATGTTCAAATACACCTGATGTTGAGGAGGAAGAAGAAGTGTCGGGAGATGAAGGTTGTAATCTTATGTTGAGGAGAAGTTGTTTGACACCAAAGCAAGAGGAGGATTGTAGTTGGTTGAGAAGCAATATTTTTCAGTCGACATGCACTATTCTGGGGAAAGTCTGCAAGTTTGTTATTGATGCGGGAAGTTGTGATAATATTATTTCTACAGAGGCTGTGAGGAAATTGAACTTGAAGACTGAGAAGCATCCTAAACCGTACAAGCTAGCATGGTTAAGGAAGGGAGGTGAAGTGAAAGTGTGTCGGAGAGCTTGTGTGAATTTTTCGATTGGAAAGAAGTACAAGGATGAAATTTGGTGTGATGTCGTAGATATGGATGTTTGTCACTTATTGTTGGGCAGACCATGGCAGTTTGATAGAGCAGTTCAGCATGACGGTCGTGCCAACAGTTACAGTTTCATGTTCGAGGGTACTAAAATCACTTTGGTTCCTAAGAAGCAACAGCAGAAGGAGAGCAAGCTAGAAGAGATTGAAGAATTAAAAACTTTGTTGACTTTGAAGGAGTTTGTTAAAGAAGTTGAAGAAGAACCGGAAGTATTTTTGTTGATTGGGAGAGAGAGTAGTGAAGAAGTTGAAATTCCAGAAGAAGCAAAGCCAATTTTGAAAGAATTTGAAGATGTCTTTCCAGAGGAGTTACCTAAGGAGTTACCACCACTTAGAGACATTCAACATCAAATTGATCTTGTTCCAGGAGCAGTGTTACCACATCGACCACATTACCGTATGAGTCCGAAGGAACATGAGGAGTTACGAAGGCAGGTGGAAGAGTTGTTGGAACAGGGACGTGTTCAGGAAAGTTTAAGTCCTTGTGCCGTGCCAGCATTGTTAGTACCAAAGAAAGACGGAACATGGAGGATGTGCACAGATAGTAGAGCTTTGAATAAGATCACTGTTCGTTACAGATTTCCTATGCCGAGGTTGGATGATTTGTTGGATCAGTTGAGTGGGGCAACTATATTTTCAAAGATTGATTTGAAGAGTGGTTATCATCAAATTCGTATCAGACCTGGAGACGAATGGAAGACAGCTTTCAAAACTAGAGAGGGGTTGTACGAATGGTTGGTTATGCCATTTGGATTGTCAAATGCACCTAGTACATTCATGCGGGTGATGAATCAAATTTTTAGGCCATTCATTGGGAAGTTCGTCGTGGTTTATTTCGATGATATTCTGATTTATAGCAGGAGTACGGAGGAGCATGTTCTACATTTGAGGGAAGTGTTGCTTATTCTTCGTGAAGAACAATTTTATGCTGCTACAAAGAAATGTGTGTTTATGACACCCAGTGTTTTATTCCTGGGTTATGTTGTTTCAGGGAAAGGTATTCAAGTTGACCAGAGCAAAGTTGAAGCAGTCAGGAATTGGCCACAGCCAAAGACAATTACAGAAGTGAGAAGTTTTCATGGGCTAGCGTCATTCTACCGAAGATTCATCCCACACTTCAGTAGCGTGATGGCTCCAGTGACTGATTGCATGAAAGGGAAACAATTTGTGTGGTCAGAAGAAGCGGGGGTTGCCTTTGAGAAGATCAAGGAATTGTTGACGTCTGCACCAATTCTTGTTCTACCTAATTTTCAGTTATTGTTTGAATTGCATACTGATGCATCGAAGGTTGGTATTGGAGGAGTTCTGAGTCAGAATGGGAAGCCAGTTGCATATTTCAGTGAAAAGTTGTCAGGGGCGAAGATGAGATACAGTACATATGACGTTGAATTTTATGCTGTTGTTCAGGCTGTTAAGCATTGGAGACATTACTTATTTCAGAAGGAATTTGTTCTGTACACTGATCACGAAGCTTTGAAACATTTACAGGGGCAGGATAAAATTTCAGCGAGACATGCATCATGGATTGCTTATCTGCAGCAGTTTACTTTTGTCGTTAAGCACAAATCAGGGGTGACAAATCGGGTAGCTGATGCTTTGAGTAGGAGGAGTCATTTACTAACGACAATAAAGATTGAAGTGACGGGGTTCGAAATGTTGCCTGAGATGATTGAAGGAGATCTTTACTTTGAGAAATATGTTGAGAAAGTGAAGGATGGGAGTACCGATGAATTCATGTTAGTTGATGGTTTTCTGTTTAAAGGAAATCGTTTATGTATTCCGGATTGTAGTTTGAGGATGAAGATTGTGAAGGAGTTGCACGAGGAAGGACATGTAGGCCGTGATCGTACTTTGCAGTTGATTTCGCAATCTTACTTTTGGCCGTCGATGAGGAAAGAGGTGGAAAGATTTGTGGAGCGATGCCATATTTGCCAAGTTTCAAAGGGGACAGCAACAAATGCAGGGTTGTATATGCCATTACCTGTACCGACTAAGCCATGGGTTGATATTAGCATGGATTTCGTTTTGGGTTTGCCGCGAACTCAAAGGGGAAATGATTCGATATTTGTTGTGGTGGACAGGTTTTCAAAGATGGCACATTTTGTTGCTTGCAAAAGGACAGCAGATGCAGTTCGAGTGGCACAGTTATTTTTCAAGGAGATTTATCGACTTCATGGTTTAGCAGAATCTATTGTTTCTGATCGAGATACTCGTTTTCTGAGTCACTTTTGGTTGAGTTTGTGGAAGATGGTGGGAACGAAACTGAAATTTAGCAGTGCTTATCATCCACAAACTGATGGGCAGACAGAAGTTGTTAACAGGTCATTGGGAAATTTGTTGCGTTGTCTTGCACAAGATAATTTGAGAAGTTGGGACATGAAGCTATGCCAGGCAGAATTTGCTCATAATCATGCAGTAAATCGAAGCACAGGATTCAGTCCGTTTCAGATTGTTTATTCAAATTTACCCAGGGGGCCGTTGGACTTGGCAGTTGTACCACAGTCAAAGAGAACAGTTAAACGAGCTGCTGATTTTGTTGATGAGCTGACTGAATGTCATAAAATCGTTCGGGAACGATTGGAGAAATCGAATGAGAAGTATAAGAAGTCTGCAGATTTGAAACGTCGAAATGTTGAATTTAAAGAAGGAGATTTGGTTTATGCTATATTGACAAAGGATCGTTTTCCAGTAGGTGCTTATAACAAGTTGAAAGCGCGAAAAATTGGTCCAGTTGAAGTTTTAATGAAAATCAATGAAAATGCTTATCGATTAAAGTTACCAGATGATGTCTATACTTCTGATGTTTTTAACATCAAACATTTAATTCCATATCATGGAGGTGAGATTGTTGAGGAAGAATTTACAAATTCGAGGTCGAATTTTTCTCAACCAGGGGAGGATGATGCAGCTCAGAACAGAGAAGAAATGCAACCAAAATTTCTAACAAGGATGAGTCGTACACGACTCATAGAGAGGTTAAGTCGTACACGACTTAGGAAGGCAGGGTTAAGTCGTTTCCGACTTAATGGTGCACGGGATAGCAAGTTTCGAGTTAACAACAATTTAAGCCGCATAAAAGAGGCATCGGGTTTGAGTCGTTCGAGCTTGAGTCGTATACGGGATAATGGAACAGGGTTACGACTCAAGGGAAACTTGGAGTGTTCATACTTGATGAGTCGTACACGACTTAACAACGTATCCATAAGTCGTGGCCGAGATAGCATCAAGAAGGAGAAGGGTTCAACTGATGGGAACTTGAGTCGAAGGAAGGATGTTGAGTCGTGAGTCGTAGGTCGTTGCCGACCTAGTATGAGTCGTGAGTCGTTCATATGAAATGATGAGTCGTGTACTATGACTGATATGTTGTAACCATGAGTCGGTTGAGACTTAAGTCGTTTATAAGTTGAGTCGTAAATTGTTCTTGAGTCGGAGGCGGAACTTACATGAGTCGTTGGCTTTGTGTTCTGTTGTAAAGGGTTGGAGTTACGTGTGTTGAGTCGGTAACGACTTATGATGAGTCGGCCGAGATGAGTCGTGTATGTTAAGTCGGTGCCGACCTAAGAGTTGGGTGACGAATGTTGTGTTGAGTGTAATGCCTATAAATAGCGTGTGTGTTGTAATTTTTGAGGTGGTTGATTTTTGAATAAAACTCTCTTTTGTTAGCTTTGTGCTTCCATACCAATTGGTAGTTGAGTGTAATCTCCTATCTCCTCTTTCGGTTAATCGAGTGCGCTCGATTCAACGATCGAAGAAGCCGATTCACGGAATCTAGTGCGCTAGATCAACGTGCGAAGAATCGTAGATCTTTGAACACGGTATAGTGCGCTATCAACGTGTTTGAGATAGCTAGAGTTCGGAATCTTTGGATCAACGAACTTGGGCATTTTGGTATCTTCAACTCACCGATTGCTACATTTCATCGATTGAAGTTTGTTTGATTAATCCGCTGCGTCATCAAATTAGATATTTTGAAATATTTTAAACGCAATAGGACAGGTTTCAAGTCAAAATTCCATCATAAGAAGAAGTTATGCTAAAATCAAGTTATTTCAAATTGATTTCAATTAAATTGATTTTAGGCGTTTCGAGCCCGTACGATCAAACGACAAGTCCGATCGTTACGAAACTTGAGATCCTACAATAATTCACCATTACGGATATGATGAAACTGTCATCGAAATCCGTGTCAGTGGCCAAAATGGCTATTTTTACATTAATTAAATCAATTAATAATTAGTTAATTAAATCAATTTTTAAATTTCAATTCGATAATTGACAAATTTCATCATTTTTGATTTTTTTGTCATTTACAATGATTTAAACAAATTTAGATGTTGATTTATCGTTGATTCATTCATCAATTTCAGCGTTAAGTTTAAATTTAATTATATTCAGAAATTTATGAATTTAACATTCCAAAATCCATTTATAAATATTTAAACGTTGTTATGCAAGTGCTTTATTAAAATAAGAATATAATTAACATTGGTTTATATCTTGGTACATTAATATTTCTCAATTTCATCTTAATTCCCATTTACGTAATACTTAAATATTAAATTTCATTTAATTTTAATTAATCCAATTTATTAAATTTAAATTAATAAACCTTGATTCTTGTTCTTTCTATTAAATCAACCATTATCTTATGGATAACATTAACACTACTATATATCCAATTGCCCTAATGGTTTATAGTCCTCAGCTAAATTTAGCAATTAATTACATTTAATTGCAATGGATTTAGATCTAATTCAATAGATTAAATAAATGGGTAAACAATTAATAATATCCCAATTTTCCTAATTTAAATCTCATTCATACTTTATTATCAAATAATATTATAATTACTTATCTAACATCGATTTTATCAAATTACAGTTTATTGCGTAAATTTCATCAATTACCATAACTTCGAATTTATTTCCAAACATACTATTTAAAATCAATTATAGCTTTACAATTGTTTCAATTTATTGGGATTGCACTAAATTAGTCATTCATTGACTTACATTAACATTCTTACATATCATTCCCGTACAATTCACAAATTTTTATTTTTTTTCAATATTAAATTACAAAATCTTATTAAATTAACAAATTAAATTATCGAAAATTTATGGGTCATTACACTCTCTCCCACTCAAAACTTTTCATCCCCGAAAAGGAAAAAAGAGAAAAGCAGAAATTAAATAGTCAATATATCTTATTCAAAATATTAACTTTATAAATAAATAAATTTACAAAATTAATTGATTTAAATAAAATATACCAATTTATTATCCTCAAATCCTTTATACTTAAATTGATAAATTTGGAAAACATTTTTCAAAATATTTTCTAGTCCAAAATTTATGAAAAATTTCGGCAAAGTCTCTTTTGTATGGAGAGGTGGTATAAACACATATTTTCCAAAAATTTATGGAAAATAGTAGTATAAACACATATTTTCCTAAATAATATATCCCAACACGGGAAAAATAATATAATAGCGTTATAAAACTGTAATCCGAAAACGTACCTATTTGTCGGGCAATTAACGCATATTTTATGAAACCAAAAGCAGTGGCAATTGCTTCCATAACCTGTGTTTCACTTATATAATCCAAAAGAGTTAATACTTATATAAAATGAAAGATTTAAATATGTTTCAACCACCAACAAACAAATCAATATAACAATAAGTGATTGAAGCAAAGCATACACCCATCATATAAAATCAACACAAATCAATTATCCATTCATATCAAACACACAAATAGTTGTTTGAGTTCAAAAACTTTAAATTGTACGGAATGGAAAATAAACTACTAAGTGCACCATTTACTCAACGGTCTTAGACGAAGCTAAATAGATTATTCATACATCCAAACGAATTTAAAGTATCCTTGCCAAACAACCATAAACCAAACAAACAATAATTCCAAACAATAGATCACGTTCAGTCTTATTAATTTCATTTCATAACATTTGTTGTTTGATTTCCTTTTCATTCAATTAATACTTATCTTCATTTATTTCATTCATTACTTACTAACTTCATACCATTTATTCACATCGTGTCAATTCTCTTTTTTATTGTATTATACTTACGCATTGAGTAATAATGTTCATATTGAATCCAGTTCCTTGGCATACAATTTCATTAACTTAAGTTTATAATCTTTTACTTACAATGATCCCTTTTCTATCACATTTAATTACAATAACCTTCCAAACTACAACTTAATTATATAACAGTTATAACATTAATGCTTATTAATATAAGCAATTTATTGAACACTTTCATAATATAAATTTACTCATATAATTTTCATTACATTTGCTTATTAGACATTACAACTTTTAATATCTGGTAAGTTATATATATGCTTTAAGAATGTAATTGAAAGTTATACAAGTTTTCTCATTTCTTTTTGTAACATCCCTGAAATTTTTGTTAAGATAATTTGATAATTTATTTAATTTTTGAAATTAAATTGTGAATTTAATTATGAATTAATAGAGAATTAATTTGAATATTTGGGAATGAATATGTATATAAATTAGAATTAAATAAATAGAATTTGAAAGTTTTAAGATTTATAAAAGATAGGTTATGTTATTTATTTATATTTATAAATTTAGTTTAAATTAAATCTTGGAATTAAAATTAAAAATAAAAAATCCTATAAATATATTGGGTTTGAAAACATTTTATTTTAAATTAATATAGATTTGTTTTCCAAATTATATTAAGTAGATATTTTGAATGAGAACATATAAACAAGAATAAAACATTAATTATAAATATTTATTAGTAATGTATAATTTAATTTCAAACCATTTTTCTTTATTTGTATAAGTATTAAATAATTGTTTTTAACATTTAAACCCATAATTAGTATAAATTGGAATTAAACCATTTTAAAATAGGATTCCTAATATAAGTTTGTAAATATAAAAATAAATTAAGGATTAAAGCATAACTTGTAAATATATTAAAAACAAGGTCTAAACCAAATTTAGTACAAACCGACATTTGTAGAATTTAAGCAACAAGTGTTAAAATAAATGTACAAGTGTATGGCTTTAATGATACAAGTGGCATTTAAATTTATTTTCTTTTAAATTAAAATGTAAATAACATACAAAAGAGTAAATTTTTCTTTTAATTAAATTTTATAAACATACATAAGAAAGAGTTAAAAATCAGATTCTCAAGTTTTTTTTTTTCAAAACTGCAAACACAAATTTGAGAAACCAAAACTTGAAGCATGTGCAAGTTCATCTCAGCAAGTTCAAACTTCAACCTAAAACACTTAAATCTGAAGCAAAAGAAGCAAGTTCAAACCTGGAACAAACAATTTAAGCTATGGATTCAAAAGCAAATCAAAACAAATTATAAATCACAGCATTTCCAGGCACGAATCTGATCAATGTCCTCTGCCTTCATTAACAATGTGAGCAAACATCATTTAAATCCCTTACCAATCTGAAGCTATATGTGTTGTTTTGTGATGATGTTTGAAATAAATTGTGAAATCATCTACATGCATTCTTTGTCTAAGTTTCAAGTTTCAAATCAAAGTTTCATCAACGATTACAGTTTTAAGTCCAAAACTGCTTTCAAAAAGCAGTCTTTCAATCAAATAGGTGAGTGACTTTTTTTTTACATACTTAAGTATTTGTTTGCTTGATTTACGAATGAAGATAATGATGTTTTTGTGTCTATATATGGTTAAAATTCTGTGTGTTTGTGAAATAGGATATCTGCATGTTGTATAATCCTGTAATACATCTCTGTATTTAAAATTTCAAACACAGGTTTGATTTAAAAGTTCAACTCTGCTTGATCTACTTGTTGTTCTTACCTAGGATCTAAAAAAGATATGTTTTCTTGATTATAAAGTTAAGTTTTAAAATTTAATTAAGTTAAAATAACTTTAAATTTGTTCTGGGAATCAAAAAGGAACAGGGAGGTTTGAATTTGTGAAAATTCAAATTTGTTAATTTAACAATTCAGTAACATGAATTAAATCCCTATACTAAATCATGATTTTAGAAAGTAAAATTTCATTTTTTAGTTATGGTTAGATAGTGCAATTCCGGTTTGCACTATTTTGGGAATTTTGGGAATATCTGTTGATCCAATTGATCTGGATGTTTGGAATCGAGACTGGAGATAGTGGGATGACTAGAGAGTTTGGAAAAAATATGTGGTGCATGTTCAGTGACTGGTGAAGGCCGTGGTTGTGAGTTTTTATTCCTAAACCTAGTTTGTCTGTGCTGTGTATTTTGGGTCTATTTGTTTTCCATGGAGCATCGAGTTCAACATGCTTTTGGGAATCGCTTGGGGGAATGGTAAACGAAGTTGTGGCTGGAGGTTCTGGCGATCTGGTGGTCGGAGTTTGAGGTGCAGCGAAGTTTCCAGGTTTTGGGGGTTGATGGCAGTCTGTGTTCCAGGTTTGATTTAGAACTCGATTTTGATTCGAGCTTCTATGTTGAATTCTGGGGATCATGATCGTGCCTGATGATGATCGACAATGTAAACCAAGGGTAGGAGGTGGCCGGAGATGGCCAGAGCCATGGTGCATGTGCACCGTGCAGTTTGAATTCTGGTGAACTTTAGTTTTTGTAGAAGTATTAAACTCGGGGAAGACTCGAGTTATTCGAGTACTTGACTCGAAGTAGAAGAGGTTGTGACTCGAAGCATATTTGTATTGCCTCGGGTTAGTTGTCTGGTTTCAGGTTTTTGAAAACCTGACTGTAATTTGAAAATTTAAGAGCAAATTTAAATAAAATTTAAATTGGTGAGCCAGATTTAGTAAAGTTTAAATCCAGTTTGAAATCTGGATTCAAATTCACTTTTGAATCCTAATATGAAATAAAATAAAGTTTAAATAATTAAGTGTTTGGTTTTCAGGTTTATAAAACCTGACAGTTTTCAGATTTTTAAACTTAATTTAAAGTTTGAAAAAAAAAACAGAATCCAAACAGTGGTTTAAATTCAAAGTTTAAAGTGTAGATTCAAATCAAACTTTTGAATCATTAAGTTTTAAAATGAGTTAAACAAGAATTTAAAATCAAGATTTAAATCAAAGGTTTAAATCAAATGTGTAATTTCTTGAAATAATTAATTAAGGGGTTAATTAATTATGTAATTGGTTCAAAGGTTAATTTAATTAATATGATTAATTAAGAATAATTTAATTAATTAAGGTAATTGATTAATTAATTTATATCAAATGATTTATAATTAATTAATGATGATTGAATAATTTATTCATAAGTAATTAATTTAATTAAAAATTAAATTGAACTAATTTAGGATTAAACGACTAATCCTATTTATAAATGTTTATTGAATGCTTGGATTGCTCTTGAATGTTGGTAGTGTATGAAATGCATTGAATTGATTGTTATCTCTTAATTGAAATATTTTGTTCTGTGAATTGAGCTGTGTGTAATTTATTTAGTTATTTATTTATCTATGATACGTTTATATGTGAATCTGTGAATGAAGACAAGCGTTATAGGATTATACCGATTATCGATATTGTTGTGTTTGGATTGTAATAATTGATGTTGTTGCACTTTTATTGTGTAAAACCCTTGGACTACACTATACACACACAAATATGGATTTCACAAGGAAATCGGTTTAGTCAAAGATTTTTGAAATGGTTTTAAAAGTTGAATTTTGAATTCAAATGTTTTGGAAATGGATTGGGTTTAAAGTGAAAAGCTTTTGGAAAGGAATTTCAAAGATAAAAGTTATTTTTGAATAACTAGATTTAGTTTTGAAATTTGATTTAAATTTTGAATTCAAAATTTGAAATTAAATTCTATGTTGAGAATTTATGGTGTAAACAGGTTATAAAGCTATAAATATGTTTATATGGGTTTTTAAACCATTTTAAAAGTATGATTTTGAGAATTTGAATTTAACCCAAGTTTATATTTGAAAGGCCTTGACTCGTGCAAATAAAATTGGGTTTTCTGAAATGGAAACAAGTGGTTTCAAATAATAATAGTTTTTATATAAGGAAAGAATTTCCAAATTATGATGAAAAGATTTCAAATTTGTAATGGAATGATTTTGAAAGCTATATCTTTGTGAATGATAGTTGAACCCTATTTTGAAATTGAAGAGGATTTTTAAATGGTGTATCTTTTATATATAAAAGATTGAAATGGGAATTATTTTGAAGGTTATGAATGAATCTTTGGAAATTGTTTTGAAAGGCTAAGAATGAATCTTTGTTTAAAGGATTGGTGAACCTTGTTTAAAATTGAAAGGGGTCTTAAAAATGAATCTTTTGTTTATAAGATTTAAATGTGGAAATTGTTTAAACCGTTGAAGTTTTTAAATGAATCTTTTTGTTTAAAAGATTGGGAATGGTAATTTGTTTTAACCATTTAAATGAAAGATTTGGACTTTAAGCTGTGATTTAACTGAGATCCCATTATCCATATGTTTTTAAATATTGCGCTCATTATTCGGTTTAGCCGGGAGAGGACCATGTGTCATATAACCTATTCCGGATAATGATACGACGTTATGGATAGCATTTGAAGACCGGTGATGAAGACCGGGTATTTGCGAGAACGGTAGGATGACCTATCGATTGTCTCTACACCGAGTAGCTACGGTATAGAGATTCCCTAAGTGATGGGAAGTCCGATCAGGATTGTGGATTCCTGGATTGCAAGGGCTTCTTCGGAAGTGCCTTCGGTTCTGTTCGAACCCGAAACAGACTTGTATGGATGTGTGTCTGACATTACACTTTGAGATGTAAAATCGGTTTCTATCAAATACATTTCTATTTGGTGGCGGAGATTTATTCTCTTAGCTTAACACCCTTCTCTGAGACGTACGAGCTTAGAGGTTATGTAGTTGATGGTTAGTAGTGATACATTCCCAGTTTGGTAATGTGGCATACGAATTGCTGCTGATCATTTGTTGATCAAAGCATGGCTTTGTAAAGAGCGTAGCTTTGTGGACGAGACTTCGTCGAACTTCACAACCCGTAATGGTCGAAACAGAAAGAATGCAGCAAGGTTATTTGGGGGTAGCGCCCCCTGAGGGTATGTTCATTTCCTTCTGAATAGAGGTGGTATCATGGTATGAAGCCCAGATACTTAACCTATGTGGTTACTGCAAATATACTTTGTGGTTGTTGGTATCGAGCGCTCGGATAAAGGTCGGTTATGACCGGGGGATGGCATATTCTTGTCAGTAGTTACCTAGTTACAGAGGTAACCCGGCCTTGTGTTAGCAGAGATCCGGTTAGGTTCTCGGGGCGTGCCTCCAGAGGCGTGCCCATGTGGCCCAGGAAGTTTCGTAGCCTGACCATTTATTGGAAATCCATTCTTCAATACGCGCCTTGTACGGTTTTAGTTGTAGAACCTGCCATTTACTTATGGAGGTCACCACTGTTTAGATGGTAGCTATAGTGGGCATAGTTCAGAATGTCTATGCTGGCTAGGATTTATATTATACTTTCGAAATGATTTTCCACACCGTGCACTTATAATAATAATATAAAAGAAATTTTCTCGTATCAAGCATATTTGACTATAATAAGGAGAAACCTCCTCCAATTCTGCGTTTGCATTGTGTGTGTGGCGGGAGGCCTTATGGTAGTTTCATTTTCTAAAAAGCATTGCGGATTTATTTTAAATCTCTTGTTGTTTGTTTTAAAGACCAACTGTTTTTGTTTGCTCATACCAGTCCTACGACTGACCCGGAGTTTATTGTTCCTTTCCTAAACTCTGGGTGCCCAAAATTTTACACGCGGGCAGTCTAGAGTTGGGTTTTTAAGATAGTAGATATAGATATCGATTCGATAGCTTTCAGCTTTCTCTTTGGAATTCTTTGGAGTCTTTTGGTTCACATGGACTGGACTCACTCAGCTAGGTGAAACATGATGGTGGTTTGAGCTATTTCTGGATTGGTACTTTGGAGTTAGGTTGCTGTTGCTGTTTGGAGATTTTGTTTTCCGCTGCTTTATCATATTGTTATTCCGCTGTATCATTGTTATCTTGTATCTCTGATATTGATTCATACTGTATCATTGTTGTATCAAATGTTGTATATCAATGATATTCATTTCTTTTTCTTCTGCTTTGTTATACTTAGTTATGTTATAATCTCCGGCGAACCAGGTTCGATGTTTGAATATGCAGCATTTGAATACGAGTGTCGTATTCGGTGCCGATTTTCGAAGGTCAAGTCAGGGTCGTTACACTTTTAGTCATATCATTTTTTCTATAGATTACAATTTCAACTTTCTTGAAATTTCATTTATAACCTAGCATTCAACCTCTTGTTTTAATTAAAGGTTCCAATTATAATTTAGTTGCAACCCATTTCACTACAATATTTGAAACTATTGATTATCAGAAACTTAAGAACTAAATACCGAGTTAAATTTCAAATCATTTTAAAATAATTTCAAATATATACTTACATAACATATTTCTTTCCAAAGTTTCTTTAAAGCAATTCGTTCGAATTATATTGAATTATTTATATCAAAAATACTTATAAACAATATTATCGTATTCCAAAAGTCCTTTGAAAGCAAAGTTTTTTTTTCAAAATCCCGGAACTAAGTTCTAAAATTTCCAATTTTATTTATTTTAATTTGAATCTTATTTCCAACCAATATTTATAAATTTTACTACCTAACGACCAATATATTACCACCAAATATACATCATTTAGAAAATTTTATTTTATATAGATAGAAAATATAATAGGCAAAATTATTTCATTTACCTATATTCAAAACAAATATTGTGTCGGTCTATCCTATTAAGTGTTTAGAAATCCCTATTGATGTCATAGCGTCCTATGCACCAACCAGAATTTATAAATACAAAACGGAACAAATTAACACAATATCAAAACCCTTTTATACACTAACAAATACGCTCTCTCATACATATACACTCAGCGACTCATCATAGGGTATTACTACCCTACAAATAAAGAGTCATACCCCACAAAGCTAAGGTTTATCGCTAAACCAAAGCTCTGATACCAGATGTAACATCTCGCCTTTTTGTACGCTTTAAATCGACGATAAACCACACATGTTAGACTCAAACCATACAAAAGGGCGAATTATTATTGGGGTGAATAAGAAAAAGGAAGAAAGAAATAAAACAAAACAGAATCTCACACCGAAATGACAAAATATAATAATCAAATAACAGTCCATGAAGCTATTTTACAAAACATTTGATTATACTTATACAACACATATCAGAGTTACACATACCAGAGAATAATAAATAATGCAGCAGAACAGTATGAATGCAGTGGAATAATAAAATAAATAATAGTAATACAATCCTCGTCATCGTCCTCTAGAAATAAGATCTTCAAACCTTGAAATGCTTAGACTGACCTAAGCGAATTGAAAAACAAAACACTCGTGTCAGAACTAAAAGATCTTATGTAAGTTAAATCAACGGTAAATAAATATGAGTGTAAACCGCGTCGGAGATGTTTACGGGATTTGACATCTCTTATCCAGTGTCGAACGTGAGTGCAGTAACTTAAGAGATGCTTGGGATTCACATCTCCTAAGGATCTGTTAAACTATTTACTATGTAGTAATATACGCTATTATAATAATGTCTATAGTAAAATAAACTTACTTTTAAATAGCGTTAAGGCTTTACAATTTCCACCTTAACACGTAATAGTCCTAGTAGTCCATCTAGTATCAGCGCATCTCCAGATCGGAAGACTACCCTAAATACTCCATGGGCTACGTGAGAAACCAAACTCGTACAAGGAGCTCTAGGGTAGGTGACACGACACACAAGGCAATGCCAGGGTAGATATACCAATTACTACCCAGACTGGTGGTAAAGCATAGTGCGCGGCTACCGTCCACCTCGAGCCATGCCACCAAAATAAAAAATAAAAAGTGGCCACCAAATGAATCTCCAAGTCGGAATATAAAATCGAAGGAGTGTGTTCGATAAGAGGAGCTACCTCACTGGCCCGGAATCGCTCATGTTTTAGCCACCTTATGCCTACTCATGGGAGTCGGGTCCACGTATATACCTCAAAGGAACGCCGCCGCCTTCCTACTTCATTCTAGGATCTCCACCGCGTACACGGTTGTTAAAGTGGTTTTCGGAGTTGGCAGAGAGTATGACAACTTCCGATCCCGGTCTCTTTAACAACCAAACGTTATTATAACCCTGCGAATCATTTCAAAATAATTTCTACTTCAAAACCAGAATATAATATTCATTTCTAAACCATATAAATATGGTATCATTTCCATTTTTAAACCCAAATCAATATGATATCATTTTTATTTCAAATATATCCTTCCCAAAATCATAGCAGTTTAAATGTTGTAACACTTCGAAGTCAAACCACTTGAGATACAACACTTCCCACTTATAATATTTAAAAACTCCAAACTTTGAAATATAACTACACCACCTAAATGGCTTAAATATTAAATTACTTTATATAATCAAATAGCTTCTTCAGTTTCCCAAATCAATTCCAATTACATATTTGAACCCCAAACAAACCATTTCAATTTCCATATATATATCAAAGCTTTAAATATTCCATCATTTCAAAACTAATTCTTTGATAATTCCATATATATCAAATTCAATTACTATTATTTAAATTTGAAATGATTACTCAATAAATCCAATATTATTTAAGTAAAACTTTTAAACTTCAAATAACTGGATAGTCTTCAACTTATTTAACATGATATATTCATTTAAATCAACTTGACATTCAATTAAATTAATCTAAAACAAAATCAAGTTATAACATCATACCTCTTATTGTAGGATCGATTTCACCCTAAAGCGGGGGTAAATAGGGTGATGCTATTAGTTATAAAAAATTATTGGGGAAGCTTATAAAATTATTTCAGCACAAATATATCAAAATAATAGCAGCATAGATAATAGCATAATAATAAATGCAGAAATAGAACGACACAAAATTTACCCAGCTTCGGCAAAACCCTGCCTACGTGCTGCCCCCAAGGTTTCTACTAGAAATTAAGTAGTCATACACTTACACATGTAAACTCGCGACACCCGCTACTGACTAACCTAACTCTACGCTCAAAACCCTGCCACAACTCAGCCACAGAGTTGCGAATTCTCAAACTACGTCACGTAGTTTGTCCCCTAGTCACATGACTAGAAATTACAACGATTTAAAATGGAAAATACAAATTTAAAACAATTTAAAATTTAAAAAAACCCTAATATAAAAACCCTTATATAATTTTAACCTCAACAACTAAAAATAAAGGCCGGCCCCTTTTTCTTCTTTTATATTATTTTGGCCCGTTCCTTGACAATGGCGGCCATCGTTTCTCGTTCGTTCTTCTTCCTTAAAAATTAGGTCTTTGGAGAAATTTGTGGTTGCCGACTTTAATTAGATCGATTGATTTCGATTTCCTTGCTCTGTTGGTTGATCGTCTCTTGAAATGCTTTCGGCTGCTTGATTGAGTTCGACTTTGCCTCGAGTATTTAATTTTTGCCTTTTGCTTTCTGGTTTTAATACTCGAACTCGATGCCCATTATTTGCCGATGATGTTACCTATTTATATATGATTCGAGACCCTTAAATTTCGTTCGTATTCATTTACTTGAATTCGTCACTTGATTTTTCTCGGCCATTTGAATTTGTTTTAATGCTAATGATAAGTTCTGACTTCTTCATATCGAATGATTTCATTTACTTCATCAACACGGTTTTGATTTCAAACCGTTCGATCTTTCCTTTGTCATTACGGTAGTGACTTTCCATCTTGACTTTGGCTTTGATTTTTCGCTTTTTCAATTATATAATTTGCTTGATTTCGGACTTGGTCAATTTGTTGCCTTGGTCATCACGGCACTGTTTTGATTTCGTGGCCACCACGGCTTGATTTGCATTTGACTTCGGTCACTTGATTTTGTGTACGTGATTCCATGACTCAGTATTAACTTCGGCCATCACCATTGCTTGGATATTGAACTGCATTCTGTGGACTTTAGCCATTTGTGTTTACTGCCTCCGGTAGCACTTTCGACCTTGTTCGATTTTACCTGTTGTTTCATGACTCCGGCCATTTTATCTTTGACTGTTGTATCACTTTGTTGATGATGCTCGACTGTTGAACTTAGTGGTCTTGTTGTAGGATTAGTCGAGTCTAATTTCAGATGCACTTTAATATGCATATCCACTTTTGACTTGCAGTTGAACTACAGTTCTATTCATTCCAATGTTGTTGGCATTGATTTGTATTAGTTCGAATTTGCCATAATTTTGATTTTTACCTCCTTGTGATGATCACTTCTGCATTGTGTATGTTGTCATTGCTTTGTGTATTCATATAGTCTAGTGGCATGGTCATCTCTGTTTTGCTCGAGTCTTGATTCTACTTGCTGTTCACTGGAGTCAGTGGTTCATCACTGTTGTACTGATATTGCTTTGTATTTTAGATTGCCTGACCATTGTATTTCATTCATACTGTCGCTCCATTATTTTGTCGGGTATTTGATTTTAATGTCTCTGATTAAACTTGGTTCATGCCATGGTTTCACTGCACTGTTCACTTGTATCACTTTGAAATTCCTGATGCACATTTTCGGCCTGATGCTTGTGTACACGAGTCTGCATTGTCATGTTACATTGAGTTTGATCATCCTGTAGCTTATTTTGATAGAACCATTGCATGACATTGTGGTCTGGTTCCTTCAAGTTGTTAGTGTTCTTGTATCATCAATGTTGTGTGTTGTGCCTTGGTCTTTGTTGATCTCTTTGTATTGCTGTTAGCTTTGTGTTTGTTGTATATACGAACTTGGTTCATATGTATGTTGTGCACTGAGCATTGCTTCGAGTCAGTTGCAATGTTTCTTTGTTGCTGTGTCACTGTATTGGTTTCATGTGTTGCTTCATGTATTGATGCCCTTGTATCTGCAGTTTGCATTTTATGCATTTAGATTTGTTTTTCGAATTACACTTGAGTTGAATCTAGCTTGCAGCTCGGATTTGACCTTGTGTTGAAAGTTGTGATGTTATTTTATTGCGCTTGAGTTGAATCCGGCATTTTGGGTTTGACCTGTGCTCACCTGTTCCTGTAAATCAATCAAGTGTATATTTCGGTGTGCACGGCCTTGTGGCATATACAGTGATACACCGTGTATGTCACAAGCTGTTCGTGTATGATTGATTCAAAATTAAATGATGACGGACAACCTAAATAACTGAGGCAAATATTATTTTCAAAATCCGCATTTTATTTTATACTGCATAAATATTTTATTTTCAAATTTACTGCATCAATGTACATTTTTGCAGATTTCTTAGATGCTGGATTCACATTGGAATAATGTTGAATATCAGTACGAGTTGGGTTAATGAGTGATATGTAGTGAGGTGCAATGTGAATTGTAATTTAATGAAATTTGTATTGTAATTGAAATTGTATATAGTGAGAGCTTGCAATTTGTACTATTCAAAAATTGTAATAAATATTTGTTTGAATAAAAATTCTGTTTGAATTCAAATTCTGTGTTATTTATTTTTATTCGGCAACTATCTATTTAATCTATGAAAAATAAAATAGTACATTAACAAATACATTTACATGAATATATATAGGTATATATATATATGTTTATTATCATTAAACAAAAATCATCATATAATCGCATATTCGACAATGTCCCCCTTTTGATGATCACAAACATATATTTAAGATTTTGAATATGTTAAATGTATTTGATCATTGATATACTCTAATTGCTCCCCCTATTTAAATGCTTCCTCTCTACACAAAGCTCCCCCTTCATATATGCATACCCTGCAAATGAGTCTAGATGCAAATAGAAAATATTTGACCTTTGCTTGATTTTATTTGACAAAATCTTAACTTTTCTCTTCCCCTTTTGTTATCAGCAAAAGAGTAATAGTGTTATACAAATGGAGATGAAATGATAGATATTAATCCAACATTAAAACTCAATTGAATATAAATATTAAATTTCAATAAAAAATCAAACAAAAATCATAACTACCCTTGTTAGGCGCATATTCCACTTTTAGAAATAATGGGAATGATGTCATCATTTAAAACCATACAGTTGTGTCAATTTGTGGTACATTTATGTCAGGAATTTGAATATCTACTAATCATGCATAACCGTTAGGACTTTTAAATGAGATTAGTAGTATTCCAATTTAATTTTAAAAATGAATTCAAGTATCTTCTAACCACGCTTAACTGTGAGGACTTTTAAATGGGATTAGAATCAACTTGTTTATTTAATAAAATTTTGATATGCGTTTCATGCATGCATAACCGTGAGGACTTTTAAATGAGCATGGAAGCACATAACAACTTCCAAGTAATTCATCCATGCATATCCGTGAGGACTTTTAAATGAGAGTGAATACTTTGGATTTTATTTTATTTAAAAAATGAAAAACGAATGATTCCTGTTTAAAGTACCACATATCGACACACTATATTGAATTTTTGATGAGCGATGGTCGATAGAAATATGATAGAAATAGAAATGGTCATGAAATCTTTACCAAACAAAAAGTTTTTATAACTCTTGTATGAATTTCTAAAGAAATTTTCTAAAGATACTGTCTTGACTTATGTATGATAAATATCAACATTCATCGCTTTTTCAATCACTATTTATCTTTTTGATAATTAGTAGGGGGTCAGATTAGTCAAAGTTATAATTTAAAAAAAAATAAATTCAAAAATAATTAGAAAATCAATTTTTCTAAAAATGACCAATCTGAAAACAAGGTCAATGATGATTTTCTAGAAGGGGTTTTATGAGAAAAATTTCTGCTATTTGAAAATTAATTGAAATGAAAAATATGCAGATATTTTCTTTGAAAAATGATGCAATTACTAAATGTCTCACCATAAATCATGTTCCACTAATAATTTTTCTATTAACTAGATTACCAGTATAATCTGCATATGAATTTCTCTTTCACTCAAAATTATCTTTAGTTGAATTTGATAGACCATGAAGTGTGCACCGAAAATTTCAAACTCAATTTTAACAGCATTTTAAATTGCATTCTGTTGAATTTGAATTGAAGCCGTGTTAATAATCAGAAACCGTGAGTATAGAGTTAGTCGTATTATAACCAATTGTATTATCATCCAACAAAACA
This sequence comes from Allium cepa, assembly GCA_030765085.1. Lineage (NCBI taxonomy): Eukaryota > Viridiplantae > Streptophyta > Magnoliopsida > Asparagales > Amaryllidaceae > Allium > Allium cepa. The sequence goes on from CM060932.1 coordinate 177,426,155, forward strand.
CTATTTTTAATCCAAACTAATATATATGAAGTAACTCAAAGAATCTAGAGATTTTTATAGTGTTTTTGGAATAAGAATATAATTGGCCAATAATTTTGTATAAGTCAGAATCAAAATCATCATCTTTTCATTATCTCATTATTGGAAGATTTTACTTAGATTACGGTGCAGATTATCACATTTAATATATCGTTCAAATAAATATACCATTACCTGTTTTACCTTTACGATATTTTTCGTTGTTTTCCATTGTGATTATGTCACCTTTATACTAGGTTAAGGAACTCTGCTTTGTTGCCCGTTGTGTTTCTGGAACAGCCAAAATCCAGAGAACACTGTTGTTGTTCCTTAGCCTGCCACCACACCTACACGATGAAAGATTTCTGTGACCTATTTGTTTTTATAGGTCCATGATTGTTAGTGGTAGAATATTTTGAAAAACAATTTTGTGAGACCCAAACTATTTGTATATGTTCCTTTCGGCACCCAGATTTGCTTAACTTTGAGAGATTTTATATTTGTGCCTTTTGGAACCTAAATTGGTATAGTTTTCACGTGTTTGGGTCCATACCAACAACTATTTTGAGTGTGTCCAAATTCTCTACAAATTGTGCATATTCAATTGACTTGATTAATTTCATTTCTAACTTTTTCATTTTGATTATATCCAAGTCCTTGTCTAACTATATTAACAGTTTGTTTTCCTAATAGCATATTCAACGATTTTTCACTTTTTGAAAATTTATCTAAAGTCGTTGTTAGTTGTTGGACTTGTGGTTTGAGAGATTCATTTTCGTTTAACAATTGTGTGCACTTTTTAATAGAATTTTCGCTCTAAGTATTTTCACTCTCTTTCAATATTAGAATTTCATTTTCAAGTGATTTTATATTAATTTCTGACATTTTAATTTCTTCATCGAATGTTAGACACTTATCACACTTAGGGATCCTACTTTGATAGGTTTTAACTAATTGGTCAAGTTTTTTATTTTGACTCTTTCAACGTATCTTTTTGTGATTCAAATTTGGCACACTTCTCCCTAAGTCGTTCAAAACATCCAGAATGAGTAAGTTTTGATACCTCACTTGGCTCATCATCATCACTGTCAGTTATTTCACCATGAAGACACATGTATGCTTTCTCACTCTTACTGTTAGTACTTCGATTATCTTCATCACTTGTATTCCACATGGCTGCAAAACTTCTCCTTTTTGATTGCTTTTCAAAGTCGCATCGATTTTGAGGACAATTTGGCTTGATTGTCCAGGTTGGTTGCACTTATTACAGATGATCTTCTGTTCTTCTGAATTGTCTAATATTTTATTTATTCTACTTTTCAATTTTCGATTTAGAGCTGGATTTCCGTATTTGTAATTCCACCTTTTGAATTTCTTTATTATCAGCTCCAATTCTGCTGCTCCAATCATCACCATCACTTTTTGTTGTTCCTTTAAGAGCTATTGATTTCTTTCGAGTATCTCCTCCTTCACGCTCTTCCTTGAATTTCATTTCTAGCTCATAAGTGTTGAGATTTCCGATGAGTTCTTCGACTTTCATTTATTTCAAATCTTTTGATTCTTGAATGGCAGTCACTTTGGCTTCAAAACTTCGTGGAAGGACTCTGAGGATTTTTCGGACTATCTCCAACTCTGTGTATGATTTTCCAAGAGCTTTTGATTTTTGTACGATATTGGAAAGTCGTCCATACATCTCTTTGACATTTTATTCCTTCGCCATTGTGAAATTTTCATACTCGCTGCTTAGCATGGTAAGGCATGTTTCTTTGACTTGATTTGTTCCTTCGTGAGTCACTTCTAGTTTGTGCCATATTTCCTGCGCAGTTAGACAATTTGAGACACGATTAAATTCAAATTGATCCAATGAACAGATAACATAATTCATAGCTTTAGCATTAGCATTTCGTAATTTATTTTCTAGCTCTGTCCATTGATCCATCCGTTTATCTATTTCCTGATTATCTACAATTATAGTTGGTGCTCTATAACTTGTCTCAATAATGTTCCTTGCATCAATTGTTTTCATAAAAAATTTCATTCTATTTTTCCAGTAGGAGTATTCACCATTGATCATTGGTGGTCTAACTATGGACTGCCCTCAGCAAAAGCATTATTAAAAGAAGCCATTTTAAAAATTCAAATTTTTGAAACAAAAACTGATTTTTGAAAGACGAATTTTTAAAACACAAGTTGACTTCTATTCCTAGCTCTGATACCACTTGTAGGATCGATTTCACCCTAGAGGGGGGTGAATAGGGTGATGCTATTAATTATAAAAATTTATTACGGAAGCTTATAAAATTATTTTAACACAAATATATCAAAATAATAGCAGCACAGATAATAGCAGAATAATAAATGCAGAAATAGAACGACATAGAATTTACCCAGCTTCGGCAAAACCCTGCTTACGTGCTGCCCCCAAGGTTTCTACTAGAAATTAAGTAGTCACATGCTTACACACGTAAACTCGTGACACCCGCTACTGACTAACCTAACTCTACGCTCAAAATCCTGCCACAACTCAGCCACTGAGTTGCGAATTCTCAAACTACGCCACGTAGTTTGTCCCCTAGTCACACGACTAGAAATTACAACGGTTTAAAATGGAAAATACAAATTTAAAACAATTTAAAATTTAAAACAACCCTAATTTAAAAACCCTTATATAATTTTAAGCTCGACAACTAAAAATAAAGGTCGGCCCCTTTTTCTTCTTTTATATTATTTTGGCCCGTTCCTTGACAATGGCGGCCATCGTTTCTCGTTCTTTCCTCTTCCTTAAAAATTTGGGCTTTGATGAAATTTGTGGTTGCCAAATTTAATTAGATCGATTAATTTCGATTTCCTTGCTCTGTTGGTTGATCGTCTCTTGAAATGCTTTCGGCTGCTTGATTGAGTTCGACTTTGCTTCGAGTATTTAATTTTTGCCTTTTGCTTTTTGGTTTTAATACTCGAACTCGATGCCCTTTATTTGCCGATGATGTTACCTATTTATATATGATTCGAGACCCTTGAATTTCATTCGTATTCATTTACTTGAATTCGTCACTTGATTTTTCTCGGCCATTCGATTTTGTTTTAATGCTAATGTTAAGTTCTGACTTGTTCACATCGAATAATTTCATTTACTTCATTAACACGGTTTTGATTTCGAACCGTTCGATCTTTCCTTGGTTGTTACGGTAGTGACTTTCCTTCTTGACGTTGGATTTGATTTTTGACTTTTTCAATTGTATAATTTGCTTGATTTCTAACTTAGTCAATTTGTTGCCTTGGTCATCATGGAACTGTTTTGATTTCGTGGCCACCACGGCTTGATTTGCATTTGACTTCGGTCACTTGATTTTGTGTATGTGATTCCATAACTCTGTATTAACTTCGGCCAACACCATTGCTTTGATATTGAACTGCACTCTGTGGACTTTGGCCATTTGTGTTTACTGCCTCCGGCAGCACTTTCGACCTTGTTCGATTTTACCTGCTTTTTCTTGACTCCGGGCATTTTGTCTTTGACTGTTGTATCACTTTGTTGATGATGCTCGACTGTTGAACTTGGTGGTCTTGTTATAGGATTAGTCGAGTCTAATTTCAGATGCACTTTAATATGCATATCCACTTTTGACTTGCAGTTGAACTACAGTTCTATTCATTCCAATGTTGCTGGCATTGATTTGTATTAGTTTGAATTTGCCATGATTTTGATTTTTACCTCCTTGTGATGATCACTTCTGCATTGTGTATGTTGTCATTGCTTTGTGTATTCATATAGTCTGGTGGCATGGTTATCTCTGTTTTGCTCGAGTTTTGATTCTACTTGCTGTTCACTGGAGTCAATGGTTCATCACTGTTGTACTGATATTGCTTTGTATTTTAGATTGCCTGACCATTGTATTTCATTCATACTGTCGCTCCATTGTTTTATCGGGTATTTGATTTTAAAGTCTTTGATTAAACTTGGTTCATGCCATGGTTTCACTGCATTGTTCACTTGTGTCATTTTGAAATTCCTGATGCACATTTTCGGCCTGATGCTTGTGCACACGAGTCTGCATTGTCATGTTGCATTGAGTTTAATCATCCTGAAGCTTATTTTGATAGAACCATTGCATGACATTGTGGTATGGTTCCTTCAAGTTGTTAGTGTTCTTGTATCATCAATGTTGTGTGTTGTGCCTTGGTCTTTGTTGATCTCTTTGTATTGCCGTTAGCTTTGTGTTTGTTGTATATACGAACTTGGTTCATATGTATGCTGTGCACTGAGCATTGCTTTGAGTAAGTTGCAATGTTTCTTTGTTGCTGTGTCACTGTATTGGTTTCATGTGTTGCTTCATGTATTGCTGCCCTTGTATCTGCAGTTTGCATTTTGTGCATTTAGATTTGTTTTTCGAATTACACTTGAGTTGAATCCAGCTTGCAGCTCGGATTTGACCTTCTGTTGAAAGTTGTGACGTTATTTTATTGCGCTTGAGTTGAATCCGGTATTTTGGATTTGACCTGTGCTCACCTGTCCCTGTAAATCAATCAAGTGTATATTTTGGTGTGCACGGCCTTGTGGCATATACAGTGATACGTTGTGCATGTCACAAGCTGTTCGTGTATGATGGATTCAAAATTAAATGATGACGAACAACCCAAATAACTGAGGCAAATATTATTTTCAAAATCCATATTTTATTTTATACTGCAAAAATATTTTATTTTCAAATTTACTGCGTCAATGTATATTTTTATAGATTTATCAGATGCAGGATTCACATTGGAATAAAGTTGAAGATCGGTACGAGCTGAGTGAATGAGTGATATGTAGGGAGGTGCAATGTGAATTGTAATTTAATGAAATTTGTATTGTAAAATTGAAATTGTGTGACGACCCGGAATTTTTAAGCCTTTAAAAATCTGAATTTTAATTGATTTTAAATATTTAAAAGATTAATTTTTAACTTCAATTCAAATATCACAATTTATTTGTTGATTAAATTATTAAATTAAATAAATTGAAATTGGGAAGATGTTGAATCTGGAGTTCTAAGCTTGTTAAAAATAATTTGATGGCTTATAAAATTTATATTGACAGCAATAAAGATAATAAAAGTGTTAAAATTGAATCTAACACTGAATTATTCAGTTTTGAAATTTAATATTGTTTAAACTGAATTTAAAAAATAGCCTTCCAAGGCACGGTCTCGGAATTTGACGAAACCAGTTCCATCGGGTCCGTACTATTGTATTATTATCGCATTTCAAATTTCGTAGCATTTGGAGTTGTTATGTGTGCACACGGTAAGTAAACGCGCTAAATTTTTATCGAAATTTAAATTTAAAATACATATATTTATACCGGCCAGTTTCAGTTGAAATTATTTCACCTTTTCATTTCGAAATTACTATAGTTGCCAGTACAGTTTCCTCATCCCTTCTTCAATACGCTTCTTCGTATAATAATTAAAAGAGTTAGATATTTTGTTTTCGTTCTGGAAACATAGCGAAACCTCTCTCTCTTCTCGCCCAAAATAAAAATAATGGCCGACCCTTCGTTTCAATATCGCTCGCATTAGAAATTTTTTTTAAAAATGGCCGAATCCCTTATCTTTCCCTTTCGTCTTCCTATTTCATCAGTTTGATTCTCGTGTAAATAAAAAAAAAGAGGGGGCACACGGCAATATCGAAACGAATTCGACGTTGGCTGCTTGCTCGGACTCGCACGCGAGACGACGAGAGGGGTCGTGTCTCTAGATTTAGGGTTTGCTTGGTTGAGGCTTCAAGCTGCGATCGTTTTGGGTGGCTCGGTGGAAGGATGGAGGCGGGATCACGATGAGTATTAGGGAGCGCGAGTTCGTGGCCATGGGGTAGTGTTTGCGACGTCAACGTTGACAGCATGGAAGCGCACGCTTGGTCGAGGTCGTGAGCAAGGAAGAGGCTGATCGTGCAGCGACGCTGGCCGAAGGCAGTCAAGGTGGATGGCGACGATGCAAATTAGGGCGTGCGAAGCTTTAGGGATCTGTCGCGTCATTGAGGCCGTGGAAGCTCGATCGATGAGGTATAAATCTCTGTTTTCTTTTTTTAAAATTTTAATAAATATTCATATGTTTGCAGAGAAAAAAAGAGAGAGAAATATATATATATATATAATTTATTACTGTAAACCTGAACTGCAGTTATTTTATATATACACGTATATATAAGTATTTCAATTTATATACAGAGATTTGGGAAGGTATAATGGTTGTTTTTTTTACATTTTAAATTCTTACTGTTAAATATTAAATAGGCAGCCTAATGATGAATACACATATATTATAAGCATATAAAAATCGAGTATTTACAAATGCATGAGTGTTATGCGATGGCTAAATTATTTTAAATATCCAAATATAAGGATAGAAACTATTCATTTAAATTAGTTACTAGGGATTTAACAGTAAGTAAAATCCGGAATTTTATTAACACTATAAATTTAGGTTTTATATAAATATTCAAGTAGTCGATTTTTCAATTAGTTTGGATATTAATAAAATCAAATAATATTTATTCAAGGTTTGAAATCTGGAAGGAAACAAACCATTTAGAAGGGGATTGTAATTGGAAAACAAAGGTGAGTTAATCTCACTGAGTTAAATTTAAATTTAAATGATTAAATTTAGATAATTGTTTGAATGGTTAAATTGATTGATGTGATATAGTATGGTATATTTTGGAATTGGTATTTTATATTGTGCTAACGTCTGTGGATGCAAGGAAAACAGGTTGGATGGATTCAACTGGACCCCTCAACATTTATTTAAATTATTTAATACTCTCTGTTGTGATTATTTGATATTCTATAATAAATTATGTGGAAATATCGAATGCTATGGCTTGATTGATATAATTGGGTATAATGAATTACCAAAAATATATAAATTGGATTTTTGAAAGAAAATAAAAAGAAGTGAATTGTAAGAAAAATAATTATAGAAATTTGAAAAAATTTAAGAATGAATTGCAAAATAAATAAAGTGCCTTTAAAATTCTAATAAATAAATCTTAAGTTCACTAAGGGAAATTTTGAATAATCAAAAGATTAATGAATTTTAAACTTCCGTATTTTTTTTTTAAAAGAACAAAACATTTATTTAAAATTTAAGATTTAAAATATTGAAAAGAATAAAGAAGAAATTGGGATAAGATCTGAAATTTGTATATTTCAATTAAAAGATTTAAAATCAAATGGAAATTAATAACATTAATAATAAAGCCCATAATTAATGAATTTTGAAATGAATTGAGTAAGTAAAGAAATTTATCTCAAATGGAATAAAATGGAAATCAAGTTTGGAAAATGGATTTAAGTAATTGAGATTGGAAATTCTCCCTGAATATCCAAGTACGTTTTCAAAGTAAATTTTTAAATATAAATTAAAGGTTTTAAAGTTGATTTAAAAAGCAAGTTTTGGAAAATTTATTATTTCTAAATATTTAAATTCTAAAGTAAGTATTTTCTTTTAATCTATTATGGCAGTAATTATTAAAGAGTGACTTATTATTTTGTTTTAAAAGTGAAAATCTAGTTTTATATTTTATTAAGTAACCCTATTTTCAAATATTCATATAGTATGTATTTTTAACAAATTCTTGTAGTAGTTTTACCTTAAATGTTTTAAAATATATTTCAAAGTAAAGTGTTTTAAATTATTTTAAAAATCTAGTTTTGTGCTTGGTGATTTCAGTGGAGATAGAAATTATTTGGGAAAGTTTATTCTGAAGAAGAAAGCTGGTTTGAAACTGTTTTCAAAAAATTGAAAACAGAAATATATCTTGTGAAGATATTTTGAGATAAATAAATGATTTGGAAAATTATTTATTGGTTGATGATTGTTTGTGAATATTAATTGATAGGTAAATCACCGACTATCAATATTGGACAAATACGTTGATGGAGCAGTGAAGTGCAAGGGCTAGTCGCTAATAATCCTGAGGATATTTCCAAAGTGGATGTAGTAGGAATAGTACCTTCGGTTCCGTTCGAACCCGAGACGGACTTGTATGGATGAATGCTTTCGTAAACATCGTCAGGTGGACGATAGGCATTCTAAGGGATATGTTCTAAAAAGGTAACGCTTAGCCTCAAGCCTCATCAACCAGGAATGACTGAAAATCAGGGGTTATGCAGCAAGGCTAGGTGGGTAGCACCCAAGCAGGGTGAGGTCATCCCTGTCTAGGTGTCCCTTTATTTCGGCTTAGTGGGTGGTTGTTTATCCCAACCGCGGGGTGATCTCACTCGGGATTATCCAGTAAGGGGTAGTCCCGGTCTTGTGTTGCAGGGGAGCGGGCGTACTCCTCGGTACTATGATCTAGGCCACGTACTGTGACAGGTGGTACCTTAGTGCCTAGTCATTAGTTGGAAATCCATTCTCCCTACGAGCCTTGTACGAGTTTTGTTTGTATTACCCACTCTGTGGCTAGTAGCTGGAATTTAATGAATGTAACAATTTCGACTATTTTATAAGTATTTGTATATAGACCCTATTATAATATCAGAGGATTTCTATAAAAAGTGTTTTAGCTATCGTAAGGTAAAAACCCGACATGTTTATTTGTGGTGTGGTCTTACGAGATGCTTTTGTTTTCAAAGGATTTTTGAAAATTTAATAATCAATTGAGTGTGATTTTCTCACGCTGGTATTCCAGACTGACTCGGGTGTTATTTAACTGTAATGCTCGGGTCAGACCGAGTATTATAGGATACAGGATATGATGCCGTGGAGCTCAGGAGACGAGCTGGATGACGATACGTACTTTCGTACTTGTTTTGTATATATTCCGTTAGTAGAGTAGCTGTATCCAGTTGTATGATATCGATGTTGAGCTGTGATTGATGTACTCTGATGATGCAATATATAAACAGATACATTTGATTTTTGAGTAAAGACCATTATTATCTATTATATTTTATTCCGCTGCGATGGTTAGATTCTGTAGTTGTTTTCTGTTTTCTTCTTCTACCTCTTCTTCTTTTACCCAAATGGTTCGTATTTCTATACAACCTGAGTTAGTTGATGTAGAATAGTGTTGACTCAAGGTGTACGGATTTGCGTGTTGTTACAAATCGTATATAGCGAGAGCTTGCAATTTGTACTATTCAAAAATTGTAATAAATATTTGTTTGAATAAAAAATATGTTTGAATTCAAATTATGTGTTATTTATTTTTATTCAGCAGATATCTATTTAATTTATGAAAAATAAAATAGTACATTAACAAATACATTTACACGAATATATATATATATATTTATTATCATCAAACAAAAATCATTATATAATCATATATTTAACACTTATAATTTCAAATTTAATAAAATTTTCATCAAATTTATTTGAGTTTAATTCTTAAATCAATTCAACTTCAAATAAATTTCCAATTTATCTCCCAACCTTAATTTTATTTAAATCTTATAAACTTTATATTAGAATATAATTTATATAAATACTTAACCATATTATAAAAAACAATCAAACTTTATTATTTGACTTATTTTATATCTCCAAACGAATTTTCACATAGCTAAAAATCAATAATAAAATAACCTTTATATAACATCTAAAATCAATATTTATATAACCCATATATTTCTCTACAAAACCATAGAAATCATTTCAAAATATTTTTATATACTGTAACATTCCCAAAATTATATCAGTTTAAAATTTAGTAATAAATGTAAAATTTAGAATAAATCGTGTAATTTATTTGAATTTTTCAAATAAATGAAATAAGTGTTGAATTATATTTATATATAAAATTGTGAAGTTGCATTTGAATTTAAGAATTCATAGATATAAATGTTACCCCACTTTTTGGCAAAGCCGTGATACCAAAAGATCGATTGAGGACATAGGACAATTCGTCTCGGAGATTGGTCATACTACGCTTCACTATGGATATCGATGAATTTTGTTCGAGTCTAGATTGAGATGCAATTGATAGGATATGACAAGAAAGATCGCAGACGTCGGTATCTCAAATTTCAAGTCAATCCGAGTTCGTATGCTCAAGTTATCATCGATGCAAGTTGGAGGAAATAAACCTAAGTTCGAATCCATCAGAAGAGCAGGAGTTCGAATCCATCAGGACAGGGCTTTGGTTCGAATCCATCGGAGCATTCCCTCCTTCGAATCCATCAAGGGGAAGACCTTCGAATCCATGCAGTTGAAGAACTTCGACTCCATCCCACGACCGTCTTCGAATCCATTCAGCTGAGAAGCCTTCGTATCGATCAACTATCGCATACCTTGATCGATACGAAGGAACATCCATTTGATCGAATCGAAAGAGCATATCTTCGAATCCACTCCTTTGAATCCACCAAGTCAAGGCAGAGAAAACCATGGATTCGACCCAATAAACACGGAGAAAAAGATGGATCAAGCCGAGAAGCGTGCGCGCCACGTCACCAGGTACATGCTCGAGTCATCGATTCGAAGGGATCGATTCGAACCAAGCGTGTCAACCGAGAATGCAACCTTGAATCGATCATAACTCGAGATCTACAAGTCCAAATGCTATGAAATTTTCACAGGAGCTTGCATGCATGTTGAAGAATGTCCACACCAAATTTCACCTCGATTGGACACTTTTTTGATCGACTCGAACTAGAGTTCGAATCGATCCTAAAGTGGGCCTGGATTTCCTCAGGCCGGGCATGTGGGCCCCCCTCACGTGTCAGAAGTGGTCTCCCCGGATTTCAGGCGAAATATCAGCCTCCTACGCCTATAAATAGAGCCCCTGGTCATTCAGAAAGGGGATGGGAGAATTTTTAGAGAAAAAGTATGCCCGAACGCTGCCAGAGTCACTCCATTTCGTCTTCACTGCTGCTGATTTCGAGTCTAAGTCTATTATCTGCTGTATTTCGCTCTAAAACACTTGTAACCTTCAAATATTAAGCAATAAAGTGATAAAAACTTCATAGTGGACATAGGCAAAAACGCCGAACCACTCTAAATTACTGTCTTCCGTGCATTTTACTTTTCTGTGATTTGGAGTTTTTGTTAGATAGCCCTCATTTTCAATTTAGTTTCTTCATTTATTATCTCTTCAAAAAACTTTCGAAGGGTGTTGCCCAATTTTGGTGCAAACGCTTTGGTGCTTTCACCGAGAATTGAACTCAGGTTTTCTCCTACTCATTGGATCTGTCATCAATATCGGATTGCGTAAATCTAAGAGAGAGATCCAGACTTCAATATTCAGACTCCTTCCATACTATTCAGATTTACCAAAATTTAGGAAAGGATTCTATACCTCAAGATGGTTAGCACGAGAACCACTTCTACTGCCGCCGGACAAGAAGACCGTGATGGACAAAATCCCCCGCAACTTCCTCCACCCAATCAAGATGATACCGGGCACTCAGATCCATCAGGTCGGTCACTCGACAAGATTTCCACGCATTACTCCAGGAACTAACCCAAAGTCGACAACAACTGACTGAACAACTACGTGCCAATGATGAGTTAACTAATGAACTAAACCGCCAAAGGCGTAGGAAATCCAAAAGGGACCACGCCGCTCATTCCTCCACTGAAAGCTCTGCCTCGTCTGATTACAGCGGCAGATCTACCCGTCCCAGGCTAGACGGAAGCCATGCGCGTACCGCTGGTCACCAACAAGCATTAACTGTTGGACAGATAAGAGTTGGCCCTTTCGCTTGTTTCATACAGGACCCTCCTCACGAGGAGGCACTGTTCCACAACATACTATGGACAACCAAGCCAGCGCCACTGCAATTGACATAGGAGTTGATACCCGAAATCACTCCAATCAAAACTACCACCAGTAGGAACATACTCCAGGACCATATGTCCCAGAGGACACCGAGCCAAGGAGGCGAGATACGGATCATCGACAGCACCCGATCCTACCTCGCACTGTGGAACCCCACCACACTTTGGCTCGCCACCCTCCGAATATAGCAACACCTGACCTCTCAGCTATGGTACGCCAAATGATCAGCGAAAGTCAGGGCTTAACAAATGATGATTGGGGAATCTTCCGAAGTCATACTCCGTTCACCGACGACATATTATATGCTGAACCTCCTCGGCGATTCAGGATGCCGACTTTCCCCATGTATGAAGGAAATTCTGACCCTAACCAACATATTCTGAAATACGAATGGTCGATGACTGCTGCAAGAGCTGATGATGCAGTAAAATGCCGTAGTTTTCCCATTTCTCTGGGGGAATTGCGACAATGTGGTTTACACGATTACCACCACGATCTATTTCTTCATTTGACCAATTGGCCACTAAATTTGTTGAACAGTTCCGTATGCACATTGCCAGGCCTAAAGACGTAAATACTTTATCTAGTGTCACTCAAGCCCCAGGAGAGACACTCAGGCGATATTTGGAATGATTCAATGCCGCTTGTGCAGAGATCACTAACCCCAATGATAATTCAATCTTGATGGCCTTGACTAAGGGGATTGACCCCGAATCTAAATTTGAAAATTGGCTAGCTGGGAAACCTCCCGCATCGTTGGATCGTTTCTACTCCAAAGCCGCCCAATTCTTAAGGCGTGAGGATGCGAAACAATCTAGGAAGTAGGACGATGCGAGACCCAGCAATGAAGGGGTTCAAAGCAATGTGGCGGTGAAACAGTCAGGGGAGAGCTCAGGAAAAGTACAGTTGAATATTCAAAACAAGCAAACCCAGCCGAGGAGCAGCGATAATAGAAATAAGAAGCAGGATCAGAATCGTGGCCCGCGGCGTAGGGCGCAAATGTTTGAAACCTATACACCACTGAATACGTCACTGGAAAACGTATATCTACAAAATTGTAATGCGATGCAGTATAAGAAGCCAACTCCGAAACCATCGTCGGAGAGACAGATTCAAACGGGGAAGTTCTGTAGATTCCACGAAATTTATGGACACAATACCAATGATTGCAGGCATTTGCAAGACCTTATTGAAAAATTGATCAGGGAAAGAAAGTTAGATCAATTCGTACGGGCACCGCAGGCTGGTGGTGTGGGCCCGTCAAACCAAAATCGTGCACAAAACCACGAGAGACAGGAGGAGCCCACTCGTACAGGAGGGAGGTTGGTCATAAATACAGTTAGTGGTGGTCCTCATCCAGCGAACCGAAGTTGGAGGGAAATGGAATCATACGCCAATTCGATTAGGCATGTGAGTTTAGAAAGTTGCAGTACACTTGATGAAGGGGCTCCGGCCAAACAACAGAGGATGATGACTGATGACATCGTATTTAGAAACCGAGATGCTGACAAGGTCGAAGCCCCGACTATAGACCCACTAGTCATATCTGCCCAGGTTGGTCCTGCTTGGATGAAAAGGATCCTGGTAGACAGTGGGAGTTCAGTAAATATCTTGTTTAAGAGAGCATATGATCAAATGAAGATAGAAGCCAAAGATTTAAAGCCTTGTCAATCTAGAATCCATGGCTTCGATGGAAGTGCTAATATACCCATCGGAGTGGTGGAGTTGCCAGCGGAGTTGGGAGTTGGAGAACGTCGAAGAGTCTGAATGTTACAATTTGTTGCCTTAGATATCCACTCTCCATACAATGCTTTTTTGGGCCGACCGGCCCTTGCCGAATTCAGGGCAGAAATTGCCCCGTGGTGTTTAACTTTGAAATTTCCCACTGATCGTGGGATTAGGGTCATTCAGGGAGATCAGGCTGCTGGGAGAGCCTGCTATGTTGCTGAACTGCGAGAAGCGCAGAGAAAGGAGAAAGGAAAGGATGTGGAGGAATCTCTCTGCGTCCGTTTCGTCGATGATTGACAATTAGTGCCTGGGCCTCGGCCCGGGCACCACGACCAATTCCAGAAAGATCTAGACCCCAGAGACACTAAAGGTAATGATGAATCTAAAGAAAGTCAAGCTTCCCCTACCGAGCTGACAATTGAGATTCCAGTTAATGATGATGATGATTCAAAAACGTTAAAAATTGGGTATCAACTAAACCCATAAGAGCAACGGGAATTGGTCGGATTTCTCCAAGCAAATCTAGACGTATTCGCTTAGACGCACTCTGGTATGTGTGGAATCTCGCCGGATGTCGCGAGTCACACCTTGAATATTGACCCACGGTATATCCTGGTCAAACAAAAAAGACACGATATGGATCCAGAGAGATCTGCCGCCCTCAAAGAAGAAGTTGATAAGCTAAGAGCGAATGGGTTTATCCGGGATGCTTTGTACCCAGAGTGGGTATCCAACCCTGTACTTGTCCGAAAACCGAATGGGAAATGGAGAACGTGCATCGATTACTCTGACTTAAAAAAGGCTTGTCTGAAAGACAACTTTCCACTTCCCCGAATTGATCAACTTGTGGACTCAACGGTCGGGCATGAATTATTATCTTTCATGGATGCTTATTCTGGTTACAATCAGATACCCATGCATGTGCATGATCAAGAACATACAAGCTTTGTAACTGATCTGGGACTATACTGCTACAAGATCATGCCCTTTGGATTAAAAAATGCCGGAGCAACCTACCAACGCCTAGTCAATCGAATGTTTGCCGACCAGATCGGAAAAACTATGGAAGTTTATGTAGATGATATGTTGGTAAAATCACCATACTCCACAGATCACATCAAAGACTTAGAGTCCATGTTCAATGTCCTCCGGAGATATGGGATGAAGCTTAATCCGCTAAAATGTCATTTCAGAGTCGCATCCGGAAAATTCCTTGGGTTCATCGTCAACGCCCGAGGAATAGAGGCCAACCCCGAAAAGATTTGGGCGATCAGGAATCTTCAAACTCCAAGGACCATAAAACAGGTTCAGAGCCTTAATGGAAAGGTTGCAGCACTGAGTAGGTTCATCTCGAAATCAACTGACAAATGCATACCCTTCTTCGACCTGATCCGAAAAGGGAAACGAAACTTCGAATGGACTACGGAATGTGAGGGCGCATTTCAATCACTGATTCAGCATCTTTCCACGCCGCCAATTCTTTCAAAACCTGTCGATCATGAACAGTTATACCTCTATCTGGCCGTATCTGAAAACGCAATCAGTGCCGCGTTAGTTCGGGAGGAAGACCGAGTGCAAAAACCAGTCTATTATGTTAGCAAACGGTTAACCGGAGCCGAGAGAAATTATCCAAGGTTAGAAAAATCTGCATACTGCCTAGTCATCGCCTCGAGGAAGCTCCGTCCATATTTTCGGGCTCATCCCATCACCGTGTACACGGATCAGCCGTTACGACAAGTCCTCACACGACCTGAGACGTCTGGCAGGTTACTAAAGCGGAACATTGAACTGAGTCAATTCGACATCACTTATACTCCGAGATGAGCCATACACGGTCGAGTCCTTGCAGATTTCATTGCCGAATTCACTACTCCTGAAGACTTACCTGAAACTAGTAAATCCCACGAATACATATGGAAGCTATATACTGACGGTGCATCCAACGATCGATGCTCGGGCGCAGGGATAGTGCTTGAAACTCCCGAGGGTCGATCCATGTGCTACGCTTTGAAGTTTGATTTCCGTGCAACCAATAACGAAGCCAAATATGAAGCTTTGCTTACTAGGTTGAAGTTGGCCCGTGACCTAAGAATTATTGCCGTGGAAATCTACTGCGATTCCCAGTTAGTAGTATGCCAAGTTCGGGGTGAATACTAGGCCAAAGATCGAAGGTTAGCCGCTTATCTAGCCCGAGTCCGGGAAATACTTGATCAGTTCGATTATTATACCATTTTCTACGTACCCCGAGAGCACAATCAGAAAGCTGATTCGTTGGCAAAGTTGGCAAGTACAGGCGAAGCTCAACACTTGGGACTCATTCCTGTCGAGACTTTATCCTCTCCAAGCATTGATCGAGCAGAGAATGAATTCACATTTGAAGCTACTTACAGCAGGGAATCGTGGATGACCCCCTACCAAGATTACATTGACCGTGGCATCTTACCCGAACAACGAAGAGAGAAAAGACAAATTCTTCGAAAAGCTTCACGATTTGTCATTCAGAATGGAGTTATGTATCGAAGGGGATATTCTGTTCCTCTTCTCCGGTGTATCGCACACGACGAAGTCAAACAAGTGTTACACGATGTGCACGAAGGAGAATGTGGCGATCACACTGGGGGGCAAGCACTTGCCAAGAAAATACTCCGATATGGATATTATTGGCCTACCGTAAATCGCGATGCTATGGACTATGCTTAAAGGTGTGGTAAATGCCAAAAACACGCTCGAATTCCCAAAGCTCCGTCTACAGAGATAACCCAAATGGTCAGCCCAGGCCATTTGCAATATGGGGAGTTGATATAATTGGTGCATTGCCTTTAGCTAAAGGTGGTGCGAAGTACGCCATCGTCGCAGTTGATTACTTCACCAAATGGGCTGAAGCTGAACCTCTTGCAACAATTACAACAAAGAAAGTGATCAACTTCGTGATACGCAACATCATCTGCCGGTTTGGTCTCCCGCATACTATTATCACCGATAATGGAGCCCAATTCGACAGTGTTGAATTCAAGAACTTCTGTCAACGATTTCACATCCGCAAGAAATTCTCTGCAGTAGCACACCCTCAAGCAAATGGTCAAGTTGAAGCCGTCAATAAAGTTATCAAGTCTATTTTGAAGAAACGACTGGAAAAATCCGGGGGCAAGTGGGTTGATGAACTGCCTATGGCTCTATGGGCTTACCGAACGACTCACAAGACTACAACCGGACACACTCCATTTTCTCTATTACATGGCTCTGAAGCTGGTATTCCAGTCGAATTGGAAGTTCGCTCTCATCGTGCGACATATTATGATCTGAAAACGAATGCCATATTACTTGCTGAATCTCTGGATCTACTTGATGAGAAGCGTGAAGAAGCTGATTTGATGGCAGCCGAATATCATAGTCGAGTCGCTCGAATATACAATGCGATGGTTCGCCCGCGGACCTTTGAACCCGGCGATCTCGTACTTAAGAGAATTTATCCGGTCCCTTCGCACATGAAGCCAAACTGGGAAGGGCCGTATGTGATTTCACAAAAGCTCGGAGATGGCACGTTCAAGTTGTCAACCATTGACGGTTTTACTTTGCCGAGAGCTTGGACTAGCAAAAGTCTCCGTCGCTACTACACATGACACGCTTTATTTATCTATTTTTAGTTAATTTCTTCCTGAGCATTTTATTTTTGCATTTTGAAGTTTGAACTTGTAATAAGGCAACTGATTTTGCCATATTTCTTTTATTTCAACAATAAAATGCCATCCCTTCGAGCCAAAAGTTGTGATTAACTGAAAATGACGCATAATATCACGATGCACGGAGAGCTAAATTCCATCACGCGGTGGGATTTATTCAAATAGGGAGTGACTGTGATACGACCAGTCACTCACTAAGTGAAACCCGAGCTCGGGGACAGGACACTACACCAGCGTTTACAAGAATTGATACATGACAATCCTTTTACTAACTCCAACTTCCCAGATTGTGAATTGGAGTATAAACATTCAGCAATTCGTTCCCAGAGTGCGAACGGACTCCAACTTCCTAGAGTGTGAATTGGAGTATAAACATTCAGCAATTCGTTCCCAGAGTGCGAACGGACTCCAACTTCCCAGAGTGTGAATTGGAGTATAAACATTCAGCAATTCGTTCCCAGAGTGCGTACGGACTCCAACTTCCCAGATTGTGAATTGGAGTATAAACATTCAGCAATTCGTTCCCGGAGTGCAAACGGACTCCAACTTCCCAGAGTGCGAATTGGAGTATAAACATTCAACAACTCGTCCCAGAGCGTGAACGGACTCCAAATTCCCAGAGCGTGAATTGGAGTATAAATGTCCAACAACTCGTTCCTAGAGCGTGAACAGAGTATAAACATAGATTACAAGTTCCCGAAGCGCGAACCGAAATATCAATAATAACTCCAAGTTCCCGGAGCGTGAAGCAGAATATAAACATCAATTCCAGGTTCCCAGAGCGCGAACCGTGATACAAGTATCGATAACTCTCAAATTCCCAGAGTACGAACCGGATTATCGATTTCAAATTATCCTAAGTCCCCAGAATGTGGACATGTTCTTAAGATTTGCAATAAATGCGATCAACCATCAAAATACAAATGTTGTTCCCCAAGACTAGGGGGCAAAAAATCGAAGTTTTAATCACTAACCTAAGTGATACTATGTCCAGAGTTCAACTCATTCATCAAATCATGACACGAAGTTATGTTTTCATACTTGGTAGATAAAAAAAACTGCAAAACACTTAGGTAAAAGAAAAGAGCAACTTCACATTCCATCAGCCAACAAAAACAGGTTTGATTACATGGCAGGTCAAGAAGTTTCAATTAAGTGGGGGCCGAATCCACGCATATACACGGCTCTAAAAGAACAAAAGAAGAAATAAAAGAATTGCTATTCACAACCACATGATAAAGCAAGAAGCTCACTCCTTCTTCTTCCGGGGCTTCTTCTTCGGAGTCGAGCCGCTGGACCCGCTACCCGGCTTCCTACGAGACTTTTTGCCCTTCTTTGGAACATCCTCTGGATCCGGCATAATATCAACGTCTTCCTCAGAGCTGGAAGGGATAGAGATCCTTTTGTGAGGGCGAACAGAAGGCATGGGAGCAGTGACAGGTGTTTGTTCAGCAATGCTCGAGACAGTTACCGTGCCATCGGGAGAGATCGCCATTAAAGAAGATAAGCTTGAAGGAGCAGTGTCGCTACCAGGCCCACCAAATGTCACCATCGTGGCCATCTCAGCACTTATCTCAGCTAAAATCTCTTCCTCTCGAGACAACTGAGCTGCGCTGGATACGCTAGTGGTCGTCACGACAGAACTGAAAACCGAAGCAGCTCCACTCATCGCGAATGAAGGATCAGGAATAGGGTCAAGAGAGTGACCAAGTAGCTCTTCAATCATTTGAGCATCGAATGATATCGAGCTCCCCTCTACCATATCACCGGCCATGGCAGCAGTTGAAATCGCCTCAATGACAATGACTCCGTGCGTAGGATATAGAACCGGAGGAACTGGGGGCATGAATACGGCACTCTCAGTCACTGAACAAAGGAGAAAAAACTAATCAGTCTAGAAAATTCTCTCGAAAATCGATACTTTAAGACATGAGGGAAATAATCAAAATACCTTCTTTAACTTGCCTTGGAGCTTGAACAGGCTCGGAGACAACAATCTTTCCAGAAGACAACTCCGATTGGTCCGGGTTGTAAGCAGGAATAACCTGTGGATCAACCGCGGCGATAGCTTCGGATGAAGTCGGGATAGGGACTTCGATATTCTCACTATGATGCGTGACACCCGAACCTTCGCCGATCTCCGTTTGATGGATGCCAAGTCTTTCTTTCTCAACAGAAATTATCGCCTCGTGAAGAGTTCTTCTCTCATCCTCGCTAAGCAAACGTGACTCAAGCTCAAACTCATCTAATACTCCATCCGGGCAAGACATCCTTTTGTTATCCACTAATTTCTTCCAGGCGTTGTAAAGAAGCATCGAGTAATCTCCTAGCCAGGAGAGATTTCTATGCTCTAACACGTTGGCATTATATGTGTCCAAGAGTTCGTCAAATTCGGCCTCCATCTTAAACCTCTCTGCCTGGATTCTCTCCTCCACCTTCGTTTCAACCTCCTTAACACTTGCGACTGCCGCATCACGCTCAGCTCGGAGGGACATAGCTTGCTCACACGCTTCTTGCACGGCCGTATTAGTATCGTCTTTTTCCTTGTTTATTTCGGCAAACATAGCCTTTAATTCCTCTAGTTCTTTGACTGCCGCATCCCGCTCGGCCTCAACATTTTTGTATCGATGGCCCAAGTCTTCAACTAAAGTGCAATGTGCTTGTTGCATCTTT
The DNA here is from genome assembly GCA_030765085.1 of Allium cepa. NCBI lineage: Eukaryota > Viridiplantae > Streptophyta > Magnoliopsida > Asparagales > Amaryllidaceae > Allium > Allium cepa. Next base: position 177,446,017 of record CM060932.1, read on the forward strand.
GCCATCTCAACTAATGTCTCATCAACCTTTTTTAGCGACTCAACTTCGGCCTTACGGGAAGATTCCGCCTCAGATTGGAGTATATCAACAATACGATTCTTCTGAGCCAAGTCGGCTTCCAGTTTCTCAATAATTTTGGCTCGATCGAAGGCTACTTTTGAAGCTTTAACGGCCGCTTTATACCATTCTTTGTACTGAGCATAGAAATCGCGGGTATAGCTAAATGCTATGGACACGGCGTCTTCGGGAATTCTTTTAAGATTAGGAGGAAAAATACAAGCATCGAAGCCAATCTCCGGAAAGTCCCTCTTCAATTGAGCAAGTCTGACGGCCCCTTCACCAGATGGTTCAATAGGGGCCTCCTCCGCAGCCGTGGTCGTAGCAACCTCAGTTCTAGAACGATGTGGCTCGAGTCTCGAAACCTGCGAAGACGGTTGATGTCGCAGAGGCTCAGATACCTGAATATGGCTTCGGGGTGGCGGAGGAGAAAGAGAAGGGGAGCCGTGTCTCCGATCTCTATCCGATCGCTCCTGACTGGAGTAACTACAATGATAATCCCTGGCATAATATTCCTGGCCATGATGCCTCCGCTCACGATCGCGATCGGAGTCTCCAGTCGAGATTCGTAATAAGACGAAGGGTGATGCACTCTTCGGAGTTTGTCCAGTGTAGATTGACGGCCAGACATAGCACCTGGAAAAGAGAAGCAATTCAGTTAAATACCAGGCGAAAGCAATACAATTTGTGCGGAAGTTGTGTAGTGTTATGTAAGTGTATACAAATGTGCAAAACCCCCGACCAACCAGAAGTGTCGACTGCACTAACAGGTAAAGGCTCGCTTATTTCTAACGCTTCCTGGAGTTCATCCAACCCGGACTCGTGGTGGAGAGATACGTATTCCGGGATGGGAATGTCATCCAGTCCTATAAAAGTGTTTCCTGATTGACAAGGAGCAGCGTCAGAGGTAGTAATCCCGGGGATCAAACGAGATACGACTACAGACTTCCGTCTCTTAAGTTTAGGGACAATAGCCTTGCCTTTTCGCTTTTCTTCTATTCGGCAAAGATCGGCCGCTAACTCAGTATAGGTGGGCGTCCTCTCGTCATCGCTCATTTTCCCTTATCACTATGCCGGGTTTTCTTTCCACCGTCTTCTTCTTCGTTTTCGAAGCCGGTTTCGCCAACCCTTCGATGACAATACTTTGGTTCATCTCAATTAAACCCAACGTCCTTAAGTTATCATCAGTTCACACCGAGTCGATGTGCCGCAAATCACTCGGGACCTCTTGTAAACTTTGGACAACGCCTTTGTAGTGACCACCGTCAGGCCTTGAGATGATAGCTGCAAGAAAAACGCTTGATATTAGTTCAAGTGTTGACAACGACTATTAAAGAAGGCTTGTGCGATTTACGACATTTACGTCTAGACAGCCATCGCCTAGCGAACCCTGGGGGGCATCGAACAAAAAACCATTCATTCTTAAAATAACTGAGTCTGGTCCAGGCTCCCGTCACAATCTGGCAGTTCCTAACTGCTTCCAAAAAGGTGAAAGATGGACTATCGCCCCTGCTCTTGAAGTTGAATATGTGTCTAATCTCAGTTGGCCTTGGCGGACGAAAGAGATGATCCATAAATAAAACGAAAACACTGTTCAGCAATGCATGTCCATTGGGATGAAGTTGTGAGGGGGCGATTCCAATGAACGATAACATCTCCCTGATATATTGGTTAAATGGAGGGAGAGTTCCAGCTGCACAGGCATGGCGATAGAAAGCAGTATACCCCTCCGGCGGATTGTGAGGTCTGTCAACAACGCCCGGTAGCAAAACGTCGTCTGGGGATAAGTTATGTTTCAAGCAGATCCGGCCCAGTAAGGCTTCAGAAATACTGGACGAAACGGAGTCGACAGGAACATCGATAAATATGGCTTCCGGCACTTCGTCTGGTGTCGGCCCAACAACTTCGGGAGGACTGTTAGGGATTTCAAGTATTTCTGGAGGAGACGAACTCTGTACTTCTTATTGTTGAGAGCTGGAAGATTCCATAACTAACTAACTCATCAGAAAGCAACATTAAGTACGTAAAAACCTGTTCATTCCCAGTGTAAAGTGTGTGCGGTGCAGTGCAGTGTTGTGCATTGCTTGGAAAAATTCAACAGAGTTAGAGAAAATTTGCAGACAGCGAAGACATCAGAGATCCGGTCGAGATGGCCGTCGTCGCTGACTGCCATCACTGAACCATCCCGATTTTGACAGTTGATTCAAGTTAAAGTTTGTTGTCACAGTGATAAGTTATAGTTCCATCAACGAGCTTCGAAGGGTAATCAAGTATGCACAATAAAAGTTTAGTCCAGATATGCAGAGATAAAGCTCGTCAGAATTATGCCGCTAAATATACAAAAGTTATGTATCCATATAAGTCACTACGAATCGATCGAAGGGACAATCCTTCGAATCGATCAGGGCAAGGTCCCAATTGTTCGAGTCGACCGAAGAGGCGAAGCTTCGAATCGATCGAAGGGACAATCCTTCAAATCGATCAGGGAAAGGTACCAATTGTTCGAGTCGACCGAAGAGGTGAAGCTTCGAATCGATCGAAGGGACAATCCTTCGAATCGATCAGGACAGGGTTCCAATTGTTCGAATCGACCGAAGAGGCGAAGCTTCGAATCGACTATGATTCGAATCGATATGGTTCGAATCGATGGTAACTGGAAACCTTCGAATCGATCAACAACTCAAGCATCGCATCCATCGTCAATGAAGGCATCGAATCGATCACCAGCAGCGAAAAACAAATGAAAGACTTAAGCTTCGTATCGATCGCATAGGTAAGATGTTCGAATCAATCGCAAAGGATCAATATGAAGGACCCATCTGTGTTCCTTCTCCGGCCAACCAAGATCGAAACGAACGAAACACGATGGAAAAGTTTGTCTTTAAATCTTCGAACCTAAGAAATTTCGTCTACCTGAATGTGTGAATCGATCCGAAAAGAGTTGGATATTGCCTCGACTCGAAGGAAGGAAGAGTATTTCAGCCTTGTTCTTGAAGAACCGAGATGGATTCGAAGATGCAGGAAGACGAAGATAAAAAAGTAAAAAGTGAAAGTGAGCCGAGTCCCAGGTATTTATATGGATCCTAAAAAAGAAGCGAGGCGATTCACCTTCCGTTCACTTCAACCGGTCATTACCGGTCAAAACGCAGGATGGGTTCGAACAATCGTGTTCAAATCCATTGCACTTCGAATCCATCGATGCATACATGTTCGAATCCATCAAAGCCACATGACCACAAGGCTTCATCGATACGAAGCAATTAACGAAGAGTTGACTTGAAATCGCCAAAACCTTATCGATTCGAAGCATGAGTTTCACGACCATCAGCTCACAACAATTTGAAGACTATCGATACGAATGATCACTACGAATCCATCAAAAACCATCAATGAGGGTGAACACTTCGTATCCATCAATCCAACCCGCACCAACGTGGAAAACTACTTGTCAACCGTTTACATCGATTCAGGAAAGGGTCGATACAAGAGGATAATCAAAAACAATTTTCAAAACATTGTTTCGAACTCAAATTTCAAAATCGGTTCAGGAGAGAATCGATACAAAATTCAACAGCAAACAAAACCGACAACGACTCAAGAACACACAATGTTAATGAGGGTCAAATTAACGTATGTGCATATACGTCAAACTAATACTCGGTTTTAAATACTTACAGGGATCAAACACTCATCTTGTTACGATTACAACAATCAACAGCTAAGCAATGTTCTGCAGCAATAAATCATATCAACGCAGGGTTACAACCTTCGACAAAGGAACAATGATTGTTCAGAGAGAAATCGCAGCTTTTCAAAGCACGTCATGTTCCACATGATGTACTTTGCGGGGAAAATGTTATCCCTCTTTTTGGCAAAGCCGTGATACCAAAAGATCGATTGAAGAAATAGGACAATTCGTCTCGGAGATTGGTCATACTACGCTTCACTATGGATATCGATGAATTTTGTTCGAGTTCAGATTGAGCTGCAACTGATAGGATATGACAAAAAAGATCGTAGAAGTCGGTATCTCAAATTTCAAGTCAATCCGAGTTCGTATGCTCAAGTTATCATCGATGCAAGTTAGAGGAAATAACCCTAAGTTCGAATCCATCAGAAGAGCAGGAGTTTGAATCCATCAGGACAGGGCTTTGGTTCAAATCCATCGGAGCATTCCCTCCTTCGAATCCATCAAGGGGAAGACCTTCGAATCCATGCAGTTGAAGAACTTCGACTCCATCCCACGACCGTCTTCGAATCCATTCAGCTGAGAAGCCTTCGTATCGATCAACTATCGCATACCTTGATCGATACGAAGGAACATCCATTCGATCGAATCGAAAGAGCATATCTTCGAATCCATTCCTTCGAATCCACCAAGTCAAGGCGGCGAAAACCATGGGTTCGACCCAATAAACATGGAGAAAAAGATGGATCAACCCGAGAAGCGCGCACGCCACGTCACCAGGCACATGCTCGAGTCATCGATTCGGCCCTATCGATTCGAAGGGATCGATTCGAACCAAGCGTGTCAACCGAGAATGCAACCTTGAATCGATCATAACTCGAGATCTACAAGTCCAAATGCTATGAAATTTTCACAGGAGCTTGCATACATGTTGAAGAATGTCCACACCAAATTTCACCTCGATTGGACACTTTTTTGATCGACTCGAACTAGAGTTCAAATCGATCCTAAAGTGGGCCCGGATTTCCTGAGGCCGGGCATGTGGGGCCCCCTCACGTGCCAGAAGTGGTCTCCCCGGATTTTAGGCAAAATATCAGCCTCCTACACCTATAAATAGAGCCCCTGGTCATTTAGAAAGGGGATGGGAGAATTTTTAGAGAAAAAGTACGCGCGAACGCTGCCAGAGTCACTCCATTTCGTCTTCACTCCTGCTGATTTCGAGTTTAAGTCTATTATCTGCTGTATTTCGCTCTAAAACACTTGTAACCTTCAAGTATTAAGCAATAAAGTGATAAAAACTTCATAGTGGACGTAGGCAAAACGCCGAACCACTCTAAATTACTATCTTCTGTGCATTTTACTTTTCTGTGATTTGGAGTTTTTGTTAGATAGTCCTCATTTTGAATTTAGTTTCTTCATTTATTATCTCTTCAAAAAAACTTCCGAAGGGTGTTGCCGAATTTTGGTGCAAACAATAAATATTTTTAAAACTGTTTGAATTTAAATTATATGAGTACATATATACATATGAATGGATTATAATTCAAATTTGAATTTGAATTTCAATTTAAATTTTAAATAAATGTTTTAGAAAATAATTTGCATTTGAAATCATAAATGTGCAATTTATTTAATGTAAAAGAATTTGCTAAAAACATTTCTTCTTTTAACATTGTATATACAAATAAATAGGAAATGTATTTACTAATAAAGTGAATATGATATAGAATTTATTTAAAAATTCTTTTATCTTTGTAAATGTACAAGTGTTAAATTATTAACTTATAAATAGAAAAAGTGTTAACAAAGAATTAGTAAAATAAGACAAGTGTCATTTGATTGTTTTTGTTTTTAAGAAAATTTATTAAAAAGAAAAACAAAACTTTATAATATCTCAAACCATCCTCTTCCTCATTGTTCTTTGAACCTCTTCAAAGCTTTAGAAAAAGAGAAAAATCTGTAAACATTCTACAACCAGAAAAAACCAATCAAATCAGGAAATCATCGACCAAGCTAAGTACAAAATCAAACCAGGAATTCAAACTGTTCTTACAAATCTAGCCTGTAAGCTCAACACAGAAAAAAAATCTTCTCAGGATTTCAGACCAGAAGAACATTTGCAACTAATCATCTTAGGTCTATTTTTTTCAAGAGCAAGCCTTTAAGATTCAACTTCAACAACACATCAGGATCAACTAAAGTTTTGCAAACTCCAATTTTAGAGCTACAGACAAAGTTTTTTCTCTGTTTCATTAAAACAAAACTGTAAGTATGCTTGAATTTGAATTTGTTGTTGAGGAATTAAGTAAAAAATCTATCAGAAGCTAAGAAAATTTAAATAACTAGTTATTGGAAAAATCTAGGGTTAAATTAAAAGTAACAATTCCAGTTTTCAATTTATCAATTCTCTGTCTTCAAAGTTCAAAGCACAGCCCCCTCTTTTCTCCAGCATCAAGGTGAGTAAACTTTTGATCTAGATTTCTAGCTTGATTGTTCGAGAAACCATGTTGAAGTATGATTGAAAATTTTGTGTGTGCATGTATATTTATACATGAAGATAGAATTGTGCATGTCTGTAGATAAGGACATGAGTCCTGTTCCAGGTTCAGGCATTCAAAATCCTGTACCAAGTTCAATTTTCCTCTCTCTGATCATCATTAGGCCTTTGAACCTAAACTAGACTGATTTGTTTAAACATGCTTTATGGTTTAAAATAAATTAGAGCAAAAACAATCAAAGCATTTCTGGAAAAATTGAAAAATACAGGTAACTACATTACCCGTTAAAAATTCGATCGTCATAGTTCCTAATTTGAATTATATCATCGTGATTGTCTTTGGAAATAATGAATTTTAAAAGCAAAATCATATTTTTTTCATCACGTATTCACTGATAAATTTGAGGATGATCAAATTTGGGATTTTTGTCGAATTCCAGTCATCGGCGTGATGATGATGATCGTCAAGGTTGTGGTTAGAGATGGCTGAGGCATTGGAGTTTCTAGGAAAAATGCTTAAAGAATTTTTATTTGACTGAGGTTTCCGTGCGATGTTTATCTAGGGTTTTAACCAACAATTTGGTTACAGCAGAAAATGAGTTCGTCGCTGTTTCGTCAGACCACCGGAGTTGATCGCTCTGGTGGGGATAGGGGCGTATGATCAAGAAGAAGCTTCGGTTTAATTTTTGTGGCCTCCGATGGCTAGAGGTGGGAGGACGTGATGTTTTCTAGTGATCTGGTTTTGATGAAATCAGGGTCGTGAAGCTCAATTTCAAATTCGACGTGGGTTTGCGTTTCTTGGTAGTCTAGAGGTGGGGTCGGATAGTCAATGACTTGATGACAATCTTAGCGTCAGCCAGAGATGGCCATTTCGTTGATGCACGTGCATAATGAATTTGGAAGTGTCAGTAGCCTGGAATGGAGAAGAAGCTGTTCAACTCGAAAACATCATCGGGGAATTCGTACACTGGCTCGAGTCTGAGTCCGGGAAATTTCAAGTGTGTATCGGGTTACTTTAAAAAAAACTTAGAACATTTTTTTAATTGAAGCTATCGGGTCATTTTGAGGAGAACTCGAAGCAAACAGATGTTTTCCTGGGGGAACACTCGAAGCAGCCCGAAGAGTAATAGCGTTCCAGTTTAAACTTTGAAAATTTATGTTAAATTGTTTTCCAAATTTATTCTTTTCAAATGAACAGTTATTGTTAAGTTGTAATTTTTTATTTAAGATTTCAAAGTAAAATATTTTAAGTTATTTAAGTGAAGAATGTTTTAAAATTATATTTCAAAAAGTTTATTTTCTTAAAAAATTTAACAAAGTAATTAAGGAGATAGTTAAACGTTTTACCTTATCAACTTAATTTACTAGTTAATTAATTTATATTGTTAATGATGACTAACAATTAATGATTTTTAGTTACTTAACAACTAATTCATAATTAATTGAAGTATAATTAATTTATAATTAATTATTAATTAATTAAAGTAATTAATTAAGGAATAGTTTATTAACAAGGGTAATTAAGTTTTAATTAATTAATAATTAAGGGTTTAATTAACAAATAATTAATATTTTATTAATTAATAATTAAGGATTAATTAATTTAAAATTAAGGATGATTTGTCATTGATTAAAGTAATTAATGAGAAATAATTATGTGATTAATTGATTATAATCACATTGTTAACTCATCTCATTGTTAGATGATTGATTATTATTGAAATGATTTGAGCTGTTTGATATCCCTATTTGTGATTGTGATACTGTGCGATGTGAATTGCTTTGTGCTGAACCGTGATTTATGATTTATTTCTGTGTGATTATGAAAACTCATTGTCCCGTAAAACGGTAATTGAATTTCGATGCGACAGGGAGTCGGATTCCAGTTGGTTATCCAAAACCCACATCGAAACTTGAATGTGAATCTTTGTGATTAATACATCCACGTGTTTTAAGTTGAACGCTCACTATTCGGTTTAGTTGGGAGAGGAACTTTGTGTCATATAACCCATTCCGAATATGTGATACGATGAAATTGAAAGCATTTGAAGATGGTGGTGAAGACCAGGAGTCTTCGAGAACGATAGGATAACCTATCGAATGACTATGCACTGAGTTGCTTCGATATAGAGATCTCCATATGTGATGGGGAGTCCGATTGGGATTGTGGATGCCGGGATTGCAAGGACTTGTTCGGAAGTGCCTTCGGTTCTGTTCCAACCCGTAACAGACTTGTATGGTTGTATGTTTGACATTACATTTTGAGATATAAAGCTGATTTCTTTCAAATAAATTTCTATTGGTGGGGGAGAAATTATTCTCTTAGCTTAGCACCCTTCTCTGAGACGTAAGAGATCAGAGGTTACGTAGTTGAAGGTTATTAGTGATATACACCTAATCTTGTAGTGTGGCATGCTGAGTGCTGCTGATCATTTGTTGATCGAAGCATGGCTTTTATGAAAAGCGTAGCTTTGTGGACGAGACTTCGTCGAACCTCACAACCCGAAAATGGTCGAAACAGGAATGTTGCGGCAAGGTTTTTAGGGGTCGCACCCCTAGGGTATGTCCATTTTCTTATGGATAAGAGGTGATATCAAGGTGTGGATCCCAGATATTTATCTGTGTGGTTGTTGCTTTCAGTTAGTGAATCCCGGGATAAAGGTCGGTAATGACCGGGGATGGCTTACTTGTAGGTGTTACCTAGTTACAGAGGTAACCCGGCCTTGTGTTCGTAGGGAACCAGTTTGGTTCTTGGGGGCGTCCCTCCAGAGGCGTCTCATTTTTAAGGAAGTTCCTTTGCCTGACCATTTGTTGGAAATCTAATCATCAATACGACCCTAGTATGGTTTTAGTTGTATAACCTGTCATTTTCTTATGGTGGTCACCACTATTTAAGTGGTAGCTATAGTAGGCATACAATAATGGTTGTATGCTGACTAAGATTTATATTATATTTTCAAAATGATTTTTTCTACACTATGCACTAGTAATAATATTAAAAAAAAATTCGTATCAAGCATGTTTGACTATCATAAGAAGAAATCTCCTCCAATTCTGCGATTGCATTGTGTGTGTGGCGGGAGGTCTTATGGTAGTTTCATTTTCTAAAAAGCATGAACGAATTTCTTTTATAAAATGTTTTTGTTTCAAATAACTATTTTGTTTACTCATGCCAGTCCCATGACTGACCCAGAGTTTATTGTTTCCTTCCTAAACTCTGGGTGCAATAATTTCCACACGGGCAGCCTAGAAGCAGGTTATCCGTATTTTGGAGTAGCTTGGAATCTTTTGAAGTCTTTTTGGAAGCTATCGGATTTCGAAAAGCTTTTGGGTTTGGATATCTTTGAAGTATTCTGAATTTTTAAAGATCTTCTCAAAGTCGAAGTATGTTGGAATCCTCTTGAAGTTGAGATAGGTTTGTTATCGCTTTGTTGTTGTATCTTGTTATAAACTCTGATGATGGGATTATATCGTTGTAACCAAATATTGTGATGGTGTTGTATCTGTGATGTTGATATCTGATATTCATTTTATTTCCACTATTTATATTCATCTAATGTTGTTATAAGCTCCATCCGAACTAAAATTCGACATTTGAAATTCCCACAGTCGAATACAAGTGAGGCATTTGATGTCGATTTTCAATCTCTGGATCTCGGGTCGTGACAAGTGGTATCAGAGCTAAAGGCTGAGTAAGAACTTTAGCTACGGAGTATAACACATTAGGTGGCTCATTAGAGATAGGGTGAAGTATACCTAGAATGAGTATAAATCGAAAGACTGAAACCCTAAAATTTCTTGGTTTATTTCTTTTAACTGTCGATATTCCTTAAGATATCTCGTCCATATACCTAAATCAAGTTTTCTTACTAATTACAGATAGTGAAAATGAGCGGGCGAAGAAGACGAGGTAGGGGACGGGGAAGTACCACTTCAGCTGGTCATGTCCCAGCAACAGCAACTATATCTACTTAACGTTAACCAAATCTGGCTGATCTATATAGAAATTTTACCAGACTTGGTTGAAAGCCATTCAATGGCAAGGAATCTATTGTCGAAGCCCAAGCTTGGATCCGATCATGTGAGAGAACTTTTAAAGGGCTGAAGTTAGAAGACGATCAAATGCGACTAATAGCTTCTTGGCATCTCCAAGAGGAAGCTTTAGCTTGGTGGGAAACAGTTACTGCGGATGGGTCAGAAGATGAATTCACTTGGAGTCATTTTAAAGAGGTGTTTGGATAGCTATATATGCCATCTGCTGGTATCTCCCGAATGTACCCGGAGTTCATTGATTTGAAGCAGGGAAGCTTGTCATTTGAGGAGTATTTGAATAAATTCAATGATCTATCTCGTTTTGGTCTGGAGTTGGTGAATACAACTTTAAAGAAGAATATAAGATTCATTCGGGGAATGAATAAGAAATACCAGGAAAGAATGACTGTAGACATAAAAGAATCCTTTTCAGATTTGATCGATATGGGTTATCGATATGCTACTCTAGATATGCAAGATGTTTCGGAAGTGGAGGGAAGTTCACGTAATCCAAATTGGAAGAAAAGGAAGTTTGAGGGAAAGAAACTAGATCAAGGCAAAGAGAAGAGGAGTAATCAGGAGGAAGGCCATTATTCAAACAATTGTAAGAAGCCTAAGAAACAAGTAAAGGAATATCAGCCTGTGAAGACCAGTCGAAGAACTAAGGGATGCTTTTATTGTCACAAGCCAGGTCATGAAGCTAAACATTGCCCGAAAAAGAAGCAAGTACAAGAAGCAAAACTATATGCAACAAAAGATGACCCCTTGACTTTAAAGTGGGATAAAGAAAAAGTAGTTTTAGAAGGTAACCTTATCATTCATGATAGAGCTGTTAGAGTATTATTCGACACCGGCGCTACACATAGCTTCATCTCCCAACAAACCGTCAATGAATTAAAACTAAAACCTGAATTTGTTGATGAGCCTATTTGCGTAAAGAATCCATTTGGTGGTCCGGCAAATCTTTGTCTACGATGCAAAGACGTTCCTATCTCATATTCTTCTTATAAATTTCCTATCAACCTTTTCATCCTCGACTTTGATGAATTTGAAGTCTTACTCGTAATGGATTGGCTAACGGAGTACGAAGCCAAATTGGATTGTAATAATCGAACAATTTTGATCAGAACCAAATTTGGGAAATTCATTGAAATCTCTTGTGAGGATCCGAGTCCGAAGAGAGATAAACTAATGTATACATTGGAATATCCCGAACCTAGTTTGGAGTCCAACCCATTGTTCGGGAATTTCCAGACGTGTTCGAAGAAGTAAAATCCTTACCTCCACATAGAGAAATCGAATTCAGAATTGACATAGTTCCAAATGCTCGTCCTGTCATTCACGCAAGTCGCAGGATGGCACCTAGAGAAAGAATTGAATTAGTCAATCAAACTCGAGATTTGCGAGAGAATGGATTGATACGTCCTAGTGTTTCCGAATAGGGTTCAGCTGTCGTGTTTGTGGCAAAATCAGATGGATCTCTGAGATTGCGTGTGGACTACCGCGATCTCAATAAACAAACTCTTAAGAATAAGTTTCCTCTACCTAGAATTGATGATCTGTTTGATCAACTGCATGATGTTCGTTTCTTTTCGATGATGGATCTAGCCCAGGGATTCCATCAGTTACGAATTGCCGAGGATTGTGTTTATTTGACAGCTTTCAAGGGTCCTAACATGTTCTACGAATGGTTAGTCATGCCTTTCGGACTAACCAACGCTCCGGCGTACTTCGTAGATTTAATGACTCGTGTATTTCGAGAAGTATTATACAAATTTGTCCTTGTATTTGTTGATGATATCTTGATCTATTCCAAAACCGAAGTGGAGCACGCTGAGCATCTCAGAATTGTTCTGGAGATATTGAAAAAGAACATTCTGTTTGCAAAATTATCCAAATGCCATTTTTGGGTTAATGAAGTCAGATTTCTCGGGCATATTGTTAATAAAGAGGGAATCTCTATTGAACCAAGCAAGATTTCTTCTATTCTAGACCGAAAGCGACCACAACCCCGAAAGAAGTTCGTAGTTTTCTGGGTTTAGCAGGATATTACAGGAAGTTTGTTCAGGACTTTACTAAAATAGCTAGTTCATTGACTAAGCTCACAATGAAGAATGAAAAATTTGATAGGACTCTAAAATGCGATGAAGCTTTCTAGGAGTTAAAAAGGAGATTGACTACTGCTCCTGTTCTCGCTATCATTAACGGGAATCTGGGCTTATCTGTCTATACCAACGCTTGTGGTGATGGGGTAGGTGTAGTATTAATGCAGAATGGGAAGGTAATTGCCTAAGCGAGTAGACAATTACGCCTGCACGTGAGAAACTACCCAACACATGATTGGAAGCCTTTGGCTGTTATTTTTGCCTTAAAAATTTGGCGGCATTATCTTCTGGGTAAGAATTTCTTTCAGCTTTTCTAAAAGAAAATTTTAAAGGCTTAACTTAACTTAATAAATATACTTAATGAACTCTCTTTGTTTTTAGATGAAAAATATGAATTATTCACTGACCATAAGTCTTTGAAATATCTCTTCACCCAAAAAGATCTGAATCTGCGCAAACGATGTTGGCTGGAATTTCTGGCATCCTATGACTTAGACATTCTATATACGCCTGGTAAAGCCAATGTAGTTGCCGATGCTTTGAGTAGGAAACATGCTATTTTCGCTCATCTTATAGTCGCTCCTACTCTTCTTAAAAAGATTGCAAGAAAGCAAACAGAAGATAAGTTTCTTCGAGAAATTTATAGAAGAATATGTCATGGTGAAGATACTAGCTTTAAAGTCGATGATAGAGAAATTATAAGATTGAAGGGCAGAATGTATGTTCCAGACATTCCGGACTTGCAAAGTGAAGTTTTAGACGAATGTCACAAATTTAAACTCAGCATCCATTCCGGAGTTAATAAAATATATAGAGATATCAAAAGAACTTTCTGGTGGAAAACAATGAAAAGGGATATATCTATATATATGAGTCGTTGTGCTACCTGCCAGCAAATTAAAAGCGATCAAAAAAAAGTAGCGGGTTTACTCCAACCTTTGGAGGTACCCAAGTGGAAATGGGATCAAGTATCGATGGATTTCATCGACGGGTTGCCTCACACTCGAAAGGGGAATGAAGCAATTTGGGTTATTATGGACTGCTTGACTAAGACAGCCCATTCATTCCAGTGAAATCTACTTGGACAGCAGCAAGTTTGGCTGAGATATATATCAAAGAAATTGTCCATCCCCACGGTATTCCTAGCAGCATAGTGAGTGATCGTGATCCGATCTTCACTAGTAGATTTTGGGAGGTGTTTTAAGCCACATTGGGACCTAACTGAACTTCAGCACTGCTTATCACCCGCAGTTTGATGGGCAGACAGAAAGAATTAATCGAATATTAGAAGACCTTTTGCGAGATTGTATTCTTGACTTTGGTGGTTCTTGGGAGAACCATTTACATCTCGTTGAATTTTTATATAACAACAGCTATCGGGCCAGTATTGAAATGGCTCCTTTCGAGGCTTTATATGGTCGTCCGTGTCGATCACCTGCATGATGGATCGAGTCAGATGATAGACTCGTCCTTGGACCAGATATGATTAAAGAAGCCACTAAAAAAGTTGAATTTATTCGAAAGAAGATGATAACTACACAAAGCCGTCAAAAGAGTTATTATGACCATAGAAGAAGGGATTTGGAATTCCAAGTTGGAGATTCTATATTCCTCAAAGTTTCTCCAATGCGAGGTGTGTTGAGATTTGGGAAAACTGGAAAACTGGCATCGTGTTATATTGGTACTTTTCTTATTCTGGAAAGGATTGGTCTTTTAGCTTACCGAGTGCAACTACCCAGCTGGTTATCTAGCGTGCACAATGTGTTTCATATTTCTAACCTTCGGAAATATGTGCACGATCCAGATAGTATTAAGCTCAGCAGGATCTTAAAATCACTCTCAACTTAGCCGTTAAAAGAGAGCCATTGAAGATTATAGATCGTGAGGAAAAGCAATTGAGAAACAAACTTGTGAAGCTGGTTAAAGTATAAAGGAGAGGTGATCCAAAGGACTGTACTTGGGAAACAGAGGATAGTATGCAGAAGTCCTATCCCAAGTGCAGAGTGGATATCTCTGCTTAATCTGGTAATCCATTTTCTATCTTTTTTCTACATTCGTATACTCTTTGTTTGTCTTTCTCTCTCTTTCAAATTTAGAGCATGAAATTTTTTTTAAGGGGGGAATCTGTAACATTCCCAAAATTATATCAATATAAAATTTAGTAATAAATGTAAATTTTAGAATAAATTGTGTAATTTATTTGAATTTTTCAAATAAATGAAATAAGTGTTGAATTATATTTATATATAAAAAAATTGTGAAGTTGCATTTGAATTTAAGAATTCAAAGATATAAATATTTTTAAAACTATTTGAATTTAAATTATATGAGTACATATATGCATATAAATGGATTATAATTCAAATTTGAATTTGAATTTGAGTTTGAATTTTAAATAAATGTTTTAGAAAATAATTTGCATTTGAAATCATAAATGTGTAATTTATTTAATGTAAAAGAATTAGTTAAAAACATTTCTTCTTTTAACATTGTATATACAATTAAACAAGAAATGTATTTACTAATAAAGTGAATATGATATAGAATTTATTTGAAAATTCTTTTATCTTTGTAAATGTACAAGTGTTAAATTCTTAACTTATAAATAGAACAAGTGTTAACAAATAAGTAGTAAAATAAGACAAGTGTCATTTGATTATTTTTGTTTTTAAGAAAAATTATTAAAAAGAAAAACAAAACTTTATAATATCTCAAACCATCCTCTTTCTCATTTTTTCTTTTAACCTCTTCAAAGCTTTAGAAAAAGAAAAATATCTGTAAACATTCTACAACAAGAAAAAACAAATCGAATAAGGAAATCATCAACCAAACTAAGTACAAAATCAAACCAGGAATTCAAACTGTTCTTATAAATCAAGCCTGTAAGCTCAACACAGAAAAAAATCTTCTCAGGATTTCAGACCAGATGAACATTTGCAACTAATCATCTTAGTTCTTTTTTTTCAAGATCAAGCCTTTAAGATTCAACTTCAACAATACACCCAGGATCAACTAAAGTTTTGCAAACTCCAGTTTTCAAGCTACAGACCAAAGTTTTTTGTCTGTTTCATTAAAATAAAATTGTAAGTAAGATTGAATTTGAATTTGTTGTTGAGTAAATAAGTAAGAAAATATATCAAAAGCTAAGAAAATTTAAATAACTAGTTGCAGGAAAAATCCAGGGTCAAATTAAAAATAGCAATTCCAGTTTTCAATTTATCAATTCTCTGTCTTCAAAGTTCAAAGCACAGCCCCCTCTATTCTCAAGCATCAAGGTGAGTAAACTTTTGATCTGGATTTCTAGCTTGATTGTTCGAGAAACCATGTTTAAGTATGATTGAAAACTTTATGGTGCATGTATATTTATACATGAAGATAGAATTGTGCATGTCTGCAGATAAGGACATGAGTCCTGCTCCAGGTTCAGGCATTCAAAATCCTATACCAAGTTCAATTTTCCTCTCTCTGATCATCATTAGGCCTTTGAATCAAAACTAGATTGATTTGTTTAAACATGCTTTATGTTTTAAAAATAAATTAGAGCAAAAACAATGAAAGCATTTCTGGAAAAATTGAAAAATACGGGTAACTACATTACCTGTTAAAAATTCGATCGTCATAGTTCCTAATTTTAATTATATCATCGTGATTGTCTTTGGAAATAATGGCTTTTAAAAGCAAAATCATATTTTTTTTATCACGTATTCACTGATAAATTTAGGGATGATCAAATTTGGGGTTTTTGTCGAATCCCGGTCATCGGCGTGATGATGATGGTCGAGATTGTGGGTGGAGATGGCTGAGGCGTTGGGGGTTCTATGAAAAATGCTTAAATAATTTTTATTTGATTGTGGTTTCCGTGCGATGTTCATCTAGGATTTTAACCCACAATTTGGTTGCAGCAGAAAATGGGTTTGCCACAGTTTCGTCAGACCACCGGAGTTGATTGCTCCAGTGGGGATAGGGGCGTATGATCAAGAAGAAGCTTCGGTTTAATTTTTGTGTCCACCAATGGCTAGAGGTGTGAGGACGTGATGTTTTCTGGTGATCTGGTGTGACGCCCCACCTCTATGCTCACAATAACAAAGAGTATTAAAAGAAATACTGTCCGTTATTACGAAGAATAAGGCTGGATAGAAGCGGCCATCCGTAGTTAGGCCTTACACTAGTATTGTTTATCTCGATAGGAGTGGTATATATTTTTATTTTTCACCTCTTATTTATTTACTCCCATCAACATACCCAATTCCAGTATAAAACGAACTACGATGGTTCATAATAGTTTAGGACAATAGATATAATAATAACACAGATAATATAAGTGCGGAACACAGATAAAACAAAAAGTCTCATATATACAATAATTGATCTCAGTTATACATGTGATACAGTACATATGATATAACTACAACTGTCGACTCTGGAAGTTACATATACATGTACATTATCGTATATAATATACAAGAATACATATCTTCCTAAACAATGACAATGACTACTTCAAAATGGTATGAAAAGACTTCATAGCTCTAGCAGTAATCCAAAGCAAGATATCTACAACCTTTAATAACTCGGTCTGACCCGAGTATTACATTCGAAAGAAAATAATACACGGGTCAGTCTAATTCAAACTCAGTTATTAGTGCACAGAAGCAATAATAATTAAGTAACAAATAGACGACAGTCACAATAAATCTCGTCTATCCGGTCCTTAAATAAAGAAATCGGATAACGATAAATATAACACGTAACTGTGTTAAATAACAAATCAGCAAATCCAAATTATCAACAAAGATAAATTAGAAAGGTTATCAATGAAGATAATTTAGAAAAAAACAGAATTGCCTAAACGGCAATTAACAACAAAATTCAATTATTAACTAAATAATTAGAAACTCATAATCTAATTATCAAATTGATAATTAGACAACAACAAAATCATCAACTTAAACCAATCAAAATACAACTCAAAACATATTGAATTGAATAAACGAAACTGTTCAAACAATTGAAATATACTCTAAAATGACTTTACGGATAGGGCTGCAGTACACGCACGCGTGCACTGCCTCGCCACTACAGCATATGGAATATGCAAAAGATCAATAAATCAAAACATAATAGGATATCAATAAAAGCCATGCAGTGTGGCTGCAGTACACGCTTGCGTGCACTGCCTTGCCACTACAGTGATTATGTACACAAACGGGCACAAGGTCAAACCCGAATTACCGGATTCAACTCAAGTGTAATTCGAAAAACAAGCAAAATGCAAAGGTCAAGTCAGAGACTCAAAACATATATGAATGTACTGGCAAGAAATAAGATACACCAGCCTTCCAAACACAATCCAAAAGGGTAAGCTGCGAACAAATGTAACTGCGTCGATGTAAACACATGTATATGCATCTGTATACGTATAAGTACTAACCAGGAAACAATTGCATAATGAAACTGCAGCGGAAACAAGCAAATAGCCACAAAAGACTAAACAGTCAAGCAACGACAACGCAAGTGCCGAACTCAACTGGACAGCACAAGTAAATGACTGCAACACTACACTACAAGAAGTGTATATGCAGAGTCAAGACCCCACTGAAATCAAGTGCAGTCATATAAAGCAACTCGATAACATAGAATATAACATAAGCAGTGAAACATAAAGAACGATATAAATGGGTGTGCATATAAATGATGTACGTAGTGAGAACTTACATCACATCTCGAATGGTACATGTGCAGTGACCAGTAGCACTACAATGACAACCCAATCTCAACAATGCAACATTGACTATACAGTCTCAAGTGACAGCAAAACACAAAACAACATGAATTACTGGAGCAAATGCAGCAGCAACTCGAAGCTAAGTGCTACATACAAACAAACAATGGATGCACAGATGTAACTCAACGCGATTGAACCAAATGGAACTGTGACAGCCAGAATGGCAATATGCAGTATGAAGATGTGAAATTGGATAAATGCAAGTATCAAACTCGAGCATCAAGGAACGAACTGGAGTGGAAGTGAATTAATTGACACAAATCAATATCAACAACATGAACTAGACAGTGCACCAAGGACAGAGCAAGGCCCATATACATGGCAGTGACAACATAATACAAGACAGTGACAACAAATCAACGCCAACACAGGAACTCAACTGTATGCAACCGTTAAAACGAAGTGGGCAATGCAAGCATAACCGAGTGAAGGTGAGAGCACCAAAAGTATGGCACTACAGCACACAACAGTAAGGAGCCAAATGGACGCAACATGAACCCAACTACGGATTGATGCAAACTGAATACAACATGAAGCCACAGTATGCTTACAGAGAAAATGGAACTGCAGTATCAAATCGAAAAATCGAGCCAATGTCGAAGTCAACTAAAACAAGTAGGTAACAGGTTCACAACAAAATCAAGGCCGAAGCATAGTATTTTCAACTAACCGAAAGTCCACAAAAACAAGTGACCGAAGCCAGAAATCAAATTGAAATCATAAATAAGATTCACGTTAATGCCGATGCCAACAGAAAAATACTCAAAATCATTTGCCGTTTACATTACACTGTACTCAAGCTACAGAATCAATTATCTATTCAAAGCCGTGGATAATAGAAACCAAGGCAAATAAAAATTATCAACGTCGAAACAAAGTTGAATGTCTGAGAAAATCAAGTGACGAAAGTATACAAATTTAAAAAGTCAGATAACTCACTTTCGTAAAATAATCAGAAGGCCGAAGACAATTTCAACATATACATAAATACGAACGAACATCAAAGGGATTCGAACCTTCAATTAAAACCCCAATTCAAAAATCTCTGAAACTCAAATTAGATGTGAGTGAGGGAAGGATCACTCACCTTGGATTCGAAGGTCGCGTACTTCAGAGACGAAGCGGAGTCGATGGGAACCCTAATTTGGAAAGGCGGAACGAGCACGAGATGAAGCTGCCATTTCTATTCTTTTCGAACGCTTTGATTATTAGGTTTAGGGTTTTGATTTTTGAGAATAAAAATAGAGAGGGGGGAAAACGGGTACATACTAGAAATAATACGGCACCAACGATAATTGGGCCGAGATTCAAAATTGCAAAGCTCATATAATATTTAACCAATTTACAAAATAATATCAACTTGATTTTAAAAACTCCAACAGCAATTAACAACTAATATTGATCGTCAAACAACGATAATTAATTGTTGTAAAACCCAGGGTTGTTACAGACTCCCCTCCTTATAAAAATTGCGTCCCCGCAATTTTCATAGTTAAAGTCGTCTATAACAATTATTTTTCTAATATAAACTGGTTAAGCTAGAAAAATAAAGGTCAAGAACACAAATGCCAAAGAAATCTTTTAATTTCATAAACGAAATTCACAAATTCTCAACAAAATCTAATCATCAAATAGATAATCAGAATACAGAAATCACAAAACCGCCATATCTAATTATCGATACGATAATTAGAAGATAGAAAAATCTAACTATCAACAAAGATAATTAGAAAACAAAAATCATAAGTCGCAAAATTGCAATTATCTAGTTACCAAAAACGATAATCAAACCTCGAATCAACGAATATTTAATTATCACAAATGATAATCAAAACAACAAATATTCGATTATCAAAAACGATAATCAAATCTCAAATCAACAAATATTAGATTATCAAAAACGATTATCAAATCTCAAATCAACAAATATTCGATTATCAAAAACGATAATCAAATCAACAAATATTCGATTATCAAAAACGATAATCAAATCTCAAATCAACAAATATTCGATTATCAAAAACGATAATCAAATCAACAAATATTCAATTATCAAAAACGATAATCAAATCTCAAATCAACAAATATTCGATTATCAAAAACGATAATCAAATTAACAAGTATTCGATTATCAAATACGATAATCAAATCAACAAATATCTAATTATCAAAAACGATAATTAGAACTCATATCAACAAATATTTAATTATCACAAGCGATAATCAGAACTCATAACATCAAATATCTAATTATCACAAGCAATAATCAGAAACAACAAATATCCGATTATCAAAAACGATAATCAGAACTCATAACATCAAATATCTAATTATCACAAGCGATAATCAGAAACAACAAATATCCGATTATCAAAAACGATAATCAGAACTCATAACATCAAATATTTAATTATCACAAGCGATAATCAAATCAACAAATATCCAATTACCTGCAAATAATTGGAAACAACAAATATCTAGAAATCAATTAAGATACTCTAGAAAATCAACATAAAAGATTGGATCGATCCCATTAGATGCCGAGTTTTAGCTACGCCGCACATGCATCTCATATGGCCGAAGCCTACCAAGTACCGTCATCATAATTTTGGCGCCCATCATATGACCCGAAGGTATGGTACTAGTATTTGACCCGAAGGTCCTCATATGACTCGAAGGTCCATCATAGTGGCTCGAAAGCACACGAAAATCATCAAAATCATCAAAACAGCAAATATTTCAATTAACGAGTACGGAATTAACCAAAATAGAAAACGCACATGTCTCATAACCACGAGTTTTACTCTCTTCATCGTTTCCTTGAAAGTGTAAAATTGTGTATTCCAAAATAACATTTCACATTCTCAAACGGACAAGTTCGGAATTAAGCGAATCGGTAAAAGAAAGGGGTCATAGTCCTCGATTTTGCTGAAACGTTTAAATTGCTTCCTTATTCTTTTGAAAACGCAAACTGCAAAACTTTTGAAAACAATTTCATTTATTTTATAAAAGTAATAATTTACATTCTCAAACGAACAAGTCCGGAATTAAGCAAATCAGTAAAAGAAAGGGGTCATACCTCGATTTTGCTGAAACGTTTAGGTCACTTTCTCATTCTTCTGAAAGCGTAAACTATATAAAAAATTGAAAACAATTTTTTTTTTTAAACGATTTGCAAATCCGTGATAAAACAACAACATTAGTGACAATTTCGATAAGAAAATTGTACTTCTCAAAACACCATAGAAACGGATCTCAAAATCAGCATTGCGGGATAACCGCTTAAAAAATCCACTTTAAAATATGACGGATACTGAAGTCAAAGTGACAGTAATTTTTAAACGTCAAAATCTGATCAAAATAATTTGCATCAAAACATAACATCAGAGAATTTTCATTCATTAAAATGTCAACAAAACACCATGCTTCAAAAATTTAGCATCGATGTAAAAATTCCGTTATAACAATAATGGCAACAAAATACGTTTAGAACCAAACATCGATTCAACGTAAAAATAATGCAGTAACGTGCAACTTAAATTTGCACGTATACTACAAAACGAACAAAGAAATCATTCGAATATATCTTCAACGAAGATAATTTAAAACAACAAAAATCTCAACAAATTCACATAACTACAATCGCTTCGAATCCTCAAATCAGATTCGAAATTTTTCAAAGAAAACAAAATGAACACAGCTATGTAAACAACAAATGAAATTTATTTCAATTTCATAATTTGATTTTTAAATCAAAAAGGTTATCAGCTGTACTCAGCGAAGATAGTCCCACTGTTTCCGCTGCGCACTCTGATAAATAGATACAAATCAATCAATCATCCAAACACAATTTCACTTTTATTTTTAAATAAAGATATTTAAAATTTTCATCAAAATTTCAAAACTTTAGTTTTGACTCAAAGCACAAATAAAACATCGACTAATAGTTGTAACACATGTTCCATCTAAGTTATGTTTTATATTATGTCCATAAACCCCAAGCTCTGATACCAACTGTGACGCCCCACCTCTATGCTCACAATAACAAAGAGTATTAAAAGAAATACTGCCCATTATTACGAAGAATAAGGCTGGATAGAAGCGGCCATCCGTAGTTAGGCCTTACACTAGTATTGGTTATCTCGAGAGGAGTGGTATATATTTTTATTTTTCATCTCTTATTTATTTATTGCCATCATTAAATGGAATCAAAAAAAAATGGTAAGTGGGGTTCCATTGTATGAATCTTTAAATAAGGCATGCATACCCAATTCCAGTATAAAACGAACTACGATGGTTCATAATAGTTTAGGACAATAGATATAATAATAACACAGATAATATAAGTGCGGAACACAGATAAAACAAAAATTCACATGTATACAATAACTGATGTCAGTTACAATACATGTGATACAGTACATATGATACAACTACAACTGCCGACTCTGGAAGTTACACATACGTGTACATTATCGTATATATTATACAAGAATACATATCTTCCTAAACAATGACAACGACTACTTCAAAAGGTATGAAAAGACTTCATAGCTCTAGCAGCAATCCAAAGCAAGATATCTACAACCTGTAATAACTCGGTCTGACCCGAGTATTACATTCAAAAGAAAATAATACACGGGTCAGTCTAATTCAAACTCAGTTATTAGTGCACAGAAGCAATAATAATTAACAAATACCCGACAGTCACAATAAATCTCGTCTATCCGGTCCTTAAATAAAGAAATCGGATAACGATAAATATAACACGTAACAGTGTTAAACAACAAATCAGCAAATCCAAATTATCAACAAAGATAAATTGAAAAGGTTATCAATGAAGATAATTTAGAAAACAATAGAATTACCTAAACGGCAATTAACAACAAAATTCAATTATTAAGTAAATAATTAGAAACTCATAATCTAATTATCAAATTGATAATTAGACAACAATAAAATCATCAAATTAAACCAATCAAAATACAACTCAAAATATATTGACTTGAATAAACGAAACAGTTTAAACAATTGAAATATCAATTAAAATGACTTTACGGGTAGGGCTGCAGTACACGCACGCGTGCACTGCATCGCCACTATAGCATTGGAATACACAAAAGATCAATAAATCAAAACAAAATAGGATATTAATAAAAGCCATGCAGTGTGGCTGCAGTACACGCTTGCGTGCACTGCCTTGCCACTACAGTGATATGTACACAAATGGGCACAAGATCAAACCCGAATTACCGAATTCAACTCAAGTGTAATTCGAAAAACAAGCAAAATGCAAAGGTCAAGTCAGAGACTCAACACATATATGAATGTACTGGCAAGAAATAAGATACATCAGCCTTCCAAACACAATCCAACAGGGGTAAGCTGCGAACAAATGTAACTGCGTCGATGTAAACACATGTATATGCATCTGTATACATATAAGTACTAACCAAGAAACAATTGCATAATGGAACTGCAGTGGAAACAAGCAAATAGCCACAAAAGACTAAACAGTCAAGCAACGACAACGCAAGTGCCGAACTCAACTGGACAACACAAGTAAATGACGGCAACACTACACTACAAGAAGTGTATATGCAGAGTCAAGACCCCACTGAAATCAAGTGCAGTCATATAAAGCAACTCGATAACATAGAAAACAGCATAAGCTGTGAAACATAAAGAACAATATAAATGGGTGTGCATATAAATGATGTACGTAGTGAGAACTTACATCACATCTCGAATGGTACATGTGCAGTGACCAGTAGCACTACAATGACAACCCAATCTCAACAATGCAACATTGACTATACAGTCTCAAGTGACAGCAAAACAAAAAACAACATGAATTACTGGAGCAAATGCAGCAGCAACTCGAAGCCAAGTGCTACATACAAACAAACAATGGATGCACAGATGTAACTCAACGCGATTGAACCAAATGGAACTGTGATTGCCGAAATGGCGACATGCAGTATGAAGATGTGAAATTGGATAAATGCAAGTATCAGACTCGAGCATCAAGGCACGAACTAGAGTGGAAGTGAATTAATTGACACAAATCAATGTCAACAACATGAACTGGACAGTGCACCAAGGACAGAGCAAGGCCCATATACATGGCATGACAACATAATACGAGACACTGACAACAAATCAACGCCAACATAGGAACTCAACTATATGCAACCGTTAAAACGAAGTGGGCAATGCAAGCATAGCCGAGTGAAGGTGAGAGCACCAAAAGTATGGAACCACAGCACACAACAGTAAGGAGTCAAATGGACGCAACATGAACCCAACTACGGATTGATGCAAACTGAATACAACATAAAGCCACAGTATGCTTACAGAGAAAATGGAACTGCAGTATCAAATCGAAAAATTGAGCCAATTTCGAATTCAACTAAAACAAGTAGGTAACAGGTTCACAACAAAATCAAGGCCGAAGCATAGTATTTTCAACTAACCGAAAGTCCACAAAAGTAAGTGACCGAAGTCAGAAATCAAATTGAAATCAGAAAGAAGACTCACGTTAATGCCGATGCCAATAGAAAAATACTCAAAATCATTTGCCATTTACATTACACTCTACTCAAGCTACAGAATCAATTAACTATTCAAAGCCGTGGATAATAGAAACCAAGGCAAATAAAAATCATCAACGTCGAAACAAAGTTGAATGTCCGAGCAAATCAAGTGACGAAAGCATACAAATTTAAAAAGTCAGATAACTCACTTTCGTAAAATAATCAGAAGGCCGAAGACAATTTCAACATATACATAAATACGAACGTACATCAAAGGGATTCGAACCTTCAATTAAAACCCCAATTCAAAAATCTCTTAAATTCAAATTAGATGTGAGTGAGGGAAGGATCACTCACCTTGGATTCGAAGGTCGCGTACTTCAGAGACGAAGCGGAGTCGACGGGAACCCTAATTTGGAAAGGCGGCACGAGCACGAGATGAAGCAGCCATTTCTATTCTTTTCGAACGCTTTGATTATTAGGTTTAGGGTTTTGATTTTTGAGAATGAAAATAGAGAGGGGGGAAAACGGGTATATACTAGAAATAATACAGCACCAACGATAATTGGGCCGAGATTCAAAATTGCAAAGCTCACATAATATTTAACCAATTTACAAAAGAATATCAACTTGATTTTAAAAACTCCAACAGCAATTAACAACCAATATTGATCGTCAAACAACGATAATTTATTGTTGTAAAACCCAGGGTTGTTACATATGGTTTGATGAAGTCTGGCTCGTGAAGCTCAATTTCGAATTCGACGTGGGTTTGCGTTTCTTGGTAGTCTGGAGGTGGGGTCAGATGGTCAATGACTTGATGAAGATCGTAGTGTCGTCCAGAGATGGTCGGTCCGTTGGTGCACGTGCATAATGAATATTGAAGTGTCAGTAACCAGGAATGGAGAAGATGCTGTTCAACTCGAAGACATCATCGGGGAATTCGTACACTGGCTCGAGTCTGAGTCCGGGAAATTTCAAGTGTGTATTGGGTTACTTTAAAAAAAACTTAAAATAATTTTTTTTGACTGAAGCTATCAGGTCATTTTGAGGAGAACTTGAAGCAAACAAGTGTTTTCCTGGGGGAGCACTTGAAGCGTCTCGTAGGGTAAAAGCGTTCTAGTTTAAACTTTGAAAATTTAAGTCAAATTGTTTCCTAAATTAATTCTTTTCAAATGAACAATTGTTGTTAAGTTGTAATTTGTAATTTAAGGTTTTAGAGTAAAATATTTTAAGTTATTTAAGTTAAGAATGTTTTAAACTTATATTTCAAAAAATTTATTTTAATAAAAAATTTAACAAAGAATTAAGGAGATAGTTAAATGTTTTACCTTATCAACTTAATTTAAAAGTTAATTAATTTATATTGTTAATGATGATTAACAATTAATGATTTATAATTACTTAACAATTAATTCATAATTAATTGAAGGATAATTAATTTATAATTAAGTATTAATTAATTAAAGTAATTAATTATGGAACAGTTAATTAACAAGGGTAACTAAGTTTTAATTAATTAATAATTAAGGGTTTAATTAACTAATATTTAATATTTAATTAATTAATAATTAAGGATTGGTTAATTTAAAATTAAGGATAATTCATCACTAATTAAAGTAATTAATGAGAAATAATTATGTGCTTAATTGATTATAATCACATTGTTAATTCATCTCATCGTTAGATGATTGATTATTATTGAAATGCTATGAGCTGTTTGATATTCCTATTTGTGATTGTAATACTATGCGATGTGAATTGCTTTGTGCTGAAATATGATTTGTGATTTGTTTCTGTGCGATTGTGAAAACCAATTGGCCCGTAAAACGGCAATTGAATTTTGATGTGACAGGGAGTCGGATTCCAGTTGGTTATCCGAAATCCACATCGAACCCTGAATGTGAACCTTTGTGATTAATACATCCACGTGTTTTAAATTGAAAGCTCACTATTCGGTTTAGCCGGGAGAGGACCTTTGTGTCATATAACCCATTTCGAATATGTGATATGACGAAATGGAAAGCATTTGAAGATGGTGGTGAAGACCGGGCATCTTCAAGAACGATAGGGTAACCTATCGAATGACTCTGCACTGAGTTGCTTCGGTATAGAATCTCCATATGTGATGGGGAGTCTGATCGGGATTTTGGATGCCCGGATTGCAAGGCCTTCTTCGGAAGTGCCTTTGGTTCTGTTCGATCCCGGAACAGACTTGTATGGTTGTATGTCTGACATTACATTTTTGAGATATAAAGCTGATTTCTTTCAAATACGTTTCTGTTGGTGGCGGAGAATTTATTCTCTTAGCTTAACACCCTTCTCTAAGATGTAAGAGCTCATAGGTTACGTAGTTGAAGGTTATTAGTGATATACTCCCAATCTGGTAGTGTGGCATGCTGAATGCTGCTGATCATTTGTTGATCGAAGCATGGTTTTGGTGAAAAGCGTAGCTTTGCGGACGAAACTTCGTCGAGCTCACAACCCGGAAATGGTCGAAACAGGAATGTTGCGGCAAGGTTTTTAGGAGTCGCACCCCTAGGGTATGTCCATTTTCTTCTGGATAAGAGGTGATATCATGGTATGGAGCCTAGATATTGATCTGTATGGTTGTTGCTTTCAGTCGGTGAATCTCAAGATAAAGGCCGGTAACGGTCGGGGATGGCTTACTTGTAGGTGTTACCTAGTTACAGAGGTAATCCGGCCTTGTGTAGGTAGGGAACCAATTTGGTTCTTGGGGGCGTCCCTGCAGAGGCGTCTCATTTTTAAGGAAGTTCCTTAGCCTGATCATTTGTTGGAAATCCAATCATCAGTACGACCCCAGTAAGGTTTTAGTTGTATAACCTGCCATTTACTTATGGTGGTCACCATTTTTTTGATGGTAGCTATAGTAGGCATACAATAATGGTTGTATGCTGGCTAAGATTAATTTTATATTTTCAAAATGATTTTTCTACACTATGCACTAGTAATAATATCAAAGAATTTCTCGTATCAGGCGTATTTGACTATCATAAGAAGAAATCTCCTTCAATTCTGCGGTTGGATTGTGTGTGTGGCGGGAGGTCTTATATTAGTTTCATTTTCTAAAAAGCATGAACGAATTTCTTTTATAAACTGTTTTTGTTTCAAATAACTGTTTTGTTTACTCATACCAGTCCCATGACTGACCCAGAGTTTATTATTTCCTTCCTTAACTCTTGATGCCCATAATTTCCACACGGGCAGCCTAGAAGCAGGTTATCCGTGTTTTGGAGTAGCTTGGAATATTTTGAAGTCTTTTTGGAAGCTATCGGATTTTGGAAAGCTTTTGGGTTTGGATATCTTTGAGGTGTTTTGATTAATTAAAAATCTTCTCAAAGTCGAAGTATGTTGGAATCCTCTTGAAGTTGAGATAGATTTGTTATCGCTTTGTTGTTGTATCTTGTATATAAACTGTGATGATGGGATTATATTATTGTAACCAAATATTGTGATGGTGTTGTATTTGTGATGTTGATATATGATATTCATTTTGTTTTCGTTGTTTATATTCATCTAATGTTGTTATAAGCTCCATCCGAATTGAAATTCGACGTTTCAAATTTCGACAGTCGAATACAAGTGAGATATTTGATGTCGATTTTCAATCGCTGGATTTCGGGTCGTGACATATATAGACCACAGTGTCTGTATATAATTTTCTATCCTATAGTCAAGAGATACAGATGTTTATGATTTCAATCCGTAATTTAAAATATAAATACGGTTATATATCATTTGAAACCGGAATCCGAATGAAATAAAATCCATAACACTTGCAGTTTATAACAATGTAAAATACAACATCCATTCACCCAATACCAATCATCAAACATTTATGACAAGCATCATCCAATTCAATCAATAACATCAATATAGAACAGATAGTAAATAACAGGCATTTACTGGTAGTTTATATTCAATAACAAATTAAATAACTATTTAACTGGTAGTTTATATGCAATAATAAATTAAATAATAATTTAATTCAAATAACTTCAATTTAACAGGGACGATGATTAAAAATATGTCAAACAGTCATAAATAAATTTCTAATCACATCATAAATCAATTTAACAAACATAAGAAATTTTAGAAGTTGTGAGTGGGTTAAAACACTCACCTTTTGAATTTAAATTGAATTTAAATCCAATTTAAACCCAAAATTTAAACAGTCTCATAATTCATCCAAACCAGTGCCAAAATGTTCGAATGTCCAATACGAACCTAGTGGAGAAAACCGCGCGTGAATCGGACGTCATATGTGAGAGTTATCATCGTTAAAAGATTACACGAATTGAACTAAACAAATAAAATAAATAAATAAGAATACCCAATCGAACGCCACGTCACAGCATCTCTATCTTCTCCAATAACACTACCCACGCTCACACATCAGACACGCGCCGCCTCGACATGTCGTACGTGCCGCCGTTGGCCGATCGCGGCCAACCAGAACGACGCGCGGCCCCACCTCGCCTTCTTCCTCAGTCCCCGCGGGCCCCACTGATGTCGATCGACGTCCAAAAACCACCGGCCCCGCTTGGTACGAAACCCTACTCACATTTTCACGCTGAATCCAGCCGTTGATTGCCGAACGAACCTCACCGATGAGCTACGCTTATCGATCTCCACCCATCCATACTCGTGAATCGCCGATCCATCGCAGTTGATCAGATCGCGACGGACGGCCGAAACTAATTCTTTAATTTCTGGCCATATAGAGAATCAAACAAGAAAAAAAATTATAGATCTGAGATGAGCTCGTCGAGAGCTTCAGATCGATATAAAATTTGATATAGTTTACGGAGACTTAATTTTTGGCTTTAAATTTGATTCGAAATTGCATTTTGGGATTTAGGGTTCTGTCTTCCATTGAAAGAGGAGAAGCAAATGGAATTGTACGTACAGAATAATGAACATAAGAAATAGGCTAGGGTTTATAACAGGGTATTTATAGACAAAGCTGAAAATAAAATAGATGGGCTAGATTGATTTACACGATGAACGATAAATGGCCCGAAAAGCCCATTTCGACTCCGAAACGAAAATAGGCCAAGCTATATATCAAAATAGATGTTTTTAAATATATTAAACGCAATGGGACAAGATTCAAGTCCAAATTCCATCGTATGAAGAAGTTATGCTAAAATCAGGGCATTTCAAATTGATTTCAATTAAATTGATTTCTCGGCGTTTCGAGCCCGTACGATCAAACGACAAGTCCGATCGTTACGAAACTTGAGATCCTACAATAATTCACCATTACAAATCGGAATCCGAGTCAGTAGCCAAAATGGCTATTTTTACATTAATTAAATAAATTAATAATTAATTAAAATCAATTTTTATATTTCAATTCGATAATTGACAAATTTCATCATTTTTGATTTTTTTATCATTTACAATGATTTAAACAAATTTAGATGTCAATTTATCGTTGATTCATTCATCAATTTCAGCGTTAATTTTAAATTTCATTATATTCAGAAATTTATGAATTTAACGTTCCAAAATCCATTTATAAATCTTTAAACCTTGTTATTCAAGTCCTTTATTACAATAAGAATATAATTAACATTGGTTTATATCTTGGTACATTAATATTTCTCAATTTCATCTTAATTCCCATTTACGTAATACTTAAATATTAAATTTCGTTTAATTTTAATTAATCTAATTTATTAAATTTAAATTAATAAACCTTGATTACCATTCTTCTTATTAAATCAACCATTATCTTATGGATAACTTTAGCACTACTATATATCCAATTGCCCTAATGGTTTATAGTCATCAGCTAAATTTAGCAATTAATTACGTTTAATTGCAATGGATTTAGATCTAATTCAATGGATTAAATAAATGGGTAAACAATTAATAATATCCCAATTTGCCTAATTTAAATCTCATTCATACTTTATTATCAAATAACAAATATTATAATTACTTATCTAACATTGATTTTATCAAATTATAGTTTATTGCGTAATATTTCATCACTTAATATAACTTCGAATTTATTTCCAAACTTACTATTTACAATCAATTATAGCTTTGCAATTGTTTCAATTTATTGGGATTGCACTATATTAGTCATTCATTAACTTGCATTAACATTCTTACATTTCATTCCCTTTATTAATTCATTAACAATTCACAAATTTTTATCTCCTTCAATATTAAATTACAAAATCATATTAAATTAACAAATTGTCGAAAAATTTACGGGTCGTTACACTACATTAAGTAATTAAAAAGTAACTATTTTTTACTTAATTATTTACTTAATTAGTGATATTTAGTTAATTAATTATGTAAGGTAATTAGTACTTAATCATTATTTAACAAAGGTAATTAGTACTTAAATGTTAATCAAGTAAGTTAATTATTATCAGTTAACTAATTAAAGGTTAATTATTATTTAATTATCAACTAATGGTTAATTATTATTTATTTATTTATAAAAAGTTTTAATTAAATTAATTATGAATTAATTTAAGATTTAATTAAGATTTAATTGGACTTAATTAAGATTTAATTATTATTAATTGAAGGTTTACTCTATGATTAATTAATTATTAAAAGATTATTTATGATTTAATTTTTTATTTAAAAGATTAATTATTATTTAATTATTTATTAATAGGTTAATTATTGTTCAATTATTAATTAAAGGTTTAATTATTATTAAATTAAATCAAAAGTTTAAAATGTTATTTAATTATGAAATAGAAATGTTAAGGTTTTAAACCACTTGATCTCTAAAGATTGGTTATTGTTTTAAAAGAAACTCTTTTTTAAAGAATTTGTTTAAAAACCAAGGATTTCTTTGTCGATTACCTTTAAGTAACCTCAATTGAATATGAAACCCATTGACATATATTTAATAGAATAGATCACTATCTTCTAATTAAATTATAATTGACATCTATTAGTAGAATAAATCATCGTTCTGCTATGATTCACCTAATGATTATGTTTGACATCTATTAAGCAGAAATTAAATCCAGTTCTACTATTATGGTAACTTGGACATTTATCTATATGGTTGATTGATTGTTATTGATCTATTCCCTTTAAATATCTGCTTGTTATATAAATATACATTTTATAACTAGTGAATTAAACTGAATTAAATGAGAACAATTGTGGTCACTAAGCCTTCTCCAGGATTTGTAAAGCCAGCCGTTTAATTATTATTTTAACAATGATTCAAAATTTGTTTATTATACTATTTAAAGGGTTTTAAAGAAAAGTTATTACTTATTTATAATGTTCAAAGTTTATTTTCATTGTAAATATGATATTTAAACGATAATTAAGCAATTATTATATTAAAAGTGTTTTGAAGTAATTTCATACTTTTCAAATGATTGACTAAAGTTATTATTTTATTAATGCAATCTAAAGACAAATGAATGAAGGATGTTTAAATAATAACTTGTTTATTCAAAAGGTGTTCTAAATAGTTGTTTTGTTTATCAAAGGAACTTTATCGATTAAGATTTATTTAAGGAATTTTTTTTAAATAAGGAAAATTAATGAAAAGAGTATTATAAATCAAAATGTAACGACCCGCTTTTCCATACCATTCAAGTAGGTAATAAACCACACATGTTCAACCCAAACCGAATAGAAAGATAGATAGTTATGGAGAAGAAAGAAGAAGAGAAAAAGAAGAGAAAAGAAACTAAAAACAACACAGAATCTAAAAATCATAGCGGAAAACATATCATATAATATCAATGATTTTAGAAAAAAATAGAGAACTGTTATATACATACATCCATCATAGTGCAACAACATTCACAAATATCAGCCTAGACAGTTAAAACAACCTATTCCCACAATTGCTGATAACTCCAATAATAAGGCAACAGAAAATAAACATATACGAGAATATTATTTGAGGACCTTCATCTCGTCTCTTGAGCTCCAATGCATCAGAAGCAATCTGTAAATATGCTTGGTCTGACCTGAGCACTATAATAATGTAAGACCCGAGTCAGTCTGCAAATCAACGTGAGAAAAAAACACCCAACTGCATTTTTAAAATTCCAGAAAACCATTTGAAAATCAAAAGTATCTCATAACCATGCCACATGTAAACACAGATGGGTTTTTACCTTACGATAACCAGAACAATTTCTATAGAAAATCCATTTATATTATAATAATGTCTAAGGGTAAAAGTAAAATATGAATATAGCAGAAATCCTAGCATCTCACGTTTCAGCATAGTTGTGCACAACTAAGTCCATACAGCGCTTATTGGAGAATGAATTCCGTATAATGACTGGATTACTGGGGTACCGCACATCATGGTGCATCACTAGGTAAAATAACACCGAGGACCTCGCCTGGGTCCCCTGCCAATAAAGGACTGGCCTAACCCTTGCTGGATAGTACCGAATATGATTACCTCTCGGTTAATGGGCCCCAAGCATAGAAATGAGAGATAATAGCAACACTAGATAAGGATGATCATAGCTTACCTAGTTGCGACACACTTAGCCCTGCTGCATCTCTCTTGTTTTAGTCATTCCTAGTTGATGAGGCTTGAGACTGCAATTACCTTTCAATAACATTTACACTTAGAAAGCTCATTTCCCTCCAATGGCAACATGCTAATAGCATTCATCCATATAAGTCTGTTCAGAGACTGAACGAAACTGAAGGCACTATTCCTACTACATCCATTTTGGAATCACACTCAGGATTAGTAGCGGTCGGCCCTTGAACATCACATCTCTATCTTTGATTTCATGCTCTTCACTATGTCTTCACTTCGAAGCGCATTTGCTAGATCGAAGTGGTTTTTATGATAACAAATCTGATCTCGGTCTCTTTGAAACAACGTTCGATAATTTCTGGTAAACTCAATCCCGGTTCTTTAGAAAATAAACAATCAAAGATAAGATCGAATATCAACTCCTAACCATTAGTGGACGGAATTCCTTATCATTGTCCTAGGAGAATGAAACAAGATATATACGCATAGTATAACATCATCGGAGATGACTGTGCCATACAACTCACGTGTTTCTCCAAGATATTTCCAAAGTTACGTTTAAGGTCCAATTTCGATAGTAGGTTATTTAACTATCGAATACAAACATTCAATCATAGATTTCATTTCCCATAGAACCCACTAAGCCTCACATTCATAAATTTAAAATCACTTTTCAAATACTTGGAAATCACTTCCATATACTTATCTCAACAGAATAAGTATATTCCCAAAAACACAATAATTTTGATATTTAGAAAATATAACCATGTACTTATCTTAACGGTATAAGTATATTTTCAAATCATTAACTTCAAAACTAGAAGTGTCTTTTCTATATACTTACAAAATGGTATAAGTATCTTAACCAATCACTTAGAATGTTTTACTTATTTCTAGATCATATTTAAAACGATAAAACATAAGTGCCCTTTAGACAAAGGTATAAATATCCCAAAATACCCTCCATTTCTTTAGCTCTCTTTTGATTAATTATAATATATCTTCTTAATAAACTCCCATGATCTATTTATAGAACTCCCTATAAATTCCTAAGTTTTATTTATAAAGGTACTATTTTTGTAATCTCCTAACCTGTTTAAAAGTTTTCCTTTTTAGTTACTAGCAATCCTCTTTTTTGACAATCTTTCAAAATCCAACTTCTTTTCCAATTCCAATCCTAGTCCCAAGTTTATAAACTCCTTTACATAAATCCTTTTTATAAAATAAAT
Organism: Allium cepa; assembly: GCA_030765085.1. Taxonomy (NCBI): domain Eukaryota; kingdom Viridiplantae; phylum Streptophyta; class Magnoliopsida; order Asparagales; family Amaryllidaceae; genus Allium; species Allium cepa. Next base: position 177,480,482 of record CM060932.1, read on the forward strand.
CTTTTTGTAAAAATTTATTTATTTTATTTCATATTTTTATATAAAATAAATAAACTAAAACATCATAAACTCATCTTTAATCATTTTTAAATGATATAAAGAAATATAACTAAAAACATTTTAATAATATAATAAATAGACTCTTAAACCTTTAACATCTCCAATAGGAAAATTAAAAAATTAAAAAACTTTAAAAAGAAATTAAATAAAATTAATTATTTCAATAATATTTTTAATGAAATAATCAACTAGTTTTAAATAACTAATAACAATATAATTATTGTCTTCAAAAACATTAAATAAATAATTTATTTTAAAACACTATAGATAATATAGTAATTGAGTTACAAAAATAAATTTTACAAACATTTGTAATTAATTATTAATAGAACTCCTTGTATATATATATATAGTAATAACCAAAACATTTTTCTTCTAGTTTATAAAATTAGAAGTTAATCAATTCCAAATTCTGGAATCTAGAAAAGGCACAGCGATCCCAACGGTACTTAACAAGCTAACATTACTTTCTAATTAACTTCTTAAGTAAAATTGTTGGTATTTACATAATTAAGCATATATGTAAAACAATCCATAATTAATGATCAATTGACAGTTAAATAAATGTCCAAATTAATATAATAGCAGAACGGAGATTTATTCTGCTAAGCAACATCATTCAAAGATAAACCCTTACATTTATTAAACGATGTCTATTTAGCCAAACAGATAATACCAAGAAGTATACTTACAATAACTATGTTATATATGTAATTTTATTAACCAATATCAACATCAATTTATCACCTCATATATGATCCGTTACTGAAAATAGTTTGAACACAAATTTAAAACTCAAACAATCTAATAGCATTTCAAGATGCTATATCGTGATCCTAAATAAAATTCAACCAATCTAATAGCATTTCAAGATGCCATATTGTAACGTCCCACCTGTTTGTATGCTTTAAATCGACGTTAAATCACACACGTCAGACTTAATCCATACAGAAGGACGGATTGTTATGGGGTAAATAAGAAAAAGCAGAGATGGAAAAAGAACAAAACAGAATCTTGCAGCGGAACGATAAAATATAATAATCATATATACAGTTCATGAAGCTGTTTTACAAAATATTTGATTTTACTTATACAAATCATATCAGAGTTACACATACCAGAGAACAATAAGTAATGCAGCGGAACAGTATGAATGTAGTGGGATACTATAATAAATAATAATAAATCTTCGTCTTCGTCCTCCAGAATATGATCTTCCAAATCTTGAAATGCTCAAGGCTGACCCGAGCAAATTGAAAAGACAAAACATTCGAGTCAGAACTAAAAGATCTTATGTAAATTAAATCAACAGAAATAAATATGAGTGGAACGGCGTCAAAGATGTTTAACGGGTTTGCCATCTCCTAACCAGTGTCTAACGTGAGTGTAGTAACTTAAGAGATGCTCGGGATTCACACCACCTAAGGATTCGTTGAACTATTTACAATGTAGTAATATTTCGCTATTATAATAATGTCTATAGTAAAATAAACCTACTTTTAAATAGCATTAAGGAGTTATCCAATCTCCTCCCTTAACACAATAATAGTCCCAGTAGTCCATCCTGTTATCCCGCTTTTTGGCAAAGCCGCGATACCAAAAGATCGATCAAGAACAAAAGACAGTTCGTCTCAGAGATTGGTTGTACTTCACTTCGTTATGGATATCAATGAATTTTTGTCCGAGCCCGGATCAGGCTACAATTGATAAGACATGACAAGCAAGACCATGAAAGCCAGTGTTTCAAATTTTAGGTTAATCGGAGCTCGTATGAGCGAGATATGATCGATGCAAGTTAGCCAAAATACACAGTTCGAAACCATCGGCTTGTTGAGAGGACGCTCTATTTCGAACCGATGGAGTTCGAATCCATCAGTAACTCCTTTATTCGAATCCATCGGTTTGCACATACTTCGAGTCGAACGAGTTCGAACCGATCAGGCGTGATATTAGTCGCTTCGAACCCAACGGTTCGAACCCATCAGATAGGCATCATCTCAACAAGTTCGAATCCATCAAGCTCCGTGTACTTCGAATCGGTGACATTCGAATCGATCAGCAGAATATTGATCACTTCGAATCGATCAGTTCGAATCCATCGTATGGGCATCCCCTGAGCACTGTTTCGTATCCATCGAGTCCGGAGCACTTCGAATCCATCACCATATATCCTACTTCGTATCGATCGACCTCGCGCCCATCAAGAATGCCAGATCATTCCTTCATATCCATAAATTCTGCCATGTTCGGATCCACTCGGCTCGTCTTGATCCCCTTCGTATCGATCCATTTCGAACCCATTAATGCGAACTGGGTCACGACACACGATACGAACGAGGCGAAATCCATGGGTGCGAAGCAGTCAACTCGGAGATAAAACAGGATCGATGCGAGGAGTGCGCGCCACGTCACCAGAGATCCACGTGACCGATCGAGTCGAAGGTAATGGATTCGAAGTGATGGGTTCGAATGCAACAGCCCTCACGAAAAACCACAACTTGAATCGATCATATCTCCTAAACCACTGATCCAAATGCGACGAAATTTTCACATTAGCTTCCATACAAGGTAAAGATTGTTCCTGCCAAGTTTCAGCTCGATTGGATTAACTCTTGATGGGTTCGAAATCACTTCGAATCGATGTCAGATCGAGTCGAAACTTGGTGGGGTCGGTCGCGTGGGCCCACTCACGTGCCAGAAGAAGTCTCCCGAGGTTTGAGCGAGATCTGGGCCTCCTACGCCTATAAATAGCACCCTGAAGCCTTCAGAAAAGGGGATCTTTTTCGGAGTTTCCACCATTGAACGTCCAGACTCTGCCAGATTGAATTCCATACTTCATTATTGCTGTTGCACTCAGATTTCAAAGCTATCATCAACTGTAATCCATTGTAATCAATCATTATCATCAAGTGAATCAATAAAGAGAGAACCTTCAAAGTGGACGTAGGCAAGATCGCCGAACCACTATAAATCCTGTGTTTGTGATTGTTATCTGTGAATTATTGTGATTGTTGTTGCTTAGATCTGAATTCTATATTGATTGTTGCTGATCTGTGTTGATAAACGGGTGTTTTCACGGTATTGGGTGTTTGTGACCAATTTTGGCGCAAACACATCCAATATCATGGTGCCTCCTAATCAGGAAGCCACCAGAGGATACCATACAGGCTACGGGAGAAAACCAAACTCGTATAAGGCGCGATAGGGTAGGTGAATGGCACAACTAGGCAATGCCAGGGTAGATATGCCAATTACGCTTCCAGGCCAACGGTAACGCGTAGCGCGCAGCTACCGCCCACCTCGAGCCACACCCTCAAATCAAAAATCAAAAGTGGCCACTGAATCAATCCAAAAGTCAGAGTATAATATCGAAGGGATGTGTCCGATAAAAGGTGCTACCTTCTTAGCCCGTCAATCTCTCCTATTTTAGCCACCTTATGCCAACTCACGGGAGTCGGTCCATGTATTTACCTCAAAGGAAAAGCCGCCACCATCCTACTTCATTCTGGAATCTCCACCGCGTACACGGTTGTTAAAGTGGTTTTCGGAGTTGGCAGAGAGTATGACAACTTCCGATCCCGGTCTCTTTAATAACCCAACGTAACTATAACACTGCGGTCATTTCAAAATAATTTTTACTTCGAAACCGGAAATATAATATCCATTTCAAAACCATATAAATACAATATCATTTCCGTTTTAAAACCCAAATCAATGCCATATCATTTTTATAAAAACCCAAATAAATATACTATCATTTTTATCTCAGATATATCCTTTTTTCAAAATCATAGCACTTTCAAAGTTATAACGCTTCGAAATCAAAACACTTGAAATATAACACCTTCAAATCATAATAATTTGAAACTCAAACTTTGAACATACTTCCACCACTTAAATGGTTTATATACTAAAATACTTTATATTATAAAATAACTTCTTAAATTTCACAAATCAATTCCAAAATAACTTGAATTTCTAAATTTTAGATTTAACCAAATCGCGAATCACAATTTCCATTCAATTCAGTTTTCAGATAAACCATTTCAAATTATATTGGTTTCAAAACTGATTGATTCACCAAATAAACCATTTCAAATTCAGTTTATTTCAAGCTTTAGGTATTCAAAAATTCCAAAGCTAAGTTTGATAGTTAAAATTCAGCAATTCAATTTTCTATTGTTTAGTTTTGAAATATTTACTAAATAAATCCATTATCATTTAAACACAATCCAAATTTCAAATAACTGAATATTTCCTTAAATTTATTTATACTTGAAATATTATTTAATTCACATTAACCCAAAATTAAATGATAAAATCATACCTTTTAAAATTTTAAATTTAATAAATTTCACATCAAACTTACTAGAGTTTAATTCTTAAATAAATTCAATTTCACAAAAAATTCCAAATTTATCAGTCAATCTTAATTTATTTAAATCATTATACCCTGTATATCAAAATATAATTTATATACTTACCCATATTATATTTTAATAAAATCAAACTCTATTATTAAACTTATTTTTATTAAACAAATTTATACATATCTTAAATTCAAGAATTTAACTAAATATATAATAACTTTTATAAAATATCCAAATCAATATCTCATAAAATCATATATTTCTTTACAAAACCATAGAAATTCATTTAAAAATATTTATATATATAGACCATGGTGTATGTATATAATTTTCCACCCTATGGTCAAATGATACGGTAAAAATTACGGTTATATCATTTCAAACCGCAATCCCGAATGAAATAAAAATGCATAACAACTTGCAGTTTATATTCAATAATATATTAAAAAACTATTTAACTGGCAGTTTTTTTGCAAAATAAATTAATAACAATTTAATTCAATAAATTCAATTTAAGTGGGATGATGACTAAAAAATATGCCAAACAGTCGTAAATAAATTTCTAATTGCATCAAAAATTAATTTAACAAACATAAGAAATTTTAGAAGTTGTGAGTGGGTTGAAACACTCATCTTTTGAATTTAAATTGAATTTAAATCCAATTTAAACTGAAAAATTAAACAGTCTCGGAATTCGTCCAAACCAACGCGTGAAACGGACCTCGTATACGAAAGTTATGCGATTCAAAACGATTGAAATCAAAATTAAAATAAATAAATAAATAAATAAAACAAATGAACCATACAACAGTAGCCACGTCATCTCCTTCATCTTAGAGCTACAGCACGAATTCTACCGCGAACCCAAAACATGCCCCAAATCGACGCCTTTGACCAATGATTACGCCATCCGCCGACTGTCGTTGGCCACGACGTGTCCACTAGAGGCTTCGCCTCGCCAGTCCGCCCATCCCCTAGAGCGCAGCCGCCCCAAATCTCTGGCCGCCGCCACGGAACATAAGCCCTAGAACCATAAATTCCAACCACTCAGTCACCAATTGAGGCCGCGACCACCGCCAACTGATACTACTTACGGATCTCACCAAAACCCACAATCGCAAAAAGATGATGAAATCAGGAAACCCCAAATCGACACTAGGGTTTCGATAATTCCAGGCTTTAACCGAGTTTTTCCATTGATCCGAGCATCATTTGTGAAAACAAACACTAGACGCAGATTTATATTGTCGAGACATACGATATATAATTTTTCTGAATTTTTTGAGGAGTTTGAAATTTTGGCTTTGAATTTGATTTGCAATTGTATTTGAAAGTGAGAATTTTGTTTGTCTGCCATTGAAGAAGAGGAGGAAAATAATGAATTGTACTTACAGACAAATGACAATAAGAAACAATTAGGGTTTATAACGAGGTATTTATAGACAAAGCTGAAATAGAATGGATGGACACCATTGATAAACGTGTTGAACGACAAAATGGCCCGAAAAGCCCGTTCTGACTTCGGAACGAAATTTGGTCAGCCCGTACATCAAAATGGATGTTTTTAAATATTTCAAAATCAATGGAACAGGTTTTCAGGTCCAAATTCCATCGTATGAAGAAGTAATGCTAAAATCGAATTATTTCAAATTAATTTCAATTGATTTCATTTTCATTGATTTCTAGGCGTTTCGAGTTCGTATGATCAAACGACAAGTCCGATCGCTACGAAACTTGAAATCCTATAATAATTCACTGTTATGGATCCGATGAAACTAGTTTCGTCGAAATCCAATTCAGTGGCCAAAATGGCTATTTTTACGTTAATTAAATAAATTAATTAATTAACTAATTAAATCAAATTCTCAATTTCAATTCTTTAGTTGAAAATTTTCATCATTTTTGATTTCTCAATCATTTACAATGATTTAAACAAATTAAAATTTCAGTTTAGAGTTGATTAATTTATCAATTTCAGTATTAACCTCAATTCCATTAAATTCAAAATTATAAATTTAATTCCCAAAAATTCTATTTAATTTACTTTTCATTTTATTATTCAAATTATTATTATCAAGCGGATGAGATTAACATTGGATTCAAAATCCATTACATTAATATTCTCACATTTCATCTAAATTCCCATTTATGTAATATTTAAATATTTAATTTCATTTAATTGCAATTAATCCTATTTCATAAATTAAATTCCAATATATTGATAAAACATTATTTCCATTCCTTTTATTCAACCAACCGTCATACTATAAATAAAATTGACATTATTTCCAATTATTTCCTAATTTATACTAACATAACTTTTAATTTAGATTTATTGCAATCGATTACCGGCTTTAATTTAGTATACTAAATAAATGGTTAACCTATAATAATTGTTACCATTGACGTTTCATTACACTTATAATCTATTATTAACAAACAAATGTTGCAATTGATTTAGATCTAATTCAATACATTAAATGAATAGGTAAACGATTAAAATTTTGCACTATTGCCAAATTTACTCACATTCATACTTAATTATCAACTAACAATTATTATAGTTACTTATGTAGCATTGATTCTACAAAACTGCAATTTATTACGTATTATTTCATCAATTATAAACTTTTGCATGTATTCCCAATTCCCTTATTTCAATCAATTATAACCTTACAATTTGTTTCAATTAATAGGTATTGCACTTAATTAGTTATTTATCAACTTGCACTAACCTTATTACATTAATTTACATTCAGTTACTATTAATCAATATATTATTCCATTGATTCAATACTCTTACTCTTATTCATACTTTTATAAGTTTTCATCTCCAAACAATATTATAATTACTTACAGGACATTGATTTTATTCATTTACCATTTATTATAATTTAAATTCATTAAATTAATTCAATGCTTACATTTGTTTTAATATATTCAATTTGTAGCTAAGTATAACATCTACATTATTTCCATTGATTTGAATTTCATTCAATTAATTAATAATTACCTTAGTTAACATTAACGTAATATTAAATTATAATTATTATAACTGATTTCAAATTTTTAAATCAACAAGCTACGTAAATAGGTAACATACAATAATCGTTACCGTTAACCTTTAGTCACATTAATAAGCTTTTATTACTTACAAATCAATGTTTCCATTTATAGTCAAGTATAACGTATTTTCATTAATTGGCATTTCATTCAACCCATTAATTATTAACCTTAATTAACATTGTTTACCTTGCATTCTCGTTATTATTCCATAAATATGATTCCCAATTTTATTTCTTTCAATATTAATTACACAATCATATTAAATTAACAAATTAAATCATTGAAAATTTATGGGTCCTTACACATATCGTGATCCCAGATCTTATTCAATCAACCAGCAAAATCAATCAATTCGAGTAGATATAAATAAATTTAATCTACATAATATTATAATGGTAAATCAAAAAGGTGAGTTTACCTCACCATCATTCCAATGGTTGCTTTTGCATTAAGTTTGGTCTATAGTCGAACACGTTCGACTATAGCCCCAGATTCAGCTAGTTCCAAAAGAAATTAATTCAACTCCATCGCATAGAGGATGGCAACACGATTCCAGCGTGACTGACGGCGTCTCAAACGGACCTTGTATGAGAAAGTCATTACAATTATAAAATTTTGATTTTTAAATTATTTTTATATTCTTTAATTGCAAATTAAATTAACTAATTACCATCATTTGAACTTAATCCTTCTTCTCCTAAACTCCCGCTCTCTCTTCCTAAAGTTGAACCTAAACATGGCAGCCACTTCTCCACCTCGTTCTCCTTTACGACACACAAGAACCCAATTCGACTCCACCATTCAACTCCTCGCCTCGCTCTCCCCTCGACCATCTCCAAGAACTCACACCCGAGCCTCCCCAAAAAAAAGCAAGCACCCAGCCGCAGCTACTGTGCGAAATCGCAAACCACTAATGATGACTAGACCACCTAGCTTTCAGATACAAGTTTTAATTCAATCCGACGAATCCAAATCTACCCTCTGAACGAGCTATATTATACTCCATCTCAAGGAAACTCAAACCCTAGCCTAATGTCCCCTTCCAATTATACTATTGCATTCACCAAATCTCCACCGGACTCCACCAAACCTATGTCATCTAGTGGATCTACCTCTAAGGATTCCAAAGATGTTTATTTCATTATTTTTCGATGAATAGATTTTAAGATTTTGAATCTTTAAAGTTTGAAATTTTACTTTTTAAATTTGAAGCTCATTGGAATGATTTTGATGGAACGGCGAAATGAGAGGAAGGGAGAAAGTAATGTACTAAGTGTATATGTGTTGACTTATATATAATTTATATGTCACAGCATCTCGCTGCACAGATATTCTTTCACGTATGAACCTCAAACTATTGAAATAAAATATAGTCGTGCTCAGAACAGTAGCGCGACCCCGAAACAATAATAAAATACGATGGTTATTGAATTTCGAAAAAATCACAAAATCACTGCCGTTTGCCGAAAAATTGTCAAACAACAACTTAAATATTTACCAAATTAAAAAAATATGGAAAATCAAATAAAATAAATTAAAAAAATGCTAATAAAAATCAAGCCATAAAAACAAAATTATATTTTCATGATTATTTATTTGAGCTATTTATTACTAAATAAAGTAACAAATTTGGATCCACTAACAGCATTTAATTATGTAAAAGGAGTTAAATAAGTCCATTAAATTTAATAAATAAATAGTTCATTAAAATTCTAGATATTTAAATCATCATATGAATAATTATTCATAATTCAAAGATTTTAAACAATCCTGTAACAAAATTTGAGTTTCAAAGCTTTTAAACCAATATTTTAATAATTGAACTTAATTAATTATTCAAAATTAAATGACCAAAATCGCGGGTTGTTTCACTCTCTCCTCCCTTAAAAGAATTTCATCCCCAAAGTTGCCATGGTAAGGAAAATGCCTCCAAATCAATTAACATCTCAAAATCATTTAGTCGGAATAGGTTATTAATTTTTCTAAGTCTTAAAATTATTGAAAAATTTCGGCAGCATCTCTTTTGCGCTGCTTGAATGGAAAAACTACAAATCGGCACTACAGACCAATCCAACAAAAGAAAAAAAAAGCCAAGCGGCCTCCCATATCTGAGGCATATAATCATCAATTCAAATGACAATATAAACACCTACCTATTTGTTGGGCAAATAACTCAACTTATAAAACCAAAGGCGTCAAACTAGCCTTTAATTATATAAACTTGCATCTCTATTTCAAATATATCCAACCAAATAATTTGCATTTCCAAATGTTAAAATTTATAATTATTGTAAAGTCCATAAGATGCAGATATACCATCCATATATAATATCATATCTGATCGGTCACTCGATCACATAATTTCACTTCCGAACTAGTATCGTCCACTCGACTTCCCTAGTGCGAACTTTGATCTGGTTGCTTGATTAGAAATCACCGTTATCCTTTCATAACCATATACTATGATAGAAAACTTTGGATTCAAATCAATCCGTATTCAGTGTTCGCCGTCAAGGGTCGAGTTAAAAAATCCTAATTCGGACAGGTGTAAATAACTTCGAAATTGTGCACTCGAATCTAAATCAAATCAATTATGCGAATCAAATAGTCTTCGTGCAAAATACATATTTATTTCAGTTGGCTCCTTAATTATACCATACTCTTTTAATTCGCCTTCTCTTTAAATTACAATTAATTATACCAGAAATATTTCGCTTTTATACTAAAATTCGTTTATAAACCATTTTATAAATCATTTTATTTAACTTTACTAAAGCTAAATTTTACCTCATAGCTCAATTTCAATTTTACTTTCTCGATTATACCAATTACTTTAATTCACATTTATTATGTCTTGGTATATTCCCTTTAAACTAAAATTATTTATGAACTATTTCATAAATCCATTCTCATTAAACACTATTTTTATTTTAGCCCATTCCAGAACACATTACTTAAAACTCAAATATTTCACAACTTAAGTTTATAAACATCTCACAAAACACAACTTTGTTTTATCAACACTATAAAAATCGGGTTTATACACATTTCAAAAGCCACAACTCCATCTTATAGCTTCTCCATACTTAAGTTTATTATAAACATTATATAAAGCACACTTAATTTTTTATTACTGACTTTAAAACTTAAGTTCATATCTTCAATTGATACTAGAATTCATTATCTGAATCATTTTATAACTTATTACATTAAGCCAATAAGCACTTTTAAAAAATTTATCTCACTAATGAATATTTTCCAAGCACTTTTAATACTTCCAAGGAATCAATATTACACTTTCAAAATATAACTCAAGCTTATCAACATTCTATACTCAAGATTGTAATTACAAATTACTCTTCTATTCCCCAAGAGCACATATACGATATTCAAAATTGTTTTACTTAACTAGAATATTCAATAATTTTAGAACCTAATTAAATTATTATCACCTCAAATTCATAAGTTGTGAAACTTATTTCTTAAATTTCTCACAACACTTAGCTTTAGATTTCTATATCAAATTGGAAGTCTTGGCTGTCCAAAATTATTGGAAATTTCATTTCATTTTTAATAAATGAAATTTACCAAAAAATATCCCGAATTAAGATACACCAACCAACTATCTAAATGGTTAAGATACAAGATTCTATAATATCCCTTGGCTGAAAATTTTAGAATTTAAAACCTGATTTTTATTTCAAATCATTTTGAAATAATATTTATACACATGGCTCTTTTTTGTATATAAATCAAATCATCCTTTGAGAATTTTAATAAAAATTTTTTACACAAACAATACAATAACCAATTTCTAAAAGGGTTGCAATTCCTCACTTAGAAACTCCGAAATGAACACCGACGATACTACAGTCGTCACTGGGATTATTTTCCAACGACCGAAGCGAGTTCAGTGCTTTTTAGCTCTTCCAAATTCATTTTTATTTATAAACCGTATTTTTAATGAAAATTTCTATCCCAAAACACTTTTCAATAATACTATTATTATTCTTCATAACAATTTGAAAAACCATTTTAAACCTTTGGGATCTAAGTACTCAAATTCCTAGTTTTAAGTTCTTATTTATAATCTATATTTATAAATCCAACATATATAATTTCGCTTCTTATATAAGATCTTTTCCTAATTGTTCCTCTTTGTATAGATTATAATATACAACTTTATTATAATTAAAATTAAACTTAATATTATCATCGAACAACTTATAGTCAACTGTGAAACTGAACTCACAAGGTCTTCGTATTTAATTTAATAAACAATAAAGGCTCATAAACTACTTATGCACAAAAAATAAACAATATATGATAATAATTGAATATTATCATTCTCTAACAACCAAACACACATGTATGACCATATTAATTGTGACGATCCAAAATTTTCAACATTTGAAATTAAAATATTTAATTGATTTTAGATACTAGAAGTTGTTTTTAAACTTGAATTTCAATTTTAACTATAAATTTGGAAATTTAATTGTTAAATTTAATTTATTGAGATTGGGTAAAAAAAATTAATCTTCAGTTTTAAGCAATTTAGAAATATTTTCAAGGCTTCGAATATTTATACTGATGATACTGGAGATAGTAAAAAAATTTAAAAATTGAATTTGAGAGCGATTTGTTCAGTTTTGAAATTATATTGTTTAAATCGATATTTAAAAAAAGCCTTCCGAGGCATAATCTCGGAATTCGACGAAACCAGTTCCGTTGGATCCGTAATAATGTTTTATTAACGGATTTCAATTTCCGTAGCATTCGAAGTTGTCATGTGACCATACGGTTGATAAATGCGTTGAATTTATATCGAAAATTTAATTAGTATAGCTGGTCCAAAAAGCTATCTTCTCCATACGATCGAAATTGGACTCGGAACCTTTTCCATTGCGTTCGGAATAGGGGTATACGTGTATAAACGCCTGGCGGCACGCTTCGATTGGAGATTTAAATTTTGAGTTGCGTCATTTGAGACGATTCAAATTTGAATTTAAATTTAAATTTAATATAATATATATGTTTATTATAATATAATTTCACAAGGGAATTGACATGTTTCTTCCCTCTTACAACACTTGGCAGAAAATTTTACATGCGTTCATTGAAAGAAGAGGATATTTCTCGTGCTAGATAAAATAAAGAAAACAACGAACGAAAATCATTTCATTCAAAAGTAAAAATCACGATAGCCTCAACATCATGGTCGCCTGCTTATTCTTTTCAATCCCCTTCGTTTTAAATTCCATCTTCAAATTCAAAATCAAAACCCTCTCTCAAATTCAATTCAAAGCAAATCAGACTTCGGCCTGGGCTCGAACAAAAATCACGAATGGCAGCTTTAGGTGAAGGTCGTCAAACCGTGTACTAGGTAGCGAGGCAAGCATGTTGGCGATCGCGACTCGAGACGTGGGCAATTCGTAAGCGGTGGCAGCATGAAGTCGCGTGGTGGCCTAGGGATTGCTAGAAGGGCACACGCGTGCGCACTCACTTACGCGAAAGGCACTCGAAGTCCCGAGTCATCTAAGGCAGGAATTGTGATGCTCAGAGGAGGACCTTTGGTTGCTGGGTCCGTGAAGGCAAGGGGAGAATGTGAAGGGGGGTCATCACGCGCATATGGAGGTAGGGCTTGGACAAAAGGCAGAGGCGATGTCAATGTTCGAAGCGGCAGCTTGAATTGTGTGGGTGGATTTAGCTGCGGCAGTAAAGTTGGATGGTGATGGCGCTGCCGATGCGTGTCTCGTCTAGGTTGCGTGCTCAACTTCGACAATGGGCTTTGGTTCGAGTAGAGGTATGCTCAATTTATTCTTTTCAATTTAAAAATTGATACCCCATATATAAATGTACAGAAACCAATAGTAAGGTATATGCAAAATTTTCAATTCAATTTAAATTTGAAAATGAATTTAAACCTTATACAAATTATTATGAAATTAAAATAAATAAGATATATACACATGCATGTTTGAAATATATATGTAAATGAGATTTTAGTTTACAGTAAAAGGAAAATTAGTTTGAAATTAAAATGTTTAGTTAAATAAATTTATTAAAAGAAATTAATTAAAATTTAATCATCAGTTTAGAATTTAATCACTAGTTAATTAATTATAAATAATAACTGGTTGTTCGATTTTTTTTCTCGAATATTTATACAAAGTCTAATTCTATGAAGAAAACAATCTGGATTGAAAAATGGATTGCATGCATAGGCAAAGGTGAGAACTTCTCACTCAATTGGATACTTGATTTAATTTAAATAGTTTATTTAAATTATTGGTTGTTGCTTGGATGATGATTGTTATTAGTTGAATTTAAATAAATCATATGCGCCGCATAATAGCGGATGATATTATATATTAAACCCATATACCGCGATATTCCACCTCGAAGTGGAATTGGTATTGTATATGTATTTGGAGTTGTTGATTTCCCGCATTATATAGCGGATGAGACCCTATGCGCCGCATAATAGTGGATGATGTTTTATAAATCTCATATACCGCGATATTCCACTTCGAAGTGAAATGGTTATTTAATTGTTGTGCTAACATATGTGGATGCAAGAAAATGGGTTGGAGGGATCCAACTGGATTCCTCAAATATTTGAATTTGTTTCAATGTTGTGTGTGATTATTTATAATCTATTTATGATTATATTTGTGATTGAAATTGATGAAGGCTATGATTTAACCGAATATATTTTTGGTATCGTAGGATACTAGAAATATGAAATTGAATTTTGGAATTTAAAGCAGAAGCTTCAAGCAAATTCATTTAAAGAATTGGGTGAATTTAAAAGAGGAAATTTAAATAGATAAAGTTTTATTTTTGAAAACTTATTGAACAAATTACAAAATATGGGAAAAGTTTTTAGTAAATGGGTTTCGAATAATATTAATTAATAGTTGAAGAATTTATTTAAAATATGGATTCTAAACATTTGAAAGAAATAAAGGAATTTATTTTAAAAAGGGAATAAATTTAGAAATTAAATCTGGGATTTTTGGCAAGGCCAGCCGGTTTTTATTGTGGACCGCCCACATTTTATTACAAAAAAGTAATAAATACAAATAAAGAACAGGAGTTAGGCCGATCACCTTAACTACAAAGCACGGTTTTATAGTGGGCCGACCACTAACAACACTTACATAGGCACCGCACAGGGTGCACACATTGACATACATGTTACACAAGGCAATCACAAAACCATACAACAACTAAAACATACATGATGCAAAAGGCATTCCCAAAAACGTACACCAACTTAAACACAAAAGCTTTGGAACATACCATAAAAAATCTAACATAGCAAAGTAGCACAGAGCTACACCAATCCCTTCATTGCATATGCACAAAGCATGACAAAACCAAGAAGGAAAACAGAGGCGATGAACCATCATAGCAACCCAGAGCAATGACCAACATTACAACAACGCAATTACACATATTGGAGTGGAACATTCCAACACAAAATCGAGAGGATCACCATAGCAAAGACCATCATAGCAATGCCAAGACCAGCAAATCACCATAGAAACAAAACCAAAAGGCACCAAAGAAAGAGCACGAGAAAGCAAGAATCTGAAAGTCAAGAAGCCAAAAGAAAAGCAAACGACCATGAGAAAACTGCCCAATTGCCAAATCACAAGGAAGCAACCAAAGACTCTCCGTTGCCGAAGAAATCGCCAAGAAGCTAATATACTACTTCGAAGAAGCGACAAGGTAGAAAACAAGACCCGATCGCTAACATAGGATCCAAACACTAACAGAAGAAGCGACTCAGAAATCCTCCACCCAGAACCAGAAAATGACCAAAAAGGTGAAGCAAAAGGAGAGAAACAACGGCAGAAGCTCCGCACAATGCCACCAAGCACCAGAAAAAAATCACCAAGACAGATCGAACAACACAAAAACCCAAAACCAGAAAACAACACAAACCCGATTCAATACATAGCATCAAAAAAATCGTCAACAACCCAGCCTGGAAGAGGATAAGATCCAGAGCGAAGAGGACCGAAACCAAAGCGCCTACCCAGAACAAAAGAATCGCCACTTCCGCTGCAGGCAATCGCCAAGGGAAAACTGAATTGAGACAATGCAAGGTGGGAAACTCCGAAACTAGGACCAAAGAAATCCAGCTAGAAGAAGGTCGAAAACGGAAAGGAGACGCGAGATAGGGAAAGCAAGTCGATTGCAACCAAGAAAGAAAAAAAGGGATAATGGAAGGTAAGGGTTGCATGTAACGGCAATGGGAAAAGCTGGAGTTAAGGGAGAACAGAGCAAAAATTTTAGGGAAAGAAAAGAAGAAGACGAACTGAAAAAGAAGGGCCGGCGGGAAGAAAAACCCTAGTCCCCATTGAACAAAGAAAATCTGGGATTTAATTTGGTGTTGAAATAAATATTTGAAATCGATTTGCGATTTAATTTGGAGTTAAAATAAATTTTAGAAATCGATTTGGAGATTTGATTTTGTGTTTTGGGAATAAATTAGAAATCGATTTGAAATTAATTTGTGTAAAAAATAAACCTTTGGGAAATTGATACAAAAAATTTATTTGTTGTTTGAAATAAATTTAGAAATCAATTTGGTAACTGGAATAAATTTGGAAATCAATTTGAAAATTGATTTGGTGTTGAAAGTGAATAATTGGGAATCGATTAGAAAATCGTAAATTAGTGGATATTTAAAATTTTAAATCTACAACGGGAAATTTATAAAGGAAAGGGAAATTTGTTCTAAAAGAATATAAATATTGTTTTATCTTTAAAAGTGTGAAAAGGAATTTACGGATTTGGGACATAAATTTAAAATAAATACAGAAAGATTTATAAATTGATTTGAATGAATCATTTTAGAATGGAATGTGTACTTTCCCTAAAAGTCGAGAATGATTTCAATATAGTTTATAAATATAAATTGAAGTTGTAAAGATAGTTTTAAGGAAAGAATGTTTTGAAAAAATTATTTACTTAGGTTATTTTGAAAATCTTTAAATTTAAAATATATTTTAAAACTTTTATGGAAGTGATTATTTAAAGTTTTAAATTGATTGTTTTAGAAATTGGATATTTAAATATTTATACTCTATGTACTAATTTTATTTTAAAATTAGTTTTGGACTTGAATTTTTATATGAGATATTAGTATAATATTTTTTATAACTAATATTTAAGCAAATATTCTAAAATAGTTTATTTTAAATGTTTCCAAGTATATTTTGTGTAACGATCCTGAATTTTTGACAATTGAAGTTGAAAATATTTAATTGATTTTAAATGTTTGATAATTATTTTAAATTGAATTTCAAATGTCAGAATAAATTTGGCAATTAAATTATTGAATTTAATTTATTGAAGTTGGATAAAAATTTGAATCTTCAGTTGTAAGCTTATTAAAATATATATATATATATATATATATATATATATATATATATATATATTTCAAAGGCTTAGAAAATCTATATTGATAATACTGGAGATAATAGAAGCTTCAGAATTGGATTTGAAAGTGATTTGTTCAGTTTTGAAATTTTATCGTTTAAATCGATATTTAAAATAGCCTTCCGAGGCACAGTCTCAGAATTCGACGAAACCAGATCCATTGGATCCGTAATATTGTATTATTATCAAATTTCAATTTTCATAGAATTTGGAGTCATTGTTTGGCCGTACATTAAGTAAACGCGTTGAAATTAATATCGAGTTCAATTTAAATTTAAATTTTTATTTTGTCAACATCAGTTGAAATTATATCTACATCAGTACTTTTCCTTTCCCCGTCACAACTTTTCCCTATCACTATAGCTAGATGACAGCACGCAAGGGATCTCTCTTCCTTTAATAATCACGTCATCTCCTTCTTATTCTTTCAGACAATCTCATTCATTTCAAACGAGATGAAAATTACTGAGCATCTCAGTTTGAAGAAACAAATAATGGCCGCTCTCCCTACCCTTCGAAACCCTTTTCAAACCATGTTTTCCTTTTCGAACGAGTTCGTTCGAAATCAAAATCTCGCACTCAACTCAAAAATCTATAGAAACGAAATTATTTTCGTTCGAATTAGAAACTCTCTTCAAATAAAAAAACAATGGCCGGGCGAAAAAAAAATTAGAAAGGGAAACGCTTAGGCCACTTCGGTATTCCCCACTCCCTTTCTAGTTCGAATGTGAGGATTCAGGAAAAAAAAGAGGGAAATCAAATTCGAAGCAAACGAAAACTGCCGAAACCTACCTGGCAAATTGGTTCGAGCAAATCAAATAGGCAATTTCGCTCAGATCGCAAATCAAATCGCGATCGGCAGATGGAGTTCGAGGCGCGAACTCATGAGGCACGAGGCTTGGGCTCGGCAAGCAGTTGTGGCAGTAGCACATCGATGGCGTTCGTTCGATCGAAGGGACAGAAAAATCATAGTCGATTTCAGGGTTCGACGAGGTGGCCACTCACGAGATTGCTATGGCCATCAGTGCAGATGTCGCTCGTCTCGAGCTCGATTTGGATACGACTGAGGTACGGCAATGAAGGCTGAGATGGCCGCGACTTCTAGGGCTTGGTCTTCGCGGCATTTATCGAGTCAGTGAGGTATATCCGCATTTCTTTTCCAATTTATATATATTTATGCATTATTGCAAATTTATTTAAAAGAAAATGGATTTGGTGAGTTATTTGTTTATTAAACTATTTAATTTATCTAGTTATTGAAAATAGTTTATTAAAGGAAATTTAGTATTAATAAAAATATTGATTTTTTGTTAATTAAAATTTATTAAAAAAAGGAATTTGTTTAAAATTAAAAGCATTAGTTTAAAAGTCAAAATTTTAGTTTATTAAAGGAAAATGGGTTTAAAAAATTTAAATTATTAGTTTAAATTAAATAAATCTATCAAATGAAATTTATTGTTCGATTTAATTCGAATATTAATGAATTGTACAAAATTGTTTATACAAGGTCAAAATCGCGAAGAAAACAATTTGGAACGGAAAATGGATTGCAAAATAAAAAGCTAAGTTGAGAACTTCTCACTCAATCGAAATGTGTTTCGATTTAAAATTTTAAATAGTTAAATTTAAAATTGCTTGATTGTGTTGATGATATGCTTGGATGATAAATTGTTATCTGTTATATTGAAATAGACCCTATACGCCGTATATTAAGCGGATGTTATTTATTAAACACATATACTGCGATAATTCCAACTTGATATGGAATTGGTATTATATATGTATTTGGAGTTGATTTCCCGCATAATATAGCGGATGAGACCCTATTGCGCCGCATAATAGCGGATAATATTTTATAAATCCCATATACCGCGATATTTCACCTCGAAGTGGAATTGGTATTGTGCTAACATTTTCGAATGCAGGGAAACAGGTTGGAAGGATCCAACTGGATTCCTCAAACATTTGAATTTATTTCATATGTTGTGTGTTGGTTGATTTATAATCCATGTGATTATCTTTGTGATTGAGATTATTGAAGGCTATAGGTTAGCCCAATATATTTTTGGTATCATTGGATGCCGAAAATAGATAAAAATTGGATTTTTGAAAATTTCAAGTTGAAAGTCTATAGTAAAAATTATTTTTGAGATTTGGATAAGTTAAAAAGAAGTTTAAAAAAAAGATAAAGTTGTTTATGAAACCATATTGAATAAAATTCCAAATTACGGGAAAAAAGGCTAAGTAAATGGATTTCGATTTATATTATTATAAGTTGAAGAAAGTTATTTTATAAAGAAATGATTTTGTAAACTCATTGGAAATTTATTAAGCAGAAATTAATTGGTTTTGATAATTAATTAAGAATAATTAATCAAGTATTAACTATTAATTAAGAGTAAATTAATGACCAATGAAAGGATAATTTATTAAATGTTTTTATAATAAAATGGTTATTAATTTACCATAACTAGCAAATTTATTCATAGAAATTTATTTGACTTAAATTTATCATATGATTAAATTTATCCTACTTATGGATATTTGAATTATATTGGATGTTGAATTGTTTGATATCTTTGATATGTGATGCTTTGTGATATACCCTGATGTGTGTCGTGATCTGTAAATTGTTTATCTTTGATATATATATATATATATATATATATATATATATATATATATATATCTTGATTTATGAATGAAAGGTAAGCGTTATAGTTTATACCTCTTATCAAATATATTGTTATAGTTCGATCTGTGACGGTTGAATGTTGTTGCACTATTGTGTTAAACCCTTGGACTACACAATACACACACAAAATGTGGATTTCACGTGGAAATCAGTTAAGTCACAGATTTTTGACAATTCTAAAGATTGAATTTTTGAATCCAAATTAGTTTTGGAATTGGGATTGAAAGTTTTGAAAATGAATTTCAAAAATAAGATTTATTTTAAATAACTTATAAAAATTGGAATTTAAATCGTTTGATTTAAATTTTGAATTCAATGTTTGAAATTGGATTCAATGATTTGGGAACTATGGTCTAAAAGATTGTACAAGTTATAAAAAGGTGTTTATATGGGTTTTTAACCATTTAAAATATAGTTTTCGAAATTTTAAATTTAAATCCAATTTATACTTGAGTGGCTTTAACTCATGAAAAATTGGAATCAGTTGCTCCCAAAACGAAAACTATCTGTTTTCAAATAATAATAGCTTTCACATAAGGAAAGAAATTCCCATTTGTGTTAAAAGAATGTAAATTTGGAATTAAACTGTTTTGAAGGCTATGAATTAATCTTTGCGAAAGGTTGTTGAACTTGACTTGAAATAAAGGAGTATTTCAAATGCTGTATCTTTTGTATTATAATAAGACTTGAATTGTGAATTGTTTTGAAAGCTATAAGTTAAATCTTGATTTAAGATTTAATGAGTTAATCCAATTGAAATGGAAATTTGTCTGGGAATCTGGGAATAAATCTTTGTGAAACTGGGTAAACTTTGTGAAGTAAATCTTTTTTGTTTAACTCAACTCAAAATCTCGCCCTCAACTCAAAAATTTACAGAAACGAAATTATATTCGTTCGAATGAGAAACTCTCTTCAAATAAAAAAAACAATGGCCGAGCGAAAAAAAATTAGAAAGGGAAACGCGTAGGCCATTTCGATATTCCTCACTCCCTTTCTAGTTCGAATGTGAGGATTCAGGGGGGAAAAAAGGGGGAAATCAAATTCGAAGTAAACGAAAACTGTCGAAACCTAGTTGACAAATTGGTTCGAGTAAATCAAATAGGCAATTTCGCTCAGATCGTAAATCAAATCGCGATCGGCATATGGAGTTCGAGGCGCGAACTCAGGAGGCGCGAGGCTTAGGCTCGGCAAGCAGTTGTGGCAGTAGCACATCGATGGCGTTCGTTCGATCGAAGGGACAGAAAAATTATAGTCCATTTCAAGGTTTGATGAGGTGGCGACTCGCGAGATTGTTATGGCCATCAGTGCAGATGTCGCTCATCTCGAGCTCAATTTGGATAAGACTGAGGTACGACAATTAAGGCTGAGATGGCCGCGACTTCTAGGGCTTGGTCTTCTCGGCATTTATCGAGTCAGTGAGGTATATCTTCGTTTCTTTTCCAATTTATATATATATTTATGCATTTACAGATTTTAGTTTGCAAATTTATTTAAAAGAAAATGGATTTGGTGAGTTATTTGTTTATTAAACTATTTAATTTATCTAGTTACTGAAAATAGTTTATTAAAGGAAATTTAGTATTAATAAAAAATTTGATTTTTTGTTAAATAAAATTTATTAAAAAAGGAATTTGTTTTAAATTAAAAGCATTAGATTAAAAGTCAAAAATTTTAGTTTATTAAAGGAAAATGGGTTTAAGAAATTTAAATTATTAGTTTAAATTAAATAAATCTATCAAATGAAAATTTAATGTTCGATTTAATTCGAATATTAATGAATTGTATAAAATTGTTTATACAAGGTCAAAATCGCGAAGAAAACAATTTGGAATGGAAAATAGATTGCAAAATAAAAACTAAGGTGAGAACTTCTCACTCAATCGAAATGTGTTTAGATTTAAAATTTTAAATAGTTAAATTTAAAATTGCTTGATTGTGTTGATTATATGATTGGATGATAAATTGCTATCTGTTATATTGAAATAGACCCTATACGCCGTATATTAAGCGGATGTTATTTATTAAACACATATACCGCGATAATTCCAACTTGATATGGAACTGGTATTATATATGTATTTGAAGTTGATATCTCGCATTATATAGCGAATGAGACCCTATTGCTCCCCGTAATAGCGGATAATATTTTATAAATCCAATATACCGCGATATTTCACCTCGAAGTGGAATTGGTATTGTGCTAACATTTTCGGATGCAGGGAAACAGGTTGGAGGGAACCAACTGGATTCCTCAAACATTTGAATTTGTTTCATATGTTGTGTGTTGGTTGATTTATAATCCGTGTGATTATCATTGTGATTGAGATTGTTGAAGGCTATAGGTTAGCCGAATATATTTTTGGTATCATTGGATACCGAAAATAGATAAAAATTGGATTTTTGAAAATTTCAAGTTGAAAGTTTATAGTAAAAATTATTTTTGAGAATTGTATAAGTTAAAAAGAAATTTTAAAAAAATAAATTTGTTTTTGAAACCATATTGAATAAAATTCCAAATTACGGGAAAAGGGCTAAGTAAATGGATTTCGATTTATATTATTATAAGTTGAAGAAAGTTATTTTATAAAGAAATGATTTTGTAAACTCATCGGAAATTTATTAAGCAGAAATTAATTGGTTTTGATAATTAATTAAGAATAATTAATCAAGTATTAACTACTAATTAAGAGCTAATTAATGATCAATGAAAGGATAATTTATTAAATGTTTTTATAATAAAATGGGTATTAATTTACCATAACTAGAAAATTATTCATAGAAATTTATTTCACTTAAATTTATCAGATGATTACTTATGGGTGTTTCAATTATATTGGATGTTGAATTGTTTGATATCTTTGATATGTGATGCTTTGTGATATACCCTGATGTGTGTTGTGATCTGTAAATTGTTTATCTATGATATATATATCTGTGATCTGTGAATGAAAGGTAAGCGTTACAATTTATACCGCTTATCAAATATATTGTTATAGTTCGATCTGTGATGGTTGAATGTTTTTGCACTATTGTGTTAAACCCTTGGACTACACAATACACACACAAAATGTGGATTTCACGTGGAAATCAGTTAAGTCACAGATTTTTGACAATTCTAAAATTTGAATTTTTGAATCCAAGTTAGTCTTGGAATTGGGTTTGAAAGTTTTTTAAAATGAATTTCAAAAATAAAGGTTATTTTAAATAACTTATAAAAATTGGAATTTAAATCGTTTGATTTAAATTTTGAATTCAATGTTTGAAATTGGATTCAATGATTTGGGAACTATGGTCTAAAAGATTGTACAAGTTATAAAATGGTGTTTATATGGGTTTCTAACCATTTAAAATATAGTTTTGGAAATTTTAAATTTAAGTCCAAGTTTATACTTGAGTGGCTTTAACTCATGAAAAATTGTAATCAGTTGCTCCCAAAACGAAAACTATCTGTTTTCAAATAATAATAGCTTTCACATAAGGAAAGAAATTCCCATTTGTGTTAAAAGAATGTAAATATGGAATTAAACTGTTTTGAAGTCTATGAATTAATCTTTGTGAAAGGTTGTTGAACTTGACTTGAAATAAAGGAGTATTTCAAATGGTGTATCTTTTATATTATAAAAAGACTTGAATTGTGAATTGTTTTGAAAGTTATAAGTTAAATCTTGATTTATGATTTATGAGTTAATCCAATTGAAATGGAAATTTGTCTGAGAATCTAGGAATAAATCTTTGTGAAACTGGGTAAACTTTGTGAAGTAAATCTTTTTTGTTTAAAGATTTAAAATGGTAATTTGTTCAAACCATTTGAAAGAAAGGGTCTGGGTAATAAGTTGTGACTTAATTGAAATCCCAATATCCATGCGTTTTAAAAATATTGCGTTTACTATTCGGATTAGCCGGGAGAGGACCTTTGTTTCATATAACCCATTTCGAATAAGTGATACGACGTAATGGATAGCATTGAAGACCGATGGTGAAGACCGGGTATTTGTGAAAATGGTAGGATGACCTATCCATTGTCTCTGCACCGTTAGCTATGGTATAGAGATTTCCTTTGTGATGGGAAGTTCGATCAGGATTGTGAATATCCGGATTGCAAGGGCTTCTTTTAAAGTGCCTTCGGTTCTGTTCGAACCCGAAACAGACTTGCATGGTTACGTGTCTGACATTACATTTTGAGATATAAAGCAGATTTCTTTCAAATACATTTCTGTTTGTGGCGGATAATTTATTCTCTTAGCTTAACACCCTTCTCTGAGACGTACGAGCTTAGAGGTTTTGTAGTTGAAGGTTATCAGCGATATACTCCCAATTTGGTAATGTGGCGTGCTGAGTGTTGTTGTGTGATGATTATTCATTGATCATTTGTTGATCAAAGCGTGGCTTTGTGAAAAAGCGTAGCTTTGTGGATGAGACTTTGTTAGACCTCACACCCCGAAAATGGTCAAAACAGGAATATGCGGCAAGGTTATGAGGGTCGCGCCCTTTAGGGTATGTCATTCCTTCTGGAAAAGGGTGGTGTCAGGTATGGAGCCCTGATGCTTAACCTATGTGGTTGCTCCAATCTCATTTTCTGTGTGGTTGTTGCTTTGTGATCGAGGGCCCTCGGATAAAGGTCCCAAAGGACCGAGGGTGGCATATTCGTGTAGTAGTTACCTCGTTACAAAGGTAACCCGGCCTTGTGTTGGCAGTGAGCTGGTTAAGTTCTCGGGACGTCCTGCCAGTGGCGATCCCATGTGGCAGTAGGAAGTTCCTTAGCGTGACCATTTGTTGGAAATCCAAAGAAACAATACGAGCCCTATACGGTTTTAGTTGTATAACATGCCATTTACTTATGGTGGCGCCCCACTGTTTAAATGGTAGCTGTGGTAGGCATAGTTCGGAATGTCTATGCTGGCTAAGATTAATATTATACTTTGGAAATGTTTTCATCACTATGCACTTATAGTTGTAATATCAAAGAAAATTTGCGTATCAAGCATGTTAGACTATCATAAGCAGAAATCTCCTCCAATTCTGCGTTTGCATTGTGTGTGTGTGGGGAGGCCTTATGGTAGTTTCATTTTCCAAAAGCATTGCGGATATTTTTCACTTCCCTTGTTGTGGTTGTTTTAAAGATAAATAACTTCTTTAGTTCTCACACCAGTCTCATGACTGACCTGGAGTTTATTGTTCCCTTCCTAAACTTTGGGTGCCCATAATTTTCCGCACGGGCAGCCTAGAGTCAGGTTATCAATTCATTTTGGATCCAGGAGTGCTATGGAGCTCAAGTGGCAGACTGGATGACGAGACGTATTACTTGTATATGATATTATCTTTCCGCTGTAAACTCACTTGTAAGGACATGTTTGTATAACTGTCCATTGTTTTATTGTGTTGTATATTGTTGGTGTATACTCTGTTGACGTAATGTATAAAATGTACAGTTCTTTGCTTTAAAGATTATTCATTTATCTATTATATGTTGTTCCACTGCGTTATGTGAGATTCTGATTATTGTTTCTGTTGTTCTTCTTTCGTTCTAATTTCTTCTTCTTCTACCTCTACTTTAAACCCTAATGGTACGGTTTTCCGGCATTCGATTGCTCGGCAGTTGATACAGTGTACGTATTAATGTCGACTTTCGTGAGTCGAAAATAGTAATCGTTGCATTTTGAATAAATATTTTATATTATTTTAAAATATTTGAACTCGGAAGATTTTCAATGGAAATGAATAAATATTGGAATGTTTTCCGCGTAAGGAAAAATTCATTTGAAATTTATTTTCAAAGGATTGAAGTGTGAAAAATTGATTTAAAATTTGTTTTCAAAGTGTTGAAAAGTGAAATTTCATCTTGCGAAAATAATAATTGGAGGAAAATTATTTGAAATCCAGTGACTGTTGTAAATGATGATCGATAGTTAAATAACCGACTATCAATATTGGCCTTTAATTGGCAATTGAATTTCGATGCGACCGGGAGTCGAATTCCAAATGGATATTCGAAAACCACATCAAACCTTTGTGATTGTGATGGATTTTTTATTTAAAAGATCAAAGTGGAATTTGTTGTGATTTGTTTGAATCTGAATGTAACACTTATTTTTAAAATAAGCGCTCATTATTCGGATTAGCCAAGAGAGGACCTTGTGTATAAAACCCATTCCGAATAACGATACGACGAAATGAGATTGCATTTGAAGATGGTGTAACGAATGGGAATTTTGCCCGCTCAAAAATCGACCTCCATACTTCATTCGTACTCGAATGTCGTAGATTCGACCGTTCAAATCCGATTTGCCGAAGCTTATAACAACATTAAGTAAACAACACAGCGAAATAAAACGAATAATACATTGATATACAGTATTGATACAATATCTGGTACAACAGAGTGATACAATGAATATCAATATACATCAAAGATATGATACAAGAAAATAGCAGCGGAAAAGAAAATAGACAACACCAGCAGCGGAAAATCTCGATCACCAAGCACCAATCCAGAAATAGCTCGAACCAACATCACGATGCACAAAGATAAGCAAGTCTCGTCCGCATCCAAAAACTGATTAGCTCCAGATAATCTACTAAACCTAACTATCTGAAAAACCCAACTCTAAACTGCTCGTGTAGAAAAATTTTGAGCACCCAGAGTTTAGGAAAGAAACAATAAACTCCGGATCAGTCGTGGGACTGGTGTGAGCAACAAAAACAGTTTATCTTTATAAACAACTAAAGAAATATTTTAAAATAGATTCGCAATGCTTTTGGAAAATGAGACTACCATAAGGCCTCCCGCACACACACACAATGCAAACGCAGGATCGGAGGAGATTTCTCCTTATGATGGTCCAACATGCTTGAAACGCGAATTTCTTTGATATTATTACTATAAGTCAAAGTGGCGAAAAACATTTCGAAAGTAGAATATAAATCTTAGCCAGCATAGACATTTCGCACTTATGCCTACTATAGCTACCATGTTCAATAGCAGGTTACCGCCACATTCCATGGCAGGTTATACAACTAAAATCGTAAAAGGCTCGTATTGTTTCTTTGGATTTTTCCAACAAATGGTCGGGCCAACGAACTTCCCATTGCAACATGGAAACGCCTCTGGAAGGACGTCCCGAGAACCAAACCGGATCTCTGCCAAACAAGGCCGGCTACCCCTCTTCCTGGGGAATATACAAAACCTCAGATATGCCACCCTCGGTTCTTTGGGACCTTTATACGAGGCCTCGATTCCAACAACACCACACAGTAATAGATATAGTGTATCAACATGAGTAAGTATCTGGGCTCCATACCATGATACTACCCTTTTCCAGAAGGAATGGTCATACCCTATGGAAGCTACCCCTGAAACCTTGCCGCATCTTTCCTGTTTCGACCATTACCGGTTTGTGAGGCTCGACGAAGTCTCGTCCACAAAGCTATGCTTTTTACAAAAGCCACGCTTTGATCAACAAATGATCAGCAGCACTCAGCATGTCACATTACCAAGTTGAGAATATATCGCCGATAACCTTCAACTACATAACCTCTGAGCTCGTACGTCTCAGAGAAGGGTGTTAAGCTAAAAGATTAAATTCTCCGCCACCAATAGAAATGTATTTGAAAGAAATGTGCTTCATATCTCAAAATGTAATGTCAGACATACAATCCATACAAGTCTGTTCTGGATTTAGAACAGAACCGAAGGCACTTCCAAAGAAGCCCTTGCAAATCCGGGTATTCACAATCCCGATTGGACTTCCCATCACTTAGGGAATCTCTATACCGGAGCCATGATGCAGAGAAAATCGACAGGTCATCCTATCATTCTCGCAAATACCCGGTCCTCCCACCGGTCTTCAATACTATCCATATACGTCGTATCACTATTCGGAATAGGTTATATGACACAAAGGTCTTCCCCCGGCCAAACCGAATAACGAATGTTATCCCGCTTTTTGGCAAAGCCGTGATACCAAAAGGTTGATTGAAAACAAAAGACATTTCGTCTCAGAGATTGGTTGTACATCGCTTCGCTATGGATATCGATAAAAAAAATTTGAGCCCGGATCAGGCTACAATTGATAGGACATGACAAGAAAAGCCATGAAAGCAAGTGTTTCAAATTTCAGGTCAATCGGAGTTCGTATGAACGAGATATGATCGATACAAGTTGGCCAAAGTTTCCATCAAATTGTTGAGAAGATACCCATTTCGAATCGATGGGGTTCGTATCCACTGCCTTGTTCGAATCCATCAGGTTCCACACACTTCGAATCGATCAAGTTCGAATCGATCAAGCAACGTTATCGGTCAGTTCGAATCGATCAGGTGGGCATCGTCTCAGCATGTTCGTATCCATCCTAGAGTACTGTTTCGCATCCATCGGCTTCGTATCGATCACCAAGCTTCGCATCCATCAGAGACTCGCTGCTTCGTCTCCATCCCAAGACGTGTTCGAACCCATAAGCAGAGGCTTGTTCGTATCCATTAGGACAGCTAATGGTGGGTGACGTGTCATCCTAGATACGAACAAGGCGAATTTTATGGGTTCGAACCGGTCAACACGACGTAAAGACCGGGTCGAGGCGAAGCATGCGCGCCACATCATCACAAGACCACGTGAGGTGATCGATTCGAAGGGACCAGTATGAACTGATGGGTTCGAAGTAAACAGCCCACCGAAGCATATCAACTCGTATCGATCATATCTCCCAAACCGTTGATCCAAATGCAACGAAATTTTCACAGTAGCTTCCATACAAGGTAAAGTTTGTTCCTGCCAAGTTTCAGCTCGATTGGGTCATTTTTTGATCGATTCGAATGGAGTTCGAATCGATCTCAGATCGAGTCGAAACTTGGTGGGGACGGTCGCGTGGGCCCACTCACGTGCCAGAAGAAGTCTCCCTAAGTTTCAGCGCGATCTCAGCTTCCTACGCCTATAAATAGCCCCCTGAAGGCTACAGAAAGGGGATCTTTTGGCCATTCAACGTCCAGACTCTGCCGGATTCAATTCTACTCTTCAATACCGCTGTTGTAATCAAGTATCAGAGCTATAATTTGCTGTAATCCGCTGTACTTGACTGAAATCATCAAGTGAATCAATAAAATCATAAACTTCAGAGTGGACGTAGGCAAGATCGCCGAACCACTATAAATCATGTGATTCTGATTGTTATTTGTGAATTGCTGTGTTTGATATTGCTTAGATCTGAGTTCTATATTGATTGTTGCTGATTTGTGTTCATAAACGGGTGCTTTCACGATATCGGGTGTTTGTGACCAATTTTGGGACAAACATTTTGGTGCTTTCACTGAGAACGGCTGATTCAGGAGAAGTTGAATTTGAAGACTTAAGAATTCAGATCTAAAAGCTATGACAAGACAAACAAGTAAGAGACAAAGGCCAGAGAGAAGTGAACATCAAGGAAGTCAAGAGGCCTCTTCAGGAGAGAACCAAGCTTCAGTCTTCATCACTAGGGAGGAGATGGAGACAATGATGAAGAAACAGGAGGAGTTGATCCAGAGCTTATTTCAACAGATAGGGCAACTTGGAGCACAGAATAGAGAAGCCGATGGAATTCAGAACGGAGCAGGACCATCCGGCATAGCACCTGGATTAGGAGGCACACCCATGGAGAACGTTGATCCAATCACGGAGAGAGAGAGAGAGAGGAGCATCTGCGCAACCTGGGAGTAGCAGAGGAGTGAATGCTCAGTCAAGGGGGCAGATCCCAGAGTTCCCTCGTGAACTCGGGGGGCAGGTTGAAAGTGATGAACGAAGACTGCATCTCGGAGACAATGATAGGTTGGCGGAGATGGTTAGGCGAGCCATGAGAGGCGGGTTAGTAAACAAAGATTTAGAGGGCGTTAATAGGAGCCCTTTTTCTACGGCAATCAGGCGAGCAAGTAACCCACCAGATTTTAAGTTACCATCGTTGAATATGTATAATGGAAGGACAGACCCTACTGTTAAATATATGAGGCATATGGAGGTGCTGGGGGCATCAGAGGAGGTTATGGCCCGGTGCTTCCCATTGTACTTGGTAGATATTGCGACGTTATGGTTTAGACAGCTGGAGAGCGGATCCATAGAGACATAGGCAGATCTAACTGAGAGATTCATGAGGCAATTCAGGGTTCACATTGCGAGACCCAAGAATGTGATGACTTTGGAAAATCTAAAACAGAAAGCTGGGGAGACTTTGAGGAGTTTTCTGACGCGATTCAATGCGGCAGCAGCTTCGGTGGATCGACCAGATCCATCTATGGTTACGATGGCAGCTGTGTCCGGAATAGCTGACGGAACAGAGTTCAAAAATTCATTACCTAAAGATGAACCTTTGGATCTAGGAGAATTCTATCACGAGGCAGAAAAGTTCCTGCCACTGGAAGACGCAACTGCAGAAAGAGAAGAAGGAGATGAACTTAATGTTTATACGGTCAAAGATGGAAATCCCCCCGAGAAAGGTACAGAAACCAGCAAGGGGAAACGAAAGGATGAAAGTAGCCATAACAGACCAATGCGACCACGAAAGGAACCAAGGTTCACCATTTACTCTGAGCTGAATGAGAGTTTGGAGCGAATCTATCATGATACCAAAGAGTAGGTTCCGTATCGTAAACCAATGCGAAGGGATCCAACTTCCGACGAAAGGAAATCAGATAAGTTTTGTGTATTTCATGAATTGAACGGTCATAACACTAATGATTGTAGGCATCTAAAGGACGAGGTGGAAGGGCATATCAGGAACGGTATGCTCCTTCAGTATGTGAGGAGGCGAACTCCCACAGTGGAGCCAGAGCGACCACCGTCTACATCAGCGAGAGGCGACCCTGAATCGGGGAACTGTTTGATTATCCACTGATTGACTAAAATAACGATGAATAAGTTGTAAACCTCTCACTAACACGATTAAATCATTTACATATGCAAGCGATCGCGCACGATCCATAGGCATGCTCTGAATGACTACCAACCGCATCATAGTAAGAGTTTACACTTTGACATCTTCATCTTGCTTTTTTCTTTGATTTTGATTTAATCATTTAGACTCTGCCTGTTTGGACATTTCTGTTGTGAGATTCGTGTAATTATTGCTTTGATATTTGCAATTCTATGAAAGAGTTTACTTGCATGCCCGTTGGATCGCAAACGGTCCACGAGCACCACTTGTATGGCGATGAACCGCCAAATGTCTTTGATTTAGAAACTCCCCCGAACATGAGCTCCGACATCGATAATACTAAGTCCCCCCCGGGCACACATAATTTGCCTCGAACGGCACACGATCGCGAATGATCACAACTTGCCTCGAACGGCACACGATCGCGAAAGATCACAATTTGCCTCGAACGGAACATGACCGCGAACGGTCACAATCAGCCTTGAACGGCACTCGATCGCGAA
Source organism: Allium cepa (assembly GCA_030765085.1). Taxonomy (NCBI): domain Eukaryota; kingdom Viridiplantae; phylum Streptophyta; class Magnoliopsida; order Asparagales; family Amaryllidaceae; genus Allium; species Allium cepa. The sequence continues at coordinate 177,511,530 of CM060932.1, forward strand.
CGATCGACATCCGCCGCGAACGGCATCGACCGCGAACGGTCCCACTCCATCCTTCGCCGCGAACGGCAACGACCGCGAACTGTCCCGATTCATCTCAAATGGCACACGATCCCGAACGATCGTCATTTGAGATCATATGAAGCTATCAAGTTCTTTACAGGTTGTTGACAAGATATGGACATCCAACTCAAGGCATTACAAAACACACCTTCCTACCGCAAGGTATGTTTTGGGGGGGCAAATGTTATCCCGCTTTTTGGCAAAGCCGTGATACCAAAATGTTGATCGAAAACAAAAGACAGTTCGTCTCACATATTGGTTGTACATCGCTTCGCTATGGATATCGACGAATTTTGTCCGAGCCCGGATTAGGCTAAAATTGATAGGACATGACAAGGAAAGCCATGAAAGCCAGTGTTTCAAATTTCAGGTCAATAGGAGTTCGTATGAACGAGATATGATCGATACAAGTTGGCCAAAGTTTCCATCAAATTGTTGAGAAGATACCCATTTCGAATCGATGGGGTTCGTATCCACTGCCTTGTTCGAATCCATCAGGTTCCACACACTTCGAATCGATCAAGTTCGAATCGATCAAGCAACGTTATCAGTCAGTTCGAATCGATCGGTTTCGAATCGATCAGGTGGGCATCGTCTCAGCATGTTCGTATCCATCCTAAAGTACTGTTTCGCATCCATCGGCTTCATATCGATCACCTAACTTCGCATCCATCAGAGACTCGCTGCTTCGTCTCCATCCCATGACCGTGTTCGAACCCATAAGCAGAGGCTTGTTCGTATCCATTAGGACAGCTAACGGTGGGTGACGTGTCATCCTCGATACGAACAAGGCGAATTTTATGGGTTCGAACCGGTCAACACGGCGTAAAGACCAGGTCGAGACGAAGCATGCGTGCCACATCATCACAAGACCACGTGAGGTGATCGATTCGAAGGGACCGGTACGAACTGATGGGTTCGAAGTAAACAGCCCACCGAAGCATATCAACTCGTATCGATCATATCTCCCAAACCGCTGATCCAAATGCAACGAAATTTTCACAGTAGCTTCCATACAAGGTAAAGTTTGTTCCTGCCAAGTTTCAGCTCGATTGGGTCATTTTTTGATCGATTCGAATGGAGTTCGAATCGATCTCAGATCGAGTCGAAACTTGGTGGGGACGGTCGCATGGGCCCACTCACGTGCCAGAAGAAGTCTCCCTAAGTTTCAGCGCGATCTCAGCTTCCTACGCCTATAAATAGCCCCCTGAAGGCTACAGAAAGGGGATCTTTTGGCCATTCAACGTCCAGACTCTGCCGGATTCAATTCGACTCTTCAATACCGCTGTTGTAATCAAGTATCAGAGCTATAATTTGCTGTAATCCGCTGTAATTGACTGAAATCATCAAGTGAATCAATAAAATCATAAACTTCAGAGTGGACGTAGGCAAGATCGCCGAACCACTATAAATCCTGTGATTCTGATTGTTATTTGTGAATTGTTGTGTTTGATATTGCTTAGATCTGAGTTCTATATTGATTGTTGCTGATTTGAGTTCGTAAACGGGTGCTTCCACGATATCAGATGTTTGTGACCAATTTTGGGACAAACAACGAGCATAATATTAAAAATCATATGGATACTGGGATCTCAGTTAAATCACATTTTAAAGCCCAAAACCTTTTATTCGAATGGTTAAAACAAATTACCATTTCCAATCTTTTAAACCGAAAGATTTATTTCAAAAACCTTCAATGGTTTAAACAATTTTCACACTTTTAATCTTTTAAACGAAAGATTCAATTCATAAAGTTTACTCCATTCACAAAGATCCATTCATGGATTTCAAAACAATTTCCATTTCAATTAACTCGTTAAATCTTTAAATAAAAGATTTAACTTATAGCTTTAAAATTTGTTTCCAAAGACTCATTTATAGATTTTCAAAATTATTACATTTCAAGTTGGATTAACTTATTTGGTCTTTGAATCAAAGACTCATTTCATAGCTTTCAAAACATTTCAATTCCATTTTAAACTTGAACTTTTCAACAAAATTTGGAAATCCTTTCTTTAAATGAAAGCTATTATTAATTTGAAAACAAGTAGTTTTCGTTTCGGAGAAATCCGATTACATTTGCTCAAGTTAAAATTCTTCAATGATAAGAGTTGGGTTGAATTCAAATTCTCAAAACAATATGTTTTAAAATGGTTTAAAAATCCATATAAACACATTTATAACTTTGTATAACATTTTTTTAAACCATAATTTCCAAGTACAGATTTCAATTTCAAATCTTGAATTCAATATTTAATTCATATTATTTAAATTCCAAAACTTAATCAAATTATTCAAAATAACTTTTATTCTTAAAAACACCTTTTTCAAAAGCTTTTTGCATTTAACCCAATTCATTTCCAAAACCAATATTCAACTTTAAAAACTATTTTTGAATTAAATTCAAATTATCTGTGACTTAACCGATTTCCTCGTGTGTGTGGTCCGGGGATTTCACACAGTAGTGCAACATCATCAATTATCACAGATATATTAATTTCGATAAGCGGTATAATCCACAACGCTCATCTTCATTCACAGTTTCACAGATAAAATAAATTTATCAATTACAAGGAGTTATCATTACAATTCGATGTGGGTTTCGGATAACCAATTGGAATCCGACTCTATGTCGCATCGAAATTCAAATGTCGTTTTACGGACAAAAAGTGATTTTCATATTCTTACAACAGTATATTCATCACAGATATAACAGCTCAGCACAAAGCAATTCAAAATACACAGCATTCAATAGAATATAGTCATCCATAAATAAGCTCAATTAATTATCTGATTTATTCAAATCAGATGGGTCATCAATCATAGTTAAATAACATAAATCGATTCCAAGTCATTTGATTAAAGGTCCTTTTTAAATTATTTTAATTAATAAATTATTCCTTAATCAATCATTAAGTCTTAATTGCTTAATTATTAATTAATAAAACTTAATTAACAATTATTTTCCACTAATTACTTAGTTAATCATTCGTTAATTATTAATTTACCTAACTAATTAACTACTAATCATACATTGATTAACTTAAAATAGTCAATTTCAATTTATTTATTACTTAATTATCAACTACCAATCTTTAATTACAATTAAGACGTAATTACTTTCTAATTAATTGATATTAATTACTCATCCTAATTAACATGTTATAAATTAAATTTTGCGAACCAAATCATTGTTAACTACAAACCTAAGTGTTAATAAATTTTATACTTAAATTAATTGCTTAATTAAAATAATGATTGAGTGTTTAGAACATCGTTAAAGTATTAACAGAAATAATTAAGACTTGTTTACATTTCTTGACTTTAACAGTTGAAGCCTTTATTAAGTTACAATATTTAAAACTTGTAGAAAACAAGTTGTTTAACTTTACTCTTTTACAACATAATATTGCAATTTGACCAAAAACCCAGGGTTCCCCTTGATTTAACTTGAGTGTTACTTCGAGTTAGCCACCCATATCATCCGAGTTAAATTCTGTTTAAAATCTTTAATCACTTCACAAAATACTTTAACAATTCAAGTTATTAAAACTTTTTTTTTCAAAACTGGAATTCAAATCATTTTAAATTCAGATTTTTTGATTGTTTAAAAGCCTTTGTTTTAAACCTGCTGCTTCAACTAATACCAATGGCCGGAGCCAAGAAGTGCACCATGCACATGCACGGTGGCTTCTGGCCATCACCGACCATCTCTGATGGCTCCCCACATCGGAAACTGCCTACGCACCCAGCTCCGATCATCAGATCGTTAACCCATAACCCAAAATTGAATTCGATCTCGAAGCTGAACCTGGAAAAAAAATGAAGCACCCACCTCAAACCTGGAACTTTGAGACAAAACTCCCCCAAACCTGTCAACGCGCCTCTTCCACAACTCCGACCACCTGAGCATCAGCGACTCCGACCATGAACTAGTCGACGTCTCCACCACCATCTCCCCAAGCCACGTTGAACTCGATCACCTATTAACGACAGACGAACCAAAATACATAACCTCGTCAAAATTAGGTTACCGGATTTTGAGAGCTTCCCGCCGCCGCCATGGTCAACTACACACCATCCCACTATTTTTCCTCGAATCCCCGTACCTTCTTCCATCACCTCCCAAGGTCCCGACCACTACGACCCAATATATCACCAAAGATCACCAAAAAAAGGAAATTGGAACAAATTCGAACTACCCTCTTATCTTAGCTCTAAAAATTATGGTTCTCGCTTTAAAAATCATGTTAAAGTATACGACTTCCAATCACATACCTGGAATCTAAACTAAGGAGTTCGAAAATTTACTCATTTAAAGGTTTTCTCTGATATCTTGTTTTTCCTGTGATAATACTAATATGTTTGATCATAAATAAATTTTTAATTTCAAGTTCATGCTATAACATCCAATCTTTGTTTTGGTTCAAAATCCAAACAGTAAATAGATTGATAGTTTTGAATCAAAATTTTTGGTTAATGAACTTAGAACAGAGACAAATTCAAATACAGCCTGCACACAACCTCTATCACAGAGAATCCATATATAGATATAGATGCAGACATACATATTCACAGACATATAGATGCAACAGATTTTATACTTTTCAAATTGTTTTAAAGTAGTGTTACTCACATTGATTTGGGAAGATGAACGCAGCCTGCTATGTTGAAACAGATTTTGAAACTTGCTAACTGAATTTTCTTGACTTCTCTGGCTTGAGTTGTTCAAAGTTGTAGGTAATGCTTCCTTCAGTTTTTTTTTCCTTGCTTTAGTTTGGGTTAAATTTACTTTAGTTTCTTTTTTTTCCTTCTTTTGGAATTGGATTTACTTTACAGGCTTGAGAACTTGCTTTGTTTCAGATTTCCAATTTTTTTAACCTCTACCTTGCTTGATTTTTCTCCGTCTTCCTGACTTTGCTTTTTTTTTTTCTTTCTTCAGAAAATGGTTTGAACGAACTAAAGGCAATATTCATGTATATAAGGAGATGTGTAGGTCAGTATAGTACTGAATATCATTTTTATTGTATACATGCTTTGTACTTTGTAACTATTTGGAGTGAATTGTGTATGGCTGAGGTGCATTAGTTATGGGCTAGAGATGATCTTGCATTAATTGCCTTGATATGTTGCATTAATGACTTTGTACTTTAGGTTTCATATTATATTTTTTTTTTACATTGTGTCTTGCATTACTTTGTCTCGGCTGATATGTAATTACGTTGTGCACTAGGATATCTTCTTTTTTGTTGAAATGGTGGCTGCATTTATTAATGTTTTTTTTATATTTGTTTTATTTGTTTTGGCCTTGTTACTTTGAAACAAAAATGAATATCCATAATTAATATATTGTTAGAATTGTTGCCAATGTATTTACTTTATACTTGAATGCGTTTGTATCTTTTTTCATATTTAAAATAAGAATTCATTTGTAAAGACATTTTATTATTAATATTGTTTTTTAAAAATAACTCAATATTAGATTAAAATAATTTATAAAAGAAACTATCTCTTTCTTAATAAATAACATATTTTATTTGGATTTGGATAAACTCAAATCAATTTATCATTTAATTTCACAATTTTTATTCAAAAATTAAATTAATTATCAATTTAAAATTGATTAAAATTCGGGATCGTTACAGATTCCCCTCCTTAAGAAATTTCGTCCTCGAAATTTGCAAGGACGAAAACAACAAGGATAGATAGGTTCGATCTCTCATAATTCCTCAAACATAAGATATGGATTCCAAACTCAAGTCGGAATAGCCCAAAGTATATACCAATTTGTCCCTCTTCGGACTTCGATGTTCACAATAAATTAAAATAGAATTTCTAATTCAGTTTTAAATGAAATCGTTTTATTGATTCAATTCAAATTTAGCCATCATATTCTATTAATCAATTTAACTCAACTTAAAATTTTCAATTCCAAATTTTCAATTTCAAATTTCAAATTCATTAAGGTTAAAATCAAAAACTGATAAGAAACTGATGAAATATGAAGTAAGGATTTTCTACAACGGTTCGTAGGTCATCACCGCTCCGAAACTTCTTTCTGGAGCCGTCACGAAGCAATCAAAAGAATTTGGAAAGACGAATCAAAGGAAATTAATAAGAAAGTTATTTCCACTGTTGTTACAGAGTATTGAACAATTATAGTCGTATTCCCCTGTCCTCTATCCCGTTCTCTTCTTGCACTCATACTCACTATTAGTGAATAGTAAGAGAATTTACCGAGGTATTTGAACAGATGTCTTAGGGATTACTCATTCTAGGGTATACTTCACCCTATCTCTAATGAGCTACTTAATGTGTTATACTCCTGACCTAAAGTTTTAACCTTAGCTTTGATACCAAATGTAACGAATGGGAATTTTGCCCGCTCGAAAATCGACATCCATACTTCATTCGTACTTGAATGACGTAGATTCGACCGTTCAAATCCGATTCGCCGGAGCTTATAACAACATTAAGTAAATAAAACAGCGAAATAAAAAGAATAATACATTGATATACAGCATTGATACAATATTTGGTACAACAGAGTGATACAATGAATATCAATATACATCAGAGATATGATATAAGAAAATAGCAGCGGAAAAGAAAATAGACAACACCAGCAGCGGAAAATCTCGATCTCCAAGCACCAATCCAGAAATAGCTCGAACCAACATCACGATGCACAAAGATAAGCAAGTCTCGTCCGCATCCAAAAATTGAATTAGCTCCAGATAATCTACTAAACCTAACTATCTAAAAAACCCAACTCTAAACTACTCGCGTAGAAAAAATTTGAGCACCCAGAGTTTAGGAAAGAAACAATAAACTCCGGATCAGTCATGGGACTGGTGTGAGCAACAAAAACAGTTTATCTTTATTAACAACCAAAGAAATATTTTAAAATAGATTCGCAATGCTTTTGGAAAATGAGACAACCATAAGGCCTCCCGCACACACACACAAAATTCAAACGCAGGATCGGAGGAGATTTCTCCTTATGATAGTCAAACATGCTTGATACGCGAATTTCTTTGATATTATTACTATAAGTGCAAAGTGGCGAAAAACATTTCGAAAGTAGAATATAAATCTTAGCCAGCATAGACATTTCGCACTTATGCCTACTATAGCTACCATGTTCAATAGCAGGTTACCGTCGCATTCCATGGCAGGTTATACAACTAAAATCGTAAAAGGCTCGTATTGTTTCTTTGGATTTTTCCAACAAATGGTCGGGCCAAGGAACTTCCCATTGCCACATGGAAACGCCTCTGGAAGGACGTCCCGAGAACCAAACCGGATCTCTGCCAAACAAGGCCGGCTACCCCCCTTCCTAGGGAATATACAAAACCTCAGATATGCCACCCTCGGTCCTTTGGGACCTTTATACAAGGCATCGATTCCAACAACACCACACAGTAATAGATATAGTGTACCAACATGAGTAAGTATCTGGGCTCCATACCATGATACTACCCTTTTCCAGAAGGAGTGGTCATACCCTAGGGAAGCTACCCCTGAAACCTTGCTGCATCTTTCCTGTTTCGACCATTACCGGTTTGTAAGGCTCGACGAAGTCTCGTCCTCAAAGATACGCTTTTTACAAAAGCCAGGCTTTGATCAACAAATGATCAGCAGCACTCAGCATGTCACATTACCAAGTTGGGAATATATCGCCGATAACCTTCAACTACATAACCTTTGAGCTCGTACGTCTCAGAGAAGGGTGTTAAGCTAAAAGAATAAATTCTCCGCCACCAACAGAAATGTATTTGAAAGAAATCTGCTTTATATCTCAAAATGTAATGTCAGACATACAATCCATACAAGTCTGTTCTGGATTTAGAACAGAACCGAAGGTACTTCCAAAGAAGCCCTTGCAAATCCGGGTATTCACAATCCTGATCGGACTTCCCATCACTTTGGGAATCTCTATACCGGAGCCATGATGCAGAGAAAATTGACAGGTCATCCTATCTCGCAAATACCCGGTCTTCCCACCGGTCTTCAATGCTATCCATATACGTCGTATCACTATTCAGAATGAGTTATATGACACAAAGGTCTTCCCCCGGCTAAACCGAATAACGAGCGTAATATTAAAAATCATATGGATACTGGGAGCTCAGTTAAATCACATTTTAAAGCCCAAAACCTTTCATTCGAATGGTTAAAACAAATCACCATTTTCAATCTTTTAAACAAAAAGATTTATTTCAAAAACCTTCAATGGTTTAAACAACTTTCACACTTTTAATCTTTTAAATGAAAGATTCAATTCATAAAGTTTACTCCATTCACAAAGACCCATTCATTGATTTCAAAACAATTTCCATTTCAATTAACTCGTTAAATCTTTAAATAAAAGATTTAACTTATAGCTTTAAAATTTGTTTCCAAAGATTCATTTATAGATTTTCAAAATAATTACATTTCAAGTTGGATTAACTTATTTGGTCTTTGAACCAAAGACTCATTTCATAGCTTTCAAAACATTTCAATTCCATTTTAAACTTGAACTTTTCAACAAAATTTGGAAATCCTTTCTTTAAATGAAAGCTATTATTAATTTGAAAACAAGTAGTTTTCGTTTCGGAGAAATCCGATTACATTTGCTCAAGTTAAAATTCTTCAATGATAAGAGTTGGGTTGAATTCAAATTCTCAAAACAATATGTTTTAAAATGGTTTAAAAATCCATATAAACACATTTATAACTTTGTATAACATTTTTTTAAACCATAATTTCCTAGTACAGATTTCAATTTCAAATCTTGAATTCAATATTTAATTCATATTATTTAAATTCCAAAACTTTATCAAGTTATTCAATGTAACTTTTATTCTTAAAAACACCTTTTTCAAAAGCTTTTTATATTTAACCCAATTCATTTCCAAAACCAATATTCAACTTTAAAAACTATTTCTGAATTAAATTCAAATTATTTGTGACTTAACCGATTTCCTCGTGAAATCCATATTCGTGTGTGTATATGTGTGGTCCGGGGATTTCACACAGTAGTGCAACATCATCAATTATCATAGATATATTAATATCGATAAGCGGTATAATCCGCAACGCTCATCTTCATTCACAGTTTCACAGATAAAATAAATTTATCAATTACAATGAGTTATCATTACAATTCGATGTGGGTTTCGGATAACCAATTGGAATCCGACTCCCTGTCGCATCGAAATTCAAATGTCGTTTTACGGACAAAAAGGGATTTTCATATTCATACAACAGTATATTCATCACAGATATAACAGCTCAGCACAAAGCAATTCAAAATACACAGCATTCAATAGAATATAGTCATCCATAAATAAGCTCAATTAATTATCTGATTTATTCAAATCAGATGGGTCATCAATCATAGTTAATTAACATAAATCGATTCCAAGTCATTTGATTAAAGGTCCTTTTTAAATTATTTTAATTAATAAATTATTCCTTAATCAATCATTAAGTCTTAATTGCTTAATTATTAATTAATAAAACTTAATTAACTATTTATTATCCACTAATTACTTAGTTAATCATTCATTAATTATTAATTAAATTACCTAACTAATTAACTACTAATCATACATTGATTAACTTAAATTAGTTAATTTCAATTTATTTATTACTTAATTATCAACTACCAATCTTTAATTACAATTAAGATGTAATTACTTTCTAATTAATTGATATTAATTACTCATCCTAATTAACATGTTATAAATTAAATTTTGAGAACCAAATCATTATTAACTACAAACCTAAGTGTTAATAAATTTTATACTTAAATTAATTGCTTAATTAAAACAATGATTGAGTGTTTAGAACATCGTTAAAGTATTAACAGAAATAATTAAGACTTGTTTACATTTCTTGACTTTAACAGTTGAATCCTTTATTAAGTTACAATATTTAAAACTTGTAGAAAACAAGTTGTTTAACTTTACTCTTTTACAACATAATATTGCAATTTGACTAAAAACCCAAGGTTCCCCTTGATTTAACTTGAATGTTACTTCGAGTTAGCCACCCATATCATCCGAGTTAAATTCTGTTTAAAATCTTTAATCACTTCACAAAATACTTTAACAATTCAAGTTATTAAAACTTTTTTTTTCAAAACTGGAATTCAACTCATTTTAAATTCAGATTTTTAGATTGTTTAAAAGCCTTTGTTTTAAACCTGCTGCTTCAACTAATACCAATGGCCAGAGCCAAGAAGTGCACCATGCACATGCACGGTGGCTTCTGGCCATCACCGACCATCTCTAATGGCTCCCCACATCGGAAACTGCCTACGCACCCTGCTCCGATCATCAGATCGTTAACCCATAACCCAAATTTGAATTCAATCTCGAAGCTGAACCTGGAAAAAAAATGATGCACCCACCTCAAACCTGGAACTTCGAGACAAAACTCCACCAAACCTGTCAACGCGCCTCTTCCACAACTCCGACCACCTGAGCATCAGCGACTCCGGCCATGAACTAGTCGACGCCTCCACCACCATCTCCCCAAGCCACGTTGAACTCGATCACCTATCGACGATAGACGAACCAAAATACATAACCTCGTCAAAATTAGGTTACTGGATTTCGAGAGCTTCCCACCGCCGCCATGATCAACTACACACCATCCCACTATTTTTCCTCGAATCTCTGTACCTTCTTCCATCACCTCCCAAGGTCCCGACCACTACGACCCAATATATCACCAGAGATCACCAAAAAAATGAAATTGGAATAAATTCGAACTGCCCTCTTATCTTAGCTCTAAAAATTATGGTTCTCGCTTTAAAAATCATGTTAAAGTATACAACTTCCAATCACATACCTGGAATCATAAACTAAGGAGTTCGAAAATTTACTCATTTAAAGGTTTTCTCTGATATCTTGTTTTTCCTGTGATAATACTAATATGTTTGATCATAAATAAATTTTTAATTTCAAGTTCATGCTATAACATCCAATCTTTGTATTGTTTCAAAATCCAAACAGTAAATATATTGAGGGTTTTGAATCAAAATTTTTGGTTAATGAACTTAGAACAGAGACAAATTCAAATATCAGCCTGCACACAACCTCTATCACAGAGAATCCATATATAGATATAGATGCAGACATACGTATTCACAGACATATAGATACAACAGATTTTATACTTTTCAAATTGTTTTAAAGTAGTGTTACTCACATTGATTTGGGAAGATGAACAGAGCCTGCTATGTTGAAACAGATTTTGAAACTTGCTAACTGAAGTTTCTTGACTTCTCTGGCTTGAGTTGTTTAAAGTTGTAGATAATGCTTCATTCAGTTTTTTTTCCTTGCTTTAGTTTGGGTTAAATTTACTTTGGTTTCTCTTTTTTTTCTTTTCGAATTGGATTTACTTTACAGGCTTGAGAACTTGCTTTGTTTTAGATTTCCAATTTTTTTAACCTCTGCCTTGCTTGATTTTTCTCTGTCTTCCTGACTTTGTTTTTTTTTCTTTCTTCAGAAAATGGTTTGAACGAACTAAAGGCAATATTCATGTACATAAGGAGATGTGCAGGTCAGTATAGTACTGAATATCATTTTTATTGTATACATGCTCTGTACTTTGTAACTATTTGGAATGACTTGTGTATGGCTGAGGTGCACTAGTTATGGGCTAGAGATGATCTTGCATTAATTGCCTTGATATGTTGCATTAATGTCTTTGTACTTTAGGTTTCATATTATTTTATTTTTTACATTGTGTCTTGCATTACTTTGTCTCGGCTGAGATGTAATTATGTTGTGCACTAGGATATCTTCTTTTTTGTTGAAATGATGCTGCATTCATTAAACTTGGTGGCTGCATACTTGTTTCATCTTTGTACTGACTTTGTTTGCTTTGTTTCATTCTTTTGCAATACTTTTTTATTTATTATTTGTTTAGATATCTCACTTTTCTTTTACTTGCCTGCATATCTCCCTACAGGCTACATACATATTTCCTTTATCTTATTTGTGTTCATACTTATCTTCTTTATACTTGTTGTCTTGTTTACTTTTGAATAGAAATGAAGTTCCCTTTTAATTTTCTGTTTGGTTTCATAGTTTACTTTTTGTAAAAGAAAAGTGTTTTGTTTTAGTTATTGCTTTCTTCTGTCTACATATTTGTTTACAGAAACTTACTTTGTTTTGTTGTTTCTTTCTTTTGTTTCTTGTTTTTGGTGCTTTGTTTTATAAGTTTATATTATTTCAATTGTATATGCATTTACAGGATACCTATTTTATTTGCGTACATTTGTTTCTATTTCTAATTTGAGTGTATTTCTTCTTTTGCTTTAAAATGGTGGCTGCATTTATTAATGTTGTTTTTTTTATTTGTTTTATTTGTTTTGGCCTTGTTACTTTGAAATAAAAATGAATATCCATAATTAATATATTGTTAGAATTGTTGCCAATGTATTTACTTTATACTTGAATGCATTTGTATCTTTTTTTTATTTAAAATAAGAATTCATTTGTAAAGACATTTTATTATTAATATTGTTTTTTAAAAATAACTCAATATTAAATTAAAATAATTTATAAAAGAAACTATCTCTTTCTTAATAAATAACATATTTTATTTGGATTTGGACAAACTCAAATCAATTTATCATTTAATTTCACAATTTTTATTCAAAAATTAATTTAATTATCAATTTAAAATTGATTAAAATTCGGGATCGTTACAGATGGTGTTGAAGACCGGGTATTTTCGAAAGCGAAAGGATCACCTATCGAATGTCTCTACACCGAGTTGCTCCGGAATAGAGATTTTATCACCCTTTTATGATGGGGATTTCGGACATGATTAGTGAATATCCGGATTGCAAGGGCTTCTTTGAAGTGCCTTTGGTTCTGTTCGATCCCGGAATGGACTTGTATGGATGTGTGTCTGATGTTACACTTTGAGATGTAAAGCTGGTTTCTATAAAATACATTTCTGTTAGTGGCGGAGAATTTATTCTCTTAGCTTAACACCCTTCTTTGAGACGTACGATCTCAGAGGTTATGTAGTTGATGGTTACTAGTGATATATTCCCAATTTGGTAATGTGGCATACGAAGTGCTGCTGATCATTTGTTGATCAAAACATGGCTTTTGTGAAAAGCATAGCTTTGTGGAGAGACTTCGTCGAGCCTCACACCCTGGAATGGTTAAAACAGGAAGGATACAACAAGGTTATGGGGGTAGCGCCCCTTAGGGTATGTCATTTCCTTCTGGATAGAGGTGGTATCATGGTATGGAGCCCAGATACCTAACCTATGTGGTTGCTGCAAATTTATTACTTTGTGGTTGTTGGTATTGAGGATCCGCGGATAAAGGTTGTTTACGACCGGGGGATGGCATATTCGTGTAGTAGTTACCTATTTTTGCAGAGGTAACCCGACCTTATGTTGGCAGAGATCCGGTTAAGTTCTAGAGGCGTCCCTCCAGAGGCGTACCCATGTGGCCTAGGAAGTTCCTTTTCCTGGCCATTTGTTGGAAATCCAATCACCAATATGCGCCTTGTACGGTTTTAGTTGTAGTACCTGCCATCTAATATAGTATCTATAGCAGGCATAGTATAATAGTACGCATGCTGGCTAAGATTAATATTATCCACTATGCACTAATAATAATATCAAAGAGATTTTGTGTATTAAGCATGTTTGACTAACATAAGGAGAAATCTCCTCCAAGTGTGCGATTGCATTGTGTGTGTACCGAGAGGCCTTATGGTAGTTTTATTTTCCAAAAAGCATTGCGGATTTCTTTTATATTCTTCTTTTAAAGAATAACTGTTTTAAGATCTCACACCAGTCCCATGACTGACCATGCTTATCTTTATGAAACGTTATGAGGGGTTCTCGCTCAGGAGTTGAAGCTGGATGACGAGGTGTATCACTTATATATGTAATATTTCTTTTCCGTTGTTTGCTGTTGTAAACGCTGATAATGTGATGTATAAAATAATATAGTGTTTTTGTTTTAAATATTATTCTTTATCTATTATATATTGTTCTGCTACGAAATGTGAGATTCTGTTATTGTTTATGTTTCTTCTTCTATCTTCTTCTTCTTAAAACCCAAACGGTTCGGTTTTCGGCGTTCGATGGTTCGGCAGTTGATACAGTGGACGTATTAACGTCGACTTTCGAAAGTCGAAAAATCGATTCGTTACAATTTGGTATCAGAGCATCTGGTTAAGCGACAACCTTGGCTCTGGTGGGAGTTACTCATTAGAGATAAAGTCCGTAGTACTCTAGAATGAGTTTGAGTGTATTAATAGATATGAGCGCGTATTTGTTAGTGAGTATAAAAATTGTTTTATATTGTGATGATTGGTTTGTTGAGTAGTATATGATTCTGGTCAGTATAGTCTATACAATTCTATCGGTAGGGATCTCTAAACACTTGTACAGAATAATTCGCCACGATATTGTTTTAAAATAGGGTAAATTAAATAATTTTACCCAAACTATTTTGTATATAAAAAGAAATAATTTTTTGTAAATTATTATTATATATGGTTTCTTGATTGTTAAGAGAATAGTAGTATTAAATTATTATCATTGAAATCATAAACAAAGAGCTCGGAAAATAAAATCCATATACAGATGAGAATTATAAATATAAATGTGATCTATAATTTGAAATAGAATTCCAGTGAAATGTTATTAAAAATAATAATTGAAAAGGTTTGAAAATTTTGAAATTTGGTAAAGTCTAAATCCCTTTGATTTAAAAATGGTCTTCAAAGGTTTTGGAAAAGTGTTTTGAAGGAATGAAAGCTCTATACTCTTTCGGTCGCTGGAAAATAATTCCGATGATGATCGCGACATCATCGGTGTTCATTTTCGAGTTTCCAATAGAGGAATTGCTGCCAAATCGTTTTAAATAAAAGTTGTTTGCAAACTAGGTTTGGTTTTGGAAATTCAAAGGATAATTTGAATTGATTTCAAAGATGATTTTGAAATGTTGAAAAGACTCTGGAATCTTATCAAAAATGGTTATGGAATAATAAATAAGTTTGAAAACTTAGAAGATTCAGATTTAAACTAAAATTAGTAAATGAAACTAATTGATGAATGACCAAATGGATAAGGTTTAAAATGAATTGAATCGAATATTTATAGATGAAAGTAAATTGAATTCATATAGAATTGGAAATCCAATTTAAATATAAGTGGTTATAAACCAAAATGGTGAATTGAAAATAAATTTTTGAATGAACAAAAGAATAAAAACTGGAATTGAAACTGAATATTGAAAACCAATTCGAATTGTGTGGAACAAAATGAAGTTGTAAAATTAGTTCAAAATGAATTAAAGGTAAATAAGGTGGGAATAAAAATATAAAATAAAATGGTTTAAGATAAAATGAATTGGAATATGTAATGAATTTGAAAAAGAAACTAATTTAAAATAGTAAGATGAATCAGTTGTGAATGAAAGATAATTGGTAAAATTCAATATTCATAAGGTAAATTGAATCTAAATAGAATTGAAATTGTGAATTGAATTCAACTGAAACTGATAATGTAAGATTGAATGAAAATGGATATATAACTTCAACGGTGAAGTAAAAAAAGGTATAAGAAGTATGTTTTCAAACTTTTGTAATGGAATGTGCAAAATGATTTTTGAATGTAGAAACTGGATATGGTTGTTAAATAGCATACAGGTATTATAAAGGAAACATAATTGGGATTTTGATTTCGAAGATGAAATTGAATTGCTCGAAAAGGTATGTATTTAAATTTCAGTATGAAATTTGATAACTTTTTTGGCCAGCCACTTGGCTTTTCGTTTTCTTTTTGAATCTAGGGCCCGTGGTGCCATTTTGTAGTCATACCGAGCTAGCCGCGCATAGGAGAGGTTGGCAAAAAAAATTCGAAAATTTAGAGAGTTAGAAAAATTTTGAGAAAATTTTAAAAATTTGAAATTTGAGTTTAAATTTAAATTTGAATTGTTAAGAAAACAATGTTGTTTGGAATCTGTGGTTAATTTTGGAAAGTTAGTTGAAGCGATAATGGATTGTTAATCAAAAGGATTTGTTTTGTAAGTTGATAAAACTATTTGGTTTTGGAAAGATAGTAAATGGGTTAAGGATCGTTCTTCTTAACTAGTAATTTCAGGACGAAATTCTTTTAAGGGGGGAAAGATGTGACGACCCAAAATTTTCAACATTTGAAGTTAAAATATTTAATTGATTTTAGATATTGGAAGTTGTTTTTAAACTTGAATTTCAATTTTAACTATAAATTTGGCAATTTAATTGTTAAATTTAATTTATTGAGAATGGGTAAAAAATTTGAAATCTTCAGTTTTAAGCTGTTTAAAAATATTTTTAAGGCTTCAAAAATTTATATTGATGACACTGGAGATAGTAGAATTTTTTAAAAATTGAATTTGAAGGCGATTTGTTCGGTTCGAAATTATATTGTTTAAATCGACATTTAAAAATAGCCTTCCGAGGCACAATCTCGGAATTCGACGAAACCAGTTTCGTTGGATCCGTAATAATGTTTTATTACCGGATTTCAATTTCCGTAGCATTCGAAGTTGTCATGTGACCATACGGTTGATAAATGCGTTGAATTTATATTGAAAATTTAATTATTATAGCTGGTCCAAAAAGCTATGTTCTCCATACGATCGAAATTGAACTCGGAACCTTTTTCCATTGCGTTCGGAATAGGGGTATACCCTTATAAATGTCTGGCGGCACGCTTCGATTGGAGATTAAGATTTTGAGTTGCATCATTCGAGACAATTCAAATTTGAATTTAAATTTGCATTTAATATAATATATATGTTTATTACAATATAATTTCACAAGGTAATTGACACGTTTCTTCCCTCTTACAACACTTGGCAGAAAATTTTACACGTGTTCGTTGAAAGAAGAGGAGATTTCATGTACTAGATAAAATAAAGAAAAAACGAACAATAATCAATTCGTTCAAAAGTAAAAATCATGATAGCCTCAACATCTTGGTCGCCTGCTTATTCTTTTCAATCCTCTTCGTTTTAAATTCCGTCTTCAAATTCAAAATCAAAACCCTCTCTCAAATTCAATTCAAAGCAAATTAGACTTCGGTCTGGGCTCGAACAAAAATCGCGAATGGCAGCTTTAGGTGAAGGTCGTCGAATCATGTACTGGGTAGCGAGGCAAGCGTGTTGACGATCACGACTCGAGACGTGGGCAATTCGTAAGCGACGGCCGCATGAAGTCGCGTAGCGACCTAGGGATTGCTGGAAGAGCACACGCGTGTGCGCTCACTCACGCGAAGGGGACTTGAAGTCTCGATTAAGTAGGGAAGGAACTGCGATGCTCAGAGGAGGACCCTTGGTTGCTGGGTTCGTGAAGGAAATGGGAGAATGTGGGGGGTCATCACGCGCGTATGGAGGTAGGGCTTGGACGAAAGGCAGAGGTGATGTCAATGTTCGAAGCGGCAGCTTGAATTGCGTGGGTGGATTTAGCTGCGGCAGTATGGTTGGACGGTGACGGCGCTGCCGAAGCGTGTCTTGTCTGGGTTGTGTGATCAACTTCGACAGTGGGCTTTGGTTCGAGCAGAGGTTTGCTCGATTTATTCTTTTCAATTTAAAAATTGATACTCCATATAAAAATGTACAGAAATCAACAGTAAGGTATATGCAAAATTTTCAATTCAATTTAAATTTGAAAATGAATTTAAACCTTATACAGATTATTATGAAATTAAAATAAAAAAGATATATACGCATGCATGTTTGGAATATATATGTAAATAAGATTTTAGTTTACAGTAAAAGGAAAATTAGTTTGAAATTAAAATGTTTAGTTATATAAATTTATTAAAAGAAATTAGTTAAAATTTAATCATCGGTTTAGAATTTAATCACTAGTTAATTAATTATAAATGATAATTGGTTGATTGATATTTTTGCTCGAATGTTAATAAATTGTATAAATATTTATACAAAGTCTAATTCTGTGAAGAAAACAATCTGGATTGAAAAATGGGTTGCATGCATAGGCAAAGGTGAGAACCTCTCACTCAATTGGATACTTGATTTAATTTAAATATTTTATTTAAATTATTGGTTGTTGCTTGGATGATGATTGTTATTAGTTGAATTGAAGTAGACCCTATGCGCCGCATAATAGCGGATGATATTATATATTAAACCCATTTACCGCGATATTCCACCTCGAAGTGGAGTTGGTATTATATATGTATTTGGAGTTGTTGATTTCACACATTATATAGCGGATGAGACCCTATGCGCCGCATAATATCGGATGATATTTTATAAATCTTATATACTGCAATATTCCACCTCGAAGTGGAATGGGTATTTAGTTGTTGTGCTAACATTTATGGATGCAGAGAAACAGGTTGGAGGGATCCAACTTGATTCCTCAAATATTTGAATTTGTTTCAATGTTGTGTGTGATTATTTATAATCTGTGTATGATTGTATTTGTGATTGAAATTGTTGAAGGCTATGATTTAGCCGAATATATTTTTGGTATCGTAGGATACCAGAAATATGAAATTGAATTTTTGGAATTTAAAGTAGAAGCTTTAAGCAAATTCATTTAAAGAATTGGGTGAATTTAAAAGAGGAAATTTAAATAGATAAAGTTTTATTTTTCAAAACTTATTAAATAGATTCGAAAATATGGGAAAAGTTTTTAATAAATGGGTTTTGAATAATATTGATTAATAGTTGAAGAATTTATTTAAAATACGGATTTTAAACATTTGAAAGAGATAAAGGAATTTATTTTAAAAAGGGAATAAATTTAGAAATTAAATCTGGGATTTAATTTGGAGTTGAAATAAATTTTTGAAATCGATTTGGGATTTAATTTGGAGTTAAAATAAATTTTAGAAATCGATTTGGAGATTAGATTTTGTGTTTTGGGAATAAATTGGAAATCAGTTTGAAACTAATTTGGTGTTAAAAATAAACCTTTGGGAAATTGATACAAAAAATTTATTTGTTGTTTGAAATAAATTTAGAAAAATCAATTTGGTATTTGGAATAAATTTGAAATCAATTTGAAAATTGATTTGGTGTTGAAAGTGAATACTTGAGAATCGATTTGAAAATCGTAAATTAGTGGATATTTAAAAAAATCCACAATGGGAATTTTATAAAAGAAATGGAAATTTATTTAAAAAAAATATAAATATTGTTTTATTTTTAAAAGTGTGAAAAGGAATTTACGGATTTGGGACATAAATTTAAAATAAATACAGAAAGATTTATAAATTAATTTGAATGAATCATTTTAGAATGGAATGTGTACTTTCCCTGAAAGCCGAGAATAATTTCAATATAGTTTATAAATATAAATTGAAGCGGTAAAGATGGTTTTAAGGAAAGAATGTTTTGGAAAAATTATTTACTTAGGTTATTTTGAAAATCTTTAAAGTTAAAATATATTTTAAAACTATTATGGAAGTGATTATTCAAAGTTATAAATTGATATTTGTTTTAGAAATTGGATATTTAAATATTTATACTCTATCTACTTATTTTATTTTAAAATAGTTTTGGGCTTGAATTTTTATATGAGATATTAGTATAATAATTTTCATAACTAATATTTAAGCAAATATTCTAAAATAGTTAATTTTAAATGTTTCCAAGTATATTTCGAATAAGTATTTTATATTATTTTAAAATATTTGAACTCGGTAGATTTTCAGTGGAAATGAATAAATATTGGAAATGTTTTCCGCGCAAGGAAAAATTTATTTGAAATTTATTTTCAAAGGATTGAAGTGTGAAAAATTGATTTGAAATTTGTTTTCAAAGTGTTTAAAAGTGAAATTTTGTCTTGTGAAAATAATAATTGGGGAAAAATTATTTGAAATCCAATGACTGTTGTAAATGATGATTGATAGTTAAATAACCGACTATCAATATTAGCCTTTAATCGACAATTGAATTTCGATGCGACCAGGAGTCGAATTCTAAATGGATATTCGAAAACCACATCGAACCTTTGTGATTATGATGGATTTTTTATTTAAAAGATCAATGTGGAATTTGTTGTGATTTGTTTGAATCTGAATGTAACACTTATTTTTGAAATAAGCGCTCGTTATTCGGATTAGCCGAGAGAGGACCTTGTGTCATAAAACTCATTCCAAATAACGATACGACGAAATGAGATTGCATTTGAAGATGGTATTGAAGACCAAGTATTTTCGAAAGGGAAAGGATTAACTGTCGAATGTCTCTACACCGAGTTGCTCCGGTATAGAGATTATACCACCCTTTTGTGATGGGGATATCGGACGTGATTAGTGAATATCCAGATTGCAAGGGCTTCTTTGAAGTGCCTTCGGTTCCATTCGATCTCGGAACGGACTTGTATGGAGATGTCTGACATTACACTTTGAGATGTAAAGCTGGTTTCTATCAAATACATTTCTGTTGGTGGCGAAGAATTTATTCTCTTATCTTAACACCCTTCTCTGAGACGTACGTGCTCAGAGGTTATGTAGTTGATGGTTACTAGTGATATGTTCCCAAATTGGTAATGTTGCATACGAAGTGGTGCTGATCATTTGTTCATCAAAGCATGGCTTTTGTGAAAAGCGTAGCTTTATGGTCGAGACTTCGTCGAGCCTCACACCCCGGAATGGTCAAAATAGGAAGGATGCAGCAAGGTTATAGGGGGTAGTGCCCCTTAGGGTATGTCATTTCCTTCTGGATAGAGGCCGTATCGTGGTATGGAGCCCAGATACCTAACCTATGTGATTGCTGCAAATTTATTACTTTGTGGTTGTTGGTATTGAGGATCCTCGGATAAAGGTTGTTTACGATCGGGGTATGGCATACTCGTGTAGTAGTTACCTATTTTTATAGTGGTATACCGGCCTTGTGTTGGCAGAGATCCGATTAGGTTCTCAGGGCGTCCCTCCAGAGGCGTACCCATGTGGCCCAGGAAGTTCCTTTGCCTGACCATTTGTTGGAAATCCAATCACCAATACGCGCCTTGTACGGTTTTAGTTGTAGAACCTGCCATCTAATATGGTAGCTATAGTAGGCATACTATAATGGTACGTATGCTGGCTAAGATTAATATTATACTTGCAAATGTATTCCACTGTGAACTAATGATAATATCAAAGAGATTTTTCGTATTAAGAATGTTTGAATATCATAAGGAGAAATCTCCCCCCAAGTGTGTGATTGCATTGTGTGTGTGTCGGGAGGCCTTATGGTAGTTTCATTTTCCAAAAAGCATTGTCGATTTATTTTAAATTATTCTGTTAGAGAATAACTGTTTTAAGATCTCACACCAGTCCCATGACTGACCTTGCTTATTTTGTGAAACGTGATAGGGGGTTCTCGCTCAGGAGTTGAAGCTGGATGGCGAGGCGTATCACTTATATATGTAACATTTCTTTTCCGCTGTTTGTTGTTGTAAACTCTGATAATGTGATGTATAAACTGATATAGTGTTTTTGTTTTAAAGATTGTTCTTTATCTATGATATATTGTTCCGCTATGAAATGTGAGATTCTGTTATTGTTTGTGTTTCTTCTTCTATCTTCTTCTTCTTAAAACCCTAACGGTTCGGTTTTTCGGCGTTCGATGGTTCGGCAGTTGATACAGTGGACATATTAATGTCGACTTTCGAAAGTCGAAAAATCGGGTCGTTACATTAATTTCAGAAAATTATTCTTTTTATATATAAAATATATTTTAGGTTAAATTATTCCATTTTCCCATTTTCAAAACGATACTGGTCGGTTTACCTGGTTCAAGAATTTAGAAACCCGTATCGATACAGTTGTTCCCTCTACATCGATCACAGTTCATAACCACTCAACCGATAAATCAACATGATATAAAACATTTTGTATCACTAACAAATATGCACTCAGATATTTACACACTCAAACTCATCCTAGGGTCTTACTTACCCTATCTCAAATGAGTTAACCCCATCTAAGCCTAGGTGTTTGCTCAACCTAAGCTCTGATACCAACTATAAAGATCCATTTTTCATGCCATTCAAATTGACAATAAACCACACATGTTCAACCCAAATCGGATAGAGAGACGAATAGTTATGGAGAAGAAAGTAGAAAGAAGAAGAGAAAAGAAACTAAAAATAATACAAAATCTCGCAATCGCGGCGGAACAACATATAATATAATATAATATAATATAATGATTTTTACAAAGGAGAACTGTTATATGCATACATCCATTAGAGCAAAACAACAATCACAATTATCAGCCTGGATAGTTATAACAACTTGTCCTCATAATTGTTGATAGTTCCAATAACAAAGCAACATAAAATAAATATATATGAGAATATGAGTTGAAGACCTCCAACTCGTCTCTTGAGTTCCAATGCATTCAAAGAAATCTGTAAATATGCTTGGTCTGACCCAAGCATTATAATAAAATAACACCCAAGTCAGTCTAGAAAACCAACGTGAGAAAAGCACACCCAACTAGATTTTTAAAGTTCTAGTAAACCATTTGAAAATCAAAAGTATCTCGTATGACCATGCTGCACATAAACACGGACGGGTTTTTACCTTACGATAACCAAACAATTTCTATAGAAAATCCATTTATATTACAATATTGTCTAGGGGTCAAAGTAAAATATAAATATAGCTCATATGCTTGCATCTCATGTTTCAGCATAGTTGGGCACAACTAAGTCCTTGCAGTGCTTATTGGAGAATGGATTCCATGCAATGACTGGGCTGCAGGGGTACTACCCGTCATGATGCATCTCTAGATAAAATAACACCGAGGATCTCACCTGGATCCCCTACAAACACAGGACCGGCCTACCTCTTACTGGATGGTACCAAATATAATCACCCCTCCGTTAATGGGCCCTGAGCATATAAATGAGAGATAATAGCAACTCTAGATAGAGGTGATCATACCCTACTTGGGAGCGACCAACTTAGCCCAACTACATCTCCTATGTTTTAGTCATTCCCAGTTAATGAGGCTTGAGGCTACGATTAACTTTCAAGAACATTTACACTTAGAATGCACATTGCCCTCCAATGACAATGTGCTGATAGCATTCATCCATACAAGTCAGTTCTAGGATAAGACGAAACCGAAGGCACTATTCTTACTACATCCATTTTGGAATCACCCTCAGGATTAATAGCGATTGGCCCCTGCACTTCACAGCTCTATCTTCGATTCCATGTTCTTCATAATGTCTTCACTTCGAAACGCATTCGTTGGATCGAAGTGGTTTCTCGCATCACAAATCTGATCTCGGTCTTTTCGGAACAACGTTTAATAATTTCCGGTAAACTCAACCCCGGTTCTTTAGGAAATAAACATTCAAAGATAAGATCGGAGATCATCTTCTAACCATTAGTGGATGGATTTCTTCATCATTGTCCTAGGAGAATGAAACAAGATTTATATGCACAGTACAACATCATCGGATATGACTATGCCATATAACTCACGTGCTTCTCCTAGATATTTCCAAAGTTACGTTTAGGGTCCAATTTTAATAGGTGGTTGTTTAACTATCGAATACAAACATTCCATCATAGATTTTATTTCCCATGGAACTCATTGAGCCTCGAATTCATAAATTAGAATCACTTTTCAAATACTTAGAAATCACTTCCATTACTTATCCCAACAAAACAAGTATATTTGCAAAACACAATAATTTTGATATTTAGAAAATATAACCATGCACTTATCTAAACGGTATAGATGTATTTTAAAACCATTCACTTCGAAACTTGAAGTACCTTTTCCATATACTTAACAAAATGATATAAGTATCTAAACCGATAACTTAGAATGTTTTACATATTTCATGATCATATTTAAAATGATAAAACATAAGTGTCCTTTTGTGACGACCGCCCATGACTCCCGCACCAAAACAAGAGAATAGTGCTCTGAAAGGTGTGCCAGGCAGCCATGGACGATAGTCAGGGTAAAATAAAAATCGAAGAATCTCTATCGTAACTCACAGCGCATGGATAAAATACAATAGAGAAATATATAGTGAAGTCTCATAACAGGAAATCATCATATAAGCATCACAGAAGTTTTATACAATCATCTCAACAAATCCATACATCAAGACCTCACTACAAGCACTCATCAAATACAGCAGCGGATACCCAGTACATATAAGAAAATAATATGCATAGCCTCCTGCTCGTCTTCGTCATCTTCAACGTAGAAACTCCAAGCACAGCACCTGTCACCTGCTTACCTAGTCTGCCCATCCCAACATGGATGAACAGCCCAAGGTAATAAGAGGAGACATAAAACCTTGAGTCAGACAAAGTCTTAGTGAGCAGTAAATTAACAATCAAGCATACCAAAAGAGCATAAAGGATAAAAGGAATAGGAACCAAACCATCCCACTCCACCTCTTTCTACAGTGATAGCCCCCAGACACACACTAAGAAGAATCAAGCATAACATATAGACAAATAAGGTAAAGCAATAACCACTCGAGTCAAGGGCAATGTTTTCCAAATACCAACCCCCAAGGCCTAAACCAAGATCAGATAAGCACCCAGAAAACACCGCTCTTGAAGCCGAATGATAATACAACCAAACATCCATGAACCAAACATCCATGACTCTGGCTATCACTGCATCGTTGCCTTGATTTCACCGTTAGTTGAATGACCATCCGTCAAGGGCTAATGGTAACCCCGGTTCTAGCCATAACTCCGCACGTCGTCGCAGCCCGTGCCTAGGAATTTTCGCAACTACCCAGAGTACTAGCACGCCGTCGTAGCCCGTGCCTGGAACGCCGTCGCAGCCCGTTCCAACGTACCCTTGCTTTGAGCATGCTAGAACCTTCAACAACGATGAGATCTAAGCCTCCAAGTCATCCTCCTTGACGATCATTCATACTAGCTCAAGCGCCTCTCAAGCTAACCATTATCACCAACCCGGATCGCATCACCGAGTAATCAACATAACTTTGCACGTCGTCGCAGCCCGTGCTTGGAACGTCATCATGACCCGTTCCATCTCAACATCACACTTTGCTTCATCGCATCATAGCAAAGTCTCATCTCAACATCATGGCTTGCCTTCTCGCATCATGGCAAAGTCCCATCTCAATCTCATACTTCGCCTCTTCGCATCATGGCAAAGTCCCTCATCATCGAATCCATCCACATGAGCTTCCATATCCGCTTCATATGCCATCGGCAGCTTTCAACATTCAAGAGCCTTTCCACTTAGCTTTTGAATCATCTTCAAACATCTTGTTCCAAATCAACCACAAGCTAACTTGGAGCAATCACATCTAACATACATTCAAACATTCAAGCATTCAAACAAGATCTATCAAACAATATCATTCATAATGGCAATTTCGTAATTAAGTGAGCAAAAGTCCAACATATGTGAAATCATGATTTTTAACATAGATCTATCAAATCTAAAACATGGGTTTTGTCTCTAATACTTTATAAATAGCTTCTATAGATAAACATCTTCAAATATGATGGATCTACATGCAGACTTAAGGAAAATGCGAGAAAACGCTAACTTTAACACCCAAACATATCACCAATCCCGTATACTCCTTTGGATCCGCGTGAGAGATAACTACCACTCACCAAATCACCAAAACAACCTAAAATCAATCAACTTCAGATCTGGACAGCAAGGACTTGAGCTTGATCCGGAGAAATTTCACTTGAAACGGTGAAATCTAGCTTCGTCGGATGAAAATCTTCCACTTTGGCTCTCGATCTTCGATCTTGATCTTCGATCTTCAACGGATGTTAGCACTTGATTGAAGTGGAGAAAGAAGTGAAGAAAATGCTGTAGTCGAGTCTCCAAAATGGCAGCACTTCGTCGCTTCAAAAACCGGTGCCAAAAAGTGAGCCAAACCCCTCTATTTATAGGCTGAATTCTCTCTTAGGTCGGCCAGAACTTTAACTCGGAGCTCGCTATTAGGTCGTTACCGACCTATCCCTTGCCTACCTATCCCTTGCCGACCCAACAGCCACAGCCTACCGACCCAACATGCCTCAACTTAATCAGCACACACGGCCTAACTAATAGCCGGTCTAAAAACTTCACGAGATACACACTCTACCGACCCAACTATCTAACATACCTGCCGACCTAACTCACTCCGAGTCAACGACCCATCATAGTTGCCGACCCAGCCCCAAAGCCAACCTGACAACACGGCCGACCTAACTTTATGCCGAGTCAACATACTACTAGCTCCTAAGTCGTCCGAACAACCTAGCAATAACCAACCCAACCCTTGCCGACTCAACACTTAGGCAATTTAAGGTCATAGCTCGTACCAACGACTCATCAAGTACACGATCTAACGACTTAGCCCTAGTGCCGACCTAAAGACTTAAACGAGCTAACGAGATAACTATATACCGACCTAACAACCTCCCGAGTTACGACTTATCTCACAACAGGGTCTTCACGACCTAACTATACTTAAGTCGTTTACGACTTAAGCTCTAGCACTAGGTCGGTCACACGACCTATCATCCAACTACTAAGTCGCTAGCTCCTACTAGGTCACTCGAATCCCTAACCCGGTAACTCTTAGGTCGTACTGCCCCTTTAACTCGCTCACAACCTTAGGTCGGCAAACACCTTAAGTCGTTCAGTTCCTAACCCGGTCAAACCTTAACTCGGTCCAAACATTAACCTATTAACTCGGTCACGACCCAATCCTTTAACTCATTGACTCGCTAATTCTCATAACTCGGCCACTAGTTATCTCGGCAACATGTTAACCCTTCTATCTCGTGAGTCGGTCCTAATTCTAACATGCTAACCCACTGACTCGACCTAGACCATGAGTCGTAACTCGTTGACTCGGCCACTTCCTAAGGTCGTCTACGACTTACTATAGGTCGGTCACCATCACTAAGTCGCCTAACTTTTAGGTCGGTGAATTTCTTATCTCGGCCAATACTCCAACCTGTAACCCCTCCTTGAGTCGGTCCCCTATGAGTCGGTCACGACTCATCCCTTAGCTCGGCAATGCTCATGAGTCGGTCACAACTCATACTCCACCCGGGTTAACTTCTAAACGACTCAAGCTAGAGGCAACACAAACAACACTATCGACCTGCAAATTCTACGATCTATCGACACGTAAAATACGGGTCGTTACATTCTCTCCCCCTTAGGAATTTCGCCCCCGAAATTCCAAGCAAACAATCAGAAATCAAAGATATTCCGCATGCCTACCATCCAAAGCAATCAACAAACCATGCAACCAATTCTAGCCTAGCATGCAGAATTCTAAGACTCAGAACAAGCTACAAATTCATGAGATGTCACGACACTTTAGGGCCATACCTCGAAGAGTCCGGGATGAGCTGCCTTCATCCTCTCTTCCTCCTCCCACGTACAGTCGTTAACATCATCACTCCATTGTACCTTGAGCAACGTAATCGTCTTCCTCCTAAGCTGTTTCGTATCGGTTTCAACAATACGAAGCGGCTTACGAGGTCTCGAAACAACTGGATAAACCTCCAAGTCTTCACAGCTATCAGCAGAAACCACAGTAGTTGGGTCATGCACATACTTCCGTAGATAAGATACATGAAAGACATTGTGCACACCCGCCATCTTTTCCGGTAACTCCAATCTATAAGCGAGCTTTCCAATTCGCTCGATAATCGGGAATGGTCCAACAAATCTCGGAGTTAACTTTCCTTTCTTTCTGAATCTAATGACACTCTTCAGAGGAGAAATCTTCACAAAAACCATATCACCTACGTCGAATTCCAAATCCTTACGACGATTATCGGCATAACTTTTCTGACGATCTTGGGCTGCCTTCATTCGTTGCCGAATGATCTCTATACAATCTGAAGTCTGTCGAATCATCTCTGGCCCAAGTATCAGCTTTTCTCCAGCTTCCAACCAACATGTCGGAGAGTTACACGGTCTTCCATATAATGCCTCATATGGTGCCATACCAATGCTCGACTGATAACTGTTATTATAAGCAAACTCCACCAAATGAAGGTGATCCTCCCATGATCCTCCGAAGTCCAAAACACAAGCTCTAAGGAGATCTTCCAAAACTCGGTTGACTCTCTCAGTCTGACCATCTGTTTGAGGGTGATAAGCTGTACTCAAACACAACTCAGTTCCCAAAACTTCCTGGAAGCTCTTCCAAAATCCACTAGTGAACAACGGATCTCGATCGCTCACTATACTCTTCGGAACACCATGGAATCGAACAATCCACTTCACATACAACTCAGCCAACTTCGATGCAGTTCTTGTCGATCGAACAGGAATGAACCTTGCACTCTTGGTCAAACGATCTACAATAACCCAAATCCCTTCATTCTCTGTCCTGGTTCTAGGTAGACCATCAATAAAATCCATCGACACTTGCTCCCACTTCCACGTAGGAACCTCTAATGGCTGAAGTAATCCACTGGGCTTCTTCTGCTCAGCTTTTACCAACTGACAATTCATACACTTGGAAATAAAACTTCCAACATCTTTCTTCATACCTTCCCAGTAGTAAGCTCTCTTCATATCCCGATACATCTTATTACCACCTGGATGAATTGTCAACTTCGAGTGATGACTTTCCCTCAGAACTTCATCTCTCAATCCATCTACATCGGGAATAACCAATCGTCCTTGCTTTCGAAGCCAACCCTCTCGATCGACCTCGAATCCCTTATCCTTCTCTGGAGTTAATCCAGCTTCCAAATCTCGGATAATCCTGACAAGCTTATCATCTCTCTTTTGGCTCTCACCAATCCTTTCCACCAGAGTAGGCCTTATCGATAAGTTTGCCAACATCTCAGGTTCCAACTCGCATCTAGGCCTGAAATCAAACTCAGCCAAATACTCGAGACTCCTCCACTCTGAAAACATGGCTCCCAAACCTGCATGTCTTCGACTTAACGCATCAGCCACTGCGTTACCTTTTCCCGGAGTATAGGCTATACCAAAATCATAAGATGCTAGAAACTCTAACCACCTTTGCTGTCGAAGATTCAAATCCTTTTGGGAGAACAGATACTTCAACGACTTATGATCTGTAAACAACTCAAATCTAACCCCCAATAGGTAGTGTCTCCACATCTTCAAAGCAAACACAATCGCCGCTAACTCCAAATCATGAGTTGGATAGTTCCTTTCATGCGGCTTCAGTTGTCGACTAGCATACGCAACAACTTTATCCTTCTGCATTAGCACTGCTCCAAGTCCAGTACCACATGCATCGGTGTAAACCACCATCTCATCATTCCCACTTGGAATAGTCAAAACAGGAGCACTCGTCAGTCGCTCTTTTAGGATTTCAAAAGCTTGCTCACACTTAGCATCCCATCTGAACACTTGGTTCTTTTTCGTCAATCCTGTTAACGGTGCAGCTATCTTGGAAAAGTCTTTGATAAACCGACGATAATATCCTGCTAATCCAAGAAAACTTCTCACATCAGATGCATTCTTAGGCCTAACCCAATCCTGGATCGCTGCCACCTTAGCGGGATCAACCGCTATTCCATTTCCAGAAATAACATGACCTAAGAACCTCACTTCATTCTTCCAGAAGTGACACTTCGAAAACTTAGCCTTCAGCTGATGTTTCCTCAAAATTTCCAAAACAATCCTCAAGTGCGTCTTGTGCTCTCCCTCAGTTCTGGAATAAATCAAAATATCATCAACGAACACAAGCACGAACTTATTCAACTGATCTCTGAATACTCTATTCATAAGATCCACAAAATATGCTGGCGCGTTAGTCAACCCAAATGGCATTACCAGCCACTCATAAAATCCGGATGGTGTCCTGAAAGCAGTCTTCGGCACACTATCCTTCGCCACTCTCAATTGGTGAAATCCCGTTGCCAAATCCATCTGAGAAAACACCTTAGCCTCGTGAAGCTGATCAAACAAGTCATCTATTCTCGGTAATGGATACTTGTTCTTCTTAGTCACCTTATTCAGCTCACGATAATCAACACACAACCTCAACGATCCATCCGCTTTGGTTGCAAACACAACGGGCGCACCCCATTCGGACACACTTCTCCGAATGAATCCTTTCCGCAAAAGGTCATCAACTTGCACCTTCAGCTCTTGCTGCTCCCTCGGTGCCATCCGCCTAAGAGGCATCACAACAGGTCTGGCTCCCTCAACTAGATCGATACGAAACTCGATCTCCCTATGCGGCGGCAACCCTTTGACCTCGTCAAAGACATCCTCAAATCCATTCACAACAGGCACCGATGACAGTCCTTCCCGTGGAACAACCAGCGAATACATGAAGCTCATGAAGACGCCTTCCTCATGCTTACATCGTATCACAACCTTTCGCCCTTCCACATTCCCGACTGTCACCTCCAGCCTCTCACAATCAATCCTAGCCGCATACTTCCTAAGCCAGTCCATACCCAAAATAATTCCGAACCCCGCAAAGTTCAGAACAAAGCAATCACAAACAAACGAGCAATCATGACTCGACACAACTAGACCACGGCATAACATACACAAACATGACGAACCCCCTACCGGATTAGTCACAACCAATGGCCTATCAACAATATCCGGTTTCATACCTAACCGGCTTACCAAATCATCACAAACAAAAGAATGCGACGCTCCAGTATCAAACAACACTCTAACTGGAACACCACAAATAGAAAGAGTACCTTGAACCACCACACTCTTCCCCTTTTCTTCAGCAGTCGGAGCTTTTGAAGACGACGGCACAACTCCCAAAGCATAAGCTTGCACAACTTGCCTGTCCTTCCTCGGTTCTGGACAATCCTTCCTGAAATGCCCTGGCTTATCACAGTTATGGCACTTCGCCGGCGCCTTTGGATTCCTACAATCCTTGGAGAGATGGCCCTTCTTCTGACAATTATAGCAGGTCACTTCGCCCTTTGGCTTTTTCTGGCCATCCTTACTCTTCTGCTGCTGCTGCTTCCTCTTCCTATTCCCACTCTGCTGTGGTTTAGATCCTTCCCTGGTTACAGCAACAACAGAATTTTCCTTAGGGAACAAACTCTCATGCCTAAGGGCTTTCTCCACCAGCTTCTCAAATGGATCGTCCAAGTGATCCACTAACTGCCTCCCAAGATAAGCATCCAGACCAGTCACAAACTTCTCGTTCTTCTGGTAGGGAGAATCAACATATGATCTGGCATACTTAGACAAGGCCTCGAACTCAGAAATATACTCAAGAACTGGTCTCCCACCTTGCTTGAGCTCTACAAACCTCTTGAACAAAACAGACTTCTGAGCCGTAGAGATGAACTTAGCTTCAAATCTAACTCGGAATTGCTCCCAAGTAATCTCTTCTTCTGGTGTATCTATAGTGATAGAATTCCACCAATCAGCAGCTCTTCCCTGAAGCTGTCTCGATGCAAGCTTCCTCTTAGTTGCATCCTCAATCCCTAGATCACCAAAAATCCTTCGGCAAGCATCCATCCATCTCTGCACTTCAATAGTAGACTCCGTCCCTAAGAAAGCTTTTCCTCCAAGAGAAGTATAATCCTTACAAAGCTTGGCAAAATCCACCGGTCTCGGAGTTTGGACTTGAACTCCAACATCAACAGTAGGCCCTGGAACGGGCATCCTCCTCATAATCGAAGTCATCATCGCTTCGAACATAGCCCCATAATCTGCAGCTCCTTCTGTAGCATGGCCTTCCCTAGCAGCTGGTCTTCCTCTACGACTCATTCTTAATATCTGTAAAAAGAATGATTAGAACACCTTAAGAAACAACTGCATAAGGAGTTCAAATCCTTCTAAGCTACTATATTATATATAGTAATCATCCATCAAAATACAATTACGTCTCTCTTACGTAATTACGTCAGCGAGCGTTGGCTGAAATCGATTAACCAAAGCTCTGATACCAAATGTGACGACCGCCCATGACTCCCGCACCAAAACAAGAGAATAGTGCTCTGAAAGGTGTGCCAGGCAGCCATGGACGATAGTCAGGGTAAAATAAAAATCGAAGAATCTCTATCGTAACTCACAGCGCATGGATAAAATACAATAGAGAAATATATAGTGAAGTCTCATAACAGGAAATCATCATATAAGCATCACAGAAGTTTTATACAATCATCTCAACAAATCCATACATCAAGACCTCACTACAAGCACTCATCAAATACAGCAGCGGATACCCAGTACATATAAGAAAATAATATGCATAGCCTCCTGCTCGTCTTCGTCATCTTCAACGTAGAAACTCCAAGCACAGCACCTGTCACCTGCTTACCTAGTCTGCCCATCCCAACATGGATGAACAGCCCAAGGTAATAAGAGGAGACATAAAACCTTGAGTCAGACAAAGTCTTAGTGAGCAGTAAATTAACAATCAAGCATACCAAAAGAGCATAAAGGATAAAAGGAATAGGAACCAAACCATCCCACTCCACCTCTTTCTACAGTGATAGCCCCCAGACACACACTAAGAAGAATCAAGCATAACATATAGACAAATAAGGTAAAGCAATAACCACTCGAGTCAAGGGCAATGTTTTCCAAATACCAACCCCCAAGGCCTAAACCAAGATCAGATAAGCACCCAGAAAACACCGCTCTTGAAGCCGAATGATAATACAACCAAACATCCATGAACCAAACATCCATGACTCTGGCTATCACTGCATCGTTGCCTTGATTTCACCGTTAGTTGAATGACCATCCGTCAAGGGCTAATGGTAACCCCGGTTCTAGCCATAACTCCGCACGTCGTCGCAGCCCGTGCCTAGGAATTTTCGCAACTACCCAGAGTACTAGCACGCCGTCGTAGCCCGTGCCTGGAACGCCGTCGCAGCCCGTTCCAACGTACCCTTGCTTTGAGCATGCTAGAACCTTCAACAACGATGAGATCTAAGCCTCCAAGTCATCCTCCTTGACGATCATTCATACTAGCTCAAGCGCCTCTCAAGCTAACCATTATCACCAACCCGGATCGCATCACCGAGTAATCAACATAACTTTGCACGTCGTCGCAGCCCGTGCTTGGAACGTCATCATGACCCGTTCCATCTCAACATCACACTTTGCTTCATCGCATCATAGCAAAGTCTCATCTCAACATCATGGCTTGCCTTCTCGCATCATGGCAAAGTCCCATCTCAATCTCATACTTCGCCTCTTCGCATCATGGCAAAGTCCCTCATCATCGAATCCATCCACATGAGCTTCCATATCCGCTTCATATGCCATCGGCAGCTTTCAACATTCAAGAGCCTTTCCACTTAGCTTTTGAATCATCTTCAAACATCTTGTTCCAAATCAACCACAAGCTAACTTGGAGCAATCACATCTAACATACATTCAAACATTCAAGCATTCAAACAAGATCTATCAAACAATATCATTCATAATGGCAATTTCGTAATTAAGTGAGCAAAAGTCCAACATATGTGAAATCATGATTTTTAACATAGATCTATCAAATCTAAAACATGGGTTTTGTCTCTAATACTTTATAAATAGCTTCTATAGATAAACATCTTCAAATATGATGGATCTACATGCAGACTTAAGGAAAATGCGAGAAAACGCTAACTTTAACACCCAAACATATCACCAATCCCGTATACTCCTTTGGATCCGCGTGAGAGATAACTACCACTCACCAAATCACCAAAACAACCTAAAATCAATCAACTTCAGATCTGGACAGCAAGGACTTGAGCTTGATCCGGAGAAATTTCACTTGAAACGGTGAAATCTAGCTTCGTCGGATGAAAATCTTCCACTTTGGCTCTCGATCTTCGATCTTGATCTTCGATCTTCAACGGATGTTAGCACTTGATTGAAGTGGAGAAAGAAGTGAAGAAAATGCTGTAGTCGAGTCTCCAAAATGGCAGCACTTCGTCGCTTCAAAAACCGGTGCCAAAAAGTGAGCCAAACCCCTCTATTTATAGGCTGAATTCTCTCTTAGGTCGGCCAGAACTTTAACTCGGAGCTCGCTATTAGGTCGTTACCGACCTATCCCTTGCCTACCTATCCCTTGCCGACCCAACAGCCACAGCCTACCGACCCAACATGCCTCAACTTAATCAGCACACACGGCCTAACTAATAGCCGGTCTAAAAACTTCACGAGATACACACTCTACCGACCCAACTATCTAACATACCTGCCGACCTAACTCACTCCGAGTCAACGACCCATCATAGTTGCCGACCCAGCCCCAAAGCCAACCTGACAACACGGCCGACCTAACTTTATGCCGAGTCAACATACTACTAGCTCCTAAGTCGTCCGAACAACCTAGCAATAACCAACCCAACCCTTGCCGACTCAACACTTAGGCAATTTAAGGTCATAGCTCGTACCAACGACTCATCAAGTACACGATCTAACGACTTAGCCCTAGTGCCGACCTAAAGACTTAAACGAGCTAACGAGATAACTATATACCGACCTAACAACCTCCCGAGTTACGACTTATCTCACAACAGGGTCTTCACGACCTAACTATACTTAAGTCGTTTACGACTTAAGCTCTAGCACTAGGTCGGTCACACGACCTATCATCCAACTACTAAGTCGCTAGCTCCTACTAGGTCACTCGAATCCCTAACCCGGTAACTCTTAGGTCGTACTGCCCCTTTAACTCGCTCACAACCTTAGGTCGGCAAACACCTTAAGTCGTTCAGTTCCTAACCCGGTCAAACCTTAACTCGGTCCAAACATTAACCTATTAACTCGGTCACGACCCAATCCTTTAACTCATTGACTCGCTAATTCTCATAACTCGGCCACTAGTTATCTCGGCAACATGTTAACCCTTCTATCTCGTGAGTCGGTCCTAATTCTAACATGCTAACCCACTGACTCGACCTAGACCATGAGTCGTAACTCGTTGACTCGGCCACTTCCTAAGGTCGTCTACGACTTACTATAGGTCGGTCACCATCACTAAGTCGCCTAACTTTTAGGTCGGTGAATTTCTTATCTCGGCCAACACTCCAACCCGTAACCCCTCCTTGAGTCGGTCCCCTATGAGTCGGTCACGACTCATCCCTTAGCTCGGCAATGCTCATGAGTCGGTCACAACTCATACTCCACCCGGGTTAACTTCTAAACGACTCAAGCTAGAGGCAACACAAACAACACTATCGACCTGCAAATTCTACGATCTATCGACACGTAAAATACGGGTCGTTACACCTTTAAACAAAGGTATAAATATCCCTAAATACCCTTCTTTTCTTTATCTCTCTTTTGATTTTATTTTAAAATATCTTCTTAATAAATTCCCACGATCTATTTATAGAATTCCTTATAAATTCCCAAATTTTATTTGTAAAGGTACTCTTTTCTAATATCCTAACCCATTTAAAATTTTCCTTTTTAATTACAAACAATCCTCTTTTTCACAATATTTCAAAATCCAACTTCTTTTCCAATTTCAATCCTCTTCCCAAGTTTATAAACTCCTTTACATAAATCCTTTTTATAGAAGAAATCCTTTCATAAACATTTATTCATTTTATTATATATTTTTTATAACAAATAAACTAAAATGTCATAAACTCAGCTTTAATCATTTTTAAATGATGTAAAGAAATATAACTAAAAACATTTTAATAATATAATAAATAATCTCTTAAACCATTAACATCTTCAATAAGCAAATAAAATAAAAACTTTAAACAACCTTTTAAATAAAATTAATTATCTTCAACAATATTTTTAATGAAATAATCATCTAGTTTTATATTACTAATAACAAAATAATTATTATCTTCAAAAACATTAAATAAATATTAAATTTTAAAACAATATAGGTAATATAGTAATTAACTAAAATAACTTTTACAAACATTTGTAATTAATTATTAATAGAAATTCTTGTACATATGTAGTAATAATTAAAACATTTTTGTTCTAGTTTATAAAATTGAAAGTTAATTAAATC
This sequence comes from Allium cepa, assembly GCA_030765085.1. Lineage (NCBI taxonomy): Eukaryota > Viridiplantae > Streptophyta > Magnoliopsida > Asparagales > Amaryllidaceae > Allium > Allium cepa. The sequence goes on from CM060932.1 coordinate 177,547,533, forward strand.
CATATTTTCAAATGTAGAAAAGTCTCAACAATCCCAATGGTACTTAACAAGCTACCATTACTTTCTATTTAGCTTCTCAAGTCAAATTTCCAGTATTTACATAATTAAGCATACATGTAAACCTATCCATAATTAACGATCAATTGATAGCTAAATAAATGTCCAAATTAATATGATAGCAGAGCGAGGATTTATTCTGTTGACCAATGTCATCCAAAGATAAACCCTTACATTTGTTAACGATGTCTATTTGGCCAAATAGATAACACCAAAAGTATACTTACACTAACTACATTATAAATTTAAAAAATGTAATTATATTAATCAAAATCAACATTAATTTGTCACCTCATAAATGATCCATTACATAAACAAGTTTGAATGCAAGTTAAAAACTAAAATAATCTAATAGCATTTCAAGATTCTATAACACGATCATAGATCAAATTCAGCCAACCTAATAGCATTTCAAGATGCTATATCATGTTCCTGACCACGTTCAATCAATCAGCAAATTCAATCAATTCAATCAAGTGTAAATAAATTTAATTTACACAATATTATGCTGGTAAATTAGAAAGGAGAGTTTAACTCACTATTATTCCAGCGGTTTCTTTTGCGTTTAGTTTGGTTTGTAGTCAAACAAAGTTCGACTATAGGTCCAAATTTAGCTATTACAACGTGACTGACGGCGTCTTAAACGGACCTTCTATGAGAAAGTTATTACAATTATAAGATTTTGATGTTTAAATTATGTTTAAATTCTTTAATTACAAATTAAATTAACTAATTACCATTATTTGAACTTAATCCTTCTTCTCCTAATCTCTCGCTTTCTCTTCCTGAAGCCGAACCCATACATGACCGCCAATTCTCCACCTTGTTCTTCCTCTATGGCACACTAGAACCCAATTCAACTCCTCACCCTCTCCTCGACCATCACTAAGAACTCACACCCGAGCCTCCCTAGAAAAATGCGAGTCCCCCGACCGTAGATGCTATCCGAAATCGCAAACCACCAATGATGACCGGACCACCTAGCTTTTGCCTATAAGATGTTATTCAATCCAACGAATCCCAATATGCCCTTTGAACGAGCTAAATCCTACTCCATCTCAAGGAAACTTAAACCCTAGCCTAAAGTCACCTTTCAATCATACTGTAGCATTCACCAAATCTCCACCGAACTCCACCAAACCCATATCATCTCGTGGATCTACCTCCAAGGATTCCGAAGATATTTATTTCATAATTTTTCAATGAATAGATTTTAAGATTCTGAATTTTTAAAGTTTGAAATTTTACTTTTTTTTCAAATTTGAAGCTCACTAGAATGATTCTAATGGAACAGCGAAATGAGAGGAAAGGAAAAATTAATGTACTGTGTGTATAAGTGTTGACTTATATATAATTTGCAAATTACGGCATATCGCCGCAAAGGATTTCGTTCATGTATGAACCCCAAACGATAGATTTAAAAGACGGTCGTGCTTAGAATAGCGGCGCGACTCCAAAACAATAATAATATACACTAGTTATTGAATTTTTAAAAAATCACAAAATCACTGCTCTTTGCTGAAAAATCGTCAAACAACAACTTAATTATTTTCCAAATCAAAAATTATGGAAAAATAAAATAAATTAAAAATATGTCACTAAAAATCGAGCCACAAAAATAAAAATAATTTTTTTGATTATTTATTTAAGCCGTTTATTAATTTAAATAAATTTACAAATTTAGGTCCACTGATAATCTTTATTGATTTAAAAGGAGTTAAATAAGTCCATTAAATTTATTAAGTAAATATCAATTAAAATTCTAGATATTTAAATCATTATACAAATAATTATTCACAATTCAAAGATTTTAAACAATCATGTAACTAAGTTGAGTTTTAAAGCTTTTAACCAATATTTTAATAATTGAAATTAACTAAATATTCAAAATTAAATGACCAAAATCGTGGGTTATTACACAAAATGAGATCTTGAATTTGGAAAGAGGTTTCATAACTGATGCGTATTTTTTCTTTTCCGGCGGATTTCCATGGTTTCATTAATGGAAACTCTTTGATTTGGATATTTATAAAAGTGTGTTATAAATTAACTTGGATATTTATAAAGAGATTTATTTTAAAAGGATTTATGTAAGAAATTTATAAAAGAAATTTGAGATTGGATCAATCTTAACCGACATTCTTAATTTTGGTGTTGTGGAACTTTCATTTCATGCTTAACACCGAAGGAATAGTGTTTGGGGTTATCCTTATCCCTAATTAAAATAACTTTGTGTAACGACCCAAAATTTAATAACTTTAAATATGGTTATCTAAAATATTTTTAAATAAGTAATAAACAGATTTGATTATTCATAATACCTCATTTTAAATAATAACTTGTGATGGTGAAATAATTTTTGAAATGTGTTTACGAAAATAATTAATTCAGAAGAAAATAGAAAATGTTACTGGAAATCGTTTTCCAAATTTTCGACTTTTCGGTGTCAAAAGGTTATTGAAAACTTTGTGTACAATAAATTGTATAATAACATTTATATGATTTAAAAACTTTTTTTTTGAATAATACAATAATAATAATAAATGCTTAAGTTATAAAATATGCTTAAATTTAAAATATAAAAGGATGTGACATGGATTTGAAACTTTAAGTGTAAATTCCAACTAAGTACATTAAAACACCATATTATCCAGTGTATATTCAAATGATTTGTACTTTGATGTGATGGAGTGATGGAAGCATGTAAAATGGGGATGGGAAATATGTAGGTCAAGGTAGGATGGGAGGAGTTGGCGATGATGTGGCAAAAAGTTAGTGGAGGGCATTTGTACTTAAGGGTATTTTAGTAATTCTCTTATCTTACTTTATATAAAAGCTTTCCTTTTTATTTTATATTCTCATTTTATTTCTCATTCCAAAAAAATTATTCCTTTAACAAATCTACATTTCTCTTTAATAGCTTCCACTTTTATTTTCAAGTTTTAAAAGTCAAAATTTCTCCTTTAAATTTTTTTAAAAACTTGTCTAAACCTTTATTTCTTCTTCTACACTTCTTCCTCTTTCAAAATCAATCCATATTCACCTCCTATCACCCATATCCAAGCCCTGTCATGCCTACCCTGAGCCCACTTTCCAAGATCCAAGGCCAAAAATCATTTCTTTTGAAGAAAAATTCAAAGGTCTAGGCCAATTTTAAGTTTTAGAAAAGATTTGGTTAGCTTGTTTGTGTTTTGTGAGTAAAACTCTCATCCTTTTGGTAAAAATTACATCTTTTTTTATGTTGATGTTACCATGTGATATTGCTTGGTTATTGGTTATTTACATGCTTTGTATGTGATTATATATGTGTTGTCCTTGAAAATTGTCTTAGGCTTGATGACAAAGTCTAATTGTGTTACGTATATGATAAAGTTTGACTTTTTATGGGTGTTTGTGGGGGTTGTTATGTTGTATGTTCTATGAACAAGTGTATATAAGAGTTTACTAAGGAAAGTTAGCACCTTTGTATGATTTGACAACTTGGAAACCTTGTGTGTAAAACTATGGTTATTAGTTTCAAAAATCATATTGTTTTCAAGTTTCAAACTTTGTTTTACTTTTAAAAAATCTTACCTTATGTTTGTGGAAAGTTAGCAAGTTATAAAAATATTAGTTTTTCAAAAAAGAAAGCTCATATAACATTTTCTAGTTATGGCATCCATAGCGATAGTTGCTATGAATGTAGTTTCGATAAAAGTCCAATTTTCTGCAAAAACTAAGTTTTATATTGAAAAGTATTTTAGAAATATTGTATAAACTTAACAAATAATGTTTGAGAAAGTTAATGAAGAATTTAGTAATAATATTAATTAATAAAGTTTGGTAATTGATAATTAATTAAGTATTAAACAAGGTTTATTGATTCTAATTAAGTGGAGATTAGTTGCTAATTAATTATCTTTTAAAAGTAAGATTAATTTAAATTTATTATTGATTAAGTAAGATTAAATTTTAATTAATTATAAGTTAAGTATAAGATTAGTTTTTAATTAATTATTAGTTAAGTGTCGAGCTAATTGTAGATTAATTATTTAGTAAGTTTAATTATTTTTAACTATCATTTAATTAAGGGTTTCAATTTATAAATAAATTATTTATTAAAGGTTTAATAATTTCTTAATTTGTAATTAAGTTAAGATAAGACTTAATTAAGATTTAATTATGATTTAATAAAGGTTTTAACATGAGATTAAGTATTTTTAAAGAGGTTTAAGTTTTTTATTTCTTTGTTTTCCAAGGATCAATTTGTTTAAAGACGATGTTCTTCTATGAAGAATAGTTTTGAACATAAGGAATTTGATTTTCAGTACCATTGAGTAACCATATAAGTGCAAATAAGTTATACAAAACTAATGGCATCTATTTAGCGGAATAAATCCTCATTCTATTATAACTCAATTGAATAGATTACTTTGAGCATCTGTTTAGCAGAATAAAACATCGTTCTGCTATCATTTGATCAGATAAAATATAAATGACATTCGTTTAGCAGAATAAATCTGCATTCTGCTATAACTAAATTAGATAGATTATTCGGACATCTAGCTGGCAGAATAAATCCTCGTTCTGCTATTATATTGATTTGGACATTCAATTGTATGCCAGTATATTCATATTGTATAAGAGATGTTCTCTAATTATGTAAAGTTGTTAATTGCCATTGTACTTGCGCTCACCCTTGTGTTCTATGATGTTTGAATGGAAATGTTATCCCCTTTGAAATATTTTGTTAAATCTTATGCATGGGTTTACAAAGATAATTAATTATTTAAATAAATATGGTTTAAATAAATTAATTATTTCAACAATAAGGTTTTAAAATTATTAGACTGTTTTTTGAGAGAAATGTGTGATCCTCTAAAGTAGAGGAGAGCACACATGTACATTTATATATAACACCAAAAGTAAAGGAGCTGCCAATAAGCCAGGCAAGTAGCCAAACCCCCCTCCCCCTCTCCCCAATACAAAAAGAAAGATAAAAACCCTCCCAAAGGCAAAAGAAACCAATGACTTTCCTAAAACAAACAACTCTACCAAGAAGCTAAAGACTGAAACTTCTTCAGAAGAAAAGCTGCCATCTAAAACAACCTCCACAACCTCAATCTTGACCGCCAAACCTGAAAACAACTAATCAAGCCACAAACATACTCCGAAACAACAATCATCTAAAACAACCTCCACAACCTCTATCTCGACCACCAAACCTAAAAACAACTGATCAAGCCACAAACATACTCCAAAACAACAATCACCAATACAATTCCCCTAAAAAACTGCAATCCTCAAGCAAAAGACTCAGAAGCTTTAGATTTCAAATGAGGACTTCTCCTGATATTAACTGAAGTAAAACTCCTTTTTCTCCTACGAGGTTTGGATGCACGAGTCGATTCACAAGCAAGATTAGACGAACGAGGAAATTTTCCTATAGATGCTAGACAACAATACATAACAAACCTGAAACCCTCGGTACGATAATAAAATGCTCGCTCAGAACCGACTTGTCCAATCAAATTGCTATACTCAAAAGAATCATTCAGCCCAATGTCAATAGAAGAGGCTTGCTTTACCAAACCCATGTTCAAAGAAACAACCGCATTTAACTTGAAAAGACGATAAAACAACCCTTGCAAACTAATCACCCCCTCAAACCTTTATGCTACAGTACTCATGAAGAGTGCATACCAATCGAACGAACCACACAAACTCGCCGCAATTTGTTTACTCTCATCCACTGCATAATACTTGAAAGCGGTTACAATAGAATAACAATTTATTTTCATCTTACTGACAAAAAAGATACTATTCTCATCGGCAAAAATGATAATATTCTTGTCAGTAGCTACGTTATATACGTGTACTGCATTATGCATAGCCACTACATTAATCTTGTCAGCAGCTCCGTTATACATGTCCACTGCATTATGCACAGCCACTACATTAATCTTGTTAGCAGATCTATTAGTACCCAGTGCCACTCCATCCCTAAGAGAACAAAGACCAACACAACTATCAGAAGCATGTACATGTTGATCCTTATTTGTACGTAGAGACACACAACCATTATGAGAAATGTAAACGTCTTCACCCATCTCTGTACTTATATCAATACCAACTTTATTCTTTGCTAAACCCTCCCTATATTCTGCCAAATCACTCATAGATGAATATTTAACTCTAACATCTAAATTTGCAGCAACCTCATATATGATACTGCGATTATCAACAACCATGTTATTACCAGAACACAATACCATGTCAGTGATATAAATAACTAAACTCACATCAGAACCACTACTGACAGAAATCAGAGCAACTACATTCACATCCAAACAAACACAGTCTACTAAAAAATCACTTCTATTTCCAAACAACAGCACTTTATCACAATCCATTATTATGAACAAGCTATTATGAAAATCAACCTCCTTTTGACAGTCAGACTCATTAGGATAATTGACCATGTCTAGTATATGAACCACCAGACTCATAGCACCAGCCACTTCACAATAACGATCTACCAGACTTATCGAACAGTCAACATTGGCTCTAGTATGACCTAAATCATCAATTGGATGCGGATCTAAAACTTGCTCTAAAACTTTCTTACAGCAGCTATTAACAGAGTAACCATTATGAGAAATTACCTCTTCCCCCCTTCCACACAATCATCACTGACCAAAAGATACTCTACCCGATCTTCGAACAATACAAAATGCTCATTATAACCATAAGAGTCTTACTCACCACTTGAATTAGATCAACTGAACAACCATTATTCATAAAACAATCACCAACTAGCGAACAATGTCTATCAACTTTGGCACAAGGATCTGAAAGAAAACTGTCAGGCTAGCAATCCCATCCTGGATCGTTCATATACAACTCCTCAATATCAACCCATGGCAATCCTTCACTGACATCAACAGCAATATCCATTTTCGAAGACATTTCGGATTGAGACTCATTCCAATATTCATTGATCGGATATTGACCAATATTATCTTCCGTTAAACAATCAAAATGCCAATAAATTTTATTGAAAAGATAATCGCTTTCCTCTTTATTACCTATACAACATTCGTAGAACAAGCCTCTTAATCTCAAAAACTCAAGAACGAAATAAAAATGATGTTCTTTAAGGCTTAGATATTCCGAGAAAGACGATTCTAAGAAATTAGATAGAGGATCAAGATTTAGGAATGGATTGTAGATCGAAGGGCAAGACATTCTCTTATGACCGAGCACACCACATTTAAAGCAACGAATAGGATTCCAACAATTTTTAGCCATATGATTTTTATCTCCACACATCTAACAGTAGAAACCCTTTTTCCAATTTGGAGTAGAAAAAGGACGAGGCACATGAACATGAGAATTTGGATGAGAAGACCTATCAGATTTGGAAGAAGAATTACAATTGAACTGCCTATGCGATAAAGGAGAAGAAATGAATCAGAACAAAAAAAAAGTAGATGATTTAGACTGATCGCCATTATCTTGAACTTGAAAGTTTTTTCTTCTAGCAGTCGCCATTTTTCCAAGGGATATCGTCGAAGGCTTATTTAATTTCTAAAATTCTTAGGTTGTTTTAATAATAAGGATTTAAAATCAACTAATTATTTTAGTAATGGTGTTTTAAAACTAATTAATAATTTTAAAATAATGAGGAATAAGGTTAATTAATTATTTAAATAATGATGTGATTAAGATTAATTGATAATTTTATTAATGATGTTTAAGGCTGATTACTTATTTAATCGATGATATATTAAGGTTAATTAATCATTTTGTTACTAATGTTTTAGGATTAATTAATCACTTTAATAATAACGTTTTAAATTTAATTAATCATTTTAAATAACGATGTTTAAAATTAATTAATCATTTTAACAACGGTGTTTAAAGGTTAACTTATTATTCAAATGATGTTGTTTTAAAGTCAATAAATTAGTTAGATACGGATGATTAAAGTTAATTAATCATTTTAAATAGTGTCGTTTGAAGTAATTATTCAGGATTAAAGCTAATTGATTATTTTAAATGAAAATGTTTGAAGTATTTAATCATTTATTAAAGTTGATTAATCATTTTAATATGTGAACTAAAGGAATTTATTAGTATTTGAAGTTAATAAATCATTTTGATAAAGTTGTTTAAAGTTAATATGTTTAATGTGAAACTCCAGCACAAGTATGGTTTTAAAAGAATAAAAGTTTGATTCGATTATGGAAAAGTAGTTTCGCAATCCGATATTGCTTATATGGAAAGGATTTAGTCATACTCTTAACACTAAACGTCAAGGAAGGAACTCGTTTCTATCTCGAAGGTTAAAAATGTCGTCAAGGCAATGCCTAAAGATAATACTATCTCAACTTTCCCATCTTCAATTTCAACTATGGGATGGCATTTATTTAGAATCGCCGAGTGGAGGTAAGAATATAATATTTAGTTTCCATATACGATCATTTTTAATTATCTCGATGTTGATTTATTTATTATCGATTCAACTTTCTCCTTTGGATATCATCGGTTTTAGACGATTAGTTGTTTATTTGAGCTTTATTATCCTTTGTCAAAAATGATTAAACTAAAAAGTCAGTGGGGACCAAGTTGTGTAGGGTTGCTCCCATTAGGTTATATTCACATCTACTCTGGTTTGTTTTCGGTTTTCTGTGCACTAAGATGTGATATACTCGGATATTTGGTAAGGTTGGTGGGGTCCGGCTTGGAGTTTTCGAGAGGTATCATATAAGAGAATGACCATCTTAAGTATATTGACTAGAGATATGCTTTTGTAAGTGGAGCGCACCCTTATAGTCACTTGGTTGAAAATTTCCCTTTCCTTTCCTTTAATTTCAAACTTTTAAATTGATCTCTTTCTTAATTGCATTGGGAAGTAATGTGAAAACTTCACGATATTTAATTATGTATATCCATTGTTGTGATTGGATGTTGTTATTATGAAGGAAAAACCCGTTTTGCATTTGGCGGCATGGTCTTACATATTGTTGTTTATTTCCACCCTTTTATTTGGAGATTTACTCGTACCAGACAAATTGTCTGAGCCGGGTTGTTTGTTTTCCATAGACTCTCTGGTACTCAATTATATTTGAGTAGTCCGAGAGTAAAAGTTTTTTTGGACCCTTGAAAGACTATGGACGAACAGGAGGCTCCTTTATCTATCAAGTTACTTACTTCTAATGTTATGTCTATTACATATGTGTATTTTGTATTAACAAGTGTATAATCAGAATATATAAATGCCTAGTCTAATAGTTGTTGTACTTTGTGTAACCGTGGTAACTCTATGTAAGGAGTAATCCTTTTGTGCTATATTATTATTTATTTTATGTAACTATTCCGTTGCGAGATTTTCTATTTTTTCATGGTCTGTTATTTATTTTACCCCATGACAACTTGTCTTTCGGACCCTTGGACAACGGCACACGAGTACTGTAGGTGTATTAAGTGACATTTCCAAGGGTCAGTAAGGTGGGTCGTTACATTTTGTTTTTGATCCTTTAATATGATCTTGAAATAGAAATACTTCATAATGTTTTGTGAATATACTTATTCCAATGAAATAAGTATTTGAATATTTCAACAAATATTTGGAAAGAGATTTAATGAATTAAAGATATATTTAAAATGAGGCTTAGTTGTTGCTATGGGTAATCAAATCTCTAGATTGTTGGTTGTTTGTTTATTTGATATTTAAATAACCGACTATCAAATCTTGACCAAAATGTAACTTTAGAAATATCTAGGAGAAACACATGAGTCATATGGCATAGTCATCTTCGAAGATGATGTATTATGCATATATATCTCATTTGTTCTCCTAAGGTAAATGATAAGGAAATCCATTCACTGAACAGTTATAAGGTGATCTCTGCTCTTATCTATTGTCAGTTTATTTTCAAAAGAACCGGATTTGAGTTTACCTAAAACTATCGAATGTTCTTTCGAAGGGACTGGGATTCGATAAGTATAAATTATCAGAAAACCACTTTGATCCAACATAAGCGTTTTGAACTGAAGATGTTTTGGATAGAACGAAATCGAAGACGGAGGTTTTAAAGTGAAAGGGCTACTTACTACTACTCCTAAGGGTGACTCCAAAGTGGATGTAGTAGAGGGAGTGCCTTCGGTATCGTTCAAACCCATAACAAACTTGTATGAATGAATGTTGGCAATGCAATTTTTCTTGGAGGGCAGTATTAACATAGCAAGTGGGAATTGCAAGGTGGAAGCAGGTAATCATTACCTCATGAGTGTAATGATCAATATTTTTTATAATTAAAAATGTTAAATACGATAAGACTTTTGAATTTAATATTGTCAGAAATTAAAAGTTATGATTTGTTAATGGAAAAAAATTATTAGAATATAATTTAATAATATTGATTGAATGTAATTGACAACTGTTTAATGTAATTTCAATTAATGGTAATAATAAAGGTTAATAAGGAATAAAACTAAATGATGTATTAAAAAGAGAAATCATTGGTTATTTAATTTAATTGGTTTTAGCATGCAATAAGAAATCAATTATTTAGTATATAGATTTATTTTCCTTGTTGTAAACAGTAAATTTATAAAGGCGTCCAAATTATTTAAATGTAACAATTGTTTATTTCTGATCTTACTATTAAACCCGTTTGGAATTAATTTAGAAATTAATGAAATTAATGAAATTTAATTTAATTAAATATTTCAATTAATACGAGAAAAGACGATGACTGTAGAATATGACCGTAATAAATGGAAAATTATGTTTAATGAATACATAAGGTATTTGTTGATTTAATATAAAGAACATTTAAATTAAAATTAAAAGAATTTGTTTGGAATTTAAATTATAATGAATGGATTTTATTACAGTCGTAATTAAACGTTGAAATTAATTTATTATTTAAACTTGGATTAACATGGAAAAATTAATTTTAAAAGATTATTAATTCCTGTTTAATCAAGGATGGTGATAGAAAATTTTTAATTTAGAATTTAAAAGCGATTAAATCGGTTTAATAATAATTCGGTTAATTAACATGTAAAAATAAGTATAATTCGATTTTAAAAGCTAACTTCGGTATATAATAGAATTAGGGTTCGAAATTAGTTCCATTGAGTTTAAAAATATAGAAAACCTACATTTTAACATATAGGATGACCTATCTTTGTTTCCGGAACGAAACGGGCTTTTCGGGCCTTGGTTATCGGTTTGGCCCAATCGATCTGTTTTACTCATTGTTGTTTCATCTTAGTCTAGATATACGCTGTTATGAAACCCTAACAGTCTTCTATTCTATTTTCTATACGTACATTTTAGTTCTAATCTTCTCCTTCTCAATGGTCAATATCCCAAGCCCTAATTACTAATTTCAAATCAAATCAAAAAATTCAAACTGCTCTAGTCCTATCATATAATATATGATCGTGAAGCAATCGATGAATGGAATCAGCATTTACTTTTCGTTTTTGCAATTGACTCTCGATTTGGCTAGAAATTGGCAATCTTTCTCAGCTGCCCATCGTATGGTTTAGCAAATCGACGGTGGATCTTCATCCAATCGACAATCAAAGGCACTGCATCGTCGGGGACATCAATTGGAGTGAAGGATCATGGAAAAGAGTGCTCAAATTTGCCAAATCTTGGCCATAAAGGCATGCATTTTGGGTCTCGATCGGAGGTGGATGGCGGGGCCGGAAGTGGCCGCGTTCTCAGCGTGCGTAAAGGAGGTGACGATGATCTGGGTGGCGATGTGACATCTGTGTCCAATGGTCGTATGGCAACGTCGTTCGTGGGGCAAGGCGGCGGCTTTAGATTTGAGCGTGTGGTGTTGAACGGAGGATTAGAGTCGTGCCCTTGTTTATTTTTAAATTTATTTTTTAAAATTCAAACTTCTAACATTAATAAATTTTGCATACGAACTCGAATTTGCATGCGGTTTCTTCCATTGGACTCATATCGAAATTTCGAACAAAATGAAACTAGTTTGGTTGAATTTCGAGACCGTTGAAATTTTAGGCATCTATTGGATTTTTAATGGGCTGTAAATCAAAGGTGAGTGATTAAACCCACTCACGCGATACTAAATTTTCTGATATTAGTTAAATTAAAATCATGAAGTGATACAAAATTTATTGGTTGATGTTTGGTAATTTATATTGACATTTAAATTGAATTTAAATCTATATTGAATTGACATTTAAATTATTATTGAAATTTAATTGCTAGTTAAACACCGACAATCGATAACTAGTAATTATTGTGATATATTGGTTTATTTGGATGTTGATTGTTATTGGATGTCTATTGACTGAAATGTTGGATGCATGGTTGTTTATTTATTTAGATATTTCCCTATTATTACAATATCTATTATTTGACATCACATATACTGTCATTTGTCTAATTTGAATTGAACTAAGAAATAGGTTGAAATAATACATACCTATGTCATTTGAATATAGGTTGAAATGATATATATCCATCCATGTAATTAAAATTAAAATAACCGATCACTTGGCAATAGAGTAGAAAATTATATACGGACACCGAATTTGGTTAAATTAAATGGTTTTTAAACTTTGAATTAAGATTTGTTTAAAAGATATTGTTTTGAAAAGAATGAAATCTTGATTAATATGAATTGAATTATTTTCTAATTCGAGATTTGAAATGATGAAACTGAAATTGTTTAAGGATTTAATTTGAAATCCTAAAGTTGAAATTGAGATATGATTTGAATTTATTAGAAGTGATTTATTTGAAAGGTTTAAATTTTAAGTTAAAACTTTGAATTCACTTTAATTAAGTGGTTTAAATTGGTATTTCAAAGTCTTGGATGTGAAATGGATTTAAACTAAATTGTTTAAAATGAGAATTTGAATTGAAACATTTATTCATTGATAGAACCGTTTAAATTGACTTAGAATTAAAGTTGAAATCGTTTTGAATTGAGATTGATTTAAATTTAATTTTGAATATGAAGTTGACTTGAATTGGAAGTCAAAAATTGAATTCGTTGTGATTTGTAATTTGAACATAACTTCAAATTGTTGTGAAAGAAGAAACGGTTTTAATATAAACTATTTTAATATATAAACTATTTTAGTATATAAACTATTTTAATATATAAACTATTTTAATAATCAAATTATTTTAATATATAAACCATTTTAATTATTCAGACTAATTTCAATCCTTAAACTATTTTAATTATCAATATATTTCAATATTAAAACTTTTTTAATTATCCAAACAATTTTCAATATTCGGACTACTTTAATTATTCAAAACCATTTTCAATATTCAAATAGTTTTAAAGAGGGAACTATTTAGATTAAATACGAATGTTTTGATATAAAGGTATAACCTATTTTGGATTTGAAATGATTTTGAATTGAATGTGATATTTTGATATGAAATATGACTTGTTCTTGAAATTTAAATGAACCATCCGGTGCGTAAAATGACTTTTAGTTATTAAACAGATTGGGGTCGAATATTGGCATACTCTTTGTCAATATCGGAACCACTTTAACAACTATGTGGCGGTGGATGTTATCTAGAATGTAGAGGTTGAATTGGTGTCGTTTGCTAGATTGAAGAAAGAGAATGATGATTGATTCACCCGGATATTTATGTCAATTTGAAATAACTAAATCAGGAGCCATAACTGACCAATGAGGCTAGCAGACGCACTTCTTTGTATTACCATCATGACTTTGAAACTTGATTAGTGCACACCTTCGGGTTTTGGAAGTGTTGGACGCGGTAGACCATTAGGGGTTACCACCAGTCAGGAAATGCAAAATGGTAGTATCCTACCTTGGGCACGCCTCACGTGCGTTGTCATACTTTTTTCCTTATACACACCCTCTACAATTTTGTTTTAGTATGGTACCTATCGGGGACTCACTGGCTACCGACACTAGTAGTTGTGTTACAGGTTCTACATAGATTACTTGCTTAAAAATGTGTTAATGTGGATCAATGTAAAGCCTTAACGCTATTTTAATACATTACTTTACTGATAGACATTACATATATAGCGTATCTTACTACATATAGATAGTTTGACGGATCTTTAGGAAATGGAAAATCCTGTAACATCTCTTATGTTATTGCACTGATGTTGTACACTTGATAGGAGATGAAAAATCCCATAACATCTCTGAAGCTATTACACTCATATTTACTTGTTGTGGATTTAACTTACATTAGAACTTTTAGTTTTGACTCAACTGTTTTGTATTTTCATCATGCGTGGGTCATCCTAAGTATTTCAATGTTGAAGACATTATTCCTTGAAGATGAAGATGGAGTTTGCTAGATAGTAATTAATATTATTACTCTGTTGCATTATTTTGGTATGTTTTTTGATTGTACTTTGATCATGTTGTAAAAATTATGTAATCAAATGTATATTATAAAATAGCTTCATGAACTGTTTATTTGATTATTATATTTTGTCAATCCACCGTGAGATTTTGCGTTTTGTTTTCCATCTTTTCTCTTATTTTCTTTGTTACCCCATTGATAATCTACCCTTTTGAATGGTTTGAGTTAGACATGTGTGGTTTATTGCCAACTTAAATCTTTCAAAAAGGTGGGTCGTCACAATGATCCTCACACACAATAAATGACTTAAGTAGGGACATGCGATAGGGCTGTGTGGGTTGCTACCATTAGGGTATGATCATCCCTTATCTAGAGTCGATATTTATGTATGCCTCGAGACCCATTATGGTTGTTTATCAACCTAGGAATGATCATGTTCGACTCTATCCAGTAAGGGATATGACCAATCCTAGGTTGCTAAGGTGCAACGTGTTGTAGCCTCAAGTACATTTTATTTAGAGGTGTATTGATTCGGTGGGTAAACCCTTACCCTTTCATAGTGGGAATCCATTTTCCAATAGGAGCCTTCAGAATCGATTGTATACCTATATGTTATGATGGAATTTAATTAATGTAATAATTTCGGCTATGATTCAATATTTACTTTAACCCTAAAAATTTTATAATATCGCTGGATTTTATATAAATGGTTTGATTATCGTAAGGTAAAAACCAGTTTATGCTTAGTGCAGCGTGGTCTTACGAGATACCTTTGATTTAAATGGTTTACAAGTAATAATAAAATTCCTTGTGACGTGAGTTTCTCATGTTGGTTTTACCAGACTGATCCGAGCTTTACTTTTCTTATAATGCTCGGGCCAGCCCGAGAATATTTTTTAGATTTAACTAACAAGATGTATTCTCCAAGACGTATTCACGTATCTTACATTCTTTCGTTGATTTTGTTGCTTTGATTTCTGTCTTAATTTATCAACAATTATAAGGACATATATTTATAACTATCCAGGCTGATATTAGGTGAGTGTACTGTAATATTGTGTAAAATAAAGATAATTCCTTTTTGTAAAGAGCCTTTGTATATTATATATTTCTCTTCACGATGTGAGATTTTTCTGTCTTTTTCTTACTTAACCACAAATGACCTTTCTTTTGGACACTTAAATGACCGGAAAACGAATATCAAGGATGTATTAAGTGTCGTCTTTAGGTGTAAGAAAGGCAATTGTTACACGAGGTTTTAGAGCGTAGGTTGAGTGAACACCTAGGCTTTGTTGGGGTAAATTCATTTTAGATAGGGTTAATAACACCCTAGAATGAGTTGAGAGTGTGTTATATATATGATAGTGCGTATTTGTTAGTCTGTAAAAATATTTTATATTATGATGATTTATCTATAGAATGGCTTGGTCGAGACATAGGACGCCACGGTGTAACGACCCAGAATTTTTATTTATTAAAATTTAATATTTAATTAATTTTAAATATTAATAAGTGAAATTTATTAGTCAAATAAATTTTTATTTGAATTATTGGATTTAATTGGATTATTAAATCGATAATTTAATACGTTAAATTATGGAAATAATTGAAAATTGGGTTAAATATTGTTGAAAATGATTTGTAAAATTTTATTTTATCCTTTAGAACTTTTAAAATAGAATAAAAAGTTAATTTGTGAAAATTGAATATTTTAATATTAAAATCGACTAGTGAAAATAGTCAATTTTTGAACAGTCTCAGAATTGAACGAAACCAGTTCTATTGGATCCGTAATAGTTAGTTATTACCGAATTTCAATTTTCGTGTCAATCGGAGTTATCGTTTGATCGTGGCAGCTCGAAACGCATCGATTTATTTTTAATTTTAATTTGCCGAGTTAAAATAGCCATTTTTCAAAAAGTCTCGGATTTCGACGAAACCAGTTTCATCGGATCCGTAATGTGATATTATTGTAAGGTTTCAAATTTCAAGTCGATTGGATTTACCGTTTGTCCGTTACAAATTAAAACGCCTAGAAAATCGCTTAAATCGGTTTAATTCAAATTGAGCGTTTATAACCATAACTCGCACAGATGTCCGAATTAGCTTTCGAAACCTGTTCCATTGTGTCCGGAACGCGGGATAAACCCTAGGAACGTCAGTTTCGGCGCGTAAATCGGAGTTCGGAATTCCCGGATGAATAGTGGTTGAAAAATCTTCTATAAATACCCCCATAAGTCACAAAAAAATAAATAAAACTAAAACCCTAAATCTATAACGCAGCCGCCACCCTATTTTCGAACGTCCAAAATGCTCCCATCTTCATCCCCAAATTTCTTCAAATCCATGCAACGATTCGACGAACTTCTAACTAGAGAATCGTAGAGCACATCGAGATCTACGAGTTCAACGGTTATGATCGAGATTGGAGTTGTATTTTGTGAGATTTTTAGCTGCGTTCGGCCATGCTTGCGCACGTTTTTCAAGGGGGAATAGGGGGCCGCACGTGACCGGTCTTGGTCCGAGCATGGAGTGGAGCGAGGCGCACGACATGGTGGTGTCTGATCATGGTGGAGTAGCTCGTGGTGGTCGCGTAGATTTGCCCTAGGGCTGGCGTTGATGGGTTCGTGCAAGCTGATGCACGCGTGAATTCACGAAGAAGAGA
This sequence comes from Allium cepa, assembly GCA_030765085.1. Lineage (NCBI taxonomy): Eukaryota > Viridiplantae > Streptophyta > Magnoliopsida > Asparagales > Amaryllidaceae > Allium > Allium cepa. Next base: position 177,564,605 of record CM060932.1, read on the forward strand.
GAGAGGGGATATGCGGCTGTGATGGGGGGGGGTATGCAGATCGAACGGCTGTAGTTGATTAAGGTTAAAATATAAATATTTATGTTGTAAATATTATATATAAATTAGTGAAAACTTGTAAAAATCATAACTTTTTCATACGAGGTCGAAAACGCGCGAAACCAGTTGCGTTGGAATCGTATGGACGAGCACTACGCGATGGAATTGGATTGGAGTCGTTTGGAGTTAGTGAGAATTTTGGGTAAAATTAAACGTCCGTTTAATTTTATTCGAAATAAATCGCTAAAACGAAAATAAAATCAAGGTGAGAACTTCTCACTCAATCGAATCAGTTTCGATTTTATTTTAAATAGTTAGATTTAAAATATTTGAATGCATGTTTGAATGATGATTGTTATCTATTGATTGTTAAAATAGACATTATGCGCCGTTAGTAAGCGGATGTTATTTATTAAAAACGTATACCGCGAATATTTCATAAACAGTGAAATTGGTATTATATATAATAGCAATATATATATATATTGGCATATGTATATATTGGAGTTATTGATTCCCGCATTTTTTGTTTAGCGGATGAGACCCTATTGCGCCGTCTATTAAGCGGATAATATTTAAAATCCCATATACCGCGATAATTTCGTACTGGAGCGAAATTGGTATTGTGCTAATGTTTGTGGATGCAGGAAAACAGGTTGGAGGGATCCAACTGGATTCCTCAACAGTATTTATTTGATTTCAGATATTTTCATATTTGATGGATTATCATATCGATATATGATATCGTTGTAGTCGTGATTGACTATTTGGTGTGTAGCATCATTGGATCCAGATTTTGGAATTTTAAAATGATTTTTAAAGTGATTTTTGAAAATATAAAATATGTTTGGAATTTGATCTATTTTAAATAAGTAAACATTATAATTTTTAAAGTTATAAAAATTATGATTTTTGAGAAATATAGTTAAAAACTGATTTTTGAGAATGTGATGCTAATGATTTTATAAAATAGTTTAAATCGGGATTTTAGAATTCATTGTGAAAAGTTTAAATATAGGATTTATAAAATTTAATTATTTTATGAATCAAAATGGTGAAATTATAAAGGAATTTGAAGACGTTTTAAAAGAATAATATAAATTGATTTATATTAAGAGATTTATAAATGGATATTTATAAATTGAAATATTGACATTATAAAACGAGTTTTTATAAGTGTTTGAATGAAGTGTAAATGAATTTTGTAAATGAATGAAATTTACAGAATTATAAATGGAGAAGTTATAAATGAGATTTATAAATAGTAAGATTTATAAATTTATAAAGTTGTTAAAAGAATAGGTTTGGATAAATAATTGAATCTTATAAGTTATAAAATTTATAATTATGAAGTTTAAAAGAATAATTTTTGTAAAATAATCGTTTTATAAGCATTTAACTTATAATATGGACTTTTAGTTCATAATTGAGATATAAACCGAATAGGCTAATAAAGGAGATTTATAAAGGAAGTTGTTATAAAATAATTAGAAATGGGATTTATAAACGTTGTTTTATAAATTTGCAAATGACTTATTTTGATAAGTAAATTGTTGAAACTTATTTATGAAGCTATATTCACGTTTTAGACAGTGAATAATCCTTTGAAATAAAATGAATTGAAGTGATGATATTTGTTAACGTAGTATATTCACGTTTTTGAATAGTGAATAATATGTTAAAGAAATTATTTAGAATGTGATGTTCTAAATTGAATTAAAACGATCTAACGATGTTTTAAAATGTGTTGAGATTCGAAACCATAGATTTCAACATTTATTGTTGAAATAGACGTTTTCGAAAAATAGAAGGAAATAGTGGACTATAACACTGTTGTTATAGTAAATGATTTCCGAAAGGAAATGTTTTGTATAGTATTGGGATTTATATATCTATTTTTAATTTCGAATCCCTATACTAGTGATTTTGGGTTGTCGTAACGATGTTTTACGCAACATTCGTTTTGGCCCAAATAAATATGTTTAAGAGAATGATTTCCTTAAAGAATGAAATATATACTTAATCTCGATTTAAGTATATTGAATATTTTCTAAGTGTTGAAAATAAATAAAATTCGTGAATTACTTATTTAATAAGTATGTAAATGTTTTCCAATATAAAGTGAATATTTTGAGAATTTATCTTTTTAAAGATAAATTGAAATGAATAATTGAAATCATATATGCATGAATATTTTGAAATATAAATTCATTATGGAATTTATAAATGAAAAGAAGAATTGGTTTAAAAATAAATATTGATTTATTTTTGAAGTGTTGAAAATTATATATCTTGTAAAGATATTTTGGAAAATAAATAATTTGGAAAATTATTTGGAAACTGGTGATGTTGTGCATATCAATTGATAGTTCAATAACCGACTATCAATATTTTCCTTTGAATGGGTAATTGATGTGATTTGTTTGAATTTGAATGCCACACTTATTTTTGAATAAGCGCTCATTATTCGGGTTAACCGGGAAAGGACCATGGGGTCGTATAACCCATTCCGAATATGTGATACGTCGTTGTGAATTGCATTGAAGATCGGTGTTGAAGACCCGATATTTGTGAAAGCGATAGGATGACCTGTCGATTGTCTCTGCACTGAGTTGCAACGGTATAGAGACTCCCTAAGTGATGGGAAATCCGATCAGGATTGTGAATATCTGGATTTGCAAGGACTTCTTTATAAGTGCCTTCGGTTTTGTTCGAGCCCGGAACAGACTTGTATGGATTGTATGTCTGACATTACAAGTTGAGATATAAAGTCGATTTCTTTCAAATATATTTCTGTTGGTGGCGGAGAATTTATTCTTTTAGCTTAACACCCTTCTCTGAGACGTACGAGCTCAGAGGTTATGTAGTTGAATGTTATCAGCGATATATTCCCAATTTGGTAATGTGACATGCTGAGTGATGCTGTAAATGATCATTGTGTTGATTATTGTGATAGGATCGTTTATTTGATCGTCTATCCTGGTGATCATTTCTATGATCATTTGTTGACCCAAAGCATGGCTTTTGTATAAAGTATGTTTTTGTGGACGTGACTTCGTCGAGCCTCACACCCCGTGAATGGTCAAAACAGGAAAGAAGCAGCAAGGTTATGAGGGGTAGCGCCCTTTAGGATGTGTGCATTTCCTTCTGGAAAAGGGTGGTATCATGGTATGGAGCCCAGATACTTACTCATGTTGAAAACACTTTGTTATGATTGTGTGAATTGATTGCGAGCGCTCGGTGAAAGGTCCCAAAGGACCGGGGGATGGCATATTCGGTCAGTTGTTACTCAGTTAGGGGTAACCCGGCCTTGTGTTGGTAGAGATCCGGTTTGGTTCTCGGGGATGTCCATCCAGAGGCATTCTCATGTGACAATGGGAAGTTCCTTGGCCTGATCATTCGTTGGAAATCCAAAGAAACAATACGTGACTTGTACGGTATTAGTTGTAGAACCTGCTTCCTCAGGAGGTAGCTATAGTAGGCATAATATAATGCTACCTATGCTGGCTAAGATTTATATTCTACTTTCGAAATGAATTTCTTCTACACTATGCACTAATAATAATATCAAAATTGATTTGATTTTAATGCGTATCAAGCATCTTTGACTATCATAAGGAGAAATCTTCTCCAAGTCTGCGTTTGCATTGTGTGTGTGGCAGGAGGTCTTATAGTAGTCTCATTTTTAAAAGCATTGCGAATTGAATTTAAAAATATTCCTCTATTTTGATTTTAAAGAAATAAACTGTTTTGAGTTCTCACACCAGTCACATGACTGACTCGGAGTTTATTATTTCCCTTCCTAAACTCTAGGTGCCCACCAATTTTCACACGGGCAGTCAAGAGTTAAGGTTTATCAGGATATTCTGGATATTCAGGAATTGCTAGAGGCAAGCTAGATGGCATGGCGTATTACTAGTATATAGTATTTTTTTTCCGCTGTTTGTTGTTGTTTGATGTTGTACACTCTGATGATATGATATGATATGATGTAATGAAATGTATAAAATGTAATAACTGATATAGTTCTTTGTTTAAAGATTATTCATTTATCTATTATATGTTGTTCCGCTGCGAATTGTGAGATTCTGATGTTGTTCTGTTGTTTTCTGTTCTGTTTTCTTTTTGTTCTATTTTCTATCTCTTCTCTATTCTATGTTCTCTATTCTCTTTTCCCTCCATCTTCTACCTTCTTCTATCTTCTCCTCTCTCTTCTTCTTAAAACCCATAACATTTCGGGTTTTCGGCCTTCGATTTCTCGGTAGTCAATAAAGTGAGTGTCGATGTTGAATTTTCGAAAGTCGAAAATTTCCGGGGCGTTACACACGGTGTCGATAGAGGTTCCTAAACACTCGAACAAGGAAAACCAACACAGTATTGTTTTAAATTTGGTAAATGAAAAAAAAAAATTCTAGGATTATACACACACACCTTAAAGATATCCCTGCTCAAGTATCCTTTGTTAGAAAATTCTTCCTTTGTACAATTTTTCTTTAGGAATGGTTTTTCCTTAGGAATTCTATTGGGGTATTCCTTTCTTATAAACCATTGACTTAGAGTAACTCTATTTTGGAAAGTGCTCTAAAAGATATTTTGGTATGAATTTAGATAGAAAATAATTATGAATACAGGTGTTTTTGGAACTAAGTACGTTTTTGAGGAATGGACATAGGACAATACCCCAATGGACTTTGCTTCGCGATGCCGTAACTATGAGATATTAAGTAGAAAGAAGTTCTATGGTAACGAGTCTATCATCGAGGTTAAGAATTGGTTGGGCTTGTATGACAAGCTATGTAAGCACATGATGAATTATATTCAAGGATCGTTCATGAAGGTAAAAATTAATGCTCTATGGTTTGAAGATTTAGCTTCAAAGCTACCTATTACTGCACCAGCTGGGAATAAAAAGCGCAAGTTCCAAACGGATAGGTTCAACTTCAATTGCTACATGTGTGGAGAGAATGGTCACTTTGTTAAGAATAAATAAGTCAAGTAAGAAAAAACAAACGGCTGAAGCATGGGTCGTTAAGGTACCAAAGCTTGAGACACGGACTGCACTAAAGAGTTGTTACAGTTGTCACCAGAAGAATCATTTCGTCAAAGATTTTCCTATGCTCAAGAAAAGGGAGCAGCCTAGGCCCTTTGTTATCATTCAACACCGTCCACCTTAGCAGTGGTTAAGGGGAAAGAGGTTCTGGAAGAGTTTGCTTAATGCACTAGGGAGTTAGAGACTAGTATTAGGACTAGTATCGTAAATTTTTTTAAGCATTTTCGATGTATTGTATCTTTTGGAGTGTACTCATGATGAAGTTACTTAGCTTGTACCTACGGTTGTATGTAGTTTGAACGATGTTCTACATATGTACCGTTTCTTCTATTTGTTCTTTGTTTGATATTAGTTTTTATCACATTTTTATCTCTCTTAACCTTGTAGGTAGACTAGGAATTAAGCCAATATCGTTCATGTCTCTATGTTGTGTCGAACCCGATGGGGCAAGGGTTCGGCCCATTAGGGATATCTTAGTATAACAAATTCCTTCCATATGATATGTAGGTCCATGATTTTTTAAGGTTGTTATGTTGCTTGGGATGATTTTATTGCACTCTTAAGGTACAGGAAACATTATTCAAGTTAGTAAAATGAAATGATTTTATGAAGGTTACATAAATAAGTGGTATTATTTAAAAATGTTTTAACCTAAGCTGGAATTTTTGGGAAAAGTTTTCAGAAATATTTTTAGGATGGTAAAAAGCAATTGAGTAAATAAGAATCTTTAGATGAGTAATCAGTTGTACGTAGATCACTTCCCTTCCTAAGTAATTCAGCGCTATCCAGTAAGGGTTAGGGTCGGTCTTGAGTAGCTGAGGTTCAACATGTTGTAGCCTCCAATATGTTTTATAATATCACTAGATTTTATGTAACAATGGTTTGGTTATCGTAAAGTAAAAACTTGTCTATGTTTATGTGCGGCATGTTCTTACGAGATACCTTTGATTTTAAAGGGTTTATGTAACATTCCCGTTTTTTAATCAAATTCAAATTGGAAATTAATTTAGTTTTTGGAATAAAATTGTGAATTAATTTGGTATTTTCCAAATTAAATAGATATTTGTCTGTTTATTAATATAAATGAATATAAATATGATTTTTAAAATAGAATTTATAATTTGAAATGCAGAAATAAGTATTTTGAAAAATATATATATTAATTATAAATTTGATTGTGGATTAATTTGAGAATTTTTGAATAAATATATTTATGAATATATATAGATTAATTTTAAATTTCATTTTGAATTTGAAACTCTAAGATAAATATTTTTGAAAATAGATTGATTTAACTTGGGAATTCAATTGTGAATATTTTACAATTAAAATGAATTTAAAAGTATGAAAATAAATGTATTGAAATATAGATTGGATTTAAAACTATAAATAGGCATTTTGATTTAGAAGCTATGAATTAAATTTAATATAATAAATTTCTAAAAGCTATTTAAGGAATAAATTCTAATATTTATAGATGTATACATGATTGTTTATTTATATAAATAAATATTTATTTAAAGGTATAATAGTTTGAAAATGAATAAAAAGATTTAGTACTTTCTTTTAAATTATATATATACATAAGGAAATGCATTTTTATAATTTATAATAATATAAGATTTAAAATAAAATTTATAAATAAAATTAAGAAATGGGTTTAAAAACAAATGTATACATTTAAACATTTATAAAATTGAGATTTTAAGAATTAACAAGTGTACATTAATAATCACATGCAAAATTACATGTGTTAATTCAATTAACAAGTGGCATTATCTCTTTCTTAAATTAAAATTAATAATTTATAAGTAATAAGATTTTGAATAAGAAACCTGGTTATCATTCAGTTTAAAACTTTCATCTTCACTTCTAAAAAGAAGATTATCTCCAAATCAAAACCTGAGAATGAAATTCAAAGCCAAATAAAAACAAGGGAAACAACAAACCAGAAATGTTAACCTGTAAACAAAACTGCAAATGCAATGCAAAGCAATTCAAAAATCTTCAACTTGAAAACCATCTCAAAACCTGGAAATATAAAAAATCAAAACCAGATTCAAAATCAAGCAAGCAAGACCTAGAAACAGAATCATGCAACAGACAATTAACTCAAATCCAAAAAAAGAAACGTAGAAGCAAGCTAATCAACTCAACAAGGATCAAGGCTTCAGCTCATAAAACAACCAGTCTTTTGATCAGATTCAACAATATTAATTCAGGCCAGTATCAAACTGAAATCAAGTTAAAGATCAAACTCAAAACCATTCCCAGATCTTTCAGAACCTGGTCTCTGCCCTTCATACAAGGTGAGCAAACTTGACTTGAATTTATTCTGATGCCTTGATGTTGAGATTGATCTTTGAAGAAAAATGGTGAATGGTGTTCTGCATGTATGAATGAATGTATGCATGTGTGTATCTGAGCAATGTCTGTGTGTATGTTTCTCTCTGTTTTTAATTACAGATTGAAAACTCACTGGAAAAAATTAGCATCTTCCTATCTAATTAAATTCAAGCTATAATTTCTAAAAGGAAAATGTTTGTAACAATATAAACATCAATCAAAGAAAAATTATTAAGAAGAATATATAGGTAAACTTTGCTGGAAACATGATGACAGAGGATAAAAATAAATTAAAGCTGAAAATTTAATTTTTAAATTGGCAAGTTTTGATTATACCGATTGATTCGTATTTCAAAAAGATGAATTTAGAAAATCATTTCATGATTTTTAAGCTAGTAATGATCGAGAAATTCTTGGATGAACAGAAATTGTATTTGATCAAGTCCTGGCAATCGGTGGCACGATTGGCCTTGTGATTGAATCTGAAGCATGCTTGTAGATTAAAGATTATCAGAAAAATGGTGGAATAAATTCAAGATCGCCAGAGATGATGGACGATGTAAAGATAGGGTTTTAGAACCTCATTTGAATGATGTTGTATTCGAGGTCACTGCGTTGTCAAAAGGAGATCAGACTTCGCTGCAAGGGTTAGAATCGAAGCTCGAAAGATTGACGATGATCTAGTTAGGCTCGCGAGGATTCAGGCGAAATCTGGCGATGGCACGTGAAGTTTGTTTGTCGACCAGGTTGCATTTAGGTGTTGCTCGAATTACCAAATTCGATTTTCAGGTCAGGTTAGTTGAACTGGGTGGTCAAGTTCGTCGATGGGGTCGAGAGTGACTGGTAGGTGGTCGCGATGTTGGTCGAAGAACGTTCCGATGATCGTGCACGTGCACCCATGTATGTGTGTATTAGCTGATGTTCGATGTTTTGGGGAAGAAAGAACTCTCAGGTCCAAACTCGAGAAAGATATGTGTTCGACTCTGAGCGATGGAATGGTGGTTGAACTCGAGAATGTTAACAGGTTTTACACGTGAGTGTCTCGGGTCTAAAAGCATTTAGACAAACTAGATTTTAAATTTGAATAGAATAGGTTTTAAAATCTTATTTTTAAAATAAATTTCCTTTATATAATAAAAGTTTATTTAAAATTTTTGGGTCAATGAAAGTTCTATAGTTTATTTAACTTCAAATTAATTAAGTTTGTTTTCCTTAATTATTTTGAAATTTAATTAATAATTAAGAAACTGATTTAAAAAGATAAATGGTTTATCCTAATAATGTTTTGATTACTAAATTACTTAAAGGTTTTCAAATTTTAGTTAATTGTTAATAATGATTTACTTTATTTAACAAGGATTAAAGGATGTAATTAAGTAATTAAATAAGAAAAATTACTTTGTGTAATTAAAGTAAAGTTGATACTTTGGGTAGTTACCTTTAAGGATAATTAATTAATGTGATCAATGAATTAAAATGATTTGAGGTTGATTTGGTTAATGTTACTAATGTATTAAAGGTTGATTAAGTTATGGTATTAATCAAGCGATTGAAGAGTAATTAATTAAGGCTAATTAATTTGAATGATTAATTAGTAGAGGTAATTAATTTGTGAATAATTAATTAATTTAAAGGTTAATTAATTAATGGAAGTAATTAAGGGATGATTATTAATTAAGGATTAATTAATTAAATTTTGGTAATTAATTAAGGATAATTAATCAAAGGATTATTATTAATTAAAGGTTAATTAACGATTGATTAAAGGATAACTAATAATAATGGTTTGTAATTAATTATTAATTAACCATGATTAGAAATTTATTCATAGGTAATGATCTGGATTAAAATTAATTAGATGACTTGACGATTATACTTATGAATGTATGGATGGTATGGAATGCTATGAATTATGTGATATCCCTTATGTGTAATGTTCTGTGATATGTTTGAGCCGTGGAATGTAATTTATTTATCTGTAATGCATTTATGTTATCTATCTGTGATTCTGTGTATAGATAAGCGTTATAGGATTATACCGCTTATCGATATTGCTGCGATTGTATCTGTAATGATTGATGATGTGATGATTACTGATGTTGCACTATTGTGTTAAACCCCTGGACTACACCATACACACACAAATATGGATTGCATGAGGAAATTGGTTAAGTCACAGATTTTTGAAATGGTTTAAAAATTAGAATTGTTTTGAATCCAAAACGTTTTGGAAATAGATTTGGGTTGAATATAAATAGGGCTTTTGAAAAGATGTTTTAAAAAATAAAAGTTATTTTGAATAACTTGATTAAATTTTGAGATTTAAAAAGTTTGATTTGAATTTTAAATTCAAGATTTGAAATTAAATTCTATGTTTGGAAACTATGGTTTAAAGATGTTACGCAAGTTATATATGGGTTAAACCATTTTAAAGGTATTGATTTGCAAATTTGAATTTAACTCAAGGGTTTTAACTCGTGTAAATATAATTGGATTTTTCTGAAATGGAAACTATTTGTTTGCAAATAATAAAAGCTTTCATATAAGAAAGGATTTCCAATTTGTATCGATAGATATCAAGTTTGAAATGAAATTGTAAATTGTTTTTAAGTGCTATGAATGAAACCTTGTAAAAGATTATTAAACCTTGTTTTGAAATCAAAGGGGATTTTGAAAGTTGTATCTTTTATATAAAAGATTTGAATTGGAAATGGTCTGAAAGCTATGAATTAAGTCTTTGATTTAAAGATTTGATGAGTTAATCCAATTTGAAAGGGGAATTGTTTTGAAATCCATGAATGGATCTTTGTGAAACTAGGTGAACTTTGTGAAATGAATCCTTTTGTCTAAAGATTTGAAATGGTAATTTGTTTAAACCATTTGAAGAAAGGTTTTGGGTTCTTAAAAGTTGTAACTTAACTGAAATCTCATATCCATATATTTTTAAATATTTCGCTCATTATTTGGTTTAGTCAGGAGAGGACCTTGTGTCATATAACCCATTCTGAATAATGATACGACATTATTGATAGAATTTGAAGACCGGTGGTGAAGACCGGGTGTCTTCAAGAACGATAGGATAACCTGTTGAATGACTCTGGACTGAGTAGCTACGGTATAGAGATCTCCATATGTGATGAGGAGTCCGATCGGGATTGGGGATACCCGGATTGCAATGGCTTCTTTGGAAGTGCCTTCGGTTCTATTCGAACCCGGAATAGACTTGTATGGATGTGTGTATGACATTACATTTTGAGATGTAAAACCAGTTTCTATCAAATACATTTCTGTTTGGTGGCGGAGAATTTATTCACTTAGCTTAACACCCTTCTCTGAGATGTACGAGCTCAGAGGTTATGTAGTTGATGGTTACTAGTGATACATTCCTAATTTGGTAATATGGCATATGAAGTGCTGCTGATCATTTGTTGATCAAAGCATGGCTTTGTGAAAAAAGCGTAGCTTTGTGGATGAGACCTCATCGAGCCTCACAACCCGGCAATGGTCGAAACAGGAATGTTACGGCAAGGTTGCAGTGGTCGCACCCCTAGGGTATGTCCATTTCTTTTGGATTAAAGGTGGTATCATGGTATGGAGCCCAGATATTAACCTATGTGGTTGCTGCATGCTTATTGCTGTGTGGTTGTTGGTTGGGGGCCCCTCGGATAAAGGTCGCGAACGACCGGGGATGGCATATCTTAAATGTTACTCCCTGGAATGGTGTACACCGGCCTTGTTTTGGCAGAGAGCCGGGTAGGTTCTTGGGAACGTCCCTCTAGAGGCGTTCCATTTATTAAGGAAGTCCCTCTAGAGCCATGTACGGTTTTAGATGTATAACCTGCCATGGAATGTGGCCGTAACCTGCTATCGAACATGGTAGCTATAGTAGGCATATGACGAAATGTGGTATGTTGGCTAAGATTAATATTATACTTTCAAAATGTTTTCCACTATGCACTAATAATAATATCAAATGATTTTTGCATATCAAGCATTTATGACTTTCATAAGGAGAAATCTCCTCCAAGTGTGCGCTTGCATTATGTGTTTGGCGGGAGGCCTTATGGCAGTTTCATTTTCCAAAAAGCATTGCGGAATTCAACTTATAAAATCTTTTGTTGTTTGTTTTAACATAAAACTGTTTTTGTTTGCTCATACAAGTCCCATGACTGACTCGGAGTTTACTGTTCCCTTCCTGAACTCTGGGTGCCTACAATTTTTCACACGGGCAGTCTAAAGTTGGGTTTTTCAAATAGTCAGATAGTAGGAGTAGATTCGATATCTATGAAGCCTTTGGATCTTGACGATCACATTTGCTTCATTTTGGAGTTATCTAGTTTACTTATTGCATCGTGATGATGGTTCGAGCTATCTTTAGTTTGGAGATGGGGTTGCAGTTGCATTATGGAGTTGGATTCTTTTGGAGATGTATTCTATTGAAGACGTTATCTTTCCGCTGCTATTTCTTGTATCTCTGATGTATATTGATATTGTTGTATCATATTATATCGGATATTGTATTCATTGTTGTATCAATGAAATTATTCATTTTCTTCCGCTGTGTTGTTGTACGTAATGTGTTATAAGTTCCAGCGAACCTGATTCGATGTTTGAATCTGCTGCATTCGAGTATAAGTGAAGTACGGGTGCCGATTTTTGAAGGTCGAGTCATGGTCGTTAGAATTGGTATCAGAGCTAAAGGTTGAAACTTTAGCTCAGGAGTATAACACATTAGGTAACTCATTAGAGATAGGGTGAAGTATACCCTAGAATGAGTATATACCCAAGATATCCGTTCGTGTGCCTCGGTAAATTCTCTTACTATCCGCTAATAGTGAGTATGAGTGCAAGATGGTCAATACCCTGCAACAGTGGAAACGACTTTCTTATCAATCTCCTTTCATCCAATTTCAAATTATTTGATTTCTTCATGGCAGCTCGAGGGAGAAGTTCTGATCGATAATGGCCCTGTGAATCGGGTAGATAAGTTCCTATATCGTATTCACATCGTCAGCTTTTTGTTTCAACTTTAACAAAATTGAAATTTTATTGGAATAAATTGGTAAATTGGTAAATTAAATAATTAATTTGTATTGATAAAACAATTTCGATTAAACCAAATTTGAAACTTTATTACGATTTCTTGTGAGTATCAAAGTCCGAAGAGGGACAAGTTATATATACTTTGGAGTATTCCGATCTGAGTTTGTAATCCATACCCAATGTTTGATAATTTTGGAAAATTAAATCCATTTATCTATCGTTTGGGTCTAGATATATTCTAGAACGGTTAGTTATCCCTTCAGACTAACCAGTGCCCTATTTATTTCGTAGATCTGGTAACCCGAGTATCTTGCGTAGTATTAAATGAGTTTGTTCTCATATTGGTGATATTCTGATTTGGTGAGCCAAATACGGAATAGATAATCGGCTTGATTGATGAGTCGATTCTCTATCTTTGTGTATCCATCTATTCTTTGTTGTCTCCGTGGCAAATTTCGACGACCAAATTTCTTAGTGGGAAATTTGTTACATTCTCGTTTTTAAATCAAATTCAAATTGGAAATTAATTTAATTTTTGGAATAAAATTGTGAATTAATTTGGTATTTTCCAAATTAAATAGATATTTGTCTATTTATTAATATAAATGAATATAAATACGATTTTTAAAATAGAATTTCTAATTTGAGATACAGAAATAAGTAATTTGAATAATATATATATATATATTAATTATAAATTTGATTGTGGATTAATTTGAGAATTTTTGAATAAATATATTTATGAATATATATAGATTAATTTTAAATTTCATTTTGAATTTGAAACTCTAAGATAAATATTTTTGAAAATAGATTGATTTAACTTGGGAATTCAATTGTGAATATTTTACAATTAAAAAGAATTTGAAAATATGAAAATAAATGTATTGAAATATATATTGGATTTAAAACTATAAATAGACATTTCGATTTAGAAGTTATGAATTAAATTTAATATAATAAATTTCTAAAACCTATTTAAGGAATAAATTCTAATATTTATAGACGTATACATGATTGTTTATTTATATAAATAAATATTTATTCAAAGGTATAATAGTTTGAAAATGAATAAAAAGATTTAATACTTTCTTTTAAATTATATATATGCATAAGGAAATGCATTTTTATAATTTATAATAACATAAGGTTTAAAATAAAATTTATAAATTAAATTAAGCAATTGGTTTAAAAACAAAATGTATACATTTGAACATTTGTAAAATTGAGATTTTAAGAATTAACAAGTGTACATTAATAATCACATTCAAAATTACATGTGTTAATTCAATTAACAAGTGGCATTATCTCTTTCTTAAATTTAAATTAATAATTTATAAGTAATAAGATTTTGAATAAGAAACCTAGTTATCATTCAGTTTAAAACTTTCATCTTCACTTCTAAAAAGAAGATTACCTCCAAATCAAAACCTGAGAATGAAACTCAAAGCCAAATAAAAATCTGGGAAACAACAAACCAGAAATGTTAACCTGTAAACAAAACTGCAAATGCACTACAAAGCAATTCAAAAATCTTCAACTTGAAAACCATCTCAAAACCTGGAAATATAAAATCAAAACCAGATTCAAGTTGAATCAAAACGGGTACAAAATCAAGCAAGCAAGACCAAGAAACAGAATCATGCAACAGACAATTAATTTAAATCCAAAAAAAGAAACTTGGAAGCAAGCTAATCAACTCAACAAGGATTAAGACTTCGGCTCATGAAGCAACCAGTCTTTAGATCTGATTCAACAACAATTAATTCGGGCCAGTATCAAACTGAAATCAAGTTGAAGATCAAATTCAAAACCATTCCCAGATCTTTCAAAACCTAGTCTCTGCCCTTTATACAAGGTGAGAAAACTTGACCTGAATTTATTCTGATGTCTTGATGTCGTGATTGATCTTTGAAGTAAAATGGTGAATGTTGTTCTGCATGTATGAATGAATGTATGCATGTGTGTATTTGAGCAATGTCTCTGTGTATGTTTCACTCTGTTTTTAATTACAGATTCAAAACTCATTGGAAAAAATTAGCATCTTCCTATCTAATTAAATTCAAGCTATAATTTCTAAAAGGAATATGTTTGTAACAATATAAACATCAATCAAATAAAAATTATTAAGGAGAATACATAGGTAAACTTTGATGGAAACAAGATAACAGAGGGAAAAGAATAAATTCAAGCTGAAAATTTGATTTTTAAATTGGCAAGTTTAGATTATACAGATTGATTCGTATTGCAAAAAGATGAATTTAGAAAATCGTTTCATGATTTTTAAGCTAGTAATGATCGAGAAATTCTTAGATGAACGGAAATTGTATTTGATCAAGTTCTGCCAATCGGTGGCACGATTGGTCTTGTGATTGAATCTGAAGCATGCTTGTAGATTAAAGATTATCAGAAAAATGGTGGAATAAATTCTAGATCGCCAGAGATGATGGACGATGTAAAGATAGGGTTTTAGAACCTCGTTTAAACGATGTTGTATTCGAGGTCACTGCGCTGTCAAAAGGAGATCGGACTTGGCCGTAGGGGTTGGAATCGAAGCTCGAAAGATTGACGATGATCTGGTTAGGCTCGCGAGGATTCAGGCGAACTCTAGCGGCGGCATGTGAAGTTTGTCTGTCGACCAGGTTGTGTTTAGGTGTTGCTCGAATTATCAAATTCGATTTTCAGGTCAGGTTAGTCGAACTGGGTGGTTAAGTTCGTCGATGGGGTCGAGAGTGACTGGTGGGTGGTCACGATGTTGGTCGAAGAACATTCCGATGATCGTGCACGTGCACCCATGTATGTGTGTATCAACTGCTGTTCGAAGTTTTGGGGAAGAAAGAACTTTCGGTTCCAAACTCGAGAAAGATATGTGTTCGACTCGGAGCAATGGAATGGTGGTTGGACTCGAGAATGTTAACAGGTATTACACATGAGTGTCTCGGGTTTAAAAGCATTTAGACAAACCAAATTTTAAATTTGAATAGAATAGGTTTTAAAATCTTATTTTTAAAATAAATTTCCTTTATATAATAAAAGTTTATTTAAAAAATTTGGGTCAATGAGAGTTTTATAGTTTATTTAACTTTAAATTAATTAAGTTTGTTTTCCTTAATTATTTTGAAATTTAAATTTAATAATTAAGAAACTAATTTTAAAAGATAAATGGTTTATCTTAATAATGTTTCGATTACTAATTACTTAAAGGTTGTCAAAATTTAGTTAATTGTATATAATGATTTACTTTATTTAATAAGGATTAAAGGATGTAATTAAGTGATTAGATAAGAAAAATTACTTTGTCTAATTAAAGTAAAGTTAATACTTTGGGTAATTACCTTTAAGGATAATTAATTAATGTGATCAATGAATTAAAAGGATTTGAGGTTAATTTTATTAATGTTATTAATGTTGTAACAACCCGCATATTTTACGATTGAATATTTAAATATTTTATTTTAATATTTTATCGTTAGTCGGATTTTAGTCCGAAAAGTTACCTTATGCATACGGTCGAATTAGGACTCGGGACCACTCCCATTGAGTTTAAAACACCATTTGCGATCTTTTTGAGTATAAACTTTGATATGTTTGGAGTTAGTGGAATTTTTCCACTTTTTCACTTTGGGCTTTGGGTTTGGTTTAGCCCATTAGCCTAAACTATTAATTCTAGCTCAACCCCCTTCCCTTCATAACTTCACTTTCATTTCCTAACACTCAATCTTCATCAAAAATGGAGGAAGGAATGGGAAATTAAAACTCCAAGCCCTAGTTCATTTGCAAATCCAACATCTAACTCCAAATTCAAAGAGAAGCCATTGATTCTTCCTTTGCTTTCAAGCTTCTTCTTTATTGATTTTGTGAAAAGGTGAAATTTTTATGTCACGTCTTTGTCTATAACTATCTTTAATTGTTGGGTATGAATTCCTAACACTTTTTCATATGCATTTGCTCTTGGTTTGGATTGAATTGGTGAAAATCCCAATTTTTAGTGTTTTGGGTTCAAATCTTTAAAAATCCCAACTTTGATGATTGAACACGTTTTTGGTGATGCATCGAGGAGTCAATAGGACCAGGAGGCCACTGGGCATAATCCCCTAGCGTCCGTGCTCGATCGGTTGCAAATTGAGAGAGTTTTTGCACTTCTATCCCTTAAGTCGTTCGGCCTACACATATGATTCTCGGCATGCAATTAGGTCGGCATGACTTAGGTCGCAACCCATAGGTCGCTCACCTTGTGTTAGGTCTTTCCATCACTTAGGTCGCAACCCCCTTAAGTCACTCGGCCATTAGGTCGTTCCACCCCTTATGTCGCTCGGTCATGATAAGTCGCACCTGCTATCTTGCAACCAAGTTAGGTCGCAACCTCTTAGGTCGCAACACATGGGTCGCCCGGTTGCTCTTCTACCGCTTAGGTCGGCCTGCCTTAGGTCGCTGACCTCCTTGGGTCGTGCCATGTTTGGTCGCGCCATACTTAGGCTGTTCCACTACCATAGGTCGCTCGGCATGTTATGCCGCTAGCCCCTTAGGTCGTAACCCCTTAGGTCGCGCCAGTTAGGCCGCAAGCTACTCCTTAGCCGCTTGCTGCCTTAGGTCGCCGATCTCCTTATGTCGCTCGGCCTGCTTGCACTGTTAGGTCACTCCATACCTTCGGTCGCACCTGCTATATCTTGCACACATTGGGTCGCTCCACTCCTTTGATCGCTCCCCACTTAGGTCGCGCCATGCTATAGGTCGCACCAGGCTATAGGTCGCGCCATATTGAGTTGCTCTGTTAGGCCGCATACTATTTCTTGAGCCGCTGATTTCTTGTGTTGACTTATGTTAAGTCATAAGTCGTGGCTGTTAAGTCGCAAGGGTATTTCCACTTTGATGGATTTGGAATCGAATTCTTTGGATTTTATTCACGTCTTCGAATGTGAATTTTCATGATTTATTGTTTCTACAATCATTTTTGTGATTTGTCACTTTAAAAATTATGAAGGTTTCAATACTAGCAGTAAATATCAAAACTCCTTAAACAAAACGATTTCAACCCTATTTTTATTACAAAGCTGGTTTCTTAAACCGTTTTCCAATCTACTAGTATATACCAACCTTTACCTCACTCGTACGAGAAGTCTAATTAAACGGCTTAGTAAAACAAGGGATATGAAACGCTTGCGTTTACTTCGCCGGTTAATTCTTGGACTTGTTCGATTGAATCTCTTTTGACAACTTTCGAGTGAAGATCTACAATTTGTTCGTAAATATTTAAGTTATGCTAGTGGTTATGGGACATGAAGCTAAGCTTATTATTTACTAGCTTACTGTAATTAACACTTCTTGATGATCGTTGATAATCATTTTTGTGATTTAGACTAGCAAATGTGCGATGTCTCTTTGTCTACGAGGGAGACTAAACTTCGTTTCTGTGGAGCTTCGGCTCAATTTGGTGGGGTAGCGACCTATGGTCTTCGGGCCGTTTTGTGGAGCTTCGGCTCAAAATTAATGGTTGGCAACCACAGAATAGCATTCCATTTTGTGATACATGTGTTGGTGACTTTTCATACTCCCGTTTTGTGATAGGCCTCCCCTTTTTGTGATTTATGGATTTCCATTGATGATTTCTAGAATTTTCGTTTCACCAATTTTCAAGATTTACATTGACATGTTTTATCAATATTTGTGCATTGGTGAATTTGTGTGTCATTAACTTTTTGTGAATAAAAATATAGAATATGACATTCCTTTTTATCTTTGAGAAGATTCTTGTGATATTGATTAATCTCTTGTTAATTTTCAATTTCATACTTATCACAGTATGGCTTTATGGTTATCATATGTTTATGTCATATCTCTTATTCTATATCATTTTATCTGATATTTATAGCTAGACTGATCCGTTTATTATTTTCTTATTAAATAATACTCGGGTCAGACCGAAATGTTACAGGTGCTTCTGCTTGACTTCACATCTGGGATATCACCCTGACTTTTGGCTAACTACTTAGATTAGTAGTTTTTGTTGTATACATTTGAGATATAGACTCATTGTTGTATCCATATTATTTTGTCTAGCACTTGTAGCTATTCTTTTGTGATATTGTGGATCTTGTTTGACCACTACTCTGATGTACACTTCTATTTGTAATATTCATATCTTTTTCTGCCTTTTTGATATGGATATCTGTGACTGATTTGTGTTATGTTTATTTCTATATTTGTTTCCGAAGAATATATATAGCCACTGTGTAGTAGCTTTGAGTTCGTATCGGTATGTCGGATTTCCTCCTGAAACCAAATGCATGTTGTACTATCTGACATAACGGTGCTCGCACAAAGCAATTACACGGATGTTCGCTCCTCAACAGCCTTATTCTCCGTGCTAGTTGACGGCATTACACCGTAGTGTCCTTGGCTAGCGTGGGTATAGAGGTGGGGCATCACAAATGTATTAAAGGTTGATTAAGTTATGGTATTAATCAAGCAACTGAAGAATAATTAATTAAGGCGAATTAATTTGAATGATTAATTAGTAGAGGTAATTAATTTGGGATTAATTTAAAGGTTAATTAATTAATGAAAGTAATTAAGGGATGATTATTAATTAAGGATTAATTAATTAAATTTTGGTAATTAATTAAGGATAATTTAGTCAAAGGATTATTATTAATTAAAGGTTAATTAATGATTGATTAAAGGATAACTAATAATACTAGTTTGTAATTAATTATTAATTAACCATGATTGGAAATTTATTCATAGGTAATGATCTGGTTTAAAATTAATCAGATGACTTGATGATTATACTTATGAATGTATGGATGGTATGGAATGTTGTGAATTTTGTGATATCCCTTATGTGTAATGTTCTGTGATATGTTTGAGCAATGGAATGTAGTTTATTTATCTGTAATGCATTTACGTTATCTATCTGTGATTCCGTGTATATAGATAAGTGTTATAGGATTATACCGCTTATCGATATTGCTATGATTGTATCTATAATGATTGATGATGTGATGATTAATGATGTTGCACTATTGTGTTAAACCCCGGGACTACACCATGCACACACAAATATGGATTGCACGAGGAAATTGGTTAAGTCACATATTTTTGAAATGGTTTAAAAAGTAGAATTGTTTTGAATCCAAAAGGTTTTGGAAATAGATTTGGGTTAAATACAAAAAGGGCTTTGAAAAGGTGTTTTCAAAAATAAAAGTTATTTTGAATAACTTGATTAAGTTTTGAGATTTAAATAGTTTTATTTGAATTTTAAATTCAAGATTTGAAATTAAATTCTATATTTGGAAACTATGGTTTGAAGATATTATGCAAGTTATATATGGGTTAAACCATTTTAAGGGTATTGATTTGGGAATTTGAATTTAACTCAAGGGTTTTAAGTCGTGAAAATATAATTGGATTTTTCTAAAACGGAAACTATTTGTTTTCAAATAATAAAAGCTTTCATATAAGAAAGGATTTCCAATTTGTATCGATAGATATCAAGTTTGAAATGAAATTGTGAATTGTTTTTCAGAGCTATGAATAAATCCTTGTAAAAGATTATTAAACCTTGTTATGAAATCAAAGAGGATTTTAAATGTTGTATCTTTTATATAAAAGATTTGAATTGGAAATGGTTTGAAAGCTATTAATTATGTCTTTGATTTAAAGATTTGATGAGTTAATCCAATTTGAAATGGAAATTGTTTTGAAATCCATGAATGGATCTTTATGAAACTATATGAACTTTGTGAAATGAATCTTTTTGTCTAAAGATTTGAAATGGTAATTTCTCTAAACCATTTGAAGAAAGGTTTTGGGTTCTTAAAAGTTGTGACTTAACTGAAATCCCATATCCATATGTTTTTAAATATTGCGCTCATTATTCGGTTTAGCCGGGAGAGGACCTTGTGTCATATAACCCATTCCGAATAATGATACGACGTTATGTGTGACGACCCGAACTCGATGTCCGACAAACAACCTCAAATTCATATCGCCGGAGCTTGCAACAACATTAGATGATAAATAACATAGCGGAAACAAAAGATGATATCACTGATACAACATGAATACAATATCCCATACATCAATTTGATACAATGATAATCATCAACATCAGAGGATATACAACACAAAATACAACGGAATATGATACAATATGAGATAAGTCTTCAAAAGAAACTAAAACTACAACTCAAATCCAAAACTCCAAAGACAAAGCTCCAAAACTTCAAGCTCGATCCACCATTATGGTTGCAAAAAGATAAACAAGTCTGTTCCGTGCACTCCAAAGACTCCAAAATGTATCAAATAGAAAGCTGAAGGCTACCAAAACGATATCTACTACCTGACTATCTGAAAAACCTAACTCTAGACTGCCCGTGTGGAAAATTGTAGGCACCCAGAGTTTAGGAAGGGAACAATAAAATCCGGGTCAGTCATGAGATTGGTATGAGCAAACTAAAACATTTGGTCTTTAAAAAAAATAGAAGTATTTAAATTTTGAAATCCGTAATGCTTTTTTGGAAAATGAAACTACCATAAGGCCTCCCGGCACACACACCACGCAATCGATTGCACGCATGGGGGAGATTTCTCCTTATGATAGTCAAATATGCTTACTACGCAATTCTTTTTTGATATTATTATTAGTGCATAGTGGAAAACCTTTTGAAAATATAATATTAATTCTAGCCAGCATAGGTACCATTATATTACGCCTACTATAGCTTCCATTTTAAATGGTAGGTTCTACAACTAAAACCGTACAAGGCGCATATTGGATGAATGGATTTCCAACAAATGGTTAGACTAAGGAACTTCCTATTGCCACATGGGAACGCCTCTGGAGGGACGCCCTGAGAACCTACCCGGCTCTCTGCCAACACAAGGCCGGTTACCCCCTTCCCTGGAAGTAAAACCTAAGATATGTCACCCCCGGTCCTTTGGGACCTTTATCCGAGGATCCTCTACACCAACAACATCACACAGTAATAAATATACTACAGTGCCCACATGAGTAAGTGTCTGGGCTCCATACCATGATACTACCCCTTTCTAGAAGGAATGGTCATACCCTAGGGGAGCTACCCCTGAAACCTTGCCGCATCTTTCCTGTTTCGACCATTACTGGTTTGTGAGGCTCGATGAGGTCTCGTCCACAAAGCTACGCTTTTTCACAAAGCCATGCTTTGATCAAGAAATGATCAGCAGCACTTTGTATGCCACGTTACCGAATTGGGAATGTATCACTAGTAACCATCAACTACATAACATCTGAGCTCGTACGTCTCAGAGAAGGGTGTTAAGCTAAGAGAATAAATTCTCCGCCACCAAGCAGAAATGTATTTGATAGAAACCGGTTTTACACCTCAAAGTGTAATGTCAGACACACATCCATACAAGTCTGTTCTGGGTTCGAACAGAACCGAAGGCACTTTCAAAGAAGTCCTTGCAAATCCAGGTATTCACAATCCCGATCGGACTTTCCATCACTTAGGAAATCTCTATACCGTAGCTACTCAGTGCAGAGACAATCGATAGGTTATCCTATCGTTCTTGCAAATACCCGGTCTTCACCGCCGGTCTTCAAATGCTATCCATAATGACGTATCATTATTTGAAATGGGTTATATAACACAAGGTCCTCTCCTAGCAAAACTGAATAATGAGCGTAATATTTAAAAACATATGGATATGGGATTTCTGTGAAGTCACAACTATAAAATTCAAATCTTTCTTTCAAATGGTTTAACCCAATTACCATTTCAATTCTTTAAACAAAAATATTTATTTCACAAAGCTCACCCAGTTTCATAAAGATCCATTCATGGATTTCAAAACAATTTCCATTTTAATTAGATTAACTCATTTAATCTTTAAATCAAAGATTTAACTGATATCTTTCAAAACCCATTTCCAATTATTCATTCACAACTTGGAAAACCATTTTCAATTCAAATTTGAAATCCCTTTAATTGGAAATTCATTTCTTATATGAAAGCTTTTATCATTTGAAAACAAACAGTTTTTATTTCGAAAAAATCCGATTTCATTTATACAAGTTAAAAACCTTGGGTTAATTCAAATTCCTAAAACAACACTTCTAAAATTGTTTAAAAACCCATATAAAATTGTATGACCTTTTACATCACAAATTCTCAAAGTAGAATTCAATTTCACATATTGAACTCAATTTTAAATCAAATTTCAAAACTAAATTAAGTTATTCAAAAATAACTTTTATCTTTGAAATTCGTTTTCAAAAGTTTTTTTCTTTTTTTCCACTTTAAACTCAATCCATTTCCAAAACCATTTAGATTCAAAAATTCAATTTTTAAAATTGTTTTTAAAAATCTGTGACTTAACCAATTTCCACGTGCAATCCATATTTGTGTGTGTATCGTGTGGTCCAGGGGTTTTTAACACAATAGTGCACAACATCAATCATATCAGTATCGATAAGCGGTATAACCCATAATGCTTATCCTCATTCACAGATTCATAGATAAAGTAAATTTATCAATCCCAAAGATTCACTATTACGATTCGATGTGGGTATCGGATAACCAATTGGAATCCGAGTCCCTGTCGCATCGAAATTCAAATGTCGTTTTACTAGTCAATGGGTTTTCATATTCATACAACAGTATATTCATCATAGATATAACAGCTTAGCATAAAGCATTACAAAGCTTCACATCATATATCAAATATATTAATCGATCACACTGCATTCAATAGCAATTAAACATCTTTAATTAAGATGAATAAATCGTGTGGTTTTAAATTTATTACCCACATAATTACTTTCATTAGTAATCTTCACTCAATGATTAATTATCATTAACTACAATTGATTAAGTCTAAATAACCTTCATTATTTAATCATTTCTTTAATTAATTATCTAAATTAATTAACCTTAATTGTTAATTAATTAATTCTTAAATACTTTTTATTAATTAATTATTCCTTAATTAATTACTTTAATTAATAAATCCTTAATTATTAATTAATTTAGACCTTAATTATAATTAATTGTCCTTTAATTAATTATTCTTAATTTAATTACCTTAATTATTTAACCACGTTAATTAATTTTTCTTTAAAGTAATTAACGCTTAATATTCGATTTATCAATCCTTCTTTAATTTTCTACTCTTAATTGCTTTCACTAAGTTATTACTATTTTATTTAATCATTAATTACCTGATTAATTAACTTGAATTATTAATTAATTTACTTTAATTACTTTCATTAAGTAATCCACTTCAAATAATAATAATTTCCCTTTGATAAATATGTTAACTTAAACTCTGAAAGTTAATTAACCATTTTAAAACATCCTTTATAATAATTATTTTTAATTATTAATAAATTAATCTTAAGTATAAATTACTAATTACTTGATTATTATTAACAATATAAATTAACTTACTTTTAAGTTAAAAATTTAAAACATTTGATTTTATTCCCAAATCACTTATTAAGTTTTATTTAAAATAACATGTTAAAAATATAAGTTTAAAACTTAATTGACTTAAAAATCCTTTATTTCAAAAAATTTAATTTATACCTTCTAACTTAACAATAAAATCATCATTTATAGAAGAAATAATTTTAGAAATTTATTAACTACTTTGTTAATGTTTTTAAACTGGAAACAAAATAACCCCAGCCAAACCTGAGCTAAACACTGAAGTACTCGAGCCCTACTTCGAGTTTTTCCCCTAATAACCCAAGTGCCTCCCCAAAAACTTTGTTTTAAACCTTAAAATTTTGTTTAAGACCCAACATAGTAAAACGAATAAACCGCTCGAAAAAGAACTCGAGTTAGCACGTAAATTTCCCGAGACACGTTTCGAGTTCACCTCTTCATCATCTCCCTCAAACTCAATACAACTAACAACAATCAACGCCGTGCACATGCACACGAACCCCAACCAACTCCGGCCACCATCACTGTTACCTGACCATCACCTTCGACCACAACGAGCAAACTAAACCCTTAATTTGACGAGAATGCCAGAGAATCCAAATCGAGTATACCCAGCACCATTGGTAACTTAATGCTGACAGCAAAACGCTTCACCACGCCGACTCCGACCACCGTACGGCTCAAGATCACGGCCTGAGCTACTCCGATAACCCACGAAACCATTCCCACCGGTCCGATCCTCTTCGATTCACCAGAGATGACGCAATGCTCACGAAAATGTCGATGACAAAAAAACGGCATTCAACACTAAATCTATTTCGTCTGATTGCCACAATCCAGAAAAAATTGTGCGAGTATTTTACTTTTGAACAATGATGCTTAAACCAACTTCTGTTCAAAACTCAAAGAATATAGCTGCGTCGATCATCGTAATTTGCCAGGAAAGTCATCCCAGTTAAACTCAACATTTCGCACAATTCCCCAATTTAAAAATCAAAATTTTAATGTTAAAATTTATTATTTCCAATTACAAATATGTTCCTAACATTAAATTTTGAAAATCATTCATTCGAAATTTGAACTCATATCTGATTTTTACTGTAAATTTAATTTTTTTGAATTAACTGCTTTATGAATCCTTTTGAATTCATTTTTAAAAACAATGTTAACTTATTACAAACATTTTTATTTTAGAAATCAGAACCTAAATTTGATTTGTTTGGGTGATAAAAACTATTTTCAAACAATTGGAATCAACCTTGTCATGTATACAGAGGCATATCTTGCCTGAGAAGTGAGAACAGTCATGCACACATTGATTCACCCATATACATGCATATACACTTACTAATATGTACACATCCACACAATATTTTAAATCATTATCATCACAGACCTAAAAGATCAAAAGAACTGGTTTAAGAGTTATAGTTTGCTCACCTTATCAATGAAGAACAGAGGACAAATTTGAGCCTGAACTTTGATTTTTTTTTTGTTGAAGTTGAAATGAATTGAGCATTGCTGTTGTTACTGAGTTGATTAGTATGCTTGCTTCAATTTTTGTTTTGATCATCATTTCCTGAGTTGATCATTCCAGGTTTTGAAATTCGCTTGGATCCAGATTTTTGCTTGATGTGATCCTGACCTTTGTTTTGCTTCTTTGATCTGAAAATCCTTTTGTTTCAGAATTTTGAAGAGTTATTGGTTTCTTTTCTCTTCCAGGTTTGACGTTTGTTTCAGCTTTCCAATTTCTTCTTTTGTTTGCCAAAACTATTTTGGTTTTAGATTTTTGGAGAGAAGGGATTTTGAATTGAGTTGAAGATGGTTTCTTTCTTCTTTTCTCAGGTTTTTTTTGAGAAGTTTGAAACATGACCTTTAACTTTCTTTTTCTGGTTTCTTATTTCAGCCTTGAGAAGATGAATGGCCTGATTATTATTATATATTTTATTTTACATATTTTTTTCAAAAGTTGAATGCCACTTGTAAACTTTCATATGCCTGTTGTACACTTGTAGTTTGTAGGTAGAATTGTGTTTATACCCTTCATGTAATTATATTTTCATGTACATCATATGCCTCCATTTTCAAATTGTTTATATCTTTATGTTTATATATACACAAACAAAATTTCTATTGTTCTTCACATTCAAACTTTAATTTAGCTCACTATCTTTATATATAACTAATTTATACATCTTTCATACATGCCTTTTTTTATCATTTATTTTTGTACAACTTTTAAAAATAAAATAATGATCTAAATATTTTGATTTCATATTAACAATTAATCACTTTTATTTATATAAGAGAATTTGACTTAGAAATAATATTTTGAAAATGAGTACATTAATTTTGAATTACAACTTCCAAATATTAATATATTTAAAATTTAGAAAACAACCTTTTATTAATCTCAAAGCTATTAATTTCTATTTTATTTTTAATACATTTTATTTTTAAATTCGATATTTGTTTATAAAATACTTATTCTTATATTCCAAGTCAATTTGCTATTTATCTTTAAATCAATATATATTTTTAAATCCAATTTTATTTATAAAATTACTTATCCCTAAATTTTAAACCAAATTCTACTTTATAATCTAAATTTTTTATTTATTCTAGAAATTTTCTAATTAATTCACAATTTAATTCCAAAATTAAATTAATTGTCAAATTAAACTTGGTAAATTTCCAGGAATGTTATAGGTTCCCCCCTTAAAAAATTTCGTTCAGCTTTTCAACCATCAACAGCGTCCAATCTCGACTGGTAGGCTTTTCAACCATCCCTGCCCTGCCATGGCAGGCACTGGTACCCCAAACTTGCTTTTACAGCCAGCCTTTCGACTGTCACACTTTACGGCTAACCAACCCCTTAAAGAGAATGTGTAGGGGTAAGAGTCTCCGGCTCGCCACCAAACAAAAAGCGTGAATCCCCCATCACATTTCACCTAGATAAGCAAGATCAGTCGTGGGACTGGTATGAGCAAACAAAAACATTTGGTCTTTAAAAAAAAAAGGATTTAAATTTTGAAATCCGCAATGCTTTTTTGGAAAATGAAACTACCGTAAGGCCTCCCGGCACACACACCATGCAGTCGCACACAAGGGGGAGATTTCTCCTTATGATAGTCAAATATGCTTACTATGCAAAATTTCTTTTTGATATTATTATTAGTGCATAGTGGAAAACCTTTCTAAAATATAATATTAATCCTAGCCATCATAGGTACCATTATACTATGCCTACAATAGCTGCCATTTTAAATGGCATGTTCTACAACTAAAACCGTACAAGGCACGTATTGGATGAATGGATTTCCAACAAATGGTCAGGCTAAGGAACTTCCTATTGCCACATGGGAACGCCTCTGGAGGGATGCCCTGAGAACCTACCCGGCTCTCTGCCAACACAAGGCCGGTTACCCCCTTCCCGGGAAGTGAAACCTAAGATACGCCACCCCCGGTCCTTTGGGACCTTTATCCGAGGATCCTCTACACCAACAACATCACACAGTAATAAATATACTACAGTGCCCACATGAGTAAGTATCTAGAATCCATACCATGATACCACCCTTTACCAGAAGGAATGGTCATATCCTAGGGGAGCTACCCCTGAAACCTTGCCGCATTTTTCCTGTTTCAACCATTACTGGTTTGTTAGGCTCGATGAGGTCTCGTCCACAAAGCTATGCTTTTTCACAAAGCCATGCTTTGATCAACAAATAATCAGCAGCACTTCGTATGCCACATTACCAAATTAGGAATGTATCACTAGTAACCATCAACTGCATAACCTCTGAGCTCGTACATCTCATAGAAGGGTGTTAAGCTAAGAGAATAAATTCTCCGCCACCAAGCAGAAATGTATTTGATAGAAACTGGTTTTACATCTCAAAGTGTGATGTCAGACACACATCCATACAAGTCTGTTCTGCCTTCGAACAGAACCGAAGGCACTTCCGAAGAAGCCCTTGCAAATCCGGGTATTCACAATCCCGATCGGACTTCCCATCACTAAGGAAATCTCTATACCATAGTCATTCAGTGCAGAGACAATCGATAGGTTATCCTATCGTTCTCGCAAATACCCAGTCTTCACCACCGGTCTTCAAATGCTATCCATAACGATATATCATTATTCGGAATGGGTTATATGACACAAGGTCCTCTCCTGGCTAAACCGAATAATGAGCGTAATATTAAAAAATATATGGATATGGGATTTCAGTTAAGTCACAACTTTAAAATTCAAATCTTTCTTTCAAATGGTTTAACCCAATTACGATTTCAAATCTTTAAACTAAAATATTTATTTCACAAAGTTCACCCAGTTTCACAAAGATCCATTCATGGATTTCAAAACAATTTCCATTTTAATTGGATTAACTCATTTAATCTTTAAATCAAAGATTTAACTGATAGCTTTCAAAACCCGTTTCCAATTATTCATTCACAACTTGGAAAACCGTTTTCAATTTAAACTTGAAATCCCTTTAATTGGAAATTCATTTCTTATATGAAAGCTTTTATCATTTGAAAACAAATAATTTTTATTTTGGAAAAATCCGATTTCATTTATACAAGTTAAAAACTTTGGGTTAGTTCAAATTCCCAAAACAACACTTCTAAAATGGTTTAAAAACCCATATAAACTTGTATAACCTTTTACATCATAAATTCTCAAAGTAGAATTCAATTTCAAATATTGAATTCAATTTTAAATCAAATTTCAAAACTAAATTAAGTTATTCAAAAATAACTTTTATCTATGAAATTCCTTTTCAAAAGTTTTTTTTCTTTTTTTCCACTTTAAACTCAATCCATTTCCAAAACCATTTAGATTCAAAAATTCAATTTTTAAAATTGTTTTTAAAAATCTGTGACTTAAGCAATTTCCACGTGCAATCCATATTTGTGTGTGTTTTGTGTGGTCCAGTGGGTTTTAACACAATAGTGCGCAACATCAGTCATATCAATATCGATAAGCTGTATAACCCATAACTCTTATCCTCGTTCACAAATTTATAGATAAAGTAAATATATCAATCACAAAGATTCACTATTACGATTCGATGTGGGTTTCGGATAAACAATTGAAATCCGACTCTCTGTCTCATCGAAGTTCAAATGTCATTTTACGGGTCAAGGGGTTTTCATATTCATACAACAGTATATTCATCATAGATATAACAGCTCAGCACAAAGCATTACATTGCATCACATCATATATCAAATATATCAATCCATCACACAACATTCAATAGCAATCAAACATCTTTAAATAAGATGAATAAATCGTGTGGTTTTGAATTTATTACCCGAATAATTACTTTCATTAGCAATCTTTAATCAATGATTAAATATCATTAACTACAATTGATTAAGTCTAAATCACCTTCATTAATTAATCATTTCTTTAATTAATTATCTAAATTAATTAACCTTAATTGTTAATTAATTAATTCTTAATTACTTTTTATTAATTGATTATTACTTAATTAATTACTTTAATTAATAAATCCTTAATTATTAATTAATTTAGATCTTAATTATAACTAATTGTCCTTTAATTAATTATTCTTAATTTAATTACCTTAATTATTTAACCACATTAATTAATTTTTCTTCAAAGTAATTAACCCTTAATATTCGATTTATCTATCCTTAATCTTTAATTTTCTACTCTTAATTACTTTCACTAAGTAATTATTATTATATTTAATCATCAATTACTTGATTAATTAACTTGAATTATTAATTAATTTACTTTAATTACTTTCATTAGTAATTCACTTCAAATAATAATAATTTCCCTTTAATAAATATGTTTACTTAAACTTTGAAAGTTAATTAACCATTTTAAAACATCCTTTATAATAATTATTCTTAATTATTAATAAATTAATCTTAAGTATAAATTATTAATTACTTGATTATTATTAACAATATAAATTAACTTAATTTTAAGTTAAAAATTTAAAACATTTGATTTTATTCCTAAATCACTTATTAAGTTTTATTTAAAATAACTTGTTAAAAATATAAGTTTAAAACTTAATTGTCTTAAAAATCCTTTATTTCAAAACTTTTAATTTATACCTTCTAACTTAATAATAAAATCATCATTTATAGAAGAAATAATTTTAGAAATTTATTTAACTACTTTTTTAAGGTTTTTAAACTGGAAACAAAATAACCCCAACCAAACCCGAGCTAAACACTGAAGTGCTCGAGCCCTACTTCGAGTTTTTCCCCCAATAACCCGAGTGCCTCCCCAAAAATTTTGTTTTAAACCTTAAAATTTTGTTTAAGTCCCTACCCAGTAAAAACGCATGAACCGCTTGAACAAAACTCGAGTTAGCATGCAAATTTCCCAAGAAATGCTTCGAGTTTACCTCTTCATCATCTCCCTCAAACTCAATACAACTAATAACAATCAACGCCGTGCATATGCACACGAACCCCAACCACCTCCGGCTACCATCACCGTTACCTGACCATCACTATGACGACCCGAGATTTTTAACAATTTAAATTGGAATAATTAATTGATTTTAAATATTTAAAAGTTAATTTTAACATGAATTTCAAAATATCAATATTTACTTGATAATTAAATTATTGAATTATATAGTTTAACTATTGAATCATATAATTTGAAATTGGTAAAACACTAAATCTGGAGTTTTAAGTCTGTTAAAAATAATTTGAAGGCTTATAAAAATTTTATTGATAGCACCGAAGGTAGTGAAAGTGTTGAAATTGAGTTTGAAAGTGTTTTGTTTCGTTTTGAAAATATATCGTTTAAATTAAATTTAAAAATAGCCTTCCAAGGCACAGTCTCGGAATTCGACGAAACGAGTTCCATTGGATCTGTGATAATTAGTTATTATCGGATTTCAATTTTCATAGCATTTGGCTTTGCCATTTGCTCGTACGGGTGAGGAACACGTTGAAATTAAATCGATAAATTAATATTTTAAATCGATTTATAAAGCTAACTTCCACATATGATTAAATTAGCTTCCGAAACACGTTCCATTGTGTTCGGAATGCGAGTAAAACCTTATAAATGCCTGTCGGCATGTCTTATTTGGCGTCCGGGATTTCGCGTTTTACAAAATGAGATATTTTTAAATATTTAATTATATTTTTTCAGCGTACTCAGGAAGTCATTACTAAGTCTATATGTTCCCATCGCCCCTCTATTTTGGAAGCAGATCGAAAAATAATAATAACAACCGAAACCCTTTTCCTCTCTCTAGATCGAAATCGTTCGTTCCTAAATAATATATATATATATATATATATATATATATATATATATTAAATGGTCGCAGCCCTCTGATTCAAGTCACGATTCCAGATCGCATAATTGTGACAACACGCGACAAAGGAAGCTCGCGTGCGTTGGTTTGTGGTGGTGATGTCGCGAAAAGTCAAAGGGGGTGGTTCGCGATTGGGTCGCGATCGGTGGTGGAGCTTCCGAACTCAGGTTCGAGCACAGCGACGTGGAGACATTGGAGGAGCGACGTGGGCTCGAGGGATGTTGTGCGATGCATTCGCGTTCTGGTGTGCGAGAGGGTGAAGATGATGGTTTTGGGAAGAAGGGTGTGTGTGGTCTCGTGAGGCCGGCGGTAGCTTGGAGGGGAAGAAATGATGCTCGACGTCGAATTATTTAATTATTTTACAATTACTGAACTATTTTACAGCTATTTTGCAAACTAATAATTATTTTTCAACTACTTACCTATTTTTCAATTATCAAGTTATTTTCTAAACTGGTCAGAGTTCAAACTGTTATTGATTAAATACCCAACCAAGATAAGAATTGAAGCGATAATTCAATGGAATTGAGGCATTTGTGAATAGAAAGGAAATTTATTTGGCTAATAATCGATGAAGATAATTACGTAGGATGTACATATATTATTCTATTCACATAGTGATTTGATCCAGATTCGAGCACAGAATTTCGAGATAGTTTATCGATTCGAGTTGGGATTTTTCACTCGATTTTCGACGGCGAACCTGGATATGGATTGTTGATTGGTTCTGGATATTCTCTATCATAGTTATGGCTATGCAAGGAGAATGACGGTTTCTGATCAAAAAACCAGATCTGTGTCCGCACTAGGAAGTCGGGTGGACGATACTAGTTTGGAAATGAAATTGTGTGATCGAGTGAGAGATCGGATTGGTATAGCGTACGGATGATATGTGTACATCGTACGAATTTGAATGAATTTGATATTGAAAAGAGTAATCAAATTGGGATATTTGGTTTTGAATAAACAAAGTTGCATATCTTTATTATATAAGATAAATCTTCCCTTGTTAAATCTATTGCCGGAAGAAAAGGATTTTTGAAGGTGTTTGAAGTATAAAAGAGAGTTTTATACAAGTTTGAAAAGATCCAAAGTTTTTAAAATTTTATATATCTGAATATATATATAAAGGATCTTATGAGGATTTTGGAAAAGGTTTTGGGAACCTTTGAATTTGGAAAGGCTTTTGATTTTTGGGTAAAATCAATATTGAATTTGGAAAGCCTAGTTTGAGAATTATCGATTTTGGGATAATCGATTTTGTGTAAAGGAGCTTTGTATGATATCATACTAGGTGTATGATTTGAAGATACTATATGTATAGTATAAAATGTTTTGATGATGGCTCTAGGGAAAAAGGCGCTCCCTTGAAATGAACTTCTCAGGAGTGCCACTGGGTGGTGCTGCCTTGAGCCCCAAGGGGGGTTCTAAAGTTGATCCTATGAGGAGTCCGGACAAAACTAGTTCCTGGGGATTATGAGTAGTGTATACCATAGCGAAAGTCGTGTGTGCCGTTGAGAGCCAATGGTCTGCGTTTGATTTTATATCAGTAGACTGCGACCTATGGTATAACATAGCGAAAGTCGTGTGTGCCGCTGAGAGCCAACAGTCTACGTTTGATTTTATATCAGCAGACTGCGACCTATGTAGGAGTGGAGAGGTTTCATTTTGACAGCGAAAATCAGAGGCCGCAGAGAGCCTGTAGTTACATGGACTTTTGCTGTGACGGCAACGTAACCCTGGATGTAACTGTGATCTGTTGTGGGTTCCATGGCGTAATCGAGAGGCCACGGAGAGCCTACAGTTGCATAGACTTTTGCTGCGATGGCAACGTAACCCTGGAATGTAACTGCGACCACGGATGGGGTGATGATTTCCAGAGCATTCTCACAAAAGATATTTCCTCTATATTTTCAAAAACTGTTTTTGATATTTTCAATAAAACTATTTTTCAAGTATTTTCACTGGATGTTGAAAACGAGTTTACCAAGTACTCATAGATTTTTAGTCCTAGGCCTGATCAACGTATGACTGAATTTCTGTGAGAAAAAGGATGGACTGGTTGAGGCATCGAGTTATAAAAATTATTTTTATAAAGAGTAATTTTAATAGTATGATGTGAATTTAGAAACATTTCTAAAAAAAATTAAATAAAGATGTTGGAAATTTTGGAAAATCAAGGAAATCCAAACTGGAATTTTAAATGAAGTGAATTTGTAATTAAAATCGAATATTGATTTAGAAGTTGAAAGCAAGATAATTGGCTAAATAATTATTTGATTGAGTATATTAATAAAATTTAACTTGGGGAAAATAAATAGATTGTAAGTTGATAATGAGTTTGGGAATAAATTCGAATTTTAAATAGAATTCGACTTAGATTTGATAACGAATTAAATAAGAGGAGATGTTGTAAAATAAAAATAAAATAGAGGTTGATTGGAAAAATGTGATGGTTTGAATTATAAATAAAATTCAATGGTGATTTGAATAATATTTAATGAAATTTGCAAGTAAATTGGGCATAAGAGAAGTGATTATAATAGAAATGGTTTGAGTTGCAAAAAAACCCAAGTAAATAGAAATAAATTGAGAATGGCCTTGTATTAATAAAATAAATTCGAAAATGGATTAAGTAAGTAAATTAAAAAAAAATTAAATTGGGTTATTGAGTTAAATAATAAATGGATGAAGTCTGATTGAAAAAAAAAACTAAATCAAAGTGGTGATTGGAATTGGATTATCAGACGGAACTTAAGTTTGGTGGCATATTAATTTGAAGTATAAATGAGTTAAGTATGTGCTTGGATATTATTTTGAAAATTGAGAAGGTGAATTAAAATTAAAATTTAAAAGGGATGAGCTAACTGAATTAAATGGAATTTGAATAAATGAGAATCAAATAAAAGTAAACTTAAGTTTGACGTTGGAATAAATTAAAGTAAATTAACTTAAGTTTAAAATTTATGAAAGCTTGGCTTCGAATAAGGGTGAAAGCCCATTAAATAAAAGTTTGGATTGAATTAATTTGGAAATGGCTAGTAGTATACAAGAGTGGAATGTGTCGAGTTAAATGAATGGTTGGTAAATAAATTTGAAATGAAATGGAATTAAATATAAGATGAGTTGAAATTAATTTAAAGTAGTTATAAATTGAAATAGATACTCTATTAAACGAATATTGTCGAAATTGCATAAAAATGGTTGTCGTTCGGCGTAAATAAAAGGAATTAAAATGCTGTGAGTTAATAGTGATTAAATAAAATTGATTCTGAATCATTTGAAGTAAATATGAGCTTGTTTGGATTAAAAATCAACGATATATAAGAAATGGAGTTGCAAACCATTGAAATTGAATGAAATGATGTATAAATTGGTTGAAAGCAATTGAATTAGGTTTGAAAACATATAAATTGCTTGTGGAAGTTATTTTGAATGCATTTCTTTTAGAATTGTAGTGTTATAGTTGTTTAAGTAAGAGAAATGTTATAAACTTCATACATATAGTGCTTATATGTTTAAATTGAGTAAGTACAGGTACCTGAAGGCCGTTTGGATGGATTTGGATTGCACTATTTGCTAGAATAAATAAGCCGTTTGCTTAAAATGCTAAATACGGTACGCTTACGCAATACAAATAGGAAATATGAATTGTTTTTGCTTTTTCCGACCAGGTGGGTCGATGTATATATATTTATATCTTTTGTCAAATTGCAAAAGCTCCTCCGTACAAAGGAGACTCTGCCAAAATTTTCTGAAAATTTGGGAAGTTAGAAAATTTTTGAAAAATTTTGGGAAAATTTTATTAACAACAAAACGATTTCAAATTGGAAATTAAGGTAAATTAGTAAATGAGACTAATATGAATCAGTTATAAATGAAAGATAAAATTTAATACTCCGAAGTGAAGACAAATTGAATTCATATGGAATGGAAAAACTAATTTTGAAATAAATATGAAACCTAAGTAAGAAAATGTATAAAATGATTGGAAATGTTACGATTGGATATTATTGTTAAGTAAGATATGCAGGGATTATAAGGGAAAAGAAAATTGGATTTGATTTCAGGAGATAATGTGAATTCCCCGACAAAAAGGTATGTATTTTAATTTCTGTATGGATTGGATTGGGTTTTTGATCTAGCCACTTGGCTTTTGTTTTCTTTTGAAATTTGGGAGCCCGTAGAGGCCTTTTGTAGTTGTACCGAGCTAACCGCGCAAAGGAGACGCTGGCAAAATTTTCGAAAATTTAGAGAGTTATCAAAATTTTGAGAAAATTTTGATAATTCAAAATTGGTTTTAAATTGAAACTTAAATGATTGAGCGGAAGGGTAGTGTTTGAAAACGATAGAAGGTTTTGGGAAATTGGTTGAAGCGATAGTAGGTCTTTAATTAAAGATAGTTGGTAGGATGTTGAATTGTGAGTTTTGGGAAAGATAAACGGGTTTTGAACCATTCTTCCTAACTAGTAATTTCGAGGACGAAATTCTTTAAGGAGGGAGGAATGTGACGACCCGGGATTTTTAACAATTTAAATTGGAATAATTAATTGATTTTAAATATTTAAAATTTAATTTTAACTTGAATTTCAAAATATCAATATTTACTTGATAATTAAATTATTGAATTATATAGTTTAACTATTGAATCATATAATTTGAAATTGGATAAAACGCTAAATCTGGAGTTTTAAGCCTGTTAAAAATAATTTGAAGGCGTATAAATTTTTTATTGATAGCACCGAAGGTAGTGAAAGTGTTGAAATTGAGTTTGGAAGTGTTTTGTTCCGTTTTGAAAATATATCATTTAAATTAAATTTAAAAATAGCCTTCCGAGGCACAGTCTCGGAATTCGACGAAACTAGTTCCATTAGATCCGTGATAGTTAGTTATTATCGGATTTCAATTTTCACAGCGTTTGGTTTCGCCGTTTGCTCGTACGGGTGAGGAACGTGTTGAAATTAAAATCAATAAATTAATATTTTAAATCGATTTATAAAGCTAACTTCCACATATGATTAATTAGCTTCCGAAACACGTTCCATTGTGTTCGGAATGCGGGTAAAACCTTATAAACGCCTGTCGGAATTTCTTATTCGGGGTCCGGGATTTCGCGTTCTACAAAACGATATATTTTTAAATATTTAATTATATTTTTTCAGCGTACTCAGGAAGCCATTACTAATTCCATATGTTCCCATCGCCCCTCTATTCTGGAAGCAGATAGAAAAACATTAATAACAACCGAAACCCTTTTCCTCTCTCTCTAGATCGAAATTGTTCGTTCCAAAATAAAAATATATATTAAATGGCCACAGCCCTCTGATTCAAGTCACGATTCCAGATCGCGTAATTTGTGACGACACGCGACAAAGGAAGCTCGCGTGCATTGGTTTGTGGTGGCGATGTCGCGAAGAGTCAAAGGGGGTGGTTCGCGATTGGGTCGCGATCGGTGGTGGAGCTTCCGAACTCAGGTTCAAGCACGGCGACGTGGAGACATTGGAGGAGCGACGTGGACTCGAGGGATGTTGTGCGATGCATTCGCGTTCTGGTGTGCGAGAGGGTGAAGACGATGGTTTTGGGAAGAAGGGTGCGTGTGGTCTCGTGAGGCCGGCGGTGGCTTGGAGGGGAAGAAATGATGCTCGACGTCGAATTGGGTGGCGATGCTGGCGATGGGAATTGAAGGCAGAGTTGTCGACTTGATGTCGCGCTCGAGAATTTGCAGATAAGATTCATGGGAGGCTGGGTTTGGAATTGAGGTATATTCCTGCAGATTTTACTATATACTGAAATCAAAATAATATTTTTACAGTAGGTATCAAATACAATTCTGTTTTAAGATTTAATATACACCTACATATAAGTTGAAAGAAATTTTATTTTATTAAATGTATGCATATGTAGTAAAACGAAAATGTGTAGGTAGTAAAATATTGAAATGAAGGGATTTATTAGATTGATGTATATGAACAGGAAATTAGTTTATATTCACAAAGTTTAAAAATATATATATAGGATTTTAAAGATTGTTGGATTTATATAAAAAGTTAGATTTTATTTATATATATAGGGTAATTTTAGTACATGTAGTTTCAAGGGAAATAATAGGTACGTATAGACATTTTAAAATTTACTAGTTATTTTAAATAAAGTACTGGGGTGATTAACCTGATTTATTTATTTATTTTATTTATTACAAGATTTTAAAAGGGAAAGATTATTTAGTTTAAGACAAATTGTTAGTTGATTTAATCTACCAAAATAAGAAATTGATTTGTTCGATTATTTCAGATATTAATAAACTACCTAATTATTTATACAAGGTTAAAAATCGATGAAACCAAGGCAATTTTGAGGTGGATGGCAAATGAAAGCAAAGGTGAGTAAACCTCACTCTGATTGATTTTTTTATTTAGATTTAAATGATTAAAGTTAAATAATTGGATGAATGAATGAATTGTTTGGATGTGTACTGATGATCTGGTGATTTTAGATTTGGTTGTTTCTCGAGTTAATTGCAGTTGACTCGAGATATTTGGATTTCAAATGATTTTAAACTTAAATCGTTGATAAGAAAATAGTTCAGTTTAAAATCAATAAAGGTTTAATGATTGGTGATTCATTAAATAGGTAGGCTAATTTAAATGAGTAGTTAATTAATTAAATTCATTAATAATTAGGGTTAATTAATTGAGTTTAAATTAATTAGAATGATCATTTGGTGATTTAATAAGTAATTATTTAATGGAATTAATAAAATATACTTACCTTGTATAATTAATCAAGAGAGTAATTAAGATGATTAATTAAGGAGAAACTTGATTTATTTAAAGAAGTAAATAAATGGATAGCTAATTACAGGATTGAGATAAATCAAGAATGATTAATATTGTGATTTAATTAATGTAATTAATTTAGATTAGGATCAATTAAAAATATAATTGGAAATCGTTAATGTATATAATCAATGACATAATTAAAGATTAATTAATTAAGATTGATTAATCAAGAATGAGTGACTTATGAGAAATTAATATATAAATAATGAAGAATTAGTGTAACTAAATAGTTAATGTCTTCATGAAGCAATTAAGATTACTTATCGTTTTGGTTAAGGATAAGTAATGTGGTGAAGTTGGTTAAAGATAGTTGCTTGAATGGAATTGAAGGATAATTAATCCAGGTTGATTTTTTTTAAGATGAATATTGAAGGGATGATTGAATTATTTGATTTGAAATTAATTAATTAACAAGTATAGAAATCTAGGTGATTGAGGATTGAAATTCAAATGGAATCAATTGAATTAATTTGGGAGTGATCAAATTTGCATATGGATGATCGAATGGCATTGGATGCTTTGAATGAGTTGATATCTCTGATATGAAGTGTTGTGTATTTCATTTGGATAAATTGGGTTAGAATGACATGAGATTCAAAGAGATCGGGGTCGGGTATTGGAGAAATACCCGGAACCACTTCGAATGGTTGTAGATTGATATATAAAATCTATACGCTGGAGTGAAGTGATTTGGATGTATTGGACTGTTTTAAAAAAATCTAAATCTTTGGTATTTAGAATCTTAAATGTGGCTAAGTGTTGTCTATAATAATTTATGGCTTGTGAATTGATATAAGTTACCCGGGTTTATATAAGTTGATTGCTTTGGTATTCCATGTTAGTTGGTTTACTCGCGCTGGTTTCCAGCCTGACCCGGGTGTTACTTTGGTGTAATGCTCGGGTCAGACCGGGTATTACAGATTTCCAGGTAGGTACGTTCTGGAGCTCAGGAGGCGAGCTGGATGGCAATAGCGTATAGAGTATTTTCGCTGTATGTAAATTATTATTAATCTGAGGCATGATAATTGTAAATATTCAGTGACTGTATAAAATGTGAAACTATGATGTATTAGCATGTAATCGACAGATATAATATTCTCTTGTAGACTGTTATTATTTATTATTATATTTTATCCGCTGCGAATGTGAGATGTTTGGTGTTTCTGTTCTTCTTCTTCTTCTATCTCTTTTTCTTTTCATAACTATCTGGAATTTTCGAGTGTGAAAATTTCGGATCTTTACAATCACCTTCGACCAAACGAGAAAACTAAACCCTTAATTTGACGAGAATGCCAGAGAATCCAAATCGAGTATACCCAGCACCATTGGTAACTTGATGCTGACAGCATAACGCTTCACCACGCCGACTCCGACCACCGTACGCCTCAAGATCACGGCCTGAGCTACTCCGATAACCCACGAAACCATTCCCACTGGTCCGATCCTCTCCAGTTCACCAGGGATGACGCAATGCTCATGAAAATGTCGATGACAAAATAGGGCATTCAACCCTAAATCTATTTCGTCTGGTTGCCACACTGTAGAAAAAAATTATGCGAGTATTTTTCCTGTGATCAATGATGCTTAACCCACCTTCTGTTCAAAACTCGAAGAACATAGTCGCGCCGATCATCGTAATTTGCCAAGAAAGTCATCCCAGTTAAACTCAACATTTCGCACAATTCCCCAATTTAAAAAATCAAAATTTTAATGTTTATTCCTAACATTAAATTTTGAAAATCATTCATTCGAAATTTGAACTCATATCTGATTTTTACTGTAAATTTAATTTTTCTGAATTAACTGCTTTATAAATCCTTTTGAATTCATTTTTAAAAACAATGTTAACTTGTTACAAACATTTTTCTTTTAGAAACCAGAACCAAAATTTGATTTGTTTGGGTGATAAAAACTATTTTCGAACAATTGGAATCAACCCTGTCATGTATATAGAGGCATGTCTTGCCTGAGAAGTGAGAACAGTCATGCACACATTGATTCACCCATATACATGCATATACACTTGCTAATATGTACACATCCACACAATATTTTAAATCATTATCATCACAGACCTAAAAGATCAAAAGAACTGGTTTAAGAGTTATAGTTTGCTCACTTTATCAATGAAGAACAAAGGACAAATTTGAGCCTGAACTTTGATTTTTTTTTTTGTTGAAGTTGAAATGAATTGAGCTTTGCTGTTGTTACTGAGTTGATTAGTATGCTTGCTTCAAATTTTTTTTTTGATCATCATTTCCTGAGTTGATCATTCCAGGTTTTGAAATTCGCTTGAATCCAGATTTTTGCTTGATGTGATCCTGACCTTTGTTTTGCTTCTTTGATCTGAAAATCACTTTTGTTTCAGAATTTTGAAGAGTTGTTGGTTTCTTTTCTCTTCCAGGTTTGACGTTTGTTTCAGCTTTCCAATTTCTTCTTTTGTTTGCTAAAACTGTTTTGATTTTGGTTACAGATTTTTGGAGAAAAGGGATTTTGAATTGAGTTGAAGATGATTTCTTTCTTCTTTTCTCAGGTTTTTTGAGAAGTTTGAAACCTGACCTTTAACTTTCTTTTTTTTGGTTTCTTACTCCAGCCTTGAGAAGATGAATGGCCTGATTATTTTTTTATTTTATTTTATATATTTTTTTCAAAAGTTGAATGCCGCTTGTAAACTTTCATATGCATGTTGTACACTTGTAGTTTGTAGGGAGAATTGTGTTTATACCCTTCACGCAATTATATTTTCATGTGCATCATATGCCTCCATTTTCAAGTTGTTTATATCTTTATGTTTATATTTACACAAATAAAGTTTCTATTGTTCTTCACATTCAAACTTTAATTTAGCTCACTATCTTTATATACAACTAATTTATACATCTTTCATTCATGCATTTTTTTATCATTTATTTTTGTACAACTTTCAAAAAGAAAATAATGATTTAAATATTTTGATTTCATATTAACAATTAATCACTTTTATTTATATAAGAGAATTTGACTTAAAAATAATATTTTGAAAATGTGTACATTAATTTTAAATTACAACTTCCAAATATTAATATATTTAAAATTTAGAAAACAACCTTTTATTAACTTTTTATTATTCTCAAAGCTATTAATTTCTATTTTATTTTTAATACATTTTATTTTTAAATTCAATATTTGTTTATAAAATACTTATTCTCATATTCCAAGTCAATTTGCTATTTATCTTTAAATCAATATATATTTTTAAATCCAATTTTATTTATAAAATTACTTATCCCTAAATTTTAAACCAAATTCTACTTTATAATCTAAAAAAATTATTTATTCTAGAAAGTTTCTAATTAATTCACAATTTAATTCCAAAATTAAATTAATTGTCAAGTTAAACTTGGTAAATTTTCAGGAATGTTACATTATGGCTAGCAGTTGAAGACCGGTGGTGAAGACCGGGTGTCTTCGAGAACGATAGGATAACCTGTCGAATGACTCTGCACTGAGTAGCTACGATATGGAGATCTCTATATGTGATGGAGAGTCCAATCGAGATTGGGGATACCCGGATTGCAAGGGCTTCTTTCGAAGTGCCTTCGGTTCTGTTCGAACTCGAAACAGACTTGTATGGATGTGTGTCTGACATTACACTTTGAGATGTAAAATCAGTTTCTATCAATTACATTTCTGTTTGGTGGCGGAGAATTTATTCTCTTAGCTTAACACCCTTCTCTGAGACGTACGAGCTCAGTGGTTATGTATTTGATGGTTACTAGTGATACATTCCCAATTTGGTAATATGGCATACGAAGTGCTGCTGATCATTTGTTGATCAAAGCATGGCTTTGTGAAAAAAGCGTAGCTTTGTGGACGAGACCTCATCGAGCCTCACAACCTGGTAATGGTCGAAACAGGAATGTTACGGCAAGGTCGCAGGGGTCGCACCCATAAGGTATGTCCATTTCTTCTGGATTAAAGGTGGTATCATGGTATGGAGCCCAGATATTCACCTATGTGGTTGCTGCATACTTATTGCTGTGTGGTTGTTGGTTAGGGGCCCCTCGGATAAAGGTCGCAAACGACCGAGGATGGCATATCTTAGGTGTTACTCCCAGGAATGGAGTACACCGGCCTTGTGTTGGCAAAGAGTCGGGTATGTTCTTGGGAACGTCCCTCTAGAGGCGTTCCATTTATTAAGGAAGTTCCTCGGTATGACCATTTGTTGGAAATCCAAACAAAACAATACGAGCCATGTACGGTTTTAGTTGTATAACCTGCCATGGAATGTGGCGGTAACCTGCTATTAAACATGGTAGCTATATTAGGCATACGACGAAATGTGGTATGTTGGCTAAGA
This sequence comes from Allium cepa, assembly GCA_030765085.1. Taxonomy (NCBI): domain Eukaryota; kingdom Viridiplantae; phylum Streptophyta; class Magnoliopsida; order Asparagales; family Amaryllidaceae; genus Allium; species Allium cepa. The sequence continues at coordinate 177,607,027 of CM060932.1, forward strand.
TTGATTTTATACTTTCGAAATGTTATCCACTATGCACTAATAATAATATCAAATGATTTTCGCGTATCAAACACTTTTGACTGTCATAAAGAGAAATCTCCTCCAAGTATGCGCTTACATTGTGTGTGTGGCGGGAGGCCTTTTGGCAATTTCATTTTTCAAAAAGCATTGCAGATTTCAACTTTTAAAATCTTTTGTTGTTTGTTTTAAGCTAAAACTGTTTTTGTTTGCTCATACCAGTTTCATGACTGATCCGGAGTTTATTGTTCCGTTCCTAAACTCTGGGTGCCCACAATTTTCCACACGGACAATCTAAAGATGGGTTTTTCAGATAGTAGGAGTAGATTCGATATCTTTGAAGCCTTTGGATCTTGGCGATCACATTTGCTTCAATTTGGAGTTATCTAGTTTGCTTATTGCATCGTGATGATGGTTCGAGCCATCTTTAGTTTGGAGATGGAGTTGCAGTTGCATTATGGAGTTGGATTCTTTTGGAGATGTATTCTATTGAGGACATTATCTTTCCGCTGCTATTTCTTGTATCTCTGATGTATATTGATATTGTTGTATCATATTGTATCGGATATTGTATTCATTGTTGTATCAATGATATTATTCATTTTCTTCCCCTGTGTTGTTATACTTAATGTGTTATAAGCTCCGGCGAACCAGATTCGATGTTTGAATCTGCGGCATTCGAGTACAAGTGAAGTATGGGTGCCGATTTTCGAAGGTCGAGTAAGGGTCGTTAGAGTTTATAAGTTATAATAAAATTCCTTGTGATGCGAGTTTCTCACGCTGAATTTACTTAACTAATCAGGGTGCTATTTTTCTTATAATGTTCGGGTTAGCCCTAGCATGTTCTTCAGATTTAGTTGGATACTTTGTAACTTTTAGGAGACAACCTGGATTCTCCAAGGCGTATTCACGTATCTTATATTCTTTCGCTGTTTTCGTTGCTTTGGTTTCTGTCTGAATTTATCAGCAATTATAAAGACATGCAGTTATAAATGTCTAAGCTAATAGTAGGTTAGTGTACTATAATGTTGTATAAAATAAAGATGATTTCTTTTTGTAAAGAGCATGTGTATATTATATATTTCTCGTCATGATGTGACATTTTGTTCTGACTTTTTCTTGCTTCACCCCAAATGAGCTGTCTTTCAGCCACTTAAATGATCGGCACACGAATACCGATGATGTATTAAATGTTGTCTTTAGATGTAAGAAAGGAAGATCGTTACAAATTCTTTACAGCGGTCAAAAATGGTTGCAATAAATTCTTTTACAAATGTAAACGCCAGCTGCAAAATAAATGCAAAAAATGAAAAGAAAAAAAAATAGCCGCAAATTATATATATTATAATTCACCTGTAACAGATATTCAGTTATATATTATAATATATTTTTTATTATATAATACAAATTTTTATATTCAGTTTTTTAACACATTTAATTTCCTTTCACTATTTATTTTTATATTACAGTGGTTTTACACACCAATTTTACTTTTCAGTGCGAAAAAATACTGCTTTCTCCTTTGTCGGACCCTAGACCTTCATCTGTGCAACTCCCCGTGCACCGTCCTTCAACCTCAACACTGCATCAACAATGACAAATACCCTTACCGTTACTCTTCACAACATCATCGCATCAACTGCAAACCAAAACCTATAGCACGATCCAACAATCCCCTTTCATCTGCCTAACCTTCCCTACCTCATATTCCACCCCAATTCAACTTGGCATTGCTTCTTCTTCTTAAGCTTAGATAGCTTGGCAACCCAACTTTCTCCTCTTTGTTCCCCAACTCTTCTTCTAAAGTTTTCCACATACCTACAATTAAGAATTGACGAAATAAGCAGATCAGAAAGCTATGTAGGATAATGTAAATGATATCAGAATAATGTAAAATAACAGATTGATTTGCCTCAGCGATTAGTCGAGAACTTGGTTTAGAAACTTCTCTTGCCCTCATCAATTCAGCTACCTTTATGCAAAAAGCCAGATTTATCTACCTCCTCGATATAATAACCCGAATCATGAACTCTAGGCAAAATACTACAAGTTCCTCAACGGCTTTTTCTCTTTGCCTGCATACATTGCACATACATACTTTGTTACTGTAACAAGAATCACTGATTATCATGTGAAACATATGCTATATTAAGTGCTAAGCGAGGCGAGACAATAGAAGTCTCGCTTCGTTTAGTGTCGCTTAAGCATCGTCTAAACGCTAGCAGACATTATTCGTATCAGTATAAATTTATTTAAAGATGTTATATTAAGTGCATCATCTGTGTATGTATAAGTTGAACACATAGAAGTACAATTTACCTTTGCAGTTAACTTATAAATTTATAGGCTGCAAAAGTTGGATTTGACTCTCGCTGTTATTTAGAAGTAAGAATACTCAAGTTAAGTACAAACTATGCACGTTTGTCAAAAATATGTAATCATATATTAATGCGAAAAAAACCATTCACCATATATCGATCCATATGATTGAAAATGAGGAAGTATTGCCAGGGAATGCGGTTTTTTTGCTAAAGCCAATTTTGATTTATTTTAAAAATAATATGTTTTATGTTTAGTAATGCTTAACTGTTGCTTAAATTTAAGCAAAGTGCAGATAAGTGCCAACTAAGCGCGCTTAAGCGCTCGTCGTTTAATTTTATCGGTTTTTTCAAAAAATTAAACGTTCCACAACCATTTAGTGCTTAAGTGCGCTTTTCATAACACAGTGTGAAACCGCTAAATTTGCAAAGAACCTTTGCACAATCATTGGTGACCATGTTGTCTTACGTAATAATAAGCTTTGATGAATGCGTTATCCATAACTTGAGACCGTGTAAAATAGTAAGCCATTTCATTTACCACTAATATGTGTCTTACACAGTTTAATTATATGGCTTGTTCACATCAGTAATGGTACATCTTTAATAATAGTTGTAATACATTTGGTGTCACTTTTTTGGTATCAACGTGAACGGCCAAAAATGCCTCTCTACGAATATTATTAAACATTACTATTATTAAAAAAGATCTAGAAGTTAAATTTTTTTTAACAATTCAAAACTTATTTTACTATCACTTAAAAATAGGATCTTAATAAACTTTTTTCAAAGTCCTTCTTTACTAATTAGTAACAGAAATAAAATTTTAAACCAATATAAAATTAAATCCATTCTTTAGTAATTAATAATAGAAATAAAAATTCAAACTAACAAAAAATTAGATGGTACAATTTAGAAAGAAAAATTAAAACTAACCGTATATCATTTCAACGCAAAATTTTTATTTTTTTCCTACCGAATTAAGCATATACAATTTATAAAAAAATAATTCACCCACGAAGTGTGATTCATCATTCGCGCGTGCCGGAATGCTCGTTATACTAATTGCTGCTGACTACACATAAGATCCAACTTTATCATTTGCCACCACAATCGTATAATTTACAATAAAAAAAACAGATCCTCCTCTTACACATTTTGCTGCATCAAAACAGCTTTAACCGTCTGTAGATTAAATGAGAAACTGGATTTACGTTCACAAGTTCTATTGTTAATTTTACATATTCAACGTGAAAAAATATAAGAAATAATGCACAAGAAAATGCATATTAATAAAGTATTCGTAAAACTGGACGGCATGTCAATATGAGTACTTGAAACATATGTACTTTGTAAATCGATGTCAAACGTAATGTTGAAGAGTTTGAAAATTATTTTGAATTTTTTCATTAATGTTCAAAAGCTTTCCAACAATATGTTAGTGTGAACTGAAACCTGAAACCTATCTCCCAGTCACGACCCATCTGACGCAGAACCTGAAACCGCTTCCACCACCTCAACAGCCCAACGCTTCCCTTTCACAACCAATGAAGCTGCAATTGAAAACTGCAGTGAAACCACTACTCATAACCTCCCAAGACATTGTCGAAACTACTATCGAAACCTGCATCGAAGTCGCCTTCGTGGTGGTGAAGACGTCGTGGATTTTAAACGGAATATTCCAGTCCACCAATGGTTGAGCTAGGGCTTTCGCCTTCGTGGTGGAGAACACGTCGAAGCCATCTTCGATCTGCTCCGTTTCCTCCAAGATCTATAGACCGTCGGAGAGATCGGACAGCCATGGCGATATGGCGTTAGGTGGTAGCGAAGGTGGAGGAGGAGCAGATAGAGCTAAAAATTGCCTTCAACTGCGAATTGGAATTTTGTTTGGAGATTTTTGGGCAGTTTTTTTTTTCACAAGCAATGATACGCTGCAAGGGATGGTACAGTGAAAATTTGGGGCTCGAACCAAAAGTTTGTGTGGGGCCAAAAGTTTTGGGTTAAATAAAAAACGAAGTTAAAATATTTGGGTTTGAAGCCTACAAAATAAAAACTTGTATCTGTCAAAGAATTGTAAAAGAAATTTTGGAAATGCACATAAAAAGCAATATTTTATAGAAAAACTATCAAGTATATTAGTTATTATGATTAATTATTTAATAGTAATTATTAACTATTTAATATTAATTATTATTGAATATCTTTATTACAACTTTATTGAAAAAATAGTTGTTAAATATTTACTAGGAAGGTCACTTTGTAAAAAAGTTGTTGGAAAACCAAATTTACATATTTTAGAAAATATTTTAGAGTGGAGCCACAATTTTATGAATATATAAATTTATTGTAGAAAATTGCAAATTTTCGAATTTTATAAAATATCGAATATTAAATATAATTGTTGAATATTGAATAATAAATATTACTTCTTAATTATTAAATATTGCTTATTAATTACCGATGGTTAAATATAAAATATTACTCTTAATTATAAATCATTTAATAGTGATTACTAATTAATAATTATTAAATATCACTAGTAACTTGGTTTTCCAATTCTATTGTTATGGTTTCATTCAACATGATCATTATGTCAACCCGGCGAATGTTGTTTACATCGATTAAATTGGTTAAATATTCGCGGTTAGTTTAATTCATTTTTTACCGTTTCTTGAAATTCTTTATTTAATTCTTTAATTTGATAAAAAAAGTCAAATCTATGAAGTTTTATAAAAATAATTTCCATATTTTTATAAATATATATTGCTCGAATTTAAGGAAGTTCATTTTTCTCAATAATATGCTTCTTCAGTTCTTCGCGTGAATTATAAAGACAAATATTAAAATATCCAAGCGGAAACCTTTGTGATCACTCAGATTATTATTCGTAACTAACTACATTTACTTGAAAGTGGTTACACAATCATTTAAAACTTATAAGCATGACAATGGTTATAAATAAATATTTACGACGGTCAAAATCAATTTGTTGTTGTAGATCTCTACTGCAATTGGCTAAAAGAAACACTTGTTAAAAATATATTTATTGCAACTGACAGGAAATCGTGGTTGTTAATAAATGTTTATTGCAACAGGTAGAAAAGGTAATTGTTAGAAATATATGTATTGCAACGGAAAGGAAAACACAGTTGTTAAAAATATGTTTATTGCAACTGGCAGGAAAGTGTGGTTGTTAAAAATATGTTTATTACAACTAGGAGGATAGTGCAGTTGTTAAAAATATGCTTATTACAATTGGTGGCAAAGTGCAGTTGTTAAAAATATGTTTATTGCAACTGACGGAAAAACGGAGTTGAACTCCCCCCGATCGAGCTAATTCTGCATATATCATCGACATCAAAAACCGCCTTCATAAACCCTAGTTCTACCTTGTTGTCGACTTGAAATTCCAACCACCATAGTTGGTTTGACTTGCCTACGCTATTGCCATGCACCGCTTTAGTCCACACCAACCACCTTCAATGCTCAATGATAGTTCAGTCATAATGGTCGATAACCCACCAGCCGTGCACGAGAATGCACTAGCACGATGATAGTAAATCGTGAATGTTTACTTTCTCTTTCAAATAAACCAACTTTTAAATTTAAATATATATATATATATATATATATATATTAAAATAATGTTTTTCATTTTTTTTATAACACGAATGGTACTTGATTTCAAGCAGATTGCTCATTTTGATGTCCTGATAGTTCAAACCAAGACGTCTAGGACCTCAGCCTATAGCATCATACTACTACCACTTAAGCTAGTGCTTTTGGATAAAAAAAAGGTTTTTATATAAATGTATTTATTTGAAAATGATAATGAAAATTACTCAACAATCCAACAGGTTAATGACACCTTAAAGTATCACCTTCACCTTAGAGAACATTTCTCTAACCAATGGCCGAGTTGCAAAGTTCACCATTAAGATAAAATTTATTTTATGGAGAGAAAATGAATTTCTATGTACGTAGAATGTGTTTTGATATACCTATAATGGAACTAACGAATTGTGTAAATATTTTACCCAAATCCACCACTCAGAGTATGACTTATTATAAGTCGGATCTTATCTTATATAATTAATTAAACTAATTCGGTTAATTCATACACGCATAAATTTTGGTCTGCCTAATTTAAAACAATTTTAAAAATTTCGACAACCAAAATAGTAAATAGATATTTATTATTTATTATATTTTAATTATTATAACATCCTAAAAATAATTAAATAAATATATAACTATTATATATTTTATTAATTAATAAATTTTAGGCCCTCCAATAATAATTAATTAATTAACATAATCATTGTATCTCCATAATAATAATAATAGAAATTTTATAAAAAAATTCAATAAATTATTTTCAATCGAAAATTGAGAGTTATTGTAACAACCCATACCTTAATAGGCCTAAATTTCGACAGAAATCTAAATCCAAATCCATCAAATCATATATCGTTGGATTTGGTATCTGCAAATAAACATGAACATTATTAGAGATTGATAGAAATCTAAACTCCTAGCAGAAACAATAATTGAATAGGAGTACTAATCATTGTTAGAACCACTATTCTATGATTTCGATGACAACAATTATACAATCATCCACATACAATATATATTCCATCTACTTGCAGGTAAAATCTTTTAGAATTCAACTTAAAGACGACCAGCAAAGGAGAAGAATCATCGGTATTAGAAAAACTAAAATAGTGTGTTATTGTCATAAATATGTTGCTTGTAAAATCTCATATTGTAGTTTCCAACACAAACATTGCACAGCCAAACTTTTCAACTTATCATATATCAAACAAGCTAAACCATAGAAATAACATATGTCAGACATCTGACATTATATACCTGACATCTGAATCTAGTCTTCGAATTTTAATATCTAATAGTTATCAGACATCTATTAATACATTCAGATGTTTGACTCTGGCCTATGTTTAATATATATATATGTATGTATATGTATATGCATATGCATATGTATATGTATATGTATATGTATATGTATATGTATATGTATATGTATATATTGACGTTTGAATGATATTGAAGACGTATGTGTTGTGTAATGGCCAAAACCATGAACAGTCATGTACTTCATTCTAACAGTTGCTTCCATAACTCTTCACCGCATCTCTTCCTCCTAATGATTAACCTTTTAGAATGAACTAGAAAACACTAACGGATACTACTTTTTAGAAAAACTCGTCAACATCTATAAATATGTAAAGATTCTAAGAAGTAAACCATTTGAATTTTCGGAATCTTATATTTATACTCTTTGCATACTCTGATTTCTAAAAGCATTCGATATATCAGTTTTACCACTTTCTAAAATAGAAGCCTCATGTACACATACTACTCAAAGAAGATTATACGTAGGTTTTTATTGAACAGTCAAAATCAGTGTTACTCAGAACGCATACTTGTTAAGAAAAGATTCTTTGTATCAATCCTATTCCTCCAGGCAAAACGATGATGTTTACTAGTTAATGCTGAAGGGGAGCTTCGAGACTGAATGTAAGATGGGAGGTCTGAACCAGTTTAAAAAATTTGGTGTGATTGTTTCTTTATGTTTATTTACTTTACTCTACTTGTTATAAGTTAACATTTTATTACACTTAAATATTAAATATAAATACATGATTTGTACACTCTTTCATTTGGTATCGGAGCACGGTATATCTCAATTCACCGTAACACGTAATTGAGACATATTTAATATGACAAGTACATTTCAAGAAGGACGTCTACTGCACGTCCCCCGCTATTCATAGGGTCTAATTATGCTTACAGGTCTACACGTATGCATGTCTTTCTGGAAGCAAATGGTCTTGAAATTTGGCAAGCAACACAAGTTAAATATGTAGCACTAGAAACAGATATAAGTACTTGGGCAGATGCTCAAAAGAACAAAGCAACAAAGAATGCTAAAGCCATGAATGTTTTATTCTGTTCACTTGACAAAAATGAATTTTCACGTGGCATGTTGTGCACTACTGCTTATGATATATGGTGTACACTACAAATCACTCATAAAGGCACCAACATAGTCAAATAAACAAAAATTTCCATTTTACAAAATCAGTTTTCTTCATTTAAGATGAAAGTAAATTAATCCATTGGTGATGTGTATGCTAGATTTTAAACTATCCAACATGATCTCATGACACTTGAGTCAAATTTACAGATTTTGATTTAATTACTTGTATCTTAAATTCCTTAACTAATGAATGGGGACAAAAAATGTTGTCCATCGAAGAGGCTAATGACTTATCTCAAATAAAGTTGAAGAATTCGTAGGAAATTCGATGTCCTACGAATAAAATTTGTAGGCAAAAAAAGAACAAAATCATGAAAAGGAAAATATAGCTTTTCAAGCCAATGATAATGATTCAGACTCAGATGAAGAAGAGATCATTTCATAGCCAAAAACTACAATAAATTCAAGAAGTTCAAAAAGATGACGAAATTGCAAAATGGAGGAAATTCAAATTCGTCCAGTCAAACTTCGATCGAGTGTTTTGAATGTGACAAATTAAGACGCATGAAGCAACAATGCCCAAAACTTAATAATGGAAAAAAGAAAAGAAAGTTCGAGAAATTTAAGAAAATAAAACGAGCTTTTCAAGTAATTTGGGATGACTCAAATTCATCTTCATCTTCGAACAATGACAGTGAAAGTGATAGCCAATATATGCTTCATGGCAAACACTGAGGAGTATGCCTTGATCTTACTTATGATGAAATTTTAGAACTTAGCATGGAATTAGATGACAAATATATAGAAACTAAAAAGCTAAATAAAGAATATGTTGCCAAAATTAATCGAATGGAACTTGAAATAGGGTTATTAAAAGGTGAGAAAAACATTTTAGAAGAAGAATTAGAAACTGCACAATAAAAATGTAAGAATCTATCTATACAATATGATTCATTGTCATGTGAAATAAGAAAAGTTAAAATAGAAAATGATAATATCAGAAAAGAAAACGTTGTATTAAAAAATGATCTAGAAACATCAAATCCGATTTTTTTTGTCTTAACGATAAATTAAACAAGATTAATAATAATGTTTCGAAATTCAATAAAGGAAAGTATGATTCAGATATCTTGATCAAAATTTCTAAACCTTTTCGAAATCGCAATGGATTAGGATTCAAGAAAACCTCAAAACATAAAAACTATAGCTCATTATATAATAGGTGCAAGAAGTCGGATACTAAACAAAAGGTGTTTTAACATTAAAACAATTACAATATGGATTCCAAAATCCAATAACAAACTAATTAGACAAAAACACATAGATAATTACTTAAAAAGGGTTGTTCATAATAAAGATTATTCTTTAAAAGGTCTGAACCCTCATGGGTATGGCTACCTTCATTTTCTAACATTCATAATAATTTTTTTATTTTTCGTAAACAATGGATGATTAATATTAAATAAGTATGTTTATAATCATTTGTAATTCTTTCATTTTCAATAAATATTTATATAACAAGATTTACAAAAGCAATATAAAAAATTACAGATGACCAGACGTCTGACATGAAAATCCAGACATTTAAGACAATCCAGACATTTAAAAACATGCATTGGGATATACTTTTATCACGTCAGACGTCTACCAAAACTTCAATCGTCTAAAAATTAAGAATAATAATTTATTCTTCGGCATGGACGTCTGAACCACATGTCAGACATCTATGGAAACTCCCTAGAAACAAAAAATCCAAACAACTTCAGCAAAGACATCTGAACAAAATATCAGATGTTTGTAAAATCTCTTTGTCAAATTAAAATTCACAAGGCTTCAGCACATACGTCTGTAGAAATTGTCATACGTCTGCTAACACTCTCTGGAAAAAATAAAATTTTCATAGACAAATGTTTGAATTTTTTCCCTTACGTCTGTATAACCTCTCTGCCTTGAAAATCCTCCAGGCTCAGACGCCTGAACTTAACTGATACACCACCTTTTCATCACTCTATATATTATCTTTTACCTTTTCATTATTTTTTCACCGTTCTTAATCTTCAGACCCTCAAAAACCCTAATTCTCGATTCAATTTTCCCTCTTAAATTACCAAATCAATGGCTCATAAGGCTAAAACTTTGGTTGCAAAACGTCCCAAAGCTTCCGTAGGCTAAAGTTCACAACAACCCTCTCAACAATTTGTCACCGACCACCGCATTGAGGATGGAGAAGGAACATGGCAAACAAAGGTTACAAGAATTAGAGAAGAAGCCTTTCCACAGTGGATCGTTCTATCCTATTCGCTGTTTTATCCACTATGATGCAATGAATCTAAATGTGAATGCTCAGCTCTACATTGATAAACTACGACGACAATGGTTGGAAACTTGACGAACTTGTGGTATTTCTCTTTTTAGTTAATCTTTATTCATTAAGCCTTTGGAATCCTTCCGACAAGCAAAACTAGATTTGGACTAGTGTCTATGGTCATTTGATAAAATTTAATGTTAAAATGCTTGGACAAATCATTAAATGTTCTTATGAGGGAATTCGATAACAAGAAATTCTCGATAAATGCTATGCCCCCAGAGATGTTATTACTCATCTTATCTGGGAAGACGACTTCCAAAAATAAAAGTATCTAATTTTCGTCCACAAGCTCAACTTTTTAACCAAATGCTCATCAACACTGTCATCCCTAGATTAGGCAGTCAGAAACAGGTGTATAAAGACGATCATAAAGCCTTATATGCTATTTTTGATCAAATTAAAGTTAATTGGGCCAATATAATTTTGACTAAATTAAAAGTTCTTGGACACCAACCCGTCATAGCATTATTTATGCTTCCTACATAATGAGAATTTTATAGTCATTAGGAACTTCTTCGTATCTCTCCCAATATGAAGAAATTTCCATAAAAGACAGCGGTATTAGATTTTTCTCTTTGATGCATTTCCTTGAAACACCGCCAAACATAGTTTCCTTTTTCGACTATCAACCTCCTCAGCAATATCAACAAGCACCTACAACTCGACCATCTTAACCTGCCAAAGCTTCAGCACGTACAGAGTATTACTTTGATACTGAAATACAAGAAGCCAGAATTTCAACGGGTCTAGGAGAGAATTATCGAGATGTTGCACTTCAAAACCAACTTCTCCTCTCCTTAACCAACAGGTGCTTGATAAAAATATGTCTCGTTTGGAACGGTCTATTTCTACTCGTATGGTCAAAGTAGAAAAGACGTTAGAAAAAGTCGTTTAAACTTTAGGAAAATTCTCTAAAGGTCCGCAATCGTACATCTTTCGCTCTTTGTCTTCTCCATTCCCTAAGCCGCCGCCACCACTTTTTCACTCAGGCCCATCTTCAGGCGTAGGGCATTCACAAGAACCATCACAACACTCTCGTCACGACAAAGTGCCTATTTGTCTTGATACTGAAGAGAGTGAAGGTTTATCATTTCCTTCAGAAGATCCTCAGGCTCCAAAAGACCCCTAGGACTATAGTTACTACACGTTATTCCATGGTCACTCTATTTAAGAAGATGGGGAGTATAATGACCAATCTCATTGGTAATAAGGTGCATATAATGAAGATTCGTCAAACTTCTGGGGATATTATCACTATCAGTAAGCTTTGGTTTGTAAATTTGATGGCATATATTTATGTATCCTTATTTTTCTTTGCTTAAAAATAATGTGCCTATATAACAATTACAACTTATCCGTGATTGTATGTGGACTTATGTTCTTTGACTTTTCCATATATTGTTCTATCTATATTTCTTTTTGATAATCCCGAAGGAGGAGAAATATCATACTACATGTATATAGAGGGAGGAATCACATTCAGGGAGAGTTATATGTTTATTTGATAAAGTGGTTGTATAATTGTCAACATCAAAACGGGAGAGAATGTTAGAACCACTATTCTACGATTTCGATGATAACAACTATACAATTATACACATACAAAATATATTCCATCTACTTGCACGTAAACGCTTTCTAAATTCAAGTTGAAGACGACTAGCAAAGAAGAAGAGTCACTGGTATTATAAAAACTAAAATAGTGTGTTATTGTCATAGATATACAGCTTGTAAAATCTCCTTCTATAGTTTTCAACACGAACATTGCACTACAAAACTTTTCAGCTTATCATATATCAAACAAGCTAAACCATAGAAAATGACATATGTCAGACTTTTGACATTATATACTAGACGTCTAACTGTAGTCTCAGAACTTTAACATCTAATACATATCAGACGTCTATCAATACATATAGATGTCTGACTCTAGCCTCTATTTGAATACACACACACACACAGATGTCTATGATATGTAACAGCCAAAAACCACGAACCGTCATCTGCTTCATTCTAATGGTTGCTTCCATAATTCTTCACCACATCTCCTCCTCCTCATTGATTGCAAATTTTAGAATGAACTAGAAAACATTAACGGATGCTATTCTTTAGAAAAACTCTTCAACATCTATAAATATGTAAAGATTCTAAGAAACAAACCACTTGAATTTTCTGAATACTATATCTGTACTCTTTGCATTCTTTGTTTTATAAAAGCATCTGATATGTTAGTTTTACTGCTTCCTAAAGGTAAACTCTCATGTACACATACTACTCAAAGGAGTTTGTAGGAATATTTGTACTAAACAGTCAAAATCAGTGTTACTTAAAATATATACTTGTCAAGAAAAGTTTCTTCGTATCGTGCCTATTCCTCCAGAGAGTTGTTTACTAGTTAAGGCCGAAGAGGAGCTTCGAGACTGGACGTAGGGCGGATGGTCTGAACCAGTATAAAAACTCAGGTGTGATTGTTTCTTTATGTTTATTTACTTTATTCTATTAGTTATAAATTAACATTTTATTACACTTGCATATTAAATACAAATACATGATCCATAGACTCTTTCAATTATTATTACTACCTTAGAATTAATGATATTCTTTGGATAGCAGATTGTCACATCATCATCGAGCATGAGAGAAAATTATACTTCTCCAACAACAAAGCACATCCAGCTCTAGTGACATGTTCCTCTAAATCTATTATGCGGGGTTGTAATGAGAATGGTCAGAACAATGTTCTGGTGACTGTCCATAAATTGTCCGTAATATAAATTTATACCAGCTAGTTTCCATTTAATCGTTATGTCCATTGGGATTAGCAATTCTAATCTAACCTCGCATTGCACACACATTACTTACCCACCCCTTCCTAAGGTACAAAATAGGGATGAAGCCTTATCAACCACCCACTACTTTCAAACTCATTTGCCACTTAATATTTCTAAGTATGAAACGGGATTCTACAATCATCATATAATACTTTTAAAAGAGAAATAGGCAGACTCTGCAATTTAAGACCTCAATCAAGGTAGACCCCATCATTTAAGACCTGCTTCCAAGGTGGTTTTCTAACAATGTTTTCAATGATTGGTGGTCCTAGCTACAATGACCTCTAACCACTATTTAAGGCTTCCAACATTTAATGTCCAACTATTTCCACATCTATCGCTAATAAAATCATAACCATATAAGAGATAGTACCCAAGCCACTTAATACCTTTAAAAGTACCAGGCGGACCTAATTTAATGCCTATATTCTAGGCAGGTACTTTACACTTGGTACCTATCCCCAAGCAGACTCCTCAATCGTACTACCCTTATTATGACCTTAGTAATGTGAGAGGCTATACCCAAGCCACTTAATACCTCATTAATAAGGACTATGCAGACCTTTGTCATTTAATATCTACTTATAGGTAGGCCTTTATCATTTAATACCTAACCCTAAGGCAGACTCCTCATCGGTACAATCTAGCTGACATCGCTTGGAATCCCACTAGGTTACTTAATACTTCTTTTTAGGAGTGAGGCAAACCATTGGATCAGTCACTTAATACCTAAAACATGAAGCAAACCCTTCCCGAAATATCCACTCTCACTCTTAAATATAAATATGGAATCTCGTTAGGTTACTTCTTTCGATAAGGATGCAGGCCCTAAAAGAGCCACTTAATACCACAAGGCTGAAGTAAACACTTTTAAAGACATCCTTATTTATTTGGAATCTCAATAGATCACTTAATACTTTCTTTTAGGAGAGAGGTAGACCCTACAGCCACTTAATACCGCAAACCAGAAGTGAACGTCTATGGAGATAACCCTCACCGCTTCTAAATCCAAAGTCGGACCATTTAATACTTTTTAATTAAGAAAGCAGGCCCAATCTCTCACATCATCATGGATCCTAGGATTAGTGAGATCTTACATTAGTAATAAGTGCACTCGACTGCTGGTAGCCTCAAAGTAAAGGGCAGACTTCCATCGAGTGATTATACCGATCTTGCATCACTAACCTACTAAGACCAATTAACCATCCTAAGTCTTTACTTATATTATCTTAAATGGACATCGGACTTCGCTTACTAATTCTCTTTTTATCTAAGACAATATTGTTTATCTTAAATAATTATCTACCTATAAATCCTCTTTTAATACTCAAAAATACCAATTTGTCCATAAAATCCTAATAGACATTTCCTAAGACATCTATATATGATTACTAGTTTCAAATTAGTAATCGTTTTAACTATTCCATAGTTATTAATTCAACTTCTTTATTTATCTTAATCCATTTATCCTATCAAATTATTACAACTCTCATATTTATTACCATTTATTTTCCATTTAATCGAGTTACAACCTTTTAAATTATATTCCCATTAATTAGTTATTCTTAACGTGAATATTACATATAATCATCGTTATTAGCTAAATTTTATTCAATTATAAGCGTGGTAAATTATGTACAAATATCCACTTTTATTAAATATATTCTAGTTATATGTTTTCACTAAAATACTCTTTCCCATATTCAATTTTCGAAATCATATCTAAAAGATTATTCGCTATAATTTCCATAAATTAGTCCAAAACAAAAGATTTAACTTTAAAATATAAAAGATTACATCGTTTGAAATTACAAGGAATAATATTTTTTTTTATAAGTGAAATGGACAGTGTAAACTACAGTGAATTCATACTTTAGACATACCTTTCTCCTTCTATTTGCATTTATTCCTTGCTAGTTCAAATCCTGTTTTTTTTTAAAAGGGAAAGAAATCAAACTAATTTACAAATATTAAACAGATCTAAATTCCAACAATCCAAACATAGTAAAGCTTACATTCCAACAAGATTAGGGTAATAATCCAAATTCATAACATTATTATACAACCTATCTCAGATCTGGGATAAATTTCATTCAAATCAATATTCTAAATTCATATTTTTAGGGACTGGTTTCCAGATCAGGTTGTAAACAATTTTAAACCAATTCATAAACAAGAATATGTAGGGAACATTTGTTATATTCGTATTATGTTTAATTTATTGCCTCAACTCATGCAATTATCTAGTTAAGCATAATAATCGTATAAATATCAATGGGATAATTTTCATATTATAACAACCTACAGAATTTCCCACTCGCCTTTTAAAAGCAACCCAAATCCCTAAACCTTTAGTAGAACCTTTAATTCATCTACAAATCATTTTAAATCTAAATATGTATGACAAGGATGAATACGTACATTGGAATTAAAGATCTGAGAAGAGATTTGGGATTAGGAGAGAAAATAGATACAGATATATAAATTAGCTCAAATATGTGTATAGTTGATTCTCTTCTCCTTTTTATTGGATTTCTATTCTTCTCTAATTTGTATGAATATATATATATATATATATATATATATATATAATTTTATAATTTAGAAAGAAATGTAGAAGAAAAATGGTAGAGCTTCGCTACTACCTCTAGAAAAATATGAGAAGAGAAGGGAGGATTAGGTCTAAATTTATAGTTGTAAGAATCAACCTCAACCTTTAGATCAAAATATATTAAATTTGGACCACTAGGCCTAGGCTAACCCTATCCGTCACACAAGTAACAGTCGACCATCCTTATTAAGGGGTCAAGCGCCCCTGGTCTACTGCCCATGACGGTAGGTCGACCTATGAGCTTGGGTTAATTTAGTTAATTTTTTTTTTTTTCATTCTGAATTCGTTTTTTGTCTGTAGCTTCTTCGTTTGGACTCCGATCGCAAAACTTTAAATATGAAAGTTACTCATAATTTTACCATGAAACAATAGTGCATGTTTTGCAGTCAAATTCCATTGTTTGCATATACTTTTGGGGCTAAATTAATTAACTAACTAATAAATAACTAATTCCAAATTACAGGATGTTACATTCTTCCTCCTTTGAAAAGAATTTCATCCATAAAATTTCACTATTGGTTAAGTCATTGTTTTGGCTCTTAATTATCCTAAACTACACAACCAATGAGTGTACAACCAATTTTGCAACCAAATATGTACAAGTGCATAGTGTATTATTGTATCACCACACAGAAAATATGTATGCAGAATGATTCTAATTCGGATTCTCCTATATGAACACATTTCTTTTGAAAACATTTTGGAAACATGATGAAAACAAACTACTGGCAGTTCTATATGTATGTAGCTTTTGGAAAAAAAAATTCAACCAAAACCCCCATACTTCTATGAATAGAAGTATGAAGCAACCCATTTTGCATCCACTTCCTACCGTCCAATAATCTAATGCATTGAAAAAATCGTTATCTAAACATTACTCCTATGCCAAAAAAAAGAAATTTAGATGGAGAATTTATCGTTTTTACCACCCCGGATTTACTCTAATTTTCCACGTACAAAATGCATAAGGAGGCCTATTTCATGCTCTAAAACGGAGTTAATTCTAAAAGTAGACTCGCGTGTATCGTTGGCAAGATATGAAAGTAAAAATACCAAGGCTTAAATAGATTTTTCCGATTATTATTGCTTGTATTTATCGTGTCGTCGATCCTAATACACCGCTAAATTCACAAAATCTACCATATTTTCCATTCCTATGCCTAACACGTAAGCTTTAAAATAAAAAAATTCATAAATAACTTTACTACTTCTCAAATTCGTATGTCGAAATAAGATGCCAAAATATTTAGACGTACATTTGCCCTTAAAATCAAATTTTTGGACTAAAACTCTAAAAAAAATTAAGAACCAAAACAACTAAAATCTAAATTTATTTTTTCAAAAGTGAGCTTTTCAAAACATTGTCCTTCTAGAAAATGTTGATAAGTCAAGCCACACATTAGTGTATTCGTAATTTGGTTATGCGCTAAACGCATAAACCAGATTTCAAAATTCTATAACGAACCTTTATCCAAAAAACCTAACATTTATTTAAAAATATGGTCACATCTACTATTCAATATTTTTATCTTTTTTGGAACATGTGCAATGACCCATGATACCAAAACAACTTTATCACGTCCTTCGCTAAAAATTTTCAACTATTCTAAACTTCTATTCTTATACACTATTAGTTAAGAGTTTTTTTGACATTCTCATATATATACTGCTTCTCTACTATGCATATATAAGAGCTTTTCGCATGTCTAGAAATAATAAACTAGTAAATAAATAGAAACTCATAATATCGTGCGTGCATTTTATAAGAGACAACTAACGGTTTACAACCTAAACATACCTACAAGAAAAGAACAAATATTGGAAGGGAAAAAACAACACTATAAATCTTAAAATAATGTCTACGGACTATGAGATGCCTTGCTCCATGGTTGGAGCTCAAAACATTGCCGCGATCTTTGAATGGTCATAGCATGTCGGCTATACACCTAATCTCGTGCCGCTGGCACTACTGATGTTGTCGAAGGCTTCAGATTTGCCATCTTCCTAAGGAAGCATCTAATGATGGTAGATGGAACCTTCTACAAAATTTCCTCTCCATGCAGGTTCGCCCTTATTACGTAAAGGTGATAGTAGATAGATAAAAATATGGACGTGACTCTGTAGAGTGCTAATCCTTGATCAACAAATTGAATCAAATGGGTGTGAGTCCGATTGTTGGCGATGTCGCCAATACTAACATAGGTGATCTTCTGCACCAAGGTATAAATCTGATTGTAACTTCCCTTCATAAGGATGACGTTGTGCCGACGTAATCAGATAGGCAGTCGGATATAGATTATCTATATTCCAAACACAGACATCTTGAGAAAATATCTAGTGCAAAATCTTTGAGTCGATCACTGCAAAATCTTTGTGTCGATCACTGCAAAATCATCCATATCCGCATCCTTCATGGAGGCCTCCAAAATCTTAGTGAGATCATTATTAGTCAACTTAGTCAAGATACCCTTGGCCTCTGAACGAATCAAACTATTAGCTCCATTGAAAAGGCAGATGCAGCATGGGTAACATTCTCGCTCAAAGGTCATGAAGCAGAGCAATGGTGCAAATCTTACCGCAGCGAATAGCTCTTCCAACCCAAAACTGGCAAAACCTTCTGCTCATTTCGGTCCAGCCAAGTGGCCTTTTAAGGGTTCAGACTTTAATGATGCGAAGAAAAATCCATAGTGTGGAAAGATGTCTTGGGCTAAGAAGTGATCAAAGGGAGGGAATAGGGTTTAGATCTAGAGTTGTGGTGGGACAAGATTTAACGTGCAAAACCAGCACGAGGGGGAGGGGAGGTTACAGCTCCTAGGGAAAAATAGCATAGCATAAAGGAGAAATGGAAGAAAGGGGCTGATACTTGGATGAGGAGGAGAATGGAGATTGGGTTCAACTTGTTAAGGAATGAGGAATGAAATAATGCAAGTGGGGAAATTCGAACATGACTTTTATAGTCCCGTTCCAAATTCAGGTTGTGCCAAAACTCATTAACTGGCAGATCACTCTAGGTTTACCGCTAAGTTTTCAACCGCTAGACGGCCTTTGGACGTTAACTGAATCTAGACCTAATTATGGTCGGATTAAATAATAACAACCATGTGATATCCCGGAATTTTTGACAATATCAATTTAATAATACGTGTTTAAAATTAAACTGATTTGATAATTTTTGTTAATAAATTTGAATTGATTTAATAATCTTCTTTTATTAAATATTTAATTAGTGAATTTATCTTTTAATTGATTTAATAATCTTCTTTTATTAAATATTTAATTAGTGAATTTATCTTTTAATAAGCTAATAAATTGTTTTCTATTTATAATGTGTATACATATATATTTATATATATTTTAAATAGATGAGTTTGGTTTTAAATTTAATTAATATAGCATATTTTCTAATTCCAATATTTTGGAAATTGGGAAATTAAGATTTATTTAATATTAAGCTTTTCAAAGTTATTTAATAAAGAACTCTATGATTTTAAAATACATAAATAAATGTCTAATTATTTAAAAAGGGTTTTAGCTTAAGTTTAAATGATGTTTGTTTTATTTCTTTTTAAAATATTGATTAATAAATATAATTTGTAAATTAGATATGAAGTTTAAAATACAATTAAAATATGAAACATTTATTCATATAAATATTAAGTAATTTACAATCTCTTTTATAAATTTATTTAAAAGGATTAAAAATATTATTTTCAAATAATAAAGTATGTATTGTTTTTATTTATAATTATACTTGGTTTTATTCTTTAAAAATTATTTATATATATATATAATTAAGTATTTAAAAACTAATTAATTTAGTTAAAACTTTCATTAAACTTTAATTATAAATACAAATTAATTAAAAGAACATGTGTTGCTTTCTTAGAACATAATTCAACATGTGTTAAGTGATTAAACAAGAAATTAACAAGTGTTAAAATTTAAGACAAGTGTCCAGTTGTATTTTTATTTTCTTTGATTTTTAATTTATCATGAATTTAGTTTATATACACTTACCATCTTCCATTCTTTTTCTTTTCTCATTTTCAATTCTAAAACAAAGAAATTTTCAGCTGAGAAACCCTTCCAATTTAAACAATCCTCAAAACCCAAATCTGAAGAATCAAAACCCACAGTTCATTTTCAAATAAAAATATAAATCTGCAAAATCATTCCCTGTTCTCATGCAAATATAAAAATCACTCTTCATAATCATACCCTGCAACTCATTTTCAACATGCAAAAATCAAATCCCTGTAAACCAACTTGCAAATTTGAAATCATCTTCAAAACCTGTAAATCTAAAGTCTGCATTTTATTCAATCTGAAGCAAACCTGCATTCATTCTTCAAAATCTGAAACTCATCTCTACATGCAAGTTAAAGACATCAGCAAGCATTCAAGTTTAAAGCTTTTTAAGCATTCAAGCTAGTTTTCTAAAGATTTTCACAAGGGTTATTCAAAAAACTGTGCTCTGCTCATCAAAAACAGGTGAGTAACTTTACATTTTAAAATTTAAGTATGAAATATGGTTGTTTGATTTATCTATAGAAATAAGTAGAATTGTATATATATTGTTAAATACACTGCTGTGTATATATAAGTATGAATGTGATGCATGTTTGTTTACCTAAGTTACTGTCTGCACAGTACAAGCTCAAATTGATCAAAATTTCTTTTCTTTTGATCTGGTTATTGTTATGACTTAGTAATTGAATGAAATTTGTTTATTACATGATAAAGTAAAACTTAAAAAATTATACAAGTTAAATAAATGTTTGTATTGCCTGGAAATAAAAAAAAATTAGAGCAAAATTAGTATAAGTGAAGAATTCAAACGTGATGATTCTATGTTTCAGGATTACAAATCAAATCATCTTACCAAATCATGATTTTTAAAAGAAAAATCATAATTTCTAGTGTTAGATTTTGGAAGCAGTTCTATTTTTACTGTATTTTGCTCTTTGGGTTCTAACTGATGATCTAAGTGTTCGAATGGTTTGAATTTCCTCCTGGAGGTGGAGGAGTGATCAGGGATGAGGGGAAAATTATCAGATTATGGTGAATGTCATTTTGGTGATGATGGCTATGAATTAAAATTTGGAACTCTAGTTTTACTGGGTTAGAAAGAATTGATCATTTCAGCCATTGTAGTTGATCGAGTTGCTTGGGGTCTTGGGCATTGGAAGATGGTGGGTTATCGAAGACTTCGCTGGAGTTTCATGGAAAACGGTGGTCGGAGCTTCCATGGGGAGACGTTAACAGGTTTTGATGGAGTTACGGTTTCTGATTTCAAGTTTGGGAATTTGGGTCTCGATTTTGATATTGAGCATGAGATGATTGGGTTGTTGTTTGGGTGATCTGAGTTGATGATTGTCGACTGTGGAGAAGTCGCGATGATGATCAGGGGTGGCCGGAGACACCGTACATGTGCACGGTGCACTTTGCACTGGTTTCTGATGATCAGTGTGGTTTAGTTGGGGTATTGCTGAATTTTGTTGCCACGAGATTGGCTCGGGTGATTCGAGTTTTAACTCGAAGCAGTTAGGGTTTTGTCTCAAGTCATTTTAGGGTAGGCTCGAGTATTATGTTGTTATAGGTTTTTATAAAAACATAAACCTGTTTCTGTTTTAAAAATTAAAAGTAAAATTTTAAATGTAAGCTAAAATTTAAAATAAGTTAAAACCTGAGTTTGAAATCTGATTTCGAATTAGTTTGAATATGAGTTTTGAAATAATTTAAGTTTGAAATTTAAGTTTGGTTTTAAAAACTTTTAAGTATAAAAAGGTATTTTGGTTTTGAATTTGAACTGGAAGTTTAAATTGTAAAATATAAGATTTAAAATCAGTTTAAATCTGAGATTTAAAAATCTGGAATTTTGATTTGAATTTCAGTTTTTAAATTAAAATAGAGTTTAAATTTAAATTGTTTAATTACTTTAAAATGGTTAAACGATTTAAATTTAAGATGGATTTTAAAATGTAAGTAAGTTTTAAAGATTTAAGTTAAATCTGAAATAAAGATTCAATCTGTATTTCAGTTTTGAAATTAAAGGAAATTTTTAAATTGAATTTGTTTTTAAATAACTTGGAATGCTTAAAATGTATTGTGAACTAATTTGAATTTAAAGATGAATTTGGTTTAAATTCTTTTAAACTTATTTTATAAAATGGACGTTTCTTTAACTTTTGAGATAAAAAGGTTTTAAATTGATTTAAACTTTGTTTAGACAAATTTATATTCATTTTAAAATCTTAAATTTAAGATGAAGTTTAAAATGGAATTTAAAGTAAATTTAAAAGCAAATTTGTTTTTAAATGCTTTGATTAAGTAAGAAATGTTTTATTAAATTAAATTAAAATTTAATGATTTGGATTCATTAAATTATTAAGATGGATAATTAATTATTTAATTAATTAATAATATGGATGATTAATTAAGTAATTAAGAATTTTTAAATTGATTAATTAAGGTTTAAGATTAATTAAGGTTAATTAATCTGTAATTAAGGATTATTAATTAGATTTTAATTAATGATTAAAGATTAATTAATCAAGTAATTAAGGATTAATTAAGTTATAGTTAACACTTAAATTAATTTAATAATTAGAGATTAATTAATTGGTAATCAAATATTAATTAATTTGTAATTAATGATGGTTAATCTGAGTTAATTACTTAAGAGAAGTAATTAAAGATTTGTTAATGAAGGTCATTAACTTAAGATTATTTAACAATTAATTAATATGATTTATTTTAATAATTAATTAGATTAATAATAATCATTTATGAAATTGTTTAAGTTTAATTATTTAATAGAAGTAATTAATGAACTAATTACTTAATGTAATTAATTGGGATAATGTGATTAGTTTAGATTAATTAATTAAGTTTAATTAATTTAAACACTTGATGATTTGAAAATAATTACTTAATGTAATTAATGGAATTATAATTACTTAGTGAAGTAATTAACTGATAATTACTGAATGTAATTAAAGATGTTTTAGTAATGGAAGTAATTTGGATTAAATTACTTTGTAATTAATCAAGGGATTAAGTGAGAAAATAAATTAAGAAGTAATTTATTTAATAAAGTAATTAAGGGTAGTTAATTACTGGATGTTATTAATAAAGGGTGATTAATATATGTGGTTTAATTGAAGATTAATTACTTGATGTAATTAATTTAAATAGAGAGATTAATTAATAATATAATTAGAAATCTTTAATTAATAGAATTAATGATGTAAATTTAGAATTGATTAATTAAAGAATAATTAATAAATGAAGTAATTAGTTAATATAGGATTAATGTAATTAATTTTAGTTAATTAATTGATTAAGTAATTAAAAGTTAATTATTATAAAGAGTTAAGTATAGTTAACTTGTGTAATAAATTTAAAAGCTAATTACTTACTGTAATTAGGGAATTGTTAATCAGTAATGATTAATTGAAATGAATAATGAGATGGTGATTAATTAATTAATTTGAAATTAATTAATGGTTAAGTTAAGCAGGATTATAATGATGATGTAATTAATTTAATCCATTTTAAATTAATTATAAATGGTGATCATTAAATCATTGCTTATGTATGAGTGATTGAAATTGGTTGCCCTAAATGGTTTGTACTCTCGGAAATGAGATGAATAATGCTGTGTAGTATGGATGCTTTGGTTGCATTGAAATAATAATATGGATTATCTGTTTATGATATGAATTATCTGCTTATGATGATAATGTTGATTATCCATTGTGAATCTGTGAATTATCTATTTGTGTTTATATAGATAATGAATTGAAATTGTCTTAAACTCTAAAACAACTTGGCCTTAAAAGATACGTTTTGAATTCGGTGAAACCGAATTCGGGTTTGCTACAGTACAGCGTGATAGGGGGTTCCCGGAATGAACTTGTAAGGATTAAATGCTTTCAAAACATCGTCAGGTGGACGATGAGCATTCTAAGTGATGTGTTCTATAAAGGTAATCGTACCCTCAAGCCTCATCAACCGGGAATAGCTAAAACAGGGGCAGCAAGGCTAAGTGGGTCATGCCCAAGTAGGATGAGATTTACCCCTGTCTAGATGTCCTTTTTATTTCGGTTGTGTGGTGCGGTTCCTGATCACAACTGCGGGGTAGTCTTGTTAGGAACTGTTCGGTAAGGAATGGTTCCGGCTTTGTGTTGCAGGGGATTGGGAGTGATCCTCGGTACGTTGATCTAGGCCACATACTGTGATGGGCGGTACCCCGGTAGCCCTGCCATTGTATGGAATCCAAAATCCAATAAGTTCCCTCGGTTTTTATTGTATTACCCACTTTTGTGGCTAGTAGTTGGAATTTAATAATGTGACAATTTCGGCTATTTCTTATTTACTTGAAAACCCTAGACCTATTATAATATCACCGGATTTCCTATCAAATGTTTTGGTTAGCATAAGTAAAAACGTTTCCATGTTTATTTATGGGAAGTCTTACGTGATACCTATCTTTCAAAGGTTTTTCAAAGTTAAGCAACTTTAACCTGTTACTCACACCAGACCCATGTCTGACCCGGAGTTTATTTCTATTTTCTTAAACTCTTGGGTACTCAAATTTTTACGAGTAGCCAAGAGATTCAGGTTAGCTTTGACGAATTGTGGAGAAGCAATGGAGCAGGAGGCTTCCGCGTGTAGATATATATAGTGTTCCGCCGTGTTGGTATCTCTGAGTGGCTTCTTTGTTAATGTCGTGTTTTGAGTTGTAATAACTAGACATGTGTTTATAACTGTCTAATATGTGATGTATTGTCTGTATAACTCTGGTAGTTGTTGTATACTATGTAATACTTATGTTATTAATATAATTTATTCGTTCCGCTGTTGAAATTCTGATGTTGTTTCTTCTTTCTCTTCTTTCTTTTCTCTTTTCTATCCCTTTCTTTCCTAAAGACGATACGACTTTCTGGTCGATGAAAGTCGGGTCGTCACATTTGGTATCAGAGCGCTAGGTTGAGCAAATACCTAGGCTCTGGAGTGGTGTCTATCTTGAGAGAGTGTATTTGTATTTTTAATATATATATATATATATATATACTTATATAATTATTTCTACCTATTTGTTGGGTTACCTGTTCGGGTTTTTCCAATATAAGTTATAAAGGTAGAGTAGGTAGTGGTGTGTGTAACACGACTACTACCATTGGTTGGAGTTTGAATGTTTGAGGTTGGAGGTGTATTTGTCGAGACTGTAGACCTAATACCGTCTCGAGTGAGTTTTGCTTGGTGTAAGAATTTCATCGATCTCTGAAGGAAACCTTCTTCATCTTTGAAGTGCAGAGTTGGATGAGTTGTGTTTGGATCTGTCGGTTTGGCAAAAGCAAGCAAGTGATGGTATCTTGATACCTCAGGAAGTAACAGCTGCGTGATGAGATGCAATGACTATGAATGTTTCCGAAGATATTTCTTTGGAACAAGAGTAAGGAAGTGTGTCTGCTTGGTGTTGTGGCTGAGTCCAGCAAGGTGTTTTTGTTTGCTTTGAGGTCCGAGTTTCTCGAAGAGCTCTGGATTAGGAATTCTTTGGCATTGGTGTTAGCAGTGCAACCCGGAGTGTTCTGTGTTGGCAGGAAGTCTTCTGGCTGAGTAGTTTTTCTGAAGGTGGAGTTCAGAAGCAGTAGAGTGGATCCATTTCTTCGGTGAATTGGCTAGACCAGCAAAAGCTATTCTGATTGGTAAAGAGAGAGCAGTTTCTTTGGATATTAGGCTGTGTTGATCGCAAAAGCGACTTGCGATAATTTGAGTGTTCTCTTGGGTTGTTGGAGATTTTCCTAATCTCTTCAAGGAAGTCGGAGATTTGTCCACATCTGGAGATCGAGTTTTCTGATCGGCTAGGATTCCAGGAT
The DNA here is from genome assembly GCA_030765085.1 of Allium cepa. Classification (NCBI taxonomy): domain Eukaryota; kingdom Viridiplantae; phylum Streptophyta; class Magnoliopsida; order Asparagales; family Amaryllidaceae; genus Allium; species Allium cepa. The sequence goes on from CM060932.1 coordinate 177,633,067, forward strand.
TGGTACTGGTGGTTCAGCTAATAGAAGGATGGTACCTAGAGATAGAGTTGGTGAAGCAACTCAGGTTTCGGAGGAATTTCTGAGTTTTCTTTTATGGATCCGTTGAACCATATTTCTGGATGTGATGTCTAGTCTGTGCTCGTGTTCTTCATTAGCATTTTCTTCTACTTCGGATCAGAGTTGTGCAGTGGAAGCAGTTTAAGAGTGCATCTGTTTTGTCTTTTCCCAAATAAGGAGAAGTAAGTTCTATCTTCTGTTTTTGAGGAGTAGAGTTTGTGTTCTTGGTTTTGGATCGATCTTGAGGAGATCATTGTGATGGGTTGTTTTGGTCTAGTCTGTTTCTAGTTGAGTCAGCAAGGGTGAGCTGATTAGGAAGGATGTAGGCAGCCTAGGATCGTCCGAAGAGTTTTTGTGGATAAGAGATGGAGGAATTTGGATTCCGGAATCAGAGATTTGGTTTTGGTTAAGATTCCTTCGATCCAAGGAGCTATAAGTTTTGGTAAGTCTGGGAAGCTAGCTCCTAGGTATTTTGGGTTTCTTATATGTTTTGGTAAGATAAGAGTTTGGTCTTCAGAGTTGAATTGCTAGTTTGGATAACTGGGATTCAGAGTGTTTCACGTATCTTTGAGGGAGTACGTGTATGATATACCTTCGGTTTTGGGAACCAGTAGTTCAGGAGGATTTGGTTGTTGAGTCAGACTCGTCTGTAGTCTGATGTCTTGTTTAGAGTTGTAGATCTAGATAAGCTAGCGCTCTATAGCTTAGTAGTATTGATTGTTTGGATTCTATAAAGCGAGTATCCCGATATTTATACCGGGGTAACTCGAGAAAGTTCTATCCAGAATTTTTCTGGACAGTTAGATTTGTTTGATTGATTGCTTTGGTAGTTAGCATATGATTAATATATGCTGTGTTTTAAAAATTAAATCTTTTATAAGATTATTAAATTACCTTTGTTTTAAATTTCGGGGGACGAAATTCTTTTAAGGGGGGAGGATTGTGATATCGTAGAATTTTTGGCAATATCAATTTAATAATCTGTGTTTAAATTTCAATTGATTTGATAATTTCTGTTAATAAATTTGAATTGATTTAATAATCTTCTTTTATTAAATATTTAATCAGCGAATTTATCTTTTAATAAGCTAATAAATTGTTTTCTATTTATAATGTATATATATATATATATTTTAAATAGATGAGTTTGGTTTTAAATTTAATTAATATAGCATATTTTCTAATTCCAATATTTTGGTAATTGGGAAATTAAGATTTATTTAACGTTAAGCTTTTCAAAGCTATGTAGTAAAGAACTCTATGATTTTAAAATACATAAATAAATGTCTAATTATTTAAAAAGGGTTTTAGCTTAAGTTTAAATAATGTTTGTTTTATTTCTTTTTAAAATATTGATTAATAAATATAATTTGTAAATTAGATATGAAGTTTAAAATACAATTAAAATATGAAACATTTATTCATATAAATAATAAGTAATTTACAATCTCTTTTATAAATTTATTTAAAAGGATTAAAAATATTATTTTCAAATAATAAAGTATGTATTTTTTTATTTATAATTATACTTGGTTTTATTCTTTAAAAATTATTTATATATATATATATATATATATATATATAACTAAGTATTTAAAAACTAATTAATTTAGTTAAAAACTTTCATTAAACTTTAATTATAAATACAATTAATTAAAAGAACATGTGTTGCTTTCTTAGAACATAATTCAACATGTGTTAAGTGATTAAATAAGAAATTAACAAGTGTTAAAATTTAAGACAAGTGTCCAATTGTATTTTTATTTTCTTTGATTTTTAATTTATCATGAATTTAGTTTGTATACACTTACCATCTTCCATTCTTTTTCTTTTCTCATTTTCAATTCTAAAACAAAGAAATTTTCAGCTGAGAAACCCTTCCACTTTAAACAATCCACAAAAGCCAAATCTGAAGAATCAAAACCCATAGTTCATTTTCAAATAATAATATAAAACCTGCAAAATCATTCCCTATTCTCATGCAAATATGAAAATCACTCTTCATAATTATACCCTGTAACACATTTTCAACATGCAAAAATCAAATCCCTGTAAACCAACTTGCAAATCTGAAATCATCTTCAAAAACTGTAAATCTGAAGTCTGCATTTTATTCAATCTGAAGCAAACCTGCATTCATTCTTCAAAATCTGGAACTCATCTCTTCATGTAAGTTAAAGACATCAACATGCATTCAAGTTTAAAGCTTTTTAAGCATTCAAGCAAGTTTTCTAAAGATTTTCACAAGGGTTATTCAAAAAACCGTGCTCTGCTCATCAAAAACAGGTGAGTAACTTTACATTTTAAAATTTAAGTATGAAATACGGTTGTTTGATTTAGCTATAGAAATAAGTAGAATTGTATATACATATTGTTAAATATATTGTTGTGTATATATAAGTATGAATGTGATGCATGTTTGTTTACCTAAGTTACTGTCTGCACAGTACAAGCTCAAATCGAACAAAATTTCTTTTCTTTTGATCTGGTTGTTGTTATGACTTAGTAATTGAATGAAATTTGTTTATTACATGATAAAGTAAAACTTAAAAATTTATACAAGATAAATAAATGTTTGTATTGCCTGGAAATAAAAAAATAACAGAGCAAAATTAGTATAAGTGAAGAATTCAAACGTGATGATTCTACGTTTCAGGATTACGAATCAAATCATCTTACCAAATCATGATTTTTAAAAGAAAAATCATAATTTCTAGTGTCAGATTTTGGGAGCAGTTCTAGTTTTACTGTATTTTCCTCTTTGGGTTCTAACTGATGATCCAAATGTTCGAATGGTTTGAATTTCCTCCTGGAGGTGGAGGAGTGATCAGGGATGAGGGGAAAATTATCAGATTATGGTGAATGTCATTTTTGTGAAGATGGTTGTGAATTAAAATTTGGAACCCTAGTTTTACTGGGCTAGAAAGAATTGATCATTTAGGCCATTGTAGTTGATCGAGTTGCTTGGGGTCTTAGGCATTGGAAGATGGTGGGTTGTCGAAGACTTCGCCGGAGTTTTAGGGGCAACGGTGGTCGGAGCTTCCTTGGGGAGACGTTGACAGGTTTTGATGGAGTTACGGTTTCTGATTTCAGGTTCCCTAATTTGGGTCTCGATTTTGATATTGAGCATGAGATGATTGGGTTGTTGTTTGGGTGATCTGAGTTGATGATTGTCGACTGTGGAGAAGTTGCGATGATGATCAGGGGTGGCCGGAGACACTGTGCATGTGCACGATGTACTTTGCACTGGTTTCTAATGATCAGTGTGGTTTAGTTGGGGTATTGCTGAATTTTGTTGCCACGAGATTGGCTCGGGTGATTCGAGTTTTAACTCGAAGCAGTTAGGGTTTTGTCTCGAGTCATTTTAGGGTAGGCTCGAGTATTATGTTGTTACAGGTTTTAATAAAAACAGAAACCTGTTTCCGTTTTAAAAATTAAAAGTAAAATTTTAAATGTAGACTAAAATTTAAAATAAGTTAAAACCTGAGTTTAAAATCTGATTTCAAATTAGTTTGAAATCTGATTTCAAATTAGTTTGAATCTGAGTTTTGAAATAATTTAAGTTTGAAATTTAAGTTTGGTTTTAAAAACTTTTAAGTATAAAAAGGTATTTTGGTATTGAATTTGAACTGGAAGTTTAAATTGTAAAATATAAGATTTAAAATCAGTTTAAATCTGTGATTTAAAAATCTAGAATTTTGATTTGAATTTCAGTTTTTAAATTAAAATAAAGTTTAAATTTAAATTGTTTAATTACTTTAAAATGGTTAAATGATTTGAATTTAAGATGGAGTTTAAAATGTAAGTAAATTTTAAAGATTTAAGTTAAATCTGGAATAAAGATTCAATCTGTATTTCAGTTTTGAAATTAAAGGAAATTTTTAAATTGAATTTGTTTTTAAATAACTTGGAATGTTTAAAATGTATTTTGCACTAATTCGAATTTAAAGATGAATTTGGTTAAAATTCTTTTAAACTTATTTTATAAAATGGATATTTCTTTAACTTATGAGATAAAAAGGTTTTAAATTGATTTTAAACTTTGTTTAGATAAATTTGTATTCATTTTAAAATCTTAAATTTAAAATAAAGTTTAAAATGGAATTTAAAGTAAATTTAAAGGCAAATTTGTTTTTAAATGCTTTGATTAAGTAAGAAATGTTTTCTTAAATTAAATTAAAACAATGATTTGGATTCTTAAATTATTAAGATGGATAATTAATTATTTAATTAATTAATAATATGGATGATTAATTAAGTAATTAAGAATTTTTAAATTGATTAATTAAGGTTTAAGATTAATTAATTAAGGTTAATTAATCTGTAATTAAGGATTATTAATTAGATTTTAATTAATGATTAAAGATTAATTAATCAAGTAATTAAGGATTAATTAGGTTATAGTTAACACTTAATTAATTTAATAATCAGGAAATTTTCCTCAAGGACAAAAATTAGGGCTTTTTTAATCACAAGGACAGCCCGCTAAAATTTTATCCTCAAGGACAAATCACTGCAACTTGCCTCTCCAACTCCACATCTTGCTACAAAACCCACACCATCGCTTCCTTCTCCAACCCGATAAACTCCGACCGAGACGTCGACCTCTCAGATCTCGACAACACCTTGGTAGAAATCAAGGACCTGCGCGCGGAGTTCGAGCTCGAGAGACGAATTCGGAAGAAGATGGAGTCTGTGAAAAAATCTGAGATGAAGGAGCTTGCGGAGAAGAAAAGAGCACGTGAGGAAGCGGAGAGCGACTATGAAAAGTTAGGGATGGAGATCAAGCACGTGAGTGAGGATTTCGAAAAGACGATGAAGGAGACCGTGGACGAGAGGAGGAAGCGATGACGAGAGGATGGAAATCATTCTACTGTGTTCAGTTTTTGGGTATCAGTTTTGTATGCGATGGTATCAGTTTTAATAAAATAACATAATATCAGTTTTGGGTATCAGTTTTGTATGCGATGTGGTATCAGTGGATTTGTGGTGGTTTAGGAAATAGTATGGATTTGTGGTGGAAAATTTCTGATGGGTTATTGGTTTGACGAAACTGTGAAGGTGGTGGTATAGTGTGTGGTATTTGGAAGCGATTTGTAGGGTTTGCATCAGAAGAAATTTCAAAACTGATACCTAAAATTTAAAAACTGATACCTAAAATTTGAAAACTGATACCTAAAATTTCAAAACTGATACCTAAAAACTGGTATCAGTATCAGCTTTTAAGAGCATGGTGCTGGTGAGGGGGTGGCGTTGGCGGGTGGAGGAGATGACATGGGGTAGTTGCACGACGCTGGTGAGGAGGTGACGCTGCGGCGATGGTGAACACAAAACGGGTGGAGAAGGTGGCACAAGGTGGTTGCTGCAAAACGGGTGAAGGAGGAGGTGGCAATAGTGGCGCTGGTGAGGAGGCGGCGGCGCTGGTGAGGAGATGGCGTTGACGCAGGATAAGGTGGTCGGAGCTGAAAACGGGATTGAATAGGCACGGGGAAGAGAGATTTGTGCATTTGAGAAAAAATGGGCTTTGGGCCTGTCCTTGAGGATAAAATTATAGGCATGTGTCCTTGAGGATAAATTATTTGGATATTTTGTCCTTTACAATAAATACCCCTTTAATAATTAGAGATTAATCAATTGGTAATTAAATATTAATTAATTTGTAACTATTGATGGTTAATCTGAGTTAATTACTTAAGAGAAGTAATTAAAGATTGGTTAACGAAGGTCATTAACTTAAGATTATTTAACAATTAATTAACATAATTTATTTTAATAATTAATTAGATTAATTAATTAATAATAATCATTTATGAAATTGTTTAATTTAATTACTTAATAGAAGTAATTAATGAATTAATTACTTAATGTAATTAATTGGGTTAGTGGTTGTGGCGGGCCTTCCATCTATTCCCTAGGTTTACTGATCAGGAACCGCATGTCGGTAGTGATTGACCAGGTTTTCCCTAGTTTCAAAAAAAAAAAATTGGGTTAGTGTGATTAGTTTAGATTAATTAATCAAGTTAAATTAATTTAAGCACTTGATGATTTGAAAATAATTACTTAATGTAATTAATGGAATTATAATTACTTAGTGAAGTAATTAACTGATAATTACTGAATGTAATTAAAGATGTTTTAATAATGGAAGTAATTTGGATTAAATTACTTTGTAATTAATCAAGTGATTAATTGAGAAAATAAATTAAGGAGTAATTTGTTTAATAAAGCAATTAAGGGTAGTTAATTACTGGATGTTATTAATCATGGGTGATTAATATATGTGGTTTAATTGAAGATTAATTACTTAATGTAATTAATTTAAATAGAGAGATTAATTAATAATATAATTAGAAATCATTAATTAATAGAATTAATGATGTAAATTTAGAATTGATTAATTAAAGAATAATTAATAAATGAAGTAACTAATTAATATTGGATTAATGTAATTAATTTTAGTTAATTAATCGATTAAGTAATCAAAAGTTAATTATTATTAAGAGTTAAGTATAATTAACTTGTGTAAAAAATTTAAAAGCTAATTACTTATTGTAATTAGGGAATTGTTAATCAGTAATGATTAATTGAAATGAATAATGAGATGGTGATTAATTAATTAATTTGAAATTAATTAATGGTTAAGTTAAGCAGGATTATAATGATGAAGTAATTAATTTAATTCATTTTAAATTAATTATAAATGGTGATCACTAAATCATTGCTTATGTATGAATGATTGAAATTGGTTGCCTTAAATGGTTTGTAGTCTCAGAAATGAGATGAATAATGCTGTGTAGTATGGATGCTTTGGTTGCATTGGAATGATAATATGGATTATCTGTTTATGATATGAATTATCTTCTTATGATGATAATGTTGATTATCCATTGTGAATCTGTGAATTATCTATCTGTGTGTATATAGATAATGAATTGAAATTGTTTTAAACTCTAAAACAACTTGGCCTTAAAAGATACGTTTTGGATTCGGTGAGACCGGGATCGGGTTTCCATAATTGGATATCCGAAAACCACATCGCTCCAAATTAACGATAGGTCGTGTATCTGAAGGAAGGTGAAGATTCAGAGTGCAAGGGTTATCGTCGTTAACTCTGAGGGTGATTCCAAAATGAGGGTAACGAGATAATGCCTTCGGTTTCGTTCGAACCCGGAACGAACTTGTATGGACTGAATGCTTTCAGAACATCGTCAGGTGGACGATGAGCATTCTAAGTGATATGTTCTATAAAGGTAATCGTAGCCTCAAGCCTCATCAACCGGGAATGGCTAAAACAGGGGAGGTGCGGCAAGGCTAAGTGGGTCATGCCCAAGTAGGACGAGATTTACCCCTGTCTAGATGTCATTTTATTTAGGCTGTGTGGTGCAGTTGCTGATCACAACTGCGGGGTGGTCTTTTTCGAAACTGTTCAGTAAGGAATGGTTCCGGCTTTGTGTTGTAGGGGATTGGGAGTGATCCTCGGTACGTTGATCTAGGCCACGTACTGTGACGGACGGTCCCCCGGTAGCCCTGCCATTGTATGGAATCCAAAATTCAATAAGTGCCCTCGGTTTTTATTGTATTACCCACTTTTGTGGCTAGTAGATGGAATTTAATAATGTAACAATTTCGGCTATTTCTTATTTACTTGAAAACCCTAGACCTATTATAAGATCACCGAATTTCCTATCAAATGTTTTGGTTAGCATAAGGTAAAAACTTTTCCATATTTATGTGTGGGAAGCCTTACGTGATACCTTTCTTTCAAAGGTTTTTCAAAGTTAAGCAACTTTAACCTATTGCTCACACCAGACCCATGTCTGACCCGGAGTTTATTTCTATTTTCTTAAACTCTTGGGTACTCAAATTTTTACGAGTAGCCAAGGGATTCAGGTTAGCTTTGACGAATTGTGGAGAAGCAATGGAGCAGGAGGCTTCCGCGTGTAGATATATATAGTGTTCCGCTGTGTTGGTATCTCTGAGTGGCTTCTTTGTTAATGTCGTGTTTTGAGTTGTAATAACTAGACATGTGTTTATAACTATCTAGTATGTAATGTATTGTCTGTGTAACTCTGATAGTTGTTGTATACTATGTAATACTTATGTTATTAATATAATTTATTCGTTCCGCTATTGAGATTCTGATGTTGTTTCTTCTTTCTCTTCTTTCTTTTTTCTTTTCTATCCCTTTCTTTCTTAAAGATGATACAACTTTCTCGTCGATGAAAGTCGGGTCGTCACAAACCATTTCGTACCATTTCATTTGATTCGACATAATCTGAAAAATTCTTATCCTTGTCATGGTGGTGTCAAGGCCTACCACCTAGTTTTGAACCATGCTCCAACAATTCAAAGTAGTCCCAATAAAACTGCTGCAACCAACGACAAGTCAAAAAACCCAAAAATATTTCCGCCATTATTTCCTGCTTACTTCGCACAGACATATTTCTTCCAATAGCTGGTGGTACAATAACACTTTAGACTAAACACTCAAATAAAATTTAACGTCATTCCTATTTTGTCCATACCTCAAAGAGAGAAAATCTATAAACTTAGATTTTGTAAACCAAAAAATAACCAAGCTAACTATATGCTTCTTTATACTTGTTTTAAAATAATAGAAACTATTTCATACCACGTATTATCTTAAAAATCAAACTTATATTTTCCAGAATCAAAATGAATCCTTAACTGATGTCCATAAATATTTAAGGATTTTCTCAAAGGCATTTCCAAAATATTTTTTTTTAAAATTCACTCATGGGTTTTAGACTAACGAATTGACGTTATTTATCCAAATAAAAATCCAGTTTACCATCAAAGAGGTAATCAATGAATACACCCTAGCAAATACTTGCTTTTGGACAATTGCGACATGTAGACTCTGATTTCCCATCCATCTAAAATAAATGTGTATCTACGACTAAAACTCATCATCAAAACCCAAAATCACACGGTAGCAAGATTTCAACCATCAAATCGAATACCTCCACTCTATGGGATTCTGTCATATGTCGCCCTCATGCTCTTCATCAACAATGCTTTGTGCATCGCCCAAACTCCATGGGGTACTTCAAAATCGACGTGAAAATCATAACTTTAGGATATATAACGACCCAAAATTTGATCACTTTAATTGGGGATATTTAATTTATTTTTAATATTAAAATATGGATTATTTTCAACAAATAATCAGGTATTATGAAAGATGATAATAATGAACATATATTGGAGAAATATTTGGAAAAATATTTACTTTGGAAAAATATCAATAAAAGGAATTGAAAATTATTTTATTGATAAAAACCTCCATAATCATCAAACTTCGCACACGGAGCTAGATAGATACACTTATTTTTATAATTGAATAGGAATGTGAAGTAAAATCAATTATTTTATTTTTGAAAATAAAATGTATATATGACATTATTAGTGATTCTCTTATATTTAATAATTGATTTATTAAATTAAATTAAGATTTAATGATTTAATAATTATTTAAATAATACTTTTAAATGATTATAATTCATTATAAATAGTTATAAAGTGATAATAAATCAATTATAATAGTTTTATAAAAGTATATATTTTATTTGAAAATATAAGAAAAAATGGTGTCATTTTATCGGTATTATATCCCATTTTCTAAATAATTGTTAATATTGATTTATATGGTGTCATAATTCAAATGTGATCATTTTAATTAATTAATAATGATTATAAAATTATTTTATAATTTTGTCTACAAATATATATACATAAATTAATCAGTAAGAAATGTGACCGCTAATCTATTTCCCGATTTTTAATGGTTTAACGAATGAAAGTCATTCAAAGGTTGTTGCAACCTTATCTACATGTCATGTACACGTATTTAACCATACATATACATGCACATAGCCTTGTCCATGCATGATTGGGCCTTGGGCCATCCTAGATGGTGTAAGAGAGCATTGGTGATGATGGAGAAGGATGATGCAATGGTGGTGTGTTTAACAAATATATATACAAGTTACACACATACACATACACACGTACATAATCAAAAAAAATCTTAGTTTGCTTACTACCTAAGCCTTCTTAAGTCAACATATGTACACAAACATGGGGTGATGATGGCAAAAGATGGAGTGGTCGAAATGATGGATGGAATGAGAGTACATGGGTGATAGAGATGGAGCATGTGGTGGTGATGAGGGGGGTGATGTAAGTGTAGATATTTCCTTCCTTTTCTTTTCCTATAAATAGGCCCTCCACACTCATTCTTTCATCATCCATAACTTCCTCATATCAAAATGAAATGAAGAAATTATTTTTTTAAAACCACTTTAAATTCCAATGGCTACAATTTTAACCACTTATTCCCATTCTAAGCTTAGCTATGCTAAAAATACATTCTTTCCAGAGCATTCTTTAGCCCAGTTTTTTAGGCCGAGAATACCTCTTTTTCAGGTCGCGATTTCGTGCTGTAATAATTTAAATCCATTTATGCGGTGGATTCAGAGTCGGATTTCCTTGAAATAAGAATTTTCTATACCCTTATAATCATAATTTTCAAATAAAGAAAGAAATCGTTATTTTGTTTCATAGGTTTTAAAACTTGAGCAAATCAAGTTTAAATAAAATCGCGCTATGGCAGTTCGGAGGCAAAGTAATAAATGTTTTAAAATGAGTATTTTTAATTCTTTAAAGATACGGAATTAATTCTATAAATCTTTTAAAATGTTTTAAAAGAGATTTCAGTTATATGAATGAATTTCAAAAATATAGAAAAGTCATTTGATCAATATAGCTTTTAAAATACTGTTCGTAGCACTTTTTAATAAGTATTGCAAATAATGATTTCAAATTTATAATTCGTTCCCAAATCTTTTCTGAACCTTTTCAAGACGATTAATAGTATTAAAAATGAGTATGTGGAAACCACTAGTACGTTGTTCCATTTGTGAGTGTCATGGAAAATCTGACCGAGGAATGGAACAGATCGAAGGGAAAGCTCGGATGCTCTAAAATAATTTAAAATTTAATTAAGCATGTTAAAAAATTTAGAATCGATCAAATAACTTGATCACCTCATGGGTGATAAACAGGTAGTCTCTAGGCTTGGATTTGGGGAACCAATTTCCTACTCTCCCTAGCTATCCTAACTGGTCCGATGGAGAAGATAATGCATTTGATTTACCCGGATCAAATTTCCAACGTACAAAAGATATAATTCAAAAAACTTGGATTATATGGAGATAATCTTCTTATACTTGATATTAAATTCCAAGTTGTATTATCCGTATGAATTTATAAGGTGATTTCACCGTCATACGACGAATTGTAAAGGCTGAATACCAAAACCGATGTTGAGTAGAATTAGTGTAATTTCTATTGATCCATTTTAACTCAATAATGTTTTCAAATATGACTTATGAAAATGATTTGGAATTAATTTTATTCATGTACTCAAAATTAGTTAGCTTGGTTTTATAGTAAACGATATCTTAAATAACATTGTTTTTGACCTATTTTAAAGATTATGATTTGGGAATCTTTTTTAAGATTTAAATAAATGATTTGGAAATATTCTCCTAAGTGAAGAATGAAATGATTCGGAATTTAAAAAGGTTCTAAGTAATAAATGGATTTGATAAGAGAGGCCAAAAAATTCCATATATATCAAAAAGAAATGTTTCAAAGATATATATATCTATAGAGAAAGTTTCTATAGAAACAAATTGATCAATCAGGGAATAATCCCAATTACCTAATATATTTTCATCAATGATTGGTTCAGAGGAACCGGGGTCAGATTTGAGTGATTCCTATCTGAAAACCGCTTCGAACCAATGTACGCGTGCGAAAGCAAATACATGAAATGGAAATGATTTGGTAGATGGAACGTATGGCCGCTTGTCACTGACCCTCAGGGGAATTTTCCCATATCAGTTATTACCGACAATATTTCTCTATTTGAGATCTTCGATGTAAGGACTTCTCGCTACTAATCCTAGGGGTAATTCCCGATAGGATATGGTTGAGAGTGCCTTCGGTTTATCCTGTTCCTAGGCAACTAGTATGGATGAATGCCTGACATTGCATGTCTAATTACAATGATCGATCATCTATGAACGTATCATATATTTGGTGGCAGAGAAGGCAACTCTCTTAGCTTAACACCCTTTCCTTAGACGTATAAGCCTACGAGTTACACATTTGTAGAAATCAGTTGTGTGATTATGGAATGACAGTGTAGCATCAAAGTGGAATGTGTTATGTGAAAGGTAATCGTTACCTCAGGTTTGATCACCTGGTAATGGCTTAAACAAGGTATTCCATAAGGCTATGTGGTTCGTAAACATTAGGGTATGATCATCACCCTTCTAAATAACCCTTTATATTTGGGTATGTGGTGTATGTTGTGAGACATCTCGGATAGGCCGGTTACGACAGGGATGATGTAATATTTTGTTTCCATCCAAGCCATGTCTTAGTGGCAAATAGGGATAAACCGGTCTTGCCGGATGTAGAGAATTGTTTGTGTATCATCGATACATCGCTCTAAAGAAGTACCGTATGAAAGGTACCCCTTTACTTGCTATTTTATGGAAATCCATTCTCCAATAAGTTTCTTCGGACTTATTTGTAAACCTGTTATGCTGTAAAATTTAACCAATGTAACAATTTTGGCTATTTAATATGTTTATTTGAGATACGGTGTTCAAAGAATGTCTTAAAAATAATATTAGATAATATTACGTAGCAAATGTTTTTGGTTATCACAAGGTAAAAACCCATTCAATGTCTATATGCAGCATGGTTTTATGAGATACCCTTTCTTTTAAAAGTATCGATATTTTGATTTTCTCACACTAGTCTCATTACTAAGTCGGAGTTTTTATTTTCCATTTCCCTTAAATTCTAGGTCCCTAATTTTCACTAGCAGCCTAGTAGTCAGGTTTAGTTAAATCTAGATGGAGCTCGAAGCAAGGAGTTAGAATATTCTTCTGAAGATTGTTATCCGTTTTCACCACACTTATGTATTATTGTATTTCGCATTTGTAAGGACAGATATTTATAACTGTCCATGTTTAACTCTGATAAATTATTTAAAATTTCCACTGTAAAGATTATATGTTGAAATAATATATGTTATTCCATCCATGTGAGATACTGTTTTGTCTTTATTTTCTTTCTTACCTTTAAAGTACCACATCTCCTGCACATGGATTTGTAGCACATGAATACCGAGGGTATATTAGTGTTGATTTTCGAGGGTTGAAGAAATGAGTCTTTACGTTCGGTAGCAAAGCACAAGGTCAAATGAGAACCTTGGCTTTGGTGGAGTAAAGTCTCATTAGAAATAGAGTTAGTAATACCCTAGGATGAGTAACTCATTATAGATAGGTTTAGAAACACCCTAGAATGAGTTGAGATTATCATATATGAGTGCGTATTTGCTAATGATATATACAAATGATTTTGGTCTTAAAAATATATAAATGTAACAATTTTACCTAGGATTACATTTTCAATATAAAGAATATTTTTAATATAGTTATTTTATTAAGAAAATGATAACAATCTATTATTATCATTGATTAATTGGTTATTTATTTAAAAGTTTAAGTACAAACACCTCATGAATTTAGTTTCACAATTCGACAGTGGAGTATTCGATAAACAATAATGTTTATTAAAGGAATTTATTTAAGATACATAATCTTATGAATATGTTTTATATAAGTGATTTTATAAAATGTGCTTTATAAAGGGGATTTTTGAGAATTTAAGTTCCAGTATTTTTGGATCGAATTTCAAATGATTTTTGGAAAAGAAATGATAATAGTATTATTCTAAAATGGGATTTTGAAAATGAAAAATAATTTTATGATTAATTGATTCAAGTGGCTCGAAAGTAACTAAAAATGGGCAGGAGATGTGTTCGAATGGTAAATGCTTCTCTTAAGTATTAACCTTCTTACTAAGGAAATATGCGATACTATTAGTGGTACCCAGTTCCTTGGTATCGTTTTTGAGTTACTCAATTATATAGTTTCCTAAAGTTAAAAAGGATAACGTGAATCATGATAAATTAATTGTCAATTTTTATCAAAGTGTATCATCTTAATTGATAAGCATGGGTATGCTTTGATCTTTAAAGGAAATGGTTAAAGTTGTTAATGAACGGTTTTTAGTAAATGATGTTTTAGCAATATTTATTTTTAAACCCCTGAATGCCATTTTGGAAGAAATCTTATGGGTTTATTTAGATCTTTAATAATTTTGTTTTAAAGATAAAAGCAAGTATTGGAATCTTTTATATAAAGATAGAAAATTATATATGTTTAATGTATAAAGGGGTTTATTATAACAACGTTTTGGTAGTAATTGTTTCAATATCTTTGATTATATTTAAAGTAAGTAAAACTTATTAAGTAAATTGTGTATATACTTAAAACATTTGAATAAGTACGTGAATACTTTTAAGTATTGAAACTGGTATAGGTGGATAATTAATAAAAGGAGTACTAATTAATAAAATAAGTCTTCATTAAAAAAGAAGAAGTTTTATTATATACAAAGGTGTTTGCATTTAATATTGTTAAAAAAGAAAATTATAAAATAAGTGGTATATTATAATAGAAGGTAAGTCACCTTTAATTTGAATAATTTCTTCGAAATGTTAGCAAATAGTTAAATATAATGAAGTGTCTTTATAAAAAAATTTGGATAAAGAATGAAAGTTTTATGAAATGTTTTCATTTTATTTGAAAGATTATTAAATTCATATGAAGTACGTAGATTATTCATCGCACAATTTCAATCTAAGATTCGAATGTAGAACTTTAAGGTTTACACTTATCCGAAAAAAGGATTTATCCCCTGATGAATGTATTTTTCTGCATTTTAAACCATTTGTTTCGTATATTTTTATTTTAATAAAGCGGTATTATACGGGTATTTTGTTGTGGTTTTGCAGATTATAGATTCCGAAGTGCAACGTTGAAATTAATCGGCTGTGTCGTCCAATGGTTCAAATGACACGAAAAAAAAGAGCATAACATTTTGAGTACCGAATAAGTCGAAGAGAAAGTACATATCGTTCATGAAGAAATGCATCTCACGTCACCAACATGTGTACTATTCATGCAAGAAAATCAATTGCAGATATTGAAAATACACTTTCGAAGTTTAGCCTAAAAATCTCTCAAAGCAAGGCCACTTGTTAATCAAATAACAAAGCAAGGCCACTTGTTAATCAAATAACAAAGCAAAGACCAATTCAAAGTGAGGTGGCCTTATTATTCTCCAAATATCAAGCACATGGACCTAAATAGCAGGGTTATCTTTAGAGGCTGAAGTCTTTAAATAGAGAGAGCAATGCAGATGGAAAATCATCTCCTACCCCATCACTCTTCTCCAAGTTTAATTTTAAATTCAGCAGTGTTTTAATTTTTGAACAGAATACGTAGGATTGTTGATTAGATTTAGCAATTTATTTATTCTTGTTCTTAGTTATTTTTTGCACTCTTTTCAGTTAGTTAATAAATATTTTAGTTGTTTGCTCTGTTATTTTCTTTTCCGCAATTTCAATTTCTGTTCTGATTTTTACAATTTTATATTTATGTTGCAATTTCGATTAGTTTAGGAGTCGATTCAGAGTATATTATTGTTTTTATTTTCTGTTCAAATTCACTGTCGAATTCGTTTAACACGCCTAAGATTTAACTATGGATTTAAATTGTTTTAAAATTCAATTCCCTATGTTTGACCTGCATACTACACGCCTCTTGCATAATTAATTAAAATTTGTGCTTTCTAATCAATAGAAAAGTCACAACAAGTTTTTGGCGCCGTTGCCAGGGAATTTCTATTTTGAAATTTTCGAATTTTCTATTTTTTAGTTTATTCATGTTAATTTTTTTTTGTTATTTGGAAAAAAATTTCCGTTTTCCAAATCCTTTTGCCAAAGTAGCGTTTTACTTAAAAAAAATTATTTTTTTCCTCGCTCGCTGCATGTTTTCAAGTTTCACATTGGTTTAGTTTCTGTTTTAATTGCTTTTCACGCTACATTCGTCTACAGGTAGCTCAACTAAGTAAATCTCATCCATTGAACAATAAGGATCTAGGGATCAAGCTATTACAAACAGTGGAGTTTGAATTACTAGCACTGCTCAGTTACACTGGACGGACTGCCATACTCTCTATAAGTAATTTTCTACTCTACAGGTACCCAACTGAAAACTATTTAAATTTACTTTTGGCTATTACACCTTGATTTCTTTATGCGTGTTTGGGAAAGAAATAATTTTAACCGTTTAGAAAGCCAAAATATCTCATTAAACAAATCAAGAGAAATTTCAAATCAAACAAATACGAGTAATCACGGTTCACAGCACAGTTCACATCGCAGTTCACCAAAATCGTCACCTAAATCACATGTTGGAAATAATGAATTTCATGAGAACCGACCATTATCCCTTAGAGATCGATGCTATCCAAATAGGACTGTTCAACCTTCGGTTATTTCATTTCCACCTACCGAAGGAATAATTTTGAGCTAAAACATTCTTTTATCCAAGAGGTATCAAAATTCACTGGGTCTGAAAAGACATATGAATTTCTTAGTGAATTTGAGTTATATGCTTCTACAACTAAAATGCAACAACTTTCTAATGAATCCATCAAGCTAAGGATTATTCCATTTGCACTTCTAGAAAGTACGAAAAGATGGCTTAATTCTCTTCCTAAAAATTCAATTAAAAGTTAAGACAATTTCGTTACTATATTTTTGAATTTTTTTCCCTTTCCACAAAACTCTTAAAATTCGAAGTGAAATCAACCAATTCTCTCAGAATGAAGGAGAAACTTTTTCAAAATATTTTGAAAGGTTCAATCAATTGTTATATAGTTGCCCACATCATGCAATCCCTAAATACGTTCTGTGCCAAATCGTTTATGAAGGGCTTAACTATCAAACAAGATCCCAACTCGAATCAATGTGCGGAGGAGAATTCATGGAAAAAACAGATGAGGAAGCTTGGGAATTTTTAGAAGAGTATTCGAAATAGGATATGCAATGGGAAAAAATTCGTGTTCCAATTCGTACTCCAAACAAAGGAGTACATGCCGTTGACCCATCACATCTTCCTATAGATGCCCAAACTCCTCAAGAAGGAGAAGGACTACCCTATTACTACACACAAGAACAAATCAATGTTATAGCTCAAAATAGTCCTTATTCATCCACATACAATCCTAACTGGAAGTACCACCCAATTTTTCATGGTCAAATCCTAACAATGTGGCTAATCCATCACATATGTATCCGATGACACCAAATCTGTATTATTGAGCCCCAACCTCTAATGCACAAAATTCTTAACCAACTCCTCAAACAAAACCTTTGAATCAACCATACAAGAATCCTAATTTCAATCCATCAACCCAACCTTCTCAGCCTTCACAAGAAATTGCTTGATTGGAAAAAAAACTCGCTAAACAAAATGAACAAATCACTAACCAAGATGCGAGAATTTAGCAAATCACTAAACAAAATGAACAAACGTTGATAATGATGAAGGATCTCATGAAAATAAACGAGAAAGGTAAATTGCCTAGTCAAACCGAAGTGAATCCAAAGTATAACTCTTGAGGAGTAAATCTTTGTGAGGACGAAAATGTAAATCCAGTTAATGCTGTCACCACATTAAGGTCTAGAAAGAAGGTGGACAACCATGTCAGTAACCCCGACGTCCTTCTTAAGTTTTCCCTTGTTCAAAATTCTGAAACTCAGTCAACACCCACTGTTGTTAATCCAAACAACTCTAATTCTACATCCAAGTTCGGCAGTCCCGACCACTCTTAGCTTTCTGATGTTGGTAACCCCAACATTTCAGCGCCCTTACCTTCACCCTCTAATATCACACCTTCTTCTTCGAATGAAAAAACTACCGAACGAGTCTATAAATCCATAGCTCCATTTCCTCATAGACTCAACAAAAAGAAGAAGCCCGCTAATTTTGACCAAATTCTAGAAATCTTCAAACAAGTTCGAGTCAATATTCCACTTCTTGATACCATCGAGCAAATTCCTCATTATGCCAAATGTCTAAAAGAGCTCTGTACTCAAAAATGTGCCACTAACGTTCCTAAGACTGCATTTCTAACTGCAAACACTAGCTCTGTTCTTTCAAATCCCTCCCCAATCAAGTATAAGGACCCCGATTGTCCTACAATCGACTGTAAAATAGGTAACACTCATATTAGTGAATTAAATTAAATTAAATGGAGATGAATACATTGGTGAATTAAATGATATGCTCTGCTCTTCTCATAATTCACTAGAATTCAATCAGTTGATGTTTACTGAAGCCTCAAAAGAAGTACGCCCTAAATTAGACCTCAAACCTCTTCCAAATGATCTTAAGTACGCATACTTAGATTCTTTGAAAATTTTCCCTACAATCTTGGCATCCGATCTCATTAAGGACCAAGAAGAACAAATTTTGAAAATTTTAAGGGAAACTAAAGAAGCAATAGGATGGGTAATCGCTGACATTAAGGGAATTAGTCCATCAATCATTGAACATCGAATACATTTAGTCGATGAGGCTAAACCCACTCGCGAAGCTCAAAGGTGATTACCCTAATATGAGAGAAGTGGTAAAGGAAGAAATTATCAAATGTTTAGACAATAACATTATCTACCCTATCCTTGACAGTACTTGGGTAAGTCGGGTACTAGTTGTGCCCAAGAAGTCTGGAATCACTGTGACCAAAAATGAGAATGACGAACTTGTTTCGACAAAAGTCAAAGCAAAATGGCGCGTTTGCATCGACTATCGAAAACTCAATGCAGCAACAAGAAAAGAACATTTTCCCTTACCTTTCATTGATCAAATGCTCGAATGCTTAGCTGGTCATGAATATTATTGTTTCCTTGATGGTTACTCTGGCTATAATCAAATTCCCATTGCGCTAGAGAACCAACACAAAACGACGTTCATATGTCCCTTCGAAACTGTCGCTTATCGTCGCATGCCCTTCGGTCTTTGTAATGCTCCAGCTACCTTTCGAAGATGTATGATGAGTATATTTTCTGATATTGTGGAGGATTTCTTAGAAATATTCATAGATGATTTTCAATCTATGGGTCATCTTTTGATCAATGCCTCCTTCGTTTAGAATGTGTCTTAAAGCGATGTAAGAAGAAATCTCTTGTTCGTAATTGGGAAAAATGTCATTTTATGGTTAAGAGAGGAATAGTCTTAGGTCATGTTGTCTCTAAAAATGGCTTAGAAGTTGACAAATCTAAAGTTGATCTTATTGTTGACCTTCCTCCTCCAAGGTCCATAAAGGACATTCGCTCATTTCTCGGCCATGCAGGATTTTATACGAGGTTCATTAAAGATTTTTCAAAAATTTCATAACCTCTTTCGAATCTTCTGGCTAAAGACGTTAAATTTGAATTTTCCAATGAATGTAAAACCTCTTTTGAAACCCTTAAATCGATCTTGACCACTGCACCTATCATCCAACCTCCAAATTGGACTTTGCCTTTTGAATTAATGTGTGACGCTTCTGATTATGCCATTGGAGTCATCTTTGGTCAACGAATCGATAAACTTCCTCGAGTCATCTATTATGCAAGCAAAACTCTTAATGAAGCTCAATTGAATTACTCAACCATAGAAAAATAATTTTTAGCAGTTATCTTTGCCCTCGATAAGTTTAGATCATATCTCGTAGGTTCTAAGGTCATAGTTTACACCGATCATGCCGCCTTGTGGTATTTACTCATGAAAAAGGATGCCAAACCCCGCTTAATCCGTTGGATTCTCCTTCTTCAAGAGTTTGACCTAGAAATACATGATAAAAAGGGTTTTGAAAATGTCGTAGCTGATTATCTCTCTCGTATTGTTCATGAAAACTACGATAACTCTCAAATCAACGATCATTTCCCGATGAACAAATTCTTTCCCTCTCCAGTGCACCATGATACACGGACATCATAAATTATCTTGTCACAATGAAACATCTTCCTATTGGTCAAAACAAGATAAACAAAAATTTCTCTTCAATGTTCGAAACTTTTACTGGGGCGATCCTTATCTCTTCAAATATTGCACCGATTAAATCATACGTAGATGTGTCCCTGAACATGAATTCCATAGCATCGTCTCTTTTTTACATAATCAAGCATGTGAAGGACATTTTGGAGCAAAGAAAACTGCTGCCAAGGTGTTACAGTGCAGTTTTTATTGGCCTTCTTTTTTTCGTGATGCCCACGAATTTTTCTCCAAATGCGCTAGATGTCAACAAACAGATCGTATTTATAAACGTAACATGATGCCCCTAAACCCAATCCCTGTCATCGAATTTTTTTATGTTTAGGGCATCGATTTCATGGGTCCTTTTCCTAATTCTTTTGGAAATCTCTACATCTTACTTGCAGTAGATTACGTGTCTAAATGGTTTGAGGCCATTCCCACCAGAACGAATGACAATAAAGTTGTTGTCAAATTTTTGAAAGAAAACATATTTTCCCGTTTTGGCACATCTCGAGCCATTATAAGTGATAACGGTTTTCATTTTTGTAATCGTGCTTTTAAATCTCTTCTTAAGAAATACTCTATCACTCATAAACTATCTGCTCCATATCATCCATAGACTAACGGTCAAGTCGAGATTTCCAATAGAAAATTAAACAAATTCTTGAAAAGACGGTTAACTCCAATAGAAAAGATTAGTCATCTAAATTGATAGATGCCTTTTGGGCATTTCGCACGACTTATAAAACCAATCTAGGAATGTCACCATACCGACTAGTCTTTGGAAAAGCATGCCATTTACCCGTTGAGCTCGAGCATCGCACACTTTGGGCAATCAAATACCTTAATTTTGATAAAGAAAAAGCCAGATCGCATCGTAAATTACAATTGTCAAAATTGGAAGAACTAAGAAATGAAGTGTATAAAAATGCAAAGATTTATAAAGCTAAATTTTATCATGATAAATCCATAATTCGTAAGACATTCGAAGTAGGTTAGAAAGTTCTCTTATATAATCCCAGACTTCATTTATTTCCGAGGAAATTGAGATCTCGATGGAGACGTCCATATATCATGAAAACAGTATACCCTTATGGTGCAGTTGAAATTGAAAATCCTAGGGACAGTTCCATTTCAAAGGTCAACAATGCTTGAAGCCATTTCTAGAGTTTGAACAACGCAAGGACGACGAGTTCGTGGATCTCCACGAACCTAGCTATTTGGCATGAGCCACTCACTATCTTGTACATATCAGGTTGTACTTTTTTTTATTTTGCATTTGCATTCTGTTCGACGGTTGGGATACTGTCTCATTCTAGTGTGGAGGGACGCATATCTCATACTGTTTGTTCATATTTCACAGTGTGGCATCATTTAAAAAAAAGAAAAAAAATCATGTCATTATTTGTTTTCAAATTTCTTTTCATTTTTCAAGCTTCATCTCATTTTCCATTTTTTTAAGACTTTGAGATATTTTTAATTAGTTAAGACAAAGTAAGTAAACAGTTGAAGTCAATTAATGAAACTTTTTATGAATCACTAATTTTAAATGTAAAATATAATGAAAATTTGAATTACAAGCGATAATAGTGAGGTTAGTATATGGGGGATTCGTAGGTGATGGTTATGAAATCCTTTCTAAACTGTAGTCTTTGTTTAAAAAAATGGCAGATTTAAAGTACATGCGTTGACATTTCAAATCATTAAAATTAAGTGGTGCTAAGTTGATTTGCATAACTCTCTTTAGTTAATTTCAAAAAAAAAAACTAATAGGAAACACCTAGAGTCAATAGGTGTGCACACTTATGAAAGTGTATGCACTCGCCACGCTCTGTAACCTTCTCACGTAAGCCTGCAAGGCAGTCATGGATGATATATCTAGCCTCAGTATTCTGAATTAGGTGTATAAAGAAATTAAATAAATAATTACCTAAGGATTACCGACCTTTTCTGACATAGTTAGCGTCAGTTTTTACAATCCGCCAAGCTCTGTTCCAACTCTCACGTAAGCCCGTGAGGCAGTGCATGGGTGGTATACCTTGGTCCAAAAGTTAGGTGTATAAAAATAATAATAATAAATAAATAAAAATTAGTAAGAGAGACTAAGCTTTGAAACCCAAACACTTCTTGACTTTATTGATTTGGCTTGTTATACAAATGGATATGAAAAATACCATTTTGAAAAAAAACTGTGATTAATAGTGAAGAATTTATTTCATGGCCGCACTATGCTATCGACCGAAACAACTGGCCAAACTAAAATCTAATGTATGAAAACTTGAGTTATATTGAAATTTGTGATTATTAAGGAACAAAAAATTTGAAGAAGTTGACTAAAACTGATATACACTATTTTGTTGCAAATATTCTGAAGTAAATCGAGACTCCATTTGTTTAAAATTTTGCATTCATGTAGTATATTAGAATAATCACATAATGCATTTGGATTTTGTGTTTAGTATCCACTGAAAACCCTCACGAGACACCACTCGACCTACTAGGGACACCTAGAGGTTTAACGGTTTGTTGCATACGCTCAATGCAATCGTGTTTCCTACGAAAAAGGATTTAGTTAGTTTTTATTTTCTCATTTATTCGAGGACGAATAAAGTTCAAGTGTGGGGGTATTTGATGAGCATATTTTTCTACATTTTAAATCGTTTGTTTCATATATTTTTATTTTAATAAAGCAGTATTATACGGGTATTTTGTTGTGGTTTTGCAGATTATAAATTCCGAAGTGCAACGTTGAAATTAATCGGCTGTGCCGTCCAATGGTTCAAATGACATGAAAAAAAAAGAGTGCAACATTTTGGGTACCGAATAATTCGAAGAGAAAGTACATATCGTTTATGAAGAAATGCATCTCACGTCAACAACATGTGTACTATTCATGCAAGAAATCAATTGCAGGTATTGAAAATACACTTTCAAAATTTAGCCTAAAAATCTCTCAAAGCAAGGCCACTTGTTTATCAAATAACAAAGCAAAGACCAATTCAAAGTGAGGTGGCCTTATTATTCTCCAAATATCAAGCACATGGACCTAAATAGAAGGGTTATCTTTGGAGGCTGAAGTGTTTAAATAGAGAGAGCAATGCAGATGGAAAATCATCTCTTACCCCATCACTCTTCTTCAAGTTTAATTTTAAATTCAGCAATGTTTTTATTTTCGAACAGAATACGTAGGATTGTTGATTAGATTTAGCAATTTATTTATTCTTGTTCTTAGTTATTTTTTGCACTCTTTTCAGTTAGTTAATAAATATTTTAGTTGTTTGCTCTGTTATTTTCTTTCCCGCAATTTCAAAATCTGTTTTGATTTTTATAATTTTAAATTTGGGTTGCAATTTCGATTAGTTTCGGAATCAATTCGGAGTATATTATTGGTTTTATTTTCTGTTCAAATTCACCGTCGAATTCATTTAACACGCCTAAGATTTAACAATGGATTTCAATTGTTTTAAAATACAATTTCCTGTGTTCGACCTGCATACTACACGCCTGTGCGCTTGCAGAATTAATTAAAATTTATGCTTTTCTAATCAATAGAAAAGTCACAACACCCTTGATTTTAGAAGGTGAACATGGATGAGGGCTTGTGGTTGGAGACTTGTGTTTCATATGTTAGTTGAGAGCTATGCAAGGAAAAACTAAAGTTCTGATCAGAAAGCCTAGTCAAAGTCCACGCTAAAGGATCGGAGGATCATTACTTTGTGAATTCGAATAGAAGATTGAATCAAATATTGTGTATGGATGATCAATATACATCGTATGGGTATAAGTTTAATAACAAAAATTTTGGGCAAAACCTTTGGGTTTCTGTTTTAGGGTAATTTCAGAGACAAAATTCTTTTAAAGGAGGAAGTATGTAACAACCAGGTATTTTTCAACCATTCGCATCCGCACATGTCGGACTTGAACTGCCCAAAATACCGCGTTGTATATAAAGTTTGGCAAATCTCAGAATATACAGTAAATAAAATCACAGATCATAGACATAGAGTAATAATAGTGCAGCGGAAGTAAAAAAAAAGTAGTTCATGAAACTACTATATAAATATATTAGATTTAAATAAGATACAACAGAAGAAATAAAATACAACAGAAGTCTTAGTATGATAGCCAAGTACAAATGAATACAACACTGGGATCAACAGGATAACTGGAAGTGAAACAGATAAAACTAGACAAGTAGATAATCTCCAGCGATTCCAATCACCAGAAAGTGGAAATCCAAATATATGAATACTCAGGCTGACCCGAGCGTAAATAAAAATACAAACACTCAAGTCAGGACATACATACTTATACAATGTAAACCAACTCAAGTGAACTGTAGCAAAAGTACAAGTAACTTAAAGGATGCTTGAGACCGTCCATTCTCTAAGGATCCGTTAAACTATTTACTATGTAGTAATATTGCGCTATTATAATAATGTCTAATAGTAAAATAAACTTACTTTTAAATAGCGTTAAGAAGTGACCCAATATTCCCCTTAACATAATGCCAATAGTCTATACAATACCTGCATATCTCCAAATCGAGAGACTATGAGAAGATACTGCATAGGTATGACACAAATAGAAACTCGTAGTAAAGGCTCGATATGGTAGGTGACACAGCACACAAGGCAATGCCAGGGTAGATATACCAATTACGACACTCGGGCTGGTGGTAACGCAGCAGGCACATACGCCCACCGCGGAACACATTCCCACAATATTGGAGGGGCGCCCAAACAATCACAATTAATAGTATGGTATCGAAGAAATGCGTCAGCTATGAGGTGCGACCTCAACTGGCCTGAGACCGCTCTTGTTTTAGCCACCTTATGCTAACTCACGGGAGTTGGGTCCATGTAACATACCATAAGAACGTCGCCACCATCCTACTTCATTCTGGAATCTCCACCGCGTACACGGTTAGTCAAAGTGGTTTTCGGTATTGACAGAGAGTATGCCTATATCCGATCTCGGTCTCTTTGCCAACCAATCGTTATTATAACCCGTGGTTATAACTTTAAAATAATATTTTTATACTTCAAAATAAAATATCATTTCAATCCAAATCTTTATCAAAATAAAGATTTAATCATTTCTGAACCATTTCAATATATCAACATACCATATCTTTCAAATTCAAATATTTACCAAAATAAATATCAAGACATTTCAAACCATTGCAATATATTAAATTATCATATCCTTTCAAAACTTCCTTTCAAAACATTTTAATACATAAATATCATATCTTTCAAACTTCATTTTCAAATCATTTTAATATCAAAATATCATATCTTTTAAACTTCATTTTTTAATTATTTTAATATCGAAATATCATTTCTTTCAAAACTTCATTTCAAAACATTTAATATATATAAAATATCATATCTTTCAAAACATTTAATATATATCAAAATATCATATTCTTCCAAACTTCATTTCAAAACATTTTTAATATCAAAATATCATATCTTAAAAAAACTTCATTTCAAACATTTAATATATATCAAAATATCATATCTTTCCAAAGCTTCAATTTCAAATCATCATATAAGTTCAAATCCAAATATTCAACTTTAAATGCCTTTTAAATTCAAAGATATCAATTCATTTATTTTCATTCCAAATCACCTTTTAAAATAGCTTATATTTTAATTAGAATAATTCATTTAAATCATTTAAAATTTAATTTTATATACTTTCAAATCAAGTATTCAATTTCCAAAGTTTTAAACCATTCTGAGTTCATTTACTA
Source organism: Allium cepa (assembly GCA_030765085.1). NCBI lineage: Eukaryota > Viridiplantae > Streptophyta > Magnoliopsida > Asparagales > Amaryllidaceae > Allium > Allium cepa. The sequence continues at coordinate 177,658,924 of CM060932.1, forward strand.
AGTTAAAACCATAAACATTGAAATTTCAGCCTTTCACAGCATTCAGAAAAACCTGCTGTACGTTATACTTGAAAACATTTCAATTTAAACCATTTAAACATTATAAAAATCATATTTTAACATTCAATTATGTTCATTAAATACTCTTTTAATTAATGATTTTTATAAAGCAACATTTTATAATTATATCAAATTTCACAAATCACCTTAATAAATTCAAGTGTAAACTTTCCCACTTTTACATTTAACACTTTATTAACATTTACATTTTCAAATTACCATTTCACAAATTACACTAAATTTTCAATTTATTTAATTAACTTAAGCCCTTAATTAAAACCAAATTCACAATTCCAGGTGAAGTTCACTTTAAAGTTACACTTTTTAAGCATTCATTCATTTTACCATTTTAATACATAGAAAAATCAATAATATTTTAATAAATCACTTAAATTCAAATTCAAATCAAATTATCATATTTACCATTTTCCAAATTAAATTAAATTTCCATTTTATTTATATAACTAAAATATCATTTTTAACCAAAACTCCGAATTTCCAAACTTAAGTTATATTTCAATAATTCAACTTAGCCATTTATTTATTTATTTAACATTTTCCGCTTATACAAAAATAATAAATCCTTTATATAAAACACTTTAAAAATATATTTAAATCAAATTATCATAAATTTACATTTGAACCACTTAAAATTTTATTTATATAACTTAAATGTCATTTTAAAAGCCGAAGTCCAAATTTTCTAATTTAAGTTATATTTCAATAATCCAATTTAACCATTCATTAATTACGTTTTTAACTCATAGAAAAATCAAAATTTCTTTATTTTAAAACATTTCAAAATCTATTCAAATCAAATTTCATAAATTTATATTTTTAAAATACTTAAAAATATCCAAAACACTTTATAAAATAACCACGGGCCTGTATATAGTTTTCTAACCTAGGTCAAGTGATACGGATATGTATCATTTCAATCCGCAGTTTAAAAAGAAAATCTAGGTTCTATCATTTCAAACCCCCAATCCCAAGTTAAAATAAATTAAATAAAAACCGTTCAGGCCTATCATTTTAGCCCATAACGATTTTCCCTATTCTAAAGTCCGTTCGGGTATGTATCATTTCAACCCATAGTGATACTAATCTACAGGGAACTTGCAATGTGATAAACTGATATAAATAAACAGAATAGCATCATATAACAGTAACATATAAGCTGACAGGTAAATTAACAATTTAACATTATATATAAATGACCACAAGCAGTTATAATATCACATAATAGTTCTACACATTCAAATGGTGTCAATTCACATATGTATAAGTATAAATGTCTGGTGAGATTTACTCACCTTTTTGTGCTGGAGTTAGCGATCAAAACACACAGAATACATTCCAGAAAGCACGACAAGCACGATACAGTATGACTTTTGATTTGAATGAATAGAGAGCCTTGATATTTATCTTGTAAACAATAACCAAAACAAGACAATATATACATAAATATTTAACACAACCAATTTTGAAACAATGAAGATAAGAGACAACAAAGGAATGAATGTTTTTGCGTTGCTTTCTACACTTGTTAGCATGGCTTAGGGAATGTTTTAGTTCAGGTTTGGACATGGTTTGGGTCTGGTTTGGACCTAAAAAGGCATGGCTATACGGCAAGAGCAAGGTGGAGGTTATAGGCATGAGAATACAAAGGGTCTAGGCTTGATAGTGGAGTTTTGGTGCACCACAAGGCTCGTCTACATGCATTGCTTGGCTCGGCTCTTCATGTTTTAGATCTGGACAGAGGATGATGTGATGGGTGGTGGTCATATCAAGGTGGTGGTGGAGCAAAAGGAGGTGGCCAAGGCAATCTAAGGTGATGTTGTTGAATTTTGGCTCGGCTAGGCATGGTTTTATGGGTTTTTAGCAATGTTTTGTGTGGTTTTTGATCAAGTGGAGTGCATGACCAGTCATGGTCAGGTCTAGACAGAGGCTAAGGCTGATGGCTAGGGGTGTGTACTTGCTGGTGGTGGCGGCTAGAGGTGGTGGCCGTGGCTACAAATGAAGGAGGTGAAGCAAAAGTGATGGCTGGCATGGATTTAAGGGTTTTTTTTGCATGTTTTTGTGGACTTTTTGCCAAGGGGAGAGGCATGGATTTTATTGGTTAGAGGAGGAAGGAGTTTGGCTGTGGATGATGTCTGGAAGGAAGTGGTGGTGGTCGATGGAGGTGATGGTGGAGGTGCTAGGCCGAGCAAAGCAAGAGAATCCAAGGTAAAGCATTGAAAAACAATAAGAAAATGAAGAAAAGAGTGAAAAAGGAAGAGGCCATTACCCAAATCTTTCTTAGCCGTGAAAATGGGGTGAGGAGGACGGTTTTTCATATGAATTACAATTAAGAACTCACAGATAAATATTAGGTAGTGTACGGCCAAGTAAAGTAAATGAAAAGTTACGGAAAATGAAAAGGTTTTGGCAAGTGAAAGGTCTTAGGTTTAAAGCCTTAGTCTCTCCATATTTCCACTTCTTTTAATTAAATAAAAACAATTAAAATTAAGTAAATGAATTACAAAACTGAAAGAAAAGTAAAATAAAAAAGAAAATAAGTAAATAAATTTAGAAAAATAGAAAAAGAATTAAAGAAATTGCTTAAAAATTCAAAACAAGGTTCAAAATTTACAATTAAAACATCACTAGCTTTATAAAAATATCTACTTCGTTTTAAAAATATTACAAAGAAAATTTTTGAAATAAAATACTTCATTTATCGTTTCTAAAATGAAATAAATAATTTAAATTGGAGAAAAAAAAAGAAAAATAATTAAATAAATAGTTTAAAAATTGGAAACAGGACTTAAAACATACAAATAAAATATCACTAGCCTTAGAAAATTTCTGTTTCACTTTAAAACAAATAAGAAATCAAATAAATAAATAAACGAGGAACAAAATAAAGTGGGAATGAGAATAAAATAATATCCTGAGAAAATAGAAATAAATAAAGAATTTCTTTAATAAATTAAAACTAGAAATTAAAAATTATAAACAGAATACAACTGACATTGGAAAATGTTAATTACACTTTTAAAATGTTCAAAAACTAAAATATACACGTAACATGTTATTTTACTCATATAAATATAAATTAGAACATTACATGACCAAATAAAATATTATTTATATAATTTAAAATAAACAATTTTGTTAAATACAGCAAATTTCACACAATGGTTAAAAATGCATAACTTCCACGTTATAAAACAGATTTCAACGAAATGAAAAGCAGTGTTCTTAAAATTTTATTTACTTTCGTAATAAAAGATAAAATTCAAAATTTTAAACTTTTAAAATTTTAAATTTAAAAGTCAAAGTTGACCATATTGACCAAAATTCACTTTTTTTAAAGATATTCTTTTTATTCACGTTTGAAATGATAATTCATATCAAAATCAAAGTTTATTTTAAAGTAACAAAATTTAATCATTTAAAATAAATAAAATAAGTTTTTAAATCAAAAATTTAATAAAAAAATAAAAATATAGAATTAAAATAATCAGAAAATACAGGGTTGTTACACTCTCCCCCACTCAAAACTTTCGTCCCCAAAAAGGATTGAGGTACGGGAAAGCATAGAAAGTATGGAAATGAAATAACATTAAGGCAAGGTGACAAGAAGATTGAGATTATACCTGATAACTGTTGTTAGAGGTACGTTTAACAAGGTGGAGATGATCTTTCCCAGATCCTCCAGAATCAAGAACACAAGCACGAAAAAGGTGGATTCGAAATGAGTACCTAAGATTATCAAAGATTAGAGAAAGATTTCTAAACAGAAAGATTATAGAAAGATGTCTATACCAGTCTGTAGCGAGATAAGAATAATAAGGACAACCAAAAGATAGTTTGAAAAAGAAATAAGGAAATAAATTTGAAACCATGGAAATTTCAACTTAAATTGATAATTTTTTTCACAAGTTAAATAAATCTTAACTATCTTAAATTTCATTATCTTATTATCCAATCGTCTTAAATTAACAATTTTAAAACTATGGTTTTGAAAAATATTCACTTATTATACTCATAATTACTTAAATTTAAATCATCTTTATTACTACTTAAAGTTAAATTTATTCCTTTCAATATATTTTATCATCAATGCCCATTATACTTACTCTTATTATAACTGCTTTAATTTATTGTTAGTTCCATTAATCATCATTTTATATTGTAAATTATTCAATTAAACTTTATTATATTTATCTCTATTAATCATTTTATAACAAAAATTTAAGTGTATAATATTTATTATAACCACTCAAATTTTATTTAAAAAATCTTTATATTGTATGTTATCCTATTACATTGTTCACTTCTGAAATTAAGGCAAGTTATATTTAAATGCAATTGAGTATTATACAAATAAAACTTTCCAATTAAATCATTTCATGCTTGAATATTCATCCAAAATTTTGATTTTGATTTTTTTGATAACTGAAATTATTCTTAAAAATAAAATTTAAGAATTAAAATTTTGATTTCTTCAAACCATTTAGAGATAAATAAATGTACGTACATAATTTATCAAATCAAATTTAAATCATATATCTATATATATTATAAATCAAGTCATATTTTAGAAATTCAAATCAATTTGATTTCCCAAAACAAAGCTGTAGCAAGACTACAGAGCGGTCTCTTCACTTCGAAACTCGAAAATGAATGTCGATGGTGCTGCAGTCATCACCGAAATTATTTCCCAGCGACAAAGAGAAGAGCACTAATTTTTAAACTTTAAAATCATTTGGAAACATATTCTTATTCGGAAATACTTTAAATAATATACTTCAATGCTTAAACACGAAGTTTGAAACCATCGAAAATTAAATTCTCAAATTTCTTGTTTTAAATTCATTTCATTTCCCAAATCAATTTATAAACAACTATTTATAAATTCATATGTAGAACTACAAATGATAAATCAAGTATTATCATTTCAAATAATCAATTTAAATACATTCATTAAGTTCCATAAATTTACTTATATATCAAAATTTATTTGACTAACCAAATTTTAAAATAATATTGTGTCAGTTTATTCTATCAAAGTGTTTTAGAAATCCCATCATAGCGTTGATCAGACGAATCGATCAGAAACCCAAATCAACATCAACAACCCAAACAACACAATATATAAAACAAAATATAGATTTACAAGTACAATTCAAAATGTTTGGAAGAATAGATTGGAAACAAAAGACAAAATGATTAAATAGCAGAGTAGGGAGATGGGTAAGCTTAAGTAAATCGCGGGCAACCTTAACCGGGTCAACCGTGACTTAAAGAATAAGATCAATGTGGATTTTCTAGGGTAAATCTACATTCAATCTCAATAGATAGAGTTTGGAATAACAAAAGATATTAGCATCTAGACTAAGGATAGATATTAATCTCTGGTGGATCGATGCTAACTGTAAAGGAGTTTCCCCCTTTACAAATGAATTTTTTTGAGATTGGCGGGACCGCCAATTCACTATAATGCTTGTTCGAAGTGGAGTTATGGGATGCTCCAGAATCAAAAGGAGATGAATAGTGAGGGACATGAATGGATTTTTGAACCACAGGGAACGTTCTAAAATTCAAAGGAATCGAGTCAAAAGGAAGAGATTCAAACTCGAATGAAAGTGATTCTGTAAATACATTCACTCCATATACTGAGTTTTGCCTAGAGCTACCAAAGCTCTGATACCAAATGTAACAACCAGGTATTTTCAACCATTCGCATCCGCACATGTCGTACTTGAACTGCCCAAAATAACGCGTTGTATATAAAATTTGGTAAATCTCAGAATATACAGTAAATAAAATCACAGATCACAGACACAGAGTAATAATAGTGCAGCGGAAGTAAAAGAAATAGTAGTTCATGAAGCTACTATATAAATATATCAGAGTTAAATAAGATACAACAGAAGAAATAAAGTACAACAGAAGTCTAAATATGATAGCCAAGTACAAATGAATACAACACTGGGATCAACAGGATAACTAGAAGTGAAACAGATAAAACTAAACAAGTAGATAATCTCCAGCGATTCCAATCTCCACAAAGTGGAAATCCAAATCTGTGAATACTCAGGCTGACCCGAGCGTAAATAAAAATACAAACACTCGAGTCAGGACATACATACTTATACAATGTAAACCAACTCAAGTGAACTGTAGTAAAAGTACAAGTAACTTAAAGGATGTTTGGGACCGCCCATCCTCTAAGGATCGGTTAAACTATTTACTATGTAGTAATATTGCGCTATTATAATAATGTCTAATAGTGAAATAAACTTACTTTTAAATAGCATTAAGGAGTATGACCCAATATTCCCCTTAACACAAATAATGCCAATAGTCTATACAATACCTGCATATTCCTGATCGGGAGACTACGAGAAGATACTGCATAGGTACGACACAAATAGAAACTCGTAGTAAAGGCTCAATATGGTAGGTGACACGGCAGACAAGGCAATGCCGGGGTAGATATACCAATTACGACACTCGGGCTGGTGGCAACACAGCAGCCACATACGCCCACCGCGGAACACATTCCCACAAAATCGGAGGGGCGCCCAAATAATCACAAGTAATAGTATGGTATCGAAGAAACGCGTCCGCTACGAGGTGCGACCTCAACTGGCCCGAGACCGCTCCTGTTTTAGCCACTTTATGCCAACTCACGGGAGTTGGGTCCACGTAACATACCATAAGAACGTCGCCACCATCTTACTTCATTCTGGAATCTCCACCGCGTACACGGTTAGTCAAAGTGGTTTTCGGTATCGACGGAGAGTATGCCCATATCCGATCGCGATCTCTTTGCCAACCAATCGTTATTACAACCCGTGGTTATAACTTTAAAATAATATTTTTATACTTCAAAATAAAATATCATTTCAATCCAAATCTTTATCAAAATAAAGATTTAATCATTTCTAAACCATTTCAATATATCAACATACCATATCTTTCAAATTCAAATATTTACCAAAATAAATATCAAGTTACTTCAAATCATTTAAATATATTAAATTACCATATCCTTTCAAAACTTCCTTTCAAAGCATTTTTAATACATAAATATCATATCTTTCAAACTTCATTTTCAAATCATTTTAATATCAAAATATCATATCTTTCAAACTTCATTTTTAAATTATTTTAACATCAAAATATCATATCTTTCAAAACTTCATTTCAAAACATTTAATATATATCAAAATATCATATTCTTCCAAACTTCATTTCAAAACATTTTTAATATCAAAATATCATATCTTAAAAAAACTTCTTTTCAAACATTTAATATATATCAAAATATCCTATCTTTCCAAAGCTTCAATTTCAAATCATCATATAAGTTCAAATCCAAATATTCAACTTTAAATACCTTTTAAATTCAAAGGTATCATTCATTTATTTTCATTCCAAATCACCTTTTAAAATAGCTTATATTCTAATCAAAATAATTCATTCAAACTATTTAAAATTTAAGTTTATATACTTTCAAATCAAGTATTCAATTTCCAAAGTTTTAAACCATTCTGAGTTCATTTACTAAGTTAAAACCATAAACATTGAAATTTCAGCCTTTCACAGCATTCAGAAAAACCTGTTGTAAGTTATACTTGAAAACATTTCAATTTAAACAATTTAAACATTATAAAAATCATATTTTAACATTCAACGACGTTCATTAAAATACTCTTTTAATTAATGATTTTTATAAAGCAACATTTTATACTTAAATCAAATTTCACAAATCACCTTAATAAATTCAAGTGCAAACTTTCCCATTTTTACATTTAACACTTTATTATCATTTACATTTTCAAATTACCACTTCACAAATTACACTAAATTTCCAATTTATTTAATTAACTTAAGCCCTTAATTAAAACCAAATTCACAATTCCAGGTCAAGTTCACTTTGAAGTTACACTTTTAAGCATTCATTCATTTCACCATCTTAATACATAGAAAAATTAATAATATTTTAATAAATCACTTAAATTCAAATTCAAATCAAATTATCATATTTACCATTTTCCAAATTAAATTAAATTTCCATTTTATTTATATAACTAAACTATCATTTTTAACCAAAACTCCGAATTTCTAAACTTAAGTTATATTTCAATAATTCAACTTAACCATTTATTTATTTAACATTTTCCACTTATACAAAAATCATAAATACTTTATTTAAAACATTTTAAAAATCTATTTAAATCAAATTATCATAAATTTACATTTAAACAACTTAAAATTTTATTTATATAACTTAAATGTCATTTTAAAAGCCGAAGTCCAAATTTCCAAATTTAAGTTATATATCAACAATCCAATATAACCATTCATTAATTACATTTTTAACTCATAGAAAAATAAAAATTTCTTTATTTTAAAACATTTCAAAATCTATTAAAATCAAATTTCATAAATTTATATTTTTAAAATACTTAAAAATATCCAAAACACTTTATAAAATAACCACGGGCCTGTATATAGTTTTCTAACCTAGGTCAAGTGATACGCATATGCATCATTTCAATCCGCAGTTTAGAAAGAAAATCTGGGTTCTATCAATTCAAAACCGCAATCCCAAGTTAAAATAAATTGAATAAAAACCGTTCAGGCCTATCATTTCAGCCCATAACGATTTTCCTTATTCTAAAGTCTGTTCGGGTATGTATCATTTCAACCCATAGCGATACTAATCTACAGGGAACTTGCAGTGTGATGAACTGATATAAATAAACAGAATAGCATCATATAACAACAATAGATAAGCTGACAGGTAAATTAACCATTTAACATTATATATAAATGATCACAAGCATTTATAACATCACATAATAGTTCTACACATTCAAATGGTGTCAATTCACATTTGTATAAGTATAAATGTCTGGTGAGATTTACTCACCTTTTTGTGCTGGAGTTAGCGATCAAAACACACAGAATAGATTCCAGAAAGCACGACAAGCACGATACAGTATGACTTTTGATTTGAATGAATAGAGAGCCTTGATATTTATCTTGTAAACAAAAAACAAACAAGACAATGTGTACATAAATATTTAACACAACCAATGCTGAAACAATGAAGATAAGAGACAACAAAGGAATGAATGTTTTTGCCTTGCTTTCTACACTTGATAGCATGGCTTAGGGAATGTTTTGGTTCAGGTTTGGACATGGTTTGGGTCTGGTTTGGACCTAAAAAGGCATGGCTATACGGCAAGAGCAAGGTGGAGGTTATAGGCATGAGAATACAAAGGGTTTAGGCTTGATAGTGGAGTTTTGGTGCACCACAAGGCTCGTCTACATGCATTGCTTGGCTCGGCTCTTCATGTTTCAGATCTAGACAGAGGATGAAGTGATGGGTGGTGGTCATATCAAGGTGGTGGTGGAGCACAAGAAGGTTTCCAAGGCAATCAAAGGTGATGTTGTTGAAGTTTGGCTCGGCCAGGCATGGTTTTAAGGGTTTTTAGCAATGTTTTGTGTGGTTTTTGATCAAGTGGAGTACACGACCAGTCATGGTCAGGTCTAGACAGAGGCTAAGGCTGATGGCTAGAGGTGTGTACTTTCTGGTGGCGGAGGCTAGAGGTGGTGGCCGTGGCTACAAATGAAGGTGGTGAAGCAAAAGTGGTGGCTGGCATGGATTTAAGGGGTTTTTTGCATATTTTTGTGGAGTTTTTGCCAAGCAGAGAGGCATGGCTTGTATTGGTCAGAGGAGGAAGGAGTTTGGCTGTGGATGGTGTGAAAGGAAGTGGTGGTGGTTGATGGAGGTGATGGTGGAGGTGCTAGGACGAGCAAAGCAAGAGAATCCAAGGCAAAACATTGAAAAACAATAAGAAAATGAAGAAAAGAGTGAAAAAGGAAGAGGCCATTACCCAAATCTTTATTAGCCATGAAAATAGGTTGAGGAGGAAGGTTCTTCACGTGAATTACAATTAAGAACTCACGGCTAAAGATCAGGTAGTGTACGGCCAAGCAAAGTAAATGAAATGTTACGGAAAATGAAAAGGTTTTGGCAAGTGAAAGCTCTTAGGTTTAAAGCCTTAGTCTCTCCATATTTCTACTTCTTTTAATTAATAAAAACAATTAAAATTAAGTAAATGAATTACAGAACTGAAAAAAAATAAAAATAAAAAATAAAATAAGTAAATAAATTTGTAAAAATAGAAAAAGAATTAAAGAAATTGCTTAAAAAATCAAAATAGGGTTCAAAATTTACAATTAAAGCATCACTAGATTTATAAAAATATCTACTTCATTTTAAAAATATTACAAAGCAAAATTTTGAAATAAAATACTTCGTTTATCATTTCTGAAATGAAATAAATAATTTAAATTAGAGAAAAAAAGAAAAATAATTAAATAAATAGTTTAAAAATTGGAAACAGGACTTAAAACATACAAATAAAATATCTCTAGCCTTAGAAAATTTCTGTTTCACTTTAAAACAAATAAGAAATAAAATAAATAAATAAATGAGGAACAAAATAAAGTGGGAATGAGAATAAAATAATATCTTGAGAAAATAGAAATAAATAAAGAATTTCTTTAATAAATTAAAACTAGAAATTAAAAATTATAAACAGAATACAACTGACATTGGAAAATGTCAATTACACTTTTAAAATGTTTGAAAACTAAAATATACACATAACATGTTATTTTACTCATATAAATATAAATTAGAACATTACATGACCAAATAAAATATTATTTATATAATTTAAAATAAACAATTTTGTTAAATATAGCAAATTTCACACAATGGTTAAAAATGCATAACTTCCACGTTATAAATCAGATTTCAACGAAATGAAAAGCAGTGTTCTTAAAATTTTATTTACTTTCATAATAAAAGATAAAATTCAAATTTTCAAACTTAAAATTTTAAATTTAAAAGTCATAGTTGACCATATTGACCAAAATTCACTTTTTCTAAAGATATTCTTTTTATTCATGTTTGAAATGATATTTCATATCAAAATCAAAGTTTATATTTAAAGTAACAAAATTTAATCATTTCAAATAAATAAAATAAGTTTTTAAATCAAAAATTTAATAAAAAAAATAAAAATATAGAATTAAAATAATCAGAAAATACAGGGTTGTTACAAAGTATGTAACGACCCAAAAGTTGATCACTTTAGTTGGGCATATTTAATTTATTTTAAATATCCAAATATGGATTATTTTCAAAAAATAATTAAGCATTGTGAAAGGAATGATAATAATGAACCTATTTTGCAGAAATATTCATAAAAATATCTACTTTGGAAAATATCGATAAAAGAAACCGAAAACCATTTTATCGACAAACAGCTTTATAATCATCAAACATCACGCACGAAGTTTGATACATACACTTATTTTTATAATTGAATAGGAATATGAAATAAAATCAAATTTCATTTTTGAAAATAAAATATATTTATGACATCATTAACAATGCCCTTATATTTAATAATTGATTTATTAAATTAAACTAAGATTTAATGATTTAATAATTATTTTAATTATTTAAATAATAGTTTTAAATGATTATAATTTATTCTAAATAGTTATAAAATGATAATAAATAAATTATAATATTTTTATAAAAATATATATTTTATTTGAAAATATAAGGAAAAAATGGATATCGTTTTATCGATATTATATCTCTTTTTATAAATAGTTGTTAATATTGATTTTTATTTTTTTATAATTCAAATGTGATCATTTTAATTAAGCAATAGTGATTCGAAATTTATTTTCAAATTTTGTTTACAAATATATATATATATATATATATATATATATATATATATATATATATAAATTAATAAGTAAAAAATGTGACTAGTAACCGGTTTCCCAATTTTCAATGGTTTATGGAAAGGAAGTCGTTCAAAGGTTGTTACAACTTTAATTACATGCCATGTACACGTATCTAACCACACATATACATGCACAGACTTGTCATGTGCATATATGAACATATAAATACGCTAACATACATATATACACTTATATATATACATATCCAAGATATTTCTCAAACCATATCTCTTAAGCTTCCGTAATTCAACCAAAGGACATGCACATGGCCTTGTCCAAGCACAAGAAGACCTTAGGCCATCTTAGTTGGTGTAGGAGGGTGTAGGAGATGATAAGAAGGAAGTGGCAATGGTGATGTATTTAACAAATATATACATACAAGTTACACACACACAATCAAAAGATCTTAGTTTGCTTAATACCTAAGCCTCCTTAAGTCAACATAAATACACGGACATATGGTGATGATGGCATGAGATAGGGCGCTCGAAATAATGGATGGAAAGAGGGCACATAGGTGATAACGATGGAGCATGTGGTGGTGATAAGGGGGATGGTGTAAGTGTAGATATTTTCCTTCTTTTCCTTTCCTATAAATAGCCCCTCCACAACTCATTCATTCATCATCCATAAATTCCTCATATCAGAATGAAATGATGAAATTTTTTTCAAGCCATTTCAAATTCCAGTGGCTACAAATTTTTGGTTGACCACTTCTTCCCATTATGAGCCTAGCTATGTTGAAAAATCCATTTGTTCCAGAGCATTCTCGAGCCCAATTTTTTAGGTCGAGAATACCTCTTTTTCGTTCAATCACAACTTCCTCAGAGCTGACCCAAATGAAGAAACTTTTTCCAAACCATTTAAAATTCTAGTGGCTATAATTTTCATGTTGAGTGGTTCTTCCATTTTTGAGCTTAGCCATGTCAAAAGTTCATTTCTTTTCATTGCATTTTCGGACCCAAGATTTTAGGTTCGAGAGTACTCTCGCTTCTTTTGATCATATCTTCCTCATTACCAATCGAAATCAAGTGTTTCTTTTTATCAAAATCAAGAGAGAAAAATTAGAAAAAATTTCTATTTAAAACCTTTCAAATTTCAAGAGTTAAAGGGTCAAAAACCAGAGAGAAGATGATCTATTGTAACAACCCGTAAATTCGTTACTTAGGAAAATGTGATTTAATTTGAAAATATAAGGAAAAATCGCTATTGGTTAATCGATATTATAATACTATTTGTACACAACGATTTATTAATGATTTATATGATTTTATAATTCAAATGTGTCATTTTAATTCATTTAAAATGATAAGAAAATATGTTTTAAGTTTTTTTTGACAAATATATGTATGTTAATAAAAAGTAAGAATGTGAACAAGAATCGATTTCTCGATTTTCAATGGTTTGAAGTATATAAGTTATACAACATCATTCAAATGACTTATGTACCTTTGTGACCTTTATCTACGCACATTCACACATGTATATACATTTAGTAAAGATAGAAAAGTAAAAACATTCACTAATTTACATAGAAAAATTACATATGGTAGAATTCAATAACATCTAAGTTATTTTAACAAACTTTAACCTTAAGCAACCAACTCTTACCATCATTTGTCACATCTAAGAAGGCACATAGGGTTGTCCATATATGATAGAACCTTAAGACATACTAGGTGGTGTAGGAGGGTGTTGGTAATTATGGAGAAGGATGAGGCAAGGATGATGTTGTTTAACAAATATACGTATACAAGTTGCATATACACACACATAAGAAAAATATTTTAGTTAGCTTAATACTAAAGCCTTATCAAGTCAACATAAGGACATGAAGTGATATGAAAAGATGGTGGCACATGGGGAAGTGATGCAAGGTGGATGTGGTTGTATGTGGGTGATGCATGGGTGATGTAGAGGGGAGGTAGATTTGAGGAAGGTTTACTTGTTGAAAAATCCTTTAAATACCACTCCATTTATCTCTTCTTCTTTCATCCATAACTCTCTTTCTCTACACCAAATCATGAAATTAATTTTTTGAAACATTGTAAAATTTCAATGGCTACAGCTTTAGTTGACCCTTTCTTCCCATTTTTAAAAAATTTCTATGTCAAAAACTCCATTTTTCTAATGCGTTCTCTGGCCCAGTTTTTTGGCCGAGAATACCCTATATTGTATCGACCATATCTCCTTTAAAAACGATCCAAATGAAGTAATTATTTTTATTATCGTGTGAAATTCCAGTGGCTACAGCATTCATGTTGAGCATTTTTTCTAGTTTTTAGTTTAGCTATGCCAAAATTCTACTTCTTTGAAGTGTATTTTCGGTATAGTTTTGATAATTTTGAGAATACTTCTCTTCATTTGATCATAACTTCCTCGAAAAAAATCAGAATAAGGTGTTTATTTTTTTAAAACCATATAGAAAATAATTTGCTACAGCTTTATAGTGTACCATTTTTCCAAATTCAGAGAGTAGAAAGCCCAAAAACTAGAGAGGAAAAGACTTATTTTTGGGTCTATATTTTGAGATTTCAAGGTCATAGCTCTACTACTTTTCTTCATTCTTCCCATAGTTTGGCCGTGAGCATCACAAGGCATTGTCGAGTTATGTGGGAGCTTTAAGTTGCGAATGTGCGAGCTTTTAGTTCGAATTAGTAAATACTAGGTTTGGGCTTTGGTAATGGGTTAGTTTAAAATGTTTTATTTATTTAAGTTTAAAATAGTTTAAACTTAGAAAATTTATATCTCACACGTACGAGGTCCGTTTTACAAGCAGTTTTCGACATTCGAATCATATTGACAAATAGAATACATTAATATGAAATATTAACATTTTTGGTTAAGTATAAATTTAGTGTTAAATTATTATCTATTAAATTTAATTACGACGAACGTAACTAATAATTTATCAGTGACATTTAATTAGTAGAACAAATCCCCAGTCTGCTATTATAAGTTGAATAAACAATTATGGATATTTATTGAGCAGAATAAAACATCATTCTATGCTTGCAATTAAAATGACTGTTTTGAAGTTAACTGATAGGTTGATTATTTTTTATTGAAAAAATGAATGTACATTTACTATTGATTGATTTGATTGTTTGTTTTACGCGCAACCAGTTTATGAGCAATTATCATTTTTATTTAGCATGAGTTAGGTAGGAAATAATTGTAGGCTAAGTCCCTATGATTTATTTCACAATTTGACTATAAGGTGTTTAGCAATAATATTAATTCACTTCAATTTAATGTTTTTTTTGAAATTGGGTTTCCATAAATGGATTTGTTATGAAGTATTTTCCCTTCAAAATAAATAAAAATATTTGGAAATAATTTTTTTAAAAGGTTTAGAGTCGATCAAATAACTTGACCGCATTATGGGTGATAGAGACATAGTGTCTATGCTTGAGTTTAGAAAACCAGTTTCCTGCTCTCCCTGGCTATCCGGACTGGCTCGATGGATGGGATAGTGAATTTGATTTACTCGAACCACATTTTATTAATAATAAAAGTGACTTACATCGAAATGATTTATAAACTGTGTTTTATAAACGGAGAGGATTTCGAGGACTAAAACCCAATGTTTGGCAATTATTTCAAAAGGTTTTTGAAAATGACAACAATATAAATTGAAAGTATTTATGAATATTAGTGAAAAATGATTTATCACTTCGGGATATAAAATGATTTGTTATGTTACCAAAGATTCGGTTAACCCATAACTAAAAATATGGGCAAGGCAGGTGCAAATATTCTGTAGCTTCAGTATAGTCCGCTCTTGTTGAAGAGGG
Source organism: Allium cepa (assembly GCA_030765085.1). NCBI lineage: Eukaryota > Viridiplantae > Streptophyta > Magnoliopsida > Asparagales > Amaryllidaceae > Allium > Allium cepa. The sequence continues at coordinate 177,674,625 of CM060932.1, forward strand.
ATATATTTATGTATATTTATTTTTTAGAAGGCTGGGACCAGTTGCCTTGTTATTGCTACAAACCTCCCGATCTGGTTGCATATATTTTCATATGCTTTTATAGCAGTATTTTGGGATTTTTAAATAAATATTTCAAAAGTGATTTTTTTGAAGATCCTAAATTAAAGCATAGTTTAATACAAAGGATGCATATATTATTATTTCAAATAATTTGAGATGAAATTAGGAGTTTGGCCAAAGAGATTATTTTCGAAAAGAATTATATTTTGAAAATAATAAAGTTAATTAGATTTTGAAAAATATAAATATAAAGATTAAGCTAAGTGGGTAGTTTGGGAGAACTACGTTGGCTTGATTCTCTATCTAGTTGGGTGTCCAATTTGATAGGGGTACGTAGACAGTCACAAGTGGTAGTGAAGATGCACCCAATAATAACATAACATTTTTCTGTTTACTATTTGTTATATATCATGTATTGATGTATTTTTCCTACAAACTATTTTATTCCGCATTTGACATGTCTATTGAGTTTGCACGAATGGCTATTGCTGTCTCTCACATTAACGTGTGCACAATGTATTTGGTATGCATTAAAGCACACTTTGTAGAATTAATAAATTAATTAATTACCTTGATAAGCTATATAATTGAAATTGTATCATATACATTTAGTAATATTGAATATTTATCAAATATGGTGTATTAAGTTAGTAGTTTTCATTAGTGGTTAAAGAACGAACGGATTTTTCGACGATTTTAACAGGTCTAAAAGTCCGGGTCGTCACACGTGGCATTAGAGCTTAGGTTAGGTGTCTAAGTTAATTTTTTTTGTCTAGGTTAGTAAATCAACTTAGGAATTTTATATAATGAAACTACCTTAATTTGATAAACAAAATAGATAGGATAAGGCAGCGTACCTCTAACTGGGGTTATGGGTGATATTACTATTTTTGGTGCGCTTAACTTTCGTTAATTGTTTGTATTTTGTTTTTTTTTCCATCCTTTTTCGAGGACTAAATACTTTTAAGTAGGGGAGTATACAACGACACGTAAATTCATTACTTAAGAAAATGTGATTTAATTTGAAAATATAAAGAAAAATCGATACCGGTTTATCAATATAATAACACTTTTTATAAACGACGGTTAAATGTGATCATTTAATTCATTTGAAATTATAAAAATGTTTTTTGAGTTTTTTTACAAATATATGTACGTTAACTAATAATTAAAAATGTGAACGGGAATCGATTTCTCGATTTTCAACGGTTTGACGTATATAAGTTATACAACGTCGTTCAAACGGCTTGTGTACCTTTGTGAAATTTACCTACACACATTAACACATGATATAAATTTAGTAAAGATAGAAAAGTAAAAATATTCTTACTAATCAACATAGATAAATTACATATGGTAGAATTCAAAAATATCTAAGATATTTTAACAAACTTTAACCTTAAGCAACCAACTCTTACCATCATTTGTCACATCCAATAAGATACATGGGGTTGCCCATACATGATATAACCTTAATATATCCTAGATGGTGTAGGAGGGTGTAGGTAATGATGGAGAAGGATGAGGCAAGAATGATGTGTTTAACAAATATACATATACAAGCTACATATATACACACATAAGCAAAATATCTTAGTTTACTTAAGCCTCCTTAAGTCAACGTAAGGACATGACATGGTATGAAAAGATAGTGGCACATGGGGAAGTGATGCAAATAGGAGGTGGTTGTATGTGGGTGATCTATGGGTGATGTAGAGGGGAGGTAGATTTGAGGAAGGTTTACTTGTTGAAAAATCTTATAAATTCCACTCCATTTCCCTCTTCTTCTTCATTCATAAATCTCTTTTCTTTACTCCAAAACATGAAACTATTTTTTTGAGACCTTGTAAAATTTCAACGGGTACAACTTTGTAGCTGACCCCTTCTTCCCATTTTGAATATTTCTATGTCAAAAAGTCCATTTTTTCTAATGCGTTCTTTGGCCCACTTTTTTGACTGAGAATACCCCAAATTGTATCAATCATATCTCCTTTAAAACTGATCCAAATGAAGTTGTTCTTTTTCTAAAATCATGTGAAATTCTACTGATTACAACATTCATGTTAAGCACTTCTTCTAGTTTTTAGTCTAGCTATGCCAAAATTCCACTTCTTCGAAGTGTATTTTCGGGTATGATTTTGATAAATCCGAGAATACCTTCTCTTCATTCGATCATAACTTCTTCAGAAAAAATTGGAATCAAGTATTTCTTTTTTTAATATCATATAAAAAATAATTTCCTACATCTTTTTAGTTTATCACTTTTCGAAATTCAGAGAGTAGAAAGTCCAAAAACTAGAGAGTAAAGGACCTATTTTCTAGTCTATATTTTAAGATTTCAAGGTCATAGCTCTAATACGTTTCTTCCTCCTTCCCATAGCTTGGCCATGCGCACCATAAGGCCTAGTCTAGCTATCTAAGAGCTTTAAGTCAAGCATGTGAGAGATTTTAGTTCGAGTTGGTAAAGATTGGTTTAGGGTTTGGTAATGGGTTAGTTTAAATTGTTTTATTTATTTAAGTTTAAAATAATTTAAGATGACAATCAATGGCGCCTCTGATTATTGCCTCTTGCTTTCAATTGTATCCTTCTTTTTCGAGTTCTAATCCAGATTGCATTCGACAGATTCAAATTTTAATTCTATCCAAGCTTCCCATCCTCGTTCTTATGCCCAAATCGTTAAGGAGGGTTTATCAGCTTCGAATTCATAGAGCAGACATCGCCTCAAAAACTGGGTTGTTAAGAAAGGCAGTAATTTTTGTTTTAGATGTAGAGGTCGTGATCATCTTGCTTCTCAATGTAGAGATCCCATTAGGTGTTTTGCTTGTGGAAAGACTGGTCATAAGAAATTTTCTTGCTCAATGATGAGTATGCCCGTAGCCTTTGGGTCATAAAATTTTGATCACGATTGTTTCGCAAGTGGTATTTCAAGGCCTAAGAAGAATTCTTGCTTGTAGAAATTGAAGATCATAGATTCAGGACCGCAATATATAGATCATGGTTTTCAATTCACTTTAAAATTCTTGCTGCATAAAGGTATTCTTCTCGACAATTTTTGGCAGAAGAGAAACAAAGGGATTCAACTCTTAGATGAATTGTTTGCTCATTTTGATGTGATAAATTCACCAAATATTGGCAAAGGCTACATGGATAAGTTTGGTGACCCAGAAGCTTATTTTGGAAAATCTGATGTCTTGAACATAAAACTAGATGATAGTGTCGAGATAGCTGATGTTTTGATAGATTACAATGGAAATATGAATAGTGTTATTTGATAAGGAGGAAGTGATTATTGATCCTATGTTAATGGATTACTCCGTTATGCTATATTCAATGGATTTCGGTGCTTCTGAGGTTAATAATAAGACGTATTCTTCGGGTTCTGCCATGGAAAATCTGGCTAAGGGTAATGTTTTCGATTCAAACAGTGTAATGTTTTCGATTCAATCAGTAGTTTTAATCGAGCTAGAGGCAAAAGACTAAATTCTAAGAATTTGATTAATTTTGAATTAAAGACTGATAATAGATTTAAATGCCTGGAAGTTTTTGAAGAAGAAGATATCAAAACTGGATTGGAATATTCTGAAGTTATTATTGACAACTGTCATCATCTTATAGAAATGTAACAGATATTCTTATGGACTATTCTAAGAGTTCGTATAATCCAAATTCTTCAGATAAGATTAACATTTTGGATAATGTTTTAGAGATATCCTCGATTCATGTAAGCTCTGATTATCTAGAAGAAGTGACCAAATATCATCATGTAGAGGTTTTTGATGGGATTCTATTATCGACATCTTCAGTTAAAATAGATGAGATTTTAGGGAATGATCTAAGCATGAATTTGGATTGTGGTTTGGTGCCTGTTGCTGCTGATGTGCACGCTGATACCAGTGTACATGGTGAGAAACATATCCAGGAAGTAATTCATGTTGGAGATGTTTTAACTATGAGTGATGATGATAGAAATGGAAATGGTAATTTTTGTCCTAAAAACAGTGTTGGGATTGATAGATTGTCTATTGTGAAGATGGACAGTTTGGAAGAGGAAGTTTGTATAAAAAAGGAGAAGGTTGTTTATCTTATTATAGATAAGTTTACATGACAAAACTCAATTGAAGGGGAGGATATTCCTGTTGATACAGATCCTGCTATGGGGAAAGATTGCGTAAATAATATTTTGATATTGAGTGGTTCAATGGAAAAGTATTCTAACAATTGTGCAGCTTTTGGGGAAGCAGAAAATGAAAATGCTTCGAGTCATTTAGCAAAAATTGCTTGCAAGACTCTGGGTAGTTCATCAGTTGGGTCGGTGGAAGTTGCCTCTGATCTTGTACCAGGAGACAGTATTATTGCTTCGAGCATTGGTGTAGAGTCTGCGACCAAAGAAGTAAATGCTTTTGAGTCAAAAAGAATGGAGAGTGGCATCAGTTTATTTCCTTGGTCCTCATTGTCGCAGAAGGGAAGCACAAGAAATCAACAGTTTCTAGTGGATCAGTTCGTCGAAGTGCTAGGATTCAAAATTGGCATTCTCCGTCTATGGGTGAGTTACCTGGATCGAACGCCACGAGTGGCTCTATGAATACAGGATCAAGTATGAGTTCTATTTTGGGTAGTACGTATTCTACTTATGCTTTAGGCAGTCTATCATCAGCTGAGTTTAGTCAGCTAGCTTGTGATACTTCTTTTATTTTTCCTGATATTGAAATTGATCAAGTATACATTAGATGTAAGGAATTAGAGAGGGCTAGCACAGTTGGCTTATGAGGATCATTAGTTGGAACATTAGAGGTTTGCATGATTTGAATAAGTACGATAAGGTTAGAGTGTTTTTTAAAGATTACTCTATTGACATTGCTTTACTTCAGGAAACTAAAATTAATTGTCCTGGTATTTTCTTTTTAGGAGATTAGGCGGGTATCATCTTACAAAATGGGTTTATTTACCTTCTGTGGGTGCTTCAAGGAGATTAATGATAGGGTTGCGTGATAACTAATTTAAGTTGCTTTAATGTATTAGTAAGCAACATTCTCTTTATATTATTCTTATTAATCTTTTTGATAATTCTTTTTTAAATATTTCTAATGCTTATGGGCCTAATTTAAAAAATAAATCGGAGAATTTCATAGAAAGAATGTCTAGAATTTAGATCCTTAGCTCCGGGTTCTTGGATATTGGGGGGTGATTTTAATGTTGCGCGCTTCATAGGAAAGCATTTTCCTAGAATAGGGGATTACTCTGCTATGGAGGAATTCGATAAATTTATTACTGATTCCTATTTGGTTGAGGTCCCTCTTTCAAATAGAGAATTTACTTGGAGTAATGCTAGAGAGTCTCCATCTATGGCTCTTCTTGATAGATTTTTCATTATCCAGGAGATTGAAGATAAATTTCCAATCTGTAGAGTTTCAGGTTTACCTTATATGTACTCAGATCATTGTCCTATTATCCTCACCTGTGAACATCAAAGATTTATTAACATATACTTTAAATTTAAAAAGATGTGACTTTTGGATTCTAATTTTCTGAACCTAATAAATTGTAAATGGATTTACTGGAGTTATTATAATATTATAAATAAGGACAATTCTGCAAAATCTTTTGTTTCAAAACATAGGGATCTTAGAATTTTTCTTAAAAACTAGAACAAAAATGTTTTTAATAATATAAAAATCAAAAAAGATAATATTCTTAATAAAATGCTTAAAATTAATAAGATAGAAGAATCTAGACAACTAAATTTAGGTGAACGTAATGTTCTCGCCAATTTAAAAGATGAACTAAATTCTATTCTAGAAAAGGAGGAGGTTATGTGGAAGCAGAGATCCAGAATCCAATGGATCAACGAAGGAGATAATAATACTAATTTTTTTCATAATATAGCTAATGGTAGAAAATGTAGTAATACAATTAACTCTATTATTGTTAATAATGAAGAGTTAGTTGATCAAAGAGATCTTAACAAGGCTTTTACAGACTACTATAAGGATATTTTTGTTACTAGAATCAAACATAGAATCAATGTTAGATGGAAAGAACTGTATCCGTCTGATTCTATTGTTGATTTAATAGAGCTAGATAATCCTTTTACTGAAGAAAAAATTAGAAAAGCTATTAATGACTTGCCAGGTGATAAATCCCCGGGTCCTGATGGGTTTCCAATTTTATTTTTAAAACTTTTTGGGAGGTTTTAAAACTTGATTTAGTTAATATGTTTAATGATTTTTATAATTATATTTTGCAATTAGGGAGATTCAATTATGCAACTGTTATTTTGTTGCACAAAAAAGTAGGAGCTAAAAAATTAAAAGATTTTAGACCTATATCTATAATTAACTGTTCAGTTAAAATCATTTCTAAAGTTCTAGCTAGTAAACTTAGTATAAGAATGAATGATTTAATTGATTTTCACAATCGGCTTTTATTAAAGGGAGAAATATCACCGATGGAGTGGCAATTGTTCAAGAATACATTAATCACTGTTGTAAGAATTACACAACTTGTGCGATTTGAAAACTGGATTTTGCAAAAGCTTTTGATTCGGTAGATTGGGATTTTCTTCTAGATATCTTTCATGCTAGAGGTTTTGGTCATAGATGGATCAGTTGGATTATGAATTTGCTTAGAACTGGTAACTCTAATATTATGGTTAACGGTATTTTAGGTAATAAAATTCAATCTAAGAGAGGTTTAAGGCAAGGGGATCCTTTATCGCCTTTATTATTTAACTTAGCTGCTGATGTTTTCGCTAGGAATATTAAAAGAGCAGTGGATAATGGGTCTCTAGGATATGTAGGCAATGACATATCGCGTAATTGTATGTCGGTTCTCCAATTTGTCATTGATACCTTGCTTTTTTCTTCCCATTTACCTAGACAAATTATTACCCTTAAATTCATCTTATATAGTTTTTAATTTCTATCAGGTTCAAAAATAAATTTTGACAAAAGTTCTGTTTTAGTTTTAAATGATTTTGAAAAAGTTGAAAACTTAGTTGCTAATACTTTAAATTGCAAAACTATGAACTTTCCTTTTGACTATCTAGGTTTTGTGATTAGACCTACCAAACTCAAACATGATGATTCGTTTATAATCATTGATAAAATCAAAAATAAGATCTCTAATTGGAATGGGAGATTTTTATCTAGAGCAGGTAGATTAGTCTTAATAAATTTAGTTTTATCAGCCCTTCCGATTTATTGGATGTCCATGCATCTATTTCCAGATTGGGTTATTGATAAAATAGATAAAATTAGAAGAGATTTCTTATGGAGTGGGGAAAATCCTAATAATAGTATAAAATGTTTAGTAAATTGGGAAATAGTTTGTAAAGCCAAAAAGGAAGGTGGCTTAGGAGTTATTATTTTACGTAATATGAATTTGTCCTTACTAGGCAAATGGCTATGGAAGTTTAAGGATATAAATGATAACGCTATTTTGGAAAGAGATCATTTCTAAATTTTACTATAATGGTAATAGCAATTTATATCAAATTGCTTCTCCAGTTACCCAAAATCTACCTAATTTTTGGAAAAACATTTTAAAATGTCATGAGATTTTTAACTTAGGTATTAATACGATAGTTCATTTTGGTAATTGTACTTCTTTCTAGCACGACCGTTGGATTTCGGTCTTACCTCTTAAGTTGGAATTTAAAGAGCTTTATGAAATCTGTAATTTTAAATTTTCTTTAATTATTGAAGTTTATTCTCTGGAAAACGATCCTCCTTGGGATTTTAGTTTTAACAGAATTTTAGCATATTCAACCCTTAGGCAACTTTCTTTGCTTTATGCTAGATTAAATCATTATAATATTGATAATGATAATGATATTATTAGTTGGGAATGAGAAAAGAGTAAGAAATATACTTCTGATTCTTTTTACAGATTTATTAATTTTTTGGGTATAATAAACAACTCTTTTAGGAAATCTAATGCTCCTCCTAAATCTAAAATTCACATATGGTTAATACTGCACTGAAAACTTAATACAATAGAATTTTTAAAGAGAAAAAACATTCAAAATGATAATAAATGTTATTTTTGCAATCTGCATCTTGAAGATATTAAACATATATACTATGGTTCTATGGATTCTTATTACATTCTAAATAATATTCTTAAATTTTTTAACTTTAATATAATAATTAAAATTTCGGATTGCGACTTCTACTGGAATAATTTTAGATTTAGGTTCAAAAAGAATATTAGATTCTTACTAGATACTTTATTCATTATTATTTTTTGGTATATTTGGTTTGAAAGAAATCAAAGAATTTTTAACAATAATAATAGTCATTTTAACAAATTGATTTTGACAATTTCTTCATTTTATTTTAATTGGATTTCAAATCCCAAATATAAATTAGCTAAAAATAACCTATTTAAAGGGTATCTTAATAAGGTTAGCTATAATATTAACTTATTTAAACACAATAATAATATATTTAACATTAATAATAGTAGTATTAATATTTTTTCAATTTTATATGATGATTTCACTGTTAATCATAACTTACTTATGATCAAAGGTTCATAAGAATTTGTTTAAGAATTGTTTCAATTATTGTACTAGTCATTGTTGGTATTAGTTTATAAGTAATTTAATTCTTTAGTACTTGTCCAATTAGTCTTATTTACGTTTTTTATTTCCTACCTCATTAATACACACACACACACACACACATATATATATATATAAATTATATAAATATATATATATATATATATATATATATATATATATATATCATTCTAACTTTTTTCTTAGTCATCCTTCAGACTAAGGTATGGGTGATAGGGCGTCAGGTTCACTTTGCAGGTACTCATGTCTTCAGATTGTAGGATTTCAGATTATAGAGAGGTCATCAAAGCAGAGTTTTCCTCTCAGGATCGCTAGCAATTCCACCACAAATACAGGACACTTTCATCTCCATTATGGCGTACTATTTTCAGGAGGATCTACTCTTCTGCTTGGCACTTCTACCTTTTATATAGAGTCTTCAGAACGGATTTTCCATTCAGCATCATATTAAGTTCCACTTCAGAGTAGTTGCTTTTCCAATCCTTCCGAACCAGATGCATGGATCTTCCTTCTTAGTTTGTGATGACATCTTGTATTATTGGCTTTTCATTAGTTTTTTAGGTACTTCTAACACCTTAGTATCGGACAGTGGCTATGCCGGAGCTCGATATCGGGGTGTGATGGGTGGTGGCCTTGCCGGAACTCATCTTAGGGATATCTGAGCTTTTTTGATACTTGTATCTAGTTTTGTTACCTGCCAGGCATGTTGCCAATGCCTTATTTTTGTGATATATATAGTTGTATATGTGCTCTCCTCTATTTATAGAGGATCATACATTTTTCTCAAAATTTAAAATAGTTTAAACTTAAAAAAAAAATATCTCACACATATGAGCTCCGTTTTACAAGCGGTGTTTCGACATTGGAATCATATAGACGAATATAATATATTAGTATAAAATATTGACACTTTAGGATAGGTATAAATTTAGTGATAAATCATTAGCTATTAAATTTAATTACGATGAACGTAGTTAATAATTTGTGAGTGACATTTAATTAGCAGAATAAAACCCCAGTCTACTATTATAAGTTGAATTAACAATTATGGACATTTATTTGAGTAGAATAAAACGCCGTTCTATGCTTGCAAGTAAAATGACTGTTTTGAAGTTAATTGATAAGTTGATTAATTTTTATTGATTAAATGGATGTATGTTTACTATTGATTGATTTGATTGTCTGATTTATGCTCAACCAGTTTATGAGCAATTATCCTTTTTATTTAGCATGGGTTGGGTAGGAAATAATTATAGGCTAACACCCTTTGATTTATTTCACAATTTGACTATAAGGTTTTTATCAATAATATTAATTCACTTCAATTTAATGAATTGTTTTGAAAGTGGGTTTTCATAAATAGATTTATTATGAAATATTTTCCCATTAAAAGAAATAGAAATATTTGGAAATAAACATTTTAAAAGATTTAGAGTCGATCAAATAACTCGACCACCTAATGGGTGACAGAGGGATCGTGTCTAGGCTTGAGTTTAGGAAACCAATTTCCTGCTCTCTCTGACTATCTAGATTGGCTCGACGAATGTGATAGTGAATTTTATTTACTCGGACTACATTTTCTTGATAATAAAAGAGACTTATATAGAAATGATTAATAAAATGTGTTTTATAAATGGAGAGGATTTCGAGGACTAAAACCTAATGTTTGAAAATGATTTCAAATGGTTTTTGAAAATGACAACAATATGAATTGAAAGTATTTTTGAATATTAGTGAAAAATGATTTATCACTTAGGGATATAAAATAATTTGTTATGTTACCAAAGATTCAAGTAACCCATAACTAAAAATGGGCAAGGTATGTGCAGATGTTTTTCAGGTTCATTATAGTCCACTCTCGTTGAAGAGGGATATACGTATCTATATTCATTTTTCGAAAGGCTAGGACCCAATTGCCTTGTTATGGCTACAAACCATCCAATCTGGTGGCATATATTTTGATATGCTTCTACAGTAGTATTTTGGGATTTTTAAATAAATATTTCAAAAGTGATTTGTTTTAAGATCCTAAAGTAAAGTATAGTTTGATACAAAGGATGTATATATTATTGTTTCAAATAATTTAAGATGAAATTTGGAGTTTGGTCCAAAGAGATTATTTTTGAAAAGAATTATATTGTGAAAATAATAAAGTTAATTAGATTTTGAAAAATCTAAATATAAAGATTAAGCCTAAATGGATAGTTTTGGAAATGCATATTTTTTGTGCATCATAGGCTCCATGAGTCCTATTTGTGATAGGAGAACTACGTTGGCTTGGTTTTGTATCTAATTGGATACCCAATTAGATATGGGTACATAGGCAGTCACAAGTGGTAATGATGTAGCCCCTAATAATAACATAACATTTTTCTATTTACTGTTTGTTATATATCGTGTATTGATGTATTTTTCCTGCTTACTATTTTATTCAGCATTTGACATGTTTATTGAGTTTGTAGGAATGGATATTGCTGTCTCTCCCATTAGAGTGTGCACATTGTATTTGGTATGTATTAAAGCAAATTTTGTAGAATTAATAAATTACTTAATTACCCTCATAGGTTATATAATTGAAATTGTATCCTATACATTTAGTAATGTTGAACATTTTATCAAATATGGTGTATTAAGTTGGTATTTTTCATTAGTAGTTTTAGAACGGATGGATTTTTTGGTGATTTAACTGGTCCGAAAATTCGAGTCGTCACACCTACTTTCTGGTCTTAGTGAATTCAAGGTCAAAGCATCACACTTCTCTTCTACACTTTCGTCTACACTCCATCCTCATCAAAGCCATGAGCATGCACCTCTTCTAGGCCAAGGCCATGAGACACAGAGTGCCGAAGGACTAAGGAAGCGAACAATTGAAGCTTGGAAGGGTGATTGCTTGAGGGTTTGAAGTTGATAAAGGCCTATGGCCAGGAGCAAAAGCATGGAGGAGGGGGTGATTGAGCACTTTAATAAGGAGATGAAGTTGTTTAGGGGATGGTAGAAGTGTATAAGTGAGGTATTGTGGCGATATGAATGATGGTAGGAAGATTGATATTAATTATGGTGAGAAAACTTTTGAACTATAATTATTTATATTAATGGATGATATATATGTTTTGATATGATTGTTAATGATGGTTGTTTGATAATATGGATGTTTAATATGGTTGTTGAATATATATACAAATCACATTAATACACGTCGATAAGCACAAATGAAATCACTTTCCTTTATTGAAGAAATGGTGTAGATTGAATGTTTAAAATTTTGAAAATGGTTTAAATGACTTAGTCATACTTATAAAATATAAAAGATTTTTGATGAATTTTGAAAAGAAATTAGAAAATTGGTGAAATAGGTCCTTCGCATAATGGTAGTTCTCGATTTCAAATAATTTAAATCCATTTATACGATGGACTCAGAGTCAATTTCTTTGAAACAAGAATTTTCCAAACCCTTATAATAACAATTTTTTAAAAGAAGAAAGAAAATCAAGATTTCGTTTAGTAGATATTAAAATATAAGCAAATTATGTTTTAAATAAAATCACGCTTTGGCGGTTCGAAGGCTAAAGTAATAAATGTTTAAAAACATATTTTTAATTTTATAAAAATATGGGGTAAATTTTATACCTTGTTCAAAATGTTTTAAAAATGGTTTGAGTTATATAAATGAATTTCCAAAATATAAAAAATCCTTTAATCAATATAGCTTTTAAAAAACTATTTGCGACACTTTTTAATAAGTTTTGCAAACAGTGGTTTTAACTTAATTATTCTTTCCTGAATCTATTGTAAAAAAATTTAAGATGATTAAGAGTTTTAAAAACGATTATGTAGAAACGAATAGTACATTTGTTCCATTTGTGAGTGTTATAGAAAATCCGACCAAGGAATGGAATAGATCGAAGGGAAAGACCAGATGCTTTATAATAATTTAAAAGTTAATTAAGTATGTTAAAAGATTTAGAGTTTATCAAATAATTTTAATACCTTATAGGTAACAGAGAGGTGGTCTTTAGGATTAAGTTTGGGAAACCAGTTGCCTGCATTCCCTAACTACCCGGACTGGCCCAACTAAGGGAATAGTAAATTTGATTTGCTCGGATCAAATTTCCCAAAATATAAAAGGTATAATTCAAATAGCTTGGATTGTATGGAGATAAATTCTTATACTTGGTATTAAATTCCGAGGAGGGAACCTGTACTATCCATGTGAATTTAGAAGTGATTTCACTGTTATTCGATGAATATTAAAGGTTAAATACAAAAACTAATGTTGAGTAGAGTTGGTATAATTTCTATCGATCCTTTTTAACTCGGTAATGTTTTCCAATACGACTTATGAAAATGATTTGGAATTAGTTTAATTCCTATACATAAAACTAAATGGTTTGGGCTTATAATAAACAATGTCTCAAATAACATTGTTATGACTCGTTTTAAATTTATGATTTGGGAATCTTTGTTAAGATTCAAATAAAGGATTTGGAAATATTTTTCTAAGTAAAGAATGAAATGTTTTAGAATATAAAAAGGTTTTATGTAACTGAAGGATTTGATAAGAGAAGTTTAATGATTTTGTATATACCAGAAAAAAAATGTATAAAGATATATATATTTCCAAAAGATATTTTGATAAAAATAAATTAATCAATCAAAGAATAATTCCCTATTACCTAACATCTTTCTATTGACAATGGTTCAGAGGAACCATAATAGGATATGATTGATTCTTATCCGAAACCACTTCAAACCAATATATGGGTTCAAAAGCAAAGACATGAAATGGAATTGATTTGGAAGATGGAATGTAGGGCTGCTTGTCACTGACCCTGGGGGGAATTTTCCCATATCACTTATTAGTGACAGTAGTTCTCCATTTGAGATCTTCGATGCAAGGACTTCCTGCTACTAATCTAGTGTAATTCCTAATAGAATGTTATAGGAGAGTGCTTTCGGTTTGTCCTGTTCCAGGACAACTTGTATGGACGAATGTCTGATGTTACATTTCTAATTACATTGATTGATCTCTATGAACATATCATCTGTTTGAAGGTGGAGAAGGCAACTTCTCTTAGCATAATACCCTTTCCTGAGACTTACGAGCCTAGGAGTTATATGTTTGTTGAAATTAATCGTGTGATCATGGAATGGCAGTGTGGCATTCGAAATGGAATGTGCTATGTGAAAGGTAATAGTTACCTCAGGCCTCATCACTCGGTAATGGCTTAAACAAGATATGTCGTAAGGCTATGTGGCTCGCAACCATTTGGGTACGATCATCACTTTTCTAGATAACCCTTTATATTTTCGATATATGGTGTATGCTATGAGACGTATCAGATAGGTCAGTTACGACTTGGGTGTTGTCATATTCAGTTTCCATCCAGGCCATGTCTGAGTGCCAAATATAGATAGTCCGGTCTTGCTAGATGCAGAGAATTTTTTGTGTATCCTCGGTACATCTCTCTAGAGATGTATTGTACAGAAGGTAGCCCATTACTTGCCATTGTATGGAAATCTATTCTCGAACAAGTGCCTTTGGATTTAGTTGTAAATCTGTTATGTTGTCAAATTTAATCAATGTAACAATTTCAACTATTTTAATATGTTTATTTAAAATACGTTTATCAAAGAATGTCATTAAAAATAATATCAAATAATTTTACATAGTAAACTTTTTTGGTTATCATAAGTTAAAAACCCGTCCGAGTTTGTGTGCAGCATGGTCTTATGAGATACCTTTTCTTTTCAAAACATCCGTATTTTTAGTTTCTCACACCAGTCCCATATTTTCTTTTCCCTTAAACTGTGGGTGCCTAATTTTCTCAGGTAGCCTAGTAGTCAGGTTTAGTTTAAAGAAATCAGTATGGAGCTCAAAGCAAGGAATTAGAAGATTCTTCTGAAGATTGTTATCCATTTCCACCACAGTCGTGTATTATTGTATTCTACATTTGTAAGGACAGATATTATAGCTGTCCATGTTTAACTTTAATAAATGTATTTATAATTTTCACTGTAAAGATTATATGTTGAAATAATATATGTTATCCCTTCCATGTGAGATTTTGTTCTATCTTTACTTTCTTTCTTACCTTTAAAGAACCGCCTATTCGGCACTTGGATTTGTAGCGCATGAATATCGAGGATGTATTATTGTCAATTTTCAAGGGTCAAAGAAACGGTTCTTTACAGGATATTTCCGACCCATAGTTGTTTTGCCCATTCCCTCGAAGTGGAACCGCTACTAATTCTATAGTCGGAATTCTTAGAATCTAGCGTGAAAATATTATATTACTAGATAGGAAAGTACAAATACGTTCTGTTAATTTATCCTTATTCCCATGATATACTAACATAAGCTCTGATACCAAATGTAACAACCCATACCTTGATGGGCCTAAATTTGGAGAAAAACTAAAACCGAAGTCCATCGAAGCACAGAACATTAGATTTGCTACCTGCAAATAAGTATGAGCATTATCAGTGATTGATAGAAATCTAAACTCACAGCGAAAACAATAAAAGGATAATAATACTTATTATGGTTATTACCATGAAATTAGTGTTATTCATTGGATAGCGGATTTCACATCAGCATCGAGCATGAGAGAAAAGGAGACTTCTCCAACAACAAAGCACGTCCAGCTCTAGTGACCTGTTCCTCTAAATGTATCAAGTGGGTTGTAATGAGAAGGGGGTTAGAATAACATTAGTGACCGGAAAATCTATAAACTATACATCACATAAATTTATACCGACTGGTTTTCATTTAAATTTTATATTTATTAAGGTTAGCAATTCTAATCTAACCTCGCATTGCATACAAGATTAATTACCTACACCTTCCCAAGGTACAAAATACCGACGAAGCCTTATTAACCACCCAATATTTTCAAACCTATTTGCTACTTAATACTTCTTAATATGAAGCGAGCTTCTATAATTACTACATAATATCTTTAAAAGAGAAATAAGTAGACTCTGCGATTTAAGACCCCAAATCAAGGTAGATTCCATCATTTAAGACCTATTCCAAGGAGGTTTTCTAACAATGTTGGCGATGGTCAGTGAGTCCTAGCTACAAAGGCCTCTAATCACTATTTAAGGCTTTTGACATTTAATGTCCAACTATTAAGGCATCTATTGATAATAAAATTGTAACCATGTAAGAGACGGTACCCAAGCCACTTAATACCTTTAGAAGGACTAGGTGGACTTCTAACCATTTATTACATATATTCTAAGCAGGTCCTTCATCAATTAATACTTATCCCCAGGCAGACTCATTGCTGGTACTATCATTATTACGACCTTAGCAATGTGAGAGACTGTACCCAAGACACTAAATACTTCATTAATAAGGACAAGGCAGACCCTTGACCATTTAACACCAGTTTAATAGGTAGGCCTTTGTCATTTAATACCTAACCCTAAGGCAGACTCCTCACTGCTATCATCCAGATGATAACGCTTGAAATCTCACTAAGTTACTCAATACTTCTCTTTAGA
The DNA here is from genome assembly GCA_030765085.1 of Allium cepa. NCBI lineage: Eukaryota > Viridiplantae > Streptophyta > Magnoliopsida > Asparagales > Amaryllidaceae > Allium > Allium cepa. The sequence continues at coordinate 177,690,779 of CM060932.1, forward strand.
AGAGAGGCAAACCTTTAGATCAGTCACTTAATACCTTAAACCTGAAGCGAGCCCTTTCCGAGATATCAACATCACTCTTAATTATGAATATGAAATCCCAATGCGTTACTTCTTTCGATAGAAAGGCGGGCCATAAAATAGCCAATTAATACCTCAACATTGAATTAAACCCTTTTATAAACATCCTTATTTATTTACCTCACCTCTTTGATACCGGGGCTTCTTTACTTTTCCCCCCAATGCCTGCATGCAAAACAATTCTAAGGGGCAATATAGAATGTTATGATGGCTCCTAATGGTAGCTAACCACATGGCTCTGCTGCATATACTATTTTTTCCATTTCTCCCGGTTATGAGGCTTGTGAGGTCACGTCTTTACCTTTTTAATAGCAAACTCACTCGGAAACCTTACACTACCCTCTAGGTGTCAATGCAATGCTAACATTCATCTATACATGTTTATTTTGGGACTAAATGAAACTAAAGGCACTACTTCTATTATGTCCATTATGGGAAATCCCTCCAAAGTTTATTAGAAAATAGCCATCGCACTTAAAAACTCCATCTTCAATTCCATACTTTTCAAGACGCTTTCCATTTGAAACGCTTGAGTTTGATCAAAGTGCTTTCCAAATAACATTTCTGATCCTGATCTCTTCGAAACAACTAGCGATACTTTTCTATAAACTCAACCCCAATTCTTTAGGAACTAACCAGAAAAAAGATAAGAGCGGAGTTCACCACCTAACCGTTGAATGAACAGACTTTTCATATAATTTTTCCTAGAAGAATGAAACAAGATTTGTACACACAATACAACATCATTGGGGATGACTGGGCCACATAACTCACGTGTTTCCCCTAAATGTTTCCAAAGTTACGTTTTGGTCGAAATTTTATAGTCAGTGATTTAACTATCAAATAAAAAATCATTCAAACATTGATTAAATTCCATATGGGATCTACTATGCCTTCACTAATTAATCTTTCATTAATTAAAACACTTTGCAAAACTTGATTAAAAGTCTTTGCAAAAACACTATTCCCAAAACCCTCATATCCCTTTTTATACTTAGAAAACATTTATACTTATCTTGGCAATATAAATATTTAACAAAAACATTTTGAAAAATTTCACCTTCTAAAATTCCATATTAAATGGCCAAACAATTCTCTTTTCAAAACAATATTTATTATAAAACTCATCCACTTATCCTTTATAAAATTTCCTTTTTAAAGGCTTACTTCATAATTCAAACTCTTAAAAATTTCAAAATAATTTTATAAATCACATTTTCAAATCTCTAAGTTAATTTATAAAACCTCTTTACAAATCACTAATTTGATTTATAAATCTTTTCTTATTTCTAAAACTCATTATAAATCTTCCTTTAAAACTCCTACATAAAATTTCCTTTGTAAAAAAACATTTACAAAGTATATTTTGCAAATCACTAAAACCCTTTTATTTAGTAAAACTCCTTTTTAAACCAGTTGTTATTCATAAATACATTTATTTAGTAACTTGCAAAACCATTTATAAAACCTTAACCTCAAACTGATTAAAGAATTGAAGTTAATTCCGAACTGTACTTTAATCATTCAAAATGAGGCTTAGCAATCCTAATAGTCATGACCCGCCCTTCTCGACCCTCGAAAATCGATACAAAATATGCCACAACATAATATGCCGACGATCGAGTGCCGAAACAGACAGATTGTTGAGGAAAAAGAAAGAAAATAGAAGGAAGAAGGAACTAAACAATAACATAATCTCACAATCGCAGCGGAATAAAATATAATATAGTTAATAACAGATCTTTACACAAAAATGAAAACTATTTCTGTTATATATATTACATCATCAGAGTATCTCAAACAAACGACAATTACCAGCCTGGCAGTTATAACAATCTGCCCCACAGCTTGCTGGCAATTTCAAACAACCACAATAGCAGAAATAAACAAGTATGGGTAATATGTCTCGGACTCCAGCTCCTCTCCTGAGCTCCCAAGCATCCTATCCTGTAATATATAATACTCGGTCTGACCCAAGCATTATAATGAAATAACACCCGAGTCAGTCTGGAGTACCAACATGATAAAAAACACCCAAATTGATTATTAAAGTTTCAAAAATCCTTTAGAAGTCAAAAGCATCTTGTAATACCATGCCACAAATAAACATGTCGGGTTTTTACCTTACGATAGCCAAAACATTTCTATCAAAATCCTCTGATATTATAATAGTGTCTATATACAAATACTTATTCAAAATAGCTGAAATTATTACATGATTAAATTCGAGCATACTAGCCACAAAGTGGGTTCTACAATCAAAACCGTTCAAGGCACGTAGGGAAAATGGATTTCCAACGAATGACTAGGCACTGGGGTACCACCTGTCACAGTAACTGGTCTAGATCAGCGTACTGAGAATCCATCCTAAATCCCCTGCAACACAAGACCGGGACTACCACTTATTGGATAATCCCGAGTAAGATCACCCCGCGGTTGGGATCAGCAACCCCGCCACACAGTTGAAATAAAAGGGACATCTAGACAGGGATGACCTTACCCTAATGGGCGCGACCCACTTAGCCTTGCTGCATAACCCCTGATTTTCAGTCATTCCCGGTTGATGAGTCTCGAGGATAACCGTTACCTTTACAGAATATTTCACTTAGAATGCTCACTATCCTTCTAACGATGTTCTGAAAGCATTCATTCATATAATTCCGTTCCGGGTTCGAAAGGAACCGAAGGCACAACTCCTACTACATCTATTTTGGAATCACCCTCAGGATTAGTAGCAATTAGCCCTTGCACTTCACTGCTCCATCTTCAACTCCAAGCTCTTGTCTTTATCACGAAAACGTACTCGTTGGATCGAAGTGGTTTTCGGATTACAAATCCGATCCCGGTCTCTTCGAAACAACATTCGCTATTTTCAGGTTAACTCAACCCCGGTTCTTAAGGAAATACACAGACAAAGATAAGATCGGAGATCACCTCCTAACCGTTAGTGGACGGATGTCCTTACCGACATCCTAGAAGAACGAACGAGTTTATACGTATAGCATAGCACCTCGAACGGTAACTGCGCCATATAATCCTCATACCTCTTCTAGATATTTCCAAAGTCATATTTGTGTCCAGATTTTATAGTCGGTTATTTAACTATCAAGTAAACAAACAATTCAACCAATCATTTTATTTCAACTGAAAACACCAAGTCTTTTAAATTTAGATTTTTATATAATTCAAATCACTTTTCTCAAAAATATATACTTAAAACATTTAAAAGTAAACTGCTTAAGTCACTTTACTCAAAATATTAGTTATTAAAATTTATAATAAATTTCCAAGTAAAATTTAAGCCACAAAACTATTTTAAAATAAAAGTTTTATACAAAGTATAAATATTAGAAAATCTCTTTAAAAACATAATGCCAGTTTAACCTTTAAAATAATTATTACTAAAATTAATTTGAATAGATTTACTTTAAAATTCTAAAACATTTAAAAATAATAAATTTCTCTTAAACATTCTTTTTAAAACAAATTTTAAAACTTTAGGCTTATACATAAAAGTTTCTTTGAAAATACACTTGGTTTTCAAGTACACACTTCCATTTCAGAATAACCCATATAACTCTTATAAATCCTGCTCGATTTATCTCAATCCAAATCTACGTCTCAATCCCGTAAATTTCTTCCCATACTTAAAAATGAAACACCTTTTTATTTTTAAACACATTTCTCATCTCCTGGAAATCACTTTCAATATATATACTTAAATTATTTTAAAATAAGGTTACTAAAATTACTTAAATAAAAATAATACTTAAGAATTTCCTTAAGGGTTTTCTAAGTAATTTAAACTAAGATTACCTTTTTAAATAAAGTTATTAAATCAAATATTTATATTAAAATTTCTTTTTTTGAAAACATAATACCAATTTACCTTTAAAATAATTAAATACCATAATTACTTAAATAAATATTTACTTATACTTAAAAATAATTAAAAATAATACTTTTATAAAACATTCTAAAAACACATTTCTCATAAACCTCTAGATTATACTTTGAAAGCTTTCCTTTGAAAACATACTTAGTCTTCCAGGAAAAATACACTTCCCATCTTTTGAAAATAATCTCACCTTTATTTTTAAAACGATTTGTACCTTTCTTATAGAAATTCCGACCGGAAATCTTTCTTTCAAATTTATCGACCGATAAATATTTCACTTCATTAATAAACCCAGATTACAAATTTCCACTCTCCATTTCTTTTAAAAACACAGTTTCAAAGCACTTAACATATTCCAAAACCAATTTTCCGAATTTAATCCCCTTAAATTCATTACTTAAAAATTCCCTTTCATTTCCTTATAAACCCAATTCATTTTATTTTTAAATATCATATTATATTCATCGAACCATAACACTGCACAACTAAATTCCCAAATCAATCTATTACAGGATATCAATAAAATATAACGCAGATTAAGACGATAATTTCTATATTGTGGGGAATCTAGTTGGATCCCTCCAATCTGTTTCCCTGCATCCACAGATGTTAGCACACAAATAAATATCGATCCAATCTGTTAATAATTTTCACATTCAACCAATCAATCAATCGTTCAAATCTCGGCTATTTAAATTAAATGGCATCCAGATGTGAGTGAGATTAACTCATCTTGAATTCAAAACGACGGGCGTTCAAATTTTACATTAAATCGAGCATGTTCGATTTAATGCAAAATTTTCACTTTCTCAGAATGATTCAAATTCTGTATCACAGTGGGCTGCTCGTTGCTGCGGTTTCGGCGCTTCTTGTTTCGTCGGAATCTGATCACGCATGCAACAGATAAGAATTTTAATAGTTTGAACTATAATTTAAAACAATTTCTTTTTATTATTATATATAATATTATACCAAAACAAAATTAGGTCATTGATATGAAACGAACAGATCAAAACTGCATCCCTCATCTTTTACATCGCGCACCTAGGGTTATTCAAACCCATCAATCGATTTAATCAATCGATCACCGCACCTTCTTTGTTCATCGAGATGATGATCTGATGCCACCACGAGAAAGTTCGTCACACGCTCCATCTCCACCCTAAATCTAGATGAGCTCGGCTACGCCCAGGCCCCGAAACCCTCGCACGAACGGTCGGCCTTTCACATGGATTTGCTGACAATTCACTCAATGGATTTCGATCATATCCGGTCGATTGATAGAACTCAATGAGTTCTATAATTCTTTAGTTGGAGGATTTCGTTAATAATCAATGGATTTATTGAAATTCTGAGATAAACGGTGATGAATTCCAACCATTAAAACATAAGTTGCGGTCGAGCAAGTAACTAGGTTTTCGGCCCCAAAAAAATGAATATATAAACGTTTTATAGTATTATTTTAATATTAAATCCACTTTTAAATCATATTTTCAAACGAACTCTGAATCAGACATGCCGCCAGTTGATTATAAGGTTTTACCCATATTTCGAACACTATGGAATGGGTTTCGGAGCCTAACTTAATCATATGTGGAAGACAGCCTTTTGAATCAAGTTTAAATGTTAAATTATCAATTTAAATTTTAACGCGTTTCTCACCGGTAAGGACAAATGGTAACTCCAAACATTACGAAATTTGAAAACCGATAATAATACACTATTACGGATCCAATGGAACTAGTTTCGTCGAATTCCGAGGCTGTGCCTCGGAAGGCTATTTTAACTCGTCGATTAATTCGAGTGATTTTCAAAATCGTCGAAATCACTTAAAATTTCACTTTTAAAATTTCACTAACTCTATTATAAATCATATAGAATTTATAATCACATTAGAAACCATTCTGATTCATTTCGAACCAAAATATGATTATTTGCATTATAATATTAAATTCCATTATTAAATTAATATAAAAATCCCACTATAACTTATCGACTTTTGATTCTATCCGAAAGTCCAATACTTATGATTCTAACCCAACTACATATTTTAAATAAATTTTGGAAACCATTTACATATCTAATTATACCAGATTTACAAACTATCTCAATTTCAAATAATAAATTATTATTATCCAAATCCAATTGATTGTCATATTCGAAAATTTAACTAATTTTATTGGTTTAACCAAAATCTCTAATTTCAAAATCAATTCATAATCCACATTCGACATTTAAAATGAATTAAATGTTCAAAATCTAAAAACCAAAATTCCGGGTTGTTACATTCCTCCCCCCTTATAAAAATTTCGTCCCCAAAATTTGTTACGGTAGGAAAATGCTTCCATAATCCATTAACTCCTGAAATCCACTTAATTAAAACTTATATTGACTTCTCAAAACTTTTAGCTTTACCCAAAACCATTTGCTTCATTACTAACTCAAAAGCCTTGTTTTCAACATCATTCCAAAACAACTTTCCTAGTTAACCAAAATTTTCAAAACTTCCAAAAAAATTCTAACTCCCAACATTTTTGAAATTTTTTGACGGCGTCTCCTTTGTACGGAGAACGTTTTACAATATCACAATTATAATAAATATATACATCGACCCACACGGTCGGAAAACAAAATATTTCACAATAATCACAATATATTATCCTTTTCCAATTTTATTGCGTAGGCGTACCTTTTGATTAGCATTTTAAAAGCAAGCGGCTAATTACTATTGCATTTACGCGCTCCAACTCTATCGATTGTCTCCCGTACCTATACTTACTCAAACAAACACATAAGTATCGATAATATGAGATTTTAACAACAATCCACTCATTAATCTTAGCCAAACACATATTTCATAGCCAAAACAACACATTTCCATAATCCTACATGTTAACATCCTTATAAGCAACCACAAGGTTCAACACTATTTTAATTCCTTTACAAATCCATACTTCATTTTATTTCACTCGAATGATTTACATCCAAGTTTACTATTCTCAATTCATATTTGTACCAATTAATCTCATGTCCACAACGCATTGGTTATAAGCCTTACTTACATGTATTTCACCCTTTCCAATTCCAAATTGATTAATTTGCATCATATTTATAATTCACTTTCATTTATATGCAAATCCACTAAATTAAATTCCACCTCATTCCAATTTATTCAAAAACCAACTTATTTACTTCCTTTAAACAATTTACTTCCGTTTACCACAAAACGAGTAATTTTCTATGCAAATTTTAAATGTTATTCATGCAATAACCATTACTTAAGCTTATAACCATTTTTAATTAATTCCAACTCAATTTACATTAATTTTATTCAATTCTGCATTATTCACTACTCATATATTCTCATTACAATTATTAAATTAAATCTCTATTCTTACATTTCAATTTCATTATCCAAACAGGTTCATTCAAGACCAATCATAAGTTAGACAACAAACATTTCACAATTTTCTTAAGTCATCACAACTCCATCACATCCCATTTTTCTTACATTAAATTTATTTCATTTTAATTTGATTCTCATCCAATCAAATTCTAATCCATTTACAAATTCTAATCCAATTAGTTTATTTACTCAATTCATTTTAAATTTTCTTTATTCATCATCTCAATTCATTTCTGAATTTATTAATAACATGACCATTCCAATTATTCTATACCAGAACTGGGTTTTATTTTATTTTTCAAATTTCTAACAAGCTACCACAATTTTATTCATCCCATTACCCCCTTCATTTAATTTAGCTTACGCTAAATTCATTTTCAAACAATTCTTTTGAATTTAGTTGAGTGAAAATTTATTTCATCTAATATCATTTTAACTAAATTAAACTTTCTTTCAATTCAATTCTTTTCCAAATTTAATTCAAGTCTAACTAAATTTTATTTAGCCAACTTAAATTCATTCCATTTCCTTTACTAATTTAAATAAGAATTAATTCCATTCCATATTATTTATAACACAACTAAATTTTGATTTTTACTTCAATCCAAATTCAATTCAATTCCTTTTTAATTTAAGTTAAATCCAATTCGATCCAATGTTACTTCTCCATTCGATTAAAATTTTTATTTTCCAATATATAAGTCCAAAAACTTATTTACTAACCTAAGTCCATTCACCCTTTTATATTTCATTATGCCTTATCACTTTACATTTCATTTAGGATTTAAATTTTGAATTTCCCAAAAATATCAACCATTTTATTTTGGTTTTACAATTCATTTCTCTATTCATAAGTTTCCCAACTTATTTACTTAAAAGCTTATATTACTCATTTTAATCCATTTACATCTTATAACCACAATTCTAGATTATGTATGCAACATTTAATAGCTTTAGGGTATAAATTTTCATTATACAATTATAGCCCATTATTATATAATCATTTTACATTTCAATTTTATATCCAATTTAATTCGATTTCAATTTCAATTTTATTTTAACTTGTATCAAGTTAAATTCAAATATATTCTATTCACTTCCATACACTCAAGTTAAATTCCAATTCTAGGATTAAAATTTCAAATTTCTTTTCTTATTTATATCAACTTCACTTAATAAGTTCAATAGTTGATTCATTTTAATTTTACACATTATTTAAATAGAATTTTCCAGAGTTCAATTGCTCGGTTTTATTTCAAAACCATTTTGAAATAATAATCAACACATAACCGCTTGGTATATCAAATCAAATCTTCAGATTCCAAAATACTTGGTTTTTACCAAGACAAATTTCCCTTTTGAAATTTCTAAAACAACTTGTATACCCAACAAGTTTAAACAAATATCATAACCAATCTCCATGGTAGCAACCCATCACTTTCTAAACTCAAAAATAAATATTGATGATGTGGCCATCATCATCAGGATTATTTTCTAGCGACGGAAGTTAGTTCAGTGCTTCCTTACTACCGCAAATTCCCTTTCAAAATAATTTCCATTCAAAAATATTTCCCAAAATAATATTCCATCATTGTCCTCAAACACTTTGGAAAACATTTCAAACATTCCCAAGATTTTAAATTCCCAAACTTTTTGTATAATTCATTTTAAAACACTTTTCCTATTTTCTAGGATTTAAATTCTGGTTTAATTCAAATTTTAGTTATACTTATAGGATTCTATTTAGTTATAAACCATTTCAAATTTTAAATTCTTATTTGATTATAGTATTAACAACCAACATCCATATATATATATATATATATATATATATAATTTAGAAAATAATTTCTTTCAGATCAAAATATAATTTTGGGTAAAATTATTTGATTTACCCACTTTAAAAAAACAATACCATGTCAGTTTATCTTGTTTAAGAGTTTAGAAACCCCTATCGATACGGTTGTACTTCCCGTACCGACCAGAATTCATAAATACTCAACCGATAAGTCAACACAGTATAAAAACAGTTTTTATATTCACTAACAAGTACGCGCTCATAGTTATTAATACACTCAAATCATTATAGAGTACTATTGACTCTGTTTAATGAGTAATTTCCCCACCAGAGCCAAGGTTATCGCCAACCTGGCTCTGATACCAACTGTCACGACCCGCCCTTCGCAACCCTTGAAAATCGACACAAAATACGCCACGGTATAATATGCCGACGATCGAGTGCCGAAATAGATAGATTGTTGAGGAAAAAGAAAGAAAATAAAAGGAAGAAGGAACTAAAAAATAACAGAATCTCACAATCGCAGCGGAACAAAATATAATATAGTTAATAACAGTTATTTACACAAAAACGAAAACTATTTCTATTATATATATTGCATTATCAGAGTATCTCAAACAAACAACAAACCTGGCAGTTATTAAAACCCGCCACACATCTTGTTGGGAATTTCAAACAACCACAGCAGCGGAAATAAACAAGTACAGGTAATACATTTCGGACTCCAGCTTCTCTCCTCAGCTCCCAAGCATCCTATCTTGTATTATATAATACTCGGTCTGACCCGAGCATTATAATGAATAATACTCGAGTCAGTCTGGAATACCAGCGTGATAAAAACACACCCAAATTGATTATTAAAGTTTTAAAAATCCTTTAAAAATCAAAAGCATCTCGTAAGACCACGCCACAAATAAACATTTCGGGTTTTTACCTTACGATAGCCAAAACATTTCTATCAAAATCCTCTGATATTATAATAGTGCCTATATAAAAATACTTACTCAAAATAGCTGAAATTGTTACATGATTAAATTCGAGCATATTAGCCACAAAGTGGGTTCTACAATCAAAACCGTACAAGGCACGTAGGGAAAATGGATTTCCAACGAATGACTAGGCACTAGGGTACCACCTGTCAGAGTACCTAGTCTAGATAAGCGTACTGAGTATCCACCCTAAATCCCCTGCCACACATGACCGAGACTACCCCTTACTGGATATCCCGAGTAAGATCACCCCGCGGTAGGGATTAGCAACCACACAACCAAAATGAAAGGGACATCTAGATAGGGATGACCTCACCCTAATGGGCGCGACCCACTTAGCCTTGCTGCATAACCCCTGATTTTCAGTCATTCCCGGTTGATGAGGCTCGAGGCTAAGCATTACCTTTATAGAACATTTAACATAGAATGCTCACCGTCCTCCTGATAATGTTCTGAGGGAATTCATCCATATAAGTCCATTCCAGGTTCGAATGGAACCGAAGGCACTACTCCAACTACATCCATTTTGGAATCATCCTCAGGATTAGTAGCGATTAGCCCCTGTACTTCACTGCTCCATTTTCGAATCCAAGCTCTTGTCTTCATCACGAAAACGTACTCGTTGGATCGAAGTGGTTATCAGATTACAAATCCAATCCCGGTCAATTCGAAATAACGTTCGCTATTTCCCAGTAAACTCAACCCCGGTTCTTAAGGAAATACACAGACAAAGATAAGATCATAGTTCACCTCCTAACCGTTAGTGGACAGATTTCCTTACCAACATCCTAGAAGAATGAACGAGTTTATACGTACAGTATAGCACCTCGAACGGTAACTGTACTATATAATCCTCATACCTCTTTTAGATATTTCCAAAGTTATATTTGGGTCCAGATTTGATAGTCGGTTATTTAACTATCAAGTAAACAAATAATTCAACCAATCATTTCATTTCAACTGAAAACAAGTCTTTTAAATTTAGATTTTTATATAATTCAACTCGCTTTTCTCAAAAATATATACTTAAAACTTTTAAAGTAAACTGCTTAAGTTACTTTACTCAAAATATTAGTTATGAAAATTTATAATAAATTTCCAAGTAAAATTTAATCCACAAAACTATTTTAAAATAAAAGTTTTATACAAAGTATAAATATTAGAAAATCTCTTTAAAAACATAATGCCAGTTTAACCTTTAAAATAATTATTACTAAAATTAATTTGAATAGATTTACTTTAAAATTTTAAAACATTTAAAAATAATAAATTTCTCTAAAACATTCTTTTTGAAACAAATTTTAAAAATTTAGGCTTATACATAAAAATTTCTCTGAAAATACACTTGGTTTTCAAGGACACACTTCCATTTCAGAATAACCCATATAACTCTTATAAATCCTGCTCGATTTATCTTAATCCAAATTTACATCTCAATCCCATAAATTTCATCCCATACTTAAAAATAAAACACCTTTTTATTTTTAAACACATTTCCCATCACTTGGAAATCACTTTCAATATATATACTTAAATTATTTTAAAATAAGGTTACTAAAATTACTTAAATAAAAATAATACTTAAGAATTTCCTTAAGGGTTTTCTGAGTAATCTAAACCAAGATTACCTTTTTAAATAAAGTTATTAAACCAAATATTTATATTAAAATTTCTTTTTTTGAAAACATAATACCAATGTACCTTTAAAATAATTAAATACCATAATTACTTAAACAAATATTTACTTATACTTAAAAATAATTAAAAATAATACTTTTATAAAACATTCTAAAAACACATTTCTCATAAACCTTTAAATTATACTTTGAAAGCTTTCCTTTGAAAACACACTTAGTCTTCCAGGAAAATACACTTCCCATCTTTTAAAAATAATCTCACCTTTATTTTTAAAACGATTTGTACCTTTCTTATAGAAATTCCCACCGGAAATCTATCGTTCAAATTTATCCACTGATAAATATTTCACTTCATTAATAAACCCGGATTACAAATTTCCACTCCCCATTTCTTTTAAAAACACGGTTTCAAAACACTTAACAAATTCCGAAACCAATTTTCCAAATTTAATTCCCTTAAATTCATTACTTAAAAATTCCCTTTCATTTCCTTATAAATCCAATTCATTTTATTTTTAAATATCAGATTATATTCATCCAACCATAACACTACACAACAAAATCCCCAAATCAATCTATTATAGGATATCAATAAAATATAATACAGATTTAGACGATAATTTCTATATTGTGAGGAAACCAGTTGTATCCCTCCAACTTGTCTCCCTACATCCACAGATGTTAGCACACAAATAAATATCGTTCCAATCTGATAATAATTTTCACATTCAACCAATCAATCAGTCATTTAAATATCAACTATTTTAATTAAATGTCATCTAGATGTGAGTGAGATTAACTCACCTTGAATTCAAAATGCCGCGCGTTCAAATTTTACATCAAATCGAGCACGTTCGATTTAATGCAAAATTTTCACTTACTCAGAACGATTCCAGATCTGTGCCACAGGGGGCTGCTCGTTGCTGTGGTTTCGGCGCTTCTTGTTTCGTCGGAATCTGATCACGCATGCAACAGATAAGAATTTTTATAGTTTGAACTATAATTTAAAAGAATTTCTTTTTATTGTTATATATAATATTATACCAAACAAAATTAGGCCGTTGATATGAAACGAACAGATCAAGATCGCATCCCTCATCTTCTACATTGTGCACCTAGGGTTATTCGAACCCATCAATCGATTTAATCAATTGATCACCGCACCTTCTTTGTTCATCGAGATGATAATCTGACGCCACCACGAGAAAGTTCGTCACACGCTCCATCTCCACCCTGAATCTAGATGAGCTCGGCTACGCCCAGGCCCCGAAACTCTCGCACGAACGGTCGGCCTTTCACTTGGATTTGCTGACAATTCGCTCAATGGATTTCGATCATAACCGGTCGATTGATAGAACTCAACGAGTTCTATAATTCTTTAGTTGGAGGATTTCATTAGTAATCAACTGATTTATTGAAAATCTGAGATATACGTTGATGAATTCCAACCATTAAAACATAAGTGGTGGTCGAGCAAGTAACTAGGGTTTCGACCCTTAAAAAAATGAATATATAAAAGTTTTATAATATTATTTTAATATTAAATCCACTTTTAAATCATATTTTCAAACGAACTCCGAATCAGACATGCCGCCAGTCGATTATAAGGTTTTGCCCATATTTCGAACACCATGGAATAGGTTTCGGAGCCTAATTTAATCATATGTGGAAGATAGCCTTTTGAATCAAGTTTAAATATTAAATTATCGATTTAAATTTCAACGCGTTTCTCACCCATACGGACAAATGGTAACTCCAAACACTACGAAACTTGAAATCCGATTATAATGCTCTATTACGGATCCAATGGAACTAGTTTCATAGAATTCCGAGACTGTTCCCTGAAGGCTATTTTAACTCGTCGATTAATTCGAGCGATTTCCAAAATTTTCGAAATCTCTTAAAATTTCACTTTTAAAATTTTACTAACTCTATCATAAATCATACAGAATTTATAATCACTTTAGAAACCATTCTGATTTATTTCGAACCAAAATCTGATTATTTGCATTATAATATTAAATTCCATTATTAAATTAATATAAAAATCCAATTTTAACATATCGACTTTTGATTCCATCCAACAGTCCAGTACTATTAATTCTAACCCAGCTATATATTTTAAATAAATTTTAGAAACCATTTACATATCTAATTATACCAGATTTACAAACTATCTCAATTTCAAATAATAAATTATTATTATCTAAATCCAATTGAGTTTCCATATTTGAAAATTTAACTAATTTTATTGGTTTAACCAAAATCTCTTATTTCAAAATCGATTCATAATCCACATTCAACATTTAAAATGAATTAAATGTTCAAAATCTAACGACCAAAATTCCAGGTTGTTACTCTAATGGTACTAATTTAAGTTACCATTTAGTTTCTGTTTGAATTCCAATTCATTCAACAAATATTTACAAAGATCAACATGTATGTAAATTCAATTCATACCCAATAACATAATAACTGGATGGTGATTTGTCCTACTAAATAGATGTCCAAACAATTTACTTAATTATAGCAGAACGAGGATTTATTCCACTAGTCTATGTCCATACAATCAAACGAGTACATTATAGCAGAACGATAATTTATTTTGCCTACAGATGTCCACAAAATCCAACAATTACATTATAACATTACAGGGATTTATTCTGCTTGTGACGACCTAGAATTTTTGAGCATTTGAAATTGGAATATTTAGTTGATTTTAAATATTTGAAAGGTTAATTTTAACTTGAATTCCAAATATCACTATTTATTTGATAATTAAATTATTGAATTTAATAATTGAAAGTTGGGTGAAAATTGAATCTTCATTTTTAAGCTTGCTAAAAATAATTTAAGGGTTTGTAAAATTTATATTGATAGTACTGAAGATAGAAAAAGTGTTAAAATTGAATTTGGAAGTGTTTTGTTCAGTTTTGAATTTATATCGTTTAAATTGAATTTAAAAATAGCTTTTCAAGACACAGTCTTGGAATTCGAAGAAACCAGTTCCATTGGATCCGTAATAGTGTATTATTATCGGTTTTCAATTTTCATAGTGTTAGAAGTGATCGTTTGGTCGTACGGTAAATAAACGCGCTGAAACTATATCGAAAATTTAATATAATAACTGGGTTCAAAAAGCTATCTTCTCCATACGATCGAATTAGGACTTGAAACCTTTTCCATTGTGTTCGTAATAGGGGTATAACATTATGAACGCCTAGCGTCATGCCTCGATAGGAGATCGAGATTGTGAGTTGCGAAAATCGAGACGATTTATGTTTGAATTCAAATTTAAATATAATATATTTCAAATCAGTACTTTTGTTTTCAATTCTCAACCTCTATAGCAGGATAATATTCTCACTCAAGGCAAATGAAGACATGCGTCTTCATTTTGAAAAAAAATCATATCCGACCTAACTTTTCTTTTCTGTTCAAATCGATGTTACTCCTTTCTTTTCTGTTCAAATCAATGTCCCTTCGTTCTTTTTATTTTAAACCGGCTTTCTCCAGTTCTTTCAAAAAAAAGAGAATGAAATCGAAAAAATAATGGCCGGCGAATCTTTTTTTTCCTTTACTCGAATTCGAACTCGAGTGAGAGTGAGAGGGGAGGGTTGTGGTCTCGTAGCTTGGCGGCAGAAGTAGGGCGACCTTGACGAGGGAAGAGGCGAGTGAAGACGATGAGGATTCAAGGTCGGGTCGACTGCAGATTTGGGGGTAGGGTGCTTTGGCGTTCGTACGCCTCGATGATGGTCGAAATCAAATCAAGGTCGAGCACGTGAATTGGGGGCGTGGTGGTATTTGACGGCTATATGGGTGGCTCTTCGTTCGATCATCAGCATATGGCGTGATTTTGGGTAGCCGTTGGCCGAGCGATCGACGCTAGGATCGAACAGTGATAGGCATATCGATTCCACCTTTAATTTAATTCAATACATATTTACAGAACATAAAATGGTTTCAGTAAAATAGATTACTATTGTACTTTACAGTAATCAGAGAAGAAAATACACATATATTATAGTAAGATTTATTAAACAACTCTGATCTATTTTAATCTGATATATATACTGATTTAAAAGGAATTTTATTCTATTAGTATTTATATATATAGATTTAAATAGAAATATATATATACGTAAGATTTTGGGAAAATATGGAAATAGTAAACGTGTAGAGTTTATACAAAAAAAAATTGATTTGATTTTTAATCCATATAGGTTATTTTATAAGTGTATATGATGTTTCAAAAATAAAAAGAGAAAATAAAAGGGTATACATATACACATTTCAAACTTACTAGTTTACTTTACAAATGGATTAAGGTAGTTAGCTTGGTTAAATTAACCTATTTAATTATTTTAGTTACCGAGAAATATCTATTTATTATACGAAGGTTAGTTTAAAATTAAATTGATAATTCAAACTAAGTTATTAGTTTAAAATTATAGAAATTAATGGTGATTAATTGTTTGATTTATTCAAACAATTAATAAATCGTAAACTATTTTTACAAGGTCTATAATCATGAAAATCAAGTCGAGATTGAGGTGGATTGCAAATAAAAAGCAAGGTGAGTTAATCTCACTCATCTGGGTTTTAATTTAAATTTAAATGGTTAAATTTAAATAATTGGTTGAATGGTTGAATTGATTTGATGTGCTATATTATATATAGTAGTATATAGTATTTATTGGAGTGATTGATTTCCCGCATTATATAGCGGATGAGACCCTATGCGCCGCTTAATAGCGGATGATATTATATTAATCACATATACCATGATATTCCACCTCGAAGTGGAATTGGTATTGTGCTAACATCTGTGGATGCAGGGAAACAGGTTGGAGGGATCCAACTGGATTCCTCAAAATTATTAGATTGTTTAATATCCTGTGTTTTGATTATTTGATATTCTGTGATGAATTATATAGGTTGAAAATGTTGGATGCTGGTTTGATTGAATATGTTTAGATATACTTAGTTATCAAAATATATAAATTGGATTTTTGGAAAGAAAATAAAAGAAGAGAATTTGTAAGTGGAATAATTATAGAGAATTTAAATAAATTTACGAATGAACTAGGAAAGAATAAAAGTGAAGAGTATGGAAAAGTGGATTTTGAATAAACACAGTAATAATGAATTTTAACAACATAAGTGATATTATTTAAAGCAATAAAGAATTTATTTTGAAATTCGAGGTTTGAATTTATTTGAAAGGATTAAGAAGAAATTTGGGAATTATGAAATTGGTATTTCAGTTCAAATGTTTTAAATCATTATGAAGAAATAAAATCTGAAGTTAATGGATTTTGGAATAAATGGAGTAAGTAAGGAAATTTATTAAAAAGTGAAGTAAATTGGAAATCAATTTGAGGATTGATTTAAGTGTGTAAAACCGGGAATTTTTAAAAGAGAAGCGAGACTTGAAATTTATAAACTGGGTTTATAAAAGTGAAGTAATATATCAGTGGATATTTGGAAGAATAAATTCACGGTGGGAATTTATTAAAGGAATGGGTAAATTTGTTTTAAAATAAATAGTGATTTATTTTTAAAGGGTGTGAAAGAAAAGTGTATTTCCCTGGATAGCCAATTACATTTTCGAAGCAAATTTTGTTAAAAGTTTTAAGTTGTTTAAAAGGTATGTTTAGAAAACTTATTCTTTCTAAATGTTTAAATTCTAAAGTAAGTATTTTCTTTTAATCTATTACAGTAGCAATTACTTAAAGGTAGCTTGGTATTATGTTTTAAAAGTTAGAAATTTAGTTTTATATTGTACAAAGTAGTTTTATTTTAAATATTCTTAAAATATATATTTTGAATAAGTATTAAAGTAATTTTTAGTTTAAATGTTTTAAAGGATATTTTATAATAAAGTGTTTTGAATTATTTTCAAAATCTATAGTTTTTGTGCTTGGTGTTTTCAGTGGAAATAAATATTTGGAAATTTATTTCATGAGAAAAGTGTAGTCTGAAAACTGTTTTCAAAAGGGTTAAAAATGGAAATATATCTTGCGAAGATATATTTGAGGTTAATAAATAATTGAGGAGAAATTATTTATGGTTGATGGTTGTTTGTGAATGTTATTTGATAGTTAAATAACCGACTATCAATATTGGCCAATGCGTTGATCGTTTCGAAGATACCGCGATCAGGATTAATTTCTCGAAAACCACTTCGATCCGGTTTGTACGTTTTCGTGAGGAAGACGAGTTTGGATTCGAAGGTGGAGCAGTGAAGTGCAAGGGCTAGTTGCTACTAATCCTGAGGATGATTCCAAAATGGATGTAGTAGGAGTAGTGTCTTCGGTTCCGTTCTGACCCGGGACGGACTTGTATGGATGAATGCTTTCGCAACATCGTGAGGTGGACGATGGGCATTCTAAGTGAAACGATTTAGAAAGGTAACGCTTAGCCTCAAGCCTCATCAACCAGGAATGACTGAAAATCAGGGGTTATGCAGCAAGGGTAGCTGGGTAGCACCCATTAGGGTGAGATCATCCTTGTCTAGATGTCCCTTTTTATTCGGCTTAGTGGTGTAGTTGCTGATCCCAACCATAGGGTGATCTTACTCGGGATTATCCAGTAAGGGGTAGTCCCGGTCTTGTGTTGCAGGGGATTGGGAGTAATGCTCGGTACCGTGATCTTGGCCACGTACTGTGACAGGTGGTACCCAGTGCCTAGTCATCAATTGGAAATCCTTTCTCCCTGCGTGCCTTTACGGTTTTGTTTGTATGCCTATTAGCTGGAATTTAATAAATGTAACAATTTCGGCTATTTGAATAAGTATTTGTATATAGACCCTATTATAATATCAGAGGATTTTATAAGAAATGTTTTAGCTATCGTAAGGTAAAAACCCGACATGTTTATTTGTGGCATGGTCTTATGAGATGCTTTTGTTTTCAAAAGAATTTTGAAACTATAATAATCCAGTTGAGTGTGGTTTTCTCACGCTGGTATTCTAGATTGACTCGGGTCAGACCGAATATTATAGAATACAAGATATGATGCTGTGGAGCTCAGGAGACAAGCTGGATGGCGATACGTATTGCCGTACTTGATTATTATTCCGCTGTGTATGCAGTTGTGAGGACAAGTTTATATGACTGTCCAGTTGTATATTATTGATGTTGTTGAACTCTAATGATGTATTCTGATGATGTATGTATAAAACAGATATAGTCTTCTTTATGTAAAGATCTGTTATTATCTATTATATTTTATTCTGTGGCGATGGTTAAATTCTGATGTTGTTTCTATTTTCGTCTTCTACCTCTTCTTCTTTAACACAAATGGTTCGTATTTCCGTTCATCTTGAGTTGAATGATGGAGAATAGTGTCTACTCAAGGGGTACGGGTTTGCGGGCTGTTACAGTGATATCAAAGCTGAAGGTTAAGCGAGAACCTTGGCTCTGGTGGGAATTACTCATTAAAAATAGAGTTCGTAGTACGCTAAAATGAGTTTGAGTGTATTAATAAATATGAGCGCGTATTTGTTAGTGAATATAAAATTTGTTTTTATATTGTGTTGACTTATCGGTTGAGTGTTTATGTATTCTAGTCGATATGTGGGACGCCATGTTATCGATAGGAATTTCTGAACTCTTAAACAAGATAAACCGATACAGTATTGTTTTAAAATAGGGTAAATGAAATAATTTTACCTATATTATTTTTGTATATAAAGGAAATAATTTTCATAAATTATTATAGTTATATATGGATGCTTGGTTGTTAGGAATGATAATATTAAATTATTATCATTGTTGTGTAAAATTAAATAAGATAATGAAATTATAACTAAAGCTAAGGAATAAATTCATATACAAAGGAAATTTGTAAATGTAGACTGTAAATGTGATTTATAATTTAAAATAACATTTCAGAGCAATATATAAATATGAATTGAAAGAATTTAGAATTTGGAATTTTGGGAAAAGTTAAATTCCTTTGGGTTTGAAAATGATTTTCAAAGGTTTTGGGGAGGAATAATAGGAATATTATTCGAAAATATTTTGAATTTGATTTGAAATCTGGTGAGACTTGAAATTAAGGATATCTGAAAATGTTTTTAAAGAGATAAAAGCATTGAACTCTTTTCGGTCGCTAGAAAATAAATTCGGTGATGACTGCAGCATCATCGATGTTCATTTTCGAGTTTCCAAAGGAGGAATTGCTGCTTGAATGTTTTAAGTGGGAGACGTTTGCAAACTGGGTTTGGTTTTGAAATTCAAAGAGGTAATTGAATTTACCAAAGAATTTTGGATATAATTGATTTCAAATGATTTTTGAAATACTTAAGTGATCATTGATGACTCTGGAATTGATTTAAATATTTTGAAAGTCTAAGTAATGGCTTAAGCTCTAGAGGTTTAAATAAAAACGTTTATGAATTATAAAAAGATTTGGAAATTTATAAAGTTTGAAAATTTCCTAGAGTGGAATTAACTTGTAAAAAGTTAATAAGTTAGAAGAGTAAGTCGAATTAAATGAACTTGAGCTAAGTTTAATAATATTGTGATTAGATTTGAATAAAAGTTGGATCGTGAGTTAATAAAATTGGTTTGTGTATTAAATGATAGAAATAGAACTTGAGTATAAATAATATTCATCGCATATTGTAAGTGGATTAATTATGAATCGAAGTTGTCAAATGAAATGGAATTGGATTATAATAGAAATGATTTAAGTTGCAAATAAAATACAATTCGAGTATAAATGAGTTAAATATGTACTTGGATATTATTTTAACAAATTGAGAATGGAATTAAAAAATTAAATGGATTAGGATAATGGCTAATTGACATAAATGAGATGTGAATGAATTGAAATTGGAAATTAAAATTTGTAATGAATGGAACAAAAGAACTAATCAAATAAATTTGTAGATTGAAATGAGATTTGATAAGTTAAAGTGAAAAAGAAAATTTATTCACAAACGAAGTGAGCTTAAGTTTTGAAGTTGGAATAAACTGAAGTAAATTAACTTAAGTTAAAAATAATTAGAAGCTCAACTTCGGGAAAGAATAAAAGTTCATTAAATTAAAGTTTGGGTTAAACTAATTTGGGAAGTGGTTATTAATATAAGAATCGAATGTTGTCAAGCTCGTTAAAGTGATTTTAAAATGTATAGTTGGTGAATACACTAGAAATGGGATGGAATTAAATATAAAATGAGTTGGAATCAATTGGATGTGGATAAAAACTAATATGGATATTCTATTAAGTGAATATCGTCAAATTGCATAGAATAAATTAGTCGCTCGACTTAAATGGAAGTAAATAAAAGTTCTATGAATTGGTGGAGGTACATAAATTTGATTTTTGGATAAATTCAAATAAATGTGAGTTGTTTGGGTTAAAAATAAATTGAATGTTAGCAATTGAGTTGCAAACCATTTAAATTGAATGAAGTTGTGTACAAATTGGTTGTAAACAATTAAAATTAATGTCGGAACCCTATAAGTTGCTTATAAATATTGTCTAACCTACATTGCTTATAGAAACTCGTATGTTTGCTAGTTAAATATGTTAAACGTTGTTAAATTATATGATTTTGGCACTTACATGTTTAAATTGAATAAGTATAGGTACCTGAAGGCCGTTTGGCAGGATTTTGGTCGCGCTAATTGCTAAATAATAAGCCGCTTGCTTAAAAATGCTAAATAGAGGTACGCCTATGCAATAAAAGTTAGGGGATATGAACTATTGTTTGTTTTTTTGTTTTTCCGACCGGGTGGGTCGATGTATATATATTTATATCTTTTGTCAAATTGCAAAAGCTTCTCCGTACAAAGGAGACTCTGCCAAAAAATTCGAAAATTTTGGGAGTTAGAAAAAAAATTTGGGAAAATTTTTGTTAGCGACGAAACGATTTCAAATTGGAAATTGAAATAAATTAGTGGATGAAACTAATTTAAAATAATGATATGAATCAGTTATAAATGGAAGATAAAATTCAATATTCATAGCTGAAGATAAACTGAATTCATATGGAAATGGGAGAACAAATTTGAATAGAAGTAGATATTAACTAAAGTGGTGAAGTGAAAATAAATATAAGAAGCGTATAAAATACTTATATTGAACTTAAGAAGAAATGGTAGAATTCTTAAGTAATATAGGTGTCGGGAAAATATATCGAAAGCATTTGAGTGAATATTTAATAAAAATATGTAAAATGATAAGCGTTGGTAAGTGAATAGAGATCAAAATGAATGTGAATAAAAGAAAATTGATATAGTTAATAATCAATGGATGTAAATACGTGGGATGTACGTATATTATTTTTATTCGCATAGCAATTTGATCCAGATTCGAGCATAAAATTTCGAGATAGTTATATCAATCCGAGTTAGGATTTTTTCACTCGATTTTCAACGGCGAACCTTGGATATGGATTTTGATTGATTCTGGAAATTCTCTATCATAGTTATGACTATGCAAGGAGAATGACGGTTTCTGATCAAGAAACCAGATTTGAGTCCGCCTAGGAAGTCGGGTGGACGATACTAGTTCGGAAGTGAAATTGTGTGTTCGAGCGAGTGATCGAATTTGATAGTGCGTACGAATGATATATGTATATCATACGGGCTTAAATGAAATAGATATTGAAAATTGTGTGTACAAAATGATTTTGGAATCTGTAGTTGGATATGATTAAATTGGATATATAGGTATTAAAAAGCAAGTGGGAAAACTGGTTTCGATTTCAAAAGATAAATTTGAATGGCTCGACAAAAAGGTATGTGTTTAAATTTCTATATGAAGTTTGATTGGGTTTTTGATCTAGCCACTTGGCTTTAGCCCATACAGGCATTTTGTAGTTGTACCGAGCTAGCCGCGCAAAGGAGACGCTTGCGAAATTTTTCGAAAATTTAGAGAGTTAGAAAATTATGAGGAAGTTTTGATAATTTAAATTTGGATTTAAATTTAGATTTGAATAAGTGGAGTAAATAATGTTGTTGGAAACTATGGAAGATTTTGGGAAGTTGGTTGAAGTAATAGTTGGTCTTTAATAAAAGATATGTTATAGCAAGTTGATAAAACTATTTGGTTTCGGAAAATAGTAATGGGTATTGGATCATTATTCTTAACCGACAATTTCGGGGACGAAATTCTTTTAAGTGGGAAGGAATGTGACGACCCAGAATTTTTGAGCATTTGAAATTAGAATATTTAATTAATTTTAAATATTTGAAAGGTTAATTTTAAATTGAATTCCAAATATCACTATTTATTTGATAATTAAATTATTGAATTTAATAATTGGAAGTTGGGTGAAATATTGAATCTTCAGTTTTAAGCTTATTAAAAATAATTTAAGGGTTTGTAAAATTTATATTGATGGTACTGAAGATAGGAAAAGTGTTAAAATTGAATTTGGAAGTGTTTTGCTCAGTTTTGAATTTATATCGTTTAAATTGAATTTAAAAATAGCTTTTCGAGACACGGTCTTGGAATTCGACGAAACCAGTTCCATTGGATCCATAATAGTGTATTATTATCAGTTTCCAATTTTTGTAGTGTCAGGAATGATCGTTTGGTCGTACGGTAAATGAACGCGCTGAAACTATATTGAAAATTCAATATAATAACTGGGTTCAAAAAACTATCTTCTCCATACAATCGAATTAGGACTCGAAACCTTTTCCATTGCGTTTGTAAAAGGAGTATAACATTATGAACGTCTAGCGGCACGCTCTCGATAGGACATCGAGATTTTGAGTTGCGAAAATCGAGACGATTTAAGTTTGAATTTAAATTTAAATATAATATATTTCCCATCAGTACTTTTGTTTTCAATTCTCAACCTATATAGCAGGATAATATTTCCACGCAAGGCAATTGAAGACATGCGTCTTCATTTTAAAAGAAAATCATAGTCGGCTAACTTTTCTTTTCTGTTCAAATCGATGTTACTCCTTTCTTTTCTGTTCAAATCAATGTCCCTCCGTTCCTTTTATTTTAAACCAGGTCTCTCCAGTTCTTTCAAAAAAAAAGAAAGAAATCAAAAAAATCATGGCCGGTAAATCTTTTTTTCCTTTACTTGAATTCGAACTCGAGTGAGAGTGAGAGGGGAGGGCTATGGTTTCGTAGCTTGGCGGCAGAAGTAGGGCGACCTTGACGAGGGAAGAGGCGAGTGAAGATGACGAGGATTCAAGGTTGAGTCGACTGCAGATTTGGGGGTAGGGCGCTTTGGCGTTCGTACGCCTCGATGATGGACGAAATCAAATCAAGGCCGAGCATGTGAATTGGGGGCGTGGTGGTATTAGACGGCTAGGCGGGTGGCTTTTCGTTTGATCATCAGCATATGGCGCGATTTTGGGTAACCGTTGGCCGAGCGATCGATGCGTGGATCGAACAGTGATGGGTATATCAATTCAACCTTTAATTTAATTTAATACATATTTACAGAACATAAAATGGTTTCAGCAAAATAGATTACTGCTGTACTTTATAGTAATCGAAGAAGAAAATACACATATATTATTGTAAGATTTATTAAACAACTCTGATCTATTTTAATCTGATATATATATATATATATACTGATTTAAAAGGAATTTTATTCTATTAGTATTTAATATATATAGATTTAAACAGAAATATATATACGTAAGATTTTGGGAAAATATGGAAATAGTAAATGTGTAGAGTTTATATAAAAAAAATTTGATTTGATTTTTAATCCATATAGGTTATTTTATAAGTGTATACGATGTTTCAAAAATAAAAAGAGAAAATAAAAGGGTATACATATACACATTTCAAACTTACTAGTTTACTTTGCAAATGGATTAAGGTAGTTAGCTTGGTTAAATTAACCTATTTAATTATTTTAGTTACTGAGAAAAAACTATTTATTATAGGAAGGTTAGTTTAAAATTAAATTAATAATTCAAACTAAATTATTAGTTTAAAATTACAGAAATTAATGGTGATTAATTGTTTGATTTATTCAAATGTTAATAAATCGTAAACTGTTTTTATAAGGTCTATAATCGTGAAAATCAAGTCGAGATTGGGGTAGATTGCAAATAAAACAAGGTGAGTTAATCTCACTCATTTGGGTTTTTATTTAAATTTAAATGGTTAAATTTAAATAATTGGTTGAATGGTTGAATTGATTTGATGTGCTATATTATATATAGTAGTATATAGTATATATTGGAGTGATTGATTTCTCGCATTATATAGCGGATGAGACCCTATGCACCGCATAATAGCGGATGATACTATATTAATCCCATATACTGCAATATTCCACCTCGAAGTGGAATTGGTATTGTGCTAACATCTGTGGATGCAGGGAAAGGTTGGAGGGATCCAACTGGATTCCTCAAAATTATTAGATTGTTTAATATTATGTGTTTTGATTATTTGATATTTTGTGATGAATGATATGGGTAATTGGAAATGTTGGATGCTGGTTTGATTGAATATGTTTGGATATACTTAGTTATCAAAATATATAAATTGGATTTTTGGAAAGAAAATAAAAGAAGAGAACTTGTAAGTGGAATAATTATAGAGAATTTAAATAAATTTAAGAATGAATTGGGAAAGAATAAAAGTGATTTTAAAATTCTAAGGAATAAGTTCAGATTATGGAAAAGGGGATTTTGAATAAACAGAGTAATAATGAATTTTAAAACATAAGTGATATTATTTAAAGGAATAAAGAATTTATTTTGAAATTCGAGGTTTGAATTTATTTGAAAGGATTAAGAAGAAATTTGGGAAATATGAATTGGTATCTTCAGTTAAAAGATTTTAAATCATAATGAAGGAATAAAATCTGAAGTTAATGGATTTTGGAATGAATGGAGTTAGTAAGGAAATTTATTGAAAAGTGAAGTAAATTGGAAATCAATTTGGGTATTGATTTAAGTGTGTAAAACCGAGAATTTTTAAAAGAGAAGTGAGACTTGATTATAAAAGTGAAGTAATACATCAGTGGATATTTGAAAGAATAAATTCACGGAAGGAATTTATTAAAGGAATGGGTAAATTTGTTTAAAAATAAATAGTGATTTATTTTTAAAGGTGTGAAAGAGAAGTGTATTTCCCTGGATAGCCAAGTACGTTTTCGAAGCAAATTTTGTTAAAAGTTTTAAGTTGTTTAAAAGGTATGTTTGGAAAATTTATTATTTCTAAATGTTTAAATTCTAAACTAAGTATTTTCTTTTAATATATTATAGCAGTAATTATTTAAAGGTAGCTTGGTATTATGTTTTAAAAGTTAGAAATTTAGTTTTATATTGTACAAAGTAGTTTTATTTTAAATATTCTTAAAGGACATATTTTGAACAAGTATTAAAGTAATTTTTAATTTAAATGTTTTAAAGGATATTTTATAATAAAGTATTTTGAATTATTTTCAAAATCTATAGTTTTTATGCTTGGTGATTTAAGTGGAAATAAATATTTGGAAATTTATTTCATGAGAAAATTGGGGTTTGAAAACTGTTTTCAAAAGGGTTGAAAATGGAAATATATCTTGCGAAGATATTTTGAGGTTAATAAATAATTCAGGAGAAATTATTTATGGTTGATGGTTGTTTGTGAATGTTATTTAATAGTTAAATAACCGACTATCTATATTGGCCAATGCGTTGATCGTTACGAAGAGACCGGGATCGGGATTAATTTCTCGAAAACCACTTCGATCCGGTTTGTACGTTTTTGTGAGGAAGACGAGTTTGGGTTCGAAGGTAGAGTAGTGAAGTGCAACGGCTAGTCGCTACTAATCCTGAGGATGATTCCAAAATGGATGTAGTAGGAATAGTGCCTTCGTTTCCGTTCGAACCCGGGACGGACTTGTATGGATGAATGCTTTCGGAACATCTTCAGGTGGACGATGGGCATTCTAAGTGAAACGTTCTAAAAAGGTAACGTTTAGCCTTGAGCCTCATCAACCGAGAATGACTGAAAATCAGGGGTTATGTAGCAAGGCTAGGTGGGTAACACCCATTAGGGTCAGGTCATCCCTGTCTAGATGTTCCTTTTTATTCGGCTTAGTGGTGCGGTTACCGATCCCAACCGTGGAGTGTTCTTACTCGGGATTATCCAGTAAGGGGTAGTCCCAGTCTTGTGTTGCAGGGGATTGGGAGTAATCCTCGGTACGGTGATCTAGGCCACGTATTGTGACAGGTGGTACCCCAGTGCCTAGTCGTTAGTTGGAAATCCTTTCTCCCAACGTGCCTTTACGGTTTTGTTTGTATACCTATTAGCTGGAATTTAATAAATGTAACAATTTCAGCTATTTGAATAAGTATTTGTATATAGACCCTATTATAATATCAGAGGATTTTATAAGAAATGTTTTAGCTATCGTAAGGTAAAAACCCGACATGTTTATTTGTGGCGTGGTCTTACGATATACTTTTGTTTTCAAAAGAATTTTGAAACTTTAATAATCCAATTGAGTGTGGTTTTATCACGCTGGTATTCCAGACTGACTCGGGTGTTATTTAACTATAATGCTTGGGTCAGACCGAGTATTATATAATACAAGATGTGATGCTGTTGAGCTTAGGAGACGTGCTGGATGGCGATACGTACTGTGTTTATTATTCCGCTGTGTATGCAGTTGTGAGGACAAGTTTATATGACTGTCCAGTTGTATATTATTGATGTTGTTGAACTCTGATGATGTATTCTGATGATGTATGTATAAAACAGATATAGTCTTCTTTGTGTAAAGATCTGTTATTATCTATTATATTTTATTCCGCTTCGATGGTTAGATTCTGATGTTATTTCTATTTTCTTCTTCTACCTCTTCTTCTTTAACTCAAATGGTTCGTATTTTCGTTCATCTAGAGTTGAGTGATGGAGAATAGTGTCGACTCAAGGGGTACGGGTTCACAGGTTGTTACACTCCTAATAGATGTCCAAACAGTCCAACAAGAACTCATTCACAGCTGTTTGGTTGCTTAATAATATCAATACTTGAATTCCTTGTGTTCAAAACTATCATTTGTAAAACGATTTCCTTTTAAAAAAAAATTGAATCTTGGATAACAAAGTAATTATAAACTTAAAAACTCTTTTTAAATTTATTAATTATAGGTTGAACCCTTATTAAACATCAATTAAATCTAAATTTTGTTTAATTAATAATTAAGAAATAATTGGAATGATGATTTTTACTGAAAGCGGGTAGATTAATTCTAATAAACTCTATTTTATCAGCTCTCTGATCTATTGGATGTCTATGCATCTTTTTTTAGATTGATTGATTGATAACTTAGATAAAATTAGAAGAGATTTCTTATGGAGTGGGGAAAACTCTAATAGCAGTATTAAATGTTTAGTAATTTGGGATACTGTATGTAAATCCAAAAAGGATGGTGGTTTAGAAGTCATTAATTTGCGTAATATGAATTTGTCTTTGTTAGGTAAATGGTTATGAAAGTTTAAGAATGTTAGTGATAATTCTAATTGGAAAGAAATCATTTCTAAATATTACTATAACGACAGTAATAATTTATATCAAATGGCTCCTACAGTCATTTGTAAACTTTCTAAATTTTGGAAACCTATTTTAAAATGTCATGAGATTTTTAACTTAGGCACTAATATAATAGTTCATTCAGGTAATGGTACTTCTTTTTGGTATGATCGTTGGATTTCCGTTATCCCTCTTAGTATTGAATTTAAAGAGCTATATGAAATTTGTAATTTTAAGAATGCTATAACTAGAGAAGTTTTTTCTTCCAAAATGACCCTCCTTGGAATTTTAGTTTTAACAAAATTTTAGTAGGTTCAACTCTTAGGCATCTTTCTTTGCTTTATACTAGATTAAATCTATGTAATATTGATAATGATAATGATAATATTAGTTGGGAATATGATAAGAGTAAGAAATATACTTCTAATTATTTTTATAGATTTATTAACTTTTCGGGTGTAACAAATAACTCTTTTAAATTTATTTGGAAATCAAATGCTCCTCCTAGTTCACATGTGATTAATTATGCATGGAAAACCTAATAATACAGAAACTTTGAAAAGAACAAATATGCAAATCGATAATAAATATTATTTTTGTAATCTGCATTTTGAAGATATTAAATATGTATACTATGATTGCATGGATACTTGTTTCATTCTGAATAATACTCTTAAAATCTTCGACTTTAATATAACAACTAAAATTTATGATTGTGAATCTTATTGGAGTAGTTTTAGATTTAAGTTCAAAAGGAAAAATAGATTCTTAATTGACACTTTATTCGTTATGATTTGTTGGTATATTTGGTTTGAAAGAAATCAGTGAATTTTTAAAAATAATAATAGTCACATTAATAAATTGATTTATAATTTCGTCATTTTGTTTTAATTGGATCTCTAATCCAAAATATAAATTATCTAAAAATATGATATTTAAAGAATATCTTAATAAGGTTAATAATAATATTTAAATATTTAAAGATAAAAATTATATTTTTGGCATTGATAATCATAGTATTAATATTCTTTCAAACTTAAATGATGATTTCTCTATGTATCATAATATCCTTTTGATCAAAGTACCATAAGGATAATTTTTTTGATTTAGTTATTGTTTTTGTTTTTGTTTATATATTTTTAAGTTCATTTGATCATGGATTCTTTTTAATCTCTCTTCTAATCTTTATTTTATTCTGTCCTATTAGCTTAACTTTTGTATCATTGCTTATAATTATATACGTATTTATAAATTTCATTTATATACATATATGTATATCATTCTAATTATTTTCTTTAGTTCCTTTGTAGATACAGGTTTGGGCTAGATATGGTGTATGTTTCTTTCTACAGGTACAAAGGATTGCTGATTGCAGGATTGCTGTTTACAGTGAGGGGTTCTTCTCAGTTCATCTTTGTTATGGCATTCTACTTAGGAGGATTCACTTTTCAGCTAGCACTTCTTCCAGGTTTACCGAGTTTTCAGAGTGGAGTTTTCCATTCCAGATCATTCCTAGTTCTATTTCAGATCATCCACATTTCCATTCCTTCCGAGTCAGCAGCATGGAGCAGCATAGAGTTTCCTTCTTAGATGGAGTTGGCTTCCAATTTCATTGGCTAGTGATATTCCATAGTTTTTCAGGTACTTTTGACATCTTAATATTGGACGGTGGCCTTGTCGGAGCTAGGTGTTAGGGTGTAATGGGCGGTAGCTATGCCGGAGCTCATTTGAGGGGTACCTGAGTTTTTTCTTTGATTCTTGTACTTAGGTTAGCTACCTGCCAGGCATGTTGGTAGCACCTTGTCTTATGTTATATACATATTTACATGTGTGATCTCCTCTATTTTAGAGGATCACACATTTTCCTTATAATTAAACCTTAAATAAATAATTAAACAATAATTAACCATTATATAAATAATTAAACTCCAATAATCCTTTATTAATTGAATAATAATTTAAGCGTTCATTAACAATTAAATACTAATTAATCTTAATTTATTAATTAAATAATCTTTAACTCAAAGTTAAATAACAAACTAAACCTTTAATAAATAATTTATTAAAATTTAACCTTATTTAATTTATAATTAAAAATAATAAACACTTAACAAATTAAATAAATAAATGACCTTGTATTTAATTAATAATTAATTAAAATGTAACGACCCAGAATTTCTGTCATTTGAAATTCGTATATTTAAATGATTTTAAATATTAACAAGTAAAATTTGAAAGTCGAATAAATTATATTTCGAATATTTGGGTATAATTGGATAATTAAATTAATATTTGAAATTTCAGAAATAATTGGTAATTTGGTTTAAAGTGATTAAAATTGATTTGTAAAATTTTATTAAATCATATTGGAGTTATAATGATGTTATAGAACTTTTAAAATTGAATTAAAAGTTAATTTGTGAAAATTGAATATTTTAATATTTAATTGACGAGTAAAAATAGCCATTTTTTAAACAGTCTCGTATTTCGACGAAACCAGTTTCATTGGATCTGTAATGTTAAATATTGTATGGTTTCAAATTTTGTGTCAATCGGATATACGGTTTGTCCGGGGCAAGCTAAAACGCACTGAAATCGGTTTGAGTGAATTTTAAATTTAAATAGTCGATTCAAAAACCTAACTTCCAAATTTGATCGAATTGTCTCCCGATATATATTCCATTGCATTCGGAATAGGGGTAAAACAATATAAAAGGACCTCATTTTCTCGAATTTTCATCAAACACTAGAAAGCAAACCCTTGCCGCCACCTTCAGATTAATGGCCGATATTTTTCGAATTTCTTCTTATAATCTCTTTCAATCCGTAAACAATTAGCCAAAACACTCAACTATAATCTAGAAGAGCATTGCGAGATCTTCGAATCCATATGGAGATGATAGATTATAGAGCAACGGATCGACGACGAACTGCATTCAAACACTCGCCATTCATTTGCGTTTTTCGAGGAGCGTGGACGACCGAGTGCTATGGCGTTTAGGGTGAAGGTGAGGCACGACGCGAGCTTCGAAGTGGAGTATCTGATCGTCGTCACGGTCAAAGGAGAGGCCGCGGCAACTTGATGAAATAGGCGACCGATGGGTTCAATTCACGTTCGAACGATATTTACTGAAGGGGGAAGATAATAAGGGATGGCCGTTATTTGATTTGGAGAAACGTGCGGCCTGGATTGAAGTTAGGTTTAAAAATTTATGAATTAATTATCTTTTAGTTGTTCAAACTTTAAAAACATCATAACTTGTTCATACGAGGTCGAAAAATGACGAAACAAATTGCGTTAGCTTCGTATTGACGAACACTACGCGATGGAGCTATATTGGAGTTGATTGGAGCTAGGAAAATTTTTGGGTAAAATTAAATGCGCGTATAATCTTATTCGAAATAAAACGTTGAAACTGTTATTGAAAGCTAAGGTGAGAACTTCTCACTCAATCGAATTGTGTTTCGATTTAAAGTTTTAAATAGTTAGATTTAAAATTGCTTGATTGTGTGATTGAATGATAAATTATTATCTATTGTTTTGAAATAGACCCTATACGCCGTATATTAAGCGGATGTTATTTATTAAACACATATACCGCGATATTCCATCTTGAAGTGGAATTGGTATTATATATGTACTTGGAGTTGATTTTCCCGCATTATATAGCGGGTGAGACCCTATTGTGCTGCATAATAGCGGATAGTAATTTATATAAACCCATGTACCGCGATATTCCATCTTGAAATGGAATTGGTATTGTGCTAACATCTGTGGATGCAGGGAAACAGGTTGGAGGGATCCAACTGGATTCCTCAACAGTATTGATTTATTTACAGATATTGTGATATATTCTGTTATCATATGATGTATGATGTTTTAGATGCCGTGATTGTTATATTTAGCGTTGTTGCAGCATTGGGCCTATTTTGGAAAATCAAAAGTGTTAAAGTGATGATTTCCAAATTTTAAAAGGATTTTTAAATTGATTTTTGAAAGTATACGTTTTATTGAATTTTGGTATTGATTCATTTTTAATAAATAAACGTTAAAAATTTTATGTTATAAAAATTATGATTTTTGTGAAATATAACAGAAATGTGATTTTTTTTGAAATAAGTAGTTGATTAAATTGTAAAATGGTTTAAATTGGGTTTTTTGAATTATTATAAACGGTTTATATAAAAGATTTATAAAATTGATATTTTATAAATTAAGATATTGGAATTTTAAAACGAGTTTTTATAAGTGTTAAAATGAAGTACAAATGGATTTCATAAGTGAATGAAATTTATAGATTTATAAATTGTGAGGTTATAAAATGAATAGATTTTGAAAAATAAAAGATTTATAAGTAATTAACTTATAAATTGGATTTTGGCATTTAAATGATATTTAAATAGAATTTGTTAATTAAGGGATTTTATAAGTTGAAATTTTTATAAAATTTATATAGATGTGAATTTATAAACATTGTTTTATAAATCCAGAAAACGACTTATTTTGGTAAGTTAATTATTTTAGCTTATTAAAGGAGATATATCCACGAGTTTGGACAGTGGATAATCATTTAAATTAAATATGTAGAAGTGTTGAATTTGGTAAATGATTTATATTCACGATTTTGGACAGTGAATAATATATTAAAAGAAATGTTTTAGGAAGTGATCTTTTAAATAAAATTAAAACGATTTGAAGTTGTTTTAAAATGTATTAAGGATAGAACCATAGATTTCAACATTCATTGTTGAAATAGACGATTTCGAGAAATAAGTAAATGGTGGACTATAACACTGTTGTTATAGTAAATGATTTTCGAAAGGAAATGTTTTATATAGTATTGGGATTTATATATCTGTCCAAATTTCGAATCCCTATACTAGTGATTTTGGGTTGTCGTAACGATGTTTTACGCAACATTCGTTTTGACCCAAATAAATGCGTTTAAAAGAATGGTTTCCTTAAAGAGTAAAATATATACTTAATCATGTTTTAAGTATATTGAATATTTTCTAAGTATTGAAAATAAATAGATTTGTGAATTAATTATTATTAAATAAGTATGGAAATGTTTTTTTTCCAATGTGAAGTGAAACGTTTTGAGATTATATCTTTTAAAGATAAATTGAAAGTGATTTGAAATTTGTTTTCAAACGGTTGATGTGTGGAAAAAAAATCTTGTAAAGATATTTTCGGAAAATAAATATTGAATTTTGGGAAATTATTTGGAATCTGGTGATGTTGTGCATATTTATTGATAGTTAAATAACCGACTACCAATATTTACCTTTAAATAGGTATTTGTTGTGATTTGCTTGAAATTGAATGCTACACTTATTTTTAAATAAGCGCTCGTTATTCGGTTTAGCCGGGAGAGGACCTTTGGGTCATAAATCTCATTTCGAATATTGATACGTCGTTATGGATAGCATTGAAGACCGGAGGTGAAGATCGAGTATTTGCGAGAACGATAGGATGACCTAACGATTGTCTCTACACCGAGTAGCTACGGTATAGAGATTCAGATTCCCTAAGTGATGGGAAGTCCGATCAGGATTGTGAATACCCGGATTGCAAGGGCTTCTTTGGAAGTGCCTTCGGTTCTGTTCGAACCCAGAATAGACTTGTATGGATGGTAATGTCTGACATTACATTTTGAGATATAAAGCAGATTTCTTTTAAATACATTTCTATTGGTGGCGGAGAATTTATTCTCTTAGCTTAACACCCTTCTCTGAGACGTACGACCTCAGAGGTTATGTAGTTGAAGGTCATCAACGATATATTCCCAATTTGGTAATGTGCCATGCTGAGTGCTGCTGATTATTTGTTGATTAAAGCGTGGCTTTTATGAAAAGCGTAGCTTTGTGGACGAGACTTCGTCGAACCTTATTACCCGGTAATGGTCGAAACATGAAAGATGCAGCAAGGTTTCAAGGGTAGCTTCCCTAGGGTATGGCCATTCCTTCTGGAAAAGGGTAGTATCATGGTATGGAGCCTAGATACTTACTCATATGGACACTTTATTTTATTACTTTGTGATGTTGTTGGTTTAGAGAGCTCTCGTATAAAGGTCCAAGAGGACCGGGGGTGGCATATCTGAGGTTTTATTCCCCGGGAAGGGGGTAGCCGGCCTTGTGTTGGCAGAGATCAGGTTAGGAGTCTTGGGGCGTCCTTCCATAGGCGTACCCATGTGGCAATGGAAAGTTCCTTGGCCTGACCATTAGTTGAAAATCCAAAGAAACAATACGAGCCCTGTATGATTTTAGTTGTATAACCTGCCATGGAATGTGGCGGTAACCTGCTATTGAACATGGTAGCTATAGTAGGCATACGATAATGGTCGTATGTTGGCTAAGATTTATATCACACTTTCGAAATGTTTTCCTACACTTTGCACTTATAACAATAATATTGAAAAGAAATTTGCGTGTCAAGCATATTTAACTATCATAAGTAGAAATCTCCTCCGATTCTACGTTTGCATTGTGTGTGTGTGTGTGTGCGGGAGGCCTTATGGTAGTTTCATTTTCTAAAAGCATTGCGAATCTAATTTAAAATATTTCTTTTTTTATTTTTAAAAGATAAACTGTTTAAGTTCTAACACCAGTCCCATGACTGACTTGGAGTTTATTGTTCCCTTCCTAAACTCTGGGTGCCCATCAATTTCCACACGGGCAGTCTAGAGTCAGGTTATCAGTTCATTCTGGAAATTCAGGAGTTGCTGTAGAGTTCTGGAGGCAAGCTGGATGGCTTGCGTATCAACTAGTATATAGTATTTCTTTTCTGCTGTTTGTTGTTGTAAACTTTGATAATTTAATGTAATGTAATGATAGATATGATTCTTTGTTTAATGATTATTCATTGATATATTATATGTCGTTCCGCTGCGATTGTGAGATTCTAATTTTTTTCCTGTTGCTTCTTCTTTCTTTCTTCTTCTACCTCTTCTTCTTTAACCCTAACAGTACGGTTTTCCGGCCTTCGATTACTCGGCAGTTGATACAGTGGACGTATTAATGTTGACTTTCGTGAGTCGAAAAATCCTTAACGTTACATCTAGTATCAGAGCAATATGGTTAAGCGACAACCTTAGCTCTGTTGGGTGTTACTCATTAGAGATAGAGTCAGTAGTACTCTAGAATGAGTTAAGTGTAATCATAGATATGAAAGCGTACTTGTTAGTGAATATAAATTGTTTTATATTGTGATGATTGGTTTGTTGAGTAGTATATGGATTCTGGTCAATACGAGTAATTAACGTTGTTGATAGGGATCTCTAAACACTTGTATAGAACAATTTGACATGATATCGTTTTAAAATAGGGTAAATGAAATAATTTACCTTGATTATATTTTATATATAAAGGAATATTTTTTCAAAAATTATTGAAGTGTATATAAATTGATTGTTTGGTTGTTGAAAATGTAAGAATATATATAAGTTAATTAAAGGATGTTTGAATAATCTAAATAAATATAATTGTAAAAGAATAAATTGTATAAGCGAAGAATTATAAGATGGAATTATAATTAATGTGATTTACAATTGTGAAATAATCCTATATATAAGAAGTGAAACTGTATGAATATATTTATAAATGTGAGTTGTAAATAAAAATGAATTTGAACTATGAATTGAAAATATTGAATCATGTTTACTTTGGAAATTATTTTCCAAAATTAAAAGTTAAATAGTGAAATTATACAAGAAAAGATTTATAAATATGAGTTATAAGTAAAAGGAAAATTTTGAAAGAATATTAAGCACTGGATTCACTGCTGTTACTGGAAAATAATAAGGGTGATGACTGCAGCATCATCAGTATCATTTTCGAGTTTCTGTGTGATGGATTTGCTACCATAGTAAATTGAAAATTGAAGTTTGGTTGTGATAAACAAATTTAAAACTAAAATCCAAGTTGTAATTGTTGAATATAAGTGAAACGAGTTTTGAACTTATAATATGAAATAATAAAGATTTTACTTTGGTAAAGTTAAATAGAATTTACTTTTGAATTGGAATCTGAATTGGATTTGTAAGTAGAAATTTAAGTTAAGTTAAACAAATGATGTTTGAAATGGAATATAACTTAAGTAATGTTGAATGAAGTTGATTTTGGTATCAAAGTAAAATAATAAAGTGAATTTAAATGAATATGAACTTGAGTTATGTAATGAAATTCAACTTTTGTGGTTAAATGAATTAGCAAGTGAATTAAATAAAAGGATTAAATGTTAGATCAATTGAATGTAAATAAATTGATATGAAATAATGGATGTAAGTGTTAATTCATTAAAGCTAATTAAAAGTGATGAACCAAATTGAATGAATGTAAGCAAAGTAAGAAATTTGGTAATGTTGGATATACATTGTTTGTTAGACGATGGTTACTTGAATGTATAGAAATCCATATGAAATTGAATTAATGAAAATTTAAAGCTATGTAATTTGATTTGAATATGGAGGTGAACTAACTTGAATGTAAATTAGTGAATATAAACTAATTGAATATGAATAAATGAATGTTAGTAAAAACATCCAATGTTAATGAATCAAATGTGATTTTAATAGGAAAACCAATTCAATGAATATTAATGAGAAGTGAAAGTGTATTGATTTGGTTATGGATGTTAGTTGAATGTTAGTTGGTTGATGGTTGAATTTATTGCTTTTGATTGCATTGGCTATACTGACATATATAGTTGTTGGTATATGTTGTATATTGATATTACTTTCATATATACATGTTCTCATTTGTTTGTTGAGTGTTTAGTAGGTGCAGATTGCGCTTGCTTCGCATTTGGAGCTCGCTTTCGCGCTATATTAGCTGTGTATGCTCGCTAATAATATATAAGGTACATATCTCGGATTACATATCGTACTTTTACACTTTTTCCCTGCGGGATGCCTCATTACTTGATGAGATGTATATTTGTGATATATATATATATATATATATATATATATATATATATATTGCCATTTTTTTCGGATGGAACCGCACAAAGGAGACTATGGCGAAATTTTTTGAAAATTTAAGGCGTTAGAATATTTTTGAGAAAACTGGAAAATTTTGAAAACTATAACTTTGATTTTAGAGTGAAAAGTTAAACGATATAGTTGGTTTTGAAAAGATAACTAAGTATGATTTGAAAACTTAGTAAAGTTTTTATAAGAAGTTTAACTATTGGATTTTGGGAAAGTCAAACACTTAAGTGAATTTGAAATCTAATTTGAATGGTTTTGAAAGGTTAATGGATTTTGTAACTTTTTCTTACTTTGTAATTTCGAGGACGAAATTCTTTTAAGGGGGGAAGTTTGTAACGACCCAGAATTTCTATCATTTAAAATTCGTATATTTAATTGATTTTAAATATTAACAAGTAAAATTTGAAAGTCGAATAAATTATATTTCGAATATCTGGGTTTAATTGGATAATTAAATCGATAAATTAATATTTGAAATTTCAGAAATAATTGTAAATTTGGTTTAAAGTGATTAAAATTGATTTGTAAAATTGTATTAAATCATATTGGAGTTAGAATGATGTTATAGAACTTTTAAAATTGAATTAAAAGTTAATTTGTGAAAATTGAATATTTTAATATTTAATTAACGAGTAAAAATAGCCATTTTTCAAACAGTCTTGGATTTCGACGAAACCAGTTTCATTGGATCTGTAATATTAAATTATTGTATGGTTTCAAATTTCGTGTCAATCAGATTTATGGTTTGTCCGGGGCAAGCTAAATCGCACTGAAATCGGTTTGAGTGAATTTTAAATTTAAATAGTCGATTCAAAAACATATCTTCCAAATTTGATCAAATTGGCTCCTGATATATATTCCATTGCGTTCAGAATATGGGTAAAACATTATAAACGCCAGGCGGCATGCTTCGTTTGGAGTTCGGAAAAATTTCGGGTGAATAGTGTCGCGTAATTTTTCTATAAAAGGACCTCATTTTCTCTAATTTTCATCAAACCCTAGAAAGCAAACCCTAGCCGCCACCTTTAGATTAATTGCCGATATTTCTCGAATTTCTTCTTTTAATCTCTTTCAATCCGTAAACAATTAGCCAAAACACTCAACTACAATCTAGAAGAGCATTGCGAGATCTTCGAATCCATATGGAGATGATAGATTATAGAGCAACGGATCGGCGACGAACTGCATTCAAACGCTCACCGTTCATTCGCTTTTTTCGAGGAGCGTGGATGACCGAGTGCTATGGCGTTCAGGGTGGAGGTGAGGCACGACGCGAGCTTCAAAGTGAGGGTATCTGATCGTCGTCACGGTCAAAGGAGAGGCCGCGACAACTTGATGAAATAGGCGGCCGATGGGTTCAATTCACGTTCGAATGCGATATTTACTAAAAGGGGAAGATAATAGGGGACGGCCGTGATTTGCTTTGGAGAAACGTGTGGCCTGGATTGAATTTAGGTTTAAAAATTTATAAATTAATTACCTTTTAATCGTTCAAACTTTAAAAACGTCATAACTTGTTCATACGAGGTCGAAAAATGACGAAACAAATTGCATTGGCTTCGTATACTACGCGATGGAGTTGGATTGGAGTTGATTGGAGCTAGTGAAAATTTTGGGTAAAATTAAACGCGCGTTTAATTTTATTTGAAATAAAACGTTGAAACTGTTATTGAAAGCTAAGGTGAGAACTTCTCACTCAATCGAATTGTGTTTCGATTTAAATTTTTAAATAGTTAGATTTAAAATTGCTTAATTGTGTGAATGAATGATAAATTATTATCTATTGTTTTGAAATAGACCCTATACGCCGTATATTAAGCGGATGTTATTTATTAAACACATATACCGCGATATTCCATCTTGAAGTGGAATTGGTATTATATATGTACTTGGAGTTGATTTTCCCTCATTATATAGCGGATGAGACCCTATTGCGCCGCATAATAGCGGATAATAATTTATATAAACCAATGTACCGTGATATTCCGTCTTGAAATGGGATTGGTATTGTGCTAACATATGTGGATGCAGGGAAACACGTTGGAGGGATCCAACTGGATTCCTCAACAGTATTGATTTATTTACAGATATTGTGATATATTCTGTTATCATATGATATATGATGTTTTGGATGTCGTGATTGTTATATTTAGTGCTGTTGCAGCATTGGGCCAATTTTGGACATTTAAAAGCGTTAAAGTGATGATTTTCAAATTTTAAAAGGATTTTTAAAGTAATTTCTGAAAGTATACGTTTTATTGAATTTTGGTATTGATTCATTTTTAATAAATAAACCTTAAAAATTTTATGATATAAAAATTATGATTTTTGTGAAATATAACCGAAATGTGATTGTTTTTGAAACAAGTAGTTGATTAAATTATAAAATGGTTTAAATTGGGATTTTTGAATTATTATAAACAGTTTATATAAAAGATTTATAAAATTGATATTTTATAAATTAAAATATTGGAATTTTAAAACGAGTTTTTATAAGTGTTAAAATGAAGTACAAATGGATTTCATAAGTGAATGAAATTTATAGATTTATAAATTATGAGGTTATAAAATGAATAGATTTTGTAAAATAAAAGATTTATAAGTAATTAACCTATAAATTGGATTTTGGCATTTAAATGACATCTAAATAGAATTTGTTAATTAAGGGATTTTATAAGTTGAAGTTTTTATAAAATTTATGTAGATGTAATTTATAAACATTGTTTTATAAATCCGAAAACGACTTATTTTGGTAAGTTAATTATTTTAGCTTATTAAAGGAGATATACCCACGAGTTTGAACAGTGGATAATCCTTTAAATTAAATATATAGAAGTGTTGAATTTGGTAAACGATTTATATTCACGATTTTGGACAGTGAATAATATATTAAAAGAAATGCTTTAGGATGTGATCTTTTAAATAAAATTAAAACGATTTGAAGTTGTTTTAAAATGTATTAAGGATCGAAACCATAGATTTCAACATTCATTGTTGAAATAGACGTTTTCGAGAAATAAGGAAATGGTGGACTATAACACTGTTGTTATAGTAAATGATTTTCGAAAGGAAATGTTTTATATAGTATTGGGATTTATATATGTATCTAAATTTCGAATCCCTATATTAGTGATCTTGGGTTGTCGTAACGATGTTTTGCCCAACATTTGTTTTGACCCAAATAAATGCGTTTAAGAGAATGGTTTCCTTAAAGAGTAAAATATATACTTAATCGTGTTTTAAGTATATTGAATATTTTCTAA
The DNA here is from genome assembly GCA_030765085.1 of Allium cepa. Lineage (NCBI taxonomy): Eukaryota > Viridiplantae > Streptophyta > Magnoliopsida > Asparagales > Amaryllidaceae > Allium > Allium cepa. The sequence continues at coordinate 177,731,312 of CM060932.1, forward strand.
GTATTGAAAATAAATAGATTTGTGAATTACTTATTATTAAATAAGTATGGAAATGTTTTTTTCCAATATGGAGTGAAATGTCTTGAGATTATATCTTTTAAAGATAAATTGAAAAGTGATTTGAAATTTGTTTTCAAACGGTTGAAGTGTGGAAAAAAGATCTTGTAAAGATATTTTCGGAAAATAAATATTGGATTTTGGAAAATTATTTGGAATCTGGTGATGTTGTGCATATCTATTGATAGTTAAATAACCGACTATCAATATTTACCTTTAATAGGTATTTGTTGTGATTTGCTTGAAATTGAATGCTACATTTATTTTTAAATAAGCGGTCATTATTCGTTTTAGCCGGGAGAGGACCTTTGGGTCAAAAATCCCATTTCGAATATTGATACGTCGTTATGGATAGCATTGAAGACCGGTGGTGAAGACCGGGTATTTGCAAGAACGATAGGATGACCAATCGATTGTCTCTGCACCGAGTAGCTATGGTACAGAGATTCAGATTCCCTAAGTGATGGGAAGTCTAATCGGGATTGTGAATACCCGGATTGCAAGGGCTTCTTTGGAAGTGCCTTCGGTTCTGTTCGAACCCAGAACAGACTTGTATGGATGGTAATGTATGACATTACATTTTGAGATATAAAGCAGATTTCTTTAAAATATATTTCTGTTGGTGGCGGAGAATTTATTCTCTTAGCTTAACACCCTTCTCTGAGACGTATGAGCTCAGAGGTTATGTAGTTGAAGGTTATCAGCGATATATTCCCAGTTTGGTAATGTGGCATGCTGAGTGCTGTTGATTATTTGTTGATCAAAGCGTGGCATTTGTGAAAAGCGTAGCTTTGTGGACGAGACTTCTTCGAACCTCACAACCCGGTAATGGTCGAAACATGAAAGATGCAGCAAGGTTTCAAGGGTAGCTTCCCTAGGGTATGGCCATTCCTTCTGGAAAAGGGTAGTATCATGGTATGGAGCCTAGATACTTACTTATGTGGACACTGTATTTTATTACTTTATGATGTTGTTGGTTTAGAGAGCTCTCGTATAAAGGTCTAAGAGGACCGGGGGTGGCATATCTGAGGTTTTATTCCCCGAAAAGGGGGTAGCCGGCCTTTTGTCGGCAGAGATCCGGTTAGGAGTCTCGGGGCGTCCTTCTAGAGGCGTACCCATGTGGCAATGGGAAGTTCCTTGGCCTGACCATTAGTTGGAAATCCAAAGAAACAATACAAGCCCTGTACGATTTAGTTGTATAACCTGCCATGGAATGTGGCGATAACCTGCTATTGAACATGGTAGCTATAGTAGGCATACGATAATGGTCGTATGTTGGCCAAGATTTATATCATACTTTCAAAAAAATTTCCTACACTTTGCACTTATAATAATAATATTGAAAAAAAAATTGCGTATCAAGCATATTTAACTATCATAAGGAGAAATCTCCTCCGACTCTGCTTTTGCATTGTGTGTGTGTGCGGGAGGCCTTATGGTAGTTTCATTTTCTAAAAGCATTGCGAATCTAATTTAAAATATTTCTTTGTTTATTTTCAAAAGATAAATTGTTTAAGTTCTCACACCAGTCCCATGACTGACTTGGAGTTTATTGTTCCCTTCCTAATCTCTGGGTGCCCATCAATTTCCACACGGGCAGTCTAGAGTTAGGTTATCAGGTCATTCTGGAAATTCAGGAGTTGCTGTAGAGATCTGGAGGCAAGCTGGATGGCTTGGCATATCAACTAGTATATAGTATTTTTTTTCCGCCGTTTGTTGTTGTAAACTCTGATAATGTAATGACAGATATGATTCTTTGTTTTAAAGATTATTCATTGATATATTATATGTTGTTCCGCTGCGATTGTGAGATTCTGATATATTTTTTCTGTTGCTTCTTCTTTCTTTCTTCTTCTACCTCTTCTTCTTTAACCCTAACGGTATGGTTTTCCGGCCTTCGATTACTCGGCAGTTGATACAGTGGACGTATTAATGTCGACTTTCGTGAGTCGAAAAATCCTTAACGTTACATAAAATAAATCATATAGTTAACTAACAATTAGTTAAAAATTAATCTTAATTAATTAATAATTAATTAAAATTAATCTTATTTTAAAGGATAATTGATTAGTACTAATCTTTAATTAATTAATGTTAATAAACCTTGTTAACGCTTAACTAATTATCAATTATCAAAAACTTAATTAACTAAAGATTAATTAATAAACTTTAAATAACCTTTTTAAACATCATTATTAAGTTACTAAAACATTTCAAGCATTTTTAAAGTTTGAAAATGAAAATTTCAAAAATTAGATTTTTTCCGAACTACATCCATAATAACTATCGCTATGGATGCTATAACTTGTAATTTTTTTTATAAATTTCTTTCAACTTGATTGCATTAAAACTATATTTACTTTATTTAAACATAAAGAAAGTTTGAAAGAGTGAAACAAAATTTCTAACTTTAGGACCATTTCAAAATCAATAAGCATACCTATTCACAAAGGATTCTATGTCACCTTACAACAAGAAAGATACTAACCTTGCTTGCTAACTTCTTAACATGCTAAATTTTATTGACTTGTTTACTAACTTGACCTTACAAAATAAATTCCAACCTAACTTTTCAAACAAGTTACTAATCTACCTTTTCTTGTTAATTGTACTAATTAACCTTTCTGGTTATATCCATACAACATCGCATGCCACAAACCACAATAAGCAAGTTTACAACTTTCTAAAGCAACACTACATTTAAACTAAAAGTTCAAGTCTAATTCCAATCATAACCACACATACATGCAAAATTTAACATATCATAATTTACATAAATAAGTCATACATCAACATAAATTTTGTTAAAAATAAAAGTCTAAAACTTTTCAAAACGAAAAGTTTGCTCACTATTCCTTCTCTAATAGCAAAGAACCTAGATCTATGCAATAGCTTCATGCAAAATGGGTTTTTGAAGCCTAAAAGGCCTTTAACGACTTTATGGGCTCAGCCTAGAGATGCAATGGGCACGACCTTGGGTGTCTGAGGAGCATAAGCTTGATCTTCAAAGATGAGAAGAAGCAGAAACTAAAATAAGAGTTCAAACAAGTTTTTAAACGAATTTAAGATAAGAATTCTTTTGCTTTAAAAACTTTAAAATTAATTTTAAGAGCCTTTAAAGAGCTTGAGCTTTAGAAAGTGGAAGAGTAATTTTTTCAAATGGAGTGAAAATGGAAAATGGAAAAAGAAAATCGAATTTTTTTATATATAAAAGTGAAATATGCAAAATTACCTATCTACCCTTGCCTAATACCCTTCACTGCCCTCTTGCCACGTCACCCCCACTCCTCCACCTCACCGTACACATTTTTGCCTTATCTTCCCTTCTTATGAACATTAGCCAACATGTCTAGACATGTTTAAGTACCTAAGTGTACTTATGTCTCCAATGATGTGACATTTTTTTTTCTATTTTTGTTATATTTTCTTAAACTTATTTGACTTACGTACAAAGACACACACACACATGCACACCCCTATATATATACTAACTAATTTACAAATGTGCATACTTATGCTAAAGAGTTCGCAACTTTTCCAGTAACTTTTAGGCGACGAAAAGCCGAAAATTCAGAAAATGAATTCTGGTCACATTTTTTATCTTTCTTCGAACTAAATTTTTTATAAACAGTTTGGAAAACTATTTCAACAGTATTATTCATTGTTTAAAATATTTTTATTTCCATTGTTAAATCAGTTATTTGAATATTTAAAATTAATTATATATTCACAAATCAAAGTAGTGAAATTCCGGGTCGTTACACTCTCCCCTCTTAAAAGAATTTCATCCTCGAAATTACACCTCAACCTATCCTAGAAAACACTCAGCACTATACATCAGTTCGTATGATGTACATGGATCTTTCATATCCAAAATCTGATACAATCTCTACTAGAATACATAACTTCACTTTCGAACTAGTATCGCTTACCCGATTCTCTAGTGCAGACTCTGAATAGGCTCCTTGATCAAGAAGTTTTGTTCTCCTTACTTAGCCATGCACTATGATAGAAAATATTGGTCCCATATCAAAAATCCTCATCAAGTGCTCATAGTCAAAAATTGAGTAATAGGTCTTTATTCAAAACGGTGTGAAACATCTCAAAAACATGTACTCATGTCTTGGATCAAATTTTATGGGAAGGAGAAATGATCTACGTCCATCCTACGTACTAATTCAATTAGTTTTCACTAATACCAATCCTATATCCACTTAATATATTTTTGAAAACATTTCATAAACTGACTTAGGTTCAACTTGTATGATACACCACTATATCCTAAGAGTATATAACTCCATTTGATTCAACTAGTCCATCTTGAATTTATTTCCCTAAGAAAACTCAAGAGTCAAATACTTGGGTTTTATCTCAAAAACATTTTGAAATGGAACTCTATATTTTAATCATAGAATATATATATATATATATATATATATATATATATATATATATATAGCCTGAGTAACTCCAAAACGACAATAAGGAGCTGGGCACTGCCAAATAGTTTGTACATTCCCTTACCAAGAAGGGTAATCAAGAGAAGTGATTACCATCCTAACACATCCCTTCCCCAATTTTGAGTTATTTTCAAACCACTCAAACTAGTTAACTTAAAAATATTTCTTTTATTTAAAAAATATCGTTTTCGAAATAATACTTTACATTTTCCAACAAAACATTTATCACCCACTTACTTTAGGTTCTTTCGAGTTTAAACCTATTTCAATTGTACAATGATAAAGAGAATAATTTACTAAGTGCACTATAATGTTCATTTGGGAAAACATCTGATCATCACTTAGAAGATTATTCTGATTATCACAGAGGAAGTTAAGACTTATTCCCTCTAACCAATCTTAAGAAAATACTTCTTACTTAACATTTTCACTCCCAAAAATTTAATTCTTGAACCAAAATTTCTTTCAAATAATACTATTATTACTTTCGAAACCTTTAAACATTTTCCAAAAGCACCGAGATTTAGGTCCTCAAGTTTTCAACTTAAATTCTTTTAATCAAAAGACTTATTCTGACAAAATTCATTTTATAAATCAACTTTTATAAAACCGTTTTCAAATATTTATTCTAAAATTTTCTAACTTTTAGTAAACATCTTTTATCAAATCAATTTTTATCCCAACATTAACACTGAATGCCTTATAGTCAAATTGTGAAACTTAATTCACAAGGTGTTCGTTTCAGTGTTTTTCCCAATTTTTATCTATATAACCCTATCTAAAAAAGAGAAGCTAACAATACATTCTAATAATAATCAACGCTTAAACTGGACGAGCATGACTTAGAAAAACCCTAAATGATAATAATAAAATATTATTATCTCCTAACAACCTACACTTAAAATAACTAAACCATACTAGACTAATTTTGGAACCTTTCTTTATATAAAATATATCTTGAATAAATTATTTCATTTACCCAAATTCAAAACAGCAATATGTCAATTGGTCTTGTTTAAGTGTTTCGTAATCCCTACCGACAACGTTGATTAAGCATGTCGACTAAAACTCACAAGCCACTCAGTAGATCAAACAACACAACATAAAACATTTTTATGTCATTGATAAATAGGCGCTCACATATAATATATACTCAAACTCGTAATAAAGCATTTCATTACTTTATCTCCTTGATTAAAGAATTGAAGTTAAGAGGCTTAGCAATCCCAATGGTAATAATTTAAGTTACCATTTAGTTCCAATTTGAATTTCAATTCATTTAACAATTATTTACATAGATCTACACGTATGTAAATTCCATTCTATCCAAATCAGGACATATCATGTGAATATAAACTAACTGATTTGTACATATCCAATAACATAATAATAGGATGATGATTTGTCCTGCTAAATAGATGTCCAAACAATTTACTTAATCATAGCAGAACGACGATTTGTTCTGTTAGTGTCTGTGTAGTTAATGCCCTGCTTTCGCTATAACCCCACAATATCTCATAGCGGATTTCTACCGCTACGATTTTTTCATATAGTCCCAAAATATAGCCTTTCTGCTTTAATCCCCGCTATTTTCGATATATCCCGTTATTCTCGCTATATTTTGCAATTTCCGCTATATCTTCTTTAATAAAATGAATTACAACATTGTATTTATACATTATAAAAATTATGAAACTAATTTATTTGATTTAATTTTTAATATATTTTCAGAAATGAAAATACTCTAATATTCTACTAAATTCATTATGTTATATCACAGTTTTACGTTTATTTAAAGTATATTCGCACATGTTTTTTGTTTAAAATCATTTATGTATTAATTATAATTCATTTGAATGATAATTTTTCATTTAATTACCATTTATATATTTGTAAAAACATTAAGTATGAGTTTTATATGCTATTTTAGAGTTATCCGCTATATCCCGCTATATCCTCGCTGTATCCCCGCTATGACTTTTTGCACCTCTACCGCTTTGAATTTGCCGAGCGCTTTAACTGCACAGGCTAGTGTACGTCCACACAATCAAACAATTACATTATAGCAGAATGAGAATTTATGCTGCTAACAGATATCCACAAAATCCAACATTATGTTATAGCATAATAAGGATTTATTATGCTAATAGATGTCTAAACAATCAAATAATTTACATAACTCATTCGCTGCTATTTGATTATTTAATGATATCGACACTTGAATTCCTTGTGTTCAAAACTATCATTTGTAAAAGAGTTTCCTTTTAAAAAAAATTGATTCTTGGAAAATAAAGTAATTATAAAATTAAAAACTCTTTTTATAATAATTAATTACAAGTTAAACCCTTATTAAACCATAATTAAACTTACTTTAATCTAAATTTCATTTAATTAATAATTAAGAAATAATTAAACCTTAATAAATAATTAACCATTATATAAATAATTAAACTCTAATAAATCATTTCTTAATTAAATAATAATTAAACCTTCATTAATAATTAAATATTAATTAATCTCAGTTTATTAATTAAATACCCTTTAATTGAAAGTTAAATAATAAATTCAACCTTTAATAAATAATTTATTAAAATTTAACCTTATTTGATTTATAACTAAAAATGATTAAATACTTAATAAATTAAATATTAATAATTGACCTTATACTTAATTGATAATCAATTAAAAATAAATTATATACTTGACAAATAGTTAACCGAAAATTAATCTTACTTAAATAGCAATTAGTTGTAATTAATCTTATCTTTAAGGGACAATTAATTAGTACTAATCTTTACTTAATTAAAGTTAATAAACCTATTTAATACTTAATTAATTAGCAAAAACTTAATTAATTAAAGAGTAATTAATAAACTTTAAATAACCTTTTTAAATATCATTATTAAATTATTAGAACATTTGAACATTTCCTAAGTTTGAAAACAAAATTTTCAAAAATCGGATTTTATCGAACTGCATTCATAACAACTATTGCTATGGATATCATAACTAGTAGTTAGTTTTTCTAAGTTTCTTTCAACTTGATCAACTTAAAACTTTACTTGCTTTATATATAAACATAAAGAAAGTTTGAAAGAGTGAAACAAAGTTTATAACTTTGGAAATGTTAGAATCATTCAAAATTAAATAAGCATATCTTTTCACAAAGAATTCTACGTCACCTTACAACAAGCAAAATACTAACTTTGTTTGCTAATTCCTTAACATGCTAACTTTTATTAATTTGTTTATTAACTTGACCTTACAAAACAAATTTCAACCTAACTTTTCAAAAAAGTTATTAATCTAACTTTTCTTGTTGATTTTACTAATTAACTTTTCTAGTTATGTCCATACAACATTGCATGCTACAAACCACAACAAACAAGTTTACAACTTTCCAAAGCAACAATACATTTAGACTAAACGTTCAAATCTAACTTCCAACTCATAACATATACATGCAAAATTTACCATATCTTAATTTACATAATCAAGTCACATATCAACAAAAACTTTGCTCAAATAAATGTCTAAATTTTTTCCAAAAGAATAGTTACTTACTATTCCTTCTTTAATTAGCAAAGAACCTAAATATATGCAATAGCTTAAGAAAAAAATGGGTTTTTGAAGCCTAAAATGCCTTTATGGGCTCTGCCTAGCGATGTAATGGGCACAGCCTTGGGTGTATGAGGAGTATAAGCTTGATCTTGGAAGAAAAGAAGAAGTAGAAACTAAAACAAGAGTTCAAACAAGTTTTTTAAGATAGCAATTCTTTTGTACTAAAAACTATAAAATTAATTTTAAAAGTCATTAAATAGTTTGAGCTTTATAAAGAGGAAGAGCAAGTTTTTCAAAAGGACTGAAATGGAAAAAGAAAATAGAATATTTGTTTCTATAAAAATTGAAATATGTAAAATTACCAGTCGACCCTTGCCTAACACCCTCCACTACCTTCTTGCCCTATCACCCTCTCTCCTCCACCTCAACATACACTGTCTTGTCCCCCCTTTTCATGAACATTAGCCAACACGTCTTGACATGTTTAAGTACCTAAGTGTACTTATGTCTTTGATGATGTGACATTTTTTTTTTAATTTATATTTTCTTAAACTTATTTAACTTAAGTATAAGTACATATTTACATACTTATATATGTATATATATGAACTAATTTACAAATGTGTATACTTATTCTAAAGATTGCACAATCCGATAACTTTTCGCAAATGAAAAGTCGAAAATTCGAAAAACAAGTTCCAGTCACATTTTCGATCTTCCTTCGAGCCAAATATTTTTGTAAACAAATTTGAAAAACTATTTCACCATTATTATTCATTATTTAAAAGATTTTTATTTCCATCATAAAATCAATTTGAATATTTAATTTTTTTAAAACATTCGTAAGTCAAAGCAGTGAAATTCTGTGTCGCTAAAGTAAACTACAATGAATTCATGCCTTACACATCTCTTTCTCTTTTTATTTACATCTATTCCTTGCTAGATCAAATGTTGTATTTTTCTAAAAGGAAAAGAAATCAAACTAATTTACAAATATTTAAAGGATCTAAATTCCAACAATTCAAATATGGATAAGTTTATATTCCAACAAGATTAGGGTAATAATCCAAATTCATAACATTGTTATACAACATATCTCATATTTATGATAAATTTCATTCAAATCAATATTTTAAATTCAGACTTTTGGGACTAATTTCTAGATCAAGTTGTAAACAATTCTAAATCAATTCATAAACAAGAAAATGTAGATTACGATATTTATTTTATTCAGTTTATATTCAATTTGTTGCCTATAACTTCTATATAATTATCTAGTTAGGCATAATATTCAAATAAATACCAACGGGATAATTTTCATATTATAACAAACTATAAAAATTTCCTCTCACATTTTAAAAGCGATCCAAATCTCCAGATCTGAACTAGAACCTTAAATTCATCTTCAGATCCTTCTTAATCCAAGAAATATATATAAAAAGCACACAAACAATATATCAGAATTATAGATCTGAGAAGAGATTTGAGAATTATCCAGTTGGTGTTTATTTAATTATTATGTCTAGCTAGATAATTATATATGAGTTATAGGCAACAAATTGAATATAATCTAAATATAAATTACCTTAAATACGTGTATAGTTGATTCTCTTCTCTTCTTCTTTTTATTAGATTTCTATTCTTCTCCAATTTGTATGAATATATATATATATATATATATATATATATATATATCTTATTTTGATAATTTAGGAAGAAAGTGGAGAAGAATAAATGGTAGAGCTTCGCTGTTGCCTCTAGAATTATATGAGAAGAGAAGCGAGGATTGGGCCTTAATTTATAGACATAAGAATCAACATCGACTGTTAGATCAAAATATATTAAATCCAGACCGTTGGGCCTAGATTAACCTTAGCCACCACATAGGGAACAGCCGATCGCCCCTTACCTAGTGGTCGGCTGCCCTTGGTCGACCGTCCATGATCGGTCGACTTGTGGGCCTGGATTAATTTAGTTAATTTTTCTTATTTATTTATTTATTTATTTTCATTTCAAATTTGTTTTTCGTCTGTAATTTCTTCGTTTGAACTCCGATCGCAAAACTCCAAATACGAAAGTTGCTTGGAATTTCATCATAAATGCAATGCTACGAGTTTCATGAAAAAATTCCATCTTTTGCACAAATTCCATTTTTGAAGCTAAATTAATTAACTAACTAATTAAATAATTAATGCCAAACTACATGGTGTTACAGTTGTAGTTGTGTGACTCCTAATTGTGAACTCAGGATTTATTAATATAAATAATTTAAATAAGCCTATGCAGGCTTTGCTAAGCATAGTAGTAGACATGGTTCAGTTTCTTGTAGATTATCTAGATGAAATCCAATTTATTATCTTTTAAAGTGACACCCTTAACTAACAATATATTATACACATTTTCTTTACATTATCACTATATCACTTAGATATCTAAAACTTGGTCAATGGTCAAAACTCTATCAGCATCCGTATTTAATTCCGAAGTCCAACATTAAAGTCTATGGTTCTATTCGATGACAATTATCGACTAACCGATTTGCTTTGGCAAATGATATTGATTTTACTTTGAATATTAATTATGGTGGTACTAACCTTTTCTTCGAAGAAGTGAATCCTCTAATGTATAATGTTTCACTTCAACTAGTTCAACTTATACCCAACTATGGATTTATCACAACCATGTTGTCGTGTGATTGACCATAACTAAAGTATAGTTTAGATACTTAATATTCATAGTAATTCAAGTCAAATGACTCCTGCAAATCATCATGTCATATCTTCTATTTGACTTTAACCCATAGAAGATCTTAATGAACCCTTCGACAATTGTTCCAGTCGACTACATGTACATAATCCCTTGGTACCCATCAATGGGTATAAGTAATTTATTATCTATCATATGAAGAGCGTAACGTACACTGGTCTCAAGGGATATATCAATATCTGTTCTTATTGCATCTTGATAAAAAATATTTAATGACAAGTATTTATTTTCATTCGATTCAATGCTCATAGTTACAAGCACATTTGTAATTATAATTGATTAAATAATTTTCTTAAGGATTTTCTACGTATATGCATTAGATTAAAAAAAAAAAAAATTTGTATCCTTATATAGAAATACATACAATAGAAAACAACATCAAAGTTTACTTTATTGTTTATAAGACATACCTTTAATTCTATCAGCAAACTTTATAACTAATAGAATTGGTCGGGATCATTCAACATGTTTTCTTACACACACACACATACATACATACATACATACATACATATGTATATATAGAAAAATCCATATAGACACAAAATATAGACACAATCGTTAAACACAAATAATCTCCACCATTGGATTGCCCACTGAATTCCACTTCTGCATAAAGACAAAAAAATTCAATGGTCCGAATCTTTTGTGTCAACATTTCGTATTTAATTTTGTGTTCAAATAGTCGGCCCTATATATATATATATATATATATATATATATATATATATATATATATATATATATATTTCTACAGTGGTTAGTGTATGCTATTTTAAAACAATAAAAAGGTTCATTTTAGACCCAACTATCTTTAAAAATTAGCAATTTCGTACAAACTCTATTGTGAATACTTATGGAAATAAATAATGACATGCTCAGAAAGGATATATGTTTAGGTCTTATGGTGTCATTCAATCAGTTTTATTAGTTTGAGTCATATTCAGTTGATCCTTTTCTTGATTCCATTGTTTCTGGTTGAAATGGTATTTGTATCATACAAAGAAGAATTAATGAATAAAAATCCAGGTTACCCAATAATTTAATAACTCAACATCATACTTGTAACATAATTTTTCGAGATAAAATTTATTCTGCTAATTTGAAAGGAAAACTTTTGTGTGATTTCTGCACATCCAAAATTATTATGGATTGGATTCTCACCATATATATATATATATATATATATATATATATATATATATATATATATATATATATATATTGTACTAAATTTATTGATATGTGACCGTTCTTAAGTTTTAGTGGATTTGATGCATTGCTAATGCTAAAGTAGGAGACCATAGTTTTGATGTTTTCCTATGAATGTATAATTGCGGTTTTGAATCATTAATTTCAAGGCGTGCTTCGTTGTAATCTTCGTTGTAAACGTGCTAAATTCATCCACATTGTCCTTAAGATTAAAAGGGAACGTGGTAGGAAGCTTTTACACTTCACCATAGAAAGGGAACGTGGTAGGAAGCTTAAAAAATATAAGTTAGCTTCTTGTTACATTTTCTTATCTTTTTGTCATATTGGTGTTTTATATGTTTATAACATTATGGTAAAATATGATAAATTACACATCAGAGAGTCATTTAAAGGTTAAATCACTAAAGCCACGGTTCTACAATGTTACTGCGCTATTAAGAAGAAAGGTAGTACAAAAAACACTCAAAGCCTAATCAATCTTCAAATTTGTAATTTACTAACAGAATCTCACCTATATAACCACACAAAAACAGCATATAATATCAAACCAAAAGAAGGTAAATTAAAAGTTAGAGAACTAAACACATAAAAAGAATAGTAGCGCGTAATTAATCTGTGTGATGGAAACTAGAAGAGTTTGAGGGACAAATCAACAAAATTAGGGCAATCGGTTGAGGAGGTAGAAGCAGCAGCACTAGCCGTAGGATGTCCCAGCTCTGAATCATCACCGTTGGGCGCGCAGGAACTATCAGGGAAAAATTGGTACTCTTTGATCTCCCTCTCCGAGTACCCATTATTTCTCTCCTACACAAACAAGCTCAATACCATTACTATAACCTCAAGTTCAGAAATGAAGTTTAAAATATATGTGTAAAAAGGAGAAACACCTGTTGATTGACAGCAAAATAATCAATGATGCCGCAGCTGCCAGCTGATCCACCATCTGTAAACCCTAAATCTTCCATAGCACCTCTTTTCTTCTGCTGATTAAGGTTTTGCATAATACATGTAAAATATTAAGAAGCCCAAAGCACAAAAGGTATAAATTTACAAAAAGAAGAAAAAGAAAGAACCATGGGAGGAGAGATAAAAAGGGGGGTTTGGTTTGAAGGAAGCTCGGACCAAGCAGCCCTTGCACCGAATATGCCTTCCATGACCGGCCTATTGATCATCAGCGTACTACCGCGTTCATAATGAAGAGGTCTTCTTGTGATAGGCGAAACGGGTCCGGGTCCAAATGTCCCTACCGCCAGGTATTGCTGCTGCTGGGCCATATTATTATAGCAGCAAGAGCACATGAAAGAGTCTACTGGATCAGAACAATATGATGAGGGCGACGACGACGATGGAGGAAGAGGTGGGTTCATCTGACTGAGTCGGAGTCGCTCCAGCTGCGCAACGCCGAGGCCTCTCTGTGCTGGGCCCTTCTTTGAAGATGCTGATTTTGGGTTGCTGCTGCCTCGTTTACTCGGTTTCCACCCGTTGTTCGATGCTGGTTTAGAGTTTGATGAACTACTGCTCCTATTCTGGTTAGTGGAGGGATGTCTCAACTTGTCTACGCCGAGCATAGCATTGTTTTCCTTTTTTAGAAGGTGGGAAAGAGAGCAGGGGCACAAGTTTTTTGATGGCTCCATTGCTATTTTTTCAAGGGAGAAGAAAAAAGAAGTGAAATTACCGAACAGTGTACGTATAGAGTGTTGATATATATAGATAAGTGGGGAGCTCGGATCCAGAGCTAGGTACTGGGTTGGCTAGCTCATATTACTTACTGCCAAATATTAATTTCTATGTATTTTACTTTTTGGGTTTGTACACCAACAGTTAACATGCCCACTTATACCTGTTTAAGTTAACAATGTATTCTCATCAACTTATGTCACATACTACGTACTATCATCTATTAATGTACACCATCGAAATGGTACAGGTCCCCGTTTCTATAAATCTCAACCCTCCTTAATGATGTCTCCCCTTCCTTCCTTTTTTTTTTAATTTCCAAAAAAGACTCTACATAGCTGTAACTTTTATACATATGATACCTTCATTAGCAAAATTTTAGATGCAAATTGTAAAATCATATCAAAACTTTTAATCCTTTACAATTATCAAATTTCAAGTGGACGATTATAAATATTTTTTGTGGTTCATATTCGTTTATAATTTTGAAAATTTTAAAAGATTCAAAAAAAATTCTAAGTTTTGCATAGATGATTTTACTAACAAATATAACTTGGTTCGTATGTACACGCAGACGAACTCTTCTACTTCACCCATGTCAACATCCCTCATTTTCGCTCTTTTACTCTGCTTTGGCACAACTCGTGTCACTATATCATTCCATATTTGTGGGATATATTATTTTGAGATAATAAACATAAAAATCTTCAATATGTAATAATTAAGTGTTAATATAAAGAATTACTCGAGGAGTTTAATTGATCAAATGTGGAACAGTTAAAAGAATTGATTAAATATAAACAAGTGCGACTAATGGATATAGAAAGAAATAAAACTACTATTTTACTTAGCTGAAAAAAGTGACTAAGCAAAGGGAATCAAAATACTTGAAAAAAATAACGTAACATAGTTAAATAGATTGCATATCCTTAATCTTTAACTCATGAAACAACTCTTAACCAAAACCCTTCGTTCTCATAACCATTAAAAAGCATAAAAACAAAAGGAAACAAACTTTAATGACCCGAACTAGAAAGACAAAGAAAACAATTTCTTAATTTGCTAAGAGAATGTAGTTTCAATCCTAAAAAGAAGTCCTAACAAGCTAAAGAAGTTTTGGTGCATAGTTTTGAAAACTGAACCTTGGGTCAAACCGTGACGGTCCACAGTCGAAGACTCCAATGGTCTAATGGTCGAATAGTCTAAACCATGTTAGTTGATTTCTGTATGTATCTTGGAGCAAATGCAAAATTTTAATAAATATTGGAGCAAAATAGGAAAAGAAATAACCAATAATGTGGAATATAAGTGCAAAACAATTTTTATCATAATTTATCCATCATCTCTTTCTTTCCCCTTCTTTTATTCTATGTTAAACCCGAAACTTACTTTCAAATCCTCATACAAATTATGCTAATATGTTGAAATCAAATGTTAGAACCATTGTTTTATGAAATTCTTTGTGATTTAACTAGTGTTGGATGTATGTTAGAGTTTTTGGATTTGTGTGTCGCCATAGTCAATGACCAAAGGTTTTTATGGTCAGATCAGAGGTCCGGTCCGGTCTTTAAAATAACAGTATGGTGAGTATGTTACTCCTATTTCAGATTCATACTTGTATGAATTCAGATTGATATTTCTGAAATAGGTTTTTAAGTATCGTCGCATATATATAAAATGAAGTTTTTACATGCCAAAAATAATTGAAGCAGGGAGTTTCTCTGTTAAAAGCTAATCAAATGAATTCTCAACGACTTCAAAATTTGAGATGATATTGCAATTATATTTTAGAAGACGGCTTTTTAATTTGACATTTTTTCCATTATTTTGTAAATTGTCATGAATTTTTTGAGGCGAAGAATAGATATTTTCATACTTAATGGTAACATATAAATTTAGAAAATGATTACTTACAGTCAAAACCAAAAATGTTAGAATGAGAATAGGATTTACGAATTTTAGGAGTTTTTTTGGAGTTTCTCTTATTTTTCCTATTTTAATTTGATTTTTAAATCATATTGAAAGGAGTAGTTGAGTGGTTAATTAAATAGTTATTTGAGTAATTGCTTTAAAATAAAATTTTCAAATATTCAGAATAATACACTACGAAACTAAAAGGAATATCAAAAATCAATAGAAGAGTAGAAAGTGTACTCAACAGAAATTGCGGTCCTTTAAACTTAATTACAAAATTATCACTACAATGACTTATGACAAAATCCGCGGTATCTTAAATATGCGATAATAATAACCTGCATCAACTATAACACACGGTGACCAGACAAATTGCAGTAGCCATGTGTATCTAACTTGCGGTAGCTATGTTGACATAACAAGTTATGGTCATATGAATATGTGGTAGTTACAATGGGATAGTGTTTGGTAGCCATGTAAATATAACTTGATATAACTATGATGAGATAATGTGTGATAGCCTACGTGATGATAACTAGCTTTGCACTATAACATGCGATGACCATATAGGCATGGTACTAATATTATATGTAGTAGACATGCGATATAGTGGCAATGACTTTTGAATGTCATTCCTGACTCGTGACATCATTGTTTCATTAAGTGCATTAGGCAATTGGGATAAAGGAGTAAATTAAAAAGAAAATTAAATTTATCATGCACTAGATATTTTTATAGTGTTACCATGAATAATTTGGGTACCTTAAATCAAATTTGATGTTAATTTGAGATGATACATATTTTGTGGTTTAAATTTTAATTTTAGTCCGATTAAATTTATGTATATAATTAGTTCTAAACATTGGATAATTATTATTAATATGATTAACATTTATACGGTTATGAGATCAATAAAATATGTCATTGTTAATTTACATGGGATTTATTTAGAGTTAATATATGTGTATTTATCTAAATTATAATTTATTTAGGTTCGAATAGGAAAAAACATCCAAATAATAAAAAATGTCCTATTTTTTGATTAACTGTATATATATATATATATATATATATATATCATATAAACAAATTAATGTTCATATCAGTATGTTCAATATAAAATACAAACTCAACAACGCAAATTACATGCAAAATGGAGTTCGAATGCGAGAATTATACATGTTGAAATATGTCGAAGGTGAAATGTAATTTTATATTTCTTAAGGACTTACATAAAAGAATGTTACCTCTTTCATTATCAAAACCCTAGCCATCATTTGACCAACTTCAACCAATTTTAATTACCGCTTGAGTCATCATGTTGTGTTGTTGATGCCATTAATCATCCCCTCTCAACTAAAGCTTGC
This sequence comes from Allium cepa, assembly GCA_030765085.1. Classification (NCBI taxonomy): domain Eukaryota; kingdom Viridiplantae; phylum Streptophyta; class Magnoliopsida; order Asparagales; family Amaryllidaceae; genus Allium; species Allium cepa. The sequence goes on from CM060932.1 coordinate 177,748,326, forward strand.
ACTAGGTATAAGTCATATCTTCTTCCATGTGGTATTTATGATCCCTAAAGTTAGTATCAATGGTCATCTCGTTGTTTCCGCCGCTTCCTAAAAACGCTGGAGTTCTTCTGACGATCGCCAATAGCCAAGCTCTCGAAATGCAATTAATTTTCTAAAGGTGCAAGCTCCGAAGTGGGGTTACCGACGTCGATCTTGTGCATGAAGTATGCATAGTTCATGCACGCATAAACAAAGAAACCTTTTTTGTTTATTTTTTATATCAATTCAAAAAATATTGAATTTAATTTTAAATTTATTTTATACATATTTAGATGTACATGATTATAAGTCAATTAAGTAACTGAAATTTACTATATAATCCTATCGTCGATTACACCTCAAACCATCGGCTTCAACTTCACATAATTTTTCTCTAAATTAACGGGGGTGCAAAGTTCACCATTAAGGTATAAGTAATGAGAAGAAAGAGGTAAAAAAAATTATATGTATTAAACGGAAGCCCTATTAGTTTATTTATAGCATCAGATGCTATAAAAAATATTTTCCTAATATACTTCCACAGGGCAAACTTTATTTATTAGTAAGACCCATCGGTGCACTTAAATAATTAATCACTTGACTATTATCGATATAGCTAGTCCTCCTACTATTAATCAATAACAACAATTTTGACTACCAAACAATATTTAATATTTACAAAATATTATTTTCGATCAATATAAATAATCAAATAAATATATAAAAAGTATATGTTTATTAGTTAATTTTCAACTCTATAATAATATTAATAAAATAATAATTAAATAATTAGAACAATTATATTAATTTCTCCATAATCTATAGATTATTCCATTAAGTTACTTTAGGCCGAAAGTTGAGGTTTATGGTTATGCGACTCAAAGGCATGAACTCAACTCTCAGCAATTTTTAAATATTAAAGCAGGTACAAATGTTAGTAAAGCATGGCAGAGGAAATGTGTTTAGTTGCTTATAGAACATCTAGGTGAAATCCAAATTTTTGTTGTTAAACTATACCCTTAAGCAATGATATAATGTGCATGCTTTCTCTTCATCATCACTATATCACATAGATATCTAAATCTTTGGTTAATGGTCAAACTCTAATGATATTCTTAGTTAATTGTGGAATCAACCATTAAAATACATGGTTCAATCGAATAACATTTATCGATTACCAATTTGTTTTGGCCATCATTGTCATGTGATTAACCACAATGAAAGAATTATTTTGACACTTAAGATTGGTATTCTCAAGTCAAATTATTACTATATCCCATCACATGAGATCTTTTATTTGACTTTGCAATTATTATATGGAAGACTATTAGTGAATTGTTCTACAATTCTTCCTACTATTACAACTATATAACCCTTTGGTTGTAACACCCTACATCTATACCTATACTATCCAAGAGTATTACAGATTAATAATGTTAGATAGTACGGAGAATGAGGCTATAGGGGTACATACATGAATATTTTATTTGACCAACACTAGTACGTATTAAAACTTCATATATATATATATATATATATATATATATCCCATATATGTGCACAGTATAAGTGCAAATCAATAAAAATGCGTGCCTCAAGGATATAACAGTTCACAATATATAATAAACAGCAGAGAACACAAAGTCAATTATAGCGATACATATGACACATGTACACACACATACAGTAATGTTATATGCATACCATAAACTCAAATGTCAATTATATAAATATACAATGAATCAATAACTTACAAGTACCAGGTAATAATCCTAATATAATACCCCTCCAAGCTTAAATAAACAAATGCTAGTAGTATCGTCTCTGTATTGTAATGTCTCAGACTGACTTGAGTATTATCAATAACACATGGGTTAAACAATGACTATATCATACTGTAAAATATTTATAATTTAATATATTAATAATAATATAATAACACTTAAAGCAAACTAAGGTTTTCGGTAATGGCTGCCTCCATGTCTTCTTCTCCTCCTCCGTCTTTTCAACCACCACCTTTCATTCCCCCCATTCCACCTGATCTCCGTTTGCCTAAATCAACTCATTCCATTAATAGCGAAGGTTTAACTACAGTTGTATCTAAGCATAATTTGAAAAATTCAAGCTCTTTGAGGCGTGACAAAATTCATGTTAGCTTTCTGAACAAGGAATCTAGACCTTCACAGCTACGTTTCCAATCCCAAACAACATATAATTCCCAGATCCATGCAAACCCTTTCATAACTCACCAACCTTCTCACGATAGATTTTTATTCAATGCATACAACCCTGAATTGATTGTAACATCTAGACCGAATCAATATCCTAATGGTATTGCTTCCAATTCTACCACGGTTAATCTGGAGAAGCCTTCTATTGGCTCATGGAAGGCTGTTATTACAAAGGAGGACACCCAATTTCAATCCCTCTAAATTTTGTAATCTCGTCGAATTCAGTCAACTAACATGTGCTAGAATGACAAATGCAGTAGTTAATTTGGCAAAAAGATATTGGGATAATTCTATTGTGGTTTATGTAGCTGGTTCATGTCCATAATACCATTATTTTAAATTGTATATTGAAAGGGTGCGTCAACCTAAAGGGAAAGGAAAATAGATTAATAAGGAAGACTGTGACAATATTTAGCCAAAGGACCTTATTTTTTTGATAAGAAATTGATAATGATGAAGAGATGGTCCCCAGCTCTTAGAGATGCTACAAACCATTTCAATTTGGATGCATCTCCTAGGACATAAACTAGAATTTTGGTTTTAGGAAGGTATTAGTAGAATTGTCTCGGTGTTGGGTAACCCACTAAAAATGGACCAATTCACTAAGGGCATGATTAAAATTTCGTATGCTAGGGACTTATTAAAATTAACAACGAATTCAAATTTCCAAAGGAAGTTCCCCAGTTAACAAAAAAATTGATTAATTTTTTCAGTCTATGGAATATGAGTGGAAACCCGCAGCATGCTTAAACTGCAACTATTTTGGACATTAATTTAAAATTTTCCCATTCAAGAAGGTTTAAATGGCCAAAACAGCTACAACACGGGCTCCAACAACGGCTAACTCTGAAAGTCCTCAAAATGTTACAATAGTCACAGAGCAAAATCACAACAGTCAACATAGTAAAAGGAATTTTACTAACATAGAACGCACTAATATTGACCACGTTCAAGAAGACGGTACCATCTAATATGACAGATCACCATACAGCCTAAGACATAGAGCTTGAACGACCTGATACTATCCCCATGCTAACTATTTCAGTTCAAGTCAATGATGTTATTGTATAAAAAAATATTGCAGATAATTTAAAAGCTACATTAGTAGAACACAGTCCTATGCTATACACCAAGAACCAAGTAGATTCATTTATACATTCTAAACAGAAAATGCCAAAACCTTTCTAACATTTAGGATGACAAAGTTTGTTCCTGCACAAGGTCAATTCTGTTGGTGTAAACCAAAATTAAGAGTCGTGTCTGCTGATGTGAAAAGTCATGTCTATTCGAATGAAGAGTCATGTCTATTCGAATGAAAAGTCATATCTATTCAGTGAAGAGTCGTGTCCGTTCACTGAAAAGTCGTGTCTATTGAAATGAAAAGTCGTGTCTATTGAAATGAAGAGTCGTGTCTATTAAGTAAAAGTCATGTCTATTGAAGTGAAAGGGTGTCTGTTCAAAAAGGTTATGTCCGTTTGTAAGAGTTGTAAACCACTATATATATGTGGTCATTTTGTTGTGTTGAAAGCAAGTTGTAGACAAGACAAAAAGCAAGTTATAAAAAAAAAATTGTCTATTCTCCTCTAAAATTATAATTCTCTCTCTTTTTCTACTTTAACAAATTGGTATCAGAGCTTGGTTGAAAAATGTCAAACAACCTTGTCTCCCTTGTTCCTCGATTTAATGGTGAAAAGTTTGATTATTGGAGCAATCTAATGAGGCTCTGTCTTGAATCTCAAGACTTGTGGACTGTTGTTGAAGAAGGTGTTGGTGCGCCGGAAGATGAAACGCAACTCACAGTTGCCCAAAGAGATCTTCTGAAAAGCAAAAACCAGAAAGATCGGAAGGCTCTCTTCCAAATCTACCAGACACTTGAAATTCAAGTTTATGAGAGAATTTCAAAAGTTGCAAATGCTCAGGAGGCTTGGAAAATATTGAATACAACGTATTCTGGCCAAGAACAAGTAAAAAAGGTTCGCCTGCAGTCACTACGAGCTGAATTCGAAAAGCTCGAAATGAAGGATAGTGAGAAAATCTCAGAGTATTTTACTCGTCTCACTTCCATCATAAATCAGATGGCTTCAAACGGAGAAGTCGTGGAGACTCAAAGAGCCGTTGAAAAAATTCTACGGAGCCTACCAATCAAGTTCGATCATATTGTGGTTGCAATTGAGGAATCAAATGATATTGCTTCACTTTCTCTTGAAGGCTTGCAAGGAAGGCTGGAAGCTCATAAGGATAGGATCTTGATGAGAAGTAAACAAACAAATTCTTCTCAAGATCAAGCCTTAAAATCTCAATTCACATCCATAAAAGTTCAAGGCCCATCTCATGGCAAAAGTAACAGCAGGAATAGTGGAAAATTTGAAGAATCAAAGGAGGAGAAACGATCATTCCAAAGTAACAAGGCGCGAGGCAAATACAAAGGCAAAAAACCATATTTTGAATGCAATTTCTGTCACAAGCCGGGTCATAAAGCAAATGATTGTTGGGAGAAACATCCTGAAAAGAAGCCAGTTGCTGGTTTTATGCATAATGAAGCAGAAAAATCTGAATCTTTGTTGATCGCTTCGGATGGAAATGTTGAAAACGTATGGTACTTGGATAGTGGTGCAAGTAGGCATATGACTGGAAATAAAAATCTATTTTCAAGTCTTGTGGAAGCTGATGATGGTCAGGTTACTATTGGAGATGCAAAATCATACAAAATTCAAGGTGTTGGCGAAATTTCTTTCAAAACCAAGGCTGGAAAAGTTGAAAAAATGTCGGAGGTTCTTTATGTACTAGGCATACGTAGCAATCTTCTTAGCGTCGGTCACTTGCTGAAGAAAGGATTTGATTTTCGATTCATTGGAGATCAATGTAGCATGAAGAAGAACGACCAACAAGTGGCAAATATTGTGATGGGATCCAACAAATTATTTCCGATCAAACTTGACATCGTAAGCAGTACGTGCATGATTGCTACTTCTAATGATGAAGTTTCCAAGTTATGGCATGAGAGGTTTGGCCATTTAAACTTCCGGAGTTTGAAGGAAATGTCTACTAAAGAAATAGTCCGAGGGCTGCCTAAACTTGAAGTGATAAACGAAGCATGTGAGGAATGCCAATTAGGAAAACAACATCGTGAATCTTTCCCATCCAAATCGAAGTGGATTTCTCAATCACCTCTGGAGCTTGTTCACACCGACCTCTGTGGACCAATGCAAGTGCCATCGCTTGGAGGCAGCAGATATTTCTTGTTATTTGTTGACGATTACACAAGAAAAATTTGGGTTTATTGTGTCAAAGAAAAATCAGATGCCTTCTCTTGCTTCAAAGAGTTCAAATTTCAAGTTGAAAAACATTCCGGTCATCAAATAAAAAATCTAAGGAGTGACCGTGGAGGAGAATACATATCCTCTCAGTTTGAAGAATTCTGCCAAAATCATGGAATCCGCCATGAGTTAACTGCTAGGTACTCACCTCAACAAAACGGAGTCGCAGAGCGCAAAAATCGAACAATAATGAATATGGTCAGATGCATGTTGAAGAATAAGAACTTGCCTGCATGTTTTTGGGCTGAAGCGGTCTCTTGTGCCGTTTACTTAATCAACCGATCACCAACGAAGTGCTTAAAGGATTCCACTCCAAATGAAGTCTGGTATGGCAAGAAACCAAATGTTGCTCATTTAAAAACTTTTGGTTGTCTTGCATACTCTCATATTCCTGATGCTTTAAGATCGAAGCTCGACGACAAATCTGAAAAAGGCATTTTCATTGGTTATAGTCAAAGGACTAAAGCTTACAAGCTTTACAATCCGAAGACGAAGAAGATGATTATCAGCAGAGATGTTTGCTTTGATGAAAATGGTTGTTATAATTTTTCAGATTTTGCAGAATTACCTGGATGGCAAACTCTAAATCTTGAAGAGGAAACTTCTTTGGAACAAGGTGTTGATGCTGATGTTGGTATTGAAGAACAACGGCCTAAAAATAATGGGGTTGAGCAGGAGCAAAATTCACCACCAACGGCGGAAAGAAGGACGCGATCCTTGAGAGAAATCTATGATACAACCGAAGAAGTTGACACTATGGATCATGTATATTTTGCATTTTTTGCGGGAGAAGATCCAATCACTTATGAAGAAGCATCAAAGGAAGAAAAATGGATGAATGCAATGAAGGATGAAATCAAGTCTATTGAGAAAAATGGTACGTGGGAGCTTACCACTTTGCCTTCACACAAATCAGCCATTGGTGTAAAATGGGTGTTCAAAACCAAAACAAATCTTGATGGCTCCATCAACAAGTACAAAGCACGTTTGGTTGCGAAGGGGTATAAGCAAAAAGAAGGGGAAGATTTCAATGAGGTATTCGCTCCTGTCTCTCGACTTGATACAATTCGATTATTGATTTCTCTTGCTGCCCAAAATGGCTGGAAGCTGATGCATATGGATGTGAAATCAGCTTTCTTGAATGGTTTTCTTCAAGATGAAATTTATCTTCAACAACCTCCTGGTTTTGTGAAGAGGGGCGAAGAGGAAAAGGTGTATAAGCTGCGGAAAGCTTTATACGGGCTGAAGCAATCCCCCCGTGCATGGTATGATCGTATCAACAATTTCTTCTTAAAGAATGGCTTTGAAAGGTGTCCTTTTGAACACACTCTTTACATGAAGAAGCATTCAAAAGGAGGTTTCATGATCGTGAGTTTATACGTGGATGATCTGATTTTTACTGGAGATAATATGGAGATGTTATCTGAATTCAAAAATTCAATGATGAAGGAGTTCGAGATGACGGATTTGGGAGAATTACATCATTTTCTAGGGATAGGTGTTCAGCTATCAAAATGTGGGATTTTTATCTCGCAAGAAAAATATGCTGCTCAAGTATTGGAGAAGTTCAATATGATGAATGCAAATCCAGTTTCAACTCCTTGTGTTGCAGGTTCGAAATTGTGCAAAAATGGTGAAGGAAAGTTTGTGGATCCAACTATTTTTCGAAGCCTAGTTGGAAATTTGATGTATCTCACTGCTACAAGACCCGACATCATGTACGCAGTAAGCTTGATTAGCAGATTCATGGAGAAGCCTTTCTCAAACCATTGGGAAGCTGCAAAAAGAATTTTACGATACGTTAAAGGAACTATTGACTATGGCATTTTCTATGAAGCTCATGTGCCTGTGAAGCTTGTTGGATATACGGACAGCGATCTAGGTGGAAGTACCGATGATTCAAGGAGTACTTCGGGTTATGCATTTAACATTGGAAGTGGAATTATTTCTTGGTGTTCAAAAAAAACAACCAGTTGTGGCACTTTCTACCACCGAAGCGGAGTACATCGCAGCATCTCTAGCAGGATGTCAAACTTTGTGGCTAAGAGGAATTCTTGAAAATCTAAGCTTCAAGCAAAAAGATCCTACGATCATTTATTGCGACAATAGTTCTACTATCTCTGTCTCAAAGGATCCTATTTTGCATGGAAGAACAAAACATATTCGTCTATGTTTCCATTTCCTACGAGAACTCGTTCGTGAAGAAGAAGTGAGTCTTGAGTATTGTCGAAGTGAAGAACAAATTGCTGATATCTTCACAAAGCCGCTTGGAGGGACTACTTTCTCAAGAATTGTTGCTGCATTAGGTGTTCGAAGGAATTTTGGTTTAGGGGAGGCATTGTTGGTGTAAACCAAAATTAAGAGTCGTGTCTGCTGATGTGAAAAGTCATGTCTATTCGAATGAAGAGTCATGTCTATTCGAATGAAAAGTCATATCTATTCAGTGAAGAGTCGTGTCCGTTCACTGAAAAGTCGTGTCTATTGAAATGAAAAGTCGTGTCTATTGAAATGAAGAGTCGTGTCTATTAAGTAAAAGTCATGTCTATTGAAGTGAAAGGGTGTCTGTTAAAAAAGGTTATGTCCGTTTGTAAGAGTTGTAAACCACTATATATATGTGGTCATTTTGTTGTGTTGAAAGCAAGTTGTAGACAAGACAAAAAGCAAGTTATAAAAAAAAAATTGTCTATTCTCCTCTAAAATTATAATTCTCTCTCTTTTTCTACTTTAACAAATTCAATGTAGAAAGCTGCGTTAAGAAGACAATACACTTGAGTTTCAGCATTGAAGAATGCGGATGTGATAGATAACCTGGCATGGCATAAAATTGTTTTACAACTAAAATCGAAAGGAAGAAAAATGAAATCTTCTTTGTCAAATATGAACGCTCCTTCTAATATAAAGTTAGGGAGCAATCTTACCAATTGAAGGCAGATGATTTTTTTACTTTGACTGCTTCAAGTTAAGAAGTTGGTTACTGGGCGATTGTTTAAATGTGGAGATGGAAGTATGAAGTGGATACCTACTTCTGCTCGATCGTACTGGTTTGAAAAGGAGGTTATTCTCTGGAGTCATTTCAGTGAATAATGGGTATGTGAAGTTTGTCATTCTACTTAATACCATGATTGAATGTTTTAGCAATGTTGTTTTTATGTTACTGTTTTTTTTCTTGAACATGGTTTGCAATTATTTTAGCTTCTATATGCCAAGGGAATATTTAGGTTCATATGGTCAATCTTGAGTTCTTATTTAGTGAAACACTTCTACCAATGTTTGATCCTTATATCTTCATCTTTTGTAACTATATTTTCCTAGTAAATAAAGTACCTTTTCGAAAAAAATACGCATAATATAGATAAATACGTATTATATGTATTGTATTTAATCACAATAACATAAAAAAATCTCCACGTATTATATAACTTCAAATATTGTAAAACTATATAAAGATGTCATCCCCCGACTTAAAGAAAATCAAATCAGAATTCAAGAACATCAAATCTGATGGGTGAATCATCCAAATCCAAAAATCATTATTAAAATCAAGAAACCATCAGTAATGAAATACTACCAAATTATATTACGATAATAATCAAATATGTCACTCAATATCAATGATAAAATAATCGTCATCAATCTCCAAGATAGGCGGCATATATCAATACATAATAACGGATCCGAGGATCCATCATATTCTGGACACTTATCAAAATATAATCTCATCTCCACTATATGAACAAATCAGAATGGTACGTGTTACCTAGAGATTTGACCAGGCAACTAAGTACTCGACATTAGCATACTGTTCGGCATTTATGACTCGTTCGGCGTCCAGATCGTTCGGCATTAGAGGACGTTCGGCATTCAGGAACGCTCGGCATTTAGGAGCGTTTGGCATTAGAAAGCACTCGACTTCTAGAGTCATCCGGCACGTATGATTCGTCCGGCACATATGATTCGTTCGACACTCAAGTTCGTTCGACATCTACGGGACGTTCGGCATGCGAGAGTGTTCGACATTGGGAGACATTCGGTATTGTATATCGTTCGGCATCTATGGACATTCGGCATGGCAAAGTCACTTGGCATTCCATACCGCTCGGCATCCAAACCTTGTTCAGCACAAATACCTCGTTCAGCATTCAGGATGTTCGGCACCACTTTGTTCGGCATGATTCCATACTGCTCGGCATTCAGGGTGTTCGGCATTCAGGGTGTTCGGCATCACTTCGTTCGGCATAAGAATGTCGTCCGACATTTAAGATGTTCGACATCACTTTGTTCGGCATGAGAATGTCGTTCGACTTTCAAGCTGATCGGCATCACTTCGTTCGGCATGAGAATATCGTTCGGCATTCATGCCTTGCTCGACATTTTTTCCGTTTGGCCTCTCTGGATCAACACATAGAGATCACTCTATTTGGGCCAAGCTACTTAGCTACCTGGCCCACCAGGGAAGTCTAACCCATTCTCACCTATAAATAGAGAGGCAGGGGCACAGTGAAATGGACCTTTTTTCGAGAACACCGGGGAGACTCGACCGCATTCAAGACTCATTAAAGACTTATCTTTTTTGCTTAGCAATTGTACTCAATATAATTGGTATACAAATTGTATCTGTAATCGATTATCGAGAGAAGCAATAAAGATTAACCTCAGGCAATTACGCTGAACCACTATAAATCCGGTGTTCATATTTTCTGCATCTAAATCTACATATTATCCTCTGTTTAACTTTACTTTCTTCATTAATCTCTCTACACAATCTCTCTTAAGGGTCTTAGTGACCAATTCTGGTGCTAACATTTTGGTGCTTTCACTGAGAATCAAATGCTCAGGACGATAGGATCTACTTTGTAGCTACTGGATTGAAAAATCCCCCGAAGGAGATCCAAATCATTCAAATGACATATGTTGATTCTATTCAGAGTTACAACAACCAACTCTACCATGGGGAGACCAAGAACTAGATCGGCCTCTCACAACGTAGATGTCCACGAAACTACTAGTGTACAACAGATAGGACCTAGCAACCAACCAGCAATTCAAGGCGCAGGAACTTCCACCCAGAACCAAGCGGAGGTTGTTTCCCGAACGGAGTTCAACGACTTGATAAGAGAACTCAGGGAAAGTAGAAGGAAACTTGCTGAGCAGCCAAGCCAATACTAAGCTCATGACTCAGCTTGCCCAGCAGCAGCATCAGAATGCTAGAAGTTGTCCTGCTCCTTATTCTGAATCTGATAGCTCGACCACAGCTGATGAACCTCCTAAGCGTAGACGCCGTAGGGATGAAGCTGCACAAGAGGGTGCTACCGTTCGATCCGTCAGGGATCAGGCACATGATGAGACCGGATTCCCGGATCATCAAGACCTAAATCAAGCGGGACATCAACCCTCATGGTTCCGTGGAACGGAACCCAACCTCCCACCCTCTATACAAACTTCGAATTTATCAGCCATGGTTAGGCAGTTGATGAGAGAGAGCCAAGGCCTGACCAACGAAGATTAGGGAGTGTCCAGGAGTCATACTTCCTTCATAGACGTTATCCTACAGGCTGAGTACCCCAAGAAATTCAATATGCCGACTATCCCAGCCTATGAAGGGAAGACTGACCCTAGGCAACACGTGATGAGGTATAAATGGATGATGGATTCGGAAAGGGAAAATGACGCAACCAAGTGTAAGTGTTTCCCAATCACTCTGTCCAAAGTCGCCACTATGTGGTTTACTCGACTTCCTTTGCGATCTATATCCATCTTCGACGAGTTGGCAATGAAATTTGTCGAACAATTCAGAATACATGCTACTCGTCCAAAGGACGTGATGTCCTTATCGAGCGTAATCTAAGCTCTGGGAGAGTCTTTGAAAGCATACTTACAGCGGTTTCATGTTGCCGCCACTAAAGTTAGCAATCCTAACGACCACACAATTTTGATGGCGGTAATGCGAGGTGTAGATCCAGATTCGGAGTTTGGAGATTGGTTGGCGGGAAAGCCCCCAGCTACATTGGAACGTTCTATGCCAAAGCTCATCAGTTCATATGGAGGGAGGATGCTCGATGGACGAGACGAGATAAGACACCAGGGCCTGTTCAGGAGACTGTGAAAAGTAACGTCGCCGTGAAGCAGTCCGACGATAGTTCGGGAAAAGTTCAAGTCAGTGTCCAAAACAAGCATGGGCAATCCAAAGGATCTAGAGGTGAGAATCCCGAAAAGAAAAGAGAAGAAGGGAAATGGAAGCCAAGGATTCTGACCTACAATGAATACACACCGCTGAACACTTCTCTTGAAAACATTTATCTATCTACCTGTAATACCTTTGAATACAAAAAGCCACGGCCAAAGGAGTCCACTGAAGAACAGAAACAGATAGGGAAGTACCGTCGCTTCTATGAGACCCATGGACACAATATTGAGGAGTGTAGACACCTCCATGACGCCATAGAAAAATTGATCAGACAGAAGAAACTGTAGGAATTTGTCAAAAACCCGCAAGATGGAAGGCAAGGAACGTCAGATCCCGGACGCGGGCGGACTCCACGCCAACTAGAACAACCTGCTCGGATTGTGGGTAGATTGATCATAAACACTATTGCCAGAGTACCTCATCTTGCAGACAAGAATTGGTAGGAGATGGAACGATATGCTACCTCCTTGAGGCATGCAGATTATGAATGTTGTTCGAATGTGGAAGATGGGACCCCCGCAAAACAACAACACATGACGTCTGACAATATAGTGTTTAGGAGTCGAGACGCGCACAAGGTGGAGGCTCCTACTATCGACCCGATGGTTATATCTGCAACAATCGGGCCAGCTTACGTGAAAAGAATCTTGACTGATTGTGGAAGATCTATCAACATCATATTCAAGAAGGCATATGACCAAATGAAGATGGAAACGAAAGATTTGAAACCATGCAAAGCCCATATCCACAGCTTTAATGGTGCTACAACCGACGCGATGGGTTATGTATAATTGCCAGTTGAACTAGGGGAAGGTGAGCATAGGAGAGTGCGAGTCCTACCATTCATAGTAATGGATGTTGACTCTCCATACAATGTCTTTTTGGGTCTCCATGCATAACCATTAGGACTTTTAAATGAGATTAGTTGTATTCTAATTTTATTTTAAAAAATGAATTCAAGTATCTTCTAACCACGCATAACCGTGAGGACTTTTAAATGGGATTAGAATCAACTTGTTTATTTAAAAATCAACTTTTGATATGCGTTCCATACATGCATAACCGTGAGGACTTTTAAATGAGCATGAAAGCACATAACAAATTTCAAGTAATTCACCCATGCACAACCATGAGGACTTTTAAATGAGAGTGAATACTTTGGTATTTATTTATTATTATTATTATTATTATTATTATTATTATTATTTTTAAATATAAAATGAAAAAAAACGAACGTTTCCTATTTAAAGTACCACATATCGACAAACTATATAGAATTTTGATGAGTGATGGTTGTTAGAAACATGATAGAGATAGATATGGTCATGGAATCTTTACCAACAAAATTTTTTATAACCCTTGTTTAAATTTCTAAAGAAATTTACTAATTATGCCGTCTTGAGTCATAATATATGATAAATATCAACACTCATCACTTTTTAAATCACTATTTATCCTTTCGATAATTATTAGGGAGTCAGATTAGTCAAAATAGTCACTTAAAATCAAATTCAAAAATAATTATGAAATCAATTTTTCAAAATGACTAATCTAAAAATATGGTCAAAAATGATTTTCTCGAGGGGGTTTTATAAGAAAATTTTCTGCTATTTGGAAATTATTTGAAATGAAAAATATGCAGATATTTTCTTTGAAAAACGATGCGGTTACTAAATATCTCAAAAATCACGTTCAACTAGTAATATTTCTATCAACTAGATTACCAGTGTAATCTGCACACTCAAAATCATCATTAATTGAATTTGATTGACCAAACCATGAAGTGTGCACCAAAAATTTCAAACTCAATTTTAACAGCATTTCAAGTGACATTCTTTTGAATTTGAATTGAAGCCGTGTAAACAATCAATAACTGTGAATATAGAGTTAGCCGTATTATAAGCAATTGTATTATCATCCAACAAAACACTATTATTAATCCAAATTAATATATATGAAGTAATTCAAAGAATCTAGAGAATTTTATAGTGTTTCGGCATAAGAATATAATTTGGCCAACTATGTTGAATAAGTCAGAATCAAAATCATCATTTTTTCATCATCACATTATTGGCTGATTTAATTCAGAATATGGTGCGATTATCACATTTAATATATCGTTCAAATAAATATAACTTTACCTGTTTTACCTTTACGATAATTTTTCATGGTTGCCCATTGTGATTCCGTCACCTTTATACTAGGCTAAGGAACTTTGCTTTGTCGCCCGTTGTGTTTCTAGAACAGCTAAAAATCCAGAGAACACTGTTGTTGTTCCTTCGCCTGCCACCACACCTACACGGAAAAAGATTTATGTGACCTATTTGTTTTTATAGGTCCATGGTTGTTAGTGGCAGAAAGTTTTGAAAAACAATTTTGTAAAGACCCGAAACTATTTATAATTGTTCCCTTCGGCACCCAAATTTGTTTAACTTTGAGAGATTTTATATTTGTGCCTTTTGGAAACCAAATCGGTATAGTTTTCACATGTTTGGGTCTATACCAACAATTATTGTGATTGTGTCCATATTTTCTACAAATCGTGCACATAGAATTAACTTGATTAATATTTCTTTCAACATTTTCAGAATGATTATATCCAAGTCCTTGTCTTACAGTATTAACAGTTTGCTTTCCTAATAGCATATTCAACGATTTTTCACTTTTTGAAAATTTATCTAAAGTCGTTGACAATTGTTGGACTTGTGTTTTGAGAGACTCATTTTCGTTTAACAATTGTGTGCACTTTTTAATAGAATTCTCTCTTCTAGGATTTCCATTCTCTTTTAAAATAAGAATTTCATTTTCAAGTGATTTTATATTGATTTCTGATTTTTTAATTTCCTCTTCGAATGTTGGACACTTATCACATTTAGGGATCCTTCGTTGATAGTTTTTAACTAATTAGTCAAGTTGTTCATTTAATTCTATCAAAGTGTCTTTTTGTGACTCAAGTTTGGCATACTTCTCCCTAAGTCGTTCAAAACAGCCATTTACTTCGTGGAAATAAATAAGTAATTCAGAGTGAGTAAGTTTTGATACCTCGCTTGGATCGTCATCGTCGCTATCAGTTATATTTCCATGAAGGCACATATCTGCTTTCTCACTCTTACTACTAGAACTTTGATTATCTTTATCACTTGTATTCCACGTGGCTGTAGCATTTCTCCGTTTTGATTTCTTTTCAAAATCGCGTTGAAATCGGGGATAATTGGGCTTGATATCACAGGGTTTGTTGCAAATGATCCCGTGTTCTTCCGTGTTGTCTAGTGCTTTCATTATTCTGCTTTTTAATATTAGAGCTGGATTTCCGTATTTGTGGTTCCACCTTTTGAATTTCTTCATTATTAACACCAGCTCAGCTGCTCCATCATCATCATCCTTATCACAACTGCTTTTTACAAATCCTATTAAGCACATTTCTTTAACTGAGTCGGTTGTGGAGGATTTCTCATTGCTGTTGACTTTTGCACCATATATTGCATCAAAAGTATTCCAGATTTCCTGTGCCTTTTTACAATGCGAAATGAAATTAAAATTATTTTGATTAATATGAGAATATAATATATGCATAGCAAGAGCATTAATCGAGATAATTTTCTTATCTGTTATATCACACCCATTTTCAATAGTATCCCAACATTTAACATTAGCAGATTTTAAATAAAATTCGATTTTCAGTTTCCAATTCAAAAAATCTGTTCCATCGAAAATAGAAGGAATAATATTGGAACGACCCTCAATAAAAGTATTATTAAAAGAATCCATTTTAAAAATTCAAATTTTTTAAAACAAAAACCGATTTTTGAAACACAAATTTTTAAAACAAAATTGACTTCTATTCCTAGCTCTGATACCACTTGTAGGATCGATTTCACCCTAGAGCGGGGTGAATAGGGTGATAGTATAAATTATAAAAATTTATCGCGGAAGCTTATAAAATACTTTCAACACAGATCACAGAACAATAGCTGCACAAATAATAGCAGAATAATAAATGCAGAAATAGAAACGCACAGAATTTACCCAGCTTAGGCAAAACCCTGCCTACGTGCCACCTTCAAGGTTTCTACTAGAAATTAGATGTCAGACGGTTACACACGTAAACTCGCGACACCCGCTATCGACTAAACCTAACTCTACGCTCAAAACCCTATAAATTTATCAAGTGTATATTGGTGTGCATGGCCTTATGGCATGTACAGTGATACACTGTGCATGTCACATTATTCGTGTGCAATGAATTCAGATATAAATGATGACGAACAACCCAAATAATTGAGGCAAATAATATTTTCAAAGTCCATATTTTATTTTATATTGCAAAAATATTTCTTTTTCAATTTTACTGCGTTAATGAATATTTTTGCAGATTGCTCAGATGCTAGATTCTAACTGGAATGAAGTTGAAGATGAACTACGAATGTGAGTGATATGTAGTGAGGAATTTATGTAAATTTAATTGTGATGTAATTAGAATCAAAATTGTATATGTATAGTGAGAGCTTGAATTTGTACTATTCAAAATTGTAATAAATACTTGTTTGAATAAAATTTCTGTTTGAATTCAAATTCTGTGTTATTTAATTTTATTCAGCATATATTTATTTAATATATGAAAAATAAAATAGTACATTAACAAATCATTTAAACGAATGTATATATGTTTATTATCGTCAAACAAAAATCATATAAGCGCATATTCAACACTGAGGAATTGAAAGTCACGGAGTTAATGGTATAAAGTTGAGCTTCGAATCGTCACCTTCGAAGACCATCATCGCTGACCGTCTCCAAAAACCTACCCTATGGTGTTTTCAATTTCGGACTCAAATATTGGCGCTATATGTTAGAGGAAATTATCCATTTTTTTGACTCAGGTTTAGGCTTGTGAGTACTGAAACTAGGAAGTTATCAGTACAGATTAGTTCGATATGCTAGTTTGCTTAGGTCCTTGTCCTTGTTTTTGTTATAAGATTAGGCAAAGTAAATGTTGGTCGGCCTAAGTATCGTTCGGCCTAATTATCGTTCGGCTAAACCTTTTCGGCCTAAGTATCATTCGGCCAAACTATTGGTCGGCCTAAGTACCATTTGGCCTAATTATCGTTCGGCCTAAACCTTGCTCGGCCTAAGTGTCGTTCGTATAAACTATCGTTCGGCCTAAGCATCGTTCGACCTAAGTATTGATCGACATTCATCCCGTTAGAGTTAAGCGATGTTCGGCCAAAATACCGGTCGGCATCCTATCCATTCCCTGCTGCCTTTCAATTTTTCCACTCCAATTTCGTTCGGCATAAGGAGGTCATGCCGAACCAGTCCGTATCAACCTACACCAACAGGCCTAATCTCTAACTCCATTCTCGTGCTACCATAGGACCGCTCGGCATTGAAAGACCATACCGAGCCGCTACAATGCACCTTCCACCTTTCTCTTCTCTGATCCATCCACCTCGAAATCACCTAAGAGCATACTAAGTTTCAGCCCTAGAACATGACCGAACCTCAATTCACCACCCTTATTCACACGCCCCCTATTCTCTACGATCTATGAAAGGTTCGCAAATTCGAGTAATATCTAATGTCTCCTAATTTGAGAGGGTGATCAAAAGCTTCTTACCGAAGAGTACGGAGAGGGCTCAAGGATCTGTGAGTTAGGATTGAAGGTTGTTAAAACTTAACTTAGGAAAGGCGTGATGGATTCTAGAGAGGTAAGTTGCAAGTTCTTGAAAAATAACGGAGGTAAAAAGTGAAAGGAGAAGAAGAAGGAAAATGCCGACTTTTATAGGAGAAGAGGGGAAGTCGAAGAGACTATGACTGGTAGAACCGGTCAAGGCTACATCGTTCGGCATCGGCATACAAAGCCGTTCGGCATACATGGAGCATTCGGCTTCGGCTATACTGTACGACATTAGCATAGTGTTCGGCACACATCACCTCACCTGGCAATCAAGGGAAGTCACCATTGAGGAAACAAAACCACAGCTTGGAGCAAAGCACAGTGGTCACGTGATTCAAAGCGCACCACGTTCGACCACGTGATGCACTTTGGAGGGCAAGTGTTACCTGAAGATTTGACCAAGCAACTAAGTACTCGGCATTAGCATACTGTTCGGCATTTATGAGTCGTTCGGAATCCAGATCATTCGGCATTAGAGGACGTTCGACATTCTGGAACGCTCGGCATTTAGGAGCGTTCGGCATTAGAAAGCACTCGGCTTCCAAAGTCGTCCGACATGTATGATTCATCCGGCACATATGATTTGTTTGGCACTCAAGTTCGTTCGGCATCTATGGAATGTTCGGCATGCGAGAGTGTTCGGCATGCGAGAGCATTCGCCATTGAGAGACATTCGGTATTGTATATCGTTCGGCATCTATGGACATTTGGCATGGCAGAGTCATTTGGCAATCCATGCCGCTCGGCATCCAAACCTTTTCGGCACAAATACCTCGTTTGGCATTTAGGATGTTTGACACCACTTTGATTGGCATGATTCCATACTGATCGGCGTTCAGGGTGTTCGGCATCACTTCATTCGGCATGAGAATGTCATCCGACATTCAAGGTGTTCGGCATCACTTCGTTCGGCATGAGAATGTCGTTCGGTATTCAGGGTGATCGACATCACTTCGTTCCGCATGAGAATATCGTTCCGCATTCATGCCTTGCTCGGCATTTTTTCCATTCGGCCTCTCTGGATCGACACGCAGAGATCACTCTATTTGGATCATGCTACTTTGCTACCTAGCCCACCAGGGAAGTCCAACCCATTCTCGCCTATAAATAGAGTGGCAGGGGCACAGTGAAATGGACCTTTTTTAAAGAACACCAGGGAGACTATGTCGCGTTCAAGACTCATTCAAGACTTATCTTTTTTGCTTAGCAATTGTATTCAATATAATTGGTATACAGATTGTATCTATAATCGACTATCGAGAGAAGCATTAAAGATTAAGCTCAAAGTGGACGTAGGCAATTGCGCCGAACCACTATAAATCTGGTGTTCATATTTTCTG
Organism: Allium cepa; assembly: GCA_030765085.1. Taxonomy (NCBI): domain Eukaryota; kingdom Viridiplantae; phylum Streptophyta; class Magnoliopsida; order Asparagales; family Amaryllidaceae; genus Allium; species Allium cepa. The sequence goes on from CM060932.1 coordinate 177,767,093, forward strand.
CATTTAAATCTGCATATTATCCTCTGTTTTACTTTACTTTCTTCATTAATCTCTCTACACAATCTCTCTTAAGGGTGTTAGTGACCAATTCTGGTGCTAACAGTACGGATATACGGGGATTGGCTACACTTTAGACACACGGTCTCTAGTAGCCACCTCATGAGACAGTGAATAATATATGTCAATCCACACCACATAAATAACCCTGAACTAGAAAGGGAGACTGATAGCATACAACATGCTCCAAGGACCTAGGGCTACATACCTCTCATAGAGTACCATATGTTCCTACAGTCTTCAGTTACCTCGACGGACATCGTAATCCTATCCACTAATGGCTCATTTATTCATAGCCTCGGTCATCACACTTCTTTGCCCCTATAGGTAATAGACTTCTAGCCTATGTGATACAAGAGGTTGTTGGGCACCTACCCTACCAGCTACCAATCCTACGATGTGCATCCAAAATATCCAACAATAATGTCGTAGATCTATGGCATGACCCCACGATCAAGCAACCAAGGTAGATACTGGCTAATTCGGTTCACTCTTGAGCCATAAAAGGAGCTGGACAACAAGTGGATGACATATAATACTCATATCTAATATCCATATACAACTATAGTCGTAATCCGATACACAGATCCATATAAATTACCATGTAACCATAATATATCAAAGCTCTCCCACCCTAACACACGGCTATACCCATAAGTCACACATAACTATAATATACTCAATGCAGCAAGTATCATCACATACATGAGTAATCCTTATTTAAGTGTATTTACATACAGAGAATAATCAAACAAATTACATAATAGTGTCCCATAACACTGCATGTTACTCAAATAATTATTGCTCATAAACTATACTCAATCCATATTAGATATCTTTATATGATAAGTCCGATGCATAACCAGAAAAGTGTTATCGAAAGTCTCATATCAAATGGTATCACTAAACTGTTTATTCAAACTTTTCGTCGCCTAGAAATGAAATCTGATAAATCAAATAAAAGTATATCATCACTGTATCATCTTAATATCATTAACTCAATCACTATCAATGGTGAATGACTTATATAATTATTGTTTAGTATGCAAGAAAAGAAATCTATATAAACAATTGATACTTAATAATAAATCATTCACAACATATAATTTTATATTACAAGATAAATACTAAGAAATAATTAATAAATACATATTGAATGATAAATTTTTGGCAATTTATACTCTCATCTAACTAAAACAAAAGTAAATCCAATAAAAATGGATATAGTTACACACACATTAGTGTTGAAAAAATGATTAACTAAACTAAAACATGATGCATTCTATATAAACAATAATAAATTTCTTAATGGGACATTTCACCAGAAGGACAAACTTCATAGTCCAATTAGTTTTTATGACACACATTTAAAGAAATTACTTTCAAGGCCAAAATCAGCAGGATAATTACTTTCAAGAACAAAGTCGATCGTTCATTTACTTTCAAGGACGTAATTTCATAGGTTTTTGGACCCTAGAAACTAATTATTTTACGTTTTGTCCTTGAAAGTAATTATTTTCGTCGTGTGTCCTAGAAACTAATTTCATTTGCTAAAGAGGCCCTTATGGCTAATTTCCACTTTCTTAATATATTATAAAAAAATTGTCATTTACAAAATATAGGTTAATAATATTGGAAAACTTAATTTAGATTTCGTGAATAGCATACAAAACATTACATTCAAGAATTATTTCATTAAATCTAATCCCGTAAATTAGGAGAGAGTATCAAATTTGTAGCATAGAAAAAATGATTAAAATAAATATTTTCATCTAGCAACAAATAAATAAATACTAGTTAATCTTTCATAGCTTATAATCTTACTATAGCATATTAATTGTTTATAAATATTTTTCTTCAGTAAAACTAAATATAACATCACGTTACCAAAATCATTTACACATCACATAATTTGTTTAAGCTTCGCTGTAAAATAATTAGCTTACATTACTTTATTTTGTTCAACATGTACTCCTGCACACACAATAGCAGGCATGCACACTCAAAGGAAAACACCTATAACACACCACACACACGCATGCGCACGTGTGCACATACACACACACATATATGCACATAATAAATACACACACCCCCTTTACACACACATTGCACATGCACACACTCATAAACACCTACACACATATATACACAGTAGAGCACCCAATCCTATTTGTGTGTTTCAGTATTTATAGTAGATCAACATTCATATGTAAGGGTAAAGAAAATAATCACTTGGTGCTTACTCTTCTTCTTCTCAAATGTACTTCTTCAACAACATTTACATATGCACCAAAAACCACCATTATCGTGCATGACAATAGGGTGATAACCACAGTCCGCAAAAACACCTCCCGCCTTCGCTAAACGTCTCCATCTTCACCAACCCAACATGCCTGCACCTCGCCAACTATCGAGGCCTACCTAATCAAAATGCATTGACCGTCACCTCCTATGGGAAAATGAAAATTATGCGGTGCACCCCACCATCGCACATGCTTAAATCGCAATTGGAGATGCTCCTCTCAACCAAAAGCTCAATGCCATTATGATTTAATCACCCATTCACTGTATCGTTGTTAAAATCAAACCCTAGATCAAAACTCACTATTTTGACCATCACCATACTTTCTCAAATCCATACCAAAAATTCTTTATCACTTCAAGGAGCCGATGCCATAGATGATATCGATTGATTCTTCATGGATTGAAAGAATTTATTTCTAAAAGAGGAGGAGCCATTTTTGCTACAAAGAACGGAACCAATAAACTAATTCCCATCACTCCTCCTTTAATTCCAATAAATTCTTCCATTTCTTATTTACAATATTTAGTACAGTTTATTGGAAAGTTTAAATTTTATTTTGGTATTTATAGGAATTTATAAACGTTTATTTGGATTTTAAATTATAAAGAGGATTTTAGAGTTTAGTAAGATTTTTATTTTTCTAAGGTTAATTAACATATCCATCAAGGTTGTATTTATAAACAAAGAAGAATCCTCAGGGAAAGGAAGGCTCCGGAGATAGAATATCAGGAGATGAATTTTTTTTGGATTATTGAGCTAAATCATATTGGGCTTCATTACATTTTGTACCTCTTTTTCCTTCTTTCTTCTTTTATTTACCTTATGAAATAAATCATTCAAGCCCTATATAAATCCAATTACATCACTAAATTATTTTGCCTTCAATTTTATTTATTTTTAAAAAATTTAATTTACCGTTATTCCAAAAAAATTCGTTCATAATTTTTAAATTACAAAATAATTAAATTAAAAAAATTATTAAATCACTGTTTTATTAAAATGTTACTTATCATTTTTCTAGATCATCAACAACTATCTTGTTATGAAGTTATGATATTCTAAATTTAGATTCAAATTACTTAATTAAATTCTAAAAGTCCTTTTTTAATTAAATAAATATCTGTTATTAATTAACCCTAAAGACCATGTTGTGCTACATTGGTTCTTCCAATGGTCATGAGTAATTCGCCATCCGTCGTATGGAAAGCATTACGCACTAATCTCAATGGATATATTTGTTATTTCTTTAGATGATGGTTTTGATGACAACAACCTTAGGACTTGTTATAAAATATGAATACTAATATTCCTGTCTAGATATATATGTATATGCAAGATATATACGCATGTACTAAAGAATGAAGATTTTACGGTATAGAGATTCAAGACCGATGAATTCAAGATTTAAGAAATCAAGACTGAAGACTTATGAGTACCAAGAGTTCAAGAGTTTAAGAGTTCAAGATATCAAAATAAGTAATAGAGTCTAGATTTATGATAAAACTTCATAATAACACTAAAATCATTATTTGAATTTTTATTGTGGAATGGAATCCACCTTCTTACTTTAATAGTAGGACGGAACCCACGACCTCTTTAGTGGGATGGAATCCATGACCTTTTCTAGTGGAATGAAATCCATGAAATTTTCAAAATGATTTATTTTAAATATTTTCGAAAAACTTTTTTAAAGTCATCTCTCTCTTTGTTTAAATATTTTAGCCTTAAACTATTCTTATCATCTTTTATATTTTTGAATTCAAAATCATCTCTTGTTTTTAAACTATCCCTTGGTTTTAATATTATTTGTTGTAAAATCTCAAAATTATATCTATGCTTAGTTTTTAATATTACTTTTATATTATAAATTATATATTTTTAAGATTATTTAAAAAAAATTATAAGTTTAAACTATATTCAAAATGGTTTATAAATTTTATAAATTGTTTTGACAAGTTTTAGAATGGAAATCATTTTAAAAACAAAGTCAATTTTCAAAATACAACATAGGCATGTCGACATCCCCCTCCCCCATGTCGACATGGTGACCGTAGAATTCAAATTTCAAATTTTCAAACGAAGTGTCTATTCGTTATAACCTTTCACGAATGGACATGACAGTTGTTCTCCTATATATACCAGTTGTTTTCAATGAATTTCAAGTTAGTTTTTCTTCATTTCTTTACTCCTTCTTCTTCACTTAAATATTCTCATATATTTCTAATATTTTAACCAAACTCCACCAAAATCCTAAGTGAATCAAACTTGATCATCGCTAATTTGATTCTCTACCATTATCTCAAAGATCTCAGTGGTATTCAGAGATAAAGGATAACTTTTAATCAAAGAAGTATATCTAGTCTCTTTAACTATCAAAGTGATATTGGAAACGGTGTAATTATAGCCTATAGATCAGTTGGATGTGATTATATCCTATAAATCAATTAAGTGATTTTGTAGCTCGGTTAAATCAAGAGCGTTTTCCCTAGACTCGAAGACAGGAGGGCGTATATTGTGGCCTAGAAATCGAGGTTGTAATATCAACATTATATTTGAAAAGAAATATGCATAAGAAATTATGTGGGACTGGATATAGGGTAACTCCGAACCAATATAAATTCCGTTATGTTCTTTCCTTTTACTACTTTTATTTACTATGTGCTTCTGTGTCTAATTCTGTGATTGTTTCTGTGTTTGCGAATTACATCTGGTTGTGTTTAATTTAAAAAGATTTCAAAAATTCCATAAAATACATTAAACACTATTCAACCTCTCTAGTGTTAATCCATTCATAATATCCGTAATTCTCATTTCCTACATTTGTTATCAGAGCATTGGTTTTCAAAGTATTTATAATTTGATTTTTTGAAAAGTTGCCAAATGGCTGCCAACACTGGTAATGTCAACACTATCACTAGTTCATTTGTAAAGGGTCAGTCTTCTGCCAGACCGCCACTTTTTAATGGCAGTAACGATGCATATTGGGCATGTAGGATGAAAACCTATTTTCAATTAATAGGATTCGACACTTGGAACATCACACAAACTGAGTACATTGAACCCACAACAAATTTTTCACAGTGGACCGTTGAGCAATATACTATTGCACAAAACAATTCAAAAACCATGAATATTCTATTCTGTTCACTTGATAGGAATGAGTTTAATAGAGTGTCTGTCTATAAGTCTGCATACGAGATTTAGAAAACTTTGCAAGTTACTCATGAAGGAACAAACAAAGTTAAACAGACCAAAATATCCATTTTGACCAATCAATTTCAATTATTCAAGATGAATCCAAATGAGTCCATTTAAGACATGTACAGTCGGTTTCGCGGTTTCAAGACATTGTGCATTCACTAATTGCATTCGGAAAAAACTTTTCAAAAGAAGATCAAGTTAGAAAAATCTAAATTCACTCACTCCGGAATGGGATCAAAAGATACTAGCAATTGAAGATGCTAATGATATAAATATGCTGAAAATTGAAGAATTAACTGAGAATTTGATGTCGTTTGAAGTACAAATGCAAGGGAGAAGAGAAAGCAAGGCCTTGGAAAAGAAGTCAATAGTGTTCAATGCAATAACAGATGGTTCAGACTCAAACAATGACGAAATAAAGAAATAGCCTTGATGACAAGGAATTTTCGAAAGTTTATGAAATACAGAAAGATGAACAACTACAAGAGAAATGATCCTAAGAATTCTGAAAATGACAATGAGACTCACAACAACGTCAGATGCTATAATTATGATGGGCCAGGTCACTTAAAAAGAGATTGTCCGCATCTATATAAGTTGAATTTTCCTTTAAATAATATTTGTTAAAAGAAAAGGAAGAGAGAATATACTACTCACTAGATGATTCAGACTCATCCTCTAATGGTGAAGATTAGAAGATGGAAAATTCAAATATGTGCTTTACAACATTTATGAATCTGATGATCTCGGAAATATGGATCTAAAAATAGGTATGCATTTGTAACAACCCATAATTGTATAAATACTTTAATTAAAATTTTATTTGAAAACTTAGATTTCAATTTTTAAAAAATTTGAAATGTTGGAACTTTTCCATTGTAACTTTGGAATTTGTTTGTTATATATTTTCCAATTTCAATAAAATAAACAATTTATGAAAATCTTATATTTTGGTCAACTGAAAGTCAAAGTTTGACCGCGGTTGAAAATTTTAAATTTGAATTTTTAAATTCTAATCTTTTTCTTTGAATTTTTTTTAATATTAATTCTGATTTTCGTTTCATAAAATTTCGTTTTATACTTATTAAATTTGATAACTTTCAACGTTTTACACACGATTGTTTTCAGTAAAATTTGTCTATTTTATATTTTCATTTTTCTACCACAATTCTATTTTTCTATTCTCTACTTTATTTTATTTTTCCATTATCTTTTCTAATGGATTTTATTTCAATTTTTGATTGGAAACTCAAATAGATTTAGGTTACTTTTCTTAGGTAGGACGTTAGGCCTTTTCATTTGCCTTAGCCTTTTTGTTTTCAAACCTTTCACCCTACACACCTTTAGCCGTTCATTTGTTGAAATCCTAGCCGCCTCCTTTTTTTTCATGTGAAAGTTTCTCATCCCAAAATTTCATTTGCGTCCAGAAGAAAATACAGCAAGTTAATTCCATGGCTTCTCCTTCCTCTTCTTCTTTTTTAATTTTCTTTTTTTCCATTTTTTTTGTTTTGCCTCACGATTTGCTCGGCCTCTAACTTGCAGCATCCCCTAGCCGACCTTATCACCATCTCCACCATTACTATGCCGACCACTGCCACCTCCTCCATCACCCTAGAGCATGGTCGTAACCATAAGAGGAGAATCCATCACAACGACCTTGAAAACCTAGCCGAACTCCTAGATCCCATCACCACTTTTCCTATAGCCTCGGCCACTCCACACGTACGCCACTCACTTGCTTTGCTTTGACCACAACCCTACCTAACCGTGCCTTATGACCTGACCACCTGAACCAAGCCTTGAACCCATGGCCGAACCTAATACTACACAAAACCCTAGCCTTTTTTGCCTCCCATTGGTTTGTAATACCACAACCATATATAAACTACTTTGGCCGAGCCTAGCCTTGCACAAAACCATCTTGGCCGAGCATGCTTTGATCTGATCTACCTATTAGACCATGGCCGAGCCCACTTGGCGGTTGAACCAAAGGTTATGTCACGTTTATCTCTTATTTTCCATTGTTTTAATTTCTATTCTTTTGTATTGAATCACATACTTATGTTAGTGATATTTTTTTACAAGTTTGGATCTGACTATTCATCCACTAAAATCTTGTTCGTGCCTTGCCGTGCTTTTCGGAGTCTCGTTGTATGCTTTGAATTTGATCTCTAGCGTTTAAAAAGGTGAGTTATTCACCCTAGACATTACATACTTATATAATTATGAAATGATGACAAGTGAATTGTAAAAATTAATATGCTATGTTCATACATGCCAGTGATATATTTATACGATGTTGAATTCTGTTTTTATAACTGTTACATCATCTGATATGATATGTTATATTGTACTGTTCATTTTATTTACTGTATCATACTTCAAGTTCTCTATCACTGTGGGTTGAAATGATACATACCCGAACGGACTTTAGAATAAGGAAAAATCATTATGAGCTGAAATGATAGGATCGAGTGATTTTTATTGCATTTATTGTAATTGGGATTGCGGGTTTGAAATGATAGAACCTGAATTTTTCTTTTTAAATTACGGATTGAAATGATAAATATATGTATTACTTGACCTAGGTTAGAAAATATTATACAGGCCCATGGTTATATTTTTAAATAATATTTCCTAAAAACTTATTAAGTATTCTAAAAAAATTATTTCCCTAAAAGATTTCTTAAGTAATTTGAGTTCTATAAATATATAAAATTTTTAACTTAAAATTTGATTTAATGCTTTAATTATAAAGGTGTATTGGTTTTTCTATAAGTTAAATATTTACAAAGTTAATAATTGGTTTTAGGTTGAATTAAAGACCTTTATTGATGATAAGTAACTCGATAATTTAATTTGACTTAATATGGAAGTTTTAAATCTAACATAGTAATTGTTATAAATTTTAGTTTCTTGAAATGAATATTTTTTGTATAATAAATAATGTAGTGTTGAATAAATAAAATGAAATACATTTTAATTAGGCATTTGGTAATAAAATTTATTTAACTTGAAACCATAGTTAATTGCTGTCTAAGTGAATAGATTTATAAAGAGAATTGGATTGTTATTTTAACTATGATAAAATATTTTATTTATGGTTATGTTTTGAAAAAATAAACGATTATGATTTAAATGGAAAAATGTAACTTAAAGATGACTTAACTGGATAATTGGAAATTTAGTTTCAAATGAAAGTTTAAGTTAATTTAGTGATAGAAATATTCTATTTGTGAGATGGATATTTTAAAATATAGTATTAAGTCTTTGGTTAAAAATAAAAGTTAGGTAGTAATATGCTTTTGACTTAATAAATGAATTATAGTTTAAATTTGGATATTTATTGATAAAATTTTATTTTATTAAATCATAAGTTAAATGATATCCAAATGAATATTTTCTGAAGCGATAAATATGATTTTTATAGTTAAAATGGCTAAAAATTGAAATTTTAATGTGCTTGAAATGTTAGTATAAAATCTAAAATTTTGTTGGTAGCACTTCAGAAATGTTGTTGTTTTAAGATAGCATTTGCTAAGTGCCATCAATTCTGAAGCTTAACAAGGTTCTGAAATAACTAAATACCCATTATAGCACTTTAGAAGTGCTGCTATTTCTGAACTTGAACTACTTCTGAAAATAACTAAATAATTATTACAACACTTTATAAATGTTGTTGTTTCTGATCTGAACTGTCCGAATAACTAAACCCCATTATAGCACTTCATAAGTGCTGTTGTTTCTGAAATTGAGCTGTTTTGAAATAATTACTAAATACCTACCGTAGCACTTCGTAAGTGCTGTTGTGATATCCTCGAATTTCGATGGAATTTAAAATGTGATAATCATCTCAATAAATTTATTAAAATGGATAAAATTTGTTATTTTCAAATATAAATAACCAAAATAATTAATAACATGATGATTTTAAATATAGTTAAAAATGGATTCTTAATAAAATAATTATTTACAAATTTAATTGGTAATGTTTTATAAATAGATTTTTAAATGAAATAATTATTTTCAAATATAGTTGGTGTTGATTTATAAATGAATTCTAAAATAGAATTATTATTTTTGAGTTAATAAGGAGTTTATATATATATAATTAAGATTAATTTTAGAATAGATTTTTTTAAATAAAGTTATTATCTTTCAAAAGTAATAATATGTTTGTTTATAATTAATATATATATTTGAATTGATTTTGAATTTGAGTTGCATTTAGATTTAACTTTGAATTTAAATGAATATTTATATCTTAAAAGTATTTTGATTTAAAATAATATATGAATGAGTTTTATTTAAAATAGAATTGGTATTCCTTAAAAAGAATTTATTAAGAAAGTTTTATAAAATTGTAAAATAAATACAAAAGGTTTATTTTAACATTTTAAAATGGATTAAAAATATTATATATGATTTTATTTAAAATTATAATTGGTTTATACTTTATTTTCTTTTAAAGATTTTATTTTATAAAATTTAGAAAGCATTTATTTATTTAGAAATATATTTATTAATTTAGAAAATTTATGTAAAAGCTTTTAGTGTCTTTTAAAAATAAATATAAATAAAATAATACAAGTGTAACTCTTTAAACCATGATAAAAACACATGTAAGATAATTAGCATTTATATGTGACAAGTGTTAGCATTTGTAAACAAGTGGCAAAATTTATTTTTTATTTTCTTTAATTCTAAATAAATTCTAATCTACATTATATAAACCTAACTCTTCTTTTCCCATCTCCTTTCTTATTTCATTTCTACGAAACTCAACATTTTAAATCTATCATCACAACCAAAAATTCTTTTGCACTAAACCTGAAACCATTTTCCTCAAAAATGTGAGAAATGCAACCCTTTAATTACCTCCTCAAAACAAATCAAGACTGTAACATTTCCAAACTCAGGTTCAAGAATTTGTAAAACTGTTTATCCTCAAGCAAACTCTGTAAACTTCCTTTCCAAATCTGTAAACAAACCTGGAACTATTTTTCAGATTTGAAGCTTCAAACCAAAATAGATGCAACCCTGTAAACTAATTCCTCCTCAAGCATTTGTTTTCAAATCTGTAAGAAAAGAATCATCAAATACAAGCCTGTATTTCTCTTCAGAACAAATATCCACCTCTGTTCAAATTTTTGAAAAAAATCAAGAGACTGAACCATTTTCAAATTTGGAGCTTACAACCATTTCAAGTCTAAATGCAACCTGAAGTTCATGGTCAAGGTCAATCTTCTCAACGGCAATTGTTTCAACTAGCAGTTTTAAAGAAATCAAAAGCCCAGGCAATTCAGTTTTCAAAATTTCTAGCATTCAAGCCTCTTCATTTTAAAGATCTGGTGAGTAAACAAATTTAATTAAAATCTAAGTAAATTTACATTTGTTGCTTGTGAAGTTTGAGATAAATTACGCTTGGTTGTGCATATATATATATATGTGTGTATATATATATATGAGTTATCTCTGTGATTTGATTGTTGTGACTGTGCATGACTGTTGCATTTAAAAGTATCTCTGTTGATTCAGAGAGTAAATTTTGATAAAAAATTTCTAAATCCTGTCATCTAATCTTGTTAGGGTTAGAGATACAAACATTTTATGTTTGTTAAATCATAAGATTAGGTTTAAAATTTACTTAATGCAATATAGGTTTGAACTTTACCTGGAACCAAGAAATGCAGTGGCAAATTATAAAATGCATGATAAATCAAATGTTATAATCTGATAATCTAATTTCATAACTTGAATCTATCTATAAAATGAAGATTTTTAAAACAAAAATTCAGATTTTTAGTAATAAGATAGACGAGAATTTCAGTGTTGACCAGATTTGAGTATCTGACCAATTGTTGATGGCCTAAGTTCTAGGGTGGTCAGGGCTTTGTCTGGTGGTGGAGGATTGTAAGGTGAGGTGAGGAAAAATGGAAGATGGGGTGTCTGGTCGTGCTGGAAGATCTGGTTTCTTCATTTTCTCTGGTGCATCGAGAGGCTTGGAATTTGGGGTAATGGTAGCTTAGGGTGTCGGCATGGCGTAGCCGGAGGGGTAGAAACTCCGATGATCGGAGTAGTGGCTGCGAGAAAGTTTCCTGGCAACGTTTCTTGTTGCGGTTTCATCTCCCATACTCGATTTTGGTTTGAGAAATGTGAGCGTGTTTGGATGATCGAGCGATGATGTTGAAGTGATGGATGGTGTGTCGACGTCACCAGAGGGGATCATCTGCGTCGATGTTGATTGTGCATGTGCACAAGGAAGTTTAGGTGTCTGAGTTTGTGATTGGGTAGTGATTTCGAAATCGAAGATGTCATCGTGTTTTTGGGAAGATTACTCAAGTTTAAACTCGAGTAATTTGCAGGTTTAGGCCTGTAGGTTTAAACTTAAATTTTTGACTAATTTTTTTTTAAATGGGTAGAAAGTGATTTGACTCGGGGATAGGCCGAGTGGCCTTCGGGTAAAACCCGAAGCAACTGTTTAAAACAGTTTTTAGGATGTTTTAAAATCAAATAGTTCTGAAATTTGAAGTTAAATCTAGTTTAAAGCTCTATATAAACTTACTTTATATATAAAAGGTATTTCTTAAATAATTGGTTAAGAAATTTTAAAAGATGTTTAAATTAAATTTTGTTAAAGGAAAATTTAAAGTGATTTTAAAACATTAATTTAAAATGTAAGTTTAAGATTGTATAAAAGTAAGTTTTAAAATACAAGTTGTAATTAGTTTGGAAACCATTACTTGATAATGTTTTAAGGGTTTTTTAGGAAGTTAAGCTTTGATAACTTTAAAATTATCAAGTTAAATGATTATTTATTTTTAACTTAATTAATGATGTAATTAAGTAATGATAAATTATAATGTTAAAATGTTTTCAAGTGTTAATGTTAATAAAGGTATGAATAAGATAATATTTTATATAAGATGATTAAAGGTTTAATGCCTTGAGATAAACTAAGTTAATTGTGGAAATTAAGTATAATTAATTAATTTGATTTATTTAATTATAAAAGGATTAATTGAGTAATTAATTAAAAGTAATTAATTGGTTTATTAATAATTAATTAAGGTCTATTAATTAATTAATTTAAGATTAATTAATTATAATTAAGGATTATTAACAAAAGATTGTTAATTAATGATTAGAGATTAATTAATTGAGTAATTAAGTAATTAAGGATTAATTAATCAAGTTATTAAGATTTGATTAATTTGTAATTAGAGAGTTGTTAATTAAGTAATTAGAGGTTACTTAATTAATATTAAGATGTACTTAATTTGTAATTAAGTTTTATTGATTAATAATTAAGTTTTATTAATTAATACTTTAAGGATGATTAATCTATAATTAAATATTAATTAATTGATTTATCAAAGGATGATTAAGGATTAATTAGAGGGTAATTAAGAATTAATCAAAGTTAATTACAGATTAATCAAAGGTGATTAAGGATTAATCAAAGGTAATTAAGAATTAATCAATGTTAATTAAGGATTGATTAATTGCTAATTATGTATTAATTAATTTGTAATTTAGGTTGTTAATTAATAATTAAGTTTTATTAATTGACAATTAAGAGATAATTAATTAGTTAGTTAATGATTAATTAATTAATTCTAAGAGTAATTATGGATTAATTAATTTGTAATTGATAGATATTGATTAATAATTAAGGTTATTAATTAATAGTTAATGGATAATTAATCAATTAATTAAAGGTTAATTAATTGATTATAAAAGTAATTAAAGGTTAATTAATTGATTATAAAAGTAATTAAGGGATGATTACTTTGTATTAAAAGAGATTAATTAACAAATGAGGTCTATTAATTAATAATTAAAAGATAATTAATCTGTGACGGAGATTAATAATGGATTGAAAGGATAATCAAGAAGTTATTAATTAATTAAATGTTTGTAATTGCTTAATGATTTTTTAAGCAGGATTAGGAGATTAATTCTTAAGTAATTAATTTAATTTAAAGTGATTAAATTAATTATAACATGGATTAATAATTCCTGTTAATGGATGATTATTTGTGTAGAATATCTATATTGGATGATATCTATTGGATGATATTTCTTAAATGATATCTATTGGATGATATTTCTTGGATGATATCTATTGGGTGATATGTTGTGATATTTTGTGATATGATATTAGATATATCAGTGACAAATGTGTGATGTTTATCTATGTTAAATGCTGTGTGAATTCAAGTGTTGAATCGAATTGAAATGAATTGTTTTAAACTTTAAAAACAACTTGGACCTAAAAGATGGCGTTTAGGATTCGATGAGGCCGGGATCGGGTTTCCAGTTTTGGATATCCGAAAACCACATCGATCCAAATTAAGCGTTCGGTCGTGAATCTCAAGTGAAGATGAAGATTCAGAGTGCAAGGGTTATCGTCATTAAATCTGAGGTGATTCCAAAATGAGTGTAACAAGATAATGCCTTCGGTTTTGTTCGAACTCGGAACGAACTTGTATGGATTGAATGCTTTCAGAACATCGTCAGGTGGACGATGAGCATTCTAAGATAGATGTGTTCTATAAAGGTAATCATAGCCTCAAGCCTCATCAACCGGGAATGGCTAAAACAGGGGAGGTGCAGCAAGGTTAAGGGGGTCATGCCCAAGTATGACGAGAGCTTCCCCTGTCTAGATGTCCCTTTTTATTCGGCTGTGTGGACAGTTAGTCTACAACCAACTGCGGGGTTGTCTTGTTTGGGACTGTTCAATAAGGAATGGTCCTGGCCTTGTGTTGTAGGGGATTGGGAGTAATCCTTGGTACGGTGATCTAGGCCATGTACTGTGATGGACGGTACCCTAGTAGCCTTGCCATTGTATGGAATCCAATCTCCAATAAGCGTCGTATGTTTTGATTGTGCCCAACTATGTTGGAACGTGAGATGTAAGTATTCTAGCTATTTCTGTATTTTACTTGAAAACCTTAGACCCTATTATAATATCACTGGATTTCCTATCAAATGTTTTGGTTAGCATTAGGTAAAAACTTACCCGTGTTTATGTGTGGGAAGTCTTACGTGATGCCTTTTGTTTTCAAAAGTTTTCAAATGTTAAGCAACTTTTAACCGTTTACTCACACTAGACCCATGTCTGACCCAGAGTTTATTTCTGTTTTTCTTAAACTCTCGGGTATTCAAGTTTTTATGAGTAGCCAAGGGATCAGGTTTGGCTTGACGAATATTGGAGAGCATGGGGCTGGAGTCCAGATGTAGCTATATCTATATTTCCGCTGTGCTGAGTTGTGTTGTAGTCTTTTCTGTTGTATTGGGAATGTAATGGATTAAACAGAACCTTATAACTGTCTAATGTGAAAGGTTGTTGTGTCTGTGTAACTCTGATGTAAATGACTATGTAATTTCTATTTGATATATTATATTTGTTCCGTTCCACTGTGAGATTCTGATATTGTTGAGTTCTTTCTTCTTTCTATTCTATTTCTACCTCTTTCTTTCTTATCGATGATGCGTCTTTCTGTAGAATGAAGGGCGGGTCGTCACATGTGGTATCAGAGCGTAGGTTGAGATAATACCTAGGCTCTGGAGTTGTGTCCTTCTTGAGAGAGCGTATTTGTAATTTTTATATAATTTTATATATCTATTTAAATTTGTTGGGTATCTGTTCGGATTTCCAACTTGAGTTCTAGAGAAGTTTCATCTTTCTCTTTGTTTGGTTGACCATCCTATCCTTAGGCGGAACAACTGAGTTAGATAAGATCCGTAGAGGCTTAAGATTTCTTATATCCTATATAGTTTTCTTATGAACCATCGATATTGGATCTCGAAGGGTTTGATCTTATTCTGGATATGGACTGGATGGACAGTAAGGATTGTTTCTTTGGAGGCTAAATTGGGAGGAATCACAAAAGTTACTTGTGATGATTCCGGAGTTCTTTGAAGCATCTGTTGCTTAGAAGCGAGGTATCTCCAGAAGGCGTAGAGTCCATCGTTATGGTTCGAGATTGTCCGGATGTTTCCAAGGTAGTGGAAGTTTGCCTTCATCAGGAGATAGAGTTGGAGAAGCCGATCCAAGTTTTCTTTGAGAAGGCATTTTGTATCTAGTGGAGGTATTTCTGTAGATTCAGCCGGGTAACTTCTATTCAAGAGTGAAGCAATCGCAATTTTTTGGATTCGGCAGTGTTCTACAGGAAGTTTGTCAAGTCTATTCTAAGATTTCTTTGCACATAACCGAGTGACTCGGGAAGGAACTAAATTAAGTGGACCCGAGTGTGATGAGGCTTTCTTGGATTTGAAGGCAAGGCTGACCAGTGTGCCTGTTCTAACTATTCTAGATGGCAAGAGTAAGTTGAGTTCTATGCGAACGATGTGTATGTGCTTGTTATGGATGGATTGATGATCAAGGAACATTGAAGATCAACGGAAGGATTTGAGGCAAGGAGTTTAGGAAATCTTCTGGTAGCTGATCATGAAGAAGGATGTAGCTGCTTTCGTCAGAAGACGTGTGGTCGATCAGCAAGTGAAGGTAATCAGCAGAAGACCGCAAGTTTGTTGCAGCCTTTGAAGTTTCGAAGTGGAAGTGGGAAGTGATTTCTTTGGATTTCATCAACGGTTTGCTAAGGACAAAAGAGGGAATTGGAATATGGTTAATTGAAGACCGGTTAATTAAGAGCACCCATTTTATTTCGGTCAAGGCAACCCGTACTGCAGCATCTTTGGCTGACTTCCTTGAAGAGGTTTGTCCGATTGTTTGGTGTTTCCGTCAGCATTGTTAGCAACTGTGATCCTATTTTCTCCAGCGGATTTTAGGAGGCTTTGTACTCAGCTTTGAGTTTGAATTTGAGTTCAGCCTATCGATCGACGATCTAACGGAAAGGGCTGAATAGAAATTTTGAGATTATGCTAAGGGGTGTGATTTGGATTTTGATGGGTCTTGGAAGGACCATCTGTATTAAATGGAGTTCTCGTTCTGTTATCAGGCGAGCATCTAGGTAGAACCCTATGAAGCTTTGTTTGGAAGGCCTGGTAGGAACCCCATTCTATTGGGTAGAGTTGAGGGATCATCTGGTTCTTATCCAGTTTTGATCCGAGAGGCATCTGTGAGGGTAAAGCGCTTCTAGAAGAGTTTAAGAGCAGCGCAGGATCGTCAAAAGGATTTGTGGACTAGAGACGAAGAAAAATGGCTTATGACATTTGAGATTTAGTCTTTGTCAAAGTTTCCTGATTTAAAGGAGTTACCGGGTTTGGAAAGACGGGAAATTCGCTCTAAGATGTATAGGTCTGTTCTGAGTGCTTGTAGAGACTAGTGCTATGGTCTACAGGATTGTATTGTCAGTTTGGATGACTAGAATACATATTGTTATTCACGTATCTCATCTGAGAAAATACATGAATGATCCGTCTTAGTTAGGATCTGTAGTTCAGTAGGATATGGTAGTTGAACTGGTTTTTAGTCTGGTCTGATTTCTGGTTCAGATTTTTGGATCAGAGTAAGAGAAAACTCTGGATCATAGTAGGTTTGCTTATTAAGGTTTTGTGGAGCTAGGATTTTAGAGTTTGTCTTGAGAAACTCTGGATAGTTTTAGAAAGGCTTATCCGGATCTGTGTCCGGATTCGAATAAATTGGTTGTTTGAATGAATTGTTTGTTCGAATAAATTGTTGTTTAGTTAATAGTGTATGGTTGATATGGATGTTTTATTGTTAAATGAAATAAAAGGTTTTGGATTATCTTTGTTTTAAATTTCAAGGGCGAAATTCTTTTAAGGGGGGAGGAATGTGATATCCCAGAATTTCGAGGAATTTAAAATGTGATAATCATCTTAATAAATTTATTAAAATGGATAAAGTTTGTTATTTTCAAATATACATATACAAAATAATTAATAACATGATGATTTTAATTATAGATATAAATGGATTCTTAATAGAATAATTATTTGCAAATTTAATTGGTAATGTTTTATAAATAGATTTTTAAATGAAATAATTATTTTCAAATATAGTTGGTGTTGATTTATAAATGAATTCTAAAAATAGAATTATTATTTTTAAGTTAATAAGGAGTTTTTATATGTATATAATTAAGATTAATTTTTGAATAGATTTTTTTTTAATAGAGTTATTATCTTTCAAAAGTAATAACGTGTTTGTTTATAATTAATATATATATATATATATATGAATTAATTTTGAATTTGAGTTGCATTTAGATTTAAATTTGAATTTAAATGAATATTTATATCTTAAAAGTATTTTGATTTAAAATAATATATGAATGAGTTTTATTTAAAATAGAATTTGTTTTCCTTAAAAAGAATTTATTAAGAAAGTTTTATAAAATTGTAATATAAATACAAAAGGTTTATTTTAACATTTTAAAATGGATTAAAAATATTATATATGATTTTATTTAAAATTATAATTGGTTTATACTTTATTTTCTTTTAAAGATTTTATTTTTATAAAATTTAGAAAGCATTTATTTATTTAGAAATATATTTATTAATTTAGAAAATTTATTTAAAAGCTTTTAATGTCTTCTAAAAATAAATATAAATAAAATAATACAAGTGTAACTCTTTAAACCATGATAAAAACACATGTAAGATAATTAGCATTTATATGTGACAAGTGTTAGCATTTGTAAAAATGGCAAAATTTATTTTTTATTTTCTTTAATTCTAAATAAATTCTAATCTACATTATATAAACCTAACTCTTCTTTTCCCATCTCCTTTCTTATTTCATTTCTAAAAAACTCAACATTTTAAATCTATCTTCACAACCAAAAATTCTTTTGCATTAAACCAGAAACCATTTTCCTCAAAAATGTGAGAAATGCAACCCTGTAATTACCTCCTCAAAACAAATCAAGACTGTAACATTTCCAAACTTAGGTTCAAGAATTTGTAAAACTGTTTATCCTCAAGCAAACTCTGTAAATTTCCTTTTCAAATCTGTTAACAAACCTAGAACTATTTTTTAGATTTGAAGCTTCAAACCAAAACAAATGCAACCCTGTAAACTAATTCCTACTCAAGCATTTGTTTTCAAATCTGTAAGCAAAGAATCATCAAATACAAGCCTGTATTTCTCTTCAGAACAAAATATCCACCTCTGTTCAAATTTTTGAAAAAAATCAAGAGCGTGAACGATTTTCAAATCTGGAGCTTGCAACCATTTCAAGTCTAAATGCAACCTGAAGTTCATGGTCAAGGTCAATCTTCTCAACAACAATTGTTTCAACTAGCAGTTTTAAAGAAATCAAAAGCCCAGGCAATTCAGTTTTCAAAATTTCTAGCATTCAAGCCTCTCCATTTTAAAGATCTGGGGAGTAAACAAATTTAATTAAAATCTAAGTAAATTTACATTTGTTGCTTGTGAAGTTTGAGATAAATTACGCTCGGTTGTGCATATATATATATATATGGGTTATCTCTGTGATTTGAATGTTGTGACTTTGCATGACTGTTGCATTTAAAAGTATCTCTGTTATTGATTCAAAGAGTAAAGTTTGATAAAAAAAATTCCAAATCTTATCATCTAATATTGTTAGGGTTAGAGATCCAAGCATTTTATGTTTGTTAAATCATGAGATTGAGTTTAAAATTTACTTAAAGCAATATAGGTTTGAATTTTACCTGGAACCCGGAAATGCAGTGGAAAATTCTAAAATGCATGATAAATCAAATGTTATAATTTGATAATCTAATTTCATAACTTGAATCTATTTAGAAAATGAAGATTTTTAAAACAAAAATTCAGATTTTTAATAATAAGATAGAAGAGAATTTCAGTGTTGACTGGATTTGAGTTTCTGAGCAACTATTGATGGCCTAAGGCTCTAGGGTGGTCGGGGCTTTGTCTGGTGGTGGAGGACTGTGCGGTGAGGTGAGGAAGAATGGAAGATGGGGTGTTTGATCATTGGGGTGTCGGTGGCAAAGCAAATGGGTTTCTAAACCTAGTTTTGGTCACGCTAGAAGGGTGCATCGAGAGGCTTGGAATTTGGGCTAATGGTAGCTTAGGGTGTCGGCATGGCGTAGCCGGAGGGGTAGCAACTCCGATGATCGGAGTAGTGGCTGCGAGAAAGTTTCCTGGCAACGTTTCTTGTTGTGGTTTCATCTCCTATACTCGATTTTGGTTTAAGAATTGTGAGCGTGTTTGGATGATCGAGCGATGATGTTGAAGTGATGGATGGTGTGTCGATGTCACCAGAGGGGATCATCGGCGTCGGTGTTGATTGTGCAGGTGCAGAAGGAAGTTTAGGTGTCTAAGTTTATGATTGTGTAGTGATTTCGAACTCGAAGATGTTGTCGTGTTTTTGGGAAGATTACTCGAGTTTAAGCTCGAGTAATTTGCAGGTTTATGCCTATAGGTTTAAACTTAAATTTTTGACTAATTTTTTTTTATAATGGGTAGAAAGCGACTTGACTCGAGGATAGGCCGAGTGGCCTTCAGGTAAAACCCGAAGCAACTGTTTAAAACAATTTTTAGGATATTTTAAAATCAAATATTTTTGAAATTTGAAGTTAAATCTAGTTTAAAGCTCTATATAAACTTACTTTATATATAACAAGAATTTCTTAAACAATTGGTTATGAAATTTTAAAAGATGTTTAAATTAAATTTTGTTAAATGAAATTTTAAAGTGATTTCAAAACATTAATTTCAAATGTAAGTTTAAGATTATATAAAAGTAAGTTTTAAAATACAAGTTGTAATTAGTTTTGAAACCTTAACTTGATAATGTTTAAGTTTTTTTAAAGGAAGTTAAGCTTTGATAACTTTAAAATTATCAAGTTAAATGATTATTTATTTTTAACTTAATTAATGATGTAATTAAGTAAAGATAAATTATAATGTTAAAATGTTTTTAAGTGTTAATGTTAATAAAGGTATTAGTAAGATAATATTTTATATTAAGATGATTAAAGGTTTAGTGCCTTGAGATAAACTAAATTAATTGTGGAAATTAAGTATAATTGACTAATTTAATTTATTTAATTATTAAGGATTAATTGAGTAATTAATTAAGAGTAATTAATTGGTTTAATTAATAATTAATTAAGGGTTATTAATTAATTAATTTAAGATCAATTAATTATAATTAAGGATTATTAGCTAAAGATTGTTAATTAATGATCAAAGATTAATTAATTGAGTAATTAAGGATTAATTAATCAAGTTATTAAGATTTGATTAATTTGTAATTAGAGAGTTTTAATTAAGTAATTAGAGGTTACTTAATTAATATTTAAGATGTACTTAATTTGTAATTAAGTTTTATTGATTAATAATTAAGTTTTATTAATTAATACTTTAAGGATGATTAGTCTATAATTAAATATTAATTAATTGATTTATCAAAGGATGATTAAGGATTAATTAGAGGGTAATTAAGAATTAATCAAAGTTAATTAAATATTAACCAAAGGTAATTAAGGATTAATCAAAGGTAATTAAGAATTAATCAATGTTAATTAAGGATTGATTAATTAATAATTATGGATTAATTAATTTTAATTTAGGTTGTTAATTAATAATTAAGTTTTAGTAATTGACAATTAGAGATAATTAATTAGTTAATTAATGATTAGTTAATTAATTTTAAGAGTAATTATGGGTTAATTAATTTGTAATTGAGAGATATTGATTAATAATTAAGGTTATTAATTAATAGTTAATGGATAATTAATCAGTTAATTAAAGGTTAACTAATTGATTATAAAAGTAACTAAAGGTTAATTAATTGATTATAAAAGTAATTAAGGGTTGATTACTTTGTATTAAAAGAGATTAATTAATAATTGAGGTCTATTAATTGATAATTAAAGGATAATTAATCTGTGATGGAGATTAATAATGGATTGAAAGGATAATCAAGAAGTGATTAATTAATTAAATGTTTGTAATTACTTAATGATTGTTTAAGCATGATTAGGAGATTAATTCTTAAGTAATTAATTTAATTTAAGGTGATTAAATTAATTATAACATGGATTAATAATTCTTGTTTATGGATGATTGTTTGTGTAGAATATCTATATTGGAAGATATCTATTAGATGATATTCCTTGGATGATATCTATTGGATGATATTTCTTGGATGATATCTATTGGATGACATGTTGTGATATTTTGTGATATGATATTAGATATATCAGTGACAAATATGTGATGTTTATCTATGTTAAATGCTGTGTGAATTCAAGTGTTGAATTGAATTGAAATGAATTGTTTTAAACTTTAAAAACAACTTGGACCTAAAAGATGGCGTTTTGGATTTCGATGAGACCGGGATCGGGTTCCCAGTTTTGGATATTCGAAAACCACATCGATCCAAATTAAGCGTTAGGTCGTGAATCTCAAGTGAAGACGAAGATTCCGAGTGCAAGGGCTATCGTCGTTAACTCTGAGGGTGATTCCAAAATGAGTGTAACGAGATAATGCCTTCGGTTTCGTTCGAACCCGGAACGAACTTGTATGGATTGAATGCTTTCAGAACATCGTCAGGTGGACGATGAGCATTTTAAGATAGATGTGTTCTATAAAGGTAATCGTAGCCTCAAGCCTCATCAACCGGAAATGGATAAAACATGGGAGGTGCAGCAAGGTTAAGTGGGTCATGCCCAAGTAGGACGAGAGCTTCCCCTGTCTAGATGTCCCTTTTAATTCGGCAGTGTGGGCAGTTGGTCTGCAGCCAACTGCGTGGTTGTCTTGTTCGGGACTGTTCAGTAAGGAATGGTCCCAGTCTTGTGTTGCAGGGGATTGGGAGTAATCCTCGGTACAGTGATCTAGGCCACGTACTGTGACGGGCGGTACCCCAGTAGCCCTGCCATTGTGTGGAATCCAATCTCCAATAAGTGACGTACGTTTTGATTGTGCCTAACTATGTTGGAACGTGAGATGTAAGCATTCCAGCTATTTCTGTATTTTACTTGAAAACCCTAGACCCTATTATAATATCACTGGATTTCCTATCAAATGTTTTGGTTAGCGTAAGGTAAAAACTTACCCGTGTTTATGTGTGGGAAGTCTTACGTGATGCTTTTTGTTTTCAAAAGTTTTCGAAAGTTAAGCAACTTTTAACCGTTTACTCACACAAGACCCATGTCTGACCCGGAGTTTATTTCTGTTTTTCTTAAACTCTCGGGTACTCAAACTTTTATGAGTAGCCAAGGGATCAGGTTTTGGCTTGACGAATATTGGAGAGCATGGGGCTGGAGTCCAGATGTAGCTATATCTATATTTCCGCTGTGTTGAGTTGTGTTGTAGTCTTTGTCTGTTGTATTTGGAATGTAATGGATTAGACAGAACCTTATAACTGTTTAATGTGAAAGGTTGTTGTATCTGTGTAACTCTGATGTAAATGACTATGTTTCTATTTGATATATTATATTTTCTTCCGTTCCGCTGTGAGATTCTGATATTGTTGAGTTCTTTCTTCTTTCTATTCTTTTTCTACCTCTTTCTTTCTTATCGATGATGCGCCTTTCTGTAGAATGAAGGGCGGGTTGTCACAGCTATTTTTGTATTTGACAATGTTTTGAAATACTAACATATCTATGGTAACATTTTATAAATGCTGTTGTAGCTGAAATTTACAATGTATTGGAAATTTTATAATTAAATGAATGAACTTAGAAATACTACTACTTTGAAATGAACGTTATTTTACATTGAAGTTAAATGGTTTAAATAAATATATTTCAAAGTGTTTGGTTTTAGATTGGTTATAACTTGAAAGTTATATGTCTTTTGAAACGAAACTATTGGAAATTCTATTAAATTAAGAATTGTCTTTAAATATATTAATTTGAAAACTTATTGAAAATGAAGATTTAAGAATATGACTTTATGATGTGGTTTGGTTTGAGACGATTTAAAGGAATATTTCCAGTTTAATGAATTGAAGGAAATATTCAGTGATCTAGAAATTTGGGTTTTATTTAAATGATATAGTATTATTTTTGTTTTCAAAGTATATACTATTTTGAAATAAACGATATGGTTTTGAATGGATATGCTATTTTGGATTGTGAAGGTGTAAATTATTTTGAAACAAATATCCATGGGTTATAATAAAAGTTGGTTGTTGAAGAGACCGGGTTCGGATTGGGCATACTCTCTGTCGATATCGAAAACAACTTTAACAACCGTGTATGCGTTGGAGATTCCAGAATGAAGTAGGAAGGCGGCGACGTTCTATTAAGGTATATACGTGGATCCGACTCCCGTGAGTTGGCTTAAGGTGGCTAAAACAGGAGCAAACTCGGGCCAATGAGGTAGCTCCTCCGATCGGACACACTCCTTCGATATTATATTCTGACTTTGAGATTTATTTGGTGGCCACTTTTGATTTTTGATTTGGGGTGTGGCTCGAGGTGGGCGGTAGCTGCGCGCTACACGTTACCACCAGCCCATGCGTGTAATTGGTATATCTACCCTATAATTGCCTCGTTGTGCCGTGTCACCTACCTTAGCGTGCCTTGTACGAGTTTGACTTGTGTCGTACCTAAATAGTATCCTCTGGTAGCCTCCCGATCAGGAGGTATTACGGTACTATATAGACCATTGGCACTATTACGTGTTAAGGGGAATATTGGGTCACTCCTTAACGCTATTTAAAAGTAAGTTTATTTTACTATAGACATTATTATAATAGCGTAATATTACTACATAGTAAATATTTTAACGAATCCTTAGAGGATGAGCGGTCCCAAGCATCCTTTAAGTTACTTGTACTTTTCTATTACAGCTCACTTGAGTTGGTTTACATTGTATAAGTATGTATGTCTTGACTCGAGTGTTTTGTGTTTTGATTTACGATCGGGTCACACTGAGTGATACAGCATTTGAGACACCTTCGGAGTTGGAGCTTTTCTTGAAGATCCAGCAATCTGTTTCGCTTCAGTTATCTAGTTGATTCCAGTGGTATATTCAGCTTTGTACTTGATTATCATATTTAGACTCTTGTTGTATCTTGTTACTTCTGTTGTAACTTCTTTAACTCTGATGTATATTTATATAGTAGCTTCATGAACTACTATCTCTTTACTTCCGCTGCATCATACTACTCTGTGTCTGTGAATCTGTGATTTTTAAACGGATCCTTAGAGGATGGGCAGTCCCAAGCATCCTTTAAGTTAATTGTACTTTTCTACTATAGTTCACTTGAGTTGGTTTTCATTTTATAAGTATGTATTTCCTGACTCGAGTGCTTTGTGTTTTGCTTTACGCTCGGGTCAGACTGAGTGATACAACATTTGAGACTCACCTTCGGAGTTGGAGCTTTGCTTGAAGATCTAGCTTTCTGTTTCGCTTCCAGTTGATTCCAGTGATGTATTCAGCTTTGTACTTGATTATCATATTTAGACTCCTTTTGTATCTTGTTACTTCTGTTGTAACTTGTTTAACTCTGATGTATATTTATATAGTAGCTTCATGAACAACTATCTCTTTACTTCCGCTGCATCATACTACTCTGTGTCTGTAAATCTGTGATTTTTTATTTGCTGTATATTCTGAGTTTTGCCAAATTTAAATTAACAATTCGGTATTTTTAACTATTCAAGTTCGACGTATGCGGATGCGAATGGTTGAAAATAGCGGGTCGTTACAGTTGGTATCAGAGCTTTAGCTCTACGTAAAACTTAGCATATATGGTAAATTTATTTACAGAATCACTTTCTTTCGAGCTTGAACCTCTTCCTTTTGACTCGGTTTCCTTTGAATTTTAGAATGTTCCCTCGGTTCCGAAATCCATTCTTATCCCTCACTATTCATCTTCTTATCCCATAACTCCACTTCAAATGATCTTATAGTAAGTTGGCAGTCTTTCCAACATCAAATTGATTTGTGAAGGGGTGAAACTCCTTTACAATAAGCATTGATTCACCAAAGATTACTATATATTCTCGGTTAGATGATAGTATCCCTTGTTATCCCAAATTCTATCTCTTGAGATCGGATGTAGATTTGCCTCAGAATTCCACATCGATCTAATTCTTGAAGTCGCGGTTGACCTGGTTAAGATTGCCCATGATTTATACAAGCTTATCCACTTCCTTATTCGGTTAGAGAATCATCTTATCTTTTGTTCCAACTTATCCTCAAATCAAAATTCTATTTGATTTGAGTTAATCAAATTTGAATCACTATCCTTGCTTTGAAAATCTATTCCTGTATAGTGTATTTGTAAATCTACATTTAAAATGTTTTATATATTGTGTTGTTTGAGTTGTTGATGTTGATTTGGGTTTTCAATCGATTCGTCTGATCAACGTTATCGATAGGATCTCCAAAACACTTGAACAAAGCAAACCAACACAATATAGTTTTCAATTTAGTAAATGAAATTAATTTTGTATAATTGTATATGTATATAAGTACAACTTTCTGAATTTTGATAGTTAATTCAATGATAAGAAATAATATTTTACTTTGTATAAATAATTGAACTATAAAACATGGTCATAAATTAATTTGGAAATTAAAATGAATTTAAAATCAAGAAATTAAGAACTTAATTTCCATTGATTTTGAACTTTGGTTTAAAAAACTTTAGAAGTTATGTTATTTGAAATAATTCCAAATAGAAATCATTTCTAAAGAATATTAAAGTTTAAATCAGTGCTCTTCTCTTTGTCGCTAGAAAATAAGCATCAACGACATTCATTTTCGAGTTTCGAAGTGAAGAGACCATTCTATAGTTTTGCTGTAGTCTTGATTTGGAGAATTAAATTGATTTGTATTTCTAAAATTTGACTTGATTCATAATATACGTGATATATGATTTAAAATTTGATTTGATATATATTCTTTATATTTATTTATCTCTAAAATTGTTTGAAGTTAATCGAAAATTAATTCTAAGATTTTTCTTATATAATGATTTCAATTATAAAATAAACTCAAATTTTTGACTAAATATTTAAGCTTGAAATAATTGAATTAGAAAGTTTTATTTTTTTAATATTCAATTGCATTCCAATATAACTTACCTTAATTATTAAAAGTTACAATGTAATTGGATAATATACAATATAAAAGGAATTTATAAATAAATTGGAGTAGTTATAATAAAATGTAAATACACTTAATGTATGTGACTAGATATATTTATTAACTGGAATAATGTTAATAATGATTTTGAATAAAGAAGAATTAAATTTATTGAATAAATTAAAAGTATAATAAATGATTTTTCCAAATTCATGATTTTTTTTTAAATTGATAATTGGATGATAAGATAATGAAATTAGAAATAGTTAGAATTTATTTAACTTAGGAAAATCAAATGGATGAAATTAATAATTAACTTAAGTTGAAATTTTATAGTATTAAATTTATTATCTTAATTTGTTTTCCAATCTCTTTTCTTTTGGGGTTATTCTTTTCCTCTTGTCTTAATCCTATCTCCTTCTATCTTGTTTTTCTTTGTTTCCTTGCTTCGTTCCTTTTTGGGGACGAAAAATTTTAAGTGGGGAAGAGTGTAACAACCCATAATTGTGCAAATACTTTAATTAATTTTTTTTTTGAAAACTTAGATTTTGATTATTTAAAAATTTGAAATGTTGGAATTTTTCCATTGTAACTTTGGATTTTGGTTGTTATTTATTTTCCAAAATAAACAATTTTTGAAAACTTACATTTTGATCAACTGAAAGTCAAAGTTTGACCGCGGTTGAAATTTTTAAATTTGAATTTTTAAATTCTAATCTTTTTCTTTGAAAATTTATTTTATTTTAATATTGATTTTGCTTTTCGTTTCATAAAATTTCGTTTTATACTTTTTAAATTTGATAATTTTCAGCGTTTTACATGCGATTGTTTTCAGTAAAATTTGTCTATTTTATATTTTCATTTTTCTACCTCAATACTATTTTTCTATTTTCTACTTTATTTTATTTTTCCATTCTCTTTTATAATAGATTTTATTTGGATTTTTGATTGGAAATTCAAATAGATTTAGGTTACTTTCTTGGATAGGAAGTTAGTCCTTTTCATTTGCCTTAGCCCTTTTGTTTTCTAACCTTTCACCACACACATCTTTAGCCGTACATTTGTTGAAACCCTATCCGCCTCCTTTTTTTTCATGTGAAAGTTTCTCATCTCAAAATTTCATTTGCGTCCAGAAGAAAATACAGCAAGTTAATTCCATGGCTTCTCCTTCCTCTTCTTCTTTTTCTATTTTCTTTTTTTCCTTTTTCTTTGTTTTGCCTCATGATTTGCTCAGCCTCTACCTTGCACCATCCCCTAGCCGACCTTGTCACCATCTCCACCATCACCATGCCGACCACCACCACCTCCTCCATTACCCCAAAGCATGGCCGTGACAATAAGAGGAGAATCCATCAACAAAGGCCTTGAAACCCTAGGCGAACTCCTAGATCCCATCACCACTTTTCCTATAGCCTCGGCCACTCCACACAAACACCACCCACTTGCTTTGCTTTGGCCACAACCCTGCCTAGTCGTGCCTCATGACCTTACCTGACCACCTGAACCAAGCCTTGAACCCATGGCCGAACCCAATAGTACATAAAACCCTAGCCTTTTTGGCCTTCTATGGGTTTGTAACCCACCTTCTCTTCCTATTCCTTACCATAGCCATGTACAAACTACTTTGGCCGAACCTGTCCTTGCACAAAACCATCTTGGCCGAGCATGCTTTGATGTGGTCTACCTAATAGACCATGGCCATGCCCACTTGGTGGTTGAAGCAAAGGTTGTTATGTTTATCTCTTGTTTTCCATTATTTTAATTTCTATTCTTTTGTATTGAATCACATACTTATGTTAGTGATATTTATTTGCATACAGGTTTTGGATCTGACTGTTCATCCACTAAAATCTTGTTCGTGCCTTGCCGTGCTTTTTGGAGTCTTGATTGTACTGTGCTTTGAATTTGATCTCATGCTTTCAAAAAGGTGAGTTATTCACCCTAGACATTACATACTTATATAATTGTGAAATGATGACAAGTGAACTGTATAAATTAATATGCTATGTTCATACATGCCTGTGATATATTTATACAATGTTGAATTCTGTTTTTATAACTGTTACATCATTTGATAGGATATGTTATATTGTACTATTCATTTTATTTACTGTATCATACTGCACGTTCTCTATCACTGTGGGTTGAAATGATACATACATGAACAGACTTTAGAACAAGGAAAAATCATTATGAGTTGAAATGATAGGATCGAGTGATTTTTATTGCATTTATTCTACTTGGGATTGCGGGTTTGAAATGATAGAACCTGGATTTTTCATTTTAAATTACGGATTGAAATGATAAATATCTGTATCACTTGACCTAGGTTCGAAAATATTATACATGCCCATGTTATATTTTTAAATAATATTTCCTAAAAAATTTATTAAGTATTCTAAAAAAAATTATTTCCCTAAAAGATTTCTTAAGTATTTTGAGTTCTATAAATATATGAAAATTTTAAATTAAATTTGATTTAATGCTTTAATTATAAAGGTGTAATGGTTTTTATATAAGTTAAATATTTATAAAGTTAATAATTGGTTTTAGGTTGAATTAAAGACCTTTATTGAATAACGTGATAATATAATTTGACTTAATATGGAAGTTTTAATTCTAACCTAGTAATTGTTATAAATTTTAATTTCCTGAAATGAAGATGTTTGTATAATAAATAATGTAATGTTGAATAAATAAAATGAAATAATTTTAGTTGGGCATTTGGTCATAAAATTTATTTAACTTGAAACCATAGTTAATTGCTGTCTAAATGAATAGATTTATAAAGAGAATTGGATTGTTATATTAACTATGATAAAATATTTTATTTATGGTTGATTTAAATGGAAAAATGTAAATTAAAGATGACTTAACTGGATAATTGGAAATTTAGTTTTCAAACGAAAGTTTAAGTTAATGTAGTGATAGAAATATTCTATTTGTGAGATGGATATTTTAAAATGTAATATTAAGTCTTTGGTTAAAAATAAAAGTTAGGTAGTAATATGCTTTTGACTTAATAAATAAATTATAGTTTAAATATGGATATTTATTGATAAAATTTTATTTTATTAATTCATAAGTTAAATGATATCCAAATGAATATTTTCTGAATTGAGAAATATGATTTTTATAGCTAAAATGGCTAAAAATTGAAATTTTAATGTGGCTGAAATGTTAGTATAAAATTTGAAATTTTATTGGTAGCACTTCAGAAATGTTGTGGTTTTAAGATAGCATTTGCTAAGTGCCATCAATTCTGAAACTTAACTGGGTTCTGAAATAACTAAATGCCTATTACAGCATGTTAGAAGTGCTGCTGTTTCAAAACTTGAACTATTTCTAAAAATAATTGAATAATACTACAGCACTTTGCAAATGCTGTTGTTTCTGAACTGAACTGTTATGAATAACTAAACACGCATTACAACACTTTATAAGTGCTGTTGTTTCTGTAATTTAGCTGTTTTGGAATAATAAGTAAATACCTATTGTAGCGCTTCGTAAGTGCTGCTGTTTTTGAATTTGACAATGTTTTGGAATACTAATATATCTACTGTAACACTTTATAAATGTTGTTGTAGCTGAAATTTTACAATGTATTGGAAATTTTATTACTAAATGAATGAACTTAGAACTGCTACAACTTTGAAATAAACTTTATTTTACATTGAATTTAAATGGTTTAAATAAATATATTTCAAAGTGTTTGGTTTCAGAGTGGTTATAACTTGAAAGTAATATGGCTTTGGAAATGAAATTATTGGAAATTGTATTAAATTAAGATTTGTCTTTAAATATTTTAATTTGAAAACTTATTGAAAATGAAGGTTTAAGAATATGACTTTATTAAGTGGTTTGGTTTGAGATTATTTAAAGGAATATTTCCAGTTTAATGAATTAATGGAAATATTCAGTGATTTATAAATTTGGGTTTTATTTAAATGATATAGTATTAATTTGGTTTTGAAAGTATATACTATTCTGAAATAAACGATATGATTTTGAATGGATATGCTATTTTGGATTGTTAAGGTATAAATGATTTTGAAATAAATATCCATGTATTATAATAATGGTTGGTTGTTGAAGAGACTGGGATTGGATATGGGCATACTCTCGGTCGATACCGAAAACCACTTTAACAACCGTGTACACGGTGGAGATTCCAGAATGAAGTAGGATGGTTGCGACGTTTTATTGAGGTATATACGTGGACCCGACTTCCGTGAGTAGGCTTAGGGTGGCTAAAACAGAAGCGATCTCGAGCCAATGAGGTAGCTCCTCTGATCGGACACACTCCAACGATATTATATTCTGACTTTGAGATTTATTTGGTGGCCACTTTTGATTTTTGATTTGGGGGTGTGGCTCGAGGTGGGCGGTGCTGCACACTACGCGATACCACCAGTCCGTGTGCGTAATTGGTATACTACACTGGCATTGCCTCATTGTGCCCTGTCACCTAACCTAGCGCGCCTTGTACGAGTTTGATTTGTGTCGTACCTATGGAGTATCCTTTGGTAGCCTCCCGATCAGGAGGTATTACGGTACTGTATAGACTATTAGCACTATTATGTGTTAAGTGGAATATTGGGTGACTCCTTAACGCAATTTAAAAGTAATTTTATTTTACTATAGACGTTATCGTAATAGCGAAATATTACTACATAGTTAAGTACTTTAATGGATCCTTAGAGAATGGGCAGTCTTAAGCATCCTTTAAGTTAATTGTACTTTTCTACTGCAGTTCACTTGAGTTGGTTTTCATTTTATAAGTATGTATTTCCTGACTCGAGCGTTTTGTATTTTGCTTTAGGCTCGGGTCAGACTGGGTGATACAACATTTGAGACTCACTTTCAGAGTTGGAGCTTTGCTTGAAGATCCAGCTGTCTGTTTCGCTTCCAGTTGATTCCAGTGATGTATTCAGCTTTGTACTTGATTATCATATTTAGACTCCTTTTGTATCTTGTTACTTCTGTTGTAACTTGTTTAACTCTGATGTATATTTATATAGTAGCTTCATGAACAACTATCTCTTTACTTCCGCTGCATCATACTACTTTGTGTCTGTGAATCTATGATTTTATTATTTGGTGTATATTCTGAGTTTTGCCAAATTTAAATTAACAATTCGGTATTTTTAACTATTGAAGTCCGACTTGTGTGGATGTGAAT
The DNA here is from genome assembly GCA_030765085.1 of Allium cepa. Lineage (NCBI taxonomy): Eukaryota > Viridiplantae > Streptophyta > Magnoliopsida > Asparagales > Amaryllidaceae > Allium > Allium cepa. Next base: position 177,798,833 of record CM060932.1, read on the forward strand.
GGTTGAAAATAGTGGGTCAGTACAGCATTTAAATTATATTGGATGAAATTGTTTGCTTGAATGTTTGAATATTTGATTGTTTATATGTTTTGAAATTGTTTGCTGTTTGAATTTAAAATTTTGATTTTCAAAATAATATTATTTTAATAATATTATAAATATTAGAATGTTAATATTAAAATGTTATTATATTTATATTATTTCAGATAAAATATAAATTAGATTATAGGATACAAGTAAGGAAACCAAATTTTTGGGATCTGATATGACCTTCAAGGAAAAGCAGAAGTTGATAGCATGCATGAGCTATCTCTGGTCACCCATCGAATAGCCTTTGTGGATGATATATCTGTGGTGATGCTACCGTGTTGATTCGCAAGTAAGAGAACTAATTTTTTGGGATTTGACGATGGTGATGAATAGAATTAGGGTTTTGAGGAATTTAATTTAGTAATGGGGATGATTTTAGGAAAAAAATTATGTTTTAATCGAGAACGAAAGGGGGGGTAGTGGGAGTTAAGCATGTGGGAGGATAAATGAAAGGGTACTTCGGGTATTTCAAAAAGATGCAGTTGAAATTAACTCAATGAATTTACATTATTATTAGTAGTAGTGGTGGTGGTGGGGTGTGTGTGTGTGTGTATTAAACAAAATAGAAAAAATCAATCACATGTATTATAGGACCCATGTCGACATGGCCCTACCCCCTATGTCGACATCCCCCTTCGAAATTTGAAATTCAAATTTGAATTCAAAACTTTGAATTTTCCACCACCATTTCACCAACTCCAAAGCTCTGTAAAGGTGTCTTTTGAATAGAGAACATGACTATTGGATATCTATTTATCTCCTTAATTTTATCCTATCTTTTCACTCTCATTTCAAAATTCAAACTCTCTTTGAAACTTTCAAGCTCTCTACTCTTTTCAAAAATGGTTTCTTCAAGCACTCCCTCCACCATTGGACTTTCCAAAGCCATCAAAGAATTCCTCTATAATGACCCGGAAGCTATCAATGCGTACATAAGCTATGTAAACTTTGGAAAAGTCCATACAGGAAAATTTGCTATCTTTAGTGTTTTTCCTTCATATGCACTCAATGTTCTTTTTGAAGAGAATCAAATTCTCATTTTAATTTGTGATTCTCAAAATGATTTTTTTTGTTATCCATATCTTGTTAAAATATTTTATGCAAATTTAAATCATGGTTTTTATGATGGTAATGAAGGGGAAGTTTGGAGCAGTGTTAAAGGAACACGAACTGTTTTGAATAGTGAGATTTTAGGAAATATTTTAGGTTGTAAGTATACGAGAATGAATCTTTTGGATTTTCAAATTGATGAACATGATCGAGAGACATTTCATCATATTTTTGAAGATAGGATGATATCATTGAATTATAAATCGAAATTTCCGTCCTAAAACAAAAATTATTAAACTTCTTTTGCAATATACCATAACTCCAAGATCGGAAAATTTCAATCACCCAACCTTAAAAGTATGTAAGGCACTTTTTACTATTTATTTACACTATGAAATTAATTGGGCCCAAATAATTTTAGATGAACTTCGTTCCAAAAAAATTACTTTAGGAGAAACAATTTGTATCATGGGATTTATCTTACTTGGATTTTTAACTATTTTGTTGTTGATTATAAGAGAGAGGAATTCATTTATCGAAAAGTGTTTAATCATGCAAATATCTTCCTTATGAAAATTCCTCTTGTGTTTCAACCATATGAAACACTTACCGAAAAGGATGAAAGGTTGGCTCATGAAGAAATGCAAGAAGAAGAGGAGGAGGAGGAGGAGGAAGAAGAAGGAGAGGAAATGGAGATTGAAGAAGAAGGGGAGGAGGAGGAGGAGGAAGAGACATCATTGGAAAGTATTGAATACCCTATCACTCCCAACAATCCATCCAACAAGACACTTCTCAAAAACCGAAAAATAATAGTGGAAAATCAAAGGATTCTTAAAAGATCCTTCAGTAAAAAATTAGATAAAATTTCTACCAAAATGAAAAAGTTCTTTGGGAAAGTGAGTCACAAACTTGGATTATCATCATCTTCATCATCCTCTCTCAAATTCTAGTTTTCATTTCAAGTTGTATTATTTTGTCTCTTCCAATTAGTTAATGTTATGTATTGTTTATGTTATGTTAACCAAAATTTATCAATGAAAATCGTTTATTTCTGTCCACTAGCTCTAAAATATCTCTGGAATGCTTACTGTTATATTTATAAGTTTATATATATAGACTTGTACATAATATAAAGAAACAAAGCATATTGCCGAAATCAAAAGGGGCACGTCGACATCCCCCTACCCCCATGTCGACATGTAACGGTCAGAAAGTAATTTTTGTTTTTAATTTGAAATAGACATAACTATCTTATGTCTTTTCATTTCAAACAACTTTCTATCTATTAAATACCTGTTTCTTCCAGAAAAGTGTACATTTTCAATTCTCCTTATTTTCTATTGAATTTCTTCATATTTTGTCAAATAATGGCCTTTCCTGTTCATAATCTAAGTGAGAATCTTGAAGAAACTCCTAAGTCTTTCAAGAACATAGTTTTATCCTTCGTAATAAATGATGCTTAGAATTAAGCCAAATGCAGATGATAAAGGAACAAGAAAGGCACTTTGATGCCATTCGATGAATGATTTCAGCCCTCAACAAAGAAGAACTCGAAGCGAATCCAGAAGGAACTCTGAACAAGGATAATGAAGAATGAGATGCTGCAAAGGCAGACCCTATCTTTGGTAAAGAAGGATGGGTTGAAGTTCTAAGAAATGTTTGATTTGAATTATTTGGTTTGATTTTGTTTGATGTGGTTTTAATTGTTTGGTTTGATTTGACTTGATTTGAATTGTTTGAATTGATTTGAACATAGTATGCAATATATGATTGAAATGGTGTGGTTTGATAAATATATTGATTGATTATGTTTGAAATTTTTGTATCTCTCACATTTACCTTACTATATTTTACTCATATTATTATCTATCTCATTTTTATTCGACTATATTGTATTATTATCCTATATAGTGCTATAGTATAAGATTAGGGGGGCTTATGTAGTTTAGGATTAGTATTTGTTGATGACAGAGGGGGGAAATGATAAAATAGGTTAGATAGGCTTAGATTAAGGAGGAGTAGGCTTAAATTAAGGGGGAGTAAATAGATAAAGGGGTTGTTGTTGGAGTAAGGGGGAGTTAAAGTAGAACCAGAGTTTTATGGAGTAGATTTTAAACAAAGGTTGTCATCATAAAGAAGGGGAGGATCGTTAGTTCCTGAGATAGTGGTTTTGATGACAACAACCTTAGGACTTGTTATAAAATATAAATACTAATATTCTTGTCTAGATATATATGTATATGCAGGATATATATGCAGGTATTGAAGAATGAAGACTGTACGGTATAGAGATTCAAGATTGACGAATTCAAGATTGAAGAAATCAAGACTGAAGACTCATGAGTATCAAGAGCTCAAGATTTCAAGAGTTCAAGAGTTCAAGATATCAAGATAAGTAATAGAGTCTAGATTTATGTTAAAACATCATAATAGCACTAAAATCTTTTTTTTTTTTGGATTTTTATTATGGAATGGAATCCACCCTCTCGCTTTAATAGGATGGAACTCATGACCACTTTAGTAGGATGGAACCCACAACCGTTTATAATGGAATAGAATCCACAAAATTTTCAAAATGATTTATCTTAAATATTTTCCAATTTTTTTTAAAAGTCATCTCTTTCTCTCTTTGTTTAAATATTTTTTAGCCTTAAACTATTCTTATTATCTTCATATTTTGATTTCAAAATCATCTCTTGTTTTTAAACTCTCTCTTGGTTTTAATATTACTAGCTTTAAAATCTCAAAAATATAACTATACATAGTTTTTAATATTACTTTTATATTTAGATTATATATTTCTAAGATTATTTTTTAAATCCCTTTTATAAGTTTATACTATATTAAAAATGGTTTACAAAGTTTATAAATTGTTTTGACAAGTTTTAGAATAGAAATCATTTTAAAAACAAAATTAGTTTTCAAAATACACATAAGCATGTCAACATCCCCCGTGTCGACATGATGACCGTAGAATTCAAATTTCAAATTTTCAAAAGAAGTGTCTATTCATCATAACCTTTCGCGAATGGACATGGCTGTTGTTCTCCTATATATACCATTGGTTTTCAACGAATTTTAAGTTGGTTTTTCTTAATTTCTTCACTCCTTCTCCTCCACTCAAATATTCTCATATAGTTCAAATGTTTAATTTGAATTTAAATTCGACTTAAATTCAAAAGGTAAGTGTTTTAACCCACACACAACTTCTAAAATTTCTTATGTTAGTTAAATTAAATTTATGATGTGATTGAAAATTTATTTATGGTTGTTTGTTACATTTTAAATCATCATCTCACTTAATTTTAATTTATTTGAATTAAATCGTTATTTAATGTATTACTTAATAAAAATTGCCAATTAAATACTTGTAACCGATTATCGGTTCTATATTTTCATTTATTAATTGATTTGGATGATGATTGTGGTGGTTGTTGATATTGGATGAATGGATGTTGTATTTATATCGTTATAAACTGCAAGTTCACTATGGGTTAAAATGATACATACCCGAATGATCTATAGATTAAGGAAAAATCGCTATGGGTTGAAACGATAGACTCGAACGATTTTATAGATGTTATTTCTTTCGGGATTGCGGTTTGAATTGATATATAACCATAAAATTTTAAATTATGGATTGAAATGATAAATATCTGTATCACTTGACCCTAGGGTAGAGTATTATATGCGGACACCGGATTGGTTAAATTAAATGATTTAAAAATCCTTAATTTTTGAATGGAATTAAATGATATATTTTGAAGTAAAATTTGATTTGTATAAATTGGAGTATTTTTGAAAAATCAAGTTTTATGTTGAAATGTAAATTGGTTAAAAATTAAATTGTAATAGTCAGATTTTGTTGAAATGAAATAAATAGTTTTAAATTGACATAAATTCCAAATTTATGTTTTCAAATATAAACTATTTAGATTATATTATTTTTAAGATTCTAAATTTAAGACATTCAGATTTATAAACTATTTTAACCCATATTAACTCTATTAAATCAATTTAACCTATTTTAAACTATTTAAATTATTTTTAAAATAATTAAACCATTTTAACTTATATTAAATCTAATTAATCTATTTTAAAGCTATTTAATCTATTTTAAATCTATTTAGCTATTTACAACTATTTAAGAATATTTTCTTCTAAACTCTAAACTAAGTAAAATGGATGTGTTACATTCAAATTCTTGATTTTAAAGTGAATATGGTTAATGATATTATAACCTAAGTTAGGATTTAAATGTTAACTAATCAAAATGATGATTTTGAAGCAAGAACTAAACTTGTTTTGGAAATACAATTTTTGGAAGAAATATGATTTGAAAGTGGTATAGTTTTTTGGTGAACACGATATTTTGATATAAATTGTGAATTTGACTTTGAAAGGAAATATAATTATCGAACTATGATTTCAAATGCGAATATGATTTCGAAAGTAAGTAATGATTTCGAAAGTGATATGGTTTGAATTGAATATGATAATTTCACATCAATTATGAAAGGATTTTGGAAATGTAAAAGAACCATCCAGTGTGTAATAAGCGACTGGTTGTCAAAGAGACTAGGATCGAATATGGGCATGAATTCTATCGATACCGAAAACCACTTTAGCAACTGTGTACATGGTGGAGATTCTAGAATGAAGTAGGATGGTGGCGACGATCATATATGAGGTATATATGTGGACCCAACTTCCATGAGTTGGCACAAGGTGGCTAAAACAGGAGCGATTCTCGGGCCAAGTGAGGTAGCTCCTACGATCGGACACACTCAATCGAAACTATATTCTGACTTTTGATTTATTTGATGGCCACCCGCGATTTTTCTTTGGAGTGTGTTTCGAGTTGGGCGGTTGTTGCGGCTATGCGTTACCAACAGTCCGAATGCATAATTGGTATATCTACCCTGCCATTTCCTAGCTTTGTCATGTCACCTACCTTAGCGTGCCTTCTATAAATTTTTTTTGTACCATACCTATGGAGTGCCCTTTGACGACATCTAGTATAGGCGGGATTACGGTACTGTATAGACTATGGGTATATAAAATGTGTTAACGTGGAAAATGTAAAGCCTTAATGCTATTTTAATACTTTTATTTTCCTGTAGACATATTATAATAGCATATTTTACTACATAGTAGATAGTTTAACGGATCCTTAGGAGATGTGAATCCCGAGCATCTCTTAAGTTACTGCACCCACGTTACACACTGGACACCGTAAACATCTCTGACACTGTCACACGCATATTTATCGTTGATTTAACTTACATAAGATCTTTTAGTTCTGACTTGAGTGTTTTGTCTTTTCAATTCGCTTGGGTCGGCCTGAGCATTTCAGGATTTGAAGACCTTACTTCTGGAGGACGAAAATTGTATTATTATTATTATTATTATTATTATTATTCACTATATTATTCTGCCGCATCACACTGTTCCGTTGCATTGTTATTTATTTGTCTCTGATATGTGTAACTTTGATTCTGTGTTATATAAGTATAATCAAATGTTTTGTAAACAGCTTCATAAACTGTTATTTGATTATTATATTTTTCCATTCCGCTGCAAGCATTCTGTTGTGCTTTTTTCTCTCTGCTTTTTCTTATTTACCCCAATAACAATCTGCCTTTCTGTATGGTTTGAGTTGGCATGTGTGTTTGCTTAAACGTACAAAAAGGTAGGATGTTACGCTCATCAACTTTTTCTTCAACACAACCCAAGTGTTGATAGATGCATGCTCCAAATGTCTAAACCACATAATCATTGAATTAGACAAAAATAGAGGAAAGCAATGACACATTACTTCCTCTGTTGCTCCAACTGCCTCCATATGCTAAATTTAGTGCCTCAAGTGTATTATAGGATCATTTTTTCCAGCATATGATTCCATAACTATCATTTTAAACTCAAGGTTGTTGACTGCTTTTTAACCGTACGCGATGGACGAACTTTGGTTTATCTCATCAACATCCGATCTCCTGTTCTGCTCACTCAATACCCGACATAATCTATCAATGGCAAAGAATTGATCAACAACATTGCCAAAGCTCATGGGGCGTAAACTTTTCTTCAATGATTAGTGCGCTTCCTTAGGTTGCTTGGTGAGCAACGTCATGCCCCCTACACGATGGATCAAACACTTATGGATCGATCGGTCAAGGCTCGGTATTCTCATTTCAATAGCCAAGCATGCAACCCTAGCATCATTGTTAACTTCTTTTGCAAATATGCCTCCGTCTATTTGATGTAGGATACAATGTTTAGTTTGGTAACAATTCGATTAGTACTAAATAGAACTGGTTTATGCCTTAGTCAGTTTAGTTGTGTGGAAGTCTATATCTTAACGTTTGCTTCATGCCTTGCTCATTCCCCAGTATCAACTTTTGATAAATTGCCAAAGAAATTCCTAATTCGACCACCCTTCGAACATTTATCATCTCTTGCTTCTTAGCTAAAAAATGCTTCTATATTTGCTAAAATTGTCTGCACCTCTTCCCTGGTCAATTAATTGATTGGTTTACTTCGACCATATGTTGCTTACTGACTACTTCCTCGAGAAAACTGCTCTACTTCAAACGATGTCTTCTTGGATCACCAAAATGTTTGCATCAGAGATCTGTAGCATAATCCTTATGCTAGATTCTTGTTTACCAAATATGTTACATTCTTACTATAATTCAGGTCACAAAAAATGGAAAGATATACTAAAAAGCAGGAAATAAGGTGCAAAAAAGTAAATGATGCACATAATTGTTTTATTCATTCGACAATCCCTATCCTACGTCTACTTAATATCTTGAATTATGATTCTCTAATTTAAAATTGCTACAACTCTTGCTAGATCTCTTTGAATTGGTTATAGCAATTGCAAACTATCAATTCACTAGTTTGGGAAGATTTTGGTTTCCCTAGATCTTAAAATAGATCGGTCCAACCTTTGATGCCTGTTATTGAAATGTAGAACTTATCGGTAAAACATGTAGCAGTATTTATTAATAAAACACGTATTATTGCTTGAGTGATTATTTGGAGATGGTAACACATATATGAGAGATGGAGCGATCCAAAATTGCATATGTAGAGCCAATGTTGGAGTTTTAGAGTTGTACATAAAGTGTTTGGGAAAATGGTTGCATAAAAGAAAGTTGGAATTTTAGCTAAATATTGAAGGAAGTTCAACTTGATGGGTAAATGGAGAACCAACTCTAATGAACCAACTCCAGGTAGACCAACTTTAGGCAAACCAATTTGAAGGACATGAATAGAACCAAACTTAGATTAAGTAAGGTTAGAGAGAAAACCAACACGTGTTCAACAAAATGTATAGAAGCTTGAAAGAACTAAAAAGATGGAGTGTCAAAGAATTGAGATTAATTTAATCAGATTAGGTTGAGTTTGAATCGTCGTAGCATGGCCCAAAGTAAGCTTTGACTGAGCAAAGATTGACTTGGACAAATTCATAGGCATTGACCAAAATCTCTGCTCAGGGTCTAAGCCGACTTGAATCATGATTATAGCTAGGTTACATACTGAGGCAAAATCAGGCAATGTGGTTGGTTTGGTATCTCCACTAAATGAAAATTTAGTTTGATCCAGGTTGTTATAAACCAAATTAAAGTTTAGGATTTATGGGGATCAACCTTACTTAGAACGTGCATTAAGATAATGTGGGTAGCCAAAGTTAACTCTAGGTACTAGTCCAACTTACCTCGGATCCTAAACAAGTTGAAAAAGGGTGGAAACCATATCACACTCCATACTTTCGAAAGTTGTAATTTCATCATTTAAAGTATAAATTCGACAAGACTTTGACCATTGAGCTTGAAATTTCAAGAATTAAATTTTTGCAAAATTTGGTGACATTTAGAGAATTTGAGTTTTAAACCGATGGAACTACGAATGAGCATCTAATGGAAGAAATGATTCTGAGTTAAATGAGAATGATACAAGTCAAAATGAGCATATAGTAACTATTAAAGGACAACTAGAGCTGAAGTCAAATTATACCAAAATCATAATCCTAGTAAAAGCAACATGATTAATTGGGAAACCGCTAGACAAGATTGGAAGATTCTTCGGTCAGTGCATAGTTTCTAAGGAAACCTTGTTGACCAAAGGCTATGACTGCATAACATAAAGAGCTTTCTACGTAAGGTTGGGATGCGTAACATCCCTATTTTTTATAACATTATTCAGGAAATTTAATCAGATAAATTAAATAGATAATGATGATAAGGGGATTGAGATTTGAGTAACATTTATCAAGAGGCCATGCTAAATAATAAAATGAATGGGCTTTAAATGGGTTATTAACTAATTAAACTACACATAGGCATATTAGTAAAAATAACCACATCGTTATACATGGCTATACACTTCTCACCTTGTCCATTCACATTCATTTTTTCAAATCTAAAATAAAAGCAAAAACCCTAAGGAGCCAGCCATTATCAAAGAGGAAGAATTCAATCTAGAACTAAGGGTCAAGGCTAGGAAGGATTAATCAACAACAAATCTCGAATTCCTTATCATATCTAAGCTGAATAATAATTTTATACCATCTCTATTTTATTCTATGATTATATGTTTTAGGTTTATGATTAAATTCGTATTTATGTTGATATGGATGATGATGTCCTAAACTATATAATGTTTGATTTATTTTAACTCAATTACATATGAATGATTACGGTTTTAGGGTAAAACCGAGGGTTTATGATTTTAGAATGCCATGGAGAATTTTTATGTTAAGTAAAACATGATTTTGGAGATGGATTTTGATTTTCAAAATTTTCCAAGCTATAGAAAATTTGTTTATGAATTTCTAAAGAAAAATATGATATGATTGGGTTCAAAAATTTAATTCGAGTATTCCAAGAAGAAATTAGGTCTGAAATTTTAATGTTTGATTACATGATAAAAGTGATTTTCTGTGATTTTTGATGATTTTTCCCAAATGATTTATTAGGGAAAATAAATGATTTTAAAAGAGGGACCTTACTGCAAATGTTGGTATTGGTAAATAGAAGGGCTTAAACGTTATATTTCTTTGATTTAGATTTAATTAAGGCGGCAGTTTTGAATGGTAACGTATATGAGTTTTAAAGTAACCAATCAGCAGGCAGGTTAGTTATAAAGTGATTGTCATATTAGCTATAATCCAGCATTTTTTTAGAAAAAGGTGTTTTCGCCTATTTCAGAGGCAGCTTTGGACTCCTTTGCTCTTGCATCAATTTAGTCGAAGCCATTAGAGTCGAAACCAATGCACATGATATCAGTGGAATTGGTGCAAAGTGAATTGGTAAGTAGCGGAAGGTAGGGTATCGAAAGAAATGCCTTTGTTAAGGTCAAAACCAAGGTTCACTTTTAAAAGATAAGTGCTTGCATGATTTTTGAAAGGCTTTTGACTAAATCGATAACCTATAGAGTCGAAACCTTAGTTTGTTTTCTAAAGTTAAATTCTGCTTGTTTTACTAAAAGTTTTCGACATAGTCGAAACATATGCTTTCGAAAGGAGTTTTTTTAAATAGCCTTCAAAGAAGGTTGCTATACTATGCAAAGGTGTTAGCTTTAGAAGGGGCAACTTTTTTCTTCAAATAAGAGCTTTCGAAAGGGTTGGTTCCGACCTAGTCAAAACCCAACCGCGATTTTCCTTTCGACTGTATCGATGCCATCAATGCTTTTGAAGGGTTATCTTTTGGTTTACCTGAGCGAAGCCACTTCCTAAATGCTTTCGAAAGAGGTTGAGGGTTCCGAAGGTAATGTAGTCGAAATGGGGGGTTTCGACTCTATCCTTCGAAGTTTTACTTTTCAAAAGTTGTTGCTTTCGTCTAAATGGTTTCGTCACCATCAATTTTTCCCCTATAATTTTATAATTGATTTCAAAAGAGATACTTTCTTATATAATCATTTTGACCCAAATGATGTTTTAAAGAGTAAACCCGATACTTTTGAAAGGGGTACTTTCATTGGTTTTAAAGCTATTTCCTAATGATAATTAAGCAAGATTTTGATATATTCAACTGGTATGATTTGGTTTGATAGGACTTATTTATAGAGCTTCGAAAGATATATACTTAGAGTTTTGAAAAGAGGTTTTCTACGTTTCAAAGGAGGTCATCCAGTGATTTCATAAGTGATTATTTAATGTTTTGAAACAAATAACCCATTCTCATTTTAACAGGAAATAATAAAGATTATTGAGAGTACTACTTCTTCTTGTGTTTATTCACATTGTAATTGTCCCATTATGGTATATTGGAAAAGGGCAGAATAACCAGCTAGGTTGACTCGGTAGTGAATATAACTTATGAAATAATGAAAGCTTAATTAAAAATATTGGCAGGGGCTAACAGGTTCACAGTAAGCCTATTGAAATTGTGTAAAGGGAAAGATATTGATAGGGGCCAATAGGTTCAGAGCTAGCCCATGAAAACTATGATTTGATATTAGCAGGGCCAATAGGTTTATAACTAGCCCTTGAAAACTATATTCGATTAAGATACTGACAGTTAGTCAATAGGTTCCTAATTAGCCCATGAAAACTAGTATAATAGAAAAGATGTTAGAGTTACCAATAGTTTCTTAGCGATCCCATGAAAATTATGAAATTGAACAGTTAGTCCATAAACATTTACCAAGTTAATAGTAATCTGGGAAACTATAATGGAGATAAATAGTTAGAATGAATGGGAATGGGTAATCCAGATTTGATTTACATGTTCTGCATATCATCATAATGTTTTGAAATACTATGTTTTAGCCATTGTGGATGTACGAGCACAATATATGGTTTTAAAAATGTTTTAGGATAATAGTGAGGGGAAAGCCCATTTCGCTAAGCGTCGTAGACTCATTAGATTTCTAAATGGTTTGAGATTGAAAATTATTATTCATACCAGGCATTATGTCTGATTCGAAGTTTTTGTTTCTCCCTTAAACTCTTAGATACTCAATTGATTTTGAGTAGGTTGAGAGTTAAGGTTTCTAGGTGTTCACTTAGACGAATAAAGCTTCCAAGGACGTGAAGGTGGCAAGCTTGTTATTAGAGTTCTTTTATTTTCGTTGTGTGTTTGATTGTAAATGCAAAATTTTTTTATTGCCTTATTATATAATCTGATCAGCCAAAGTGGCATCTTCATATGTCCTCTTAGCGTATTTTGTATTAATTATATGTTATCTAAACGTGGTCTGTATACTGGGATTATCTAACGAATTTGAAATATTTGAAAATGGAATGTAGACTTTGTTTGCTGCTTTAATTATTTTTCCTTGTTCATGTGTTTTTGTGTATCAATGAATGTAGCACCGCCATATTTGGTCACCAAGGATTAATTATTATGAATGACTGCAGTATCCGTAGTAATTGGAGGGATGTTACAGGATGCCTCCGTAAGAGAAATCTATAATAGTGAGTCCTATGGAGAAAATGGTAATATTTAAATATAGAGTTATCTCCATAAGTACATATTAACGACAATGAGTCCATTAGAAGTAGTGATAGAGTCGTTATCATGATAATAAATCCATCAAGGTTGATAGAAGTAATAAAACTGTAGGATCTACGTCATCAAGTTCCATAAATGCACGATGAGAATAAGTGGATTGTGGATACTATAGATGACGTTTTTGACGTGTGACATTTTCTAATTGTTATACCATGACAGCTTATATCCTTCTAACGCAAAGTAGTAATTTCTTTACCATATTGATATACTAGACATTTTAAGTTTATATGAAATGCGTATGTGTTCCCTAGTTTTGTCTCATGACTAATCTTATAAGGAAATATATGGATTTTTATACTCATACATTATTTACATTGATATATACATAAAATCCACATATTTACATAGGTTGATGATGCATCCATACCAGATTGTTGTCTTACCCAAAGTTATTTATGTTGTCCTTTATTATAACTCTCGAGCATTCTCACAAGAAGGTTGAGGGACTAATTGGTAAGCATTTTAACAACCTGCTAATTTGACACTATTAATACTAAATTAACTAAAATAAGTTTTCAATAAAATGGTGAACTGGATGTTATGTTTATATCCAGTATGAAGGTCACTTCAAGCGAATTAGTTGATACATAGTTATCATGGATTTGGAGTTATGGTTTGTAAAATAGAGGATATATAGTATTTAATAGAGTATGCAGCCACTTTTGGGGCAAGTGGTGACACATAACTAATCCTGCCACATTACTTGTATCAATAATGCTTAGAAAACCCAAAGAGCAGCCATCGTACCAGTCTCTTTTCCTTAATCTCAAAATTCCTCTTAATCACATTTTAATGGCGGATGATTTCCGCCAATTATGAATTTTTTCAAAACTCAAACTATTTGATACCAATTGAATTATATATCGTTGCAAAGCTTTGGATGAGTGGATTTTAAATGGGTGGTGCTTGTTTCTCAAAACAATGTCTAATTTTGATAGAAAACCCGGTTAATGCACACTGATCACATTTGAATTAGTTATCGGTAGTGGAGGAGTGTAACGACCAGTATTTTTAATAATTGGATATTTAATTAATTAATTTAAATACCGAATTATTAATTATTTGATGGTCCAAAATATGTTTTTTTTCATACGGTCGAATCAGGATTCGAGACCATTTTCATTGAGTTCGTATCAATGCTGTAAATTAAAATGAATACAAGAATCGCTATATTTGGAGATCGGATGATTGAATAGTCGAAACAGTCTCGGAAAGCATGAAATTATCGACTTAGAGCCCAGTCTTAGACAGAGACGAAATTTTTACCATCGGGACCATAAAGTTAAGGTGATACATGAAGACGAGTTACCAGGTGATCGGACGCGTCGTTTGATCATACGAGCTCAAAAGTATGATTGTTTTATACGAGGATTTAAATAAAAAAGAATATAATATTATTTTAAATCAAACCCTTATCTCCTTTAAACTGAACCCGTTCACTGTTCATTTTAGATATTACTGTTACATTAGTTTTAATGGCAATCTCCTCCCTATATTTCAAAAATCGAAATTGAGGGACTCAATCCACTAAAAATCATGAAAGTAGTTTTGTTGGGTTTGTATGATCGAGAGCTTTGAACCTATATCTGATTTGTAGCATGCGATGACGAATTGGTGACATGCCTTACCCTTCCCATCAACTAGGGTTTCAACTTGGGGAAGGAAGAAGCAGCGATAGGAAAAAGTGAACATACCATTGTGTTTCTCGTGCTATAACACACCTTGATGCACCATTCACATGGACTCTGTTTGCATTCTTGTGATAATGACCATAGGGAGGCTGATGCTTGGAAATGGTCGCTTTTGCTAGGTTGAACCGAGCTTCACAACTTCGGTTCATCACGGAGAGATCGCGAAGCGGAGCATGCTGGAACCGACTAGTCATCATTTTTTTGACAAACATATGAGAAATCGGGGTTGGAAGCCGATGTTTATAGATGAACGCACATATGCGTGTCCTGTAAACAAACAATTAGGGAAGAAATATATTAATGGAAATTAAGGTAATTAGTTTAAATACATTAGTAATTGAGTTAATAAATTGTTTAAATAATGTGAAAATTTATGTATGTTATATCTTTTGCACATGAAGTCTATTTTGGACGTCGTTTCTTACGTTGTGCTCTTGAATGAGAGCTCTACGACTTCATAAATGTTTAATCATATTTGGTTTAGGTAAGTGATATTGTCTCTCACTGTACTATGATTGTTCGTATAGAATTAAAAAGATGTTTGAAATGTTTTCTAACTTTAAAGTGGGATTTCTAAATTACTTAACTATATATTATTTTATAAAAAGAACTATAAGTGTTTTAAAATGATTTTAAACTAAATATCACATTCTTTCCATTTGATTGACCATTTTAGGAACATTGATAAAGTTAGGCTATTTTGATGTTAATCCCACATTGATTACTTTGGATAGATTGTATTGTATTATTATAAATATATGTAGGCTATTATAGACCTTTTTATGCATGTTGGTTGCATGCTTGCTTATTTGATAGTCGGTTGAATACGTCGTTCGAAGGCAATATAGTATCGGAATATATCTCATAGGACAGGATTTCATGCATAGAGTATTGAGCATGCCGATTAATATGAAGATAAAATATGGATTTTGAGGCATGCTTTGAATTTCGTGATAGATGTTGAACGTTTTATTTTAGGTTATGTTTAACCGTTTTTCGTTAAGTACATGAATAAAATGGTCATTATCGACTACCCTAAAGTATTCGATATCCACCACTATTGACATAGACAATGGAGGGGCTTAGAGGAGCAGGATATGATGGTTTATTCATTTGTTCAATGTTTGATATGCATGATACGGTTCATCGATGAGTGGTTCGGTGATGAAGCAGGGATGTGATGCTTCGACGCGATGACTCCATGGTTCTGCGGTAATGATTCTATGATGGAAAGACCGGCTTCGATGATGGATAGCTATACTTTGAGACACCAAGCAGTGGACTGTGAGTCGTATTGAGGGGACTATTAGAGGGAGGTTACATGATGCATGATAACACTCTATGACTGATGATGGTTGTCTAGAGTAGTTCTCGATCACGATTACTTTATATGAGAGTTGTATGAACTATTCCAAGATGAGCTTTGCTATGGATTACATGTGCAAAGGGATCACGATAATCATAGGTTTTTATATACTTGTAAAGCAAGGGTATTTATGGACGTTCAGATGGATTAGACGGGTGCTTATCTCCAGATGGGAGATTATGACACTTACTTGGATCAGACGGGGCCTTACATTCAGATGGGAGGTTCAGTCTAGTATTTTAGTTCTCGGAATGCTAAGTGGCATGGATTTGAGTAATGAGAAACAGAGACATTGAGCAGTCGTTGACTAGATGGGTTGTGGGAGTATCATATCTAATGCATTGAGAAAGTAAATGTGGGGATAGATGATGGATTCCATGTTTGTTTGACTATTTCTATCATTTTAGGGATGTCACTCGACGTAGATATTACCGATACCAATATCCAGACATCCTTAGTACTTTGATGTGCAGTACACCCATGATGACTATCACAGAGTAGCGTATTTCTTTTATGTGAGCTAACTTTGTGGATGTAAGGCAAGTCTGGTATGATGTTCCATACCTTCTGTTCCATATATTTTATTAGCTTTTATAGTGTCTTAAGATTATTTATCGCTCACACTTGACTACTATCTGAATCTAGGTCTTATGCTTTGTTCCTTATTATCTTGAGTGCTCTTAAATGAGTAGACTAGATAACATGTGTAAATAGCACTTAGAGTTATGCAAGTCGATTAGCAGGAGATGATGCTTTCTCATATTTATGTTTTAGACTTATTATCATTTATTCCGCTATGTGACACAGTGAAGCCTTGATAGTGTAACTTGTGATTGTTGATAGTTTATCGGTTAAGTTTATTTATCAATTGTATAAACTCCATTGCTGGTTTTTATAACAATATAATCCCGTGTACTTTGATTCTTTGGTTTATCTCATTATTGTCAAGCCCATTTTATATTTGAGATGTTTGCTATTATATTTTATCTGATGCATTGTGAGATATACAATAGGTTATGTGATTGTGTGTTGTATTGTTTCCTTCTCTTTTATTATATTGTCTTCTCTTATTTTCTATTCCTCATCTTTATCTCGTTTTCTTTCCTTTGAAAATCATCCTACATCGGTTGGATGCTACATCAGTGCACGCTTCCGTTATATGAGAATCGGTGGTGTATGGCAGTTATCACAAGGAGGTAGGAGGCGGTGGTGGTATGGTTGAGTTTATCGCGACGAATCGAAGATGGTGGTGGTGGTTACTGATGATGTAAGTGGTTGTGGTGGTGGTATTTTTTGAATTAGGTTTTTATATAGGGAGTGGCGGTTGCATTATGTAATGGATAAGGCGATCCAAGGTTGTCAACGACGGTTAGAGTGTGGAGCTGGGCAGTGGTAGTTTTTGAAAGAGCAGTCGCTTGGCCAATGGTGGTCAGAATCAGGTGCGATCATTAGTCAAAGCTTCAGATGATAGGTTGCAAGCTCGTACAAGTTTGGAGAATGTGAGTAATTTTGCAATAAAGTCCTTATCAATTAAATATTTTCAATTTGAAACCTAAATTTTCTAATCTCAATAATTTGATTCACGCATAGTTTGTTCTGTTGGACTAGTGGTGGAATTCCTAACAATTTGGTACTAGGTTTGTCGAGTTCGGAGATTGTAAGCAAAAACATGTTGGCATGGTTAATTTAAGTTAATTAATTGATTTTTATATTATAAAATACATACTTGTTGATATATATATATATATATGTTGTGTTCTATAAATGACTGTTATAATATTTTGGTGTATAGAGCCTTGGTTGGATAATTATTATTGATGTTGTGTTTTTTAATGTTTAATTAGCTAAATATTTGAATGAATCACAAAATAGTAGATTGGAATAAAAAGTATAATAATGATAAAACTAGATAAATAAATGATAAATTAGGTTATATATAGATTTTGGATGGTATTGTAAATAATGATGATTTAATAAATTTTAATTGAGGTTTGGAAAGTTCATTATTACTTATAATATAAACCAAAATTTGAAATTATAATAATTTGAATTTTGTAAAGTGGATTCCAAATAATAAAATAAAAGGGGTTTAACCATGTATTATTATTTTGATGTAAAATAAGGAATAAAAATAAAGGGGCATTTTATAAATAATAATAGTAAAGAAATGTTTTTCAAACGTGATTTGGGTTAGAATAATTACTATTTTGAGAAGAAAATGAATAAAAATGATTTTTGGTTATTTAAAATAAAGTATTATAATTTTTTAGATAAACGGTGATAAATTGGTTTTTGAAAGTATTAAAGAGGTATTAACTATGTATTATTATTTTGATGTAAAATAATAATATTTTCGTTTTGAAATGTAGTTTTTGATTTAAAATGCGATGCTTAGAAGTATTAGGAAAAATAATATTATATAGGGTTTTTGAAGCATATCATCATTTTGTAAAGATTATTATTGTAATAACATATAATGTTAAAGACTGAATATTTAAATGATTAATTTAAAGAGTTAATCTTTAATTGATGGAATATATTTACGCTCTGTTTTGCAAAGATCAATGAATCAGGACTCACGCTACTCACCATTGAGATTGCAATTCTGTCATGGATAAAATGAGTATAAGTTGATATCGTTTGGAGTCGATAAGTTTTTCGAGTGAATAGCAACTTTTGGAGAGAGAAATGAATTGGGCATTGGCTTATCGTTATCAACTTATTCTCTTTTGTCACTTATCGTTATGATTGTGTGTGTTATATTAGCTGGTTGATTATTGTTATTGATATTTATATTACTACTGGATTTTGTATAATTGGTTGCCTTTATCATAGTATACTGTTATGTTTCGGTCACATTATATTGGTTGTGTGGGCTCGTTGATTATAGGAGAAGAGTGGGTTATTGCGTGATTCTATAACAACCCGCACATCCTAACACACCGATCTAAAGGGTGACTATCGGACTTGCGTTGGTACTAAGAAGTATGAACAGTAAGGGTTTTTACTACAACTCAGAGACTAAAGATTTACATATCTGATCTACGGTATACTACGCTTTCAGAACTCGCAGAGGAAGGAAACAATACATATGTACACACATACACACACACATATATATACATATACATATACATATACATATATATTAGCCATCTTAGAAAATAACTCAAATGCACAGTCTTAGAAAAATAGTACATAACAAATACAGAGTACATATAAACACAACTCGTAGTCTGATAAATTACTAAATACTAGATAAGATAAACAGTTATATAGAGAGTGAAATAAAATGACAAGTAACTCCAGTGATGAGCTCACCTCTCTACATACTAAATTGGGCTTATCGCCTACTGCCCTGACCTTCTATGGTGGGGAAAAAGAAAGGGAGTGGGGTTGGTCGGACAAAATTCTTGTGAATGAGTACACTATTAATATATGGTGATCATATGCAATTGTCTTTAATACTACTCTACGTCACCTAGGGTGTTCTTACTTTTGTCCACGTATTACTAGGCTTCTTTAATTAGGGTTTCATACATTACACACACCTACACTAACAACTTATGCAGGCTCCTGCAAGGATCGAACTATGGATCGAACCATAATAACTAATGATGGTTAATTGCTACTAGAGATTCTCCAATACAGGATCATCCTACAACTTTCCCATATAGCACTTCATCTTACATATTACGATTATGCGTAACTATCTCACATTGATTTCCCTATAATTTCCACATAGGAATATATTTCTCATAACTATGACTACAAGTACCCCAACTACGCATTAAAGGGGAGAAATGCTAACTCGCCAAAGTGTTTCATCATCTAGGTCTATGTCCACCTCTCATTCGTAGCATACTCCTCATATTGCACGTGTCGGCGTCCATTAACAACACAACATCACGTCACGTATCCATGAATGCTAAGGGACTCTTGTTGTTTCAAGCCCACACACTTCATCATACATGTTAATGCTACGCATCCGATAGAGAACCTCATATGAGTGTCATTTTCGATAGAATTGCCCCTTTGCTGGATAAATAGCATTTACCCAATCCGCAATTTCCTAACATCATCTCATAGGGAACTAGCTTCCTTACTGTTTTAAAATCCATATATATATATATATATATGATATGTAAATAATTATCTATTACTTATAACCTAGGCCTTAGGCTAAGGTTAAACCTATGCTGGAAAGAAAATAATTGATCGACCACCTGCTCCTGGTGTGGTCGACTGTTGTTGTTGACCATTCTAGATCGTGCTCATTAAATTTAGGGATTTAATTCTTTCATTTTTGTTCATTTTCTGGGTTAATTATAAATTAATTAAGTTGTTTTCCATATCTCCAATTTCACCGACTTATAAGCAATATGGTGAACCAACTTTACGATTTATCCAAGTTTCTTCTTCAAATTCATTTCATAGATTTACACAAATTTATAGTAGATCAATTCATAGATTTACACAAATTCATAGTAGAACATTTTTACTTAGGTTTACTATTAACATCTTAGCTTATCTCAATTTTTTTATGAGTTTGCAGTTTAGGTTTACAAATTTATGTCAGAAAAGAGGAATTATGTTCATATACTAACAATTAAATTTCCAGTTTAAAAATAAAACATTTACAATTAATTTCCAACAACCTAGATCAGATAGGATATATTAAATTAACTCCATACAAATCATCTTATTAAAAGCGAACCCACTCACCTAGAATCCAAGCTTTGTTCCTAATCTCCACTCGTAACCTACCCTTTTTTGCTTGCTGCTTCCTTGTTCCGATCTCCTTGTGTTATTTTTTTAATTTTTATTTTGGAGAATTTATAAGTGGAAGAAGAGGAATCGAAAGAGTCTAATATGCTAATGAATTTCTAATGAATTAGGGTTTAGGTAGCTTTGTATTTATAAGGGTATTAAATTAGTCATGACTATTAATTAACCCTATAGAATCCTAGGTTTCATCCAGAACGTTGAACAGTTACTTTGGGACAAAGGAAAAATATTTCGTTTAGTCCAAGTCGTTGGTAGCTCAAATTCATCAATTTTCAACATCAACTGATCGACCGCTGGATGGGGACCTGTCAATCGCTACCTGTCGACCAGCAAACCCTAAGGATGTCGATCGGTGGAGTTATTTAATTAAAAAAAGTCTAGTTATATAATTAATTTCATTTTCAAAATTGAAAACATTTGTAACTCCTTTATATTAGCTTCGATTTGAATGTGTTATATGTAAAAATTGTTCAGAAAATTCCTATGAACGCAACGGTGCAAATTTCGTATCCAAATTCTGACACTTGTAGAAAAAATTCTAGTTTTTCCATCATTATGTTAAATTAAATTCTTTTATTATTTTTCACTTAAATTTTCTAGGATGTTACATTCTGCCCCTAAAAAAAGTCCATCCCCGAAATCTCCAATGAAAAAAATGTAACTCGTGCCTAAAACAATCACTAACTGTAACCATCAACCACTGGCAATAATTGTCCTTGGTAAATTTATAATTCAATATGAATATGCAATCATGAAATGCATGTGAACCTATACTAATGCAAAAAATAGGCGGTCTCCTTATCTAGTCGACTTCTTGAAATGCAAGTGCCTATGCTATGTATCCAATGCATGCAACATCCTAGGTAAATATAATTGCAATTCTACATGTATCTACAACCATTCAATACATGTGCAACAACCATTTGCATATAAATCAATATGATAAAATAAAATAAAGCAAGTGGTAATGTGAGTTATGTACTATCTAGAGGAAATACTTTCCAAAATTTGCGAAAATCAGTACAATCAATACGCCCACTAACATCCATCACCCATAACATGTCCAAATGACACATTCATAGCCGTTCTTACCATCTAATAGTCTCTATCCTAAGAGGTATAATATTAAGATAAGTCCTAACATATAAGTAATATATAGTTAGTTAACTAATTTGGAAATGCATTAGAAAAGAATTGTGGGGGTAGCCCAGATCTTCTCCTAAGGCTCCCATGTACACTTCGATGGAACTCCCACTGAACCTTAACAAGTTTATTTTCTTTGTTATGGAGTTTCTTTGTATCATGCTCAAGAATACAAGTGGATGTCGGACAAACAATTGACTCCCTCTCTAGCTTCAATAGCTAACTCGGCTCAACTGCAGTAGTTGTATCACGTAAGCACTTTCGCAAGTGCGACACATGGAAAACATCGTGTACTCCTACCAACTTCTCAAGGAGCTCCTCATTATAAGGAGACCTCCCTGCCTAAAAATAATCGAGAAAGGTCATACATACCTCGATGCTAGCTTCCCCGACTTTCGAATCTCACAACATGCCTAAGTGCTAAGACCTTCACAAATACCATGTTGCCTACTACAAACTTTAGCTCCATATGTCTTCCGTCAGCATAAGATTTCTTCCAATCCTGCATGGTTTTCATTGTCCTATGGATCAAGTCTACTTTCTCAGATGTCTCCCTCACCATGTCTACCCCAAGAGTAATCTTATCTATAGTATCCCACTAATATTATGGTGATCTACAAGGTCTCATGTATAGTGCTTCGAATGGTGAGGTCCTAATACTCGCTTCAAAACTATTATTATAAGTAAACTCTAATTATGGCAAGTGATCATCCCAAAAGCCTCTGAGATCCAAGATATACATCTGAAGTAAGTCCTCTAATTTTCAATTTACTCTCTTCATTTGTATGTTCGTCTGTGGGTGATAAGCGGTACTCAATCTCAATTCGATGACGAATGCCTCCTATAGACTCTTCCAAAATTCACCGATGAAAAATGGATCTCGATCGCTAATGATTTTAGAAGGAACCCGTGTAACCTAACGATCTCCCTTATGTATAATGTCGACAACGATGCCGCAGTTCTCGTACTCCTTACCGTGATAAAATGAGCGTGTTTGGTTAGCCAATAAACTATGACCAAAATACTCTCATTCCTTCCCTTGCTTCTAGGTAGACCGTTGACGAAGTCCATAGAAATACTCTCTCACTTCCATAGAGGAATATCTAATGACTACGACAATCCTCCTAGCTTCTTTCTACTCCATCTTTACCTCTGGCAAGTCATATGTCAAGCTACATGCTTCTTCATTCTAGGACAATAGAAGACTCTCTTCATGTCACGGTACATTTTGTCTTCCCCTGGATGAATGGTCATCCTCGAACAATGAGACTCAACAAGTACCATGTCGATCACATGATGAGAGGAACACATAATCTACCATATCTTCATAAGAATCCCTTCGAGTCAATGGTATAACACATCAAATGACACGACTACTCTCCCTTACAAAGCTTCTCAACAATCTCTACTAGCTCCTTGTTTTGCTTCTGGCTAGTCCTAATATGTTTCATAAGTGTAGGATGTATATCTAAAGCTGCTCACAATCCTGGAGTAACGTCTGATGATGTTCCAAGAACGTAGAAGATGATACAAGTCTTGGATAAGAATCTACAACGCACTAGAACGCCCTTGTTGACGATCCTTTACTCCGACAGCATCTAGGGTTCCTCGAACAATGTGCTATCTTACACCGGGTAAATCCTTAACCCTTCCTCCTCTTATTAATACTACATAAGTTCTTGTAAATTGTGGCTAATACCAGGTCAAAGAAGATAAGTCCCAATGAACTCCAAGTGCTTCAGCTACAAGAACAAAGGATTCAATACTGCATGCGGTCTACATAAGGCATTGGGCACCACAATGCCAGTGCCAAGAGTATATAAAATATCAAAATCATATGAGACTAAAAGTTCTATCTATCTTTGCTGCCTTAAATTCAAATCCATCTCGAAGAACGAATATTTTTGAAACTTATGATCCGTATATAACTCAAACCACTCTCAATTGGGGATGCGTCCATGAGTTGAAAGTAAAGACAATGGCTATCAACTCAAGACTGTGGGTAGTGTAGTTTCTCTCATGGTCCTTCAACTATTGACTAGCGTAGCACACCACTCCCACTTCCTACATCAAGACTACGCCCAACCCTATACCACAAGCATTGGTATATACTATGAATGCCTTTGTACCATCAGGTGATACCAAAACTGTTGCACTAGTCAACATCTCTTTTAGCTTAATAAAAGCATCTTCACACTTCGCATCCTATGAGAAAACTAAATTCTTCTTGGTGGGGTAAATCAGATGGACAAAGATCTTCATGATATCTTTAATGAACTTCCTATAACAGCCCTCCAAAACAAGGAAACTCCTTATTTCCATGGCATTCTTTGACACGTGCCAATCATGAATTGTAGCAACTTTACTAGGTTCAACCATTTGTCCACTTTCCAAGAAAACATGTCCTGAAAACATGTACCGCCTCATGCCAAAAGTGACACTTAGAAACTTCGTTTTCAACTTATGATCAGGGAATGGTTGAGCACTTCTTCTAAATGCAACCCATGCTCCTTCTCGCCCTTTGAATATACCAAAATGTCATCCATAAATACCATAACAAACTTGTTAAACAACCCTCTAGAAACTCGACTCATCGATTTAACAAAGTAGGCAGTTGCATTGATCAGTCCGTAGGGTATGACTAACCACTCTTAAAGTTTGTCGGTTATACAAAAAGAAGTCTTCTAAATACTATCTTCATCTACAAACAACTAATGGAACCTGGTAGTAAAGTCAAGCTATGAGAACATCTTTGGTCTACCGATCAAAGATCGTCTATATGGGGCAATGGGTAACGATTCTTCTTCATCAGCTTATTTAGCTCCCTATAATCGATGCAAAGTCTTGGAGAACCATCCACCATAGTAGTAAAGATGATTGGTGCTCGCCCCTCTAGGATACTCCTTATGATGAAGTCCTTCTCCAGCAACTCATTCACATGCTTGTTCAACTCACATCTCCGCTTCAGAGCCATGTTCCTTAAGGGTAAAGCAATAGGTCTAGAGTTCTCTATAAGATAAATTCAAAAGTCGATCTCTCACTGGGGTAGGAGATGTGTGATCTCTAAAATACTTTTGGATAATCTCTAACTATAGGTATTGAATCTAACCTGTCATATCATATGTCTAATGAATATAGGTAACTCAACATTATCGATCCTCAAGGATTGCAATAAACCTCTAAGCTACGTCCACTACACGTACTTAAGCTAACAACTGTCCTATTACAATCTTTGATAGCCCTGCACATCGTCATCCAATCCATGCCTAATATCAACCCAAACCCAGAAAATCCTAAGATAAAAGCATCACATTGAACTCGATCCACGAAATGAATAATTTCTAACCTCTTCATACTGTAAAAAATAGGCCAATCCTTGTACATGTTTGACAGGACTATAGGGTCCGTAACTATGCTAGCGTCTACGTATAACTCATCCAAAAGTCTACTCGAGATAAAAGAGTGTGATGCCCCTATGTCAAATAAAGTGCAAATTGATAAACCAGTAGGGTCAACACACCTTCAATCGCGACCTTCTTCCCCTTATTTGCAATTGGTAGCATACTCAAGTTAGGTACCGCATCTAGTGCATATGCTAGGACCGCCTGAGTGTAGGTCTTCTAACGTGCTGGACACTCTCATTCATCATACCGGAACTGATTGCAATCATAACACCAAACCTTCAAACCATTTGTCATGAATTCCTTGGCAAAATGTCTCTTCTTGCCACACTTCCTACAATGCATATCTTGCTTCTTAATCTTTCCCTTAGGTCTAAAGACTCCCTTGCCTTAATTCTGTTGAGATGCCTTTGCTCCAATCTTCTTGGGCTCTTTCTTTACTGATATGCCTCCGTTCAGATGAATAAACTTCTCCAACTGCACTCCTTCCTCTAATCTAGAAAGAAACTTCATCTCAAAACATTATTGAAACCCCAACTCCCTCAGTTATCTCTCTTCCATTAATCTTAGCTTCAACTATCTTCCACCAACTCAGGGCCTCTCCCTATAAAGGACAAGTAGCAACTTGTCTCCTTACCTCATCAAGAAAACCCATCAATCCAAAAATCCTCTCACAAGTACGTATCTATTTCCTCTAATCTACATGTGACTTAGTCCCATTTGCGGCTTCTAGGCTCACAAATTCCATACATAGCTCAGTAAAATCGATGGCATGTGGGTGGGTAAGTAGGAAATACACCAGGCGCTTGCTTTGTGGGTACTCCATTAGGGTTAAGCTAGGCTTATCCCCTTGCTTCAAGGTACGGGAGAACACGTTCACATCTGAAATCTCATATGTATTGCTTGACCAAAAGCTAATATGACCGCTTATCTTGTATCTATGATTTAGGAATTTATTAGCAACTTTTCCATATATGGTATTGGCAAGAATAAGGGAAAGGTTAATTTGCATTGTGCTTTTATAAAATCTTTGGAAACTTTTTGAAAAACTATTATCTATACATGCCCACATATTCTTTGGAAACCCATTTTGAAAATATTTTTGGTAAAACATTTGAAAAACCTTTCTTTTCGGAAAAAATTCGAGTAATTTCTCTCAATACATCCCTAATCCTAAGGAATTTCAAACCTAAGCTGATACTAGATGTAACAATCCATACCTTCAGACACATCGATTCAAGCTTAGTATAACTCAGACTCACGCTAGTGCCAAGAAGTATGAGTTGTCGGGGTTTTCAAAACAATTAGAGAGTAAAGATGTACTTATGTGATCTAAGTATACTAATTTTCAAAATTAATAGCGGAAGGAAGAAAAATATAAATGTAGAAAATAACCATCTTAGAAAATATCGCTAAAACACAGTCTCAAGAAAAACAATACACAGCTAAATATAGCTTACATAGAAATACAACTCATAGTTTGATAAAATACTAAATACTAGAAATGATAAACAGTTGCATGGAGAGTAAAATAAAATGAAAATCAACTCTAGTGATGAACTCACCTCTCCATGTACTGAACTCGGGTATATCACCTGTTGTCCTGTCCTCTTAAGGTGGGGGAAAAAGAAAGTAAAAGGGGTGGGTAAATAAATAGTCCGGTGAATGAGTACACTAATAGTATTCCATGATTATATGCAGTTGACTTTAACACAACTTTATGTGACCAATTATGTTCTTACTTATGTCGGTGTATTAGTAAGGTTCTTTACTTAAGGGTTATTACATGATACACATCTACACTAACAACTTATGCAGGATCCTACCAGGGTCGAACTACGGATCGAACCTCAGTAACTGATGATCGAGTAATAGCTACTAGAGCTCTCCAACATAGGATCATCCTTTAAGTTTACCATATGAGACTACATCTCACGCGTTACAACTATGCGTAACTAACTCACATAGGTTTCACTACAAATTCTACATGGTATAAATTTCCCACAACCACAACTACATTTACCTAACTACACAATAAGGGGGAGTATGCAATGCCAACTTACCAATGTGTCTCATCGTCTACATCCATGTACACCTCTTAATCGTAGCATACACCTCTTATTACATGAGTCGGCATCCATGAACAACACAACATTACGTTTATGTCAAGCCAACACACTTCATCAGGAATCTATCAACACTGTATGTCTGCTGTAGAACTTCCGTGAGTGTCTTTGCTATAGAATTGCCCCTAGTCGAATTATAATCCCCTTACTGGATAAATAGATTTCGGCCAGTCTGCGATGTTCATACACACACACACACACACATGTGTGTGTGTGTATAACTTATTTACTATTTATAAACAGGGCGTTATGTCGAGGTTCAAATGCGATGGGAAGACAATAACCGGTTGACCGCCTAAACCTAGAGCAGTCGACTACTTATTATTGATCGCTCCAGATTGCATGGTCGGCCGGTCGTAGTAAGTTTAGGGATTTAGTTCATTCATTTTTTTCTTTTTTGTTTGGCTAATTACAAATTAATTATGTTGTTTTCCATAACTCCACTTATACTAACTTAGCAATATAGTGAACCAACTTTACAATTTATCTAGGTTTCTTATTGAATTCAATTTATATATTTACACAAATTTACAATGGATTTGTTTAACCTATGGTTACTATTAACATCTCAAGTTATCTCAATTTTTTACAAGTTTGCAAATTAGGTTTATAGATCTAGGTTGGAAATAAGAACTTATGTTAGTATACTAATAATTAAATTACAGTTTAAAAATAAAATATTTACAGTTTGATTTCTAACAGCCTAGACCAAATAGGGTACATTAAAATTAACTCCATATAAAGCATCTTATTAAAAGTGAACCCACTCCCCATGGATCCAAGCTTTGCTCCTAAATCTCCGCTCGAAAATCTACCTTTATTTACTTTCCCCTTCCTTGATCCAGTCTTCTTGAGTTCTTCTATTATATTTTTACTTTATTTTTGAGAACTTATAAGTGGAGAAGAAGAGAATTTAACAGAGTTTCGATATACTATTAAATTTCTAATGAATTAGGGTTTAGATCAGCTTTATACTTATAGGGGTTTTAGATTGATCTTGACTATTGATTAACCCAAGAGTATCTTAAGTTTCATGTAGAATGTCAAACTGTTACTTTGCAACCAAGAAAAAATATTTCTTTCAATCCAAGCCATTGGTCGTTCAAATTCACCAATTTTCGACATCAACTAGTCAACCACTACCTGTCAATCGTAAACCCTCAAGATGTTAACTAGTAGAGTTGTTTAATTAAGGAAAGTTTAATTATCTAAATAATTTTGTTTTCAAATTTTAAAATGTTCGTAACTCCTCCATACTAGTTCTGATTCCAAAGTGTTATATATAAAAATTGTCCGGAAAATTGTTAAGAACGCAATGGTGCAAATTTTATAGCAAAAATCAAACGTTTGTGAAAAAAATTATAATTTAGATTTTTTCATATTAAATTAAATTTTTCCTTAATTTTCTTTTTCTTAAATTTTTTGGTATGTTACAGATTCCCAACTTTGGGACATTCGATCAAAGCAGCACAGTTGGAGCTTTGGAGGCGAAGACAATATTCTTGAAGTATACTTGATAATGTAGTGGTACATGACTTATATGATTTTTATATGTGTTAGCACCAAAATTGGTCAATAACACCCTTATAAATATTGTGTAGAGAGATTAATGAAGAAATTAAATTAAAATAGAGAAGAGAATGTAAATTCAAGTGCAGAAAGTAAGAACACCAAATTTATAGTGGTTCGGCGTAGTAGCCTACGTCCACTTTGAAGTTGATCTTTATTCTTTTCTTTGTTGTTTGATTACAGATGCAATCCATTTCTAAGTACTTGAATACAATTACTAAATAATAAGATTAAGTCTTGAATGAGGGTTGAATGTGGCAGAGTCTACCCAGTGTTCTCTCATCAGTCTCTCCTTTACAGTGCCCCTGCCCCTCTATTTATAGACGAAAATGGGTTGGACTCCCTGGTGGGCCTGGTATCTGAATATCTCGGCCCGAATGGAATAATCCCTGTGTTTCGACCCAAACATGCCGAACAACCAAGTGCCAAACCTCCATCTTTATGCCGAACAACATGAGGTCGGACGCTCTTCATGCCGAACACCCATTGGTGCCGAACGATTCTGGATGACAAATGGTCGGTAATGGCCGAACGATATATGTGCCGAATGGGATGTGGTGTTGAGTGAGGGGTCCAGGCCGAATGAGGCTGGAATGCCGAGCAGTCTAGGAATGCCAATTGGAGCATGAATGTCGAACGCTCCAGGAGTCGGACGTAACTTGTAGGCCGAACGTTCACGGATGCCGAACATCCTTTGGCCGAACGATGTCTTTGGCTGAACATACTCGGGAGGCCGAGCGATCTTTGGTTGCCAAATGATCTTATGCCGAGCATTCTTCTTTGGCCGAACGATATTTAATACCGAATGTTTCTCGATGCCGAACTCTCCTTGATGTCGAACGAGGCGCTCGTGCCGAATGGCCTTGTCATGCCGAACGTTCATTGACGCTGACCGGACTTGGATGCCGAGTACTTCTTAGATGCCGGACATAACATGATGTCGAACGATCCAGTTTGACCGATCGATAGGGAGTCCGAGTACTAGGTTGCCTGGCCAATTCCCCAGGGAACACTTGCCGCCCAAAGTGTATCGCGTGACCGAACGTGATACGCTTTGGACATGAGTCCATTGTGCTTTTCTTCAAACCCTGGCCCATCACCCTTGGGGGTTGCTTTCTGGTGATAACAGTTGTGGGGGTGTGTGCCGAACGTAATGTAAATGCGAACGATACGGTCGAAGCCGAACGTTCTATGCATGTCGAATGATACCTTTTGACCGGCTCTACCGGTTTTGGCCTCTTCAACTTCTCCTTCTTCCCTATAAAACCTGGTGTCCTCCTTCTTCCCCTCTTTTCACTTTTATTTCCGTTATTTTCCGAGAACTTGCAATCCATCACGTCTTGCTTTAGCCAAGTTTTAGCAATCTTCAATCTGAAGCTCACCGATCCCCAAGCTCCCTCCATAATCTTTGGTAAGAAACTTCTGCTCCCTCTCGACTCAGGATGCATTAGATATTACTCAAACAAATCGTTCACGGACCGTAGAAAAATTGGAGGCGTGTGAGTTATCGCACAGTCGTGGTCAAGGGCTGTAACTTAGCAAGCTCTTAGGTGATTTCGAGGTGAATGGACCGGAGAAGATAAGGGTGATGGTGTATTACGGCGACTCGACATGATCTCTTAATGCCGAGTAGCCTTACGGTAGCACGAGAATGGACTCAGTGTCCGGGACTGTTGGTAATTTTTTGACTGGGCTGTGGTTCGGCATAATCTCCATATATCGAACAAAATTGGAGTGGGACGAGTTCAAAAGGAAACGGGGAGTGAACAGGAGGCCGACGACAGTTATGCTGAACAGTATTTCGTTCAAACGATGCCTAAGCCGAGTGATGGTTTGGCCGAACAAACTTGGGTCGAATAGCAATTTGGCCGAACGGTAGTTTGGTCGTTCAACATTTAGGCCGAGCGATGATTTGGCTGAACGATAGTTAAGCCAAACGACTCTTAGGCCGAACCATTATGAATGTCGGACCCTCCCTTAGCTTAGGCCGGATACTTATTTACCTCGCCTAATCAAATAACAAAACAAAGGCAAGGACCCCAACATACTAGCATATCATACTGATCCAGACTGACAGCTTCCTAGCTTTAGTAGACATAATTTTGAACTTAAATTGAAATAGTCAGATAATCTCTTCTAATATTTTCTGAATCCGAAATTGTGAACACCATAAGGCAGGCTTTTGGAGACGGTCAGCAATGACGGTCTTTGAAGTCGACGATTCGAAACTTAGTTTTATATCAGTAACCTTGTGACTTTCAATCTTTTAATGCTTACACATGATTGAGTGCACTAGTTCACACACCACTTGGGGGGAATATTTGTGTTGTTGATTCTAACGTCGAACATTTTTCAAGTATATTTCACACAGGTGCTTAGCCAAATTCACTATTTATTGAAGATGTCGAAAAAATCCAGCTCCGCCACGATTTCTGACAGACCAGGGCCATCCTCTCGACAGGAAGTCGCAGACATTTCAAATCCATCAACCTCCTCTGCACATAACTTAGCCTCCGATGCCCTAGAGGCATCGATCTTCTTGGACAACCCTGCGATTCACAGGCTTCAAAAATCAATGAAATTGCGCTCCGGCGAATATGCTCCTTCCATGGAGAACCTTTTGACGATGTGCTGGTTCCATCGGGGCAGGACCGGCCGCACTTGCCCCCAGTCGAATACACAGCGTGCAACAAATTTATGTGCTGGGTTGGAAGTGCGCCACCGTTCAATTTGTTTCTTCGGGATGTGCTGCAATACATCGACATCGCCCCATCGCAGTTGCACCCAAACGGCCACGCCTTCGTCTATGGCACTTACCTACTCTTCATGACCGTCTTCTCTAGGCCTCCCACTCCTTGCGACATTAGATATATTTATATGATCAAGAAGCGGAGAGATAGCCCCTCATTTGTGTTCCTCGAGCCGCATCACAAGTGCCAAATTTTAACCGGGGCGTGGAGCAAGTTTTCCCTGTACAAAGAGGAATGGTTCTATGTGGTTGCCCCCTGGTTTCGCGAGGAGATGGGTCGAAGGAAGTAAGTCTTCTTCTTGGAACGATACTCATGTTTTGGCCAAAGTTATGCCTATGCTAACTCTTGTTTCATCTTCTCAGGTATCAATCCACATCCCGACGGCCGCAGGTATTCTGAGGCCGTTGAAGCTATTAGAGCTCTTCCCTCCGAAGAACGAGACATCTGAACTTTTATCTCAAATGAGTCACTATCGAGGTTTGGATTGTTAGCAGAAGGTCACCGGGTAAGTCTTCCCGAAGGCGTTACTTTATCTAGGCCGGTCTCTTGCAAAGGGAAAAAATTAGCTGAGTCGTCAGCACGCCACACCCTTGATGTACAAGAAGAGGGGGAAATCAAGGAGGGTGAAACACCCAAGGCACAAGGTGAGAATTTGGGACCAGCCCAAGATCCTATAGTTGAAGTGCACGATATCGAAACGTCATCTTCTCCTTCACAGAGGAAAAAGGGATTGACGTACAAAATCAGAAAGGAGAAGGTTGGCGGGACTTCGAAAGTTACGCTTATCTCGACGGAGAAAGAGGCTTCTTCACAGCACGTAGAAAGTTCTTTAAAGGGCTCATCGAACCTCTCTATTCCGGATGATCTGCTCAATTATGACTTTGATGATCCAGAGGCATTCAAACTTCATTCGCCTATTAGAGACGACGCGGGTGCTCCAACCCAGAGTCAGGGAGAGAAAACTCCTATTAGCAAAGCGACTGGTCCGTTGGGGGGAAACACTAGGACACACATGAACACTTGCACTTCAATTTTCGCTTAGACTTCTGTCGTCACACTACTCTTTGTTAATTCGCTGCTATTTGAATTATGTACAGGTGGTATGGGGCATTCACATGGATTCGATCGCCTTCATGGCTCGTCTGTTCTTCACCACTCCGGACGAGACTCGGGTTTCGGAAGACGTCGAGATAGGGATGGTGACGGCGATAAAGACTATCATTCCCGGGACTCGTCATCTCGGAGAAAAACTTATTAACAGCCAAAATACCACTAGGGTGCCTCTTCTCATGCGGAGCAAAGTAAAGACAAGCGCGGCCATAAGAGGTCGCAATCTGATGCTCCCCGGGACCAACACTCCGACTCCTCTTCCAGTCGACAGTCCCACGATTCTTATAGGAGGGGTGAAATCTCAAAGCTGTCTCCCCCCGCTCCTGCAACAGACCCAACAGTATCAGAGAGGCTGGCCGAGCTTAAAGATAAATTTCCAAAAATCTGCTTCGATGGCCTGAAATTCCTCCCAGCGATTCACCTTATTCCCGAACATGCCAAACAGAGCACCCTTTCTTGTACGAATGACATCTATGTTCAACATGACGCGTTTGTTCATCTAGCCGAAATTTTTTCTAAAGTTTCCATAGAGCGCTAGCATGAAATCGACCGCTGAAGCTTGAGGCTATCCACGACATGGATATCATTAAAGCTCAGGATGAAGAGATGGCCACTTACATGTCTGAGCTTAAGGTGCCCATCAGAGAGCTAAGGACATTGCAGAGGCCATTACTCGTCTGGAGTCAACTCATAAGAAATAACTTGACGAGGCGGTTCAACGGTGTGGGGCTTTGGCTCTAGAGAAGGACTCCTTCAAAAGGAGAGGGACGCACTCAGCCTCCGAGTCAAGGAGCTTATGGAGCAACTTCGCAGGGAGTGCGAAGAGAAAATGGCCACCCAAGAGGATTCACAACGATACTGTGATGAGATCGTTGCCACTCGACTTTTGAAAGAAAAACTTGAGGGCGAGCTTTCTAGGGTTGAGGCGTTAAAGAGTGACGCCCGTGAAGAGGGAGAAAGGATTGCGTCCATCGATATCGACTCGCGTCTTGAGGCGGCTAGAGAAGAAGGCAGGGAGGAGGTCAAAAATATGTTCGACCCGCTAATCGCTGAGTTCAACGCCCGCGTTCTCATGAATCAAGACTTGACTTTCTTGGGCGAGGGTTATCTTGAATCTTTAGCCGAGGCATGGAAGGCTTTGATAGAAATTAGGAAGGCCGAGCACGACACCGAAGAGATTGGTGAGGGGGCATTAATAAAAGAATATTTCAAAGGAAACGAGCCTTCGGACTTGTTTGCAGCTAAAACTATATATGGCAAAGGTTCCCCCTCAAGGAAAGGGAAAGAAGTTATTACTGGTCTATCCAGGGCCGCACTCCAGCTCATGCGCCTACTCGATCGGCTGATCGGCCGATACTCGATCCATTTGAGTAGCATATTGGTTACAAACCGGAGGACCCCGGCCTTGGCGTTCATATTCTGTCTCCTATTCCGGAGGGTGAGACCCCCTTGACGGCTGATAGCTTGTCGGAACCTGGTAGATAACTCTTCACTTTAAGATTTCAAACGTCGTCACCCTTTAGGAAGGACTATTGTGTTCTAATACTTGTTTTTCATGCTTTCGCGCAGGTCGTTTTGATCCCAGGCCCACTCCAAGGAGCGATGTCACCAAGGTGGTAGAGAAAATGGTAGGTGAGGCCATTCAGGCAGGAGAGGCTCCCGGGCCAGATGCTCAAGTGATTGGGGCGCTGGATGAAGACAAATATGAGACTTCTTCTTCCATCGAGGGGAGTTACGAAGTAGAGATCACAGGCGCTTCCGAACACACATCTAAGCTGAGTATGAAAGAGCGGCTGGAGGAGGACAAGAGAGAAACGACCAAGATTAAGGTCGAACCTCAAACCATGGACCCCGACGATCCCTTAAATAAGCCGCTGAAGGTCATTCTCCCTGGCAGGTCTAAACCCATGGATGCCCCTCATACTTCTTCGGCTGTCACTCCCCCATCAACGGAGGGTACCAAGGGTAAAAGCGGAGGAGAGGGGTCGTCTGAGAAAACAACGGAGGTGAAGAAGGCGAAGAAGCATAAGAAGTAATCCTTTCTCTCATTCAATGAGGGTTGGTTTAGATTAGGCAAGTACTTTTGTTTTCTTAGTTTGTGTAAACAAACTTTTGATTTCAAGATTCAAAGGAGTTGTAATGGAAACTTATCTTTGATGAATAAAACTTAGTTTTTATGTCTTTCCATGGCTCTTGTCATTCAATTTTCTTTGTGATTGGGATTCAAATCCAAGCTGTTGTGGATATAATAGACCACTTGGTTCATCTTCATATAGCTCGGAAATTCTTTGAGAACCATATGTTTTTTCTTCCACACCCCAAGAACTTAGAATATTTTCTAATACGCACGCTGGAGGCTCGATGTCTTCAAGTCATTCATATCCAGTCCGTCTTCAGCGGACCTGGTCATCTAAATCGTTTATACTTAAGTTCGCGCTCCGGGGACTTAGATTACTCCAGTCCGCGCTCCGGGGACTTGGAGATTTTGAGTCGTTTATACTCGAGTACGCGCTCCGAGGACTTAGAGTACTCCAGCCCGCACTCTGCGGACTTGGAGATTTTGAGTCATTTATACTTGCGTTCGTGCTCCAGGCACTTAGAATACTCCAATCCGCGCTCTGGGGACTTGGAGATTTTGAGTCGTTTATACTCGAGGTCCGCGCTTTGGGGACTTAGAGTACTCCAATCCGCACTCTGGGGACTTGGAGATTTTGAGTCGTTTATACTCGAGTCCACGCTTCGGGGACTTAGAGTACTCCGGTCCGCACTCTACCGCTCCAGGGACTTAGAGTACTCCAGTCCGCACTATGGGGACTTGGAGATTTTGAGTCATTTATACTCGAGTCCACGCTCCGGGGACTTAGAGTACTCTAGTCCGCATTCTAGGGACTTGGAGATTTTGAGTCATTTATACTCGAATCCACGCTCCGAGGACTTAGAGTACTCCAGTCCGCACTCTAGGGACTTGGAGATTTGAGTCGTTTATACTCGAGTCCTTGCTCTGGGGACTTAGAGTTCTCTAGTCCGCACTCTGGGGACTTGGAGATTTTGAGTCATTTATACTCGAGTCCATGCTCCGGGGACTTAGAGTACTCTAGTTCACACTCTGGAGACTTGGAGATTTGAGTCGTTTATACTCGAGTCCACGCTCCGGGGACTTAGAGTACTCCAATCCGCACTCTAGGGACTTGGAGATTTTGAGTCGTTTATACTCGAGTCCACGCTCTGAAGACTTAGAGTACTCCAGTTCGCACTCTAGGGATTTGGAGATTTGAGTCGTTTGCATGTGTTCGTACATCAGCCAGAATAATATAATTTCATTTTCTTGTCACAGGATCATCATACGCAGAAACATTAGTAATTTGCGGAAAAGATGGCTTCAAGCCTTTATTAATAAAAGCAAGCTAAATTGTCTTACTACATGCCAAGAACTAGAAATAGATGCGTACTGGAAATAAATGCAACTAATACATGAAAGAAATAGACTAAGTATAATAACGCCGCAAGTGCTCGCTGTTCCATGCTCGGGGGAGTGTCGTACCATCGACGGTCGCTAGCTTGAAAGTTCCTACTCCAAGCTTCCGTTCGATGACGTATGGACCTTCCCATGCGGGATTCATATGAGGCAGGATTGGAAAAAATTGTTTCAAAACGAGGTCTCCCATACCAAAAATTCTTGGTCGGACCTTTTAGTTATAGTATTTAGCGACTCTATGTCTGTATGCGGCCACTCTCAAATTGGCCTCTTCGCGTTTTTCATCAATGAAGTCCAATGATTCCAATAAAAGATTCTGGTCCGACACGGGGTCGTAATAAGTTACCCTATGTCATGGAACTTCAAGTTCCACGAGTATGACAGCTTCCATGCCATATGACAATGCGAATGGAGTGTGGCCAGTTGCGTTCTTGTGGGTGGTCCTGTAGGCCCAAAGCATCGTTGGAAGTTCATCCACCGATCTGCCTCTAGCCTTTTCCTGACTTTTTTCAATATGGACTTGATTATCTTGTTTACGGCTTCGACTTGTCCGTTGGCCTTCGGGTGAGCAACCGCTGCAAACTTCTTCTCAATGCCATATTTCTGACAAAATTCTTTGAACTCCTTGCTTTCGAATTGAGTCTCATTGTCTGTAATGACAGTCCATGGAAGGCCGAAGCGGCATATGATATTTCGTACGATGAAATTAATAACCTTCTTCATAGTTATCATGTCCAAAGGCTCTGTTTCTGCCCACTTGGTGAAGTAGTCGACCGTAACTATTGCATATTTTGCTCCACCTTTAGCTATGGGTAAAGAGCCAACTAAGTCAATTCCCCACATTGCAAATGGCTAGGGACTTACCATTTGCGTGAGTTCCATTGGCGGAGCTCTCGGGATTTTTGCATATTTCTGGCATTTATCACATCTTCTCACATAGTCTGCAGCATCCCGATTCACAGTTCGCCAGTAATATCCATAGCGGAGGATCTTCTTTGCTAATGTCTGCCCTCTAGTATGGTCGCCGAACTTCCTTCATGGACTTCCTCCAGGACTCGTTTTATCTCATCATGGGCAACGCATCGGAGTAGTGGGGTCGAGAATCCCCTTCGATACATTATTCCATCCTGTACTACATAACGAGAAGCATTACGAAGGACTTGTCGTCTTTTGCTCCTTTCTTTGGGCAAGATCTCGAATAGCAAGTACTGCTTGATTGAGGTCATGCACGATTCCTTCTCGATTTTGGTTTCCAACACTAAATCTACCTCCATCATATCTATACTCGGAGCATGGAGGGTCTCGATAGGAAATAATCGCATTTGTTGTGCGTCGCTTATGCTTGCGAATTTTGCCAACGAATCAGCTGCCCGGTTGTCCTCACGCGGGACATGTGAAATATCGTAGTACTCAAGATTCGCTAGCAGTTCCTGAACTCGAACCAAATATGAGGCAAGTCTCTGCCCCCTTACTTGGTAGTCACCTCGCACTTGGCACACCACCAGCTGTGAATCGCTGAAGATTTCAACCGATTTTACCCCCAGTTCTTTGATAAGTTTCAAGCCGGCGATCAACGCTTCATATTCGGATTCGTTATTCGTTGCTGTGAATTCGAGCTTCAAAGCGTAGCAGATCGTCAGTTTTTAGGAGTTACGAGAACTATGCCAACCCCCGAACAACGGCCGTTAGATGCCCCATTGGTGTACATCTTCCATCGAACGGGAGGCATGACATTATGATCGTTTAATTCGTCTGTCATAGTGAATTCAGCAATGAAGTCAGCTAGTGCCTGTCCTTGTATGGCCCTTCGCGGCAGGTAGGTGATGTCGAACCGACTTAGCTCAATATTCCATTTTAACATCCTTCTGAAAGTTTTCGGTCGTTGGAGTATCTCTCGCAAAGGTTGATCAATATAAACACAGACTGAGTGTGCCTGAAAATATGGGCGAAGCTTGCGTGCTGCAATCACCAAGCAATAGGCTAGTTTTTCAATCTTAGGATAATTTCTTTCTACCCCCTTCAAGTGTTTACTAACATAGTAAACCGGCTTCTGGACCCGGTCTTCCTCGCCAACCAAGGCTGCGCTGATAGCGTGTTGGGATACAGCCAAGTATATGTATAGCATTTCGTGGTCTATTGGTTTCGACAATATCGAGGGACTTTCCAAGTGCCTTAAAAAAGCCCGGAATGCATCCTCACTGTCGGATGTCCACTCAAAATTCCTTTTTCCTCTCTTTATGACATCGAAGAAGGGAATTTGTCTGTGGCCCTGGATATGAATCGGCTCAGCGCAGCCACATTTCCATTTAAGCTTTGTACCTGTTTTATAGTTCTGGGCACTTGTATATCTTGGATAGCCTAAATCTTCTCTGAGTTAGCCTCGATTCCCTGGGCATTTACAATGAATCCCAGAAACTTTCCCGACGCTAAGCCGAATGAACACTTCAACGGGTTGATCTTCATTCCATAATGCCTGAGTATGTCAAACACCTCCGCCAAGTCTCGTATGTGGTTGTTTGACTGCCGCGAATTCACGAGCATGTCATCCACATAGACTTCCATTGTTTTACCAATATGATCTTTGAACATTCGATTCACCAAGCGTTGGTAAGTCGCTCCTGCATTCTTCAACCCCAATGGCATTACTACGTAGCAGTATAGTCCCATGTTCGTGACAAACTGGTGTGTTCTTGGTCTGGGAGGTGCATTGGGATTTGATTATATCCATAGTACGCATCCATAAATGATAGTAATTCGTGTCCGGCGGTAGAGTCGACAAGCTGGTCGATTCTAGGTAAAGGGAAACTATCCTTCGGGCATGCCTTATTCAGATCGGAGTAATCAACACAAGTCCTCCACCTTCCATTCGCTTTCTTCACCAACACTGGGTTAGATACCCATTCGGGATAGAGGGCGTCGCAGACGAACCCATTGGCCTTGAGCTTGTCCACCTCCTCTTTGAGAGCTACGGACCTCTCCGGGTCCATGCCCCTCCTTTTTTGTTTCATAGGTACATGTTTCGGGTCTATCTTCAACATATGACTCACAATCACAAGAGAAATCCCGCACATATCAGAATGTGTCCATGCGAAAACATCAAGATTCGCTCGGAGGAAATCAGTAAGGCTCTCAGCGGCCAAAGGGTCGAGTTGCGACCCAATTTTAAGAACTCGTGATGGGTCGCTCCGGCTAACTGGGATGTCAATGGTTAGTTCAGCCGGTGCTGCATTTGTTTCCCTAGGTTCCCCATCATCGTCTTTTGGATCTATGTCCCTGTAGATCCGAGAATGTTGCCCGAGCTAGGGCTCGGGCGCTACTTGTCAATCATCAGCATTTCGGCTGCGGATGGAGCGGTCCGCAACCTTTCCTTTCTCTCTACGCTGAGCCTCTCTCAGCTCAGCCACATAACAGGCACGTCCGGTCGCCTAATCGCCGTGCACCACTCCAACACCGCTGTCTGTGGGAAATTTTAATGTCAGACACCAAGGGGACAATGTTGCCCTAAATTCTACCAAGGCTGGGAGTCCTAGAAATACGTTATATGGAGAGTCAACGTCCAACACTATGAATGGTAGGATTCGCACCCTCCTACGCTTGCCTTGCTCCAGTTCAACTGGTAACTCCACATATCCCACTGCATCCGTTGCTGCGCCGTTAAAGCCATGGATTCTGGCATTGGATGGTTTTAAATCCTTAGCTTCCAGTTTTATTTGGTCATGTGCCTTCTTGAAGACGATGTTAACGGAGCTTCCACAATCAATTAGAATTCTCTTCACATACGCCGGCCCGATTGTCGCAGATATGACCATCAGGTCGATGGTAGGGGCCTCCACCTTGTCCGCATCTCGGCTCCTGAATACAATATCTTCATCCATCATTCGCTGCTGTTTTGCAGGAGTCCCATCCTCCACATTAGAATAGCACTCATATTTCGCATGTCGTAAGGAGTTGGCATATCGCTCCATCTCCTGCCAATTTTTATCCATAGGATGAGGTCCTCCCGCAACCGTGTTGATAACCAATCTACACATAGTTCGAGCAGGTTGCTCTGGTTGGCGTGGAGCTAGCCCACGTCCAGGGTCCGACGTCTCTTGTCTTCCGTCTTGTGGATCTTTGACGAACTCCTACAGCTTCTTTTTCTAATCAACTTTTCAATAGCGTCATGGAGGTGCCTGCACTCCTCTGTGTTATGCCCATAAGACTCGTGAAAGCGGCAATATTTCCCAGTCCTCTTCTGTTCCTCCGTTGATTCCTTTGGGCGTGGTTTTCTATACTGGAAAGTGTTGCAAGTTGACAAATAGATGTTCTCAAGTGATGCGTTGAGCGGGGTGTATTCATTGTAGGTCAGGATCCTTGACTTCCATTTCCCCGTCTCTCTTTTCTTCTCGGGATTTCCACCTTCGGGTCCTTTAGACTGTCCAGGCTTGTTTTTGACGTTGGCTTAAGCTTTTCCCGAATTATCGCCAGCTTGCTTCATGGCGATGGTACTTTTCACAGTCTCCTGAGCAGGCCCTGGTGCCTTGCCTCGTCTTTTTCATCGAGCTTCTTCCCTTCTTATGAATTGGTGAGCTTTCGAATAAAAACGCTCCAACGTGGCTGGGGGATTTCCTGCCAACCAATCTCCAAATTCAGAGTCCGGATCTACTCCATGCATTACCGCCATCAAAATTGCGTGGTCGTTTGGGTTGCTTATTTGGGTTGCTTATTTCAGTAGCAGCAACATGAAATCTCTGCAACTATGTTTTCAATGACTCTCCCGGAGCTTGAATTACACTTGATAAGGACATCACATCCTTCGGACGAGTGGTGTGTATCCTGAATTGTTCTATGAATTTCGTTGCTAATTCGTCAAAGTTGGATATAAATCGAGGTGGGAGTCGAGTAAACCACATGGTGTCAATACCAGACAAAGTGATTGGGAAGCACCTGCACTTGGTCGCATCATTGGCTCTTGCAGAATCCATCATCCATCCATACCTCATCACATGTTTCCTGGGATCAGTCTTCCCCTCATAGGCTGGGATAGACGGCATATTAAACTTCTTGGGGTACTCAGCCTGTAGGATACCATCCGTAAGGGGGGTATGGCTTCTGGTCACTCCCCAATCTTCATTGGTCAAGCCTTGGTTTTCTCTCATCAACTGCCTGACCATAGCTTTTAAGTCCGATGTTTGTATGGAGAATGGAAGGTTGGGTTCCGTTCCACGGGACCATGCGGGTTGATGTCCCGCCTGATTTGGGTCTTGGAGATTCGAGTGTCTGGTCTCCTCGCGGGCTTGATTCCCACTGCCTGCTTATGCATCTTCCTCCTTACGGCATCTACGCCTAGGAGGTTCGTTAGTTGAGATTGAGCTATCAGATTCAGAAATAGGGGCAGGGTTTCCTCTGGCATTCTGGCGCTGCTGCTGAGGGAGCTGAGTCATGAGGTTAGTGTTGGCTTGAATCTGTTCAGCAAGCTGTCTTCTACTTTCCTTGAGTTCTCTTATCAGGTCATTGAACTTCGTTCGGGAAACGACTTTCGCTTGCATTTGGGTGGAGGGCCCTGCACCTCTGGTTGTCGGCTGATCCAGGTCCAACTTGTTGTACACTAGTAGTTTCATGGACATCTGCATTATGAGAGGCCGATCTGGTTCGTGGTCTCCCTATGGTAGAGTTGTTGGTTGTAACTCTGAGTAGAATCAACAGATGCCTTGTGAATGGTTTTGGATCTCCTTCAGGGGATTTATGTAATCCAGTAGTTACAAAGCAGATCCTAATAGCCTAAGAATTCAATTCTCAGTGAAAGCACCAAAATGTTAGCACCAAAATTGGTCACTAACACCCTTAGAAAGATTGTGTAGAGAGATTAATGAAGAAATTAAATTAAAACAGAGAAGAGAATGTAAATTCAAGTGCAGAAAGTAAGAACACCAAATTTATAGTGGTTCGGCGTAGTAGCCTACGTCCACTTAGAAGTTGATCTTTATTCTTTTCTTTGTTGTTTGATTACAGATACAATCCATTTATAATTACTTGAATACAATTGCTAAATAATAAGCTTAAGTCTTAAATGAGGGTTAAATGTGGCAGAATCTCCCTAGTGTTCTCTCATCAGTCCCTCCTTTACTGTGCCCTTGCCCTTCTATTTATAGACAAAATGGGATGGACTCCCTGGTGGGACTGGTATCTGAATATCTCGGCCCGAATGGAATAAGCCCTATGTGCCGACCCAAACATGCCGAACAACCAAGTGCCAAACCTCCATCTTTATGCCGAACAACATGAGGATGGACGCTCTTCATGTCGAACGCCCATTGGTGCTGAACGATTCTGGATGACGAACGGTCGGTGATGGCCGAACGAGATATGTACCGAATAGGATGTGGTGCTGAGTGAGGGGTGCAGGCCGAACGAGGCTGGAATGCCGAGCAGTCCAGGAATGCCGAGTGGAGCATGAATGTCGAATGCTCCAGGAGCCAGACGTAACTTGTAGGCCGAACGTTCACGGATGTCGAACATCCTTTGGCTGAACGTACTCGGGAGGCCGAGCGATCTTTGGTTGCCGAGCGTTCTTCTTTAGCCAAACGATATTTAATACATATATATATGCTATATGTTATATGTTATCATTCTGCTGTGAGATTATATCATTATACCTTGGCATAGTCTTTTGTTTCTTCTTTCTTTCTTTTTCTTGACAAATTATCTTTTGTGATATACGGGAGTCAGATGTTGTCGTTTGACATGGATTTTTGGGTCTTATAATGGGTGAAGTATTACATTTGGTATCAGAGTTAGGTTCAACATTGAGGACCAAGTAAACCATCTTGAGTAAAAACAACCTGATAGAAAGGGATATGTAGAGAGAGCATACTTATATTTTTATACTACATAATATTGTTGAGCCTACTTTTCTTCTAAACTATGATTTATTTCTATTACTAGTTGATATGGTATCTTCATTCAGGCTATTCGTATGAGCGGCGTGGGTACATATGCAGTTGTGCTAGGTGTTGAGGTGGTGTAGGAACCAAGAGTGCTGCCATTCTAGCTCGATGTATGAGCTTTTGAGTTAAGTAGGAATGGTTCATAAAGTGTGACTTGGATTTACGTCCAAGTTAAATTTGATGGATATCCCATAATAAGTAGACCAAGCAGATGACTTATATGCATTTTGCATGGATCCATTCTTGTTAGAATTGACTGTTCTTGTGTTTATAAACCTTAGGAGATGGAAGTAAACCCATGTGCTAAAAGGATATTTTCTGATGCTCGGTCCATTCATGTACTAGTTCTTAATCCCTATTTCGTGCATGGAGTTTCTAGGTGATATCCACTAATTAGGAAAGGGTATTCCCCTCGATTCCTAAAGGCAAACACTGGACTCACATTCTTGAAACGAATCAAAATTTTTGGAGCATGACCTTATTCATTCGAGGATA
Source organism: Allium cepa (assembly GCA_030765085.1). Taxonomy (NCBI): domain Eukaryota; kingdom Viridiplantae; phylum Streptophyta; class Magnoliopsida; order Asparagales; family Amaryllidaceae; genus Allium; species Allium cepa. The sequence goes on from CM060932.1 coordinate 177,842,335, forward strand.
TTTCAGTAGTTAGGTCAAGGATCTAGATTAGAATTCACATGAGAGGAGTCTATTGACCGACTCAAACTTAACAAATAAATCATGCAAGCAAACAGACGATTAGATCAGGTATCGTATTTATTTTGGATGATCTTTATTCATTATAAAATTGTTTACACTCTAGTATGGTTAAGATAGCTTGTGATACTTCGGCAAAGACTTCTCGACTGGTTTGTTAAAGATTCAGACAGTCTTTTAAGTGGAAATATGATACTTGTTTGGGCGAGCATCGTGGTATACATAATATATTATCCTTATTTACATTGTGCGGCTGAGATGAGTCTAAACTCAATCAAGCACAAGAATTTTTAGAATTTTATTTAACAATAATTAGTTACTAAAGTTATCTCCTTTGGAGAATGAATTCTTTTAGAAAGGAAAGGAACGTTGAGACTTAGATTACTGGGGTTGAACAAGTGTTTTGAAGATCGATGATCCATCACATCACATAAGTTTCTTTTTATAATATTGGTGTAATATTATTTCATGTATTATGTTCATGAAAGTGGGTTGCACCACTCAAGTATTTTGTTCATCATGGGTGTCGAATAGACTCGAGAGAGTTTATAGTTTAACATGCACGCTCTGCCATTGTTGGTTATCATGCATATTAGTATAGAATCTTTTATGTGTTTGGTTGTTTATGCGCTTATTAATTTTCTATTATTATTTGTTGTTGATTGTTGTTGCTTGATAATTGATTATAGTTGTTTGCTGTTGCTTGGGAATTGATTTTTTGTTTGTTGTTGCTTGCTTGATTTTTATTGGTTATTATTGCTTGTTGTTGTTATTTTCGTTTATTGTTGCTTGTTATTGTTTATAACTGTTCGTTATTACTTTTTTATTTTTTGCTATTGATTTATTTTTATTGTTCGTAATTGCTTGTTGCTTGATTGATTGATTGATTGTTGTTGATTATTATTGCTTGTGTTGCTTTTCGTTGATTATTGATTGATTGTTAATTGATTTTAGTTGATTATTTTACTTTTCTTATGTGTATGGTCTCGCGTATAGTAATTATAATTACCTATTATAGACTATTTGGAATGAAATAGCAGTAGCTATTTAAAATAGTTCACATATCATCCACCTCCATTCTAGGGTTGAGATGCAATCTATATGAGTCAGTTGCATTTTGGTTTTACTCGGAGTCTATGGTAAGCTTACATACCGACTTATTTGAGCTTATTCTCTAATTATTATTCATGTGTGATTGTGGTAGTAATGATTGCTATATTAAATTATACATGTTTTAATGTTGTATTGTTTTGTATATGCAAAAACTTCTTTGTATAGTACAATTAGGTACTTGAGAGCTGAAATATATATATTTAAATGCTTATTTGTTTAGATTTACATTTAGATGGTCAGAAGTTCTCTTAACAAGTGGTATGTGTCTTAGGAAATATGGGATAACGTAGGTTATCGTGTATTTTTTAAGTTGAGAGTAGAATTTTAATTTCAGAGTTTCTATAATGCTAGATGTGCAAGGGAAATATTGCTAAATTTTCAAAATTACGGATTTAGGAATTTTTGTTAGATCTGTTTTCTCATACTCTTAGTAATTTAGGGGACAAAATCCTTAAGGAGAGGAGAATTTAACAAACCGCAATTTCAACGACTAAATAGTTCAATGATTAATTTAAATATTTAATCACTCATTGATGGAGCTTTCATTGTACTCGATTTTCAAAGGCGGATGAATTGGGACTCAAGACATACACCATTGAAACCGCAATTCCATCATGAGAAAAATGTGTATAAGCTATTTTTATTTGGATTTGATAAGTTTTTGGAATGAACAACAAATTTTGGAGAAAGAAATGAATTAGGCTAAGGCCTATATGCTAGCCTCTTTATATTTTCATTTCATTCTCTCATTTTCATGTTACTTCTCTTTTTCCTCTCCTAATCTTTTTGCAATCTTAGTTCCCTCTTATCTTCAAGCTCTAACCCCTCTCAAAAAATTGTTAAATTCATGAAAAACACCATAATTCCTCTAATCCAATCCTTACAAAACCCAACAAGGATTAGCTTGAAGTCATGTTTAGAGCACCATCTAATATTTCAGAAGAGCTAAAAGATGGGTTTTTGTGATTTTGAGCTTGTTTTGGTGGAGAAAAGGAAGGTACGATGACTCTTACTTAACTTACATGTTATACTTCATTACTATTTTATCTATGATTACAAAGTATTATGGAATGATTCAGAGACTGTTATCTTATACTTTAGACTTGCATTCATGTTATAAACATGATTATATCACCTCATTATTAATTATAAAGCTTAATTACTAATTTTGGAAAAGTTAATAAGCTATGAAATAAGTTTGGGACTACATAGATGATTATGCGTGATGTTATGGTGTGATTTGTGATTTGTGATTAATTAAGTGATACAACATGTACATGTCATTAGAAAGTGTTAATTTAACCACTTGAATTGATTTTAATAAAGTTAATAAGCTAATGAAGCAAGTTAGGAGCTCTACACTTATTATTAATGTGATTAGAGGCACAATGAAGTTTAATTAGTATTTATAAATATTATTTATAAGAAGGAATGGTTTTATAAAATAATGGAATATTTTATAAAATGAAGTTAGTAAGCAAACAAGCGAGTTTTGAGCTCTACATTTACATTTAAAGCGATTATTGGCTTAATGAAGCTTAAGAAGTACATATAAATATTATATAAGCAAAGAAATAATTTTATAAGTAAAAGCTATGTTTTATAAAATAAAATGAGATCTTATAAAATAATAATAATGATATATTTTATAAAAAATAGGATTTTATAAAAATATCAGTAATGATATATTTTATAAAATGGAATGATTTTATAAAATGGTATAAATGTTATTTTATAAAATAGAATGAGATTTTATAAAATAATATAAAAGGTATAAAATACTAAAAACGAATTATTATATAAAATGATTATAAGGTTTTATAAAATAATTATAAGATGAATATTTAATTTTAATTAAAAAAGTTAAGTATTATAAAGGCTTAAAATGATATATACGTAGTATTGTATTTTAGAAAATAATTATAAGATGAATACTTACTTTTAATGAAGAAAATAAGTATCATAAAGTCTTAAAATGATTTATATGCTTGTTCGGTATTCTATAAAATAATAGTATGTTTTTATAAAAATAGTAGAAAAAGATATTGAACTTTAGTAGAAAAGATTTGATAAATAAAAATAAGATTTGATTATTAATTAATCAAATTGTTATTTAAATATACATGTATGTATATGCATATTGGTAAATATACATATACATGTATTTGAAGTTATATTACAATCGATACAATTCATGTATTGTAATTAGATTTGTTGAATGCTTGGATTGTTAATAATGGTTATTGATTTGTGTAATTAACTACATAAAAGCACATTACGAGAGATCTCGTGTAGCCACAGCAACTATTGGGCGCGCTAAACTGCACAAGAGAGTACCAGGTCCAGTGATCGCTCTAGTATAGCCCAAAATGTGATTTTTGTGCGGTGGAAGCATGTTTGCATGTATGTGTGTGTATATGTTTGAACAAGTAAGTGAATCGACACGTGTGTGAGCGTCACGTAAGGTAAGGAGGTCGGTTGTGTTTGTTTTGGCACATTAGAGGAGGCTTGGTAGAAAGAACCGGACCGCAGAACTCTGTGCATAAAAGAGTGGTTTTCTGTGTCAAAATCGTTTTTTGGATACTTAATAAACCACTTCCAAAATATCATCCGATGGAGTCCAGAAGGGGTCTGATATGGCGATGGTAGGCTAGAGGAGTTAGGCGATTCATCTAGCGAAGCAGTAAAGGCGATGGACCTTGAATCGACAGTCCTTGTGGATTGGAGACACCTGTCGAGGCTTTACTGCCTAGAACAGGCAGCAATCGATGAACGGTATTGCATTGATCTAGGAAGGAAAGCCTCAGAAGGGCGTGATTTAACGGGGATTTCTCCTCGTTTACACAGTCAAGTAGACGTAAGGCTTCTACATGACTTCAGGGGAAATTTTGTGGTACTCGATAAAGTTTAAAGCAAGGAGAAGCTCATAATTTGATTGTATTGTGATACGAGTGCATTCAACAATGATTGGATATGATAATGATGTAGTGATTGGTTGATGGTCATATCTGGTGAACATGTATGGTTCAACAGAGTTAATTTATGCCCCTTGGCTTGGACCTTAAGTAGATATGCTTTGATTAATGATATCATTCTTATATTCGTGACTATACCCAATATCGATCTTATATTAGTAACCATATATTGTATTAGCCTTATATTAGTGGTCGTATATTTTATCAGTCTTTCGGTAGTGACCTCACGTATAGAAAGACGACGACGTAATATCGATCTTCGTCTTTGATAGGCATATTTGATTACGAGAATTATATTCGAGATGTATATTTATGCAACTTCGGTGCTGTATTGTAACTCCCTATAGTGTATTAAATGAGACACACTTGTCGTTCTCTTTTATAGAGAGATTATGCAAATTTGTTTAGAAATCCATGATGGTTGTGAGGGAGATGATTATTTGAGGGTGGCCCACATATCACTTGTGCTTGATATAGGAGTAGGGTGAGATCTATAGAGGTTATGAATATCTAGAGTAGGTCACTATCACTTATGCTTAATAAAGGGATACATTGAGATCTATATGAGTTCCATCAAAACTAGATGCGGCTCGGGTTCTATGGTACATTTAGGTACCGACTCCATTTATTTTGGACCTTCAATGGAAATAATTGGATTATGGTGAGATCTATATTGGTATCACATCTCTGGAGTACGTGATTATCAATTATGCCCGATATATGGGTAGAGTGAGATATACATGAGTTCGATCACACTGGTTGTGACTCGGGATCTATGGTATAGTTAGGCACTAATTCTATTTATTTTAGACCTTACACATGGATTATCGAGTCGTGATTAACTGTCCATAGTGGACTCCACCCATTAACAATGATGGGTACCAACTTATTCTCTATTGTTGCTTATCGTTGTGATTGTGCATGTTATATTAGTTGGTTAATTATTATTATAGTGTATTGTGTGTTAGACTCATATTACGATATTTATATTACTCTTGGATTTTGTATGTTGGATTACATTTATCATAGTATATTATTACATTTCAGTCACATTAAATTAGTTGTGCTGACTTGTTGATTATAGATGAAGAGCAGGTTATGGTACCATTTCCCTTGTTTTGTGATGGGTTTACTTTACCTCTTTATGGGTTATTCGAATTAACCTTACGCCATGTTTGGAGAGGACCATATGTGCCTTAGTAGCTTTCTATTTTCTATGTGTATTTGGTTTTATTATACAATATCTTTAGATAGTTCCCCGCACACCAGGCTTTATGTATAGCCCACATTTTATCTGTGTCTGTTTATGCCACAACAACTCTTAGGTACTTCATTGAGTAGGTTAAAATTCAGGCGCTTTGGGGACTCTATCAAAGTGGCGCAGTTGGAGCTTTGGAGGCACGGATTATACTTTGGATACATACTTGATATTGTAGTAGTAGATGATAGATATATTATTTGTATATGAGATATGTTGTATTGGATATCTTATTCCATATATTGATACTTATTTATCAGTTACTTCCTCAAGTTTAGTCTCTTAAATATTGTTCATCATGTTATGTTTATGTATATTCAGTATATTATATGTTATTATTCCATTGTGAGATTATATTGTAATTCCTTGGTATAGTGTTTTATTTCTTCTTTCTTTCTTTTTCCATAAAAATTGTCTTTTGTGATATTCGGGAGTCATATGTTGCCATTTGATGTGGATTTTTAGGTTTTACAAAGGGTTTGTTACATTTGGTATCGGAGCTTAAGGTCAACACTGAGGACCAAGTAGGCTAGTTTGAGTAAAAAACAACCTTATAGAAGAAGATACATTAGTATACTTGTATTTTTCTACAGTATAATATTGCTGACACCACTGTCTTTGGAACTCTGATTTATTTTTATTGCTAGTTGCTAAGGTATCTTTGTTCAGGCTATCGTTATGAGCGTACGGGATACATGTGCAGTTTCAGTCAGTGATGGAGGTGGTATAGAAAACGAGAGTACTATCATTCTACGTCAATGCACAAGTTTCAAGTTGAGCAGGATCTTCTGTGACTTGGATTTGCATTAAAGTGGAAGTTGATGGATACCTAGTAATGAGCAAAGATCGAGCAGATGACTTATATTTTGCATGAAGCCATTCTTGTTAGAATTGTTTATTCTTGTGTTTTTAAACTTAGGTGATGGGAGTAATCCCATATTCAGAAAGAATATTTTCTAAGGATCAGTCCATTTACGTACTAGCTCTTAATCGCTAGTTCAAGCATAGAGTTTCTAGTTAATTATACCAGTTGGGCAAGGGTTTTCCACTCAATCCTTAAAGGAAAATACTAGAGTCTGATTCTTGAAATTATTAAAGATTTTAAAGAATGACCTTAGTCATGCAGGAAGATTTCAATAGTCAGATCAAGGAACCAGATCAGAATTGTATGAGACGAGTCGAGTGACCGACACTAGCTTAACAAAGAAATCTTGCAAGCAAACAAAAAATTAGATCTAGTATCGCATTTATTTTGGATGACCTTTATTCGTTGTAAAATTATTTATAGTACAATACAGTTAAGAGAGCCTATGATAGTTCAGGGAAGGATTTCTTGACTAGTTTTGTAAAGATTTTGGATAATCTTCTAAATAGAAATATGATACTTGACTAGGCATGCATAGTGGTACACATAGTATATTACCCTTATTTATGTAATGTGCGGTTGAGGTGGAGTATGAACCAAGCGAGCCTAAGAATTATTGATTTTTATTTAATTATGATTTAATTAATAAAATTTTCTCCTTTGGAGTACAAGTTTTATTCTAAAGGAAAGAAAAATTGAGACTTACATTGCTAGGTTTATTCGAAAGTTTTGAAGATCAGTGATCCAGAACAATAGTTAAGTTTTTGATTTCGTAACAGGTGGTATAATATTCTTTCGTCTTTTATGTTCATGAAAGGAGATTACACACAACTCAAGCATTTTGTTCATCTTAGGCATCGAACAGACTTAAGAAAGTTTATAGTTTGACATGCATGCTCTGACCATTATTGGTCACCGTGTGTATTGGTGTAGACTCTTTTTGTGTTTTTGTTACTATTTGCTATTGATTGTCATTTGTTAATGATTGATTATTGCTATTTTTTATTGCTTACTTGATTGATTATTCATTTATTTTTGTTGATCGTTATTGCTTGTTGTCGTCGTTATCATTTGTTATTGCTTGTTGTTTTGTATTATTGTTTGTTATTGCTTGCTATCGAATGATTGACTAATTGATTGTTGACTGATTTTTATTAATCGTTATTGCATGTTGATTGTTTATAGTTGCTTGATTGATTGGTTGCTTGTTGATCATTGTTGCTTTTGTTACTTTTTGATTGATTATTGGCTGATTTTTGTTGTTATTGCTTATTGCTCGTTTTATGTGTTTGTCTCTTGTATACTTGTGGTTACCTGTTATAGCCTATTTAGAGAGATATAACAGTAGCTGTTTAAAATGGATCACATATCATCCATGCCTACTATGGTGTCAAGATGGGATCCACAACAGTCGATTGCATTTTGATATTACTCGACTTCTATGGTATACTTAGATACCAACTTATTTTAGCTTACTCTCCAATTATTAGTCATGTATGATTGTGATAGTACTGGTTGCCACGCTAAAATTGTACATGTTTAAATGTCATTATAACACCCCACTTTTATACCTATGCTAACCAAAGTATGACTAGATAATACTGTCAAACAATACGGAGAATGTGGTTATATAGGGTACATACATGAATATTCCATTGGGCTACCACTGTTACGTATCTTAAAAATTATAAACAACTCACATATACGTATACAGTTTTGGCACAAAGCAAAAAACATGTGTGCCTCCAGGATAGAACAATACACAATATAAAATAAATCACACACATCACAGAGTTATCAATGCAGCGATAACATATAATATAAAATATACACGAATCCAAGTGGGTTTACAAAATAGTCAAATGCCCATTATTATCAATTATATACATAACATGTCCAACAGTGCATCTCATCAACAAACGAACATGTATAGATACAAATATACAAACTATATACAAATACTCTATTCTTTAATCTATGCCAAACCTCCACAAACCGATCAACTTATCCCTAAACCTAAAATGCTTCGGACTAAGCCAAGCAATATATAAATAACACGTGGGTCAGACTATGTCTAGAATGCAGGTGTTAATGTATCTCAATAGTAGTAAGATATATTAAAGGTGACATGAAGTGATGTAAGGGTACTTAATACAGAAACACATCATAAGACATGTATAAGTAGTATCACCCACATAGAAAGTCAATTCAAACCATGTACTAGTGAATAATGTTAAATGGGTGAAATAATCCATGCATCCAAATATTGTTGATATAAATAATAATAACAACAACAACATAGGACATGCTCTCATCAATGTTCCTAATTATCTCTCAGATAACTGTAAAGTAGATATACCCAGGATCTGTAATAATCATCACATGTAAGACAAACATGTAAGAAATACAAATATGGCATACCCTTGGAAGCCAAGGTCATCTCTCAAATAACCGTACAAAATAGGAAAGGGTCTAACTCATTGCTTTAAGCATCTCCAACTATCCTTGATAGCAATAAAAATAATGTGTATGGGGTTACTCGACTATAAGGATGCTCGGTCCAAATAATAATCAAGGAGATTGATGATCACATAACAATCATTTAGACATTAGCCTCAAAGTAATCCTCTTGGCTTTCAACCAAAGAAATAATCACATGGTCTATCGGACCTCTAATGTTCTACTTGACTCTTAATATCCTAGATAATCGCCTAGCGCTCTCAGTCAAAATGAGCTTTCAACACCATATATAATTATATCCACACTAGTCTCGATAAATGACCTAGATTGATCTCAGCCACATCTAAAGCGATATCATAAAGGTGAATAAATAGTGTTATATCATAATAACCAGGCAGGAAACTTATAACTCTACGTTTTCCCAAGGAGCCTTCTTCACATGCTCTCAGCGCTACTCCTACAACTATTGGTTACTTTTATAGTCACTGTGACCCAATATCCATCTAGTGCAAGACAAAGCTATGCAATGGTTATGACCCTGCAAGTTCCTAAAAACTGACTACTGGCCTAAGTGACAGGGGCCAGTGACCCTCAGTTATATATACATATAAATGTGTTACAGAGAGCGACCCCACAATCAGGTCACTAAGATGGAACTAACCAATCTAGTTTAATCTCCCCCTCCCCATATAATGGAAGCATATACAGACAATAGACATATTTATAGCTTTTGGTATGCTCATTCTTAACTCGGATCACCATAAATAATACTCCATAGACATGACCTATTGAGCGGTATCTACTTATAGAGAGTAATTGAACAAGTAACAGCTTGGGTGTCCCATACCACCCATTATTACTCAAACATTTACTGAATGTCTGTAAACAACCGTCGAATATTATTTTATATAATAAGTCCAAAGAATAAATGAAGAGATATTACCCAAAGTCTCATACCATACGGTAATATAACTCCATTTATTCTAATTCCTCGTTACACAGAAATATAGCAATCAAAACGTATGATTATATTATTTCTTGATTCGAAAGGGTTTTAAAATACATTTTTATAAAACCTTCAAAACTATATTGATTATAAATTACCAACCCATAGAAAAACCAATTTATGAAATTTACATTCTTTCCACAGAATCCATTTTCTATTTCAAAATAAATTTGAAATCTATTATTTAATTATAAGGAAATCTATAAATTAAAATTCAATTCCGAATCATTTAAAACTCTTTCTAAAAATAATTCATACATTTTTAGAGTTCTTCTCTAATAATTGGAAATAATAATATCGTTAAAAAGGTTTATAATTCATAATTTCCTTTAAACAACAAATTTAATTGATTCTACTTTTTTGATAAGAATTTTCAGTTAAAATTAATATCCTAAAGTCGTAAAATAAAATTCTATAAATAAAATTTTCATTCAATAAATAAATTTCATTCCACTTACTATAACCTCAAAATATTTTTTTTTAAACATCTAGTCTATTAAATCCAAAATAAAATTAACTTATCACTTTTAAAAATACCAATTTCAAATATCATTCCACAACTAGTCTTTAAATATTCTATAACCACCAACAAACTAACAAAAATATAAATATATTAAAGTTTAATTTATTTCATCAAATCTATAAGACTCATCATTTACCAAATAATTTCTATTCATAGAAAACTCAAAACAATTTACTTAAATAATTTTCTATCACAGACAATATGTTCAATTTTAAATTTAAAAAATATCATTGAGAAACTACTATTTATTTCCAAAAATATTTAATTTTTCATTAAAGTATTCTAATTCAATTTATTCCACTTCAATCAATTTTTAAGTGATCTCATCATAAGAACAGTCGATTGAAAAATAAAGTGTCATAAAAAAATTGATTAAACATATGCAATTCAATTTCATATTAACAAAATTATATCAACAAAAAATCAATTACCCAAACAATCAATGAATTCCAATAAAACAGAATATAAATCACAGTGGTGAATTGTATAAGATAACTCACACAAACAAAGCAAACAAGCCAATCGAACATCTAGTGACAATGCACAATCTATAATATCAATTGACAACAGTTTACATAAACTGGACGATAGTTGTGAGTAAAATGAAATTTACTCGCCTTAAATGACACTTGAGTTCCCAAATGTGTGGTTAAACAATGCCAAAACTCTTTTATTGCAATCACTCCACTATGTTTATTGTTGTAATCAAGTCGACAACAACTCTCTTTAAGCCTCCAATCACTACCTTCCTATTAAGCAGCAGATTAACAAAATGAACGTAACCTGCTTTATTGCCTATCCTACAATGAACCAACCAAGATGGCCTCTTCCATTGTCATATACGGTTGAAGCTGCCAATGTACATCAACGTTGCAGACTTGTAACGTCCCGGTATTTTCAACCATTCGCATCCACACATGTCGGACTTGAATTGCTCAAAATACTGCGTTGTAATTTAAAATTTGGCAATACTCAGCATAAACAGTAAATAAATAATCACAGATCACAAACACAGAGTAATATAATGCAGCGGAATAAATAAATAGTAGTTCATGAAGCTACTATATAAACATCAGAGTTAGAAATAATATATAGCAGAATATCTCAAATACAGTGAAGTCTCCAATGCAACAGATGACTTCTTTGAACAAATCTACTGGAAGGGCTGAAAGCTAAAACGATAGTTGGATCTCCAAGCAAAGCTCCAAACTCCAAATGTGAGTCTCAAATGTTGTATCACTCAGTCTGACCCGAGCGTAAATCCAAACACAAAACACTTGAGTCAGGATTAATATTCGTATATCAATAAATCAAACTCAAGTGAAATAACAACTGAAATACAGGTAACTCAAAGGATGTTTGGGATAACCAACCTCTAAGGATCCGTGGAACTATCGACAATGTAGAAATATACACTATACACTGTGGTCATTTCAAATTAATTTATACTTCAAAAACAGAGTATCATTTCCATATCATATATATTTATTTCCAAATTTTATCCCTTTCAAAGTTACGATTAAAATCTACTCAAATTTCAAATTCAAATTTAATCCCATCTCAATTTATCAATTTAAATTCAACTCAATTCCTAAATAACCATTTCAAATATTGTCGATCTCAAATCTGGATTTGAAATCATAAATTACCCATTTACACTTCAATATTATTTCAAAACCTTAAATATTCAACATTTCGAACTAAATTTAACAATTTCATATAGATTTAGTTTATCTTCATTATTATTTAGTCTTGAGATACCCCCTCATTTGATTCGATATCGTTTAAGTAACCTTAAGTTACATTTTACTAAATGTTTTCTTTAATTTATTTAAACGTGAAATATTCATTAAATCACTTAAATCAAAAATCCAGTTATAAAACCATACCTTTAAATTTCACATTCAATAATTTTAAATTGATTTAGTTAAATAATATCCTTTATTAAATACCATTCTAAATAAACCCAAATTTATCTTCCCAATATTACTTATTCAATTTATTACAAGAAAATCTATTTGAAATATAGATTTACATAAATACATAACCATATTATATCAATCTAATTTAAATTAAATATTACTACTAAATCTATATATAAAATTAGCATTTATATATAATATCTTAAGAATAAATACTTATTAAACCATATATTTCTTTCCGAAACCATAGAAATTATTTTCAAAATATTTATGTATGGACCAACGGTGTCTGTATATATTTCATATCCTATGGTCAAGTGATACAGATATTTATCATTTCAATCCGTACACCACCTGTAATCCCAAATTCAATTCGATGAAAATCGCTTGGGTCTATCATTTCAACCCATAACGATTTTCTCCTATTTTAAGGTCCGTTCGGGTATGTATCATTTCAACCCATAGTGAATTCTATACTAACAGGGAATTTGCAGAGTGATAACAGATATGAAAAATAATGATAACAGGCATATATCATCAATAACAATATAATATAAACAATAAGATATGGTGTCATATCCCACGGGTGAACGGTTACAGATAATAGCATAGATGACTATTTAACTAACTATAGCAGCATATTTCCATTGTCGTTTCAACTGAAATTAAATTTAATAAATATAAAAACGTTAATCGTGAGTGATTACTCACCTTACGAGGCTAGAGAAATTTGACAAGGAAACGAGCTACGAATTCCAAAGCAATGCTAGATGGATATGATTCGATGAAGAAAACATGCACGACGGAGAACTGATAATGAGGAATCGATGGAACGATTAGGAACAGTTTGACATAAATTGAGAATAGACATATTACTAATACATATTCAGTATTCTAATTTAAGACAAAAATCAAAATAATATAAAAATTTCTAAATCACCATTCTTAACTCAAGCATTAAAAATCAAATATATTATACTTAAACTATTTCCCACACCAATTTCTAAACACATATTATATATATAAATATACACACATTCCAAAATCCATTAGAATAAAACGCAATTTATCTAAAACACCTACATTTACCTAAAGTTAGTGCTCATTTTATATACAAGCTTTTAAGCGTACTTAAAAATATACTTAAATCCATCATAACCCCATATACCTTATACATTTCTTAGAATATGAACAATTTAACAAGTATAACATATGCAGACCTAAAAAAATTCATGCTAACGCCTAAAAAAATAAGATGCTGTTTTAAAACAAACCAAATGTATATAATACTTAAAAATAGCAGATCAAAATAAAATAACTATATATTTTAACTTTAACAATGAGTTACAACACTAACAAAAAGTTTTTTATATTATATAAATAGTAGAACATATATCACAGAACTTAATATCATTTACTTAAACAGACCATATACAAATAAATTATTATAAGCATGTACGCAATCCATCAGCCTCCATATAAACATACACATTATATAAGTTTTGTCAACATATTTTACGACGTACATAAATTTGTATATATAAAGCAATAGGCGTCGGTACAGCTTAAACATACCTTTAAACGTGAAATATTCATTAAATCACTTAAATCAAAAATCCAGTTATAAAACATACCTTTAAATTTCACATTCAATAATTTCAAATTGATTTAGTTAAATAAAATCCTTGATTAAATACCATTCCAAATAAACCTAAATTTATCTTCCCAATCTTACTTATTCAATTTATTACAAGAAGATCTATTTGAAATAGAGATTTACATAAATACCTAACGATATTATATCAATCTAATTTAAATTAAATATTACTACTAAATTTATATATAAAATTACCATTTATATATAATATCTTAAGAATAAATACTTATTAAACCATGTATTTCTTTCCGAAACCATAGAAATTATTTTCAAAATATTTATATACGGACCAACGGTGTCTGTATATATTTCCTATCCTATGGTCAAGTGATACGGATATTTATCATTTCAATCCGTACACTAAATATATACGGGTGGATATCATTTCAACCCATAATCCCAAATCAATTCAATGAAAATCGCTTGGGTCTATCATTTCAACCCATAACGATTTTCTCCTATTCTAAGTCCCGTTCGGGTATGTATCATTTCAACCCATAGTGAATTCTATACTAACAGGGAACTTGCAGACTGATAACAGATATGAAAAATAATAATAACAGGCATATATCATCAATAACAATATAATATAAACAACAGGATATGGTGTCATATCCCACAGGTGAACGCTTACAGATAATAGCATAGATGACTATTTAAATAACTACAACAGCATATTTCCATTGTCGTTCCAATTGAAACTAAATTTAATAAATATAAGAACATTAATCGTGAGTGATTACTCACCTTACAAGGCTAGAGAAATTTGACAAGGAAACGAGCTACGAATTCCAAAGCAACGCTAGATCGATATGATTCGATGAAGAAAACAGGCACGACGGACAACTGATAATGAGGAATCGATGGAACGATTAGGATCGGTTTGACATAAATTGAAAATAGACATATTATTAATTCATATTCGGTATTCTAATTTAAGACAAAAATCAAAATAATATAAAAATTTCTAAATCATCACTCTTAACTCAAGCATTAAAAATCAAAGATTTTTTTATTATTATACTTAAACTATTTCCCACAACAATTTCTTAAACAAATATTATATATATACACACACATTCCAAAATCCATTAGAATAAAACGCAATTTATCTAAAACACCTACATTTACCTAAAGTCGGTACTCATTTTATATACAAGCTTTTAAGCGTACTTAAAAAATATACTTAAATCCATCATAACCCCATATACTTTATACATATCTTAGAATATGAACAACTTAACAAGTATAGCATATGAAGACCTAAAAAAATTCATGCTGACGCCTAAAAAAATAAGACGTTGTTTTAAAACAAACCAAATATATATAATACTTAAAAATAGCCGATCAAAACAAAATAACTATATATTTTAACTTTAACAATGAGTTACGATACTAACAAAAGGTTTATTATTTTATATAAAATAGTATAACATATATCACAGAACTTAATATCATTTACTTAAACAGACCATATACAAATAAACTATTATAAACATGTACGCAATCCATCAGCCTCTACATAAACATATGCATTATATAAGTTTTGTCAACATATTATACGATGTACATAAATTTGTATATATAAAGCAATAGGCGTCGGTACAGCTTAAACAATGATGCAACTCATTTTTTTTCAAAACAAAAATAAACAAATGCTAACATGTTTTAAAAATTCATATACACTAACCTATATATACCGGGTACATCTGCATCTGTTTTCTATTTAAACCAATGTTTATAAAACTCCTCGCTAACTCAAACAAAACAAAAGTTTAAAGCAAAATTTTACACAAATTTCTTTACACGACAAAAGACTACTGCTCCCAAATATATACATATATTTATTAAAGAATAAAAACATAAATGTATAATAAAAATCAAAACTGTTATATATATCTACTTAAATACATTACTAATATAAAACTATAACCAATTTTAATATAACATACTATAACATAATTAATATATGCACGACTGGTAAAATTTGTATAACAGACATATTTAAAATTTATATAAGTATATATATTATATTAAAACGTATATATATAATCAGAAATCAAAGTATTCATATAAAGGAAAATAGAATATATACTACCTTTATATATATAACAGATAGAACTCACACGCAAAACAAAATATAAGTTTGTACATATATTAACCCAAAATAGAAAGCTCTAAGTTATATCTATATATACTAATGTATTTTGATCCAAAACTAACATATACATACAGTAAATTATATATATGTACTTTAAAATCATAAACAATAGTGATAAAATATACTATGATATAATATACTCTACTATTATATGTAACACACGCATCATACAAAAAAGAAGAAGAAGCAACTTATAACACCATATAGAAAGATTTGATAAAACGAAATGTACTATAACATAATATACATATGAATAAATTTGCAGGCTATATATTTGCTGTCTCCAAAGTTTATATCACACTATATATCACATGCCAACCCATACTAGTACAGCCTTATTACAAAATATATCAACCAAACCATATTCATATCTTTTTTTGTATATAATAAACACATTAAACTAACCTATATTTATTATGTATATAACAAAAGCATGCTAACCTTGATAACAAAACTGCAGATTAACCCAAAATAAATTTTAAAACAACTTACTTACTTATATAAGTATATAAATGAAGGGGAAGGAAGTAGAAGGCTTGTTCTGGAATTGGCGAAGGCAATGAGATCCAGGCGGCAAAAGATGAAGCAGCGATGCTTTTATTTTATTTTAAAAAAAAAGTTTCCTTGCCGAGTGAAAATATGAAGGTGGATTTGGCAAATTTATATTGAAAGCAGAGAACAGGGAGAGGGGGAAGAAAAGAAATATATAAAATGGGTAGAGTGGAAAAACTGAACTGTCAAAAGGTTAAAAATGTTTCAGCGGTTAAAATAAGTAATGTAGGAAAAATGAATAGGCACAAATTGGGAAACGTATCACATAAATTATAAATATAAAGTAGCAGGGGAGGATTTTTGGCAACAAATATTCACGTTGATTTATACACACAAATAAAATATGAGCTGCAGCCAAATCAAATAATTAAAAAAAAAAAAGGAAAAACGTACGTACGTTATACGTTTCTTCAAGTGATCGTGCAGAACAAAAGATAAAGGGAGTAATAAAGCAAGATGACCGTTTGAATTTGTACAGTTGGCAATAAAATAAATGAGAAGTAACACAAACACTTGATTGACGCAGATAATTAAGCAATTGATATGCGTGTGCAGCACGTTTCAAAATTTAAAACTGAAGGGAAATTAACTATTACAATTAAAGGTACTGATATAAATGTAAAGTAATGAATATGGAAAAAATTCAAGCGCAAATTTCAGGGGATAATAAAGAAAATGACCATTCACAATTTAAACTAACACATATAAGGTAAGGGATATATATATATATATATATATATATAATTTTTACTGAATATGATACGTTTGTTGAGGCCAATAGCATCAAAATCAAGGAATGAAAAAGGCAACAGGGAAAAGAACGGAACAAATAGAAATGAAACGTATCAAATTAAATATGAGCAGTTTTACAAGCAATGGTCACCCATTGATTTAGCTGACAAATATTAAAGCAATTGATTTATCCGCGTTTAAATTTTGAAACGCAAAAGAAATCAAGCGTCACGGATCCGGTACCGATACAGTTACCTGTTTCGTGAATTCCGCTATGTACCGGACTACAAAACACAGAAATAAATATACCATAGAGATCCGCTCGACGAGACGATGAAAACGGTATACAGATATCAGTGGTACGATTGAATTATAAAAATTCGAATTTTCTACTAGCTGAAAATGCAGCAAAAACGCAGAAGAATAAGATCGGCGAAGCTTAAAAAGTTTGAATTTGGAAAAACGAAAAATGGGGTCTCAGTCAGAAGATGGTTTAGAATTTTTCTATGTAAAAATTTTCAGGTTTGAAAAATATTTAATTATCAGCAATTATTAACTAACTTGAATTTAATAGAATTTCAAAATGAAATAAACTTTCGTAAAATCGGATGAAAATTTACCATCTACTAAAATAAAATGGACGTATTTCAAATATTAAATTTTTATTTTAAAATATTATTGTTTAAAATTTCTCAAAAATCAAATTAAATACGTTATGAAATTTATTAAAATCTACGGGTCGTTACACTCTCCCCCACTTAAAACTTTTCGTCACCGAAAAGGAACAAAGTAGGAGAATATAAACAACCAGATGAAAAATTAGACTTTATAAAACAATTTAAACAATTTATTTAAAACCATATAAAAAAATTTAATGGTTTGGTTAAACTCATTTTATTAAATCCATTCAATTATTTATGAGATCAATTATTTATATAAAACACTAAAAAAATTTATTAACCATGTAGTATATGAATGAACCATATTTAAAAGGATATATTCAAAAAGAAAAGAAGGTAGATTCGGAAAATAGAATATAGGTGAATAAATAAACTGAGCAGACAAGAGTAGATTCAAAAGAATAGTATCAGGCACGAATAGTTAATCCAACATAAAATTTCTTTGTTGGAAATACCTTTATAATAAAATACCTTTATATCGAAACAAATTTTCCTTTTGAAAATACTTCTGTAACTCAATGTTTCAACTAGTTTATCCTTGTTCTTGTAGACTCTGGCCATGTGTTGATCAGGCGCAAAGCTAGAATTCTCCAAATGCTTAGTAGACCTGTTTCAACACCCAGTGAAAATACTTGAAAAACATTCAAAAACATTCAAAACCGATACTTGAAAAACACCCAGTGAGAATTCTCCAAGTCCTTTCATATTTTTTGTTTGAAAGTAATAAACTTAAAGTTAATTAAATTTTAATGGCCACAAAAATTATAAGTTACCTATTTGTTTAGTTCATAAAAATTTGATTCGAAAGTAATTGCAGTAATTGACCCAATTAGTGGTGATTGAATGAATTCAAAGTATATGAACCAATGAAGTAATACATAATAGATTGAATGTGATTACGAAATTGAAATTGTGTAAATGAGTAACTTGTGTTTGTAAACAATAACATATAAATGCAGTTAAAAGTAAATGATGGCGATAATAATGTGTTGCCCGTTTATTTAGTCTATTAATTGAAATGAGAAATCAAATTTAAATAAAATTGGAAATCAATCAGAGTTAAATGAACCTTAATGTTATATAAATAAGAATTAATGCAGTAACTAATTTAGTGCAAATAAATTTATGGAACAAATGTTAAGATCTTAACTGATGGTAATTAATAATTTGAGATAATGTAAAATCCATTTATAATATGACTATTGGCTAGTGTAAAGATTGTAAATCAAGGTTTGTTAATTTATTTGAATATAAAGAATTAAGGTAATTGAGTTTATTGCAATTAAGCAAAATTAAACATTTATTATTACGTTAATTGAAATTAAGTTGAAATTGGAAAATATTTATGTATGTTAATTTCATCCATTTGGCTATAATGGATTGAATAATAAGAATGAATAGTGAATTCAATGGAATTTTTTTTAAAAAAAAAGTTAATTTATAATTACGAATATAACGAAATTTTAAATTTATGCTGAAATTTATGATTGAATCAACATTTAATTGACATTTAAATTTGGTTTAAATCACTGAGATTGTTTAAGAAAACAAAACTGATAAGATTTGTAAACTTTGGAATTGAAAGCGAAAATTTTCGTCTGATCGGAAGACCCTTTCTGGGTTTTGAAGAGAGAGTCGAGGGGTTTGCATCCATATGGGTTTCATGATGAGTTGACGGCTAGGTCGTCAACAAAAATTCGATTAGGGTTTTAACCCACAATGGCGGCTGCTGCAATTTTTTGAGACGTCGATCGCTGAGGGAGGCCTTAGGTGGCATGGGAGGATGTCGCGAGGTGATTGATGGTTGCGGCGGTCGTGGAGAGTGGCACATGTTGGGTGAGGCAGCGCGTTGCGTGGGTTCGAACGGCATCAGGTTGCGTGCGTACGGTAGAAAGCGATTTGGGTTTTCTGGGTAAAGGACATGACGTGGCAGTAAAGGGTGAGTTTATGTGTTCTTTTTTATTTTAAAATTGAAATTAAAACGCATTTATCGCCATATCTTTCACATACGAACACCAATTCACGCGTGGTTTTTTTGTTAGTATCGTATTGAAATTCACATTATGGCGCTGGTTTGGACGAATTCTAAGACTGTCAAATTTTTGGGTTTAAATTGAATTTAAATTCAAAAGGTGAGTGTTTTAACCCACTCACAACTTCTAAAATTCCTTATGTTTGTTAAATTAAATTTTGTTGTGATTATGCATTTATTTATGATGTTTCGTATATTTTAATCATCATCTCAGTTATTGGATTTATTTAAATTAAATCGTTATTTAATTTATTTATTTTTGAATATAACCGCAAGTTAATTACCTGTTATATATTATCAGTTATATTTTGATATTGATTGATTGTTTGTATGATGATTGTGATGGATGTATGATTTATGATGGATGAATGAATGTTTTATTTATATCATCATAATCTACAAGTTGTTATGCATTTATTTTGATTCGGGATTGCGGTTTGAAATGATATACAACCGCATTTTTATTTTAAATTGCGGATTGAAATGATAAATATCCGTATCACTTGACCATAGGATAGAAAATTATATACAGGCACCGCGGTATATAGATAAAATTATTTTGAAATGATTTGCTTTGGTTTTGGAAAGAAATATACGGTTTAATAAATACTAATTTTGGTGGTATACAAATATTATTATATATATATAGTTAAAATTTTAGATTTAAGCTATGCATAAAATTGGTTAATAAAGATGAGTTTAATAATGGAGTTTGATTGTTTTAAATTATCTGGTTAAGTACCTATGTAAGATATTGTGTATATATAGAGTTTAAATGACTTAAATGAAATTTAAGTTGGAAGATAAATATGAAATTGGTTTAAATTGAATGATTTAGAAGTGTGCTTGAATAAATTTGATTTGAAATTTAAATAAAAATGGAGATTTTAAGAGTATGATTCTCATAACTTGATTTGGTTTAAAGTGATTCAAATAAATATAAAGTTGAGATAAATGAATATATCAAGTTAAATAAATTGAAAGAATATCCGGTTGTTTGAAGTTAAAAGTTTTACTTAAATTATATTGGATTTATTAAGTAAACATTTCAAATCTAAATAATAGCAATTGAATTTGATATATATGGAATGATTAAAGAATTAGTTTTGAAATGGTGGAATATTTTAAGCCTTGAAATATATGGAAATTGAAATGGTTTACTTTGAGATTCAAACCGGTATTTGGAATTTGTTGTAAAAGTTAAGAAGTTATTTTATTATATGTAGTAATTTAATATTTAAACCATTTAATTTTTAGAAGTTATGTTTCAAAGCTCAGGGTTTCAAGTTATATAGATTTGAAGGGCTATGATTTTGGGAAAAAGAATATATTTTGAAATAAAAATGATATTATATCAATTTGGGATTTCGTTAAAATGATATCATATTTATTTGGTTTTAAAATAGAAATGATATCGTATTTATATGGTTTTGAAATGGATATTATATTCCAGTTTTAAAGTATAAACTATTTTGAAAAGACCGCGGTGATATAATAACGTTTGATTGTTAAAGAGACCGGGATCGGAAGTTGTCATACTTTCTGCCAACTCTAAAAACCACTTTAACTACCGTGCACGCGGTGGAGATTTCAGAATGAACGATGGCGGCGTTTCCTTTGAGGTAAATACTTGGATCCAACTCCCATGAGTTGGCATAAGGTGGCTAAAACAGGATCGAATGACGGGTTAATGAGGTAGCACCTTTGATCAGACACATCTCTTCGATATTATACTTTGACTTTTGGATTGATTCGGTGGCCACTTTTGATTTTTTTTATTTGGGGTGTGGCTCTAGGTGGGCGGTAGGTGGGCGGTAGGTGCACGCTACGCGTTACCACCGACCCGGAAGCGTAATTGGTATATCTATCCTGGCATTGCCTAGTTGTGCCGTGTCACCTACCCTATCGCATCTTGTACGAGTTTGGTTTTCTTCCGTAGCCGTGTGGTATCCCCTGGTGGCTTCCAGATCAGGAGGGACTATGATATTGGATGGACTACTGGGACTATTACGTGTTAAGGGGAATATTGGATCACTCCTTAACGCTATTTAAAAGTAAGTTTATTTTATAATAGACATTATTATATTAGCGAAATATTACTGCATAGTAACTAGTTTACCGGATCCTTAGAAGATGTGAATCCCGAGCATCTCTTAAGTTACCGTACTCACGTTTGACATTGGATAAGAGCTGTCAAATCCCGTAAACATCTCTGACACTGTTACACTCGTATTTATTTCAGTTGATTTAACTTACATAAGATCTTTTAGTTCTGGCTTGAGTGTTTTGTCCTCTCAATTCGCTCGGGTCAGTCCGAGCATTTCAGGATTTGAAGATTTTATTCTGGAGGACAAAGACGAAGATTTGTAGTACTATTATCTACTATAGTGTACTCTGGTATGTATTGTATAAGTATAATCGAATATTTGGTAAACAGCTTCATGAACTGTATATTTTATTATTATATTTTATCGTTCCGCTGCAAGATTCTATTTTGTTATTTTTTCTTTCTCTACGTTTTCTTATTTACCCCATAACAATCCGCCCTTCCGTATGGTTTAAGTCTGACATGTGTGGTTTATCGGTTTTAAACCGTGCGAAAAGGCGGGGCGTTACAGAAAGTACAATCCAAAAGAAAAACATCTGGATCGCAGGATACATAACAATGGTTACGTCTGGATCCCCCAGGAAACATCCATATCCTTTAAGCATTAACTGCCTTGCGAATTACGCCAAGATAAACAAAACTCTTGGACCGCAGGATACATAACAATGGTTACGCCTGGATCCCCCAGGAAACATCCATACCCTTTAAGCAATCTCTGCCTTGCGGATTACGCCACGACAACAAAACCGATAGACCGTAGGATACATAACAATGATTACGCCTGGATCCTCCAGGAAACATCCATGTCCCTTAAGCAATCTCTGCCTTGCGGATTACGCTACCAAAAAAAAGACCATGGGTTACGCCACGGTAGGACATTCGACTATCACATCCGGAAAACCAAAATCAGAGAGAATAATATGGATAGAATGAATCCACAATATGGCTACAAAGCGGATATCAAGCAGAAGGCACTTTCCATATCATTACTACGAAACTATGTATCATATAGTACCTTTTCAAATTCTTTCAATTATCATACATATTTAAAGTCCAATATATATAGGATTCCATTTTCAAACTGAATACTTTCCAAATCAATAGTATATCAAATCACACTTATATAGACTTCGATTTATAGAAGATTTCGCTTTTCAAATTGAGTACCCTACCAAATCAATAGTTTTGAAATCAACTTCATATTTGTACAATTCAAATTTATATAAGTTCGACAACTCCCAAATCAAGTATTTAGAAAAATAAGGTTCTCAATTTCAATTTTTTTCAATATCGATTTAGTTTCAAAATCCTATATGATTTCACCAAATTTTCTTCCAAATTAAATATCTCAATTTCAAAGTTTCCAAAATAATAGGTTTACAAAATAAATCCCAGTTTCCAAATTAACATAATTCAAGTCAAACAAATTCACTTCCAAAATCATCATATAAATACTAGGTTTTACATTCCAATCTATTTTCAAAACCAAATATTTTCTCAAAATCAATTATACCCAAAATAGTTTCCAAATTTATAACTATCCCTTCAAAACCTTTAAACTATTTATTTCCATTCAAAAGATCCAAATTTCCTTTTGCAAATTATTTACTTAACAGAAGTTTCAAATTTATTTAATTCATACTCTTCATACTTTAAACATAAAAAACTAAACTTATATACTTTATTAAATATTTTATACCCTTCGAAATTTCTTAGTTATTGATTTGGAAGTGTTCGAACCTTCAAAATAGTCGGTGAAATCAGATTTCAAATCCAAGAGTTGGAAATCAGCAACAAATCAGTAAATCAATTTTTATAAATAAAGTTATACTAAATCAAATCCGGAACTCGAGGATTGAACACCGGGCTCACTTCAAATCATTTCAAATATAGATACATACATCTTTCGAAATCAATTCATACTTCAAAATCGAAAATCAAAATTGGTTTCACAAAATCACTCCCAGAGCAAAGCTTCCAAAGTGGCCTCTCCTCCACTCTGAAACTCGAAAATCAATGTCGATGATGTATGCACTGTAACGACCCGTAAATTTAACAGGTTTTAATAACGTTATTAATTGAAATTTTGTGAGAATTTAAACGACAAAATTTTGAAATATAAACTTGTTATTTGGAATGCATCTAGTTAAATATAACAACTGATAAATTTTCGTCCGAAAATATGAAAGTTTACTTCGTGCGTAACTTTACTTCAATTTGATCGGTTAAAAAGCAATGAAAATAAAATGTTTTCGAAAACTAAATATTTTTACATAGAAAAATTCTAAAACATCTTCTGAGCAAGACGTCATCTTTCGTTTTTCAAAATTCGGACATTTTTAGCTCCGTCGATCTTATTTTTCTGCGTTTTTCTTGCATTTTCCGCTAGTAGAAAATTTGAATTTTTATAATTCAATCTTACCACTGATATTTTTATACCATTTTGATCGTCTCGTCGTATTGATCTCCGCGGTATATTCAATTACGTATTTTGACGTCCGGAAAACGGCGAATCTACGAACCGATTTTTGTATCATACGGTTTTGTACATTTTGTTTACCAAGTGACTTTTCAACCACTTTTCTTTATCTATTCCCAATAGTAAACTCTGACTTAACTGTTCGTTTACACTTGGGTTCCTTCCCCTTCTCTCTTGTTTTGGTATTTACAGAAGAAAATTATACTTATAAGTTATATATATTAGATCTAATTTCATCAACTTTTCCACGGCCGTGAAAACCAAGGCCACACAACATTATCTCCCCTGAATTATCCCATCACCAAGTCAGCAGTTCATGGCCGAGCTTCTCCCTTCCTCCATGCCACCAGACGCCAACAGTCTGTGCTTCTCCTCTATTGCCAAGCAGACCCACCTCCCTAAAGAAAGGGGCATTCATATTGTATTCCTATATACGCGACCACTACGAATTTGTTTTGTGTTATACCTATGCAGTGCTCCCTGATATCCTACTGGTTTAAAGTGGAGTTTACAGTGTTGTATAGACTATGACGCTTATATAAAATGTGTTAAGGGCGATAATGGTAATGCCTTAACACTATTTGATATTTTATGTTACTGATAGACATTATCTATTTAGCGTATATTACTACATAGTAGATAGTTTAACGGATCCTTAGAGGACGGTTATTCCAACGTCCTTTGAGTTATTTGTATTTCAATTGTTATTTCACTTGAGTTAGATTTATTGATATAAGAATGTTAATCCTGACTCGAGTGTTTTGTGTTTTTCTTTACGCTCGGGTCAGATTGAGAGTGCCAGTATCCGAGACTCACCTTTGGAGTTGGAGCTTCGCTTGGAGATCCAGCTATCTATCAAGCTTTCAGATATCCAGTTGATTCCAGTGATATATTCTGATTTTTTATTTGACTATTGTATTCGAGATTTCTGTTGTAACTTATTTAACTCTGTTATACATATAGTAGCTTCATGAACTACTATCTTTCGCTTCCGCTGCATATTATTACTCTTGTCTGTGATTCTGAGATTTTTATTTACTGTATATCTGAGTTTTGCCAAATTTAAATTAACAATTCAATATTTTGAATGATTCAAGTCCGACATGTGCGGATGCGAATAGTCCAAAATAGCGGGTCGTTACAGTTGGTATCAGAGCTTTGGTGGCTCAAGGCAAAACTCAGCATATAGGTAAATGTATTTACGGGATCACTCTCATTCAAGTTTCAATCTCTTCCCTTTGACTCAATTCCTTTGAATTTTGGAACGTTTCCTGCGGTTCCAAAATCCATT
This sequence comes from Allium cepa, assembly GCA_030765085.1. Taxonomy (NCBI): domain Eukaryota; kingdom Viridiplantae; phylum Streptophyta; class Magnoliopsida; order Asparagales; family Amaryllidaceae; genus Allium; species Allium cepa. Next base: position 177,868,205 of record CM060932.1, read on the forward strand.
CATATCCCTCACTATTCGTATTCTTTTAATTCCGAAGTATCCCACAACTCCACTTCGAATGATCTTTATAATGAGTCGGCAGTCTCGCCAATCTCGAGCTAATTTATAAAAGGGGCGAAACTCCTTTGCAATAGACATCGATTTACCGGAGAATTCTGTATCCTCGGTTTACGAGGCTATCTATTCCCTGCTATACCTGAATTCCATCTCTTGAGATCGAATGTTGATTTACCTCGAAATTCAACATCGATCTTATTCTTGAAATTACGGTCGACCCGGTTAAGGTTGTCCGTGAATTAAATAAGTTCATTTATCTCCCGATTTTGATAATTGAATTGTCTTATCTTCTGTTTCGAACTTATCATTGAATCAAAATTCTCTTTGATTTGATTTCCGTCAAATTTAATCTCTATACTTATTTTGAAATCCATCCTTGTATCGTCGAGCGAGGAAGTGTATTTGTAAATTAATATTTAAAATATTTTATATATATTGTGTTGTTTGAGTTGTTGATATTGATTTGGGTTTTCGATCGATTCGTTTGATCAATGCTATCGATAGAATTTCCAAAACACTTGAACAGAACAAACTGACACAATATTTTTTTCAAATTGGTGAATAAAATAAATTTTGTATGATTATACTATATATAAGTATAAATTTTATGAAATTAAATAGTTAATGAATTGGTTGTTGAAAGTAATAATTTTTTATTTTCATTTATTGTTGTAAACCATTGACGATTGAATAATATAAATAAATGAATTCATAAAACTTAGTTATAATTTGATTTGGAATTTGAAGTGAATTTAAATTAGAATTTGAGAATTTGATTTTCGATAATCTCGAGTTATGGTTTTAGAGTTTTAAAATGTATATTATATAAATATTTTCGAATAGGAATGGTTTCAAAGAATTTTAAATGATTAAATTAGACCTCTTCTCTTTTGTCGCTGGAAAATAATTTCGGTGATGACGGCCGCATCATCGACATTCATTTTCGAGTTTTGAAGTGAAGAGACCATTCTGTAGCTTTTCTACAGTCTTGTTTTGGAAATTTAAATTGATTTGGATTTCTAGAGTATGACCTGATTTATAATATACATTGGTATATGATTTTTGATTTGATTTGATGTATACTGTGTATATATATTTATTCATCTCTAAATGGTTTGAGATAAATCGAAAATTTAAATTCTTAAATTTTATTGAGGATAATTTACAATTATAAAGGAAATTAAAATTGTGAACATATATTAAACTTAAAATTTTGAATTGGGAAATTTCACTTAATTAATTGAATAATTTATCATATAAAATTTTTGTTAAAGGAAAGTTTATGAATAAATTTGAGTGGGTATAACAGATTTTATACATTTAAATTTTAGTTATAAAAAGATTAATAGAGGCAAATAGAACAATAAGTTGATGGAATAATATATTATATGAAATATTGTTAATGGAATTGATATAAATTTGAGTAATTAAAATAGGTATAAATATACTCAATAATGGGATTGGATATATTAAGTAAAATAAATTTAAATAATAATTTAGAACAAAGAAGAATTAAATGTGTTGAATAAAATTTGATTATTAACGAGTAATAAGGTATAATTGATAATAAGATAATGAATAAATAAGATAAAATAAAATTTTGCTTTGAAAGAATTTACAAATTAACAATTTAATCAATTAATGAAATACTTTGAATTCAAATTCAATTAGTGGATATTAATTTGATTAAAATCGAAATTTATAATTTGAACTAACAAATTTTAAATTTGATGAACATTATTGATTTAACATGAACGAGTTTAAACCAATTAGTGAATATTAATCTGTTTAAATCGAAATTTATATGGTTTAGATTAATTGTTTATTTTGTTTTCCAATCTATTTTTTTTAGTTGGTTCTATTCTCCTACCTCTTTCCTTTTCGAGGACGAAAAGTTTTGAGTAGGGGAGAGTGTAACGACCCGTAAATTTAACCAGTTTTAATAACGTTATTAATTGAAATTTTGTGAGAATTTAAACGATAAAATTTCAAAATATAAACTTGTTATCTGGAATGCGTCTAGTTAAATATAGCAACTGGTAAATTTTCGTCCGAAAATATGAAAGTTTATTTCGTGCATAAATTTACTTCAGTTTGATCAGTTAAAAAACGATGAAAATAAAATGTTTTCGAAACCTAAATATTTTTATATAGAAAAATTCTAAATCGTCTTCTGAGCAAGACGTCATCTTTCGTTTTTCAAAATTCGGATATCTTTAGCTCCGTCGATCTTATTTTTCTGCGTTTTTCTTGCATTTTCTGCTAGTAGAAAATTCGAATTTTTATAATTCAATCGTACCACTGATATTTGTATACCGTTTTGATCGTCTCGTCGTGTTGATCTCCGTGGTATATTCAAATGTATTTTGACGTCCGGAAAACAGTAAATCTACGAACCGATTTTTGTATCATACCGGTTTTGTACATTGTTTACCAAGTGACCTTTCAACCACTTTTCTTTATCTATTCCCAATAGTAAACTCTGACTTTACTGTTCGTTTACACTTGGGTTCCTTCCCCTTCTCTCTTTTTTTGGTATTTACAGAAGAAAATTATACTTATAAGTTATATATATTAGATCCAATTTCCTCAACTTTTCCACGGCCGTGAAAACCAAGGTCACACAACATCATCTCCCCCCGAATTATGCCATCACCAAGTCAGTAGTTCTTGGCCGAGCTTCTCCCTTCCTCCATGCCACCAGACGCCAACAGTCTGTGCTTCTCCTCCATTGCCAAGCAGACCCACCTCCCTAAAGAAAGGGGGCATTCATATTGAATTTCTGAAGCTTGCCATTCACTAAAATCTTCCATCGAGAATTCCAACATTCCATGGCCTCATTTCAATCCCATCATCTCGTCCGCCTTCCCCGTCCATAGCTCACCTCTCTAACCACTGCCAAAGCATAGCACACCCTCCCTCCGCTTGAACCGCAACTCGCCATAACCCTTTACTGTTGTTCCTCCTCCATCGTGTACCCACCGCCAATCACCGCAGCCCCATGCCGCCGCAACACGAGACCACGCAACCCTCCTTTCCTCCAACCTCCTCTCTCCTAGCGCAACCTCCACAGAGCCACCAACTCATCTCTCCCCACTGCCTTTGTGCTTCTCCATACCGCCCTGCCCTTGGCCGATGAGCCTAACTTGGCTATCTTCATACTTTATTCAGTGGTAATACATATATATACACTATTAATGATTTTATATATATATATCAGTATAAACGTTGTTCTGAAAGTTTTTATATATATCAAGTTATACTCGTATATTACAATATTATGCTCTGTTCATATATTTTGAAGGTACATATTTATTATACTATATTACATCACATTAGATTAGAGGGAAGTCAAGCCTGACTTTGCATACGGTTAACATATGATCTGTTAACACTTTTTGAACCTATGTCTTGGTGTTCTATCAGCTCTCATATCTACATTTTGTATATATATGGATTTTTGCAATAAATTATATATATAGATTTATGACAATATCTACTTATACTAATTTAAAGTATATGTATAAGGATTCATTTTTGCATTGAGTTCTGTCCTTTTATTATATATAAAGCACATGGATCCAAGTTCATGGAGTCTGCATATATCTTGACCGCATATACAATTTAAATGTTTGGTTAAGTACTGTTCGCTACAGATCCAATGTGTATATATTCCTATATATGTATGTTAGACTTTGGTGTTGTTTCCATTGCATGTTTCGTATATAATTATACATTATGTATGTGGTTATAGTTTTGGATATGAAGAGTAATATATTATATGATAGTTGGTGATACTATAGTCAGATTTGTTATATAGGTTGTTTTAATTCATGTGTACCATACGCAATAGCAAGCAAGTAGGCAATTTCTTTAAAATTAATATAATACACAAATAATCGGTACATAAATATGTGTTGTGAGTGTATATAGAGTTGTATATATGTGTTGTTTAATATAATATAAGTTATATATTAAGATAATTATAAGTTATTTCATATTCTAGTTATAGAGTTATATAGTATTTTGCGTGTACTGTTATATGTCAGGATAAATTATTTTACACCGTATTTATTTGCGACTCTAAAGAGTTATATATATACTTGTGCAATATTGAATTTAGCATGTGGTCCATATGTATATATGTTTTAAGTGTTGATTTAAGGTCTGCATTTAAATTTTGTAGTCTTCATGTTTGTTATGCATAAAGATAAGTGTACATAAATTCATGCCTGCGTTGCGGTTACATTTTGAAAGAATATATATGATATTAAATGAATATTGATTATTATATTTTATATGTAAAAGGTTATTTTATAAAGATTTAAATTTTAGATGGTGTGTGGATATTGGTTTGAAATATAGGTTAATATAACATACAAGTATTTATTTCAATCTTATGTATATATGATGATTAATTTTAATTATTTGTTTAAACTTAATATTGATTTCATATATATATTTAGTTCAATTTATATCAACTGATTTAATCGTTCTCTTCGATTTTCCATTATCAGCCTCGTCCGTCGAGCCTATTTTTCTACATCAAATGTTGTCCGTCCAGCGTTGTTTTGGATTTCGTAGCTTACTTCATTGTCTATCTCTCTAACCTCGAAAGGTGAGAAATCACTCACGATTAATGTTCTTTTATTTATTAAATTTGATTTCAATTGAAACGATAATTGAAATATTTTGTTGTTAGTTATTTACACTGTTTTATATGTTATTACCTGTACTAGTTCACCTGCGACATCTAACACCATTATCTGTTAATTTTACGATGATAATCCGTTTGGTTGATAATTGATTGATTGTTTGTTGTTTATATTGGATGTAAATTGTAATGTATAAAGTGATAAATATTATGCAATTGAATTTGACGTAGGATAGTTAAAATTTGAATCGACATATGTGTGGAATTTGATTAGTTAAATTTGTATAATATGACCCCTTAAATGTTTAATTATTTGACACGTAGAAAAATGGTTAATTACACCTTGAACCATTTAAATGTATGTTGTTTAAAATCGATGTGGTGTGAAATTTAATAAAGTGAAAAACCGTATAAATATTAGTGTAGTAATCTTTAATCCACATGAAATGATAGTGTAGATTCTAGGAATAATTATATTAATTTGCACATATAACAAATGTAAATTAATACGATTATTTTAGGATTATTTGAAATAGTTATCGGATGGTTATTGATGGTTGATATTGCTTGTTAATTTACTTTGACACCATCCCAGTTATCACACTACAAGTTTCCTTTGCTACGTTTTGATTTTAAATTGAAATGGAATTGGGTTGAAATGATAAATACCCAAATGAATTTGACTTAGGATAGAGAATTATATAAACCGATTGGTCAATAATTTAATTTAAAAATTAAAATGAAGATTTTATTTTAATAAATAATAAGTTTTGAAGGGAAATTGGAATTTAAATTTAATGAAAGGAAAATATTAATATCTAATATTTGAAACAAAATATTAACATAGTAGTTGTTGAAAGAACGTTGTTTTAAAATAAATTATTTGACAATAAAATTGAAACTATTAATGATTAAGTTTTGAAATTATTAATAATTAAGTTTGAAACTAGTAATAATTAAGTTGAAATTATTAACAATTAAGTTTTGAAATTATTAATAATTAAGTTTTGAAATTATTAATAATTAAGTTTTGAATGTAGCAATAATTAAGGAATTGAAATTATTGGTAATTTAATGAGATTGAATTGTTTAATAATTTAATCTGAATCAAATTCATTAAATGGAATTTAACGTCTTGAATAAGTGAAATTTAGTTTCTTTATTAATGAGTTTTGAAATTTGTAACTATGTAAATAAATAAGTGAAATTGGATTTCTTTAACAAGAAATAAAATGTGATTAACGTAAGACTTGTAATTTGAAGAATTAATTTGACGAATTTAATTTAATTTATAAGTTCTGATATAATGAAGGAAAATTTAAATTGATTTAATGAATTGGAAATTTAATAGAAATTTGTTTTGAATGATAAAATAACTTAACAAATATCGAATGTAATCGATAAATGAATTTAAAATTGATTTGAACGTTAAATTGAATTTATTTAAATGATTATGGGATGAAACGGATATACAACTTGAATCAATAGTCGAATTGTTTAAAAAAAATTGAAATTGAATTATAAGATTTTGTAATGGTAATTTGAAAGTTTGAAACGTAAATCATGGAAATTGATTTAGGAAGACAAATGAAATGTTGATTTATAAATTCTAATTGAAATTGAATTTGATTTGGTTTTGAAATTTATTAAACGACCAATTGGTGTAATAATTACGAAAGTTATTAAAGAGACCGGAATCGGTTATGGACATACTCTCTGTCTAAACCGAAAACCACTTTAATAACTATACGCGGAGTGTGATCAAGAATGAAGTGGTTGGATTGATGTATGTGATGACTGAAGAAATAGAACGATAATGGATAGCCTTGACACTTGTGTCAAATTGGAAATGACTAAAACATGAGCCGTGACGAGCCAAATGGGGTTAGCCACCTCGAGTGAACACACTTCTTCGTAAACTACTCATTACTTGTTATTGATTAGTGCACCCTCGTACTTTTGGGAGTGTTGTTTCACGGTGTTGCGATCGTTGCGGCGATGCGTTTTCACCAGTCCGGATCAGGCAAACGATAGTTTCACTACCTTGGGTATTGCCTCATGTGCCTTGTCATATTTGTATTCCTATATATGCGACCACTACGAATTTGTTTTGTGTTATACCTATGGAATACTCCCTGATATTCCACTAGTTTACGGTGGAGTTTACAGTGCTATATAGACTATGACGCTTATATAAAATGTGTTAAGGGGGATAATGGTAACGCCTTAACACTATTTTGATATTTTATATTACTGATAGACATTGTCTATTAAGCGTATATTACTACATAGTAGATAGTTTAATGGATCATTAGAGGACGGTTATTCCAATGTCCTTTGAGTTATTTGTATTTCAATTGTTATTTCACTTGAGTTAGATTTATTGATATAAGAATGTTAATCCTGACTCGAGTGTTTTGTGTTTTGCTTTACGCTCGGGTCAGATTGAGAGTGCCAGTATCCGAGACTCACCTTTGGAGTTGGATTTTTGCTTGGAGATCCAGCTATCTATCCAGCTTTAAGATATCCAGTTGATTCCAGTGATGTATTCTGATATTGTATTTGACTATTGTATTCGAGACTTCTGTTGTAACTTATTTAACTCTGTTATATATATAGTAGCTTCATGAACTACTTTCTTTTGCTTCCGCTGCATATTATTACTTTGTATCTGTGATTCTGAGATTTTTATTTACTGTATATCTGAGTTTTTCCAAATTTAAATTAACAATTCGATATTTTGAATGATCAAGTCTGAAATGTGTGGATGCGAATAGTCCCAAATAGCGGGTCGTTACATGCACTCATCACCGAAATTATTTTCTTAGCAACAAAAGTGAGTTTGGACTTCTATTTTCTTGAAATTTTCATTGAAATTTCTTCTAAATCATTGGAATTCATTTGCACTCTTTTGAAACATTTCTTATCCGAAAAATACTTTTAAATCGTATTATTATTATATATTTTTGAAATCTCAAAAACCAAATTTCAAAATACCGGAGTTCAGTTCCTCGAAATTCAAATTCAAAACCCTTCAGTTATAAATCATTTTTATATAAATCAAATTTCTTATAAAATCCTCAAATTTTCAAATCCATTTGAAACTTGTATTTATAGAATTTATCAAAATAATAATTTTGGTATATAAAACAATTTCTAAAATGCAAACAAACCCGATTTTCCAAGGATGATTCCAGAATGGATTTCAAATAAAGATAGAGATTCAAATTAGAGGGACTCTAGTCAAATAGAATTCTGATTCGAAGCTAGGCTCAAACGAAGATGAGATAATTAAATTTCAAAATAGAAGATGAATATAAATCGTGGGCGACCTTAACCGGGTCAACCGTGACTTCAGGTATATGGTTGATGTGGAATTCCAAGGCAAATCGACATTCGATCGTCAGATATAGAATTCAGCATAACCAGAGATAGCAGCATCTACATCGAGGATCTATAAATCTTCGGTGAATTGATGCTATTGTAAAGGAGTTTCACCCCTTTACAAGTCATTAGGTGGAGCTATGGGATACTCTAGAATTTAGAAAACACGCATAGGGAAAGACAAGAATGGATTTGGAACTGAGGGGAATGTTCCAAAATTCAAAGGAAACCGAATCAAATAGGAAGAGATTCAAGCTCGAACGAAAGTGATTCTATAAACAAATTTACCGTATATGTTAAGTTTGCCTAGAGCCAAGGCTTTGGTACCAACTGTAACGTCCCGGTATTTTCAACCATTCGCATCCACACATGTCGGACTTGAATTGCTCAAAATACCGCGTTGTAATTTAAAATTTGGCAATGCTCAGCATAAACATAAATAAATAATCACAGATCACAGACATGGAGTAATATAATGTAGCGGAATAGATAAATAGTAGTTCATGAAGCTACTATATAAACATCAGAGTTAGAAATAATATATAGCAGAATATCTCAAATACAGTGAAGTCTCCAATGCAAAAGATGACTACTCCGAACAAATCTATTGTAAGGGCAGAAAGCTCAAACGATAGTTGGATCTCCAAGCGAAGCTCCAAACTCCAAAGATGAGTGTCAAATGCTATATCACTCAGTCCGACCCGAGCGTAAATCAAAACACAAAACACTCGAGTCAGGATTAACATTCTTATATCAATAAATCCAACTCAAGTGAAATAACAACTGAAATACGGATAACTCAAAGGATGTTTGGGATAACCATCCTCTAAGGATCCGTGGAACTATCGACAATGTAGAAATATACACTATACACCATGGTCATTTCAAATTAATTTATACTTTAAAACCAGAGTATCATTTCCATTTCATATATAATTGTTTCCAAATTTTATCCCTTTCAAAGTTACGATTCAAATCTACTCAAATTCCAAATTCAAATTCAGTCCCATCTCAATTTATCAATTAAAATTCAACTCAATTCCTAAATAACCATTTCAAATTTTATCGATCTCAAATCTGGATTTGAAATCATAAATTACCCATTTACACTTCAATATTATTTCAAAACATTAAATATTCAACATTTCAAACTAAATTTAATGATTTCAGATAGATTTAGTTTATCTTCATTATTATTTAGTCTTGAGATATTCCCTCATTTGATTCGATATCGTTTAAAACCTTAAGTTACATTTTACTAAATATTTTCTTTAATTTATTTAAACGTGAAATATTCATTAAATCACTTAAATCAAAAATCCAGTTATAAAACATACCTTTATATTTCACATTCAATAATTTCAAATTGATTTAGTTAAATAAAATCCTTGATTAAATACCATTCCAAATAAACCTAAATTTATCTTCCCAATCTTACTTATTCAATTTATTACAAGAAGATCTATTTGAAATAGAGATTTACATAAATACCTAACGATATTATATCAATCTAATTTAAATTAAATATTACTACTAAATTTATATATAAAATTACCATTTATATATAATATCTTAAGAATAAATACTTATTAAACCATATATTTCTTTCCGAAACCATAGAAATTATTTTCAAAATATTTATATACGGACCAACGGTGTCTGTATATATTTCCTATCCTATGGTCAAGTGATACGGATATTTATCATTTCAATCCGTACACTAAATATATACGGGTGGATATCAATTCAACCCATAATCCCAAATCAATTCAATGAAAATCGCTTGGGTCCATCATTTCAACCCATAATGATTTTCTCCTATTCTAGGTCCCGTTCGGGTATGTATCATTTCAACCCATAGTGAATTCTATACTAACAGGGAACTTGCAGACTGATAACAGATATGAAAAATAATAATAACAGGCATATATCATCAATAACAATATAATATAAACAACAGGATATGGTGTCATATCCCACAGGTGAACGGTTACAGATAATAGCATAGATGACTATTTAAATAACTACAACAGCATATTTCCATTGTCGTTCCAATTGAAACTAAATTTAATAAATATAAGAACATTAATCGTGAGTGATTACTCACCTTACAAGGCTAGAGAAATTTGACAAGGAAACGAGCTACGAATTCCAAAGCAACGCTAGATCGATATGATTCGATGAAGAAAACAGGCACGACGGACAACTGATAATGAGGAATCGATGGAACGATTAGGATCGGTTTGACATAAATTGAAAATAGACATATTATTAATTCATATTCGGTATTCTAATTTAAGACAAAAATCAAAATAATATAAAATTTTCTAAATCATCACTCTTAACTCAAGCATTAAAAATCAAAGATTTTTTTATTATTATACTTAAACTATTTCCCACAACAATTTCTTAAACAAATATTATATATACACACACATTCCAAAATCCATTAGAATAAAACGCAATTTATCTAAAACACCAACATTTACCTAAAGTCGGTACTCATTTTATATACAAGCTTTTAAGCGTACTTAAAAAATATACTTAAATCCATCATAACCCCATATGCTTTATACATATCTTAGAATATGAACAACTTAACAAGTATAGCATATGAAGACCTAAAAAAATTCATGCTGACGCCTAAAAAAATAAGATGTTGTTTTAAAACAAACCAAATATATATAATACTTAAAAATAGCCGATCAAAACAAAATAACTATATATTTTAACTTTAACAATGAGTTACGATACTAACAAAAGGTTTATTATTTTATATAAAATAGTATAACATATATCACAGAACTTAATATCATTTACTTAAACAGACCATATACAAATAAACTATTATAAACATGTATGCAATCCATCAGCCTCTACATAAACATATGCATTATATAAGTTTTGTCAACATATTATACGACGTACATAAATTTGTATATATAAAGCAATAGGCGTCGGTACAGCTTAAACAATGATGCAACTCATTTTTTTTCAAAACAAAAATAAACAAATGCTAACATGTTTTAAAAATTCATATACACTAACCTATATATACCGGGTAAATCTGCATCTGTTTTCTATTTAAACCAATGTTTATAAAACTCCTCGCTAACTCAAACAAAACAAAAGTTTAAAGCAAAATTTTACACAAATTTCTTTACACGACAAAAGACTACTGCTCCCAAATATATACATATATTTATTAAAGAATCAAAACATTAATGTATAATAAAAATCAAAACTGTTATATATATCTACTTAAACACATTACTAATATAAAACTATAACCAATTTTAATATAACATAATTAATATATGCACGACTGGTAAAATTAGTATAACAGACATATTTAAAATTTATATAAGTTTATATATATTATATTAAAACGTGTATATATATAATCAGAAAGCAAAGTATTCATATAAACGAAAATATAATATATACTACCTTTATATATATAATAGATAGAACTCACACGCAAAACAAAATATAAGTTTGTACATGTTAACCCAAAATAGAAAGCTCTGAGTTATATCTATATATACTAACATATTTTGATCCAAAACTAACATATACATACAGTAAATTATATATATGTACTTTAAAATCATAAACATTAGTGATAAAATATACTATGATATAGTATACTGTACTATTATATGTAACACATGCATCATACAAAAAAAGAAAAAGAAGCAACTTATAACACCATATAAAAAGATTTGATAAAATGAAATATACTATAACATAATATACATATGAATAAATTGCAGGCCATGTATTTACTGTCTCCAAAGTTTATATCACACTATATATCACATGCCAACCCATACTAGTATAGCCTTATTACAAAATATATCAACCAAAATCAAATACATATGTTTTTTATATACAGTAAACACATTAAACTAACCTATATGTATTATGTATATAACAAACGCATGCTAACCTTGATAACAAAACTGCAGATTAACCCAAAATAAGTTTTAAAACAACATACTTACTTACTTATATAAGTATATAAATGAGGGAGAAGGAAGTAGAAGGCTTGTTCTGGAATTAGCGAAGGCAATGAGATCCAGGCGGCAAAAGATGAAGCAGCGATGCTTTTATTTTTATAAAAAAAATCACTACAACAAAAATACTCTATTACAACGCCCTTTTTACAACGGGCATTGGCTGACCGTTGTTATAGTAGGCTATTACAACGGTCCATTCAGGCCCATTGTAATAGATGCCCTATACAGCGCCTTTTTTACAATGGGCAATGACTGCCCGTTGTAATAGAATGCTATTACAACGGTCCTTACAAGCCCGTTGTAATAGATGTCAATTTTACAACGTTTACAAAATGCCCATCGTAATATATAACAATTTTACAACGGTCACAAAATTCCCGTTGTAAGAGGTGTCAATTTTACAACGGGCTAAAAATGCCCAATGTAATAGGTGCCAATTTTACAACGGTCATAAAATACCCGTTGTAATAAATGTTTGTTGCCAATTTTTGACAACCAATAATTAATAATTACAATGCTTTCTAAAAATTAATATTTATTATTTATTAATATTTAATAATTATTCATTAGTAATATTATATTAATCATATGTTACTAATTACTAATTATAATATTCTATTACTAATCACTAATTGCTAACCATTAATAACATTATATTATTTATTAATACTTAATAATTAATCATTAATAATATTATATTAATCATTTATAACTTTTAATAATTAATGATTATTACTAAATAATGACAAATTACTAATTGTTATACATAATCAGTATTCTAACAGGCTTAATTTTACTTTTCAATTATTAGTAAGTAATATCATGGACAGTTATTTCAGGAGCATTATGACAGAAAATAAAATTAAACTTAGAGATCACTCCCTTATAAAACAAGTTAGTTCTATTATATATTGCATTCATCCAAATTTTCCATAGAAAAAAAAATCGAGTTTAGAAATATCTAATCATATGAGTTTAGAAAAAAAAAATTCCATCAAAAATTTCCTAGCAAAAGAAAACAGCATTTATGAATGGTCGCCGTTAAAACTAATGATTTGGAGCTAATTTCATAACCCTATCTCAGTGAGATTGAGCGCTCTACTTTTCATTTTCCCTCCTTCCATTTCTAAGTATTCCTCGAAAAAAACTTCCCCAACATTTTAATTCCTCGATCCAAACAAAACTAAAGATTCGATCGAATATCTAATCAAAAAATCTTCCTCCGAACTAAAATTTCATCTCCTTACATTCGATTGGCACGTTAGTGGAAGTGAATCGGCGCCTTCATCCTCGTCCCGTTGCAGTAGATTGGATCATCAATGGAAGCGAATCAGCAGCCTTCATCCTCATCCCTCTTGCAGTCGATCGGCGGCCATCATCGCCAGTAGCCAATATTCATCGCCCTCGAAGTTTCAGAGTAAGATTAGTTTCAAGTCGATCTCTGCCGAGATGAATTGCAGGTGCTATTATATTTTTTCCGTTCTTCATGTTTGAATTGTTTATTATAATATTATCTACAAAATTCATGTTATTTTGTTTCCCATAGAGACTCTTATAGAAAGCATGATAGGGCTTTATAGTGTGTTCTGGCATTAAGTCATTCAATACCAATATGTTAGCTTTGAGAGATTTAAGTACTCAATTTCAATGCATTTTTAAGCGATAACATGATAATTGGGTTTTTCACTTTGTAGTGAAGTCAGTCTGGATTGAATGTCTAACATGGAGGAATCTTCTTTGAAATTCCAATAATTTTTTGATTTTTTGTTATCATTTAGTATTCAGGTTATTTAGTTTAGTATTTGTTTGAAGAAAGCAGTTACATTTAAAGACCAAGGTTATAGATCTATATTACAACAGCGAACTATATATTTGCTAGAAGTAATTTGGATTTATAACCTTTTCCTTCAAAAGTAGAGGGCCTTTTTTAAGAGAGTCAACTAAAATTGTCAGTCCTCCATCATTAACTTATTCATCAATAAAATAGCATATTTGTGTGATTGTGCACTGTGTTTTTCCTAGTATACAGAATATTGTAAAAAATGGTTAGAAAATGAATTTTTGAGGTGTAATCTAACATAGAGATTTAGATATTAAATAAACACTTATCAAAAAGTGTAAAAGCTCATGTTGGCAAATAGAGAACTTTCTATGAAGAATAGATTAGAGTCAGAATCAACAGAGTTCGAGCCCTGCATCAGCTTCTTGATTCAAAACACATAGCTGATACTGTAGCAGCAGGATGACTAGTGTTTTAAACTTATCTCACTAATAAATCAATTTGTAGTTTTAGGGGATCTTTCATCTTCAGACAACTTCTGCCATTAATATAAATATTTACTTTGAAGATATTTATACTAAATTTAGGCAGGCAATGGAAATAACCACAGTGAATGGATTTTAAGATAGATTGACGTGTGGTTATGTAATCTTATTTTAACCTTTGATATGTGATCCATACATGGCGTTAACTGTTCTATGACAACCCATGTTATTTAGATTGCAGACACAGACAATATAAATGTTTATTTAGTACTCATCTATGTACTTTGGTTGTCATGTATATGAAGCAGTATTGCATTTCCTTGTAGTCTTCATTGCACTGTCCACTGAACTTCGAGTCATGTAGTTCATGTGCAGTTTGTAGTTTATATTCACTTGTTTATGTTGCATTCCTGGTTTGCATTGAGTTGCACTGCACTTGTATCATATTGAAATTCCTGATGCACTTTTCGACCTGATGCTTGTGTACATGTTTACTGCATTTTCTTGCATATCCATCACTGCACTGCATATTTATCACTGTTTGCATGTATGTTGTACATGTTATTGCCTGAGGCAGATCATATTGTATTTATGCCTTTTTTTCAGGTTGCATTTGATTTGGTCTTTGCTTTCTGGTCTGGTTCACTTTGACATGTTGGCCAAGTTTGCACTGCATATATATGTGTTCATATCTGTATGTGTTAGCTTTTTTTTCCAGTTATCATTTCTGGGTTTAGTGCAGTTTCACTGTTGAACTTCATGTTGAGGCTGCACTTGCTTACATTGTTTTCATGGTTGGTCTGTCTCGATTGTATTTTTTATGTGCATTTCGACTTTGCATATATAACATGTGTGCATATTGTCTGGTTGTACTTGATTGCTCATATATACTTGATTATTGGTCTGTTGGCATTGCTCATTTGAGTTGCTGTGTGGTTCGATGCACTGTTTTGCTTACTTTGATATCGAGTTACACTACTTGCATACCCACATAATACTTGTTGTATCACCATGTGTACATTTTTGTGTGTACTTGGTTTGAGCTTGCCTCTGTGTGTCTCCAGTTAGAGTTGTACTTGCCTGTTTCACTGGTGCAACCCTGTTTCACTGGTGCATCCCTTGACTTGTTGACATGTGCATGTCATTTGTGTCTTTGAGCCTTTGAGCCTTTGTTCTGACCAGTTCATTGTTTTCTCACTGATTTTTTGTCGAGGCGTGTATGTTGTTTTTGAATTCTTGATCATTTTATTTAACTTGCACCTGTGTTGAATCAACACTTTGCAGGCTCGTTTAGAAGTACATTTTGTAAAGCTTGGAGCAAATGCTTGGAAAGTATGGGTTAATGTAGTGGTGGAACCAGAAGTCTTTTTATTTAGGCCAAATTCAGAGATGCAGACTATCAAAGAGGCCATTGGATCAATCGTCGCGCGACATAAAGACTTCATCTCTGTGGTATAGTATGATTGTACTTAGAACATGATATTTGTAGCGGACTGTTATGTGTTAATACTTTATGTATTTGGCCTGTAAACTTATCTAACTTTTTGGAGTGTTAGAATTCTATGACTCTAGCTTTTTATCTTTTCGTATGTGATTTTAATTATTTTACAACAATATTTAGTATTAGCATGGATGTATTGCATGGATGATGCTGAATTTTTTTTTAAAATTTGCATTTATTTTGTAATGGGCAATTTGCGTTGTTGTATGAGCTTTTTATGACGGTCATTGTACGCTGTAAAATGGTAAACTGCAACGGTTTTTAAAACATGCTTTGCCCGTTGTAAAATATGGTGAATCTATTACAACGAGGCCTATTACAACGGGCACATCCCCGTTGAGATAACCATATTACAACGGGCATTGCCCGTTGTAAAAAGACTGTTTTGTTGTAGTGAATTTTCCTTACCGAGTGAAAATATGAAGGTGGATTTGGCAAATTTATATTGAAAGCAGAGAACAGGGAGAGGGGGAAGAAAAAAAATATATAAAATGGGTAGAGTGGAAAAACTGAACTGTCAAAAGGTTAAAAATATTTCAGCGGTTAAAACAAGTAATGTAGGAAAAATGAATATGCACAAATTGGGAAACGTATCACATAAATAATAAATATAAAGTAGCAGGTGATGATTTTAGGCAATAAATATTCACGTTGATTTATACACGCAAATAAAATATGAGCTGCAGCCAAAACAAATAATGCAAAAAGGAAAAACGTACGTACGTTATACATTTCTTCAATTGATCGTGCAGAACAAAAGATAAAGGGAGTAATAATGCTAGATGACCGTTTGAATTTGTACTATTGGCAATAAAATAAATGAGAAGTAACATATACACTTGATTGACGCAGATAATTGAGCAATTGATATGCGTGTGCAGCACGTTTCAAAATTTAAAACCGAAGGGAAATTAACTATCACAATAAAAGGTACTGATATAAATGTAAAGTAATGAATATGGAAAAAAATTCAAGTGCAAATTTCAGGGGATAATAAAGGAAATGACCGTTCATAATTTAAACTGACATAGATAAGATAAGGGATATATATATAAATTTTGTACTGCATATGATACGTTTGTTGAAGCCAATAGCACCAAAATCAAGGAATGAAAAGGCAACAGGGAAAAGAACGGAACAAATAGAAATGAAGCGTATCAAATTAAATATGAGCAGTTTTACAAGCAACGGTCACCAATTGATTTAGCTAACAAATATTAAAGCAATTAATTTATGCGCGTTTAAATTTTGAAACGCAAAAGAAATCAAATGTCACGGATCCGATACCAATACGGTTACCTGTTTCATGAATTCCTTTGTGTACCGGATTTCAAAACACAAAAATAAATATACCGTAGCGATCCGCTCGACGAGACGATCAAAACGAAATATAGATATCAGTGGTACGACTGAATTATAGAAATTCAAATTTTCTACTAGTTGAAAATGCAGCAAACACGCAGAAGAATAAGATCGACGGAGCTTAAAAGGTCTGAATTTGGAAAAACGAAAAATGGCGTCTCATTCAGATGATGATTTAGAATTTTTCTATGTAAAAATATTCAGGTTTGGAAAATATTTAATTATCAGCAATTATTAACTGACTTCAATTTAATAGAATTTCACAATGAAATAAACTTTCATAAAATCAGATGAAAATTTACAATCTGCTAAAATAAAATGGACATATTTCAAATATTAAATTTTTATTTTAAAATATTATTGTTTAAAATTTCTCAAAAATCAAATTAAATACGTTATGAAATTTATTAAAATCTACGGGTCGTTACAAGACTCCACTTTCAATGAATAACAGTTACATACCCCTTAGGCCACATTGCCCTCCATTACTATCATGAGCCTAGAGGCATATCTCCTCTACCACCCGTTCGCACGCAACCATGTCGAATCATTCCCCAACACCGAAGTTTTGGTGACCTCCTTCCCCAATGTGATGCTCAAAGTCGGCAGTCCTAAACGCTAATGCGCACTCGTGTAATTTTTTTTAAAATTTAAAATAGTGGTCATGATTTTCATTTTGTAAGTTAGGACTCAAGTATGATAAGAGAGGATCGAGTCTTCATCTGGGTGGATAAGAGTGTAAAGTTTTCTAGAAAAGAAGATGGGCTTGGATTTGGGTTTAGGCTAAATTTGATTTTAGGCCTAGTTTAAACTAATTCAAGTTTCTTTCATTTAATACCTCTTTTTAATTTATTTGTAAATCAATTCCAATTTACTTTAAATTAATATTAACTTCATTATATTGAATAAATTTTGATAAGAATCCAATTTAATTCAGTTTGATGTCTGCGTATCAATTTTCCGCTATTTCAATCACAAATAATTAATTATGCTTATAAAAGTATTTTTGAATTCAATTGAAACAACTCATTCAATTTCAATATGTTATTTGAAAAGAATTTATAAATTTAATTCAATTTACTAAAACAAATCTTTTATTAATAAACTTCAAATAATAAGAAATTATTTTGAAAATACCAAAATATATTATAAAATAGAATTTAGTTAACTAAAATTCATTTTTAAAGTATTAATTATTAAGTATATAATTCAAACACTTTTATTTTAATCAAGTTTGCATTTTATTACAGCATAGGAAGAAGGGTTGTTGCAGTTGTGTTGTTTTGTAGGTGCAAAACCGTCTTTGTATAGTACAATTAGGTACTTGGGAGCTGAAATTAGTTATATAAATGTTTATTTGTTTTGAATTGCATTTAGATAGCAAGAAGTTCTCTTAAAAAGAGGTATGTACTATGGGATTTGGGGTATAATGTAGGTTATCACGTATTTTCCAAGTTGCGAGATGCATTTTAACTTAGGAGTTTATGTAATGCTAGTTTTGTAAGGGAAAACTATTGAAACTTTCCAAAGTTGAGGATCAGGAATTTTAATTAGCTATTTTTTCGTACTCATAGGGATTTCGTGGACGAAATTCTCTTAAGGCGGGGAGAATGTAATAATCTGCAATTGTAGCGATTAAATATTTAAATGTTTAATTTAAATATTTTATCTTTAAGTAACGGAACACCCATTATACTTGATTTTACAAAGACAGATGAACTAGGACTCGAGACACCCACCATTGAGACTGCAATTCCATCATGAGAAAAATAAGCATAAGCCAGCTTCGTTTGGATTGATAAGTTTTTAGTGAACATCAATTTTGGAGAAAGAAAATGATAGAGATAAGGTCCACAGGCTAGCTTATAAGTGGCTAGCCTCTTCATGTTTTAATTTCATTCCTCACTTTCACACCACTTCTCCTCTTCCTCTCCAATCTTTTCATAATCACCCCTTAATTCCCTCTTAATCTCAAAGCCCTAACACCTCTCAAATAAATTTCTAAATTCATTAAAAAGTCGCCATAATTTCTCTCATTTTATTCCCTATAAAACCAATCAAGGAATTAGCTTGAAGTTGTGTGTGGAGTTCCATCCAGGATTTCAATAGAGCTAAAAAATGGTTTTGGTGATTTTGAGCTTGGTTTGAGAAGAAAAGGTGATGGGACGATTCTATTACTTAATTTACATGTTATACTTTATTATTTTATTTATCTATGACTATGAAGTATTATGGAATGATTTAGAGATTGTTATGTTATTTAGGCTTGTATTCATGTTATAAACATGATTATATCATCTTATTAATATTTAGAAACCTTAATTACTAATTTTTGAAAAGTTAGCATGTCATGAAATTGGTTTGGCATTAATTGGATGATTATATGTGATGTTATTCTTTGATTTGTGATTGATTAAGTGATATAATGATGTACATTCCATTAGAAAGTAATAATTAAACTATTCGATTTGATTTTACGAAAGCCAATAAGATAATTAAGTGAGTTAAGAGCTCTATACTTATTATTAAATTGATTAGAGGCCCAATGGAGCTAAATAATATTTATAAATATTATTTAAGTAAATATTATTTAAGAGAAAGAATGATTCTATAAAATAGCGGAATATTTATAAAATGAAGTTAGTAAGCTAACTAAGCGAGTTATGAGTCTACACTTATTATTTAAGTGATTAGAGATTTGGCGAAGCTTATTTTATACTTGTACATATTATTAAGTAAATAAGCAATTTTAGAAGTTAAAGATATATTTAACAAAATGGAATGATATTTTATAAAATAGCAATAATGATATATTTATAAAATAGAATGAGATTTTATAAAGTAGAATGATTTTTTAAAATAGTATAGACGGCCTATTATAAAGTAGATGATTTTATAAAATAGCATAAAAGAGATTTTTTTTAATAGTATGAGATTTTATAAAAAAAGTAAAAAATAATTATTTTATAAAATGGTTAAAAGGTTTTATAAAATAATTATAAGATGAATACTTGTATTTAATGAAGAAATTAAGTATTATAAAGGCTTAAAATGATTTATAGGCTAGTTTTGTATTTTATAAAATAACAGAATGACTTTATAAAAGCAGTAGAAAAAGATAGTGAATTTTTAAAAAAGAATTAATAGATAATAATAAGATTTAATTATTAAATAATTAAATTGTTTTCTAACTATATCTATATGTATATGTATATGTATATGGGTAAGTATACACATACGTGTATTTGAAGTTGTATAATAATTAATACAATTCATGTATCCTAATTAGAGTTATTGAATAGTTTGAATGGCTAATAATGGTTGTTTACTTATGTGATTTTATATATGCATATAGGAATATCCATACATGTATATAAGCACATAACGAGCGATCTCGTTCAGCCATAACTACTATCGGGTACGCTAAGCTGCATAAGAGAGTACAGGTTAAGCAATCGCTCCGGTGAAGCCAAAAATGTGATTTGAATAGTGGAAGCATGTTTGCATGTACATTTATGGACAAGAAGGTTCATTGACACACATCCGAGCTTCACGTAAGGTGACGAGATCGGTTGTGTTTATTTTAACATGTTAGAATAGGCCGGGTCGAAATCGCGAAGTGGAACATTATGCGTAATAAAGTGGTTTTCCGTATCAAAATTGGTTTTTGAATACTCAAGAAACCACTTTTGAAATATCAATCAATGGACTCCGAAAAAGGTTCGATGCGGGGAAGGCCGGCTAGGGAGCTACGCGACTCATCGGGCGAAGTGATAGAGGAGAAGGAACTCGAATCAATGGTCAATGCAGTTTGAAGGCTAATTGCCATGGCTTTATTAGTTGGAGAAATAGCCACTAGTCCACTACTGGTGCACTGGTTTGGACAGTAAAGCCTAAGGGTACGATTTAATAGGGATTTCTCCCTAGCTTCGGACTCGAGTTGACACAAGTCTTATAAATGACTTTAGGGGAGAATATGGGCTACTCAAGGAATAGAAAGTAAGGAGAAGCTTAATATTTGGATGCAATGTATAGTGATACGTGTGCGTCAATAGTGATCAGATATGATATTGATGCAGTGATTGGTTCCATGGTCACATCCGATGAGTGTTTATGGTTGAGCAAAGATAGATAGTGCCCCTTAGGTTAGACCTTAATAAGATATGCTTTGATTAATGGTATTGGTCTTATATTAGTAAATGTACCTAGTATCGACCTTATATTAGTGAACATACATTGTATTGGCCTTATATTAGTGGTTGTACATATTATTGGCCTTTCAGTAGTGACCACGCATATCGATAGATGACAATGTGATATTGATCTTCTTTTATGATAGGCATATTTTATTACCTGAAGTATACTCTAATGTATATATCTATGTGGCATCGGTGCTCTTTTGTGGCTCCCGATAGCATATTATACGGGACATGCCCATCGTTCTCTTTTGTATAGACATCATGCGAATTTGTTTAGAAATCCATAATGGCTGTGAAAGAGATAATGAGGATCACCTATGACTGGTTCACATATCACTTATGCTTGATATAGTGGTACGATGAGGCCCATACAGGTTTCAAATATCTAGAGTTGGTCATTATCAGTAATGCTCGATATAGGGGTACGGTGGGATCTACATGAGTCCAAGCTGGATGCGGCATGAAGTCTAAGATATATTTAAGTATCGGATTTTTTTGTTTTGGACTCTCAATGGGTATCATTGGATTATGTTGAGATCTATATAGGTGTCATAAATATAGAGTAAATGTTTATCACTTATGCTCGATATACGGGTATGGTAAGACTTCCACGAGTTCGATCACAACAGATGCGACACGGGGTCTATGGTACAACTAGATGCTAACTCTACATATTTTGATCCCTACATAAGGATCATTGTACCATCCTTAAATGTCCATAAAGGACTCCACCCACCAGTAATGGTGGGCTTTTAAATTATTCCCTGTTGTCGCTCATCATTATGATTGTGCATGTTATAGTAGTTGGTTGATTATCATTGTTAAGTATTGTGTTTTAGACTTATATTGTGATATATATATATATATATATATATATATATATATATATATTGCTCTTACATTCGTATATTGGTTTATCTTTGTCGTAGTATATTGTTATGTTTAAGCCACAATATATTAGTTGTGCTGACTCGTTAATTTCAGAAGAAGAGCAGGTTATAATATGATTCCCTACTTTTGTGATGGGTTTAATTTACTTGTTCATGGGTTGTTTGGATTACCTTTGAGCCACGTTTGTAGAGGGGACTGGATGTGCCTTAGTGGCTTTCTGATTTATATATGTATATGGTCTTGATATATAATATTTTGATATAGTTCCCCTTACACCAGGTTTTATGTTTGAATGTGTTTCTTCTTTTTCTATTTATATCATGACAACTCTCGGGTACTCGATTTAATAGTTTGAGATTCAAGTGCTTTAAGGACATGCTATTAGAGTAGTGGAGCTGCAGCTTTGGAGGCAAAGACGATACTTTGGATATAAACTTGATATTGTAGTACTACATGACATATATGTTATTTATATATGAGACTTGTTGTATCAGATATTTTTATTTTGACTTTCTTGTATTGATATTTATTTATGAGTTACTTCCGCCAACATAGTCTTTTTTATATTATTCATACCATTATGTTTATATATATTCAATATATTACATGTTATCATTCTATTGTGAGATTATATCGTTATGCCTTTGTATGTTGTTTTGTTTCTTCTTCGCTCTTTCTTTTTCACGATAAACCGTATTTTGTTATATTCGAATGTCAGACATTGTCAGTTGGTATGGATTTTTGGATTTTACAGCGTGCTTATTGTTACAATTATTATTTCGATATAAATAAATAAAAGTGATTTTACGGTAAAAAATGATAAAATTAATTTATACATGGAAGAATAACGTTGGTCGTAAATATAATGTTTTGGATGCATGTAATACGTGATTAATTATTTGTTTGAACTATCACGTATGTTGCTTTATGATGCTAGAAAGGATAAGCATATAAAGTTTCACCATTATTACTATTATATGATGAGTAGTTGATTATGGTTATATAATGATTGATGTTGTGTTACTGATATAGTGGTTTAGCACAAATTTGATGATATTGATGTTATGTTAATACTGTTGAGTGATTGGTACATGCTTGATGGCTTATACTTACGTTGATGACATATTACAATGACGTATTGCTATAATTAGTAATTAATAATATATGTATGTATATTTATGTTATTATTTTCTTATTTGATGTTTGGGGTTGACATTGTTTGTTGTTGATGTTTAGCGGCTAAATGTGATGTTAATATTGTTGCATATAAAATGATTTATTGTGATGGATAAGTAAGGATAGTGTTTTCTACTTGTAATATATGTATTGGTTGCATTGATTGCAATGGTTGTTAAGTTTATTATGTAATAACAAGTATCCAAGTGAAGAGTGAAATAAAACTATGTGGGTTTGATCCCCCCAAATGAAGTACGTAGGCATTTTTACTAATGTAATGGTTATCGAGCCATTGGTGGTAGTGTAAAGGATAAGGCGCAGTCTAATCATATTTGAAAACTTTTCCCCTTTATTATGAGTATATATATGTATTTATAAGTTTGCAGGTGGAAACAAAAGAGGAAGCAAAGGCTCTAAAACGAGTCATGCTCATAAGATGGTTTGATACAACTCTTGCATCATAGTTAAATAGTTCTTGTCTAAAAATTGAGTGGTCAACGAAAATTTATATTTTATCTATTGCATTGAATTTAGATAGTATTAAATTATGAAAGGATATTTAATTTTAAATTTCATTATGAGGTTTCCTTTTTTATGCTCGCTATTTAGACTATTTTAATTTTTTTATACCCATTGTCCACTGTCTTTAACATTTGAAATTGGTAGTAAGCGTGTTTTGTCAGCTTTTATAATTATCTTTAGATGTTAAAAATAGTAGGTTGTCACATTTGGTATTGGAGCTTAGATTTAGCGGCTCCTTGAATCTTGGGTAGGTTAAACCAATTAAAGTAGCTTAATTTATACCATAGCTTGGGTTAGAATATAGAGTAAGAGAGTGTTTGGATTGATTATTATATACCTTGTGTAGGGGTTGTTTGTTTAACCCCCATTACCTCACCTTAAAATGATGTGTATTTATGATGACCTTTGTATGTAAGATAAATAAAGTAGGAGTTAGGTAGGATGAACCCTTATAAGATGAGTTAAGTGTTATTATAACCGAAGTGGCATACATAAGATGTTAAATTATAATTTAAACTTAAGTTTAATATGATGGAATCATTTTCATTTTTAAGTGAATAATATTTGTTTGGAAATTTTATCAAGAATACATTTCTAATTTCAAATATTTTTTATTAAAAAGGGACAAGTATTCATTTTTGGACATAAAGTGATTTGTTAAAAGTTTTATTGAAAAATAAAGTATTCTGAAAAGTGCCTTTTTGAGTAAAGGATGCAATAAGAAATTTATAAGAGAATTCTTTTTCATCCAAGAGGTGTATTTGATTTTAGAAATCTTTTGTTTGGAAATTGATTTTGGTTGTGAAGATTATCTCTTAAATGTTACTCTTTGATAAATGATTTTTTGAAGAAAAAAAATTGGAGAAGAGTTTTGGTTAAAAAAACCTAAAATTGAAGTTTTTTTATTAAGGATACATTTGATAATATATTGTTGAGAAAAGATTTAACATTAAATATCTAGTCTTACAATATACATAGAGAAAATATTTTACCGAGACAATGATCATTTGATTTGGAAGTAAATGGTTGAAAAGGTAAAATATTTTATTGAATAACAAACTTTGATGGTGTTTGTTAAATAATATTTTATTAAAAAATGTTTTATTTGGTAATTTTAAATCAAGAACTATAAAAATAGATTTTATGAAATGGGGTGTAAGATGAAGGGGTAAGAAAAATTTTGTGTTTGCCCAATACTCATTCTGACGATGTTACCTTTATGACTATTGTGTACCACCTTTCCCTAATGAGTATGGGGACATGTTTTTTTTTCTTCTATAAGAAGAGTTAGGGAGTGATGTAGCGACTACACATTTCGATGTATAGGACGGTGACCTTTTATTTGTGCTTGCTTACTTTGATTGAATTACTCATATTCATTTGTTGCTCGTTAAGTTATTTACAATTAAGAAAATTATACTACGTGTTTGCGCATGTCAGCTTGCTACATTATATCATGCTTGTTTGAATTAATTTCTTTAGCTTATATTATGTCGATTAATTGTATGATTTAATTAATTGTTTGCTTGCTTGTCGATTGGTCGTTTTTTGTTTGACATATTGTGATTGTTATAACATGTGCTAGGTTAAATTGCTTGGTATGTACTAATAATAGTACAATGTGGTAGTTATCCAATGTTTCCTTTTAGTAGGATATACGTTGGAGAAACTAGCAAAAAATGAATGGATATATTTGATTTAGTCATAATGGAATGACGAAGTTTCCTAAGTCAAGGAAGACTAGATATTAGAAATTGATTAAGAGATGTGAAGATGCTCCTTGAAGATGGGTAGTAATGAGTGGAAGATGTTGGTGAATAAAAGACTTGATGGGTACCACCGAGGAATCAAAATGATGGGTGGGAGGCTCATTATACATTAACCAAATAAGGATTCTTAGAATATGTGCGTCGTAATCTATTTTATATAGACAATTATTAGCTTTCATGAAAATTTTAAAAATAAAGATTTTTTATTTAAATAATTTTGTTTTAAATTTTTGTAAAAAGTATTTTCTCAAAAGTTACTTCAAATTGATTTAAAATGATGGAAATATTTTTGAAAAATCATTTTATAAAATGGTGTTGATATTTTTTAAAGGAAAATATTTTGGTTCTAAAAAAGGATATAAACTTTGATTTGAAAATAAAAATGTTTTTCTTTGATGATGTATTGGAACTATCCTCGCTAGCAGATCCCTCTTTAATGTTTTGGGTGAGTCATCCCTATCATCAAATGAATCATTATAAGAGGATTTTGGAATCAGATTTTTTAGCTTGAATAGAAGAATGGAACAAGATGGCTTCTGATGTGTGCATACCAAGGGATTGTTGATGACCAAAGGCATTGATTTATGCTCAACAAGAAGAGGCTGGAGAGGATGCTCATTGTAGATCCATACGAGGAGATCTGTTTAACCCTGGACTTTTACAAGGGGCCTCGTACTCTAGCGGTACAGAGTAGCAAGGGTTCAGGCATTCATGTAGCTACGATGCCCTTACGGAGATTAGCATTGTTGAATATACAAGGTGGTCATTTGTGTCACCGTATATCCAATAGTATTTGGCACTCGACCTAGACTTTCTGAAGTTAATCTAGGTTCATAGCCTTACAAGTGATATGGATTTGAGCACTGATAAGACTGCAGTGTTAGGTGGTTGCTAATCATACAGAGTGATCATGCGAGTTATCCTATACCCAGGAGTATAATACTCTCATGGTGTTAAGTATTCATTGCCTTAAGATGGCGGTATTTGGTATGAGACCTTATGATGTTGGTTTAGGAACCAAGGATTGATGCACCTGCATTACGAGTGGATGGCCATATCGTTTTGAGCATATGCCTTGATAAGGCATATACTATTTTTGAGGATGTGAGCATAAGCAGGTGCACATGATATTTAAGATGATATAGGTATGAGATGGCACACTAATTATCTTGAGAATAAGGCCATGAGGCACTTCACCGATAGTTTTAAGGGTACACATATTATGATAGTGTTTGCGCCAAAAATGGTCACAAACATCCGGTTGTGTGTGAAAGCACCAATATCAAATATTTAGATCCGAATACAAAAATATAGATTCATAGATCATAAAATAGATTGTAGACAAGTAAATGAACATGCAAGTTTTATAGTGGTTCAGCAAACTCCGTTTACGTCCACTCCAATCACTTTTATTTGTACTATAAGATAATAAGTACAAGTTTTTTTGCCTTAGAAAAATAATGGAGAAACAGATAAAAAGTGATGAAGGAGAGCCAGTCGAAAAGTCCTTCGCAATGAGCTATGTCTGCTGTATTTATAGGTGAAGACATGCATGAATTGGGCTAAAATTTCACCAGAAGAACCCCCAGATTCGTTCGACCTAATCCACCAATTTTTGGATCGATCGCATATCATATGAAAATCTATGCTGATCATTCATATTAGCTCCAATGGTGGTGCAATCGTTCCTGTAGGGTCTCACATTCCTCTAGTCTATGCTCCCATTGTTTCGCATCATTCTGACTTACTGTTTGTGAGATATTGATTGATCTTCGTTGCTTTAAGTAGAAAATGGATCATGGTAGATCGTCCCATACTTTCTCCTTTTGGGGTATAAACGTTCGGGTAAGTTCCTCATGATGTTAGTACTTGCTCCCCAAATTTCACACCATTGCTACTTACCGTTTATGAGATATCGCGTTTTCCATGATGTTGTGTTGACTTGTAATCAATCATGGGCGATCATTCTGCACATGCTCTTTCTGAGGTGCGATTCTTCTAATCAATTCCCCATGATGATAACTACTTGCCCTCTAAATTTCAATGCATTTCGACTCACCATTTGTGAGATATCGCGTTTTTCGTGGAGTTGGGAGAATTCTTGCTGAATGATACGATAATTCAAAAACGATGTAAGCCGATCGTTCAAGTTTCTCCAAATGATGTGCAATCGATATGGTAGGTTCCTTTATATAATATTTTGTTATTCCTAAAGTTTCATGTCATCTCGACTTTGCCTTTGTAAGATATTGATCGATCATCATTGAATTCAATTGTTTTATTGATCGATCCATATGGATCATGACTGATCGATCCAACTTCATTGTGAGATCCAGAAATCGATGGCATAGGTCCCTCATAATATGTAGTTTTCCTCCAAACTTCATGTCGATTGCCTTTGTTGATTTTGAGTTATAGATCGATCATCGTCAAAAATTGCCAGAACTCTTTTATTTGTACTATAAGATAACAAGTATAGTTCTTTTTTGCCTTAGAACGATAAAAAAGAAGAGATAAGAAGTGATGAAGGAGAGCCCGCCTAAAAGTCCTTTGCAATGAACTAAATTTGGTGTATTTATAGGTGAAAACATGCATGGATCAGGATGAAATTTCACCAGAAGAACCTCCAGATCCAACTCGATCCACCAATTATCATATCGATCGTTCGATCGCACACCATATGAACGATTGATGTCGATCATTCATATTAGCTCCAATGGTCGTTCCTATGGAGTCCCACATGCCTCTAGTCCATGCTTTCGAAGTTTCGTATTATTCTAACTTACCGTTTGTGAGATATCGATCAATTTTTGTTGTTTAGAACAAAAATGGATCATGGGAGATTGTTCTACTTGCCTTTTGGTTTGCGATCATTCTGGTGAGTTCCCCATGATGTTAGCTACTTGCTCTTCAACTTCATGCAATTTCAACTTACCATTTGTGAGATATCGAATTTTCTATGATGTTGTGTTGACTTGTAATCAATCATTGACGATCGTTCCATG
Source organism: Allium cepa (assembly GCA_030765085.1). Classification (NCBI taxonomy): domain Eukaryota; kingdom Viridiplantae; phylum Streptophyta; class Magnoliopsida; order Asparagales; family Amaryllidaceae; genus Allium; species Allium cepa. Next base: position 177,897,012 of record CM060932.1, read on the forward strand.
CTTGCACATTTTGAGATGCGATCATTATTATGAGTTCCCGTTGGTGTTAGTTACTTGCTCTCTATATCTCATGTTATTCTGACTTACTGTTTGTGAGATATCACATTTTCTATGGAGTTGGGATCATTCTGGATGAGATGATATGATCGTTCAAGAATGATGTAGACTAATCATTCAAGTTTCTCCAAATGATGTGCGATCGATATGATAGCCCTTTACACAATATTTTACTATTCCCAAAATTTTATGTCATTTCGACTTTACGTTTGTAAGATACTGATTGATCATCATTGATTTAAATTGTTTTATGAAACATGACCAATCGATCCAACTTTATCGTTGGTCCCGGCTATTGACGCTGTGGTCACTCATGGTGTAATGTGGTTATCCTCAAAATTTCATATAGATTGTCTTTGTAAATTTTGAGTTATAGATCGATCATTGTTAAAAATCACTAAAACGATCATCAAAAACCCACTTAAGGGTTGATCCGAAGCGAGATCCGAAGTAATCACCTTTCTGACTCAAAGCAGGTGCTGAAAATTCTAGACCAGGGTTAGACTCGAACAAAAACAAATTTTCTTCAAGCAAATGTGATTCTGATTCCAAGCATGAAAATCAATCGGCATTGGAAAATGAACAGTGCCGATCATTTTTCTCCAAGCAATCTCTAAGTGAACGTGCATCTAACTCCAATCATGATCCAGCACTTCAGATTTCTATGACTCCAAGTGAACAATCCGCCGACTCTAAGAAAATAGCAAATTTTCCCTGATCCGACTCCAAACAAATTACCATTGATCCATTTAGATCCATCTTCTTTGGTCCATAACTCGAGCATACAAACTTTGATCGACTTGAACTTTGAAATGTAGCCTTGTGGGGCCTTCCTTGTCACTCCATACGAATCGTGCCTTAGATAGTTATAAAAATTTAGGGTTTAGATCTGATATGTTCCCTAGTGAAGTGATAAATCCATACTTAGCCATTTTTGAGTGTTGATCATCCAAGTCCCTCCAACTATCATCCATAGTTTCAACTGTAATCGTTTTCTAATCCATTCATTTTAGTGGAATCCATGGTATCCCGACCTGACCAAAAGGCGGGATAAAATTTGCCCCCCAAAACATGCCTTTCGATAGGAAAGCGTGTCTTGAATTGCTATAAATCCAAAATCTGAAATCCATAATCAATTAACAGCGTATTTTCCAATCTAGATCCCAATCCATCGCCAAGCCAAATTGCCGTAACCCATCTCGAGTCCACCCGAGAGTTAATCTTTGCATGCCGAATCCTCGATCTCTCTGGATTGTTAATGAAGTCTGCGAATATTTCGAGTTGATAGCCAATTCTTAAACCATTTTGAATCCTTAGCCGAATCCACTTCCATCCTAAGCCAATAGAGAAATCAATGATCTCACCGGATCATTGTCCAAGTCCTTGATCTCATCGAATCGTTATCTAAATTCGGGATCTCTCTGGATCTATATTCAAATTCATTGTCGTTCGAAGCTGGTATCCAAATCCATGACCTCCCCGGGTTGTTATCCTGATCCAAATCATTAATCTCACCAAATCCTTACCGAGCACAATCCATACTCCACGACTCGAGGAGGCTGTTCCATTGTGCTCGACGAAGCAACCTACCCATTGCTAGGCATAGTCCACACCTGACGACCTTGAACTCTCAGAATCCTTGTTGAGCACAATCCATACTTGACAACTCGAGTAGGTCGATCCATCTCATTCGAGCGAACCGATCTATCCCTTGCCAGTAATAGTCCATACCTAAGGACCTTGATCTCTCCAGATCCTTGTCGGGCACAATCCATACTCGATGACCTGCGTAGTTCGATCCATCGCATTCAAGCGAAGCAACCTAACCCTTACCAGGCATAGTTCATACCCGACGACCTGTTTTGTTCATCGTATTACCGCGGATCTAAGTGTTTCAAGATTCATTTGTTATGGTGGTTCATCGCCAATTCAGAGCATGCTTAGGGACCATCCTAGATTCCGTACATGTGTAAGTGACTTAGCTGTTTTAGTGTAAAATTTATATTTGGTTCATACCATCCCGAACAAGAGATGATGACCGATGCCCTTAAACTGAAATCACTCTGTTTTATGGCGGATGATGGCTGCTCTTGTTCCATCACCATGTGGTTAGGTTTCCTAAGGGTTTAGGGTATAAGTTCAATCATTTTTCTATTTTGCTCTCGCTTATTTTCTAACAACTTAATTCTTTAATTCATTGTTTACTCATTAACATGGCACGACTCCCCTTAGTTAATTCACAAATCTCAATCTATTAGTCAATCCCACGTTATTTAATTTAATTTAACTAATTAAATTTCCTAATTAACGTCACTACAAATATAGGGTGTTACAATCTTCCCTCCTTAAAGAATTTCGTTCTCAAAATTACGATAAGGTAAACATCAAATAATCAAAGGTAAAACATACCATCAAGCAAGTCAGGATAAGTGTCTCTGATCCTGCTCTCAGTTTCCGAAGTACAGTCTCTAGGATCATTACTCTGTTGGATCTTCACTAACGTGATTGCCTTGTTCCTCAAAATCTTCTCATCCCTCATGACTATTCAGATAGGCTTCCTAACTATGGTCATGTCTGGTTCCACTACTAAACAATCTAACAAGATTGGTGCTATAGTAGTGTCTGTTTCACTAACGTACTTCCTCAGATGACATACATGAAAAACATCATGGACTCCTATCAAACTACTTGGTAACTCTACTCTATATGCGGGTTTCTTAATCCTTTCTAAAATAGGAAAATGTCCTATGAACTTCGGTGCTAACTTCCCTATCTTCCCGAACCCGATAACATATTTCGTTGGCGATAATTTGACGAAAACATGATCTCCAACAGAGAACTCTAAATCTATTCGTTTGCTATCTGCATAGCTTTTCTACATAGAATGAGCTTCCTTCATTCTCACCCTTATCAGCTCAATCTTTTCTACTACTTCTCTTACCAAATCAGGACCAAGGACTAATCTATCTCTGGTCTCTAAAAAACATGCAGGGTATTTGCATGGTCTTCCATACAAAGCCTTAAATGGTGTCATCCCTATACTAGTCTGATAACTATTGTAATGTGAAAACTCGAATAGGTGTAGGTGATCTTCCTATGATCCCCCGAAGTCTAATACACGAGCTTGTAATAAGTGTTCTAAGATCTTGTTAACCCTTTTTGTTTGCCCATTTGTCTGCGGATGGTAAGCGGTTCTCATCTTGAGCTTGGTTCCTAAACTTCCTATAGACTCTTCCAGAACTCGCTAGTGAATAAGGAATCTCTATCACCGACAATACTACTAGGAATTCTGTGTAGTCTAACCATATTCTTCGCAAATAATTTAGCCAAAACAGTTGCCATCCTGTTTGACTTAATGGGAATGAAATGGGCACTCTTGGTTAATTAACCACTATGACCCATATACCTTCATTCACTCAATTAAATATCAACAACCAATCTATGAAATCCATAGAAATTGAATCTCACTTCCATACCAGAATATCCAATGGCTGAAGCAATCCACACGGCTTTTAATGTTTGGCTTTTACCTATTGACAGTTCCAATACTATTTCTTCCATAAGCCAACATCCCTCTTCAAGCCTTTCCAGAAGAAACTTCTTTTCATATCTCGATACGTCTTCGTTCCTCCTGGATGAATAGTGAACTTCGAACGATGGCATTCCATCAAAATTTCTTTCCTTATGTCTCCCACATCTGGAACACATAGTCTACATTTCTTTCTCAACCATCCACTTTGGTCAAGACTGAAATCTTTCAATTCACCGCTCTCCGTTCGATCCTTTAATTTTCTGATACTTTCAACCAACACTGGATCCTCTTTCTAGTTAGAAGCAATCTTCTTAATCAATACTGTCCGGCCTTCTAAACAAGACAATATAGCAGATCCTCCACTACAATGAGCCTCGAATCCCCACAACACTTTGTATGTTGTCATGGCTTCTAAGTCTTTCCATTCTACTATCATAGCCAACACTATATTCTGTTGCTTTCTACTAAGTGCATCTGCAACCTTGTTACCTTTCCCTGGTATGTACCTTACTCCAGAATCATAAGCGACTAAAAACTCTAACCACCTCTGTTGTCTCATGTTCAGCTCCTTTTGAAAGAACAAGTATTTCAATGACTTATAATCGGTATAAATCTTGAACCTCTCTCCTAAAAGATAATTCCTCCATACCTTCAAGGAAAAAATAACTGCAGCTAACTCCAAGTCATGCCTTGGGTACCTAACCTCATGCGGTCTAAGCTGTCCGAAAGCGTAGGCAATCACTTTACCCCTCTGCATTAGTACAGCTCCTAACCCCGTACCACACGCATCTGTGTAAACTAGCAAGTCCTGATTCTCCTCCAAAACCACTAACACGGGTTCATGGGTCAACAAATGTTTCAAGTTCTGGAACACTTCCTCACACTTATCGGTTTCACACAAACTTGACATCCTTTCACGTTAGCTTGGTCATCGATGTTGCTATCCGTGAGAAATCTTTAATGAACCTCTGATAATATCCAGCTAATCCAAGGAAGCTTCTTATCTCAGTTACTCTTTTTGGTCTCTTACAATTATTAACAGCTTCGATCTTATCTAGATCAATGGACAATCCTTCCTCTGAAACCACGTGACCAAGAAACTTCACTTCCTTTTTTTCAAAAATGGCACTTCGAAAATTTAGCATTTAGCTGATGCTGCCTCAGTGTAACGGCCCGTAAATTTTCAGTAATTATAATGGTTAAGTTAGTAAGATTTTTGAAATTTAATACTGATGAAAATAAAATTTAGTGAATTATTAATGGAAATAATAACTTGGATGAGATTGGTAAGTTAATTGTTAATAACTTGGATGTAATTCCAATAAGTGAAACAGTGTAAATGTTAATTATATTCTTATTGTAATGAAGAATGTTACCAAGATGAAATGATTAATTTGATTTAAAATCTTAATTAATGTGTGCATTAATTTATAATGGGATATAAAAGGTAAAGTAATAATTTAAAATGTTAGCTTACTAATAAAATACTATATAATGAATGGAAATGGAATGAATTAGTGTATGAACTAATAGTAGCACTTGTTGTAAGCTAATAAGTAAATTAAAACGTAACAGTGCTAATTTAGGTTAATAATTAACAGGTTGAATGAAATGTCAATTAATGAATCTATTAAAATTGTAAAGTATAATCATAGATGGAAATTGGTTGGGAAGAGTAAAGATAACTAAAAGTTACTCTAGTGATAATTAATATAATAACGGAAAGTGTGAATGTAAATTTAAATAGGAATGTAAATTTATTTTAATATAGTAATTGGTGTAACGTTTATGAAAGTTGAATAATAACTAATTTAGTGAAATACCTATTAATGGAAACCAACTGTAAGGTTATAATTGATTGTAATTGGTAGATTAGGAAATATATTTAAAGTTATATTAACTGATGTAATAATACGCAATAAACCATAATTTGACATAGTGAAAGTTAGGTAAGTAATTTTATTATGGGTCATTTGATAATAAAATATGAATGGGAAACAATTAGGTAATTTGTCATAATTACTAATTGCTTACCTATTTATTTAATTAGTGAATTAGATCTAAATCCATTGCAATTAAAAATAATTAAATACTACATTAATATGAATATAGTTGATTTCTGGAAAACATTAGGGAATTTGGATTTACAGTAAGGTTGAATTTACCCATAAGATAATAAGTGACTGAATAAAAAGAATGGGAATCAAGATTTATTAATTTTATTTTTATAAATTGGATTTTATTGAAATTAAATGAAATATAATGTTTAAATTTTACGTTAATTGAAATAAAGAAGGAATGTGAGGATATCAATGTAATATATTTTGAATCCAATGCTAATTTCATCCGGTTGATAGTAATGAATTGAATAATAGAGTGAAAAGAAAATTTAATAGAATTATTGAAAGTTTAATTTAAAATTCTGAATATAATGAAATTGAAAGTCAATACTAAAATTGATAAATTAACCAACTCTAAGTTGACATTTAAAATTGGTTAAATTAGTGTAAATAATTAAGAAAGTAAAAATTGATGAAATTTGTTAATTATAGAGTGAAATTGAAAAGTGATTTAAATTAATTTATTTTTAATTTAATTAATATAAAAATAGCCATTTTGGCCACTGACTCGGATTTTGACGAAACAAGTTTCATCGGATCCGTAACGGTGAATTATTTTAGGATTTCAAGTTTGGTATCGATCGGACTTGTCGTTTGATTGTATAGGCTTGAAACGCCTTGAAAACGATTAATTGAAATCAATTGAAATCAATTTGAAAAATATTGATTTTAGTATAACTTCTTCATACGATAGAATTTGGAATTGAAATTTTTTCCATTGCATTTAAAATATTTAAAACATCTATTTTGATATATGAGTTGACCCAATTTCGTTCCGGAGTCAGAACGGGCTTTTCGGGCCATTCATCGTTCAGTGCGTTTTTAAATCGGGTCCATCTATTCTATCTCAACTTTATCTATAAATACCCGGCTATATACCCTAGCCTACCTCAATTTTCTCATTTGTATGAGCATTCATGTGACGCCCCACCTCTATACCCACGCTAGCCAAGGACACTACGGGGTAATGCCGTCAACTAGCGGAGAATAAGGCTGTTGAGGAGCGACCATCCACGTAATTGCTTTGTGCGAGTACCGATATGTCAGATAGTACAACATGCATCTGGTTTCAGGAGGAAATCCGACATACCGACATAAACTCAAAGCTACTACCCGGTGGCTATATATATTCTTCGGAAACAAATATAGAAATAAACATAACACGAATCAGTCACAGACATCCATATCACAAAGGCGGAAATAGATATGAATATATAATACATAAAAGTGTTCATCAAAGTAGTGGTCAGACAAGATCCACACTATCACAAAAGAATAGTTATAAGTGCTAGACCAAAGAATATGTATACATCAAGGAGTCTATATCTCAAAGGTATACGACAAAAACTACTAATCTAAGTAGTTAGCCAAAAGTCAGGGTGATAATCCCAGATGTGAAGTCAAGCAGAAGCACCTGTAACATCTCGGTCTGACTCAAGTACTATTTAATAAGAAAATAATAAACGGATCAGTCTAGCTATAAATATCAGATGAAATGATATAGAATAAGAGATAGGACAAAAACGTATGATAACCATAAAACCATACTGTGATAAGTATGTAATGAAAATCAACAAGAGATTAATCAATATCACAAGAATCTTCTCAAAGATAAAAAAAGAATGTCATACTCTTTATTTTTATTCACTAAAACCATAAGTATTGATCATTATATCAATGCCAATCACAAAAGTTAATGACACACAAATTCACCAATACACAAATATTGATAAGACTTATCAATGTAAATCACGAAATTGGTGAAACACAAATTCTAGAAATCATCAATGGAAATCCAGAAATCACAAAAAGGGGGAGGCCAATCACAAAACGGGAGCATGAAAACTCACCAACACATGTATCACAAAATGGAACGCTATTCCATGGTTGCTAACCATTAATTTTGAGCCGAAGCTCCACAAAACGGCCCAAAGACCATGGGTCGCTACCCCACCAAATTGAGCCGAAGCTCCATGAACGGGGTTTAGTCTCCCTCGTAGACAAAGAGACATCGCACATTTGCTAGTCTAAATCACAAAAGTGATCATCAACGATCACCAAGAAGTGTCAATTGCAGTAAGCCAGTAAATATATAAGCTTAGCCTCATGAGCCATAACCACTAGCTTAACTTAAATATTTACGAACAAATTGTAGATCTCCACTTGAAAATTGTCACAAGAGATTCAATCGAACAAGTCCAAGAACTAACCGGCGAAGTAAGCGCAAGCGTTTCATACCACTTGTTTTACTAAACCGTTTAATTAGATTTTTCATACTAGTGAGGTGAAGGTTTATATATACTAGTAGATTGGAATTACTGCTAGTATTGAAACCTTCATATTTTTAAATTGACAAATCACAAAAATGATTGTAGAAACAATAAGTCACAAAAATTCACATTCGAAGACGTGGATAAAATCCAAAGAATTCGATTCCAAATCCATCAGTGGAAATACCCTTGCGACTAAACAGCCACGACTTACGACTTATCATAATTCAACACAAGAAATCAGCGGCTCAACACATGCGACTCCACGGCACACGACCTAAGTGATCAGCGACTTAAGAAATAGAATGCGACCTAACAGTGCAACTTAACATGGCGCGACCTATGGCATGGCGCGTCCTAAGTTATTGCGACTTAAATGCAGGTGCGACCCAAGGTATGGCATGACCCATCAGCTGTGCGATTTAGCAGGCCGAGCGACCTAAGGTACTGGGGCAAGCCAAGCGACCTAAGTAATGTGGCCTAAGTGGTGCGACCAAGCCGAGCGACCTGAATGATGCAGGCCGAGTGACTTAAGTAATGAAACGACCTAACACATGGCCGAGTGACCTAAGTTAAGGAACGACCTAACGGCTGAGCGACTTAAGTGGTTGCGAGATAAAGCATGGCGCGACCTAAAGCGTGCAACCTAACTACAGACCGAGTGACTTAAATGTGCAAGCCGACTCACTAGCAAGGCGAGCGACCTAAGGAACGTGACCTAACATGGCGCGACCTAAGTGGTGGAACGATCTATCCCATGGCGCGACCTATATGCAGGCCGAGCAATTCAAATGGTGCAGGCCGAGCGACCAAGGTGATAGAAGTGCAAAACTCCCTCAATTTGCAACCGGTCGAGCACGGACGCTAGGGGATTATGCCCATCGGCTACCGGTCCTATTGGCTCCTCGATGCATCACCAAAAACGTGTTCAATCATCAAAGCTATAATTTTTAAAGATTTGAACCCAAAACACTAAAAATTGGATTTTCACCAATTCAATCCAAACCAAAAGCAAATGCACATAAATAAATGTTAGGAATTCATACCCAACAATCAAAGATAGTTATAGACAAAGATGTGAGATAAAAATCCCACCTTTACACAAAATCAATGAAGAAGAAGCTCGAAAGCAAAGGAAGAATCAACCACACTTCAATCTCAACACAAGAAGCTTGAATCAATGACTTCTCTTTGAATTTGGATTTAGATGTTGGATTTTCAAATGAACTAGGGCTTGGAGTTTTAATTTCTCATTCCTCTCTCCATTTTTGATGAAGCTTGAGTGTTAGGAAATGAAAGTGAAGTAATGAAGAGAAGAGGGGGTTGAGCTAGAGTTAATAGTTTAGGCTAATGGGCTAAACCAAACCCAAAGCACAAAGTGAAAAGGTGGAAAAATTTCACTAACTCCAAACATATCAAAGTTTATACTCAGAAAGATCGCAAACGGCGTTTTGGACCCAATGGAAGTGCTCCCGAGTCCTAATTCGACCGTATGCAAAAAGTAACTTTTCGGACTAAAATCCGACTAACGATAAAATATTTAAATATTCAATCTTAAAATATGCGGGTTGTTACAGACTCCCCTCCTTAAAGGAATTGCGTCCACGCAATATTTAAGAAGAAAATATAAGGTATCAACCATGAAAGCATATCAACACAAAAGAAAATCGAAATAAAAAATTCACCTCAAAGAGCACGGGAAAGTAAGTACGGATGTGTTCGCTCGATGAACTCCATAGATTCCCAAGAGCACTCCTTAGGATTTGAGGACCATTGAACTTTAACAAGAGGAACATCTTTATTTCGAAGGCGTTTGACCTCCGAAGCAATAATACGAATAGGATGTTGCTCATAAGTTAAATTAGGAGAAACTTCAATTTCTTCCACAACGCCGGGCTCAAGAATAGAATCGGAATCTCGAAGGCATTTCCGTAATTGAGAAACGTGGAACACGTCATGAATAGCAGAAAACTGAGCTGGTAATAAAAGATGATAAGCCACGGAACCAATACGTTCGGTGATGGGAAATGGACCAATATATCGAGGTGCTAACTTTCCCGATCGACTGAAACGTACAACACCCTTCATAGGTGAAACACGAATAAACACAAGATCTCTCACAGAAAATTCTAATTTCCTTCTCCGTTTATTGGCATTGGATTTTTGTCTACTCTGGGCTTCTTTCATCCTATGACGAATAAGGTCAATCTTCTCTGTGGAATCACGAATAAAATCTAGACCTAAAACCAGCCTCTCACCGGCCTCAAGCCAACAAGAAGGAGATCGGCATGGCCTTCTGTAGAGTGCCTCGAAAGGTGTCATACCAATACTAGATTGGAAGTTATTATTATAGGAAAACTCAACAAGAGAAATATGATCTTTCCAACTTCCACCAAATCAAGAACATATGCACGAAGAAGATCTTCAAGAGTTTGATTCACTGCTCGGTTTTTCCATCGGACTGAGGATGATAAGCGGTGCTAAAATTAAGCTTCGTTCCCAAAGCTTTTTGAAGACTCTTCCAAAATCCACTAGTAAGCAGTGGATCACGATAGCTAACAATAGAAGTAGGAACTCCATGCAATTTAACAATTTCTTTAATAAAGAGCTTGGCTAAAAGAGGAACGGTTCGATTAGACCAAACGGGAACAAAATGGGTGGATTTAGTAAGTCTATCGACTATCACCCATAAGCTATCATGACCCGAACGAGAAAGGGGAAGGCCGTCTATAAAATCCATGGAAATTCGGTCCCACATCCAAATTAAAATTTCTAAAGGTTGCAATAACCCACCGGGCCTTTGGTGCTCGGCCTTAATGAGTTGGCAAGTCATGCAACACTTACCAAAGTTAGCAATATTAGATTTCATTCCCTCCCAATAGTAAAGTCGCTTCATGTCCGCGTACATTTTCCTACTATCGGGATGAATGGTAAATTTAGAATGATGAGAATCTTCTAAAATGTCTTTACGAAGATTACTAATATTTGGTACGATAAGTCTACCAAATTTTCGAATACCGCCACGAGAATCAATATCAAAGTCTTTCAAACCTTCAATATTAATTTTATCCCTAAAATTTTGGCCAAGAAGAGCCAATTCGGGATCTAGCTTTTGAGCTTTAAGAATGCAGTCTAAAAAAGATGGATGAGCCTCAATGCTACAAAAAACAAGAGATGAACATAAATCGAAAACACGACCTCGAATCTCACAAGTGGATAAAATTCTGAGATCATTCCATTCGGATATCATCATAGAAACAATCACTTGTTGCTTACGACTAAGCGCATCGGCAACACGATTTCCCTTTTCCGGGAGTATAAAGAATATCAAGATCATAAGCTGCAAGAAATTCGAGCCAACGTTGTTGACACAAATTAAGTTCCTTTTTAGAAAATTGATACTTCAAAGATTTATGATCGGTGTAAAGAATAAACTTTTCTCCCAAAAGATAATGACGCCAAATTCGAAGGCGAAAACAATAGCCGCGAGTTCTAAATCATGAGTGGCATATCTAGTCTCGGCTGGCTTTAATTGCCTAGAAGCATAAGCAATAACACACTATCTTTGCATAAGAACGGCATCCAAACCAACGTGACTATCATCGGTATAAACAATAAAATCTTGGTTTCCCTCGGGAATCACAAGAATAGGAGCATCGGAAAGGAGTTCTTTTAATTTCTGAAAAGAAGCTTCACATTTGTCGGACAAAATGTATTTAACTCCCTTCTTTGTCAAGCAGTAAGGGGCACGACAATTTTAGAAAAGTCTTTGATAAAACGACGGTAATAACCCGCCAATCCGAGAAAACTACGAATTTCCGTCACACTCTCCGGTCTCTTCCAATTTTAAATCGCTTCAATCTTTGAAGGATCCATGGAAATTCCGTATTCGGAAATAATATGACCGAGAAACTTCACACGAGATTGCCAAAAAGTGGCATTTAGAAAAAATTTTAATTGACTGCTTCTAAGAGTTTCCAACACAATCCGAAGATGCTTTTCATGCTCCTCCTCGGTTTTTGAATACACAAGAATATCATCAATAAAGATGAGAACAAACCGATCGAGGAAGTCTTTGAAAACTCTATTCATAAGGTCAACGAAATAAGCCGGAGCATTCGTTAAACCAAATGGCATAACAAGTCATTCATAAGATCCATAACGAGTATGGAAAGATGTCAAAGGAATGCTATCCTCTGCAATACGAAGCTGATGAAAACCGATAGCTAAGTCTAATTGTGAAAAGACTCTAGCACCACTAAGTTGATCGAATAGATCATCAATCCGAGGTAAAGGATATTTATTCTTGATAGTAAGATCATTAAGCTTGCGGTAGTCAACGCAAAGCCTAAGTGCACCATCAAATTTCTTCACAAAAATAGCCGAAGCTCCCCAAGGCGAGGAACTAGAGCGAATAAATTGCTTCGTCTCCAATTCGGATAATTGTTTGCGCATCTCCTCATTTTCTTTATTGGACATGCGATAAGGAGGACGAGTGATAGGTTGAGCTCCAGGGATGAGATTACTTTTGAACTCAATTGCTCGCATGGGTGGTAATCCTAAAACGGGCTCAAATATTTAGGAAAACTCACGAACAACGTGAATAAGAGAGAGAATATCCTCCTCATCATCATTATCGTCATCATGAGGATTTAAAGAATATAAAGATGCAACCAAGCTGGAATCCGAATCTTTAAGGTCAATAGAAATCTGCTTAAAAGATTGAGGATGTCGAAGATGAATAGTCCACTCAGGACATAGGATTTGGGCTTTATAGCGGTTAAGCCAATCCATTCCCAAAATCATTCCAAAGCCTAAGTAGCGCATAACATGCAAATCGGCTCGGAAAGAAAAATCACACAAAATAATCTCGACATCTTTACAAAGCAAACTAATTATTGCGGATCCACCAACCGAATTCGCAATTCTCAAAGAAGTCATTAAACATAAAACATCCAAAGAAAAAGTATCAACAAGTTCTTTTGAAATAAAAGAGTGGGACGCACCCGTATCAAAAAGAACTCGAATAGGTTGATCACGAAATAAAATAATGCCATCAAGGATAGAATAAGAAATACCTTGACCACGAGATGTGTTGCCAGGGGCTTGAGCAACATTAAGCTTTCCCTCCTTCCTGTTTTGAAGTTTGGGGCACGAAGATATATAATGGTCCGGGCTTTTGCAACAGCGACAAGCATAGGGCTTTGAACACTTATTCGCATAATGGTCCTTAGAACCACAGTTATAGCATTGCCCACCACTAGAGGTAGAAGTCTTAGTTGCCGGAGAGGCTTGCTTCCCTTTCTTATTGTTGGGATAAGAACTTTTGAATTTATTAGGCCTTTTCTTGTTGGTGAAGTTCGGTTTAGCACTCCCAACCTCAACATCACTTACTCTATCAGCCTCTTCAAGTCGAAGAGCGATATTAATGAGCTGATCAAAAGAAACTTCTAATTTTAGAAGTAATGGCTTCTTGAGATTTTTATTCAAGCCATAGACAAATCTTTGGTTCTTCTTCAATGGGGTGTTTATGTACTCGACCCCGTATTTAGAAAGTGACTCGAATGATGCGACATAGTCTGCCACAGAGGATTCATCTTGAACAAGGTCAATGAAACGGCGAGCCAAAGTCACCTTCTCAGCTTCTGGCACAAATTTTAACTCGAAGCGTTCCCGGAATTTCTCCCAAGTAAGATCCGCTTCATTTATTTCAGAAATAAGAAGCTCATACCAATCTAATGCTCCTTCTTGGAGCATACTAGAGGTCACCTGAACACGGTGAAGATCAATAAGATTCATGTGAGAAAAGATTCGATCGCACGTTCTCAGCCAAGCCTGGACTTCAATAATAGTTTCATAACCTTTGAATGGCTTCCCACCCAATGTGGTATAATCGTTGCACAAACGTGCAAATCCAGACTTAGGGTGAGTAGACTCCGGAATAGATTTGGCTGCTTGAGCTTTCCCTACAAGATCAAGAAGCTGCTGGGCAGACATAAATACTCCATCTTGGGGAGTAGCACTAGACTGACCGGCGCTGGGATGACCAGGTCTAACCATTTCTCTTCCTTTAGAAAGAAAGAAAGAAGAAGGATAAGGGTATTCACCAAACGAATATCAAGCAATCTTGATAGATAAAACAAGGAATCATAAACAAAATAGGATGAATCGGTACGAAGACTCGAATTAAATCCTAAAGCACGACACCTAAGAAGGACTTAGGACGATGATCCTTGCTAGATTATTCTACATTGTTCCGAAGTGTGGCTCTGATACCAAGCTGTGACGCCCCACCTCTATACCCATGCTAGCCAAGGGCACTACGGGGTAATGCCGTCAACTAGCACGGAGAATAAGGCTGTTGAGGAGCGACCATCCGCGTAATTGCTTTGTGCGAGCATCGATATGTCAGATAGTACAACATGCATCTAGTTTCAGAAGGAAATTCGACATACCGAAACAAACTCAAAGCTACTACCCGGTGGCTATATATATTCTTCGGAAACAAATATAGAAATAAACATAACACGAATCAGTCATAGACATCCATATCACAAAGGCGGAAATAGATATGAATATATAACACATAAAAGTGTTCATCATAGTAGTGGTCGGACAAGATCCACACTATCACAAAAGAATAGTTATAAGTGCTAGACAAAAGAATATGTATACATCAAGGAGTCTATATCTCAAACGTATACAACAAAAACTACTAATCTAAGTAGTTAGTCAAAAGTCAAGGTGATAATCCCACATGTGAAGTGAAGCAGAAGCACCTGTAACATCTCGGTCTGACCCGAGTATTATTTAATAAGAAAATAATAAACAGATCTGTCTAGCTATAAATATCACATGAAATGATATAGAATAAGAGATATACAAAAACGTATGATAACCATAAAACCATACTGTGATAAGTATGTAATTGAAAATCAACAAGAGATTAACCAATATCACAAGAATCTTCTCAAAGATCAAAAAGAATGTCATACTCTTTATTTTTATTCACAAAAACCATAAGTATTGATCATTATATCAATGCCAATCACAAAAGCTAACGACACACAAATTCACCAATACACAAATATTGATAAGACTTATCGATGTAAATCACGAAAAATGGTGAAACACATTCTAGAAATCGTTAATGGAAATCCAGAAATCACAAAACGGGGGAGGCCTATCACAAAACGGGAGCATGAAAACTCACCAACACGTGTATCACAAAATGGAACGCTATTCCATGGTTGCTAACCATTAATTTTGAGCCGAAGCTCCACAAAACGGCCCGAAGACCATGGGTCGCTACCCCACCAAATTGAGCCGAAGCTCCATAGAAACGGGGTTTAGTCTCCCTCGTAGACAAAGAGACATCGCACATTTGCTAGTCTAAATCACAAAAGTGATCATCAACTATCATCAAGAAGTGCTAGTTACAGTAAGCTAGTAAATATATAAGCTTAGCCTCGTGTCCCATAACCACTAGCTTAACTTAAATATTTACTAACAAATTGTAGATCTCCACTCGAAAATTGTCACAAGAGATTCAATCGAACAAGTCCAAGAATTAACCGGCAAAGTAAACGCAAGCGTTTCATACCACTTGTTTTACTAAGCCGTTTAATTAGATTTCTCGTACGAGTGAGGTAAAGGTTTATATATACTAGTAGATTGGAATTACTGCTAGTATTGAAACCTTCATATTTTTAAATTGACAAATCGCAAAAATGATTGTAGAAACAATAAGTGACAAAAATTCACATTCGAAGACGTGAATAAAATCCAAAGAATTCGATTCAAAATCCATCAGTGGAAATACCCTTGTGACTTAACAGCCACGACTTACGACTTAACATAATTCAACACAAAAAAATCAGCGGCTCAACACATGCGACTCCACGGCACACGACCTAAGAGATCAACGACTTAAGAAATAACATGCGGCCTAACAGAGCAACTTAACATGGCGCGACCTATGGCATGGCGCGACCTATAGCATGGTGCGACCTAAGTTGTTGTGACTTAAATGCAGGTTCGACCCAAGGTATGGCGCGACCCAAGCTGTGCAACTTAACAGACCGAGCGACCTAAGATACTGGGGCAAGCCGAGCGACCTAAGTAATGCGACCTAAGTGGTGCGACCAAGCCGCGCAACCTAAATGATGCAGGCCGAGCGACTTAAGTAATGGAACGACCTAACACATGGCCGAGCGACCTAAGTTAAGGAACGACCTAACGGCTGAGCGACTTAAGTGGTTGCAAGATAAAGCACGACACGACCTAAGGCGTGCGACCTAACTATAGGCCGAGTGACTTAAATGTGCAGGCCGACTCATTAGCAAGGCGAGCGACCTAAGGAACGCGACCTAACATGGAGGGACCTAAGTGGTGGAACGACCTATCCCATGGTGTGACCTATATGCAAGCTGAGCAATTCAAATGGTGCAAGCCGAGTGACCTAGGTGATAGAAGTGCAAAACTCCCTCAATTTGCAACCGGTCGAGCACGGACGCTAGGGGATTACGCCCATCGGCTACCCGGTCCTATTGGCTCCTCGATGCGTCACCAAAAACGTGTTCAATCATCAAACTTAGGTTTTTTAAAGATTTGAACCCAAAACACTAAAAATTGAGATTTGCACCAATTCAATCCAAACCAAAAGCAAATGCACATAAATAAGTGTTAAGAATTCATACCCAACAATCAAAGATAGTTATAGACAAAGATGTGAGATAAAAATCTCACCTTTACACAAAATCAATGAAGAAGAAGCTTGAAAGAAAAGGAAGAATCAACCACACTTCAATCTCAACACAAGAAGCTTGAATCAATGGCTTCTCTTTGAATTTAGAGTTAGATGTTGGATTTGCAAATGAACTAGGGCTTGGAGTTTTAATTTCCCATTCCACTCTCCATTTTTGATGATGCTTGAGTGTTAGGAAATGAAAGTGAAGTAATGAAGAGAAGAGGGGGTTTAGTTAGAGTTAATAGTTTAGGCTAATGGGCTAAACCAAACCCAAAGCCCAAAGTGAAAAGGTGGCAAAATTCCACTAACTCCAAACATATCAAAGTTTATACTCAAAAAGATCGCAAATGGCGTTTTGGACCCAATGGAAGTGGTCCCAAGTCCTGATTCGACCGTATGCAAAAAGTAACTTTTCGGACTAAAATTCGACTAACGATAAAATATTTAAATATTTAATCGTAAAATATGCAGGTTGTTACAATACAATTCAGCTATCTCTCCTCCTCAATGGCAGACAAACAAATTCTAGATCCAAATACAATTCCAAATCCAATCCAAAGCTAAAATTTCAAACTCCTCAAAATATTCAGGAAAATTATATATCGAAGCTTTCGATGTACGTACCTCAAAACTGAAATTCGTTTTCCGATTCAATGCATCGTTTGTCCATAATTTCAGAATCAATTCTCGGCCGTTCATTAAGCGTCGATGAACGTTGTCGGATTGACGAACCATTTCTGGGTTTTGGAGAGTGGACGATGGAGAGTGCATCCGTGGTTTTTGTTCTACGATTCGACGGTTAGATCATCGGGGAAAATTGGTTAGGATTTAAGAGAATTATCGGCGGCTGCTTAAAAAATTCATGAACGCGCTTGCTCGCTTGGGGGCCGAGGTGTGGGGGTTGGCGGCGGACTCAGGGAGGCGGCGCGAGTGATTCGAGAAGGCCGTAGGCAGCAATTACGGCGCGGCGGCGACGTATGTGAGGCGGCGCGTGATGTTTGATTGGGTTCTGTAGGCTTCAAACGATTTGCGCATGTTTGCGGAGAGGAAGTGATGCTGATGTGGCTTAAACGTGGGTTTGTTTCTTTTGTTTATTTTATTTTATTTTGAAACTTTGTAATTCATTCGTTCTGATCGCAATAACTTGTGCATACGAGGTCGAAAATTCACGCGGTTTTCTCCACTGGGATCGTAATAAAATTCTGGACATTTTGGCGATGGTTTGGACGGATTCTGAGACTGTCCAATTTTGGGTTTAAATTGGATTTAAATCCAATTTAAATTCAAACGGTGAGTGTTTTAACCCACTCACAACTTCTAAATTTCTTATGTTTGTTAAATTAAATTTTTGTTGTGATTATGCATTTATTTATGACTTTTTCGTATATTTTAAATCATCATCTCAGTTATTGCATTTATTTAAATTAAATCATTATTTGATTTATTATTGAACATAACTGCCAGTTAAATACCTGTTATATATATTATCAGTTATTTATTGGTATTGATTGATTATTTTGGATGATGAGCGTGATGGATGTGTGATCTGTTGAAGGATGAATGGATGTTGTATTAAGTATTATTTTAAACTGCAAGTTGTTGTGCATTTTATTTCATTCGAGATTGCTGCTTTAAATGATATATAACAGTATTTTTATTTTAAATTACGGATTGAAATGATAAATATCTGTGTCACTTGATCATAGGGTAGAAAATTTTATACAGACACGTTGGTCTATATATAAAAGAAATTTAAAATGATTTTCTATGGTTTTGGAAAGAAATATACGGTTTAATAAATATTAATTTTTATATTATATAAATATTAAATATATATAGTTAAATTCTTGAATTTAAGCTATGTATAAGTTTGTTTAATAAAATTAAGTTTAATAATGGAATTTGATTGTTTTATATCATATGGTTGAGTACTTGCTTAGATATGGTGTATGTAGAGTTTTTAATGACTTAAATAAAAAATTAAGTTGGAAATAAATATGACATTTGTTTGAATTGAAAAGAATTATACTCGGAAAATTTGATTTGAAATTTAAATTAAATTGAGATTTTAAAGGGTATGATTCTTATAACTTGATTTGGTTTAGAGTGATTTAAATGAATATAAAGTTGATTTAAATGAATATATCAAGTTAATAAAATTTGAAGAATATCCAGTTGTTTGAAGCTAAAGGTTTTACTTAAATGATATTGGGTTTATTAAGTAAACATTTCAAATCTAAATAATAGTAATTGAAATTGATATGTGTGGAATTAGCAAAGATTTAGTTTTGAAATGGTGGAATATTTAAAGCTTTGAAATATATGGAAATTTGAAATGGTTTATTTGAAGGTTTCAAATCGGAATTTGGAATTTATTTGTGAAATTAAAGAAGCTATTTTACTATATAAAGTAATTTAACATTTAAACTATTTAAGTATTTAAAGTAATGTCTCAAAGCTATGGGTTCAAGGAATATAGAGTTGAAGTGCTATGATTTTTGGAAAAAGGATATATTTTGAAATTAGAATGATACCTTATTGATTTGGGTTTTAAAACAGAAATGATATCGTATTTATATGGTTTTGAAAGGGATATTATATTCTGGTTTAAAGTATAAACTAGTTTGATAAGACCGCGGTGTTATAATAACGTTTGGTTGTTAAAGAGACCGGGATCGGAAGTTGTCATACTCTCTGCCAAGTCCGAAAACCACTTTAA
Source organism: Allium cepa (assembly GCA_030765085.1). NCBI lineage: Eukaryota > Viridiplantae > Streptophyta > Magnoliopsida > Asparagales > Amaryllidaceae > Allium > Allium cepa. The sequence goes on from CM060932.1 coordinate 177,916,459, forward strand.
CAACCATGTACGCGGTGGAGATTCCAGAATGAAGTAGGATGGTGGCGACGTTCTATTAAGGTAAAAACGTGGACCCGACTCCCGTGAGTTGGCATAAGGTGGCTAAAACAGGAGCGATTCTCGGGCCAATGAGGTAGCACCTTTGATCGGACACATCCCTTTGATATTATACTTTGACTGTTGGATTGATTCGGTGGCCACTTTTGATTTTTTATTTGGGGGTGTAGCTCGAGGTGGGCGGTCGCTGCGTGCTACGCATTACCACTAGCTCGAAGAGCAATTGGTATATCTACCCTGGCATTGCCTAGTTGTGCCGTGTCACCTACCCTATCGCGCCTTGTACGAGCTTGGTTTTCTCCCATAGCCCGTGTGGTATCCTCTGGTGGCTTCCCGATCAGGAGGGATTATGATATTGGATGGACTACTGGGACTATTATTGTGTTAAGAAGGAGATTTGGTAACTCCTTAACACTATTTAAAAGTAAGTTTATTTTAAAATAGACATTATTATAATAGCGAAATATTATTACATAGTAAATAGTTTAACGGATCCTTAGGAGGTGTGAATCCCGAGCATCTCTTAAGTTACTGCACACACGTTAGACACTGGATAGGAGATGTCAAATCCCGTAAACATCTCTAACGACGTTCCACACATTTTATTTACTGTTGATTTAACTTACATAAGATCTTCTAGTTCTGACTCGAGCGTTTTGTCTTTTCAATTCGCTCGGGTCAGCCTGAGCATTTCATGATTCGAAGATTTTATTATGGAGGACGAAGACGAAGATTTGTATTACTATTATATATTATATTAGTCCACTACATCACATTTGTTCCACTGCATTAATTATCATTCTATGGTATGTGTAACTCTGATATTGTATTGTATAAGTATAGAAATTAAATGTTTTGTAAAACAGCTTCATGAACTGTTTATTTGATTATTATATTTTATCGTTCCACCGCAAGATTCAATTTTTTTTCTTTCTCTACTTTTTCTTATTTACCCCTTAACAATCCGCCCTTCTGTATGGTTTAAATCTAACGTGTGTGGTTTACCGTCGATTTAAAGCGTACGAAAAGGCGGGGCGTTACACTCAGCATCTCAAGCACAACTCTATAATGAACTTCATGCTCCTTCTCATCCTTAGAGTATAACATAATATCATTTATAAAATCGTACATGAACCTATCCAAGTGCTTTCTGAAAATCTGATTCATTAAATCCACAAGAAACACCTTAGTGAGTTCGAATGGTATAACTAACCATTTGTATGACCGATACCTTGCTCTAGACGCCATTAAAGTACATTATCTGCTGCTACACTAAGCTAATGAAAACCTGTGGCCAAATCCAACTGAGAAAATATATTGGCTCTACTCAACTGATCAGAAAAATCGTCAATCCTACGCAATAATTATCAATTCATTATCGGTTTCTCATTCAACTTACGATAATTGATACATAACTTTAACGATCCGACCGGGTTCATAGAAAATACAGCGGCTTCTCCCCAAGACGAACTACTTAGTCTGATAAAACTCTTGCTTTCCAAATCTACCAATTGAGCCTTCAACTCATTCATCTCTGTAGGTGTCATCTTGCTTGGTGATCTACTCGCCGGTTCTGCTCCAGGCAACAAATCTATCTGAAAATCAATGGCCTATTTCCGTGCAAAATCCAACTATCGGCTCGAAAACATCTACAAATTCTCTAACCACGAAGAAGCAGTTCAACCCATCTTCTAACTCCGTAAAATACCAAAAAAGCATTCACCTCACAACTATGATTTTCTACGGTATAAACAATCTGAACAGTACAGTCGGGTGTCCAAATGAAATTTTCCTATCATGGCAAAATATCAAGCATCATATTTAATTAACCAGTCCATGCCCAATATAATTCTGAACCCTACAAAGTCAAATATATGCAAACTATAAACAAAGGTGCAACCTAACAAGTCAAACTCTAAGTGGTCACGCTTCATCCTTAGTATCACATACTTACCTATCGGATTTGCAACTCTTAAGGAAGTAACTAAATATGTGGGTTCTAGGCTAAGCTTATCTAATAAACATTGAGATATAAAAGAATGCGATGCACCGGTATTAAACAAAACGCTAACAGATATATCATGGATCTGAAACGTACCTCCCAAAACACTTTTCTCCTGCACTGTCGGCTTTGAAATAGCATGTTCCAATGTAATTAGTTGGCCTTTTCTCCTTTAGATGGCTCTCTGCACTGGTTCTTGTAGTGCCCGATTTGATCATAGTTAAAACATCTAATTCCTTTTTTCTCGGTGGTCTTCTTTCCTGTGCCTGTCCGACACTCATAAGCATAATAGCCTTTCTTATCACACTTGTAACAGACCACCATAGACTTCCCCTTCTTAGCTGCTCCACCTTTCTGAGCACCTTTCTTGTGGAATAATTTTCTCTTCTGACCTTGCCTAACCTGGACCTCCTTCTCCTTCTTCTTCTCCAAACAAGCAAGCATCTCTTCATGTCTTAATGCCATCTCCACTACTAAATCACAGGTATCACTGATATGCGATAAGATAACCTTAGCCAAATTCTAGCTTCAAACCTCTAATAAACTTCTCATTCCTTTTCATCACTGTATCAGCAGTTCCATACCCATATCTAGTCAATTCTTTAAACCTTCTAGCATACTCTAGAATAGACATTTCTCTTGTTCTAATTCAGCAAACTTTTTGATCAGAATAGACTGCGCCATTACTTACATGAATCTCTCCTGGAACCTTCTCCTAAACTCCGCCCATGTCATCTCCTCTTTGTTTACTCCAGCTATTACACTATTCCACCAAAACAAAGCTGCACCTTAAAGCAGTCTCGAAGCAAATATCCTTTTCTACTCGTCATTGAGCCCTAAATTAACAAATATTCTTTCACAGTGTTGTTGAATATGCGCTTATATGATTTTTTGTTTGATGATAATAAACATATATACATTCGTTTAAATGTATTTGATAATATACTATTTTGAATTCAAACCGTGGTAAAATGTATTTATATGCATATTCACAGATTAAATAAATATTTGCTGAATAAAATAAATAACACGGAATTTGAATTCAAACGAATATTTTATTCAAATAAATATTTATTACAATTTTGAATAGTATACAAATTCAAGCTCTCACTATTCACTATACAACTTTGATACAAATTCAATTACATCACTATTTTACATATCATCACCTCACTACATATCACTCACACTCATATTTATCTTCAACTGCATTCCAGCTTGAATCCAGCATCTGAGCAATCTGCAAAAATATTCACTAACGCAGTAAAATTGAAAAAGAAATATTTTTGCAATATAAAATAAAATATGGTTTTTGAAAATTTTATCTGCCTCAGTTATTTGGGTTGTTCGTCATAATTCACATTTGAATTCATTACACACGAACTGTACACGCCACAAAGTCGTGCACATAGATGTATACACTTGATAACTCTACAGGGACAGGTAATCATGAGTGGCTGCAATACACACGTGTACATTTATACACGTGTGCACTGCCTCGCCAACTCGTATGCACAGTCAACCAATATATACAACATGAAGTACAGCAACTCAAGGAGATAGTCGACCAAACTCATGTATGCAACAGCAAATACTCGAGCTCAAGACCGTACAGTTACAACATGTCAATGCAACACTGCATACAACATAATGCAATACCCAAAGACCAAGTCGAAGTCGAGCTGTTCTCAACATTTCTATGTATCCAACAACAATATGAATGCTATGTTCAATCATGATACAGACCAGAAACATCAAAGTCTCAAGTGATGCAAATATCAAGAATCAGTGCAACAGGAAATGGTGTAAATACAACTCGAAGTAATGCTCAGTGCAAAGGCCATGATCAAGCCAACACAGCAACTACAACAGGCCAGAGGTGAAAGCAATACACGACTGAAGTGATGAAGAGAATGTAAACAAGTCATAACTACTACAACAGGCCATCAGTGAAACCAAGATGCTACAGATTTCAGCAACATCAATGAGACAGTAAAATGAACAATGCAAAGAAGGCTGCAGTGAAGCATACACATGAGTGGACAGGACTACAACAGCTAGTACCAACATGAATCAGAGATTACAAACTCGAGTGTGCAAGTGAACATGATGAGTCAGTGCAGTAAGCAGTAATTTGAAGCAACAAATCGACTCAAATGCTCAACTACATGCAAGAGGCAACAAAGACCACAATGCAGTGATACAAGTTCAAACAATGCTCAATACACAGCCAACAAGATATCATCAAAAACCAAACAAGGGACAGGCCATAACATGCAGACCAAACACATGAGTGTAACCAACTGAATCAGCAAGGCAATACACAAATGCAATAGAATGCAATGCTCAATATCACTACAAACTGCGGTGGATAGTGAAGGCAGCAACACACCACCAAGTGAATGCATCAGGCATTAACAAATAAGTAGTTCAAATGAACTCGATCAGTAACCAAGGCTACCACAATGAAAAGTCATGTATGCAACAGAATTTCAAATGAAACAAATCCAACTTTATATGCATATGTAACCCATCAAGCTACAGTTTTACCAAAAGTTCAAGTGAAGCAAGTACAGGTTAAACTCAAGCAAGTGAGTTTATCAATACAATATACAATGAAGACTGCGAGAACATGAACACAGGAAAACAATGCATGGTGAATTGTATTAACACAGTGATGCAATGTACGAAATAAATGCTACAGTGGATGAACACAACGATGGTCGATGCCGTGGCAGTTATGAAGTAAAATACTGCATCAAACCGAAGACAAAAGTCAGGTGCACATGTTTGAAAAACTCAGGAAGTAAAAGGGGAAAGTTGTTGCCGTATGAATCAAGTAAGTATCGCACGAATCAACATCAAGGCCGTGAGTAACAAGTTGCAAAAATATTAGGAAAGTCGTGTGCATCAAGGAAGTGAATTTCAGGAAAGTATCGAGTTAATTAGTGTATTCGAATTCATATAAATACGAGTACCAAATTATCATCATCGGCATGAATAAATGAAAAAGCAATTGAATTCAAGCAATAAAACCTGAAAGCAATCAACATACCAGAAGAAAAAAAAAGGCGAATTTGATTATCTCGAAGCAACCGAAGCCGAACCCTAATTTCATATAACAAATCAAATGAAGCAGCCGAAGAGAGCTACGAAGAGAAGATCAAAGCTGCGCGCACAAGATTGATAAATCATAAAGTCGGCAGCTTCATCAAACTCTAATCAGGGACGAAGCCCTAACTTGCAAAAAGGAACGGCCGCCGAAGAAATAAAGAAGACGGTCAAGAGATATTAAAAAGGGGCCGGCTTTCTTATTTGATAAAAAGGGGTTTTTTTTTATTATATTAGGGTTATTTTAATTTAAGATTGTTTTTAATTTACATTTTCTTTTTAAACTGCTTAATTTTCTAGTCGTGTGACTAGGGAACAAGCTACGTGGCGTAGCTTGAGAATTCGCAACTCAGTGGCTGAGTTGTGGCAGGGTTTTGAGCGTAGAGTTAGGTTAGTCAGTAGCGAGTGTCGCGAGTTTACGTGTGTAAGCGTGTGACTATCTAATTTCTAGTAGAAACCTTGGGGGCAGCACGTAGGCAGGATTTTGCCGAAGCTGGGTAAATTCTGTGTTGTTCTGTTTTATTCTGTTATTTATATTCTGCGATATCTGTGCTGCTATTCTGTGATCTGAATTGAAATTAATTTATAAGCTTCCGCGATTAATTTTTATAATTTATACTATCACCCTATTCACCCCCCCTCTAGGGTGAAATCGATCCTACAAGTGGTATCGGAGCTAGGAATTGAAGTCAATTTCTGTTTTAAAATTCATTTTTCAAAAATCATTTTAAAAAGTTTGAAATTTTAAAATGGCTTCTTTTAATAATGCTTTTGCTGAAGGCCAGTCCATAGTTAGACCACCAATGTTCAATGGTGAATATGCTTATTGGAAAAATAGAATGAAAATTTTTCTGAAAACCATTGACGCTTGGAACATTGTTGAGACAGGTTATAGACCACCCACTATAATTGTAGATAATCAAGAAATAGATAAACCGATGGATCAATGGACAGAACTAGAAAATAAATTACAACATGCTAATGCTAGAGCTATGAATTCTATTATTTGTTCATTGGATCAATTTGAATTTAATCGTGTCTCACATTGTCTAACTGCGCAGGAAATATGGCACACACTAGAAGTGACTCACGAAGGAACATCTCAAGTCAAAGAATCTCGCCTTGCAATGCTAAGCAGCGAATACGAGAACTTCACAATGGTAAAAGAAGAAAATGTCAAAGAGATGCATGGGCGACTTTCCAATATCATATACAAGTCAAAAGCTCTTGGAAAATCATATACAAAGTTGGAGATAGTCCGAAAAATCCTCAGAGTCCTTCCACGAAGTTTCGAACCCAAAGTGACTGCCATTCAAGAATCAAAAGATTTGAAACAAATGAAAGTCGAAGAACTCATCGGAAATCTCACCGCCTATGAGCTAGAAATGAAATTCAAGGAAGAACGTGAAGAAGGTGATACTCGAAAGAAATCAATTGCTCTTAAAGGAACAACAGAAAGTGATAGTGATAATAATGATGATGGAGCAGCAGAATTGGAGCTGATAATAAAGAAAGTCAAAAGGTGGAATTACAAATACGAAAATTCAGCTCTGAATCGAAGATTGAAAAGCAGAATAAATAAAATATTAGACAATCCAGAAGAACCAAAGATCATCTGTCATAGGTGCAACCAACCCGGACACATCAAGCCCAATTGTCCTCAAAATCGACGCGACTTCGAAAAGAAATCAAAAAGGAGAAGTTTTGCTGCCACGTGGAATACAAGTGATGAAGATAATCAAAGTGCTAACAGTGAGGATGAAAAAGCAGACTTGTGTCTTCATGGTGAAATAACTGACAGTGATGATGACGAGCCAAGTGAGGTATCAAAACTTTCTCATTCAGAATTACTTATATATTTCCACGAAGTGAATGGTTGTTTTGAACGACTTAGGGAGAAGTATGCCAAACTTGAATCACAAAAAGATACTTTGATAGATTTAAATAAACAACTTGACCAATTAGTTAAAAACTATCAAAGCAGAATCCCTAAGTGTGATAAGTGTCCAATATTCGAAAAGGAAATTGAAAAATCAGAAATCAATATAAAATCACTTGAAAACGAAATTCTGATTTTAAAAGAGAATGAAAATACTAGGAGAGAGAATTCTATTAAGAAGTGCACACAATTGTTAAACGAAAATGAATCTCTCAAAACACAAGTCCAACAATTGTCGACAACCTTAGAAAAATTTTCAAAAGGTGAAAAATCGTTGAATATGCTATTAGGAAAGCAAACTGGTAATACGATTAGACAAGGACTGGGATATAGTCAATCTAAAAATATTGAAAACGATATTAATCAAGAAAATTCCATGTGCACAATTTGTAAAAAATATGGACACGGTCACAACAATTGTTGGTATAGACCCAAACATATGAAAACCTTACCAATTTGGGTTCCAAAAGGCACAAATATAAAATTTCTCAAAGTTAAACAAATTTGGGTGCCAAAAGGAACATATATAAACAGTTTTGGGTCTCCACAAAATTATTTTTCTAAATCTTCTGCCACTAACAATCATGGACCTATAAAAACAAATAGGTCACATAAATCTTTTCCCGTGTAGGTGTGGTGGCAGGCTAAGGAACAACAACATTGTTCTCTGGATTTTGGCTGTTCCAGAAACACAACGGACGACAAAGCAAAGTTCCTTAGCCTAGTAAAAAGGTGACAGAATCACAATGGACAACAACGAAAAATATCGTAAAGGTAAAAACAGGTAAAGGTATATTTATTTGAACGATATATTAAATGTGATAATCTGCACCATATTCTAAATTAAAATCAGCCAATATTAAGATGATGGAAAAATTGATGATTTTGATTCTGACTTGTTCAACATAGTTGGCCGATTATATTCATGCCAAAACACTATAAAATTCTCAAAATTTTTTGATTATATTAGGATGGATCAAAAATAGTGTTTTGTTGGATATTAATTAATTTGATTATGAATGTTCATGGTTCTTTGATTATTTATACGGCTTCATTTCAAATTCAAGAGAATGTCATTCGAAAAGTTGATTAATTTTGTTGCATACTTCATGGTCTGATCAATCAAATTCAGTTAGTGATATTTTTGGAGTAAAAGAGAAATTCAGATGCAGATCACACTGGTAATATAGTTGATAGAAAAATTACTAGTGGAACGTGATTAATTTTGGAAACATTCATTTACTGCATCATTTTTCAAAGAAAATATTTGCATATCTTTCACTTGAAATAATTTTCAAATAACAATTTTTTTCTCCATATAACCCATTTGAGAAAATCACGTTTGACTATGTTTTCAAATTTGTCATTTTTATTTGATTTTAAATGACAAATTTTTAACTAATCCGATCCCCTACTAATTGTCAAAAAGATAAATAGTGATTGAAAAGGTGATAAGTGTTGATATTTAACATGCATTACTCAAGAGAGTATATTTGGAAAATTTCTTTAGAAATTCAAACAAGAGTTATAAAACTTTTTGTTGGGTAAAGATTCCATGACCATTTCTATATCTATCATATCTCTATCGACCATCACTCATCAAAATCATATAAGGTATGTAAATTTGTGGTAGTTTACAAAGGAAATTATTCGTTCTTCAATTTGTTTTATCTTCAAGATTCATAAAGGAAATTATCTGTGCTTCAATTTATTATATTCTTCAATAAAAATAAATATCCAAAGTATTCACTCTCATTTAAAAGTCCTCACGGTTATGCATGGGTGAATTACTTGGATTTTTGATTATGTGCTTCCATGCTCATTTAAAAGTCCTCACGGTTATGCATGTATGGAACACATATCAAAATTAATTGGTTAAATAAACAAGTTGATTCTAATCCCATTTAAAAGTCCTCACGGTCATGCGTGGTTAGAAGATACTTGATTTCATTTTTAAAATTAAATTGGAATACTACTAATCTCATTTAAAAGTCCTAACGGTTATGCATGGTTAGTAGATATTCAAATTTCCCGAAATAAATATACCACAAATAGACAGAACTGTATGATTTTTATGAATTTATCATTTCTGAAAGTGGAATATGCGTCTGACATGGGTAATTATGATTTTTTGAAGTTTTTTTAAATTTGATATTTATATTCAATTGAGTAAAATGTTTGATTCATGTCTGTCACTTCATCCCTATTTCTATAACACTGTTATTCTTTTGCTGATAACAAAAGGGGGAGAGAAAAGTTAAGATTTTGTCAAAGAAAATCAAGCAAAGGTCAAATATTTTTTCTATTTGCATCCAGACTCATTTGCATATTTTTATGCATATATGTAGGGGGAGCATCGTTTAGTGAGAAAGCATTTAAATAGGGGGAGCAATGCATACCCATGATCAAATACATTTAACATGTACAAAATCTTAAATATATGTTTGTTATCATCAAAAGGGGGAGATTGTTGAATATGCGCTTATATGATTTTTTGTTTGATGATAATAAACATATATACATTCGTTTAAATGTATTTGATAATATACTATTTTGAATTCAAACCGTGGTAAAATGTATTTATATGCATATTCACAGATTAAATAAATATTTGCTGAATAAAATAAATAACACGGAATTTGAATTCAAACGAATATTTTATTCAAATAAATATTTATTACAATTTTGAATAGTATACAAATTCAAGCTCTCACTATTCACTATACAACTTTGATACAAATTCAATTACATCACTATTTTACATATCATCACCTCACTACATATCACTCACACTCATATTTATCTTCAACTGCATTCCAGCTTGAATCCAGCATCTGAGCAATCTGCAAAAATATTCACTAACGCAGTAAAATTGAAAAAGAAATATTTTTGCAATATAAAATAAAATATGGTTTTTGAAAATTTTATCTGCCTCAGTTATTTGGGTTGTTCGTCATAATTCACATTTGAATTCATTACACACGAACTGTACACGCCACAAAGTCGTGCACATAGATGTATACACTTGATAACTCTACAGGGACAGGTAATCATGAGTGGCTGCAATACACACGTGTACATTTATACACGTGTGCACTGCCTCGCCAACTCGTATGCACAGTCAACCAATATATACAACATGAAGTATAGCAACTCAAGGAGATAGTCGACCAAACTCATGTATGCAACAGCAAATACTCGAGCTCAAGACCGTACAGTTACAACATGTCAATGCAACACTGCATACAACATAATGCAATACCCAAAGACCAAGTCGAAGTCGAGCTGTTCTCAACAGTTCTATGTATCCAACAACAATATGAATGCTATGTTCAATCATGATACAGACCAGAAACATCAAAGTCTCAAGTGATGCAAATATCAAGAATCAGTGCAACAGGAAATGGTGTAAATACAACTCGAAGTAATGCTCAGTGCAAAGGCCATGATCAAGCCAACACAGCAACTACAACAGGCCAGAGGTGAAAGCAATACACGACTGAAGTGATGAAGAGAATGTAAACAAGTCACAACTACTACAACAGGCCATCAGTGAAACCAAGATGCTACAGATTTCAGCAACATCAATGAGACAGTAAAATGAACAATGCAAAGAAGGCTGCAGTGAAGCATACACATGAGTGGACAGGACTACAACAGCTAGTACCAACATGAATCAGAGATTACAAACTCGAGTGTGCAAGTGAACATGATGAGTCAGTGCAGTAAGCAGTAATTTGAAGCAACAAATCGACTCAAATGCTCAACTACATGCAAGAGGCAACAAAGACCACAATGCAGTGATACAAGTTCAAACAATGCTCAATACACAGCCAACAAGATATCATCAAAAACCAAACAAGGGACAGGCCATAACATGCAGACCAAACACATGAGTGTAACCAACTGAATCAGCAAGGCAATACACAAATGCAATAGAATGCAATGCTCAATATCACTACAAACTGCGGTGGATAGTGAAGGCAGCAACACACCACCAAGTGAATGCATCAGGCATTAACAAATAAGTAGTTCAAATGAACTCGATCAGTAACCAAGGCTACCACAATGAAAAGTCATGTATGCAACAGAATTTCAAATGAAACAAATCCAACTTTATATGCATATGTAACCCATCAAGCTGCAGTTTTACCAAAAGTTCAAGTGAAGCAAGTACAGGTTAAACTCAAGCAAGTGAGTTTATCAATACAATATACAATGAAGACTGCGAGAACATGAACACAGGAAAACAATGCATGGTGAATTGTATTAACACAGTGATGCAATGTACGAAATAAATGCTACAGTGGATGAACACAACGATGGTCGATGCCGTGGCAGTTATGAAGTAAAATACTGCATCAAACCGAAGACAAAAGTCAGGTGCACATGTTTGAAAAACTCAGGAAGTAAAAGGGGAAAGTTGTTGCTGTATGAATCAAGTAAGTATCGCACGAATCAACATCAAGGCCGTGAGTAACAAGTTGCAAAAATATTAGGAAAGTCGTGTGCATCAAGGAAGTGAATTTCAGGAAAGTATCGAGTTAATTAGTGTATTCGAATTCATATAAATACGAGTACCAAATTATCATCATCGGCATGAATAAATGAAAAAGCAATTGAATTCAAGCAATAAAACCTGAAAGCAATCAACATACCAGAAGAAAAAAAAAGGCGAATTTGATTATCTCGAAGCAACCGAAGCCGAACCCTAATTTCATATAACAAATCAAACGAAGCAGCCGAAGAGAGCTACGAAGAGAAGATCAAAGCTGCGCGCACAAGATTGATAAATCATAAAGTCGGCAGCTTCATCAAACTCTAATCAGGGACGAAGCCCTAACTTGCAAAAAGGAACGGCCGCCGAAGAAATAAAGAAGACGGTCAAGAGATATTAAAAAGGGGCCGGCTTTCTTATTTGATAAAAAGGGGTTTTTTTTATTATATTAGGGTTATTTTAATTTAAGATTGTTTTTAATTTACATTTTCTTTTTAAACTGCTTAATTTTCTAGTCGTGTGACTAGGGAACAAGCTACGTGGCGTAGCTTGAGAATTCGCAACTCAGTGGCTGAGTTGTGGCAGGGTTTTGAGCGTAGAGTTAGGTTAGTCAGTAGCGAGTGTCGCGAGTTTACGTGTGTAAGCGTGTGACTATCTAATTTCTAGTAGAAACCTTGGGGGCAGCACGTAGGCAGGATTTTGCCGAAGCTGGATAAATTCTGTGTTGTTCTGTTTTATTCTGTTATTTATATTCTGCGATATCTGTGCTGCTATTCTGTGATCTGAATTGAAATTAATTTATAAGCTTCCGCGATTAATTTTTATAATTTATACTATCACCCTATTCACCCCCCCTCTAGGGTGAAATCGATCCTACAAGTGTAACAACCAGTTATCACTTCTATAGCGTCTTCGGTTCTGATAAACGGCTTCCCTCCGAGCCTAGCATAATCCCTACTCAAGTTAGCATAATGATTGGCAACCAGAGCTTCCTAAACTCCTCCTGCAGCATTTCCTCCAACAACCCCAGTAGTGATCCCAACATGAATCATGTTTATGAAAAACTAATACATAGACTCCATATATACTTGTGGGACTCCAGCACCAACGTTCTCGGCCAGACCTTAGGTCCTCCTGGTTTTCGGTCAGGCATTTTCATTTGTGGTGGTGTTGTATCCTCCTTGGTTAACTCTGCCTCTCTTTCCGTCCATATCTGTAATCATGCCTAGTCAGATGTAGAATAATAGCCAAACAAAGATAGGAGTCTGGAGATAAAGCGTATGCTTATATATATAGCAAATACAAGTACGTTACTATAGTGTTATCCTATACACGATTTTAACTCTAGCTCGTAAGGATTTTGTTTTCAAAAATCTTTTTTTGGTTGAAGTATTTCATAAACCTATGCTCTGATACCAAGTTGTAACATACTCTATCTAGTGGCCCAAAGCTAAGCGCTACAGATGCTATAGTCATCTATCGTATTAACTTTCGGCGACTAAATATGGCTATGATAATGGTATCTATAATATCATAAGCACTTGAATATGAAATAAATCATGGATTTCAAAGCAGCATTTTCCGTTACATTTCAAAAAAGAAGTTCCATATTCAAATTACAAATCCCAAAACGTTTTCCACGCAAAGATCAAATACAATTATTACAAAATACATCAAGAGAGACATATGAAGATGCCCTATTGGTTGATCAAAGTTATGACTAACTTAATACACAGCAAAAACAAAAAAAAGAACTATAACTCCTAAATAGCTATCTGTTAGCCTCCTGCTCGCTTCAGGTAGTTTTGTTCGTCCTCCTACTAAAAAATTGAAAAGACTCAACCCTTAGCCTACTTAAATCAATTTTGAGCACCTGCGAGTTTAAGGGGAAAACATAAACTTCGAGCCAAACATAAAGCCTAGTATGAATAATACTATGCAACCTTGGTTATTTAATGCTAAGTGAGGCCACGCCGCTTAGCGAAACGGGTTTCCCCTCACTAACATCCTTTTAGAACATATCTTTTGCAAGTAATAATCCTGCAAAAACTGATTAAAACTATAAAGCATTATTATGAAAACATACATTTCATGTAACAAATGGACTACCTGTTCGAACACTATAGTTTTTTTGGCTTACTATTAACCTTTGGCTGACTCAGGCCTACCAAACAACATAACAAAATAATCTAATATCTGTTAGACACACCTCTTCTGGATGGTCTATCCTTAACACTTTGTTAAAATACTTCTCATCGGGACGGTCTGTACGTAACTTAAAATCTCCCAAGATCACATGATCCTAATGGTTTTACAGGCTCACCAATAACCTAAATGTATACAAACATATACTCCCTTCTGTATATAATCATAATTATAGTCTTATCTGTGACTGAATCAGCTTGGGCCAATAGCTTATGTATAGGGTGTGACCCTTTACCAGTCCCATCTGGTATTCTAATATCTAAGTCATTTTACTTAGGGATACCATTCCAAAAAAATTCTTGAAAACCTTTTCATCTGAAATTGATTTAAAACCTTTTAAACCAAACTTAAACAAGGAAAACATTTATCATCTATGCTTTACTCAAAATGTAACGCCCCGAAAATTTTCGACTTTCGAAAATTCAACATCGACACTCACTTTATCGACTGCCGAATATCGAAGGCCGAAAACCGAGAAGTTATGGGTTTTAAAAAGAATTTTAAGAAAAGAAAAAGGGAGAAGTAGAAGAAGATAACAGAAAATAAAGGGAGAGGAAGATAGAAAAAAAGAGAGAAGAGAGAAAAGAAGGTAGAATATTTTAAAATGGAAGAAAACAGAAAGAAAACAGAACAACAGAATCACATCAGAATCTCACAATTCGCAGCGGAACAACATATAATAATAAATGAATAATCTTTAAATAAAGAACTATATCAGTTATTACATCACATTATATTTCATTACATCATATCATATCATCAGAGTGTACAACAACATACAACAATAAACAGTGCAGCGGAAAAGAAATACTATATAAACTAGTAATACGCCATGCCATCCAGCTTGCCTCCAGCAACTCCAGAATATCCAGAATATCCTGATAAACCTAACTCTTAACTGCCCGTGTGGAAATTGGTGGGCACCCAGAGTTTAGGAAGGAAAACAATAAACTCCAAGTCAGTCATGTGACTAGTGTAAGAACTCAAAACAGTTTATTTATCTTTAAAATCAAAATAGAGGAATATTTTTAATTCAATTCGCAATGCTTTTAAAAATGAGACTACCATAAGGCCTCCCGTACACACACACATGCAAACGCAGAATCGGAGGAGATTTCTCCTTATGATAGTCAAAGATGCTTGATACGCATTTAAAATAACATTTGATATTATTATTAGTGTATAGTGTAGAAAAAATTCATTTCGAAAGTAGAATATAAATCTTAGCCAGCATAGACATTTCGAACTATGCCTACTATAGCTACCATCCAAACAGTGGTGACCACCATAAGTGAATAGCAGGTTCTACAACTAATACCGTACAAGTTTCGTATTGGGAATTGGATTTCCAACAAATGGTCAGGCCAAGGAACTTCCCATTGCCACATGAGAATGCCTCTGGATGGACATCCCCGAGAACCAAACCGGATCTCTACCAACACAAGGCCGGGTTACTCCTAACTGAGTAACAACTGACCGAATATGCCATCCCCCGGTCCTTTGGGACCTTTATCACCGAGCGCTCGTAATCAATTCACACAATCATAAAGTGTTTTCAACATGAGTAAGTATCTGGGCTCCATACCATGACACCACCCTTTTCCAGAAGGAAATGGACACATCCTAAAGGGTGCTACCCCTCATAACCTTGCTGCTTCTTTCCTGTTTTGACCATTCACGGGGTGTGAGGCTCGACGAATTCACGTCCACAAAAACATACTTTATACAAAAGCCATGCTTTGGGTCAACAAATGATCAACATAATGATCACAAGGATAGACGATCAAATAAACGATCCTATCACAAATAATCAACACAATGATCATTTCAGCATCACTCAGCATGTCACATTACCAAACTGGGAATATATCGCTGATAACTTCAACTATATAACCTTTGAGCTCGTACGTCTCAAAGAAGGGTGTTAAGCAAAGAATAAATTCTCCGCCACCAACAGAAATATATTTGAAAGAAATCGGCTTTATATCTCAAATTGTAATGTCAGGCATACAATCCATACAAGTCTGTTCCGGGCTCGAACAAAACCGAAGGCACTTCTTACGAAGCCCTTGCAATACGGGTATTCACAATCCCGATCGAATTTCCCATCACTTAAGGAATCTCTATACCAGGAGCTACCCAGTGCAGAGACAATCGATAGGTCATCCTATCGCTTTCACAAATACTCGGTCTTCAACACCGATCTTCAAATGCAATTCATAACGACGTATCACATATTCGGAATGGGTTATACGACCCCATGGTCCTTTCCCGGTTAACCCGAATAGTGGGCGCTTATTCAAAAATAAGTGTGCATTCAAATTCCATCATATTCACATCAAATACCCATTCAAAGGGAAATATTGATAGTCGGCTATTGAACTATCAATGGATATGCACACATCACCAGATTCCAAATAATTTTCCAAATTATTTATTTTCCAAAATATCTTTACAAGATATATATAATTTCAACACTTCAAAAATAAATCAATATTTATTTTCAAACAAATTCCACTTTTCACATATAAATTCCATAATGAATTTATATTTCAAAATATCCATGCATATTCGATTTCAATAATTCATTTCAATTTATCTTCAAAAAGATAAATTCTAATTATTCACTTCATATTGGAAAACATTTCCATAATTATCAAAAATAAGTAATCGACAAATCTTTTTTTATTTTCAACCTTTGAAAATATTCAATATACTTAAATCGAATTAAGTATATTATTCATTCTTTAAGGGAAATCATTCTCTTAAACATTTTTATTTGGGCCAAAACGAATGTTGCGTAAAACATCGTTACAACGTCCCAAAATCACTAGTATAGGGATTCGAAATTTAATAGATATATAAATCCCAATACTATTCAAAACATTTCCTTTCGGAAATCATTTACTATAACAACAGTGTTATAGTCCACTATTTCCTTTTATTTCTCGAAAACGTCTATTTCAACAATAAATGTTGAAATCTATGGTTTCGAATCTCAACACATTTAAAACATCGTTAGATCGTTTTAATTCAATTTAAAACATCAAACCTAAACATTTTCTTTAACATATTATTCATTATTTTAAAACGTGAATAAACTCCGTTAACAAATTTGATTCTTTTATTCATTTTAATTCAAAGAATTATTCACAGTCTAAAAACGTGAATATAACTCCATTTATAAGTTATAACAATTAACTCATCAAAATAGGCTGTTTGCGAATTTATAAAACAACGTTTATAAATTCTATTTCTATTTATTTATAAACTTCCTTTTACAAATTCCTTTATTAACCTATTCCAGTTTATATTATAAGTTAAATACTTATAAAACGATTATTTTACAAAAATCGTTCCTTTAAACTTTAAAATTATAAATCTTATAACTTATAAGATTCATTTATTTATCCAAACTATTCTTCTAATAACTTTACAATTTTATAAACCTACTGCTTATAAAATTCCATTTATCACTTCACCGTTTATAATTTTATAAATTTCATTCATTAATGAGATTCATTTTCACTTCATTCAAACACTTATAAAAACTCGTTTTATAATGTCTATATTTCAATTTATAAATATCCATTCATAAATCTCTTAATATAAATCAATTTATATTATTCTCTAAAACGTCTTTAAATTACTTTAAAAACTTCATCATTCTCTTAATTTATAAAATAATCAAATTTTATAAATCCTATATTTAAACTCTTTTAAATAAATTCCAAAATCTCAATTTAAACTATTTTATAAAATCATTAATCCATATTTCTCAAAAAATCAACTTTTAACTATATTTCACAAAATCATAATTTTTATAACTTTAACTATTATAACGTTTATTTATTTAAAATGGATCAATTCCGAAAATCTTATATATTTTCAAAAATCACTTTAAAATCATTTTAAAATCCCAAAATCTGGGTCCAATGATGCTACACACCAAATAGTCAATCACGACTAACAACGATATCATATATCGATATGATAATCCATCAAATATCAAAATATCTGAAATTAAATAAATACTGTTGAGGAATCCAGTTGGATCCCTCCAACCTGTTTCCTGCATCCAAAAACATTAGCACAATACCAATTTCGCTCCAGTACGAAATTATCGCGGTACATGTTTTTAATAAATATTATCCGCTTAATAACGGCGTAATAGGGTCTCATCCGCTAAACAAAAAATGCGGGAAATCAACAACTGCAATATATACATATGCCAATATATATATATTGATATTATATATAATACCAATTTCACTGTTTATGAAATATTCGCGGTATATGTTTATATTAAATAACATCCGCTTACTAACGGCGCATAATGTCTATTTTAACAATCAAAAATTTACAGTCATCATTAAAACATGCATTCAAATATTTTAAATCTAACTATTTAAAATAAAATCGGAATCTATTCGATTGAGTGAGAAATTCTCACCTTGGTTTTAAATTCCGTTTTAGCTTTTATTTCGAATAAAATTAAACGCGCGTTTAATTTTACCCGAAATTCTCACTAACTCCAAACGACTCCAAACCAACTCCATCACGTAGTGCTCGTCCATACGATTCCAACGCAACTGAGTTTGCATTTTTTCGACCTCGTATGAAAAAGTTATGTATTTTTGAATTTTGCACATGATTTATACTATATAATTTACAACTATATTAACAAATCTATACCCAAAACCAATCCTGGCCATGAGATTCAAATCCAACGGCCCCCTCCTTTTCTTCCCCACTCACGTATATCTCCAGTAAACCAAATTCAAGGCCGAACCCATACATGATTCCTAGGGTTTCAATTCTCAACCACAACAAGCGATTTGAACACGATCGGAGACTTGCATCTTGAAGCTCCTTCCACCACACACACTCGGCCAAGATAGCCATGAGCTCGGCCTGCTATTGTGCGTTGAAACTCGTGCGCAAGGCAGCACGGTCGGCCTCCCCTAGCTCCTCCTCCGTTGCACCATTTCCGATCAACTCCGTATGAAATCAAAGCTCTCTTCGTGCTCTCCAACCTTCGTGTTAAACACTTCGGCTAAATCTTGATGGATTGGAAGAGATTAAGGAATGAAATTGGGAAAAATCTGGCCATAGAATGATAAAGTGGCGGCTACTAGTTTAGGGTTAGGGTTTAGTGATATTTTTTATCAAATTTATGAAGGCTCATGTCTATTTATAAGGAACGAGCGACACTATTCATCCCGGAAATTCCGAACTCCGATTTAGACGCCGTAACCAGCGTACCTAGGGTTTATCCCGCGTTCCGGACACAATGGAACAGGTTTCGGAAGCTAATTCGGAAGTATGTGCGAGTTATGGCTGTAAACGCTCAATTTAAATTAAACCGATTTAAGTCGATTTCTAGGCGTTTTAATTTGTACCGGACAAACGGTAAATCCAAACGACTTGAAATTTGAAACCTTGCAATAATATCACATTACGGATCCGATGAAACTAGTTTCGTCGAAATCCGAGACTTTTTGAAAAATGGCTATTTTGACTCGCCAAATTTAAATTAAAAATAAATCGATGCGTTTCGAGCTGCCACGATCAAACGATAGCTCCGATTGATACGAAAATTGAAATCCGGTAATAACTAACTATTACGGATCCAATGGAACTGGTTTCGTTCAATTCTGAGACTGTTCAAAAATTGGCTATTTTACAGTCAATTATTAAATATTAAAATATTCAATTTTCACAATTTAACTTTAATTCGATTTTAAAAGTTCTAAAATATCTCTATAACTCCAGTATGATTAAATAAAATTTTACAAATCATTTTCTATCATATTTAACCCAATTTTCAATTATTTCCATAATTTAACATATTAAATTATCGATTTAATTATCCAATTAAATCCAATAATTCAAATTAAAATTTATTTGACTTATAAATTCACTTATAAATATTTAAAATTAATTAAATATTCAATTTAAAATAAATAAAAATTCTGGGTCGTTACAATCTTTCCCTCTTAAAAGAATTTCATCCTCGAAATTACAAGTAAGAAAGGTTACAAAATCTATTAATTTTCCCAAAATCCATAATTAAACTTCTTACAAATCTTTACTAAGTTTTCAACTCATACTTAGTTATGTTTTCAAAAACAAACTATATCATTTAACTTTCTATTCCAAATCAAAGTTTAAAGTTTTCACAAATTTTCCCAATTCCTCAAAAATTTTCTAACGCCTTAAATTTCCGGAAAAATTCGCCATAGTCTCCTTTGCGCGGCTCGATCCGAAAAAAAATGACAGTATATATATCACAAATATACATCTCATCAAGTAATGAGGCATCCCGCAGGGAAAAAAAGTGTAAAAGTGCGATATTTAATCCGAGATATGTACCTTATACTTTATTAGCAAGCATATACGGCTAATATAGCGCTAAAGCGAACTCCAAATGCGAAGCAAACGCGATCCGCACCTACTAAACTCAACAAACAACATGAGAATCATGCATATATGAAAATAGTATCAATATACAACATATAGCAACATAACTATACATGTCACATAGAAAATGCAACAATAGCAATATATATTCAACCATCAACCAATTAACATTCATAATCAATAGATATTCATATTCTCATTAATATTTAATGAAATGGTTTTCAATTTAAATCACATTTGATTTATTCACATTGGATTTTATCAACATTCCTTCTCAATTCAATTAGTTATCATTTACTAATTTAAATCTAATCCACATTCAATTCTATTCAAATTTATTTACTTTCAATTTGAATTCAATTTACTTTAGTTTTCCACTTCATTAATACTTAATGAACTTATATAAAATCAACTACAATCATATAACAACCAAAGTATATTAATTTCAACCAAATTCCTTTGCTTTAAATTGATTTTCATTCAATTTTATTCAACTTCTAATAACATTAGATTTTAAATGAATCAACACTTATATTCATTATTTTATATCAACTTAAATTTACATTTAATTGATTAACATTCAATTCATTCAATTTCTAAAGTTGAATTTCATTCACATAACTTAAGTTCACATTTCTTTTAATCCACTTGATTATTTACTTCGATACCAAAATCAATTCCATTCAACAACACTTAAGTTATATTTCATTCAACCTTATATTCATTTTTATTTACAACTCATATTCATATAATTTTACTTCTTGTATATATAAGTTTATTTCACAATTGTAAATCATTTTAATTATAATTCAATTCTTATAATTCTTTTGCTTATACAATTACTCTTTTATTTAGATTATTCAAACAACCTAACAATCAACTTATATACACTTTAATAATTCTGAAAAATTATTCCTTTATATATCAAATATAATCAAGGTAAAATTATTTTATTTACCCAATTTAAAACAATATTATGTCGAATTGTTCTATTCAAGTGTTTAGAAACCCCTTCGGCATAGTCTTGCGGACCACGCTGACGAAAGTTCATATACCACTCAATAAACCAATCATCACAATATAAAACAATTTTTATATTCACTAACAAATACGCTCTCATAACTATTATTACACTCAAACTCATTCTAGAGTACTGCTGACTCTATCTCTAACGAGTAATACCCAACAGAACCATGGTTGTGCTTAACCATAAGCTCTGATACCAAATGTAACATACGGAGACAGCGGTCACAACCGGTAGGCTTTTCAACCATCCCAGCCCCACCGTGGCTTACACTGGTATCCCAAACTTGCTTTTACGGCCAGCCTCTCGACTGTCACAGCTTACGCCTAACCAACCCCCTAAAAGAGGATGTGTGGGAGTAAGAGTCTCCCGTTCGCCACCAAACCGCGAAGCGAGAACCCCCCATCACATAGCCCAATAGCTTAACAAGACTGGTGTGAGAACTCAAAACAGTTTATTTAACTTTAAAATCGAAATAAAAGAATATTTTTAAATTCAATTCGCAATGCTTTTAAAAATGAGACTACCATAAGGCCTCCCGCACACACACACATGCAAACGCAGAATCGGAGGAGATTTCTCCTTATGATAGTCAAAGATGCTTGATACGCATTTAAAATAACATTTGATATTATTATTAGTGTATAGTGTAGAAAAAATTCATTTCGAAAGTAGAATATAAATCTTAGCCAGCATAGACATTTCGAACTATGCCTACTATAGCTACCATCCAAACAGTGGTGACCACCATAAGTGAATAGCAGGTTCTACAACTAATACCGTACAAGTTTCGTATTGGGAATTGGATTTCCAACAAATGGTCAGGCCAAGGAACTTCCCATTGCCACATGAGAATGCCTCTGGATGGACATCCCCGAGAACCAAACCGGATCTCTACCAACACAAGGCCGGGTTACTCCTAACTGAGTAACAACTGACCGAATATGCCATCCCCCGGTCCTTTGGGACCTTTATCACCGAGCGCTCGTAATCAATTCACACAATCATAAAGTGTTTTCAACATGAGTAAGTATCTGGGCTCCATACCATGGCACCACCCTTTTCCAGAAGGAAATGGACACATCCTAAAGGGTGCTACCCCTCATAACCTTGCTGCTTCTTTCCTGTTTTGACCATTCACGGGGTGTGAGGCTCGACGAATTCACGTCCACAAAAACATACTTTATACAAAAGCCATGCTTTGGGTCAACAAATGATCAACATAATGATCACAAGGATAGACGATCAAATAAACGATCCTATCACAAATAATCAACACAATGATCATTTCAGCATCACTCAGCATGTCACATTACCAAACTGGGAATATATCGCTGATAACTTCAACTATATAACCTTTGAGCTCGTACGTCTCAAAGAAGGGTGTTAAGCAAAGAATAAATTCTCCGCCACCAACAGAAATATATTTGAAAGAAATCGGCTTTATATCTCAAATTGTAATGTCAGGCATACAATCCATACAAGTCTGTTCCGGGCTCGAACAAAACCGAAGGCACTTCTTACGAAGCCCTTGCAATACGGGTATTCACAATCCCGATCGAATTTCCCATCACTTAAGGAATCTCTATACCAGGAGCTACCCAGTGCAGAGACAATCGATAGGTCATCCTATCGCTTTCACAAATACTCGGTCTTCAACACCGATCTTCAAATGCAATTCATAACGACGTATCACATATTCGGAATGGGTTATACGACCCCATGGTCCTTTCCCGGTTAACCCGAATAGTGGGCGCTTATTCAAAAATAAGTGTGCATTCAAATTCCATCATATTCACATCAAATACCCATTCAAAGGGAAATATTGATAGTCGGCTATTGAACTATCAATGGATATGCACACATCACCAGATTCCAAATAATTTTCCAAATTATTTATTTTCCAAAATATCTTTACAAGATATATATAATTTCAACACTTCAAAAATAAATCAATATTTATTTTCAAACAAATTCCACTTTTCACATATAAATTCCATAATGAATTTATATTTCAAAATATCCATGCATATTCGATTTCAATAATTCATTTCAATTTATCTTCAAAAAGATAAATTCTAATTATTCACTTCATATTGGAAAACATTTCCATACTTATCAAAAATAAGTAATCGACAAATCTTTTTTTATTTTCAACCTTTGAAAATATTCAATATACTTAAATCGAATTAAGTATATTATTCATTCTTTAAGGGAAATCATTCTCTTAAACATTTTTATTTGGGCCAAAACGAATGTTGCGTAAAACATCGTTACAACGTCCCAAAATCACTAGTATAGGGATTCGAAATTTAATAGATATATAAATCCCAATACTATTCAAAACATTTCCTTTCGGAAATCATTTACTATAACAACAGTGTTATAGTCCACTATTTCCTTTTATTTCTCGAAAACGTCTATTTCAACAATAAATGTTGAAATCTATGGTTTCGAATCTCAACACATTTAAAACATCGTTAGATCGTTTTAATTCAATTTAAAACATCAAACCTAAACATTTTCTTTAACATATTATTCATTATTTTAAAACGTGAATAAACTCCGTTAACAAATTTGATTCTTTTATTCATTTTAATTCAAAGAATTATTCACAGTCTAAAAACGTGAATATAACTCCATTTATAAGTTATAACAATTAACTCATCAAAATAGGCTGTTTGCGAATTTATAAAACAACGTTTATAAATTCTATTTCTATTTATTTATAAACTTCCTTTTACAAATTCCTTTATTAACCTATTCCAGTTTATATTATAAGTTAAATACTTATAAAACGATTATTTTACAAAAATCGTTCCTTTAAACTTTAAAATTATAAATCTTATAACTTATAAGATTCATTTATTTATCCAAACTATTCTTCTAATAACTTTACAATTTTATAAACCTACTGCTTATAAAATTCCATTTATCACTTCACCGTTTATAATTTTATAAATTTCATTCATTAATGAGATTCATTTTCACTTCATTCAAACACTTATAAAAACTCGTTTTATAATGTCTATATTTCAATTTATAAATATCCATTCATAAATCTCTTAATATAAATCAATTTATATTATTCTCTAAAACGTCTTTAAATTACTTTAAAAACTTCATCATTCTCTTAATTTATAAAATAATCAAATTTTATAAATCCTATATTTAAACTCTTTTAAATAAATTCCAAAATCTCAATTTAAACTATTTTATAAAATCATTAATCCATATTTCTCAAAAAATCAACTTTTAACTATATTTCACAAAATCATAATTTTTATAACTTTAACTATTATAACGTTTATTTATTTAAAATGGATCAATTCCGAAAATCTTATATATTTTCAAAAATCACTTTAAAATCATTTTAAAATCCCAAAATCTGGGTCCAATGATGCTACACACCAAATAGTCAATCACGACTAACAACGATATCATATATCGATATGATAATCCATCAAATATCAAAATATCTGAAATTAAATAAATACTGTTGAGGAATCCAGTTGGATCCCTCCAACCTGTTTCCTGCATCCAAAAACATTAGCACAATACCAATTTCGCTCCAGTACGAAATTATCGCGGTACATGTTTTTAATAAATATTATCCGCTTAATAACGGCGTAATAGGGTCTCATCCGCTAAACAAAAAATGCGGGAAATCAACAACTGCAATATATACATATGCCAATATATATATATTGATATTATATATAATACCAATTTCACTGTTTATGAAATATTCGCGGTATATGTTTATATTAAATAACATCCGCTTACTAACGGCGCATAATGTCTATTTTAACAATCAAAAATTTACAGTCATCATTCAAACATGCATTCAAATATTTTAAATCTAACTATTTAAAATAAAATCGGAATCTATTCGATTGAGTGAGAAATTCTCACCTTGGTTTTAAATTCCGTTTTAGCTTTTATTTCGAATAAAATTAAACGCGCGTTTAATTTTATCCGAAATTCTCACTAACTCCAAACGACTCCAAACCAACTCCATCACGTAGTGCTCGTCCATACGATTCCAACGCAACTGAGTTTGCATTTTTTCGACCTCGTATGAAAAAGTTATGTATTTTTGAATTTTGCACATGATTTATACTATATAATTTACAACTATATTAACAAATCTATACCCAAAACCAATCCTGGCCATGAGATTCAAATCCAACGGCCCCCTCCTTTTCTTCCCCACTCACGTATATCTCCAGTAAACCAAATTCAAGGCCGAACCCATACATGATTCCTAGGGTTTCAATTCTCAACCACAACAAGCGATTTGAACACGATCGGAGACTTGCATCTTGAAGCTCCTTCCACCACACACACTCGGCCAAGATAGCCATGAGCTCGGCCTGCTATTGTGCGTTGAAACTCGTGCGCAAGGCAGCACGGTCGGCCTCCCCTAGCTCCTCCTCCGTTGCACCATTTCCGATCAACTCCGTATGAAATCAAAGCTCTCTTCGTGCTCTCCAACCTTCGTGTTAAACACTTCGGCTAAATCTTGATGGATTGGAAGAGATTAAGGAATGAAATTGGGAAAAATCTGGCCATAGAATGATAAAGTGGCGGCTACTAGTTTAGGGTTAGGGTTTAGTGATATTTTTTATCAAATTTATGAAGGCTCATGTCTATTTATAAGGAACGAGCGACACTATTCATCCCGGAAATTCCGAACTCCGATTTAGACGCCGTAACCAGCGTACCTAGGGTTTATCCCGCGTTCCGGACACAATGGAACAGGTTTCGGAAGCTAATTCGGAAGTATGTGCGAGTTATGGCTGTAAACGCTCAATTTAAATTAAACCGATTTAAGTCGATTTCTAGGCGTTTTAATTTGTACCGGACAAACGGTAAATCCAAACGACTTGAAATTTGAAACCTTGCAATAATATCACATTACGGATCCGATGAAACTGGTTTCGTCGAAATCCGAGACTTTTTGAAAAATGGCTATTTTGACTCGCCAAATTTAAATTAAAAATAAATCGATGCGTTTCGAGCTGCCACGATCAAACGATAGCTCCGATTGATACGAAAATTGAAATCCGGTAATAACTAACTATTACGGATCCAATGGAACTGGTTTCGTTCAATTCTGAGACTGTTCAAAAATTGGCTATTTTACAGTCAATTATTAAATATTAAAATATTCAATTTTCACAATTTAACTTTAATTCGATTTTAAAAGTTCTAAAATATCTCTATAACTCCAGTATGATTAAATAAAATTTTACAAATCATTTTCTATCATATTTAACCCAATTTTCAATTATTTCCATAATTTAACATATTAAATTATCGATTTAATTATCCAATTAAATCCAATAATTCAAATTAAAATTTATTTGACTTATAAATTCACTTATAAATATTTAAAATTAATTAAATATTCAATTTAAAATAAATAAAAATTCTGGGTCGTTACACAAAATCACATTGCCATGTTATATACACACACACTCTTTCCTCAAACCTTAGTTGATGAAAACATTCACACACTTGAACTTACCCCTTTCGATTCCATTGAAAGTCTCCCTTCCAAAACCATGTAAAACCCTTCATTTAACCTAGGATGAAAGGCCAAAACCTTCCTTTCGAAACCATACTCAGAACCCTTTCGAAACCCTTGAAAAACCTTTCTTTCAAAAGCTGTAAAATCTAACACATCATATCTTAAAACACTTCAAAACATAGCCTTTAGAGACCCTTGAAAAACCTATCCTTTCAACCCTTTCAGAACAATCAAAAAAACATAACCTTTCTACTTCGAAACCATTTGAGAACCACCCCTTCAAAACCATTTTTAAAGTCTTTCGAAAGCATCAAACCTTTCGAAAGCACTTGGTTTCAATTTAAAACATGTGTAAAAACACATTTCGAAACCATTTAAATCATCTCTTTCGAAACCATTTAGACCTTCTCTTTCGAAACCATTTAAACCTTCTCTTTCGAAACCATTGGGTTATACTTCAATAGAACAAAAAGAATCTATAAAACCATTTAAGTCAAAAGCCTACCATTTGAAAGCATTCCTATGTAAAGAAGCGATGGTGTTAAAACCATCCTTCTAAAAGCATTGGAGAAGTGGACAATTTTAAAAGATAAATATACATTTCGAAACCATTGAATTTGAAAGGTTGAAAGGCCGCAGCTAGGGTTTTCGACCCCTTCAAAAGCATTACTTAAAAAAAAAGAGCGCAACCCTTTCGAAAACTTTTCTTTGAAACATTTGACTAAGTCGCAAGCCAATCATATAAAAGCTATCCCTTCAAAAGCTAAGTAGGGGCTATTTTAATTTAAAAAAGGCACATTCCAACCTCTTCGGAACCTAACATTTCAACTATGTACCTTCTGCCTCTATCCAATACGTTACATACCAAGTAACTTGATACCATGCGCATTCGTTTTGAAAGCATGGTGGCGAATGTCATAGTTGGAACCCCTTGTACCGAAAGTAGCGAAACATACTAAAAACATGTTATTTTTGTTTTTAACTTAAAAGAGAAACACTTTTCAACTAACCTGCTATTATTTCTTAAATTTTCATTGGTTTCTCAATACCTTTTTCAGAAGTGTTGCCAATATTTTCAAAAATAAACAATAATTTTATTTTATAAGAAACACCTTCTCCTTAATTAAATATATAAAACATTTAAGTTGCATACCTTAAATAATTTAATATATTCATCAAAAAAATAGGAAAAATCTATAAAAATTCTAAAAAAATTCAATTGCAATATGTTTTCTAACACATATAAATTTTGGGCCTAATTAATTAATTATTTAGCCCTAAATAATTTATAACCCAATAAATCATTTTCTTCACTAGAAAATTAATATAAAATCCACATTAATTTGGAAAATTATGAAAATTTAAACCCATCTCTAAAATATTATTTCTAGTCTAAATCTAAATTCATAAGGAATTTAGGTGTCATTTAATAGGATTTTCATATCAAAACATATCATAAAAACTAACATGAACATGCACAAATCATTAACAAGTATATATAAGCATTTAGTCATTCAAAAAATGGCATAGACATGCAAAAACACTTCGGATTATGGTTAAAACCGATAACCATAAGAAAAGTGAGACGTAATAATTATTCACCTTAGCTATGTGATTAAGGATGTGAGATTTTAATTGATTTGATTCTTCTCCTGAATCCTAGCTTTATCTTCTCTTGAGATTGCTAATGGTGGCCATCTTTAGAGGTTTTTGTTTGAGAAAATATGAAATGAATGTGTGTTTAGGTTTCCTAAGGGTTAAGGGTATAAGTTCAATCAATTTCCTATTTTGCCGTCCTTTATTTCCTAACACCTTTAATTCTTTAAATCATTGTTTACTCATCAACCTAGCATGGCTAACCCTTAATTAATTCACAAATCTCAAGCCATTAATCAATCCCATATTATTAATTAAATTTAACTAATTAAATTTCCTAAACAATGCCACCAAAAATATGGGGTGTTACAAGAACGAACGTGGTTTAAGGGTTTAGGGTATAAGAATATACTTTCCTATATTGCCCTTGTCTACTACCTTCAATTTTCTTAGTTCATTAGTTCAAATGTGCACGGCTACCTTTCTATTAGTCACAAACCTCAATCCCCTAATCATTATACATTATTTCATTTAATTTTACTAATTAAATGTTCCTAAATAATGTTACTAAAAATTAGGGGTGTTACAATCTCCTCTCCTTAAAGAATTTCATCCTTGAAATTATGATAAGGTACATATACAAATTAATCGTAAAGGTAAAAAATATCATCAAATAATCCGGATATGGATCTCTAATCCTTCTCTCAGTCTCCCAAGCAAAGTCTTTCTCATCGTCGCTCTACTAGATTTTAACTAATTTGATTGTCTTGTTCCTTAGCCTTTTCTCATCTCTCGCGACTATACTCACAGGTTTTCTAACTTTAGTCTAGTTTGGTTCTACTACTAAGTCCTCTAACAAAGTCGTTGCAATAGTAGTCTTTAGATTTCTAATACACTTCCTCGGATGAGAAACATGAAAAATATCGTGGACTCTTGCCAACCTGTTTGGTAACTCTACTCTATATGCAGTTTTTCGATCCTCTCTATAATAGGAAATGGTCCTAGGAATCTTGGTGCTAACTTCCCTGATTTCCAAATCTGATGACAACTTTCATCGATGATACTTTGACGAAAACCTAATCTCCAACCGAGAATTCTAAATCTATTCGTCTTCTATCAACGTAAATTTTCTACCTAGACCGAGATTCCTTCATCCTAACTCGAATTAATTCAATCTTTTCTACAGCTTCTTTAACTAAATTTGGACCAAGAACCATCATATCCCTGTTCTCTGACCAACAAACTGGAGATTTGCATGGCCTTCCATACAAAGCTTCAAACGGTGCTATCCTTATACTAGCCTGATAACTATTGTTATACCAAAACTCAAGTAAGTGTAGATAGTCTTCCCATGATCCCCTAAAATCTAATATACAAGCTCTTAACAAATCCTGCAAGACTTTGTTAACTTTTTCCGTTTGCCCATTGGTTTTTGGATAGTAAGTGGTACTCATCTTGAGCTTCGTTCCTAAAGTATCTTGTAGACTCTTCCAAAACTCGCTAATGAACAAGGAATCTCTATTACTTTCTATGCTACTAGGAATTCCATGAAGTCGAGCTATATTCTTCATAAATAACTTGGCTAAAATAAGAGACGTCCTAGTTAACTTAACGGTAATGAAATAGGCATACTTGGTCAATCTATCCACTATGACCCATATACTTTCATTTCCTTGGCTTGATCTTGGCAACCCGTCTATAAAATCCATAGAAATAGAACGTCACTTCCATACTAGAATATCTAATGGCTGAAGTAAACCACTTGGCTTCTGATGTTTAGCTTTTACATGTTTATAGTTCAAACATTACTTCACCCATAAGAGTACATCTCTCGTCAAACCTTCCCATAAGTAACTCCTCTTCATGTCCCGATACATCTTAGTTCCTCCCCAATAATAGTGAACTTCGAACAATAGCATTCCTCTAGATCATCTTTTCTAATGTTTCCTACATTTGAAACACATAAACTTCCTTTATTCTGAACCACCCATTCTGGTTAAGATTGAATTCCTTCAAGTCATCGCTCTCCGTTCCATCTCCTAACTTCTTGATCCATTCAGCTAATACTGGATCTTCTCCTTGTTTAGAACCAATCTTTTCAGTCATACTGGTCGAACTTCTAAATACGACAACTTAGCGGTCTCCTTACTAGATCTAGCTTCAGATCTCCACTATATTCTACATGTCGTCAACGCTTCAAAATCTTTCCACTCGGCTACCGTCGCCAACAATGCATTTTGGCATCTTCTGCTAAGTACATCTACAACCTTATTGACTTTTCCTGATGTATACTTAATACCAAAGTCATAAATGGCTAAAAACTCTAACCACCTCTGCTGTCTCATATTCAGCTGCTTTTGATAGAATAGATAATTCAATGACTTATGATCCATATATAACTCGAATCTCTCCCCCAATAGGTAATGTGTCCATACCTTCAACACAAAAATTATCGCAGGTAATTCCAAAGCGTGAGTTGGGTATCTAACCTCATGCAATTTAAGCTGTCGAGAAGCATCGACAATAACTTTACCTCTTTGCATTGACACAGCTCCTAATCATGTTCCATATGCATTAGTATACACCACTAAATCTAGATTCCCTTCCAGAACAACTAACACAGGTGCATTCATCAACAACCATTTTATCTTCTGGAATGCCTCCTCACGCTTATCAGTCCAAATGAACTTCACATCCTTTCGGGTTAGCTTGGTCATCGGTGCTGCTCTTCGCGAGAAATCTTTTATAGACCTCCGATAATACCCAGCTAATCCAAGAAAACACTTTATCCTCAATCACTATCTCAGGTCTCTTCCGATTATTCACCGCTTCAATCTTTGTTGGATCTACAGACAACTTATTCTCTAAGACTACATGACCAAGAAACTTCACTTCTTTCTTCCAGAAGTGACCTTCAAAATTTTTGCCTTCAGCTTGATGCTGCCTTAGCGTCTCAAGCACCACTCTAAGATGAACTTCATGATCTCTTTCTTCTTTAGACTATATTAAAATATCATCAATAAATACAAATACGAAACTGTCCAAGTGCTATCTAAAAATTTGGTTCATTAAATCTATAAAGAATGCTAGCGCATTAATTAGTCTGAACGGCATTACTAACCTTTGTATGATCCATATTGATTCTAAACACCATCAAAGGAATGCTATCCTCTGCCATTCTAAGCTAATGGAAACCAGTTGCTAAATCCAGTAGAGGCCATACTTTGGATCCACTCAACTAGTCAAAAAAATCGTCAATTATAGACAATGGTTATCGATTCTTTATCGTATTCTCATTCAACTTACGATAATCGATACATAACCCTAACGATCTGTTCGACTTCTTGGCAAACACTGCGGTTGCACCCTAAGCGAACTTCTTTGTCGGATAAAATTCTTACCTTCTAAATCCTCTAACTGCACCTTTAGCTCCTTCATCTCGGTAGGTGTCATCCTGCTTGGTGCTCTACTTACCGGTTCTGCTCCTGGTACCAAATCTATCCATAACTCAATGGCTCGTTTCGATGGCAATTCTTCTATGGGTTCGAAGACATATGCGAATTCTCTAACAACAAAAATACAATCTAACTCGTCTTCTGCCTCCGTAACACCCAATAAAGCGTTAAACTCACAACTAGGGTTTTCCATGGTGTATACATTTTGATCACTACGAGTCATTGTTTCTAAACGATATTTTCCTATCATGGTAAAATATCATAGCGTCGCATTTACTAAACAAATCCATACCCAAAATAATTCTGAACCTTACGAAGTCAAATACATGCAAACTTCAAACAAAGGTATGACCAAACAATTCAAACTCTAGGTGGTCATACTTCATCCCATGTGTCACATACCCTCCTATCGGATTTGCAACCCTTAAGGAAGTGACTAAGTATGGGCTTTTAGGTTAAGCTTCTCTACCAAATAATAAGATATAAAAGAATGCAATGCACTGGTATCAAATAGAATGCTAATTAACATACCATGAATCATAAGCATACCTACCAACACGGCATTTCCTTTTTCCTCAATTATTGGCTTCGAGGTAGCTGGCTCCAATGCATACAATTTGCCCTTCCCATTCTTAGCTGGCTCCTTGCATTGGTTCTTGTAATGTCTAATTTGTAAAAGTGACTGTGTTGTAGGATCGAGTAATATGGAATATAATATAATAAATAACTAATGCAGAGAATAATAAAGTAAAGTAAAATGACACTAGAGATTTTTATATTGGTTTGAACTTCCGTTCTCGTCCAGTCCCAGACTCCTAGAACTATAGCTAGCAACCCGCACTTAACCCGGAGGAACATGTATTACACCGCTTGAGCAAACGAACAAGACTTTGACTGCCTGAGCAGCAGAATAGGACTTTACCGCCTGAGCAACCGAACAGGACTTTCTTGTAGACCGATTTTAACTTGACTTCATGTGTTTTGATTAACACAGATTTGTCACTAGTAGTTCACCCTTCTTGTAATCTTATCCTCAAAGTAGATGTGTAGATTCGTGAACTTTTTTCTCCTGTCAGCATTCAAAACCTTATAATCCAACAATTTGATCATGGTTGAAGCATCTGATATTCTTCTTCCCGATCAATTTCTTTCCATCATTTGAGCGACATTCATTTGCAAAATGCCCTTTCTTTCACATTTATAGCAAACAACTTCTGACTTCCCCTTCTTTGCAGCTCCACCCTTTTGAGCTCTTTTCCTATTGAAAAATCTTCTTTTCTGACTCTACCTCATTTGGACTTCCTTTGCCTCATTTCTCTCCAGTAAAGCAAGCATCTCTCATTTCTCAAAGCCATTTCCATTAAAAAATCACATGGATCCCTGATATGCGATAACATAGCCCTAGCAAGCTCAGGCTTCAACCCTCTGATAAACTTCTCATTCATCTTAATCATGGTATCTATAGTAGCATAGCCATATCTTGCTAGCTCCTAAAACTAGCATACTCCCGCACAGTCATGTCTTCTTACTCCAATTCAACAAATTTCCTAAGTAGAACAGACTTAGCAGCCTCTAACATAAATCTCTCTCCAAACCTCCTCTTGAACTCATCCCATGTCTTGGCCTCCTCATCAACTCCAATCGTAACACTTTTCCATCAGTATAGCGTAGCTCCTTGCAATTGTCTCGAAGCATGTCTTCTCTTTAGCTCATCACTGAGCACTTGATCAGCAAAAATCCTTTCGCGATGAATTCTCTACTTCGATTGCATCCTCGGTACCAGTAAATGGTTTTCCTCCCAACCAAGCATAATCTCTACCCAATTTAGCATAGTTAGTTACCACTGGAGCTTCTTGTTTTCCTCCTCCAACATTTCCTCCAACTACCCCAACATAAGTTTCTGCCTACATCATGTTGACAAAGAACTTATACATCGCTCCTATGTCAACTTGCGGGCCTCTCGCACTCACATTTCTGGCTTGTGCCTGACCTGGGTTTCTCCTGATATTTGGTCTGGCATTACCATTTGTTGTAGTGCTTCCTACACCTAGGTTGACTCTTCTAGTGTCCATATCTACATTCGATCCTTCATGAGATAGGAAGAGTAGCCTAATAGAGATAGGGGAATAGAGATATAACATATACTTATATATAGCAAACACAAGTACGTTACTATAGCGTTATCCCATACCCCGATCTTACCTCTTATTCCTCTGTATTATGTTTTCAAAAATCATTTTAATTTAAAGTTTTTCATAAACCTATGCTCTGATACCAAGTTTGTAATATTCCCTATCTTGAGGACCAAAGCTAAGTGTTGTAGATGCTGTAGTCATCTATAGTATTAACTTTCAGCGATAAAATACATTAATGTTAATGCTATCCATAATGAATACGAAATAAAACATAGATTTAAAGACATCTTTTTTGATGACACACAAAAACATGTTTCATATTTCATTACATAATCCCAATCATTTCCATGGTTCAGATTAAATATAATTATTATATAAATACACCGAGAGTGACAAATGAAGATGCCCTCTTGGATTACCAGAGTACAAAATAGTCATAACTAACTTAATACAACACAGCAGAATAAAAAAACAACTCCTAAATAGTTATCCATCAGCCTCTTGCTCGTCTTTGGAAGCTTTATTTGTCAACCTACTAAAACATATAAATCATCAACCCTCGGCCTACTCAAATCAATTTTGATCACCCGTGAGTTTAAGCGGAAAACATAAACTTCAAGTCGTACATAAAGCCTGGTGTGAATAATACTATACGTCACGGTTATTTGATATTAAGTGTGACCACGCCACTTAGCAGAACGGGTTTTCCCTCACTAATATCCTTTTAAAACATATCTTTTGCAAATCATAATCCTGCAACCAAAACTGATTACAACAATAAAGCAAGATCATGTAAGCATATAAAGCAGGTAATAAAAGTACTATCTGTCTGAGCACTATAGTATTGTATGGCTAAATACCAACCTTTGACTGACTTGGGCCTACCAGACAAAATAAACAAATAAGCTAACTTCTGTTAGATACTCCTCTTCTGATCGGTCTGTCCCTAAATTACTTCTCCCAGAGTCAATTAATACTAATGATTTTGTGGGCTCACTAATACCCTGTCCTCACTCCGTATATTCCTTTCTATGTGTAACATCATTTTAGTCTTACTTGTGACAAAACCCTACAAACTGAAATTTTGGACTAAATTAGCTATGGGCTAATAGCTAATTTATAGGGTGCAACCCTATAGCAGTCCCACCTGGTATTCTAATATCTGATTCATTTTACTTAGGGTCAACTACCCATAAATTTGCTTGAAAAACTTTTCTATCAAAATGATTTAATCCTTTTAAATCATACTTAAGCAAGGAAAATATTCTATGCTTTACTCAAATTACATTTTCATGTTATATACTTCAATTAGCAAAAACTTTGTTGATGAAAACATCTAAACCTTTGAAAGTACCCCTCTCTAAACCATTGAAAGTACCCCTTTCGAAACCAAATAAAACCTTAGGCCGAAAGGTCAAAACATATCTTTTGAATCCACTCTTAATAAACCTTTCAAAAACCTTGAAAACCTTTCTTTTGAAAGCTTTAAACCTTAGACATCCTCTTATCAAAACTTTATAAAGGTACTTTTCAAAAACATTGGAACCTTCCATTTAAACCTTTCGAAAGCATTAAAACTATCAAACCTTTCAAAAGAAATTGGGTCAAGTAAACATGTGTAACAACCTTTCAAAACCATTGAAAACTATTCTTTTCGGAACCTTTGGGTTTATCTTTCAAAATTTCTAAGGGTCTTATAATAACAATGTCGAAAGGAATACTTTCGAAAGCAATTTCCTAAGTAAAGAAGTAATGGTGTTGAAACCAACCCTTTAGAAGCACTGGAGAAGCGGCTTTAATTTAGAAACAGAGGACCCTTTCGAAGCCATTGCTTCGAAGGGGAAAAGGCGGTAGTTAGAAGTTTCGACCCCTTCAAAAACAGCCACTTAAAACAGAAGGTGCAACCTCTATCGAAACCATTCCCTAAATCATTTAACTAAGTTGAAAGCAAAGCAGGTGCATTTTCTATTAAAAGCGAAGCAAAGCTTCGACCCCTTCGGAAATCCTTATTTCGACCTTATACCTTTTGCCTATGTCTAATTCATTAAACACCAAGTCTTTGATGCCATGCAACATTGATTTCGATGGTGATGGAGGCAGAAATACACGGTCGAAAGCTAGGTGTCGAAAGTGGTGAAACATGTAAAAAAGCATGTTTAAACTGATTTTTATCCTTTTAAAGAAATTCTTTCCAACTAATCTGCCTTGTTTGTCAAAACATGATTGGTTTCTAATTTATTTTCTAAAAGAACTTTCGAAATTTAAAAAATAAACAAATTAAAATATTAACAAAATGCCTTTTCTCCTTTATAAATATATAAAACATTTAAGTCTCATATCTTAAATAATTTTATATATCTATTAAAATAATTAGAAAAATTCTATAAAAATTTCTATAAATCACTTTTAATATGTTTTCTAACATATATAAATTTCAAAACCAAAATCAATATAACATATCCTTAATTAATTTAAGCCCAAATTAACTATTTTCTTCACTGGAAAATTCATAATAACTAAACATAAATTCAAAAAATTATGAAATTTGAAACCCATCTTCAAAATACCATTTATGACCTTATTCTAAAATTTCAAGGCATTTGGATGTCATCTAATATGGTTTTCGCATTTTAGACATATCATAAAACATATATAAATTAGCATAAATCATCAACAAGCATATATATCCATTTTAACCACCAAAAACATGGCAATATACTTTGCAAAATATTCAAAACTGATCTAGAAACCAAAAACATAAAAAATATGATATGTAACACATTATTCACCTAAGCTTTGTGATTAAGGAGTTGAGATTTAATCTTGATTTAAGTTGATTAAGCTTCCTCTTGAAATCTTCTCTTGTTTTCTCTTAATGGCGGCTAGCCTCTAGCTTTAGTTTTTGTCTTGTGAATGTGAATAATGAACATGGTTTAAGGGTTTAGGGTATAAGAATATACTTATTCCTATATTGCCCTTGTCTACTAGTCTAACTTAATTCATTTTAATTTTCTTCTCTCATTAGTTCAAATGGGCATGGCTATCCTTCTATTAGTCATAAATCTTAATCTCCTAATCATTCTACACTATTTCATTTAATTTAACTAAGTAAATGTTCCTAAATAATGTTACTAAAAATTAGGAGTGCTACAAGTATGCAATTTCTAATCACCAAAATGTTATTCTGACCCCTCCTCATTACAACCCATATGATAGATTTAAAGCAACGCGTCGCTGAAGCAAGATGGAATGGTTGATGGTGAATTCTTCTTATTCATGCTCAGTATTTACAAGACGATTCGATGTTTAAGGAATAATATTGATTTCAAGGTAGTGGCCTCGGTAAGTATTTATATCCTATTATAGTTTCTATTCCGCTGTGAGTTTAGTTTGATCGTCGGATATACTTATGTTTTATATGTTATGTTCAGTTCCCTAATGGACTTGAGTTTTGATTTTGTTGAAATTCGAGCCCATTCAGGGCTACTGTACCGGAGCATAAATTGTTTTTATTTAGATGTGAATAATGTGATAGTAGCCAATAGAGTATGATGTATACATAAAGATTATGCACTTGATCACAAAAGACAATATCACTTTGCAATCCATTTTTTCTAGCATCGCAAGTGAAACAAGTTATTGCATACCTTATCCTCTTGAAGGCGTTAGGGGTGCATATGTGAGGTTCGATTCATGGAAGATGAAAGCAAATATATGTGTAAGCTTTGGATAGTTATGGCATTGGTAGATCTACTATTTTAGGAAAAAAATCATAGAAGGGGTGTAATTCCTGCATAAAAATTACGTATAAGGTATACATGGAAAATACGAGCTCTAATCAAGAGGTAGGTCGTCGTGTTACACCTGCATAGGCCGAGCATTCCAAAAATTGACTTAATGGTGGCTTTATCGGCACCTATCTATTTGCATAAGGCGTGTAGACATATCTACTCACCAATGTGCTAGTTATCTCGAGGGGTGTAGCAAACTAGAACATATTAAGTGGTATAATTGAAAATACATTTAGCTGACCGACAACGAGCAGGGAGCAATAGTTATCTATCTAGTATTTATCTATTCAATTTCACTTTATTATGCTCTAATGGTATCAACGCATATTTAAGAAAGATTGAGTTGTCTATTTGGGGGATATTACTATTGTATGTATGCTCATTTACTTACGCTGTGTCTCCAATATGGTATGATATTTCATTTGTCCAACCATAATTTTAATCTATCTCTTATGTTTTACCATGTTCATAAATAGCAATATGACAATATGAGACATATTTGTAGTACAAATTTTTTTAATTGTCATAAAGTCCATCCATGAATCATGATCCTCCGCTTCTATTGTTCGACACTGACATGCATGTTTTGGAACACACGTTTTGTATTGGTCTTGCATAGCTTTAATGGATGGTCGTCATAAATTTTTTTTTGAGAAAAATGAATGATCCTCCCGAAAAAGATAACACCTATATAATTTTATTCTGCACTTAAGTAAGGGAGCTGGCAACAAACATGGCAGGTAGCAACCCCCAATCCCCTCATACAACTAAGAAAAGGAAAAAGAATCTCCTCTCAAACCTAAAGACTATAGTCCAAAAAAGAATAGTAAGATCAAAAGTGTGAAGACCCGCAAATCCGTACTCCTTGAATATACAGTAATCTCCATAGATTAACTCAAGATGA
The DNA here is from genome assembly GCA_030765085.1 of Allium cepa. Lineage (NCBI taxonomy): Eukaryota > Viridiplantae > Streptophyta > Magnoliopsida > Asparagales > Amaryllidaceae > Allium > Allium cepa. The sequence continues at coordinate 177,955,135 of CM060932.1, forward strand.
ACAGAAATACGAATTATCAATGTTTAAGAAGAAGAAAAAGTAAAAGAAGGAGAGATAAGAAGATAGAAAATAGAGAGAAAAGAACATAGAAAATAGAACGGAACAGAAAACAACAGAACAACATCAGAATCTCACAATCGCAGCGGAACAACATATAATAAATAAATGAATAATCTTTAAACAAAGGACTATATCAGTTATTACATTTTATACATTACATTACATCATCATCAGAGTGTACAACAACAAACAACAACAAACAGCGGAAAAAGAAATACTATATACTAGTAATACGCCATGCCATCCATCTTGCCTCCAGCAACTCCAGAATATCCTGATAAACCTTAACTCTTGGTTGCCCGTGTGAAAATTGGTGGGCACCCAGAGTTTAGGAAGGAAAACAATAAACTCCGAGTCAGTCATGTGACTGGTGTGAGAACTCAAAACAGTTTATTTATCTTTAAAATCAAAATAGAAGAACATTTTTAAAGTCAATTCGCAATGCTTTTAAAAATGAGACTACCATAAGGCCTCCCGCACACACACACACAATGCAAATGCAGAATCGGAGGAGATTTCTCCTTATGATAGTCAAAGATGCTTGATACGCATTAAAAGAAACATTTGATATTATTATTAGTGCATAGTGTATAAAACGATTTCGAAAATAGAATATAAATCTTAGCCAGCATAGGTACCATTATATTATGCCTACTATAGCTACTTCCTGAGGAAGCAAGTTCTACAACTAAAACCGTACAAGTCTCGTATTGTTTCTTTGGATTTCCAACGAATGATCAGGCCAAGGAACTTCCCATTGCCACATGAGAATGCCTCTGGATGGACATCCCGAGAACCAAACCGGATCTCTACCAACACAAGGCCGGGTTACCCCTAACTGAGTAACAACTGACCGAATATGCCATCCCCCGGTCCTTTGGGACCTTTCACCGAGCGCTCGCAATCAATTCACACAATCATAAAGTGTTTTCAACATGAGTAAGTATCTGGGCTCCATACCATGATACCACCCTTTTCCAGAAGGAAATGCACATATCCTAAAGGGCGCTACCCCTCATAACCTTGCCGCATCTTTCCTGTTTTGACCATTCCCGAGGTGTGAGGCTCGACGAAGTCACGTCCACAAAAACATACTTTATACAAAAGCCATGCTTTGGGTCAACAAATGATCATAGAAATGATCACCAGGATAGACGATCAAATAAATGATCCTATCATAAATAATCAAAACAATGATCATTTAACAGCAACACTCAGCATGTCACATTACCAAATTGGGAATATATCGCTGATAACCTTCAACTACATAACCTCTGAGCTCGTACGTTTCAGAGAAGGGTGTTAAGCTAAGAGAATAAATTCTCCGCCACCAACAGAAATATATTTGAATGAAATCGGCTTTATATCTCAATTTGTAATGTCAGACATACGATCCATACAAGTCTGTTCCGGGACGAACAAAACCGAAGGCACTTCTTACGAAGCCCTTGCAATCCGGGTATTCACAATCCCGATCGAATTTCCCATCACATATGGAGAACTCAATACCGTAGCTACTCGGTGCAGAGTCAATCGACAGGTCATCCTATCGCTCTCGCAAATACCGGGTCTTCAACACCGATCTTCAATGCTATCCATTACGTCGTATCACTATTCGGAATGGGTAATCCGAATAACGAGCGCAATAATTTAAAAATAAGTGTAGCATTCAAATTCAGCAAATCACAACAAATACCTTTCAAAGGTAAATATTGATAGTCGGTTATTGAACTATCAATGGATATGCACAACATCACCAGATTCCAAATAATTTTCCAAATTATTTATTTTCCAAAAATATATTTACAAGATATATAATTTCAATATGTCAAAAATAAATCAATATTTATTTTTAAACAATTTCCCCTTTCTATAAATTCCATAGTGAATTTATATTCTAAAATTATCTATGAATATACGATTTCAATTATTCATTTCAATTTATCTTCAAAAAGATAAATTCTCTAATATTCACTTTATATTGGAAAACATTTCCATACTTATTTAATAAGTAATTCATGAACCTATTTATTTTCAACACTTAGAAAATATTCAATATACTTAAATCGAGATTAAGTATATATTTCATTCTTTAAGGAAATCATTCTCTTAAACATATTTATTTGGGCCAAAACGAATGTTGCGTAAAACATCGTTACGACGTCCCAAAATCACTAGTATAGGGATTCGAATTTAAGATAGATATATAAATCCCAATACTATACAAATCATTTCCTTCCGGAAACCATTTACTATAACAACAGTGTTATAGTCCACCATTTCCTTCTATTTCTCGAAAACGTCTATTTCAACAATCAATGTTGAAATCTATGGTTTCGAATCTTAACACATTTTAAAACATCGTTAGATCGTTTTAGTTCTATTTAAAACATCAAATCTAAACATTTTCTTTAACATATTATTCACTATTCAAAAACGTGAATATACTATGTTAATAAATTTCATCCTTTCTATACATTTTTTTTCAAAGGATTATTCACTATCTAAAATGTGAATATAACTCCATGAATAAGTTACAACAATTTTACTTTTTGTGAATTTATAAAACAATGTTTATAAATTCCATTTTCTATTTGTTTTATAACAACTTCCTTTTTATACATCTCCTTTATTAACCTATTCGATTTATAACTCCATTATAAACCAAAAGTTCACATTATAAGTTAAATGCTTATAAAACGATTATTTTACAAAATCGTTCCTTTGAACTTCATAATTATAAATCTTATAACTTATAAGATTCAATTATTTATCCAAATATATTCTTTAATAACTTCACAAAATTTATAAATCTTACTATTTATAAATTTCATTTATAACTTCACCATTTATAATTTTATAAATTCCATTCACTTATACAATCCATTTTCACTTCATTCAAACACTTATAAAACTCGTTTTATAATTCAAATATTTTCATTTATAAATTATCAATTTATAAATCTTTTTATATAAATCAATTTATATTATTCTTTTAAACATCTTTAATCTCCTTTATAATTTCATCATTTTGATTTATAAAATAATTAATTTTCATAAATCCTATATTTAAACTTTTCACAATAATTTCAAAAATCCCGATTTAACTATCTTATATAAACATTAACCCATATTTCTCAAAAATCAATCTTTAACCGTATTTCTCAAAAATCATAATTTTATATAACTTTTAAAAGTATAACGTTTATTTATTTATAATGGATCAATTCCAAAAATATTTTATAACTTACACTTTCAAAAATCTCTTTAAAAACATTTTAAAATTCCAAAATTTGGTCCAATGATACTACATACCAAATAGCCAATCACGACAACAACGATATCATATATCGATATGATAATCCATCAAATTTTTACACGAATTTATATACATAAATTTACAACTTTTATTTAAATTTCTAACATACATTCAACATCACCCTTGGATCTCTCCCCCTTGCATCCTGGCCGTCCAACATCTCCTTCTCCCTCACGTTAACCTCTCCAGTAAACACACGCAACCATGAACCCATGCCTTCCAAATTAGGTTTAAATTTATCGATCACCACAAACCACCTGGAGACGATCGGGAAGTGCCAAATCGAAGCTCGCGCTCCACTCCATGCTCGGCCAGAAGGGCACAGAGCTCGCCCCCCCCCCCCTTTGCCTTGATTTCCGTGCGCAACACCTAGGGAACACGGCCCCCCTGCCATCGACTCGCTCCACTTCATGCCATCATCTCCGTATAGATCGAAAGCTCTCGTCGAGCTCTACATGTTTGTAGTTGATCACTTCTTCTAATTGTTTGTAGATTGGGAGTGATTGAGGGGGAAAGGAGGATGATTTCTGGCCTTTGGTTTCTGTGGTGGCGGCTAGGTTTAGGAATTAGGGTTTTATTATTTTTTTTCTAATTTATGAGAGAGAGGGGGCTATTTATAGAAGAACGAACGACACTATTCATTCCGGAAATTCCGAACTTCGATTTACGCGCCGTAACCAGCGTTTCTAGGGTTTACCCCGCGTTCCGGACACAATGGAACAGGTTTCAGAAGCTAATTCGGACATCTGTGCGAGTTATGGCTATAAACGTTCAATTTAAATTAAACCGATTTAAGCGATTTTCTAGGCGTTTTAATTTGTACCGGACAAACGGTAAATCCGATTGACACGAAATTTGAAACCTTACAATAATATCACATTACGGATCCGATGAAACTAGTTTCGTCGAAATCCGAGACTGTTTGAAAAATGGCTATTTTAACTCGCCAAATTAATATTAAAACCAATTCGATGCGTTTCGAGCTGCCACGATCAAACGGTAACTCCGATTGACACAAAAATTGAAATCCGATAATAACTAACTATTACGGATCCAATGGAACTAGTTTCGTTCAATTCTGAGACTGTTCAAAAATTGGCTATTTTCACTAGTCGATTAAATATTAAAATATTCAATTTTCACAAATTAACTCTAAATTCGATTTTAAAAGTTCTATAATATCATTCTAACTTCAATATGATAAAATAAAATTTTACAAATCATTTTCAATCATATTTAACCCAATTTTCAATTATTTCCATAATTTAACATATTAAATTATTGATTTAATTATCCAATTAAATCCAATAAATCGAAATAAAATTTATTCGACTTATAAATTTCACTTATTAATATTTAAAATTAATTAAATATTAAAATTTTAATTATCAAAAATTCTGGGTCGTTACAAAAAGCTAGGGATGAAAGCTAGCAAGACTAAAACATCAATGATCTACAAGAATAGGAATAGTCCAAAATACGTGTAAAATTGAATAAGCTATAACCTCCAAACACATGAAAGGAATAGTCATAGAGGAGTAAGCGAAGAAAAACACGATGTAAGCACTTCAACTCTAGAGTTCGAGGTGAGCCATTGATTGAAAGACAATCAGAACACTCAACTATCAAGTAATCATCTGTGTAGTAAATTCTTTAGCATATATCACAAATTTTATTACCTCTCGTTCTTTCATTTTGACAAGTGGTAACAATAAAATCTCCATTGATGAACAATCTTAGAATTGAAATTTTGATAATATCTTCCAAAGGGTCTGTTCATGGATAAATGGATTAGAGGTTACAAGTTGTTGCACTCGGGATAAAAATTTAATTAAAGGTGGGATAAAAAGAATTTTGTAATTTAATGTTTATTTTTTATTTGTAATAACTAATAATTACTAATTATTAGTCTTCTTTAATTAATAAATTTAATTAATAAATATTTCATATTTAATGTCTAATATAAATTAAAACTAAAATTTAAATACAAATTCAAACATAAGTTTAAATTAACAATAAAAACATACAAATATTTAATACATCATTGTCGTCCTACAATAACCAAAGCATCTCTGATCTGATCATGTGTTGCAACAATCTGTATTGTATTTGATGAACTTGCACCATCATGGCTGTGTATACGTTGTTCATGCTAATGTTCAACATAACTCTTCATTAGAAAAAGGTCTTAACTTATGTTCTCATGTTCGTCAAGAGCATTTGACTTGTGTAGTTATGTTGAGTAAGAATTAACTGAAATAGGTCTACCATTAATCTAGCATTCGCTTCAAGATCATTGTCGTGCCCCTTTGAATTGTCGGATTATGTTAAATCATCATTACTAATTGAATCATTTGTGCTTTATGAATCATTTCATGAATTATTATAGGTAAAATTGTATTTTGACATGGTTAGAAAGAATTTGCAGAAAGAGATAATTGATGGAGATGGTTAGAAAGAATTTGTAGAAAGAGATAATTAATAAGTGACTGCGGTGAGTTAAATTGAGTATGACAAATTAAATAGCAAAAAGTTAAACATAAAATTTTATGACAAATTAAATAGCAAAAAATTAAATATAAAATTTTACGTCCGACTTAATCATTTATGTCCGACATAAAGCTTATGTTATGTCTAAATGTTCTATTTTATAGCTGTCAAATGTTTTTTTTAATATAAACGTCAATATAATTGGTATGGCCGACGAATATTAAATTTGTTGAACGAGGCCATTGTGTTCTTTTCCCAATCAATAATGTTTGGGGTAAAACATAAAGAATACAATCTCTTTTCTACAAAGAATAATATAAGTAAAAACATGTGATACGTATGATATTTTTTTCCCTAGGTGCTCAAAAGGGAAAAGAAGAGGTGCAATGTGCTTTAGCAGCAGCATGATTATGCTAAGGTAGTAGAGGGGCGGCTATATAACTATAACAGATTGTTGAAGTGCCAGTTGCAATTTAGTTTTGCTATACTAAAAATATTGTTTGTCATCGTACCAAAATGAGCAAGCTAGCTATCTACCGAGGGAGAGAGAGGAAGGGAGTAGTATAAATTCTAAAAGAAGTAGGGTAATTATTTACTTGATGAAATAAATGTGGTATGTTATTGGCACTAATGTAGAGTAGTTTCAATGTGATGAGCTAGTAATCCAATTATATGCGCTTGATAAGAGATTATTATAGATATTTCTCTGATTACTTTGAAAAGATAAATTATGAATTAAGCCTGTGGCACATTAGATGTGATAGTCGCATTAATCCAAGTAGAGATTCCAACTTCTAAGCAAGCAATTGAGTAGTAACTGTAATGATGGGTGAAGATAGCGGGGGACCATGGATTTGGTACTGTATTGGCGGCTGCAAAAAGCGACCTCCTTGTTATTTTTGGCACAGGCTTTTACTTTTCTCTCACTCTATAACTCCTCCCTTTCTTCTTCTTAATCAATTGAAGGACAAAGCGGTCCATCTTTAAGCTAGGAGGCATACAGAGTGGAGATGCATTACTGTTTATTTATTTATTTTATTTTATTTTTATTCTTTTTCTTAGGACCATCATCATAACTCAAAATGGATAAAAGGAAGATTATTAGCTGGTTACTGAAAAAGAAAGTTGCTCAGTACGCATCTATAGTAGTTAAGTCAATAAGCCTATACATACTAAACTTCGGTAAACTTGGTATAATAGTCGTAAAGGATAACGTGAGAAGAAAATCAAGGAACAAAAGGAGGCTAATTAAGCTGGAAAAGGAAACAAATAAAAAGCATCTAATAATATTCTTTACCTCATAGAGTGCATACATCCAGGATTGAATTGCTCTGCCTAGAGATATCGTGCTTTTCTTAGACTGGAAGTGGTAGGACAATAAAGGTAGGCCTCTATCTTCCTACCTGCTTCTCTTTCCTTTTCTCGTATATAAATTACAAATGGGGACTGACTGTTTTAAGCGACAGCAGCCTTTCTTTCTGCATTCCAGGACTAACCCTGCATGAACACCATGCATCGATGGAGCAGGGAGGGGCACAAAGGTCATAGTTTCATGCAATATAATCGAAAAAAAAGAAATAAAAACAGAAATAAATAGATGGGGGACCGTATGGAGGAAAAGAAACGGTTCGCAGAATACGAAAATGACGCTGATCAAAATAGAAGTAGAGAAGGTAGGCTTTTGCAGAAGGACAGAACACAAATGTAACAAAAAGTAGAATTGGAAGATTTGCATGTATCTCTTACTGAGATATTGCTTACACATCATTCATTATGTAAGTTTGTTTACAAATAAATGCATAGCATTTGCGTGGGTGTGTATGTAACAAAGTAGTGGTAAAAGAGGACCTGTGCAGTTAACTTTTGCAGTTGAAAAGAGAGCAATAACAATAGGCTACTGCAAATAGTCGGCCTCAGCTTTAACAAGAGATAGACGGATAGATGCTGCCTGCCTGCCTGACTGGGTGTGCTCAAACAAACCTCTTTTATTACATGCCACTCTCAGTTGCCTTCTGCTACTCTATTCAGAAGCATGCTCATATTTCTGTATTATATTTTTGTACGTTCATTTGCTTAAAAGAAATCCAAATTACCCCTGTTTGACTAATTATTAAAGATACCCGCCAACGCAGACACGGGATCACCATGTTTACAGTAATGGAAGAAGGAAAACAAAAACAGTAAGTAATACTTCAATCGTGTTTCTTGAAGAGTCCAGTGTGACCTAGGCCGATATCTAATGGGCCTGGCCCATGAGGCGTGTTTGACTATGAGTACGGTGCTTTGCCAACAAAAAATAGCTGATTTAGACTCGAATTTCGAATCCTCCTGCAATATAATTACCACTACACTCGGTAGATCTTAACAATGACAATAGACTAGCAGTATGCTGTCAAATCAAAAGACGCTACATGCAACATTTTAACAAACCTCGTTAGCCAAAATACTGTAGGTTTGTTTTGTTGCGTTAAAAATCTATGGTGTGACCGTAAGTTGCAGTATGGTTTACTACAGTATAAATTGTATTTTATGTTCGACTTTTTCCATTCTTTTTAAGGTTTTTTATCCCTTACTAGTGTAAATCGCACGTGCATGCATTTATAGAAAATATTTCATCAGAACGGAGATGGTGGTTGAGATGGTGAACAATTGATGAGATTTCGTTGATTGATAAAGGATATTCTTGGAGTTTTAAAAAGGCATTATGGAAATAATATTTATTTAATTCTCTTTATAAATAGCAGAGAAGTATAAAACGAACTTACGTGCATCTAATAGTTTGATATATTTAATTTTTATTTAATATGAAAACTAATGGACGAATGTGTGGTATAAGTGCAAAACTTTTGTTTGTCGTAACACTTTTATTTCTGGCAATTTTTTTGATGGTGTTGATAGCAAATTAATAGCAAACTGATAGCAAAATTTCATTGATGAATTGTCAAAAATGGGATGGTGATGAAGATTGTAAACCGATGGTGTGATTTCTTTGATGGATGAGGTATATCTGGAACATTAAGAAGACGGTGTGGAAATCTATTCATTGAATTCTGTTTATTAATAGCTAAGATGTGGACTGTTGATAAAAGATGCATATAGTTGTGTAACATTTAGAACCAAAACGATAAATGTCATGCATTGGCCAAATTATTAATATATTTTTGAAACAACTTCAATGACAACGTATAAATAATGTGCAAGGGAACATCTCCAACCTAAGTAGGCCTTAGAAACGTATTAGTATGTATATTATTTCAAACATAAAAGTTTTTTTAGTAAATTCCATGGAGTCTGCAAACTAAGCAAGCTTCACAGAAAAAGTATGTTTTTGCTAACTCTTTTTTATTTGTTGTGGCGTTTTTCTATTTGCCCCTTATATATGCATTTCATTAACATAATACCCAATATAAGTGCATTGAATGCGAGTTGGGTTCTTATTTTTCTCTTATGCCATTAAACTTTCCATTTACATATACATGATTGATGCATTCAATCATGTACTACATTTGTTTAAAGTTATGCATCGTAGTTTGTATTGATGTGATATGCATGATTAACATGGAATAATTACATAAACAATGTTAAAATTTGTTGACAGCAAATTTTATTACATTTTTTTGTAATAGCTACACTGTAAAAATATGGTTCAATAATGAAATACAGGTCCACATGCACGTGTATATGATATAAAATATCAAGGTACATATGTTATTATGAAAGAGCCTCATAGCTCTACTAAAATTGTTAGGTCATATAATAACCAATAAAGCGAGAAACTTCGCTTCTTAATTAGATACACGTTCATTAAAACTCATCTGCCATACATTAAGGCCCTGTTCTCAATTCATTTAAGAATTATGAAAATAACAGCCCACATAACGTCATTAATTTATTGCGGCCCATAAACCAACGTGCATCACTATGGTCCAACAAATATTTTTGAGCTATCTAACTTTCAAAGAAGCTCAAATATCCACTGAAGCATTAAAAATTACAATAACTTAGTAAAACATATAATTGTGCTAGTAATAAGAGAATAAATAGTACTACAATCAGTATAATAACATTGTGCATCCAACATTGACCTATTAGAAACTTGCTTATATGTACAATTTGATCTGGAGGGTATTTTTGGCAATTCAAAAAGACACGGTTCAAATTTGTTCTTGGAATTCTCATTATTAGTAGAGATAAAGCTTTGAGTTCATTTTTCATATCATGGCATGGCCAATCTACCTTTTTAGGACAAATGTTGTTTGTCCTTAGTAATCGTATATTATAATGTGTGAGCTCTATGCCCATACTATCAAAGTGTATAAACTATTCACAAACACAGAAAATAACTCACGGATTGATCCAATCTATATATCTCCTTGACTTTACAATGATACGAATAAAATAAAATTATAATTGCCAATTTCATATCGAGCACCAGCACAAATCAATTATACATGGATTTATTCTAGTGCAAAATAATGAGCAAATAGAAATAAATAAATAGATCTATTTATACATGATACTGTTACCAGAATAAACATAATACATCTCAAAAAATAGCAACGCTTAAAACAATATACAAGTTGTCAAGTCACATACAACACTACTAATCGTAAGTATATGTCGTATATATTACACAATCAAATACATTTTCTTTTAATATTATACATTATATATATTATCGAGTTACACCAGCACGTCCAACAAAAATTCGTCGAATACAAATGATGCAAGAACCTGGAAATCCTCGAACCGACTCGTGAACTATAAATAATGTTAGATATAATAGAATTATCGAAACCATAAAAACAAATATGCCAAGGTGGCACATCCACCCAAATATGTCAAATACAAATGATCCTAACTTGTAAACTCTTGTACTGACCTGTGAATTATAAATAACATTAGATCCCACGTAAACATCAAAACCTATGAGAATAAATATGTAATTTCACCATATGTATAATTGGAAATCATATGCATATCTTGTTCGAAATGATAGTATGCTTTTTCTTCCAATATGATTTTATATTTAGGTACTAAATGTTAGTGATTAGATGGTTACATATTGATAGAAATTCGTGAAACTCATGTTGCGTCGATTGCAATTACAAGTGTATGATCACGAGTTTTAGATAATGACTAATTTTTTTTTCAAAATGTTCATATTCATAAATATATCGAGGATGGAACATAGGTGCCCACATAGATTAGTATACGTGACACACGCCATACTTGATAATAATTATTAGTCATGGTAGTGGTTTAGAAAGATACGAAGATGTTATGTATGTACGTTCGTTTGTCGAATGACACAAAGCAACTCACTAAGTTACATTTATAGGTTATTCTATCAATGTTAAATAAAAGATCTCATGAGATGATGTATAACAATATATATTTTGACTTGAGAACATTACCAAAAGTATGTACACATATTGTACTTTAATTACACATTAATTCAAATTATATTACGACCATAGTTGGGTATGACTTCAAACATATGAGATAAAACACTGTTCAAAACAGGATTATATCCCTTGGTAAATAGGAATTAGTAAAAGAATTCCTTCTCTAAGAAGGTGACATATCTTGAAACAATAATCTTTTTTTACTAGTATGATAGAATAGGTATTCGTATGAATATTCAGAAAGATGTAAAACTTGCAGAAAACAGATCTAGCCTCGAGTTACTGCACTTAAAATCTTAGCGTAAGTTGGACAACCCCATATCTTAAAATACTTAAAATGAGGTTTCTTCCCAATTCATAGCTCATATGGAATCAAACGTACAATTTTAAATGTTACCATATTCAACATATGTTCTGGACTTTTTAGCCCATATCCCAAAAGGAAATAGGTAACTAAGCATTACTAATCATCGATCTAACCATGTCTAACAATGTTCATTTTTTTCTTTTTCAAGACATCGCAATGTTGTAACGTGTGAGGAAGAATGTCTTGATTTTAAAGCCCTCTTGGAGCTCATATCTAAGAGACTCATGTCCTCAATCTAATAGGAGTATTGCACATTTGATTATCCACTTATGTTTAATATTCTATGAATTTATTATAGATCCTCAACTTATGTTTGATAAGATACGCATGTCTGTATGTGGATTAATCATTGGCGAATGTAATAATGTAAGGTTTAACATCCCATTACTTGATTAATTATAATAATATTATTTTGGATTTTTATTTTGAATTCTAACAAATAAAAATTAATTTTTGAAAATTTAAATTGAAGAAATTTGAATTTCAACGGGATTAAATCATGGGATATATTTATTTGATATGGAGTTGGAGTAGACGACGACGACGAGTATTTACTTGCTTGTACTTATACCGAGATTTCATTGTATTGGTCGATGTGATGTATTTGTGTGATGAGTCATACGTATGAAATAATGTAACAGATTTTTAGATATGATATAAAATTCAACATTTTTATTCACTTCGATTCTATTAGTTATGAAAATTATATTTTGTCTCTAATATTGTACTACACGGTTTGGACAACTCATATATGTTGCTTTGTGTTAAGATGAGATACTTATTATTTTGAATGCATTTAGATATTATAGCATATCCATGCTAACTAAAGTAGCTTATATGAGAGATTGCTCCTACCATGTCCTTTGATTCGAGACATCGGAAGTTAAACTCTCTTTGGTAATTTAATAACTAGAGTTGGGGCATTACGTAAGTTGAACCGCCTTTGTAACCGTAAATGTTGGACCATATATATCTGTATGTATCAGCCCTAAAATTTCATTAACTCTTTGATTACTCTCACTGAATTAGTGTATGGCCATCAATTTGGCTTGATCTACAGTGCCAAAGGTAATGAAATTTATTTTAGATGTTTTTATATTTTAAATAGTTAACATATCTACATCATTTGGAACACAAACGCCATTATTTAAAAATACCAAAATATTTTTATTTCTAAATGAGTAAATATTATTGTTATATTAAAACTGTACCCACAATAGATCAAATGGGAAATAAATTTCGTTACATAATAGGAATTATTCGAACATAAGTTATTTTCAATAGTTAGCCTTTTATGGTATTCTCACTTTCCTTCAGCTACTAAACACTATTTGCAATATGAATTTCTATTAACCTTTTGATTTTCTACTTATAAGCTTCTATAAATAATAACAGATGTATGTTCTAGATCTAGTATCAAAACCCAAAACGTAGACCTCATTGACAGGAAATCTTTCATAAAGAAATAGTTTTAGAAAAGAAACCTATTTTTTTTCTTAAGCGTATTTAAATAATCTAGACAATTCTATTTTCAGTGTCTCTTTTTCAAGTAATGATGATATTCACCATTCTTTTCTTTCACAACCTTTCCTTTGTTACTACTACCCCAAGCATTCACTTTTTCTTCTATGAGATCTTATATTTAGGAGAAGAGAACAAGGCCTGGACCAAATTCCTTGACAAAAGTTTCCTAAATTTATAAAGGAGATGGCAACATTGCACTAAAGTGAATTCGTATTGTTCTTCATTATGAAAGACCAAATAGTGATGTCGGTAATCTAGGAATGAGATCTATTTATAGCTCTTGATCTAGAGCTGAATCTGACTCTGCAGTTTCTTAATGTACTAAATCGCATATAGCATGTGATCTTGCACCACATTCCTTTTGCATTTTATCACATGAAACAAATTTTTTTGGAACCTCATAGCTTGCCAAACGAGATTGTTCACTGTGACGCCCCACCTCTATACCTACGCTAGCCAAGAATACTACGGAGTAGTGCTGTCAACTAGCACGGAGAATAAGGCCGTTGAGGAGCGACCATCCATGTAATTGCTTGTCACACGATGGCTATAAATAATCTTCGGGAACAAACATAGAAATAAGCATAACACAAATCAGTCACAGACATCCATATCACAAAGGCGGAAGAAGATATGAATATATAACTAACACATGAAAGTGTACATCAGAGTAGTGGTCAAAAAGATCCACAATAATACAAAAGAATAGCAACATGTGCTATACAAAATAATACAACAAAGAGTCTATATCTCATGTGTATACAACAAAAACTGCTAATCTAAATAGTTAGCCAAAAGTCAGAGTAGCAAATCCCGGGAAGAAGTCAAGCAGAAGCACCTGTAACATCTCGGTCTGACCCGAGTATTATTTAAGAAAATAATAAACTGATCAGTCTAGCTATAAATATCAGATGACATGATATAAAATAAAAGATATGGCATAAACATAAAATATCCATACTGACATACTACTATAAGTATGCAAATGATGATCAACAGAAGATCAATCAATAAGAGGTAAATCAATATCACAAGAATCTTCTCAAAGATCCAAAGAGGGCATCATACCCTAAACTTGTACTCATAACAAGTCAATGACATAAATTCCAGAAATCAACACTAGAAATCCAGAAATCATAAAAAAGGAAAGAGGCCTATCACATGACGGTCCGAAGACCATGGAGAGCTACCCCATATGTGTGAGTCGAAATCACACAGATTGAGGTCTAGACTAACCAAGAAGGCAAAAAGGTATGTGTGAGTGGAATCACACAAGTGGTGTCTAGTCTAACCTCGCAAACAAAAAGATATGTGTGAGTGGAATCACACAAGTGGTGTCTAGACTAACCTAGCAACCAAAAAGGTATGTGTGAGTGGAATCACACAAGTGGTGTCTAGTCTAACCAAGCAAACAAGAGACATCGCACAATTGCTAGTCTAAATCATAAGAATGATCGTCATGATCAACGAGAAGTGTCAATTACACTAAGCTAGTAAATATAAAAGTTTAGCTTCATGTCCCTTAACCACTTGCTTAACTTAAATATTTACGAACAAACTGTAAATCTTCACTAAAAAATTGTCATAAGAGGTTCAATCGAACATGTCCAAGAATTAACCGACGAAGCAAACGCAAGCGTTTCTTACCACTTGTTTTACTAAGCCGTTTAATTAGATTTCTCATCCGAGTGAGGTAAAGATTTGTATATACTAATAGATTGAAAAACGGGTTAAGAAAAGAGCTTTGTTATTAAAAATAGAGTTGAAATCCTTTTATTGAAAGGGTTTTGATATTTACTACTAGTTTTGAAACCTTTATAATTTAAAGTGACAAATCACAAAAGCGATTATAGAAACAATCAATCACAAAGATCACATTCGAAGATGTGATAAAAAATCCAAGGAAATCAGTTCAGCAAGTTCTGTTGAATGTTTTTCAGATAAGATCCCCTACGGAGGGGGGGTCCGGGGGGGTGGCAACCCCCCAAGGTGGGGTGCGGGGGCAACGCCCCTGCTACGGGGTTCGACCTACCCGGTCAGGTCACGGGGGTCCAGGGGGCAGCGCTCCCGGCGGGGTACGGGGTGCGGGGCAGCGCCCGTCCAAAACGGTACGACCTAGTGAAGACCTAAGGGAGGCGAGCGACTTATAAAACTCGCGACCTAAAAGTTAGCAAGGCCGAGCGACCTATCGGTGTAAACAACTTAACGGTGTAAGGGCCATGCGACCTAACGTCCCAAGCGACTCAACGAAGAGGGGGTGAGCGACCTATGGTCATAAACGAGGTCGAGCGACCTATAGAGGCATAAGGTGCAGCGACCCAAAACGTCGCGACCTAGCGACCTAAGAGAGGGCGAGGTACGCGACCTAGTGGCAAAACAGATCGAGCGAGTTAAAAAGGTCAACGACCTAATGGCTTAAACAGGGTCAAGCGACTTAAGGAAATAGGCATGGCCGAGCGACCTATAACCTATCTTCCCCACGACCTACCAACTAACTTCTCCACGACCTACGACCTAACTTCTCCACGACCTACGACCTAACTTCTCCACGACCTACGAGTTAGCGACCTAACTCCGAACGAGGTAAAATTGGCCAGAACGACCAAGGGTTAACTCGTAAGCGACCTACAACCTATGGACGCGCGACCTAACTCCGAACGAGCTAAAAATGGCCAGAACGACCTAGGGTTAACTCGTAAGCGACTTACGACCTATGGACGAGCGACCTAACTCCGAACGAGGTAAAAATGGCCAGAACGACCTAGCAGCAGTTTTTCACCAAAATCACTAAAATTTGGAGTTTTTCACCAATCCAATCCAAACCAAATGCAAATGTGCATACTAAAGTGATAGGGAATCATTCCCAATAGTCCAATATAGATATAGACTAGATTTGTGGGATAAAAATCTCACCTTTGCACTAAAATTTATGAAGATGAAGCTTGAAAGCAAGGAGAAGCAATCCAAAGCTTGAATCCAATATCTTCTACTTGAATTTGGAGTTGAATGTTGGATTTGCAATTGAATTTGTGCTTGGAGTTTTAATTTCCCATTCTCTTCACCATTAATGCCAAAGCTTGAGTTAGTTAGGAAACTTATGAAGAGTGAGGAGAAGGGGGTTGGAACTTGGGCTTAATAGGCTAAACTATCCCAAAGTCCAAAGCGGGAAAAGTTAGTGAAATTTCACTAACCCCAAACCTATCGATGTTTATACTTAAAAAAGTTGTAAACGGCATTTCGAAATTAATGGAAGTGGTCTCGAGTCCTAATTTGACCGTTTGCAAAAAAAGTTTTTTTTCGGACCAAAATCCGATTAACAATTTAATATTTAAATAAAATATTTAAATATAAACTCGATAAATATGCGGGTTGTTACATTCACCATATAACTTTTGTGAGTAATTTAAAATAAACTAATATCCACATTCTTGTGTTATCTTGTAATAGGCAATACATAGCATTTATTTAGTTCATAATAAA
Organism: Allium cepa; assembly: GCA_030765085.1. Classification (NCBI taxonomy): domain Eukaryota; kingdom Viridiplantae; phylum Streptophyta; class Magnoliopsida; order Asparagales; family Amaryllidaceae; genus Allium; species Allium cepa. The sequence continues at coordinate 177,971,783 of CM060932.1, forward strand.
ATGACTAAGATGAAAAAGCACTGATCTTATCAATGGTGGTTGTATTACTCAACTCTTATGAAGGAACCAGACTAACCGAAAGAGGGTGAAATAGGTAAATTTCAACAAGACTCTTATTTTAGATCTTTATTGGACCTACGAAGTCTAAAATGCTTTCAGATAAAATCTAGGATATTTTGAATAAAATCTTTTTTATTTGATTTGATTATAAAATATTTTATTTTATTTGTATGATTTCTAATTTATAAGTGTGCTTGTTTATGTGAACAAATGTGAAGTGTACATGGCTAATGTAACCATATAAACATGTTTGGATTTATACCATAGCGGACGCATTTGTCCCGTTATAATGCCTTTATTGTCTATAGTTTTTTTTAAATTATATAAAATAATAGTGGTAAATATACATAAAATAAGAATTATAGATACATACAAAATTTTGGCAATTTTATGTGTTTTAAATTTTAGAACCAACAATTTTAGATTTAGTTTTAACTTAGAAAGGATTTAAAATTAAATTTTGATTTTTACACAAAAGTTCCTTTATAAACTTCAAATTGAAATAACATACATATATAAATTCAAACAACGTTTTAAATTTAAAATAAAACGGATTTATTTATTATATAAGTTTATACGTTGTAAAACTTAAGTTAGGAAATAGAAAGCTAGTTTTAAGTTATGAAGGATTCAAAATAGGTTCATGATTTTTTTATGAAATTTCACTTGTGAATTTTGAATTGAAACTACTTTTAAAATATGCAAGCAGTAGACAAATGAATTTACATACAAAATCAACAAACATCATGTATTTAATTTTCAAAACGGTTTCAAGTAATCGACACATATAACTTACATATGTTTGTGTATATAATAAGTTACAAAACTATGTCAATTAATTGAAATAAGTTTCGAAATGAAATTGATTTTCTCATTAATATCCAAATCAATAATAAAATTTGAATGAAATACCTATGTATATATAAATTTGTTGTATAATGATTGTGATCTAAACTATACATAAAGATGAACATATAATCAAAAGACTGGTAGCATATGAAGATCTAAACTGTTTTAACATCATATATTACATAATCAAATGAGATTAGAAGTTTACCTTAAGGTGAAGCCAAAGTCATACCTTGAATGAAGAATAAACTCTTACATTTGATTGAATCAGCCTTTGGATTTTGTAAGGATCCGGAGATACACATCACCTTGAATATTTTTTATTTTATTTGAATTTCATTTTGAGAATTTTTATTCCGTGGAAGCTATGGATTTTTGGTAGAGAGAGGATGAAGAGAGAGCGCAAAATACCAGTGAATTAATTTGTTTTATGAAGGTGATAAAATAAAATTAAAGGCTAAAGATCTTTTGCCTTCCGTTAATTACTTCTGTGCATTTCCAAATCAAATTTTATTTCCTTCCTCTCCTCTCTTTAGTCGACCATAAATGTAAGGACCCACCTTTTCGACCATCGAAAGTGGGCACGTAAATCACCACAGTATTCAAAAGCCGAGCATCGAAGTGTCGGAAACGCAGTTTGTCAGGGTAAAAAGAAAATGAAAAAGAATAGAGAAAACGAAATCTCACAGCGAAATGATAACATATAATATATAACAAAGATAGTATAAGCTGTCATTTTAAAACACATGGAATATCAAGGTTAAAAACAAACCTCATCAGCTAGGACAGCTATAACTTTCTGATCTTGCAAGTGCTGATGGTAATATATAATAATACAGCGGAAATAAAAATATTACGACAGGTGAACATCCAGCTCTACTCCATAGACCTTATGTCTAACCAACGATAATCTAAAAAAAATACTCGATCAGACCCAAGAATTATAATAAAATAACAACCAGATCAGCTTGGAAAACAGGCGTGAGAAAACTCAAGAGATATGGAGAATATATAATAATTCTGTGAGATCGTGCTGCTAAATACAGAACGGGTTTTTTGTGAAGACCCGCCTTTCTCTCCATAGAAAGATGCATCATCTTTAAGAAAGAAAGGGATAGAAAAGAGAAAGATAGAGAAGAAAGAAAGAACAACATCAGAATCTCAATAGCGGAACGAATAAATTATATTAATCACATAAAATAGTACATAGTATACAACATCTATCAGAGTTACATAGATTATACATCACATACTGGACAGTTATAAACACCTGTCTAGTTATTACAACTCAATACAACTCAAACATACGAATTAGAGATCAACACAGAGGAACCACCTAGATATCTACAAACGCTGAAGCCTCCTGCTCCATTGCTTCAAATGAAATGATACTCGAGTTACTCGAGTGGTTTCTGTATGAATCGAGTTAGTTTATTCAGGTTTGAAAACTTGTCTTGTTTTCAGAATTTAAACTGAATTTTAAAAGTGTAAAGCAAAGATTTAAAATCTGTTTAAAATCTAATTTTAAATTATGGATTCAAGTTTAATTTGAATCATAGCTGGAAATGAATAAGTTTTTAAATTTAAATTTGTTTAAATAATTTAAAGGGCTTAAGTGTTTAAAAATGTTTTAAAGAAATTTGAATTTAAATTGGCAATTGAAATGTAAAGAAATGTTTTAAACAAGTTTAAATCTGATTTAAATCTGAATTTGAATTTGTTTTAAAATAAATTTAAGTGTTTAACTATTTTGAATGATAAAGAAAATTTAAATGTTTTGAATTTAAAAAGGGAATTTGATTTAAACTTTTGTAAAATTTCTTTTATAAAAAAGGTATTATTTATCATTTAAAGGTTTTAAATTGATTTTAAAACTTGTTGAAGTTAAATTATAATTTAATGATTTATTATTCATTTAATTAATAGGGTAATCAAATGAATAATTAATTTATTTAATAAATTAATGAAATGGGTAATTACTTAAAGTAATTAAGGGTTTAATCTTAAAAGTTTAAGATTAATTATTCTTAGAATAATTAACTTGTAATTTAAGATTCATTAATTAAATAAGATTGTATTTTTAATTACTTAGTAATTAATTAATCAAGTAATAAAAGATTAATTAAGTTATATTTAACACTTAATTAATTAAATAATTAGAGGTTAATTAATGGGTTATTAATGGTTAATTAATTTGTAATCAATAATGATTAAAATAAGTTAATTATTTTAGAAAAATAATTAATGAATTGTCAATATTTAATAATGGTTATTAACTAAGGATTATTTAATAATTAATTAATGTGATTAATTTTTAATAATTAATTAGATTAGTTAATTTAAAGATAATCATTTGTGTAAATTGTTAAGTATAATTACTTATGGAAGTAATTAAGGAATTAATTACTTATTGTAATTAATTAAGTTTAATTTGATTAGATTGAGTTAATTAATTCAGTTTAATTAATTTAAAATGATCATTTGATGATTTGTGGAGTATAATTACTTAATTGTAATTTAATGAAGAAAAATAACTTAGAGAAGTAATTTATGGGTAATTACTGTATGAAATTAATTGAAGGTGATTTGTTGATGAAAGTAATTTGAGTATAATTACTTTGTGAATTAATCAAGGGATTAATTAGAGATAATTAATTAAGGAGTAATTAATTTATATGGTGAAGTAATTAAGGGTAGTTAATTACTGAATGAAGTTAATCAAGGGTGATTAACAATTATGGTTTAATTGTAGATTAATTACTTAATGTAATTAATTTAAATAGAAAATGTAATTATAAGATCATTAATTATTATAATTAATGATGTAGTTAAGAATAGATTTATTTGGAAATAATTAATAAATGAAGGAATTAATTAATGTAATTAATTAAGAATCAATGTAATTAATTATAGTTAATTAATTAAGAAAGTAACTAAAGACTAATTACTGTATTTGGTTAAGTATAATTAATTTGAGAAATTAATTAGTGGATAATTACTTGAATGTAATTAAAGGTTAATTAATCAGGGATGATTAATTAAAATGAATAATTGGTTGATGATTAATTAATTGATTGATAATTAATTAATAGTGATGTAAGCAAGATTTATATTGATGAAGTAATTAATTTAATTCACTTTAAATTAATTAGAAATGATGTAATTAATTTAATTCATTTTAAATTAATTATATTTGATGTGATTATTAATCCTTGCTTATATGGATGGATGATGTTGTTTGCCTTGAATGGTTTGATCTCAGATATGAGATAGGTAATGTTGAGTAATATGGATGCATTGGTTGCATTGTGATGATGATTTGGATTACCTTTTGATAATGATAATATGGATTATCTGATGTGATGATAATGTTGATTATCTATTGTGAATCTGTGACTTATCTATCTGTGTATAAAGATAATTAAATTGTTTTAAACCTTTAAAACAACTTGGCCTTAAAAGATACGCTTTGGATTTCGATGAGACCGGGATCGGGTTTCCATATTTGGATATCCGAAAACCACATCGATCCAAATTAACGATAGGTCGTGAATCTTATGTGAAGAGTGAAGACTTGAGGTGTAAGAACTATTCGTCGGTATAACTCTGAGGGTGATTCCGAGATGAGTTTGACAGAATAGTATTTTCAGATTCGAGATAAAGATTCAGAGTGCAAGGGTTATTGTCGTTAACTCTGAGGGTGATTCCAAAATGAGTGTAACGAGATAATGCCTTCGGTTTCGTTCGAACCCGGAACGAACTTGTATGGATTGAATGCTTTCAGAACATCGTCAGGTGGACGATGAGCATTCTAAGAGATGTGTTCTCTAAAGGTAATCGTAGCCTCAAGCCTCATCAACCGGGAATGGCTAAAACAGGGGAGGTGCAGCAAGGCTAAGTGGGTCATGCCCAAGTAGGACGAGATTTTCCCTTGTCTAGAAGTCCCTTTTTATTTCGGATGTGTGGGCGGTTGGAACATAAGCCAGCTGCGGGGTTGTCTTGTTCGGGACTGTCCAGTATGGGATGGTTCCGGTCTTGTGTTGTAGGGGATTGGGAGTGATCCTCGGTACGTTGATCTAGGCCACTACTGTGACGGGCGGAACCCCGGTAGCTCTGCCATTGATGGAATCCAAAATTCAGTAAGTGCCAACGGTTTTGATTGTATTACCCACTTTTATGGCTAGTAGCTGGAATTTAATAGATGTAACAATTTCGGCTATTTCGTATTTACTTGAAAACCCTAGACCTATTATAATATCATTGGATTTCCTATCAAATGTTTTGGTTAGCGTAAGGTAAAAACTTTTCCATGTTTATGTGTGGGAAGTCTTACGTGATACCTTTCTTTTCAAAAAGGTTTTTCAAAGTTAAGCAACTTTAACCTGTTACTCACACCAGACCCATGTCTGACCCAGAGTTTATCTTTTTTTTTCTTAAACTCTTGGGTACTCAAATTTTTACGAGTAGCCAAGGGATTCAGGTTAGCTTTTGACGAATTGTGGAGGAGCAATGGAGAAGGAGGCTTCGGCGTTAAATATATAGTTTCCGCCGTGTGTTTTCTGTGTTGGTATTTCTTTGTTGAGTTGTATTGAGTTGTAATAACTAGACAGGTGTTTATAACTATCTAGTATGTGATGATATTCTGTGTAACTCTGATTAGTGTTATATACTATGTAATATTTATGTTATTAATATAATTTATTCGTTCCGCTGTTGAGATTCTGATGTTGTTTCTTCTTTCTTCTCTTTCTTTTCTCTTTTCTATCCCTTTCTTTCTTCAAGATGATGCGATTTTCTATGATGAGAAAGTCGGGTCGTCGCATTGGTATCAGAGCACTAGGTTGAGTGAATACCTAGGCTTTGAAGTGATTTCTTCCTTGAGAGAGCGTATTTGTAATTTTGAATATATATATATATATATATATATATTTACTTCTACCTATTTGTTGGGTTACTCGTACAGGTTTTCCAATATAAGTTATAAAGGTAGATGAGGCAGTGGGGTGTGTGACACGACTACTACCAATGGTTGGAATTTGAGTGCTGAGGTTGGAAGTGTATCTGTCGAGACTGTAGACCTAATACCTTCTCGAGTGAATTGTGCAGAGTGTAGAGGTTTCATAGATCTCTGAAGGTAACCTGTAAAGGTTCGGAGTCTATCTTTGAAGTTGGATGAGTAGAATTTGGATCTATCGGTTAGGCAGAAGAAAATAGTGGTATCTTGATACCTCAAGAATTAGTAGCTGTATGATAAGACGCAGTGACTATGGATGTCTCCGAATATTTTCCTTTGGAACAAGTTAAGGAAGTAGTCTGCTTCGGTGTTGTGGCTTTGTTCAGCTGGTGTTTCTGTCTGGTTTGAGGTCCGAGTTTCTCTAAGAGCTTTGGATCAGGAAGTCTTTAGCGTTAGTGTTAGCAGTGCAGCTCGGAATATTATGTGTGCTAGCAAGAAGGTCTTCTGGTTAGCAGTTTTTTCTGGAGATGGAGTTCAGAAGCAGCAGAGTGGATCCATTTCTTCGATGGATTGGCTAGATAAACGTAAGCTGTTCTGATTGGTAAAGAGAGAACAGTTTTCTTTGGATATTGGAATGGTTGATCGCAAAAGTGACTTGTGATAGTTTGAGTGTTCTCTTGAGTTATCAGAAGTTTGTCCTCATCTGGAGATTGAGTTTTCTTATCAACTGGATTCTAGAAGTGCTACCGGTGGTTCAGCTTAGGATCAGGTGGGACATCTGAGTTTTCTTTTATGGATCTGTTGAACCATATTTCTGAGATATGTTGTACAGTTTGTGCTCGAGTTTTTCTTCTATTCCAGATCAGAGTTGTGCAGCGGAAGCAGTTTGGGAGTGCTTTTGTTTTGTTTTTCCGGATAGGAGAAGTAAATTAGTCTTCTGATGTTTGTGGAGTAGGGTTGGTGTTCTTGGTTTGGGATTGATCTTGAGGAGATCATTCTATTGGGTTGTTTTGGTCCAGTTTATTTCTAGAGACATCAGCGAAGGTTGAGATGATCGGGAGAGATGAAGGCAGCCCAGGATCGTCAGAAGTGTTCTATGGATAAGAGACGAAGGAATTTGGATTCCGGAGTCGGGGATTTAATTTTGGGTAAATTTTCTTCGATCTAAAGAGCTATGAGATTGAGTAAGACTAGGTAAGTCAGCTCCGAGGTGTTTTGGATCTTTCCTGTGTTCTTGTGAGTATTGGTGTTTGATTTTCAAGGTTGAATTGCCAGTTTGGATAACTGGGATTCGATGTGTTTTACGTATCTCTGAGGGAGTACGTGTATGATCTATCTCTGGTTGTGGAATCAACAATTCAGGAGGATGTGATTGTTGAGTCAGACTTGTCTGTAGTCTGATATCCTGTTTAGTTTGTAGATCTAGTTGGATTGGAGCTCTGTAGCTTGGTAGTATTGATTGTTTGGAATCTATAGAGCGAGTATCCCGATATTTAAGCCGAGGAAACTCGAGGAAACTCTATCCAGAATTTTGTCTGGATAGTTAGATTTGTTTGTTTGAATGAATTGGTTGTTATGGTTGTTAGCATATGATTAATATATGCTTGTGTTTTAAAATAAAATCTTAAGATAGATTATTAAATTACCTTTGCTTTTAAATTTCGGGGATGAAATTCTTTTAAGGGGGGAGGAATGTGATATCCCATAAATTTGGCAATATAAATTTAATAATCTGTGTTAAAAATTAAATTGATTTGATAATTTTTGATAATAAATTTTGAGTTGATTTAATAATCATCTTTTAATAAATGTTAAATTGGTAGATTTTATCTTTTTAAAGCTAATAAATTGTTTTCTATTTATAATATATATATATATATATAATTGTATATATTGTAAATGGATAAATTTTGATTTGGAACTTAGTAAATAATCAATTTTCTAGTTTTAATTTATATTTGGTAAATTGAAATTTTGATTTAAATTTAAATATTTTTCTTTTCAAAGCAATTTAATAAATATCTATATGATTTGTAAATATTAAAGGTAAATCTGATTTGTTTAAAATTTTATTTAATTAGCTTAATATGAATTTAAATTAGATTAACATAAAAACTTTGTTTTATTCTCTTGTTAAAATTTTGCTTAAAATTATATATAAGAATTTAAATTACAATTTACAAATGATCTTAATATATTGAGTAACAGAAGTAAATTATAATCTCTTTTATAAATTATTTAATATTGTTTAATCTGTTATTTTCAGGTAATAATGGTAATACTTAGTTCTTTTGAACATAAATAAATTTTGTAAAAAAATAGGATTTGTTATTTGTTATTTTATTTTAATAAGAGTTATATATGTATATATATATATATATATATATATAACTTGATTTTTAAAATTGGATTTGATAAATTGATTTAAATTTGAATTTGATGTTGTGAAATTTAAAAGAATAAATACTTAAAATATTTGAATAAGTTTATATTTATATTTGTTTTGTTTCATTTCTTTTTAAATTAAAAAGAAAAGAAATTTATATATACATAAGGAATAAAATAAGTTAAAGCTTTTATAAAAATTTAAATTAAAATTAAAATACTTAAATTACATGTGTTAATCTTTTAACATCCTAAATGACATGTGTTGAATCTTAAAGTTATCATTGTGACAAATGTTAAGTTTGAAAACAAGTGTCCTATTTTCTTTTTCTTTTTCTTTTATTTTAATGAAGTCAAAAACTTTCTTATATAAAAACTTTGCTCCTCATTTCATTTTCTTTTCTATTCTTTTTTTTCCATAACTTGAGAGATCTTCGGCTAACAGTAAAAATCTGCAATCTCATCTTCATTCAAAACAGAAACTTTTAATCAAAGCAAAACTCTGTTCAAACAAAATTCCGGTAAATAATCTCCTCAAAAACCAAATCAAAAACCATTTGAATCTTCTTCAAAACCAAAACCATCTTCAAAACTGAAATGCAAATCATCCTCAAACCTGTAGCTCTTCAAATACATCAACCTGAAATCAATTTGCAACACTCAACAGAACTGCATGCAACAACAGTTTCATTCAAAAGCCTGCAGTCTCCATTTCTGTTTTAAATCAACCAAGTCTGCATTATTTTCTGGAAGCATGCATGTAGCTGTAAATCAAGCAAAGCATTTTAGTGAATCAGGGAGCAAAGCATTGTACAAAAACAAGATTGAAGCTTTTTTTGAAAAAAAAAAGCAAACTGCAGTTTTAAAGAACTTCAACTACTTCAAGTTTTCAAATCTAGCACCTTCTAGTTTCATACTTTTCAAAGGCTCTGCTCATCAAAATTTCAAGGTGAGTAACATTCTTTTTTTTAAAAAGCTTAAGTATAAATTAGTTGCTTGTTTTTATTCTTGAGATAAGTGTGTTTGCATGCTATATTTCAAGTTCATTTCTGGTGTGTGTGTGTGTGTGTGTGTGTGTGTGTGTATGAATGTATGTTGTAATGCATGCTGCAGTGTGAATTTGTTTTCTGTTCTTTAAGTTCCAGGTTCTAGAATTTTCTTAAAATTCCATTTCAGATGATTTAATATGTGTTAATTTCAAACAAAATATAGTTGAGTAATATGTTTAAAGTTTAAATTTTATAAAAATAAAAAGAAAAACCTGTAATGTCTCTGAAACATAAAAACTACAGAACAAATTGTATATAAGTAAGAATTTGATTTTCCAGATTCATTGATTAAAGATTTTTTAACCAATTACATTAACAATAACTTGAATTTTAAAACTAAAATTAGAATTTATAGTTTGAATTTGGTTGAGTATTTCTGGTTTAACCAGAAATCCTATTTTGAGTTAGAACTGTCGATCTAGGAGGTTGGGGTAGCCAGTATCTTTCTTGGTGATGGATTGGTGAACGAAGATTCAAGGAAAATTATTGTTAAATGGATTAATGCAGTGAGGCAGTGGTGATTTGGGATTAAGTATGTTAGCCCTAAGTTTTCTGTTCATCTGAAAATTGATCGCCGCTTAACTTTAGCAGTGATCGAGTTCGTCCAGATTCTAGTAGGTGATTGATGGAGTATGGATGAAGGCGTGGCCGGAGGGAAAGTTTCTCTGGTGATCGGAGTTTGGGTTGTGAGGCGAATTTCAGATTCGACATTTGTTCCTGTTTTGAGCTCTAATGCTCGATTGTGATTTTGGGGTTCTGCAGTTTATTGGATGATCGGAATGGTATTGGAGGATGGTCGACGACATGCGCGAGTGGTCGCGAGAGGTTGGTGCAGCGGTGGTGCAGGTGCACAGTGATCATGGGTGTCAGCTGGTTTGGGGAAGAATTGGGTTCTCGTGTTTGTATCGGGTTTATTCGTGGGTTGCTCGAAGCTTTAGGTTGTTTGACTCGAAGTCAGGGATGTATGGGCTCGGGTATTTTTTGGTTGTTGTAGATTTTTGTTTAAACCTGTCAGTACTATAGAATTTGAATAAATTCAAATGAAATGATACTCGAGTTACTCAAGTGGTTTCTGTATGAATCGAGTTAGTTTATTCGGGTTTGAAAACTTGTCTTGTTTTCAGAATTTAAACTGAATTTTAAAAGTGTAAAGCAAAGATTTAAAATCTGTTTTAAATCTAATTTTAAATTATGGATTCAAGTTTAATTTGAATCATAGCTGGAAATGAATAAGTTTTTAAATTTAAATTTGTTTAAATAATTTAAAGGGCTTAAGTGTTTAAAAATGTTTTAAAGAAATTTGAATTTAAATTGGCAATTGAAATGTAAAGAAATGTTCTAAACAAGTTTAAATCTGATTTAAATCTGAATTTGAATTTGTTTTAAAATAAATTTAAGTGTTTAACTATTTTGAATGATAAAGAAAATTTAAATGTTTTGAATTTAAAAAGGGATTTTGATTTAAACTTTTGTAAAATTTCTTTTATAAAAAAGGTATTATTTATCATTTAAAGGTTTTAAATTGATTTTAAAACTTGTTGAAGTTAAATTATAATTTAATGATTTATTATTCATTTAATTAATAGGGTAATCAAATGAATAATTAATTTATTTAATAAATTAATGAAATGGGTAATTACTTAAAGTAATTAAGGGTTTAATCTTAAAAGTTTAAGATTAATTATTCTTAGAATAATTAACTTGTAATTTAAGATTCATTAATTAAATAAGATTGTATTTTTAATTACTTAGTAATTAATTAATCAAGTAATAAAAGATTAATTAAGTTATATTTAACACTTAATTAATTAAATAATTAGAGGTTAATTAATGGGTTATTAATGGTTAATTAATTTGTAATCAATAATGAATAAAATAAGTTAATTCTTTTAGAAAAATAATTAATGAATTGTTAATATTTAATAATGGTTATTAACTAAGGATTATTTAATAATTAATTAATGTGATTAATTTTTAATAATTAATTAGATTAATTAATTTAAAGATAATCATTTGTGTAAATTGTTAAGTATAATTACTTATGGAAGTAATTAAGGAATTAATTACTTATTGTAATTAATTGAGTTTAATTTGATTAGATTGAGTTAATTAATTCAGTTTAATTAATTTAAAATGATCATTTGATGATTTGTGGAGTATAATTGCTTAATTGTAATTTAATGAAGAAAAATTACTTAGAGAAGTAATTTATGGGTAATTACTGTATGAAATTAATTGAAGGTGATTTGTTGATGAAAGTAATTTGAGTATAATTACTTTGTGAATTAATCAAGGGATTAATTAGAGATAATTTATTAAGGAGTAATTAATTTATATGGTGAAGTAATTAAGGGTAGTTAATTACTGAATGAAGTTAATCAAGGGTGATTAACAATTATGGTTTAATTGTAGATTAATTACTTAACGTAATTAATTTAAATAGAAAATGTAATTATAAGATCATTAATTATTATAATTAATGATGAATTAAGAATAGATTTATTTAGAAATAATTAATAAATAAAGGAATTAATTAATGTAATTAATTAAGAATCGATGTAATTAATTATAGTTAATTAATTAAGAAAGTAATTAAAGATTAATTACTGTATTTGGTTAAGTATAATTAATTTGAGAAATTAATTAGTGGATAATTACTTGAATGTAATTAAAGGTTAATTAATCAGGGATGATTAATTAAAATAAATAATTGGTTGATGATTAATTAATTGATTGATAATTAATTAATAGTGATGTAAGCAAGATTTACATTGACGAAGTAATTAATTTAATTCACTTTAAATTAATTAGAAATGATGTAATTAATTTAATTCATTTTAAATTAATTATATTTGATGTGATTATTAATCCTTGCTTATATGGATGGATGATGTTGTTTGCCTTGAATGGTTTGATCTCAGATATGAGATAGGTAATGTTGAGTAATATGGATGCATTGGTTGCATCGTGATGATGATTTGGATTACCTTTTGATAATGATAATATGGATTATCTGATGTGATGATAATGTTGATTATCTATTGTGAATCTGTGATTTATTTATCTTTGTATAAAGATATTTGAATTGTTTTAAACCTTTAAAACAACTTGGCCTTAAAAGATACGCTTTGGATTTCGATGAGACCGGGATCGGGTTTCCATATTTGGATATCCGAAAACCGCATCGATCCAAATTAACGATAGGTCGTGAATCTTATGTGAATAGTGAAGACTCGAGGTGTAAGAACTATTCGTCAGTATAACTCTGAGGGGTGATTCCGAGATGAGTTTGACAGAATAGTACTTTCATATTTGAGATAAAGATTCAGAGTGCAAGGGTTATCGTCGTTAACTCTGAGGGTGATTCCAAAATGAGTGTAACGAGATAATGCCTTCGGTTTCGTTCGAACCCGGAACGAACTTGTATGGATTGAATGCTTTCAGAACATCGTCAGGTGGACGATGAGCATTCTAAGAGATGTGTTCGCTAAAGGTAATCGTAGCCTCAAGCCTCATCAACCGGGAATGGCTAAAACAGGGGAGGTGCAGCAAGGCTAAGTGGGTCATGCCCAAGTAGGACGAGATTTTCCCCTGTCTAGAAGTCCATTTTTATTTTGGATGTGTGGGCGGTTGGAACGTAAGCCAACTACGGGGTTGTCTTATTCGGGACTGTCCAGTAAGGGATGGTTCCGATCTTGTGTTGCAGGGGACTGGGAGTGATTCTCGGTACGTTGATCTAGGCCACGTAGTGTGATGGGCGGTACCTTGGTTGCTCTGCCATTAACGGAATCCAAAATCCAATAAGTGCCAACGGTTTTGATTGTATTACCCACTTTTGTGGCTAGTAGATGGAATTTAATAGATGTAACAATTTCGGCTATTTCATATTTACTTGAAAACCCTAGACCTATTATAATATCACTGTATTTCCTATCAAATGTTTTGGTTAGCGTAAGGCAAAAACTTTTCCATGTTTATGTGTGGGAAGTCTTACGTGATACCTTTCTTTTCAAAACGGTTTTTCAAAGTTAAGCAACTTAAACTGTTACTCACACCAGACCCATGTCTGACCCAGAGTTTATCTTCTATTTTCTTAAACTCTTGGGTACTTAAATTTTTACGAGTAGCCAAGAGATTCAGGTTAGCTTTTGACGAATTGTGGAGGAGCAGTGGAGCAGGAGGCTTTGGCGTTAGATATATAGTTTCCTCTGTGTGTTCTCTGTGTTGGTATTTCTTTGTTGAGTTGTATTGAGTTGTAATAACTAGACAGGTGTTTATAACTGTCTATTATGTGATGATATTCTGTGTAACTCTGATTAGTGTTGTATACTATGTAATATTTATGTTATTAATATAATTTATTCGTTTCGCTGTTGAGATTCTGATGTTGTTTCTTCTTTCTTTTCTTTCTTTTCTATTTTCTATCCCTTTCTTTCTTCAAGATGATGCGATTTTCTGTGGTGAGAAAGTCGGGTCGTCACAGTTAACGACGATAACCCTTGCACTCTGAATCTTCATCTTCACTTGAGATTCACGACCTATTGTTAATTTAGATCGATGTGGTTTTTGGATATCCAAATCTGGAAACCCTATCCTGGTCTCATCGAAATCCAAAGCGCCATCTTTTAGGTCTTAGTTGTTTTAAAGTTAAAACAATTCATTCCATTATCTATATTCACACAGATAGATAATTCACAATATCACAATAGATAATCCGCATTATCATCACAATTAAACCAGAGCATCCATATCATACAGCATCACATATCCCATATCAGAGATCTCAAACAATTCAAGGAAATCAATATCATCCATACATACATAAGCAAGGATTAATTAATCACGCTATCTCTAATTAATTTAAAATGAATTAAATTAATTACTTCCATCTCTAGTTAATTAAATTAATTACTTTCATCACATAAATCTTGCTTACATAACCATTAATTAATTACAATCCAATTAATTAATCATCCTCTAAGTATTCATCTTAATTAATCACCCTTGATTAATCATTCTCTAATTACTTTAAGTAATTAGTCTTTAATTAATTATCCAAATTAATTATCCTTAAACATTTACAGTAATTAACCTTTAATTACTTCAATAATTAATTAATTATAATTAATTACATTAATTAATTACTTTATAATCACTTATTATTGATTAATTAATCTTAATTAATCAACCCTTAATTACATCATTAATTACATTAAATAATGATCCTTAATTACCTCTTAATTAATTATTAATCATATTTAATAATTAATCTTTAATTAATTATATTCATTAATCAACCTTGATTAATCACAATCAGTATTTGTTTATCCTTAATTAATTACATCACTTACTTATCTTCAAATAACTTTATTAATCAATTCTTAAATTAATTACACTGAGTAATTAATTATTTATTACTTTCACTAAATAATTATTCTTCATATTAATTACGCAAAGTAATTAATCCCTATTCTTCCATACTTCAATTAATTACATCCAGTAATTACCCATTAATTACTTCTCTAAGTAATTATACTTATAAATTACACCAATTATACTTATCCCATCATCCAATGATTATTTAAAATTAATTAAACTAATTAATTAACTTAAACTAATCACATTAATTTAATTAATTACACTAAGTAATTAATTCCTTTCATTACTTCATTAGGTAAACATACTTAAACAATTTCCAGAAATGATTATCTTTAATTAATTAATATAATTAATTATTAAAATTAATCATATTAATTAATTTAATAGTCCCTAGTTAATGACCTTCATTAACTAGTAAGAATTCTTTAATTACTTTCATTAAGCAATTATACTTAGATTAATCATTATTAATTACAAATTAATTAATCTTTAATAACCAATTAATTAATCTTTGATTATTTAATTAATTAAGTGCTTAACTGTAACTTAATTAATCTTTAATTAATTAACTGAATTCCTAATCATTAATTGATATTCTATACCTGTCCAATTAATGATTCTAATTACAAATTAATTAATCCTTAATTAATTTACTTAAATCTTTATTTATTAATTTAACCCTTATTACTTAATTAATTAATCCAAATCATTAATTAATTTAATTAATTAATTATTATTTTATTACCTTAATAATTTAATTTATTCCAAATCATTAAATCTTAATTTACTTTAAGATAAAACATTCTTCTTAATAATGACTTAATAATCATTTAAAAATGCATTTGACAACATTTCACTTTCAAATTTACTTTTAAATTCCTTTCAAATCAAGATTCAAACTAAATACAAATTAAATTTTGACAAAATTTAAAAATAATTTAACAACCTTCTTAATCAAATGTTAAAGAACACTTATCTTTATAAAAGAAATTTATATAAAAGTTTTAAACCAAATCATTCAAATTCAAATCATTTTATAAAATATACTTTAACATTTGAAAGTTGTTAAAACAATTTAATTTTATAAAACTTTATTTTATTTGAAAACCAGGATACAAATTTAGATTTGAATCCATACTTAAAACTGGTTTAAATCTTGCTTTCACATTTTAAAATCCATTTTGAAATAAAAAAAACAAATAGGTTTAAAACCTGTAACTTTAAATCACTCGTGAGTCAACCTAAGGTGTTACTCGAGTCAAAGCCCTAAAATCTCGAATCCTACTCCGAGACACAACAACAACCCAAATCCTGACACAAAGCCAAAGCTGTGCACATGCACCACCGACGCAGCCAACTTCGATCATAAACGATGATCCCCTCAAGTCGGCAATCACCCTCGCTCCTAATCACGATCTTCAGATCATCGTTACAAACTCGAAATCGAATTCGAGTGTTCAAATCCAAACCTGGAACCAAAATAACAAAGCCTGGAACATCCATCGAAATTTGGAACCACCTCACTCTCATGTCTCCGACCACCGGAGAGTCTGAAATTCCGGCCAAGCCTTCGTCAACTCACCTGCTTCCATCTCTCTGAGTTCTGTTGTACTCGAACATCCAGGGGCATCATGACGATCCAATCACCTGACCTAGCCAAAACTAGGTTTATAAACTAAATCGAACAACCACCGCCGCTACAATGCTTAGATCACCTTCCTTGCATTTTTCCCTCCATCTTCGATCATCCTACTACCACCAGAACGAACCCCTACCTCCCAGACCATCGAGATCATCAAAAAACCCAAAACCCAATTTCTGGTGAAACTAGAACTGCTCTTTCAATCTAACACTAAAAATTGTGATCTTACTTCTAAATATAATAATTTTGTATGAGGGTTCAGTTCATATGCCTGAATCCATGTACTAAGAAGTATTTTCACTTATATTTAAACTTGCTCTGTTGATTTGATTTCCAGAGACACTTCAATATTTCTTTAACTTAATTTTAATTTTAAACTATAATTTGTGATGAAACTAACAAGTTTTATTTGAAACTTAAGTCTTAACAAAGAATAGATCAAGAGATATTGAATTTTAATCAAAGCTTGAATCGGCAAACTATGAACAAAGAGGTCTCAGATGAAAACTGACATGCATACCATACGTTCATATATACACAGCAAAATGCACTTAAATATACACACAATACATATTCATTTCAAAAAACTAACATGCAACCATATTTATACTCAAATTTTTTTAAAAAAGAAAAAGTATTACTCACTGTTTTGGAAATGAAGAACAGAGCCTCCTTTATTTTGAAAACTGGAATGCTAACATGAATTGCTTCCTTGTTTTGATTTAAAATCTTGAGTTGCTTGAATTTGTCTTTGATTTTAGAACTGCAGTTGCATGTTACTGAAACTGGAAAATACTTTGTTGCTGTGATGTTTTAACTTGCTTTAGTTTGAAACCCAGGTTGAAGAAGAAGAATGCACAAGCTTTGAATTTGAAACTTGAAAATGGAGTTACAGGTTGATGGATTTTCCTGATCTTGTTTTAAAACAGAGTTGAACTTGCTTTGATAAAACTCAGTTTGGAAGAGATGCTTGCGGATTTTGGTTATAGGTTGAAGAAGATACAGGCTAGTTTTTCTTTTGAAAATGATTTGCAGTTTATTGTTCGATAAATTCTGGTTTGTGGAAATTGATTTAAGATTTTAGATTTCTGGTTTGAGAGGTAGATTTTGTTTGAGAAATGGTTTAAGTTTTTTTTGGCTTTTGAATTAAGAAGATAGAAAAGGTATAAAGAGAAGAAGGCTTATGTTTTTATAAGTAAATTTTGAGATTTAAATAAAAATAAAAGAAAAATCAAAAATAACATGACACTTGTATTAAATTTCACCATTTGTCATCTTAAGTTGATTACTAATTTACACTTGTTATATGAAGCCTTAATATACTAACACTTGTCCATTAAGTATTTTCTTTTTATTTTAAATTTTAATAAAAGCTTTTAACTTAATTTATTAATTTACAAATACTTATTTATATATAAATAACTTTAAAGAAATAAAACTTTTTATATTTATAAGTAAAAGCTTATACAAATATCTTTAAAAATACAAAACATTTTAAATATCTATCTTTTGAATTTCAATTTTAAATCCAAATTCAAATTAAATTTTAAAAATCCAAATTAAAGTCATCGTATTCAATTTTAAATAACCATCCCATTTTCTTATTGAAATCTTTTTATATTTATATATAAGAATAATACATTATTAATTTGTTTAAAAGTAACAAATTTGTCAATTTTAAATAATTTATAAAAGAGATTATAAATTACTTCTGTTACTAAATGAATTAATATATCATATGCTTTAAGTATTTGTAATTGTATTTTAAACTGATATATTTTCAATCTATTTCTGAAGTAATATTTAAAAACAAAACAAATCTTTTTATTAATCTCATTTAAATTTAAACTTAAGCTAAAATCTATTTTAAACTATTAATCATTTACATTTACCTTAAGTATTTAAAAACTATATAGTTATTTATTTAAATAATCTTTGGAAAGCTTTATATTAAATTAAATTAAAATTCCCCAATTACCAAAATATATTAAAATTTGAAAATATGTTTATTTGTTAAATTCAAAACAAAGCTTATCTTTTTATAATATATACAAATATATACATATACATTATAAATAGAAAATATTTTATTAGCTTTTAAACGAAAAAATTTACCAATTACATATTTGTTTGCTTTAAAAAAATTGCCAATTTAAATTACAATTATAAAGGACAATTATCAAATCAATTCAATTATTAATACAGATTATTAAATTGATATTGCCCAAAATTACGGGTCATCACATTCCTCCCCCCTTAAAAGAATTTCGTCCCCGAAATTTAAAAACAAAGGTAATTTAATAATCCATCAACAATTTTAATTTAAATCACAAGCATATATTCACAACCATATGGTAACAACCATAACAACCAATTCACTCAATCAAACAAATCTAACTATCCAGACAAAATTCTGGATAGAGCTTCCTAGAGTTTTCCAGGTATAAATACTGGAATACTCGCTCTACAAAATCCAAACAATCTATAGTACTAAGCTATAGAGCTCCTACTCAACTAGATCTACAAACTGGACAGGATATCAAACCATAGACAAGTCTGACTCAACTACTAAAACCTCCAGAACTGCTGGTTCCAAAACCAGAAATAGATTATACACGTACTCCCTCAGAGATACGTGAAACATAATGAATCCCAGTCCTCCAATCTAGCCATTCAATGCTGTAGACCAAACTCTTATCCTTACAAGGGCACAGAAGAGATCCAATAACTCGGAGCTGGCCTCCTAAACTAATCAAAACTTATAGCTCCTTTGATCGGAGAAAACTTATCCAACATCAAATCTCCGATTTTAAATCCAAATCCCTCCGTCTCTTATCCACAAAACTCTTCTAACTATCCTAGGTTGCCTTCATCCTTCCTGATCAGCTTGACCTTCGCTGATGCTTCTCGAAACAAACTAGACCAAAACAACCCAAAAAAATGATCCTCTCACGATCAACCAAAATCTAGAACAACTCTACTATCATCAGTAGAAAACAACTTCTCCTATCCAAAAAAGACAAACATGAGCACTCGCCAAACTTGCTTCTGCTGCACAACTCTGATATGAAGAAGATGAGAATGCTGATGAAGAACGCGAGCACAAACTTACCCGATACATCCTGGAAAACATGGTTTATCAGATCCATAAAGAGAAATCTCAAAAGTTTCACCAAATCCTGAGTTGCTTCACCAAACCCTCTCTTTATATGCCATCTTCCTATAAGCTGAACCACCGGTATAAATTCTGGAATCCTAATCGATACAAAAACTCAACCTCCAGATGCTATGGCAAACCTCGACATCTATGAGGACATCCGGAAAAATCTCTGACAATCCAAGAGAACACTCAACCATCGCAAGTCACTTTTGCGATCAACCCAGACCAATATCCCAAGAAATTGTTCTCTCTTTACCAATCAGAACAGCTTAGGCTTATCAAGCCAATCCATCGAAGAAATGGATCCACTCTGTTGCTTCTGGACTCCACCTCAAGAAAACTACTTAGCCCGATGACCTACTTGCCGGCACACAAAACACTCCAAGCTGCAACGCTGCCACTGATGACAAAGACTTCTTAATCCATAAGCTCCTCGAGAAACTCGGTCCTTAAAC
This sequence comes from Allium cepa, assembly GCA_030765085.1. Taxonomy (NCBI): domain Eukaryota; kingdom Viridiplantae; phylum Streptophyta; class Magnoliopsida; order Asparagales; family Amaryllidaceae; genus Allium; species Allium cepa. The sequence goes on from CM060932.1 coordinate 177,991,716, forward strand.
CAAACATAAACACCCTGCTGAGCTCAGCCTCATCACCGAAGTAGACACACTTCCTTAAACTTGTTACAAAGAAACTTCTTCGGACACTTCCATAATCACTGCGTCTCATCACGCAGCTATTACTTCCCAAGGTTGCCAAGATACCATCACCCGCTTCTGCTAAATCGACAGATCCAAACTCTACTCATCCAAACCGCACTTCAAAAATGGACTCCGAACCTTTTAAAAGGTTTCCTTCGGAGATCAATGAAATTCTTCATCAAGGAAAAGCTCACTCGAGACAGTATTAGGTCTACAGCCTAGGAAAATACACTTCCAACCTCAATACTCAAACTCCTACCATCAGTAGTCGTGCTTCACACACCACTACCTTTCCTACCTCTAGAACTTATATTGGAAAACCCGAATAGGTAACCCAACAATAGGTAGAAATATATATACATATATATACACAAATATGTACAAAAATACAAGTATGCTCTCTCAAGAAAGAAATCACACCAAAGCCTAGGTATTCACTCAACCTAGCGCTCTAATACCAAATGTGAAGACCCGCCTTTCTCTCCACAGAAAGACGCATCATCTTTAAGAAAGAAAGGGATAGAAAAGAGAAAGATAGAGAAGAAAGAAAGAAACAACATCAGAATCTCAACAGTGGAACGAATAAATTATATTAATCACATAAAATAGTACATAGTATACAATATCTATCAGAGTTACACAGATTATACATTACATACTAGACAGTTATAAACATCTGTCTAGTTATTACAACTCAATACAACATAAACATATGACTCAGAGAACAACAAACAGGAACCACCTAGATATCTACAAACGCTGAAGCCTCATGCTCCATTGCTCCTCCAGAATTCGTCAAAGCTAACCTGAATCCCTTGGCTATTCGTAAATATTTGAGTACCCAAGAGTTTAAGAAAACAGAAGATAAACTCCGGGTCAGACATGGGTCTGGTGTGAGTAACAGGTTAAGGTTGCTTAACTTTGAAAATCCTTTGAAAACAAAAAGTATCACGTAAGACTCCCCACACATAAACATGGGTAAGTTTTTACCTTACGCTAACCAAAACATTTGATAGGAAATCCAGTGATATTATAATAGGGTCTAGGGTTTTCAAGTAAATAAGAAATAGCTGAAATTGTTACATGATTAAATTCCATCATACTAGCCACAAAGTGGGTAACACAATCAAAACCGTAAGGGCACGGAGGAAGAATGGGTTTCCATCAATGGCACGGCTACAGGGTTACCGCCTGTCATAGTACGTGGCCTAGATCACGTACTGAGGATTACTCCCAATCCCCTGCAACACAAAACCGGAAGCATCCCTTACTGGATAGTCCCGAACAAGACAACCCCGTAGTTGTTTGAAACGAACTGCCCACAGAGCCGCATAAAAAGGGACCTCTAGACAGGGGTAAATCTAGTCCTACTTGGGTGCTACCCACTTAGCCTTGCTGCACCTCCCCTGTTTTAGCCATTCCCGGTTGATGAGGCTTGATGCTACGATTACCTTTAGAGAACACATCTCTCTTAGAATGCTCATCGTCCACCTGGCGATGTGCTGAAAGCATTCAATCCTTATAAGTTCGTTCCAGGTTCGAACGAAACCGAAGGCATTATCTCGTAACACTCATTTTGGAATCACCCTCAGAGTTAACGATGATAACCCTTGCACTCTGAATCTTCATCTTCACTTGAGATTCACGACCTATCGTTAATTTGGATCGATGTGGTTTTTGGATATCCAAATCTAGAAACCCGATCCTGGTCTCATCGAAATCCAAAGCGCCATCTTTTAGGTGCTAATTGTTTTAAAGTTAAAACAATTCATTCCGTTATCTATATTCACACAAATATATAATTCACAATATCACAATAGATAATCCACATTATCGTCACAATTCAACTAAAGCATCCATATCACACAGCATCACATATCCCATATCAGAGATCTCAAATCATTCAAGGAAATCAATATCATCCGTACATACATAAGCAAGGATTAATTAATCACACTGTCCCTAATTAATTTAAAATGAATTAAATTAATTACTTCCATCTCTAATTAATTAAATTAATTACTTTCATCACATAAATCTTGCTTACATAACCATTAATTAATTACAATCCAATTAATTAATCATCCTCTAAGTATTCATCTAAATTAATCACCCTTGATTAATCATTCTCCAATTACTTTAAGTAATTAGTCTTTAATTAATTACCCAAATTAATTATCGTTAAACATTTACAGTAATTAACCTTTAATTAATTCAATAATTAATTACAATAATTCTTAATTAATTACATTAATTAATTACTTTATAATAACTTATTATTGATTAATTAATCTTAATTAATCAACCTTTAATTACATCATTAATTATATTAAATAATAATCCTTAATAACCTCTTAATTAATTATTAATCTAATTTAATAATTAATCTTTAATTAATTATATTCATTAATCAACCTTGATTAATCACAATTAGTAATTAATTATCCTTAATTAATTACATCACTTACTTATCTTCAAATAACTTTATTAATCAATTCTTGAATTAATTACATTAAGTAATTAATTATTTATTACTTTCACTAAATAATTATTCTTCATATTAATTACGCAAAGTAATTAATCCCAAATTTCTTCCATACTTCAATTAATTACATCCAGTAATTACCCATTAATTACTTCTCTAAGTATTATACTTATAAATTACACTAAGTAATTATACTTATCCCATCATCCAATGATTATTTAAAATTAAATAAACTGATTAATTAGCTTAAACTTATCACATTAATTTAATTAATTACACTAAGTAATTAATTCCTTTAATTACTTCATTAAGTAATCATACTTAAACAATTTCCATAAATGATTATATTTAATTAATTAATATAATTAATTATTAAAATTAATCACATTAATTAATTTAATAATCCCTAGTTAATGATCTTCATTAACTATTAACAATTCTTTAATTATTTTAATTAAGTAATTCTACTTAGATTAATCATTATTAATTACAAATTAGTTAATCTTTAATAACCAATTAATTAATTAAGTGCTTAACTGTAACTTAATTAATCCTTAATTAATTAATTAATTAAATTCCTAATCATTAATTATTATTCTATACTTATCTAATTAATGATTCTTAATTACAAATTAATTAATCCTTAATTAATTTACTTAAACCTTAATTAATTAATTTAACCCTTAATTACTTAATTGATTAAACCAAATCATTAATTAATTAAATTAATTAATTATTCTTTTATTACCTTAATAATTTAATTTATTCCAAATCATTAAATCTTAATTTACTTTAAGATAAAACATTCTTCTTATTAATGACTTAATAATCATTTACAAATGCATTTGAAAACATTTCACTTTCAAATTTACTTTTAAATTCCATTTCAAATCAAGATTCAAACTAAATACAAATTAAATTTTAACAAAATTTAAAAATAATTTAAAAACCCTCTTAATCAAATGTTAAAGAACACTTATCTTTATAAAAGAAATTTATATAAGAGTTTTAAACCAAATCATTTAAATTCAAATCATTTTATAAAATATACTTTAACATTTCAAAGTTGTTAAAACAATTTAATTTCATAAAACTTTATTTTATTTGATAACTAGGATATAAATTTAGATTTGAATCCATACTTAAAACTGATTTAAAACTGGTTTAAATCTTGCTTTCACATTTTAAAATCCATTTAAAAAAAACAGGTTGAAAATTTGTAACTTTAAATCACTCGCGAATCAACCCGAGGTGTTACTCGAGTCAAAGCCCTATAATCTTGAATCCTACTCCAAGACACAACAACAACCCAAATCCCGACACAAAATCGAAGCTGTGCACATACACCATCGACACAGCCAACTCCGATCATCAACAATGATCCCCTCAAGTCGGCAATCACCCTCGCTCCTAATCACGATCTGCAGATCATCGTTACAAACTCAAAATTGAATTCGAGTGTTCAAATCCAAACATGGAACCAAAATAACAAAGCCTGGAACAACCATCAAAACCTGGAATCACCTCACTCTCATGTCTCCGACCACCGAAGAGTCTGAAATTCCGGCCAAGCCTTCGTCAACTCACCTGCTTCCATCTCCCTGAGTTCTGTTGAACTCGAACATCCAGAGGCATCGTAACGATCCAATCACCTGACCTAGCCAAAACTGGGTTTATAAACTAAATCAAACAACCACTGCCGCTACAGTGCTTAGATCACCTTCCTGGCATTTTTCCCTCCATCTTCGATCATCCTACTACCACCAAAAGGAACCCCGACCTCCCAGACCATCGAGATCATTAAAAAAGCCCCAAAACCCAATTTCTGGTCAAACCAGAACTACTCTTTCGATCTAACACTAAAAATTATGATCTTACTTCTAAAAATCATAGTTTTTTATGAGGGTTCAGTTCATATGCCTGAATCCATGAACTAAGAAGTTTGAATTTTCACTTATATTTAAACTTGCTCTGTTGATTTGATTTCCAGAGACACTTCAATATTTCTTTAACTTAATTTTATTATTAAACTATAATTTGTGATGAAACTAATAAGTTTTATTTGAAACATAAGTCTTAACAAAGACTGAATCAAGAGATATTTAATTTTAATCAAAGCTTGAACCTGGGAACTATAAACAGAGAGGTCTCAAATGAAAACAGACATGCATACCACACATTCATATATACACAACAAATTGCACTTAAATATACACACAATACATATTCATTCCAGAAAACCGACATGCAACCATATTTATACTTAAGTTTTTTTTAAAAGAAAAAGTGTTACTCAATGTTTTGGAAATGAAGAACAAAGCCTCCTTTATTTTGAAAACTGGAATGCTAACATGAATTGCTTCCTTGTTTTGATTTAAAAGCTTAAGTTGCTTGAATTTGTCTTTGATTTTCGAACTCAAGTTGCATGCTACTGAAACTGGAAAATACTTTGTTGCTGTGATTTTTTAACTTGCTTTAGTTTGAAACCCAGGTTCAAGAAGAAGAATGCACAGGCTTTGAATTTGAAACTTGAAAATGGAATTACAGGTTGATGGATTTTCCTGATCTTGTTTTAAAACAGTGTTGAACTTGCTTTGATAAAACTCAGTTTGGAAGAGATGCTTGCAGATTCTGATTATAGGTTGAAGAAGATACGGACTAGTTTTTCTTTTGAAAATGATTTGCAGTTTATTGTTTGATAAGTTCTGGTTTGTGGAAATTGATTTCATATTTTAGATTTCTGGTTGGAGAGGAAAATTTTGTTTGAGAAATGGTTTAAGTTTTTTTTTTTGGCTTTTGAATTAAGAAGATAGAAAAGGTATGAAGAGAAGAAGGCTTATGTTTTTATAAGTAAATTTTGAGATTTAAATAAAAATAAAAGAAAAATCAAAAATAATATGACACTTGTATTAAATTTCACCATTTGTTATCTTAAGTTGATTATTAATTTACACTTGTTATATGAAGCCTTAATATACTAACACTTGTCCATTAAGTATTTTCTTTTTATTTTAAATGTTAATAAAATCTTTTAACTTAATTTATTAATTTACAAATACTTATTTATATATAAATAACTTTAAAGAAATAAAACCAATTATATTTATAAATAAAAGCTTATACAAATATCTTTAAAAATCCAATTTTTTTTTAAATATCTATCTTTTGAATTTCAACTTTAAATCCAAATTCAAATTAAATTTTAAAAATCCAAATTAAAGTCATCATATTCAATTTGAAATAACAATCATATTTCCTTATTGAAATCTTTTTATATTTATATATAAGAATAATACATTATTAACATTGTTTAAAACTAACAAATTTGTTAGTTTTAAATAATTTATAAAAGAGATTATAAATTACTTCTATTACTAAAGGAATTAATATATCATATGCTTTAAGTATTTGTAAATTTTATTTTAAACTGATATATTTCAAATCATATTTCTCAAGTAATATTTAAAAACAAAACAAATCTTTTTATTAATCTTATTTAAATTTAAACTTAAGCTAAAATCTATTTTAAATTATTAAACATTTACATTTACCTTAAGTATTTAAAAACTATATAATTATTTATTTAAATAATCTTTGGAAAGCTTTATATTAAATTAAATTAAAATTTTCCAATTACCAAAATATATTAAAATTCGAAAATATGTTTATTTGTTAAATTCAAAACAAAGCTTATCTTTTTATAATATATACAAATATATATATATATATACATTATAAATAGAAAATATTTTATTAGCTTTTAAAAGATAAATTTTACCAATTAAATATTTATTTTCTTTAAAAAAAATTCCAATTTAAAGTACAGTTATAAAAGACAATTATCAAATCAATTTAATTATTAATACAGATTATTAAATTGATATTGCCCAAAATTCCGGGTCATCACATTTTTATATCATAAGAACAACATCTATACATGAAAAAATGGAATTTTTTTTAGAACAAAGACTAAACTTAGACGAATGGGCATAAACAAGATCAAAATCCAAACTTAAACAATGCATATAAATAATTAAACATCATAAAGTGGCCTTGGCACTTCTCGATGCAATTAAGTAAATAATTTAATGATTTGAATCAACAAGGAAAATGAAGTTTTCCAATAATGGCAATGAGGGTGCACCCCCTCACCGAAAGTATACCTTTAGAAATATACTTGAGAACTACGATGGCTCTTGGACACGTCCAAGCCAGACACCACCAACCTTATCGAGAATCCAAGTATTTCACATCTCCGTGAACATGCCACTTGTAACATCCTTAATTTTTAAATAACATTATTCAGGATATTTAATTAGATAAATTAAATAGAATAATGCAAATGTGAAGTGATAATGGAATTGAGATTTGAATAAATTTAAGTCGTCGTGCCTATTAATAAAAATGTGCTTAAAGAATGGCTTATGGACTAAATAAAGTATATAAGGGTAAAATAGATATTGACCTCCCATGACTCTCAAGCTTATATATATATATATATATATATGTGTGTGTGTGTGTGTGTGTGTGTGTGTGTGTGTGTGTGTCCCCTAAGCCATTCACATTCATTATCATTTTTTCACAAATAATAAGCGTAAGCAAAAGAAAGAAGGCTGGCCATCAATTGGAAGAAAATAAGAAAATATTCAAGGAAAAAGTTGAAGAATTAAAGAGGGTATCAAACTCGTATCAATCCACTTTCCTTATCAAAGATTAAGCTGAATAATAATTTTCATCTCTATTTGCTGAGTATATGATGTTTGATGATGATATGCTTGAATTATGGTTTGTTTAAATTTTAACAAGATTGTTTAAATGATGGTCCATGCAATTTTAGACCAAAACCATGTGATATTAATGTTTAAATACCATGGAAAAAATATATGTCATGAAAAACATAATTTTAGGGATGGGTTTTAAGTTTAATTTCCAAGCTATGGACATATTTTTATGAATTTTTGAATGAAAATTTAGCACATTGAGTTTATACATATTTTTTAGAAAATATATTGAGAATTTGAGATTGAAATTTTGATATGTTATATAAAATTATCAAAGTAAATTTCTATGATTATTGGGAATGTTTCTTAAGTGATTTGATATACAAATTAAATTATTTTGAGAAGAGGATCTGAATGATTTAATTGTATTTGCAATGGAAGGTTTTATCTGTAAAATTCTAAGCTTGATACTTATCCAAAATAAAAAGGCGGTTAGTTTTGAAAAGCATGGGAAATGTTAAAGGCAACCAATAAGAAGTTTACATGTAGATAGGTTAGTTGATATAAGTTGCTCAGTTTGACATTTAACCCAGAAAAACAGGTTCCGCCTCTATTAAGGGTACCTTTCACCCCTTACCTTTCGCCTTCGACAAAGTCGAAACCCCAATATGTCTTAACCAATACACAGGGCATCGTCTAGGTAGTACGTAGTGGATTGGAGATGGGCGGAAGGTATGGTGTCGAAAGCATGCTTCTGATGGAGTCAATACTTTGGTTTGTTTTAAAAAGTTAAGTGCCTGCCTTTGATTTGTTAAGCTTTTGACTTAGTCGATACATATGTTTTCGAAAGGAGTTTTATAATGGCTTTCGAAGGGGTTGCCATGTTGTTTTAAAAGAAAAAGGGCTTTCGATGGAGTTCCTTTAATTATAAATCAATGCTTTCGAAAGAGAGGTTCTGACACAGTCGAAGCCCTACTGCCGATTCTTTTGCCTTTCGAGTGGGTTGAAGTCAGCAATCTTGTCAAAATGTAGTGTTGTTTTAAAGATGTATTAATCTGCTTCCTAAATGCTTTCGAAAGGGTTATAGTTTTCGAAGGCAATGGCTTCGCAAGAGGTTTCGAAGTTATCCTTCTGTATTTTTAATATACGCTTTCGACTCTATCGAAAGGGATGGTTCTGACACCATCATAAATTCCCTATCATTTTTATATGTAAAGAATGGTTTCAAAAGAGATACTTTCGTTTATATTTACTTTGACCCAATTGATATTTTTAAAGGTAAACCCAACGATATCAAAAGGGGGACTTTTAATACTTTAGGAGAGATACTTTCAATCGAAGCTATGATTTTAATAATTAATAAGTAACACTTTATTATATTCGAAAGGTTTGAAGAGAAGGATTTTAAAGTTTTTTAAAGGGAAGGAGTCTAATGTTCTAAAAAGAGATATATTCTTTCGAAGGAGGCTATCCAATGAGGTCGAAAGCAAGGTTTCGAAGATTTCGAAAGTATATTTTTCAGAAAAAATAACCCAATCTCATTTAAAAGCAAAACCAGGGCATATCAATGAAAAAAATATTTTGAAATGTAATTTTTGAAGAAGTCTTAATGGGTTAAAAGAATTAACCAAGTTATATGGTTTGCTTCTCCATATATGTATATATTCACTTTGTAATAAACCCAAAATGATACTTTGGGAAAATGTAGAATATCCAGTTAGGTTGACCCAGTAGTGAATATAAATTAAAGATATTCGCAGGGGCCAATATGTTCACAGTAAGCCCATGAAAACTGTGTAAGGGAAAGGATATTGGCAAGGGCCAATAAGTTCAAAGTTAGCCTATGTAAACTATGTATAATTGAAGATGTCAGGTAGACTTGTTTATTATTAGCCTGTGAAAAATATATTTAGATAAGAAAATTTAGGAATCCTGTAACCTTAGGCTCTAATACCAAGTGAAACACCCCCACATCCCTTAATATATCCAAAAGGACACATTAAAAGGTGTGGTGCGTTGTAGGTATAACTGAAACTAGTAGAGACTAAGATTCACAAGACAAAAATAGGTAAAAACAGTGGAAACTAAACTAATAACTTAGTTAAAACAAAGCTTCATAATTACTTCATAAATAAGTCAAATACAAAATAAAACATCCATATCTCAAAACCCATCATGTCTTATGAAATAAAAACTCATAATATAATTAGAGTACATAATATCCCATAAAATAAGTCAGTACATAGAAAGAACAAAAGCTGAAATAAAAGGAACACATAGAAGAAATCTCCTCCAAGAGAACTCCAAGCTGCAGCAATCTACTGACTTCTCCTTTAATTGCCTAAGGGGGGAAAGGGGAAAATAGAGGAGTGGGTCAGACTAAAAGTCTAGTGAATGATAGTAATTACTAGAGTTTTTAAGCAAGATAAAGTTATAGACTCTACAACAGTTCTAGCGTAAACAAGAGTAATAAAGGAAATAGGAAATAGATAAATCGAAGATAAGTACGATTAAACGTTATTCAATTTATAAGATAGGTTCACTTTTTATTGCTTGCACTTTGCCTAGATTTCTGCTTTGATAAGGGTGAATTCATAATCCTGTAATTAGGATGTGACCCTAATTCTACCCTTTTTGATCGGCCTGCTACTCTACAGTACCTTTCTGTGGACCAGCTGTTATATAACTCTCCACACAAAATGTTACTATGGCCAAGATGACATATATAGCCCCCTACACAGAAGGCTATGGTATCTACGGAAGACACCCACACAAAGCGTTTGGAACTCATAGCTATTATTAAGCACCCGAATGGAAGTCGCACGCGTAACTGCCACCATGCTCATGCTACCTTTTGCTCCACCTATTGGGTCTTCTTATTATCTCAAGATCCAGCATAAACGTGCCCCTCATCTCACTTCAGGCTAATGTGAGATCACCGTGTGTCAATAGAATCTATAGGAAAATGCTGTTGGTATTAGCCCTTCATCCAGATAATATCTAGTTGTACCTCTTTATCCAAATTCCCCGTGATTTGGACTTCTATTTGACCAGTTACTACCATTCTTAGCATAAGCGTGCCATAGGGATTACTATTTGGTACCGGTCCTACCTTCATCTTTTCTTATTAACTTAGATAAATTATTTTAAATAAGCCTTTACAGTTTATCCCTGCTATCTTTGCTTATTTATTTATCCTAAGTCTTAAAATAAGCCTCATTTTGTTCCCTTTCTTATTATGACCTATGTTATAATCATACTTATTACTTAACCCAAGGTCTAAATGTGAAAATAAGCTTCTTCCATCTTTTACTCTATTTAATTATAATTCTAACTTATAACTCTGCCAATTACCTTTAATTAGTCCAATTCTAATTAGGCGAAATTTCAGTTCAATTCCATTATTTATTACAGTCTAGTTCCATAATTTATTGCAATCTTTGTAATTTACATCTTATTTTCTTCATTCAGTTTTCTTACTTATATAATCCATATTAGCGTTTTAATTTATTCTAATCCATACGTGAAGAAAAAGAGGAATGAAGCGAATAGACGCTTGCATAAAATCCAAAACTTCGAAAAAGATGTAAATAACAGTAAATAAACTTAAATACTGTAAATTAATAAAAAGATATGCTTAACAAAATAAACCAAAATTACTAAAAAGAGTATCTGAAAGGAAATAGACTGAAAATAACTCTAAAAACTGTAAATAAACTACTGAAAAAGCTATTCCAAAAATCATAGTAAAAGTACAACTATTGGAAACCCTATTATTTTAAATTACTTAAAGAAATCTTAAAATAATTACAATCACTCACCTCCGGTCCTAAGTTATTCCTTTGGTATTCCCGGATCCATTTGGAGTTGTAAAATAATTTATTTTATAATTATTTTCTTGTTTGGAAAAATTATTCCGTTTAGGGTCCTTCCAAGAAAGGTGAACCCAATTGGAGAAAACCTAGAATGAGAAAAAGTGTTAGGTCTAGGGGTATATATATATATATATATATATATATATATATATATAGGTGTGGAAGCGGATCTTGGACCGTTGGATTTGAAGATTGAATAGGGTGCAACCACGTCATAGGCTGAATATAAGCCATCGGATGCAACACCGGAAGGACCAGATTGAAGTAAAGGATGCAAATGACGTGTTTAATCGTCATCAAATCGTTCGAATGAATGGATGTTCAGTCGCGCCCAATAGGCAAGGAGGGTCGACCGGGCAATCGACCGCCCCCTTGCCCAGGTCAACCGAAATCTCTGTGCGTTACATTCTTACAAAGTTATTTTATTATTTAATTAATTAATAAATTAATTGTTACGGGTTAAATTTCGGGTTGTTACATTCTCCCCTCCTTAGGGGATTTCGTCCCCGAAATCTCTAAGGATAAAAGAATGTACTAAATGTTTTCATTCAATTATATATCCAACTACTCAATCATCAACCATTCATCCATTGTCCTTAAGTTTTTCTAATGCAAATTATGATACTTATGTAGTTATAGTGTGAACGTTCCTAATTAATGAAAAAGATTAGGCATTCCACTGATTCATTTGACCTCCTTTTATGCAATCATGTCCGTGCCATGTATCCAAACGAATGCAAAAATTTCCTAATGATAATCGATAGTTCTATATGCATGCTACAAATATCACTCAAATGCAACAATCAAGCGATAAACATCTATTTATAGCAACCATGGATAATAAAAATGCGCACACATCCTTATGCATATGCTTTAATGTCCTAGTTAGGCCGATCCCTAAGGAATAATAGTGCCTAGTGTACTCATATGCATCCATAGCATCCACTAACAAACACTTACAACCACTAGCATATATCATTCATAACACGTTCTATTAACATGTTTACATCGAATTCTATCATCCATAGGTTAAATCCTAAGTTCTACCCTCCCAAAGGAAAATAATGGAAAGAACCTATTCAAATCTAAAGATGGAAAAATAAATTCTCGAATTTACTATCAACAAGATGAGGATAGGAAGTACGAATCTTCTCTTCTACTTCGCAAGTGGAGTCTGTAACATCATCTCTCCATTGCACCTTCACCAGTGGAACCTCCTTATTCCTTAGTCGCTTGATGTCTCTTCCAACAATCTTCATGGGGATATGTTGAACTGAAGCTTCCCTTTCTACCTCCACCTCCTGTGACTGACTAGGCCCCACAACCCCCGCCAAGTCATGTAAGCACTTTCGCAGGTGCAAAATATGAAAAACATCATGCATTCCTACGAGCCTATCAGGTAGCCTTACCCGGTAAGCCATCTTCCCAACTCTTTCTACGATAGGAAATGGTCCAACAAATCTAGGGGCTAACTTTCCATTTGATTCGTATCTTGCCACCTTCCTAAGCGGGGATACTTTGATAAAAACTAAGTCTCCAACCTCAAACTCTAAGTCTCTCCTCCGCTTGTCCGCATACAATTTATGTCTGTCTTGAGCCGTCTTCATCCTTTGCCGAATCAAATCCACCTTCTCAGAGGTCTCCCTAACCATATCGGGTCCAAGTAATAACTTCTCCGTAGACTCTACCTAACATGATAGGGACTTGCAAGGTCTCCCATATAAAGCCTCAAATGGTGTCATTTCTATATTCGTTTGCTAACTATTATTGTACGTGAACTCAACCAATAGGAGATGCTCCCCCCAAGTACCTCCAAAGTACAAAATGCATATCCACAGCAAATCCTCAAGCACTTTATTTACCCTCTTCGTTTGGCCATCAGTCTGGGGGTGATAGGCCATACTCAATCTAAGTTGCATCCTTAGAGCCTCCGGTAAGCTTCTCAAAAACTCACTAGTGAAAATGGGATCTCTATCTCTAACAACGCTAAAAGGAACTCCGTGTAGACGGACTATCACTAGAATATACAAGGATGCCAAATATGAAGCCATATGTTTACTCTTAACTGGGATGAAGTGAGCACTCTTGGTCAATCTATCAACAACCACCCAAATGCTAGTGTTCCCTTTCCTAGAAGGGGTAAACCATCAATGAAGTCAATAGAAATACTGTTCCACTTCCACTCCGGCACGTCTAAAGGCTGAAGCAATCCATCGGGCTTCTATTACTCTGCCTTTACCCTTTGGGATATGAGACACTTAGCTACGTATTCCGCCACGTTCTTCTTCATGCCACCCTAATAGAACATCTTCTTCATATCCCGATATATTTTGTCACTACCTGGATGAATAGTCATATGGGAATGGTGCACCTCTTCCAAAAATGCTCTCAACAAGTCACTGGCGCGTGGAACACAGAGCCTCCCATCTCACCTAAGCCACCCACTTCTATCAATGGAACAACGTTGGAGATGTCTCGAGAACTCTCCTCGGCTAATCCTATCTATAATGTCCACGATCCCGCTGCCTCAAGCCAATCTGATCCATAAGGGTAGGTCTCAGCTCTAACGTTGCCAACAATCCAGAAGTAATATCCATAGAGGGCTTACAATCAAAAGTAGAAATAAACTCCAAGTTCCTCCACTCTATGAACAATGGACTAAGTGTTTCTTTCTTTCTACTTAATACATCTGCAACCACATTACCCTTGCTAGGGATATAAGTTATCTCAAAATCATACGAGGCTAAAAACTCCATTCCTCTCTATTGCCTCAATTTTAAGTCCTTCTGTGAGAATAGGTACTTCAAAGACTTATGGTCGGTAAAAAGATCAAACCTCTCCCCAAGCAAACAGTGCCTCCAAGCCTTAAGTGCAAAAACTATGGCAGCCAACTCCAATTCATAGGTAGGGTAGTTCTTCTCGTGCGTCCTCAATTGTCTACTACCATAACACACCACCCTCCCTTCTTGCATCAACACCGCTCCAAGATCCATTCTGCATGCATCATTGTATACAGTGAAAGGCTTAGCTTCGTCGGGTAAAACTAACACTGGTGCACTAGTAAGGGATCTTTCAAGCTTCGTGAAGGAATCCTCACAATCCATGTCCTACACGAAAGCTTTATTTTTCTTAGTAAGGCGCGTGAGTGTGCCGAAATCTAGACAAAGTTTCTAATGAACTTCCTATAGTAGCCTACCAAACCTAGAGAGCTCTTAACCTCGATAACGTTCTTAGGGTCCTTCCAATCTTGCACTGCAATAACGTTGGCAGGGTCAACAGCCAACCCTTCCTTCAAGACCACATGCCCTAAGAAACGAACTTCCTCTCTCTAAAAATGACACTTCGAAAACTTAGCTCTTAAATGGTGACTACGAAGTGCGCGAAGAAATTCTTCCAAATGAACAACATGCTCCTCCATGTTCTTGGAAAATACCAAAATATCATCCACAAATACCACCACAAACTTACTTAGGATATCCCTAAAGACGTGGCTCATCAAATCAATGAAATAAGATGGAGCATTAGTTAGCCCAAAAGGCATAACCAACCACTCGAAGAATCCATTTGGTGTCCTAAAGGTAGTCTTATCGATACTATCATCAGTGACCCTAAGCCGATGGAATCTCGTGGTTAAATCAAGCTGAGAGAAAACCGAAGAACCTACCAACTGGTCAAAAAGATCATCAATCCTAGGGAGTGGATATTGGTTCTTCTTGGTGAACTTATTTAATTCCCTATAGTATAAGAAAAGTTAGAGAGAACTATCCGCCTTAGTGGCGAAGATGACTGGCGCTCCCCCATTCCGAGATGCTCCTTCTTATGAATCCCTTGTCCAAAAGCTCATGCATCTGCTTGCTCAATTCTTTCCTCTCCCTAGGTGCCATCTGCCTCACAGGTAATGCTACTGGCTTAGCATTCTCGGTCAAATAAATCTCGAAGTCAATCTCTCTCTTAGGGGGTAGTCCCCTACCTCCTCAAAGAATTCTACAAAATCTCTGGCGATAGGAACCGAATGTAATTCTGATGACGTTAAATTATGGGAATAGAGGAAAATCAACATAACTAACCCTTGTGGATCGCATGATACCTCTAGAGTCCTACAACTGCAAGTCTCAAGTCTAACGACTCTCCTCTTGCAGTCTAAGATAGCCCCATATCTAGATAGCCAATCCATCTCTAAGATCATTCCATACCCCGAGAATCCTAAATCATAGGCGTCGTAGTCGTAGTCTTACTCTACTCCTAGGATAGAAATTTCCAAACCATCCCTAAGTTTTAGTCGCTCACCAAAAAGTAAGGCGGGTCGACCGGACGGTCGACCGCCCCCTTACCTAAGTCAATCGGCCGGTCGATATATATATATATATATATATATATATATATATATATATATGCTTACTTAGTTTATTTTATAACTTGGTCATATTAGCTCGGTTTTCGACATTCTATATATGAAAATTGACCAGAAAATTGCTACGTACACAATGATGCATATCTCGTGGCTCAATTCTGATAATTTAGTAAACTTATTTTATTATTTAATTAATTAAAAAATTAATTATTAAGGGTTAAATTTCGAGTTGTTACAAGTTCTTTGATAATTTGATGCAAGTAGAAGCTGCTGGGGTGGTTGGGAATATAGGAGGAGCATAGCCTGTGGTTTCCGTTGGGAATAATTATGCTAAGTTGAATAGAGATTATACCAGTTTGGGCAGAAAGCCGTTTATGAGAACGGAAGATGCTATAAAAGTAGAGAATTAGCTGTTACACTGTTAAAGGATTTTCTCCGATTTAGTTTTCGAAGATGTGCAGAAGAGAAGGTTGGCCTCTATGCAATTGCAAGGGTCAGCACTTCACTAGTGGAATGGTGTGACTACCGGAGTTCCGGATGAAGAGTTGACTTGGGCTGATTTTCAAAGGAGATTCGCATAGAGGTTTATTTTTGAAGTTGCCAAATCAGCATTTTTGAGAAGATTTAAGGATTTAGTTCAGGGAGACATGTCAGTTATCAGATTTGATGAGCTATCTCGATATATACGCTACTGTAGACACTGACATCAGAATGAATGAAAGGTTCATTCAGGGACTATGGCCTGAGCTTACTAGGGAAACACTGACTCATATCCATGATCCTTGTAATATGGTGGTGGAGATGGCCATTTGCCATGAGAAGATGTTTGCTGTGTGTGCTAGAGAATAGCCAGTTGAATCCTAGGGTCCTCTGGAAAAGAAGAGGAAGTTCTTCAAAAAGAAAGGAGCCCAGAAGGGAGATTCATCCAAGAAGTCAAAAGCTGATTCAGTCTGCTACAAATGTGACAAGAAGGGAAATTTTGCAAATGAGTGCCAGTTAGGTAAGGCACAAAAGAAGGCTGCGGACAAGAAGCATGTTATATGCTACAGTTGCGATCAAGTTAGGCATTAAAAGAACCACTGTCTAGAGCCAGTTAAGCCAGAAAAAGGAAAGGTTTTTGCTATTGGACCACCGTCTTATTCAAGGTCAACTGCAGCAGATAAGGGAAAGACTGTGATGGAAGGTATATTTTTTATTCAAAGTATTGTAGTTAGGATATTATTTGATACCGATGCATCACATTCATTTATATCCCAGAATTTTGTTAATAAGTTATGCTTAGAACCCACTTACCATGTTTCTTCCTTAAGGCTTGCGAATCCAGTAGGAGGTTATGCAACTCTACGGATAAGATGTGACCAGTTAGAACTTGATTTGTTAGGTCATATATTTGCATGTAATTTGCATGTTTATGATTTCGTAGAATTCAGGATCATTTTGAGTATAGATTGGTTGGGTAGATATGAGGCTAGGATATTTTTCCAAGATGGGGAAATATCAGTAAGAGAACCAGATAGTCATAACCGAATCATCTTCTCAGTGGAGAATTTCGAAAGGAACGTTTGTGATTTGTTAAGTGCCCTAGAAACAGCAGAATGCTAAGTCAGGTTCGTGTTGCAAGAGAGTTTTCAGATGTCTTTGAACCGGTAACATGACTACCATCGAAATGAGCTGTTGAGTTTCGAATAGGTCTTGTGCCAGGAACTGAACCTATTTGTAGACCACCTACTAGGATGACACGATTGAGATGAAAGAATAGAAGGTACAATTAGTGGATCTAGAAGGTAGGAATTTTATTAGAACAAGCAGTTCATTTTGGGGAGTGGCCACGATTTTCGTGAAGAAGCCAGATGGGTCGTTGAGGATGTGCGTCGACTGCCGTAACCTGAGTGAAAGAAATTGATCAACGATGTTTTTTCTATGAGCTAGAAAATCACCGATAAATATTGAATTAAAATTAACCGCAAGCGCATAGTGTATAAATGTTAGTACATAGCGAGTACTTTGACCGATCCATAGGGAATTATTGGTTTTAAATATACATTCAATCAAACTAACCATGATTTGAGATGTTTAGGCTAACTACTAAAAATTGTAAAAACTAACAACTACAAAGGTGAATGAAAACTATGAGAATAAATGACAATTTAGAGATAATTCCACTCTCTAGATCATATAGTTCAACAAAACATGAAATTATTATCTCTCTTTTTTGGTCATTAGTTACTTTAATTGATGTGCTTATCATATGGTATATTTGTGCTATTAATTATCCCAACATAAGCCATCAAACTTTAAAACACTCCTTAAACCACTTACTAACTCTCATAAAATATAACAACAAGTTGTAAATGAAATCTATTTTAAGCATGGCCTATTAACTTTTGATTATAAATATAGGCCATCAAATTTTAATTTCAACATTCACTTCTTTGCCATAGTCGTATTTAGATAAAGAGGCAATTTGTGTTTAGTGATTGTTTAAGCATAGCCTATTTGGTATCAACAATATAGGCTATCAAATTCAAAGCAAAAACGATAAGTTAAACCACTTCAAATATTTGCACTAAGCACAAAAAGAGAGCAATAATTATCAAAATGTTGAAGCTACATAATTAGAGAGCTTCATTATCCCTAAATTGAAGGGATTTAGCCTCTCATTAGTGTTATCATACAATACTTGTAGCATGTAATATGAAACTAAAAAGAAAGGAAAATGAAAGCTAATGAAAAAGAGAACTAATCTAATTACAAAAAAGAAAATCTATACTACTTGCATCAATAAACAAATCTACACTACTAACATAAAAGGAAATAAACAAAAGAAGAAAAGATCATGTATTGAAAATTGCATAAAGAATTACATAAAAGAAATGGCTAAGTAGCCAAGAAAAGAAAGAGTGCTCTCGTTTTATTTTTGATCTAAACTAAGAGAAGAGAGCCTATAAGAAGAGAGTAAGAGAGGAGAGGTTATATGAAGCATAAGAGGTATTTAAACATGTATGAAACCCTAATCCATTTTTTGGGGAATGCCCAAAATACTCTCTTAGGAAGTGTGGAGGCCAAGTAATCATTAGCATTAAATAATCATCATTTAAGCGTGCATAAAGCTTTAAGCTCTATTAGCATGTGAATTAGCCTCTAATTTGTACAGGTGGGTAGGTAGGGTCCTCCATGATCATGGCTTTTAATTATTTCCATTTTCATTTGTTCTCTTCACTCTTGTGCATGCATATATCTTTATGAAATCCTCTTTCATATTCATCCCAATTTCTATAAAAATTGTGAAAAATGTCCAAGTAAAAAGTCTCAAATTAACACATGCACAAAAATGACTATTTTGCCACTGTATGTGGATGAACATATGATGATTTGAAAATAATTGAATCTTCATTTTAAACATGTTAAAATATCCAAATATGACATTTATTTAAATAAAAATAAATAAAATATGGATGTAAATATATGCACATTTACGTGCACATCAAATACACCCACACTTACCTTTTTAGTCATCATCGAATAAAGGAAAACTAAGATAAATCCGTTTTCATAGGCAGCACGATTGCATTGACCATATGCAATGAGTCGTTAAACCTTTGGGCGTCTCCAGTAGGATGAGTGTTGTCTCGTGAGGGTTTTCAGCGGATACTACCAACAAAATCAAAATGCAAAGTGAAAATATTTACAAAACGCAAAATTTATTTGCAATGGAATGAATGCAAGTTTTTGAAAATATTTACAAATGAAGGATTTACTTTCAAATTGACATGAAATAAGTTAAATATAAGTTTTGGTCATTATCAAGAATTTTAAGTCATTTACTCATCAAAATTTCTAACTAAAATCAAGTTATCATAACAAATAGACTATAGTTTAACTCGTTTGTTTCGGTTAATAACACAATGTAACAATAAAATGGATCCTTAGTTGATTACCAAAGTTTATCAAAGTGGTAATTTCAATTCTTTTCAATAACAAGTCAAATCAAATAAGTTAAAATAGTGCTTGGATTTCAATTGCTTGCTCTCTTTTCTTTGAACTTTTTTGATATTAACAATATTTACATATGCCTAACTCAAGTAAACTGAGGCCATATATATTACCCGTGCACCGTCTTCGGGGTTATGTGAGGGGAATACAGAGCATGGCGAGTGAACACACAAGTGTGAACACTTATCGATTGTAGGCATCATTAAAAATAATTCTTATATACATACACCTAACTCAGATAAACTGAGGTCAGATATGCCGATCGTGCACTACCTTTCGGCCTTACGTGAGAAGGGTACAGAGCATGGCGAGTGAACTCAAGAGTGTGTACACTTGACTCTAGGTGTTAAAAATATATATACATATATACAAATGTTTTTTAACTTATATATATTTTTTCTTCTCTCTGTTTTTTAAGAAGAGAGAGTTTTGCAAAATCATCTTAGCACCATTTAACTTAGACGATAAAAATGTTATGTCCTTTACTTTAAATTTTACCCCTTTTTAAATAAAGATTTTCAATTAGAATATACTTTATAATTAACACATTTAAACCTTCCTATATACTAGTTAAACCATTGTTATTTGTAATTAAACTTCATTTTTATTTTTGTTAAGACAAACAAAATTTTCAAAAATTTCAATTCAATATCTAAAACTTGTACTTATCCTATAGTGTTTCCTCAAAAATAAATCAAAATGCTAAAAAGAAAATGTTTTTGAGATTTTTTTGATTTAAAATAAAATGAAAATTCAAAAATGCCATGAAAAAATTATGAAAATGAAAACGAGACTCCCCCCCACACTTAATATTTAACTGTGTCTCCACAGTAAGTGCATGATAAAATGAGTATAATAGGGAAAAATATGTACATATTTACAAAGGAGGGTTAACATTTCTTACTAGAAGTAGCATGGCTCATGAACAATCATGATCTCCCTCTCTTAGTCGCTTGGCGATTCCAAGAACGGTTTCAAACGATGACCATTTACTTTGAAAATCGACCATCCTTAGGGTTTTCAATTTCTACGGCACTATGTGGAAAAACAGTATGTACCACAAATGGTCCGGTCCATCTTGGTTTAAATTTCCTAGGAAATAAATGAAATCTTAAGTCATATAAAAGAATTTTTCGGTTTGGTGAAAATGTTTTTCTTAGGATTGACTTGTCATGAAAAACTTTCGTTCTATCTTTTTAAAAAAATTCGTTTCCATATGCATCGTTCCCAAGTTCTTCTAGTTCGTTGAGTTGCAATTTTCTGTTTTCATCAGCATTCTCGAGATCAAAGTTTAAGTTCTTTATCGCCCACAATGCTTATTCGATTTCAACCGATAAATGGAAAGCTTTTTCTGTAAACTAAATGAAATGGGGACATCCTAAAGTTAGTTTTAAAAGCAATACGATAAGTCCAAAGCACGTCGGTCAATTTCTGAGACCAATCTTTTTGATTTTTGTTAACAGTTTTCTTCAAGATTTGTTTTAGTTGACGATTTGAAACTTCAACTTGCCCACAAGTTTGAGGATGATATGGAGTGGATAACTTGTGGGTTATCGAGTATTTCTTCATTAATGTTTCAGTCGATTGCGAAAATGGGTTCCATTATCACTATTATTATGCAAGGTGTACCAAACTTCGAAAAGATGTTTTCTTTGAGAAATTTCACAACAATTCTATGGTCGTTGGTTTTGCAAGGAATGACTTCGACCCGCTTTGAGACGTAATTGAAAGCGAGATGGATATACAAGTTTCCTAAAGAATTAGGAAAAGGTCCCATAAAGTCGATACCCCAAACATCAAAAATTTCGATGATAAGAATGAGGTTTAGAGGTATTATATTTCATCGAGAAATTCTTCCTAGCATTTGGCATCAATTGCAAGTTTTAAAAATTCTAATAAGTCTTTGAAAAGAGAAGGCAAATGGAAACCACGCTAAAGCACCTTTTCCGCAGTTTTTCGAGGACCGAAATATCCACCGCACGCTTGATCATGACATAACGAGAGAACACTCTTGATTTCGCAATCTGGGATGCAACATCGAATGATTTGGTTGGAAAAATACTTGATCAAGTATGGATCGTCCTAATAGAAATATTTCAATTGGGACATGGATTTACATTTGTCTTGTTTCGACCAAAATGAAGGAGTTTCTTTAGTGACTAAATAGTTCAGTATGTCGGCATACCACGGATCAACGAGACAGAAAGATGTTGTTCGTCAAGGAAGTATTCATTGATTGGCAAAGAAGATGGTGCATTCGGAAGATGAGATAAATCATCGACTATGATATTATCGGATCCTTTTTTGTCCTTGATTGTAAGATCAAACTCTTGTAATAAAAGGATCCAATGAATTATGCGAGATTTAGCGTCTTTTTTAGTGAAGAGATATCAAAGCGCAGAATGGTCCGTGTGCACAGTAATTTGTGACCTAATCAAATATTGTCGGAATTTTTCGAGAGCAAAAATTACCGCTAGTAGCTCTTTTTTAGTGGTTGTGTATTTAAGTTGAGCATCGTTCAGAATCATGCTAGTGTAGTAGATAACAAGAAGGATCTTGTTGATGCGTTGTCCAAAGACAGCACCAACTGCAAACTTCAAAGCGTCACACATTATTTCAAATGGTAGAACCCAATTGGGTGCGTAAATGATTGGAGCAGAAATGAGTTCTTTTTTAAGACATTCAGAAGATGAGACACAATTAGGTTGAAATTGAAAGGAACATCTTTTCCTAGAAAAGTAGACAAAGGACGAGCGATTTTGCTAAAGTCTTTCACAAAGCTTCGGTAAATACCAATGTGTCCTAGATATGATCGAATATCCTTAACAGGTTTGAGAATGGGTAGGTTTGCAATTACGTCAACTTTTGCTTTATCTACCTCAATGACTTTATTTGAGATGATATGTCCGAGGACTATGCCTTGTTTGACCATAAAGTGGAATTTTTCCAATCCAAAGTCAAATGGTTTTCTTTACATCGATTTAGAACCAACTTGAGATGATGAAAACATTAAGAAAAAGAATCATCAAAGACAGAGAAATCGTACATGAAAACTTCTAGAAAGCGTTCAATCATGTCAGAAAAGATTCCAACCATGCATCGTTGGAAAGTAGCAGGAGCGTTACAAAGTCCGAATGGCATACGTCGATAAGCAAAGGTAACGAATGGACACGTGAAAGTCATTTTCTCTTGATATTTGAGAGCGATTGGAATTTGGTTATAGCCAGAATAACCATCAAGGAAGTAGTAGAATTCGTGGCCGACTAAACGTTCGACATTAGATCAATGAAAGGAAGAGGGAAGTGATCCTTACATGTTGCGGCATTTACTTTGCGATAGTCAATGAAAACACACCAATTAGTTTGAGTACGAATTGGAATGGGTTCGTTAGTGTCGTTTGTTATAATGGTAAGTCTGGAATTTTTAGACACGACATGAATTGGGCTAACCCATGGGCTATCGGAGATGGGATATATGATATCGTTATCGAGGGGCTTGAGAATTTCATCATGAACAACATCTTTAATTTTTGGATTAAGCCTCCATTGCACATCACGAGTGGGTTTGGCTTCATCAATTAAGTGAATGGGATGTTAAACAATATAGGGCTAATTCCCTTAATATTGGTAATGGACCACCCAATTGCTTCCTCGTTTTTTGAAAGAATAGAAAGTAATGAGGTTTCTTGATCAAGAGAGAGATTTTCAAAAATTATGATAGGAAACGTTTCGTTATCACCTAAGTATGCGTACTTAAGGTTATCGGAAAGTGATTTGAGGTCCAACTTTGGGAGTTTCTCGATCAAAGAATTGGGTTAAGATTCAGAATCAACTTGAAGCCATTCAAAAGGAAGATTATATTCAATCTCATTGGGTATTTCATGAAACAATTTTTCGTACTCAGCTTTGCGTTCATCGTTAAGGTCGGGTATCTCGTTTTCGGAGTTTTCATGAATGGCACTAACTTCTAACGTTTGGTCACAAGGTTTATTATCCAGTGGCTTGACCAGGTAAACAGAGACAATGTGGAAGGCTCGTTCGGCACAACTGGGTCATTCGGCATAACTGGGTTATTCAGCACAACTAGGTCGCTCAGCACAAATGGGTCGTTTGGCATAACTGGGTCGTTCGGCACAACTGGGTCGTTCGGCACAACTAGGTCGCTCGGCACAACTGGGTCATTCTACACAACTGGGTCGTTTGGCATAACTGGGTCGTTCGGCATAACTAAGTCATTCGGCATAACTGGGTCGTTTGGCATAAGAAGGTCGTTCGGTGCAACTAGGTCGCTCGGCATTCCAGTCTCGTTCGGCATTCCAGCCTCGTTCGGCATTCCAGCCTCGTTCGATGTTCATGCCTCGTTCGGCATTCCAGCCTCGTTCGGCATTTCAGCCTCGTTCGACATTGCAGCCTCGTTCGGCACATGGCCTCGCTCAGCATAAGCATGTCGTTCGGCATCTCCCCTCGATCGGCATCGGATCTCGTTCGGCTTACACATTTCACTCAACATACTGCCTCGTTCGGCTTGGAGACATGGCTCGGCATTTGCCGTTCGGCATTTGGGGCTATGCACACAGAAGTCACTTGCCACAGGTCGAGATATCTTGCTACTAGGCCCGTTAGGGAAGTCCAACCCATCTTCATCTATAAATAGAGGGGCAGGGGCATAGTGAAATAGACCTTTTTTCGAGAACACTGGGGAGACTCTACCGCATTCAAGACTCATTCAAGACTTATCCTTTTTACTTAGTAGTTGTATTCAAATTGTTGGTGTACAGATTGTATCTGTAATCAATTGTTGAGTAAACAAATAAAGATTAACAGAAAATTATTGTCCAAGACAAAATTTCATAGCTTTTTAGCCTCAAGGACAGACCTTCAATATTTTATCCTGAAGGACAACTTTCTGTAGGTATCAGTTTTTAGTTATTGATAGCAGTTTTTAGGTATCAGTTTGTAGTTATCGGTAGCAGTTTTCAGGTATCAGTTTTAGCTCGGTAGCAGTTTTGTTGTCCTTATGAATAATTTGGAAAATGTTTGCCCTTATGAATAATTTTTAGAAGAATGTTTGTCCTTGTGGTAAAAATATCGAGGTTGTGTCCTTGAGGCAAAAAATATACAAATCTTTGTCCTTTAAATTAATTCCCCTAAAGATTAACTTCAAAGTGGACGTAGGCAATTACACCGAACCACTATAAATCTGGTGTTCTTATTTTCTGCATTTAATTTAGCATACTGTTCTCAGTTTAAATTTACTTTCTTCATTAATCTCTCTACACAATCTTTCTTAAGGGTGTTAGTGACCAATTCTGGGGCTAACATTTTGGTGTTTTCACTGAGAACGAATTCTCAGGCGGATAGGATCTACTTTGTAGCTACTGGATTGAAAAAATCCCCCGAAGGAGATTCGACCTACTCATAGGATGCCCGTTGAATCTATTTAGAGTTTCAACCGACAACTCTACTATGGGAAGACCACGTACCCGATCAGCCTCTCATAATGCGGACGTCCACGAGACTGCTAGCGTGCAACAAGTTGGGCCTAGTAATCAACAAGCAAATTTGGGTGCAGAACTACCGCCCAAGCTCAAACAGAAGTCATTACCAGGACGGAGTTCAATGACTTGATGAGGGAACTCAGGGAAAGTAGAAGGCAACTCGTTGAGCAGATTCAGGCCAATGCTAATCTCATGACTCATCTTACTCAATAGTAGCATCATAATGCTGGAGGTAGCCCTACCCCTTATTCTTCATCTGACAGCTGGACTTCAACCGATGGACCTCCCAGGCGTAGATGCCGTAAGACTAAAACTGCACAAGCAGGTACCGTTGATCGATCAACCAAGGATCAAGCACATGAGAAGGTCGGACGCCCGGCTCACCAAGATCCTAATGAAGCTGGCCTTCAGGATGCACATTTGGCCGATCGCCAGCAGAGGGGACATCAACCTGAGTGGGCCGTAGAATGGAACCCAACCTTCCATCCTCCATACAAACTTCGGACTTATCAGCCATGGTCAGGCAGTTAATGAGAGATAACCAAGGTTTAACCAACGAAGATTGGGGAGTATCCAGGAGTCGTTCTCCCTTCACAGATACTATTCTGCAGGCCTAGTATCCCAGGAAGTTTAGTATGCCAACTATACCGGCATATGAAGGGAAGACTGATCCCAGACAGCACGTAATGAGATATGAATTAATGATGGATTCTACCAGAGCGAATGATGCGGCCAAGTGTAAGTGCTTTCTAATCACTTTATCAGGAACCACCACTATGTGGTTTACTCGACTTCCCTCGCGGTCTATATCCAGCTTTGACGAGTTGGCAATGAAATTTGTAGAATAATTCAGGATACATGCCACTCGTCCAAAGGATGTGATGCCCTTATCAAGCGTAATCCAAGCTCCGGGAGAGTCATTGAAGGCGTACTTGCAGAGATTTCATGTTGCAGCCATTGAAGTTAGCAACCCTAACGACCATGCAATTTTAATGCCGGTAATGCGAGGTGTAGATCCAGACTCGGAGTTTGGAGATTGGTTGGCGGGAAAGCCCCCAACTACGTTGGAGCGAGTCTATTCGAAAGCTCATCAGTTCATAAGGAGGGGGGAAGCTCGATGGACAAGGGGAGATAAGGCACCAAGGCCTGTTCAGGAGACTGTGAAAAGTAACATCACCGTAAACCAATCCGGCGACAACTCAAGAAAGGTTCAAGTCAACGTCCAGAACAAGCCTGGGCAATCTAAAGGATCCGGAGGAGGAAATCCTGGAAAGAAAAGAGAAACGGGGAAATGGAAGCCAAGGATTCCAACCTACAACGAATACACCCCTTTGAATGCGTCTCTTGAAAATAGTTATCTGTCAACCTGTAACACTTTTCAATACAGAAAGCCACGCCCAAAGGAGTCTACAGAACAAAAGCGGATAGGGAAGTACTGTCGCTTCCATGAGATTTATGGGCACAATACAGAGGAGTGTAGACACCTCCATGACGCCATAGAAAAGTTGATCAAGCAGAAAAAGCTATGGGAATTTGTTAAGAACCCACAAGAGGGTAGGCAAGGAACATCAGACCCCGGAAGTGGGCCGGCTCCACGCCATCCGGAGGAACCTGCCCGAACCGTGGGAAGATTGATTATAAACACTATAGTCGGAGGACCTCACCCTACAGACAAGAATTGGCAGGAGATAAAACGATATGCTACGTCCTTAAGGCATGCAGATTACGAATGTTGTTCGAATGTGGAAGATGGAACTCCCACAAAACAACAACGCATAATGACAGACGATATAGTGTTTAGGAGTCGAGATGCAGACAAGGTAGAGGCTCCTACCATCGACCTGATGGTCATATTTGTAATGATCAGGCAAACATATGTCAAAAGAATTTTAATTGATTGTGGAAGCTCTGTCAATATCATCTTCAAAAAGGCATATGATCAAATGAAGATGGAGACAAAAGACTTAAAGCCATCTAAAGCCCGTATCGATGGCTTTATAGGTGCAGCGACTGACACGATGAGGTATGTCGAGTTACCAGTTGAACTGGGAGAGGGTGAGTGTAGGAGAGTGCGAATCATACCGTTCATAGTGTTGGATGTTGACTCTTCATACAATGTATCTCTAGGTCATCCGACCCTGGTGGAGTTTAGGGCAGCTTTGGTCCCATGGTGTTTGACATTAAAGTTTTCGACGGACAAAGGAGTCGGTGTAGTGCATGGCGATCAGGCGACCAGTCGTGCACGTTATGTGGAAAATCTGAGAGAGGCTCATCGGAGAGAGAAAGGAAAGGTTGCGGACAGCTCCGTCCGCATCCAAAACACTGACAATTGACAAGTAGTGCTTGAGCCCTTGCTCGGGCAACATTCTCGGATCTATAGATACATAGATCTAAGAGATGATGATGGAGGACCCGGGGAAGCGAATGCAGCACCGACTGAGTTGACGATTGACATTCCAGTCAGTCGGGATGACCCGTCACGAGTTCTTAAGATTGGATCGCAACTTGCCCCATCATTGGCCGAGGATCTTATTGATTTCCTCCAAGCAAACCTGGATGATTTTGCTTGGAAACATTCTGATATGTACGGGATTTCTCCCGCTATTGCGAGTCATATACTGAACATATACCATAAGTATGTCCCAGTAAAATAGAAACGGAGATGCATGGACCCGGAGAGGTTCGCCGCCCTCAGAGAGGAGGTGGACAAACTCAAAGCCAATGGGTTCGTCCGCGACGCCTTCTACCCTGAATGGGTATCTAACCCTGTGCTAGTGAGGAAAGCGAATGGGAGGTGGAGAACTTGCGTTGATTATTCTGATTTAAACAAAGCATGCCCGAAGAATAATTTTCCTTTACCTAGAATCGACCAGCTGGTTGATTCAACGGCTGGACACGAGCTACTATCATTTATGGATGCGTACTCGGGATACAATCAAATCTCGATGCACATTCCAAATCAAAACACACTAGTTTTGTCACGGACGTTGGGTTATATTGCTATGTCGTGATGCCCTTCGGATTGAAAAATGCAGAAGCAATTTATCAGCGTCAGGTGAATCGAATGTTTAAAGATCAGACTGGTAGAATGATGGAAGTCTATGTGGATGACATGATCGTGAAGTCACGGCAGTCAAACGACCACATTCGAGAATTAGCAGAGATGTTTGATATACTCAGGCATTATGGGATGAAAATTAACCCTTTGAAGTGTTCTTTTGGCGTTGCGTCAGGGAAGTTCTTGGGTTTCATTGTGAATGCACGGGGAATTGAATAACCCGGAGAAGATTCAGGTGATTCGGGACATACAAGTGCCCAGAACTATAAAGCAAGTACAAAGCTTGAATGGAAAGGTTGTCGCGCTGAGTTGATTCATATCCAGAGCTACTGATAAATGCATTCCTTTCTTCGATGTGATAAAGAAAGGAAAGAGAAATTTCGAGTGGACGTCCGACTGTGAGGAAGCATTTCGAGCTCTGGTTAGACATTTAGAAAGTCCCTCGGTGCTATCAAAACCAGTTAACCATGAAATGCTGTATGTATACCTGGCTATATCCGAACACGCTGTCAGTACGGATGTGGTTCGCGAGGAGGACCGAGTTCAAAAGCCAGTGTATTATGTCAATAAACGTTTGACGGGGGCAGAAAGAAATTATCCCAAGATTGAGAAACTAGCTTACTGCTTGGTGATTTCATCACGCAAGCTTCGTACATACTTTCAGGCATACTCAATGTGTTTATACTGATCAACCCTTGCGGCAGGTACTCCAACAACCAGAAACCTCTGAAAGGATGTTAAAATGGAATATGAGTTGAGTCGGTTTGATATTACCTACCTGCCACGAAGGGCTATACAAGGGAAAGCGCTAGCAGACTTTATTGCTGAATTCACCATGTCAGACGAATCAAACGATCACAATGTCATACCTCCCGTTCGATGGAAGATGTACACCGATAGGGCATCTAACGACCGTTGTTCGGGGGCTGGAATAGTTCTTATGACTCTTGAAAACCGATCAGTTTGTTATGATTTGAAGCTTGAATTCCCAACAACAAATAACGAAGCCGAGTATGAAGCATTGATTGCTGGCTTGAGACTTATCAGAGAATTGGGGATAAGATCGGTTGAAATCTTTTGTCGCTCACAACTGGTGGTGTACCAAGTTCGGGGGGACTATCAAGCAAAGTGACAGAGACTTGCCCCATACCTAGCACGGGTTAAGAGCTGCTAGAGAATCTAGTGTATTATGATATTTCACATGTCCCGCGTGAACAAAATAGAGCAGCCGATTCGTTGGCAAAATTTGCGAGCACTAGCAATGCGCAGCAAATGGGATTGTTTCTCGTTGAAACCTTACATGTTTCGAGCATAATTATGATGGAGGTAGATTTCATGTTAGAAACAAAAATCGAGAAGGAATCATGGATGACCCCATTCGAGCAATACTTGTTTCACGGAGTCGTACCAGAAGGAAGGAGCGAAAGACGACAAGTCATTCGTAAGGCTTCACGATATGTAATGTAGGATAGGGTAATGTATGGACGGGATTCTCGATCCCCTTACTCCGGTGCATATCCCATGATGAAATAAAACGAGTCCTGAAGGAAGTCCATGAAGGAGAATATGGCGACCATATTGGGGGGGAGGCATTAGTAGAGAAAATCCTCCGCTATGGATACTATTGGCCGACTGTAAATCGAGATGCCGCAGATTATGTGAGAAGATGTGACAAATGTCAAAAATATGCAAAAATCCCGAGAGCTCTGTCGACGGAACTCACACAAATGTTTAGTCCCTCGCCGTTTGCAATGTGAGGGATCGACATAGTCGGTTCCTTACCCATATCCAAAGGTGGTGCGAAATACGCGATAGTTGCGGTCGATTACTTCACCAAGTGGACAGAAGCAGAGCCTTCGGTCACTATCACCACCAAAAAGGTCATTAATTTTGTTGTACAAAATATTATATGTCGTTTTGGCCTTCCATGGACCATCATTACAGATAACGGAACTCAATTTGAAAGCAAAGAGTTCAAAGAGTTTTGCCAAAGATATGGTATTGAGAAAAAGTTTACAGCGGTTGCTCATCCGAAAGCCAATGGACAAGTGGAAGCCGTGAACAAAATATTCAAGTCCATATTGAAAATTTGTTTGGAAAAGGCTAGAGGCAAGTGGGTGGATGAACTTCCAACAGCGCTTTGGGCTTATAGAACCACCCACAAGTCCACGACAAGCCATACTCCATTCGTATTAGCATATGGCATGGAAGCTGTTATACCCGTAGAACTTGAAGTTCCATCACGTCCGGTAACTTATTATGACTCCGAGTCGAATCAGGATCTTTTGCTGGAATCACTGGACTTCATTGATGAAAAACACGAAGAAGCTAATTTAAGAGCGGCCGTATACAAACATCGAGTCGCTCGACATTATAATGAGAAGGTCCGACCGAGAATCTTCGATGTGGGTGACCTCGTTTTGAAACGAGTTTTTCCAGTCCCATCACATATGAGCCCCGTATGGGAAGGTCCGTACGTCATTTACGAAAGCTTGGAGAAGGAACTTTCAAGCTAGCGACCATTGATGGTGCGACACTCCCCCGAGCATAGAATAGCGAGCATTTGCGGCATTATTATACTTGGTTCATTTCTTTCATATTTTAGTTGCAATTATTTCCAGCATGTTTTTATTCTTAGTTTACGACATGTAATAAGACAATTTAGCTTGTTTGCATTAATAAAGGCTTAAAGCCATTTTTTTCCATGGATTGTTGGAGTTTCTATGTATGATAACTCTGTGGCAAACAACTAAGAGGTACATTATTCTGTCTGACGTACGAACGCGCACCAACTCAAAATCTCCAAGCCCCTTGAGTGCAGACTGGAGTACTCTGAGTCCCCTGAGTGCAAACCAGAGTATAAACGACTCCAAGTCCCCTGAGTGGGGACTGGAGTACTCTGAGTCCTCTGAGTGCGGACCAGAGTATAAACGACTCAAAATATTCAATTCCCCTGAGTGTGGACTGGAGTACTCTGAGTCCCCTAAGTGCAGGCCAGAGTATAAACGACTCAAAATCTCCAAGTCCCCTGAGTGCGGACTGGAGAACTCTGAGTCCCCTGAGTGTGGACCAGAGTATAAACGACTCAAAATCTCCAAGTCCCCTGAGTGCGGACTGGAGTACTCCAAGTCCCCTGAGTGCGGACCAGAGTATAAATGACTCAAAATCTCCAAGTCCTCTGAGTGCAGACTGGAGTACTCCGAGTCCCCTAAGTGCGCACCAGAGTATACATGACTCAAAATCTCCAAGTCCCCTAAGTGCGGACTGGAGTACTTTGAGTCCCCTGAGTGCGGACCAGAATATAAACGGCTTAAAAATCTCTAAATCCCCAAAGTGCGGACTGGAGTCCCTTGGATCCCCAGAGTGTGGATTGGAGTATAAGCGTTTGAATTCTTTAAGTCCCCGGAATGCGAATCAAGACACGAATGACTTGAAGTCATCAAGTCCCTGGCGTACGGACTAAACAATATTCTAAGTGCTTGAAGCATGGAATATAGGATGAACAACTCCAAAGAATTTCAGAGTTATATGAAGATAAATTGAGAAGTTTATGTAACTCACAATAGCTTGGGTTTCGGCCACAATCACACAGAAAGCTGAATAATAGAAGTCATTTGAAAAACAAAAGAACTAAGCTTTATTTATTCAAAAATAAGTTTCTACTACAACTCCTCCAAAAATTCGGAGTCAAAAGTCTATTTACATGGACTACGAAAATAAATAAAAATAATTACATAATCTAAACTAACTCTCGTTGAACGAGAGTACCACTTACTTCTTCGACTTCTTCCCAGACGACTCCTCTCCCGTGCATTTTCCCTTGGTAATTTTTTTTGATGGGGAGGTAACAACTGAAGAATTATGGGGAACTTCCACTGGCCTGGACCCGCCAGGGAGGATGACCTTCAATGGCTTATTCAGAGGATCATCTAGGTCCACGACTCGAGGCTCGACTTTAATCTCGACCGTTTTTTTTATTTTCCTCCTCGAGCTACTCCTTCATGCTCATTTTAGAAGTAATTTCAGAGGCGCTTGTGATCTCGATTTCATAACTTCCCTCGATGGGGGATGAAGTCTCGGACTTATCCTCATCAAGCGCACCAATCATCTGAGCATCTGGATCGAAAGCCTCCCCTGCGTGAGTAGCCTCACTTGTTTTTTCCTTCACCTCCATGGCGTCATTGCTCCTCGGAGTGGGCTCGGGATCAGAGCAGCCTGCGCAAAATCATGGAAAACAAACATTAGAATACAATAGCCTCTCGGCAAAAACGACAACTCTTGGAATGTTAAAGTGAAGGGTTATCTACCAGCTTCTGGCCGACTCTCAGCCGTCCGAGGGGAATCACCCTCTGGAATGGGAGATAGAATGTGAACGCTGAGGCCGGGGTCCTCCGGGTCATAACCAATATGTTGCTCAAATCGGCCGGCTGAGTAGGAGCATGATCTGGAAACTCGGTCCTGGATGGACCGGCAATGACACCTTTCCCTTTCGACGAGGAGGAACCTTTGCAGTAAAGAGCTTTCGCCGTAGACGGGTCTGAAGGCTCGTTCCCCTTAAGAAATTCTTTTATTAAAGCATCTTCATCGACCTCCTCGGTGCCAAGTTCGACCTTCTTGATTTTCATTGAAGTCTCCCACGCCTCAGCTAGGGATTCGCGGTAGCCCTCACCCAGAAAAGTTAAGTCTCGATGCATGAGGACACATGCGTTGAATTCTGCAATCAATGGATCGAACATGCATTTGACCTCCTCCCTACCAGCCTGTTTAGCTGCCTTCAGGCGAGAGTTAATCTACGTAGATGCTCTTTTCTTGCCCTCTTCATGGGCTTCATCCTTTAGCATCCCGACTTTAGAAAGTTCATCATCAAGATTCGCCTTCAGAAGTCATGTAGCAACGATCTCGTCGCAATATCGTTGCGACTCTTCTTGGGCAGCAGTTTTCTCTTCTCTTCCTTTGCAGAGTTTCTCCTCCAGTTCTTTGACTCTGAGGGCAAAAGCATCCCTTTCTTTCTGCACCGAGTCCTTCTTTAAAGCTAGGGCCCCAAAGCGTTGGACCGCCTCGTCAGTTTCTTTTTTATGGGTTGACCCCAGACGAGTGACGACCTCGGCAAAATCTTTAGCGCTCTGCTGGGCGGCTTCAAGCTGAGACTTGTAAGAAGCAAGCTCTTCGTCCTAAGCTTTAATAATGTCTTTATCACGGATACCCTCAAACTTCAGGCGATCGATCTCATGCTGACGCTCTATGGAGACTTCTGAAACTTTTTCGGCTAAGTGCACGAACGCATCATGCTGAACATAGACGTCGCTAGTGCAAGCGATAACACTTTGCTTGACATGCCCTGGAATCTGATGAATTGCCGGAAGAAATTTTAAGCCATCAAAGCATATCTTTGGAAACGAGGCTTTAAGCTCAGCAAGTCGCTCAACGATCGATGGATCAGATACAGGAGCAAGAGGGGTCTGCTTGGAGACTGCAGGTGTTCTGTGGGGATCTCGAGATTGCCTGGTACTTGATGAACCAGATTGTTGATCCCGATGGGCCTCAGGCTGGGACCCATTATGTGCAGTTTTCTCTTTGCTATGCTTCGGTTGAGAAGGAGGATCACGAGGGTTGGAGGACTGACTATAAGTCTTTCTTCGGTAGGATGATTCTTGGGGGTGGTAGTCTCGATCGCCTGAGTCGTCTCTATCTCGACGCTAGCTAGAACCCAAATCTTGGCCGGATTGGTGAAAAATCGATGAACCACGGAGGCGGTCAAGTCCATGTGTGTGCCCCATGTCATCTACATAGAGTTTAAGCAATGACGAATTAGCAATGAGTAGAGTGATGACAGAAAGTTAAGTGCACGGTGAGGTGCATGTGTTTGTGTGTGTCCTAGTGTTTCCCCCCGACGGATCAGTTTCTTTACTAATAGGAGTTTTATCTCCCTGGTTTTGGGCTTGAGAGCTTGTATCGCCTCTTGCGGGCGAATGAAGCTTAAGGGCCTCTGGATCGTCGAAACCATAGTTGAGCAGATCTTCAGGTATGGTGAGGTTCGATAGGCCCTTTAGAGAACTTTCTAAGTGCTGCGAGGAAGCTTCTTTCTCCGCTGGAATAAAGGTAACTTTAGAAGTTCCGCCCACTATTTTCTTCCTCGGCTTGTATGTCAGTTTCTTCTTCCTCTTTGAAGGGGAAAGCGATGTTTCAATGTCATGAACTTCAACTATCAGGTCCCAAGATGGACTAACATTTTTGCCCTGTACTTCGGGCATTTCGGTTTCTTTAGTCTCCCACTCCTCTAGTGTGTCAACGGCATTACGTCTTGAAGACTCGTCCTGCTTTTTTCCTTTGCCCAAAGCAGGCCTGGTTATTGTAACACCTTGGGGGAGGCTTATTCGACGACCTTCCGCCAGTAACCCAAATTTCGTGAGCGACTCATTCGAAATGAGGGGCCGGATGTCCCGGTGTTCTATGGGGAGAGCACGGATGGCTTCGACAGCTTCAGAATATTCGAGGCCCTCGGGACGAGGGTTGGTTCCTATGAAAGTAGACGAAGGGTCAGAAAAGATGAAAATTTCGCCAAATTCAAGTGTAGATTCAGAAAAGGAACTCACTTCCTTCTACCTATCTCCTGGAAAAACCGGGAGGACAACGTACGTAGAACCACTCTTGCTTGTACGGGGAAAATTTGCTCCATGCCCCGATCAGGATTTGGCATTTGCTATATGGCTCGAGGAATATGAAGGATGGGCTATCTAACCGTCTGTTGAAGCGATAAATATAGCGGATCTCGTCCGGAGTCGAAAGCCTGAAGTGGACACTCATGAAGAGAATACAAGTGCCGTATATGAATGCGCGGCTGTTCGGATATAGTTGCGAGGGGGCAATCTCGATATACTGCAACACATCTCGAAGAAAGGAGTTAAATGGCGGCACGCTTCCAATCCAACACATGAATCTATTACAGGCTATGTATCCGACTGGGGGCAAGTGGGGACGATCATGCCTTGATGGAACTAGCACATCGTCGAAGGGGATTCCATGGACAGAGCATATCCGATGAAGCGTACTTTCGTTAATCTTTAAAGCATGGGAATCGATTGGGTCGTCTAAGAAAATCGCTGCCTCCAAAGCGTCGGGAGCCAGGTCGACGGAGGCAGTCGCAGGGCTCGATAAGTCTTGCGCGGGAGTAGTTGGCGAATTTGAAGTTCCACAACTTCTTGTCGAGAGGATGGCTCGGGTCTATCCGAGATCGTAGCAGAGCTAGATTTCCTAGACATTTCTAATGAAGATTGAATCTGACAAAGTACCTATTTGAACTATACTTGAAAAACAATCGACATTAGACTTAACAACCTAAATATTCCCCCCGTGTGGTGTGTGAACTAGTGCGATCATTCAAATGTAAGTGCCAAGCAGTGAAAAGTCACCGGATTGATGAAATAAGTTTAAGCTTTGAATTGTCAGCGTCATCGCTGACCGTCTACGAAAGCTTGTTTTAAGACGGTTTATATTTTGAACTCGGCATCATCACTGCATTTTAAAGGTTATTAACTGTTAAGCAAGTTAAATCCAAGTTTTTAGTTGTTTAAACACAGGATTTATCAGTCCTGATTGTCCGATATGCTTTATTGTTTGAGTATGTCCTTGTTCGTTATCCTATGTTCAAGCATAAAATATGTGTTGAGTCAATTATGCATTAGGTTCGAATGGTGTTGCTGTTGTACACAACCCTCCTACCTAACCACTTCATCGTTCGACATTCAACTAGTCATGCCGAACCACAATCATGCTGAGCTACCTCGCTGAGCATTCTACCCACAACACCAACACTCACCTACCACTCATTATCACCATTCGGCATGTGGAAAGACATGCCGAACCGCAAACATGCCGAGCCACGCCGTTCGGCATGACACTCTTCCAACTGTCCTCTCCACCGTTCGGCAAAAAGCAGTCACGCCGAATCACATTAATGCCAAGCCGCATCGCTAGGCATTCTGCCCACGTCTCATTTTTCACCTGCTCTCCCACTAGCATCGTTCGGTGCCGAGCCATGATCATGCTGAGCCACATCGCTTGACACGCCAAAACTAACTACAACTTCACTCCGGTGCTTCTTCTCCAATGTCGTTCGGCACGAGGAAATCATGCTGAGCCACATCAAAACGTCGCCCTCTTCCATCCTCCACTCCACCTGTTCCTAAGACTAACGACTTCTTCCATCTTCCTTTTCATTCTCCACGACTCCACCTTCCTAATCTACACGACTCTCATTGTTCGTGGGTTAGAGGAAGGGCGTGGATTCAAGTCTTGTCTTAAATCCCTAATCAGGGAGAGTCAAGCATGTAAAGGGTAGTACCTAGAATAGGAAACAAAGTCTGATGAAATGCTTGAATTGGAAGTAGTGGTTTACTCAGGCTTACTGTTGAAGGCGATCAAGAAATAGCCAAGAGGACTCGAGGGCTAGAGGATTTGTTGAAATGTTAGCAAAGATTTGGAAAGAGGCAAGCTCGTAAGTACTGAAGAGCGGAGGTAAAAGTAAAAGAGAGAAGAAGAAGAAGCCTCAGCTTATACAAAGAGAAGAGAAGTCGAAGGGACAACGACTGGTAGAACCGGTCAAAGCACCTCCCTCATTCGGCATTAATGTCGTTCGGCATTTGTGTGCCGCTCGGCATCAGCCAAGTCATTCGGCATTCATATGTCATTCGGCATTAGCATGTCGCTCGGCATACAATGCCTCGTTCGGTATTCAGGAGAAGCTATTATCGAGAAAACAAAGCAAGAGCTTAAAGGAGTGTGTGGAGTGCTCACGATTCAAAGCATATCATGTTCGTCCACATGATACACTTTGGGAGGCAAGTGTTATCCAGTGGCTTGACCAGGTAAACAGAGACTTGATGTGGAAGGCTCGTTCGGCACAACTGGGTCCTTCGGCATAACTGGGTCCTTCGGCACAACTGGGTCGCTCGGCACAACTGGGTCGCTCGGCACAACTGGGTCGTTCGCCACAAAAAGGTCGTTCGGCGCAACTAGGTCGTTCGGCATTCCAGCATTTTTCGGCATTCCAGTCTCGTTCGACATTCCAGCTTCGTACGGCATTCATGCCTCGTTCGGCATTCCAGCCTCGTTCGACATTCATATCTCGTTCGGCATTCCTGCCTCGTTCGGCACATGACCTCGCTCGGCATAAGCATGCCGTTCGGCATCTCCCCTCGATCGGCATCCGATCTCGTCCGGCTTACACATTTCACTCAACATAGTACCTCGTTCGGCTTGGAGACATGGCTCGACATTTGCCGTACGTCATTTGTGGCTCGGCACGCAGAAGTCACTCACCACGAGCCAGGCCTGTTAGGGAAGTCCACCCCATCTTCGTCTATAAATAGAGAGACAGAGGCACAGTGAAATGGAACTTTTTTCGAGAACACCGTGGAGAGTCTACCGCATTCAAGACTCATTTAATACTTATCCTTTTTACTTAGCAGTTGTATTTAAATAGTTGGTGTACGGATTGTATCTGTAATCAATTGTTGAGTAAAGCAATAAAGATTAACTTCAAAGTGAACATAGGCAATTACGCCGAACCATTATAAATCTGGTGTTCTTGTTTTCTGCATTTAATTTATCATACTATTCTCTGTTTAAATTTACTTTCTTTATTAATCTCTCTACACAATCTTTCTAAGGGTGCTAGTGACCAATTCTGGTGCTAACAAGGTTCATTCGCTTGGCTTGCAAGATTGAAAATATTAAGATCCAAAGTCATGTTTCCAAAAGTAATTTTCATCGAACCGTTACGACAATTGATTAAGACATTTGAGGTAGCTAAGAATGGTTGGTCTAAAATAATGGAATTTGACTCACAAGGTTTGCCACGGGTTATGTTTCGGATAAAGTCAACAGGGAATATGAGTTGCCCTACTCGAATAAGCACGTCCTCGATTTCTACAACGGGCTTCTTAATGGAGCAATCAACGAATTGAAGCATGAATCTTGTGGGTTTGAGCTCACCTAAGCCTAATTGTTCATACATAGAGTATGGAATCAAATTTACACTCGCACCTAAGTTTATCAAGCATTTGTTAAATGTCTTATCTCTAATTGTACACAAAATCATAGGGCAGCCAAGATCTTTGTATTTAACGGGCATGGATTGGGACAAAACTTCACTCAAACTGGCGACTAAGAAGATATTTTTAGGCACTTGAATGTGTCACTTTTGGGTGCACAAGTCCTTAAGAAATTTCGCGTATGTGGGGACTTGCTGAACGATGTCAAGAAGCGGGATGTTCACTTTCACTTGTTTAAAAATTTACAACACCTTTTCCACTTGGTCCGAGTGTTTCTTGGGTCAAAGACGATGTGGAAATGGGATGCGATGCTAAGTAGGCGGGTATACTTGAGTAGAAGAAGAGGAATTTTGATTGGCATTCGATTCGACGATTGGGCTTCCCGTTCTGTTCCATTCATTCGTTGTTTTAAAAGCGTCGAGAGTTTTTCGGTAAATCGTTTGGATTAACGACTTGATTATCAATTTGTTTACCATACGTAGAGTTGTGATAGCATTCAATTGGGTGACGTTGCTATCTTAAACAACCTGGGCTTGATTTGAATTTGTATTTTGATTTCTGGGATTTGAAATGGGCTGGCTTGGGAATGTTCCACGTTCGCATTCACTTACAAATGTGGCTAATTGACTCATTTGCATTTCAAATTTTGCAATCGATTGGTTTGTGTTTTTCCTATATAAGGTCAATAAATTTTGCAAATTGCTGTTTGATTGAAGGCTTTGAGTAGTAGCTTTAGCCAATGTTTCAAGAGTTTTCTCAAGTGAACTTAAACGTTTATCGTCTTGAGGAGGATGGGCAAAATTTGGTTGAAAATTTGATTGTTGCGATTGATTATGAGATGGACCCGCAAAGTTTGGTTGAAAATGGTTAAGGTGAAAGGGAGGATTCAAAGCATTATTCGTGAATGCTTGAAAATTTAGACGAACCGTATTCGTGTTGGGATTATTTTGGTTCAAAGCAAAATTTGAACGATTTCTCCAACCAGGATTGTACGTAGGAGAAAACGGGTCATTTTGGCTTTATAGAAAGCATTAATTTGTTCAATAGAATTAGGGCAACTATCGGTTATATGATTAGGATCGTTGCATGTATAACACAGGGTTTGGGAAGCTTGGTTCATTTGATTCGATGAGAAAACGTTATCGAATTTTTTAATCATTGCGTCGATCTTAGCTTCCAAACCCAAAGAAGATCCTATCGAGTGTATACTCGATCATGAGTAAATTGATTTTTCGTTCGAATGTTCCATTAGGACGTCTTTCCTACAAGGTTTTCAAGAAATTGTCAAGCATCGTCATGATGTTGGGCAAAAAAGTTTCCTTGGCACATTGATTCAAGCATGATTCGTGAGCTGTTTTTGAGTCCATCGTATAAGATTTGGCAAATCGTCCATTTTTGAAGTTATGGTGTGGACATTTTATCAAAAACTCTTTGAATCTTTCAATATATTTTTCGAATGGTTCTCCCTTGAATTGAAGAAAATTTACAATTTTGTTTTAGATTCTACTCGTTTTTTCTAAGGGGTAGAACTTTTTTAAGAAAGCTTTTACGAATTCTTCCCAAGTTTTAATCGAGTTCGATGGTAAGCTATACAACAAGTTTTTAGTGTAATCCATAAGAGTGAATTGGATTAGTCAAAGTTTGATTCCATCATCAGAAAGTTGTTGGAGTTTAATGGTTGCACAAACTTTTTCGAATTTAGCCAAAAATATGTATGGATCATCGTGCTCGAAATTGCTAAATTTCGAAAGCGTGGCAATATTGTTCGAATGAATTTCGAAATGGTTACCCATAGGGGCGATTAACGTGATGCAAGACGGAATAGAAACTCTACTGGGAAAGATTCTATCCATAAGAGTTAGAGGGGTGTTCTCATTCGCTATTTTGGGAGGATTGTCTGTTCGAGTTAAATAGATAGTTGTTGAGTCGCGAGTCCAACGATTTGTTGTTGTGTCACGAGTCTAAGTACTCATACACAAGTAAAAGTCGAGAAGAGAAGGAAGTTAGAGTCGAGTTTAGAGAATGAAACTATATTTTAAAAATGAAGTGAAAAATTGTTTTTGTTTTTGTTTTTTTTAAAGAAAGAAAACTATTTACTAAGTGAAATTTATTTTTCGAAAGAAAATTTGATGGAGTTGATACCTTAGTTTGTTTTAGAAAGTTAAGCATTTGCCTTTGTTTTACTATGATTTCGACTTAGTCGATCCATATGTTTTCGGAAGGAGTTTTATATTGGCTTTCGAAGAGGTTGCCAAGTTGTTTAAAACAAAAAGGGATTTTGAAGGAGTTTCTTTAATTATAAATCAATGCTTTCGAAAGAGGGGGTTCCGACATGGTCAAAGCCCTGTTGTCGATTCTTTTGCCTTTCAAGTGTATTGAAGTCATCAATGCTGTAGAAAGGTTGTGTTGTCTTAAAGATGGATTAAGTCGCTTTCTAAATGCTTTCGAAAGGGTTATAGGTTTCGAAGGTAATGGCTTCGGAAGGGGTTTCGAAGTTATGCTTCTGTATTTTAATATATGCTTTCGACTCTATCGAAAGCGATGGCTCCGACACCATCATAAATTCTCCAACAATTTTATAGGGTAAAGAATGGTTTCAAAAGAGATACTTTCATTTATATTTACTTTGACCCAATTTATATTTGTAAAGGTAAACCGAATGATATCAAAAGGGGAACTTTCAATACTTTACGAAGAGATACTTCCAATGGTTTCGAAGCTATGGTTCTAATAATTAATAAGTAACACTTTATTATATTCGAAAGGTTTCAAAAGGAGGATTTTAAAGTATTTTAAAAGGAAAGAGTCTAATGTTTTGAAAAGAGATATATGCTTTTGAAGGACTATTAAGTGAGGTCGAAAGCAAGGTTTCAAAGATTTCAAAAGTATAGTTTTCATAACAAACAACCCAATCTCATTTAAAAGCAAAACCATGGCATATTAATGAACAAAGAATTTTGAAATGGAATTTTTGAAGAAGTCTTAATGGGTTAAAAGAATTAACCAGGTTATATTGTTTGCTTCTCCATATACGTATATATTCACTTTGTAATGAACCCGAAATGGTACTTTGGGAAAAGGCAGAATAACCAGTTATGTTGACATAGTATTGAATATAAATTAAAGATATTGGCAGGGCTAATAGGTTCACAGTAAGCCTATGAAAACTGTGTAAGGAAAATGATATTTGCAAGGGCCAATAGGTTCATAATTAGCCAATGAAAACTATGTATAATTGAAGACATCAGTTAGACAGGTTTATAGTTAGCCCATGAAAACTATATCTGAATAAGAAATGCAATATTGACAGATTGTCAGTAGGTTCTTAGTTAACCCGTGAAAACTAGGGTAAAAGAAAGATACTGATAGTTAATCAGTAGGTTCCTTGTTAGCCCATGAAAACTATGATAAGAGAAATGATATTGGAGTTACTAATAGGTTCATAGTGATCTCATAAAAACTATATAAGTGGACAGGAAGTCCATAAATGTTTAACCAGTTATTAGTCAGCCCATGAAAACTATTAGGTTAATAGCAATTCTAGAAATTGTAACTATGACAGATAGTCAAAATGAATGGGGATGGGTAATTGTAATGCCCCTGAATTTTAAGTAACATCATTGGGATATTCAATTGGATAAATTAAATAAAATAATTAGGGAGATGAGATTAATAAATTTAATGACCATGTCTTAATGAATGAATTAAAATAAGACTTAACTAAATTTAGAAAGAGGAATTTTCCTAAGGGGTAAACTTGAAAATGGGACTACATTTCTTAGTATATATATCTCTTCCTCCACCTTAATAAACTTTCGCTTTCTCATTTATAACTCCTCACCAACTTT
Organism: Allium cepa; assembly: GCA_030765085.1. NCBI lineage: Eukaryota > Viridiplantae > Streptophyta > Magnoliopsida > Asparagales > Amaryllidaceae > Allium > Allium cepa. Next base: position 178,033,677 of record CM060932.1, read on the forward strand.
CGATCGACCATTAAAAGCTCCAGGAAGAATATAAATTGAAGATAAAAGCTAAGGTATTAAAGCTAGGAGATTATCTTATTCTCCAATCAACTAATTAAGGTGAATAATCATGTTCATCACCTCATTTTTCTTTGTTTGGATCGGCTATGGGTTATACCCAATTCGTGTCTGTATTTTGGTTAGGATATAACCATTTAAAGCCTTTGTTTGCATAAAACATAGGTTTTTTTAAACTTTAGTGGGCTAATTAACATGTTTTATTGGGTTTTGGTGAAATTCCGAATTGTTTTGATCTTCATACGCTTTGAAATTTTAATATGTTTAAGAGAACATATTAATCGATTTTCTAGAATTTTTTCATGATGTTTTAATAGTTATATAAAATTGTTTAAGGAACGAGACTTAAATGTTTTGTATAATTATAAAGGAGAAAGGGGCTTTTTCAAATTTATTCAAATTTTCAAATAAGGAAAGTCGACAGCAATTTTTGAACATAAAACTATGGCAACCAATCAGATTTAGACAAACAAGGCAGTTGGGGTACAAAAGAACCGTTTAAAGTAAAATTTTCACTATTTCAACTCTTTCGGCGCTTATACCTCTATTCGAAACCTTTCGACAAGGTCAAAAGGTATCAAACCTTTCAACAAGGTCAAAATCAATACACATGGCATCAAGTAACAGGTACGTAGTTAATTGAAAAGGGTCGAAAGGTTTAGGGACGAAAGGTTAGAGCTTTCGAAGGAGATGAAACTTTGTTTTGGTTTTAAAGAAAATATACCTGCTAGCTTTTGACAAAGAGCTTTTGACATTGTCAAATGATTTAAATGAAAAAGGTTTCAATTGGTTTGCTTTCTTGTTTTAAATTAAACTTTTTGACAAAGTTGATAGGTATAGCTTTCGACAAGGTTTGAAGCATAGTTGCCGCTTCCAAACCTTTCGACCCAAATGGGGTCAAAGGTTCTCTTTTGTTTTCTAAAACTTGTCGCCTCTCTCCACTATTTTCAAAGAGTTGGTTCAAATACTTACACTTAATTATTTTTGAATGGTTTTGAAGGGGTTGCCTTCAATGACTTCGAAAAGTTTTGGTTTCGAAAGGTTTCGACTTTGAAAGGGTTTGGTTTCAAAAGGTTTTGACTTTGAAATATTTTGAGTTTCAATGATGTCGAAAAGTTTTGAGTTTCTTTGCTTTCGAAAGTTTTCTAAATGGTTTCATAGGTGGGATACCCTTGGCTTTCGACAAAGTTAAAAGGTGGAACCTTTCGACTAGGTTGAAAAGAAACCTTCTGACAAGGTCGAAAGGAAGGACCTTTCGACAAGATCAAAAGGTATGATTTTGTGATGCTTTCATAAGGAGGTCTTACTTTGAATGTTTATTTTCTTTTGAATAGGGCTTCATTCGAAGGGGTTTAAAGGGTTATTTTAGCCATTTTCCCTTAAGTAAAATGTTGCTAACTTGAAGGGGTTACTTCGAAGGGTTATAGCATAAAATACTTATCTTTGTTTGAATATGTAAGGGGGATCCTTATATAAATTGGATGTAAATAAACCTTGGGAACACTGGGATGGGTTTAATGTTTTCGATACATAGTTTAGGGTTACAAACAAAAATATGTTTTTGAAAATATACAATAGTGCTATCAATGCATTTTATTTAATTTAACCCAATTGGGGCTACAAATGGAAATAGGCTATACATGTGGTATATCTGGGAAAAATAATTAATCACATGGATCATGGATTTTTATAAATAATCATAGGGATTAGGATATTTTAATTGGCTAAGTGTTGGGTTCCTGGTTAACCTAGAAAAACCATGGAGTGTGCAGTGGATAGACCACATTAATTTTCTAAAGTAAACAATGTTTAGCCAGAGGTGGTTAGCCTCGGGATTTGGCACCCAAGTGTTCATAGTCATCATAGGAAAACTATGGAGTGTGCGGTGGATAGCCCACATTAACTTTTATAAAACAATGTACGATGGATAATCTACAATGATTTTGATGAATTTGAGATGGATACTCCTATTAAATTATAATGGATAACCATCTCAAATATTTTAGAGGGGAACTCTAATAAATTGATTTTAGATGGGAAATTAATATATATTGCTTTTAGATGGGATATCTAATAAATGGGCGGATGAGATATCCAATATACATGATTTATGGCTTTATTTCATACTATGTTAAGACTAATCATTTTGGAGGCAGGGGCATAGTAAATGATTTTAATGTTTTGTTTAGGGATACTAGTGAGAGATAAGCCCATTCCCCTATGCAGCGTGGTCTCACTGGATATCTATTTATGATAAGAGATGATAGGTGATTATTCATACCAGACTTATTGTCTAACTCGAATTTTGTGTTTCTCCACAAACTCTGGAGTACTCAAAATTAATTTGAGTAATCTAAGGATGGGTGACTTTCATGTTTTTAGACGAATAAACTTCCGAAGATGTGCAGGACCCAGTGTTATCTACGTAGGAGCTATTTCGTGTTTTTCGCTATGATGTACTAAGAATTGTAAAGTTCATATTTATTAGTACTCTGATCATCATACGGGGACATCTTTATATGTCGCTCTTATCGTATTTTGTACATGTATTTATGACCTGAACGTGGTTAACGTCTAGGATTATATAATTAATCTTAAATTGAAATTCATAAGAAATGTGAAATTCTGTTTTGTTGAAGTTTTAAAAACTTTCATATTCTTGTGTTTCTGTGTTACCAATAGATTCAAGATTCCGATTTTGGTCACTTAGAAATAACACCTATGGATAACTGCAGCATCCATAGTAGTTAGTTTTGAGCCTCCGGAAGCGAGATGTTACAAGTTGGTATCAGAGCATGGTTTATGTACTTAAAAGGAAGTTAAACCTTAAATTTTTTAAAGCATAAATCTAATGAATCTAAAATATGGTTGGGCTTGGGTAAGAATTATAGTGACGTATGTATACTTTGCTGAAGATACCTAAGTATGTATTCCCCACTCGCTTTGACCATTCTTATGTATCTTACAAAGATTAGATTTCAAGTAGTAAGGAAGTAAGATATGGAGGTTGGAAACGGAAGAGTCAATCAGGTTGGAAGACGCACCACAACAAGTGGAAATGTTCGACCCAATACTAGGAGCAACCATATTCGACAAGAAAATGCAAACCCAGATGCAAATGCTAATGTTGATGCTGAGATCCCGTCGATTAATATGGGGATAATGCATCAGTTCTACATGAATATGATGCAAGATGGAGTAGCTACGGGAGTGGCTGTAGGGAATGCTAAAGGAGCTAATCTAATGGCCCCGGTTGGCAATAACTATGCCAAGCTAAGCAGGGATTACGCTAGTCTTATAGGGAAGCCTTTTCTTGGAACCAAGGATGTAGTAGGAGTGGAGAATAGGCTATTGCATTGTGAAAGGATATTTGCAAATCTTGGCTTGACAAATATGCAGAAGAGAAGACTTGCTTCAAGGCAGTTGCAGGGAGCAACGTTGTTTTGGTGGAACGGGGTTACCATGGAAGAGCTAGAGGAAGGCCTGACTTGGGCTTAATTTCGAAGGAGGTTCGAAGAAAGATTTCTATCAGTGGTTGCCAAGTCAGCATTGCTCAGGAAGCTTGTAGATTTAGTCTAAGGGGATAGGTCGGTGATTGATTATGTGCTACGGAGTTTGATGAGCCATCTCGTTACGGATATGATACTGTGGATACGGTCAATCGGAGGAATGATAAGTTTATCAAGGTGTTTAATCCTAAAATCAAAAGAGCAACCATGCCAAACCTCAGGGATCCACTTCATATTGTTGTTGAGATGGCAATTCGGAATGAAGAGATGCTTTCTACTTTTGGAACAGGAAAACCAGTCGAGGTTCAGAATTTTCAATGTATGAAGCGGAAGTTCTTCAAGAAGAAAGGAACCCAATCAGGGGTAGCAGCCAATAATAGCAAGGCTGATATTGTCTGTTAGAAGTGTGGCAAGAAGAGGCACTATGCTAATGACTATCACTCCGGTGATGGAAGAGCAGTTGCAGTGAGGCCGAATGTGAAGTGCTCCAATTGTGGCTAGATAGAGCATTACAAGTACAAGTTTCCCAAGGCTACTAAGGCTAGAAAGGGAAAGGTCTTTACGTTGGAACCATCATCCTCTAGACCAACGGCTGTTGAGAAAGGAAAAGCTGTGATGGAAGGTATGCTTATGATTCATAGTACTCTAGTTAGGATAATATTTGATACCGGTGCATCGCTCTCATTTATATCTCAGTATTTGATAGGTTTCTTATGTTGGAACCTTTATACCTTATTACTCCTTTAAGGGTTGCAAATCTTATAGGAGGGTATGCAACTCTAGGAATGAGATATGACCAGTTAGAACTTGATTTGTTAGGTCATATATTTGCATGCAGTTTACATGTTTTTTTATTTCGTGGGTTTCGCCATCATATCGGGTATAAATTGATTAGATAGATACGATGCTAGGATATTTCGCCAGGACGGGAAATATCATTGAAGCACCCTAATAGCCATAACCGAGTTATTTACTCAGTAAGGAGTTCAGATGGAAATGCCTATGTTTTATTGGGTTCCATGGGAACGGAAGCAGAGTTGAAGCAGTTTTACATTGCAAGAGAGTTTGCGGATGTGTTTGAACCAGTTTTGGGCTTGCCCTCGAAAAGAGCGATCGAGTTTTGGATAGTTCTCATACCAGGAGCTAAACCCGTAAGTAAACCACCTAGTAGGATGTCACCAACTGAGATGAAGGAATTAAAGGTGCAGCTAGTGGAATTGGAAGGAAAGAATTTCATCCGGCCAAGCAGTTCTCTTTGGGGAATGGCCGTGGTATTCATGAAGAAGCCAAATAGGTTATTAAGGATATATATCGACTATCATATGCTGAATGAGAGGACGATCAAGAATAGGTATCCTTTGCCGAGAATTAATGACTTACTCGATCAGTTGAGTGGAGATAGAGTGTTTTCCCAGCTAGATTTGGCGACAAGTTTCCATCAGCTAAGAGTGGCAGAGGACAATATCCCTTTGACGACGTTTAGGACCAGATATGGGTCTTAGGAATGGTTGGTTATGCCATTCGGGCTTACTAATGCGCTAGTTTTTTCGTGGATTTGATGAACCGAGTTTTTCGAGAGTACTTAGATAGGTTTGTGTTGGGTTTTATTAATAACATTTTGGTTTATTCTAAAAATGAGAAGGATCATGCATATCATCTTAAAATAGTGTTGGAGACGCTAAGGCAACATCAGCTGAAGGAGTTTAGGATCGATTTCATCCTAGAGGGGGGGTGAATAGGGTGATACTATTAATTATAAAAATTAATCACGGAAGTTTATATAAAATAATATCGACATAGATATATCAGAATTATAGCAGCACAGATAACAGCAGAATAATAAAAGCAGAAATAGAACGATACAAAATTTACCCAAATTTGGCAAAACCCTGCCTACGTGCTGCCCCAAGGTTTCTATTAGAAATTAAATAGTCATACGCTTACACACATAAACTCACGATACCCACTATCGACTAGCCTTAACTCTACACTCAAAACCCTGCCACAACTCAGCCATTGAGTTGCGAATTCTCGAACTACACCATCGTAGTTCGTCCCCTAGTCACATGACTAGACATTACACAAGTTTAAAAGGAAAAAAAAATTTAAAAAAAAATTAAATACAAAACCCTAAAATATAAAACTAAAGCCTTATATAATTATAAACTAGGCCGGCCTAAACAAAAGTTAAATATGAATCCCTGTTTCCTTTATTTATTTGGCCCGTCCTTGTTTCCTTTTCCTTTGGTCGTTCGTATCTGTATGCGAAATTAGGGCTCGTGGATGAAGTCGCCCTTTGTCAAATTGATTACGATGATGCTTCGAATCCTTACTTCGGTTGATTATTGTTCGCGGCTTCTTCAATTGGGTCGAGTTTGATTGTCAAAAACGGTATGCGATTTTTCCCTTTTTTGATATGATTCTGCTCGAACTTTGATTCGAGTTACTGAATTGATTCTTCTCTATTGTTCTTTGACTCGAATGATTAATTTTTCCATGATGTTCATCGTTTATATAGGGTTTGAACCCCTATATTTTCGTTCGTATATTTTATACGAATTCGTCAAATAATTTAGCTTGGATTCGTCTCGGCCACTTGATTAATATTGAATGATGGTGATTCTTCTGACTTCTTCAATTTCATATATATTTGTATTACTTGGTTGACACGGCTTTGATCAATTTCGCGGCCACAACGGCTTGACATTTGACGATGTTGATTTCGTCCATTTGAATATATTTTTGTTTTTGGACTTTGTTTATGATGAACTTGATTCACTTGCGGCATGACATTGTCTCTGTTCGACTTTGATAAGACTGCTACGTGAACTTATTTTGTTCGAATCATTCCTCTGCAAAAATATTTCCTTTTTGATTTCAGCCTTGTCACTGCTTCCACTTGGTTTTTGTTGAGTTGCTTCTTCATGTAATTTGTCCGGTTCATTGTAATTCATTATCATCTGGATGCATTCATTATATTCGAACGAAAACTGTATTGATGTTACTTTTGGTGCCAATGCTCTGTTTTATCACTTCAGTTTTGTACAATTTGATTTTGACTCATTTGCATGCTGTACATTCGTGTGTCTGGTTGCATCTGCAGCGTACTACTTGCATTCATATCCTTGCTGTCTCATTGTTTTAAACCTGTTTATCACCATATATGCACATTTGGGTTTCACTGTGTTTCACTTGGTTTTGTTTACATGTGCACGACTTGCTGGTTCGATGTACTTTAATATGGTCTGCACTGTGATTCGAGTCTTCATTTGATAGTTGCTGTGTCAGAATGTGTTCATGTATATATTAGTACTCATCCATGTACTCTGGTTGTCATGTATATGAAGCAGTTTTGCATTTCCTTGTAGTCTTTTACTAGTTCACTGGTCTGTTTCATTTAAAGTTTGCATTGTGGTCTTGAATCATATGCATGTTCACTACTGTTGCCTTGTATCTGATATTGAGTTATTTTGAGTTAATGCTTTGAGCTAGTTTGCATGGCCTATATGTATACATGATGTTTCACACATGTATATATGTATGGTTGCTTTCGTGTGGTAGTTGGACTTGCTCGAGTTCATATTTCTTATATTATTTGACTTCGGTTACTTTAAATATGTGATTTTTATCACCTGGCTTTATCATGTCTGCATATGGACTTGTGCATGCTTTGATGCCTCTATGCCTTCATGAGTTTGGTTTTTGCTGTTTTGTTTTGTGTTGTCTTGCATTTGAAACATCGAACTGCTACATTGCTGTTGAACTTTATATTGAGCCCGATGAACTGTTTTGATACAAGTCTGTTCTTTGTTTCATTTGGAGTGATTTGGTAAGTTCATTTGAAAGCTTAACTTTGATTTCTTGTTTCTCTGACCAGTCCGGGTTCAAGTGTACATCCGAATTTTTGGTCGAGGTTGTGTTCTATGTATCTTGACCAATAGTTTTGTATTGCACCCGAGTTGAATCCAGCTTAATGCTGGGTTTGACCTTGTGCTCGTGTCGTGATTTTATTTGTATTTCACTTGAGTTGAACCTGGCTATTTATTTGGGTTTGACCTTGTGCTCACCTATCCCTATAGATTTATCAAGTGTATATTGGTGTGCACGGCCTTGTGGCATGTACAGTGATACACTATGCATGTCACAAGCTATTTGTGTGTGATGAATTCAAGTTTAAATGATGACGAACAACCCAAAAAACTGAGGCAAATAAAATTTTCATAAATACACAATTTATTTTACAGTGCAAAATATTTTCTTTTCAATTTTACTGTGTTAGTGTTTATTTTGCAGATTGCTCAGATGCTGGATTCAATCTGGAATGAAGTTGAAGGTAAATACGAGTGAAATGAGCGATATGTAGTGAGGATAGTTATGTAAATGAAAAATTGTGATGTAATCAAATTTGTATTGTAATCGAAATTGTATATATATAGTGAGAGCCTGAATTTGTACTATTCAAAATTGTAATAAATATTTGTTTGAATAAAATATCCATTTGAATTTAAACTTTGTGTTATTTATTTTATTCAGCAAATATTTATTTAATCTGTGAAAAATATAGTAGTACGTTAGCAAATACATTTCAATGAATATATATATATATATATATATATGTTTATTATCATCAAACAAAAATCATACACTCGCATATTGAACAATCTCCCCCTTTTGATGATAACAAACTTATATTTAAGATTTTAAATTTGTTAAATGTATTTGATTATTCAATTTGCTCCCCCAATTTGAATGCTCCCTCTCTACACAAAACTCCCCCTTCATATATGCATGTAAATAAAAATATGCAAATGAGCTTAGATGCAAGTAGAAAATATTTGACCTTTATTTGCCAAAATCTTAACTTTTCTCTCCCCCTTTTGTTATCAGCAAAAGAGTAATAGTGTTAGAGAAATAGAGATAAAGTGATAGACATTAAACAACATTACAACTCAATCGAATATAAATATTAAATTTCAATAAAAAATCAAACCAAAATCATAAATACTCTATTAAACGCATATTCCACTTTAGAATGATAGGAATGATGTCATCATATAAAACCATACAGTTGTGCCTATTTGTGGTATATTTATTTCAGGAATTTCAACATCTACTAACCATGCATAACCGTTAGGACTTTTAAATGAGATTAGTAGTATTCCGATTTTTTTCTTTTAAAAAAAATGAATTCAAGCATGTTCTAACCACGCATAACTGTGAGGACTTTTAAAAGGGATTAGAATCAACTTATCTATTTAATTAATTAATTTTAATATGTGTTTCATACATGCATAATCGTGAGGACTTTTAAATGAGCATGAAAGCACATAAAAAATTCCAAGTAATTCACCGATGCATAACCGTGAGGACTTTTAAATGAAAGTGAATACTTTGGTTTTTTTTTAAATATAAAATGAAAAACGAATGATTCCGGTTTAAATCACCACATATTGACATACTATATTGGATTATGATGAGTGATGGTCGATAGAAAATGATGGAAATGGAAATGATCATGGAAATTTTACCGAAAAAAAGGGTTTATAACTCTTGTTTAAATTTCTAAAGAAATTTAATAATTATACCGTCTCAAGTTATAATTTATTATTAATAAACACTCATCACTTTTTCAATCACTATTTATCTTTTAGATAATCAGTAGAGATTCAGATTACAATGTAGTTATTTAAAATCAAATCCAAAAATAATTATAAAATCAAATTTTCTAAGATGACTAATCTGAAACAAGGTCAAAAATTATCTTCTAGAAGGGGTTTCATAAGAAAAAAATTCTGCTATTTGAAAATATTTGAAATGAAATATATGCAGATATTTTCTTTGAAAAAAAATGATGCAGCTACTGAAGTGTCTCAATATAAATCACATTTCACTAGTAATTTTTCTACCAACTAGATTACCAGTGTAATCTGCATCTGAATTTTCCTTTCACTCGAAATTATCATTAGTTAAATTTGATAGACCAGATCGTGAAGTGTGCATCAAAATATCTTAAAATCAATTTTAACAATTTTTTAAATGAATTTCTCTTGAGTTTGAATTTTAAGTTGTGTATACACGCGAACACAAAATACACTGTCAAGTCAAATATATCCACATGTATCAATAAAATACCATCATAAGACCAAATAAATTTATTAGTTCAAAGATGAAAAGTGATTGGTCAACATCTTTTCTCAAATCAAAACAGAAGTAAGAACAAGTCAAATAGTCAGAATCAAAATCATCCTTTATTTTATCATCACCTAACTAGCTGGTTTAAATTCAAATTATGGTGCAGATTGTCACATTTAATATATCGTTCAAAATAAATATACCATCATCTGTTTTACCTTTACGATAACTTTTCGTTGTTGCCCCTTGTGATTCTGTCACCTTTGTATTAGGCTAAGGAACTTTGATTTGTAGCCCGTTGTGTCGCTGGAATAGCCAGAATCCAAGTAACACTATTGTAGTTCCTTAGCCTGCCACCACACTTACACAATGAAAGATTTTTTGACCTATTTGTTTTTATAGGTCCATGATTGTTAGTGGCAATTGATTTTGAAAAATAATTTTGTGGAGACCCAAAACTATTTATATATGTTCCTTTCGGCACCCAAATTTGTTTAACTTTGTGAGATTTTATATTTGTGCCGTTTGGAACCCAAATTGGAATAGTTTTTCACTTGTTTGGATCTATACCAGCAACTATTATAATTGTGTCCAAATTTTCCACAAATTATGCACTTGAGTTTAACTTGATTAAATTCACTCCTAACAGGTTTAGTTTGAATATATCCAAGTCCTTGCCTAACTGTATTAACAGTTTGTTTCCTTAATAATATATTCAACGATCTTTCACTTTTGGAAAATTTTCCTAAAGTCGTTGACAGTTGTTGGACTTGTGTTTTGAGAGATTCGTTTTCGTTCAATAATTGTGTGCACTTTTTAGTAGAATTTTCTCTTCTTGTATTTTTACTTTCTTTCAAAATCAAAATTTCGTTTTCAAGCGATTTAATTTTAATTTCTAATTTTTTAATATCTTCTTCAAATGTCGGACACTTATCACACTTAGGGATCCTACTTTCATAGTTTTTAACTAATTGGTCAAGTTGTTTATTTGATTCTATCAAAGTATCTCTTTGTGATTCAATTTTAGCGTATTTCTCCCTAAGTCTTTCAAAACAACCATTTACTTCATGGAAATATATAAGTAGTTGTGAGTGTGTAAGTTTTGATACCTCGTTTGGCTCGTCATCGTCGCTATCAGTTGTATCACCTCGAAAGCATAGATCTGCTCACTCTCACTGCTAGTGCTTTTATAATTATTATTGCTTTTATTCCACGCGGCTGTAGAATTTCTCCTTTTTGATTTCATTTCTTGGTCGTGTTGATTTCGAGGATAATCGGGCTTGATATGACCGGGTTTGTACTTGTGACAAATGATCCCGTGTTCTTTTGAGTTGTCTAGTGCTTTGATTATCCTGCTTTTCAATTTCTGATTTAGAGATGGATTTTCGTATTTGCGATTCCACTTTTTGAATCTCTTCATTAGCAGTGCCAGCTCAGCTGCTCCATGTCATCGTCCTCATCTCAACTGCCTTTAATCAATCATGTTAAACACATTTCTTTAACTGAGTCGGTTGTGGAGGATTTCTTATTGCTATTGACTTTCGCACTATATATTGCATTAAAAGTATTCCAGATTTCCTATGCATTTTCATAATGAGAGATAAAGTTAAAATTATCTTGATTAATATGAGAATATAACATATGCATAGTAAGAGCATTAATCGAGATAATTTTCTCATATGTTATATCGCACCCATTTTCAATAATATCCCAACATTTAACATTAACAGATTTTAAATAAAATTCCATTTTTAATTTCCAATTCAAAAAGTCTGTTTTTATCAAAAATAGGAGGGATAATACTTGATAGACCCTCGGCAAAAGTAGCCATTTTTTAAATTTAAATTTTTAAAATAAAAATTGGTTTTTGAAAACAAATTTTTTAAAACAAAATTGGCTTTTGTACCTAGCTCCGATACCACTTGTACGATCGCTTTCACCCTAGACGGGGGTGAATACGGTGATACCATTAATTATAAAAATTTATCATGGAGGTTTATATAAAATAATCTCAACAAAGATATATCAGAATTATAGCAGCACGGATAATAGCAGAATAATAAAAGCAGAAATAGAACAACGCAGAATTTACCCAGCTTCGGCAAAACCCTGCCTATGTGCTGCTCCCAAGTATTCTAATAGAAATTAAGCAGTCAGACGCTTACACACGTCTCCCGACACCCGCTATCGAATAGCCTTAACTCTATGCTCAAAACTCTGCCATAACTCAACCACTAAGTTACGAATTCTCGAACTACACCATCGTAGTTCGTCTCCTAGTCACACGACTAGACAATATACAAGTTTAAAAGGAAAAATACGAATTTAAAAAAAATTAAACATAAAACCCTAATATATAAAACTAAAGCCTTATATAATTATAAACTAGGCCGGCCCAAATAAAAGTTAAGTATGAATCCTCATTTCCTTTGTTTATTTGGCCCGTCCTTGTTTCCTTTTCCTTTGGTCGTTCGTATCTCTGTGCGAAATTAGGGATTGTGGATGAAGTCGCCGCTTTGTCAAATTTATTGCAATGATGCTTCGAATTCTTTCTTCGATTGATTATATATTCGTGGCCTCTTCAATTGGGTCGAGTTCGATTGTCAAAAATGGTATGCGATTTTCCCCTTTTTCAATATGATTCTGCTCGACCTTTGATTCGAGTTACTGAATTGATTCTTCTCTACTGTTCTTCAACTCGAATGATTAGTTTGCCTATGATGTTCATCGTTTATGTAGCATTCGAACCCCTATATTTTCGTTCGTATATTTTATACGAATTCGTCAAATAATTTAGCTTGAATTCGTCTCGGCCACTTGATTAATATTGAATGATGGTGATTCTTCCGACTTCTTCAATTTTGTATATATTTGTGTTACTTGGTTGACACGGCTTTGATCGATTTCGTGGCCTCCACGGCTTGACATTTGACGATGTTGATTTCATCCATTTGAAAATATTTTGGTTTCTGGACTTTGTTTATGATGAACTTGATTAACTTGCGGCATGATATTGTCTCTGTTCGACTTTGATAAGACTGCTACGTGAATTTCTTTTGTTCGAATTATTCCTCTGCAAAAATATTTTCTTTTTGACTTCGGCCTTGTCACTGCTTCTACTTGGTTTTTGTTGAGTTGCTTCTTCATGTAACTTGTCTGGTTCATTGTAATTCATTATCATCCGGATGCATTCACTATATTTGAATGAAAACTGTATTGATGTTACTTTTGGTGCTACTACTATGTTTTATCACTTCAGTTTTGTGAAACTTGATTTTGACTCAGTTGCATGCTGTACATTCATGTGTCTGGTTGCATCTGCAGTGTACTGCTTCCATTCATATCCTTGCCGTCTCATTGTTTTAAACTTGTTTATCACCATATATGCACATTTGGGTTCCACTGTGTTTCACTTGGTTTTGTTTACATGTGCACGGCTTACTGGTTCGATGTACTTGAATATAGTCTGCACTGTGATTCGAGTCTTCATTTGATAATTGCTGTGTCAATTTGTGTTCATGTATATATTAGTACTCATCCATGTGCTCTGGTTGTCATGTATATGAAGCAGTGTTGCATTTCCTAGTAGTCTTTTACTGTTTACTGGTCTATTTCATTTAAAGTTTACATTATGGTCTTGACTTATATGCATGTTCACTGCTGTTGCCTTGTATTTGATATTGAGTTATTTCGAGTTAATGATTTGAGCTAGTTTTGCACTGCCTATATGTATACATGCTGCTTCACACATGTATATATGTATGGTTGCTTTCGTTTGGTAGCTAGACTAGCTCGAGTTCATATTTCTTATATTATGTAACTTCGGTTACTTTAAATATGTGATTTTTATCACCTGGCTTTATCATGTCTGCATATGGACTTGTGCATGCTTTGGTGCCTCTGTGCCTTCATGAGTCTAGTTTTTGCTGTTTTGTTTTGTGTTTTGTTGCATTTGAAACATTGAACTGCTACATTGCTGTTGAACTTTATATTGAGCCCGGTGAACTGTTTTGATACAAGTCTATTCTTTGTTTCATTTGGAGTGATTTGGTCAAGTTCATTTGCAAGCATTTGACTTTGATTTCTTGTTTCTCTGACCAGTCTGGGTTCAAGTGCACATCCGAATTTTTGGTCGAGGTTGTGTTCTATGTATCTTGACCCATAGTTTTGTATTGCACCTGAGTTGAATCCAGCTTAAAGCTCGGGTTTGACCTTACGCTCGTGTCGTGATTTTATTTGTATTTCACTTGAGTTGAAGCCGGCTTTTTATTTGGGTTTGACTTTGTGCTCACCTGTTCCTGTAGATTTATCAAGTGTATATTGGTGTGCACGGCCTTGTGGAATGTACAGTGATACACTGTGCATGTCACAAGCTGTTCGTGTGTGATGAATTCAAGTTTAAATGATGACGAACAACCCAAATAACTGAGGCAAATAAAATTTTCATAAATACACATTTTATTTTACACCATAAAATATTTTCTTTTCAATTTTACTACGTTAATGTTTATTTTGTAGATTGCTCAGATGCTGGATTCAATCTAGAATGAAGTTGAAGGTAAATACGAGTGAAATGAGCGATATGTAGTGAGGATAGTTATGTAAATGAAAAATTGTGATGTAATCAAATTTGTATTGTAATTGAAATTGTATATATATAGTGAGAGCTTGAATTTATACTATTCAAAATTGTAATAAATATTTGTTTGAATAAAATATCCATTTGAATTTAAACTCTGTGTTATTTATTTTATTCAGCAAATATTTATTTAATCTGTGAAAATTATAGTAGTACATTAATAAATACATTTAAATGAATATATATATGTTTATTATCATCGAACAAAAATCATATACTCGCATATTCAACAAGGAGAAGTTCTCAAAGTGTCATTTTTGGAAGAACGAATTGAAGTTCCTAGGTGATGTAGTTTTCGAGGAGGGTTTAGCAGTAGATCCGGATAAGATCGAAGCTGTTAACAATTGGAAGAGACTAGAGACGGTAATTGAGATTAGAAGTTTTCTTGGACTTGCAGGATACTACCGAAGGTTCATTAAGGATTTCTAATGGATAGCGGCATCCTTGACCATGCTAACCAGGAAGGATGCGAAGTTTGTTTGGTCTAAAAAATGTCATTTGTTAACCAGTGCACCCGTACTAGTAGTTCCAGATGGGAATCGGGGTTTGGTAGTTTACATCGATGCATGTGGTACTGAGTTAGGTGTTGTGCTAATGCAGAATGGAAAGGTTATTGCCCATGCTTCTGGACAACTTAGACTGCATGAAGTGAGATACCCTACTCATGATTTGGAGTTGGCAGCTATAATCTTAGCGTTGAAGATGTGGAGGCATTATCTTTTGGGAGAAAGGTTTTAGCTATCCGCGGATCATATGTCTATACGATATTTGTTCTCACGGAAGGAGCTGAACATGAGACAGAAAAGATGACTGGAGTTTGTTGCAGCTTATGATTTTAGCGTCGAGTATACACCAGAAAAAGAAATAAGGTGGCAGATGCGCTTGAAACATCAGAATGTGTTGTTAGCTATGTTGGCGGAATGGAAGGACTTGGAAGCACTGGCTGCTTGCAGTGTGCAGTTGAGGTCGACTGCTGGATCTAGTCGGAATATCGCCATGATGTCTTGTTTGGATGTTCGACCATTTTTGATCGGACGGATTGTTCTAGGAAGAAAAAGGATCCAGTATTTGCCGAGAGAATTAGAAGGTTAGAAATTGGAACCAAGATTGATGATTTGAAGGATTTTATTTTCGACCACTGCGGTTGGTTGGGAAAGAAGGAACGGTTATGTGTTTCGAATGGTGGAAACATTAGGAATGAAGTTCTTAGGGAATGTCATCGATCGAAGTTTATGATTCATCCTGGGGGAACCAAGATGTATCAGGATATGGAGAAAAGTTTCTTCTAGGAAGGAATGAAGAGGGATGTTGGCCTATGGGTAAAATAGTGTTTGAACTGTCAACAAGTAAAAGCCGAACATCAAAACAAAGTGGTTTGCTTCAGACTTTGGACATTCCAGTTTGGAAGTGGGATGGATTTTGTTGACTGGTTTCCAAGGTCAAACCAGGGTAACGAAAGTATATGGGTCATAGTGGACAGACTGACCAAGAGTGCCCATTTTATTCCGGTAAGGTCAACTAAGACGGCACCTCTTTTGGCTAAGTTGTTCTTATAGAACATCATTAGACTGCATGGAATTCCTAGTAGTATCGTCAGTGATAGAGATGCTTTGTTTACTAGCGAGTTCTGGAAGAGCCTATAGAGTGTGGTAGGCACTAAGCTCAAGATGAGTACCGCATTTCATCCTTAGACGGACGGGCAGATAGAGAGAGTCAACAAGGTACTGGAAGATCTGTCGAGGGCTTGTGTGCTTGATTTTAGTGGTTCTTAGGAAGATCACTTGCACTTAGTGGAGTTTTCCTATAATAATATTTATCAAACTACTATAGGAATGACGCCTTTTGAAGCTTTGTATGGAAGGCCATGCAAATCACCAGCATGTTGTTAAGAGACCAGAGACAGATTAGTCCTTGGTCCAGATTTGGTGAGAGAGGCGAAGTAAAAGATCGACTAAATACGAGAACGAATGAAGGAAGCTCAGTCTGGGCAGAAGTGTTACGTAGACAAAAGGTGTAAGGACCTAGAGTTCTCAGTTAGAGATAGAGTTTTCATCAAGGTATCGCCGATGAAAGCTGTGGTTCGGCTCGGGAAGACTGGGAAGCTGGCACTGAGATATGTTGGACCATTTCCTATATCAGAGAGGATTGGAAGGCTCGCATATCGAGCAGTTTGGCCAGGGTCCACAATGTGTTTCATGTTTCTCATCTTAGGAAGTATGTTCATGATCCAGAAACTACTATCACTCTGACAACACTGGAGGACCTAGTGGTGGAACTGGATATGACTTTTGTAAGGCAACCAGTTCTTGTTGGGGCAAAAGATGAGAATAGGCTAAGAAACAAGACAGTCAGGTTGGTGAAAGATCAGTGAAGCGACAACGTAAAGGACTGTACTTGGGAGATAAAAGACAAGATTAGGGCTACTTTTCTTGAGCTATTTTAGATGGTATGTTCTATATATGGTTTATATAGAATTTGACGGGTAGGTTATACTAGCTTTGCTTGTATGGGCTATATGCTTGTTGTTGTGTCCTCGCCGAAATTAAGGGGATAGAATTCTTAAGGGGGGAGTCTGCAATGCCCCTAAATTTTAATTAACATTATTCAAGATATTTAATTGGATAAATTAAATATAGTAATGTGAATAGCTAGGGAGATGAGATTAATAAATCCAATGGCCATGTCTTAATGAATGAACTAAAATAAGACAAATAAATTTAGAAGGAGGAATTTTCTTAAGGGGTAAACTTTTGAAATGGGGAAACATTTCTTAGTATACATCTCTTCCTCCATCTTAATAAACTTTCACTTTCTCATTCATAACTCCTTATAACTTTTGGCCAACCATTAAAAGCTCTATGAAGAATATAAATTGAAGATAAAAGCTAAGGAATTAAAGCTAGAAAATTATCTCATTATCCGATCAACTAATCAAGGTAAATAATAGTGTTCATCATCTCATTTTTCTCTGTTTGGATCAGCTATAGGTTATACCCAATTCTTGTTTGTGTTTTGGTTAGGATATAACCATTTAAAGCCTTTGTTTGGATAAGATATAAGTGTTTTTAAACGTTAGTGGGCTAATTAACATGTTTTTTTCAGTTTTGATTAAATTTCGAATTGTTTTGATTTTCATATGCTTTGAAATTTTAATATGTTGAAGAGAACATATTAATTAATTTTCTGGAATTTTTCCAGAATTTTTCAAGATGTTTTAATAGTTATATAAAATTGTTTAAGGAATGGGACTGAAATGTTTTGTATAATTATAAATGAGAAAGGGGCTTTTAAAAATGTATTCAAATTTCCAAATAAGAAAAGTCGACAGCAATTTTGGAATATAAAATTCTGGCAACCAATCAGATTTAGGCAAAAAGGCAAGTGGGGTACAAAAGAACTGTTTCAAGTACAATTTTCCCTATTCTAACTCTTTCAGCAAGAGCTTCCGCCTCCATTCGAAACCTTCTGACAAGGTCGAAAGGTATCAAACCTTTCGACTACGTCAAAAATCAATGCGCATGGTATCATACGATTGGTATGTAGTGAATTGAAAGGGGTCGAAAGGTTTAGGGATGAAAGGTTAGAGCTTTCGAAGGAGATGAAACTTTGTTTTGATTTTAAGAAAAATACACTTGCTAGCTTTCGACAAAGAGCTTTCGATGTTGTCAAATGGTTTAAAAGAAAAAGGTTTCGATTGGTTTGCTTTCTTGTTTAAAATGAAAAAGGTTTCGACAAGGTTAGAAGCATAATTTCTGCTTCCAAACCTTTCGACACAGATGGGGTCAAAGGTTCTCTTTTGTTTTCTAAAACTTGCCACCTCTCTCCATTGTTTTCGAAGGGTTGGTTCAAACGCTAACACTTCATTGTTTTAGAATGGTTTTGAAGGGGTTAACTTCAATGACTTCGAAAGGTTTTGGTTTCGAGAGGTTTTAACTTCGAAAAGTTTTGACTTCGAAAGATTTTGAGTATTAATGATTTCAAAAGGTTCTGAGTTTCATTACTTTCGAAAGGTTTATAAAAAGTTTTATAGGGAGGATACCCGAGGCTTTCGACAAAGTCGAAAGGTGAACCTTTCGACTAGGTCGAAAAGAAAGCTTCCAGCAAGGTCTAAAGGAAGGACCTTTCGACAAGATCGAAAGGTATGATTTTGTGATGCTTTCAAAAGGAAGGCTTACTTTGAATGTTTATTTTCTTTCGAATGGAGCTTCAATCGAAGGGGTTTAAAGAGTAGTTTTAGCCATTTTTCCTTAAGTAAAATGTTGCTAATTTGAAGGGGTTACTTCGAAGGGTAATAGCATAAAATACTTATCTTTGTTTGAATATGTAAAGGGGTTCCGTATATAAATTGGATGTAAATAAACCTTGGGGACACCGGGGTGGTTTAATGTTTTCGATATATAGTTTGGGGTTACAAACAAAAATATGCTTTCGAAACATACATTGGGGCTATCAATGTGTTTTTATTTAATTTAACCTAATTGGGGATAGTAATGGAAATAGGTTAAACAGGCGGTATACCTGAGGAAAATAATTAATCATGGGGATCATGAATTTTTATAAATAATCATGGGGATCGTGATATTTTAATTGGTCAATTGTTGGGTTCTTTCTTAACTTAGGAAAACCATGGAATATGCGGTGGATATCCCACATCAATTTTCTAAAGTAAAGAATGTTTTGCCAGAGGTGGTTAGCTTTGAGATTTGGTACCCAAAGGTTCATAGGCATCCTAGGAAAACTATGGAGTGTGCGATGGATAGCCCACACCAACTTTTACAAAACATGATGGATAATCTGCATTTATTTTGATGAATTTGGAACGGATAGTCCTATTAAATTATAATGAATAGTCGTTTTAAATTTTTTAGAGGGGAACTCTAATAAATTGATTTTAGATAGGAAATCTAATATATATTGATAGTAGATGGGATATCTAATAAATGAGTGGATGGGATATCCAATGTATATGATTTATGGCTTTATTTCATATTATGTTAAGACTAATCATTTTGGGTGCAGGGGCATAGTAAATGATTTTCATGTTTTGTTTAGGGATACTAGTGAGGGAAAAACCCGTTCCGCTAAGTAGCATGGTCTCAATAGATATCTATTTATGATAAGAGATGATAGGAGATTATTCATACCAGACTTATTGTCTGACTCGAAGTTTGTGTTTCGCCACAAACTCTCAGGTACTCAAAATTAATTTAAGTAGTCTGAAGGTGGGAGACTTTCAGGTTTTTGGATAAATATGCGTCCGGAGACGTGTAGGAGGTTGTGTTAGCTATATAGGAGCTATTTTGTGTTTTCCTTAGTGATGTACTAAGAACTATAAAGTTCATATTTATTAGTCTCTGATCATCATAAGGGACATCTTCATATGTTGCTCATATCATATTTTGTACATGTATATGTGATCTGAACGTGGTTAACGTCTGGGATTATGTAATTAAATTTTAAATTGTTATTCATAAAAATGAAAAATTCTGTTTTGTTGAAGTTTGATTTTTTTCATATTCTTGTGTTTCTATGTTGCCAATAGTTTTAAGATTCCGATTTCGATCACTCAGAAATAGCACCTATGGATGATTACAGCATCCGCAGCAGTTAGTTTTGAGCCTTTGGAAGTGGGATGTTACAGTAATCCAGAATTGATTCAATTATTTTGCATATCATCACATACTAATGTTTTGAATCGATTTAACCATTATGGATGCAAGAGCATAGAAAATGGTTTATAAAGGTTTTTAAGATACCAGTGAGGGGAAATCCATTCCGCTAAGAGGCGTTGTCTCACTAGATATCTAAACGATTTGAGATGATAGATTATTATCCATACCAGGCTTTATGTCTGACTCAAAGTTTAAGTATTCCCCTTAAACTCTTGAGTACTCAATCGATTTTGAGTAGCTTCACAATTAAGGTTTTTAGGTACCTCTTAAGACGAATAAGCTTTCGAAGTCGTGCAGGAGGCATGTAGTTATTTGAGTTCTCTCTCATATGATTCTGCTGTGTTGTTCTGTTAAGGAAAAGTTGTTTACTGCCTATTATATACTCTGATCACCGAGGGAGCATCTTCATATGTCGCTTTTGAAGTATATTGTAATAAATATAATTTTTATGAACGTGGTTAACCTTGTGGGATTATGTAAAGAATGTTGAAATGGGTTTTTGGAATGGAATGTGAAAGTTGTTTTTAAATTTTTACACTTTTTCCATATCCATATGTATCTGGTATATCAATTTATCTAACATTACCATATTTAGTCGTCTAGGATTAATAACTATAGATGACTGCAACATCCATAGCAGTTAGTTTTGGGCCTCCACATAGGGGATGTTACACCACCGAATGAAATATAGAGTAGATGTGAAGATATCCTAACGGGAGCAACCCAACGTGGCTTGGCTTCCACTCACTCTTTGGTTTTAGTCTGTTCCGACGAAGGATATTGACGCTCAAATAAGCAACAAATCATCTTAGATTGACGATACATAAAGGATAAAGTTTAATCGATGGTCAATAAATCGACTATCGGGGATAATCAAAATGACCATATATGAAAATTAAATCTCACTCTTGCCGCTGCTCGTCGATTTCAAACTTATAATATCCCTTGCTTGAAAATGAATCGGGAAGGTTAAGGTAGTGTTATCTCTAGGCATTACCTTGACAATAATTTTAACCTTCAAGAAAGAAATGAATTTCCATACCTTGAAAGTTTAGTGCTAAGAGTATGGCTAAATCCTTTCCATATAAACGATATCGTTTACGAAAATCAAATTTCTTATTCTTTCCATAACTGAATCAAACCTTATTAAACTTTTAAAATGAATTTGTGCTTGAATTTCACATCATAAATATTTGTTAAACACTTTAAAAACACTCTTTAAAATTCTTTTTAAAGAGCAAATTGTATTTTTAGGCGTATTAAAAAGAAGGATCAAAAAAATGTCATTAAAACATTGTTTACTATAAACCCAAAATAATTTATACTTATTTTTATTTTTATAAAAAATTCCCTTTTAAAAGATTTTCTCAATCATAAACAATCATTTATAAATTTTAGATAATAAATCGATTAAAATGCTTTTGTAAATTAAAACAATATTAATCAT
Organism: Allium cepa; assembly: GCA_030765085.1. Taxonomy (NCBI): domain Eukaryota; kingdom Viridiplantae; phylum Streptophyta; class Magnoliopsida; order Asparagales; family Amaryllidaceae; genus Allium; species Allium cepa. The sequence goes on from CM060932.1 coordinate 178,055,133, forward strand.
CCAGAAAGATAATTAATATAATTCTTTTATAAATTTCAAACCACACTAATTATCCTAAGAGATAATTAATCAAACTTATAGCTCCTTAAAAAAATCAATTAATTAACTGTAAACACCTTTATTAAATTAATTAATTAAGTTTAATCACTTTAATTAAATCAATTAATTAATCCTTACAACACATTTATTAAACCAGTTAATCAAATTTAAACATCATTAATAACTTTATTAATTTACTTTATTATTGTTACATAATAATTAACAATATAATTAAATTCCTAATTCTTTTCAAATATTTATACAACCCTTACAAACCCATCTTCAAAGAATTTACAAAATATTTAAGGAAATAACCTTTATCAATTTAAACAACATTAATTATCCCATGAGATAACTAAATCATATTTACAATCGTTTATAAATTTAAAACGACATTAATTATCTCAAAAAGTAATTAATTAAATTTTATAATCTCTTTATAAATTTAAAACAACGTTAACCATTTCAAAAAAGAATAAAATTAAATTTATAACCCCTCTTATTAATTTTAATCGACAATTATCCTTGATTTTTAAAATTATCAATTGAAAATTTAGTTTAATAAATTTCAAAATGCGAAACCAGGACCAAACATTTATTTTGTAAAAATTCAAGCTCAAGTTCAACACACAACAAGGGTTTAAGGAGATGATATTTCACAAGTGGCGGTATAATGAAAATCGCTATAACGACACTTACACAAATCAAACAATATGTCACAACTATTTTAACCAAACTACAATATAGGCAACATCAGAATACAGGTAAATTAATATTGGCAAGAAACCCCTTAGAGTCTCTCTATAAAAATCCCATGTAAATCACACATATGAACGTGTATTTTGAAGTGTTCCGTAGCGACCTATTCGCTACGAACACTTCAACTTCCTCCTATTATTGTTTCCTACAGCACAATGGTATTTATATCATCTGCTTTTCAAGCTGGAATTTAAATCCAAACAAAAAACCAAATAATAATCATCTTTTCACTTTGCAAGTATAGACCGATCATTTATTCTGCTCGATAGATGCCCAAATAACTAATTGTAGCAGAACAGGGTTTTATTTTGCCAAATCTTTATCCCAAACGAAGTATAACTAATTTAACTACGTTAATTATAATTAAATCTAATCATTATAATTTAATCACTGATTTATACTTCATTAAAACTATCAACTATCATCCAGGCATTCAATAACAATCCACAACAACACTGATATCATATAGTTTTATTTATAGAGGAGCAAACTAATCAAAATTCCAGCTGATGCTTTCACGTTCCGGTTCGATCTAAAATCGAACGATGCTTGATTTTAGCTTGAAATCCTACTAGCTCCAAATTTGATGAGTCTAATTCCAATGCGTAGATAACCTCGGTACGAGACCAATGCGAATAACCGCGTTTAAATCTGACCATGTATGAGCAATATATTAATATAATAAGTTTTTTGAATAAATTACATTAATTAATTAACATAATTACTCAAGTTAAACTAATAATTTAAAACTACTCTCACCTAAGCAAGTAAGCCATCATGGCCCAAACCCGCTTCCACTCCTTCCCTAAAATTAAATCTCGTCCATGTACACGGATATGCAAAGCAACAATTTGTGACCTACTTTTCTCCACCGCACACACCACATTTAACGAAATCAACTACAACCACCTCTGGTCAACTCCCCTACACGCGCTCTCCGCCATGGACCCCATAACTTCATGCTCGATGGCTTCTAAGAATCACTACTGTTTACTAAAGATGCATCTCCTAAACCACCATTAGCCGCAACCAAATCGTGGCCTCCACCTCTCCATTACCCAAGAAACCTATTGCAACCTGTTGGATATTTTCAAGTTTTCCCTTTGTTTTTGTTTTCATGAAGAGAGAAGAAAGAAGAAAAGAAAAGTCCCACATCTTGGGATATTGGGAACCATATTTGTTTAAGTATGGGCTTCTCATAAGGAAGTTGGGGCCTTGGGGCTCCTAAATGTGTGCTTTTTTGAGAGGAGGAAGTCATGCATAACCACCACACACGCACACGCCGCCATCCATCCGTAAGACCTGCACAGGTATGGGTCAAATGAAAATAATTTTTTTGGAAATAGAAATAGGTCGGATTTTATCTAGTTATGGACCCAGAATTTAAACAAAGCGGTATGTTGGAAAGGGCGCGACAATTGTTAACGCTTCTTAACCGAACGGATACGAAATTTAAACGGGCGCGACCGTTGTTAACGGTTCTGAACCGAACGGACGCACCCTTGATGAATAGGCACCTACTCATCTCTATATATAGGGCGGCCAGAACTGTTATTTACAATAGAAAAAAAATCCTTCTTCTTCCCACGTAAATCTGCAACGCCACTAGAGTGTTACAGAACACTCTCATATCAACAGATTTGTAATGCCTACAAGGCGTTGTAAATCTAGTAAAATTTGTCATGCCTGTGCGACGTTGCAGACTGCATTTCATTTCTTTACTCTATTCTGCCTCCATATTTTGCATCGTTTCAGATCAGAATAAAATGTTATTGACCAGATCAAAACCGTATAAATTTTGAATCTGGTTATGTTGTTCCAAGGCTTCATTGAATCCTGAAAGTCGATAGTTCGATAACCTGTTTGTACCAGTTGGGTAAAAGAGTCTATTCCATAGATCCTTGAAGTCAGAAGTACAGTATTATATTCGTCGGATTCGACTCGAACCACAAATTTTCCAACAATTTTCAGACAATAGATTTCAACCATGGAAGGTTCGAGCACCCTGCAAGTCATGAATCGGCATTTAACTCGATTGGAGCGGTGTAATGGAGACAATTTTACTCCTTGGCAAGAGACAATGAAATTCTTCCTGATCACCATCAAATTGTTCTACATTTTGGAAGATGACTTCGAAGTAATACCTGACGAAACTGACAAAGATGACGATGCTCTAAAGGCGAAACATGCAAAGTGCAAAGAGGATGATTTTCTATGTAGAGGGCACATTGTGAATGCATTGTTTACTTTGGTCTACAACGCATATAGGACCTTGAAAACTACAAAGGCACTTTGGGCTACACTGGAAAGCAAATACCACATATCCGATGCAAGTAATAAAAAATTTATTATTTGCAATTTTATGGATTTCAAAATGGTTGTCAGTAAGTCCATAGTTGGACAAGTAAGCGAAATCCTACTATTAGTGAATCAACTTAAAGATGCTGGAATAAATCGCCCTGAATCTTTTGTTGTTAGAGCTATAATTTCAAGACTTCCTAATTCTTGGAATGATTATAAGAAAAAATTAAAGCATGCAGAAACAGATTATGATTTAGACGGTTTACAACGTCGTCTTCGTATTGAAGAGGACTCTCGTAAAATCAAACTAGATGATAATTCGCAAACCGAGTCTCATTCTAAGGCAAATAAAGTTCAAATTACTGATAAGCTAAAGCCTAAGAATGAGATACAGTTTAAGAAGAAAAATTCCAACAACAAAAAGAAATGTGTTCGTTACTACTTTAACAAGCCCGACCACTATGCCTAAGATTACCTTCAGCAGAAGAAACAACAAAAGGTGAATGTGATCGAAGACTCGCTTGTGGCTGTAGTGCAAGAGGCGAATTCCGTTAGTGAAACTGATAATGATTAGTGGTTTGATACTGGAGCAACCATTCACATTTTCAAAGACTGAAATTTGTTTAAGATTTACGAAGAAAATAATGGAGAAGCCGACAAGGTTGCTGGAGTAGATAAGGTTCCAAGCAAAGTTTTGGGAAAAGGCACTACAGAACTTACATTTACTTCTAGAACAGTTCTTACATTAGTTAATGTATTATATGTACATGATATTTGTAAGAATCTGGTCCATAGATACCTTCTTAACAAAGGAGGATTTACGACATGATTAACTTGAATCTAATAAAGAAAGCTTCTATTTATATTGTTGATTCTATTAGTTTATGGCATGGTAGATTAGGACATGTTAATTATAATTCCCTTAAAAATATGCATAAAATAGGTTCAATTTATGATTGTGATTTCAATACTATCTGTAAATGTGAAATATGTGTTCAAGCAAAAATACGCCGAAAATCCTTTAAATCTATAGAAAGTAAGACTGGCTTGTTTGACTTAGTATATAGTGATGTGGGTGACTTAAAAAGTCATATCACCTATAGTGGTAACCAATTCTATATATCATTTATTGATGATTATACTAGATATGCATATGTGTACCCAATGAAAACTAAAGATAAGGCCTTTGATAAATTTAAAATTTACAAAGCAAAGGTTGAAACACAAATAGGAGTTAAAATAAAAGTGCTACATTCAGATCATGGTGGTGAATATTTCTCAAATGAATTCACCTTATTTTGTAAACAACATGGTTTAGTTCACCAATGCACTGCCCATATACACCACAACAAAATGGTGTTGCTGAAAAAATATAGAACTTTAGTAGAAATGGTTAATTTCATGCTCATAAGTTCAAACTTACCTTATAACCTATTATGTGATGCTATGTTATCTGCATGTTATATTTTAAATAGAGTACAAGTTAAAAAGAATGATGTTTCCCCTTATGAATTATGGTTTAATAGGAAATCTAATCTTACAAGACTTAAAGTTTGGGGTTGTTTAGCATATGTTAGAAAACCAGACCCTAAATGACCAAAGTTAGGAAATAGGGCATGTAAATGTATTTTCACAGTATATTCACTAAATTGTATAACTTAAAGGTTCTTAATTCTTGACACCTTAGAATTTATAGAATCCGTAGATGTAGAATTCTTTGAAAATCAAACTGTTGAGATTCCATTGAGATCATCTAGTCCAGAACCTAATACGATTGATGATATCAATAAGGATGACTATGCGTCTGCTCAAAACAGCAAGGAAGTATAAGTACCAGATAAAAGTACTGAAACAAGGAGAAGTAAAAGAGCAAGAATAGAGAAGGACTATGATCCTGACTTCATTACATATCTTATAGAAGGTAGTAAGGACGAAGTCATAAATGTGACTAGATATGTCATGAATATCTATGATGACCCCAAAACTTATTCCGAGACTATGAATCCCAAAGATTCAATATTCTGAAAAGAAGCTATCAATGATGAAATGAATTCCATACCGTTTAACCAAACTTGGGTTTAACTGAATTACCTCTTGTTGCTAAACCTATAGGATGTAAATGGATATTTAAGAAAAAGTTGAATACAAATGGATCCATTGGTAATTTAAAGTCAAATTAGTTGCTAAGGGATATAAGCAAAGACATGGAGTAAATTATTTTGATACATATGCTTCAGTCGCTCACATATCTTCTATACGCTGTTTAATAGCACTTATATCAATTTATAAATTGGTTGTAAATCAAATGGATGTAAAGAATGCTTTTCTAAATGGAAATTTAAAAGAAGAGATATATATGGAACAACATGAAGTTTTCAAAACCCCAGGCCAAGAAAAGAATGTTTGCAAATTAGTAAAGTCTCTTTATGGTCTAAAGCAAGCTCCCATGCAATTTCATGAGAAGTTTGATAAAATAGCATTGTCATAGGATTTATTGTTAATGATACCGATGATGTATTTGTAGAAAATCGAACAACAGCGGTTATGTTATAATATGCTTATACATTGATGACATGCTAATATTTGGTTTCAGTATATCCCGTGTGAATGAAACTAAGAAGTTCCTATTTTCTAAGTTTGATATGAAAGATTTAGGAGAAGCTGACGTACTTCTGGCAATTAAAATTATTAGAAAAGAGGGGGAGTTATTACTAACACAATCTTATTACATTGAGAAGTTCCTACGAAAGTATGGTCATTATAATAAAAAACCAGCACGTACTCCTTTAGATCCTAGTATTAAATTAGAAAAGAATACTGGACGTACCATTTCTCAACTTGGGTATTCCAGTATTATTGGGTGTCTTATGTATGCTATAAATTTCACTAAACCAGACATAGCACATGCTATAAGCATGTTATGTCGATTTACGAGTAATTCAGGTTTCGAACATTGGAAAGCTATTTCTAGAATTTTAGCTTGTTTGAAAGTAATCATTACCTATGGTTTATCTTATAAAGGATATCCTGCTGTAATAGAATGATATAGTGATGCAACCTTGAACAATGTAGAATCCAAATCCAAATCTACGACTGGATGGATCTTTACATTAGGAGGTGCTGGTCTATATTGGGTTTCTAAGAAACAGGCTTGTATATCTGACTCAACAATGTTGTCAAAATTGATTGCATTAGCAGATGCATGTAAGGAAGAGGAATGGCTTAGGAATTTATTAATAGAAATCTCATTATGGAAGAAGCCATCTCCAGCAGTCTTGATTAACTATGATAATCAAGCTACAATATACAATATCTCTAATAAGACATATAATGGTAAGTTTAGACATGTGAGTCTAAGACATCAAATGATAAGGCAGTTACAAAAATGTGGTGTAATAACTGATAATTACATAGAAACAAAGAAAAACTTGGCTGACCCACTCACAAAGAGTTTTTCAAAGGTAATGGTTTCTATAAAATCAAAGAAAATGGGACTAAGGTCTATAAATGAAGGTTGATCATCCTTAACAGAAACCCACCTTATATTTTGAAAAGGATAGATAAAGTTCAATGGGTACCAACAAGTTAAGAGATTAATTATGGAACACTAAATCAATAATCATATAATATTTAGTGTTGGATTCTGCAAGAACAAAGGATGGATAATATATCCTTAATAAGTTTAGTTACCTTAAAAAAGTGTATCGCAGAAACACCTTGAGAGAATTAACTATTTGAGTATGGAAATCAAGCCGTTTTCTAAGAAAGTAAGACCACTTTCTGAAGTAGACTCATGAATCCAGGATTAAAAACACATGTCCATTAATGTGCTGAGCAATACAGAACACTTTACCTAAGAAAATTAACATGTGTGATTGTTTCAGATTTATCATAAGGGATATTTGGTTCAAGATTTGTTCACCATAGAATCTCGATAAAGTTTTGAATGGTTTACACTAAGTAAATATTCAAATTCAAAAGATACCTTTTATTTATGTGTTGGTTTTCACAATGATGCAATTCTTGATCATTGAACTATGTTTGGCTTGCTCCCACTTAGGTACGTAGGCAATCACTCAAGTGATGCAATTATTCTTTTTTTAACTTAAAATATTTTTTAAATTATCCAAACTTAAAAATAGGGGGAGAATGTTGGATATTTTCAAGTTTTCTCTTTGTTTTTATTTTCATAAATAGAGAAGAAAGGAAGAGGGAAGAAGAAGAAAAGCAAAGTCGCACATCTTAAGATATTGGGAACCATACTTGTTTAAGTATGAGTTTCTCACGAGGGAGTTAAGGCATTGGGGCTTCCAAATATGTGCTTTGTTGAGAGGAGGGAAGTCATGCATAACCACCACACGCGTGTGTTGCCGTCGCAGCCGTCCGATCGAACTGGACCGGGTATCAAACGATAAAAATTTTAAACGGTTTTTTACTGAACGAATACAAAATTTAAACGGATGCGACCGTTGTTAACTCTTCTGAACTGAACAGACGCAACCCTTGATGAACAGACACCTCCTCACCTCTATATATAGGTCGGCCATAAAGTTATTCAGAATAGAAGAAAATATCCTTCTTCTTCCTATGCAAATCTGCACGTCATTAGAGTGTTACAGAACACTCTCATAGTCTCATATCAACAGATATGTAACGCCTATAAGGTGTTGCAAATCCAGTAAAAAATTTCTCGCCTGTGCGGCGTTGCAGACTGCATTTCTTTTCTTCACTCTATTCTGCCTCCGCATTTTGCATCGTTTCAGACCAGAATAAAGTATTCTTAACTAGATCAAAACCGTATGAAATTTGAACCTGGTTACGCTATTCCAAGGCTTCATTGAATCTTGAAAATCGATAGTTCAATAAGCCGTTTGTACCTGCTTAGTTGAGCTATTGTTTGAAAGAATCTATTCCATAGATCCTTTAAGTCAGAAGTACCACATTATATTCGTCGGATTCCACTCGAACCACAAATTTCCCAACACAAAAGTCGCCATCCTATGAAATAACGTATGACTCTGAAAGACCCAAACCGTAATCCTTGCTTCCACACGTCGGTCACTACCAATGACATCCACACACAACCAGACTTGTATAGGGTCGAAGCCCTTACTCATACGATTACAACAAATCTAATTTCGATTTTTTTTTTGTTGAGTACATCATCGGATTTATATTTTTAAAGGTGGAAGCCTTTTCCTATATGTATGTATGTGTGTAAGTATATCCATGCAGATATATATAAATAAAATAATTCTTTGAAGTTCTACTTACATATATTTATCAATCCTAAGTCATAATGGTTAATTTTACACATTTTGTTATACCCTTAGGTTAGATTTATACGTTTAATATAGGTATGTTATTTATATTTTTATTATGAACATTTCAAATAACAAATCATAAAACTAAACTAAAAATAAAACAATTAATTTGATTTAATTTAAATCAATTATATATATATATATATATATATATATATATATATATATATTGATGAAAGTGTGATCCTCAATTAAAGGAGTGCACCTAAAACTGTTTTTATTTATTGAATAATATAAAAAGCTACCAACAAGCGTGTTAGATATCAATATGACTGGAAGAAAACTCTAAAAATCAGTTGGTTACAAATATAATTGGATCATCAAATAAATGATAACTGAAAAAAAAGAAAAATCAGCCAAAGCAAAGGGCAATTATTACATCATTATACGCTATGAGGATGTGAAAAATAAGGTGTTGAAAAAATATGACAACTATAAGGTGTAGCATATCGGATTTATTTTTGAGATAGTGTGTTGCATAATGCCTTTAATACGCAGCTGAAATGAGTTGAAACACTAGATGAGCTGTTGAGGTGTGGTGTGGAGCTATGTGTGGATAAGTCATGAAGTAGTATTGTACAGAGATGAATAGAAGTGACTGCTGAAGCAAGGATGTCACATAACACCGATGAAACAAGGATGATACTGCTGAGACGGAAGTAAACAGGACTTAAGCAGAAGTGTACAAAAATAGAATAGCATTGATGAAACAGAAGCAAGTATTGCAGCACTGTTTTGGACAGAAACATGTAGAGATGAGGCAGAACGTGTAGAGCTGAATGTGAAGGGTTGAGACAGAACGTATAGGACTGAACGTGAAGCACTGCTGAGCAGAACGTGAAGCACTGCTGAGGCAAACGTGTAAGACTGGAGCATATATGATGATCCAAGGCATTGAACTAAAGCACGACAAAGTGGTAGTGAAATTAATTGAGCTCTAGGCAAGCACAAATCAAAATCTGCCTGAGATGAACTGCAATTATGAACGACTGCAAACCCATCTGCTTCTAAAAGAACTGCTGCTAGCTAAACTGAGAACCATTATGAGATGAAGTGATCGGTATGGCTGCTGTAAGACTGAAGGTTTGCTGGGTATGATCTTGGAAGAGCTTCGGCACAAGACTGAAAAAGCATTATAGTCACTGAAAGGATAAAGCCTAAAGGTGCACTGTGTTATGTGTTAGATAACTACAATAAAACTTACTTTTGATTTGTCCGATAATAAAGCTAAGACTTTTGATTTGTCCGGCCTTTTGTATTTTGCCTTAATGGATGGCCGTTACTATTTATTTTCGAGACCAAATCATCTGATTAGATGACAAAAAAGTTCTTTTCTCCTCCATCCTCGATGTTTTCCCCTCCTTTGTTTGAGGAAAAAATACATTGAATAAATTCATCTTCTTCATTTCTTTCTTCTTTAAAGATTCTTTCAATTACAAAGCCGTCATCTGAATAAAACTTATAAACAATGGTTTCTATAATTCTCCAATTCCTTCAACCTTATGTGCATGAGTTTGAGGAATCGTTGTGCTAACTTTGGAGAATGATTAAAATCATCAATTGTATCATAGTCGTGTCGAATTTCACTTTTAAGGCGATGGCTTGTTCTTGACACAACAATGTTTTATCAACCGGTTTTTATTTGCCACTCCAAATTCCAACAATTGAAAGCAAAATTTATTCTTTTATGGAATTTGGATACATAGGTCTAGAGCATAGTTTGAACTTTCGAGATGTTACTATGGTTGTCAAAGAACTTGAAGAAGGAAAATTAGGAGTTTAAACAAATATGGAAAGTACTTCAGTTTAGTTCACCAATATTGATTTCCTTGTATGCATTGTGCTCATAAATTCATAAATAATTTTTTTGATCTCATGGAAAATTAGCTTCATATACTTGCTGTAGTAAATAAATTTGGACTAAAATGATATTTTGATCACACAAAAAATTGGTTATCATTTGAATTGTGAAATTTTATTGAAGTGTTAAACGATGGGAGAAATTGTTTTGTAGAAGGGAATAATATAAATTATGGATACTAATAATATAAAGTATGCACTCTTAATTAATGAAGTAGAACAAAGTTATTTGATTAAATATTACAATGCGCACATAAGGAAGGAATTGAAAAGTTCAAATTAATTTTAAGACCTTAAAAACTAAGGATTTTCAGTTTGATCATTACAATATGTGTTAACCCAAAATATGGATCAACACCCTGATTTGAGTTTGAAAGCACCAGCCTTGTTCTGACAGGGCAATATCACAGATCACAGATATAAAAAAAAAACATCAAAAGAAAGAAGACGAAGAATTTTTATAGTGGTTCGGCTGCTAATGAAGCCTACATCCACTTTATAGTTTTATTATGACTGATTGTTGTTACAAGTAGTGTTTGATTACAAGACTTTTGATTATCCTTAGTTAGATTGAACCTTCAAAGTTGGAATACATTGGAAAATTACGGTGAATCTCTTTGGAGATTGTTGTGAGTGAGTCAGAGAGTGAAGAATGTTTCCAACAGAGCTTCAGCAACCAGTCTGGAAAGATCTAGTTTACGTTGTAGGTAGGATGATATTTATAGGGATCAGAGAGCTTCTGGGCCAAGCCACTTCATCAACTGCTCGTAGTTAGGTACATAATGACCTAAGATGGTTTAGCTCGCAATCCGAGCCAAAACCATTGATCACTAGCGATTCATGGTGTATGGATCGCTAGCGACCCATAGACTTGGCTCGCTCGCTCGCTAATGACTTAGTATCTTCTAGGTGCTCTCTCGATCTCTTCATAAGGTTAGGTCGCAAGCATCATGGCATTATATGGATTGCTAGCAATCCATCGTGCCATACACTTAGAATATTTTATGCTCTTATCTCCAAGACTTCTTATCCCTATTTCTCTCAGCAAACCATTATGTTAGCATGGATCGCTGGCGAACCATTGATATGGATCGTTAGCGATATAAGCTCTTTGATTGTCTCTTAGGTTCCAAGTTTTGGTAACTTTATGGCCTTGCATTGATGTCGTTCGTGTAGTCTTGTTGCCCGTTGTTCAATTTGGATGACAATCTACTGGCTGGTTTCATCTAACTGTTGATTGAAATGAACTGATGCTGGTCTCTTGGTTTAATCGTATTTGGTCGTTGCGTTGGTAATACGACTTGGCTCTTGTTAACCCATTGCCTTAGTCTTTCTAAGCCATCCTGATGGTACAGAATTTCTTTGTTTTCTGCTGGATCCTACTGGGTTAAAAACCCAGATAACATTTTCCCCCATGGTACATCTTCGTTGTAAACAAGGCATGCTATGGAAGTAATCGTTTTCAATATCTATCCATCGAATTCGAAGTGATCGCATTAGAGTTTTACGAATACACGACAGGAGATGTTGTTGATCACCTAGCTTTGGTCTTGACTGCTATTGCTTGCCGTAATGGATCAAATTTCTTCACATAGTTTCTCAGCATGCTTTGAAATGATAGATAAATATCAGAGCAGGAGTTCGAGAAAAATCTACCCCCACCTTATGGTTTGCTAGCGATCCGTCATGTATGGATCAGCAATCCATACAGTTGTAAAATTTTGCCTTATATGTTGGGTCGCTAGCGATCCATGGTGGATCGCAGATGACCCAATGCCTTAGCAAAAATATTTTTTGCTTCATCTTTTATCTGCATATATATGTTCGAGCTGACCCAATAGCTCATTCGACCCAAGCTATTCTTGTTCCTTCACGCGATCTAGTCTCTGTGCAATCGGATTCCAAGCGATTCAAGCACTTGCTCGACCCGATCCACCGCCTCCTCAGATCCATCTTGTCCAAGCTCCATGCCGTGATTCTTACATTATTTCTTATGAAGCCCTAGCCGATCCATCCTTTTGCTGTCGATCCATACACTTGATTTGAAACCCTAGCTCGCCTTTGAATCACCCCCAACCCATCGTTAGCTCGCAGCTGACCCATCATTAACTCGCCACCATCCCGAGCACTTGTCACTGGCTTGCCTTTAGGACTGTTGATCCAAGTCATCAACCAATTTCATGTTGAAAGTTTAATCCAAGGTGGGTTTGCTAATTATAGCATTCGTGTAACGATTTGATGGCGAGTTTTCATTTGCAATGTTGGTCGTGAGAAGTTAGAGTTGATTGCTGTTTAATGGATGAAGATAGTGAATCGAATTTTGAGTTCACTCCTAGAATGACGTTCGGGCTTCAGCCCAATGCTTGACGTCTTTTGTTGTCTTCGTCCATTAGAACAGAATTGACTTGTGCCCAATTTCATAGCTGTTAGTGGATGTCACACAACTAATCTATCCCGATTCTTCCGGAGAATTCAAACTTATCTTTCTTGCTTGTTGCACGCTTGGTGCCCCTATAGTGAGAAGAGTTTTCTATTTCGCTTAGGACAACAGATCCGTTATCAGTCATCGATCGATGACGGGTAAGTGTACAGGAAGTTGAAATAAAACCAAAAATAAAGTGATGTGGGAAATCCTTTTCTTCTTCCACTACGAGCGAACTATCTACACGGGATAGAGCGTTTGTAGTGTTTTGAGGCACCAAGTTTATCCCATATAGACAGTATGCTGCATTTTCCCCAGTTCACACTTGAAATCCGATGTGCCAATCATGAATTAACATTTCCATGAAATTCAAGTGTAGTAGGGAAACTATTAGTTTAGGACAGAATTACCTGACTGTTTTAGACGCAAGTTCTGTTATTTAGAATGAAGCAGCCATCCTTGCATCGTAAGTCAATCGAAGGAAGCCCAACACTCTCTACAGCTGAGTCATCATCCATTGCTTTTTCTTCTACCACTTCGCAAGCTCACTATGGCCAGCTGGTCCCGGTTGGGTCAACCGTGGATGGAACGCCTCCCAACTTTTGAGTTCTACTTAATCCGCCCGAGAGATCTTCTTCAATGGTTTCTGCTAAAGTTCTACATAACATCTATGCGCAACACGGAATTCCAGAAGAGGATGTGCGTCTGCCAGAGAAGGACGATTTCGCTCACATGCCTCCCCCGAGATACACCACTTACCATCGGTATATGTGTTTGAATGGAGTCGTGCCTCCCTTTAACAACTTTCTACATGAGGTACTTTCGAACTTGGGTATTGCCACATTTCGGCTTCATCCTAACAGGTACGCCATCTTGACTTGCCTACATGTTCTTTTCATGCGGATGTTCAACCATGCTCCAAGCTTTGATGAGTTGCGGTAATTTCTATGGTTCAAGAGGAGAGATGACTACCCCACCTTGATTGTAATCGAAGCCTAAAGAAACCGAAAAATCATCCTATGCCTGCAGAGCAACTTGTTGCAATTCAAGGCACAATATTTCTTTCTTAGATGCCCCGAGGGGTTCAGTCGTCGGTGGATGATAGGAGGTAAGTTCCTTTTTTTCCATTTGTCGAGCTCTGATGCATTGCAATGGAGTTTCTAACCATTCATATGTCTCCTGTAGTTATTCCAAGACCAAATAGAGACGTGGCTCTCGATGAAGTTTTTCAACTCTAAAGGCTATTGATGCCGAGGAGAGTTGCGTTAGAGTGTTGTTTACTGATGAAAATTTGCATCGATATGGATTACTACATTAGGGTAGATTCTCTATTCAAGTCGAAGTTCCCTCTCTTGCTCGATCCAGAGTTCGCACAAGATCTACTTCTTCTCCCCCCGATTCCATTTAAGGTGCTTCTCAAGAGAGAGAGAGAGAGAGCATGTCAAGAGGATCAACCGATGAGGCCCGCAAGGGAGGAGATGCTACTACAACTAGACTAAGTGGCCCAGTTAGAATGCCTCCGATTCCGAAGGAAGGATAAGAAGAGTTCAAGTAAAGAGAAGGCAAGGATGCATCAGACTCATAAAAGGAAGAAGGGGAGTTTGAGAGTAATAGCGATAAGTCTACTACAAGTGATGACCTTTACACAAGATCTGATGATGAGGTCTTGGAATTGTGCGATGAGACCCCAGGCTTGAGTCCGGTCCTTCCGAGCTCGCCTCTCTCTGGTATACACGATAAAGACAAAGCTTTAGAGACCGGATGACATTGAGATTCTCCGAGTAAAGACGCCGGGGCAGAGTCTGGGGATTTGAGCGATGTTTATGTTGACTTTGATGCGCTTATGAGAGAAGACTTTAAATTCGATGAGGTGCCCCCTCACTCGAGCGAAACTGTGCCAGAAGTTAGCTTAGCTCTGCCTATGATAACCGAAGTTAGTCCAATTCCACCTATGAAGGCCACCCGAACCGGTTTGTGACGATGTTTTAGGCTTACCTTAGAAACACACTACATGTCTCCCTAGGATTATACTCACTTTCTTATACTCTTTCCATGCCTATTTTTTGTTTCTAAATTTTTTTATTTACGCTTCATGCTAGGTATGACGAGAGGGCGAGGTTTCTATAATGACTTCGAAGAATTTACCGACTCGCTGCGGTATTCCAAGCGCACCTTCGACCATCACCAAGCTTGAGAAATAGAGAAAGAATAAAGACACGGAAAAGAACAAGAAGCTGAAGCCCGCCATTAAGATGAAAGAGATCGCCGCCGTTCATATAAAGGTGGGTATGAAAAAAGGAGAGCTTTTGAGGAAAGAGAGGAATCATCGAAAAGGTCCAAGTTTGAACATCATCCCCATTCTTCAAAACTTGCTCCAACACTTTCTTCGACGGGCCAAGAAATTCCCGTTACTTCTGCCCTAATTGCACCTTCAACTCATATCTTATCATCATCTATTGTTACCATCCCCAGTGCTTCTCGCCCATACCGAAGACCTGCTTATATCCTCCCTTTGGGCCCTCCAAACTTGAGGCAGCATTCCTCCAATGGTTCTTGAAGGGGGTAAAGTTTTACCGCGATCCGCACCTTGGTCGTAATGATTCGTATATGCCGCACCACTAAGCTATTCAGAGTGACTTAGAACAAGCCAAAGGATGGGAAAAACTTTGTAAACAACTGGTGGATACAAATCGTAATAACTATCATAAGATCCTCTCTTTCAAGTCAAAGAAGGATGACTTCAAGAGGGCATTGGCCGATCACGATGCCAAGATTAAGAAGTTGGAGGAGGAACACGAAGCGACTCTTCGTGAGTAAGAGAAATGCCAGCCTGATGAAGGAAATGAAGGAGGCGCATGCGAGAGTCGAGATCATCTATAGGGACAAGATCAAGAAGACTCATGCAGTGGAGGCCAATTTGAAAGGGGAAGTGGCTGCTTGCAATGCCACCATTGAGGCTCAGAGGAAAACCATCGCTGATCATGACCTTATTGTTGAGGGGCACAATAAGACTATCTTTGATTAGGCTAAGACGATTTCCAAGTTACAAGCCCAGGCTACCCAGCTCAGCGTCGATAAGTTTGATGTTGAAGTCGAGAAGGCCGCCATGAAAGCGGATATTCTAGAGCTTCAGGATGCTTTTGAAAGAAATATGGAGAAGCTAGACATGACCATTCTGAATTTATATCATATCCCTGTTGCACCAGGGAAGTCTCAACTATTTGGGCCCAAAGTTCCCGCGTACTCTCGTTTTGGTTTGGGAAGAAATCTTATTTCGTTTTGTCAATAGCAACGACATCTATACCAAGCGAGAGTTGCAGGATGCCCGTCTTGATGATGAATTAAAAAAGGCGTTGCTCAAGGGCTGGGAAATTCTTCAAGTTAAAAGAAGGAGGCCACCGATGTTGCCTTGATGAGGTTCTCACCAAGCCTTTTGTTTTCGTCGCGGGCAAATCATCAGAGCAGCCCCACGACCTGCCAGCAAGTTCACAGCTTGAAACTCGTCCTTAGGTAGTGGAGCCATTGAAAGAGGGCAAAGGTGGTGAGTATGTAGTCGACATTCTCGACCATTCTTTCGGTGTAGGTAATGTTCTTGATTCCTCTGAATTCGGGAGCTTCCAAATTACGTCACAAGAGGAGGATGAATTTTACGCTTTCATTTTTGATCTTATAAGTCCATCTATCTTTCCAGTTGACGTGCCAGCTTCTTCGATGCCCGGACCCGCTGCTATTTCCACATCCTTTGTGGTTATTTGTGGTCCAATTCCAGTTTCGACTTCCGTGTCCGGCTCACAACTGGGGCCGAAGGATAGTCGCGCTTCATGGCCTGGACGAACCTTCTGTGTCTTTGAAAGGCGACATAACAGCGGCAGAGACCAAAGAGCAGGAAACTTAGATGGAGCAGCCCCAGAAGACTTAACACAATCTAGTCACTGTCAAGAAGGAAAAGATTGAAGCGATCAAAGCCTCAAAAAGCTCCCGCAAATCACGAAAATGAAAGGCTTAGGGAGAAATTTCTAAGAAAGCTTCGGAGAAAGAGAAGGACATTACCACTGAGGTGTTTGTTGACATTACCGGCAGCGACACCACTCCTGAGAAGAAGCAGAAGCTGCTAACCAAGAGAGAAAAAAGGAGCGATGGAAGGAAGCGTTGAGCAGCTTGCATGAAGACTAACTTGATTTTGGGTTCTTTTCGAGTCCTTTTGTTCAAGTGCAAAGTTTGCACTTAGCGCTTCTGCTGTGGAGTCTGTAATTTTCTTTTATTGGCTGATGTTGTGTGGGTACGACCCCCATGTTTTGACCTTGTGTAATGAAGCTTACGAGCAATATATTGATACTTTTGACTGTACTTTTATCTGTCTATATGAAGTAATGAAACTTAAAAATAACTTAAAAATTATTTGTTTAGAAATTCTTTGTTTGGAGAGGCAGAACTTATGAACTTATTGTTCTCACGTGTTTTTATTCAAGTTCCAGTGTATGCCTCCTAGTTCACAAGGTTGTTTACTTCGAACAACTTTCAAATTGACCGGTAACTTAGGGTTTATATAATTCTTATACTATACTTGAAATTTGGCTATGTCACATCTTCATTCGTTTTGCAACTTGAGCGCGTAATCCAAGTATCTTTGGATATTCTGGTAAGTATGCAATATGTTCATGTTTGAGAGGTACACATTGCATGGGTGAACTGAGGGCAGTTTTAATTATTAAGCATCCTTCGTTGAAACTTTTCAATTGGTATGTAGCATTCTAATTTTGTTAGAGTTGTGCTCGTTATTCCCAATTATAGGGTTAGTTGGCGCTAGTTATGATATGAGTGGTTTCCGAGATCGATATGGTTCGTTGGCCTGGAAAAGTTTTAGTGCTCCTCGATGCCGCCTATCTTCGAGCAGTGTGAGTGGTTTAAGCTTTAAGAATTAGTGCGTGATTTCTCATGCTCCTCACTGTTTCCTGTCTTCGGGCAATGTGAGGAGTTAGTATTTTGGAATTTAGTGCGTGGCTTATGAAGTGCATGGCTTTTCGTTTTCCTCAGTGTTGCCTATCTTCGAGAAGCGTGAGAATTTATTATTTAGTGCGCGGTTTATGAGATGTGTGGCTTTTTTTTCCTCGGTTTTACCTATCTTTGGGCAAGGTAAGGAGTTATTATTTTAGTGCACAGCTTATGAGGTGCGCGACTTTTGTTTTTTCTCGGCGTTGCCTATCTTCGGGTAATGTGGGAAGTTATTATTTTAGTGCGCGGCTTATGAGGCACGCAACTTTTTTCCTCGGCGTTACCAATCTCTGGGCAATGTGAGGAGTTATTATTTTAGTGCACGGCGTATAAGGTGTGCAACTTTTTTTTCCTCAGTGTTGCCTATCATCGGGCAACGTGAGGAGCTATTATTTTAAAATTTGGTGTGCAGCTTATGAAATGTGTGGCTTTTCGTGCTCCTTAGTATTTCTTATCTTCAGGCGATGTGAGGAGTGTATGCTTTGGAAATTAGTGCGCGGCTTACGAAATGCACAGCTTTTGGCACCCTTGGTATTGCCTATCTTCGTGCAACGCGATGAGTGCTAGTTTTACCTCTCTCGATGTTGCCGGAGTGACATCGGGTTTTAAAAGGCAAAGATCGGGTTTCGCCGATCTAACGGTTTGAGTCAATTTGCTTCCATTGACCCGGCGGGTGATCATTATGAACACGGTTTTGTTGGTTCAAGAAGTAAACTTTATTAAGGAAAGCAAGGCACTTTTTTCCTATGTACAATGCCCCCAACATCCTGAGATGGTTTATTTGCTGGAAAACAAAAATACATAAGGTAGCTTTCAAACAAAGTAACAGCGGAGCAATTCGCTATTCCATGCCCTGGGAACTTGAGTTCCGTCGAAGGTTGTTAGCATGAAAGTCTTATCTCTTAGCTTATGATTAATGACATATGGTCCCTTCAAGTTTGGTCCGAAGGTACCCGGAATGGGATAAACTCAATTGAGCACAAGGTCTCCCACTTCTAAGGTTTAATTGTGAACTTTGGAGTTGAAGTACCATGTGACCTTTTTTGGTGGGCGGCAGTTCTCAGGTCTGCTTTTTCTCTTTTTTCATCAACCATATCTAGTGACTTAAGTAGGAGCTGCTCGTTTTGTTTTTGATTGAAATTCTGCCCTTGGTGCAAGGGGATTTCTAATTCAACATGCATCATTACTTCTGAACCATATGCCAGGGCGAACAGAGTGTGGCAGGTTGCCGCTTTATGGGTAGTTCTATAAGCCCACAGTGCAAGTGGAAGTTTATCAACCCAGTTTCCTTTGGCTTTTTCTAGTCTCTTTTTAATAGTGGACTTGATGGTCTTGTTTATCACTTCCACCTACCCGTTTGCTTATGGATGGGCCATTGTAGGAAAGCTCTTTTCAATTCGAAAGCGCTTACAAAAATCTTTGAAACTCGGTACTTTCGAATTGGGTTCCATTGTCGATGATGATTTTTTGCGGCAAAGCAAACCTGCAAATGTTGCTTTTAGCAACAAAGTTAATAGATTTCTTTGTGGTTATGGTGGCCAGCGGTTCCGCTTTGGCCCATTTTGTGAAATAATCTATGGAAACTATGGCATATTTAACTCTTTTTTTGCTATTGGCAGGACGCCAATCAAGTCGGTCCCCCATACAGCGAAAGGCCATGAACTGACCATCTGTGTCAGCTCCGCTGAAGGAGTTCTCTTAATTTTGCTAAGTCTTTGGCAGCGATCGCATCTTATGGCATGATCTACAATGTCACAATTTATTGTTGGCTATATGTACCCATATCGAAGGACATTTTTCGCAAGGTTCTGCCCCTAGTGTGGTCTTCATATTCACCTTCATGTACCTCCTTTAGGATTCGTCATGCTTCGTCATCGGTCACACACCTAAGAAGGGGGGTTGAGAATCCCCTTTGATAGAGTAGTCCATCTTGTATCATGAACCGTGGCGCCTTTTGGAGGAGCTACTTCCGTTCATTGTGGTCAGTTGGAAGGTTTCCTACTAGTAAATAATTTTTTATCGGTGTCATCCACGTATCTGGTTCGACGATTGTCTCGAGGATCCAGTCAACCTTCATCTTATCGATGCTTGGAGTGGCTAAAGTTTCGACTGGGATGAGCCCTAATGACTGAGCTTCCCCAGAGCTTGCTATGTTATCCAAATAGTCCGCCTTAGTGTTTTGTTCTCGTGGAATGTGGGCTATGGTATAATGCTCGATGTCGTTTAGCAGTTCTTGCACTTTAGACAGGTATATGGCAAGATTCTTTCCTCGAGCCTGGTATTCCCACTTTACCTTGTAGTCGACCAACTGGGAGTCACTGTAGATGCGAACGGATTTTATATTAAGTTCATTCACCATCTTTAGTCCTGCTATGAGCGCCTCGTCTTCTGCTTTGTTATTCATCGTAGGGAATTCCAAGTTCAAGGCGTAGCATATGGCTCTCCCTTCGGGGGTTTCGAGTACTACCTATGCCCCTGAACAGATATTGTTAGATGCACCATCTACAAAGAGTTTCCATTGAGTCTCCACCTCCAGCGGTGCTTCTTCTTCATCCTCCGTTATGGTAAACTCGACGATGAAGTGTACTAACACTTGCCCATTAACAGCATTCCTAGGATGGCATGCAATATCATATTGACTTAGCTCTATATTCCATTAAAGGAGTCGCCCGGAAGTTTCGGGTCGGTACAACACTTGTTTCAAGGGCTGGTGTAACGACCCGGAAATTTCGATCCCGAAAATCCCAAATAGGTAGGAAAAATGAAAAGAGGAAGAAGAAGAAACAGAACAAGTCACAAAAACATCACATTCGCAGCGGATCAAAATATAATATTACATAAATAACAGTTTTACAAAGAAGAACCGTATCAGTACATTAATATTTATACATCAGAGTTGCAACCATTACCCATCACTGGACGGTTTAAAACAACATGTCCTAGTTATACAATAATATATAACAGCGGAAAACACTCCATACGTTCATGCCCTCCATCTCACCTCCTGAGCTCTAGAATGACCTTACCAGAAAATTTGTAATACTCGATCTGACCCGAGCATTATATCAAAGTAACACCCAGGTCAGGCTGGAAACCGACATGAGTAAACTTCATCTAACATGGAAGACAACATCATAAACTTACATAAAACCCGGGGTAACTCGCGTCAATTTTACAAATACACATGTTTGGTATAGGCAATACTTTATTACACTTATCAATTTCTAAGTACCAAACATAGATTAAATGGTCCAGTTCACTTAAATCATTCCATTCCAGTATATAGATTTCACACATCAAATCTAAACAGAATTATTATAGATTACAAATCGAAGTGGTTTCGTGTATTAACTAATACCCGACTCCGGTCTCTTCAAATCCAATGTCATCTTTACCCAAGTTATTCAAGTGATTAAATTTTAAATACTGGATGCCACTTTTACACAGCAATTCATCATAGATAACCATATTATCTCTGTTCAACCCAACATATCATATTACGAAAACATTTCCTTTCACAAAGCATCACAATCAAATATCAAGGATAACAAATAATCCAAGGCATTCAAATATCATTCAACCATTCATAAGCAAGATAAATTAGTCATACCATTTCTGATTAATTTAATTAACTACCAATGAATTAAATTAGTTACCTTATTTCTTATAAATCTTGCTTATTTGACATTAATTAATTATATTCAATTAATTAATTGTCCTTTAATTACTACCTTGATTAATCATTTTCTAATTACATTATGTAATTCCTTAATTAATTACCCGTTAATTACTTCATTAAGTAATTTCACTTTATAAATTACACTAAGTAATTATACTTAACCCATCATCAAATGATTATTTTAAATTAATTAAACTAATTAATTAACTTAAACTAATCACATTAATTTAATTAATTACACTGAGTAATTAATTCCTTTAATTAGTTTCGTTAA
This sequence comes from Allium cepa, assembly GCA_030765085.1. Taxonomy (NCBI): domain Eukaryota; kingdom Viridiplantae; phylum Streptophyta; class Magnoliopsida; order Asparagales; family Amaryllidaceae; genus Allium; species Allium cepa. The sequence goes on from CM060932.1 coordinate 178,076,783, forward strand.
GTAATTATTCTTAACCACATTCTACTCCTTAATTAAAACTTAATTATTAATTAACAACTTCTATTACAAATTAATTAATCCTTAATCACTAGTTGATTAAACAGTTAATCAACCCTTAATTTTCATTTGATTAAACTTTAATTACCCTTGATTAATCCTTAATTATAATTAATTAACCCTAAATTAATTAATAACCCTTAATTAATTATTAATTAAACCAATTAATTACTTAATTAGTCCTTTATAATTAATTAATCAAATTGATTAATTATACTTAATTCCCTTAATTAATTCAATTAATCTCAAGACATTATAACCTTAATTATCTTAAGATAAAACATTATCTTATAAATACCTTAATTACCATTAACATTTTTAAAACATTTTGACATTATAATTAACTAAACTTAATTAAATTCTTTAATTAAGATTTGAAATAAGATAACCATTTAACTTGATAATTTAAAGTTAACAAAACTTAACATCCATAAATAACATAGAACATTATCAAGTAGAGGTTCTAAAAAAAATTAATTCAATTTGCATTTTAAAACATACTTTTCTAAAAATCTTAAACTTTCATTTTAAATTAATGTTTTAAAATCACTTAAAATTTCAAAAAATGTAAGTCAATCAAATTTTCAAACTTCTTAATTAATAGTTAAAGAAAAAAATTAGAAAAGGTAGGTTTAAATAAGTAAGTTTGAACTAGATTTGAATTTAAATTTCAAAACAAATTGATTTTAAAACCTTTTAAAAAAAACTGCTCTTTTCCTAACTTCGGGTCAAACCCGAAGAAAACTCGAATTAAATCCCTAGTAAATCCCTTTTCTACCCGATTTAAAAACTTAGATTAAATTTTAAAGTTAATAAACCTGTAGCTCTATAACACCGAAATTTTACTCGAGTTCAAACTCGAGTCTTCTGGCAAATACTCGAGCAATGCATCGAGTAAAACCTTAACCCAAAACATCAGACATCCATTCTTCCCCCGTGCACCTGCATAGCTACCAACGTCGACGATGACCGCTGTCGTAGCCTCCAACACCACGTCTATTACGCAATCATCAATTCTCGATCCTCCAAACACATGCACAAGCCTCAATTCAAAATCGAGCTAGGCAGCTAGAACTAGAATCCCAAATCTTCATCAGAAATTGCCTCGAACTCTTGCCTCTGACCACTGGAGCTGCTGTACTTCCAGCCACGACATCACTGACCCTTCATGAACCCATCCCCAAAGTTCCATCAAACTCGATGCCCCAGAGAAAAAGAAGAAACACAATCTTCCAGCTCGATCTAAACTAGGGTTAGAAAGCTAATCCCTTCGCCGTCGACGACACGACGATCTTTATAGCCTCCAACTATTTTTCCCCACCTCGTCATTCATCCCTCTACTTCCAAACGAGGTCTCGATCATCCTAAACCATTCGATCATCAACAATTGCCTAGAAAACTAATTTCAGGCATCACTGAAATGCAGTCCCAATACCCATTTAAAAAATTTGATTTTTGTTTTAAAAATCCTTATTTTCAATATAGATTCAAGATATGAACATAAATCAGAAATCCATGATGGTGTATTTTAACATAATCTTAAGTCTACTTTTCTTCTTACTATTTCCAGATAAATCACAAATTTATCGTACTTAAATAAAATCGTTAATCCTTAATCTATGATTTAATAAACAGATTTTTTTTTTAAAATCCAAATCCTAACAATGATTCAATAAATAGATATTGAAATTTGATTCTATTTTAAACTCTGTAATCTAGGAAACAGAGAAGACTGATATGCATAGTTCAAGCACAAACCAATCATACATCACACTTGTATATACATATGCAAAGCATCACTAATCTTAGAATTTCACAAGCATACAGATGTTTTTATACTTAGATTTAAAAAAAATTTAAAAAATTTTACTCACCTTAAAAAATAAAGAACAAAGCCTTGATTTGTTGGAACCTTGAAAAACTGAATTACTGATCCCTTTTTGAAACTTGAAAAGCTTGTTACTGCTTTTGATTTAAACACTGGAAAGCTTTGAAACTGAGATGTCTTTGAATCAGGTTGCATTTGAAAATGAAACCTTGATTGATCTTGTTTGAGAAAGTTACAGGTTACTTGATGATCCTTGAAAACCGAGATGTCAATGCTTGATGATATATAAAACTGGAAATCTTGATACTCTGATACTAGTTGTTGTTTTAAAAAGGTTTAAGTTTGAAACAGAGATGAAATCCTGGTTTGATTTTTGTTGATGCTTTGTTTAACAGGATATTGAAAAAAATGCTTTGCATGTTTGGTTTCAGATCTGAAAAATGTTTGTAGTGTTTTGATTTTTTTCAGGAATTGGTTACAAGCTTGTTTTTGAGGATTCCCAGTTGCGTTTGAAACTTATTACAGGTTTTCTCTTTGTTTTTTTTTTTCTGAAAAGAGAAAATGGAAAAAGAAAATAAAGAAGTAGATGGAGGTTTATGTAGATTTAAATTAAAAATTAAAGAAAAAGAAAATAAAAGAATGACACTTGTTGAAATGTCATACATTTGTCATTTTTATGTTATATCTATCTTACATTTGTAATGTTCATGCATTAATATATTTTTATATGTATTTATATATTTATATCTACAATTTAGTTTGTATGTATCCATGTCTTTAACCTTTCTTTTATTAACCTATATTCACTTTATAAGAAATTGAAATAAAATCCCAATTAAATACTTATATTTTTTTTAAATATAGATTTTAGAACCAATTTATTCTAAGATGTTTGAATTTTAAAAACAAACCTTATTTGGTAACTACTTATACATACAAGAACAACAATTAATTTATTTATTTATTGAAAAAATAAATTTTGCCCATTTATTAAAATGATTATCTTAATATGTTTACTAGGATTATATTTCCACAATGAATTTATATATGTATATACTTAAGATTTTCGTCATTATGGAGTTTACACATATCTATTTATAAAATTAATAATTTACTTTAAGATCCATTATTTTAGTTCAACTATTATTATAGTTTCCAATCCACTTACATATACATCCAGACATCCTTAATTAGCAAATTTTATTTGTTTTAATTTGCAAATTATTATTTTAATAAATCAAATTCTGCTAATTACCCATTAATGGATGTCAAAAATGCAGGGCTGTCACATTCCTCCCCCCTTTGAACCTTTTCGTCCCCGAAAAGGAACGAAACAAGAAGTTATTAAAATACTTAATATCAGTTAAATTACTTTTTGATTATTTTTAAAACACTTTTGAAATCCACATAATATTATAAAAATAGTTTTTATAAAAAGTACTTTTATAACTCGATGTTTCAACAAGTCCATCTTCATTCTTACAGAAATTCGGTCATACGTTGATCAGGCGTGAGACTAAAAATCTATAAGTACTTAGCAGACCCATTTTCAACACTCGGTGAAAATACTTGGAAAATAATTTTATTGAAAATATAGAAAACATTTTAAAATCGAGGAAATATCTTTAGTGAGAATACTCTGGAAATCATCACCCCCATCCATAGTCGTAGTTAACCCGATGGTTACGTTGCCATCCCGACAAAATCCATAAATAACTGTAGGCCTCCGCGCCCCTCGATTACACCATGGAACCCGTTACAGATTGCAACTACAACTTGGGTTAACAGCAAAAAACCATATAACTATAGGCCTCAGCGCCCTCGAATTCCGTTGCCAAAAGAATGAAACTTCTCCACTCCACTTGACCGTAGATTGCAGTCTACCGATGTTACGTTGCCTTCCCGGCAAAATCAAGCGTAGACCGTTGACACCCACCTCCACATGATTTTCGCTATGGTCCACACAGTAGATCGCAACGACATCGAGTTACATTATCGTCACAGCATAACCCAAATACCTCTATAGGCATCAACGCCCTCGACTTCCGCTACCCAATAATCCTCAGGAACTAGTTTGTCCGGACTCCTCACATGATCAACTTTAGAACCTCCCCCTTAGAGGCTCAAGGCAGTACCAACCTATGGTACTCTTGAGAAGTTCATCCCAAGGGAGCGCCTTTTTCCCCAGAGCCATTTTCAAAACACTTTATACTATACACATATAGTATCTTCCAAATCATACACCTAGTATGAATCTCAAATAAATCTCCTTCCTCAAAATTGATTATCTCAAAATCGATAATTCTCAACTTGGCTTTTCAAATCCAATATTGATTTTACCCAAAAATCAAAAGCCTTTCCAAACCCAAAGGTTACAAAAACCTTTCCTCCAAAATCATTCTCATAAGATCCTTTATATATATAGATAGACATATATAATCTTGAAAAAACTTTGGATCATTTCAAACTTGTATAAAACCCCTTTTATACTTTAAATATTTACAAAACCCTTTCTTCTGGCTATAGATTCACAAAGGGAGATTTTTTCTTATATAACAAAGATATATAACTTTGCTTATGCTAAATTAAATATTCGAATTTGATTTCTCTTTACAAAATCAATTATCATATCACTTGCTTCCATAAAGTAAATTTCTACCATAGAAATATCCAATTTCCACTTCACTTTATCATATATTCCACAAAATATACCTTTCCTTTCAAAACCAGTTCACATTCTTATCTATAAATTCCCAGTATCAATTTCATTCAAACTCGTACGATGTACACATATCATCCGTACGCTACACCAACCTGATCGCTCACTCAATCACACAATTCCACTTCTGAACTAGTATCGTCCATCCAACTTATTAGTGCGGACTTAGATCTAGTTTCTTGATCAGAAACCGTCATTCTCCTTGCATAGCCATAACTATGATAGAGAATATCTAGAACCAATCAACAATCCATATACAGGTTCGTCGTCGAAAATCGAGTGGAAAATCCCAACTCGGATCAATATAACTATCTCGAAATTTGGTGTTCGAATCTGGATCAAATCACTATGCGAATAGAATAATATACGTACATCCTACGTATTTATCTTCATTGATTATTAACCACATCAATTCTCTTTTCCATTCACATTCACTTATCCACAATTGCTTAAATCCTCATTTGGATTATCACTTCATTCTTATTTTAATCTGGGAATTTAATCATAAACAGTTCAAACTCTGTCCAGTTTAAATTTAGAAAATAGCTTGAAAAATTAAAATAGATAAGTAGTTGAAAAATAATTATTAGTTCACAAAATAGCTGTAAAATAGTAGGAAAATAGATAAATAATTATAGAAATTTTAAATAATTGCAAAATAGTTGTAAAATAATAAAAGAGTTGAAAAATAGTAATTAGTTTATAAAACAGTTGCAAAATAGTTAAATAATTCTAAAAATATTAGTAAAACAAGTATAAGATAGTTTTAGGTTTTAAAAGATAAGTTGTATAGTAAATAGTTTGAAAAAATTAGATTTATATTAAAATAATTTATTTTGAAAATAGTCCAGAGTCAAACTGTTCCATTCCCAACCTCCATTTCCAATCAATTCAAATTAAATTTCCACATCCATTTAAATTGACTTAATTCCAATTTAAATAACTTCAATTTCCATTAAAATTGATTTTTCCCCAATTCAAGTTGAATTAATTCTCAATTTCTTTCCAATTTCAAATCAAATTCCAGTTGAATTTTAAACCTATTCAATTTAATCACAATTCCAAACTATTCAAATCAATTTGGACTAATTTCAAATTGAACCCATTTCAATTTCAAATCAATTCCAGTTTGAATTAATCCCATTTGAATTTGAACTCATTCAACTTCAATTTCATTTCAAATTAATCCAATTCAAATTTTCCATTTTAATTTTTAAACTTATCCATTTCCAGTCACAATTCCAATTAATTCAAATCAAATTCAATTTGAACTAATTCAATTCAAATCAAATTTCAAATTTAAACCATACTGAATTATATAAATTCGAGTTAAATTTTTAAATGTCAATTTAATCCTTTAAATCAAATCAACTAACATCTTTAAACCATTTAATTCTGAATCCAAATTCCATTTTTAACCTATTTCAAAGTTCAAATAATAATTCAATTCCTCTTTAGACAACTAAATCTTTGAAATTAAATTTTATCATCAAATTTCATTTTTGAAACCAAAACTTTGAAGTTTTATCCTAAACATTCATATCATATGTACAAAATGATTCCATTTTACCTTAATAATGGATATATTACGACAATCCATTTCTTTATTTGTTTAAACAAATCCAATTTACAGTTTAAAGATTATCAATAACAACATGATGGTATCATTCAAATTATTTTAAAATATTCATCCATTTCTAATTTTCGGATCTCAAACCCAGTTTGAGATCACTCAAACTCTCAATTCCAATCAACCATTTAACTTTCCAAGTTAAATTTTAATTTCATCTTGAAATTTCCAAATCAGGTTGAACATTCAAACTTATTTAACTTCTTCCAAGTTAAATTCAATTTACTTAATCCAGTCAAATTTTGAACCTCAGATTAATATCCTTCCCACTTAAGTTTAAAACCTACTTCACTTTGGGTTTCACATCACATTCCATGGAAAATTCAAAACTCAATCTTAGTGTTTATTTCCTTCACACACTTGTTTACTTTTTAAATTTTAAACCACCTTTGGTTTTAAATTCAAACAAATTCCTTTAAAATTTCAAACAACCCTTGTTTGAAATAGGACCCTTTCTTTCAAATATATTAAATAACATCTCTTATTTTAAAATAAGATCATATTCAAAATAGTTTGAATAATCTTATTTCCTTTAACATTTTGAAACCAATTCAAACCTTTAAATTTAGAATTCAGAACTTCACAATTTGAAACCCACTTTAATTTACATCCTTTAAAATTTACAAGTTACTTTCTTTAAATGGTTACTTCCTTAAAACATTTTATTATTTATTGGAAAACAATCATCCCATTATTAAACAAAATCACCATCCTATTTCTCTGGTTTGAAACCAATTCTAATTCATCTTATTTATAAATTCTTTCCCAACTTCAAGATTTTAATTTCAGTTTGAATCCATTTTAAACTTATCTTTATTTAATTTTAATTTGGTTGTATTTCTATTACCACTTAATTTAATTCCAATAATTTAACAACCAATTACCTTAATATTTATTAAAAAGAAACATTGCTATATATATCAAAATATATTCTTATATAAATCATTTAAAATATGTATATAAGAAAATAACAAGTACGCTCTCACACACACACACACACACACTCAACTCATTTTAGGGTACCATTGACCCTATCCTTAATGAGTACTCCCACCAGAGCCAGGGTTCTCGCTTAACCTTCAGCTCTGATACAAATGTGACGACCCGGAAGTTTCGATCTCGAAAATCCCAGATAGTTAGGAAAAAAGAAAAGAGGAAGAAGAAGAAACAGAACAAGTCACAGAAACCTCACATTCGCAGCGGATCAAAATATAATATTACATAAATAACAGTTTCACAAAGAAGAACAGTATCGGTACATTAATATTTATACATAAGAGTTACAACCATTACCCATCACTGGACAGTTTAAAACAACATGTCCTAGTTATACAATAATATATAATAGCGGAAAACACTCCATACGTTCCTACCCTCCATCTCACTTCCTGAGCTCCAGAATGACCTTACCTGAAAATCTATAATACTCGGTCTGACCCGAGCATTATATCAAAGTAACACCCGGGTCAGGCTGGAAACCAGCGTGAGTAAACTTCATCTAACATGGAATACAGCATCATAAATGTGACGATCCGCACTTCTACTACCAGAAAGACGTATCATCATTAAGAAAGAAAGGGATAGAAATAGAAAAGAAAGAGAAAGAAAGAACACCAATATCAAAATCTCACAGCGGAATGGAACAAAATATAATATATCACATAACTATTACACAGTTTTATATATTAGAGTTATACAATATCAATACATATGACAGTCATACATACATCTATCACTATATACATCAGAGATACAGTACACATCAACCAACACAGCGGCACTAGATAAATAGCTACATATGTCTGGAAACTCCTGCTCCAAGCTCCTCCAGAAATCAAAGTCCAAAACCTATCACTTGGCTACTCATAAAAATTTGAGTACCCAAGAGTTTATGAAAAACAAAATATAAACTCCGGGTCAGACATGGGTCTGGTATGAGTAAACGGTTTAAAGTTGTTTAACTTTGAAAACATTTGAAAATAAAGGTATCACGAAAGACTCCCCATAAATAAATACGGGTAAGTTTTTACCTTACGCTAACCAAAACATTTCATAGGAAATCCAGTGATATTATAATAGTGTCTACGGTTTTCAAGTAAATAGAAAATAGCTGAAATTGTTACATCTATTAAATTCCAGCTACTAGCCACAAAAGTGGGTAATACAAATCAAAACCGTAGGGTCTCGTAGGGAAAATGGATTTCCAACAATGGCAGGGCTACTGGGGTACCGCCCGTCATAGTACGGGGCCTAGATCACCGTACTGAAGATCACTCCCGACCCCCTACAACACAAGGCCGGAACCATTCCTTACTGAACAGTCCCGAACAAGATAAACCCCGCGGTTGTAGCTAGCAACTGCCCACACAGCCGAAATAAAAAGGGACATCTAGACAGGGGAAATATCTTGTCCTGCTTGGGCATGACCCACCTAACCTTGCTGCATCTCCCCTGTTTTAGCCATTCCCGGTTGATGAGGCTTGAGGCTGCGATTACCTTTACAGAACATATTTCTTAGAATGCTCATCGTCCGCCTGACGATGTGCTGAAAGCATTCAATCCATACAAGTTCGTTCCGGGTTCGAACGAAACCGAAGGCATTATCTCGTCACACTCATTTTGGAATCACCCTCAGAGTCAACGACGATAACCCTTGCATTCTGAAGACACCATCTTGATCTTCATTTCAGAATTCTCGAGCTAACGTTTAAATTAGATCGATGTGGTTTTCGGAATATCAATTGGATACCCGATCCCGATCTCATCGAAATCCAAACGCCATTTTAAGGACCAAGTTGTCTAATTAACTTAACAGTTTAAATTCAACATATTGGATTAACATAGCATTTATCCCAGATAAAACATATACAAGCATCTTAGATATAACACAGTATATCACAGAGCATCACAGGATATCATCAAATAAATATCACAATCAGGTATTCTACTCATACAATCCATAAGCAATCAACTTAGATTCTCATTTGTAATTAATTCAATTTAAATTAATTACATCAGAATTAATTACTTAACCCTGTTTTATTGATTAACAGTTTATTACTTATTTCCTTTCGAGCTATTTGAATCAATAGATCATTCATAATCAATTATTAAATATTAATTACATAATAACTTATATTATTTTACACTATTAAATTATTTAACTTAAATTACTATTCTTTAATCATTAATTATTACCTTAATTGTTATTTAATAAATTGATTACTTATTTGTTAACTTCTAATTACTTAATTAATCATTTATTAATCCTTAATCCTTAATTAAATTACTTAATTAATTAATTATTAATTCACAACTAGTTTATTTGATTAATTAACTATCAATCAATCATTAATTAACTTAAGCAGTAATTATAAACTTATTAAATACTTATAATCCATCACTAATTACCTCTAAAAAAATGATTATTCTTGATTACTTGAAGATAATTGATTTTTAACTTAATTAAAATTTAAAAGGTTTCTTTAAATTTGAAGTTCAATTATATTACTAACTACCAACTCAAACATTAATTAACTTTATGCTTAATTAAATTGATTACTTATTTAAATTAATAATTAAGAGCTTAACATTTTTAAGTATGGACCAAAATAATTAACTTGTATATAAGTTTTTAAATCTTGAATCTGTTAAACATTTTTTTATAACAGCGTTTTACAGTTTGTTAAAACTGCTTACTTAACTTACTTAAAGAAAATGGAACTGCAGTTAACAAAACCCTGAGCACTACCCTGGAAAAACTCATGCAACACTTCGAGTTACTCATTCAATTCACCCGAGCCCTTCCCCTGAACCCCTTCTTCTTCTTCCTTTATTTTTCTTTCAGTATGTTTAAATTAAAGCTTAAGTTTTTAACGAAATAAATTAGCATTAGGAAAACAAACTTGCGCACAGGACACACGAACGCGAACCCGAAGCTTCCCCCATTCTCATTCGTGCGCAACTCGAGTAAGATGATTCCCACGATACTGACATCCTCGTCCCCATGCTGTGCACATGCACGGCGGCACGCTAAGCTCTGGCGATCTCCCAAGATCATCAGCAAGTCACAAATTCCGCGAAAACACGAAAACAAAACTCGAATCATTCTCAAAATTGTCGAATCGAAATTCAACAGTTCGACCAAAATACAAAACCCAGACCAATCAACAAGATCACCTCGCCACCGCTCCTCACTTCACCGGAGACGCCTAAAATTCAACCACACCCCGACAAGTTTCCTCCCTCTTGAATTGCGTGAAGCTCGATCACGCGTAGGTGTCGATCTCGTCAAGTTTACTGGCATGTTTAAAACTTGAAATAAAACCCTACAATGATCCTGTTTCTCAAATTTACTTAATGGAAAAATTATTGTATATTTTTCTCGAAATCACTGATATCTAAACTATCTACATACCCAATTTCAACTGTTTAAATTGATTATAGTGTCTGAAATTCATAAAAATGTAATTTTTACTTAAGTTCAAACTGCTCTTTAAAAACTAATCTAAAAATCTTATTTTTAGTTTTAAAAATCATAACTTACAATATGAATTCAATATATAGTCTTGAATCAATATTTTGCAACAATTGAATATTTCCAATTATCACTTGATTTCCTGTACATTAATATTACAGTGGTATTCTTTATAAGTTGGTTTAATCAACTTTTTAAAAACCTTAATTTGAAGTTTATCATCTTGTTTGTTGAGAAATCGAAGCTAATCAATGGTTTAAATGATGGTAATTTGAGTATTCGAACCAATATGCAACCTGTATCAAGTTCTAGAGAACACAGAACATACAAATTCATATGCAAACTGAAGCATAAATAAACAATTTATAATTAATGTTTGAACTGTTTTTAATTAACTTAAACTTAAAAAAAAAAAGTTTACTCACCTGACATAATTCCTGTAAACAGAAAGCATTGATGTAGATTATCAGAAACTTGAAACTGCCTGAAATTCGTTTTTGAACCTGTATATTCTCTGGTTTGAATTCAGTTAGAAACTGTTTTTAGTTTGCCAAAATTTTTGAGTTTACTTCTTATTTTCTTTCTGTAGTTTTCTGAATGAAATCAAATACAAGATAAATACATATTTATATAAAAGATACAGTTGGATAGAAGAAGGTAGCATCTGGACAGGTTTTATTTATTTGACCAAATATGATTTTGAATTAAATTACTGCAATATGAAAGAAATATACTGAGATTTCGGCTGAAACATTATTTTGTAACCTGAAATGACAAATTGTACTTAGCCTTAATGAATATGTCTTCAATTATGTTAACATATAATTAATGTTCCCTGATATTTGTAATTTGTACACAGATATTTGTATGAAGAGATATGTTTTCAGATAGGCTTGTGAATGAAGCCATTGAGTATAAAGATGTTTTTATTATTTTCTTGCTTGAATATCATAAGATTATTTTTGTGCCAGGATTATTTTCATCTGGTCTGGTATTACTTCTAACTAGAACTTTGCAGGCAACTTTGTCATATATATGTAGATATTTATTTATATATTTGTTTTATTATTATATCATACTTGTTTTTGTTTCATTTTATACTTAGTGTTTCATTTAACCCTTGTTTGTATTTACATTTACATTTATATATTTTGACTATCAATGTTTTGTCTAACTTTTAGTTTGAATAGTTTTGACATACATGTTTGTTTTGTACATAAATGTGTCAGTTTTACCTTTATACTTTATTTTTATTTTAGCTTGTTTACACATTCTTAAAGTCATGTTGAATGTATATTTTAATTAATAAATTCTTACTTTACATTTATTTCTATTTTATATTTTAGCCATTAATATTTGAATTAGGTTCTTAAGTTATATTTACAATTATACTTATTTTTATAATTATTTTCATTTGTAATTGTGCTGGAAATATTAAACTTAGATTCATGAGTTCACTTGTTTCTTTATATTTATATTTTTGACTTACATTAATATTAATATTTTATATTGAACATTATCATCTATTTATGTTTTTTATATTTTATATTTTTAGATCTTGATCTTATTTTAAACACTATCATACATATGTATTTATTTATCAATTGTTAGCAATGTAAAACATTTTAATTTAATTATATAAGGTAAATTTTATCAAAATATTGTTAAGAATCTTTTATTTTAGAATTTTCAAACATTATTATCTATATGTATTATTTACTAAGGCAAACCAAGTAGAGTATTTTAATTAACCTATAAGATAAATTTTATCGTAACTATTATTAAGACATTTTTATTTCAAATTTTCAAATCAATTCCCCTTTTAACATACCAATCCATACGAACAAATGACAGTTATTTCCAAAATCATATTCATTTTAATATGACCAGTATACATTTTATTTAATTAGATCAGATATTTATTAACATAAACGGGGCCAAAAATCCAGGGTCGTTACATTCCTCCCCCCTTAAAAGAATTTCGTCCCTGAAATTTAAAACTAAGATAATTTAAAAGCTGTTATACCAACTATTTAAACATACATATCATTCATATATTAACAAACAACCAAACGGTCTATCCTAACAAACATTACTAACTGTCTGAACACAAATCCGAATAAGCTTTTCCCAAAACTATCCAGAGTTGTCTCTCGATGATTAGCAATCCGAACTGGATTCCTGACCACAGTCAAATTTGATTCGACTTCTAAATTCCTGAACTACTGGTTTTACAACAAATGATGAATCAAGAACAAATTTCTAAGATGAGATATACGGAATACACAATGAATTCCAGACATCCATTCTGGCAATTCAATACTAAAATCTATAGTATTAACTCTTTCCAAGTTTTATCGACTCTTTACAGAATTTCAAAATCTATTCAATCAAGCCCGTATGACGTACATATACTATTTGTACGCAATATCAAATCCGATCGCCCGCTCGATCACACAATTTCACTTCCGAACTAGTATCATCCACCCGACTTCCTAGTGCGGACTCAGAACTGGTTTCTTGATCAGAAACTGTCATTCTCCTTGCATAGTCACAAATATGATAGAGAATTTCCAGAATCAATCAAAATCCATCTCCATGGTTCATCGTCGAAAATCGAGTGAAAAATCCCATCTCGGATCGATATAACTATCTCGAAATTATGTGCTCGAATCTGGATCATATTGTTATGCGAATAAAATAATATACGTACATCCTACGTATTTATATCCATTGATTATCAGCTACATCAATTTTCTTTTATTCACATTATCTTGATTTCTATCCACTTGGAATAATTTTCTCAGTACCAAATCTACTTAAGAATTTCACCACTCGTTTCTTAAGTTTAATATAAGCATTATATTTATATACTCTTATACTATTACTCTACCACTTTAGCCTTTATATCCTTTTATTTAAATCTGAATTTCCAATTTCATGTGAATTACAATTTATCTCCAACTCTGAATATTGAATTTTATTGTCTATCTTCCATTTATAACTGAATTTTATTATTATTTTTAAATTTGGTTTCATTCATCAGTTTATTTCAATTTCCAATTTGAAATCGGTTTGTTCCTAAAGTTTTAATTCTAACTCCCAAAATTTTGAAAAGTTTTGGTAGAGACTTCATTTGTTTAGCATTTCATTTTTTTATAAGCACATATGTAAGGTTTCAATACTTATTACAATTACTTCCAACCACATTCTCTTTAGTTTAAGTGTTTCACGACTTACTCGCTTAAACTTAATTGATTTAAGCAAAACAATTCATATTCATTCCATTTGATTTCAAAATCATCCTATTTTGCTTCATAAAATTCATAAATTTTTATCTAATCTCATTTAATTCAAACAATCCCATTTTTTTATGCAATTCAACAATATCATTGTGAATAAATAATTACTTAAGCTTTATAACAAATTTTTAATTGATTCCAGCTCAATTTACACTTGATTCCATCCCAATTAATTTATTCACAATCTTTTCATTACATTTTCTTTCATTTCAAAAGTTTGATTTCCAAACCATTTTATTGAACTCGACAACCAATATTTTAAATTAACCATCTCACAATTTACTTAGGTCATTTATTTTCTTCAAACTGTTCCACCCAATAACTTAAGTTTATTCTATTCCACCACTTCCCTTAAAATTTTGATTTGATTTTTTATTTAATCAAATCCCATCTATTTACTAATTTATTCGATTAGTTCATTCTTATCCATTCTTAAATTTTTAATTTACATTAACAATTCATTATCGAATTTATTTGTAGTAAGGTCGTTCAAGTTATGCTTGAATAAGATTTATTTACAACTCACACCAATTCTAACTCAATTCATTACTTATTTATTTACTTAAAAGCTTATATTGCTCATTTGAGTCATTTCATCTTATAATCACAATTCCAGATTATATATATATATATATATATATAACACTTACAATCTTAAGGTATAAATTTTCATTTCACCATTACAATCATTTTACCTTCCAATTTAGTTCAATTTAATTCAATTTAATTCAAATTCAACTTCCATTTTATTTAACTTATCTCAGGTTGAATTCAAATATATTTTCTTCATTTTCATTTACTTAAGTTAAATTTTAATTCCTGGATTAAATTCTCAATTTTCTCTTATTAATATCAACCTTACTTCATAAGTTCAATTGTTGATTCATTTAAACTTTCATATTATCTAAATAGAATTTCTTAGAATTCAATTGCCCGGTTTTCATTTCCAAAACCATTTTGAAATGATAACTACACATACCCACTTGGTATGTCAAATCAAAATTTCAAATTCCAAACACTTGTTTTCACCAAAACAAATTTGTCTTTTAAAAATTTCTAAAACAACTTGTATACTTAACAAGCCCGAACAATATCATGACCAACTATCCTGGTAGCTATCCATCACTTTAGAAACTCGAAAATGAATACTAATGATGTGGCCATCATCATCAGAATTATTTTCCAGCGACTGAAGTAAGTTCAGTGCTTCCTTACTTTCACAATTTCCTCCCAAAACAATTTCCATTTAACAATATCTTTCAAAACAATACTCCATTATTGCCTTCAAATCTTTTGGAAAAACATTTCAAACATTCCCAAGATTTTAAAATTCCCAAATCCTTTTGTTTAAATTTATTTAAACACCTTTCAAATTTCCGGGACTTAAATTCTAGTTTAATCAAATTTTTGTTATATTCCTTTTTATTTAAAACTTACTTAGACAATTTTATTTGGTTATAAACCACTTAAATTTTAAAAATTTATTCAATTATAGTATTATCAACCAAACATCCAAATATATATAATAATTTCAGAAAAATATTTCTTTTTATTTCAAAATATAAATTTGGGTAAAATTATTTCATTTACCCTATTTTAAACAATACTGTGTCGGTCTAACTTGTTTAAGAGTTTAGAAATCGTTATCGATGAAATGGCGTCCACACATCGACCAGAATCCATAAACACTCAACAGATAAGTCAACACAATATATAAAAAAATAATTTTATATTTACTAACAAGTACGCTCATATCTATTAATACACTCAAACTCATTTTTAGAGTACTATTGACTCTATTCTATGAGTGATTCCTACCAGAGCCAAGGTTATCACCAACCAATGCTCTGATACCAACTGTGACGATCCGCCCTTCTACTACCAGAAAGACGTATCATCACTAAAAAAGAAAGGGATAGAAACAGAAAAGAAAGAGAAAGAAAGAACATCAATATCAGAATCTCATAGCGGAATGGAACAAAATATAATATATCACATAACTATTACATAGTTTTATATATCAGAGTTATACAATATCAATACATATGACATTCATACATACATCTATCACTATATACATCAGAGATACAGTACACATCAACTAACATAGCGGCACTAGATAAATAGCTACATACGTCTGGAAACTCCTGCTCCAAGCTCCTCCAGAAATCAAAGTCCAAAACCTATCACTTGGCTACTCATAAAAATTTAAGTACCCAAGAGTTTATGAAAAACAAAATATAAACTCCGGGTCATACATGGGTCTGGTATGAGTAAACAGTTTAAAGTTGTTTAACTATGAAAACATTTGAAAATAAAGGTATCACGTAAGACTCCCCACAAATAAATACGGGTAAGTTTTTACCTTACGCTAACCAAAACATTTCATAGGAAATCCAGTGATATTATAATAGTGTCTAGGGTTTTCAAGTAAATAGAAAATAGCCGAAATTGTTACATCTATTAAATTCCAGCTACTAGCCACAAAAGTGGGTAATACAAATCAAAACCGTAGGGTTTCGTAGGGAAAATGGATTTCCAACAATGGCAAGGCTACTGGGGCACCGCCCGTCACAGTACGGGGCCTAGATCACCGTACCGAGGATCACTCCCGACCCCCTACAACACAAGGCCGGGACCATTCCTTACTGAACAGTCCCGAACAAGATAAACCCCGCGGTTGTAGCTAGAAACCGCCCACACAGCCGAAATAAAAAGGGACATCTAGACAGGGGAAATATCTTGTCCTGCTTGGGCATGACCCACCTAACCTTGCTGCATCTCCCCTGTTTTAGCCATTCCCGGTTGATGAGGCTTGAGGCTGCGATTACCTTTGCAGAACATATTTCTTAGAATGCTCATCGTCCGCCTGACGATGTGCTGAAAGCATTCAATCCATACAAGTTCGTTCCGGGTTCGAACGAAACCGAAGGCATTATCTCGTCACACTCATTTTGGAATCACCCTCAGAGTCAACGACGATAACCCTTGCATTCTGAACACACCATCCTGATCTTCATTTCAGAATTCTCGACCTAACGTTTAAATTGGATCGATGTGGTTTTCGGAATATCAATTGGATACCCGATCGCGGTCTCATCGAAATCCAAACGCCATTTTAAGCGCCAAGTTGTCTAATTAACTTAACAGTTTAAATTCAGCATATTGGATTAACATAGCATTTATCCCAGATAAAACATATACAAGCATCTTAGATATAACACATTATATCACAGAGCATCACAGGATATCATCAAATAAATATCACAATCAGGCATTCTACTCATACAATCCATAAGCAATCAACTTAGATTCTCATTTGTAATTAATTCAGTTTAAATTAATTACATCAGAATTAATTACTTAACCCTATTTTATTGATTAACAGTTTATTACTTATTTCCTTTCGAGCTATTTGAATCAATAGATCATTCATAATCAATTATTAAATCTTAATTACTTAATAACTTATTTTATTTTACACTATTAAATTATTTAACTTTAATTACTATTCTTTAATCATTAATTATTACCTTAATTGTTATTTAATAATTTGATTACTTATTTGTTAACTTCTAATTACTTAATTAATCATTTATTAATCCTTAATTAAATTACTTAGTTAATTATTAATTCACAACTAGTTTATTTGGTTAATTAACTACCAATCAATCATTAATTAACTTAAGCAGTAATTATAAACTTATTAATTACTTATAATCCATCACTAATCGCCTCTAAAAAATGATTATTCTTGATTACTTGAAGATAATTGATTGTTTAACTTAATTAACATTTAAAAGGTTTCTTTAAATTTGAAGTTCAATTATATTACTAACTACCAACTCAAACATTAATTAACTTTATGCTTAATTAAATTGATTACTTAATTAAATTAATAATTAAGAGCTTAACATTTTTAAGTATGGACCAAAATAATTAACTTGTATATAAGTTTTTAAATCTTGAATCTGTTAAACATTTTTTTATAACAGCGTTTTACAGTTTGTTAAAACTGCTTACTTAACTTACTTAAAGAAAATGGAACTGCAGTTAACAAAACACTGAGCACTACCCTGGAAAAACTCGTGCAACGCTTCGAGTTACTCATTCAATTCACCCGAGCCCTTCCCCTGAACCCCTTCTTCTTCTTCCTTTATTTTTCTTTCAGTATGTTTAAATTAAAGCTTAAGTTTTTAACGAAATAAATTAGCATCAGGAAAACAAACTTATGCACAGGACACACGAATGCGAACCCGAAGCTTCCCCCATTCTCACTCGTGCGCGACTCGAGTAAGATGATTCCCACGATACTGACATCCTCGTCCCCATGCCGTACACGTGCACGACGGCACGCTAAGCTCTGGCGATCTCCTAGGATCATCAGCAAGTCACAAATTCCACGAAAACACGAAAACAAAACTCGAATCATTCTCAAAATTGTCGAATCGAAATTCAACAGTTCGACCAAAATACAAAACCCAGACCAATCAACAAGATCACCTCGCCACCGCTCCTCACTTCACCGGAGATGCCTAAAATTCAACCACATCCCGACAACACGACAAGCTTCCTCCCTCTTGAATTGCATGAAGCTCGATCACGCGTAGGTGTCGATCTCGTCACGTTTACTGGCATGTTTAAAACTTGAAATAAAACCCTACAATGATCCTGTTTCTCAAATTTACTCAATGGAAAAATTATTGTATATTTTTCTCGAAATCACTGATATCTAAACTATCTACATACCCAATTTCAACTGTTTAAATTGATTATAGTGTCTGAAATTCATAAAAATGTAATTTTTACTTAAGTTCAAACTGCTCTTTAAAAACTAATCTAAAAATCTTATTTTTATTTTTAAAAATCATAACTTACAATATGAATTCAATATATAGTCTTGAATCAATATTTTGCAACAATCGAATATTTCCAATTGTCACTTGATGTCCTGTACATTAATATTACAGTGGTATTCTTTATAAGTTGGTTTAATCAACTTTCTAACAACCTTAATTTGAAGTTTATCATCTTGTTTGTTGAGAAATCAAAGCTAATCAATGGTTTAAATGATGGTAATTTGAGTATTCGAACCAATATGCAACCTGTATCAAGTTCTAGAGAACACAGAGAATACAAATTCATATGCAAACTGAAGCATAAATAAACAGTTTATAATTAATGTTTGAACTTTTTTAATTAACTTAAACTTTAAAAAAAAATTAAGTTTACTCACCTGACATAATTCCTGTAAACAGAAAGCATTGATGTAGATTATCAGAAACTTGAAACTGCCTGAAATTCGTTTTTGAACCTGTATATTCTCTCGTTTGAATTCAGTTAGAAACTGTTTTTAGTTTGCCAAAATTTTTGAGTTTACTTCTTATTTTCTTTATGTAGTTTTCTGAATGAAATCAAATACAAGATAAACACATATTTATATAAAAGATACAGTTGGATAGAGGAAGGTAGCATCTGGACAGGTTTTAATTGTTTGACCAAATATGATTTTGAATTAAATTACTGCAATATGAAAGAAAAATACTGAGATTTCGGCTGAAACATTATTTTGTAACCTGAAATGACAAATTGTACTTAGCCTTAATGAATATGTCTTCAATTATGTTAACATATAATTAATGTTCCCTGATATTTGTAATTTGTACGCAGATATTTGTATGAAGAGATATGTTTTCAGATAGGCTTGTGAATGAAGCCATTGAGTATAAAGATGTTTTTATTATTTTCTTGCTTGAATATCATAAGATTATTTTTGTGCCAGGATTATTTTCATTTGGTCTGGTATTACTTCTAACTAGAACTTTGCAGGCAACTTTGTCATATATATGTAGATATTTATTTATATATTTGTTTTATTATTATATCATACTTGTTTTTGTTTCATTTTATACTTAGTGTTTCATTTAACCCTTGTTTGTATTTACATTTACATTTATATATTTTGACTATCAATGTTTTATCTAACTTTTAGTTTGAATAGTTTTGACATACATGTTTGTTTTGTACATAAATGTGTCAGTTTTACCTTTATACTTTATTTTTATTTTAGCTTGTTTACACATTCTTAAAGTCATGTTGAATGTATATTTTAATTAATAAATTCTTACTTTACATTTATTTCTATTTTATATTTTAGCCATTAATATTTGAATTAGGTTCATAAGTTATATTTACAATTATACTTATATTTATAATTATTTTCATTTGTAATTGTGCTAGAAATATTAAACTTAGATTCATGAGTTCACTTGTTTCTTTATATTTATATTTTTGACTTACATTAATATTAATATTTTATATTGAACATTATCATCTATTTATGTTGTTTACATTTTATATTTTTAGACCTTGATCTTATTTTAAACACTATTATACATATGTATTTATTTATCAATTGTTAGCAGTGTAAAACATTTTAATTTAATTATATAAGGTAAATTTTATCAAAATATTGTTAAGAATCTTTTATTTTAGAATTTTCAAACATTATTATCTATATGTATTATTTACTAAGGCAAACCAAGTAGAGTATTTTAATTAACTTATAAGATAAATTTTATCGTAAATATTATTAAGAGATTTTTATTTCAAATTTTCAAATCAATTCCCCTTTTAAAATACCAATCCATATGAACAAATGACAGTTATTTCCAAAATCATATTCATTTTAATATGACCAGTATACATTTTATTTAATTAGATCAAATATTTATTAAAATAAACGGGGCCAAAAATCCAGGGTCGTTACAATAAACTTACATAAAACCCGGGGTAACTCGCGTCAATTTTTTACAAATTCACAAGTTTGGTATAGGCAATACTTTATTACACTTATCAATTTCTAAGTACCAAACTTAGATTAAATGGTCCATTTCGCTTAAATCATTCCATTCCAGTATATAGATTTCACACGTCAAATCTAAACAGAATTATTATAGATTACAAATCGAAGTGGTTTTGGGTATTAACTAATACCCGACTCCGGTCTCTTCGAATCCAATGTCATCTTTACCCAAGTTATTCAAGTGATTAAATTTTGAATATTGGATGTCACTTTGACACAGCAATTCATCATAGATAACCACATTATCTCTGTTCAACCCAACATATCATATTATGAAAACATTTCGTTTCACAAAGCACCACAATCACATATCAAGGATAACAAATAATCCAAGGCATTCAAATATCATTCAACCATTCATAAGCAAGATAAATTAGTCATATCATTTCTGATTAATTTAATTAACTACCAATGAATTAAATTAGTTACCTTATTTCTTATAAATCTTGCTTATTTGACATTAATTAATTATATTCAATTAATTAATCATCCTTTAATTACTATCTTGATTAATCATTTTCTAATTACATTATGTAATTCCTTAATTAATTACCCGTTAATTACTTCACTCAGTAATTTCACTTTATAAATTACACTAAATAATTATACTTAACCCATTATCAAATGATTACTTTAAATTAATTAAACTAATTAATTAACTTAAACTAATCACATTAATTTAATTAATTACACTGAGTAATTAATTCCTTAATTACTTCATTAAGTAATTATCCTTAACCACATTCTATTCCTTAATTAAAACTTAATTATTAATTAACAACCTCAATTACAAATTAATTAATCCTTAATCACTAGTTGATTAAATAGTTAATCAACCGTTAATTTTCATTTGATTAATCTTTAATTACCCTTGGTTAATCCTTAATTATAATTAATTAACCCTTAATTAATTATTAATTAAACCAATTAATTTCTCTTAATAAATTACTTAATTAATCCTTTCTAATAATTAATCAAATTGATTAACTATACTTAATTCCCTTGATTAACTCAATTAATCTCAAGACATTATAACCTTAATTATCTTAAGATAAAACATTATCTCATAAATACCTTAATTACCATTAACATTTTAAAAACATTTTAACATTATAATTAACTAAACTTAATTAAATTATTTAATTAAGATTTGAAATAAGATAACCATTTTAACTTGATAATTTAAAGTTAACAAAACTTAACATCCTTAAATAACATAGAACCTTATCAAGTAGAGGTTCTAAAAAAAGCTAATTCAATTTGTATTTTAAAACCTACTTTTCTAAAAATCTTAAACTTTCATTTTAAATTAATGTTTTAAAATCACTTAAAATTTCACAAAATTTAAATCAATCAAATTTTCAAACTTCTTAATTAATAGTTAAAGAAAACAATTAGAAAAGGTTGGTTTAAATAAGTAAGTTTGAACTAGATTTGAATTTAAATTTCAAAACAAATTGATTTTAAAACCTTTTAAAAAAACTGCTCTTTTCCTAACTTCGGGTCAAACCCGAAGAAAACTCAGATCAAATCCCGAGTAAATCCCTTTTCTACCCGATTTAAAAACTTAGATTAAATTTTAAAGTTAATAAACCTGTAGCTCTATAACACCAAAATTTTACTCGACTTCAAACTCGAGTCTTCTGCCAAATACTCGAGCAATGCATCGAGAAAACCTTAACCCAAAACATCAGACATCCATTCTTCCCCTGTGCACCTGCACAGCTACCAATGTCGACGACGACCGTTGCCGTAGCCTCCGACACCACGTCTATTACCCAGTCATCAATTCCCGATCCTCCAAACACATGCACAAGCCTCAATTCAAAATCGAGCTAGGCAGTTAGAACTGGAATCCCAAATCTTCATCAGAAATTGCCTCGAACTCTCGCCTCTGACCACCGGAGCTGCTATACTTTTGGCCACGACATCACTGACCCTTCATGAACCCATCCCCAAAGTTCCATCAAACTCGATGCCCCAGAGAAAAAGAAGAAACCCAATCTTCCAGCTCGATCTAAACTAGGGTTGGAAACCTAATCCCTTGGCCGTCGACGACCCGACGATCTTTACAGCCTCCAACTATTTTTCCCTGCCTCACCATTCATCCCTCTACTTTCAAACGAGGTCCCGATCATCCTAGACCATTCGATCATCAGCAATTGCCCAGAAAACCAATTTCAAGCATCACTGAAATGAAGTCCCAATACCCATTTAAAAATTTTGATTTTTGTTTTAAAATCCTTATTTTCAATATAGATTCAAGATATGAACATAAACCAGAAATCCATGATGGTGTATTTTAACATAATCTTAAGTCTTCTCTTCTTCTTACTGTTTCCAGATAAATCACAAATTTATCTTACTTAAAATAAAATTGTTAATCTTTAATCTATGATTTAACAAACAATTTTTTTAAAAATCTAGATCCTAACAATGATTCAATAAATAGATATTGAAATTTGATTCTATTTTAAACTCTGTGATCGAGGAAACAGAGAAGACTGACATGCACAGTTCAAGCACAAACCAATCATACAACACACTTATATATACATATGCAAAGCATCACTAATCTCAGAATTTCAAAAGAAAACAGATGTTTTTATACTTAGATTTAATTTTAAAAAAAAATTTACTCATCTGAAAAAAAATGAACAGAGCCTTGATTTGCTGGAACCTTGAAAAACTGAATTACTGATCCCTTTTTGAAACTTGAAAATCCTGTTACTGCTTTTGATTTAAACACTGGAAAGCTTTGAAACTGAGATGCCTTTTTA
This sequence comes from Allium cepa, assembly GCA_030765085.1. Taxonomy (NCBI): domain Eukaryota; kingdom Viridiplantae; phylum Streptophyta; class Magnoliopsida; order Asparagales; family Amaryllidaceae; genus Allium; species Allium cepa. The sequence goes on from CM060932.1 coordinate 178,100,441, forward strand.
TCAGGCTGCATTTGAAAATGAAACCTTGATTGATCTTGTTTGAGAAAGTTACAGGTTACTTGATGATCCTTGACAATTGAGATGTCAATGCTTGATGATATATAAAACTGGAAATCTTGATACTCTGAAACTAGTTGTTTTGAAAAGGTCTAAATTTGAAACAGAGATGAAATCCTAGTTTGATTTTGGTTGATGCTTTATTTTACAGTCTATTGAAAAAAAATGCTTTGCATGTTTGGTTTCAGATTTGAAAAATGTTTGTAGTGTTTTGATTTTGTTTCAGGAATTGGTTACAAGCTTGTTTTTGAGGATTCCTTGTTGCATTTGAAACTTATTACAGGTTTTCTCTTTGTTTTTTTTTGAAAGAGAAAATGGAAAAAGAAAATAAAGAAGAAGATGGAGGTTTGTGTAGATTTGAACTAAAAGTTAAAGAAAAAGAAAATAAAAGAATGACACTTATTGAAATGTCTTGCATTTGTCATTTTTATGTTATATCTATCTTACATTTGTAATGTTCATGCATTAATATATTTTTTATATGTATTTATATATTTATAAAAATATCTACAATTTAGTTTATATGTATCCATGTCTTTAACCTTTCTTTTATTAACCTATACTCACTTTATAAGAAATAAAATCCCAATTAAATACTTATAATTTTTTTAAAATATAAATTTTAGAACCAATTTGTTCTAAGATGTTTGAATTTTAAAAACAAACCTTATTTGCCAACTACTTATACATACAAGAACAGCAATTAATTTATTTGTTTTTGAAAAGATAAATTTTGCCCATTTATTAAAATTATTATCTTAATATGTTTACTAGGATTATATTTCCCCAATGAATTTATATATGTATATACTTAAGATTTTCATCATTATGGAGTTTACACATATCTATTTATAAAATTAATAATTTACTTTACGATCCATTATTTTAGTTCACCTATTATTATAGTTTCGAATCCACTTACATATACATCCAGACATCCTTAATTAGAAAATTTTATTTGTTTTAATTTGCAAATTATTATTTTAATAAATCAAATTCTGCTAATTACCAATTAATAGATGTCAAAAATTAAGGGCTATCACAGCTGGTCGGTTAATAATTTGATTGGATGTGCCTAAAAGTATGGACGCAACTTCCAAGATGCGATCAAGGTGCAATATGCTAGCTTTTCCACTTTTGGGTAATTCTTCTCAGCTCCGGTGAACCGCTTGCTAATGTGATACATGGGTCACTGGATTCTCGCTTGTTCCCACAAGAGGGTGGTGCTCAGTGCATGCGGTGAGACTGCGAAGTAAATGAATAGGTCTTCTCCATCCACCGGCTTTGATAAGATTGGCGGAGCTTTCTTGTGTCTTAGCAGTTCTTCAAAAGCCGTTTGACAAGCATCACTCCATTTGATGTTTTTCTTTCCCTTCTTTAGGGCATCGAAGAATGGTATGCACTTATCTATAGATTTTGAGACAAATCGGCTCAGTTCTGCTACTTTTCCATTCAAGCTTTGAAGTTCCTTCTTATTTCTCAGGGTTTAGACTTCTCGTAGCGTCATTATTTCTTCTTGATTTGCTTCGATGCCTCGGGCACTTACTATGAACCCCAAGAATTTCCCAAAGGCTACTCTAAAGTGACATTTGAGTGGGTTGAGCTTCATTCCTTACTTCTAGAGTATTTCGAACATTTCAGCGAGATTTTCGAAATTGTTAGCTGCAACTCGAGATTTGACCAACATGTCGTCCACATGAACTTCCAAAGTCTTTCCGATTTGACGTTTGAACATAGTACTTACTAGCCTTTGGTATGTTGCCCCGACATTTTTTAGACCGAATGGCATTGCTCTGTTGCAATACATTCCAAAGTCGGTGATGAAGCTGGTGTTTTCTTGATCAGGCTCATGCATCAGGATCTGGTTGTAGCACGTGTATGCATACATAAATGATAGCAATTCATGCCCCACTGTTCCATCCACAAGCGGATCGATTCTGGGAAGTGGGAAGCTATCTTTCATGCAAGCTTTATTTAGATCCGAGAAGTCAATACGAGTTCACCATTTTCCACAGGATTTCTTGATTAAGACTTGTTTTAATACGCATTCAGGGTAAGTTGCGTCTTGAATGAAGCCGTTTGCTTTACTAGTGTAAATTTAGGGTCGATATTGAGCACATGACAGGTAATTTCAGTTGATACCCTACACATATCGGAGTGTGTCCAAACAAATACGTCCAAAATGGCGTGGAGGAAATTAGTTAGTTCTGACCACATCCTGTTTCCAAGGTGCAATACGATTTTCAAGACACGTCTTGGATCATCCATATAGACTGGGATAGACACCGTCAATTCTGCCGGTGCTACCCGATCTTCCCCTAAACTCTTATTTCTATGTGTCCGAAGCCTTATCTAATCGGCTATGGTCCCCAAGACAGGCGTGGCTCTGTAATTGTTATTTAGTGGGCTTACGGATGTGGAGAGTTTACCCCACATCCTTTCCTTTTTCCTTTCTTCTTGACTCATGCAATTCTACAATGTAGCATTCCTGGGCTACGCTTTAGCCTCCTTTCACAATTCCAACTCCGTGCTCTGTAGGGAACTTCATTGTAAGGCACCATTGGGCCAATGCTATTTTGAAGTCGGCTAGTGCCGGTTATCCCAAGAAGGCGTTATATGCTAAAATTTCATCCACGATCACAAAAGTCTGAATGAGGGCGACCTTTCGCTCATCCTCTCCAAGCTCCACAGGTAGGTCAATTGTTCCCACCGATTGTTTGGGTTCGTCGGTAAACCTTGAATCTATGTTTGGCATGCGGACACGCTTTTCATGCCAATCTTCATCTGATCGAAAGTACGTTTGAAGAGTATGTTAACGGAACTGCCCTTGTCAACTAACACCAGTCGAACTACAACGAGCCTGATTCCTACCGTCAATACAATTGAATCGAGATTTAGAGATTCGATCCCTTCAGTGTCCAGATTTCGAAACACTATATCATCATTTAAAACATTTTGCAGCTTGGCCGGAGTTTCATCTTCTATAGATAAACATGATTCCTTCGGAGCGTTCTTTAACAAACTTTCATATCGCACCATTTCCCCCCCCCCAACTTCTTTGTGCGAGGTGTGGTCCCCCAGATATTGTTCCAATAATAAGCCTTTGTTCAGTTCATTTCGAACCTTCTTCACTGGTCCAGCTTGATTCCTTCATTCTATTAGACACGGAATAGTCACAGATTGATCATGGTCTTTTAGATGTCTTACATACTGCCGGAGTTTGTTATTCTGGATCAACTCCTCAATGAGATTCTTTAAATGGCGGCATTCGTTTGTATTGTGGTCATGTCTTTCGTAGAAGTGGTAGAATTTCGCAGAGCGCTTTTGTTGTTCAGCTGCTTCCTTTCTGAGGGGCTTTTAGTGTTCCTCGGTCCGTTGAGTCGTAGGAAAGATGTTTTCCCGTGTGTCGTTTAGGGGAGTGTAGCCTTCAGGCCTAAATCCTTTGAGATTTTTACTATTTCCATTACCATTCTTCTTATTAGAGTTTTGACTTTTTCTCTTTGAATTTCCATCTTTCCTAGTGATTCCTTCAGTAGTCCAAGAAGCATGCACATTTTGATTCATTGCTACATCGCTTTGCCCGACATTCGTTGGTTGCACACAAGTAGAATTCCTTTCCAATTCCTGCACTTCCTATAACCTTAGGTACTGACTTGCTTATCGATTGATATCTTTCCTGGTGGTAGGCTGCTTTATCTTAATCCACTTTCCGGGTGAATGGCACAGACTAATGCCATAAAAACCATATCTTCGTTGAGGTTGCTTACTTCGGTCACTACAGTTTAGACCTATTCATGAAAGATTTCAGTGATTCGTTATGCCCTTGGAACAATTCGGATAGGGACATGACGTCTTTTGGTTGTGCAGTATGGAGTCTGAACTGATCAAGGAACCTTGTTGCCAGTTAGTCGAAAGTAGAGATAGATCTTGATGGGATCCTAGTGAACCACATTAACGCAACTCCTTCGAGAAAGATAGGAAAGCATCTGCATCGAACAGCTTTAGAGGCATTAGCTTCGTCCATATACCAACTATATTTGTACAAATGAGGTTTTGAGTCCTTTGTCCCATCATAGGATGGAATGTTTGGTATTGTGATTTTTTTTGGATATTTCTCATTCAAGATTCATCAGTGAAGGGAGTATGACTTGGTGTAGATTCCCATTCATCGTCTCTTCTATTTTTACTCTCCTCCATTAATTCCTTTAACCATATCTGTTATATATGCCTCTAATGTCCGGTAGTCTTAGGAACAACAATCAGTCACTACGCCAAGTGTTTGGCCTTGTAAACAGTCTTGATAAGTGGACTGAGACCTACTTGTCTTCGGGAGAGCAACTCATGCAGGGTCCCATTGGCTTGGGGTTAGTCTAACTGGAGCAGTTTGGTCGTTTCTAGCATCATCAAATGCGTTGGCATTTTCTACCATTTGGTTATCTTGCTCTCCATCTTCTGAATCAGAGAGATCCGTAGCTATATTCTCTTGCGGGGTCTTTGCCCCTATATTCAAGTTCATAATAGGTTGTCTTATGGCGAATGGAGTACTTGCATTTTCGTTCATGTTAAGTCTTGTTGTCACCCTTTTTTGTGGTTGTTTCCCGTTACTTCTATATAGACCAGAAATGGAGGAATTCTCTTATTTTATAGCAGTCGCAGGTCCAGGCATAGTCCTTGGAGTAGGGTTAGACTATAGGGTTAAGAGAGCATTAAGCTTATTCATTAGAGCCTTTTGGTTATTTTCCATCTTCTGGTTGATCTCATAAACCATGTTATTCAACTCATCCCTGATGACAACTTCGTGTTGGTTGTAGGAGGCTGGCGTCTGATTTCCTAAGCTAGCACAATTTACTTTAGTTTATTGGGCACTAGCATCTTCTCTGGCTACTGATGCCCCTATGGATCTACCAGAGGTAGTTCTTTTTCTCTCAGGAGCCATTGATTCCCAAACAACGGGTTCTTTAAGCAAAGACTGAGAATGTAACTTCTGGACCTATGGGATCCAAAGTAAATAGTTAGATCTGGATCCTAATTTAGGTTTCTCAATGAAAGCACCAAAATGTTAACCCACAAATTGGATCAACAGCCTCGGTTGAGTTTGAAAGCACCAGCCCTATTCTGATAGGGCAATATCACAAACCACAAATATAGGAAAAGAAAAGAAAAAGAAAGAAGACAGAAAAAATTTATATTGGTTCGGCTACTAATGAAGCCTACGTCCACTTTGCAGTTTTATTATGATTGATTATTGTTACAATTAGTGTTTGATTGCAAGGCTTTTGATTATCCTTAACTAGATTGAATCTCCATAGTTGGAATCCACTAGAGAATCACAGTGAATCCCTTCTGAGATTATTGTAAGGGAGGCAGAGAGTGAAGAATGTTTCCAGTAGAGCTTCAGCAACCGGTCCGGACAAGATCCAGTTTATGTTGCATGTAGGATGGTTTTTATAGGGATTTAAGAGCTTCTGGGCCAGGCCACTTCATCAACTGCTCACAGGTAGGTAAGGAATGACCTAGGAAGGCTTAGCTCATGATCTGAGCCAAAGTCATAGGTCGCTAGCGATCTAGGGTCCATGGATCGCTAGCGATGATCGCTAGCGACCCATGGTTGCGAGCTAATGCATTAGTATCTTCTAGGTGCTCTCTCCATCTTTTTATAAGGTTAGGTTGTTTGCATCATGGCATTATATGGATCGCTAGAATTTTTCATGCTCCTTTCTCCAAGACTTCTTATCCCTATTTCTCTCAGAAAAACAATATGTTAGCTTGGATCATTGGCGATCCACAGATATGGATAGCTAGCGATCTAAGCTCTTTGACTTTTTCTAAGGTTCCAAGTTTGGGTTGCTTTTATGGCCTTGCATTGATGTCATTCGTGTAGTATTGTTGCCCCTTATTCCATTTGGATGACAATCTACTGGCTGGTTGTGTCCTGCTGCTGATTGGAATGAACAGACGCTGGTCTCTTGGTTTAGTTGAATTTGGTTATTGCCTTGGAAATACGACTTGGCTCTCGTTAAATCCTTTCCTTAGTTTTTCTAAGCCGTCCCGGTGTCACGGAATTCCTTTGTTTTCTGCTGGATCCTGCTGGGTAAAAAACCTAGATAACAATATGTTAATTGATTTAATTCGCTTAGCAATCCTTTTAATAATTTTTTTTATTTTACAACACTCTGACTAAAGAGGAAGTAATGATCATACTAATCACCTCAAAGATTTTGAATTAGCAAAGTTAAGTAGTATTAAATTTGTCGTTAGGTATTAATTATGCCGCTGGAAGTTTACAGAATTAGGTAGTTGCACTTTAACTATTTGTTAAACTGTTAAATGTACCTTGCCGCCCGTATTATTTGTTAACCAAAATTTATGTACCCGGTCACCATAGGGAACATTTTGTAGATCTCCGTGAATAATTTGATGTTTCTTTCACTTGTTTAAGATCAGTTATGAAGATCCAACTTGTAGCTAATTCTAGTACAATTAATTTAAGATCTGGTACTAAAAACTAGGTGTGCAAATAATAAAATGCAGAAATAGCAAAGGACACAAGGAATTTACGTGGTTAGGATGTTAAGGAAGCCTACGTCCACAGAGGGAAAGCTTTCTTCCTTTATATTTTCTAGTACAAGTTTTCATACCAAAGAATACAATAAAACCTTAAAAATATAAAAATAGGGAAAAAGTAGAAGTCCCTTTCTTGCCACAATGTTTTTTCTATTTATAGTATGATGGCATAAGTGCATCACCACAATCTATCTCTTGTCGTTGTATTCAGTCCTTGGATCCTGCTAGGTGTCATTTACGTGAGAAACTTGAGGTGAAAGCGGGAAATCTTGTAATCGTGGAGGGAATATTTGAAATCATGGTGGAAGATCACAAATTTGAATTGGCCTTGCATACGGGTCTTGGGGAGGATAATAAGAATTGCTTATTAGTTTTGAGGTGCTGTTGGCACAATTAGAGTGAGGTTGTGATGACTGGTGTGTGATATTTGTATGATGATGTGGTGTTTATCTAATAGCCAGGTGCGATCATTCTAAGCTACTTTGGGCATTAAAGTGCGTGATTTTCTAACTTAGGAGTTGGTCAATTTTTGTACGAAAGTGATCTGTGATTTGAGCTGGCTGTAATGTTGGTTTCCCTTATTGCATGGTTTATTGTTAAGTGTGATCTCATATCTTCGCTATTTTCCAGTAAGTTTGGATCTACGGTGGGACATTGCTTGAGTGACCCTCTGTGGAGCCCCATGGGATGCTTCTTGCCCCATTCGGTTCTGCTTAGGTAGCACTCAGTATGCATAGTGTAGATATGTCTTCAGGGTGTTAACGAACTATTCATTGGTTTTAAGGTGCTGCTGGCACAATTAGAGTGAGGTTGTGCTGACTGGTGTGTGATATTTGTATGATGATGCGGTGTTTATCTGATAGCCAGGTGCCATCATTCTGAGCTTCTTTGGACTTCGAAGTGTGTGATTTTCCTAACTTGGGAGTTGGTCAATTTTTGTATGAAAGTGATCTGTGATTTAAGCTGACCGTGATGTTAGTTTCCCTTATTGCATGGTTTATTGATAAGTGTGATCTCATATCTTCGCTATTTTCCTGTAAGTGTTGATCTATGGTGAGGCATTGCTTGAGTGACCCTCTGTGCAGCCTTATGGGATACTCCTTGTCCCATTCAGTTCTACTTAGGTAGCACTTAGTATGCATAGTGTAGATCTTCCTTTAGGGCATTAACGAAGTATGCGTTATGGGAATGTTGGAAAGAAGTTCAGTCATTCATTTATTATAGCTTGCAGGTGCAATACTTCATCATCTGCTTCTAGAGACTATGTCGTATCTTGGTTTGAATATCTTAATCTAATATTAAAACCAGAAGATTGGTGCAGATCTAGTATCTTTGTAGCTCATATGATGAGCATAGTATTTTTTCTGTTGTGATTTCCTACCTTTTAGCTGTAGTTCTTTTGGTTGGATAGAGTATAGTGACCATAGACTGACTTTTGTGTAGTACCAGTTGGATCATTTCGATCTCTTCTCTTATTCATCTTAACTTTCATTCTGAGGGCAGCTCTTTCGGCTATGTGCTTTATTTAATTCCACTTTAATTTTGCTTGGGAAATACGAGTGTAGCATCTTGACACCTAAGTCTGCAGCGATCTCAAGTCAATATGGACTTGTCTCTACTCATTTCTAGTCATCGCATCTTATAGGCTGCTATCCGGATGTTGCCTTTCATGTAAACATTTCCATGCGTTTGGCGTGGTCTACCCCATTGTTTGGCGAAAGGATGTTTGTTGTTCATATGCTATGTGGTCAGTACGATATCAAATGATGGTGGTGATATGCAAGAAATTGTTTATTTATAGTTTAGCATTACGTTTCTTGTTTATGAGATTGTTGTTGTCGTTCGTATGTTGTGTTGTCTATACAACTGTTGAACAGGGGCAGTAAGCTGTGAAGTGTTGTTTTCTTTTAGTTTAGCATCACTGTTCTCATTTCTAATATTGTCATTGTCATTTGTATGTTGTGTTGTTGAACGATGGCGTTGAACTATGAAAAGTATTTATTGTGTCTGCTTGGCATAGTCTTCCCCATGACTTAGGAGAAGACTGAATTTTGACTGTAAAGTTAGGTCGTATGTTTACAACTTTTAAAATCATGTGCATGGTTTTTTGTGCTTGTTCTAACAGTCTAGTATCCATAAGTCTAGTGCACTATGTCAACAGCATCAACATAGAGAGGTTTTCATAGTGGTTCAGGACATCTAGTATCCTTATGTCTAGTTACTTGGCTGAAGAAGCTGAGCTTAGTTGTTAGTGGCTCTGTTGTGATAACTGGTCCGAGCAATCTAATATCCCTACATCCAACATGATTATTTAGCTATGTCAAAGAATATTAAAATAGAGAGATTAATATACTAGTTCAGACTGTCTAATATCCTTACATCCAGTTCATTATATTATTACTTTTCTATAATAATTATATTGTACATTACACAAGCATTGTAGATAATACAAAGTAAGGTCTGCGAGGCTCTGAGTTCCAGGTACTCGAAACTAGATTGCCATTAGGTCTTGATAATCAATATGCCCTATTTTCTATGACTTCTACTATGACTAATGGACCTTTCCAATTCGAATCCAACGCTCCATCTACTAGATCCTTAGTATTGTCCATTACTCTTTGCAGTTCCAAGTCCCCTTTATAGAAGTTTCTTTCTATGAGCCTGACGTTATAGCTTCTTTCCATCCTTTGACGATATAAGGTCAATGCTACCGCTACCTTAACCCTTCTTTCTTGAATGAGATCTAAGGCAGTTTTCTTTAAATTTTTATCCTTTTCTGTTGTATATGGTATTCTTCTATGGGATGGGAAGTCTACTTCGATAGAAATCATGGCCTCATATCCATAGGTTAGCAAAATTGGGGTATGGCCAATTGGAGATTTGGTCAAAGTTCAACAGGAACATAGTACTAAAGATAGCTTTTCTACCCACTTTCATTTAGCTTTCTATAGCCTTTTATTAAGTAGCTTCTTGATGGTTTTGTTTATAGTTTCTACATGCCTATTTACTTGTGGGTGAGTGACTAAAGAAAAACTCTTTACTATGTCGTTCTTCTCACAAAACTTAGTAAACTCTTTACTTTCGAACTGGATGCTCGAATACAATATGTACCTAGGGTCTAGCCAGTTGACACCAATAGGGACATTGTGCAATTTAATGCATTTTATTAATTATCGAAAATGATCCTGCGGGGAATCATGTATCTAGTGATTTTGTTCCTCACCATGAAAGTGACTATCTTCTTTGCAGTGATCATGGCCAAAGGTTCTACCTTTACGCACTTAGTAATGTAGTCTATTGCCAGTATGGCATATTTAGCTCCTCTCTTTGATAGTGGAAGTGGTCCTATAAGATCCATGCCCCCACATATCGAATGACCATAGGCTTGCAAGTGGGATGAGCTCGTAGGATGGCTGTTTGGGGATACTTGCAAATCATTGACATCAGCCACACCTTCTTACATATTCTTTTGCATCTTGAACCTCCATAAGCTAATAGTAACCATGCCTTAATATGTTCTTTGCTAAATTTTTTCCCATTAAGTGATTTTTGCATTGGCCCTTGTGTGGTTCTCTCATGATCTGTGCCCCCCACTTCTTTGAAAATGCACCTAAGATAAGAGGTTGAATATCCTTTCTTATATAATATGCCATCAAAGAAGAAATAGTATAGAGCCTGGTATCTTATATTTCGGGCTTTATTTTGGTTCGGGAGTAAGATTCCATTTAGCAAAAATTATTTAATAGGAATCGTTTAGTTATTCTCCTCGATTTGCTTAGGCGAGGGTTCAACTGAGGGTTCAACTGTGGGTTGCTTTTGATTCTTTGCTACCTCCTGATCTCACATCCCTTGAATGGAAGCCCGTTGGGCTCGAGTCCGGACCAATATCTGATTTAATATTGTTATACTTGGCTTTGCTTGATGCTCAATTAGCACAGCCTTCATTTTACTAGCCAGTTTGATGCTAGCAAGTTTTGCTAAGGAGTTGACAAATTGGTTTTTTCATGTAGAATTTCTTCTATATTAGAGTGTTCGAACTGCTTTAGCAACCTTTTGACAGTTCCGCATATTTGGCTAAAGTTGGTTCCTTTGCTTTGTAATTTCCCTGTACTTAGTTCATAAAATATTGGGAATCACTATGAATTTTAATGTGGATTATCTTCATTAGCTAGGCCACTGTAAGAACTACAAGGAGAGCCTCATATTTTGGTTGCCTTAAAACCGAGCTGCACTACGCCATATAGCTTCTGTCCATTTAGAGTGGTCAGTATGTACCCAATTCCTACCCCTTATTCATTCGATGCTCCATATATGAAAAACTGCTAGAACTGTAGGGTATTTTCTTCTTCTTCTTATTGGGGTTCAGTTGGTAAGGTGCACTCTGCGATGAAATCTACAAGCATCTTGCCTTTGGTTGCCTCTTGGGACAAAAGTGATGTCGTATCGACTAAGCTCCATTCCACATTTCAAAAGGCAGCCTAACATATCTGTCTTCTACACTATTTGCTTGAGGAGTTTGTCTGTGAGGACTTTGATAGGATGTGCCTGGAAATAAGGTTGCAGCTTCCTTGTTGCAAGGAGTAGGTTATAGGACAATTTTTTAATGATCGAGTAATTTAGCTTTGCCCCTGATAGCTACTTACTTATAAAGTTGATGGGTCTTTAGGTCCGTTCATCTTCTCGTATCATTGTTGCACTAATAGCTTTATCAGTTACAACTAAATAAGTGTACAAGTCCTCACTTGTCAATGGTTTTGATAAAATAGGAGTGTTGACTAAACAATCCTTTTGATTTTGAAATGTAGCTTTGCATTCTTCGGTCCATTCAAAGTTTCCCCTTTCTTCACTAATTCGAAGAATGGGATGCGCTTGTCTGTTGCTTTAGATCTAAATCTACTTAGTGCCGCTACCCTACCATTTAGACTCATCAGATCCTTTGGATTTTTTTGATTCCCATTCCTCTTATTGCCTCGATCTTCTTAGAATTTGCTTCAATGCTACATGCTTTTACTATATATCCCAATAACTTGCTTGACTGGACGGCGAAGGCGCACTTCAATGGGTACATCTTCGTATTGTATTGCCTTTGTACTCAAAATGTCTGCTCTAAGTCTCGAATGTGGCTTGATGCTACCTTAGACTTGACCAGCATGTCATCTTCAAATGCTTCAACATTTTTCCAATTTGTTCTTTAAACATTGTATTAACTAACCTTTGGTAGGTTTCCTCCGCGTTTATGAGTCCGAATGGCATGACTTTGTAGGTATAACCCTTTATCTATTATGAGGCTAGTACGCTCCTAATTTGTCTCAAACGTGGCTATCTGATTGTACCTTGAATATATGTCCATAAATGAGAGCAGTTCGTGCCCACTAGTTGCGTCTACTAAATGATCAATTTTGAGCAAGGGAAAACTATCCTTCGTGTAAAGACCCGTAAATCCGTACTCCTTGAATAGACACTAATCTCCTTTGTTTAATTCAAGATGAACGAAAATACGAACCCTTAGGGGTTTTAAGAAAAAGAAAAGAAGAAAGAAGAAAGAAGATAGGAAAGAAGGGAATAGAAAATAGAAATTAGAGAGAATAGAAAACAGAAAAGAAGATAGAACATTTTAAAATAGAAGAAAAAGAGAATAGAGGAAAAAGAAAAAAACAGAAGAAAATAGGACGGAATTTTAAAATAGGACGGAACAGAAAACAACAGAATCACATCAGAATCTCACAATTCGCAGCGGAACAACATATAATAATAAATGAATAATCTTTAAACAAAGAACTATATCAGTTATTACATTACATTACATTTCATTTCATCATATCATCAGAGTATACAACAACAACAACAAACAGTGCAGCGGAAAAAGAAATACTATATAGCTAGTAATACGCCATGCCATCCAGCTTGCCTCCAGCAATTCCAGAATATCCAGAATATCCTGATAAACCTAACTCTTGACTGCCCGTGTGAAAATTGGTGGGCACCCAGAGTTTAGGAAGGAAAACAATAAACTCCAAGTCAGTCATGTGACTGGTGTGAGAACTCAAAACAGTTTATTTAACTTTAAAATCAAAATAGAGGAATATTTTTAAATTCAATTCGCAATGCTTTTAAAAATGAGACTACCATAAGGCCTCCCGCACACACACACATGCAAACGCAGAATCGGAGGAGATTTCTCCTTATGATAGTCAAAGATGCTTGATACGCATTTAAAAGAACATTTCATATTATTATTAGTGCATAGTGTAGGAAAAATTCATTTCGAAAGTAGAATATAAATCTTAGCCAGCATAGACATTCCGAACTATGCCTACTATAGCTAACTATGTTCAATAGCAGGTTACCGTCATATTCCATAGCAGGTTATACAACTAAAACCGTACAAGTCACGTATTGTTTCTTTGGATTTCCAACAAATGGTCAGGCCAAGGAACTTCCCATTGCCACATGAGAATGCCTCTGGAAAGACATCCCCGAGAACCAAACCGGAACTCTGCCAACACAAGGCCGGGTTACCCCTAACTGGGTAACTACTGACTCGAGCACGCCATTCCCCGATCGTAAACGACCTTTCTCACGGGATCCCGAAAACCAACAACCACAAAGTAATAAATTCGTAGTAACCACATAGGTTAAATATCTGGGCTCCATACCATGATACCACCTCTATCCAGAAGGAAATGTACATACCCTAAAGGGAGCTACCCCTCATAACCTTGCCGCATCTTTCCTGTTTTGACCATTTTCGGGGTGTGAGGTTCGACGAAGTCACGTCCACAAAAACATACTTTATACAAAAGCCATGCTTTGGGTCAACAAATGATCAACACAATGATCACTAAGATAGACGGTCAAATAAACGATCCTATCACAATAATCAACACAATGATCATTTACAGCAACACTCAGCATATCACATTACCAAATTGGGAATATATCGCTGATAACTTCAACTATATAACCTCTGAGTTCGTACGTCTCAGAGAAGGGTGTTAAGCTAAAAGAATAAATTCTCCGCCACCACAGAAGTATATTTGAAAGAAATCGGCTTTATATCTCAACTTGTAATGTCAGACATACAATCCATACAAGTCTGTTCCGGGCTCGAACAAAACCGAAGGCACTTACAAAGAAGTCCTTGCAATCCGGATATTCACAATCCTGATCGGATTCACCATCACATATGGAGAACTCTATAACGGAGCAACTCGGTGCAGAGTAAATCGACAGGTCATCCTATCGCTCTCGCAAATACCGGGTCTTCAACACCGATCTTCAATGCAATTCACAACGACGTATCACATATTCGGAATGGATTATACGACCCCATGGTCCTTTCCTGGTTAACCCGAATAGTAAGCGCTTATTCAAAAATAAGTGTAGCATTCACATTCAAACAAAACACATCAAATACCCATTCAAAGGGAAATATTGATAGTCGGCTATTGAACTATCAATTGATATGCACACATCACCAGATTCCAAATAATTTTCCAATTATTTATTTCACAAAAATATCTTTACAAGATATATAATTTCAATACTTCAAAAATAAATCAATATTTATTTTTAACAAATTCCACTTTCACATATAAATTCCATAGTGAATTTATATTCCAAAATATTCATGCATATGATTTCAATTATTCATTTCAATTTATCTTCAAAAAGATAAATTCCAAATATTCACTTTATATTGGAAAACATTTCCATACTTATTTATTCATAAGTAATTTACAAATCTTTTTATTTTCAACCTTGGAAAATATTCCATATACTTAAATCGAATTAAGTATATATTTCATTCTTTAAGGAAATCATTCACTTAAACATATTTATTTGGGCCAAAACGAATGTTACGTAAAACATTGTTACGACGTCCCAAATTCACTAGTATAGGGATTCGAATTTAAAATAGATATATAAATCCCAATACTATTCAAAACATTTCCTTTCGGAAATCATTTACTATAACAACCGTGTTATAGTCCACCATTTCCTTTTATTTCTCGAAACATCTATTTCAACAATAAATGTTGAAATCTATGGTTTCGAATATCAACACATTTAAAACATCGTTAGATCGTTTTAATTCAATTTAAACATCCAAATCAAAACAATTTCTTTAACGTGTTATTCACTATTCAAAAATGTGAATAAGCTTCGTTAACAAATCTCATCCTTTTATTCATTTTAATTCAAAGGATTATTCACTATTCAAAAACGTGAATATAACTCCATTTATAGGTTTCAACAATTTACTTATCAAAATAAGTCATTTGCGAATTTATAAAACAACGTTTATAAATTCCATTTCTATTTATTTATAAAAACTTCCTTTTTATAAATTCCTTTATTAATCTATTCCAGTTTATAACTCAATTATAAACAATGGTTCATATTATAAGTTAAATACTTATAAATTTATTCGTTTGCAAAATCGTTCCTTTGAACTTCATAATTATAAATCTTATAACTTATAAGATTCAACTATTCATCCAAATATATTCTTCAAATAACTTCACAAATTTATAATTCTTACTATTTATAAATTTCATTTATAACTTCACCGTTTATAATTCTATAAATTTCATTCTTTAATGGAATTCATTTTCACTTCATTCAAACACTTATGAAAACTCGTTTTATAATGTCAACATTTCAATTTATAAATATCCATTTATAAATCTCTAATATAAATCAATTCCTATTAATATTTTAAAAACGTCTTTAAACTCCTTTATAATTTCATCATTTTGATTTATAAAATAATCAAATTTTATAAATCCTATATTTAAACTTTTCACAATAATTCTAAAATATCTCGATTAAACTATTTTATAAACTCAATAGCATCATATTCTCAAAAATCAGTTTTTAACTGTATTTCACAAAAATCATAATTTTTATAACATTAAAAATTATAACGTTTATTTATTTAAAATGGATCAATTCCAAAATTATTTTATAAAACGTATACTTTCTAAAATCACTTTAAAATCATTTTAAAATCCCAAAATCTGGGTCCAATGATGCTACACACCAAATAGTCAATCACGACAACAACGATATCATATATCAATATGATAATCCATCAAATATCAAAATATCTGAAATCAAATAAATACTGTTGAGGAATCCAGTTGGATCCCTCCAACCTGTTTTCCTGCATCCAAAAACATTAGCACAATACCAATTTCGCTCCAGTACGAAATTATCGCGGTACATGTTCTTATTAAATATTATCCGCTTAATAACGGCGCAATAGGGTCTCATCCGCTAAAAAATGCGGGGAATCAACAACTGCAATATATACATATGCCAATATATATATATTGATATTATATATAATACCAATTTCACTGTTTATGAAATATTCGCGGTATATGTTTTTAATAAATAACATCCGCTTACTAACGGCGCATAATGTCTATTTTAACAATCAATAGATATCAATCAACATTCAAACATGCTTTCAAATATTTTAAATCTAACTATTTAAAATAAAATCGAAACTGATTCGATTGAGTGAGAAATTCTCACCTTGGTTTTAATTTCCGTTTTAGCGATTTATTTCGAATAAAATTAAACGGACGTTTAATTTTACCCAAAATTCTCACTAACTCCAAACGACTCCAAACCAACTCCATCGCGTAGTGCTCGTCCATACGATTCCAACGCAACTGGTTTCGCGCGTTTTCGACCTCGTATGAAAACGTTATGAATTATTGAAGTTTACACGTATTTAAATAAACTAATTTCAACAATTTACTTGAATATTTTAAACCCACACAACATCATAGCCATGAGATCCAACCCATTTGCATCCTGGCCGTTCTTTCTCTCCTTCTCCCTCACGTTCTCCTTCACCAGGCCGAGCACGCAACAAACAACCCATCACTCCATATTAGGTTTTCACTTTACAACCTCATTTCTCGACGAAATCACATCAAACCACCTTCATCTCGAAGCTCCTTCCACAAGCTATGCTCGGCCCCAAGCTAGTGAAGCTCGGCCACCCCCACTGCATGGAATTGTGTGTGCAACCTGTAGGGAATGGCCCCCTGTAGCTCACTCCACACGACACCAAACACGATCTCCACCGTTGATCTCCAAGCTCTCGTCGTGCTCTACCACTTTGTAGTTGAACATTCTTGCTAATTCTTGATGGATTTGGAGGAATCGAGGGATGAAGTTGAGAAAATTCTGGCCATACATTGGTTAGGGCCGGCTGTGCAGTTTTGATTAGGGTTAGGGTTATTTTTTTTATCAAATTATGAAGAGGTGGGTCTATTTATAGAGTTTCGTTCGACACTATTCATCCGGAAATTCCGAACTCCGATTTACGCGCCGAAACTGACGTACCTAGGGTTTATCCCGCGTTTCGGACACAATGGAACAGGTTTCGGAAGCTAATTCGGAAGTATGTGCGAGTTATGGCAATAAACGCTCAATTTGAATTAAACCGATTTAAGTCGATTTCTAGGCGTTTTAATTTGTACAGGACAAACGGTAAATCCAATTGACTTGAAATTTGAAACCTTACAATAATATCACATTAGGATCCGATGAAACTGGTTTCGTCGAAATCCGAGACTTTTTGAAAAATGGTTATTTTAGCTCGTCAAATTTAAATTAAAAATAAATCAATGCGTTTCGAGCTGCCACGATCAAACGATAACTCCGATTGACACGAAATTTGAAATCCGGTAATAACTAACTATTACGGATCCAATGGAACTGGTTTCGTTCAATTCTGAGACTGTTCAAAAATTGACTATTTTCACTAGTCGATTTAAATATTAAAATATTCAATTTTCACAAATTAACTTTTAATTCGATTTTAAAAGTTCTAAAATATCATTCTAACTCTAACATGATAAAATAAAATTTTACAAATCATTTTCAATCATATTTAACCCAATTTTCAATTATTTCCATAATTTAACGTATTAAATTATCGATTTAATAATCCAATTAAATCCAATAATTCAAATAAAAATTTATTTGACTCATAAATTCACTTATTAATATTTAAAATTAATTAAATATTCATATTTTAATTTCTAAAAATTCTGGGTCGTTACAATCTTCCCCACTTAAAAGAATTTCGTCCTCGAAATTATAAGTAAGAAAAGTTACAGAATCTATTAATTTTCCCAAAATTCATAGTTAAAACTTCTTACAATAACTTTACTAAGTTTTCCAATCATACTTAGTTATCTTTTCAAAAACAACTACTATTGTTTAGCTTTCAACTTCAAATCAAAGTTTAAAGTTTTCAAAATTTTCCAATTTTCTCAAATTTTTTCTAACGCCTTAAATTTCCGGAAAAATTCGCCATAGTCTCCTTTGCGCGGCTCGATCCGAAAAAAAAATGACAGTATATATATCACAAATATACATCTCATCAAGTAATGAGGCATCCCGAAGGGAAAGAAATGTAAAAGTACGATATTTAATCCGAGATATGTACCTTATATTTTATTAGCTAGCATATACGGCTAATATAGCGCAAAAGCGAGCTCCAAATGCGAAGCAACGTGATCCGCACCTACTAATTACTCAACAAACAACATGAGAATCATGCATATAGATAATAGTATCAATATACAACATATAGCAACATAATAACTATATATGTCAACTTAGCAAATGAAACAAAACAACAAATGCAAACATCAACCAACTATCATCCAACTAACATCCATAACCAACAAATATTCATTCATATTCTCATTAATATTCAATGAAATGGTTTTCACTCTAATCATATTTGATTCATTAATAGTGGATGTTCTTACTAGCATTCATTTTCAATTAGTTTTATATTCACTAATTCATATTCAAGTTGGTTCACTTCCAAATCAAATTCAATTCTATTCAAATTTATTTACTTCTAATTTGAATTCAATTACATAGCTTTAAATTTCACTAATTCACTTTCATTAATACTTAATGAATTATATACAATCAACTAACAATCATATAACAATCAATGTATATATAATTACAACCAAATTACTTTTCTTTCAATTGGTTTAATTAATTGATTTTCATTCAATTATTCAACTTTCTAATAACATTAGATTTTAATGAATTACACTTACATTCATTATTTCCATATCAATTATTCACATTTAATTGATTAACATTCATTTCATTAATTCAATTCAATTTCAAAAGTTGAATTTCATTTATCTTTGAATTCACTTTCATTTACAACTCATATTCATAAATATATTCATATAGTTTCACTTCTTATATATATATAAGTTTATTTCACAATTGTAAATCACATTTAATTATAATTTAATTCTTATAATTCTTTTGCTTATACAATTATTCTTTTATTTAGATTATTCAAACAACTAAACAATCAACTTATATACACTTTAATAATTCTGAAAAATTATTTCTTTATATATAAAATATAATCAAGGTAAAATTATTTCATTTACCCAATTTAAAACAATACTGTGCCGAATTGTTCTATTCAAGTGTTTAGAAACCCCTTCGATTCAGTTTCGAAGCTGCGCCGACGAAGGTTCATATGCCACTCAACAAACCAATCATCACAATATAAAACAATTTCATATATTCACTAACAAATACGCTCTCATAGCTATTATTACACTCAAACTCATTCTAGAGCACTACTGACTCTATCTCTAATGAGTAATACCCAACAGAACCATGGTTGTCGCTTAACCATAAGCTCTGATACCAACTGTAAAGACCCGTAAATCCGTACTCCTTGAATAGACACTAATCTCCTTTGTTTAATTCAAGATGAACGAAAATACGAACCCTTAGGGGTTTTAAGAAAAAGAAAAGAAGAAAGAAGAAAGAAGATAGGAAAGAAGGGAATAGAAAATAGAAATTAGAGAGAATAGAAAACAGAAAAGAAGATAGAACATTTTAAAATAGAAGAAAAAGAGAATAGAGGAAAAAGAAAAAAACAGAAGAAAATAGGACGGAATTTTAAAATAGGACGGAACAGAAAACAACAGAATCACATCAGAATCTCACAATTCGCAGCGGAACAACATATAATAATAAATGAATAATCTTTAAACAAAGAACTATATCAGTTATTACATTACATTACATTTCATTTCATCATATCATCAGAGTATACAACAACAACAACAAACAGTGCAGCGGAAAAAGAAATACTATATAGCTAGTAATACGCCATGCCATCCAGCTTGCCTCCAGCAATTCCAGAATATCCAGAATATCCTGATAAACCTAACTCTTGACTGCCCGTGTGAAAATTGGTGGGCACCCAGAGTTTAGGAAGGAAAACAATAAACTCCAAGTCAGTCATGTGACTGGTGTGAGAACTCAAAACAGTTTATTTAACTTTAAAATCAAAATAGAGGAATATTTTTAAATTCAATTCGCAATGCTTTTAAAAATGAGACTACCATAAGGCCTCCCGCATACACACACATGCAAACGCAGAATCGGAGGAGATTTCTCCTTATGATAGTCAAAGATGCTTGATACGCATTTAAAAGAACATTTCATATTATTATTAGTGCATAGTGTAGGAAAAATTCATTTCGAAAGTAGAATATAAATCTTAGCCAGCATAGACATTCCGAACTATGCCTACTATAGCTAACTATGTTCAATAGCAGGTTACCGCCACATTCCATAGCAGGTTATACAACTAAAACCGTACAAGTCACGTATTGTTTCTTTGGATTTCCAACAAATGGTCAGGCCAAGGAACTTCCCATTGCCACATAAGAATGCCTCTGGAAAGACATCCCCGAGAACCAAACCGGAACTCTGCCAACACAAGGCCGGGTTACCCCTAACTGGGTAACTACTGACTCGAGCACGCCATTCCCCGATCGTAAACGACCTTTCTCACGGGATCTCGAAAACCAACAACCACAAAGTAATAAATTCGTAGTAACCACATAGGTTAAATATCTGGGCTCCATACCATGATACCACCTCTATCCAGAAGGAAATGTACATACCCTAAAGGGAGCTACCCCTCATAACCTTGCCGCATCTTTCCTGTTTTGACCATTTTCGGGGTGTGAGGTTCGACGAAGTCACGTCCACAAAAACATACTTTATACAAAAGCCATGCTTTGGGTCAACAAATGATCAACACAATGATCACTAAGATAGACGATCAAATAAACGATCCTATCACAATAATCAACACAATGATCATTTACAGCAACACTCAGCATTTCACATTACCAAATTGGGAATATATCGCTGATAACTTCAACTATATAACCTCTGAGCTCGTACGTCTCAGAGAAGGGTGTTAAGCTAAAAGAATAAATTCTCCGCCACCACAGTAGTATATTTGAAAGAAATCGGCTTTATATCTCAACTTGTAATGTCAGACATACAATCCATACAAGTCTGTTTCGGGCTCGAACAAAACCGAAGGCACTTACAAAGAAGTCCTTGCAATCCGGATATTCACAATCCTGATCGGATTCACCATCACATATGGAGAACTCTATACCGGAGCAACTCGGTGCAGAGTAAATCGACAGGTCATCCTATCGCTCTCGCAAATACCGGGTCTTCAACACCGATCTTCAATGCAATTCACAACGACGTATCACATATTCGGAATGGGTTATACGACCCCATGGTCCTTTCCCGGTTAACCCGAATAGTGAGCGCTTATTCAAAAATAAGTGTAGCATTCACATTCAAACAAAACACATCAAATACCCATTCAAGGGAAATATTGATAGTCGGCTATTGAACTATCAATTGATATGCACACATCACCAGATTCCAAATAATTTTCCAATTATTTATTTCACAAAAATATCTTTACAAGATATATAATTTCAATACTTCAAAAATAAATCAATATTTATTTTTAACAAATTCCACTTTCACATATAAATTCCATAGTGAATTTATATTCCAAAATATTCATGCATATGATTTCAATTATTCATTTCAATTTATCTTCAAAAAGATAAATTCCAAATATTCACTTTATATTGGAAAACATTTCCATACTTATTTATTCATAAGTAATTTACAAATCTTTTTATTTTCAACCTTGGAAAATATTCCATATACTTAAATCGAATTAAGTATATATTTCATTCTTTAAGGAAATCATTCACTTAAACATATTTATTTGGGCCAAAACGAATGTTACGTAAAACATTGTTACGACGTCCCAAATTCACTAGTATAGGGATTCGAATTTAAAATAGATATATAAATCCCAATACTATTCAAAACATTTCCTTTCGGAAATCATTTACTATAACAACCGTGTTATAGTCCACCATTTCCTTTTATTTCTCGAAACATCTATTTCAACAATAAATGTTGAAATCTATGGTTTCGAATATCAACACATTTAAAACATCGTTAGATCGTTTTAATTCAATTTAAACATCCAAATCAAAACAATTTCTTTAACGTGTTATTCACTATTCAAAAATGTGAATAAGCTTCGTTAACAAATCTCATCCTTTTATTCATTTTAATTCAAAGGATTATTCACTATTCAAAAACGTGAATATAACTCCATTTATAGGTTTCAACAATTTACTTATCAAAATAAGTCATTTGCGAATTTATAAAACAACGTTTATAAATTCCATTTCTATTTATTTATAAAAACTTCCTTTTTATAAATTCCTTTATTAATCTATTCCAGTTTATAACTCAATTATAAACAATGGTTCATATTATAAGTTAAATACTTATAAATTTATTCGTTTGCAAAATCGTTCCTTTGAACTTCATAATTATAAATCTTATAACTTATAAGATTCAACTATTCATCCAAATATATTCTTCAAATAACTTCACAAATTTATAATTCTTACTATTTATAAATTTCATTTATAACTTCACCGTTTATAATTCTATAAATTTCATTCTTTAATGGAATTCATTTTCACTTCATTCAAACACTTATGAAAACTCGTTTTATAATGTCAACATTTCAATTTATAAATATCCATTTATAAATCTCTAATATAAATCAATTCCTATTAATATTTTAAAAACGTCTTTAAACTCCTTTATAATTTCATCATTTTGATTTATAAAATAATCAAATTTTATAAATCCTATATTTAAACTTTTCACAATAATTCTAAAATATCTCGATTAAACTATTTTATAAACTCAATAGCATCATATTCTCAAAAATCAGTTTTTAACTGTATTTCACAAAAATCATAATTTTTATAACATTAAAAATTATAACGTTTATTTATTTAAAATGGATCAATTCCAAAATTATTTTATAAAACGTATACTTTCTAAAATCACTTTAAAATCATTTTAAAATCCCAAAATCTGGGTCCAATGATGCTACACACCAAATAGTCAATCACGACAACAACGATATCATATATCAATATGATAATCCATCAAATATCAAAATATCTGAAATCAAATAAATACTGTTGAGGAATCCAGTTGGATCCCTCCAACCTGTTTTCCTGCATCCAAAAACATTAGCACAATACCAATTTCGCTCCAGTACGAAATTATCGCGGTACATGTTCTTATTAAATATTATCCGCTTAATAACGGCGCAATAGGGTCTCATCCGCTAAAAAATGCGGGGAATCAACAACTGCAATATATACATATGCCAATATATATATATTGATATTATATATAATACCAATTTCACTGTTTATGAAATATTCGCGGTATATGTTTTTAATAAATAACATCCGCTTACTAACGGCGCATAATGTCTATTTTAACAATCAATAGATATCAATCAACATTCAAACATGCTTTCAAATATTTTAAATCTAACTATTTAAAATAAAATCGAAACTGATTCGATTGAGTGAGAAATTCTCACCTTGGTTTTAATTTCCGTTTTAGCGATTTATTTCGAATAAAATTAAACGGACGTTTAATTTTACCCAAAATTCTCACTAACTCCAAATGACTCCAAACAAAATCCATCGCGTAGTGCTCGTCCATACGATTCCAACGCAACTGGTTTCGCGCGTTTTCGACCTCGTATGAAAAGGTTATGAATTATTGAAGTTTACACGTATTTAAATAAACTAATTTCAACAATTTACTTGAATATTTTAAACCCACACAACATCATAGCCATGAGATCCAACCCCTTTGCATCCTGGCCGTTCTTTCTCTCCCTCTCCCTCACGTTCTCCTTCACCAGGCCGAGCACGCAACAAACAACCCATCACTCCATATTAGGTTTTCACTTTACAACCTCATTTCTCGACGAAATCACATCAAACCACCTTCATCTCGAAGCTCCTTCCACAAGCTATGCTCGGCCCCAAGCTAGTGAAGCTCGGCCACCCCCACTGCATGGAATTGCGTGCGCAACCTGTAGGGAACGGC
Source organism: Allium cepa (assembly GCA_030765085.1). NCBI lineage: Eukaryota > Viridiplantae > Streptophyta > Magnoliopsida > Asparagales > Amaryllidaceae > Allium > Allium cepa. The sequence continues at coordinate 178,124,435 of CM060932.1, forward strand.
CCCCTGTAGCTCACTCCACACGACACCAAACACGATCTCCACCGTTGATCTCCAAGCTCTCGTCGTGCTCTACCACTTTGTAGTTGAACATTCTTGCTAATTCTTGATGGATTTGGAGGAATCGAGGGATGAAGTTGAGAAAATTCTGGCCATACATTGGTTAGGGCCGGCTGTGCAGTTTTGATTAGGGTTAGGGTTATTTTTTTTATCAAATTATGAAGAGGTGGGTCTATTTATAGAGTTTCGTTCGACACTATTCATCCGGAAATTCCGAACTCCGATTTACGCGCCGAAACTGACGTACCTAGGGTTTATCCCGCGTTTCGGACACAATGGAACAGGTTTCGGAAGCTAATTCGGAAGTATGTGCGAGTTATGGCAATAAACGCTCAATTTGAATTAAACCGATTTAAGTCGATTTCTAGGCGTTTTAATTTGTACAGGACAAACGGTAAATCCAATTGACTTGAAATTTGAAACCTTACAATAATATCACATTACGGATCCGATGAAACTGGTTTCGTCGAAATCCGAGACTTTTTGAAAAATGGCTATTTTAGCTCGTCAAAGTTAAATTAAAAATAAATCGATGCGTTTCGAGCTGGCACGATCAAACGATAACTCCGATTGACACGAAATTTTAAATCCGGTAATAACTAACTATTAAGGATCCAATGGAACTGGTTTCGTTCAATTCTGAGACTGTTCAAAAATTGACTATTTTCACTAGTCGATTTAAATATTAAAATATTCAATTTTCACAAATTAACTTTTAATTCGATTTTAAAAGTTCTAAAATATCATTCTAACTCTAACATGATAAAATAAAATTTTACAAATCATTTTCAATCATATTTAACCCAATTTTCAATTATTTCCATAATTTAACGTATTAAATTATCGATTTAATAATCCAATTAAACCCAATAATTCAAATAAAAATTTATTTGACTCATAAATTCACTTATTAATATTTAAAATTAATTAAATATTCATATTTTAATTTCTAAAAATTCTGGGTCGTTACACTTCGGGTAAGGCTTATTGAGGTTGGTGAAGCTGTGGAAATTCTCCATTTCCCATCGGGGTTCCTTACAAATAATGGGTTGGCAATCCATTTCGGATAGTATACTTCCCCAACAAATCCATTCCTCTTTAACTTCTTAACTTCCTCGTGCAAAGTGTTATGCCTTCCCTGGTGTAGAATTCTGTGCTATTTGTTTGGCCAGATGGGCATCAAGGTCAATGTTGAGTGCATAACAGATTATAGTTGGATCCATTCCTACCATGTCTGAGTACGTCTAGACTAATACATTTGTTGATTTTTTTAGAAAGTCTAGCAGCTCGGTATAGGCATCTGCACTAAGGTTCTTTTAAATTATGAGAATTTTTATGGGGTCCCTTGATCTGTTTGTACATCCTTAAGATCATCTACCAACTCTAGCTCTTTCCTTGATGTCCTTAATCTTGGGTCTGTTTTGCTTATTGACACCTCCTTCGATTGTGAATTTACTGAGGATTCTTGTTTTTGGGCTTCTTTGGAGAAGTATCATGCATAAACTGAATTATAATCATTAGTGCCGATCATGTGCATATATGGTCTCTATTTTCCTATTTCACCGATTTGGTGGTGCATGATGACTCGTTTCTAGGCTAGTTTTATCACTTAGCACCGACGTAGTTTTATGAACTGATTCGCCTTCTATATGGTTATTGTCATTATAAATAATAGAAGAGACCCCAGAATAATTTCGAACAATTTTATTGCCGGAAATAAGGTTCACAGTATATAACTCTCTAGTTATAACTTGTTTGCCGATTACCACCCTATTCCTATAAGTATGTTGAACTTCATAAGGATATCTTTCTAGGACACAATGGATCCCATGTCTATCAATGAAAGTCAACCTAAAAAAGGCATTGTGTAACGACCCGCCTTTTTGGATAGTTTAAACCGATGATCAAATACACATGCCGATTCCAAACCATTCAAAAGGGCAGATGGTTATTGGGGTAAATAAGAAAAGAAAAGAAAGAGAAATAAAGGAAAAGAAACAACACAGAATCTCGCAGCGGAATGATAAAATATAATAGTCAAATAAACAGTTCATGAAGCTGTTTACTATACTTTGACAATTATTTATACAACATTTATCAGAGTTATACATATACAACAGAACAATTAAAATAATGCAGCAGATAGCATGATGCAAGGGCAATAATAGTAATAGTATACCAAATCTTCATCTTCATCCTCCAGAATAGATCTTCAAAAATCTGAAAAACTCAAGATTGACCCGAGCGTAATGAAAAGACAAAACACTCGAGTCAGGACTAAAATATCCTTATGAAAGTTAAATCAATCGTAAATAAATATGAGTGTAACGGCGTCAGAGATGTTTACAGGGTTTGACATCTCATATCCAGTGTCAACGTGCGTGCAATAACTCAAGAGATGTTACGAGATTTTCCATCTCTTAAGGATCCGTTAAACTATCTACTATGTAGTAATGTACGCTAAGTAGATAATGCCTATCAGTAATATAAAGTATCAAAATAGCGTTAAGGCGTTACCATAATCCCCCTTAACACATTTTTATAATGCCATAGTCTATACAGCACCGTAAGCCCCACCGTAAACTGGTGGTTATCAGAGGGTACCCCATAGGTATAACACAAAAAAAAAGGTAGTGGTCGCGAATAAGATAATTAGTATGACAAGGTACATGAGGCGATACCAACTAGGATACTAGTAGTTGCGTGATCCGGACTGATGTTGAGCATAGCCAGCAGCTACCCCAACACCGCGAAACAACATTCCCAAATCAAGGGGTGCACCCAAATCGAATCACAAATGTAATAGATATGGTATCAAGAAGTATGTCCGCTAGAGATGGCGAACCTCAATGGCCCGGCGCGGCTCCTGTTTTAGTCATGTCAGGGGTCATCCAATATCGTTCTCTTTCTTCAGTCAACGTGTTCACCAAACCATCCACTTCATTCTGGATCAACACTCCACGTATAATAGTTATTAAAGTGGTTTTCGGTATCGACAGAGAGTATGTCCATATCCGATCCCGGTCTCTTTAATAACTATGTATTATTACACCGGTGGTTCTTTTATATTTCAAATCGATTCATAATTGATATCAAAATATCATATTCGCTTCAAAAATCAAATCCATTTCAAATATCATTTTTGCCTTAATATCTCATTTCGATTTCAAGATCATTTCGAATTTCAATTTAGGTTGCAACTTCATTTAACCCAATTCGTATTTAAATTCAGGATTTAAACATAAACATTTCTCCTTATTGACCAGTTTGGAATTTTAGAAAATAGTTTTAAGTAGTTTAAAAGTAGTTTTAGATAATTAAAATAGTTAAAAATACTTAAAATCTTTAAACGAATTTCAAATTGATAAATTAGTTTAAAATAATTTAAATTGGGTTAAGTAGATTAAAAATAGATTAAAATAGTTTAAGTATTCAAAAGTGGTTTATATAACGGAGTAATTTGGAAAACCAAATAAAACAGCTTCAAAACCAAACCATTTCAATTATAACTTCCCAATTCAAATCAATTTCAATTTCCATTCTACCGATTCAATTTCGATTTCAATTCAAAACAATGTCGACTTTGACTTCAAATCAATTCAATTCTACATTCACCTTCAATTAATTCAATTTCACTTTATATCGATTCGGAGCTTGATTTTTCAAAATATCAATTTATAATACTTAACAAAATTATCTTTCAATATTCTTTAAAACCCAATTACAAATATGATTCAATTTCAAGCTCAATTTCAAAATATCCTTTTTATATCGCCTTTACTTAGTAATACTCAAAGCTCGAAATAATGTTCAATCTTTAAAACAAATAAATTTTCGAAATTCAATCATATCCAAATTTTAAATTTCAAAGTCTCAACTTAAATTATTTACCAATTTCTTTTAACCAAAATTTATTTCAACGTTCCAAACTCAATTTTTCGACAAATTCGATTTCTCTAAATTGATTTCTATTTATAACTTTTAAATCCAAACATTTAAATAAATTTCAAATCGACGATTTCAGAAATTATTAATTTAGCCAATCTGGGTCCGTATATAATTTTCTATCCTATGGCCAAGTGATTATTTATTTCAATTTAATGTCAGGGATGAATATATATCACTTAAATCAAATCACAGTTTCATATGTATGCATAACAGGATAATATAAGCAAACAAACATTCAAACATTTAAATATCAACCAATAGCATCCATCGAAATAAATCATCCAATAGACAATACAATTCATGGCAATTTCATAGTTATCAATGTCAGGTAATTTAATCGCAATTCAATTTTAATTTCAACTTAACCGTTCAATTAAATTTTCAACGGTTAATTCAAATGACAATCTATATGACAATTAAATTTATCAAACAACGACAAATAAAATCATAACACTTCATAATGTCAAATTTAACTAGCATAAAGATATTCAGTACGTTGTGAGCGTTATAAAACACTCACCTTGATTTCAATGTAGTTCCAGCGTTTTATTTCGAATAAAATTAAACGAGCGTTTAATTTTACCCAAAATTTTCACTAGCTCCAAATGACTCCAATCTAGTCCATATCGTAGTGCTCGACAAAACGAAGCCAATGCAATTCGTTTCGTGCATTTTCGACCTCGTATGAAAGAGTTATGCATTTTAGAAGTTTACAGGAATTATAAAATAATTAAATTTACAATCTCTAACCCTAATACCATCAGGCCGCACATTTCAAATTTGCAGAGATGGGCCGTTGATTTCCACCTTCCTCCATCACGTTTTCTTCCAGGCAACATCCTGTTCGAAGAAACCCATATGGCCGCCCCCTTCAACCAATTTTCGCCATCACCTCGGTCCACTTGAGGACGATCAAGCGACACCATCTCGAAGCATATCGCGCCACCAACCCTCGGCCAGAGACCGGCCACGCGCGGCCTCCCCGTGTTCTCGAACGACGTGAACAAACGCGCGACTTTGAGGAGCTATTGTCGTTGATTCGTGCATCGAAACACGATCATAACCATTGGATAGAGAGATATCGATGCCCTCTACAACTTTCATGCTGAAGGTTTCGCGTGAATGTCGACGGATTGGTAGATCGGAGGGGATGAATTGGGTGTGTTTCTGGACTTCGAACCTGGAGATGGCGGCCAGGGTTTTTAAAACCCTAATTTGTTTTATTTTGCCAAAATGAATAATTGAGCTGCTTTTTATAGGAAATTCGACGAACACTATTCATCCGGCTTTTCTGAACTTCGATTTACACGCGGTGACCGGCGTTTCTAGGGTTTACCCCGCGTTTCGGACACAATGGAACAGGTTTCGGAAGCTAATTCGATCGTTTGTGCGAGTTACGGAAATAAACGATCGATTTTAAATTAAATCAATTAAACCGATTTTTATGCGTTTTGGCTCGCCTCGGACAAACGGTAAATCCGATTGACACGAAATTTAAAATCTTACAATAATATCACGTTATGGATCCAACGAAACTGGTTTCGTCGAAATCCGAGACTGTTTGAAAAATGGCTATTTTAACTCGTCAATTAAATATTAAAATATTCAATTTTCACAAATTTACTTTTAATTCGATTTTAAACGTTCTACAACATCATTCTAACTCTAATATGATAAAATAAAATTTTACAAATCATTTTTAATCATATTAAACCTGTTATTTAATTATCCAATAAATTCCAATTTTAAAATCTTATTAACTATATTATAATCCCAATATAACTTACATTCACTTTGGAAACCAATTTGAATCATATTAAATCAAATTTCAATTATTCACTCTATTTTCATATATTAAATTTCAATATCAAATTAATCATATCAAATTCGAAATTTAATTATTCAAACATTTGTAATATTAAATTTAAACAATTTGATTATTCTTAAATCACTATCTTTTGAAATATTCGAAACGAACTTATAAAATTTAACAAATTCAAATTATAGAACAACCATTTTCCTTAAAACAGTTATTCAACTCCCGTTATTATATTATTCAATAAATTCCAAATTTTAAATTTAAACAATTTAATTGCTCAATATTTGACGGATTTCAATATTGGATTTTTAAATAAAAATTTCATTATCAGTCGATTTACTATATTACATCAAATGAATTCCACATTATTATTTAACTACAGTTAGAGATAATGCACTCAACTAATATATAAACTTTCATTCCAATTGCAATTGGTTCACAAATTCAATTCGACTAACTAAATGAATAGGTAACTTAAATAATTATCACCGTTAACTTTTAATTACTTATAAGTTTATGATTTACAAACAAGCGTCACAATTACCTAAACAATACAAATTTATTCAATTACCTTTGACTACATATTATTTCAATTGATTTGGGATTTCATTCAATTCATAAATAATTAACTTAGATAAAATTTGTTGCATTTCATTCTAGTTATTACTATTCCAAACAACTTACAAAAATTTTTTCTAACACTAAATCACGAAATCTTTTAAATTAGCTATTTTAATTATCGAAAATTTACGGGTCATTACACTCTCCCCCACTCAAAACTTTTCGTCCCCGAAAAGAAAAAAGAAGGGAAAAGGAACGAAGTATAGAATTCAACATTAGATATATTTTATTCAAAGTTACCAACTTATAAAACAATGAAATTCCACTTATAAAGTCATAACTACGCTTCCACCAAGTTACTCCAAACGGCTTTCTAACTTTAAAGTTAGTTATCAAAACAAGTTATAAAATTTTAAAACTTGAAAAATTTTCTAACACCCGGATTTACGGAAAATTTTGGCAGAGTCTCCTTCGCGCGGCTCGATCGAAAAAAAAAAGACAGTATATATATCACAAATATACATCTCATCAAGTGATGAGGCATCCCGCAGGGAAAAAGTGTAAAAGTACGGTATGTAATCCGAGATATGTACCTTATATATTATTAGCGAGCATATACGGCTAATATAGCACGAAAGCGAGCTCCAAATGCGAAGTAAGCGCAATCCGTACCTACTAAACACTCAACAAACCATGAGAAACATGCATATATGAAAATAATATCAATATACATCATATAGCAACATAACAACTACATGTGCCAACATAGAAAATGCAACAAAACAACAAATGCATCCACCAAATCAATTATCATCCAACTATCATCCAACAAATCCATAATCAATCAATATAAATTTACTTCTCATTAACATTTATTGACTTGGTTTTCAATTTTAATCACAGCTGATTCATTAACGTTGGATTTTACTAACATTCATTCTTAATTCAATTAGTTAACATTCACTAATTTATATTTACCTTAGTTCACTTCCAATTTGAATTAAATTAAATTCTATTAAAATTCATTTAGCTTCCAATTTGATTTCAATAATTTATAGCTTTCAATTTCATTAACACTTAATAAATTATATACAATCAACTAATAATCAGATAACAACCAAATCATACCCAACATAACCAAATTATTAATTTCATATTCAATTTGGTTTATCTCTTTTATATATATATATCCTGTTATATAATTTTAAAAGAATCATTTTATATTTGGCATCATATATTTCCAATATTAACTTTAATTAAGTCCGTAAGCCGTACGGATATCATCCGTGAGCAATATCAATCTAATCGCTTATTTGATCACACAATTTCACTTTCAAACTAGTATCGTTCACACGACTCTCTAGTGCGGACTCAGATTTGGTTCCTTGATTGGAAACTGTTACTCTCCTTGCATAGCCATCTACTATGATAGAGAATTCCAAAATCAAATTAAAAATCCATATCCAGGGTTCGCCGTCGGAAATCGAGTGAAAAATCCTAACTTGGATCGATATAAATCATCTCGAAATTTTGTGCTCGAATTTTGGATCAAATCGTTATGCAAATAAAATAATATACGTACAATCTCACGTATTACCTTCCAATGGATTTCTATCCAATTTTATCTATACTAAATTATTTTATTGACTTCTATTTTTTTTTCAATTAATTATTCACAACCCATTATTCAGTTAGTATATTCATTTCTTTACATAGCATGTTCTTTAACATTATCTTTTCTTAAACATCATATCAAAGAATTTTCTTACTCAAGTTCATTTTAAACATTCTATATCATTTAATTAAATCCAATTTCATTTTCCAATTGATTCTTAGCTATAAGAAATTCCTTTGTTTACATTTATTGTATTTTCATAATTTCAGTTAATAACGAATTCATTTGTGTAACCTTTTATAAATCATCACTTTAGTTTATTAATCATCCTATAAAAGTCTAACTTCTCATATATGACTTTTCTTAGTTTACGGCTATCTCAAAGTTACAAATTCAAAATTTTTCTATGCAATTTATATTTATTTTCTATAACCAATTTACAAAGATATAATACGATTCATTTATCTTCTTTCTTAAGTTCACTTACTTGTTCCATTTATCCATTCATCATTTCATGCTATATTTAAGTTTTTATAATTTTTATCACAACCAAATTTTCCATTTATATACATTTTAATTCCTTTTGAGTTTTCCTACTTGTATACTTAAATTATTTCCAGGTTCTGTTTAGTTGTACAATATCTCATTACATATCCAAAACATCATTTTAACTTCTTAATATTTGGTAAGTCATATTATATGTTATTAGAATGCAAATTTGGCATTATACAAATTTATAGAATTTCATTTTACTTAATTAGAATGTTCACAAATTTGATTTATTTAAATCCTCTTTACCTTTCAACTTTAAAGGTACACTACAACTCTAAAGTTTTCCCAAAACATAAGCTTAGATATCTTAATCCTCTTATTTTATAAATTTTGGTTATTCACAATTCATTCAAATAATTTAAAATTTACTAATTAACATAACTTAGAAATTTAAATGCCCGGTTCTTTTCAAATCGTTTGAAATAAACATATACACTTATATCTTTAATATATCAAATCATACCTTTGGAGTTTAAACCAAAACCCATTTACCCAAAATAATTTCGATAAAAACAAAGCTTCTTAGAAGTCTCCCCCACTTTGAGACTCGAAAATGGACGTCGATGATGCTGCGCAGTCATCACCGAAATTTTTCCCAACGACATAAGAGAGGAGTACTGAATTCATTCCTTCTTTAAAAAATCCTTTCAAAATATTTCCATAAACATTTTCCCACTAATATCTCAATATATTTTCTTCAAAGCTTTGAAAACCATTTAAAAACCTCAGGGTCTTAAATTCAATATTTTCCAATTTAAATCTATTTTAATTTATAAGTCACCTTTATAAAATATTATTATAGGATTTTCTTTCTTAAAACATTCCACAAGTGTTTTATCATTGTTTATTTTGTAATTCAGCTTATTTATTAAATTACAATATCCAATTAATGATAATAACCAGTATTTTCATTCCTAACAACCAGGTAAGCTAGATAAGTCACAATAATTTCTGATTTTTTTTCCTTATATACAAAATATAATTAGAGCAAAATTATTTCATTTACCCAATTTAAAAACCATACTATGTCGAATTGTTCTGTTTAAGTGTTTAGAGATTCCTATCAATGACGTTAATTACTCGCATTGACCAGAATCCATAAGCCATTTAACAAATCAACCGACACAATATAAAACATTTTATATCACTAACAAATATGCTCTCTCATATATATACACTCGGCGACTCATCATAGGGTATTACTACCCTATTTATAAAGAGTCAGACCCCACAAAGCTAAGGTTACCGCTAAACCAAAGCTCTGATACCAACTGTAACGACCTGCCTTTTTGGACAGTTTAAACCGACAATCAAATACACATACCAATTCCAAACCATTCAAAAGGGCAGATGGTTATTGGGGTAAATAAGAAAAGAAAAGAAAGATAAATAAAGGAAAAGAAACAACACAGAATCTCGCAGAGGAATGATAAAATATAATAATCAAATAAACAGTTCATGAAGCTGTTTACTATACTTTGACAATTATTTATACAACATTTATCAGAGTTATACATATACAACAGAACAATTAAAATAATGCAGCAGATAGCATGATGCAAGGGTAATAATAGTAATAGTATACCATATCTTCGTCTTCATCCTCCTGAATAGATCTTCAAAAATCTGAAAAACTCAGGACTGACCCGAGCGTAATGAAAAGACAAAACACTCGAGTCAGGACTAAAATATCCTTAAGAAAGTTAAATCAATCGTAAATAAATATGAGTGTAACGGCGTCAGAGATGTTTACGGGGTTTGACATCTCATATCCAGTGTCAACGTGCGTGCAATAACTCAAGAGATGTTACGGGATTTTCCATCTCTTAAGGATTCGTTAAACTATCTACTATATAGTAATGTACGCAAAGTAGATAATGCCTATCAGTAATATAAAGTATCAAAATAGCGTTAAGGCGTTACCATAATCCCCCTTAACACATTTTTATAATGCCATAGTCTATACAGCACCGTAAGCCCCACCGTAAAATGGTGGTTATCAGAGGGTACCCCATAGGTATAACACAAAACAAAAGGTAGTGGTCGCGAATAGGATAATCAGTATGACAAGGTACATGAGGCGATACCAACTAGGATACTAGTAGTTGCGTGATCCGGACTGATGTTGAGCATAGCCAGCAGCTACCCCAACACCGTGATACAACACTCCCAAATCAAGGGGTGCACCCAAATCGAATCACAAATGTAATAGATATGGTATCGAAAAAGTGTGTCTGTTAGAGATGGCGAACCTCAATGGCCCGGCGCGGCTCCTGTTTTAGTCATGTCAGGGGTCATCCAATATCGTTCTCTTTCTTCAGTCAACGCGTTCACCAAACCATCCACTTCATTCTGGATCAACACTCCATGTATAATAGTTATTAAAGTGGTTTTCGGTATCGACAGAGAGTATGTCCATATCCGATCCCGGTCTCTTTAATAACTACGTATTATTACACCGGTGGCTCTTTTATATTTCAAATCGATTCATAATTGATATCAAAATATCATATTCGCTTCAAAAATCAAATCCATTTCAAATATCATTTTTGCCTTAATATCTCATTTCGATTTCAAGATCATTACGAATTTCAGTTTAGGTTGCAACTTCATTTATCCCAATTCGTATTTAAATTCAGGATTTAAACATAAACATTTCTCCTTATTGACCAGTTTGGAATTTAGAAAATAGTTTTAAGTAGTTTAAAAGTAGTTTTAGATAATTAAAATAGTTAAAAATACTTAAAATCTTTAAACGGATTTCAAATAGATAAATTAGTTTAAAATAATTTAAATTGGGTTAAGTAGATTAAAAATAGATTAAAATAGTTTAAGTATTCAAAAGTGGTTTATATAACGGAGTAATTTGGAAAACCAAATAAAACAGCTTCAAAAACCAAACCATTTCAATTATAACTTCCCAATTCAAATCAATTCCAATTTCCATTCTACCGATTCAATTTCGATTTCAATTCAAAACAATGTCGACTTTGACTTCAAATAAATTCAATTCTACATTCAACTTCAATTAATTCAATTTCACTTTATATCGATTCAGAGCTTGATTTTTCAAAATATCAATTTATAATACTTAACCAAATTATCTTTCAATATTCAAATTTAAAGCCCAATTACAAATATGATTCAATTTCAAGCTCAATTTCAAAATACCCTTTTTATATCACCTTTACTTAGTAATACTCAAAGCTCGAAATAATGTTCAATCTCTAAAACAAATAAATTTCGAAATTCAGTCATATCCAAATTTTAAATTTCAAAGTCTCAACTTAAATTATTTACCAATTTCTTTTAACCAAAATTTATTTCAACATTCCAAACTCAATTTTTCGACAAATTTGATTTCTATAAATTGATTTCTATTTATAACTTTTAAAACCAAACATTTAAATAAATTTCAAATCGACGATTTCAGAAATTATTAATTTAGCCAATCCGTGTCCGTATATAATTTTCTATCCTATGGCCAAGTGATTATTTATTTCAATTTAATGTCAGGAATGAATATATATCACTTAAATCAAATCACAGTTTCATATGTATGCATAACAGGATAATATAAGCAAATAAACATCCAAACATTTAAATATCAACCAATAGCATCCATCGAAATACATCATCCAATAGACAATACAATTCATGGCAATTTCATAGTTATCAATGTCAGGTAATTTAATCGCAATTCAATTATAATTACAATTTAACTGTTCAATTAAATTTTCAACGGTTAATTCAAATGACAATCTATATGATAATTAAATTTATCAAACAACGACAAATAAAATCATAACACTTCATAATGTCAAATTTAACTAGCATAAAGATATTCAGTACGTTGTGAGCGTTATAAAACACTCACCTTGATTTCAATGTAGTTCCAGCGTTTTATTTCGAATAAAATTAAACGAGCGTTTAATTTTACCCGAAATTTTCACTAGCTCCAAACGACTCTAATCCAGTTCCATAGCGTAGTGCTCGATAAAACGAAGCCAATGCAATTCGTTTCGTGCGTTTTCGACCTCGTATGAAAGAGTTATGCATTTTAGAAGTTTACACGAATTATAAAATAATTAAATTTACAATCTCTAACCCTAATACCATCAGGCCGCACATTTCAAATTTTCAGAGATGGGCCGTTGATTTCCACCTTCCTCCATCACGTTTTCTTCCAGGCAACATCCTGTTCGAAGAAACCCATATGGCCGCCCCCTTCAACCAATTTTCGCCATCACCTCGGTCCACTTGAGGACGATCAAGCGACACCATCTCGAAGCATATCGTGCCACCAACCCTTGGCCAGAGACCGGCCACGCGCGGCCTCCCCATGTTCTCGAACGACGTGAACAAATGCGCGACTTTGAGGAGCAATTGCCGTTGATTCGTGCATCGAAACACGATCATAACAGTTGGATAGAGAGATATCGATGCCCTCTACAACTTTCATGTTGAAGGTTTCGCGTGAATGTCGACGGATTGGGAGATCGGAGGGGATGAATTGGGTGTGTTTCTGGCCTTCGAACCTAGAGATGGCGGCCAGGGTTTTTAAAACCCTAATTTGTTTTATTTTGCCAAAATGAATAATTGAGCTGCTTTTTATAGGAAATTCGACGAACGCTATTCATCCGGCTTTTCCGAACTTCGATTTACGCGTGGTGACCGGCATTTCTAGGGTTTACCCAGCGTTCCGGACACAATGGAACAGGTTTCGAAAGCTAATTCGATCGTCTGTGCGAGTTACGGAAATAAACGATCGATTTTAAATTAAATCGATTAAACCGATTTTTATGCGTTTTGGCTCGCCTCGGACAAACGGTAAATCCGATTGACACGAAATTTAAAATCTTACAATAATATCACGTTACGGATCCGATGAAACTGGTTTCGTCGAAATCCGAGACTGTTTGAAAAATGGCTATTTTAACTCGTCAATTAAATATTAAAATATTCAATTTTCACAAATTTACTTTTAATTCGATTTTAAACGTTCTACAACATCATTCTAACTCTTATATGATAAAATAAAATTTTACAAATCATTTTTAATCATATTAAACCTGTTATTCAATTATCCAATAAATTCCAATTTTAAAATTTATTAACTCTATTATAATCCCAATATAACTTACATTCACTTTGGAAACCAATTTGAATCATATTAAATCAAATTTCAATTATTCACTCTATTTTCATATATTAAATTTCAATATCAAATTAATCATATCAAATTCGGAATTTAATTATTCAAACATTTGTAATATTAAATTTAAACAATTTGATTATTCTTAAATCACTATCTTTTGAAATATTCGAAACGAACTTATAAAATTTAACAAATTCAAATTATAGAACAACCATTTTCCTTAAAACAGTTTCTCAACTCTCGTTATTATATTATTCAATAAATTCCAAATATTAAATTTAAACAATTTAATTGCTCAATATTTGACGGATTTCAATATTGGATTTTTAAATAAAAATTTCATTATCAGTCGATTTACTATATTACATCAAATGAATTCCACATTATTATTTAACTACAGTTAGAGATAATGCACTCAACTAATATATAAACTTTCATTCCAATTGCAATTGGTTCACAAATTCAATTCGACTAACTAAATGAATAGATAACTTAAATAATTATCACCGTTAACTTTTAATTACTTATAAGTTTATGATTTACAAACAAGCGTCACAATTACCTATACAATACAAATTCATTCAATTACCTTTGACTACATATTATTTCAATTGATTTGGGATTTCATTCAATTCATAAATAATTAACTTAGATAAAATTTGTTGCATTTCATTCTAGTTATTACTATTCCAAACGACTTACAATTATTCTTTCTAACACTAAATCACGAAATCTTTTAAATTAGCTATTTTAATTATCGAAAATTTACGGGTCGTTACACATTGTGTGGTGAGGATTGGCTAATAGCTAAGAAGCTAGCATAGAATGACTTGTGCAGTAGACCCATTCCAGTGGCAACGAGCTAGCATGCAAATCCCACCGAAATGGTGGCAATGTTGTTGAAGCCAAAAATCGGTTTAGGACTAGGTTTAAGGATTTGTGGTAGAAGTCTCATCTGATTGTATATAGATTTGAAGATGATATTGACTGAAATCCCAGAGTTAATGAAAACTTTCTTCGTAGTGCAGTTTGATATATGTACTATAATGATGAATTGGTCTTGGTGAGGGAAGACAATTCCCATCGCGTCAGCTGTTGGGAACATTATCTTAGGAGTAGGCTTTGCTTGATATGGAAGATTGACTTCTACCAGACGCTCACCTCTTGTACATACCTCTCTTGTGCCTTCTTACTCATACTCGTGAGGTGTGGTCTATTATGGATTGATGCTATCATGTTAGAGGGGTTCCCAACTTAATTCTCATTTGGGTCAGGAGTCAGATCACTGTTCCGATGTTGCCAAGGTATCCTTTCTCGATCAGGCTTTCTAATATGTTGGTAATTAGCGGTATGATCACCATCAGCTTGGTGGAAGTTACAACATGCCCTACCCTATTTCTGCTCTGATTCTTCCCTTTGTTAGGCAAGTTATAAGCAATTTCTACCTTAGTCATCTTATATATCCGACTAAGAGTGTGAGTGAGTGAGGTATCTACTATGAATTTTACTTCCTTCTTCCTCTTTGTCGATGGGTGATATCTTTCTGCCTCCCTTTTCTTATCATAGCTAGGGTTAGAAGACTTCTGAATCTGTGTGGCGGAACCAGCTTCTTTCATCATGATGTAGCCATTGACAATTTTATAGAAAGCATTCTTGCTATGGCATGACTTTCTACTATTCTTCTTCTACATTGAGTCCCCCTTCTGATTTTGGCATGGCTCGCCATCAGTAATGCTCCTTTATCACTTACTCCAATCCTGAGAGCCTCGGACATAAAATGCTTAATAAAGTGGCGTAGGCTTTCGTTCTCGCCCTACTTAAAGCCGGACATCGTGTTTACATTAGGTGAAGTTTCTCTTCCTGAATTGAACTGTCTTAGAAAATCCATAAATAGCTGTTGCTACGAATGGACCTTCTTAGATCCAAATCTTTTAAACCACTTTAGTTGCAGCTTTGCTATGTAGACCGAGAAAAGTTTACCTCTGACCATCCATCTCACTTTCAGAACGTCCACATGATATACAAACATATAGAGGCAATCGTTTGGATTTGTAGACCTATCGAATATTTCAATGACCGATGCCTTGATGTTGTTAAAGAAATCTGCTTCAATGACGGACTCGTTAAATGAAGAAGATCCTTCCTCCCTTATCTTCTACCCAGTTACCTATTGGCACAGTTTAGCCAATTGCTCTACACGAGGTTTTAACTGACAAATTTCATCTTCTCTAGGCTCTGACTATGATGATTCTTCCTTAAACTGTGAAGTGACCTCATCCTCTTCCAGGGAAAATCTTGTTTGTTTCTTAAGCAATAGAGGGTTAATATTGGCTAGTTTTGTCTTAATTTGTGGATTTGCTTAGATCATTTCTTTTAGCATGACATCGGTTCTTAAGCCAGGGTCATCGTTCCCATCAATGGGAGTGCCGTTATTGCTCCCCGTTGAATGGCCAGAGCAATAGGTGAACGAAGGTGATGAGCCATGGACCAAGGTAGAGAGTATGGTCTTTGTTTAGTATGCTAGGCTATTATTTTCTTTAACCCCTTCATCCATTGATTAATTTGGTTTGTGAAGAATAGTAATGTGGTTAGGAGGGGTTCTACAAGGGTTTTAGTCGAAACTCCTACTTCATTTTGGGCTTTTGAAGTTATGAGCGATTTGTTGGTAGCCTTAGAGGCTAAGTGCAAGTGCCCTTGAATAGGTGGGATGGGTAAATCAGTGAGATTCATGTTGTGAACAAATGTAGGTAAAGTTTTACCGAATGTAGGAAATAAATAGTGGTTAGGCCCTCCTTTTAGCGCCAAAAAATGTTAGTAAGAGTTTTTCTCTTACAACACTCCAACTGATGAAGAAGTAATCATTGTAATAATCACCTCAATGAGATGTTAAGTAGTAATTATAATGTTGGATGCTTACAAAATTACATAGTTTCACTTTAAATATTTGTTAAAATGTCAAATCCAACTAGTATTTAACTCTAGTATAGGAAATGTAAGATCTGGTACTGAAAACTAGGTATGTAAATAATAAAATGCAGAAATAGTAAAGGACAAAAGGAATTTATGTGATTCAGATGTTAACGAACTCAACTTTCATGGGGAAAATCTTTCTTCCTTTATATTTTTTGGTATAGCTTTTCATGGCAGAGAATACAATAAAACCTTAAAAGTATCAAAAGGGAAAAGGTAAAAGTCCCTCTCTGACTATAGTGTTATTCTATTTATAGTATGATGGCATACGCAAATCGCCACAGTCTTTCTCTTGCCATTGTGTTTCAGTCCTTGGATTTTTCCAGGTGTCTCCCATCCACGTTGTCTGTTTGATATACTTTGATTGCCGATATGTTGTTGGCGGGAATCTTGGGGTGAAAGCTGGAACTCCTTAAAGCATGATGGGATTATTTGAAATCATGACGGAGAGCTCAAATTTGAATTGGCCTTATATATGGGTCTATGGAAGGATAATAAGAGTTACTAATTAGTTTTAGGGTGCTACTGGTACATTAAGAGTGAGGCTGTGTTGATTGGTGTGTGATATTTTTACAATGATGCAGGGTCTAACAACTGACTGCGAACGTTTTGAGCTGCATTAGGCTTCACGGTGCATGATTTGCCTAACTTGGGAGTTGGTCGATTTATATATGAATGCGATCTGTGATTTAAGCTGACTATGATTTATGTTGCTCTTGTTGCATAGGTCATTGATAAGGCTGATCTCATATCTTCGCTCTTTTCTTGTAAATGTGGATCTAGTCGGAGCATTGCTTTAGTAGCCTTATCTGTAGCCCTTTGGGATGCTTCTTACCCCGTGCGGTTCCGCTTAGGTAGCCCACAGTATGCATGGTGCAGATCCATCTTTAGGATGTTAATGAAGTATGAGTTCAATGAATGTTGGTAGCAAAGTTCAATCATTCATTTATTATGGCTTGCTGCATAGTACTTCATCGTCTGCTTCTAGAGACAATGTAAGATCTTGGTTTTAGTATCTTAATGTAATTTTGAAACCAAGAGATTGGCACAGATCTGTTATCTCTGTAGCTCGTATGATGAGCGTTGTATTTTATTCTGTTGCGACTTCCTGCCTTCTGGCTGTAGTTCTTTTGGTTGGATCGAGTATAGTGATAGCACACCGGCTTTTTGTGCAGTTCCAGTTGGGTCACTTCAATCACTTCTCTTTTTGTTTTAACTTTTATTGTGAGGGTAGCTCTTTCGGCTCTATGGTTTATTAAATTCCCCTTTTAATTTAGCTTGAGAAATACATGTATAACATATATCATCTCTAGTCAAAATACCGAAAGGTTGAACATTTAATATATTTTTCTACAGTAAATGTAGATCTACGTGTGTATGACATATATATATGGAGGATAATAAAAAAGTTCATTTTAAATGAATAATTTGAAAAATGATACTATGCCCAAAAATATATAGATATGTGTATGTGTTACTTATTAATAAAATTAAAGTTTAAGCACATTGGGTAATGAATTACTTATATTAATATGGGTTGTAAGAATGTGATAGTATTAATTAAAAAGAGAATATTATGAAATATGGGTGGAAATTTTCATTTTTCTTCATGTATTTTTAGTACGAAATATTATGAACATTATAAGTATGATAATTGTTGCATGATTTTGCGACTTATTTATGTTTATAAATTTACGACATTTAATGTTAATTTTGATGTTTGAAAGGCAAGAAATTTGTGTAAGTAATAATAAATCAACTTTGGAATTGAATAATGAGACTTTATTGACTTATGGAGTTGGGTTCATCATTGTAACTGTGAAATTTTTGTTGAGAGTATAATGTGTTTTTCCAATGTTGAAACGGTTCAAATGGTAGTATATCGATATATTTGTATAAAAATATTTGAACTAGTTTATGTTATTATATGTATTTAATGAATATTCATATGATAGGTATTTGAAAATATGCATGCATGCTAGATATGGGTGTAACTATTGTGTTAATGAACTTATAAGTAACTAGTTCAAAATGAATATTGAAAATGCACGTATCTTAAAGCAATTACGTATTTGATACTCACTAAATAAAGTTATGTTGAAGCATATGCATATTTAAAAAAATTGTATGTATTTTAAGTGAGTATGAGAAACCGTTTTTATTTTCAAATATACAAATGAAAATAAAAATGTATTTTTCAAATAAATACTTAGGAAATTTGTTTTGAAACATGATTGTCTTATGAATAATTAAAGAAGTATTTATGTATTATATGTATATATTGGATATTTTGATAATAAAATATGGAAAATATTCATCTAAAACATGTTGAATGTTTTGGAACCGGGCAGCCCCGAAGTGGAGTAAATTTCATAAAACTTTACCTATTTGGATCATGTTGGGCCTATGCGGTCTAAATTTAATTTCTAAATTTAATTTTAAATAAAATCAATATTTTATTTAATTCATAAATAATGTTTTATTTATTATATAATTTGTATTATAATATATATATATATATATATTGTGTATTATATACATATACGTGTGTACATGCACGTGCACATGCAACATAACAATGTGTACATGGTTTAACATGCTTGTGTATAGATATTAAAATTTACATCGTAACAGATATGATAGCTCCTCCTATATTCGCTTTGCTATTTAAATGTTTATATTTTTGTATCAAACAATGTCTATATGTTTGATATAAATCATTTATAGAATTTATATTTATATGTATGTATGTATGTAAATATGTATATAAAACAATTACATTAAATACTACTTTATAAAATAATTTTTAACACCTATATATGCATATAACAAAAAAGCCAATAGTAATTTATTAAAATAATATTTTATTTTATATTAAAATAAATTATACAATACATTTAAATTATATATATATATATATATGTTTCAATATAAATAATAAATCAAATAATATATTCAAAATGAAATAAAATTATATTTTTTTATTTACGTTTCTACAAATTATTGCTCTCGGCCATACATAATTTTTTTAGTTTCTTTTTGGCTTTCAATTTGATATATTTTAAATTAAAAACCACGTAAAATTAAATAAAAAATTATAAAAACATTATTTTCAAAAAAAATCTGTATAATATATGTTATGTAATATTTTTATGCAAAGTTTTAATTTTTATAGTAAATAAATATATATATGTAAACCTGCAATTTATATTACATAAACAATTTTAGGTTAAATAAAGAACTAAATATATTCTTTCAAATAAAAAATTATTTTCTTTATTTACTGCTGAATACATATTATACATGAATGAAAAAAATTTAAAACATATAATATATAACATCTATCCATCATATAGATTATATATATATATATATATATATATATATATATATATATATAATTTGCAGACGTTGTGAATCTAGTAACCAAGTATGCAAAATATTTTTTACTATATATAGATATAATAATATCTACAACCAACCAACTTGTGGCAGCATTCTGATATACGAGATTCATAACATAATCTAACATCCTATTATATAATAATATATATAAATATAATATAATATAATAAAATGGAGAACTACTTTTCATCAAAGCCCTTGCATACACATTGAAATATTGAATCGGTCCCCTTAAATCCGTCCATATCAGAATTTCCTAGCTCCCAAACTGCCTTACCACCGACGATCGAAACGAATAGTTTTGATGTAATCTTGTACTTGGAATTTTGGGGTTATAAGTGGAGGTTGCCGGAAAAATTATCAAAGAGAGAAGAGAGAAAAAGTCCAAAACGAAATGGTATAAAAGGTGGCATATAAATAGGAAGTCAAGGGAGAGAAAAGTGAATCATATCCTAATATCTCTATCATACCAAATCCCCTCTTTTAATCATTAAAAATCTGCTCCAATTACCATTACATGGCTGCCTAAAGCATGCATCCTATAACCAAAAATAACATGCCCATATGGGCCTCAAATCTTATCAAAGTCCGAACAATATTTGGTGCAATTTTAAATCTTATTTAAATGCATACCAATATTGTACATCGATCTTGTAACGACCCAGGATTTTTATTAATTAAAAATTTAATATTTAATTAATTTTAAATGTTAATAAGTGAATTTATAAGTCGAATAAATTTTTATTTGAATTATTGGATTTAATTGGATAATTAAATCGAAAATTTAATATGTTAAATTATGGAAATAATTGAAAATTGGGTTAAATATGATTGAAAATGATTTGTAAAATTTTATTTTATCATATTGGAGTTAGAATGATATTTTAGAACTTTTAAAATCGAATTAAAAGTTAAATTGTGAAAATTGAATATTTTAATATTTAATAATCGACTGTAAAATAGCCAATTTTTGAATAGTCTCAGAATTGAACGAAACCAGTTTCATTGGATCCGTAATAGTTAGTTATTACCGGATTTCAATTTTCGTGTCAATCGGAGTTATCGTTTGAGCGTGGCAGCTCGAAACGCATCGAATTATTTTTAATTTAAATTTGGCGAGTCAAAATAGCCATTTTTCAAAAAGTCTCGGATTTCGACGAAACTAGTTTCATCGGATCCGTAATGTGATATTATTGTAAGGTTTCAAATTTCAAGTCAATTGGATTTACGGTTTGTCCGGTACGAATTAAAACGCCTAGAAATCGATTTAAATCGGTTTAATTTAAATTGAGCGTTTATAGCCATAACTCGCACAGATGTCCGAATTAGCTTTCGAAACCTGTTCCATTGTGTCCGGAACGCGGGATAAACCCTAGGTATGTCAGTTTCGGCGTGTAAATCGGAGTTCGGAATTTCCGGATGAATAGTGTCGTTCGAAATTCTATAAATAGCCCACCATCCTCTTCATAAATAAAAAAAAAAAAAACCTAACAAAACCCTAGCCGCCAGAAGTGAAACCCACGGCCAGAATTGATCCACTTTCTCTCCTCCAAATCTTCTAATCTATGCATCGATTCATGAAAGTATCAACTACAAAGTTGTGGGGGGCGTTGTGATCTACGTATTAAACGGTGGTGATGCGATTTGGAGCAACATGGAGTGAGTTATGGGGGGCCGTCGGTCCTCAGCTGCGCACGCAAAACGAGGAAGGTGGTGAGGTCGAGTTTCATGACCTTGAGGCCGTGTATGGAGGGGATGGAGGCGAGGACAATTGTAACGACCCTGAATTTTAAATAATTTAATTTGGAAATATTTAATTAATTTTAAATATTTGAATGATGGTTTGAATTGAATTTTCAATATAACTTTGAATTTGGCGATTAAATTTTAGAATTCAATCTATTAAGAGTTGAATAAAAATTTGAATCTTCAATTTTAAGCCGATTTAAAATATTTCAAAGGCTTGTAAAATTCATATCGATAGTACTGAAGATTTTAGAAGCTTCAGAATTGAATTTGAAAGTGAATCGTTCAGTTTTGAAATTTAATCGTTCGAATCGATATTTAAAAATAGCCGTCCGAGGCACAGTCTCGGAATTCGACGAAACCAGTTCCATTGGGTCCGTAATATTGAATTAATCTCGGATTTCAAATTTCGTATTTTTCGGAGTTAATATGTGAGCACACGACACATAAACGCGTTGAAATTTTCAACGATTTAAATTTAAATTTAAATTTAAATTTTGGTCAAACTAACACACGTTCTCTTCCCTAAATTCATGCCTAAATTCACGATAGAGATCGTGACCAACATACCTCTTCTCTGATAAATCACGTTCCCTCCCTCCTTCAGTTCATTTGCAAAGTAACGAAAAAAAGAAATTTTTAATGGCCGAAGACGATGACCCCCCTCTTCGAAATAGAAATCGCGACTTCATCCTATTTCCTCCGTTCCCCCTATTCTATTTTCTTTCCCCTTTCTCTTTCAAATTCACGAACGATTCCCTCAGTTAAAAAAAAAAAAAAAATGGCCGAAGCCCTAGATGGTAATCGCGCGCGCATAGGCAAGCGGCGACGTCGAGTGACGCGTGTGCGCGCGCAAGGAGGCGCGGTGGCGGCGTAGGGATTCTCAGGCGCTCGAGCGCAAGGCCTGTAGCGGCAGCGTGGGTCGATTGTAGGCGTCGATTGGGGGAGCGACGCGCGCGCGTACGCGTGGGGCGACGAGGATTCAAGCAATGGCGGCGACAATTGGCACGGCGGCGTCGATTGGCGTGCGCGATCGATGGGGGGAGGTACGACAGTAGAGGCAAGCGACGCGCGCGAAATGGTGGGAGCTCGAGCCTGGGTTTCGTGATTTTCCAGTGAGGTAAAATAATTTTTTTTTTATTATTATTCAATTTCTAAATTAATATATATTAAGAATAAATTTTTAGTTAATCAAATTTATTAAAATAAAAAGGAAGTTTAGTTTTAATTCAATATTTTGTTAAACGAATTTAATAAAAAAAGGAAAATCAGTTTGAATTTTTAATTTTTAGTTTAAAATAAAAATCATTAACTTGAGATTGAAATAATTAGTTGAATAAATTCAATTTAAGGGTAAGTTAATTAAATCTATTTAAGAAGAAAATTTAGTTTTAAAAATTAAATTGTAGTTGAATAGAATTATTTAAAAGGAAGAATTTATTTATAACAAAATTAATAGTAAAACCAAATTGTGTTAGTTGATTTAATTTATAAAAAGAAAATTTAGTTCAATTGAGAAATTCTAAGTTAGAATTATTTTCGAAGGAAAATTTGTTAAAATAAATTTATTAAACAAAGAGAAATAATTTTTAAGGAGAAAATTGGTTTAAAATTTAATCATTGGCAAATTAAATTTATTAAAAAGGAAGATTTGTTAAAATTTAAAATAATTAGCTAATTAAATCTATTAAACGATAATTGGTGATTTGAATTTTTCGAATATAAATAAAATAGTTGGTTAATTTAAATATCAAATAGAAGATATGTTAAAATTTAATTTATTTGTTAAAAACCAAAATCTATTAGTTGATTTAATTTATGAAAAGGAAATTTAATTTAAATAGGAAATTTCTAGTTAGAATTATTTTAAAAGGGATAATTTGTTAACTTAATTTATTTAAGTAAGTTTGGTTAATTAAATTAAATTTTTAGTTAAAATAAATTATTAAACGAGAAACTGGTTTAAATAAAACTATCAGTCAATTTAAACTATTAAAATGAAATCGCCGATGAATCGAAATTATCTAATGAAAATTTAATTTATTCGATTGATTCGAATATTAATAAATTGTGTAAAATATTTATACTAGGTATAAATGAAGAAATCAAGTTGAATTGGAAGTGGATTGCTAATAAAAGCAAAGGTGAGAACTTCTCACTCAAAAGGAATCTCTGTTGTTTATTTAAATTTTAAATAGTTAGATTTAAAAATTTATTGACTGTGTTGATTGAATGCTTGAATGATGATTGTTATATATATATTGGATGTGAATAGACCCTATACGCCGTTAGTAAGCGGAGGTTATTTATTACACACATATACCACGATATTCCACCTTGAAGTGGAATTGGTATTATATTATATATATAGCAATATATATATATTGGCATATGTATATATTGCAGTTGATTGATTTCCCGCATTTTCTTTTAGCGGATGAGACCCTATACGCCGTTAGTAAGCGGATATATATTTATAAAATCCCATATACCGCGATATTCCGTCTTGAAACGGAATTGGTATTGTGCTAATGTCTGTGGATGCAGGGAAACAGGTTGGAGGGATCCAACTGGATTCCTCACAAATATTTATTGATTTTAAATATTGTGATGTTTGATTGTTTATCATATCGATATATGATATTGGAAAAATCGTGATTGACTATTTGATGTGTTGCATCATCGAATCCAATTTTTGAAATTAAAAAAAAAAAACAACGATTTTAATTTCTAAAGTGATTTTTGAAAATATACGTTTATATAATATTTTTTTGAATTGATTTATTATAAATAAATAAACGTTATAATTTTTATGTTATAAAAATTATGATTTTTGAGAAATGTAGTTAAAAGTTGATTTTTTAGAATATAGGATTTATGATTTGACAAAATAATTTAAACTGGGATTTTTGAATCTATTATAAAATGAATATAAGTGATGAAATTATAAAGAACTGTGAAGATGTTTCAAAAGAATAATATAAATTGTTTTATATTAAAAAGATTTATAAATTGATATTTATAAATTAAAAACATAAGAATTATAAAACAAGCTTTTATAAGTGTTAGAATAAATTGTAAATGAATTTCATAAATAGAAATGGAATTATAGAATTATAACGATGAAGTTATAAATAGAATTTTATAAACAGTATAAATTGATTTATATAAAAGATTTACAAACGGATATTTGTAAATTAAAATATTGGAATTATAAAACGAAGTTTTTATAAGAGTTAGGATGAATTGTGAATGAATTTCACAAATGAATGAATTTATAGAATTATGAACGGTGAAGTTATAATTGGAATTTTATAAACAGTAGGTTTATAAAATTTGTGAAGTTATTTAAAAGAATAAGATTTTGGATAAATAGATGAATCTTATAAGTTATAAGATTTATAAAATTTGTGAAGTTTAAAGGAATGATTTTATAAACAAATAAATTATAAGTATTTAACTTATAATATGAAATTTTTAATATATCATTGTGATATGAATTGAGATAAGTTAATAAAGGAAATTTATAAAAGGAAGTTGTTATAAAAGAAATAGAAATAGAATTTATAAACATTGTTTTATAAATTCGCAAACTACTTATTTTGATAAGTAAATTGTTGCAATTTATTTATGAAGTTATATTCATGTTTTAGACAGTGAATAATTCCTTAAACTAAGATGAATAGAAGTAATGAAATTTATTAACGAGGAATATTCACGTTTTTGAATAGTGAATACTATGTTAAAGAAATTATTTTGGAAGTGATGTTTGAAATAGAGTTAAAACGATCTAATGATGTTTTAAAAATATGTTGAGATTTGAAATCATAAATTTCAACATTTATTGTTGAAATAGATGTTTTCGAGAAATAAAAGGAAATGGTAGATTATAACACTGTTGTTATAATAGATGATTTCCGAAAGGGAATGTTTTGTATAGTATTGGGATTTATATACCTATTTTAATTTCGAACCCCTATACTAGTGATTTTGGGTTGTCGTAACGATGTTTTACGCAACATTCGTTTTGGCCCAAATAAATATGTTTAAGTAAATGATTTTCTTAGAGAATGAAATATATACTTAATTTCGATTAAAGTATATAGAATATTTTCCAAGTGTTGAGAATAAAAGATTATGAAGTACTTATTTAATAAGTATGGAAATGTTTTCCAATATAAAGTGAATATGTTGAGAATTTATCTTTTTGAAGATAAAATTGAAAATGAATATTTGAAATCGTATATTCATAAATATTTTGGGAATATAAATTCAATATGGAATTTATAAATGAAATTGGGAAAATGGGTTTAAAAATAAATATTGATTTATTTTTGAAATATGGAAAGTTATATCTTCTAAAGATATTCTTGGAATTAAATAATTTGGAAAATTATTTGGGTTCTGGTGATGTTGGCATATCCATTGATAGTTCAATAACCGACTATCGATATATACCTTTGAATAGGTATATGTTGTGATTTGTTTGAAATTGAATGCCACACTTATTTTTTTTAAATAAGCGCTCACTATTCGGGTTAACCGGGAAAGGACCATGGGGTCGTATAACCCATTCCGAATACGTGATACGTCGTTATGAATTGCATTCGAAGACCGGTGTTGAAGACCGGATATTTTCGAAAACGAAAGGGTTTCTTGTCGAATGTCTTTGCATCGACTGGTCCCCGGTATAGAGACTCCATATGTGATGGGAAGTCCGAACGTGATTTGTGAATATCCGGATTGCAAGGACTTCTTTGTAAGTGCCTTCGGTTCTGTTCGAGCCCGGAACAGACTTGTATGGATTGTATGTCTGACATTACAATTTGAGATATAAAGCCGATTTCTTTCAAATATATTTCTGTTGGTGGCGGAGAATTTATTCTTTAGCTTAACACCCTTCTTTGAGACATATGTGCTCAAAGGTTATATAGTTGAAGTTATCAGCGATATATTCCCAAATTTGGTAATGTGACATGCTGAGTGTTGCTGAAATGATCATTGTGTTGATTATTTGTGATAGGATCATTTATTTGATCGTCTATCTTAGTGATCATTGTGTTGATCATTTGTTGACCCAAAGCATGGCTTTTGTATAAAGTATGTTTTTGTGGACGAAACTTCGTCGAGCCTCACATCCCGGTAATGGTCAAAACAGGAAAGATGCAGCAAGGTTATTAGGGGTTGCTGTAGCTCCCCTTAGGGTATGTACATTTCCTTCTGGATAGAGGTTGTATCATGGTATGGAGCCCAGATATTTAACCTATGTGGTTACTACGAGTTTATTACTTTGTGGTTGTTGGTTATCGGGATCCCGTGAAAAAGATCGTTTACGATCGGGGAATGGCGTGCTCGTGTCAGTAGTTACCCAGTTAGGGGTAACCCGGCCTTGTGTTGGCAGAGTTCCGGTTTGGTTCTCGGGGGTGTCTTTCCAGAGGCATTCTCAGTGGCAATGGGAAGTTCCTTGGCCTGACCATTTGTTGGAAATCCAAAGAAACAATACGTGACTTGTACGGTTTTAGTTGTAGAACCTGCCATTTAATATGGTAGCTATTAGTAGGCATAATATAATGGTACCTATGCTGGCTAAGATTTATATCTTTACTTTCGAAAGAATTTGTTCTACACTATGCACTAGTAATAATATCAAATGTTATTTTTAATGCGTATCAAGCATCTTTGACTAACATAAGAAGAAATCTCCTCCAAGTCTGCGTTTGCATTGTGTGTGTGGTGGGAGGTCTTATGGTAGTTACATTTTTAAAAGCATTGCGAATTGATTTTAAAAATATTCCTCTATTTGATTTTAAAGATAAATAAACTGTTTTGAGTTCTCACACCAGTCACATGACTGACTCGGAGTTTATTGTTTTCCTTCCTAAACTCTGGGTGCCCACCAATTTCCACACGGGCAGTCAAGAGTTAAGGTTTATCAGGAAATTCTGGATATTCAGGAGTTGCTGGAGGCAAGCTGGATGGCGTAGCATATTACTAGTATATAGTATTTCTTTTTCCACTGCATTGTTGTATGTTGTTGTACACTCTGATGATTTGATGTAATGTAATATAATGTGATGTAATAACTGATATAGTTCTTTGTTTAAAGATTATCCATTTATTATTATATGTTGTTCCGCTGCGAATTGTGAGATTCTGTTGTTGTTCTGTTGTTTCCTTTCTGTTCCGTTCCATTTTCAAATTTTCTGTTTTCTTTCTCTATTTTCTGTCTTTCTTTTCTCTTCTTCTCTCTTTTTCTTTTCTTAAATTCTTTTCAAAACCCATAACATCTCGGTTTTCGGCCTTTGATTTCTCGGCAGTCGATAAAGTGAGTATCGATGTTGAATTTTCGAAAGTCGAAAATTTCGGTTTGTTACAGTTGGTATCAGAGCTGTTGGTTAAGCGACAACCATGGTTCTGATGGGTATTACTCGTTAGAGATAGAGTCAGCAGTACTCTAGAATGAGTTTGAGTGTAATAATAGATATGAGCGCGTATTTGTTAGTGAATATAAAATTGTTTTTGAATCGGGTGAATAAGATAATTTTGCCCAAAACTATTTTTAATATAGAAAAGAAATGATTTTCTATGAATTATTATCATTAGTATATGGAATTAAATAAAATGGATTGAATTCAAGTAAACTAACTTGATAAATTATTCATTTCAAATAGAATGAATATAAAGATGGTATATGAATTGGTAGTAAACAATAAAAATTGAATTGAGTAATAAATTGAATATGGAAATTGAAATGAATTAGTGAATGAAACTAATTTAAAATAGTAATGTGAATTACTAAATAAAAGTTAATTGTTAGAATTCAATATTTAGAATTTAGAATTTAATTCAAATAGAATTTAAATTGAGAATTGAATTCGAATGAATTCGAAGTCGTAAAGTGAATTAAAACGTGAAATTGAACGAAAATTAGATATGTAACTTCAATAGTGAAGTAAAAACATATAAATAAACATATATGGAAATTTTGTAATAGAATGTGCAAAATGGTTTGAATGTTGGAATTGGATATTTGGATGCTACTGTTAGCAGGTTATACAGGTGTATAAAGAAATTAAGATTTTGATTTCAAAGATAAAATTGAATTGCTCGACAAAAAGGTACGTATTTCAATTTTAATATGAGATTTGATGACTTTCTTCTCTAGCCACTTGGCTTTTCTCTTTTCTTTTTGATTCTGAGGGGCCGTGGTGCCATTTTGTAGTCGTACCGATCGAGCCGCGCAAAGGAAACGCTGGCGAAATTTTTCGAAAATTAAGGGTGTTAGGAAATTTTTGAGAAAAATTTGAAAGTTTGAAATTTGAATTTGAATTTGAATTTAAATTTGAATGGTTAGTAAAACAATATTGTTTGAAACCTATAATTGAAGTTGAAAAGCTAGTTGAAATAATAATGAATCTCTAATAAAAAGATTTAGGCTAGTAAGTTGATAAAGCTATTTGGATTGTGAAAAATGATAGACGGGATAAGGGCATTCTTCTTAACTTGTAATTTCGGGACGAAATTCTTTTAAGGGGGAAAGATTGTAACGACCCTGAATTTTAAATAATTTAATTTGGAAATATTTAATTAATTTTAAATATTTGAATGATGGTTTGAATTGAATTTTCAATATAACTTTGAATTTGGCGATTAAATTTTAGAATTCAATCTATTAAGAGTTGAATAAAAATTTGAATCTTCAATTTTAAGCCGATTTAAAATATTTCAAAGGCTTGTAAAATTCATATCGATAGTACTGAAGATTTTAGAAGCTTCAGAATTGAATTTGAAAGTGAATCGTTCAGTTTTGAAATTTAATCGTTCGAATCGATATTTAAAAATAGCCGTCCGAGGCACAGTCTCGGAATTCGACGAAACCAGTTCCATTGGGTCCGTAATATTGAATTAATCTCGGATTTCAAATTTCGTATTTTTCGGAGTTAATATGTGAGCACACGACACATAAACGCGTCGAAATTTTCAACGATTTAAATTTAAATTTAAATTTAAATTTTGGTCAAACTAACACACGTTCTCTTCCCTAAATTCATGCCTAAATTCACGATAGAGATCGTGACCAACATACCTCTTCTCTGATAAATCACGTTCCCTCCCTCCTTCAGTTCATTTGCAAAGTAACGAAAAAAAGAAATTTTTAATGGCCGAAGACGATGACCCCCCTCTTCGAAATAGAAATCGCGACTTCATCCTATTTCCTCCGTTCCCCCTATTCTATTTTCTTTCCCCTTTCTCTTTCAAATTCACGAACGATTCCCTCAGTTAAAAAAAAAAAAAAAAAATGGCCGAAGCCCTAGATGGTAATCGCGCGCGCATAGGCAAGCGGCGACGTCGAGTGACGCGTGTGCGCGCGCAAGGAGGCGCGGTGGCGGCGTAGGGATTCTCAGGCGCTCGAGCGCAAGGCCTGTAGCGGCAGCGTGGGTCGATTGTAGGCGTCGATTGGGGGAGCGACGCGCGCGCGTACGCGTGGGGCGACGAGGATTCAAGCAATGGCGGCGACAATTGGCACGGCGGCGTCGATTGGCGTGCGCGATCGATGGGGGGAGGTACGACAGTAGAGGCAAGCGACGCGCGCGAAATGGTGGGAGCTCGAGCCTGGGTTTCGTGATTTTCCAGTGAGGTAAAATAATTTTTTTTTTTATTATTATTCAATTTCTAAATTAATATATATTAAGAATAAATTTTTAGTTAATCAAATTTATTAAAATAAAAAGGAAGTTTAGTTTTAATTCAATATTTTGTTAAACGAATTTAATAAAAAAAGGAAAATCAGTTTGAATTTTTAATTTTTAGTTTAAAATAAAAATCATTAACTTGAGATTGAAATAATTAGTTGAATAAATTCAATTTAAGGGTAAGTTAATTAAATCTATTTAAGAAGAAAATTTAGTTTTAAAAATTAAATTGTAGTTGAATAGAATTATTTAAAAGGAAGAATTTATTTATAACAAAATTAATAGTAAAACCAAATTGTGTTAGTTGATTTAATTTATAAAAAGAAAATTTAGTTCAATTGAGAAATTCTAAGTTAGAATTATTTTCGAAGGAAAATTTGTTAAAATAAATTTATTAAACAAAGAGAAATAATTTTTAAGGAGAAAATTGGTTTAAAATTTAATCATTGGCAAATTAAATTTATTAAAAAGGAAGATTTGTTAAAATTTAAAATAATTAGCTAATTAAATCTATTAAACGATAATTGGTGATTTGAATTTTTCGAATATAAATAAAATAGTTGGTTAATTTAAATATCAAATAGAAGATATGTTAAAATTTAATTTATTTGTTAAAAACCAAAATCTATTAGTTGATTTAATTTATGAAAAGGAAATTTAATTTAAATAGGAAATTTCTAGTTAGAATTATTTTAAAAAGGGATAATTTGTTAACTTAATTTATTTAAGTAAGTTTGGTTAATTAAATTAAATTTTTAGTTAAAATAAATTATTAAACGAGAAACTGGTTTAAATAAAACTATCAGTCAATTTAAACTATTAAAATGAAATCGCCGATGAATCGAAATTATCTAATGAAAATTTAATTTATTCGATTGATTCGAATATTAATAAATTGTGTAAAATATTTATACTAGGTATAAATGAAGAAATCAAGTTGAATTGGAAGTGGATTGCTAATAAAAGCAAAGGTGAGAACTTCTCACTCAAAAGGAATCTCTGTTGTTTATTTAAATTTTAAATAGTTAGATTTAAAAATTTATTGACTGTGTTGATTGAATGCTTGAATGATGATTGTTATATATATATTGGATGTGAATAGACCCTATACGCCGTTAGTAAGCGGAGGTTATTTATTACACACATATACCACGATATTCCACCTTGAAGTGGAATTGGTATTATATTATATATATAGCAATATATATATATTGGCATATGTATATATTGCAGTTGATTGATTTCCCGCATTTTCTTTTAGCGGATGAGACCCTATACGCCGTTAGTAAGCGGATATATATTTATAAAATCCCATATACCGCGATATTCCGTCTTGAAACGGAATTGGTATTGTGCTAATGTCTGTGGATGCAGGGAAACAGGTTGGAGGGATCCAACTGGATTCCTCACAAATATTTATTGATTTTAAATATTGTGATGTTTGATTGTTTATCATATCGATATATGATATTGGAAAAATCGTGATTGACTATTTGATGTGTTGCATCATCGAATCCAATTTTTGAAATTAAAAAAAAAAACAACGATTTTAATTTCTAAAGTGATTTTTGAAAATATACGTTTATATAATATTTTTTTGAATTGATTTATTATAAATAAATAAACGTTATAATTTTTATGTTATAAAAATTATGATTTTTGAGAAATGTAGTTAAAAGTTGATTTTTTAGAATATAGGATTTATGATTTGACAAAATAATTTAAACTGGGATTTTTGAATCTATTATAAAATGAATATAAGTGATGAAATTATAAAGAACTGTGAAGATGTTTCAAAAGAATAATATAAATTGTTTTATATTAAAAAGATTTATAAATTGATATTTATAAATTAAAAACATAAGAATTATAAAACAAGCTTTTATAAGTGTTAGAATAAATTGTAAATGAATTTCATAAATAGAAATGGAATTATAGAATTATAACGATGAAGTTATAAATAGAATTTTATAAACAGTATAAATTGATTTATATAAAAGATTTACAAACGGATATTTGTAAATTAAAATATTGGAATTATAAAACGAAGTTTTTATAAGAGTTAGGATGAATTGTGAATGAATTTCACAAATGAATGAATTTATAGAATTATGAACGGTGAAGTTATAATTGGAATTTTATAAACAGTAGGTTTATAAAATTTGTGAAGTTATTTAAAAGAATAAGATTTTGGATAAATAGATGAATCTTATAAGTTATAAGATTT
This sequence comes from Allium cepa, assembly GCA_030765085.1. Classification (NCBI taxonomy): domain Eukaryota; kingdom Viridiplantae; phylum Streptophyta; class Magnoliopsida; order Asparagales; family Amaryllidaceae; genus Allium; species Allium cepa. The sequence goes on from CM060932.1 coordinate 178,157,186, forward strand.
ATAAAATTTGTGAAGTTTAAAGGAATGATTTTATAAACAAATAAATTATAAGTATTTAACTTATAATATGAAATTTTTAATATATCATTGTGATATGAATTGAGATAAGTTAATAAAGGAAATTTATAAAAGGAAGTTGTTATAAAAGAAATAGAAATAGAATTTATAAACATTGTTTTATAAATTCGCAAACTACTTATTTTGATAAGTAAATTGTTGCAATTTATTTATGAAGTTATATTCATGTTTTAGACAGTGAATAATTCCTTAAACTAAGATGAATAGAAGTAATGAAATTTATTAACGAGGAATATTCACGTTTTTGAATAGTGAATACTATGTTAAAGAAATTATTTTGGAAGTGATGTTTGAAATAGAGTTAAAACGATCTAATGATGTTTTAAAAATATGTTGAGATTTGAAATCATAAATTTCAACATTTATTGTTGAAATAGATGTTTTCGAGAAATAAAAGGAAATGGTAGATTATAACACTGTTGTTATAATAGATGATTTCCGAAAGGGAATGTTTTGTATAGTATTGGGATTTATATACCTATTTTAATTTCGAACCCCTATACTAGTGATTTTGGGTTGTCGTAACGATGTTTTACGCAACATTCGTTTTGGCCCAAATAAATATGTTTAAGTAAATGATTTTCTTAGAGAATGAAATATATACTTAATTTCGATTAAAGTATATAGAATATTTTCCAAGTGTTGAGAATAAAAGATTATGAAGTACTTATTTAATAAGTATGGAAATGTTTTCCAATATAAAGTGAATATGTTGAGAATTTATCTTTTTGAAGATAAAATTGAAAATGAATATTTGAAATCGTATATTCATAAATATTTTGGGAATATAAATTCAATATGGAATTTATAAATGAAATTGGGAAAATGGGTTTAAAAATAAATATTGATTTATTTTTGAAATATGGAAAGTTATATCTTCTAAAGATATTCTTGGAATTAAATAATTTGGAAAATTATTTGGGTTCTGGTGATGTTGGCATATCCATTGATAGTTCAATAACCGACTATCGATATATACCTTTGAATAGGTATATGTTGTGATTTGTTTGAAATTGAATGCCACACTTATTTTTTTTAAATAAGCGCTCACTATTCGGGTTAACCGGGAAAGGACCATGGGGTCGTATAACCCATTCCGAATACGTGATACGTCGTTATGAATTGCATTCGAAGACCGGTGTTGAAGACCGGATATTTTCGAAAACGAAAGGGTTTCTTGTCGAATGTCTTTGCATCGACTGGTCCCCGGTATAGAGACTCCATATGTGATGGGAAGTCCGAACGTGATTTGTGAATATCCGGATTGCAAGGACTTCTTTGTAAGTGCCTTCGGTTCTGTTCGAGCCCGGAACAGACTTGTATGGATTGTATGTCTGACATTACAATTTGAGATATAAAGCCGATTTCTTTCAAATATATTTCTGTTGGTGGCGGAGAATTTATTCTTTAGCTTAACACCCTTCTTTGAGACATATGTGCTCAAAGGTTATATAGTTGAAGTTATCAGCGATATATTCCCAAATTTGGTAATGTGACATGCTGAGTGTTGCTGAAATGATCATTGTGTTGATTATTTGTGATAGGATCATTTATTTGATCGTCTATCTTAGTGATCATTGTGTTGATCATTTGTTGACCCAAAGCATGGCTTTTGTATAAAGTATGTTTTTGTGGACGAAACTTCGTCGAGCCTCACATCCCGGTAATGGTCAAAACAGGAAAGATGCAGCAAGGTTATTAGGGGTTGCTGTAGCTCCCCTTAGGGTATGTACATTTCCTTCTGGATAGAGGTTGTATCATGGTATGGAGCCCAGATATTTAACCTATGTGGTTACTACGAGTTTATTACTTTGTGGTTGTTGGTTATCGGGATCCCGTGAAAAAGATCGTTTACGATCGGGGAATGGCGTGCTCGTGTCAGTAGTTACCCAGTTAGGGGTAACCCGGCCTTGTGTTGGCAGAGTTCCGGTTTGGTTCTCGGGGGTGTCTTTCCAGAGGCATTCTCAGTGGCAATGGGAAGTTCCTTGGCCTGACCATTTGTTGGAAATCCAAAGAAACAATACGTGACTTGTACGGTTTTAGTTGTAGAACCTGCCATTTAATATGGTAGCTATTAGTAGGCATAATATAATGGTACCTATGCTGGCTAAGATTTATATCTTTACTTTCGAAAGAATTTGTTCTACACTATGCACTAGTAATAATATCAAATGTTATTTTTAATGCGTATCAAGCATCTTTGACTAACATAAGAAGAAATCTCCTCCAAGTCTGCGTTTGCATTGTGTGTGTGGTGGGAGGTCTTATGGTAGTTACATTTTTAAAAGCATTGCGAATTGATTTTAAAAATATTCCTCTATTTGATTTTAAAGATAAATAAACTGTTTTGAGTTCTCACACCAGTCACATGACTGACTCGGAGTTTATTGTTTTCCTTCCTAAACTCTGGGTGCCCACCAATTTCCACACGGGCAGTCAAGAGTTAAGGTTTATCAGGAAATTCTGGATATTCAGGAGTTGCTGGAGGCAAGCTGGATGGCGTAGCATATTACTAGTATATAGTATTTCTTTTTCCACTGCATTGTTGTATGTTGTTGTACACTCTGATGATTTGATGTAATGTAATATAATGTGATGTAATAACTGATATAGTTCTTTGTTTAAAGATTATCCATTTATTATTATATGTTGTTCCGCTGCGAATTGTGAGATTCTGTTGTTGTTCTGTTGTTTCCTATCTGTTCCGTTCCATTTTCAAATTTTCTGTTTTCTTTCTCTATTTTCTGTCTTTCTTTTCTCTTCTTCTCTCCTTTTCTTTTCTTAAATTCTTTTCAAAACCCATAACATCTCGGTGTTCGGCCTTTGATTTCTCGGCAGTCGATAAAGTGAGTATCGATGTTGAATTTTCGAAAGTCGAAAATTTCGGTTTGTTACAACAATGGCGCTATCTGATCGAAGTATCGTTGAGAGATAGAGTTGCTAAATTCAACCCTAGTATTCGATCGATGGGTTCGATTTTTTCATGTAGCCTGGGTGTTCTTGCGCGTGAGGGAGATGGAGGTGATACACGGCCCAGATTTCTTCCTGTAGCAATGAAGGGTTGGATGCTATTTTAGGTTTATAAAATTAAAGTTGTTGTAAATTATAAATAAAAAAATTCGTGTAACTTCAAATATCAATATCTTTTTCATACGAGGTCGAAAAATTACGAAACCAGTTGCGTTGGAATCGTATGGACGAGCACTACGCGATGGAGTTGGTTTGGAGTCGTTCGGAGTCAGTGAGAATTTCGGGTAAAATTAAACGCGCGTTTAATTTTATTCGAAATAAAAGCTGAAACGGAAATTAAAATCAAGGTGAGAACTTCTCACTCAATCGAAATGGTTTCGATTTTATTTTATATAGTTAGATTTAAAATATTTGAATGCATGTATGAATGATGATTGATATCTATTGATTGTTAAAATAGACATTATACGCCGTTAGTAAGCGGATGTTATTTATTAAAAACATATACCGTGAATATTTCATAAACAGTGAAATTGGTATTATATATAATATCAATATATATATATTGGCATATGTATATATTGGAGTTGATTGATTTCCCGTATTTTTTAGCGGATAAGACCCTATTACGCCGTTATTAAGCGGATAATATTTATTAAAAACATATACCGCGATAATTTCGTACTGGAGCGAAATTGGTATTGTGCTAATGTTTGTGGATGCAGGAAAACAGGTTGGAGGGATCCAACTGGATTCCTCAACAGTATTTATTTGATTTCAGATATTTTGATATTTGATTGATTATCATATCGATATATGATATCGTTGTAGTCGTGATTGACTATATTGGTGTGTAGCATCATTGGACCAAGTTTTGGAATTTTAAAATGATTTTAAAGTGATTTTAGAAAGTATACGTTTTATAAAATAATTTTGGAATTGATCCATTTTAAATAAATAAACGTTATAATTTTTGATGTTATAAAAATTATGATTTTCGAGAAATATAGTTAAAAACTGATTTTTGAGAATATGATGCTAATGATTTTATAAAATAGTTAAATCGGAATTTTCGAATTTATTATGAAAAGTTGAAATATAGGATTTATAAAATTTAATTATTTTATGAATCAAAAGGAAGAAGTTTTTAAAGGAATTTAAAGACGTTTAAAAAGAATAATATAAATTGACTTATATTAAGAGATTTATAAATGGATATTTATAAATTGAAATATGATAATTATAAAACGAGTTTTTATAAGTGTTTGAATGAAGTGAAAATGAATTTCATAAATAGAAATGGAATTTATAGAATTTTATACGGTGAAGTTATAAATGGAATTTTATAAGCAGTAGGTTTATAAAATTTATTAAGTTATTAAAATAATGATTTTGGATAAATGAATGAATCTTATAAGTTATAAGATTTATAATTTGGGAAGTTAAAAAGAACGATTTTGTAAAATAATCGTTTTATAAGTATTTAACTTATAATATGAACTTCTAGTTTATAATTTAGTTATAAACTGGAATAGGTTAATAAAGAAATTTATAAAAAGGAAGTTTTTATAAATAAATAGAAATGGAATTTATAAACGTTGTTTTATAAATCCGCAAACGACTTATTTTGATAAGAAAATTGTTGAAACCTATTAATGGAGTTATATTCACGTTTTAGACTGTGAATAATCCTTTGAAATGAAATGAATAGAAAAGATGGAATTTGTTAAAGAAGTATATTCACGTTTTTGAATAGTGAATAATATGTTAAAGAAATCGTTTTAGATATGATGTTTTAAATAGAATTAAAACGATCTAACGATGTTTTTAAATGTGTTGAGATTCGAAACCATAGATTTCAACATTTATTGTTGAAATAGACGTTTTCGAGAAATAAAAGGAAATGGTGGACTATAACACTGTTGTTATAGTAAATGATTTCCGAAAGGAAATATTTGTATAGTATTGGGATTTATATATCTATTTAATTTCGAATCCCTATACTAGTGATTTTGGGTTGTCGTAACGATGTTTTACGCAACATTCGTTTTGGCCCAAAATAAATATGTTTAAGAGAATGATTTCCTTAAAGAATGAATTATATACTTAATTTGATTTAAGTATATTGAATGTTTTCCAAGGTTGAAAATAAAAAGATTTATGAATTACTTATTTATAAATAAGTATGGAAATGTTTTCCAATATGAAGTGAATATTTAGAATTTATCTTTTTAAAGATAAATTGAAAATGGATAATTGAAATCGTATATGCATGAATATTTTGGAATATAAATTCACTAAGAAATTTATATGTGAAAGTGGAATTTGTGAAAAAAATAAATGTTGATTTATTTTTGAAGTATTGAAAATATATATCTTGTAAAGATATTTTGGAAAATAAATAATTTGGAAAATTATTTGGAAACTGGTGATGTGTGCATATCAATTGATAGTTCAATAGCCAACTATCAATATTTCCCTTTGAATGGGTATTTGATGTGATTTGTTTGAATGTGAATGCCACACTTATTTTTGAATAAGCGCTCACTATTCGGGTTAACCGGGAAAGGACCATGGGGTCGTATAACCCATTTCGAATATGTGATACGTCATTGTGAATTGCGTTGAAGATCGGTGTTGAAGACCGAGTATTTGTGAAAGCGATAGGATGACCTATCGATTGTCTCTGCACTGGGTAGCTCCTGGTATAGAGATCTCCTAAGTGATGGGAAATTCGATCGGGATTGTGAATACCCGGATTGCAAGGGCTTCGTAAGAAGTGCCTTCGGTTTTGTTCGAGCCCGGAACAGACTTGTATGGATTGTATGTCTGACATTACAAGTTGAGATATAAAGCCGATTTCTATCAAATATATTTCTGTTGGTGGCGGAGAATTTATTCTTTTAGCTTAACACCCTTCTCTGAGACGTACGAGCTCAGAGGTTATGTAGTTGAATGTTATCAGCGATATATTCCCAATTTGGTAATGTGACATGCTGAGTGATGCTGAAATCATCATTGTGTTGATTATTTGTGATAGGATCGTTTATTTGATCGTCTATCCTTGTGATCATTGTGTTGATCATTTGTTGACCCAAAGCATGGCTTTTGTATAAAGTATGTTTTTGTGAACGAAACTTCGTCGAGCCTCACATCCCGAAAATGGTCAAAACAGGAAAGATGCGGCAAGGTTATGAGGGGTAGCTCCCTTTAGGGTATGTGCATTTCCTTCTGGAAAGGGTGGTATCATGGTATGGAGCCCAGATACTTACTCATGTTGATACACTATATTTATTACTGTGTGGTGTTGTTGGTGACGAGCGCTCGGTTAAAAGGTCCAATGGGACCGGGGGATGCCATATTCGTGTAGTAGTTACCTAGTGATAAAGGTAACCCGGCCTTGTGTTGGCAGAGAGCTGGTTAAGTTCTCGGGACGTCCAGCCAAAGGCGTTTCCATGTGGCAATGGGAAGTTCCTTGGCCTGACCATTTGTTGGAAATCCAAAGAAACAATACGAAACTTGTACGGTTTTAGTTGTATAACCTGCTATGGAATGTGGCGGTAACCTGCTATTGAACATAGTAGCTATAGTAGGCATAAGTGCGGAATGTCTATGCTGGCTAAGATTTATATCTTTATTTTTGAAATGATTTTCCTATACTATGCACTAGTAATAATATCAAATGTTATTTTAAATGCGTATCAAGCATCTTTGGCTATCATAAGGAGAAATCTCCTCCGATTCTGCGTTTGCATGTGTGTGTGTGCGGGAGGCCTTATGGTAGTCTCATCTTTAAAAAGCATTGTGAATTGAATTTAAAAATATTCCTCTATTTGATTTTAAAGATAAATAAACTGTTTTGAGTTCTCACACCAGTCACATGACTGACTTGGAGTTTATTGTTTTCCTTCCTAAACTCTGGGTGCCCACCAATTTCCACACGGGCAGTCAATGAGTTAGGTTCATCAGGATATTCTGGATATTCAGGAGTTGCTGGAGGCAAGCTGGATGGCATGGCGTATTACTAGTTTATATAGTATTTCTTTTTCCGCTGCACTGTTTGTTGTTGTATGATGTTGTACACTCTGATGATATGATGTAATGAAATGAAATGAAATGTAATAACTGATATAGTTCTTTGTTTAAAGATTATTCATTTATTATTATATGTTGTTCCGCTGCGAATTGTGAGATTCTGATGTTGTTGTGTTGTGTTGTGTTGTGTTTCTGTCCCGTTCTATTCTATTTTCTTTTCCCTCAATCTTCTATCTTTCTTCTACCTTTTTCTTCTTTTCTTTTTCTTAAACCCATAACTATTCCGTGTTTCCGGCCTTCGATTTCTCGGCAGTCGATAAAGTGAGTGTCGATGTTGAATTATCGAAAGTCGAAAATTTTCGGGGCGTTACATTTGGTATCAGAGCGTATGGTTAAGCGACAACCATGGTTCTGTTGGGTATTACTCATTAGAGATAGAGTCAGTAGTACTCTAGAATGAGTTTGAGTGTAATAATAGCTATGAGAGCGTATTTGTTAGTGAATATAAATTGTTTTATATTGTGATGATTGGTTTATTAAGTGGCATATGAACCTTCGTCAGCACGGTATGTACAACTTTGCCGAAGGGGTTTCTAAACACTTGAATAGAACAATTCGACACAGTATTGTTTTAAATTGGGTAAATGAAGTAATTTTACATTGATTATATTTTATATATAAAGGAATAATTTTTCATAATTATTAAAGAATATATAAGTTGATTGTTAAGTTGTTTGAATAATCTAAATAAAAGAATAATTGTATAAGTAAATGAATTATAAGAATTGAATTATAATTAAAGTAATCTACAATTGTGAAATAAACTTATATATATAATAAGTGAAATTATATGAATATGAGTTGTGAATAAAAGTGAATTTAAAGTTAAATGGAAAATTTACTTAGAATTGGAAGCTGAATTGATTTATAAATGTGAATTAAGTTGATATGAAATAATGAATATAAGTGTAATTCATTAAAATCTAATGTTATTAGAAAGTTGAATAAGTTGAATGAAAATCAATTAATTAAACCAATTCAAAGTAAAAGGTGTTAAGTCAAATTGAATGAATATAAACAAAGGAATTTGGTTGAAATGAATATACTTTGGTTGATATATAATTGTTAGTTGATTGTATATAATTCATTAAGTGTTAATGAAATTGAATTAATGAAATTGAAAGCTAAAGTAATTGAATTCAAATTAGAAGTAAATAAATTTGAATAGAATTGAATTTGATTTGGAAGTGAACCAACTTGAATATGAATTAGTGAATATAAGCAAATTGAAAATGAATGTTAGTAAGAACATCCACTGTTAATGAATCAAATGTGATTAAACTGAGAAAACCAATTCATTGTATATTAATGAGAATATGAATGAGTATTTAGTTGGTTGATGGTTGAATATATATTGCATTTGCTATATTATGTAGTTGTTATGGAGATATATGTTGTATATTGAGATTATTGTCTATATGCATGATTCTAATGTTGTTTGTTGAGTAATTAGTAGGTGCGGATCGCGTTTGCTTCGCATTTGGAGCTCGCTTTCGCGCTATATTAGCCGTATATGCTTGCTAATAAAATATAAGGTACATATCTCGGATTACATACCGTACTTTTATACTTTTTTCCCTTCGGGATGCCTCATTACTTGATGAGATGTATATTTGTGATATATATACTGTCATTTTTTTTTCGGATCGAGCCGCGCAAAGGAGACTATGGCGAATTTTTCCGAAAATTTAAAGCGTTAGAAAAATTTGAGAAAATTGGAAAATTTTGAAAACTTAAACTTTGATTTTGGAATTGAAAGTTAAACAATAGTAGTTGTTTTTGAAAAGATAACTAAGTATGATTTGAAAACTTAGTAAAATATCGTAAGAAGTTTAATTATGGATTTTGGAAAGTTAATGGATTCTGTAACTTTTCTTACTTGTAATTTCGAGGACGAAATTCTTTTAAGGGGGGAAGATTGTAACGACCCAGGATTTTTATTAATTAAAAATTTAATATTTAATTAATTTTAAATGTTAATAAGTGAATTTATAAGTCGAATAAATTTTTATTTGAATTATTGGATTTAATTGGATAATTAAATCGATAATTTAATATGTTAAATTATGGAAATAATTGAAAATTGGGTTAAATATGATTGAAAATGATTTGTAAAATTTTATTTTATCATATTGGAGTTAGAATGATATTTTAGAACTTTTAAAATCGAATTAAAAGTTAAATTGTGAAAATTGAATATTTTAATATTTAATAATCGACTGTAAAATAGCCAATTTTTGAACAGTCTCAGAATTGAACGAAACCAGTTTCATTGGATCCATAATAGTTAGTTATTACCGGATTTCAATTTTCGTGTCAATCGGAGTTATCGTTTGGGCGTGGCAGCTCGAAACGCATCGAATTATTTTTAATTTAAATTTGGCGAGTCAAAATAGCCATTTTTCAAAAAGTCTCGGATTTCGACGAAACCAGTTTCATCGGATCCGTAATGTGATATTATTGTAAGGTTTCAAATTTCAAGTCAATTGGATTTACGGTTTGTCCGGTACGAATTAAAACGCCTAGAAATCGATTTAAATCGGTTTAATTTAAATTGAGCGTTTATAGCCATAACTCGCACAGATGTCCGAATTAGCTTTCGAAACCTGTTCCATTGTGTCCGGAACGCAGGATAAAACCTAGGTACGTCAGTTTCGGCGCGTAAATCGGAGTTCGGAATTTCCGGATGAATAGTGTCGTTCGAAATTCTATAAATAGCCCACCATCCTCTTCATAAATAAATAAAAAAAAAAACCTAACAAAACCCTAGCCGCCAGAAGTGAAACCCACGGCCAGAATTGATCCACTTTCTCGCCTCCAAATCTTCTAATCTATGCATCGATTCATGAAAGTATCAACTACAAAGTTGTAGGGGGCGTTGTGATCTACGTATTCAACGGTGGTGATGCGATTTGGAGCAACATGGAGTGAGTTATGGGGGGCCGTCGGTCCTCAGCTGCGCACGCAAAACGAGGAAGGTGGTGAGGTCGAGTTTCATGACCTTGAGGCCGTGTATGGAGGGGATGGAGGCGAGGACAATGGCGCTATCTGATCGAAGTATCGTTGAGAGATGGAGTTGCCAAATTCAACCCTAGTATTCGATCGATGGGTTCGATTTTTTCATGTAGCCTGGGTGTTCTTGCGCGTGAGGGAGATGGAGGTGATACACGGCCCAGATTTCTTCCTGTAGCAATGAAGGGTTGGATGCTATTTTAGGTTTATAAAATTAAAGTTGTTGTAAATTATAAATAAAAAAATTCGTGTAATTTCAAATATCAATATCTTTTTCATACGAGGTCGAATAATTACGAAACCAGTTGCGTTGGAATCGTATGGACGAGCACTACGCGATGGAGTTGGTTTGGAGTCGTTCGGAGTCAGTGAGAATTTCGGGTAAAATTAAACGCGCGTTTAATTTTATTCGAAATAAAAGCTGAAACGGAAATTAAAATCAAGGTGAGAACTTCTCACTCAATCGAAATGGTTTCGATTTTATTTTATATAGTTAGATTTAAAATATTTGAATGCATGTACGAATGATGATTGATATCTATTGATTGTTAAAATAGACATTATACGCCGTTAGTAAGCGGATGTTATTTATTAAAAACATATACCGCGAATATTTCATAAACAGTGAAATTGGTATTATATATAATATCAATATATATATATTGGCATATGTATATATTGGAGTTGATTGATTTCCCGTATTTTTTAGCGGATGAGACCCTATTACGCCGTTATTAAGCGGATAATATTTATTAAAAACATATACCGCGATAATTTCGTACTGGAGCGAAATTGATATTGTGCTAATGTTTGTGGATGCAGGAAAACAGGTTGGAGGGATCCAACTGGATTCCTCAATAGTATTTATTTGATTTCAGATATTTTGATATTTGATTGATTATCATATCGATATATGATATCGTTGTAGTCGTGATTGACTATATTGGTGTGTAGCATCATTGGACCAAGTTTTGGAATTTTAAAATGATTTTAAAGTGATTTTAGAAAGTATACGTTTTATAAAATAATTTTGGAATTGATCCATTTTAAATAAATAAACGTTATAATTTTTGATGTTATAAAAATTATGATTTTCGAGAAATATAGTTAAAAACTGATTTTTGAGAATATGATGCTAATGATTTTATAAAATAGTTAAATCGGAATTTTTGAATTTATTATGAAAAGTTGAAATATAGGATTTATAAAATTTAATTATTTTATGAATCAAAAGGAAGAAGTTTTTAAAGGAATTTAAAGACGTTTAAAAAGAATAATATAAACTGATTTATATTAAGAGATTTATAAATGGATATTTATAAATTGAAATATGATAATTGTAAAACGAGTTTTTATAAGTGTTTGAATGAAGTGAAAATGAATTTCATAAATAGAAACGGAATTTATAGAATTTTATATGGTGAAGTTATAAATGGAATTTTATAAGCAGTAGGTTTATAAAATTTATTAAGTTATTAAAATAATGATTTTGGATAAATGAATGAATCTTATAAGTTATAAGATTTATAATTTGGGAAGTTAAAAAGAACGATTTTGTAAAATAATCGTTTTATAAGTATTTAACTTATAATATGAACTTGTAGTTTATAATTTAGTTATAAACTGGAATAGGTTAATAAAGAAATTTAAAAAAAGGAAGTTTTTATAAATAAATAGAAATGGAATTTATAAACGTTGTTTTATAAATCCGCAAACGACTTATTTTGATAAGAAAATTGTTGAAACCTATTAATGGAGTTATATTCACGTTTTAGACTGTGAATAATCCTTTAAAATGAAATGAATAGAAAGGATGGAATTTGTTAAAGAAGTATATTCACGTTTTTGAATAGTGAATAATATGTTAAAGAAATCGTTTTAGATATGATGTTTTAAATAGAATTAAAACGATCTAACGATGTTTTTAAATGTGTTGAGATTCGAAACCATAGATTTCAACATTTATTGTTGAAATAGACGTTTTCGAGAAATAAAAGGAAATGGTGGACTATAACACTGTTGTTATAGTAAATGATTTCCGAAAGGAAATATTTGTATAGTATTGGGATTTATATATCTATTTAATTTCAAATCCCTATACTAGTGATTTTGGGTTGTCGTAACGATGTTTTACGCAACATTCGTTTTGGCCCAAAATAAATATGTTTAAGAGAATGATTTCCTTAAAGAATGAATTATATACTTAATTTGATTTAAATATATTGAATATTTTCCAAGGTTGAAAATAAAAAGATTTATGAATTACTTATTTATAAATAAGTATGGAAATGTTTTCCAATATGAAGTGAATATTTAGAATTTATCTTTTTAAAGATAAATTGAAAATGGATAATTGAAATCGTATATGCATGAATATTTTGGAATATAAATTCACTAAGGAATTTATATGTGAAAGTGGAATTTGTGAAAAAAATAAATGTTGATTTATTTTTGAAGTATTGAAAACATATATCTTGTAAAGATATTTTGGAAAATAAATAATTTGGAAAATTATTTGGAAACTGGTGATGTGTGCATATCAATTGATAGTTCAATAGCCGACTATCAATATTTCCCTTTGAATGGGTATTTGATGTGATTTGTTTGAATGTGAATGCCACACTTATTTTTGAATAAGCGCTCACTATTCGGGTTAACCGGGAAAGGACCATGGGGTCGTATAACCCATTCCGAATATGTGATACGTCGTTGTGAATTGCATTGAAGATCGGTGTTGAAGACCGAGTATTTGTGAAAGCGATAGGATGACCTATCGATTGTCTCTGCACTGGGTAGCTCCTGGTATAGAGATCTCCTAAGTGATGGGAAATTCGATCGGGATTGTGAATACCCGGATTGCAAGGGCTTCGTAAGAAGTGCCTTCGGTTTTGTTCGAGCCCGGAACAGACTTGTATGGATTGTATGTCTGACATTACAAGTTGAGATATAAAGCCGATTTCTTTCAAATATATTTCTGTTGGTGGCGGAGAATTTATTCTTTTAGCTTAACACCCTTCTCTGAGACGTACGAGCTCAGAGGTTATGTAGTTGAATGTTATCAGCGATATATTCCCAATTTGGTAATGTGACATGCTGAGTGATGCTGAAATGATCACTGTGTTGATTATTTGTGATAGGATCGTTTATTTGATCGTCTATCCTTGTGATCATTGTGTTGATCATTTGTTGACCCAAAGCATGGCTTTTGTATAAAGTATGTTTTTGTGGACGAAACTTCGTCGAGCCTCACATCCCGGAAATGGTCAAAACAGGAAAGATGCGGCAAGGTTATGAGGGGTAGCTCCCTTTAGGGTATGTGCATTTCCTTGTGGAAAGGGTGGTATCATGGTATGGAGCCCAGATACTTACTCATGTTGATACACTATATTTATTACTGTGTGGTGTTGTTGGTGACGAGCGCTCGGTTAAAAGGTCCAATGGGACCGGGGGATGCCATATTCGTGTAGTAGTTACCTAGTGATAAAGGTAACCCGGCCTTGTGTTGGCAGAGAGCTGGTTAAGTTCTCGGGACGTCCAGCCAGAGGCGTTTCCATGTGGCAATGGGAAGTTCCTTGGCCTGACCATTTGTTGGAAATCCAAAGAAACAATACGAAACTTGTACGGTTTTAGTTGTATAACCTGCTATGGAATGTGGCGGTAACCTGCTATTGAACATAGTAGCTATAGTAGGCATAAGTGCGTAATGTCTATGCTGGCTAAGATTTATATCTTTATTTTTGAAATGATTTTCCTATACTATGCACTAGTAATAATATCAAATGTTATTTTAAATGCGTATCAAGCATATTTGGCTATCATAAGGAGAAATCTCCTCCGATTCTGCGTTTGCATGTGTGTGTGTGCGGGAGGCCTTATGGTAGTCTCATCTTTAAAAAGCATTGCGAATTGAATTTAAAAATATTCCTCTATTTGATTTTAAAGATAAATAAACTGTTTTGAGTTCTCACACCAGTCACATGACTGACTTGGAGTTTATTGTTTTCCTTCCTAAACTCTGGGTGCCCACCAATTTCCACACGGGCAGTCAATGAGTTAGGTTCATCAGGATATTCTGGATATTCAGGAGTTGCTGGAGGCAAGCTGGATGGCATGGCGTATTACTAGTTTATATAGTATTTCTTTTTCCGCTGCACTGTTTGTTGTTGTATGATGTTGTACACTCTGATGATATGATGTAATGAAATGAAATGAAATGTAATAACTGATATAGTTCTTTGTTTAAAGATTATTCATTTATTATTATATGTTGTTCCGCTACGAATTGTGAGATTCTGATGTTGTTGTGTTGTGTTGTGTTTCTGTCCCGTTCTATTCTATTTTCTTTTCCCTCAATCTTCTATCTTTCTTCTACCTTTTTCTTCTTTTCTTTTTCTTAAACCCATAACTATTCCGTGTTTCCGGCCTTCGATTTCTCGGCAGTCGATAAAGTGAGTGTCGATGTTGAATTATCGAAAGTCGAAAATTTTCGGGGCGTTACATTTGGTATCAGAGCGTATGGTTAAGCGACAACCATGGTTCTGTTGGGTATTACTCATTAGAGATAGAGTCAGTAGTACTCTAGAATGAGTTTGAGTGTAATAATAGCTATGAGAGCGTATTTGTTAGTGAATATAAATTGTTTTATATTGTGATGATTGGTTTATTAAGTGGCATATGAACCTTCGTCAGCACGGTATGTACAACTTTGCCGAAGGAGTTTCTAAACACTTGAATAGAACAATTCGACACAGTATTGTTTTAAATTGGGTAAATGAAGTAATTTTACCTTGATTATATTTTATATATAAAGGAATAATTTTTCATAATTATTAAAGAATATATAAGTTGATTGTTAAGTTGTTTGAATAATCTAAATAAAAGTATAATTGTATAAGTAAATGAATTATAAGAATTGAATTATAATTAAAGTAATCTACAATTGTGAAATAAACTTATATATATAATAAGTGAAATTATATGAATATGAGTTGTGAATAAAAGTGAATTTAAAGTTAAATGGAAAATTTACTTAGAATTGGAAGCTGAATTGATTTATAAATGTGAATTAAGTTGATATGAAATAATGAATATAAGTGTAATTCATTAAAATCTAATGTTATTAGAAAGTTGAATAAGTTGAATGAAAATCAATTAATTAAACCAATTCAAAGTAAAAGGTGTTAAGTCAAATTGAATGAATATAAACAAAGGAATTTGGTTGAAATGAATATACTTTGGTTGATATATAATTTTTAGTTGATTGTATATAATTCATTAAGTGTTAATGAAATTGAATTAATGAAATTAAAAGCTAAAGTAATTGAATTCAAATTAGAAGTAAATAAATTTGAATAGAATTGAATTTGATTTGAAAGTGAACCAACTTGAATATGAATTAGTGAATATAAGCAAATTGAAAATGAATGTTAGTAAGAACATCCACTGTTAATGAATCAAATGTGATTAAACTGAGAAAACCAATTCATTGTATATTAATGAGAATATGAATGAGTATTTAGTTGGTTGATGGTTGAATATATATTGCATTTGCTATATTATGTAGTTGTTATGGAGATATATGTTGTATATTGAGATTATTGTCTATATGCATGATTCTAATGTTGTTTGTTGAGTAATTAGTAGGTGCGGATCGCGTTTGCTTCGCATTTGGAGCTCACTTTCGCGCTATATTAGCCGTATATGCTTGCTAATAAAATATAAGGTACATATCTCGGATTACATACCGTACTTTTATACTTTTTTCCCTTCGGGATGCCTCATTACTTGATGAGATGTATATTTGTGATATATATACTGTCATTTTTTTTTCGGATCGAGCCGCGCAAAGGAGACTATGGCGAATTTTTCCGAAAATTTAAAGCGTTAGAAAAATTTGAGAAAATTGGAAAATTTTGAAAACTTAAACTTTGATTTTGGAATTGAAAGTTAAACAATAGTAGTTGTTTTTGAAAAGATAACTAAGTATGATTTGAAAACTTAGTAAAATATTGTAAGAAGTTTAATTATGGATTTTGGAAAGTTAATGGATTCTGTAACTTTTCTTACTTGTAATTTCGAGGACGAAATTCTTTTAAGGGGGGAAGATTGTAACGACCCAGGATTTTTATTAATTAAAAATTTAATATTTAATTAATTTTAAATGTTAATAAGTGAATTTATAAGTCGAATAAATTTTTATTTGAATTATTGGATTTAATTGGATAATTAAATCGATAATTTAATATGTTAAATTATGGAAATAATTGAAAATTGGGTTAAATATGATTTAAAATGATTTGTAAAATTTTATTTTATCATATTGGAGTTAGAATGATATTTTAGAACTTTTAAAATCGAATTAAAGTTAAATTGTGAAAATTGAATATTTTAATATTTAATAATCGACTGTAAAATAGCCAATTTTTGAACAGTCTCAGAATTGAACGAAACCAGTTTCATTGGATTCGTAATAGTTAGTTATTACCGGATTTCAATTTTCGTGTCAATCGGAGTTATCGTTTGGGCGTGGCAGCTCGAAACGCATCGAATTATTTTTAATTTAAATTTGGCGAGTCAAAATACCCATTTTTCAAAAAGTCTCGGATTTCGACGAAACCAGTTTCATCGGATCCATAATGTGATATTATTGTAAGGTTTCAAATTTCAAGTCAATTGGATTTACGGTTTGTCCGGTACGAATTAAAACGCCTAGAAATCGATTTAAATCGGTTTAATTTAAATTGAGCGTTTATAGCCATAACTCGCACAGATGTCCGAATTAGCTTTCGAAACCTGTTCCATTGTGTCCGGAACGCGGGATAAACCCTAGGTACGTCAGTTTCGGCGCGTAAATCGGAGTTTGGAATTTCCGGATGAATAGTGTCGTTCGAAATTCTATAAATAGCCCACCATCCTCTTCATTAAAAAAAAAAAAAAAAAAAACCTAACAAAACCCTAGCCGCCAGAAGTGAAACCCACGGCCAGAATTGATCCACTTTCTCTCCTCCAAATCTTCTAATCTATGCATCGATTCATGAAAGTATCAACTACAAAGTTGTAGGGGGCGTTGTGATCTACGTATTCAACGGTGGTGATGCGATTTGGAGCAACATGGAGTGAGTTATGGGGGGCCGTCGGTCCTCAGCTGCGCACGCAAAACGAGGAAGGTGGTGAGGTCGAGTTTCATGACCTTGAGGCCGTGTATGGAGGGGATGGAGGCGAGGACAATGGCGCTATCTGATCGAAGTATCGTTGAGAGATGGAGTTGCTAAATTCAACCCTAGTATTCGATCAATGGGTTCGATTTTTTCATGTAGCCTGGGTGTTCTTGCGCGTGAGGGAGATGGAGGTGATACACGGCCCAGATTTCTTCCTGTAGCAATGAAGGGTTGGATGCTATTTTAGGTTTATAAAATTAAAGTTGTTGTAAATTATAAATAAAAAAATTCGTGTAACTTCAAATATCAATATCTTTTTCATACGAGGTCGAAAAATTACGAAACCAGTTGCGTTGGAATCGTATGGACGAGCACTACGTGATGGAGTTGGTTTGGAGTCGTTCGGAGTCAGTGAGAATTTTGGGTAAAATTAAACGCGCGTTTAATTTTATTCGAAATAAAAGCTGAAACGGAAATTAAAATCAAGGTGAGAACTTCTCACTCAATCGAAATGGTTTCGATTTTATTTTATATAGTTAGATTTAAAATATTTGAATGCATGTATGAATGATGATTGATATCTATTGATTGTTAAAATAGACATTATACGCCGTTAGTAAGCGGATGTTATTTATTAAAAACATATACCGCGAATATTTCATAAACAGTGAAATTGGTATTATATATAATATCAATATATATATATATATATTGGCATATGTATATATTGGAGTTGATTGATTTCCCGTATTTTTTAGCGGATGAGACCCTATTACGCCGTTATTAAGCGGATAATATTTATTAAAAACATATACCGCGATAATTTCATACTGGAGCGAAATTGGTATTGTGCTAATGTTTGTGGATGCAGGAAAACAGGTTGGAGGGATCCAACTGGATTCCTTAACAGTATTTATTTGATTTCAGATATTTTGATATTTGATTGATTATCATATCGATATATGATATCGTTGTAGTCGTGATTGACTATATTGGTGTGTAGCATCATTGGACCAAGTTTTGGAATTTTAAAATGATTTTAAAGTGATTTTAGAAAGTATACGTTTTATAAAATAATTTTGGAATTGATCCATTTTAAATAAATAAACGTTATAATTTTTGATGTTATAAAAATTATGATTTTCGAGAAATATAGTTAAAAACTGATTTTTGAGAATATGATGCTAATGATTTTATAAAATAGTTAAATCGGAATTTTTGAATTTATTATGAAAAGTTGAAATATAGGATTTATAAAATTTAATTATTTTATGAATCAAAAGGAAGAAGTTTTTAAAGGAATTTAAAGACGTTTAAAAAGAATAACATAAATTGATTTATATTAAGAGATTTATAAATGGATATTTATAAATTGAAATATGATAATTATAAAACGAGTTTTTATAAGTGTTTGAATGAAGTGAAAATGAATTTCATAAATAGAAATGGAATTTATAGAATTTTATACGGTGAAGTTATAAATGGAATTTTATAAGCAGTAGGTTTATAAAATTTATTAAGTTATTAAAATAATGATTTTGGATAAATGAATGAATCTTATAAGTTATAAGATTTATAATTTGGGAAGTTAAAAAGAACGATTTTGTAAAATAATCGTTTTATAAGTATTTAACTTATAATATGAACTTGTAGTTTATAATTTAGTTATAAACTGGAATGGGTTAATAAAGAAATTTATAAAAAGGAAGTTTTTATAAATAAATAGAAATGGAATTTATAAACGTTGTTTTATAAATCCGCAAACGACTTATTTTGATAAGAAAATTGTTGAAACCTATTAATGGAGTTATATTCACGTTTTAGACTGTGAATAATCCTTTGAAATGAAATGAATAGAAAGGATGGAATTTGTTAAAGAAGTATATTCACGTTTTTGAATAGTGAATAATATGTTAAAGAAATCGTTTTAGATATGATGTTTTAAATAGAATTAAAATGATCTAACGATGTTTTTAAATGTGTTGAGATTCGAAACCATAGATTTCAACATTTATTGTTGAAATAGACGTTTTCGAGAAATAAAAGGAAATGGTGGACTATAACACTGTTGTTATAGTAAATGATTTCCGAAAGGAAATATTTGTATAGTATTGGGATTTATATATCTATTTAATTTTGAATCCCTATACTAGTGATTTTGGGTTGTCGTAACGATGTTTTACGTAACATTCGTTTTGGCCCAAAATAAATATGTTTAAGAGAATGATTTCCTTAAAGAATGAATTATATACTTAATTTGATTTAAGTATATTGAATATTTTTCAAGGTTGAAAATAAAAAGATTTACGAATTACTTATTTATAAATAAGTATGGAAATGTTTTCCAATATGAAGTGAATATTTAGAATTTATCTTTTTAAAGATAAATTGAAAATGGATAATTGAAATCGTATATGCATGAATATTTTGGAATATAAATTCACTAAGGAATTTATATGTGAAAGTGGAATTTGTGAAAAAAATAAATGTTGATTTATTTTTGAAGTATTGAAAATATATATCTTGTAAAGATATTTTGGAAAATTATTTGGAAACTGGTGATGTGTGCATATCAATTGATAGTTCAATAGCCGACTATCAATATTTCCCTTTGAATGGGTAGTTGATGTGATTTGTTTGAATGTGAATGCCACACTTATTTTTGAATAAGCGCTCACTATTCGGGTTAACCGGGAAAGGACCATGGGGTCGTATAACCCATTCCGAATATGTGATACGTCGTTGTGAATTGCATTGAAGATCGGTGTTGAAGACCGAGTATTTGTGAAAGCGATAGGATGACCTATCGATTGTCTCTACACTGGGTAGCTCCTGGTATAGAGATCTCCTAAGTGATGGGAAATTCGATCGGGATTGTGAATACCCGGATTGCAAGGGCTTCGTAAGAAGTGCCTTCGGTTTTGTTCGAGCCTGGAACAGACTTGTATGGATTGTATGTCTGACATTACAAGTTGAGATATAAAGCCGATTTCTTTAAAATATATTTCTGTTGGTGGCGGAGAATTTATTTTTTAGCTTAACACCCTTCTCTGAGACGTACGAGCTCAGAGGTTATGTAGTTGAATGTTATCAGCGATATATTCCCAATTTGGTAATGTGACATGCTGAGTGATGCTGAAATGATCATTGTGTTGATTATTTGTGATAGGATCGTTTATTTGATCGTCTATCCTTGTGATCATTGTGTTGATCATTTGTTGACCCAAAGCATGGCTTTTGTATAAAGTATGTTTTTGTGGGCGAAACTTCGTCGAGCCTCACATCCCGGAAATGGTCAAAACAGGAAAGATGTGGCAAGGTTATGAGGGGTAGCTCCCTTTAGGGTATGTGCATTTCCTTGTGGAAAGGGTGGTATCATGGTATGGAGCCCAGATACTTACTTATGTTGACACACTATATTTATTACTGTGTGGTGTTGTTGGTGACGAGCGCTCGGTTAAAAGGTCCAATGGGACCGGGGGATGCCATATTCGTGTAGTAGTTACCTAGTGATAAAGGTAACCCGGCCTTGTGTTGGCAGAGAGCTGGTTAAGTTCTCGGGACGTCCAGCCAGAGGCGTTTCCATGTGGCAATGGGAAGTTCCTTGGTCTGACCATTTGTTGGAAATCCAAAGAAACAATACGAAACTTGTACGGTTTTAGTTGTATAACCTGCTATGGAATGTGGCGGTAACCTGCTATTGAACATAGTAGCTATAGTAGGCATAAGTGCGGAATGTCTATGCTGGCTAAGATTTATATCTTTATTTTTGAAATGATTTTCCTATACTATGCACTAGTAATAATATCAAATGTTATTTTAAATGCGTATCAAGCATCTTTGGCTATCATAAGGAGAAATCTACTCCGATTTTGCGTTTGCATGTGTGTGTGTGCGGGAGGCCTTATGGTAGTCTCATCTTTAAAAAGCATTGCGGATTGAATTTAAAAATATTCCTCCATTTGATTTTAAAGATAAATAAACTGTTTTGAGTTCTCACACCAGTCACATGACTGACTTGGAGTTTATTGTTTTCCTTCCTAAACTCTGGGTGCCCACCAATTTCCACACGGGCAGTCAATGAGTTAGGTTCATCAGGATATTCTGGATATTCAGGAGTTGCTGGAGGCAAGCTGGATGGCATGGCGTATTACTAGTTTATATAGTATTTCTTTTTCCGCTGCACTGTTTGTTGTTGTATGATGTTGTACACTCTGATGATATGATGTAATGAAATGAAATGAAATGTAATAACTGATATAGTTCTTTGTTTAAAGATTATTCATTTATTATTATATGTTGTTCCGCTGCGAATTGTGAGATTCTGATGTTGTTGTGTTGTGTTGTGTTTCTGTCCCGTTCTATTCTATTTTCTTTTCCCTCAATCTTCTATCTTTCTTCTACCTTTTTCTTCTTTTCTTTTTCTTAAACCCATAACTATTCCGTGTTTTCGGCCTTCGATTTCTCGGCAGTCGATAAAGTGAGTGTCGATGTTGAATTATCGAAAGTCGAAAATTTTCGGGGCGTTACATTTGGTATCAGAGCGTATGGTTAAGCGACAACCATGGTTCTGTTGGGTATTACTCATTAGAGATAGAGTCAGTAGTACTCTAGAATGAGTTTGAGTGTAATAATAGCTATGAGAGCGTATTTGTTAGTGAATATAAATTGTTTTATATTGTGATGATTGGTTTATTAAGTGGCATATGAACCTTCGTCAGCACGGTATGTACAACTTTGCCGAAGGGGTTTCTAAACACTTGAATAGAACAATTCGACACAGTATTGTTTTAAATTGGGTAAATGAAGTAATTTTACCTTGATTATATTTTATATATAAAGGAATAATTTTTCATAATTATTAAACAATATATAAGTTGATTGTTAAGTTGTTTGAATAATCTAAATAAAAGAATAATTGTATAAGTAAATGAATTATAAGAATTGAATTATAATTAAAGTAATCTACAATTGTGAAATAAACTTATATATATAATAAGTGAAATTATATGAATATGAGTTGTGAATAAAAGTGAATTTAAAGTTAAATGGAAAATTTACTTAGAATTGGAAGCTGAATTGATTTATAAATGTGAATTAAGTTGATATGAAATAATGAATATAAGTGTAATTCATTAAAATCTAATGTTATTAGAAAGTTGAATAAGTTGAATGAAAATCAATTAATTAAACCAATTCAAAGTAAAAGGTGTTAAGTCAAATTGAATGAATATAAACAAAGGAATTTGGTTGAAATGAATATACTTTGGTTGATATATAATTGTTAGTTGATTGTATATAATTCATTAAGTGTTAATGAAATTGAATTAATGAAATTGAAAGCTAAAGTAATTGAATTCAAATTAGAAGTAAATAAATTTGAATAGAATTGAATTTGATTTGGAAGTGAACCAACTTGAATATGAATTAGTGAATATAAGCAAATTG
Source organism: Allium cepa (assembly GCA_030765085.1). NCBI lineage: Eukaryota > Viridiplantae > Streptophyta > Magnoliopsida > Asparagales > Amaryllidaceae > Allium > Allium cepa. The sequence goes on from CM060932.1 coordinate 178,179,946, forward strand.
ATAATGAATGTTAGTAAGAACATCCACTGTTAATGAATCAAATGTGATTAAACTGAGAAAACCAATTCATTGTATATTAATGAGAATATGAATGAGTATTTAGTTGGTTGATGGTTGAATATATATTGCATTTGCTATATTATGTAGTTGTTATGGAGATATATGTTGTATATTGAGATTATTGTCTATATGCATGATTCTAATGTTGTTTGTTGAGTAATTAGTAGGTGCGGATCGCGTTTGCTTCGCATTTGGAGCTCGCTTTCGCGCTATATTAGCCGTATATGCTTGCTAATAAAATACAAGGTACATATATCGGATTACATACCGTACTTTTATACTTTTTTCCCTTCGGGATGCCTCATTACTTGATGAGATGTATATTTGTGATATATATACTGTCATTTTTTTTTCGGATCGAGCCGCGCAAAGGAGACTATGGTGAATTTTTCCGAAAATTTAAAGCGTTAGAAAAATTTGAGAAAATTGGAAAATTTTGAAAACTTAAACTTTGATTTTGGAATTGAAAGTTAAACAATAGTAGTTGTTTTTGAAAAGATAACTAAGTATGATTTGAAAACTTAGTAAAATATTGTAAGAAGTTTAATTATGGATTTTGGAAAGTTAATGGATTCTGTAACTTTTCTTACTTGTAATTTCGAGGACGAAATTCTTTTAAGGGGGAAGATTGTAACGACCCAGGATTTTTATTAATTAAAAATTTAATATTTAATTAATTTTAAATGTTAATAAGTGAATTTATAAGTCGAATAAATTTTTATTTGAATTATTGGATTTAATTGGATAATTAAATCGATAATTTAATATGTTAAATTATGGAAATAATTGAAAATTGGGTTAAATATGATTGAAAATGATTTGTAAAATTTTATTTTATCATATTGGAGTTAGAATGATATTTTAGAACTTTTAAAATCGAATTAAAAGTTAAATTGTGAAAATTGAATATTTTAATATTTAATAATCGACTGTAAAATAGCTAATTTTTGAACAGTCTCAGAATTGAACGAAACCAGTTTCATTGGATCCGTAATAGTTAGTTATTACCGGATTTCAATTTTCGTGTCAATCGGAGTTATCGTTTGGGCGTGGCAGCTCGAAACGCATCGAATTATTTTTAATTTAAATTTGGCGAGTCAAAATAGCCATTTTTCAAAAAGTCTCGGATTTCGACGAAACCAGTTTCATCGGATCCGTAATGTGATATTATTTAAGGTTTCAAATTTCAAGTCAATTGGATTTACGGTTTGTCCAGTACGAATTAAAACGCCTAGAAATCGATTTAAATCGGTTTAATTTAAATTGAGCGTTTATAGCCATAACTCGCACAGATGTCCGAATTAGCTTTCGAAACCTGTTCCATTGTGTCCGGAACGCGGGATAAACCTAGGTACGTCAGTTTCGGCGCGTAAATCGGAGTTCGGAATTTCCGGATGAATAGTGTCGTTCGAAATTCTATAAATAGCCCACCATCCTCTTCATAAAAAAAAAAAAAAAACCTAACAAAACCCTAGCCGCCAGAAGTGAAACCCACGGCCAGAATTGATCCACTTTCTCTCCTCCAAATCTTCTAATCTATGCATCGATTCATGAAAGTATCAACTACAAAGTTGTAGGGGGCGTTGTGATCTACGTATTCAACGGTGGTGATGCGATTTGGAGCAACATGGAGTGAGTTATGGGGGGCCGTCGGTCCTCAGCTGCGCACGCAAAACGAGGAAGGTGGTGAGGTCGAGTTTCATGACCTTGAGGCCGTGTATGGAGGGGATGGAGGCGAGGACAATGGCGCTATCTGATCGAAGTATCGTTGAGAGATGGAGTTGCTAAATTCAACCCTATTATTCGATCGATGGGTTCGATTTTTTCATGTAGCCTGGGTGTTCTTGCGCGTGAGGGAGATGGAGGTGATACACGGCCCAGATTTCTTCCTGTAGCAATGAAGGGTTGGATGCTATTTTAGGTTTATAAAATTAAAGTTGTTGTAAATTATAAATAAAAAAATTCGTGTAACTTCAAATATCAATATCTTTTTCATACGAGGTCGAAAAATTACGAAACCAGTTGCGTTGGAATCGTATGGACGAGCACTACGCGATGGAGTTGGTTTGGAGTCATTCGGAGTCAGTGAGAATTTCGGGTAAAATTATACGCGCGTTTAATTTTATTCGAAATAAAAGCTGAAACGGAAATTAAAATCAAGGTGAGAACTTCTCACTCAATCGAAATGGTTTCGATTTTATTTTATATAGTTAGATTTAAAATATTTGAATGCATGTATGAATGATGATTGATATCTATTGATTGTTAAAATAGACATTATACGCCGTTAGTAAGCGGATGTTATTTATTAAAAGCATATACCGCGAATATTTCATTAGCAGTGAAATTGGTATTATATATAATATCAATATATATATATTGGCATATGTATATATTGGAGTTGATTGATTTCCCGTATTTTTTAGCGGATGAGACCCTATTACGCCGTTATTAAGCGGATAATATTTATTAAAAACATATACCGCGATAATTTCGTACTGGAGCGAAATTGGTATTGTGCTAATGTTTGTGGATGCAGGAAAACAGGTTGGAGGGATCCAACTGGATTCCTCAACAATATTTATTTGATTTCAGATATTTTGATATTTGATTGATTATCATATCGATATATGATATCGTTGTAGTCGTGATTGACTATATTGGTGTGCAGCATCATTGGACCAAGTTTTGGAATTTTAAAATGATTTTAAAGTGATTTTAGAAAGTATACGTTTTATAAAATAATTTTGGAATTGATCCATTTTAAATAAATAAACGTTATAATTTTTGATGTTATAAAAATTTTGATTTTCGAGAAATATAGTTAAAAACTGATTTTTGAGAATATGATGCTAATGATTTTATAAAATAGTTAAATCGGAATTTTTGAATTTATTATGAAAAGTTGAAATATGGGATTTATAAAATTTAATTATTTTATGAATCAAAAGGAAGAAGTTTTTAAAGGAATTTAAAGACGTTTAAAAAGAATAATATAAATTGATTTATATTAAGAGATTTATAAATGGATATTTATAAATTGAAATATGATAATTATAAAACGAGTTTTTATAAGTGTTTGAATGAAGTGAAAATGAATTTCATAAATAGAAACGGAATTTATAGAATTTTATACGGTGAAGTTATAAATGGAATTTTATAAGCAGTAGGTTTATAAAATTTATTAAGTTATTAAAATAATGATTTTGGATAAATGAATGAATCTTATAAGTTATAAGATTCATAATTTGGGAAGTTAAAAAGAACGATTTGTAAAATAATCGTTTTATAAGTATTTAACTTATAATATGAACTTGTAGTTTATAATTTAGTTATAAACTGGAATAGGTTAATAAAGAAATTTATTAAAAGGAAGTTTTTATAAATAAATTGAAATGGAATTTATAAACGTTGTTTTATAAATCCGCAAACGACTTATTTTGATAAGAAAATTGTTGAAACCTATTAATGGAGTTATATTCACGTTTTAGACTGTGAATAATCCTTTGAAATGAAATGAATAGAAAGGATGGAATTTGTTAAAGAAGTATATTCACGTTTTTGAATAGTGAATAATATGTTAAAGAAATCGTTTTAGATATGATGTTTTAAATAGAATTAAAACGATCTAACGATGTTTTTAAATGTGTTGAGATTCGAAACCATAGATTTCAACATTTATTGTTGAAATAGACGTTTTCGAGAAATAAAAGGAAATGGTGGACTATAACACTGTTGTTATAGTAAATGATTTCCGAAAGGAAATATTTGTATAGTATTGGGATTTATATATCTATTTAATTTCGAATCCCTATACTAGTGATTTGGGTTGTCGTAACGATGTTTTACGCAACATTCGTTTTGGCCCAAAATAAATATGTTTAAGAGAATGATTTCCTTAAAGAATGAATTATATACTTAATTTGATTTAAGTATATTGAATATTTTCCAAGGTTGAAAATAAAAAGATTTATGAATTACTTATTTATAAATAAGTATGGAAATGTTTTCCAATATGAAGTGAATATTTAGAATTTATCTTTTTAAAGATAAATTGAAAATGGATAATTGAAATCGTACATGCATGAATATTTTGGAATATAAATTCACTAAGGAATTTATATGTGAAAGTGGAATTTGTGAAAAAAATAAATGTTGATTTATTTTTGAAGTATTGAAAATATATATCTTGTAAAGATATTTTGGAAAATTATTTGGAAACTGGTGATGTGTGCATATCAATTGATAGTTCAATAGCCGACTATCAATATTTCCCTTTGAATGGGTATTTGATGTGATTTGTTTGAATGTGAATGCCACACTTATTTTTGAATAAGCGCTCACTATTCGGGTTAACCGAGAAAGGACCATGGGGTCGTATAACCCATTCCGAATATGTGATACGTCGTTGTGAATTGCATTGTAGATCGGTGTTGAAGACCGAGTATTTGTGAAAGCGATAGGATGACCTATCGATTGTCTCTACACTGGGTAGCTCCTGGTATAGAGATCTCCTAAGTGATGGGAAATTCGATCGGGATTGTGAATACCCGGATTGCAAGGGCTTCGTAAGAAGTGCCTTCGGTTTTGTTCGAGCCCGGAACAGACTTGTATGGATTGTATGTCTGACATTACAAGTTGAGATATAAAGCCGATTTCTTTCAAATATATTTCTGTTGGTGGCGGAGAATTTATTCTTTTAGCTTAACACCCTTCTCTGAGACGTACGAGCTCAGAGGTTATGTAGTTGAATGTTATCAGCGATATATTCCCAATTTGGTAATGTGACATGCTGAGTGATGCTGAAATGATCATTGTGTTGATTATTTGTGATAGGATCGTTTATTTGATCGTCTATCCTTGTGATCATTGTGTTGATCATTTGTTGACCCAAAGCATGGCTTTTGTATAAAGTATGTTTTTGTGGACGAAACTTCGTCGAGCCTCACATCCCGGAAATGGTCAAAACAGGAAAGATGCGGCAAGGTTATGAGGGGTAGCTCCCTTTAGGGTATGTGCATTTCCTTGTGGAAAGGGTGGTATCATGGTATGGAGCCCAGATACTTACTCATGTTGATACACTATATTTATTACTGTGTGGTGTTGTTGGTGACGAGCGCTCGGTTAAAAGGTCCAATGGGACCGGGGGATTCCATATTCGTGTAGTAGTTACCTAGTGATAAAGGTAACCCGGCCTTGTGTTGGCAGAGAGCTGGTTAAGTTCTCGGGACGTCCAGCCAGAGGCGTTTCCATGTGGCAATGGGAAGTTTCTTGGTCTGACCATTTGTTGGAAATCCAAAGAAACAATACGAAACTTGTACGGTTTTAGTTGTATAACCTGCTATGGAATGTGGCGGTAACCTGCTATTGAACATAGTAGCTATAGTAGGCATAAGTGCGGAATGTCTATGCTGGCTAAGATTTATATCTTTATTTTGAAATGATTTTCCTATACTATGCACTAGTAATAATATCAAATGTTATTTTAAATGCGTATCAAGCATCTTTGGCTATCATAAGGAGAAATCTCCTCCGATTCTGCGTTTGCATGTGTGTGTGTGCGGGAGGCCTTATGGTAGTCTCATCTTTAAAAAGCATTGCGAATTGAATTTAAAAATATTCCTCTATTTGATTTTAAAGATAAATAAACTGTTTTGAGTTCTCACACCAGTCACATGACTGACTTGGAGTTTATTGTTTTCCTTCCTAAACTCTGGGTGCCCACCAATTTCCACACGGGCAGTCAATGAGTTAGGTTCATTAGGATATTCTGGATATTCAGGAGTTGCTGGAGGCAAGCTGGATGGCATGGCGTATTACTAGTTTATATAGTATTTCTTTTTCCGCTGCACTGTTTGTTGTTGTATGATGTTGTACACTCTGATGATATGATGTAATGAAATGAAATGAAATGTAATAACTGATATAGTTCTTTGTTTAAAGATTATTCATTTATTATTATATGTTGTTCCGCTGCGAATTGTGAGATTCTGATGTTGTTGTGTTGTGTTGTGTTTCTGTCCCGTTCTATTCTATTTTCTTTTCCCTCAATCTTCTATCTTTCTTCTACCTTTTTCTTCTTTTCTTTTTCTTAAACCCATAACTATTCCGTGTTTCCGGCCTTCGATTTCTCGGCAGTCGATAAAGTGAGTGTCGATGTTGAATTATCGAAAGTCGAAAATTTTCGGGGCGTTACATTTGGTATCAGAGCGTATGGTTAAGCGACAACCATGGTTCTGTTGGGTATTACTCATTAGAGATAGAGTCAGTAGTACTCTAGAATGAGTTTGAGTGTAATAATAGCTATGAGAGCGTATTTGTTAGTGAATATAAATTGTTTTATATTGTGATGATTGCTTTATTAAGTGGCATATGAACCTTCGTCAGCACGGTATGTACAACTCTGCCGAAGGGGTTTCTAAACACTTGAATAGGACAATTCGACACAGTATTGTTTTAAATTGGGTAAATGAAGTAATTTTACCTTGATTATATTTTATATATAAAGGAATAATTTTTCATAATTATTAAAGAATATATAAGTTGATTGTTAAGTTGTTTGAATAATCTAAATAAAAGAATAATTGTATAAGTAAATGAATTATAAGAATTGAATTATAATTAAAGTAATCTACAATTGTGAAATAAACTTATATATATAATAAGTGAAATTATATGAATATGAGTTGTGAATAAAAGTGAATTTAAAGTTAAATGGAAAATTTACTTAGAATTGGAAGCTGAATTGATTTATAAATGTGAATTAAGTTGATATGAAATAATGAATATAAGTGTAATTCATTAAAATCTAATGTTATTAGAAAGTTGAATAAGTTGAATGAAAATCAATTAATTAAACCAATTCAAAGTAAAAGGTGTTAAGTCAAATTGAATGAATATAAACAAAGGAATTTGGTTGAAATGAATATACTTTGGTTGATATATAATTGTTAGTTGATTGTATATAATTCATTAAGTGTTAATGAAATTGAATTAATGAAATTGAAAGCTAAAGTAATTGAATTCAAATTAGAAGTAAATAAATTTGAATAGAATTGAATTTGATTTGGAAGTGAACCAACTTGAATATGAATTAGTGAATATAAGCAAATTGAAAATGAATGTTAGTAAGAACATCCACTGTTAATGAATCAAATGTGATTAAACTGAGAAAACCAATTCATTGTATATTAATGAGAATATGAATGAGTATTTAGTTGGTTGATGGTTGAATATATATTGCATTTGCTATATTATGTAGTTGTTATGGAGATATATGTTGTATATTGAGATTATTGTCTATATGCATGATTCTAATGTTGTTTGTTGAGTAATTAGTCGGTGCGGATCGCGTTTGCTTCGCATTTGGAGCTCGCTTTCGCGCTATATTAGCCGTATATGCTTGCTAATAAAATACAAGGTACATATATCGGATTACATACCGTACTTTTATACTTTTTTCCCTTCGGGATGCCTCATTACTTGATGAGATGTATATTTGTGATATATATACTGTCATTTTTTTTCGGATCGAGCCGCGCAAAGGAGACTATGGCGAATTTTTCCGAAAATTTAAAGCGTTAGAAAAATTTGAGAAAATTGGAAAATTTTGAAAACTTAAACTTTGATTTTGGAATTGAAAGTTAAACAATAGTAGTTGTTTTTGAAAAGATAACTAAGTATGATTTGAAAACTTAGTAAAATATTGTAAGAAGTTTAATTATGGATTTTGGAAAGTTAATGGATTCTGTAACTTTTCTTACTTGTAATTTCGAGGACGAAATTCTTTTAAGGGGGGAAGATTGTAACGACCCAGGATTTTTATTAATTAAAAATTTAATATTTAATTAATTTTAAATGTTAATAAGTGAATTTATAAGTCGAATAAATTTTTATTTGAATTATTGGATTTAATTGGATAATTAAATCGATAATTTAATATGTTAAATTATGGAAATAATTGAAAATTGGGTTAAATATGATTGAAAATGATTTGCAAAATTTTATTTTATCATATTGGAGTTAGAATGATATTTGAGAACTTTTAAAATCGAATTGAAAGTTAAATTGTGAAAATTGAATATTTTAATATTTAATAATCGACTGTAAAATAGCCAATTTTTGAACAGTCTCAGAATTGAACGAAACCAGTTTCATTGGATCCGTAATAGTTAGTTATTACCGGATTTCAATTTTCGTGTCAATCGGAGTTATCGTTTGGGCGTGGCAGCTCGAAACGCATCGAATTATTTTTAATTTAAATTTGGCGAGTCAAAATAGCCATTTTTCAAAAAGTCTCGGATTTCGACGAAACCAGTTTCATCGGATCCGTAATGTGATATTATTTAAGGTTTCAAATTTCAAGTCAATTGGATTTACGGTTTGTCCGGTACGAATTAAAACGCCTAGAAATCGATTTAAATCGGTTTAATTTAAATTGAGCGTTTATAGCCATAACTCGCACAGATGTCCGAATTAGCTTTCGAAACCTGTTCCATTGTGTCCGGAACGCGGGATTACCCTAGGTACGTCAGTTTCGGCGCGTAAATCGGAGTTCGGAATTTCCGGATGTATAGTGTCGTTCGAAATTCTATAAATAGCCCACCATCCTCTTCATAAAAAAAAAAAAAAAACCTAACAAAACCCTAGCCGCCAGAAGTGAAACCCACGGCCAGAATTGATCCACTTTCTCTCCTCCAAATATTCTAATCTATGCATCGATTCATGAAAGTATCAACTATAAAGTTGTAGGGGGCGTTGTGATCTACGTATTCAACGGTGGTGATGCGATTTGGAGCAACATGGAGTGAGTTATGGGGGGCCGTCGGTCCTCAGCTGCGCACGCAAAACGAGGAAGGTGGTGAGGTCGAGTTTCATGACCTTGAGGCCGTGTATGGAGGGGATGGAGGCGAGGACAATGGCGCTATCTGATCGAAGTATCGTTGAGAGATGGAGTTGCTAAATTCAACCCTAGTATTCGATCAATGGGTTCGATTTTTTCATGTAGCCTGGGTGTTCTTGCGCGTGAGGGAGATGGAGGTGATACACGGCCCAGATTTCTTCCTGTAGCAATGAAGGGTTGGATGCTATTTTAGGTTTATAAAATTAAAGTTGTTGTAAATTATAAATAAAAAAATTCGTGTAACTTCAAATATCAATATCTTTTTCATACGAGGTCGAAAAATTACGAAACCAGTTGCGTTGGAATCGTATGGACGAGCACTACGCGATGGAGTTGGGTTTGGAGTCGTTCGGAGTCAGTGAGAATTTTGGGTAAAATTAAACGCGCGTTTAATTTTATTCGAAATAAAAGCTGAAACGGAAATTAAAATCAAGGTGAGAACTTCTCACTCAATCGAAATGGTTTCGATTTTATTTTATATAGTTAGTTTAAAATATTTGAATGCATGTATGAATGATGATTGATATCTATTGATTGTTAAAATAGACATTATACGCCGTTAGTAAGCGGATGTTATTTATTAAAAACATATACCGCGAATATTTCATAAACAGTGAAATTGGTATTATATATAATATCAATATATATATATTGGCATATGTATATATTGGAGTTGATTGATTTCCCGTATTTTTTAGCGGATGAGACCCTATTACGCCGTTATTAAGCGGATAATATTTATTAAAAACATATACCGCGATAATTTCGTACTGGAGCGAAATTGGTATTGTGCTAATGTTTGTGGATGCAGGAAAACAGGTTGGAGGGATCCAACTGGATTCCTCAACAGTATTTATTTGATTTCAGATATTTTGATATTTGATTGATTATCATATCGATATATGATATCGTTGTAGTCGTGATTGACTATATTGGTGTGTAGCATCATTGGACCAAGTTTTGGAATTTTAAAATGATTTTAAAGTGATTTTAGAAAGTATACGTTTTATAAAATAATTTTGGAATTGATCCATTTTAAATAAATAAACGTTATAATTTTTGATGTTATAAAAATTATGATTTTTGAGAAATATAGTTAAAAACTGATTTTTGAGAATATGATGCTAATGATTTTATAAAATAGTTAAATCGGAATTTTTGAATTTATTATGAAAAGTTGAAATATAGGATTTATAAAATTTAATTATTTTATGAATCAAAAGGAAGAAGTTTTTAAAGGAATTTAAAGACGTTTAAAAAGAATAATATAAATTGATTTATATTAAGAGATTTATAAATGGATATTTATAAATTGAAATATGATAATTATAAAACGAGTTTTTATAAGTGTTTGAATGAAGTGAAAATGAATTTCATAAATAGAAACGGAATTTATAGAATTTTATACGGTGAAGTTATAAATGGAATTTTATAAGCAGTAGGTTTATAAAATTTATTAAGTTATTAAAATAATGATTTTGGATAAATGAATGAATCTTATAAGTTATAAGATTTATAATTTGGGAAGTTAAAAAGAACGATTTTGTAAAATAATCGTTTTTTAAGTATTTAACTTATAATATGAACTTGTAGTTTATAATTTAGTTATAAACTGGAATAGGTTAATAAAGAAATTTATAAAAAGGAAGTTTTTATAAATAAATAGAAATGGAATTTATAAACATTGTTTTATAAATCCGCAAACGACTTATTTTGATAAGAAAATTGTTGAAACCTATTAATGGAGTTATATTCACGTTTTAGACTGTGAATAATCCTTTGAAATGAAATGAATAGAAAGGATGGAATTTGTTAAAGAAGTATATTCACGTTTTTGAATAGTGAATAATATGTTAAAGAAATCGTTTTAGATATGATGTTTTAAATAGAATTAAAACGATCTAACGATGTTTTTAAATGTGTTGAGATTCGAAACCATAGATTTCAACATTTATTGTTGAAATAGACGTTTTCGAGAAATAAAAGGAAATGGTGGACTATAACACTGTTGTTATAGTAAATGATTTCCGAAAGGAAATATTTGTATAGTATTGGGATTTATATATCTATTTAATTTCGAATCCCTATACTAGTGATTTTGGGTTGTCGTAACGATGTTTTACGCAACATTCGTTTTGGCCCAAAATAAATATGTTTAAGAGAATGATTTCCTTAAAGAATGAATTATATACTTAATTTGATTTAAATATATTGAATATTTTCCAAGGTTGAAAATAAAAAGATTTATGAATTACTTATTTATAAATAAGTATGGAAATGTTTTCCAATATGAAGTGAATATTTAGAATTTATCTTTTTAAAGATAAATTGAAAATGGATAATTGAAATCGTATATGCATGAATATTTTGGAATATAAATTCACTAAGGAATTTATATGTGAAAGTGGAATTTGTGAAAAAAATAAATGTTGATTTATTTTTGAAGTATTGAAAATATATATCTTGTAAAGATATTTTGGAAAATAAATAATTTGGAAAATTATTTGGAAACTGGTGATGTGTGCATATCAATTGATAGTTCAATAGCCGACTATCAATATTTCCCTTTGAATGGGTATTTGATGTGATTTGTTTGAATGTGAATGCCACACTTATTTTTGAATAAGCGCTCACTATTCGGGTTAACCGGGAAAGGACCATGGGGTCGTATAACCCATTCCGAATATGTGATACGTCGTTGTGAATTGCATTGAAGATCGGTGTTGAAGACCGAGTATTTGTGAAAGCGATAGGATGACCTATCGATTGTCTCTGCACTGGGTAGCTCCTGGTATAGAGATCTCCTAAGTGATGGGAAATTCGATCGGGATTGTGAATACCCGGATTGCAAGGGCTTCGTAAGAAGTGCCTTCGGTTTTGTTCGAGCCCGGAACAGACTTGTATGGATTGTATGTCTGACATTACAAGTTGAGATATAAAGCCGATTTCTTTCAAATATATTTCTGTTGGTGGCGGAGAATTTATTCTTTTAGCTTAACACCCTTCTCTGAGACGTACGAGCTCAGAGGTTATGTAGTTGAATGTTATCAGCGATATATTCCCAATTTGGTAATGTGACATGCTGAGTGATGCTAAAATGATCATTGTGTTGATTATTTGTGATAGGATCGTTTATTTGATCGTCTATCCTTGTGATCATTGTGTTGATCATTTGTTGACCCAAAGCATGGCTTTTGTATAAAGTATGTTTTTGTGGACGAAACTTCGTCGAGCCTCACATCCCGGAAATGGTCAAAACAGGAAAGATGCGGCAAGGTTATGAGGGGTAGCTCCCTTTAGGGTATGTGCATTTCCTTCTGGAAAGGGTGGTATCATGGTATGGAGCCCAGATACTTACTCATGTTGATACACTATATTTATTACTGTGTGGTGTTGTTGGTGACGAGCGCTCGGTTAAAAGGTCCAATGGGATCGGGGGATGCCATATTCGTGTAGTAGTTACCTAGTAATAAAGGTAACCCGGCCTTGTGTTGGCAGAGAGCTGGTTAAGTTCTCGGGACGTCCAGCCAGAGGCGTTTCCATGTGGCAATGGGAAGTTCCTTGGCCTGACCATTTGTTGGAAATCCAAAGAAACAATACGAAACTTGTACGGTTTTAGTTGTATAACCTGCTATGGAATGTGGCGGTAACCTGCTATTGAACATAGTAGCTATAGTAGGCATAAGTATGGAATGTCTATGCTGGCTAAGATTTATATCTTTATTTTTGAAATGATTTTCCTATACTATGCACTAGTAATAATATCAAATGTTATTTTAAATGCGTATCAAGCATCTTTGGCTATCATAAGGAGAAATCTCCTCCGATTCTGCGTTTGCATGTGTGTGTGTGCGGGAGGCCTTATGGTAGTCTCATCTTTAAAAAGCATTGCGAATTGAATTTAAAAATATTCCTCTATTTGATTTTAAAGATAAATAAACTGTTTTGAGTTCTCACACCAGTCACATGACTGACTTGGAGTTTATTGTTTTCCTTCCTAAACTCTGGGTGCCCACCAATTTCCACACGGGCAGTCAATGAGTTAGGTTCATCAGGATATTCTGGATATTCAGGAGTTGCTGGAGGCAAGCTGGATGGCATGGCGTATTACTAGTTTATATAGTATTTCTTTTTCCGCTGCACTGTTTGTTGTTGTATGATGTTGTACACTCTGATGATATGATGTAATGAAATGAAATGAAATGTAATAACTGATATAGTTCTTTGTTTAAAGATTATTCATTTATTATTATATGTTGTTCCGCTACGAATTGTGAGATTCTGATGTTGTTGTGTTGTGTTGTGTTTCTGTCCCGTTCTATTCTATTTTCTTTTCCCTCAATCTTCTATCTTTCTTCTACCTTTTTCTTCTTTTCTTTTTCTTAAACCCATAACTATTCCGTGTTTCCGGCCTTCGATTTCTCGGCAGTCGATAAAGTGAGTGTCGATGTTGAATTTTCGAAAGTCGAAAATTTTCGGAGCGTTACAGATCTGTGTATTTATAACTATTATAAACATACGATTTAATATATTTTTAATATAAATCAAATAAAATTTTACAATTTATATTTCATAAATACTAGCTAATTTAATTAATTTACAAAATGATTTATAAATTAATTAAATTAGGTGGTAAAAGGAATAGTCGACGTTTCGGTCATGTGACTCTTAGGTGTAAATTTGGTCTGCGATTAATATTGAACATTTCAAAAATTAATGTTCATACATCACTATATAGGTGTTGTGACATTATAGCCAAATTTATCACTTACTTGGTTTTGGTAACTCCAGTTTTACTTTATTAAGCTTTACCCGATAGCAACAATTATTTTCACCAATTCTCTTCATCAAAGTAATATCACTTTGGACTCATGGAATTCGTAATGGTCAAAATTCCAATATTGTCTATATTCAACTCTATAGTCCATAACTATTATTATCCAAACTGCTTTGGCTAAAGATTTTGACTTTGAATTGACTTCAGTAGACCATGACACAAACCTCATATAGAGGAGAGGAATCTCTCTTGAATAGTGTTTCACTTCTAATGCTTCCACTCGACCTAACCGGCCATTTGATGGACACCATTTCACGATTTCACTATAATCAAAGCTTCTACATTAAAGATCAACAGTATTCTCAAGTTGAGATAATTATGAAATTTTGTCAAATTTATATTTTTTGTTAACTAACATAAAACCATCGAGTGTGTCATTTCATAGTTATCCAATAACAAATCCTTTGGTGCCCCCACAAGTCATGAATAATGCACTACCCAACATTTGGAGAGCATTACGTACTCCAGTCTTAATAGAATTTATTGATATCTAGTCCCAGCATATCTTGATGAGGAATATTTAAACGGTATTTTTATTTTATTGTGATAAATCACTCACGGTTATAGCACATTGTAACTACTATTGCAAAACATACCATTATAGATTTATTTTATTAAATATATTTTTAATTAAATCAATTGATTAATACAAAAAACATTATATCAAGTATATAATAGAGAAAAAAAATTATTTCGGACAAGATTGATTATCAAGTCTGATACATGTAACAAATTGTATAATTACCCTAGGGAATACCTCTAACTTTGTCAATAATCCACTTGCACTTAGGGCCAATTATGGGTTCTCAACCCATCCCTAAGATCTGTTTGATGAGAATTGAACAAGTTAGACTCTTTGTGAATGTATCTACTATGTTTTTGTTAATTATCTACTATGTCAATCAACTCTCTTCGATGTTGGTAAACTACTTTTGTCATATGGAACTATTTAGAGCATGTTTCTCGACTTCTAGTAGGCTCTTATCATTACATTTTTATCATTTAATAATCATGCTATATTCTTAATACTTCAGAATCACCCCTAGCTCAATTATAAATTTATGCATTTTTATTTATACATTTTTTTGTTGCAGCACTATTATTAAAGGCAATGTACTTAGCCTTTTATTGAATCATCCATAACCTTTCATTTGGAACATTTCCAACTCAAATCTTCTTAATTATGATTTTGACATGAAGTTAATATTGACATACTATACTCAATGTCACTCATTAAGTTCGAGTTCGTACAATTCTTCGTGAGGAGTTCATTGTTTCTATAAACAATTCTCTAGTATTTCATAAATACTCAAGAATACTTTACCATACCATTTAGTGATCTTAATTGGATTTGATATTTGCTTCATGTATCACATATGTAAGCCAATTATGATATTATAAATAATACAACAAGTATGATAATTCCTATTGTTAAATATAAGGAATCTATCTTACATGTTCCTTATTAAACATATTACTAAGGTGTCTTTTCATACCATTTTGGGACATTCCCAACATCCTTTATATTTAGTATAAAAGATATAATTCACAAATCCAATATCGAGTAATAAATAACCAAAAATTTACTTATCTTAACATAAGTACATCATTAACGATCAACAGTATGTTGTTTACTAATAGTCTAGAAATATCTATGCACCTTTTTAGAGATTTTTTCTTATAGACATATGCTTTCTCTTTATTTTGATTGAAAATCGAACTATTTGATAATCTATCAGAATACTTATTAAATTATGATGCTTAGAGATTTGATTGCTTTCATATCATTTCTCGGATCATATTCGAAAACCCACAAACTCAATAGCGATTCAATGACTTCGAGACTCTTTGCTTGTTATATGTAAATAGTCTATTCTAAATCATTATTTAGAATTTTCCTTTTCAACATGTATGTACCAAAACATAAAGTCACACCAATCGATAATTTTATGAGCAAATTTGAATTTTCTTAAGTATATTGGGTGACGAATCTATTATGCTAATATCAATAATTGAAATTTATGATTTTATTCTTATCAATGTTTCTCATTTATTCCAACTTCATTAGATTTCTCTTGAAGACACATTTACAATTGATGGATTATATCCATTCAGGTATGACTATCAAAATCATATTTTGATAACGTATTTAGAATCCTTTCGAATTTGTGAATCACATCATATGGAAGAGTCAATATTGTTAATGGTTTAATTGACAATTAAGGATTATCTATTCTCGATATTTATAAGAAACTCATAGTTTCTTTTTAATGTGTGATAATATTTATTAGACATTCTAATAGGTTATGTTTATTTAGGTTTTGTTAATTTTATTTAATCCCTCATAGTTAGTTTATCCTTGCATCGTATCTAAATCCATTTTATTGCTAATAAATTTTAAAAGAAATTTCCTCACTACAAAATTGGTATTTCTTGAAACAATAATTGTTTCTCGGTGCAATGTAATAGCTTTTCATAAACACTTTATGAATTGCCTTATATATAACACCGATTCAGTTTTAGTTTATAAAACTTATGTCCAAAACATAAATAGGTGATCTAATGGCAATCTTTTCCAAAAAAAATTTGAAGCGATTCATACATGATCTCTCACGTATAATTATTATGTGTAGTCTTTTAACTTGCATGGCCTGTGAACTCTTTGGCCTAAGATATGTTAGGTTTCTTGTAAACCTTATCTTTTATGATTTTGTAAACTGTTCATTAGTTGAAATTTATTTTAAACCTGTATGCCACTCTTAAGCACACTACCTATATAAAGAAGTTAACTCAGCTTCACTCACCATTAATCATAGTTTTTTCAACAAAGTTTGATTAATCCTTATCGATACATCATTATGTATTATACGGAGGAGTGACTTTGGATACTGAACCTTTATTCATTATTAGGTATTTTTGTAACTCTTTCCAATATACTCATTGCCTATTCGATCAAATTGAATCAATTTTATTTTCTATTTAACTTTACTTTTACTTCCATTTTATACTCTATGAGCTAATCATAGAACTACTACATGTGTATTAAACATACTTGTCTCTGTCGGTGATAACCCATCGGTGAATAGAACAAAGTATGTGGAACCATTTTGGTACTAATAGACTTGCGGTTGCATATATCTATATGTATCAATCCGAAGAGTTCATTAAATCTTATAACATTCCAATCAGTGTGTGCTTTACCCTTTATTGTTTGAGATATAATTCGCTAGTACCATACGATTCATAATCATACAATTAAAGAATTATTTCTCGGCTCGGCGTATAATTCCAAAATAATTGCAAATAAATTTAGATACTTCTATATTTTCCATTGCATCACAAATATCACTATTATAGTCTAATTTTATAACGAATCTTCATAATATTCATAGTGAAATAAAACTATTTCTTTTTTTAGTCAATCCTGATAAACATTTTTTATTTCATATATAATATTTGGTATGTTTTAAGAAAAAAATTTCGTAACTTGACGTGATTAATAAGTGCTATATGGCATGTTCCCACTATTTCTGCCATTATTATAATAGCATACAAAATAAGGAATTCTTTCAACCACTTAATAAAGGCTATTTATTCCATCTGTTATAACCCGATTACTGTAACATCCGTAAGATTTACGGTATATAATAAATAATTATTAATGCTCAAAAATGAATTTAAGAAAAGATCGAAACTTGGCCATGATACTTGCGCCATTTTGTTCATGTCAACTTTTGAGCAACTATCATATTTGGAGTTTTACGAGCGGAGTTCAAACAAAGAAGTTACCGACGATTGAAGTTTTTGAAACAAAAATAATTTAAAAATGAATATGGAAAATAAACATTATTAAATGCGGACCCTACCGGACCCTACCAGAAAATAAACATCATAACACTTGTAAGACATTAATTTAAACATAAGGACATTTGCAAATCAATATGCATAGGTGTAAGTTAACTAATGCATCATAGTAGACAAGTGTCATTTCTCTTTAATTTAAAATCTAAAAATAAAAATATGATAAAAGGAAGAGTTTTAATTTTCAGTAAATTTCTTTCTTCATCTCAACCAAAAATGAATACAAATGTGAAACAAAGATCTAAAAAAAATCCAAACCACTTTTTCTAAAGAAATCTGGAAACCAAATTTTCAGCTTGGAATTCTCACAACAATTTGAAATCATTCCTCAAATCAGGCAATGTAAATCAAAATCTATAGCTTATTTGTAGAATTTCAACCTTCTTCTCAACCTATAATGCAAAATCAAAATCAAAAGCCAACTGACCATTCTTTTTATGATCAAACAAATCCTGTCAACATTTTCTTTTCAAAGCTGAAACAACAAAAGCATGCAAAGAAAAATTGAGATAAATCAAAGTAGATCAAAATAGAGTCAAGCATCTACAATTCAGAATTTTACATAAGATTTTAAACAGGGGGAAACTCAACTAAGATTCCCAGTACAATGATCAAGCAGAAAAAAAATCAAATTAGCGGCAGTTCTATTTTGAGGCAAGTAATGCACTGTCCAAGAAGAAAAAAAAGGTGAGTAAATGATATTTTAAAAGTAGTTTTAACTCTGGATTTTCTTGCTTTATGGATGAATATCATGATTGTTCTCTGTAATACTTGAATTTAAATTGGTTGCATGCTTGAACTAAGTAAATCTGCTTAGGCAAATAAACAATGGGAAGCTATCTCTTTATTGTACAAAATAAAACACTATTTTGAATATAAAATTATCACCCTGTCTACTCTTTTTTCTACATATCTCAGTCTTCCCTTCTTTAGTTCATAAACCAAAACAAAGTTCTACTTGAACATAAATCAAAACTCAAACCACCAGAGAATCAGAGGAAGAGCTTCAGTTATAATTTTCAAACCTATTTCCAGAAGTGTCTCTGTTCTTGTAACTGTGAGTAACTTTAATTTTTTTTAAATTTAAAGGATGAAGTTGTTATAAATGGATATGGTTGTATCTACCTCTATATGAATGCTTTGTGGAAATGATAGCATCTGTGAATATCAACTAGAAATTTTAACTTGTGAATATGATTGAAGTTCTGTGTCTATATCTGTTCTTCCTCTCTATTTACTTTACAAGGACCAAACCAACAAAAAAAATCCATTTCCTTGTTTCTAATCAATATCAGGTTTTGGTTTCAAAACAAAATAGTTGTGTTTTAGTATGAGTTATAATCTAAAAATGGTTTCGTGAAGTATAAATGCATGTGAAGTATAAATGCACGTGAAGTGGAAAATCAAATTTTTATAGTAAAAAACTTTAGTTTTTGGAAATTTCGAACTTCACGAAATATTGATTCAAGTATATAACTTGAATCCTTACTGGAAGCGATGATTTTTAAGGTAGGTTTGATGATTTTTAGAGGCGGGATTTGATGGTAGTTTGAAGATGATCGGAATGGGTAGTTCGATCATATTCCGGCGTTACAATGAACTAGGGAGGTTGAGTTGTCTTGTGGAGATGGAGGGGCCTATGGTGGTCCCAAGAAAAATATCGTGATGGTCGACTGATGACTATGGTAGCGGTGGGAGGCATTCGAATTTTGGTGACCTAGTTTTAGCTTGGCCTGGAACCAAGGAGATTTCGTCACTACGAGACGATCGAGTGTAGCGAGCTTCGGGGTAATGGAAGCTGGGTCGATGACTAGGCCATGGCCGGGGGTGATGGCTCTTAGGTGGTCGGAGCATCAAGTGAGAATCGATGACAGGTTTGTAGAGTGGAGGCTTGCGAGTGTATCCATGTTTTTATTTTTTTACTCAAATTCGAGTTCGAGTCGAATCGGAGGGGTTTTGATGGTCGTTGTCAGATTCAAGAATGATAGTTGACTTGTGGGGAGGGTCGGCGATGATCGGAGTCTCGCCGTGGATGGTGCAGGGTGCACGGTGCATATCTGATTCTAGAGTGGCTGTTTTTTTGGAAGGAATGCAGTTTTCTCATTTTTTTCCTCGAGCGTTACCTGGGAAAAATTCATGTCGAACTCGATGTAAACCAGGAAGGCTCGAGTAGTTTGGGTTTAGAGTTTAAAACCCGTACCAGTTAACAGTTTTTAAAAATTTAGTTTTCAAACTAAATAAACTTTAAAAACGAGTCTAAATAAAGTTTAAGTATATAGATTCAAGTTAGATTGTACAATTAGATTTTGATAAAATAAAGTTTGTTTAACTTAAATTTGTTAAGTTAAATTTTAATTTATTTCAAATCCAAAGTACAATTTTAAAGTGGAATGTTTTGGAAATGTATTTAAAATTTGTTAATGATAAGTAAGTCGTTAATAAAAATAAAGATTTATCTTAAGAGATAAGTAAGGTTTGGATGATTAATGACTAACTAATTAAAGAATGTAATTAAGAATAATTAATTAGTTTAATTTAATAAAGTTTAAGATTTATTAACTAATAGTTAGAGGTTAGTTAATTAAGTAATTAAGTTGTAATTAGTGACTAATTAATTACTTAAAGGATTGATTAATTAAGGGAATTAATAAAAGGGTTAGTTAATTAAGGAAGAGGATTAATTAGAGGATAATTAATCAATGTAAGTAATTATAGAAGAATTAATTCGAGTAATTAATTACGGATCAATATAATCAATGTGAATGGGTAAGGTTAAATTAATTTGTGTAATTAATTTAGTTAAAATGGTTAATACTAGTTAATTAATTAAAGGTAATCATTTGATGTTGAGTTAAGTATAATCACTTAAGGTAATTAATAAGGCATAATTACTTAGAGAAGTAATTAGTGGCTAATTACTGGATGTAATTAGTTAAAGGGAATACTTGATGGGAAGTAATTAAAGGATAATTACTTGGTGGAAGGAACTAAGTGATAATTACTTAGTGTAATTAAATAAATTATTTAATACAAATTAATCAAGGAGATGATCTAATTGATGAAGTAAATTAGGAAAGTTAAATTCTGATTGTGATTAATCAGGGTTGATTAATGAACGTAATTAAGTTAAAGGTTAATTATTAAATGAAATTTAAGAATAATTAACTAATGAAAGAAATTAGAGGATCATTAATTTATGTGATTAATGGAAGTGATAAATCTTGCTTATTAATGATTGAATGATGATGAGTGTTTTGAATTGGTTGATATCTCTGATATAAATTGCTTGTAATATGATATGTTGGATGAATGATGATAATGTGATTATCTATCCATTATAAATTGCTATATAAAGTGTTATCCGGTAATTAAGTTGAATGGTATTTAATTGGATAACCTGGGTTTAGATGACAGTGGATTCGAAGAGACCGGAGTAGGGTATTAGTAAATACTCGGAACCACTTTGATTCATATTTAATTTATAGGTGAAATCAATAAGTTGGAATGGAATGATCTAAGAAAATTGGACTATTTAATCAAATTTTTGGTACTGGAAATTGATGTGAGAAATAAGTATTGACTGTGATAGCTTGTGTAATTGTATATTGATGCAAGTTACCCGGGTTATATAAGTTGTATGTTTTTTTTTGTATTCCTTGTTAGATGGGTTTACTCACGCTGGTTTCCAGCCTGACCCGGGTGTTACTTTGATGTAATGCTCGGGTCAGACCGAGTATTACAGATTTTCAGGTAAGGACGTTCTGGAGTTTGGGAGGCGAGCTGGATGGCAGGAACGTATGGAACGTTTTCCGTTGTGTGGATTATTGCTGATTATTTGGGACATGTTGTTTAAACTGTCCAACTTTGTGTTAATGTTGTAACTCTATTGTATAAAATATAAGAGTACCGATACAGTTCTTCTTTGTAAAACTGTTATTTATGTGATATTATATTTTGATCCGCTGCGAATGTGAGGTTTCTGGTTTGGTTCTGTTTTCTTATTCTTTCTCTTTTCTTCTTTTCCTAACTGTCAGGAATTTTTTGGATGGAAATTTCCGGGTCGTTACATTTTGGTATCAGAGTTGAAGGTTAAGCGAGAACCTTGGCTCTGGTGGGATACTCATTAAGGATATGGTTAATGGTAACCTAGAATGATTTGAGTGTATATATGAGAGAGCGTACTTGTTATTTTCTTATATAAAGATTTTAAATGATTTTGTATAAAAATATATTTTGATATATAAAGTAATATTTCTTTCTAATAAATATTAAGGGAATTGGTTGTTAAATTATTGAATTAAATTAAGAAGTAATAAAAAAACAACCAAATTGAAGTTAAATAAAGATAAGTTTGAAATGGATATACATGATATTAAGGATAATTTGAAATAAACTCTTAATATTGAGTTTAAGTCTGGAATGAGATATGATACCGAGGTAATAAGTTTTTAAAATTAATAAGTAGGAAGTTTTTTATGAGAAGTTCAAAATTTGAAATGGAAGTTCAAATTGGGTAAGGTTGACTGGATTAAGTGAATTAAGTTTAAACTGGGGGAAAGTTAAATAAATTAGAATGGTCAACCTAATTTGGAAATTTCAAGATGAAATTGGGATTTAACTTGGAAAGTTAAATGGTTGATTTGAATTAGGAAGTTTGAGTGATCTCAAAATGGGTTTGAGATCCGAAAATTGGAAATGGATGGATGTTTTAAAATAATTTGAATGATACCATCCCATTGATATTAATAATCTTTAAGCTGAAAACTGGATTTGTTTAAATGAATGAAGCAAATTTAGTGTGGTAATACATCCATTCTTGAGATGAATGGGTAATAAGTTGAATTTTAAGGTTAAAAGTGAGCTTGTGAAAGTGGAATCACTTTGAACTTAAGTTTTGGATGTTTAAAGGAACTTGGAAGTTCAAATTGTTAAGGATTTGTTTCAAATTTAAATTTGGGAATAAATTGAATTTTAAAGAATGTGTTGTTCAAAAGGGTTTGAATTATGATGTGAACTTAGAAATAAGTTTATGAAGAAGTAAAGGGTAATTTAAATTAGAATATATGAATTTGGACTCAGAATTAAATTGTTTAGAAACTTTAAATAAGGATAATTTGGTCTAAGAGGTTAAGCCAACACTTGAAATTTAACTCGAATTTATATAATTCGAGATGATTTAGAGTGAGATTGATTTTGAAATTAGTTCAACTTGAAATTTGATTTAAAATAATTTGGAATTATAATTAAAGTTGAATAGTTTTAAAATTCAAATGGAATTTGAATTGAATTTGGGAGGAAATCAAGGATAATTCATCTTGACTTGGAAATGGAGTTTGAAATTAGGATTAATTCAAACTGGAGTTGAAATGAATTGAAATTGGAACTAGTTCAATTGAAATTTATTTGAATTAGTAGAATTTGAGATTAAGATTGAATAAAGTTAAATTTGGAAAGAAACTGAGGTTAATTCAACTTGAATTGGGGTTGAATCAATTTCAATGGAAATTGAAGTTATTTAAATTGCAATTGGGTCAATTTAAGAGGAAGTGGAAATTTAAATTGAATTGATGAGAATGGAGATTGGGAAGTAAGCAGTTTTGACTCTGGACTATTTTTAATATAAATTGTTTTAATATAAACCTATTTTTCCAAGCTATTCATTATATATACAACCTTTCTTTTAAAAGCCAAACTATCTTATACTTGTTTTATAATTATTTTTGAAACTGTTTAACAATTTTTTAACTATTTTATAAAAACTAATTATTTTCTTACTATTATTTTGCTATTACCTAAAATTTCTATAATTATTTTAACTATTTTCTAACTATTTTACACCTATTTTACAAACTATTAATTATTTTCCAACTACTTATCTATTTTTAAAATTTTCAAGCTATTTTCTAAACACACTGGTTGGAGTACAAACTGTTATTGGTTAAATACCCAGTCGAGATAAGAATAGAGGTGATAGTCCAAATGGATTGAAGCAATTGTGAGTAAGTGAATGAAAATCAAAGTGAATATGAATAGATATGGAATTAATTTGGCCAATAACCAACAAAGATAAATACGTAGGGTGTACGTATGTTATTCTATTCGCATGATGATTTGATCCAGATTCGAGCACAGAATTTCGAGATAGTATGTCGATCCGAGTTGGGATTATTCACTCAATTTTCGACGGCGAACCTGGATATGGATTGTTGATTGGTTCTGGGTATTCTCTATCATAGCTATGACTATGCAAGGAGAATGACGGTTTCTAATCAAGAAACCAGATCCGTGTCCGCACTAGGAAGTCGGGTGGACGATACTAGTTCGGAAGTGAAATTGTGTGGTCAATTGAGCGATCAGATTGGTATAGCGTACGGATGATATGTGTACATCGTACTGATTTGAATGAAAATGATATTGAAAGGAGTAATCAAATTTGGATATTTGATTTTGAGTAAACAAAGTTGAATATATTTGTTTATAAAATGAAACTCCCCTTGTTGAATCTTTTGCCAGAAGAAAAGGGTTTTTGATAATGTTTGAAGTATAAAAGGAGTTTTATACAAGTTTGAAGTGATCCAAAATTTTAAAAATTATATATATATGTATATGTATATATATGTATAAAGGATCTTATGAGGATTTTAGAAAAGGTTTTGGAAACCTTTGGATTTGGAAAGGCTTTTGATTTTTGGGTAAAATCAATATGAGAATTTGGAAAGCCTAGTTTGAGAATTATCGATTTTGGAATAATCGATTTTGTGTAAAGGAACTTTGTATAAGATCATACTAGGTGTATGATTTGAAGATACTATATGTGTGTAGTATAGAATGTTTTGATGATGGCTCTAGGGAAAAAGGCGCTCCCTTGAAATAAACTTCTCAGGAGTACCTCCGGGTGGTGCTGCCTTAAGCCCCAAGGGAGGGTTCTAAAGTTGATCCTGTGAGGAGTCCGGACAAAACTAGTTCCTGGGGATTATGAGTAGAGTATACCATATCGAAAATCCTGTGTGCCGCTAAGAGCCAACAGTCTGCGTTTGATTTTATATGGTAGACTGCGACCTATGTAGGAGTGGAGAAGTTTCATTTCGACAACGAAAATCAGAGGCCGCTGAGAGCCTGCAGTTACATGGACTTGCTGCGATGGCAATGTAACCCTGGAATGTAACTGCGATCTGTTGTGGGTTCCATGGCGTAATCGAGAGGCCGCGGAGAGCCTGCAGTTACATGGACTTTTGCTGCGATGGCAACTTAACCTTGGTATGTAACTGCGACCATGGATGGGAGTGATGATTTCCAGAGCATTCTCACCAAGAATATTTCCTCTATATTCAAAAGTATTTTCTATATTTTCAATAAATTTATTTTTTTAAAGTATTTTCACTGGGTGTTGAAAATGGGCCTGCTAAGTACTTATAGATTTTCAGTCCTACGCCTGATCAACGTATGACTGAATTTCTATGAGAACGAAGATGGACTTGAGGAAACATCGAGTTATAAAAGTATTTTTTTTAAAAAAATATTTTGGTCATATAATATAGTATTTAAAATATTTTAAATTTATCAAAGAATAAATTTTTCTGATAATAACCATTTTAATAAATTCTGCCTTCATTCCTTTTCGAGGATGAAAAGATTCTAAGGGGGGAGTAATGTGATAACCCGAATTTTGGGCATCTGTTAATTGAAAATTAACAAATGAAAATTTAAAATAAAATAAAATAAAGATTGAATTTTAAATATCTAGATAAATATTTATATTAATGATTCCCTAACTAAAGTATTAAAGTTTGATAATATTAGTTTAGCAATCTTCTTTTATAATTATTTAGTTGAACAAATTTATTTTTCCAGAATTAATAAAAGTGATTTTCTAATCATAATATACAATATATAGGTATATATATGCATTGAATTGGAATTATATTTTTATTGATTTTCAAGATTTGTTTATAAATTTGAATCAAAAGCATAAGTTATTTGTTAATAAATGTTTATTTGAATTCACATGAATATTTATTGAAATCCAAAGCTTATTTATATAAAATAAATTCACATTTTATAATTATCTAAATATTACATAATTAAATGTATATAGCTTAAATAAATTATTAAAAAGAAAATAATATTTAAAACATTAATAAAACATAAAAAATATAACTTTTGTAAATATTAATTAAACATCATAACACTTGTAAGACATTAATTTAAGCATAAGGACATTTGTAAATCAATATGCATAGGTGTAAGTTAACTAATGCATCATAGTAGACAAGTGCCATTTCTCTTTAATTTAAAATCTAAAAATAAAAATATGATAAAAGGAAGAATTTTAATTTTCAGCAAATTTCTTTCTTCATCTCAACCAAAAATGAATACAAATGCGAAACAAAGATCTAAAAAAAAAATCCAAACCGCTTTTTCTAAAGAAATCTGGAAACCAAATTTTCAGCTTGGAATTCTCACAACAATTTGAAATCATTCCTCAAAACAGGCAATGTAAATCAAAAATCTGTAGCTTATTTGCAGAATTTCAACCTTCTTCTCAACCTGTAATGCAAAATCAAAATCAAAAGCCAGCAGACCATTCTTTTTATGATCAAACAAATCCTGTCAACATTTTCTTTTCAAAGCTGAAACAACAAAAGCATGCAAAGCAAACTTGAGATAAATCAAAGCAGATCAAAATAGAGTCAAGCGTCTACAATTCAGAATTTTACATAAGGTTTTAAACAGGGGGAAACTCAACTAAGATTCCCAGTTCAATGATCAAGCAGAAAAAAAATCAAATTAGCAGCAGTTCTATTTTGAGGCAAGTAATGCTCCGTCCAAGAAGAAAAAAAAGGTGAGCAAATGATATTTTAAAAGCAGTTTTAACCCTGGATTTTTTTGCTTTGTGGATGAATATCATGATTGTTCTCTGTAATACTTGAATTTAAATTGGTTGCATGCTTGAACTAAGTAAATCTGCTTAGGCAAATAAACAATGGGAAGCTATCTCTGTATTGTACAAAATAAAACACTATTTTGAATATAAAATTATCACCCAGTCTACTCTTTTTTCTATATATCTCAGTCTTCCCTTCTTTAGTTCGTAAACCAAAACAAAGTTCTACTTGAACATAAATCAAAACTCAAACCACCAGAGAATCAGAGGAAGAGCTTCAGTTATAATTTTCAAACCTATTTCCAGAAGTGTCTCTGTTCTTTTAACTGTGAGTAACTTTATTTTTATTTTTAAAATTTAAAGGATGAAGTTGTTATAAATGGATATGGTTGTATCTACCTCTATATGAACGCTTTTTGGAAATGATAGCATCTGTGAATATCAACTAGAAATTTTAACTTGTGAAGATGAACTAAGTGCTGTGTCTATATCTGTTCTTCCTCTCTCTTTACTTTACAGGGTCCAAACCAACAAAAAAAAAATCCATTTCCTTGTTTCTAATCAATATCAGGTTTTGGTTTCAAAACAAAATAGTTGTGTTTTAGTATGAGTTATAATCTAAAAATGGTTTCGTGAAATATAAATGCATGTGAAGTGGAAAATCAAATTTTTACAGTAAAAAACTTTAATTTGTAGAAATTTCGAACTTCACGAAATATTTATTCAAGTATATAACTTGAATCCTTACCAAAGGCGATGATTTTTAAGGTAGGTTTGATGATTTTCAGAGGCGGGATTTGAGGGAGGTTCGAAGATGATCGGAATGGGTAGTTTGATCATATTCCGGCGTTACAATCAACTAGGGAGGTTCAGTGGTCTCGTGGAGATGGAGGGGCCTTTGGTGGTCCCAAGAAAAATATCGTGATGGTCGACCGATGACCATGGTGGCGGTGGGAGGCAATCGAATTTTGGTGACCTAGTTTTAGCGTGGTCTGGGACCAAAGAGATTTCTTCACCACGAGACGATCGAGTGTAGCGAGCTTCGGGGTGATGGAAGCTGGGTTGATGACTAGGCCATGGCCGGGGGTGATGGATCTCAGGTGGTCGGAGCATCCAGTGAGAATCGGTGACAGGTTTGTGGAGTGGAGGCTTGCGAGTGTTTCCAGGTTTTGATGGTCGTTGTCAGATTCAAGAATGATAGTCCACTTGTGGGGAGGGTCGGCGATGATCGGAGTCTCGCCGTGGATGGTGCAGGGTGCACGGTGCATATCTGATTCTGGAGTGGCTGTTTTTTTTGGAAGGAATGCATTTTGCTCATTTTTTGCCTCGAGCGTTACTCGGGAAAAATTCATGTCGAACTCGATGTAAACCAGGGAGGCTCGAGTAGTTTGGGTTCGGAGTTTAAAATCCGTGCCAGTTAACGGTTTTTAAAAATTAAGTTTTTAAATAAATCAAGTTTAAAACTGAGTCTAAATAAAGTTTAAGTATATAGATTCAAGTTAGATTGTACAATTAGATTTTGATAAAATAAAGTTTGTTTAACTTAAAT